>CM028678.1:28580559-33673059 GCA_016760335.1 Gastrodia elata | reverse complement strand
TTACATGTACAAAAACTACATACATCTCATAGTTCTCATTCTCCCCAAAATAGGGTTTTAGGCTCCCATTACAACAAAAACAAAAGGAAAATGCAGGAACAACACATGAACTCATTGCATTCTTACATGATAAAAGAGTAGGACTACAGAGTTAAAAATATGATACACAGGAAAATCTTTTCAGTGTTCTCCTCATCTTCTATCCTCCCGATACCTTGTTATTTTTCATTGGTGCTGTATTTCTGTTTTTCTTTTTGGCTTCCAGCTTTTCTTTTCAAGAACTCTTTCTTTTGTGGTGGCTAGGGTTCCTTTCCCTCCTTTGAGGTTCAAAAGATTCCCCTTGTTTTCTGATTTTTCCTTAAATATAGATCTCCCTCAGGGGTTGATTCAGATTTATTTTCCAATTTTCTCATTAAATTTTCTCTTAATAATCATTAGAAGCTGAAGTTTTTAATTGCAAATTTTCTGAATATTCCTTTTAATGCTGTTTGGGAAGTTTAAATTGTTTATTTTTCTCTTAAAACAAATTTGGGAGCTGAAGGGATTAATGAATTAAGTCCCTTGAACTCCCAACCCTTCACATTTTCAGAGATTTTTAGACGGCAGGCGCCACGACACGTCGTGGCACTAGAGTTTCGATTTTACAATTAATGCTATGACTTCATATTTGCCTTGAGGCGCCTCGTCGCGCGATAGCACTTGGTATTCGAATAGCTTGTATCGCGGCGCGTTGTAGAACCTTGATATTCATTTCACTGCTCTGCTTATGTTCCTTAAGATGCTCTGTGGTGCGCCGTGGCACGTTATTTGGGCTAGCCTGGTGCTGCGATGTGTTGTGGCGCGTCGCTTGTGCTGACCAAGCGTTGTAACGCCGTGTGGCTCCCTGTGGCACATTGATCTTCATTTCACTGCTCTGCTTATTTTCCTTAAGATTTGCTGCAGCATGCCGTGGCATTTTGCTTGTGGTAGCCTAGCACTGTGGCTCGTTATGGTGCGTCGCTTGTGCTGACTTGGTGCTACGGCGTGCCATAGCTTATCGCTTACACTGGTTAAACGCCGTGGCACGTTGTAGCATCCAATCCTTTAAGTGTAGTATCCTTCATTTTGTTCCTTTGCGCAGATTGGTCCCTTGGTTTGACAAGTTAGAAAACACACAGAATTGGTCTAAAGTGACAAATAATTCATTTATAAACACTAACTTTTCTAGATATATATATATATATATATATATATATATAGGGTTGTCAATGTGTTCCATCAAAATATTGCTTCTAATGTTCTTAGATAATATGCATCCAAGTTTGAACAAGCAAAACCTTAGCTATTACATTATTTACAATGAAAGAACAACGATTGATACATCTCTAGCTTTTACCCAAGCCAAAGGAGTATCATATAGCGTTCACATGAAACCATATCAACATTTAGAAGTTGCTACTATTAGCAAACTTGATGAGAGGAATGTAGTCCTCTAATAAACCTGCGAAATATAGAGTATACAATTGTGGATGACCCTATGCCAAATAATGCACCCTCTTGATCTACCCATTTGAGAGTAAGTTAAAATCCTATATTAAATAAACAATTTAATAAGTTTTATATATAGAACTTGGGTTTAAATTTAATTTTTCTTAACTCAAAACTCTCACATAGTTTTATTCATAATCTCAAAGTAACATTAAAGCCAAATATGCATATGGTGTGATTCATAAATATGAGAATTAGAGCACTCAAACAAAAAAAAAATTATTTTCATAAATTTATAAATTATTGAATAATAATATATATTTTCCTATTTCAAGTTTAAGCATTCAAGAATTAGATCACATGATCTTAAATATATGACGGTTGTACAAAAGGGTGCTAACATGCAAAAAGTCTTTGATCTATCAAATGATAGCGTAACACAAGCGAGAAGAAGTCACATATATAAATAGTCCTAATCCCAGTAAGTGAGGTTGGCTACAAGAATCCTTTGTATTTATTGTGCACAATCAAATAAAAGCCCCTCTCTAAGTTCCAAATAAATAAGATCCTTTATATTTGTTTCCTCATATGTATATTTTGGTCTTTCTCTTCCTTTTTAACATGGCAAAAATTGATATATCTTCAGTAAGAGGCATCAAACAATCTACACATAATTAATCTAAACCATATAAGCTGAGATTCTCTAATATCAAATATTGAAGCCGCTTCAATCTTGATGAATATATTCTCATTCAAATATTTTGTGTTATCATCTTGTAACACTTATTTGAACATGAAATTTATTCTTTATCGGCTAACATTTAGCGTCATATAGCATAGTCGGTTATATCGGTGCTCTATAGAACTTTTGTTTAATTTTGAGAGGGAATTCCCTATCGAACAAAACTCTAGAGGTGCTCCTCCATTTCATCTAACAAGCTTAAATTCTATTTATCAAATGTATGGCTGGCAATTTGACCCGGACTCGAACCCTATTTAAAATGACTCAAAATGACTCGAACTCGACTCAAACTCGACTCAAACTCCACTAGAACTCGACTTGAAGCCAACCCTAATCACGTGGCTATATTTCATTATTAGCTTAAATAATTGAACCAATGCATTTGAATCTCTTGCTCTTCTTGATCACATGGTCCTCAAAAGTTATATCCTCAAGATTGTGGGTACTTTTAAAATTAAGCTTACAGTTCATATTCTCTATTTTAGATCTACTAAGATGAAAAACTTTAGATTCAAAAGTAGTTAATATATTAGTTAAGTTAATAAGGCCAACAAATAAAGATAGATTGTGCTAAGTATCATCAATCCCTAAATCTCATAAGTCGTCCATTAGGAGCTCCCTTATGGTCTTCACCTTCACTTTAGGATCCCTTCCTTAAGATTAGGGATAGATATCAGGTTAGATTTCATTCATTGAGTAAATGGGTTATTCAATGAATAAAACCTTAGTTTTATTAATTTCTAGATTTTCATATTTTAATTATGATTATTTTTTCTCTTAACTTTAGATTAAAATTAGGAGGTCCATTATATTAAGCCTTGACTAATGTTCACAAATTAGATCTAAACCTTGGTCCTTAAGTATTATCCTTGAATTATGAAGATAAACTCCAAACTTGGACTTTAATTCCTAATCCTTAGTCTTAATAGATCTTGATCAGATCTTAGCTTAGATCGTCTAAATTCATTCAAACAGAACATACTGATTAATTATTTAACCTGTAAGCAGCATTAATTGAATTAAATTAGGACCTAATCAATTTTAATTATTTTTAACTCATAATGCCATGGATCTAAATTATACTTGATAGTAAAAATTAGATATCTTGAACTTGTATAACTTGGAATAGTTCGATTGAATTAAGCAGATAACAATATATATCACCTGTGTTGTAGAGTCCCTTGCTTGCTATTGAATTATTGTTGCTTTTGCATTCCTTATACTTTGTACCCTTTTTTTTGTTTTCCTTGAACATGTCATATAAGATAACATTGCTACATGAAATGAAAACATAGAAAAATTAGAGAAACATCTGCATTGGGTTCAGCTTCTGGTTGGATCTTGCGCATTTTGCCTACACTGGACAGGGGGTAAAAAGAAATATCGATTACTTAACACTAACTCATTGAGGAGAGTTGTGTTAAGTTGGAACCTGAATAATCTTACAGATGTGCTTGACTCCTCAGCAACTTCTAAATGTGTCCACAGAAGTAAAGCAAAATAACTAAGAACTTACTACATGTGTATTTTCTGCCTCAATATAGTTCCATTTCCTGCCCTAGCCCAGAAATGCTATGGTATCTAGTGCTATCCCAGAAAGGCTATGGGTTCATACATATTACAATACAGTGACCTGATTGGCTAATCCTTCTGACATGACAGTCTTTGCATACTTACTTTTCTATTGTACAGTTTATTTTTACTGTAGTTAGCCTTTACATTACTTTCTTACTTATATACTTATAGGATGCTAAATTTCTTTCTTGCTTACTTGTATGTATCACAGTTAGATTAATTTGCATAAATCATATGATCATAAGCATGTTTAGGATGAGTCTTTTCTTTCAGAATTTACTTTAGTTTATATATATATGCCTAACATTTTCATAGCTTTGGTGTTGAGGTATGTCCTTTTTAGCTCATATGTTACTTAGTTATAAATGCAATTATTAATAACTTCCTCACATCCTCTTGAATCTTGTTACACGCAATTATGTTTGCTTGTTTAGTAGTTAAGTAAAGATGGTAATATCATAAAACTCATGAACATAAACGACTTAAAATGTACTTAAATATAATGTCTAACCAGAATTCTTTTCTTTTGGCTGGGGCCCTGCTATTGTGAAACTGACAATGGCAGGTTCTGAGCAATTTGAGGGCCTTGTGCATGAATAGGAGCCATACTTGGAGGAGCTATAGGTTAGAGAAGAAAATTAGTAGAGTAGCCATCATTTTATTCTATGATGATGAGTAATTTATTTTATTTTAAAACTTATTTAATTGATGTAACAATACAGGTACCCCATGTATTTTCCTTGACTATACTATTTTATTCTAAGCTGCATGTTTATTACTTAATCTGTAGCGCGGTTGATTTGGATGTAACATTTTACTATTTCCTTGCTTCTGCACTCTGTTGAAATGTATATACTTAGTGAATGATTATGCTGCATTATTCAGGGCACACCGCTCCTTGATCCTTCTTATCTTGCATTAAAGAGCGAGGCTCCACAACTACTCTTCTTCTCAAATCTATGTCATGTAAGTTGGAATAATCTTAATTTGATTATTAAGAGATTTAATATTCTCTAATGGATACACTAAATGTACTAAATCTTATCTAATGCTCTGAGGCAAACACTATAAGGGTTCACTTTCGGCATATAGATAATCATGTAATCTCATAGTGAACGAAATCATCTCCTACGTCTAAATGATAAAATCTACATTTTTAGTTAATCATCACATGATCTCGATTCCACCTATGTCTCACACACATCTACTCTTAATTTAGCTAAGTAAAAGAGCTGTGAAACTAAATGAACTTATGTCACATCATAGCTTGACCCGCTCAAATTCCTCGCATAAATTATGAGTGAGCAATGGAGCTCTATAGATGGTTCTCGGCTCACATATGTCAATTTCATACCTCAATGTGGTATGAACTGAGCAATGGGCCTCATAGAATGTTATGTTATAGTTTATCATGTATCAAATGATATAAGTGTTGCCCAAAGTTATGCATGAGATGTTTTTGCACAGCGAATGTGTCATAGTCATTTGTAGCGTTAACCCTTGAAAGTGAATAACTTTTTGGACAAGGCAATCATCAAGCACTGTAAGATTTGCATTTAGATATAATGTAAGGATTTATTTTCATAAGGTTTTATCAATATTCAAACTTGCAACAAATAGAATTTAAAAACAATTTTTTATCTCTACATAAATATTTCATTGATAAGAAGAGTTGCACATGCATTACATCAAGATTTCTACACTTTCTTTCCCAACCCTCCCCAAAGGGGGGTTTAGGATACCATTATAATGAATAAATAAAGAAAACTACAAGAGATGTTGAGCTTGTCCATTGCTCTTCTAAGGAAATGATAAGAAAATTAGATGAGGATATAATACTGAGGAAAATCCCTTGGCACTCTCTTCATATTCTTTTCTCTTAGATTATTCTTCCTCTACTCCTTGCTCTCAGTTCTTTTTCTTCTTTTGAATCTGCAACTTTCTCTCCCTCCTTTAGATTAGGATGTGCTATTGGATATATCTTTCTCAAAACTAAAATCAAAACCTTCTCTAGGCCTTTCATCTTCTATTTCATAATCCCTTTTTTAGTCTCTCTTTTTTCCAAGTAGCCAACAATCTTTTCTTGAAACTTGGATTTTTAATTAATTTTATTCCTTTATTCTTTTGGAAATGAGGGAGTTTAATGCTAGATATTAATTATTGCTATGGGAAAATGGAGAGTTTTAAGTATTTTGGTTGTCCCATTGCTAACTAGCAACAAATTTCAAGGCAATATCTTGGCATGCACTATAGCGCATTGTAGCACCAAGCTTACAGTTCATCTGGAGCTACAACGCAGTGTAGTGCGTTAATCTCGGGAACTCTCGCACAATGGTGCATTGTACCACCTTGGTCTTCAGAAATTGAACATTGTGGTGCCCTGTAACATCTCTCACTATGGAAATAGTCCGTGGCTCACTATAGTGCCCTAGTCTTGGGAATTCTAGCACTATGACGCTCTATAGCGCCTTGGTCTCTATAAAAGTGGTAATATGGCCTGCTGTAGTGCCTTATTCTTGGTAAATTTGGTGCTATGGTATGTTGTAGCAATTTTGTCCCTGTGGAAATGGTACTACGGCCCACTGCAGGACCTTAGTATCGGTAACTTTGGCTCTACAACGCACTATAACGCCTTGGTCCTGGAAAACCATGCAATGTGGCGCATTGTAGCACCTTTGTTTCCGGACATTTGATGCTATGGTGCCTTGCTCTATGGAGCAAGGGAGCTATGGCGTGCCTTAGCGTGCTGTAGCATCCTTTTCATTCAATTTTTTTTTTCTTTTCAATTTGCTATCTTCTAACTTGAAATGTCATAAAAATACACTAAAACTATAACTAATTTTAATAAGAACATGAATTGTTGCACAAATTTCACAATGTTTATTAAGCTGATCACTTTTTGCTCTTCCTTAAGTAAGTAACATAAAACTTCTTGGGCTATTTATTTTTGGCAATCTTTCTCTATTTTGATGCAGATTTGAAACTCTTCTTGTATCTTAATGTAGTTTGAATAATGATTTAACTGGGCATGGGTAACCTTAATTTTCCTTGGTTAAATGTTAATTACTTTTCCCACTATCCATAACTATTTACTTTACAACCTTTGATGGTTATATGAAATACATGCTGGGGAATTTTCGGGCTCCTTATTAAGTATATTTAAACGATGGTGTCTTTAGAAAGGTTTATGCCATGTGTGCTTCTTCTTATGAGATGTAATGCATATAAATACTTTTTGAGAGAGATATTTTTCTTTGTACCTTCATTTTCATTCTTTTGGAATATTTTCAATATTTTTCTGGTAGAGACATTTTTCTTCATCCCATTATTCATGCATTACATTCATGAAGTCTTACATAAACCTAGCATATTTTTTATTTTGACTAGTCATTCCCTTATCTCATACGAGCCATGTTTTCTCCAACACTTAATCCATTTTGCATCATTTGATTTGATAAATTAGTTTAAGTTAGTGAGTTAAGTAATTTTTATTGAGCCTCAACATGTTATGGTTACTTCTTCTCTCCATGCACATATGTCATAATAATTGATTCATGAAGATTTTTTAAGTTACAAGTCCAATCTTTAGAGCTTAATTATAAAAGTTAGACTTCCAAATAGTGATTATATTAATTTTATTAAATATGAGCAATTAGTTGTAAGGGTGATGGATGACTCAAGAACAAAATTTTACTAAAGAGAAATAAAGCAAAACTAAAAGAAAAATTATAATCTGATTATTCTTTCGTTCATCATCTTCATCTTCTTCTTCTTCTTCTTCAAATTCAGGCCAAGGGATTGTTGGAGGAGGCGCCTGTGTAGGTGGTGGTGGGAAGGCTATTTCTATGGGACCACCTTGCAAGTGCCAATTTGCAAGCATACCCCCATGAATTGTGTTAAAGTCTTGAGTGTACTTGCAGTGTTTGTATAAGGCGGTTTCACAATAATTGAGCCTTGCATCCAAACATTTACCGATCAGCCTTTGGTACTCCTCCAACCTTTCCATTCACCTTTGGAGGTTTGTCAATTCATGTTTTTAGATTGTTGAAGATACAGGCGATGCCCCTGTTCTTTCTCTTTCTTCAAGCTTCTTTCCACCTCTGAGTAATGAGTGTGAATGTTTCTGAAAGTGAGAGGTACTTGGGGCGGAAACAGGGGTTCATTAGTACTTACTTCTTCTCGTTGCTCAAGGCAAATCCTAGTAATCAAGGACCTAAGAGAAAAAGCTGCACATGGCCTATTTAGGGCTTGCCATAGGTACACAAGAATTATTCCAGGAACATCAATCGCTCCCAAACATAGAATGGCATAGACCATTACAGCTCTTGATCGGATCACTTCACTCAAATGCCCATATAGCATTTTTTACTGGAGATGAGAATGTGCCATGCATTGCTTACTACAGTTAGCAAGGCTCTTGGAATATTGGCAAAATTCAACAACCTTTCCCTAGATGAAAATGCTCCACTGTCGAGCATTTATTGCGTTAGCAAATACCTTCTGAACTTGAATTGAACGGGCTACATCCTGGTGCCCCACCAGGTTCACCCATCCTCTATTGATGATGTTGGAAGCGTTAACCGAATATGGTTCTCCAAATATGTATTCCAGAATCAGCTTCTTTCAAGAGGTTATCTGCTCAAAGTGTTGTTCCACTTCCAAAGAGGCAAACCCCTTATCATCAAGCTTTCCCTTGTGGAGGAACCTACTATACTCTTGCTCACAGTTGCCTTCTTATAGGTGGTCATTGCTGAAATTTATCTCTTTCTCTAGGATTTTCAAGAAGGAGGGAAGATTTTTGAGTATGCAAGTGCTGTGCTCTCCTCTCTTTATTATTTGAAGGCAATTTATAAGAACATAAATATGCTTCCAATCTACATGTCTTCCTCCCAATGGATGGTCAAGAGTTTGCCTTTACATTCTAGAAGTGTGATTTAACCATTCTACTATTAGGAAGACCAATGGGCTCAAATTTTATCAACTTTTTGACCCATTTTTCTTGATTACAGTGTGCTACAGTGGATAGTATTAGTCCCTTAGAATTCTGCAATCAATTGCTCAATTTTACAAATCTTCACATCGCGTGCTGTAGCGCGCTATGGCATACTATGACATGCTGTAGCGCCTAATTGCAGAATCTCGGCCTGCAGTGCATTGTGGCGCGCCATTTTAAAGAAATTTTAATTTTCTCTTCTATATATTATCGTTATTATTATTATTATTATTATTATTATTATTATTATTGTTGTTATTATTATTATTATTATTTAAATTATTATCAATTTAGCTAACTATCAAATTAAACTAAGCTAATAAAAAAGCTTGGGTTGCTTCCCAATAAGCGATTTGCTTAATGTCTTTAGCCTGACCAATTTAATTCAACTTACCCCTCACTATCTTGTGGCCCTTCCCTCCAAATCCTTACTGAAATTGGACAAGCATAAGCAAGTTTTATACTTACTATGCTCAGTCATTGTCTAGCTAATTCATTTGTTAAGGTGTTATTAATTTATTCCCCAAGTATTGATCTAATTTCCTTTTTTCTCTTCCCCAAGTCATTGTCTAGCTAATTCCTTGTTAATTTATTCCTCTTAGTTTCATTTAATTATAAACCTCCAGATGAGGTTTCTATGAGTCCATTAGATTTAGACTCACAGGGCTGTTCTTCATTAAATTTAGGATGGTCTGGGATAAGCCTTGATCGCTCCTTTTCTCTCCACCTCAAATACATTTTTTTTTTTCTTATAGATCTGGCATTAAATCCACATTTTCTTCTTTGCTTTTTATTGTATTTTTAGAATCCAATTTTCCACATCAATGAACGCCCGAGTTGTGGTATGGAAAAATCTCCCAAAACTGATAGTGGAACTTTCATTCAAACTATCCTATTCACGGATAATAAAATCAGTAAGAATCATGAAACTTTCCAAGCTCACCAAAACATTTTTCAGAATTTTTATCAAAGTCATCAAATCAAAACTAGCAAATTCTAAAATCATAGGGGTGTCTTCCATCCCCTCTATCCCTAAATGTGTGTAAATATGGTAAGGCATGACATTAACAAAAGCCCCTAGATCACATAAGGGATATAAAAATACTTGTCCATCAATTACACAAGGGATCTTAAGCCTCCCCGGATCTTTCCTTATTATCGCCGCTATATTTTCTTCAAACATATTTTGATTTTCTACAATCATCTCTCTTATTTTTTTCTTGAGAGTGTATCTACTTATTTCAGCTATTGAGGATCTAGCTTTTAACATCTTATCTAAAATCACTATTTATTCCTCCACATCTTTCGATGTGATGGTGCTCACCATTTCCCTTGGGTTAATTTCTGTGGTACTAGGGAGCACTCCCTATTGTCTATTGGATAGTTGATGAGAAATTTATCAGAGCTGAACTTCAATGTTTCAATGAGTTACTTCAATCCATTGAATAGAAGATTCATGCCCATTCATAGTATGTTCAGTTCTTTGCATGAATGTTAATGTTTTAGCCTTAAATGATTTAAAGGCTCCTTCTATTTCTATGTATGGTTATCTGTGTTGTTGAGGAGGTGGGTTGTTAAAAGGGAGTCCTTGCCTATTTGAGCTTGGGTTTCCATTTGAGCAGTGACTTGAGTTATTTCCATTACTCTAAGAAAAATTAGGATGATTTCACCACCCTTGGTTATACGTGTTAGAGTAAGGATTGAAATTGGTTTGATTGTTGCTAATTCGCAAAACTTTACTTGTTCAAGTACTGAGGGTGCAAAAGGATTGTTGGAGTTACAATTTTTATTTGTGTGCTGCCCCCCGCAAAACTCACATACAACATCTTGTATAACAATAATATTCATTTGGCCTAGTGCTTGATTCAATGCAGCAATTTCATGTTTGAGTGTAGTAATTTGGTGTGATTCATCTGTATTGTTAACATTTTTCTTACTAGACTGTAGCCTTTCAATAGGCCATTGGTATGCATTATTAGCCATCTCTTCCAATAGGTTATATGCTTCGTCTTAGGTTTTGTCACTTAAGGAAGCCCCACAGCTGCATCTATCAAGTTTTGAGTGGATGTGTTTTGATCATTGTAAAATGTCTGAACTTGCATCTGCTATGGGAATCTGTGATAAGGGAAGCTCCTTAAGAATTCCTTAAAGCATTCCCAATTCTCATTGAGTGTTTCAACATCTTGCTATGAGTTATTTATGATCTCAATTCTCAGCCTAGTAATTTTAGTTGGGGGAAATATTTAGCTAGGAATTTTCTAGTTAAATCCTCCCATGTTCTTATTGAATTGTTAGGAAGAGAGCTAACCTAACTTTTAGCTCTATCTCTTAATGAGAATGGGAACAATCTTAACCTAATTTTGTCATTAGTAATGCCATTATAGCTAAATGTATTGCAATTTTCTAGGAAGTTTGAGATATGTGAATTTGGGCCTTTAGTTGTATGCCCACTAAACTGACTATTTTAGAGTATATGTAGGGTTGACGATTTTATTTCAAAATTGTTAGCATCCACATTAGGTCAAACTATTGCATGTGGAATTTCCCTAACAATGGGCAAAGCATAGTCTCTTAATGTTCTTCACCTATTCTACTCAAGCACCTCTCCTAAGTGATCTCCTAAATTATCCATTTGTGAAGAAGAAGTTGAGGTTGTTCTAAGCTGTTGTCTCCATAATCTTTAAAATGTATGTTCAATTTTAGGGTCAAGCAAATAATTATTAGTATTACGTCTGTGTATGCACAACTTAGAATCAAGCACGAACTAGGTACAATTCAAAAGCAACGAATACAATAAAGATAAAATAGTAACTACAAAAAATTAAAGAAAAGTAAATTACAAAAATTAAAAATATGTGCACAAAAATCTTAAATTAGTATTTAATATTGGATTATCTCTAATACGAATCAAATGAATCGTTGCCTGACAATGGTGCCAAAAACTTGATAACCTAAATCACTTATGTTTGTGTTCGCATGCAAGTGTACATGGGTCCGAAGTAATATAGGATGGTGAGATCCCAAGATTTATCATCTTCTGGGAACAGTGTTTAGATTTGCTTATAGTGTATAACCAATTTCAATAATGTTTAAGAAATCGAATTAGTTTGGGTTTAGTTCCTAAATTATGATTCTTAAATTACTTTTGGTTTTGAATCAGTTTTGGAAAATTGGGAAGAGTTGAGGTTAAACATGTAGTTTATCTTAGTTCATATAAAATTACACTTCTTCTTAAATCTATGTCAAGTAAGTTGGATTAATCGTAATTTTATTATCAAGAAATTTAGTATTCCCTAATGGATACATTAAATGTAACAAATCTTTTCTAGTGCTCCAAGGCAAATATATAAGGTTCAATCTCGACACATAGATAATCATGTGATCTTTTAATGAACGAAATTATCTCTTACGTCTAAGTAATAAAATCTACATTCTTAGTTAAGCATCACATGATCTTGTTTCTACTTATGGGTCACACGCATCTACTCTTAAGTTAGCTAATGAGATTAGCAATGAAGCTAAATAAGCATATATCACATAACTCATAGCTTGATGTGCTCGAATTCCTCGCATAAATTATGAGTGAGCTATGGAGCACTATAGATGGTTCTTGGCTCACATGTATCAATTTCATACCTCGATGTGATATAAACTAAGCTTTGGGCATTAGAGAATATTATGTTATAGTTTCTCATTGCTTTAATGATCTAGCTCTTGTCCAAAGTTATGCACGACTACTTTTTCACAGCAAATTTTGTCACAGTCAATTGTGGCGTTAACGATCAAAAGTGCACACCTTTTTGGACAAGGTGATCATCAAGCTCTGTGAGATTCACATTTAGATATAAGTAATGATTTATATTCATAAGGTTTTATCAATATTTTGACTTGTCACAAATAGACTATGAAAGCATTTTTATCTCTACATAAATATTTCATTGATAAGAAGAGTTTCACATGCATTACATCAAGATTTCTACAATCTCTTTCCCAACCCTCCCCAAAGGGGGGTTTAGGCTACCATTACAACGAATAAACAAAAAATCTACAAGACATGCTGAGTTTGTTCATTGCTCTTACAAAGAAGTGATAAGAAAATTAGTTGAGAATACAAAACTGAGTATAATACCAATCTTCTACTTCTCCAATTTCTGCATAAGCATAACCAATATAGTAGATAGATGAAGTGCTTTACTAACTGAGTAAATAGTGCGCACTCAAAATAACTGCAAAGTATTTTGTCCTAATTATCGCCATTGATTTGGTATAAAATTTACCAAGAATCTAAGAATGAAACTTCAGGCAAACACAAGTATGGGATCCTCCTTGCCATTGACTTGGCAAATCATCTCCTTGAAAAAAGGGTCCACATGGCTACCACATATTGTCTACTGAAGGTATTCTAATTAATGTCAACTGGAATAATTGCAGAATAAGAGAAAGATGACAAAGAGCAAAGGGCTCTACAACATTGCCCATTTGATGAAAATTAGGCATTTTTGGTGTTTTGTAGGCAGCGAAGCATTTTTGATAGATAAGAGTTTAAATCTTATTTGTCACATAGTTATCTTATTTAAATTCAGCTCAAAAAAAAGTAGCAAATTTAAAATTGTTAAGGAAAACAAAGAACACTAAAACAGGAGGGGGGGGGAAATGATACAGTCAAAATGCAACAAAAACAAAAACAAAAAAATTAGATATTCTTAATGGTTGGTTTATAGGGTTGTGCTTGAATTAACCATCGATTATGGTGGTTAATTGAGCATAGATATTTATTTAAAAGCTGAGGCAGTGGTGAATTAGTTATATTTTTCTTTTAGAGAATAAGTTTTTCTTCTCATAATATATCAAAAGCACAATTCTAATCATTTTAATTTGCCAGGGCTCTTCTTACCTAAGACAACAGTAAGTTTAATATGCAAAAAAGTGCGGCAAACAGTTACTGATGACCTATACTTCATCTCATCAGTATAATCTGTTACAGTTGATCACTTTTATAGAAATCAAGTTAAAGCAGTTTCAATATTGAGGAAAATATAACCATCTGTGCTCCCTTTGTCCTCAATATCTCCTAACTCCTTTGGTAATAAACACAACAACTGTATATTTGTATGCATTGTAGAATATGCTATGTGTCTTTATTTGTGCATTTGTTGGCCTTTTCAAGAATTTGGTGACTTTACAAACAACCAACATAACATCTGACATAGTTCAAGTTATTGTCAGAAACATTTTATCAAACTTTGGTAGCCGATAAAATTAAAGCCTTTGAGCTCATTCGTCGAGATCTTCACATAGCAACTTATCTCCATAGGGGTCTTTAGAAAACTGTAACCTTGCATTCCATGCTTCTCAAGGTGTCTTTTATGATGCCTCACTAAGTCATAAAAATATTTGTATTTGATTGACCAACTCTTCTCAATTCTCATAAAATATTTGTAAGAATAAAGCCTTTGAGCTCATGATTTATGTTGCTCACTATGTCATACTTTGGTATGTGTTTATGCTGGTATCTCGATCTACAACAATGGGTATCAAAGCATGATTTTCCATTTGTTCTTGTTGTTGAAGGGCTTGCAGTTTGAGTGAGAGCAATGGCTGATGAAATGAGACACAAATTGAGAAGTTCAATGACACTAATCTTGCCTTTTGAAAAATGCAAATGGAGCATTTGCTTTATTAGAAGAGGTTGTATCTACGACTAACTTGAGCTAACAGAAAACCAGCTACTATGTCAGAAGAAGATTGGGAGCTTCTTAATAGAATAGTGTTGGTTTGATTCGTCTCTCCTTGTCTTCTTCTAATGAATTTAATATTGTTAATGAGAAAGCTATTGTTGTTCTCATGGATGCACTGGCAAGGATGTATGAGAACTCCTTTGCTTCTAACAAAGTTTTTCTGATGAACAGACTTCTTAATATGAGGATGCTAGACAACAACTCTATGACTGAACATCTGAATGGGTTTAGCACTGTGAAGAGTCAATTGTGTTTCGATGGGCATCAAGTTTGATGATGAGGTCTGAGCTCTATTATTCCTCTCACCATTGCCAGATAGTTCAGATAGGCTGGTTACAGCCATCAATAATTCATCAAGAAATGAGTCATTAAAATTTGACAATATTGTTGAGCTAGTGCTAAATGAAGAGGTGCAGAAATGATCCCATGGGGAGGCATATACTTCAGTGTTTAATGCTAAAATCAGAAGAAGAGGTGTAGATTGGAGACAAAATAGAAATAGGTCAATGTCGAGATGAGGAAAATCAAGACCTAGAAAAGAAAAGCTGAATTGCTGAAATTGTGGGAAGGCAAGTCACTAAATAAGGACTACCCTACCCTAAAGAAGACAAGTGGTGAGAGCAAGGTTATGTGCCCCACTGTGAATATTTTAGCTGAAGAGGATTAGGATGCATTGATCCTCTCACTTCTCAACACTGAGTCTTGGGTGGTTGTCTCGAGCACATCCTTTCATGCCACTATTACTAGGGGTGCTTTTAAAAATTGCGCCAAGGGTGACTTGGGAATGTATATCTTAGAGATGATATGGCATGCGATATCATAAGGAAGGGTGATGTGAACATCTAACTAGCAAGCAGTGTAGTTTGGAAGCTCAAAGAGGTTAAACATGTCACATGTCTAAGGAGGAACCTTATTTCTGTTAGCCAATTAGCTAGGAGGGGCTACAATACATGCTTTATAGGGGACTCATGGAAGGTCACAAAGGGTGTACTTATTGTTGCACATGGCAACATGTAAGGTACACGTTACTTGATCAATAAAGTGTCTGATTCCATTGTAGTTGCAGAACAGATAGATGGGAGTCTATAGCACCAGAGGCTTGGCCATATGAGCGAGAGGGGTTTGAAATACCTACAGTCAAGGGGATGGATTCAAGGACTGAAGTTAGTGGACTTAAGTTTTTGTGAAGACTGTGTGCTGGGCAAACATAATAAGGTCACATTCTCTAAAGTTGGAAAAGACCTGAAAGGCAGAAAGTACGATTTGGTGCATACTGATGTATGGGGGCCAGCACATACTTCTTCAATAGGTGGAGCCACATACTTCATCACCTTTATGCGTGAACATATAAGGAAAGTATGGGCTTATTTTCTAAAGCACAAATATGATTTATTTGATGTGATTGGAAAATGGTTGGCTTTGGTGGAGAATGAGATGTGGTTGAATCTTAAGTGCTTGAGATCTGATAATGGCGGTGAGTACTCTACCAAGAAGTTTGAGAAGTTTTGTGCCTTGATAGAGATCAAAAGGAAATTTACAATGCTAGGAACACTGCAACAAAATAGTATTGCAGTGCAAATTAATAGAATAATCACAAGAAGAGCAAGAATCATGAGTTTGCATTTAGGTCTCCCAAAGTAGTTCTAGGCTGAGGCTATTAACATGATAGTTTATTTGATTAACAGGGGACTTTTCATACCCCTAAATGAAGAGATTCACGAGGAGGCCTAAAACAAAATCACCTCAAGGTATTTGTTTGCTCATCCTATGTGCATATTGATGTAAGATCTAGGAGCAAGCTTAAAACAAAGGCGATCAAGTGCACATTTATTGGGTATGGTGCGAGCAAGTTTAGTTACAGATTTTAGGACAATCAAAACCAAAAGGTTATCAGAAGAAGAGATTTCACTTTCAATAAAAGTGAGATGTACAAGGATCGTATTGCAATCGGGACTCATTCCATGGTTGCTTTAGACGGTGAGCCCTGATATATAGAAGTTGACGACAGCATTGAGCTAGATGTGCATATTCATGAAGATACTCAGGAGGGTGTTGATGTTGAACCACAGTCACCCATGTTGTGAGGTTCACAAGGGCCACTAGATTGCCACAGTGGTATTCTCCTTCTTTATTTTATCTATTACTAACGGATGGTGGTGAACTTAAGAGATTTGAAGAGGCACTTCAAGTAGAAGATTCAATCAAGTGGGAGGCTACCATGAATGATGAAATGGCATTAATCATCTCAAATTAGATTGGCAACTCTACCAGTTGGAAAGAAAGCTCTTTAGAAAAATTTGGTTTATCAGCTAAAGGAAGAACTAGATGGGAGCAAACACTATAAGGTAAGGCTTTTAGTAAAAGGCTTCTAACAGTGACATGGAGTTAATTATAATGGTCTTCACCCCAATTGCAAATATGGCAACCATCGGAGTTGTGCTAAAAATTGTTGCAGTAGAGGATTTGCACTTGGAGCGAATGGATGTAAAGAATGATTTTCTACTTTGAAGAGTTATACATTTAACAACCAAAGGGGTACAAGTGTAATAGCTATAGTATTGTTACCCATTATTGGATAGCCCAATTAGCTCTTATAATAGTATTAAGATGCTTCACTTGAATTTTGGCATGATTTGAAGATCGTTTTACGTTCGACGAATATTTCTTATTTTTTTAATCATCCTAAAAATACCTAATTTAAATTGACCTCAAAATCAAAATTGGACTTTGTCATTAGACTCCTCACTTTCAAATTAACTAGGGTGGTATTTTGAAAATTGTTGGAAGTCATCGTATTTTCATCAAATATTTTAATAATATTTAAATACCCATAAAATTAAGATAACTAAATTGATTTTTGATTTAAAATCTGATTTTATTTTTGAGTTCATCACCCCTTATTTTACTATAAGTAAATTTTTGGAATTTTTAGAGCTCGTTTAGTTATTTAATTTTAATTAAATAAAATGATTAAATTTATTAATTAAATAATTAATTTTATTTTATTTTATTTAAATTAAAATTCCATGAATCCAATGGTTTGCTACAAATTGTTTGGATCTCGTTCATGGATCTGCGCATAGAACAATCATATCATTGCATCTCGATTGTCCGCTCCTTTCAAGCCCGATCAGGCGGTTTGCGTGCAGGGACTGTATTTCCTTGCGATCGTGCACTTGGGAGTGTAGGTGCACCGTACAACGGAGTGATTTCTAGCCACAGGTTGACCTGATTAAGTCCTAGAAACCTCTCCTTTCTTCCTCTTCTTTCCAAAACTATTTCTTAAACACCTATATTGGAGCTCTAGAGGGTTGGAGCTGACGGAAGCAGTGACGGAACTTCCATGACATAACCCCTAATTCAGCCAAAGGACAAAAGATATGTATGCTCTCTCCCTCATATTGTTTTATCAAATCACTCCAATCACTTTTTGAAAAGCTATTTCAACATGTGGAGAACATTTCTGTGGGGTCAATCGAGCTCTATCGAGCTTGATTCGACCCCATTTTGCATGACATCTACAGTCTTGATTTGTGAAGCCCTAGCAGATTAATGTCGGATTATTGCGACTGGTTGAGTCACAATCGGAAGGGACGTTGGGGTCCAAGCAGTCGTCCTTGGCAAATGCTTTATGCCGAGGGGTCATGTGCACCATGAGGAGCCTGGAGACGAGCGTGCGGCAATGCCCTAGTTTGGCTTGTGCACTTCACCTATTAGGAGAAAACTGAGAGTGGTCGGGCCCTGATTCAACCGGTGGGTTCAGCTCTCCTGAATTGCGTCGATGGGTCGCGCTGTTCGCATGGACAACAATGCCGAAATTTTCAAAGCCTCAATAATTGTTGCCTCACTGGTTGCGCCTTCAGCCGTCTTGTCTCTCTTTTTGTGCCGAGGGTATGCTGGTAGATGGAATGAATTAATTTAATGGTAACAAATTTTAATAATTTTAATTAATACATATTTCATTTAATCATAACTTGAAAAATAATAATCTAAAATATGCAAAATTATATCTCTTTTCCTTTAGAAAAATGAGAGGAACATAATGGTGAAATCAAATTTAAGATTTAAAGCTTAATTTTCTTAATAACTTTTTAATTACAATGAGGAGTCCCAAAAGGCCTAATTTTCCAACATCGTCTGATTTTGACCTACTCAGTGTCATTCTTCTCCTTATAATGTGAGAATTTCATAATTGCTATTATTGCTTTGATTGGAACACCAATTGGATAACTTGAATTTTTGGCTCTTCAAACCTTCATAAAATGTGATTTTATTAACTTCAATGCTTGCATAATTAGGCCTTTATGCCTTAGGATAGCAAGCACAATTTATTATTTCGACCTTCATGTCACTTTAATATGTGAGATTAAGCCATGATTAATGTAGTTAGATTCCTTGAGTAGCTTAGTAAACTTGTGATTTAAGCCTCAATATTAGAAGAGATAATATAGGTTGAGAATCCCAAGCCTTATCTAATTGGCGTTCTAAGTGCAGTAAACCTATCAATTTAGTGCACTTAGCTATTAGCTTGCCTTTACTTGTGTATGTGATCCTATTAGGATTAGTTGTTAGCAATTATAGTTAGGCTTAGGCTTATTGAACTTTCCCTTTTAGCTTCAAAGCTCACCTTAAGCTCCCTGATCCCTAATTTTAGCACCTCTTAACTCTTTAAGAGTAATCTAGAATCCCTTTAAGCATTAGCATCCTTATAGTTGTAAGTTAACCTAGAGCTATTAGATTATAACATTTCTCTAAATCTTGGTTTTAGAACCTTCCAATGGTGTCCTTAGCTAGTTTAGTGAACTATTGAGCTAAATACCATTAAATCTAAATTGCCTTGGTAGGAAACTAGTAGTGAACCTACAACTTACACCTCTAATTTGTAGTGAATCTACAACCGATATCATCTTAATTATAGCACCTTTAGTCTTAAGTATAGTAACCAATAAATATTATGTGGCTTAGGAATAGTGTAGGATTAATGTCATATTGCATGCTTATACATTTATTTTGTCATTTAATTAAATCTTAATTAAACTACTACTTGCCAAACTTAATTTACTTATAGTAGTATCTTCAATTGACTTAGAGATTGATATGTCTAAGTCAATTGGAAGCTTAATCAACTCCAATCATCAAGTTAGATAACTAAATTTTAAACAATAATGGATATCACATAATTTATAATTACTTGAATTCCTTGAACGCTACTTTGCTTTAAGACTACAACCTTGAACATTCATAAAGATATTGTGCATAAATAAAATATTAAAATATAAAACTTAAGGGCTTAAGATATAGGCAATCAAGTTAGGGTAGGCTACAGAGTAACAAGATGACCTCACATATCCTAGAGGGGAATGTGAGTGTTTTTGAGACCCTGCTTTTCTACATAATTAGGCAGATTGCTTAACTCCTCACTCATTCTGTAATTTATACCCACATAATGGAAAAATATTAAATAACTTGAACAACTTAACATTATTTTATCACCATGTTATTTATTATGAGTGCTTTTCATAACCTTTTGGCTATGCTTACTTATCATAGTCTTTGGCTATGTTTACTTAGTCCATGTGACTAAGTCTCACTTTACTTTACTTTATTGTACACATCATACTTCTTACTGTTACTTATCTCACATTTCAGTCTTTACTTTATGCAGTGTATGTTGTTTTACTTATATTTTATACTTTACTATTTTTATCATTTAAACTTAGCATAATATTTATTGAATATACTCATGTATCAATTTATGCTTTCATATGCACTTTAGTTGCTTTCTAGCCTTACTAAGATGTATATTTTCCCTTACTTATTGTAGGCTAGAGCAAACCTACTTGTGAGTTCTTGCTCCTTTAGTTAACTTACTATTTTTGTACATGTTTACATACCCTACTTTGATGCTTAGTACTCTGCTTACTCTTTTAATTGCAAAATTGTGAATGTGTTATCTACATAAAATTTAATTAAAACTTAGTATAACCTTAAAATGTACTTAGAATTTTTAAGTATAATCAATTATTTTTATTTTGTTGGTTGTGCCCTACTGTATTAAAAATCAAATATGGCAAACCAAGAGCATCATATGCATAGTGGAGTTAGGACTAATACAAGCCACCTGTAGATTGAAGACTCTACTTTCACATTTACTATTTTTTAGTGAGAAAGAGTGAATTTTCTTTAATTAATTTAAAATTAATTTTTAATAACTTAATTTTTGTGATATTCTTACTTTATTTTTGTGATGGATTTATTGTCATTTTATTTGCTTGGTTTGGATGGTGGATATAAATGCTTCATATCTCATAATGGTTCCTTTTAATTCTGACATGTTTGCCTTAAAAAGATTTTTGGCCACATAACACTTAATATTGGGTTAGTTTCCTTCTAATTTGGTGTTAAATGCTATGTTAATGCTCTAGTATTGGATTGGGTTCCTGATTTAATCTTAGGATTATTACAGAGTGTCATGTGCTCAAGCACTTTCAGGCGCCCGCAATATTTCAGGTCTAATTTTGGAACCCTATAAATTTTTTTGTAGCATATTTTAGGGCATACGAGCTTAAAATCCCTAATCTTGTGTGTGTGATGGCTGGTGGCCTTAGAAAACTCCATTTTTAAAGGCTTGGGTAAGTATTTCGTGAAACTTAGTTATATTTTTCTTCCGGTATAGTGAAACCTCTTTTCCTCTCTTTATGGATATAGGAGTAGCAACCGCTTGAGTCCTTATATATTAGTTGCTTGGATCATTTCTTTTTTGTTAGTGAGATATGAGGGCTATTTTAATTAAATATTTAATTATAATTTGTAATAATTAACTATGGATGTATTTCTTACTTTTCTTTTTTAAGATGAATGTTTACTTAGCTTCTGTGATGAATGATATGGATGAATATTTTATCTTTTGCAATTTGATTTCATACTACCATATACTAAATATTATGATGCGATCTTTCTCTTATTAAATCTTACTTCATATTTACTGGTGATTCTTAAAAGAGCGGTCAATGTATAGGGGTAGGCTAAAATACTTGGAATAAAAGTCATACTTGTCTTAAGGATTAGCCTCAGCTATCACACTATTTAGAGATAACTCGTTTAATCCTAATCAATTCAGCATGAGTGATGAGTTTATGACGGGTCAGGATGGGTTACCTCAGTTAAAGTCCCAGGTTATCCTTCAGCAATTAGCCCTGGGCAATATAATTATAGCCTTTGCTGGCTAGCTGGCTAACTAAAATACGGTTCCTCCTTATGCATGACACATGTCTAATGTCTCTTAGCTTCCAAACTACATCGCTTGGTAGCTGAATGTCTACATTTTATTTGCCAATAATGTTGTATGCATTGTCATCCACTAGGTACACCTTCCCTAAGTCACCCTTGGTGTAATTCTTAAAGACAACTCTTGTATGAGTAGCATGAGAGGATGCACCTGAGTTCACTACCCATGACTCTATACTTACAAGTGATAGGATCAGTGCAACCTAAGTTTCTTTTGCAAAATCATTTATAGAGGGAGCCTTGCCTTTTCTCCCTGTACCTGTCTTCTTCAGATCAAAGAAATTCTTCTTTAAGTGTCCTGCTTTTCCATAGTTCAAGCTCTCAACTTTAAACTTCCCCGACTTTGAATTTCCACATTGTGACTTTGACATGTTCCTACTTAAACTCTAGCCCACGTTCCTTCCTTGGCTCTCAATTTTCAATATTGAAGTAGATGTATCCCCATGGAATCTCTTCCATACTTTTTTATTAAGCACCAACTCGACAATGTCATAAAATTTCAACGATGCATTTTTTGATGAGTTGCTGATGCCAGTAACCAGCATTTCCCAACTGTTTAACAGCAAAGAGAGGAACAACAGATCTCAGACCTCGTCATCAAACTTAATGCTCACCTAACTCAGTAGGCTCATCTTAGTGTTGAACCCATTCAGATGTTCCATCATTGAGCAGTTGTAAATCATCTTCATATTGAATAATAGCTTCATCAAAAAAACCTTATTAGAAGTTGAGGGATTCTCATCATTCTTGTCTGAGTAGCCATGAGATCTATAGTTATTTTCTTATTTATAATATTAAACACAATCAAGCAAGATATGAATAAGTGAATAAAACCAAAAGTAATTTTACCAAGAACCACTCAATCCTTATCAAACATAGTGGTTGGTTTCTTCTCAGTTTCACTTAGTGGCAAGTACAATTTTTCTGATATAGCAAATCCTCCATCTACATTTTCTAGGAGGTGAAATTTCTGCCTTTGAAAGTTTCAATTTTATGCCTCATCTCATCAACCATTGCTCCCACTTAAATCAAAATACACCAAAACTCTAGAGCTACTATGATACCAGATGTTATGAAAGACATATATGGAATGCATACATATTGAGATATCAAGGTTGGAACTATCGAGTGTTAGTAGAGAAATATCCTCAATCACACAAAGGAATAAGAAAAATGCACAGCACAAGCATTTAAGCCACTAGCATAATCTTAGAAGAGCACAATATAATTTACATAGAAACCCCAATAATGGGAAAAACTAAATAGCCACACTACTACAAGAAATCCACTATATGAAATATTATGGTACTGAGTTACAGCGGACCTTATCTTAAATCCATGAAAAACCTCCAATCTTCTTCTCTTCAATCCCTTCAAGATTTCTCACTTAAGCCATCACACACACTCTCACACTCAAAAGTTCAAATGAGGTTCATACATAGCTTAAACCCTAACATTCCATTTATACTTCCCAAAATTAGCCCTTAAATAGCCCGTAACTAATTCAACATTTTTCCAGGTACTGAGGTGCACTTGAGAGCCTAGTCTATCTACCAGGTGCTGGAGCATGCCTGGGCACCAGGTACTAGAGCGCACCTGGGTGCGAGAGCGCCTGGGCACCAGCTTCTCTATTGCCTTGTTCTAGGGTGTGCCAGGGCACCCACTTCTTTGTTATCTTGTGCTGGGGCGTGTTTGGTCCCCGCTTTTTTGTTGCCTTGAGCTGGGGCACACTTAGGCTCCGACTTCTCTATTTCCTTGTACTGGGGAGCACCTAGGGGCATGATTTTTTATTGTCTTGTGCTAGGGCGTGCTTAGGAGCCTGACTGGATTTAGGAAAGTGATGACATGTCCTAGAGCCCACTGATACATCATTGAGATAAATTTTAGTGATCCTATCAATCTCCACATCATAGCACTATTGCTGTTGCATAAATATTGTAATCATTTAGCCAAGGTGGTCTTTCAATCTGTCATCGAGTTCTCTTTACTACAATTAACTCCAAAAAAGAGTCTCATCATCCATATCAATTTTTTCTTCTTCACTTTCACCAAAGTGGTCTTCAGTTGTAGGAATTTCCTCAACACCTGTGTTATTTTAAGGAAGATCTTGTGGAACAAACTAGGGTACATCAAATGCCATTATCTTTCTACTAGTAGAAGTTTTCATATTGTCCTCCACCTGATGCAAACTTCTTCATCTTATGAAGTACTCCTCATTTAAAGTCACATCCCAACTGATGATGATCTTTCAGTCAACTGAATTATAAATTTTGTAGCCTTTTATGCCACATTGAAAACCCATAAAGATTGCCTTCCGTGCGCTTAGCTCTAACTTATATTATTTCGCATAATAGTACGTCAGGCACCCAAAAACCTTCAATTGATTATAATCTCTATTTAATCATCTAGACCACAATTCAATTGGAGTTTTATTTTTCAATGAAGTAGAGGGAAAATAATTCACCAAGTAGCATGCATAATCTAGGGTCTTTACACAATATATCCTTTCCAACCCAACATTGGACAACAAGCATCAGACCTTCTCTACCAAAGTTTGGTTCATCTACTCTGCTACATAATTTTATTGCAGTGTCTCACTCATAGTTAAGTTGTGCTCAATACCAAAATTTTGGCACTCATGTAAAAATAGGTTCATCTTGACACAATCTCCACCATTATCAAACTAGATCTTCTCGATTTATTTTCCAGTCTAATTTTGCATCCACTTCTTTTAATTTCTTAATACATTCAACACATTAGCTTTGCTCTTCATGGTGTACACTTATACATATCTAGAATAATTATTGATAAAGAAGACAAAAATACATGCAACGGCCAAACGATGTCATCTTCATTGGTCCCAAACATCTATGTGAACATATTCCAATATCTCCATGGTGTTGTGGAGGCTAGGACCAAATGACTTTCTACTTACCAAAACTACAATGTTCACAAAATTGTAATTTGCAGGAATCAATACCTTTAAGGAGTCCATCTTTCTCTAAAGCTTTTAATGTTGGCTCTCTCACATGTGCAAGTCTCATATGCCAGAGCATCATGACATCATCTAAGCTTTTTTCTACACCTACAGATTATGTGACTATACTCCCTTTGAGATAAAAAAGATTCTATTATCTGAATCCTCTCTCAAGTAAGCCATTTCATGTTTATAGATCATCATAATACCTACTTCAATAACTACCTTAAGGCCCTTGGCTTCTAAGGTTTCCACAGATAGTAGATTCTTATTGATCTTTGGTACATTTCTTACTTCAGAATGTGTTCTGATCAGCAAATCCCAACTTCAGCTATTCTGCACGTGACATCATTCCCTATAGTAACTATGTCACTGTCTACTTCTATGTACATATAGAACCAATTCTTTTGGTATTAGATATGATACGTTGCACTTATATCCATAATCCAACTAGAGCAATCTACTATCAATCCCATATAAATTAGAAAAAGAGACATTTCTGAATCAGACTTCTCCATTACATGATGAGTCACATCATTTGAAGATTCACTAGCCCTTTTTTTCAGTTTAGGTCAATCTTTCTTCCAATGTCCAGACTTCAAGCAGATCACACATTCATTATGCACAATACTGTGACCTCTAGATTTTCCCCTTTTCTGAGTGTCCCCAAAAATTTTCTTTGGCCATTGTTTTTTCTTTTCTAGTCTTCCCCTCTGGAGAGTAAGTGCCTTCGCCATTTTATATTTGGTTCTCCTTATTCCTTTTTTGGAACTCATAATTTAAATGGATTGTTGTCACCTCCTCGTATCTCAAAGCATCCTTCCCATGTATCAATGTCATGGTAAGGCTCTATAACTCATCTGGTTGTGGGTTTAGCAAGAACAATCCTTTATCTTCATCCTCCACAGTCTCATCCAGGCTTAACAAATCTACCAACAATTTTGTGAACTCGTATGTGCTCATATATGCAATTTCCCCTCCTCATCTGAAATTGATGGTGCCTCTTTTATGTTTAGATGATTCTCCAAGCTCTTGATCAGATATTTGCTTTCTAGGAATTTCCACAATTTCTATACTAAAGTTTCCACCATTACAACATACTTTATATCTGGTTTTAGCAATTTTGGATCAAGTTGCATGCACTATGGTTCATCTTGACACAATCTCTTTCTGATATATCATCTAGCTTTGCTTCCCTGTTAAGAACAGCCTTCCAGATTCAACGTATAAAGTGCATTTGTAACTTTGCATCTCCAAATTCCAAAGTTTTTATTCCCATCAAACTTGACTACATCAATCTTCACTGTATGTGCCATGACTTGGTGGAGGGTTCTCTCCACCATTGATGATGATGAAGAACATGTCGCTTCTCCTTCAACTCTGCCCTCCATGACTTCTCCTGCAAACCTCTCTCTTGTACCATTTTTTAGGATCGATAAACACAGTATCACACAAACTAAATAAGAACAAAAGCCGGGGAAATCACCAAATACATAAACCGTTTCACATGCACAAAATAAAATTTACATGATTTGATGCAAACACCAACATTCACATTGAGAGGTGAAGAACTTTATTATAATGGAAAAAGATTACAAGTTAGGATTTCATAAACCCTTCCCCAGCTTCAACAATGGAGAATATATTTAGCCCTTACAGCCACCACACACTCTCTAGTTTCAAAACCCTAACCCTCTTTCATATTTGGGATGGGGGCTAAGAAAAATCCAAGTCTTCTTTCCATAACCTATTATTTAGGCTTTTATAGGACCCCATTGTGGTGCCCTACCACCACTGTAGTCTTGTTAACATGTATGTTAACATGATTGCGGTGGAGTGGTCACCATGATAAATTCCCCATTTATAGTTAGATTAGGTATTCACCCTAATCTACTGATAACTAAAGGATATGCCACATAATTGAACTAAAGTTTCAGTAAATGTACATGCATAAAATGGAGAGTGTAGAAGAAAGTAAAATCAACATATATTTAACCATAATAAAAAAAGAAACATTATCCCACTTAGAATAAATAAAATACATCAAGATTTTGTATCATTATAACTTTTAAATAATAAAGTTTAAATGAATGAAAAATACTCATCCTCGTTAAATAAAATTAAAGGACTATCTAAATATCAATAGTAGCAGGAAGGTCCTCCTCCTATCCCACCTTCTCTCCTAGTGCTACAATCTCAAATAGCTCAGAATCTGACATGTTGGCTTTTATATGTCAGAGCCCCAGCCAAAATAAAAGAAAACTTGGTTAGAAAATATATACATATACTATAAAATACCTATAAGAGTTGAAAAGAAATACATCATAACATGCTTATGATCATCTAAAAATATGCTAGTTAAACAAAAAATACAAGTGAAATATGATACATCTAAGTAAGTCAAGTCAAATTATTCAATAAGGAATAACATCTTAACATGTATACAAGTATAAGAAATACCAAAATAAAAGCTAAAACTGAAGTAAAGTACACAGAAAACAAAAAAGTAGACACGTAAAGCTGCCATATTGGAAGATTAGCTATTAAATCCACTAAACTTTTGCTGAAAAGTTGCACCAAGCAATTCATTTTAGCTTCTCACTTCTAAAGCAAAAACATTATACTAAACTGAAGAGCCGGAAATACATATGCTATTAATTTTATTAATTTTACCTTACATCTATGGATGCATCCAAAAATAGCTGAGAGGTCAAGCACATCTGCAAGACTGGGGTGGGTTCCCAAACAAGACACATCTCTCTATAATTAGTACATGTAAAATATCCATATTTCTCCTTATTGTCAATCTATTGGCACTAATGTGTATACACAATCACCCATCCTGATAATGAACCTAATTCAAATATTATTCTAATATTCTATATTTTCATTTAATGCATTAAATTTATCTTGTACATTATGCTCAAGGCAAAAAGTCTCAAAGATAAGGAATACAAAGCAATAAAGTTCAATAGTAAACAAGACTCTACTAAAACACATGTTGTTATCTAACTTATATGTTCTATATATTCTGAGAGTATACAAGCTTAGGATCTCTAATATCCTACCATCGAGTACAATCTCAAATTCATAGGCTTATTGACAGACTGTACATTACACTTCTGCACTTCCACGCAAGTGTACATGGTCTGAAGTAATAATTTGGAATAAGAGTTCTGAGATTTATCATTCTCAGGGAATTGGGTGTTTTGTTACTAAGGTATATTTATGTTCAATAATGTTTAAACTATGTGTGTTTTGTTGAATTGGTTCCTAAACAAGCACAATAAATCTTAGTAGAAAGTAACTATGATAAAAAGGAGAGGAGAGTTGGATCTCTCCCACATTTCAACTCATGTATGATGATTCCTCAAGCATTGGTCTTTTTTACTTAATTTTATGTAACTTAATTAAGTGTATATTGTCCTCCTTAGAGTTTAACTTCAAGATTTACAAGTTAAAATCTCGTACTTGAAATGAAAACACATTCGATTCTATTTCAGCATAAAGACCCTTATAAGATTTTAGATTATTGGTTTTACTCTCATTCCTAGTCTCTATATATGAGAGCTCCTTCTTTATTTAAGATCTTACAAGCATTGATTCTACTAAGAGCATCACGCGTGTCATGCACAGTTTAGATAAATGAGTGATTTCATTTGGGCTCAATGACTATGTCACCTCGTTCATGAACTCTCAAAGAATTCATTCCCTCCCTTCATGTATGATGAGCAGCGAAGCTCATTTAGTGGGCCTTAGCTCACACGCTTCAACACTTTAGTTGAACATAGATTAAGGTGCACTAAGCTCAAGAACTTTCTCACATAGTTCTAAGCTTTTGTGCACTTATGATTCCAGCTCCAAACTAAAGGTGAGATATGGAGCACAAGACTTTTTAGTCCTTGAAGTCATTTAGTCCTTCATTATTTGGACCACATTCAAGTCCATAAT
Organism: Gastrodia elata; assembly: GCA_016760335.1. Lineage (NCBI taxonomy): Eukaryota > Viridiplantae > Streptophyta > Magnoliopsida > Asparagales > Orchidaceae > Gastrodia > Gastrodia elata. The sequence continues at coordinate 33,644,329 of CM028678.1, read as the reverse complement.
AGTCCTTTTCATTTCTTTAACAAGACATTTAATTCATAAATTTTTATTAATGCTTGAGGAAAATTTTCATACATAATAATCTCTTTTAATTCATGTAGGATTGCCCCAACCCTCCCTAAGAGGGAGTTTAGATCTCCATTACACTAGAGATAAAAAAGAACATATATATGGATAAAGACCCTTTCATGATCAACTAAGAAAAAAAAATAAGACAAGAGTCGGAGAGTACTAGGAACGTTCCTTTGATAAAGTTCTTCGGATTTCTCCTCTTCTTGCTCTTGGTTATTTCTCCTATGTCTGTAGTGCTGCCTTTCTTCCTTCTTCTTCTTGGCAATAGGAGTTCTTCCACCCTTGGAGAGTTCTCCTTCTCTTCTATGTAGCTCTATCCTTACTTAGTATTTTTCTTGAGCAAAGTTGGTAACCCTTCTTAAGTGAAGAAGAGCTGTATTTATAGAGGGGCTGCATTCCTCTTCTTCCCTTTCAAAATCTGCTTTTCCCTCTTCAAAAATTCTACTATGATGATTGCAAATCTAACATGAGGGGTGAACTGACCTCTACTTTTCCATTCTTTAATCTCCATATCACTTCAAAATTTCATTTTTCCATTTAAAAACAATTCTATTGCAGAAGGAATGATGGCTTGGAGACAAGGAACAGGTTGGGGGGTCTTGTCCAGCTGCAATAAATGCCCAGTTTAGATTGAAATTCGGTGCACCGCTAGAGCGCGCTTGGGCGCGCTGTAGCGCGCTGTGGTGCGCTATAGCGATCGAATTTCATAAAATGGTCCATGGCGACGCGGTGTGGCATTCTGGGCTCTTTCTCTGATGGTCCGCTATAGCGCACTATAGCGCACTACAGCGGGTAAAGTTCATGAAGGCATACGTCGCAGCGCACTGTCACGGACAAGTTTCGAATGGCTGTCCACTATAACACTTGAGCCAATAAATTCTCCTGCTGTGGTGCGCTATAGCGCCTGAGCCCCGTAAGTTCTCCTGCTGTGGCGCGCTATAACGCCTAAGTCCTGCAAGTTCTCCCACTGTGGCACGCTATAGTGCCTGAATCTTGCAAGTTCTCTCACTGTGGCACGCTATAGCGCATGAGTCCCGCAAGTTCTCCCGTTATGGCACGCTATAGCGCCTGAGTCCCGCAAGTTCTCCCGCTGTGTCGCGCTATAGCGCCTGAGTCCCCCAAGTTCTCCCGCTGTGGCACGCTATAGTGCCCGAGTCCCGCAAGTTCGCCCGTTGTGGCGCGCTATAGCGCTTCAGCGGATTTCTTCCAAAAATTTCAGAAACCTTCCAGAAATTTCAGAAACCTTCCAGAATTATCCAGAAATTGCTGGGCTTACATTTTTTCTAAAAAGTAGGCAGAATTTGATCAAGGAAGTTATTTCAATATGAAAAATGAATGAGATTTTACCTTTATTTAGGATATAAATTAAGGATTTATCACACCCCCACACTTAGACTCTTGTTCGTCCTCGAGTTAACTCAAAAATAAATTTTTTTTTCTATTTCTAAGGTATGATAGTCAATAAGTAATATCAATATGAGTTTGATTGCAATTCAAAGGTTGTGCTTAACTGAAATGACAAGAACAGTTGGCATCATTTAAAATTTTCTAACCTTGGTTATGAGCTGAGGTTGATAAGCTAATCTCCAATTTTAAGTTATTATGCTGGGTGCTAGGTAATGGGGAAGGTTCCTTGGAATTACTAAATTATGATTGTAGTGAGTAATCAAGAGTTGTCGGTGCCATATGTGCTACTTCTTATGAATCACAAAGATATTTAAACTTTTTAAAAGAGATATTTATTTTTCATCATCCTTTATTATTTTTTCCTTGGAAGAGATTTTTCTTCATCCCTATTTTTGCTTTCTTTTTCATCCTTTAGGGAGAGACATTTTTCTTCATCTCATTTCCAAATCTTTATGAATATGAAGTCCTATAGGAGCCTAGCACACTCTTTTGCTCACTCAATACCATCAGTAGTTTTTGATTTTTAAGCCTTCCCCCACACTTAGTCCTTAGCATTGACTTAAATTTTTGGAGACTAGATTTAACCTTAAATCATTCGGTTGTTTAGACGATTTAATGATGTCAATACATTTAGTCACTTTTTGTTAAGCAAACTTTGGTTGATAATAAATTTCTATCCTGACACTCTTGTAACTTCCATAAACTTGAAAAATTCAGAAAAAATTTGTCATTTGCAAATCATAGAAAGATTTTGAAAATATGTAAATCCATAATTTATTTCCTTAAATAAAAATAAAAACACAAAAGAAAAATACAAAAACTAGCAATACTAATAAAAAAAGATTCAACTTATTTATTCTTGGTCTTCATCATCCTCCTCTTCTTCTTCCATATTATAGGAGTAGTCGCATGGATAGCGAGTGCCCGGAATGGGGTCACCGACAGGCGATCACGGCAGTACGGACGCGTCCGGTGCTCCTTGCAAGCTCCAGTCCTCGAACATTAATCCTAGAGCTTCATGGAATTTGGACTAGAATTCACGCTGCTGGGTGAGTTCCTTTTTGAAGAACCACATGTCGGTTGCCATAGCATTACCTAAATCTATTTGTTGCTTGTAAATCCGTAACAAAAAATTATCTGAGCGAGTACGGCCAGACGGAGCTGACGTTTCCCCTAGATCGCCCCTCCTTTTCTTAGCTTGTTTTCGCTCACTAGAACGGACATTCAGATTTGAATGTGCAAGAGCGATGCTGGGGGGATGATGGAGTCGTAGGAGAGGATTTTTACCCCTTGGGCCATGCATATAATAGAGATCAATGACCCAAAGGCTAATGTAGCATAGGGTCCCTGGAGAGCTTTCTAGAGATGCTCAAAATTGATGTTAGAGATACGGATCTCCCTCGGCCTAATCAATGAGCACAAGAGGAGCGCTCTGGTGTTGTTCACTTCAGTCAAGTGACCCAACAGCATGACAAAGCTAGAAATGAAAACCAGCCATGCACTACTCGTGTCCATCAATTCAGAACAAAGAATGTTGGCTAGGCTTCCCTCCCAATTTGAGTCTTCATGGATGAGCTCCATAATAAGATTAGAGGGATTAAAGCAAAATTCCAAGAGTCCTAAGTAAGAACAAGCATCTACCTCCCCTAACTAATAGAATTGCTCAGTTTGAGCAATCCCAAAGGTTACTCCTTTACCCCAAACAAAAACCGTCCGTTCGGCCGCATTATACGACATTATCTTATACTTCCTGGATAATAGTCGGGTAGGAGGGAGATTTGCTAGTCACCATCTTCCTCCATCCCCTAGGATCGACTTGCTCATTCGGGACGGGCAAGAAACTCGCAAAACTCTTTTCGGGGATTATCTTCCGCCGAGAGGTTGTGGAGAAGAAGTGGTTCTCAGCTTTAGCAGAGGAGAACCTCTTTTGTTGAAGGATTCTCCTGAAGATGAAGCCTCCGCCTCTCTACGAGGAATTGCCTTCATTCCAGATGACATGATGCAAGAGAGAAGAAGATTTAGAGACTTAGAATGAAAAGGAGAGATTGAAAACTTGGGAGCTGAAAGTGCAAAGGAAAATTGCTCATATCCTCCCCTATAAATAGCCAAGGAATTAAGCTAGGGAAATGGCACAAGGATTTGGGCAAAAGACTTCTTGCATGCCATCAATATGACTAGCCATAAATGGGAGGGGTGAGCAGCTTTTCCAACCACCTTTTCATTGCCTAGGAATTCCAAACAATAGCATTGAGTAGCTGCATTGGATTCCCTAGGCAGCTCTGAACAACACAGCGGGAAGGCGTCGCTGTAGCGCGCTGTAGCGACAGTGTTTCTTACAGCTGTTCAGTCGTGCGCCATAGCACGCTGTAGCGGTTAATGTTTCGAAAAGCTTCCGCTTTAGCATGCCAAAATGTGCTGTGGCCCTTAGTTCCCAAATTTTTTTTTTTTTTGGTTGCCTCCCAAAAAGCGCTTAGTTTAACGTCTTTGCTAGACTCGTACAACTATCAAACAGTGGGATCTGGATGCTTTTCTTTCCATAACCTTGAGGTTCTCGAGTGAGCACAACCCTTTCGTGTGCTCGAACCTTTATCCTCGCTGCTCCCTTCCTTCAACCATCCTTTCAAAACTCGGTCCTTTGGGGAGTCTTCTTTTTTCTTTTTCCCCTTCTAGTTTTTCTTTTTCTCACGCCCTCCTTACTCTCCATTTACGATGAAGAGTTAGAGCTGTTTTCAGAATTCCTCTCTCCCAGACTTAGATTTTCAAAATCATGATCAATCTTTATTCTTTCTTCTTTTCTCCTCACCTCATCCTCAATCATTCTTTGTTTAAAACAAGTTGGTTTTAGATCAATCATCTTTGATCTCCCATTAATCTTAATGTTCATCATCCCATGGCAGATGTCTATAATAGCCTTGGTGCTCATTAGAAAGGGTCGCCCGAATATAATGGTGGAATTTTTGCTCCATCTGTCCCACTCACACACAACAAAATCAGCTGGGACATTGAAGTTCCCCAGTCCTACGGAAACGTCCTTAACTATTCCTAGAGGGGTCATGGATTCAAGATTTGTAATTTCTAAAATCATGTAGGTGTACTCCATTCCTCCTACCTTCAGATGTTTATATATATGGTAGGACATAATATTGACTGAAGCACCAAGATCACACAAGGGATCTAAAAGTACTTCATTCCTTATTACGCAAGAAATACACAACCTTCCAGGGTCATCACATTTATGAGCTGTGAGCTTCTCACACTCGGTTCCTCTCACCCTTTCTCTACCCTCTAGCTCTTCTTCAATAGCATTAAAATTCTTAGTTTTGTATTTTCCATCCATCCCTTCAGAATGGATCACACTTACTAACTCCCTAGGATTTTCTTTAGTAGAACTGGGTAGAGCTCCTTGCTGCCAGGTGGTCTGCTACTTGGAGATCTGCCCCAGTTGAACTACAATGTTTCTTAGGGATGCCTCTATTCCTTGGATGGAGGCATCATGGCAGGTAATAGTAGCTTCAGTGCGGCGCATGAATTGAATTGTTTCTGACTTAAAGGAGTTGAAGGCTCCTTCCAAATTTGATGGGTGATGATTCAGATTGTTTACATTATTAATGCCTTATTGATTTGATGAACTCCCCCCATTATGATTTTTGTTACTATTGTTGTTACTCCACGAGAAATTTGGGTGGTTTTCCAACCAGAGTTATAAGTATTAGAGTATGGATTATTCATAGTGTTGTTGTTTCTTAAATAGTTAACTTGTTCTATGTTCGATTGCATGAAAGGATTATTCAAGTTGCAATTTTTGCTCATGTGTCTTCCCCCGCACAACTCACATTGAGTTTCTTGAACAACATTAACATTCATTTTCTCAATTCGTTCATTTAAGGCGTGGATTTCATTTTGCAGTGCTATTATTTGATTTGATTCATTCATTATAATTGATTCCTTTTTAAGCCTTTCATAAGGTCATTGGTATGCATTATTTGTCATTTCTTCTAAAAGTTCATAAGCCTCTTCTTAGGTTTTGCTGCTAATTGAGCCTCCGGTGACCGCATCAATGAGAGTCCTTGTTGGAGCATTCAAACCATTGTAAAAGGTTTGAACTTGCATCCATAAAGAAAACCCATGATGTGGGCATTGCCTTAAGCACTTCTTTAAATGATCCCAACCATCGTACAATGTCTCCCCTTCATACTGGTTAAAGTTAGTTATCCCAATTCTCAAGCGAGCAGTTTTCGCCAGAGGAAAATATTTGGCTAAGAATTTCTTAGCAAGATCATCCCAAGTCCAGATCGAGTCACTCGGGAGAGAGTTGAGCCAACTTTTGGGTCTATCTCTTAATGAAAATAAAAAAAGCCTTAGTTTAACTACATCTTCAGAGACACCGTTAAACCAGAAGGTGTCACAAATTTCAAGGAAGGTTGAAATATGTGAGTTAGGATCTTCTGTGGCTAATCCATCGAATTGATTATTTTGAACCCAACTTAGCCTGGAAGGTTTAATTTCAAGGTTATTTGCTTCGATGCTAGGCCTAACAAAAGCATGGGGGAATCCCCTAATAGTGGGTAGTGCATAGTCTCTAAGTGCTCTTCTCATAAGCTCTCCTAAAGGCTCTCCAAGATTTTCATTAAAATTTTCCATAACAGCTTGTTGATTTTGCAGAATATTTTGTTCTCTTCTAGCTTATAAATAAGTTCTTTCAATTTTTGGATCAAAAAAATATTCAGTGCATATTCTTCTATTCATATAAGACAGAAATTAAGCTATCAAGAATCAAATACAGTAATAACGTTCAATAATTTAGGAAAATAAAATAAAAGACAAAAAAGTAAGTGGTTAGCATCTATAATTACAAAAACAAAAATTAAAATTATATGCAAGGGATTTGCTTAAATCACCATTTACTGATAAATTCTCCTTAATACGAAACAATTACCAAATCTTTGGTAACGGCACCAAAAACTTGACAGACTGTAAATTACACATCTGCGCTTGCACGTAAGTATACGTGATCTGAATTAATAATTTGGAATGTGAGCTCCGAGATTTATCGTCCTCAGGGAATTGGGTGTTTTGTTACTAAGGTATATATGTTCAGTAATGCTTAAACTATGCATATTTTGTTGAATTGGTTCCTAAACAAGCACAACAAATCTTAGTAGAAAGTAATTATGATAAAAAGGAGAGGAGAGTTGGGTCTCTCCCATATGAAATGTTAGGTGACTCATGTATGTTGATTCTTTAAGCATTGGTATTTTTTACTTAATTTTATGTAACCTAATCAAGTGCACATTGTCCTCCTTAGAGTTTAACTCCATGATTTACAAGTTCAAATCTCGTGCTTGAAATGAACACACAGTCGGTTCTATTTCAGCATAAAGACCCTTATTTAATTTTAGATTGTTGGTTTTTCTTTTATTCCTAGTTTCTAAATATGAGAGTTGCTTCTTTATTTGAGATCTTACAAGCATTAATTCCACTAAGAGCATCACGCGCATCATGCACAGTTTAGATAAAGGACTGATTTCATTTGGGCTCAATGACTATGTCACCTCGTTCATGAGCTCTCAAAGAATCTATTCCCTCCCTTATCGTATGCTAAGCAGCAGAGCTCATTAGTGGGCCTTAGCTCACACACTTCAACACTTTAGTTGAACATAGATCACAGTGCACTAAGCTCAAGAACTTTCTTACATAGTTATAAGCTTTTGTGCACTCATGATTCTAGCTCCAAACTAAGGGTGAGCTATAGAGCAGAAGATCTTTTAGTCCTTGAAGTCATTGAGTCCTTCAACATTTGGTCCACATTCAAGTCCATAATAGTCCTTTTCATTTCTTTAACAAGTCATTTAATTCACAAATTTTTATTAATGCTTGAGGAAAATTTTCATACATAATAATCTCTTTCAATTCATGTAGGATTACCCCAAGCCTCCCCAAGGGGGAGTTTAGCTCTCCATTACACTAGAGATAAAAAAGAACACATACATGGATAAAGACCCTTTCATGATCAATTAAGAAAAAAAAAAACAAGACAAGAGTTAGAGAGTACTAGAAACGTTCCTTTGATAAAGTTCTCCGGATTTCTCCTCTTCTTGCTCTTGGTTGTTTCTCCTAGGTCCGTAGTGCTACCTTTCTTCCTTCTTCTCCTTGGAAATAGAAGTTCTTCCACCCTTAGAGAGTTCTTTTTTTCTTCTATGCAGCCCTCTCCTTACTTAGAATTTTCTTGAGCAAACTTGGGAACCCTTCTTAAGTGAAGAAGAGTTGTATTTATAGAGGGGTTGCATTCCTCTTCTTCCCTTTCAAAATTTACTTTTCCCTCTTCCAAAATTCTGCTATGATGATTACAAATCCAACTTGAGAGGTGAAGTGACCTATACTTTTCCATTCTTTAATCTCCACATCACTTCAAAATGTAATTTTTCCATTTAAAAACAATTTTGCTAGAGAAGGAATGAAGGCTAGGAGACAAGGAGCAGGTTGGGGGTCTTGTCCAACCGCAATAAATGCCCTGTTCAGATAAAAATTTGGTGCACCACTGCAGTGCACTGTAGCGCACTGTGGCGCGCTACAGCGTTTAAATTTCGTAAAGTGGTCCGCGATGACACGCTGTGGCGTTCTGGGCTATTTCTTTGATGGTCCTGTAGAGCGCGCTGGAGCGCGCTGTAGCACGCTGCAGTGGTCAAAGTTTGTGGAGGCATATGTTGCAGTGCACTGTCACGGACAGGTTCCAGAAGGCTGTCCACTATAGCGCTTGAGCCCCGTGAATTCTCCCGCTGTGGCGCGCTAGAGCACCTGAGTCTCGAAAGTTCTCCCACTGTGGCACGCTATAGCGCCTGAGTCCCGCAAGTTCTCCTGTTGTGATGCGCTATAGCACCTGAGTCCTCAAGTTCTCTCGCTGTGGCATGCTAGAGCGCATGAGTCCCGCAAGTTCGCCCGCTGCGGCGCACTTTTGTGCGCTTCAGCGCGCCGCAACGAATTTCTTCCTGAAATTTCAAAAACCTTCTAGAATTGTCCAGAAATTGCTGGGCTTGCATTTTTTCTGAAAAATAGGCAGAATTTGATCAAGGAAGCTGTTTCAATATTGAAAATAAAATTTTCATTTATTTAGGATATAAATTGTAGATTTATCACTTATCAAGTTAAACATTAAAGCTTAGCAAGTTCTAATTCAAAATAAAAAAGTATCACTTACAAAGATTAAAATAAATAATCAATCATCCTAATTGATATATTTATCAACCTAAAACCAATCTTGATCAAGATTAAGGGATTTAGAGTTAAACTCCAAATATGGAGTTCAAGCTCTAAAACATAAGGAGATAATATAAATATTTAGGGTTTCTCACATTTATAATCTAAAACTTTATAAATATTTAAGGAATAAAATTTGAATTTATTAGGCTAAGGTTAAAAGATACAATAATCAGACATAATTTTAACTGGGAACTTAGTCTAAAATAAGATTGAATCAATTAAGTAGTCATATTACTCAATAGAACTAAAATAACTAAAAACTAAGAATGAAAGTCATAAGTTTCTAGGCACTTGATATGAACTTTACTTTAGAATTTGCTTAATCATTCACTTAAGAGTGATATTTGGAAAGATTAACAAAAGTGTAAGTTGATTATAACTAAATTAATAAACATATAATAGCACTTTAAATAGGTTATAATGTGGATTCTAAATCTATATAAAGATTCTTAACTTCTACTTAATTTTACTTAAAGAAAAATTAAAAAATCCTTAATTAATTCTGATAATTCAATTTGTTAATTTTTAGAGAAATATACAAATTTTAAGTCTTAAGGGAATTTAAAACCACACTTGATCAAAATGACCAAAATGCCCCACCATAAAGGTTAAAAATGGGACTTTAAGTTCTAAGATTCCAAATTAATTTATTTTAATGTCAAATGGTTTCTTACTATCTAATATGAAGATTAGTAATAAGAACACCCAATTTGGGTAAGATTTCAGGCTGATGAGCTCAAATTAGGGTTTAAGCTCATTAAAAAGTGATTAACAAGATTAATTATGAAAGCTTAAATTTCATGATATTTTTAAGTTCTATTAAGTATGAGGAGTATATATATACTAAGTTTGCTAAATTCTAAAGTTAAATGGTTTAATTATAAGTTAATCAAAAAAAATCCCTAAAATAGTAATTAATGAAGGGGTCAAGAACTTATTTTCACTATTTGATGTTCAAATTAAGTAAAACCATTGGCTATGAGTTGTCTATAGTACACTAAGTACAATGATAGTTAGTATACAAAATTTTGGCTACAATTTATTAATCTAAGCCCTAATCATGGCTTAGGGTGATAAGAGAGTGATCAGTGAAATTAATTATAAAAGCATAATTATAAATTCATAAACTTATTCTCCTCTATTTAATGAGTGATTAGAGACCTAAAACCTAAAATTTAGCTAATGATTGAGCTAAATATTCACTAATCAATTTTCTTTGTGATTATGCATAATTAAGAAAAATAATTATTAAAACCTAAATATTTATATAGATTAGTGTTCCTTACACTTTTTTAATTAAAATGGTATAATGGATCACTATATTTGGATGTGATTTAACTAAGTTATTACTTTATCAAATTTTTGGATTAACGAGTTAATTCGTCAAAAAGGTGATTAGTAAAAATAATCACCAAACAAAAAAATTAATATCATTATATTAACCCTTGCAATTTTCTAAGTACTTTGATATATAACATCATTATGTTTGGATTTGTGATTACAAAGTTATGAGGCTTTGATGTTTAAGTGATTAACTGACTAAAAAATTGATTAGTAAAACTAATCATCAAATAAAAACATCTAATAACATAATATTAATCATTACATTTTTCTAAGTATTTTGAGATATAATATCAATATATCTGGAGTTGTGGTTACAAAGATATGAAGTATTGAAGAAATTACAATTTAAAATTTTCTAAAATTATTGTTCATATTAATAGTAATTACTATTCATATGAACAGTAAATCAGCAAGATATGATTAGGGAGAGATTGAGCATCAAAATTCTCCATACACAGAGGTCCTCATGAGGCGTGCCTTATACTGATGAAAATGTCTCTTAAAGATCTTTCGATTGGTACCAAATACGCCTCCTAATATTACCGCTAACTTAAAAACTTATGATGCCCTAATTCAGGCTTTAAAGGAAAAAGGGTTACCTTTTAGGGTTCATTTTTTAGGATAGATCCCAACGATGCAAATAATGTTTGAGATCAAATTAGGTATTAAATGGAGGTCCTAAAGCAGTGAACAAGCCCCCACACGGACGCAGGCCGAGCGGCCGCGTGTGCGTCAGCATGGGTGTGGAAGAGGGAGAAAGAAAAAAAATATTAATTAATAATTAAATACAACTTAATTATCCAAAATTTTAATAATCAAATGGGTTCTGAAAAATCTCAAAATTTCACCCCTTGCTAAGGGTGAGGAATTAAGAAATAAAGTTATATTTTAATTTTGAAATCAATTTAATTATCTTAATTTTCTGATTATTTAAGTAAATTAAAATATTTGACAAAATTTGATGACTTTGAATATTCTCAAAATTTCACCCCTAGCTAATTTGGGGGTCAGGAGTTCAATGGCAAAGTCATATTTTTAATTTGAGGTCAATTTAATTATTTTATTTTTTTATTTAATTAATTACCCAAATTTAAGGTTTGGCCTGATTAATCTCCAAATGGTACCAAAACATCAGGGTTTGTTCCTAAAATGGAACTAATATTAGGACTTGATTTAGCCTAGATTATACAGAGTAACCATTTAGGGTTATTACAGACTCTCTCACTTAAGAATTATGCTATCCTCAATATCACTTAAGTAGGTACATATAATAAAAAATATATATGATTATGAATTTAAAAGAAGATTGGGAAAGTACCATGATTTTCAAAAAGTTAAAGGTACTTTGATCGCATATCAAATTCTTGTTTCTAAGTAGATTCCTTAATAGAATAGTTCTTCCAATGAACTTTCACCACAAGAATAGAACAATTCCTTAGCGACCTTTGATCGCGAGTTAAGATCTTTATCGATTCTTTTGCATAAGAAAGATCTAGTTGAATAAATTTAACTAGAAGTTAAATTAAGTGAGTTGGTTTATGGAGATATCTTCTTAGTGAGGATACATGAAAATATTGTGGACTTCTAAAAAATTATCTGGAAGCTTAAGCCTGTATGATGCAGATCCTATTTTTGCCAACACTTCAAAAGGTCCAACGTAATAGGGACTAAGTTTCTTAGCTACGCCAAATCTGAAAACTCCTTTCATTAGACTAACCTTTAAGTAAGCAAAATCACCAACCTTGAATTCCAATGGATAATGATGTGCATCATGATGCTTACTTTGCCGAACTTGAGCTGCACGCATTCTCTGCTGAGTGAGGTGAACTTTCATGTTAGTTTCTTTAACGAATTCAAATCCAAAAAATTGCACGCTTCCAATTTCTGACCAAGCAAGTGGAGTACAACACTTTCTACCGTACAAAGCTTCATACGGAGCCATATCGATAATTATTTGATAACTATCATTATGTACATATTCTACGAGCAGGATATGGTCTTCCTAGAAACCACCAAAATCTTGGATGCATAGACATAGAAGAACACCTAATTGACTCTTTCTGTATGTCTATCAGTTTGTGGGTTAAAGGAAGTGCACATGGCCAAGTTAGCTCCCAAGTCTTAATGCACAACTTACCAGAATTTTAAAGTGAACATGTTATCCCTGTCTGAGATGATTGACTTCATAATTCCATGGAGTCTGACAATTTCTTAAATGTAGAGTTTTGCCAATTTCTCTACTAAATCAATTTATCTAATAGGAATAAAGTGCACTGACCTAGTTAATCAGTCTACAATGACCAAAATTGCTTCAACTCCGAATCTGGATTTCGGTAATTCCATGATGAAATTCATTGAGATATCAAACTTTTTCCATTTTGGTATTTCTAGCAAATACAATAGTCTTCCGGACCTTTGGTGCTCGGCCTAAACCAGGTTACATGCAAGACACTTGACAACAAATTATGCCACGCTTTTTTTCATCCCATGTAACCAGAAAGATTGCTTTAAAATTTGACCCATCTATGTGCTTCTAAGATGAATTCTATATCCAGAATTGTGGGCTTCAACAAAAATTTATTGGTGCATAGACTTTGGGATACATAGTCGATTCCCTTAATAGATCACATTGCCACATAATTGTAGATCATGGTTATGACTACTTTTAATCTCAGCTCTGAACTTTAGATAATCTTTATCCTTCGTCTAAGAGATAGGAGGCATCTTTGTGAAAGGTTGGTTCCACCGAACTTAATTCTACAGTTGATTAAGCATCTCACCTCTAATAGGCTCAATGCACAACTTACAAAATTCTTCCACTATAAGATTTTCAGTGATCATGGCACAGAGGGTGGCTTGATGACTCAGAGCACCAGATACATCATTTAATTTCCCTGGATGGTATTGAATACTCAGATCATATTCACTAATTAGTTATAACCATCTTCTTTGTCAGTAGTTCAGCTCACACTGAGTAAATATATACTTCAGTCGCTGATGTTCAGAGAAAATGGCACACTTAATGCTAATCAGATAATGTTGCTTAATTTTTAGGGCAAAGATAATTGCTACAAGTTCAAGATCATGCAGAGGATAGCTTTTCTCATGAGGCTTCAGCTGACGAGAAGCATATGCAATGACCCTTCCTTCTTGCATTAACATGCACCCCAAACTTGTTCCAGACACTTTAGTGTAGATTTGATAGTCTCGACCCTCCTTTAGAAAAATAAATACTGGGGCGGTTGAGAATGCATATTTTAACTTCTGGAATGCCACCTCATAATCAAGATTCTAAACAAAAAGTACTGCTTTTTGTGCCAGTCTTGTCAATGGAGATGCAATCTAAAAGAAACTCTTGATAAACTTTCTATAATATTCGGCTAATCCCAAAAAGCTGTGAATACTAGTGACTAACTTGGGTGCACCCAATCTTAGATTGCACTAACTTCTTGTTGATCCACACAAATTCCTTAGGAATCAACTAAATGACTCTAAGAGATTATATATGGAGCTTTAGATATCATCTGTGTTCCAGAATTTAACATGATATAGAATTCTACTTCTCTCACAGGTGGGAAACTAGGCAAATCTTTAGAGAACAGATCAGCAAATTCTTTCACAACTTTTCTCTCCTAAATTAGGACACTTTACTTTGCTTTACCTATCATTGTAATAAGATAAGCATCACATCCCTTATTGTTCAGTTTCTTGCCTTAATTGTGTTGATTAAAGATGCTCGGGTACTAATTTTCCCTACGAAAAGCTTTTGGTTTGCTAAGGGAAAAAAGACTGAGCTTCTTCTTCTAACAATTAATAATTGCATTATGCCTAATAAGCCAATTGATGCCAAGAATAATGTCAAAGTTTGCTATAGGTAGAATGATTAATTTAGATTTGAAGGCTTGATTATTCAATGGAATCTTGATATCGCAAAATTTGCACACACTGATTTGAGCTTTGGAAGGAAGTTCAACATTCAATGATTTTGCTAACTATAAGAAGACAGATTGAGTGTTTTAGCAAACTAATCAGAAATAAATGAATGTCTAGCCCTGGTGTCGAACAGTACATTGCAAGGTTTATCAATCAAGCACAAGGTTCCTATGTTTAAATGATTATAATTAATTAACTTCTTGAAAAGATTAAGTAGACATAAGTATGAATAATTTACAAAAGAAGATGGGTTCAAAAATGTGTACCCAAGACAACATAATTATCTTCTATTGCCTCAAGAGGAGTTAGGGCACATACATGTGCAAGACCAGTAGGGTGGCTATTGACTTACTTTTTGGAGCTATTTTGGTTTTACATTCTAGGAGTGGTAGCTTGCTCCCTTGTTGCCTTAGAATTATCAGATTGAGGTGGCATCATGATTGCCATCTTTGGATCTCTTTTGTTCAAAGGTACAGCACAAAAAAAATTAATTCCAATGGGAATGGTTGATACAGACACCATCCATCATCTTCTGATGAGTGCATTGGTAATACATGTAGTCTTGTCACCACAAGTAAAGTAGCAACAACCAAAGTGATAACACTTGCCATAAGAATGAGGTTTATTTCACCCTTTGATCAGTTCAGAGGATGGAGTAGCTTCAACCATGTATACTTTAGTATTTTGTGACTTATGCCTCTTGAATGAATCATGGCAGTTCGCTACCACATGGATCTTGTTTTTTAGATCCTTTTCTGATTTGTGGTGCTCCATGACTCTGGTTGCTTCAAATAGTTGAGAAAATTCAATTAGACAAAAAGGAATGACATGAACTTTAATCGAGTCTCAGAGACCACTCGGAAATTTATGGAATCTTGTGGATTCATATCTGATTAAGTTAGGAGCAAAACATGTCAGCCTCCTGAATTCCATTTCATAGTCCAAAGCATGACAACTTTGATCAGAGCTCCTAATCTACCATATTTAGTTTATAATATGGTAGGTTTAGCTAATAAAAAAATGATTAGACTTTAAAAAGTCTAAGTACAATATAAGGCAATTAAATACATTTTTTTATATGTATATTATGTTATCCATCTACAATTTATTATAAGTGGAGCATTTGGCATGGAATGAATAAATAAGTAAACAACTACTAAAAGCTATAAGGAAAGAAATGCTCACATAGTTCAAGTGATTTATTCATTCTTGCATCAAATAGGCTTGCAAAATATGTTATGAAATATGCATTTAAATTAAATAGGAGAAATATGAATATGTCAAATGGATTTGTATGCTAAGTAAGGAAACAATGCAGATAATTTTGCTTGTGATATAATAAAACTACACTGCAAAAGCTATAAGTAAAACTGAATCAATAAACTACTGTAGTGTAATCAGTAAATAAATCTTAGTCTAATAAAATTGAATAAACATAGTCATAAGACTCTAATAATCATTCACAATCAATAAGATTGTGAGATGTATAAGTTATGATTTACTTATCTTGTAATTTGTTCTCTGGGCACAGAACAAACGAGGAGCTGAGCACATCTGCTCAACTATCTAAAAGTAGGGTCAACTGCCAACACACACATTCCCCATCAAAGGAATAATGAGGTCTTCGAATATTTTAATAGTCTGCCCTGGATTAATGATAGTTGTATTATAATATACCAAAATAAACCCCTTTGAAGTATATTTTAAATATTTATTTATGCACAATATCCTATTATATTATTTCAAGGATTTGATTTCAATGAATTACAGCATTTTCAAGGATTATCAAATCATTATAAATAATGTGATATTCATTATTTTCTATTCTTAATCATCAATCCTAATGATTGGGACTAGTGAAGTTCTCAATTATCTTAAACATCAAAAATCCCTAAGTTAATTTGATATATAATAATATAATAAAGAGAATTTTGGCAAATAATGATTTAATTATGCTCTATATAGTTACATAATAATTTATAGATATAAATATTAGATATAAGTAAAAATTTATGCTATTGAATAATTTCATTAACTTAAGGTTGATAATGATTCAATTTTCATTGCTATATGTAAGTTCAAGGATTTAATAGATTGGTTGCTTTACAATCTAACTTATCTATAATTCATCTATTATTTGCTAAGTATAGTCTTACTATTTCTCACTCTAAGTTACAATAATTCTCAAGTTATGATACCTTTGAATTATACCCTAAAGTTTAGCTTATGCAACTCAATCTACTATCTTCAAATATTTTTCTTAATAGCGTAGATCTATACTTAGGCTTTCTCTTAAAGTTATATATTAACTACAAGTCTATAAGCAATCTTAAGACTTAGATACTCTTTATTATTATCCACACACTAATAATTCTAATGAAGATCCCTTATATGGAGGGTTTATTAATAATAAGCATCTTTCAATCTGTCAATTTGAGAATTCCATGGCTAGTAAATGACTAAGTTCCAAAGTTATCTACTCACTTATTACTTAATAATGTTTCATATGGCTAAGATGTTGGAGTTTATTTTCTACATCTAAAAGGGTAAATATGAATTAATAGGTTGATTACAAAAGTATCAAAGTTCTATTTTTGAATCTAATGTAATGTAAATGTAGTTTATATCCTATTTTAACTATCCATATAAATTTGAATTTGATTACAATGCTTCAAATCAAATGTCGAATACTTTAAGCTCATAATCTCATTATTAAGTTTAGAGATTTACTCAAAAAAATATAATGAATCTATCAATACTTAATCTCCTCTAACATAATATTTTAAGGTTCACTTAAGCACCAATTTAAATTAACCCTATTATCTAAGGCTCCAGGAAGCAATAATATATACAAAT
Organism: Gastrodia elata; assembly: GCA_016760335.1. NCBI lineage: Eukaryota > Viridiplantae > Streptophyta > Magnoliopsida > Asparagales > Orchidaceae > Gastrodia > Gastrodia elata. Next base: position 33,627,463 of record CM028678.1, on the reverse strand, counting down.
GATTTCCATTAATTTAAGAGATAATACCACAAATGCACCAAAGTTAATAACTAAAATACTACAACATAATAAGTAATAAATCCATTTTTATGCTACATGTTCTTACTAAAACCATATTTTATACTATATGTTATTTTAGTGTATTTTAATGTTATTTAAGTTTTGAAATGGGCAGAATGCAAAAATTATGAAAATTTGGAAAAGTGGGTACTATAGCGCACTACAGCGCATCTTCATGCCTAAATTCTGTGGCTATGGCGCTACAACGCGTTGTAGCACTCTTGGGCATGAGAGCTAGGGGCTACAGCACACAACAGTACTCCTTGACCCAAGAGTCGGGCGCTACAGCACTCTAAACCCAAGGGCCAGGCACTACTGCGGTCGTAGAGCTCCCCGACCCAAGAGTCAGGCGCTACAGTGCACTGCAACGCCATGCCTGTCAACCTACTCATATGAAAACAGAGATGTCCTCCTAAGGCATTAAAGTTCTTTTAATTTAGGACACCTCACGCATCGTGTCATATATCGATCGAAAGGTCTTTCTGAGATCTTTTGATTGGAACCTAAATCAACATAATTAAATCACTCTAAAGCAGCTAAAATTGATGTCCTAGCTTTGAGTATAGGAAAAAACCTATGATTTTACTATGTTATGTTGTATATTTTCATCAAAAATGAACTCGGATTGAGCTCGTTTGAGTTCGATCAAGCACTTATGGTTTCACGAATTAGGGGTAATAAGTAAGCAAACTTGTAATGAAACAATTGCATTATTAAATCAATGGGAAAGGAAGTACCTAGAGTTTGAATGATGGAGGTCTTCTTAGCTTGGGATGAAGCTTTCTTAGCTCTTTGAGGGTTCCTAACAACATGCAAAGTTAGCTGAGAATGTATAGATAAGGAGGGAGGGGAGACATGGCTTGAATGAGGAGATAAGCATGGAGAGCTCTCCCATTGGCTTGCATGTGTGGCAGTTAGAGCCATGCTGCACACATAGACATACGCATAAGGAAGACAACCCTAACAGGCCAGATCTGAAAATAGGTGGTGGGCCCCACCATTTAATAATTATTTAATTATTGTAATTTAGTAATTAAAAGTAAGCTATTAAATGAGCTCCGAAAAATCCCAAAAATTCACTCTTAGCCAATTTGGGGGTGAGGAACTCAAAAATGACATCAAATTTTTAATCGTAGTTCAATTTAATTATCTTAATTTTTAAGAAATTTAAAATATATTAAAATATTCATGAATATTCAAAAACTTCTGAAAGTTCCCCAAATTTTACCCCTAGCTAATTTGAGGCAAAGAAGTTCAATGGTGAACTCTAATTTCATATTAATTATCATAATTATTTTATTGAATAATTACATTAAGATAATTACAATAATTAGTTGAGCTCCAAATCGCTCCAAATTTTTAGAGTTTATTCAAAATATCATATAGAGACAACTAGAGGTGATTAAGAACTAATTTGATTACTAAATTAAGTTTAACAACTTTTGGGTTGTTATATAGTTAGATTAGGTCTTCTCCATAATCTATTGATAATTGAAGGATATGGCATTCAATTGAACTGGAGTATCACTAAATGTACATATAAGAAATGCAGAGTATATAAGCAAGTAAGACTAACATCTATTTAACTATAATATAGAAAAAAATATAGTCCAACTCAGAATAAAAATACAATACAGGAAAATACATCAAGATTATGTATTATTACAATATTTAAATAATAAAGTTTAACTGAATGAAAATTACTCCACATCACAAAATAAAATCAAAGGACTATCTAAATATCCACAGTAAGGGGAAGGGACTCCTCCTAGCCGAGCTCAACTACTAGTGCTATAACCTCAAATAGCTCAGAATCTCACATGTTGGCTTTTATATGCCATGACCCTAGCCAAACAAAAAAAAAGAAAAGCTAATTAGACAATATATACATATATTACTATAAAATAATTGCAACTACTAAAAAAAATACATTATAACATGCTTATGATCATCTGAAAGTATGTTAGTTAAATAAAAAATTCAACTAAACAGTGATACATTTAAGTAAGTCAAGTCAAATCATTTAATTAAGATTAGCATCCTAACATTTATATAAGTATAAGAAAAGATTATATAAAAGTTGACACTAAAGTAAGGTGTATAGAAAACAAAAAAGTAAACACATAAATTTTCTATATAAGAAGATTGGCTTATAAAGCCACTAAAACTGTACTGAACTCTAAATGTATCATGTAAGTCATTTTCGCTACTCAAAGCTAAAGCAGAAAAACTATACTAAACTAAAGTAGTTAAAATACATATGTGATTCATTTTAGTTATTTTACTTTACTTCTGTGGACACGTTCAGCAGTAGCTGAAGAGTCGAGCACGTCTGCAAGATTGAAGTGGGTTCCCAAACTTAACACAACTCTCCCCAATGAGTACGTATCAAGTATCCTTGTTTCTCCTTACCGCCTGCCCATTGACATAATATGTGTACATAATCACCCATCCTGATAATCAACTTAATGCAAATGTTATCCTAATATTATATATTTTCATTTCATGCATCAAATTTATATTGTATGTTATGCTCTAAACAAAATGGCTCAAAGACAAGTAATGCAAATCAACAAAGTTCAATGGTAAGCAAGATTCAACTAAAACACACGTGATATTTGTTGTTATCTAATTTATTTATTCTGTCTAATCTAAGGAAATACATGCTCAGGATCTCCAATATACTACTATTAATTATAATCTCAAATTCACGACCTTATCAAGTTAAACATTAATACTTAACAAGTTAAAACTTAATATCAACAAGTATCACTTATAAAGATTAAAATAAATAATTGATCATCATAATTGATATATTTATCAACCCAAAACTAATCTTGATCAAGATTAATAGATTTAGAGTTAAACTCCAAACATAGGGTTCAAGCTCCAAAACCCAATGTGTTATTATAATGATTTAGGGTTTCTCACAATTCTAGTATAAGGCTTTAAGAATATTTAAGGACTGAAATATATATTTTTATCCTAAGATTAAAAGATAAAATAATCAGGCCTATAGCTTTTAAATAGAAATTTAGTCTAAAATAAGATTGAATCTATTGAGTAATCCTATTACTCGATAGAACTAAAATAACTAAAAATTATGAGTGAAAGTCTTAAGTTTCAAGGCACTATTGATATGAGCTTTTCTTAGGAATTTGCTTAATTATTCACTTAAGAGTGATATTTGAATATCTTAGCAAGAGTCTAAGTTGATTATAATTGAATTAATAAATATTTAATAGCACTTTAAAAAGGTTATAATGTTAATTTTAAATATATATTAAAGATCTTAGCTTCCACTTAATTTAAGTTAAGGAAAAATTATAGTTTAAATTTCTCATCTAATTTTACAGGTCTAGGAGATCTTAAATAGATTCTAATCATTTATTTTTCTAATTTTTAGAGAAATATACAGATTTTAAGTCTTAAGGGAATTTAAAACCACAATTGATAAAAATGGCCAAAATGCCCCTCTTAATTAAAAATGAGATTTTAGGTTCTAAGGTAACAAATTGATATCTCTTAATGCCAAATAATTCCTCACTATCTAATATGAAGATTGACACTAATAACACCCAATTTGGCAAAGTTATAAGGCTAATAAGCTCAAATTAGAGTTTAAGCTCATTAAGGGGTGATTAAGAAAATTAATTATGAAAACCTAAAATTTAGGATATAATTATGTTCTATTCAATCTAAGAATTTCATAGATACTATGTTTATTAAATTCTAATGTCAAATGGCTTAGTTAGGTTGGGAAGAGCCCTTGATTTTGACTAATTAACCCCTTAATCCTAAAATTTGATAAAGTAATAACTTAGTCAAATCACATCCAAATGTAGTGATCCAATATCCTATTTTGATAAGAAAAATGCAAGGAACACAAATTTATAAAAATATTTAGGTTTTAGTCATTATTTTATTTAATTATGCTTAATCACTTAGAAAATAGATTAGTTACTATTAAGCTCAATCATTAGCCAAATTTCAAGTTTTAGATCTTTGATTTAAATGGAGAAAAACAAGATTGTGAGGTTATAAGTATATTTATTTAATTAATTTTACTAATCACTCTCTAATTACCTTAAAATATGATTAAAGCTTAAATTAATTAATTAAAATTTAAATTTAGCATACTTACTATCATTATACTTTGTGTGCTATAGGAAATTCATAGCCAATAATTTTGCTTGATTTGGATATCAATTAGTGAAAATGAGTTTTGACCCCTTTCTTAATTACCATTTTAGCCCTTGCCCTGTATTTAGTTAGGTCGTACAGAGCCCATGGGTTGTGCCCTAGCTTAAATTTGATTCACATAAACATGTAATGCTAGTATTTTTTTACTTTTTTTATACAAATTATTTCACATTTGTATTGTATTTCACATTTCTTTAATAAAATTTCTCAGGATCCTCAAACCTTTGTAAAAAGAAAAAAAATCTAAATAATATTTTGAGAGTTTTTTTATCATTATCTAAAAAAAGAAAAAAGTTCTTAAAAAGGACATGAGACCACTCTCGCCTTGTAATGATTGCTTCCGTCAAGTTCTTGTTTTAATCTATACACCCATTTATTATAGAGCCATTTCCTTTTATGGTAACTCCACCAGGTCTCATGTGCTCCACCAGGTCTCATTGTGCTCGACCAAGTCCATGTCCAGTTTGATGCTACATTGCAAGCTCCCACCGGCTTCAATTTTTTAACATATATAGCTTCTTTTGAGCATTTTGTTTCACCGCCATTTGGTAATAAAAGATAAAATTAGGAAGGTGTGCCCCTCTTTCTAGAGGACATAGTACACTGGAAATACTCCTTAATTGTATAATTGGTGTTTTCGACCTTAAAAATATTGTTTAGAAGAGGTAAACCAATAAAACAATGTATGTTATTTAAAATATATATAATTTTATTAAGTATTAAGATAGATTAATATCATCATAAAGTCAATATATTTTTGTCAGGGGATAATTAAATTATTTGGTAAGATAAAATAAAAATAGTATCCTTAAAATCATATTTATTTTTGAATCGACGTAACCAAATAGGTGTACCTCTCTCTACATATTATGACAGGATATCATGTACTTAGATTTAATAGTATTATTGTATTTTATTTCTTGCTATTTTCCTTTAATTGGTATATCTAGTTAGCTACTTTGTTTTTGGTACCTTGCTATTGATTTGTATTATGTCAATTATATATGATTGTGATAGAGTATATGGTGATGTTAGGCCTTGTGTATTGGGGACTATTTTACTATAATTTGTACATGTGGTGTTGCTAGCGAATAATGGTAAAATAAAGAGATTATATTGTCCTCCATGAAGGGGATGACGACTAAATACTTAGAACTCACCATATCTTGTGCCCTACTAATGAGTATGGCAAACCTCCTAATACACCTATGATTTGGATTTCTCAGTGAGGTGGTGGGTAAAAGTTTCATGCAGATGCTAAGATAATGAGCTAGTGTTGATTATCTGATTAACTTTACATTTAACCATAACATAAATTAGTATTCCAAGTTTGCTCTTCATATTCTATGTTATATATTTGTAAATTGCATCAAAAGTAGTAAGCCTTTTAATAGCCTATTAAGAGTTTATTAAATTTGCATTTTTTCAAATTTGCTTGCTTTATTAATAAAGTTTCTATGTTTGACAATTTAAGAAAAATCTGTTCATTACAATCTAAACTTTAAGCTATAAATTTTACTCAAAGAAAAAAATAACTTAAAAAAATCGCTACTTCTCTCTTTGTTACACCAACATTTTTTATGTTGTTTTACTCTGTTACATGTAATTTGTCCGTCATTTGAGAGTTTGGTGGAGCGTTCCGCCTCTATGCTCTTTTGAAGTCTCGGTAGGATTCAGATTGTGGTTTGAAATTTTTGGATATTTATCGCAATTGTCTCTGTAGGATTATCCATAGACAGGAAGTATGCCCTCCAAATCCACTTTACTCCCACTATAAATAGTTGCCTAAAGTAGAACCAAACAACTAGCAAAAGTAAACTTTTTAGACTACAGGTCATGGACTATAAACAGTGATAGGAATGAGTTGCTCAACCTTTTATGGACACTTCCATCTATAAATCTCCACTGAAGGCTTGTTACACTTTTCTTAGACATCAATTATAACATAAACCCCCATATAAAGTGCATCAACTATTATGACTTTTGATTTGTTATACAATCCTCATTTTATAAGGTGGGTACAATTCATATTATAGAACGAATTAGCTATAATACATAATAGTTTCGTTCAACCACTTTATGTTAGTAGGCCTACGACAAAGCTGAAGGGGCCCAAAGAGAAATTTTTATCTTAACTTTAATAAGTAGAGAACATTTCAAACAAGAAAGATTAGAACTGTGTGCTTCAAGACTCTTTTTTATTTTGTTTGTTTCATATATTGACAATGCGTCATTTTTATTTACTAAATGATTTGGCTTATGGGCTATTTCGCATAAAGTAAAATAGGGTAAAGTGAAAAAGTTTACCTGAGTGCGCAGGCGTGGAAGGTCAATTCGATCTCGTTCAATTTACTCTCGTTCACCCGAATTGCAAAAGCGGTTCGACTCGCTCTCGATCCGTGAAGGAGAATAGAAGCTTCGACGGATCATTCTGGGGAACGAGTCGATCGAAGGAGATTCAAAGCTTCACAAATCGATAGATTAGCTCCATTTGTCCAAAGTTTGTTTAGTTCACTCTCGACCTGTGAAGGAGAATCGAAGGGGATTGATTTGTTCTCGTTCGAATAATCCCAATCCGTGAAGGGGATCAAAATTTCGCAAATAGTATTTTGCAAAATAAAAAAGTATTAAAAAAAATAATTGCTGGTTTTGTGCTATAATTCTAAAAGCTTTTTAGTTGTACGGTCGCTTAAACATTTTTTTTTTACGACGGAGCGACTTTTTAAATTCTCTTATATTTGGGGAACGTTGACCCATTAAAATACAATCACTTTGGACGGTTAATCACGTTACCCAAAACAAAGGAATAAACTTCATCTTTTAAATAAATATAACAGTAACTCAATAAATCAATATATAGTATATATATATATATATATATATATATATTGTAGGTAGAATTAGTTCTTAGTAACTTTTTGCCTTACTTTCAATAAAAATTTAAATATGTCACAAATTTTTATTTTATCTGTCGCGACATTAGAATTTCTTAATAAATAATATGATGTAGAAACTCTACATACTCAGTGTTAACAGGCCCGACATTTTAATTATCGATTCCATATACATCAAAAGATTGACACATATCTTCTCCCACTAGTCCTTAGCAACCTAGGGCTGCTAAATTGACTCGAATTTGAACTCGATTTGAAATTTTCGAGTCGAGTTCTAGTCAAATGGCTAGACTCAAGCCCTATTTGACTCGTCTAGAAATGACTCGAGTTATACACAAGTTTGAACTCGAACTCGAATGAGTTGGAGTTTTAGTCTGGGGTGCATGACTCGATAAAATGAAAAATAGCCACATTTGCTTTTTTATATTTGAAAATAAATATTTATTAAAAGAGGATCAACTTTTTTGCATATCTTTTAAATAATCACCAAGAAATTAATAGGACTTCTTATGCAATAATTTTGATTGAATAACTACCAAATCTTAGACTAGGTCATTTCATTAAAGAAAAATACCTACCAAACTCAGTGCATGGAGTTTCCAGCTATGCACAATTAATTAACTAACTAGAATATCCTAAAAGGTTTGTCAACAGTAGTATTAATTTCTTATAGTTATTGATAATATAAATCACAATTGCTCTTGAGAAAACTGGCGCCCTAGCGCGCTACAACATGCCACGACGAGTGATGGCGCCCTAGTCTTGGGCAGACTGGCACCGGGGCATGCTACAATGCGCAACGGTGCACTACGGCGCCTACGGTGCCCAATTTTGAGCAGACTGGCACCAGGGCGCCATAGAGCACGCCACGGTGCACAACAACACACTGTGGTGCCTTGGTCTTGGGCAGACTAGCGCCGGGACACACTACAACATACCACAACGCACTACGGTGTGCTACAATGCCCCAGTCTTGGGCTGGCTGGGGCTAGGGTGCCCTACAATGCTTTGGTCTTGAGTGTTGGGCTCCATTGCGTGCTACGACACACCACGACACATTGTGGCACCTACTGCACCTGAGCTTTTCCAACTTTGTTCCGTATCACCTCAGAACCTCCCTGAAACTCACCGGAGCTCCATTAACACATCCATGATAATCTGAATGGTCTCCACATCTCAACAATCTCCCACTTGGAGACTTATTGGAATCATCCCTCTTCTAGCCTTGATCCTTCATTAACATCTTTATTCTATATGAAGAATATGGTGTAGCTCACTACTGCTCTCTCTTTATGTGCCAAGGCCATCTGAAGTAGCGCATAGTTTCAGTTTCTCCACTATTACTATTTTTATAAGCATGTCAGCAAGATTCTTCGAAGTGTGAATCTTCTTCAATCCAAGCTGTCCTCCTTCCAATAAATGTCCTGATTGAATGGTATCGAAGCTAAATTTGCTTCGTCTTGGCCCGAAATGTGGAATTCTTTGCAAGTGAATCATGCTCATACTATCACTGTAGAACTTACATCCTCCTGTTCTTTGCCTAATTCTGCTATAAACTCTTCATCCAAATCATCTCCTAACTCGCCTCAGTAATAGCAACGCACTCTGCCTTCATGGTAAATTGAGCAACAAGGTTTTGTAAATCTAGCTAACTGCTGCGCTTCCCAATGTGAACACATATCCAGTAGTGCTCCTCCGGCTATCAACATCTCTTGTAAGATTTGAGTCTACATAGCCTTGTAGAGAAATGTCAAACCTACCAAAATAAAGTGCTTTGCCCACTGTACCTTTCAAATATCTTAAAATCCATTGACTGTGTCTCAATGGTGCTTTCCTAGGTTTTCCATGAATCTAATGACAACTCACACTATATGTGTAATGTACAATCTCATGCAAATCGCCTACATCAACCTCCCAACTGCTGAAGCATAAGGAACTTTCTGCATGTTCTCCTTTCCCTCTTCACCGGCATCTAATACTTTGATAAACAAAAGTGACTTGCTTAGGGACTATCCATTAGCTTTGCCTCGCTCAAGTTGAAACTTTTCAGCACCTTCTCAACATAGTTCTTCGGTGATAGTTTCATGTTTCTTGCACTTCTCACCCTATTGATTATCATCCCAATAATTTACTTGGTTGACCCCAAGTCTTTCATGTCAAACATCCTTGTCATTTTCTCCATCAATATCCTTATCTCCTCCTTATCCAATCTTGCGATCAACATATAATCCACATACAATAATTGAATGATATAAGAGGACTTACACTATTTAATGTAACAATAGTGATCAGCTTGGAATCCCTTGTACCTAATTTCAAACATGAACCTATTGAATCTCTTGTACCATTGCCTAGATGCTTATTTCAAGCTATAGAGTCTCTTCTTGAGCTTGCATACTAGCTCAGGTTTTTCTTTCTCTTGAGTCTTATACCCCTCTAGCTGTTGCATGTATAGCTCTTCTTCTAGCTCCCAATAAAGAAAACACAGTTATTATATTTATTTGCTCCAGATGTAAATCTTCAATTATAATAATGTTCAATATAACTCTGATGGTTGTTATCTTTATAACTAGGGTGAAGATCTCATTGTAGTCAACTCCATGCCTCTACCAGAATCCCTTTACTACAAGCCTCACCTTGTATAATTTACTCCCATAAGGTTCTTCCTTTAGCCGATAAACCCACATATTATGAGAAACATTCTTTCTAGCTGGTAGAGCTGCCAACTCCCATGTCCCATTTTATATGAGTGATTCTATTTTATTGTTCATGAAAACCTCTCACTTGATAAAATAAGGAAGGAGAGTACCTCTGTGATGGTCTAGTGACCTGTGGATCTCCACAACATGGGTGTTTGTGGTTCAACTTCAACACCCTCCTGAGTATCTTCCTGTACTTGCTCTTTTGGCTTAATGCTATCATCAATTACTATCTGAAGTAACCTTTGAATCTGACCTAACCCCAACACAATCCTTGTATATCTCATTTTCATTGAAAGTGATATTGCTGCTTTTGATAACATTCTAATTCTAATTATCCCATAATGTGTAACCAAACTCACCCGCACTATATACAATAAATGTGCACTTGATCATCATTGCATCAAGCTTGTTCCTGGATCCTGCATCGATATGCACATAGGATGAACAACTAAATATCATGAGGTGGTTCAGTTTCACCTCCTTTTTGCTCCAGGCCTTTTCATGAACCCCTTCATTTAGGGGTACAGAAGGTCCCCTATTAATCAAGTAAATCATCATATTAAAAGCCTCGGTCTAAAACTGCTTTGGGAGACCTGCATGCAATCCAATTCTCTTGTCTCTTTTTACGATCATCTTATTCATCCGCACTGCAACACCATTTTATTGTGGTGTTCCTGGAATTGTAAATTCACTCTTGATCCATCTTAAGACACAATTTCTTGAACTCTTTATCATAGTATTTGCCTCCATTATCGAATCTCAAGAACTTAAGCTTGAACCCTGTCTCATTCTCCACCAAAGCCAACAATTTTTCAAACACATCAAATTTATGCTTTAGAAAATAAACTCATACCATCCTTGTATGGTCATCAATAAAGGTGAAAAAGTATATGGCTCCACATATGGAAGAAGTAGGAGCCAACCCCATATATTCATATGCACCAACTTGAGTTACCAAGCAAAAAATAAAATCACAAGCATAATAAAATAGAAATCATAAAACATACTCATGCACAACCACAAGCATCCAAACACACAAATTCTTTCAAAGAAATACCAAAGATGGGAAAAACCATCAAGCCACATCTGTGATGACCGAGTGATCAAGTTTGAGAATTTCTAAATAATAAACTCATCATTTGAAATATTGAGAATATGTTAATAAAATTATAAGTTATTTATTCATCACAAATCCAATCTCATAAAATTACATAAATTAAATTATTATTATAACAAATAACAAAAAAAATATATATATTAACTCCAATCTCACTTCAATTTATAAGCTCTTCCTAAGTGAGTATCTTCTTAAGCCTTAATTTTCAAAACCTGAAATAATTATCAACAAAGCCAGTCAGGTAGGAGTATGAAAATCATCCATTAAAAATTATTTTCTAGCATAGTAAAATAGGTGTAAATTAAATAAAATGGCAAGGAAATTAAATTTTTATATTAAAGTGCAATAAAATAAATGCTGCAAATTTTATCATACTTGCCATGCATGTTAGATATAAAATTAAACATTTAAAAAACATTAAGTAAAAATTATTCAATTAAAAGTAAATTGTGACACAAAGCTGAGCCATGTGACTCATCATCGAACAGGTAAAACCTATTAGCCATGGACGCTTAGCACCACCCGTCGGTAGCGCCTCATCTTATTGATGTAAAATGATGTATCTTTTCCCTGGATATTTTGCCCACTTCCATAAGGGCTAGATCCCTCCTTATTTCATTATGAACTACTAGTAAGCTTTACATGTACTGGTTACATTTTCATTTATTCCTTTGAAGATAAACATCAAAAGAAAATTTCTTTACTTTTTATCATACACTTTTATATCAAAATATTGCAATTTAATAAAGTTGTTTGCATGATAAAATAAATATGCAATATTCAAGTGGAAATAAGTTCAAAATTAAAATACTTAAAATAAAACTCAAGAATAATTTTGTACCTGATTTGAATAATAATTCCCTTAAATTTGTTGATTTTAATCTTAAGGAGAAATTTGGAAAGTTTTATGGACAGAAGTTCTTCTTTGGATTTCTTCTCTAAGATGATTTGAATATCTTAGATAACTTCTTATATCACTAGGATTGCCTTGAGAGTATAACAAATTTAGGGAATAAGAAAAAGAGATGTGGAGAAGTTCTTGAAAATGGAAAGAGAAGTGTTTGAAAAGAAGAATAATTTGGAGGTGATGAAATGAGATAAAGGAGAGGTGTTTGCTAAGAGAGGAGAAGTCTAAATTGAGTTACAAATGCTGATTTTTTCTCTCATCTACAGCCTTTAAATATGCAGAAATATATTGGATAAGAGAAAAATTTAAATTAAATGGCATAAGTAAATCAAAATAACAATGAAGTATTTAGATTAAGAGGTGGATTTTATCTTTATTTTGAATGAAAATGGGATAAGAATATTCATAAGGAGTATATTTACAAGGATAAATTTTAAAAAAAAAAAAAATACAAATTAGCTCAATTTAAATAAATATGAAAAAAATAAAAATTTAAATCTTTACAAATTCAAAAAATCAAAAGTAAGAAAAAATTAAATTTTAAGATCTCAAATGAAATGTCTCATCAGTACGATTCCAACGATACCAAAAATATCAAATTTAGATGAACGATTCAGCGGCAATTAGCACCAGAAATTCACAAAAAAAAATTCTTACTATTTTTCAAAATAGTTTCAAAATTATGAAATTTTTTCCTTTAGCTTACTTCGACACCCTGAATCCAAAATATCAAAAATTTTCAATTCTGGCACCTAAATATTTTTAAATAATTATTTTAATTTAAATTCTCATTAAAATAACCATGAAAAATTTGGAAGTAAATTAATTTTTAAAATTTGTCAAATATTCTCTAAAATTATTTCTAACATTACTATAGTCATAATATGAAATATTAATGAGTACATAATTCAAAATATATTTAATAATTATATTTGAAATAAATGTATATTACAACATCATATAGAAAATTCACTATAAATTTAAAGGATTACAGAGTTACAAAGAACTTTACCTTCATAAAAGCAAGAAAAATCTACCGCTTACATAGCCTTTCAATTGATTTCTTCTCTAGCAAAGAACACCAGCTCTTACTCAAGGATGAAGAAAGAAAGCAGCAGCCACCACCCCTTAAGGTTTTCTACAACTTGCAAAAGCCCTTAAATAACTGCTATCACCTTTTGTAAAAACATAAAAAACATCTTCATAATGTTTCCTTACATATTCAGTCAATATTTAGACCCCAAATAGTCAAAAATATCCTCCCAAATCACTTAAGGTAGCATCTAAACCGGAGCAGTTTTCTGCCTGGAGCTACGACACACCGTAGCAACCTGGGTAACGCGTAGGGTGCGCTACAGCATTCTAGTCTTGGAAAAACTGATTCCCTTGTGCGCTACAGTGCGCTACAGTATGATACGATGCCCCAGTCTCAGGAAAACTGGAGCCAGGGCATGCTAGAGTGCCTTGGTCTCGAGTACTGGGCGTCATGGTGCGCTACGGTGCACCACGGCGCTCCTATGACAATTGAGCTTTCCCTTCATTTTAAATCCCCTCAGAGCCTCTTGAAAGCTCATCGGAGCTCCATTATCACCTCCATGATGATCTGAATGGTCTCTACATCTAAACACAAGCATAGTGCAATTTCTACTCCTCTTTTCTCGTGGATGTAGGTGTTTACACTTAACCACATAAATCATTATGTTATGCTTGTGCTTGGATTACTTGTGTGATTTTCTCTTTTTTTATTCTTGTTTTGTTTGTGACTTTTCATGCTCGTCAATCCTAATAAGTGGTATCAAAGAGAAGTTTTCGGTTATTCATCTTCATTAGAGGTGGAGAGAACATTCCACAAAGTTGTATCCGGCAAAGATCGATGTAGTCAAGTTTGATGAAAATAACAACTTTAGAATTTAAGGATGCAAATTCATGGATGCAGTTTTCACATTGAATCAGTGCGCATCATGTCTTAAAAATGAACATTATAAGAAGAACTAACCCAAGTTGAAAGAAAAACAACGGGCTAATGTTTCTTTAAATGCAAATGTCAATGTGGCTCAAAATGCGATGGAGGGGTCAGCATTACAAGTCTCTCTTATTACAATTTCTATGGGTTTGACAGCAGACGGGTCCAACTAAATCATGGACACAAGTGCGATGTAACACATTTGGTCACAGAAGAACTGGATTTGTTTATATAAAGAAATGGACAACAAAGCAATCACTATGGGAAATGACATCACATGTCGAATTGTTGGAATTGGTAGTGTGTTGATTAGGACATATATGCGAACTATGTAAAAGCTAAGAGAATTCAAATATATACCTAAAATTAGAAAGAACTTGCTGCCTATTGGGGCCTTAGAAGCCAAGGGCCTTGAGATGGTGATTGAGGAAGAAGTTTTGAAAGTCAATAAAGGTACGATAACTTATCTACATGTTGTTAGACATCAAAACCTTTACTACTTTTATGGGAGCACAGCTTTTGGAGAAGTGGCAACGGCAAAAAATTTTGATTGTGTCATAATGTTATGGCACATAAGACTCGCACATGCTGGAGAGCCTTCAATGAGAATATTGTAGAAGGATAACTCATACATATATTAATTCTTTCAATTACCTTACATAAATATTGTTTTTTTTTTAAGAAATATGCACATCCTTTGGTGTTGGCCTCCACAACACTAAAGGCATCCTAGTGCACATACACACAGATATTTGGGGACCAATGATGATGACATCTTTTAGTGGTCATACATACTTTTTCTCTTTAATAAATAATTACTTCAGATATGTTTGAGTGTATAATAAGCAATGTCATTGTACTGGAGATATTCAAACATTGGAAGAAGTCGGCAAAGAACCAAACTAGCAAATAAATCATGAGAATCAAGTCTAACAAAGGCGAAGAGTAATTTTTTTATTCTTTTTTGCAAAAGTGCTGATGTTTTAGGATTGAGCACCACTTCACAGTAATTGAGACACAGTAGAAAAATGGAGTAGCTAAGTATTTGAATCACACTTTGATGAAAAAAGTGCAATGTATGTTGTTCAATGTTGGGTTGGAGAGTCTATTGGGTAGAGGCCCTAGACAGCGCCTGCTACTTGGTAAACTGTTTGCCCTCTACTGTAATCAATAGGAAGACTCCAATAGAATAATGGTATGGGTGCATTGCTGCAGATTATTTCCAATTGAATATCTTTGGGAACCTAATTTACTATTATATATAAAGAAGGATAAGCTAGAATCGTGGGCAAAAAAAGAAACTTTTGTTTATTTTTAATGCAAAGTATAGGGCTACAAATTGTATGATCCGATAGATAGGGATAGTGATTAGTAGATATGTCAATTTTGATGAGGGGCTATTTTTTAGGTACATGAATTCGCATGAGGTAGAGGACATTACAACAACTCCTATAGGCAGACAAAGAGAGGGGTTTGATGCTGTCCAATTTGTCTAACATGATTCTTCCCATCATGATACTATTATTGAAGATACTTTAACAATTGATGGCCATATTGGTGATGAGAAAGATGATGACACTATTGGAGAGGCTTCTTATGGAACCCCAACTCGATCATGGTCATGTTAACATAAATATTAACATGATTATGATTGAGTGGTCACCGTGATAGACCCTATATTATTTCTTGATTAGGTTTTCCACTAATATGTTGACAATTGTAAAATTAGCTACTTGCTTGTAAATACTCACTAAATGAACATATGTAAATAATCAGAGTGCGAAACTAAGAAAATAACTTCTATAACCATATTCCAAATGAAAGTAACATAAATCAACTCAAAATGGAAATGCAAAAAGAAAAAAGCATCCAAGTGTTTAATTAATACAACTTGAAAGATAAATGTTTCATTGAAATTAAAATGCTCATCCTCTCAAGAAGGCAAAATTAAAAGTCTAAACAGCAGCAGCAGGACCAACCTTCTACCTAAGCTCCTCACCTGGTGAAATCTCCTCAAAAAGCTCTAAGTCCGACGTGTTGGTTTCAAACACTAGGGACCTAATTAAGAAAAGAAAATAATACTGTGTTAGAAAATTGTTTGAGTACATTTTAGGCGGTTTAATAATTTTTATAAATTTTAGGATATCTAATGAGACCCATAATTATAATCATTTTCTATGACACAAAGTCCGACGAGTTGGTTTTTAGTATTTTTTATGTCATTTCAAATCTAAAGTGATCAAGTTACTAAAAAAATGGTGTTAGATGAAAATGAATAATTTAACAGGCTACAGCACACTGCCGCGCACCACAGCGCCACATTTATAGAGGGAAGGTGCTACAGCATGGTGTAATGCCACCTTCTAAATGGAAAGCTGCTACAACATGGCATAGCATCTGAATTATAGAGAGAAAGGTGCTACAGCATGCCATAGCGCCATAGTTCTAGAGAGAAAGTGTGATGACCCACTTAAAAAGTAATAAGTGAAACTCTTAAACACCGAGACGCCTTTTCAGATAACGGTGGAGTTTCTGATAAGAACTCCAAAGTTAAGCGTGCTCAGGTGGGAGCACTCCTAGGATGGGTGACCTGTTGGGAAGTTATCTTCTGAAGGCAAAGCCGTGAGGACTTTCAGGCCAAAACAGATAATACCTTGGTGCTTAAGAGTTTGGGCTATTACAAATGGTATCAGAGCAAACCATAGGGTGTCAGATATGAGCTAAGTGTCATACAGGGCAATGTACCCACTTCATGTGAGCAGCCTTTTGAACTAGTGATGGTTAAGGTGCTACATGGTTGTGGGTAACTCTTGCACATGTAGGGGTCACCTCTAGTTCTATCTACCCAATGGATGGTTCTTGTATTTGTGTGTGGATACTGATGAGGACATCAGTTACTTAAGTTGGGGAGATTGTGATGACACACTTAAGTAGTAATAAGTGAAACTCTTAAACAGCGAGGTGCCTTTTCAGATAACGGTGGAGTTTCTGATAAGAACTCCAAAGTTAAGCGTGCTCAGGCGGGAGCACTCCCAGGATGGGTGATCTGCTGGGAAGTTATCTTCTGAGGGCAAAACCATGAGGACTTTCAGGCCAAAGCGGACAATACCTTGGTGCTTAAGAGTTTGGGTTATTACAGAAAGGCACTACAGCGTGCCACAGTGCCTGAATTCTAAAATGCAAGGTGCCATATAGCTCCAAAGCTCCATACGTCAGGAGGAAATTGTGCCATAGTGCGCCATAGTGCGCCATAGTGCTTGGTTTCCCGAAACTAAGGCACAACAATGTGCCATAGCACTTAGTTACTTGAGACCAAGGTGCTATAGCGTACCGTAGTGCTAGACAAGCCGAAAGCTTGACACTACGGTGCGCCTTAGCACGTTACGTAATGTTGCCTTGGAAATCTGCTCCAAGTCTGCACTGGAAAGACTAAAAGATTTAATTCTCTTCATTTTCCCACAACAAAGATTAATGGAAAGCTTTAAATCACCTTTAGTCCCAAGGGAATAAGAGAATAAACATTAATTAAATTCCAAGTTTCAAAGAGGTGGATGTTTGGAAGAAAGAAGAGCTGAGGAGATTATAAAAGGAATTAAGAAATGCTTAGAGAGGGTTATGAATTTTAGTTAGGGAAAGACACATTTAAGGGGCACTCCAAACCCTAAGGAGGAAGTTAAGGCTGCAGCTTCAGAAGAAGGAAAAGCATAGAGAGCATGGAGAAAGGAAGAAGATTGAAGAGAAGAGGAGATGAAGTGAATGTTGAGGCTGTTGGAGCATATGGTATTCTCACTCAATTTTCTTTTTATTTCCTTGAAAGTGATATGAACAAGCTCAACATCTCTTGTAGCATTCTTTGTGTATCTATTATAATGGAAACCTAAGCCCCCCTTTCGGGAGGGTTGGGCGATAATATTTAGTAGTCATGATGCAATGCATGTAAAAGCTCTTCTTTTCAATAAAATATTAATTAGAGCTCAAAATATTTGAATATTTTATATAGTGTACAAGTTGGAGAATGAAAATCCATATAAAAGTAATCCTTTGCTATATATCTAAATAAAAATCTCATAGAGCTTGATGATTTCCTTGTCCGAAAAGTTGTGCACTTTCGAGTATTAATGCCACGAATATTTTTACCACATTCATTGTGCAAAAACTGCTCATGTATAACTTTGGACAAAAGCTTGATCATTTGAGCCAAGAGGAAATATAGTAAGAGATTCTCTAATCTCCATAGCTTATTTTATACCAGTTGGAGGTATGAACTTGATGCATGTGAGCCAAGAATCTCCTATAGAGCTTTATAGCTCACTCATAATGTACGCAAGGAATTTTATCATGTCAAGCTATGAGTGATGTGACATAAGCTCATTTAGCTTCACAACTTATTACCTTAGCTGGATTATGAGTAGACGCATGTGAACCATAGGTGTAATTAAGATCATGTGATCCTTAACTAAAAATGTCAATTTTATCACTTAGACGTAAGAGATGATTTTGTTCACTAGAAGATCACATGGTTGTCTATGTGCCAAGATTAAACCTTAGTGTGTTCATCTCAGAGCACTAGATAAGATTTAGTACATTTAATGATTTTATTAGAGAATAATGAATCTCTTGATAGTGCAATGAATATTAATTCAACTTACTTGACATAAATTTGAGAAGAAGAGTAACTATGCATGAACCCATAATAAATTGCATGTTTGACCTCAACTCTCCTCAAATTTTCCAAATTAATTCAATACCAAAGTAATTAAGGAGTTATAATCTAAGAACACAAATCAACCAAATCAATTACTTGAACATTATTCAAATTAGATATACTCTAGTAACAAATTGCAGCACCGTTCTCAAAGGACAATAAATCTCAGAATCTCACTATCCCATATTACTTTAGATCACACACACTTATGTGCAGACACATACATATGTAATTTAGGTATGTTAACATCTCATTTAACTTAAAAAATAATGAAAAAACTATAGTTGCAACAAGTCACAAGTAAATAGGAAGCTATAAATAAAACATTTATAAATTATCAAACGAGGCAAGTAAGGGAACAAATCTCAAGACCAGAGCTGCAATAAGTTTAGGCAATAATATATATAATACTAAAGTATCTATGATGATTGAAATAAACATCATAATAGGAATATGATCATTGAAAATTATGCTAAGTAAATAGTAAACATAATTGAGAAATGATATTTAAAAATAGACCAAGTTAAACAAAAAATAACACTAGCATCCTAACATGCATATAGGTACTAACTAGTTTGCATAAAAAATTGAAACTGAAGTAAGAGCATACATAAATTGAAAGTAAAAGAAGTAAGACTATCGTATCAGAACCTAGCTAACAAAGCCATTCTAACTGAAATTAAACTATTATATAACATATAATCATTTAGCTACACATAGCTAAAGCAGAACTGAACTACACTGAAGAGACAAAAATACATATATAAGTTTATTTTAGTTATTTTACTTTACTTTTGTGGTGACGTACAGATGTAGCTGAGGAGTCAAGCACCATTGCAAGACTAAGATGGGCTCCTAAACTAGACACAACTCTCCCCAATAAGTACTTGTCAAGTCTCCTTATTTCTCTTTATAGCCAGTCCATTGGCTGTAATATGCATACACAATCTTCTATCTTGATATCAACATGATGTAAATCTTATCCTAATTTTTCTAATTTTTTTTTAATGCATCAAATTTATCTTATGGATATGTTCAAGGCAATAAGGCTCAAAATAATGAAAGCAAAACATCAAAATCAAGGAGAAATCAAGACTCAAACTAATAATTCATGTTCCAATAAATTCTTAGAGTCACAATCCTATAAAGTTAAACATTATAACTAATTAAGTTCTAATTCAAAAATCACACACTATCACCTACTGAAGATAAGTAATTCAATCAATCGTCCAATTTGATAAATTTTATCGTCCTAAACCAAATATTCTGTAAATATTATTAATATTTAGAGTTAAGATCTTAAACTCTAATATAGGGTTCAAGTCTCTTAACCCAAGATTTAAACATCTAAGGTCTAAACTATCCAATGCTATAAGTTAAAGGAAGTCTTATCGAGTATAATCAAGCTCAATAAAATGTGAATTATCAATCCATTAGTAAGGATAACTAATGATGATAAAAAATGAAAATTATCAGACCTTAAGGTTATATAACTAAGCTTTGATCTAAAGTTGAAATTTATAGGTTAAGACACAATCTATTAAGTCTAATCATTATTCAATAGAAGCTAGTTACTACAGATTACTAAATCTATATTGCAGAAAGGAAAGGTGAGTCCACACTACAAGCTTATTTTTATGCTAAGTTCAAATCAATTATAGGGTTTTATTCTAAGAAGATTTATAAGCTTTAACAAGTCTAATTGATCATAAATGACTCATAATGTGAAGTTAAGGAGTTATGAGAGGGAATGTGGATTCTAAATTCACATTCACTTGCCTTAGGATTTACTTACCTTAATTATGGTAAAAACTAGAGTATAAGCAATTGAAGATAATAATGGTTGAATTAGGCTCAAACTAAGTTCTAAATATTTTTCTTACTGATTATAAGATAAATGGATAGATTGGGTTCTAGTTTTACTTTAATCAATATTTACTCAAAATTACCAAAATTCCACTCCTTAAGGGTCCAAAGGTTGACTTTAGGTTCAATGATTTCAAATTGAATCTACTCATTACCAAATGTTTCTCTACTATCTATGGAGGAGATTAACATCTTAAATATTGAATTTGGTTAAGAAGACCTTATTGGGCACTAATAAGGGTTTAGGTTCATTAGAGAGTGATTTGAAAATTAAATCTTTGAAAATAAAATTTTAAGTTATAATTAAGTTCTACACTGTCTAAGGAGTCACCTCAAACACTAAAATCAGTGCACTGATGATCTAAATATTCACTACTCAAGATTTAGAGAGAATAATAAATGATTAATGAAAATTAAGTATAGAAAAATAATTATAACTCCATAATTAAATTCTACTCTATCTTATGATGAGATAGAGACCTTAATCATGGAATTTGGTGAAGGATTAAGCCTGTTATAGAAACATCATGAGAGCACACACTGCAACAGAAGTGATTTTAGTGCAATTAGTCTATGGCCGAGGATGCGTTGATGGTCACTAAGCATTATAAGAAATCATAAACATAGCAAGATAAAGATCCCAACACATGCTTGTATCCAAAAACTAGAAGCGCATTCAAAGATAAAGATTTACATGGAAAACCCAAGAATGGGTAAAACCACATAGCCACACCACACTAAAATTTCTACTATACAATGAAAAATACAAAGTTACAAAGAGCTTCAACTTCTCAAGGAATAGTAGTTCTTACTCTAGGATGAAGGAGAAGAAAAGCAGCCATCATCTGGTTAAGGATTTCATCACAAGTAAGAGCTTCCTTGCACAACTACTCTCCCATAGGATTTTTCCTTGGAAACTCCTCCAATAGTAGCCAATTTCCTAGCCAATACTTGCAATAGCATATAAAACTCCTTCTTAAGTTTTTCTTATGTAACCAGTTACATTTTGGACCCCAAATAGTTCAAAATACCCTTAAAATATCTTAGTGTGCAACATGGACAGGAGCTAAATGCCATCAGACGCATAGGCACACTATAGCTCCCAAGCTTTAGGTAGCTGGGCACAAGGGAGCACTGCAACACCTTGATTTTGGGTGCTCTACTGCAGTGGCATGCTACTATGTGTGCTGAGGCATTCTATAGTGCCCTACTCTTAGTATGTCAATTATTGGGAAGCACTATTGCATCCAAGTCTCTATCTGCTTCCACTAGGGTGTGCTACAGCACACTACAGTTCCCCAATCTCTAAACTCCATCCACCATGGCATGCTACAGTGCCTCCCTCTCAAATGATGGGCATTGTGGTGCACTATGATGAACCATGACGTGTTGTGGTGCCTATGGCACTGTTGAACTTCCAACTTTGTTCTGAATCATCTCAGAACCTCCTGGAAGCTCACCAGAGCTCTATTAGCATCTTCATGATGGTTTTAATGGTCTTTATAACATAATAAATCTCCCATTTGGTGATCTTTTGGAATCTTCGCTTCTTTAGCCTTGATTATTCATTGTCTTCTTCAATCTCTATCAGGAATGTGGTGTGGCACATTATAATAGCCCAAAATCTTAAGCACCAAGGTATTATTCACTTTGACCTAAAAGGCCTCACAGTTTTGCTCTTAGAAGATAACTTCTCGGTAGGTCACCCATCCTGGAAATACTCTCATATAAGCACGCTTAACTTTAGAATTCTTATAAGGAACTTTACCAATATCTGAAAAGGCGCACCTCAATCTTTAAGAGTTTAACGTATTACTACTTAAGTGGGTCTTTACACTCACCCCTGCTCTCTTATCATATACTGTGGCCAACTAAAGTAGCACATAGCTTTAGTTTCTCCATAGTTACCACTTTTGTAAGCATGTTAGCAGGATTCTTAGAAGTATGAATCTTCTCCAATCCTAGTTGTCCTTCTAACATACTTTGATGAAATGGTATCGAAGTTAAATGTGCTTTATCCTAGCATGAAATGTAGCATTCTTAGCTAGGTGAATAGCACTCGTAATATCATAATAGAGCTTCACATCCTCATACTCCTTGCTCAATTCTGTCATAAAACTTCTTAGCCAAATAATCCCCTTACTCACTCCGTAATCACGATGTACTCTACCTCCATAGTAGATAGAGTAATAATGTCTTATAGAATAGAGATCCATCACACCACTACACTTCACAATATATGCACATATCAGTAGTGCTCATCTGACTATCAACATCTCTTGTAAGATCTAAGTCTTACATAGCCCTAGAATAATGTCAGATCTTCCAAAGCATAGTGCTTTGCCTACTAACCTTTTAAATACCATAATATCCACTTGACCACATCCTAATGGTGCTTCCCTAGGTATTTCATGAATCTTCTAACCACTCCCACTACATGGATAATATCTGGTCTTATGTAGATCATCATGTACATCAAGCTCCCAACTGCTAAAAAGACTTTTAGCATGTGTTCTTTCTCCTCTTTAGACTTAAACATATATTCCTTTGATATACTGAAGTGTCTTGCTAGGGGAGTGCTCACTGGCTTTGTCTCACTCATATTAAATCCTCTTAGTACCTTTTCAACATTGACTTATGATATAGCTTCAAAATTCCTATGCTTCACTCCCTGTTGATTCTTATCACAAGAATCTTCTTGGCTGACCCGAAGTCTTTCATGCCAAACTCCCTTAACATCAATTCTTTTAGCAACTTTATTTCCTTTATGTCTAATCCTGTGATCAAAAAATCATCCACATACATCAACAAAAAGATATAAGAGGACTTACACTATTTTATGTAGCAATAGTGATCCATTGGCACCTCTTGTACCTTAACTCACACATGAATCTGTCAAATCTCCTGTACCATTGCCTAGGCACTTGTTTCAAGCCATAGAGGCTCTTCTTGAGCTTGCACACTAGCTCAACTTTTCCCTTCAGTTGTGCCTTGAACCCCTCTAGTTGTTGCATATATAACTCTTCTTTTAGCTCTCTATAAAGAAAAGTTGTTTTAACATCCATTTGCTCTAAATGCAGGTCCTCAACTACAATAATATTCACACAACCTTGATGGATGTATTTTTCACAATTGGGGTGAAGATCTCACTATAGTCAACCCTTTTCCACTGCTAGAAGCCCTTTACTACGAGTCTTATTTTATGGCGCTTGCTCCCATCCATTTTTTCCTTCACCCGATAAACTCACTTATTCCGAAGAGTGATACCATTTTATGACTCCCATGTCCCATTTGACATGAGTGATGCCATTTTATAATCATGGCAGCCTTCCATTTAATTAAATCATTCACCTGAAGTGCCTCATCAAAATTTTCTAGTTCACCACCATCTATTAGTAGCAGATAAAATAAAGGAGTGTACCTTTGTTGTGGTCTTGTGACTCTTGTAGATCTCTGCAACATAAGTGTTTATGGTTCAACATTAATACCCTTCTGAGTATCTTCATAAACATGTTCACCTAGTTCAATGCTGTCATGAATCTCCATTTGTCGGGGCTCACCATTTGAAGCATCCTTTGAATCAGACCTAACTCCAATACAATCTTTATACATTTTACTTTTATTGAAAGTGATGTTCCTAATTCTAATGGCCTTCTAGTTTTGATTGTCTCAGAATCAGTAACTGAACTCACCGCACCATATCAAATGAATGTGAACTTGATAACCTTATCATTAAGCTTTCTCCTGGATTGTGCATTAATATACATACACATATAATGAACAACCAAATACCTTGAGGTGCTTCAGTTTCACCTTCTTTATGCTCCAAGCCTCCTCAGGAATCCTTTATTTAGGGAAACAGAAGGTCCCTGATTGATTAGATACACCACCATGTTAATGGCCTTAGCCCAGAACAAATTTGGGAGACCCAAATGCAATCTCATGCTCTTGGCTCTTCTATGATTATTTTATTAATCCATTATGCAACCTCATTTTTCTATAGTATTCTTGGAACTGTGATAAGATTACTCTGTATAAATGGCACTCATTTAATATATTTGAGCTTCCAAACTGCATCACTTGGTTACTGAACATCTGCATCACCTCTTCAAATGATATCTCATGCCTTATTATCACCAAGATATACCTTACCCAAGTCACCCTTAGTCTAATTCTTGAATGCACCCCTAGTAAGAGTGCCATGAAAGGATGTGCCTAAGTCCACTACCATTGACTCCATGTTGACAAGTGAAAGGATCACACTCAGGCACATAACCTTGCTCTCACCACTTGGCTTTTTTAGGGTATGTAGTCCTTCTTAAAGTGACCTACCTTCTCGCAGTTCCTGCAAATCGATCTTGCTTTTTCACTTCTTGATTTTCCTCATCTATACATAGACCTATTTTTGTTATGTCTTTGATCTGCATGCCTTCCTCTAATTTCAGCAATCAACATTAAAGTAGATGCCTCCCCATGGGATCTCATTTGCACCTCTTCATTCAGCACAAGCCCGATAATGTTGTCATTTTAATGATGCATTTCCTGATGAATTACTAATGGCTATAACCAGCCCATCCCAATTGTCTGGTAATGATCAAAGGAATAATAGAGCTTATACCTCATCATTAAACTTGATGCCTACTAAACTCAATTGGCTAGTCACAATGTTTAACCCATTGATATGTTCAGTCATTGAAAAGTCGTCCACCATCATCTTGTTGAACAGTCTTTTTAAAAGAGAAACTTTGTTAGATGCCAAGGGCTTCTCATTTAAATTGAATTAAATTAAAGAACTTTCATAAAAATAATTTAATTCCTATGCACATGATGCTCTCACGCATGCGACTTGCAGCTACGGCCCACACCCAATCAGCACAAGTGTGCGGGCCCGATGACAATTTCGTGCATGTTGAGTTCTACCCACCCGACACTGTTCATCACCATCTCGGGTGATCGAAGATAAGAGAACTAGGGCTCCAAAATACTCCCAGCTCAGATCAATTTAGCTAGCCTACCATACCTTGAAATTATGCTACTAAGACAACCTACCTGATGGGGTGAAAAGCACTAAGCCAAGTGTCCATTATCAAAAGTAATCAGATAATGAGGAAATTTGGGCTATGGTTTATTGTGGGCTCAAATTGTGACCCTCACAGTAAACCCCATCACATGTGATCGAGTCTAACATGAAGCTCAATTCCAGGCCTATCCAATGGGTCCATGCCTCATGTCTGGGCTTTCGCCACGCATCCTTCACTGCTCTACAAACCCCAATTTCCTTCTTTAAGAGCCACGCATACTACTAGCCTCGATCTTTACTCACATTTTGAAGTAAGAACTCAGCTAGCTTTCTCCCCATTTGAAATAATCAACCTCTGTTAGCTGCTCTAAGGTACTTCCATTTTTTTTTGCTAAGCATTCTTAGCATCCTCTGTTGAATGATTGCATAATCATTTAGGACTCGATCGATCGAATCGAGTTTCGATCGATCGTGTGGACTGGTTTCTGGCCGCGTTAGGGTTCGTCCAGCGTGACGAAGAGAAGGCAATCCGTCTGATGAATCCAGCCGTTGGATTCAAATCAGATCCAACGGTTAGATCTGGTTTAGACCTGATCAGCCCCGGTTAAACTCGAATTGGTTCAATCCAGACCTGTTCATTTCAATTTCGGCCCGAACCGCACATCAGAGGTTCGCGCAATTATTACGCTGTGACGCGTGGCACGATTTTAGTGGAGGCATTTTCTGCGGTGGGACCCACAGATTGATTAACTGATCATATCTGTCTCATTTGAGAAAGATGTGGGCCCCACCCAGCTGATCGGCGCATTACTGGACGCCAGTGTCCTCTGTGGACCCCACCTGCAGAATTAAATAAGAAATATAATAAAAATCAAACTAACAGATAAGTATTATAAAATCTAATAATATATTTATATATATATATATATAATTTATAAAAGATATATATATATCAAATTAGACAACCTAAAATAATATATACTTTAATAAAAACAAAATTTTTTTATAAAATAATATAAATAAAAATGGAAGATAAATATTTCATCTAAAATAATTAGATGAATTAATAAAAAATATTAATTAAATTAATATTAATAATACATTTAATTAATTAAATCCTAAAAACTTTAAAAATCCATAACTTATAAAATATACATTCAAATAATATAATTAAATATATTATATTAGTCAGCAAAAATAAATGATTATTTTTGTGCCATCCAAATTTTAGTAAGATTAATATTTTCTAAAGTGATATTTTAGGAAATTAATAAAAAATCAAAATATGTTACAAATAATCAATTAATCATAACTCTTAATCCATTAATCCAAACATACCCAATATGGGTCTCAAAATACTCAAAAAACCCTAAGAAATATTTTAGAAGTATTAATTTTACTGTTTGGATTAAAATTAGACTAATCACAATTAGGACCTAACTCTAATTAAGCCTTTAACCCTAGAAACTTCAAATAGCCATAAATAAGTCAATTTAGCTCCAAATTAGGTGATCCAAATATCAATTTAGGTCAGAAAAACCTAATTTACAGTAAACTATAAAAATATTTAGGATCCAACAGTTAGATCTCTTAATTAACCCTAATTACTTAAAAATTTGATTAGTAAATATTAGCAAATATAATGATCCAAATTAAGTAATTTCAGTTTCAGAAGACTCATAAAGTAAATTAGAACCTAGCCGTATAATTAGTTTAATAATTTTGTGACTAAATTCACTAATCACTCACTAATCACATTAAACCCTAATTATTAACCCTAGAAATTATATTGGCTATAACTTAGCCAATTCATATCAGAATTTGATAATTTTAGATTCTATAAAAAAAAAAAAAACTTAGGACATAATCTATAATAAACTAATAGAAATTTTAGATTTTATTAAGGGTAAAATTACAAATATGCCTTATAAGGTCAAATTTCCAATTTGACCTTATAAGGCATAATAATTAAGTAACTTAATAAGTAAATCAAATCTTCAAATATTCATTATTATTACAAATCATTTTAAAATCATAAAGCATTAAATTAATGAATTAAATTATTTTTGACAGATCAAAGAAATTAAATTAGTTGATATTTTGTATCAAAACAGTCAGGTATGCAAATTTACTTATAAGTTTCATTTCAATATTCTTATTTTGAGCCATTTTCATTTCAGCACTATTTATTACAAAACTGCTTACCACTATTAAACTTGCAAAAGAATGATATCAAATTGCATGTAACAAAAAGATGAAAAATAATATATATTATTGTGGTGTTTATCTTTGGAGGGTGAAACACAATACTGAGAATCTGTACAGATTGGGCCTACTGGCAGCCCCTGGGTGTTATATGGAGGGATTTAGCCCCTTGTAGGAAGTGGACAAATCCAGAGGAAAGACACACCATCAGTTCCTATTTTGAGTAAGCTACTGACGGGTAGTGAGATAAGCTTCCTACAGGTTATGCCTATGGGTTTACCCATTTGGGCTCAGAAATCTACGGACTCGACTTATTGTTACAAATGCTTTTGATAAAATTTATGCTTTTCATATATGTTGAATTTCAAAGCTAATATGCAGGGCAGTATTTAAATTTGAGAAAATTGCTTTCTTTTCATATATGCAGATATTTCTTTCAGTTCCAAAATTAATTTATGCCTATTATAGGATGCTAGAATTATTCTTATAAGAATAATTTGTGTACTCCTACCTGACTGGTAACTATGTTTTTCAAGTTTTGATAATTAAAGTTTAGAAGATCTGCCAAATAAAAAAAGAAGAAATAAAGAAGCGAGAAAATGTGAATATTTAATCTTTATTGTAAATATTAAACTGTTATATGTTTGGCTCTATCTTTAAAATGTATAATTAGACTGTGAACATTAATTATATTATTTCTTTTTTTGTATATAGAAAATGTATGTTTCCAATTGTATGAATCATTCTTTTGAGACTCTCGAACTTCGGTCCCCGGTCGCCACAGAATTGGTATCAGAGCGAAGTTTGAGACAATTTAAAGAATGATTCATTAGAGCCAACAATATGAATACAATTACTAGATTATTAGTAGTTAGATTTTAAGTTGGAGAGCCTACTAAGTATAGTTTATTATTTCCAGAGATTATGGAGAGCCATAATCAAAACAACAACAACCAATCTTAGGAGGAAAATATTCCTCAAAATACCCCAAGCCACAATGAGACTGTTTCACCTAACGTTGAAGCAGTCTACCCTTTTGATCATAGTGGAGCAAATAAGATGCTCCAATTCATGAATATGATGAGTCAATTCATGAACAATCAACAAATTCAGAACCCAAATCCTATTTCAATATATAAAAAGGCACTAAATAAAGATATACATATTTTTCTCAAACTCCAACCTTCGAGATTCAATGGCAAGGCAACTCCGTATCAAGCCGAAGAATAGATTCAAAGGATAGAGAAGGAATTTAGATGTGCTAAAAGTTCTGAAGATCAAAAGGTATCACTAGCTACTTATCGTTTGACTCAAGCTGCAGAGAAATGGTGGAAGACAGTCAAAACTTCTACATTCCAGAATAGATCAAGAGAAGAAATTCAGTGGGAAGAATTTGTGAAGGTATTCTTGGGCAAGTATGTGACCCAGTCTACTAGGCAGACAATGAGGAAGGAACTTTTAAACCTAAAGCAAAGAAGTCATACAGTAACAAAATACAAAGAGGAATTCCCTCGCTTAGCTAGTTTTGCTCGAGAAATGGTTACAACGGAAGAAGTCAGGTGTCACTTATTCCTTAATGGATTAAGGAATAATTTTCAGCATATCTTGACACCCCTTTAGATCTTAAATTTTTCTCAGCTGGTGGAAAAGGCAAACTCATGGAAGCCCAAGAAGAGCAGTATTCTTTAAGAACAAAGAGGCCAGCCTTTTCTTCCCATTTTCAATCTAAGAGGCAGCAATTCTCAAAACCTCAAGGAAGAATGTATAATATTCAAAGCAACTCTAATGGACCAGCTCAAAGAACACCAAACACTTGCAGATTTTGTGGAAAAATACACAATACAGATAAGTGTTTTACCGATGAAGGTCAATGCCACCGATGTGGAAGAACAAATTATTCAATAAAGTTCTATCGTGCTACTTACACAGTAAACAGGCATCAACTCCCAAATCAAGGCAAGGCAGCTATGAGGAATCAAGGCAGACCATTAGTGAACCAAGGAAATAACATTGCATCTTCTAGTAATACAAGGAATAATCTAGCTCAAGCCAGAATTTTCAATTTATCTCAAGAAGAGGCAAGAGATGAACCTGATGTGGTTACAGGTACCATTTTATTATTTCAACACCCTTGTTCAGTTCTTTTTAATTCTAGAGCTATGCATTCTTTTATTACGTCAAAATTGGTTCAACAATATTTGTTACCAGTAGAACAACTTTCTTCAACACTCAAAGTCAATCTACTATCAGGAGAGTTCTTAGAAATAAGTGTCTTTTGTAATTATAAATTAGGTATAAGTGGAATCTCTTGGGAATCTAAACTCACTGTCATCCCTATAACCACTTTTGATATTATCCTTGGGATGGACTGGATGAGTCAGAATAAAGCATTGATTGATTGTGCAAAGAAGAGAGTATATGTATATAGTGGAAGCAAGAAGGTGACATTTATTAGTCAAAGAAGTGCAGTTATTAGTCTTATTCTAGCAAACAAGATTGAAAAGTTTATTAGAAAGAAATACCCCATATTCTTAACCTTACTCTCAAGTTCCGATGCTAAATCTATAACTCTAGAGGGAACTCCTATAGTGAAAGAATATGCAGATGTTTTTCCAAAAGAACTTCTAGGGTTACCACCTCAAAGAGAAGTAGAGTTCAGCATTGATTTAAGTCAAGGAATGAATCCTTTATCAAAAGCTCCATACAGAATGGCACCTAAAGAGTTAGAAGAACTTAAGAATCAACTCCAGGAGCTGACTGAAAAAGGATTTATTAGACCAATTAATTCTCCTTGGGGAGCCCCAGTCTTGTTCGTTAAGAAGAAAGATGGAAGTATGCGCCTATGTATTAATTACCAGGAATTGAATAAGGTTACCATTAAAAATAAATACTCGTTACCAAGAATTGATGATTTGTTTGATCAATTGGTTGGTGCTTCAATATTTTCCAAAATTGATTTGAGATCTGGTTATCACCAACTCTATATCAAAGATGAGGATATTCCTAAATCTGCATTTAGAATGCGTTTTGGGTATTATGAATTCTTGGTGATGCCTTTTGGGTTAACCAACGCCCCATCCTATTTTATGGATTTGATACCGCGAATAATGAAACTCTACTTAGATTCATTTATCATCGTCTTCATTGATGATATATTGATTTATTCTAAAAATGCTAAGGAGCATGAAGAGCTTCTTAGAATCACCTTGAGCTTGTTAAGACAATATCAATTATATGCCAAATTCTCAAAATGTGAATTTTGGCTTCAATCTGTAGCCTTCTTAGGGCATGTCATTAGCAATGATGGAATACTAGTCGATCGAAGCAAAATAAGTGCAATTCAGGATTGGCCCAAACCTACTTTAGTAACATAGATACGTAGTTTCTTGGGACTAGCTGGTTATTATCATAAATTTGTTAAGAACTTTTCCCAAATTGCAGTTCCTCTTACTCGTCTTACTCAAAAAGATGTGCCCCTTATGTATGGGATTCATCTTGTGAATCTGCGTTTCAAAAGTTAAAAGAATGTCTAACCTCAGCTCCTACTCTAGTTCTGCCAGTTAAAGGAAAAGAATATCAAATTTATTGTGATGCTTCTGGAATTGGATTAGGTTGTGTTCTTATGCAACAAGGAAAGGTTATAGCCTTCGCTTCTAGACAGCTTAAAGTTCATGAGAAAAATTATCCAGTTCATGATCTAGAATTGGCTATAATAGTATTTGCACTTAAGATCTAGAGACACTACATATATGGAGTAAGATGTGAAGCCTTCACTGATCACCAAAGTTTGAAGTATATCTTTTCTCAGAAAGAGATAAATTTAAGGCAACGAAGATGGTTAGAGTTAATCAGGGACTATTATTTATCAATTCAATATCATCCTAGAAAGGCAAATGTAGTAGCGGATGCACTAAGTCGAAAGGCAATTTCACATTTGCATATTTTGACCTCTAATCCTATCTTACTCAAGGAAATAGAAGATCTCCAATTAGAAGTCATATTACCATCAAATATTAATCTATTTCAAATGACAGTTGGATGCTCATTAATGGATGAAATTAAAGAAGCTCAACATCTTGATGAAGAATATAGCTCCTTATCTACATCTATTCAATATGGAAAGCATCTAGAACTGAATTTGGATTCAAATAAGAACATTTAGTGTGGATCAAGAATTTGGATACCTAATAAAACTGAGCTAAGATTAAAACTATTGAAAGAAGCTCACCATTCTAAATATTATATTCATCCACGAAATAATAAGATGCATCAAAATTTGAAATCACACTTTTGGTGGCCAGGAATGAAAAGAAGTACAGCTGAGTTTATATCCAAATGTGAAGCATGTAACCTAGTAAAAGCAGAACATCAGAAATTAGGAGGATTACTTCAACCTCTAGCTATTCCTCAATGGAAATGGGAAGATATTTCTATGGATTTTATAACTGGATTTCCTCGTTCAAAATCCAATAATGATTCTATTTGGATAATTGTGGATAGGCTTACAAAATCAGCACACTTTTTACCCATTAAGCAAACATATTCAGTAGACAAATTGGCAAGGATCTATCTAAAAGAGATAGTAAGATTGCATGGTATTCCAAAAACTATCGTTTCTGATAGAGACAGCAGATTCATGTCAAAGTTTTGGAAAGTAGTTCATCAAGATCTTGGTTCCCAGCTCTATATGAGCACAGCTTTTCATCCACAGATTGATGGACAAACTGAAAGAGTGAATCAAACTCTAGAAGATCTTCTTCGGTTTTGTGTGTTAAATTTTGGAGGAAGTTGGGATGATCACCTTCCATTAATCGAATTTTCTTATAACAACAGTTTTCAAGCAAGCATAGAAATGGCTCCTCATGGAGCCCTTTATGGAAGAAAGTGTATCACTCCTTTATCTTGGAATATTGTTGGAGAAAATAGAATATTAAAAAATCAGATTTGATTCTTCAGGCAACAGAAAAGATTAAGTTAATTCAGCATCGAATGAAAGCAGCTCAAGATAGGCAGAAGCAGTATTTTGATGCTCATCATTGTCACGTGGAATTTTCTGTTGGAGACTTTGTATATTTGAAAGTTAATCCATTTAGAGGAGTTTCAAGATTTGGAGTTTCTGGGAAATTAAGTCCAAGATTTATTGGACCTTTTGAAGTCTTGAAGAGAATAGGCCAAGTGGCATATCAAATCAAGCTTCCACCACATCTGAGTCTGATGCACAATGTATTTCATATCTCATCATTAAGAAAATGTTTATCAGAATCTTCAATGAGAGTGGAAGTAGAAGATATCAATTTGCAACCAAACCTCAGCTATGTAATTGAACCAGAGGAAATTCTAGATCGAGATGAGAGGAAACTAAGAAATAAATCTATTCCCATGATATAGGTTAGATGGAAGAACTGTCGCAAAGAAGAAGCTACCTGTGAAGAAGAATCAAGGATGAAGAAAGCATATCATCACTTATTCCACTAGTAAGTGATTCTAAATCTAGTAAATGCCTTTAAATTTTAGATTGATGTCGGGACGACATCCCTTTTAAGCTGGAGAGACTGTAAAATACCAAAATCTCATTTCTAATTGTTTATTAATATTTAAATAATTTTGAACTCAAATTGAAAATCTGACTTCGCCATTCTGTTCACCACCCCCAAATTAGCTAGGGTTGAAGTTTTGAATGCATTTGGAAATTATTAAATTTTTGACGAATATTTTAATATTATTTAAATACCCGAAACAAATCGAATAATTCAATAATCGTCGGATTAAAAATTTGATTGTGTCATTGCGTTCAGAACCCCTCAATTAGCTAGGGGTGATTTATTGGGAATTTTTGGAATGCATTTATGTGATTAAAATTTATTAATAAATATGTTAAATTTTTATTAATAATATTTTATTATTTTATTTAAAACTAACGGTCGCCGTCAGTTTTCATCTGACGCCGTCCCGTTTCTTGGCAGTCACCGTCGAGATTGACGGATCGCTTGATCCGTCCGATCAAAAGATCTTTGATCGGACGGTTGCGATTGCGTCCCCCTCGGAGGACTCCACGTGTCCCTAAGCTGGCAATCGCGAAGCCTTAGCTTTTGCCACGCATCCTTCACCGCTCAACAAACCCCGATTTCCTTTTTTAAGAGCCACGCATACTACTAGCCTCGGCCTTTACTCACATTTTGAAGTAAGAACTCAGCTAGCTTCTTCCCCATTCGAACCAGCCAACCTCTGTTAGCTGCTCTAAGGTACTTCCATTTTTTTTTGCTGAGCATTCTTAGCATCCTCTGTTGAATGATTGCATAATCATTTAGGACTCGATCGATTGTGTCGACTGGTTTCTGGCCGCGTTAGGGTTCGTCGAGCGTGACGAGGAGAAGGCAATCCGTCTGATGAATCTAGCCGTTGGATTCAAATCAGATGCAATGGTTAGATCTGGTTTAGACCTGATCATCCCCAGTTAATTTTGAACTGGTTCAAGCCAGACCGGTTCATTTCAATTTGGCCCGAACCGCGTATCAGAGGTTCGCGTAATTATTACGCTGTGACGCATGGCGCGATTTTAGTGGAGCCATTTTCTACGGTGGGACCCACAAATTGGTTAACTGATCAAATCTGTCTCATTTGAGATAGATGTGGGCCCCACCCAGCTGATCGGCGCATTACTGGACGCCACGTGTCCTCTGTGGACCCCACCTGCAGAATTAAATAAGAAATATAATATAAGTCAAAATAACAGATAAGTATTATAAAATCTAATAATATATATTTAATATATAGATATATATATATATATATATATATATATAATTTATAATTTGTATATATATATATATATATATATATATATCAAATTAGACACCTAACATTATATATACTTTAATAAAAATTGAAAATATTTATAAAATAATATAAATAAAAATAAAAGATGAATATTTCATCTAAAATAATTAGATGAATTAATTAAATAGATTAATTAAAATAATATTAATACATTTAATTAATTAAATCCTAAAAACTTTAAAAATCCATAACTTATAAAATATGCATTCAAATAATATAATTAAATATATTATATTAATTAGCAAAATTCAAGGATTATTTTTGTGCCATCCAAATTTCAATAAGATTCATATTTTGTAAAGTGATCTTTTAGGATATTAATAAAAAACCAAAACATGTTTCAAACAATCAATTAATCATAATTTTTAATCCATTAATTCAAACATACCCAATATGAGTCTCAAAATACTCAGAAAATCCTAAAAAATATTTTAGAAGTATTAATTTTACTGTTTGGATTAAAATTAGACTAATCACAATTAGGACCTAACTCTAATTAAGCCTTCAACCCTAGAAACTTCAAATAGTCATAAGTAAGTCAATTTAGCTCCAAATTAGGTGATCCAAATATCAATTTAGATCAGAAAAACCTAATTTACAGTAAACTGTAAAATTATTTAGGATCCAATAGTTAGATCTCATAATTAAAATTTAGAAGATCTGCCAAATAAAAAGAGAAGAAATAAAGAAGCGAGAAAATGTGAATATTTAATCTTTATTGTAAATATTAAATTGTTATATATTTGGCTCTATCTTTAAAATGTATAATTAGACTGTGAACATTAATTATATTATTTCTTTTTTTGTATATAGAAAATGTATGTTTCCAATTGTATGAATTATTCTTTTTAGACTCTCGAACTTCGATCCCCGATCGCCACACTCTCGATGCCATTGATTCTGAAAAGGGCTAAGAAACCCTACCACTACTTACTTAATCTCCTTACAAATTAAAAGTTTCTCTAAAATAGTCGAAGTCGCCCGTCTACAAGAAAACTTACAAAGCCAAATTGATCATAAGAGAAAGGTTAGCTTTGTGCAGCCCATATGAGAAAACTTTGGTCATTAGAAGGTGGCAAAGGTATATAATTTCGAGGCACATCAACCGCAAGTAGAACCTTCTGAATGTAAGCGTTGTCATCCATATGGGAAGTGTTACTATAATAGCCCTAAAGTATTTACCTATTAATTAATGACCTAATTGACTCTAAACCTTTTCCATTACTCTTATAATAGTGTTTGGAGTCTCCACCTCAAATTTTGTGCAATTTGGAGATCATTTAACAATTTCTAACATTTCTTAGTTTTTTGATAATTCTGAAAATACCTAATTTATTTAGACCTTAAAATTGAAAATAAAGTCCACCATTGGACTCACCACCCCCAAATTAGCTAGGGGTTATATTTTGGAAGTGTTTAGAAGTCATCAAGAATTTTGCAAGTATTTTAATAATATTTAAATACACAGAAAATTAGGTAAATTAAATATACCTCTGATCAAAAATTTGATTGCATTTTAGTGTTCCTCACCCCTCAATTAGGTAAAAGTGAAAAATTGGGATTCTTCGGAGTGCAATTGTACATTTGAAATGAGTAAATAAAATGAATAAAAATGATTAAAAAATATTACATTTATTAACCTTAATATAAGGAATTATTAAAATATCTAAAGTATAATTCCAATAGCCTTCTTAGAAACGACAGGACTCCATTGTTCATGCCATACACACAATACCAAACAATTTAGCACGAACCATCAGATCTTGAATAAAGCCATCTAGTGGTTAGCGAAAGAAATATTCATTAAATCGTTGGATTAATAGATTAAATCCAGCGATCTGAATCACAAACCTATATGCTTTCTTCCTCCATTATGCCCACGATATTACTCTATCAGGAAGTAGTGGGTATACGGTATTCCAGCTATCCCTACCACACCAATTTCCTTCCCTTCCACTCCCCATCTCTTGGAGGGCTAGCTAATTCTTTAGCTGATAACACTGATTGAGCTCAAGAGGCAAAATGGGCTGTGAATCAAAATTTCTACCAAATACTACGAGCTAAATTTTTTCCATGGTGAGCTGTGTATCTGCTGGCATTAAGAACCAAAACCATAAACATAGACTACTCTGCCTACGCAATAAGGTACTGCCATTGATCTAGTCTCTCCATTTCTATGTTATTCCCGATTAGTGAAGATTTTCTGGAACCTTCTTACTATATTCTTCATTACTCTCTAACTAGATAATTTTATTAAACATGTGAAATGATATGTGATCTAAAATTTTAACATTTTTGAAGTAGATTGAGCCTGTAAAGTTCTATAAAAATTCAGAGAAATAGCTATAAATGTGAACCGTAGTTTGTGGCTGACGAGAATGATGAAGATAAAGATTGTTTCCATATGTTTCTTCTTTACCTGTTAAATGTTCAAACTTCATTTGCTAACTCCCCTATTTTGTTAGTTTGAGAAACCTGTAATATTTGATTCAATATTTCATGTTCACTATCATATCCTTCCAGGTGAGTTCGAAGTGCTATACTTCTGATCTCTGCTTTTTTCATTTTCATTCGATCAGAAGAGATAGTTAACGGGTCGAAACATATGGTGCCAACATTTTTCCCATTTTTGAGAATTATTAAGTGGGCCAAATGGGTCTTAAATGGAAATAAACAAAAAGATAAATTAAGCTTAATGATTTTTTTTTAGTTTCATATAATATTTAATGAAATTATCAATTATCGTCTATTTAATAATTCCATTTCTAGAATTTAAATTCTTACAAATCCTAGATATTACCATGATAGTTAAACCTCTTAGATGAATTAAAATAATATTAGAATTTTTAACTAAATTCTTTTTAATATTGTCTTAATTAAACTTAATGTAAGTTTATTCAATGCTTAAAGAGGTAACTTTCTTTAAGTGATAAAACTTTAAATTATTTTATAATACATGGAAGGGTTAAATTAAACTATGTAATTATGAATATTATTTCATCCACCCTCATTAGAAGAAAAATATTTTAACTAACCATAGTTTCAAATGATCAATTATGTTGAATAATTCATCAAATTCATATTTTTATTATAATTTGATCATTTGATATCCAAATTGGATATTAAATAGTCCATTTCACTCACAAAAATGTGAGAAACAATAATATGAGATCAAACTTAGGCTTTGAACCATAGATCTCATATTAACATTTTAACCCGAATTAAGACCCCTTCCAAACCCTAGAAAATCCATGTTGTCCAAATTTAACATAGATAGTGTCATTTTACTATTTAGGGTATAAGGATCACATTGACATGTATTAAATATCATTTGGACAATATTTGGATATTTTAGGTATTTAGCTTCTTAATTTAAGTTAAATATTAATTTCTTATTTTTCATAAATGATTGCGTTTGGATGTGTGAACCCTTGGACAACAAATTGTTTCATTTCATTATCTCACATATACTATTAAATTGTATGTTTAAATCTTATTTTCTATAGAAGTGATATTTTAAATTATTTAATGCTTATTAAAGTTGAAATTCTTCTATTGTAGAATTACTTAGGAATGAATTCATTTGAATAAGTTGCTTGTATTTTCTCAAATAGATTATTCAATCCTGGTTGTTAGTTCTTATATTAATGTAAGGAATGAATTGGAAATGTTTAAGACTTTCTAAAAATAGTCATTTTTATATGTATAATAATTGCATGAATGAATTGAATAGAGTAAGTTGCATATCATATATTGAGTTTAAATCCTCTATTTCATGTATGCTTCATATGGAACTTAGAATAATTGACAAGAATATATTATCATAATTCATGTATCTAGAATGTGAAGCTACATGTAAAGTATTTAGGATTGGAACTTCATTAGAATTAGTATATGATACTTTAATCTAAGTCAATGATAGT
Organism: Gastrodia elata; assembly: GCA_016760335.1. Taxonomy (NCBI): domain Eukaryota; kingdom Viridiplantae; phylum Streptophyta; class Magnoliopsida; order Asparagales; family Orchidaceae; genus Gastrodia; species Gastrodia elata. The sequence continues at coordinate 33,589,061 of CM028678.1, read as the reverse complement.
TCTTAAATAAAGTGTCCTTTCATTTGATCTCTAAGCAAATTGTTAAACTATAAGATTTTCTTATGTCTTATTTTATTCAATTACTTATGTCATGCTAGACTTAAATTGGATTAACTTAATGTTTTATTAATAATATTGATCTTTCTAATTAATCTTTCAAATGAATGGAAGACTTGCATGTTAATGTCCTAAATGTTTCTTTTGAGCAATTACAATAGAGCTCATGCCAACATTATTAGAATTGGAATTACATTCTTATGTCTCTACATGTTACTTCTTCTCCTTTAGTTACAAGTTAAAATAACTTGAGGATCCTTCAATTCTTTTATGTTATAATTATCTTAACACTTTCAATTGCTAAGTTAAAGTTCTTTAAAAGGACTCATGATTAGACTAGTGCCTAAACAATCACTTATATGATTTGCACATATCTTTATAGTTTTTAACTTTCCAATTTAGTTCTCAATGGATTTAAACATGAGAGCAGTAGTTTCTTTTCATGCTTTGAATAAGCTAATAGATTTCCATTTCCCTATAACCATAAATGACTTAATACTTATAGGATATAATCTATTTCTTTCTTTACATTCAAATGCTCAACATCAGTAATCTTAGATAATTTTATGATTGAATTGATTTGATACTTTCTAGTTTGTAAGTTAACTAGATAAAGCTAATATAATTTCCTTTAGCTTATACTTTCATTAGCATAGCAAACTATTAATCATACTCTTCCCTTACTAGTTTCTTTAAACTTTAACTAATATATTTGATTTGATTAGCTTAAGACTAGTATAGGATGAACTTCATTTACTTCAAAATACTATTTTCTAAACTTCTCATTCTTCTACTATTAATTATAATTGACTGAAAGATCAATATTTCTAAGTCAATTATGAGCTCAATTAGCTCCAATCATTAAGTAGATCATTAAATTTTATATAACAAAGGGATATCACATAGTTTACAATTATTAATAATTCTTGAATGCTTGCTTAGCTTTGAGCCTTTTCCTTGAACATTCATACAAGATCATTGAACATAAATAAAATTTTCATAAATCTTTAAGAGGAATGCCTTATGGCAAATATAACAAAAATTATAGCACTTATAATAGGACTTTACATCTTAGAGAGGGTAAATGTGAATGTTCGACCCCCCACTGTATCTAGTTAGGCAAACATGCTTAACTTCTCATTCCATTATGTTGAGTGTTCCTGAAGAATGAGATATTTTTTAAATATAACTTCAATTAATGATATAAGAGTCTAGGCTATGCTTATCTTTGACCAAGAGTCTAAGGTACTTTCTTTACTTTCTATGCTATACACTTGCCATTTCCAGTATTGAATTTAGCTTACTTATAGTTCATTTAGAATACAATGTATATTGCTTAATTTTGTTTAATGCTCACTATATTTCATTTGGTTACTTAGCATAAATTTCATTGAACATGTATTACTTTTATTTCATTTAATTTAAAAGCACATAGTAGTTTCTAGTCTTTTAAGATGCTTTTCCCTTACTATTTTTGGATGCAGGCTAGGACTTATATACAAGTGAGTATTCTTACTCAACTTATTCTTACTGTCTTCCTTAAATTTATGTCTACTTCCATCCTTCACTTGAGAGCTTTTATAGCTCTGCTACTTAGTTTAAATTGTAAATTATGCTTGTGATATCCTATTAACATAAAATGTAGCCAATCCTAAAATGTGCTTAGACTATTTAGTCTAACTATATTTTTTTTACTTTATTGGCTTTGCCCTATCATATTTAACTACTAAAATATGATAGATCAAGAGCTCTTTGAATAGGGTAATGCAAGCCCAAGTGCATGAAAAGCTTAAATGAAACTACTTTGCTTATTAATGTTAAATTACATGCATTTTAATTCAAGTGAGAGAGTGACTTACTTTCTTTGCTATTACTTTTTAAATGGACTTGTAATAATTAAACTTTTATTTGCTTGTGTTCCTTTTACCAATTTATATTTGTATATCTATGTTATATTCGTAACTGCTTGGGTTGAATGAGTGGATGATTTTAATTGCTTTCTTTATACTTGTAATGTTTGTTACTTATCTCCTTAATGCCTTATCACTTTAACTTGACAATTACTCATAAAGAGACTTGGCCACTTAGCATGTAGTGTTTGATTTGTTTCTTCTAAATGTGCATTAGGTGTTAAGGTAACATCCTAATGTTGGATTAATCTCCTATACATTTATTAGGGTCATTACAGTTGGTATCAGAGCCAAGGTTGAGAATGTTAGGTTAAAAAGAGATATCCACTCATCCAAGACAACAACATAGAAAGGTAAAAATACTTATAGAATGTCACCTTAGAAAAGTGAATGAACTTCCAATGTAAAAATTGATCTTAACTTTACTTGAATCTAAATCAACTAACTCCCAGATGGAAAATCTAGAATCAGAGTTAAGACAATACACTAAAGAGTTCTTTCAGTATTAGAAAGACGACCACAACTTCGGCTCGATGTATAGACATCTCTACTTGGAAGTGTCTAATGCTGGAGGTGAAGTGCTAGATAAGATATTAAGAACTGCATGTTCAGGGGAGACTGCATCCCTCAGTTAGCAAGGAGTAGTTTTTATGGGTCTTCGATACCTTTACTACCAAAAGGTGCCCTGATCACATATGCCTACAAATGTTATATGAGTTCTTTAATAACTATAACCAAGATATGTGGGTTCACTCCCACAGCGTCCTCATTCAAACTAGTAGACGCCTTCATCGTGCGCCCATATATACTAATTTTAAATTCATCTTTTATAACAAATTCTGTAAATGAATAATTAGTTTCTATTTCAAGTGACTTTTATAGTAGTTTGTATATTGTAGTTGCTCTTTCTCTTCCACCTAGTATTTCTTTTTATTTTATTATGAATAATGTTAAACCCAACTCCATCCCTTTAAGAAGAGTTGAGGCAAATTATGGGCTTATTCAAGATAATGATTGAGGCCCAGACAAAGGCTGCTGGAAGAATAGCTTCTACAAGCAATCCTTCTCAACCATCTCCTACTTCTCCTTTCCCCTCTCCCATCCTACCATAAGCTTTATAAGTCCCACTTCCTTCTTAGCTTGCCTTACTAGAAACTTCTGCTCCTACTTCCAAGGCAGTTCCTACTCCACTACCACCTACCCCAAGCCCAGTAGTGGATGATTTTCTCCTAGCTTTCCTACACTTAAACCCCCCTACTTTTAATGGCCAAGCCTCACCTATGGAGGCAGCTAATTGATTTAGTGCAGTAGAGAAACTCTTGGGAAGTATAAAGTGTCCTGAGAGCAAAATTACAAGATTGACCACTCAACTTTTTAAGGAGGAGGCTGAGTTTTGGTGGGATAGTGAGACAAAGGCTCACTTTTCTGATACCTATTTAGAAGATTTTCTTGGGAGGAGTTTAAACAAGTTTTCAGAGATGAGTTCATTCCTTCTTATGCTCGAACAATTATAGAAGATGATTTCATGCAGTTGACGCAGGAAAATTGTACAGTCCATGAATACGAAGCAAAATTTAGAAAATATTTTTGTTTTGCACCAGAAATAGTCCGCACATAAGTGGCAACGTGCAGTCATTTCTTAAAAGGCTTAAGGAACTCGATTAAAGATCGTATAATGTCCTTAAATCATGATAATTTCCAAAAGTTGTGAGAGGGTGCAATAATGATGGAGCACCACCAAGCTCAATCTGAGAGGCAAAAATGCCCTCATACTCCACCACAATGCCAAGACTCTTACAAAAGGGGGCATGCTTAAAGTCTGAAAGCCTTCCATATTTCAAGTGGTAAAGAGAAACAGGGAAGCTCGTCACCCAAGGGCAATAAACCACATCCGTATGGCAAGTGCTATCACATGGGGAATAGGTGTTATATATGTAGTAGAACTATTCATTATTATCAAAATTGCTGTGTGGCTTGGACTGTTAACTGAATGAAGATTAATCATCAACAGCAAGTGCAAAATCTCACTCCCTATAGCGCTAAGGCCCAGCTCCCCACTCTTATGCCCCCTCATGCGGGCGAAAACTTTCACGATAAGAAGAAAGTATTTTCTCAAGCCCAAAGAAAAGGGTAGGGTAATAGTGCAGATAAGGGGAAAGCTATTGTTCAATCCTTAGCCATACCCACAGTGTATGCTCTCTCAGGTTCCATCGCTAAGAATGAAAGCGATGTTGTGACTGGTATGTCTTACATTTAATATTTGCTTTATCTCTTTCATTTTTAGTACCTCTACTTAGTTCACTATTTGCTTATAAATTTCCTAAATAGTAGTTGAGTTTTCTTTTCTTTCCTATTATAGGAATATTGTTATTTAAGAATCAGTTGTATGAAACTCTTTTTAAAATGGGAGCTAGTCACTCCTTTAAATCAAAGAATTATGCATCTTCCCTAAGCTTACAACCATTCAGATTGGGTAATGCATTGAAAGTGTAGATAACACCTGGTGCAGAGATGTCAACAAATAGATCCTGTTTGGTAGACATCCCAAACAGCAATCAACTCTTTCTCTCCAAACTTATTATTATGTCGATTGCCAATTTCAACATAATTTTTGGAATGGATTGGTTATTAAAAATGTTTAATGCCATAATAGATTATTATAGAAAGAAAGTTTCCCTTCAAGTAGGGAGAAAACTAGAAGTCATTATAGGCAAGCTTGGCCTAATGGCATCATTAATAAATACACGTGAAGCCAAGCGCCTATTTAGTAAAAGTTGATATGCTGTGTTAGTAACTTTAATTGGTGAAGAGAAAGAAGATAAAGATCCAATGAATACCCCTATCGTAAGAGAGTTCCTAGATGTATTTCTATATGAATTACCTGGACTGCCTCTAATGAGAGAGGTAGAGTTTTCAATTGAGCTAATTCTGGGAACTCAACCTAAATCCAAGCCTCCGTACAGGATGGCACCAACTGAACCTCAAGAACTTTATGAGAAGTTGTAAGAACTATTAGAAAAAGGTTTTGTATGCCCTAGCATGTCGCCTTAGGGAGCTCCAGTCCTTTTCATCAAGAAGAAGGATGGATCCATGTGAATGTGTATAGATTATCGCAAACACAATAAGGTGACACTGAAGAACAAGTATCTTCTTCCAAGAATAGATGACATGCTTGACCAATTAGTTGGAGAAAAAGTCTTTTATAAAATTGACTTGAGAATAGGATATTATCAGATACGAATTGAGAATAAAGATATTCCTAAGACTGCATTTAGGACCCTTTATGGGCTTTATGAGTTTCTTGTCACGTCTTTTGAACTGACTAATGCCCCTTCTATTTTTATGGACCTAATGCAGCACATTCTAAAACCTTACATCGATCAGTTTATAATAGTCTTCATCGATGACATCCTGAATTATTCTAAGTCAGTTGCTGATCACGAGAATCACATTTGTGTTATCCTAATTCTTCTAAGAGAGTATAAGGTATATGCTAAGTTTTTGAAGTGTGACTTCTGGTTCAACTCAATGGCATTTCTAGGTCATGTAATAGATGCTGAAGGCATTAAAGTTGACCAAAGAAAGATCCAAGCTATTCAAGAATGAATTCAACTTAAATCTATAACTGAAATTCACAATTTTCTAGGACTTACTGGATATTACAGAAGATTTGTTCCTAGATTTTTTCAAATTGCATCTTCATTAACTCAATTAACTTGAAAAGAAGTTCCCTTCATTTGGAAGATAGCTTGTGAAGAAGCATTCCAAAAGTTGAAACAACTACTAACTTCTGCACCAGTGTTAATGTTACCTCAAGATGTGTTCTAATGTAAGATGACTTTTTCGACCAATTAGCTGAAGCAAAAGTCTTTCCTAAAATTGATTTGAGAACAGGATATTATCAGATATGAATTGAGGATATAGATATTCCTAAGACTATGTTTAGGACCCATTATGGGCACTATGAGTTTCTTGCCATGTCTTTTGGACTGACTGATGCTCCTTCTATTTTCATGGACATAATGCAGCACATTCTAAGACCTTACCTTGATCAGTTTGTAATAGTCTTCATCGACGACATCCTGATTTATTCTAAGTCAGTTGCTGATCACGAGAATCACCTTCGTGCTATACCAATTCTTCGAAGAGAGTATAAGTTATATGCTAAGTTTTCAAAGTGCAAATTTTGGCTCAACTCAGTGGCATTTCTAGGTCATGCAATAGATGCTGAAGGCATTAAAGTTGACCAAAAGAAGATCCAAGCTGTTCAAGAATCAGTTCAACCTAAATTTGTAACTGAAATCCATAGTTTTTTAGGACTTGCAAGATATTAAAGAAGATTTGTTCCTATATTTTCTCAAATTGCATCTTCATTAACTCAGTTAACTTGAAAAGAAATTCTCTTCATTTGGAACACAGCTTGTGAAGAAGCATTCTAAAAGTTGAAACAACTGCTAACTTCTGCACTAGTCTTAATATTACCTCAAGATGGCAAAGATTTTTAGGTTCACACTGATGCCTCTAAAGTAGGACTTAGATGTGTTCTAATGCAAGGTCGACATGTCATAGCCTATGCTTCAAGACAACTAAAGCCAAATGAGAGAAATAATCTTGTACATGATCTAGAACTAGCAGGTGTAGTTTTCACTCTGAAAATCTGTAGACACTACCTGTATGGAGTTAAGTGCGAAATGTTCACTGATCATCAGAGTTTAAAGTACATCTTCACTCAAAAAGAACTTAACTGCCATTAGTGTAGGTGGTTAGAATTGATTTGTGATTACGAATTAGAAATTAGTTATCATCTGAGTAAAGCTAATCTAGTAGCTGATGCCCTAACTCATAAGGCAAATTTATCTTCATTCTGTTGCAATGATTCTATGATCATGGACTTTGAAAGATTGAATTTAGAGCCGATCAGATCTGCTGATTTGTGCAATTTACTATGTACTATTCAGTCTGAATCATTGCTTAGGTCAAGAATAATTGAAGCTCAGAAAGAAGATCCTTCATATTCTCAATTTAGTTTCCGATATTAATAGTGGCAAGAGATCTAAATTATGTCTTGATGCTAAAGCGGTGATTTTCCAAAAGTCTAAGTTATGGATTCCTAAAAGCTTATAGTTATAAGTATTGTCTGAAGTTCAAAACTCTAGCTGTACTGTACACACTGGTAGTTATAAGATCTATTAAAATCTCAAGCAATCATTTTTGTAGTCCAGCATAAAACAGGATATACCCATTTTCATTTCCAAGTGCCATCCCTGTTCCTTAGTTAAGGCCGAGCACCAAAAGCTTGGTGAACTTCTTAAATACTTAGACATTCCTAAATGGAAGTGGTTCGATATTTCCAGGGATTTCATTGTAGGTTTCCCTAAGAGTAAATCTAGTTCTGATTCAATATTGGTGATTGTTGATAGACTAACTAAATCAGCTCATTTCTTAGATTTTTGTCAGACACATCCTATTGAGAAGTTAGTTAAGCTTTATCTTAAAGAGATCATCCGCTTACATAGTACGCCAAACTATATAGTTTCTAACATAAATAATAGATTCACTTTCAGATTTTAGTCTGTTGTTCAGCAATACTATGGGGCGAACTTAGCATTGAGTACTGCTTTCAATCCCCAGACATATGGTCAGACTAAACGTGTTAATCATATCTTGGAAAATCTCTTGCGTCTTTGTGCTATTGACTTCAATGGATCATGAGAAGATCACTTAGCATTAGTTGAGTTTACCTATAATAATGATATCAATCCAGTATTGGTATGGCTCCTTATGAAGCTCTTTATAGAAGGAGGTGTACAACTCCTGTTGCTTGGACTAAAGTAGGAGACTCTCAACTTTATGGTTCTGAACTAATTGAAGAAACCATTAGAAAAGTTTAGCTGATTAAATGCAATATGATGGTAGCTCAGGATAAGCAGAAGAAATATCATGATGCTCGTCATCATCAGTTAGAGTTTCATGTGGGTGATAGAGCTTATTTGAAAGTAAGTCCGATGAGAGGTATGCAGAGATTTGGCATTTTTGAAAAGCTGAGTCCAAGATACTTAGAACCCTTTAAAGAGGTAGAAAAAATTGGAACATTAGCATACAAGTTAGAGTAACCTGAAGACTTCTCAACTATGCACAATGTGTTTCATGTATCATCATTAAGGAAGTGTTTTCTAGATCCTAGTTAGCAAGTTCAGATGCCAACAATGGAACTGCAACCCAATTTGACATTGATTGTTAAGCCTATAGCAATTCTGGCAATATCTCTTAAGTAATTAAGAAACCACAGTATTCCTATAATCAAGATCCACTGGCAAAATCATACTGATAAGGAATCCACATGGGAGAAAGAAGAGAATATGCGAAAGTAATTCCCAAAGTTCTTTCAATAATTAGGTAATCATAATTTTCCCATTTTCGATTTTGTTTCAATTAGACTTCCTCCTAGTATTTACATTACTATGGTTTAATTGTTGTGTCGTGGGCGACACTATTTTTAAGAAGGGGAGTCTGTAATAACTATAATGTTGTTACCCATCAATTAATGACCTAATTTACTCCAAACATTTTCCATTACTCTTATAATAGTGTTAGGAGTCTCCACTTCAAATTTTATGCGATTTGAAGACCATTTGATAATTTCTAATATTTCATAGTTTTCTAATAATTCTTAATATACCTAATTTATTTAGACCTCAGAATTAAAAATGGAGTCCACTATTGGACTCACAACCCCCAAATTAGCTAGGAGTGGTATTTTAGAAGTGTTTGGGAGTCGTAAACAATTTCATAAATATTTTAATAATATTTAAATACACTGAAAATTAGGTAAATTAAATATACCTCTAATCAAAAATATGATTACATTTTAGAGTTTCTCACCCCTCAATTAGGTAAGGGTGAAAAGTTGGGATTCTTCGGAGTGCAATTGGACATTTTAAATGAGTAAATAAAATGAATAAAAATCATAATTAAATATTACTTTTATTAATCTAATATAAATAAATATTAAAATATCTACAGTATAATTCCAACAATCTTTTTAGAAATGGAGAGAATCCACTATTTCATGCGAAACAAACAACACCAAACAATTTAGGAAGAACCATTGGATCTTGAATAAAGCTGGTCAACTGGTTAGCGAAAGAAATATTCATCAAACCATTGGATTAATAGATTAAATCCAATAATCTGAATTGCAAACTTGTATGCTTTCTTCCTCCATTACGCCTATGATAGTACTCTACCAGAAAGTAGTGGGTATATGGTATTCTAGCTATCCCTACCACTCTAATTTCCTTCCCTTCTACTCCCCATCTCTCGGAGGGTTAGCTAATCCTTTAGCTGATAACACTGATTGAGATCGAGAGGCAAAAGGGGCTGTGTATCGAAATTTCTACCAAATACTGTGAGTTGAATTATTACCACTGTGAGCTACGGATCTGCTGACATTAAGGACCAAAATCCTCAACCTAGACTACTCCGCCTGCGCCATAAGGTACTTCCATTGATCTAATCTCTCCATTTCTATATTATTCCCGATTAGTGGAGATTTTCTAGAATCTTCTTACTTTATTCTTCATTGTTTTTAACTAGATAATTTTATTAAACATGTGAAATGATATGAGATCTTAAAGCTTAACATCTTTGAAGTATATTTAGTATGTAAGGTTTTATCAGAGAAGATGAAGGCTATGACTTATATACAAGTGAGTATTCTTACTCAGCTTATTTTTATTGTATTCATTACAGTTATGTCTACTTCCTTTTCTTTATTTTACAGTTGTTATAGCTCCACTACTTAGTTTAAATTATAAATTGTATTTGTGATATCCTATTAACTTAAACTGTAGCCAAACTTAAAATGCACTTTTTTTTTCTTTTATTGTCTTTTTCCTATCATATTTAATTACCAAAATATGATAGATCAAGAGCTCTTTGAATCAGGTAATATAGGTCCTAGTGCACGAAGAGCTTAAATGAAACTGCTTCCACTTATTAATGTTAAATTACATGCATTTTATTTCAAGAGAGAGAATGACTTACTTTTTTAGCTCTTACTTTTCAAATGGACTTGTAATAATTAAACTTTTATTTACTTGAGTTATTTTAACCTATCTATCTTTGTATATCTGTGTTGTATTAATTATTTGTAATTGCTTAGGTTGAATGAGTGTATGATTTTAATTGCTTGTATTATTTATACTTACAATATTGTGTTACTTATCTCCTAAATCCCTTATCACTTGAAATTGACAACTACTCATAAAGAGGACTTGGCCACTTAGCATCTAGTGTTTAATTTGTTTCTTATAATTGTGGATTAGGAACTAAGGTAACATCCAAATGTTGGATTAATCTCCTATCTATTTATTGGGATCGTTATAGTTGGTATTAGAGCCAAGGTTGAGAACATTAAGTTAAAAAGTGATATCCACTCATCCTAGACAATAACACAGAAAGGTAAAAATACTTATAGAATGTCACCTTAGAAAAGTGAACGAACTTCCAATATAATAATTGATCTTAACTTTACTTGAATCTAAATCAATTGACTCCTAGATGGAAAATCCAGAGTCAAAGTTAAGATAGTACACTAAAGAGTTCTTGCAGTATTAGGAAGACGACCACAACTCCGGCTCGATGTATGGACATCTCTACTTGGAAGTGTCTAATGCTGGAGGTGAAGTGCTAGATAAGATGTTTAACTATTGCATGTTCAAGGGAGACTGTATCCCTCAGTTAGTAAGGGAGTGGCATTTAAGGGTCTCCGATACCTATACTACCATAAGGTTCCCCGATCACATACACCTTCAAAAGTTAGACGAGTTCTTCAACAACTATGCCCAAGATTCGTGGGTTCACGCCCACAGCGTCCTCATTCGAGCTAGTAGATGCCTCATTGTACACCCCTATATACTAATTTTGAATTCATGTTTTATAACAAATTCTGTAAATGAATAATTAGTTTCCATTTCAAGCAACTTTTATAGTAGTTTGTACATTGCAGTTGCGCTTTCTCTTCTATCTTAATGTTCTTTTCTTAACGTATCTCAAATTTTTGAATATTAATGGAAAGTCTTTCTTTTTCTACATGTTCTGAATTTCCATCTTTCATTATTAAATAGAATGAATCTAGAACACGAAGATCCTTCTTCTTCTATTGTGATTGATGCTGAACCCAGTACTCCATCTTTTCAAGAAGAGATGAGGCAAATTATGGGTTTATTTAGGATAATGATTGAGGCCCAGTCAAGAATTACTGAAAGAATAGCTTCTATAAGCAATCCTTCTCAACATTCTCCTGCTTCTCCTTTCAATTCTCCCATCCTACCACAATATTCACAAGTCCCACTTCATTTGATCTTGCCTTACTGAAAACTTCTGCTCCTGCTTCCAAGGCAGTTCCTATTCCATTACCACCTACACCAGGCACAGTTGTGGATGATTTTCTCCTAGCTTTTCTACACTTAAATCCCCCTACTTTTAATGGCAAAGCCTCACCTATGGAGGGGGCCAATTGGTTTAGTGCAGTAGAGAAACTCTTGGGAAGTATAAAGTGTCATGAGAGAAAAAGTATAAGATTGACCACTCACCTTTTTAAGGAGGAGGTTGAGTTCTGGTGGGATAGCTAGATGAAGGCTCACTTTTATGATACCTATTTAAAAAATATTGGAGTTTGAATAAGTAGTTTTCTGATACATGTTTTATGCATCTAGCATACGCTTGGGGTGTGTACTATTGCAGGAAGGAAAATATATCGCCTATGGTTCTCATCAATTAAAGCCACGTGAGAAGAACTTCCTAGTCCATGATCTAGAACTCGCTGTAGTAGTTTTTGCTCTAAGGATACGGCAACATTATCTCTATGGCATCCAGTTTTTGATATTCACTGATCACCAAAGCCTGAATTACATATTCACTCAACGAGAGCTTAATTGTCGCCAATAAAGATGGTTAGAACTAATAAGTGATTATGATTTAATTTCCAATACCATCCTGACAAAGTGAATGTAGTAGCAGATGCACTCAGCCGTCATGCTATGCTATCTGCCATCATTATTACAATTTCACACGAGAAGATAAATTCGTAAACTAGAAATTGTCCTTGTATGTAGATATATGCTAAGTTTGATGCTTGCCAATATCAATGTAGAACCAACCTTCCATCGAGATATCTCCATCTCACAAACCAAAGATGAGGATTATCTAAAGTTCAAAGTTGAAATTGAAGGAGGTCATCATTTGGATCTGTAGATTATGGTAATGTAATCTATCAAGGCAATCGTTTATAGATTCCCAAATCCATGCATCAAGAAATTCTTGTTGAAGCATTCCGGATAGGTTCTCCAAGGCAATCATTCTTGTGGTTTGGTATAAAGAATTGTGTGGCAGAGTTTATTACAAAATGTCACGCAAGTAATCTCGTTAAAGCAAAACATCAAAGGCTTGGAGAACTCCTTCATCCTCTAGCCATTCTTGAATGGAAGTTGTTTGATCTTTACATGAACTTCATCATTGGCTTTCCCAAGTCAAGGTCCAGTGCTGATTCTATATGAGCCATAGTCGATTAACTAACCAAGTCAGTACATTTCATCCCGATGCATCAAACATATTCTGTGGAGAAATTAGCAAAACTATACATTAAGGAAATTGTCAGACTTTATGGTATTTGAGATCAATCGTTTCTAATCATGATAGCAAATTCACCTCTAAGTTCTGGTAAGCAATGCATTAAGAACTGGGGACTACCCTAGCCATGAGCATTGCCTTCCATCCACAAACTGATGGACAAATAGAACGCATTAACCAAGTTATTGAAGACCTTCTACGATTGTGTATACTAGATTTTAGAGGTTTCTGGGAAGACCACATTCCTCTGGTGGCATTTGCCTATAATAATAGTTATCAGGCGAGTATCGGCATGGCACCAAATGAAGCCTTGTATGGTCGAAAGTGCAACACTCCACTGGCATGGTGTGAAACAGGTAATGTTTAGTTATATGAGTATGATTTGATGGAAGAAACAAACAGGAAAGTGAAATTGATCCAACGAAGAATTAAAGCATTGCAAGATCACCGGAGACAATATCACGATGCTCATCATTATCCTTTGAATTTCAATGTTGAAGATTTTGCTTATCCCAAATTTAGTCCTATAAAAAGAGTATTAGGTTTCGGTGTAGCTGGGAAGCCCATACCCCGCTACGTCAGACTATTTGAAGTGTTAGAAAAGTTAAGCTCTGCAGCCTATTGGTCAAAGCTTCCGGAGGATTTCTCTACTGTTCACAATGTGTTTCATATCTCCTCACTGTAGAGAAGTCTTCATGATCCATCTCATCTTGATCAACTTCCAGCAGCATCTCTCCAGCTGGACTTTTTTTATGCGGAGGAGCCTAATAAGATCTTTGCTCATGATCAAAAGAAGCTGAGAAATTGCTCTATCTATATGGTGAAGGTTCAATGGAGGAATTGTTCTCTCAAAGAATCCACATGGGAGAAAGAGGTCGATATACAATGGAAATACTCAAGTCCCTTTGAAAATCCATGTATCCTTAAAATTTTAACAAATTTTGTATTTTTTTTCCCTTCTTAGGATGATGTCGAGGATGACATCATTCTTAAGTGGAGAAGTCTGTAATAACTCTATGTTATTATTTAGCTTAATCATAAACTATTCATGTTCATAATTAAATTCCATTGTATTTAATAGATCATTGGAACCTAACCCTAAAAATTTGGGGTCAATCAAATCTCTCTAGGTCAAATGGGAATTTTGGTCTAATTAGGTGCCTAAGATAATCTCAAAAATATTTTGATCTCCAATCAAAAATCTGATTATATTTTTGAATTCCTCACCCCAAGTTAGCTATGGGTGCAACTTTGGAAACTTTTAGAGCTCATTTAGGCTATAATTGAATTTAAATTAAACTGGAGAAAATGTACATTATGGTTTGAATTAAATTGTAACTACATTTATACCTTTAACTATCTGGATCCGCTGTCAGGACCGCTGCCGATCCACTGCGGGCCCCAATAGCGGCTCAGCCATTTATGCACACTATATTGCTTAGCACGCATCTCGGTGCTTCTATCCTTTGATCCTCAGATGTAACAACCCTAGGTTGTTACTTAGCATAATCATGAGCTTAATTAAGTTCCTATTTCAATTCTATTACATTTAATAGATCAATAAAAGCTAATCATAAAATTTTTGGGTCAATCGGACCTCTCTAGCTCAAATGAGCATTTTGGTCCAATTAGGTACCATAATTAATAGTTAAAATGTTTTGATCTCCAATCCTAAATTTGATTGTATTTTTGAACTCTTCACTCATAAATTAGCTAGAGGTGCAATTTTAGGAATTTTTGGAGCAAATTTAGGCCATAATTGAATTTAAATTAAATTGAGGAAATTTGTAAATATAACCCTCAACCAATTTACCCGTCTGGTATCCGCTGTGCGGATGGCAGACGATCCATTGTGGAGCTCTACTGTATCTAATTGTCCCTCTATTTAATCTAACAACCTAGATCTAATCGTGCGAGAGCATGGATAGGACGTTGGATCTCTCTTCGAATCCCACAGCCCAAATCATTCCGAATCCGACCATTAGAATCTAGAAGATCTGGACTGTAGTGCCTTTCTGATCAATAGATCAGATGACATCCAAAGATCTTGGCACTGTGGATCATTGTCCCCACTCGCTCACATCTCTGACTGTGAGGATCCTCCGTACCTCGACAGCAAGCAATGTTCCCCACACTTCTAGCCATAGAATGCAATACTTGCAAAAATGGGGTCTGGGTTGGTCCCAATCGATTGAATCGATCAATCGAGCTATCGTTCTTCAAGAGAACTGGGTCTGAGTAAGGACCCAGTGATCCAGTCCATTCCTGACCCAACCTCATTAGGGACTTGATCCGCCTCACCTTTTTGAAAATGTATGGCTCGAATCCTGAAGGAATTGTGGCCTCTGTGGGGAGAATTGACTCCCTACACTAGCTCCATGGTGAGGCCCTCAGGTGAGTAAGGTTTGGGAGTTCCATGCCACCTCCCAAAGGGAAAATAAGTGCGATCGACACATCTCGGCCCACTGATCATGTAAGGATTAAATTGGATCTGTGGCATGGTTGGGTGTGAAAACCCTAAGTTGTTACCCTAGCTAGACCTGGATTAATTAAGCTAAACCAAGGCTTGATTTTGATTCCATTGGATTCAATGGGTCATTTAAACTTAACCCTAGAAGTCTGAAATCAATCGGAGCTAAAATGAGAAATTTGGTATTTTTGGCTATTTTCAAGCCCTAGAAAATATCTAAATTATTTTGATCTCTAAATTAAAAATCTGATTTCATTTTTGAATTCCTCATACCTTAATTAGCTAAGGGTGAATTTTTGGGAAATTTTGGAGCTCATTCGGTCCTAAATTGGATCTATAAATTTAATAAGAATTAATATGATTATTAAATTGAATTATTTTAATTAATTTAATTATTTAATTAAATTTTAAGGTTAGGATTCGCTGTCGGGACCGCGACAGATCCGCTGTGGGGTCCTGACAGCGGCGCATATCTATGGACGTAGGATGGCTAGCACGCATCTTGGCGTGGTTCATTCGACGGCGCAATCCATCCCACGCCGTGATCAGATCGTAGCCGCTCAATCGATAGCCCGATCCAACGGCCTCCCACACCCCGCCCTAAGTAGCTCGGATCGAGCGTTGGATCATTTTAGTTTGATCCAATGGGCGATCTGCGTTCCCGATCGACCGTTGTTAATCAAGAGATCTGGGCCACCCAGTCGTAACTGAAGACCCATCGAACGGCGGCGTCTTACCTGTCGCTATTCATCATTGTCCCGGGCGCGTCTCCTCTGGAAACTCCCGACATGATTCCAACGTCCTGCCCTCATGGTAGTACGGGGATGGAATCTTGTCCCCCATGATCTCATTCGCACCCTAATCGCCATAGCCGGGGTACTCTTACGGAATTGCCCCGCTCCGTTCGGAGCCCCAATTGGCATGGAACCCCAATTGCTGAAGCAGCTGGCCCGATCCTGGCCCTGGAAGCTCACCTTTGAGCTATAAATAGCCCTAGAATATCGGTAGCTCAATGTTTTTCTTCTGGCTTCATCTTCCTTAGGCTTCCTGTGCCACTCCAGTCCAGGCTCTCTGACCCTCGGTTTCGCGACCCGTCCAGCTACCAGTGGAGCTCGGTTCGATCGTCATCCACTGATAGTGGGTGTGGTTTGATGTTCAAACCCCCAAGTACCTGCTTGGAGCTCAGCTGTCCTAGGGTCTTCTGCCGTGCTCTATTTGTCCATCTTCAGGTACAGCCCATTCTTCCCATTCGCTCTATCGAGCTGGATTTAGCTCAACTCACCTCCTCTCTAGCCTAGATGCTGTGTTAGGACCCCTCCTTAGTCCCTAGTGGTCGTTCAAGACTTCTAGTGAGCCCTGGTAGTGCGCTAGACGGCATAAGCACCGTCTCAAAGCACACTGCTAGTCGGGCCAATTCGCTCGAAGGCAGCATCCTCTCGTGCGATTTAGCCCTCTGTTTAGTATCGAAACCCCTCGGCAATAATTGTAGACTGGTATCAAGGGTTAGGTTCGACCAGATCGATTGATTCGACTGGACTTGATCGATCCAGTCGAAGCTCTCATCGGCAGAATACGACAAGTAGCACCCCAGAGATCTAGACCACCTCAGGACCTCCTGTTTCTCCCTATCGCTTCCCCATCGATCCCTGAACGTGTAGGGATCAAGATAGCTGCGACCCATGGACTCTGTGAGGACAATTCACTCCTCACAGGTGCGCCTTCTGGGAGGTCTTGACCGAGTAGCACTCCATCGATCCGACGCCTCCCAGTTAGGGCTTCTTGGCTTAATCAGTGTGTCTAGGGTCAGGGATCGGGTAGCCGTTGAAACCGAGGCGTGGCGTGGCCGGAGTGCGAAGAATCTGGCGCTGGAAGCTGGCCCTAGGGTTCGGGCTGTGGGCGCGTGCGAGAGGAAGAAGATGGTGATTTTGGGCTAGGCCGACCCCGACCCGCGCGTTTTGGGAACGGGCCGACAGAAAATAAAAGGATCTTTGGAATTAAAATCCTTAAGGAAATTAAATTATAATTAGATTCATATCGTTTTGATTTAAATAAATATTCAGAATAAATTAATTTAATAACTTTGGCTATACTGATCCAAATGGTATTATCCAAGATACCATTTGAATCAGAAAAATTCAAGGAATCTAAATATAAAATAAAATCACAGATCTAATGGTTGAATTTAAAAATATTTGCCAATCTTCTTGCTATCCTTAATTAAATCATATAAAATAATTTAAATATCCAATTAATGAGATTAAGGCTCTGATTGCTCCTTGTACCCTAAGGAACAAGATTAGAACCTTAAGTTTAGTTTTGGATAATAATTTTTCTTAATCTTTGATTGCTCCTCTGTTCTACTTTGTATGCTTGTGGATGTTACTCTATTAATTATTGCTTCCGCCACTTTGAGATCTATATATTGATGAATGTTATAGCACTTGGTGGCAAGTCCTTGGCTTAAGGCAGGTTGGGTTTACCAAACTTTACTTAAGTTGGGGATTTACCACAGTTGGAGCATCGTACTTCCTTGTTGTCAGTACGAGGGTCACACAGTTGGTATCAGAGAACACCATAAGGTGTCAGAATGGGATCTACGATTCCTTTCTACCTAATGGATCGTTCTTCTGAAATACAAGCATCAATATAAGTGACATCCATAACATAGTAGTGTCAGAAACTCTATACAAAATGTAGGAGGAGAATACTCCCATCCTAATAAATTTGTCATCTGGAGTCTAACACAAATGTAATAAAATTCTATCCTCAGATCAAATGGATTCTGTAGAGTCCGATATAGACTATTATCAGCATGCCTTGAAGAGAGTTTGGAGCTGTAGCTTCAAATGGAGGAGGAAAGCAACTGGCAGATTGAAGGAGTTTCAGCAAAAGGAATTTTGGTCCTAGAGAAGCTTCTACAGCAAGCGGTGTATCGAGGGCTCAACTTTCCCATATACGCACAAGAATGGTTGAGCTGAGTGGAGTCCATTCTAATACACATAGAGTGTCCTGAGTCACTTTATGTAGATATTGTGACCGACCTGATGGTGGACTACGCCGGAGTTTGGTGGTCTAAGACCATGGAAAGGCTCGAAAAGAATAGTAACAGGAAGCGTCGGGAAGTCACCTTTGAGGATTTTTGTGTAGCCTTTAGGGCAGAGTATATTGATAATGTCTGAGCGATAGTTAGGATAATTGTTATCTTATTCTCAAGCAACCCTAGTAGATTTACAGTTTTGGCATTGTAATCTTTTATCTATATAATTAATGAAAGATTTTGATTTCTCTTCTTTAGAGTAAAATTTTGAGTTGGTCTCCTTTTCTTAATTAAACTAGAATGGATTCCGGAGCACCACCTACCATTACTCCTGTCAAGAAAACTGTTGTCTCCAGTAGTTCTAGTGATGAGGTGGCTCATCTGCGAGCCATGGTGGCAAGGCAGAATATTGGTGGGAAGAAGCCAGAAATACCCAGTTCGTCGATTATGAACTAGACGACATTCCCTGGGATGCATTTGTTGAAGCCTTCAACACTAAATTCATTCCCCAATCTGCACAAAATATTATCTCCGACATGATCATAAGGTTGACTCAAGGGAGTCATTCAGTAGCTGAATACGAAAGAGAATTTCATAGATTGACTCGCTTTACGCCAGAAGTTACTCATTCGGAGCCAGCTAAGTGCCATCGCTTTCTTTGTGGACTTCGAAGTTCACTAAAGAACCAGATTGTGCCGCTCTGTCTAACTAGCTTCTTCAAGCTAGTGGAAACGGCTAAGGTGATTGAGCATCACCAATATGAAGAGGATCTTAAACAAAAAGCACAAACAAATCTAAACCCGCGAGTAAACTTCAAAAGACACAGATCTAACCCTGTGAAAGTATATCAGCTGGAAGCTGCACCTACCGCCGAACAAATTCAAAACTGTACCAAACCACATCCGTATGGCAAGTATTATCACTTTGGCCAGAGGTGTTTTATTTGTGGGCGCACAGGCCATCGGTTCTATCAGTGCGACCACATGGAAATGGTAGGCGAAATTCCAGTGAAACCCCGCCAAAAGAACCAGGTGGTCAGAGCAACTCCACTGAACCGGAGAGAATCAAATCTGGCTATAATGCCAGCCCCTGCTTCTGAAGTAGCTCACACGCAGCCACCAGCTCCCAATTCTCAGAACTATCAGCGACGGCAGTCTAATAATCGTCCTGCTGGTCCTGCCCGAGTATATGCTTTAACTCCTATGGAAGCCGTAGAAGATAACAATGTGGTTTCAGATACACACTCCTAAACCTCTCCTATTACATTGCATTTTTGTATTTTAAATATTTTCAAGTTCTTAATGCAAAACTGTGTAAATTTAGGCACACTTTATTTCAATAACCAACCTGGTAACGTATTGTTTGATACTGGTGCCAATCACTCATTTATCTCAGAACAATTTGTCAATAACCTTAAACTTCGTGCATGCAACCTGGCACAAAAGTTGAATGTTGGACTTCCGTCTGGAACCCAACTAAGTGCCCATAAATTCTGCAATACTAAGGTTCCGATAAATAATCAATAATTTCAGGCCAAACTAATCATCTTGCTGATAGCTAACTTTGATATCATCCTTGGGATGAATTGGCTCAGTGACAATAACACCGTGATAAACTGTCATAAAAAGAAAGTCACTCTCCATTCTCAGGGCAAGCCCGAAACATTTATAGGAAAAACCAGCACGTAGTTATCCTTAATAAATGCCATTAGAGCCGAACAACTGATTGTCAAGGGTTGTAGTGCCTACTTAGTCACCATGATGGGCGAAACAAAAGAGAATATCTCTCTTGCTGATTGTAAGGTAGTCAAAGAATTTGTCGATGTATTTCCAAAGGATTTGCCTGGTGTACCTCCTTTCAGAGAAGTAGAATTCTCTATTGAATTAATCCTTGGTACCCAGCCGATATCCAAAGCACCTTATATAATGGCACCTAAGGAGCTTCAAGAACTCAACGAACAGTTATAAGAACTTCTGAATAAAGGTTTCATTAGGCCAAGTATGTCTCCTTAGGGAGCGCCAGTTTTATTTGTGAAAAAGAAGGATGGATCCATGCGTATGTGTATAGATTATCGTGAATTGAATAAAGTCACCATAAAGAACAAATACCCACTGCCTAGAATTGATGATTTGTTCGACCAATTATTCAGAGCCGTGATATTTTCCAAGATCGATTTAAGGTCCGGATACCACCAGCTGCAAGTAAAAGACAATGTAGGGAAGACTGTGTTCCGTACTCGTTATGGCCACTTTGAGTTTTTGGTGATGTCATTCGGACTCACCAATGCACCATCGATCAGCGAGTGCTAAAACCGTATATGGACAAGTTTGTAATCGTCTTTATTGATGATGTCCTCATTTATTCTAAAACTCTGAAATATCATGAAGAACATCTGAGGTTAGTGCTGGAAACTTTGCGTGAGCATCAACTTTATGCCAAGTTCTCCAAATGCGAGTTCTGGCTTAACTCCATTGCATTTTTGGGGCACGTAGTCTATGCTCAGGGAATTCAGGTAGATCAGAGTAAAGTAAGAGCTATTTAGGACTGGGCTCAACCTAAGTCTGTCACCGACATTAGAAGTTTCCTGGGATTAGCAGGATACTACAGGAAATTTGTTAGATATGATTGCCTCCAGTTTCTTAGAACCTGAATTTTGTAAGCTTGAGATTTCCCCGGTAAGTGGCGATATGTTGAGTTCGTTATTAGCAAATATTAATGTGGAACCCACTTTCCACTGAGATGTCTTTATCTCGCAAACCAAAGATGATAAGTATCTGAAATTTAAAGTAGATATTGAAGGTGGTCTTCGTCAGGATTTGCAGTTGCAGAATGGTGTAGTCTATCAAGGTAATCGATTGTGGGTTCCTAAGTCCATGCATCAAGAAGTTTTAGTCGAAGGCCATAATTCTAGGTATCACATTCACCCAGGCAGTACTAAGATGTACCAAGATTTAAAGCAATCATTTTGGTGGCCAGGTATGAAGAAAGATGTAGCTGACTTTGTGGCCAAGTGTCATGCTTGTAATTTAGTAAAGGCCGAACACCAAAGACCTGGTGGCCTTCTGCATCCATTGGATATCCCTGAATGGAAATGGTTCAATATATCTATGGATTTTGTCATGGGATTGCCTCATGCAAAATCGGGTGCTGATGCAATCTGGGTGATAGTAGACCGCTTAACCAAATTAGCGCATTTTCTTCCCATCTGTCAAACTGACTCTGTAGAGAAGTTAGCAAAACTCTACATCAAAGTAATTTTCAGATTGCATGGAATCCCAAAGTCAATTGTATCGGATAGAGATAGCAGATTTACGTCCAAGTTTTGGCAAGCTGTGCATCAAGATCTGGGTATGACTCTAGCCATGAGTACAGCTTTTCATCCTCAAACGGATGGTCAAACTGAAAGAGTAAACCAAGTGTTGGAAGATTTGCTTAGGTTATGTATTCTTGATTTTGCTGGTTCATGGGTAGATCACATCCCGTTAGTGGAGTTTGCCTATAATAATAGTTTTCAAGCCAGTATTAAGATGGCCCCTTATGAAGCGTTGTATGGAAGAAAATGCAGTACTCCGCTAGCCTGGTCAGAAATAGGAAGCGTTCAGCTTTTTGGTTTAGAATTAGTTGAAGAAACCAGTAATAAGATCAAATTAATTCAGCAAAGAATTCATTCAGCTCAAGATCGTCAAAGCAAGTATCATGATTCTCACCACCATCTCCTAGAATTCAATGTGGATATTCTGCTTATCTAAAAGTCAGTTCAATGAAAGGTGTCTTCAGATTTGGTGTAGCTAGGAAGCTCAGTCCCCGCTATGTTGGACCTTTCAAAGTATTGGCCAAGGTAGGATCATCTGCCTACCGGTTAAGCCTTCTTGATGGCTTTGCAATTGTTCATAATATATTTTATGTATCATCATTGAGAAGATGTCTTCGGGACCCTTCTCATCTCATTCAACTTCCAGCAGTAGAGATTCAACCCGATCTTTTGTATGCCGAAGAATCTATCAGAATCTTAGCTTATGATCAGAAACAGCTAAGGAATTGTTCAATTCCTATGGTTAAAATTCAGTGGAAGAATCGCTCGTTAGAAGAATCTACTTCGGAGAAAGAGGTGAATATGTGTAATAAATATCCCCAGCTCTTTGTAAACTCAGGTACTATTCTTCTCTTTTATATCAATTGTATTTAAACTCGTATCATCTCAGTAGAATAATTCTTCACTTAGGTGATGTCGGGGACGACATTGTTCAATGTGGGGGAGTCTGTAACAACCCTAAGTTGTTACCCTAACTAGACCTGGATTAATTAAGCTAAACCAAGGCTTGATTTTGATTCCATTGGATTCAATGGATCATTTAAACCTAACCCAAGAATTCTGAAATTAATCAGAGCTAAACTGAGAAATTTGGTATTTTTGGCTATTTTCAAAAGCCCTAGAAAATACCTAAATTATTTTGATCTCCAAATTAAAATATGATTTCCATTTTGAATTCCTCATACCCTAATTAGCTAAGGGTGAATTTTTGGGAATTTTTGGAGCTCATTTGGTCCTAAATTGGATCTATAAATTTAATAATAATTAATATGATAATTAAATTGAATTATATTAATTAATTTAATTATTTAATTAAATTTTAAGGTTAGGATTTGCTGTCGGGACCGCGATAGATCTGCTGCGGTGTCCCGACAACGGCGCATATCTATGGACCCGTAGGATGGCTAGCACGCATCTTGGCGTTGTTCGTTCGACGGCGTGATCCATCCCGCGCTGTGATCAAATCGTAGCCGCTCGATCGATAGCCTGATCCAATGGCCTCCCGCGCCCCACCCTAAGTACCTTGGATCCAGCATTTGATCATTTCAGTTTGATCCAACGGGCGATCTGCATTCCCGATTGACCGTTGTTAATCAAGAGATCTGGGCCACCCAGTCGTAACTGAAGACCCATCGAATGGCGGCGTCTTACCTGTCGCTATTCATCATCATCCCAGGCGCGTCTACTCTAGAAACTTCCGACAGGATTCCAACGTCCTACCCTCATGGCAGTACGGGGATGGAATCTTGTCCCCCACTATCTCATTCGCACCCTAATTGCCATAGCTGGGTACTCTTCCGGAATTGCCCCGCTCCATTCGGAGACCCAATCGGCAGCCATGTGCCGAAGCTGCTAGCCCGATCTTGGCCCTGGAAGCTTGCCTTTAAGCTATAAATAGCCCTGGAATATCGGCAGCTCAATGTTTTGCTTCTGGCTTCATGTTCCTCAAGCTTCCCGTGCCACTCCAGTCCAGGCTCTCTGACCCTCGGCTTGGCGACCCGTCCAGCTACCAGTGAAGCTGGGTTCGATCATCGTCCGCTGATAGTGGGTGTGGTTTGACATTCAAACCCCCAGGTACCTGCTTGGTGCTCAGCTGTCCCTGGGTCTTCTGTCGTGCTCTATTCGTCCATCTTCAGGTACAGCCCATTCTTACCATTCTCTCTATCGAGCTGGATTTAGCTCGACTCACCTCCTCTCTAGCCTAAATGATGTGTTAGGACCCCTCCTTAATCCTTAGCAGTCATTCAGGACTTCTAGTGAGCCCTGGCAATGCGCCAGACAGCATAAGCACCGTCTGAAAGCATGCTGCCAGTCGGGCCAATTCGCTCGAATGCGGCATCCTCTCGAGCGATTTAGCCCTCTGTTTAGTATCGAAACCCCTCGGCAATAATTATAGACTGGTATCGAGGGTTAGGTTCGACCAGATCGATCGATTCGACTGAACTCGATCGATCCAGTCGAAGCTCTCATCAGCAGAATACAACGAGTAGCACCCCAGGGATCTAGACCACCTCAGGACCTCCCGTTTCGCCCTATAGCTTCCCCATCGATCCCTGAACATGTAGGGATCAAGATAGCTGCGACCCGTGGACTCTGTGAGGAGAATTCACTCCTCACAGGTGCGCCTTCTGGGAGGTCTCAGCCGAGTAGCACTCCATCGATCCGGCATCTCCCAGTTAGGGCTTCTTGGCTTAATCGGTGAGTCTAGGGTCAGGGATCGTGTAGCCGTTGAAATCGAGGCGTGGCGTGGCTGGAGCGTGGAGAATTTGGCACTGGAAGCTGGCCCTAGGGTTCGGTCTGCGGGCGCGTGCAAGAGGAAGAAGACAATGATTTTGGGCCGGGCCGACCCCGACCCGCGCATTTTGGGAACGGGCCGATAGAAAATAAAAGGATTTTTGGAATTAAAATCCTTAAGGAAATTAAATTATAATTAGATTCATATAGTTTTGATTTAAATAAATATTCAGAATAAATTAATTTAATAACTTTGGCTATACTGATCCAAATGGTATAACTCAATATACTATTTGAATAAGAAAAATTCAAAGAATCTAAATATAAAATAAAATCACAGATCCAATGATTGGATTTAAAAATATTTGCCAATCTTCTTGCTATCCTTAATTAAATCATATAAAATAATTTAAATATCCAATTAATGAGATTAAGGGCTCTGATTGCTCCTTGTACCCTAAGGAACTAGATCAAAACCTTAAGTTTACTTTTGGATAATAATTTTTCTTAATCACCCCTTAATCACCTTAATTAAGTATTAGTGAGTTTAGCCCTAATTAAGCATTTAATTTGGGTGGGGATTGTTCCTTATGTCATATTAGGTCTATTAGAACCTAAGTGCAATGTTGGATTGCCTTGGAGTGCCTTAATTTAACTAATCACCCTAATTGGCTTAAATAAGTAATTAGTGCTAACTAAGATTAATTAGGTCATCAAAACCTAATATAAGTGTGTTTCTCACTTCACTAATCAATATGAAACTGGTTAAAACAGATTAGATCTAACTTGGGTGACTAAATCCTAAAATCCTAATTTTACCCTTAAGAGGGGCATTTTGGTCATTTTGACCAAAATAGGTTTAAATGCTCCTTAAAGCTTGGAAATTTTAGTAAACTATCCTAAGATAGATTAGAGATGTTCTATGAACCCTTAGACTAATAGTAATGTTAATGTGATCATTAATTCAAGAAGTCTCCACTTAATCCCTAATTAAGACACTTAGATCTTAAGTGATCTTATAAGAGTCATTTGGCATTAATCCTTGAATCTAATAATTGAGATGATTAAATATCACCTTAATAAGTTCAGTAAGGTGAACCTAAGAGCTAGAACTTAAAATAAATGTAATTGGTAAAGTCTAAGTTAAAATCTAGCTTAAGGTCTAAAGTGATCAAACCTCAGATCCTTAGATCTTAAGTAGCCCTAAAAAGGTCAATATGAGTTTAGTGTTAATATGATGCTTAAAAGTGCCAATTTCAACCTTAATAAGCTCCTTGTAGTCTAACTATGAGCTTAGATTCTAAAAGAATCACAAATGGATACTCTTAAGTTAAAACTCTAATTTAGAGATCTATAGTGATCAAACCTTAGATCTTTAGATCTTAGATCTTAGACTTAGATCTTTAATTTGAAATTAAACTATCTCCAATTGAAATTCTTTAATGATTGATTGTTTAATCTTTTGAAACCTTCCATGTGGGTATAGGATGATTCAACCAATAAAAAAATGAAATTATCTTAAAGATTGAATATAGATCTTAGATTCTCAAGTTCTTAATTGATTATTTTATCTTATAATTAGTCGAATAGCCTTTCACTAAGTTCTTAGTTCCTGAATCTTTCAGCTTATAGGATCATTTACCTTTAATTCGGGCAATAAGTGTGAACCCTAGATCCTAGATAGAATATTACCTTGGATTTAGGATTTGAACTCAACATAGGATTTAAGTTCTAAATCCTTAAATCTTGATTTATTTAATCAAGATTTGGGTAAGAGAGTAAACTATTAATAAATTAGGTCATTGATTTACTTACTTAAACTATATAGTCATCATATGATTTTGGATTAGAACTTGTTAAGTTCTAATATTAATTTTAAGGACGTAAATCTGAGATTCTACTCGATAGCTGAATATTGGAGATCCTAAACTTGTACCTTCTCAAAGTAGTTAGATTGGGTAATTAGATAACATCAGATGTCACATAAGTCTAGATTGAGTCTCTTGCTTACTTTGACTAGATTGCTTTGCATACCTTGGATTTTGAGCTTTATTCTTTGAGCATAATAGGAATACTTAGGATATGGATGATACATCCTAAGTTAGAATTTGTAAAGCATATATCATTTCATCAAGTTTTGCAATAATTTTCAGTTAGTAGGATAGGTTCTGAGTATAGTGTTGCCACCTTCAGTATTCAATACAGTATGGAAGTTACCCAGGCCTCAGAGAGGAACAGGGATGGCCTAATGGCTGGGTATTTTGATAATATTCGGGCTAGGATGGCAGTGCTATATCTTAGGCTTATTGCTACTCTAGTATAGTTCAGTTGCAGATGGTATGATTTGCCACTTATTTTAGTGGCTTTACTTGCAGTTTTAGTTAGCTTTACCACATGCTTCAGTGGTTTTTTTATTTTATTTTCAGTACTTGCTTTGCTTTTGCCATATGTCTCAGTGGCTTCATATTTCATAGATTGCTTGCTTTTTCCACATGACTCAGTGGCTTTTATGTTCTTTTCCTATTCTTAACTAGTATGTTGTATGTATACTCATATGGCTTACTTATATATATATTGGCATGTTTAGGATGCTAAAAATGCATGTTTTCAGTACTTGTTCTTCTTTTATATACTCAGTATATGTTAATATGATCATAAGCATGTTTGGGTTAGAAGTATATTATAGTTGTTGTTTCTCTTAGCTTTTAGCATCACCTTATTTATTTTGCATTGTATGCTGGCTATAAATGGATAGTTTATAGTTACCCGTTTCTTTCATAGCTTGCTGCACCTTTACTGCTTGCATGTGTAGTTAAGTTAAAATGTGATATCTTTAAATGTTCAGTTCATTAAAATAGCCTAAAATGTACTTAGACAATTGTCTAACTGTAACCATTTTGTTTTGTTGGCTGGGGCCCTGGCATTTATGATACCAACAAATGTCAGATTCAGACGTGTTCATGGGCAGTGTCGCGGAGGAGGAGCAGGTTCAGGAGGAGGACTGTGCTGTTGCTGTTTAGTTAGATATTGCTTTTTTATTTTAGTGATATTGAGAGATATTTTTCATTCTCTTTAAACTTCAGTTTGTAATAATTAATTCTAGATGTATTTCATTTCTTCATTGTGATGAGTTACTCTATTGCATTCTCTGTTCTACTGTGTATGCTTGTGGATGTTACTCTATTAATTATTGCTTCCGCCACTTTGATATCTATATATTGATGAATGTCATAGTAGTTGGTGGCAAGTCCTTGGCTTAAGGCAGGTTGGGTTTATCTAACTATACTTAAGTTGGGGATTTGCCACAGTTGGAGCACCGTACTTCTTTGTTGTCAGTACGGGGGTCCCACATTGGGGCACCCGGGAATTGGCCTCGGAGTTTAACCCTAAATCCCTAGTTCTCGAGGATGAGGAGTTGGGGACGATGGCACAATGCAGGTCGAGCATCCCACGACCTGTGCGGTGCAACTGTCTCGAGTTGCTCTCTCCCAAGCCAACCCGCATGGTTTGGTAATGGGTCGAGCCTGTTTAATAATATAAATATTGCTTAATTATTCAAGAACTTAATTAGGGTTATTTAGCATGTATACTTAGCCAAATTACATGATTCAGGTTTCCTTATGCTCCTTATACCTTGTAGAATGCATTGCTAAGTGAATTAATTTTTCGATTTATGTTTTGATAATTATGCCCTAATCTTAAAAATCCATTATTAGTGAAAATTAGGGTTTATACTTAACTAAATCTAGTAAACTAAGTCTCTGCTTGTTCGCATAAGTAAGTGGAACATAATTGCCAAGTTTCACGAAATTTAGATGTCTAATTTTGTAATTAAGTGAAAATCCATTTTTGTCATGATTTAGGATTTGATTAGCCTTAATTATTTTATGTTTTAATCTATGTGATGTTTATATGCTTCAATAACAGTAGTAAGAATGTTTGAGAACTTAATTATGAATGTGAACATTTAAATACGTCAATTCCCATTAATCAATGCTTAATCTCTTAATAATCTTAAGGAGGATCTTAATCAAAATAATAAGTAAATCTTGAACTAGACATTAATAATGTATAATAAACTCTCTGAGTTTATTATTGATTATTAACTAAGCAAATGGTCTTGATTTGGCTAAGTTAGGAGTTAAACCATAACTTACCTGTATTAAGACTCAAAACCTTAATCATCTTAAATAAGCCACCTAATTTGAATACTTAAGGAACTTGCATGATTTCAATAATGCTCATTGATTTGACATTTTATATTGAACTAGTAAGTTAGGAGTATTATGATTTATAATGAATTCATATGATTGATCATTTGAATCTAATCCTTTGATCTTTGATTTTCTCATAAGGAAGACTATTAGCATGAACTGGATTGTAAAATAATAGTGATTTGTAAAATGTTCAATTCCTAATAAGCTATGTAATTATTTCCCAAAATTGTAGTATAGGTTGAGATTAAATGGATTTACCCATATGATTTGTATAATTCAGTTTAATGTACTAAGAATTGTAGACTTAGTATGAATCTTAAAGCTTAGATTATACAGGTCAATTTCAATGCTTAGATCCTAAGATTGAGATCTAGTAGTTGACTTAATAGTTGCTAGAGCTTATTAATAGAAAAGTGTTTGAGGTAGGAAGAGCTCATTATCTAATCTTGAGGTAGGAACTTAGATGCACTTTCCCAGCCTTAGATATTTGATTTTAGAACTTTGTGGAATAAAAACCTAAAGATTTACATTAAGATCATTCCCTTATGGTAGCCTCCTAAATTGAGTGACTTTTATGCCACATCCTTGAAACCCTTGTGTAAGATTCAACACAATGGAGTGTGGATTTATTAGACCATTATTCCTTGATTATTGAATAGAAATATGGAACTGTTAGTTGGAGATGATAGTGTATACCTAGAGAACTGATTTATTTCAGTAGTGAGATAGAATTTGCTGATTTACTCTAGATAAACTATAGATTTTTAGTCTTATCATATGCAATTAGATAAGTACAGCTTAGTTCAGGTTAGACATCCCAAGCCCAAAAGTATTATAACTAGGGTACTCAGCAACTTAGTTTGAGAAAATAAACTGTGAAAGGATTTTGCCCTTATCGTCATACGTTTTGATAAATGCAGTTAAGCAAACTAAGTCTTTCGAATTACCTTCCTTATGATAGTATAAGTATGCTTATAACTAGGGTATTTAATGGCTTAGTTTGAGAGAATAAACTGTAAAAGGATTTTGTCCCTTATCAGCATGTGTTCCGATAAGTGCAATCAAACACTAAGTGTTAAATTCATCTTTCTTAGAAACATACCAACTATGTATATATAATCTCTTCATTTGATAAGTTTAGGTATAACCTTTGATAATACCGTTCAATGGATTAGAATTAGGAGTCAAAATTCTTTTAGTTGAATTCTGTGCAATGGAGATAAATGGAATCATTATATGGTTTTGATCAATTTTTTTAATTTTTGAGTATTTAAAGTCTAGAGTCATTAAATCATTGGCGTATCATAAATGCTTAAGTCATGTCAGCATTAGCAGAGCGATTTGGCTTATCTAAGAACTCTGTTAGTAGAGCTGTGGGGTGTCATGTGACATCGGGTCAACATATTTGTAACATACAGTTCTGTGGCCTATTTAGATGCATAAATACAAACTCAGTGACATACAACACAATCTTAAGACACATTTACTCTATTTTAGTTTCTTTATTGTTTTCTCTACTTTCAGTATTCAGCTTTCAATTTTAGTTTTACTTTACCTTCAGATTTGTACTATCTTAAATTTTTGGTTGTTTTACTATCTTTTTTACAATCTTGTTTAAACTATTTAAATGTTAAATTTAAGATAAATATACTTATTTAGAATAGCTTTCAATATGTAAGACTTATTGTCTAACACGTAGTACTTTTGGAATCCGGCAATTTGCTAGATCCAAAGCAGCTCATGGAGCAAGATCAGGTGGATATGAAGAAGATTTATGAAGAGTTCATGGAGCACAAAAGGACTCTTCTTCAGCATATATTTTTCCTTATATTAGTTTACTTTCAGTTCAATATTTTAGATCATTTTTTGTATTTCATTCAGTAAACTGTTTGAATGCCTTACTTAGTTTCTATGATGAATGTTCTGGACGAATGCCTTAGCTTCCGCACTCTGTATTTACTACTATTTATACTTACTATTGTGATGTGATCGGTATTAGATAAATACTAGTACTTGTGTAACTTTGATTATATTTTCATTTATAATCAAATGTACATAATTACCTTTCCTAATACTTAAGATAGGAATTTGCACTTATCTTAAGAATTAGCACTCAGCCCCCTCTTTTTTCAGGTAGAGGTTCAGCAACTCTGTATTCTACATTACAATTTATTCGAGAGGTTTAGCAGTCCTTCCCAAGTAACTCACCGTTCTGCTGCCAATTATTACTTCTTAAACTAACTCATTTGTGCATGACGACGGAACGGGGGCGTTACATCAGTGCTCCATGTTCTGATCGTCCCTCTACCGCTCAATCTACCTCGAAGATTCAATGACTGCTAACCTCTTTATGTCTAGATGTTAAACAGATCGCATCACTGCCGTCTATCTCCAATGGCTGAGGCATCAGATGGCTCTCGGTCCCTCATGAACTGTTCACCTTTGACCCAAAATTTATTTGAAGTGGCCCAAAAAATATTGTTGTGACCGCTGGCGTGGCAGTACCAAGACCCTCCTTGCTCCCAATGACTTGCCAATCCCAACGGTTGAGCGTCTCCATCTTCTGGGTCTACCCTAGCCTGGCTCAGCCCAATTGCCTAACTTCGGGCCAGCCATGAGTGACAGCCCAAGCCCACCCCTAACCTTCTAGGCTATAAATAGCATGGGAAATCCATTGGTGAAGCCTTTTCTCACATATTTGCTCACCAGTTCATCCAAGGACTCTTTGCGAGCTTATCGGTCCTCCCTACCAATTCCATCTTCCCCGGCGTGCTAAAACTTGCATCCAGTCGGTGCCAAGGGTTAAGTTGGGTGTTCCAGCTCCCTATTAGATCCTTAAGGCTTAAGAAAGATCAAGCGGGCAAGTTAAGCTATCCATCATCTCAATTCGGCATCCTCGTCATAAGCTAGGTACCTCCTCTTCTGTTGATAGCTCTAAAGGCTCAATTAGCCTCAATCAAGTGCTCCTTCATCTTGCATGCTTGACTGGGTAGAGCTTGGGGATCGAAATGGATCGACTCTTGGGGTACGAGGGCCCGAACAGTGCAGAGCATACTCCAAGTTAAATCTCACTCTCGGGATTGGGCCCATTGTAATGTGAGGAAAATTGGTACTCAATTGAGTTGACAATCATCAATAATTGCAACGTCTATCGATATTGAGCCATAGATAGGTTGAATGAGCCTAGATTGACTAATGCGATCACTCACCACTCGGGTTGTATCAATGCCATAGACCGAGTAGGAGTACACTGATCTGGCCGTGCCCGGGCTTGGAATCGATAAAGCTTGGATCCGTCTTGAGCTGGGAAAGGTATAGAGATTAAGAACAATCCTTTTAGTAGTCTTTATGGAGAGAATTTCTCTTTATAGAGAAACATTAAATTAAGGATTTAGCCATTTTTTGGGGATAATAGGTCCCCAGTGATCTAATGTATCTCGATTAAGGCCTTATGGATCAATCGATCGATCTTGGTCCAAGTAATGTGTGTCGATCATCCTAAGCTATTAGTGTGACCCGAGGATAGTGAATTTGATGATTAGGGTCAACCCTAATCATCTATTGTCAGAAGGCCGGTGTGGGGAAGGAGATGACAGCTAAGGTCGGATCGACTTATGACCTACGATGTCCAGCAATAGTGGGCCATTGTGCCTGATCAACCCACATAATTCTTAACAGGCCGCAACCCATAAAAATAATTATAAAACATTATTGTATTTATTTTCCTTAAGGAAAATAAAACAGAAATCAAATCCTTAATTAAATTAATTCACACTAAATTATTTGCATAACTTTTGATCTATTCATCCAATCCATATAAAATTATATACTATTTTGTTTAGAAAATCATGAGGAATAAGAATATAAAATAAAATTTAGGTTTCTATAAATGGATTTATTAATTAAGCTTAATTACTCCAAAACCTATTTAGGGTTGCTCTATATGTATACTTAGCTAAATTACATAATTCAAGACTCATTATGTTCCTTATGCCTTGTATAATGCATGTGCTAGGAAAATTAGTTTTCTATTTTTTTTTATAATTATGCCATAATCCTAGAAATGCATGATTAGTGAAGATTAGGGTTTATGCTTAATCAAATCTAGTAAACTTAAAATCTAATTGTTCATATGGATGTGTAGAACTTAATTATCAAGTTTCATGAATTTGGATGGTTAGATTTATAATTAAGTGCTAATCCTTTTTGTCTTAATTTAGGGTTTAATTAGCCTTAATTACTTTTTGTTTCTATTAAGGTAATGTTTTTATGCTTCAATAACAATAATGTACATGTTAGAAATCTTAAACTCTGATTTGGACACTTAAATCCTTAATTTGATAGTAATCAATACTTAAACCCTAAGGATCTTAAGAAAGGCTTAAGCTAAAAAATATTTGATTTAACCTCAATTTGGACATCAATAATGCACAATAAACTCACTAAATTTATCATTAACCAATAACTAGGTAAATGGTCTTGTGTTGGTCAAGTTAGGAGTTAAACCTTAACTTGTCTGGATTAAGACCCAAACCTTAATCATCTTAACTAAGCCACCTTATTGAATATTTAAAGAACTAGCATAATTTTTTTAATAATACTTATTGATTTGATATTGACCTTAGACTAGTAAGTTAGAAATAGTAGGCTCTATAACAGACTCATGATTGATCATTTGAATCTAAGCCTTTAGGTTCTTGATTTTCTCTTAAGAACGATTATTAGCATAAACTGAATCATAAAATAAGAATGATTTAAGAAATGATCAATTCCTACAAATTCACATGATTGTATCCTGTAATTGCAGTAAAGGTTATGATCGGATGAGATTACCCATTTGATTAGTATAATTCAGCTTAAAATGAGAGAATATGTAAGTTCAAACTAAACCTTATAACTTAGAACTTCAAGACAAAAAACTTGTGGTTTAAATCATATTGCTAGCCCTTTAATTCATCATATTATTGAGGTAGGAAGAGCTTATTGTCTAATTTTGAGGTAGAAGCTTAAATGCACCCTCTTTAGCCTTAGATTTTGATCTTAGATCCTTGTGGTAGTATAACCTAAAGCTTGTAGAATGAGATTCTTCCTTATGGTTGTATCCTAAGTTGTGTGACTTTCAAGTCACATCCTTGAAACCTTTATGTAGGATTCACCACGATAGAGTATAGATTCATTAGCTTGTATTCTATGATTTATATATATATATATATATATATATATATATAATTAACTATCAATGGAAGATGATAGTGTATATCCATAACACTGAGTTATTTTAGTAGGAAATGGAATTTGATTGAATTACCTTGAATAGAACTGTAGAGTCTCAGTCTTATCTTAGGTAATTTGATAAGTATAGCTCAGTTCATGATAAACATTCCATGTCTAAAAGTGTTATAAGAGAGGGATTGAATAGCTTAGTTTGAGAGAAAAAACTGTGAAAGGATTCTATCTCTTATCATCATGCATTTCGATAAGTGCAGTTAAACAAACTAAGTGTTTCAAGTTATATTTCTTAGGACACTATAAGTATGCTTATAAATAGGGTATTTAATAGCTTTGTTTGGGAAAATAAACTGTGAAAGGATTATGTCTCTTATCGTCATGCATTTTGATAAGTACCGTTAAACAAACTAAGTGTTAAAAACACCTTTCTTAGAAACATACAAACTATATATATACAACCTCTCCATTTGATAATTTTATGTATAATCTTAGTTATTACCATTCAATGGATTAGAATTAGAAGTCAGTATTCGTTCAGTTGAATTCTGCACAATAGAGATAAATGGATACATTACACAGTTTTAATCAAATTTCTGTATTTTTAAGGATTTAAAGCATATAGTTATTAAAACCTTGGTATATCATAAATGCTTAAGTCATGACAGTATTAGCAGAGCAATTTGGATCACCTAAGGACTTTGTTAGTGGAACGTTCATTCACCTAGGATCTGTGGGGTGTCATTTGACATAGAGTCAGCATATTCAGATGCATAAATATAAACTATGATCTATAGTTCTGTGGCATATTCAGATGCATAAATATAAACTCAGTGATATACATCACATTTTTAAGACACTTTTACTTAGTTTCAATTTCTTTACTATTTTCTCTAATTTTAGTATTCAGCTTTCAGTTTTAGTTTAACTTTACTTTTAGATTTGTACTATTTTAAGATTTTAGCTATTTTACTATCTTTTCTATAGTCTTGTTTAAATTATTTAAATGTTAAATATTAGATAACTATAACTATTTAAAATAGCTCTTAATGCGTTAGACTTATTGTCTAACACGTGATACTTTTGGGATCTAGCAATATGCTATATCCAAAGCAGCTCATGGACCAAGATCAAGTGGATACACCAAAGATTCATGAGGAGTTTGTAGAGCACTAGAGGACTCTTCTTTAGCATCTATTTTTCCTTTCACTAGTTTACTTTTAGTTTAGTATTTAGATCATTTTATGTACTTCATTAAGTAAACTATTTGTAATAACTCTGGATGTATTTTCTTTTCTGAGATGAATATCTTACTTAGCTTCTATGATGAATGTTCAGGATGTATGCTTTAGCTTTCACACTCTGAACTTTTTACTACTTATACTTAGTATTGTGATGTGATCAGTATACTTGAAATATTATTATACTTATACATATTTGATTCCTCGTTTTCCACTCATAATCCAATGTGTATATATTATATTTTCTAATATTTAAGATAAGAACTTTATACTTATCCTAAAGATTAATACTCAACTCTCTTTCCTTTGCAATTGAGTCTCAGCAACTCTGTATTTAGCAGTGCAGTTTATTCGGGGAGGTTCAGCAGTTCTTCCCGAGTAACACAACCGTTCCGCTGCCAATTGTTAATTCTATTGCATGTGGCAACGGGATGGGGCGTTACACTATTGTTGTAGGCAAATTTAACTGAGCTAGGTGCTCTTCCTAATTTCCACCAAAATACAACACACACAACATAACAGATCCTCAAGAATTTGATTCACCCTTTCATTCTGCCCATCTATCTAAGGATGGTGGGTTGTACTAATGGCTAAGTTAGTTCCCAAATCTTGTTGAACTACTTGCTAGAAGCGAGAGGTAAATATACTATCGTGATCTTAGATAAATTATTTCAGGTGTACCTTGAAGGCGAATAATTTCTTTTAATGAAAATCTAGCTAGCTTGTCAGCTGAATCGATCTGAAAAATAGGTATGAAGTGAGCTAATTATGTCAACCTATCGATGATGAGATAAATTACATTTGCACCTAATCTGCTTTTAATAAAAGCCCTAACAAAATCCATAGAGATATTTGACCATTTCCATTTTGGAACTTCTAAGGATTCCAAGAACCCACCTGGCCTCTAATGCTTTATTTTTACTAAGCAGCACAAATGTAACATAGATACAAAGTCTGCTATATCTCTCTTCATTCTTGGCTACCAAAATATAGTTTTGAGATCTTTATATGAATTGTTATTTCCAGGATGAATAGTATAGCCATAATTGTGCTCTTTCAATAGAATTTATATTCAAAGTTTCTTAGGAACCTGCAATCTTTCTCCCTATAAAAGAGATCTCCATGCAACTCAAATATCTTACCATTTTCATTTTTGACTTTCATTTTAACATACTCCTCATGCTTTTTATGAGCTGCCAGAATTCTACTTTTCAAGGTTGGACCAACTTTGATTTTTTCCAACAAAGCTTTCAACTCAGCTAAATGAATTGACTCAATCTTTAAACTATCAAATTTTTATACTAAAGTCTTATCAATTAAAAGAAAAGACAATACTTTTTTTTTGCTCAATGCATCTGCCACAACATTCGCCTTTGCAAGCTAATATTGGATTTTTAGATCATAATCACTTATAAACTCTAACCACCTTCTCTGCCTATAATTCAACTCCTTCTGAGTGAAAACATACTTAAAGCTTTGGTGATCAGTGAATATTTAACACTTGACCCCATACAAGAAGTGTCTTCAGATTTTCAAGGTGAAAACTATAGCTTCTAATTCTAAATCATGGACAGAATAATTTATTTGTTAGGCGTCAATTATCTGGAGGCAAAAGTGATGGCTTTCTTTTCTTGTATCAAGACACAACCGAGATCTAACTTAGAAGCATCTGTATACACCTGAAAATCCTTCTCTTCTTGGGGCAACACTAAGATAGGTGTAGAAGTTAATACTTGCTTTAATTTCTGAAAAACTTCTTTGCATTCCTGACTCTAAGCAAACAGAACATCCTTATGCTTTATCTTTACTAAGGGAATGGGTAACAGAGAAAACTATTGCACATACCTTATGTAGTAACTTGTTAAGCCCAAAAAACTTCTATCCTCAAAAATTGACTTGGGTTGAACCCAATCTTGTACAACACTGATCTTTTTTTGATCTTTTGTCATCCCTTCAGCATCAACCACATGCTTTAAAAAGGCAATTAAATTCAACCAAAACTCACTCTTAGAGAATTTAGCAAAAAGCTTATTAACTTTCAACAGTTTTAAAATTGCTCTGAGATGCTTTTCATTCTCATTTTATTTTTTTATTAAATCAGATAATGACAAACTTATCTATATAAGGCTATAAGACTCTCTGCATTAAATCCATAAATATAGATGGTGTATTAGTCAAGCCAAAGAACATGATTGAGAACTCATAATGCCTATACTTGGTTTTGAATGTAGTTTTTGAGATGTCTTCATCCTTAATCTTAATTTGATAATTACCTGATTATAGAACTATTTTTGAAAACACTTTACCTCCAGCTTACTAACAAATAGATCATTGATCCTTCTCAAAGGGTACTTATTCTTGAATGTTACTTTACTTAGTTCATGGTAATCTGGACATAAGCGCATGGAACCGTCCTTCTTCTTTACAAAGAGTACTAGAGTTATAACAACTCGGTGCTAGACTAGATAGTCTAATCCAACACTAGGTGTTACTATAGTACTTAATATTGGGTTAGTGAATCTTAACCCACTATTAAGCACTATGAGGAGCCAAGAATCTTTAAAGTGGAAAATTAGATGCATAATAAAATATAGATATATACCATTCCAGGCATCTAGAAAAGAAAGAAAAACACAACATTGAACAGCGAAGTAAAATATCCAAAAATTAATTATAGTTATAGAAATAATATGATATAATGACACTCATCCTCACATGAAACTAAAGTAAAAGAAAAGATAGTAAAAGTAAGGGTATTTAAGCTGCAACTACTGGACCCGATTTACCTTAGGCTCAAGATCCACTCTAAGCTCCTGATCTACTATATTTGGTATTTAATACGGTTGGATACAACCAATATAAGAAAAACTAAGTGATTAGACTAAAAAAGTCTAAGTAAATTTTAGGGCAACTAAGTTATTGAGATCTAATAATTATCACATTAGCCATTTACAATTGTTATAAGTAATGCGCAATGAAATACAAAGGGAAAGTAAAGTAAATATTGTAAAATAATAATTAAAAAGGGTAATTCTAGTAAAAGAGAACATCTGGTCACATCATGAATCAACTATGTAACTAAAAAAAGTAGGTACAACTATACATACAAGTGTGCAATAAGAATTATAAATATGTACAACATGATATATGCTAAATAAGTAGAGCAATGTAAGGAAAATGCATATAAAAATTAAAATACACTGCATAAATGTAAGTAAAAGAACTGCAAATACAAGTAAGAAGTAATATGTGAAAGCAAGGAGACTTTAGTCTCAAGAACTAAATAAATTGCAAATATAGTCATAAAGGATTGTAACTATAAATGGTATTTATTTATCTTGATTTAAATATGGGTTTTGTTCTATGGGCAAAATTACATAACAAATGAAGAATCAAACATGCCTGCTTGACCAAGTAAGGGGGGGTTTCCCAATAACACAGCACTCCCCTTCTAGGATATGTGTGGTCTCTTGATCACTCCATAGCGTGCTCTAGCTTAATAATCCACTATATAAAACTGTGGCGCCCCGCCCCCTGATCAGCAAGATTATACCCAAAGGGTGGCCTACCACTTCTGGAAATCCCTCACTTATCGTTGGATTAGGTAACATCCACAATCCACTAATAAGGGAAGGACGTGCACAGAATAACTATGAAGATTAGTCACAAAGTCTATCATACATACAGAGTGCGGAAGTAAAATAAAATAAACAACACACCGTTCACCATACATCAAGTAAGAAATAAAATATAGCTCAATGAATAATAAAGTACAGAAAGTAGATATAGTCACAAGTACCTGTATTAGTACAACATTTTAATTACAGTTTAAATGACTAAAAATAAAATTTTCACTCATCATCATAATGAAGAAATAGGCAACTAGAGGCCTTCTGCACCAAGCTGCTACACCTTCTTTAAATATGGCTCATCCTCAGGCACTGTATCATCAAACTGCTCAAGATCTGACATTATTGGATTCACAATGCCAGGGCCCCAGCCAATAAAAGAAAATCTTATTAGACAAAATGTCTAAGTATATTTTAGGTAGATGATTTATTAAGCATTTATTAATATCACTATTTTACTCTAAATAACATAAAACATCTATCTAGCATGAGAGCAAGTAAGCATAAAAATGAAGATAGTATAAGTTATAAATGTAATATTTATAACTAAGTAAGAATTGAGGTAAGAGTAGATCTCAAGTAATCTAAACAAGGTAGGGCATACATATGTAATACAGTAAGTAAAATACTGAAAGAAAAGTCTAAACCTAAACATGCTGATGATTATATGATATATGCTGATTTAAAATAGTAATCTAAAAGTGGTATATATAGTAAGCAGTAAAGTCTAGCATCCTATATATGTATCTACACAAGTAAGCAGGTGAAACCAGAAAATACAGCTAACTGAAATAATATGCATCATCATCATAATAAATAGTAAGCTGAAAACTGAAATAAAAGTATAACTGCCATATCAGAAGAAATTGGACAATCTGGCCCAATATATTCCCATAGCCCTTTTGGGCTAGAGCATATAGAACTTCCCTCAACCTTTCGGGGCTAGGGCATATAGAATAGAACAAAAATACTTAAGAGGTAGATAATATCATACAAATATCTTTTAGTTATTTTACTTTTATTTCTATGGGTAATTTCAAAAATAGCTGAGGAGTCAAGCACATCTGCAAGACTGAGTGGGTTCCAAGCTTAACACACACTCCTCAATGATTAATGTTAAGCATCCTGATCTCTCCTTACCCCTATCTATTAGAGTAATATGCACCATAATCTACCATGAACTGAACCCAAATGTAATATTTTTCTGATATTCTAAGTTTTCATTTTTCATGCACAATATTTTTTTAATATGACATGTCAAAGGAAATGTAAGCACAAAAAAATTAAGAAATGCATAGCGCATCAAATAGTAAGCAAGGGACTCTACTAAATATAATGATATCATTTATTTTCAAGTTAAACCATTCTAACTATTCCAGGTTACACAAGTTTAGGATCTCCAATTCCTACTATCGACTGTAACTTAGAAGTACGTCCTTATACGTTGTAAAAGGAGTAGAACTGATCAGGTTCTAATTTAATTTAATCAAGATCGACTATAAGTTAAGAAATAAATCACAACATCCTAATTTATTGAATTTAGACGTTCTAACTAATATCTAATCAAGATCTACTAAACTATAGATAATGGATTAAATACCATGAGATTTTTCTTAATCACATAATCCAAAAGGATAAGACTTAAGATCTAGGTTTCAATCTATATGTGAACTAATGATTAGGGCAAATCTATTAATCAAATCAAACTTAATAGGATGAATTTCATATCCTATATCTAAGGTTAGAAGATAAACTAATTAAAATAAGTTGTAAAATCTAGAAACTAATAAAACCAAGGTTCTATCCATTGAGTAACCTATTAACCCAATAAATGAAATCTAACTTATAATTTAGTCCTAGTTTTAGGAATAACCCTAATGTGAGGCAAAAATATTTTAAGGAAAAGACTTAGAGAAAATTAGTGAATTTTACTAAATTGATTGAATTACTGATTTTAATTACTTAAATAATTTTATCAAAGTTCTAACATTGGTTTTACTGACTAGAAGCTATTTTAAGAGTTAAAGACGCTTAACCTAAATTTTGGTCAAAATAACCATTTCGCCTCTACTTTAGGGTCCAAAAAGCTAATTTTTGAATTAGGGTTCTAAATTAAAATTTCTTCTGCCAAATGATTCATTATTGTCTAACATGAAGATAGACATTAAGTATGCTCAATTTGGATAAGAAACGGGTCCTATAGGTCCAAATTAATATTTTTGACTTAAGGAGCATTTTAGTAATTTACACCTAATGGAACTTAAAATTTTATGCAATTTATTGTTGGTTATTATTCAAGGATTCCATAGAGTCCAAAGACACTACATTTTGAGGTCAAATTATATAGTTATTTCAATTTCTAAGGGCAAATCATTAATTTTGTTAGTCAAAATGACAAAAACTGAATTTTTCTGTTTGAAGTTTAAATTCAGCAAACTTAGTTTCTATAGCTTTTATATAGTATACTGAATTCTTTGACAGGGAGTAAACCCAATTTAGACTTCAAATGGTCATGTTATGAATTAATTAGAATTATGAATATTTTGGTCATTTTTTATTTTTCTAGGATTTTAGATCTAAAATATTATTTCAAATTATTGATGATATTAAAAGTCTATCCTAGTTATCACTTTGAATTTCTGAATTTGGAGTTGAATTGACCAAGTTATATAGTCAATTAAAGAAATTGGCATTTTGGTCATTTTCAGGGTAGGGTCCTAAATATCACTTTCCAAACTAAGCTCCAAATGAGAAAACTAATACTTCTATAATGATGGGGTTATTCTCCTGAATATTTTAGGACCCATATTACATATGTTTGGATAACTAGGTTAAAAGTTATGGGGTTTGTTTATGACCTAAAATGTCACTATGTTAAATATACCCCGGATCAAATTTTTGATTAGCGTCATTTGATTCATTTTATTTTTCTGAGTAAAATGAGTCCTATATTAGATATGTTTTGGACTAATATTTTTGAAGTTATGAGGCATTTATATTTATTTAGTTTAATT
This sequence comes from Gastrodia elata, assembly GCA_016760335.1. Taxonomy (NCBI): domain Eukaryota; kingdom Viridiplantae; phylum Streptophyta; class Magnoliopsida; order Asparagales; family Orchidaceae; genus Gastrodia; species Gastrodia elata. The sequence continues at coordinate 33,547,582 of CM028678.1, read as the reverse complement.
TAAATAATGTTCTATTCATTTAAATTATTTGAAATTTTAATTCTTCAAATTAAGTTAATTTCTGTTTTAAAATAAAAATGTAATATTATTTAATTAACCAATTAATGTTAATTAGGTTAACTAATGTCTTGATCAACTGATTAAATTAATTAATGTTTATTAATTAACTAATTAAATTAAATTAGGCTACTCTCAATTTAATGATTTTAATTTAACCTTGCTGTTTTAATTAATTATATTTTATTAAATCATATATTGATTGAAAGTAATACTAATTAGTTAATTAGTTAACTTAATGATAAATTAATTATGAAATTAACCCTACTGTTTACATTAATCAAATCATTTAACTTAATTAATTAACTATTATTAATTTATTAAATTATTTAATAAATGTTACTAATTAATTTCATATTATTATTATTAACTATATTTCACTTAATTTAGTTAACTATAGTTAACAGAAAATATATAAATATATATATATATATATATATATATATATATATATATATATATATATATTTATATATATATATATATATAAAATTTAGGTTATAGTTCTGAATATATATATATATATATATAATTATATAAGTATATATATATATATATACATATAATATAATATATATATTAAATTTTCTCATTTATTATAACGTTTTCTGCATATCTTAATGACGACGGGACCCGCCATGGACACGCCTACAGGGCCGCTCGCATGGCCCGCACGCTGACGCGGGCGGGGCTTGTGGGACGCGCGCGCGATACGCGGCAGTCCCGCACGGTCTCGCGCAGGGCGGGCCCGACCCGTCCCGGCCCGCAGACCCATCGTTTCCTCCGCTCTACACCGAGGCGAGGACCCTAGGGCAAGGAAATTGTCGACCTTCCCGGCGGCGCATGGCGCCAACTCGCTCGGCCGATGGTAGGACTCCATGAGGCCTACCCACCAACCATTGAACTACCGGCGATGGGGACCGGAGATGCACGCAAAAGCTAACCCTTGGGGCCCTGGGTTCGGGACGGGGAACCTAACGGTTTCCAATTTGGATCTAACTCTGGCTCGCATCGATCGGTTCGTGCTAACCCTGATCAGAAACGTTCGATCCTTTATCGGGCATATAAAATAGCATTACAAAAAAGGAAATCTGATAATTGAAGGAGTATCGAGGGAGGTCAGTACCTGGTAGACGGACAGCCATGGTTAGAGGGTTCGCTTGGGACACACTGGCTTCCAATTCTAGCAAACGGTCAGACCTAAATGCGGGATAGGACTTTAATGGTTGCATGACGGAGCAGCAGAGGCTGGAAGGTGCCGGATTGGGCCGAGCGAGCGGCGAAAGGCCGTGTGGAGGCGATGGAGAGCTCGAGGAAGGAGATGGCTACGAGCCGTGTGAAATGGATCCACGAATCAGATTTGTTAAGGATAACGGGTGCAGGCCGTTAACGCGTCGGATTCGACCCGTTAAGAAATGACGGATCCGACCCGTTAGCGCTTTATTTAATTAATAAAATATTAATTAATATCATAATTAAATTCTAATTTTTAATAATAAATTTTAAATATTTAATTGAGTTCCAAAAATTTCCAAATATTTACCCCTAGCTAATTGAGGGGTGAAGAACGCAACGGCAAGGTCAGATTTTCAATTCAATGAGTACTTTATTTTCCTAATTTTTTGGGTATTTAAATACTATTAAAATATAGGTCAAATTTTTGACAACTTCCGATTGCCACGAAAATATTACCCCTATCTAATTTGGGCGCAATGAGCGCAATGGCGAAGTCTGTTTTTCGATTTGAGGCCAATTTAGACATATCAAGTTTTAGGGTTTCTGGATTTTCTAAAACTTAAGATTTGATCTATTTAACTCCTGTTTAGACTAGGTCTTAGTGGATGACTCCTAATTACTTGATTATCACTTATAATCAAGATTAGGACTGAGATTAACCCTAATTGACTAGGGTAATAACTTGGGTTGTTACAGAAACCCCTGTGTAAATGTTATATGTTTAATTTATGCACAATATCATTAATGAATGAATTCAAGGATTTAATCTCAATGCATTGCAGCATTCAATAATTTTCAAAGCTAATTATAAACTATATGATATATGTTATTATATATTTTTATTATCTATCCTATGATTAGAGATAATCAAGCTTCTCAATTGATTTAGGTATTCATCAAATGTTTTCAATTAATTGATACATAATATATATAAATTAATGAGGTTTTAAAAATAGTAATTTGATTAAGATCTTATTTAAATGATAAAATAATCTATAGATATATTTGCAAAATTACAAAAAAGTTCTTATACTAATACTAGTTTTATAATTATTTAAACAACCAAACTCATATTCTGTAAATCTCCCAACTTAGGTTTCAGTGTTTCTATGTCTACACTATTTAAACATCTAAGTTATCCCTATTATCTAGTTATCCTATCTTATTAACATCTTAAATGTTCTAAAGAGGTTCTTTCATCTAACCACTTAGGTCATCTTAACTTTATATATGCCATTGGGTTAATGTTAGACTATTCTTAAACTTATTTGTATGCATGATTACTACCCTATTATTGGCAAGACTTAAGGGAGGGCATTACTTAAGCTATAGTTATCTAAATTCACCTCACATTAGTTTACTAATCTAAACACCAAGTTTACTTTCTTAATCCTAAGGTTTCAAGTCTTAATTTTAATAACACTACATCCTAGATCTTTCTTTGATAATTAGCACTTAAAGGTTCCAAGTCTCTTTATCAACTCAAACTACCACTAGCCTTAGCTCAAATACTAAACAACCTAGATAATCATAAGTCTCACACTTAGAATAATATGACATCCTTCACTACACTAGGTAGGCCATTTTAGGTTACTTAGGTCACTTACTAAATTCTAATGGAATCCCAACACTAGTTATGCAATACTCCTTTTAAGGTGGTTCCATCCTAGGATCTTTGTAATCTTTCCTAGCCACATGTACTACACTAATGCCTACTCTCTAATATCCTAAATAGATCACTAAATCATGATATGAAATTGATATATGATTTCTCTCTCTTAAGAATTAAGGTTCAATCTATGTTTACTAATTGCTAAGCCAAGGCTAAGTTATTCTAGTTATTTTCATACCCAAGACATCAACTAATGTTTATGCATGTCATAAGCTAAGTTTTCTAGAATATCCTAAGGCTTAGGAAACTTATCTAAGTAAGAAACCCTTAATTGGGAATTGAATATTAATTATTTCAAGGGTTAAAAACTCATATTTTTTATTTGATGTCCAAATAATATAAATATAATGGTTATAAATTCCATATAGAATAATAGGTATATTGATAATGTGTAGGGTTAAATCAGACATCAAAGGGCTAATATAAGCATTAATGACTCTTAACAATAATCAAAAAGTCATTAGCATAATTGATTATCAAAATTAATTTTCAAAATGGAAATTAACATCATACTAAAGTCCAACATATTTTTTTGATCATTTTGAAATATAATTTCAATATATTCAGAATTATATTTTAGAAGATATTAAATTTATTTAAATTGAATTTTATTAACTAAATCATCCTACTATGCCCAAGCCTCAGCCTGGACGCCAGATGCACCTACACGCACATCATTCCCATGGCCTGCACGTGGGTCAGCAATCGTGCGCGACTCGGTGACAGTACCATGCGGTTTGGGGAACTATACATCTCCTCTGTAGGACCATAAGAGAGGGATTGGAGCATCATCAAACTCGCAACTCCTAGCTCCTCAGAACGTGCACCGCACCTCAACTTTAAGCCCTTGTCGAGACCATTTTTTTACCATAAAATTCCCATTTATAGCTAACCGAAGAGGCCTAAATATCACTGCCCTAAGTTACTAGTGTTTGATATTTTTCCCTATTGTTTGACCTGACGCTATCGAGCACCAATCGAGCTCATTCAAGCTCTATTGGAGTTTGATAATTCATCCTTATGCAATGAAATGACATTATGAAAATAAATTGAAGGAAAAACACAATTAGATACTAGAAAAATATATTAGGGTTTGCAAAAGTGATGTCCTCGAAAACTCAAGCTCCTTCCTGATTACCCCAGCAGCCAGCATTCGATGAAATAGTGTGCAATGAGCCTTGAGAGGGCTTAATTGCCATAGAAATGGGGTTGGAGTGGAGGCCATAGCATGGTACCCTGCGGCTCCTACACGCCGATCATGCACTACGTAGGAGACGTACAGTGGCATGCTCGTAGTTGTCCGGTTGGTCCATCAAAAGAGCGAATGGCTCTAATCGAACGTGTCATTTGATCAAATTGTGGGTTGAACGCAGTTCACCAAAAAATAGATTTTAATTTAGTTTAAATATTAAATAATTAATTACTTTTTAATTAATCAAAATTTGATATCCAAACGAGCTCCAAAAATTTTAAAATATTCACCCCTAGCTAATTTGGGGTTGATGAACTCAAAAATAAAGTTGGATTTTTAATTGAAGGTCAATTTAATTTTTTTAATTTTCTAGTTAATTAAATATATTAAAATATTTGATAAATTCAAATGACTTCCAAATCTCACCAAATTTTCAAGGATTGCTCCAAACATCATTTGGAGACTAATTGTGATAGTTATAACCTAATTTGGATGTCAAAAACTAAGTAGCAATAATGAGGCTGTCATAATATCTCCCGAGGGGGACATACTAGGTTTTATAAATCCCTTGTCTAAGAGCACTTGCAACTGCTTCCTAAGTTCTTGCAGTTCTTTGGGAGCCATTATGTAGGGATCTTTAGACTTTAGTTGTGTACTAGGAAATAACTCAATCGAGAACTCCACTTCTCTTGCTGGAGGTAAACCAGAAAATTCATCAGGAAAACCTTCTGAAATTCTCTTACTACTTCCATCTCTTCTATAGGCTTATCTTTCTTAGCTTCACCCATAAGAGTTACCAAGTAAGCCTCACAACCTTTACTTATCCATCTCTGGCTTTTACAAGATTAATCATCGAAGTGCTTATGCCTAGTCTTCCAATAAAGATTTTAGACTTCTTTCTTGATCTCATAGTAACCTTCTTCTTATGATAATTTATTACTAAATTATGCTTACTCAATCAATTCATCCCCAAAATTAAGTCAAAATTGGTGATCGACATAATTATGAGCTTAGCTTCGAAATAACGGCTATAGATTGGGATATTAAATAAACAAAACTTGCTAGCACACAATTCAGCTCCTGATGGAATCTGAATGTGCAAGGTTTTGCTTAACATGGATTTAGGAAGATTTAGAACTTGTGCATAGTTTTTTGATATGAATGAATGACTAGCACCCATATCAAATAATGTGTCTCAATGTTGGGATTTGATATAGAGTGCCTATGATGAGGTTTTAAGAACTTATCATTCATTGCTTAAAATAGAACACAATTTTAACAAAAGGAACATTATGATAAAATTAGAGACATACCTAACTCCACATCATTGTCTTTAGGAGTGACAACTGGAGTCAAGGTAAAGACTCTCAAAAAAACAGTGTTATGGTTCACTATGCCCCCCCCTCCTTAAGTCCACAATCATTAGACTAAGGAGTGGAACGTCACTCTGGCAAATCCCTCACTTATCATTAGATTAGGTAAGATCCACAATCCACTACTAAGGGAAAGATGTGAACATAATAAATAAGAGAATAAGTCATTAAGTTTACACATACATACAGAGTGCAAAAGTAAAATGAAATAAATATTACATCCATTCACCATACATTAGACATGAAATAAAATGAAATAGCTCAGAAAATAATAATATATAGAAAGTAAACATAGTCACAAGTACATGTATTATTACATCATTTAACTAAAGTTTAAGAGACTGAAAATGATAATATCACTTATCCTCACAATAAAGAAAAAGATAACTAGAGGTCTTCTGCACTAGGCTACTGCACCTCCTCTAAATAAGGCTCCTCCTCAGGCACTGGCTCCTTAAACTGAACAAGATCTAACATTGTCGATTTCACAATGCTAGGGCCCAATTAATAAAAAAAAAATTATTAGACAAATTGTTTAAGTACATTTTAGATAGAATATTTATTAAACATTTATTAATATCACTATTTTACTCTAAACTAAATGAAACATCTATCTAGTATGGGAGCAAGTAAGCATTCAAGGGGATGATGATAAGTTATAAATTCATAACTAAATAAAAATCAAGGCAAAAACACACCTCAAGTGAACTAAACAAGGTAGGGCATATATATGTAATATAGTAAGTAAAAATACTGAAAAGAAAAGTATAACCTAAACATGTTGATGATTATATGACATATACTAATTTAAAATATAAATCTGAAAATGGTACATATAATAAGTAGTAAAGTCTAGTATCCTATATATATGCATCTACTCAAGTAAGCAGGTAACATAGGAAAAATTTAGCTAACTGAAATAAAATGTATCAACAACATAGAAAATAGTAAGTTGAACTAAAGAGAACGTATAACTACCATATCAGAAAGAATTGACCAATCCGGCCAAATATATTCCTTTAGCCTTTATGGGCTAGGGCGTACATAATATAATAATATAATATAATATGACTGAAGAGACAGATAATATTATACAAATATCTTTTAGTTATTTTACTTTTGTTTCTATGGACCATTTCAGAAACAGCTGAGGAGTCAAGCACATCTGCAAGATTGAGCGGGTTCCAAGCTTAAAATACACTCCTCAATAGGTAATGTTAAGCATTCTGATCTCTCCTTACTCCTGTCCATTGGAGTAATGTGCACTATAATCTACCATGTATTGAACCTAAATGCAAATGTTTTCCTAATATTCTAAGATTTCATTTTCATGCAATACTATTTTTCTTATATAACATGTTCAAAGAAAGATAAGCACAAAGTTCAAGGAATACATAGCACAAAATCAAGTAGTAAGGGACTCTAGTAAATTTGGTGATATCATTTATTATCTAATCAAATCATTCTAATTATTCTAAGTTACCCAAGTTTAGGATCTCCAATTCCTACTATCGAGTGTAACTTAGAAGTGCATCCTTATAGGTTACAAAATATTAGGACTAGCTAGGCCATAATATGATTAATCAATGTTAATTATATAAATCATCACGACCTAATTTATGAGCTTAGACGTTCTAAACTAAAAGTTGTCCAAGATCTACCAAACTAGAGATTATGGATTAAACACCACAAGATTCAGCTTAATCACATAATCCCAAAGGTAAGACTTAAAATCTAGGTTAACTCTAAATATGAGCTAATGATTGAGGCAAATCCTATTAAGCAAATTAGACTTAATAGGATGAATCTCCTATCCTAAATTAAATATAAAAAAAAAAAGAAATAATCCAAATAAGTTGTAGAATCTAGAAATTAATAGAACTAAAGATTCATTCATTGAATAATCCCGTTATTTGATGAATGAAATCTATCCTATGATTTAGCCCTAATCTTAGGAATAATCCTATTGTGAGGTGTTGAATTTCCTAAGGAAAAGACCTAGAGAAATTTTAGGGATTTTAACAATTTCGACCTAATAGCTGATTTTACTCACTTAGAGGATTCTAATACAGTTTTAATACTTATTTTATTAACTTAGAAGATAATTTAGGAGCTAAAGATACTTAACCAAAATTTTAGGCAAAATGACCATTTTGCCCCTACTCAAGGGTCCAAAAAACTACTATTTTGATTTAGGACTCAAAATTGGAATTTTGTATTGTCAAATGATTCCTTACTGTCTAACATGAAGATAGATAGTAAGTGCACCAAATTTGGATAAAAAATAGATCCTATAAGTCCAAACTATGGTTTTTGACCTAAGGGGCATTTTAGTAAATTTCACTTAATGAAATCTAAATTTACATGTAGTTTACTGTTGATTATTATTCAAGGATTTTATAGAGTCCAAGAACACTAAGTTCTTAGGTCTAAGGAATTAATTATAGCCATTTTAATTTCTAAGGACAATTTGGTAATTTTCTAAGCTAAGAAGGGTTAAAAGCTAACTTTTCTATTTAATGTTCAAATTCAGCAAACTCAATGGCTATAGCATCCCTATATCACACTGAGTACTTTAACTAGGAGTAGATTCAAATTTGATTTCAATTGGTCAAGTTATGACCTAATTAAGATTAGAGGTATTTTGGTCATTTTTTATTTTCTTAGGGTTCAAAACTTAAATATTATTTCAGGTTGTTGTTGGCACTAGAATGTTATGCTATCTAGCACTTTGAACTTTCTAATTTGAAGTTTAATTGACTAATATATGGTCAAATCAATATTTAAGGTTTTAGGGGCAATTAAGGATTAAACTATCATCTAACGCAAAATTTGATATTATTTGACCCCACTAGAGTCCTAGGGTTCTTAAAATTCAAAAACGGTGAAGTTTTGGCCATTTTAGTTGGTTCTAGACCAATTCAGATAGTTCTAGATGCTACGGTGCACTGTGGCACCTCTGGCAGAAAGTCAAACGCTACGCACGCTGTGTCACGTTGCAGCGCTTTCAGGTACTGCGGCGCGCTGCAGCGATTCAACTTTCAAGTTATTGTTCAATTAATTTTTTTTTTCTTGATTCCATATAGTTCTTCCTGAAATGACGCTGCAGCCCGTTGTGGCGCGCTGCAGCAGTTTGCTTCCATGCCCTTATTTTAGCTTTAGAAGCGTTGTGGCGCGCTATGGCATGTTACGGCGGATTCAGTTCGAAACTCGGGCGCTACGGCGCGCAGTAGCGCCCGCCGATGATTTCACTTGAGCGAAAACCATGAAGGGTCAATTTTCGGGCACAAATACTCACAACTGAGAGCACCTCACGAGTGGTGTCATATACCGATGGAATGGTCTTTCCATGACCTTTCCATTTATACCCAAATCGACACCAAACAATCAATTTATTAATGAAAATAGTGGGGTTAAATGACTAGGTATGCAGAAATTTGTATTAGCAAATTTACATATTATTCCTTATTACCTACAGATTTTCATGAGTTCCTACATCTTAAACATAGCCTTCTAGATGCACAACTAAGGTAACACAAATTCTTAAGCATACCGATAAGCATAGATATGAAATGGAATTGCCATTGGATTAACCAATGAAGGGAAAGGGAGTAGCTTGGTTTCGATAATGGCAGAATTTCTAAGGGAGGCTTAAGAGATTGAGAGGTTCTTTTCTTCTCCTTTTCCAACTGCTAGCAAGAAGAGGAAGGGATTGAGGTTTCTTCCAACAGCAAACATAGCAATGCAGGGAAGAGGGGAAAAGAGGAATGAGTTCAGCTAGGCAAAAATGATGGGGTGGAGAGCTGAGAGCCAAAGGCTCTCTTAATGGGATAGAGGACTGCCAATGGATGGGATAGGGGAAGGGCTGGCAGGAGATAGGGGGCAAGATAGGTTGAGCACTGTAGGGGGGGGCTGAAGGGAAAGGGGCTCAGCTAAAATTGGATAGCTGTGTGTCCCACCTAGCCAATGAAGAAGGAGGAGGGAAAGAAGACAAAAATGGAGTTAAAGAAATTAATTTAATAAATCTCAAAAATCACATTTTATAAACAATCTCCAAAAAATCCCAAAAATTCACCCCAAGCTATTTGGGGGTGATGAATGAAATGGCAAAATTGGATTTTGATTTCGACGATAATTAATTTTTTCTTATTTTCTAATTAATTTAAATATATTAAAATATTCAAGAGAATTCGACAACTTCTGAAAAATCCCAAAATTTCACTCTTGGCTAATTCGAGGGTGATGATCGTAATGGCGAAGTCATATTTTAATTCTGACAAGTATTTAATTTTCCTCTTTTTTGAGGTATTTAAATATTATTAAAATATTCGATAAAATTTCGACGACTTCTGATTGTCACCAAAACATCACCCCTAGCTAATTTGGGGGCAATGAGCGCAATGGCAAAGTTCAATTTTTGATCTAAGGTCAATTTAGATAGGTCAATTTCCAGAGTTTTTGGATTTCCCAAAAATCAGGACTTGATCTATTTGACTCCTGATTTGGACTACGTCTTAGTGGATGATTCCTAATGACTTATTTAATGCTTAAGATCAAGATTAGTCTTAATTGACAAGAGTAATAACTTAGGTTATTACAGACTCCCCCACTTAAAAAAATAATGTTGTCCTTAACATCACTCAAGTGAAAAGGAAAGGCAATAATTAAAACATGAATTAAATTTGAATCTTAGAATGCTAAGAAAGAATACTTAGATTCTCAAAGAGTCAAGGATATTTGACTCGCATATCGGGTTCCTTCTCCCAAGTGGCTTCATTGCGAGAATGATTTTTCCACTGGACTTTGATTATTTCAATGGCACGATTTCTAAGATGCTTGCAATCTTGGGCCAAGATTCAAATTAGTTCCTCGGCATATGACAGATCGGCCTGGATCTGAATTTCTGGAAACTGCACCAGGTGAGATAGATCTCTGGGGCATCTTCTTAGATATGTTACATGGAATACATTGTGTACTGCTGCAAAGTCATTTGGAAGGTTTAGTCTAAAGGCGAGAGCCCTTATTTTGGCTGCTTCCTCAAGTGGACCAACATAATGGGGGCTAAGTTTCCCAGCTATGTCGAATCTGAAGACTCCTTTCATTGGACTGACCTTTAAGTAAGTGAAGTCTCCAACTTTAAATTCCAGAGGATGATGGTTTATGTCATGGTATTTACTCTAGTGGTCTTGTGTTGCATGAATTTATTGTTGGATCAACTGGACTTTCTTATTTGTCTCTTCAACTAATTCAGATCCGTACAACTGTATGCTATCTATTTCTGACCATGCTAATACAGGGCTACATTTTCTGCCATACAGGGCTTCATATGGAGCCATCTTTATGCTGGCTTGAAAGCTATTGTTATAAGCGAATTCTACTAATTGAAGATGATCTTCCCATGATCCAGCAAAATTAAGTATACATAGCCTAAGCAGATCTTTGAGAACTTGATTTACTCATTCTGTTTGACCATTTTTTTGTGGATGAAAGGCTGTACTCAATGCTAGGGTTGTGCTTATATCTTGATGCATGGCATGCTAGAATTTAGAAGTGAATCAGCTGTCTCTATCAGATACAATGTATTTGGGAATTCCATGCAACCTGATTATGTATTTGATATAAAGCATGGTGAGTTTCTCAACTGAGTCTGTTTGGCAAATGGGAATGAAATGAGTAGATTTGGTTAATCGATCTACTATAACCCCAATTTCATATGCTCCAGACCTTGCACGAGGTAATCCCATCATGAAATCCATAGATATATCTATCCATCGCCATTCAGGAATCTCCAATGGATGAAGTAGACCACCTGGTCTTTGGTGTTCTACCTTAACCAGACTGCAAGTGTGGCACTTTGCAATGAATTCAGCCATACTTTTCTTCATTCCTAGCCACCAGAAGGATTGCTTCAAGTCTTGATACATCTTTGAACTTCCAGTATGGATCTGGTATCCAGAGTTATGGCCTTCAATTATAACTTCTTGATGCATGGATTTAGGAATCCATAGATGATCTCCTTGATATATAGCACCTTTACGGAATCGGAGATCATTACGGCGACCACTCTCGATGGCTTGCTTAAAACTTAGGTACTCATCACCTTTCGTCTGAGTAATAGATACGTCTTTGTGGAATGTGGGCTCGACATTAATCATTAAGAGCATTGTACTCACTTGGTCACTACGTGCTAACTTAATGTCCAATTTACAAAACTCTTTCTCTAAATGACTCTTAGAGATGAGAGCATTTAGAGTAGCATGATGACTAAGTGCATCAGCTGCCACGTTCGCATTTCCCAGATGGTACTGAATATCTAGGTCATAGTCACTGATTAGTTCCAACCACTTTCTCTATCGACAATTCAACTCCCTTTGAGTAAATATATACTTCAAACTTTGATGATCTGTGAAAATCGAGCACTGAATCCCATATAGATAGTGATGCCAAATCTTTAAGGTAAACACTACAGTGGCTAGTTCGAGGTCATAAACTGCATAGTTCCTTTCATGAGGCTTCAGCTAGTGAGATGCATATGCGATGACCTTCCCTTCTTGCGTTAGCACAGTACCTAAGCCTATACTAGAGCCATCAATATAGAATTGGTAGCTTACACCTTCTTTAGGGAGAACTAGAATGGGGCAAAGGTAAGCGCATCTCTTAGTGCTTGGAATGCTGCTTTATAAGATGGCGACCATTCAAAGGGTACAGCCTTTTGGGTGATTTTGGTTAGTGGAGAGGCTATTTTCGAAAAACCTGTCACAAACCTTTTGTAATAACTGTCCAAACCCAGGAAGCTTCTAATTTCTGTCACTGACTTGGGTTGTACCCATTCTTGTATTGCGCTGACCTTAGTCTGATCGACTTTGATCCCTTGAGCATCTACTATGTGGCCTAAGAAGGTGACAGATTCAAGCCAAAATTTGCACTTTGAATACTTGGCATATAGCTGGTGGTTTCTTAGTTCTCTCAATAGTGCCTGAAGATGCCTTCGTGTTCCTTCATCTTAGAATATATTATAATATCATCTATGAACACGATGATGAAGTTATCTAGGTATTGCTTTAATATACGCTGCATTAGGTCCATAAAGATGGAAGGCGCATTTGTCAATCCAAACGATATCATTAGAAACTCATAATGGCCATATTTAGTTTTGAAGGCAGTCTTTGCTATGTCTAAATCCTTTACTTGTAATTGATGGTAGCTTGATCATAGATCGATCTTCGAGAATACCTTTGCTCCTGCTAATTGATCAAACAAATCATCGATATGGGGCAATGGGTACTTGTCCTTTACTGTTACTTTATTTAGCTCTCTATAGTCGATACACATTCGCATTGATCCATCTTTCTTCTTGACAAACAGAACTGGAGCTCTCCATGGAGATGAACTAGGTTTGATAAGACCTTTCCCCAATAGTTCCTGCAGTTGCTTGTTCAGATCTTGTGATTCCTTAGGCGCCATTCGATAAGGATCTTTAGAGATGGGCTGCGTTCCTAGAACAATGTCAATTGTAAATTCTACTTCCCGTGTAGGAGGAAGTCCAGGTAGATTTTCTAGAAAGATGTCGACGAACTCGCAAACGACGGGGTTCTCGGATAAGGAAACACCTTCTTTCTTTTCTTCTAGTATTGTTACTAGGAAGGCATCACATCCTTTATGAACTAACCTTTTTACTTTTATAGCATTGATTAGTGAGGCTTGAGTACTAAGGTTACCAATGAAGGATCTGGCCTTACTACCACTACCCAAGGTGATCTTCTTCTTTGTACAGTTAATAGTGGCGTTATATTGGCTTAGCCAATTCATGCCTAATATTACTTTGAAATTGGCTATTGGGAGAACTACTAATTTGGGTTGTTACATTCACTGTCTTTATCTTCTGAGCGGTCTTTGGTGCAGTTTGGAGAGCAAGTAAAGGTGCCCTATCTTGATTATGAATTGGTACTACTGCATGGGGTAGCTTAATAGCCAAAGCATGGTATTGATCTATGTATATTACTGGGTTACAAATAATCAAATGATAGTTGATTCTCATCCTATTCACTTTCCACTTAGCATAGCATTCCCAACATCGTTGCCCTGCCCTGCCACAAGTATAGCACTTATTGTAAAGACCCGCTTAAGTAGTAATAAGTAAAACTTCTAAATATCGAGGCGCTTTTTAGTTAACGGTGGAGTTCCTGATAAAAACTCCAAAGTTAAGCGTGCGCATGTGGGAGCACTCCCAGGATGGGTGACTTGTTGGGATGGTATCTTCTGAGGGCAAAATTATGAGGTATTTCATGCCAAAGTGGATAATACCTTGGTGCTTAAGAGTTTGGGCCATTACAAATGGTATCCGATCAAATCATAGGATAAAAGCTAAATGCCATACAGAGCAAAATATCACTTCATGTGAGTAGTCACTTGAACCTATTATGGTTAAGGTGCTACATGATTGTGGGTACCTCTTGTGCCTGTAGAGGTCACCTATAGTCCTATCTACCCAATGGTCAGTTTTTGGATCTGTGTGTGGATATAGATGAGAATGTCAGTTACTTAAATTGGGGAGATTGTAAAGTCCCACTTAAGTAATAATAAGTGAAACTCTTAAATATCAAGGTGTCTTTTCAGATAATAATGGAGTTCCTGATAAGAACTCCAAAATTAAGCGTGCTCATGTTGAAGCACTCCTAGGATGGGTGACCTGCTGGGAAGTTATCTTCTCAGGGCAAAACTGTGAGGCATTTAATGCCAAAGAGGACAATACCTTGGTGCTTAAGAGTTTGGGCTATTACACTTATTTCCCTGATTGTAGCACTTTTCTTTAAGGTGGGGCCTCTAGTAAATCACTAGCTACTTTGCATGCTGCTATTGAGCCATATTATAGACTCTAGGTTGATGCAACTTATTCCTTTTAAGAAATCAAAATTGGTTGGGGAAGGTAAGGATCTCTTTCATTGCTCCTTTTGAAGAAGATGATACTAAATCAACATGGCTCCTTTTAGGAGTTTGGTAAGACTAACATGATGTTGGGGGGCACCAAATGGTCTTTAATTGAATCAATCCTTTCAAGAAATGGCTACATATTGTAGCTTCACTTCTCACCAAGTCAATACCAAATTTAGACAATCTTCTTAAATTTCATATGCCAATAATATCTTGTCTCCTTGAGCTAATTGAATTAACTCATCTTTAATTATTATATGAATTGATAAAAGAATCATTTCCTCCCTAAACCCTTCTTTGAATTTTTCCCCAGAAATTCTTTCAACATCTTTTCTAGCAAATCAGAAATTTAGCTCGTCCAACCAATAATCATCTTCCTCTGAAAACATATGAGTGGTCAGACGAATCACTTCAATCATAGGACATTTGATACTGGACAAATTCCTCTCGATGTCTTTAAGATAGTTGGGATCTATTGAAGGTTGGAGGATTGACTCGGAGAAATGCTTGTAGAAATCCATCTAATGCTGAAGAAGATGGTGCTTGAGAATTAACTTGAATGATTTGTGGACTATTAGGAGTAAGAGCTCTTTGAGCTATTTAAGTTTCCATCTCACAATATCTTTACAAAATCCACCAAGGTTTTAATTTCTTTAGAGTTAGAGAAAGAACTGGAGGCTACCGCTTCTTGATGGGGTTGAAGGAGTATTAGATTTTGGGTTCATTCTAAAAATAAAATGAAGAGAATTTTAGAGATAAATCTGGAGTGATATTTCAAAGTAAATTCTTCCAAAATGAAGTCCACTCTCATAAATACTATTATAATACTGATCGAATAACATAGAGTAATAGTCTAGGTCAAACTTTTTGCTTGCCATCTATTAGTAGCTTTATTATAGTTGGATTATTACTATCCTAAGTAATCTTTAGGGATGCTTAATTCTTCTTTTTTGTATTGATTGAATGGTACATACTAACTCTAGTTTTGACTTTCCTTCTAATTCCCAAATATTTTCTATGATACCAACTCTAATACCCCATTATTAGATTATACATTCTAACCCAATATTGGGTATTACGATAGTACTTAATACTGGATTAGTGTATGTTAATCCACTATTAAGTACTACCTTTAGTCATGGATCTATAGGAGGAAAAAAAATCAACACCCAATACATAAGTATCTCTCATCTAGAACATAAAGTCATACATAATCTAAAAGAAAGAGTGCAGTCATTATAGAAAAGAAAACACAATTATCTAGAGTTTAGTTTAAATTATATAAACTAAAGTAAATGACCCTCATCATCACACAAAATAAGGAAATGACAAATAGCAAATCTTTAAAGAAGCTTCTACTTTTCAGGTTCCTCTTTAGGCTTTAACTCAAATCCAAGCTTCTGATCTATTGCATTTGGTTTTTAATATGGTAGGGCACACAAAAAAAAAACAAAGGAATTTGACTTAAAAAGTTTAAGTATAATTTAAAGTTTAATAATATTATTTATTTTAATTTAGCGGATATCACAATAGCCATTTACAATTGTTATAAAAATGGAGCACAAACCAAGGAAGTAAAATAGGTAGTAATAATTCTTTTATGAACTAAAAATATGTAAAGAATAAAATACTCATTACAGACTGCTTTAACTTACATAAAATATATGATAAAGAATCTATGGGCAACATATAATTGTGTATGAAAGAGCAAAAGAGCCATGTATATATATTCAAGTAAAACATATGCTAAGTATCAATCAAAAATAAAAGTAGTGTAAAAATAAATGTAAATGAAAACTATAAGGATCTACACTGCACTAATTATAAGAAAAACTGTAAGATAAATTATGAAGTAAGAAAGTAAGTAAAATAATCTTAGTCTCTTGGACTGAGTAACCTGAAAGGTATAGTCATAAGACTATACTAAATATTCATAATAAATAAGATTGTGAAAAATGCAATTTGATATTATTTATCTTGTTTAAATATGTTCTATTGTAATATTATAGAACAAAGTGAGGTGTTAGGCACGTCTTTTTAAAAATAAGTATTGGGATTACCTGTAAGAGATACACACTCTCCCTCTAGGATATGTATGGTCTCATAATCTCTCCATAGCCTATCTTAGCTCAAATATGTATGTACAAACTAATCCTTCTAGAGTGAAACCCCTAAAGTAAAGTTTTTAATTATTTTATTTAGTATGATCAATTTCTGAATGAATGTCCAAGGTTATAGTCTCAAGCATAGCAGTAATCAAGGAATTTTAAAATTTATTATAAACTATGTGATATTCATCATTATCTAATTTAGTTATTTGCCTTAATGATTGTGGCTAATTAAGTTCCCAATTAACTTAAAAATTATCATTCTCTAAGTTAATAGAAGTAATAATATATATATATATATATATGTATGTATGTATATATATGTGTGTGTGTAGTTTGAAAATAGTAGTTTAATTAAACATCATTTAGATGACAAAAAAATTTAAGTTTTTATACATAGATGCAAGTTATAACTTAAGTCCTATCTTACTTTCAAATCTACGAGCTACTATATCATCTAATTCATAGGCTACTAGGTTTAGATTAATACTAAGATTTCTATTTAGAAGGTTTTGTAAAGAATTTACTAAACTGTGAGTCTAATAGGGTTCACATGGTTTAAATTTTCTTAAATATATCACTATTTTAACATGTTTCTAATAATATTACTAAAAAGAGGTTCTATAGTGGAGGTCTTACTAATATTAACTTCAAAATCCTAATCTTTCTAATTGGAATTCCTTAAGGTTAACTATTTGGTTCGATTTCGAATGAACCTCTAACAAATTAACTTTAAAACTAGCATAAATTAAGTCATTCCTATTTCTAAGTAGTGAAAGGATGGACTAGGTTCAAACTGACCTTTCCAGGCATTTATAATAAATCTGATGGGTTTTAGTCATAGGATACATACCATTATATTTCTACTTAATAAATTAGATTAATTACAATGGTCACTTACTAAATCCAAATCTTGGAATTTCTCATTTTCATTTCTAAGGTTGAGGTTTATTTCTAAGTTTACTAAAATTAAATCAATACAAGATTAACCCAATTGTTTTCTCTACCAAAGGCATGTTCTAAGATTTAGTAAAGCTATAACTTAGAATAAATTTTTCTGTCCTAGGGTTTAGGAGGCTATTAAAGGGAGATTTCATAATCATATGAATTTAATATTAAATAAATGAAGTGTCAAAAATGCAAAATCTTGAATTGATGTCCAAATTTGTTAAATTCAGTATACATGAATTCCTTATAGTATAAGTATTTAAATGACAATAAGAATAGTCAATTTGGACATATTTTGGCTTAATTAGGGTTTAATTATCCTTAATGAAAATGAAAAGATGATTAGTAAAATTATGAATTAAAATTAAAATTCAATTTCATATTAATGTTCCACACATTTTTCTGATCATGTTGGTTTATAATTTTAATATATTTGGACTTACATTATTATTTAAATTGAATTTAATTAAATAAGTTTCTTAAACCTAATTTAATTCCTAAGCACATGGCTCCCTCACGCGTGCGACCTATAGTTGCAGCCCGCATGCGATCGGCTCGCGTGAGTGCTCCCGATGACAGTGCTACACTGGTCGATGTTGACCCGCCTAGCACTGTTCATCTCTTTCTCGGGTGATCGAGGATAAGGGAACTAAGGTTCCAAAATATTCCCAGCTTAGATTGATTCTACTATCCTACCATACTTTGAAACAAAGCTACTAAGACAGCCTACATGACGGGGTGAATAGCCCTAAACATAATGTCCACTATCAGTAGTAATCAGGCGATGAGAACTTTAGGGCTAATGTTTACTCTAGGCTCGAATTGCTACCCCACCGTAAACTCCATCGCTTCAATTGGGTCCAACATGATCCTCAGTACTATGCTTACCAAATGGGTCCATTCCCAACAGTTGGGCCAGCTAGGATAGGAAGATAAGGGGTCGATCTCATCTACGACTTTGGGTTACTATGCGACACTATCGCAGCCCGAGCCATTGTGAGCTGAACAGGCTTGATAGGGTTTTATCGATCCTAAGGAATGGAGCAACATTTCATTGAGTGCATAAACAAAATTGCTATTTTTGAAATGGACAGGTCTAAGGCTAGGGATTGAAAGTACCTTTTACCGTGATGAGGGGTCTTCAACGAGCACAGGACGATGCAACAATGGTATGATCGGGTAGCGGCTAAGGATTTGAATGCATGTTTTATTTGGAGCTGAGGGGTTCTTGAGGGGCGGGGGTGGCAGGTGACGCTGAAAGAGTAGAGTGTGTGTAAGCAACTGCCACGCGCTGCTTGCGAGCGGTACACGCGAAGACGATCACCTTCAGCCGCCCGATCTGGATGGCTGTTTTATTGAACGACGCAAATCGCGCGCCGTTTCATTGCTGATGGACGGTTATTTAGCGTTTTCAATTAAATTAATTAATTCATAATAATTTACAAACTATTTAATTAAATATAAGGTATCAAAGAAGCTCTAAAATCTCAAAAATTAACTTTTAGCTAATTTGAAGGTGAGAATAAAAAAAATAAAATCAAATTTTTAATCGGATGTCAATTTAATATACTTAATTTTCTGATTAATTAAATGTATTAAAATATTAATTATTTCTAATGAACTCCAAATTGAATCAAATTTAAGAGGTTGATTCATAATGATGTCTGGAGACTAATGGGAGGTGTTCAAGCTGATTAGACTAATAAATGACGATTAACAACCATGAGTTGTTACACCATGCCTACTAAAGAGGCAGAGTATATGACCATCACTGAGGCGACCGAGGAAATGATTTAGTAAAAGGATTTTCTAGCTGAGTTCGGCAAGGAGCAGACAGTAAGGCAGGCCCCCTGGCGCACCCCGGGGTGCCACATCACGTCCTCCAAACAATAAGGCATGCTATTAGGTGCCTGCAGCAACTCAACCTACTTATAATGGGTCATATGGGCTGTTTATGGCACTTTAGTGCTTGTTTAGTGCTTCATATATAAGTCGAAGTAATTGGCTAGTTGTGTGTCATATTCTGTGAGAGGGCTTTGTGGTGGCTAAGGAGGTTGAAAACCTAAAGTAAGAACGGTAAAAAAGTTTGAAAGTAGAAAAAGGAAACTTTAAGGCTTTCGATTCCTTTCTTCCTTTAGTGGCGGTGTGGCTCCGTGATTTTTACCATTCATTAGTTTTTCACATAAAATATTTTATGTTCGCATGATGTTGCCGTGTACATGATATTGTGCTTTGATTTATCTATGCCTCGTCTTAGTTTCTATTTCGTGTGTCGCTTCAATGAGTCTCAACAATCAAACACCGGTCTCATCTCCTATCATAAAAAATAGTATCTCCCAAAATCATGTTTATCGGCAAGCAAGTGAAAGTTTACTAAATATATAAATAATGAAAAAATATAGTCAAGATATGCACCTAAATCTCTCAACAATCAATTGTCTATGATTTTAATCTAAAATATCTTGTAAATAACTCTAAAAAATACAAGATATATTTTTTCTTATAAAAACAAAATTAAATTCATTTTTTATGTATAAGGCCGAATTTTTATTATTCAATTTTTAAGAAATTATTTGTGAAACATGATATTCTTATTATGGAACATATTCACTCATAAAATTTTAATTTGTCAACGAAAGCCATAAGTTTGTTTTTTTAATTAGATGACTATTTAAATATGAAGCAAATAAAATATGATTAAGAAAATCTATTTCTAAGTTTTAGAAAGCAGATTATGCTATTAAATGTTTTTTATCTTAAAATTGTTGTCCAGATTATGATATTTTGTTATATTCTATTATGCATGATTGATGCTAACCTAAATTAATAGCAAGTAATCTTGGCTTAGGATACGCCAAGATCGGTTTTATCTTAAAATTATTGTCCAGACTGTTATTTTGTGAAGATTGGTTGGATCAGCTCGGATTCGTGCCCTAACTTTTATCCATATAAAGTTTTGTTAAGGCGGGTTGTGTAAGAAAAATTATAGGTACTCATCCTATTCTTATAAGAATGATAGAATAATACATTTGTAATTCATTCTATATTTCTTCATTGTGGAACTTTTATAGTGTGGTATGTCTCTGTAATTTTTCCAAAATTAAAATTTCTTCATGTAAATCTTGTCTTCTTCATTTTTTTTTGCTAGGATCTATAATTTTGTTTTGTTTTCTCTTAATCTTGATCAAACCTTGCACTTTCAACCTAAACCGCACTCTGTTGCGAGCTACGGCGTTTAAGAAATTGTAGATACTTTGGCAGAATATCCTTGGCTCGACATTATTTTGGAGATCAAACTCGTACCGATCTTTAAGAATTTTAAATCTTTAGGTTCCACTTGGAAGAACTAGTTGGGTCAAACTTGGGTCTGAGATTGAACATCATCTTTTTCATGATTCTAGAGCACAACCTTATCCTTCTATTGAACTAGTTGGGTCAAAATTTTCTTAAGAACGTCATTTTTGTTTTAAATTATGGGTAGTTCCATCACACACCCCAATGTGTCAACATCCAATTTAAACTTCTCTTAAAAGCTTAGAAAAGCTAACACAAGAGCTCGATTGATCCTATCATTCAATTCTTTCAAGTCTAAGTTGCTAGGCTTCCTTTTCAAATATGCAAAGTTTCTATATAGGCTGGTGTAAAGGTACGACAGTGGCTAAGAAGTCCTTAATTTTCACAAGTAATGCTTGCAACTATAAATCTTTGTCCATTTTCAGAATAGGTTGGCCATGGCCACCCATAGTTGCTATACACATTCCCGAGTCATGCTACAATTCATCATTCCAAGTCACAAATCCATAAGCATATTAATCATTTATGATATTTCACATTTCCTCAGATTTAATGGCAGGTTTTTCATCAAAAGGATTTTCATCATTGCCATCATGATCAAGTTACCAGTGTATGGGATTGTCGCAAAGGTTGAATGGCATAACAGTCCATTCAAATAAATTTTTGCAACTTTTAAACATTAGTTTTTGAGTAATTCACTCTAACTTGATATTAATTAAACTTTAATTAGTGTTTGGTAAAATATTGGTTTGAAAAGGTCAATTAACTATTTAATCCTTGACAAGGCTTTATGTTCTTTATAATTGTTTGAATGAGTGCTAGTAGTCACTGTTCCTTCTCTACCCACAATCTATTTTGATCAATAAGTGATGGAGGACAAAAATAAGTGTGTATGCGGAGTGTATGACGAATTTACACTAATAAAATAATATATTACTCACGATTAAGTATCGATAAAATAAGGCGAATTTTGCGTACAAGTGCAAAATAAAAAAAAAGAGTTTGAGATGATTCGAAATCTAGTTATGCTAACACACAATTTCTTATCTTATTAAAGTATAAAGATAAATGAGAGATGTGGTTGATCTAACCTGCATCAAAGCTAAGGCAACCGATGGCGAAGCAGGGATAGTTTAAAGTCGACCTCTACAAACAGTCCTTCATCACGGGATCTTCTTCCTTCCTTAGACGTCATTCTCAATGGGTTGCACTGCTCACACTCATGATTTTTTTCTCTTAAAAATGAAAGTACTAATGAACACAATAGATGAGAAATATATTTTCATTCAATCTTTAGTGCCATGGTACATAAGATATGGACTTTTTTATACCATACAATACATATCAAATGACCATCAAAACCATAAACTACCCTCTCATGAAAGGTCAAAGTGTCATTTTTTACAAATGACTAATAAAACCATCAAATAGCCCTCTCATGAAGTACTAAAGTGTCCTTTCACAAAAAGTACTAAGAAACCTTAAACCAACTCTCTCCTGAAGGACTAAAGTATCCTTTCACTCAAATAACACTCATGACTAAAACATGGTAAACATGGAAAATACAATATATAATCATAGAACCATTAAGCTTAATTTATGATTTGGTGTGTCAATGATGATTAAGTGGGTGCTCTGCATCAACACTCCCCAGATTTGAAGGATTCTCCTCTGAGAATGATGATCAATGTACTCATGTAGTAGTTGTGGACTAATATGGTCTAACTCTTCAAATATAAGCCAAGATTATTCAAGTGGTGATTATTCTTTCCAATAAATAAGAACCCTATGAACTCCTCCATCTGATGTGCTAATTATATGGTCATCTAAAATCTTATCAGGATGATGAGATTGTAATTGGCGAAATGGCAAGGGAGCCCTTGAGTAAGTGTCAACCTACATGTTAGTACTATTTGCAGAGGGAATAATAATATCCAGGAATTGCCCACGGTACAACATTAAATCAGACACATTAAATACAAGTGAAATACCATCATTTTTTGGAAGATCAATCTCATATGCATCATCATTTATCTTCTTTACAATTTTATAAGGGCTAAAATTCTTGAGCATTAACTTTTCTATAGTTCCTATTAGGAGCCTCTCTGGCCTAACCTTGACCATAACCCAATCTTCTTCATTAAATTTCACAAATCTCCTAAGTGCATCAGCATCAGCTTTATATTTATTATAACATAAAGTAAGCTTCTGTTGAATTTCTTGGTGTAAATCATGCATGATTTGTGCGAATGAAGATGCATATGCACTAGATCTATATGAAATGGGAAGGTCAACAAAGTTTATTGGCTTTCTTGGTTCATACTATATAATAATTTGAAAATGACTCTTTCTGGTTGATCAATTTATAGAACTATTATAAGCAAACTCAATTGTGGCTAGAATAAGATCCCAACTAATGGTATAATATGTCACTAAACATCTAAGATGGTCTCCTAAACTTCTATTTATTACCTTCATTTGTCCATCAGTTTGAGGGTGATAAGTAGTAGAAAATAAGAGTTTTGTTCCAAACTTCTTCCATAACTTTTTCCAAAAGTAACTTATTAACTTAACATCACGATCAGAGATTATTGTTTTGGGTAATCAGTGCAAGCAAACTATATCACAAAAGAAAATTGAAGCAACTTGAGAAGCATCAGATTTCTTAGGACATGCAATAAAATGAGCCACTCATGAAAATCAATGAACAACAACAAGAATCCAATCTAAATGCTGGATGATGCAAGGTAATCCATGTATAAAGTTCACACTAAAGTCTTCCCATGGCTTGTGAGGGATTAGAAGAGGTGTATATAATCAAGGACTATATTTTCCACTTTTTGCTATTTGACAGGTGCTACATTAAGAAATAACATGAGCAACATATCTCTTTATACTTTGCCAAAAGAATTGATCTTCCACCATGGATAGAGTTTTATCACAACCAAAATGACTAGAAATGCCTCCTAAATGCATTTCTTCAATTAGAAAACCTAAAAGTGAAGAATCAGGGACACAAAGACGGGTTCCTTGAAAATGGTATTTGTCTCAAAGTTGATAATCTGAGTCAATAGTGGAGGTATCCACATTTAGAGATTCATATGGTTGACTAAAATCCTTACAAGTTTTGTACTCATTTTTTCTTTTATCAAATTCAATAACTTTGATACTATATAAAATAATACACATTCTGCTTAAAGCATCAATAAATTTATTCTTAGTACTACACTGTTATTTAAGAATGAAGGTGTACTTTTGAAGAAATTAAACCCACTTTGCATGACAAGAGATGAGTTTCTTTTGAGTGTTGAGATACTTTAATGCTTCATGGTCAGAATATAGTACAAAATCTCGAGAAAAAGGTAGTGTCTCCAATATCGAAGGGCATGGACTACTGCATAGAATTCTTGATCATATGTAGAGTAATGTTATTGAGCATCACTTAGCTTTTCACTAAAGAAAGCAATTGGGTGACCCTCTTGCTTAAGAACACCTCATATACTAATAATAGAGGTATTATAAGATACTTCAAACATTTTATTAAAATCAAGGCAACTTTTATCCATAGCTAATTTGGGTGTGAGGAATTCAAAACTACAATTAAAATTTGATTTATAGATTAATTTTTAATTAAGCTAATCTTTTAGGTTCTAAAACTGGCAAAATAGCAAGTTAATTCCATTGAGATCAGATTCACCCTAAAATTTTAGGGTTAGGTCCTAATGAGGTTTAAAACTTAATGGTGCTAGTTCTAATACTTGATTAAGCACAAATTTTTCATGGTAACATCTTAGGGTTGTTACAGAATCCCTCACTTAAGAATGATGTCGTGCTCGACATCATAGTTAAGAAGGGTAAGAAATTGCAGAATTTTAGAACATGAAACATAAGAGAAGGGTACATGGATCTTTCAAAAGACTTATATACTTTTGTCACATATCCATCTCTTTTTTCCAAGTAGATTCTTCAAGACTACGATTCTTCCACTAAACTTTCACAATAGGGATAGAGTTGTTTCTTAACTGCCTTTGATCGCGAGCTAAGATCTTGATCAGCTCTTCCACATATAAAAGATCAAACTAGAGAGATATGGATGAAAGATGAACTAAATGCAAGGGTTGGATGGTGTACACTTGAAGGTTTCTAAGAAGTCTTTTGGAAGATTTAGCCTGTAGGCTGCAGACCCTACATTCATCGTTACTTTAAATTGTCCAAAGTAACGAGGGCTGAGTTTCCCGACTACGGTGTAACAGAATACACCTTTCAATGGGCTGACTCTATAAGACAACTCAACAAGCAATTCTCATGGCCAAAGTGGTTCCCTGGTCTTGATACGCAACTTGCCAGAATTTGAACATGAACCTGCTATCTCTGTCTAAGATGATTGACATAGTAATTCCATGGAGTCTAATGATTTCTTAGATAAAAATCCTTGCCAACTTCTCCACGGAATCGGTCTGACGAATTAGAATAAAATGAGCTGACCTTGTTAGTCGATCGATTATAACCTAGATTGAATTAATGCCGGATCTTGACTTTTGCAAACACATACAACTAGAATGGGGGAAATTGGGAGAGGTTGGGTCACCATCAATTGGCTCGAGCACAAGGTTGGCACCCAAATGGATAGAATGGGGGAGGCTGGGTTATCTGGCCTGATGATGATTTCTACCATTAAAGTAAATGAGGAGCGACGGTCTCACTGACATGGACGGGGAGTGAGGGACCGGCCTGATGCGGTCGGGTACCGAAGATTTCCACTGTCAGGGATGGTTGGCTTCTGAACAATGTTGAATAGGGATGGTCAAAGTAAGGAAATTTGATTGATCTGCCAAAATGTCATAATTGCTCTAATAACTCGATGTGCAACGGCAAATCACGAGAGCAATCCTAGCCATTAGATCGGCTAGAACGGATGGCCTAGATACGTCAGCTATAAGTTGTCGTTTGTGCAGGACTCCACAGCAGATCGCCCATGGTCTACACAGCAAATCCGGGTGAACTGACGACCATTGGAGGACAAATGTGCAAATATTTAAATTTACAAACCCTTTTGAGAAATATCCCCAATTTAATTTTAATTGAATTAATGCTTAAATGACTTCCAAAAATTGTTAAACTTTTACCCCTAACTAATTAGGGTGTGAGGAATTCAAAAATGCAATTATAATTTGATTTAGAAATCCATTTAATTAAGCAAATTTTCTAGGTTCTAAAATATGCAAAATAGCCAATTAACCCAATTGAGGTCTAATTGACCTTAAAATTTTAGGGTTATGTCCTATTAAGGTTTAGAAATTAATGAAACTAGTTTTAAGACTTGATTGGGCATAGATTTAGCAAGGTAATAACGTAGGATTATTACACTTTCTCAGCTTCCCAACGCCATTTAGCCTCTCAGTTTGATCCATCCCCTTATGTTAACTCAATAGTGACTACTCCAGAGGCTCAAGGCAAACTCTGGGTGTCAAAATTTTCATGGTGAAGGTGCGGCTAGACGGAGTCTTGGTACGCTCCTCCCATTCAATTTACTATGTTTTTTCTACAGTTAGTGCTTTGTTTCCTAATTGTATCTACTATCTTCTGCTAACATCTATTAAACTTGAGTGAATCCAATAAAGGCTAACCAATCTCCGTACCTACAATTACAATTAGTGAACCCTTACCATAGAATTTGAACTGCTAAATTAGGATGTTAGGGCTAGATCAGGGTAAGGTTTTTAAGGGCAGATGGATGGTCTCAACGTGAGCTTCAATTCAAGGTACGACGTGCATCCTGAGGAGCTCGGAGATGCGAGAATGACGATGCCCTAGGATGTCCTCCTTCAGTCCCGATAGAGGTGATGAATAGTGCCAGGCAGGTCAGCCCGACCCGCGCGACACTGTCATCAGGTCACGCACACGAGCCGTTATACATGAGACTAAGTGTCTGTGGCATGCGTGTAGAAGGCCAAATATGTGTGTAAATTATTTAGGGAAATAATTAACTTAATTTAATTTAATTCAAAATCAGTTAATTTAACAGCTTTTAAAATATAAATTTAAATATAATGAAATTATATACCAAAATTATAGGGCATTAATATGGAGTTAAATTTTATTTTGATAATTAATTTTGCTAATCACCATCTAATTATCATCAAATGTCATTAAGGCTTATATTAGCCTTTTGATATCTGATTTGATCATACTTGCTGTCATTGTACTCATTATATCATATGGAAGTTATGTCCACTATGTTTATATCATTTGAACATCAATTGTAAAATATGAGATTTTCACCCTTGATTTCTTTAATAATAAATTCACATAATTAGAGTTTTCCCTATTTAGGCTTCCTAAACCCTAAGATATCTTAGAGTGACTTAGTTCATGTCATTATTTAACATTAGATGACATTTTGGATAGGAAAATGATTAAATTGACCTAGTCTTGACTTAGTACTTGAAAACCTAAAATTGAACCATAAACCTTAAGTAAGAGGAGTTTATATGTGAAACCTAGTCAATTGCATTGAGATTACAATGTTTGATCATTAGTCTAGTACACATGATTAGAAGAAGAATCCTAATGCTTATAATGGAACCACCTTAGAAGGATTAGTGTATAACTAGTGTTTAGATTCCACTATAAATTAGTAAATGACATAAGTAACTTATGATGACCTATCTAGTGTAGTGTAGGTGGTCATATCATGCTATGTGTAACGCTTAGAATTATCTAGGATGTTTAGTGAATGAGCTAAAGCCAGATATAATCTTAGGTGATAATGAGGCTTAGAACCTTTAAGTGTTATTTATCAAAATAAAATCTAGGATTTAGTGTTAATAATATTAGAACTTGAAATCTCATGATAAAAAGAAGAAACCCTTCTACTTAGATTAGAAAACCAATAAGTATAAGATCGTCCCTTGAGTCTTGCTAATATTAGACTAGTAGCCATGCAAGACTATTAAGTTTAATAATAGACTATTAATGACCTACTATTGACATATCTAAGAATAAATTTAACATAAGATGTTAGATAGATATTAGGATGGTGAACATTTAAATGGGATGATTAGAAGACCTTTTGAGCAAGGACTTGAAGTACTCTTAACCTTAAGGATCTAATAACTCAGGGTAAGCTGTAGTGAAACCTATAATATATAAACTATGTTGTTTTAGCATCTCTTGGAGCAAAAGTAGTACTAAATAGCTTAGATAATCTTAGTACTTGCATTAGGATAGGATATTTTTAATTTTAATCTTGCAACTATATCTATAAATTATTTTATCATATAAATAAGATCTTAATCAAATCAACACTTTTAAATCAATCGAGGGACTTGATTACCTCTATCATTATGAAAGATAATTAAAGTAGATAACAATGGATATCAAGTGATTTTCAATTAGTTTTGAAATCCTTGAATACTGCAATTTATTGTGACTAAATTTTTGAAAATATTTATTAAAGATATTGTGCATAAATTAAATATTTAACATTATAAATTAAGGTTTCATATGGTAGACTATTAATCCATGTCAGGCTATGGAGTGATCTTGTAACAACCTAAGTTGTTATCATTGTCAATTAGGATTAATATCAGCCTTAATCTTGATTCTAAGTATTAATTAAGTCATTAGAAGTCAGCACCTAATACCCAGTTTAAATCAGGAGTCAAACAGATCGAATTTTGATTTCTGGAAAATCTAGAAACCCTAAAATTGACCTCAGATCAAAAAAGGACTTCGCAATTGCGCTCATTAGCCCCAAATTCGCTAGGGGTGCTATTTTGGTGGCAATCAGAAGTCGTCAAAATTCATCGAATAATTTTTAAATACCCCAAAAATCGAGAAAATAAAATACTCGTTGGATCGAAAATCCAACCTCGCCATTGCGTTCCTCGCCCCTCAATTGGCTAGAGGTGAGTATTTGGAAAAATTTCGGAGTTAATTAATTAGTTATGAGTAATATTATTAATTAGAAATTATTTTAGAATTATTAATTTAGAATTTAAATTAAATTTTTATTCTATTTAATATTATAAATTTCCGCGGCCGTTAATCGGGAGACACCGTCCTCCCTGAATAGCGCGCACCGTCTCCTCGCCCGTTAGGAGCTGACGGCGTATCTAGACCGTATGATCGAAGATTAGATGGTCCCGGCCCTTCGCCTCGCCACGCGGCGCTCCGCTGCGGCACGAACCAATCCAGCGCCCTCCCCACCTCGCAGGATCTGCCGTCAAGCCCTTATGAACCCCGCCCGAGCCTAAGGTCCCCGATTTTGCGTGAAGGAAAGGACCGAGCCCTCAAGACCTTAGACTACGCAGAGTCGTCCACTGAGGAACGCTCCGATCCCCTCCGATTCTCAGTCAATTCTGCATTTCTTGTTTCGAAACATTATTTCGTGATCCCGATTAGCCATTGATCAGCTCGGTCAGGTTGGATAGACCCCGATCAAGCGGAATGTGGACTTAGTCCACAGTAAAAGCGGTTACCTGTAGCCGACCCGCGACCTAACCACTAGGGTTTGAGTCTACGGCCGATCCCGCCTCCCTCCGGTGATGGGCCAACCACCGTCAGGTAGGCCTCGACAAGACCTACCCATTGGCATCCGGTCCTAAGCCCCGCGACGGCCGGAGGGCCGCCAAACTTCGTGCCCTAGGCGGTTTGCACCGTGGGTTCAGCCGAGGGTTGGCGATGTCTCGGGTCGTGTCATACCCGACCCGACCCATGCCACCGGTACGCGTCATTACGATGCGTGTCACACGTCATTTCGGAGTGGGCCCATCGCAGCCGCGTGCGGGGCGCGCCATCCTAACGCTGTCGGCCTCCACGTCACCTCTGTGGGGCCCACCTGCGTCCCCGCAGCCATCCCCCGTGCGTCGCCAGCAGTGGGACCCACTTCCTCTTCCGCGACCAACCAGGGATTGTCATGTGGCGCTGTGGGTCCCGCCGCCATTAATGCCTGCATAAAAGATTAATTAATTATAATTATACATTTAATTATAATTGGATAAGTATATTAAATAAACCTAATTAATTCTATAACTATAGTTATACAGAAATAGGAACTTTAGGTGTTTGAATATACATATATATTAGCTTAATTAAATTAGTATTAAGTAATGATTAGCAGTCAATTAATTAGTGTTACGAGTAGTTAATAAATTAATTGATTAGCTTTATTAAACAAAAACTAGTAATTAATTAAATTAATATAGTTTAATTAATTAAAACAGTAAGGAATATTTAATTGTTTAATAATTAATTAGTATAAATTAGCACTGTATTAACACTAGTTTATTAGGATTAATCAATACTAATCATAAATCTAATAAATAACTATTTAAATATTTAAAGAGATAATTAATATTAGATCATTAATTAAATTTAATTATGAATAATTAAGAGATTAATGATAATTAAAGATAGATTGATGATAATTAATTAAGTAATAAATACAATAAAATTATTTAACTATAAATATGAATAGTGAAATTATTCAAATTGAATAAAGGAACAATAAAAATTCTATTTAATTCAAATACTTAAAAGTTTAATAACTTTTTGTAAGATTATCCAAACATAGTCAATATAGGTCTCATTTTATTCAGAAAAATAAAAGGAACCAAATGGCATAATGCAAAAATTAGTCTTGGGGTATATATAATGTTGTGATATTTTAGGATCTAAACAAACTCTCACAACTTTTAATCTAGTTGTCCAATCTTAGTCAATATAAGTTTTAAAATACTTAGGAGAATAGCCCCAACACTATAAAAGTATTAGTTTCCCCATTTGGAGCTTAATTTTAAAAGTAACATTTAGGACCCCACCTTAAAAATGACCAAAATGCCCTTAT
Source organism: Gastrodia elata (assembly GCA_016760335.1). NCBI lineage: Eukaryota > Viridiplantae > Streptophyta > Magnoliopsida > Asparagales > Orchidaceae > Gastrodia > Gastrodia elata. The sequence goes on along the minus strand of CM028678.1, from coordinate 33,516,921 downwards.
GATTCAATTGACCATAACTTGGTCAATTCAGTTCCAAATTCAGAAATTCAAAATGCTAACTAACTTAAAATTTTAGTATCATCAATAAACTGAAATAATAATTAGGATCTAAAACTTAGAAAATTAGAAATTACCAAAAATACTCTTACCCTTAGTTAGGCCATAACTTGACCATTTAAAGTCCAAATTGGATTTACTCATTGCCAACACACTCAGTATATTATAGGGAAGCTATAGAAATTGAGTTTGCTAAAATTGAACTTCAAACAGAAAAGTGCGGTTTTTGTCTCCCGTTAACCGACAAAATTACTGATTTGCCCTTAGAAATTGAAATAGCTATAACTTAGTTATTTGACCTCAGAATGTAGTGTTCTTGGACTATATGGAATCCTTGAATAAGAACCAACAGTAAACTGCATAAAACTTTTGGTCCCATTAGGTGTAAATTACTAAAATGCCCTTTAAGTTAAAAATATTAGTTTGGACCTATAGGACCTGTTACTTATCCAAATTGAGCATACTTACTATCTATCTTCATATTAGACAATAAGAAATCATTTGGCAATTAGAAATTCTAATTTGGAATCCTAAATCAAAAAGTCACTTTTTGGACCCTAAAGTAGGGGTAAAATTATTATTTTGCTCAAAATTTAGGTTAAGCATCCTTAACCTCTATATTATCTTTTAAATCATTAAAACCAATATTAAAGCTAAAATGGAATCATTCTAAATGTTAAAGATCAGTTATTAGGCCAAAATGTTAAATTTCCTAAATTTTCTCTAAGTCTTTTCTTAAGCATTTGCACCTCACATTAATACTATTCCTAAGACTATGACTAGCTCATATGTTAGATTTCATTCATTGGATAAGTGAGTTATTCGATGAATAAATCCTTGGTTTTATTAGTTTCTAAATTTTTCAACTTATTTTGATTATTTTGTCTTCTAATCCTAGATTCAGGATAGGAGATTCATTCTATTAAGTTTGATTTGCTTAATAGGATTTGCCTTAATCAATTAATAACTTTATACTGAAACCTAAATCTGATGTCATATCCCTTTTGGATTATGTGATTAAGCTCAATCTCAAGGTGTTTAATTCATAATCTATAATTAAGAAAATCTTGATAAGATCTTAGGTAGAACGTCTAAATTCATCAAATTAGGACGTCATGATTTATTGATTTAAACCTGTAGTCGTACTTGATTGAATCAGATTAGAACCTGATCAGTTCTAATCCTTTTTACCTTATAAGTTAATATTTTTGAGTTACACTTGATAGTAGGAATTAGAGATCCTGAACTTGTATAACTTAGAATAGTTAGAATGGCTTAATTAGACAATAACAGTGTCACCATGTGTAGAGAGTCCCTTGCTTACTTGATTTATTTTGTTGTTATGTATTCCTTGTATTTTGTGTTTAATTCCTTGGACATATTATATCAGAGAACTTTGTGCATGAAATAAAAATTAGAATAATTAGGATAACAGTTGCCTTTGGGTTTAATTTTTGGGTGAATTCTGGTGCACATTTACCCTAATGGACAGGGGTAAGGAGTAATAAGGATGCCTAACATTACTCATTGAGGAGTGTGTGTTAAGCTTGGAACTCATATAATCTTGCAGACATGCTTAACTCCTCAGCTGTTTTTAGATGTGTCCACAGAGATAAAAGTAAAATAACTAAAAGATTCTGCATTTGTATTTACTGACTCCTCAGTTCTGCTGCTGGTTTTGTCTGCCCTAGCCCAGAAAGGCTATGGGAATTTTTGTCTGCCCAAGACCAAAAAGGCTTTGGGGATTTCACTGGGCCCGATTGGCCAATTTTCTAATATGGCAGTTTTACTTACCTGTTTTAGTTTTAGCTTACTATGTACTGTATTGTTGATGCATGTTTCAGTTAGCTGTGTTTTTTCTTACTTACCTGCTCACTTGTATGCACTTATAGGATGCTAAACTTTACTGCTTACTATATGTACCAATTTCAAATTTATGTCTTTAATTAGCATATGTCATATGATCATCAGCATGTTTAGGATTAGACTTTACTTGCAGTACTTTTACGTACTACACTGTAAATATGTTTATGCCCATTCCTTTCTTAGTTTGTTGAGGTGTGCTTTTGCATCACTTTCTGCTTAGTTATAAATGCTGTATTTATAACTTACCCTGTTCTTTGTATGCTTACTGCTCCTACTACTTGTAGTTTACTTTTCATTGTGCTTAAGGTTAAAATGGTGACATTAATAACTCATATAAAATATTCAACCTAAAATATACTTAGACCATTGTCTAATAAGATTTTTCTTTTATTAGCTGGGGCCCTAGCATTATGAAACTGATAATGTTAGATTCAAATAGATTAGAGGAGCTGGGTGCTGAAGGAGAGGAGCTTTATTTAGAGGAGGAGCACCAGTCAGGAGAAATAGATGTTGTCTAGTTCCTTCTTAGCTTTTTGTGAGGATGAGTGATTTTATTTAGTCTTTTAAACTATTTATTTAATGTTGTAAAAATACAGGCACTATGACTGTGATTACTTTTCTGCACTTTATTATTTATTGAGCTATGTTTTGTTTCTTACTTGATGAATGGTGAATGGATGTAAAGTTTATTCTATTTTGCTTCCGCACTCTGTTTGTATTAATTTAGTGACTAATTTCTTGTTTGGATTCTATGCATATTCTTCCCTTATTAGTGGATTGTGGGTCTTACCTAATCCAATGATAAATGAGGGATTTGCCAGAGTGACACTCCACTTCTTAGTCTAATGATTGTGGACTTAAGGAGCAAGGCGCCACAGTTGGTATCAAAGAATTTCATAAGTTGCTAGATTGGAATTTGTATTCCACTCTACCTAATGGATGATTTTTCTGCCAATCAGTCACTAACTGAATACATGAGTTACATCCAAAGCACCATGATTATGAGCTTAAAATAATAAGAGTATAGAAATGGAAATGCAAGCACAAGTAGAATATCAGTAAATTAATGTAACTTAGAAGATTACTAGACATACAAGGATGATGCTTAGGTGGCATCACCAATGATTTGAAGATAAGTGGGAATACACTATCCAAATCCATCAGCAACATGAAAAGTATGTTGAAGGAGTGTCAGACCCCAAAATCCGAATGCTGGATTGACTACTCTAGCAAAGTGTAATATGAGGATACGATCACCCTGTTGCAGCCAAGGAGTGGCTGAAATGGGCAGATTTTGTGTTTGAACCTATTAACTGCCCAGACAACATTAGAATCCCCATTATATCTCATCTCCTACATGATAGAGCCAAGAATTGGTGGAGCGTCACCCTACGGGCACTCACCCATCGGCATGAAGAAATGCAAAGGGAGGTCACCTATGCGGACTTCCGCTGTGCCTTTACCGCTAGATGTATCGGATGAATCTTCTAGCTTTCATTCATATGCTACCTATTTTACCTTCTGCATCTTGTATCTTAATTTTGAAATAAATGTTAGAATTAGAATTGAACTAATATTGCTTGATATAGACATCTAGGAAACAAACATGTCAGCATCCGACTTTTTTACCCACTTTAAAGATTGGTGGAAGTTTGACATGTACTTGGCAAAAAGATATGGGAGAAGTCCAAGGGGTCTCCCCGGTAGGAGCCAGTGTTTTGGAGAGAATGCTAGAACATGCTGTATACTGGAGACTGGACTTCCCCATCCTAGCTAAGGAATGGTTACGAAGAGTGACCAAAGTGTCCGATGATCTGGAATGCCCAGATTGCGTTCGACTCAACATCGTCAACATCCTCCTCCAAGACTACGCGAAGGAGTGGTGGGCTCGCAAAGTGTGGGTGTTCAAGCGTGGATCTGCTCGCTGCCACCGAGAGATGACATATGCTAACTTTTCCCAGGCTTTCACTGAAAAATACATAGGATAGGCTCTATGTTTTCTCAGTTGTTATCTTTTATTATCTTACATTCTATATATTGCTTATGATGATGTATTTTTATTTCTAATTTTGATTAATAAAAGGAATGAAATGTTAAGATCTTTTGCCTTCTGAAACTCTGAAAGTGTATTATTCTTAATTTAGATTCTAGCAATCAAAATCATGAACCCACGATAGAGCCCTTCTCCTGCTCCCTCCAGCATCTCATCCAATGAGGTGAGCGCCCTACTAGAAGCGGTGAAGAAGATGGTGGAATCCCACCAAAAGCAGGCAGAGTTCCATCAAGAGCAAGCAAAGCAGGCCGCAGAAGCACAAGCCAATCAGGCCAGGAGAGCAGCCAGGGTTCAAGCCTGACAAACAAAATGCATGGAGAGACTGCTCACTGCACGAATGAACCAGAATCGCACAGTTTCTGAGACCACCATAGCAACCCACCATTCATTTCAGCACCACACCCAGTCTGCTGATGGACTAATCCACTATTTTCTTCGCCTTAGACCCCTAACCTTTGATGGGAGTCTCTCTGCTATCGATACAGCCAACTGGATAAAGATAGTGGAGAAGAACCTAACCAGTATCAAATGCCTAGATGCCGAGGTAATCCATCTAACAACTCATTTACTCTAAGGAGAGGCGAAATACTGGTGGGACAACGTCTGCCATATGTTATTCACATATTAGGAACTTGAAGAAATATCATGGGATGAGTTCATAACAGCATTTTAGACTCAAAACATCCCTACCTCTGCCAGGCACACCATGGCAGATCAGTTCCTTAATCTATAGTAGGGAAGCCGAATAGTTTCAGCTTATGAATTTGAATTCTGGTGATTAGCAAGGTTCGCCTCCAATCTCGTTCCCATAGAGTCTAATAGATGCCATCGCTTTCAGAGCAAACTTTGACCCTCCATCCGAAGGCTGGTCGTATCTCATTGCTCAACCAACTTTGCAGAACTACTAGAATCCGCCAAAATGATTGAACTTGACGAGGCCTCTGAGCCCAAGTGCAATTATGGTACGACGATCGTTCAACACGAGAACCCTAGGAAGGCTAGGGTATATCAGCTTGAGGCTGGAGATTTGTCAACAGATCTTTTTGATGGCTTCACTCGCCACCATCCTTATGGGTGATGCTACCATAAGACTGAGAACTGCTTCACCTGCGGATGGCCAGGCCATAGTTACTTTCGATGTGCGGCCACATAAACGATCAATGGCGACTAGATTGATTGCTCTAAATGCCAACGAACTTTCAATTTATTCTAAAAGCCTGACGTAGCATGTCCAGCATTACCACCTCCTCCTTCTGCTCAGCGGCATGAGACAGCTATTGTTCCCTGCCCAAATGCTCCGAGGCCGCCTATCCGACAGCCTTAAAATAAGCAGCAGACTAGTCCAGCACGGGTCTATGCTCTTGCTCCTACCAAAGCTATGGAGGATAATAACGTGGTATTAGGTACGCACTTCTGAACCAATCTACCATTTTATTATTACTCGCTTAAAAGTAACTAGTAGATTACTACATCTATAACTAGGTACCATCTTTATAAATAATAAGCCCTGTAATATCTTATTCGACACTGGAGCGAGTCACTCATTCATTTCTGAGAGCTGGACAAAGTCTTTCAACTTGTCATTACACTGTTTAGCAAAACCCTTAAATATAGGACTACCATCTAGAGCTCAACTATAAGCCAGTCAATTCTACAAGATACAGGTCCCCATCAGAGAGACAGAATTTGAAGCCAAGCTTGTAGGCTTGCCAATAGCCAACTTTGATGTTATTTTGGGCATGAATTGGCAAAGTTAGCATGACGCCATCATCAACTGCCAAAGGAAGAAGATCACCCTGGGTAATGGTAAACGAGCTAAGCCATTTATTGGGAACTTTAGTAAGAGAGCTTCTTTAGTCAATGCTGTTAAGGCCAAGAAGTTAGTGAGCAAAGGTTGCAGTGCCTTCCTTGTAACAATACTAGGGGAAAAGAAGGAAGACATTCCTATATCTAAGAACCCCATCGTCTGTGAATTCGCCAATGTTTTTCCTGAAGACCTATCCGGTCTTCCACTTATACGGGAAGTAGAATTCGTGATCGATGTTGCCCCAGGAACCCAACCAATTTCCAAGGCAACCTATAGAATAGCACCCAAAGAGTTGTAGGAATTGAACAAATAGCTACAGGAGTTATTAGAAATGGGTCTTATCAGGCCTAGTTCTTCTCCAAGGGGAGCACCAGTTCTATTCGTCAAAAAAAAGGATGGGTCAATGCGGATGTGTATTGAATACAGAGAGCTGAATAAAGTAACCAAAAGGAACAAGTACCCTCTGCTCTGCATTGATGATCTATTCGATCAATTAGCAGGAGCAAAAGTGTTTTCAAAGATCGACCTGCGATCGGAATACCATCAACTACAAGTACAAGATTCTGATATAGCAAAGACTGCTTTCAGAACTAGATATGGCCACTATGAATTCCTAGTGATGTCATTTGGGCTGACAAATACGCCTTCCATATTTATGGACCTAATGCAGCGTATCTTAAAACCCTGCCTTGACAAATTTGTCATTGTGTTCATAGATGATATTTTAATATATTCTAAGATGAAGAAGGAACACAAAGGTCACCTCAAGACCATGTTAGAAGAATAGAGAAGTCACCAACTATATGCCAAATATTCAATGTGTGAATTTTGGCTTGAATCTGTCGCTTTCTTAGGCCACGTTGTAAATGCTCAAGGGATCAAAGTAGATCAAAATAAGGTCAACGCAATCCAAGGATGGGTACAACCCAAGTTAATGATAGAAATCAAAAACTTCTTGGGCTTGGCTGAATATTACAAAAGGTTTGTGAAAAGCTTTTCTCAAATAGCATCTTCACTCACCAAACTCACCCAGAAGGCTGTACTCTTTGAATGGTCACCAGCTTGTGAAGCAGCGTTCCAGGCACTGAAAAATGTGCTTACCTCTACCCCCGTTCTAGTTCTTCTTAAGGGAGGGGTGAACTATCAAGTATATATCGATGCCTCTGGTATAGGCTTAGGTGCTATACTAATGCAAGAAAGAAAAGTCATAGTCTATGCTTCCCGTCAGCTGAAGACCCATGAAAGAAATTATGTCATTCACGACCTTGAATTAGCTAATGTAGTGTTCGCCTTACAGATTTGGCGTCACTATCTCTTTGGGATTCAGTGCTCAATTTTCACTAGAGTCTGAAGTACATATTCACTCAAAGAGAGTTGAACTACCAGCAGAGAAGGTGGTTAGAACTAATTAATGACTACGACCTTGATATCCAGTACCACCCTGGAAAGGCAAATGTTGTAGCTGATGCTCTGAGCCATCATGCTGCTCTTAATGCTCTTATTTTCAAGAGTCCTCTAGAAGAAGAATTCTGTAAGTTGGATATCCAATCAGCGCGTAGTGACCAGGTGAGTACGATGCTCTTAATAATTAATGTGGAACTAACATTCTACAGAGATATATGCATTACTCAAATAAAGGATGATGAGTACCTAACCTTCAAACAAGCCATCGAGAGTGGTCGTTGTACCGACATTTAATTCCATAAAGGTGCAATCTATTAAGGAGATCACTTATGGATCCTTAAGTCCATGCATTAGGAGGTGCTAGTTGAAGGCCATAACTCTGGATACCAAGTTCATCCGGGAAGTTCAAAAATGTACCAAGACCTGAAACAATCCTTCTGGTGGCCATGGATGAAGAGAAGTGTGGCTGAGTTCATCATAAAGTGCCATGCTTGCTATTTAGTAAAGGCAGAGAGCATCAAAGACCTGGTGGTCTGCTTCACCCGCTTGAAATTCCTGAATGGAAATGGCTAGATATATCGATGGACTTCGTTATGGGATTGCCTCGTGCAATATCTGGAGCTGACGCTATTTGGGTCTTAGTTGACAGATTGACCAAGTCCGTTCATTTTGTCCCTATCCGACAAATAGATTCAACTGAGAAACTTGCAAAACTCTACATTAAGGAGATCATCAGGCTTCATGGGATCCCTAAGTCAATCATATCTGACAGAGACAGACGATTCACCTCCAAGTTCTGGGAAGCCATGCATCAACATCTATGCATAGCTGGGAAACTTAGTCCCCGCTATATTGGTCCTAAGTTGTAGCCAAAATGGGTTCTTTTTCCTACAAACTCAACCTTCCAGATGGCTTTGCCACAGTTTATAACATATTTCATGTGTCATCACTAAGAAAGTGCCTCAGAGATCCATCTCACTTAGTTCATGTGGTGCCCCACCCCTTAATCCACAAGATTAAGCTAAGGGGTGGTGTGTCACTCTGACTAACCCTTCACTTATTATTGGATTAGGATAAAATCTACAATCCACCTAATAAAGGAAAGAGTAAGCACAGAATCAAATAAGCAGTCACTATATAAGAAATTCATATAGAGTGCGGAAACATTTTAAATAAGAGAAATCCAAGCATCACAATATGAATAGCATGAAATATAACTCAGAATAAATAGCATAGTAATCCAAAATACACAATCATGGGTACCTATATTATTACATCATATTAAAGGTTAAGTAATTAAAGCAAATAAGTCCTCACATCCTCACTTATAAGAAACTAAGCAGTAGCTCCCTCTAAAGGCTCCTCCTCTAGATAAGGCATCTCTTTTGGCACCTGATCTTCTATCTGATATGGATCTGCCATTATCAGTTTCACAATGTAGGGCCCCAGCCAAAAAAAGAAAATCTTGTTAGACAATTGTCTAAGTATGTTTTAAGCTGATAAGTTTTATGTGTTTTGTAATATTACTATTTTACATATTCTTAAGCAACAACTATATCAAATAAGGGAGCAACTAGCATAATAAGGTAAAGGAAAAAACTATAAACAACATTTATAATTTAAGCAAAAAGGAGGCTAAGACATGCCTCAAATGTAAGCTAAACAAAGCAGGGCATATAAGTATAAGTAACTGAACAAGTATTGAAAAAAAATACAACATCTTAAATATGCAGGTGATCATAAGAATTATGCAAGTTAAATAAATAACACTTAACAATGATATATATAAATAGCAGTAATAACTCTAACATCCAAAAATATATATAAGCAAAACAAAAGAATAACTAACTGAATGAAAATACTGTATACAAAACATCAATGCTATATATGAACATCCATGTACTTACTGCCATACAGAAAAGAGCTAATCTAGCCCACTGAATATCAAAAGGATCTTAGCATCAACAAAGAGGCTAAGGCGCAAAACTATATTCTCCTAGCATCATCAAGGAGGCATAGGCAGAATATAGGGTTTTCTCCTAACGCCATCAAGGAAGTATAGGCAGAAAATACATAGCAAATTTTCTCCTAGCATCAACAAGGAGGCATAGGCAAAAAATATAAGCAAAGTCTTCTCCTAGCATCAACAAGGAGGCATAGGCAGAAGACATAACTGAGAGGCAGCTCTAACATATGTAATTATTAACTTTAAATTATTTACATTAATGTTTTCATAAGGAATATAAGGAGTCTCCATATTTTCCTAAATTTTTATTCATGCATCAAAGTGTTATATGATATGTCCAAGAAAATATAGCACAAATATCAAGGAATGCGTAAGCAACAAACATCAATAGAAGCAAGGGACTCTATTAAGCATGGTAATATCATTTGTTCTCAAATTTAACCATTTTAACTATTCCAAGTTACACAAGTTCAGGATCTCCAATTCCTACTATCGAGTGTAACTTAGAAGCTCGACCTTATAAGTTAAGAAGGAGTATAACTGATTAGGTTCCAATCTAATTCAATCAAATTATGACTACGAGTTAAATTAATAAATCATACATCCTAATTTTGTAAATTTAGATGTTCTATCTAAGATCTGATCAAGATCTTCTAAGCTATAGATTATGGAGTAAAGACCATGAGATTGGGCTTAATCACATAATCCATAAATGGTAAGACCTAAGATCTAGGTTTTATTCTAATAGTGATCTATTGGTTAAGGCAAATCCTATTAGCAAATCAAGCTTAATATGATGAATCTCCTATCGTAAATCTAGGATTGAAAGACAAAATAATCAGAATAAGTTGAAAATTCTAGAAACTAATAAAAATAAGGATTCATTCACTGAATAACCCACTTATCCAATGAATGAAATCTAATCTATGATCTAGTCATAATCTTAGGAATAGTCCTAATGTGAGGTGAAAGATCCTAAAAAAAGGACTTAGAGAAATTTTTAGAACTTTTATCATTTTGACTTAATAGTTGATTTTACTCACTTAATTAACTCTAATATAATTATAATATTAGTTTTAGTGAATTAAAATACAGTTTAGAGGTTAAAGACACTTAACCTAAATTTTGAGCAAAATGACTACTTTACCCTTACTTAAGGGTCTAAAAAGTCAACTTTTGATTTAAGTGTCCAAATTGAATTTTCTTACTGTAAAATGATTTCTTACTGTCTAACTTGAATATAAACAGTAAGTAAGCTCAAATTGGACAAAAAATGGGTCCTATAGGTCCAAACTAAGGTTTCTAACCTAAAAGGCAATCTAGTAATTTACACCCAATGGAATCTATAAGTTATTGCTATTTTAATTTATAAGGCCAATTCGGTAATTATGTCGACCAACGGGTAAGAAAAATCAAACTTTTCCGTTTGAAGTCTAATTTCAGTAAACTCAGTTTATATAACTTCCCTATGATATACTGAGTGTGTTGACAAGGAGTAGACCCAGTTGGGACCTCAAATGGTCAAGTTATAACCTACTAAGTTTATGGGTATTTTGGTCATTTTCTAATTTTTTAGCGTTCAGATCCTAAATATTATTTCAGTTTATTGATGTCATTGAAATTCTAATCTAGATATCACTTTGAATTTCTGAATTTGGGATTGAATTGACCAAGTTATGGTCAATTGAATTCTATGGACATTTTGGTCATTTTTTTCTAAAGTCAACTATAAGGTCCAGGGTTGACTTTTTATCCTGATGTCCAAATAAAAAAAACTATTACTACCACAGTGATGAGGTTGTTCTCCTGAGTATTTTAAGACCCATATTGCCTATGTTTGGACAACTAGGTTAAAAGTAATGGGGGTTTAAATAGGTCCTAAAATGTCACTATATTATACGTACCCCGAAACTAATTTTTGAATTATGTCATTTGATTTCTTTTATTTTTCTGAGTAAAATGAGACCTATATTGACTATGTTTGGATCATTCTACAAAAAGTTATTAAACTTTTATGTTTTATTTAATTTTTAATTAATTTAATTACTATTTAAAAATACAATTTACATTATTTACTATTCATATATTCAATTTATACTAATTCATTTATATGAGTTTAGAATGAATTAATCATTCAATTTATATGTACTTAATATAAATTATTTAATAATTAACGATTAATTTGTTATTAAAATATTCTAATCATATGAATATTATAATAAATGTTCACTTAGAGTTAGGGTTAATCAATCTTTAATTAATTACTCTTAATATTAGTGTACTATACTTTTTAAATTAAATTAATCCTAATTTAATAAGCTAAATTGAATTAATCCTAATTAATCATTAATCAAATTAATAATTACTCTTATTATTTAATTGATTAATTTAAATTTTTTAATTGTATTTCTACACATTAATATTATTGTTTAATTAAATTATTTTAAATAATATTAATTATTCTGAATTATTTATTATTTTAATTGAACTAATTTATCTCCTTTTACTCCATTCATTAATTTTAACCTGATTTAATAATAGCTAATCAATTTTTTTTTGACAAAATTTAGTAATTCCTACTATTAATAATTAAATTCAACTAATTTTAATTTATTGAAATAAGTTAATTAGCTCCTTACTATTTTGAAATAAGTTCTTTTTGATATATTATATTATTATCATAAATGTTATTTAATTGAATAATATCCTAAAGTTCAACTGTACATATATATATATATATATATATACAAGCATGAAACCCGCACATTGTGCAGGCGACAACACAGTGAAAGAAAATAAAACATATAATATAATATCGTAAAAGACTTGGGGATGTAATTCTTCAAAATCAAGTTGCACTTATAATGAAAAAATACACAAAAAAATTAAGCTTATCAAAATTTGGGAACAGAAAAGAAGAGTATTTTTTAATATATATTAAAGAATTGCTGCACATATGATAATATATATTAAATATATAGATGATGTATCAACTTAATCTTAATGTGTAAATAAGTGATTGATTGAATATATTTTTTTTAGAATCTATATGTAAAATTTAAAATTTTTTTATTTATATATCATGTATATTTTTAAATACATATTTTTATACAAGCATGAAACCCGCACATTGTGCAGGCGACAACACACTGAAAGAAAATAATTGGCAAAGTTAGAATTTTTGACCTATAATTAAAAAAATCCCTTAATTAACCTTAAACCCTAGATCTTGTATTGACCATAACTTGGTTAATACTTATCAGAATTTAGCAAATTTAGATTCTATGGAAAACTTAGGCAATAAAGAACAATAATCTGAAAGAAAAGTTATCTTTCACTTAGCCAAATTACTAATTTGCCCTTATGAGTCAAATTCACTAATTTGATCTCATATGGCTTAATAATCACCCAAAATTAATTTAGTTGCTGTCTAAATCCTACATTAGACAGTAAGAAATACATTCCAGAAGAAAATTTCAGAATTAAAGCCCTAGATCAAAATTTGATCTTTTGAACCCTTAAGTAGGGGCAAAATGGTAATTTTGCCCAAAGTTAGGGTTTAGCATCTTAAAGCCCTAAAATCATTGTATAATCACTAAAATCAGTAAATAGAATGATTTAGAACTGAAATTAATCAAATTTAAGTCTAAATTAGGTTTTGATTAAAATCTCAGAATTTGCTCATTAAGAAAATTCCTAAGTCCTAAGTGAGTGTTTTCATTCTTTAATCATTCTTAGACCCATCCTTAGGTCTTATAACATTAGTTAGGATGTGTGTCTTGAGAGATACTCTTAGTAATTAAGAGCCTTAATTCTTAAGATTAGGAATAGATCTTAAGTTAGAATTCATCTATTTAAAACATATAATATAATATCGTAAAAGACTTGGGATGTAATTCTTCAAAATCAAATTGCACTTATAATGAAAAAATACACAAAAAAATTAAGCTTATCAAAATTTGGGAACAGAAAAGAAGAGTCTAAATTGTTGTCTTATAGATAATAATAATTCATGGATTTAATAAAGTTGATATTATAATTAAATTAAAATTATGTAAAATAATATTAAATCAAATATATTCTCATTAAGCATAAAGTAGTATACTTCTTATGTTGAGCAATATTTCTTTTCTTAACTTCCAAATTAAGAAAATTTTTTTTTCAGCATAATCAACATATATAATTAAGCAAAAATAAGCACTAAACAATATTTATTAATTAACTAATATTTTCAGCAAAGCAATCAAAATGAAAAAAAAAAGTACAAAAACTTATAAAATTTCTTCTATAAATTTGATATTATAATATTTGAGGCTATAGATATCAAAAATATTAACTCACTTTTATTGATGATTATTCTTTATGAAAATGAATTTATATTTTAAAATTAAAATTTGGTGGCTCAAAACATTATATTTTATAATCAATATTTGATGGCTCGAACATTATTTATACGTAGATTTTCTCAAATATTTAAAAAATTTTGAGCCTTATTTACCTTCTCAACATATATTAGAATGAGAATAGTTTAAAACAGTCATCATAATTGTCAAAATTTATTGATACATAAAACAATTTATGCAAAGTATCATTCAAAACTGAGAAGAATAAATCTTTAAATAAAAAAATTAAGATAAAAGAAACCGCGAGCAGAGATCTATATGAGAAAAATAGGGCTGATCAATCGCTGAGGCCGAAGCGTCCGTGCCTTGCTGACTTAGAGCTTCTTGACATTGCCACTCTAGAGGCTGAGCAGCCTGAGCAAGCTGCACTTGGCGTTGGGGCGAAAGCTGCAGCCAACACCGCCTCCGAGGCCGTCAATGAGGTGAAGATAAGCCTCCAAATCTTGGCAGCAGGAGGGGTCGGCGTCGGGCTTGAGAAAGGGGGAGAATCAGCTGTCCACCCTAAGCTCCCTACCCACGTGCTCATAGCCGTCAAATCCTGAGATTGGTCACAAAGTCATGCACATTGACGACCCTCAGCACCTTAACCCTCCCCTTATCCTCCAGCCTCTCCTTGAAGGCCCTGTTCCCCACCCGCAGGCCCCCAAAGGAGAAGACCGCCACCGGCGGCTTCCCCTCCCCAATGTTGAGCTCGTCCGCGATCAGCACCGCCCGGGCGGCGCCATGTGCCTTGCAATCGTGATGCTCAGCTCCTCCCCCCCCGTAGACCTCCACCAGCCTCCTCACCTCCCCCACCACTGCCACCGAAAGGCTCTGCCTTTCCTCCCCAGGAGTCGTGTACAGACTACGGAACCCGCACTCCACCTTCGGGAGCTTCTTCCCCACCGCAATCGTCCACATTCTCGCGTGCTCCACTAGGTTCACACGCAAGTTCACCGTCTACTCTAGCCATGTGGCGGTGCCGCGGAGCGCTACCTCGATGTCACGACGCCCCATGCTGCGAATCTCCGCCTCGCTGTTGCACACCGCCCGCGAAGCCGATCAGGCTGGGGTTCCCCGCTGGCGACCGCCAGGCCGGGACCCTGAGCACCGCCGACGCGTACAGGTGGCGGGACAGCCGGTACAATCTGTGGGGAGGCGCACCTCGGAGCGCCGCCCGTTGTGCGCCGCGTGGATGAAGTCCCCGTAGTGCAGAAAATTACTCAAATTTATATAGTATAGATTAAATTTGAAATTACTCAAATTTGAATATTATGAATGTAATTTTTTTTAAATAGAAAGATAGAAATGAGATTTCATCATTTTGAAATGGCTCTCACATACTCTCCACCTCTCTCTCGTATATTAATACATAAAAATTCCTTAAAATAGTTCTCATTTTATTTTTCATATTATTTCAAATAAAGAATACTTTATGTATAAATTTAAATATTCTCTTTATTAAATATAAAATTATTCAAATTTGAGTATTATGCACTTAATTTTTTTAAAAGAGAAAGATAGAAATAAAATATTAAAATTTATAAATAACAAAATATATTTTAATAAAAATTTAACAAATTATTTTTATTAACCTTTATTTTCAAATTTATACAAAATTTTCAAATTTTTTAAATTTTTTAAATACTAATATATCTATCTATAATTTATAATCTATCTATAAGTATATCATATTTATAAATTTAAATATTCTCTTTCCTGCGGTGCGTATATAATATGATTAAGTATCAAAATTATAAATTTAAATATTTTTTTCCTCATCAGTGGGTATATAATATAAAAAGTATTTAAAATTTATCCTGTTAGATTTTGAAGAAAAAAAAATTAAAAATTTTAGAAAATAGTATTCACAAATCCTCCCTTCACAAATATTATGGCTTTTTTTATAAATTTTCTCTCAAATATAAATATATATATAGTATATATATATATATATATATATATATATATATATATATTTGCATATTAATATGTGGCTAGCTAACAGTAACATTTAATTACAGAATTATGTTACATTTTATTATTATTAGACAGACCTAACTAATTAATGAAGAATATTACTACATTTACACATTAGTATACACTAAAATATATAGATGATGTGTCAATCTATTGTGTAATTAGATTATTGGTTGAATACATTTTTTGATAAGACCTATATACAAAATTATAAAAAAAAAAATTCTAATTAATCCTGAATACTTTTTGATGTATATTCTTGTGTAACCATATTATTTTCCATTAATGAAAAACTAATTTAACTATCATTTACATATATATATATATATATATATATATATATATATATATATATATATATATGTTAAATCCTAAAGTTTCTGTCTATGTATGTGCATTTATACATATTATATATATATATATATATATATATATATATATTATTCATTTTTTTTTTTAATCATTATTGAGATCTAATCATCCTAACTGCTTTATTACTCAGCTTGACCCAAATTAAATATTAATACATATTTATTTTAATTTCAAATATATATATATATATATATATATATATATATATATATATCCCTATTAAACTAGATTACAATCTGACTGCTTAATATTTCTTAATCGTGCTTAATTAACTAATACAATCATATAACACTAAGATTCATATAAGTTTTGATGAATATATATGTATATTAATATACTAATTGTATTAGGTTTTCTGAGTATATATATGTATATATTTTTATTTTCTAAATTTCGGGCAGGTAATAATGGCGGGCGGGACCCACGAGAGGACAGACGGCCGACAGTTAGCAGTCGACGCGACCAGTGGGCCCCGCAGCACAGAGCGGCGCGGCTTGACGCGCGGGACCCACGTCCACACTTCGAAGGGAGGCCTACCGAGAGGCAGGAGTGGGGCCCGCTCTCACACATCAGTGGTGACGCGGCAGGAAGAGTGGGTCGGGTCCCCGAGGAGGCAAGATGGGTCGTGGAACGAGCCAGCCCGGTCCCCGGCCAGACGAATTGGGCGGCCCGCATGTGGAGGAATCGGTTGGGTCTACGCGACCTGGCCCACGGGGACTCTTCGCATTCGCGAAGGTAAGCGAAGACGAACCTTAGGGTTCGACACTCAGCAAATCGACGCTGATTAGGCACCGAAGGAGAGAAGGATGCAATAATCCTAATGCTATGTTGCTTAAACGAAGCTTAGAAATGAGATTAAGAGGAGTAGTGGTACCTCAGTTGGAGCCGCCGAACCTAGGGTTTGCTGGAGGAAGAAGACGAGGAACGGGACCGACCTCTTAATGCACACGACCACCTCGGACACCCTTCTCCCCACGACCCGAGCCCTAACGGCCTTTGAGAGGGGTGCGGCGGAGGTCACGAAGGCTGGACGCCGCGCGTCGCGCGATGCCCTGCCGAGCATGACACGCGGGAGCCCAAGAGGAAGGAGATCTCGTCGCCGTGCGTCCAGACGGTGGGACGGCTGAGGACGGTGCCGTCCGATCTGACGGTACCGTCAGGTCCAGCAGACGGCACGGACGGTCGGCCGTTAAAATAAATTTAATTAATTTTAATTAATTAAATTTCCTATTTAAATTAAATAAATATATTAAATTTAGACAAATTCCAAATATTCACCCCTAGCTAATTGGTGAGGAACGCAACGGCGATGTCTGATTTTCGATCCAACAAGTATTTTAATTTCCTAATATTCGGGGCATTTATATATTATTAAAGTATTCGTCAAAATTTTGACGACTTCCGATTGACACGAAAGCATCACCCCTAGCTAATTTGGGGGCAATGAGCGCAATGACGAAGTCCGTTTTTCGATCGAATATCTATTTAATTAGGTCAAATTTTAGGGTTTCTGGATTTTCTAAAAATCAGGATTCAATCTATTTGACTCCTGATTTGGACTGGGTCTTAAATGTTGGCTCCTAATGACTTAATTAGTTCTTATTATTAAGATTAGGGCTGAGATTAGTCCAAACTGACTAAGATAACAACTTGGGTTGTTACAGTTTAGTTCCTAGAAATTCAAATCCAACCTGATCTATCATATGTCGAGGAGCCAATACAAATCATGGCACGTGATCGCAAGCAACTTAGGAATAGTGCAATCAGGATGATCAAAGTGCAATGAAAGAATCATTCTTGAAACGAAGCCACTTGGGAAAGGGAGTCAGATATGCGAGCCAAGTATCGTAGACTCTTCGAGTACCCAGGTATTCTTTCCTAGCATTTTAAGCTTTCAAATTCAATTCATGTTCTTATTCTTGCCTTCTTCTTTTCACTTGAGTGAAGTCAAGGATGACATCGTTCTTAAGTGGGGGAGCCTGTAACAACCCATGTTATTACCATTATCAATTAGGACTAATATCAGCCTTAATCTTGATCTTAAGTATTAATCAAGTTATTAGGAGTCAACACCTAAGATTCAGTTCAAATTAGGAGTCAAATAGATCGAATCCTGATTTCTAAAAAATCTAGAAACCCTAAAGTTGACCTAATCAATTTGACATCAGATCAAAAAATGGACTTTGCCATTGTGCTCATTGGCCCCAAATTAGCTAGGGGTGCTATTTTGGTGGCAATCGGAAGTCGTCAAAATTTCATCGAATAGTTTCTAAATACCCCGAAAATCGAGAAAATAAAATAATCATCAGATCCCAAATCCGGCCTTGCCGTTGCGTTCCTCGCCCCTCAATTGGCTAGGGGTGAGTATTTGGAAAATTTTTGGAGTTAATTAATTGGTTAGGATTAATATTATTAATTAGAAATTGTTTTAGAATTATTAATTTAGAATTTAAATTAAATTTTTATTTAATTTAATATTATAAATTTCTGCGGCCATTAATCGAGAGACGCCGTCATCCCTGAGTACCGCACGACGTCTCCTCCCCCGTTAGGAGCTAACGGCGCATCTGGACCGTCTGATCTTCGATCAGACGGTCCCAGCCCTTCGCCTCCCTCGATGAGATCGCCTCGCCACGTGGCGCTCCGCCGCGGCATGAACCAATCCAGCGCCCTTCCCGCCTCGCCGGATCCGCTGTCAAGCCCTTATGAACCCCGCCCGAGCCTAAGGTCCTCAGTATCGCATGAAGGAACGGACCGAGCCCTCGAGACCCTAGACCTACGCATAGCCGTCCACTGAGGTACGCTCCGATCCCCTCCGATTCTCAGTCAATTCCGCATTTCTTGTTTAGAAACATTATTCCGCGATCCCGATTAGCCATTGATTGAGCTCGGTCGGGTTGGATCGACCCTGATCGAGCGGAATGTGGACTTATTCCACATTGAAAGCGGTTACCAGTAGCCGACCCACGAAGTAACCACTAGGGTTTGAGTCTACAGCCGATTCTGCCCCCCTCCGGTGATGGGCCCACCACCGTCGGGTAGGCCTCGACAAGACCTACCCATTGGCATCCGGTCCCGAGCCCGGCGACGGGATGAGGGCCGCCAAACTTCGTGCCTTAGGCGGTTTGCACCGTGGGTTCAGCCGAGGGTTGGCGATGTCTTGGGTCGAATCAGACCCGACCTGACCAATACGACCAGTCTGCGTCGTTACGATACGTGTCACGCGTCGTTGGGAGCAGGCCCATCCCTGTCAACGCAGCCGTGTGCGGTCGATCTCCGCATCCCCTCTGTGGGGCCTACCTCCGTCCATACAGCCATCCCTGTGCGGGGCCCGCCATCCTGACGCGGTCGGCCTCAACGTCACCTCTGGGGGCCCGCTTGCGTCTCGCAGCCATCTCCCGTGTGTCGCGCATCCTGGGTAGGGGCTCACAATCCCATCCGTCGCCAGCAGTGGGACCCGCTTCCTCTGCAGCGACCAACCGGGGATGCCACGTGGTGCTGTGGGTCCCACCACCATTAATGCCTACAGAAAAGATTAACTAATTATAATTATATATTTAATTATAATTTGATAAGTATATTATATAAACCTAAATAATTCTATAATTATAATTATACAGAAATAGAAACTTTAGGTTTCTGAATATACATATATATTAGCTTAATTAAATTAGTATTAAGCAATGATTAACAGTTAGTTAATTAGTGCTAACGAGTAGTTAATTAATTAATTGATTAGCTTAATTAAACAGAAACTAGTAATTAATTAAATTAATATAATTTAATTAATTAAAACAGTAAGGATAATCTAATTGATTAGTAATTAATTAGTATAAATTAGTACTGTATTTACACTAGTTAATTAGGATTAATCAATACTAATCCTAAGTCTAATAAATAACTATTTAAATATTTAGACAGATAATTAATATTAGATCATTAATTAAATTTAATTATGATTAATTAAGTAATTAATGATAATTAAAGATAGATTGATGATAATTAATTAACTAAGTAATAAATACAGTAAAATTATTTAACTATATAATGAATAGTAAAATTATTCAAATTGAATAAATGAACAATAAAAATTTATTTAATTCAAACATTAAAAGTTTAATAACTTTTTGTATGATAATCCAAACATAATCAATATATGTCTCATTTTACTCAAAAAATAAAAGGAACCAAATGGCATAATGCAAAAATTAGTTTTGGGATATGTATAATATAGTGATATTTTAGGACCTAACCAAATCCTTACAACTTTTAACATAGTTATCCAATCATAGTTAATATGGGTCTTAAAATACTTAGGAGAACAGCCTCAACACAATAGAAGTATTAGTTTCACCGTTTAGAGCTTAATTTGAAAAGTAACATATATGACCCTACCCTAAAAATGACCAAAATGTCCTTATGATTCAATTGACCATAACTTAGTCAATTCAGCTCCAAATTCAAAAATTCAAAGTGCTAACTAGCTTAAAATTTTATTGTTATCAATAAACTGAAATAATAATTATGATATGAAATTTAGAAAATTAGAAATGACCAAAATACCCCTACCCTTAGTTAAGCCATAACTTGACCATTTGAAGTCCAAATTGGGTTTACTCCCTGCCAACACACTCAGTATATTATAGGAAAGCTATAAAACCTAAGTTTGTTAAAATTTGACTTCAAACAGAAAAGTGCGGTTTTGTCTCCCATTAACCGACAAAATTATCGATTTGCCCTTAGAAATTGAAATAGTTATAACTTAGTTATTTAACCTCAGAATGCAGCGTTCTTAGACTCTATGGAATCCTCGAATAATAGCCAACAATAAACTGCATAAAATTTTAGGTTCCATTAGGTGTTATTTACTAAAATGCCCTTTAAGTTAAAATATTAGTTTGGACCTATATGACCCGTTTCTTATCCAAATTTAGCATACTTACTGTCTATCTTCATCTTAGATAATAAGGAAACATTTGGCAGTAGGAAATTCCAAATTGAAATCCTAAGTTAAAAAGTCACTTTTTGGACCCTAAAATAGGGGCAAAATGGTCATTTTGCTTAAAATTTAGGTTATGCGTCCTTAACCTCTATATTATCTCTTAAATCACTAAAACCAATATTAGAGCTGAAATGGAATCATTCTAATTGTTAAAGATCAGTTATTAGGCCAAAATATTAAATTTCCTAAATTTTCTCTATCATTTCTTAAGATTTTGCACCTCACATTAGGACTATTCCTACGACTAGAACTAGCTCATATGTTAGGTTTCATTCATTGGATAAGTGGGTTATTCGATGAACGAATCCTTAGTCTTATTAGTTTCTAGATTTTTCAACTTATTTAGATTATTTTATCTTCTAACCCTAGATTCAGGATAGGAGATTCATCATATTAAATTTGATTTACTTAATAGGATTTTTCTTAATCAATAGATCACTTTAGACTGAAACCTAGATCTTATATT
The DNA here is from genome assembly GCA_016760335.1 of Gastrodia elata. Classification (NCBI taxonomy): domain Eukaryota; kingdom Viridiplantae; phylum Streptophyta; class Magnoliopsida; order Asparagales; family Orchidaceae; genus Gastrodia; species Gastrodia elata. Next base: position 33,495,566 of record CM028678.1, on the reverse strand, counting down.
ATATCCCTTTTGGATTATGTGATTAAGCCCAATCTCATGTGTTTAATTTATAATTTATAGTTTAGAAGATATTGATCAAATCTTAGATAGAACGTCTAAATTCATCAAATTAGGATGTTATGATTAATTGATTTAAACTTGTAGTCGTACTTTATTGAATCAGATTAGAACCAGATCAGTTCTAATCATTTTTAACTTATAAGGCTGTATTTCTGAGTTACACTTGATAGTAGGAATTGGAGATCTTGAACTTGTGTAACTTAGAATTGTTAGAATGGCTTAATTAGACAACAATAGTGTCACCATATGTAGAGAGTCCCTTGCTTACTTGATTTATTTTATTGCTACACATTCCTTGTATTTTGTGCTTAATTCCTTGGACATATCATATCAGAGAACTTTGTACATGAATTAAAAACTAAAAATAATTAGGATAATAATTGCCTTTGGGTTTAGTTTCTATGAAAGACGGCCCCGTAGCCCATGCATATATATATATATATATATATATATATATATATCAATAGTCAATCATAGTACAACAAATCAACTGGGATCAAACTCCACGGTGTCATCAGTCAGGAGGTCCAAAAGCCTCCTGGGGAGCACAGCGCTCCTATCAAAAGAAAAATACTCTCGAGGGCCAAAAAAGCACAAAAGTCCGCTACTTGGTTCGCACTACGCGATCGGTAGGAAAAGATAACTCGCGGGACCTCGAGCAGCAAAGAGAGAGGATCGGCATGTCTGTCGGCCCCTCTGGATCGCTGAGTCCTCTCCCAGAGACGTCGGAGTCTCCGAACGGCACCTAGGCAATCGCCCTCAACAATGAGCCCTGCAAAATCTGTCCCCATGGTCAACAGAGCCTGCCTGAGAATAGTCACTGCCTGGACCTCTGCCTAAAGCGGGGATCTAGCCTGAATAACATCTCCTGCAGCCGACAGAAACTGTCCCTCTGCATCCCGAACCACAGCTGCACCAAAAGCACTGGGCTCACCAAAATGTCTGGGTTTAGTTTCTGAGTGAATTCTAGTGCACATTTACCCTAATGGACAGTGGTAAGGAGTAATAAGGAAGCTTAATATTACTCATTGAGGAGTGTGTATTAAGCTTGGAACTCGTATAGTCTTGTAGACGTGCTTGACTCCTCAGCTATTTTTGGACGTGTTCATAGAGACAAAAGTAAAATAACTAAAAGATTCTGCATTTGTATTTACTGCTGTAACAACCCAGGTTGTTACCTTAATCATTTAAGGTTAATCCAAATCTTAATTAGGATTTGGGTAGCCTAGTTAAGTCATTTGGAGTCAACCACAAAGACCTAGTCCAAATTAATAGTCAAATTGATCAAATCCTAATTTCTAGAAAACTCAGAAAACCAAAAATTTGACCTATTTAAATTGACCTCTGATTGAAAAACGGACTTCTCCATTGCGTTCACTACCCCAAAATCAGCAAGGGGTGATGTTTTCGCGTCAATCAAAATTCGTCAAAATTTCGACGAATATTTTAATAATATTTAAATACCCAAAATATTGGGAAATTAAAATACTCGTCAGATCAAAAATCTGACCTCTCCGTTGTATTCCCCACCCCTCAATTAGCTAGGGGTAAATATTTTAAAATTTTTGGGAACCAATTTAAATAATTGAAAAAAAAGTATTAATTATTATTTAATTAACTTATTAACGGCACCCTTGAATTAAAACCTCCGTCGTTTACTCCCGAAGACGGTGCCGTCTAATCAAACGACGCCCATCCATCCGTCGGATCGACCCGATCCGACGGCTTCGGGTTATCGTCCTCGTCTTCTCCGCAAGATAGCCACGTGTCCATACCGCCGCTACGGCCGCCAGTCCCAGCTCGCCGAGGCATCGCATGCTCTGTCCGTGAACCCACAAGGGCTCACTCGACCTTGGGGTCCTCTCTTGGTGAGTTCTGAAGCTCGGAGCCTATCCTCTGCAAAACCCTAAAACCTCCTTCAGCCGTTCAACTAGGTACCTCTATCGACCCCCCCTTTTTCTTACTGCATTCTATAATCGATTGTTCGTCACCTTATTCCGTGCGTTCAATTGCCGATTAGCCGGTCTGGATCGTCGAAAGGTTCGATCGATCGAGATAATTTCTTGATCGATCCGCAGTAGAAGTAGTTAGGATCCGTTGCCCGCGACTGTGAACCTAGGGTGAGGCCTAGCTCGCGCCCTGGACCGCCTCGCCTGTCGTCTCGCCCGGCTACGACTAGCCCTTGGCGAGACCTATCGGAAGCCATGTGAGGCATCACCGGACAATGCCGGGGCTGCCGACAATATCGTGCCCTAGCCGAACCCGTGCGGGTTAGGGCACGTGGGCGCAAGGATTGTCGGGCCGGCTCGGGTCGTCCCGAGCTCGGCCCGATATGCGCCGACCCATCTGCATCAGCAAACGATTGATGTATGTGGGTCCTACCGCGTCCAGCGCGCGCGAGGGGATTGGCCACGCGTTGCCCGTGGGACCCCCATTTGGGGTTGCGGTCTCTTCGACTGTAGCCATGGGTCCCATGGCTCTGTCAGGACGAGTCTTTGCCCGCCGCGTGTCCAGGCGGGGCCGCCCGCTCTGACTTGCCCCGTCAGGGCCCGCCACATGTCGGGCCGTGGGTCCCGTGCCATAATTACCTGCAAAATTAAAAAATAATTATTTAGAATATATATATATATATATATATATATATAACTATATATATACACTTATATACTTATATAGTTTTAACTTTATGATTAAGGGTTAGCATTAAGAAGATTTAGTAACACTAATTATGGTTAGTCAACTTAATGACAATACTTAATTTGGATTAATTAGTATATCAAAATAGAACTAATAATTCATAAATATATATATACTTAGTATATAATATATTATCATTAGCCTAATTATTCAATTAAGTATTAATTAATTAATGTTTAATATTAATAGAACATTAATATTAAGTGATTAATTAATTGATTAAATTAATTAATAGTAATAATTAATTAATTTAATTAATTGATTAATATTAAATCCTAATTAAACACTTATTTAATAATTGAAAATATAATTAATATATTTAAATTAATTAAATAACAGATTAATTTTCGCTAATTAATAATTAATTTTAATTAAGTATAGAATATTTAATAAATACAAAAATATGTATTTTAACTTTAGGAATGAACAGTAAATTAATATAATTTGAATAAATGAATAGTAATTTTATTTATTTAAATTATTTAATTCAAAAATCTTAAAAGTTTAATAATTTTTTGTAGGATGATCCAAACATAGTCAATATAGGTCTCATTTTACTCATGAAAATAAAGGGAATCAAATAGCGTAATGCAAAAATTAGTTTCGAGATATATATAAGGTAGTGACATTTTAGGACCTAATTAAACCCCCGTAACTTTTAACCTAGTTGTCCAAACATAGGCAATATAGGTCTTAAAATACTCAGCAGAATAGCCCCATCACTGTAGTAGTATTAGTGTTCTCATTTGGACATCAGAATAAAAGTCAACCCTTGACCCCATAGTTGACTTTAGAGATAATGACCAAAATGCCCCTATAATCCAATTGACCATAACTTGGTCAATTCAACTCTAAATTCAGAAATTCAAAGTGCTAACTAGCTTATAATTTTAATGTTATTAATAAACTAAAATAATATTTTGGATCTGAATCCTAGAAAATTTTAAATGACTAAAATATCCATAATCTTAGTTAGACCATAACTTGACCATTTGAGATCCAAATTGGGTTTATTCCCTATCAATATACTCAGTATATATAGGGAAGCTATAGAAACTAAATTTGCTGAAATTGAACTTTGAATGGAAAAGTTTGGTTTTTGTCACCCATCGACCAAAATTACCGAATTGCCCTTAGAAATTGGAATAGTCAAACTTAGTAATCCGACCTCAGAATGCAATTTTCTTGGACTCTATGGAATCCTTGACCAATAACCAATAATAAACTGCATAAAAATTTAGATTTCATTAGGTATAAATTACAAGTAATCCCTTTTGGTCAAAAACCTTAGTTTGAACTTATAGGACCCGTTTCTTGTCCAAATTGAGTGTACTTACTGTCTATCTCCAAGTTAGACAGTAAGGAATCATTTGACAGTAAGAAACTTCAACTTGGACCTTTAAATCAAAAGTTGACTTTTCGGACTCTTAAGTAGGGGCAAAATGGTCATGTTGCCCAAAAATTTAGGTTAAGAACCCTTAACCTCTAAATTGTCTCTTAAATCACTAAAACTAATATTATAATTATAATAAAGTCATTTAAGTGAGTAAAATCAACTATTAAGTCAATATGTTAAAATCCTCAAAAATATCTCTAAGTATTTTCCTTAAGATCTTTCACCTCACATTAGGATTATTTCTGTGATTAGGAATAGATCATAAGTTAGATTTCATTCATTAAAAAACGGGGTTTTTCAATGAATGAATCCCTAGTTTTATTAGTTTATGGACTTTACAACTTATTTTGATTATTTTGTCTTTCAATCTTAGATTTAGGATAGGAGATTCGTCCTATTAAGTTTAATTTGCTTAATAGGATTTGCCTTAATCAGTAGATCACTTTTAGAATAAAAACCCTAGATCTTTAGTACTTATCCTTTTTGTATTATGTGATTTAGGCAAATTTCGTGGTGTTTAATCCATAATCTATAGCTTAGTAGATCTTGATCAGATCTTAGATAGAATATTTAAATTTATAAAATTAGGACGTATGATTCATTGATTAAACTTGTAGACATATTTAATTGAATTAGATTAGAACATGATCAGTTCTAATCCTTTTTAACTTATAAGGCCGAACTTCTAAGTTACACTCGATAGTAGGAATTGGAGATCCTGAACTTGTGTAACTTGGAATAGTTAGAATAGTTAAACTAGAAAACAAATGATATCACCATGCTTAGTAGAGTCCCTTGCTTACTATTTAATTTTGTGCTACGTATTTCTTATTTTTTGTGTCATATTTCCTTGGACATATCATATAAGACTTTGATGCATAAATAAAATTTTAAGAAATTATGGAGACTCCTTAGATTCCTTATAAAAATATTAATATAAATGATTAAAGATAAAATTGCATGTATTAGAGCTACCTCTCAGTTATGTCTTCTGCATATGCCTCCTTGTTGATGCTAGGAGAAGACTATACTTATATTTTCTGCCTATACCTCCTTGTTGACGCTACGAGAAAATTTGTTATGTGTTTTCTGCCTATGCCTCCTTGATGACGTTAGGAGAAAATCCTATACTTCTGCCTATGCCTCCTAGATGACGCTAGGAGAATATAGTTTTGTGCCTTAGCCTCCTTGTTGACGTTAAGATCCTTTTGATATTCAGTGGGCTAGATTAGCTCTTGTTTGTATGGCAGTTAATACACAAAAGTTCATATATAGTATTGATATTTTGTATACGCTTCAGTATATTTATTTCAGTTAGTCATTTCCTTGTTTTGCTTATATATATTTTAGGATGTTAGATTTATTGCTGCTATTTATATGTATCATTGTTGAGTTTGTTTATTTAACTTGTATAATTCTTATGATCACCAGCATATTTAGGATGTAGTATTTTTCTTTCAGTACTTGTTCAGTTAATTATACTTATATGCCATATCCTATTTAGCTTATATTTGAGGCATGTCTTAGCCTCTTTTTGCTTAAGTTACAAATGTTGTTTATAACTTTTCCTCTATATTGTTATGCTAGATGCTCCCTTACTGATTTAATTATTGCATAGAGTATGTTAAATGATGATATTATAAAACACATAAAATTTACCAATTTAAAATATACTTAGACAATTTGTCTAATAAGATTTTTCTCTTTTTGGCTGGGGCCCTACATTGTGAAACTGACAATGGTAGATTCCCATCAGTTAGAAGATCAGGTGCTTGAGGTGTAGCCTCATCTAGAGGAGGAGCCTTTAGAAGGAGCTGCTATTTAGTTTCCTTACAAGTGAGGATGAGAGGATTTTTGCTTTAATTATTTAAACTTTAATGTGATGTAATAATACAAGTACCTATGACTGTGTGTTTTGGATTACTATTATATTTATTCTGAGTTATATTTTATGCTATTCATATTGTGATGCTTGGATGTTTCTTATTTAAATCGCTTTCGTACTCTGTATGAATTTCTTATATAGTGACTGAATATTTGATTCTGTGCTTACTCCTTCCTTTTTTAGGTGGATTGTGGATTTCATCCTAATCCAATAATAAGTGAAGGGTTAGTCAGAGTGGCACACCACCCCTTAGCTTAATCTTGTGGATTAAGAGGTGGGGCGCCACAGCTGCCTCCTCAGTTCTGCTGCTGGTTCTGTTTGCCCTAGCCAAGAAAGGCTTTGGGAATTTTTGTCTGCCCAAGCCCAGAAAGGCTTTAGGGATTTCACTGGGCCCGATTGGCCAATCTGATATGGCAATTTTACTTATTTATTTTAGTTTTAGCTTACCGTATACTGTATTGTTGATGCATATTTTAGTCAGCTATATTTTTTTTTACTTACCTTCTCACATGTATGTACTTATAGGATGCTAGACTTTACAGCTTACTATATGTACCATTTTCAGATTTCTATCTTTAATTAGCATATGTTATATGATCATCAACATATTTAGGATTAGACTCTACTTTTGGTACTCTTACTTACTACACTATATATATGTATACGCCCATTCCTTGCTTAGTTTTTTGAGGTGTGCTTTTGCCTCACTTTTTGCTTAGTTATAAATGTTGTATTTATAACTTACCTTGTTCTTTGTACGCTTACTGCTCCTACTGCTTGTAGTTTACTTTTCATTGTGCTTAAGGTTAAAATGGTGATATTAATAAGTCATGTAAAATATTCAGCCTAAAATGTACTTAAATAATTATCTAACAAGATTTTCTTTTATTGGCTGGGGCCGTAGCATTATGAAACTGATAATGTCAGATTCAGATAGATTTGATGAACTAGGTGCTGAAGGAGAGAGCTTTATTTAAAGGAGGAGCACTAATAGGAGAGACAGATGTTGTCTAGTTCCTTCTTAACTCTTTGTGAGTATGAGTGATTTTATTCAGTCTTTTAAACTATTCATTTAAATTTTGTAATAATCAGGTACTGTGACTGTGATTACTTTTTTGCACTTTATTATTTATTGAGCTATGTTTTGTTTCTTACTTGATGAATGGTGAATGGATGTAATGTTTATTATATTTTACTTCTACACTCTATTTGTGTTGATTTAGTGATTAATTTCTTATTTAGATTCTGTGCACATCCTTCCCTTATTAGTGAATTATGGGTCTTACCTAATCCAATGATAAGTGAGGGATTTGCAAGAGTGACACTCCACTCCTTAGCCTAATGATTATGGACTTAAGGAGCGAGGCACCACAGATCTGGCGATCACACATATCTTATAGTTGGAGTGTGTGTGTTGTTATATGGGAAACCCTACTTTACTTGGTTAAGCAGATGGGCTTAACTCCTCATTTATTCTATAATTTTGCCTGCATAACATAATGCATATTTAAATCAAGATAAATAAATAACATTTATTGTTTATAGTCCATGACTATATTAATAGTTTATTCAATCCTTGAGACTGAAATCTTCTTACTTTTATATATTACTGTTTACTTATATTAACAATCTTTTATCATGTTGTATATTTCTACTTATTTTGACGCACACTTGTATGTATAGTTATACATGCCCTTTTTACTTACATATTTGATGTAAGCGGTGAGCAGCTTTTCCAATTATTGTATTTACCCATTTTACTTGTTATTTTATAATCATTTATTTACTTTTTTTTATTTACTGCATTGTGCACCGCTTATAATAATTGTAAATGGTTAATGTGATATCCACACAATCTAAAATAATTTAGTTGCCCTAAAATGTAGTTAGACTTCTTAAGTATAATCACAAATTTTTATTTTGTTAATTATGCCCTATCATATTAAAAATAAAAATGGTAAATCAGAAGCTTGGAGTGGATGTTGAACCTAATGTAGATCATGTCCAGTAAATGCAGATTGAAGACATTTCCTTTACCTATCTTTTTATTTTATTATCAGTGAAGATGAGTGTCATTATGTCATAAATATTTGTATAACTTTAATTAAGCTGTAGATGTTTTAATTTACTATTCTATGATGAATGTGTTTTCTTTCCTCTGGATTACGGGAATGGTATATATCTATAGTATTATGCATTTATTTTTCTTCTTTAAAGATCCTTGGTTCCCCATAGTACTTAATAATAGGTTAAAACTTACTAACTTAGTATTAAGTACTATAGAAATACCTAATGTTGGATTAGATTACCTAATCTGGGTTAAGATGCAATAAGCTCTAAAATCTTAATATAGATTACCCAAAGTTGTTATTAGGTCGATTAGAGCTAAAATTGCCAGATTAAGATAAATATTAGGATCCTAATTTAAGTCGAATAAAAATTAAGTAAAAATACCTTTATAAAGAGTGCGGCGAAGGGATCCTACTGCTAAAGTTTGAGCACAATTGAGATCTCTGATCGTCCTATGTTAATTTTTAAATTTTTAACTTCAGAAATTTATAAAAAATATAATATATAATGTTAGGATGTTGAGACCATTCAGATCATCATGGAGATGATAATAGAGCTTCGGTGGGCTTCTGGGAGGTTCCGAGACAATTAAGAACAATTTAGAAAAATTCAGCTATAGTAGGTTCCACAGCGCGTCGTGGCGCGCCATAGTAGCTAACAAATAGTGACCGGGTCACCGTAGCATGCTATGGCAGGTGCAATTCTAGAGACTAAGACATCGTAGCGCATTGTAGCGTGCCCCAATGAGAAACAGACAGAGACTGGGGCTGTAACGACCCCAATATCGGATCAATGATCCAATCCAATACTGGAGCATTACCACAGTGCTTGACAATAGATCAGAAAGAAAATAATCCAATATTGAGTGTTGTGCAGCCAAAACTCTTTGTGAGGGTGTAAGTTAAGGATTGAAGTATACAAGAAGAAAGATATGCAATTAGAAAATTTTATTTTATCTGCTATCCAAACCAAACATTTTATTTGAAAGTAAATCGATCACAGAATAAAGTAAGAACATTGTAGAAAATAAATTATTACAAACTAAAATTAAAGAGTAATTAAAGTAAATTCTCTCACTTAGATAAAGCAATAAAATGAAAGGTGCGGAAGCAGAATTCTTCAGATGCAACTAATGTCCAAAACTAAGACCAGCTCCAGTATCCAGAAAACTCTTCTAATCTACCATATTTTTAGTTTATAAAATACGGTAGGTACAGCCAAAAAAAAAATGGTTAGACTAAATAGTCTAAGTATATTTTAAAATTGGCTAAATTTTAAGTATAATTTAGTTTGATATCACATACACAAATTTAAAATTAAGTACTGGTAGCGCAGCATTTAAAGCGTCAAAATAAGGGTAAGATAACTATAAAGAAGATAGTAGTAAAGTAAGGAGTAAAACTCACAAGTAGGTTTTCTCTAGCCTACAACAACAAGCAAGGGAAAAAGCATCCTAATAAGATTAGAAACTACTAACGCGCATATGAAAGTATGAAATAATTACATGAATATGTTTAATAAATATTATGCTAAGTAATTAAAGCGGTGAAGTAGGAAAGTAAGAGAGGCAACATATACTGCATGAAAATAAAACTATAAGTAAGTAAAGCATAGTACAACAAGTGAAAGTGCATAGCAAGTAAAGTAAGAAGAAGCTTAACCTCTTGAGCAAAGAAGGCATAGTCAAAGACAATAAAAGGTAGGCATAGTTCAAGGGCTATGATGAGTTCTCACAATCAACAAGATTGTGATAACCCTAATATTTAATTTTTTCAAGTTATTTTAAGTTTTCCAGTATGCAGGAAAAGTTACAGAATGATGACAGATTGTAAATACACATCTGCACTCACATGCAACTGCACGTGGTCTAAAATAATACGAGATTTGTGAAGTCCCGAGAAGTTATCATCCTCTGGCAATGGAGTGTTTAGTTATTAAAGTATATTTGATCAATCTCGGCACGTAGACCCTTACGTGACTGATGTTAGTTAGATATGATTCTTACATCTAAGTTTTCAAATCTATGATTTTTATTGTTTCGATCATGTAAACTTGACTCCACCAAATAGCATCACATGCATCTATTGTAGTTTAGCAAAGGAAGGGAATCATTGGGCAATGCAGATTATGTCACTTTCACCCACCACAAGCTCTCACTTTTCATCTTTCTTTTTTAACTAGAATGAGTTATGGAGCATATTTGGTGGCTCTTAGCTCAAACACATCAACTTCTTAGTTTAGCCAGAAGAATAATGCTACAATTCTCAATAGCTTGTCATTGGGCTCTCAGCCTTTGTGCAAATGTTCATAGCTTAAGCTAATAGTGAGAAGTGAAGCTCTAAGATTATTTTATTTTTTTGTCGCTCTGCGTATCATTTCAAATCCAAAGAACTTACATCGATCATTCTCGTGCAGCGAATATTGTCACATATATTCGTGGCGAGGATGCTCCATATGCATGTCTTTCGTTTTAAAATGATAAGTGAGCTTGATAGTTTCTCAGTTAAAAACATTAATTTAAATATATCATTCTTCACACTGCATTCATCCAAGCAAGCTTTCATATCCATAAGCATAAATGACTAAAAATTTTATTCATTAAAAAAGTTGAGTACAAACACCTTTTAAGTTCTTTAATTTATTACATGACTGTGCCCAGCCCTCCCCAAGGAGGGTTTAGCCTTCTATCAAAAAATAAATACAAGAAAGATAAAACATGATTTTGAACCCTTGCATGGTTCTTGCAGAATAAAATAAATCAAAGATAGAGAAAAAGTACTAGGAATAGTTGTCGTGTTCACCGGATTTTCTCTCATTCTCCTACCTTATTCCTCTCCCTGATTCCTGATTGTGCTTCCTGCTTCCCTTGATATTAGCCTCTACCTTCCTTAGACAAGGTTTCTCCTTTTTTATTGCTGTAATTTCAAATTTTCTAAGCCTTTGAGTGTCAAAGAGTGGAAACCTTCCATTGTATTTCTCCTCAACTTTTATAGATGTTGAGCAATGTACCTTGCATAATGACAACTAACCTTTCATCTCCTCAAAAATTAAATGGATTAAAATAAATATTCCTTTTTCTCTCGAAAAGAAAGAGAATTGATGGCATTATGAATTAATGGTTGCTGTGAGAAGGCAAAGGATTCAAGATTTTTGGCCTTCCCTATTATTCATTTATTGCTTATTCCTAGCTAAAGTAATGATGCGCGCTGCGATGTACTGCTACGGATTTGCATTAAAATATTTTGATGGGACCATCTTCGACGCGAGTCCCGCCACTGAGCCCACACGGACCCATACCGGCCTTGATATTTCAATTTTATTTTATGCATTTATTTTTGTCCGTTTCAGTTTTATTTTCACATTTATTTTTGTCCATTTCATGTATTGATCGGAGGGACAAATATTAGCCCTCCGATCATTTATTTTAAACACTCTAAGGTCTAGATTCCTTTGAGGGTATTATAAATACCAAAAATTTGTATGTTAATTTCAGTTTTTGATAAATAAAAATTTTGAGTTTTCTCCAAACAACGAGAACGGCTCTTGTTTCTCCCGGAAAACCCTAGTTTCCAAATCCTCCCTCTCCAAACCCTAGCCATCACCTTCTGGACTCCTCCCCTTACTGCCTTCGGACCTCTCCCTGCAGGACAGCCGCTGCCACCACCCCAGCCGCCGTTGCCCATCCACTGCTGCTGCCCGACCGTCGTTGTCCAGCCGCCGCCACTGCCCCGCTGCTGCTGCCTACCGTCGCTGCTACCCAGCTGCTGCCGCTACCCCTGCTGCTGCTACCAGCTGCCGCCATTGCCCCTGCTGCCGCTGTCGCTGCCAACCACCACTCACCATTGCTGCCCTTACTGCCGCCCCTGCTGCCGCTATCAGACGCAATTGCTGCCCCTACCGCCGCCACCGCTGCCCCAGCCACCGCTATCTAGCCGCCTCCACTGCCCAGCCGCCGCTTCCCCAGCCCCCGCTGTCCAGCCGCCTCCACTGCCCAGCCGCCGCTACCCTAGCCACCGCTGTCCAGCCGCCTCCATTGCCCAGTCGTCGCTGCTCTAGCCGCTGCAAGAAATCTACTCGGATCCCCATTCTCGCTCTCGGTTTAAATCGGCATGTGTTTGCTCTTCCCATACCCTAAATTGAATTTATTTAATTATTTTCTCGTGCGATTTTTGGGTAGAATTTATTTTTTGGAGCACAAATCTAAATCCGATCGTTGCGAATGGTTTCGGAACAGAAATGCCTCCGGACACACCCGCATGGCAAGTACAACTCGAAGTGCGAGTTACCTTTCCAGACTGGAGCCTTTCCTTTGGTCCGGAACCGATGCCGATCGCTCTTCCTGTTCGTGACTCAAGACACCCCATTGCCAACGAATGTTATTTTTAAACTACTGTGGAATCTTCTGTAGGCAAATGCTGAAGCTTAATTGATCTGAAGCGGCTGCGCAAAAAGTGCTTAGAATTCCAAATACATCTTACAAAAATTTGCATTCACAAGCATTCACGAACCTTAGAATTGTATCAGAGCCCGGCAACACCAAACCCTAGTGTTGCCCTGCATTAAATTTGGTATTAGAGAGGGCTTCGAAATTTTCTCAAATTTTGGAATCCTATTCTCCTAAGGTTCACATCACTGCATATATAAGAGTCAGGAGTCTAGGTGCATACATATTTAAAATTGCATCCATCATTGCATGCATTTGAGGAGTGGTAGGATAATTAGCATGGGTAGCCACAGTCAACACTTAGAGTCTGAGATGCACCAACCACAAGAGATGTCCCATGTTGCACCGCACTTGAGCTCTGAGAAACCTATCTTGTTTAGGAACTTTTGCATGGAATGCAACACGGAGAAACACAACCTGAGGGAAGAGATGAACATCTTGAGAGCAGATCTGAGAGGAGTTATAGGATGGGTGAACCAACTGGAACACACGGGTAGAGGATCTAACCCGCCTGGTTCAGGAGGAGAACCATCCATGAACCATTTCCTGACTCGAGTGGATGCCCCTCATGAGGATCTGAACCCACATCTAGGTCAACATAATTTACACCACGAGTGAGACGAGGATAGATTAACTCTAAAGATAGATTATAGAGCACGCACATCGAGGCCTAGACCTGCTGTACCTTAGGATGTTATATATAATGACGCCTTTAGGGCCCGACCTGATGCCCCTTTTGGTGATCTGCTCTGGGAGGAATAGAGACCCATACCTGCTGGGCATAGAGATATGAGACGTCCTGTTCGAGCCCCCCCTCAAGAGGATTATTACGGACCACCTCCCAGAGGTCGGGATGGTCACCGCAGATTCCCATCCAGGGAATGCAATGATTATCCCCAATTTGAGGATGACTTTGATAGACCTGTGCGAGATAGACGCCCAGACCTGACACGTGTTCTCAAGCTAAACCCTCCTAGCTATGATGGCATGATGGACCCCAAGATTTTTGCAGACTGGGTTCTCGACATAGAGAGTTATTTTGACTGGTACGGTATGTACGAGGATCAAAAGTTTCGCTTTGCCAAGATGAGACTTACCCTGAAAGTAAAGATCTTTTGGCTAGGAAAAGAGAGACAGATGGAGTATGATGGGCTTCCTCCAGTGACTACCTAGGCTGAGATGAAAGCCCTATTGGAGGCCCAATACATATCGGCATACTACATGAGCCGATTACACGATGAGCTGACAGCATTGCGCCAGGGCACTAGGACCGTCCCAGAATATTATGCCTAGATGAAAGATCTCATGATACGCTACCACATCCATGAGTCTGAGCTGGATACTCTGTCCAAATTCAAGTACAAATTGAGGCCAAAGATTCATAGCAAACTCATTCGCTACGACGTATATAATTTGGAAGGCACTGTGTCTATTGCGATTGATATAGAGACATATCAAAAGAGTTCAATAAGACATTTGGGATGACTAGGACCGATAGACGGGATGACTCAAAGGCTCGAGGTGATGGAGCTAAGACTACGGACATGGCCATGAGAGAGGCTAAGGGGAAGGCCCTCGTAGGAGCTATGACTCTAGCACACATTAAGTGCCTCAAATGTGGTACGTTTGGGCATTATGCCAAGAACTGCACCAAGCAGCTCACCACATTACTGATTCAGGAGGCTAGTGATGATGAGTCTACCCCAGCCAGAATTGATAATGTTGGTGTTGTGTTGAATAAGCTTGACTTAGGGGCCCCAAGTGATGAAGAGTTTGACTCGAGCCTCCTAGTGGTGAGATGTATGATCGTCACACCCTGTGAGTCTACTAATTATTGGAGGCCCAATATCTTCTAAGCCTTCTTCCGAGCCAGGGAGAATTCATGCAGATTAGTGATTGATAGTGGCAGCTGCATGAATATTGTGGCAGAGTTCACACTTGCACTTTTAGGGGTCACTACTGAGCCCCACCCATCACCTTTTCATGTAGCTTGGATTACCAAGACTACCATTCCTGTGACGCGCAGATGTCTCGTACCCATCACAATCAGACCCTATACTAATCAGATCTGGTGTGATGTCATGCCCATGGATGTTTGCCATGTTCTTTTAGGGAGACCATGGTTGTATGACAGGGACGTGACTATTCATGACAGGACCAATACATGTTCATTCATGTTGAATGGGCAGAAGGTGGTCCTGAATCTCGTCAGACCCTTAGCCTCACACCCAAGACCGAAATCCACCAAGGAGACCCTTCCGCCCACAGAACGGAAGAAGGCCTTGAATATTATCAGGGGAGTTAAGTTAGAGAGAGAGAGTTTTATGAATGGCATCCTTTATGCCCTGGTGGTACTCCAATCATCTGGACTAGTGCCTGACACCACCCACCTTCCTGAATCTGCCAAGAAGCTTTTTGAGGAGTTTCAGGATGTCCATCCTGAGGAGTTGCCTGCTGGATTACCTCCCATGAGGTTGATCCAGCACGCCATTGATTCATTCCCTGGCTCCTCCCTACCCCATTTGCCTCACAACCGGTTAGGCCCTGCAGCACATGCTGAGCTGTAGAGGCAGATTAGTGAGCTATTAGACCATGGATTCATTCGTCATAGTACGAGTCCATGTGCTATTCCAGCCCTTCTTGCCCCCAAGAAGGATTGAACATGGCACATGTGTGTTGATAGCCGAGCTGTCAACTGAATCACTGTGAAGTAAAGATTCCCCATTCCGCAATTAGACAACATGTTGGACATGCTTAGTGGTGTTGCTATCTTCTCAAAGATGGATCTGAGGAGCAGATACCATCAGATTAGGATTAGAGAGGGAGATGAGTGGAAGATTGCCTTCAAGTCGAAGGAGGGATTGTATGAGTGGCTAGTGATGCCCTTTGGATTATCCAATGCCCCAAGCACCTTTGCTCGGATGATGACTCATGTCTTCCAGCCCTACATGGGTAAGTTCATCGTCATTTATTTTGATGACATTCTGGTGTATAGCCTCTCTAACGATGACCACCTGGGTCATCTTCGCACCATTTTCAAGCTCCTGTGAGCTGAAAAGCTATACATCCACATGACGAAGTGAACATTCTTCGTGGAGTCTGTCATCTTTCTGGGTTACATAGTAGGCTCCTCGGAAATCTCCGTTGATCCCGAGAAGGTGAAGGCTATCATGGAGTGGCCCACGCCACAAAACATCCATGATGTGTGTAGTTTTCACAGCCTAGCCACTTTTTACAGATGTTTCATAAAGGATTTTAGTGGTATCATGGCCTCTATCATAGAGTGTAACAAGAAGGGAGAGTTCAAGTGGCCATCTTCTGCTGAAAAAGCATTTTAGCAAATCAAAGAGAAGATGTCATCTGCCCCACTGTTGAGATTGCCAGATTTTTGCCAGACCTTTGAGGTGCCTTGTAATGCTTTTGATGTTGGGATTGCTGGAGTCCTCACCCAGGAGGGCCACCCTGTTGGATATTTCAGCAAGAAACTCTCGAGCCCAAAGCTAAATTTATCTAATTATGAGCATGAGTTTTACGCTTTAGTGCAGAGCTTGAGACACTGGAGGCACTACCTATTGCCAAAGGAGTTTATCCTACACTCAGATTACCAAGCTCTTAGATATATAAACTCGTAGCACAAGCTTAGCCCACGTCAAGCAAAGTGGGTGTCTTTCCTACAGGAGTACGACTTCGTACTCAAACATTGCAAAGAGAAGGATAACACACCTGCCGATGCTTTGAGCAGAGTTACTCTTGTCATCATAGAGATGAGAGCGCATGTGATAGCTTTGAGCGCATGATTGAGGATTATGCCACATACCCTGATTTTAGTGGCATCTATAGTGCTTTAGCCGCCGACCCATATCACGACACTACGGACTATGTCATTTGGGACCAGTACCTATTTAGGGGAACACGACTATGCATTCCCAATACGTCTGTATGCGCAAATTTATAGTATGGGAGTTGCATGGTGGAGGACTAGGAGGACATTTTGGGAGGGACAAGATAGTAGATCTTGTTCAGGAGAGATTTTACTGGCCAGGGATTGTGAGGTTCAACGCCCAGATTGTGAGAAGCTGCAGGGTGTGTCAGGTTGCAAAGGGAAATAAGCAACCAAATGGACTGTACACCCCTCTACCCATTCCTTCCACCCCTTGGAAGGATGTCAGCATGGACTTTGTGCTAGGACTACCACGCACATAGCATCAGCACGACTCCATCCTGGTGGTAGTTGATCGCTTCCTAAGATGGCATATTTTATCCCGTGCTGCAAAGCTAACGACACCTCTGCCATGGAAAAACTTTATTTTAGAGAGGTGGTAGCTCATAGGGGTGTACCCAAGACGATAGTGACTAACAGAGATGTCAAGTTCACGAGCTATTTTTGGAAAACCTTGTGGCATCTTATGGGAACCAAGCTCATGTTCTCGATAGCCTACCACCTGCAGACCAATGGCCAAACTGAGGTTGTCAACCGTAGCCAAGGGAATCTACTGAGATGTCTGGTTGGGGACCACAAGGCTAATTGGGATATGATCTTACCACATGCCCAATTAGCCTACAATAACTGATTCAACTGGTCAACTAGGATGTCTCCAAACGAGATAGTTCATGGCCATAGGACTAGGGTTCTACTAGATTTAGTTCCCCTACCATACGCTCATAGGACAAGTTAGTTTGCATCAGAACTTGCATTATAATTGCAAGAACTACATATGGAGATTGAGCACAGATTGCACAATAACTACGATCATTATAAGCTGCAAGCTGATGCCAGACTAAGGGACACATCTTTTGAGGTAGGTGACTTGGTGATGGTGCGACTGAGTTCGGATATGCTTCCCTTAGGAAGCCGCAGAAGAACCGAACCATACAAGGTGATGAAAATGATTGGTACGAATGCATACCAGTTAGCCTTGCCATGTGATTGGGGAGTACATCTAGTGTTCAATGTGGATGATCTGACCCAATTCTACGAACACCCACTGAGACCCGAGGAGCCTTCTGCAGATAGTTCTGAACCAGAATGTATGAGAGAGCAGTGTGTTGGTGAGAATATAGCTCCACAGACAGCCATGCTTACTTTTTCCCCTACTATGACCTCCCCTGATGGTAGCACCCCAGCACTAGAGGACAGAGATTCAATTGAGGACCTATTGCCGATATTGAGGTCCATAGACAGATTACCCTGAGGAGATTCACTGTCAGAGTTGATTATGGATAAGGAGACAATTGCCACTACTGAGGGTGGCTTTCAGAGATAATTGGTTCGTTGGAGAGGACGACCCGATACGGAGGACAGTTGGGTACTTGCAGAGGAGATTGAGAGATTAGATGCTGATCTCTTAGCCAGCTACCGCACAGACCACTCACCAGTGATGAGTGCTTATAAGCAGGGAGAGTTGATGGGAACCATCTTTGACGCGGATCCCTCTGCCGAGCCCGCCTGGACTCATACCGGCCTTGACATTTCAGTTTTATTTTATGCATTTATTTTAGTTCATTTCAGTTTCATGTATTGATCGGAGGAACAAATATTAGCCCTTCGATCGTTTATTAAAAACACTCTAAGGTCTAGATTGCTTTGAGGGTATTATAAATACCCAAAATCTGTATGTTAATTTCAATTTTTAATAAATAAAAATTCTGAGTTTTCTCTAAACAGCGAGAACGTCTCTTGTTTCCCCCGGGGAAACCCTAGTTTCCAAATCCTCCCTCTCCAAACCCTAGCCGCCACCTTCGGGACCCCTCCCATTGCTGCCTTCGGACCTCTCCCTGTAGGACAGCAGCTGCCACCACCCCAGCCGCCGCTGCCCAGCCGCTGCTGCTGCCCAATCGCCGCTGCCCAGTCACTGCTACCAACCGCCGCCGCTACCCCTGCTGCAGCTGCCAGCTGCCGCCGCTGCCCCTACTACCGCTGTCGCTGCTAGTCGCCACTCACCGCTGCTGCCGCTGTCAGCCGCAGTTGCTGCCCCAGTTGTCGCTGCCCCTGCCATCGCTGCCCCAGCCACCGCTGTCCAGCTGCCTCCACTGCCCAGTGGTCGCTGCCTTAGCCGCCGCAAGAAATCTACTCGGATCACCATTCTCGCTCTCGGTTTAAACTGGCATGTGTTTGTTCTTCCCATACCCTAAACTGAATTTATTTAATTATTTTATCGTGCGATTTTCAGGTACAAATTATTTGTATGAGCGCAAATCTAAATCCGGTCGCTGCGAGTGGTTTCGGAACAGAAATGCCTCCGGGTACACTCGCATGGCAAGTACAACTAGATGTGCGAGTTACTTTTCTAGACCAGAGTCTTTCCTTTGATCAGAAATCGGTGTCGACTGCTCTTCCTGTTCGTGACTCAGGACACCCCATTGCCAATGAAAATTATCTTCAAATTACTGTGGAATTTTCTGCAGGCAAATGCTGAAGCTTAATTGATCTGAAGAGGCTGCACGAAAAGTGCATAAAATTCCAAATACATCTTACAAAAATATGCATTCACAAGCATTCACGAACCTTAAGATTGCATTAGAGCCCGGCAACACCAAACCCTAGTGTTGCCCTGCATCATATTTGTTAAGTAACTGTTCGTTGCGATGGGCGGTAGCCCAGAGCTCTCGGGTTTGTGGCCGCTACGGCGCGCGGTAGCGCCGAGCTCTGTGTTACCCCCGCTACGATGCACAATAACACCGAGTTCTCAGGTTTATGTCCGTTGTGGTGCGCAAAAGCCCTGAACTCTCAGGTTTGTGTCTGCTGCGGTGCGCAATAGCGCCGACCCTCTCGGGTTTGTGTCCGCTACGGCGCACAGTAGGGCCGAGCTCTCGGGTTTGGGCCGCTTAAGTGCGTTGTAGCACGTCGTGGCGCGCTGCAGCGATTTTCTTCCAAATTTCTGAATTTAGCCCAGAGTTTGCTTTGCATGACTTAATCCTAAAAAAGTAGCAGAAACACAATCAAATTATACATTTTTAGCATATAAGTGTTTGTTTTTTGTTCATTTGTTTTGCTATAAATTTTAAATTTATCATACCTTCACACTTAAATTTTTGCTCATCCACAAGTAAGCTAAAAATGAATTTTTTTTATTTCCTAGATAAATATTTCAATAGGATATGTGTGAAATATTCTTGCTATTTCATGTATAACTTAAAAAGATTTCTATGGTTGCTTCACTAAAACAAGGACAAATTTGGTGTGTTAGAATCTTGTATCATTTGTGTGTCTTCTTAGAAACTGTAATGAATATGGCTTTTCAGGAGAAATTTTTTCTTCATCTAGTTTTCTCAAGTTTTTTCTTACTTTGGGAGAGACATTTTTCTTCATTCTTGAATTTTTTTTTTCTTTTTGCATTCAATTCAATGAAGAGACAATTTTCTTCATCCCCAATTATTTTCATTGCGTTCAGTAAATTCTACAAAAGCCTAGCACATTCTTTATTTTCACTCTTTCATTATTTTTATAAATCAAGTTCCTTAACCCCACCCTCATACTTAAATTTAAAGCATCATACACTTTTGATTGTAGATACTCATAGTCAAATGAATGTAAAATATTTTAGTATGAAAAATTTCAAAACTATTCATTTTGCTTGATCACCTCTGGTTAAGTACTTTATAGTAAAGAAAATCTTCACATAATCTATCACAATTAAATTCAGCTCATAAAAATTTTCAAAAGAATTTTCAAGTTAATGACTTTCAAGTTGCACTAAGACTTGGGTTAAATGATTCACTAAGATTTATTTAAACAAAACAAAAAGTACAAAATTGAAATAGCCAAAAAAAAAATAACAAAAGGTAAAACACAATGACCAGAGTCTGATCAATCGTCTTCATCCTCTTCTTCTTCTTCTTCTTCTTCTTCATCGTCATCATCCTCCAGCCATACTGTATTTGGAGGGGGTTCATAAGCTGGGGGTTGTGGCAGCACAGCGTCGCCCGATCCATCCTGCAGGCCCTAGTTCAAAAATATTATTCTGAGAGAGCTGAGTGTAAAAATCATTTTGAAATTGGCACTGTTTGGATTGTTCGATCTTGCACTACCACATGTCTGCTGCCATACACTTCCCCATTTGTACTTGATAGTCCCTCATTATGTTCATTCTCTTTTTAGATCTTTTAAAGTTGACATTATTCTGGAAGACGATGAAGCTTCTCCTTCCTCTCCTTTTCTCTTCTTGCTCCTCTTACCCTCTTAAAAATGGGTATGTATGTTGTATCAGGTAAAAGAAACACGGGAAGGAATTATTGTGTCACTAGAGGATAGTTTGACCCCCTGGGCAGAGCATATCCTAGAGATCAGTGCTCCAAATGCTAATGCGGTGCACGACCCGATCAAGGCATTCCACAATTGTACCAGAATGATTTTGGAGATATGGATATCTCTAGGTTGTTCGATTGCGCAAATTAATATCGCTCTTGACCAGGTTACCTCACTCAAATGCCCAGTTGGCATTATTCTGATAGAGATAAGAACATGCCAAGCATTACATGAGTCCCTAAGGAGGGCTCATGGAATATTGGCAAGATTCCCTCTCTAGCCCGCATCTTTGGAGGTTAAAGCGCCAGCTATAGCCGCTGGATCAAATTTACAGCATTCCCTCGTACAAAAATGTTACGCCCACTTGCATTTGCTGCATTAGCGTAAACTTTCTGAACGATGAATGGGTAATATTTGGTCTGCAAGCTAACCAAGTTGTCCCATCATCGGTGCGACACATCGCTATGGAAAACTGGATAGGGGAGTTCGAATCCCCTTTCTGGGATAAGTTTTCATCGCGAAGTTATTTGGACAAATCGCTGCTCGTCCTCCACCGAGGAAAACCTCTTTTTATTGAAGGATCCTCCAGAGGTAGAGGCTTCAGCTCCCTTACTAGCGACACTTATCTTTTGTGTTCCATTGGTGTAGGAGAGGATTGAGAGTTATGAGAATGTTAGGCAGAAATTTTTAAGCTTAATGAGTGTGTGAGCCATCCTCCCCAATCTTTTATATTTATAGATCTAGACATCACTAATATTTTCTCTTAATCCTTATTCAATCTCATTTATGGCTGTCAAAGAAGGTCATAAGTCATGCCATAAGTGTGATTCAGTTTTAGCCTTTGGAAAGAGGGAAAAAGGAATCTTTTCAGCAGTTTTAACTAGGATACAGGTTTCAAGGTGCGCTGTAGCGACTTTGACTGCTTGGAAATTCCCAAGCAGTTAAATAAGGCTCCAGCTATTCGTCACACGCTGCAGCGTGCCTAGCGCGTTGTGGCGTGCGATAGCACCTAGGTTTCCGCTTCCCACGGGTAAACGTTAAATTCCTCTATAATGCGCCGCAACGTAAGATTTTGATGTAGCGCACCGTAGCGGCAATTTTCGCTACAGCGCGCGGTAGCATTGAAATCTGCTGCGGTGCACTATAGCATCTGCTAAAAATAACTTTTCATGTTTGCATTTCCAATTAAGATCAGGTTGCAATTCATTATTGTTGATAAAACAAACTAATCCTAGGCACATGGGTTGCCTCCCATAAAGTGTTTGGTTTAATGTCGTTAGCCCGACAAATCTAGGCATTTTACTGTGCTTCCTCTGGAGAGATTTTTCTCTAAATTTGAGGAGATCCTTGGCGGGCACTAACATGCTTTTAAGCTATTGTGCTCGATCATAGGCCCTCATCATCAGTCTCTAGGGATACCTTTGTAGTGGTTGATTTCTTTTTCTTTTTCCCCTGACGGGTTTTCATTTTATGACTTTTACAGTTGTCATTTTTACCTCCAACCAAGGTGTAATTGGTCCTTTTAGAATCAACCTCGCTTAAATTTTCCCTATCAAGTTCCAATTTTAAATTGGGAGTTTTGGTCATATCCTTTTTTTTCCATTCAACCCTCATATTTTTTTCTTTAAACAATGAGGGCATTAAATCTATATTCTCTTCTAGACCGTTCACTCTTATAGTCATCATGCCCTGTTATATATTAATTAAATCTCTTGAACTAGCAAGGAAAGGTCTCCCAAAAATAATAGTAAAGTTTTCACTCCATCTGTCCCATTCACAAATAATGAAGTCAGTTGGAATTATGAAACTTCCAACTCCCACCTGGACATTCCTCACCACTCCTAGGGGGGTCATGAAATTTTGATTAGCAAATTCAAGAATTATAGGGATCTCTTTCATTCCCCTCACCCTAAGCTTGGAGTATATGTGCAATGGCATGATATTGACAGAAGCCCCAAGATCACACAAGGGATCTAAAAGGACTTCACCTTTAATGACATAAGGAACATTCATCTTCCTGGGTCCACTCTTTTCAATGCCTTCAGTGTTAATTACCCTAATCTTGTTTTTCAAAATCTCATCAGATAATTTATCTTTCATGCAATCTATTTTTTGCTTTATAAAAATTGATCACACTCACCATTTCTATAGAATTTACTTCAGTCGAACTCGGGAGCATCCCCTGCTGCCTAGTAGACAGCTGTTAGAAATTTGTCCCAATTGAACTTCAATATTCCTAAGAGACATCGCAATTCCCTTGATTGAGGTTTTATGCCGATTTATGGTCAATTCAGTTCTCTTCATAATTTGGACAGTTTTGGCCTTAAAAGCAATAAAAACTTCATCCAATCATGGTTCTTGATTTTTATACTAATTAGGCCAATATAAGTTGTTGAAATTCTGTGCTTGCCTATTTTGAGATTGGGCATTCAAATTCCCTTGATAATTTCCCTCGCTCTAAGAAATGTTTGGGTGGTTCCTCCACCCTTGATTGTATGTGTTGAAGTATGGGTTATTTTGGGGATTATTGTTATTATTTTTGTTATTTATTAAGAAGTTCACTTGTTCTGCATGGGAGGGTGCAAATGGGTTATTTAAGTTGTATCAATCAGTGCTGTGGGTCCCTACGAACAACTCACAGTTGATTTCTTAAATCATATTCACATTCATGTTTTCAATTTTATGGTTTAATAATTCAATTTCCCTCTACAAGTCAGCCAACTGGTTTGAATCATTCAGATTATTTACCTCCTTCCTATTAGAATTTAGCTGCTCAGTTGGCCATTGATACGTGTTGTTTGCCATTTACTATAGGAGGTCAAAGGCTTCCTCTTAGGTTTTGCTACTTAATGACCCACCCGTGACTGCAGCTATGAGTGTTCTAGTGGGTGCATTCAATCTATTGTAATATGTTTGTACTTGTATCTATTGAGGAAACCCATGATAGGGGCAGTGCCTTAAGCATTCTTTAAAATGTTCCCAACCGTCATACATATTTTCACCATTTTATTGCGAGAAATTTGAAATCTCATTTCTCAGCTTGGCAGATTTAGCTGGTGGGAAATACTTAGCTAAGAATATCTTAGCCAGGTCATCCCAAGTTCAAATAGATTCACCAGGCAAAGAGCTGAGCCAAGTTTTTGCTCTATCTTGCAATGAAAAAGGAAAAATTCTTAATCTAATGGTGTCGTCTAAGACACCGTTAAATCTGAATGTGTCGCATATTTCCAAGAAATTGGAAATATGCGAGTTAGGATCTTCAGTAGCTATTCCACTAAATTGATAATTTTGGACCATATGCAGCGTTGAAGGTTTGATTTCAAAATTATTTGCTTGAATAATTGGTCTAACAATAGCATTAGGAACTCCAATAGTTGGCAGGGCATAATCCCTGAGGGCCATACCCCTATTATTCTCTAGCACTTCCCCAGGATTTCTTAATTCGTTATTTATTTCAACTTGAGGTAGATTTAAAACTAGTTGTTCACTCCTAACTCGTAAATAAGTTCATTCAATTGGGATCAAACAATATGTCAGAACAATTTCTTCTATTCATGCAAGCCTAATTTATACCTTTAATAGCGTAGTTCACAGTAATATCAATAAAGACAAAAAGTGAAGAAACTAATTTAACAACAAAACAAAAACTAGGCTAAATATAATGATAACAAATATAATTACAAAAATAGTAAAAAGTATATGTAGTAATAAAGAAAATTTCCAAATCACCAATTACTAGCAAATTATCCTTAATACTAACCAATTCACCGTTCCCCGGCAACAGCGCCAAAAAGTTGACAGACTGTAAATACATGTCTGTTCTCACACGCAAGTGCACATGATCTGAAGTATTAAGGGATTGCGAAGTCTCATGAATTTATCATCCTCTGGGAATGGGATGTTTAGTTATTAAAGTATATTTATTTTCAATAATGTTTGGACAAAGGATAATTTGTGATTTTGATTCTAAATCAACAAACTTTCATTAGAAATTACCAGTTTAAGAAGTAGAGAGAGTTGGGTTTATCATGCAATTCATTAAAGGGTTTGGTGTAATTACTCTTCTTTATCAACTCTTAATATCAAATTACTAAAATTTTAATTATAATCAAGCAACAATAGTATTCCTTAGAGTGTTCACTAATTCTAACTACATCATGCCAAGTGCTCAAAGATGAACTCACAAAGGTTCAATCTCGGCATGTAGACCCTTACGTGACCGATGTTAGTTAGATCTGATTCTTACGTCTAAGTTTTGAAATCTATGTTCTTACTATTTCGATCACATAAACTTGACTCCACCAAATAGCATCACATGCATCTATTGTAGTTTAGCTAAGGAAGGGAGTCATTGGGCTATGCGGATTATGTCACATTCACCCAGATGCTCTCACTCTTCATCTTTCTTCTTTAACTAAAATGAGCTATGGAGCATATTTGGTGGTTCTTTGCTCCATGCATCAACTTCTTAGTTTTGCCAAAAGAATAATGCTACAATGCTCAAGAGCTTGTCACTGGGATCTCATCACTTATGCAAATGTTCCTAGCTTAAGCTAATAGTGAGCGGTGGAGCTCTAAGAGTATTTTATTTTTCTACCGCTCTGCACATCATTTCAAATCCAAAGAACTTGCATCGATCATTCTCACACAGTGAATATTGTCACATTTATTTATGGTGAGGACGCTCTATATGCATGTCCTTCATTTTAAAATGATAAGTGAGCTTGATAGTTTCTCAGTTAAAAACAATAATTTAAATGTATCATTCTTCGCACAACATTCATCCAAGAAAGTTTCCATATCCATAATCATGAATGACTAAGGATTGTATTCATTGAAAAAGCTGAGTACAAACATCTTTTAAGTCCTTTAATTTATTACATGATTGTACCAACCCTCCCTAAGGAGGGTTTTGCCTTCCATCACAAAAGAAATGCAAGAAAGATAAAACAGGATTTTGAACCCTTGCATAGTTTTTGCAGAAAGAAAAAAAGTAATGATAGAGAAAAAGTAGTAGGAACAGCAGTCGCATTCTTTGGATTCTCTTGCTCTCCTACCTTGTTCTCCTCTCTGATTCCTGATTTTGCTTCCTTTTTCCCTTGATGCAGCCTTTACCTTCGTTGGACAGGATTTCTCCTTCCTTCATTGTTGTAACTTCAAATTTTCTAAACCTTTGAGTGTCAAATAGTAGAACCCTTTCTTAGTATTTCTCCTCAGCTTTTATAGATGTTGAGCAATGTACCTTGTATAATGACAGCCAACCTTTCATCTCCTCAAAAATTAAATGGATTAAAATGAATATTCCTTTGTTCTCTTGGAATGGAAGAGAATTGATAGCATTATGAATTAATGGCTGCTATGGGAAGCCAAAGGATTCAAGATTTTTGGCCTTCCCAATTATGCATTTAATGCTTATTCCTGGCTGAAGTAACGACGGGCACTGCGGCGCGCTGCAGCCCGCTTGGCTTGCTGCAGTAGATTTGCATTAAAATCTTTGTTAAGTAATTATCCGCTGCGGTGCGTGGTAGCACAGAGCTCTCGGGTTTGTGTCCTCTACGGCGCGCGATAGCGCCCTAGATCTCTATTTGTCCCCGCTACTGCACGCGGCAGCATCAAGCTATCTGTTTATCCTCACTACGTTGTGCAATAGCGTCGAGCTCTCAGTTTTGTGATCTCTATGGCACGCGATAGCACTAAGCTCTCGGGTTTGTGTCTACTAAGGCGTGCGGTAGCGCCGAGCTCTCTGTTTGTCCCCGCTACAGCGCGCGATAGCGCCGAGCTCTCGGGTTTGGGATGCTTAGACGCATTGTAGCGTGTCCTGATGCGCTGCAGCAATTTTCTTACAGAATTCTGAATTTGGCCCAGATTTTGCTTTGCATGACTTAATCCTGAAAAAGCAACGGAAGCACAATCAAAGTGTACATTTATAGCATAAAAGTGTTTGTTTTTATTCATTTGTTTAGCTATAAATCTTAGATTTATCAGCGATCGAGGAGTTAAGCATGTCTGCCTAACTAGTAAGAAAAGTGGGATCTCATAGAAAATAAACACTCACATTCCTCCTTTAAAATATGTGAAGTCTTCTTATATTCCTCCTAAGCCTGTAGTGGCCATCACCAAGAAACTCCTATATTTTATTATGAATATTGAATTTATGCATAATGTATTATATGAATATTTAAGGTTATAATCTCAAAATAAAGCATGCATTCAAGAAATTCAAGTAATTATAAACCATGTGATATCCAAAGTTGTCTAATGTTTAGGTTATCTAACTTAATGATTGGAGCTGATTAAGCTCCCAATTAAATTATAGATATTGATCTCTAAGTCAATTGTATAATATTATAAGTGAATTAGGTTTTGGAAAATAGTAATTTGATTTAAGTTTATGAAATGATAAAATAATTTATAAGTATATTGACATAAAATGAGGCTAGTCCTACACTAATCCTAAATCACATAATCTGTATTGGTTACTAAATTCAAGGCTTAAGGGACTAATGGAGGAAAGGCAAGGCTAATGAATCATTATATCTAAAGAGATTGAAGGATGAAGGTTACTACTAAAGTTAGTCTAAACTAATTTGCAATTGAAAGGATCTAGCCTAATTAATCACTAAACTATTTAGGAACATTCTTAGGAGAAGTCTAAGTGTATGGAAGAGAAAGGATTACAAACTACTAATTCTAGCTCACTATATGATGTAGGTTATTGAATCTTATAGGATATCTAAATCACATTAGAGAGCTAAGGGACACTATAAATCAATTGTTAGAGGGCTTAAATAAAGATTAGGAATTAAAGGGAATGATTTCTAAGATTAATTCTAAGCGTTAAAAACTAGTCCTAATAGGTTCACATACTATAAGGAGATAAGTGCTAAAGTTAAATACCCTAAATGGGAGGGTTAACTAGCTCTTAAGTTCACAAGCAAATCAAGGCTATGAAATCAATCCAACAATAACTCTCCTAATGCTGAGGGTTAAATCAATAATTTTGCTAAGTATACAAGCATCTAATCTATACTAATTCAAGTTCAAACTCTCAAATTGAGTGACATAAAAGTAATCAAGTAGTGAGACATATTTATTGTCCTAGAATTTTAAAACCTAAAGCATGCAAATTAAGAAGTTATGAAATCACATAATTCCACTAATTAAGGAGCCAAAAACCTAATTTAACTAATTGTTGTCCAAATGATATAATAATAGCAAATATGCAATCTTTATAGCATAAGGAGAAGAATGACACTAAGTAGGTCAAAATCATACAATGTTGAAAATTACGATTTTCGGTACTCCTAATTAGGGTTAAAAATTGATTATAAAAATTAGGGTTCAATCCTAAATTGAATTATACCAATGTGTTCATCTCATTTTTCTGATTAAAATGACATATAATTTCATATTATTTTGCTGTGTATATTTAGAGTTATGGTTAAATGAAATTTTGCATAAATAAATATCAATAAATTGCATAATAATCATTAATTAAATTCCATTAATCATTAACAACTGATGGAACAGAGAATGACGTAGTGCAGAAAACTAGAGCGCAAAAAATGGGACTTGACGACTGACAGTGGAGCGGATACACACGCACTATCAAGGCACGCGTTGTCCCGTACAAGAGCTACATGTTGAGGCGGGACCCACAGCGCTGACGGTACGGAGCGCATTTGAATCGAGCCGGTCCAGCGGGGGAGCCCGGACTGCAGTGCACGCGGTAATGACTGCTTTGTCCTCGATAGGGGCCCATGAGGGGTGCCCTGGGGTTTGACCTCCCAGTCGAACCCGGGGTCATACAAGGCGGCCCGCACACCGGTGGAGAGCTCTCGCAATGGCCAACCCAATGGGCCCAAGAATGGCCCATGGGGTCAATAGAAGTGGCGATGGGATGATGCCCTAGGGTTCACAGAATGGAACCCTAGCTTCCACTGTGGTCGGTTCGATCCGTCCGGGATTGATCTGGCTCGATTGAGCCCGATTGAAGCTCATATTGATCCCTTAGTGCTCAGAATAAGTATAGACACAATCAATTGTACATATGTATACATATCGATTATTTGAGTTAGAGCCTCGACTTCCGATCCTTCCAATGCCAGCTCTCAGAATGTCTCAAGCTCTCAGACAACAAAGAGAAATGAAATGGAAGAAATATGGGAGTCTTAGAGGCTAAGGAGTGGGCTGAAGGCTCGATGGAAGGACGGTCGTACGCCATGGCATGCCACAACCGCGGGCTCAGACAAGAATGAGCAGGAAAAAATATTGGTCGTCGAATCCAGATCCAGATTTGATGGCCAGGTCAGATGGATCAACTTAGCGTCGTTTAATCTGGATCTGATCCCATGTGACGATCCAGATGGAGACAGACCGCTGTCCAATGTCTGGCTCACCACAGGGGATTCCTGTGGTTTCTAAATAGCTGTTGGAATAAATATAAAATATATGTGTAATTTAGATTATATTAAATACTTTAATTAAATAATAAATCATACACATTTAATTACTCAAAATTGAATAACTAAATGAACTCTAAAAAATCTCAAAAATTCACCCATGCCTAATTGAGGGGTGAGAAACTCAAAAATGCAATTGAATTTTTGATTGGAGGTCAATTAAGTTATCCTAATTTTTAGAGCATTAAAATAATATTAAAATATTCGGGGAGAATTCAACGACTTCCAAATATTCCCAAAATACAAGATCTAGCTAATTTGGGGGTGATGAGTTCACTAGTGATTTGATTTTGAGATTTAAATAAAATAGGCATTCTTAAAATTATCAGAAAATCAAAAATGGTTACAAATCACAAACGATCTTCAAATTGCACCAAACTTCAGGTGAAGACTTTTAATACTATTATAAGAGTACCAGAAGTGAATTGGAGTTTATTAGGCTTCTAGTTATAGTATAACAACACTGGGGTTGTTATGGGGGGATCGACATGTGATCTAGAGACTAGGTAGTATATCACAGTGTGGGGTTGTGGCGCCCCACCCCTTGATCCGCAAGATTAGACATAAGGGGTAGGTTATCACTCTAGCAAATCCCTTACTTATCATTAGATTAGGTGAGATCCATAATCCAATAATAAGGGAAGGATGTGCACAGAATAAATACAGGAATTAGTCAATAAATCAACATAAATATAGAGCGCGGAAGCATACAAGTAAATATGATATTCATTTCACCATATATCAACTAAGAAATAAAATGAAACATAGCTCAGAAAATAATAGTGCAGAATAGTAATCACAATCACAAGTACATGTATTATTACAACATTTAATTAAGGCTTAAAAGAATAAAAACAACACTCATCCTCACAAATAGAATAAGAACACCCAAGGATCTTCAGCTCCAATTTATTGCGCCTCCTCTAAATAAGGCTCCTCCTCAGGCACCAGATCTTCAAACTGCTCAAAATCTGACATTGTTGATTTCACAATGCCAGGGCCCCAGCTAATAAAAGAAAAATCTTATTAGATAAATTATTTAAGTACATTTTAGGCTGAATATTTTACATACATTATTAATATCACCATCTATACTTAAACTCTACAAAAGTGAACTATCTAGCATTGGCACAGTAAGTATACAAGAAATAAGATAAGCTATAAATATAATATTTATAACTAAGCAGGAATTGAGGCAAAAGTACATCTCAAGTAACTAAACAAGGAGCATGCATACATATATAGTATAGTAAGTTAAACCACTGAAAGAAAAGTCTAATCCTAAACATACTGATGATCACATGATATATGCTGATTTAGAATAATAATCTTAAAGTGGTACATATAGTAAGTAGTAAAATATAGCATCCTATATATATACAAGGGAGCAGGTAAAATAAGAAATACAATTGACTAAAATAATATGCATCAATAATACAGTAAATAGTAAATTAAAATTGAGACAAGTACATATAACTGCCATATCAAAAGAATTGTCAATCTGGCCCAGTAATATTCTCAAAGCCTTTTTGGGCTAGAGAAGACAAAAATTCCCATAGCCTTTCTGGTCTAGGACAAACAGAATAGAATAGTAAAGCTGAAGAGGCATAAAATACAATGCAAATATCTTTTATTTACTTTACTTTTGTTTCTGTGAACATGTCCAGAAATAGCTGAAGAGTCAAGCACGTCTACAAGACTATATGAGTTCCAAACTTAGCATAACATTCCTCAATGAGTAATGCCAAGTTCCCTTATTTCTCCGTACCCCTGTCCATTGGGGTAAAATGCGCTCTATAAACCAATAACTGAACCGAATGCAAGTGTTATCCTAATATTCTATGTTTTCATTTTCATGAAATAATATTTTTTTTATATGACATATCTAAGGGAAAACAACACAAAGTTCAAGGAATGCGTGGCACAAAATCAAGTAGTAACAAGGGACTCTACTAAATATGATTATATCATCTTTTGTCTAATTCAAATCATTCTAACTATTCTAAATTACACAAGTTCAGGATCTCCAATTTCTACTATCAAGTGTAACTTAGAAGTATGTCCTTATAAGTTAAAAGGATTAGAACTGATCAGGTTCTAATCTAAGTCAATCAAGATCGATTATAAGTTAAGAAATAAATCACAATGTTCTAATTTGATGAATTCATACGTTCTACCTTAAGATCTGATCAAGATCTACTAAGCTAGGGATTATGATTTTAATACCACAAGATTGGAGTTAAGCACACAATCCAAAGGTACAATCTAAAAAATCTAGGGTTTTAATTAAAATGTGATCTAATGATTAAGGCAAATCATATTAAGTAAAGTCAAACTTACAAGGATGATTCTCATATCTTGAATCCAAGGTTAATAGATAAAATAATCATAATTAAGTTGTAAATTTTAGAAACTAATAAAACTAATAATTCATTTATTGAATAACCTAGTTATCCAATAAATGAAATCTATCCTATGATCTAGTCCTAGCTTTAGGATTAGTCCTAATGTGAAGTGAAAGATCCTAAGGAAAAACTTAAAGAAAATTTCAGAGAAATTAACTAATTTGATTAATAGCTAATTTTATTTACTTAAATGATTCTAATACAATCTTAATATTGAATTAAATGATTTAAAAGGTAAATTAAGGGTTAAGGACGCTTAACCTAAAATTTGGGCAAAATGACCATTTTGCCCCTACTTAAGGGTCCGAAAAGTTACTTTTTGATTTAGGGTTTCAAATTAGAATTTCTTATTGCCAATTGATTTTTTACTATCTAATATAAAGTTAGATAATAAGTACACTAAATTTGGATAAGAAACGAGTCGTATAGGTCCAAACTAAGAATTTGACCAAAGGGGCAATTTAGTAATTTATACTTAATGGAATCTAAATTTTTATGCAGTTGATTATTGGTTACTATTCAAGGATTCTAGAGAGTCTAAGAACACTAATTTTTGAAGTCAATGGGATTAGTTATGGATAATTCAATTCTTAGGGTAATTATGGAATTTTTCTAAGGAAAATAGGGGTCAAAAACCAATTTTTTCCATTTGAGATCAAAATTCAATAAATTTAGTGGTTATAGCTTTTTTATATCACATTGAGTACTTTAACAGGGAGTATACCCAAATTGGATCTCATTTGGCCAAGTTATGGCTTAATTAGGATTAGGGGTATTTTGGTCAACCTAGAGTTTTTAGTGTTCAGAACTGAAATTTTATTGTAGATTACTGTTGGTACTAAAATTATAAGATATCTAGCACTTTGAATTTTTTGATTTAGAGTCCAAATGATAAAGTTATGATCATTTCAATACTAGGGTTCTATTTTCTAAAAAGGGGTCAAAACCCAATCTTTTCCATCTCTTAAAATCATATGAAATTTTGTACAATGCTCAATTTTATTGAAACTAGGTTCAAATTGATATAATTTGGCCCCACTAGGGTCCTAGGGTCCTTAAAATTTAAAAATTGTAAAATTTTGGTCATTTCAGCCGGCTCTGGACCATTCCGGACAGTTCTGGACGCTAGGGCGCGCTGTGGCGCCTTCTGGCAGAAAGCTAGGCGCGAAGGCGCAATGTGGCGCACTGCGGCAGATTGCAGTGATGTGGCGGAAAACTGTCCAAAATTTGGGTGCTGCGGTGGATTTCAGACTCTGTGGCGCGCTACAGCGCTTTCAGGCGCAGTGGCGCGTTGCAACGCTTTCGGGGGCTGCGGCGTGCTACGACGGGAATATTTAATTTCATCAAAAATGTCTTTCCGCTTTATCAAACTATTAGACCTGAATTTAAAACTTCAGGTGCTGCGGTGAATTTCATGAAAAAAATATTTCTATGCTTCGTTAAACTATTTTGACCCGGATTCGAAACTTCAGGCGCTGCGGCGCTCGACGGTGATATCGCTTGTGCGAAAATCGTAACGGGTCAACTTTTGGGCTCAATTACTCACAACCTAGAGCACTTCACATGCAGTGCCATATACCGATGGAAAGGTATTTCTGAGACATTTCCTTTGATACCTAAAGCAACACCAATTGATCATGTTATCACTGCAAATAGTGGAGTTAAAAGACAAGGTATGCAGAAAGGAATAAAAGCAGAGCAGCTTCATCTTTCTCAAATTGCAACCTAATGAGCTCTAATGAACTCCATACCCTAAATATAGATTTCTAAGAATGCAAACTAAGCATAAGAGTGAAATGAAGTAGCCATTGAATCCATTAAATAGGGGAAAGGGAGTACATTGGTTTTGACAATGACAGATTTTTTAAGGAAGGCTTGAGAGCTTGAGAGGTCATTTCTTCAGCAAACACAGCAATGGGGAAGGAGGAAATGAAAGGAGCTCAGTTTATTTTAATGGCAGAGAGGGCCTGGCTTTGGATGGGATGGGTATGAGTTGTCCCATCCCAACTGTGGGGATAAGGGGGGTGGCAGGAGGTTGAGAGGAGAGGGAGACAAAGGCAGGGCTGGAGCGGAGGAAAAGAAAAAGAAAAAGAAAAGAGGGAGGCGACGAATTTTCAGAAGGAAATTAAAGGAAGCTGGGGCCCAGCCATATTAAATATAATAATAAAAGAAAATTGGATTTAAATAAATTAAATTAATTAATCTGAAAAATCATATTTTATAAACGATCTCCGAAAAATCTTAAAAATTCACCCCTAGCTAATTTGGGGGTGAGGAATTCAATGGGAAAGCCGGATTTTGATTCTGACGAGTATTTAATTTTCCTTTTTTTGGTATTTAAATATTATTAAAATATTCGATGAAATTTTGATGACTTCTGATTGCCACCAAAATATTACCCATAGCTAATTTGGGGGCAATGAGCGCAATGACAAAGTCTGAATTTTGATCTGAGGTCAATTTAGCCAAGTCAAATTTTAGGATTTCTAGATTTTTTTTAAGAATCAGGATTCGATCCATTTGACTCCTGATTTGGACTAAGTCTTGGTGGATGACTCCTAATGACTGGATTAACGCTTAGGATTAAGATTATGACTGAGATTAGTCATAATTGACTAGGGTAACAACTTAGGTGGTTACAGGTGTGCCATGACTCGCCCCAGCACCAAAGCACCAGAGACCAGAGCGTTACAGTGTGCCTTGACGCCTGGCTACCCGAATGCTAACTTGCTACTTAAGCAATTTGGAAGTATTTTGGATCATTTTGAGTCTGAATGTTAGCTGGGTACTTAAGGAAATATTATTAGAGGAGTTTCCAATGTTGGCAAGAGAAAACTAAGGGCTTTGGCTATTGTTTAAAAGAACCCTAATGGCCGAAAACTTTTCAAGTGGAGATCGGCCACCATTGGACTCTAAATTTTATAAAGTTTCGCCATAATGAGCGTTTTGATGAGACGAACGTTGGTACAAAAATTATTGAATTTTAACTTAAGTTTTATTTTATAATAATTTTAAATATTAAAATTTTTAATATTTGTTCCATTTATTCTAAAGCTTGAAATTTAAGAATATTTCTACATCAGAATTCCTATTTTATTTTCTATGATTTTTCAAATTAAAAATTCTGAATTAATTTAGGAGAAATTAGGATACCAGCTCCACTTAAATTGCATAATAGTATCCTTATCTAATATATTTTATTTAAACTAATTGGAGTTAATTTTTTATTAGCATTATAACGACCTCGAGCCGTTACAATAACCCTAGCGCTATTAGGTACTTGAAGCTTCAATACTAACCCTAGGGCAGCATGAGTAATTTTTTTAGTTGGGACCAAACTTAGCCTCAATAGAGATAAATAACTATAAACTAGGTGTTTTATATGAGAATATACGTATTTCACACTAGCGCGTGCCTTTCGGCTTTACGACCCCCCAAAAACGTCCAAATAGCGTGCTAGACTTGGGCACATCTGCCTCTCTGCTAAAATGGCTCCCAAATAGTGAGCCATGCCAAAGTACCAGCCCAAAAATTAGCTTTTTTCCAGAGCCTGTTTTGGGCCCGTTTTACGTCTGCTTCGCCCTGGTTGGTCTGTAACCCTTCCAATTGCGTTCTTAAGCATTTTAAAGTTCTTCTAATAATCAAAGGTAGTTACTACACTCCGTCCCCTTCGATCTTCAACTTGTATTCTAAAAGGCTAGGCAGAATTCTTGATCTAATTATAGTTTCTTGAGCCCAAGCTATGGGTTAGGGCATCAACCATGCACAAGATCATCATGCAATGGGATTATAGTTTCTTGAGCCCAAGCTTGTTTTAACTATCATTACCAAGTCACGATTATTTTCTTGTTTGCTATTTTTTATTGAATTAAAAAAAATTTAAATTTTGTTATAAATTATATAAATCCTTAAAATTATTAGAAGATCGAATTTTTAAGGCTAAAATTTTCTTAAGATATTTTATTTATAAATATTTTTATTCTATAGCAATTTGGTAATCATTTTAATTTAATAAGAAATATAACACTACTTATTATATTATTTCCCTCAATAAAAATTTTTGTAAAAGAAGATTAATTAGTCACCCAAGTCCTAAGTTTGTAGAGATAAAAAATTTTATATGTTCTATTTTGCAATAAAAATAACAACAATAAATGTATTTAATGCAGTCATTAACTATAATTTTAATTACTGAATCCTATGTATTAGCAGTTTAATACGTCCAATTCATCTTAAGACGATAATCTCTAATCTTATTCACTATTGGAGCTAAGGCATAAACACATTTTCTAGTACTAATTTTATTTTTTCTCTTAATTGTTTATTATTTGCATTATTTTCTAATTATTTTTTTCAATATCTCATCTTACTTCATATATTTAAATGTAATATTAAATAAATAATAATTGAAATTTATTAGTATAAATCATGATTATAATTATGTTTAAAATATTTAGTTGCTTAAAAAGTATTGAGATACTTAAAATTTTTCTCTTAAAAAAAAGCTTATGGACTATTTTCTTAAATTAATAAAAAAAACAATAATAATTTATGGAATTTTTAAATCTTACTTCAAATTAAAAAAAAAAAAAAAGATTTCAAATGGAAAATTAAATAAAAATAATCAAGTTTGTTTTGAAACGGTTAAGAGATTAAAAAAAAAAAATTACAAAATTGCAAACTTCTAAGATTCTATAATTTTTTTTAATTTATAGCAAAATTTAATTTAATTTTTTTATTTTATAATAAAAAAATATTATGATTATATAAGAATATACATCAAAAAATATTCAGAAATAAATTTTTTTTTTTTTAATTTTTACTTATAAACCTCAAAAAAAATTAACAAATAATTTATTTATACATTGATATATCATATATATTTTGTGTATATTATTATAATAGTATGCAAATATAGTAATACTCTTTATTATTTGATTGGCATAGCCTTACATTTGAAAGCTCCTGCGGACAAAATTATGCGAGCTATATCTATAATCGATTAAAAATAAAGAACCATTCCTACGGACAAAACGAAAAATCCAAGTTGGCCGGTCAGAGAGACAAAACAGTGCTGCTGAAGAGACAGACCCACCCGCGGGAAAAAATAATAATAAAAATAAAATATAAATATATATATATATATAGCGCTCAGATGTTCCATGGTAATATCTTAAGCATGCATCTGTCCGTCCGATCCGAGGGCTATTATGGCTGGAATTCATCATTAATTAGCATAAATAATTATTAACTACTTAAGTCTGTATGATGATTATATTAGGGCTATATTAATATATTAGGTGACATAAATGACATTGCAGAATCAACTTATATTTCAAGTAGTAGCATCATTATACACGCCTCTATTAAACAAATTATTAAATATTATATAATCCAATTTAATTTGTCGCTGAAATCTTAATTAAAAACGTTAAGCATATGCAGGAAATCATCTCTTTGAGATGCCCATCCTTCTCAGTTTTTCCGTTCTACGTCCGAATTTTACGATAAAATTGGATTATATAATATAATATACTAATTCCAATAAAGTTCCAATCATAAATAATTTGCATGTAGCTTTACATTCTAGATACATGAATTATGATAATACATTCAAGTCAACTGTAACAACCCTAGCCTGATTAATTCTCAGCTTAATCAACATTAGTTTTAATTCTATTGCATTTCAAATATCAAGTTAAGCAAATCCTAAAAATTTGAAGTCAAATGAACTTCTCTAAGTTAAGTTAGTATTTTGATCAGTCTAGATGCTCTACACTAGATCTAAAATATTTTGATAACACTTAATTATTCTCGCATTTAATTCTTAAGAATTTACATAACTAACACAATAATTGCTTGCTACATAAAAGTTATAAGCTCAATTGCTTGAATGGCGTTGTACTTCAGTGGTTGAGACTTGGTTATTGGTATCATATGTCTTAGGTTCTAATCCCACCAACCACGCATTTACTTCATACTTAAATCTAACCTAATTTCAAGTTAGAACAACCTATCACTGTCTTATAAATCAACCATTAATGATGTCATCACTCACATTAGTAATGTGGATGAAAATGTAAAGAACACCCACTCAAACATGAAGTTTGATTTGTACACAGTGTCAAACTAGAGTTAAGTCATAATGAAATGAAACCACCATTTACCTTAATTGAGTGCTTAATGTTTTTAATAAACAAAGGCTTTAAAGGCAACTTTACTTAGCAAGATTCCCTAATAATGTATTAAATGTCGATAAAAATAAAGCATACTCATGTATCAATAATTTTTAGGTGATGTGCTAAATTTTGATTTTTACATCTTTGTTTTATTCTCTCTAGAATGTGATTCATAGTGATTTCTTGCAGCTATAATCATTATGACGAGTTTGTTGCAAAGGCTTTGTCCTTGTGAGAATGTTTATTTAATATCATATGCATGATTTTTCAACTAGGGATCATGGTTTAATATAAAAATCTGGTTGTACTGCAATACTTTCATAGGAGTTTTTGGGATTTCATGTAAGATTTTCTTATGTTTGCTTTATTTGTTGTTGGCTATGATGATTTACGGAGTCTCTAAGAAAATTCAAGGATATGTATTTGGATGGGTGGCACTATTGCAATTTTTTGGGCATTCTTGCTTTTGTCATTTTCACGAAGGTTTGGATAGTAGAGTTTTTAAAGTAATTTATGATATTATTTTTGCCCCTTAGATGGGACATTGAAAATGATTTAGTAGATTTAGTATTCTCACTAATATGTTACTTGCTTTAGTCTTTCTTCTTGGTGCTATCAATAAACCATCTCTGCTTGAAGACTCTTAGACTTCCGTCTTACTTCTTAAAAGCTCTTTCATCTTATAAAGAAAGTACATTATTCTTTGAAGATTTTTAACTCTCTTACTTTTTGGCTTGAGACTGCTTATTCATAACCTATAAGAGAACCTAGCAAAAGATCTTTGGCTTTTACCATAGTTTGAACCTTAAGGGTTTCTAATATGTAATAAATTCCTTAGAACTATTTTAACTTTCTCTTCTATAATAGAATTCTTTCCCAATGAATGAAGAGCAATAGTAAATTCATAAAACCTCATATATGCTTTAAATTTTTAAATTCATTTTCCATAATTTATCTTCAATAGTCAAAATAATTAGAGAAGTTTACTTAATATCATTATTACCTTCTGTAACAACTCAAGATTGTTACCCAGCTTAATTTAAGCATAATCATATCCTTATTACAATTCCATTAAGTTCATCTAGTCATTAGAACCAAACCCCGAAGGTTTAGAACATTTCGGAGACCAATCAATTAATTCAGAATATTTTAATATTTAATTAATTAGAAAATTGAGATATTTATTTTGACCTTGAAATCAAAATTTGACTTCGCCATTGCGATCGTCACCTCCAAATTAGTTAGGAGTGATGTTTTGGATGCGTTTGGAAGTCATCGAATTTTCACGAATATTTTAATGAAATTAAATGCGTCGAAAAATAGAGTAATTAATTAGTCATCGGAAACAAATTCCCACTTCACCGTTGAATTCCTTACCCCCAAATTAGCTAGGGGTGAATTTTTAGGATTTTTCGGAGCACGTTTCAAAAATCAAAATATTTAAATAATTAGGGAAAAATAAATGAGTAATTAAGAAATCTTTAGATCCCTTATTTGCAATTTTCCCAATTTTCTATTTCCACTGTTCGGCTGGCCATCACCTCAGCCAGCGCCCCCCATATCTCCTAGGCTCCCTCATGATGGCCCCTACTCCTCCCTCTCCCTAGGCTAATCATCTCCCTTTCTCCTTTAAGAAGGAGCTCAAGCTCCTTCTTCATCTCCTTTGCAAAGAGCTGAACCTCCCTCTCCTTCCTTTCCTTCTCCATTGCTGCATTGGTGTTGAAAGAGAAGAACTTCACTCCAAGATCTTGAATGAAACAGAGTACCATCTTCCTCTTCTTTGTTCTCCTCTCGCAAGGATAAAGGTACCCCTTTACCCATCTCTTTTGCCTTCTTCATATGGCTACAATGCTGGAATACATCTCTAGATATTTATGTTTAAGTATGGAAGCCATTAAGGCTTTTGAAAGCATCATAGAAAAATGCTATGTTTTTCTTGTATTCTGTATACCTTATCATTTATATGTATTTTTATTATAGCTAGGATGCTTCGTTCATGCCGATTTTAGTGTCGATGGAAAGGTATCAAAAATACCTTTCCATTGATATATGGCACCACTCTTGGAACTCTCTCGATTGAGAGTAATTAAGCTTGAAAAATAGCCTACATGGGTTTCGCACTTGGCGAAATCACCGTCTGCCGCTACAGCGCGCTGTAGCGCGCTGCAACGGGTCGCAACGGTTGGTTGCGGGCGTAAAAACTTAGGGAAAATATTAATAGAACTAATTGAATAGTAAGTTGCGAAGTGAACCGCAACAGCGCGTGGTTGCGCGCTGCAGCGGTCTGCAACCGTATTTCTTAAAAAACTTAAGAAAGCGGCCATAAAAATTAATTGAACAGTTACTTGCAAAATAGGACGCTACAGCGTCCTGTAGTGCGCTGCAGCAGACCTTAGCGGAAATATTTCAAAACTTAGGAAATGTCAAAAATAATTTAATTGAGCAGTGATTTTGCAAAATGAACCGCTACAGCGCGCCATAGCGCGCTGCAACGGGTCACAGCGGATTGCAGCGGACCACAGCGGGCCGCAGCATTCCTCAGTGCGAAAATGCGCTACAGCACGCTGCAGCTGCTGCGCCCTGAATTTGCAAAATTTCCAAAAAATTTAGAAACTGCCCAGATTTTTGTAAAACTACTCAGTTTTTATTGAAATGGCCAAAACTTTACTGTTTTAATATTTTAAGACCCTTTGGACCCTAGTGGGGTTAAGTTATATCAAAAGTGAACATATTTTAGTTAAAATTGAACACTGCATAAAATTCTATATGAAAATTAAGTTTGAAATCTTGCCATTTTTAATAAGCGCTCAAAACCTACTTTGTACCTAGAATGCATTATGCAAATTGCTGGATACCTTAGAATTTCAGTGCCCACAATAATTAAAAATAATATTATGTTTTGAATACTAAAAAATTAGGAGAAATGACCAAAATACCCATAACCTCAGTTAAGTCATAACTTGACCATTTGAAGTTCAAATTGGGTCTACTCCTAGTTAAAGTACTTAGTATGCTATAGGGAAGCTATAGTCATTAAGTTTACTAAATTTGAACACTAAATGGAAGAGTTAGCTTTTTGACTCCTTTTTACTTAGAAAATTACATGTTTACCCTTAAAAATTCAAATAACTATAACTAACTCATTAGATCTCAGAATTTAGTGTTCTTAGACTCTATGGAATTCTTGAACAGCAACTAACAGTAAACTACATAAAATTTAGATTTTATTAAGTGCAAATTACAAAATTACCCTTTAGGTCAAAAATTTTTAGATTGGACCTACAGGACCCATTTCTTACCCAAATTTAGTGTACCTACTGTCTATATTCATGTTAGACAGTAAGAAATCATTTGACAACAATAAATCTCAATTTAGAGCCTTAAATCAAAAGTTGAATTTTAGACCTTTAGTTAGGGGCAAAATAGTCCCATTTTGCCCAAAATTTAGGTTAAGCATCATTAACCTTTAAATTATGTTTTAAGCTACTAAATTTAGTATTAGACTTATATTAGAATCATTTAAGAGGGAAAAATTATTTATTAGGTCAATACAATAAAATCTCCTAGAAATTTTCTAAGTCTTTTTCTTAGGATCTTTTCACCTCATATTAGAATTATTACTAAGCTTAGGGCTAGACCATAAGTTAGATTTCATTTATTGGGTAAGTGGGTTATTCAATAAATGAATCTTTGGTTTTAATAGTTTCTAGACTTTATAACTTATTTCGATTATTTTGTCTTTCAACTTTAGATCTAGGATAAGCAGATTCATCCTATTTAGTTTGATTTGCTTAATAGTATATACCTTAATCAATATATCACTTTTAGACAGAAACCTAGATCTTATGTCTTAATCTTTTTGGATTATGTGATTAAGTCCAATCTCGTGGTGTTTAATCCATAATCTCTAGTTTAGTAGTTTTGATCAGGTCCTAGTATAGGACGTCTAAAATCATTAATTAGGTCGTGATAATTTATTAGTTAACTCTTATAGTCGCTTTGATTAAGCATATTAGGACCTAGCTAGTCCTAGTATTTTGTAATTTATAAGGACGTACTTCTAAGTTACACTCGATAGTAGGTATTGAAGATCCTGAACTTGTGTAACTTAGAATAGTTAGAATGGTTAAATTAGATAACAACAATATTACTATGTATAGAAGAGTCCCTTGCTTACTTGATTAATTTTTGTTGCTACGCATTCCTTGTATTTGGTGTTTAAATTCCTTGTTCATATTATATAAGAGAATGTTGTGCATGAAATGAAAATTTAGAATAATTAAGATAACAGTTACCTTTGGGTTCAGTCTCTGGGAGGATTCTAGTGCACATTTACCCTATTGGATGGGGTAAGGAGTAATAAGGAGGCTTAACATTCTCATTGAGGAGAGTGTGTTAAGTATGGAACCAGCATAGTCTTGCAGACGTGCTTGACTCCTCAGCTATTTCTGAAACGTGTCCACAGAAACAAAGTAAAATATCTAAAATATTTTTGCATATGTGATAACTGCCTCCTCAATTCTGCTGCTGGATTCTGTCTGCCTTAGCCCTAAAAGGCTATGAGAATTTTTGTCTGCTCAAGCCCTGAATGGCTTGGGGATTTCACCAGCCCGATGGCCAACTTTCTGATATGACAGTCTTTGCATACCTATTTCAGTTTTCAGCTTACTGTGTACTGTATTTTGATGCATATTTCAGTTAGGTATTTTTCTTT
The DNA here is from genome assembly GCA_016760335.1 of Gastrodia elata. Classification (NCBI taxonomy): domain Eukaryota; kingdom Viridiplantae; phylum Streptophyta; class Magnoliopsida; order Asparagales; family Orchidaceae; genus Gastrodia; species Gastrodia elata. Next base: position 33,453,009 of record CM028678.1, on the reverse strand, counting down.
ACTTACCTGCTCACTTGTATATATTTATAGGATGCTAGACTTTGCTGCTTACTATACGTACCATGTTTAGATTTCTATCATTTAATTTGTATATGTCATATGATCATCAGCATGTCTAGGATTAGACTTTACTTTAGTATTTTTACTTACTGTACTATACATGTATATGCTCATTCCCTACTTAGTTGTTGAGGTGTACTTTTGCCTCATTTGTTGTTTAGTTATAAATGTTATATTTATGACTATCCTTATTTTTTGTTACGCTTACTGCTCCTGTTGCTTAGTTACTTTTGTTGTGCATAAGTTAAAGTGGTGACATTATTAACACATATAAGACATTCAGCCTAAAATATACTTAGACAATTATCTAACTAGATTTTCTTTTACTGGCTAGGGCCCTGTCATTATAAAACCGATAATGTCAGATTTAGATAGGTTTGAGGAGCTAGGTGCTGAAGTAGAGGTGCCTTACTCAGAGGAGGAGCTTCATGCCAGGAGAGCCAGATACTACTTAGTTTCTTTTAAACTTTTGTGAGGATGAGTGACTTTAGATTTACTTTTAGTCTCTTAAACTATTTAATTAATGTTATAATAATATAGGTACTGTGATTGTGATTTACTTTATGCACTTTATTATTTTATGAGCTATCCTATTACTGTTTCTTATGAGATGCGTGATGAATGGATGTACTATTTACTTTATTTAGCTTCTGCACTCTGTATGTATATCTTAATTAGTGATTGATCCTTTTATTTATTCTGTGCACTTCCTCCCATTATTGGTGGATTGTGGATCTTACCTAATCTAATGATAATAGAAGGGTTTGCACAAGTGACCTCCGCTCCTTAGCCTAATGATTGTGGGCTTAGGGAGCGGGGCGCCACACCTTCATAGTTTATAACTAAAGCATCCTAAACTTGTTTTCCAAAAATGAACAAAGAGATTCTTATATTGTCTTCTTGCTTCAAAGCACATTAAAATCAAGTAAGAGCTTCAATATTTTTTTGTACATCTCTAATTTAATATTATGTCTATTCTCTATATGGGGTAGTATGATCCATATAGCCTTTTAAAATTTGTACACCATATGATAATCTATGGGTTGGATAATGTTTGTTATATGTATTTTTCACAATTAAATACGTGCTCCGCTAAATTTGGAGAAAAACATATGAAGTATCTTCTATTGTGTACATGTTCCCATTCTCGAATGGTTATATTTTAAAGCAAAATATTCTAACTATATACTATAAAATCTTCTATCATATAAACTCACTCTGATACCACTTGTCAATTTTAGTAAGCTCAGAGAGCCTAACCCAAGAGAGGGCTAAATTGGGTGTAACATAGAGAAATAATAATTTGAAAAAAAATTTATGAGTTTGAGACATTTTAATTACAAATATTTAATCATAAGTAGAATATAAATAAAATAAAATCTAAGAAGTACTAAAAAATGCTCTGCTATTTATAGTGGTTTGATTCTCTTTTATCGTATATCCACGCTTCAGATGTTCTCTTCCAAAATACACTCGAAAACAAGTCGCTCTTTTGCTGATCACACAATAAATAGAGAAGCTTGTACAATCCACTCTTTTAGATGCTTTGATCGCAGAGCTACAAAAGTCCTTCTCAATGCCATCTTGAGGTGGAGTCTCCATAATCAATCTATTGCAATTTTAGCTATGGAGCTATGAATCCTCCCCTCCTTCCTAAAGCAGCACTGAGGCAGAGCTTCCCCGATTGTCCATCATTCACAAACTATTGTCCGGCAGAATTGCTAAATTCACTTGCATCCTTCGCAAGAGTATGGTCATAAGATAAGAAAAAATTATACCAAAAATGAAACACTTTTATTAACATATTTGAAATAAAAATTTCAAGATAAAATACTTCTTATATTTTAAGAGAGCTTGCAAACTTGTTTACAACACCATAAAGATTCTAAAGGTCACTTAAGAGAGATTTTAATACTTAAGAATGCTCTTGGAGGCTACCAACATCTACTCTTTATAATGAAAATGATGGGGGACTTCAAATAAGGTATATGTAACTTCATAAGCAAGGATGTGCTTGGGCGCTTGGACATGATTTGCAACTCATGAGTTCCCATATCAGCTCACGATTCTTAGCCCACGGGTTTGCATAAGGCAAGCAATCCGTGGCCCACATGTTGCCTTATGAGGCCCACAATCCGTGGCACATCTGGGTGCATGTGTGGTGCAAGTCTGGGTGTGTTCCATCTAGATGGCCTTTTGGAACCCGCAATCCGTGTGTGTGTGTGTGTGTTAAGAGCATCAAATACTAACTTATACCTATAATTTTAATTAGAGAAGACCATTTCTAATCTAATGGGACTAGCTAGTCATTGGGTAATGAAAACTTTAATATGTAGACATAACATCAAAAGAATATTTATATGCATTTTCAACATTGCAAAATAGGTTAAGCTCCATAAAATGTTCATATTTTATTCATACAACAACCTTGAGATCGACCGAGTATTTGGGTTCATATATATATATATATATATATATATCAAAATTTTTATAAGGCCCTTTTTAAAAAACAATACTAAGCAATAGTAAAAAAATGCATAAAAGTAACTTCTATAGAAAAGTTTGTTTGTTTTTCGAAAATTTGTTTATACTTCATTGCTTTTTATTAAATGGGATTATTCGAATATTTATTATATTTCATTATTATTATTATTATATATTATATTATTATAAGTAACATATTATAATTATATTTTTTGTTATTATTTTTTTATTTATATAATATTATCATCATTATTAGTATTAATATTTAATTTTATTATTGTTTTTATTATTATTAATTCGTTATATTATTATAGCTTATATTATTTGTATAATACAATTATTACTATTATTATTACTACATTATGTTGTTATTATAATTATGCAATAAATATTTGTGGTATTATTAGTATTATTATATATATATATATATAACAAAATTGGCAATTTTTATTGATAGTGTGAATAAAAAAACCTATGTTAGACATTGAGGGTTGCATATTGAGACATTTGGTAACAAACCTTTCACACCAATTCATGAAAGTTAAATTCATAAAAACAAAAAATTCAATTGAGATATTATCAATGTAGGAATTAATCACCCATCTAAGGCGAAGAACCAAAACAGGAAAGCACCCATAGGCCACAAAATACTTAGCAAATAACCATTAATAGCCCCAAAAAGCAAATACAACAAAAGACGCATAATGTCTTTAATATCAGTAAGCACACATTACAGCTCACTACATGTCAAAACGAGATCACAATATCCCAAAGATTGTTCGAAAGCTTTACTGACCCAATAAGCCTTGGAACACATGAAGTTTCAACATAAGGATTAATGTAAAGCATAAATAGTCGCATGTACCAACCACAACCAACAAAAACTTGGACTAAATGGATTAACCAAACATAAAGCCAACAAATAACCTAAGTAAACATGTCCACCACAACAACCAAGAAAGAACTCTCATAAAAAACAAACCATAGAGACATAAAACTGAGGCTCAAAGATAAAACGGGCCAAACTATAGAACCCTGAATCCATCAAGTCGAATGAAGCTTAGAGATTATTAGCATAGATACTACGCATGTCTTGAAATTTATCCTTGTGGATGTTATTCCAGCTAAATGAATTAGTGGGAAAAGCACTTATAAAGGTAGCCACCTCAGAAGTTTCCCTCATTATTACGAGGTTTTGATTGAAAGTGAGATTGTTATATTTAAATTCTTAGTATCCCAAATTTGCTATAAAGTAAAAGCATCAAGGAAGCTTCCCACATGTAAATTTTTATTATTCTTGTTAGAGTTGTCCCACCTCTCAATAAAGTTAGAGATAGTGGTAGTCATAAAGCTATTTTCATTAAGCGCAAGAAGGTTCTAAACTTGAGAACTACAATTGTTTTTGATGAAGTCATTGTTAAGAGATTCAATATTAGAGAAACACATGCATTTAGATGCAAGTTAGGGGAACCATTTTTGCATTACCACATTCACACTAATATGATTATTAAACACTCTCCAAATAAAAAATGCCAATATGAGTTGGGAGAACCTTGTGCCAAAAACAAGTAGTATTAACAGTGAAAGAGTGCCTCCGACAAAGATGTCAGGCATCAGATTGGTTTAATTTGAATTTTTCAACCAATTCCTAGCTTGGATTTATCATTTCTTGAAAGTTGGGAGGGATGAACCAAATTTTAGTTAAGAGAATCTTGCAACATGATGTTACACAATGTGTTATAGTTGGCCACTATAAGTATTATAACATTTTTTTAACAGGATCTTGGGGTTGTTTGGATAGTAAAGATCCCAAATGGAACCAATAGAAGCCCAATTAGCAAACTAGAAAGACATAGAGTGGTCAGTGGCATCCCAATAAATCATAGAATCCATCATTTCTCAGAGATCAAACATTCTTTTTCAAGTGATGGAGTCCCAAAATTTGTTATGCACTACAGCAGTATGAGAAGTAGAATAATATTTAGCTTTAAGGATGGATCTTTACAAGCCATTGGTGGTTCTAAAGATCAACCATAGCTTAAGGGAAAGAGCTTTATGCATATCTTCCAACCCTCCCAAACCTAGCCCATCTACAAAAGTGGGATAGGTGACATTATTCCACGAGGACCATATTATTTTGGGCACTATCTCATGAACCCACAAAAATTTGTTAAACAGGGTTTTGATGCGGTTGAAAACCCTTTTTGCATGGGAGGTAGCTTCTAACCAATAGGGTGGAATGATATTCATAACAAATTAATGGGGATGAGCCTATCTGCTTGAGAGAGAAATATGTGCTCCCAACCTCTTTATCTCTTATAAATATTTCAAGGAGGTAATTATAAACCAAATTTTGACTGTCACCTTTGAAGATAGAAATGCCAAGATATTGTTGTGCCATGGAGACCATCTAGTACATCATGAAAATGCTAGTGGTGCTCCAGTGAGCTTCTAGGATGTTCCGAGGTGATTCGGAGCGGAAATCAGCATCTACCTCAACACTGAATGCTGAGAGCAGAGGAAGACACACTAAAAGGAGACAATAAAAATAGGTCAATATCTCAATGAGGAAAGTCAAGACCTAGAAAGGCAAAACCAGATTGCTGGAATTGTGGGAAGGTAGGTCACTTCATGAAGGACTGCCCTACCTTGAAGAAATCAAGTGGTGGTGGTAAGATTATGAGCCCCACTATGAATATTTCAGCTAAGGAGGGTTAGGATGCTTTGATCCCCTCACTTGTCAATATGGAGTTCTACATAGTGGACTTGGCTGTATCTTTTCATGAGGCTCCATCTAGGAGTGACTTCAAGAGTTATACCAAGAGTGACTTGGGGAAAGTGTATCTTGGAGATGATAAGGCATACAACATCAATAGAAAAGGTGATGTGGATGTTAAGCTACCACGTGACACAGTTTGGAAGCTCAAGGATGTTAGACATGTGCCATATCTAAGGAGAAATCTGATTTCTATGAGCCAGCTAGCCATAAAAGGCTACAACACTTATTTCATTGGAGACTTGTGGAAGGTCATCAAGGGTGCACTTGTTATTGCATGGGGTAATATGGAAAGTACACTTTATCTGATCAATAAAGTGTTCGATACTATTAGTTGCAAAAGAAATAGATGCGGATCTATGGCACCGGAGGCTTGACCATATGAGTGAGAAGGGGTTGAAATCCAAACAGTCAAAGGGGAAGCTCCATGAACTGAAGTCAGTAGACTTTGATTTTTGTGAAGACTGCATGTTGGGAAAACTAAAGACGGATTCATTCTCCAAATTTGGAAGGAAGCTAAAAGGTAAGAAACTTGATGTAGCGCCCTGCCCCGTAGCCACGCACAAAAGATAAGTATAATCTGATCAGCGGTGGAGCGGCGCCACTCGGGGAGGAATTACCCGACTCCTCGAAGTAGCTGAAAACTAAACCCGTCTGAAGGGCTGCTGACTTAACCTCAAGGAGGGTTGAGAGCTAATACTTAAGATAAGAGTAGTATCTATATCCTAAATATTAGACAAATACATACATTGGATTTAGAATACAATAGGAATCCAACATATGTATAGGATATCAGCATTTCTAGTATACTAATCACATCACAATACTAAGTATAAGTAGTATATAATAGAGTGCAAAAGCTTAAAGCAAACATCCAGAAACATTCATTACAGAAGCTGTATGAAAACATTCATCTCAGAAAAGAAAAAAAAATACATCTAGAATTATTACAAACATTTACTGAATAACAAACATAGAGCTAGGTATTGGACTGAAATAAACTAAGCAGAAAGGTAGTAAAATTAGAGAAAAGTCCACTAGTGATCCATGGGATCCTCCTGAATCTCCTGGGTTTCTTCCTGACCTGGCTCAATACACTGCTCAAGATCTAGCAAATTGCTAGATCCCAAAAGTACCCTGTGTTAGATAATAAGTCTAACACATTCAAACTAGTCTAAATACTTCTAGTTATTCATTTAATATTTATATAATGTGATTAAATCTCAAAAATACTGTAAAGACAACTAAAAGCATAAAAATATATAAAACTACACAAAACTTAAGTAAAGTAAGGTAAGGCTGAACCATAAATTGAAATACTGAAAATAAACCAAAACAATACTGAATTCGAAACTGAGCAATCATATGTAAGACTATGCTATATGTAACTGGAACTGTGCATCTAAATATGCCACAACACTGTATGCTACTGATATGCAACCAAAATATCACTGAATTGCTATGAGTAGTACGGTCCAATGTTTACATACACCTAATTGGGAATACCATTTACTGATGATGCTGATGCAACCTAAAATTCTTCAGTCAATGTATGCAACATTCTGTAACCCATAAATTATCACTGATACTTATACATCATTTTGATACTCACACATCATGCTTATGCTCATGCTCATGTTTTTAAACTACATGAGATAAATCTAGAAAATGTTTTAAAATCTGATAATGAATCCAAAGTCTCCATTGTGCAGAATCCTGCTAAGAGGATTCTGACTCCTAAATTCTAATCTCGATAATTGGTTATAGTTGAGAGTTTACTTAAAAATCATTAGCTGGAGAGATTGTATATACATACGTAGCATGTTTGCAAGAAAGATTGATTTAACCCTTAGCTTGTTTAAACTGCACTTATCGAAGCGCACTACGATAGGAGGCAGAACCCGGTCACAATTTACATCTCAAGCTAAGCCGTTAAATATCATATTTATAAGCATACTTAGTGTTCTACGTAAAGTAACTTGAGATACTTAGTATGCATAAACTGTACTTATCGAAGCGCACTACAATAGTAGGCTGAACCTGGTTGTAGTTTATATCTCAAACTAAGGATCTTATTCATTAATTGTAACACTCTTAGTCTTGGAAGATTTACTCTAATAGACTGTATTCATCTAATCCCTCAGGATAGCACATGGTCATAAGTCCACATTGGAGTGAATCAACTAATCATGAATATTACTGTAATAATCCAGTACTATGGGTATACCCTACTATGCCCAACCAATAATCTGGGTTCAAAAGGTTCTATTTAATTAACAAGGATTTATCAAAGCTCTTAATCCTTATTCTAAATAGGTGTGTCCTACATAAGGCTCCAAGGATGTGATCATAGATATCACTCAATAATGATTTCTGCCATAAGGGGGAAGTTCCATTCTAGATGCTTTAGGTAGTGCCTATCACAAGGTATCAAGATCAACCTCTAAGGTTATGAAGGATCATCTAAGATTCCTACTTCAAAAGTTCTTCCTACCTTAATGTATCAATAATTAAGGTCTTTTAAATATTTTAAGAATTATCCTAAAGCAAGACCCTTAAGATCTCACTTTTCTACTTGGTTTACTTATTAGACTTAGGTTAAGTGATCAGATTTGATGATTAAAATCCATCTAATTCTTTTCTATTCTACAATCATGGGATGAAATCAAAGATCTTAATAGAGTTAGATCATTTTATAAATCATTACAATTTTGTTATTCATCTTATGCAATAGTCTTATATAAGAAAAAATTAAAGATCTAAAGTTTAAATTCAGATGATTCAATCACTCATATTCAATGATTTAAGATCAATATCAAATCATATGCATTATTGGAATAATATCAATTAAACTATCTTACAATTAAGTTAATTGATTAAGTGATTAAGGTTTAGATCTTAATCAAGACAGATTAGGGTTTAACCCCTAACATTTCTACCAGTAAGACCAAGGGTTAATTTAAGGGTCAATGATAAATCAATATATTATTAGTATATTATTGATGTCAAATTTTAGATTTTGATTAAGTATCATCTACTTAATCAAATTATCAAGATTATTATGTTTAATTATAGTTTAATGTCAACTAAGCACATTTAAGTATCCAAATTATATTAAAGTTTTCTAACATTCATCATAATATCATGAAAGTATATAAATATAAAGATACCATCGGGCACAAAGGTAATTAATACTAATCAAATTCTAAATCAAATCAAATGGATTAGTATTTAATCACAAATCTAAAATGACTTAGGTTTCATGTCATTTGGTTATTAAGATATACCTATTCAATGCAAACACTTAAGATTCTATTACTTAGTATTTGACACAAAATACATTTAAGGTACATAGTAGGTTTTGAGCAGTTATTAAAAATGACAAGGTTTCAACTTAATTTCCATATATAATTTTATGCAATATTTTATTTTAACTAAAATATATTCATATTTGATATAATTCAGTCCAACTAGGGTCCTAGAGACTTTAAAATGCAAAAACGATGAAGTTTTGGCCATTTCAGCCAATTATGGGCAGTTTTCAGACATTTCTGGGCATTTTTGCTATTTTGGGCGCTGCAGCGCCGTTGCACTTTTGGCACCGCGGTGCGCTGTGGCGCGCTATGGTGCGCTGTGGCGTGCTATGGCGCACTGCAATAGTCCAACTTGAGAAAATACTGTTCAATTAATTCATTTTTCATATATTCTAAAGTTTTCTTAGAATGCCGCTACAGCCCGCCACAGTGCGCTATGGCACGCTGCAGCGGTCCATTTGCGATTTACTACTTGATTAGGTAATTAACAGATTTTATATGATTTTTTCCTAAATACCACTGCAGCTCGCTGCAGCGCGCTCGCTATGGCGTGCTGCAGCGATCCATTTTGCAACTTTGGGCGCTGTCGCGCGCTGCAGCGCCAAACGGTAATTTTCGCTTGGACAAAACCCATAAGACCTACTTTCAAGCTCAAATACTCTCAATCCAGAGCATTCCATGAGCGGTGCCATATATCAATGAAAATATATTTCTGATACCTTTCCATTGACACCAAAATTGGCACAAACAGTGCATCTTAACTTTATAAAAAATGATGATGAATATAAGGGTGTGCAGAATACAAGAAAAATAGTGCAATTTTCTGTGAAGCTTTTCAGAGCCTTAATGGCTTCCATACATGCTTATAGACTTCTAAAGATACATTCAAGCATAATAGCAACATAAAGAAGGCAAATGGGTGCAAGGAGAGTGAGCAAACGGGTACCTTAGCCTTAAAGGAAGAAGAAGGAACCTCTGTTTTCTTCAAGCTTGAGATGAGTTGAACTTCTTCTTCTTCAATACAAGGGCATCAATGGAGGAAGAGAGAGCTGCAGCTTTTGCCAAATGGGGATGAAGAAGGAGCTTGAGCTCCTTCTTAAAGGAGAAGGAGAAATGATTTACCTAGGGAGAGGGAGGAGTAGGGAGCCATTATGAAGGAGCCTAAGGGCATGGGTGAGGGAAGAAGAGATGGCTCTCAGCCATCTCTTACGTGCCATGGAGGGAGGGGTGCTGAATATGGTGCCAGCTAGGAGAGAGGGGGGAGAAATTGCAAATTATGTGCTAAATAATTACTTATTTATTTTATTTAATTATTTAAAAATTTAGATTTTTGAAATGCACTCCGAAAATTTCCAAAACATCACCCCTAGCTAATTTGGGGGTGACGATCGCAACGACGAAGTCAGATTTCGATTACGACAACTATTTAATTATCCTATTTCTCGGCACATTTAATTATATTAAAATATTCACGAAAATCTGACGACTTCCAAATGCGTCTAAAACATCACCCCTAGCTAATTTGGGGGTGAGGATCATAACGGCGAAGTCGGATTTCAATTTTGAGGTCAAAATAAATATCTCAATTTTCTAATTAATTAAATATTAAATTATCCCAAAATAATCGATGAGCTCCAAATTGCTCCAAACCTTTAGGGTTTGGTTCTAATGACTAGATGAACTTAATGGAATGATAATTATGATATAATTAGACTAAACTTAAGCGGAGTAACAAACTTGGGTTGTTACACTTGAGTTGGTGCATACAGATGTATGGGGGCCAGCTTCTACTTCTTCCATAGGTGGAGCAACATACTTCATCATCTTCATTGATGATCATATGAGGAAAGTATATGTTTACTTTCTAAAATATAAATCAAATGTGTTTGATGTGTTTGGAAAGTAGTTAGATTTGGTGCAGAATGAGACAGAATTAAATCTTAAGTGCTTAAGGTCTGACAATGGTGACGAGTATTATGATAGGGAGTTCAAGGAGTTTTGTATCATGAGAGGTGTTAAGAGGGAGTTCATAGTCCCTAGAACACCACAACAAATAGTGTTGCAGAGCGAATGCACAAAATAATCATAGAAAGAGCTAGAAGCATGAGATTGCATGCGGGTCTCCCAAAGTAGTTCTGGGCTGAAGATATTAACACGGCTGTGAATCTAATCAATCGGTGACCTTCTGTACCCTTGAATGAAGGGGTTCCCGATGAAGCTTGGAGCAGAAAGGAGGTGAAACTGAACCACCTCAAGGTATTTGGCTGCTCATCATATGTTGTAATAACCCAGGTTGTAACTTAGGTCAATTAGGACTAATCCAAGTCCTAATTATGGTTATAGTGCCCTAATTAAGTCATTAGAAGCTCACCTCTAGGACCCAATCCAAAAATCAGGAATCAAATGGATAAAATCTTGATTTTTAGGAATTTTCAGAAAAACCCTAAAAATTAACCTATTTAATTTGACCTCAAATAGAAAAACGATCGTCGCCATTGCGCTCATTGCCCCCAAATTAGCTATGGGTGATATTTTCGTGTCAATTGGAAGTCGTCAAAATTTTGTCAAATATTTTAATATTAATTAAATTCCCCGAAAAAAAACAAAAATATGATTGCGTCGTTGCGTTCCTCACCCCTCTGTTAGCTAGGGGTGATTTATTAGAAATTTTTGGAATGCAATTTATTAATTAAAATTTTAATTAAGAATTCAATATAAATAATTTAATAATATTATTAATTAAATTAATCTAACTAGCGCCGTTTCATTAAGTAACGTCGCTGCCTTCCGCCGTTAGCCCTTTGGACCGTCTGATCGGATCATCAAGATCCGATGCAACGGTTGCTCGACGTCTTCTCCAGTGAGTCTCGCGCGCGCTGCAAAAATCGCCGCGTGTTCTGCTATCTCCGCCGCTTCCAGTCCTCTAGAGACTCCTTTAAGGATCTCTGTGCGTCCCTAGGCTCCGGTTCTTCATTCGATTTTGATTTAGAAGGAGTCGGGCTAAAATTCGAGTGATCTCTTCGAACCCTAATTCCACACTGTTAATCTAAAGTATGCCCTAATTCCCCTCTTCATTCATTCATACCATTATGCTTTGATTTGTATGTCTATTTCAATGCTTGGATTGTTGATTGATCAGGTAGGATTGAATATTATCATTAGGGATTGATCAAATTTAGGTTTCATTATACAGTTTAAACGGTATGTTCTCGTTTTGTCGAGTCGTAGTCCTAGGGTTCATCATGTGTTGCGATTCCGAACCCCTCAGACATTGCTTCAACCATCAACGTTAGGATCTTGACGAGATCTAGCGTCGGTTGTGCGGTACGTGCTGATTCGTAGACGGGATCATTGACGAATCACAAGCCCTAGCTTTTGCCAGCTCGGGACAAAGACCTGGGCCCAACCCACGAATATCTCGGGCCATCTTTATGAGTGCGGGCCCTGCTGATTTATCAGCTGTGGGACCCACGGCCCCACTGTCGGCTCAGTTAAGGACAGTGGGTCCCACCCGCCGTTCTTCAATGCCTCTGGGACTGCCACTATGTTTTGGCGGCTCCCATTTCTGTCACTGTCAGATCCGGTGGGCTTGCCAGCTGCAGAAAGATATAATTTATATATATATAAATATATATATGTATATATAATAAGCATAAAATAGATTTATTAAATTAAAAGTCAGTGTAATTTAAATTAATTTAATAAATATCTAGACTTTAAACATTCATAAATTGCAACATACATGTCCAAATTATGCAAATTAATATACCATTTTTATCAACAAAAATGAAAAAATTTATTGGTGCCATCTAATTTCCAGTATAACTTATATTTCACATAGTGATCTTTTAGGATATTAAATAATTATAAGAATACTATAAATATTCAATTAGCTATAACTTTTCACACACTTACTCAAATATACCCAATATGGATCTTAAAGTAATCAGCAAAGCCTAAGGATTAATCCAGTAGTATTAATTTTGCTGTTTGAAATATATTTAGGTTAATCACTTTTTGACCCAAACCTTAATCTTCCAAGGCTTATAACTTTTCACTCACTAATCTAAATATAGTCAATATGGGCCTTAAAGTGATCAGTAGTGCCTGATTCTATGTTTGGATTAGTTTTAGCTTTATTACTTTTAGGACCTAACCCTATTTACCCTAATTAACCCTAGAACTTCAATTGATCATAAGTTGGTTAATTGAGCTCCAAATTAGGTCTTCCAATATACCATTTTTTGATTCGGAAGACCTAATTAGCAGTAAACTATAAAAATATTTTAGATCCAATGGTTAGATCTCTTAATCAACCATAATTATCTTAAAATATAATTAGTGAATATTAGCATAATTAATGATTCAAATTGAGTGATTTTAGCTTTTGATTACTCCTAGAGTAGAATAAAACTTAGTGGTGTGGTTGGTTTAGTGATTTTGTGATAAATTTCACTAATCACTCACTAATTATTCTAAACCAGAATTATTAACTATAAAACTTGTATTGGCTATAACTTAGCCAAAAATCATCAAAATTTAATGATTTTAGGTTCTATAGAATCCTTAAACAATCATCTTCAATAAACTGATAGAAGATTTTGATTTCATTAAGTCAATTACTAAATTGCCCTTATAAGTCAAATTTCTTAATTTGACCTTATAAGGTTTAATACTTATCCAAAATAAATGTAATTACTTTCTAAACTCATATTAATAAGTAAGTAATCTTTTCCTTTCAATAAATTTCAGTTTAAAGCCCTAATTCATAAAGTTGAATTTTAGACCCTTAAGTAGGGGCAAAATGGTCATTTTGCCTAATATTAGGTTTAAGCATTCTTAAACCTTAAATTTATAATTAAGCCTTTAAAATCAGTATTATAAATGATTTGGAATCATTTTGGATGATTAATCTCAACATTTTGCCCTTTTAAGAAAATATCCCAAAAATCCTCTAAAATTCTCCAAGTCCTAATTTAAGCCACATAAGGTGAAATTAGTTCACCTTGTGCCTTTCCTAAGTTCATTGTATCATAATAATAGTTAAGTAATATCAAAATTAAAGCTTAATTATTCTGTTTATTATATCCTCCAACCCTTTAGGTTCTTACTTTCTTAGGATCTAGTTTAAAAATTTAGGTTAGAATTCACCTATTAAGTAAATGGGTACTTAATAGATGAATACCTTAGTTTTATAGTTTTCTAGAACTTCATCCTTTATTCTTGATTATTTTGTATTTTAACTTTAGAATTAAGATTAGAGATCCATCTTATTAAAGCTTGATTTTGCTTAATAAGATAGTCTTAATTATAGTTCGTGAGATTTGGGCTTAAACTTTATACCATTATGATTAAAACCTATTAGATTAAAAAGTTAAAATCCAATACTTATATTTTAACATTTTAATCCCCCAATTTTGATTTATATTAATCAAGATTAGCTTTGCTTCATAAAATCATCAATTAGGATGTTTGATTTATTATTTAAACTTAATTAAGCGTCATGTAATTTATATATGTTAGAACTTGATTAGTTCTAACTTCTTTTAACTTATAGGATCGATATTCTGGATTTATACTCAATAGCTAGATGTTAGAGATCCTAAAGTTGTATAAATTTAGATAGATAGAATGATTTAATTAGAAAATAAAGTGATATCATAAAGTTTGTTTAGTACTATTTTTATACCTTGAATTGTATGCTTTGCCTCCTTATTTTAGACTTTATACTTTGACACATTATATAGAACATAGTATATTTTTTATGTTAATTTGATTCATTCATATGGCATATGATTAATTGAAAGAAATAATTTAAAGTAATGAATTTCATGTAAATTATAGTGAAATATATCTTACTTAGTCTGCCTGGACAGTGTGACTTTACTTTTATTCTAAGATGTTTTTTCTAGATGCTCAACAGATACTTTGTGACATTACTTTGATCTAGGATGTTTCTCTTAGATGTTCAGATGGGATCAAGTGGTATTTTATTTAAATTGAATTAAGTGATATTTGATCTGGGATATTTCTCCTAGATATTGTCAGATGGATTCTTTTAACATATATTTACTTTTTGGTAGGATTAAGTAACAATATGGCCATATAAGTTAGTCTATTTTACTTTACATTTTTAGCATTTTCAGTATATTTCTCCTTTATACAGCACTTTGGTTATATTCAGTAGTTTTTTTAGTACTTACAATTTTTCATGAAAATTATATTATTTCAGTAGTTTACTTATATATGATGGCATATTAGAATGTTAGAACTTTACATTCAGCTCAGTACTTTCATTTTATATTAAAAACTAGCATGTATTAAATTGATCATATTACTTAAGAATTTCTTATACTTAGAATATTTCACTATTTATTACTTAACCCTTTTCTGTAGCTTGAGTTGAGGTACGTGCTTACCTCACATTTTATTTGAGTTATAATTAAGTTAATTATAACTTCATTACTTTTCTTTGATGCTTTTTTGCTCCTAAATTTGCTTATGTTAATTTGTGATATCATTTAAATTAATAATTTGTAGCATAAAATATACTTAGATATATTATCTAACTAAATTTTATTTTATTTTATTGGCTGGGGCCCTATCATTATAAAAATAATAATGATAGAATCCTAATTGTTTGAGAATGGACTTTCTGAAGTTCTGGTTTACGAGAAGGAGCGTGCAGGAGAAGACTCTTAGTTATTTCTCTTGCTTTGTGAGGATTGAGTGACTCTACCTTACTTTACTGCTTTAACTTTTAATGTTTTGTAATACTACAAGTTTGAACTACTTTTCTTTTCATGCTTATATATTATGAGTTATATAGTTCTTATCAGGATTGTATGGATGTTATTACTTGTCTTTCTTCTATACTCTGATATATTATAGTATGCTCATTCAGTGATTAACTCATTTTTCTCTTCCTTATTAGGGCATATCTTCCCTTAACATTTAATTAAGAAGGATATTCGTTAATCTAAATGCTAAGTGAGGGTTTGCCTGTTGACAACCACATATGTGCACATTGATGCAAGATCCAGGAGCAAGCTTAACACAAAGGCGATTCAAGTGCATATTTATTGGATATGGTGTGGGCGAGTTTGGTTCAGGTTCTGGGACAATCAGAACCAAAATGTCATTATAAGTAGAGATGTCACTTTCAATGAAAGTGAAATGTACAATGATTGTATTGGAGTCAAGGCTGACTCCAAGGATGCTTTTGATGGTGAGCCCCAACATATAGAGATTGATGATAGTATTGAGCCAGACATTGAAATACAAGAAGAAGTTCAGGAGGGTGTCAATGTTGAACCACAAACACCCAAGCTAAGAAGGTCCACACGAGTCATAAGACCACCTTAGAGGTACTCTCTTTCTTTGTTATATTTGTTATTAACAGATGGAGGTGAACCAGAAATCTTGGAAGAGCCACTTCAGTTTTAGGATTCAATCAAGTGGTAGGATGCCATGAATGATGTGGCAACCTAACCCCGCCATGATCCTGTTAACTCATAAGTTAATATGATTACTGTGGAGGGTTACCAAATGGTAAGATCCTTACTTATAATTAGATTAGTACTCATCCTAATCCATTATAATCAAAGACTTTGTCATTCAAGCATAAATCACTATATGGAATATTCATGAAAATAGAGTGCGGGAGCGAAATAATAATATCCATCCATTATAATACGAAAATCTAGACATTCAACTCAGAATAAGTAAAGCAGCAAAAACAAAGTTTTTTGCTATCCCTATATTGTTACAACATATTTAAACAGTATAGCAGGAAAGAAAATATAAATACACTCAGCCTCATAAGCAGAATAGTAAGAGATCTAGTAAGCTAAGAGTCTTTGACAGCATGATCCTCTCCCAAAGGCGGATCCTCAGATGGCTCCACAACTTTAATTAACTATGAATCTATCATTATCAGTTTCATAATGATAGGGCCCCAGCCAAAGAAAAGAAAAATCTTAGTTAGATAAAATGTCTAAGTATATTTTAGGCTGATACATTATTATATTAATTTATATATCACCATAAACTTAATAGCTAAGCAACAATATATAGGAGCAAGAAAGTATATGAAAGGAACAGAAAGCTATAAATAATAAGCTTATAACTTAAACAAGCGAAGGTAAGCACATACCTTCAAAACTCTGCAGCAATAAGGTTAGGTATTAAAAGATAACAAACTAATAAATGTAAAGAAACTCATCCTAATTATGTTATGATCAAAGTAACTCATGCTAATTCATATAACCTAATTGAATTATAAAATACAATTAAAACAATTCAAATTAGATCTAGCATCCTATATAAAATGAGTAAGGCTAACATTCTAGATATGTATAAAGAGAGTAAAGCTAATATCCTAAGTTAAGTATTAACATCCTAAATGTGCACATAAAGTAAAATTAACATTCTATATATGATCAAATATACATGTCTAATATCCTATAATGAATAAGACTATCAGTATAACACATATGTAAATGCATAAGCTAAGAAGGATGACATATAAATAAGCTAAAATACATATAAAGTAATAATTAAGGAATTACCAAAATGTAGTAAAATGATATGAAATAATGAGTACAAGACTAAAAATATACTATGGCCATTAAGCCATATAAATTGAAAACATGTAAATGAGCTACTTAGCATGCTGAGCTAAGGCAGAAAACACTAAGTAGAAGTGCACCTAAGCCAGTACTGCCATATCAAAATCTTAACTAATGAAGTTATGTGGGTGAAGGACCTATTACGCACCATCCCAGATCAACCAATATAGATTAGATCACCCATAAATCAAATGAACTAAAGAGGTATGATCACCAACCTTAGGATCGTTGTGGGCGACGGTCCTAAATCAAACGAGTTGAAGAGGCATACGACTTAGGCTACACTATACTGAACCAAAATTAATAAAGCTAAGAATACCAATAAAATGCACATGCTGTTTATGTAAATCAAACTTGTCATGGAATACTCATCAAGTATCATATATCCAACATTTATATCCAAGGTATAAGGCTCAAAACAAGGTGTGCAAAGCATCAGAGTTCAACAGAGCAAAAGACTCTACTAAGACACAAGTGATATCCATTATTATCTAATTATTTGTTTTATCTATCCTAAGTTACACAAGATCAGAACCATCAATTCTTATACAATAAGTAACTTAGATTCATGGTATTACAAGTTAAAAGCAATTAGAACTGGCCAGGTTGTAATTTAATTAAATCAATGTCGATAATATAAGTTAAATAATAAAATTAATCGACATATTTTGATAATTTAAGTAATCCAAACCCATCTTGATTAAGTTAAATCAAGATGAAAGAATTAAGAATTAAACTCCAAATATTGGGGTTTAATTGCTTAATCCAAAGGTTATCCTAAAGGACTAAAGCTTACAACCTAATCTCAAAAATTAAGGTTAAGGTAAATCCTATTGAGTGAAGTCAAACTCAAGAGGATGGATCTATATTCTTAAATCTAAGGTTAAAATATCAAATAATCATTAATATACTATGAAAATCTATAAAGTATCAAAACTAAGGTTTCACCTATAGAGTAACCCAATTTACTCAATAAATTATCTCTAACATAAGATATATTCCTAATTTCTAAGGAAAGTGCTCTTAAACACTAAGATTAATACTTATACACAAATCCTAACTAATATTATTAGGACATAAGAGATGGTAATAGAAGGGTCAAAGAAGGGTATGATGTGAGATTGAGATGAATCTCACATCATATAACTAACAATTTTACTTAGAATTTCCTAAATGGATGAAAAATTAGGGTTTTGCATGAAATTTTTGATTTAAGGCATAAATTTCTAAAACATTTTACTTACTAAATTTAGTGATTATGTTATGAATCTAAGGCTTAAAGGCACTTAAATTTTGGCAAAATGACCATTTTGCTCCTAATTAAAGATCTAAAAATCTACTTTTTAATTTAGAGCTCTAAATTAGAAATTTTAGTGGTAAATGATTACTTACTGTCTAATATGAAGATAGACAGTAAGTACACCAAATTTGAATAATTATTAATCCTTATAATCTCAATTTAAAGAAATTGACTCATAAGGGCAAATTAGTAATTTGTCCTAATAAAATCTATATTTTCTATCAGTTTATTAAAGCTTATTGTCTAAGGGTTCGATAGAACCTAGAATTACTAAATTCTAATATGCATTGGCTAAGTTATAGCTAAAATAATTTAAGAGTTTGAATGTATAAATTAGGGTTTCAAAGATGGGGTCAAAAACCTAACTTTTCCATTTGAAGTTCAAATTTAGCAAATTCAGTGGCTATAGCTTCTCTATAATATACTGAGTACTTTAACTGGGAGTAGACCTAATTTGGACTCCATTTGGTTAAGTTATGACTTAATTAGGGTTAAAGGTGATTAATGAGTGATTAGTGAAATTAATCACAAAACTAACCATACCACTAGGTTCTAATATACTCTAGGAACTATCTAAAACTTGAATTACTCAATTTGAATCATTAATTATGCTAATAATCACTAATCAAAATTTGGGATAATTAGGGCTAATTAAAAAATCTAATTGCCCAATCATAAATATTTTTATAGTTTACTATTTATTAGCTCTTCCTCATCAGAATGGCATATTGGAAGACTTAATTTGGAGCTCAAATGACCAAGTTATGGTGAATTGAAGTTCTAGGGTTAATTGGGGTTAATCAAGATTAGGTCCTAAAAGTGATTAAGCAAACCATAATCCAAATAGATAAATGGAAATTATCAAAGTAATCTAGAGGTTCTCCTAATTACTTTAAGACCCATATTGGCTATATTTGGATGAGTGTGTGCAGAGCTATGATAGTTTGAAGATTGTGGCATTTAGAATAAATTATGGGGCTCCTAAATGTCACCAGATGAAATACACACCCTACTGAACAAGTATCAATGCCCTAATATTCCTTGATTTTTGCTTATTACAGTGACATATATTTGATATATTTGGATGAGTGGATTTAAAGTTATTAGCAATTAAAGATTCTGAAATTAGTTAAATTAATTTTTTATTTTAAGTTTTAACTTTATTTCATTTAATCAGACAGGCGGCAGGACCTGATGGATAATGCTTATGGGCCCCACAGGCAGAGTCGACATGAAGAGCCATGGACTGACGTGGGACAGGTCCCATCCACTTCAGCGGCTGATACGGACGCCACGCAACACGATGGGCGGCTAACACGCAACTCCTACGGACCCCACAACTTCCATGCCCACTGCCCAGCACAAAAGAGTGGGTCAGGTCAGACCCAACCCAACCTAGAATGGTCTTCTCCATCCGCTCCCGACCGCAATAGAAGGAAACTATGGCAAGCGAAAAGGGCTCCTTCCCGAATCAACTGAGCCCACATGCCATGGAGGAGTATTCGATGAGACCAACCCAACGACATGTGGGATGAGGTTGGCAAAGGATCGGGGTCCCTAAAATTTCTAACCCTAGATTTCTAAGGTTTGATGAACCCATTACTATTCGACATTGTAACTCGTCGAAGATTCAGGGTTTATCGGGTTCGATCGAATCGATTGAATCCAATAATTATTCAATCCATTCTATAAAATTAGCTTACGAAATTTGAAATGCGCAAATTGATTGAGAATCAGATGGGTCGAGCGTACTTTGAATGAACGGTGTAGAACTGAAGTTAGATCAAGAGATGATGAGCGGAACCACAGCTTCAGATTCAAATCCAGGAATGTGCAATAGAGGTTAGAGAAGAGATTGCGCTCTTAATGAGGGCCTTAAAGAGGTGAGAAAACCATCTGGTGAGTGTGCACACCATGCATTTGCTCAGCTTCCACACGCAGAGTTCTCGGGGATGACGGCTCCCAGCTGTCGGATCAAGTCGATCCAATAGGTAGATCGAGGCACCGTCTGATCAGACCGCGCCATTTGAAGAAGCAATGGCGCAGGCTATTAATTGACGGCTTCCGTTAAGTTAAACTATATATATATATATAATTTAATTATTAATAAATCTAATTTTCTTTAATTAAAAATTAATTATAAAAATATTATAAATCACCCCTAGCTAATTGAGAGGTGAGGAATGCTACGGCGAAGACAAAATTTCATTTCAACAAGCACTTAATTATCTCATTTTATGAGGTATTTAAAATATATTAAAATATTCGCCAAAAATCCAATGACTTACAAATGCATCCAAAACATCACCCCTAACTAATTTGGGGATGATGAGCGCAATGACAAAGTCAGATTTTTGATTTGAGGTCAAATTAAATAGGTCAATTTCTAAGGTTTCTAGAAATTCTCAAAATCGGGATTTGATTTATTTGATTTCTGATTCAGACTAAGTCTTTGTGGTGAGTTCCTAATGACTTAGTTAGCACATTGAAATTACAATTAATACTTGATTTTGCCATAATTGACCTAAGTAACAACCTGGATTGTTACAAATGATGAAATGACATCATTGATGTCAAATAGGACATGAGAGTTATCACCTTTACCTGTTGGGAAGAAGGCTCTTCAAAATAAGTGGATTTATCAGGTGAAGGAAGAGTCGAATGGGAGAAAGCACTACAAGGAGAGACTTATAGTAAATGGGTTTCATCAAAGGCATGGGATCGACTACAGTGAGATATTTTTCCCTAGTTGTGAAGATGATAACCATCAGGGTTATGCTGAATATGTTACAGTTGAGAATTTGCATATGGAGCAAATGGATGTTAAAACTACATTTCTTCACGGAGAGCTGGAAAATGAGTTGTACATGCAACAACCTGAATGGTACAAGGCTCAAGAGAAAGGAAAAGCTGAGCATGTGCAAGCTCAATAAGAGCCTCTATGGCTTGAAGCAAGCACCAAAGCAGTGGTATAAAAGGTTTGACAAGTTCATGTCAGAATCAGGGTACAAGAGATGCCAGGCAGATCACAATTATTACATAAAATAGTGTAAGTCCTCCTATATCATTTTATTGCTGTATGTGGATGATATGCTAATCACAAGATCAAACATGGAGGGGATAAGGATGTTTAAAGAGCTTATGTCAAAGGAGTCTGACATGAAATACTTAGGGCCGGCCAAGTAAATTCTTAGAATGAGAATCAATAAGAAAATAAGTACATGAATTCTGAAGCTATTGCAAAAAGTTAAAAAAATACTAAGAAGATTCAACATGAATGAAGCAAAGCCAGTGGGCACTCTTTTAGCAAGTCACTTCAGCTTATCAAAGGAGATAATACCAAATTCTTGAGAAGAGAAGGAGCATATGATGAAGGTTTCTTATGCTTCAGTAGTTGGGAGCTTGATGTACGCAATGATCTTCACGAGACCATATATTGCCCATGTAGTGGGAGTGGTTAGCAGATTCATGGGAAACCTAGGAAAGCACTATTAGGATGTTGTCAAGTGGATCCTAAGGTATCTGAAAGGTACAACAAGCAAATCTTTATTCTTTGGTAGATATCACATTATTTTATAATGTTATGTAGATTCAGATATTGCAGGAGATGTTGATAGCATGGGAAGCACTGTAGGTTATGTGTATAAATTAAGAAGTGCAGCCGTAAGCTGGATCTCTAGGCTACAAAGCATCATATCGCTATCTACTACTACGAAGATCTGCATTAATAGTATGAGCGTTATTCATCTAGCGAAGAATACATCATTTCATGCCATGATAAAGCACATTAAACTCTATTATCATTTTATCCGGACACTATTGGAAGAAGTACAGCTTGGATAGCTGATGTGCTTACTAAAGCTGTAATATTGGAGAAGCTAAAGCTATGTACAACTTCAGTTGGCCTCGGTACATAAAGTGTAACAACCCTAGGTTGTTACTTAGCTTAATCATGTCTTAATTATCATTTTGTTAAGTTCATCTAGCTATTAGAACCAAATATTGAAGATTTGAAGCAATTCGGAGCTCAACCAAATATTTTGGATTATTTTAATATTTAAATAACTAGAAAATTGAGGTATTTAATTTGACTTCAAAATCAAAATCTGACTTCGTCGTTGTGATCATCACCCCAAATTAGCTAGGGGTGATGTTTTGGACGCATTTGGAAGTCGTCGGATTTACACGAATATTTTAATATAATTAAATACCCCGAAAAATAGAATAATTAAATAATCTTCGGATTCAAAATCTGACTTCACCATTAAATTCCTCACGCCCAAATTAGCTAGGGGTGAATTTTTGGAATCTTTTGAATTGCGTTTATTAATTCTGAAATTTTTTAGCAAACCAAAAATTTGAAAAGAAATAAATAATTATTTCTTATTTTCTATTTCCCTATTCTTTTCCCTCTCTCTTGGCTAGCATGCCTATTTTCAGCACCTTACCCCCCATTCCCCTCCCTAGCGTACACAAGGGGCATATCCCCCTTCCCTTCTCCTATAGCCATGTCCAACATCCCCCTTCTTCTTATCCTTGAAGAAAGTGCTCAACATCTTTTTTTCTCTACATTTGCAAAAGCTGGAGCTCTTTCTCCCACCTTCCTTGCTGTGTTTGCTGAAGAAGAAGCTCATCTCTAAGTTCTTGAAGAAAAATAGAGTTTTCTTCTTCCTCTTATAAAGGCTAAAGTACCCATTTGCTCTAGTTCTTTGGCTACTTTCTCCTTGATTTATCAAAATGCTATGGATGATACTTTCATTAGCTCTTACATAATGTCTTGGTGTAATTGTAGAACCTCAATTAGACTCAAATGAGTTTGATTGAAGCTCATTCCTCCATTAAATTTTCTATTAAGAAAACTATTTATTTTATGTATACCTAGGCTTTAACTTAATTGTTTATATTGTTAATATGATTTGTTCATGCCGATTTTGGTATCAATGGAAAGGTCTTAGAATGACATTTCCATTGATATATGGCACCACACGTAGAATGCTCTGGATTGAGAGTATTTGGGTGCAAAAGGAGACCCGTCATGGTTTTCGCACAGGCGAAATCACCGTCAGGCGCTGCAGCGCGCCGCAGTGCCCAAAGTTTCGAATTCAGGTTTGCCGTAGCACGCTATAGCGCACCGTAGTGGCATAATAGTTTGATGAAGTATAAAAACATTTTTGATAAAATTAAATGAAATTCGCCGCAGCGCCCGAAAGCACTGCAGCGCGCCGTAGCGTCTGCACCTCGAGGAATCAGGCGTCATAGCACCGAACTCTTGGGTTGGTCACGACGTAGCTTGCCATAGCACTAAATAGTGTTGTAGCATGCCACTGCATTGATTTCTGCTGTCATGTGCTGTAGCGCTGCCGCGAGCCATAGCACCTAGATTTCAGAAAGTTTTCTGCCACGGCGCTGATTTTTGCCGCGGCACACCGTAGCACCTAAAAGTGCTGCTGCTCACCGCAATGCTCCACAACGCCCCATAGCGAGCCACAACATGCCATAGCACTTGGCTTTCAGCCAGAAGGCACCACAATGCTCTGTAGGGCCTAGAACTGTTTGGAACTGCCCAGAATTGTCTGGAATGGCCAAAACTTCACATTTTTTGCATTTTAAAAATCCTAGGACCCTAGTGGGGCCAAAATATATCAAATTTGAATCTAGTTTTAGTAAAATTAAGCATTGTATAAAATTTTATGTGGAATTCAAATGTGAAAATTTATCCTTTATACCATATGCTAAAATCTCTTATGTGTCTTAAATATTTTGTGCCAAATATTAAATGATAGAAACTTTGATTATTTGTATGACTAAGTAGATCTTAATAACCAAATTGCATGGAACTTATATTTTTTAGATTTGCAATCAAGTGCTAATCTCTTTGGTTTGATTTAGGTTTTGGTTAGCCTTAATTACTATCTATTTTATGTCACTATGTATTCCTATACTTTCATAATATTAGGGTGTATATTAGATAACTTTAACTTTATTTAGACACTTCGATGTACTTTATTGATATTAAACTATATTTGAACATGAGAATCTTAAGACCTTGATTAAGTAAATGATACTTAATATAAATATGAAATTTTCCATCAATAATACACCAATAAT
This sequence comes from Gastrodia elata, assembly GCA_016760335.1. Taxonomy (NCBI): domain Eukaryota; kingdom Viridiplantae; phylum Streptophyta; class Magnoliopsida; order Asparagales; family Orchidaceae; genus Gastrodia; species Gastrodia elata. The sequence goes on along the minus strand of CM028678.1, from coordinate 33,428,337 downwards.
AGATTAATTTGTCATTGATCTAAAAATTAACCATTGGTCTTAATTTTAGTAAGGTTAGGGGTTAAACCCTAATATGTCTTCATTAAGATCTAAACCTTAATTAAGTAACTTTTATTGAAATATAATTCAACTTGCATAATTCTAATAATACATCTAATTTGATATTGAACTTAAATATATTTTATTAGAAGTGCTAAGATTATTAAAAGAATTTATATGATTAACTATCTGGACTTCAGCTTGAGATCTCCTATTTTCTCCTATATAAGATCCTTAGCATGAGAATAATTATAAAATTATAATGATTTACAACATGATTTAATTCCAATACTATTCTTGATTTTATCCCATGATTGTAGTATATGATGTGATCAGATGGGTCTAACCATCTGATCTGATCAAACCAATTAAGACTTAATAAATGCAACTTATGATCTCACTGCAAATTATTAAGTTATAAGTTAGATGTGTAATATCTTGATGATCATACAATAGAATTTTTTTTATGCAATTAAAAGCCTTAACAAAATGTTAACACATTGAGGTAGGAAAAACTTATTGTTATATCTTGAGATAAGAACTTAGATGATCCTTCTTAGCCTTAGATGATTAATCTTAGACCCTTATAGTAGAATCACTTAAAGTACTTATAATGAGATCTCTCTAATATGGTAGTAACCTTGTACAGGATTCACCTCTTGTAGTCTTAATCTCCTAGCCTTAGCAATCCTTGTTAATTAAATAACATTGACTGAACCCAAGTTATTAGTTGGGTTTAGTTGTGTATACCCATAGTGCTGAATCACTCCAGCAGTATTCAAGATTTGGTTGATTCATTTTAATATAAAACTATATTTGTGTTTTATCTTGTGGGCTTAGTCGGATATAATCCCACTTAGAATAAATCATCCAACCCTAAGAGTGTTATAATTAGTGACTTAAATCTTTAGTTTGAGATATAAACTGCGATCGGGTTCTACCTCCTATCATCGTGCGCATTAATAAATGTAATTTAAGACAAACAAAGTATCTTAAGCCACTCTTCTTAGAACACTAGTAGTATGTTATGATTAGAGAAATGAAATCCTTAGTTTGATATATAAACTGCGATCAGGTTCTGCCTCCTATCGTCGTGCACGTCGATAAGTGTAATTTAAGACAAACTAAATATCTCAAGTCACCCTTCTTAGAACACTCAGTATGCTTGTATTTAAGGTATTTAACAGCTTAGTTTGAGAAATAACTGCGATCGAGTTTTGTCTCCTATCGTCATGCGCATCGATAAGTGCAGTCTAAAATAAACTAAGTGTTAAATTCACCCTTCTTGGAAACATACAACCATATGTATACAACCTTTCCAACTAATGATTTTAAGTAAAATCCTAAGTAATGCTAGTTATTGAAGTTAGAATTAGGAGTCAGAATCCATTTGGATGGATTCTGCATAGTGGAGACACTTGATTCATTATCTAATTTCAAATTATTTAATGGATTTTTGAAATTGAATTCATGTAGTGTAGCGACATGAGCATGAGCATAAGCATGATGTATGAGTATGAGTGATGATTTATGAATTACAGAATATTGTATACATCAACAGGGGAAACTCGGGATGTTCAGGCATCATAGTAAATTGTATTTCCCAACAAGATGCATGTAGACATTGGACCATACAGCTTATAGCAGTTTAGTGATAGTTTAGTTGCATATCAATGGCATACAGTATTATGACATATTTAGATGCATAATTTCAATGACATACATCATATTTTTACATGTTATTTACTCAATTTTGGATCATACACTATATTATTTGCTTTCAATATTTAGTATATAGCCATGTTTACTTTACTCAGTTTTATACAATTTTAGTTATTAATTTATTTTTACAGCTTTCTGTAGGTTTGTTTACTTTATTGTTAAATGTACATAATTAGAACTGTTTATATTTGTTTCGATGTGTTAGACTTATTGTCTAACATGTGGTACTATTGAGATTCAGTAATCTACTAGATCTTGAGCAGCATATTGAGCCAAATCAGGTGGATACTCAGGAGATCTAGGAGGAGTTTGTGGAGTGCTAGTAGACTCTTCTCTAGTCTTACTATTTTGCTTAGTTACTATTTTAATTCAGTACTTAGACTTAGTTCCTGTATTTCAGTAAACCGTTTGTAATAATTATGGATGTGTTTTTTTTTCTTTTCTAAGATGAATATTTCATTCAGCTTCTGTGATGAATGTTTTTGGATGTTTTCTTTAGCTTCCGCACTCTATTTATAACATACTTAACTTAGTATTATGATGTGATCAACATACTTGAAATGCTGATATTTTATACAAATATTAGATTTCTCATATTGTATTTTAAATCCAATATATGTATTTGCCTAATACTTATGATAAGGATACTACTCTAATCTTAAGTATTAGTACTCGACCCTCTTTTGGGGGTTGAGTCAGCAGCCCTTTAGATGTGTCTCATTTCATTGTTAGTTTCAGCTATTCCGGGAGATGGGACATCCCTTCCTGAGTGGCACACCGCTCCATCGCCGAAATTGATTATAATTATCTCTTTTGCATGCAGTGACGGGGCGGGGCACTACATGAAGAGAGAGGGAGGGTGAGCCACACCATGTTCTTGACAAGAATGAAAGAAGATAATGAAGAATTAAAGTCAGTTGTGGAGAAGATTCCTTAAAGGTCTCTAAGTGGGAGACCATCTAGTACATCATGGAAATGCTAGTGATGCTCCGGTCAGCTTACAGGATGTTCTAAGGCAATTTGAAGCAATAAGTGAAGTCCATAATCAATAGAAGCGTTGCAGCGCACCTCAGCGGTCAGCAAACAGGGAAGTAGCGGCTGCCGCGTGTCGCAACGGAAATCGGTGCTGCAGCGTGCCCCAGTGGAAATCGATGCTATCGCACGCTCCAGTGGATGCCAACCTGAGAAGCGGGTGCTAGTGCGCACCATGGAGGGTGCAATCCGAGACACGAGGGCTTTGGCGTGCCGCAATGGGTCCCAACCCGAGAGCCGAGCGCTACAGCGCACCGTAACGCCTGGTGGAAATCTGCTTAACTCCAGTTTCGCCCTAAGCAAATTGGGGGGCATTTTTGACCTTTGAGGGCCTGATTTTCATATGAGTACTTAAGCAAAAAAGTTAGGAGGAGAACTCTGTTTTGGCATTTTCAGTTGGAGGATTGTGCAAGATGTGAGGAAGAGATCCTTAGGTGAAGCCCTAAGGAAGTTATAGTGCAAGAATCCTCTTGCATGTTGGAGAAGAGACTTATGGTGGTGGCTACTTCTTCTCCTCTGCATAATAGAGTAATAGCTAGAGTATTTCTAGTCAAGAGATAAGCTCTTTATAACTTTGTATCTCTTTAAGTTTTATAGTGGATTTTTCTGTGATGTGGCTTCGTGGTTTTTCTCATTCTTGGGTTTTTCATGTAATCCTTAGTGTTTGGATGTTTTGCTTGTTGTTTATTATAGTTTTGTGATATTAAGTTTCTTGGTAACATCAACATAACCCAATCCTTAAATCGAAGACAACGCACTTTTTCAATCGCTCTTGCTGCTGTTACTGTGGGCTGAAAGTTTTCGTGCTCACGATTAAAGCAAATACCAACAGATATTTTAGGGTAAATTTACCTTTTTAAAACCCATCATGCCACTTATGGAAGAACTCAAGCTCGAAGGTGTCATTTTACAATTGAAGATTAAGTTTTTTTGACATCGAATTTAAGCTATAGTCTAACTCAAGGAGATTAAGATATCACAGTAAACTGTATTTCCCAACAGAATGTATGTAGACATTGGATCATACAGCTTATAGCAGTTCAGTGATAGTTCAATTGCATATCAGTGGCATACAGTATTTTGATATATTTATATGTATAATTTTAGTGACATACAGCATATTTTAATATGCTATTTACTCAGTTTTGGATCATACACTATATTATTTGCTTTTAGTATTCAGTATACATCTAGCTTTATTTTACTCAATTTTATACAGTTTTAGTTATTAAGTTATTTTTATAGCTTTCTGTAGCTTTGTTTACTTTACTGTTAAATGTACATAATAAGAACTGTTTATATTAGTTTTGATGTGTTAGACTTATTGTCTAACATGTGGTACTATTGAGATCTGATAATCTGCTAGATCTGGAGCAATATATTGAGCCAGATCAGATGGATACTCAGAAGATCTAAGAGGAGTTTGTGGAGTACTAGTGGACTCTTCTCTAGTTTTACTTTTTTGCTTAGTTACAATTTAAGTTCAGTACTTATACTCATGTCTTGTATTCAGTAAACCGTTTGTATTAATTATGGATGTGTTTTTTTTTTTCTTTTCTGAGATGAATATTTCTGAATATTTTTTTTAGTTTATGCACTCTGTTTAAATCTTATAATTAATATTATGATGTGATCAGCATACTTGAAATATTGATATTTTATATATATATTAGATTCTTCATATTGTATTTTAAATCAAATATATGTATTTGCCTAATACTTATGATAAGAATACTATTCTTATCTTATGTATTAGTACTCAACCCTTCTATGGGGTTGAGTTATCAGCCCTTCAGATGGGTTTCTTTTCAGTGTTAGTTTCAACTATTCGGAGAGATGGGACATCCCTTCCTAGTGGTGCACCGCTCCACCGCCGAAATTGATTATGATTTTCTCTTTTGTGTGCGGTGACGGGGCGAGGCGCTACATGAAGAGAGAGGGAGGGTGTGCCACACCATGTTCTTGACAAGAATAAAAGAAGACAATGAAAAATTATAGTCAGGAATGGAGATGATTTCTTAAAGGTCTGTAAGTGGGAGATTATTGTATTATGGAGACCATCTAGTACATCATGGAAATACTAATGGTGCTCCAGTCAGCTTACGGGATGTTCCAAGGCGATTCAGAGCAAGAAGTGAAGTTTATAATCAACAGAAGCGCTGCAGCACGCCTCAGCGGTCGGCAAACAGAGAAGCAAGGGTTGCCGAGCGCCGCAACGGAAATCGGCGCAGCAGCGTGCCCCAGTTGAAATCAGTGCTACTGCGTGCCGCAGCAGGTTGCCAACCTGAGAAGCGGGTGCTAGCGAGCGCCGCAACTGGTGCAACCCGAGACGCGGGGGCTCCGGCACGCCGCAATGGGTCCCAACCTGAGAGCTGAGCGCTACGGCGCACCGTAACGCCTGGTGGAAATCTGCTTAACTCCAGTTTCGCCCTAAGCAAATTGGGGGGCATTTTGGATCTTTGAGGGCCCGATTTTCATATGAGTACTTAAGCAAAAAAGTTAGGAGGAGAACTCTGTTTTGGCATTTTCATTTGGAGGATTGTGCAAGCTGTGAGGAAGAGATCCTTAGGTGAAGCCCTAAGAAAGTTATAGTGCAAGAATCCTTTTACATGTAGGAGAAGAGACTTCTGGTGGTGGCTACTTCTTCTCCTCTGCATAGTAGAGTAATAGCTAGAGTATTTCTAGTCAAGAGATAAGCTCTTTATAACTCTGTACCTCTTCAAATTTTATAGTGAATTTTTCTGTGGTGTGACTTCGTGGTTTTTTTCGTTCTTAGGTTTTCCACGTAATCTTTAGTGTTTAGATGTTTTGTTTGCTGTTTATTGTAGTTTTGTGATATTAAGTTTCTTGGTAACCATCAACGTAACACAATCCTTAAATCGAAGATAACACACTTTTTCAATCGCTTCCGGTGCTGTTACTGTGGCTAAAAATTTTCGTGCTCACGATTAAAACGAACACCAACAGATATTTTAGGGCAATTTTACCTTTTTTTAACCCATCATGTTACTTATGGAAGAACTCAAGCTTGAAGGTGTCATTGTACAATTGAAGATTAGGTTTTTTTGAAGTCGAATTTAAGCTATAGTCTAATCAAGGAGATTAAGAATTTTTTTAATTTCCCAATATATCTTGTCCCCATTAGAGAAAGTTATGAGATCATTTGCATATACTAAATGAGAAATCAAGAATTAGCCACCCAAGTTGAAATGTAGATTAATGTCCTTGATAAAAAAGATTGCTAATGTTGAAAAACTAGTAGTTGTGCACAATAAAAAAAAAAGATTGGGGAGAGAGGGTTCCCTTGTCTCAACCCTCTATTAGCATTAAAACAACCACGAGGGGAATCATTATACATAATGGAAGAACAATGGTTATCAATTAATGATTATCAATTCAATAAACTATTTGTATATTATCATTATATTATCAGATTATTATGTATATTATCACATATTATAAATTATATACGGTAGCATAGTAATGAGATTTATTATACATAATAATAACAGGTTTAAGTATATTTAATACTTAAATACTATTAACATCTTCAAAATTTGTGTATTATTAGTTACCAATATGTGTGTTTATGTGTGTAAAAATAAATAAAAAAATAAAAAAATAAATATATATATATATATATAATGCATTTGTTCCTGCATTAAATTACATAGTATAAATATGATGTCTGTATTACATATAATTATATAATTATATCATAATATATTATATAATATAAATTAACATACTCATAACTAGAGAGAAATTATTTGAATAATAGGAATAAACCATTGTTTCCAAAGGCATAGAGAGTTTCTTGGTGGTAGGACTAATCTCCAAGTATTGGGGAGGGAGGGAGGGAGGAAGCTTTATTGGTCAGCAAGGTGGCAGCGGCGACTCAGTGACTATCAGGAGGAGGATGAATTCGAGATGGAACGAGGAGGATTTAGGGGCTGTTTGGGAGGTTTAGAGTGCTTAGGATTGGTGTGTGAAAATGTCCGGGGTTTGAGGGGTTTAAATAGAGGTTAGTGGAGGAGTTTGGCTGTCGGATCGGAAGGTGTAATCAACGGCTAGGGCTGCTTCGGGGAGTTCCAATGCCCTGTTTAACTTTGGGAGGAGTGTAGGTGGTTGGCCGTATTTAGAGCTTGAAGTGTCGGCCGGCGTACATGCTGGCCTGGGTGCAAGTTTGTTGTGAGTTCGGGGAAGGGGGTAATGAATAGTGCCTCGTCTTTTCCCAATCGTCCAATCTTGATCGGACAAATTAAACGCACTTGGTGTATTTTAATTGCCTAACATCGGGATCTGGATTTTCTATTTGTTTAAGAGAAATCCTAATTATACTTGTTCATACGTATCAATAAATTTAAAGATTATTTTAATATAAATTTTAAAAATAATATTTATATTACTTTAATATAAATAAATAAAGATTAATTTTTTTGAATACCTCCTAAACAAATCTAAATATCATGGAATAAATGCTATAATTACACAAGAATATATATCAAAAATTATTATGGATAAATATAATTTTTTTTTATTTTTTTATTTTTACTTGTAAGCCCCACAAAAAAATATATTCATCTAATAATTTATTTACATATTGAAAGGACATATTATTTGTATATTTTAGTATATACTAGTGTTAAATTTATCTAGTACGCATATTTAAAAAGCCTATTTTTAATTAAATTAATATCATTTTATCTTAAAAAATTATTAAATTTGATCATGTTATGTTATGATAACAACCTCGTACAAAGTTCTTAATTATGAAATTTAATTTTTAATTTAATTTATCTTATTTTATGCTATTCTGTGAGCACACAGATTAAATGATTAGTTAGATACATCTGTTCAATTATATGTAACGGAATCTCATATATAAATATATATTCCCACTCTATGATATATATAGTCTTATGATCTCTTCATAGCCTGTTATCACTCAAATATATACACAAACTAATTCACTTATAATGGAATCCCTTATTCATAATTTTTAAATTTCATTGATATACAAATATCTTAACACGTGATGTTCAAAGAATTAGGCTCGATACATTGCAACAATAAAAAATCTATTAAATATGTGATATTCTTTGTTATTTTAATTTATAATATAATATTAATGATTGAGGTTTATCCAGCCCCAAATTGAATTAAGGCATTAACTAACATCTTAATCAATTAATAAATAATACATACATACATTTTTTTTTTCTTATCATTTATTGATTTAGTAGTAAATTATATATATAATATATATTCTATAAATTTCAAAAAAACTTGATTAAATTAATATTATTGAAATACTAGATGAGGTAACCTAAATATGATTTTAACTTCTATTGCCTTCTAAGGAATCTCATTTTACAATTAAACATTAATTTAAACCTTTATCCTACAAAAGCTCTTAAGCTCTCTAAGTTTTTAATCTAACGATGTAACTATTAAGCTAAGTAATCTTGCTATCATAACAAATAAAACAACTAATCCATTATTAACATCATTACAAATGTCTAAAGGATGAAGATATCTACACTAAAGTAGTCTAAAGCTTACTCTATTTAAGATCTTTGAATTAGGTCTATATCCATCAGTACTCTAATCTAATAATCTAATACTGTGGCGACCCGGTGTCAGATTATTTAGCTTGACCCAACCTTTGGATGCCACTGTAGTACTTAATACTGAATTAATATCTCCTAACCCACTACTAAGCACTACTACAGGAAAAGGATTTATAAGATAGAGAAATATAGATGCATTTCTAAGAGTAATAACAAACCAACAATCATTCCATTACAATCATACAGAAAATAAAAAAAAACCATTCATCTTAGAGTTTAATAAATAATACAGTTCATAATATTTAAACTACAACATTAGATGCAAATAGAAAAAGAAAACTTTCTATCATCCTCACATAAAAGAAAATAAAAGAGAATGCCTCTTCAAGCCAGCTCCTGGTATGACACTGGGGCTCCCCACGGTGACATGCTTGGTTTGATGAAGCCTTTATCTAATAATTCTTATAGTTGTTCTGTTAATTCTTGTAGTTCCTTTAGCGCTATTCTGTAGGGTGCTTTAGATTGGGGTTGAGTTCTAGGAATCAGATCAATTAAGAATTTGGCTTCTCTTTTAGGAGGTATGCCTGGAAATTTGTTAGTAAACACATCCTTGAATTCTCTTACAATCCTGGTTTCTTCTATTAGTTGTTCTTCCTTGCCATCCCCAATCATAATTAATAGATAGGCATCACAGCCTCTATTAAGCAAATTTTTAGCCTCTATGGTTCTAATCATGGATGTAGTCACACTTAGTTTTCCAATAAATGATTTAGACATATTTTCTACCTTCACTGTGACTTTCTTCTTGCTGCAGTCTATAGTGGCATTGTTCTGACTTAACCATTCATTCCTAGTATCACATCAAAATTTGTGATTGGTAGAATTATTTTTTTTGCCTCATACGTTTGCTTGCCAATCGGGATGTCTGATTTATAGAAAGTATTCACCATCATTTTAGCACCTAATGACATTAGTACGTGCATAATTTTTCCTAACTTGTAATGTTGAATCTTTATTAGTTGAGCGTACTTCTCAGATATGAATGAGTGGATTGCACCAGTGTCGAGTAAGGTGTCGCAAGGTTGATTATGATATATAGCATGTTTATTTATAATAGTTTAAAAGTCCTCACTACCTAAACAATTAAATAGAGAATACATATAACCAATTAATAATTCAAAATTAAATGTATACATGACACCACTTAATTATCTTCAAATGCCACTATTGGAGTTAGTGCGTACACTCTTTGCATAGCAACAGCCTATCCGTTGGCCCTACCATTTTGATAGTTCCTAGATGCTGCATTTGGGTTCCTCTAAGCAGATTGAGGTGCTCTTCTTTGGATCGTATTCACTCTAGTAGCAGGCAGCGACATAATGGCTAGTACTAGTGCTTGAGCTCTGACTGGCACAGAGTTGCTAGAAGAAGAGGGGTGCAATGCTTCATTATTAGATTAAGTAATCTAACTCAATACCAAGTGTTACTGTAGTACTTAATACTGGATTAGTGAAACTTAACCCATTATTAAGTACTATGGAGAGATACAGATCTCTAAAGGGAAAAATTAGATACATACATAATGTAAATTTACATTCATACCATTCTTGCCATTCAAAAATAAGAAGATGCATCATAGAATAATAAAGTAAAATATTTAGACGTTAATTCAGTTTGTACAATTTTTTAAGAACACATGTACTATATGATAAATAAAGTAAAAGGCTAAAAATACAAAGAGTGCACAAGCTGCAACAACTGGACACGATCCACCTCGAGTCTAAGATCCATATCTAACTCCTGAATCGATTGTATTTGGTTTTTAATATGGTAGGGCATACCTAATGAAAAAAATAAGTTGTTAGACTTTAAAAAGTCTAAATACATTTTAAGGGTAAACTAAATACATGATTAAGTAAATATCACATTAGCCATTTACAAAGTAGTATAAGCTGAGCATTTTGCATGGAATGTATAAAAGGTAAGAAACTACTAAAATTGTAAAATAAGATAAGCCCTTAAGGCTCAATTAGCTCATTCATTCCTACATCAAATAAATTAGAAAAACATTTTATGAATCACGCAATTAAACAAGTAAGGGAAGCAAGTATATGTCCAAGTAAAGTAAATGCTAAGTAGTAGTAAAAGATAGTGTAGAAAAATATGTAAGTAACAAGTAAGTAAAGATACACTATATAAATTATAAAAAGCTATATTGTAAGGTGCTGCAATAAAGTATGTAAATTTTATCACCTAAAAGGGCTAAAAGTACTAAAAATACAGTCATAAAGACTGAAAATTGTAAATGTTATTTATTTGTTTTGTATTTTATTCAGGGGGTGCAGAACAAGTAAGGAGTTGAGCATGATTGTACAACTATCTGAAAGTGGGATCAGTTCTAAACACACGCATTCCCCCTCATAGGAATTATATGGTCTCCTGATATGCTAATATCTTGCCCAGGCTTAATCACAGATGTATTATAATTTGCCATAAATATAACCCCTCTAAAGAATATTTTAAATGTTTAATTTTTAGGCATAATGTTTTAATTAAATGAAATCAAAATTTTGATCTCAATACATTGCAATATTTCAAGTATTAACAAATAATTATAAATCACATGATATCTATTATTTTCTACTTAAATTATCTATCATAATGATTGGGGCTAAATAAGTTCTCAATTATCTTAGGTATCAAAGATCTATAAGTTAATTGAAGTAAAGTAATATAATAATGTGATTTTTGGAAAATAATATGTTCATTTAGCTTTATAGGATGATAAAGCAAATTATAAGTTTAAATGCTGATTATGAGTTAATAGTTCATTCTATTGATTAATAAGTTATCTAAATACTTAGGTTTTGGTATCATCAAACTTTTCTTTGAAATTCACTATAATATCACTACTTTTGAATTCTAATATGCCTTTAAAAGTTACCAAAATAGGTTCATTATTGATTATTCTATAGCATAATGTTTCTAAGATTTAGTTATTTTAACCTTAGCTCAAAAAGGGTCATTAATTACACAACTTAGTGTTTAATGACTAAAATATTGTTCTTTGGATTATATTATATACTTAAGGCCTTCTAGAACATCTTAGGCTTAACTTAAAGATTTATTAGACTACAAGTCTGTCATAATATCTAAGGTTTGGATAGTCCTGCCTCTTTAGTAACATTGCAATTAAATTAAATATTATGAGTTTCTAATAGAGTCTCAAGGTAGACGTCTTACTGTCTTAAGACTATAAATTTTTAATCTCTTAATGCTTGGGAGATTAAAGCCTATCACTGGGTTCTAATGATCAATGATAGTTGTTTATAATATTATTAAAAATACTAAGGTAGCTGAGTCATTCCAACATTTTAAGGGATGACATATTACATTAGTTTTACAATCCCAATTTATTCAAATTGAGTCTAAATGAAAACTAAATCATTGGATATAAGAAACTCTATTCATATCTAATGGGTTAGGTTATTTTAATGAATAATCTTGATTTTATTTAACAATATTCAATCTTTAGTTCTTGATCTAATATAGTTTGATTGCTTAATAAGCAACTAAGTAGAATAATAATAGTCTCATAAGTACTTAGGTAATTAAGTATAACTTTAATGTATCTTAAAGGTCATTATCTCACAAATTCCAAATGATAAAATTATATTAACACCATTAAGGCATGGATTATCACTTAGTAATTCATCTAGATCTGACTTTCATTTTCACTAAAATCACTTAATCATTATAATTCATTAATCTAAACTAGTCACTTAAATGTGGCACCCCAAGGGTTAATTAGATATTAAGAATGATTTAAATTTATTCTTAAGAAGATTGATGTCATTCTACACTTCTTTTAATGAATAATCTTCTCTATATTCAATTATTTAAGACTCTACACTAAGTTATAGTCTTAAATGACATATTCAATAATACCTCTCTAAGATATTTAAGTCGAAGATGCAATTAAATTTTAAGGCTTATCAACAACATCATAATTTATTCTAATCCTTATACTTGTCATAAGATAAGGTAAATCACTATATTTAGCTCATCCAATGAGATATAAGGGATCTATTCACTAAGCATGATAGATTAAGTGTAGCACTACACTAGGCAAAACCTTATTACTCTTAGATTACTAAGACCTTAAAGGAATCTAATCACTAAATAAACTAGATTAAGGGTAACACTTATTCTTCTTATGATAATTCTTTTTTAAAGTCTTAGGTTTATAATATGATTATATTTAGGATTTAATGTTCAACATTTTAGATAGTTCTATCTTGCACTTAGCATAGTATAACAGCTTAATCTACACTTGGTAGGTCATTGAAGGTTCATAGTTTATTCAATGATGTCTAAAGGATGAAATCACTAAGTTGGTTAAGTTATGTATAACACTTCACTAGGCAAGTCATTATTAAGCACTTAGATTATTCAATAAGATCTAAAGGATTTAATTACTAAATATGCTAGATTGAGTGTCCTAATCACTCCCTTATAATGGTGCTTTTCTAAAGTCATTAGGATACTCTTTTAGTTACAAGTATCAAAATTATGATTTACTACTAAATTCATCACACTTTGATTAAGTTTAATCAAAGACTTCTATTTAATTTATCTTTCTCTTAAGGGTTAAGTTTAATAGGTCTTAACCATAATTTGAGTCAAACTAGCTATATTTATACTCTATTCATCATTTGATGATCAATTATATCATAATTTAAGTTTCCTCAAGTCATCTTAAGGTTTTGAAGAAAGATAAAGAAAATCCTGATTCTTAGGATTAAAATAATAGTTAATTAACGAGTCAAAAACTCAAAAACTCCAAATGATGTTCCATTAAAATATAAATAGTCACTATAGATTCATTATAGCTTAATGAGTAAAATGACTGTAAGTACACTAAATTTGGACACTAATTGGCTAAAATATGGCCTAATCACCCTTAACGATAATTAAAAAGATAATTAGTTAAACGAGTTATCAAAATATGATTTTATTGACACATTAATATATTTTGTATTTTTTTTGATTGAAATGATATATTGGATCACTACATTTGAATATAATTTGACTAAGTTATGGCATTTTCAAAATTTAAAGTTAAGTAGTTAATTAGTCAAAATGGTGATAAGTGAAACTAATCACCAAATAAAAAACTAATGACATAATATTAATCCCAGTAATTTTCTAAGCACTTTGAGATATAACATCAATATATTTAGATTTGTGGTTAAGAAGTTATGAGGCTTTATAGTTTAAGTGATTAATTGATTAAAATATTATTAGTGAAACTAATCAACCAATAAAAAATCAAATTGCATAATATTAATAATTGCATTTTTCTAAGCATTTTGAGATATAACATCGCCACGCGAAAGCTTGCTTAGGGATCGATGGCTATGAGCCATCGGATCGTCCGTCCATCACATGATGAAGGGCTGCGATTTGGCCACCAATCCATTTAAATAGCATGTAGACGCCATGAGAAGGAATAATTAAATGGATAATTTAATTAAAATATTAATTTATGCTCATTTTAATTTATTAAAATTAAATATCCAAATGAGCTTCGAAAAATCCCAAAAATTCAGCCTTAAATTAAAAGAGAGTAAGAAACTCAAAAATAAAATCATATTTTTTATCGATGGACATTTTAATTATTTTAATTTTTTGAGTATTTAAAATAGATTAAAATATTAGGAAAAAATGGACGACTTCCCAAAATTCTCAAAATTTCACATATAGCTAATTTGGGCGTGAGGAGTTCAATGGTGCACACCACTTTTTATTTTAAGGTCAATTTAATTATTTTAATTTTATAATTAAATAAATTCACTAAAATAATCAAAATATTCAAATGAGCTCTGTATCGCTCCAAAATTTCAGGGTTTACTCTAGACACCCTTTTGAGATAAATGGAAGTGATTATATACTGAATAGACTAAAACATAAGGATTATTAACTTTGAGTTGTTATAAGGGGTGATTGGTCTTCAGCCTATCTTGATGGTTGCATTTGTCATAGGGATGTAGCCTTTAGTACCTTGGTGTATGCTCAGCTTATGGTTGTTGTGCCATTTGATATACCATTGGTGGTAGATACTTGTTTCTCTTACTTTCTTCCATCCTAACTGGTGCTGATGATGATATCTTCCTCTGCTCTTTCTACTGTAAGTGATGTTCCATAAGCCTTGCTCCTCTTGCAACTTTGAAAAGTTATCGTGCTGTTGAGAGATCAAATGATCTTTGATTGAGTTCCTCATTTTTCTCAAGAATTGCAACAACCCTAGGTTGTTACCCTACTAATCTATAGCCTAATTAATTATTAATTTCAATGCCATTGTTTTTAAAACATCAAGTTAAGCTAATCATAAAAATTTGAAGTCAATTAGACTTCTCTAAGTCAAGATTACATTTTGATCAGTCTAGATTCCTTAATTTAAACCTAAAATATTTTGATCTCAGAATTAAAATTTGATTGCATTTTTGAATTCCACACCCCCAAATTAGCTAGGGGTGAAAGTTTGGTGCAATTTGGATATCGTTTAGACCATAATTCAAATTTATTTGAAATGATCTAATTGCATTTTAGGGCTTCCAACAATTCAAATTTGCATTTATATCCTCTAAACTAATTAAACGACTGGGATTTGCTGTGCGGACCGCGGGTGATCCGCTACGGAGTCCGGGTCGCGCGCAGCATTGCTTCCCCATATTTGCCATTTATCTTATCGATACAATGGCTAGGATCAGATCTCGTGGAACCGCGGATCTGCCATCAGATGCTATCCGTGAAATCCTATGGCACGGTGACAGACAATAAATACACGTCTGTGCTTGCAAGCAAGTGTACGTGGTCTGAAGTAATAAGTAGAAAGTGTGACTTTCTGGGAATTTATCGATCCTTAGAGAATTGTTTGATTTGGCACTAAGGTGTATCTATTCTCACTAATGTTTAAGCTATAGTATGTATTGGATGAGTGCTCTAAAATTAGCACAAATATTCATTAAGTAAAAATAGCAAGATTTAAGAAAGAGGAGAGTTGGAGCCATCCCACATGTCATGACATAATATTTATGTAGATTGGTTTCTCAAGCATTATCATTTAATGTAATTAAAATCAAGTGCACATTGTTGTCCTTGAGTCTAGCTCAAGGTCTTACAAGTTCAAATCTCATGCACAAAATGAACTCACATTCGGTTCTACTTTGGCACAAAGATTCTTGTAACATTCTTAGGATTTAAATTTTAATCTTTTTCTCTTGATCAAGGAGAGTTTGCTTTTTAAACCTTAGGATCTTATAAACATTGATTTCCACTAGGAGCATCACTCGCATCATACATAGTTGAGATGAGGGATTCACATATTGGGCTCAACGGCTATGTCACTTAGTTTATGAGCACTTTAACACTTCCTTCCTCTACCTCAATTATGTTGAGCTAAGGAGCTCATTTAGTGGGTCTTAGCATCACTTGGATCAACTCTTTGGTTGAGCTTAGATTGAGGTGCATTGAGCTCATGAATTTTCTTACATGGTTCAAAGCCTTTATGCACTCATAATCTAGCATCCAATCTAAGGTGAGCTAAGGAGCACAAAACAATTAGTTCTTGGAGTTTATTTTTAGTTTTTTTCTCATAATTACATTCAAGACTAATTAGATAAGAATTCCTTAGTAAGACATTAAAATCACAAACAAATTATGCTTAAGGGAAAATATTCATACATTAATATTACATCATGCAAATGGGACTTAACCCCCAACCCTCCCCAAGGGAGTTTAGCTACTCATTGCATAAGAAAAGAAGAAAAACACATACATGGACAAAGACCCTTTCATGGTCAACTAAAAAGAAATACAAGAGTGGAGTTTAGAAGATACTAGGAACACTCCGTAGAAGTTCTCCGGAATCCTTCTTCTCCTTCTCAATGTACCCTCCTTAGGCCTCTAATGCTGCCTTCTTCCTCCTCTTCCAAAGAAAGAGCTTGCCTTCCACCCTTGAGGAGTTCCTCTTTTCCCTTGGCTCTCCTCCTTACTTAGTAGATTTTTGCTAAAATTGTGAACCCTCCTCTAGTCAAGAGAAGGGGTATTTATAGGAAGGGAGGGCTGCCATCCTCCTCCACATTTTAAACCAGCTTTTCCATATAAGAATCTGAATTCATCATGATAATTGTTTACCCAAAAATCACCTCAAATCTTCCTTTTTCAAATAAAATGGGCTACAGCAGGGAATGATGGTTGGGAACAAAATATAGGATAGAGGTCATGTCCCCAGCCGCTTTTAATGCTTGTCTGGGAAAAGTTTTCGGTGGGCCGCTGCAGTGCGCTGGAGCGCGCTGTTGCGCGTCGTGGCGCGCTGCGGTGTGCAATGATCCTTCGCACATTCGCCAAGTCCTACGCTGCCGTGCGCTACCGCGCTTGAGCTTTTGAAGATGTCCCGTTGCAGACCGCTGCAGCGCGCGACCGCGCGCTGGAGAGGGTCATTCTGCTAAAATCACTATTCATTTAGTTGAGCCCCCCGTTTTATAAAATTATGAATATTTCCGTTGTAGACCGCTGCAGCGCGCGACCGCGCGCTGTAGCGGGTCATTCCGCTAAAATCACTGTTCAATTAGTTGAGCCCCCATTTTATAAAGTTTATGAATATTTCCGCTGCAGACCGTGGCAGCACGCGACCGCGCGCTGTAGCGGGTCATTCTGCTAAAATCACTGTTCAATTAGTTGAGCCCCCCATTTTATGAAGTTTATGAACATTTCCACTGCAGACCTCTTCAGCGCGCGACCGCGCGCTGTAGCGGGTCATTTTGCGAAAAGTACTGTTCAATTAGTTGAGGTTAATTTTCATATAGTTTAGATATTTCTGCTGCAACCCGCTGCGGCGCGCTGTTGCGCGCGGCAGCGCGCTGCAGCAGTTTTCCTTTAAAATTTAAAAACACTACAGAAATGCCTTAGAACTCCTTTGGATTCCATTTCCTTGAAAAAGATAGAAAAAATTGATTTTAGGAGTAGCATAAAGATCTTAAATAGATGAATTTACTCCTTTATTTAGATATAATCTATGGATTCATCACACCCCCACAATTTTTGCTCGTCCTCGAGTAAGCTCAAAATGATAAATTTTTTCTGTGTTGGAGGGATGAAAGTCACAATAATATACATAAAGTAAGTATAAGTCAAAATATATGCATGGCAAAAAATGAAATGAACAATGTAGCAATATTAATGTTTTTTAATTGTGGCACTAAGGTGGTTTAATTAATGAATCTCCAAATTATTGAATTTTCAATGCTTGAAATTAGGTTATGGGTACAATTCATTGTGTACTTATTTAGACTAAAGAATTGGTTAGAGATTTCTAGAGTTGTGCCATATGTGCTCCTTCTTATGAATCACAAAGATGAAAAGTTTAAAGGAGAGATATTTTTTTTCATCCTTTCTCATTTTGTTCATTTGGGAGAAATATTTTTCATCATCCATTTTTCCATAAATATTTTGTTCTTTTCATTCTTAAGGAGAGAAATTTTTCTTTATCTCTAATATCTTTATGATCATGAAGTCCTACGAGAGCCTAGCACACTCTATTTAGAATCCATGCCAAAAAATTTTTAGTTTAAATCATATGCCTTCCCCCACACTTAGCTCAAGCATTTATTTAAATTTTTGAAGATTTAGATTTTCCTCCATTCATTCCTCAATTACAATATTTTATTGCTTATAATTCATTTAATCATTTTTGTTAAGCATACTTTTACTTATATCACATTTGATTTTTACATTTTTGTGATTTTTATTTCTTTTGAAAAATTCAGAAAAAATATGTCAATTAAGAATAACTCAAAAATGCTGGAATATGAAAATTCATAAATTGAAATCTCCAAATAAAAATATACTAAAATAAAAGATACAAAAGAAAAATGAAAAAGAATAAATACAACCTAATTAGTTGTTGGGTTGCCTCCCAATAAGCACTTGTTTTAGTGTCTCAGCCTGACACAGGAAAGATCTTATGTGATTCCTTCATCAGGAAGGTCCTAAAGGGTCCATTCGCCCTTCTCTTGAAAGACTCCTTCCTCCAAGTATAACTTCAGACCATTTTCATTCATCTTGAAAGTGCTATTACTGGAGGCAACTTCGACAGCTCCATGAGGAAAAACTTTAGTGATGGTAAATGGTCCTGTCCAACGTGATTTTAGTTTTCTAGGAAAAAGTCTTAATCTAGAGTTAAAAAGCAATACCTTCATTCCTGGTTGGAGGTGCTTAGGTTTAATTAGCTTATCATACCATTATTTTGTTTTTTCTTTATACAACTTGGCACTCTCATAGCATTTAACCTAAATTCATCAAGTTCATTTAGTTGCAGAAGTCTCTGTGCCCCTGCCTTTTGGTGGTCAAAATTTAATTTCTTTATTGCCCAAAAGGCACGGTGCTCAAGTTCCACCGGAAGGTGGCATGCTTTTCCATAAACGAGCTTATACGGGGACATTCCTAGAGGGGTCTTGAAGGTAGTTCTATAAGCCCAAAGGGTATCTTGAAGTTTTGAAGTTCAGTCCTTTCTATTTTGGTTCACTATTTTTTCTAAAATTTGTTTAAGTTATCTATTGGAGACTTCAACTTGCCCGCTGGTTTGAGGGTGCTAGGGCATACCCACCTTATGTCTCACCCCATAGCTTTTTAATATATTCTATAACTGCCTATTGCAGAAGTATTTTCCCCCATCACTGATCAAGAATCTGGGTGTCCTAAAATCTAGCTAGTACGTATTCATTGAGAAATTTAATTACAGTTTTAGCATCATTGTTGACACATGCCACAGCTTCAACCTATTTTGAAACATATTCAACTGCCACGAGGATATATAGATTGGCCTGGGACAAGGGAAAGGGTCCCATGAAGTTAATTCCACAAACATCAAATAATTCAACTTCAAAAATCCCATTTAAAGGAAACTCATCTCTTTTTGTTAAATTCCTGGTTCTTTGGCATTTGTTACAACTTTTGACAAATTCAGCGGCATCCTTGAACAAATGGGGCCAAACAAATCCGGATTGAAGCACCTTTGCAGCCGTTCTCTCAATTCCATGGTGTCCTCCATAAGGAGATGTGTGGCAGTGGAAGAGAATATTCTTGGTGTCAGAGTCAGGAACACGTCTCCTTATGAGTTGATCATTGTAACATTTATACAGAAAGGGATCATACCAAAAGTAATTTTTATATCCGCAAAAAATTTCTTTTTTTGTTGGTAACTCATATCTTTTGGTATGATTCCTCCTGCAAGATAGTTTGCAATATCAGCGAACCAAGGAGGATCATTTGTAGCTACCCCATAGAGCTTCTCGTCGGGAAAGGATTCACTAATATCGGTCGACTTATTATGATCAATGTGGGTTAATCTGGATAAATGGTCAGCAAGCACATTTTCATTCCCCTTCTTATCCCGGATTTCGAGATCAAATTCTTGTAAGAGCAACACCCAACGTATCAAGCATGGTTTTGCCTCTTTCTTTTGAGGAGATACTTAATGGCAGCATGATCCGTGTAAACGATAGTCCTAGACCCGATGAGATACGACCTAAATTTAGTGAAAGCAAAGATGACGGCTAAAAGCGCCTTTTCCGTGGTGGCGTAATTTCCTTGAGCATCATCAAGGAGTTTACTAGCATAGTAGATCGAATAGAAGGTTCGCTCTCTTTGTTGCCGAAGAACAACGCCTACTGCAAGGTCACTCGCATCACACATAATTTCAAAAGGTGAATCCCAAATTAGAGCAGAAATTATTGGAGCAGAGATCAAGACAGCTTTTAGAGTATTGAATCCTTTTAGACAATCATTATCAAAATTGAACTCAACATCCTTTCCGAGCAATCTACAGAGTGGCATACTTATGTTTGAAAAATTCTTGATAAATTTATGAAAAAACCAGCATGCCCTAGGAAGCTTCTAATTCCTTTAACATTGATGGGAGGAAGAAGTTTTTAAATTACTTCAATCTTAGCTTTATCGACCTCTATCCCCCTCCTAGAAATTAAATAACCAAGAATGATACCCTCTTCAACCATAAAATAACACTTTTCCCAATTCAAAATCAAATTTGACTCTTCACATCTTTTTAACACCTTTCCCAGATTAATTAGGCAATTTCCAACCATAGAAAAATCATCCGAAAAAATTTCTAAGAGCTCTCCTATCATGTCAGAGAAAATTGCCATCATACAGCGTTGAAAAGTAGCTGGTGCATTACACAATCCGAATGGCATTCTCCTAAAGGCAAATGTTCCAAAGGGGCAAGTGAAAGTTGTTTTCTCTTGGTCTTCGGGAACAATCAGGATCTGATTATATCCTGAATAACCATCAAGAAAATAGAAGTAAGGATTTCCTGCTAATATATTAAGCATTTGATCGATAAAAGGAAGGGGATAATGGTCTTTTCGAGTTGCTTTATTTAATCTCCTATAATCAATGCAAACTCTCCACCTGATCACAATCCTAGTAGGGATCAGCTCATTATTGCTGTTGAGAATAATGGTCATCCCACTCTTTTTGGGAACCACATGTATAGGGCTCACCTAAGGGCTGTCAGAAATGGGAAAAATGATCCTAGCATTTAAGAGCTTGATGATTTCCTTGTGAACTACTTCTTTGATGTTATGGTTTAATCACCGCTGAGGTTCAATTGAAGGCTTAGAGTTGTCCTCCAATAGGATACGATACATACATAGAGTTGGGCTAACCCCTTTCAAATCCGCAATACTCCACCCCATTGCGCTCTTATTTTCTTTTAAAATGTTACATAAAAGATTCTCTTGATGTTCAGTTAACAATGAGGAGATTATTACAGGAAGTGATTCATCTTCTCCTAGGTATGTGTATTTTAAATGTGAGGGAAGAGGTTTTAATTCAATTTTAGGAGGGCAAATTATTGAAGGTTGAATCATCTTCCTTTCCTCAATTAATTCTTCAATAACTTTTGTTTCGGTGGGAACTTCATATTCCACACTTCCCATCATTCCCTCTTCTCCCACATCTTCCATTAACCCAACTTCTTCTAATAAATTGATCTCCCAACAATCCTCGTTTAACTTAGAAGGGTGTTTCATAGAATCATTCACATGGAATTTAATCTATTCCTCTCCAAAACGCAACATCAATTCCCCTTTGTCTACATCAATTAAGGTTCGTCCTGTGGCCAAGAAAGGTCTACCTAAAATAATAGGAATCTCTTGATTTTTATCTTCCATGTCCAAGATTATGAAGTCTGCCGGGAAGATGGACTTGTCAACCTTTACAAGTATATTTTTCACAATTCCTAAAGGAGATTTTACAGATCTATCAGCAAATTGGAGTAGAACAGAGGTAGGTTATAAATGATCAATTCCTAGTTTCTTGAATATGTAGAAAGGCATCAAATTAACAGAAGCACTAAGATCACAAAGGGCTTTTTGAAAAGATTGGCATCCAATCGTGCATGGGATAGTGAAACTCCCTAGATCCTTTATTTTAGTGGGAATTTTTCTTTGAAGGATTGCACTGCATTCCTCTATTAATGCCACCGTCTCCTTTTCATCAATCTTCCTTTTCTTGGATAAGATGTCTTTCATAAACTTAGCATAATTAGGCATTTGTTCGAGGGCTTCAGCGAATGGGATATTGATGTGGAGAGTTTTAAAGGTCTCAAGAAATTTTTGATATTGGACATCGAGTTTCTCCTTAGCCATACGCTAAGAATAAGGTATATGAGGGATTTTCTTAGGTGGGTCTCTAAGTTCTTCCCTTGCGGCATCCCTTGCCACACTCTCTTCAGTCCTTATTGTTTCTCCTTCCTCCTTTTCCTGTCTAGATTTAGCGATATCTTCGCTATTCTCTTTTCTCACAATCTCATGAGTAACCCTTCCACTTCTTAAGGTGATTGCATTACCTGATTCATTTTCATATTCCCTGATCACCCCTACTAGTGAAGGTTTTTCTAACTGCTTCATTATATCTTTCAATTTTTGTTCAATTCTTTTAACCATCTCCTCTTATCTGAGGAGAGTGTGCTCATGCCTGTTTAGTGTGGCGTCAATTTTATTCATGAATTTAATAGTGGAGTTTCTAAATTCTTTAAGAGAGTTTTCGAATCTTTCTCCATTCCTTCCATGATTCATGATCATATTAACATCTCTCAATTCCCTATCATTCTCCTGAAAGGAGCTTATATATCCAAATTCTATCTTCTTATTAAGTTGGGAAATTTAATTTTGCAGTTCTAGGATTTGCTGTGAGTTTCCTAGTGAATTAAACTCTTTTTTATCCTTGGAATCATTCCTTTGGAGGGGCCATTGGTAAGCATTATTGGCCATTTCTTCTAAGATATCATAAACTTCCTCTTGGGTTTTTCCACTAATGGAGCCATCGACGGCCGCATCAATGAGTGTCCTCATTAGAGCATTCAAACCATTGTAAAAGGTTTGCACTTGCATTCATAGAGGGAACCCATGATGTGGGCAATGCCTGAGGCACTCCTTAAAGCGATCCCACCCGTCATAAAGAGTCTCACCTTCCATTTGAATAAAGTTGGTGATCTCAATTCTCAATCGTACAGTTTTAGCCGGAGAGAAGTATTTGGCTAAGAATTTCTTAGCCAAATCATCCCAAGTACGGATAGAATCACTCGGTAGAGAGCTGAGCCAACTCTTGGCTCTATTTCTCAGTGAGAAAGGAAATAGCCGCAATTTAACCGCGTCTTCGGAGACACCGTTAAATCTGAAGGTATCACATATTTCAAGGAAAGTTGAAATATGTGAGTTAGGATTTTCAGTGGCTAATCCTCCAAACTAGTTGTTTTGCACCATACTTAGTGTGAAAGATTTGATTTCAAAATTGTGGGCTTCTATATTTGGCCTTATAATAGCATGGGGGATACCCCTAACAGTGGGTAGTGCGTAATCTCTAAATGCTCTACCCTTAGGCTCTTCTAAATTTTTAGTGAAATTATCCATAACAGCTTGTTGGTTTGATAAATTGCATTCTCGGCTAGCTTGTAAGTATGTTCTTTCTATTTCGGGGTCAAAAACATATTCAGTACAGACTCTTTTACTCATACAAGTTACAATATGACTTATCAAGAACGAGTTTGGCAATAAAGATCACACAGATTTTTTAGAAATAAAATATCAAAAAGAAATATAAATTGATAGCTTGATAATTACAACAAATCTCCAACTACTAATATATGCAATCAAATGCTTTAATCGCAAGTTACTTATAGATTGTCCTTAATTCAAATTAGAAACCAATTGCCCGGCAACAGTGCCAAAAACTTGACAGATTGTAAATACACATCTGCGCTTGCACGCAAGTGTACGTGGTTTGAAGTAATAAGTGAAAAGTGTGACTTTTTGAGAATTTATCTATCCTCAGAGAATTGGTTGATTTGGCACTAAGGTGCATCTATTCTTACTAATGTTTAAGCTATAGTATGTATTGGATGAGTGGTCTAAAATTAGCACAAATATTCACTAAGTAAAAATAGCAAGATTTAAGAAAGAGGAGAGTTGGGGCCATCCCACATGTCATGATGTAATATTCATGTAGATTGGTTCCTCAAGCATTATCATTTAATGTAATTAAAATCAAGTGCACATTATTGTCCTTGAGTCTAGGTCAAGGTCTTACAAGTTCAAATCTCGTGCATAAAATGAACTCACATTCGGTTCTACTTTGGCACAAAGATTCTTGTAACATTCTTAGGATTTAAATTTTAATCTTATTATCTTGATCAAGGAGAGCTTGATTTTTAAACCTTAAGATCTTACAAGCATTGATTTCCACTACGAGCATCACTCGCATCATACATAGTTGAGATGAGGGATTCACATGTTGGGCTCAACGACTTTGTTACTTAATTTATGAGCACTTCAACACTTCCTTCCTATACCTCAATTATGTTGAGCTAAGGAGCTCATTTAGTGGGTCTTAGCATCACTAGCATCAACTCTTTGGTTGAGCTTAGATTGAGATGCATTGAGCTTATGAACTTTCTCACATGGTTCCAGGCCTTCATGCACTCATAATCTAGCATCCAACCTAAGGTGAGCTAAGGAGCACAAGGTAATTAGTTCTTGGAGTTTGTTTTTAGTTCTTTTCTCATAATTACATTCAAGACTAATTAGATAAGAATTTCTTAGTAAGGCATTAAAATCATAAACAAATTATGCTTGAGGGAAAACATTCATACATTAATATTATATCATGCAAATGGGACTTAACCCCCAACCCTCTCCAAGGGAGTTTAGCTACTCATTACATAAGAAAAGAAGAAAAACACATACATGCATAAGAACCCTTTCATAGTCAACTAAAAAGAAATACAAGAGTAGAGTTTAGAAGATACTAGGAACACTCCGTAGAAGTTCTCCGAAATCCTTCTTCTCCTTCTCAATGTTCCCTCCTTAGGCCTCTAATGCTGCCTTCTTCCTCCTCTTCCAAAGCAAGAGCATGCATTCCACCATTGAGGAGAACCTCTTTTCCCTTAGCTATCCTCCTTACTTAGTAGAATTTTTGCTAAAATTGTGAACCCTCCTCTAGTCAAGAGGAGGGGTATTTATAGGAAGGGGGGGCTGCCATCCTCCTCCACATTTCAAACCAGCTTTTCCATATAAAAATCTGAATTCATCATGACAATAACCTCCATTTATGGTGAGGTGACAATAATCCTTAATTGTTTACCCAAAACATCACCTAAAATCTTCCTTTTTCAAATAAAATGGGATGCAGCAGGGAATGATGGCTGGGGACAAAATACAGGATAGAGGTCATGTCCCTAACCACATTTAATGCTTATTTGGGAAAAATTTTCAGTGGGCCGCTGCAGCGCGCTGCAGCACGCTGGAGCGCGCTGGAGCCCGTCGTGGTGTGCTGTGGCATGCAATGATCCTTTGCACGTTCGCTAAGTCCTAAGCTGTCGCGCACTACCGCGTTTGAGCTTTTGAAGATGTCCCGACCGCGCACTGTAGCGGGTCATTCCGCTAAAATCACTGTTCAATTAGTTGAGCCCCCATTTTATAAAGTTATGAATATTTCCGCTGCAAACCGTTGCAGCGCGTAACTGCGCACTGTAGCTGGTCATTCCGCTAAAATCACTGTTCAATTAGTTGAGCCCCCGTTTTATGAAGTTTATGAATATTTTCGCTACACACCGCGGCAGCACGCGATCGTGCGCTGTAGTGGGTCATTCCGCTAAAAACACTGTTCAATGAGTTGAGCCCCTGTTTTATGAAGTTATGAATATTTTCGCTGCAGACCGCTGCAGCGCGCGACCGCGCACTGGAGCGGGTCATTTTGCAAAAAGTACTGTTCAATTAGTTGAGATTAATTTTCATATAGTTTAGATATTTCCGCTGCAACCCGCTGCGGCGCGCGGTTGCGCACTGAAGTGGTTTTCCTTTAAAATTTAAAAACTCTGCAGAAATGCCTTAGAACTCCTTTGGATTCTATTTCCCTAAAAAAGATAGAAAAAATTAATTTTAGGAGTAGCATAAAGATCTTAAATAGATGAATTTTCCCCTTTATTTAGATAAAATCTATGGATTCATCATGCAGGTTCAATCAGATCTGGCTGTTAGGATTTAAAAGATTAGGACCGTCACGCCTTTCTAATTGTACGATCAGACGGCTCCGGACCCTCTCGGCACTGTGGACCTTCGTCCCCACTGTGGACCTTCGTCCCCACCTGACAGGGAGATCCCCAGTACTGCCAGCTACCCCCTATCTCCCACTCACATCTCCAGCTCAGCAAGGCCATTAAAACCCTCCTTGTAATGGTTAAGAGTCCCAATTGGGTCTCGTGGCCCAGCCGAGCTCAAAATAGAATTTCGAGAGCTCGACCATGGCCCGACCTCTCGGGTTCTCCCCAGCCCAATCCAACCCTCTAGAACCTTCCCTGAGCTCACCTAAGGATATAAATAGCTTCACCATTCTTCCCCTAATCCCTTTACTGCTTGATTGAGCTAAACTCACTCTCTGCCTCTTCCGCCATCGCCGTCCACTCGAGCTTCCTTAAGAGAATTCAGGAGCTATCAAACCATTGATAGTAGCTCTCTTGGTGTTCAGGATCCTTTGCACTTTTTGAGAGCTCAGCCAGTGCCTGTCCTACCTTCTGCCGATCACCTCGAGCCATCCTGACAAACCAGGTACCCATTCTTGAAAATTCTGGGCCAATGAGGATCAGGATCTTAAATTATTAAACTTTAGAAAATCTTAAAAGTTGAATGAATGAATGAAGATTGATACAATTGATGATCAATAACATAATTTAGTTTCAAGATAATTTGAAAACAAAACAATATATATTGATTGCATTGAAATTATCAATAGATTTGGTTTATAATTAGCAAATGGAATGTTGATCAAATATTTTAATATTCAATAATACCATTCGATTTGCATTTCGCTAATGTATGCATTTTTCTCTTAAGAATCATAGTGATATAATTGCAAGCTCAAGAGTCTATTAAAGAAATTTATATAAATAGAATTGATAAATGAACTTATAAGTTAAGGTAAATTTTTAATTGTAAAACATTTGTAGCAGACTTATTAAATTTACCTTTTTACTCTATTTAACATGCTGAAGAAGAATTTACTTAACATAGCATATTAATTTGGTAAGAATCATCTTTATGAAAGAGTGATGGAAGTGTACAGAACATGACTCCTTGCAACTAACAAGATGAACCCAAATGTTGTCATTAAATCATTATTAACAATAAATGAATGTTACTTCATATTATTTGATTTAAACATTAAGGTTAGATCTCCTCTTGGTTCATACAAGAGTTGTTTCTTTTTAATGATTGATCAATACGACATAAGCATGACTTAGATCTCTTTCCCAATCCTAAAATTAGCAATATTATTCTAGCAACATTTTAAGGATGCTAATTAGTCTAAGATATAGAATAATTATTCTAGATAACATTTTAAGGATGCTAATTAGTCCAAGATATTGAATAATTATTCTAGATAACATGCAAACCTATAACTTATAATATTGAACATTCATTATAAGGAGGCTATATGCATATAGATCTACGAATGACAGTAACTTTTTGCCTAATGAAAACTAAAAGTATCATTTCATGGACAACTAATATAAAACAAAGTCTATAAAGTTTATAAAGTTAAGCATATTTTTGGTCTATCTTATGTTATTCATTAAGCATATTTTATGACACTACATCCAGATTATCCTAAAATTGAAGTAGAGGTAGTGGCATTCGCAAAGGAACTGGGAAGCGATTATGTGTGACACAAGATTGATTTCAGGGAGGCCACTGAAAATGATCATGAAAGAATCCAAGCAACCCAAAAAAAAAAATGAGGAGAGCAAACATACAATGGTGATTGGGCTGTCAAACCCGGCATCAATCTGTATTATGGTGCCAGCCTCAACAAATCTCCTCTTGGATGGTCGAAGAAGAAGGTGCCATTCGCCCTCTTGCTGAGAGCGATGGAGGGAGCTCTCGGCTTCAAGCCAAGAGGAGGGATGAAGGATTTGGAAGGTCACATACTTCAGCTTAAAGCAAGTATGGCTGGCGGCTGGCTGGTTGGAGGAAGTGCGCCCTCTTGATCGACGAAGGAGGGGTACTCGGCTAAAGATGAAAGACGAGCTCTTTCGCCACTCGAAAGTGGGTCGGCCGAAATAGGGAGCAGGGAAAATTGTCTGAGAGTAAAAGAGGGATTTAAGTAAAGAGAAAATTAGGTTAGATGAGATAAATAAAGCAAAACTATGATCTAATATGCCATTGCATTTAAAATGAACGGCTGGAATTTTTCGAGCTAAGATCTGAAGTCATTTAAACTCCAAAAATTACAAACTTGGTATCAAAATGACCATCTCAACAGGACAAACGCAATTGTCTAAGAGTTATTGAATTTGGACAAGTATTTTATTTTTTATTGATTTTTAAGTGAAAAACTTTGAAAACTAATTACGATAAATCGAAAACCTAAAATTAACAAAACTTAAAACATAGCATCCACATATAATGCTTAACTTAAATATATAAAAATGTCCAATTTTTGATTTTTATTTTTCATATTATTAGCCTTTGAAGTTTAAACTTCACAAATTTATTTAGGACAATCCGGGATCTCAAACGCGCTCAAACTTTCGCAGTAAGATCCCCTCAAAAGGCATTATAAGATGATGTTTTTATTAATTTTTTTTTACTTAAATTGGGATCCTGATTTCAACTTAATTGTATTAGCGCTTGAAATAACATAAATATTTGGGAAATTCAATGACTACCAAAAATTCCTAGAACATCACTCTTTGCTAATTTGGAGCTACTGAGTCCAATGGCGGACTCCATTTTTTATTGTGAGGTCTAAATAATTTAGGCATTCTCATAATTATCAGAAAACCAAGAAATGCTGGAAATCGATAAATAATCTCCAATTAACACAAAAATTAAAATGGAAGCTCCTAATACTATTATAAGACTAATAGAAAAATATTATAGTCAATTAGGTCACTAATTGATCAGTAATAACATTAGGGTTATCATAGATACTCTAAAATATAGTCTCCCAAATTTAGTGTCATTCTCAGGGTTGCTCACCTAATATTGATAGAATAGTCTAGAATAATAGTCTAATTTTGATTCATCATTCATCATTTATTTTATAATTATAAATTTCTTATCATTAGATATACTCTATTGACTTAAGAAAATAATAATTTGTTAATATATAACATACTCATAATATATATTACTTGTTTAAGTGCATCTACTCACCTAAAAGTTGTCTTTATTAGTGATTTTGGTTTACTTTTCATTAATTACTTGTATGAATGGAAATGTATTTGTTTATAATTTACTTCTCTTTCTCAAACTAGCTCTATAACTAACTATAAAAACCCAAATGTTAAATTTAGTAGTCTAACCCAATATTAGGTGTTATTATAAGTCATAATATTGAGTTATTAATATAATCCAATATCAAGTATTACCTAGTCTAAGAATCGAATGGAGAAGAAAGAAAATTTATAAGTAACCACAAATGGACAATATGTGAGTTTAATTTCCATTCATTCTAAAAATAAAAATAAAAAGTATCATTTTACAATTTAATACTAAGTACTCTAAAATTCTAATCTAAAGATGTAACTAGTAATCTAAGTTATATTCCTACATTAAAAATTAAACTACTAGTCCATTATTGATATCAATACTAATGTCTAAAGTATGGAGGTATCTACACTAAAGAAGTCTAAAGTTTACTTTACTTAATATCTTAGAATTAGGTCTACTCATACCAATTCTCTAATCTAATAATCTAATACTAACTTATTAGGAGCTAAACTACTTCCTACACCATTTATAAGGATTAAGGGTTCTAATTGAGAGTTTACCAAGTTTTAATTAAAATAATATTTAATTTTAAGGTTTAAAAATTAATATTTCTAAATAAATCTTTTAATTGTATAATGATGGTATATTATGATTCTATATGACCAAGAATTCATGGACATTTAATTTATTAAATTTAAAGTTTAGGCTTAAAGCATTGCTAATTACTCTTATTGATAATTAGAAGGCCATTAGTAAAATTAATTATCAATGTAAATTTTATTTCATATTTACATTCTATATATTTTTCTTATCATTTTGATATATAACATCAATATATTTAGATTTCTAAACCTCACTTTATTACATTAATTTAATTGGAATTAAATTTCATAAAGTGTCAATTTAATAAAAATGAGAATGTTCCTTTAAAAGATTCCCTTTTTAATTAAATGATGTATTTGAGTAAGTAAGGTCACAGCACCTGACAGGCCAGCAAATATTCCTGGATTTTTTGCCGCACAGTGTGAAGTGGGTAGAGGATCGACCTAATCGTCACTATGCATCCCCGACGAATCGTGAGGGATGAAACTCAAGAACTTAGGGTTTTGGGTAAACACAAAATTTTGGAGTTATGGTCAACCAAATAACTAAATGAGTTTATCAAGACATTCTTTAGGATGAGAGCTTTCAATTGAACCTAAAAGCCATAAGTGGATTAATTAATGATGCAACCCTAATTGGCAATCCAATGTTGTCTATGACTTACATGGAGGGGCAATACTCCCGCCATAGTAAGATATATGGCTTTGTTAGGATTCTATCAAGTTCTTTGGGTCAATGCCGACTCAATGAACTTAGTCCTCAATGGAAGTGACCTAGAACATGGAGACTGCACTCGACCCAAGCATTGCACATCATTGTACAAGCTCGATACTATTGATTGCAATTGAAATTTCTTGATCTCAACTGAGTTCACTAATTGTTACAATAAGAACATTGAGAGATTACGAGTAAACAAACGAGCCGGTCGACGGAATAAAAAGTGATGGAAAGGGGCATACCTCAGCCTTTGGTTCACCGAGCCACTATTGATGGGAACTATTCAATTCCAATCACATACTGATCTTAACTTGATCCTTAAGCTTTTACTAGGTGTTCTCTAGGGTGGTGGTCACTGGTCTCAGCTGCTATACTCGTCAGGTGATCGAGGGATAAAATAAGAGGCTTAAGGTACCAAGTGAGTGTAGAGAGCTCTCGTGCAAGGGAGTTCAGAAGACAAATATGGGTAGAAGGCATCAGGCGATGGATAAAGAGAGAGGGAAATCAGATAGAGGATGGCCATGTTGTAAGAGCTCTATGCATCGATCATGCCTGCACTGCATTGAAGAAGATGGAGGATGGCCGTGGGGTAAAAGTTGATTTGTAGTCGGAGCTGTTGCATGTTTAAGAACTGAGTTAGAGAAACATGGGAAGGGTGTAGAGAGTAGCATGATAGGGTTTGTGTGATATCCTTAGCGGTGCAATATTCCTCTTCTTCTGGGTTTGGGTTTTTTGAAATAACTTAGTAAGCTCTTGATGTTTTCTTCATAGTGGATATTCTTGGTGTTGTGGCTATGTGGTTTTTCTCAGATTTTGTGTTTTCCATGTTTATGTTTGTGTTTGGATAGTTTTTTCTTTGTGATTGTGCTGAGATCTGTATGGTTTTTTATTTTGCGAGTTTTGCTCCGGATTCACTCTTTAATAGATGGTAAAAGATCTTAACAAGCCCTAAAAGCTGAGCAATACAGTGAACTAAGGATTTAGAAAAGTGATTTTTAGGTTCAATCAAATTACAAAATAGCAGAAAGAATTTGGGGATAGATCGAAGTACTAGATTTAACCATGGAGATATAAAATTGATCACATATTAAACCCTATAATTGATGTTTGAATCATTTTGGTGAGATATAATTAGTAGTCAAAGGGTAAGCCTTGGATTGAGTGTCAGGGAATATGCTAGAGAGAAGTGGAGCAATGCCTAGTCAGGATAGCGCCGACCCACACAATTTTAAAACTAAGATTATTCCAGAGAATATCCTTAGTTAGTCAGTTCTCAGTGCCCGTAAGCCTACATCTTTCTAAATACAAATATCCCTTAGGGAATAATTCAAATTTAATAAAAAAAATCATATAAATCATAACAAATTAATTAAGAATGTATTTTTGGAATAACTTGATGAAAATAAGTCCAAATTTGATGAACTTAGATCATGATAATCAAAAAACAAATGTGGAATCGTAAACTAAAAATATAACAAAATTTCTTACTATTTTTCTTAATCTTTGCTAATAATGATTTATGAGGATTTTTGAATATTAATCCAATCAATGTTTAAATATGGTAGTCTTAGATATCAGGGAATTTGACTAAATTAATATATCCAAATCTAGATATTTTAGGGTATTTTTAAATAAAAATGGCAAAAGTTCAATGTTATTCATATTGGGATGTGGATACCATATAGATTGTCATGGAAGGTGCCAATGGAGCTCCGATGGGTTTCCATGAGATCCCGGGGTGTTCCGAAATAAGTTGAGGCAAATTCTGGCACTCCTACGCACCCAACGTGTCATACAGTTTTTGCAGTCAAAGGCCAAGTGTCGCGACTCTTCATGGCATGCCTTGGTTCACTGTGGTTCTATATTAGGGGGCCCCAGAATGTTATGGTTCCCCATGGTTCAATACTTGGGTGCCTCGGCATGCGGTGGCCACCCGTGGTTCGATATTGGGGAGCCTCGGTGTGCCGTCATGCTCGCTGAATCCCAGTTATAGATTTAAGTAGTTCCCCATGTATTTTAGTGGCATTTTGGGTTATTTGGGTTCCAAATGAAGCCTAGATATCTAAGAAAACATATGGGGCTATTTTATATAGTGAGATCAATCCTAACTTGGCATTACAGTTATTGTTGGTCTCCTTCCGCCTTGAGTGAGAGCTAAAGTTTTTTGGAGGAGAATAAGTTGATCTGATGGCTTAGTAAGTAATAGTTTCTTCTTGTTAATGTAAAGGTGAAGCTCTCTATAACTTTATAATTATCTTGTACTTAGTGGATTTTTGTGTGTGGTATGACTCCATAGTTTTTCCCATTTTTGGGTTTTCCACTTAAAAATTCTTGTGTTTTGAAGCTTGTGTGGTTTTTTATTGTGATTCTTGTGCTGTGCCTTTCCTCTTTTGTGCTTGGGTAATTTTGCTTATTTCATGGTAACCACCAATGATATCTCATTTGGTATCATTTTTGCATACGCTAACAATTGGTATCAAAGAGGTTATTCTAGGGGTTTACTGTCTGAGTGGGAGCAATGGCCAATGAAATTAGACCTAAAATAAGAAAGTTTAAAACATCAAAAACTTTGCTTTTTGGATGATGGAAATGGAAGATCTGCTCTACCAAAAGAAGTTATATTTACACTCAATGGAGCTGATAAGAAACCTACCACTGTGTCTGAAGAGGATTGAGAGGTTCTTGAAAGAACTGTGTTGGGTTTGATTCATCTTTCGTTATCTTCCTCTATTGCATTTTAGCATTGTAAATGAGAAGAAAATGGTAGATCTCTTGGATTCTATGACAAGGATGTATGAGAATCCTTTAACTTCCAACAAGTTATTTCTGATGAAAAAACTATTTAATATGAAGATGACGGATGACTTCTCAGTGATGAAATTTTTAAATGTGTTTAACACTATGACAAGTTAGTTAAGTTCAATGGGCATCAAGTTTGATGATGGGGTTCGAGGTCTTTTGTACCTCTCTTCATTGACTAACAATTGGGATGGGTTGGTGATGGCAATTAGGAACTCATTAGGAAATGTGTTGTTGAAGTTTGATGGCATTCTTTGGCTGGTTCTTAATGAAGAGGTGCAAAAGATATTCCATGGATAGGCATCTACTTCAGTGTTGAATTCAGAGAGTTGAGAAAGAAGTGTTGACCAAAAACATAATAGAAATTGTCTATGTAAAGGCAAGGAAAGTTAAGACCTAGAAAAGGAAGGCCAAATTGAAAGAAGGACTGCACTATACTAAAAAAGACAAGTGGAGGGATCAAGGATATGAGCCTCACTATAAATGTTTTAGTTGAAGAGGATTCGGATGCTTTGACCATATCACTTATTTTTACTGAGTCCTGGGAGGTGGACTCATGCACATCCTTTCATGCTTCCTTTGCAAGAGGTGCTTTCAAGAATTACACCAAGAAAAACTTGAGAAAGGTGTAACTAGGAGATGACAATGCATGCAACATTGTAGGCAAATGTGATGTGAACATCCAGCTACCATGCGATGTAGTTAGGAATCTAATAGAAGTTAGGCACATGTCGTGATTAAGGAGGAACCTTATTTCAGTTAGCCAATAAGCTAGAGAGGGCTACAGTACAAGCTTTGCAGGGACTCATGGAAGGTCACCAGGGGTGCACTCATTGTTATATGGGGCAACATGGAAGGTACACCTTTTTTGATCAATAAAGTGTTTGATTCCATTGCATCTACATAACATATAGACACACGGGTCTATGGAACCAAAGGCTTGGCCATATGAGTGAGAAGGGCTTGAATCCCTTATAGTCAAGAAGAAAGCTTCCAGGACTCAAGTCGGTTGACTTATATTTCTGTGTGGATTGTGTAATGGCTAAGCAAAAAAAGGTTACATTCTTTAAAGTAAGAAGAGAGCTAAATGATAAGAAGCTTTAGTTAGTGCATACAGATGTATTGGGGTCAACTCCTACTTCTTCCATAGGTGAAGCCATATACTTTGTTGCCTTTATAGATGATCATACAAGGAATGTATGGGTTTATTTCTTAGAGCACAAATCTAATCTATTTGATGTGTTTAGGAAATGGCTTATTTTAGTTGAGAATGAGATAGGGTTGATGTTTAAATTCTTGAGATTCAATAATAGAGGAGAATATTTTGATAAAGAGTTCAAAAAGTTCTGTGCTTCGAGAGAAATCAAGAGGGAATGTACAATTCCAAGAACACCATAACAAAATGGTGTTGCATAACAGATGAATAGGAGGATCATAAAATAAACCAAGAGCATGAGACTGTATGCAGGTCTCCCAAAGAAATTATGGGCTGAGGCTATTAACAAAACAATATACTTGACCAATCGAGGACCTTTTGTATCCTTAAATGAATGGATTTTTGATGATTCTTGGAGTAGAAAGGAAGTGAAACTGAACCACCTTAAGGTATGTGGTTATTCATCATATGTGCATATTGATGCTCGATCTAGAAGCAAGCTTAATGCAAGGGCCATTAAGGGCACATTCTTATGATATGACACGAGCGAGTTCGGCTATAAATTAGAGTACAATCAGAACTAGAATATTATTAGAATCAGAGATGTCACTCTCAATGAAAGTGAGAAGTACAAAGATTTTCTTAGAGTCAGTACTGATTCCAAGGTTGCTTTAGATAGTGAGCCATAGCACATGGAAGTTGATGACAACATTGAGCGAGAAGTTCATGTACAAAGAATATTCTTAGGAGGGTGTTAGATAGATTGAACCACAAACATCCATATTGTGAAGATCTATAAGAGTCACTAGAGCACCACAAAGATACTCTCCTTCTTTGTCTTATCTACTACTAATGGATGGTGGTGAACCAGAAATCTTTGAAGAGGCACTTCACGTGGATGATTCTAGCAAGTGGGTGGCTGCCATGAATGATGAGATGGCATCACTCATGTTAAATGAGATATGGGAGTTTTTGGCACTACTAGCTGGAAAGAAGTCCCTTCAAATAAAGTGGGCTTACCATATGAAGGAAGCACTGAATGGGAGCAAACATTTAAGGAATTTGACATGGAGTACTTAGGGCCTACCAGGCAGATTCTATGAATGAGAATCAATATGGAGAAATGTGCATGAAGTTTTCTTAGAAGGATTAAGTTGAAAAGGTGCTGAATAGGTTCAACATGAGTGAGGAAAAACCATTGGGCACTCTCTTAGAAAGTCACTTCAGGCTTTTAAAAGATCAAATGTTGAAGACTGAAGAGGAGAAGGAACACATAAAGAAGGTACTTTATGCTTTTGTAGCTCGGAGCTTATTATAGGCAATGATCTGCACAAGATTGGATATTGCACATGCAGTGGGAGCAATCTGCAAATTCATGTAAAACATAAGGAAGCACTATTGGAAAGTAGCAAGTGGATCCTGAGATATTTGAAAGGTTTGGTGGACAAAGCACTATGCTTTGGTACGTCTAATATTACTCTATATGGATTTGTAGATTCAGACCTTACAAGAGATGTTAATATCTGGAGGAGCACTACTAGATATGTGTTCACATTAGGAAGTGCAACAGTGAGCTGGATCTCAAGGCTATACAATATTGTTACCTTATTCACCATGGAAGTTTGGTACATCACCATCATTGAGGCGAGTAAATAGATAATTTGTTTGAAGAACTTTATGGCTGAATTGGGCAAGGAACAGAAGAATGTCAAGCTCTATAGAGATACATTAAACTTGCATAGAATACTACATTTCATGCCAAAACTAAGCACATACAGCTTTGATACCATTTCATTTGTAAACTATTGGAAATAGGTCAATTGTCATTGGAAAAGATTGCCAAAGAAAATTCTAGTTGACATGTTTACAAAAGCAGTAACATTAGAAAAACAAAATTTATGTGATACTTCTGTTGGCCTAAGTACATGTTTATAGGGCGGGGTGGGCCACATCACGTCCTTTAATAAGAATGGAAGCAAGGCTAGAGAAGATACAAGCTTGAAGAAAGAATGATTCAAATATATATTCAAGTGGGATATGTTGAGAAGTGGAGACCATTTAAATCATCAATTTATGCTTTAATGAAGCTTTTGTGAGTTTTCGAGAGGTCTCGGGGTGTTCTGGGACAAGTTGGGGGCAATACAGGTGCTTTGACGGTAACTGCAATTGTTGCAATAGAGAGCTAAGTGCCGCAGCGCACCATGGTGCCTTGGAATTGAGTTTTTGGTGTGACGGAGCACTGTGGTACCATTCAAGGCAGGCATATAAGACATGTTACACCAAGTATTCTTTGACTTCTTCCAGGGGAAGTGGTGCACCTATTTTCACATATGGGATTGCCTAGATGATCTAGTTCCAGATCATATCCTTAGAGATGCAAATTTTGCCTCTCTCTAGGGTGTGATTATGGATGCAAAGATTTGGACAGGCCCAAGGGACATTGGACGCAACAACTCCCTCGGTATTGATGGTATTTCATGTTGGAGTTTATTATACAACTTAGCACACAATCATTGTAGCAAAAGTGTTGGATTGGCGCACTCGATTGAGAACTGGGGTTGCACTAACAGTTACCATGCAAATTCAAAATCACAAAACAGTATGTAGAAAATCACATAGCACATGCATGCAGGATAAATGCAAAAACAGAAATATCTAAACACAAAAGATTACGTCAAAAACCTAAGAATGCGAAAAACCACAAAGCCATTCCACAAAAATATCACAATGAGAACTTGAAGATTACAAAGTTACAAAGAGCTTATCCTTGACTAGAAATACACAAGCTCTTGCTCTAATATGGAGATGAGAGGAAGCAGCCACCACCTAAAGTGTCTTTGCCAACATGCAAGAGGTTTCTTGCACTACAGCTTCCTTAAGGATTCACCTTGGAATCTCCTCCACTCAGCAGTAATCAGCCTCCATTAAGAATGCCAACATTATAAACTCCTCCTAACTTATTTGATTAAGTACCTAGCTCAATTTTAGAACTTGTAAAGTCTGTAATGCACTCCAAATTACTTAGGGTGTAACTTGAACTAGAGCAGAACTTTGCTAGGTGCTATGGCATGCCGTAGCATTCGTGTTTTTAATAGGAACCCGCTGTGGCACATGATAGTGCCCATCTTTCGAAGAGCCTGTCGCTCCGTCACGCGATAGCACCCGCATTTCAAATTACCTACCACTACAATGCACAATAGTGCTTGCCTTTAAAACAACCTACCGCTATGGTGCATGAAAGCACCCTCCTTTTGAATACCTTATCGCTGCGGTGCGCGGTAGCACCTGCATCTCGAATTTCCTACCGCTAAGGTGCACGGTAATGCCTGTGCCTTGAACTGCTTGCCATTGCGGCGTGCTGTAGCGTGGAATTTCAAATTATCTGCATCTTGGGATGGACCCGTTGTGGCACGCTGCAACACCATTTTCCACTGTGGCGCACTGTAGTGCATGTGTTGTTGCTGGACATCACTCGTTGTTTCGAATCACATCGGAACCTTTCAAAGCTCATCGCAGCACTATTAGCATATTCATGATGGACTAAATTGTATCCACAACACAACAATCTCTCACTTAGAGACCTTTAGAAAATCACCCCCTCTTCCATCTTTAATTCTTCATTATCTTCTTCTATCTTTTAATAATGTGGTGTGGCTCACCCCTGTTCTCTCTTCACATATCAAGGCCAACTGAAGCTGCACATAGCTTCAGTTTCTACACTGCTACTACTTTTATAAGCATATCAGCTGGATTTTTAGATATGTGGATGTTCTCCAATCTGAGGTGCCTTTCTTCTAACATTGTCCGAATGAAATGGTAACTGAGTTAAATGTGCTTTATCCTGGCATAAAATGCTGCATTCTTTGCTTTGTGAATATCCCCCATACTATCACTGTAAGACTTCACTTTATCCTGCTCTTTGCCCAATTCTTCCATAAAACTCTTCAACTAGATCATCTCCTTACTTGCCTTTGTAATGGCAATGCATTCCACCTCCGTGGCAGATAGCGAGATGATATTTTATATCTAGGAGGTCCAGCTTACCTCTGCACTTCCCACTGTATACACATAACTTTTAGTGCTTCTCCTTCTATTAACAACTCCTACAAGATCTAAGTCTACATGGCCCTGTAAAATAATGATAGATCTACTAATGCATAAATCTTTGCTAGTTATGCCTTTCAGATACCATAGGATCCACTTGACTGCGTCCTAATGGTGCTTCCCTATGTTTCTCATAAATCTACTAACCACTCCCACTACATGGGCAATATCCGGCCTTGTGCAGATCATAGCGTATATTAAGCTCCCAACTACAGAAGCATAAGGAACCTTTAGGATATGCTCCTTCTCTTCTTTATACTTTGTCATATTTTCCTTTAATAAGCTGAAGTGACATGCTAGGGTAGTGCCCACTGGCTTTGCTTCACTCATGTTGAATCTTTTCAACATATTTTTAACATATTCTTTCTGCGACAGCTTCAGAATTATTGCACTTCCTTACATATTGATTCTCATTCCAAGAATATACTTGGCCAGCCCTAGGTCCTTCATGTCAAACTCCTTTGACATAAGCTCTTTTAGCATCCTTATCTTCTCCATGTCTGATCTTGTATCAACGTATCATCCACATATAGCAACATAATGATGTTGGAGGACTATTTTCTATAGCAACAATGATCTGTTTGACATCTCTTGTACCCCTATTCTAACATGTACCTATCAAATCCCTTGTACCCCTATTCTGACATGAACCTATAAAATCTCTTGTACCATTACCTTGGCTCTTGCTTTAAGCCATAGTGACTCTTTTTGAGCTTGCACATTAGTTCAGGTTTTCCTTTCTCTTAAGCCTCATTCTAACTAGATCGGAAGGAAACCAACCCAACATTGAATGTTGTGTGGCTAAGTATCTTTATGAGGGCATTAAGTTAAGAAATGTGGAAGTAAGAGTAGGAAAATATACAAATAGAAACTATATTCCATCCACTATCCAAACCAAAGAATTTATATGAAAGTGAATTCATCATAGAATAAAATAAAAATATTACTGAAATTTAACTATTATAAACTTAAAATTTAGAGAATAAAAGAAACAAGGACTCTCTCTCACATAAAAGCAATAAAGTGAAAAGAAATGCGAAAGCAGATAACTCTTCAGTACAACTAGAATCCAGAACTAGGTCTTGCTCCTCTACTATAAAAATGCTCCTCATCTAATGTATTTTTGGTTTATAAAATATGATAGGGCACAACCAAGAAAAGGAAAATAGGTTGTTAGACTAAAAACTCTAAGTATATTTTAAGATTGGCTAAAATTATAATTACAGTTTAGTTGGATATAACATATGCCAAATTACAATTGAATTCCTTAGTGGAGCATGTAAAGCATCAAAATAAGGTAAGAAAATATAATTACAAAGAAGACATTAGTTAGGAAAGGAGTAGAAACTCATAAGTAGGTTTGCTCTAGCCTATAATAACAAGGGAAAATGCATCATATTAAGGCTAGAAACTACTAATACGCATATGAAATATGAACTGGAAACATGTATATGTTTAATGAATATTATGCTAAATAAGAAAAACTAAAGTAGTGAAGCATAAAATGTAATTATAGCAACATAGAGTGCATAAATAAGAAACTGTATGCAAGTAGAGTACAGTACATCAAATGAAAGTGTAAAGTAGGTAAAGTAGTCTCTAAGATTATAAAATGTAAGCATAACTAGAGAGCTATGACAAGTTTTCATAATCAATAAGATTGTGATAACTCAAAATTTAAAGTTATTTTATGTTTTTTTGCTCTGCGAGCAAAGTTACATAACGAGTGAGGAGTTAGGAACATTTGTCTAACTAGTAAGGAAAGCGTGGTCTCATAAAAAAATAAACACTCACATTCCTCCTCGAAGATATGTGAGGTCACCTTATATCCCCTCTAAGCCTGCCCTTGCCATCACCAAGAAACCGCTATGATTTATTATGAATGTATTATTTATGCACAATATCTTATATGAATGTGCAAGGTTGTAGTCTCAATGCAAAGCATGCATTCAAGGATTTCAAGTAATTGTAAGCTATGTGATTTCCAAAGTTATCTAATTTTAGTTATCTAACCTAATGATTGGAGCAAATTTAGCTCCCAATTGACTTATAGATATTGATCTCTAAGTCAATTGTAAGTAATACTAAAAGTAAATTAGGTTCTTAAAAATAGTAGTTTGATTTAACTTTATAAAATAATAAAATAATTTATAAGTATATTAGTGCAGAAATGAAACCAATCCTGCACTAATCCTAAACCACATAATCAGTATAGGTTACTAGATACATGACCTAGGAAACTAGTAGGGAAAGGTAAGACTAATGGATTACTATACTTAAGGGAATGAAAGTTAAGGGCTTCCTTACTAAACTCATCTAACTAACTTGCAATGGAAAGGCATTATCCAAATTAATCACTAAACTAGCTAAGATCAAGTAATAAGAGAAGTCAAAGTGTATGGAAGTGGAAGGATTACTAACAACAAGTTCTAGTTCACTATAGGTTGTAAGTTAATAAAGTCTATAGGATATCTGAGACATTTTATGTGAGCAAAGGAACTTCTAATTCAATCATTATAAAGCTTAAATGAGAACTAAGAGCTAAAAGGAAAGTGTACTAAGATTCATTCTAATTGTTGGAAACTAGTCCTATTAGGTTCATATCCTACAATTAAACATGTACTAAGGTTAACTACACTAATTGGGAATATTATCAAACTCTAAAGATCACAAGCAAATCAAGGATTTTGCTAAGTACCCAAACATCTAAATAATGAAAATTCAAGTTTCAAACATACATTTGAAATGACATAAGTAAATTAAATGAAATAAGTTTGTTGTTCTAGGGATTAAAAGCTTAAAACAAAAAATAATATGAAATTAGGAAATTACAAAATTACACTAATTAAGTACCTAAATTTTCCAATTAATATCCAAATGAAATGTTATAAGCAAACATACAATCCTTATAGTATAAGGAGAAAAATGACACTGAGTAGGTCAAAATCGAACAACATTGGAATTTCAATATTTTGAGACTCCTAATTAGGGCTAAAAAGTGAATATGAAAATTAGGGCTCAAATCTTAAATTGTATTACATCATTGTGTACGTCTTATTTTTCCAATCGAGATGATAAATAATTTTGCATAGTTAGGCAAAGTAATTTTAAAGTTAAGATATAAATGAAAAAACTACATTTAAAATAATAAATTAAATTTAATTAATAAAAATAGAATTAATTCGATGTCACAGAAATTTATTTGCAGAAAACCTGGACATCCCATCGATTGCCAGCGGCACGGGGCACAAAGGCCAACGACGAAATTCGCGGGTCCACACATTGGCACTCGAGTTGGTGCGCGACGGAGCAGTCTACCCAACTGGACCAGCTCAGTATAGTAAGAGAACTTGGGCTGAAAGCGGATCATGGGCTGGCCGCTTCATCCCGGATGAAACTTGAAGAAGGACCGATTTTGGTTAATGTTCCAAGACGATTATGGGGGCTCCAATGCGAGGCCCGCACACCGACGTGAAGCCCTAGCCATGACCAATGTGTCAAACCTAGGCTCTTCACCTACCGATGACCATGGCCATTGCTAGACGAAGCCCTATGTACGCCCCATCGGCTAAGATTAGTGTTAGGGTTAGTCAAAACTTGCGGAGATTAAATTGAGCTCTCCTAAGCTCAATTCAATCTCAAAAATCTCTCTAATTATTTATTAGGTATTGGTACTAAGATGAAATGATTGATTTAGGATAATTAGAGTCAGTACCTTTCACCCTTGATGGCTAGCAGAGGAGGGAAGATTAGGGTTATAGATTTGTAAGCCGAAGGTTCTCCCAGGGTCCACCAAGCTCTCAAGATAGATGAGGGTGAGGAGAGCGACCAAACAAATGGGAAAGTCATGGATCAAGGAGTCCTTGAGGCCACGGAGGTGCTCCGGTGGAGGGTGCAGGGACGTACAAGGAAAAAAGGAGGTCCATCACGCTCAGGATGGATCGCTATCGCATGATCCGAACTTGTGAAATCCAACGATGGATAGGAGAAGGCACGAGATTTAGGGTTTAGGATTAAAAAAATTATTAATTAATAATGATAAATATAATAATATTAAATACATATTTAATTAATCAAAATTAAATAATCAACGGACTCTGAAAAATCTCAAAAATTCACCTTTACCTAATTAAGGAGTGAGGAACTCAAAAATGCAACTGTATTTTTGATCTGAGGTCAATTTAATTTTAATAATTTTCTAAGTTAATATTATGATAATGTTTGGAGAAAATTTGACAACTTTCAAACATTCCCAAAATGTCACCCCTAGCTAACTTGGGGTTGATGAGTCCAATGGGGAACTTTAATTTTGATTTTGAGGTCAAAATAAAATAGGCATTCTCAGAACTATCAGGAAAACTTTGAATGTTGGAAATCTCAAATGATCTTCAAGTCGCACTAAACTTGAGGTGGAGCCTCTTAACACTAATATAAGAGTATTAGAAGAGAAATGAAGTTGATTTGGCATCTAATTGTAGGGTAACAAAACTAGGGTTATTCAGACTCCCCTTCTTAAAAGAG
Source organism: Gastrodia elata (assembly GCA_016760335.1). Classification (NCBI taxonomy): domain Eukaryota; kingdom Viridiplantae; phylum Streptophyta; class Magnoliopsida; order Asparagales; family Orchidaceae; genus Gastrodia; species Gastrodia elata. The sequence continues at coordinate 33,385,216 of CM028678.1, read as the reverse complement.
GTGTCACCCTCGACACACAATGAATAAAAGTATGAAAATGAAAAGCACGAAGGAAGTTAAGAGAACATAAAAGAAAATGAAAGAACTTAAACTACCTGATTAAGGAAAGAACTTTGGGAATTTTTTCTGCATATCCTCTTCTTATTCCCACGTGCTTCTTTAAATGAATGGTTCTGCCAGTGGACTTTAGCCGTAGGAATACTACGATTCCTCAACTACTTGAGACCTTGTCCCAGAATTGTGATGAGTTTAATGATAAAAGTCAGATTAGGTTGCAATTCAACTCTCGAAATTTAAACTTGTTTACATGAAATCTAAATACATTACGCACATCTAAAAAGTCTTTTGGTAACTTCAACATGTATGCAAATATTCTAACTTTTCCAATCTCTTCGACGGGTCATAAATATCTTGCACTTAGTTTTTCCGACACGCTGAACCTTTGCACACCACACATCGGATGATCACGAGTGTCATGATTGTTCATGTCTATCTTGTGCTACCAGCAATTATGATTAATTAAAAGAAATTTTCTGGTAGTCTCCTTGATCAAATCAGAACCATAAAGCTGAGAGTCTCACACTTCAGTTCAAGAAATAGGAGTAGTAACACTTCTTACCATAAGAGATTCATAAGGAGCCATACCAATACTGGACTGATAACTGTTATTTTAGGTAAACTCAACTAGCGTCTAATGACCTTTCCATGATCCACTGAAATCAAGAACATAGAGATGCATAATATCTTCTAAGATCTGATTAACATGCTCAGTTTGACCATCAGTCTGGGGATGGAAAGCAGTACTTAAAGCTATGTTCATGCCCAGGTCTTGCTGACTAGTAAACCATAATTTATAAGTAAATCTAATGTCTCTATCTGAAATAATACAGTTCAACGTACCATTCAAACTGATGGTCTCCTTTTGATGTAGAGCTTGGCTAACTTCTCTACATAATCAGTCAATCGAATTGGAAGGAAATGCAATGATTTTGTAAGTTTGTTGATAATCATCCAAATCAAATTAGAACTAGATCTACTCTTAGGTAGACCCATAATGAACCTGGTGGACTTCTAGTGCTCGAATCTGACTAAGGAATAGGAATGACATTTGGAAATGAAAATGATAATGTCTCTCTTCATGCTAAATCACTAAAATGATTTCTTCATATCTTGATTCATACCAAATTACTAAAATGATTTCTTCAAATCTTGATACATCTTATAGCTACTAGGGTGAACATTATAGCCAGAGTTATGAGTTTTGACAGTATTTACAATTGCAGGCTTTTAGGAATCCATAACTTAGCATTACATATCACACCATTGGCATCAAGACGTAACTCGGATCTCTTCCGACCAACAACATCAAAAACCATATCAAAATAACTAACATCTTTTTTCTGGGCCACGACAATCCTCGACCTTAGAGATGATTCCAACAAAATAGTAAATAACACAGTGCACAAATCAGCATATATGATCATCTCAAGATTCTATCTTTCAAAATCTTTGATCAAAAAGTTGTTGCAATAAAGAGAAGGTAAAGTCACCTTACGAATAAGGGAATTAGCTACCATGTTAGCTTTACCTAGATGATACTGTATTTCTAAGTTGTAATTGCAAATTAATTCTAAGCATCTACACTGATGGAAGTAAAGTTCCTTCTGGGTGAAGATATACTTCAAGCTTTGGTGATCAGTAAATATCTCATACTTAACTCTGTACAGGTAGCATCTCTAGATCTTTAGAGTAATGACTACCCTTGCAAGTCCAATATCATGTATGGGATAATTCCTCTTATTTGGCTTAAGTTGTCTAGAGGCATAGGCTATTACTCGATGTTCTTGCATCAGAACATAACCCAGTCCTACCTTAGAGGCAGCAGTATAAACCTAAAAATCTTTACCCTCTTGAGGTGTACTAAGACTGATGCAAAAGTCAACAATTGTTTCAACTTCTAAAAAGCTTCTTCACAGGATGTGCTCTAGAGGTACGAAACTTCTTTCTTAGTTAACTGAGTTAACAAAGAGGCGATTTAGGAAAATCCAAGAACAAACCTTCTGTAATATCTAGCTAGTTCCTGAAAACTATGAATTTTCAGTTATAGATTTGGGTTGCACTTACTGTTGAATAACTTGAATTCCTTTGGTCAACTCTAATACCTTCAACATCAATTATGTGACCTAAAAATGCTACAGAGTTGAGCCAAAATTTGTACTTCAAAACTTTGGCAAATAGCTTATACTCTCTTAGCAACATGAGAATGGCATGCGGATGCTTCTCATAATCAGTAGATGACTTGAAAAACATTAAGATGTAGTCGATGAAAACTATAACAAACTCATCAAGATGCGGCTTAAGAATTAGCTACAACAGGTCCATGAAAATAGAAGGAGTATTTGTCAGTCCAAAAGACATGACTTGGAACTCAGAGTGTCCATATTGGGTCCTGAATGTAGTAATGGGAATATCTTCATTCTTAACTTGAATCTGATAATAACCTGATCTCAAGTCAAACATGGAGAAAACGTTTGCACCAGTGAGCAGATCGAACAAGTCATCTATTCTAGGAAAAGCATACTTGTTCTTCGCCGTCACCTTGTTAAGCTTGCGGAAATCAATACACATCTACATCGATCCATCCTATTTTTTTGATGGATAACACGAGGGCACTCCAAGGTAACATGCTAGGGTGAATGAAATATTTTTCATACAATTCCTGCAATTGCTCATGATGCTCTTGCAATTCTTTGGGTGCCATTCTATAAGGGGCTTTAGATTTTGGCAGAGTTCCCAGGATCAGTTCTATAGAAATACTTCACATAAAGGAGGTAGTCCAGGCAAGTCCTCAGGAAACACATCTAGGAACTCTCTAACAACTCTAGTATATTCCAGGTTTCTATCTTCTTTTTCCTTTCCAATTAATGTTACTAAGATTGCATAGCAACCGTTACTAACGCTTAACTTCTTTTGCATTTATGAGTGATGCAATTAGGCCAAATTTGCTTATGAATACCTCGAGTTTCTTTCCTACCCTGAGGAAGACTCTTTTTTGGAAATAGTCTATAATAATGTTGAACTTACTTAACCAAACCATGCCTAATATTATATCAAAGTTCATAATCAGCATAAAAATAAGCTTAGATTGAAAGAGTTGGTTACTGATTGGGATGTCTACCAAAGGGAACTTAATAGTGCACATTTCAACACTAGATGGCATCTACACTCTCAAGGCATTACCAAAGCTGAAATGCTGAAAGTTAAGGGAAGCAGCACGACTCTCAGACATAAAAGAGCGACTAGCACCCGTATCAAACAGTGTGTCTCACAATTGATTTTTAATAACTAAAGTTCATATAGCAAGAAAAAAAAAATATAAAATAGGAGGTACAAAAATAAATATACAAGGAATGAAAGACTGAATAAAGAAAGTTAAATGTAGGACGTACCAGTAATGAAATTATTGTCATCTTTAGCAATGGATGAATATAAAGTGTACACTCGAGGAACAATAGAAGATTGAGAAACTGCCTTTCCCTTAACAACTCAACTGGTGTGCCCTTTCCTCTGGGCAGGTGAAGGTTTTCCTTTCTGACCATGAGCGCTTTCGCTGCGTAAAGGAGGCATCAAAGCAAGAGCTGGTGCTTGAGAGTTGATAGGAGTAGGATTCTGAATTGTAGACTAGCGATGGATTTGCACTTTATCCACCATCCAATTCTCTTCAAAGGCCCAATGATGCTGATTAACCCTACCACATATGTAATATTGACCGCCAGTGTTGTAACATTTAACATATCAGTGTAGTTTAGTACATTGAATGACACATCTTCCTCACTAGTTCTAGCTTTGAGTGAGTTGGAAAACCTTAAGTTATTGAGGATGATTCCTCTTGAATGGTTTTGACCTAGAAGATTGAGGATACAAATCCTTCTTGAGCTCCATTTGAGCTTGGTGATGCTCAATCATTCATAATCCTTCCAACAGCTTGGGAAAGTCGCCATGATGCTGAAACATCAGATGAATTTTCATAAAACCCTTCATTCCTTTTACATCTTTCCATTTTAGAGCAGCCTAGATCTAGGGAAAAAATTTTATAATTTTCTAAATTCCATCTTGTAAGCGTGCACAGAATGATTTCCCTGAGTGAGCAGCATGAACTCATCCTCTATAATGGTCTAGGCAGAAGAAGGAATAAACTCTTTCAGGATGACTTGCTCGAATTTATCCCAAGGGATATCATCCATACAAACCTCATAGAAGCAAGCTTTCAGTTCACTATCCCATAAATACTCAGCCTCATCATGAAATGGATGAGTGGAAAGATGGATGCACTCACTTTCAGGACATTTTATACTAGCCAAGGTCTTCTCTATTTCCTTGAACAAGTTGGCAGCTTCAATATGTGAGAGGGTTCCATTGAAAATAGGTGGCTTTAAGCGTAGAAAGGTTAGAAGGAAGGCGTCCGCAACTGGACCAGGAATAGGTTTCTGAGAGACGGACAGAATTTATGCGTCTGCACTTACATGCAAGTGCATGTGGTATGAAGTCATATTTGGGATGGTGAGATCTCAAGATTTATTATCCTCTAGGAATGGTGTATTTTATTATTAAAGTATATTTGAGTTTCTGATATTTGAATGATGATTAAATCATTGATGTTAGTTCTAATTTACCAAATTAGAGTTTCTTGGATAAGAAACTACTTGTTGAGAAAATAGTTAGCATGTAATTCACTAAAGGTTTATGTAGTACTCATCTTTATCAACTTTTAGTGTCAAACAACTTAGATTTCTTAACTATGCTCAAGAAACATAGTCTTTTCTAAGGTGTCCCCAAATGTACTAAATTTTACTTAGTGCTCAAAGATGAACACAAGAAGGCTCAATCTCGGCACATAGACCCTCATGTGATCAATGTTAGTTGAATTTGATGCTTACATCTAAGTTATCAAATCTATATTTTTAGTTCTGCATCAAATGAGCTAGAATCCAGCAATGGCTCCCAAGCATCAACGCTAGGCTTAGCTAAGGAAGAGAGTCATTTGGATAAGTAGGCTATGTCACATCACCCACAAGCACACAATGCATCATAAATCTCGCATAAACTTGGCATGAGCTATGGAGCTCAACTGGTGTCACTTAGCTCATACGCATCAACTTCTCATCTTAGCTAAAGGAACTATGCTATGACGCTCATAGAGCTTGTCACAAGGCTCTAGGCAATCTTGCACATGTTCCTAGCATAAGTTAATGGTGAGTAGTGGAGGTCAAAGATTATTTATTGTTCCATCGCTATGTTCATTATCTCACACGTAAGGACTTGCATTGGTCATCTTCGCACTGCGAAGGTGGTTACGAGCATTCACTGTGAGGATGCTCAACATGCATACCCTTAGTTCCAATAGATAAACTAGGTTGATGGTTTTCCTAGTTAAAAACCTTCATACGCTTAAAAGTATATTCATGACAAATAATTCATCCAAGCATTCTCCGCATCTCTTAATAAAAAGAATAACGACTAAAGAAAATATTCATTGATAAATTTAGAGAACAAACACATCTCATTCCATAACTCATTACATGCATGTTCCCAACCCACCCAAGAAGGGTTGAAGCTTCCATTAAAAGGCAATACAAAGATAGCAACTAAGAATTGAGAGCCTTTGCATGGTTCTTACAGAAAAGAGAAGATGATTGAGATACAGTACTAGGAACTGCTATTACGTTCGCTGAGGCTTCTCCTGATCTTAGATCTCTTTCTCATTTTTGCTTACTGTGCTTGATCCTTTCTCTTTCAGTGCAAACCTTCTCTTTCCTTGGGCAGGGAGGACTCTCTTTCCTAATGCTTAGTAGCCTCAGTCTCCATTGGACTATGATTATCAAAAGTTGGAACCCTTCTTTAGTCTTGAAGCACTGGTTCTATAGCATTTCAAATAATCCTTTGGCATTAATTCGCTCACCTTTTCCCATTCATTGAGACTTGAAATTTCATTACTTTTTTATTCAGATATTCCCTTGGAAAGGAGTTAATTTAATGCATTTGAAATAATTCCTTGCTATGGGAAGAAGAGGAGTTATGATCTTTGGCTTTCCCTATGTTGTATTGAATGCCTCTACTTGGCAGAATTTACGACGGGCGCTACACCGCACGATAGCACCAGACTTTATGTCTTGGGACCACTGCAGCATGCGGTAGCATGAGAGTTTTGAATTATGTAATGCTGCAGTGCACAGTGGTGTGTCACTTTCGAATATTTGAATTAACGTGAAATGCTGACAAATATTTTGTATCCGCTGTAGCGTGCTATAGCGTGTGGTAGAGCCAGAATTTTGAATTAACAACTGGTACAATGCACGGTAGAGTCTGACTTTTGGTCATATGTTTGCTCTGGCACACAGTAGCGTGAAAGTCTCAATCATGGGTTTGTTGTAGCACACGGTAGTGTGGAACTTTCGAATTGATTTCAGGCACAGTGCATCGTAGCACAATGCTTCTAGATTTTCTGATTTTCTCTGCATAATTGAATTCAACTCTTCTTTGTTCTGAAAACTAGCAAAAACAAATCAAAGCAAATAAATCCTAATGAAAAGTGCTTATTCTTATTAACTTATATTAGTATAAATTTTAGATTTATCACACCCCCACACTTAACTTCTTGCTTGTCCTCGAGTGAGCATGAAAATGAATTTTCTGAATTCTTTATTTGCACAACCTTAAGGATGGTAGTAAATTTTTTCTTTGTTTAGAATGTTACTTAACATGGTGATCAGTAAATTATGATTTCTTAATTGTACTTAGCCCAGTATTTTCAATTCTTTTCACTATTCTTTTTTCCCTCCCTCTTTATGTATGATGTTAGATTTAAATATTCATGGGGGATTTCTAGGCTTTATTTAGTGAGAACAAACAAGATTCAATATTTTTAGAATTTTTAATTTTTATTTTTTATTTTTTTTTGGTGTTATATGTTTCCTCTTGTGAATTACAATGAATGCCACTTTCCAGGAGAGATATTTTCTTTTCATCTTACTCTTCTCAGTTTTGTTTGAGAGAGATATTTTTCTCCATACCTTCATTATCTTTTTACTTTTATTACAAGGGAGAGATATTTTTATTCATCCTTTTTTTAATCATTGCTTGCATTCAGCGAGTCTCACCGAAACCTAGCACATTCTTGCTTTCACCATTTCTTGCTCCTCTCAATAAATCTCCTCAATTTCCAACCCCTACACTTAGAATTCAACAACATAATTTTTTGAGTTCAGGGTACTATAGTAATTAGAGAGTAATTTTATAGCAACATAAATACTTTAGAATCAATAAATTTCTAAATTCACATTTTGTTAAGTAATTCAAAATTTGGACAACTTCCACTTATACCATTTCAGATAAACTTTTGTGCTATAATAATTTTCTAGAAAATTAGAATAAAAAGATCAAAATTGTAGGAGCACAAGACAATGGGGAAATAAGTTTCAATAATATTTATCAAAATCAAAACAAAATGCAAAAAAAAAAAAAGAAAATAATAAAAAGAAAAATGAAAATGGAAACCTATTTATTTGTGGGTTCCCTCCCACACAGAGCTTGATTTAACATAATCGGCCTAATATTTATGTCATTAGTTATGTGATTTCTTCCATAGGAAGGTTTTGCAATCTCCATTTTTCTTTTTACTTCAAGTTATTTTCCTCAAAGTAAGGTTTTCGTTATTGACCATTTACTCATGCCACTTCTATGGCGCCATGGGGATGAATCTTAACAATGGTGAAAGGTCCGGACCACCTTGATTTCAGCTTTCCTAATAACAACTTTATCCTGGAGTTAAATAAAAAGACTTTCATTCCTGATTCAAAGTTTTTTGGTTAAACCAATTTATCGTGCTATCAACTCTCATATGCATTTAGCTTAATTTCATCAAGTTCACTTAGCTGCAACATCCTTTGCTCATCTGCTTGTTTTATATCAAAATTTAATTTTTTAATGGCCCAAAAAACTCGATGTTTAAGTTCAACAGGTAAATGACAAGCCTTTTCATACAAAAGCTTGTATTGAGACATTCCAAACGGAGTTTTGAAAGCTGTTCTATAAGCCCACAATGCATTATGTAATTTTGAAGTCCAATCTTTTATATTTTGACTTACAGTTTTTCAAGGATTTGTTTTAGCTCTCTGTTTGACAGAACAACTTGACCACTCATTTAAGGATGATATGCAGTTCCTACTTTGTGTTTTCCCCCATAATTCCTTAGTAGAGTTTCAAGATGTCTGTTACAAAAATGTTTCCCACCATCACTTATCAAAACTCTAGGGGTGCCAAAACTAGACAACATATTTTCCTTAAGTTAATTGTAGTTTTTGAATCATTACTGGTACAGACAATTGCCTCCACCCACTATGGCACATATTCGACCGCCGCCAAAATGTAATTGTCTGATTTATACATTGGGAAAGGCCCCATGAAATCTATTCCCCAAACATTAAAAAGTTCAACTTCAAAGATTCTATTTAAAGGCAACATCGAACGCAAATATGATTGCTAAAAGCTCCTTTTAGTTGTATCAAAAAATTTTCGAGCATCATTGAGGACCATGCTAGCATAGTACACCAAGTGGAAAATTCTTTCTTCTCTTTGTCCCATCACAGCCCCTACTGCTGAATCACTAAGTTTATGAAATGACAAAATATTTTATAAGTATATTAGTGCAAAATGAAACCAATCCTGTAGTATTCCTAAACCACATAATCTGCATAGGTTATTATATTCAAGACTTAGGGAACTAGTAAAGAAAGGTAAAACAAATAGATTATTATACTTAAGAAAATGAAAGTTAAGGGTTAACTTGCTAAGCCCATTTGACTAACTTGCAATTGAGAGGCTCTATTCAAATCAATCACTAAACTAGCTACGATTAAGTAATAGGAGAAGCTTAAGTGTATGGAAGAGGAAGGATTACTAACTACAAGTTCTAGTTCACTATAGGTTGTAGGTTAACAAAGTCTATAGTATATCTAAAACTTGTTAGGAGAGCAAAGGAAATTCTAATTCGATCACTAGATAGCTTAAATTGGGACTATGAGCTCAAGGGAATGTGTACTAAGATTCATTCTAATTGTTGGAAACTAGTCCTATTAGGTTCATATACTATAATTAAACATGTACTAAGGTTAACTACACTAATTAGGAATATTATCAAACTCTAAATATCACAAGAAATCAAGATTATAAAATCAATCATATAGTATCTCTCCTAAAGTTAAGGGTTGAATCAAGGATTTTGCTCAGTACCCAAACATTTAAATTATGAAAAGATAAGTTTCAAACATATATTTGAAATGACATAAGAAGTAAAGTAAATGAAACAAGTTTGCTATCCTAAGGTTTAAATGAATTAAATAAACATAATATAAAACTAGGAAATTATAAAATTAAACTAATTAAGGAGCCAAATATCTAAACTTTCTAATTGTTGTCCAAATGAATGGATATAAGCAACTATGCAATCCTTATAGTATAAGGAGAAGAATGACACTAAGTAGGTCAAATTGGACAACGTTGGAATTTTAAGGATACTGGGACTCCTAATTAGGGTTAAGAAGTGATTATAAAAATTAGGGTTTAAATCCAAAATTGAATTATATCAATGTGTTCATCTCATTTTCCTGATCGAAATAATATATAATTTTGCATTGGCTAAGCAGCTTTAAAGTTATGATAGAGATAAAAAAATTGCATTTAAAATAATAAATTAAATTAATTAAAACAGAATTAATCTGATGGCACATAAATTTAGGCGCAGAAAACCAAGACATCCCATTGGATGCCAGCGACATGGGACATGAAGGACAGCATGGTAATCTGTGTGTCCACACATCGGCACGCAAGTGGGCATCGCAAGACGCACGATGGCATGGTATACCTAATGGGACCAGCCCGATCCATGAAGTGAACCTGGGCCAAAATCAAACCATGGGTCGGTCGCTTCGTCCCCGACACTGCCCGCAAAAGGACCGATTAGGGTTAGGGTTCCTAGTCAATTTTGGGGGCTCTACGGCGTGGCCCATGTATCGGCGTGAGGCTCTAGCCACGCCGGATGTGCCGGACCCATACTCTTCACCTACCGGTGATCATGGCAGCCTTTAAAAAAAGCCTTAGGTATACCATGTCAGCTAGGATTAGGGCTTCTTGTAGAGACTAAATCGAGGACTTTTGAGCTCGATTCGATCTCTAAATTCCATCAAATTAATTACTAGGCCTGGGTACTAAGATGAAATGACAAATAAATATAGAATAAAATCAATTTAGGATAATTGGAGTTAGTACCTTGCTCCCTTGATGGCCAGCAGAGGAGAGAAGATTAGGGTTGCAGATTTGCAAGCCAAAGGTTCTCCTAGGGTTTGCCAAGCTCTCAGGATAGATGAGAGTGAGGAGAGTGACCAAAAAAAAGGGAAAGGCGCGGATAGAGGAGTCCTTGAGGCTGCGTTAGGTGCTCTGGTGGAGGGCGCATGTACGACTTTTGCGAGTGTTTGTGGCGCAGGGACATACGAGGAAAGAAAGAGGACCGTTCGATCGATCGCCTGATGAAATGGCTCACAGTCCATCACGCTTATGATGGATTGCAGCCACATGATCTGAAAATGTACGATGGTGCGGTGGAGAGGAGAAGGCATAGGATTTTGGGTTTAGGATTAAATAAATTAATAATTTATATGATAAATTTAAGAAAATAAAATGCACATTTAATTAATCAAAATTAAATAATCAAATGGTCTCTTAAAAATTTCAAAAATTCACCCTTACCTAATTGAGGGATGAAAAATTCAAAAAGGTAATCAGATTTTTGATCGGATGTCAATTTAATTATCATAATTTTATTAGTATTTAAATATTATTAAAATATTATGGGAAGAATCTACAACTTCCAAACATTCCTAAAATGCCGTTCTTAGGTAATTTGGGAGTGATGAGTCTAATGGCGAACTCTGATTTTGATTTTGAGGTCAAAATAAAATTGGCCTTCTTAAAATTATCAAGAAAACTAGGAATATTGGAAAATCTCAAATGATCTCTATATTGCACCAAATTTGAGATGCAGGCTCTTAACACTAATGTAAGAGTACTATAAGAGAAATGAAGTTAATTATGCATCTAATTATAGGGTAACAATACTATGGTTGTTACACTTGTACCCTTGAGGTTGTTGCATGTACATCTCCACCTCCAGCTCTCCATGAAAGAAGGCCGTTTTGACGTCCATTTTCTCCATATGCAAATCCTCAACTGCTACCATGTTTAACACTACCCTGAGGGTTGTCATCTTTATAACTAGAGCAAGGATCTCATTGTAGTTGACCCCATGCTTTTACTGGAAGCTTTTTACTACAAGTATCACCTTGTAGTGCTTGCTCCCATTCAGTTATTCCTTCACCCAGCAAACCCACTTGTTCTGATGGGCCTTTTTCCTTGCTGGTAGAAGTGCCAACTCCCATGTCCCATTTGACATGAGTGTACCTCTATGGACTCTTATGAATCTTCTTAACATGGGTGTTTGTGGTTCAACATTGACACCCTCTTGAGAGCTTATACTTGTACTCCAACCTCTGGGGCAACGCTGTCATCAGTTTCTATGTGCCGGGGCTCAACTTCTGAAGCATCCTTGGAATCAGTCTTGACTCCAATACAATCCTTGTACATTTCAATTTCATTGAAAGTGACATCCATACTTCCTATGATCTTTTGGTTCTGATTATCCCAAAATCTATAACTGAATTAGCTCACACCATATTCTACGAATGTGCACTTGATTGCCTTTGCATCAAGCTTGCTCCTAGATCCTACATCAATGTGCACTTATGAGGAGCAGCCAAATATCTTAAGTTCGTTAAGTTTCACCTCCTTTTTGCTACAAGATTCCTCGGGAATCCCTTCATTCAAGGGTACGGAAGGCCCCCGATTTATCAACTAAATAGATGTGTTAATAACTTCAACCCAGAACTGCTTTGGGAGACCTACATGCAATCTCAAGCTCCTATCTCTTTTTGTGATCATTCTATTCATCCTTTCCGCAACACCATTTTGCTATGGCGTTCTTGGAACTGTAAACTCCCTCTTGATGCCTCTCAAGGCACAGAGCTCCTCAAACTCTTTATCACAGTTCTTTCCACCATTATTAGACTTCAAGCACTTAAGCTTTAATTCTGTCTCACTCTCTGCCAAAGCTAACCACTTTCCAAGCACAACAAACATATTATATTTATGGTTTAGAAAGTACACCCATAACTTACTTGTATGGTCATCAATGAAGGTGATGAAATATGTGGCTCCACTTATGGAAGAAGTAGGAGCTGGCCCCCATATGTTTGTATGCACCAATTCAAGTTTCCTGTGTTTCAACTCTTTTCCATCTTTAGAGAATGAAACCTTCTTTTATTTGCCCAGCACACAGTCTTCACAAAAATTCAAGGTTATGAACTTCAGTCTTTGGAGCTTTCCCTTTGACTATAGGGATTTTAACCCCCTCTTGCTCATATGACCAAGCCTCCCCATAGATTTGCATCTATCTTTTCTACAACTACAATGGAATCGGACACTTTAATGATTAGGTAAAGTGTACCTTCCATATTTCCCCATGCAACAATGTGTGCGCCCTTGGTGATCTTCCATGAGTCTCCAGTGAAACAAGTGTTGTATCCCTCTCTAGCCAACTGGCTCACAGAAATTAGATTTCTTTTTAGACATGGCACATGTCTAACATCTTTGAGCTTCCAAACTGTGCCACTTGGTAGCTGAACATCCTCATCCCTCTTCCAATAATGTCACATGCCTTATCATCTCTAAGATATAATTTTCTCTCAAGTCACCCTTAGTGTAGTTCTTGAATGCACTCCTTGATAGAGTTGCATGAAAGGATGCACCAGAGTCCACTACCCAGGACTCTGTATTGACAAGTGAGGGGATCAATGCATCTTGATCCTCCTCAGCTAAAATATTCATAGTGGTCATCATGTTACCTCCACCACTTAGTTTCTTGAGGGTAGGGTAGTCCTTCTTAAAGTACATGACTTCCCACAGTTCTAGCAATCCAGCTTTGCTTTTTTAGATATTAATTTTTCTCATCAAGACATTGACCTATTTTATTTATGTCTCCTTTTAATATGTTTGCCCCTGCTTTCAGCATTCAGTGTTGAGGTGGATGCATTCCCATGGGATTTCTTCCTCATCTCTTCATTCAGCGCAAGCTTGATGATGTCGTCAAATCTTAACAACACGTTTCCTGATGAATTGTAGATTGTTGTAACCATCCCATCCCAATTATCTTGTAATGAAGAGAAAAACAACAAAGCTCAGATCTCATCATCAAAACTGATGCCCACAAAACTTAACTAGCTTGTCACTGTGTTAAACCTAATGAGGTGTTCAGTCACTGAATAACCATCCATCAACTTCATGCTAAACAATCTCTTCATCAAGAAAACTTTATTCAAAGCAAGGGCTTCTCATACATTCTCATGAGGGCATCCATGAGATCTATAAAAGTTTTCTCATTAATAATGTTAAAAGTAATTGAGAAGACAATGATAAATGAATAAAACCCAGTGCAGTTTTATTGAGAACTTCCCACACTTCGTTAGTCATACTGCAAGTTTTCTGTCAACTCCTTTTAATGGAAGATATAACTTTTTCTGGTAAAATGGATCCTCCATCTGCATTTTCCATAATGCAAAGTTCATTCTGCTAAATTTTCATATTTTGTGTTGCATCTCACAGGCCATTACTCCCACTCAAATAGCAAAACATAGGACCAACAAGGTAACTTCTCTCTTTGATACCACCCATTGGAGTTAAGTATACAGTCGAGCACACAATCTCCATAGCAGAAATAGTTGGATTAGCACACTCGATTGAGGACTGAAGTTGCGTTGATGGTTACCAAGCAAATTTGAAATCACAAATCACATGTAGAAAATCACACAGCACATGCATGCAGGGTATGCACAAGCACACAAACTTCCAAACACAAAAAATTATGTGGAAAACCTAAGAACTAGAAAAACCACAGAGTCACACACTGAAAAATATCACTATGACAACTTGAATATTATAGAGTTACAAATATCTTATCCTCGACTAGAAATATGTAAGCTCTTACTCTACTATGGAAAAGAGAGGAAGCAGCCACCATCTGGAGTGTCTTCTCCAACATGTAAAAGGTTTCTTGCACTACATCTTCCTTAGGACTATACCTTGGGATCTACTGCTCACTGTAACAATCAGCCTCAAATCTAAAATGCCAATAATCTAAGCTGCTCCCAACTTGTTTACTTAAGTACCTAGCTCAATTCTATAGCCTATAAGGTTCATAATGCCCTCCACTTTACTTAGGGAATAACCTGAACTAGGGCAGAACTTTGCCAGGCACTACGGCACACCATAGAATATGTGTTTTGAATAGGAACCCGTTGCAGCGCGCAATAGCGCTCGCCCTTCGAACAGCTTGTTGTTGCCGCACGCGATAGCTCCCGCGTTTCAAATTGCTTACCGCTACGGCACAAAATAGTGCTTACCTTTCGAACAGCCTGTCGTTGCAGTGTGCGATAGTGCCCACCTTTTGAACAGCTTACCGCTACAGTGCATGGTAGTGCCCACGTATTGAATTTCCTACCGCTGTGGCGCGCGGTAGCACCCGCCTTTCGAAACGTCTGTCTTAAAATGGATCCGGTGCACTACATTGCCAATTTCTACTGCGGTACGCTGTAGTTCTTGTGTTGTTACTAAACTTTACTCATTATTCTGAATCGCCTCGGAAGCTTACCGGAGCACCATTAGCATCTCCATGATGGACTAAATGATCTCCACAACACAACATCACCTCCTCTTTCTTTAACGGCTATTGGAGATTTACCCAGGCTGACACTCTAGTAGCCATCCATCAATTCTTTAATGGTGGGCAGATGCCACAGCACTCGCATGATACTCTAATAGTCCTCTTACTAAAGGAGAAGGGGGCCTCCACTCCTGATTAGCCTATGCAACACTATTTCTAAGGTGGTGGCCTAGATCTTGGTTATATGTCTTAAGGTAGTGCTACCTTATTTAATCTCTCGGGAACATGGTGCTATTGTTTCAGGAAGATTTCAAAAATGTAATTAGATTCTAAATGTAATTAGATTCTAGGTCAATTAAGCCATTTGATCAATTTGATATTAGATTTAGAATCTAATTACATTTATGAAATCTTCACCACCAAATTAACTAGGGGTGAAAGTTTGGGAATTTTGGGAGGCCATTTGGATGATAATTCTAATTAAATTAAATTGGGATAATTGCACATAAGGGGTTTCACTATGCGGATCGCCTGTGGAGCCCAGGTCACGCAACAACGGAACCCTTGCTCATCTCATAATTGTGCTATTAGATCCCATGGCTAGGATTTAATTTCGCAGGATCACGGATCCATCATTGTATCTATCCCTTGGATCCCATGGCTCGAATCACTCTGGATCCATTTATTAGGATCAGGATCATCAGGGCCATTCTGTAGTTCCGATCGATAGATCAAACGGCTCCGGATCCACTCGTCACTGTGAACCTTCATACCAATCGAGCCCGCTCCTGATAGAGAAGATCCCCTGTACTGTCAGCTACCACACCTGTTTCCCACTCGTGCATCCACCTCAGCAAGTCGTTAGGCCCTTCCCACTCTCAGCCTAACCTTCCAATCAGTTTTCGTGGCCCGATTCCTCAAATTAAAAAAATTGGGGGGCTCAACCATGGCCGGATCCCCTGGGCTTCCCCAGCCACTGGAATGCCCCTAATCCATCCTTGAGGCTATAAATAGCCTCAAGATCTCTTTTAGGGTTCTCTTGCTGACCATTTGAGCTCAATTCAAGGTCCTTCCCACTTCCTCCATTACTGGTCTGCTCGAGCTTCTTCCTGGAGATTCTGAGCTTGTGAACCATTGATAGTAGGCTCTCCTGGTGTTCAAGATCCCTAAGAGCTTCTCTACATCTCAACAGCCTCTCAAGTTTCCCCATTTGATCAATTCAAGTTCAAACCATAAAACATGTACCTCAGTTTGCTGTGAAGAGCCAAATAGGTTCAACACCACCTCCTTTTGATTTGCAATTGTATGTCTAGGCTAGTCAAACCTATCTCGATTGATTTCAAGGCTAGAGCTAGCCCTGATCAATTGTATCGATCGATCGGGCTAGTTCTTTCCATTCGGCTTGGGTCCGAGTAGGGACCCATCGATTGGGCCATTACCAGACCCAGTGGATGGGGGACTTAGCTTCTCCATCTTGAGGATGGTGCATAGATTGAGAGAAGCTAAAATGGGGGTTTGTAGAAGCAAAACTGTTCCTCCGCAGAGAGCTCAAAGGCCAGGAAAAACCAAATAGGGTGTCTAGGTTAGAGCGAATCCCTAATGGGTATTTTGGGCTCTATCAATGCACCTTGGCATGAGGATGGAGTTCAAATTTATTTGAGGTCATGGCATGGCCTAGTGGTCGTGAATTTGGTCGATTAGGGTTACCCTAATCGGCTAGGTGTCAGGATGAAGGATTGGGGATGACGGCAATGTGTGGGTCAGGTCTGCCCAAGACCCGCGCGGTGCGACATTCCTGGGTCGTTCAGTCTTCGGTCGACCTGCATCTTTTGGATTTGGGCCGAGCCCGTGTAATATTATAAATTGGAATTATTTTCCAAAAGGAAAATAATCCAATTATTTGAACCATGGGGAAATTTAATTAGAAAAATATAGATTAAATTAATGGCATAACTTTTGATCCACTGATTCAAACCCTAAAAAATTATATATCAAATAATTCAAAAAACTACAAGGAATCAGAATATAAACTAATATTGCACTTTTAAGGGTTGGATTTTCTGGTTTTGTCTAATTACTCTAGAACTTAGTTAGAGTTGATTAGCATGTATACTTAGCCAAATTCCTTAATTCAAGTTTTATTATAATTCCAATGCCTTGTAGAGGGCATATATAAGGTGGATTAATTTTTAGATCATTATATTTTTTATTATACCCTAATTTTAGAAATATATGATTAATAAATATTATGATTTCTACTTAACCAAAATTAGCAAACATAGTCTCTAATTTTTCATATGATTAAATAGAATGTACTGGCCAAGTCTCATTAGCTTTTAATGGTCGGATTTGTAATTAAGTGCTAATCCATTATACTTGATTTAGGGCTTGATTAGCCTTAATTACTTTCTATTTCATGTAAATTTATGTTCATATACTTCAATAACAATAGGATGTATGTTAGAGAGCTCTCAAACTTATTTGGACATCTTAATTAATTCAATTGATCTAAATCAATGTTTGAACTTAAGAATCTTTAGAAAATGATTTAGTAAATTAGTCTTAAACTAAATCTTGAAATGGACATTAATAATACACCAATAACTCACTATTTGTCATTGATCCATAAAAAAAACAAGTGATCTTGATTTTATCAAGTTAGGAGTTAAATCCTAACTTACCTTGGTTAAAATTTAAATCCTTAATCACTTTAATTAAAATAGCTTGATTGAAAGATAAATCAAATTGCATAATTCCAATTATATACCTTAATTTGGCGTTGAACTCAACTCATTAACTTAGAACTGTTTAGATCTATAATAAAGTCATGTGATTGAAAATCAAAATTCCTATCTTTAACTCCTTAATTTTCTCTTATATAAGATCCTTAGCATATAAAGAATCATAATACTATAATGATTAGCAAGATGATTAATTTCTAATAAGGTACATGATTAAATCTCATAATTGTAGTATAGGTGTTGATCAGAAGGGTTTACCCATCTGACTTGATTATATCAAATCTATAATAAATAAGAGTTATGAAATCAGTAAATTCATAGGACTTAGATTCCCTTTTTATGTTAGAAGTGCAAGATTATTATGATCTTCCTTAGTTTTAATAACACAGTAAATGTAAGCCATATTAATAGATTATTTATTGTGGTAGGAAGAAACTTAGATGCTCCTTATTTGCCTTAGAAGCTTGATCTTAGACCCTTGTGGTAGGATCACCTAAAACTTTACATGAGATTTTCCCATGTGGTGGTAACCTAAAAAATGTGTGACCTTGAAGTCACGCCCTTGGAACCTTTGCGTAGGATCTATTCCAATGGAGAAAGGATTCATTATCTTGATAATCCTTATTTATTATTTAGATTTGTTAAAATTAGTAGGTTGTTAATAGAATGTGAAAGTGTATATCCATAGTGCTAAATTATTTCAGTAAAACCTGGGATTGGATAAGTCACTCTAAGTAGGGTTGTAGAGTCTTAGTCTTATTCTATGTGATTGGATAAGTACAGCCCAGCTTAGAGTAAATTTTCCAAGCCTAAGTGTATTATAAATAAGTAACTTGAATGGTTAGTTTGAGAGAATAAATTGTGACAATGTACTTTCCCTTATCATTGTGTTCTTCGATAAGTACAATTAAACAAACTAAGTATTAGATTTACCTTTCTTAGAAATATATCAACTATGTGTATACAACCCCTTCAGCTGATGATTCTATTTATAATCTTAACTACGATCATTTAGTGGGTTAGAATAAGAAGTCTGAATTTATTTAGATGAATTATGCACAATGGAAATAAATGAAATCAGTATTTGATATTGAATTGATTTCTGGATTTAGATGATTTAAAGTATACCGTCAACAAAGCCTTGGCATATTATAAATGCATAAGTCATGTCAACATTAGCGAAGCACTTGGTTCACCTATGGACTCTATTAGCGGAGCGTTCGCTCACATAGGAATCTGTGGGGTGTCCTTGAGACACCAAGTCAGCATATTAGTGGCATACAGTTTCGTGGCATATTCAAATGTATAAATATGAATTTAGTGACATACAACAGAGTTTTAAATAAATTGTTTACTATTTCACATACATTTTAGTAGTTAGTTGCAGTTTCAGGTTTATTCACTATTTTCTCTACATTCAGTA
Source organism: Gastrodia elata (assembly GCA_016760335.1). Taxonomy (NCBI): domain Eukaryota; kingdom Viridiplantae; phylum Streptophyta; class Magnoliopsida; order Asparagales; family Orchidaceae; genus Gastrodia; species Gastrodia elata. Next base: position 33,366,228 of record CM028678.1, on the reverse strand, counting down.
TTCAATTTATAGTTTCAGTTTTCCTTACTTTCATATTTAGATTATTTTAAGCTTTTAGCTACTTTACTATCTTTTTTATAGATTTACTTAAACTATTTAAATTTTAAGTAGAAGATAATTATAAACTGTTAGAGTATCTTTCAATGTGTTAGACTAATTGTCTAACACGTGGTACTTTTGGGATCCGACAGTTCATGAAGCCAGATCAGGTGGATACTCAAAAGATCCTGGAGGAGTTCGAGGAGCACTTGGGGACTCTCCTTCAGCCTTTAATTTCTACTTACTTATTTTCAGTTCAGTATTTAAACTCTATTCTGTCTTTCAGTAAATTATTATAATAACTCTATATATATTCTCTTTTTTTTTTTTTGAGATGAATATTTCATTTAGCTTCGATGATGAATGTCTCTAGATGCATGCTTTAGCTTGTGCACTTTATAATTACTTTTACTTATACTTAGTATTGTGATATAATCAGAATATTCATAAAATACTAGTATTCATGTAACATGGATTCTATTTGTATTCATAATCCAATATACACGAGTTCCTTATCTAATACTTAAGATAGGGATATTACACTTATCTTAAGGATTAGTACTCAGCCATTCTCTCTTGAGATTAAGTTTCAGCAATTTTAGTGCTCAGCAAGTTTATTTGGGGAAGTTGTTTTCCCTTCTTGAGTAACGCACCGTTTCACCGCCAATTGTTATTCTTTAAATTAATTACACGTGGTGACAGGATGGGGCATTTAAGTTGGTATCAAAGAAGTATCATAAAGTGTCAAATAAAGAAAGTGTCCTGATATACTTTATTATCTATTCTCTGGAGCAGTTATGATCAAAATCACCAAGTGTAAGAAAAAGCAACATCCACAACTTCATCAAGTCAAATCTCAGAAAAGGAAACTAAGAATGTCTAGAAAGGACACCTAAGGAATTGAATGAACATTAAAAGATACTTAAAAGTAAAATACAAATAATAAAGGACATTTTAGGATATGAACAAACTTTAAGAAAGTATAAGTAAAGTATTTATCAGTGAAATAAGCGTAAAACCAAAACTAACATTTGAATGAAATTTTAGGAAACAGAATATCAACATTCAGAGCACTGCTATTACCTAAGATTATTCAACGAGTATTGGTCGTAGGACTTCCAAGATGGCAAAGTCAATGGAAGAGTCATTGAAGGAGTGTCTCCTCATGGGATAGAAGTACTAGACAAGATATTAGTTTGCTCAACCTTCAAAGGAACCAGTCTCCTTGTCCTTGCCAAGGAATGGTTGGACCGAGTGACTACTGCTTTCCGAGAGACTGCTTGTACAATTGATTACCACCTTCAGATTCTGGAGCGCACTGCAGCGCACTGCAGCGCGCGGCAGCGGATTCCTTTGAAAAAAAATTAGAATTTTGCAAAAATTATCATAGAACTCCTTTGATGCTATTTTCCTGAGAAAGATAGATAAATTTTGATTTAGGAGCAGTTTAAAGGTCAGAAATGAATAAATTTTCTTTTATTTTAGATATAATTTATGGATTCATCAGAAGCGTCGAGTAGTCTACTATGATGATTTTTGTGCTATTCTTAGGGTAAAATATTGTAGTTGATGTTCTTAAGTCATCTCTTGTATCTTCTTTTGCATTAGCTATTCTTTTTTTCTATCAATGTGATTTCTCATTTGAGAAAGTGATTGAAAGAAATAGTGGATTTTTATTTTTTGCTGAATTCGTGCTTCTGGATATTGCAGTCATGAATCCCAGTTCCCCTTCAGCTCCTACACCTATCAAGAATATGGTCTCGTCCTTAGGTAGACTTGGAGAAATTAACTTTATTTCTAGTTTAATGAAAGGCTTCATAGAGAGCAATGTGTAGTAAGCACAAGAGACTCGTTCTTTGATATTAAACTCTCGTCAATAGCCTTTTTCTTATATGGGAGCCTCCTCTGCACCGCACTTGTCAGGAGATGGAATTCTCGACAACTTTCTATGTCTTCAGACACCTACCTTCAACGGGGCACTAAACCCCATGGACACGATTAGTTGGCTAAAGTCAGCTGAAAAGAACCTAGCGAGCATTAAATGCCCAAATTCTGAGGCAATCCGTTTGGCCACCCACCTATTTCAAGATGAGCCTGAATATTGGTGGGAGAACGAACGTAACACCAAATTCACCGACTACAAAGTTGAGGAAATCTCATGGTACCAATTCATTGAAGCTTTCAAGGAAGCCTTTATTCTAGTTTCTGCTCAGGTGGTATTAGAAGATAAGCTGCTCCATCTAACTCAGTGTGGAATATCCGTAGAAGACTAAGAGCTTGAGTTCCACCGTCTATCATGTTTCACTCCAAAACTAGTGAAGTCTAAAGATTCTTGTTGCCATCAATTCTTAAAGGTACAGAGAGATTCCATAAAGGCTCGTTTAATCTCTCAACGGATTAAGAGTTTACTTGAACTAATAGAAGTGGCCCATCTACAAGAAGGTTTCCATGAGCATATGGATAAAAAGGGATAGGCTAGCTTCATGCAGCCCATGAGAGAGAACCTTGGTCATCGAAATGTGGCCAAGGTGTATAATATCGATGCCGAACAACCCCCGGCAGAAACTTTTGAATGCAAATGACATCATCCGTACGGGAAATGTTACCACAGGGTAACATGTGCTATATCTGTGGCCATCAGGGCCATCATTTTTATCACTGTATTTCCAAGACCACAATTGATGGAGTACCTATCACAAATTCATGGTGTGATCAAATATTCTGTCCTAAACCACTGAACAGTCGAGCTCCTACCTTGGTTGTAATTCCAGCTTCCACTCCTTCTGCAAATCCTAAAGGAGCAGCTCCTACTCCTAGGCTGGCCTATAATTGTCAAGGCCAGCGACCTCTGAACAAATAGCCAATAGCTTCTGTTCGGGTGTATATGTTAACTGCTGCTTCTGCACCTGAGGATAATGACGTTGTCTCAGGTATGTGTTAAATTTATTTTAATTATAGTCATTATCATTTCAGCTTTTTCAAATGTTTCAAATAACAATTTTTATTATTGCTATAAATCATAGGCACATTAATGATAAATGGTAAACCCTGTAACATTCTTTTGATATCGAAGCAAGCCATTCATTTGTATCAAAAAATTGGGTTAAAGCCCTTAATCTACCGTCATAACGATTAGCCAACTCATTAAGTATCGAGTTACCTTCTGGAGCCCATATGCAATCTCATCAATTCTATAATATAAAAATTCCCATCGGTAATCAGAAGTTCAAAACTAAGTTAATAATGCTACCAATTGTCAATTTCTATATAATTATGGGTATGAACTGGCTATGCAGACATGGTACTTCTATAAATTGCTAGAAGAAGAAAATTACCCTTGGCAGCTGAAGGAAATAAAAAAATATTCATTGGTAAAATTAGTACCCAAGCTTCATTAATCAATGTGATGCAGGATAAGAAACTAGTCAGAAAAGGGTGCAATGCATATTTATTAATAATGTTAGGAGAGACAAAAGAAAATATTCCTATCTCCAAAAATTGTTTAGTATGTGAATTCCCTAATGTGTTTCCTGAAGACCTACCTGGTCTTCCTCCTATTCGAGAAGTGGAGTTCGCAATAGAACTAATTTTGGGAACGCAACCACTAACAAATGTTCTTTATCGTATAGCACCTAAGGAGCTATAAGAGTTGAATAAGAAACTTCAAGAGTTAATCGAGAACAGCCTCATTTGACCATGTTCATCTCCTTGGGGAGTGCCAGTATTGTTTGTAAAGAAGAAAGATAGATCGATGCGCATGAGTATCGATTACTATGAGCTGAACAATGTGACAATCAAGAACAAATACCCATTGCCTCGAATCAAAGATCTCTTTGATCAACTATCTGGAGCCAATGTGTTTTTCAAAATTGACATGCGATCAGGCTATCATTAGTTGAGAGTCAGGGATTTTGACATAGAAAAGATAGCACTCAAAACTAAATATAGACACTGAGTTTCTGGTAATGTCTTTTGGTTTAACAAATGCACTTTCTATTTTTATGAACTTAATACAGCGTGTGCCAAAGGCAAATTTGGAAAAATTCATCATCGTGTTCATCGACTATATATTGATTTATTCAAAAGGTAAAGAGGATTGTGAAAATCACTTAGGATTGGTACTAAAAGAACTTCAAAATTACAAACTCTATGCCAAGTATTCAAGTGAAAATTCTGGCTTAACTCATTCACTTTTTTGGGTCATGTCGTAGATGCTCAAAGAATTAGAGTAGATCGGAACAAAGTTATCATCATCCAAGATTGGTCACAGCCAAAATATGTGACTAACATCTGAAGCTTTCTGGGACTAGCAAGCTATTGCATGAAGTTTGCAAAAGGCTTTCTTAGATAGCGTCGCCTTTAACAAAGTTGACTCAGAAGGTAGTGTCGTTCATCTGGAGTCCCAAATGTGAGAATGCATTTCAGTTGCTGAAAGATGTTCTTTCTTCTGCACCAGTACTTGCCTTACCTAAGAAAGGTCTCAACTACCAAGTCTATACCGATGCTTCTGGAATAAGCTTGGGGTGTGTACTGATGTAGGAAAAAAAGGTCATAGCTTATGCATCTCGTCAATTAAAACTGCATAAAAATAATTATCTTGTCCATGATCTTAAATTACTTGCTGTAGTTTTTTCCATGAAGATTTGGCATCAATATTAAGAGCCTTAATTCCTAAGATTAGGAATAGATCCTAAGTTAGAATTCATCTATTGAGTAAATTGGGTTACTCAAAAGGTGAAACCTTGAATTTTCTAGTTTATAGATTTTCTTAGTTTATTAAATGATTATTTGATCTTTAAAACTCTAGAATAGAGATCTATCCTAATGAATTGATTTATCATTAGGACTTGCCTTAACTTAATCAGTGAGATTTGGTTTCTAAACTTAGACCCTTAGATTATACCTTTAGATTAAGTGATTAGACCCCATCATCTGGAGTCTAATTCTTAATCTTTTCATCTTGATTTGGCTAATCAAGATGAGGTTGGGATGAATTAAATTATAAAATTAGGTCGATGATTTATTCATTTTAACCAAATAATCGTCTTTTGATTAAGTTATAATTAGGACTTGGCCAGTCCTAATTATTTTCAACTAGTAGGATTCGTGATTCTAAGTTACAGAATGTGTAAGAATTGATGATTCTGAAACTTATGTAACTTAGAGTAGATAGAACGCATAAAGTAGATAACAATGTACATCACCTGTGTTTTAGATAGAGTTTCTTGCACTTTCATTTTGATGCTTCGCATTCCTTAATTTTTGAGCCTTATACCTTGAAACATTTATTATGTACTTAAGATATTTGATAAATATCTTATGTTAATTTGGAACATTTATAAGCAGCATTATGTTTTCATTTCACAAGTGGTTTGTAAGGTGTAGCTTGATTAGTATACCTCTTCGATCAACTCGTTTGGGGTCGGCAACCTTTCGAGGGTTTAATGTCCGACAGTCTATTGGCCATGCCTAGTCCGAGTGATAGGATGGATAGACTCTCGCCCTACTGACTATAGAGTCAGGATTCTGATATGGATATACTAATTCAAGTACACTTACATTCAGTTTTGTCTTAGCTCATCAGGCTAAGAGTTTTTAGTGATGTTCAGTTCAGAGTTTCTTAGCTCATCAGGCTAAGATTTGCTGAGTTCGTGTTCAGTTCAAGTGACTTATATAGTCATTGTAGTTTCAGTTTGCAGTTACTGTTTTACTTGTATATTCTGCATTGTAGCATTATTTTACTTACAGCTTTCCTGTGCGTGTTATGTATATATAGGATGCTAGTTTTACTTATTATTTTCTTATGCTCACCTAGGATGCTAGTTGTTTTCAGTTTTATATGGTTCAAATTATGTATGTCACCTAGCATATTCTGTTTGATCATAAGCATGTTTAGGTTGTACTTTTCTTACAGTTTTGTTTAGTCTTTTGCTTACCTGTCTCTGTTGCAGTTGCTTGTAGGAGGTATGTATTACTTCCTAGTTGTTTTAGTTATAAACTATTTGTTTATAACTTTATACTGCTCTTTTTATACACTTTTCTGCACCTATTTGTTTCAGTTTCTGGTTGATGGTGATATTCAAGTAACCTAATAAAATTATTTGCCCTAAAATGTACTTAGACATATTGTCTAACCAGTTTTTCTTTTGTTGGCTGGGGCCCTACCATTACGAAATTGATAATGGTAGGTTCTGAGTTTGTTGGAGCAGCAGATCCAATGGAAAGCTTGCCCTTGGAGGAGGAGCCCGTTCTTGAAGATCTGTAGTTTTAGTTTTCTTTCTTCCAGTGAGATTGAGGGTTTCCTTTCAGTTCTTTTAAACTTATTAAATATTGTAATAATACAGGTTTATTTTGCTCTTTCAGTACTTTACTTATTCTGTATTATTGTATTTATACTGTATTGGATAGATGTTATGTTTTATGCTTCCGCACTCTGAGTTCTTGTACGATCATTTAGTGATAAATTCTGGGATGAATGGCAAAGTCCTTATTTAAGTTGGATTAGAACATGTGTCTAATTCAATTTTAAGTGGGGACCTTGTCATTTGGTGACCCCTCCACCATAATCATGTTAACTTATGGGTTAACAGGACCACGGCGGGGCAAGGCCGCCACAGGCAGACTGTGCATAAAGACTTGGGGACTATAATAACCATGAGCACTACATTTCACCCACAAATTGAAGGTCAAACTGAAAGAGTTAATCAAGTTTTGGAAGATCTCCTATGTCTATATATTCTGTATTTTGGAGGTTTCTGGGAAAATTGCATTCCCTTAGTAGAATTCTCTTATAATAATAATTTCCAATCAAGTATTGGCATGGCTCTGTATGAAGCCTTATACAAAAGAAAATGTAGTACTCCATTAATATGGTCTGAAATAGGTAGTATTCATTTATATGGGTCAAACCTAATGGAAAAAATAAATAAGAAAGTGCAATTAATCCAACAACGAATTAAAGTAGCTCAAGAGAGTTAGAATAAATTTTACGATGCCCATCATCGTTCTTTAGAATTCAGGATTGGAGATTTTGTGTATCTCAAAGTAAGTTTGATGAAAGGAGTATTTTGTTTATGTGTAGCTGGGAAGTTGAGTCCTCGCTAAGTTGAACCATTTGAAGTGCTAGAAAAGATAGGCTCGGCATCCTAAATATTGAAACTCCCGAAAGATTTCTCTGTAGTCCAAAATGTATTTCATATTTCATCATTGCGGAGATGTCTTCATTATCCTTCTCATTTAATTAAACTCTTAGCATTATCTCTCTAGTCGGACCTTTCTAATGTGGAGGAGTTTATCAAAATCTTAGCTTGAGACCAAAAACAGCTGAGAAATCACTTTGTCCCTATGGTGAAGGTTCAGTGATGGAATCGCTCTCTCGAAGAATCAACTTAGGAAAAAGAGGTCGACATGCAAAGAAAATATCCAAGTCTTTTTGAAAATTCAAGTACCTTTATATTTTAAGTTTTGTTCTTAAATTATTATGTTTCTTTCCTTCCTAGGATGATGTCGAGGATGACATCGTTCTTAAGTGGGGGAGTCAGTAATAATCCTATGTTGTTATCTAACTTAATCTAAGCATATCCATGCCTTAATTATTGTTCCATTATATTTAATATATCATTTTATGCCAACCCTGAAAGTTTGGGGTCAATCGGATCTCTCTAGGTTAATTAAGCCATTTGATTAATTTAGATACCTTAAATTATAGATAAAATATTTTAATATCAAATTTAAAATCTGATGGCATTTCTTAATTCCTCACTAGCAAATAAGCTAAGGGGGAAAGTTTATGAATTTTTAGAGGTCATTTGGATTATAATTCAGTTTAAATTTAGATGGGATAATTGCACATAAGGGATCTTAACAATTAATATTTGAAAACCTACCCTTCAAACTAATTTAACTGTCAGGTTCCACTGTGCAAACTGCAGGCGATCTGCTGTGCAGCCCGAGACAGGCAACAGCGAAGCCACCGCTCATCTGACCGTCACGATATTAGATCCCATGATAAGGATTAACTCTGGCAAGATCATAGATCCATCATTGGAACTATCCCTCGAATCCCACAGCTCACATCACTCTAGATTTGATCATTAAGATCCATATCATCAGGACCATTTCGCAGTTCCAATTGATATATCAAATGGCTCTGGATCCACTCATCACTGTGGACCTTCATTCCAATCACACCGACTCCCCACAAAAAAATATCCCCTGTATCGCTAGCTGCCACACCTGCCACCCACTCGTGCGTCCACCTCGGCAAGTTGTTAGGCCCCTCCCACTCTCGGCCTAACCTTCCAATTGGGTCTCATGGCCTGATTTCTCCAATTGGGGAAATTAGGGGGCTCGGCCATGGCTCGATTCCCTGGGCTTGCCCAGCCCACTGGGATGCCCCTAATCCATCCATGAGGCTATAAATAGCCTCAGGATCTCTTTTAAGGCTTGCTTGCTGACCATTTGAATTCAATTCAAGGTCCTTCCCACTTTCTCCATTACTGGTTTGCTCAAGCTTCTCCCTAGTGATTCTGAGCTTATGAACCACTGATAATAGGCTCTCCTGGTGTTCAGGATCCATAATAGCTTTGCTGTAGCTTAGCAGCCTCTAGAGTTTTCCATCTGATCAATCTGAGTTCAAACTGTAAAACTAGGTACCTTAGTTTGTTGTGAAGAGCCAAATAGGCTCAACACCCACCTCCTTTTAGCAGCCTCTAGAGTTCCCATCTGATCAATCTGAGTTCAAACTGTAAAACTAGGTACCTTAGTTTGTTGTGAAGAGCCAAATAGGCTCAACACCCACCTCCTTTTGATTTGTAATTTCATGCCTAGGCTAGACAAACCTATCCCGGTTGATTTCAAGGCTTAAGCTAGCCCGGATCGATCATATTGATCGATCGAGCTAGTTCCTTACATTTGGCTTGGGTTTGAGTAAGGACCCATCGATTAGACCATTTCCAGACCCAATGGATGGGGGGCTTAGCTTCTCCATCGTCTGAAGATGGTGCAGAAATTGAGATGAACTAAAATGGGGGTCTAAGGAGGCAAAATTGCCCCTCCACATAGAGCTCAAAGGCCAAGAAAATCCAAATAGGGCCTTTGGGTTAGAGCCAATCCCTAATGGGTATTTTGTGCTCCATCGATACGTCTTGGCATGAGGATTGAGTTCTGATTCATTTGAGGTCATGGCATGGCCTAGCAGCCATGAATTTGGCCGATTAGGGTTACCCTAATCGGCTGGGTTTCGAGATGAAGGATCGGAGATGATGGCACTGTGCATGTCGTGTCAGCCCATCACCCACACGGTGTGATAATCCCAGATCGTTCGGGCCCCGGTCGACCTGCATCTCTTGGATTTGGGCTAAGCTCGAGTAATATTAATAATATAAAGGAAAATAATCCAATTATTTGAACCATAGGGAAATTTAATTTGAAAAATGCCTATTAAACTAATGTCATAACTTTTGATCCACTGATCCAAATCCTATAAAATTATTTATCAAATTGTTCAAAAAAATACAAGGAATCAGAATATAAAATGATATTGCACTTTTAAGAGTCAAATTTTTTGATATTGTCTAATTACTGCAGACTTAATTAGGGCTGATTAGCATGTATACTTTGCCAAATTCCTTAATTCAAGGTTCATTATGTTTCCAATGCCTTGTAGAATGCATGTATAAGTTGGATTATTTTTTTTATCATTAGATTTTTAATTGTGCCTAATCTTAAAAATAAATGATTAGTAAAAATTAGGATTTCTACTTAACTAAAATTAGCAAGCATAGTCTCTAATTTTTCACATGATTAAATAGAATTTACTTGCCAAGTCTCTTTAGTTTTCAATGGTTGGATTTTTAATTAAGTGCTAATCTATTTTGCTTAATTTAGGGTTTGATTAGCCTTAATTACTTTCAATTTTATATAAATTTAAGTTCATATGCTTCAATAACAATAGGATGTATGTTAGAGAACTCTCATATTTATTTGTACATCTTAATTAATTGAATTGATCTAAATCATTATTTGAACTTAAGAATTCTTAGAAAATGATTAAGTAAATCAATCTTAAACTAAATCTTGAAATAAATATTAATAATACACCAATAACTCACTGATTTGTCATTGATCCATAAAATAAACAAGTGATCTTGATTTGGTCAAGTTTGGAGTTAAATCCAAACTTACCTTTGTTAAGATCTAAATACTTAATCACTTTAATTAAAATAGCTTGATTGAAAGACAAATCAAATTGCATAATTCCAATTATATACCTTGATTTGACATTGAACTTAACTCATTAACTTAGAACTATTTAGATCTATAATAAAATCATGTGATTAAAAATTTTGATTTGGTCATGTGATTGGGGGTTTCTGGGAAAATCACATTCCCTTAGTAGAATTTGCTTATAATAACTGTTTCCAAATAAGTATTGGCATAACTTTGTATGAAGCTTTATACTAAAAAAATGCAATACTCCATTAACATGGTCTGAAATAGGCAGTGTCCAATTATATGGGTCAAACCTAGTGGAAGAAATAAATAAGAAAGTGCAATTGATCCAACAACAAATTTAAGCAGCTCAAGATAGTCATAGTAAATATCACGATGCCCATCATCATTCTTTGGAAATCAATGTTGGAGATTTTTTGTATCCCAAAGTAAGCCTAATGAAAGGAGTATTTTGCTTATGTGTAGCTGGGAAGCTGAGTCCTTGCTACATCGTACCATATGGAGTGCTAGAGAAGATAGGCTTTGCATCTTAAAGATTGAAACACCCAGAAGATTTCTCTGTAGTCCAAAATGTATTTCATATTTAATCATTGCGGAGATGTCTTCATAATCCATATCATTTAATTGAATTCGCAGCAGAATCTCTCCAGCCAGACCTTTTTTTATGTGGAGGAGCCTATCAAAATCTTAGCTCGAGACCAAAAGCAACTGAGAAATTTCTCTATCACTGTGGTGTAGGTTCAATGGAGGAATCGCTCACGCAAGGAATCAACTTGGGAAAAAGAGACCAATATGTAAGGAAAATATCCAAGTCTTTTGAAAATTCAAGTACCCTTAAATTTTAAGTTATGTTCTTAAATTCTTGTGTTTCTTTCCATTTTAGGATGATGTCGAGGATGACATCATTCTTAAATGGAGAAGCCTATAACAACCCTAGGTTGTTACCTAGCTTAATCTAAGCTTATCCATTCCTTAATTATTGTTCCATTATATTATATATCATTTTAAGCCAACTCTACAAGTTTGGGGTCAATCGGACATCTTTAGGTCAATTAATCGATTTGAACAATTTAGATACCCTAAATAATAGATAAAATATTTTAATATCAGATTTAAAATTTGACTACATTTTTGAATTCCTCACCCCCAAATTAGCGAGGGTGAAAGTTTAGGAATTTTTTGAGGTCATTTGAACCATAATTAAATTTAAATTAAATTAGGATAACTGCACATAAGGGATCCCAACAATTAATAATTGTAAACCTACCCTTTAAACTAATTTAACTGTCGGGATCTGCTGTGTGGACCGCAGATTATCCACTGTGGAGCCCAGGTTACGCCACAGTGGAGCCCCCGCTCATCTCACTGTCATGCTATTTGATCTCACGGCTATGATTTAATCCCGTGGGATTGCGGATCTATAGTTGGATCTATCCCTTGGATCCCACTGCTCGGATCACTCTGGATCCGGCTGTTAGGATCCAGATCATCAGGACTGTTCCGCAATTCTAATTGATATATTAGATGGCTATGGATCCACCTATCACTAGGGACCTTTATCCCAATCGCACCCACTCCCAATAAAGAAGATCCCCATCCTGCCAACAGCCATGTCAGTCTCCCCCTCGCACGTCCACCTCAGCAGGTCATTAGGCCCATCCCACTCTCAGCCTAACCTTCCAATCAGGTCCCGTGGCCTGATTCTTCCAATTGGGAAAATTGGGGCGCTTGGCCATGGCCCGATCCCCTGGGCTTCCCCAGCTCACTAGGATGCCCCTAATCTATCCCTATAGCTATAAATAGCCTCAGGATCCATTCTAGGGTTTGCTTGTTGACCCATTGAGCTCAATTCAAGGTCCTTCCTACTTCCTCTATTGCCGGTGTACTAAAACTTCTCCCTGGTGATTCCGAGCTTACAAATTGCTAATAATAGGCTCTCCTAATATTCAGGATCCCTAAGAGATTCTCTATAATTCAGCAGCCTCCAGAGTTTCCCCATATGATCAATCAGAGTTCAAATCGTAAGACTAGGTACCTCAGTTTGTTGTTAAAAGCCATATAGGCTCAACACCCATCTCCTTTTGATTCGTAATTGCTTGCCTTGGCTAGTAGAACCTATCCCAATTTATTTCAAGGCTTGAGCTAGCCCCAATCGATCGTATCAATCGATCAGGCTAGTTCCTTCCGTTCGGCTTTGGTCCGAGTAAGGACCCATCGATTGGGCCATTCCCAGACCCAGTGGATGGGGGGCTTAGCTTCTCTATGGCCCAAGGATGGTGCAGAGATCGAGAGCAGCTAAAATGGGGGTATGTGGAGGGAGAATTGTTCCTCCACAGAGAGTTTAAAGGCCATGAAAATCAAAATAGGGCCTTTGGGTTAGAGCCTATCCCTAATGCGTATTTTAGGCTCCACTGATGCACCTTCGCATGAGGATGGAGTCCCGATTCATTTGAGGTCATGGCATGGCATAGTAGCTATGAATTTGGCCGATTATGGTTACCCTAATCGGCTGGGTGTCATGATGAAGGATCGAGGATGATGACACTGGGGGGGTCGGATTAGTCCCTGACTTGTGCGGTGCGACAGTCCCGTGTCATTTTGGCCCCAGTCGACCAATGTCTTTTGAATTTGGGCAGAGCCCCTGTAATATTAATAATATAAATTAGAATTATTTTCCAAAAGGAAAATAATCCAATTATCTGAACCTTAGGGAAATTTAATTAGAAAAATGCAGATTAAATTAATGGCATAACATTTGATCCACTGATCCAAATCTTATAAAATCATATATCAAATTGTTCAGAAAAATACAAGGAATCAGAATATAAAATAATATTGCACTTTTAAGGGTTGATTTTCTAATTTTGTCTAAATACTCCAAAACTTAGTTATGGTTGATTAGCATGTATACTTAGCCAAATTCCTTGATTCAAGTTTCATTATGTTTCTGATACCTTGTAGAATGCATGTATAAGGTGGATTAATTTTCATATCATTATATTCTTAATTATGCCAAGTTTCATTAGTTTTTAATGGTTGAATTTGTAATTAAGTTCTAATCTATTTTGAATTATTTAGGGTTTGATTAGCCTTAATTACTTTCTATTTTATGTAAATTTATGCTCATATGATTTAATAACAATAGGATGTATGTTAGATAACTCTCATACTTATTTGGCATCTTAATTAATTGAATCGATCTAAATTAATATTTGAACTTAAGAATCTTTAGAAAATGATTAAGTAAATCAATCTTAAACTAAATCTTGAAATGGATATTAATAATACATCAATAATTCACTCATTTGCATTGATCCATAAAATAAACAAGTGATATGGATTTGGTCAAGTTATGAGTTAAATCCTAACATACCTTGGTTAAGATCTAAATCCTTAATCACTTTAATTAAAATAGCTTGATTGAAAGATAAATCAACTTGCATAATTCCAATTATATACCTTGATTTAGATCTATAATAAAATCTTGTGATTGAAAATCTGAATTCATATCTTTAACTCATTGATTTTCTCTTTTATAAGATCCTTAGCATAGAAAGAATCATAATACTATAATGATTAGCAAGATGATCAATTCCTAATAAAATATATGATTAAATCCCATAATTGTAGTATAGGTGTTGATCAAATGGATTTATCCAATTGACTTGATCAAATCAAATCTATAAAAGATAATAGTTATGAATTCAGTAAACTCATAGGATTTAGATTCCCTTTTTATGTTAGAAGTGCAAGATCATTATGATCTTGCCATAGTTTATATAACACAATAATTGTAAGTCATTTAAATAGACAATCTATTGAGGCAGGAAGAGCTTATTGCTTACATCTTGAGGTAAGAAACTTAGATGCTCCTTATTTTCCTTAGATGCTTGATCTTAGACCCTTGTGGAAATAACCTAAAAACTTAGTATAAGATTTTCCCGTGTGGAAATAACCTAAAAATTGAGTGACCTTTAAGTCACATTCTTGGAACCTTATGTAGGATCCAGTCCAATGGAGTAAGGATTCATTAGCTTGATAATCCTTATTTATTATTTAGATTTGTTAAAATTAGTAGGTTGTTAGTAAAATGTGAAAGTATATATCCATAGTGCTAAATCATTTTAGTAAAACCTAGGATTGGATTAATCACTCTAAGTAGGATTGTAGAGTCTTGGTCTTATCCTATGTAATTGGATAAGTACATTCTAGCTTATAGTAAATTTTCCAAGCCTAAGTGTATTATAATTAGGTAACTTGAATGGTTAGTTTGAGAGAATAAATTATGACTAGGTTCAGGCCCTTACTGTCGTGTGATTCGATAAGTGCAGTTAAACAAACTAAATAGTGTATTTAACAACTTAGTTTGATAAAATAAATTGTGACTGGGTTCTGCCATTTACCATTGTGCGCTTCAATAAGTGCATATAAATAAACTTGGTGTTAAATTTACCTTTCTTGGAAACATGCCAACTATGTGTATACAACCCCTTCAGCTGATGATTCTATTTATAATCTTAACTAAGATCATTTAGTGGGCTTGAATTATGAGTCTAAATTTATTTAGCTGAATTCTGCATAACGGAGATAAATAGAATCAATATTTAATATTAAATTGATTCCTAGATTTTGATGATTTAAAGTATACCATCATCAAAGCCTTGGCATATCATAAATGCATAAGTCATGTTAGCATTAGTGAAGTGCTTGGCACACCTAAGGACTCTGCTAGCGGAGCATTCGCTCACCTATGAATTTGTGGGGTGTCCATGAGACAATAAGTCAGCATATCAGTGTCATACAGTTCAATGGCATATTCAGATGCATAAATATGAATTTAGTGACATACATCACTGTTTTAAATCAACATTTATTCTATTTTAGATTATTTACTGTATCACCTACATTTCAGCAGTTAGTTATAGTTTCAGATTTATTCACTATTTTCTCTATATTCAGTATTCAATTTATAGTTTCAATTTACTTTACTTTCAAATTTATGTTATTTTGAGCTTTCAACTACTTTACTATCTTTTCTACAGTTTTACTTAAACTATTTAAATATTAAGTAGTAGATAATTATAAACTATTAGTGTAGCTTTCGATGTGTTAGACTTAATGTCTAACATTTGGTACTTTTGGGTTTCGGCAATTTACTTGATCCTGAGCAATTCGTGGAGCCAGATGAGATGGATACTCAGGAGATCCAGGAGGAGTTCAAGGAGCATTAGTGGACTCTCCTCCAGCCTTTACTTCTTGCATAGTTATTTTTAGTTCAGTATTTAAACTACATTCTGTATTTTAGTAAACTATTTTAATAACTTTGGATGTATTTTCTTTTCTTAATCTGAAGTGAATATTTCATTTAGCTTCTATGATGAATATCTCTGGATGTATAATTTAGCTTTCGCACTCTGTACTTACTTCTATGTATACTTACTATTATGATGTGATTAGAATATTCATAAAATGCTAATATTCGTGTAACATGGATCCTATTTGTATTCATAATCCAATATATACGAGTACCTTATCTAATACTTAAGATAGGGATATTACACTTATCTTAAGGATTAGTACTCAGTCCTCCTCTCTTGAGGTTGCGTTTCAATAGTTCTTGTGCTCAACAAGTTTATTCAGGGAAGTTTTGTTTCTTTCTCGAGTAACGCACTATTCTGCAGCCAATTGTTATTCCTTAAATTAATCGTGCGTGGCGACGTGATGGGGCATTACACAGGCAGTCTGTGAACTCGCACAAGTCACAGATTATCTTCATTAGCAATTTTTTTGCATACCGGCAGCACAAACTAGTGAGTCAATTGGGCTTCAAGAGAGGTGCGTCTCTCCATTATCTTGGTATTACTGTTACTAGAAAGCCTCCCCGGAGGGTTAACTTTATAATAGTTACCGAGCAAGTCAGAGGGAGATTGGGCTCTTGGAGCAGTTGCTGCCTTTCTCTCACTAGCAGATTGAGTCTGAATAGGTTAGTGCTTTATAAAATCCCCAGCTACGAAATGCTGGTGGCACCAATTTTAAAACTCTGTCTCGCTGACATTGAGGCTATCCTTTGTAAGTTCTTTTAGAAAGGAGCGGGGTATAGCAGTCTACACTACATACGATGGCAGAAGACCCATTAACTGCTTGAGTCTAGCAAACTCATGATCAGAGATCTGAGGCTTAGGAGGACTATCATAACCGCTTGACACACCTTTAGTTTTGTCAATAGAGAGGATCTCCTCTGAATGAGAGCTATGGAGTTCTGCTACCATTTCCGAGGTCAGGACTTCATGGTCCATTAGGTTGACTCAGTTGTTTGGAAGCTTTTAGGATACGATTGGCCAATTATCTAACATCACACTCAGCTAGAGGAGGCAAGTCTACAGTGACAAGTTGAGGACTTCACCGAGAGTTAGGCTAGCTAGCTTTACTGACTATAGATAAAAGGTCAGTTGTGGCAGTTTGCAGTCATGTGGGAGATGGACTTAGGGCATAGGAAGGCCCATTTCCTATGGAGACTACATAATGATGCCATCCCAATAGGCTACTAGTTATTCGTTAGACAGCTAATGCAGTGTGTAGCTTGTGTCTAGAGCTCTCAAATTAAGGAGGACAGAGAGCACTTCATGATTCACTATAGATATACCAGGGCCATTATGGAGACTTTTGTGCATTGGAGCTTGCTTCTGACCATTATGATATCTTGAGACTAGTTTATTGTGTTGTTCTCAACTACTACTACATTTCACCACTATCATTTTAGCTACCAGATTATGTCATACTCCCTTTATCAGGAATAGGGGAGTACAGCTGAATGTTCTCATGGTTGGTCACATGCCACTATGTTGGTCTGTGCAAGTTCAGTTCTTTATACCATGGTTAGTGCTAGACTGCATGATGGGTATCACTTTTAGGGTTCCATGGCCCACCAAGGCCTCTCCATCTTCTTCAATGATGCCCCACCCCCCCTCTTGACCTTTTGGCTAAATGCGAATATTGATGTCGCCATAGCTATGGTGATCCTACTGCTTTTGGAGCTGCTATGATCTGGGACTCAGGTAAATAGTTTCTTGTTAAATTGGGAGCTATTTTATAGGCACAATCTCCTCTTCGGGCAAAGATGCAGGTGATTACTATTCTTTGATAGGATTTTTCAGCCATTGAGAAGGATATGGATGGAGTCATCATCGAGGGTGACTACTTGGGAGCTACCTAGAGACTCAGATGACTTTGGGAGAGGACCCTCCATTCACAAGGCGGAGAGTGACATGCCGATCACTTTGCATTTTTATTAGATTATCCTCGAGCTATCTTTGCCCAAAGGTCATGCGATGTGAACCACATAACAAACTTTTGTGCATTGTATGCATGTCAGGGTGCTTTTTCTATTATTAGGGGAGACGTGTTCCCCAGGAGGCTTTTTTAGATCTCCATGCGCAAGACATCGTGGAGTTTGATCCTGGTTGATTTTTGTACTAGTTATTTTATATATATTTGCATAGGCTATGGTTGTCCTTTCATGGAATCCTTATAAAGGACTTTGGCAGTCCCTTAAGTATTTTAGGGGTGCATTGGGTTATTTATGGCCTTTGTAGAGTCTAAGTATATAAGGAAATATATGTGTATGTTTTCTTAAGTTTATCAATACTAATTTAGATGGGTGTTGTTGTTGTTGGTTCCTTTCAATTTAGAGTGAGAGCAGGAGATTTTTAGAAGAGAAGAAGTTGATCAGGAAGCTTTACAAGCAATAGATCCTTCTTGTTCTTATCAAGGTGGAGCTCTCTGGAACTCTATAATCTGTTTGTTCATAGTGTATTTTTCTATGTGGATTGGCTCCATGATTTTTATCATTTTTGGGCATTCCACATAAATCTAGACTTTGGATGATATTATGCTTTATGTTGTGTTTACTATTTTGTGTTGTGGCATATTTATTGTTTGTGTCATTTTTGTTCTGATAAACCTTAATGCAAATATAGATCATAATACAAAATGGGCTTGCCCAACCCTAACCCAAACCCTAATTTTGGCTCATTAAGGTCAGCCCAAATGGGTCTTAAAATGGGTTTAGGAGAAAAAGGGGTTTGGGGCTATAAGACTTACCTCATTGGTTTCCTTGGTGGAAGGGACTCCACTAGTGGTCAGTTGCCAACGGCGGTGGCGGCTGAGTGGGGGAGCAGTTAGGTTCAGATAAGCTTCTATGGAGAGGACCCTTACTTTGGGATTGAGATCCAATGACTGTGAACTCTTTTTCTAGGTGATGGGAAGTTGCCGAGATTGGAGGAAGGTCGAAGGTGGTTGGCCGTGTGACATCCGCCCCTGCCGTGTACTTTTAACATGAATTTTAGTGCGATTACGGTGGAGTGGTCGTCACTAAACAACCCCTCTCTTATCATTAGATTAGGTTTTCATCCCTAATCTACTAATAAGAGGAAGATGGGCAATATGTAATTGAATTCTTCACTAAATGATCATACATGAATATCCAATTACAGAAGAAAATTAACCATTTACATCAACATAGTCAAAATATAGAATTAAGAAAACATCCAGCTCATAATAAATTATGCAATAAATAAAAATACAATAAATATTTATATTATTATAATAATTTATTAAAGTACTAAGAAAGCAGGAAAAGAGCCACTCATCCCCACTGAAATAAAAAGGCAACCAAACTGCAGCTCCTCAGCTCCAAGGCACTCTTCCTCCTAATCTATTCCTCCTCAAGTGCTGTCACCACAAAACACTCAGAAGCTGACATTGTCGGTTTCACAATATCAGGGCCTGTAATAACCCTAGTGTAGTTACCCATGAATTAGTGACCTAATTAACTCTAATCTTCTTTCATAAGTCTTATAATTGTATAAGAGCCTCTGTTTCAATTTTCATGCGATTTGAAGATCGCTTGGCAATTTCCAATATTTCCTAGTTTTTTGATAATTCTTAGAATGCCTAATTTATTTAGACCTTAGAATAAAAAATGAAGTCCACCATTAGACTCACCACACCCAAATTAGCTATGGGTGGTATTTTGGAAGTGTTTGGAACTCGTCGAATTTTCTCCGAATATTTTAATAATATTTAAATACCCAAAAAATTAAGATATTTAAACTGACCTCCAATAAAAAATCTAATTACATTTTTGAGTTCCCCACACCTCAATTAAATAAGGGTGAATTTTTGGTATTTTTTGGAGTGTGTTTGCTTATTTAATTTTAAATAATAAAATGTGTATTATTAATTATTTAAATAAAGTAATTAAATTAACTAATATAAATATTAAACAATAATTCAAACGGTTAATTTTTGAAACCGTGCAGACCCCCGTGTGTGAGGCCAGCGCACTGGATAGCGATCCACGTGGATCCTAGCCATTGCACCTTTTCTAAGATGGATCGAACGGTCCGTGACTCGGTCTAATCAAGCTCATCTAGTTGTTCGATCGCTCGATCGAAAGGACGGCTGGGATTAGTTTCGTGTACATCCCCATCCTCTGGCTCGGTCGTGTGCTTGTCAATGCTCATGTGCACAGTGATTCCCTCCTGCTGGCCTCCTCGTGGGAAATAAACCCCTCCATTTCATTCCTTAGACCTTTCGGCACTTCCTAAGGGGTCTAGCAGAAGCTGGGATCATCTATGGTGATAGCTGGAGTTTTCTAAGGGATTGCCAGATTTTAATTCTTCTTCCACATCCAAGTACCCCTCTAATCACCATTCTCCTAATTTTATTATAGCTTAATAGATTCGCATCATTAGCATTCGATCTGAAGCTCAATCAAGCTCGATTGAGCCTGATCAGCAGGTTTAGCCCCTTAGGATTTGATGATGTTACCTAAGTCTATTTCTTTGAGACCTAGGGTTTGACCTTGTCGACACCACCATTGATTCAGTGTGTTAATTTTAAGCTTATTAAGTCGGCCTTGACAAGGGATTTATGTCAAGGTGCGGGCCATGCCGGGGGATTGCTGGAATCGACGGGGGACTAAAACCTAATTAGGTTTCTACGGGTTTTCACATAGATGAAGTGATCCGGACCATGTGTACTGCGGTCTGGGTTTCCATGCTGAGCCGGGGTGGTTCGACCGCGGGCCACGTTCATTTAGGCCATGGGTCCCGCGTCGACACGCAACACTCCAAAGAGTTGTCGCCTGTTTAACGGCGTGCAATTCTCAGAGTGTTGTCAGCCGTCTCTTTCATTGAACTCATCGCTTTTAATTTTCTGTACCGCCTTAATTTTTGCACTGATTATGTGCTAATGATTACCACAGATTTAATTAATGATTATTAGGAATTTAATTAATATTAATTAAAAGTAAATTTTTATTCCATTAATAACCTTAGATATAGGCCTCCAAACAATGCAATATTATATACCATTTTGATCAAAATAATGTGTAGATTAACAATGTACAATTTAATTTCTATTTTAGGGAATGTTTTAATTAGTCATTATTTAAGATTAATTAATTAATAGTAATAAATCTCGATTCTTAATTATATCATAACTTGGCAATTAAGAATCCAAATTTAATGTTTAAATAGTCCTTTTTACTCACAAAATGTGAGGAACAGTATTATGAAATCAAATTTAATATTTGAACCATAATTTTCTTAATCACTTTTTAACCCTAATTAAGAGTCCCGAAAATCCTAAATTTCAAAAGTGGCCCAAAATTGACCTACTTAGTGTCATTTTTCTCGTTATATTATAAGGATTCCAAATATATGAATATTATTTCCATTGGACAGTAATTAATAATTTTAGGTTCTTGGCTACTAATTAGTGATATTGTGAAATTTCTAGATTTTTAAATTTGCATATTTTAAGTACTTAAAACCTTAGGATAGAAAACATATCACATTTATTACTTCCCATGTCAACTTATATTGCTTGTGATTAAGCTTAGTTCTCATTATTCTAGATACTTGAATCAATTGCAACATTCTTGATTCACTTTTGAACCATAAGATAGAATCCCTAGGATTGATTTACAATATGATTTGTAGCTGATCCTTTGATCTATTTATTACATCCATTAAGAGTAGTTAGTCTTAATGCTTTTGTAGTTATAGATTGTGAATCAATTTGGACTAGCCTTAAGTGACTAGACTAGAGCTTAGACCATTCCATTTGAGTCTTTAAGCCTTCACTTGAGTTCTTTAAGAACTAGTAATAGGAGTCCAAAATTCATTTAAAATAATTTAGGAATCCTATTGTTTTCCTTAACCTTTAACTTTTAGAAAACATAAAAATTTGTAGCTTTTAATGTCTTTATCCTTCTACATTAAGCCTTTTATTTTACTTTAACCTAGCTAGATTAGTATTTAATTTGATAGATCCTTCAAACTACAACTTAGCTAGAGAACTTTAGTGAATTGAACCTTAACTTCTATTTCCTTTCAGTTTGTCAATTTTATAACTTCAATCCTTCCCTACTAGTCACCTAAGCCTTGATTAGTTAATCTATTTATATTTTAGAGTTTAGGACTATAATAGAACTAACTTCTATTTGTCATGTTATAATTATAAACTATTTTGTCAACTAATACAAATAAAATGAAATTATTATTTTCAAAACCCTAATTACTACTATTACTTATAATTAACTTGAGATCAATATCTCAAAGTTAATTGAGAGTTCAATTCGCTCTAATCATTTAATAGATCATTAAAATTAGATAACTTTGAATATCACTTAGTTGCAATTATTAAAATTTCCTTGAATGCTTGCTTAGCTTTGAACCTTCTTCAGTTGAATCATTCATATAAGACATTATGCATGAATAAGACTTTTATATTAAAAACTATAGGGGCTTACATTGTTTGTTAAGCCAAGGGAAGGCTAATTAGGAGTAATAAGTAGACCTCACATTCTCAGAGGGTGAATGTGAGTGTTATTTTATTTGACCCCACTTTCCCTTACTTGTTAAACAGACGTGTTTAACTCCTTGCTTCATTCTATATTTTCCTGCATAATGAATACTTTTATAAAACAACTATAATCATTTAAATATGAGATCTTCTACAATCTTATTGATTATTGAGATCTATCCTAGTTTTTAGCTATGTTACTTTCCATAGTTTCTAGACTTTGTGAATCTTTGACTAACAGTCTTAGACTAACAGTCTAAGATCTTCCTTCAAATTATATACTTTGCATTTTCTCATATTTTTAATACTGTACTTTACTTGTTTACCGTTTACTTAGATTTCAGTGAATATTATTATAACAATACTTAAATGTTTCACTATCTCTTTTCTTTACTTAGCATCAGTTCATTCAACATATACATGCTTTATTTCATTTACATTCATATGCACTTTAGTACTTCTCTAGCCTATTTAGAATGCTTTTACCCTAATTTTACTTGTATGCTAGAATATAAATTTATGTGAGTATTCTTACTCACTGTACTTTTCCTTACTTTTTCCTTCTTTTCCATACTTTTATGCTTATATTTTGCACCCTTGCTTATGCTTAGATTGTAACTAGTTGTGATATCCAAAATGAATAATAAAATGCTTAGCCTAATCTTAAATTGAACTTAGACTATTTAGTCTAACCATATTTTCTCTTTATTAGTTTTTCCCTATCACATTTAAATTCCAAAATGTGATAGATCAGGAGCACTTGGTGGCCAGTATAGCTGGACCAAGTGCTTAAAGAAAATTCAATGCTTCCGCTTATTTATCAAATTCTTGCTTTTTATTCAAGTGAGAGAGAGACATTTGCTTACTTACTTTCTTACTGTTTAGTTTGGCTTATAATAATAAAAGTCATTTGCTTTATATTTACTATGCTTGTGTTGTAAATTATACTTCTTACTAAAAGGTTTGGTTAGGGATAAATGGATATATTAATATGAATGCTTACTTAATTGGAATTCAATTGAATACTTAACTGGAAATTTAGTTGTTATTTTTTCCTTTTCTTATTAATATAAATAATGTAGGATGTGTGTATCCTAGGATAGAAAATTGCTTCATAACTTTTTCTCACTTCAAATTATTAGAATTAAAAATAAACAATCACATATAACAGATTGACTTTATATTAGTTTTAGGTTATTAATTCTTTGAATTATTCTTCCAATTGAATGGAAGACTTATATGCTGATGTTATACGTATTTCTTTTGATCAAATTCAGTAGATGCCACGTCAAAAATTTTAAGAGTTATTTGGAAAGATCATTAGAATGAATTGATTTATCCATATATTTTAAATTCATATTTATCATTTATACCTCATACATTTTCCATTTCTTTCCATGTATTCTCTCATCTTAACTTAAGACCCTCTTCTGAATCTTTGGCCAAAATAGCACCTAATGATTTGGATTAGTTTCCTTCTAATCTAGTATTAGATGTTGCGATAACGTATCAATATTGAGATTAGTTATTACTCAATATTAGGATTGTCATAGTTGGTATCAGAGCCAAGTTGAAAATTTTAAGGTAAGATAAAAGATATCCATTAATCAAAAAGCAAACAATACAAAATAGTACAGACATGACATCTTAGGATTATAAATGCCTTACTAATTTAATAATTGATTTAAATTTCTAACTTAAATTATAATCAAACTTTCAGATGGCAAACTCTGAGACTAAACTTAGATACTTTACTAGATTGTTCTTTCGTTATTGGGAGTATGATCGTTAGTATGGTGTGACGTTTGGTCATGTCTACTATGGAGTATCTGTAGCTCGAAGAGATGTTTTGAACAAAATTTTGAGGTTTTGTGTGTTTCAAGGTGACTGTTTCCCACAATTAGCTAGGGAATGGCTCTTCCGTGTTACCACAGTATTTGAAGTCATAGATTTACCCGATCATATACGCCTCCAAATTTTGGACAAACTCTTTGACAACAATGCCATGGATTGGCAGAGTCGTGCTCATGAAGTACTAATTCATGGGAGTAGACATCTTAACCGTACTCCTACTTATATAGACTTCGAGTTTATATTTTATGCAAAATTTTGTAACTAGTAGTACTAGTTTCCTTTTTACTATAGTTCTTTTTCTTTAGTAGCTCTTGTAGATAGTTTCTACTTTACTTATGCTTTATTCTTTTCCTCCAAAGTTGTATCTCTTAAATATTTCAAATTTAATGAGAAATGGCTTTTCATATCTTCTTCAGTTTTTGAATTTTGTCTTCTTTCCTTTCTTTAGAATAAATCTTGATTCAAATATTCCTGTTGAGCCTTTAGTGGAGAAAACTACTTCCACTATAACTTCCCACATCAATCAGATGCAGAATATATTAGATTTAATGAAGGTTATGATTTAAGCATAAACCCATGCTACTAAAAGGATGGCCTTATTCTGTAATCCTTCCCAACCTTCTCCTGCTCCATCTCAACATTGTCCAACTCCTCCTTAAGGCTCTTCTCCAACATTCAATGGCTTTGTTTCTCACTTTGAAGCCATTGACTGGTTAAAGACTATAGAGAAAACCCTAGCCAGTATAAAGTGTCTTGAAAGTGAGTGCCTTCGACTTGCTACTTACCTATTCCATGGAGAAGTAGAGTATTGGTGGGATGGTGAGTTAAAGACCCATTTTTCAAGTGTTTAGCTGGAAGATATCCCATGGGATGAATTTGAGGAAGTTTGTCGTGAGGAATTCATTCCTCCATTTGCCCAGACCATAATCAGGAACGACTTCATGCAGCTCACTCAAGGAAGCCATTCTATGCATGATTATGAGATGGAATTGTGCAAACTTCCCCGCTTTGCTCCTAACATAGTCCACAGTTATGTGGTGAGGTGTACTAGATTTCTTTCTAGTTTAAGAGATTTCATCAAAAGTCATCTATTGTCTCAGCATCACGATGATTTTCCCAAGCTTCTTGAAGGTGCACGTATGGTTGAGTACCATCAAGCTCAAATAGAATTAAAGAAGCATTCCCATCCCCAACCTTGTAGATCTGAACCTTTCAAGAGGAATCATTCTCACGGTCCTAAAGCCTTCCAGCTTACCTCTAGGCAAAAATCATAATGAATATCTAAGGTTGAATTAGCAAGGAAGACCAGATGCAAGATGTAGCAGGCCACATCCTTATGAGAAGTGCTACCACACTGGTGGTAGGTGTTACATTTATGGCAGAACAAATCATCGTCATTAAGACTGTCGTGCCAACTAGATAGTGGATAAAATAAAGATCAATCGCCAGTCTTCCTTGCAGAACCCAGTTCCGCTCAATTCTCAAGCACTAGCACTTGCCTTAATGCCTCCTCCTGCTAGTGGAAGTGCTCAACATTAAAAGGGTGTACCTCTGTCTCCTTCCAAGCAAGGCCACTAGAACTGAAAGGATAAAGTCAAGTCAGTTGCTCAATCTCCTATAGTACCAAGAGTCTATGCTTTATCTCCTTCAGTTGCCCAAGAAGACAACATCATTGTTACCGATACGTTCTATATTTAATTTCCTATTTGCAGTCTTTTATATCTTCTGCATTTTACTTTCAGTATTTCCTGCTTTAATTTTCATTAGTTATAATTAGAGTTTATTTTCCCTGCTATAGGAACTCTAGTTATTAAGAATCAATTATATAATACTCTCTTTGACACTTGTGCTAGTCACTCTTTTATGTCTCTGAGTTGTGCCTCTTCCCTTAATCTTCAACATTTCAGCCTAGGCAATCCCTTGGTAGCTCAAATGCCATCTGGTGCTAAAATGTGTGCTAGCAAGTTCTGTTTGGTAAACATCCCAATCAATAACCAATTGTTTCAATCCAAACTTATTATTATGTCAATTACAAACTTTGACATAATTTTAGGTATGGATTAGCTAAGTAAGTTTAATGATGTAATAGATTGCTTTTGTAAGCGAGTTTCACTTAAGGTTGGAAAGAAACTTGAAGTTTTTGTAAGAAAGCTTAGCTTGACTGCATCCTTAATCAATGCAATTGAAATCAAGCGCCTCATTAGTAAAGGTTGATATACAATCTTAGTAACCTTAATTGATGAAGAGAAGCAAGTTAGTAGTCCAGAAGAAACTATCATCATTAGAGAGTTCCTGGATGTATTCCCTGAAGACATGCCTGGACAACCTCCTTTACATGAGGTAGGGTTTTCTATTGAACTTATTCTTGGGACTCAACCTAAATCTAAGGCTCTGTATATAATGGCACCAAAAGAATTGCAGGAGCTTAGAGAGCAGTTGCATAAGTTGCTAGAGAAAGGATTAGTTCGCCCTAGTATTTCACCTTGTGGAGCTCTTGTCCTATTCGTCAAGAAGAAGGATGGTTCAATGCGGATGTGTATAGACTACCGTGAGCTTAACAAAGTGACTACGATGAATAAGTATCCTTTCCCTAGCATCGATGATTTGTTCGATCAGCTCGCCGGAGCAAAAATCTTCTCTAAGATCGACTTAAGATCAAGTTACTACCAGATTCAAGTCAAGGATGAAGATGTTTCTAAAATTGCATTCAGGACCCGATATGGGTATTTTGAGTTCTTAGTCATATCTTTTATACTGACAAATTCTCCTTCCATTTTCATGGACCTAATGCAGCGTATCTTTAAGCCGTATTTCAATGAGTTTGTCATCATTTTCATCAATGACATCCTAATCTATTTGAAGTTAGTTGCTAAGAATAAAGAGCATCTACGTGTCGTTCTAGAGTTGTTAAGAGAGAATAAGCTTTTCGCTAAGTTTTCTAAGTGCGAGTTTTGGCTCAAGTCCGTGGCATTTCTGGGTCACATGATTGATGATGAAGGCATTATAGTAGATCAAAAGAAAATCCAAGCTATTCAACAGTGAGTCTAACCTAAATTTATAGTAGAGATTTGCAGTTTCCTAGGACTCGCTAGCTATTACAGAAGGTTTATTCCTAGATTTTCTCTAATTGCTTTGTTGTTAACGCAATTAACTAGAAAAAAAGTTTCGTTCATTTGGAGCACAGCCTGTGAAGAATCTTTTCAGAAGTTGAAACTGTGACAACCCCAAATTGAGAATCACTAAACTCAACATTGATACGTCACCATAATATTTAATACTAGATTAGAAGGAAACTAATCCAAATCATTAGATTTAGAAGAGGGTCTTAAGTTAAGATGGAAGGGATTTTTATGAAAATATGACATGAATACATAAGAGAATGTGAATTTAAAGTATGTGATATAAATACTTGCTAATTTAGATGTAAAAATTCTAAATATTTAACATATGCTATATGAGTGTACAACATGCAACAAAAAACTCTAAGTCATAAAATTCTTTAAAATTTTGACATGACTTCTAATGAATTTGGCTAAGGGTACACCTGCAATTTAAGCATACAAGTCTTCCATTTCAATGGAAGATTAATTTAACCTAAAACTAACATGAAATCAATCTATTACATAGGATTGTTTAGTTCCAGTTCTAATATAAAGCCAATATATTACATAGGATTTGCTCATTTATAATTCTAATATAAAGTCAATTCATTATATGGGATTGCTTATTTATAATTCTAATAGATTGAAGTGAGAAAAACACATA
The DNA here is from genome assembly GCA_016760335.1 of Gastrodia elata. Lineage (NCBI taxonomy): Eukaryota > Viridiplantae > Streptophyta > Magnoliopsida > Asparagales > Orchidaceae > Gastrodia > Gastrodia elata. Next base: position 33,338,466 of record CM028678.1, on the reverse strand, counting down.
TGTGACAATTATCTATCCTAGAGTATGCTCATTTAATATCACTTAATACATACAAGAAGATAAGAAATAATTCTCAACTTTAACTTATAGTTATTTTCCAATTCTATATGCAATTAAGTATACAATGAATTTCCAATTTAATATACAAAATAAATATGCAACTAAGCTCTAGTTTAATTTACTAAGAAAATATGAAATATAATTATGCAACCAATAATTTATTTAATATTCATTTACATTTATCCATTCATCACATCCCAAGCATTTAAATATGAAACTAAACTCCAACACAAGCATAGTAAATGCAAAACAAATGACTTAATTATCACAAACCATTAGTAAATGAAAGTAAATGAAGTAATAGCTCACTTGCAATTTTAATAAGCTAAATTTATATTATTTTTAAGTGGAAGCAGCTAGCTTATGCCCTTAGTCCAGCTCCACTAGCCTCCAAAGGCACCTGATCTATCACATTTTGGTGTTTAAATGTAATAGGGCAATGCCAAGAAATAGAAAATATGGTTAGACTATATAGTCTAAATACAATTTATGATTGGGCTAAGCATATTATTATTTAATTGGATATCACTACTAGTTACAACCTAAGCATAAGCAAGGGTGCCCATAAGGTAAGCATATAATTGTGGAAAAATGAAAGTAAATGAAAAAGGAAAAGTGAATTAGAATACTCACATAATTATACATCCTAGCCTTCAATTAAAATAAGGGTAAAAGCATCCAAAATAGGCTAGAAAGAAACTAAAGTGTATATGAAAGTAAATGAAGTAAAGCATGTATATATTCAAATAAACTTATGCAGTAAGGAAAAGAGATAGCGAAGTATTTAAATGTAATTTTAACAAGATTCATTATAATCAAAGTAAATTATAAATAAGTAAAGTACAGTACTAAACATGAAAAATGCATAGTATAGAAAATGAAGGAAGATCTTAGACTTTTAGTCTAAGATTCACATAGTCTAGAACTATTGAAAGTAACATAGCTAAAAGCTATGATGAGTCTTAACAATCTATAAGATTGAAAAAGCTCTCAAATTTTAAATGATTAAAGTTATTTTAGAAAGTACTCATTCTACAAGCAAATACTGAATGAAGCGAGGAGTTAAACACGTCTGTTTAACAAGTAAAGGAAAGTGGGGTTAAACAAAATAACACTCACATTCACCCTCTGAGAACATGAGGTCTCCTTATTACTCCTTATTAGCTCGCCCTTAGTTTAATCATCATATAAACCCCTATAGTTTTTAATATGAAAGTTTTATTCATGCACAATGTCTTATATGAATGATTCAAATGAATAAGGCTTAAAGCTAAGCGAACATTCAAGAAAAGTTTAATAATTGCAACTAAGTGATATCCAAAGTTATCTAATTTTAATGATCTACTTAATGATTGGAGCTAATTGAGCTCCCAACTAACTTTGAGATAATTATCTCAAGTCAATTAAAAATACTAGTAATAATTAGGGTTTTGAAAATAATAGTTTCATTATATTTATTATGATCTTACAAAATAGTTTATAAGTATAATTGATACAAATAGAAACTAGTTTTATTTTAGTTCTAATCTATAAGATTCAAATAAGATAACTAAATCAAGTTTAGGTGACTAGTAGGAAGAGATTGAAATTAAGAAAATATCAAACTTAAAGAATTGGAAGTTAAGGTTTAATTAATTAAAGTTGACTAGCTAGGCTGTAGTTTGAAGGATCTAACCAATCAAGTACTAATCTAGCTAGGTTATAATAAAGTGAAAGGCTTAAAGTAAATAAAAGATGGAATTTAAGAACTACAAGTTCTAAGTATTCTAATAACTACAATTTAAAGAATTCAATAGGATTCCTAAACTGCTCTAAGTAAATTAGGAATTCCTAATACTAGCACTTAAAGGATTCAAGAGAAGGCTTTAAGGAATAGGATGAAAAAACTAGGCTCTAATCTAGTAACTAAAGGCTAGTCCTAGTTAATTTAATAATCTACAATTACAAAGACATTAAGGTTAATTACTCTTAATAGAAGTAACTAATAGATCTAGGGATCAACTACAATTCATGTTGTAAATCAATCCTAGGGTTTTTACCTTAGGGTTGAAAGGTGAATTAAGAAATTTGCAATTGATTTATATATCTAGAAAATGAGAACTATGCTCAAACATAAGTAATATGATTTGACACGAGAGATAATAAATGTGACTAGTTAGCTATCCTAGGGTTTTATAATACCTAAAACATGTTATTTAGGAAATTATGATTCATCACAATAATACTAATTAAGAGTCAAAAACCTAAAATCACAATTTGTTGTCCAATGGAAATAATATACATATTATTGAAATCCTTATATCATAAGGAGAAAAAAAGTACATTAAGTATGTCAAATTTGGATGACCTTTGAAATTTAGGGTTTCTGGGACTCCTAATTAGGGTAAAAAACAATTGAGAAAATTAGGGTTCAATGTGAAAATTGAATTTATATTATTATTCCTCACAATTTTGTGAGTGAAATAGACTATTTGATCATTTAATTTGGACATTAAATGATCAAATTAAGTCATATGAAATGATAAAATTAATTTATAATTAATTAATTAATCTTAAACATTGACTAATTATAATATTTATCAAAATAGAAATTAAATTGTATAGCATTATTTACACATTTTTGTGATCAAAATGGTATGTTAGTTTGAATTATTTGGATGTGTATTTTGCAAATTATATGTAATTTAAATTCTACTTAAATCAATATTAAACATTTAATTATTCTTTTTTGATTAACCTAATTTCTTAACCGTTAATGTTTAATTATACAGACAACGGAGCGTATAGAAGCGTGCCACACAACCTAGGAAGAGAAAGAAAATACAGCACTGATATTATCAATGGTGGGTCCCGCATGATAGCAGGATTACTCTCAGTAGTCGACTCATATCTCCCGCCGAATGAGGAATGGACCGGGTGGAGTCGAACGATTCGGCCCAGGAAGAATTACTGAACCACAAGCGGTTCAAAAAATAAATAAATAAATAAATAAAATAAAATAACCCATCGTCCCCGATAAATCTACTGGAGCGAATTAGGGTTTGCTCTAGATAGTGATTCTGACCTCGTTGCAACCAGATCCACCAGCTGTTCGATAGATCTTGACAAGATCTATCGAAAGGCACATAATTCATGAATTTATATTACTTTAGCAATCACTTAAGGTTTAACCCTAACATAAATTTATCTATGGTTTGGCAAGAACAGAGGAAAACAATAGCTCAAAATGATTTTACAATTGGAGTTAAAATTCGAAACTAATGCTCACAGATTTAACATAAAGGTAACTATGTGAAATAAGGATAAAGAAATGGAGTACCTGAAAGTCCTTAAAGTCTCTGCTCGCTAACTTGGAGACAGCCAAAAATTGTAGCTCAGCTTTCCCTTTGCTCTCAGCTCTTTAGAATTTCATCAAAATCCCTTCAATGGAGTAAAGAATAACTAAAGGAGAAAAGAAATAATATGCTGATAGAAAAAACCTTAGAGCTTAAGCGAGGATGTTAGCACTGCGGCAGGGCCCGCATATACGAGAATGGTCTTCCACCTGACCAATGATCGTGGATGGGAAGATCTGGACCATTCGTTCAATTTCTCGATCGAACGGTCAGTTCCAATTAATTTGGTTCGGGACTCATTACTATCATTTGATGAATTTAAAAATTTATGGGACGACTAGGATCCGAAAATTCTACTATCTCGGGTTCATTAAATCACGGTGGATCTCCATCTTATCTATTTAGCCATTTAAATAATTTAAATATATAATACATATTAATTTAATTAAATATTATATTATATTAATTAAATTATACTTATTTATTTACTTAATTTTAAATCCAAACACACTCCGAAAAATCCCAAAAATTCACCTTAACTAATTGAGGGGTGAGGAACTCAAAATTGTAATCGGACTTTATATCGGAGGTCAATTTAATTATCTTAATTTTAGGGGTATTTAAATATTATTAAAATATTCGGGGAAAATTTGACGACTTCCAAACACTTCCAAAATACCACCCCTAGCTAATTTAGGTGCGATGAGTCCAATGGTGGACTCTATTTTTGATTCTGAGATCTAAAAAAATTAGGCATTCTCAGAAGTATTAGAAAACCAGGAAATGTTGGAAATTACCAAATGATCTCCAAATTGTACGAAAATTGAAAATGGAGGCTTCTAATGCTATTATAAGACTAATGGAAAAGGATTAGAGTCAATTATGTCACTAATTGATGAGTAACAAAACTAGGGTTGTTACAAAAATAATTATTGATTTCTGCTCCTATTTTAGTACTACCTCGTGAGGGTAAAACTTTTTAGGTTTATACTGATGCCTCTAAGGTAGGGCTTGGTTATGTTCTGATGCAAGATCATCATGTAATAGCCTATGCCTCTAGATAGCTTACGCCTAATGAGAAGAATTATCCTCTACATGATCTTGAACTTACAGGGGTAGTTCTTGCTATTAAGATTTAAAGACTACCTGTATGGAATTAAGTGTGAGATATTTACTGATCATCAAAGTTAAAGTATATCTTCATTCAGAAGGAACTTAATTGCCATCAGTGTAGGTGGTTAGAGTTACTTTGCGACTATAACTAGGAAAACCAGTACCATCCGGGTAAAGCAATATGAAGCTCTTTATGGTAGGAGGTGTACAACTCCTATCGCTTGGACTGAAGTGGGAGACTCTCAACTTTATGATTTTGAATTGATCGAGGAGACTACTAGAAAAGTTCTTATGAATAAGCGCAATATGATGACAACTCAGGATCAACTAAAAAGTATCATGATGCTCGTCATCATCCGTTAGAATTTCAAGTTGGAGATCATGCTTATTTCAAAATAAGTCCAATGTGAGGTATGCAAAGATTTGGCATTTCTAGAAAACTAAGTCCAGGGTATCTGGGACCCTTTGAAGTGATCAAAAAAGTTGGAACCTCTGCAATTAGGTTGGAGTTAGCTGATGACTTCTCAGCTGTGCATAATGTGTTTCACATCACATTATTAAGAAGGTGTTTGTTAGATCCTAATCAGCAAGTTCAGACTCCAGCAATCGTGTTGCAGCCTAATCTGACTTTTGTTGTTAAATTTGTTGCAATTTTGGGGCGGGATCTTAAGCAGTTAAGAAACCACAACATTCCTATGATTAAATTCCACTGGCCAAATCATCCAGCTAGTGAAGCCACGTAGGAGAAAGAAGAGAATATGCGAAAGAATTTCCCATAATTCTTTTCTTAATCAATCAGGTACTTTTAGTTCTTTAATTTTCATTATTGTTTTTTTATACTTTCTTTTGCATTTTCAACTCCTTATTTTTGTTTATTGTGTGTCATGGGCAACACTCTTTTTAAGGAGGGGAGTCTATAAAAACCCTAGTGTTGTTACTCATTAATTAGTGACCTAATTAACTCAAATCTTCTTTCATAAGTCCTATAATAGTATTAAGAGCCTCTGTTTCAATTTTTGTGCAATTTGGAGATCATTTGTAAATTTTCAATATTTCCTAATTTTCTGATAATTCTGAGAATGTCTAATTTATTTAAACCTTAGAATCAAAAATAGAGTCCACCATTAGACTCACCACACCCAATTTAGTTAGGGGTGGTATTTTGAAAGTGTTTGGAAGTCATCGAATTTTCCCCAAATATTTTAATAATATTTAAATACTTAGAAAATTAAGATAAGTAAATTGACCTCCAATCAAAAATCTGATTGTATTTTTTAGTTCCCCACACCTCAAATAAATAAGGGGGAATTTTGATATTTTTCAAAGTGCATTTGGATATTTAATTTTAAGTAATAAAATGTGCATAATTAATTATTCAAATAAAGTAATTAAATTAATTAATATAAATATTAAATGGTAATTCAAATGGTTAATTTTTTAAACTGCCAGATCCGGTGCATGAGACCAGTGCATGGGACAATGATCCACACGAATACTGGCCGTTGCACCTTTTCTAAGATGGATCGAATGATTCGGGAGCGACCTGGTACGATCAAGCTGATCCAGCCGTTCGATCGCTCAATCGAAGGACGGCTAGAATTAGTTCCCTATTCGTCCCTAACCTCTTCTTGGTCGTGCGCCTGCCAATGCTCAAGTGCGTAATGATTCCCTCCAGCTGGCCTCCTCGCGGGTAATAAACCCCTCCATTTCATTCATTAGACCTTTTGGCACTTGCTAAGGGGTCTAGCTGAAGCTGGGAGCATCCGTGGTGATAGCTAGGGCTTTTTCAGGGATCGTTAGATTTCACTTCTTCTTCCACCTCTAGGTACCCCTCTAATTATCCTTCACCTAATTTAATTATAACTTAATCAATTTTGCATCATTAGCATTCGATCTGAAGCTCGATCAGGCTCGATTGAGCCTAATCAGCAGGTTTAGCCCCTTTGGATTTGATGATGATACCTAGGTCCATTTCTTTGACACATAGGGTTCGACCTTGTCGACACCACCAATGATTCAATGTGTTCATTTGAAGCTTATTAAGTCGGCCTTGACAAGGGCTTTCTGTCAAGGTGCGGGCCGTGCCGGGGGATTGCCAGAATCGACTGGGGACTAAAACCCTAATTAGGTTTCTTTGGGTTTTTGCGGGGATGAAGCGGTCCGGACCACGTGCGCCATAGTCCGGGTTTCCTTGCCGAGCTGGGATGGTTCGACTGCGGGCTACGTTTGTTTAGGTCGTGGGTCCCGCGTTGACACGAGGCACTCGTAAGAGTTGTCGCGTGTCTAATGGCGCAAAATTCTCGGAGCGCTGTCAGTCGTCGATTCCATTGAACTCATCGCTTTTAATTTTCAGTGCCGTCTTAATTTTAACATTGATTGTCTGTTAATGATTACCATAAATTTAATTAATGATTATTAGAAATTTAATTAATATTAATTAAATGGAAATTTGTATTCTATTAATAATGTAGATATACACCTCCAAATAATGCAATATTACCATTTTGATCAAAAAAATGTGAAGATTAATAATGTGCAATTTAATTTTTATTTTGGGGAATATTTTAATTAGTCATTATTTAAGATTAATTAATTAATTGTAATTATTCTCAATTCTTAATTATATCATAACTTGACAATTAGGAATCCAAATTTAATGTTTAAATAGTCCATAATTGTGAGGAACAATATTATGAAATCAAATTTAATATTTGAACCATAATTTTCTTACTCACTTTTTAACCCTAATTAAGAGTATAGAAAACCCTAAATTTTAAATGTTGTCCAAATTTAACCTACTCAGTGTCATTTTTCTCCTTATATTATAAGGATTCCAAATATATGATATTATTTTCATTGGACATTAATTGATAATTTTAGGTTATTGACTACTAATTAGTGTTATTGTGAAAATTTCTAGATTTTCAATTTTGCATATTTTAGGTACTTAAAACCTTAAGATAGAAAATATGTCACATTTATTACTTCCCATGTCAATATATATTGCATGTTATTGATCTTAGTTCTCATTATTCTAGATACTTGAATCAATTGTAAAATTCTTTATTAACTTTTTAACCTTAAGATAGAAACCCTATGATTAATTTACAACATAATTTGTAGTTGATTCCTAGATCTATTTATTACATCTAATAAGAAAAGTTAGTCTTAATACTTTTATAGTTATAGATTGTGAATCAACTAGGACTAGCCTTAAGTGACTAGACTAGAGCTTAGACCATTCCATTTTAGTCTTTAAGTCTTCACTTGAGTTTTTTAAGAACTAGTAATAGGAGTCCTAAATTCATTTAGAATAATTTAGGAATCCTATTGTTTTCCTTAACCTTTAACTTTTAGAAAACATAAAACTTGTAGTTTTTAATTACTTTATCCTTCTATTTTAAGCCTTTCATTTTACTTTAACCTAGCTATATTAGTATTTGATTTGATAGATACTTCAAACTACAACTTAGTTGGAGAATAATAGTGAATTAAACCTTAACTTCTATTTCCTTTAAGTTTGTTAACTTTATAACTTAAACCCTAGATCTGTTGTTGTAGGCAAATTCCTTGATGTGCCCTGAAAGCTGTTGTTGTAGGCCTGAAAGCTGTTGTTGTAGGCAAATTCCACTAACGGAATGTGATCCTCCCAGGAACCAGCAAAATTAAGAATACAGAGTCTAAGCAAATCTTCCAGAACTTGATTTACTCTTTCAGTTTGACCATCCGTCTGAGGATGAAAAGCTGTACTCATGGCTAGAGTCGTACCTAGATCTTGATGCACAGCTTGCCAAAACTTGGAAGTAAATCTGCTGTCTCTATCAAATACAATTGACTTTGGAATTTCATGCAATCTGACAATCTCCTTGATGTAGAGCTTTGCCAACTTCTCTACTGAATCGGTTTGACGAATAGGAAGGAAATGCACTGATTTAGTTAATTGATCAATAATAACCCAGATTGCGTCGGCACCAGATTTGGCACGAGGTAATCCCATGATGAAATCCATGGATATATCAAACCATATCCATTCAGGAATATCTAGCGGATGCAGAAGACCACCAGGTCTTTGGTGTTCAGCTTTTACTAGATTACAGGCATGGCATTTGGCCACAAAATCAGCTATATCTTTCTTCATACCTGGCCACCAAAATGATTGCTTCAAATCTTGATTCATCTTAGTACTGCCTGGGTGAATATGATACACAGAATTATGGCCTTCGACTAAAACCTCTTGATGCATAGACTTAGGGATCCACAATCGATTGCCCTGATAATCTACACCATTCTGCAACTACAAATCCTGACGATGACCACCTTCGATATCTGCTTTAAATTTCAAATACTGATCATCTTTGGTTTGCGAGATGGAGACATCTCGGTGGAAAGTGGGTTCCACATTAATATTTGCTAATAGTGAACTCAGCATATCGCCATTAACTGGAGAAATCTTGACCTTACGAAATTCAGGTTCTAAGAAATTGGAGGCAATCATAGAGGTTAGAGTAGCATGGCGACTAAGAGCATCGGCCACTACATTAGCCTTCCCCGGATGATATTGAATGCTGAGATCATAATCGCTAATGAGTTCCAGCCATCTTCTCTGGCGATAATTCAATTCTCTCTGGGTGAAGATGTACTTCAAACTTTGATGATCAGTGAAAATTGAACATTGTACTCCATACAAATAGTGACGCCATATTTTCAAGGCAAATATTACGGCTGCAAGTTCAAGGTCATGAACTGGATAGTTTCTCTCGTGGGGTTTTAGTTGACGAGAAGCGTAAGCAATTACCTTACCCTCTTGCATCAAAACACATCCTAGATCGATTCCAGAGGCATCGGTATACATCTGATAGTTCAAACCTTCCTTTGGTAGAACAAGAATTGGAGCGGTGGATAGAGCATCCTTAAGGGTTTGAAACGCTTCCTTGCATTCTGGGCTCCAAATGAATGGGACAGCCTTTTGGCCTAATTTAGTTAATGGTAAAGCAATCTGAGAAAATCCCTTAATGAACTTCCTGTAGTATCCTGCTAATCCCAGAAAACTCCTAATGTCGGTGACGGACTTAGGTTGAGCCCAATCCTGAATAGCTTTTACTTTGCTCTAGTCTACTCAAATTCCTTGAGCATCGACTACGTGCCCCAAAAATGCAATGGAGTTAAGCCAGAACTCACACTTGGAGAACTTGGCATAAAGTTGATGCTCACGCAAGGTTTTCAATACTAGCCTTAGATGTTCTTCATGGTCTTTCAGAGTTTTGGAGTAAATGAGGATATCGTCAATAAAGGCGATTACGAATTTGTCCAGATATGGTTTTAGCACTCGCTGCATTAAATCCATAAAGATGGATGGTGCATTGGTGAGTCCGAACAACATCACCAAAAACTCAAAGTGTTCATACCGAGTACGGAACGCAGTCTTCCCTATGTCGTCTTCTTTTACTCGCAACTGATGGTATCCAGACCTTAGATCGATTTTAGAAAATATCACGGCTTCGGATAATTGATCGAACAGATCATCAATTCTATGCAGTGGATATTTGTTCTTTATGGTGACCTTGTTCAGTTCACGATAGTCTATAGACATACGCATAGATCCATCCTTCTTCTTCACAAATAAAATTGGCGCTCCCCTAGGAGACATGCTTGGCCTAATAAAACCTTTATTCGGGAGCTCTTGCAACTGCTCGTTGAGTTCCTGAAGCTCCTTAGGTGCCATTCTATAAGGTGCTTTGGATATTGGCTGTGTACCAGCCATCAATTCGATGGAGAATTCCACTTCTCTGGAAGGAGGTACACCAGGAAAATCTTCTGGGAATACATCGGTGAATTCTTTGACTACCTTACAATCAGCAAGGGAGATATTTTCTTTTGTTTTGCCCATCATGGTGACTAAGTAGGCGCTACAACCTTTGACAATCAACTGTTCTACTTTAATGGCATTTATTAAAGATAACTGCGTGCTAGTTTTTCCTACAAATGTTTCAGGCTTACCCTGAGAATGGAGAGTGACTCTCTTTTTACGGCAGTTAATCACAGCATTATTGTCACTAAACCAATTCATCCCAAGGATGATGTCAAAGTTAGCTATTGGTAGGATGATTAGCTTAGCCTGAAATTCTTGATCGTTAATCGGGACTTTGATATTGCAAAATTTATGAGCACTTAATTGGATTCCTGATGGAAGTCCAATACTCAATTTTTGTGCTAGGTTGCATGTGTAAAGTTTAAGATTATTAGCAAATTGTTATGAGATGAATGAGTGACTGGCACCCGTATCGAACAATACGTTACAAGGTTGGTTATTGAAATAAAGTGTGCCTAAATTACACAGTTTTGCATTAGCAATTTGAAAAGATTTATCATACAGAAAAGCAATGTAACAAGCGTGGTTTAAAAGTGTGTACCTGAAACCATGTTGTTATCTTCCACGGCTTCCATAGGAGTTAAAGCATATACTCGGGTAGGTCCAGCAGGACGATTGTTATTTTGCCATCGCTGGAAATTCTGAGAATTGGGAGCTGGTGGCTGTGTGTGAGCCACTTCAGGAGCAGGGGCTAGCATTATGGCCAGATTTGGTTCCCTCCGATTCAGTGGAGTTGCTCAGAACACCTATTTCTTATGGTACGGCTTCATTTGAATTCCGTCTATTGTTTCCGTGTGGTCGCACTGATAGAATCGATGGCCTGAGCGTCCACAATTAAAACATCTCTAGCCAAAGTGATAACACTTGCCATACGGATGTGGTTTGGCACAGTTCTGAATTTGTTCAGCTGTAGGTGCAGCTTCCAGCTGATATACTTTCGCGGGGTTGGGTCTGTGTCTTTTGAAATTTCCCCACTGATTCAGATTGGTTTGCCCCTTTCGTTTATGATCTTCCTCGGATTGGTGATGCTCAATCACCTTAGCCGTTTCCACTAGTTTGAAGAAACTAGTTAGACAGAGTGGCACTATTTGATTCTTCAACGAACTTTTGAGTCCACAAAGGAAGCGATGACACTTTGCTGACTCATAATGGGTGACTTCTGGTGCAAAATGGATTAATCTACGGAACTCTCTTTTGTATTCCACCACTGAGCGACTCCCTTGAGTCAACCTCATGATTGTATCTGTAATCATGTTTTGTGCGAACGGGGGAATAAACTCAGTCTTGAAGGCTTCAACAAATGCATCCCAAGGAATGTCATCTAATTCATAATCGACGAACTGGGTGTTCCTGACTTCTTCCCACCAATATTCTGCCTCGGCGTAAAACAGATGGGTGGTGAGACCGACAGCTTCAGAGTTTGGAATTTTCAGATTAACTAGATCCTTCTCCACGGCCTTCAGCCAATCGGCCGTATCCATCAGGGACAAGTTCCCGCCAAAAGTTGGAGGCCTTAACCTCAGGAAATTACGGAGGAGATTATCTGCTGTATGGTGTGAAGATGAAGCAACTGGTGGAGCATGGACTGTTGGAGCAGCGACAATTGCTAGAGTTACGCGATCATTCAATTCTTCTGCATGACCAGTGCCTATTGAGCTTAGTTTTCTAAGAGAGTTTCCACCATGGCTCGCAAATGAGCCACCTCATCGCTAGAACTACTGGAGGCCACAGTGTTCTTGATAGGGGTAACAGTGGGTGGTGATCCAGAATCCATTCTAGTCTAATTAAGAAAAGAACAACTCAGAATTTACTCTAAGGAAGGAAATCAAAATTTCTCATTAATTATAAAATTTTGAAATTACAATGCCAACCTATAAATCAAATGAAGTTGCCTGAAATTGAAATAACATTTAACCTAACTATCGTTGAAACTTTATCAATGTACTCTGCTCTAAAGGCTCCACAAAAATCCTCAAAGGTGACTCCACACTGCTTCCTATTATGCTTCTTCTCAAGCTTTGCTCTAGTCTTGTACCACCATACTCCGGCGTAGTCCACCATCAGGTCAGTCACAATATCTACATAAAGTGACTCGGGACTCTCAATGTGTTCCAAAAGGGACTCTACTCGGCTCAGCCATTCTTGCGCATATACGGGAAAGTTGAGCCCTCGATATACAGTTTGTCGTAGAAGCTTGTCCAGGACCAAAACTCCTCTTGACGAAACTCCTTCGATTTGCCAGTTGCTTTCCTGCCTCCATTTGAAGCTACTGTTCCAAGCACTCCTGAAGATACGCTAATAGTAGTCTATATCGGACTCTTCAGATCCCATTTGACTCTGGGGGCAGAATTTTTACTATATTTGTGTTAGACCTTAAATGAATAAATTTATTAGGTTGGGAGTATTCTCCTCTTTCATTGTGCATAAAGTTACTGGCACTACTATGTTATGAATGTCACTTATATTGATGCGTGTATTTCAGAAGAACGATCCATTATGTAGAAAGGAATCATAGATCCCATTATGACACCTTATGGTATTCTCTGATACCAACTGTGGGGCCCCCGTACTGGTAATAAGAAAGTACAGTGCTCCAACTATGGCAAATCCCCCAACTTAAGAAAAGTTAGGTGAACCCAACCTGCCTTAAGTCAAGGGCTTATCACCAAGTGCTATAACATCCATCAATATGAATATCAAAGTGGCGGAAGCAGTACATAATAAAGTAACATCCACAAGCCTACATAGTAGGGAAAGAAAATGCAATAAAGTAACTCATCACAATGCAAAACGTATAGTACATCCAGAAAGTTACTTATTACAAACTGAAATGAATAACTGAAAAATGAAAGACTCTTGTCCTCACTGAAATAAATAATGCAAGACTATCTAAACAGCGACTGGAAGGTCATCCTCCTGAACTGGCTCCTCCTCCGCGACACTGCCCATGGACACGTCTGAATCTGACATTTGTCGGTATCACAAATGTCAGGGCCCCAGCTAACAAAATAAAAAGTTTACAGTTAGATAATTATCTAAGTACATTTTAGGCTATTTAAATAAACTGAATATTAAAAGATATCACATTTAATTTAACTACACATGCAAGCAGTAAAGGGTGCAACAAGCTATGAAAGAACTGGAATACTATAAACTATCTATTTATAGCATGCAAGATGTATGTGAAGTAACATACAAAACACTAAATAAGCAAGGTGAGGCTAAAAGCAAAAATAACTGCAACTACTGAATAAATATGATCCCTACATGATTATGATCGAGGTAAAACATGCAGAGTATAACATAACACAAGTACTGAATATGATAAAATTCTAGCATCCTAAACATGCCATTCATACATATATCTAAGCCATAAAAGTATACATACAATATGCAGATTAAGATGAAAAGAAAGGCCACTGAGACATGTGGCAAAGCAAAGCAATATATAAAATATAAAACCATTGAGGCATGTGGCAAAGTGAGCAAATACTAAAAATAAGCCACTGAAGCATGTGGCAAAGCAAATCAAAAACAAAATAATTCAGCTAAAGTAGTAATAAGCCTAAGTCCTAGTACTGCCATACTAGCCAATAGGCTATACAGGGCCTCCAATATCAATCCATCAATCCCCAGCCTAGCCATCCAAATATGCTAGGTCTGAGTCTAGTCTATACAATTCTGCTACTGAAGAGGCAAACTAAGCTAGGTCATATTCTACTAACTGCAAACAAAACAAAATGGAATGATATGTAATTTCAATACTAGCTTAGGATGTATCCTCCTAAGTTTGTCCTATTATGCTCAAAGGCAAGAGCTCAAAATTCAAGGTATGCAAAGCAATCTAGTCAAAGTAAGCAAGAGACTTAATCTAGACTTATGTAATATCTATTGTTGTCTAAATTACCAAATCTAACTACTCTGAGAAGGTACAAGCTTAGGATCTCCAATATCCAGCTATCGAGTAGAATCTCAGATTTACGTCCTTAAAGTTAAATATTAGAACTTAACAAGTTCTAATCCAAAAATCATGTGATGACTATATAGTTTAAATAAGCAAATCAATGACTTAATTTTATGAATATTTCACTCTCTTACCCAAATCTTGATCAAATAAATCAAGATTTAAAGAAGAAGAAGAACTTAAACCCTATGTTGAGTTCAAGTCCCAAATCCTAGGTGATATTCTAAATAGGATCTAGGTTTCTCACTTAATCCCCATTTAAAGGTAAAGAATCCTATAAGTTGAAAGATTCAGGAACTAAGATCTTAGTGAAAGGCTATTCTACTAATTATAAGGTAAAATAATCAATTAAGAACTTGAGAATCTAAAATCTATATTCAATCCTTAAGATAATTTCATTATCTTATTGATTGAATCATCCTATACCCACATGGAAGGTTCAAAAGGTTAAACAATCAATCATTAAAGAATTTCAATTGGAGATGGTTTGATTAAAATTGAAGATCTAAGTCTAAGATCTAAGATCTAAAAGTCTGAAGTTAGATTACTTTAGACTTCTAATTAGGGTTTTGACTTATGAGTTTCCATTTTTGATTTCCTTTAGAATCTAATTTCATAATTAACTATAAGGAGCTTATTAAAGTTAAGAATTTACAATTCCAAGTATTAGATTAATATTAAACTCATTTTGACCTTCTTAGGTTACATAAGATCTAAGGGTCTGAGTATTGATCACTTTAGACCTTAAGCTAAGATTTTACTTAGACCCTTTTTAATTACTTTTCTTTTAACACTTAATTCTTAAATTATGCTTTACTGAACTTATTAATAAGATAACTGACCATTTTCATTATTAAATTAAATAAGTTTAAAGCCAAATGATCCTTTTAAGAAATGCTTAAGATTTAAGTATCTTATTTAAGGACTAAATAAAGATTTCATGCATTAATGATCACATTATCACTATCCTTGCTCTAGGACTTTAGAGAACATTTCCAATCTATGTTATAGTGGCTTACTGAAATTTTTCAATCCTTAAAGAGCACTAAATCACATTTTGGCCAAAATGACCAAAATGCCCCTCTTAAGGCAAAAATTGGGATTTTAGGGTTTTATGTCCAAATTTTTGTTCTAATCTATTTTAAAGTATTTCATATGACTAAATAAAGTGGGAAACACCCTTATCTTAGTTTTTGATGACCTAAATGATCTTAATTAGCACTAATAACCTAATTACGGCACTTAGGGTGATTAGTGAATTTAAGGCACTTTAGGGCAATCCAGCCTTACACTTAGGTTTTACTAGGTTTAATATGATATTAGGAACCATTGCTACCCAAATCAGAGGCTTAATTAGGGTTTAATTTACTAACCCTTGATTAGGGTGATTAAGGAGTGATTAAGAAAATTCAATATCCAAAATTAATTTTAAGGGTCTGGAATTGTTCCTTAGGGTACAAGGAGAAATCAGAGCCCATAAACTCATAAATTGGACAATTAAATGATTTTATATGATTTATTTAAGAACAAAAATTTTTAGCCAATAATTTTAAATCTAACCATTGGATCTGAAATTTTATTTTATATTCAGATTCCTTGAATTTTTCTGATTCAAATGGTATATTGGATCATACCATTTGAATATGTATAACTAAAGTTATTTAATTAATTTATTATGTATTTTTATTTAAATTAGAATCATAGGATTTAATTAATTAAATTCGGAATCATTAAAAATGCATTCCTAAAATTATTCAATAAACGCGGCCCAAATTCCAAACCGCGCGGGTCGGGGCTCCGCCCGGCCCAAAATCGCCATCTTCTTCCTCCCGCGTGCGCTCGCAGCCGAACACTTACCTTCCATCGCAAAATTCACCGCGCACAGGCCACACCAGGTCCGGATCTCGATGGCTACAGGCTCCTTGGCCTTAGACGCGTCGATTAAACCCATAAGCCCTAACTGGGAAGCTCCGGATCGCTGGATGCCTACTAGGCCGAGACCCTTCAGTTGGCGCGCCTGTGAGGAGATAATTCTCCTCACAGAGTCCACGAGTCGCCAATATCTCGATCCCTACATGTTCAGGGATCGAAGAGGGAGCGATAGGGCGCAACGAGAGATCCTAAAGTGGTTTAGATCTTCGGGGTGCTACTCGGTGTTTTCTGCCGTTCAGAGCTTCGATTGGATCAATCAAGTTCAATCGAATTGATCGATCTGGTCGAACCTAACCCTCGATACCAGTTACAATTATTGCTCTGAGGGTTTCGATACTAATCATAGGGCTAAAATGGCTCGGGAGTACGCCGCATTCGGGCGGGTTGGCCCGACTGGCAGTGTGCTCTCAGATGGTACTTAGGCCGTCTGGTGCACTGCCAAGGCTCTCTAGGAGTCCAGGACGACCACTAGGAGCTAAAGAAGGGTCCTAGCATAGCACCTAAGCTTAATTGAGAGCGAAACGAGCTGAAAACTAGCTTTACTGAAAATGGGAGACGCTGTACCTCAGTTTGCTGTGACGAGGACAATGCAGACCGCTCTGGGACTCTAGGTGATCGCGGGAACAAGCTGGGGGTTTGAACGTCAGACGCACACCCACTATCAGCTGAAGCAGCAAGTCCAATCACTGGGAGATCTGGGAGCACCTGGAACTGAGGGAGAGAGCAAGGTGAGCTTCACAGTGAGCAAAGGAGCTCACTGAGGGGTTAATGGGGGTACTTATAGGCTTAGGAGGACTGAGGCATGGAGGCCGGGGCTCGGGCTCGAAAAATGGCTCGGCCCGAAGCTACTCCCGGAATTCCCAAGATTGGAACGATCCAAGCCTCCTGGCTCAGCCGGCTAGGCTCGGCCACTTACGGGATGGCGCCAACGGTCGAGCTGACCTGGCGAGAGGAGTGGCAGACAGTGATTACGTGGCGCATTTCTGTGGATTTTTCTTGTCGGGACGAGATCCTCTGGGGACGAAGATGAACAGTGACTGGGGGCTCAGAGCTGTCTGATCTGCGAATCTGTTGCGTTTGGACGGCCTGATGGAGATTTTAAGTAACGGCCGCGCGGATTAAATCCTGGACGTTATATTTAATATTCCGATTGCACGACTGAGATTCGATCACGGGGCGGAGCGATGCGAGCCCTTGGATCCTACGCTGAGATACGTGCTAGAGATCCCATTGGCTTGAAATCGGGCGCCATTGTCGGGACCTCGCAGCGGATCTGCCGCGGGTCCCGATAGCAAATCCCAAAGAATTAAAAATTAAATAAAATTTAATTTTAATTAATTAAAACTATTTAATTAATTCTTAATTATTCTAAAATTTCCCAAATTCAATTTAGGATCAAATGAGCTCCAAAAATTCCTAAAAATTCACCCTTAGCTAATTTGGGTATGAGGAATTCAAAAATGAAATCAGATTTCATTTTTGGAGATCAAAATAATTTAGGTATTTTTTAGGGCTTAAAAATAGCCAAAAATACCAAATTCTCCTATTTAGCTCCAATTGATTTCAAACTTTTAGGTTTAGGTTTAAATGACCCATTGAATCCAATGGAATCAAAATCAAACCTTAGTTTTGCTTAATTAATTTAGTTTTAACTAGGGTAACAACCTAGAATTGTTACATAAGTGCCTAGCAAAAATTCAAATTTCATAATTTAAGTAATAATAAATAAAATGATAATAATTATAACAACAATGATTATCATACTATAGATGTTATTCTCGATCATCTAGCATATGCGATTGCAAAGTAGTTAACTATCCAGGAAAGAAACTTAGAACTGACTAACCTAAAATCTCAGTATCATACATTAGTACTATCATATGTTATATAGACTGTTTTGTTATATTGAAAATCATAATATCCACTACTATGTTAAATGTGCTTGTGACTCCTAGAGTCAACATTAAGGAAATAATATGCATTTCTTATTTGAATTTTTATAATTAAATAATAAGATACTTAGGAGACTCTAATGTACAATTAATGTAATAATGGATAAAATAATGTTTTGAATTTTATTCTTATGCATCCAATTCCATGATCTGATCCTACAACCACCACAATAGTGCAAAGATGGATTTTGAGAAGATAAATATAATGTAAAATGAATATAGAGAAAATAAATAATATGCATATTTACATATAAACAATAAGTCATTCAATAGTATTTAGACATAATTTATACAAAAACAGTAGAAAGAGATCGAATGGGGAGGAGGAGAACCACAACGACAAAGTAGAACGAGGTCGAATGGAGAGAAGCGACCATTGACAATGTCTTGAAACGACGAACGGAAGGCCTAACCAACCATGACGACTACGGCAAGAATGAGGCAATGCGAAGAAGCATTGAGCTTACTCCACATGGATGGAGGTGGCCGGATGACTTCGAAATGATAGGTGAGGTCCACTTTGATGGTTATGATCAGATCAACAAGATGAGTTTGGCACGGTGTTGATTTCAATGTGAATATAATATTTCATTTAATATTTAGAGTTCAAAAAGTAGTTTATAAATAATTCTTAAAAAAAATTAAATTATTTTTTCTCACTGAAATGTAAAAATCAAATCAACTTTTGTGTATGAACTTATAAGAAATATATAAAATTTAAATATAAATCAAATTTTTTCAATCAAAGAAATCTCTTAAAAAATCTAATTAGAAAAAGAAGTATTTTAAATTAAATAGACTTGTTGACATGGCACCTAAAAAAACTTATCCAATCGCACCGGCAAATATTCGTGAATCTTGGTTTCTCTTAAATAAATCATATATATTTCTCAAAAAATGCATAAATAAACTATATATATGTGAAAATAAAATTGGGATAGTATTTGAGCACGTGACTAATTAAGAAGATGCGGGCCGACTCGAAACCCGTCCCCATCCGTGTCGCTGTCTCTCGATGGGTTAAAGTATGTCAATAGATGATTTGAGATTGTTTTATGCTGTTGATTTTCTCTTAAGATAGTCGCGTTAACGCACAAATGTATTCTACGGAGATTTAAGGAATTAAAATCCAGCTAATTAATATTAACTATATTTATATTTCTGCAACGTCGAATCAAATACTAATTTTATCTCTGTATCTGTTCTTTAAGTAATTTATTTTTCACTAAATATTAATTTTAAGAAATTAATTGCATAAATGAAGGCAGGCAGGTAATCAAACCGGGAATAATTCGACCGGTTCGGTCTAAAAAAACAATACTACAATCATAATTTTTCATTTAAAGCCATATATGATCTTCTGTGATTCGGTCAAAGCTCGCCGAAATGATGAAGTCAAAAGATTAAGTAGATGGAAATTATTACTAAATGACAGAGCTTTTGTGTTTATATATTTGTCAGCTAAATTTAATATTTATAATAATAATATTTAATCGTACTAAGTAGGCTATCAATTCTCCCCCTTTTCCGCCATTAACAATAACTAAACACCTAAAGTTTTTTCAAGTAGAAAAAAACACAGTTGCAGACAGCACAAAACAGTGCATAGGAGCCCGTAACAAAATTTTCACCATTTAATATTATGTTAAATGAGAATTAATTAGCTATTTTATGTTACTATTCTGTGTTATATATACTTTTGTGACAACATTATATGTATGAATAAAATTCACTATTTTTTTTGCATCTCTTCATGGTATCGGAGAGATATCTCCCTCTTCATTTTCTTAACGCATAAACAACGCCTCTACCAATCTCTATTTTCATCAGGCAAAAGATCATTCCTATATGATATCAATGTGCCGCCCCTCGTCACGTCCATAACTATCCATACCTTTTCCATTGGCATGCATCAATGCTAACTCCGGAACCAGTGAAACCTCTGAATAACATAACAACTCATCCTTCACAGTACCTTTCAAGGACCTAAAATTTTTGTTATCCAACATCAAAAACCTGATTAATAACTCTCTTTAGCCAACAATTATCCCTTCCGGAGAGCCCAGGCTCTTCATCTATTCAAAGCTAACCTACATGGTCATCTGGACAGTACCAATCCCGTACCCCCGATATCCAGTCCGGACTACCCCTCACGGATCTCAATTGATCAAAACCTCACAGCTTCTCTATACACAATCATATCCCCCTCCATTCTTCCTTACATTCTTGAAACTGTATCTTGCGCCAATGCGTGGAGCAACTTAGCCAAACTCTTCCAAGAAACCAACCGTTCTCGAGTCATTCAACTCCATAGCAAGTTATATAATGTATCGCTACAGGAGCACTCTATGCATGGTTATCTCTCTACAATTAAATCTACCATAGACAAAATTATCGTCGCAGGATCAAAGGTGACGGTGAAGACATCCTCCTCTACACCCTCGATGGTCTTCCTGCTACCTACCATGCATTCAAGACAACCTTCCGCACCAAATTGATGCCCATTAGTTTGGATGACCTATACTCACTCCTTTGTAGTGAGGAAATAAACATCCAATAGGATCTCAGCAAAAACCTTCAACTCTATTATTCCTCCCCAACGCATCAACCAAACAACATGTCCCTACTATCAGGAAGATTTCGCTAGCAAGAACGCCCCAATCACAGACATGGTCACTTCATAACTCCCTTCTTAAGCTCTTCGTATGCCTCACGCACTTTCAGAGCTCCTCACATGGAGTGTCAAAAATGCAGTAAACCTGGACACTCAGCCTTTAAAGCACATGCTCCAACTACCTCTACAAGATTTGTCCATCGCCTGAACCTCCTCCTCTCTGTTAAACTTCTTTCAAGTTTTCAACTACTGCAGTTGCACCTCCATGACATCTTCGGCTAGGCCTGTAAGAACTCGTAGTTGTTACTTGAAATTTATTTAATAGATTAGCTTAAGAACCTCTCAAATTATCTTAAAATAGTCTTAAGACTAATCCTTGAAGTTTTGGTGAAGTTTAAAACCATTTGAGTGAGATGAATATTTTGATCAATTTAATTAATTGGAAAAATGAGATAATTATTTAGATATCCAATCAAAAATTCAACTTCATTTTTGAGTTCCTCACACCCAATATAGTTAGTGCTTGAAATTTATTTTAATTAACTAAATTAATTAAATAATTAAATTAAATTTTTTAAATTTGGATATCCGTTGAAATTGAACCATGGAAGATCCGACATTCGATTGATCATCACGCATGATCGATTGGCTCTTATCAAATCACACCCATCTACGAAATAGGAGGGTTGAAAGTGAAGCCAAGGTCATCTTCTCTGAGTCTACCTAGGGAAGTGTTGCGACTATTGGATTGGGGCATCGGAGTTACCGCTCTTGCTGCACAAGACCAGGCTAGAATTTACCTTAGTATATGTTTGGCAAAGCACGTGGCTACTGGTGTTGATGAAGCTCGGAGCTATTCAACATGAACAACTCGAACCAACGGATTCGACGAAATGATGAATGCAAGGTACTCTCTTTTTCCCAATATCCTTACTTCGAATTTGTGATGTTTGGTTTCGTTCGTGAATTGCTTTTACTTTAGGACCGTCTGTATCGATCAATTAGGCTCGGGTGAGCCCAATTGTACTGCTAACGACCCTAGTCTGTACAGTACTTGGGTCGAGTAGCCATGAGGCGAGCTAATGGTGCCCAGGTTTAGGCCTGGGGTTCATCGGGTTAACCATGACCCACTGAATGTGTTGGTAACTTGCTGGCCACACGAGGTGTCATGTGAAAGGAGTAATTACCTGTAACAACCAGGATCTTTTAATCAATAATTATGAGTATAATTAGTTTGAAAACACCTCTATTAGTCTCCAAATATCATTTTGATCCAACCTCTGAAATTTGGTTTGATTTGGAGCTCATTTAGATTTCTCAATTGTTTTAAAATATTAATTAATCAGAATATTAAGATAATTCAATTGATCTTTAATTAAAAATCTAATTTCATTTTTGAGTTCCTCGCCCCCAAATTAGCAAGAGATAAATTGGCTCATGGTGCGTAGCGAGGGCACGCGACCTATGCTGGTTCTCTGAGTAAGCCACGCCCATCGTTGTTTTGCACTAATTAACGTCCCTTAGCACTAAATTTTATTGCATCCATTGAGGATTAATCGCGGGAAAAATTGGGGAAGAGCTCTAGTCTTTGTGGGCATAGAAATATTAAACCTTAAGCAAGCAACAAATGAACACCAAAGTACTCCAAGTCCCTCTTTGTTAGTCATGCAATTCTCATTGTTGATATTCATTTGCTTATTTCATTGATGATAGAGCCTATTATTGAGCTCCAGTGGAGCCCCGTACCTTCCGCGGCCATGCTAATACTGATATTAGCATAAACATGGGGGGTACGGTGCTCCAACTGTGGCAAATCCCCAACTCAAGTAGAGTCAGGTAAGATCCAACTCGCCTTAAGCTAAAGACTTGTCACCTGGAACTATAAATATACATCAATATATCAAAGTAGTGGAAGCAGGAAACAGTATAGTATAACATCCACATCATAGTATAGTATAAAAAAGTAAAAGAAACAGTAACTCAGTTCAAAGTGCATAAAGTAAATACATCCAGAATTTAATTATTATAGACTGAATTAAAAGAAAGAAAAGATCTCTCAAGTTCACTGCAAAAAAAGGAAAAGAAAATCTAGCTAAACGGCAGTAGGAAGATCCTCCTCCTGCACTAGCTCCTCTCTTGCAGACATTCGTTGGTATCACAAATGCTAGGGCCCAGCAATAAAAGAAAAAATTACAGTTAGACAATTTATCTAAGTATATTTTAGGCTATTTCAGTGAACTGAATATTTAAAAATATCACATTAACTACTTTAAATATGCAAGCAATATAGGGTGCATCAAACTATAAAGAAAAGGATATCTATAAATTATTTATTTATAACTAAGCAACAGGTATGTAGCATAATATACGAAGTATGAAACTAAGCAAGGTGAGGCTAAATAGTAAAAATTACTGCAAGTACTGAAATAAACTGATTCTAACATGCTTATGATTATATGAAGATATGTTGATTTTATAAAAGTAAACTATATTGAAAGGTGCTGAAATGAACATACAAAGCTAACATCCTAAACATGCCAATACTTAATAACTACTCCATAAGAACATATATAAAAGCATGCAAATTTAATATATAACAGGCTACTGTAGCATGTGGCAAAAACAAGTTAAGGGCATAAATAAGCTAAAAAGTAAAGCCACTCAGATATGTGGCAAAGCATTTGAAAGCACCAAAAAGTAAGGCCACTGAAGCATGTAGCAAAACAAAACAAAACAAAGCACTAAAATTAAACTGAAGTAAAAGTAAGCCTAAAACATAGTACCGCCATAATAAAAACAGGCCAAACAGGGACTCATAATAGAGAGTTCAACATGTGTCCATCCTAGGCATTATCAGATCTAGGTCTGAGTTGAACTTATAGAATAAGGCATGTATCCATCATAGCCAAGCACTGGACTAAGTCCGAGTCTATTCTATAAAAAAATTAGAACTGAGGAGGCAAACTAAGCTAGGACATACCTTACTGGACTGAATACACTGAAAAATTTGAGTTAATGTAATACTTTGTAAATACTAACTCAGGATGTATTTTCCATATCCTAAGTTCTCCTATTATGCTCAAGGAATAAGGCTCAATATTCAAGGTGTGCAGAGCAATCAAAGTCAAAGTAAGCAAGAGACTCAACTAGACTTATACGATATATGTTGTTGTCTAATTTATCCAAATTTAACTATTCTGAGAAGATACAAGTTTAGGATCTCCAATATCGAGCTATTGAGTAAATCTCAGATTCACGACTTTAATGTTTAACCTTAAAACTTAGCAAGTTCTAATTCAAAAAAAAATTAAGTGACGGCTATAAAGGTGTAGAGTAAATACATCAACGGCCTAATTATTAATATTATACTCACTTAACCAAAATCTAGATTAAGTAAATCAAGATTTAAGGATTCTAGATCCAAACCTCACATTGGGGTTCAAATCCTAAATCTAAGGTTTAAATCTACTAATGGTCCTATGGTTCACCCTCAACCATAATTTAAAGATAAGGAATCTTATAAGTTGAAGGATTAGAAGCTAAGATCTTAAAGAAAGGTTATTTTAATATTATAAGATAAAATAATCAATTAAAAACTAAGAATCTAAAATCTATAATCAATCTTTAGGATAATTACATTATTCTATAGATTGAATCAATCCTATACCCATATAGAGGTTCAAAAGGATTAAATAATGAATCAATTAAGGAAGTTCAAAGAAGATGAATTAATTCAAATAGATGATCTAAAGTCTAAGATTTAAGATCTAAACTAAAAACTAGACTTAGGATTTTACAAAAATATTTACTTAAGATTTGTAGTTTATGAATCAACTTAATAAAATAATTAAACTAGAGATTTAGCATTAAAACTTCTTAGGTTTGCTCTCTTAAGGAAGTGGCTTTGAGTACTCTTAAGATCTTAAGATTTTAATTAGAACTTTTTAAGATTTCTTTACTTAACTTCACCCTTATTAACATGAGATTTCAGAAAGGTACTAATGAGTTAATTAGAGATACTCTACTAGAATTTTCAAGGCTTAAGGGGTGCTTAAGCCTATTTTGGTCAAAATGACCAAAATACCCCTCTTAAGGCTAAAAATAAGATTTTAAGATTTAATCCTCTAAATAATTTATGAAGTAGGATAAACACTTATCTTAGGGTTTGGTAACATAATTAACTTAAATAACACTAATCACACCTTAAGGGTAATTAAGGTGATTAAGAAAATTAAGGCAACTGGGAAGATCCAAACATAATTATAGGCTTTACTATACTTAATAAGGCATTAGGAACTAGATTTACTAAAATCAAAGGTTAATTTAAGGCCTAATTCACTAATCTTATTTTAGGGTTATTAAGAGGTGATTAGCAAATTTAAAGATCTTAAATTACTTTTAATGGTCTGTATAGGTCCTCTATGGTCTCATGAGTAATCAGAGACCTTAATCAATATTTTGGACAATTAATGAATTTATTATGATTTAAATACTAACAGAGAAGGTTAGGCAATCATTTAAAATCTAGCTATTGGTTCCTTAATTTTATTTTATATTATTATTTTTTGTATTTTTATAATTAAAATGGTATATTGGATCATATCATTTGGATAAGTATAACTAAACTTATTTAATTAATTTATTATATATTTTTATTTAATTTGGAATCATAGGAAATCTATTAATCAATTATTTATCCTAAGAAATATAATTCCATAAATTTTTAAATAATGTTGCAACCCAAAATCCAAACCCAATGCGCCAGTGCATCGTCCCCGTACCTAATGCTCTATGCCCGCTCCTTTATGGTTAGCTTCAGACGCGCAATTCGTCATGCACAAGCCACGCCACGCCCTGATCTCAATGGCCACACCATCCTTGACACTAGGCGTGTCGATTGAGGTGAGAATCCCCATCTTGGATGTGCCGGATCGCTGGGGTGCTACTTGACCGAGACACACTAAGGGAGGGATTAGGGATTTACTGTGAGGAGTAAATTATCCTCATAGCGACCACCATTCGACCAAGACTCGATCTCTACACCATCCTGGTGGTGAGGTGGATCAAAGCCCTAAGGTTATGCAACCTGGGGGGCAGCCAATCACTGGGTCCTTACTCGGACTCAGCCATGGCACAACCACGAGCTCGATCGATCGATACGATGATCGGAGCTAGCACAAGCTCTGGAAACAATTGGGTTAGGTTCTTAGAGGGATAAGGGAGCTAGATGACATCCAGAGGCAATAATTGAAAGCTTAAATCGATGAGCTGAGCTTATACAGCTCAGTAGGAAGAGACTGTACCTAGAAATTGGGGATACAAATGTGGCTGAAGGGGATTAGGAGTAGCTGGAGCTTCCAGAGGATCGCAGCGACCTAGTAGGGGGGTCTGAACACCAGACACGCACTCTCTATCAGCAGTTCGCAGCTTCTATGGTGTCAGGGTTCGTTGAGATGATGAGGAGCTCCAAAGGACTTCAGGTGGACAATTGAGGAATCACAGTAAGTAAAGGGACTCATTGTGATATCCTGAAGGTATTTATAGGCATTAGGAGTATTGGGGGTGGTTTCTAGAGCTCAAACTTAGATAAGAGGCTCGGGCTAAAGGGGAGGTATGGTTTGAATGGCCAAGGGCAATTCAGGGAAGCTACTACCGGCAGGAGGTCGTGCTGAGGGTAGAAGAGGAAGAACGAGCTTTTTCTCATACTGCCACGAGGGCTGGGAGGATCCGGCTGTCAGGGGGGGGGGGGGCAGCGTGTGTCGGGCGAGAGGAAGGAGATGATCCACAGTCGCGGGGGTGCTCTGGACTATCTGATTGATCCTTAGTAGATGCGAATAACTCTGATTTCCTGACACTTAACAGTCGATCATGGATATAAGGCTAGTCGTTGGATCGGATCGGAAGATCTAATGGTCGATCGAGGTGACTTATGACAGATGACTAGATACCATCAGATTAGGATCTCGGAACTGCGGAACGGTTGAGATGAGAGGGATCCGATCAAATGCGCGTCGCTGGATCCGGTCTGCGGAAACCAATGGTCAGGATGGCTCCTATGGTTTGGGGTCAGCCGACCGTTGGGGAAAATAGTAGGTTTGCAATTAGGAATTGTTCTAAGCCCTAATGTGCAATTGAACCAAATTAAATTAAATCCAAAATAGGCCTAAATGACCTCCAAAAATTCCTAAAATATCAGCCTTAGCTAATTGAGGCATGAGGAATTCAAAAATGAACTGAGATTTTAATTTGGAGATCAAATTAATTTAGGTATTTTTTTAGGGCTCAAAAATAAGCAAAAATACCAAAATTCTCAATTAAGCTCTGATTGATCCCAAACTTCTTGTGTTAGGTTTAAATGACTCATTGAGTCTAATGGAATCAAAATTAGAACTTGGTTTAGCTTAAATAATATGGATCTAACTAGGGTAACAACTAGGATGGTTACAGGTCCAATCCAACTCATTTGAATTTTATTGGAGCTCATTTTGTCAATCCAACTCATTTGAGTTTGATTGGAGCTCAATGAGAAGGCCCAATCCAACTCATTTGAGTTTGATTGGAGCTCATTTCCTCAAAATATACAGTGCAGTACAATATCGTTACCCGTCCGAAATTAAGAATTTAGGGTTTGCTATGTGGGCCTTCTCGTTTATATATTTTTGTGTTATATTGTAGCCATCAATGAATCCTTTCTTTTGATATATTATGGGCTAGCTGAGGACATCTGAGCAGAGAGTATTTTGATGCCCTAGCTCCCTGCTCCCATGTTTTGCCGTGATGATGAACAGTGATGGGCGGGTTGGCCCGACCCATGCGACACTCTCCATCGAACCATGCACGCGAATAGGCCGTGCATGTGAAGGATTATCTTAGGAACAACAATGTTGATTTTCATTTTAATTCAAATTAAATTTTTTTAATAACTTTAAAAATATAATTTCAAATATATTGAAATTATATACTAAAATGATCAGAAAAATATATAGAACATTAGTATGAAGCTAACCTTCTATTTTGATAATTAATTTTACTAGTAACTTTATAAATATTATTAAGAGTGATTAAAGACTAACTAAGCCCATTAAAGTCTAAATTGAGCATACTCATAATCATTTTACTCCTTATGATATAGGGAATCTATAGCCACTATTTTTGTATCATTTGAATATCATTTGGTGAAACTGCATTTTTGGCACTTCTCTTATGTATTAATGAAAATAATATATGTTGAATATTTGCATTAATAGCTTCTTAGACCCTAGGACAACAACACTTAACATAGATTGACACTTAGCTAAACCTTAAGGCATTCTATTATAAGAGAATAAGTAATTGTAGATTCATTTGATTTGCTTAGAGTAAACGCCAACCTTAGAAATGAGAATAAGAGTTTTAAGATTTGAACTTAGGAATGGATCCTTGTAAGCAAATCCAGCTTATCATGTATAATTAGAGTAGAATATAACCCTTACCTAAGTTTCATTAAATTTAAACATGGTATTTTGAGACTTAAAATAGTTAACCTATTATGTCATATATATTCCTTAGATATAGGAATAACCCCATCACTTTAGCAATATTAAACATTCTTAGCTAGCATTTGAATTAAGAACTTTAGAACCTAAACTGCATATTGGTCTTGAGATTTCCAAAATATTAGGACTGAGAGGCTTTTTTATTGAATTCTCTACTTAAAGAAACTTGATTAGAGCCATTAGTGAATAGTTACTAGTAAGTATTCCTAAGAGTAAGAAATACCTAAAATTTAGAGTTTCAAGTGAACTTGGAGATTAGTGAAAACCTTAAGATAATAATAAGAGAGCTTTAGTTTAGATCTTAAGTAAATAAGTGGAATATTAGAAAATGCTAAGCTATAAGAATAAAGTAAGCTTTAGAGTATAGTTCAATGACTTTAAAACCTGAGAATTATGATGACTTAGTTTGAACAATAGTGAGCTTACATTTATTAATTGTGATTGAATTATTATTAACATAGATTAATAAAAACATTCAATAACATAGAATTTAACTCGCATCTAATATTTATATTTTTTAAATTTTTTTGTCATCATATAGAGCTTAATTAAATTATTATTTTCCAAAATCATATTATTATATTAATATACTTCAATTAACTTAAAAATCTTGGATATCTAAATTAATTAGGGCTTAATTAGCCCCAATCAATAAGGTAGATAATTAAAGTAGAAAATAAAGGACATCACATGGTTTAAAATACAACAATGACAACACCCTCACTAGACACAATGCTTGATTACTTGCCTATGGATTTAACTAGCTTTCTGAACTTATTACTTAGAAACCTTTAGTCCAGTTGCCAAAATGCCAACTATTTGTATTTTTCTAGCCATCGCATCTCGCAAATAAAGGCTGGTAGTCCAATTGGATGTCTCCAATGCATTTCTTCATGGGCATCTCAATAAAATTGTATAATAACCCCAAGGGTTCGAAGTTTCTTAGTTTCCCTCATAATGCTATAGCTCTAGAAATCCATTTACAACCTTAAATAGTCACTCCACAATTAGTATGCCACTCTCACTGAATTTCTTTAGTGTCATGGCTTCTGCACAAGCCACACAGATCCCTCTCTCCTAATTACCCAATCACACATACATTCTCATAGATGTGGATGACATTCTCATTATTGGCATGCATCAAACCACAATCAACCAGCTCATTCATATCCTCACCCAATGCTTCTGCATGAAATAGCTCGGTCCACCGTCCACTTTTCTTAGCATTCAACTTTCAAAAATAGCTCATGGTCATATCCTTTCTTAATCTACATACGCCTCCATTACACTCAAAAACTCTAGCATGGAGCAATGCAATTCGACACTCACTCCTAGAAATAAGTCACAACCAAAACTCAACATCAGAGATGCCTTCACCCAGCCCAAGCTATAAAAAGAATTGGCTGGTGTCTAGTAAAATTTGACCATCACTTGACCATATCTCAGATTCACGGTGAACCCGTTCTTTCAACATATGCATAATCCCACCATAGCCCATTTCAATCAACTCAAATGTATTCTCAGGTACATTAAAGGATCTATACATCTCAGAATCTCTGTTGAGCCCAGGAGTCTTCACCTCCATGCATATGCAGACTCTGACTGGACATGTGACATCGAGGATTGCAAGTCAACCACAAGGTACTCATCTTCCTTAAAAAGATCCAATCTTATGGAGTATCAAGAAGTAATCTACAGTCTCTTGTTCATCCATCGAAGCAGAATATCATGCCCTCGTTACAGTTACGTCAAACATTATTGACTATGCCACCTTCTATCAAAATTTTGTGCTTCTCAAACTATGCCAACTCCACTCTATTGTGACAATAAATCAGCAATTTCCCTAGCACACAATCCAGTCTTCCATGATCTAACAAAACACGTGAAAGTTGACTAACATTTTATCCATTATAACATTCAAAAATAAGAAATTTAGCTTAACTACGTGCCCACCAAGGATCAGCTAGCAAATGTTCTTACCATGCCTCTATATATTGTACATTTCAACAAACTATGCTCCAACCTCACCATCTCAACTCTGAATGGTTATCTTGTGGCCGGGACAATAAAAATCGATATAAATTTGCACCATTAATGCCTATGCATTTAATGGAAGATGGTTTTAATAATAATAACAAGTTTAATTCCTGCCCTTAATGCCTATGCATTTAATGGTAGACAGATTAAATTCCCACCATTAAACACCATATTAAATGGGAATTAATTAAACGTATTATATTACTACATGATGCTTATATATATATTTGTCTCACAAAAATATATGTATGAATAAAATTCTTCATTTCTCTCCACCTCGCTATTTCTTGTACATCTATTAACTTTAGAGTATTTATTAGTTGAATGTGTTGAGTATTATATATATATATATATGTATGTATGTATCTATTAGTTGAATTTGTTGAGTATTATATATATTACAAGATAATGCTCACAAATTATTGCATCCAAAATATTGAATGCTTTAATAAAAGAAAAGATGAAAGAAAAGAGCGATCTTGCAGTAGAGTGAGGTGCAACTCAAATCTCTACTAGGCTCCTCAAGGTTCTTCTAACTTGAACATCCACTAGCTCCTGACCTGACAAGTTTGAATGTGTAGACATTCGAATACTATTTAGTCCATATAATAAGTATTGTATGATATCAAACTTTATATTTTTCAAACTACAAGCAGTATGAAATAAAGAGAATATAAAGAAAATAAATATAAAATATAATTACATTCTATTCATGCAAAATAAATTGTTATGTTGCATTAAAGCTTCATATTTAATCAATATTGCTTGAAGTGCCTTATAAAAGATGTCACATAAGGGTATGTCTTGCATCAACAAGTATATTCATTTTAGTTCTATTCATTATGTTGGATAGATTCAAAACCTTGGGGTCCAAAATAATCTAGGTTTATTAATATACATATTACATCTCATTATTGTGCCCCACATATGCTACAATATAGCTTCTTTATGTCTCTAGAAAGACTAATCCCATCATAAATAAATCCCACCAAATTCTACCATTTCATAATCGGATGAACCCACTTAAGACATCTCAAATAAATGATTATGTTGTGACATTTTTATTGTGCAAAGCTTTAATCACATTGCAATTGGAATGTAGTAAAATCTCAAAATCAGTGATAAATAGCAATAAAAAGCAATAAATGTATCAAATGATATTCAATACATTTTTCTTAGATTATTTGGTGATTGAGTCAAGAACCAAGAGTATCTATATACTTTATCATTTAATTTATTAGCCTTTAGACTCAAAACCATCAATACTACTTTGTAAATAGTTCTCTCATCTCTCTTGAGCACTTTGATCTAGTTTTATCACTTATAAGACTAAACTTGTGTATGATCATTGGTTTATGACAGTCTCTCCTATAAGGTTATAAATTCATTTTATATAATTTTCTATTATTTACTTTAGTTAATAGGCATACTCTACACCTATTATTTTGTGTGAGTTTTAGATATGCTTATGTATTATTTGAATTTTAATGTAAACATAATTTTTATTTATTTTATTATTGTTGTCGTAAACTTAAGAAAGTTTTCTTCTAATTCTTGATAAGGATTTTAAAGAATAGATGCATATATATATATATATATATATATATATATATATATATATATATATATATATATATATATATGTATATATGTATGTATGTATGTATGTATGTATGTATGATTGTAATATGACCTTATATTTAAATGCATTATGTATTCATTTGCACAACTCTCTTTCTCTACTAATATATTCATTTATGATTATTGATATATTTATAAAGGTGTATTCATCTATGAGTATATGAACTAGTAATAAGTCTAATAGTATATGAATATCTATCGATTATTTATGCAATTTCTAATAATATTTTTTTTATATTTATCATGGGTTGTGTATCTGTTTACACATATTTCTATCATTAAGTTAATTGTATTTATTATATCAATTACTTTCGCTTCACCCAAAAATGATAATTCATTCTATGAAAATTTTGCTAAACTAAATATAAGTTGTAGTTCTTACCTCTCTCTTTATTTTCTATTCAAATGGATGATACATGAACTATTTGTAAAAATTTGCAGTCATTAATAGACTAATTGGATTCTAATAAGTATCGTGAAGGCTTAAAATCACCATTTAATTTCTTAAGTATGAATTTGGACTAAGAAATATCAGTAGAAAAATGTTCTTGAATATTTTAATAATTTCATGAATATAATATTTAAGAAAATTAGAATAATTCTCTTGACATCAAAACTAAAAAAATGCACATTGGATTAGTTATGTCAAAATATGTAAAGTGAAATTGTAATAATTTTCAGAACAACAGATTTTTCTAAATTAAATTTTAAAGCTTTAATCTTGAAAAATAAATATAAAATAACTTATATGCCCACATTCAAAATTTCATAGATGAGTGTGTTTGTCTTGTCAAATTATGAAACCAGCCCAGATTTTGTAAAATTTGGACTCTAAACATGTACATGCACCTCTTTCAACTCATCTGCAAAGTGCTCAAATCCTCCATAGCCATCGGTGACTTCTAATGATGAGTTTTATGCCATGCAAACTCCAATTTCAGTGTCATTTATGCCAATATAATCTTGATTATGATGCCTGACATTGTAATGCCCCGCCCTGTCGCTGTCCGCAATAGAATACTATTAGCAACGGAACGAGTCATTACTTGAAAGAAGTAACCCATCATGACTTATTATCAACCCATCACTAAGGATGAATTAATAATAGTCCCCTTAAGTTAGTACATTAACATACTGACAACAACTGCTAAAGCAAATTCATAAGATAAGAGAAATTTTTTTATCTTAAGTATTAGCTAATGTTACTCATACACATTAGCCTTAAGTTAAATAAATGGGAAAATAGCCATAGTATATGAATAAGATTTGCATAAGTACACTGATCATATCACAATATTAAGCATAAGAAGCATTTGTCTCAGAAAAGAAAGAAAACTTTAATTATTACAAACTGCATTAATTAAAAGAGCAGTAAATAAAACTTTCATCTCAAAATAGAAAGCAAACTAAATCAACACTATGACAGCTACTACTCCACAGGCTCCTTCTAAAACTCCTGGATCTCCTCATGAACTAGTTCCTTAAGCATTTCAAAAGTTGACATTATCGATTTCACAATGCTAGGGCTCCAACAAAAAAAAAAAAATCTTGTGTTAGATAATAAATATTAATACATTTTAGACTACAAATATTATTTTCTTACATTTAAGGAATGTTACTTAATATTCAATAAAAATAGAAAATTAAAAGGTAGAAAACTAAAGTAAGCAAAATTTGTAAGCTTAAACATTGAAACAAAAAAATTGTAATAAAGTATGAAAAAGTAAGTCAACCAAAAGAAATAATAAACTGAATAAAACTAAAAATAGAACTATGTTGTATGCCACTGTATATGCATCTGAATATACATATGAATATGCCACAAATATAAATGATTTTGATACCACATAACATCCCATATTCCGAGGTGAGCATAACGCTTCACTAATAGATCATAAATGAGCAAAACTGCTCTGCTAATAGATTCTAGGTGAGCACAAAGCTCCGCTAATAATATGTTATGCTTAGCAATTTATGATATGCCAAGGAGTTTAATAAAATAAGTGCTTTCAAATCATCAAAATTAGTAAATAAAAGTAAATATCCATTCTTATTACCTAGCTATTTAACTCGTGTTCCTTAATATTCACCTCTTCCTAATGCCATAATAAATCAAAGTGCCTAGCCAAATGATTTATAATAATTAAGATCTAATTCAACTAAACTCAACATTTACCTATAACTATTCTTTCATAACATCTTATTTCAGCGCATGTTTAAGAGTACATATACATTACTAGCATGTCCTAAGAAAGGTGATGTTAAACACTTAGTTTGTTTGACTACACTTATCCACGCACACAGAGATTAGAGACTAACATCCTTTTACAGTTTATTCCCTCAAAATAAGATGTTCAAACCCCTACTTATAACATACTTTAAACTCCCATAAGGTATAGGATCAACAGTTAAGGATCATATGGTTCATCTAACCCATAAGGTATAGGATCAACAGTTAAGGATCATATGGTTCATCTAAGATGCTACCTCAACTTTAAATAAATAAGGCATTCCTACCTCAGGATTTTCCCTATCCAAAGTTATATTAATCACTTGGGACACAAAGCATAGCCTTGACTTCTGAAGATCTAGAGCCCTTGATGATTACTTCCACAATCAAAAAATTATATTGATTGAACTAAAATCAAGGCAAGTTCACTTCATGCAAAGTAATAAGAATAATCCTTTATTAAAGGAAGCAAATCAAGGATGCAAATCCACTAACATCTAAACTTATACTTTAAGATTGAAGTCAGGAGAGAAATCCTAAAATAGTTAGGAGTTAATTGTTTAATAATGAAGCACATTTTATTGAATTATGAAAGATCGATTCATGCTGATTTTAAATAGATAAGGCATTCCTACCTCAAGATTTTCCCTATCCAATGTTATATTAATCACTTGGGAAACAAAGCTTAGCCTTACCTTCTAAAGATTTAGAGCCCATGATGATTACTTCCATAATCAGAAAGTTTTATTGATTGAACTAAAATCAAGGCAAGTTAACTTCATGCAAAGTAATAAGAATAATCCTTTATTAAAGGAAGCAAATCAAGGATGCAAATCCATTAACATCTAAACTTATACTTTAAGATTGAAGCCAGGAGATAAATGCTAAAATAGTTAGGAGTTAATTGTTTGATAATGAAGCACATTTTATTGAATTATGAAAGATCAACTCATGCTGATTTTAAATAGATAAGGCATTCCTACCTCAAGATTTTCCCTATCCAAAGTTATATTAATCACTTGGGACACAAAGCTTAGCCTTACCTTCTAAAGATTTAGAGCCCTTGATGATTACTTCCATAATCAGAAAGTTTTATTGATTGAACTAAAATCAAGGCAAGTTCACTTCATGCAAAGTAATAAGAATAATCCTTTATTAAATGAAGCAAATCAAGGATGCAAATCCATTAACATCTAAACTTATACTTTAAGATTGAAGCCAGGAGATAAATCCTAAGATAGTTAGGAGTTAATTGTTTGATAATGAAGCACATTTTATTGAATTATGAAATATCAATTCATGCTGATTTTAAATAAATAAGGAATTCCTACCTCAAGATTTTCACTATCCGAAGTTATATTAATAACTTGGGACACAAAGCTTAGCCTTACCTTCTAAAGATCTAGAGCGCTTGATGATTACTTCCACAATCAAAAAGTTTTATTTATTGAACTAAAATCAAGGCAAGTTCACTTCATGCAAAGTAATAAGAATGATCCTTTATTAAAGGAAGCAAATCAAGGATGCAAATCCATTAACATCTAAACTTATACTTAAAGATTGAAGCCAGGAAATAAATCCTAAATAGTTAAGAGTTAATTGTTTGATAATGAAGCACATTTTATTGAATTATGAAAGATCAATTCATGCTGATTTTCTTACTTAAGAAAAAATCAAAACAGTTATGCTTAAGATTAAGATGAAAAGATCACATTAATCATTCCAAGACTTAATAATCCAATATGCCAAATTTTATGGTCAAATGACAATTTAAGAGTTACTAATTCAATACTTATCATTTAATAAAGCTAATATTAGTGATTAAGCATAATTTGGTTAGTTAAAATGCTTAATTAGGATTAATTAAAAATTTAAGCTAATTAGGTATAATTGGAAGGTATACATGCTAAAAATTGAAATATGAGGATTCAATAGGTTGATTAATGTCTAATGGTTTAATAAATACTAGTTTTACTAATATCAAACTTCAAATGAAGTAAATAATTACTAATTATACTTTACCATAATTAACAATTTATTAACAAAATCAATCATTCAAAGGTAAATAAAACCTAGCAATTATGTTTGAAATAACATAATGAAGAGATAGAGGCAAAAATCATGTCATTTGGATAATTAATTATCTTAATATTCACTAATCATATATTTAGGTTACTAGAAAAGCATTGCATCCTTTCCTGAACAACTTTTCTGACTTTAGACCGTTGATCAGGGAAGATTGGGTGGTTGGCTTACCAATGAACAACCTTGACTGACTTCCACTGCCCAAAGTAATCATTTTTTTCTGGCATCTAATAGTCACTTCATGCTTGCATAGCTAATACATCTCTAATATAACGTTGAAATTTTTTATCGAAAGCACAAGTAGCTTGGCTTAAAAAATTCGATCACCGATGGGGATGGCTTCACTGTAAAACTGTCGAGGTTGCATACAGGCTTCAGAAGGTTGCCCTATGCTTAAAGAATTGGCTAGATGATAAAAGGGTAGCTTTAGAGTTTTAGCCTAGCTTTATAATACAAAGAAGATAGTTTCTCTAGTATCAAAAATGAAATAACAAGTTTTGTCGCTTATATCTGGAGTGCCTATGTTCAATAGAACATATTTATACTTGAAACACTCAAGCAAGAAGAAAGCAATAAGTGAAAGCAAGAACTAACAAAGATTAGAACATACCGGATATGATGCCATTGTCTTTAGAAGCAGATACATGAGTCAACATGTAGACTCTAGTAGGAGAAAAAGGTTGACGATTATGGTCCACACGACCTTAACAATTTTCAGCACGAGCAGGAGCGGGAAAGTTCCTTGGTGCTAGAATAGGAGAAGGTGGCTACATGAATGCCAGAGCAAGAGCTCGGCTATTAAAATGTTGAGGGAAAAAGAATTGATCTCTTGTGGAGTAGATAATGGAAATTTCATCGATAGTCATCTCAGTTATGCATCAGTATAAATGGGGGCCTTGTTTGTTAAAAGTGAAGTAAACATTTCCCTGATGGTAATATTAACCATAGAGGTGGGTGCATTTGCATTCTAAAGTCTCCACTAGGGGTTGTTCAACATGAATGTGATAGACCTTAGCTACCTTCTGATGCTTAAAAGCTTCTCTTCTTGCAGGAAAGAAATGAGCTTTTCTCTTCTATCCATCTGACTTTGAAAATTCTCT
This sequence comes from Gastrodia elata, assembly GCA_016760335.1. Lineage (NCBI taxonomy): Eukaryota > Viridiplantae > Streptophyta > Magnoliopsida > Asparagales > Orchidaceae > Gastrodia > Gastrodia elata. The sequence goes on along the minus strand of CM028678.1, from coordinate 33,300,999 downwards.
TGCATAAGCGCTGCTTCAACGAGTTCAAAAAAATGTTTAAACTGGCAAAAAATGAGATTCTATCTGATTGAGTGTCAGAGCCCTTTCTGAAATCGATTGCATCTTGATGCATGTGATCTTACCAAGTCTGGGGTGAAACGAGACAAAAGATGAAATTCCATCTCATATTTAGAGACAGGTCTCCCTCCTTGAGTGAGCTGAAGCAATTCATCTTTGAGAATAGTTTGCGTGGATTGGGTAATGAGGGCCTCCCTAAATGCCTCTAGAAATAATTCCCATGGAATCTCCTCAGTCTCAATATCAGCGAACTTTGTATTTCCTATGTTTTCCCACCAATATTCTACATTGTCCTAGAACAAATGGGTGGTCAATCAGATGGCTTCAAATTAGGACATTTGATACTTGTTGGGTTCTTTTCCACTAGCTTTGGCTAGCTAATGATGTCCATGGGGTTCAGATCCCCATTAAAATGGAACATCCTCAGATGGAGAAAGTTGTGCAGAATGCCATCCGTCGAGAAGTGTGGGGCAGATGGAGCTACAACATTGATCATTGGGGGTTGCTAAGCTGCAATCAAACTACTAGTTTCTTGAGCTTGATGAGCTTGACTCTCAATCAAGGTTCTCTCCAAAATCATAAGAAATTTCACATATTCATAACCACTGAATGTAGAACAATGGTAGTCTTAATGGGAGTCATCATCAATGGAGAACTAGGATTTATGGTTGTTTTTCCAAGAATACAAATTCAGAAGGTGAATAAAAAAGGTTGCTTTTTCAATAATTACTTTGTAAAGGAGAAGTTACACGTAAGGGATAAGCTGAAAGACAAGATATTATGAATGAAGAATATAACTAGAAAGAGGAGATGATAATAATCAACTACAAAATTCAGCTACAAAAGAAGTACATAAACCCTTATAAGTGACAATGTATTGCACTCTCTTGCACTTCCTTTTAAGTCTTTGATATGTCTAGAACTACCATCTCTCAGCTGGTCCACTGAACAACATCCCTAAGATCTAAAGGTGTTAATTGTCAGGACATGTAGTCTCTCTTAGAGTAGTGTTTACATGATCTAACCACTCTCGAGCAAGAACTGGGTGACTGGTTCATGGAAAGGTTGGACAAACTAAGATTTTGTCGAGCACTTCTACGCCAACGAGAGATGTTCCAATAATGATTCTATCATAAACCTTGTTGTTTTAAAAGTCATCCGTACAATAGTCATCGAACTAACTAAGGTAGTAATTGAACCCATATTAATGGTTCTCCATTCCTAAAATGTCATTTATTAAAGATCAGGATTCGAGTTTACTTTAACTTATTTTGAGTGTTTTTTACTCTTTCAAGTTTGTTCAAACTCTATGGCGTCCTTTTACAGATATTTTTGTTTTCATTTTTGAGATTCAACTTGAAGAATTATAGATGACGCATCCCTTACACTTAGTGACTATGATCATATTTTCTCAAGAGAATGGATCATAAGATAGATAAAAACACTCTCCTTATCTAACACTTTATGATTCTTCTTTGATACAAACTGTAATGCTCTGCCGTACCTCTGTGCGCAATAGAATACTATTAGCGATGGAACAAGTCATTACTTGAAAGAAGCAACCCATAAAGACTTATTATCAGCCCGTCACTAAGGATGAATTAAGAGTAGTCCCCTTGAGTTACTACTTTCACATACTGACAATAGCTGCTGAAGACAATCCTTAAGATAAGTAAAATTTCCTTATCTCATATATTAGCTAATGTTATTCATACATATTAGCCTTAAGTTAAATAAATGGGAAAATGGCCATAATATATGAATAATCTTTGCATAACTGTACTGATCACATCATAATACTAAGCATAAGTAGAATATAAATAAAGTGTAGAAGCTTAAACATCTATTGATAAATCTAAAATTTATAGCAAAATAAGTAATAAAAATAAATACTTTTTTATTAGAATTGTATGCTTTGATGTACTTTCACTATTTTTAGGATAAAAGAGGAGCTAAATTAAATGCGGGTTGAAATAAAAAAATTTTGGGAGAAAACCGCTGCAACGCACCCCAGCGCATTGTCGCATGCTTTAGTGGCACAACACAGAGAGTTCTGCACTATCGCACGCCGTAGCAGTCTCAATACATAGACACTGGCGCTATAGTGCGCCAAAGTGAACCACGGTAAAGAGCTCCGCTCTATCGCGTGCCATAGAGGTCTCAAGATAGAGATTCTGGCACTACGATGAACCATAGCAAAACCAAATAAAGGCTTGAGAGCTACTGCATGCCACAGCAGAAGCAACTGTGGCCCAGACTTTGCAAAAATTCGAAAACATCTCACTATCGCGCACAGTAGCGGTCTCAAGACAGAGACTCTAGCGCCACCGCACGCAACAGTGCTACAAAACTTAAAGCTTACACACTATAACATGCTGCAATGGTCTCAAAATAGAGACATGGATGCTACCACGCGCCATAGGGCCAGTCGTAAAATCTGCCCAGCAGCAGTATTCAGGGCATTAAATGATATCAAAGGGTTAATTTATTGAAATATGTTACTTGGCCCCAAATATCTCCCAAAAAATATGAATGATTAGGATTTAAAATTTAAAATATATATTTTTATAGGCCCCACAAGCAAATGTGGAATTTATAATAATTTTTTATTACATTTAACTCTCTAAATCTAGTCATCTGATTAATTTTTTATTACACTTAATTTTTTTTCACACTTAACTCTAATTTATTTACTCTTCCCAGTAGCAAAACTTAAATTCCAATAGTTGAGATTCTTCATTACCTAAGGAATAAGGGAATAATCAAATAAAGAAAACACAACTTCTTAAATAGAGAGTTAATTACTGAATTAGTTAAAAAATAACTAGAGAAGAATCTATAAAAGAAAGAGTTGAAGATGAGAAAAAGGTTGTAGATTTTAGGCAAGCTAAGAAATATTTTACACAGCTCCTAAAAGGGTGATAGAGAAGGAAAGTTCCACCCTGAACCAAAGAGGAAGAAAGCTGTGCTTGAAGGAAAGAAGAAAAAGTACTGGATGTGAGGAAGAAGAGTGGTGAGAATGGAAGATAAGCCAGTAAACATGACAACGGTTCCTTGTATTGTATTACCTTCTAACTCATCTCCTTTCTTATAAAATTCATGCATTTTCTAATACTTGTAAGCTTTTCTGTGTTTTCTCATAAATAGCAGCTTAATCCCCTTGGGGAGGGTTGGGCATATGCATGTAATAAGTCAAGAATTAGAAAGTGTTGTACTGTTCAAATCATCAATGAACATGTTTTCATCTTTAGATTTAAATGATGTGATGAATGAGTTAGATTTCTGAATAATAATATGAAAATTATCTTGATGAATGACTGGATTTAAATTTGCAAAAATCATTGAGCGCTTGATTTGCTAAGAACAAAAGAACAAATGGTTTGCATGTTAGTGTCCTCGCAGCTAATGTCAGTAATAACATGAGTTGTACGATAATGGTTGGTGCACTCCTTAGTTCTAAGTGAATTAATAGAGTCATGAATATATATAATGATCTTTGAGCTCTATTTCTCACCATCAATTTATGTGAGAAGTCAGTGTCTGATGACAGTTAATGCACTACTTCTTGCTGAGCTGAGAAGTTGATGCATGTAATGCCGAGAACCACTATTAGAGCTCCATAGCTCATTTCTTGCTTGTGCGAAGAGAAAGATTTATTATGAGCTCAGGGTGCTGTGACATAGCCCAAGTAGCCCAATGAGTCATCTCTTTAGCTAACCCTAAATTAGATGCATGTGAGCCATTGGTGGAATCAAGTTCATGTGATAAAAATAAAATTGTAGATTTCATAACTTAGACGTAAGCATTGAATTCAATCACTAAAAATCACATGAAAACCTAAGTGCTAAGATTGAACATTAACATGAGCATCTCTGAGCACTAGGTTAGACCTAGTGCATTTGGGGAACACTCCAAGGAAGATTAGATCTCTTAATTAGAATAGTGTGTTCAACTCATTTAACACTAAATTGATATCAAAGAGTACTTACATAAATTTTTGACAAGTTGCATGTTGAACCTAACTCTCTCTATTTTCTCTAAAAAATAGTTTCTAATAAAAGAAACTCTTACTTGCTAAGATTAGGACCAACTATCAACAAAACTCACATCATAATTCAAACAATATTGAACTCTAATATACTTTTGTATAAAAACCAATACCATTCCCAGAGGATGATAAAACCTTGGGATCTCACCATCCCAAAAATTACTTTAGACCACGTGCACTTACGTGTAAGCGTAGACATACAAAAATAGTCTGTCATTCATACATAACATTCATAACAGAAGCTAAGTAAATATTTGTCTTAGAAAAGAAAGAAAATGCATCCAAATTTTTAATTATTACAAACCAACATTAAAGGAAAGAGCAGTATATAAAACTCTCATCATATAGCAATAAGTATACAAAATTAACATTGTGATAGCTACTAATCTACTGACTCCTTTTGAAGCTCCTGGATCAATTCTTGAATAGGTTCCTTAAACTGCTCAAAAGCTGACATTATTGATTTTACAATGCTAGGGCTTTAGCCAAAAATGAGAAAATGTATTGTTAAACAATAAGTCTAAGTATATTTTAGGCTACAAACAGTACTTTCTTATGTTTAGGGGATGTAAGTTAACATTCAATAAAAATAGAAAATCAAATTGTAAAAAGCTGAAGTAAATGGAAGTTGTAAGCTAAAACACTAAAACAAGAAAACTATAACAAAGTATGGAAAGTAAATCAACCAAAAGAAACTGTAAACTGAATAAAACTAAAAATAGAATTGTGTTGTATGCCATTGTATATATGTATTTGAATTTGCATATAAATATGCAATAAATTTGCATAATTTTGATACAACATGACATCCCACATTCTTAGGAAAGCATAATGCTCACTTACAATAAGTGCTTTTAAATTATCAGAATCAGCAAACAAAAGCAAATATCCCTTCTTATTACCTAGTTATTTAACATGTTTTCCTTAATATTCACCCCTTCTTAATGCCATAATAAATAAAAGCACTTATCCATTTGATTTACAATAATTCAAATCAAATTCAATTAACCTCAACATTTACCTAAAATTATTCCTTCATAACATCCTAATTTACCACATGTTTAGGAGTATATATACATAATTAGTATATCATAAGAAAGGTGATATTAAGCACTTAGTTTAATAAACTTCACTTATCCCATGTACAGAAATAAGAGATAAACATTTTGTTATAATGTATTCTCTCAAACTAAGATGTTCAAACCCCTACTTAAAATATAATTTAAACTCGGGATGTTTATCATGAACTAAATTATACTTATCTAACTACCTAAGATAAGATTCAAACTCTACAATTATATTCAGGGTAAATCTATCAAATCCATATTCTAACTTTAACTTAGAGTTTAGATTATGGATATATACTTTAATTTCATATGATAATACAAATATCATCATTTATAAGAAAACCATTTATTATTCAAGGAATGTTCAAATTATGAATAATAGTCTCCATTGTAGTAGATTATGACCAATAAGTTCCAAGAAAGAGACATTTAAGTCTTACAATTGGGATTAGCTATCACAATGTTCTTAAGTTTAATATAATATCACTGGTTAGTATTACCACAAGGAATAGGATTAGTAGCTAAAGTTCATATGGTTCATCTAAGATGCTACCACAACATAAGAGAAATAAGGTAATCCTACCTCAAGATGTACCTTATCCAAAGTTATATTAATCACTTAGGACACAAAGCTTAGCCTTAGCTTTTAAAGATCTAGAGCCCTTAATAATTACGTACACAATCTGCAAGCTTTAAGGATTGAAGTAAAATCAAGGCCAGTATTCATCATGCAAAGTTATAAGATTAATCATTGATTAAAGGAAGCAAATCAAGCATGCAAATCCATTAACATCTAAACTTATAATTTAGCATTCAAGTTAGGAGATAAACCCTAAAACAATTAGGAGTAGATTTTTTGATAATCAAGCATGTTTTATTGACTTATTAAAGATCAATTAATGCCAGGTTTTTTACTTAAGAGAAAATCAAAAGAGTTAAGCTTAGGATTAAAATGAAAACATCACATTAATCATTCCAAGACTTAATAATCTAACATGCCAAATTGCATGATCAAATGACAAATCAAAGGTTAATAATTCAATAGTTATCGTTTAATAAAGCTAAAATCACTATGTAATCATAATTGGGTTAATTTACATGCTTAATTAGGGTTAATCAAGAGTTTAAACTAATTAAGTATAATTGGAAGTTATACATGCTAAAAATTGAAATATGAGGATTCAATAGGTTGATTACTATCTAATGGTTTCATAAATACTAATTTTATCAAAATCAGACTTCAAATGAAGCTAAAAATCATTAATTAAGCTTTACTATAATTAATAATTAATTAGCAAAATCAATCATGAAAAGGTATATAAACCTTGCAATTAAGTTCTAAATAAGATAATGAAGAGATAGTAGCTAAGAGCCTGCAATTTGGATAAGTAATCATCTTAATATTCACAAATTAAGCATTGGGGGATTAAGACATAATTAAGAAAATAAATGATATAGAAATAAATATATCCTTATATTGAGTTCTACAAGATATATTGAACGATCAGAGACCATAAGCATGTTATTTGGACCATTGCACACCTTAATATTTACTAATAATGGTTAAATATAAATAGGGCATAATTAGTAATATCATCCATAGAAACCAAATTTTTTTTGCAATTTATTAGTCTATAAATTTTTTTAATCAAAATTGTATATAATACCATAACATTTGGATAAGAATTGAGGTAAATATTTCAAAACCTTAATTCCAAGCATTATTCCAAAGTTGGAACTTTATAAGAATTTAAATCCATGAATTTATTTTATTTAAATGACACTTAGTCCATTGGGTTAGTTGGGACCCGACGAGCCTTCCATCATTGGGACAGCACTGGTTGGTCTGGGCCTGCAACCTACTACTATCGAATAGCACAGTTGCAGGCTAGCCCAACCCTCACTGTTCTTCATCTACTATGTGAAATGCTCAAATGACAAGACTATTAGGGCAAGAGCCGATCACCAATTTCTCAGTCATTTATCCATGTCACTCCACGGTTCTAGTCAGAAAACGTTTTTCACCTATAGATGCGATGATTTCCCTAGTGAACCCTCTACAAGAATGTTGGATTCACCGGGTTGTTATCTGTCCTAAAATAACATACAAAGGTTCCTTGGGTTTACTAAGGGTAGCAAATTCCCCTGAAGACATTTAACCATTGCCAGAGCTCGATCCCTACACCATCAAGGTGTCATGGAGGATTGAAACCCCAACTTGGCTTGATCAGAGAGTGGCTAGATTGCTGAGACATTACTCAGCCTACAACACTGTGAAGTGCTATAGCCCGATCGATCAATACGATCGACCGAGAGTCAGCTAAACCCCAAGACTGCAAAGTTTCTATCACACATCCATGACATACGATTATGAAATGCGAGGGACTAGAATTGCTCTCAAATTATCAGTGGAGTGTCTTCATCTCTACTTTTTATAGGCTCAGTTCAGACATCAAATCCTCATTCTCTGCAATGAGCTTACCTACTCAATCCAATTCATATCAATGGCCTAACCCACATCTAGGACTCACAACATTGAAGACTAATCCTAGAGCATGGATAACTTAACATTGAGCTTACTCAGCTCAATGAAGTCAAAAAACTGTACTTGAAAGAGCAGAAGCCTGAAGGTATGGAGCTGGAGTGGTTTCAAAAACTACAAATGATAGATGGTATAATCGGAGGGTGTGAACTATAGACCTCAACCATAGGCAGCAAAGAATTGGAGCAGGAGATGCCAATAATTCAGTAGGTCACCCACTAGAAGTAGCAGTAATTGGGAGGTTTGGAGGGTTCAGAGGAATCTCTCAGTGGGCAAAAGGGCTCACAAAGTCTTTCTGAGGCTATTTATAGTGGCGAGAATCTCTGGGAAAACTACCATGGATTGGGCCCTACCCAAGAACCTAACTCGAACCATTCCCGAAATGAAGTTAACTGAGCCTCGTGGCCCGATGGGAGATCCTTAACTGCTTTGGGGACGAAGCCAATGGCCTATTAACATGGCTCTGAGTGTGGGAAACAAGCTCTGGCATGAGTGTACAGACAGATTTCCTCTTACAGACACTAACAACATCAGAATGAAGATCCACAATGGTGAAAGCTACGGCATCAGTCTGATTGATTAATCATGAAGGAAGAATGGTCCTGATTGCACATACTGTAATGACCGAATGCGCATGAATTTACATCTATAGGATAATGGGCGTGATCCAATGTCCTTGATCGAAACTGGCAAGATTCGATCTAGATCATCGATCTGGATCTTTGATCTGTGAGAATGAAGGGCTCATATGGGCTTAAGAGGATGCTACACATGCTAAGCCTCGTAGCGCATCTCCCACGATCCGCACAGTGGATCTAGGCAATCAGGCAATCGTTGGAGGGCTAAAGTGAAAATATTTAAAGTTGCAAACCCTTATGTGCAAATTTTTCTAATTAAAATAAATTTAATTATTACCTAAATGACCTCCAAAAATTCTTAAACTTGCATCCCTAGCTAATTTGGGAGTGAGGAATTCAAAATGCAAATCAGAAATGGATTTGGAGATCAAAATTATTTAGCTATTTTCTAGGGTTCTCAAATTGACAAAATTGTCAATTCAACTTTTTAAGGTTCGATTGATCCCAAAACTACAAAGTTAGGTCCTAATGGCTACATAAAAATAAGGGAATGATAATTAGAGGATAATTAAGTTTAGATTAGCTTGGATAATAACCTAGGGTTATTATAGACATGCCCCAATTTAGTGTGACTTTTGATCACGCGCAAGCGTACGTAGTCTGAAGTAATATAGGGATGATGAGTCCCAAATTTATCATCCATAGGGATTAATAGAGGGCTATTAGTTAGTTTTACTTCTTCTAATGTTTAGACAAATGAAAGTGGTTTTGTTACTGGCTAAATGCAAAATAATTAAACCTAAGTTATGAGGATTGTATTAATGCTTAGGAATCAGAGAGAGTTTGACTGATTAATTATGGTTTAACATTTCTAGTTCATATTGAGCCTCAGAGGATTATTTCATGAGTTTGTTAAAGTCATATTTCATAGGGTTGTAAGAGCTTATACCCACTAGTGATTTCTCACACACATGGGTCACTCACCGCTAAACCATAAGGCCGACTTTAGCCGATCTCGGATGAGACCTCTTGGTTTCAAACCTTAACATCTAAACGATGGTTTCTTTAGGCTCTATCAGTATTCTCTATCTAATGTAAATGGAGTTCGATTTTCCTTTCTTTATTCTCACATGCACATAGATGTTTCCATGTTCAAAGGAGAGTGTATATATGTAACAATTCAATACTATTAATCAATAATTAGTAGTCAAATTAGCATGTAAATTTTTCCATTAGTCTCCAAAAAGTGTTTAGAGCAAATCCTGAAAATTTGGAGCAATTCGAAGCTCAAATGAATATTCTGATCAATTTAATGTATTAATCCAATTTGAAAGTTTTTATAATTAATTTAATCTCCAAACCAAAATTAGAATTTACTATTGAACTTCTCACTCCCAGATTAGCTAAGGGCAAAATTTTGAGAATTATTGGAAGTCGTCAAATTTTCCCTAATATTATAATAAATTTTAAATATGCAGTAAATTAAAATAATTAAATAGATCTCTAATTAAAATTCTGATTTCATTTTTGAGTTCCTCACCCCCTAATTAATAAGGGGTGAATATTTATGATTTTTTGGAGCTCATTTAGTAGCCTAATTTTAATTACCAAAATGTATTGAATATAGAATTTAAATAATAAATACAGTGGGTGGGGCCCACCATCTTTAATCAAGTCTGGCTATTCAATCGTGTGGCTTGATCAGGGTCACTCGAGCAATCCCGCTCCGGCTAGACAGACCAAAAGCTGTCTTCCCCATACAGAGAGCTGGGAGTGTGGCATGGCCTTGTCTGTTGAACAAGCGAATGAATGGGAGGGCTCTCCATAAGCTTATCCATTGCTCAAGCCCATACCTCTCTTCTCCTTTTATCAAGACACAATCATGATCGATCCTGCACTTATTTTGGTAGCAATCATGAAACTTTGTTCCGAGCTGATACCCCATTGTCTAAAATCTAGGTACCCCATTATTCTTCTTTTCCCTTCTAATTAAGTTCGATTACTTATTGTACCTATTTATGAATAGATTCAGTGATTGATCGAGCTCAAATGAGCTCAATTCAATCGCAAATTTGTGACCCCATCTACAGTTATGTAAATAACTATCCAGAAAATCTTGACTCTCGAAGCTTATGGTCTCACAAATCCTAGTATTAGAATGATTCTTATGGGTCGATTTAGGTACCAATTCGATCAATATATAGCACAACCCATGAGGTGCCCTAATTTGGGAAATTTTTGATACCCTATGGAAGAACTCTCAAATTTTGTTGTTCCTTCCTTACTCTAAATAACATAATGAAGAGATAGAGGCTAAAATCATGTCATTTGGATAAGCAATTATGTTAATATTCACTAATCATACTTATCAATGTTTAAAACATAACTATAAAAATAAATAAATAAAAAAAATCTATACCTATAATTGAGTTCTACAAGATATATTTAATAATCAGAGACCATAAACATGTGATTTGGATCATTGCACACCTTAATATTTACTAATCAAGATTAAATTTAATTAGGGCATAATTAGTAAAATCATCCACATAAACCAAAATATGTTTCAATTTATTAATCAATACATTTTTTTGATCAAAATGGTATATAATATCTTAATCTTTGGAAAAGAATTGTGTGAAATATTTCAAAACCTAAATTCCAAGCATCATTCCTAACTTGGAACTTTACAAAAAATAAATTCCATTGAATTTATTGAATTCCAGCAGCTCTGTGTGCATCGAGTCAGCCAAAACCCAACAGGCCTTCCTTTATTGGGACAGCGCAGTGTGACCAGGGCCCGACAACCAGCTACTATCGAATAGCGAGGGTCACGGGCTGGCCCGACCCGCACTGTTCTTCACCTTCTTTGTGAAACTCTCTGATGCTAGGACGATTAGGGGTAAAGCCGATCACCGAATTATCAACTGTTCATCCATGTCACTCCATGGTTCCAGTGGAAAAATGTTTCCCACCTTCATAGGTGCCAATTACCCCAGGAAATACTCCGCGACAGTGCTAAATTTGTTGGGTTGCTATCTTCCCTAAAATAGCCTACTGAGATTCCTAAGGTTTAGTGTGGGGAGTAAATTCTCCCCACATAAATTGAACCATAGCTGGAGCTCAATCCCAACACCATCTAGGGGTTATAAAGGATTGAAGCCCCAACTTGGCTCGGTCAGAGAGTGTTTGGGTCGTTTAAACCTTACTCAACCTACAACATTGTGTAGTGCTATAGCCCGGTCGATCAATACGATTGATCAAAACTCAGATAGACCCCAGGAATGCACCATTTCAATCGCACAACCATGACATACAATTACTAAATGTAAGGGACTAGTATTGAGCTTGAATAATTAGTGAAGTGGTTTCGTCTCCACTGGTTACAGGCTCTGTCCAAACATCGAATCCGCATTGTCTGGACTAAGCGTACCTACTCAATCCAATTTGCAATATCATCCTAACCAATTGCTAGAACTCATAGCATTGCAAACTAACCCTATAGCATGGATAACTTGACATTGAGCCTACTTGGCTCAATGAAGGGGAAGGATTGTACCTGGAAAAGTAGAAGCTTGAAGGCAGGGAGCTGGAAGTGGTTTTAGAAGTTATTGATGATTGACAGTACAAGTTGGGGGTCTGAACTCTCGATATTACCTACAGATAGCTAAGAGTTAGAGCAAAAGATGTCAGTAATTCAGTAGGTCTCCCTCCAGAAGTAGCAATAATTAGAAGGTTTGGAGGGTGCAGATGAAGTTCTCAGTGGGCAAAGGGGCACACTAAGTCTTCCTAAGGCTATTTATAACGATGAGAATCTCAGGGAGGACTACCATGGACCAGGCCCAACTCAAGAACCCAACTTGAGCCATTCCTGAAATGGAGCTAACCCAGCCTTGTGGCCCAATGGGAGATCTCTAACTACTTTGGGAAGGAAGCCAACGGCCTATCGACATGGATCTGGGAGTGGGGAATAGCTTCAAGAGCGAGCGTACGTGCATATTTCCTATGTTGGATGCGGGTGACTGCGAGACGAAGATCCACAGTGGCGAAAAATATGACATCAATCTGATTGATCGATTGCAAAGGCAGAACGGTCCTGATTGCGCGCACAATAACGACTAGATGTGGATGGGTTAATAGCTGTCAGATCGCGGGGGCGATTCAACTTTCGTGATCAAAATAGGCAAGATCCGATCTAGAACATTAGATCTGCGGGAATGAAGGGCTCAGATGGGCTTAAGAGGATACTGCATGTGCTGAGCCTCATAGCAGATTGAACACGGTCCACACAGCGGATTTGGGCGATCTGTCGACTTTTGGAGGGCTAAAGAGAAAATATTAAATGTTGCAAACCCTTATGTGCAAATTTTCTTAATTACTAAATGACCTCCAAAAATTCCCAGACTTACACCCATAGCTAATTTGAGGGTGAGGAATCCAAAAATGATGTCAGAAATAGATTTGGAGATCAAAATAATTTAGTTATTCTCTAAGGTTCTAAAATTGATAAAATTTCCAATTCAACTTATTGAGGTCTGATTGACTCCAAAACTTCATGGTTAGGTCCCGATGGCTAGATAAAGCTAATGGAATGATAATTAGAGGTTGGTTAAGCTCAGATTGGCATTTGTAATATCCTAGGGTTATTGCAGACTCCCCCACTTAAGAATAATGTCGCCCTCGATATCATGACTAGGAAGGGAAAGAAGAATGCATAATTTAAGAATAGAGAAGGTAAAGTGAAGTTCCTGGATTCTCAAAAAGACTTGGATAATTTGCCTTCATATCCTCCTCTTTCTCCCAAGTCGAGTCATCAAGAGAACAGTTCCTCCATTGAACCTTCACCATGGAGAAAGAGCGAACTCTCAACTTCTTTTGATTGCGAGCTCTAAGATTCTGATTGGCTCCTCCACATATGAAAGATCAAGATGGAGAGATATGGCTGGAAGTTGAATCAACTTTCAAAAATTTTAAATACACCTTCTTAGTGATGAAATGTGAAATGTATTATGCACCACTGAGAAGTCTTTAGGAAGCCTTAAATTATAGGCGGCAGAACCTACTTTGGCTGCAATTTTAAGAAGTTCGACATAACGGGTATTAAGCTTCCCTGCTACTCCAAAATGAAAAACACCTTTCATCGAGATGACTTTAACATACTCCAAGTCACCAACTTTAAACTCTAGAGGACAATGCTTGGCATCATGATACTTGCTTTAATGATATCAAGCAACATGAACCCTTTATGGAATAAATTGCACCTTCCTGTTGGTTACTTCAACTAAATTAAACTTTAAAAGTTGAACGCTGCCATTTTTTGACCACACAAGTGGAGTATTGCACCTTCTCCTATACAAGGCTTCATATGGGGTCATGCCAATGTTTGCTTGATAACTATTATCACAAGCAAACTCCACAAGAGGAAGATGATCTTCCCATAAACCACCCAAATCTAAGATATAGGGATGCAACAGATCTTCAAGAACTTGATTCACTCTTTCAGTATGACCATCAGTTTGAGGGCGAAAGGCCATGCTCATAGCTAGGGTGGTTCCTAGATCCTGATGCATTACCTATCAAAACTTGGAAGTGAATCTGCCATGTCCATCGGACATAATCAATTTAGGAATTCCATAGAGTCTAATGATTTCTTTGATGTAAATATTTGCCAACTTCTCCATAAAATCTGGTTGATGAATTGAAATGAATTGAGCTAACTTGGTTAACTGATTGATTAAGACCCAGATAGAGTTAGCTCCATATGACAACTTAGGCAAACCCATAACAAAGTCTATCAATATGTCGAACCACTTCCATTCTAGAATTTCAAGTGGATGCAGTAATCCTTCAGGCCTTTGGTGTTTAGCCTTAACAAGATTACATGCATGGCACTTTACTATAAACTCTGCCACAATTCTTTTCATTCAAGGCCATCAGAAGGATTTCCTCAAATCCTGATACATCTTAGCATTGCCATGATGAATAATGTAGCCTGATTGATGGGCTTCAACTGGAAATTTATGGTGCAAGGACTTATGGATTCACAACTGATTCCCTTGATATGAAACACTATTGTGAAATTGTAGATTGAAACAGTGACCACTCTCAATAAGGTCTTAAACTTCAAGTAGTCTTCATCAACTGATTACAATATGGAGACATCCCTGAAGAAGGTTGATTCAGACAAATGTTGATCTACTAACGTACTCAACTCTTCACTGCACACTGGTTAAATGCACAACTTGGTGAATTCATCTTCAAGAGGACTTTCAACAATCATGGAACTGAGATGACAGCTTAGAGCATCAGCTACCACATTTTATTTACCACTATGGTATTGAGTACTGAGGTTGTAGTCACAGATTAACTGCAACCATCTTTTTTGATGACAGTTTAACTCTCAATGAGTGGATAATTACTTCAAACTCTGATGATCATTGAAAATTTTGCATCTAACTCCATAAAGGTAGTGTCGCCAAATTTTTAGAGTGAGCACTACGACTGCAAGTTTGAGGTCATGGACAGGATAATTCTTCTCATTTGATCTCAACTAATAGGATGCATAAGAAATCACTTTTTTTCTTACATCAAAATACACCCAAGGCTAGTTCCTGAGGCATCGATGAATATGTGGAAATCCATACCTTCTTTGGGTAAGGCTAGGACAGGGGCAAAAGTGAGAGCCTACTTGAGCTTAGAGAAGGCCTCTTCGCATTTAGGAGTCCACTCGAAAGGAATAACTTTTTGAGTCAACCTAGTTAAAGGAGAAGCTATCTGCGAAAATCCTTTGACGAACTTACGATAATAGCCTGCAAGTCCCAAAAAGTTATGAGTATCAATCACTGTCTTTGGTTGAGAGCATTCTTGAGCATTGTTGAATTTCCTTTGGTCAACTTAGATTCCTTGGGCATTGACCATGTGACCAAGAAATGCCACAAAATTGAGCCAAAACTTGCACTTTGAATACTTTGCACAAAGCTGATGCTTGTGTAATTCTTCAAGCATAGCTCTTAAGTGGTCTTCATGTTCCACTTTGCTCTTAGAATAAATGAGTATATCTAACATGATTATGAACTTATCCAAGAAAGGCTTAAGCACACACTGCACTAGATTCATAAAGATGGATGGCCTATTCATTAGACCGAAGGACATCAATAGGAATTTGTATTGTCCAAAGTGCGTTCTAAATGCAGTCTTTTCAACATCTTCATCTTTGACTCATTATTGATGGTATTTTGACCATAGATTGATCTTAGAGAATACCTTGGCTCCAGCTAGCTGGTTGAACAGATCATCGATATGAGGCAAATGATACTTGTTCTTAATCGACACCTTATTGAGCTCTCTATAATGTATACACACTTTCTTCCTGATGAAAAGAATAGGTGCTCCCTAAAGAGATATACTCGGTCTAATAAAACCTCTCTCGGGCAGTTCCTGTAGTTGCTTGTTCAACTCTTACAACTCCTTGGGTGCCATGCAGTACAGGAACTTCAAAAGTGGCTGAGTTCTAAGAATAAGATTGATCGCAAACTCTACTTCTCTAGCTGGTGGGAGGCCAAGTAGATCTTTAAGAAAGTCATCAACAAATTGTCTAACTACACGGTTCTTATTGATAGGAACGTCTTCAATCTTCTCTCCCATCACGGTTACTAGGAAACCATTGCACCCTTTCCTGACCAACTTTTTTTCCTTGAGAGCGTTGACCAGGGAAGCTTGGGTGCTTAGCTTACCAATGAACAACCTTGCCTGACTTCCACTTTCCAAAGTAATCTTTGTTTCCTAGAAGTTGATAGTCACATCATGCTTACTTAGCTAGTTCATCCCTAATATAACATTTAAATTTTCTATAGGAAGCACAACTAACTTGGCTTTAAAAATTCGATCACCGATGGGGATGGCTACACTACAAAATTATCGATCTTACATACAGGCTTCAGAAGGTAGCCCTATGCTTAAAGAATTGGCTAGGCGATAAAAGGGGAGCTTTAAAGTTTTAGCCTAGCTTTCTAATACAAAGGAGATACTTTCTCTAGTACAAAAAAGGATATTGAAGGTTTTGTCACTTATATCTAGAGTGCATATGTTCAATATAATATAGTTTTACTTGAAACACTCAAGCAAGAAGAAAATAATAAGCAAAAGCAAAAACTAACAAAGATTAGAACATACCAGATACGATGTCGTTCTCTTCAGAAGCAGATACTGGAGTCAACATGTAGACTCTATTAGGAGATAAAGATTGACGATTTTGTTCTAGATGACCTTGATGATTCTGAGTACGAGGGGGAGTGGTAAAGTTCCTTAGTGCTGGAATAGGAGAAGTTGGCAGCATGATCCCCAAAGCAAGAGCTATGTTATTCAAAGGTTGAGGGTGAAAGACTTGATCTCTTTTGGAGCAGACAATGGCAACTCCATTGATAGTCATCTCAGTTATGCATTGGTAAAAATGGTGGCCTCTTGTTTGTTACAAGTGAAGCAAACATTTGCCTGATGGTAACACTTACCTTAGGGGTGGGTGTGTTTGCATTCAAAAGTCTCCATTGGGGGTTGTTCAGCTTCAATGTGATATACCTTAAATACCTTATGATGCTTAAAAGCTTCTTTTCTTGCAGTAATGAGGTCAGCTTTTCTCTTTTTGTCCATCTGACTTTGAAAAGGCTCTTTATGCACTGCTTCAATGAGTTCTGAAAAATATTTAAGTTGATCAAAAATGAGATGAACTCTGATTGAGTTTCAGAGCCCTTTTGGAAATTGGTTGCATCTTGATGCATGTGATCTTACCAAGTTTGGGGTGGAATAAGATAAAAGTCAAAGTTCCATCTCATATTCAATGACATATCTCCCTCCTTGAGTGAGCTGAAGCAGTTCCTCTTCGAGAATAGTTTGGGCAGATTAGGGATACGGACACATCTCTGTGAATGGCTTGCTTGAACCTCAGTACGGAAACTTTCAATGGCTTGCTGGAAGCCCAAGTACTCTTCGTCCTTGGTTTGGGATACGGACACATCTCTGTGAAAGGTGGGTTTGACATTGATGTTTGCCAATGCGGAGCTAAGTTTGTCTCCACAGATAGGCTTGATACTCATTTTGCAAAATTCTTCTACTAGCGGGCTTTTTGATATAATGGCATTTAGGGTGGCCTGACGACTCAGGGCGTCAGCGATGACGTTGGCCCTTCCAGAGTGATAATGTATGTCCAAATCGTAGTCACTGATCAATTCCAGCCATCTTTTTTGCCTATAGTTCAGCTCTCTTTGAGTGAATATGTATTTTAGACTTTGATGATCTGTAAAAATTGAGCATTGAACCCCATACAGATAGTGACGCCAAATCTTCAAAGCAAACACTACAACATCCAATTCCAGATCATGTACGGCGTAGTTTCTTTCATGGATCTTCAGTTGACGGGAAGCATATGCTATGACATTCCCTCCCTACATCAATACAGCACCTAAGCCTATACCAGAGGCGTCAGTATAGACTTGGTAGTTTACTCCTTCCTTAGGCAGGACTAGGACAGGGGCAGAGGTAAGCTCATCTTTTAGTGCCTGGAACGCGGCTCCACAAGCTGGCAACCATTCAAATGGTACTACCTTCTGGGTAAGTTTGGTGAGTGGAGAGGCTATCTGAGAGAAGGCCTTCACAAATCTTCTGTAGTATCTGGCCAAACCCAAGAAACTCCTGATCTCTGTCACTGTCTTGGGTTGTACCCATTCTTGGATCGCGTTGACCTTGTTTTGATCTACTCTGATCCCTTGAGCATCTACAATGTGGCCTAAGAAGGCGACAGATTCTAGCCAAAACTCGCACTTTGAGTATTTGGCGTACAGCTGGTGGCTCCTTAGCTCTTCTAATACGGTCTGTAGATGTCCTTCGCGTTCTTTCTTCGTCTTAGAGTATGTTAATATATCATCTATAAACACGGTGACAAATTTGTCCAGGTACGGTTTCAAGATACGTCGCATTAAGTCCATAAAGATGGAAGGTGTATTTGTTAGTCCAAATGACATCACTAGGAATTCATAGTGACCATATCTAGTCCTAAAAGTAGTCTTTGCTATGTCGGAATCCTTCACTTGCAGCTGGTGATATCCCGATCATAGGTCAATCTTTGAGAACACTTTTGCTCCTGCTAACTGATCGAATAGATCATCGATGTGGGGTAGAGGGTACTTATTCTTTATGGTGACTTTATTCAGCTCTCTATAATTAATACACATACGCATGGACTCGTCCTTCTTTTTGACAAATAAAACTGGTGCTCCCCATGGAGAAGAACTGGGCCTGATAAGACCCTTCTTCAGTAACTCTTGGAGTTGCTTATTTAGCTCTTGCAACTCCTTAGGTGCCATTCTATAGGTGCTTTAAAAATAGGTTGGGTTTCTGGGATAACATCGATTACGAATTTGACTTCCTGAATAGGTGGAAGACCGAGCAGGTCTTCGGGGAAGACATCGATGAATTCACAAATGACCGGATTCTGAGATATAGGAATGTCTTCCTTCTTTTCTCCTAGTATCGTCACTAGGAAGGCATTGCAACCTTTCCTGACTAGCTTCTTGGCTTGAATAGCATTAACTAAGGAAGCTCTTGTACAAAAGTTTCTTATAAATGATTTAGCTTGTTTACCACTGCCCAGGGTGATCTTTTTCTTTTGGCAGTTAATGGTGACGTCAGGCTGGCTTATCCAATTCATGCCCAAAATAACATCAAAATTGGCTATCGGCAGTATTATCAGTTTGGCTTCAAATTTTGTTCCTCCGAAGGGAACTTGTAGCTTACAAAATTGCTTGGCTTGCAATTGAGCTCCGGATGGCAACCCCACGCTTAAAGGTTTTGCTAGGTGGTGGATTGCCAAATTGAGAGACTTCGCCCAGCTCTCAAAGATGAAAGAGTGGCTTGCTCTGGTGTCGAACAGAATGTTGCAGGGCTTACTATTTATATATATATATATAGTACCTAATTATGGATGCAGAATTTACTAGTTACCATTAAGAAAGTATGAATAGAATGCTAGATTGGTTCAGAAGCATGTACCTGATACCACATGGTTGTCTTCCATGGCCTCAGTCGGTGTAAGAGTGTATACGCGCGCCTGGCCAGCGGGCCTATTGTAAGGCTGCTTGATTGGCAGCCTGGAAGTGCTAGGACGAGAAGCAGGAAGTGCCTCGCATCAAGGAGCAGGAGGTGGCAAGGCTGGACGTGCTGCAGCCGTGGTAGGGGCTCGCTCGTAAAGATTGAATACGGGTTGGCCCTTCACACTCTTGATTGGTGTGCCATTAATCATATCGGTCATATGGCATTGGGTATAGCCATGTCCTGGCTTGCCGCAGGTAAAGCATACTCACTAACCGTGGAAGCACCGGCCATATGGATGCGGCTTGGTACAGCCGTTGAAGGGATCCGCAGTAGGGGCTTCTATCTTGATTTGGTAAACTCTAGCTCTGTTTGGGTTATCCTAATGCACCACAGAGTCGGTGAGCCTCTTAGCTTCCCGCTGTTGGTGCTTTTCTATCACCTTGGCGGTCTCCAGCAGTTCTAGGTAGTCGGTCATGCGGAAAGGTACGACCTGGGCCTGTATAGAGGGCCGAAGATCGCTTTGGAAATGGTGACATTTGTCCTCTTTAGTGGGCACCAGGCTCGAGGAGAATATGGCGAGCCTTCTGAATTTTGCGTCGTATGCTGCCAGTGTACGGTTCCCTTATTGCAGCCTGAGGAATTCTTCTGGTATGTTACGACGCTCAGATAAGGGAATGTATTTCGCCTGGAACACTTCTTCGAATTCTTCGTACGAGATCTCTTCCAAGCAAATGTCGGTGAAGTGGGTGGTACAAAGGTGGTTCCACCAGTGTTCTGCCTCACCGTACAGCAGATGGGTGACCAGTCGGATCACCTCAGTATCTGAACACTTGATACTTGTCAAGATTTTCTCCACCATACACAGCCAGTCCTCTGTGTCCACGACCGACAGACTTCTGTTGAACATGGGGGGTCTAAGCTGGAGGAAGTTGTGTAGCAACCCATCGGCAGACTAGACGTAATGCTGGTAGGAATACTGGAGTGCTGGGGCAGCTTCTACCGTCACGTGGTTCTGGTTTATCTGCGATACCAGAAGATGCTCCATGCGTTTAGCCTGCTTAGCTTGAGCCCTTGTAGCCTTTCTAGCCAGTTTTTGGCTCTCTCTTGCTTACTGCTGGTGGGATCCCACCATCATCTTTACGGCTTCCAGTAAGGCGCGTGCCTTGCTGGATGAGGTACTGGAGGGAGCATGCGAGGAACTCTGGCCTGGGTTCATGTTTGGTTTACTAGAATCTGAATTAAAGACAACATAATTTTAGCATTTCAGGAAAAATAGGAGATCACGATAGTTTATCTTCCTTTTATTAATTAAATAATAAGTGATACATCATTGGAAATGGTGTACAAAGAAGAAAAGATAACTACTAGGGAAAAACACAGAATCTATCATATGTATTTCCTCATGAAAGCTTGGGTAAATTCCGCATAGGTCAACGCTCGGTGGCGACAGGCATGTCGTTGTTCGAACCTCCATACTTCCTGAGCCCACCACTCCTCCGCATAACCTTGGAGGATGATCTCGATGATGTTGAGTCAGGCGCTATCTAGGCACTCTAGTTCGTCGAACACCTTGGTTACCCTTCGTAACCACTCCTTGGCCAGGATGGGGAAGTCCAATCCTCATTACACCGCATCTTCCAACATCTTTTCCAGTACGCTGGCTCCTGCTGGAGAGACTCCTTGGACTTCTCTCCCATACCTCTTTGCCAAGCACACATCAAAGCTCCACCTATCTTTAAAGTGGGCAAAGAGGTCGTATCCTGTCATACTTGCACGATAGTATCCCTAGATACCCAGATCAAGTGATGTAAGAATAATTGCTTTTATTTTAGGTTACAAGGATGCATAAAGTAGTACAGATAGCACATAAATAGAAGCTAAAATATCTATCCAACATATCGAGCCGTAAAGGCACGACAAAAGTCCTCATAGGTGACGTCCTGTTGTAACCATTCACGTCGATAGGTGAGCACTCTAAGGGTGACGCTCCACCAGTCTCTAGCTCCATCCTATAGGAGGCGTGTCACGAGGGCAATCTTGGCATTTTCTGTAATGTTCATCATCTCCATCACAGTATCGGTCATCATTAGCCATCTCTTGGCTAATGTGGGGAGATTATACCCTCTGATTGCGCTTTGCTGGAGCAGTTAGGTCAACATCCTAATTTCAGGATCTAATATTCCTTCTATGTACACATCATGTCATCGATGGAATTGGACAATACTTTCCCAATTTTCTTCAAATCGTCGGTGATGCCTCTCAACCGTCATTCTGGTATATCTAAGTACGTCTACTGAAATGGTTAAATTTAAAAAAAAAAATTAGGGTTCTACCTTATACACTTGCTTGCGTATTTGGTTATTTAACTTCTTATTCTAAGTTTTGATATTGTGATTCCTTGGATGTGACTCTAATGTTTTTAGTCATAGTGACTGAACTGGCAGAAGAATCTTCCATTAGGTAGATAAGAATGCAAATTCTAATCTGACACCTTATGGAATTCTCTGATACTAACTGTGGCACCCCACCCCTTAATCCACAAGATTAAGCTAAGGGGTGGTGGGTCACTCTAGCTAACCCTTCTCTTATCATTGGATTAGGATGAAATCCACAATCCACCTAATAAGGGAATGAGTGAGCACAGAATCAATATAATCAGTCACTATCTACTAAAACCATACAGAGTGCGAAAGCGATTTACAAATGAGAAACATCCAAGCATCACAGTATAAATAGCAAAAAATAACTCAGAATAAAAGCATATTAATCTAAAACACATAGTCAAGGGTACCTATTTTATTATATCAATTTAAAGTTTAAGTAATTCAAAGTGAAAATACTCTCATCCTCACTTAAAATAAAATTATGCAGCTTCTTCTAAGGGCTCCTCCTCTGGATACGGCTCCACTCCTAGCTCCTGATCATCTAACTGAAGGGGATCTGCCATTGTCGATTTCACAATATAGGGCCCCAGCCAAGAAAAGAAAAATTTTGTGTTAGACAATTGTCTAAGTACATTTTAAGCTGATACATTTTATTTGTTTTGTAATATTACCATTTTACATTCTCTAAGCAGTAACTGTATCAAAAACAGGGAGCAGCTAGCAATATAATAAGATAGGAAAAAGCTATAAATAATCATTTATAACTTAAGCAAAATGGGAGACTAAGACATGCCTCACATGCAAACTAAATAAGGCAAGGCATATATAAATAACTAAATAAGTGCTGAAAGAAAATACTACATCCTAAATATGCTAGTGGTCAAAGGAAATATACAAATTAAATAATATAACTCAGTAATGATACATATAGCAGCAAAGTTCTAACATCCTAAAATATATATATATATATATATATATAAGCAGGACAAAGGAATAGCTGACTGAATGAAAATACTGAAAAGTAAATAAAATATCAAAATTGAATATATATAAACATCTGTGTACTAACTACCATACAGAAAAGAGCTAATCTAGCCCACTGAATATCAAAAAGATCCAAGTGTCATCAAGGAGACTAGGCGCAAACTATATAACCCTAGTGTCATTCAAGGAGACTAGGCAGATATATAGTGTTTTCTCCTAGTGTCATCAAGGAGACTAGGCAAAGAAAACACAACAAATCTTCTCTTAGTGTCAACAAGGAGACTAAGCAAAGAAGATATAAACAAGGTCTTCTCCTAGTGTCAACAAGGAGACTAGGCAAGGAAGACATGACTGAGAGGCTGCTCTAACACATACAATTATTATCCTTAATCAATCACTTTAATATTTTCACAAGAAATCTAAGGAGTTTCCATATTTTTCTAATATTTTATTTATGCATCAAAGTTCTTATATGATATGCTCAAGGGTTAAGGCACAAAAATATAAGGTATGCATAGCAATAAACATCAAATAGAAGCAAAGGACTCTACTAAATATAGTGATATCATTTGTTTTCTACTTAACCATTCTAACTATTCCAAATTACACAAGTTCAGAATCACCATTTTCCTACTATCGAGTGTAACTTAGAAACTCGTCCTTATAAGTTAAAAGGATTATAACTGATCAGGTTCTAATCTAATTCAATCAAATGACGACTATAGTTTAAATCAATAAATTATACGTCTTAGTTTTGTGATTTTAGACATTCTATCTAAGATCTATCAAGATCTTCTAAACCTATAGATAATGGATTAAACACTATGAGATTAAGCTTAGTCACACAATCCAAAGGATAAGACATAAGATCTAAGTTTACTCTAAAAGTGATCTACTAATTAAGGCAAATCCTATTAAATAATCAAACTTAATAGGATGAATCTCCTATCCTAAAACTAAGTTAAAAGACAAAATAATCAGAATAAGTTATAAAATTCTATAAACTAATAAAACTAAGGTTTATTCATTGAATAACCGATTTACCCAATGAATAAAATCTAACCTAGGATCTAGTCCTAGTCTCAAGAGTAGGCCTTACTTAAGGGTCTAAAAGTCAACTTTGATTTAAGGCTCCAAATTGGGATTTCTTACTTGTCAAATGATTCCTTACTGTCTAACATAGAGATAGACAATAATTATACTAAATTTGGATAAGAAATGGGTTATATAGGTCGAAACTAAGGTTTTTGACCTAAGGGGTATTTTGGTAAGTTGTACTTAATGAAATCTAAATTTTTATATAGTTTACTATTGGTTGATGTTTAAGAACTCCATAGAGTCTAAGAACACTAAATTCTAAGATCTAATGAATTATTTATAATCATTTGAATTCTTAAGGGTAGATTTGGTAATTTTTCTAAATTAAGAGGGTCAAAGAGGCATAACTCCTTCATTTGGTGTTCAAATTCAACAAACTTAGTGGCTATAGTTTCCCTATATCACATTGAATATTTTGACTAGTGGTTGGCCCAAATTGGACTTCAATTGACCAAGTTATGACCTAATTATGGTTAGTGGTAGTTTGGTCATTTTTGATTTTTATAGAGTTCAAAACCTAATTATTTTATTATATTACTATAGGCACTAAAATTTAAGCTATCTAATACTTTAAATTTTTGAATTTGGAGTCCGGATGACAAAGTTATGAGCGATTTAATTTTCTGGCCGCTGCGGCGCACTGTAGCGCGTGGCAGCGCACTGTAGCGGCCAAAAATATTATTTTTAAGCGCTAGGGTGCGCTACAAGTGGTACCTATTCGAAACGGGGGCGCTAGAGCGCGTTGTAGCGGGCAAAAATGCCGTTTTCGGTGGTATGGTGCGCTATAGCGGACCTGGATTTAAGACTTGAAGCGCTGCAGCGCGTTGTAGCAGATTTTGCGCTGCAGCGCGCTGGAGCGGACCCAAAATCGCAACTCGGGACGCTGCAGCGCGCTGGAGCGTCAGACGGTGATTTTGCCTGAGCGCAAACAACGATGGGTCAACTTTCGGGCTCAATTACTCTCAACCTAGAGCACTTCACGTGCGGTGCCATATACCATTGAAAAGCTCTTTCCGAGACCTTTCCATTGGTACCCAAACAGCTCCAAAAAATTAAGTTAAGAATACAAACAGTGGGGTTAAACGACTGGGTATGCAGAATGGAGGAGAAACATGATTGCTTTATCTTCCTAAAATTACAACCTTAATAAGCTCTAATGAACTCCATAGCTTGAATACAGATATTTAAGGATGCAAACTAAGCATAAGAGTGAAATGAGTAGCCATTGAATACATTCAATGGGGGAAAGGAAGTACCTTAGTGTTGACAATGACAAATTTCCTAGGAGAGTCTTGAGAGCTTGAGAGGTCATTTCTTCTTCTCCTTCAGCTACTAGTAAGAAGAGGAATGGGCTAAGGCTTTCTCCAACAGCAGGTACAGTAATAATGGGAAGTAGGGGGAGAGCTTCAGCTGGCCAAAATGAGGGGGTATAGAGTTTGAGAGCCAAAGGCCCTCTTAATGGGGGAGAGGACAGCCAATAGATGGCATAGGGGAGGGGCTGGCAGAGATAGGGGACAACTAGGCTGAGCATAGCAGGGGGCTGAAGGGAAAGGTGTGCCAGATTTGGGTGATTGTGGGTCCCACCCAGCAAATGAAGAGAGAAGAAGACAAAGATTAGAGTTTAGGAGATTAATTTAATAAATCTCAAAAATCATATTTAAAAACTGTTCTCCGAAAAATCCCAAAAACGCACCTTAAACTAATTTGGGGGTGAGGAACAAAATGGCCAAATCAGATTTTGATTTTTACGACAAATTATTTTTCTTATTTTCTAATTAATTTAAATATATTAAAATATTCAAGAAAATTAAATGTTCTCCGAAAAATCTCAAAATTTCACCATTTGCTAATTTGAGGGTGAGGATCGTAACAGTGAAGTCGGATTTTAATTCTGGTAAGTATTTAATTTTCTATTTTTCAGGGTATTTAAATATTATTAAAATATTCATCGAAATTTCGACGTCTTCCGAATGACTTGAAAATCTCACCCCTGGCTAATTTTGGGGCAATGAGCGTAATGGCGAAGTCCTTTTTTTGATCGGAGGTCAATTTAAATCGGTCAATTTAAATCGGTTAATTTTCAAGATTTCTGGATTTTCCAAAAATCAAGATTTGATCCATTTGACCCCGGATTCAGACTTGGTCTTAGTGGATGATTCCTAATGACTTGATTAATACTTAGGATCAATATTAGGATGGAGATTAGTCCTAATTGATAAGGGTAACAATTGGGTTGTTACAGAAAGCTATTAGAGTATCATGAGACCACATAATTCCTATGAGGGAAAAGTGTGTATTTGTAGTTTATCCTACTTATTTATAGTTGAGCAGACATACTCAACTCTTCACTTATTCTGTGTTCATAGAACACAGTTATAAGCTAAATAAATCATAAATTGTATATCTCACAGTCATATTAATTGTGAATGTTTATAGTCTTATGACTATACTTTTTTATATTCAATCTTTAAAATTGAATTTGATTTACTTATTGCACTATAACAGTTTATTATTATTTTAGTTTTACTTACAACTTTTGCAGTATAGATTTCTTATATATCACTTACATAATTATCTACACCATTTTCTTTACTTAGCATATGAATCATTTGATCATATTCATGTTTCTTTATTTCTTAAGTGCATATTTCATAAAATTTCTTACTACCTTTTTGATGCAAGAATTGGACGAGTTTAAATGATTATGAGCTCTTATCTTACAGTTATTAGTAACTATTTGCTTTTATTCATTCCATGCCAAATGCTCTGCTTATATAATAATGTAAATGACTAACGTGATATCTACTTAATAAAAACAAATATATTTAATTACTCTTAAACTGTACTTAGACTTTTTAAAGTCTAACCACTTATTTCTTTTTTTGTCTGTGCTCTACCGTATTATAAACTAAATATGATAGAACAGAAGTGTGGATCAGGTGTTGTATCTAAGGAAGAACTTGAAAAGTCTAACATCTCTAGAATTCTCTTCAATTTCTTCTTCTTATTCTCCTATTTTCTTCCTTCTCCAATGACATCTTTTGGATCCTCTTTTATGGTGGCTGGCAAGATTTTCTTGGAATCCTACTTTCTTTCCAATAATAGTCTTTTTTTTCCCCTTTGTTAATCCTCCCAATTCCAGATTGTTTTCTATTTTTATACTTCTTCTAAGAAAAACACCCTAGGGAAGGTCAAAGGCTGTATCTCTTCCAATTTTGAATCACGCTTTGTGGCTGTTACCCGTCACGCGCCTGGGCACGCCTGAGCGCCCAGATGTCTGTCTTCGTTTGTGCTGCTAGCGCCTGAGCACCTAGCTTCTTGTCAGTGAATTTTGCTTCCAACGCTGAGCGTCCGACTTACAGATAGCTTGCAACTGAGCGTGTCTAAGTGCTTAACTTTCTGGATTATTTGCATGAATGTTGTATGGAGGCGCTCAAGCGCATCTGAGTGCCTGGCTGCTCCTTTGTGCATTTCAAAAGTGAAATTATCCAAACTTCTCCCAAAAGCCTGCAAAATAAAAATAGGGGTGAAGCATATAAAATTAAGCTGTAAATAGTAAAAATCTAATGGAAATCAGTACCAAATAATGTGACAATTTTAATATAAATGCAAGACTTGCCAATGCCTATGCTTTAGTAATAATTTTGAAGGGATCTTAGTACACAATTGAGAAGGAAAAATACCAAAAGTTTTAACCTACGAACGGTGATCCATTTGCTCTCATACGAGCTAAGTCCTATTATTTTCTTGTATTTTAAACCTTCTAACATTTTGATTTTAATTTAATTATTGAGATATATGTGTTTACATATCAAATAGAGTTTTTGCACAAGTTTAGTATTTTCTCTTATATGAGTGAAGCTCCACCTCATATTAACCCCCAATTGATTTTGAAACTTACCATAACTTTGAGTGATCTCTTTGTAAGTTTGTGTGCCATCAAAATAGTCCTCAAAGAGTGTGCTTAAGTTATATTAAAATATGAAATTAAAATAATTGTTTGTTACTTAATTTGTGTTTTCGATGTGTTGTATTTTATTATTAGTTTCAATTAATTTAGCTTAAAATTTTTGTGTTTCTTAATTTTAAAATTTAACTAAGGATCAACAAGACTAAAAGAGACTTTTGTGTCAATGAAAGAAGATTAAGTTGGGCAATTCTTATAGGCATTGCACTTGAGGAATGATCACAACCGCAACCCCCACTTGATCATCCGACACCCATAACTAAATCTAAGGCATGTGGTGATTTTTCACCCTAAGCTGAGGATGATTAGCTTTATGAGATTAGGCATAACCCAAAAAGCAGAAAACCTTGAGAATGACTTTGCTCAGGTATATTCGAAGAAGAGATACCAGATTATAATAGGATGACACTATTAGACAAGATCAAAGTAGAGACTCTTACAAAATGAAATGAAAATGATCGTAAGAGAATCACTTGGGTAAGGATGAGAGATATGTGTTGCCCATATTATTATCACAAATAATTAAAGCTCCTAACACATATAAGACACTCCCAACACCAACCACTACTTCTTTAAGATCATATAGTGCACCAACGCTGCTGGCGGGGGCATAGCCACGCCGACTCTTGCGCGCGTGCATATGGCAAGAACGCCGAGTGCGTATGATCCCGGCAAACTATCTTTCTATCTTGTGTTTCTGGGTTCATTAGTTTCTTAGGTATGCTTTTAAATATTGTCTCTCTCCATTATATTTGTTTTATAATCATTTATCGGAGCTTTGAAATTTTTTAATTATTATTTTAATAAATATCAAAATATAATTAAACAAAAATTACACATCATCACACGCCTAATTTTCATCATAAAAACTCTTCGATGTGAGCTAAACAAATACTGCGTATATGATCTAAGCTTTTGTTTTTTACAAAGAAAATGTTAAGATTCACAATATTATATAGTGTATATCTGAGATTATATCTTTTGTAAGTTGATTTCTTAATAAAGTACAAACAATTCTCTTTTAGCTCTTTATATACACATCCATAATAACTCATTTAATTTCTTAAAAGTATTTTTCTAATACTCAAATTAAAGAGAATTCAACTCTGCCGATCATATCTATTGATAATATTATATATATTATATTTATAATTAAAACATGTTAAAATATATTTAATACTCTTATTATTTTAATTATTAAATTATATTTATATTAGTTTATAATCTTAAAACATAATATTTGTACTATTTTAATGTATATAAATAAATATTAATAAAATATAAATATATATAAATACATATTAATAAAATAATATTTAAATATTATTGAATGAATTTTTTGGGTGCTATATTATTAGAACGTGTGTGTATTATTGTAAAATCACTATTAATAAGTATTAATAGTTTAAAATATATATATATTTTTATATGTCTTACTTACAAAATGAATTTAATTCTTATTTTTAATTTTTATTTTAAAAGGGTGCAATTAAATACATTTTAAGAGAAGAAAGGGCGCGCAGCCAACAATCTAAGCCCTGGAAACAACCCAGAACCTTCTTGGGTTGCATCATACAAGGAAGCTTCTACCCAAACCCTCAAGCTCATGCAAATCACAGCCCTCCTGTATAAATTCCAGCAGGGCTTCCTAGAAAGAAAGGTAGAATTCCCCTATGGCGACGCTCCTACAATTCGCAGACCAACAGGCGGCAGCCGGCCTCCCTTCGTTCCACCTCCCGGAGCTCTTCTCTTCTTCCGCCCACCACGATCTCGATGCATACGACTACGCGGGCCCAGAGGACGGCACCTTCTTCGACGAGTCCTGCCTCACCTTTGCCGGCGAGCCAGAGCCCAGCCCAGGCTTCGTGGCGGCGAGCAAAGGCGGCTTCATCGGGAGGAGCGGGAACGAGCGAGAGGAGCTGAAGAGGAGGAAGGTGGAGGCGGAATTCAGGATCGGATTTCGGACAAAATCGGAGGTCGAGATTTTGGATGATGGGTTCAAGTGGAGGAAGTACGGGAAGAAGGCTGTCAAGAATAGCCCAAATCCAAGGTCAGCAAATTGCTTTTCTCTATTAGTTAGGATTGTTCTGATTGAAGTAAATGAGGAGTAAAGTAAATTTTTTGTTAAAAAAAGAGAGTGAGATTAATTATATTTGATTTGGAGTAAAACGAGTAAAAAAATTTTAAATTGTAATTTCAACTCTTATGTGCGGAAATCGCGGGTTACGCCCAAATCCGCGATTGTACCCACGGAGGGAAGCGAAGCACGAGAGAGAGAAGAAATTATCTGAATCCAGCGAACAGTTCGATTCGTTCGAAACTCTCCTTCGAACTCTCCTTCGGATCCAGAGTGTTATCCGGCGAAGGCAAAGTTCGAAACCATCGTTCTGTTTGTTCGATCGAACAACGAATCGAGCGCTTACCCTAAAAAGAGATATAGCCCTTAATTTGCTAAAAACAGAACTTGGAGAAAAAATCCTAGTTTTTGAATGGATGAAGTGATGAGCAGGAACTACTACCGCTGCGCGAGCTCCGGGTGCGGGGTTAAGAAGAGGGTGGAGAGGGACAGAGGGGATCAGCGGTATGTGATAACGACGTACGAAGGAACGCACAATCACAAGAGCCCGGATGCGTTCAGGCATCCCTTCTTTACGTACGAAGTATCCAATGCTGCTGCTGCTCCATGGGCGTCTTCGTGCGGCCAAGCCATGCCCGGAATCACCGCGGATTACGATTGGACCTCCAAATTCAAGCCTAACTTTCGGACGTAGCCGCGAGCGAGGCCGCCGGCCGATGAAGCCAGAGCCCTTTTTGTTTCCACTCCCTGTCCTCTTGCAGCCATTCGGATTCGCGGCAAACGCCTTTGTAGGATAGTTTTTTTTTTTTTTTTTTGTCAACTTGAATATGTGGTTGCTTTGAATCGCTGATTTCTCAAGAAATTAATCAGAATATTATTTACAGGATTATTTAATATTTTTTTATTTATGATTGCGGTTGGGTTTATTTATATATTTATTTAAATGATCTATACTGCTTTGAATGAAATTCCTCAAAAAAGACAAATTCCTTGGAGCTACTCTCATGTATTTATTTGAACACTATTATGTACATAGCCGGAATAATACTTATTCAAATATTATACTAACTAAATTGTATGTATGTTGAGTCAGTGGGATGGCATCCTCAGTTCTAAATTATCTTCCCTTTTTTTTTTTTTTTTTTTTTTTTTGTCTCCTAAAAATCAGGATTAAAAGCATTTGATGGAAAAATTTGAAGACTAAAATATGAAGAAACACATACTCAATTCATTAAATGATTAAATGATTTTGGAGGAATGTGATTTTCAGTGATGATGGGTGACTCACGAAATGACTCAAGATCCCAAAAATGATAATTATGAGTTGAATTCTCCTCCTAAATATTATTTTTAGAATAGTAAGGTTGGGTTTCAAAAAAGATGACATCCATTGAATTTTAGATTTTTCTTGCGACCAGAGAGTAACACTTATACCCTTTTTGATTTGAAGAATACCCAAAAAAGATGCATTTGAGTGACCTAGGATCAAGTTTACTTCTATGTTGTTGATTGATATGAACAAAGACAGAGCACCCAAAAATTTTGGGTGGGAGGATGGAGATGAGACGAGTAGTCGGAAAGGATTTTAGGAGTGTTTGACAAGGTGTTTGGAATTTTAGTACCTTAGAGGGCATCCTATTGATGAGGTAGGCTGCAGTAAGAACAACTTCCCTTCAAAATAATTTTGGAACATTCGTGGAGAATCTTAGCGATCTAGCCACCTCTAACAAATCCCTATTTTTCCTTTCAGTGATTCCATCTTGTTATGGGGTATCAACACATGAACTTAAGTGAACTATCCCTTCTTGTGCTATAAATTCTCCTAGAATGGAGTTGAAATAATCCATAGTATTATCAGATTTTAGAATTTGTATTTTTGACTGGAATTGGGTCTGAATCATATATTTAAAATTTTTGAAAATTTAACTTGTTTTTTATTTTTCTTTCATGAGGAATACCCAAGTTAGTCTAGTGAATGAGACAAACCATCTAGTACCAATTACATTTTTTATTTTTGAAGGACCCTAGATATCACTATGAATCATTGAGAATGGACTAGACTCTTTATAGGGTTAGATGGGAAAATGAGACCGGAGTTGTTTTGATAATTGACAGATTTCACACTCAAAGGATTTTGGATTTTTTATTAAATAATGAAGGAAATAAATGCTTGAGATGCATAACATTGGGATGACCTAAGAGATAATACCACAACATAATTGCACTATCGTTATTTTGATATGAAACCAAAAAAGAATTACTATCAATTGTCATTTGAGGTTATTCTTATGATTCGTGGTGCACCTTAAGAATGTAGAGTCCAAAGCATTCCTCAATATTACCAATCGTCTTCCCCAAATCCAAATCCTGAAATTCATAGTGAGTGGAGGAATAATTAGTAATAGACCTCTTTTCCTTAGTGAGTTTACCAATTGACAATATATTATAGTCCAAGTTAGGAATAATGAGAACAAAGTTGAGAGTAAGATCCCTTGATAGCACAACTAAACTTATACCGGCAACCTTTGATAGTGATCCATCCACTATTCAAACTGTTAAATTATTTTGACATGAGCTATATGTATCAAAAATTATCGCATCTCCCGTCATATGATCAGATGCTCCTGAGTCCACGATCCAAGGTTTCTTATGATTCTTACCAATAGTGAAGGCCCTCAAAAAATTACCTTTGTGAGCCAAGGTTCCGGAACCAATGACCTGTTTAGAAGAAGAGCCAGTTTGTGACTATACTAATAGAAGAGGAGACAGTAGTTCTGAAGCATCTCCATTTGCTCCTTATTAAAGGGCTAGTTTTAGGTTGTGGCAATTGGTCATCGGTAGCCGCATGATTTCATCATCCTTCTTTCTCAAGTTGTTGACATGGCTTCTAATCTATTGGGTTTTCATGAATCTTCCAGCAAGTTTCTTTTGAGTGTATCAGCTTTTTGCAATGATCACACCAAGGTCTACCTTCTTTAATTTTTTGACGATTGTTAAAAGGAGCAAATTGAGTCTTAAGAGCCGAGCTTTTTGCCATATTCAGTTGCTAATGGGATACCATCATGAGATTTTTTCGACTTTCTTCGTGACGGATTTCAGAGAATGCATCTCTAAGGCTAGGTAGAGGTTTTACTCCCATGATTCTTAATTTGATTTCATCAAGATTTTTGTTCAAGCCTAACAAAAATTTAAACACACATTTTCCTTCGACAATCTTTTTATACAACAAACCATCAGTAACACAGCTCCAGTTATGAACCTCAAACGTATCAAGTTGACGCCATAGACGAGTAAGAGTATTGAGATATTCAGTTACCGTAAGGTTTCCTTGACGCAAATCATGGAGGATGCCTTCAATCTGGATGATTTCAGATGTATTTTCTTTGTCTGAGAAAGTTTCTTTGGTAGTATCATATGACAAGTTTTTTTTGCCAATGTCAGTGGTCATAGAGTTGACTAGCCAGGACATGACCATATTATTTTCTGCTATCCACTTTTTGTTGGTTGATGTTGTGGTTTCTGGTGTTGCTGAAGCTCCGGTAATGTAGTCATCTTTATCCTTTCTCTGTATTGTAACAACCCAAGTTGTTACCATGATTGATTAAGACTAACCCTAAATCTTAAACATAATTAGATGTGCTAATTAAGTCAATGGAGTCAACCTCCTAAACCTAGCACATATCAGGAGTCAATTGGATTGAATCCTGATTTCTAGAAATCCGAAAACCCTAGGAATTGACCTATTTAAATTGACCTCCGATCGAAAAACGGACGCAACCATTGAATTCATTGACCCCAAATTAGCTTGGGGTGACGTTTTCGTGTCAATCGGAAGTCGTCAAAATTTCGACGAATATTTTAATAATAAAAATACCCCGGAAATCGAGGTATCAAAATACTCGTCGGATTGAAAATCCGACTGCGCCATTGAATTCCTTGACCCCAAATTAGCTAGAAAAAAACATGTTCAAAATTTTTTTTCTGAAAAATGTTTTTTTTTAAAAAAAAGAAATATTAATTATTTAATTAATTAATTATTAATTAATTAATTAACGGCGCCGTACGACGCCGTTAACTTCAGTTAACGGCGCCGTCAGATAGGACGGATCAATCCGGACCGTCCGAGCGCGCGCGGATCCGACGGCCCTCGGCCGCGATCCGCGTCGCGCGGTCTAGCGCGATCCGGACCGTCCGCGATCGCGCAGATCCGACGGTCCGGAGGCGTCGTCCTCGCCCTCTCCGCCCGCGTGACACACGGCGGCCCGTCGCATTTTCTGGACAATCCGGCCACATCCAGACCTCGGCGAGGTCGCCGTCCGGTCTATAAGACCTCGGTCTACCCATAGGCTCCGAGTTTACACCGATCGGAGCCCGGATCGGGCCGGAATCAAGCCCCGAAGTCAGCCCTATTTTTCCGTCGAAACCTTCGCCGATCTGAACTTCAGGTACCCCGATCTCCCTAGTTTACCGTTCGATCATTACAAAAATTGTAGGATATGTAGATTAGGATGTCATCTACACATCCACTGTTCCGATCGGGCTTAAATCAACCCGATCGGGCGCACCAGCTCCCCGAAGCGGACTGGGTTTGGTCCGCTGAACACCCCGGAAGGCGAAGTGTCGAGCCTTCGGGCCGGGCCGGGTCGACCCGAGCCCGGCCTGCCCGGGCCCGATCGACCCGAGCACTGCCACGTGTCCACTGGGGGTCCACAGCCCCGTCACCCGAGCTGAGTCAGCAGCCCGTGGGACCCACAGTGCCACGTGGCAGCCTCTGGCGGTGCCACGTGTCAAGTGGGGGCCCACCGCCCAGTCAGCCGAGCTGAGTCAGCAGCCTGTGGGGACCACAATGCCACATGGCAGCCTCTGAAGGTGCCACGTGTTAGTGGGGCCCACTGTTGATTAATTAGAAATTTTTATTAAGATTAATTTAATTACTGTTTAGCCCTAATTAATTACTGTTAGTGGTTAATTAAGTTAGGGTTAGTACTAATTACTTTTAAATAGTAACTTTAATTAAATAATTATAATTAAAGATTAATTAAGGATTAATTAACTGTTAATTAAATCTTAAACAGTAATTAGGATAATTAATTACTTTTGAACAGTAAAACCTAATTAATTATATTTAATTTAATATTAACAAATAATTAAGACTAATTAAACAGTAATTAGCACTAATTACTTTGCTACAGTAAAATTAATTAATCAATTAATAATTAAATAGTGATTAATTAAATAAAAACTTTAGGAATGAACAGTAAATTTAAATAATTAAATATAATTAAAGATTAATTAAGATTAATTAAATAATAATTAGCACTAATTACTTTGCTATAGTAAAATTAATTAATTAATTAATTAATAATTAAACAGTGATTAATTAAATAAAAACTTTAGGAATGAACACTAAATTTAAATAATTAAATATAATTAGAGATTAATTAAGATTAATTAAATAATAATTAGCACTAATTACTTTGCTACAGTAAAATTAATTAATTAATTAATAATTAAATAGTGATTAATTAAATAAAAATTTTAGGAATAAATAGTAAATTTGAATAATTAAATATAATTAGAGACTAATTAAGATTAATTAAATAGTAATTAGCACTAATTGCTTTGCGATAGTAAAATTAATTAATTAATTAATTAATAATTAAACAGTGATTAATTAAATAAAAACTTTAGGAATGAACAGTAAATTTAAATAATTAAATATAATTAGAGATTAATTAAGATTAATTAAAAAGTAATTAGCACTAATTACTTTGCTACAGTAAAATTAATTAGTTAATTAATTAATAATTAAACAGTGATTAATTAAATAAAAACTTTAGGAATGAACAGTAAAATCATTCAATTTGAATAAATGAATAGTAAATTAATTTAAATTATATTTTGAATAGTAAATCTTAAAAGTTTAATAACTTTTTGTAGGATGATCCAAGCATAGCCAATATGGGTCTTAAAATGCTCAGAAAAATTATTAGAATCAAATGGCATATGTAAAATTTTGTTTTGGGGTACATATAACGAGGTAGTATTTTAGAGCCTCTTTAAAACCCCATAACTTTTTACCCGATTATCGAAACATAGTCAATATGGGTCTTAAAATGCTCAGGAGAGCGGCCTCATTACCGTGGTAGTATTAGTTTTCCCATTTGGACATCAGGACAAAAAGTCAACTCTAGAACTTAGAGTTGACTTTGGTGAAAAATAACCAAAATGCCCTTGGACTTCAAACAGCCATAACTTAGTCAGATCAACTCCAAATTGGAAAATTCAAGATGCTAACTAGC
This sequence comes from Gastrodia elata, assembly GCA_016760335.1. Lineage (NCBI taxonomy): Eukaryota > Viridiplantae > Streptophyta > Magnoliopsida > Asparagales > Orchidaceae > Gastrodia > Gastrodia elata. The sequence continues at coordinate 33,264,813 of CM028678.1, read as the reverse complement.
CTAAAATTTCAATGTCATCATTATAATAAAACAATATTTAGGATCTGAACCCTGGAAATTTAGGTAAATGACCAAATTATCCCTAGCCTTATTTTAGCCATAACTTGACCGTTTCTCGCCCGATTTAGGCGTACTTACTGTCTATCCTCAAGTTAGACAGTAAGGAACCAATTGGAACTAAAATAATTCAATTCTGACTCGTAAATCAAAAGTTGACTTTTTGACCCTTAAGGTAGGGGCAAAATAGTCATTTTGCCCTAAGTTTGGACTATGTACTCTTAACCTCTAATTTACATTTCAAAACTCTTAAACCAAGGTTACAATCTTCTTAGTATCAATTAAGTGAGTGAAACCAACTCTTAAGCTAGATTCCAATAATTTCTGTTAAGTCTTAAAAGCATTACATATTAAGGACCTTTCTTGAGACTAGGACTAGATCATAGGTTAGAGTTCATTCATTGGGTAAATTGGGTTACCCTATGGGTGAAACCTTGGTTTATTAGTTTCTAGACCTTCTTTTATTTTACAACTCGTTCTGATTATTTTGTCTTTTAACCTTAGGTTTAAGGTAGGAGATTCATCCTATTATGTTTGATTACTTAATAGGATTTGCCATAACTAGTAGATCACTTATAGAATAAAACCTAGAACTTAGGTCTTATCCTTTGGATTATGAGATTAAACCTAATTCTCATAGTGTTTAATCCATAATCTATAAGTATAGAAGATCTTGATCAGATCTTAGTTAGAACATCTAAATTTACAAAACTAAGACGTATGATTTATTGATTTAACTCGTAGTCGTCTATCTGATTGAACTAGATTGGAACTTGATCAATTCCAATCCTTTTTTAACTTGTAAGGATGAATTTCTGAGTTACACTCGATAGTAGGAAAACGGTGATCCTGAACTTGTGTAACTTGGAATAGTTAGAATGGTTAAGTAAAAAACAAATAATACCACCATGTTTAGTAGAGTCTCTTGCTTCTATTTGATACTTTGTTGCTTACGCATCCCTTGATTTTTGTGCCATATTTCCTTGAGCATATCATATAAGATATTTGATGCATGAATAAACTGTTAGGAAAATATGGAGACTCCTTAGATTCCTTGTGAAAATATTAAAGTGATTTATGAAAAGATAATGATGTTAAGAGCTGCCTCTCAGTTATATCCTTATTGCCTAGCCTCCTTATGTCATTAGGGGAAGGATCCATTTTGTTGTGTGCCTAGTTTACTAGCCTCCTTATGTCGCTAGGGGTACATCGTTGGTGCCTTAGCCGTACTGGCATTAAGGTTGCCTTGTATGCTTAGTTTACTAGCCTCCGTATGTCGCTAGGGGCATACAGTTGGGCCTTAACCGTACTGGTGCTAAGACCCTTCGCTTGCTTTGTGTGCTTATATGCCTAGCCTCCTTATGTCGCTAGGGGTACACAGTTTATGACTTAGCCTTGATGGTGCTAAGCTTCTTTGGTATTCGATGGGCTTGAGTAGCTCTTTTCTGTATGGCAGTCGATGCACGTGTGACTTTATGTGCAGTTATTGTTGCTTACTTTTCAGTATTCTTATTCCGTCAGCTATTTTTTTGTACTACTTGATATACATATTAAGGATGTTAGAATCTTGCTGCTATATGTACTTACCACTGCTGAGTTGTTTATTTATTTTAATTGGCATGTTTTTTGTTGATCACCAGCATGTTTAGGATGTATAATTTTTCTTACTGCACTTGTTTAGTTACGTATATTTATATGCCCTTCCTTGTTTAGTTTGTATGCGAGGCATATCTCAGCCTCTTTCATTTTCTTTGCTTAAGTTATAAATGATAATTTATAGCTTCCCTATTTCTTTTGTATTGCTTACTGCTCTCTTACACATATTATTGCTTAGATGTTGTAGAATAGTGATATTACTTAACACATATAAAAATTTTCAATTTAAAATGTACTTAGACAATTGTCTAACCAGATTTTTCTTTTTTGGCTAGGGCCCTACATTGTGAAATCGATAATGGCAGACTCCTTTCAGTTAGACGAGCAAGAGTTAGGTGTGGAGACTTACCCCGAGGAAGAGCCCGTAGAAGAAGCTGTCGTTTAGTCCCTTTATACTTCGAGTGAGAATGAGTGGTTTTCATTCTATTTTTATTTAAACATTTTAAATTATGTAATAATATAGGTACCATTGACTGTATATTGGATTTTATGCTTATATTATGCGTCTATTATTCTTATTTACACTGTGATGCTTGGATGGTTTATATTTCCTTAAATCGCTTCCGCACTCTGTTTATTTACTTATACAGTGACTGTTAGTTTGATTCTGTGTTAATCCTTCCCTAATCAGGTGGATTGTGGAGACTATCCTAATCTAATGATAAGTGAGGGGTTAGCCAGAGTGACACCCCACCCTTAACCTAATCCTTTGGCGGATTAAGGGTGGTAGGCGCCACATATATAAATATTAATATGGATTGAGACCATTGCAAATAATTTTGCCCATTCAATTTATGGGTTGTGATTGAAAGATGAGAGGTTTCCATCTGAAGAGAGGATGAAGAAGATGAGATGATGATATCAGAAGTAGAGGAGGATGAGTTGGTAGCCATTCCAAAGGCTGGATCGCATTTAAGCATAAACTAAAAGAATGAATTGAATAGGAGAAAAAAAAAGACTAAAGATGAAGACAGTGAGACAGGATTAAACCTGCTCTGATACTATGAAGATATTTGAAGACTAAAATATGAAAAAATACAGACTCAATTCATTTTATTATTCTTTTTTTTTACAATGAAAGAAAGCATAAATAAATAGCCTACAGATGTGAGACAAATTCGGTATGGTGCACTATCCTCGGATGGAATTTCCCTTACATGGAAAGTGATTATACTATCTTGCTATAATTACTCCTAAATCAATTATAATAAAGGTTGTACTAATTTAGGGAAGTAAAAAAAGGATGCTAAATATATAGAGCAAGGGGTGACAGGGCTTGATTTCCAACATTTTTTATTTAGTATGCTCCAAATATGAAGCAAAGGGTAAATTTAAACTCAAAACCTATGATAATAATTCTTTCATGTGTGATGCCTTAGTTGAGATGTGATTATTAAGTGACTAAGTATGAATCAGAAGTGTGATTCTTTCATGTATATTATTCTTTATAAGAACGTATCCCCATTACGATTCACTTGCTATTATATATTAAGTTTGGTGTATATTATTTTTATTGTGCTTCGTTAAAGGTAACAAAGTGACAAAGTTATTGCTCTATTATGAGAAGATTACAAATATTGATTGGCAGTAGAAGAAAAAGTAAAGAAAGCATTAATTGAACTAAAAATAGAGAAAGCGTTAATTTATAGTAGGGAGCCAACTATACATTTGAGTTAGATGGATATTGATGACAGTTTTAGAGAATACGCCAGTTGTAGTTCGCTCCGATTACTTGCGAAAAACAAATGTTGGATCATTTTTAGTATAAAACAATTCATAATTATAATGATCTCAGGCTAAGTGATCTTGACCTCTAAAGTAAACAAAGAACAAAATAGAGTCAGAATTACCAGAGCTATGACAAATACTGAATAACAAGTACTTGACAAACAGTGTAGATACTCGACTCCATATGATGATGGTCTTTTCAGATTTAAAATGCGATAAAATATTTCCATTGACAAGAAAATCAGTTATTTCACTAAACTGTTGGTGCATCTACTTTATCTCAATTAAGATGTGAAAGATGAAGACAAAGTGCTCCTCTTATTGAACACTCTCCCAATGAGTACAAAAACTTAATCATAATGCTCATTCATTGGAAAGAGGCCATCAAGTATGAGGAAGTGAGATAACACTACTAAATTATTAGTTAAGGAGTCTACAAAGTAAAGCACTTGGGCGATGACAATCAAAGGTGGGGAAAATCTAGGGGTCAAAGTATTGGGTGCCATAATGAGTATTTTGTCTAGAAATTAGCCATTGGAAGAATTCTTCAAAGTTAAAGAATAAAAAGAAGGTGGAGCTGGTTCGAGCCAAAGTTCATGAGATGCAAAAAGAATGTGATAGAAATGACTCATATGACACACATTGGATTATGGACACAGGAGTTACAAACCATAACTAATCTTGCTGGGATATCTAAATAGCTAAGTACTTAGATATCTAAAATGGGAGTAATTGTTCCTCGAATTATTATGTAAAAATAATGATAATTTAGATTATAATATTGCAATAATCAAATATTCATCATAGAGTACGAAAGCGAAAAGAAAATAAAAACATCCATTCATCACATTCATTCAATATGAAAAAGGTCAAAAAAAAGAAAAAATCTCAGATATAATAGTGCTGAAATAAAGAAACATGTAAGTACTGAATTTAATTATTACAAGTAAAATATAACCAAAATAATGAGAATGGCTAAGGATCACTCTCTTCTAAATAAAGCATCAACTATAAATAAGCAGATGCAAAAGTATTATCCTCTTGCTCCTACTCCTCACCTAACACAGACTTTAAAAAGCTCTAAATCTGACAAATTAGTTCTTACATGCTAGAGCCCCAGCCAAGAAAAGAAAAATATATTGTATTAGACAATTATCTAATAATATTTTATGTTATTTTAATGATTTCTATAATTTAAAATATTACATTTAACTTAAACAACAATAATAATACTATAGGTGAAACAATCTGCAAATAAGTTGGAAGTTATAAATATAATATTTATAACTTATAAAAATGAGGCAAATAAAGGAACATATCTCAAGATCAATAGCTGTAATAAGGTTAGGCAATAACACATATTATACTAAAGTATCTATAATGACTAAAATGAACATCCTATCAAAAATATGATTGTTGAAAACTATGCTGAGTGAACAATAAACATAAGTGAGCAGTGGTACTGTAACAACCCAACGTTATTATCCAGATCAATTAGAACTAAACTAAGTCTTAGTTTTGATTTTATTACTCTTAGATAGTCATTAGGACCTCACACTGAAGTTTTAGTCCAAATCAGGGGTCAAATGGATCAAACCCTCATTTTAAGAATTTTAGGAACCCTAGAAATTAACCTAATTAAATTGAACTCAAAATGAAAATAGGACTTTACCATTGCGTTTGTCACCTCAAAATTAGCTTGGAGTGAAATTTTGGAGGAATTTGGAAGTCGTTGGATTTTTGTCGAATATTTTAATATACCCAAAAAAATAGGAAAATTGAACACTCGTCGAAATCGAGATTCGGTTTCGCAGTTGCGTTCCTCACCCCTCAATTAGCTAGGGGCAAATATGTGAAAATTTTAAAGAAACCATTTAATAATTTAAATATAATTAAGAAAATACTGAAATTAATATTTAATCATTATTTTTTCAAATTGCATTTGACGACATCATGCTCCCTTCTACTAACGGTCAAATGCATCACCCCTCTAGATCGTTTGATCGGGGATCCGATCATACTGTTGAGGTGCTCCTTCCCTGTTTGCTACCACGTGTCACGAACTAGACACGAGGATCTCTATCTAAGACCCCGATTAAAACCCCGTAGATTCCTTAACCTCCATTTTTTCCCTGTTTGCAACGAGCCAAACTCGAGGACCTTCGATCGAGCCTCCTCCATCATTCTATGCTTCCAGCCATCGGATCCAGGTACCTCATTCTCCCAATTTACTATACAAATTTTTGGTCTCTCAATTCAACATGCTATTTTGTCTCTAATGTTGTGGATCATTCGGTTTGGATTAGGCAGAGGTGGACCCGGTGGATCTGATTATGGGTTCAATCCACAGTGGTTCTCATCCCCATAGAGAAAACCTAGGGTTTTCTAGTGTAGGCGGTACTGGCCGTCTCCAGTGTTGATACTACTACCGATGGGAAGGCCTCGTATTGCTCCTTCGATTGCTGTGCTGGCAGTACTTACCGTTGCCAGGAGGCCGTCGCGATTTTGTACCCTAGATGGACAGCTGGTGAAAGGTTTCGGGCCAGGCCGGAATAACCTGGGTCCAACCCATTATTCATGGGTCATGTGTTTGCTGTTCATCTCGGTGTGGGACCCGATCCCGTGCCTTGTCGACCATCCGCGGGGTCCAACTGCCCTACTGCTGTTGGGAGGGGCCCGCCGTCTCGATTTCCTCTAAATGAAATTAATTAGTAAGGATTAATTAATTTGATTTAAATGAAATAAAAAAATTAATTACGTAAACTTTAAACATCTATAATTATCAATCCAGAACTCCAAATATAGTAAATATATAAATGTCATTTCAATCAGCAAAATTTTATGATAAATTTTTAGTAGGATGAGTATTTAACATAGTTGTACTTTAGGACCTCCCACTTAGTTCAAAACCCTAGAAAACTTTAAATATACATAGCTTTGTACCCAATGATCCAAACATAGTTAATACGAGCTTCATTATTAAACTTAGTCTAATAATGGTCATTTAGCTAGCTTTTATTCATTGATTCTAATAGGGTAAGTAGTAAAAGAACTCTGTTTCTTTGATGCCAAGCCTTTTGGATTCTAATTAATTGAATTAGAATCACTAGTACCCTTTAGCCTTGGTTAAGTTATGTAGTGACATAACTAGGTTGCCTAAGGATTCTTAAGTGATGAGCATCACTTAAGTGTAGAACTTTTAGGACCTCTGATCCTTAGTTTATCATGTGCTTAGTATGAAATGTTAACCACCTATAGTTAACCTTAGCCTAAGTTCTTTAGGTTCTAAGCCACATGTTGTGACTCAAGGCTTTAACCATTTTAATCTCTTAATATTGCATTCAAACTGTTTTATTGACATTCCTTTGGATGACTTCCTCATTAACTAATGGTTATCACTTAGTTTGGTTAGCTTCTTTAAGCCTAGAATCTCAGTAAGGTAGGATTATGAAGGTTCAGCCTTAAATCCTTAAGCTTGATGTTGGACTCTAAATTTAGATACCTTGAACCCTTAAAACCCTTAAGCCTTAGTTCCTTCGAGTAGTATGAATCAATTATTATGTTCATGGAAATTATAAAGGGTGGTCATTCATCTTGCCTCCAAATATAAAGTCAATGCAATCTATTAAGGAATGCATTATTGAATCTACTACAAAGTGCCATAATTATAGCATAGTAAGGGCAGGACTTCTTAGGCTTGTAATTATCCTACAGCTTCTACTAATTCTCAAATGGAAGTCGTTTGATGTTCCCATGAGCCTTATCATGAGTTAAGACCCTGTGCAAACTCAATCTGGGTTATAGTCAATTGACTGACCTAGTTAATGCTTCTCATTCTGCTTAATCATGCCAATTTTCATGTTGAAGTTGGCCAAATTCTGTACTAATGGAATCATCAGGTTGCTTGGTGTTTCCAAATAGATCATTTCCACAAGAAATAAGTATCACGACCCCTTTTCATCATCCTCTTAAATCCCAAGAAGATGATCTCGTCTGCCTAAAAGTAAGTAACCTGTCATCCTAGATTATCTATAAAGCTCTGTTCAATATTGCTGGACCTTTCTAAATCTGGTCCAAGATCTAGATCATCAGCCCATAACAAGCATTGTCCAATGAATTCCCCGCAGTATGTAATGTTTTATGCATTTTCTCACTCAGGAAATGTTTAAGAGAGCCTCATCACCTGATCTCAATTCCCCCAATAGGAATTCACCCATACCCAACATTCGTTGAAGAACCTATAAGAATTATGGGAAGGGATCAGAATCAACTAAGAAGCCGTTCAATCCCAATGGTTAACGTTTAGTAGAAGAATCGTTCCTCAGCTGAAGCCATTTGGGAGAAGGAGTCAGATATGCGATCAAAGTACCCAAGATTGTTTGAGAATTGTGGCACTTTCTCATCTTTCGTATTTCTTTTTTATTAATTTCATTCATGCTTTATTCTTCTTACATAAGTGATATTGAGGATGACATCATTCTTAAGTGGGGGAGTCTATAACAACCTAAGGTTGTTATCCTGATCAATTAAGACAAAACCAAGTCTTAAGTTTGACTCTATCACTCTTAGATAGTCATTAGGACCTTACCCTAAAGTTTTGGTCTAAATTAGGGGTCAAATGGATCAAATTTTGATATTGGAAATTTTAGGAACCCTAGAAATTTACCTAATTAAATTGACCTCAAAATGAAAATCAAACTTCCCCATTGCATTTGTCACCCTTAAATTAGCTTGGGGCGAAGTTTTTGAGGCATTTAGAAGTCGTTCAATTTTCGTCGAATGTTTTAATATATTTAAAATACCCCAAAAAAAGGAAAATTGAATACTCATCAAAATCAAAATCAGACTTTACCGTTATGTTTCTCACCCCTCAATTAGCTAAGGGTGAATATGTGGGAATTTTCAAAAATCATTTAATTATTTAAATCTAATTAAGAAAATATTAAAATTAATATTTAATTATTATTTATTCAAATCGCATTTGATGACGTTGTCCTCCCTTCCGCTGACGCAGTATGATTGGGTGTCACCCCTCTTGATCGTCCGGTCGGGGATCCGACCAGACGATTGAGGCGCTCCTTCCTTGTTCGCTACCGCGTGGCGCGGCCCTCTATGCCGACACCAGATGGTAGTCTGACCTCGCCATTTCCGTCCAAGACCTCAATTAATCCCCTGTCGATTCCCTAACCTCCATTTTTTCTCTGTTTGCATCAAGCCGAACCCGAGGACATCCAATCAATTCTCCTCCATTGTTCTAATTTTCTTGCCGTCAAATACAGGTACCTCATTCTCCCAATTTACTCTATGCATTTACGGTCTCTCAATTCAATACACTATTTTATCTCTGTGGCTGTCGATTGTTTGGTTTCGATCAGGAAGAGGTGGATCCGTTCAATCTGATTATGGGTTTGATCCATAGTGGTTCTCGCCCACATAGAGTAAACCTAGGGTTTGCTAGTGTAGGCAGTGTAGTCCTCTGATGTTGATCTTACTGCCGACAGTAAGGCCTCGTCTCCCTCCTTTGATTGTTGTGCAGGCCAGGTCTTGCCATCGCCGGGAGGCCGTCGTAATTTTGTGCCCTAGGTGGAGCATCCTCGGGAAGTCAGCGAAAGGTTCTGGGCCAAGCCGGGTCAACCTGGGCCCGACTAGCGATTCATGGATCACGTGTCTGCTGTGCATCTAGGTGGGGCCCGCTTGCGTCGCTCAGATCTGGTATGTGACCTGCTCCCATGCCCTGTCGACAGTTTGCGGGGTCCAGCTGCCCTGCAGTTGTCGGGTGGGGCCCACCTACTCGATTTCCTATAAATGAAATTAATCAATAAGGATTAATTAATTTGATTTAAATAAAATAAGACAATTAATCACCCAAACTTTAAACATCCATAACTATCAATCCAGAACTCCAAATACAGTAAATACATGTCATTTCAATTAGCAAAATTCTAGGATCATTATGGTAGTGCCAGATTTCTAGTAAGATGATTATTTAATATAGTAGCATTTTAGGACCACTATGAAGACCCACTTAAGTAGTAATAAGTGAAACTCTTAAATATTGAGGCGCCTTTTCAGATAATGGTGGAGTTCCTGATAAGAACTCCAAAGTTAAGCGTGCTCAGGTGGGAGCACTCCCAGGATGGGTGACATGTTGGGAAGTTATCTTTTAAGAGCAAAACTGATGAGGCCTTTTAGGCCAAAGCGGACAATACCTTGGTGTTAAGAGTTTGAGTTGTTACAACCACCCACTTAATTCAAAACCCTAGAAAACTTTAACTCTACATAGCTTTGTACCCAATGATCCAAATATAGTTAATATGGGTCTCATTTTAATAAGGAGAATGTCATGAGTGTAGTGATAGCATTAGTTTTATTGTTGAACTTGAAATTTGACTAATGACTTTTGGGTACCATCACTAATTACCCAATTTGATCTATGAATTAAATTAACCATAACTTAGTTAATTTAGCTACAAATTAGGTCATCCAATATATCATTTTGATTAGGAGAACCTGATTAACAGTAAATTGTAAGAAAATTTAGGGTTGGATAGTTAGATTTTCTAAATTGCCTTAATTACCCTAGAACCTGATTAGCTCATAACTTAATCAATTGAAGTCCAAATTGAGCCTACTCCCAGTCATTGCACTCAGTATGTTTTTGGGAAGCTATAGCCTCTGAGTTTGCTGAATTTGGACACCATTGAAGAAAATTAGGTTTTTGGACATTTCCTAAAACCTATTAATTACATTTTTGAACCCAAACTTATTTTGGCTATAACTTGACAAATAGAACTCAAAATTTAGTATTCTTAGACTCTATGGAAAACTTAGATAGTAAACAACAATAAACTAACTAAATTTTCAAACATCACAAGTAAAACTATCATGTTGCCCTTATAATCTAAAATTCTTAAATTGAGCTCTCAAGGCTTAATCCTTGTCCAAATTTGATCGACTTACTGTCTATCTTCACATTAAATAGTAAGTAATTATTTGGCATCAATAAAATTTAACTTAGAGCCTTAAATTAAAAAGTAGCATTTTGGACACTTAAGTAGGGCCAAAATGGTCATTTTGCCTAAATTTAGGTTTAAGTGCCCTTAAACCTTAGAATCATCATAATATAATCACTAAAATCAATAAATAAAGTGATTTAGATTATATTTTATATCATTTAATCTTATTAATTAAATTTCTAAGTGAAACCCTAAGTTCCATCCTAAAATATTTCTAAGCAAGTAATAAGTTTCATAATGTGAGATTCATCCCACATAATGTTTATTCTAAGTTCCCTAAAATTAGTAATAAAATAAGTTAAGATTAAATAACCCAAGTTCTTAAATCTTCACCTTTTATCATAACTTAATCCATTAAAAAATTCCTTAACCTTTAGGATCTCTTCATTAGGAATTAGAGATATAAATTAGGTTAGAATTTATTCATTGAGTAAATGTGTTACTCAATGGATCAAACCTTGGTTTTTAATATAGTTTCTAGATTTCATCTTTTATTTATGATTATTTAGTTTTTAAACTTTAGTCTAAGTCTAGAGATCCATCTTATTAAGCTTGACTTTGTTTAATAAGATAGCCTAACTTACAATATTGGGAAGGTTTGGAATTTAAACCTTAGCCTTTAAGATTTTATTTAGATTAAGGTATTAAACCCCAATTTTAAAGTTTAATTCTTAATCTTTCAATCTTAGTTTATCTTAATTTAGATTGTCTTAGATCATCTAAATTTATTAATTAGGACATGTTGATTGATCATTTAACTTATAAGCGTCAATGATTAAATTCTATTAGGACCTAACCAGTTCTAATTGCTTTAAACTTCTAAGGCCGTGGATTTGAGTTTATACTTTATAGTTTGGTGTTGGAGATCTAAAGCTTGTAGAAACTTAAGATAGCTAATGGATAAATTAGATAACAACAAATATCACCTATGTTTACTAGAGTTTCTTGCTTACTATTGAATTTTATTGTTTGCATTCCTTATATTTTGAGCCTTTTTACATTGAACATAATATATAAGTTAATTTGATGCATGAAATGAAAATATATAAATTTATGATAACACATGCATTAGGTTCATGCTCTGGATGGGAGACTGTGTATACACATTACTGCCAATGGACAGGTGGTAAGGGGAAATAAGGCTACCTAACATGTACTCATTGGGGAGAGTTGTATCTGGTTCGAGAACCCACCTTAGTCTTGCAGACATGCTTAACTCTTTAGCTACTTCTGGACATCTCCACTGGAGTAAAGTAAAAAAACTTAAAATGATTACATATGTACTTTCGACCTCTTTAGTACAATACAATTTTTTGTCTTAGCTTGAGATGCTAAGTTATATGATATGATACAGTATAGTTTAGTTCAATTATAGTTCAATGGCTTATTTAGCAAAATTTTCTGATATGGCAGCTTTTACATAATTCATTCTGTTTCCTATTTTACTTTTACTGCAGTTCATCTTTAGTTAGTGCTTATTTGCTTATACATATGCTAGGATGCTCGATATTGATTCAGTTTACTTATATGTATCAACTTCTGTTTACTTTCTTTTAATTTGCATAATTCCATATGATCATCAACATATTAGGAAAAGTTTTTCTTTTTAGTATTTACAGTTTATTTTACATATATATATTGCCTAACTTTGATGTAGCCTTGGGTTGAGGTATGTCTTTTTACCTCACTATTTGTTAAGTTATAAATGCATTATTTATAGCTTTCCTTGTCCTTTCTTAGCTTGTTGCACCCATTTGTTTGCTTAGTTGTTTTAGTTAAATGGTAATATGATTTAATACATTTGTCCTTTCTTAGCTTGTTGCACCCATTTGTTTGCTTAGTTGTTTTAATTAAATGGTGATATGATTTAATACATAAAACTAATCTATCTAAAATGTACTTAGACAATATGACTAATTAAATTTTCTTTTCTTTTGGCTGGGGCCTTGTCATTGTGAAACTGACAATGACAGATTCTGAGTTATTTAAGGTGATTGATCCAGGAGTGGAGCTAGATCAGGAGGAAGAGCACCCTGCAGCTAAAGACCCTTAGTTTCTTATTTTCTTATGAGGCTGAGAGTTACTTTCCTTTCAATTTAAACTTATTAAAATGCTGCAATAGTACAGCTACACTGTGCATTTTGTTTTTTCACTGTATTACTTTATTCTGAGATGCATGTTTTCTTTTTTCTGCATAATAATGTAAAGGATGTGAACTCATTTCCTTACTTAGTTTTGCACTCTGAATGATAGGTATGTATTTATTTAATGGTTCCACTGCTCTTTGCTTAAGGTCCTATCCCTCCTTTGTTAGTGGATTGGGGGTCATACCCTAATCTAGTGATATATGATGAGTTTTCCAAGTGACGAGAGCCCCCTCCTAGGGGCGGGGTACCACAGTTAGTATTAGAGAACACCATAAAGTGTTAGACTGGAATTTTTATTCTACCTACCTAATGGATTGTTCTTCTGCCAAACAATCACTAAACTAATAGTTAAAATACATCCATAATACCATAATCATATGCTCAAATAAAAGGCATGAGGTGGAAAATATTTCTATAGATAATGAAACTTAAGTAAGAATAACCTTAAAGAGGAACAAAGTAGAAACTAACTTATATAAACATTCACAAAATCTATAGGATCAAAGAAACTGAAATATTAGGCATTGACTTCTATACTTAGAGGTTTGAATCATATAATGAACTGAACTACCAAATAGTCCAAAAAAATTCGAGATTTGTATACTGGACATGCTTCTTTAACGCGCCATCTTTAGAAGATTAGATTTTTTCCAAGTAGTGGATAAAGAGAGTAGAACCTATCTTAGATGCAATTCAGTGCCCTAATCATGTCCTTATTTCACTAGTACCTTCTCCTTTCTACTGGATAAAGTGGAAGCCTAATGGAATGCTACTTCTTGAGGGCTCATCAGAAAATGAAGAAGGGAGCTTTTAATGATACCTACATTAACTTCCATCTCGCCTTAGTTGTAAAATGCATAGGATAGAATTTCTACCATTTCTAAGTAGTTTCCTCCATTTTAAAATTGTGTCTTCCTTATCATAATGACATCGCAATCTACTTTGGTGATTTGTGAGGGCTGATGGTATCCTCTCTCAAAGTTTAAAAATGTATTGTTTCCAAATCTGGTGGGAGTAAGCCATGGATGTTCATCTTCCACTCCCATTGCACTCCACAGTCCTTCTAGAGAGATCAATGCTCTAGTTGAACTATTAGAGGCTTAGTAGATAATTATTTAAAGTAGAAGGATTAAATTTAAAGACCATTCGTTACTCAATGCAACCAAAACTCTTCACCCATATTCTATTTCCTATGACCTGATTTCCCCTCAACCTTATTATCAGTACATTACTAAACTACTGCACAGCTTTATTCATTTAAGAATTCTATTAAGAACACTAACTCTTTTTATAACAACTTGAAGATATTAAATCTCTTTTAGGGAAATGGTTGGGGCTTTGCTTGAAAACCAGGCTCAGTAATCCCATAAGAACTTATAGAATCCGAAGATGTAATAATATTTTAGATTATGTAAATGACCTTGTTAATAGTTGCATAACTAGATTAAACTATAAATAATGCGTAACTTTAAATTTGGAAACAAGTGGATCAAAATTAGTTTTATGCCTTGAGGATGACCATTTCACCCCTGAGATTAGATTAAACTAATCCCAAAAGTTTAGACTTTAATTCTTGTTGTCTAGACCACTATTAAGCCATGGTGTTGGGTCAACTTGACTTAACCTAAATATTATATATAGTGTAGATAATTCTACCCTATATTGGTAGGATAAATCCCTATTTGAATCTACTGCTTGTAATAAGTCTAATATTGTGCTCATGGTGTCCTTTCCTTGATTTGGCAATTACCTCTTCCTAGCTTAGTTAATCAAATTTTATATTCTATTGGCTAAGGCATGCTTTTGTAACTTATATAAATAATTCTTCTTTTGAGAAGTGACTTATCCAATTGGGTGAATGACTTCTCATCCCTTAGGTTAATTGATTTGGATCCTTGAATCTATGGTTGCAAAAGTCACAATTGCGACTTGAAGAGTTAGCCTAGCTTATCCCCTATATTTTTGCACACATCATTCCTTTGGGATGAGTGTTTCCATATTCTTTAGAATGGATAATCGTAACCAAAACACCTTAGTTGATTTAGTCATAATTATGACTCTTAGTAGTAGGCATTATGTTTTGTTTCTCAGTATTTCATCTCAGTTTAATGAGTAATCATTCACCTTAATTTATTTTGTTAAACCTTACAACTTTAATGTACTAAGTCACCTTATGTGATTTGATGCATTAACCTTCCCACTCCCTTAAGGTTAAGTATCCAAGTTGGATAATCACCCTCTTTATCTTAATATCATCCCTTAACCAAGGATGAATCTCTTGTCAGTAGTAGAAGCCATAGAGTGGATTAACTTTATGGTTTGTTCACCCTATCTTTCCTTAATGTGTAGTTACATCATGGTTAAATTGTTCTAACCTAGCTATGTACGCTCGTAAGTTCAGCTTATAGTGAATCTTATCTCATTTTTAGATTTATTCTAACGATGGTGTTATATCTAGTTTTCAAATAAGAACCCATTCTAAGTCAAAGAATCCTTATTCTTTGAAGATTAAGCCTTTCTTTAAGCTGAAAAATGTTTGAATTCTAATTCTTGGATTAGAATTTATAGTTATCTCTTAGAAACCCTTTTTAGTTAAGTCACTTATGTGACTTAATAAGATAGCCTTGTATCTTCTCTTGTTCATCCCAATTGGATGGTAATTCCCTTTTCTTTAGTATAATCTTCATTAAGTGATGAGTGTCACTTAATTTCAATAGTTTGTTAGTGGAAGATCTTATTCCCTTTGAATAAGAAGATCTCCTTTCTAAGTAGTTTAAGTTCAATCTCGAATGTGTGCCTAGGTCATGATATGACTTAAGCATTAATTAATCATTCCCATGGAATGAGCTCTCCTTCAAGCTAGGTTGAGTATGACATATAGATCCTTAGTGATCTAAGTCACATCTTGTGACTTAGATATTAGCATTTATATTGAGAACTGTTGGCAAGTCATAGAGTATGATTTATGGTTGTGATATTAGTCTCTATTAAGCTTCCTATCACTTATCCTTATGGATAAGTGAGTTTCTTGCATTAACCAAGTCATAGCTTATGACTTGTGTTAGTAGTCTTTTTGTAACCTTTTAAATCTTGGTGTTAATTCATCATGTGTGACTTAATATCTTAAGTTCTCCCTTAATCTTGAGGCTTAGTATCCTAAATGGATATTGATCTTTGTTGCCTTAGTATGAGATGAAAGTCTCTTTATTTGTTCAAACCTAGCGTGGGCTAATTTATATAGTTAGTTCATCTCAATATTATTCTTTAAGGTATAGTTTGGCAGTAAATCCCTTGGCTTCATTATTAGACTTAGTCTAATAATGGTCCTTCAGCTAGCTTTTATTCTTAGATTCTAATAGAGCAAGTAGTTAAATGTGGGACCCAAGCCCCACCATGGTCCTGTTAACTCTTAAGTTTATGATTACGGTAAAGTGGTCACCAAATGACAAGTCCCTCACTTATAATTAGATTAGTAATTCCTTTTAATCCAATATAATTAAGGAAATTGCTATTTACAAGAGAATTTCACTAAATGATAAATACTAGAAATTAGAGTATGGAAGAAAAACATAGCATCCATTCTATCACAATATAGTAATAAGAAATATACAACTCAGAATAAGTGCAGTTAGAGAAAATACAAAGTACACCTATATTATTACAACACATTAATAAAGTTTAAGCTGAAAAATAAAGTAAAGGCTCATCATCACAAGCAAAAGAAGTAAAATAACTAAGGATCTAAGATTCTTCAGCAACTCGATCCTCCTCCTGAATTCGGTCTTCAGAAGGCTCCACAACCTCAAAAAGCCCAGAATCTATCATTATCGGTTTCATAATGATAGGGCCCTAGCCAACAAAAAAAAAAATCTAATTAGACAAAATATCTAAGTACATTTAAGGCTGCAATTTTATTAAGTTATTTAGATATCACCATTAAACTTAACATATAAGCAAGTATAGGAGCAGAACGCATATGAAAAGAAAAAATAGTTATAAACAATAGGTTTATAACTTAAACAAAAGGGGAAGTAAGCACATACCTCCAACTATAGCTGCAACAAGGTTAAGCATAAAATAAAGAATAAATATTAATAACTGAAAAGAAAAACTCATCCTAAACATGCTTATAATCAATATAAATTTATGTTAATTAATATAAAGTAAAATAATATGTTGATACATTTAAATAATTAAAAACAAGACTAGCATCCTATATATGTGTAAATAAGTAAACTATCATCCTATAAATATACACACTAGGAAATGCGATAAGACTGTAAATGAAGAAGTGCTGAAATACTAAAAAGTAAATTGAAAATAGTAAGCATAAAATTGAAAATTGATATGGCTAAACAAACAACTCATTTATAAATACACCATAGCACCACTTAGCTTGCTGGGCTAGGGTTGAAGCTCTGAACTAAATAAGTATGAACATATTTAGCCTGTTGGGCTAAGGTAGAAACATGAGTGAAAGTGCACCTAAAACTAGTAATGTCATATCAGATCTTGACTGATAAAGTCAGTGGGGTAAGAGTCTATTATGCACCATCATAGACTATCGTATAGAGCTAGGCATGGTATAGACTACCAAATACTAGCAACTGAGTCTATGCCGATCCTGATCAAATGAATTGAAGAGGCAAACTACTTAAGCTACACTCTACTGAACTGAAAGTCAGTAAAAATTGAAAAACACTGATAAAAGTACAAATGCTACTTATGAAAATTCAAAGTTTGCATGAGATACTGATTAAATATCCTATGTCCACAACATATATCTAAGTTATAAAGTTCAATTACAAGGTGACCAAAGCATCAAATATCAAAGTGAGCAAGAGACTCTACTAAGACACATGTGATATCCATTATTATCTAATTTATCCATTCTATATACTCCAAGTTACATAAGTTCAGGATCTCTAATTCATATTATCGAGTGTAACTCAGATCATGACCTTATAAGTTGAAAATAATTAGAACTAATCAGGTTCTAATCTTATTAAATCAAAGTCGGCTATATAGGTCAAATAACTAAATCAATCGACCAACTTTGATGATTTAATTAACCCAAGCCCATCTTGATTAAGACAAATTAAGATGAAAGGATTAAGAATTAAACTTCAAATATTAGGGTTTAATCACTTAATCTAAAGGTGATCTTAAAGGACTAATGTTTAAGACCCAATCTTACAAAAAGATTAAGGCAAATCCTATTAAGTAAAGTCACACTTAATAGGATGATATCTATTCTTAAGTCTAAGATTAAAATATCAAATAATCATAAACAAACTAAAAAATCTATAAACTAATAAAACCAAGGCTTCACCTATTGAGTAATCTAATTTACTCAATAGATGAATTCTAACCTAAGTCTTATTCCTATTCCTAAGAAAAGAGCTCCTAAGCACTAAGATGAAGTCTCAGATACAAAACATAACTAATATTATTAGAAAGATTTAGAATAGATTAGGAAGGTTCAAAGAAGAGGTATGATGCAAGATTTATCTAACATCATAGAACTTAAGGCTAACTAAAAATTACTTAAGATGAAGTTTATGGCTTAGTGGAAATATAATGTGAGATGAATCTCGCATTATGTCACTTAAATTAAATACTTAAGGATAGTTTAGGATTTCTCCTAGAAATCTAATTAATAGTTTAAATAAAGAGAAATTGAATCTAAATCATTTTAATTATTGATTTTAATGATTAGAAAATGATCCTAAGGTTTAAGAACACTTAAATATAAAATTTGGGCAAAAAGACTATTTTGCCCCTAGTTAAGGGTCTAAAAAGCTACTTTTTCATTTAGGGCTCTAAATTGGAAATTTTTAGTGGCAAATGATTACTTACTGTCTAATATGAAGATAGATAGTAAGTACACCAAATTTGGATAATTATTAAGCCTTATGACTCAATTTAAGGAAATTGACTCATAAGGGCAAAATGGTAATTTGTCCTAATGGAATCTAAATTTTCTATCAGTTTACTAATGCTTTCTGTCTAAGGTTTCCATAGAACCTAAAATTACTAAATTTTGATATGCATTGGCTAAGTCATAGCCAAAACAATATTAATGTTCTAAAATGTAATTTTGGGTTTCTTAAAAGAGGTTAAAAACCTAACTTTTTCATTTGAAGTCTAAATTTAATAAGGCCAGTGGCTATAGCTTCCCAATAACTCACTGATTACTTTAACTAAGAGTAGACCCAATTGGGACTCAATTTGGTTAAGTTATGACCGAATTATGGTTCAAGGTGATTAGTGAGTGATTAGTGAAATTAATCACAGAATCACAAAACCAACCACACCACAAGATTCTTCTCTACTCTATGAGCTATCAAAAACTTGAATTACTAAATTTGGACTACTAATTGTGCTAATATTCATGATATATTCAAAATTTATAGCAAAATTTAATGTTAAAAACATTCACAACAACATATATATCAGTATACTTTGAGTGGAAATTATACTTTTTCAGGAAGAATGAAGATAAGGGGAAGCCTGAGATGAATTAATGAATTCTGGATGAAAATTGCTGTGGCGTGCCCTAATGTGCCATGGCGGTCCATTAAATTTGCTCACCTGGAAGTGTACCTGAAGGCCTGGAAGGAACACTGCTGCAGCGCGCCACAGTGCGCCCCAGCGGGCCGCAGCATCATTTTCTGGGAGCGAAATTAAAACCTTATATGAAATAATTGAACAAAGCCAATCCGCTTTCCCAAAATATTTACCATCACAGTGCGCTCCAAGCACGCCACAATGCTCTATGCCCAAAAAGGGGTTATACTGACCTGGGACAAAACCGCTGCAGCCCGCCGCAGCGCACCACGGTGGCATATCTGATTAATCATGAAAAACTTTACATGAACTAATTGAACAGTCACTATTCCACGTTCACAAAAGTTTAATCGCTGCAGGCACCACAACAGAATTTCAGATTATTTATGAAAATCTTATGTGATTTAATTTAATAATTACTATTCTACTTTCATGAAAGTCTAACCATCGCAGCACCCCTTCAGCACGCCATAATGGATAAGCAGCGGCCTCAAGATAACTATTAAAATATACAGCGGAACAGTATTTAAACTTCGGCTGCTGCAGCGTGCCATGACGGAATAGTGTTTGGATCAAGGCAGCGACGGCGCGCCACAACGCGCTGTGGCGCGCTGCAGTGCTTGCTACAACAAATTCCAGAATTTGCATAGAAGGCAGCATAGGGAAGGCCACAAAATGAGACCTTTGACTTACCCCTGCCTCTTGAAATGAGAATAATCATTAAATCTAAGGAAACCAAGGAGACTACGCAGGATAAAATAAATGGCTTGCATTGAAGTAGAAGAAGATGAAGGGTCATTTGTGATTAATGCATATTGCTAAAAATTTCCCCTATTTAAAGGCCAATTTCAGACCAAAGAAGGGATCCAATTTTCAATATTCTAAGGATCAAAAGGAGAGGCTGCATGAAGAAAGAGAGGAGAACTCTCCAAGGGGCTAGAAGTAGACCGTGAAGAGTGAAGAGAATGAGATAGCAAGGGAAATGAGAAGAAGTTAAGTATAAGTGCGGGAGGAAGATCAAGAGAACCCTAGAAAACCTCTGGGTGATTCCTAGTACTCTTCCTAAACTTACTTATTATTTTCTACTATAAATCGATGTCAAGGCTTACTTCCTTTTGCATGTATGTTTTTATTTATTCTGTAATGGAAAGCTAAACTCCCTTGGAGAGGGTTGGGATATAGTTGTAGGAAAATGTAAGGTTGTATTGGTTCATAAAAGATTTCTCTAAAATCAGTTTACCCTTATGCCGACTTCTAGGAAAGGATGTTGAATTTAAATTTGATGAAAACTGCATAAGGGGATTTAATGCCATAAAATCTGCTCTCATTTTAGCTCCTATAATTTCCACTCCTTGCTGAGATCACCCCTTCGAGATCATGTGTGTTGCTAGTAATCTTGTGGTGGGAACAGTTTTAGGAAAATGAAAGGAAAAAGTTTTCCAATCCATTTATTACGCGAGTAAGTTAATGGATGAGACGCAAAGAAATTACGCCACCACCGAGAAAGAACATTTAGCGATTATTTTTGCATTCAACAAATTCAGGGCATATCTTATTGGATCAAAAACAATCATTTACGCTGATCATGTTGCAATCAAGTATCTTCTTCAAAAGAAAGAAGTAAAGCCACGACTCATACATTGGGTGTTGTTGCTACAAGAATTTGATTTGGAAATTCATGATAAAAAGGGGTGCAATAATGTGGTGGCTGATCACCTCTCTAGATTGACTCTTATAAAACATAAAGAAGGAGAAAAAATTTGTGAAACTTTTCCTGACGAACAGCTCTACTTAATTGCAGCAAGTAATTCTCCTTTGGTTTGCTGATATTGCCAACTATCTTGCATGAAGGGTGATCCCAAAAGAATTGAACTATCGGCAAAGAAAAAAATTCTTTGCTGATGTTAAAAATTACTTTTGGTATGATCACTTCCTGTACAAATGCTACCCCGATAAAATCCTAAGAAGATGTGTGCCTAAAACTGAGACACTTGATATCTTATATCATTGCCACACATCTCCTTATAGAGGGCATCACGGTATTGATCGAATTGTGGCAAAGGTGATGTAATCTGGATTTTATTGGCCCAAATTATTCAAGGATGCTGCTGATTCTGCAAAGAGCTATGATCAATATTAGAGGATGGGAAATTTAGGAAAATGGGATGAGTTACCTTTCAATGAAATCTTTGAAGTTGAACTTTTTGATGTTTGAGGGATTGACTTTATGGGCCCATTCCCCACCTCCAATTCAAGTAACTACATATTAGTGGGAGTAGAATATGTTTCCAAATGGGCTGAAGCTATATCTTATGCAAATAATGATGCCAAAACTGTGATCAAATTCTTGAAAGATCAAGTCCTCTCTAGGTTTGGTACACCCCATGTCGTAATATGTGATGGTGGAACACCTTTCTGTAATAAACAATTAGAAAGTCTATTGAAGTGGTATGGTGTGAAACATAAGGTAGATACAACATACCATCCCCAGACTAGTGGCCAAGTGGAAGTGTCAAATCATGAATTAAAGCAAATCCTTGAGAAAACCGTTAACAAAAACAAGGACTGGTTCATGAAATTAAATGATGCACTTTGGGTGTATAGAGCTGCATTCAAAACACCTTTAGGAATATCTCCTTATAAGTTGGTTTATGGGAAATCTTGTCATTTACTGGTAGAATTTGAACATCAAGCCTTTTGGGCAGTTAAAAGGCTGAATTTTGATTTCAAACTATTAGGAGAGAAAAGGGTTATGCAATTGCACGAACTGGATGAATTCAGGTTGGGAGCTTATGAGTGTGCCAAGCTATACAAGGAGAGAACTAAGAAATAGCATGATAAGCTAATAACACCAAAAAAACACCTAGAACCAGGAAAGAAAGTATTGTTATTTAACTCCAAGTTGAGGCTCTTTCTAGAAAAGCTGAAATCAAGATGGACGGGCCCATTTATAATCACAAAAATATACCCCCACGGAAGTGTGGATATCACTTCATCGGCTGGGACAATTAAGGTAAATGGTCACTGTCTAAAACCTTACTTATAAGGTTCTGAATTGCAAGAGAAAGAGAGTTGGTTATTGTGGGATCTCCCAAGAGAAGGAGTTACGTAGATGAGCTAACTTGGCATCAGTCTGAGACGTAAAAATAAGCGCTCGATGGGAGTCACCCCACGATTAATAAGGTTGTGTTGTTTCTTGTTTTTTTGTTTTCATTTTTTCTGTTTTACATTTTGTAGTTTGATTTCAATCAATAAAATAAATTATGTATTTCACACACCCTACATTTTTTGCTGAATTTTAACTTTAAAGTGAATTTTCTGAAGGTGGACAAGTTTTAGATTCAATATCAAAAAAAAATAATTAAAAAAACACTTATGGTATAGAAATAAGATGCAAGCATGTTTGAGATAAAGATGAAAATGAATTTAAGTGACATACCCCTTATTAAGTTCATGAATCTATTAAGCTTGATTTCCAGTGCTTAAAATGAAATGTGCTTAAGTTTAAGAGTGGGGATGAAAAATTTGAAAATTAAACCAAAGTGGCAAGAGGTGAGTAATAATTCGAAGTGCTTGGCTCCTGTAGGACTTAGTGATCACGAGGACTGTATTAAGGGATGAAGAAAAATGACTCTCCCTTTTAAAAATAAATTTGAAAAAGAAAAGAGGGAAATCAATATATAAAGAGATGATGAAAAATATCTCTCCCAAGCTAAACAAGTGAACATTTAAGATAAAGAAAAATATCTCTCCTAGCATGTTAAAATGTCCTAGTGAATCATAAAAAGGAGCACACATAGCACAACACTCAAAAGACACACCAATTGCATCATTAAGGTTATGAATTTCAAAATCACATCCCCATATTTAAACATTAAGCATGACATTTTGAATTGAAACCAAAGGAAGTGTAGGCACATGAACTTGATTAGAGGGATAGTAGATATTTGAGACATGATGTAATTTGGTCAAGAGTATGCTTGACATCTCAATTCATGATACATGACTGTAACCTCTTGAATCCTTGGACAAGGACAAATTCAAAATTTCACATTTATTGAGCTTACTCGAGGACGAGCAAGAATTTATGTGTGAGGGTGTGATGTAGTCAGAATTTATAGCAAAATTCTAGTGTTTAAATAGTCATATAACTATATATTTCCTTATACTTTGAGTAGAAATTAATGTCTTTTTAGTAAAATGAAGAAAACAACTTGCAAAGGCTGATTTATCAAATTCTGGACAAAAACCACCACAGCGCGCTCTAGCGCGCCATGACATCCCCTTAAAATCGCCTGACCTGGAAGTACAGCTGCAGACCTGGAGCACAACCGCTGCAGCACACCATGGCTCGCCATAGGGCGCCACAGCGTCATATTGATAAGGATAAATTAAAACCTTATAATTGAATAGTAATAAATGCAAGTTGCACGCCGCAACGCGCCGCAGCGTGCCACGGCGCGCCGCAGCGCGCTCCTGCGTCATTTCTCGTTAATTATTGAAACCTTATAAACAAGTAATTGAACAGTGACATCGCAAGTTGCATGCCGCAGAGCGCCACATTGCGCCCCAACGTGCTACAACATCATTTCTTGATGATTATTTGAACTTTATAAACAAGTATTTGAATAGTGATCCTACAAGTCGTCCACTGTAGTGC
This sequence comes from Gastrodia elata, assembly GCA_016760335.1. NCBI lineage: Eukaryota > Viridiplantae > Streptophyta > Magnoliopsida > Asparagales > Orchidaceae > Gastrodia > Gastrodia elata. The sequence goes on along the minus strand of CM028678.1, from coordinate 33,240,979 downwards.
GCTACAGCGGGTGAATTTTTATTTTATAAAATTATAGTTAAACTAATTGAATAGTGAAAATTGCAAGTCATTCACTACAGCATGCCTCAGTGTACGCTGCTACGACTGAACGAAAAAGATACTAACTTATATGCAGAAAGAGAGTTTGGAACACTGCTGCCACAGCGCGCCACAGCAGAAGAGTTATTGAAACGTCGCTGCCACAGTGCGCCACAGCGGAATAGTGATTGAAATGCTGCTGCCACAGCGCGCCGCAGCGGAACAGTAAATGAAACATCGCTGCCACAGCGTGCCGCAGTGCGCCACAGCGGACGACCCAGAATTTTCCAGAGAACAACAATTAAGAGGCATGGGGAAGGCCACAAAAATATGACATTTGGCCTCCTCCAGCCTCTTGAAAATTGATATATTAAATCCCTACTGAATTCCAATAGTTAATAAAATAAAAATATTAGAAGGGATTGGAATTAAATTAAGGAAGAGGAAATGTCACACACTAAAAACTTTAAAGTTGAGTGCATCCATATTTAAGGGCCAATCTCAGACCTTGAAAGGGTTCCAAATTTTGCTACTCAAAGACCTAAAAGAAAGGCTGTAGGAAGAGAAAGAAGGAGAACTCTCTAAGGGGAAGAGAGGACCAAGAATAGGAAGGAAGAAAAGATAGCAAAGAACGAAAGGTGGAGCTTCAAGAGAACAACGCAGGAAAAGTAAAGAGAACCCCGTAATTTCTCCGGGTGATTCCTTGTATTTCACCTAAACTCCCTTGATTAATTTCTTGCCATGAACTGATGGCGATGTTCACTTTTTGTTGTATGTATGATCTTTCTTGCTTAGTAATGGTAGGCTAAAAAACCCCTTGGAGAGAGTTGATATATAATTGTAGAATTATATAAGGGAAATATTAGTTGTATGATGACACTATCTAAATGTAATTAAAAAACTATTATGGTGCTTAATTTCAATATTGAATGAATGCTTGGATGAACTGAACTCTTATTTATTTTAATTATAATAGCTTGTTTTCCAATGCTCATAAATTGGGTAAGAGCAAGGAAGAAAGTGCGAGTCAAGCCGAGAATTACGTGATAGAATTCTCAAGGCTCACTTGCACCCTCCCTTAAGAGCTCTCCAAAAGATTAAAGCTTGAGAACCAAGCTCTCCATTACGTTGCTCTACTGCTCAGCAAAGTCAAAGGAATGAGAGGACATTGGGAATTTCATGGATTATGTGACAAAATCCATTGACCCAAATGCATCCTCCCATTTAGCTAAACTGCGTGTGAAGCGCATGACGCACGGTAATGAAATCTTGCTTGTGAGATCATTATAATTAAAAGATATTTTTGGTAACATAAACATAAGGAATCAAAATCAAACTAATCAAATTATGCCTCATAAGAGTTTATGTGCTAAGGAGGAACCCAAAAGGAGTTCTCTTGTGCACTAAACTTAAACCCAATGTAATTGAAGGATACTTCAATTCCAATAGTGTTCACTTGGTTTAACAAAGCAATTAAATTGAACATCTACATTCAAACAATGAAGTTATATAATGAACCCTTGCATATGTTACGATGAAATCTCAACTCTCTCCTTTTTAATCAAATCATATCTTTACTCAAGTCTTGTGTATTGCTAATTAGGACCACAAAAATCAACCATATTTGTCATCTAAACATTAGTTAAAGAAAATGCAACTTGGTATCAAAACAATCATTCCCTGAGGTTTGATAAATCCCGGAAACTAAACTTTCCTCTTATTAATTCAGACCACGTACACTTTCGTGCATACGCAAACGTGTATTTCCATCTGTCAAGTTCTTGGCGTCGTTGCCGGGGAATGGTTTTCATTTTGTATCAAGTATAATTTTCTAGTAACTAGTGATTTAGAATTAATTAACTTGTGCATATTCTTACATAGCTGTAGTTAATTTCCTTATTAGCTTGCTTTGAGAAAATTTTGAAATTTTTTCTAAAAAGAACTTGTGTTGAATGCTTTTGCATACTATCTTATTGAATTATGTGCTATATTTTGTGCTGTAATACTGATTGCTAAACTTGTTCTAGCTAGTTACCCCTAAATTGCATGAGTAGGAGGATTCTTACTGAATTATTTTACGATCTTGAAATAGAGAGAACTTATTTGAGAGCTAGGAGAGAGCAAGTCTTTTTAAACCAACAAAATGCGTAAATGGTAGATTTAGATATGGACCCAACATAACCTATGGTAAATGCTAGGAGAAGATTGCCTAGAGAATATGCACTTTCCACAATAGAAGGAGTTCAAAATACTATTGTTAGACCTCCTATACAAGCTAACAATTTTGAGATAAAACCATCCACTTTAAACATGATCCAAAACAACCAATTTAGTGGGATGGCATCGGATGACCCAAATGCACATATTTCAACTTTTCTAGAAATATGTGACACCTTTCGATTTAACAGAGTTACGCTTTAAGATTAAGATTATTCCTATTCTAGCTGAGAGACCAAGCTAAGGTTTGGCTCAGTTCTCTACCCGGTGAGTCTATAAGGACTTGGGATGACTTGGCAAGGAAATTCCTCGCCAAATATTTTCCACCTGCAAGGACCGCCAGGCTGAGAAATGAAACTTCAAACTTCTCTCAGCATCATGGTGAGAACTAGTATAATGGCTGGGAATATTTTAAGGATTACTTAACATGTTGCCCGCATCATGGGTTCCCTTTGTGGATGCAGGTGCAGACATTTTACAATGGATTAAACGCACCCACAAGGACACTCGTATATGTAGCCGCAGGAGGATTACTAAGTAGTAAATCCCTCGAGGAGGCCTTTAATCACCTCAAGAAAATGGCTAACAATGCATACCAATGGCCAACTAAGCAGCCACATTCCAACAAGCTGAAGGTAGATATCGTGACTGAATTAAATCAGATTGTTGAATTAAGAAACAAAATTGACATGTTAACCCAAAGACTAGAGGGAAGGCAATATAATTTGGATCATGAGGGAGAAACTGAGGGAGTGAATGCTGTTCAAAACTATAGAACCCAACACACTAAGGAGGGAAGAAGCTTAGAGCGTTCCCTAAAAGAGTTTAAAATGGACATGACTAATTTTATGAACAGAATGGATGCAATATTAAATCAACACGAACACACACTCTTAAATCAAGATAAAGCTGTCCAAAGAATTGAGTTAAAAATAAAAGAGATTATGATGCAACTAAATCAACCCTTCTTGGTGGGAGCCATAAGGTACTATAGGAATGAATTTGGAAATTCCATAACTTTGACAAATGGAAAAATTACAAAACCTTTGGTACTAAAAAAATCTGAAAATATTTCTCAAGATTTGGGAGAGAGATCAATTGAGGAGAAAGAAATCACTAAGGACAAGGATAAAGGGATGAATGAGGAAACTAACACACAGATAACCAGACCTTCTGACCACAATCCACGCATCCCCTATACTCAAAGAATGGCAACAGAGAAGCTAGATAACCAGTTCAAAAAATTGCTTGAAACTTTTAAAACTCTTCATATAAATATTCCCTTTGCTGAAGCATTAGAACAGATGCCCAGTTATGCTAAATTCATGAAGGATATACTATCGAGGAAAAGAAAAATAAATGAAAATGAAACTGTGGCATTGACTGAGGAATGTAGTGCCATTCTCCAGCAGAAATTCCCTCTTACAAGAAAAGACCTAAAAGTTTTACCATTCCATGCACAATAAGAAATTGTTCTCTTAAAAGGGCTTTATGTGATTTAGGTGCCTCAATAAATTTAATGTCATTTTACATATTTAAAAAACTAGAAATTGATTCTTTAAAACCTACCTCTGTCCTTCTCCAACTAGCCGATAGATCCGTAAGAACTCCCATGGGAATCTTGGAAAATGTTTTAGTAAATGTTGATAAATTTATCTTCCCTGCTGATTTTATTGTGTTGGAAATGGAAGATGAAAACTAGGAGATTCCTATATTTTTGGGGAGACTATTTCTTGCTACTGGAAAAACCATGATTGATGTTGATATGGGAGAATTGAGTCTTCATTGTGAGGGGGAGGAGGTGAGCTTTAACATAAAAGATTCAGTGAGGCATCCATATATGCCAAATGAGGAATGTTGGAAAGTAAATGCAGTAGAAGAGGTACTACTTTCTGGAGATATAGACAAATTAGATTTAGAGGAAGAAGAAGAAGCTGGAATTGAAGAGGAAGAAAATGTCATTGATGAGTTAATTCAAGTAAAGAAAAGAATGCAGCTATCTATATATGAAACCCCTGAATTAGATTTGAAACGTTTGCCCAAACACTTAAAATATATTTATCTTGGGGAGGGAACATCTCTATCGGTAATAATTTCTGCTTTGTTAAGCCCAACCCAAGAAACTAAATTGTGTGCATTATTAAGGGAGCATAAGAGGGCAAAAGGATGGAACATTGCCGATTTGAAGGGTATTATTCCTACCTTATGCATGCACTGCATACTCCTAGAAGACAACTCCAAACCCTCCATAGAACCTCAATGAAGATTAAACCCGAATATAAGAGAGGTAGTGCATAAGGAGATCATTAAACTTTTGGATGCTGGGATAATTTTTCCAATTTTGGACATCCTTTGGGTAAGTCCTATTCATGTGGTCCCTAAGAAAAGTGGGATGACTATGACCTTGAGTGAAAATAATGAACTAATTCCTATAAGGAAGGTTATGGGGTGGAGAGTATGCATAGACTATAGGAGATTAAATAAGGCAACTAGGAAAGATCACTATCCTCTCCCATTCATTGATCATATGTTAGATAGGCTTGCTGGGAACCCTTACTTTTCTTTTTTGGATGGTTACTTGGGGTACAATCAGATTTTGATAGCCCCGAAAGACCAAGAAAAAACAACCTTCACATGCCCCTATGGAACATATGCTTTCAGGAGGATGCCCTTTGGTTTATGTAATGCACCTGCAACTTTTTAGAGGTGTGCGATGGCCAACTTTTTTGAAATGATAGGAGATTTTCTAGAGATCTTTATGGATGGTTTTTCTATTGTGGGAGAGTCCTTTGAAGATTGTTTAACAAACTTAGGTAAGTCCTAAGAAAATGTGAGGAAACTAATCTTATTATTTATTGGGAAAAGCATCACTTTATGGTGGAGGAAAAAATTGTCTTGGGTCACCTTATATCAATAAAAGGAATTGAGGTAGATAAGGCCAAAATTAAAGTTATTGAGAAATTTCCCCACCCTCTAATGTAAGAGGAGATAGAAGCTTTCTTGGGCACGCGGGGTTTTATAAAAGGTTCATAAAAGATTTCTCTAAAATCAGTTTACCCTTATGCCGACTTCTAGGAATATATGTTGAATTTAAAATTAATGAAAACTGCATAAGGGGATTTAATGCCATAAAATATGCTCTCATTTCAGCTCCTATAATATCCACTCTTAGCTGGGATCACACCTTCGAAATCATGTGTGATGCTAGCGATCTTGCGGTGGAAGCAGTTATAGGACAACGAAAGGAAAAAGTTTTCCACTCCATTTATTACGCGAGTAAGTTAATGGATGAGGCGCAAAGAAATTACGCCACCATCGAGAAAGAACTCTTAGCGATTATTTTTGAATTCAACAAATTCAGGGCATATCTTATTGGATCAAAAACAATCGTTTACACTGATCATGCTGCAATCAAGTGTCTTCTTCAAAAGAAAGAAGCAAAGCCACAACTCATACATTGGGTGTTGTTGCTACAAGAATTTGATTTGGAAATCCGTGATAAAAAGGGGTGTGATAATGTGGTGGCTGATCACCTCTCTAGATTGACTCATTTAAAACATAAAGAAGGAGAAGAAATTTGTGAAACTTTTCCTAACGAACAGCTCTACTTAATTATAGCAAGCAATTCACCTTGGTTTGCTGATTTTGCCAACTATCTTGCACGAAGGGTGATCCCAAAAGAATTTAACTATCAGCAAAGAAAGCAATTCTTTGTTGATGTTAAAAAGTACTTTTGGTATGATCCCTTCCTATACAAATCTTGTCCTGATCAAATCCTAAGAAGACGTGTGCCTAAAACTAAGACACTTAATATCTTATATCATTGGCACACATCTCCTTATGGAGGGCATCACAGTATTGATCAAACAACGGCGAAGGTGCTGCAATCTGGATTTTATTGGCCCCAATTTGTCAAGGATGATGTTGATTATGTAAAGAGCTGTGATCAATGACATAGGATAGGAAATTTAGGAAAACAGGATGAGTTACCTCTCAATGAAATCTTTGAAGTTAAACATTTTGATATTAGAGGGATTGACTTTATAGGCCCGTTCCCCACCTCCAATTCAAGTAACTACATATTAGTGGGTGTAGAATATGTCTCCAAATGGGTTGAAGCTATAGCTTGTGCAAATACTGATGCCAAAACTATAATCAATTTCTTGAAAGATCAAGTCCTCTCTAGGTTTGGTACACCTCGTGTCCTAATAAATGATGGTGGAATACATTTTTGTAATAAACAATTAAAAACACTATTGAAGGGGTATGGTGTGAAACATAAGGTAGGTACAACATACCATCCCCAGACTAGTGGCCAAGTGGAAGTATCAAACTGTGAATTAAAGAAAATCACTGAGAAAACCGTGAAATTAAACGATGCATTTTTGGTGTATAGAGCCATATTCAAAACACCTTTAGGAATATCCCCTTATAAGTTGGTTTATGGGAAATCTTGTCATAGACTGGTAGAGTTAGAGCATCAAGCCTTTCGGGCAGTTAAAAAGTTGAATTTAGATTTGAAACTATTAGGAGAGAAAAGGGTTCTGCTATTGCATGAACTGGATGAATTCAAGTTGGGAGCTTATGAGAGTGCCAAGCTATACAAGGAGAAAACTAAGAAATGTCATGATAAGCAAATAAGACCAAAACACATAGAACTAGGAATGAAGGTATTATTATTTAACTCCAGGTTGAGGCTCTTTCCAGAAAAGTTGAAATCAAGATGGACGGGCCCATTTATAGTCACAAAAATATACCTCCACGAAAGTGTGGATATCACTTAATCTGCGGGGACATTTAAGGTAAGTGGGCACCATCCAAAACCTTACTTAGATGGATCTGAATTGCAAGAGAAAGAGAGTTGGTTATTGTAGGATATCCTAAGGGAAGGAGTCATGTAGATGAGCAAACTTAGCGTCAGCTTGAGACATAAAAATAAGCGCTTGATGGGAGGCAACCCACGATTAATAAGGTTGTGCTGTTTCTTATTTTTGTGTTTTCATTTTTTCTGTTTTCTATTTTGTAGTTTGATTTCAATCAATAAAATAAATTCTGTATTTCACACACCCTACATTTTTTGCTGAAATTTAACTTTAAAGTGAATTTTCTGAATGTGGACAAGTTTTATATTCAATGTCAAGAAAAAAAAAATTTAAGAAAACATACCCCTTATTAAGTTCATGAATATACTAAGCTTGATTTCCTGTTCTTAAAATGAAATGTGCTTAAGTTTAAGTGTGGGGGCAAAAAATTTAAAAATTAAACTAAAGTGGCAAGAGGTGAGTAATAACTTTAGTATTGAATCCTTGGATAAGGACAAATTCAAAATTTCACATTAATTGAGCTTACTCAAGGATGAATTTAAGTGTGGAGGTGTGATGCAGTTGGAATTTGTAGCAAAAATCTAGTGTTTAAATAATCATATCACTATACATTTCCCTATACTTTGAGTAGAAATTGATGTCTTTTCAGGAAAATGAAGAAAACAAATTGCAAAGGCTAATTTACCAAATTCTGGACAAAAACTTCCGCAGCGTGCTGCAGTGCGCCATGGCGTCCCCTTAAAATTGCATGACCTGAAGTACAACTGCAGACCTGGAGCATGCCCGCTGCAGCGTGCCATATATTCTCTTGCAGGTTCTGGGGTCGCTTGTTCTGAGGCCTTTGAATTGACAATCTTGGTTCAGCTTTTGTGCCGGTACGATTGCTTTCGAGTTTGATGTAGAAGCTGTCATTCTAGCAAGAGTAGGCTCTCGATTGTTCCTTGGTTGTACACGGAATGCTTGCTTATGATGGGAGTGATTGATGAGCACTCTGTCGATTGTGTTCTTGGAATCATAGTCGAAATAATGGTGGTCGCTTCGACCATAAGTAAAACATACACCACTGAAGTGGTAGCATTTTCCAACAGATGCAATTGTTTGCACTCTAGGTTCTGAGGCTGGGATTGTTTAGTCTCCATGTTATAGACTTTTGCCATCTTATGATGACCAAAATGCTCCTTCCTTGGTTGCATAACTATTGCCTTCCTCTTCCGGTCTAGTTGACCTTGCAATCCTTCTTGTAAACTGGCAGCTTCGATTAATTCAGTCAGTGTCTTGATCTGACAGGAGACTAAGTGGGCTTTAATAGAGTCTCTTAACCCCTTTAAGAAATGATGGCATCTAGACTCTTCTATCCTCACTAAATCCGGAACAAAGCGTGACAATCTCCAAATATGCTGTTCCTAGTCGAACACTGAATTGCTGCCTTGAGTGAGATGATGGAGCTCATCCACGAGGATTGCTTGAGATGATGCGGATATGAACGCTTCACGGAATGCTTCCAAAAACATATCCCATGGAATATCCTCTATTTCATAGTCAGTGAACTTATTGTTTCGTTCATTCTCCCACCAATATTTGGCTTCTTCTTGGAATAGGTGAGTAACCAAATGGATTGCTTCAGAGTTAGAGCACTTAATACTGGGCAGGTTCTTCTCGACAATCTTGAGCCAGTTTACTGTGTCCATTGTATTTAAGGCTCCATTGAATGTGGGGGTCCTGAGGCGAAGGAAGATGTGAAGGATCCCTTCGCCAGTAAATTGTGAGAACCCTGATGGGGGTGCAGGTTGTTGTCTAACAAAGAGAATCAAAGCACATGTTTCTTGCGCTTGTTGTGCATTGCTTTCTATTAAGGCTTTTACAAGACTAGCCTTGGGGTTTGATCATTCGAGTCTGTCTGACGATGAGACCATATTCTTGATCGGAGTAGGAGCAGATAGAGATCCAGCATTCATGACTGTAAATGCAAGTATGGATTCAAAAACAAAAATTTTTACTATGCTTTCATTCATTCATTTCTATTTCAAAAGAGAAGATACATGGATCTATAAAACATATAATTGAGATAAAGAAAATGACATAATAAGATCTCTAAAATCTAATTACAATATTCTACCGAAAAGGCAGTGTAGAAGTCATCATATGTGACTATGTGGCTCCTCCAAGCTAATCTCCTATAAACCCAATACCACCAATGTCTCGCTAATCCCCTCAGTAGGATCTCTATGATCTCTAGATGATACTCCTCTAGACAGGCTGTCTCTCGAAGTGTGATAGCAACGCGATCCAACTATTCTCTGGCGAGTGCTGAAAGATTGGTGCCTCCAAAGGATGAGTTGATAAGGATTTTATCTAGCACCTCAACTCCTCGAGGTGACACTCCATCGATGACCCTTTCGTAGATCTGGCCATCTCGGAGGTCATCTACCTAGTGGTCATCAAACCTCCTAAGGTAGAACCAAATGCTGACTGTGAGTGTTCCATTCCTAAAATAACTCAACTTATAAGTATTTCATTCATATCTTATCATTATTTTCAAAGTTTGTTCAAGTCCTAAGATGTTCTTTTTAGTATTAAAAATTCATAGTTTCAATCAAATTATTATGTGCATTAAATTCTTAGGATGTCATCATTATAGACATAGTCAACCCTTTCATTTCTAAGGTAACTTGATGAACTTTTGGATATTTTCTTTTTGCTACACTTAGTAACTTGTGATATTGACCTGATACATAGAACATATCATAAATTAGATAAGAATAGAACTCCTTATCTAATACTTTATGATACTTCTCTGATACCAACTATAGTGCCCCAACCCGTCGCCACGTGGAAAGGTTACAATTATAATTAGATCGGCGGCAGAGTGGTGCGCCACTCAAGAAAACAAGCACAACCCATCTTCCCAAATAGGCTAACTAAAACTAGCCACACTAAGGTGTGTGGTGTCCCGGTTCCCTCTGTGGTCTTGTTAACTATTAAGTTAACATGATTATGGTGAGACGGTCACCTAATGACAAGGTCATTGCTTATGATTAGGTTAGTGAATAATACTAACCCATTATAATCAACGACTTTATCATTCTCAAAGAATTCATCACTAAATGATAGTACAAGAAAGGTAAATAGAGTGCAGAAGTAAAAGTAAACATCCATTCCATCATAGCATGAAAATTAAGGCATACAACTTGGAATAAAACACAACAATAGAAAAAAATACCATCCAACCTGAATTATACAAATATTTGAATAGTTTAACTGAAATGAGAAATAAGGACACTTAGCCTATTATAATTAAGGGAAAAATAATACTAGAAAACAAAAGGTCTTCAACTACAAGATCTTCCTCATGAAGCAGATCCCCGAGTAGCCCTACAATTTAGAATAGTTCAAGCTCTATCATTATCAGTTTCATAATGATAGAGCCCCAGCCAATAAAAGAAAATTTTTAATTAGACAAAATGTCTAAGTACATTTTAGGTTGATAAATTATTATGTTCATTTGGATATCACCATTAATTTAACAACTAAGTAATAACCATTAGGTGCAACAAAGCATAAGAAATAAAAAGGAAAGCTATAAACAATGAGTCTATAGTTTAATCAATAATGGAAGTAAACACACACTTCCAAACTCTGCTATAACATGGTTGGGTAGCAAAAGAAATGATAACAAAATATAGATAACATAGTAAAAAGAGACTCATCCTAAGGTGTTTATGATCAATGTAATTCGTGCTAATTTACATAACTTACAAATTATGAATTGTAATTAAACAATTTAAAATACACCAAACATTTTATATAAGTAATTCACTGCACAATTCTAACATCCTATAATGAATGAACCTAGCATCCTGTATTAAGTAGGACTAGTATCCTGTAATAATCATAATTAGCATTCTAAGATAATTAGGACTAGCACCCTACAATTATCATAACTAGCATCCTATAATAAGTAGGACTAGCATCCTATAATCATGACAACTAGCATCCTATAATAAGTAGGACTAGCATCCTATAATAAGTAGGACTAGCATCTTATAATAATCACAACTAGCATCCTATAATAAGTAGGACTAGCATCCTAACATGTTTTTAATAAAGTAAAGTAACTGAATAAAAGAAGATGATAAAAATTCTACAATATAAAAGAACTACAATAAATAAAAGTCTAAAAGAAAGTGTACTGAACTATAAGATAAGAGTAATTTAGAATTGTAAAGTAAAAGTAATGTGTGGAGATACCCCTACTTAGTCAAGCCAAAAACTAAATTCCATCTGATCATCTAGGAAAGTGTGCCAGATTAAAGTATGCTGCACTAGAGATGTGTCCTAGGCAAAAGTAAAATGCACTAGGAAAGTGTCCTAGGCAAAAGTAACACGCACTAGGAAAGTGGCCTAGGCAAGAGTAACACGCACTAGAAAAGTGTCCTAGGCAAAAGCTGTCTCAAAAGTAATGTTATACTAAATGGCAGACTAAGTAAGACATAACCCACAAAGTATAGTAAAGTTTGTTTCATAAAGTTTTCTCCTTAAGTTATGAAAATGCCATATGAATGTATTCAAAGTTTAACATAAAATATTCATCAAATATTCCATATTCAATATAATGTGTCCAAATGTATAATGAAGCTCAAAATAAGGAAAGCATAGCATTTCAAATTCAAGGAGAGTAAGAGACTCTACTAAGATATAGTGATATCCATTGTTATCTAATTTATTCGTTCTATCTACTCTAAGTTACATAAAATTCAAAATCATCAATTCTTAGTCTAAATATAACTTAGATCACGACCTTATAAGTTCAAAAGAAATTAGAACTGAATAAGTTCTAATCTTATTGAATCAATGTAGACTATAGTATTCAATAAAACAAATCAATCGACCTAATTTGATATTTTATCATAATCCCAACCCATCTTGATTAACCAAATCAAGATAAAAGGATTAAGGATTAAACTCCAAATGATGAGGTTTAATCACTCAATCCAAAGGTATATCTAAGGGTGTGGTGTAGAACCCAATTCTCACAAAATTAGATTAAGGCAAATTCTAATGTGTAAATTATACTCAATAGGATAGCTTTCTATTCTTAGTTCTAAGATTGAAAGATCAAATAATCATTAACAAACTAAGAAAATCTATAAAACTATCCAAACCAAGGCTTCACCTATTGAGTAACCCAATTTACTCAATAGATGAATTCTAACCTATGATCTGTTCCTAATCCTAAGAGAATGGCTCTTAATCACTAATTAACACTCAGACACAAATCCTAACTAATGTTATTAGGAAGGTTGAGAATGAAATAGAGAGGATTAGAGGAGTTAAAGAAGGCATGATATGAGATTGATTTCATATCATGAAGCTTAAACTTGATTATTTGCAAAACAAGAAAGACTGCAATTGAACATATAAACTTGATACTATTCTCCTTCTAACACTATTACTTATTTAATTCACTGTTCTTAGTATCTATTTATATTATTGTTAAAATTATATTTACAGTTAACATGAGCAAATTTAATTTGAATTACTTTAGTTTTGATACGTTAAAACAGTAGGGAGGTATAACGCATAATTACAATGGTTGCCTACTTATAGGCCGTCCAAATTGTAATACAGCACCTTCATGCATCATATCTTTAAAAGAAGAAGAGAGAAGGACAACTTTTGGATAGAAAAAGGTTAGCTTGAAATGAACATAGCCTTAAAGATCTTAATTATTAACTACCTTTCATTAGGGAACAACATTTGATTCAAAATCTAAAATAATGACTAGAATTTAAATAACCTTGCAAAGGACAACAATACTTGATTTTTTAGGCAAGAAGAAATTTTATTTAGTTTAGCATTATAAGGAATATTAGTATGTAAATCAGCCTCTTATCAAGAAACAGCATCTTATAGATTAACAAACAAAAATAGTGGCATATATTTCAGCATTTAATAAGGGACAACAATATATTACTTAACATGTGAGGATATTTATCAATGGGCTGCTAATCTTAAGCTTCCATAGTGCAATTGCTTAGATATTATGACCATAGTAGCTGCTCTTATAAGCTTACTTCAAATTCATTCCTTGTGAATAAATCATATTCCTTACCAATGATATTGCTACTAAAACATATAAGATAATATATGCATATATATATACACACGCTATAAGAAAACAAACAAAATAATTTCAGCTAAACATTCGGGTTATAAATCTTTGCAAACCCTTTTCATTTCTTTTTATTGAGACCCATAATTATGCCTCAATGAGTTTACTTCCCTTAATGTAGTTCTTTAAACTCTTTTCATTTGCACACCCTGTATATATACCAATAACCAAATCTTATACTTTAAATATCATTTATATGCCAAAGTATCACATTTTAATGCTTTATAATGTCAAAGATCAATACATCAATCAACATCTAACTGGATACATAAGATAAATTTCATGTAAAAGTAACGGATTCCCGCCAACTGGGTTTAAGAAGCAAATTGAAGCCATGCACCCAGCTTTCGAACTCTAATCACATCTTCACATAAGCAATAAATATCACAAGCAGCACTTGAAAAATAATTAATGAAGGTTTTTGATCCATATTTGAACTAAATGGCCTTGGTTAAATATGGATCCATCATAATTATGCCTAAATGAGTTTACTTTACAATGATTCACTTTAAGTTGAATCTAGATTGAATCATATCGAGATGATTTAATTTGGCTCAAAATGTTTTTGACATTGTGCTGAGTTGAAGTAGAGCTATATTGATTAATCATTAATTATCAATCCTGATAAATATTTATCAACTAAATCACGCCAATCAAGTAATACTATCATTTAGTTCTTGATCACATATCTTGCTTGTTTCATATATTTTTATCATTTTATTTTACCATTTTTTTTAACAATAAATAAAATGCAATTAAAATTGAAATTGATGCTTGTCACTCGCCACATATGAAACCCTCTTCACCCGTCTTGGGTTATGGATTCAGATTTTCATATGGTAGAGTTAATTGCTACGAATCTAAGTTAGTGACAAAAATATATATTCAAATGCATGACATTGCATCATTCTTCTAATCCATTTGATAAGAAAGCCATACTTGAGACCTCCTGAAGGCAAGTTCATTGCTCTCTATGTCAACTTTGCCATAGATCTGTATTGAGGCAGAATTGTAAAATATTGAGATGATCTCTTGCACAACCAAGCAGCTGTCCCCATTGCCTATCCTTGGGATTAATGCACCTTGTTCCCTCCTCACCATCAAATGATTTATTCTTCTCGCTGCTTGCAAATGCAATGCTAACATTAAGAATAAATACATAGAAAATCAGGAAGATGTGTTAAAAATATTTAAGTGGTAGTGGCCGAAGCTTCTTTTATAAATAAGATATTATTCTTATTATTTGGGCATATATAATTTTTACTGAAAGATTCACAAATTTGAGAGAGAAATAAAATCATCATTGGCAATAAAAAAAAAAAAAACTATAAGATGCGGCTTATATAAAATTTAAAACGTTCCACAGTTTTTTTTTCTTTGTAACACCCATAGTTGCAAAAGAATTTTAAGATAAAATTCTAATTTTATTCAAAATTACTTAATTTTTTTTTCACAAAGAGAGCAATTATTAGCCTTACCTCTACTATAAGAGCCAGTATAAAATAATCAAATTAAAGTTAATGACATGCCACTATAATATCTTTGTAGATGAAGTCATTTATCTTTGTTGCTCTTTAAACCGCATCTGCGTGTTCTGTAATTCCATGCTCTTTGTTAAGTGTGACAAATACAAATCAAACTTTAGATATGCACTATTGTGATTCTTAGCGATTTTCCAAAAAAAAAATTTATGAAAAAAAAAATGCAACCGTTATATCCTTGTACATAGCCATTGAGAGAAGGATTGGGTGAAGTGAGTACCTCACCAGCGACAAAGGAGCAAGGAGGCAGCTGCGATTGGAGGGAGGTTCGGCCGTGGGGAGAAGAGAAGGAGAACCGACATCATTCCCTTCCCTCTTTGTCTTGCGGATCCTTATGAGACGGAGGATGCGAGGGTGAGACGATGCGTATCGAGTGAGATAGAGGAGGGTGTGCCAGGCGAGAGGGGAAGGAGGGTGGAGGTGTCGACCGAGCGACACCTATGTACGAAGGAAGAGGTGGCTTGCGTTCAGCCGAATGGAAGAAATTAGGGGCATGCGGCTTGAGATAAAAAGAATGAGCGAATGGATATATATATATATATATATATATATATATATATATATATATATATATATATATATATATATATATTAGAGTTAAATAATTTATTTCCCAATTATTTTTATTAATTGATCTTAGTTAATTGAATGATTTCCAAAGATCATCAAATATTCACCTCTAGTTAATTGAGAGGTGAGGAACGCAGCGGTGAAGTCGGATTTTGATTCTGACGAGTATTTAATTTTCTCATTTTCGAGTATTTAAATAATATTAAAATATTCGTCAAAATTTCGACGACTTCCGATTGCCACCAAAACATCACCCCTAGCTAATTTGGGGTGGTGAACGCAATGACAAAGTCTGATTTTTGATCTGAAGTCCAAATGATTAGGTCAATTTCCAGTGTTTCAGGATTTTCCCAAAAGTCCGAATTTGATCCAATTGATTCTTGAATGAGTCTAAATCTTAGTGTTGATTTCCAAGTGACTTAATCAGTACACTGGGATAATAATTAGAATTTGGATTAATCCTAAGTGACCTAAGTAATAACTTGGGGTTGTTACAGAAGGGCTGCTGACTCGAACCCAATAGTAGGATCGAGAGTCAATACTTAAGATAAGTATAGGACACTTGCCTTAAGTATTAGACAAATATATACATTGAATTTAAATAGGTAAATATGAATCCAATATAAATTTTCAATATATCAGCATTTCCAGTGTGCTGATCACATCACAATACTAAGTATAATAGTAGAATAACAGAGTGCGGAAGCTAAAGCAAAATATCCAGAATACATTCATCACTGAACAGTAATAAACATTCATCTCAGAAAAGAAAAAGTAAAATACATCCAGAATTATTATAAACTGATTTAAATGACATAAAAGTAATGTCTATATGAAGTGCTAAAGCAGTAAAGTAAAAGGTAGAAGACAGGTCCACTAAAGCTCCACGTACTCCTCCTGGATCTCCTGTAAGTCCTCCGGTCTTGTCTCAACAAGCTGCTCGGGATCTAGCAAATTGCCGGATCCCAAAAGTACCCCCGTGTTAGACAAGAAGTCTAAATTATTCAACTAAACTAAGCAATACTAAAGTAAATACACGTAAACAGTAAAGTGTAAAAAACTGTAGAAAAGTAGTAAAACACTGAGCCACTGAAAAATATAAAGACTAAACAAGGAAAAAAGAAACTGAAAGCTGAATGTTGAAAGTAAGTGAAAACATCAAATGCTCAAAAAATAAGGTAAAAATGTCCAATGCTGTACTATATGTCATAAGGATAATGCATCTAAATATGCCACAAAACAGTATGCCACGGATATATAACAGAACTATCATTGAAATATTATGAGTCTGACGGTCCAATGTATACATACACCCAGTTGGGAAGTCAGTACGGTGATGCCGATGCATCCTGAAATTTCCCAGTCGATATATGCAATATTCTGTAACCCATAATTCGTCACTGATACTCATACGTCACTAATGAATGATTCATCATGCTCATGCTCATGTTTATGCCCATGCTGCTATTCTATATGAGGAAAATCCCAAAATCCATAAAAACTTTGAATACCGATGATGAATTCAAGGTCTCCATTATGCAGAATCCTGCTAAAAGGATTTTGACTTCTAACTTCTAGAATGATAATTAGTTAAAGTTGAAGATTTACTTAAAATCTTTAGATGGGATGATTGTATACATATTTTTAGCATATTTGCAAGAAAGGTGGTTCTTAAGACTTTGTTTGGTTGAGCTACCCTAATGAAGCGGTCTTCGATAGGAGGCATCACCCGTTGGTAATTTGTATCTCAAGCTAAGTTATTAAGATGCCCAATTCACAATCACACTCAGTGCCTTAAAGACGGTGATTCTAATTACTTTGTTTGTTTGAGCCACACCGATTGAAGCGGTCTTCGCTAGAAGGCATCGCCCGTTGGTGATTTATATTTTAATCAAACTAAGGAATGAGTCCCCATTTAGTACACACTTATGATTGATTGATTTACTCTAAGCAATATTGTATCCGCCTAACCCGCAGGATAGCCCAAACATAAATCTTATTTAGTGTGACTCAACCATTCCCAAATATTACTGAAATAATTCAATACTATGGGTATACTCTACTATACCCAACTAATAATCTAGCTTTAGATAACTCTATTTAAATTCCTAGGATGTCTTCATCTTAGACATAGTCAACCCTTTCATTTCTGAGGTAACTTGATGAACTTTTGGATGTTTGTTTTTTACTTTACTTAGTAACTTGTAATATTGAGATGATATAGAGAACAAATCATAAAGTAGATATAAACAAAACTCATTATCTGACACTTTATGATACTTCTCGGATACTAACTATAGCGCCCCAACCTGTCGCCGCACGCAAATGTTACAATTATAATCAGATTGGCAGCGGAGCGGTGAGCCACTCGGGAAAACAAGCATAACCCATCTTCCTGAATAGGCTAACTAAAACTAGCCACACTGAAGGGCTGATGACTCGAACCCAAGAGTAGTAGTAAGCATTTGTCAAGAAAAAAAAAGTAAAATACATTCAGAATTATTACAAATTGATTTAAATGACACAAAAGTAAGCTCTATATGAAGTACTGAAGCAGTAAAGTAAAAGGTAGAATACAGGTCCACTAAAGCTCCTCATACTCCTCTTGGATCTCCTGTAAGTCCTCTAGTCGTGCCTCAACAAGCTACTCAGGATCTAGCAAATTGCCAGATCCTAAAAGTATCATGTGTTAGACAAGAAGTCTAACTATTGCAACTAAACTAAGCAGTACTAAAGTTAATACACATAAATAGTAAAGTTAACAAAATAGTAGAAAAGTAGTAAAATACTAAACCACTGAAAAATATAAAGACTAAACAAGGTATAAAGGAACTGAAAGCTAAATGCTGAAAGTAAGTGAAAACATTAAATGCTCAGAAACTAAGTTAAAAATGTCCAATACTGTACTATATGTGTAACAACCCAAAGCTGTTACCTTATTAAAATATAGCTTAATTACTCTCTAACTTTAATACCATTACTTATAGAATACTAAATTGAGTCTATCCTGAAAATTGGAAGTCCATTGGACTTCTCTCAGTCCAAATAATATTTTGATCAAACTAGATGACCTAGACTAGGCCTAAATTATTTTAATCTCAGAATTAAAATCTAATTGCATTTTTGAATTCCTCACCCCCAAATTAGCTAGGGTGAAAGTTTGGTATAATTTGGAAATCATTTAAGCCATAATTCACTTTTATTTAAAATGGTTTAATTGCATAAAAGGGTTCCTAACTTTTCTAAATTGCAAATATACCTTTAAACTAATTTAACAATCGGGGCCCGCTGTGCGGACCACGAGCGATCCATGGTGGAGTCCGAGTCATGCAACAGCGAAGTCCCGCTGATCTCACTGTCGGACCCTTAGATCCCACTGTCCGGATTTAATTATGCGGGATAGCGGATCCATCGTTAGATGAACCCGTGGATCTTATGGCCAGTAACATTCCCGCGATTGGCCATTAGGATCCGAGCAATCACAGCCGTAGCACCTATCTGATCGATAGATCAGATGGCATCCGAAGGTCCCACCACTGTGAACCTTCTTCTTCCTCTCGCTCGCACACCCGACAGAGAAAATCCACGTACCGCCAGCTGCCAAACATGTCCCCCACTCCCACATCCAGCTCAGCAAGCCATTGGGGATCCTCCCGTAATGGCAAGGTGCCCCATTTGGGCCTCGTGACCCGGCCAAGCTCGAATAGAAAATTCGAGTGCTCGGCCATGGCCCGACCTCTCGGGGTTTTCCCAGCCCGAGCCAACCCTCTAGAAGCTTCCCAATCCCTTACCAAGGCTATAAATAGCCCTAGCATGGATCCAATTGACCCTTGCTGATCAATTGAGCTCTCTGCAACTTCCGCCATTACCAAACACCCGAGCTTGCGTAAGCGATCCAGGAGCTCCTGAACCGCTGATAGTAGGCTCTCCTAGTGTTCAAGATCCTTTGCAGCGTCTGGAAGCTCAGCTAAGGCATCTGGAAGCTCAGCTAAGGCCAGCCGTTCCCTCAATCAATCGTCCCGAGCCATCCCGATAAACCAGGTACTCCCTCTTGGTCAGTCTGAGCCGATTAGGCTCCAACTCCCCTCTTTTTTATTTGGTTACCTGCGTATTGTTGATACGAACTCAAGGTTATCGAAATTACGCCTTAAGTTAGCCCCGATAGATCGAATCGATCGATCGGGCTAAGTCCCTTAAGGATGCCTCGGGTCAAGTAAAACCCTGGTGTTCCAGCTCACTTCAGGCCCTCATACTAGAGGGCTTCGATCCGTCTCACCTCCCTGATGGTGTAGGGATCGAGCCCCAGGTCTAACATAGCCTCAGTGGGGAGAATTGTCTCCCCACAATAGTCCCATTGTGGGAGCTCTCGGGTGACTAAGTTATGGCTGATCCAGACCCTCTCACAGAGGGCTCCTGGTCTCAATCGGAGCGGCTTGGCTAGGAGATCAATTCTTGATCAACCCGAGGCCATGGCGTGGTCCCTAGGCAGTGGATTTGGCTGATTAGGGTTACCCTAATCAGTGAGGCATTGGGGCTGGCGAGGGGAAGAAGACGGACTGTGCGGGTCGGGCCGACCGATGACCCACGCGGTTCGACAATGATGGGTCCCCGAGCCGAGCCGACCCGCGTGTTTTGGTGAACGGGCCAAACCCGTTTTAAATAATATTCGAATGATTGGAATTATTTTCCTTAAGGATAATAATCCAATTATTCCAATCATAGGGATTTAATTAAATTAAAATACAGAATGTTAATTGAATCACTTTTAATCCGCTGGTCCAAACCCTATGATATCATATATGAAATTGATTAAAAAATCATCAGGGATCTGAATATAAAATAATATTTGAACATCTAATGGTTAGATTTTTTTGATTTTGCCTAATTATTGTAGATCTTGATTAGGGTGAATTAGCAATTATACTTAACTAAATTGCATGTTTAGGGTGCCATTAGTCTCCTTATGAAGAGTAGAATAAATGTGTTAAGTAAATTATTTTTTTGATCTCTGTACTTTAACTTATGCCCTAATCTTGTTAAATCGTGATTAGTGAAAATTAGGGTTTATATATTTTGGATCTTAGCAAACTTAGTCTCTGATTAATTGTATAATTAAATAGAACTTATGTGCTAATTTGTACGAAATTCTGATGGGTAGATTTTTAATTATGTGCTAATCCTTTTAGATTGATTTAGGGTTTGATTAGCACTAATTATTTTCTGTTTTTATAAATTTTTCTATTAATATGCTTCATAATAGTAAGGTAAATATATGAAAATAATGTATGCTAATTTTTGATGTTTAAATTGAATAAATCTAAAATTGGAGAACTTAATCACTTTAATTAACTTAAGAAGTCTTAAGACTTTGATCAAACTTTTAAGACTTGATCTTGGTCTAAGATTGCCACCAATAATACATACTTAATTCACTGATTTGTTATTTATTTATAAATGAACACTTGATCTCAATTAAGGCATGAGTAGGGGCCAAACTCTAACCTGCTTAATTAAGATCCAAACTCTTAAATACTTAATTTAATTAACTGGTTATAAGATAATGAAATTGACATTATTCCAATAATGCATTTGATTTGGTATGGATCTTAAACATTTGGACTAGACATGCTAAGCTTAATAATAAAGCTGTGTGATTGCTTAATCTGAATCTAAATTTTGGATCCTTGATTTTCTCATAAATAAGACTATTAGCATAATAATATTTCTAAAATCTTATTGATTGAATAAGTGATCTTCTCTAATAATATTCTTGATTTAAATCCCATAATCTTAGAATAAGGAATGATCAGATGACTTAATCATCTGATCTGATCATCCTAAATCTAAATGATAAGTAAAACCTAGAGTGCTAGCATAATAGTGTGAGATCTTAAGTATCTCAACACAAGATCATTTCTGAAATATTTTAAAGACCTAAATCTAATTATACATTGAGGTAGGAGGACTTTGCATAACTCATTGAGGTAGAAGCTTAGCTGACTTCTTAACTTTAGAAGTTGATCTTAACCCCTCGTGGTAGGAATCACTTAAGATATTAGAATGACACCCTTCCATATGGTAGAACCTACATTGAGTGATACTTGATCACATTTTCTTGGAATCTTGTATAGGATCTACCTATTTAGTATAAGAATTATAGTCTTGATAAATCCTTATTAATTAAATAGAGTTGGGTGAACCTAGACTATCGGTTGGTGTAGTATGGCATACCCATAGTACTAATTTTCTTAAGTAGTATTCAGCATTGGTTGACTCACTTGAATGTGGACTTATGAGCAGGTGCTATTCCGAGGGATTAGACGAATACAGTCCCGTTAGAGTAAATCTCCCAAGACTAAGAATGTATTATACAGGTGCTCATTCCTTAGTTTGATTGAAATACAAATTGCCAACGGGTGATGCCTCCAAGTGAAGACCGCTTCAATAGGGGTGGCTCAAGTAAACTAAGTAATTAGAATCACCTCCTTTAAGACACTGAGTGTGATTGTAGGTTAGGCATCTTATTAACTTAGCTTGAGATACAAATTGCCAACAGGCGATGCCCCCTTTAGGGTGGCTTAATCAAACTAAGAGATAAGAATCACCTTTCTTGCAAATGTGCTAAATATGTATATACAATTACCCCACTTAATGATCTTTAAGCAAATCTTCAACTTTAACCAATTATCATTCTAGAAGCTAGGAGTCAGAATCCTTTTAGCAGGATTCTGCATAGTGGAGACCTAGAATTCATTTTCAGTATTCAAAGTTTTGTGGATTTCTGAATTTTACTCATATAGAATAGGAGCAAGGGCATATACATGAGCATGAGTTTGATGAATCATTTCAGCAGTGATACATGAGTATCAGTGATAACTTATGTGTTACGGAATGTTGCATACATAGACTGGGGAATCTCAGGATGCATCGGCATCACCATACTGTCTTCCCAACTGAGTGTGTGTATATATTGGACCGTACAACTCATAGCCTTTCAGTGATAGTTCTGTGACATACCGTGGCATACCAGGTTGTGGCATATTTGGGTACATCATTCCAGCGACATATAGTACAATATTTGACCTTTCACGTTGATTTCTGGGCATTTTATATATTTTTGTCTACTTTTAGTATTCTGATTTGATGTAGTGTTACTTTGTTTAGTCTTTACAGTTTCAGTTACATAGTGCCTTTACTATTTTTTCCTACAGTTATGTTTACTTTACTTTCTATTGCATTTAATTTAGAACTGCTTAGTTAGTTACGATGTGTTAGACTTCTTGTCTAACACGAGATACTTTTGGGATCTGGCAATTTGCTAGATCCTGAGCAGCTTGTGGAGACAGGGCAAGAGAACCTACAGGAGATCCCGGAGGAGTATGTGGAGCCTTAATGGAGCAGCTTTCCACCTTTTCTTACTGCCTTACTTTTAGTACTTTAGATAGACATTGCATTTTATCTTTTAAATCAGTTTGTAATAACTCTGGATGTATTTTACTTTTCTTTTCTGAGATGAATGTTACTACTACTCTGTAATGAATGTATTTTGAATGTTTTGCTTTAGCTTTTGCACTCTGTTATACTACTATACTTAGTATTGTGATGTGATCAGCATACTAGAAATATTGATATATTAATACTGTATATTGGATTCATATTTACCTTTCTAAATCCAATGTACGTATTAGTCTATTACTTAAGATAAGTAATCTACTCTTATCTTAAGTATTGACTCTCGATCCTACTCTCAGGTTCAAGTCAGCTGCCTTCAGTGTGGCTCAGTCTTTTAGCCTATTCGGGAAGGTGGGTTTTGTAAGCTCGTCCATCTCGAGTAGTGCACCGCTCCATCACTGATTATGATTATACTCGTCTTTTGCATCCGGCGATGGGGCGGGGCGCTGCAATATGTCACCGGGATAATGCATCTAAATATGCCACAATATGGTATGCCACAAACATTTAACAGAACTATCACTGAAATGTTATGAGTCGTAAGATCTAATGTATACATACACCCAGTTGGGAAGTTAGTATGGTGATGCTGATGCATCCTGAAATTCTCCAGTCAATTTATGCAACATTCCGTAACCCATAATTTATCACTGATACTCATAAGTCATCAATGAATCATTCATCATGATCATGCTCATGTTTATGCGCATGCTGCTATTCTATATGAGAAAAATCCTGAAATCCATAAAATTTTGAATATCGATGATGAATTTAAGATCTCCACTGTGTAGAATCTTGCTAAAAGGATTTTGACTCCTAGCTTCTAGAATTATAATTGGTTAAAGTTGAAGATTTACTTAAAATCAATAGATGGGATGATTGTATACACATATTTTGCATGTTTGCAAGAAAGGTAGTTCTTAACTCTTAGTTTGATTAAGCCACCCTAACAAAGCGCTCTTCGATAGGAGGCATCGCCCATTGGCGATTTGTATCTCAAGCAAAGTTATTATGATGCCCAACTCACAATCACACTCAGTGTCATAAAGAAGGTGATTCTAATTACTTAGTTTATTTGAGCCACACCTATTGAAGTAGTCTTCGCTAGGAGGCATCACCCGTTGGCGATTTGTATTTCAATCAAACTAAGGAATGAGTCCCCATTTAGTGCACTCTTAGGATCGATTGATTTACTCTAAGTGAGGTTGTATTCGCCTAAACCCGCAGGATATCTTAAAGATAAATCTTACTTAGAGTGACTCAACCATTCCTGATTATTACTGAAATGATCCAGTCCTATGGGTATACTCAACTATACCCAACTAATAATACAGATTTAGACAACTCTATTTACTCATCAAGGGTTTATCAAGACTATTAATTCCTTTGCTAAATAGGTAAGTCCTATACAAGGCTCCAAGAAAATGTGATCAAGGATCACTTAATATATATTCTACCACAATGAGAGGTATCATTCTAATATCTTAAGTGGTCCTACCATGAGGGGTTTAAGATCAACTTCTAAGATTAAGGGATCATCTAAGTTCCTACCTCAATGAGTTATACATATTCTTCTACCTCAATGTATATTTAATTTAGGACTTTAAAATATTTCAGGGATGATCTTGCTTTAGATCTCACACTCTTAATTCTATTGCTAACATTCTAGTTTTTATTTATCATTTGGGTTTAGAGTGATCATATTAAATGATTAAGTCATATGATCATAACTTATTCTAAGATTATGGGATTTAAAGCAAGTATGTTATTAGAGTTAGATCCATTATGAAATCAATATAATTCTATAAATCTTTTCATGCTGATAGTCTTAATTAAGAGAAAAATCAAAGATCTAAAGTTTAGATTTAGATTAAGCAACCACATAAATTTATTATTAACCTTAACATGTCTAATTTAAATGTTTAAGATCAATACCAAATCAGATGCACTATTAAAATAATGTCAATTACATTATCTTATAATCTTGTCCATTTAATTAAGGTTTAAGAGTTTGGATCTTAATTAAGCAGGTTAGGGTTTAACCCCTACTCATGTCCAATTAAGATCATGTGTTCATTTATAGATCAAATGCCAAATTAGTGAATTAGGTATGTATTATTGGTGGCAATCTTAGACCCAAATCAAGTATTAATAGCTTGATCAAGTCTTAAGAGTTCTTAAGGTTAATTAAGATGTTTAAGATCTTCAAATTTAGGTTTATTCAAATTATACATTATAATTTTGCATACAAGGCTTTAATACATCTAACTTACTGTCATGAAGCATAATAATATAAGAATTCATAAAAAAATAGAAGATAATTAGTGCTAATCAAACCTAAACTCAATCCAAAAGGATTAGCACATAAGTACAAATCCAACCATCAAAATTTCATGCAACTTGGCATAAAAGTTCTATTTAATCATACAATTAATTAGAGCCTAAGTTTGCTAAGATCTAAAGATTAGAAACCCTAATATTTACTAATCATGGCTTAATAAGATTAGGTTATAAGTTAAAATACCAAGATCAAAAAAATAAATCACTTAGCACATTCATTCTATTAATCAAAAGGAAACAAATGGCACCCTAAACATGCAATTTGGTTAAGTGGTTATGCTAATCAACCCTAATCAAAATCTATAATAATTAGGCAAAAATAGAAAATCTAACCATTAGATGTTCAATATTATTTTATATTCTTATTCCTGAGGATTTTTTGATCAATTTGATATATAATATAATAGGGTTTGGACCAGTGGATTGAAAATTATTCAATTAATACATTATGTATTTTTATATAAATATTTTCCTATGATTGGATTAATTGGATTATTTTCCTTACGGAAAATAAATTCAATTAATCAGATTTATTTTAAACGAGCTTGGCCCATTAGTCAAACCGCGTGAGTCGACCGGGGCTCGAGGAACTCGGCACTATCGCACAGCGCGGGGCGTGGGCTGACCCGGCCCACACAGTGCCATCATCCCTAACCCTACTTCCCCGATACCCAGGGAATTTAGGGTTGGCTTTTGCGGCAATTCTGAGTGCTTCGACCACGTCGTGACCCCTAATTAATCCTCACACCATCAGTAGGCCAAGATGCTTCGATTGACCCCTTAGCTTCTTGTGAGGTGGTCGGGGTAGCCCGGACCTTACTCACTCGAGAGGCTTCACCTCAGAGCTACTGTGGGGAGACAATACTCCCAACAGAGGCTATGCCAAACCCAGAGCTCATTCCCTACACCATCGAGGAGGTGAGGCAAATCAAGCCCCTTGTTCTGAGGACCTGAGGCAGACTGGAGCACCGGGACCTTACTCACCCGAGGCATTCCTTAAATACTTAGCCCGATTGATCGGTTCAATTGATCAGGGCTAGCTTAGGTCATAGACATGATCACGTTGAGTTTATTTTGACAATACATAGCTAACCGAATAAAAAGGAGGGGAGTTTGAGCCTAATTGGCTCAGACTGAGCAAGCTGGGGTACCTGGTTTTGACGGGGGACTTACAGACGATGCAGGGGTCGTTGCCGGGGTTGCTGAGCTTCTCGAGGTTTCTCTAAGAGTTCCTGAATGCCAGGAGACTCTTCTAATAGTGGTACGCACGTCAAGATTGCTTGGGAGAGCTCAATCATTTAGCAATGGTGATTTGAGAAGGAGACTCCAATTGATCAGCAAGCTTTACCCTGGGGTTATAGTCTCAGAGGGAAGTGAGGAAGGTTCTAGATGCATTGGCCAGGGCTAGAGAGGCCCGAGAGATCGGGCCGTGGCCGAGCTCTCAAATTTCCAATTTGAGCTCGGTCGGGTCACGAGGCCCGATCGGGGGTCCTTGCCAAGACTTTTAAGGAAATTAATTCAATTAAAGGAAATATAATTATAAAAATACATAATATATTATTTAAATGACTTTTAAATTACCTATCCATACTATATAAAATTAAATATCATTTTATTCAGAAAAATCCAAGGAATATAAATATACAAAAATATTTTAGTTTATGTGAATATAATTTTTAATTTTGCTTAATTATGTCAGTAGTTTGATTCGTGAAAATTAGCATGTACTCTTAGCCAAATCTTATGATTTTAGTTTCATTTGATTTCTTATGACTTGTATAATGCATGTGCTAACTAGGATAATTTTTTGATTTGTATTGTTAATTATGCTCTAATCTTTGATTTGCATGATTAGTAATATTAGCATTTGTAATTAGCCAAATTTCATTTTTATAATATCTGATTATTTATATGAATACTTAGAACTCAATTTCCAATCTGCATAAAATTTAGGCTATTAAATTTGTGGTTATGTGCTAATTCATTTTGAATTTGATTAGTGACTAATTGCATTAATTACTCTTTGATTTGGCTAATAAGTTTCTTAAGCACTTCTTATACTGTAGTATGCATTTTAGAAAATATTAATTTTGATTTGGATATTTGGATCTATTAAATTGCCTTAATTAAGAATTAAGCCTTAATTAACTTAATTAAGTGGTTAAAGCTAATTAAAGAATAAACACTTGCTGGTTTGAATCTCAATGATTGATAAATAATCTAATGATTAACTTACAATCAAATCATACATATTTAGCCCTAATTATGTCAAGTTTGGGTTCAACCCTAACCTTATTAGATTAAATCTCAACATTTACTTATCTTAAATTAAACACTGTGATTTGGACATTCAATAATCTATATGAATTAAATAAACTTGCTAATTTGACATTGATCTTAGACTAGTAAACTAGAAGGCTTAAGAAGATATAATAGGTTGGTCCTAACGACCTTGCTGAGCTGGACGCGTGAGTGAGAGACAAGGAGGGCAGCTGGCGATACAGGGGATCCCCTCTGTCGGGGATGGGCACGTTCGAGATGAAGGTACACAGTTGCGGGACCTTTGGATGCTGTAAGATCGATCGATCAGATGGCAGAACTGCTCGGATCGCTCGGATCCTAACGGCCGATCGCGGGAGTGATTCGGGCAGTAGGATTCAGTCGGGCAGATCCAATGGTTGATCCGCAATTCCGTGGGATCTAATCCTAGCCGCTGGATTCACGAGGTGGATGGTAGATTGGAACAGAGTTCCACTGTCGTGCAACCCGAGTTCCACAGTGAATCGCCCGCTATCTTCACAGCAATTCCTGATCGTTTAAATGGGTATAGGATAGATTTGCAATTTCAATTTGTTGAAATCCTTTAAATGCAATTAGACCATTTTAATTAAATGTGAATTATGGCCTAAATTATTTTGAAAGTACACCAAACTTTTACCCTTAGCTAATTTAGGGGTGATGAATTCAAAAATATAATCAGATTTTAATTATGAGACCAAAATATTTTAGGTCTAATCTAGGGCATCTAGACTAATCAAAATGCCATCTTAGACTTAGAGAAGTCCAATGGATTTCAAATTTTTAGGATATGATTCATTTGATATTCTAAAAGTAATGGAATTAAAATTAATGATTACTTAAATAATAGATTAGCAGGGTAATAACCTAGGGTTATTACGAGAGCATTTGGAGCACTACTGCCACATCGCGCCGCAGCGGAACAGTGATTGAAACGTCGTTGCCATAGCGCGCCACAGCGGAATAGTGATTGAAACATCATTTCCATAGCATGCTACAGTGGAACAGTAAATGAACATCGCTGCCACAGCATGCCATAGCGGATGACCCAGAATTTTCTAGAAAACAGCAATTATGAGGCATGGGGAAGGCCACAAAAATGTGACCTTTGGCCTCCCCCAACCTCTTGAAAATAGATATATTAAATCCCTGCTGAATGCCAATAGTTAAACCAATAAAAATATTAGAAGGGATTGGAATTAAATCAAGGAAGTGGAAAGGTCAGACACTATAAACTTTAAGGCTAAGTGTATCCCTATTTAAGGGCCAATCTCAGACCTTAAAAGGGTTCCAACCTTTACTACTCAAAAGACCTAAAAGAAAGGTTGCAAGAAGAGAAAGAAGGAGAACTATCCAACGGAAAGAGAGGACCAAGAATAGGAAGGAAGAAAAGATAGCAAAGAATGAAGGGTGAAGCTTCAAGAAGACAGCACAGGAAAACTAAAGAGAACCCCAGAATTTCTCCAGGTGATTCCTTATATTTCACCTACACTCCCTTGATTAATTTCTTGCCGTGAACTGATGGCGACGTTCACTTTCTTTGCATGTATGATCTTTCTTGCTTAGTAATGGTAGGCTAAAAAACCTCTTGGAGAGGGTTGAGCTGTAGTTGGAGAATTATGTAAGGAAAATAATGGTTGTATGATGACATTATTTAAATGTAATAAAAAAGCTATTATGTTGTTTAATTTCAATATTCAATGAATGCTTGGATAAACTGAACTCTTATTTACTTTAATTAACAAAGCTTATTTTCCAATGCTCATCAATTGGTTTAGAGCAAGGAAGGTAGTGCGAGTCAAGCTGAGAATTACGTAACAGAATTCTCAAGGATCACTTGCACCCTCCCTTAATTGCTCTCCAAGAGATTGAAGCCTGAGAACTAAGCTCTCCATTACTTGCTCTGCTGCTCAACAAAGTCAAAGGGATGAGAGGATATTAGGAATTTCATGGATTATGTGACAAAATCCATTGACCCAAATGCATCCTCCCATTTAGCTAAACTGCGTGTGAAGCGCATGACACACGATAATGGAATCTATCTTGTGAGATCATTATAATTAAGAGATATTTTCGATAATGTTGATGTAGGGAATCAAAATCTAACTAATCAGATCATGTCTCATAAGAGTTTATGTGCTAAGGAGAAACCCAAAAGGAGTGCTCTTGTGCACTAAACTTGAACCCAATGTAATTGAATGATACTTCAATTCCAATGGTGTTCACTTGGTTTAACAAAGCAATTAAATTGAACATCTACATTCAAACAATGAAGTTATATAACCAACCCTTGCATATGTTACAACAAAATCTCAACTCTCTCCTTTTTAATCAAATCAGATCCTTACTTAAATCTTGTGTATTGCTAATTAAGAACCACAAAATTCAACCAAATTTGTCATTAGTGAAAGAAAATACAGCTCGGTATCAAAATAATCGTTCCCAGAGGTTTGATAAATCTTGGAAACTAAACTTTCCACTTATTACTTCATACCACGTACACTTGCGTGCAAACGCAGACGTTTATTCCCGTATGTCAGTGTTGTAATTGAGATGTTTGAATGAATAAAAATTGATTTCTATTTTAATGTTTATTATCATTGTGAATTAATTCATAGATGAAAATTTGTCAAATTATTTTACTAAAATGAAACTTGAATGAATTATCAATTAAGAAAAGAACTCAAGTTCCAAGCTCATAAATTGGACAAGATCAAGGAAGGTTGTGCAAGTAGAGCTGAGAACTATACGAGAAGTTCTCAAGCTCACTTGCACCTTTTCTTAAGAGTTATACCAAGAGATTTGATGCTTGTGAACCCAGTTCCCATCAATTTATGCTCTGCGGCTCAGCAAATTAGAAGGGATGAGAGGACGTTGGAAACCCAATGGATGATGTGACATAGTCCATTGGATCCAATGCATCCTCTATTCTAGATAAATTGTGTGCGTCAGTGCATGATGCAGATTGATAGAAATCGTGTTTATAAGATTTAACAAGTAAAAGAAGATATTTTGTAACCTAGACATAGGAAATCAAAAATGAAATTAAACCATAATCTCATAAAAATTTAGGTGCCAAGATAGAACCCCAAGGGGAGTTCCTATGATGCACTAAATCTGAACCTGTTGTAATTGAAAGTTAACTTAAATTCCAATAGAGTGACTTGATTTAAGAAGGCATGGACAAATCAATTTAAATATTTAAATAATGAAGTGACAACTTAACATTATTCAAAACAACTTAAGGAAATTTGTATTGATAATTTAGGAACCAAATCAAACCAAAATTTAAATCTTCTAAACATTATTGAAAGAAGATATAACTTAGTATCAAAACCATCATTCCCAAAGGATGATAAATGTCAGAACTAAATTTCCACTTATTACTTCAGACCACGTACACTTGCATGCAAGCGCAGATATGTATTTTACATCTGTCAAGTTTTTATCGAATATAGAAGCAAATAACTTTGAGATCAAGCCCTCAACACTTAGCATGGTTCAAAATAACCAATTTGGTGGACTAGCCATAGAGGATCCTAATTCACACATTTCAAACTATCTTGAGATTTGTGGTACATTCAGATTTAACGATATTTCTGAAGACGTTGTTTTCTCGGGCTTTTCCCTTTTTCACTAAGAGATAGAGCCAAGAGTTGGCTCTGTCTACTTCTAGGAGATTCTACTCACACTTGGGACGATTTGGCTAGGAAATTCCTAACCAAATATTTCTCGCTTGCAAAAATAGCCCGGTTGAGAATTGAGATAACCAATTTCAACCAATTTGAGGGGGAGACTTTGCATGGTAGTTGAGAAAGATTTAAGGAGTTCTTGAAGTGATGCTCACATTATGGATTTCCTGAATGGTTGTAGCTTCAAACCTTTTACAATTGTTCTAATGCACCAATGAGGACACTCATTGATGCAGTTGCCAGAGGGTCACTCAGTAGCAAGACCCAGGAAGAAGCCTATGATCTCTTGGAAGAGATGGCCATCAATGCCTGCAAATGGCCGACTGAGAGAATCAACCATAACAAAAGGGAAGTTAACTAGATCTCTGAATTAAGAAATTAAATTTCCTAATTAACCCAAAAACTTGAGAGTATGCAACTGAATTCATTTCATAATAGAGAAACTGAAGGTGTCAATGCTATCCTAAACTATAGGAATCAGCATGGTGAGGATAAAAGAGGATTAGAGCACTCCCATAAAGAGTTTAGAACTTCCATGATTGATTTTATGAACAAAACCAATGAAACATTAAATAGGCATGAACACACTCTTTTGAGCAAATAGGAAACTATTAAAAGAATTGAGTTGAAATTAAAGGAAATAATAAGCTAATTAAATAAACTTGTCCTAGTTGGAGAAATAAGAGTATGTCGGAATGAATTAGGAAATTCTATAACATTAAGAAGTGGGAAAACTATGGAACCTGTTGTGTTTAAAAAATATTAAAATACATCTAAAACTTTGAGAGAGGAATCAATGGAGGAATAAGAAATTAATAAAGAAAAAGAAAAGGAAGTGAAGGAGGGGGATCAAATTCAGTTAACTAAACAATATGAATACACCACTCACATTCCTTACCCACAAAGAATGGCAAGGGAAAAGTTAGATATCTAATTCCAAAAATTTCTAGAAACTTTTAAAACCCTTCATATAAACATACCTTTTGCTAAAGCCTTAGAGAAAATGGCCAGCTATGCCAAATTCATGAAGGCCATCTTATCAAAGAAAAGAAATATAAATGAGAAAGAAATGGTAGCATTGACTGAGAAATGTAGTGCCATTCTTCAATAGAAAATCCCCATAAAAGGAAAGATCCAAGGAGTCTTACAATTCCTTGCACTATAGGAAATCACTCGTTTTAAAAGGCTCTACGTGACTTAGGGGCTTCAATAAATTTAATGCCATTCTACATTTTTAAGAGATTGGGAATTGATTTCTTAAAACCTACATCAGTCCTTCAACTAGCAGATAGATCTGTGAAAACCCTCGTGGGAATCTTGGAAAATATTTTAGTTAAGGTTGACAAGTTCATCTTCCTCGTTGATTTTATTGTTCTAGAAATGGAAGAAGAAAACCAAGAGATTCCTATAATTTTGGGAAGACCATTCCTTGCTACTT
Source organism: Gastrodia elata (assembly GCA_016760335.1). Taxonomy (NCBI): domain Eukaryota; kingdom Viridiplantae; phylum Streptophyta; class Magnoliopsida; order Asparagales; family Orchidaceae; genus Gastrodia; species Gastrodia elata. Next base: position 33,208,397 of record CM028678.1, on the reverse strand, counting down.
GCAAAACTATGATAGTTGTTGATAAGGGGGAATTGAATCTTCACTGTGTGGGAGAGGAGGTAAGGTTTAATAGAAGAGATTCAATGAGGCACCCTATTAAAACAAATGAAGAATGTTGAGAAGTGAATGTGATGGAGGAGGTGCTGATTTCAGGAGATGTTGGGAAATCCAATTTATTGGAAGGAGAGGGAACTATAGATTATGAGATAGAGAACAAGGTTCATGAGTTAATTGAGGAAAGGAAGAGAATGCAGTTGTCTCTTGATGAACCTCCTAAATTGGAACCTAAACCTTTGCCCAATCACTTAAAGTACATTTATATAGTGGAGGGAACAACACTACCTGTAATCATTTCTGCTTTATTAAGCCCAAACCAGGAAAATAAATTGTGTGAGCTGTTAAGAGATCATAAGGGGCTGATTGGATGGAGCATTGCTGATTTGAAATGGATTAGCCCCACTGTGTGTATGCATCGCATCCTGTTGGAAGATAATTCTAAGCCATCCATAGAACCTCAAAGGAGACTAAACTCAAACATAAAGGAAGTGGTGCATAAGGAAATTATTAAGTTCCTTAATGCTAGGATCATATTTCCAATTTCTGACAGCCTGTCGGTATGCCCAATTCATATGGTTCCCAAGAAGAGTGGGATAACTGTGATCCTTAATAAAAATAATGAATTGATTCCAACTAGGAAAGTGACTGGGTGGAGAGTCTATATAGACTATAGGAGACTAAACAAAGCAAACCGAAAGGATCACTATCCTCTCCTGTTCATTGATCAGATGCTCGATAGGTTGGCAGGAAATTTGTACTTCTATTTTCTCAATAGTTTTTCGGGGTACAATCAGATTTTGATAGTCCCGGAAGAGCAAGAGAAAATAACATTTACTTGCCCATATGGAACATTTGCATTTAGAAGGATGCCCTTTGGGTTATATAATGCCCCTACAACTTTTCAAAGGTGTATGATGGCCATCTTTTCAGATATGATATGAGATTTTTTAGAGACCTTTATGGATGATTTTTTAGTAGTGGGTAAATCTTTTGAGGAATGTTTAATAAATCTAGGCAAGGTTCTAAAAAAATGCTAAGAAACTAACCTTATCCTAAATTAAGAAAAATGTTATTTTATGGTAGAAGAGGGGATTGTATTGGGCCACCTTATATCTAGAAAAGGAATTGAGGTAGACAAAGCTAAGATTGAAGTGATTGAAAAGTTTCCACCACTTACCAATGTGAATGGAGTTAGAAGTTTTCTAGGGTACGCGGGGTTCTATAGAAGGTTCATCAAGGATTTCTCAAAAATTAGTTTACCGCTGTTTAGGCTTCTAGGAAAGGATGTAGAATATGAATTTGATGAAAGCTGCATAAATGGATTCAATACAATAAAATTTGCTCTAGTCTCAGCACCTATAATTTCTACACCTAGCTGAGATCTTCCTTTTGAAATAATATGTGATGCAAGTGATCTTGCTATGGGAGAATTCCTTGGACAGTGTAGGGAGAGAACTTTCTATTCCATATATTATGTGAGTAAATTAATGGACGAAGCCCAAAGGAACTATGCCACCACAGAAAAAAAACTATTAGCACTTGTGTTTGCATTTAACAAATTTAGACCTTATCTTATTGGGTCAAAAACAATTATGTACACGGATCATGCTGTAATAAAATATTTACTTCAAAAGAAAGAAGCAAAAATAGGTCTCATACATTGGGTTTTGCTTTTATAAGAATTTTATTTAGAGATCCGTGACAAAAAGGGATGTCATAATGTGGTGGCTGATCACCTCTCAAGATTGACCCATCTAACTTATAGAGAAGGTGAAGAAATATGTGAGACTTTTCCCGACGAGCAGCTTTATATGATTGCAGCAAGTAACCTCCTTGGTTTGCTGATTATGCTAACTATCTTGCAGGAAAGGTGATCCCAAAAGAGTTTAATTTCCAACAAAGAAAAAAATTCGTTGCTAACATTAAAAATTACTTTTCGTACGACCCCTTCCTATATAAATGTTGTGCAAATCAACTCCTAAGGAGATGTGTGTCTGAGTTTGAAGCAAACAGCATCCTATATCATTGCCACACATCCCCTTATCGGCATCATGGGATAGATCGCATAGTGGCAAAGGTGCTGCAATCTGAGTTTTACTGACCAAAATTGTTTTGGGATGCTGCTGAATTTGTAAAAAGCTGTGATAAATATCAAAGAATAGGGAATTTAGGTAAGAGACATGAGTCACCTATGAATGGAATTTTTGAAGTAGAGCTATTTGATGTTTGGGGTATTGACTTTATAGGACCATTCGTTGCTTTTAAATCAAACAGTTACATATTAGTGGAATACGTTTCTAAATGGGTGGAAGCTATGGCATGTGAGAATAACAATGCACAAACTGTAATCAAATTGCTTAAAGATCGTGTCCTAGCTATGTTTGGTACACCCCATGTGTTAATAAGTGATGGAGGAAAACACTTTTGCAATAGACAACTAGAAACCCTTCTAAAAGGGTAATGGGTAAAGCATAAGTTAGGCACGACTTACCACCCTCAAACTAGCAATCAAGTAGAAGTATCTAATAGTTAGTAAAAATTGAAGGGACTAGTCAATGAAACTAAACAATGCACTTTGGGCTTATAGGACAGCTTTCAAAACTCCTTTAGGAATGTCTCCCTACAAGCTGGAACACCGAGCCTTTTGGGAAATTAAGAAGCTAAATTTTAATTTCTAGCAAGCTGGAGAAAAAAGAATTTTGTAACTAAATGATTTAAATGAATTTAGGTTGAATGCTTATGAGAGTGCAAAGTTTTACAAGGAGAGAACAAAGAAATGGCATGATAAACTAATAAAACCAAAACACTTTGAACCTGGAATGAAAGTGCTGTTATTTAACTCTAGATTGAAGTTTTTTCTAAGAAAACTAAAGTCAAGATGGATGGGCCCATTCATAATAGAGAAAGCATATCCTTAAGGGAGTGCTGATATCACTTCATCTGAAGGGACACTAAAGGTAAATGGGCAGCATCTAAAGCCTTATATAGATTAACATGACTTGCAGGAGAAAGAATAATGGACATTGCAGGACATCCTTAGGGATGGAATCACTTAGTAGACTCCAATAGCGTCGGGCTGAGACGTAAAAACAAGCGCTTGGTGGGAGGCAACCCATTCCAATAAGGTTGTATTATTTTGTTTTACTATTTTTTATTTTCAAATTTTCATTTTTATTTTTTTAATTTTGTTTTGTTTTTCGAATTAAAAAAATAAATTTTGGATCTTTGGCACCCTCAACATTGTTGTGAATGTGTTTAAGAGTTAAATTTTTTGAACATAATTATTTCCTAGATTCAATACTAAATTCAAATGTGTAACATTGAAGACACTAGTGTGCTTGAAATCAAGGTGATACATCAATATTTCATTCTTACACCTCCTAATTAAGTGCAAGGCTCTAGTGAGATTTAGTTTCCAATAAATTAAAATAAGCATGTGCTTAGGTTTAAGTGTGGCAGTTAGGAAACTTAAGGAAGTAAAACCAGCATATGCCAAGGTGTGAGTGAATAAATGAGTGTGCTAGGTCCCTAAAGACTTACTGACCACAAGGAACTGATTAAGGGATGAAGAAAAATGTCCCTCCCTCGAGCTAAATTTTTTAAAAGGGAAAAATAAGGATGATGAAAAAGATGAAAAATATCTCTCCCAAACTAAAAAAATTGAGAATTTAAGATGAAGAAAAATATCTCTCCTAAGAATATAAATGTTCATTGTGAATCATAAGAAGGGGCACATATGGCACAACACTCTTATCACTCACCAAATGCTTAGCTAAGGTTTTAATTTTCCAAGGTAATTACCCCTCCTATAATGAAAACCTAAGCATAAAACATTTAAGATTGGAGCTATATTGTAACTAGAGCTTGCATCTTAATTAGTAGGGTAGTATAGGCTGGAAATTTGAAGTCACCTTAATCTAAAGCTATTCTTAATGTCTACAATATTTCACATTGACATCTCACATTGAATCCATTAACTAAAATTTTAGAAATTATTTGTGAACTTATTGGAGGATGAGTAAGAATTTAAGTGTGGGGGTGTGATAAATTCAAACTTTGTAGCAAATTTTAATGTTAAAAACATTTAAAATATCATATATATCAATATATTTTGAGTGAATTTTATACTTTTCCAAGAAGAATGAAGAAAAGGGGAATCCTAAGCTGAATTAATGAATTTTGGATGAAAACTGTTGTGGCGTACCACAGCACGCCACAGCGTGCCATGGTGGTCTATTAAATTTCCTCACCTGGAAGTGTACTTGAAGGCCTGGAAGGAACACAGCTGCAACGCACCACAGCAGGCCACAGCGTCATTTCTAGGGAGAAAAATTAAAGCCTTATATAGAATAATTGGACAGTGCCAATCCGCTTTCCCAAAACATTTACCGCCACAGTGCGCTCCAAGCATGCCACAATGCGCTATGCCCAAAAAGAATTTATACTGGCCTGGGACAAAATCCCTGCAACCCGCCGCAGCGCACCACGGTGGCATATCTAATTAATCATGAAAAACTTTATGTGCAGTCACTATTCCGCGTTCATGAAAGTTTGATCGCAGCAACGTGCCACAATGGAATTTTTGATTATTTATGAAAACCTTAGGTCATTTAATTGAACAGTTACTCTTCCGCTTTCATGAAAGTCTAGCCGCCGCAGCACGCAAAAGAGGATAAGCAGCGGCCTCAAGGTAACTATTAAATTATACAGTAAAATAGTATTTGAACTTCAGCTGTTGCACCGTGCCACAGTGAAATAATATTTGGATCAAAGCCACTACAGCGCGTCGTAGAGCGCAGTGGCATGTCACGACACCCTCAACAGAAAATTCCAGATTCTGCATTGAATGCAGCGTAGGGAGGGCTATAAAATGAGACCTCAGGTTTCCCCCTGCCTCTTGAAACCAGAATAATCATTAAATATGAGGAAACTTAGGAGACTAAGCAGGATAAAATAAATGGCTTGCATTGAAGTAGAAGAAGATGAAGGGTCATTTGTGATTAATGCATAGGGCTGAAAATTTCCCCTATTTAAAGGCCAAATTCAGACCAAAGAAGAGTACCAATTTTCAATATTCTAAGGATCAAAAGGAGAGGTTGCATGAAGAAAAAGAGGAGAACTCTCCAAGGGGCAAGCAGTAGACCGTGAAGAGTGAAGAGAATGAGACAGCAAGGGAAAGCAGAAAAAGTCAAGTAGAAGTGCAGGAGGAAGATCAAGAGAACCCTAGAAAACCTCTGGCTGATTCATAGTTCTCTTCCTAAACTTACTTACTATTTTTTGCTATAAACTGATGTTAAGGCTTACTTCCTTTTACATGTATGTTTTTATTTATTCTGTAATGGAAAGCTACACCACCTTGGAGAGGGTTGGGATGTAATTGTAGGAAAATGTAAGGTTGTATTAGTGTTGTAATGGAGATGTTTGAATGAATAAAAATGGATTTCTGTTTTAATGTTTATTATCATTGTCAATTAATGCCTGGATGAAACTTGTTAAATTATTTTGCTAAAATGAAACTTGAATGAATTATCAATTAAGTAAAGAATTTGACTTCCAAGCTCATCAATTGGACAAGATCAAGGAAGGTTGTGCAAGTACAGCTGAGAACTATATGACAAGTTCTCAAGCTCACTTGCACCTTTTCTTAAGAGCTCTACCAAGAGATTTGATGCTTGTGAACCAAGTTCCCATCAATTTATGCTCTGCGGCTCAGCAAAGTAGAAGGGATGAGAGGACGTTGGAAACCCAATGGATGATGTGACATAGTCCATTGGATCCAATGCATCCTCTCATCTAGATAAATTATGTGTGTCAGTGCATGATGCAGATTGATGGAAATCATGTTTGTGAGATCTAACAAGTAAGAGATAATATTTGGTAACCTAAACATAGGAAATCTAAGATGAAATTAAATCAAGATCTCATAAAGATTTAGGTGCCAAGGTAGAACCCCAAGGGGAGTTCTCTTGGATGCACTAAATTTGAACCTATTGTAATTGGAAGTTAACTCCAATTCCAATAGAGTTCACTTGATTTAAAAAGGCATGGACAAATCAATTTAAACATTTAAATAATAAAGTGACAACACAAAGTCCTTACAAGTTCTACAATGAAACCCCAACCCTCTCTCTTTGAATAAATCGTATCTTATCTTAAGGAAATTTGTATTGATAATTTAGGAACCAAATCAAACCAAAAATCAAATCTTCTAAACATTTGAAAAAAACATAACTTAGTATCAAAACCACCATTCCTAGAGGATGATAAATCTTGGAACTAAACTTCCACTTATTACTTCAGACCACGTACACTTGCGTGCAAGCGCAGACATATATTTTAAGTCTGTCAATTTACTAATCAAGTTTTAGGGTAATTAAGGTTGATTAAAGAATCTAGCCATCAAATTCTAAATATTTTTGCTGTGTACTGTTTAATGGCTCTTTCTGATCAATATGATATATTGGAAGACCTAATTTGGAGCTTAATTGACCAAGTTATGGTCAATTGAAGATTTCATGAAATTAGGATTAATTAGTGAGGGGTCCTAAAAGTAATTAGACAAAACATAACCCAAACAAAGAATCTGACACCATCAGGTTAATCTAGAGATTCTCCTGATCACTTTAAGACCCATATTGATTATGTTTGGGTTAGTGTTTGTGTGTGTGCAAAATTATGATAGTTTGAATATTTTCAGCATTTATAGCATAAATTAGGGGGTCCTAAATGTCACTATATGAAATATGCCTCTAAATTGAAATTTGACAGTGCCATAATGATTCTCTGATTTTACTGATCAAAATGACATATACATTTGCTATATTTGGACTTATGGAATGAAAGATATAGTTGATTAAAGTTTATAATTTATTTGATTTATTTAAATTATATTACACTAATTTAACTGTTCTATATTTATTTAAAAATCATTAATTTTATTTAGCAGTGGGCCCACAGATTCAGAATTTGAATTGGGCAGGCCCACGCCTAACGCAACCCGGGCGACAGCGCGGCCCACGCCTAACGCAACCCGGGCGACAGCGCGGCCCACGACACGACAACGGCGCAGGGGGTGGGCCCTGGCCACACGGCGTGCTAAGCGAAAACCAGAGTGACAGAGCGGATCCCAACCCTTCGGACACGCAGACCCAACAAAATTTCGAGAGGCGGGTCGGGCCAGCCAAATTTGGCCCGACCTGAAGAAGTAGAGCTTCCCTGTCAGGGTGACGGGGACAGGGATTATGGCACACCGGAAAATGACTTTTCTGGCACTTTGGGACTTCTACTTGCATGGCATAAAGTAGAGCTCATCATGCTGTTTCTAATGACGGGTGGGTCGCAAGCAAAGACAGTTGATGCTTGAAGAAAATCCTAACCCTAATTCACTCTCTACCGGATGTAGGCAAAAGACTGTACATAACTGTAGATGAATCATCAAATCAACTTGATCGAACTTAGCTGTGTTCAATCGGCTCCGCATATATAAAAATCAAACACATGAAATAACTTTCAAAATCAAAATGAATCAATTATGTGAATGTAGAGAGTGAGCAAGATGTACCTTGATCAACGGCTCTGAACGACTCCAAAGACTGTGATTGAATCTACCATCACGAGTGATCGGGAAAAAGGAGTATATGCCAAAATGGATGCTAGAGAATTGAATTACACCTAAATCTAAGGCTTAAGCGGCGGAAGACGCCAACTGGAGTGGTTGCAATGCTGCGACTATCGCACATCGTGCATAACAAAAATCAGGGAAGACAAGCCCGGACAGTCCGATCTTCGATCGGATGGTCGAGATTGACCGTGAGATCAAATCGCGGAAGAAGGATAATGACGAGAATGAGTAGATGGCACCGCTTAGTAATTAAAATATATTATTAATATTAAATTGATTTAACTCATTTTATTAATTAAAATTATTTAATAAAATGCATTTTAAAAATTTCCAATAAATTATGCTTAGATAATTGAGAGGTGAGGAATGCAACGACGAAGTAAGATTTTTGTTTTGATGAGTATTTAATTATTCAAATTTTTAGGGTATTTATAATATATTAAAATATTTGCTGAAATTTCAACGACTTCCAAATGCTTCCAAAACATCACCCCTAGCTAATTTGGGGGTGATGAGCGCAATGGCGAAGCCAGATTTTTGATTTTAGGTCAATTTAGATAGGTCAATTTCTAGGGTTTCTGGAAATTACCAAAATCAGGATTTGATCCATTTGATTTTTAATTTGGACTAGGTCTTCATGGTGAGTTTCTAATGACTTGATTAGTGTACTAGAATTACAATTAGAATTTGAATTAGTCCTAATTGACCTAAGTAATAACCTAGGTTGTTATATTAAAGAACTCTATTTCTTTGATGCCAAGCCTTTTGGATTCTAATACACTGAATTAGAATCATTGGTATCATTTAGCCTTGGTTAAGTGTTGTAGTGATATAACTAGGTTGCCTAAGCTTTCTTAAGTGATGAGCACCACTTAAGTGTAGAATTTTTAGGACCTCTGATCCTTAGCTTATCATGTTCTTAGTATATAATATTATGTACTAAGTAATAGTTTAACCACCTCGTATAGTTAACCTTAGCTTAAGTTCTTTAAGTGCTAAGACACATGTTGTGACCTAGGACTTTAACCTTTTTAATCTCTTAAGATTGCATTCAAACTATGTTAAATGCTATTGACATTCCTTTGAATGACTTCCTTATTAAATAATGGTTATCACTTAGTTTGGTTAACTTCCTTAAGCCTGGAATCTCGGTAAGGTAGGATTATGAAGGTCCAACCTTAAAACCTTAAGCTTGATGTTGGACTCTAAATTTAGAATCCTTGAACCTTCAAATACCCTCAAGCCTTAGTTCCTTTAGTAGTATAAATCAATTCTTATGTTCATGGCAGTTATAAAGGGTGGTCATCCATCTAACCTCCAATTCCAAAGTCAATTCAATCTGCTAAGGAATGCATTATTGAATCTACTACAAAGTGCCAGAATTGTAGCTTAGTCAGGGCAGAACTTCTTGGGCCTGTAATTATCCTACAACTTCTACTAATTCTCAAATGGAAGTGGTTTGACATTCTCATGAGTCGTAGCATGAGTTAAGACCCTGTGCAAACTCAATCTGGGTTATAATCAATTAACTAACCTAGTTAGCACTTCTCATTCCGCTTAATCATGCCAATTTTATATTGAAGTTGGCCAAATTATGTATTAAGGGAATCATTGGGTTGCTCAGTGTTTCCAAATAGATCATTTCCAAAAGAAATAAGTATCATGACCCCTTTTCATCATCCTCTTAAATCCCAAGAAGATGATCTCGTCTGCCTAAGAGTAAGGAACCTGCCATCCTAGATTATCTAGAAAGCTCTGTTCAATGTTGTTGAACCTTTCTGGATCTAATCCAAGATCTAAATCATCAACCCATAATTAGCATTGCCTAACGAATTTCATGTAGTACGCAATGTATTATGTGTTTCCTTACTCAGGAAGTGCTTAAGAGAGCCTCATCACTTGATCTTAATTCCCCCAGTAGGAATTCAACCATACCTAACATTCGTTGAAGAACCTATAAGAATTTTAGGAAGGAATCAGAATCAACTAAGAAGCCGTTCAATCCCAATGGTTAATATTAAGTAGAACAATTATTCCTCTATTGAAGCCACATGGGAGAAGGAGCCGGATATACGATCAAATTACTCAAGATTGTTTGAGAATACTAGAACTTTCTCATCTTTTGTATTTTTATTTTATTAATTTCATTCATGCTTGGTTCTTCCTTTTTAAGTGATATCAAGGACGATATCATTCTTAAGTGGGGGAGTCTGTAACAACCCAAGGTTGTTACCCTAATCAATTAAGACTAAACAAAGTCTTAATTTTGATTCTATCACTCTTAGATAGTCATTAGGACCTCACCCTAAAGTGTTAGTTCAAATCAGGGGTCAAATGGGTCAAACCTAATTTTGGGAATTTCAGGAACCCTTCAAATTGACTTAATTAAATTGACCTCAAGATAAAAATTGAACTTCGCCATTGCGTTCGTCATGCCCAAATTAGGTTGGGGTGAAGTTTTTGAGGCATTTGGAAGTCGTTGGATTTTCATAGAATATTTTAATATATTTAAAATACCCTAAAAAATAGGAAAATTGAATACTCGTCGAAATTGAAATCCGACTTCACTGTTGTGTTCCTCACCCCTCAATTAGCTAAAGGTGAATATGTGGGAATTTTTAAAAACCATTTAATTATTAAAATTTAATTATGAAAATATTGAAATTAATAATTAATTATTGTTTATCCAAATCGCATTTGACGGCGTCGTCCTCCCTTCTGCTGACACCGTCTGATCGGGCGTCATCCCTCTCGATCATCCGATCGGGGATTCGATCGGACAGTCGAGGCGCTCCTTCACTGTTAGCTGCCGTGTGTCACGAGCCAGGCGCGGTGCGGCCCTTTTCACCGACACCAGATGGCAGTCCAACCTCGCTATCTCCATCCAAGACCCCAATTAAGCCCTCGTCGATTCCCTAACTTCCATTTTTCTCTATTTGCATCGAGTAAAACCTGAGGACCACCGATCAAGCCTCCTCCATCATTCTAAGCTTTATGCCGTCAGATCTAGATACCTTGTTCTCCCAATTTACTCTACACATTTTAAGTCTCTTAATTCAATACGCTATTTTATCTCTGTTGTTGTGGATCATTTAGTTTCAATCGGATAGAAGTGGACCCGATCGATTCAATTATGGGTTCGATCCAAAGTGGTGCTTGTCCACATAGGGTAAACCTAGGGTTTGCTTATGTAGGCGGTACATGCCGTCTCAAGTGTTGATCCTACTGCTGACGGGAAGGCCTCGTCTCTCTCCTTCGATTGTCGTGCAGGCCAGGTCTTACCATTGCCTGGAGGCCGTCACAATTTTTTGCCCTATGTGGAGCATCCTCAGGTAGTTAACTAAAGGTTTTGAGCCAAGCTGGGCAACCCGGGCCCGACCCACGATTCGTGGATCGCGTGTCTGTTGTGCTTCTCAGTAAGGCCTGCTGGTGTCGTTTGGATCAGGCATGGGACCTACTCCTATGCCGTGGAGACAGTCCATGGGGTCCAGCTGCCCTGCTGCTATCGGGTGGGGCCCATTGTCTATATTTCCTGTAAATGAAAGTAATCAAAAACGATTAATTAATTTGATTTAAATGAAATAAAACAATTAATCACCCAAACTTTAAACATCCATGACTATCAATCCAGAACTCCAAATACAGTAAATATATATGTCATTTCAATCAGTAAAATTCCAGAATCATTATAATAGTGCCAGATTTCTGGTAGGATAAGTATTTAACATAGTGGCATTTTAGGACCTTGCACTTATTTAAAAACCCAAGAAAATTTAAATCTACATAGCTTTCTACCCAATGATCCAAATATAGTCAATATGAGTCTCATTTTAATAAGGAGAATGTCAGGAGTGTAGTGATAGTATTTGTTTTGCTGTTGAATGTGAAATTTGACTAATGACTTTTAGGGTACCCTCACTAATTGCCCTATTCGACCTAGAAGTTAAATTAGCCATAAATTAGCTTATTTATCTCCAAATTAGGTCATCCAATATATCATTTTGATCAGGAGAACCTGATTAATAGTAAACTTTCAAGAAAATTTAGCATTAGATAATTAGATTTTCTAAATTCCCTTAATTACCCTAAAACCTGATTAGCTCGTAATCTAATCAAATGAAGTCCAAATTGGGTCTAATCCTAGTCGTTGCACTCAGTATGCTATAGGAAAGTTATAGCCTCTGAGTTTATTGAATTTGGACACCATTGGAGAAAGTTATTTTTTGGACATTTATTAAACCTATTAATTACAATTTTGAGCCGCAAACTTGTTTTGGCTATAACTTGGCCAATAGACCTCAGAATATAATGTTCTTAGACTCTATGTAATTCTTTGATAGTAAGAAATAATAAACTAACTAAATTTTTAAACTTCACAAGGTAAAATTACCAAATTGCTCTTATGATCTAAAATTCTTAAATTGAGCTCACAAGGCTTAATCATTGCCCAAATTTGATGTACTTACTATCTATCTTCACATTAAATAGTACGTAATCATTTGGCATCAATAAATTTTAATTTGGAGCCTTGAATCAAAATGTAGCCTTTTGAACCCAAAGTAAAGGCAAAATGATCATTTTGCCCAAATTTAAGTTAAGTGCCTTTAAACCTTAGAATCATAATATAATCACTAAAATCAGTAAATAAAGTGATTTTAATTCTCTTTTATATTATTTAATTTTATTAGTTAAAGTTCTAAGTGAAGCCCCAAGTTCCATCCTAAAATGTTTTTAAGCAAGTAATAAGTTTCATAATGTGAGATTCATCCCACATTATGTTTATTCTGAGCTCCATAAAATTAGTAATAACATAAGTTAAGATTAATTAACCCTAATGCTTAAATCATCACCTTTTATCATAACTTAATCCTTTAAGAAATTCCTTAACTTTTAGGATCTTTTCATTAGGAATTAGAGATCGAAATTAGGTTAGAATTCATTCATTGAGTAAATAGGTTACTCAATAGATCAAATCTTGGTTTTTAATATAGTTTTTTTAGATTTTATCTTTTATTAATGATTATTTTGTATTTAAACTTTAGTCTAAGTCTAGAGATCCATCTTATTAAGCTTGACTTTGCTTAATAAGATAGCCTAACTTATAATATTGGGAACGTTTGGGATTTAAACCTTAGGTTTTAGGATTACATTTAGATTAAGGTATTAAACCCCAATTTTAAAGTTTAGTTCTTAATCTTTCAATCTTGGTTTATCTTAATCTAGATTGTCTTAGATCATCTAAATTTATTAATTAGGACGTGTTGATTGATCATTTAACTTATAAGCATCAATAATTGAATTCTATTAGGACTTGACCAGTTCTAATTGCTTTAAACTTCTAAGGCCATGGATCTGAGTTTGTACTTGATAGTATGGTGTTGGTGATCTTGAGCTTGTATAAACTTAAGATAGCTAATGGATAAATTAGATAACAACAAATATCACATGTGTTTACTAGAGTCTCTTGCTTACTATTGAATTTTATTGCTTTGCATTTCTTGAATTTTGAGCCTTTTTACATTGAATATAAAATATAAGTTAATTTGATGCATGAAATGAAAACATAGAAATTTATGATAACACTTGCATTAGGTTCATGCTCTTGATGGGAGACTGTATACTCATTACTGCCAATGGATAGGCGGTAAGGGGAAATAAAGATACCTGACACGTACTCATTGGGGAGAGTTGTGTCTGGTTCGGGAACCCACTTTAGTTTTGCAGATGTGCTTAACTTTTTAGCTACTTCTGGATGTCTCCACAGGAGTAAAATAAAATAACTTAAATGATTGCATGTATTTTCAACCTCTTTAGTACAATACAATTTCCTGTCTTAGCTTGAGATGCTAAGTTATATGATATGATACAGTACAGTTTAGTTCAGTTAAAGTTCAGTGGCTTATTTAGCTAATTTTTTTGATATGGCAATTTTTACATAATTCGTTCTATTTCCTGTTTCACTTTTACTGCAGTTCATCTTTAGTTAGTGCTTACTTCCTTACATATTTGCAAGGATGCTCGATATTGATTCAGTTTATTTATATGTATCACCCTTCGGGTTAATTTTTATTAATTTTCATAATTTCATATAATCAGCAATATGCTAGGATTAGTCTTTCTTTCCAGTATTTACAGTTTATTTTACATATATATTGCCTAACCTTGATGCAGCTTTGGGTTGAGATATGTCTTTTTACCTCACTATTTGTTAAGTTATATGCATTATTTATAGCTTTCCCTGTCCTTTCTTAGCTTGTTGCACCCAATTGTTTGTTTAGTTATTTGAATTAAATGGTGATATCATTTAATACATTTGATCCTTGGTTACGCGGGGGCAATTGCAATAGCTCCTGAACCGCTGATAGTAGTCTCTCCTGGTGTTCAAGATCCTTTGCAGCATTTGGAAGCTCAGCTAAGGCTAGTTGAACCCTCAGTAGATCGTCCCGAGCTCCTCCGTCAAACCAGGTACCCCGTTTGCAAGCCTTTAGCCAATGAGGCTCGGGCTCTCCTCCAGTTGATGCATATTGATGTGTATTATCATTTTGAACTCATTGTGATTGTGATTGAGTCCTGAGCTAGTCTCGATCAATCAAATTGATCGATTGGGTTAAGTCTGTAAAAAAGCTTCGGGACCGAGTAAGGTCTCGACATTCCAGCCCACCTCAAGCCCTCAGTCCAAGGGGCTTCGATCCATCTCACCTCCCTGATGGTGTAGGGATCGAGCCCTGGGTCTGGCGTGGCCTCGGTGGGGTGAATTGTCTCCCCACAATAGCTCCATTAAGGGAACCCTCGGATGAGTAAGGTCTGGCTGATCCGGACCACCTCACAGAGGGCTTCATGTCCCGTTCGGTGTGCCTAACCACGGTGAACGTTTAGCGATCGTTGGTTGGCCGTGCCATGGTCGGGATGCCCCAGAATTGGCTGATTAGGGTTCCCTTAATCGGATCCTTCCGTCGGGACGAAGACTCGGGGAAAAAGCGCTGTGCAGGTCGGGCCGACCTGTGACCCGTGCGGTTCGGCTAACGGGCCGAGCCCGTTTAATAAATATTCGAATAATTGGAATAATTTTCCTTAAGTTCTAATCATAAGGATTTAATTAAATAAAAAAATTTAATGTATTAATAAAATTACTTTCAATCCACTAGTCCAAATCCTATAATATTATATATCAAGTTGATCAGAAAATTCTCAGGAATAAGAATATAAAATAATATTGAACATCTAATGGCTGGATCTTCTATTTTAACATAAGTATTGCAGAACTGGATTAGGATGGATTAGCAATTATACTTAACCAAATTGCAAATTTAGGGTGCCATTAGTTTTCTTATGCAGAGTAGAATGAATGTGCTAAGTGATTAAATTTTTTGATCTCTGTATTTTAATTTATGCCCTAATCTTGTGAAACCATGATTAGTGAAAATTAGAGTTTGTAATCCTAGGATCTTAGCAAACTTAGTCTCTTATTAATTGTATAGTAAAATAGAACTTATGTGTCAAATTGCATAAAATTCGGATAGTTAGATTTGTAATTATGTGCTAATCAGTTTGGATTGATTTAGGGTTTGATTAGCACTAATTACTTTTCATTTTTTGAAATTTTTTGATTAATATGATTCATAATAGTAAGGGAGATGTATTGAAATCATGTATGCAAATTTATGATGTATAAGTTGAATAAATCAAAAATGGAGAACTTAAACCTCTTAATTAACCTTAAGAAGTCTTAAGACTTTGATCAAGCTATTAAGACTTGATTTAGGTCTAAGATTATCACTAATAATACATCCCAAATTCACTAACTTGACATTTGATTTATAAATAAACATTTGATCTTAATTAGGCATGAGTAAGGGGTTAAACCCTAATATATTTGATTAAGATCCAAACTCTTGAATCCTTAATTAAAGTGACTTGATTATAAGATAATGGAATTGGCATTATTCCAATAATGCATCTGATTTGGTATTGATCTTAAATATTTGAATTAGACATATTAAAGTTATTGATAAATCTATGTGATTGATTAATATGAATCTAAACCTTAGATCCTTAATTTTGTCCTAAATAAGACTACTAGCATAAAAAGATAATAGAACTAAATTGATTTAATAATTGATCTGACTCTAATAACATCCTTGATTTAAATCCCATAATCTTAGAATAAGATATGATCAGATGACTTAATCACCTGATCTGATCACTCTAACTATTAAATAGAACCTAAAATATTAGCCATAGAATTAAGGGTGTGAGATCTTAAGTATCTCAGCATAAGATTATCTCTGAAATATTATAAAGACCTAATTTAAATATACATTGAGGTAGGAGAATTTTGTATAACTTATTGAGGTAGAAGCTTAGATGATCCCTTAACTATAGAAGTTGATCTTAACCCCTCATGGTAGGAATCACTTAAGATATTAGAATGGCACTTTTCCTTGTGGTAGAATCCATATTTACTGATCCTTTATCACCTTTTTTTCTTAGAGCCTTGTATAGGACTTACCTATTTAGCATAGGAATTAATAGTCTTGATAAATCTTTGTTGACTAAATAGAGTTGTTTGAACCCCGGTCATTGGTTGGTGTAGTATGGTATACCCATAGTACTGGTTTTCTTCAGTAGTATTCAGGATTGGTTGATTCACTCTAATGTAGACTTATGAGCAGGTGGTATCCTGAGGGATTAGACGAATACAGTCCCGTTAGAGTAAATCTCCCAAGACTAAGAGTGTATCAAACATGAACGCATTCCTTAGTTTAATTGAAATACAAATCTCCAATAGGCGATGCCTCCTAGCGAACACCGCTTTAATAGGTGTGGCTCAAACAAACTAAGTAATTAGAATCACCTTCTTTAAGACACTAAGTGTGATTGTAAGTTAGGCATCTTAATAACTCAGTTTGAGATACAAATCGCTAATGGGCTATGCCTCCTATCAAAGACCACTACGTTAGGGTAGCTTAATCCAACTAAGTGATAAGAATCAACTTTCTTGCAAATGTGCTAAATATGTGTATACAATCATCCAATCTAATGATCATTAAATAAATTTTCAACTTTAACAATTTCTATTCTAGAGGCTAGGAGTCAGAATCCTTTGTAGGATTCTGCACAGTGGAGACCTTGAATTCATCATCTGTATTTAAGGATTTATGGATTTCTGGATTTTTTCCTCATATAGAATAGATGCATGGGCATAAACATGAGCATGAGCCTGACGAACGATTCAGTGGTGACGTATGAATATAGTGACAAATTATGGGTTACAAAATATTGCATACATTGACTGGGGAATTTCAGGATGCATCGGCATCACCGTACTGAATTCCCAACTGGGTGTATGTAGACATTGGACTGTACGACTCATAGCCTTTCAGTGATAGTTCTGTTATATATCATGGCATACCATGTTGTGGCATATTGGGTGCATCAACCCAGTGATATATAGTACAACATTGGACATTTTTCACATTAGTTTCTGAGCATTTGATATTTTCGCTTACCTTCAGTATTCAGTTTCAATGCAGTTTTACTTTGCCTAGTCTTTACGATTTTAATTACTTAGTGCCTTTACTATTGTTTTCTACAGTCGTGTTTACTTTACTATCTATTGCATTCACTTTAGAACTGCTTAGTTAGTTGCGATGTGTTAGACTTCTTATCTAACATGGGATACTTTTGGGATCCAGCAATTTCCTAGATCCTGAGCAGCTTGTGGAGACAGGGCAGGAGGACTTACAAGAGATCTAGAAGGAGTACGTTGAACCTTAGTGGATCAGTCTTCCACCTTTTACTAACTGCTTTATTTTGAGTACTTCAGATAGACTTCACTTTTCATCTTTTAAATCAGTTTGTAATAACTCTGCATATATTTTACTTTTCTTTTCTGAGATGAATATTTACTACTATCCTGTAATGAATGTATTATGGATGTTTTTCTTTAGCTTTCACACTCTATTATACTACAATACTTAGTATTGTGATGTGATCAGCATACTAGAAATGCAGATATATATTGATAACATATAATGGATTCATATTTACCTTTTTAAATCCAATGTACGTATTAGTCTAATACTTAAGATGAGTATTCTACTTATATCTTAAGTATTAACTCTCAATCCTACTCTTAGGTTTGAGTCAGCAGCCTTAAGTGTGGCTCAGTCTCTTAGCTTATTTGGGGAGATGTTGTTGTTAGTTGCTCCCTCCCCGAGTAGCGCACCGCTCCGCCGCCGATCTAACTATAATAGTAACCTTGCGCGTAGCAACGGGGCAGGGCGCTACAGTTTGTATCAAAGAAGTATCATAAAGTGTTAGATAAGGAGTTTGTCCCTATCTACTTTATGATCTGTTCTCTGTATTAGGTCAAGATCACAAGTTACTAAGTCTAATGAAAAGCAAACATCAAAACATTCATTAAGTTACCTCAAAAAGGAAAGGGTTGACTATGTCTAGAATGATAACACCCTAGGAATTTAATGCACATAATAACTTGATTGAGACTATGCATATTCTTAATATCAAAACTGACATCTTAGGATTCGAACGAACTTAAAGGTAATGATAAAATGTGAATGAAATTACGGTAAAATTTTTTGTTTCTAAATTCATACTTGTATTTACAATCATGAATCCTAACTCTCCATCTTCTCTTACTCCAATTAAGAATATGGTCACATCGTCAGGCGGACCTCAGGAGTCCAACGCTTTGGCCAGTTTAGTGAAGCCCTTAATAGATAGCAATGCGCAATAGGTGCAAGAGACACGTGCTCTTATCCTCTCGGTTAGACAACAACTTGTACCCCCATCAGGATTCTCATTGTCTTCACATTATACGGGCGATGGAATCCTACACAGTTTCCTTCATCTCTGAACTCATACGTTAAATGGAGCGCTGAATCCTATGGACACAGTGAACTAGCTTAAGATGGCCGAGAAGAATTTTAGCCAATATCAAGGGCCCTAACTCTAAAGCCATCCGCCTAGTAACTCATTTATTTTAAGAAGAAGCTGAATATTGGTGGGAGAACGAGCAAAACAACAAATTTGTTGATATGGAGTCATGGATATTCCTTGGGACATATTCTTGGAAGCATTCCATGAAGCGTTCACACCGGCGTCAGCTCAAGCAATTCTAGAAGATGAACTCCTCCATCTCAAACAAGGCAATAATTCAGTGTTCGACTACGAGCAAGAACTTTGGAAATTGTTACATTTCGTTCTGGAACTAGTTAGAACGGAAGCATCTAGATGCCACTGTTTCCTGAAGGGTCTGAGAGACTCTATTGAAGCCCACTTAGTATCTCGCCAGATCAAGACTCTAACTGAATTGATCGAGGCTGCCCGTTTATAAGAAGGATTCTAAGGTCAACTGGATCGAAAAAGAAAGGCAATAGTTATGCAGCTTATGAAGGAACATTTGGGCCATCGTAAGGTGGCAAAAGGTTATAACATGGAGACTACACAACCCCATCCTCAGAATTTTGAATGCAAACGATTGCATCTGTACGAAAAATGCTACCACTTCGGTGGTGTATTTCTTACTTGTGGTCGTAGCAACCACTGCTATTACATGCAATGAGAAGAACACAATCAACGGAGTGCTCATCAATCACTCCCATCATAAGTAAGCAATCCATGCATAACCAAGGAACAGCCGAGAGCCTGCTCCTGCTATAATGCCAGCTACTACTTCGAACTCTAAAGCAATTGTACCTGCACAAAAGCCGAACTATGATCATCAAGGTCAAAGGCCTCAGAACAAACAACCCTCAGCACCAGCAAGGGTATATATGTTAACTCAGGCCTTTGCTCCTAAGGACAACGATGTGGTTTCAGGTATGCCTTAAATTAATTTTTTTCAATTCCTATTGTTTTAATAATCAGTCTTTGCCATTTCAATACTTTCAAATGTTTGAGTAGCCATTCTTATTAAGTCATCTTAATCATAGGTACCTTATCAATAAATGATAAATTTTGTAACATCCTTTTCGATACGGGAGCGAGTCATAACTTCGTATAGGAAAATTGTGCTAAAACTCTTAAGCTACCAACCTATCGATTAGCTAGCTCGTTGAGCATCGAGTTACCTTTCGGAGCCTGTATGCAGTCCCAACAATTCTGCAACATAGATATTCCTATTGGTGAACAAAATTTTGGGGCTAAATTAATTGTGTTGCCAATCGCAAACTTTGATATAATCCTAGGCATGAATTGGTTAAGTGAACATGGTGTTTCCATAAATTGCCAAAATAAGAAAATAACTTTGGGCAGTGGAAGTAAATCAAAATCGTTCGTTGGAAGATTTAGCACCCAAGCGTCGTTGATCAATGCAATGACAGCAGAAAGGCTAGTCTGGAAGGGATGCAACGCGTATCTCGTAACAATCTCGGGAGAGAAGAAAGAAGTCGTGCCTATTTCTGAGAATCATATGGTTTGTGAATTTATTGATGTTTTCCCTGAAGACCTACCCGGTCTTCCTCCAGTTGGAGAAGTAGAGTTCGCAATTGAATTAATTCTCGGAACTCAACTGCTGTCAAAAGTTTCGTATCATATGGCGCCAAAAGAACTTCAAGAATTGAACAATAAACTTCAAGAACTATTGGAGAAAGGTCTTATTCATCCTAGTTCATCTCCTTGGGGAGCGCCAGTTATTCGTAAAGAAGAAAGATGGATCGATGAGAATGTGCATCGATTATAGGGAATTAAATAAAGTAACAATCAAGAATAAGTCTCCTCTACCTCATATCAATGACTTATTCGATCAATTATCTGGAGCTAAGGTTTTCTTAAAGATAGACTTGTGATCTGGATATCACCAATTGTGCATTAAAGTTCTAGATGTGGAGAAAATAGCATTTAGAACCCGCTATTGACATTATGAATTTTTGGTTATGCCCTTTGGCTTAACAAATGCACCATCCATTTTTATGGATTTAATACAGCGCATGTTGAAAGAGTATTTAGATAAATTCGTCATCGTCTTCATCAATGATATTCTGATTTATTTGAAAAGTATAACAAATCATGAGAACCATCTGTGATTAGTACTAGAAGAGCTCTGAAGCCATGAGCTATATGCTAAGTATTCCAAATGCGAATTTTGGCTTGACTCAGTCGCTTTTCTTGGTCATGTCATCGACTCTCAAGGAATTAAAGTTGATCAAAACAAAATAAGCACAGTTCAAGATTGGTCACAACCAAAATTTGTGACTGATATCAGGAGTTTCTTAGGACTAGCAGATTACTATAGAAAAGTTGTTAAGGGTTTCTCACAAATTGTGTCTCCTCTCACAAAGTTAACGCAAAAGGCAGTACCATTTATCTAGAGTCCAAAGTGTGAGAAAGCATTCCAATCATTAAAAGATGATCTTTCATCTGCACAGTTCTTGCCTTACCTAAAGAAGGCCTTAATTACAAAGTCTATACGGATGCATCTAGCATAGGTTGGGATGTGTGCAGATGCAGGAAGGAAAAGTTATAGCCTATGCATCTTGTCAGTTATAACCACATGAAAAGAACTATCCTATCCATGATCTTGAATTAGCAGCCATAGTTTTTGCTCTGAAAATTTGGCGTCATTATCTTTATGGCATCTAGTGTTCCATATTTACCGATCATCTGAGCTTAAAGTACATCTTCACCCAACGTGAGCTAGACTGCCGACAGCAAAGATGGCTTGAGCTAAAAAGTGATTATGATTTAAGCATACAGTATCATCCAGGAAAAGCGAACATTGTAGTAGATACACTCAGTCATCATGCTACTCTATCTTCTATGATACTATCAAGTTCTTTGGAAGAAGAATTCTGAAAGCTTGAAATTAGGCCAGTGCGTGGTGCTATTCTAAGCACACTCATATTCATATGTTCAGTTGAACCTATATTTCATCGAGATATCTCTATCTCTCAAACCAAGGATGAAGACTATCTGAAGTTTAAAGTGGACATCGAAAGTGGTCGTCACTTTGATCTTCAACTTCGAGGTAATGTAATATATCAGGGAGATCATTTATGGATTCCCAAACTCATGCATCAAGAGATTCTAGTAGAAGATAACAATTCTGGTTACCAAGTACATCCTGGCAGTACCAAGATGTATCAAGATCTGAAGAAATCATTTTGGTGGCCTGGAATGATGAAAAGTGTGGTTGAAATTGTAGCAAAGTGTCATGCTTGTAACTTAGTTAAAGCCAAATACCAAAATCCTGGAGTACTTCTTCATCCTCTGAAAATTCTTGAATAGAAGTGGTTCGATATTTCAATTGATTTTATTATAGGTTTACCCAAATCAAGATCTGGTGTCGATTCAATCTGGGTCATTATTGATCGATTGACCAAATCAGCACATTTCATTCCTATGCATCAAACCAATTCTATGGAGAAATTAGCCATGTTGTATATCAAGGAAATTATCAGACTCCATGGAATTCCAAGGTTTATCGTATTTGACCGAGATAGCCATTTCACTTTCAAATTTTGGCAAGCAGTGCATCAAGAATTGGGGACCACTCTATCCGTGAGCACCGCTTTTCACCCTCAGATCGATGGTCAAACGAAAAGAGTCAATCAAGTCTTAGAAGATCTTCTTCGGCCTGTATTCTGGTTTTTGGAGGCTTCTGGGAAGATCATATTCCTCTCGTAGAGTTTGCATACAACAACAATTTTCAGGCGAGTATCGATATGGCCCCATATGAAGCTCTGTATGGTAGGAAATGCAGTACTCCTTTAGCATGGTCTGAAACTGGTAGTGTTCAGCTATATGGTTCAGAATTAGTTGAGGAGACTAATCATAAGATTCAACTGATCCAACAAACAATCAAAGCAGCTCAAGATCGCCAGAGTAAGTACCATGATTCTCATCATCATACTCTGGAATTTGATGTTAGAAATTTGGCGTATCTTAAACTCAGTCCGATGAAAGGCGTATATTATTTTGGTGTAGCTGGGAAGCTAAGTCCCCGCTACGTCGGACCTTTTGAAATCCTTGAGAAGATTGGTTCTGCAGCTTATCAATTGCAGCTTCCTAAAGATTTTTCTGCAGTCCATAATGTATTCCACATCTCCTCTCTACGGAGATGTCTTCACAACCCATCTCTTCTAATTCAACTTCTAGCAGTGTCACTCCAGCCGGATCTTTCATATGCTGAGAATCTAATTAAGATCTTAGCTCATGATCAAAAGCAGCTGAGGAATCGCTTAATCCCAATGGTAAAGGCTCAGTGGAGAAATCGCTCTTTAGAGAAATCTACTTGTGAGAAAGAGGCGGATATGAGAAGAAAGTATCCCAATCTTTTTAAAAATCTAGGTACACATTAACTTTCTAAATTTTATTTATATTCTTCAAAATTCTGCATATTTGTCTTCTCACTTGAGATGATGTATAGGACAACATCATTCTTAAGTGGGGAGTCTATAACAACCCTAGGTTGTTACCCTATTAAAATATAGCTTAATTACTCCCTAACTTTAATACCATTACTTATAGAGCATCAAATTGAGCCTATCCTGAAGATTTGAAGTTCATTGGATTTCCTTAAGACAAAGATGATATTTTGATTAGTCTAGATGCCCTAGATTAGAACTAAAATATTTTGATCTCAGAATTAAATTATGATTACTTTTTGAATTCCTCACCCCCAAATTAGCTAGGGGTGACAGTTTTGGGCCATTTGAAAATCATTTAGGCCATAATTCACATTTAATTAAAATGGTCTAATTGCATAAAAGGGGAACATCTTTCCAAATTTCAAATATATCCTTAAAACTAAATTAACGACAAGGATCCGCTGTTCGGACCACGGGAAATCCGCTGCGATGCCCAGGTCGCGCGACAGCGGGGTCCCGTAAATCTAACCGTCGCGCTTAAATAATCGATGGCTAGGATTAGATCTCGCAGAACCAAGGACATGCTATCAGATGCGACCCGTGAATCCTATGACGTGGATCAAATCGGATCCGGCTGTTAGGATCCGAAGGATCAGGACCATTCTGTTGTCCTGATTGATCCATCAGACGGCCCACAGCACACCCGAACTGTGGATCTTTGTCTTCGCCATGCCCATGACTGACCAAAGATATTATGTGGATTCTGGACAGCCTGGCCTGTAGCCCACTACCCGTTCCACCCCAGCATGCCGTTGGGAATCTTCCCTCAATGGCATATCGGTCCTGATCGAGCCGGGGCTCGTGACTTAGCCAAGCTCAATTAGGAAAATTGAGAGCTAGGCCATGGCCCAACCTCTCGGGTCTTTGCCAACCTGAGCCAACCCTCTAGAAGCTTCCCTAAGCTCGTCTGAGGCTATACAATTCTGAATTGGGCCCCTTTCTTTTGATCATTAAAAGACGGAAGGACTTGTTGGTACGCTTTAAATCCTTCTTCATTGGGTGTTTTTCTATTATCAATTGGAATGGCAGCGAAGTTTATAAGGGACAGACTATCTCCTTTGGTTCCTTCCTCTTTAAAGCTTAAATTCAGGGTTTTATATGTCTTGATGTTTGGATTTGGGTGCGGCAAAACTCGTAGTATTCCTTTAAAGGTTTCATATTCCTCAGTGACAAAAAGTATATCTTCGCAGTTCTCCTCCTTCTGGGTACAGGTTAATTTGGCGAATGCCTGGTTGTACATTATCGGTATTTGGGGTTTCAATTTGTCCTGTCTTCTCAGGCTTTGGCATAGTCTCCTTTTGATACAACCCCAAAGGGTTGCTATTATTCTTTCTTCATACAAGGTAGGGATATTGGATTGGAACTGAATTCTTAAAAACCTTTCCTGCATAGGTCCCCTTTTTTGCATGTTCGAAGGAATCTCGTTGGCGATCATAATGACCGGTACATTAATTGTTTTATTGTATATTTTTTCGTATTTAGAGTCCAATCGGCACTCTTGCCCGTCGAGTACTTTGAGCAAGGTGTTAAAATTGGCATTTGTATTTGTGGTTTGATTGTTGATGTCTTTGTTTTCATGGAACTCGTCGAATACCCAAAGGTCGTAAAAGTTATCGGCGTCGGTAAAGTCATTAATTCTTGAGCTGGCAAAGTATACCCTTATGGCTTTTGCCAGGAAGTGAATTAAGAGAGTTTTTTGTGTGCTTGGCTCTCCATAGACGAAAAGCTGTTTGGTTTTGATGGGTCTTTGAAAGGCCAGTTGGCACGCGATCCAATCAATTAAGACATACTTTTCGAGGATTTCTTCGGGCATGTATTCTTCGGGCCATCCCTTGTCGTTTAGGTACGAACATAGTCTTTCACCTACGGTGGTTTTAAAGATTTTCACTATTTGGATATCCTCAAAGATTTTCCTAACATTATAGTATTTTTGGGAAATCTTCTCGATGAGGTGTTCATCTTTGTAAACTTCCAACCAGTCTTTGTATGTAGTTAGTTTGTCTATTAATTCCTTAGAATTAGATATCAATTTCTTCTTCTTGTTTGTTGTCTTTGCAATATCGAGAATTTGCTCTTTCGAAAAGGCCCCCCAAACCAGTGGTTGTTTATCTTCCTTGGTGATATAGGCGCACATTTTATACCACCCCTTGTGGAACTGTACTTGACATTGCCTTCCCTCAAATTCCGCAAAGGTGTTCCTAATTCTTTTGGTTGCGTTGTGTGACGAGGCATTTTTGTTAAGGACCGCGGCATGGAAGTGCTTTCCCCCATCTTTATGTGTTTCGGAAGTGACAACGATAGCGACGCACTCGAACAGTTGCTGGATTCTGAGGCAAACATCGTTTTGTTGGATGTTTCTTCTTTCAGTATGATTCAAGGTGATAAGTATGTACTTTCGGATGTGGGAGTAGGACATAAAGGTTAGTTTCTTGCTTCAAACTCCTCTTGCTATTGATCATAAGGTTGAACACCTTAGTGAATGGTGCCTATGCCCGGGTGGGTAGAGGCTCCATGAAAGGACATCTAATGATCAGAATGTGTATTATATTTGATATCTCCCCCGTATTCCAAAAAAGAAGGGGGAGATGTCAATTCTTGTTCTTGAAAAGTATTGATTCAAGCCGCCACTTAAAGGATGGGTTGGCATAAGACCTGCTTTCACCACTGGCCAGGCATACTAATTCGTTCGCATAGGCAGACTCTCCAACCATGAATTCCTCTTCTTTTCCCGGCGATTGGTAGGGCCGATTCTACATCAGGCTATTCTCTGTTAGGAGAGTGAGCCAGTCACTCGATGATTGATTAATTGGACTAGTTCCCAAATCTGGATCGAGATTGTGCTTCCCATTCTCACGTAGCACAAGAAAGGAGGGGGCCCTCCGGGTAGGATCTAGCGTAGCGACTGGGGGGATAGGGGTGGAATTTGGGTGCATACCCTGCAGTCAACCCCTCCGCTGCGCGGCCTCTTCTTGACGAGGAATTTATTAAAAAGCTGTCCTACCCTACCGGGTGGCCTTTCTATTAGATAAGCAGTATACCACTTTCCTATTCTGAGACTTGCAGCTAGGACTCACCTTGACGTGGATTCGAGAGACGCGTTTGAGCAAGAAAATTCTTTTCTCGAAACTAGAAACTCATGAATTCATTGATCTCCAACAAATTCCTATTCTAATTCTAGTGGGTGATAAGGCGTTGCGAACAATCCTTTTATTCAGGATTCATTGTCTGCTATTTAATATTCATTGTATCGAACCTCTCTTTTCATTCGAGGTCTGCCTCTCTTTTAATTCTGGGTTGCCTTTTCCAGTCTTAACTTTGTCAAGCAAAGCGGTTCTATCGTAATGGTAGCGCTTTCTTTACACTAGCGTTCACTATCCCCTCGCCCTCGCGCTGTTGCCCTTTCCGGATGATCACTGAAGCGGGCTAGACAGCTGCTTTTCCTCTGCTAGGGGGAACCCATGGAAGAGCGAGAAAATGTCTTTCTTCGCTTTTCAAAAGTGAACGTAGGTGGTACAATTTTATTGCAGGAAGGTATAGGGATAGGATATTAGAAGCTCATGAAAAGGGCTATTATGGATCCCCCTGGGTGGGGGTGAAATGCTCTCGATGGATTTGATGAATTTAGTTCATGCCGAATCTCTGTCTCTTACGTTATTACCTTGCTTAGCGACTAATTACTTCGTCGATAAAAGAAAAGACATCTATGAAAACTGAAATGGAGGGGTAGGTTTAGGACGCGCAGCGTAAAGAAAGAAAGCCAGCAGAGTTCCCTACTACAACCCTTCTACTAAGCCGGTGATAGCCCTATCCATAATCCATAGGAAATCTGGGCTCAAGACAAAAAGAAAAAGAGGCGGAGCCCAGCGAAAGCTGCCCAAGCGGGCGGAGGAAGGGAGCCGATGCTATTGAAATCTAAACGCTCTACTACGTAGCCTGTTGTCTTTACTGGTTTTGCTCGACCAAAGAGTGAGCCTACTTACTAGAGAAGAGAAAAGAGTGACTCTATTTGGGACCTAGTTGGATCACTAACGTTCTTTTTTCACCGTGTCGAATTCCCTTTGTAGTACCGAGCAGGTTCCAAGTCATTATAGACAAAATAAAAGAAATTAATTAGCCTTTTGTGTTCAGTGAAAGAAAGCTAGGCGATTAACAGACTCCAAGGAGAGCACTGACGCTTCACTGTACTGAAAAAAGCCATCTTCATTAAATTAATCAAATCTTTTCTATTCCATAAGCTGATCAAGAATAATGTAAGACAGAGAACGACTACATACGACTTTTTACAAAAGGAAAAGAGGTTAGAGACGAGCGCCTATGCTATGAGTACTTTTATTTGAGTCGATAAGTCCAACTTCAACGGCAAGAAAAGCCATCTCTAGATTACCTGCCAATAAAGACCATCCCTTTCTTTCCGTAATTAGGCTTGGCTTTCTTTCCTATTTCCTATATAGGACAGCACACGCATAGCTGCCTCACATCGACATCGAGTATGCTCGCAATTCGCTTTTCCCATACGATCGGATGATTTAGATCTGTGAAGGATTTTTACTTTTTACTATTGAGTAAGGGTCGTGTCTACAAAAGGCCGCGTAGCGGAAAAAGGAACTCCTCTCCAAGAGCCTCTTAACGAAAGTACGAGTTGTTACAGAATCAAAGTCTCCAAGAGCATAAACTAATTCATGAACCTACCCGGAGGGTGGCCTTCGAGATTCGCTTAGCAGCTATTCTCTTCGAAATCGCCTATCGGCTCAAAGGAAGCAATCCATCGCCTAACGGCTCACATCTCCCGTTGGTCGATAGATCCTACAGAACCTACCTACCCTCCGGGTGGCCTACATTCGACTCTCGTCTCATACGCTAGATAGCACCCACCTCCGGCCCTCCGGGTGGATTCGACTAGCGTCTCATATATCCTATCCTCCGGGCCGCCTACATTCTTAGCGTCGACCTACCCTCCGGGTGGATTCGACTAGCGTCTCATATATCCTTCGTCTCCTTCGGAGCCATATCTTTAGACTAGTATGCTTCGGACCGCTACGCGGCCTTATCTAAGAGAGCGTGCCCCAATTCATTGATAGGTCCGGTTAGAACTTACTAAACTAAGAGCTAAACTGAACTGCGTGCTTCTAACGCTAAACTAAACGCTTTTCAACCGATCTAATAAGAAAAGAAAGAACTACGCCCGCTTCGCTGCCCTCGTCCTCACTACGTTAGACTTCGACTCACGTCTAAATTTGCTAGATAGCTCTTTAGACTGACCGGTAGTCAGAGGCGGCTATTGTATTGGAAAGGAAGAAGATAGCGATAGCGCTTATTACCGGAAAGACAAGTTTCAATTTCTTTCGTTCAATGCTTCACTAATTCGTTGTGTCAGGTTGCATTTTCTCATTCAGTAGAAACATCTAGAATCTAGAAAGAACGAACCGAACAGTTTACCGGCGAAAGCGAGACTTCTCATTGCAAGTGCAAAAGGTCTGCTCTAGGGCTCTTTGCTCTAATCGATCAAACTTTCTATCATAGTCCGATATACATCCTTCAAACAACAACAAACACGAAGTGATATGTGTTCAGTGAACAACTATCTTGTATCTTGACGCACAGCCCTCGTACGTATGATATTAGTATTAGATTAGAGATACGCTTACGCTTATAAGATTCTCTCTCTATATTATAACTCTATATCTATATATTCTAGAATCTATCTCTAGCAACCTTCTTCTATATAATATACGTATACGAGATTTCATAGAAAGTGAAATAGAATAGAGTCTTTCAGATAAAGTGAAAGAGAGAGAGAAAAAGGAATCAAGGCCGCGCAGCGGATCAAAGGACTTCTCTCTCCAGAGCCTATCACAAGACAAGATATTTAGTCAAAAAGACGATCGGGAATGGGTTAACTAACGAAAACATACAAGAAAGATCCAATGAGCAATAGATAGAAAGGCCAGCTGACCCTATCCTTCTTCCATACTCAAAGCGAGTCCATTGTGCTTACGAACGAGTGGAGCGTCTTCAATGCGAGTTGTGCGGGGCAGCGAAACAGGAAACAGTGAAATAGTGGCGTTTGTTGTTTTCGAGTCCTTCGGAAAGGATACTCCTAAGGCTCCATAGGCGTCTGAAGGGGGAGTGGAGCTCAGGCATTCTATTGGGGTAAGCTCAGAGAATAGTTTCTCTAATCCTTTTGATTTGCTACGCAACCTTTATCTTTTTTATAGATTCTAAATTCTTTCTGAAAAAACCAGTCGTGCTTTGGATGGCAGGAAACTGCCAATACTCAATCGTTCGGGCGCTACGACTAGTACCTCCCTTCTATTGTCCGAAAGCGAAAGCCAAAGGAGTATGATCTAATTCTCCCAAACAGAAAAAAGGAATGAACGATGGGTAAGAGAGTTGTCGTAAATCAATCTATGTTAAGCTTAGTCTAACTTCAAAAACAACGTCCCGCTCAGTCACAATCTCGCATGGATGACTCCCCTCGTAGCAAGTCGCTTCCTGATTACATTACATCATTAGCCAGTCGAATTGTGAAGTTCCCCGTTCTCCCTCTAGGACGAGTACCGATCTTCTGGGGGAATAGTTTACTCTATCTAGTAATATAGTAGAATTGCTTCTTCCTATTCCTAACCGTACGCTCTGACTCCATTAGGGCAAGGGCACCCTTTATCTCTGCTTTCTCCGCTGCGCGGCCTTTCCTTTTCTTCTTTACTTTAGAAGATTTAGACTTCGCTTCGCTCGAGCTCTTCGCTCCTCTTTCTCTTTGCCCCAAATTCAATTACTTTTACTTTTTTAGGGTTTAGGGGCTTCTTTGCTTCATATCATATTTGCTTCATTTTCAGTTGATTAAAGGCGCTAGAGGTACGCGAGTTACTTGTTGGGTAGCAAGCAAAGGAAAAAAAGGTTATAATAGAATACATTTGCAAGGCGCTAGACTATAGGAGGCGAAATCATCCGGCGTCGTAGATTCAGGGCGCTAGGTAGAATCAGAGGCATATTCTCGTACAAGAACAGGGACAAGGCCACCAGAGAGAAAGAAAAGATTAGAAAAGAGAAGATAGAGCACATGCCCGGATAATCACATCAATTATTACCAGATCACTGCAAGCCATCTACGCTGCTGGCTCTATTAATCCTAAGCTGCCACATGTAAAGTGAGATCTATTAGATTCCCAGGGAGGATCCATGCATGGCTCGATCGAGCAGTCCTTTTCTTTTGGCTTGGTAGTTGGCTTCCCACTTTCTCAGGTGATCGTCTGGGCAAAGCTTCTTCTTCTGAACTGAATCAGGTAGTATTTTATGTACTAGTTGTCTCTGTACTGATCCCCAAATAATGTGTCCCGAGAAGGATACTTTTAGCTGTTAAGCGAAGGCTACGAGCTTGCGAGTAGGAGACGCTAGGAGAATGTAGGCGGCCCGGAGGGTAGGCCACCGGAGGTGGTTGCTATCTGTAGGAGAGTGAGCCTCATATTAGAATAAAGAGAGAAAGGCCCGTAGGGTTCGTCGAATTTAGTGAGCCGATAGTCTCATATACATATATGAAAGAGAGTCGAATGGTAGAGGCCGCGCAGCGGTTAGCCTATAAATCTAAAGAAAGAGAACTGCCTATCTCTATATTAAGGCCGCGTAGCGGATTAAATAGTGAGCTTATAGATCAATCCAATCGAAAGAAAGGCGACGAGCTTGCGAGTCGAATGAATAACCGATAGGAGAATTCAAGTCAATTAATAGATTTCATTTACTACTAACTCAAGGCCGCGTAGCGGATTTACTCTACTTCGTAGCCTGCTATTACTAGTGGAACTGTGCCCTACTCCTAATTCCACTGCGCGCGTCGGTCTTTCAATTTCAAAGCCGACTATCGATATCGAGGTGGTTTCCTCCATTTGGTAGTGGGATGTGGCTCTTTTCCCCTTTTATATGCGCTACGCTCTCCCTCCCAACCTCCGCTTCTCTCTCAAGAACAGCATACCCAAGCTCTTTCTTTCTATATGCTCTCTATCCAGAACCTACCGCCCCGTGGGAGTTGTAGTTTAGCTCAACTCAGCGCTTTGATAAACGTAGTCGTATTTATAGGCACGAAGCTCAGCTTTTAGAATGCGCGTATTTGCAAGCGTTCCAGGTTATCCTTTGACCTTCCTTAAACAACAAACCTGAACCTTGCTTCAACTTCAAAACAAAAAGGGATTAAAAGAACCACTTACAATCAGAGGCGAGTCACTGAAACATCAAGATGAGAGGTCCTGCCATAGCTATAGCTCCCTTCTTCTATGCGTTACAGGGTCCTTTGTGCGTATTTGCGTCAGTGTGGAATTGTCTAATGATTCTGAGTCTCAAATTCAGATGTTCAAGAGGCATTCTTGAGAAACCCATTCGTTATGAGGGTCTTTCGATTCTATGTTTACCATGCAGTATGGATCGGATGACTGTTCTTCATTGGAAGCTACTGCACCTACTGCCCGCAGCTTTGCTGCAGCTGTTCGCTCAGTTACTAATCCCTAAACCCCCTGAAATCCCCAAAGCCCAACCAATGCAGTAGGAAGTCCCAGCCACAGACCCCAATGTCTCGGGTATATAATGACTTTTTGAAGCAATCTATGTAGATACTGATGTTTAGTGGTGGAGGGAGCTCTGGCATGCTCTTACTGAGGACTTGGTGGGCCGGTTTTCGAGGAAACTTCAACTGCGCTCTCTCGATCGATGATAAACGTGGTGGAAGGGCATTCAGGTTTGGCACTGCTAAGAGTGTTTTCTTTCATTTTCTTCATGCATTTGATCCCAAGTTTCATCCAAGTTTACTTGGTGCAATAAGAAGTCTGCAGCGCACAGGCTCTGGGAGAGGCTTGACAGGTGCCTGGCGAACTCTGCGGTGTTGGATCTGTTTCATGGTTTGCTTCGCAACGTCCACCACTTTACTCGGATGGTGTCGGATCACTGCCCACTCCACGGAGTCCCGAGAAAGAGTTTTCATACATCTGACTTTTGCTCCTGAGTCCTCTCGCAGATCAAATCATTACATAAAATAGCAGCTAAAACGCGAGACCACTTCTTAGGATAATAGGAGTGGTGTTCCTCCGGGCTTAAATATTGAAACTCCATGAGCCTAATCGCATGTTGGCTCGCTTCAGAAGCTATTGCGCTGCCTACACACCACAGGCTCGAGAACTGGCTAGTAGCAGTGAGCGACAGCGAACGGATTAGGCTAGAGGAACTACGTGTCGCCTTGATTCAAACAGCTGACTAGTACCTCTTTCCGCTGCGCGGCCTTCGCAACCTTCTCTGATTTTCTTGATTATGTCTTTCTTGTATCTTGGACCTGTTTGTTGCGCTGAGCGATGCAGCTTCGTTCATCTTATAAGAGTTGTAGAGTACCAGGGGACATGAGAATCTAGTTTCTAAGGATGAATACCCGTTGTTAGAGTTCTTGCTATTGGTCTGTTCCGCTAGCTATTGCATATGATCGACTAGCGTCTCCCTAGCCACCTCCGGTGGGCTTCGCTTTTACGCTTGCAAGTTAGGCGAAGGTAGGGTATAGCAGACGAGGATAGCCCTGAGTTTTGGTCGGAACCGGCTTTTTTTGGTTTTCTTTCCTTTCTTTGGCTAAGGTTGCCTTGACCAGATCAAACCGTTTAGAATGAACCGTATCCAAAGATCCATTTACCCAAACGGAAACGAGGAAATTGGCCGTAGTAGGCCTAGTTTGACTCTATCGCCAGACAAGCAGGGGCGGTTCAATCGATCTATCTACGTAAGGGTAGCTCATGAAATCTCCCTCGGCTCGGGGGAGGGGCTTCTTGCCCAGTCCCGAAGTGCGGTTGATCGATCCTGTCGCATCTGAAGATTTGGCTTTTTTTGTCTCTTCAGGCGATCCAATATCGAGTGGGGTACTTTCGCCGCTACTCCTTTACTCCTACCGATGAGCCCGTAAGGGAAGATCCATCCCCGCTTTCTGTGCTGTGAGATATGTCCATCAAATCCCTGCTCGTATCTGAATTCGTCTGACTCTGATTTTGATCGAAAGAAAGGCATAGTCTCAAGAAAAAGAATCGAAGAGTATCTGTAAAGGGACCGGCTTCCCAGAAAGTGGAATGCCCTAGGATTGACTTCGTAACCATATGGAACTGGGTGAGGGATTCCCTTAAACCAGAGTAAATAAAACAAGTGAAAAGGCGCACCTCTCTAAGCCAAGATCGTCTGCTCCTCAGCAATTGATCCGAATCCGAAAAGTCCCACAGCTGCTTCTTAGGCGAGCGAAGTGACCTCCGTGAGAATAAAGAAGCTAATCCGCTACGCGGCCTAGAAGATCTCGAGAGAGCCTTCTGATTTTGCCAGAAAGTTTCTCAAATCCGATCCTTGCATCATCTGATCTCGACCGGGTTAACTCCTAAATGAAGGCAGTGAGCATCGAAGAAGCCAATTGACACTATCTTTCTCTTTAAGATCTAAAAAAATCAAGACAAATAGAGCTTCAGTCAACACAGTCCTAGAAGCTCCATTCATGCCCACTTCTATTCCTAAGAGCCCATCATTCTACTCAAATATTTTTCTGCTACTTTCGGGACATTGGTTGCAGCGATTTGTAGACCGATAGCAAAAGCAGCAACGATTCGATGCTCTCAAGCAGACGACTTCCTTCCTCCAACTCGTAGATTCAGCTACCTAGGGTTGCAAACAGCATGGGATTCATCTCCTGAAAGTGAAAGCATACAACTTTTTGCAGCTTACGATGCTTCGCTTTCAATGGATGTCACTTCCTTTGCGCACCCTCTTTCTGAATCTGAAAGTCTAACAACCCCTTTTGCCCTTCTTCTTGCAAAATGGGCATCTTAGGCTCTATGCCTTGACGGAATTTCGGGACGGGAAGAATCAGCAACGGAACTAGTTGCAAGAGAAAGAGTCTGTTCATGAAAATTACATAATCCTCTGCTCTAGAGGAACCTTCCTCCTCTTATAGCGGCTTCCTATTAGTCTAAGTATGACTCTTTGAGATCTAGACCAGGCAAAGCCCTTTCCATTAATGTCAAATAGCAGGGCGCAGTCCTAATTGATTGTTTCATCGTGTTTGATTGAAAAACTTTCTTGCCCAAGCGAAGAGCTTCTCCGCTGCGCGGCCTCGGCTGCCGAAGCCTCCTATAATGTCAAATGAAAGAAATGCCCAAAATTACTATTGATAGGACGACTGCTACTTGAAAATACAATAAAGAGAGCTCTTTCTTTCTCCTAGTGACTAAAGACTACTGATGATGCCTTAACGGTCTTTAGTAGTCTTTATAGATTATGAAGAAACAAAAAAACTTCCCCTTCTTCTTGAAACCAGAATATATAGGCTCTCCAAATTTGGGCAGGCGAATATCTAAAGAAAAGAGCTAGGGGATTTCCTGCCCTACTTCGTAGCCTTTTTTTGTCATCAATGTTGGCAGATCAGTTAATGCTGAAGCAGAACCATCCGCTGCTGCTGGAGTGCCTTTACCGCAATATATGTTGTCAGGTCAGTGTCCTTAGTGTTAGTTGAAAGCTAGGGATCACAAATTCCCTCGGCAGGGAACTCTTTCAGCTGCTTCAACAATCTTGAAAAAAATATTAAAGAAAAAGGTGTGGTTGTTCTTGTATGCCTTATAGGAGTCTGAACATCTCTTTCTGAGCTTGAAAGATGCTATTTCGGATTAGATCTTCAAGTCTTCACTGGATTCACCGCCCCGTGGG
Organism: Gastrodia elata; assembly: GCA_016760335.1. Taxonomy (NCBI): domain Eukaryota; kingdom Viridiplantae; phylum Streptophyta; class Magnoliopsida; order Asparagales; family Orchidaceae; genus Gastrodia; species Gastrodia elata. The sequence goes on along the minus strand of CM028678.1, from coordinate 33,173,630 downwards.
AAGAGAAGGCTTTCTTCCAAAAACGTCTTATTGGCAACCCTTATTCAAATGTTCGATTTGCCCCGCGGCAGCTTCTAATTGAAGCAAAACTTCTAAGGAAAGCATCGCCCAGCGGCAAAGAGTAGGCGATCAACTTTTTCTTAAGAATGCCTTGATTCAATTAAGTAAGAGCTCGTTAGCATTCATAAAAAATGAGAAGAAGGATACGAAGGTTTTGTTTTTCTTGTAGAGTTCTTAATAAGTCTAATGTAGGCGGCAAAGGAGGATACTCTGAGAAGCTAGTCGAAGCTCAAGGAGAGTTCTTATTCTTAATAAGTATGAGACGCTAGTCGAAGCCCACGGGTAGGATCTAGCGGTAAATTGTAGGCTACGAAGTAGATCCGCTTCGCGGCTTAGGAAAAATTCATATCAAACTGAGACGCCAGCATATCAAAGAAAAATGAAAACCAAGTTTAGTAGGTCTCCAAGATATTCGACTCTCGTCTCACTCCAAGAGCCAAGAGCCTTGTATCTATGAAGAATTACTCGTTTATCTCGCATATTGGCGAATGTAGGCGGCCTTTTTATGGGCGATTTCAAGTTAGAGTGAGCTTGCACCATAATCTAATATATGACGAAGTTAGGTTCTGGATTGGATTGTGAGATGAGAATCGAATGAATAGGGAGCTTGCACCTTCTTGAAATCCGGGGCGAATGTCAATGTATCCCGGTCAGTTGTAGAGGAAGGAAGCCGAGAAGTAGTGTAGGTGGTGAAAGGGATTTTTATTTACCCCAAAAGCAAGATCTTTGAAGCTGAAGTCTTGGCCAGTCCGTTCCCGGGTAATAGTAAGAACGAAGAGTTAGAACTCTAAGATGAGGCTTCTAGTAGAGTAAGCGCGGCCTTTATATCAGCTGTTACTTTTTATACCTTCTGGAATTTTGAAATGAATCTGTAAATCCATACTCTTGGTAAAGGCATGTCGCTCTACCTATCTCGCTTTCGATCTGTCTTTCGGACTCCGAATCTTCTACGGAAATTCTGCTTTTCCTTAGCTACACAGTACCCGCTATAATCGCATACCATTCACAACCTCTCCGCCTTTGCTTTGTGTACCAAAACACTAGGTCTTTCCTTCTCGGCCCATGCTTTGTTTCTTTTGATAAGTAGAGAAAAATCATAGGCTCTTGGCTCTTGGAGTGAGACGAGAGTCGAAGAGTGAGACGAGAGTCGAAGAGTGAGACGAGAGTCGAATATTGACTGATAATGTTTAGCTTGTAGTTATCTTGAACTCACTAGAAGAGAGGTATATACCACCCGACTAGACAGACCATCTATAAGGGGGTTCAGGGTCAAGGCTTGGTTCAGGGTTCGGGCAAGGGCCAAGGGAAGGGTGAGTAAGCGGTTATGTCAGGTATCGGTCAAGGGTTGGGTCAAACCCGGAAGATTGGTTCTGTGTCGGGGTACTAGCTTAGGTGCCGTAGAGTAACTAGCATCTGTACTTTTTCTACTGGAACTAGTATCGGTCTAGATAGAGTCTGAGAAGTGTGTCCATCTTAGTAGAAGGGTCCGAAGGAGGTAGAAAGTAGGGAGATAATGTTCTTAGCCCGATAATTGAGAGGCTTCTATGCAGAGCCCTGACCTACAGACTCATAGGAGTGTGTTTCTAACCTGTTTGTTAGTACAGTCAGAATGAAAACCGCTACGCTCCTCAGGATACAATATACAAAGGAGGTTATAACCACTAAAAGAATCCTTTGCTTTGAACTCTAAGCTATCTTCACTCTATTACAATAGCAGTAGTACCTACCGTATGCTTATTTACCTCCTAATTGTTACTTGCTTCCGTGCCGTAGGGCCAAGACGTGCCCTAGACCTACTACCTACTAGGGAAAAGGTAAAGGGCGCGAGGTTTTATGAGCATACTTTGATATGGAGTCGAATAGTACTTTCATCTTCGCTGAAGTTCAGAGAAGAGGATAGAGTGAATATAAAGAGATCGTAAATAGCGAAAAAAGAAGAAAGAAGGTAAAGTGAGACGCTAGTCGAATGTATTCAAGAGTGATAAGAAAAACCACAGCTGCGCGGCCTTCGTAGCCTTTGTCTTTTGTTTTGATTTTTCGTCTATACAAACAATGAGTTTTGTAGGAGTGTGTGTGAGTTCATCTGAGTTTGTCAACCCAAGAACCTGAAATCCTTCAAGAAAGAAATCTGAGCTGCCCGGCTCCCACTTCTCCTCTTCGTACGTCACGCCGGGTTGAGCTTCTAACCGGTAGCCTATCTTCGACTAGCTCTTTCTCAAACCCTCCGGGCCTTCGGGCCTTTTGTTCTTCTTTATTCGACAGATCAAAGATATCGGCTTTTTCTCACGAATAGAATAATGTAGATAATATAATCTTCTATTATCGAGAAGAAAGATGAAAGAATATAGAGATTCTATCTCAGAAGAAGGAACGCTAGCTATATGCTTAACACATGCGATTAGAACTTTTCATCTCAATCTTTCTAATTTGTTTGAATTGAGGCAGCAGAGATCGGACTATGGGAGACGGCCCAGCCGGTAAACCGTTCTGTCTAGATGTTTCTCTGCAGCCTGAATTCTCACATTGATGTGTTTGATTTCTTTAGATCGTACTAGTATGGGAAAGCCCCAGGTGCTTAGTAATCTGGTCTTTGACCAGATTCAGAAGCCGGATTCCCTTTTCTTGAACGATGGATCTTCGGAATTCAAACATGAAAGTGATGAAAAAGATCGAAGATTTAGCGGGTAACCAGCGTTTATTCTGGAAGGTTCTGGTTTTGTTATTCTTTTTCAGTACCGAACTTCGTTCTAAGAAAGCCTCTACTCTCTACTCTATAAAGAAGAAGACGTTTCCGGTCACGGTCTTCGCGGAGCTACGGAGAATCTATAAGAATAAGGTGACGAATGAATTGAAAGACTGGGTCAGAAGCGATCTTCAGGCTCTTGGAGAAGAAGTCAGTCAAATAAAGGCTTTCATTGACGGCTTCAAAACAAAAGCTGTCTCGAAGTTGTAATCTTCTTCAAAACAAAAGCTGTCTCGAAGTTGTAATCTTCTTCAAAACAAAAGCTGTCTCGAAGTTGTAATCTTCTTCAAAACAAAAGCTGTCTCGAAGTTGTAATCTTCCTATTAATTATTAGCGGATTAGCTTAAGAAAAGAAAGAAGCTATTATCCATTAGTCCGAATGAGGACGCGTAGCGTAGGCCGCGCAGCGGATAATAGTATTTCGTGTAGGGTTGCAGTGCATAAAGCTCAGAGAGTGGAAGGAAGTCAGACCAGTTAGCGCTATGGACAGCCTTTTTAGTTCAAGTTATCTTATACATTTCCGTTTGGGCCAAGACCAAGACTGGCTAATTTAAAGTACTTGGTACACTGGCTCACTTTCGTGTAAAGCGCTCTCGGATGGCATTCTCGAGATCACTCTTCGGCCGGGTCACTCGAATTCGGGCAGCCGTATACCTGGTTGCACTTTGGCTCCGTTTTTGTCCCTTTCATGTGGCCAGACACCTTTCCGCTACGCGGCCTTTATAGTGCATCCCTCTCTCATCTCATTTCAGAATGGAATAGCCGTCTTTCATTTGAGCCTTAGTGGCTCAAGAGGATAGGCGGGGCAGACTCTGACTAGTCAAGTCCACTGGTCCAGGGCATGGAGCATACCAGACTACTCTTTGAATTGGACAACCAGCGGAAAGAAGTGAGCCGGCTAGCCCACCCACAAACTTGCCTAAACCATAAAGCGTCAAAATTAACGGTTCTCGTTTATCAAATTGAATATCATAGTCCGGAAAATCAAAGCAAAGATTAGGGCTAAACGCTTTAGTAAGCCAGAGAGCCTTTACTTTGATTTCAACTTCCTCCTAAAATGGTAATCTTTAGCTCGGCCCCTAGATAGGCTCTTGCCTATTGGTTTACTGGGCAACAATTGCTCCATGGAATATCGGTACTTCTATTCTATTAGGTAAAAAGGTTGTCAGAAATTTTACTTCTTCGGTTATGTAATTGTGAGACGCCAAACAAGATAGATTACCTCAAAAGATCTTGGTAGTTTAGCTGTTAGTGTTAGGTCAACTAATGGGAAGGAAACTAGAAGCAACTGAGAACAGAACCTACCGGGAAGTCTAAAGGACGTAGTTAGGTCAACGAATTACGAAAGCAGAGTCCTGCCTATTGCCTAGGAGAGTCCGTACTTACTAGATTTTGAACAAGATTTCACAAAGTTCGGTTATGGTTATATAAAACTATGCTAAACTCAATCCTTGAACGTAAGCACGCCAGCATCATTCCAATTCCAGACAAAGAGTCCTTGTCACGAACGTCAGCTCGCCAAAATCAGATATCAGATAGAGAAAACCTCAAAATCGCCTTTCGGCTTTGACCCCCCTAACCTAACCTGATTTGCTTCGCTGCCCCCTGAACCCCGGCCCGAGAGAGGCTAGATCTTAATGGCCGTCAGAAAGCTTCTTAACCGGAGCGTAGAATCTTCTCTGAGTCTAAGCTCAGATTTTCCCTGGAATAACGATGACCGTTCCCTCCTAAAGATTTTCTTTGACAACGACCGCTCACGCTCAACAAGAGAACTCAAGGCTTGAGATAGCAACCTACCCGGAGGGTGGATTCGACTAACGTCTCATCTACTTCCTACATTCGACTAGCGTCTCACTCTTTGTAATAGTAAGCTCACTCTCCGCTGGCGCGGCCTTCTCCTTACAGTCGAACCGAAGGTCGGAGATAGTGAACTGAACGAGCTACTGAGCTATGAGTTATTAGCTCGGAGTTGGCTCAAGGTCTTAAGCATCTGAGGGCTATCTCCTATTAGGTCAATTCCCAAGCCAAGGGAATAGCTACCTTTTGTTTTGATTTTGAAGAAGAAAGAGAATAGTCCTTTCCTTAGCCCTGGGAACGAGCAGTACAGAGCTCTTTCAACTACCTTACCCGAGCCGAGCCATGCAGTTGGTACGTACCTAAAAGAGAAGAGGGCATGTATGCAGAAAGAAGGCTCTTAGAGGCTAGCTTTATTCTTTCTTAATAGTAAGAGTCAGATGTATTCGAATGTATGTAATTGGGTGTATGGTATGGAATTGGGAGCTCGGAACGAGCGAGGGTAACGTGAGTTAGGTGAGACGCTAGTCGAAGAATGATCTCTTTCTCTAGTAAGCTTCGTCGCCTTTCTCTAGTAGGCTCATTTAGATTGAGGTAGTAGGCTCACTTCTCAAGACTTCTCCTCTCGTCTCATATCAAAGCAAAGGCTGGGTAGGCTTCGATCCTGAATTCTCTTTCTGATATTATGCTATGCTCATCTCTCTGCCGAGCCTGGCGTCTATCCCCTTTCTTCTCTTATCTTACTCCTTCTCTTCGTAGTGAAACCTGCTTTTATCGCTTCCGGAGGCTCCCCGTGCTGGTACTAGTTGTTTGGATTGGTAAAGTGACTTGGCCTTACACGAAAGCCAAAGCCCGCTCAGAAAGCTCAAATCTTTCATGGTATCTTACAGTGCAAAGAAATCCTCTGGCCTCAGCTCTTTCAATAGCTGGGGATAAGAATGAGTTCCAGCTTCGATATTTGCTCTATCAAAAGATCTAAGCTAAGGACCAACCAACGGGAGATGTGAGACGAGAGTCGAATAGATTCAATGAATGATATTCGTTTAGATTGGAGATTTCTTCCACTCCACCGCTGACTCTCAAACCCAAACCGTCAAGTAAGACCGCTTATTGCATTATCTACGGATAGTAGACCAAGCTTCTTTATCCATTACTGCAAGAGCTTCTACGCATGAAGTGAAAGAGAAGTAATCTTCAGTCAGTTCAATTCCCAGCCTTAGGTCAATCCCTTCTTGAAGAAAAAAGAGGGCTTCGTCAACTATGTCATTCATCAAGTGGTGACGAAAGACTCTAATTAAATTAGAGGAGCAAGTACTGCTTCATGCGAAGCGAACAAGAAGAGCGTATTCTTTCATATCATAAGAAGAGAGCCCCAGCTTTTTGTTTTGACCCAACCAGACCTAGGACCTGCAATGCCCGTAACCGTAAACGAATTGCTTGCGCCAGTCCACTCATTGCTATCTGATAGCCATTGGAAACCTTACGCTACGCGCCCTAGTCTAAGATATAGAAGAGAAGAATGCTGCTATTCGGAGAATCTTTCCAGCGTACTCTCGTTGGTTGTCGATCGTTATTCTATATTCATATTAATAGTGATTGAATTGCTAGTCTGTCAGTGAGAGAAAGAGAAGTGAGAACTCGAGCGAGAAAGTCCCGCCCAAAGCAAAGAAAAAGAGCTTAGCCTTCTTTTCTTGTATTGGATATTGGGTGGACCAGGGGCCGTCCCGCAAAGCCGGTCACCGGGAGCTCAGATCCGTCTATGCTTGTCTAACTAAAGCCAGATAGCATAACATAAATTCGACGAAGACAAAGATAGAGATATCTAAAAGTGAGGCTACGTAGTAGAATTGTAACACCAGTCTTTCCTAGCAACTCGCCAGACTCGAACTGGCATATAGGCGAATCAACCTACAGAACCTACCCGGAGGGTGGGTCAACCTCCGGCTCCGTTTGGATTCGACTAGCGTCTCACTCTTGAGATAGAACCGCTGCGCGGCCTTGAGCCTATCTTATATTCCGTCAAGAGGTTGATGACACAGTTCGGTTGGCAAGTGAGGCCTCCCTACATCTGCGGTCTCGTAGGCTATAGGGCTTGACTGGTAAATGGTTCAAGTTGTCGAGGAAGGTATTCTAATGCAGAAGGATGAAGGGAAAGGCTCTTTCGCCAGAGGGGCGGGCATTGAGCTCTTGAACTTGAAAAGATCAAAGATTTTCTCTGTGATTCATTCTTTTGATTCTACAACTTACAACTTGATATTTAGACCAAATCAAAGTTTCAGATTCCAAAATTTTCTTCCCTTAAATGCAGTCTCTATCTCTATCGCTCCGCTGCAAGAGTCAAAGAGATGTTCTTTTTAGATTTATATTATATAATTAGACTCATTATGCACCTGACAATGGCAGGTTCTCTTTGAGCACCGACCGCTGGAATCTAATCTACGGAGTAAGACATCGACGCATAATTGGCTCCTGGCGCACGTGTCAACGAGGTGCTCTACCGCTATAGCGCTTCCCACTTCCGGTCAATTCGTCAGTTTCAGTCGGAGGTTCGGGGCATCAACTTTACCATTCAAACTTCCTGTTCAAGTTAGCAGTTCAGCTCGCCAGCTCGTGTCAAGGCTCTGAAAGAGACGAAGGTTTTTTTGAGGTTTACGAGAATTCTCTTTCTGGCATACTGACATGGGAGTAGCAAGATAGCGAAAGTGGTAGCGGATAGGCAGCTCATCGACCCCTTTCGGAAAGACTGAATTCCGGCCGGGTCTTTAATTTCTATTACTAGGTACTTTTAGTCTAGAGGGAACGAGAGTGAGTGACTAGTTAGGTTAGGCTCTGTTAATAATGAATTCTCGTATCCGAATTTATTATGATACGAGAATTACCCTAAAACCTGATTAGCTCGTAATCTAATCAAATGAAGTCCAAATTGGGTCTAATCCTAGTCGTTGCACTCAGTATGCTATAGGAAAGTTATAGCCTCTGAGTTTATTGAATTTGGACACCATTGGAGAAAGTTATTTTTTGGACATTTATTAAACCTATTAATTACAATTTTGAGCCGCAAACTTGTTTTGGCTATAACTTGGCCAATAGACCTCAGAATATAATGTTCTTAGACTCTATGTAATTCTTTGATAGTAAGAAATAATAAACTAACTAAATTTTTAAACTTCACAAGGTAAAATTACCAAATTGCTCTTATGATCTAAAATTCTTAAATTGAGCTCACAAGGCTTAATCATTGCCCAAATTTGATGTACTTACTATCTATCTTCACATTAAATAGTACGTAATCATTTGGCATCAATAAATTTTAATTTGGAGCCTTGAATCAAAATGTAGCCTTTTGAACCCAAAGTAAAGGCAAAATGATCATTTTGCCCAAATTTAAGTTAAGTGCCTTTAAACCTTAGAATCATAATATAATCACTAAAATCAGTAAATAAAGTGATTTTAATTCTCTTTTATATTATTTAATTTTATTAGTTAAAGTTCTAAGTGAAGCCCCAAGTTCCATCCTAAAATGTTTTTAAGCAAGTAATAAGTTTCATAATGTGAGATTCATCCCACATTATGTTTATTCTGAGCTCCATAAAATTAGTAATAACATAAGTTAAGATTAATTAACCCTAATGCTTAAATCATCACCTTTTATCATAACTTAATCCTTTAAGAAATTCCTTAACTTTTAGGATCTTTTCATTAGGAATTAGAGATCGAAATTAGGTTAGAATTCATTCATTGAGTAAATAGGTTACTCAATAGATCAAATCTTGGTTTTTAATATAGTTTTTTTAGATTTTATCTTTTATTAATGATTATTTTGTATTTAAACTTTAGTCTAAGTCTAGAGATCCATCTTATTAAGCTTGACTTTGCTTAATAAGATAGCCTAACTTATAATATTGGGAACGTTTGGGATTTAAACCTTAGGTTTTAGGATTACATTTAGATTAAGGTATTAAACCCCAATTTTAAAGTTTAGTTCTTAATCTTTCAATCTTGGTTTATCTTAATCTAGATTGTCTTAGATCATCTAAATTTATTAATTAGGACGTGTTGATTGATCATTTAACTTATAAGCATCAATAATTGAATTCTATTAGGACTTGACCAGTTCTAATTGCTTTAAACTTCTAAGGCCATGGATCTGAGTTTGTACTTGATAGTATGGTGTTGGTGATCTTGAGCTTGTATAAACTTAAGATAGCTAATGGATAAATTAGATAACAACAAATATCACATGTGTTTACTAGAGTCTCTTGCTTACTATTGAATTTTATTGCTTTGCATTTCTTGAATTTTGAGCCTTTTTACATTGAATATAAAATATAAGTTAATTTGATGCATGAAATGAAAACATAGAAATTTATGATAACACTTGCATTAGGTTCATGCTCTTGATGGGAGACTGTATACTCATTACTGCCAATGGATAGGCGGTAAGGGGAAATAAAGATACCTGACACGTACTCATTGGGGAGAGTTGTGTCTGGTTCGGGAACCCACTTTAGTTTTGCAGATGTGCTTAACTTTTTAGCTACTTCTGGATGTCTCCACAGGAGTAAAATAAAATAACTTAAATGATTGCATGTATTTTCAACCTCTTTAGTACAATACAATTTCCTGTCTTAGCTTGAGATGCTAAGTTATATGATATGATACAGTACAGTTTAGTTCAGTTAAAGTTCAGTGGCTTATTTAGCTAATTTTTTTGATATGGCAATTTTTACATAATTCGTTCTATTTCCTGTTTCACTTTTACTGCAGTTCATCTTTAGTTAGTGCTTACTTCCTTACATATTTGCAAGGATGCTCGATATTGATTCAGTTTATTTATATGTATCACCCTTCGGGTTAATTTTTATTAATTTTCATAATTTCATATAATCAGCAATATGCTAGGATTAGTCTTTCTTTCCAGTATTTACAGTTTATTTTACATATATATTGCCTAACCTTGATGCAGCTTTGGGTTGAGATATGTCTTTTTACCTCACTATTTGTTAAGTTATATGCATTATTTATAGCTTTCCCTGTCCTTTCTTAGCTTGTTGCACCCAATTGTTTGTTTAGTTATTTGAATTAAATGGTGATATCATTTAATACATTTGATCCTTGGTTACGCGGGGGCAATTGCAATAGCTCCTGAACCGCTGATAGTAGTCTCTCCTGGTGTTCAAGATCCTTTGCAGCATTTGGAAGCTCAGCTAAGGCTAGTTGAACCCTCAGTAGATCGTCCCGAGCTCCTCCGTCAAACCAGGTACCCCGTTTGCAAGCCTTTAGCCAATGAGGCTCGGGCTCTCCTCCAGTTGATGCATATTGATGTGTATTATCATTTTGAACTCATTGTGATTGTGATTGAGTCCTGAGCTAGTCTCGATCAATCAAATTGATCGATTGGGTTAAGTCTGTAAAAAAGCTTCGGGACCGAGTAAGGTCTCGACATTCCAGCCCACCTCAAGCCCTCAGTCCAAGGGGCTTCGATCCATCTCACCTCCCTGATGGTGTAGGGATCGAGCCCTGGGTCTGGCGTGGCCTCGGTGGGGTGAATTGTCTCCCCACAATAGCTCCATTAAGGGAACCCTCGGATGAGTAAGGTCTGGCTGATCCGGACCACCTCACAGAGGGCTTCATGTCCCGTTCGGTGTGCCTAACCACGGTGAACGTTTAGCGATCGTTGGTTGGCCGTGCCATGGTCGGGATGCCCCAGAATTGGCTGATTAGGGTTCCCTTAATCGGATCCTTCCGTCGGGACGAAGACTCGGGGAAAAAGCGCTGTGCAGGTCGGGCCGACCTGTGACCCGTGCGGTTCGGCTAACGGGCCGAGCCCGTTTAATAAATATTCGAATAATTGGAATAATTTTCCTTAAGTTCTAATCATAAGGATTTAATTAAATAAAAAAATTTAATGTATTAATAAAATTACTTTCAATCCACTAGTCCAAATCCTATAATATTATATATCAAGTTGATCAGAAAATTCTCAGGAATAAGAATATAAAATAATATTGAACATCTAATGGCTGGATCTTCTATTTTAACATAAGTATTGCAGAACTGGATTAGGATGGATTAGCAATTATACTTAACCAAATTGCAAATTTAGGGTGCCATTAGTTTTCTTATGCAGAGTAGAATGAATGTGCTAAGTGATTAAATTTTTTGATCTCTGTATTTTAATTTATGCCCTAATCTTGTGAAACCATGATTAGTGAAAATTAGAGTTTGTAATCCTAGGATCTTAGCAAACTTAGTCTCTTATTAATTGTATAGTAAAATAGAACTTATGTGTCAAATTGCATAAAATTCGGATAGTTAGATTTGTAATTATGTGCTAATCAGTTTGGATTGATTTAGGGTTTGATTAGCACTAATTACTTTTCATTTTTTGAAATTTTTTGATTAATATGATTCATAATAGTAAGGGAGATGTATTGAAATCATGTATGCAAATTTATGATGTATAAGTTGAATAAATCAAAAATGGAGAACTTAAACCTCTTAATTAACCTTAAGAAGTCTTAAGACTTTGATCAAGCTATTAAGACTTGATTTAGGTCTAAGATTATCACTAATAATACATCCCAAATTCACTAACTTGACATTTGATTTATAAATAAACATTTGATCTTAATTAGGCATGAGTAAGGGGTTAAACCCTAATATATTTGATTAAGATCCAAACTCTTGAATCCTTAATTAAAGTGACTTGATTATAAGATAATGGAATTGGCATTATTCCAATAATGCATCTGATTTGGTATTGATCTTAAATATTTGAATTAGACATATTAAAGTTATTGATAAATCTATGTGATTGATTAATATGAATCTAAACCTTAGATCCTTAATTTTGTCCTAAATAAGACTACTAGCATAAAAAGATAATAGAACTAAATTGATTTAATAATTGATCTGACTCTAATAACATCCTTGATTTAAATCCCATAATCTTAGAATAAGATATGATCAGATGACTTAATCACCTGATCTGATCACTCTAACTATTAAATAGAACCTAAAATATTAGCCATAGAATTAAGGGTGTGAGATCTTAAGTATCTCAGCATAAGATTATCTCTGAAATATTATAAAGACCTAATTTAAATATACATTGAGGTAGGAGAATTTTGTATAACTTATTGAGGTAGAAGCTTAGATGATCCCTTAACTATAGAAGTTGATCTTAACCCCTCATGGTAGGAATCACTTAAGATATTAGAATGGCACTTTTCCTTGTGGTAGAATCCATATTTACTGATCCTTTATCACCTTTTTTTCTTAGAGCCTTGTATAGGACTTACCTATTTAGCATAGGAATTAATAGTCTTGATAAATCTTTGTTGACTAAATAGAGTTGTTTGAACCCCGGTCATTGGTTGGTGTAGTATGGTATACCCATAGTACTGGTTTTCTTCAGTAGTATTCAGGATTGGTTGATTCACTCTAATGTAGACTTATGAGCAGGTGGTATCCTGAGGGATTAGACGAATACAGTCCCGTTAGAGTAAATCTCCCAAGACTAAGAGTGTATCAAACATGAACGCATTCCTTAGTTTAATTGAAATACAAATCTCCAATAGGCGATGCCTCCTAGCGAACACCGCTTTAATAGGTGTGGCTCAAACAAACTAAGTAATTAGAATCACCTTCTTTAAGACACTAAGTGTGATTGTAAGTTAGGCATCTTAATAACTCAGTTTGAGATACAAATCGCTAATGGGCTATGCCTCCTATCAAAGACCACTACGTTAGGGTAGCTTAATCCAACTAAGTGATAAGAATCAACTTTCTTGCAAATGTGCTAAATATGTGTATACAATCATCCAATCTAATGATCATTAAATAAATTTTCAACTTTAACAATTTCTATTCTAGAGGCTAGGAGTCAGAATCCTTTGTAGGATTCTGCACAGTGGAGACCTTGAATTCATCATCTGTATTTAAGGATTTATGGATTTCTGGATTTTTTCCTCATATAGAATAGATGCATGGGCATAAACATGAGCATGAGCCTGACGAACGATTCAGTGGTGACGTATGAATATAGTGACAAATTATGGGTTACAAAATATTGCATACATTGACTGGGGAATTTCAGGATGCATCGGCATCACCGTACTGAATTCCCAACTGGGTGTATGTAGACATTGGACTGTACGACTCATAGCCTTTCAGTGATAGTTCTGTTATATATCATGGCATACCATGTTGTGGCATATTGGGTGCATCAACCCAGTGATATATAGTACAACATTGGACATTTTTCACATTAGTTTCTGAGCATTTGATATTTTCGCTTACCTTCAGTATTCAGTTTCAATGCAGTTTTACTTTGCCTAGTCTTTACGATTTTAATTACTTAGTGCCTTTACTATTGTTTTCTACAGTCGTGTTTACTTTACTATCTATTGCATTCACTTTAGAACTGCTTAGTTAGTTGCGATGTGTTAGACTTCTTATCTAACATGGGATACTTTTGGGATCCAGCAATTTCCTAGATCCTGAGCAGCTTGTGGAGACAGGGCAGGAGGACTTACAAGAGATCTAGAAGGAGTACGTTGAACCTTAGTGGATCAGTCTTCCACCTTTTACTAACTGCTTTATTTTGAGTACTTCAGATAGACTTCACTTTTCATCTTTTAAATCAGTTTGTAATAACTCTGCATATATTTTACTTTTCTTTTCTGAGATGAATATTTACTACTATCCTGTAATGAATGTATTATGGATGTTTTTCTTTAGCTTTCACACTCTATTATACTACAATACTTAGTATTGTGATGTGATCAGCATACTAGAAATGCAGATATATATTGATAACATATAATGGATTCATATTTACCTTTTTAAATCCAATGTACGTATTAGTCTAATACTTAAGATGAGTATTCTACTTATATCTTAAGTATTAACTCTCAATCCTACTCTTAGGTTTGAGTCAGCAGCCTTAAGTGTGGCTCAGTCTCTTAGCTTATTTGGGGAGATGTTGTTGTTAGTTGCTCCCTCCCCGAGTAGCGCACCGCTCCGCCGCCGATCTAACTATAATAGTAACCTTGCGCGTAGCAACGGGGCAGGGCGCTACAGTTTGTATCAAAGAAGTATCATAAAGTGTTAGATAAGGAGTTTGTCCCTATCTACTTTATGATCTGTTCTCTGTATTAGGTCAAGATCACAAGTTACTAAGTCTAATGAAAAGCAAACATCAAAACATTCATTAAGTTACCTCAAAAAGGAAAGGGTTGACTATGTCTAGAATGATAACACCCTAGGAATTTAATGCACATAATAACTTGATTGAGACTATGCATATTCTTAATATCAAAACTGACATCTTAGGATTCGAACGAACTTAAAGGTAATGATAAAATGTGAATGAAATTACGGTAAAATTTTTTGTTTCTAAATTCATACTTGTATTTACAATCATGAATCCTAACTCTCCATCTTCTCTTACTCCAATTAAGAATATGGTCACATCGTCAGGCGGACCTCAGGAGTCCAACGCTTTGGCCAGTTTAGTGAAGCCCTTAATAGATAGCAATGCGCAATAGGTGCAAGAGACACGTGCTCTTATCCTCTCGGTTAGACAACAACTTGTACCCCCATCAGGATTCTCATTGTCTTCACATTATACGGGCGATGGAATCCTACACAGTTTCCTTCATCTCTGAACTCATACGTTAAATGGAGCGCTGAATCCTATGGACACAGTGAACTAGCTTAAGATGGCCGAGAAGAATTTTAGCCAATATCAAGGGCCCTAACTCTAAAGCCATCCGCCTAGTAACTCATTTATTTTAAGAAGAAGCTGAATATTGGTGGGAGAACGAGCAAAACAACAAATTTGTTGATATGGAGTCATGGATATTCCTTGGGACATATTCTTGGAAGCATTCCATGAAGCGTTCACACCGGCGTCAGCTCAAGCAATTCTAGAAGATGAACTCCTCCATCTCAAACAAGGCAATAATTCAGTGTTCGACTACGAGCAAGAACTTTGGAAATTGTTACATTTCGTTCTGGAACTAGTTAGAACGGAAGCATCTAGATGCCACTGTTTCCTGAAGGGTCTGAGAGACTCTATTGAAGCCCACTTAGTATCTCGCCAGATCAAGACTCTAACTGAATTGATCGAGGCTGCCCGTTTATAAGAAGGATTCTAAGGTCAACTGGATCGAAAAAGAAAGGCAATAGTTATGCAGCTTATGAAGGAACATTTGGGCCATCGTAAGGTGGCAAAAGGTTATAACATGGAGACTACACAACCCCATCCTCAGAATTTTGAATGCAAACGATTGCATCTGTACGAAAAATGCTACCACTTCGGTGGTGTATTTCTTACTTGTGGTCGTAGCAACCACTGCTATTACATGCAATGAGAAGAACACAATCAACGGAGTGCTCATCAATCACTCCCATCATAAGTAAGCAATCCATGCATAACCAAGGAACAGCCGAGAGCCTGCTCCTGCTATAATGCCAGCTACTACTTCGAACTCTAAAGCAATTGTACCTGCACAAAAGCCGAACTATGATCATCAAGGTCAAAGGCCTCAGAACAAACAACCCTCAGCACCAGCAAGGGTATATATGTTAACTCAGGCCTTTGCTCCTAAGGACAACGATGTGGTTTCAGGTATGCCTTAAATTAATTTTTTTCAATTCCTATTGTTTTAATAATCAGTCTTTGCCATTTCAATACTTTCAAATGTTTGAGTAGCCATTCTTATTAAGTCATCTTAATCATAGGTACCTTATCAATAAATGATAAATTTTGTAACATCCTTTTCGATACGGGAGCGAGTCATAACTTCGTATAGGAAAATTGTGCTAAAACTCTTAAGCTACCAACCTATCGATTAGCTAGCTCGTTGAGCATCGAGTTACCTTTCGGAGCCTGTATGCAGTCCCAACAATTCTGCAACATAGATATTCCTATTGGTGAACAAAATTTTGGGGCTAAATTAATTGTGTTGCCAATCGCAAACTTTGATATAATCCTAGGCATGAATTGGTTAAGTGAACATGGTGTTTCCATAAATTGCCAAAATAAGAAAATAACTTTGGGCAGTGGAAGTAAATCAAAATCGTTCGTTGGAAGATTTAGCACCCAAGCGTCGTTGATCAATGCAATGACAGCAGAAAGGCTAGTCTGGAAGGGATGCAACGCGTATCTCGTAACAATCTCGGGAGAGAAGAAAGAAGTCGTGCCTATTTCTGAGAATCATATGGTTTGTGAATTTATTGATGTTTTCCCTGAAGACCTACCCGGTCTTCCTCCAGTTGGAGAAGTAGAGTTCGCAATTGAATTAATTCTCGGAACTCAACTGCTGTCAAAAGTTTCGTATCATATGGCGCCAAAAGAACTTCAAGAATTGAACAATAAACTTCAAGAACTATTGGAGAAAGGTCTTATTCATCCTAGTTCATCTCCTTGGGGAGCGCCAGTTATTCGTAAAGAAGAAAGATGGATCGATGAGAATGTGCATCGATTATAGGGAATTAAATAAAGTAACAATCAAGAATAAGTCTCCTCTACCTCATATCAATGACTTATTCGATCAATTATCTGGAGCTAAGGTTTTCTTAAAGATAGACTTGTGATCTGGATATCACCAATTGTGCATTAAAGTTCTAGATGTGGAGAAAATAGCATTTAGAACCCGCTATTGACATTATGAATTTTTGGTTATGCCCTTTGGCTTAACAAATGCACCATCCATTTTTATGGATTTAATACAGCGCATGTTGAAAGAGTATTTAGATAAATTCGTCATCGTCTTCATCAATGATATTCTGATTTATTTGAAAAGTATAACAAATCATGAGAACCATCTGTGATTAGTACTAGAAGAGCTCTGAAGCCATGAGCTATATGCTAAGTATTCCAAATGCGAATTTTGGCTTGACTCAGTCGCTTTTCTTGGTCATGTCATCGACTCTCAAGGAATTAAAGTTGATCAAAACAAAATAAGCACAGTTCAAGATTGGTCACAACCAAAATTTGTGACTGATATCAGGAGTTTCTTAGGACTAGCAGATTACTATAGAAAAGTTGTTAAGGGTTTCTCACAAATTGTGTCTCCTCTCACAAAGTTAACGCAAAAGGCAGTACCATTTATCTAGAGTCCAAAGTGTGAGAAAGCATTCCAATCATTAAAAGATGATCTTTCATCTGCACAGTTCTTGCCTTACCTAAAGAAGGCCTTAATTACAAAGTCTATACGGATGCATCTAGCATAGGTTGGGATGTGTGCAGATGCAGGAAGGAAAAGTTATAGCCTATGCATCTTGTCAGTTATAACCACATGAAAAGAACTATCCTATCCATGATCTTGAATTAGCAGCCATAGTTTTTGCTCTGAAAATTTGGCGTCATTATCTTTATGGCATCTAGTGTTCCATATTTACCGATCATCTGAGCTTAAAGTACATCTTCACCCAACGTGAGCTAGACTGCCGACAGCAAAGATGGCTTGAGCTAAAAAGTGATTATGATTTAAGCATACAGTATCATCCAGGAAAAGCGAACATTGTAGTAGATACACTCAGTCATCATGCTACTCTATCTTCTATGATACTATCAAGTTCTTTGGAAGAAGAATTCTGAAAGCTTGAAATTAGGCCAGTGCGTGGTGCTATTCTAAGCACACTCATATTCATATGTTCAGTTGAACCTATATTTCATCGAGATATCTCTATCTCTCAAACCAAGGATGAAGACTATCTGAAGTTTAAAGTGGACATCGAAAGTGGTCGTCACTTTGATCTTCAACTTCGAGGTAATGTAATATATCAGGGAGATCATTTATGGATTCCCAAACTCATGCATCAAGAGATTCTAGTAGAAGATAACAATTCTGGTTACCAAGTACATCCTGGCAGTACCAAGATGTATCAAGATCTGAAGAAATCATTTTGGTGGCCTGGAATGATGAAAAGTGTGGTTGAAATTGTAGCAAAGTGTCATGCTTGTAACTTAGTTAAAGCCAAATACCAAAATCCTGGAGTACTTCTTCATCCTCTGAAAATTCTTGAATAGAAGTGGTTCGATATTTCAATTGATTTTATTATAGGTTTACCCAAATCAAGATCTGGTGTCGATTCAATCTGGGTCATTATTGATCGATTGACCAAATCAGCACATTTCATTCCTATGCATCAAACCAATTCTATGGAGAAATTAGCCATGTTGTATATCAAGGAAATTATCAGACTCCATGGAATTCCAAGGTTTATCGTATTTGACCGAGATAGCCATTTCACTTTCAAATTTTGGCAAGCAGTGCATCAAGAATTGGGGACCACTCTATCCGTGAGCACCGCTTTTCACCCTCAGATCGATGGTCAAACGAAAAGAGTCAATCAAGTCTTAGAAGATCTTCTTCGGCCTGTATTCTGGTTTTTGGAGGCTTCTGGGAAGATCATATTCCTCTCGTAGAGTTTGCATACAACAACAATTTTCAGGCGAGTATCGATATGGCCCCATATGAAGCTCTGTATGGTAGGAAATGCAGTACTCCTTTAGCATGGTCTGAAACTGGTAGTGTTCAGCTATATGGTTCAGAATTAGTTGAGGAGACTAATCATAAGATTCAACTGATCCAACAAACAATCAAAGCAGCTCAAGATCGCCAGAGTAAGTACCATGATTCTCATCATCATACTCTGGAATTTGATGTTAGAAATTTGGCGTATCTTAAACTCAGTCCGATGAAAGGCGTATATTATTTTGGTGTAGCTGGGAAGCTAAGTCCCCGCTACGTCGGACCTTTTGAAATCCTTGAGAAGATTGGTTCTGCAGCTTATCAATTGCAGCTTCCTAAAGATTTTTCTGCAGTCCATAATGTATTCCACATCTCCTCTCTACGGAGATGTCTTCACAACCCATCTCTTCTAATTCAACTTCTAGCAGTGTCACTCCAGCCGGATCTTTCATATGCTGAGAATCTAATTAAGATCTTAGCTCATGATCAAAAGCAGCTGAGGAATCGCTTAATCCCAATGGTAAAGGCTCAGTGGAGAAATCGCTCTTTAGAGAAATCTACTTGTGAGAAAGAGGCGGATATGAGAAGAAAGTATCCCAATCTTTTTAAAAATCTAGGTACACATTAACTTTCTAAATTTTATTTATATTCTTCAAAATTCTGCATATTTGTCTTCTCACTTGAGATGATGTATAGGACAACATCATTCTTAAGTGGGGAGTCTATAACAACCCTAGGTTGTTACCCTATTAAAATATAGCTTAATTACTCCCTAACTTTAATACCATTACTTATAGAGCATCAAATTGAGCCTATCCTGAAGATTTGAAGTTCATTGGATTTCCTTAAGACAAAGATGATATTTTGATTAGTCTAGATGCCCTAGATTAGAACTAAAATATTTTGATCTCAGAATTAAATTATGATTACTTTTTGAATTCCTCACCCCCAAATTAGCTAGGGGTGACAGTTTTGGGCCATTTGAAAATCATTTAGGCCATAATTCACATTTAATTAAAATGGTCTAATTGCATAAAAGGGGAACATCTTTCCAAATTTCAAATATATCCTTAAAACTAAATTAACGACAAGGATCCGCTGTTCGGACCACGGGAAATCCGCTGCGATGCCCAGGTCGCGCGACAGCGGGGTCCCGTAAATCTAACCGTCGCGCTTAAATAATCGATGGCTAGGATTAGATCTCGCAGAACCAAGGACATGCTATCAGATGCGACCCGTGAATCCTATGACGTGGATCAAATCGGATCCGGCTGTTAGGATCCGAAGGATCAGGACCATTCTGTTGTCCTGATTGATCCATCAGACGGCCCACAGCACACCCGAACTGTGGATCTTTGTCTTCGCCATGCCCATGACTGACCAAAGATATTATGTGGATTCTGGACAGCCTGGCCTGTAGCCCACTACCCGTTCCACCCCAGCATGCCGTTGGGAATCTTCCCTCAATGGCATATCGGTCCTGATCGAGCCGGGGCTCGTGACTTAGCCAAGCTCAATTAGGAAAATTGAGAGCTAGGCCATGGCCCAACCTCTCGGGTCTTTGCCAACCTGAGCCAACCCTCTAGAAGCTTCCCTAAGCTCGTCTGAGGCTATAAATAGCCTCAGCAACCCTCCCTCTGCCCCTTTGCTACTTAATTGAGTTCAATTCTCCACTGTCTCTTCTTCACCATTGTTGTCTATCCGAGCTTGCGTAGGCGATTGCAGGAGCTCTCGAACCACTGATAGTAGGCTCTCTTAGTGTTCAGGATCCTTTGCAGCATTTGGAAGCTCAGCTAAGGCTAGCCGAAGCCTCAGTCGATCGTCCCGAGCTCCCCCGTCAAACTAGGTACCCTCGTTAGTAAGCCTTTAGCCAATGAGGCTCGGGCTCTCCTCCAATTGATGTGTATCGATGTGTATTGTCATTTTGAACTCATTGTGATCGTGATAGAGTCCTGGGCTAAGTCCGTAAAGGAGCCTCAGGACCGAGTAAGGTCCTGGCGTTCTAGCCCACCTCAAGCCCTCAAACCAGGGGGCTTCGATCCGTCTCACCTCCCTTATGGTGTAAGGATCGATCCCTGGGTCTGGCATGGCCTCTATGATGAGAATTGTCTCCCCATAGTAGCTCCATTAAGGGAGCTCTCGGGTGAGTAAGGTCCGGCCAATCCAGACCACCTCAGAGAAGGCTTCGAGTCTCGTTCGGTGCGTCTGACCACGGTGAACGTGTAGCGATTTTTGGTTGGTCATGCCGTGGTCAGAATGCACCAGAATTGGCCGATTAGGGTTCCCCCAATCGGATCATTCCGTCAGAACGAAGGCTCAGGGACGAAGCGCTGTACAGGTTGGGCCGACCCGTGACCCGCACAGTTTGACAGTCCCGAGTCTTCGGGCCCTGGTCGACCTGCGTGGTTTGACTAACGGGCCGAGCCCGTTTAATAAATATTCGAATAATTAGAATTATTTTCCTTAAGGAAAACTATTCAATTATTACAATCATAAGTATTTAATTAAATAAAAATACATAATGTATTAAGAAATAACTTTCAATCCACTAGTCAAAATCCTATGATATTATAAATCAAATTAATTGGAAAATCCTCAAGAATAAGAATATAAAATAATATTGAACATCTAATGGCTGGATCTTCTATTTTAACCTAAGTATTGTAGAATTGGATTAGGATGGATTAGCAATTATACTTAACCAATTTAGATGTTTATGGTGCTATTAGTTTCCTTATGCAGAGTAGAATGATTGTGCTAAGTGATTTTTTTTCTGATCTCTGTATTTTAATTTATGCCCTAATCATATGAAACCATGATTAGTGAAAATTAGGATTTGTAACCCTTAGATTTTAGCAAACTTAGTCTCTGATTAATTATATGATAAAATAGAGCTTATGTGTCAAATTGGATGAAATTCGGATGGTTAGATTTGTAATTATGTGATAATCCTTTTAGATTGATTTAGAGTTTGATTAGCACTAATTACTTTTGTTTTTTAAAAATTTTCTATTAATATGATTCAGAATAGTAAGGGAGATGTATTGAAATCATGTACGCAAATTTATGTTGTATAAGTTGAATAAATCAAAAATGGAGAACTTAAACCTCTTAATTAACCTTAAGAAGTCTTAAGACTTTGATCAAGCTATTAAGACTTGATCTAGGTCTAAGATTGCCACCAATAATATATCCCAAATTCACTGATTTGATATTTGATTTCTAGTTAAACATTTGATCTTAATTAGGCATAAGTAAGGGGTTAAACCTTAATCTATTTGATTAAGATCCAGACTCTTAAATTCTTAATTAAAGTGACTTGATTATAAGATAATGGCATTGATATTATTCCAATAATGCATCTGATTTAGTATTGATCTTAAACATTTTAATTAGACATGTTAAAGTTATTGATAAATCTATGTGCTTGATTAATCTGAATCAAACTTTAGATCTTTGATTTTCTCCTAAGTAAGACTACTAGCATAAAAAGATAATAAAACTAAATTGATTTAATCATTGATCTGACTCTAATACCATCCTTGATTTAAATCCCATAATCTTAGAATAAGATATGATTAGATGACTTAATCACCAAACTTGATCACTCTAAGCCTAACTATTAAATAGAACCTAAAATGTTAGCTTTAAAATTAAGGGTGTTAGATCTTAAGTATCTTAGCATAAGATTGTCTCTGAAATATTTTAAAGACTTAATTTAAATATACATTGAGGTAGAAGCTTAAACGATTCCTTAACCTTAGAAGCTGATCTTAACCCCTCGTGGTATGAATCACTTAAGATATTAGAATAACACTTTTCCTTAAGGTTGAATCCATATTTAGTGATCCTTGATAACCTTTTTTTTCTTGGAGCCTTGTATAGGACTTATTTATTTAGGATAGGAATGAATAGTCTTGATAAATCCTTGTTGACTAAATAGAGTTATTTGAACCTTGGTCATTAGTTGGTGTAGTATGGTATACCCATAGTACCAGTTTTCTTCAGTAGTATTCATGATTTGTTGATTCACTCCATTGTGGACTTATGAGCAGGTGCTATCCCGATGAATTAGACGAATATAGTATCATTAGAGTAAATCTCCCAAGACTAAGAGTGTATTAAATATGGACTCATTCCTTAGTTTGATTAAAATACAAATGGCCAACGGGCAATGCCTCCAAGCGAAGACCGCTTCAATAGGTGTGACTCAAATAAATTAAGTAATTAGAATCACCTTGTTTAAGGCACTGAGTGTGATTATGAGTTAAGCATCTTAATAACTCAGTTTGAGATACAAATCGCCAATAGGCGATGCCTCCTATTGAAGATCGCTTCGTTAGGGTGGCTTAATCAAACTAAGTGATAAGAATCACCTTTCTTGCAAATGTGCTAAATATGTGTATACAATCATTTCATCTAATGATCTTTAAGTAAATCTTCAACTTTAACTAATTTTCGTTCTAGAGGCTAGGACTCAGAACCCTTTTAGTAGGATTCTGCACAGTGGAGATCTTGAATTCTTCATCTGTATTTAAAGCTTTATCGATTTCTAAATTTTTTCCTCATATAGAATAGAAGCATGGGCATAAACATGAGCATGAGCATGATGAATGATTCAGTGGTGATGTATGAGTATCAGTGATGAATTATAGGTTATGGAATGTTACATACATTGACTAGGGAATTTCAGGATGCATCAGCATCACCGTAATGACTTTCCAACTGGTGTATGTATACATTGGACCGTACGAGTCATAACCTTTCAGTGATAGTTCTGTTATATACTATGGCATACCATGTTGTGGCATATTTGGGTGCATCATCCCAGTGACATATACTACATCATTAGATATTTTTCACATTGATTTCAGAGTATTTGATATTTTCATTTACCTTTGGTATTAAATTTTGATGCAGTTTTACTTTGCCTGGTCTTTACAGTTTCAGTTACATAGTGCCTTTACTATTATTTTCTACAATCGTGTTTACTTTACTGTCTATTATATTTACTTTAGAACCGCTTAGTTAGTTGCGATGTGTTAGACTTCTGGTCTAACACGGGGTACTTTTGGGATTCGGTAATTTGCTAGATCTCGAGCAGCTTGTGGAGACATAGCAAAAGAACTTACAGGAGATCCAGGAGGAGTACGTGAAACTTTAGTGGATCAATCTTTCACTTTTTACTTACTGCTTTATTTTTAATACTTCAGATAGACTTCACTTTTTATCTTTTAAATCAGTTTGTAATAACTCTGGATATATTTTACTTTTCTTTTCTGAGATGAATGTTTACTACTTCTCTGGGATAAATGTATTCTGGATGTTTTGCTTTTGCTTTCGCACTCTGTTATACTACTATACTTAGTATTGTGATGTGATCAGCATACTAGAAATGTTTATATATATTGATAACATATAATGAATTCATATTTACATTTTTAAATCCAATGTACGTATTAGTCTAATACTTAAGACGAGTATTCTACTCATATCTTAAGTAATGACTCTCGATCCTACTCTTAGGTTTGAGTCAGTAGCCTTCAGTGTAGCTCAGTCTCTTAGCCTATTCGGGGAGATGTTGTTATCGGTTGCTCCCTCCCCGAGTAGCGCACCGCTCTGCCGCCGATCTGATTATAATTGTAACCTTGTGCGCGGCGACAGGGCGGGGCGCTACAAATACAGAATCAGATAAGATTGCCTACTGATGTTAAATAATTAAATCAGTCATCTTGTTTAATAAATTTTATCATTACTACCACCAATCTTAATATAATGTATTGAGATTAGGAACTAAGAGGTTAAACTTCAAACATGGGGTTTAAGTCCCTAAATTTAGGATTATAAGCATCTAAATTCTAAACTATCCAATACTATAAATTAAATAAAATAATATTGAGCATAATCAATCTTAACAGAATTAGAGGTTATATTGCTATTAATTAGGGACAACTAATGAAAATCAAATGGATAATCAGACCCTAAGTCTATATGGCTAAGGTTTGTCCTAAGCTGAAATATCTAAAATGCTTATTAAGACATATTCCATTGAGATAAGTAAATTCTCAATGGAAAAGAAAAGTAACTTAAAATGCTGTACTTAGGCTTAAGAGAAAGAATATGAGTTCTCAAATCATGCCCCAAACTACTTAGAAGTTAGATTCTAAGCTGAACAAATGTTTAGTCTAAGATAGATTTATAAGTTCTAACAAGTCTAAACCGATTACCAATGATTTTCAGTGTTAATCTAATAATTTATGATAGAAAATGTGGATTCTAAATCCGCATTTACTAGCCTTAGAATTCACTCACTTTAATTATGGAAAAAAAATAAGGTTTAATCAAAAAATATATAGATAATGGTTCAATTAAGGTCAAATAATGTTCTAATCAATTAACTTTTGATTTTAAGGGAAATGACATATTGGGAAGTTCTAAAATTACTTAAATCAAGATTTACTCAAAATTATTAAAATGTCACTCCTTTAGGGTTCAAAAGTTAATTTTAGGTTTTAGGATTCCAAATTAAATCTACGTAATGCCAAATGATTTCTTACTATATAAGGAGAAGATTAACACCTTAAACACTGAATTTGGTTAAGAAATGAACTTAAAGAGAACTAATTAGGATTTAGACTTATTAAGGAGTGATTGAAAAATATATTCAAGGAATGGAAAATTAGGTTATACTTAAGTTCTACACTAGCCAAGAAACCATTAGCTCTTTAATCTCTAAAATCAGAGCTCAACTAATCAATGTATTTTGGGGTTTAGGGTGATTAATGAATGATTAACAAAATTAAGCATAAGAAAATTTTTCTTATTTCATAATCAAGTTTTCATCTATCTAATGAAGAGATAGAGATCTTAATATTCACTAATACTCTTAAGAGGTAATTAGGATAAACTTAAGAAAATTAATCACAAAAATATAAATATTTTTGTAGATTAATAATATCCATCATATTATTCTAATCAAAATGGTATATAGGATCATATAAATTGGATTTGAATTGACTAATTTATTTCATTAATTTAAATGAAATTTTTCTATTTAAGAAATCATAAGGTTTAGGTTTGTTGACTAAATTTATAAATGGAAATAAAATCAGAAATCTTAGGATATTTAAAGAACTCGATTGAAAAGACCCAGGGCGGGGCTCAGCCCGGCACAGCACTGTGCATCTCCCTCACTGGAATTTCCAATGCCATGAACTTAGGGTTAGGGTATTTTACAAATTTCTGGGTACTCTGACCATGACATGGGCCAAAGAGATTGTTACATGATCACTAGACCAAGGCGTGTAGAACGCACCAAGAATCCCTCTATGGGGATGCTAGAGCCATCAGGAACTTACTCGATCGAAAATGATTTCTAGGGTTTATTATGGGGAGTAAATTTTCCCCAAGAAGCTATCACATGACTGCCTTTGATTCACGACTTGATTGACATGTCGAGGTAGAGAGGAGCCCTAACCAAGCTAGACGTGGGAGTGGCTGTGATGGTGGAATCCTACACAAATTCAATACTCTTTAGCACTGTTGAAGTATTGTGCAGAAGGCAGCCACTCAACTAACCTGAGTAACGCACACTATATCGATCAACCAGTCTCGATACGAGATGAGCCTCATGGGAAATTAGACACCCGAATGGGTGTTATTTTTTCGCAAGGAGCCTAAGCAACCTTACTATCTGGTGACACAATCCAGATAACGATATCCACTATTTGGACTGTCATCGACCCTAGATGATACTTAAATAACTAATAAAAGATCCTAGAATGCTTTCAGCTTTTCACAACATAGAATTGAAAGGAATTCAATAGACATTGAGCATAATTAGCTCAATGGGGAAGGGAGGTACTTGGATAGAAGATGGAGGAAGAATGTAGGTAGCTTAGGAAATGTCAAAGACTAGAATTGAGCTCAATGGATTCCTGGAACTCACATCTACCCATAAGGGATTTGAACAACAAGTTGCACCCTTAGACATGTCAAAGAAGATGCCTGGTAGCCACGGGAGGCCGATGGGACATACGGGGAGAACACAGAGGAATACTTGCTGATAGAGTGTTAGGATGGAACATAGTGATCAAAGAGTTCACTATGACAAAATTAAAGCTATTTATAACCCTAAGGGAGAAATTGAGCTTGGACTGACCTTCAATGACTGTCCAGAGAGAACGGGAGGGTTTGGATGTAGCCTAATAGGAGCAGGCTTGGGTGATCACTCGA
This sequence comes from Gastrodia elata, assembly GCA_016760335.1. Taxonomy (NCBI): domain Eukaryota; kingdom Viridiplantae; phylum Streptophyta; class Magnoliopsida; order Asparagales; family Orchidaceae; genus Gastrodia; species Gastrodia elata. Next base: position 33,147,308 of record CM028678.1, on the reverse strand, counting down.
CTGGACATTAGCATTCAACGGATGCGGGGGACAGAGAGGATCCTTTGTATGTCCAGCATGGGTGAGCCGATGAGTTTGTCAGGGGACCATGCGGTGCGGGAACTATCATGATATAGATTCACAATACAGGGTTAAGTCCCGGCCGTTCGATCTGGGTTAGATCTAATGACTAACTGCATTGCTAAGGATTTGTCTACCGCATGGGACAAGCCACATAGCGGATCACCTACGGTCCATATAGCGGATCCGGAAGATCAGCCAACTGTTGGAAATTTAAAATGCAAATGTTTAAATTGTAAACCACTTATTTGCAATTTCTCCATTTTAGTTTTGATTAATTTTAGGCCTAAATGACTTCCAAAAATTCCCAAAATTTTACTCCTAGTTAATTTTGGTGTGAGAAATTTAAAAATGCATTAAGATTTTGAGTTGGAGATCAATTTAAATTAGCTAACCTTCTGGCTCTAATAATTGGCAAAATGATCAACTAATCTAATTGAGTTTTGATGGATCCCAAATTTTTAGGGTTAGCTCCTAATGATAATTAAAATTTAATTAAACATGAATTAGGACTTGGTTTAGTCTAAATTATGCATGGTAACTACATAGGGTTGTTACAAGCAATGATTAGGATTGCCAAATTATGGGGATTGCCACCTTTATAGTGTACATGCATGATGGAGCTATATGAGCACTGAAGGAGGTGCAATACATTTCTAATATCTACAAGAATTTGATAATGGTATGGTCCTTGGAAGCTGAGGGTTATCTAGTTAAAATTAAAATAGGAGTTATGAAGATTAATAATTGAGCACTAATGCAGAAGAGGGGAGTCTTCCATCATAACTTGTACTACCTTTAAGGGAGCATGGTGATAGGAAGAGCTGTAAATGCTAATAAACCTTCAGGTACCACTATTATGGCATATGGGGATCATTTTGCTGGACAACTATCATAACTTGCTTAGAAGATATATATGGGCTAGCTGGAGAAGCTCATACCTATAAGATCAAGTCTTATGAGTATTTTGTGCCTAGTAAGAGGAAATATATTCATTAGTTTAGCTATTCAACATAGCAATGGAAGAAAAGATTATGTGTACACTGATGGATGCAGTTTGATGAAGACATTATCATAACCTGTATAAGGTCTTATGAGTATTTTTTTACTTATATCAATGACAACTCCAGATATGTTTGAGTGTACACCATAAGGTCCCAAAGTTATGTGCTAGAAAAGTTCATGTTTTAGAAGAAGAGGCAATAACAAATGGATCAAAAAGAACAAATCAGATGATAGAGGCAAGTACACCTTAGACGCATTCATTGGAGGAGTGTTGTAAGGCTGGGATAAAGCACAACTTCATAGTGATGGAAATGATGCAATAAGAATGGTTGGAAGGGAGGTTGTCATGCCCCGTGTTAACCGCCGAAGGATACCTCAAGACATCAACATGAAATAATCCATCCTAATCCATTTTCAACTCAACATTCATGTTAAATTGACTAGATCATATGAGTTATCTCTAAATACTTTATCTAAGAACTAATTCTTAAGATAATATGATTTTTATCCCAAGTATTAGTTGCCTTATCCCTATGCATTGATCATATATTTAACTTATAATAATCACCAACGATAATGAGATACGATTAATAATAGAAAGATTACATCACAATACTGAAAATAGGATATCCTAAAATCAAAGTGTGGAGGCTAAACATTCATCCATAGCATTCATTGCAAGAGTTAAAATAAACCATCATCTTAGAAATGAAAAAAAAAATGAATGTAGATCCAAAGTTATCAAATTATTACACACCAAAGTTGTAAATGTTTAATAAAATAACTCTCTTATCTCACCAGCAGATCAACGAAATCTAAAACTAAGATCAACAATCCTGTGGTTGCATCTCCTTTGCTTTCTCCTGCTGCTCCTAGACCTCCTCAAAATAGGCTCCTCAAATAGCTCTAAACCCGACATGTCAATTTCACATGCTAGAGCCCCAACTAAGAAAGAGAAATCTTGTGTTAGACAATAAGTCTAAGTTCATTTTAGGCTAACTATAGTTTTTTTATTATTTATGAGATATTTGTAATGTCCAGTTATTAGATTAGAAAATTTTAACCTAATAATGAGTGTTAGAGTAGTACTTAATACTAGATTAATTCATTTTAACCCACTATTGAGTACTACCATTACTTGTAGATATATTTGGGGGAAAGAAAATGATCATCCAGTAAACATTCTACATCTAGAGCATATATATAGTATGAAAGAATATTTAAAGTTGTTGTAGGGATATAAGAGATAAGTATCACCAAATAGTTATTACAAACTACTCGATGAATCACTCATCCTCACATATAAAATAAAAGATGAATAACTAAAGTCTTTAGGTAAACTGCTACTTCTCAGGCTCTCCTATAGGTACCAAATATGCTCCAAGCTTCTGATCCACCGTATTTGGTTTATAATAAGATAGGACATAGGCATCAAAAGAAAAAGAAGTGGCTAGATTTTAAAAGAAATCTAAGTACAATTTAAAGGTAAGCATTATTATTTCATTTTAGCGAATATCTCAGTAACTGCATACAATTTTAATTAAGCGGAGAAAATATGCAAGGAAATAAACTAGAAGTTAAAATAGTACTAAAAGCTATAAGATGTGCATATGGCCCATAATAGGCTGCTCAAACTTGCATCAAAAAGGTTAATAAAGCAAATATGTGATATAAAGGCATCTGAATAAAATAGAGAAAAACATGTATATGTTCAAGTATAGCAAATGCCAAATAATAATGAAAGATAGATATGAAAAAATATAAGTGATAAGCAAGTAAAGCTATACCGCACAAACTATAAGTAAGCTGAAGTAGTAAACTATTGTAGTACAAAAAGTAAAGCAGTTTTAGTCTTACAAACTAAATAAACTAAAAAGTATAGCCATAAAACTATAGTAAAAATTCACAATAAATGAGATTGTGAAATATATAATTTATGTTTATTTATCTTATAATTTGTTCTGTGGGCACAAAATAAGTGAGGATTCAAGCACGTCTGCTCAACAATAATGTAAATGAGGTCTCCTATAAACATACACATTTCCCTCATATGAATCATATGGTCTCCTGATACTCCAGTTTCCTTGCCTGGCTCAATAATAGTTGTACAGTAAAATCTACCATATGATACCCCTCAGAAGTATGTTTTAAATGTTTAATTTTTATTTTATGCACAAAGTTTCTAATGTATGATTTAAGGATTTAATCTCAATGCGTTGCAGCATTTCAAGGATTTTCAAATTATTGTAAGCTATGTAATATCTATTACTTTCTACTTTATTTATCTTCCTTAATGTTTGGGGCTAATCAAGCCCCCAATTAACTTAGACATCAAAAATCTCTAAGCTAATTGAAGTATAATACTATAATAATATGGTTTCTAAAATAGTAGTTTAATTAATTATTATTTAATTGACAAAATAATATATAGATATAGTTGAAGAACTATTAATAAATATATTATTCTATTTCTAATACTTATATTATCTAATCTATCTCGCTTCTATAAGTTTCACTACTTAGGTCATAGGGTTTCTATCACTACACTATTGAAGCAACTACATTATCACTATTCTATAATTTTCAAATCTTACTAGTATCTTAAGTGTTCTAGACTTAAAGAGGTTCTTCTATCTAACTACTTAGGTTGACTTAATCTTTGGTTGGACACTAATAAGTTCAATCTAGTCTATCTTTAAACTTAATAATTTAACAAGGTTAATAGTTTAATATGGTAAGGTTCAAGGGATTGAATTACTAGATTTGTCTTATATTAATTTATGAATTTAAACATCAAGTCTCTTTTCTTAATCCTAAGGTTATAAGTCTTAATGTTTTAGACACTAAGACCTAAGTTTTTACTATGATAATTAACACTTAAAAAATTTTAAGTCTTACTAATGTTTCATCCTAAGTAATTTTATATTCTTCTCTTAGTATAATATGGCTACTTATAATACACTAAGTAAGTTGTACTAGGTCACTTAAATTGATTACTAAGTTCTAGTGAAATATATTAATCCTCCTAGAGTGGTTCTATTTTAACATCTTATATTTTAATTCTTAGTCACAAATACTACACTAAAGATTCAATGCTACCCTAAATAATTCATTAGATGTAGATATGGAATATATCTTTTCTCTCCTAAAAGTTTGGATTCAATCTAAGTTCACTAGGCCAATCAATTGAAGAGTATTACTAAATAAAGATGTTGGTTTTAGGAAAAATAGCAATCTCATTTAAAGTTATTTAGAAGACAAAATAATGTATAAGTATATATGTAAGTTGAAATATGAACTTGTTTAACTTTAAAACTTCCTATATCTCATTCTACTAGACTTGGACCAATGCTAGGGTTTTTGGCTAGAAGGTTAGTGACAGACTGTAAATACACGTCTGCGCTTGCACGCAAGTGTACGTGGTCTGAAGTAATAAGTGGAAAGTGTGACTTTTCGGGAATTTATCGATCCTCAGAGAATTGGTTTATTTGGCACTAAGGTGTATCTATTCTCACTAATGTTTAAGCTATAGTATGTATTAGATGAGTGGTCTAAAATTAGCACAAATATTCACTAAGTAAAAATAGCAAGATTTAAGAAAGAGGAGAGTTGGGGCCATCCTACATGCCATAACATAATATTTTTGTAGATTTGTTTCTCAAGCTTTATCATTTAACTTAATTAAAATCAAGTGCACATTATTGTCCTTGAGTCTAGCTCAAGGTCTTACAAGTTCAAATCTCATGTACAAAATGAACTCACATTCGGTTCTACTTTGGCACAAAGATTCTTGTAAGATTCTTGGGATTTAAATTTTAATCTTATTCTCTTGATCAAGGAGAGCTTGATTTTTTTAATCCTTAGGATCTTACAAGCATTGATTTCCACTACAAGCATCACTCGCATCATACATAGTTGAGATGAGGGATTACATGTTGGGCTTAATGACTATGTCAATTAGTTTATGAGCAATCAACACTTCCTTCCTCCACCTCAATTATGTTTAGCTAAGGAGCACATTTAGTGGGTCTTAGCATCACTTGCATCAACTCTTTGGTTGAGCTTAGATTGAGGTGCATTGAGCTTATAAACTTGCTCACATAGTTCCAAGCCTTCATGCACTCATAATCTAGCATCCAACCTAAGATGAGCTAAGGAGCACAAGATAGTTAGTTTTTTGAGTTTTTCTTTTTTTTTAGTTATTTCTCATAATCACATTCAAGACTAATTAGGCAAAAATTTCTTAGTAAGGCATTAAAATCATAATCAAATTATGCTTGAGGGAAAACATTCATACATTAATATTACATTATGCAAATGGGACTTCACCCCCAACCCTCCCCAAGGGAGTTTAGCTACTCATTGCACAAGAAAAGAAGAAAAACACATACATGGATAAAGACTCTTTCATGGTCAACTAAAAAGAAATACAAGAGTAAAGTTTAACTAAATCAAGATTAGGCATGGTAACAACTTAAGATTGTTACAAACTCCCCGACTTAAGAATGATGTTGTCCTAAGATGGGTAAGGGCTTGTCCTAAGAATTTGGGCACCGAAGGCTGCCTTAGGATCGGAGACATCGAGAGGAAGGAGACGAAGTCACGGGTCAGGCCGACCTGTGACCCGCACCTGTTGATTTCGGGCCGCAGTTTAATAAAATGAATAATGGATTTATTTTCCGTATGATAATTAGTTAATAAATCATATCCTATATTTTAATTTAAGAAAACATACATAATAAATTAATTTAATAACTTGATTTATACTGATCCAAATGGTATGATCTAATATACCATTTGAATCAGAAAAATGCAAGGAATCTAAATATAAAATAAAATCACATATCTAATGGTTAGATTTAAACTAGTTCACTAATCCTTTTCTATTTTTAATTAAATCATAATAAATTCAATTAATAACCAAGTTAATTGATTAAGGGCTCTGATTGCTCATTTAATCCTCAGGAACCTATGTAGACCATTAAAAGTAAATTAGGAACCCTAATTTTGTTAATCATCCCTTAATCACCCTAATTAAGGATTAGTGAACTAAGTCATGATTAAGCCTCTGATTTTGGGTAAGTTAATTCTTAATGCTATCTTAAGTATATTAGAACCTATGGGTTGTGTTGGATTGCCCTAGAATGCCCTAAATTCCATAATCACCTAATTGGCTTAAATAGATTATTAGTGCTAATTAGCTTAATTAAGTTGTCAAAACCTAAGTTAAGTGTGTTCCCCACTTCATTAACCAATATGAAACATTAAAATAGATTAGAAGTAATTTGGATAATTACATCCAAAAATCCCATATTTAGCTTTAAGAGGGGTATTTTGGTCATTTTGACCAAAATATGTTTAAGTGCCCCTTAAACCTTGGAAAATTTAGTAGATTATCCCTAGTTAGATTATCAGCATCTCTCTGAATTTTTAAGTTAAAAATATTCATGATAAGTTAAGAAATCTTCATTTAGCCTTAATTAAGATATTTAGATCTTAAGTGATCATAAAAATGATCAATTTGCCTTAATAATTGAATCTAATAATTTTAGATGTTAAATCCCAAATTAATAAGTTCAATTAAGTTAGCTTATGAGCCAAAATTCTAAAAGAAACACATTTAGAAAGTCAAAGTTGAAAACCTAATTTAAGTATAAAGTGATCAAACCTTAGATCTACTCTCTTAGATCTTAGACTTTAGATCTTCTATTTGAATTAAACTATCTCCAATTGAAATTCTCTAGATGATTTATTGTTTAACTTTTTTGAAACCTTCCAGGTGGGTATAGGATTAATTCAATCTATAGGATAATGAGATTATCCTAAAAGATTAGATATAGATCTTAAATTCTCAAGTTCTTAATTGATTATTTAATCTTATAATTAGTAGAGTAGCCTTTCACTAAGTTCTTAGTTTTTGGATCCTTCAGCTTATAGGAGTCCTTATCCTTAACTTGGGAATTAAGTATGAACCATAGATCCTTATTAGGGCATCACCTTCAATTTAGGATTTGAATACCAAGGTGGAGTTTAAGTCTAAATCCTTAAATCTTGATTTACTTAATCAAGATTTGGGTAAGAGAGAAAAGTATTAATAATTAGGTTATAATTCATTTGTTTAAATCTTATAGTCATCTTATGATTTGGGATTAGAACTTGTTAAGTTCTAATATTAACTTTAAGATCATAAATCTGAGATTTTACTCAATAGATATTGGAGATCCTAAACTTGTATCTTCTCAGAATAGTTAGATTAGGAAAATTAGATAACAACAGATATCACATAAGTCTAGATTGAGTCTCTTTCTTAGTTTGACTTGATAGCTTGGCACACCTTGAATATTGAGCCCTAATTCTTGAGCATAACAGGAGAACTTAGGATATGGATGATACATCCTAAGTTAGTATTTGTAAAGTATATCACTCATCTAGTTCTTGCAATGCTTTCAGTTAGTATAGTATGTCCTAGTTTAGTTTGCCTCTTCAGTTCTTATGTTGGTATAGAATAGTCTCAGGCCTAGCGTATTGGATGTCTAGGATGGTTATAGTTGAACTCTCAGTTCAGAGGCCCTGTATTGCCTATGGTCTTGTATGGCAGAACTATGTCTTAAGCTTACTGCTACTCTAGTTTAGTTTTTAGTTTTGCTTGCTATCCCACATGTTCTAGTGGTCTTTTTTACAGTACTTGCTTGCTTTGCCATATGTCTCAGTGGCTTTACGGTACTTTGATTGTCTTGCTCTTTACCACATGTCTCAGTGGTCTTCCCTTTTCATATTTATCTGCATGTTGTATGTATACTCTTATGGATTTACTATATATATATATATATTGGCATATTTAGGATGCTAGAATCGTATGTTATTTTCAGCACTTATGTTCTCTTACACTCAAGATATTTTAATGTGAACATAAGCATGTTAGGATCAGATTTATCACAGTAATTGCAGTTACTTTTGCTTTTAGCTTTACCTAGCTTAATTTCATATTTTATATATTATTTCACATACTTGTTGATTGCTATAAATAGATAATTTATAGTTACCCCATTCTTGTATAGCTTGTTGCACCTCATAATTTCTTACATGTTAGATTAATCAAATGTGATTTAATTAATCAGTTCATTTAAAATAGCCTAAAATGTACTTATAGAATTGTCTAACTATAACTTTTTTATTTTGTTGGCTGGGGCCTTGGCATTTGTGATGCCGATAAATGTTAGATTCAGACTTGTTCGTGGGCAGTGCTGCAGGAGAGGAGGCAGTTCAGGAGGAGCATCGTTCTGCAGCTTATATAGGATCTTTGCATTTTCTTTTAGTGAGATTGAGAGACTTTTATATTTTCATTTCATTTAGTTTGTTATAATTAAATTCTAGATGTATTTTTACTTTTCTGCACTTGTGATGAGTTGTTATTCCTTTCTCTTCTACTATGTTGTGCTTGTGGATGTTACTTTACACTTTTATGCTTCCACCACTTTGATACACATATGTATTGATGGATGTTTATAGTATTCAAGTGACAAGTCCTGAGCTTAAGGCAAGTTGGATTTTACCTGACTTTACATAAGTTGGGGATTTGCCACAGATTGAGTACCGTACTTCCTACTGTCAGTTACGAGGGGGCCCACGGTTGGTATTAAAGAACATCATAAGGTGTCAGAATGGGATCTACGATTCCTTTCTACCTAATGGACTGTTCTTCTGAATTACAAACATCAATATATATAGCATCTATAACATAGTAGTATTAGTAACTCTATGAAAAATGTGGAAGGAGAATACTCACATCCTAATAATCAAGTCATCTTGAGTCTAATAAAAACCTAATAGAACTCTTTCCTTAGAGTCAATTGGATTCTGGAGAGTCTGATATGGACTACTATCTGCATGCCTTCAAGTTAGCTTGGGACTGTAGTTTCAAATGGAGACAGGAGAGTAACCGGCAGATTGAAGGAGTTTTGACAAGAGGGACCTTGGTCTTGGACAAGCTTCTACATCAAGCAGTGCACCGAGGGCTTGACTTTCCTATCTATGCAAAGGAATGGTTGAGCCGAGTGGAGTCCATCTTGGTACATATAGAGTGTCCTGAGTCACTCTATGTTGACATTGTAACAGATCTGATGCTGGATTATGCAGGAGTCTGGTGGTACGACACCATGAGAAGGCTCGAGAGGAAGCGTAAGAGGAAGTGTCAGGAACAGACTTTCAAGAACTTTTGTATGGCCATTAGGGCTGAGTATATTAAGGATATCTGAGTGTTAGTTAGGATAATTATTATCTTTTGGCTTACACAATTCTAGTAGAATACGCTTCTTGCCATTTTCTAAATCTTATGTAATCCTTTATTTCAGTAAGTAATGAAAATTTTTGATATCTATCGACTGTCTTCATTTAATAAAATTCTAAGATGTGATTTGTATTACTTAAATAGAATGTATCTTGGATCAGCACCTGCCGTTACTCCTATCAAGAACACCGTCGCCTTCGGTAGTTCTAATGATGAAGTAACTCACCTGCGATCAATGGTGGCAACCCTATTGGAAAACCAAGCCCAACAGGCAATAGTCATGCAAAAGATGCTTAGTGATCGTTCTATTTCAGTCACTATTGCTGCCCCTGCCCCACAAACTACTTCTTCTTTCCATCACTCAATGGATAATCTCCTTCACAATTTCTTGAGGTTAAGACCTCCAACCATTGGTGGGAATCTGTCACCAATGGATACAGTCGACTGGCTGAAGGCCGTGGAAAGGGATATGAATAGTCTGAAGATCCCGAACTCAGAAGCTGTCCATCTCGCTACACGTCTGTTTCATGCGAAAGCAGAATATTGGTGGGAAGAGGTCCGAAACACCAAGTTCGCTGACTACGAATTAGAGGATATCCCATGGGATGAGTTCGTCGAAGCCTTCAAAACTGAATTCATTCCCCCATCTGCACAAAATATTATTGCAGACACGATTATAAGGTTGACTCAAGGGAGTCGTTCGGTTGTTGAATACGAAAGGGAATTTCATAGGTTGATTCGCTTTGTGCTAGAAGTTACTCATTCTGAGTCAGCTAAGTGCCACCGCTTTCTCTGTGGAGTCCGAGATTCATTGAAGAATCAGATCATACCGCTCTGCCTGACTAGCATCTTTAAGCTAGTGGAAATGGCTAAAGTGATTGAGCATCACCAATCTGAAGGGGATCTCAAACAAAAAGTGCAAACGACTCTGAAACTGTAGGGAAACTTCAAGAGACACGAATCTAATCCTGCGAAGGTTTATCAGCTAGAAGCTGCACCGACTACTGAACAAATTCAATACTGTACTAAGCCTCATCCATATGGCAAATGTTACCACTTTGGCCAGAAGTGCTACAATTGTGAGTGCACAGGCCACAGGTTCTACCACTGTGACCACACGGAAACAGTGGATGGAGTTCCAATGAAACCCTATCAGAAGAAGCAAGTGTTCAGAGCAACTCCGCTGAATCAGAGAGAACCAAATCTGGCTATAATGCCAGCACCTCAATTTAAAGTTGCTCCAGCATAGTCACCCGCTCCTAACTCTCTGAACTATCTCAGGAGGCAAACCAACAATCGTCCGGCTGGTCCTGCGCGAGTCTATGCTTAAACACCTATCGAAGCCGCAGAGGACAATAATGTGGTTTCAGGTACGCATCTCTAAACTCCTCTTTCGACAATTGCATGTACGTACTTTAAATTCTTGCAAGTCATTAATGCAATTCATATGAATTAGGCACACTTTATTTCAATAACTAGCCTTGCAATGTATTATTTGATACCGGTGCTAGTCATTCATTTATCTCAGAATGTTTGCCAACATCCTTAAGCTATGCTCATATAACTTAGCCAAATTTTTCAGTGTTGGACTTCCATCTGGAGCCCAACTAAGTGCTCAGAAGTTTTGTAACATCCAAATACCAATAAATGGTCATGAATTTCACACTAAATTAATCATCCTGCCATTAGCAAACTTTGATATCATCCTTGGGATGAATTGGCTCAGTGACAATAACACCGTGATAAACTGCCTTAAGAAGAAGGTCACTCTCCATTCTCAGGGCAAGTTTGAAATGTTTGTAGGAAGAACCAGAACACAGTTATCATTGATAAATGTAATTAATGCCAAACAATTGATCGGTAAGGGTTGCGATGCTTATTTAGTCACTATGATGGGTGATAGAAAGTATCCCTCTCTCTGACTATAAAGTAGTTAAGGAATTCACCGAAGTATTCCTGGAAGATCTACCTGGGGTACCTTCTTCCAGAGAAGTGGAGTTCTCTATTGAGTTAATTCCTGGTACCAGCCTATATCCAAAGCACCTTATAGAATGGCACCTAAGGAACTTCAAGAGCTCAATGAGCAATTGCAAGAGCTCTTGAGTAAGGGCTTTATTAGGCCAAGTATGTCTTTTGGGGCGCACCAGTTTTATTTGTGAAAAAGAAGGATGGATCTATGCGTATGTGTATAAATTATCGTGAACTAAATAAAGTCACTATAAAGATTAAATACTCATTGCCTAGAATTGATGATTTATTCGACCAGCTATCCGGAGCTGTCATATTCTCCAAGATTGACTTAAGGTCTGGATATCATCAATTGTGTGTAAAAGAAGGCGATGTAGGAAAAAATGCTTTTCGCACTCGTTACGGCCACTTTGAATTCTTAGTGATATCTTTTGGACTCACTAATGCGCCATCAATCTTTATGGATTTGATGCAGCGAATTTTTAAGCCATACTTAAACAAATTCGTGATCGCCTTTATCGCCGATATCCTTATTTATTCTAAAACCTTGGAAGATCATGAAGAACACTTGAGATTGGTGCTAGAGACTCTGCGTGAACTTCAACTGTATGTCAAGTTCTCTAAGTGTGAGTTTTGGCTTAAGTCCATTGCGTTCTTGGGACATGTAGTCGATGCCTAAGGTATTCATGTAGATCAGAGTAAAGTGAGCGCTATTCAGAACTAGGTTCAAGCTAAGTCTGTTACTGATATTACAAGTTTCTTGGGATTCGTTGGATATTACAGGAAATTTGTTAAAGGCTTTTCCTAGATTGCTTCACCTTTGACTAAGTTAACCCAGAAAGTTGTTCCATTCATATGGAGTACTGTATGCGAGGATGCATTTCAAACACTGAAGGATGCACTCTCCACCGCTCTAGTTCTCGTTCTGCCCAAGGAAGGGTTAAACTATCAGGTATACATCGATGCCTCTAGAATTGGTCTAGGCTATGTATTAATGCAAGAGGGTAAGGCTGTGATCTTTGCTTTAAGGATTTGGCATCACTATCTATATGGAGTGTAGTGTTCAATTTTCACTAACCATCAAAGCTTGAAGTACATCTTCACTCAAAGAGAATTGAATTGTCACCAAAGAAGATGGTTAGAACTCATCAGCGATTATGATCTCAGTATTCAATATCACCTAGGAAAAGTAAATGTGGTGGCTGATGCTCTTAGTCGCCACACTACTTTATCCTTTATGATCGCATCCAGTCCTTTAGAACACGAATTTCGTAAGCTAGAAATTTTTCCAGTTAGTGGTGATATGCTAAGTTCGCTTTTAGTAAATATCAATGTGGAACCCGCTTTCCATAGAGATCTCTCCACCTCACAGACCCAAGATGATGATTATCTGAAGTTTAAGGCAAATATTGAAGGCGGTCTTCATCTTGATCTGTAGTTGTGGAATGGTGTAATTTATCAAGGTAATCGATTGTGGATTCCTAAGTCCATGCAGCGTGAAGTGTTAATTGAAGGCCATAATTCTGGGTATCATATTCACCCAAGTAGTTCAAAGATGTACCCAGATCTAAAGCAATCATTTTGGTGTCCTGGTATGAAGAAAAACGTAGATGACTTTGTAGCTAAATGTCATGCATGAAATCTAGTAAAGGCCGAGCACCAAAGACCTGGTGGTCTTCTGCATCCGTTAGAAATTTCTGAATGGAAGTGGTTCGATATATCTATGGATTTCGTCATGGGATTGCCTCGCGCTAAATCCGGTGCCGATGCAATCTGGGTGATAGTAGACTGTTTGACTAAATTAGTGCATTTTCTTCCTATTCACCAAACTAATTCTGTAGAGAAGTTAGCAAAACTCTATATTAAGGAAATTGTTAGATTGCATGGGATTCTGAAATCCATCATATACGATAGAGATAGCAGATTTACTTCTAAGTTCTGGCAAGCTGTGCATCAAGATCTAGGTACTACTCTAGCCATGAGTACAGCTTTTCATCCTCAAACGGATGGTCAGACTGAAAGAGTGAATCAAGTTTTGGAAGATTTGCTTAGACTCTGTATTCTCGATTTTGCCGATTCTTGGGAAGATCACATTCTGTTAGTGGAGTTTGCCTACAATAATAATTTTTCAAGCTAGTATTAAAATGGCTCCTTATGAAGCATTGTATGGTAGAAGATGCAGTACTCCGCTAGCTTGGATGAAAATGGGAAGCATTCAACTTTTTGGATCAGAGTTAGTTGATGAAACCAACAGTAAGATTCAATTAATTTACTAGAGAATTCGTTCAGCTCAAGATCGTCAGAGCAAATATCATGATTCTCATCATCGTCTCCTAGAATTCAATGTGGGAGATTCTGCTTATTTAAAGGTCAACCCAATGAAAGGTGTCTATAGATTTGGAGTAGCAGGAAAGCTCAATCCCCACTATGTTTGTCCTTTTAAGGTTTTAGCCAAAGTAGAATCATCTGTCTACCAGTGAAATCTTCCTGATGACTTTACAGCTGTTCACAACGTATTTCACATATCGTCATTAGGAAGATGTTTCAGAGACCCTTCTCACCTCGTTCAACTTCCAGCATTAGAGATCCAACCTAATCTTTTTTATGCCGTAGAACTTATCAGAATCTTAGCTCATGATCAGAAGCAGCTAAGGAACCGTTTTATTCATATGGTCAAAATCCAGTGAAATAATCGATCCTTAGAAGAATCTACTTTGGAGAAAGAGGTGGATATGCGTAATAAATATCCACAGCTCTTTGCAAACCTAGGTATTGTTCATCTCTTTATCGTCTATTGTAATTAAAACTTGTTCTGTCCCAGTAGGATTTTCTTCACCTAAGTAATGTCGGGAACGACATTGTTCCTAATTGGGGAAGTCTCTAACAACCCTAGTTGTTACCTTGGCTAGATCTGGATTAATTAAGCTAAACTAAGCTTTGATTTTGATTCCAATAGACTCCATGGGTCAATTAAACATAACCTAAGAAGTTTGGAATCAATGAGAGCTATATCAAGAATTTTGGTATTTTTAGCTATTTTTGAGCCCTATAAAATACCTAAATTGAATTGATCTCCAAATTAAAATCCGATTTCATTTTTGAATTCCTCATACCCTAATTAGCTAAGGGTAAAATTTTGGGAATTTTTGGAGCTCATTTGGTCCTAAAGTGGATTTAGAATAATTAGGATTAATTGAATATTATTTAATTAATTGTTATTATATTTTAAATTAAATTATTAATTAATTTAAGCAGCGAGATTTGTTGTCGGGGCCGTGGCAGATCCGCCTGTGGGGTCCCGGCAGCGGTACACCGAGTTAAGCCACTCGCTACATTAGCACGCATATCAGCGTGTAATCCAACGACTCGCGCTACGTCACCCCGTGATCTGATCTCAGACACTCGATCAACATCTTCAATCCGACGTTCAGGATTTAATCTGTGTTTCCATTAATCAGTATCCGCATCAGGCCGTCCATCTCCAACATCTTCGCCATCAGACGGCTACCAAACACCCCGCCCTGTTCACCTTCGTCCCTGAGAGATCCCCGACCCGACAGCAAAAATTCACTCATACCATTCACATTGACCCTATCTCCCACTCCCTCTACCACGTCCTCCCGATCGTTAAGATCTTCCCGATTCTGTAGGACGAAGCTCGTCAGGTCACAAGGCTCTGCTAGCCCCAATTATGGAGATTCATGGCTCCGCCCCTGTCTGAGCCTGAACCATGGCCTCTAGCCATGGTGTCCACCACTAGACCCCCCCCCCCCCTCACCTATAAAAACCCTCAGCGCATCTCAGTGAACCCCTTTTTCTCACTGAGACTCATTAATTCTCCCAGCTGAAGTTTTTGGAGCTCTCGGTGATCCCGGCAATTGGACTGCTACGTATAGCTAATAGAGGGACAGGTATGGAGTTCAGACCCCCTTATCAAGCTCCTGCAACCCTCTGGTGCAATCTAGGCTATCCGCATTGTCTCCATCACAGCAACTCTTCAAACCAAGGTACAGCCTCTGCCCTATCTCCTCTGTCGAGCTAGCTTCAGCTCGGCTCGCTGACTAGTTAGGCCCTAGATGCCACGTTAGGACCTCTCCCTAGTTCCCTAGTAAACGTCCAAGCCTTCTGGTAAGGATTGGCAGTGGACCAGACGGTGAATTTATCGTCTGAGTGTGCACTACCAGTCGGCCGATTTCGCCAAATGCTGTGATCCCCGTGAGTGATTAGTCGTCCAATGGACGCTGAAACCTCTCGATAATGATTGTAGATTGGCATCGAGGGTTAGGTTCAATCTGGTCGATCGATTCCACTGGAATCCATCGACCCAATCGTAGCTCATCTCGGCAAAATACCATGAGTAGCACTCCAGCGATTCACCCACCCCGAAGCTTGCTGAGTGGATTGATCGAAACCCCTTTGATCCCTAGTCATGTAGGAGTAGAACCTGACTTCTATGGTTAGCTCTATAAGGAGAATTCGATCCTCACAGACGCGCCATAATCGACGCCTCGGTCGAGTAGCACCCCGGCGATCCGGGGCATCCCTGATGAGGGTTCATAGCTCAATCAACGCGTCTCAACCCCAGGAACTTGTAGAGATCGAGTGGAGCTGCTGTCATCACCTAGGTCTCGAGAATTCAGGCTCCGAAGGCTGCCCTAGGATAGGAGCCGTCAAGAGGAAGGACACGAAGTCATGGGTCGGGCTGACCCGTGACCCACGCCTTTTAATTTCAGGCCGCAGTTTAATAAAATGAATAATCGATTTATTTTCCTTATGATAATTAGTTAATAAATCATATCCTATAGTTTTAATTTAAATAAACATATAGAATAAATTAATTCAATAACTTGAGTTATACTGATCCAAATAGTATGATCTAATATACTATTTGAATCAAAAAAATGCAAGGAATCTAAATATAAAATAAAATCATAGATACAATAGTTGGATTTAAAATAATTCCCTAATCCTTTTCTAATTTTAATTAAATCATAATAAGTTCAATTAATAACCAAGTTAATTGATTAAGGGCTCTTATTGCTCATTTAATCCTAAGGAGCCTATGTAGACCATTAAAAGTAAATTAGGAATCCTAATTTTGTTAATCATCCCTTAATCACCCTAATTAGGGATTAGTGAACTAAGTCATGATTAAGCCTCTGATTTTGAGTAAGTTAATTCCTATTGCTATCTTAAGTATTTTAGAACTTATGGGTGGGAGGGTGGATTTCCTTAGAATGCCCAAAATTTCTTAATCACCCTAATTGGCTTAAATATGTGATTAGTGCTAATTAGCTTAATTAAGTAGCCATCCTAAGTTAAGTGTCTTCCCCACTTTATAACTAATATGAAACACATTAAAATAGATTAGAAGTAATTTGGATAATTAAATCCAAAAAATCTCATATTTAGCCTTAAGAGGGGTATTTTGGTCATTTTGACCAAAATGTGTTTAAGTACCCCTTAAACCTTGGAAAATTTAGTGGATTATCCCTAATTAGATTATCAGCATCTCTCTCAATTCTTAAGTTAAAAATATTCATGATAAGTTAAGAAATCTTCATTTAACTTTAATTAAGACATTTAGATCTTAAGTGATCATAAAAAGGATCACTTTGCCTTAATAATTGAATCTAATAATTTTAGATGTTAAATCCCAAATTAATAAGTTCAATTAAATTAGCTTATGATCTTAAATTCTAAAAGAAACACATTTAGAAAGTCTAAGTTGAAAACCTAATTTAAGTCTAAAGTGATCAAATCTTAGATCTTAAATCTTAGATCTTAGACTTTAGATCTTCTACTTGAATTAAACTATCTCCAATTGAAATTATCTAGATGATTTATTGTTTAACTTTTTTGAAACCTTCCATGTGGGTATAATATTATTTCAATCTATAGGATAATGAGACTCTCCTAAGAGATTGGATATAGATCTTAAATTCTCAAGTTCTTAATTGATTATTTTATCTTATAATCTTAGATCTTAGCCTTACACTAAGTTCTTAGTTCCTGGATCTTTCAGCTTATATAATTCCTTATCCTTAACTTGGGAATTCAGTATGAACCATATATCCTTATTAGGACATTACCTTGGATTTAGGATTTGAACACCAAGGTGGAGTTCAAGTTCAAAATTCTTAAATCTTGATTTACTTAATCAAGATTTGGGTAAGAGAGAAAAGTATTAATAATTAGGTCGTACTTCATTTATTTAAACCTTATAGTCATCATATGATTTGGGATTATAACTTGTTAAGTTCTAATATTAACTTTAAGATCGTAAATCTGAGATTTTACTCGATAGCTGGATATTGGAGATCCTAAACTTGTATCTTCTCTAAATAGTTAGATTGGACAAATTAGACAACAACAGATATCACATAAGTCTAGGTTGAGTCTCTTGCTTACTTTGACTTGATAGCTTGGCACACCTTGGATATTGAGCCTTAATTCTTGAGCATAATAGGAGAACTTAGGATATGGATGATACATCCTAAGTTAGTGTTTGTAAAGCATATCATTCATCTAATTCTTACAGTGCTTTTAGTTAGTAGAGTATATCCTAGCTTAGTCTACCTCTTCAGTTCTTTTATTAGTATAATATAGCCTCAGGCCTAGCATATTGGATGTCTATGATGGTTATAGACTTATTATATGAGTTCAACTCAGCCTAGTGTATTGGATGTCTAGGATGGTTATAGTTGAACTCTCAGTTCAGAGGCCCTGTATGGCTTATTATCTGGTATGGCACTACTATGTCTTAGGCTTACTGCTACTCTAGTTTAGTTTTCAGTTTTGCTTGCTGTGCCACATGTTTTAGTGGTCTTTCTTACAGTACTTGCTTGCTTTGCCACATGTCTCAGTGGCTTTATGGTGCTTTGATTATCTTGCTCTTTACCACATGTCTCAGTGGTCTTCCCTTTTCATATTTATCTACATGTTGTATGTATACTCTTATGGATTTACTATATATATTGGCATGTTTAGGATGCTAGAATTATATATTATTTTCAGCACTTGTGTTCTCTTATACTCAGCATATTTCAATGTGAACATAAGCATATTAGGATCATATTTATCACATTAATTGCAGTTACTTTTGCTTTTAGCTTCACCTTGCTTACTTTCATATTTTGTATATTATTTCACATACTTGTTGATTGCTATAAATAGATAGTTTATAGTTACCCTGTTCTTGTATAGCTTAATCCACCCCATAATTGCTTGCATGTTAGATTAATCAAATGTGATATCTTTAATTAATTAGTTCCATTAAGATAGCCTAAAATGTACATAGACAATTGTCTAACTGTAACCTTTTTATTTTGTTGGCTGGGGCCCTCGCATTTGTGATACCGACAAATGTTAGATTCAGACTTGTTCATGGGTAGTGCTGCAGGAGATGAGCCAGTTCAGAAGGAGGATCATTCTGCATCTTAGATAGGCTCTTTGCATTATCTTTCAGTGAGATTGAGAGACTTTTATATTTTTCATTTAATTCAGTTTATAATAATTAAATTCTAGATGTATTTTTACTTTTCTGCACTTGTGATTAGTTGTTGTTCCTTTCTCTTCTACTATGTTGTGCTTGTGGATGTTACTTTACACTTTTATGCTTCCGCCACTTTGATATACATATGTATTGATGGATGTTTATAGTATTCATGTGACAAGTCCTGAGCTTAAGGCAAGTTGGGTTTTACCTGACTTTACTTAAGTTGGGGATTTGCCACAAATGGAGCACCGTACTTCCTACTGTTAGTACGGGGGCCGCCACATAAGGGATGGTAAGATCTTGAAATTTATTGTCAACTGGGAATAGTTTTCTATTTTGTTACTAGAGTGTACTTAATTCCATTAATATTTAACTGTCAAATTTGTTGTTGTTTTGGTCTTAAATATCAATATCAAAGTTTCTTGATTAGAAAATACTCTTTGAGAAATAGGGAGAGTTGGGTTTCAACATACAAATAAATAAGTGTTTATGCAAGTACTCTTCTTCTCAATTTTATGCTAAGTGAATTGAAATAATTTTTTATTTGATAATCAAGAGAGTAAGTCTTCTCTCGTTAGATTACTTAATGTACCAAGTGTTGTCTAGTGCTCAAAAATACACACAAGAAGGTTCAATCTCAGCACATAGATATTCATGTGATCTTTATTTAATGAATTCATTTCTTTCATCTAATTTATGAAAATAAGAATTTAGTTTGAGTATCATATGAGCTTGATTCCACTAATGGCACACATGCATCAACTCTAGGTTTAGTAAAGGAGATAAGCCATTAGGCTAAATGGGTTTATGTCACATCACCCTTAGCACATAACACTCTAAAGCCTTGCATAAATCTATAGTGAGCTATGGAACTCAATTAGTGGTTCTTGGATCACATGAGTCAACATCTCAATCGAGCTAAGGTGATGTACTATGATGCTCAAAAAGCTTGTCGCCTAGCCTTAAGCTTAAAATGTGCTATCACTTTGCATAAATAAGAATAAGCTATGGAGCTCAAAGAGTCTTATTATATCCAATGGCTCAATTGATCAACATAAGTTCAAGGTTATACATGGGCTATTTTTGCACAACAAATATTGTCACGGACATTCGCGGCAATAATGCTCAAGCATGCACATCATTATAATTAAGCGATCAATGAGCTTTGTAGGGTTTTAACAATGAAAACATTCATACATAATTTATATATTACAACTCATGATTATTCCATTCATTCATTCTCAATATTCCAAGCATTATTAACTAAATAACATTCATTAATACATAACATTACATCCTTACATCCTTACATACTTATGCCCAACCTCCCCAAAGAAGGTTTAGGCTACCATCAAATTAAAATCACAAGTAAAGTAACAAGTTATGATAAGCCTTTGCATGGTTCTTACAAGAAATTAAAAGAGTAAATATATAGTAAAATAATGGGGAACAACTATCGTGTTCGCCAAGATCTCTCTCCCTTGGATCTCTATTAGTTCCTTGCTCCTTGTGCTCCTCCTTCTCCTTTGACTGCAGTTTTCTTCCTCCATGAGGCGGGGAACCCTCTTCTAATGGGTCTTGCAACAGCTTTTTATTTAAGAGCTCTAGACTAAAAAGTTGGAACCCCTTACCCTCTTCTATTCTTATTTTTATAACCATCAATGCAGTTTTAAAAATTTACTCAGCCCATTTAATTATCCATTTTGAGAGTTAAAATAGCATTTATTTTTTTATTCCTTTATTACTTTAGTAACTAATGATTTTTAGTGCCATCATTTTAATTTTACTATAGGAATATGAAGGAATAAAGTTCTTTTGTCTTTTCAATGCAGATTGAGAAGAGGAAAATGTAATAAAAATTTTAGGCTGGTGCTAAGGCGCACTGTAGCACTGAGCTTTTTGTTGGTCGGATACTAAGGGACATTGTAGCCTCACACATTTTGTCTGAAGCACGCTATAGTGCTTTTCTCTCTGTTGGAAAGGCACTGTGGGGTGCTATAGTGCTGGGCTTTATGTTTGAGTGTGAGCTACGGAGCACTATAGTGCTTTAGTCTATGTTGGGAAAGTGTTGTGGTGCTCTGGAGTGCTTAGCTCTCTGTCTGGATCTGCCATGGCATGCAAAAGTGCCAGGTTCTCTATTTGATGGGTGCTATGGCACGCTGTAGTGCGGACCTCTCGAGTTGGATTCGATGCAGCGCGTTGCAGCTCCTTCTTAGTCTAGATTCTTCTTTAAACTTAAAACTTAGCTCCTTGGTCCTGAAATGCTGCAAAAATATGCTACAAAGTACAACTAAACCTAAGGAAAGCATAACTACAAACACTAATTTAACTATATTTGTTGGGTTCATCAATAGATCGAGAACCAAGATTCATCACAATAAATTTAAGAATTCATAGGTTTTAGAAAGTAAATCATGAAGTTCTTTTCATTACTACTTTTTGATGAGGAATTACATAAGGTAGAAAGATAGATACAAACAAAAAGAAATGCTAATGAAGAACATAGCTATAAAAGGTAGAATATCATAATCAATTGCAGAACTCTGTTACAAAAGTTACCTAGATGTCGTCATAGGTGACAACATACTGCCCTCTCTTGTGCTTCCTTCCTAGCCTTTAATATGACTTGGCCCACCATTCTCTAGATCTTTCTCATACTAGTGTACTTAGGATCTAGAGATGATACTCATTTGAACATGCCGTCTCACTAAATGTAGTGGTCACATGTTAAAATTAAATAAAGGGTAAAGCTGTAGCTATAAAATAAAATTGTGTAAAATTAAACGTAAAGCTGTAGCTATAAATTGCTAAAAATAAAACTACAACTAATACTGAATAGTACTAAAAATGAAACAAAATGCTATAAGCAAAATAGCTAGAAGTAAAATTGCAACTGAATAAGCTACTGAAATGAAGTAGAATGTATGTTAAATTGAATATGTCACAAAGTATGCTGCTGAATATGCCTCACATATTCATAACTCTGATGCCTGAAATGCATCCCACTAATCCTAAGTGTGCTTTGAATTGCGCCACTAATAGATTCTAGGTGTGCTACGCATCACACCGCTAATGAAATATTATGATCATGCGATTAATGTTATGCCAAAATTGAGGGAATTAAACAAACAAAATACAAAAATCACAATTAACAGAAAAGATATCCCTTTTGTTATGCAACTATTTACCATGATGTTTCCTTATATACATATTTAATACAATGCCACAATATTCAAGAATTTACTCGCAAATCTGCTTAGTTTTCATACATTGCATATCCTAATTATACTTAACATTTATCATATATTAGTTTAATTACTAACATTAATCAATGAGTTACACTTTCATATATTGAGTCAGATTCTAATTTACCATAAGTTAAGAGTGCATGCACACAACTTAGTAAATGCCAAGAAAGGTTAAGTTGGATACTTAGGTTGCTTAACTACACTTATTTCCACACATAGGGATAAGACACATACATCCTTTCACAGTTTATTCTACCAAACTAAGGTGTCCAAACTCATAACATACATTGAGATTGGGATGTTGATCTTGGAATTAATTGTACTTATCTAATTACCTAAGATAAGACTTGATCTCTATAGTTCCATACTAGGCATATTAACTAATCCCTAAATTAATTAAGAAAGCAAAATAAGGTTATAGGCATGCACTTTATTCCCATAAGACAATAAAAAACATATCAATAGATTAAGTTCTAAGCAAAAAAATTTCAGTGTCAAGGACTTTTAAAGCTATTAGAGTCTTTTATCTGATAATCTTTCAATAATTCTAAGTTCACAAGAAATAAGCATTTAACCTTTCATTTGGGTTTAGATACCACCAGGCATAGGTTCAATCTTAAATTTTGATAGGCATCATAAGTATAGGGTTCTACCTCAAAGTATTACCATTAAGCCAACCTACCCAAGGTTTAACTAGATTATGGTCCTTACAATATTAACTTAAACCTCATGATAACTATTTAAGAGGTAACACCATAGTTCTAATCACTTTTTAATGCTAGGGTGATAACTTAAAATGCAAGGTCCTAAGTTCAAAATCAAAACATAAGAAATCTCAAGGATTATGAACTTTAATAATTATTATTTACTATCATGAATTAAGTGTCTCATATATAAATATATTGATCCTCTACCTTATTCTACATCTTTTAATGATTAATAGTTAATAATTTGAACATTTCTTAATTCATTTATTCATAATTAAATTGGGGTATAGACTAATGAATAATCAATATCTTCAAATAAAATCTATTAGGATTTCTAAACACTTTAATCACTGATTTTAAGAGGAATAAATTGACTTGAGACCTGCTATTGGGCCATTAGTTCCTTTTAATTAAATCAATCAAAATTAAGGGTTCCAAAGTTGATTTTATAAATTTGAGTTTATGAATGGAATTTCTAAATCCTAAGTGATTCCTTATTATCTAATGAGAACATAAACAATAAGTAGGTTGAATTTGGCTAGGTGGTTAACTTAATCTTTGCTAGTTAGATTTTGAGCTAATAAAAATGCAATTAGCAAATTAAACTTTATAAAATGAATTATTAAGTTATAATTAGGTTCTACACTATTTAATGAGTCTTTAGACACTCTAAACACTAAAAGTCAGACCACTAAGGGTCTTAGTATTCACTAATTGAGTATTAGAGTAATTAGTTGGTGGTTAATAAAATTAAGAATAGAAAAATATTTCTAATTCCATAATTAAGTTTTCCTATCTCTAATAAAAAGAATGAGATCTTAATCATGCAATTTGCTCAAGGATTTTGCATAATATTCACTAATGCATTTTAGGGTAATTAAGGTTTAATTAAGACATCTAACTACAAAAAGTGAAATATTATTGTAAATTAGTGTTCTAAATATTATCTGGATCAAAATGGAATATAAGTTCACTATTTTTGTATTTATAATGACTGAAAATTATGAAATACTAATTTCCATTCATTTTCGAATGTTTAAAATTTTGGTTAAATGAAATTAAATCACATTATTTAGATTTTGGCCCTGGGGTTCTGTTTGGTCGATCGGGACCTGACAAGCTAGCCGTGTTTTGGATCACATGAGTAGACCAAGACCCAATGGCCTGTTACTGTCGAACAGTGCGAGTGCAGGCAGCCAAACCCACACTATTCTTCTTCTTTCGTCGAACAGAGAACTCGAATAAGGGATTTAGGGTCTTGGAGGAACCTTAAATTCATGATACACAGAACACAAATTCATGCATTTAATGGCTTAAGATAATCCTATGGCTGAGCTCTACACAGCATGCCATAAAGCCTTGTGTGAGGTGCTTCAGATCAACTAGCCTTTAATTAACTTGAATCAACGGGTTCTAGGGTTTAGTATGGAGGGGGAATTACTCCTCTACAGTCAATCAATCGGACGCAGCTCAATCCCTACACATTTCTTAGGTCAAGACTAGCTCAAGGAATGCCTCCACATGCCGAGGTATGGACTAAAATGGCAAGTCCTTTTGGGACTCGAGCATTATACCCCACTTTACAAGACCGAGTCAATTTCCTCTCAATAAAGTTCTATCGAATCTGATTGTCAATAGAAATCACTCTAGCATGGTCTAGAATAGCGATCAAAGTATCTAATTATAGAAATAAGGAGTTCAGTACTTAAGAAGGGGAGTACTTAGATCAAAGGGAAAATCAACATGTCACAAGCGATTAGGGATAACCCAGGGGCTAGACTTGATTGCTCGAGTCTTCTTGAGCTGGAAGCGATCTTCTAGGGCCTCGAACGCTGAGTCACACCCACTGCGGGGCTAGGAGTTGGAGAAGGAGCTTGTTGGTGTCAACTGGGTAACAAGGATAGGGTTGCCGAAGTTCAGGGTGTAGCTGGGGTAAACAAGGTTTCTCAGTGAACAAAGAGGCTTGTTGAGGAGTTTGGAGCCTTTTTATAACCTAGGGAGGCTCGAAAAGGTCGGGCTATGGCTCTCGGGATCGACCCAGAAGGTGGCCTTCTAGTTTCTAGATGGAGTAGGACCAGGCTAAATTGGCTTAGTGGAGATCCCTTCCAATAATGGAAATGGAGTGTAACGACTTGTCGATGTGGAGAGGGAGTGGGGAGTAGCCTCTAACATGATTGGTATGGTAGATTTTTTCCTATCGGTCATGGATGCTCTAGAGATTAAGATGAGCAATGCTTGGATTTTAGCTGACCATCTGATCAGTTGAAGGAGAATGCGGGATGGTCTTGATGCATATGCCTATAATGGCCGATCTACATGGATGAATCCAATTTAGGCCATTATAGGAGTGTTATAAAGCTAGGATAGGGGGGGGGAATCTGGGTTGTCTGATCTACATGGATGAATGATCTGATAGTGTTGGATCTGGTTACTATGTGGACAGGGCTCCATAGATGATCACCCGTCTGCACAGTTGATCTCGGGCGTAGCTGACCGTTGGAGGGTTCAGAATGCAATTATTTAAATTATGGATCCCAATTTTGTAATTTCTCCAATTTATATTAAATCCAATTTAGGCCTAAATGATCTCCAAAAATTCTCAAAATTTTACCCTTAGCTAATTTAGGTGTGAAGAATTTAAAAATACAATCAAAATTTGATTTGAAGATCAATTTAATTTAGCTAATTTTCTAGGTTATTAAATTAACTATTTAGCTAATTTATTTAAACAGATTTCGATGAACCCCAAATTTCCAAAGTTGGGTTCTAATGGTTCTTAAAACTTACTGGAACTAAGATTAAGGCTTAATTAATCCCATACTAAGCATGGTAACAACTTAGGATTGTTCCCAAAATTTCTTTGTAGGAGTGTTATAAAGCTAGGATAGAGCACAACTTCATAATGATGGAAATGATGCAATAAAAATTATTATAAGGGAGGATAAATTAAACTTTGGTGGAGAAATTTCAATGTATATTATCAAATGCTAGGATGGAGAGAGTCTCTTAGGCTGATGCTTTAGACTATGTCTACATATAAATAATCACTTACCTTTTATATTTATTATAAAGAAGACCCTTATAGAGATGAGGTCAAATAAGCTTGCTTCTAATTATGTTTAATTAAAATCTTTGAATGTCTTGCTTGTTATCATATAAAGCTTAACAAATTAGAGCCAAGAGCAAAATGATTACCTTTATTAGGTTCAAATGTGGAGTAAGAGTGTTTAGATTATTTCATCACGCGGACTAAAAAGTTGTTGTGAGCAGGGAAATTACATTTGATGAGAGGTTTCTTATGTTGCTAGAAAACTCAAAGTAGTTGGATTCTCTAATAAGGGTTAAAGATGTAGTGCATACAATATAATTTTTCCATTCTCTCCATAAATATCATCTTCCTCAGAGCTTTTATAAATTGAGTAGACTGAGGATGATCACAAAGAGGTGAAAGTTGAGGTAGAGTGGGTAGAAGAGACTCTAATATAGGAATCTATTGCTGCTGCAAAATTAGGATAGCTGATATCCTTAGGCTTACACGGTTGAGGAACTATGTAGGATTTAAACTTTTAGATACTAAAGCTAACATTCTATGTCATTTTACAAAAGCTATGGAGACCTTGGAGAGTAGTTGCTAGAAGAAGTTTAGTGATGAAAAGATGGAGTTTCTTTGTAAGAATGGTGCATGGAGGTTGGTGAAAAAATCCTTAGAAAGAAAAACTAAAAGTTATAGATGGGTGTTTTCTACAAAAAAGGTATCCCAAAGAGAGCTTGATAAATGCTACAAGCTAAGGTGGGTGAGGAAAGGCCTTGCAAGATATAAAGAAATATATATTGGTATTAAAACATCTCTAAATCTGTGTATCCTTTGTGATTGTAATGCCATACAATTTTGTGTAGAAACAACATATTGTGAAGATAATATTCTGATATTGTAACTTAGTGGAGAGTATATACATGTAGCAGGTTCCTCGTTTTAGAGCCCTTTAGTATATTTGAAAGTTTTTTATATGATCAATTATACGTGATTTGATTACTTAAGGAGGGGGATACATTGGAAACTATCATGGGTGCCGCCACTATGCTTTAATGCGCTATGATTTCATCTCTCATGACACATGAGAGCTGAAATGGAGATTTGTGATGATTACTAGCTTAAAGATGCATTTGGAAGTATTTTTATAATAATTATTAATGCATCAAGTGGAAGTTTAAAGATCATTGTATTGAAGATGCATTTGGGAATATTTCCATGATTGATGT
Organism: Gastrodia elata; assembly: GCA_016760335.1. Lineage (NCBI taxonomy): Eukaryota > Viridiplantae > Streptophyta > Magnoliopsida > Asparagales > Orchidaceae > Gastrodia > Gastrodia elata. Next base: position 33,120,275 of record CM028678.1, on the reverse strand, counting down.
GAAAATTTAAAGATTAACAATGCATTTGGAAGCATTTCCATAATTATCAGGTAAGAGTTTGACGATTATTTATAATAACGTTGCATTAGGAAGCATTTTCATAATTATTAAGTTGGAGTTTTTAATATTAATTATATTAAAGATGCATTTTGAAGTATTTTTATAGATTTAAATAAAAATACCCATAAAGAGTTAGGCTTGTGTGAGAAAAATTATAAGTCTAACCATGAGATGAAAATACTCAAGCCTTTTTTCTTCTTTTGGAGTTTTGTAACATCACCTTTTGAAGATTGTGGTGGTGTGGCTACTAAAATAAAATGAGCTTGTTTCATCCTCTTTCCTCTTCCATATAGGAAATTTTTTCCTCTCCTCCTCATAGACATATATGAATCTCACTAAACTAAATAAATATTGTATTTCTATGATGTGCTTATGTGAATCTACATTTGTGATTTGTATTCCTCAATGACTTGATCTCAACATAGGTGGCACAAAACATTCACACATTTATCTTCGAAAATAGACTCCAAAATAATCCCATGCAAAGCCCGACGATAGATAGAGTAAACTTCAAGCTTATAATTAATCGGCAAGGTTATTTACCATATTGTTGGGTAATAATTGTCATTTATTAAGGGGTGCATTAATGGCAAGTTGTCGATGGATCTTCTCAACTTATTTATCCATCTCAACTTGTTTATTAACATAGCTTCATATTTGTTAAAATAACATATTAGTATTGTTCGTCGTCTTGTCCTCAGCAAGCTTTATATTTAGTTAGTTAACTTCCTTTGCTTCTATTATGAAGCAACAATAAGAAGATCATTTGAATGTTAGATATGCTTGGTAATTGATTCTCCTAGAAACCAATGGAATAAAAAGGGTGCTAGTTATCAGCAAAGAAGGCTAGCCAATTACTTTGGAAGTTTGCTAATTTATTTTAAAGATTGTAAGGTAGGTTGTGTGATTAATAACTCACATGATCAATAGCTAAATCATGCATCTAGTTGACTATGATGGTGATAGTGCTTTTAAAAACGGTAATGAAAGTTCATAAGGAATAACAAAAATATTTATAACTAAAGAATAGCTCCTATAGCCAGCATTAATGGATAAGAACATGTAAAACATATCATATAATAAAAATAAAATATTTAAAACTCGTGTGAGAAACATATGACTACTAGAAATATTATTGGGAAGTGTGGTGTTGGTGGGTTTCTTAAGGTCATAGAAAGGGTAAAAATAGTTCTCAACTCTATGGAATTGAACTTCAAAAATTTTTGTTATTCTTAGCTTTGTTTTAAATATTTCAACTAAAGTTATGAAAAATTTCAAACATAAGACATAGAGAAACTAAAAGAGCTCACAAAAAAGTGCTTTAGGTCAACCTAAGATATCACAACTAAAATTTTGAAGGTTCACTAGATTCAAAATTTCACTTTTAAAAATATATCTCCTTCACTGTTCCACAATAGGGCGGAGACTCACATCCAATCTCTCATTGAAATATTTTGACTGCAGGCCTATCGAAGTCATCATCGTTCTCAATGTCCTTCCTTGGACGAAATCCTCGATGATGACTCTCTAAACACGAGTCAAGAGTTGTATTTGAGTTATTTTTAATTTGAGCCGAGTCTTAGTGAACTGTTATGTTTGGAGCTTTATTAGTCATTTGAGCCCAATGGGTTGTTTAGTCTATTTGTCGTATATGGTGAAGTTATATATAGAGGCCTCATGTATTCTTGTAGAAAAGAAGTAGAAAAAATAAAACTTGTATTCTTCTTTGAGCATTTGTTGCAGGGTTCCCTCTTGAGGATGACTACAAATTATTATAAGGTAGACATGAGGAGAAGATGACACACAGAATGATTAAAACTAAGTTATATTTCTCAAATTTATTTCTTTTAATAAGAAATGATGTCCTTTAACCAAAAAAACTATCAAAATTCAATTATACGAAACACATCACTTCATAACTAAATGGAATTCACTCAGCCAAACACTAAACAGCCGCTAAATCCAACAAAAGCATTCATCTCCCCGCTTTAACTCTGTATTTGTACCTCACCGCCCAAAAGAGATACAGCCCAAAGTTGACCAAACTCAACCCACACAGCAGCCAATAAAACCTGTCGAGCTGATAACTGTTCAAATTGCTTCCAGCCAGCCACGGCTGGCAGCCACGGCCACCGTGGCCAGTGGCGCTCCTCACCACCGACACCAGCACAGAGCTCAAGTAATACCCCATCGCAAGCGACGCCCACGGCAAGGACGTCGCGAGCGAGCGTATGCCTTCTGGCGCCTCCGCAAAGAAGAACTCCAGCAGCCCAGCCAATGTGAACAGAACTGCCGACCCGAGAAACAGGTATTGCGGAGCCACCCAGAGGAACGAAATTGGTGTGGAGTTGGACGCATGCTTCCTCTTCGCCTCGACGAGAGCTGCGACCGCCATCGCCAAGACGGAGAGGGCCAATCCGATGCCTATTCTCTGGAGCTGGGTGATGCCAGATTCGATCCCGGTCAGCTTGCGCGCAAAGGGAATGACAATGCGGTCGTATATCGGCGTGAGGATCATGACGAAAACAACAGGGAACACTGGAAGGGAGGCCGGCGCCACTGCAAAATTTCCCAGCAGCGTGTCCATCATCGCCGCCTGTTGGACCGAGAAGGTGGACAGCTGGGCGAGGCAGCAGCTGAGCATTATTGTTGATGCAAAGATTGGGAGGATTTTGACAAACACTTTGAGGAATTCCTGTGGCGGTTGGGGCATTTCATGGAGCAGCTTAGCGGCGAGCGCCTTTGCGATGACGGTGAGAGGGCTACCACTTGGGATTTTGGTGCGGTAGAGGGAAGAGCCGGAGAGGAAGGCGGGTATGGAGAGGAGGATGGAGAGGGTGGAGACGGCGAAGCCCCACTGCCAGCCTCTGTTGTCTTCGAGCCAGACAACGAGGGTGACAGCGACTAGGGCACCGCAGGAGAGGGAGAAGACGAAATAGTTGAAGAAGGTGGAGCGGTTGGCGCTGCCACGGGGAGTGGTTTGGTCTAGCTGCTCGGCGCCGTGGGAAGGGAGGGAGCCTTTTATGCCTCCGATGCCAAGAGCGGTCAAGTACAGCCCGGTGTACAGCATCACTGCATTGGCGCCGGTGGCTTCTTGGCCGGATGGTGGCTTCAATTTGGAAGACCGGGCTTGGATAGTCAGCATGGTTAGCCCCTGTTGTTCAAGGATAGAAAAATGATAAGTTTTCCAAAAAAAATTAAAAAAAATTGAATAAGGCATGGTGGCTTCAATCAAAGAGCTTCTCCAACTAAATCCAGTGCATCAATAGCCCCGTGAGCGTCCCTATAATTCATACAAACTTCCTTGTTCCTTCAACCATCTAGTTCAACAAAAAATTAGTAGAGCATCCTCTCTTCCTTCAATGATAGGGCTTCGATTTGTCAAGCTGGAATTCACTGTCCTAGAACTTGTTGATGATTTTAAAAGCTTGAACTTGACTTCACACTTCTTTGCTAGCTGCTGAGTTCTCAAACAGAGAAGGATTTCCCTTGGTAACTCACTTTCTTCACTCAATTTCCATGTCTTGATCAATAAGGTTAGTCCATTTGGTTCTTTGACAGCTTAGAGAAATTAGACCTTTGAATCAAATTTGGTCTGCTTTAAGGCTCCTTAAGGTGTATAATAATTAAATTGCCCATTTTAGGATTAGATTCTTGATTGATCAAGTGATGTGATAAGAGTCTAAGGTATATGTTTAAGGATGATATCTCCTTCCTTACGCATAAGCCACTATTTCTAAGAAACTCAACCTATTGAAGTTGTGAAATACGCCTCCATGAAATAACACCACTTGAACATTATATTTCATGACTAATCCGAGAACTAGTTTCATCACTGATGAAACTTAGATTTGCATTATAGCTCACTACATGAGCCTTCATGTTGATTATATGCTCACCTACATGAGATTCAAGGCTAGATAATAATTAAATCCACTTAGAAATGACCCAATAAAGATCTAATTTCAAAGCAAAGACCCATATTAAATTAGTTTCACTTAGATCTCAGGTTGAACAACTGACCTTGTCTGGAAGATTTGTCAGTCTTGAAGTTATGCATCTCTTGCTCCATGTTTAGATTCCCATCAATTACTGATGCAGGGCATCAACGGAATCCTCATTAATGCGATAGATCATAAATTAGTTTAATGGTACTAGTTTAATTGTGCTGATGCAGGGCATCAACGAAAATATCCTCAGTATGCCAGATCATAAATTAGTTTAATGGTAATATGTTTTCTTTTCTATTTTTGAGTCATATAGGTTTTTGTATTTGTTTCATAAATAGCCTTCATTCTAGCTCATATATTGTCATGTAAGTTATTTATGTGAAAGGACACATTATTCCTTCATGAGAGAGTTGATTTAAGGTTTATTCAGTCATTTGTGTGAAATGACATTTTAGTCTTTCATAAGAGAGTAAGTATATAGTTTTTTTGGTCCTTTTGAGGAAATGACACTTTATTCATTCATGAGAGGTTGGTTAATAGTTTTTATTATTATTTGGCATATATTTTATGGCTATAAATTGGCCACCCTCATATGTATTATGGTATTGCAAGTGATATAAAAAAATACTATCTTGACTTCTTAAGGTGTGCTTTGCAATTCTTGGAGGATTTCCAAGAAAATAAGTTCGGTCTGCGGCAAAGGACTGCTCGTAGAAGTTAATCTTCTTTATCGTAAGCGGCATATTCGGTTAGAAGGCTCCCGTAAGATTTTCTCCATTTATTTTTATTTTCTTTCATCCTACCTTACAAGTGTGCTCATTTAATCATAGGTCTCATTACTTGTAAACACTTACAACACTTCTCTATATTCTCAACAAGCGATAACATATCTACTAATAACTTAAATATGCAAGGTTAATTTTGTTAATTAATTGGTAGATTTGATTATGTTGCATGCCATCACCCCCATCCTACATCAGATTCGTATTAGAGAACTTTATTCTCATATCAAGTGCTACATTTCTATGTTAATTAATAATAATTTTTACTTTCATAAATATTAGAGGATCGTCAGTTTGATTAAAATTTAGTAGGATTATAGTTGATAATATTCTTAGCCACTCAAAATAAAAAAAGAGAAAAAAAAAATTCTTACTTTTAATTTATTCACATTCGCCTTATTAGAATCATTAAAAAAAATAAATAAAAAAAAAGTTATCTATATTTATCATTATAAATCGACAAGAGATTTACAACTTTATCATTGGTCGTTTCCAACCTTTAGGCTTCCAAGGGGTTTCATCATCTACTCAGATAGTTATGATTACTCGCAGTGGTCACCTATATCAAAATCAAATGCTCAGTCATAGATGTAAGAATGTTATTCTTAACCTGCAAGAGCAGCTCGAGGATCATATGAAAGAGATGCTCAATCATTTCTTCCCAAGACCAACTTTTATATGAAAGAGATGCTCAAACTCTTGCCTACAACTTTCTTCAACATTTCAAGACCAACTTTTATATGAACTCAAAACACTTAGGCAAGGATCTATGAGTATTGCAGATTATATGACTCGCATTGATGAGTCATTAACTCGATGTGATATTATTGAAGATTCTATAGCTACTATAGCTAGGTTTCGAGCTGTATTAAGACCTGACATTCATCGAGATATGTTGACTCGAGAGGTGTATACACTTGAAGAAGCATTTCAAAGAGTCCTCCAAATAGAACAATACTTAAGGCCAATTTCTCAATGCAAATTTAATAATGTGCAAGGTGCACCTCTTAAGCCAAATCAACCATTACCATCTATTTCTAAAGTACCAAATGATCAAAGAGTAAAAACCATATCTAGAAGTTCAAATGCTAAATCAAACATCACATACTTTACTTGTGGAAAGATAGATATTATGCAAATAATTATCCACATAGGAATCTTCATGTAGATTCCATCAATCCAGAATTACAAGATGATCATCAAGGTAATGATGTTGAGTGGGATCCATGTGAAAATGCTAGTGACGCTGATCAAGCTTTAAATAATACACATTTAGTAGTTGTTCGTTGTGTCTAAAATACCCCACAAACCAATATCGATCGGAAACGAACAAATATCTTTCACACTTACTTTAAAACTGGAGATAAGTCTTGTAAACTTATAATTGATAGTGGTAGATGCATGAATATTATCTCAGCTAGGGTATTAGTAAGAATAAAACTAAACCCAGAGCCTCATCCACAGCCATATAAGATTGCATGGGTAGATAAGACTAGTATCTCTATTACCCAAAGATGTCTTGTTCCCCTAAACTTAGCAACCTATTCTGATCGCATTTGGTGTGATGTTCTCCCTATGGATGTTGCACATATACTTTTAGGGAGACCTTGGCTATATGACTTAGATGTTACTCACTTTGGGAGAGCTAATACTTACATCTTTATGTTTGGGGGAAAGAAAATTATCTTAAACCTGACAAAGCCAAAGGAACTTTTGATTGAGAATCCCAAAGACTCATCTGCACCAATAGAGAAGCAACCTTTAACTATTATTAGTAGGCAAGAGTTTGAGAATTTTAGTGAAAATAATATTATTTATGCTCTTATTATTATGGAGTCTTTAAAAGGAAATGAAAATTCAACACAATCTTTTGAAGTCACTCAACTCTTGACTGAATGTCAAGACTTGTGTCCTGAAGAACTTCCTAGTGAACTACTCCCATTGAGATACATACAACTTGCCACACTATCGAATGAATCCAATTGAGCATGCTGAACTTAAGCGCCAAGTTGATGATTTATTACACAAATGATTCATTCATGAGAGCTTTCCCCTTGTGCTGTTCCAGCACATCTTACACCTAAGAAAGATAGAACTTGGTGCATGTGTATTGACAGTAGAGCAATTAATAAGATCACCATCAAGTATCGATTTCCTATTCTAAGGTTAGATGACATACTTGATGTGATGGTTGGATCCGTAATATTTTCAAAGATTGATCTTTGAAGTGGATATCATCAAATTAGAATGTGTGATGGTGATGAATGGAAGACTACTTTTAAAACACAAAATGGCCTTTATGAATGGTTAGTCATGCATTTTGGTTTAACTAATGCTCCTAGTACATTTATGCGCATCATGACACATATAATTCAACCTTATATTAGGTTATTTTAGTTGTGTATTTGATGATATTTTAATATTTAGCAAGACCCAAGAAGAACATCTAAGTCATTTAAGAAAATTCTTTGAAACACTTTGTCGAGAAAAATTTTATATTCATATGAAGAAATGCTCTTCATGACATCATTTGTGATATTTTTAGAGTTTGTTGTTTCAAATCATAGAGTCTCAACTAAACTTGAAAAGATAAAAGTTATTAAAGAATGGCCTACACCAAGATCCATTCATGATGTTAGGAATTTTCATGGGTTAACCACATTTTATAGAAGGTTCATTCATGGATTCAGTGCCATTATGGCACCTATCACACAATGCCAAAAGAAAGGTGTTTTTAAATGGACTCCTGTAGCCACTAAGGCTTTTGCTGAAATAAAAGAGCATCTAACTAGTCCACCAATATTGAAGTTGCCAAACTTTGATAAAGTTTTTGAAGTTTCATGACATGTTTCAGGGGTAGGAATAGGTGGAGTGCTTAAGCAAGAAGGCCATCCGATATCCTTTTTCAACGAGAAGTTAAATGATGCCTGCCAAAAATATTACACATATGACCGTGAGTTTTATGCAGTTGTTCAAACTCTACAGTACTGGCGACACTATTTTATATCTCATGTATTTGTTCTCTACTCTGATCATGAAGCCCTTAAATACTTAAGCTCTTAAAAAAAGTAAAGTGCTCGTCATGCTAAATGGGTTCAATATTTACAGGAATACACTTTTGTTTTAAAGCATAAGGTTGGTATTGAGAATAGAGTCGTGAATGCTTTGACTCGCATGTTTCTCCTTTTACATACAATGAAAGTAAAAGTAATTGGGTTTGATAAAATGATTTATGATTACTCTGCATGCAAAAATTTTGTTCAAATTATTCTTCATTATCTGAAGAGGGGCTAGTTATTGATTCAAATTACCAATTTTATGATGGCTTCTTTTTTATGGTACTTGACAGACTGTAAATACACATCTGCGTTTGCACGCAAGTGTACGTGATCTGAAGTAATAAGTAGAAAGTGTTAGTTTCTGGGATTTATCGAACCACAGAGAATTGGTTGTTTTGCTACTAAGGTTTATCTATTATCACTAAATTTTAAGCTATGATGTAATTGGTTGAGTTGGTTCTAAATTAAGCACAATAATCACTAAGTGAAAAGTAAGTTAGATAAAGGAAGAGGAGAGTTATGTTCATCCCACATATCATGATAAGTCATTAATGCATGTTGATTCCTCAAGCTTTATCCTTCATTTACTTAAAATTAAATCAAGTGCACATTATTCTTCCTTGAGTTTTATCTCAAGGTTTCACAAGTTCAAATCTTGTGCACAAAATGAACACACAATCGGTTCTATTTTGGCACAAAGATTCTTATAAGATTTTAGGTTTTGAGTATTTTTATCTTATCTCTTGATCAAGTAGATGTAGATTATTTAAATTTTTTAATATTTTATAAGCATTAATTCCACTACAAGCGTCACTCGCATCACACATAGTTGAGATGAGAGATTAATATGTTGGGCTCAATAACTATGTCACCTCGTTCATGAGCACACAACTAATTCTTTCCTACCCTCAATTATGTTGAGCTAAGGAGCTCACTTAGTGGGTCTTAGCATCATACGCATCAACACTTTTTAGTTGAGCTTAGATTAAGGTGCACTAAGCTCAAGAACTTTCTCACATAGTTCTAAGCTTTCATGCACTCATAGATCTATCATCTAACACAAGGTGAGCTATGGAGCACAAGACACTTTAGTTCTTGAGTTCATAAGTTCATTTTCCTTTAATTCACAATCAAGACTAAAATGATAAAAAGTATTTCTTGAGCAAGGCATTGAGTTCATACATTTTATTAATGCTTGAGAAAAACTTCATACAATAAAAATGTAATTATCAAACACATGTGATTACCCCAACCCTCCTTAAGGGAGATTTAGCTACTCATTACAAAAGAAATGAAAAAGGACACATACATGGATGAAAATCCTTTCATGATCAACTAAGAAAAGAAATTACAAAAGTAGAGTTTAGAAGATACTATGAACGTTCCTTGGAAGTTCTTTAGATTCTTCTTCTCCTTCTTGAAGTTCCTCTCTTAGGTCGCTAGTGCTGCCTTCCTTCTTCTTCTCCTTAGCAAAAATGGCTATTCCACCCTTGGGGAGTTCCTCTCTTCCATTATGCACCCCTCTTCTTTACTTAGTTGTTTTTGAGCAAATTAGGAAGCCCCCCTCTAGTCAAGAGGAGTGATATATATATGAGAGGGGCTGCATTCTTCCACTTAAGATCCAAATCAACAATTCCATTAGAAAATTCTAAGCAATGATGGCAATGAGAGGGGCTGCATTCTTCATTTATTTAGACAATACATCACCTCATAAGCCTCCTTTTCAATTAAAAAAGCAGCAGCTGTAGAGGGAATTATGGCTGGGACAAGATGTTGGTTGGGGGTCTTATCTCAGTCACAATAAATGGATTTGCCAGAAAAAAAATTGCGGCGGGCCGCTGCGGCATGCAATGGCACAAGCAATTTTCGCTAAGTGTCCTGCTGCCATGCGCTACCGCGTCCGCTTTTGCAAGTCACCCACTGCAGCGTGCTTTCGATCCTACGGTTTGCAATCTAAACCGCTGCAGCGCGCTGTTGCGTCCGCATTTCGTAAAGTCACCCGCTGCAACGCGCTACCGCGCCCGAGGTTTGCAAACGGACCCGCTGCAGCACGGGATTGCGCCCACGGTTCGCAAATTGACCCACTGCAGCGCGCTACCGCGCCCGCAGATTGCAAATGGACCCGCTGCAGCGCGTGATCGCGCCTGCGGTTCACAAATGGACCCGCTGCAGCACGCGTCAGCGCATGATTTCACAAAATGACCCGCTGCAGTGCGCTGTAGCGCTGCAGCGCGCAGCAGCGGATTTCTTTGAAAAAATTTGGAAATTTGCATAAATGTCTCAGAACTCTTTTGAATAAGCTATTTTCCTGAAAAGATAGAAAAAATTTGATTTATGAGCAATTTAAAGATCAAAAATTAATGAAATTTTTCTTTATTTTAGATATAATTTATGGATTCATCAATACTCTTCTTTGCATTCCTGATTCATCTCTTTGTATTTTTCTCATTGATGAGCTAAGTTCATGAGGAATTGCAGGACATTTTGGGCGTGACAAAACTATTGCAATGATTCAAGATCAATTTGATTGGCCTAGTCTAAAGAGAGATGTTGCTCGTATGGTTTCTCGATGTCATGTATGCCAACTAGCAAAAGGGAAAGCAGAATAATTTTGGACTCTATACTCCTCTTCCTATTCCTTAAAAACTTTGGGAAGACATAAGTATGGATTTTATATTAGGATTACCTCGTACAACACAATACTATGACTCTATTCTTGTAGTCGTTGATCGATTTTATAAGATGGCACACTTTATTCCATGCTATAAGACTTCCGATGTATCTCATGTTGCTACATTATTTTTTTGTGAAATATTCAAGTTACATAGTTTACCTAAGACAATTGTGTCAAATCGAGATGTACGCTTTATGAATTATTTTTGGAAGACTCTTTGGAAAAAACTAGGCACAAAACTTCACTTTTCAATAGCATATCATTCGCAGAAGTGGTAAATAGAAGCTTAGAAGATCTACATAGATGTTTAATCTCAGACCATTCTACTAGTTGGGATCTTATATTACTCATTGCTGATTTGCTTATAATTGTTTTATTAATAAATCAACAGGTATAAGTCCTTTTCAAATTCTAACTGGTTATGAGCCATGAAAACTAGTAGACGTAATTGATCTTCCCATAACATATAGAGCTAGTGAGTTTGCATCATCATTTGCTCAAAGAATGCAAGATCTCCACCAAGAAATTGAACATAAATTAACCACTACATACAATAAGTATAAAATTAATTCAAATAGGCAAAGAAAATTTATTAAATTTCAAGAAGGTGACAAGTGCTAATAAGGATGAGATCTGAGAGATTTCCAATAGGAACATTCAAAAAGTTGAATTCTAGGCGAGCAGGACCTTTAAAGATATTAAGGAAAGTCAATGAAAATGCTTATGAAGTTGATCTTCCAAATGATGCTGGAATATCTCCAGTTTTCAATGTGGCAGACCTTACATTGTACCATGATTATGCTTCTTTTGATATATTGGATGCTTTTACTTGTATTACTAACCTGCAGGAACCACAAAACCAAGAACCAGTATTATTAGTGGCACTACCGACTCGATGTCTCCGTTCTCATCATCCGTCCCAAATACTTGATGATCAAATAATTGTTAACACTGATGGTGGGGTTCAAGGATATCTCATTGGATGGAAAGGCCTTTCACCTATAGAAGACTCTTGGTTGATACATGAAGAACTACATCAACTTGATTTAGATCTACTTCAAGAATATAATGAGCTTTATTCACCAGAGGTGAATCCTTCAAAGCCGGGGAGTGCTGATGCAGGGCATCAACAGAACCATCATCAATGTGCCAGATCATAAATTAGTTTAATGGTACTGTGTTTTATTATGCTGATGTAGGGCATCATCGAAATCATCATTGACGTGCTAGATCATAAATTAGTTTAATGGTACTATTTTTTATTTTCCTATCTTTGAGTCCTATGGGATTTTGTAATTGTTTCATAAATAGGCCTTCATTCTAGCCCATATATTATCATGTGAGTTATTTATGTGAAAGAATACTTTAGTCCTTCATGAGAGAGTTAGTTTAAGGTTTATTCGGTCATTTGTGTGAAAGGATATTTTTGTCCTTCATGAGAGCGTAAGTATATGATTTTTTAAAACTTTTTTTGGAAATGATACTTTAGTCCTTCTTGAGAGGTTGGTTAATGGTTTTTATGGTCATTTGGAATGTATTTTATGGCTATAATTGGCCACCCTCATATGTATTATGGCATTGCATGTGATATAAAAAAAATACCCTCTTCTTCTTTATGTTATGTGAGTTTTATTCTTAAGAGAAGAACTTCTTGATGTGTAGTTTGCAATTCTTAGAGAAGGACTTCCATGAAAAGAAAGTTTGATCTGCGGCGAAGGACTGCTCGTAGAAGTTAATCTTCTTTATTCTAAGCGGCATATTCAGTAATAAGGCTCCCGTAAGATCTTCTCTATTTATTTTTATTTTCTTTCATCCTACCTTACAAGTGTGCTCGTTTAATCCTAGCTCTCATTACTTGTAAATGCTTAGAGCACTTCTCTTTATTCTCAACAAGCGACTCGCATATCTACTAGTAACTTAAATATGCAATGTTAATTTTGTTAATTAATTGATGGATTTGACTATGTTGCATGACATCACCCCCATCCTACATCAATTACGCAAGCAACTTATAGCTTCTATAGTACTACTATGATTAATAAATGCTTTATTAGTATTTATATTTGCTTAGGCTCAATTAAATAATTGTTACTTGCAAACTCATTTCATAAGAAAACCTCATCTTAAACAAGAGTGGTATAAAATGTTCTAATGGATGACCCAACTTAAATCCATTCATAATCGTGTACCTTAAGATTAATGTTATGCTTTTTTATGATTCATATGTTGTTACTAATCATTGCATAACATAGATCTAAACTGGATATAGAGCTTGCATGCTCTTAAGCAAAATTAACTCTATCTCAATCTAAGTTCTTCATGGCATGCTTAAGTTATGGATCTAATGTAACAATCCTAGATTATTACTTAGCTTAATTTTATATTAATTATAGCCTAATTATCATTTTATTAGATTCATTTAGTCATTAGAACAAAACTTAGAAGATTTGGAGTAATTTAGAGCTCAATTGAATATTTGAATTATTTTAATAATATTTAATTAATTAGAAAATTGAGATATTTAATTTGACCTCAAAATTGAAATCCGACTTCGTCATTGCGCTCGTCACCCCCAAATTAGCCAGAGGTAATATTTTGGAAGTATTTGGAAGTCATCAGATTTTCTCAAATATTTTAATGTATTTAAATACCATGAAAATTAGGATAATTAAATTGATCTGCATATTAAAATCCGTCTTCACCGTTGAGTTTCTCACCCTCGAATTAGTTAGCGATGAATTTTTGGGATTTTTTGGAGTCTGTTTATTCATCCAAAAATTTCTTAATTAGAGAAATATGATTAATTGAAATTGAGAAATAAATAAATTAAAATATATCTTTCCTTTTCTTCTTTTTGTTTGCACTAGGACCCGCCACTCTCCTCCTACGCCTGCTCACGCCATTTCCTCCCCTTTTGGCACACGTAAACCTCTCCCCATGCTGATGGGAGAGGGCTTGCTGCCTTGCCATCTCCCTCTCCTAATCCATAGCCCATGTATCTACTCCCCCTTGCTGAAGCCATCCCCATCTTCCTTTAAGTGGGAGCCTTAGCCCTCCTCCCTCTCCATTTGCTGGCAACTGAAGCTCCCTCAGCTCTGCAATCCCTCCTGTTGTTAGTAGCTGAACATGAAGAAGCTTCTCCTCTCAAGCCCTTGAAGAGAACCAAGCAAGAAACTCCATTCTTGCAAGCTAAGGTACCCATTTGAAATAACTTTCCTTGTACCTCTTTCTTGCATCCTCCATGTGCTACTCTTTCCATTATTTTAATCAAAGCATTTGTGAAATGGTATCTCAAGTAATTATTATATGGAGTCTAAGTTTGATCGTCAAGTGATAAATCTGGGATTTATAGTAAATTAAGTTAATAAGAACGACACTTTTCTATAAAAAATGTATACTTTGATATACTTTTGTTGTGGTCATGACAAAAGAGGAACTGGATTGAAACATGGGCTGAATTCTGAAATCCTGGAAGAAAACAGTTGTGGCGCGCCCTAGCGCGCCACAGCGTGCTACAACGCTCTCAAGATAGAGAGCTCCGCACTACTGTGTGTTGCAGCGAATCAAGACTGAGAGCACCGTGCTACCACGCACTACTGCAGATCAAGATAGAGAGCTCCGCACTATATCACGCTGGCAGATCAAGATAGAGAGTGCTGCGCTACCACGCGCTACAGTTGACCAAGACAGAGAACCCACCGCTAAGCGCGTCGTAGAAATCTCAAGATAGAGATACTGGCACTACCGCGCTCCACAGCGGAAGTTCAACAGAGCCACGCTATAATAAGATCCATATACCACGCTACCACATGTCGCAGTGGTCTCAAGACAGAGACACTGGCACTACCGCACGCCACAATGGAAGTTCAACGGAGCCACACTATAACATAATCCATATGCCACGCTACCACACGCCGTAGTGGTCTCAAGACAGAGACACTGGCGCTACCGCGCACCGTAGCAGAAACCAAAAAGAGGATTTGGCGCTACCACGCGCCACAGGAGAACTACATGCTACCCGGACTTAACGTAATTTTGAAACACTGATGCTACTGCGCGTTGCAGTGGTCTCGAGACAGAGACACTGGAGCTACCGAGAGCTACAATGCTACTAGACTTAAAGCATCCATGCTACTGTGCACCTTAGCAGTTTCAAAATAGAGACACGAGCGCTACTGCGCACCGTAGCGGTTTCAAAATAGAGACACGGGCACTACTACGCGCCGTAGCACCCATCGTAAGAACTGCCAACCAACAACATTCAAAACAACATTGGGGAGCAAAGGGCTGAATTAATTCTCTTACACAGCAAGACATAAATGCCAACAGCTTGAACCCTTCATTACCAAGGGAATAAAGGAATGATCATTTAAGGAAACCACAATTTTCTAAATGAGATTTATTGGCTGAATTAAATCTGAAATAGCTAAAAGGTGTCTATAAAAGAGAGAATCTAAGAATAAGAAAAGGTTCTTAATTTTGGTGAAGCAAATAAATATTTGACCACTAGCTCCTACAAGAGAAATAGAAGGAGAGTTCAACCCTCCCACAAGGAAGGAAGAAGGCTATATTTTGAAAGAGAGAAGATATAGTACTGGACGCGAGGAAGTAGAGCAACAAAAAGGGAAGACAAGTCGGTGAATGCGATAACAGTTCCCTGTGTAGTATTACCTTCTAACTCATTTTCTCTCTTGTAAAATGTCATGCAAAGGCTTTCTATTACTTGTATACTTTTCTGCATTTTTTATTTATTGGCAGCCTAAACCATCCTTAGGGAGGGTTGGGCATAGGCATGTAACGAATCAAGAAATAGAAAGTGTTGTACTCTAGAATTATCAATGAATGCATTTTTATCTTTGATCGAAATGTCGTGATGAATTAAATGGATTAGTTAATGTTAATATGAAAATATTTTGATGAATGAATGGAATTAGATTTGTAAAAATTATTGAGCTCTCAATTCAATAAGAGCTAAGGGCTTAAATGTTAAGTGTCCTCGCCGCTAATCACAGTGACAATATTAGTTGTGTGATAATGGCCAGTGCAACCCCTTGGTTCTAAGTGGATTAATTGAGCTATGAATATTAAATGATCACCATCAATTTATGTGCGATGTTGGTGCATAATGATAGTTACCGCATGATGTCCTACTGAACTGAGAAGTTGATGCATGTGATACTGAGAGCTATTAGTTGAGCTCCATAGCTCATTTTAGGTTTATGCAAAGAATAAGATGCATTCTGTGCTCAGGGTGAAGTGACATAGCCCGTGTAACCTAATGAATCACCTCTTTGGTAAACCTAAAATCGATGCATGTGAGCCATTAATGGAATCAAGTTCATGTGATTGAAAAACTCAACTTGTGAATTTCATGACTTAGACGCAAGTATTGAATTCAATCACTAGAAGCTTACATGAAAACCTAAATTTCATGATTTAGCATTCACATGCTCATCCTGTACACTAGACTAGATCTAGTTAATTTGGGGGGCACTCTAGAGAAGACTATGTCTCTCGATTAGAATAGATCGTTCATGTCATTTACACTAAATTGATATCAAAGAGTACTTACATGAATTCTTTATAAGCTGCATGCCGAAACCTAACTCTCCCTATTTTCATTAAAAGTAGTTTCTGAAAAAGAAACTTTGCTTGCTAAGATCTCAACCAATTATTAACCAAAGTAAATCCATTTTTTAAACATTAGTGAACTCTAGTACACCGTAATAACAAAACCAGCACTATTCCCAAAGGATGATAAATCTCGGGATCTCATTATCCCAAATATTACTTCAGATCACGTGCACTTGTGTGTAAGCGCAGAAGCCCAAAAATAGTATGTCATCAAGCCTCGATTGGACTCAATGAGTATGGGAGAAGCTCAACTTATTCATTAAAAAGCAGTCAAAAGCTGTAGGACTTTTTTATACCCATAGCTAGGGAATTATTGTTTGCTCGTTAGAATGATTCTTTCATGTTAATTTTAGAATCAATGGAAAAGTCTCAAAAATACCTTTCCATTGGTATATGGCACCGCACTTGAGGTGCCCTAAATCGTGAGTAATTGAGTGCAATTGGAGACACGTTCCATTTTCACCCAAGCAAAATCATTGTTGAGCGCTACAGCGCGCTATAGCGCCGGACTCTCAGCCAGGGAGTGCTCCAGCATGCAGCAGCACCAGCACTTCAGGAAATAGGGCATCATCGTGGGCCATAGCACTGGCTCTCAGCCAGGGAGAGCTATAACGCGCCGCAGCTCCCGTGTTTCAAAAAATACGGCGCCATAACACCTGACTCTCAGCTAGGGAGCGCTACAATGCCTTGCAGCGCCCTCGTCTTGGGAAGCCTAGCGCTGTAGCTCACTGTAGCGTCTGGCTTTCGACTAAAGAGCACTACAGCACCCGCGTCTCGGGAAACTTGGTGCCGTAGTGCTTGGCTTTTAGACAGGGAGTGTTATAGCATGCTACAACACGCACATCTCAGGAAACCTGGCACCATAGTGCCTGGCATTTGGCCAGGGAGCGCTACAGAGTGCCGCAGCGCCCGCGTCTCAGGAAATATGGCACCGTAGCGCATAGCATCATCTAAAAGCACTACAGCGAGCCATCGTGCCCAAATTTACCACAATGCGCTACAGCGTATCAGCCCGCCACAGAGCACCGTAGCACCTGGCTCTCGGCGAGGTAGGTGCTACCGCGCGCCGTAGCCCGCAGAATTGTTTAGTTTTGCCTAAATCGCATATTTTTTGTATTTTGATGACTCCAGAATCCTAATAATTAATGTAATATTTAACTTTAATTATTTTCTTCTTTGAGTAATATAATATTTATATGCCTCATTAATAGTAGAATGCATGTTAAAAAACCTAAAGTCTAATTTGAATACTTAACTAACTGATTTGATATTAATCTATAACTAAACCCTAAGAACCTTAAGAAATGCTTAATCTAAATAAAATTAATTTAACATCAATTTTTGGACATTAAAAATGCACAATAACTCTCTAATTGTATCATTGACCAATAACTAAGCAAATGGTCTTAATTTGGTTAAGTTAGGAAATAAATCCTAACTTGTCTAGCTTAAAACCCTACCATAATCTTCTTAAATAAACCACCTGATTTGTATACTTAAGGAACTTGCATCATCCCATTAATGCTCCTTGATTTATCATTGACCTTAAACTATTAAATTAGAAGTGTTAAGGTTCAATAAATTCATATGATTGATCATCTGAATCTAACATTTAGATCTTTAATTTTCTCTTAAAAAGGACTATTAGTATAAACTAAATCGTAAAATGATAATGATTTGTAAATAATCAATTTCTAATAAATTATGTGATTATATCTCATAATTGTAATATAGGTTGAGATCAGATGGGTTTTACCCATCTGATTTGTCTAATCAAACTCAATGTATTAAGGCTTATAGGTTTAATTTAATCCTTTTAGCTTAAATTATTATGTATTTTAGTGCTTAAATTTTAAAATTAAAATATAGTAGTTTAATTTAATAATTGCTAGATCTCATTAATAGATAAACTATTGAGGTAGGAAGAGCCTACTTATCTGATTTGTGAGGTAGAAACTTAGATGCACCTTCTTAGACTTAAATATCTGACTTTAAATTCTTATGGTAAGATAACCTAAATGCTATTAAATGAGATTCTTCCTTGTGATAGTATCCTAAGTTGGATAACTTTTATGTCATATCCTTGGATCCTTTGTGTAGGACTCACCATAATAGAGTGTGGATTCATTTGATTGTACTCCTCAATGTATATATAAATAGAATTGTTAGAACAAGAATTAGTAGAAATACTAGCTGAAGATGATAATATATATCCATAGTACTATTTTATTTCAATAGAAATCAGAGTTAATTAATTTATTCTGAATAGAACTATAGGGTTTTGGTATTATCTTAGGTAATTAGATAAGTATAGTTCAATTCAGGAAAAATATCCCAAGTTCAAGGGTGTTATAAGTAGGGGATTGAATAACTTAGTTTGAAAGAATAAAATATGACAGGGTACTACCTCATCATGTATTTCGATAAGTGCAATTGAACAAAGTAAGTGTTTCAAATTACATTTCTTATGACACTATAAGTATACTTTAAACTATGGAATTTAATAACTTAGTTTGAGAGAATAAATTGTGGCAGAGTTCTGCCCCTTATCGTCATGCGTTTCGATAAGTGCAGTTAAACAAACTAAGTGTTGAGCCCACCTTTCTTTGAAACATACCAACTATGTGTATACAACCTCTTCATTTGATAAGCTTAGGTATAATCTTAATTAATACCATTCAGTGGATAAGAATTAGGAGTCAGAAATTTAAGTGAATTTTGCATGATGGAGATAATTAGAATCATTACTTGATTTTGAATTAATTTCTAGATTTTGATGATTTAAGGCATATAATCATTAAAGCCTTAGCATATCATGAATTTATAAGTCATGACAGCATTAGTGGAGCTCTTGGCTCACCTAAGGATTCTATTAGCGGAGCATTCACTCACCTAAGATCTATGGGATGTCATGTGACATTGAGTTGGGCATATTTTTGGCATATAGTTCTATCACATATTCATATGCATATGTATATATTCAGCGGCATACAATAAAATTTTAATCCATTATTTACATAGTTTTAGTTTCTTTATTATTTCCCTACTTTTTATATTCAGTTTTCAGTCTCAATTTTACTTTACTTTTAGTTTTATACTATTTATTTTTTGTTTCAATTGTTTTAATATTTTTTCTATTGTTTTGCTTAATAACTTAAAAGTTAAACATTAGATAACTATAACCATTTTTTTATGGTTTTGTACCGTAGCTCCTGACTCTCGGCCAGAGAGCGCTACAGCGCTCCACAGCGCCCGCATGTCTGGAAGCCTAGCGCCGTAGCGCACTGTAGCGTATGAGTCTTGGCCAAGGAGCGCTGCAACACCCGCGTCTTGGGAAACCTAGTATCGTAGCACTTGTCTTTTGTCCAGGAAGCGCTACAGCGCACCGCAGCACCCACGTCTCGGGAAACCTGGCACTGCCGCGCTTGACTTGTGGTCAGGGAGCGCTCCAGGGCACCAGAGCGCCCGTGTCTAAAAGCGATGCAGCCAGCCATTGTGCCCAAATCCGCCGCAGTGCACTGCAGTGTATCAGCCGGCCACAGCGCACCGTAGCGCCTGACTCTCGGCTAGGCGGGTGCTACAATGCACAATAGCACGCAAAACTGCTCACTTTTGCTCAAATTACATATTTTTTGTATTTTGATGACTCTAGAATCTTAAAAATGCAAAAATATACCAAAATAAAGACTAGATTTAGTAGAATCATGCATTGTGTAAATGTAGAGGTAATTTTAAATATAAAATCTTCCTCTTATCCTAAATGACATATTCTAATTTCCTAAATGATTTATTTGAATAGCATATACCAAATGGTAATTAATGAAATATTTAACTTTAATTACTTTCTACTTTGAGTAATGTAATGTTTATATGCCTCATTAACAGTAGAATGCATGTTAAAAAATCTAAACTCTGATTTGGACACTTAACTAACTGATTTGACATTAATCCATAACTAAACCCTAAGCACCTTAAGAAATGCTTAATTTAAATAAATTTGATTTAACATTAATTTTTGGATATTAATAATGTACAATAAACTCTCTGATTGTATTGTTGACCAATAACCAAGCACATGGTCTTAGTTTGGTCAAGTTAGGAGTTAAACACTAACTTGACTGGATTAAGACCATAACCTTAGTCATCTTAAATAAACAACCCAATTTGAAAACTTAAGGAACTTGCATGATCCCAATAATGATCTTTGATTTTCTCTTAAGAATGATCCCAATAATGATCCCAATATTAAATTATAAGTGTTAAGGTTCAATAAATTCAGTTGATTGATCATCTGAATCTAACCTTTAGATCTTTGATTTTCTCTTAAGAATGACTATTAGCATAAACTAAATTGTAAAATGATAATGATTTGTAAATAATGAATTTTTAATAAATTATGTGATTATACCCCATAATTGTATTATAGGTTGAGATCAGATGGGTTTTGCCCATCTGATTTGTATAATCAAACTAAATGTATTAAGGCTTATAGGTTTAATTTAATCCTTTTAGCTTGAATTATTGTATATTTTAGTGCATAAATTTTAAGATTAAAATATAGTAGTTTAATTTAATAATTGCTAGACCTCATTAATAGACAAACTATTGAGGTAAGAAGAGCCTACTTGTCTGATTTGTGAGGTAGAAACTTAGATACACCTTCTTAGCCTTAGATATCTGACTTTAAATCCTTGTGGTAAGATAACCTTAATGCTAAATAATGAGATTCTTCTTTGTGACAGTATCCTAAGTTGGATGACTTTTATGTCATATCTTTGGATCCTTTGTATAGGACTCAGCATAATGGAGAGTGGATTCATTAGATTGTACTCCTTGATGCATATATAAATAGAATTATTAGAAAAAGAATTAGTAGAAATATCAGTTGGAGATGATAATGTATATCCATAGTACTGATTTATTTTAATAGAAATTGGAGTTGGTTAATTTATCCAGAATAGAACTATAGTGTTTTGGTCTTATCTTAGCTAATTAGATAAGTACGATTCCATTCTGGATAAACATCCCAAGTCCAAGAGTGTTATAAGTAGGGGATTCAATAACTTAGTTTGAGAGAATAAACTATAACATAGTTCTGCCCCTTATAGTCATGCATTTCGATAAGTGCAGTTGAACAAAGTAAGTGTTTCAAGTTACCTTTCTTAGGATACTATAAGTATACTTTAAACTATGGTATTTAACAACTTAATTTGAGAGAATAAATTGTGATAGGATTCTACCCCTTATCATCTTGTGTTTCGATAAGTGCAGTTAAACAAACTAAGTGTTGAACTCACCTTTCTTAGAAACATACCAACTATGTAAATACAACCTCTTCATTTGATAAGCTTAAGTATAATCTTAACTAATAGCATTAAGTGGATTAGAATTAGGAGTCAGAAATCATTTAGGTGAATTTTGCATGATGGAGACGACTGGGTTTCTTACTTGATTTTGAATTGATTTCTAGATTTTGATGATTTAAAGCATATAATCATTAAAGCCTTAGCATATCATGAATTCATAAGTCATGACAACATTGATGGAGCACTTAGCTCACCTAAGGACTCTATTAGTGGAGCGTTCGCTCACCTAGGATCTATGGGATGTCATGTGACATCGAGTTAGGCATATTTGAGGCATATAGTTATGTGGCATATTCATATGTATTATTATATATTCAGTGGCATACAATACAATTTTAATTCATTATTTACATAGTTTCAATTTTTTTATTGTTTCCTTACATTCTGTATTTAGTTTTTTTAGTCTCAATTTTACTTTACTTTTAGTTTTACACTATTTTTTTTTTCAATTAGTTTAATATTTTTTCTGTGGTTTTGCTTAATCACTTAAATGTTAAACATTAGATAACTATAACCATTTATAATAGCTTTCGATGTGTTAGACTCATTGTATAACGCGTGGTACTTTTGGGATCTGATAATTTGCTAGATCTAGAGCAGCCTGTGAATCTAGCTCAGGAGGCGTCACTGGAGATCTAGGAGGAGTTTTTGGAGCACTAGATGACTCTACATCAGCATTTATATTTTTGCATTAGTTTACTTTTAGTTTAGTCACTAGATATTTTGTTGTATTTTCATTCAAGTAAACTATTTATAATAACTCTAGATGATATCTTCTTTTCTTTTATGAGATGAATAATTTACTGTATTCTATGATGAATAATCTGGATGTATGCTTTAGATTTTACACTCTATATTTACTACTACTTATACTTAGTATTGTGATGTGGTCAGCATAAATGAAATGCTAATACTCATGTATACTGGATATTTATTCCACTCATAATCCAATGTACATAAGTACCCTACCTAATATTTAAGATAAGAATTTTACACTTTTCTTAAAAATTAGTACTCTAGTCTCTTTCCTTTGGAGTTGAGTTCAGCTCTTTATTCAACATTTATTCGGGAAGGTTTTGCAGTCCTTCCCGAGTAGCGCACCATTCCTCTGCTAATTATTAACTCTTTTGCACGCAGTGATGGGACAGGGCGTTACATCTAATCATACAGCCCGTTAACATATACCTAATTACATTTTTTTTAAATTTAATTAAGTACCGTACCATGTTGGATTTTATAATATTCAAGCCTTTTCTCCTTTTGTTGAGCTCATAAACATAAACCTCACTTTTTCTCCATGGCATCAGAGTAGGCTAGAACTTGCCTAAACTCTATATATGGCCTAATATACTTATTTAAATTATTATTTTAGCATTTAATTTTAGGCTTATAAAGTAAATATTTATTTTGTGATCTCTAAAATAATTCCAATCTTACTTAGGTTGTACACTTATGCCTTTAATCTCATTCTTAGTGTGTAGCCTTGCTCCACTTAAGATAAGTTGGAAACCTAAGGTTAATGAACTCCTAAACTTTGTTTGTTCATGTTAACGACATTCTAAGTATGTCATATTACAAGATGGCCAACTCACCTCACCTCAACTTACTTGTTTATATACCTCTACTTAAAGTTAAGTTTTCTAGCTTAATTGGTATTTTTTGCTTCTATGCTTAATTATGAATAACATAATCTTATAGATTATAACTTATTTATAAGTTTAATTTTCCTTACATTAAATATGTTTACATCATGTTATTATAACATACGAGTGGATGAGCATTTTGTCGCACATGACAAACCCTTATGAGAATGTCTTCACCTTACTTATGAGCACCCCATAAACCATGATCACCTACTGTGCCCTAGATAGATGATTTAATTATTAATAAATATATTCAATTTCCAATTTTTTGTTTAATAAGCCTTACTAATCCAATCTTGCATTTGCTACTTAAGATAGACCCTTACCAATGGCATATTAGTGGTTTTCCTTTGATTTCCCTTGGATTTGTAATTAGCTCTATACTGAATACTGTGTATAAACTTAATGTTAAGTCACTTAAGAATTCATTAAATATTGAATGGCATTGCTTTGAAGCTTATTTTTTTTAGAGATTGATCATACTTCTAACTAGCCGCACAATGGTAAATGCACTTGCATTGTTGTAATTATATTTCCATAATTAACTGAGTAGAACATTAAACTAGGTTCAAGATTGAATGTGAGTAAGACAATAATCTAAATACCTTAGATTCACTTAATGTGCATTGCATGATTTAGAATATTAGCTTCCTTAATCTTTGATCATAAACATATAACTAAAGGCATGTGGATAATTTCATATTTAGACCCATTATTATTATGATGAATATAGATTATTCCATATATTTAATGTTCAAATTCAATATGTATAATTCACATTTGTAAATTGGAAATAGAAAGGGTGGCCTAAACCTCAAGATCTATGGCCCTTCTTAAGACCTTATCACCTTATGTTCTTATGTATCCAATGGCTAATTTGTGAATCCTATGCTCATGTATCATGATAAATAAGTTTTGTGTGCTTTCTTGTAATATGCTTAGTCCTAAATGGAAGATGATCTTATGAGCTTTATTTGAAACATTACTGCTAAATCCAATGCAATTTATTTTATCCACGAGTTATTTATTGATCCCCAATGCCATGCTTAGCATGTTATGAATAAGAATTACAAGCTTAGTCATGTATTTCCAATGAATGGCCATCATCATAAGCTAAACATGTGTATATATATATATACACCACCTCATTTATGGCATGATAAATATGAAACATCTTTTCTATGCTTAGACTTTAATAATATGATTTTTAATTAAGTCATTTAAGACTACATCATTGATTATGATAACACTCTTGGCATGAAACTAGAGTTAATACTTGTGATAAGTTACCTTATGCTTTTATGTGCCTTCGCAAACCTTCACCTTTATGAGCAAATAAGTCTCTTGTGATTCTTACTGTAAATTACAGTTAGTATCCGAAATACTAGTATTTTGATACTAGAGTTGTCACCGTGTGCGCATAATCTTAAAGTCTAGCCTGCAAAGGCACATGGCGGTTTTACAGCAAGCCAAATACCTTTAAATTAAGATAGCAAAAAAAATTTTTGTTTTACACCTAAAATTCATTCAACATAATTGCATTTGAAAAAAAATAATCATTGTGCTCCTATTTTATCACAAATACTCTGAAAAAGAGAACATTTGATATAATTTTTAAATGAACACTACAATTGAAATTGCATAAACTATCACAAAATTACAATTAGTCTACCTAAAATTACATTATCAATCTCTAAATCAATAAAACCTTTTGTTATGTTTTTATATTATAAAATAATTAATTATGCGGCATCCTTAGGTTGCATCATTCTAACTTTATGTGAATTTATATTTATAATGCTCATACAAAAGTTATAAATTTTTCTTAAAGAAGTGAACTCCAAATAAAAATTAATTTTATGATTAATAAAAATTGAATACCAGGAATTATATTATTCAAATGATATTTAGATCCGTTGATATGATCTAAGAAAATTTATTCAATCATTTTATTAGTATTTCTTTATTTATATTAAAATAATATAAATATTATTTTTTAAAATTTATATTAAAATAATACTCAAATTTTATTGAATGAATTTTTCTGAGTTACAGAGCATTTCTGAATCAACAAATGAATGAATGAGGAGCCAAATAATAATTTTCATTATTTATGAGATAGCCGAAAAAATAGAGTTACCAAAAACTCAACGATGGCGCTGGCGATGTAAACGACGTAAGTGGTGTAGAAAGCATCGGATAAGAAGCCGCCGAGGAGGGCGAGGAGGAAGGCTGTGCCCATGAAATTGGTCACTGTGGTCGCCGACATTGAAGACGAGAAGTGCATGTTTCCGCCCATGTAAGTCATCAGGTTGCTCGCATTCGCCAGAAAAGCCAGATTCTCTAGCACCTCCACAACTGCATCTATGCATATATAATGAAGAGCAGCATAACAAGCAAAAGAATCCAGAAATTCGGCTTGTTTTCATACCCAACACAAAGGAAGCAGCAAGCATGCCTCCGTGCTTTCCTCTGAGTGCAGGCCTTCCTCTCCAATCCGCATATCCTGCCCATCTCTCTCCTTCAGATCCTTCCTGCTGCAATGAAAATGATGTTTATTTCATAGATCGATTGGGTAGAACTGAGAGAGAAATGGGAATCCACCATTCAATTTAATTTTCTCTCTTCGATTGCTTCTCTGCTCAAGATCCGTTTAGCAGCACATGTGGAGAGCCTCTGATTTAAAAGAGGAGGTCAAGCCATCCTTACAATTACTTCGGGCCAGTAATCCTCCTTGCATTTCATCCTTCAAGAGATTCGGACATTAAATTAGGATATATGCTGGTTAGAGTATTTTTAAATGCGCTCTCTACTATATTTTTAGGGGGGATACAAATTCCATTAAAAAATGTAATTTTACTGAATTTGCAAATAAAAATGTTGCTCACCTGCTAGACTCATTAGGGTTATTACCATGAGTTTGAGTTGAATTATCAAAGTAAAACACGTAAATGGGAAATATCGTAGATTTGCACTACTACAAGAAATCAACTAAACGAATAATACAATATTACATAGTACAAACCAAAATTTGAATATTTGGAGGAACAAGAAGATGACAAACTTCGTCTAGAAACACACCCAAGCCCTGTCTGCAGTCGACACCCTCTCAATCTCTTTCACAAGTTTCCTACCAAAAGGTTCTCTATTTATCTCAAGAGACACTCACATTTATCTTTATGAATTAGGGCTTCAAACAAATTTAAAACAAGCCCAAGACCGTCCAAATCTGCCCACAAATGAACACGGGACACCTGCTTTCGTGTCTGACCCGTCGCAGGTGCCTGGGCGCCCAAGCTACTATTCCACAGGTGCCTGAGCATGCTTGGGTGACAATGCCTCTATTTGGCAGGCTGTTGGACACCTGCCCTTTGGTCCAAGGGCTGTAGGGCACGCCGAAGCACCATAATTGCCCAAAACTTGCTTCAGAACCTCCCGGAATCTATCAAAACTCCGTCGACACCTTCTTTGGTGATCCAATTAGTCTCCACACCTTAACAATCTCCCACTTGGAGACTAATTAAGATAAACCCATCTTCAACTATGGAATTTCTTCTCCTTTGCTTCAACCCTTGCAAAGGAGGCGATGTGGCTCACCTCGGCTTTAATCACGTACCAAGGCCAACTGAAATTACACCTAGCTTCAGTTTCTGTGAATTCACCCCTTCCTTATTCATATGACCACATCTTTGGCACCAATGACCAGTCTTAGTTTCTGCTCCCGAGATAAAATCAGATGCTTTATCACTCGCTTAAAGTGTCCCTTCCATATTTACTTGAGCTATGACCAAACCACCTCTTGTCACTTTCCATGAGTCTCTGGTGAAGGTTATAACATATCTTGTATGGGCAATCTGACTGACAGAGATCATATTTCTCTTCAGACTTGGAACATGTCTGACACCCCTTAGTCCTCATACCACTCTATTTGATAACCCATGGCTGACATCACCCTTTCTAACAATCCTGCATGACTTATCATCCCACAAATAGACATTTCCCATATCACCTCGAGTCTAATTTTTAAATATCTTTTTTCTAGGAGTTGCATAAAAGAATGCACTAGAATCCACAACCCATGATTCTATAGTCTCCGAAGATAAGATCAACACATCTTCAACATCATATGTTGTAACATTTGCAGAATGATTCACATCTTGGTTTACTTCACCTAACAGTTCCAGGGCAAGACAATCCTTCATTAAGTTCCTCTTTTTCCATAGTTCTGGCACTCAAACTTTCCTTTTTCTTATTTTTAATTTCTCCATTTATATTTGCAAAACTTTGAGCTGAACTTGAAGCTTCACCAAAAGTTTTCTTATGAATTTCTTCATTTAACAAAAGCCCCGCAATATTGTCGACTTTCAAACTTGCATTTCTTAATGAGTTACTGATTGCGATAACTAATCCATCCCAACTATCCGTTAGTGAAGATAGAAGTAACAATGCTCGCACCTCATCATCAAACTTTATGTCCATAGAGCTTAACTGATTTGTCACAGTGTTGAACTCATTCAAATGTTTGATCACTAAACTACCATATACCATCTTCATTTTGCATAGCCCCTTCATCAAAAAACATGTTGGAAGCAGAAGGCTTTTCATACATCTTTGTTAAGGCCGCCATGAGATCCACCATTATTTTATCATTCTTTATGTTGAACGCCACTAACGAAGACAAAGAAAAGAATCAATCCCAATGTTGTTCTGTTAAGGATTGCCCATTCTTCATTTGTCATAGTTTATTTCTTCTTGACTTCTCCTAGTTCCAAGTACAATTTCTTCTGGTACATCAAATGCTCGATTTGCATCTTCAAGAACACAAAGTTTATTCTACTGAACTTCTTGAACTTGTACTTCTTCCATCTATCATTGCTCCCTATTAAATGACAAATCCTAAAACAAATGTTCTAATACCATTTGTTAGTGTTATTATGATGGGTTTGAGCTGAGGTTACCAAAGCAAAATAAAAAAATTGATACAAGAGCATAAAATCACAACATAAGCATTAACCATTCAAACATAAGGTGAAATAACCCTAGGTTGCTTCTGAGCTTAAACATAAGCTTAACTATGTGCTAATCTTAATCTCATTGCATTCCTTTTCAATTTATACAAACCCTAAATATTTGGGGTCAATCGAACCTCACTAGGTCAAATGGGTATTTTTGTCAATTTAAGTATCTTAATTAATAGCCAAAATATTTTGATCTCCAATCTAAAATTTAATTGCATTTTTTAATTCCTCACCCCCAAATTAGTTAAGGGTGCAAGTTTGGGAATTTTTGGAGGTCATTTAGGCCCTAATTAAATTTATATTTATTTGGGGAAATTGCACCTAAGGGTTTGGATTAATTTGAAATTGCAAAAAATACCTTTAACTAATTAACCCTTCGAGGATCCGCTGTGTAGACTGTGAGAGATCTGCTGTGCGGACCATGAGTGATTCGCTACGGAGCCCGGGTTGTGCGACAGCGGAGTCACGCTTCATCTCACCATTGCGCTAGTTAATTCTACAGTGTGGATCTAATCCCATGGAAGTGTTGATTTGCCATTAGATCTGCCCCACATATCCCACAACTAAGATCATCCTAGATTCATCTGTCAGGATTTGGAGGATTAGAATAGTATGGTGGTTCTGATTGATAGATCGGACAGCAGCGAAAAGTCCCGACACTGTGGACTTTCGTCTCCGCTCGTTTACATCTCAGATTGAGAGAATCCCCCTTACAGCCGACCACATGCCCTATCCCCTAATCCTTTAGCCACCTCAGTATGCCATTAGGATTCTCCCTCAATTAGCTAGGTATCTCTATCTGGCCCCGTGGCCCGGCCGAGCTCGAATTAGAATTTGAGAGCTCGGCCATGGCTTGAGCTCTCGGGTCACCTCCAACCCGTCCAACTACACCCAGGCTTCTCGTTGAGGCTATAAATGGACTCACGACTTTTTTAGAGAGCTATTTTCTCTCCGAGTTATCCCAATTAAAGCCCCCTATCCTCTCGACTAACTCTACTATCATAAGCTCTCTTAGTGTTTCCAGCCATTGCTAGTGCAATTCAAGGGTGCGTCCTGGAGTTTAGGACACCTAGTGTCCACTGGATGCTTGAACAGCCCCTGGATCACTCCCTAAGTCGATAACAAGCTCCCTTATCAAGAACCAGGTATCCTTCCATCCATGCCTAATCAGGTGGGCTCAACATTGCTTCTAAACATTCCTTGATTGCTCATTTAGGTTAAGAAAACTCATAGCAATTGACTATAAGGTATGGTTTAACCCTGATTAAACGAATCAATCAATCGGGCTAAGGCTTTTCCGGGAGGTTGGGTCCAAGTAAGGACCTAATGATCGGGTGTATCTCAGACCCAACCACCTTAGGGGTTCGATCCACCTCACCTCCCAGAAGGTGTAGGGATCGAACCCTAGGTGAATCGTGGCCTCTATGGAGAGAATTGACTCCCCACAGTAACTCAATGGTAGAGGCCTCATGCGAGTAAGGCCCGAGAGATCTCGATCTTCTCCCAGAGGGCTAATGGGTGCGATCGATGCATCTCGGCCCACTGATCATATAGGGATCAATTTGGGGTCATGGCATGATCAGGGAACTTCGCAGTTGGGCTTGGAATCCTAACCCTAATTCCTTATCCGTCAAGGAAGAGGGGTCGCGGACGATGCACTGTGTGGGTCGGGTCGACCCACGACCCGCAGGGTGCGACAGTCCTGGGTTCCTCGGGCCTCGGCCGACCTGCACTGTTTGTATAATGGGCTGAGCCCATTTAATAAATAAAATGGATTTAGGAATTATTTCCCTTAAGAAAAATAATTCAATTAATGGAAATTTAATTAAAACATTCATAATAAATTATTTGAATAACTTCTTATATACTCATCCAAGCCATATGAAATTATATGTCATTTTAATTAGAAAAATACAAGCACTAAGAATATACAAAATTATTTTAGGTTCTGTGAATGGATATTCTAATTTTACCTGATTACTTTAGTAGCTTGATTAGTGAAGATTATCATGTATACTTAGCCAAATTGCATGATTTAATTTCATATGACTCCTTATACCTTATAGAATGTATGTGCTAAGTAGGATAATTTTGTATATTATATTTTTCTAATTATGCCATAATCCTTAATTTGCATGTTTAGTGAATATTAGGGTTTGTAATTAACCAAATTGCAATTTTAATGTCTCTGATTATTTGTATGATTAATTAGAACATGATGACCAAGTTTCATGGAATTTATATATTAAATTTGTAACTAAGTGCTAATCTATTTTTGGACTTATTTAGAGTTTGATTAGCTTTAATTACCTGCTGTTTTAATAACAGTAGTATGCATGTTAGAAAACTTAATTTTGAATTGGACATTTAACTTTTTTTTTTTAATTGACATTAATCAAGAATTTACCCTTAATGATCTTTATAAAATGTTAAGAAGATCAATAATGAATTAATAATGATTTGAACCTCAATAATTGGTAAAGAACTTACTGATTTGCTTATAAACCAACCACCATGAAAAAAAATTGACTAGGTCAACTTTGTGTTCAAACCCTAACTTGATTAGATTAAGTCTCAAACTTATTTAACTTGAACTTAATAATTTAATTTGGACATTTAAATGACTTGCATAATTCTATTAATTCTTACTAATTTGGCATTGATCTTAGACTAGTAAACTAGAATAATAAGGATCTAAATATATTCATGTAATTTACGATCTAAGCTTAAGCTTAAGATCCCTGATTTTTTTCTTAAGTAAGATCATTAGCAAAACTAAATCTAAAAAATAAGATTGATTAATACAACAATTAATTCTCAAGGAACTTATATGATTTTTTCACATTATCAATATAGTTGTTAAGTTGCAAATACTAGATTTGCATACTTAATATAAGGATTTAAATTATGTGATTGAAAAGGATAAGTTTAAATGAACATTAAGTATCTTGGATTATAACCTGAATTTAGGTGAATCTTTTTCATACTTAAACTTTAAAATTAGAAGATAATATAAAGATCAATCAAATCATCAGACCTCTTAAATAGGTAAACTTTTGAGGTAGGAGGAGCTTATTATCTGATTTAGAGGTAGAAGCTTAGATGAACCCAATGATCTTAGAGTATTAGATTTTAAATCCTTGTGAAAGAATATCTTAAAGATCTAGCTTGAAATTATCCCTTTTGGTAATATCCTATGTTGTGTGGCTTCTATGTCACATCATTGGAACTTGTGGTGCCATGCCCCTCAACCAAGTATGATTAAGAGGCGGTCGCCACTTGGCAAACCCCTCACTTATCACTAGATTAGGGTATGACCCCCAATCCACTAATAAGGGAGGGATAAGCCCTTAAGCAAAAATCAGCAGAATCATTCACTAAATACATTCATGTCATTTAGAGTGCGAAAGCAAGTAAAGAAATGAATTCACATCTATTATACCATAATACAGAAAATAGAAAACATGCAGCTCAGAATAAAGTAATATAGTGAAAGGAAAATACACTGGGTGTCTGTATTATTACAACATTTAAGAGCTTAAAACTAAAAATAAAATAACTTTTTGCCTCACAAGCAAATAGAAAATTAAAGGTCATCAACAGCAGGGCACTCTTCCTCCTGATCTAACTCCACTCTTGGCTCAACCTTAAGTATAGCTTAGGTTGAATAGTTCTATGCATTAACTGATATTACCATTTACTTAAAACTACTAAAGCAAATAAATGGGTGCAGCAAGCTAAGAAAGAACAGATAAAAGCTATAAATAATACATTTATAACTTAATAAATAGTGAGTTAAAAAGACATACCTCAACCCAAAGCTGTATCAACGTTAGGCAATATATATATATATATATATATATATATATAATAAATTATAAGTATTGAAAAGAAAGACTCATCCTAACATGCTGATAATCATCTAAAATTATACAAATTAACTTAAAATAAATTAAAGTGTGATACATATGAGTAAACTGAATCAATATCAAGCTTCATAGCATATTTGTAAGCAAGTAAGCACTAAGCTAAAATAGAACTGAAGTAAAAGTAACATAAATATAAAAGAGTCATGTACAAGTTACCATATCATAAAAATTAGCTAAACAAACCACTGAATTGTAACTGAACTGAACTTTATCATATCGTATCACTTAGAATCTTAAGCTAAGGTAGAAAATTGTACTGTACTAAATAGACAAAAAAGACATGAAATACTTTTTAGTTATTTTACTTTACTCCTGTTGACACGTCTAGAAGTAGCTAAGGAGTCAAGCACGTCTGCAAGACTGAGGTGGGTTCTTGAACCAGGCATAACTCTCCCTAATGAGTTCTAGGTATCATTATTTCTTCTTACTGCCTGTCCATTGGCAGTAATGTGTGTACACAGTCTCCCATGTAGACATGAACTTAATGCAAATATTATCCTAATTTTCTACATTTTCATTTCATGCATCAAAGTATCTTATATGACATGTTCAATGTAAAAAGGCTCAAAATACATGGAATGCAAAGCACAAAGTTCAATAGTAAGCGAGAGACTCTACTAAACACATGTAATATTAGTTATCATCTAATTTATCTATTCTAGTTATTCTAAGTTTATACAAGCTCAGGATCTACAACACCCTACTATCAAGTATAAACTTAGATTCATGGCCTTATAAGGTTAATAGTAATTATAACTAATCAAGTCATAATAGAATTGAATCAAAGACACTTATAAGTTAAATAATTAATCAACATATCCTAATTAATGAATTTAGATGATCCAAACCCAATCTTGATTAAGGTAAACCAAGATTTAGAGATTAAGCATTAAACTCCAAAATTGGGGTTTAATCCCTTAATCTAAAAGTAATCCTGAAGGCTAAAGTTTAAATCTCAAACCTTCTCAATACTACAAGTTAGGTTACCTTACTATGCAAAGTCAAGCTTAATAAGATGGATCTCTAGACTTAGACTAAGGCTAGAATATTAAATAATCATTAATAAAGGTTGAAATTTAGAAACTATTAAAAACTAAGGTTTCATCCATTAAGTAGCCCATTTAACTAATGAATGAATTCTAACCTAATTTTTATCTCTAATTCCTAAGGAAGAGATCCTAAAGGTTAAAGAATTTCCAAAATGATTAGGTTATGATAGAAGGTGAGGATTTAATCACTTGTGTTGATTAATATTAACTTATTTTATTACTAGTTTAGGGAATTTAGAATTAACATAATGTGAGCTAAGTTCACCTTATGAAGCTATTTAAATAACTTAGGAAATTCTAAGAGGAATTTAGGGTTTTTCTTAAAATATCAAATTAATGAATCTAAACCTTATAAATCGATCTCAAATAGTTATATTACTAATTTTAGTGATTTAATTAAGATTATAAGGTTTAAGGGCATATAAACTTAAATTTGGGCAAAATGACTGTTTTGCCCCTACTTAAGGGTCTAAAATACTACTTTTAGATATTTGTCTCCAAATTGAAATTTATCGATGCCAATTGATTTATTTATTATCTAATATGAAGATAGACAGTAAGTCACTAAATTTGAACAAAGATTAAGCCTTGTGAACTCAACTAAAATTTTTAGATTATAAGGGAAATTTATTAATTTTACCTAGTGAAGTCTAAGAATATAGTCAGTTTATTATTATTTATTATCTAAAAATTCTATAAAGTCTAAGAATACTAAATTTTGAGGCCTAGTGGTCAAGTTATAGCTAAAACAAGTTTGGAGTTCAAAAATATAATTAATGGGTTTTAGAAAAGGTCCAAAAACCTAACTTTTTCAAATGATATATAAATTCAGCAAACTTAGAGGCTATAACATTCCTATAATATACTGAGTGCAATAACTAGGAGTAGATTAAATTTGGACTCTATTTGATCAAATTATGAGCTAATCAAGTTCTAAGGTAATTAGAGCAAATTAGAAAATCTAATTATCAAACTCTATATTTTCTTGCAGTTTACTGATAATTAGGTTCTCCTGATCAAAATAATATATTGAATGACTTAATTTGGAGCTAAATTGGCTAAGTTATGACTAATTGAATTTCTATGTCAAATAAGGTAATTTAGGAGGGTACCCAAAAGTCATTAGTAAATTTTCAAGTCTAACACCAAAACTATTACTATCACTACCCTCATGACATTCCCTTGATTAAAATAAAAACCATATTGCCTATACTAGGATCAATGGGTGCAAAGTTATGGAGGTTTGAAGTTTTTAAGGGTTTTGAACTGAGTGGGAAGTCCTAAAATATCACTATGTTAAATACTCATCATATTAGAAATTTAATGTTTCCATAATGTTCCTCTCATTTTTCTGAGTAAATGAGATATATATTTAATATATATAGACTTATGGATTAAGAGTTATGAGCCATTAAAGTTTTTAAGAAATTATTTGAAATTTAATTAACTAACATTAAATGATTATTTAATTAGTTTAATTAATCTACAGCTCCAATAATAGCGGCCCCACCATTGGATCAGCTGCAAATGGGCGGGCCCCATGACAGAGCGTTGATGGAAAGGTGCGGGCCCCACCTTCTGACTCGGTAAGCAGAGGAGGCAACAGCGCAAGTGCGGGGCCAACATGAGTCAACTGACTATGGAAGGTGGGACCCTCAGCCTTAAGTGCAACATGCGCTAGCCACCCAGACATGCAGGTCATGCCCAGAGCGACACAGCCCGACCTGGAATCTCTCCCTCTTCCCGCTAGCTGTCGAGGCCGACAAACTAGGGCACGTAAAAATGTTGGGTTCCCGTTATACGACCCAGAAACAACCTCCTAAATGCTCCTGATGGTTCTAGTTATAAAATAGCTATACGACCCACTAACAAATGGGCGGGTCCCACCTGCCGATTGATTTATTTAAAAATTAATTAATAATTTAATTAATTTAATCAAATTTCATATTTATAATTTGACTTATTAAACGTGTTAAGAAAAATCCTAATAATTCACCCCTGGCTAATTGAAGGGTGAGGAATGTAACGGCAAAGTCAGATTTTGATTTTGACGAGTATTTAATTTTTGTATTTTTGGTGGTATTTTAAATATATTAAAATATTGGACAAAAATCCAATGACTTCCAAATACCTCCAAAATTCCATCCTTAACTAAATTGGGGGCAATGAACGCAATGGAAAAGTCAGATTTTTGTTTTGAGATTAGTTTAATTAGGTCAATTTCTAGGGTTCTTGAAATTCCCAAAATCATGATTTGATCCATTTGACCCCTGATTTAGATCAAAACTTCAATATAAGGTCCTAATGACTATTTAAGAGTATTATAATCAAAAATAAAACTTGGATTAGTCCTAATTAGCCAGGGTAACAACCTTGGGTTGCTATAGAACCTTTGTGTATGACTCACTGTAATAGAGTGTGAATTCATTAGTTTGTATTCCTTGATCTATAAATAGAATTATTTGAGTGGATTTAGTAGTATTATCATATGGAGATGATAGTGCACATCTATAGAGCTAGATTATTCAGTACTAGATGGGATTGGTTAATTTGCCTTGATTAGAATTGTAAAGTCTTAGTCTTATTCTAGGTAACTAAATAAGTACAGTTCAGGTCAGGATAAATATCCCAAGTCTAAAGAATATCATAGTTTGGGAGTTTAATAACTTAGTTTGAGAAGAATAAACTATAAGAGGATTATGTCCCTTATCCTTGTGTGCATCAATAAGTGCAGTTAAACAAACAAAGTGTTAAAATCACCTTTTCTATGACTTGCCAAATCATGTATATGCAGCCTCGTCATAAGATGATTTAGAGTATAGTTATAATGAGAATCATAAAAATTCATTAGAATTGGATCAAAAGTCAGAATTCAAGTAGATGAATTATGTGCAATAGAGACAAATGAGTTCATTGCTTAGTTTTAATAAATTTTTGAATTTTTATAGTTTAAAGCATATAGTTATTAAAAGCCTTAGCATATCATAAAATGCATACGTCATATCAATATTAGTGGAGTGATGTACTCACCTAGGATCTATTAGCGGAGCGATGTGCTCACCTAGGATCTGTTAGTGGAGTATTCGCTCACCTAGAATTCTGTGGGATGTCATGTGACATCAAGTCTGGCATACTTATAGCATACAGTCCTATGGTATATTTAGATGCATTTGCACATATTCTATGGCATACAGTATAGTTTTGTTTTAGCATCTATTCCATTTTAGTTGTCTTACTATTTTTTTATTTCAAGTGCCTTATTTTTAGCTATTGATTTACTTTACTTTTAGTCTTATTTTGTTCTATATTTTTTGTTATTTTAGTGTCTCTTACTATAATTTTGTTTATTTACTTAAATATTAAACCTTAGATAATTATAGCTGGTTATAGTAGCTTTAAATGTGTTAGAATCATTGTCTAACATGTGGTACTTTGGAGATTCGTTAATTTGCCTGATCCAGAGTAGCTTATGGAGCAAGGTCAAAATACTTCTCAAGAGATCTAGGAGAAGTTCGTGGAGCACTAGTGGACTCTACATCAACATCTACTTTTTTGTATTTGTTTATTTTCAGTTGAGTCGAGAGATAATGTTCTGGCTTTGTATTTAAGTAAACTATTTGTAATAATTAAATTCTGGATGTATTTTCTTTTCTTTTTTGAGATGAATATTTTACATAGCTTCTGTGATGAATGTTCTGAATGTATGCCTAAGCTTTCGCACTCTGTATTTACTACTATCTATACTTAGCATTGTGATGTGAACAACATGTTAAAATGCTAATACTCATATATATTGGATCCTTATTAAAATTCCTATCATAATCCAATATACATAAGTACTCTATATAATACTTAAGATAAGGACTTTACACTTATCTTAAGGATTATCACTCAGCTCTCTTTTGGGGTTGAGTCTCAACAGTTTAGTTAACAAATTTTAGGGGAGGATCAATAATCCTTTTTGAGTAACGCACCATTTCACTACCAATCATGAATATCCTTAAAATTAACTCATTTGTGCATGGTGACGGGTTGGATCATTACATAAGGATTTACGTGAAAAACTTAAAACTTGGAAAAATCACAGATCCACACCACCACAAGAAATATACAATATGAAGAATACATAATTATATAGTAAGAACCAAGACTTGAACCTTAGGAGGAAGAAAATGATGACAAATTCTACTTAGGAATACACCCAATCCCTATCTCTCTTCAACACCCTCTCAAACTCTCTCACAAGTCTTCTCCTAAAAGTCTCTCTATTAATCTTAAGAGGCACTCATGCCTATTGTAATAACCCTAGGTTATTACCCTGTTAAGATATAGTTTAATTACTCCCTAACTTTAATACCATTGCTTATAGAACATCAAATTGAGCATATTCTAAAGATTTGAAGTCCATTGGACTTCTCTAAGTCAGAGATGATATTTTGATCAGTCTAAATGCCCTAGATTAGACCTAAAATATTTTGATCTCAGAACAAAATCTGATTATATTTTTGAATTCCTCACCCCTAAATTAGCTAGGGGTGAAAGTTTGGTGCAATTTGAAAATCATTTAGGCCATAATTCACATTTAATTAAAATGGTCTAATTGCATAAAAGGGTTCCTAATCTTTCCAAATTGCTAATATATCCCTAAAACTAAATTAACGGACCGAGGGCGATCGGCTACGGAGCCCGAGTTGCGAGACAGCGGAGTCCCGCAAATCTAACCATCGCACTCATCTAATGGATGGCTAGGATTTGATCCAGCGGAACCACAGATCTGCTGTTGGATGCATGTGACGCCTCACCCCTTAATCCACAAGAATAAGCTAAGGGGGTGGTGTGTCACTCTGACTAACCCTTCTCTTATCATTAGATTAGAATAAAATCCACAATCTACCTAATAAGGGAAGAAGTAAGCACAGACTCAAACATCAGTCACTATCTAACAAAAACATACAGAGTGCGGAAGCGATTTAAAAATGAGAAACATCCAAGCATCACAATATAAATAGCAAGAAATATAACTCAGAATAAAACTATAGTAATCCAAATATATAGTCAAGGGTACCTGTATTATTAGATCAATTTAAAGTTTAAGCAATGAAGGTAAAAATACGCTCATCCTCACTTATAATAAAATTATACATCTTCTTTTAAGGGCTCCTTCTCTGGATAAGGCTCCACTCCTAGCACCTAATTATCTAATTGAAGAGGATCTGCTATTGTCGGTTTCACAATATAGGACCCCAGCCAAAAAAAGAAAAATTTTGTGTTAGACAATTGTCTAAGTACATTTTAAGCTGATGAATTCTTATGTGTTTTATAATATCACCATTTTGCATTTCTAAGTGATAATTACATCAAAAATAAGAGCAACTAGCAATGCAATAAGAAAGAAAAAAACTATAAACAACATTTATAACTTTAAGCAAAAAAGAGGCTAAGACATGCCTCAAATATAAGCTAAACAAGGTAGGGCATATATAAATAACTAAACAAGTACTAAAAGAAAATTCTAGACCTAAACATGCTGATGATCATATGACGTATGCTAATTTAAAATAATAATCTGAATATGGTACATATAATATGAGCAGTAAAGTCTAACATCATATACAAGTGAGCAGGTAAAATAATATAGCTAACTGTAATAACATGCATCAATAACATCATAAACATTAAGCTGAAAAACTGTAAAGGAACGTATAACTGCCATATTAGAAGAATTGGCCAATCTGGCCCAACATATATATATATCCATCCCCATAGCATTTCTGGTCTAGGGCAAACATATCTCAATAATACTGTGTAAATGAAGAGGCAGATAATACTATGCAACATCTTTTAGTAATTTTACTTTTGTTTCTGTGGACAATTTCAAAAATAACTGAGGAGTCGAGCACATCTGCAAGACTAAACGGGTCCCAAGCCTAACACACTCTCCTCAATGAGTAGTACTAAGCATCCTGATCTCACCTTATCCCTATCCATTGGAGTAAATGTGCACCATAATCCACCATAAATTGAACCTAAATGCAAATGTTTTCCTAATTTTCTAAGTTTTTATTTTCATGCAATAATATTTTCTTATATGACATGTCCAAGAAAAATGGCTCAAATATTAAGGAATGCATAGCAACAAAATATCAAAAGTAAGAAAGGGACTCTACTATTATGGTGATATCATTTGTTTTCTAATTAAACCATTCTAACTATTCTAAGTAACATAAGTTCAGGATCACCATTTTCCTACTATCGAGTGTAACTTAGTAAATTGTCCTTATAAGTTAAAAAGGATTATAACTGATCAGGTTCTAATCTAATTTAATCAGAAGATGACTATGGGTTAAATCAATAAATCATACGTTCTAGTTTATAAATTTAGACATCCTATCTAAGATCTGATCAAGATCTTTTAAACTATAGATTATAGATTAAATACCATGAGGATTAGGCTTAATCACATAAACCAAAAGGATAAGACTTAACTTCTAGTTTCATTCTAAAAGTGATTTACTAATTAAGGCAAATCCTATTAAGAAATAAAACTCAATAGGATGAATCTCCTATCTTAAATCTAAAGTTAAAAGACAAAATAAGCAAAATAAGTTGTAAGATTCTAGAAACTAATAAAAACCAAGGTTTCATTTATTGAGTAACCCATTTACCCAATGAATAAATTCTAACCTATAA
Organism: Gastrodia elata; assembly: GCA_016760335.1. NCBI lineage: Eukaryota > Viridiplantae > Streptophyta > Magnoliopsida > Asparagales > Orchidaceae > Gastrodia > Gastrodia elata. Next base: position 33,080,421 of record CM028678.1, on the reverse strand, counting down.
TCTAATCCTAGTCTCAAGAATGGTCCTTATGTGAGGTGTAATATCCTAAGAAAAAGACTTAGGAGGGCTTCTAGGGATTTTACAGTTCTTGATCTAAATACTAATTTTACTCACTTAAATGATTCTAATATAAGTTTTAGTGTTTTAAATGACTAATTAAAGGTTAAGGGTGTTTAACCTAAATTTTGGGTAAAATAACTATTTTGTCGCTACTTAAGGGTCTAAAAAGTTAACTTTTGATTTAAGGGTCCAAAAAAAAATTTCTTGGTTTCAAATGATTCCTTACTGTCTAACTTGAAGATAGACAGTAAGTACGTCCACTTTGGACTTCAAATGGTCAAGTTATGACCAAAATGAGACTAGGGATATTTTGGTCATTTTTCTAAATTTATATTATTTCGATCTTAAATATTATTTTAGATTATTGATAACATTGAAATTCTAAACTAGTTAGCATCTTATATTTTCAAATTTGGAGTTGAATTAACCATGTTATGACCATTTGAATTCTAAGGGCATTTTAGTCAATTTTCCCTAAAGTTAACTATGAGATCTAGGGTTGACTTTTTTATCCTGATATCTAAATAGGAAAACTAATACTACTACAATAATGGGGCTATTCTCCTGAGTATTTTAAGACCCATATTGACTATATTTGGTCAACTAGGTCAAAAGTTATCGGATCTTAAATAGGTCATAAATGCTACTTCGTTATGCATACCTCAAAATTAATTTTTGCATTATGCCATTTGATTCAATTTATTTTTTTGAGTAAAATGAGACCTATATTGGTTATGTTTAGATCATCCTACAAAAAGTTATTAAGCTTTTAAGTTCTATTTAATTTTTAGTTAATTAAATTACTATTCAAAAATACAATTTGTATTATTTTACTATTTATTTATTCAATTTGTATTAATTTACTATTTATTCCTAAAGTTCAGATTATATTTTCCTGTATTTAATAATTAATTAATTAATCTGTAATTAATTAATATATAATTATTAATTAATCTATTATTTAATTATTTTAAATATAATATTATTTTTATTACTGTGTAATTAGGGCTAGGTTAATTACTATTTAAGTTAACTTAATTATCTATTAATGTTTAATAAGGAATAATTAATCTTAATTAATTAATACTAAATATAGCTTTACTGTTCAATATTAATTAATTATTACTAATTACTGTTAATATTTAATTAATATCAAAATAATCCTAATTATCCTCTAATTACTGATTATGCTAATTAATTACATAGGGTTACTGTTCAAATGTCGTTAACCACTAATTACAATTAATTAGCTACTAACTATAATTAATAATTAATTAATTATCATTAAATATTATTTATTTAACTTAATCACTGCCTCAGTTAACAGTGGGCCCCACGGCTGCCATGTGGCGCTTTGTGAATGACCACGGGAGTTGTGGCGGATCCGACATCTGACACGTGAACGGGCAGTGGTCCCACTTTGCCATGTGGTAGTACCCGATTGGGCGCTGCAGCGCGTGTGGGCCCCACGGCTACTATGTCACATCCTTAGGGTGCCACGTGGCACTGTGGGTCCCACAGCCGAAGCCGAACCGTCGTGGGTTCCTGGCGGTGGGCCCCACGTAACACGTGGCAGCACCCGGAGGGTACCACGTGGCACTGTGGCCCCACAGCCGAAGCCGAAACGTCGCGGCTTCTGGTGGTGGGCCCCACGCTGCCATGTGTCGCGCTCGGAGGCGGCGGCTAGAGCAAACCCTAGGGACTTAGGGTTCGGGACAGAATTTCCTAACAATTTCTACTGTGGATCCCGAGCCTATACCGTTCAATCGGGTTGGATTGAGCCCAATCGAATCGGTTGATTGTCGATCTATGGAATGCAATCAAGTTTCGAAACATCGGATTAACAATTACGTGACCCGACCCGACCCGGATTTCTCCTTCTTCCGCGGAGCGCCCCGAGGGCGCCGGGCTAGGGCACGGCTTTTGCCGACCTTCCCGGCGCCGGACAGCCTCAGCCTGCTCGACCGACGGTAGCCCTCACCATGGCCTACACGTCGGCGGGAGAACCTACACCGGAGGTGGCCGGAGGCAGCGGCTAGAGCAAACCCTAGGGACTTAGGGTTCGGGACAGAATTTCCTAACAGTTTCTACTGTGGATCCCGAGCCTATACCGTTCAATCGGGTTGGATTGAGCCCAATCGAATCGGTTGATTGTCGATTTATGGCATGCAATCAAGTTTCGAAACATCGGATTAACAATTGCGTGAGAAAAAGGGGAGATCGAAGGTACCTGGATTCGACTGCTGTGAATAGTCGAGGGCTCGGGGTTTGGATTGGACTCTTCATGCAAACGGCTGGCCCAAACGCACGGGAGGGTCCTTATGGACCCTCGGGCGGAGTCAGCGAGGTGCGGGGGGGGGGGGGGCTGCCGATAAGGCACGGGCGCGGCGACGCTCCGCGTGGCCAGCAGGCGAAGTCGTCAAAGATGAGGACTCCGAGCTGTTGGATCGATCGGATCCAATGGTCGAATGGGCGTCGTCTGATCAGACGGCACTGTTAATGATCTGAACGGCAACGGCTGTTTAACTGACGGCGCCGTTAAGTCTAAATAATATATTTTTTTTTTTTTAATTCTAAAATTTTCAAATATGTTTTCCTAGTTATTTGAGGGGTGAGGAATGCAACGGCGAGGTCGGATTTTCGATCCGACGAGTATTTTATTTTCTCAATTTGTGGAGTATTTAAATATTATTAAAATATTCGTCGAAATTTTGACGACTTCCGATTGACATGAAAACATCGCCCCAGCTAATTTGGGGCAATGAGCGCAATGGTAAAGTCCATTTTTTAATCTGAGGTCTTTTTAAATAGGTCAAATTCTATGGTTTCTGGATTTTCCAGAAATCAGGATTCGATCCATTTGACTGCTAATTTGGACTAGGTCTTAGAGGTTGACTCCAATTGACCTAATTAGCAATTATGATTAATTTTAAGACTAAGATTAGTCCTAATTGACCAAGATAATAACTTGGGTTGTTACAATGCATCCCGTGAATCCTACGGCGTGGATTCAATCAGATCCGGCCGTTAGGATTCGAAGGATCAGGATCGTTGCGCCTTTCTGATTGATCAATCAGACAGTTCCGGACCCTCCCACGACTGTGGAGCTTCGTCCCCACTCGCTCGCACGCCCAACCGAGATCCTCCCCGTACTGGCAGCTACCCCCCTTGTCTCCCACTCACGCCTCCATCTTAGCAAGCCGTTGGGGATCCTCCCGTTATGGCGAGGTGCCCCAATTGGGCCTCATGACCCGGCCGAGCTCGAATTGGAAATTTGAGAGCTCGGCCATGGCACGATCTCTCAGGTCTTTCTTAGCCCGAGCCAACCCTCCAGAAGCTTCCCAATCCTTTACCAAGGCTATAAATAGCCCTAGCATTGCTCCATTTGATCCTTGCTGATCAATTAAGCTCTCTGCAACTTCCGCCATTGTCGATCACTCAAGCTTGCATAAGCAATCCCAGGAGCTCTCGAATAGTTGATAGTAGGCTCTTCTGAAGTTTAGGGATCTTTGTACCATCTAGAAGCTCAACTAAGGCTAGTTGAACCCTCTATCGACCGCCCCGAGCTCAATCGACGAACCAAGTACCCCCACTTGCCGATTTCGAGCCAATAAGGCTTGAACCTTCCTTTTTTTACTCATATTGTTGCGTATTATTGAATTAAACCTAATGCTATCGTAATTGAGCCATGAGCTAGCCCCGATCGATCAAATCGATGGATCGGGCTAAGTCCGTAATAGAGTCTTGGGACCGAGTAAGGTCCCGACATTCCAGCCCACCTCATGCCCTCAGACCAGGGGGCTTCGATCTATCTCACCTCCCTGATGGTGTTGGGATCAAGCCCCAGGTATGGTGTGGCCTTTGTGGGGAGAATTGTCTCCCCATAGTAGCTCCATTAAGGGAGCCCTCGGGTGAGTAAGGTCCGGTCAATCCGGACCATCTCACAGGGGGCTTCAAATGTCAATCGGCGCATCTTGGCTAGAGGATTGATTTTCGATCAACCTGAGGCCATGGCGTGGTCCCTAGGCCGTGGATTTGGCCGATTAGTGTTACCCTAATCGGTGAGGCATCGGGGCTAGCGAGGGGAAGAAGACGGACTGTGCGGGTCAGGCTGACCCATGACCTGCGTGGTTCGACAGTAACGAGCCCCTGGGCTGAGCCAACCTACATATTTTGGTGAACAGGCCGAACCCGTTTTAAATAATATTTAAATAATTTGAATTATTTTTCTTAAGGAAAATAGTATAATAAATGTGCTAAGTGATTTAATTTTTTGATCTCTGTATTTCAATTTATGCCCTAATCTTGTTAAACCATGATTAGTAAAAATTAGAGTTTGTAATCATTAGATCTTAGCAAACTTAGTCTTTTATAATTGTATGGTAAAATAGAACTTATGTACTGAATTGCATGAAATTCTAATGGTTAGATTTGTAATTATGTACTAATCTTTTGGATTGATTTAAGGTTTGATTAGCACTAATTACTTTCTATTTTCTAAAATTTTTCTATTAATATGATTCATAACAGTAAGGGAGATGTATTGAAATCATGTATGCAAATTTATGATGTATAAATTGAATTAATCAAAAATGGAGAACTTAAACCTCTTAATTAACCTTAAGAAGTCTTAAGACTTTGATTAAGCTATTAAGACTTGATCTAGGTCTAAGATTGACACCAATAATACATCCCAAATTCACTAATTTGACATTTGATTTATAAATAAACATTTGATCTTAATTAGGCATGAGTAAGGGGTTAAACCCTAATCTATTTGATTAAGATCCAAACTCTTAAATCCTTAATTAAAGTAACTTGATTATAAGATAATAAAATTGATATTATTCCAATAATGCATCTGATTTGATATTGATCTTAAATATTTGAATTAGACATGTTAAGGTTATTGATAAATCTATGTGATTGATTAATCTGAATCTAAATTTTAGATCCTTAATTTTCTCCTAAATAAGACTACTAGCATAAAAAGATAATATAACTAAATTGATTTAATAATTGATCTGACTTTAATAACATCCTTGATTTAAATCTCATAATCTTAGAATAAGATATGATCAGATGATTTAATCATCTGATCTGATTACTCTAAACCTAATTGTTAAATAGAACCTAAAATGTTAATTTTAGAATTAAGGGTGTGAGATCTTAAGTATCTCAGCATAAGATTGTCTCTGGAATATTTTTAAAGGCCTAAATTTAAATATTCATTGAAGTAGGAGAATTTTGTAGAAGCTTAGATGATCCTTTAACCTTAAAAGTTGATCTTAACCCCTCGTTGTAGGAATCACTTAAGATATTAGAATGATACTTTTCCTTGTGGTAAAATCCATATTTAGTGATCCTTGATCACCTTTTTCTTGGAGCCTTGTATAGGACTTACCTATTTAGCATAAGAATTAATAGTTTTGATAACTCCATGTTGATTAAATAAAGTTATTTGAACCTAGGTTATTGGTTAGTGTAGCATGGTATACCTATAGTACTGGTTTTCTTTAGTAGTATTCAGGATTTATTGATTCACTCCAATATGGACTTATGAGCAGGTGTTATCCCAAGGGATTAGACGAATACAGTTCCGTTAGAGTAAATCTCATAAGACTAAGAGTGTATTAAATAAGGAATCATTCCTTAGTTTTATTGAAATACAAATTGCTAATGGGAGATGCCTCCTAGCAAAGACTGCTTCAATAGGTGTGGCTCAAACAAACTAAGTAATTAGAATCACCTTCTTTAAGACATTGGTGTGATTGTGAGTTAGGCATCTTAATAACTCAGTTTGAGATACAAATCACCAACGGGCGATGCCTCCTATCAAAGATTGCTTCATTAGGGTGGCTTAATCAAACTAAGTGATAAGAATCACGTTTCTTGCAAATGTGCTAAATATGTGTATATAATTATCCAATCTAATGATCTTTAAATAAATCTTTAACTTTAACCAATTTTCATTCTAGAAGCACGGAGTCAGAATCCTTTTAGCAGGATTCTGCATAGTGGAGACCTTGGATTCATCATCTGTACTTACAACTTTATGGATTTTTGGATTTTACTCATATATAATAGAAGCATAGGCATGAACATGAGCATGAGTTTGAGGAATTATTTTAGTAGTGATGCATGAGTATCAAATTATTGGTTACGGAATGTTGCATACATTGACTAGGGAATTTCATGATGCATCGGCATCACCGTACTGTCTTCCCAACTGGGTGTATATATACATTGGACTGTATGACTCATAGCCTTTCAGTGATAGTTCTGTTACATACCTGGCATATCATATTGTGACATATTTGGATGCATCATCTCAATGACATATAGTACAGCATTGGACATTTTCACATTCATTTCTGACCATTTGATATTTTCGGTTACCTTCAGTATTCAGTTTTGATGCAATTCTACTTTGCCTAGTCTTTATAGTTTCAGTTACATAGTGCCTTTACTATTATTTTTTATAATCGTGTTTACTTTACTGTCTATTATATTTACTTTAGAATTGCTTAGTTAGTTGCGATGTGTTAGACTTCTTGTCTAACATGGGGTACTTTTGGGATCCCGCAATTTGCTAGATCCCGAGCAGCTTGTAGAGACAGGACAGGAGGACTTACAGGAGATCCAGGAGGAGTACGTGGAACCTTAGTGGATCAGTCTTTTACCTTTTACTTACTACTTTATTTTCAGTACTTTAGATAGACTTTACTTTTTATCTTTTAAATCAGTTTATAATAATTTTAGATGTATTTTAATTTTATTTTCTGAGAAGAATATTTACTACTGCTCTGTGATGAATGTATTATGAATGTTTTGCTTTAGCTTCTGCACTCTATTATACTACTACACTTAATATTGTGATGTGATCAACATACTTTAAATGCTGATATATATATTGATAACATATAATGGGTTCATATTTACCTTTTTAAATTGAATGTACATCTTAGTCTAATACTTATGACAATTATTTAACTCTTATCTTAAGTATTGACTCTCAATCCTACTCTTAGGTTCGAGTCAGCAGCCTTCAGAGTGGCTCAGTCTTTTATCCTATTCGGGAAGACGAGTTATGCTCGTTTTCCCGAGTGGCACACCGCTCCGCCGCCGATCTGATTATAATTGTAACATTTGCGCGAGGCGACGGGGCGAGGCGCTACACCTATCCTTATGAATTAGAGCTCCAAATAGGCTTTTAAGCAAGCCCAAAATTGCCCAAATTTTCCCACAAATGACCATGGGATGCTTATTTTTGTGTCTAACTTGTCACGAAAGCTAGGGCAAGCCTGGGCGCCCAAGCTATTGTTCCACGGGTGCCTAAGAGCCCATGCCTCTGTTTGGCAGGAGACTAGGCGCCTAACTTTCAGGTTCAAGGGCTACAGAGCGTGCTAGCCTCCCAAAACTCCTAGAACCCACCGAAACTCTATCAGCACCTCCTTTGAATATCCAATTAATCTTTACACGTTAACAACGAAAGAAGTAACCACATAATTCTAAAATATAGGAAAAATGCAAAAGTGAACTAATATCCATTTTTAAAATCAAACTAATATCCATAATTATCCACCAAATAACCATCAGACTAAAGAGAGAAAAGCCAAATCTAAAAAATTAAATTTGATCCCCTTCAATTTGAGATAGCCACTGTATAATATGTGCTAATTCAGAACAAGCCTACCCAATTTGAGTCATAAACACTAATTTCCAAGATGAAGCTATTTGATTAGTTTTTTTATTTTTTTTATTTACATATTTTGAAATGGCTCTTTTAGAACAATATATATTTTGAAAATCTCTATAATTCCTCTCTTCCCATATTATGCTCACAATTATTTTAATTGCGAATCCAGTAAGAATTTTGCCCAAAGGCATTGAAGCTTTAAATCCATTATCAAACAATGTGAATTTATTTTAATGCACAAGCCATAATATTTACAATCAAAGCTGGGAGAGTTGAAGAAATGTTAAGAAAATTATTTCAACAACTGGTTAATCTTATTTTCTGGAACACCATTTGCTTACAACTAGCTAGGAGCACATTTGGGGAACAAAGATCGAGGCCACCTTTAGATCAAGGGGTGGCAGTATAGTTCCAAGGAAGAGTTTGAAGCCTTTTTATCAGTGAATCCATTTAAGAGAAATCTCATGCAAGCAGTGTTAATGTTATTTAAAATAGCTTTACAGATATGTAAAAGCTTAAACCAATATATGAGAATGCTCCACATTGTGAATTTCAAGAATTGAAGTTGATGAACCCAATATTTTTATAAATTTTTATTGTAAAAATTAGTATTTTTTGATAAGATATTTGTTGCATTAAGCTTTTTTGTGTCTGTTTTATTATTTTCCTAGCACAAGAGACAAATCTGCGCAAAAGAAAGGGAATGATCAATTATGCAATTAAAGAGCTGGGTGCCACAATGTGTCGTTGCACCAAATCAATGCAATAGAACACTCCAGCGAGTCGCAACGCCGACCCATCAAAAGCATAGCGCGATAGCATGCCACAGTGCTAGCCCAACAAAAGTCAACTTCCACTACGTGCAGCAGCGCCAGCCCAACGAATGTGAAGCCCGATAGCGCACCGCAGCGCCAGCCCAACAAAAGTAAAGCACTAGACCGCATCGCAATGCGTCTAAGGAAAATTATAAAGGCAAATCATTTACTGAAGACCGAGCCTTCAGTGCCACAACTCGCCCTGGTGCCCGCTATTCTTAAAATTTAGTAAAACTAAGCAATTAGGTGTTCAAAAAAATTAGTATATAAATCCATTCAACTCCTAAGGCTTATTTAAGAAAAGAAAATTCAAGCAATTAAAAAAATTAATCCCTCAACTCCCACGACTGATTAAAATGGAAATATTCAAGGAATTAAATTATTAAAACCCAAGCTCCCAAAACTAATTGGGAGGAAAAAAAAATAAATAAAAAGATAGAGAATTAGCTGATTCAGCTCCTCGGGTTGAAGATTGAGAGAGTATTTAAGCAAATCTTAAGAAAATAAGAAGGATATTTTGGATCCCTAAAGAGGGATAGGAAACCCTAGCATGTACAAAAACTTTTAGAGGAATTTTCTGAAGAAAAAGCTTGCAATAGTGAGGAAGAAAGAGGAAGCAGCACCAAGGAGAAGAAGAACATAGAATTTGATGAGAGAAGGTAAGGAGAACAATGGAAAGCTATTCCATGGTATCGTATCTCTATCCTAGTTTATATTTGTTTTCTTTTCATTCAAGAACTTTATGAGTTCCTTGTGATGTTTCTATATTTCTTTTAGTGTGCTGATTTTAATGGCAACTTAAAGCCCCCATTTTGTGGAGGATTAGGTTGAGAACTACATAATATAATTGTCTTTGTATATGTTGACAAGCCTATAAATTACTTGTCTATGTGAACATGTAAGTGCATGTGGTCTGAAGAAATATATGAATGGTTAATTACCAAGATTTTATTGTCTTCTTAGAACGGTGTGTGTTAGTTGTCGATTACTTCCTCTTTTTGATAAGGTTTGAATGACTAAATTGTTGTGATGATTACTATACTAAATTTAACTAGGTCATGCTAAAAAATATTGTTGATTAGTTGGACTAAGATGGGGAGAATTAGGATTTGATACAAGTTGCAGTAATGCTATGCAGGATATTTCCTCAATTTTCTAAATTACTGATGTTCTACTTTATTATCATTTTATTTATCAAGGGGCTACAGTTGTCACTTTAACATTTAGTTGTAATTTTGCTCTTTCTTGTTCTATATGAAACTCACTAGGGTTCTCATTAGGACATTGATAATTTTGTGGTTAATTTAGTGATAAATATTATTCTTAAATTCAAATAATCAAATTTACAGATTAATTGGTAATCAAAAAGTCCACTTCTGACTTAGCTAAGAAAATGAGCAATGAAGCACTGTGAGTTTATATCACATCACTGGCGGCTTAACATACTTCATGTTTTTCGCTTAAGTCACAAGTGAGTAATGAACTTCAATAAATAGTTTAGTCTTGACTCACATGCATCTAATTCCTAACTTTAATATAGAAACAAGCAATGAAGCATATGCGACTTATGTCATTTCATCCACAGCTTGAAATATGCGCAACTTTCTTTATTTAAGTCTTTAATTGAGCACAGAGCTTGAATTTTTTAGATTATTCTTCACTGCTCAGATGAGTCTAATCTCTAATTTCAAGCAATCTACATGAGCAATGAAGCTCAATGAACTCATGTCACTTCGTTTGCGGCTTACACACTATTAGTGCATATGTTGCAAATTTGGTATAAGTATATAACTCAGTTTAGATTTCATAGTAAAAGTCATTATAAACATTTCCAAGTTATTTTTCCTTATTCTTTCAAACACATAAACAAATTTAGCACAAAACTCAAATATGACTTCATTAAATTGAGAAATTATTTATATGTAGAAGGACTACATACATCTCATAATTCCCAGCCTCATTCTCTCCAAAAAAGGGTTTTAGGTCGCCATTACAATAGAAACAAAAATAAAATATAGGAACAAACATGGAACTCATTATGTTCTTACAGGATAATATAATAGGAATATAGGGTTAGAAATATGATACATATAAAAATATTTTCTACATTCTCATCATCTTCTCTTCTCTAGTTCCTTGTATTCTTCCTTGGTAATATATTTCCCTTCTACTTTTTGGCCTGCAACTTTTCTTTTAAAGAACTCTTTAAAATATTCTTAGAGATCTAAAAGATACCCCATTTCAACCTAATGGCTGACTTAGATTAATTTTCCATTTTTATCTGATTAACTTCTCCTCTTAATCATAACTGGTATCCCAAGTTTTTAATTGAAAATATTAACTTTTGTGCCGTTGGGAAATTAAAATGATTCAATTTTCTCTTAAAGCAACTTTGGGAGTTGAATAGATTAATTAATGAATTAAGTCCCTTGAACTCCCACCCCTTTGCATTTTCTGATATTTCTAGACATTGGGCGCCACGACACATCATGGAGCTAGGGTCTTGTTTCTTCAATTAATGAAATACTTTCATATTTTTCTTGAAGCATGCTGTGATGCACTCCAGTGCTTGGATTTTGAATAGTTGGTGTTTCAGCACATTGGACTGCCTCAATCTTCCTTTCACTGCTCTACTTATTTTCCTTAACGTGAGCTGCAGCGTACCATGGCACCTATCTTGCGTTGACCTGGCCCTGTGGTGCACTGTGGCATGTCGCTTGCATTGACCAGACATTGCAGTGTGGTGTGGCAGTCGCTTGTGCTGGTAAAATATTGTGGTGCACTGTAGCACGTAGCTCTTTAAATGTACCATCCTTGATTTTGTTCCTTTTGCACAGATTGGTCCATTGTGTTGAAAAAGTTATAAAACACACCAAAATGGTCCATTGCTCCATTTAGAACATAAATATAGAGTATTGCGCATGTGAAGTGACAGACGTAAAATACACGTTTGCACTTGCACGCAAGTGTACGTGATCTGAAGTAATAAATGGAAGTTTAGTTCTGAGATTTATCGTCCTCAGGGAACGGTGGTTTTGATATTAAATTTATCTTCTTTCAATAATGTTTAGAAGATCTGATTTTGGTTGAGTTGGTTCCTAAATTAACAATACAAATTACCTTATGGTAAGATACGATTTGTTCAAAAGGAGAGAGTTGAGGTTCTCATTGTAGTACTTGTGAGGACCAAGTGTTCTCACTTCATTATTTAAATCTTTAAATTGATTTGTCCATGTCTTTTTAAATCAAGTGAACATTGTTAAAATTGGAGTGAACCTCCAATTACAACAGGTTCAGATTTAGTGCAACAATGAGAACTCCTCTTGGAGTTCTACATTGACACCTAAGCCTTTATGAGATCATGATTTAAATTTATCTTTGATTTCCTATGTCTAGGTTACCAAATATGTTCTTCTAATTATTAGATCTCACAAACATAATTTCTATCAATATTGCATCATGCGCTTACACATGCAGTTTAGCTAGATGATAGGATGCGTTGGGTCAATGGACTATGTCACATTATACATTGAATTTTCAACATCCTCTCATCTCTTCTACTTTGCTAAACAGCAGAGCAAAATTATTGGGTACTTGATTCGTAAGCATCAAATCTCTTGGTAGAGCTTTTAAGAAAATTTTACCGTCGCGTGCTGCGGCGTTATAGTGTCGTGAATGCGGAATAGTAACTATTCAATTAGTTCCCATAAGGTCTTTCATGATAAATCAAATGTGCTACCGTGGTGCGCTACGGCGGGCTACATCAATTTTTCCTAGGTCTGCATTAATCCTTATAATGCATACCACGATGTGGCGCGCTTGGAGCGCGCCGTAGTGGTTAATCTTTTGGGGAAGCAAATTGGTACTGTTCAATTCTTTCATATAATATTTTAATATTGCTCACGAGAAATGACACTGTGGCCCACTGAGGCGCAGAGTAGTGGTCTTCCTTCTATGCCTTTAGGTACGTATCCAGGTGAGGGAATTTAGTGGACCGCCATGGCGCGCCACAGCAGTTTTCATCCAGAATTCTTCAATTCAGCTCAGGCTTGCCCTTTTATTCATTCTTCTTGAAAATGTATAAATTTTATTCAAAGTATACTGGTTAATATGATGTTTTAAATGTTTTTAACACTTAATTTTGCTATAAATTTCAAATATATAATGAAGCCATGAACAATTTTACCCAAGTTCACAAATGCTTTATTGCTCATCTCTATGTTAATGTCCAAGAATTCAATGCATGTGAGATGAAAATAACTGATTCACAAAACTACATTGCTCACTTGTGACTTAATTGAGAAAATTTGATGCATGTTAAGCTATGAACGATGTGGCATATGTTCACTAAGCTTCATATCTGATTTCCTTAGATAAGTCAGGAGTTAGATGTGTTTTAGCTGTGAACAAATCAAGATTTTGTGATTACAGAATAATTTTGTAAATCATATCACATAGAAATAAGGATAAATTGTATTACTAAATGATCACAAAATTATCTATGTGCTAAATGTGAACCTCAATAAGTTCCACATAGTACTAAGGAAGGTAACCTGTAATTAAAATAAGACTTTCAACAACAGTCACTTAACTTCTGAAATAATTAATAATATAAAAAATGGCTAAATTATAAAAAATGTTTAATTGAAGAAAACACATGCACAAGACAATTGCAGATCATATGTTCAAACCTAATTTTTCCTAATTTTATTCCAATTGATCAAAAACAATTTGGCATAATTTTGTCTTAATCATTAGCTCTATCAACATTTTCATTCGGTCAAATATTAAAGAGGAAGACATTATTTATTAGGTATATACATTGTTCCTTGAGGATGATAAACTCAAGAATTTACTGATTTTTATATTACTTGATGACCATGTGTACTTGCGTGTAATACATAAATAAAAAATATATATTACACAATCATCGTCAAATTTTTTGCGTCATTGCCATGGAACAATGCATATTATTAGAGAGATATTCCAATTTAATGAATTAAACACATTTTCATATTTTTTTGCATAGTAGATATATTTATTTCTATTTAATTTCTATTAATTTGGTTTTTCTTTTATGTAATTTGTGTGTATACATTTGTGCAAAATGATTCTTTATTTGTGTGTGCTTAGTTAAAAACAAAAAATAAAAATATAGAATTTAAGTGAATTGTGTTGTGTGATTCACAGTGTATGCGAATAGAAGAATAAAAAGTTTGATTATTGATCCTGAAATCGAGCGTACCATAAGTCATCTTAGAGCCTAATTATAATTAGAACTAAATTTGAGGCAAATGCTTAAAAATAACCTAGGAGAGAACACCAACAAAATCACAGTAGATATAATAACCCAAGATTAACATCTAGCTTAATTTTAGCTTAATCGCATATTAATTATCATTTTGTTTAGTTCATCTAGTCATTAGAACCAATCCCTGAAGATTTGGTGCAATCTAGAGCTAAATCGAATATTTGGAATATTTTAATAATATTTAATTAAGGAAAAATTGAGGTATTTAATTTGACCTCAAAATCAAAATCTGACTTCGTCATTACGATCGTCACCCCCAAATTAGCTAAAGGCGATATTTTGGACGCATTTAGAAGTTGTCGGATTTTTGCGAATATTTTAATGTAATTAAATACCCAAAAAATTAGCATAATTAAATAATCGTCGGAATTAAAATCCGACTTTGCTGTTGAATTCTCCACCCCCAAATTAACTAGGGATGAATTTTTGGAATTTTTCGGAGCGCGTTTATCAAATCTTAATTTTAATAAATTAAACAATATAAATGAATATTCAATTGCATTTTTCTTTTATTCATTTTTCTCCCTGTGCATGGACCCCACCCCCATTCCTCTGTTCGGCGCCTCCTCCCTGTCCCTGGCGCAAGCATGGCTTAGGCCATCTCCCCTTCTCCATTTTCTTCTCCCTTAGGCCATGCCTACTCCCCTTCCTTCTTCTCCTTTAAAAAGAGGCTCGGCCTCTCCTCTCATTTCTTTCTTTACCCTCAAGTTGAAGCTTCTCCTCCTCCCTCTATTGCTAAGCTTTGTGCTAAAGAAGATGATCCCTTCCTCCAAGTTCTTGAAGAAAAAAATATAGTTTTCTTCCCTCTTCTAAAGGCTAAGGTACCCTTTTTGCGTACTCTTCCTTGAGCTCTCTTCATCTTATTTATCAAGTACTGTAAATAGCATGATTGTATATAATTTATGTGGGATCATCAAGCTTTAATCGGACTCAAATGAGTCCGGTCAAAGCTTGTTCTCAATTAGAAAAACTGTCAAAAGTTGTAAGATTTTTGTATACCTGTAACTAAGACGTCAATTTCTGCTCGATAGGATACTCAATTCATGCTGATTTTGGTAATAATGGAAAGGACTCGAAAAGACCTTTCCATCAATATATGTCACTACACGTGAGGTGCTCAAAATTTGGAGTATTTCGGTGCGAAAGGAGACCCATTACGATTTTCGCACACGCGAAATCACCGTCGGGCGCTACAGTACCCAAGTTTCGAATTTTGGATCCCCCATAGTGTGTCGTAACGCGCTACAGCGCGCCGCCACAGCATAACAGTTTGTGAAGCATAAAAATATATATATAATTTTTGAGGGAAATTAAATGAAATCCGCCGCAGCGTGCCGTAGCACGCCGCAGTGACTAAAAGCGCTGCTGCGCGCCACCGCGCTAACATCCGTCGTAGCACCCAAAAGCGCTGTCGCGTGCCGTAGCGCGCCACCGAGCGCCACAGCGCACCGTAGTGCGCCACATTGCATTGTAGCGCTTGACTTTCGGCCAGAAGGTGCTACAGCGCAAAACTGCCAAGAACTGTCAGGAATGACCGAAACTTTCAGGTATCCCGCGTTGCGGCGCGCCGGAGCGCGTCACAGCGACCGAAAGCGCGCCGCAGTGACCGACAGCACTGCAACGCTCCACAATGCTAAAATCTTCTGCAACACCTGAAAGCACTGCAGTGCACCCCAGAGCTAAAATCCACTGCAGCGCCCGAAAGCGTTGCAGGGCTAAAATCTGCAGTCGTGCGCCGTGGCGACTGAAAACGCTACAGCGCGCCACAACACTATCATCTGTCGTAGTGTCCAAGTGCGCTGTAGCATGCCATCGCGCGCCATAGTGCGCCGTAGTGTCTGCCTTTCGGCCAGAAGATGCTACTTCACATTTTTTGCATTTTAAGGATCCTAGTACCCTAGTGGGGCCGAAATATATCAAATTTAAATATAGTTTTAGTAAAAGTAATCATTATATAAAATTTTTTGTGAAATTCAAATGTGAAAATTTATCCTAAATAGTATGTGCTAAAATCGCTTATGTGTCTTAAATATTTCATGCTAAATGTTAGTGTTATAATCTTTAATTCTTTATATGACCAAGTAGATCTTAATAATCAAATTGTGTGGAACATAATTGTTTTAAATTTGTAATCAAGTGCTAATCTCTTTTATGTTTGATTTGAGATTTGATTAGCCTTAATTATTCGTTATTTTAATCAATGTAATGTTTATGTATGTTAGAAAACTTAAGCATTGATTTGGATACCTTGAATTACTTAAATTGATATTAAACGATAATTGCACATAAAAATCTTGAGAATGTGATTAAGTAAATGATACTTAATCTAAATCTAAAATTGTCATCAATAATACACATATAATCCATTAATTTTTTATTAATCTATAAACTAACTATTGGTCTTAATTTTGCAAGGCTAGGGGTTAAACCCTAACTAGTTTGGTTAAGTTCTAAGTTTTAATCACTTAAGCAATTAAATTGATTATAAAATAACTCAATTGACATGTTTCCAATAATACATATGATGGCATTGATCTTAATTCATTAAATTAGAAGTACTAAGGTAATTAAATAACTTGTGTGATTGAGTATCTAAACTTAAGTTTTAGATCTTTAATTTTATTTTATAAAAGACTCTTAGTATAAAGCTAATTATAAAACTAAGTTAATTTATCACAAGATCAAATATTAATAATACTCTTGATTATACCCTATAATTGTAGTATAAGATGTGATCAGATGAGTTTAACCATCTGATCTGATCAAACTAATTCAGACTTAACAAATGCACTTATGATCTTAGTGCAAATTATTAAGTTAAATGTTAGATGTGTAAGAACTTGATGATCTTACAATAGAATTTTTATGTTATTGAAAGTCTTAACAAAATGTTATCATGTCGAGGTAGGTATAACTTATTATTATATCTTGAGGTAGGAACTTAGATGATCCTTCTTAGCCTTAGAAGATTGATCTGAAACCCTTATGGTAAGATCACCCAAAGTCCTTATAATGAGATCCTTCCCATGTGGTAGTAACCTATATTGAGTGACCTCTTGGTCACATAATTGAAACCTTGTATAGGATTCACCAAATTAGAGTTAGTATTCATATCTTTGGTAAATCCTTGGTTGCTAAATAGAATTGCTAGAACCCAAATTATTAGTTGGATATGATTATGCATATCCATGGTGCTGAGCCACTTCAACAATATTTAGGTTTGGTTGAGTTATTCCAATGTGGACTTATTATCACGTGCTATCCCAAGGGATTAGACGAATACAATCCCGTTATAGTAAATCTTCCAAGACCAAGAGTATTACAATTAGTAAACTAGATCCTTAGTTTGATATATAAACAATGATCTAGTTTTGCCTCCTATCATAGTGCGCTTCGCTAAGTGTAATTTAAACAAAATAAGTATCTCAAGTTACCTTGTGTAGAACACTAAGTATACTTATAATTATGTTATTTAACAGCTTTACTTGAGATATAAACTGTGATCGGGATCTGCCTCCTATCGAAGTGCGCTTTGATAAGTGCAGTTTTAAAAAAGCTAAGTGTTAAATCCATCTTTCTTGGAAACATAACCATATATATACAACTTTTTCAACCAATGATTTTAAGTAAAATCCTAAGGAAAGCTAGTTATTGAAATTAGAACTAGGAGTTAGAATCCATTTGGATGGTGATAGACTGTAAATACACATCTGCACCCACACGCAAGTGTACGTGGTCTGAAGTAATAAGTGGAAAGTGTTAATTTCTGGGATTTATCGAACCACAGAGAATTGGTTGTATTGTTACTAAGGTCTATCTATTATCACTAATGTTTAAGCTACGATTGATTGGTTGAGTTGGTCCTAGATTTAGCACAATAATTACTAAGTGAAGATCAATTAGATAAAAGAGAGAGGAGAGTTGGGGTTATCCCACATGTCATGATATATTACTAATGTATGTTGATTTCTCAAGCTTTATTTTTTATTTATTTTTAAATCAAGTGCACTTTGTTCACCTTGAGTTTTATCTCAAAGTCTCACAAGTTCAAATCTTGTTCATAAAATGAACATACATTCGGTTCTATTTCGGCATAAAGATTCCTATAAGATTTTAGGTTTTAAGTTTTCATCTTATCTCTTGATCAAGGAGATTACGATTATTAAATATTTAAGATCTTATAAGCATTGATTCCACTACGAGCATCACTCGCATCACACATAGTTGAGATGAGGGATTAATATATTAGGCTCAATGATTATGTCACTTAGTTCATGAGCACTCAACTATTTCTTCCTCTCTCTTAATTATATTGAGTTGAGGAGCTCATTTAGTGGGTCTTAGCATCACATGCATCAACACTTTGGTTGAGCTTAGATTAAGGTGCAATAAGCTCAAGAACTTTATCACATAGTTCTAAGCTTTCATGCATTCATAAACCTAGCATCCAACCTGAGGTGAGCTATGGAGCACAAGACAAGTTAGTTCTTGAGTTTATGAGTTCATTTTCCTTTATTCTATATTCAAGACTAAATAATAAAAAGCATTTCCTTAACAAGGCATTGAGTTCTTATAATTTAATTGTGCTTGAGGAAAACTTTATACAATAAAAATAACTCATACACATGGGATTTCTCCAACCCTTCCCAAGGTAGATTTAGCTACTCATTACCAAGGAATGAAGAAAAACACATATATGAATAAAGACCCTTTCATGATCAACTAAGAAAAAAACTACAAAAGGAAAGTTTAGAAGATACTAGGAATGTTTCTTGGAATTTCTCTAGATTTCTTCTTCTCCTTCTTCAAGCCCCTCTCTTAGGTCACTAGTACTGCCTTCCTTCTTCTCTTCCTTAGCAAGAACTTGCTTTGCCACCCTTGGGGAGTTCCTCACTTCCACTTAGGCACCCCTCCCCCTTACTTAGTATTTTGAGAAAAATTAGGAACCCTCCTCTAATCAATAGGAGTGATATATATAGGGGAGGGGCTGCCTTCATCCCTCTTAGGATCCAAACTAGCATTTCCAATGGAAAATTCTGAGCAATGATGGCAAAAATCCCAATTGATGGTGAAGTGACCAATATCTCCATTTGTTTAGCCAAAACATCACCTCAAGATCTTTTTTTCCATATAAAAAATGTTGCAGCTATAGAGAATGATGGTTAGGGACAAGATACAGGTTGGGGGTCTTATCCCAGTCGCAATAAATGCTCCTTCCTAGCAAAATTGCGGCAGGCCGCTGCAGTGCGCTGCGGCGCACAATGGTGCCAGCAAATTTTGCTAAGTGTTCTGCTGTCGCGCGCTACCACTTCCAAATTTCGCAAAATGCTTCACTGCAGCGCTCTATAGCGCTGGCATTTTACAAATCGTACTGCTGCAACGCACTGTAGCGAGAGCATTTCGCAAAATGCTTCGTTGCAGAGCGCAGTAACGGTTCAATTTGCGAAAAGCCCCGCTGCAGCGCACTACCGCGCCTATGGTTTGCAAATGGACTCGCTGCAGTGCTATCGCGACCGCGGTTCGCAATTGGATCCACTGCAGTGCACTACCGCGCCCGCGCTTCGCAAATGCACCCACTGCATCGCAGTATAGCGCCCTAATTCGCAAATTGACCCACTGCAGCGCGCGGCAGCGGTTTCCTTTGAAAAAAAAATTGGAATTTTGCATAAATATCTCAGGACTCCTTTGGGTAGCCATTTTCCTGAAAAGGTAGATAAAATTTGATTTAGGAGCAGTTTAAGGATCAAAAATGTATGAGATTCTCCTTTATTTTAGATATAATTTATGGATTCATTAGATGGATTCTGCACAATGGAGACACTTGATTCATTATCTGATTTTAAGTCATTTTCTGGATTTCTGAATTTTAAGTCATGTAGTGTAGAGACATGAGCATGAGCATAAGCATGATGTATGAGTATCAGTGATGATTTATGAGTTACGAAATATTATATACATCAGTAGGGAAAACTCAGGATGTTCAAACATCACAATAAATTATATTTCCCAGGAGGATGTATGTAGATATTGGACTGTACAGCTCATAGCAGTTCAGTGATAGTTCAGTTGCATATCAGTGGTATACAGTATTGTGGCATATTCAGATGCATAATCTTGGTAGCATGCAATATAATTTTATATGCTATTTACTCAATTTTTTATCATATGCTATTTTATTTGCTTTCAGTATTCAGCATACAGTCAACTTTAATTTACTCAGTTTGTACAATTTTAGATATTCTGTAATTCTTTCAGTCTTTTTATAGCTTTGTTTACTTGACTATTAAATATACATAATTATAATTATTTATATTAGTTTCGATATGTTAGACTTATTGTCTAACATGTGGTACTTTTGGGATCTGACAATTTACTAGATCCAGAGCAGTTAGTGAAGCCAGATCAGGTGGATACTCAGGAGATCCAGGAGGAGTTCGTGGAGCACTAGTGGACTCTTCTCCAATTTTACTATTTTTCTTAGTTTTTATTTATGTTCAGTATTTAGACTCATTTCCTGTATTTTAGTAAACTATTTATAATAATTTTGGATGTGTTTACTTTTCTTTTCTGAGATGAATGTTTCATTCAACTTTTATAATGAATATTTCTGGATGTTTGCTTTAGCTTTTGCACTCTGTTTATATCTTACTTACACTTAGTATTACATATTAAAAATGCAGATATTTTATACATATTTTGGATTCTTCATATTGTATTTTAAATCCAATGTATGTATTTGCCTAATACTTAGAATAAGGATACTACTCTTATCTTAAGTATTAGTTCTCGACCCTGCTTTGGGGTTAAGTCAGTAGCTCTTCATATGGGTTTCTTTTCAGTGTTAGTTTGAGCTATTCGGGGAGATGGGATATCCCTTCCCGAGTGGTGTACCGCTCCGCCACCAAATTCATTATGTAACGACAGGGCGGGGTGCTACAGTAGATCCCTTAGGGATTATGTCTTACCTAACAGAATAGTAAACCAAATATTTATGCCAATAACTTTGAGATTAAACCAATAACTATACTAATGATAGAAAATTCCCAATTTTGTAAACTGCCCAATGAGGATCCAAATATTTATATCTCAAATTTTATATAAATTTGTGATATATTTAAGTATAATGGGATAACTAATGATGTCATTAGACTGAAGCTATATCCATCCTCTCTTAAGGATAGAGCAAAGAGCTAATTAATCTAATAACCAAGTGACTTAATAATTATAATGACCCAATGCTAGATTAGATAGTCTAATCCAACACTAAGTGTTATTGTTGTACTTAATATTGAGTTAGTGAGTATTAACCCACTATTAAGCACTATAAGGAACCAAGGGTCTCTAAAAAGTAGAATCAGAAGCATAATACTATACAAATACATACTATTCCAGCCATCCAAAAAAAAAGAAAAACACATCATATAATAGTAAAATAAAATATCCAGAGTTAATTAAAGTTATATAAATATTTGATGTAATGACACTTATCCTCACAGGATAATAAAGTAAAAATACGTAAAAAGTAATGTCTTCAAGCTGCAACTACTAGGCCCGATCTACTTCAAGTGCAAGGTCTACTCTAAACTCTTAATCTATCGTATTTACTATTTAATATGGTAGGGCAAAACCAATAAAAAAAAAAAAGTGATTAGACTTAAAATTTTAAGTACATTTTAGGGCAACTAAGTTATTTTACATTTGATGGATATCACATTAGTCATTTATAATTGTTATAAGCAGTGCATAAAGTAGTAAAATGGGAAAGTAAAGTAAAGACTATAAAATAACAAGTAAAAAGGGTAAATGCAATAAAAGAGAAAGTTGGTCACAACTTGCATTAAATGTGAATGTAAAAGGAGCAGATACAACTATATATACAAGTGTGCATCAAATAATAGAATTATGAACAATAGGATATATGCTAACTAAATAGATAAGTGTAAAGAAAATGATATACAAACTGATATACACTGTAGGAATGTAAATAAAAGAGTTGCAAATTCCATTAAATTGTATTTATGAAAGTAAAGAGATTTCTGCCTCATGAACTGAATAAACTGTAAATACAGCCATATAGGACTATAACTACAAATGTTATTTATTGGTTTTGATTTAAATACGAGTTTTGTTTTGTGGGCACTAAACACAATATGTCAGGAGTCAAGCATATCTGCTCAATTAAAATTAAGAGGAGTCTCTCAATAATACACACTTTCCTCCTTGTAGGACATCTTTGGTCTCCTAATCACTTCATAGCCTACCCTGGCTCAATAATAGTTTGTACAACATAGTCTGTCATATGAAACCTATCAATAATAATATTATACATTTAGTTTATGCATAATTTCGTTAATGAATTATTTCAAGAATTTAGTCTCAATGCGTTGCAGCATTCAAGGATCTTCAAAGCTAATTGTAAACTATGTGATATCTGTCGTTAAATACTTTAATTATCTATCACATAATTAGATCTATTCAAGCCCCTCAATTGACTTTAACATTCATGAAATATTTCAATCAATTGCTACATAATATACATAAATTAATGATTTTTTAAAAGTTATGATTTTATTAAGGTCTTATTTAGGTGATAAAATAATTTATAAATATATTTGCAAGATTATAAGTAAAAAGATCCTATCCTAATTGCTAAGTACTAGAATCATCTAACTATCTAATAATACTTCTACTCTAATGAAATAATCTAACTTACAAACTATAGGTTTCACTACTTAGGTTGTCAAGCTTCTATAGCTACATTAATCAAACTTCTAAGTTATCAATAATCTTTGATCTTCTTATTTCACTAACATTTTAATGTCCTATACTTAAGAAGGTTCTTTTATCGAGCAGCTTAGGTTGTCTTAATCTTTGATATGATACTAGTAAGTCAACTCTAATCAATCTTTAAACTTAATGGTTTTACATGTCTACTAGTTTAAATTGGTAAGTTCTAAGGGATGCTCCCACTTTAGATACAATTATCTAGATCTAACATGAATTAATTTACTAATCTAATTATTGAGTTTCTCCCCTTAATCCTTACAAGTCTTAGAATTAGCAACACTAAATCCTAGACTTTTTTTTGATAGATAACACTTAAAGGTTCTAAGTCTTACTAGTATTTTATCCTAAACGATCTAAAGCACTACACTTAGCATGATATGGCAAATTTACACTACACTAAGTAAGCTATACTTGGTCACTTGGTTGATTACTAAGTTTTAGTGGAATGCACTAATCCCCATAAAGTGGTTCCATCCTAACCCCTTATGATTCATTTCTCAATCACAAAGTTACACTAAGACTTACTTTATTGACTATCCTAGGTACTTCACTAAATATAGTCATGAAATTGCTATGTAATTTCTCTCTCCTAAGAATTACGGTACAATCTAGGTTTATTAAGCACTAAGTAAAAACTAGTTTATTCTAATTATTTTCCTAGTCAAAACATCATCAAATATTGAATCATGTCATAATCTATGTTTTCTAAGGTGCCTTAGATCTTAGAAAACCTATTTATGTAAAACCCTAATTTTGAGAATTTAATATAACTTAAATCAAGGGTCCAAATATTATATTTTCTATTTAATGTCTAAATATTATAAATATATTAGTTATAGCTTCCTTAATATTGAGTATGGTCAAATCATACATCAAATGGCTAATCTAAGTTTTAATGACTTATAATGACAGTTAGAAAGTGATTAGTAAAATTAATAATCAAAATAAAATATTAACTCTATATTAATAATATACATATTTTTCTAATCATTTTGATATATAATTTTAATATATTTAGTTTTATATTTTAAAAGATATTAAATTAATAAAATTGAACTAAATTAATTTAATCAATTTACTGTTCCTAGGGCTTGCCTGCATGCGTGACACTCCTATTGTGACAACCCAAATTTTTGGTAAGAAAAGTAAGACAAATTGCTAATTTGATTACTACAAAATTAGGATCGCATACAAGTTCAAAATTAGGCTAAACCAAATATATCATTGGAAAGAGTATACTTTTATGATCATAATGCCTAAGTTTGAAGATAATCCAACCAATAGATACTTTTATATAAAATTTTGAAATTTTTAATTACAAAAAATAAAGAAAAAAAGTTCAAATTCAAAAAATTTGGTATCATTGGTTTCATAATAATAAAATAAGGTTACACAAATTTTTTCATCTAATTTTAAGCAGTGGATTGTTCGTAATTAATTTTATGAGTTCTTACATTCAAAAATTAATTAAAATAAAATATCTAGCTCCAAATTGAGTAATTTTTTATTGAGAACATTCATGTCGTCAAGATAGGCCTCTCGGTCAAGTTTCGTTAAATTTGAAAATCATGCGACAAAAAAATGGGATTAATTTAAAACAAATTTTATTTAAATTTTTCATAAATCATTTTTTTCTATTGTCCCCCCTTCCTCCCTCCCATCGCAGTAGCCCCCATCGTGCCCTAGACATGCCGCATGCCCTAGGTACACGACAAGTAGGGCAGCCCCCCCGCCAGGGTTGTGCCGACCATCTGGCTGAGTGGGCAGCCCGTACCCCACCCCTCCCTCACCCTATATAAAGCCCCCACCTTTCCTCTCTTCCCCCACAGCCACAACCCTTCTTGCTCCACCGACAGGCTGCTGACCTTCTCCCCCCCTCTCTTCATCCCCGGCAACCACTAGCATCGCTCTCCCTCCCCCTCAGCAATGCCAAAGTCTCCTCCCTCCTCTTCCGCTCTTCTTCTTCCTCCCCGGCCAACAACCACCCCTCGCCTCACCAGCTTGCTGTGCCGACACCTTGTCGGCATCCTGCCAAACTCCTCTCAAGTTATCCCCATATCCTAGGCAAGTCGCCACCTCTTCTCGGCAAGCCCCTTTTGAATGTGAGAAAGGCTAGAAATATTATTATAAAATGTGATTGAGAAATATTTTATGAGCTAATTGAAATATTAAAATTTTAAATGAGAAATTAAAAATAATAAATACTAATTAAACTCTTAACATCATTAACCTACAAACCACTAATTTTTATTTTTGCTCATAATTTTTATTTTTGTTACTAAAGTTCAATTTTTACCCCTAACATTTTTTTATTTCCGTTACTAACTTTTATTTTATGTGCATAATAGTTTCTTTATACAAGTTCTATGTTCTTTATTTTTCATTTATTTATTTATATATATATATATATATTATAGTATAATTATTATAGTTACAACATTTTTTTATTATGTATGTTATTATAATAATAAAAATAGCATTAATTTGTTTTTATTATTATCATAATTATTATTATTATTATTTAAAAAATAATAAAAGTAATAATTATAATTCATAAATATAATTCTTATTATTATTAGATAATAATAATAAATTAATAGTTTTATCATTATCATTAAAGCTAATGATTAATCTTAATAATAATAAGTATAAAAATTATTGTACTTATTATTATGTGCATAAAAATACTAATAGCAATAATATTATTATTATTATCAATATTATTTATCTCTTAGAATTATTTTATTATATTACTCTCTCTCTCTACTATCATATTCTAATATTATTACTTAGTATTCTCTCTCAAAAATAGATATATGACCATAATTTTATCATAGAAAATAATGACACTATTTTCTTAGCATTAACATATTTTCTCACTAGGATAAATGATAATAATACACTTTACGTGTAAATTTTTGTATAAATAATAATGATAATAATAATAATATAATAAAATTATTATCATTATTATCTTTGATTATTTTTCTATATATATATATATATATATATATATATATATATATATATATATATATATATGTGTGTATATTATTTTCTCTCTAAAAAACTCAATATTTGTGACTACCCTCTTTAGTAATAATAAGTGAAACTCTTTAACATAGAGGTACCTTTTTAGATAATGGTGGAGTTCTTGATAAGAACTCCAAAATTAAACATACTAATGTGAGAATTTATAACTTGCTACTGCTTACTAGAGTTCTTATCAGAAAAATAGATATTCAGATATCATGAAGCTCATTATATGCTGATTTTATTACTTAATACTACTTCGCTCTGAATCAAAAAATTTCTATTTTTCGCAAGTTGATAATCATTTTTGGAAACTGTTGTTGAATTTATTATCACTTTAATAATGTTTATCACACATTTTGAGAAGGATTATTATGTCTTATATAAAACTATATCGTTAAAATAAATGTTAAAAAAAAAAGATTCTTTGTCATTATACTTGTACAGGTACTGGGTTAGGCAGACCCACTAGGGTTATAAGGATACCTAGAGGGGGTTGGTATTGGTTGAGGTTAAATATAAGAAACAAATTACTAAATCAGATAGGCGTACCTTGATTCCTCCCGTTCTATACACTACTGCCTAAATGAAACACAAAATTTGATGGCGATACGTAAGACATATTTTCAATATCTTAAAATGGTGACAGTTATCTATTATGATAGTAAATGAATTGCTTAGTTGGAAATTAAGCATCTTTACGTATTCTATATTATTGCTCAACAATTTTTGCTTTGTAGAATGTATATTGCAAAATTTTAAACCTTGTCATATCTTAATAATATTTGCTTCATTGCTTACTACTTATATATAATATAATTAATGATATCTAAAGTACTTAAAAGTATTCTCTATTGGGTGTTTAATCTGAGTATTTTTATTGTAAATGTCAGGACAAGATTTCGAGAAAGAACTGGTTCAACCTTTAGATTTTTCAACTGCTACACTCTTATATTATTTTACACTTCTTAGATAGATATCTATTCAAATAAACATAACTGTACTAATATAGCAATATTATAAAATATTGAAATAAAATATTCATTTAATATTTCAAATTTGGATGAATGAATGCATGCGATAAATTATATTATTAGTCTAAATCCCGACTACAATCCTTGGCAAGTCAGACAAACCCCTAATCTCGTTCCCTTGCTAGCTCAAGAATTCGTGGATATCACACCTACACACGAGCCAGCAGTCGTTGCAAGCATGCTGACTAACCACGTGCGCAGGCCCGATAGACAGTGCCGTGCGGGTCGGGCCGACCCGCCTGACACAATTCATCTTCTGTCGAGGACTGAAACAGGAGATCTAGGGTTTAAAATTTCCCTACGCACTGATCGTTCCAAGAGATGTAGGTTATACCAAATTGAAGCTGAGGGTTAGTCTTATCCAACGCCCACTAAAGCCCTAATTAGCATTAGCTATAATGGTAGTAATTTTGGGAGGAGCTCCAGCAACTTAAGGTTTACTGTGGAGGGTTATTACCTCCACCACAACCCAAAGCTTGCCATAATTAAAGCCTCCGCAGGTCCCTTGGGTCAAGGCCAACCTAATAGATTTGTTATGGAGCACTGAAGCTTGCATATTGAACATCCTTAAGGTGGAGTTTTGAGCACTGTATGTGCTTGAGCTCATTGGGCCTCGATTGAGCTCACTCAAACCCAATTAAGGCCAGCAGATGATAAGCTAACATCACCAATTAATAAAAGTAATGACAATTACAGGAATTATGCAAAGACAGAGGTAGGAATGGAATACTTAGCACCCACAAGTTCGCCTCTTTGCCTGGGTATTTAGCCATTCATGAATTATCTCGTGCCTCAAGAGTGACTCCCTAGAACAAAAGAAGGGAGAGGAATGAAATGGCAAGGTTAAGGGGGAGTGAGGAGCAAAGACTGAGTAGCCGTAGCACGTCCCTGAGCTCGGCTAAAGGTGATGGCCGAGTAGAACAATGGTGTACACGCACAGCATCCTGAGCGATCGCGATCCTCCGTTCGGCTTGATCACACCCAATCAGAACCTGAAGCGGAGTCCGCCTGATCGCCCTCTATTAGAAATCAGATGATGAAGAATTTTTCCTCCATTTCGATCCCAACAGTGGGCATACGCCGTTAAGATTAATTAATAATTTTATAATTTTGATTCTATTTAATCAAAATTAGAAATCAAACGAGCTCCGAAAATTTTCAAAAATTCACCCCTAGCTAATTTGGGGGTGAGGAACTCAAAAATAAAATCAAATTTTTGATTGGAGGTCAATTTAATTTTTTGATTAATTAAAATTATTAAAATATTCAATATATTCGAATGACTTCCAAATCGCACCAAATTTTCAAGTATTGCTCCAAACATCATTTTGAGACTAATAGTGATTGTTTTAACCTAAGTTGGATACCTAAAACTAAGTAACAACAATAGAGTTATTACAATAACCTTTTGAGATTAGTAATACAAAATTTTCTTATAAAATACTTTGCACCCTTAAAAATAGCTAGGCTAAGGAATGAAATATCCAATTGTATCCATCAAGAGGGAGAAAAGCTTTATGATAGTTGGGGAAGGCCTAAGGAACTCTTAAAATGTTGCCCGCGTTATGGTTTTCCATTTTGTTGCATGTAAAAACTCTTATAATATTTTATAATGTATTAAATGAACCTATTAGAGCACCAATAGATACAACCTCAAGTGGGCCTTTAAATAGTAAAACACAAGATGAAGCATATGGTATTTTAGAGGAAATGACATCAAACTCATACCAATGGCCTATTGAGAGGCTAAATCAAAATAGAAGAGAGAAAGTTAATCGAAAGAGAATACATATATTATACAACTTTAGAGAGATATTTTGTCCTTAAATTAAATACTTGAAACTATGTTAGTTAACAACTATAGAAGTGAAAATTTAGAATTATAGGGGGGCATCTGAGTGTGAGCTGCAACCTAAATAACCCATTTGCACCTTCAAATATTGAACAAGATAATTTCTAAGAATTAATAACAATTTCTCCCTTGGTTAAAATAAATCATATTCCAATCAACAATTTGGAAGCAATAATACTCAAAATCAAGGGCTTACAAACACATATTTGCTCAATTCCATAGAAGGATTTAAGACTTACACTACAAGTTTCATGAATAAAATAGATGCAACTTTAAATAGGTACAAAGAAATATTATTGAAACAAGAGAATGTTGTAAAGAGAATAGAGGGCATACTTCAAGCCATATTGTAGCAGTTAGAAAAACTATTAAGTATGGTATGTGAGCATAAACAGGAGCAAGCACAGGATGTCACACTTTATAGTGGAAAAAAATTATTTCATAATAATGATGACCATCAAGAGACACGGGAAAATTCTAATAATTAGAAGGAAGAAGCAGAAACCTAGGAAGAACAGTAAGAACAAATGCAAAAATCATTATTTGAAGGTGCAAGGCAATGCCAACACCCCGTGCCTTTTCTTCAACACCTTGCAAAACAAAAAAATATATATGCAATTACAAAGTTCTTAGAAAACCTTAAAACATTGTATATAAACATTCCCATTGCTGGGGCATTAGAACAAATGCATAGCAACACCAAGTTTATGAAGGACATTTTGTAAAAAAGAAAGTGCATTGAAAATAAGAAAATTATTGCACTAACTAAGGAGTGTAGTGCAACCATGCAACAAAAAATTCCTATAAAAAGAAATGATCCAAGGAGTTTTACAATTCCATGCTGTAGCGACCCCAATAATCTGTTAGGAGATTAACCCAATATGGAGCGCCACCTTAGCATCTAATACTCAATTTAAAGAAAACAAATCAAATATAAATACTAAGTGGCCAAGTCTCTTTATGAGTATTTGTTAAGTTAAAATAATTTCCAATAAGAGCAATAGAAGATACATGAAAACATTGCAAGTATAAATAATACAAGTAATTAATATTATCCACACATTCAACCCAAGCAATTTCAAAATAAGGAAGAACAGCATAGATTAAGGTAGGTAAGAATAACTCTATGCAATTTATAGTTTAATTATTATAGAACCATTCAAAAGAAAAGGTAAAAGAGAATACAATCATTCTCTTCCTTAAACTAAAAGTGCAAGCAAATTTAAATAATATGCAGAAGCCTTTCATTTTAAGAGTTCTTCAAGCACTAGGACCTGCATTACCTGTATCAAAGAATTTTGATCTATCATATTTTAGTATTTGAATATGATAGGGCAAGCCAATAAAATAAAAAGTGTAGTCAGACAAAATAGTTTAAGCATATTTTAAGATTCGCTAATTTTAAGTTAATAAGATATCACAAATATAATTTACAATTTAAAGTAAGCAGCGGAGCTATAAAAGCTAACAAGTAAGAAAAGGAAAGTAGGCATAACTGTAAAGAAGACAATATGTAAATAAGCTGAGTAAGAATACTCATTTGTACATAAGTCCTTGCCTGCATCCAAAAATGGTAAGGGAAAAGCATCCTAAAAGGCTATAAACTACTATGTGCATTTAAAGCAAATAGAATGAAAGTAATACATGTTCAATGAAATTTATGCTAAGTAGGCAAATGTAATACAGTGAAGCATTAACTGAAATTTAGCAACATACACTGTTTCTAATTGAACTATAAGTAAGCAAAATACAATACTGAAAATAGAGAGTGTAAAGCTTATAAAGTAAGGAAAGTAACCTAGACTTTTGGTCTAAGACAAACATAACATAGGACTATAAAAAGTAATCCTAACTAAAGTTATGAAGAAATCTTAAAATCAATAAGATTATAAAATAACTATAATATTATTAATTCAAATTATGTTAAGAATTTACCTCATTCTGCGGGCATCTACTACAGAATGGGACGATGAGTTAAGCACATTTGCCCAACTAGTTCAGTGGGGTTCAATTTTATTTGAATATTCACATTCACCCTCTCTAGAATGTGAAGTTTGGAAATAGCACTGACCTTTCTGCCCTATTTTCCCTTAGGCATACCCCTATAGTTTATGAAACTTTTATTTATGCACAATAATCTTCTATTAATATAAAGAAAAAATACTTAAAGCTAAGCAAGCATTCAATAAAATTCAATAGTTGTTATGTGATATCCCTTTGTTATCTATATTTTAATGATTGGAGCGAATCGTGAAGACCCACTTAAGTAGTAATAAGTGAAACTCTTAAACATTGATGTGCCTTTTCAGATAACAGTGGAGTTCCTGATAAGAACTCCAAAGTTAAGCGTGCTCAGGTGGGAGCACTCCCACGATGGGTGACCTACTGGGAAGTTATCTTCTGAGGAAAAAATTGTGATGCATTTCAAGCTAAAGCGGATAATACCTTGGTGCTTAAGAGTTTGGGCTGCTTCAAATGGTATCAGAGCAAACCATAGTGTGTCAAATAGGAGTTAAGTGCCATACAGGGTAAAGTACCACTTCATGTGAGTAGCCTCTTGAACCCATGATGGCTAAGGTGCTACATGGTTGTGGGTACCTCTTATGCCTATAAGGGTCATCTTTAGTCCTATCTACCCAATGGATGGTTCTTGTATCTGTGTGTGGATACTAACGGGGATGTCAGTTACTTAAGTTGGGGAGATTATGAAACATCCAAGCATCACAGTATAAATATAATGAAATACAACTCAGAATAAAAGGCATAGTAATCCAAACACATAGTCAAAGGTACCTATATTATTACATCAATTTAAAGTTTAAGTAATAAGAGAATAAAAATATTATCATCCTCACTTATAATAAATCTAAGCAACTACTTCTTCCAATGGATCCTCTTCTGGATAAGGCTCCACACCTAGCTCCTGATCATCTAACTGAAGAGGATCTGTCATTGTCAGTTTCACAATGTAGGGCCCCAGCCAAAAAAAGAAAAATCTCATGTTAGACAATTGTCTAAGTATATTTTAAGCCGATAAGTTTTATATATATTTTGTAATATCACAATTTATATTCTCTAAGCAATAACTATATCAAATAAAGGATCAACTAGCAATACAATAAGAAAAGAAAAAGCTATAAACAATCATTTATAACTTAAGCATAAAGAGAGGCTAAGACATGCCTCAAATGCAAGCTAAACAAGGTAACGCATATGAATATAAATAACTAAACAAGTACTGGAAAAAATACTACATCCTAAAATGCTGGTGATCAAAAGAAATATGCCAATTAAAATAACTAAACTCAATAATGATACATATAGATAGCAACAAAATTCTAACATCCTAAAATATATATAGGTAGTACAAAAAAAATAGCTGACTGGATAAAAATGCTGAAAAGTAAACAACATATCAAAAATAAATATATATGTAAACATCTGCGTACTAACTGCCATATAGAAAAGAGCTAATCTAGCCCACTGAATATAAAAGATCTTAGCACCATTACGGCTAAGGCACAAAACTGTGTACCCCTAGTGTCAACAAGAAGACTAGGCAATCAGTACATAAACAAAAGATATAAATAAGGTCTTCTCCTAGTGTCAACAAGGAGACTAGGCAATCAGAAAACATAACTGAGAGGCAGCTCTAACACATACAATTATTTTCTTTAATCAATCACTTTAATATTTTCACAAACAATCTGAGTCTCCATATTTTCCTAACATTTTATTTATGCATCAAAAATCTTATATGATATGCTCAGGGAAATATGACACAAATATACAAGGAATGTGTAGCACAAAATATCGAAAGTAAGCAAGGGACTCTACTAAATATAGTGATATCATTTGTTTTCTACTTAACCATTCTAACTATTCTAAGTTACACAAGTTCAGGTTCACCATTTTCCTACTATCGAGTGTAACTTAGAAATTCATCATTATAAGTAAAAAAGATTAGAACTGATTAGGTTTTAATCTAGTTTAATCAGATAGATGACTAAGAGTTGAATCAATAAATCATACGTCCTAATTTTAGTGAATTTATACGTTCTATCTAAGATTTGATCAAAATCTTTTAAATCTATTAATTATGGATTAAACACTATGAGATTTAGATTTAATCACATAATCCAAAAAGGATAAGACCTAAGTTCTAGGTTTCATTATAACAGTGATCTACTAATTAAGGCAAATCCTATTAAGTAATCAGACTTAATAGGATAAATCTCCTATCCTAAAATTAAAGTTAAAAGATAAAATAATTAAAATAAGTTATAAAATAAAAGAAAATTTTAGAAACTATTAAAACCAAAGTTTCACCCATTGGATAACCCATTTACCTAATGAATGAACTCTAACCCATGATTTAGTCCTAGTCTTAGAAAAGGTCCTTAATGCGTAGTGTTAAAGACTTAGAGAAATTCTGGGATCTGACCTAATAGTTGATTTCACTGACTTAAATGTCACTAATACAATTATAATATTGGCTTTAGAGTCTTGAAAAGTTAATTAAAGGTTAAGGGTACTTAATCCAACCTTAGGGCAATGTGACTATTTTGTCCCTACTTTAAGGGTCTAAAAGTCAACTTTTGATTTGAGGGTTAAAATTAAAGTTTCTTAGTTTCAAACAATTTTTTACTGTCTAACTTAAAGATATACAGTAAGTACGTCCAATTTGGACTTCAAACGGTTAAGTTATGACCAAAATAAGGTCAGGGATATTTTGGTCATTTTTTAAATTTTTAGAGTTCAGATCTTAAATATTATTTCAGTTTATCGATAACATTAAAATTCTAAACTAGTTAGCATTTTTAACTTTTGAATTTCGAATTGATTTGACCAAGTTATGTTATTTGAATTGTAGGAGCATTTTGGTAAATTTTCCCTAAAGTCAATTAGAAATTCTAGAGTTAATTTTTTGTCCTAATGTCCAAATGGGAAAACTAATACTACTACAGTGATGGGACCGATCTCCTGAGTATTTTAAGACCCATATTGACTATGTTTGGTCAACTAGGTCAATAGTTATGGGATTCTAAAGATGCCCTAAAATGCTACATCATTATGCGTACCCCGAAATTAATTCTTACATTACGCCATTTGATTCCTTTTATTTTTTTGAGTATTTTGAGACTTATATTAGCTATATTTGGATCATCCTATAAAAAGTTATTAAGCTTTTAAATTTTACTATTCAAAAATATAATTTATATTATTTTATTATTCATTTATTTAATTTATATTAATTTATTATTCATTCCTAAAGTTAAAATATATTTTTCTGTATTTATTAATTATTAATTAATTATCAATAATCTTAATTAACTAATATTAATTAATAATTAACTAATATTAATTAATAATTAATATATTATTTAATTATTTTAAATATTTTAATTATAATTACCATTATTATCACTGTTTAATTATGATTATAATTAATCTTACAATTTTAATAAAATATAGTGATTTTATTTAATTCATTTATAATAATCAAATATTTATTTACTAATTAAAATAAATTCTGATCATAATTAACTAACCTAACATTAACTGTTAACAGAACTTAATAATATTTTAATTATATCATATAATTTCTATTTATATATATATATATATATCTATACATATATATATCTTTCATCCTAAAGTTTTTCTGTCTATAATTTAATTAATCTAAACTGCCTAATTAGACATAATTAACCTAATTGCTAAATTTGTTTTCATAATACATATGTATTTATTATATACGTGGTTATATTATATCTTAATATATATTTATGTTTATTTAATTTTTTTTCTTGAAGTTATCATAGCGCGGGACCCGCCATTGCCACGTGGCAATGGCCTACTGGCTCTCGGGGCAGGCGTGGGCCCCACGACAGACGAGTTGAGTCGCGTGATAGGCCGTAGCCCGCGTAGCGGGCCCCACCCCTGGCACGGAGAGGACGCACTGACGCGGCCCGGGCCCACCACTCCACGCGGCGGCGCGGACGCGCGACACGCGCGAGGCAGGCCCCACACACGAGGAAGGCGGAACGGCTCGCAGACCCGGGTCCCGAACTCACGGACCGAACTCGACCCGACCCGAACCTGCGTAATCGCCTTCTCGCGATGAACTCGACGCTACTCGGCTAGGGCACGCGTTTTCTCGACGCTCCGGAAACGACGAGGTTCGATCCGACCGCCGATGGGAAGGTCTTGATGAGATCTACCGGTTGTATGTGGGTCGAGACCTAAGGATGACTCTACCGCTGGCCATTTCAAACCCTAGCATCCTAGGTACGGTGTGTGTCTGTGTGTGTACGTACGCGACCCGAGAGGATCGAGCCTTGATTCGAGTCGATCAGACCCGATTGAGCTCGATAGGATCCGATTGATCGTCGATCAGATCCCGGATCTAAGGTTAGCAATACTTGAATAATGCATGCAATGGGATTAAACGGAGGAGCGGGGACGGTACCTGCAGTGAGCGGTCGAGACGGTCTTAGGGTCCGAGTACAGCGTGCCGAGGGCTCCGAGCCAAATAGTGAACTGCGTGAGCCCTGCGGGTAGATTCGGCTCTTTTAACACCTCTCTGACAGACCTAGCGAAGGCTACGGCAGCCACGACTGGCCGACGGAGCGGCGCCCATCCGCAGCATGCCACGCGGGGATGCGAGGGAGGCGAAGAAGGCGTACCGTGTGATCTTGGATCAGACGGCCCCGATCCGCCGTCTGATCTGGACGGTGTATCGAAACGGCGCTCGCGAATTGGGTGGACGGCGTCAACCTTTAACGGGCGCCGAAAATTTAAAATTAAAATAATATTAAATATTAATTAATTTATATTAAAATATTATTTTAAATTCCTAATTAAATTTTAATTCATTCCAAATAATTAAATGTTGTTTAGGAAAATTCCAAATATTTACCCATAGCTAATTGAGGGGTGATGAATGCAATGGCGAGGTCAGATTTTTGATCCGACGAGTATTTTATTTCCTCGATTTGCGGGGTATTTAAATGTTATTAAAATATTCGTCGAATTTTCGACGACTTCCGATTGACATGAAAACTTCGCCCCTAGCTAATTTTGGGTCAACGAATGCAATGGCGATATCCATTTTCTAATTTGAAGTCAATTTAAATAGGTCATATTTTATAGTTTTTGAAATTTCCAGAAATCAGGATTCGATCCATTTGACTCCTAATTTGGACTAGATCTTAGAGGTTGACTCCAATTAACCCAATTAGCACATATGATTAGTTTTAAGACTAAGATTAGTCCTAATTGATCAAGGTAACAACTTGGGTTGTTACAAACTCTCTCACTCAAGAGTGATGTCGTCCTCGACATTACCCCAGTGGAAACTAAAAGCAAAAAACTAAATATGACTTGAATTGAAGTTAAAGATTTAGAATGCTAGGAAATGGAATTACCTAGATTCTTAAAGATTTTAGGATATTTTGATCGCATGTTAGATTTCTTTTCCCAAGAGGCTTCGTTGCGTGAACGATTCTTCCATTGGAGTTTGATCATGTTGATGGCACGATTTCTAAGTTGCTTGCGATCATACGCTAAGATTCGAATCGGTTCCTCGGCATAAGACAGATCGGGTTGGATCTGGATTTCTAGGAATTGCACGAGGTGAGGCTGGTCTCAGAGGCATTTCCTTAGGGATGATACGTGAAATACGTTGTGCACTGCAGTGAAGTCTATTGGCAATTCTAATTGGTAGGCGCCTGACCCAATCCTCTTCAAGATTTTGAACGGTTCAACTTACCTTGGGCTGAGCTTGCCGACAACCCCAAAATGATAGACTCCCTTCATGGGACTGACCTTTAGGTATATAGAGTCTCCTTCCTGAAACTCCAAGGGGTGATGATGGAGGTCATGATACTTGCTCTGCCTATCTTGGGATGTCCTGATCCTTTGCTGTATGAGCTTTATCTTCTTATTTGTCTCCTCTACTAACTTGGAGCCATACAACTGAACATCTCCCGTTTCTGCCCAAGCCATTAGCGTAGAACACTTGCTACCATACAGGGCTTCATACGGGGCCATCTTAATACTCACCTAGAAGCTATTATTATATGTGAATTCTACCAAAGGAAGGTAATCTTCCCAAGATCCTGCAAAGTCTAAAATACAAAGACTGAGTAAGTCTTCTATAACATGATTTACTCTCTCCATTTGACCGTCTATTTGTGGGTGGAAGGCTGTGCTCATGGCTAGCATGGTGTGTAGGTCCTGATGGACGACCTGCTAGAATTTTGATGTGAATCGGCTATCTCTATCCGATACAATAGTTTTGGGGATACCATGAAGCCGAACTATTTTATTGATATAGATTTTGGCAAGCCTCTCAATTGAGTCAGTTTGTCGAACCAAAATGAAGTGCGCAGACTTGGTCAATTGATCAACTATGACCCAAATTGTATTTGCCCCAGATCTTGCATGAGGTAATCCCATAACGAAATCCATCGATATGTCTGACCATTTCCACTCTAGTATTTCCAGTGGGTGTAGCAGACCGCCTAGTTTTTGGTGTTCTGCCTTTACTAGGCAATATGCGTGGCCCTTAGCCACAAAGTCTGCTACGCTCCTTTTTATCCCTGGCCACCAGAATGATAACTTTAGGTCTTGATACATTTTCTTACTCCCTGGGTGCACCTGATATCCTGAGTTGTGGCCCTCAACTAGTACTTTGTGTTGCATAGATTTAGGAATCCATAAACAATCTCCTAGATAGATAGCACCCTTCTGGAATCAAAGATCAGTGCGACGGTCGCTTTCAATGGCTTGCTTGAAGCCCAAGTACTCCTCGTCCTTGGTTTGTGACACAGATACATCCCTGTGAAAAGTGGGCTCCACATTGATGTTTGCCAATGTTAAGCTGAGTCTGTCCCCGCTGATAGGCTTGATATCCATTTTGCGGAATTCTTCTATTAACGGGCCCTCCGATATGATGGCATTTAGTGAGGCCTGACGACTTAGAGTGTCAGCTACGACATTGGCTTTCCCGGGATGGTATTGTATGTCCAGATCGTAGTCGCTGATCAGCTCTAGCCACCTTCTCTGCCTACAGTTTAATTCCCTTTGGGTGAATATGTATTTTAAGCTTTGGTAATCTGTGAAATTTGAGCATTGAACCCCATAGAGGTAATGTCGCCAAATCTTCAGGGCAAACACTACTGCGGCCAACTCGAGGTCATGGACTGCATAATTATTCTCATGAATTTTTAATTATCGTGAGGCGTAGGCGATGACCTTACCTTCCTGCATTAGTACATCCCCTAGGCCTATGCCCGAGGCATCAGTGTATACTTGATAGTTCACTCCTTCTCTTGGGAGGACTAATACAGGGGCAGAAGTAAGTGCATCCTTAAGTGCTTGAAATTCCTTTTCGCATGCAGTGACCATTCAAATGGTATAACTTTCTGAGTGAGCCTGGTAATAGGAGATGCGATTTGGGAAAATCCCTTCACAAACTTCATGTAATAACCTGCCAATCCTAGAAAGCTTCCAACCTCAGTCACTATTTTAGGCTGAGCCCATTCTTGAATTGCATTAATTTTATTTTGATCCACTCTGATCTCGTGAGCATCTACAACATGGCCTAAGAAGGCAACAGATTCCAGCCAGAATTCACACTTCGAGTATTTGGCGTACAGCTGGTGGCTTCTTAATTCTTCCAATACAATCTGGAGGTGTCCTTCGTGTTCTTTCTTTGACTTAGAGTATATTAGTATGTCATCTATAAACACAATGACAAATTTGTCCAGGTACGGTTTCAAGATACGTTGCATCAAGTCCATAAAGATGGATGGTGCATTTATTAGTCCAAAAGACATCACTAGGAATTCGTAGTGACCGTATTTAATCCAGAAAGCAGTTTTTGTAACATTGAAGTCTTTTACCTGCAACTGGTGGTAGCCTGATCACAGGTCGATCTTTGAAAATACATTTGCCCCAGCCAATTGATCAAATAGGTCGTCAATGCGGGGTAGTAGATACCTATTCTTAATGGTCACCTTGTTTAGCTCTCTATAGTCAATGCACATCCTCATTGACCCATCCTTTTTTTTCACAATTAGAACTGGAGCTCCCCATGAAGATGAACTTGTCCTAATAAGACCCTTCTCCAGCAACTCCTGCAGTTGCTTATTTAGCTCTTGCAACTCCTTGGGTACCATTCTATAGGGTTCTTTCAAGATAGGCTGAGTTTCTGGAACAATGTCGATGGCGAATTCGACTTCCCGAATAGGTGCGAGACTGGGTAGGTCTTCGGGGAAGACGTCGGCGAATTCACAAACGACAGGATTCTAGGATATGGGAACTTATTCCTTCTTTTCCTCTAATATAGTTACTAGAATAGCACTACAACCCTTGCTTATAAATTTCTTAGCTTGGATAGTATTAACTAGTGAGGCTCTGGTGCTAAAGTTCCTTACAAGTGACTTTGCTTGTCTACCACTACCTAGGGTGATATTTTTCTTTTGGCAGTTAATGGTGGCGTCATGCTGACTTAGCCAATTCATGCCCAAAATAATGTCAAAATTGGTTATCGGCAGTACTATCAGTTTGGCTTTAATTTTCATCCCTCAGAAGGGACTTGTAGCTTACAAAATTGGTTGGCTTGCAATTGGGCTCCAGATGGTAATCCTACGCTTAGAGATCTCGCTAAGCGGTGTACTGGTAAATTGAGGGATTTTGTCTAGCTTTCAGAGACGAAAGAGTGGCTTGCTCCGGTGTCGAACAGAATGTTGCAGGGCTTACTATTTATATATATAGTACCTAATTATGGATGCACGATTTACTAGTTACTATTAAGAAAGTATAAATAAAATGCTAGATCAGTTCAAAAGTGTGTACCCGATACCACATGGTTATCTTCTGTGGCCTCAGTCGGTGTAAGAGTGTATACATGCGCCTGGCCAGCAGGCATGTTGTGGTAGGGCTATTTGAGTGGCGGCCTGGAGATGCTAGGATGGGAAGCAAGAAATGCCTCGCATCGAGGAGTAGGAGGTGGCAAGGCTGGACGTGCCGTAGTTGTGGCAGGGACTCGCTGGTGTAGAGATCGAATGCGGGTTGGCCCTGCACATGCTTGATCGGCATGCTGTCGATCATGTCAGTCATCTGGCACTGGGTATAGCCATGCCCTGGTCTGCCACAGGTGAAGCAAACCCATTGTCCATGGAAGCACTGGCCATAGGGATGCGGCCTGGTACAACCATTGTAAGGATCAGCAGCGAGGGCTTTCGCCTTGATCTGGTAAACCCTGGCCCTCTTTGGGTTTTCCTGGCATTGCACTGCAGAGTCAGTGAGCCTTTCAGCTTCTCACTATTGGTGCCTTTCTATAACATTGGCAGTCTCCAGCAGTTCTCGGTAGTTGGTCATACGGAAAGGTATGACCTGGGCCTGTATAGAGGGTCGATGACCGCTTTGGAAACGGTGACATCTATCCTCTTCAGTGGCACTAGGCTCGAGGAGAATCTGGCGAGTCTCCTGAACTCTGCATCGTATGCTGCAACTGTACAGTTCCCTTGTTGCAGCTTGAGGAATTCTTCTGCCATGTTACGGTGCTCAGATAAGGGAATGTATTCTGCTCGGAACACTTCTTCAAATTCTTCGTACGAGATCTCTTCCAAGAGAATGTCCGTGAAGTAAGTGGTACAAAGGTGGTTCCACCAGTGTTCTGCCTCGCCGTACAGCAGATGGGTGACCAGTTGGATCACCTCAGTCTCCGGACACTTGATACTCGTCAAGTTTTTCTCAACCATGCACAACCAGTCCTCCGTGTCCACGGCCAACAGACTCCCATTGAACATGGGGGGTCTTAGCCGGAGGAAGTTGTGTAGCAATGCATTGGCAGACTGGACGTATTACTGGTGGGAATACTGGAGTGCTGGGGCGGCTTCTACCGTCAAGTGATTCTGGTTTATCTGCGATACCAGAAGACGTTCCATGAGTTCAGCCTGCTTGGCTTGAGCCTTTGCAGCTTTTCTAGCCTGTCTTTGGCTTTCTCTTGCTTGCTGCTGGTGGGACTCCACCATCATCTTTATAGCTTCTAGTAAGGCACTAACATCGCTGGACGTGGTGCTGGAGGGAGCAGGCGAGGGACTCTGGCATGGGTTTATGTTTGGTTTACTATAATCTGGATTAAAGACAGCATAATTTCAATATTTCAAGAAAAATAGAAGATCCCGACAGTTTATCTTCTTTTTATTAACTAAAGAATAAATGATACATCATTGGAAACGGTGTACAAAGAAGAAAAGACAGCTACTGAGGAAAAACACAAAATCTATCATATGTATTTCCTCATAAATGCTTGGAAAAGTCTGCGTATGTCAGCTCTCGGTGGCGGTGGGAAAATCTTCGTTCGAACCTTCATACTTCGTATGCCCACCACTCCTCCGCGTAGTCTTGGAGGAGAATTTTGATGATGTCCAGTTGGGCACTATCTGGGCACTCTAGTTCATCGAACACCTTGGTTACTATGGCAACCAGGGATCGAAGTTCGAGAGTCTCAAAAGAATGATTCATACATTGAAAATATACATTTATGAAAGTAAAGAAAATAAAATACATAAATATTCATATTTACATTCAGAGCCATTATATATGAATTTATAACAGTTTTAATATTTACAATAAAGATTTAACCACTTCTCATATGTCACATCTCTATTTCTTCTTTCCTTTATTACTTAGGCAGGTCTTCAATGCTTTAATTTTCAAAACCTAAAAAATTCTGTTACCAATCAGGTAGGAGTACACAAATCATTCTTATAAGAGTAATTCTAGCATCCTATAATAAGTATAAATCAAATATAAAACTGAATGAAATATTTGCATATGAAAGAAAAATAACATTTCAAATTTCAATATTGCACTGCAAGTTAGTTGTGAAATTTAATATAGCATGAAATAAATAAATTTTATTAAAAGTAATTGTAACATAAAGTCGAGTTCATAGACTCCTGAGCCCAAATGGGTAAACCCATAGGCATAACCTTTAGGAAGCTTTTCTCACTACCTGTCGGTAGCTTAATCCAAATTTAGAAACTGATGGTGTGTCTTTCCTTTGGACTTTCCCACTTCCTAATAAGAACTAAATCCCTCCATATGACTCCAAGGGGCTGCCAGCCGGCCCAACCTGTACATATTCTTAGTATTGCTTTCCATCTTCCAAAGACAAATACCATAATAATATATATCACATTTCATCTTTTTGTTACATGCTTATTTGATAACATTCTTTTGCAGTTTTATAAGCGGTAAGTAGTTTTGAAATAATACTCAAATGAAAAATGGCTCAAAATGAGAATACTGAAATAAAACTTATAAGTAGATTTACATACTTGACTGTTTTGATACAATATCAACCAATTCAATTTCTTTGATCTGCCAAAAATAATTTAATTCAATAATTTAATGTTTCATGCTTTTAATATGATTTGTAATATTAGGTTTCTAAAATGAATATTTAAATTAATTTATTTATTAATTTTGTATGATTATTAAGCCTTATAAGGTCAAATTAGAAATTTGACCTTATAAGGGTATATTAGTAGTTTTACCCTTAATGAAATCTAAAATTTTTATTAAATACTGTAGATTATATCCTAAATTTTCTATAGAACCTATAATCATCAAATTCTGATATGTATTGGCTAAGTTATAGCCAATACAATTTCTAGGTTTAATAATTAGGGTTTAATGTAATTAGTGAGTGATTAATGAAATAAATCACAAAATCATAAAACTAATCACACAGCTAGGTTCTAATCTACTTTATAAGTTTTTTGAAACTAAAATTACTTAATTTGGATCCTTAGATTTGTTAATATTCACTAATCAAGATTTAGAGTAACTAAGGTTAATTAAAAGATCTAATCGTTGGATTTATAATATTTTTACAGTTTACTATAAATTAGGTTTTTCTGATCTGAATTTATTTTTGGATCACCTAATTTGGAGTTTAATTGACTAACTTATGGTCAAATGAAGTTTTAGGGTTAAATAGCTTAATTAGAGTTATGTCCTAATTGTGATTAGTCTAAATTTAATCCAAACAACAAAGTAAATACTACTAAAATATTCTTTATTTTTGAGTATTTTGAGACCTATATTTGATATGTCTAGATTAAGAGGTACAAAGATATGGCTAAATAAAATTTAGTGGCATTTTATAATAAATTAAATACCTAAAATATCACTTAAGTGAAATATTAGTCTTACAACAAAATAATTGACACCAATAAATTCCTCATATTTTTCTGATGAATTTGATATATTTATTTGCATAATTTGGATATGTATTTTGCAAGTTATGTTAAACTAATGTTTAAATTTTAATTGAATTAATTAATGATATATATATTATATTACTATTTAAATTATTAAACTTTATTAAGCTGTTATTATTTTAATGTTCTTTTCTCTATTTGATAATTACTTAAAGTTTCTTAATATATAAATTAATTATACTTATTTTGCTGGTTGTGTATATATATATATA
Source organism: Gastrodia elata (assembly GCA_016760335.1). NCBI lineage: Eukaryota > Viridiplantae > Streptophyta > Magnoliopsida > Asparagales > Orchidaceae > Gastrodia > Gastrodia elata. Next base: position 33,037,312 of record CM028678.1, on the reverse strand, counting down.
TATAAACATATATGTTAAATATATATTATTAGATTTTATAAAGATTATCTGTATTTTTATTTTTATTATAAATCTTATTTAATTCTGTAGGTGGGACCTGCGTACACAGTCGGTGGTAGAAGAAGCCACGTGTCAACCTGTGATAGGTGACGGAATGCAGGCAGGACACACATGCAGCATACATGGCGGCGTATAATTTGTTGTGAGACTGCGGGCGGGGCCCACTTGTCTCAGACCGAGGTGATGGTGGGGCTCGCGGTCCGTGCGACGCTTCAAGAATTTGGGTTGACGGGTCGGGCCTGACCCGGCCCAGCCTCTGCTAGACGCGGCGAGATCGAGAGCCCGAGGGTTAGGACTCAAAAATTGGTGGTGTAACCGCCGATACCGGGGGTCGACCCACACACCGATCGAAAGGTCTCAGAGAGACCTTTCGATTGGCATCTGGCATGTCGCCAAAGGTGATCGGAGCCTCCCATAAACCCTAACCCTAAGTGACGCGTCTGGGCCAAGACGGGCTCTAACGAATTGAACGGTATATCTAAACTTGATTCTCATCGATCGAACTCATTTGCGTTCGATCTAATCCGTTGATTTATCAATCCATCTTATGAAATAAGTAAACGAAATTCATTTGGCAATTATTGAAAGAGATCGAAAGTTTATACGGGTACCTAAGTTCGACGGTTGAGGATGATAACTGCGGTAGCGGGGAGTTTCTTCTTCATAGAGGTTTGATTTGAGTAAACTAAGCATGAAGATGAAGATTAAGGGCTTTATCAAGCCTCTAAAGCGGCGGTTTTGCACCTGTGTGGCCATGAAGGCGCCGCGTGTGAACTCGACGCAATGCGGCAGTCTTCGGGGGATGAAGCTCCTCGACCGTTCGATCGAACGATCGAAGGGTCGATGCTCACCATTTGGTTAAACGGCGCGGAAAGAAAAAGGCAACGACATTTCGTCTTAAGTGGACGGTGCCATTAATATCTATTTAAATATATAATTAATTAATTAATTTTAATAGATTTAATTGATTAAACTTTACTTAATAAATATGTTCCAAATATTTCCAATATATCACCCCTAACTAATTGAGGGGTGAGGAACGCAACGGCGCACTCAGATTTTTGATCCGACGAGTATTTAATTATTCAATTTTTTGGAGTATTTAAATAATATTAAAATATTTGATGAAAATCCAATGACTTTCAAATGCCTCCAAAACTTCACCCCTAGCTAATTTGGGGGTGTTGAATGTAATGACAAAGTCAGATTTTTAATTTGAGGTCAAAAATTATTTAAATATTAATAAACAAATTTGAAAAGAAATTCTGGTATTTTATAGTTACTCTTCGTAACCACTCCTTGGACATGATGGGGAAGTCCAGTCCTCGATACACTGCATCTTCCAGCATTCTTTCCAATATGCTGGCTCCAGCTGTGGAGACTCCTTGGACTTCTCTTCCATTTCTTTTTGCCAAGTACACATCAAAGCTCCACCTATCTTTAAAGTGGGCGAAAAGATCGTATCCTGTCATGCTTGCACAGTATCCTAGATATCCAGACCAAGTGATGTAAAGATAATTGCTTTTAAATTCAAAAATTAGGTTACAAGAATGCATAAGATAGTACAGATAGCATATGAAATAAAACTAAGATATCTATATAATGTATCGGACTGTAAAGGCACGACAGGAGTCCTCATAGGTGACATTGATCTGCATTCCTTCACATTGACGGGTAAGTGCTTGAAGTGTGACGCTCCACCAGTCCTTGGCATCATCCTGTATGAGGCGTGTCATGAGGGCAATCCAACATTGTCCTGAACGTCCATTGTATCGAGCATGATATCTGTCATTCTTAGCCATCTCTTGGCTAATGCAGGGAGGTCATATCCTCTGAATATGCTTTGTTGAAGTAGTTAATTCAACATCCAGGCTTCAAGGTCTGATATTCCTTCTATGTACACCTCGTGTTATCGATGGAATCGAGCAATATTTTCCCAAACTTCTTCGAATCGTTTGTGATGCCTCTCAACCGTCATTTTTGGTATATCTAAGTACGTCTATTGAAATGGTTATGTTTAACCTTTAGAGTTTTTACCCCTCCCAGTAGCTTGTGTATTTTGATTATTTAAACTTCTTATTCTGAGTTTGATATTGTGATACCTTGGATGTAACTCCAATGTTTTCTGATATAGTGACTGTACTGGCAGAAGAATCTTCCATTAGATAGATAAGAATACAAATTCTAATCTGACACCTTATGGAATTCCTGATACCAACTGTGGTGCCCCACCCCTTAATCCACAAGATTAAGCTAAAGGGTGGTGTGTCACTCTAGCTAACCCTTCATTTATTATTGAATTAGGATAAAATCTACAATCCACCTAATAAGGGAATGAGTAAGTATAGAATCAAATATTCAGTCACTTAATAAGAATTTATACAGATTGCAGAAGTGATTAATAATAAGAAACATCCAAGCATCACAGTATAAATATAATAAAATATGACTCAGAATAAAATGCATAGTAATCCAAACACATAGTCAAGGGTACTTGTATTATTACATCAATTTAAAGTTTAAGTAATAAGAGAATGAAAAGACTCTCATCCTCACTTTTAATAAATCTAAGCAACTGCTTCTTCCAAAGGCTCCTCCTTTGGATAAGGCTCCACACCTAGCTCCTGATCGTCTAACTGAAGAGGATCTGCCATTATCGATTTCACAATGTAGGGCCCCAGCCAAAAAAAGAAAAATCTCGTGTTAGACAATTGTCTAAGTACATTTTAAGCTGATAAGTTTTATATGTGTTTTGTAATATCACCATTTACATTCTCTAAGAAACAACTATATCAAATAAGGGAGCAACTAGTAATACAATAAGCAAAGAAAAAACTATAAACAATCATTTATAGCTTAAGCAAAAAGAGAGACTAAGATGTGCCTCAAATGAAAGCTAAATAAGGTAAGGTATATGAATATAAATAACTAAACAAGTACTGGAAGAAAATACTATATTCTAAACATGCTGGTGATCAAAAGAAATATGCCAATTAAAATAACTAAACTCAGTAATGATACATATAGATAGCAGCAAAATTCTACGATCCTAAAATATATATAAGCAGTACAAAGAAAATAGTTGACTTGATAAAAATGATAAAAAATAAACAACATATCAAAACTAAACATATATGTAAACATCTGCATACTAACTACAATACAGAAAAGTGCTAATCTAGCCAACTGAATATAAAAGTTCTTAGCACCATCATGGCTAAGGCACAAAACCATGTATCCCTAGTGTCAATAAGGAGATTAGGCAATCAGCACACAAACAGAAGATATAAATAAGGTCCTCCCCTAGTGTCAACAAGAAGACTAGGCAATCAGAAGACATAATTGAGAGGCAGCTCTAACACATATAATTATTATCTTTAATCAATCACTTTAATATTTTCACAAGGAATCTAAGGAGTCTCCATATTTTCCTAATATTTTATTTATGCATCAAAAATCTTATATAATATGCTCAAGGAAATATGGTACAAATATACAAAGAATGCGTTGCACAAAATATCGAAAGTAAGCAAGAGACTCTACTAAACATGGTGATATCATTTGTTTTCTACTTAACTATTCTAACTATTCCAAGTTACACAAGTTTAGAATCACTATTTTCCTACTATCGAGTGTAACTTAGAAATTTATCCTTATAAGTTAAAAAGGATTAGAACTGATCAGTTCTAATCTAGTTTAATCAGATAGACGACTAAGAGTTTTTTAATCAATAAATCATACGTCCTAATTTTGGTGAATTTATACGTTTTATCTAAGATCTGATCAAAATATTCTAAACCTATAGATTATGCATTAAACACTATGAGATTTAGGTTTAATCACATAATCCAAAAAGGATAAGACCTAAATTCTAGGTTTCATTCTAACAGTGATCTACTAATTAAGACAAATCCTATTAAGTAGTTAGACTTAATAGGATGCATCTTCTATCCTAAAATTAAATTGAAAGATAAAATAATCAAAACAAGTTGTAAAATAAAAGAAAAATCTGGAAACTAATAAAACTAAGATTTCACCCATTGGATAACTCATTTACCTAATGAATGAACTCTAACCCATGATATAGTCATAGTCTCAGGAAAGGTCCTTAAGGTGTAGAATTAAAAACTTAAGGAAATTCTGAGATCTAACCTAATAGTTGATTTTACTCACTTAAATGTTACTAATACAATTATAACATTAGCTTTAGAGTCTTGAAAAGTTAATTAATGGTTAAGGGTACTTAATCCAACCTTAGGGCAAGGTGACTATTTTGCCCCTACTTTAAGGGTCTAAAAGTTAACTTTTGATCTGAGGGTTAAAATTGAAGTTTCTTAGTTTCAAATGATTCCTTACTATCTAACTTGAAGATAGACAGTAAGTACGTCCAATTTGGACTTCAAACGGTTAAGTTATGACCAAAATTAGGCCAGGGGTATTTGGGTCATTTTCTAAATTTCTAAGGTTCAGATCCTAAATATTATTTCAGTTTATTGATGACATTGAAATTTTAAACTAGTTAACATTTTGAATTTTTGAATGTCGAATTGATTTGGTCTAAGTTATGGTGATTTAAATTCTATGGGCATTTTGGTTAATTTTCCCTAAAGTTAACTAGGAATTCTAGAGTTGACTTTTTGTTCTGATATCCAAATGGGAAAACTAATACTACTACAGTGATGGGGCCGATCTCCTGAGTATTTTAAAACCCATATTGACTATGTTTGGTCAACTAGATCAAAAGTTATGGGGTCCTAAAAAGATCATAAAATGCTACTTTGTTATGCGTATCTCAAAATTAATTTTTATACTATGGCATTTGATTACTTTTATTTTTTTTTGAGTATTTTGAGATCTATATTGACTATATTTGGATCATCCTATAAAAAGTTATTAAGCTTTTAAGTTTTACTATTCAAAAATAAATTTTGTATTATTTTACTATTTATTTATTTAATTTTTATTAATTTACTTTTCATTCCTAAAGTTAAAATATATTTTTCTGTATTTATTAATTATTAATTAATTATGAATAATCTTAATTAACTAATATTAATTAATAATTAATTAATAATTAATTAATAATTAATCTATTATTTAATTATTTTAAATATTTTAATTATAATTACCATTATTATCACTGTTTAATTATGATTATAATTAATCTTACAGTTTTAATAAAAATTAGTGATTTTATTTAATTCATTTATAATAATCAAATATTTATTTACTATTTAAAATAAATCATAATCATAATTAACTAACTTAATATTAACTGTTAACCCGAACTTAATAACATTTTAATTATATCATAAAATTTCTATTTATATATATATGTCTATACATATATTTATTTCATCCTAAAGTTTTTGTCTATAATTTAATTAATCTAAACTGCTTAATTAGACTTAATTAACCTAATTGCTAAATCTGTTTTCATAATACATATGTATTTATTATATACATGGTTATATTATATCTTAATATATATTTATGTTTATTTAATTTCTTTTATGCTGGCTATCATAGCGCGGGACCCGCCATTGCCACGTGGCAGTGGCTTGCTGGCGCTCGGGGCAGGCGTGGGCCCCACGGCAGACGAGTGGCGTCGCGTGATAGGTAGTAGCCCGCGTAGAGGGCCCCACCCCTGGCACGGAGAGGACGCGTTGATGTGGCCCGGACCCCCCACTCCACGCGGCGTCGCGGACGCGTGACACGCGCGAGGCGGGCCCCGCACACGGGGAAGACGGAACGGCGCACAGACCCGGGTCCCGAACTCACGGGTCGGGCTCGACCCAACCCGAACCCGCAGGATCGCCTTCTCCGCGACGAACCCGACGCTATTCGGCTAGGGCACGCATTTTCTCGACGCTCTGGCAACGGCGAGGTTCGATCTGACCGCCGATGGGAAGGTCTGGATGAGATCTATCGGTTGGTATGTGGGTCGAGACCTAAGGACGACTCTACCGTCGACCATTTCAAACCCTAGCATCCTTGGTATTGTGCGTGCGTGTGTGTGTGTACGTACGCGGCCCGAGAGGATCGAGCCTTGATTCGAGTCGATCCGATCCCGAATCTAAGGTTAGCGATACTTGAATATTGCATGCAATGGGATTAAACCTAGGATCGGGGACGGTACCTACAGTGAGCGGTCGAGACGGTCTTAGGGCCGAGTACAGCGCGCCGAGGGCTCCAAGCCAAATCGCGAACTGCGTGAGCCCCGCGGGTAGATCCAATTCTCTTAATACCTCTCTGGCAGACCTAGCGAGGGCTACGACAGTCGCGACTGGCCGATGGAGCGGCGCCCATTCGCAGCATGCCACGCGGGGATGCGAGGGAGGCGAAGAAGGCGTACCGTATGATCTTGAATCAGACGGTCCCGATCCGCCGTCTGATCTGGAGGGTGGATCGAAACGGCGCTCGCTAATTGGGTGAAAGCCGTCAACCTTTAACGTCGCACTGAAAATTTAAAATTAAAATAATATTAAATATTAATTAATTTGTATTAAAATATTATTTTAAATTCCTAATTAAATTTTAATTCATTCCAAATAATTAAATGATGTTTATTAAAATTCGAAATATTCACCCCTAGCTAATTGAGAGGTGAGGAATACAATGGTGAGGTCAGATTTTTGATCCGACGAGTATTTTATTTCCTCGATTTGCGGGATATTTAAATATTATTAAAATATTCATAGAATTTTCGTCGACTTCCGATTGACATGAAAACTTCACTCATAACTAATTTTTGGGCTCAACGAATGCAATGGCAATGTCTGTTTTCCAATTCAAGGTCAATTTAAATATGTCAGATTTTAGGGTTTATGAAATTTTCATAAATCAGGATTCGATCAATTTGATTTTTAATTTGGACTAGGTCTTAGAGGTTGACTCCAATTGACCCAATTAGCACATATGATTAGTTTTAAGACTAAGATTAGTCCTAATTGACCAAAGTAACAATTTGGGTTGTTATAATAACCATTAACCTAAATTAAGGAGCAAAATATCTAAGATATTCAAATGTTGTCCAAGTGATATGTTATACATGTCAATATGATCCTTATATCATAATGAGTAAAATAATACTAACTATGTTGAATTTGGACAACATTATATTTTTAAAGTTTAGAAGGGTCTTAATTAAGCTTTAGATGTTATTAAGAGATCTAGGATTCAAAACTTATATTTGATTCTTATTGTTGTTCCTCATATTTTGTGAGTAAAATAGACTATCTAAGTATCTAATTTGGACTTCATATGATCAAATTATGACACATACAATACTGGAGTTAAATTATAATGAATAATTAAAATAATTTTCCAAACAGAAATTAAATGGTAAATTATTAATCTATGCATTATTGCAATCAAAATGACATTATATTGCATATATTGGTTAAGTATGTTAAGATATATGATTAATTAAAGTTTACACACATAATTATTAATTAAATTAATCATTGAACAAATTATCAGATAATTAAGTTAACTCAGCCATTTATTTAAAGACTAGATGGCATATAAATAAGATTGTAGAAATTAAATCAACATTTATTGCATTAGATGGACGGAGTGGATTCCACTGGAAACGGATCCCACGTGACAGTAATACCATCTCGGATCGACACGTGTCCCTGCTGGATTCAGAGCTAGTCGGGTGGGGTTTGCACGGTTCGTGCACGGTTCACATATGTGAACCACACAGTGTCGCGGTTCTATCAAACCGCGCACTGTACATCTTCCACACCCAACGGGATCTAATAAAGAGAAAACTAGGGCACGACCTATTTCGACGATCTGGTGACCTCTCGTAACTCACATACTACCTATCGAAAGCCAGAAAATATTCCTAGATGATGAACTCAAAATTCCTATGTTTCTAACTATCAATTAAATATATATTTGAAGGGAAAGATGAGGGGGTCGACTAGATATAAGAAATCAAAATCGAGCTCTTTTGAGTTCGATTTGATTTTAGTTTCTCAATAATCAGTCCTTAAATATGCTACACCTGGTGAGAACATATAATTATTGCAATAATAGAAGAGATCAAGGTATTAAAGATAGTACCTAGCACCTTCGTTAAAGGTCGGCCGAAAGCTAGGATTTGAAGGAAGTTTTTTTCGCAGCAATTAGCTTCCGCAAAATGATTAAACACAAGTCCAGGAGGATAAGATGGGGAGGGAAGGGGGCTAGCTAGAGGAGAGGATGTTTGTATGCGATTCTTCTAGCATGGAAGAGTGATTTTGGTGGAAAACGTAGGAGATGTACAATAATCACGTTTGGACCATCGGATCTGCCTCCTGATACGATGGTCATATTGACTACTTAGATCAAAACCGTTGGATTTTATTAAAATAGGATCGGCGGTGCTAATTTGTGCACTAGTTGTTTTGTGTTCGGTGCATTATGGTGGATTTCTGCTTTTTTAGATTTCTAAGCCATTATATATTTATTAATAATATTTAAATTAATTAATTTTTCTAATTTATTTTTAAATTTAAATATTCAAACGTACTACAAAAAATCCCAAATTTTCACCTTACCTATTTGAGGGGTGAGGAATTCAAAAATGCGATCAAATTTTCTATTAGAGGTAAATTTAATTTACTTAATTTTATGGGTATTAAAATATTATTAAAAAAATTGGGAGAATTTTGACGACTCACAAACACTTCCAAAATACTACCCCTAGCTAATTTGGGTGTGGTGAGTCCAATGGTGGACTCCATTTTAGATTCTGATGTCTAAATAATTTATGTATTTTTAGAATTATCAGAAAACTAGAAAATGTTGAAAATTGACAAACGGTCTCCAATCGTATGAAATTTGAGGTGAATATTCTAAACACTATTATAAGAGTAATTTTAGAAGTTTGGAGTCAATTAGGTCACTAATTGATGGGTAACAATATTAGGGTTGTTACAGACTCCCCTTTTTAAAAAGAGTGTTGCCCACGATACACAACAATTAAAACACAGTAATGTCAACACTATGAGGAAGTCTAATTGAAACAGAATAAAAAATGGGAAATTAAGATTCCCTGATTATTGAAAGAACTCTGAGAATTTCTTTTGCATATCCTCTTCTTTCTCCCATGTGGCTTCTTTATCAGAATGATTCTGCCACTGGATCTTGATCATAGCAATATTGTGATTCCTTAATTGCTTAAGATCTCTTCCCATAATTGATATAAGATTAATAATGAATGTCAGATTGGGTTGCAGTTCCATTGCTGGTATCTGAACTTACTAGCTAGGATCTAGTAAGCACTTCCTTAGTGACAATATATGAAATACGTTATGTATATCCAAGAATTCTTTAGGCAACTCTAATCTGTATGCAGATATTCCAATTATCTCAATCACTTCAAAGGGTCCTAAGTAACTTGGACTCATCTTCCCAGAAATACCAAATCTCTGCACACCTCTCACTGGACTTACTTTAAGATAAGCTCTATCACCTACTTGAAATTCTAACTTATGATGATGAGCATCATGATATTTCTTTTGCCTGTCTTGAGCTACCGTCATATTGCGTTTAATCTGCTGAACATTCTTAGTGGTTTCTTCAAATAATTCAAAACCATATAGTTGTGAGTCTCCTACTTCAGTCTAAGCAACAGGAGTTATACATCTCCTTCCATAAAGAGCTTCATAAGGAGCCACACTAATACGGGACTAGTAACTATTGTTGTAGGCAAACTCAACTAATCCCAAGTAATCTTCCCATGATCCACCGAAGTCAATAACACATACATGTAAGAGATCTTCCAAGATTTCATTAACACGTTCAGTCTGAACATCTGTCTGGGATGGAAAGCAGTACTCAATGTTAAATTTGTTCCCAAGTCTTGTTGAACAGCGGACCAAAATTTGGAAGTGAACCTATTGTCTCTGTCAAAAACTATGTAGTTCGACATACCATGCAGACATATGATCTCCTTAAGATAAAGCTTAGCTAACTTCTCAATAGGATCGGTCTAACGAATAACCATAAAATGAGCAGATTTAATGAGTCTAGTGACAATCATCCAAATTGAGTTCGAAACAGATTGACTCTTAGGCAAACCTACAATGAAGTTCATGAAAATATCGGACCACTTCCATTCAGAAATGTCTAAGGGCTTATGAAGTCCACCATACTTCCCGTGCTCGGCCTTAACTAAAGAACAGGGATGGCACTTGGAAATGAAAATGGCTATATCCCGTTTCATGCTGGAACACTAAAATGATTGCTTGAGATCCTAATACATCTTACAGCTACCAGGGTGTACAATATAGCCGAAGTCATGAGCTTTAAACAATACTTATAACTGTAAACTTATGGGAATCCACAACTTAGACTTCTGGAAAATCACACCGTTGGCATCAAGATGTAATTTAGATCTCTTACCACTATTAATATTAAAAACTAGTTTAGAATATGAAGGATCTTCTTTCTAAGCTTCAACTATCCTTGACCTCAGAGATGACTCAGACTGACTAGCAGTCAACAAAGTGCACAAATTAGCAGATTTTATTGGCTCTAAATTCAATCCCTCAAAGTCCTTGATCAAAGAATCGCTGCAACAGAATGAAGATAAATATGCCATATGACTTAAGGCTAAATCAAAGTAAAAGAGAGAAAGTAAATCGAAAGAAAATACCTATATAATACAACTTTAGGGAGATATTTTGTCCTTAAAGAAAATACTTGAAACTATGTTAGTTAACATAACTATAGAAGTGACATTTCAGAATTATAGGGGGGGATCTGAGTGTGAACTGCAACCTAAATAACCCCTTTGTATCTTTAAATATTGAACAAGATAATTTCTATGAATTAATAACAATTTCTTTTTGGGTCAAAATAAATCGTATTCCAATCAGCAATTTGGAAGTAATAATAATCAAAATCAAGGGCTTACAAACACATATTTGATCAATTCCATAGAAGGATTTAAGACTTACACTACAAGTTTCATGAATAATATAGAAGCAACTTTAAATAGGTATAAAGAAACATTAATGAAATAAGAGAATGTTGTAAAGAGAATAGAGGGCATACTTCAAGCAATATTATAGCAGTTAGCAAAACTACTAAGTATGGTATGTGAGCATAGACAGGAGCAAGCACAGGATGCCACATTTCAAAGTGGAAAAATATTATTTCATAATAAAGATGACCATTAAGAGACAGGAAAATCCTAAGAATTAGAAGGAAGAAGCAGAAACCTAGGAAGAATAGTAAGAACAAATGCAAAAATCATTATGTGAAGGTGCAAGGCAATACCAACACCCCGTTCCTTTTCTTCAACACCTTGCAAAACAAATATATATATATATATATATATATATATATATATATATATATATATATATATATATATATATATATATATATGCAATTTGAAAGTTCATAGAAAACTTTAAAAAATTGTATATAAACATTCCCTTTGCTGAGGTATTAGAACAATTGTATAGCTATGCCAAGTTTATGACGGACGTTTTGTAAGAAATAAAGAGCATAAGAAATAAGAAAACTGTTGCACTAACTAAAGAGTGTAGTGCAAATTTGCAACAAAAAATTCCTATAAAAAGAAATGATCCTGGAAGTTTTACAAATCCATGCTATAGCGACCCCAATAATCGGTTAGGAGATTAACCCAACATCGGAGTGCCACCTTAGCATCTAATACTCAATTAGAAGAAAACTCATCAAATATAAATACTAAGTGGCCAAGTCTCTTAATAAGTAGTTGTTAAGTTAATATAATTTGCAATAAGAGCAATAGAAAATACATGAAAACATTGCAAGTATAAATAATACAAGCAATTAATATGATCTACTCATTCAACCGAAGCAGTTTCAAAATGAGGAAGAACAACACATATTAAGGGAGGTAAAAATAACTCAAGCAGTTTATTATTTAATTATTATAAAACCATTCAAAAGAAAAGGTAAGAGAGAATACAATCATTCTCTTCCTTAAACTAAAAGTGCAAGCAAATTTAAATAATAAGTAGAAGCCTTTGATTTTATGAGTTCTTTAAGCACTAGGACCTACATTATCCATATCAAAGAACTCTTAATCTATTATATTTTAGTATTTGAATATGATAGGGCAAGCCAATAAAAGAAAAAAGTATAGTTAGACTAAACAATATACGCATATTTTAAGAATGGCTACATTTAAAGTTGATAGGATATCACAAACATAATTTTCAATTTAAAGTAAGCAGCAAAGTTATAAAAGCTAACAAGTAAGGAAAGGAAAGTAGATATAACTGTAAGGAAGATAGTATGTAAATAATCTGAGTAAGAATACTCACTTGTATATAAGTCCTAGCCTGCATCTAAAAATGGAAAGGGAAAAGCATCCTAAGAGGCTAGAAACTACTATGTGCATTTAAAGCAAATTGAACAAAAGTAATATATGTTCAATGAAATTTATGCTAAGTAATCAAATGAAATATAATAAAGCATTAACTAAAATTTAGCAACATACACTGTATTCTAAATGAACTGTAAGTAAGCAAAACATAATACTGAAAATAGAGAGTGTAAAGCTTATAAAGTAAAGAAAGTATCTTAGACTTGGTCTAAGATAAATATAGCCTAGGACTATAAAAAGTAATCATAATTAAATATATGAAGAGATCTTACAATCTATAAGATTGTAAAAGAACTCTTATATTATTAGTTGAAATTATGTTAAGAATTATCTCAATCTACGGGCATCTACTACAAAATGGGATGAGTAGTTAAGCATGTCTGCCCAATTAGTTCAGTGGGATTCAATTTAATTTAAGCCTTCACATTAACCCTCTCTAGAATGTGAAGTTTCAAAATAGCGCAGAAATTTCTGCCCTATTTTCCCTTAAGTATACCCTTATAGTTTTATGAAACTTTTATTTATGCACAATAATCTTCTATGAATGTTCAAGGAAAAGGCTGAAAGCTAAGCAAGTATTCAAAAAATTTTAATAGTTGTAAGCTATGTGATTTCACTTTATTATCTATATTTTAATGATCTATTTAATGATTGGGGCTAAATGAGCTCCTAGTTGAATTGTAGATATTGATATTCAAGTCAATTTAAAGTAGTAATAGAGGAAGAAGAAGTTTAGAAATTAACATTTCTAAGTAAATTAAAGTCATCCTATACTTGTCCAAAATTAATCAAATCAAATAGATTAATGATTATAGTTTAAGAAAACTAGTAAGGAAGGATAAGGTTTATAGTTTGCTAAGCTAAAGAAAGTATAAGCTAAAGAAAATTCTATTAGCTTCATCTAGTTAGCTTACAAACTAGAAAGTATCAAATCAATTTAATCAAAAACTTATATAAGATTAATTGATGTTGAGCATTTGAATGTAAGGAAATAAATAGATTATATCCTACAAATAACAATTCATTTTTAATTATAGGGAGATGAAATCTATTAGCTTATTCAAAGTAAGAAAAGAATCTATTAATCTCAAGTTTAATTCAATTGAGAACTAAATTGGATGGTTAAAGACTATTGAAATATGTGCTAATCATTTAAGTAATTATTTGGGCACTAGTCTAATTATGAGTTCTTTTAAAGAACTTTAACTTAGCAATTGAAAGTGTTAAGCTAATTAGAATACTAAATAAATTAAAAGATTCTTAATTAAATCTAACATTCAAGTAAAAGAGAAGTAAAATATGTAAAATTAATAATGTAATTCCAATCTTAATAATTTTGGCATGAACTCTATTTTATTTGCTCAAAAGAAACACAAAAGACATTAACATGCAAATCTTCCATTCATTTGGAAGATTAATTGGAAAGATCAACAATATAAAGCTAACTTTAAGTCAATCCATTACATAGGATTGTTTATTTCAACTTAATCCAAGCATGAGATAAGTAATTGAAGCTATATTTCATAATTAAACATATAATATTCACAAATGAAATAAAACATGATATGTTTGTATAATTCTCAACTTGCTAGAATATAGAATGAAAGAACAAATCATTAAAGACTTATCATTAACTTAATTCAAAGAATAAGATATTAATTTTAATTATATTCCAACCTAAGCAAATTACATGTAACTTTACATTTTAGTTATATGAAATTTGACAATATATTTGAGTCAAGTATTCTAAATTCCATATGAAACATACACAAAATAGAGAGATAAAATTCAGCATATGCAATGTAATTATTCTATTTAATTCATTCATGTATTAATTCTACCTATGAAAATAATCAATTATAGAAGTTCCTAAATATTTTTCAATTCATAATTAGCATTAATATAATAGCTAGCAACTAGGATTTGTATAATCAATTTTAAATATATATACATATCATTCAATTCAAATAATTCCTAAGTAATTCTACAATTGAGGAGTTTTAACTAATTGAACATTAATTAATTCTATTCATCACATTCATAAAAATGTAAGATTTAAATGTACAATTTAAATTTATATTTGAAATAATAAGAATGAAAAAAGATTACTATCCTAGGGTTTACACATCCTAAAGCAAGCTTATATGAAAAGTAAGGAAATAACATTTAACCTAAATTAATGAGCAAAATACCTAAAATGTTCAAATGTTGTCCAAGTAATATGTTTCACATGTCAATGTGATCTTTATGTCCTAAGGAGTAAGATGACACTAACTTGGTTGAATTTGGACAACATTGTATTTTTAGAGTTTGGAAGAGTTTAATTAAGCTTAAGATGTTATTAAGAGATCTAGAGTTTGAAACCTATGTTTGATCTCTTATTATTGTTCCTCATATTTTTGTGAGTGAAATAGACTATTTAAGTAACTAATTCAGACTTCATATGATCAAATTATGACACATACAATATTGGAGTTAAATTGAATTTAATTAATTAATTTAAATTAATGATTAATGAAAATAATTCTCCAAATATAAATTAAATGGCAAATTATTAATCTATGCATTTTTGCTATCAAAATGGCATATTATATCGTATATATTGGTTAAGTAAGCTAGGAGATATGATAAATTAAAGTTTACACACATAATCATTACCTAAATTAATCATTGTAGAAATCATTAGCTAATTAAGTTAACTCAGCCATTTAAATTAAGGACTACACGACATAAAATAAGAATGTAGAAATTAAATCAACATTTATTGCATCAGATGGACGACACTAATTCCACTGGAAATGGATCCCATGTAACAGGAATACCATCAGGGATTGACAAGTGTCCCTACTGGATTCAGAGCTGACCGGGTGGGGTTTGCACAGTTCAGGCACGGTTCACATATGTGAACCATGCTGTGTCATGGTTCTATCAAACCGCGCACTGTACATCTTCTACACCCGATGAGATCTAATGAAGAGAAAAACTAGGGCACGACCTATCTCGACGATCTGCCGACCTCTCGTAACTCACATACTACCTATCAAAAGCTAGAAAAGATTCCTAGCTGATGAACTCAAAATCCTTATGTTTCTAACTATCAATTAGAAAAAGATTTAAAGGGAAAGATGGGGGGGGGGTCAACTAGATATAACAAATCAAATCAAGCTCTTTTGAGTTCAATTTGATTTCAGTTTCTCAATAATCAGTCTTTAAATATGCGACACTTGGTAAGCACATACAATTATTGTAATAAAAGAAGAGATCAAGGTATTGAAGATAGTACCTTGCACCTTGGATAAAGGTCGGCTGAAACTAGGATTTGAAGGAAGTTTCTTTCGCAGCAATTAGCTTCCGCAAAAGCTTAGGTAACAACAAAATGATTAATCAGGAGTCCAGGAGGATAAGATGGGGAGGGAAGGGGGCCAGCTGGAGGAGAGGATGTTTGTACACCGATTATTCAGGCATGAAAGAGCACATTTGGTGGAAAAGCAGAGGAGACGTACAGTAATCACATTTGGACTGTAGGATCCGCTGCCTGATCTGACGGTTAGATCGACTGCTTAGATCAAAACTGTTGGATTTAATTAAAATAGGATCGGCGGTACGATTTGCGCACTAGGTGTTTTGTGTTCGGTGCATACGGCGGATTTCCGCCTTTTAGATTTCTAAGCTGTTATATATTTTATTAATAATATTTAACTTAATTTAATTCATTTGATTATTTAATTAATTAATTTTTCTATTTTATTTCTTAAATTTAAATATTCAAACGTACTCTAAAAAATTCCAAAATTTCACCCTTACCCATTTGAGGGGTGAAGAATTCAAAAATGCGATTAATTTTTGATTGAATGTACATTTAATTTACTTAATTTTTGAGTATTAAAATATTATTAAGATAATCATGAAAATTTTGACAACTCCCAAATACTTTCAAAATACCACCCTTAGCTAATTTAGGTGTGGTGAGTCCAATGGTGGACTCCATTTTCAATTCTTAGGTCTAAATAATTTAGGTATTTTTAGAATTATTAGAAAATTAAGAAATATTGAAAATTGACAAATAGTCTCCAAATCGCATGAAATTTGAACTAGAGACTCTTAACACTATTATAAGAGTAATGAAAGAGGTTTCGAGTCAATTAGGTCACTACTTAATGGGTAACAACATTAGGATTGTTACACATGCACTATAGGACATAAAATATGTTCATAATCTTGTGTGACCTAAGGGCTTCAGTCAACTTCATGCCATTATATATATATATATATATATATATATATATATATATATATGGAGTTAGCAATTCACTGCTTAAAGCTAATAGCTATGCTTCTATAATTGATAGACAAATCGGTCAAAACTCATGTTAAAATCCTAAGAAATATGTTGGTAAAAGTTAATAAGTTTATAATCCAACAAATTTCATTGTGCCAATCATGGAGAAAGGAAACCAAGAAGTTCTAATAATTCTAGAAAGACCATTTCTTACAAGATTAAAGACACTCATAGATGTTCATAAAGAGGAATTAAAATTAAGATATAAAGGAGATGAAATCAAATTCTACATCAGCGAGATGTAGTGAAACACCCCACTGAAGTTGATGAGAGTTGTTAGTGAATAAATAATTTAGAGGAAACAATTACTTGAACCCTAGAAGTTGAAGAAGGGTAGATAGATCAAGAAATAGAGTGGGGTAAGAACAGTGTTCCCAATATTGTAATGTTGACAGAGAAGAATGATAGCTTGGTTATCGTAAATCAAGACACCTGTATAAGCACCATAGCGGAAGTGATTTACGCTTAAGGATCGTGGTTGCATTGACAGTTACCAAGCAAATGACAAAATCACAAGCACAACAAAATGTAAACACAATACATACACATGCATCCAACCAAAAGCATCCAAACAATAAGGATTTTACGTGGAAACCTATGGATGGAAAAAACCATAGAGCCGCACCACATAGAAATTTCACTTTATATGAACAAGTTTACAAACTTACAAATAGCTTCACACAAGAGAAAGAAAAATCTACTGCTTACAAAACCTCCCAATCGATTTCTTCTCTAGCATGGAACACCAGCTCTTTTTCTAGGAAAAAGAAGGAGAGTAGTAGCCACCTTAGGGTTCTCTCCAATAACAGCCTAATCCCTTAACTTGTCCTTGCCAACCTTGGAAACTCCTCCAATAATAATCCCTTAAGTACCCAGTTATTATTATGGACTTCAAATGGTTCAAATACCCCCAATTTGCTTAAGGCATAACCTGGATTGAAGCATATTTCTGTCTGGCGCTATGGTGCATCGTAGCGCCCATGCCTCAGACAGCCAAACACAAGGGCGCATTGTAGTGCCCTAGTCTCTGGTGCTCTAGCACTGGGGCTAGCTATGGCGCGCTGTGATACGTTATGTCGCCCCTGTCCTTAGATTATTGTTGCTGGGCAGAGCTGTCGTGCCCTGGTTTCTGTATTTTCTCATTAGGGCGCACTATGGTGTGCCATGGCGTGCTACAGTGCCCTAGTTTCTGGACTTTGACCTACCATGGTGCATTGCAGTGCTCTGGTTCATATCTGCTGGCCGCCATGGCATGCCATGGTGCACAGTGGCGCTTTCTGCAACTGAGCTTTCCCTCTTGTTTTGTATTACCTTGGAACATTCCAAAAGCTTATCGAAGATCCATTACCATCTCCATGATGTTGTAAATGATTTCTCTATTGTTGGAGATACATTTAGTGACAATTTGAAGAATATTGAGAGAGTGTTTAGAAGATGCAAGGAAATAAATCTAGTATTGAATTAGGAAAGTATTATTTCATGGTGAAAGAAGGCATTTTGTTGGGACATAAAATTTTATTGAGAGAGATTGAAGTTGACCAAGAAATGATTGATATAATAGAGAAACTCCCACCACCATCAATAGTAAAAGAAATACGAAGTTTCTTGGGACATTCTAGTTTTTATAGGAAATGTATAAAAATACTCTTTGATGATAAGCCTCCCTTATGCAGGTTGTTGGCCAAAGATGTTGAATTTAAATTTACTAAAGCATGTTTTGAAGGGTTCAACAAATTGAAGGATACATTGATCTCAACACAAAAAGGGGAGTGAAAAAGTGGTGGAAGATCATCTATCTAGGATGACACATCATGAACAATAGTGTGAATGTGAGATCTCATATAACTTTTTTGATGAGCAATTTTTCACTTTATCAACTTCAAAGCCATCATGAAATGTTGACATTGCAAATTATTTAGCTTGTAATATTCTACTTGTATAAATCTCATATCAGCAAAAAAAAAACTCATAACTAATGTCAAACACTACTTATGGCATGACCCAATTCTATATAAAATTTATGATGAACAAATCATTAGGAAATGCGTATCTGACAACGAGATTAATGATGTGTTTTCCACTATCATTCTTCACTTTATGGTGGACATCATCGCTCAGAAAAAACTGCTGTGAATGTTTTGCAATATGGATTCTTTCGGCCAACTTTATTTAAGGATGCACACAAGTTTGTGTGAAGCTGTGATAAATGCCAGAGGATAGGGAATATTCATAGAATTAAACTATTAAAACCCCAGCTCCCAATCCTAGTTGGAAAAAAAAAAATTAAAATAAAGATAGAAAATTAACAAATTCAATAAATAAAAAAACATAATTTAAATATATAAAAATTAAATATTTGATTTATTTGATTCAAATTTATAAAACGTCGGGTGCTAATGAAATTATTTTTCAACCCTAGGCTTATTATTAAGAGAGTACTTAAAAAAATCTTATGAAAATAAGAAGGATCTTTTGGATTCATAAAGAGGGACAAGAAACCCTTGCAGCCATAAAAGTTTTTAAAGGAGTTTCTTAAGGAAAAGGTAAGCAGCAGAGAAGAACAAAGGGGAAGCATCACCAAGGAAGAAAATGAGAGAACCATAATTAGAGAAGGCAAGGAGAATGTTAGAAAGTTGTTCCCTAGTATCATATCTCTAACCTAATTTATACATATTTTATTTTCTTGAAAGAACTCTATGAGATCCTTGTGTTGTATCTGTATTTCTTTTTGTGTGTTGATTTAAATGGTAGGCTAAACCCCCCTTTTTGGGGAGGGTTATGTTGAGAACTATGTAATGTAACTAACTGCCTTTGTGCATATAATTAAACTCTTCAATTAATGAAAATTATTTTGTGTTATGTGCTAAAAATATATTTATATATTAATAAAAGAAAGAAGGAAAGAATTAAATTGCTTAGATTAAAATATTTATGAAATAGATATAATCAGTAAAACCTTTAATGAGATAGATGCTCATTAATATTTTTAAATGAGTGAGCTAGAAGTGTGTAAGCCACGAATGAAGTGACATAAATTCTCTGAGCTTCACACTCGTTCATTTTATTGAAGTCAGAAATTTGATGAATGTGAGCTGAGAATTACCAATTCACAAAGCTTCATTGCTCATTCATGACTTAAATGAGAAAATTTAATGTATGCTAAGCTGCGAAGGATGCGACATAAGTTCACTAAATGATTACTAAATTACCTATTGACTTAATGTGAATCTCATTGAGTTCTATATAGCACTAGGTAGGGCAACCTGCGATTAAAATAAGAATTTCAAATTCAATCTATGTTCAAACCTAATTCTCCAAAGTTTTATTCCAATTGATCAAAAACAACTCGGCATAATTTTAGCTTAATCATTAGCTCTATAACTGTTTCATTTGTTCAAAAATTAATACACACTGTTACTTGAGGTTGATAAACTCAAGAATTCCCCAATTTTATATTACTTGATGATGGCATGCACTTGCGTGTAATGCTCATATGAAAAATCTATGTTATAAAATTATTTGTTAGAAGTCTTCTTGTATAAGATAGTGAACTTTGAGCACATCGAGTAAACATGTTTGTCAATTTATCTAGCAATAACTAACTTAAAGCAATATAAGTCTTGGAACTATAAATTGAAAAACTAAAGTATTTAGAGGGAAGATTTTTTAAACTTATATTCAATATATATGCAAAGATATCTTTGTCCATCACAACTTTAGAGTAATTGATGGCTGATTTGCAGGAGTACAATGAGAGATTGGAGCAATTAAAATTTTACTGAGATAGTTGTTAAGAGTTTTTATATTATCTTTTATGGCTTCACCAAAGATTAGGATGTCATCTGCAAACAGCAAGTGTAAGCAATTAAAATTAGTAACTTCAATAGGAATAATTGCCTTGCAAGCATCTTTTTAGCATATCAAAAAGATCGTTCAAGGCAATAGCAAAAAAGAAGGTACAAAAGGCATCATTACTGAAACTTGTCAGATGAAGGAAAAAAACAAACATGTTCCCATTTAAAATCATAGAAAATAGACATTGTTTATACACGCCTTAATCCAAGACGTGATCTTTAAAATCAAGTAGTGTAATAACTCAAGGTTGTTACTTAGCTTAATCTTAGCTTGATCGCATCCTAATTATCATTCTATTAGGTTTAATTACTTATTAGAATCAAACCCTAAAATTTTGGAGTAATTCAGAGCTCAATGAAATATTTAGAATATTTAATTAATTAGAATATTGAAATATTTAATTTGACCTCAAAATTAAAATTTGACTTCGTCATTGAGCTCATCACCCCCAAATTAGCTATGGGTGATGTTTTGGAAGTCGTCGAATTTTTTCCGAATATTTTAATATATTTAAATACCCCAAAAAATAAAATAATTATTTAATCATCATAATCAAAATCCGACTTCACCATTGAGTTCTTCACCCTCAAATTAGCTAAGGGTGAATGTTGGAATTTCTTGGAGCACATTTATAAAATTTGATTTTTTTAAAGCATTAATTAATTAAATTGAAGTAATCAAAAATCCACTTTCCTCTTCTTTTCCTGAGCTAGTCCCCACTCTGCTTCCTTCCTCCCATCCTAGCACCTTCCTTCCCATACCCTGCACACTCAAATGGGCTTCTTCTCTCTCCTTCACCTCCATGCTAATGGGAAGGATCATTGATGGAGCCATGCCCCATCCTCCTTTAAGATGGACCTTCGTCCCTCCTTCCTTCAATTGCTAAAAAATCCCTCCTCACTCTTCATTTGTTCATGTGAAACTCTCCCCTCTTTCCTTCATTGTTGTGCTTGCTGCTAGAACAACCCTCAGCCCTCTACCTCCTCTTACTAGCAGTTGAAGAAGAAGAAGAAGCATCTCCTTGCAGAACTCGATCTACTTCAAGTTAAGGTACCCCCCTTTTCCCACATTGGTTCAATTCAATGGTGTAACAACCTTAGGTTGTTACCCTAGCTAAAATTAGATTGATTAAGCTAAACCAAGGTTTGATTTTGATTCTATTAGATTCAATAGGTCATTTAAACCTAAACCTAGAAGTTTGAAATCAATTGGAGCTAAATTGGAGAATTTGGTATTTTTGGCTATTTTTAAGCCCTAAAAAATATCTAAATTATTTTGATCTCCAAATTAAAATCTGATTTCATTTTTGAATTCCTCATACCCAAATTAGCTAAGGATGAATTTTTGAAAATTTTTAGAGCTCATTTGGTCCGAAATTGAATTTAGATAATTTAAGATAATTATAAATTATTTAATTGGATTATTTAAATTAATTTTAATTAAATTAAATCCTGGGATTTGCTGTCGGGACCGCGCCAGATCCGCTACGGGGTCCAGACAGCGGCGCACGGCTTTGCGCCCGTAGGATCGCTAACACGCATCTCAGCGCGATTCTATCCAACGGCTCGCGCCTTCGACCAGATCCAGTATATCTCGACTGTTATGCGGTTCTGAGATCTGATCCGACGGCGCTTAATCCATCCGCCTTAAATAAGCTGATCACCCATTCGATCCACGGATTGGATCAGATGGTCAATCTGATTCTCGCGATCCGTCGTTATTGGTCTGATGATAAGGATCGTCCATCGCCAACGGCTTTGCAAATCAGACGGCTGCCGGGCGTCCCGCCCTATTCATCGTCATCCCGAGAAAATCCCCGACCCGACAGAAGGGAATTCAACGTACCTGCCATGTCGACCTTGTCTGCCACTCCTCCGCCAGGTCACCTAGGCTGTTAGGGACCTCCCATTTTTGGCCGAACCACCTTGGCAGCCGGGAGGCCATGTCAGCAGCCCCATGTAGGCGAGCTGTGGAAACAGCTGGGCTGAGCCTGTGCCTCGGTCCCTGGCCTTGACAGCCACCCTTAGGCCTCCCTGAGCCTATAAGTACCTCTACATATCGCACAGTGAGCTCCTTTGCTCACTGTGAAGCTCTCCTTCCCCTTTGTCCTCTATTCCCGACGCTCCCAGATCCCCCGGCAACAGGACCTGCTGCTTCAGCTGATAGTGGGTGGGCGTCTGACGTTCAGACCCCCAGATTGTTCCCCGCGATCACTTAGAGTCCCAGAGCAGTCTGCATTGTCTTCATCACAGCAAGCTGAGGTACAGCCTTTTTTCTTCCCTCTTCTCTATCGAGCTGGATTCAACTCGATTCGATTCTTCTCAAACCTTAGGTGCTGAGTAGGATCTTACCTTAGCTCCTCCGTGAGCAATCGAGTCGAAAGATGTGGCCTGGCAGTGACCCAGACGATGAATTCGTCGTCTGTGCGCACTGCTAGATGAGATCCCTGGTTCGCCTAAATCGACGTTCCAGCTAAAATTGATTGTCCATTCGGCCCTAAGCACGTTTGGACAATGATTATGAGCTGGTATTGAGGGTTGAGCCCGACCAATTCAATCGATTTGACTGGAATCGACTGAACCAGTCGTAGGTTGAAACGGCTAAAAATGCCTAGTAGCACCCCGACGATTCAGACCACCCCATAGCTCCTCGTTTCGCCCTATCGCTTCCTCGTCGATCCCTGAATGTGTAGGGATCGAGATCGTGGCGACTCGTGTACTCTGTGAGGAGAATTATCTCCTCACAGGTGCACCAGCGGGAGGATTTCAGTCGAGTAGGCATCCAGCGATCCAGAGCTTCCCAGTTAGGGCTTCGGGGTTTAATCGACGCGTCTTTGGTCAAGGAGTGCATAGCCATCAAGGTCGGGGCCTGGTGTGGTCTATGCACGACAAATTTTGCGGTGGAAGCTAACCCTAGGGCGCTCAGCGTCGGGTGCGAGCGGAAGGAGGAAGAAGAAGTTATTGGGCCGGGTCGAGCCCCGTCCCGTGTCTTTTTAATTTGGGCCGCGGTTATTATTAAATTTTCGAACGGCATTTTTAATGGTTATGAATTAATTTAATTAAAACCTAAAGTTCAAATTTAAATAAAAATACAGAATAAATTAATTAAATAACTTTAATTATATAGATCCAAATAGTATGATCCAATATACTATTTGAATCAAAAAAATTCAAGAAATCTAAATATAAAATAAAATCTTAGATCCAATAGTTGGATTAAAATTAATTGCCAAATCTTCTCTGTTTTTAATTAAATCATATAAAATCATTTAGCTGACCAATTTATGAGTTTAAGGGCTCTGATTGCTCCTTGTACCCTAAGGAATAATTCCAGACTCTTAAAATTAATTTTGGATGATTAATTTTCTTAATCACTCCTTAATCACCCTAATCAAGGATTAGTGAGTTAAAACCTAATTAAGCCTCTATTTTGGGTGAGAATTGTTCCTAACCTCACCTTAAGTCCATTAGAACCTAAGTGTAAGGTTGGATTGCCCTAAGTTGCCTTAATTTCACTAATTACCCTAAGTGGCTTAATTAAGTGATTAGTGCTAATTAAGATTATTTAGGTCATCAAAACCTAAGTTAAAGGTGTTTCCCCCTTCATTAAGTAATATGAAACACATTAAAATAGATTAGAACAAATTTAGGTAGTTAAATTATAAAATCCCAATTTTAGCCTTAAGGGGGCATTTTGGTCATTTTGACCAAAATGTGATTTAGTGTTCTTCAAAGATTGAAAATTTCAGTAAACCACTATAAAATAGATTGAAAATGTTCTCTGAAGTCCTAGAACAAGGATAGTCTTAATGTGATCCTTGATCCATGAAATCTTAATTTAGTCCTTAATAAAGGTACTTAAACCTTAAGCATTCCTTATAAAGATCATAGGGCATTTGTAACAACCCAGGTTGTTACTTTGGTTAATTAAGATCAATTTAAGTCTTAATTGAGATTCTAAGTTACTAATTAAGTAATTTAGAACCTATCTCAAAAACATAGGTCAAATCAGAAGTCAACTAAGTCAAATCAAAAATTCTAGAAAATTCCAAATCCTAGAAATTGACTTTTTATCTAGATCTCAGATTGAAAATCTAACTTTATCATTGCATTCAGAACACCCAAATTAGCTAGAGGTAAAGTTTTGAAGGCATTTGGAAGTCGTTGGATTTTCATCGAATATTTTAATATTATTTAAATATCCTAAAAATTCAAATAAATAAATACTCATTGAAACAAAAATCCGAGTGCGCTGTTGCGTTCCTTACCCCTCAATTAGCTAGGGGTGATTATTTGGAAATTTTTGGAAGTATAAAATTATTAAAATTTTAATTAAGAAATCAATATAAATAATTTATTAAAATTATTTAAATTGATTTGACGGACTCCGTTAAAATTTTAGACCACTGTTTCCTTCATCAGACGGCGTCACCACTTTCGTCTGGATGGATCAGTGTCTTCTGGATCGTCCGATTGAAATCAATCGGACGATCGGCGAGTCTTCTTCCTTGCGCAAGGCGCGTGTTCGCAGACCTACACGCGGCGAACGCAGGCGATCGCGCGTGTCTTCCGCCGCTTCCAGACCTCCTTTTTGATCCTAATCGATCGTTTGCAACTCATCTCTTCGATCCGAAGGAGTGGTGATCCCTCGAGAGCGGAGTCCTGAAGAACCCTAAGTACTTCACTTCTATACCCCCTTCTGTAATTGTTAGTTTAATTATCGATTTGTTAATCAAATTTATGTTCATATCCATTGATCGAATGCGTATGATCTGATTGTAATCGAATTCCTTAAATGCATTTTTGAATAATTGGTATCAAGAAGTCTATAATATTCCCTCGACTCATTCTTCCCCGTAAGCTAGGGCATCACATTAACACCTGAATGCTTGCACCTGAGATTGAAATTATGAGTTCTAATGAATGATCCAATCAATATCTGCTTTTTGGCATGTGAATTGTGTGTCGCGAAACTCCATGCGCCGAGGCATATGATGCCCTAATTTCCTCCAGTTCGACATTTGGGAGAAGACGAAGAAGCCCGAAGGGATCCTTCGGGTCTCGCTCGGCCCGGGCGCAGCTGCTTGGCCCGAAAGCGCTGCGCCTTCCACGTGTCTCCGCCGTTTAAATGGTGGGACCCGCCGCTTTATTTAAAAAAAATTTAAGAATAAGGATTTAAATTTAAGAAAATATTAAATTTATTAAATCAATTAAATACAAATCTTTAAACATAAATATCTTAATAAATATAAGTCCAAATTATGCAAATAAATATATCAAATTGATCAGAAAAATATGAGGAATTTATTGATACTAATAATTTTGCAATTGGACTAGTATTTAGCAAAATGATTTTTAGGGTTCAATTAAGTTCAAATTTATGTCACAAAATTTCATTTAACCATAATTTTGTGTAGGTTAATCCAAACATACCCAATATTGGTCTTAAAATGATCAGAAAATCCTAAGGATTATTTTGGCAGTATTCATCTTGCTGTTTGGATTTGTTTTTGCTTAATCACATTTAGGACCTAACCCTAATTACCCTAATTAGACCTAGAACTTCAATTGACCATAACTTGGTCAATTGAGCTCCAAATTTAATGATCCAAATATCAATTTAGATCAGAAGAACTTAATTAACAGTAATATGTAAAAATATTTTAAATCCAATGGTTAGATTTGCTAATCATCCTTAATTACTCTAAATCTTAATTAGTGAATATTAGCAAATCTAGTAATCCAAATTGAGTGATTTATGTTTCAGAGGACTCATAGAGTCATTTAGAACCTAGCTGTAAGGTTGGATTAGTGTTTGAGTGATTAATTTCACTAATCACCCTAAATCTTAATTAGGTCATAACTTAGTCAAATTAGATCCAAATTGAGCCTACCACATATCATTGTGATCAGTGGACTATTTGTAAACCATAGCCACTAATTTTACTCAATTTAGACATTAATTGACAAAGTTAGATTTTTGACCCATAATTAAGAATTCCTTAATCACCTTTTAACCCTAACTTTTGTATTGGCCATAACTTGGCCAATACTTATCAGAATTTAGCAAATTTAAATTCTATGGAAAGCTTAGTCAGTAAAGAACAATAATCTGAAAGAAAATTTAACTTTCACTTAGCTAAATTTCTAATTTGCCCTTATGAGTCAAATTCACTAACTTGATCTCATATGGCTTAATAATCACCCAAAATTAATTTAGTTATTGTCTAATCTTACATTAGATAGTAAGAAATACTTTCCAAAATAAAATTTTAGAATTTAAGCCCTAGACCAAAATTTGATCTTTTGAACCCTTAAGTAGGGGCAAAATGGTCATTTTGCCCAAATTTAGGGTTTAGCCTTTAAAAGCCCTAAATTCAGTTTCTAATCACTAAAATCAGTAAATAGAATGATTTAGAACTGAAATTAATCAAATCCAAGTCTAAATTAGATTTGATTAAAATCTCAATCTTAGCTCCTTAAGGAAAATTTTCCTAAGTCTTAAGTGAGTGATTTCTCATTCTTTAATCATTCTTAGACCTTCCCTTAGGTCCTTATAACATTGGTTAAGATATGTGTCTTGAGAGATACTCTTAGTAATTAAGAGCTTTAAATTCCTAAGATTAAGAATAGATCTTAAGTTAGAATTCATCTATTGAGTAAATTGGGTTACTCAATAGGTGAAACCTTGAGTTTACTAGTTTATAGATTTTCTTAGTTTATTTAATGATTATTTAATCTTGAAACCCTAGAATTAAGAATAGAGATCTATCCTAATGAATTTGATTTATCATTAGGATTTTCCTTAACCTAATCCATGAGTTTTGGGTTCTAAACCTTAGACCCTTAGTTATACCTTTAGATTAAGTGATTAGACCCCATCATCTGGAGTCTAACTCTTAATCTTTTCATCTTGATTTGGCTAATCAAGATGAGATTGGGATGAATTAAATTACAAAACTAGGTCGATGATTTATTCACTTTAACCAAATAGTCGTCTTTTGATTAAGTTATAATTAGGACGTGGCCAGTCCTAATTATCTTCAACTAGTAGGATTCTTATTCTAAGTTACAGAATATGTAAAAATTGATGATTCTGAAACTTATGTAACTTAGAATAGATAGAACGAATAAAGTAGATAACAACAGATATCACCTGTATTTTAGATAGAGTCTCTTGCTCACCTTGAATTGATGCTTTGCATATCTTATTTTGAGCCCCTTAACTTGTACTCATATATTGGACATAGGATATTTGATGAATATCTCATGTAAATTTTGAATTGCATACATATCATTCACGATTGATCGATGTTTTCAGTGTTTCAGAAAGTTGTGACCTAACTAGTATGCCTCTCCAATACTCGAGTCCGGCATAGCACGCTGGTTTGTTAATGTCGGTAAGTCTATCCATGCCTGGTTGAAATAATTCCCAGGATGGCGAGAAATAAATTTTGCGCTCATTAGTCAGGATTGGACATGGTAAGTACTAGTTGAGGTGATTTTGTAAGGTGTAGCATGATTAGTATACCTCTTCGATCAACTCGTTCTGGTCGGCAACCTTTCGAGGGTTCAATGTCCGACAGTCTATGGCCATGCCTAGTCCAAGTGATAGGATGGATATACTCTTGCCATACTGACTATAGAGTCAGGATTCTGATATGGTTATACTAATTCAATTACACTTACATTCAGTTGAGTGGCTTGAATAGTCACTGCGGTTTTCAGTGATGTTCAGTTCAGAGTTTCTTAGCTCATCAGGCTAAGATTTGCTGAGTATGTTTTCAATTTAAGTGACTTAGATGGTCACTGCAGTTTCCGTTTTCAGTTACTGTTTTACTTGCTTATTCTGCATTGTAGCACTGTTTTACTTACAGTTTTCCTGTACTTATTTCTATATAGGATGCTAGTTTTACTTACAGTTTTCAAATGCTCACATAGGATGTTAGTTATTTTTCAGTTTTATATTGTTTAAATTTTGTATGTCACTTAGCATAATCTGTTTGATCATAAGCATATTTAGGTTGTACTTTTCTTACAGTTTTGTTTAGTCTTTTGTTTACCTGTCTTTGTTGCAGTTGCTTGGAGGAGGTATGTATTACTTCCTATTTGCTTAGTTATAAACTGTTTATAACTTATTACTGTTCTTTTTGTATGCTTTCTGCACCTATTTTGCCTATTACATGTGGCAGTTTGGCTTGATGTTTTAGTGGTTTCCATTTGATATACCCTTCCTTGATTTGTTCGTTGTTGCTTGAAGTTCTGAGGGTATTTATTCATATTGAAGGCCTTTCTCTTCATATCTTTAGTATTTTGATGATGCTCTACTACCCGAGCTGTCTCAACTAGCTTCTCGAATTTGGTATGTTGTAAAGGAATTACATGATCTTTGATAGACTCTCTGAGTCCATTCTCATATCTGAAACATCTATCTTCTTCAGTTGGAACCAAATGAGGTGAAAATCGGATGAGCTTTCGAAATTCTGAAGTATATTCCGCCACTGATCGACTTCCTTGGGTTAACCTTAATAAAGACTCACCAATGATGTTCTTGGTGGAGGGTGGAATAAATGATTCTTTGAAGGCTTGGACAAACCAGCTCCATTCTATTTCGTCTAATTCAAATTCTTCAAAATGTGTGTTCCTTTCTTGTTCCCACCAATGTTCTGCCTCTCTTTGCAGAAGATGAGTGGCTAGTCTTACAGATTGGTTGCATGAACAACCAAGACTAGTGATATTTTTCTCTATAGTTTTCAGCCATGCTACGGTATCCATTGGGGATTCAGATCCTTCAAAGGTTGGCAGTCTTAATCTTAGGAAACTGTGAAGTATCCCATCTGCAGACTGCCGATAGATATTGGGAACTTGAGGAGCGGGGGATGCTGAAGAGGTGCTGGCATTAGTAACAGGTATTATAGATACTAACTTTTGAATAGCTAGAGCCTGCTGATTTTGATTCTCTAGCATTACAGTAACCATATTTCTTAAAGAAGTTATTTCATCAACAGCATTGGAAGCGGCCATGGTATTATTTGGAGCATTGCTTGCGGATGGTTGAGGATTAAGTGGAGTATTGTTGGGAGAAGTAGCAGGATTCATTTTCCTGAAATCAAAACAACTATCTTGAGTTCCTTATTATAATATAACTACTGCTTTTCTCATTTATTTAAACTTTTATTGAAATAACAAAATACATCATCATAGACTTATAAAACTATTCCCATCCTATGTATTTAATGAAAAATGCTCTACGAAAGTCTTCATAAATCACTTCACGATGCTCCTCTTGTGCTTTACAAAACAGTTCTGCGTATGTCATAATCCACCATTCTTTTGCTTGCATACATAAAAGACATAGCACCATTTCTAATCTGATGTGACTAGGCCATTCCATAACACCAAATATATGGTCAACTCTCGCAAGCCATTCCCTTGCTAGTACTGGAAAATCAAGGCCTCTATAGACGCCTTCTTTCAGTAATTTGTTTATCACTTGCGATCCTTGTTCTGATACTCCTTCGATCACTCTTCCTTGCTTCTTTCCTAATTTATGTTCATATTTCCAAATAGTCTCGAACTCTTTTAGGTAAGTCATAAATGCCATTTTTAGAAGATCTTCTATTCCTACAATTATAATATTTTAATTAGATTTGTTGAGCATATATATATATATATTTTGATAATTATCATCTTTTATGGTTATCTAATAACTTAACTTATTCTGAGTTATACTCATAATGTGATGGATGTCAATTCAAGTATTCATTTAGTGATCAAGTGGCAGAAGAACAATCCATTAGGTAGAGAGGAATACAAATTCCAATCTGACACCTTATGGAATTCTCTAATACCAACTGTGGCGGCCCTGCCCTGCAGTGGTCCTGTTAACCCTTAGGTTAACATGATTACGGTGGAGGGGTCACCAAATGACAAGGTCCCCACTTAAGATTGGATTAGTCACACATCCTAATCCAATTTAAATAAGGACTTTGCCATTCAATCCAGAAATATTATCACTAAATGATCATACATGAACTCAGAGTGCGGAAGCATATAACATAACATCCATCCAATACAATATAAATACAATAATACAGAATAAGTAAAGTACTGAAAAAAAAGAAAATATAATCCTGTATTATTACAACATTTAATGAGTTTTAAAAGAACTGAAAGAAAACTCTCAACCTCACTGAAAATAGAAAACTAAGCTACAGATCTTCAGGAACGGACTCCTCCTCCAATGGCAAACTCTCCACTGGATTTGCTAAACCAACAAACTCAGAACCTACCATTATCAGTTTCATAATGGTAGGGCCCCAGCTAAAAAAAGAAAATCTGGTTAGACAATAAGTCTAAGTACATTTTAAGGTAAACAATTTTATTAAATTAAGAAGATATCACCATAAAACAGAACTGAGCAAAATAGGTGCAGAAATGCGTATCAAAAGAACAGTAATTAGTTATAAACTTCAGTTTATAACTAAACAAATAGGAAGTAAAACATACTTCCTCCAAGCAACTGCAACAAGGACAGATAAGTAAAAGTAAAATAAAAGTAAGAAAAGTACAACCTAAACATGCTCATGATCAAACAGATTATGCTAAGTGAAGTACAAAAGTATAAAGCTGAAACACTATCATCCTAAGTAAGCATATGAAAACAGTAAGTAAAACTAGCATCCTATATAAAAATACGTGCAGGAAAGCTATAAGTAAAACAGTGCTGAAATGCAGAATATGCTAGTATAACAGTAACTGCAAACTGAAACTATAGTGACTATATAAGTCCCCTGAACTGAACACTAAATCAGAAATTCTTAGCCTGATGAGCTAAGAAACTCTGAACTGAACATCACTGAACCTCTTAGCCTGATGAGCTAAGACAGAACTGAATATAAGTGTACTTGAATTAGTATAACCATATCAGAATCCTGACTCTGTAGTCAGTAGGGCGGGAGTCTATCCATCCTATCACTCGGACTAGGCATGGCCAATAGACTGTCGGACATTAAACCCTCGAAAGGTTGCCGACCCCGAACGGGTTGATCGAAGAGGTATACTAATCAAGCTACACCTTACATACCACTTATGAAACGAACATAATGCTGTTTATAAATAATGATCCAAATTAACATAAGATATTTATCAAAATATCTTATGTACATAATACATGTTCAAGATATAAGGCTCAAAATCAAGGAATGCGAAGCATCAAAAAATCCAAAGTGCAAGAAACTCTATCTAGAACACAGGTGATATCCTTTGTTATCTACTTTATTCGTTCTATCTACTCTAAGTTACATAAGTTTCAGAATTATCAATTCTTACACATTCTGTAACTTAGAATCACGAGTCCTACTTGTTGAAGATAATTAGGACTGGCCAAGTCCTAATTATAACTTAATCAAAAGACGACTATTTGGTTAAAATGAATAAATCATCGACCTAATTTTGTAATTTAGCTCATCCCAACCTCATCTTGATTAGCCAAATCAAGATGAAAAGATTAAGAATTAGACTCCAGATGATGGGGTCTAATTACTTAATCTAAAGGTATAACTAAGGGTCTAAGGTTTAGAACCCAAATCTCACAGATTAGATTAAGGCAAATCCTAATGATAAATCAAATTCATTAGGACAGATCTCTATTCTTAGTTCTAAAGTTTAAAGATCAATTAATCATTTAATAAACTAAAAAAATCTATAAATTAGAAAACTCAAGGTTTCATCTAATTGAGTAACCCAATTTACTCAATAGATGAATTCTAACTTAAGATCTATTCCTAATCTTAGGAAATAAAGCTCTTAATTACTAAGAGTATCTCTCAAGACACACATCCTAACTAATGTTATAAGACCTAAGGATGAGTCTAAGAATGATTTAAAGAATGAGAAAAACTCACTCGGGACTTAGGAATTTTCTTTTCTAAGCAAAATCTGAGATTTTAATCAAAACCTAATTTAGACTTAAATTTAATTAATTTTAGTTCTAAATCATTCTATTTACTGATTCAAATGATTAGCAAATGAAATTTAGGGCTTTAAAAGGCTAAACTCTAAATTTGGGCAAAATGACCATTTTGCCCTTACTTAAGGGTTCAAAGATCAACTTTTAGTCTAGGGCTTAAATTCTAATATTTTCTTTTGGAAAGTGTTTCTTATTGTCTAATATAGGATTAGACAGCAACTAAATTAATTTTGGGTGATTAATAAGCCATATGAGATCAAATTAGTGAATTTGACTCATAAGGGCAATTTAGTAATTTTACTAAGTGAAAGCTAAATTTTTCTTTTAGATTATTCTTCTTTACTGCCTAAGCCTTCCATAGAACCTAAATTTGCTGAAATCTGATAAGTATTGGCCAAGTTATAGCCAATACAAGATTTAGGGTTTTAAGGTTAAATAAGGAAAAATCTTAATTATGGGTCAAAAATCTAATTTTGCCAAATAATGTCCAAATTAAGCAAAATCAGTGGCTATGAATTACAAATAGCTCACTCATCATAATGATATGTGGTAGACTCAATTTGGACCTAATTTGACTAAGTTAAGATCTAATTAGGGTTTAGGGTGATTAGTGAGTGATTAACAAAATTAAGCACTCAAATACTAATCCAACCTTATAGATTGATTCTAAATGGTTCTATGAGTTCTCTGAAATTTAAATCTCTCAAATTGAGTTACTAGATTTGCTATTATTCACTAATCAAGATTTAGAGCAATTAAGGGGTGATTAGCAAATCTAACCGTTGGATCTAAAATATTTTTATATATTATTGTTAATTAAGTTCTTCTGATCTAAATGGACCTTTGGATCATCAAATTTAGAGCTCAATTGACCAAGTTATGGTCAATTGAAGTTCTAGAGTTAATTAACCTAATTAGGGTTTGGTCCTAAATGTCATTAAGCAATTACTAATCCAAACAGCAAAATGAATACTACCTAAATAATTCTTAGGGTTTTCTGATCACTTTAAGACCCATATTGGGTATGCTTGAATCATTGGGTACAAAGTTATGAGCTAAAGAAGGTTTGTGACAATTTAAATTAAATTAATCATTGAAAAAATCACTTTGCAAAATATTCATCCTACAGTAAAAATTTTAGCATCAATAAATTTCTCATATTTTTCTGATTAATTTGATATATTTATTTGTATAATTTGGACATATATTTATTGAGTTATGATTATTTAAAGTTTAAGCATTAATCAATTTAATTATCATTATTTAATTTACTGCCTATATTATGAATATCATATATATATATTTATATATCTGTTAGTGTAATAATATAATTATCTATACGTTTTCTTTCTGCAGATTTGGACAGCGGCAGAAGGTGGGTCCCACCGCCACGTCTTCGGAGGCAGACACGTGTGAAGGAGGTGGGGCCCACCCTTCGTCTTCTTCACGGGAAAAATGGCATGCGAAGGAGACCGCATCCATCTAGGGCATCGGCAAAAATGCCTAAGGAAGACTTTTCTGTCTACGATTCGCATGCCAAACAGAAGGTAAAGGGTTACCTTTCAACCACATTCAAAATTTCTAACCTAATCATATGCAATCAAATGATAGAGTGATGCCCTAAATTTGCGAGGGCTAGATCTTTACAGATCGATCGCCAAATTGGCGATCGATGCCTTCTTATTGAGTTCTAAAATGCATTGAAAATGCACGGGATAAGTAAAGAAGATTATAAGATCGAAAATGAAATGAAGTAAATTAGAAAATTTAGAATACAAATTAATTTCTTAATTATACTATTATAACACTAATATTCACTTAATGCTCGGCTTAAAGCCCCAGAATTTCAGAATCATTCGCATGGAATATTGCAATATCAATTGAGATATCTTTAATGATAGGTTCAAGAGATTATAGTACCTCAATACAAGCTTAAAGAGAAGAAAAATTCGAGTGAAGGCTGGAGCAGAGGAACTTAGTTTTCGATCGGCAGCCCATCCAGCTTTCAAATCTGCTAGAGTCTGGGACGGAAGGATTAAATGAGACAGAGGAAGAATTTAGATAGCGGTGATCGACGCTTGGCATTGCCGCTGGATGACGCGCGCTGGGACTTCTGCCGCGTGTGAGGGTCGCGAGAACGATGATCCTCAGCCGTCTGATCGAGCGATCAGACGGCGCAGATGGATTGCTTTGATCAACAGCATAGCTTGGAAATGGAGTGACGCTGTGAGACTTTAAGCAACGGCAGAGATTTAAATAATGGATGGCGCCGTTAATTACTTTTTAAATAATATTAATGTTATAATAATTTAATTAAATTTCATTAATCAAAATTTAATTAATTAAATGCATTCCAAAATTTTCCAATATATATCACCCCTAGCTAAATGAAGGGTGCTGAACGCAATGGCGCACTCGGATTTTTGTTTTGATGAGTATTTAATTATTTGATTATTTAGGGTATTTAAATAATATTAAAATATTCGACAAAAAATCAATGACTTCCAAATGCCTCCAAAATTTCACCCTTAGCTAATTTGGGTGTTTTGAACGCAATGGCGAAGTCAGATTTTCATTCTGAGGTCTAGATAAAAAGTCAAATTTCCAGGTTTGGGATTTTCTAGAATTCTTGTTTTGACTTTGTTGACTTCTTGGCTTGACCTAGGTTTTAGAGATTTGCTTCAAATCACTTAATTAGTGACTTAGAACCTTAATTAAGACTTAAATTAATCTTAATTGAGCAAAGTAACAACCTGGGTTGTTACAAACTCCCCCACTTAAGAATGATGTCGTCCTCGACATCACTCGAGTGAGAAGAAGAAATTTAAGCAGGTAATAAGAAACAAATTGAAATAAGATAGAGTTGAAGAATCACCTTGATTAAAAAGGTTTGGGTACTTTTGGCGCATATCCACCTCTTTCTCCCAGGTGGCTTCATTACAAGACCGATTCTTCTACTGAATCTTTATCATTGGAATGGATCGATTTCTTAATTTCTTCAGATCATGATCTAGGATTTTTATTGGTTCTTCAATGTAAGAAAGATCAGGTTGAATTTCAATCGCAGGATGTTCAATAAGATGAGAAGGATCTCGAAGACATTTTCTTAGAGATGAAACATGAAATACATTATGAACAGCAGCGAAGTCTTCTGGAAGTTCTAACTTATAAGCTGCTGAACTAATTTTCTGTAAAATTTTGAAAGGTCCAATATACCTTGGATTGAGCTTTCCTGAAACTCCAAAACGATAGATTCCTTTCATCGGGCTCACTTTTAAGTACACCAAATCTCCTTTGCTGAATTCTAAAGGACGATGACGAGTATCATGATATTTACTTTGCCTGTCTTGAGCAGTTCTAATTCTTTGTTGAATGAGTTTAACCTTCTTATTTGTTTCTTCCACTAATTCAGATCCATATAATTGAGTATCTCCTGACTCAGACCATACTAGTGGGGATGAACATTTTCTTCCATATAGGGCTTCATATGGTGCCATCTTAATACTTGACTGAAAACTGTTGTTATATGCAAATTCCACTAAAGGAATATGCTCTTCCCAGGATCCTGAAAAATCCAACATACATAAATGCAGAAGATCTTCTAAAACTTGATTTACTCGCTCTGTTTGGCCATCTGTTTGGGGATGGAATGCGGTACTCATGGCCAAAGTTGTGCCTAAATCTTGATGGACAGCCTGCCAAAATTTAGAAGTAAAACGACTGTCTCTATCAGATACAATTGTTTTAGGAATTCCGTGCAATCTAACTATTTCCTTAATGTACAATTTGGCCAATTTCTCCACTGAGTCAGTTTGACGGATTGGAATAAAATGGGCAGATTTTGTGAGACGATCCACTATAACCCATATTGAATCAGCTCCAGATTTTGATCGAGGCAAGCCCATGACAAAATCCATGGATATATCAGTCCATTTCCATTCTGGGATTTCTAGTGGGTGCAATAAGCCACCAGGCTTTTGATGTTCTGCTTTTATTAAGCAACAAGCGTGGCATTTTGCAACAAACTCTGCAATACTTTTCTTCATTCTTGGCCACCAGAATGATTGTTTTAGGTCTTGGTACATCTTAGAATTTCCTGGATGAATTTGATATCCTGAATTGTGACTTTCAATTAGGATCTCTTTCTGCATGGATTTAGGAATCCAGAGACGATTATTCATGTAAATAACACCTTTCTTAAAATTCAATTCTGGATGACGACCACTTTCTGTTGCCACTTTAAGGTTTAAATATTCGTCATCCTTACTTTGAGAAATTAAAACATCTCTATGAAAAGTGGGTTCTATATTATTCATGGATATCATGGTACTGACTGAATTTCCCTTAGCAAGAGAAATTTCCATTTTGTGAAACTCATTCGCCAACGGACTTTCTGAAATTAAGCTGTTAAGGACAGTGTGACGGCTTAACGCATCAGCTACTACATTAGCTTTGCCTGGATGGTACTGGATATCTAAATCATAATCACTTATTAATTCCAGCCATCTTCTTTGCCTACAGTTCAATTCTCTCTGAGTAAAGATGTACTTTAAGCTTTGGTGGTCTGTGAATATAGAGCATTGAACTCCGTACAAATAATGGCGCCAAATTTTTAATGCAAAAACTAATGCTTCCAATTCTAAATCATGTACGGCATAATTTTTCTCATGGGTTTTAAGCTGGCGAGATGCGTATGCTATAACCTTGCCTTCTTGCATTAATACGCATCCTAACCCAATTCCAAATGCATCTGTATACACCTGATAGTTCACTCCTTCTTTTGGAAGAACTAAAAATGGAGCAGAAGTTAATGCATCCTTTATAGACTGAAATGCAGTTTCACATCCTTCTGTCCAAACAAATGGAACTGCCTTTTGAGTTAGTTTTGTAAGAGGTGCGGCAAGCTGAGAGAAGCCTTTAACAAACCTTCTGTAGTATTCGGCTAAACCCAGAAAACTACGAATTTCAGTAACTGTCTTGGGCTGAACCCAATCCTGAATAGCACTGATCTTACTCTGGTCTACTTGGATTCCTCGAGCATCAACTACATGTCCAAGAAATGATACAAAATCCAGCCAAAATTCACACTTAGAGAATTTAGCATATAACTCATGCTCTCTAAGCTTCTCCAGAACCAATCTCAAGTGTTCTTCATGATCCTTTACTATTTTGGAGTAAATTAAGATATCATCAATGAATACTATAACAAATTTATCTAGATAAGGCTTCAGAACTCTCTGCATTAAGTCCATGAATAGAGATGGGGCATTTGTGAGACCAAATGACATTACAAGAAACTCAAAATGCCCATATCGTGTTCTAAATGCTGTCTTTTCTACATCTGAGTCCTTTACCTTCACTTGATGATACCCTGACCTTAAATCAATTTTAGAGAACACTATAGCACCGGCAAGTTGATCGAACAGATCATCAATACGAGGGAGTGGGTATCTATTTTTAATTGTGACTTTATTCAGCTCTCTGTAGTCTATGCACATTCTCATAGACCCATCTTTCTTCTTTACAAATAGTACCGGGGCTCCCCATGGGGACATACTTGGTTTAATAAACCCCTTATTTAATAGTTCTTGTAATTGCTCATTTAACTCTTGCAATTCTTTTGGAGCCATTCTATATGGTGCTTTTGATAGAGGTTGAGTTCCTGGCACTATATTTATTTCAAATTCTACTTCTCTGGTTGGAGGTAAACCAGGCAGATCCTCAGGGAAAACATCTTCAAAATCTCTAACAACTTTTATTTTAGAGATTGGGGTTACTTCTTTATTATTGCCCATCATCACCATCAGAATACAACTATAACCTTTGCACACCATTTTCTCTGCTTGAATTGCATTGATCAAGGAGCTACTAGTGCTGATCTTCCCAATAAACGTTGTTGAAACTCCTGGAGTTTGCAACACAACTTTCTTCTTTTGACAATTGATAGTAGCGCTATGCATGCTAAGCCAATTCATGCCTAGTATGATATCAAAATTCACTATAGGTAGCACAACCAACTTGGCTTGGAAGGTATAGTTATTAATTGGTATTTGAATGTCGCAGAATTGGTTCGCACTAAGTTGGGCTCCAGATGGAAGTCCAACACTCAAGATCTTCGCAAGTTTGTAATATGATAGTCCTAATCTCTTAGCAAAATTTTCAGATATGAATGAATGACTAGCCCCAGTATCAAACAATATACTGCAGGGCTTATCTTTAAAGTATAAGGTGCCTAATAATAAAAGTATAAACTTTAGAAAATTCCAATTCAGTAACAAAAGTAAAAGTTTGCGATTTGTACCTGAAACTACATTGTTGTCTTCTGCAGCTTCTACTGGAGTGAGATTATACACTCTTGCCTTCCCAGCAGGTTTGCTGTCAGATGTTTGAGCTTTTGATTGATTTGGGTTTGAAGTATTTGCAGCATATTGAACTTTTGTAAGGGTTCGTTCTTGAGCAGGAGGTGGCAAAAGAGTTTTCTGAGGTTCTTTGAAATTGATGGGAGTGGCACGGAATATTTTGTTCGCACGATTCCTTTCAATAGTTACTCCATCAATTGTTTTATTTGATCGACAGTCTCTATATGCATGACCTTGTCTTCCACACGTAAAACATACTCTGCCAAAATGATAACATTTCCCATAAGGATGTGGCCTATTACATGTGGCAGTTTGGCTTGATGTTTTAGTGGTTTCCATTTGATATACCCTTCCTTGATTTGTTCGTTGTTGCTTGAAGTTCTGAGGGTATTTATTCATATTGAAGGCCTTTCTCTTCATGTCTTTAGTATTTTGATGATGCTCTACTACCCGAGCTGTCTCAACTAGCTTCTCGAATTTGGTATGTTGTAAAGGAATTACATGATCTTTGATAGACTCTCTGAGTCCATTCTCATATCTGAAACATCTATCTTCTTCAGTTAGAACCAAATGAGGTGAAAATCGGATGAGCTTTCGAAATTCTGAAGTATATTCCGCCACTGATCGACTTCCTTGGGTTAACCTTAATAAAGACTCACCAATGATGTTCTTGGTGGAGGGTGGAATAAATGATTCTTTGAAGGCTTGGACAAACCAGCTCCATTCTATTTCGTCTAATTCAAATTCTTCAAAACGTGTGTTCCTTTCTTGTTCCCACCAATGTTCTGCCTCTCCTTGCAGAAGATGAGTGGCTAGTCTTACAGATTGGTTGCTTGAACAACCAAGACTAGTGATATTTTTCTCTATAGTTTTCAGCCATGCTACGGTATCCATTGGGGATTCAGATCCTTCAAAGGTTGGCAGTCTTAATCTTAGGAAACTGTGAAGTATCCCATCTGCAGACTGCCGATAGATATTGGGAACTTGAGGAGCGGGGGATGCTGAAGAGGTGCTGGCATTAGTAACAGGTATTATAGATACTAACTTTTGAATAGCTAGAGCCTGCTGATTTTGATTCTCTAGCATTACAGTAACCATATTTCTTAAAGAAGTTATTTCATCAACAGCATTGGAAGCGGCCATGGTATTATTTGGAGCATTGCTTGCGGATGGTTGAGGATTAAGTGGAGTATTGTTGGGAGAAGTAGCAGGATTCATTTTCCTGAAATCAAAACAACTATCTTGAGTTCCTTATTATAATATAACTACTGCTTTTCTCATTTATTTAAACTTTTATTGAAATAACAAAATACATCATCATAGACTTATAAAATTATTCCCATCCTATGTATTTAATGAAAAATGCTCTACGAAAGTCTTCATAAATCACTTCACGATGCTCCTCTTGTGCTTTACGAAACAGTTCTGCGTATGTCATAATCCACCAT
This sequence comes from Gastrodia elata, assembly GCA_016760335.1. Lineage (NCBI taxonomy): Eukaryota > Viridiplantae > Streptophyta > Magnoliopsida > Asparagales > Orchidaceae > Gastrodia > Gastrodia elata. Next base: position 32,996,899 of record CM028678.1, on the reverse strand, counting down.
TCTTTTGCTTGCATACATAAAAGACATAGCACCACTTCTAATCTGATGTGACTAGGCCATTCCATAACACCAAATATGTGGTCAACTCTCGCAAGCCATTCCCTTGCTAGTACTGGAAAATCAAGGCCTCTATAGACGCCTTCTTTCAGTAATTTGTTTATCACTTGCGATCCTTGTTCTGATACTCCTTCGATCACTCTTCCTTGCTTCTTTCCTAATTTATGTTCATATTTCCAAATAGTCTCGAACTCCTTTAGGTAAGTCATAAATGCCATTTTTAGAAGATCTTCTATTCCTACAATTATAACATTTTAATTAGATTTGTTGAGCATATATATATATATATATATATTTTGATAATTATCATCTTTTATGGTTATCTAATAACTTAACTTATTCTGAGTTATACTCATAATGTGATGGATGTCAATTCAAGTATTCATTTAGTGATCAAGTGGTAGAAGAACAATCCATTAGGTAGAGAGGAATACAAATTCCAATCTGACACCTTATGGAATTCTCTGATACCAACTGTGGCGGCCCTGCCCTGCAGTGGTCCTGTTAACCCTTAGGTTAACATGATTACGGTGGAGGGGTCACCAAATGACAAGGTCCCCACTTAAGATTGGATTAGTCACACATCCTAATCCAATTTAAATAAGGACTTTTCCATTCAATCCAGAAATATTATCACTAAATGATCATACATGAACTCAGAGTGCGGAAGCATATAACATAACATCCATCTAATACAGTATAAATACAACAATACAGAATAAGTAAAGTACTGAAAAAATAGAAAATATAATCCTGTATTATTACAACATTTAATGAGTTTTAAAAGAACTGAAAGAAAACTCTCAACCTCACTGAAAATAGAAAACTAAGCTACAGATCTTCAGGAACGGACTCCTCCTCCAATGGCAAACTCTCCACTGGATCTGCTAAACCAACAAACTCAGAACCTACCATTATCAGTTTCATAATGGTAGGGCCCCAGCCAACAAAAGAAAATCTGGTTAGATAATAAGTCTAAGTACATTTTAAGGTAAACAATTTTATTAAATTAAGAAGATATCACCATAAAACAGAACTGAGCAAAATAGGTGCAGAAACACGTATCAAAAGAACAGTAATAAGTTATAAACTTCAATTTATAACTAAACAAATAGGAAGTAAAACATACTTCCTCCAAGCAACTGCAACAAGGACAGATAAGTAAAAGTAAAAGAAAAGTAAGAAAAGTACAACCTAAACATGCTCATGATCAAACAGATTATGCTAAGTGAAGTACAAAAGTATAAAGCTGAAACACTATCATCCTAAGTAAGCATATGAAAACAGTAAGTAAAACTAGCATCCTATATAAAAACATGTGCAGGAAAGCTGTAAGTAAAATAGTGCTGAAATGCAGAATATGCTAGTATAACAGTAACTGCAAACTGAAACTATAGTGACTATATAAGTCCCCTGAACTGAACACTAAATCAGCAATTCTTAGCCTGATGAGCTAAGAAACTCTGAACTGAACATCACTGAACCTCTTAGCCTGATGTGCTAAGACAGAACTGAATATAAGTGTACTTGAATTAGTATAACCATATCAGAATCCTGACTCTGTAGTCAGTAGGGCGAGAGTCTATCCATCCTATCACTCGGACTAGGCATGGCCAATAGACTGTCGGACATTAAACCCTCGAAAGATTGTCGACCCCGAACGGGTTGATCGAAGAGGTATACTAATCAAGCTACACCTTACATACCACTTGTGAAACGAACATAATGCTTTTTATAAATAATGATCCAAATTAACATAAGATATTTATCAAAATATCTTATGTACATAATACATGTTCCAGGTATAAGGCTCAAAATCAAGGAATGCGAAGCATCAAAAAATCCAAAGTGCAAGAAACTCTATCTAGAACACAGGTGATATCCTTTGTTATCTACTTTATTCGTTCTATCTACTCTAAGTTACATAAGTTTCAGAATTATCAATTCTTACACATTCTGTAACTTAGAATCACGAGTCCTACTTGTTGAAGATAATTAGGACTGGCCAAGTCCTAATTATAACTTAATCAAAAGACGACTATTTGGTTAAAATGAATAAATCATCGACCTAATTTTGTAATTTAGCTCATCCCAACCTCATCTTGATTAGCCAAATCAAGATGAAAAGATTAAGAATTAGACTCCAGATGATGGGGTCTAATTACTTAATCTAAAGGTATAACTAAGGGTCTAAGGTTTAGAACCCAAATCTCACAAATTAGATTAAGGAAAATTCTAATGATAAATCAAATTCATTAGGATAGATCTCTATTCTTAGTTCTAAAGTTTAAAGATCAATTAATCATTTAATAAACTAAGAAAATCTATAAACTAGAAAACTTAAGGTTTCATCTAATTGAGTAACCCAATTTACTCAATAGATGAATTCTAACTTAAGATCTATTCCTAATCTTAGGAAATAAAGCTCTTAATTACTAAGAGTATCTCTCAAGACACACATTCTAACTAATGTTATAAGACCTAAGGATGAGTCTAAGAATGATTTAAAGAATGAGAAAAACTCACTCGGGACTTAGGAATTTTCTTTTCTAAGCAAAATCTGAGATTTTAATCAAAACCTAATTTAGACTTAAATTTGATTAATTTCAGTTCTAAATCATTCTATTTACTGATTCAAATGATTAGCAAATGAAATTTAGGGCTTTAAAAGGCTAAACCCTAAATTTGGGCAAAATGACCATTTTGCCCTTACTTAAGGGTTCAAAAGATCAACTTTTAATCTAGGGCTTAAATTCTGATATTTTTTTTTGGAAAGTGTTTCTTATTGTCTAATATAGGATTAGACAGCAACTAAATTAATTTTGGGTGATTAATAAGCCATATGAGATCAAATTAGTGAATTTGACTCATAAGGGCAATTTAGTAATTTTACTAAGTGAAAGCTAAATTTTTCTTTTAGATTATTCTTCTTTACTATCTAAGCCTCCCATAGAACCTAAATTTGCTGAAATCTGATAAGTATTGGCCAAGTTATGGCCAATACAAGATTTAGGATTTTAAGGTTAATTAAAGAAAAATCTTAATTATGGGTCAAAAATCTAATTTTGCCAAATAGTGTCCAAATTAAGCAAAATCAGTGGCTATGAATTACAAATAGCTCACTCATCATAATGATATGTGGTAGACTCAATTTGGACCTAATTTGACTAAGTTAAGATCTAATTAGGGTTTAGGGTAATTAGTGAGTGATTAACAAAATTAAGCACTCAAATACTAATCCAACCTTATAAATTGATTCTAAATAGTTCTATGAGTTCTCTGAAATTTAAATCTCTCAAATTGAGTTACTAGATTTGCTATTATTCACTAATCAAGATTTAGAGCAATTAAGGGGTGATTAGCAAATCTAACCGTTGGATCTAAAATATTTTTATATATTATTGTTAATTAAGTTATTTTGATTTAAATGGACCTTTGGATCATCAAATTTGGAGCTTAATTGACCAAGTTATGGTCAATTGAAGTTCTAGAGTTAATTAACTTAATTAGGGTTTGGTCCTAAATGTCATTAAGCAATTACTAATCCAAACAGCAAAAGGAATACTACCTAAATAATCCTTAGGGTTTTTTGATCACTTTAAGACCCATATTGGGTATGTTTGAATCATTGGGTACAAAGTTATGAGCTAAAGAAGGTTTGTGACACTTAATTTAAATTAAATTAATCATTGAAAAAATCACTTTGCAAAATATTCATCCTACATCAAAAATTTTAGCATCAATAAATTTCTCATATTTTTCTGATTAATTTGATATATTTATTTGTATAATTTGGACATATATTTATTGAGTTATGATTGTTTAAAGTTTAAGCATTAATCAATTTAATTATCATTATTTAATTTACTGTATATATTATGAATATCATATATATATATTTATATATCTGTTAGTGTAATAATATAATTATCTATACGTTTTCTTTCTGCATATTTGGACAGCGGCAGAAGGTGGGTCCCACCGCCACGTCTTCGGAGGCAGACACGTGTGAAGGAGGTGGGGCCCACCCTTCGTCTTCTTCACGGGAAAAATGGCATGCGAAGGAGACCGCATCCATCTAGGGCATCGGCAAAAATGCCTAAGGAAGACTTTTCTGTCTACGATTCGCATGCCAAACAGAAGGTAAAGGGTTACCTTTCAACCACATTCAAAATTTCTAACCTAATCATATGCAATCAAATGATAGAGTGATGCCCTAAATTTGCGAGGGCTAGATCTTTACAGATCGATCGCCAAATTGGCGATCGATGCCTTCTTATTGAGTTCTAAAATGCATTGAAAATGCACGGGATAAGTAAAGAAGATTATAAGATCGAAAATGAAATGAAGTAAATTAGAAAATTTAGAATACAAATTAATTTCTTAATTATACTATTATAACACTAATATTCACTTAATGCTCGGCTTAAAGCCCCAGAATTTCAGAATCATTCGCATGGAATATTGCAATATCAATTGAGATATCTTTAATGATAGGTTCAAGAGATTATAGTACCTCAATACAAGCTTAAAGAGAAGAAAAATTCGAGTGAAGGCTGGTGCAGAGGAACATAGTTTTCGATCGGCAGCCCATCCAGCGTTCAGATCTGCTAGAGTCTGGGACGGAAGGATTAAATGAGACAGAGGAAGAATTTAGATAGCGGTGATCGATGCTTGGCATTGCCGCTGGATGACGCGCGCTGGGACTTCTGCCGCGTGTGAGGGTCGCGAGAACGATGATCCTCAGCCGTCTGATCGAGCGATCAGACGGCGCAGATGGATTGCTTTGATCAACAGCATAGCTTGGAAATGGAGTGACGCCGTGAGACTTTAAGCAACGGCAGAGATTTAAATAATGGATGGCGTCGTTAATTACTTTTTAAATTATATTAATGTTATAATAATTTAATTAAATTTCATTAATCAAATTTAATTAATTAAATGCATTCCAAAATTTTCTAATATATATCACCCCTAGCTAAATGAAGGGTGCTGAACGCAACGGCGCACTCGGATTTTCGTTTTGACGAGTATTTAATTATTTGATTATTTAGGGTATTTAAATAATATTAAAATATTCGATGAAAAATCAATGACTTCCAAATGCCTCCAAAATTTCACCCTTAGCTAATTTGGGTGTTTTGAACACAATGGCGAAGTCAGATTTTCATTCTGAGGTCTAAATAAAAAGTCAAATTTCCAGGTTTTGGGATTTTCCAGAATTCTTGTTTTGACTTTGTTGACTTCTTGGCTTGACCTAGGTTTCAGAGATTTGCTTCAAATCACTTAATTAGTGACTTAGAACCTTAATTAAGATTTAAATTAGTCTTAATTGAGCATAGTAACAACCTGGGTTGTTACACCTTGTCATTTGGTAACCCCTCCACCGTAATCATGTTAACTTAAGAGTTAACAAGACCACGGCGGGGTAGGGCCGCCACAGCATTAGACCTTAAATTTAATAATTAAAATGGTCAGTTATCTCATTAATAAGTTCAGTTAAAATAACTTAAGAATTAAGTGTTAAAAGAAAAGAAATTGGTAGTGTCCAAGTAACAATCTCAGCTTAAGATCTAAAGTGATCAAAACTCAGACCTTAGATCTTAAGTAACCTAAGAAGGTCAAAAGGGGTTCAATGTTAATCTAATACTTGAAATTGTCAATTCTAACCTTGATAAGCTCCTTATAGTTAATTATGAAATTAGATTCTAAGGAAAATCACAATTGGAATCTCTTAAGTCAAAACTCTAATTAGAAGTCTAAAGTGATCAAACTTCAGATCTTTAGATCTTAGATCTTATACTTAGATTTTCAATTTGAATCAAACCACCTCCAATTGAAATTCTTTAATGATTGATTGTTTAATCTTTTGAAACCTTCCATGTGGGTATATGATGATTCAATCAATAAGATAATGAAATTATCTTAAAGATTGAATATAGATCTTAGATTCTCAAGTTCTTAATTAATTATTTTATCTTATAATCAGTAGAATAGTCTTTCACTAAGATCTTAGTTTCCTGAATCTTTTCAACTTATAGGATTCTTTACCTTCAAAGTAGGTAATAAGTGAGAAACCTAGATCCTATTTAGGATATCACCTAAGATTTGGGATTTGAAATCAACACAGGGTTTAAGTTCTAAATTCTTAACCCTTGATTTATTTAATCAAGATTTGGGTAAGAGAGTAAAATATTAATAAATTAGGTCGTTGATTTACTTACTTAAGACTATATAGTCGTCTCATGATTTTGGATTAGAACTTGTTAAGTTCTAATATTTAACTTTAAGGACGTAAATCTGAGATTTTACTCGATAGCTGGATATTGGAGATACTAAACTTGTACCTTCTCAGATTAGTTAGATTTGGTAATTAGACAATAACAGATATCACATAAGTCTTGATTGAGTCTCTTGCTTACTTTGACTAGATTGCTTTGCATACCTTGGATTTTGAGCTTTAGCCCTTGAGCATAATAGGAAAAACTTAGGATATGGATGATGCATCCTAAGCTAGTATTGAAATTGCATATCATTCAATTTTGTTTTGTTTGCAGTTTGTAGAATATGTCCTAGCTTAGTCTGCCTCTTCAGTAGTAGTATTGTATAGACTGGACCCAGACCTAACATATTTGGATGGCTAGGCTGGGGATTGATTGATTGATATTGGAGGCCCTGTATGGCCTATTGGCTGTATGACAGTACTAGGACTTAGGCTTATTACTACTTTAACTGTATTGTATTGTTTTGTTTTTCTGGTTTGCTTTTCCACATGCTTCAGTGGCCTTATATTCAGTATTTACTCGCTTTGCCACATGTCTTAGTGGCTTTATATGTTATATACTGCTTTGCCTTTGCCACAGGTCTCAGTGGCCTTTCTTTTCATCTTAATATGCATGTTGTATGTATACTTTCATGGCTTAGATATATGTATAAATGGCATGTTTAAGATGCTAGAATTTTATCGTATTCAGTAGTTGTGTTCTTTTATACTCAGCATGTTTTACCTTGATCATAATCATGTTAGGATCATGTTTATTCAGTAGCTGCCATTATTTTGCTTTTAGCCTTACCTAGCTTATTTAGCATTTTGTATGTCACTTCACATACATGTTGCATGCTATAAATAGATAGTTTATAGTAATCCATTTCTTTCATAGCTTGTTGCCCCTTTACTACTTGCATGTGCAGTTAAATTAAATGTGATATCCTTTAATATTCAGTTCATTTAAATAGCATAAAATGTACTTAGACACTTGTCTAACTGCAACTTTTTTATTTTGTTGGTTGGGGCACTGGAATTTGTGATACCAACAAATGTCAGATTCAGACGTGTTCGTGGGCAGTGTCGCAGAGGAGGAGCTAGTTCAGGAAGAGGACCTTCCAGCTGCTGTTTAGATAGTTTTGCCTTGTTTATTTCAGTGAGGATGAGAGTTTTTTTTTTGTTATTCATTTCAGTTTGTAATAATTAACTTTCTGGATGTACTCTACTTTCTGCCTTATGATGACTTACTTTATTGCATTTTCTTTCACTACTATGTATGCTTGTGGATGCTACTTTATTTTGTACTGCTTCCGCCACTTTGATATTTATATTGATGGATGTTATAGCACTTGGTGACAAATCCTTGACTTAAGCCAGGTTGGGTTCGCCTAACTTTACTTAAGTGAGGGATTTGCCACAATTGGAGCACCGTACTTCCTTATTACCAGTACGGGGGCCCCACAAATGGCTACCTATATTTTTTTCTTATGCTTATTTCGCATCCTTAATAATATATTGTTGAATTATGGAATCCATTAGAGCTCATTAAGATAGTAAATTTTAGGGAAGAAAATAAATTTTGCAAATATGATTTATGTTACCTATACTTTTAACTTCATCATTTGTATTGTTAAAATGATCATTTCATATTGATTTTGGTATCAATGAAAAGGCCTTGGAAAGACCTTTCTATCAGTATATGGCATCGCACTTGAGGTGTCCTAAATCAAGAGTATTTGGGCGCCAAAGGGGACACGTTTCAATTTTCGCACAGGCAAAATCATCGTCGAGCGCTATAGTGCACCTGGCTCTCGGCTAGGAGGCGCTACAGCGCACCACAGTGCCCGCATATTGGGTTGGCTATGCTGTAGCACCTGGCTCTCGGCCACATGGTGCTGCAGCCCACCATTGCACCCAGCTCTCGAGAAAATCTGGCGCCATAGTTGTGCAGTGCGCCACTGCGCTGAAATTCGTCATAGTGCAACACAATTTCAGGTGCTACAACTCACATTAGCACCCGTGCTTGAGAAAACTGGTGCCATAGCACGCCGTAGCGCCTGACTTTCGGTCAAGAGGCGCTACTGCATGCCATAGCACCCTAAACTGTTTGAAATTGCATAAACTTCATATTTTTTGTATTTTAATGACTCTAGAATACTATTGGGGCCAAAATATACCAAACTCAAAGCTGGATTTAGTAAAATCAAGTAGTGCGTGAATTTGAAGGTGATTTTGAATATGAAAATATGCCATTTATCCTAAAGGGCATGTGCTAAATCTTAAAATTACGCTTTTAGACCATAGAACGATTTTGGACATAATTTAATCAATTGAAATTAGAATTTAGAACTCTTAGGCTCTATGGAACCCTTAGGAAGTAAAAAACAATAAACTAACTAAATTTTTAAATTTCACTAGGCAAAATTACCAAATTTTTTTTATAATTTAAAATTCTTAAATTGGACTCATAGGACTTAATTCATGTATAAATTGGAAGTACCTACTATCTATCTTCATGTTAGACAACAATAAATCATTTGGCATCAATAAAATCTAATATAGAGCCCTTAATCAAAAACTAGAAACTAGACCCTTAAGTAAGGGCAAAATGGTTATTTTATCCAAAATTTAGGTTAGGCGCCCTTAACCTCTAAATTATCAATTAATCAGTAAAATTAGTAAAATAAATGAATTGAAATCAGTTTAGATTTTAAACTCATAATTTGGCTTGAAAATTATAAGTAAAATCAATTCCCCTCTAGCTTAGTTCTTAACTCACCTTCTATCTTTCTTAAGTTAATTAGCTCAACAAGTAAAGATAAATTGTGCTAATTATTATAAATTCCTAAACTTCCTAAGTCATCCATTAGGAGCTTCCTTAGGATTTGCATTTTACTTTAGGATCTTTTCCTTAAGATTTAGGAATATAAATTAGGTAAGATTTCTTTTATTGAGTAAATGAGTTATTCAATAAATAAAACCTTAATTTTATTAGTTTTTAAATTTTCATATTTTAATTATAATTACTTTATCTTTTAACTTTAGATTAAGACTAAGAGATCATTCTATTAAGTTTTTGATTATGTTTAATAGGATTTGCCTTAATCATTTGTCCATAATTAGACTTAAACTTTATTTCTTAAGATTTTCCCTTTTGATTATATGATTACACTCAATTTGTGGTGTTTAATTTATAATCCTTAACTTTAGTATATCTTGATTAGATCTTAACTTAGAGCATTTAATTTCATCAAATAGGATGTGTTGATTACTTATTTAACTTATAAGTGATATTGATTGAAGTAAATTAGAGCATGGTCAGTTCTAATTACTTTTAACTCATAAGGCAGTGCTTTTAAGTTATACTTGATAATAGGAATTAGAGATCTTGAACTTGAATAATTTAGAGTAGTTAGAATGGATTAAGTAAATAACAAATATCATCTGTATAGTAGAGTCCTTTGCTTACTATTGAATTACTTGTTATTTATGCATTTCTTATATTTTGTGTATTTATCTTAAGCATATCATATAAGAAGATTGATGCATTAAATGAAAATATAGAAAAGCTAGGATAACATTTGCATTAGGTTCATTTCTGATCAGATTTGTGCACTTTTATCATATTGGACAGGGGTAAGGAGAAATAAGGATTACCTAACATAACACATTGAGGAGTGTTATTTTAAGTTAGAATCCAAACTATCCTGCAGATGTGCTTGACTTCTCAGCTACTTCTGGATATGATCACAGAAGTAAAGTAAATAACTAAAATATTATTGCATTTGTACTTATCGCCTCCTCAGTTCAGTTCTACTTCGTTACTTCTCCTTAGCCTCTTATGGCGCTAAGAAACTTGCCGGCTTAGCCTCTTATGATGCTAAGAATATTATAATTTTCAGTTCAGTAGGCTAGTTTATCCCTCCTAATATGGCAATCATTACATGCTTATTTATTGTTTTATTGTTACATTTTTACTACATATAGCCTTTACTTTACCTGCTTACTTATATACTTATAGGATGGCAAATTTTCTTTACTACTTACTTAGACATATCATAGATAAATTGCTTACTTTTAAGCTTATATAATTTATATGATCATCAACAAGCTTAAGATGAGTTTTTTCTTTCAATACTTTTCTTACTTTAATCATACATATATGCCTAACCTTATCATAGTTTAGTATTAAGATATATTCTTTTATCTCATATGTTTCTTAGTTATAAATGTTTTTATTTATAACTCATCACATCTCTTTGTATGCTTGCCGCTCTCTTATGCTTGTTTATTTTGTATAGTTTAAGTCAATAGTGATATCAATAAACTCATGAATAATAAAACTTAAATTATACTTAGATAATATGTCTAATAAGATTTTCTTTTTTTGGTTGGGGCCCTAGCATTGTGAAACTGATAATATCAGGATCTGATCAATTTGAGGAGCTTGCGCCTGTGGAGGAGCCATTCCTGGAAGAAGAGCAAGTTGGAGCTAAAGAATAGTAGATTATTTTCTTTTTTATTTGTGAGGATGAGAGATTCATTTTCCTTAAAACTTATTTAATATTTGTAATAATACATGTACCTATAATTATTTCATCACTATACTATTTACTCTGAGATGCATTATTATTTTTTTACTTGTATTACGGTGGATTTGATGTAGTATTTAACTTTCCTTGCTTCCGTACTCTGTGATTGTATATACTTAGTGAATGATTCTGCAACATTATTCAGGGATATTCTTTCCTTATTAATGGATTGAGAATTTCACCTTAATCTAATGATATATGAGGGATTTGCCAGTATGATTCACCGCCTTTGATTGAATCTCGTTGTCAACTGGGGGCAGAGCGCCACTTCAAAACCCAATTTTTTTTCAGTTTACTGTTGGCACTGAAATTCTAAGCTAAATAGCACTTTGAATTTTTCGATTTGGAGTCTAATTGACTAAGATATGAATATTTCAATTTTTAGAGTTTTAAGGGTCATTAGTGAGGGTACCCAAAAGTGATTAGCCACCCTAATGATCAAATGACAAAACAAATACTATCAAAGTATTTCTGATATTTTCTTGATTACTTTAAGACCCATATTAGCTAAATTTGATTAACTAAGTATAAAGTTATGAGAGTTTGAAATTTTGGTACAAGTGAGTTGATGACTTAAAATATCACTAGATGAAATATTTGTCATACTAGAAAATTGACATTACCCTTAAATTCCTCTTATTTTTCTAAGTAAAATAAGATATATATTTAATATATTTGGACTTATGGATTAAAAATTATGAGTATTTAAAGCTCTACATCAATTTAAATCCATTTAAACAATATATGCTAATTGTTTAACAAAATATAACTCTATTAAATTAAATAACATATGATTAATAAAAATTAATTAATAAACTGCAGCGGGACCCGCCATTAATACACGTGGCATACCTTTATTTTCTGGAACAGACCCGCGGGTCCCACGAGCATACTGATGAGGGGACAAGGGGTCCCACTAGAACACGTGGCCACGCCAAAGAGGGCGCTGCAGCGACATTGGAACCAGAGCGCTGACACGGCGGGCGGCCGAGTCAGCAGAAGGGATAGTGGGCCCCATTAGCAAAGCAGCGCTGACAAGAGCGGGGCCCACGCTAGTAAACTTGTGCCTTGCGTCCCTTGGCTCGGAGTCCGCGCGATTTAGCCGTGGGTCGGGATTGACCCGACCCGACCTAATACCAGGAGGCGGCAAATACCGAAGGGTGACCGCTAGGGCATTAAAATCGGCGGTCGATCTGCCGCCACCGAGGTAACTTGTGACATCACTGGAGGTGACCAGGGTAACCCGAAATTGCCAACCCTATCTAGCAACTTCAGGGAAGATTCGGGAATAACGGTTTATATTGTTTATGTTTCGCCTAATTCGATCGAACGGGTTCGATCCAACCTGATCGGACCCGATCAATGCTTAATCTGTAACATGAAATTGAGGAGTGAACTGGACGCGTGAAGATTGAATGAAGATTGGGGTAGATGGATGTACCTCAAGATCAACGGCTGCAGATGGCCCAGGGTTCGATTATGCTCGCCCGAAGTCTCAATCTCCAAAACGACCTACCCGAGCGCTGAGGAGGGCTTTTAGGGATCCCGTGACGGAGTCTGCGAGGCCTGGGGCGCGCGGGTTGGGGCTTGGCCGCGGCGGGACGCTGCATGGCGTGCGCACGAGAAGTGGAACCCTCGAGGGATGCACCATCCGATCCTGTATCGGACGGCTCAGATTTGCCGTCTGATCCAAACGACGGATCAAAACGGCGGGCGCGGTTTAATGGACGACGTTAGGTGATTTAGACGACGCCGCGAAAAATAATATAAATAATTATTTTATTTAATAAATTTTATTTTTTTTAATTTTTTTAATTAATTTTAATTGATTAAATGACTTTCAAAATTTTCTAAATACTCACCCTTAGCTAATTAAGGGGTGAGGAACGCAAATGCGAGGTCGAATTTTTGTTTCGACGAGTATTTTATTTTTTCAATTTTTGGGGCATTTAAATATTATTAAAATATTCGACGAAATTTTGACGACTTTCGATTGCCACTAAAACATCGCCCCTAGCTAATTTGGGGGCAATGAGTGCAATGTCAAAGTTCAATTTTCAATATGAGGTCAATTTAGATATGTCAATTTCCATGGTTTTTGAAATTCTTAAAAGCTAGAATTTGATCTATTTGCCTCCTGATTTGGATTAGATCTTGATGGAGAACTCCTAATGATTTAATTAGTGTACTAAGATCAATATTAGGATCTGGATTAATCTTAGTTGGCTAAGGTAACAACTTGAGTTGTTACAGTTCGGCACTGTCCCTTCTTTCTTAATTTTTGAGAATATAAAAATGGCATCTTTGCGGAGCCCGTTCAAGTTCAAGAGATCCAGCAAAAAAGAAGAATGGTGAAGAGATGTCAAGGAGGTGCAAAGAAAGAAAACATTGGATAGACAGAAGATAAACGGTGGCAGAGGATGCGGGTTTCGTCGACGAAGAAAATAGGGTTCCTAGCGAGAGAGGACCGACAGGGGATGTAGCATCGATAAAAGAGGGAGATCGGAAGCAGGGCTCGGCGGGGGGCCGATCGGGCCACGGGGAGGGATCGATCTAGGTAGGATCGCGTCCAGAAACTCCCGTACTCGTTCTGAAGGAGGCTGCCGAGAATGGGAGGTCAATGCGAGATCGTGAGCGCCAATAGGGGAATCCGGGTTCTGAGGGGAGACAGAGGGAGAGGACGACGCGGAAGTCCGGAGGGAAGGTGAAAGCGAAATGTCTGCGGGACTTTTTAGGGAATGCCGAGCAAACCCCCCGCGATTAGGTTAAAGAAAAAGCTAACATCGCTAAAATGCCACGTCAGCATCCATGTCATCAAGAAAAATTAGGGGTATTAGAAGGGGTATTGTAGCATTGTCTTTTTATGGAAAGTGCCACATCAGCATCGATATCATCAAGAAAAATTAGGAGTATTAGAGGGGTATTGTAGCATTGTCCCTATTAAAAATACATATTTTAAAAATATTTATTTTCTCTTAGAATTATTTTACTTAAAAAAATAATTTTTTTATACCAATTATAGCACGCACAATTCAATAAATATATCTACTGCACAAATAAATAAATATATAATAGATTAATAAAGATCTTATATGAGATTTTTTGACATGTCGGCCAACTGTATCCCTACGCAAAAAAACAAAGTCTAGGAGATAATCCAAAATATTTCTAAATTCTTACATATAATCCTTATAAAAAAATATATTTGAACTAATAATCTATTTATGAATTAAAATTACAGATATTTTGATATGAAAGTCTCGAAGCCGAATTGTGGGCGTGGCGCGTTGTTGGATTCTATCCCCACCGTCCTCCTTTGGGGCGCCTTCTTTAAAGCGGAGAAAACCGAGCAAATCTTTTTCTCCTTTTTTCTTTTCATTTGCTCCATTTCACTTCTGTTAGCTTCCAGATTGCAGAGAAGATGACCATCAGCATAGAGCAGAGGCAGCCTCATGCCGGTGAGTTCCTAATCTTCAGAAAAATAAGGTTTATATTTATAATTTGCCGCTAAACTTGGGAGAGCTTTCTCAACACAAAGGGATTGATTTGGGAGAGGTCTTGGATGGCGGTTTCGCAGCTCCGGAAGCAAACGCCTTTGGGCAGAAGTTCAGGTTTTTCTTCAGTAAAGTACTAGGCATTTCATTAAGCTTAATCTGTCGATTTCATGCTGATTCAAATAAATATTTCAGGGATTTCAATGCTGAATCTGAGAGGAAGGATACAGTAGAGGAATTCTATCGGATGAACCACTTTCACCAATCTTATGCTTTTGTAATAGCTTGCTTATCGGTTCTCTGGGCGGCTAATTTATTCAATATTATTATGATGTCACTGCTATCAGATACTATTGCTGTTAGAGAAACAGGAAAGTCTGCTAGTAACCGAAATGCTGAATAAATTTTACAGTATTGAAATCCTAAAGGATTTAGGTCAAATCTAAGGCCTTGAATTCTTAAATCTAGTCATACTGAATTTATTCCCGTATTTCATATTGGTACGGCTTAAACCCTCAGTCATCCTAAAATTTGGCTAAATACGGGATTTACTAAATCCAGCTACTAGCTAAGGTCCTATGCCAAACAGCTTTTAGAATTTAACAGCAACAAGCTTTATTAGAGCCCTTATTGGATATAGGATCAGGCTAATAATAAATTTACTAAGGGAAATTTTAGCAATTCCATTGTAAATGAAATCGTTTGACATTATCATTATGTAGGTGAAGAGGATAAGGGAGAATTATGGTAAGCTAAATAGGGTGGAGATGAGCATATGGGAATGCGTTGAGTTGCTTAATGAGTTTGTTGACGACAGCGATCCCGATCTTGACGAGCCTCAGATCGAGCATTTGCTGCAGACAGCTGAGGCAATCAGGAAGGACTATCCGAATGAAGATTGGCTGCACCTGACTGGCCTTATTCACGGTGAAATTTTTTAATTATATTTTCTGTGTTATTATTAGTAATATCAATATAAATTTGGCTTTGTTGAACTCAGACCTTGGAAAGGTTCTTCTTCATCAAAGCTTTGGTGAACTTCCTCAGTGGGCTGTAGTGGGTGAGTGTTTTCCCTGATGATTAAATTCTTCATTCTGCTGCCATTAAAACTAATGTGTTTCAGGAGACACATTTCCTGTGGGCTGTGCTTTTGATGAATCTAATGTGCACCACAAGGTACTATATATTCTACTGTACTTTAATGTGATGCATCTAAGTTAAATTTCTTGCTTCTGTTGGCTGTCTTTCTCACAAACAAAATGCTGCAATTACTTCAGTTTTTTGAAGGGAATGCAGACTATGGCAATCCCTTGTACAATACCAAGTATGGAATTTATTCTGAAGGATGTGGCCTTGACAATGTGCTAATGTCGTGGGGTCATGATGATTACATGTATATGGTAATAAGAGAAATGCTATGGCACTGTTTTACACTAATTACAGTTGTAATAATTTGCACGAAGATTTTATTTAGCCTCATTTAGTACAATCAAAATTTGATGTTCAATATCTATTTTTGAGCTACTCCACAATCCTGGGACAAAGCTTGTTGGGCAAAGGAAGACAATTCCACAAAAATTGCCTTTAAAAGGCATGTTATCTGAATGCTGCCCATTTTTAGGTGCTATTCAGATAACATATATAATAGCAAAACATAGCATTGTACCAAACAACTACTCTCTCCCCTTGATTAAGAGATAGCATTAGAGGAGATGGCAATGAGCCAAACATCCTCTAAACTTTCTCCCCTTTTTTATACAAGTTGACGTATGATGTAAATTCTTCTTTATTCTATTACCTGTTTTCGTTTGGTAGTTTTTAACAATAAATGAAACTTTATAAGCTATTTTTTCCCCAACTAGAAATCTGGGATCCAAGTGATCATCATTAAGCTCTTAAAAACACTTATTTCAAGCTATTCTAACACAATTTGTATGGCGCAATTTTAAGTTTTTTTATTAATACCAGTTTTTACTATAACAATCGCGTGTTCGTTTTCTGTATTATTATATAAGAATGCTATAAATATGTTTTTTTCTCTATTCTGATTAATACGTAGGTCGCTAAGGAAAACAAGACTACCCTGCCTTCTGCTGCTCTCTTCATCATTAGATACCATTCTTTCTATCGTAACTTTTTTTTTTTTTTTTCATTTTTATTACGTTGCAACGTCTCTGATTCATTTTATTTGGTTCTAAATATTATTGCAATCATTTTTCAGCACTCCATAGATTTGGAGCCTACACGTATTTGATGAATGAGGAAGACAAAAAGAATCTTAAATGGCTGCATGCATTCAAGTAAAATGCAAACTGCTACTTATTTCAAATGATTTCATTGGTTTCATAATTTAGATACAGGTTACCAAATCTCACATAAAACTTAAATAAAAAGCACACAATCACAAACGCAGTATTTTATATTGCTCGGTGTAAAGCACTTATGTTCACAGGAAGAGAAAAATTTCACAATATAAGTAAAATAATTATAATATTTGAGTTCCAAAACCCTCGAGCAAATTCCCAAGCACTCACGTAAGAATGAACAAGCTATTCCCTTATATATATTTTTACACAAATTGGCATTGGTTACGAAACGCCAAATTAGTGTCGGTTACGAAACTCCGCTCACGAAAACGCCAGAGTTAGCGTCATTTTGTGTCGGGTTCTTCTCACATACCAATTGGCTTACAAAGACATTCAA
The DNA here is from genome assembly GCA_016760335.1 of Gastrodia elata. NCBI lineage: Eukaryota > Viridiplantae > Streptophyta > Magnoliopsida > Asparagales > Orchidaceae > Gastrodia > Gastrodia elata. The sequence continues at coordinate 32,979,788 of CM028678.1, read as the reverse complement.
CATATAAATCGGGTCAAATCATTATAATTCTTATCTTTGTTTTGTCCTTGGCGCAGCTGCTTCTTTCACATTGTTTTTCGCATCAAAAGTTTTCTTATAAATTTTTGTGTTCATATGTGATTGGTTTTCTGTGTGATGCTTTTCGTGTTGTTTTGCTCGCTCTAACATGTAGTGTATTTATGTTTTATGTTTGTCCAGCAAATATGATCTTTACAGTAAAAGCAAAGTTAGGATTGATGTGGAGAAGGTGAAACCATATTACCTTGCGCTCATTCAGAAGGTGGATAACGCCTAACCATCTCTTAAATTTGTTTAATTAGAAAGATTTTCTCTGTTATGCATTAATACTGTGCCTTTAATTCTTTGTTGCAGTATTTTCCTGCTAAATTGAAATGGTGAAACGATTGGAAGTATAAATAAAGCTGTTCTTTAGCGACTGATACCGGTGAGATATGTGCAATGAAAGCCTATGGTGGAATTATTCTTTTGTGTGGATCTCAAAGGATTGAAGGGATGCAGAAATTGCCTCTTCTATAATTAAAGAAATGAAGTGAGGTTTTAGTATCCTTTCTATTTTCACTCTTAATGAAATGATAGTATTTTAAAATATCCTTTATATTTTTTGGAAAGTTTTGAAAAGCTTGATTTTAAACAGCTTTAATTAAATATTAAAAAAATATAAATTTCTCTAATTTCTATCTTATTAATTAATGATTTGCATTTAAAAAAATAAACAGCTTAACTATAAAACAAAAAATAGTATATTGCTACGCAAATGAATTAATTTTTAATTATTTAAATTCAAAATTAGGAAATAAGTTCAAATTCAGTAATTTTAGTATGGTTATGTTAAAAATATTAGGAAAATGTTATATAATAAGTTTTGCTAAATCTGGAGCTTTGGATTGACTTTAATTATTTTTGAAATTTTAATTTTTAAAAATAAATATAAAATAAACTTGTTAATTTTTGAGTTCAAGATGAAAAAATGGAAAAGTTTTATTTGAAATTAAATAAAAAATTTTCACTTTTTTTCTCCTCCTCGCTATCTTCCCCCTTACGCAGCCCGTGTGCCCCAATGGCCAAGGACACATCGGGTGGTGCACGTCGCCCTTGTCAGTGGATGGTCGACTGGGCCGAGTTTCCCCTCCCCCTCCCATTTTCTTCACATATCTCTCCTGCTCTCATTGCCTTCAGCCCGTCCGCCACCTCACCTCCCCTCCGGCCGACGTTCGACTCCCCCCCTTGATCCCCTACGTGTGTTAGAGAGAGAAGGTACGTGAGAGTTTTTTTATTTTGTTTTTCTTAAACTCGCTTAAGTAGTATTAGGCGAAATTCTTAAACATCTAGTCGTCCTTTCAGAAAACAATAGAGTCTTTGATAAGAACTCCAAAGTTAAGTACTCCCAGGATGGGTGTAACGACTTAGTGCCATATTAGGTATTATAATCCAACATTGAGTGTTAACGTAATACTTAATTGTAACAGCCCAAACTCTTAAGTACCAAGGTATTGTCTGCTTTGGCCTGAAAGGCCTCACGGTTTTGCTCTTAAAAGATAACTTTCTAGCAGGTCACCCATCCTGAGAGTGCTCCCACATGAGCACACTCAACTTTGGAGTTCTTATCAGGAACTCCACCGTTATATAAAAAAGCGCCTCGATGTTTAAGAGTTTCACTTATTACTATAAGTGGGTCTTCACAATCTCCCCAACTTAAGTAACTGACGTCATCGTCAGTATCCCACACAGATCCAAGAACCATCCATTGGGTAGATAGAATTAGAGGTGACCTCTACAGGCGCAAGAGGTACCCACAACCATGTAGCACCTTAACCATCATGGGTAAGAGGCTGCTCACATGAAGTTGTACTTTGCCTTGTATGACACTTGGTTCCTATCTGACACCCTATGGTTTGCTCTGATATCATTTGTAATAGCCCAAACTCTTAAGTACCAAGGTATTGTCCGCTTTGGCCTGAAAGGCCTCACAGTTTTGCCCTCAGAAGATAACTTCCCAGCAAGTCACCCATCCTGGGAGTGCTCCCAAATGAGCACACTTAACTTTGGAGTTCTTATCAGGGACTCCACCGTTATCTGAAAAGACACATCGATGTTTAAGAGTTTCACTTATTACTATTGGAAAGTAATAAGTACTACATGGACCAAGAATCCATGAGATTGGAAAGTAAATATATAATAGTATGTTAAATATTTATATGTTTATCATTACAACCATCTAGATAAATATAAGAATAATATTTATCATAAAAAATAGTAAAAACATCCATAACAATTTTTTCAAGTCATACAGATTGTTCTAGAAAATTTGGCCATCAAAATTACTAAAGTTGTTTGTTCACATTAAAAAAACATGCGCTACATTCAATAAATTTTTGGGCATGCAACATATTCTTAAATATGATATCATATCCATGGCCTGTAATGTATATTTTCTTAGCATCACCTTTCATGCAATATATTTATACATTACTTTCATCCTTATCGCTTTTGAACCTTGAAAATGTGCAACATATATTATTTAATAGTACCTAGAGTATTCTCTAATTTTTAAGAATTTAAATATTGGCATTGTATTTACGATGTCAAATCAGGTATTTGTGGAAATTCGAGATGAGGACTTTGATAAGCTCTCAATAGTTTAAGTCACGAAATGCAGCTTCTTTTCTTTTTGTTATTCACTTTATTTTATTTTATTTTATTAGTCGTGTATAATTATCAACTTGCTTGAGTAATGTTGGAATTGTTGGAATGTGGTGACCATTCAGATCACCATGGAGGTGTTAATGGAGCTCTAGTGGACTTCCAGGAGATTCTGATATGATATTGAACAATTTAGGGAAATTTAGATTCTGCAACGCGCAGTAGCGCAATGTGGGGAGCCGAAGCGCATCCAGAAATTGGGACGCTAAAGCGCGCTCTAGCGCCAACACTTATAGGGACTTGGACGCTACAGCGCACCCTGGCGCCAGACCAACTAGAGCCTTAGGTGTCGTAGCGCACCGTAGTGCGCTATGGCACCCAACCAGCTAGAGACTTGGGTGCTACAACGTGCCCTGGCGCCAGCTACCGTAAACCAGGGTGCTACTGCGCGCCATAGCGCCAGTCGGGTTTCAGCTCTAGTTTAGGCATTGCCCTAAGTATTTTGGGGGTATTTTGGATCATTTGGGATCCAAATAGTGCCTCAGTATATAAGATAATATTATGTAGATGTTTATAAGGCTTGTGTAAAGGAAACTTACCCTAATGAGGTGGTGATTGCTGCTCCTCTCCTTCAACCTATAGTGAGAGCTAATGTTCCGTAGAGAAGAAGAAATCAATCGAGAGGATGTGGAAGCAGTAGATCTTTCTTATTCTTGTGAAGGTGAAGCTCTCTGTAACTTTGTAATCTTCTTAATTCATAGTGAAAGTTTCTGTGTGGTGTGGCTTTTCTCATTTTTGAGTTTTCCACATAAATATTATTGTGTTTGGATGCTTGTGGTTTATGTTGTATTTGTACTGTGATTTCTGTCGTGTTGTGCTTGATTTTATTTCGTATATTGCTTGGTAACCATCAACATAACCCCAATCCTTATCCTTGAGCTAAAAATCACTTCCGTTGCATGCTCACAAGTGGTATCAGATAGATAGGTTCTTGTTGTTTAAGGGTTTACAATTTGAGCAGCAGCAATGGTCGACGAAATGAGACACAAAATAGAGAAGTTCAATGGCACAAATTTTGCCTTTTGGAAAATGCAAATGGAGGATTTGATTTACCAGAAGAAGTTGTACCTACCACTTAATGGAGCCGACAGAAAACTGGCCACTATATCAGATGAAGATTGGGAAGTTCTTGATAGAGCCGTGTTGGGTTTGATTCATCTTTCATTGCATTCTTCTGTTGCATTTAATATTGTTAATGAGAAAACTATTGTATATCTCATGGATGCTCTGATAATGATGTATGAGAAAACTTTAGCTTCCAACAAAACTTTTCTGATGAAAAGATTGTTTAACATGTAGATGATGGAAGACTACTCAGTGATTGAACATCTGAATAGGTACAACACTGTGACAAGTTAGTTGAGCTCAATGGGCATCAAGTTCGAGCTCTGTTATTCCTCTCTTCACTGCCGGACAGTTGGGATGGGCTGGTGATAGCTATCAGCAATTCATCAGGAAATGCGTCTTTGAAATTCGACGACATTGTCGGGCTAGTGATGAATGAAGAGGTGCAGAAAATATCTCATTTGGAGGCATTGTGGAGCCCCAACCTTCTGTGGTCATGTTAACTTTAATATTAACATGATTATAGTATAGTGGTCACCGCGTAACAGATCCCTAATTATAGTTAGATTAGGTTTTCTCCCAAATTTACCGATAACTGCAGAATTTGCCACATGTTTCTGTAGTTCATTCATCAAATATGCATACTTAATTAACAGTTTGCGAAAGCAAAGTATGCTGCATTCATACCCATAAACGTAAGTAAAAGAAACATAGCTCAATTCAGAGTAAAAATGGAGAAAAGTAAATGCATCATGATCCTGAATTATTACAATACTTGATAAAATTTAATTGAAAGAAATATTCATCCTCACAAACAGAAGTAAAAAACATCTAAGTCTCAGCAGTAGTAGGAAGGTTCTTTTAACTAAGCTCCTCACCTGAAATTTTCTCCACAAACAATTATGAATCTTACATGCTGGTTTTTACATGCTAGGGCCCCAGCCAAGAGAAACAAAATCTTGAGTTAGATAATTATCTAATTATATTTTAGGTTGATTTAATGAATTTTACATTTCTTAAATATCACAATTAAACTGAACAACAACAATAAAAGATGCAACAAGCCACAAAAGGGAATAGAAAGCTATGAAAATACATTTATAACTTATCAAAAAAAAAGTATGTAAGAAATATACCTAAAATCAGAAGTTGTAACAAGATTAGGTAATATATAAATATACGACTGTAAAGTAACTGTAGGCACTAAAAAGAAAATTATAACATGCTTATGATCATGTGAATATATATCGATTAAATAGAAAGTAAACTGAGCTGTGAACATATAAGTAGATTAAGATCAAACATTTAATCAAAATTAGCATCCTAATGTATGTAATAAGAAAAAAATATACATGTACCAGTTCAAACTCTTAAGTACAAATGTATTTTTTGCTTTGGTCTGAAAGGCTTCATGGTTTTGCCTTTACAAGATAATTTCTCAGCAAGTCACCCAGCCTGAGAGTGCTCCCACTTGAGCACACTTAACTTTGAAGTTCTTATCAGTAACTCCACCATTATCTAAAAAAGCGTCTCGATATTTAAGAATTTCACTTATTACTACTTAAGTGAGTCTTTACAATATCCTCAACTTAAGTAACTAACGTCCTCGTCAGTATCCACACACAGATCTAAGAACCATCCATTGGGTAAAAAGGACTAGAGGGGGCCCCTACATGCTTAAGAGATACCCATAACTATGTAGCACCTTAACCTCATGGGTTCAAGAGGCTACTCACATGAAGTTGTACTTTGTCTTGAATGACACTTAGCTCCTATTTGACACTCTATGGCCTGCTTTGTTACCATTTGTAACAATCCAAACTCTTAAGCACCAAGATATTGTCTACTTTGGTTTGGAAGGCCTCACGGTTTTGCCCTCAGAAAATAACTTCCCAGCAAGTTACCTATCCTGCGAGAGTTCCCACTTGAGCACGCTCAACTTTGGAGTTCTTTTCAGGAACTCCACCTTTATCTGAAAATGCGCATCGATATTTAAGAGTTTCACTTATTACTACTTATGTAATGACTCAAGTTGTTACTATGATAATTAAACCTGACTCAAAAATTATGATCTCGAGTGACTTCAAAATTAGGGCAAATTAAAAATATGATTGGATATGATATATCTTGTGATCATAATGCCCAAGTTTGGGAGTGATCCATATAACAGATACTCTTGAATTAATTTTTGACTTATTTAAATTCAAAAAATTGGGAAAATTAAATACAAGTTTAAATTCAGCGATTTTAGTGTCTTAGGTTAAGAATATTATAAAAAGGTTACAGAAAAAATTTCGTCAAAGTTAGAGTTCCGGATTGACCATAATTAGATTTTGAAATTTTTATCTTCAAAAATTAATAAAAAATAAAATATTGCCCCAAATAAAAAAAATTGCACAAGTGCGTTTGTCTCTTTAAGACACACCTCGGTGTTAGATTTTATTATTTTTTGAAAAACAAATGAAAGAGAGAGAAAGATGAGAGAAAAATAAGAGAGAGAAAAATGAGAGAGAAAGAAGAGATAAGGAGGATGAGAAAGCCAGAAAGGAACCACTGACACAATTACTCTCGGCACTTGGACATTCATGAGATTTGGATTTGATGAATTCACTCCTTACGTTTAAGTTATGAATTATTAAGTTGACTTGAGCATCTGTAACAACTCAAGTTGTTACCCGTGTTAATTAGGACTAATCCAGATCCTAATTTTGATCTTAAGTGCTAATTAGGTCTTTAGGAGTTCATCACCAAGATTAGTACAAATTAGGAGCTAAATAAACCAAATCTTGAATTTTGAGAAATTCAGAAACCCTGGAAATTGACCTATCTAAATTGACCTTAGATAAAAAATCGGACTTCGCTATTGCGCTCATTGCCCCCAAAATTAGCTAGGGGTGATGTTTTGGTGGCAATCGAAAGTCGTCGAAATTTCATCGAATATTTTAATAATATTTAAATATCCCGAAAAATAGAAAAATTAAATACTCGTCGGAATTAAAATTCAACCTCACCATTGCGATTTTCACCCTTGAATTAGCTAAGTGTGAAATTTTGGGATTTTTCAGAAGTCATCAAATTTTCTTGAATATTTAATATATTTAATTAATTAGAAACTAAGAAAAATAAATTGTCGTTGAAATCAAAATCTGATTTTGCCATTTCATCCCTCACCCTCAAATTAGCTTGAGGTGAATTTTTGAGATTTTTTGGAGATCATTTATAAAATATAATTTTTGAGATTAATTAATTTAATTTATTTAAATCCATTTTTTGTCTTCTTTCCCTCCTTCTTTGGCTGACTGGGACCCATAGCCAATCAATCCCTGCTGAGCCACCTTTCCCTGCAGCCCCTCCTATTGTGTTCAGCCTAGCCTGTCCCCTCTACCTCCTACCAGCCCTCCTCCTGTCTCACCAAGTGGGATAGGTCAACTCAGGCCATCCCATCCATTGGCAGGCCGCTACTCTATTAAAAGAGCTTTTAGCTCTCAGCTCTCCATCTCCCTTGCTATCTTGCCCAGCTAAATCCTCCTCCCCCATTGCTGTGTTTGCTGAAGGAAGAACCTCTCAAGCTCTCAAGCCTCTCTTAGAAAATTTGTCATTATCAAAGCCAAGGTACTCTCCTTTCCATCCATTGGTTAATCCAATGGCTATTCCATTTTATATTATGCTCATTTGTATGTCTAAGAATCTGTGTTATCTTAGTTGTACATCTATGAAATTGTATTTAAGATGTAAAAGCTCATTGAAATCTATAAATAATAGGGAAAGATATGTAAATCTGCTAATACGAATTTCTATACACTTAGTCCTTTAACTCCACTGTTTGCATTGATAACATGATTGTTTGGTGTCGATTTGAGTATCAATGGAAAGGTCTCGGAAAAACCTTTCCATCGGTATATGGAACTCACGTGTGCTCTAAGCTGAGAGTATTTGAGCCTGAAAGTTGACCCGTTACAGTTTTCGCACAGGAGAAATCACCGCCGGTCGCCGCAGCGCGCCACAGCGCCCGAAGTTTCGAATTCGAGTCCATAATAGTTCAACGAAGCATAAAAATAGTTTTTTGATGAAATTAAATGAAATCCGCTGCAGTGCGCCACAGCGTGCTGTAGCGTCATTTCAGGAAAACCATATGAAATCAAGAGATAAATTAATTGAACAATGCTTTAGAAAGTTAACTCTCTACAGTGCATCGTAGCGCCTGAAACCGATGCAGCGCGCCGTAGCACGCAGCTCTCGAGGTGGTCAAGCCGTAGAGCGCCATAACTCCAAAAAGTGTTGCAATCTGCCGCAGCGCATTACAGCGCGCCTGGCTCTCGGCCAGAAGTCGCTACAGCACGCCGTAGCATCCAGAACTGTTCGGATTGGCCCAAAACCGGTTGAAATGGTCAAAACTTCACCGTTTTCAAATTTTAAGGACCATAGTGGGGCCAAATTATATCAAGTTTGAACCCAGTTTAAGTAAAATTGAGCATTGTATGAGAATTTTAAATATGAAAAAATTAGGTTTTGTCTCCCTTTCAAGAAAATAGAATCCTAGATATTGATTTGATCATAACTTGATCAATTAGACTTCAAATCTAAAAATTTAAAGTGCTAAATAGTTTAGAATTTCAGTGTCAACAGCAATTTAAAATAAAATTTAAGTTTTTGACCCTAAAGAATCAGAAATGACCAGAATACCTACTTTAATTAGGTTACTTGACCAATTGAAGTTCAATTTGGGTCTACTCCCAGTTAAAATACTCAGTGTGATATAGGGAAGTTATAGTCATTGAGTTTGCTGAATTTGGACACCAAATGAAAAAGTTAACTTTTGACCCTCTTAACTTAGAAAATTACCAAATTGCCTTTAGAAATTGAAATAACTATAATTAATTCATTAGACCTCAGAATTTAGTATTCTTGGACTCTATAGAATTCTTGAACAGTAACCAACAGTAAACTGCATAAAATTTCAATTTCATTATGTGCAATTTACTAAAATATCTCTTAGGTCAAAAATCCTAGTTTGGATCTATATGACTCATTTCTTATCTAAATTTGGTGTACTTACTGTCTATTTTCATGTTAGACAGTAAGAAATTATTTAGCAATAAGAAATCCTAATTTGGAGCCCTAAATCAAAAAGTAGCTTTTTGGATCCTTAAGTAGGGGCAAAATGGTCATTTTGCCCAAAATTTAAGTTAAGTACCCTTAACCCTTAAAATACCCTTTTCATCCATAAAATCGGTAATAGGATTGAATTAGGATCAATTTAAGATTTATCCTAACCTCCATAATTAAATAAAATCAGTAAGTGTAAGAAAATTCAATCAATTCTTAGAAATTCTCTAAGTCTTATTATTAGGAATCCTCACTTCACCTTAGGATCCATTCCTTAAGAATAAGGTTAGATTTTCATTTATTAAATAACAAAGTGATTCAATGAATGAATTCTTGATTTTTATTAGTTTCTAGATTTTCATAATTTTAGTTTTGATTAATTTATCTTTCAATCCTAGATTAAGAATAGGAGAATCACCATAATAAGCTTGATTTTGTTTAATATAATTTACCTCAATTATTAGTTCACTTAGAATCGAAACCTTAGACCCTTAGACTTTACCTTTAGATTATGTGCTTAACTCCAATATTGTGGTGTAAAATCATAATCCCTAGTTCAGTAGATCTTGATCAGATTTTAGTATAGAACATCTAAATTCATTAATTAGGTCGTAATGATTTATTATTTAACTTATAGTTAATATTGATTTAATCATATTAGGACCTAGCTAGTCATAATATTTTGTAATATATAAGGTCGTACTTCTAAGTTATACTTGATAGTAAGAATTGGAGATCATGAACTTGTGTAGCTTAGAATAGTTAAAATGGTTTAATTAGATGATAATAGTGTCAACATGTATAGAAGAGTCCCTTGCTTACTACTTGATTATTGTGCTACGCATTTCTTGTATTTTGTGCTTAATCCCTTGGACATATCATGTAAGAGAACTTTGTGCTTGAAATGAAAACTTAGAATAATTAGGATAATAATTGCCTTAGGTTCAGTTATATTCTGGTAGGTTTTAGTGCACATTTACCATAATGGACATGGGTAAGGAGTAATAAGGATGCTTAATATTACTCACTACCCGTATAGCCTTGCAGACTTGCTTTACTCTGCAGCTGTTTCTAGACATGTCCACAGAAACAAAAGTAAAATAACTAAAAGATTCTGCATTTGTATTTACAGCATCTTCAGTTCTGTTATTCTGTTATGTCTGCCCTAGCCCAGAAAGGCTTTGGGAATTTCTGTCTGGGCCCAATTGACCAATTTTTTGATATGGCAGTTATACATACCTATTTTAGTTTCAATTTACTGTTTATTGTATTGTTGATGCATGTTATTTTCAGTCAACTATACTTTACTTACTGGCTTACTTATATATATTTATAGGATGCTAGATTTTTGATGCTTACTATATGTACCACTTTTAGACTTACTATTTTTAATTAGCATATATCATATGATTATCAATATATTTATGATTAGGCTTTTCTTTCAAGTGCTTTTACTTACTGCATTATATATGTATGCCTACTCCTTGCTTAATTTGTTTGAGGTGTGCTTTCTACCTTAATTTCTACTTAGTTATAAATGCTGTATTTATAACTTACCATGCTCCTTGTATGCTTACTGCTCCTATGCTAAGTAGTTGTTTTGGTTCTGTACATATAAATGGTGACATTAATAATTCATATAAAATATTCAACCTAAAATGTACTTAGATAATTGTCTAATAAGATTTTCTTTTATTGGCTGGGGCCCTGACATTATGAAATCGTCAATGTCAGATTCAAATAGGTTTGAGGAGCTGGATGCTGTAAAGGAGGAGCCATTTATTAAAGAGAAGCATCAGCCGGGTGATCCAGAAGCTGCCTAGTTTTCTTTCTGTATATTGTGATGATGAAACACCGTTTATTTCAGTCCTTTAAACTATTTATTAAATGCTATAATAATATAAGTACCTTGACTATGTTTTTCTTTACTATACTTTATACTTTGAGCTGTGTGTTGCACTTTTTCCTATTTATTGCGATAATCTGGATGTATATGATATTACTTTACTTTCGCACTCTGATCTGTATTCGCTTAGTGACTAGGTTTATGGCATGAATGTAATGACTTTATCTCTTCCTTACTAGTGGATTAGGGTCTATACATAATCCAATCTTAAGTAAGGGATTTGTCAAAGTGACACTCCACTCCTTAGTCTAATGATTGTGGATTAAGGGGTGTGGCGCCACAGCATCTCATGAACTTGACTCCATCAATGACTCTCATGTATCTATTTTTAGGTCTAGCTAAGGAGTTGAGCTTCTCAGCTTCAAGGGTTTATGTCACATCACCCTTATAGCCATAGTGCTCTAAGACCTCCTGTAAACATAAAATGAACTATAGAGCTCTATCCATGGTTCTTGGCTCGCATGCGTCATCATCTTGATTTAGCAAAGGTTAATATGTTATGAAGCTCAACAAGGCTTGACATGCACAATTGACCTCGCATAAATCAAGTGAGATCAATGGACCTCATAAATTAATATAATGCTCCAAGGCTCAATAGATCTACTCAAGTCTAAGGTTATGCACCGAGCATTTTTGCACAACAAATGATATCACAGGCATTCGCAGCATCCACTCTCTATTGTGCATATCCTTATGTCTAAGAGGTCTAGTAAGCACTTGGAGTTCAAGATTAATTGATTATCATACAAATTTTACAATTTACTCATATTTTCCAAATCATTCATTCACATGTATTTGAAGAAATAAACTAAATGCCATAACTTCAAATTAAAGAGTACAAAATATTTTATACCCTTACATTATTATATACTTATCACCCAATCCCACCCCAAGGAGGGTTTTAGGCTGCCATTGAATTAATACAATAAGAAATGCTACAAAGGAGGATCAACTCTTGCATGGTTTGTCCAGGAAAAGAATCAAGAAAAAGGAAGAGATACAATACTAGGGAGCAGCTCCTTGCATTCTCCTTGCTTGATCTTTTTCCTCTTCCCACCTTCTGTGCTCCTTAAATTTTCCAGCTGCAGCCTTGCTCTCCTGGGGAAAGGGCTCTCCTCCATGATCTAGAATAGCTCCTAGAAAAATGCCTTAACTGCTAGAATTATGGAACCCTTCTTTAATCTTGAATCTCTACATTTATAATTCTTAGAAATATTCTCAGCATTAGTGCAGCCACCCCTTCCATCTTCCTCAAAATTTAATTGTTTTTATGAATTTTTTAATTCTTTCATTCTCTTAAAAAATGAGGAAGTTTAAATGTATTGCCATAAATTTTTGATGTGGGAAGGTGAAAAATTAAGTCTCCTCCTCTTCCCAATGCTGATTAAATGCCTATTCCTGAGCAGATTTATGGCGGGTGCTACGATGCGCTATAGCACCGAGCTTACTGTTCGTTGGGTGCTATGGCGCACGGTAGCACCATGCTTTCGGTCTTGAAAGAGCTATGGCATGTGGTAGCGCTGAGCTTTCGGTAATGAGGGCGCTATGGCCTGTGGTAGCGCCAGGCTTTCGGTCTTGAAAGCGCTATGGCGCACAGTTTTGGTGATGAGGGCACTAGGGTGAGCAGTAGCGCCATGATTACAGTCTTAGAGTCACTATGATGCACGGTAGCACTGAGCTTTCTATTTGGATTGGCCGCAGCACGCTGGGGTGAGCTGTGGCGTGTAGTGGCGCGCTGTAGCGCGCAGAATTCTCCATTTTTTTCAATTTCTATCTTTTTTGTAATCTAATCACTTCTAAGCTATAATAGTAATACAACACACTAAAATATCGACTGGTTTTAGAGAAATCATGCATTTTAACATGAAAATGACTATAGATATGGGGCTCATCATCCACACTTTTCTCCTTATTGATTCTTATCCCAAGAATGTGCTTGGCCGGCCTCAAATTTTTCATGTCAATTCCCTTGTCATCTGCTCCTTTTACATCTTTATCTCCTCCATGTCTGATCTTGCGATCAACATATCATTCACATATAGCAACATAATGATATAGGAGGACTTATACTATTTTATGTAATATTAATTGTAATAACCCTAGTGTTGTTACCCATCAGTTAGTGACCTAATTGACTCTAATCCTTTTTCATTAGTCTTATAATAGTATTAGGAGTCTCCATTTCAATTTTCGTGCGATTTGGAGATTATTTGGCAATTTCCAATATTTCCTGGTTTTCTGATAATTATGATAATGCCTAATTTATTTAGACCTCAGAATAAAAAATGGAGTCCACCATTGGACTCACCACACCCAAATTAGCTAGAGGTGGTATTTTGGAAGTGTTTGGAAGTCATCGAATTTTCCCCGAATATTTTTATAATAATTTAAATACTCAGAAAATTAAAATAATTAAATTGACATCCGATCAAAAATTCGATTGCATTTTTGAGTTCACCACACCTCAACTAGGTAAGGGTGAATTTTTGAGATTTTTCGGAGTGCATTTGGTTATTTGAATTTGATTAATAAATAAAATATAATAAATTAATTAATTAAACTAAATTATTTAATATATATATATATATATATATATAATATTTTTAATTAAGTAAATCCGGAAATTCCAAAATGCGGGGATCCGCTGCACGCGTCCAAACAGCGCGCAGCGGATCAAGCCGATTTGGACCGTCACATGAATCCAAACAAGATCTAACGGCGCTCGACCCTCAGCTGCATACTGCCGTCAGATCATCGCGCGAAATGGACAATCCGAATGATTTCCCTGTCCTTCCCCTTCCCGCACAATCTCTGCGCGTCAGGTGAGGACAGTCCTCACTGCCAGCGTCCCCTCTTCGTCAATTAGACCTAAGAATTATCCCCGAGATGGCATTTTGGCTCTTCAAGGTTTCCATAGTGCTGTCTGAGGGTGCTGAGAGCTGCGAAAGGCCGATCGGTGCTATATGACCTTGCCCTAATTTTTAGTCGGCATAAGAAAAAAGGGAACGAGCTTTTAGGTACTCTTCCATCTACCTTTTCCTTAATTGATTTCGCCTATGCTTTTTCCGATTCGATATTGTTCAATTCAAGCTTAAATTTAGCTCAATCAAGCCTCATCAAAGCATTGACATTCGAACCGTCCACAGTACTCGTTAGGGTTTCGGTCAGTCAATCCTAGGGTTTAGTCTTACCATCGACCCAATTGATTCCATGAGCCATTTCCAGGTTCCATGGGTCGCTTGCGATGCGCTCTTTTCGCGTGTATGCGGGTTGTACTGAGAGGCCGTGGGATTCAACCGACAATGGAAACCCTAAGTCATCCCTTACGGGTGACTATTGGGGACGAAGCGGCCCGGTTCCGTGATTGCTATCGGCCTGGAATTCCATTTTGAACCAGATCGGTTCAAGCCTTATTTCGTCGAACCGCGACTTATTATCTCGCGGCCTCGTGTCGACATGCGACACTCGTAAGAGTTGCCGCGTGTAATGATGACGTGCGGGTTTCTGTGTCGCGCGGTCTTCGGTGCCGAGGTAATTAGTGTCGCCGTCTTCTCGTTTTCAATATTTTCCCTTTAATTTTGAGCCGCCTTCTCTGGTGATTAATTGCTGATTGATTTAATGATTATTAGGAAATTAGTTAATATAATTAAATGTTGATTTTTATTTATTTAATAACTTTAATTATACTCATCCAAATATTACAAAATTATATACCATTTTGATCGCAAAAATGAGTAGATTAATAATATATAATTTAATTTTTATTTTGATAAGCATTTTAATTAGTCAATATTTAAAATTAATTAATTAATTATAAATAAATTTCATCATTTTATGTGACCTAATTTAATAATTTAAGAGCCAAATTAAATGATCAGATAGTCCATTTCACTCACAAAAATATGAGGATCAATAATATGATATCAAATTTAATATTTGAACCCTAATTTTCTTAATTACTTTTTAACTCTAATTAAGAGTTATTAAAATCCTAATTTTCTAAAGTTGTCCAAAATTGACATAGTTAATATCATTTTTCTCCTTATGATATAAGGATTTCATTTATATATAAATCATTTATATTGGACAGTAATTTATGATTTTAGATTTTTGACTCTTACTTAATGTTATTGTGATTATTCTAAATTCCTAGATAACATGTTTTAGTGTTATTGTGATTATTTTAACATACTTATTCACTTGAATCATTCATATAATTCATTGTGCATGAATAAAACTTTCACATTAAAATGACTAGGGGTTTATATGGTGGATCAGTCTAGGGTAGGCTGAAAATAGAATAATAAGGAGACCTCACATTCTCAGAGGGTGAATGTGAGTGTTTTAGGACTTGACCCCATTTTTCTTTAGTTGTTAAATAGATATGTTTAACTCTTCTCTTCATTCTGAATATGCCCACTGAATAAGTATAGATTAAAATAACTTTAATTAATAAACATGTGAGATCTTCTTCAATCTTATAGATTGTTAAGACTCACCATAGCTTTTAGCTATGTTACCTTCCATAGTTCTAGACTATGTGAATCTTAAACTAATCGTCTAAGATCTTCCTTCAATTTCCTTACTATGCATTTTTTATGATTTAGAACTATACTTTACTTGTTTACAGTTTACTTAGATTACAGTGAATGTTGTAAAATTATATTTAAATGCTTCACTGTTTCTTTTCTTTGCATAGCATAAGTTCATTTGAACATATACATACTTTACTTCATTTACTTTCATATGTACATTAGTTTATTTCTAGCCTATTTAGGATGCTTTTACCCTTGTTCTATTTGTAGGCTAGGATATATATATTTAAGTGAGTATTCTAACTCATTTTATTTTTTTTAATTACTTTTCATCATTTGTATGCTTACTATATTGCACCCATGCTTGTGTTTATCTCGTAACTAGTAGTGATATCCAATTATAATAATAATATGCTTAGCCAATCTTAAATTGTACTTAGACTGTTTAGTCTAATTAGATTTTCTATTTCTTGGCTTTGCCCAATCACATTTAAATGCCAAAATCTGATAGATCAGGTGCATTTGGAGGTTAGTGGAGCTGGACCAAGTGCTAAAAATTATTTGCTTCTACTTATCATATATTAAAATTATATATCTTAATATAAATTTTAAGTGCGCTTTCAATTTCTTTCTTTCCTTTAAGTTTACTGTTAGTTTGTAATAAATGTTGTTTACTTTACTTTTACTACAGCTGTGTTGGAGCATAGATTATATTTAAATACTTATGACGAATGAATGGATGAATGTATTGAATGAATGGATAATTATAAATGTATAAAAATGATTATTAACTAAGTCATTAGTTGCATACTTACTTAGAATGTTAATTGGAATTAGTTGTATATTCAATTATTTATAGAATTGGAAACTAGTTTCTTATCTAAGTATTAATGTTTTCATATCTACATGTGTGTTAAATGTTGTGATGAAGCAAACCATAGGGTAGACAATTAGTACACATGTGATTTCCTCCCTTTAAACTTTTAGAATTATAAATGAGCAATCCTATGTAATGGATTGAACTATATTTTAGAATTGTAAATGAGCAATCCTATGAAATAGATTGAACTCTATTTTAGGTAATGTATTGAACTCTATACTAGAACTAGAACTAAACAATCTTATGTAATGGATTGATTACATGTTAGTTTAGGTTGTCTTTTCTTTCAAAATATAACTTTCATTGGAATGGAAGTCTTGCATGTCTACTTTGCAGGTGTTTCCTTAGTCATTTACAAAAGAGATTCTGCCGAAATTTTTAAGAATTTAGTACTTAGAAAGTTTATTGAAAAATATAGACATAACTTATATGTTAAATATTCATTAAATATCTAGAATTTCATGTCTATAATTGCAAGTATTTACTTCAATTATTTAAATTACATTTTCATGTCTCCTTACATATGTCACATGCTTAAATATACTCCATTCTCATTTATAAATTCATGTATTGCATCTTCATTTATAAACTAATTAATGCCATTCATAATTTCCCTTCTATCTTAACTTAAGACCCTCTTCTAAATTCTTGGCCAAACACAATATTTAATGATTTGGATTAGCTTTCTTCTAATCTAGTATTAGGTATTATAGTGATGTATCAATGTTGAGTTAAGTGATTCTCAATATTGGGGTCGTCAAATTAACAATCCGCCTGACACCTCTTGTACCCAGACTCAGACATGAACCTCTCGAGTCTCTTGTACCATTGCCTTGGCACTTGCTTCAAGCCATAAAGGCTCTTCTTGAGCTTTTCACACTAGTTCATATTTTCTTTTCCTTGATCCTTATACCCCTTAGGTTGTTGCATGTATAGCTTTTCTTCTAGCTCTCTATGAAGAAACACAGTTTTGGCATCCTTTTGCTCTAGATGAAAATTCTTTAATATAATAATGTTCAACACAACCGTGATGGTTGTCACAATTGGGGTGAAAATCTCACTATAGTCAACCCTATGCTACTGCTAGAATCCCCTTGCTACAAGCCTCACCTTGTAGCGCTTTATGGTGCCCCGTACCCTCTCGCGGTCATGCTAATACTGATATTAACATAATCACAAGGAGTATGGTGCTCCAACAGTGGCAAATCCCCAACTCAAACAGAGTCAGGTATAACCCAACCCACCTTAAGCAGATGACTTGTCACCTGAAACTGAGAACATACATCAACATATTAAAGTAGCAGAAGCAGAAAACTAATAAAACATAACATCCACATCACATCGTATTATAGAAAAAATTAAATGCAACAGTAACTCAGCTCAAAGTGCAGAAAGTAAATACATTCAGATTAAGAATTATTATAGACTGAATATTTAAATGAAAAGAAAAAGAGCTCTCATCCACATAGCAGAAAATGAGATCTAACTAAGCAGCAACACGAAGATCCTCCTTTTGTCCATGCTCCTCTCTAGCATAACCACCAACGAACAACTCCAAATCTGACATTTGTCGGGTATCACAAATGTCAGGGCCCCAGCCAACAAAAGAAACGGGTTACAGCTAGACAAATTATCTAAGTAGATTTTTGCCTAATTAAGTGAACTGAATATTTAAAGATATCACATTATTAATTAAAACATGCAAGTAGTTTAAGGTGTAGCAAGCTACAAGGAATAGGATAACTATAAATAATACATTTATAACTAAACAACAAAGTATGTAAAATAACATACTAAATATGAAGCTGAACAAGGTAAGGCTAAAATGTATAAATAACTACAAAGTATTGAAAGTAAACTCATTCTAACATGCTTATGATCACATGAATACATGCTACTTTCATAAGAGAAAGGTGTACTGAAACATGCTGAACTAAGTATAAAAAATTAGCATCCTAAATATGCCAATACTAATAAATACTGAACAGGAATAAATATACAAGTATGCAAAACTAACAAGTAAAAGGCCACTGAATTTTGTGGCAAACAAACCAAAGTACTGAAATCAAGTAAAAGTAAAGCCATTGAAGCATGTGGCAAACAAGCCAAAGCACTGAACTGAACTGAAAGTAAAAGCATGCCTAAACATAGTACTGCCATAATAGAAATAGGCCATACAGGACCTTTGAACAGAAAGTTCAACATGTACCCATCCTAGGCATCATCATAGCTAGGTCCGAGTTGAACTTATAGAATAAGACATGTATCCATCCTAGCCAAGCATAGAACTAGGTTCGAGTCTATTCTATAATGAAACTGGAACTGGGAGGCAGCTTAAGCTAGGACACACCCTAATGAATTGAATGCACTAAATGAGCTAAATAAATGTTTATGCTTTTCAAATACTAACTGAGGATACATTATCAATATCTTGAGTTCACCAATTATGTCTAAGGAAAAAGGTTCAATATAAAAGGTGTGCATAGCAACGTTAGTCAAAGTAAACAAGAGACTCAACTAGACTTATGTGATATCTGTTATTTTATATTTTAATTTAGTCTAACTATTCTGAGTAAAATATAAGTTTATGACCTCCAATATTTAGCTATCAAGTATGATCCCAGATTCACGACCTTAATGTTAACATCTGAACTTAATAAGTTTTAATTTATAATCAAGTGACAACTATAAAAGGTTTAGGTAAGTAAATCAACGACTCAATTAATATGTTTTACTCACTCAACCCAAATCTTGATTATACAAATCAAGATTAAGGATTCTGGACTTAAACTCCAAAATTGAAGTTCAAATCCTGAATCCTAGGTGTTACCTTATGCATGATCTAAGGTTCACACATAGCCTTAATCTAAAGATAAAGAATTTTATAAGCTGAAGGATTCATAAGCTAAGATCTTAGTGAAAGGTTATTCTATGTTATAAGATAAAATAATCAATCAATTAATATAAGAATCTATGATCTACTTTCAATCCATAGAATAATCATATTATTTTATAGATTGAACCAATCCTACACCCACAAGGAGGTTTCAAAAGGATTTAGACAATTAATCAAATAGGGAATTCCAAATGAGATGATATAATTCGATTAGATGATCAAAGGATCTAAGATTTAAGATCTAAGGTTTTGATAACTTTAGATCTAAGGCAAAGAAGTCTAAGCTTAGGATTCTTTATAAGGCATTTTCTTTAAGACTATAATTCATGAATAATCTTTAATAAAATAATTGGGACTAGAAATTCTAGCTTAATGTTAATTAAGTTAATTTTATGGAAGGCCTTAAGATCACTTAAGATCTTATAAGCTTACTTAAAGATTTTTAAAACTTAAGCACTAGGATTCAATCATGAGGTAAAAAGGTTTAATAATTGATGTTAATACATTTCATTATTGATTACAATCTCTCTACTAAAGTTTTTATGGTTTAAGGATGCTTAAATAATATTTTGGTAAAAAATGATGAAAATACCCTATTTAAGACTAAAATTAGAAATTTAGGATTTAAACATTCAAGTTGATTCAAATTAATTTTAATGGACTTAATATTGGTTAATGAGATGATTGAAATAATTAACTTAATATTTGACATCAGAATAAGCCTAATTAGCACTAATCACATTTTAAGACCAAATAAGGTGATTAAGAAAATTAAGGCATATTAAGATAATCCAAACATAGGGGAGTATTCTAATATTCTTAAGAAATCATTAGGAACTTGGTTCACCAAAACCAGAGGGTTAATTAAAGCTTAATTTACTAAATAGGTTTAGGGTAATTAAGAGGTGATTACCAAATTCAGGACTGTTAAATTATTTCTAATATCTTAATTCGGTTCTCCATGGTCTCATGAGAACTCAGAGACCTTAATTATAATTTTTGGATATTAATTGAATTAATTATGAATTTATTAAGAACTGAGAAAGATTAGGCAAATAATTAAAATCTAACCATTGGATCATGAATTTTATTTCATATTATTGTTCCTTGCAATTTTTTGATTAAAATGATATATTAGATCATATCGTTTGGAAAAGTATTGATTAAATTATTTCATTGATTCATTCTGAATGTTTGTTTAAATTGAAACCATATGATTTAATTTTCTAAATCAATTTCCTTAAGAAAATTAATTTGGAAAATCCTTAATTAAAGGCTGGCCCGAGATCCAAACCGTGTGAGTCGGGGTCTGACCCGGCCCGTCACTGTGTATCCTCCCCGCGCCAAATACCCAACACTAGGATCCTTGGGTTAGCTTCCGATGGCCAATTCTCCACGAACAGGCCACGCCATGCCTGGATCTTGACGGATACACCATCAGTGGTACTGGATGCGTCGATCTAGCTAAGAACCCCCATCTGGAATGCGACGGATTGCTGGAGTGCAACTTGACTAAGATGGCTCCTAAGGCGAACCTGTGAGGAGTGAATCTCCTCACAGAGATAATGCCACAATCTGAAATCTATACCTACACATTCAGGGATCAAAGGAGAAACGTTTGGGCAACTCGGCAAATCCAGAGGGTGGATGGATCATTGGAGTGCTACTCGCAAGATTTCACAGGCGCAAGTTGCACCTGAGTCGTTTGATTCTAGTCGAATCCATCGATTTGATCGAACCCAGCAATTGCTACGAGTATACAATCACTGTAGGAGGGATTTGGATACTGATTGGGGACTCGAAAGCCTAAGGAGTCTATGGCATAATGGTCGGCTGCCAGTGCACTCTCAGACAGAAATTGCTCCGTTTGGTCCACTGCCAGTCTCTACCAGGGTAATAGCTACCAACTGGAACACTAAGGTGCAATCCTAACATAGCATCTAGGATAGGGAAGGCGCAAATCAAACTGAAACCAGCTTTACCGAGAGAAGGTAAAAAGCTGTACCTAATATTGGAGGATGGCTGCGACTGAGGGGAACTGGTTGGCTCAGGAGCTCTTTAAGTAGTCTCGACATCTATACAGGGGTCTGAACACCAGACCGCAACTCTATCAGCGGTACGCAGCAATGACAATCGCCGAGCAAGCTAGGGAGCACTGAGAGTAGGGAGTGGAGAAAATTGAGATTCACAGTGAGAAAAAAAGCTCACTGTGAATTCAATGCAGTATTTATAGGCCCTAGAGGGGTGTAGGTTTGGTTGGCAAGGCTGGAAGCCATGGTTCAGGGTCGGGCCGAGGGGCATCTTCAGCCTTTTTCAATTGGGAGGTTCCATTCCTCCGGGTCGCCAAGCTAGGTTTGGCCATTAGTAGAAGGGTCCTAACGGCCTAAGGGACAAGGCATTGGAGAGTGGGGGACAATGCTGGCATGGTTGGAGCGATAGGATCTTTCCTGTCAGAAAAGGATTGCAGCGAAAACAAAGGTGAATAGGATTGATCTACTGGCAGCCATCTGATCATGAGACCATTGAAGATGGACGCCTGATGCTTCATCTGGCTAACAGAATTGCGGGCATCTCCTCATCCATTGGGTTGGCTATTAGATTCGACTGGTGATATTGGATCAATGCATTAATGATCAGCGTTGTTTGATCATACGCCACGATTAGCGCAACGACATTTATAGGTTGGTTAAGCTGCGCCGCTTTCCGGACCCCGCAGTGGATCTGCCGCGGTCCCGACAGCAAATCTCAAAGAATAAAAAAAATAAAATTTTTTAATATAATTAATATAAGTCCTTTAACTAAATAATTATTAATCCCCAATAATTTTAAATCTAATTTAGGACTAAATGAGCTCTAAAAATTCTTAAAAATTCACCCTTAGCTAATTGAGGTATGAGAAATTCAAAAATGAACTCAGATTTTAATTTGGAGATCAAATTAATTTAGTTAATTTACAGGTTCCAAAAATAGGCAGACATACTAAAATATTACATTGAGCTCTGATTGATTTCAAACTTTTAGGGTTAGGTTTAAATGACCAATTGAGTCTAATAATATCAAAATAAAAGCTTAGTTTAGCTTAGATTAGCTAGGTTTAGCTGAAGTAACAACTAGGGTTATTACAGACTCCCCCACTTAAGAACGATGTTGTCCCCGACATCACTCAAGTGAAGAAAGTACTACAAGGACTGAAATATTAAATATAATAGAAAGGAAAGGAAAGGAATGATACCTAGGCTTGTAAAGGACTGCGGATATTTATTATGCATATCCGCTTCTTTTTCCCAAGTAGATTCTCTTAATGATCGATTCTTCCACTGGACTTTGACTATTGGAATTGAGAGATTTCTTCGCTACTTCTGGTCACGAGCTAAGATTTTTACTGGCTCTTCAGCATAAGAAAGATTGGGTTGAATTTCTACTGCTGTAAGCTGAACAAGATGAGAAGGGTTTTTGAGACATCTTCTTAATGACGATACATGGAACACATTATGAATGACTGCAAAGTTATCAGGAAGATTCAATGTGTAGGCAGATGATCCTACTTTGGTAAAAATCTCAAAAGGTCCAATATAGCAAAGACTGAGTTTCCCTGCTACACCAAATCTATAGACATCTTTCATTGGACTGACTTTCAGATAAGCAATATCTCCAATGTTAAATTCTAATAGATGATGATGAGCATCATGATACTTTCTCTGGTAATTTTGAGCAGAACGGATTCTCTACTAAATTAAATGAATTTGCTTGTTAGTCACCTCGACTAACTTAGATCCAAAAGCTGAACGCTTTTTATCTCTGACCAAGCTAGTGGAGTATTGCATTTTCTACCATACAATGCCTCGTAAAGAGTCATTTTAATACTAGCATAATAGCTGTTGTTGTACGCAAATTCCACTAATGGAATGTGATCTTCCCAGGAACCGGCAAAGTCAAGAACACAAAGCCTAAGCAAATCCTCCAGAACCTGATTTAGTCTTTCAGTCTGACCATCCGTTTGAGGATGAAAAGCTGTACTCATAGATAGAGTAGTACCCAGATCTTAGTGCACAACTTGCCAAAATATAGAACTAAATCTGCTATCTCTGTTGAATACTATGGATTTTAGAATACCATGCAGTCTGACAATTTCCTTAACATAGAGCTTTGCTAGCTTCTCAATAGAGTCAGTCTAACGGATAGGAAGGAAGTGCGCTGATTTAGTTAAACGATCTACTATAACCCAGATTGCATCGGTGCCAGACTTTGCGCGAGGCAATCCCATAATGAAATCCATTGATATATCAAACCATTTCCATTTAAGAATTTCTAATAGATGTAGAAGACCACTAGGCCTTTGGTGCTCAGCCTTTACCAAGTTGCAGGCTTGACACTTAGCCACGAAATCAGCTACACTCTTCTTCATATCAGGCCACCAAAATGATTGCTTTAAGTCCTAATACATTTTAGTACTGCCTGGGTGAACGTGATATCCAGAATAATGGCCTTCTACCAAAACTTCACGATGCATGAATTTAGGAATCCACAAATGATTTCCTTGATAAATTACGCCATTGCGCAACTGTAATTCTTGATGACGACCACCTTCAATGTCGACTTTGAAATTTATATAATCTTCATCCTTGGTCTGCTAGATGGAGACATCTCTATGGAATGTGGGTTCCACATTGATATTTACTAGAAGTGAACTCAGCATATCACCGCTGATCGGAGAAATTTCAAACTTATGAAATTCTTGTTCTAAAGAATTGGAGGCGATCATGGCAGAGAGAGTAGCATGATAACTAAGGACATCAGCCACTACATTTGCTTTACCCGAATGATATTGAATACTTAGATCATAATCACTAATAAGCTCTAACCATCTTCTCTGATGATAGTTCAATTCTCTTTGAGTGAAAATATACTTTAAGCTTTAATGATAAGTGAAAATTGAACACTCCATATAGATAATGATGCCAAATTTTTAAGGCAAAAATTACAGTGGCAAGTTCAAGATCATGAACTAGATAATTTTTCTTGTGGGGTTTTAACTGATGAGAGGTGTAAGCAATTATCTTACCATCTTGCATTAACACACAACCTAAACAAATACCAGAGGTATCTGTATACACCTGATAGCTCAAACATTCCATGAGGAGAACAAGCACTGGAGCGGTAGAGAGTGCGTCTTTCAGGGTTTGACTCCAAACAAATGGAACAGCTTCTTGAGTTAGCTTAGTCAGAGGTGAGGCGATCTGGGAAAAGCTCTTGATAAAATTTTTGTAATATCCAGTTAATCCCAAGAAACTTCTGATATCAGTGACAAACTTAGATTGAACCCAATCTTGAATAACGCTTACTTTATTCTGATCTACGCGAATACCTTGGGCTTAACTACATGCCCCAAGAATGCAATGAATTTAAGCCAAAATTCACATTTGGAAAACTAGGCATAGAGCTTATGATCACGCAAAGCTTCTAATGCTAACCTCAGATGATCTTCATGATCCTTCAAGGTTTGAGAATCGATAAGGATATTATCGATAAAGACGATTACAAATTTGTCTAAATACTGTTTAAGGACTCGCTGCATCAAATCCATGAAAATTGATGGCACATTAGTGAGTCCAAAAGATATCACTAAAAATTTGAAATGACCATAACGAGTACGGAAAGCGATCTTTCCTACATCTTCTTCTTTTACTAGCAACTGATGATATCCAGACCTTAAGTGAATCTTAGAGAATATAACGGCTTCAGATATATGGTTGAAAAAATCATCAATTCTAGGCAATGGATATTTATTCTTTATGGTGACTATATTTAATTCACGGTAATCTATGCACATCAGCATAGATCCATCTTTCTTCTTTACAAACAAAACGGGCGCTCCCTAAGGAGACATGCTTAGCCTGATGAAGCCTTTATTTAAGAGCTCTTGTAACTGTTCGTTAAGCTCTTGAAGTTCCTTAGGTGTCATTTTGTATGGAGCTTTAGAGATGGGCTGGGTACCAGGAATCAATTCAATAGAGAACTCCACTTCTCTAGGCGGGGAGATACACTAGGCAAATCTTCTGGGAACACATCAGCAAATTCCTTAACTACTTTACAATCAGAGAGAGGAATACTTTCCTTTGTTTCACCCATCATAGTGACAAAAAAAGCATCACATCCCTTACAAATTAATTGCTCAGCTTTGATAGCATTAATTAAGGATAATTGCGTACTGACTTTTCTTATGAAAATTTCAGACTTGCCCTAGGGATGAAGAGTGAGTTTCTTTTTAAGGCAGTTTATCACGGCATTACGATCACTTAGCCAATTAATTCCAAGGATGATATCAAAGTTTGCCAATGGTAGAACAACTAACTTGGAGTCAAACTCTTAACTATTTAATGGAATTTTGACATTGGAAAACTTATGAGCACTAAGTTGGGCTCCCGATGGAAGTCCAATGCTTAATGACTTAGCTAATTTGTACGAGTGCGACTTAAGAATGCTAGCAAAACATTCAGAGATAAAAGAATGGCTAGCACTAGTGTCGAATAACACATTGTAGGGTTGGTCATTAAAATATAACGTGCCTAAATTTATTCATACAAATCACATTAACAAATTATAATATTTAAAGTACAAAAATGCAATTTAAAAAAAGAGGTTCAAAAATGTGTACATGAAACCATGTTGTTATCTTTTGCAGCCTCAAGAGGTGTTAAGGCATATACTCGAGCATGATCAGTAGGACGATTGCTCACCTGCTTCCTAGGGTTGTTCTGAAACAATGGAGCAGCAGGTTGCTTCTGAGTAGCTTCAGAAGTAGTGGCTGGCATTATTGCCAAACCAGGCTCTCACTTGTTTAATGGAGTCACTCTGAAAACTTGATTTTTTGTGACTTCTTGATTCAAACTCCATCAACTATTTCCGTGTATGTGCAGTGATAGAACATATGGCCTGGACATCCACATATGTAACACTTATGGCTGAAGTGATAACACTTGCCATAGGGATGAGGTTGGTTACAACCTTAGATTGGTTCAGTAGATGGTGTAGCTTCAATATGATAGACCTTTGCAGATTGAGGCCTATGCCTTTTGAAAGCTTCATGACAGTGGGGAACTGATTGCATTTTGTGCTTATGATCTCTCTCAGAATGATGGTGCTCAAGCACCTTGGCTGTTTCCATTAGTTCGAAGAAACTAGTCAAATAAAGCGGGATGATAAGATCTTTTAATGAATCTCGTAATCCACTAAGGAGACGATAAAACTTAGCCGATTTAGATTGGATAAATTCTAGAGCAAAGTAAATCAACCTATGAAACTCTCTTTCATAATCAGAAACAGAGCGGCTTCCTTGCTTTAGCCTTAAGATCGTGTCTGCTATAATGTTTTGTGCGGACGGAGGGATAAAGTCAGCCTTGAATGCTTCTACAAATTCATCCCAAGGGATGTATTCAAGTTCGTAGTCGATGAATCTGTTGTTTCGAATGTCATCCCACCAGCATTCTGCTTCAGCATGGAACATATGTGCTGTGAGACGGATGACTTCAGAATTAGGAATTCTTAAGCTGATTAAATCTTTCTCGACTGTTTTTAACCAGTTGGCTGTGTCCATTGGGGATAGGTTACCACTGAAAGTGGAAGGCCTTGGCCTTAGAAAGTTATGAAGAAAACCATCTACAGAGTGATGGGAAGGAAAAATGTTTTGTTGAATAGGGACAGCAGGAGCAGCATTAGTAGTTAGTACTGAATGAT
This sequence comes from Gastrodia elata, assembly GCA_016760335.1. NCBI lineage: Eukaryota > Viridiplantae > Streptophyta > Magnoliopsida > Asparagales > Orchidaceae > Gastrodia > Gastrodia elata. The sequence continues at coordinate 32,952,945 of CM028678.1, read as the reverse complement.
CGACAATCATTTTCTGCATTACCAACACTTACTGAGCTTGGTTCTCTAACAGGGCCGCCACCATTCCTCGAAGGTGGGCTACTTCGTCGGAAGAACTACTTGAAACAACAGCAATTTTAATGGGCGTAGCCGCTGGAGGAGATCTGAAATTCATTCTGATAGAGCAATATAAATATAAGTTTCAGAATTATTTTAAGAAAGACAATAATTCAAGTTCCAAAAGATACCAAAAATTTTCATTACTTTGAAAATGAAGGCTTACATAAGATTAAGAAAATGCAAAAACCATAACACTACTGGAATCATTAAAGTAACAGGGAATGACAATCATGCTAACTAATACTCAAATACCCTTAATATACTCAGCACTAAATGCAAAACGAAAGTCCTCAAAGGTCACTTCATGACGCTTTCCCTTGCATTTACTATAATAAATTTATTTGAATCGCATAGTTAATGTCGATTTCAAATACAAGGCATTTAGCTGGGTTTCATGATATATAGCATGAATGGAACATTTAAAGTTCTTCATTACTCTTCAAGACAATTTAAAGACATGCTATTGTAAAAATCTAATGTAGTTGGCTCAAATTTGCATAATTGACTCTTGGTTTCCATGTTAAAATGGATAGACTCTTAAGACATGATGAAAATAGATTGAAGTATGCTTCATTAGTTCATGTTAAAAATAGAATACTGCTTATCTTATGAATGTTTATATTTCCTTCTTTGGTGAGTTATGGTAATGCACTCGTTGATGTAGATAAGGTAAAGTGACTAAGTGCTTTACAGCTTTCCACTTAGACTCAAATATTAACATAAGTGACTAAGTGCAACTTACTTAAGATTATGTGAATAACCTTAACATTCAAAGTATAGAATTTAGAGATTAATCTAAGTAATTTAATAAGACCTTCTTAGTGAAGTGTAGTTTACTAATCTAAGTAATTTTTTCATATCAATAAGACCTTAATCAAATCATTACTTTCAAAACTTATTTATTTATATATTACTATATGTTAATTGATGAAAATATTTGATGAATGTCTGAGTTATTTGGGGAGCTTAATTACCTTTAATCATAATATAGATAATTAAAGTAGGGAATAATGTATATCACATGATTTACAATTAGTTTTGAACATCCTTGAATACTGTAATGCATTGAGATTAAATTCTTGAATACATTCAGAAAAATATTGTGCATAAAATAAACTTATAACATTTACTTTGGGTTTCTTGTGATGGACTATGCTAGGGCAGACAAATGGTATAATAATGAGACCTTACATATCTTAGAGGGAGAATGTGTGTGTTTTGGGAAACCCCCTTTACTTATTTATAAATACGTGCTTAAAACCTCACTTATTTCGATGCCCACAGAACATGATTATAAGATAAATAATATAAAATATTACAGTTCTTTATGACTCTCACTTTTCGTACATTTTTTGTGACTGTGGATGCTTTATCATAGTCTTTTAGCTATGTATACTCAGTCCTTTAAGATTGATTTTTAATTTATACTTAGTCCTTGAGATTGAGAAATTTTTACTTGTATATATTACATGTTCATCTATATTTATAGCTACTTTTCTTACTTACTTGAAGTATATGTTGTTATCATTTACATTTATGCTTACACTTCTTTCTTTTATTTTACTTAGCATATGTTTATTTGTACATATTTTCTTACTATTTTTATTGTACGCTTGTTAATACAACTGTACCTATTTTTCTCACTTACATAGATGATATAGGTTATACTAGCTTACCTCTTTTGCTGCTTTATTGCCTTTTTGATTACTGCTTATAGTTATTTACTTTACTTTACTTAGTTTACTTTTCCTTTTTACTGCATTAAGCTCTGCTTAAATAAAAATTATAAATATCTAACATGATATCCACTTAAGTTATAAGTAGATCAGTTGCCCAAAAATGTACTTATATTTTTTGAGTAATCACTTATTTTTTTATTATTGGTTGTGCCCTATTGTATTAAATACTAAATATGATAGATTAGGAATTAGGAGTAGATCTTAGACCGGAGGTAGATCAGATTCAATAGTTGCAGCTTTGAAAACTTTTTTTTCTCTTATTTTATGTATCCCGTGAGGACGAGTGTCATTACGTCTAAATATTTTTATAACTTTAATTAATTATGGATGTTTTACTTTACAGTTTTGTGATGTGTTCTTACCTTTTTTTTTTTGATGGTTGGAATGCCTTGTATTACTTAATATTATACTTCTAATTTTCCTCTTTAGAGACCCTTGGCTCCTCGTAGTGCTTAATAGTGGGTTAAGACTCACTAACCTAGTATTAAGCACTAAAGTAACACCAAATGTTGGATAGAATTTCTGATCCAATATTGGGGTCATTACAGTTTAGGCATTAGAATAGAACATAGTAACTAATAACCTTTATTTAATCCCCGAGGATGATAAAATCCATAACTCATTGTCCCATTATTATTTCAGACAATGTGCACTTGCATGCAATCAAAAGTTACACCATTTTGTGGTCTGTCAAAGCCCTTGAATGGTATTACAATGAGGAGGAAAAAAAATTAAACTTAGTAAAGAACACTAATTAATGCTCTTTAAGGTGGAGGAAAATAATTATGATTTAAAAGTGTTAATAAATATACCTTAGTTGACACAACTGGAATACTTAGAGTTACTTTTGAATCAGATAACACAAGTTTATGTGTAACCTAAAATTTATTTTTGGTTGAATTCATATGCATTCAAATCAGTAATAATATCATGTCCTTGATTATTTTGTTTTGAAATGACCATATGTTGACCTTTTGAGGCTATATACATCTACCTCTCCACCCTTATCCATCTTAAATTCAATTTTAAAGGTTTGTAGGTGATTTAAATCAATTTATTTTTGAGTGTGGTTTCTAAAAGATGGATGTATGTATTAAAAGAAAGTCTCAATATTAAGACAAGTAAAAAAAATTCTAAATGTCATAACATTCTTATTGTGAGTCAAACCTTTTATAGGAGATTTAGAGAAAAGTGTCAACTAATGATGATACTTAGTTGAATCTACAAACCTTTCATCAAATGGAAAATCTATAATTTCAATGATTGTCAGTTAAGGTTTAGGGAAAGATAACTATTAAAGCATTTCATAATTAACTGGGATTCAATCCTTGAAGCTTAACACATCATTATTACCATTCATTATGCAAGCCTTAATAGAACTTAGCAGTTTTGGTTACAATCAAACTCCATTGTAGCATATACAATCCATCTCATAAATTGTGGTGCCCCCGTACTGACAACAAGGAAGTACGGTGCTCCAACTGTGGCAAATCTCTGACTTAAGTAAAGTTAGGTAAACCCAACATGTCTTAAGCCAAGGACTTGTCACCAAGTGTTATAACATCATCAATATACAAATATCAAAGTGGTGGAAGCAATGAATAATAGAGTAACATCCACAAGCATACATAGTAGGAAAAGAGAATGCAATATAGTAACTCATCACAATGCAGAAATGAAATACATCCAGAATTAATTATTACAAACTGAAGTTTAAAGAAAATGAAGACAAATGTCTCTCAATCTCACTGAAATAAAAATGCAATATCTATCTAAACAGCAGCAACACGATCCCCCTCCTGAACCTGCTCCTCTCCTGTGACACTGCCCACGAACACGTCTGAAACTGACATTTGTCAGTATCACAAATGCCAGGGCCCCAGCCAACAAAATAAAAAGATTACAGTTAGACAATTATCTAAGTACATTTTAGGCTATTTTAATGATCTGAACATTTAAAGATATCACATTTTACGTTAACTACACATGCAAGCAGTAAATGGTGCAATAAGCTATGAAAGAAACGGGTAACTATAAACTATCCATTTATAGCATTCAACATGTATGTGGAATAACATACCAAGACATGAAAGTAAGCAAGGTAAAGTTAAAAGCAAAAGAACTGCAACTACTATGATAATTCCACTCCTAACATGATTATGATCGTATTAACACATGCTGAGTATATAAAGAAAATACAAGTACTGAAAACACACAATTCTAGCATCCTAAATATGCCAATATATAAGTAAACATATAAGTATACATACAACATGCTAGTTAAGAACAGGAACAGAAAAGAAAAACCACTGAGACATGTGGCAAAGCGAGCAAATACTGAAATAAGGCCATTGAAGCATGTGGCAAAGCAAAACAGCAAACAATACTGAACAATCCAGCTAAAGTAGCAATAAGCCTAAGATATAGTTATGCCATACCAGCCAATAGGCCATCCAGGGCCTCCAATATCAATCAATCAATCCCCAGCCTAGCCATCCAAATATGATAGGTCTGAATCCAAACTATACAATACTACTACTGAAGAGGCAGACTAAGCTAGGACATATTCTACCAACTGCAATCAAGGAAAAACTGAATAATATGCAATTCAAATACTAACTTAGGATGTATCATCCATATCCTAAGTTCTCCTATTATGCTCAAGGAATAAAGCTCAATAACCAAGGGATGCCAAGCAATCTAGTCAACGTAAGCAAGAGACTCAATCTAGACTTATGTGATATATGATATTATCTAATTACCAAATCTAACTACTCTGAGAAGGTACAAGTATAGGATCTCCAATATCCAGCTATCGAGTAGAATCACAGATTTTACGTCCTTAAAGTTAATATTAGAACTTAACAAGTTCTAATCCAAAATCATGTAATGACTATATGGTTTAAGTAAGTAAATCAACGACCTAATTTATTAATATTTTACTCTCTCACCCAAATCTTGATTAAGTAAATCAAGATTTAAAGATTTAGAACTTAAACCCCATTTTTGGGTTCAAATCCTAAATCCAAGGTAATATCTTAACTAGGATCTAGGGTTCACATTTACAACCCAAGTTTAAGGTATAGAATCCTATAAGCTGAAGGATCCAAGAACTAAGAACTTATTGAAAGGTTATTCAACTGAATATAAGATAAAATAATTAATTAAGAACTTGAGAATCTAAGATCTATATTCAATCTTTTAAATAATCTCATTATCCTATAGATTGAATCATCCTATACCCACATGGTAGGTTTCAAAAGATTAAACAATCAAACATTTAAAGAATTCCAATTGGAGATGGTTCAATTCAAATTGAAGATCTAAGTCTAAGATCTAAGATCTAAGGATCTGAGGTTTGATCACTTTAGACTTTAAACTAGAGTTTTAACTTAAGAGTTTCCATTTGTGTTTCTTTTAGAATTTAAGCTTATAATTTAACTAGTTTGAACTTATCAAGTGACTTTTGAAATGGTTACATTTAAGTGCTAAGCTTAAGTGACTTCTTTAAGGTCACTTAAGATCTAAGTGTTTAAATTAGGGCTTAATTGAAGATTTCTTGAATTAATGATCACATTGAAATTGTTATTAGTCTAAGAGTTCAAAAAACAATTTTAATCTATCTTAGGGTTAATTTACTAAATTTCCCAAGGTTTTAGGGCATTTAAGCACAATTTGGTCTAAATGACCAAAATACCCCCACTTAAGCTTAAACTTGGGATCTTAGGTTTTACTTATCCAATTTAATCCAAATTTATTTTAATGTGCTTTATATTGGTTAACAGAGTAGAAAATACACTTATCTTAAGTTTTGATCCCTTAATTAATCTAATTAGCACTAATCACTTATTTAAGCCAATTTTGGGGATTAGTAAATTTAGGGCATCTTAGAGCAATCCAACCTATCCAAATGGTTCTAATATACTTAGGGTAGCATTAGGGATAATCTTTATCAAGATCAGAGGCTTAATTAGGTTTAATTTTACTAATCCCTAATTAGGGTGATTAAGGAGTGATTAAAAAAAATTAATATCCAAAACTAAACTTAAGGGTCTGATCTTGTTTCTTAGGGTACAAGGAGCAATCAGAGCCTTTAATCTCATTAATTGGATATTTACATTATTTTATATGATTTAATTAATGACAGCAAAGAGTTTGGCAAATATTTTTAAATCCAACCATTGGATCTGAGATTTTATTTTATATTTAGATTCCTTGAATTTTTCTGATTCAAATGGTATATTGGATCATACCATTTGGATTTATATAACTAAATTTATTCAAATAATTTAATCTAAATGTTTATTTAAATTGGAATCATAGGCTTTAATTAATTTAATTCACAACCATCGAAAATGTCATCCAATAATTATTTATTAGCCGCGGCCCAAAATCAAAAGGCGTGGGCCAGGGGCCTGCCCGACCCAAGGCCCACGACTTTATCTTCTTCCTCTTGACGGGTCCCGACCCAGCCGAACTTCGGCGCTGAAATTCTCGGCGCACAGACGACGACGGTGGCTCGGCTTGATTCCTACACATTCCCTGTGTCAAGACGCGTCGATTAGACCAAGAACCCCCATCTGGATCCCTCTGGATAGACGGGGTGCTACTCGACCGAGACGCCTTCGATACGGGCGTCTCAGGCCGATTGTGAGGGGGCAATTCTCCTCACAGAGGCCTCAATTCGACTGGGGTTCGATCCCTTCACGTTCAGGGAGTCGAGACGCGTCAAACCCCCAACCTATATTAACCTGAGGCGCAGCCAATCACTGGGTTCTTACTCGGACTCAGCCATTGGCTCGGCTGCTAGCTCAGTTGATCGATACGATCGACTCGAGCTAGCTTAGCCTCGGGCGACAATCACACTGGGTTTCCTAGATGAATAAGGTAACCTAGACGACATCCATAGCTCATTCAGAGGGCAGAAACCAAATGGAGCTTGAATAAATTTCTATGGGGGAAGGCTGTACCTCAAGTCGGGCTGCAGGCTTAGCCGAGGGGAATTGAGGTACGCTGAAGCTTCCTGGACAGCATACGAAGCTTCACAGGGGGTCTGAACACCAGACGAGTCCTCTATCAGCGGTTCGAGCTTCGGGAATGCCGGGATTTGCCGAGGAAGACGAAAGCTCCAGAGACTTCAATTGGGGAAATTGAGGGTTCACAGTGAGCAAAGGGACTCACTGTGAATCACTGGGAGTATTTATAGCCCAAGGGGGCTATGGGGGTGGTTTCCAGAGCTTGGGCAATGGCGAGAGGCTCGGGCCGAAGGGAATGGCTCGGGCCAACGGCTATGGCAATTTGGGGAGAAGGCAGCCGGCCAGACGAATGCGCCGAGGGCAGGAGAGGAAATTCGGTGGTTTTTCCCGTACTGCCACGCGACAGGGAGGATCCTGGTTATCGGGGGGGGGGGGGGGGGAGCAGATCCACAGTGCTCGGGTTCGTCTCCATCATCTGATGGAGCGACCGTTGGTCTCGAACGGCTCTGATGCGTTACTTAACGGGATAGGATGGTAGCCGTTGGATGCGCGCGATGGATTCAACGCATATGATTTAATCTTAACATGGAGGAGATCCCGCCGTTCGATGGCTTGCGCCAGGATGCGTGCTAACGCATCGGGTGGCCAAAACACGTGCGCCGCTGTCGGGACCCCGCAGCGGATCTGCCGCAGTCCCGACAGCAAATCCCGGGTTTTATTTTAAATAAAAATTAATTTTAAATATAAACAAAATTAATTAAATAATATATAATTATTCTTAAATTATCCAAATCCAATTTATGACTAAATGAGCTTCAAAAATTCTCAAAATTTCACCTTTAACTAATTAGGGTATGAGGAATTCAAAAATGAAATCAGTTTTTAATTTGAAGACCAAAATAATTTAAGTATTTTTCAGGGCTTAAAAATAGCCAAAAATACCAAATTTTGCATTTTAGCTCTAAATGATCCCAAACTTTTAGGGTTAGGTTTAAATGACCCATTGAATCTAATGGAATCAAAATCAAGCCTTGGTTTAACTTTATTAATCCAGATCTAGCTAGGATAACAACTTAGAATTGTTACATAAATTGACATAAGAAATTACCAATTAGATTTTCATTGGAATCTTGAAAATCTAATATTCAAATATATATAATATATCACATTTTGACACTTTAAGAACATGGGTGCATTGGGTACTGAGATACCATAAGGCGTTTAAATTAACACTTATATTGTCCCAACTCTAGATATATAATTTGATTATTGCATTCCATCAATTGATTTAAAAGAGGTCATTAAGAGAAAGTGAATTTAACCTATTGAAGTATTTTTATGCATTTTAAGTATTAATATTTAATTAATGTATACTTTTTGTGTAAGGGTATGTACAAATTTTTATGTCACTGCATTATAAAATTAATAGCACAAACAACAATTTCAAGCATTTTAAAAGTACTATTGCTGAATGGACTATCTATTTTGTGACAGTCGATATATCAAGTTTGAGAATTTTTATGAAATAATTCACAATTTGAAAATAGTAAAGCAACATAAAATATAGTTAAATATTTTCACATTAGAGAGTCATTCATTGTTCTCATATTACAAACTCAATTCATTGCTGCAATTTTAAACAAAAGAAAAGGATTTAAAAGATCTTAATATTTTCAAAAATTTGATCTTCCTTTTTCCTTAATTACCAAAACTTGAAATATATAATCAACATTGCAAATCAGGCAGTATTACATAGAGTGATATATAAGAATTATATTCTAGCATCTTATACATGGTATAAATCAACTAACTAGGTTAGATAATTTCAAATTTTACATAAAAATAATGAAGCATGAATATTTGCCAAAATTTTCAAAATTTCCAAACAAGTTGATCTTGAAGATAAGCATAAATAAAATGCATAAATAAATCTCATCAAAATCCATATGTGACATAAAGTCCAGTCCTGAGACCCTGATGTGAGGGTCCATTGCCGGGTTAGTACGAGCTAATCTAGCATCAGGCACTTAGAGCCGTAGGACCCTATTAAACAATTTAAAGGAAATTAATGCAAGATGAAAATTATATATTAAGATAATCATCCATCTATTCATAATCTTTAGTTATAAAACAAGTTCCGGTTGTGAACACGCGGAGGAAGCTATTTTTAGCTCAAGGACCTAAGTCTTTGGCGGGCTAGGCACCATGGCGTGGTACGGTGCGAAACATTGCGCTACAATGTCTCAGTCTCTGGCTAGTCTGGCGCAAGGTCGTGCTGTAGCGCCCAAGTTTCTGGAATGACTGGCGCTATGGCACACTGTAGCATCCCATTTTCTGGATGATGGGTGCCATGGTGCACTACAGCATGCCATGACACACTGCAGAACCTGAACTTTCCTGTATCACCTCAGAACTTCCTTGAAGTCCATCGAAGCTCCATTAACACCTCCATGATGATCTGAATGGTCTCTGCATCCCAGCAATCTCCCACTTGGAGACCTATTGGGATCATCCCTTCTTCAACCTTGTATTTTCATTATCTTCTGCCATTTATGTCAAGAACGTGGTGTGGCTCACTCCGCTCTCTCATTACGTGAAGACGCCAACTAAAGCTACACAAAGCCTTAGTTTTTCAACTGTTACAGCTTTTGTGAACATGTCAGCGGGATTCTTCGAAGTATGTATCTTCTCTAACCTAGCTGACCTTCATCCAATAAAGTCCCGATGAAATGGTATCGAAGCTATATGTGCTTCATCCTGGCATGAAATGTTACATTCCTTGCAAGGTAAATATTGCTCATATTATCACTGTAGAAGTTCACATCATCCTACTGCTTGCCCAATTCTACCAAGAAAAGTTTCAACCATATCATCTCCTTCCTCACCTCAATAATGGAAACGTACTCTGCCTCCAAGCTAGATAGAGAAATAATGCCTTATAGCTTGGAGATACAGCTCACCACTACACTTGCAAATGTGAAAACATATTTAGTACTGCTTCTCTGGCTATTTACATTTCATGCAAGATCTGAATCTACATAGACCTATAGAAAATTGTTAGACATACCAAAGCAAAGTGCTTTGCCCAATGTACCTTTCACATCATAATCTACTTGACCACATCCCAATGGTGCTTTCTTGGGTTTCCCATGAATTTGCTAACTACTCTCACTGCATCTGCAATATCCGGTCTTGTGCAGATCATTGTATATCTCAAGCTCCCAATTGCTGAATCATAAGGAACTCTCAGCTTGAGTTCCTTTTCCTTCTTATACTTTGACATCTGATCCTTCAATAAACTAAAGTGACTTTCTAGGGGAGTGCCCACTGGCTTTGCCTCATTCATATTGAAACTTTTTAAGGCCTTTTCAACATAGTTCTTCTGAGATAGCTTCATAATTATTGCACTTCCTTCCCTATTGATTCTTATCCCAAGAATCTTCTTGGCTGGCCCCAAGTTCTTCATGCCAAACTCCCTTGACATCTACTTCTTCAAAATCCTTATCTCCTCCACGTACAATCTTACGATCAACATATCATCTATGTACATGAACAAAATGATACAAGAGGACATAGATTATTTTATATAATTATAATGATATGCCTGGCATCTCTTGTACCCAGTTTCTGATATGAAACTAATGAATATTCTATACCACTGTCTAGGTGCTTGTTTCAAACCATGGAGGCTCTTCTTAAGATAATACACTAGCTCAAATTTTTCTTTCTTTTGATCCTTGTACCCTTCTAGTTGTTGAATGTACAACTCTTCCTCCTGCTCTCTGTAAAGAAATATAGTTTTGACATACTATTGTTGTAGAGCTTCACATCCTCCTGCTCCTTACCCAATTTTGCCATAAAATTCTTCAGCCAAATTATTTCTTTACTTGCCTCAGTGTTGGTGACGTACTCAGCCTCTATGGTGGATAGAGCAACAATGTTCTGTAGCTTGGAGATTCAGCTTATCGCTGCATTTTCTAATGTGAACATATATTAGGTAGTGCTCCTTCGACTATCAACTTCTCCTGCAAGGTCTGAATCTAAAAAGTCTTGTAGAATAATGTCAGACCTACCAAAACAAAGTGGTTTGCCCGCTATACCTTTCAAATACCTCAAAACCATTTGACCGCATTCCAATTGTGCTTCCCTAGATTACCCATAAATCTGCTGACCACTCCCACTGCATGTGTAATATCCGGTTTCATATATATCATCGCATACATTAAGATCCCAATGGCTATAGCATAAGGAAACTTTTGCATGTGTTCCTTTTCCTCTTCAGTCTTAGGTGTTTGATACTTAGATAAATTGAAGTGACTTGCTAGGGAAGTGCCCACTTATTTTTCCTCACTCATGTTGAATCCTTTTAGCACCATTTCAACATATTCCTTTTGAGACAACTTTGAATTTCATAAACTTATCTTCATATTTATTCTCATCCGAAGAATCTGCTTGGCCGACCCCAGGTCTTTCATGTCAAACTCCCATGACATCTGCTTCTTTAGTATCTTTATCTCATCCATATATGGTTCTGTGATCAATATATCATACACATACAATAAGAGAATGATATAAGAGGACTTACACTATTTCATATAGTAACAGTGATCTGCATGGCACCTCTTATGCCTAGTTTCAAATATGAACATGTCAAATCTCTTGTACCATTGGCTAGGCACTTGTTTTAAGAAATAAAGGCTCTTCTTGAGCATGCACACGAGCTCTACTTTTCTTATATTTTGAGCTTTGTACCCCTCAAATTGTTGCATGTACAACTCCTTTTTCAGCTCTCCATAAAGAAACATAGTCCTTACATTCATTTGCTTCAAGTGCAAATCTTCAACTTCAACAATGTTCAGCACTACTCGAAGAGTAGTCATCTTCACAACTAAAGCAAATATCTCACTATAGTCAGCTCTATGTCACTGCCGAAAGCCCTTTACTACAAGTTTTCCTTGTAGTGTTTGCTTCCTTCAATCAATAAACCCACTTATTTTGAAGTGCCTTCTTTCCAGCTGGTTGTGCTGCAAACTCCCATGTCCCATTTTACATGAGTGATGCCATTTCATCATTTATGGCAGCCTCCCACTTGATTAAATCATCTACTTGAAGCACCTCTTTAAGGCTTTCTGGTTCACCGCCATCCGTTATCAATATTTAAAATAAGGAAGGAGAGTACCTCTGTGTCGATCTAGTGACTCTTGTGGATCTCCACAATATGGGTATTTGTGGTTTAATTTCTTCAACATCCTCTTGAGTATCTTCTTGTACATGCTCCTCTAGCTCAACACTGTCATCAACTTCTATGTGCCGGAGCTCACTATCAGAAGCAACCTTGGAATCAGTCCTGACTCCAAAGTAGTCCTTATGCATTTCACTTTCATTGAAAGTGACATTTGTGTTTCTAATAATCTTTTGATATTGATTTCATAAAATCTATAGCTGAACTTGCTTGTGCCATATCTAATAAATGTGCACATGATCACCTTTGCATCTAGCTCACTCCTGGATCCTGCATCAATATGCACATAGGATTAATATTCAAATACCTTGAGGTGGTTCAATTTCACCACCTTTCTATTCTAGGCTTTCTTGGGAATCCCTTCATTTATGGGTACAGTAGGTCCCCAATTTATCAAGTATACTATTGTAATAACAGCCTCGACCCAGAACTGCTTTGAGAGACCTGCATGCAACCTCATGCTTCTGGCATGTTCTGTGATCATCTTGTTCATTCATTCTACAACACCATTTTGTTGTAGTATTCTTGAAACTATGAATTCCCTCTTGATTCCTCTCAAGGCATAAAAATTCTTAAGCTATTAGTCACAATACTCGCCTCCATTGTCAAATCTTATTCACTTAAGCTTTAATCCTGCCTCATTCTCAACCAAAGCTAACCATTTATCAAACACATTAAACATATCAGATTTATGTTTTAGAAAGTAAATCCAATTACCTTCGTTGTATGGTCAAAACTAAAGGTGGCAATATACGTGTCTCTATCTTTGGAAGAAGTTGGAGCTGACCCCTATATATTTGTATGCACCAACATAAGTTTCCTGCCTTTCAGCTCGCTTCCACCCTTAGAGAATGTAACCTTCTTCTGTTTGTCTAGTACAATCTTCACAGGAGCCCATGTCCACAGATGTAATGCCCCATTATTAATTTAGACAATCTTAACTTAGCAATGAGTATTACTGTAGTACTTGATAATGGATTAATATGTTTTAACCCACTATTGAGTACATTGGCCTTACTTATGGATCTATTTGGGGGAAAGAAAATTATCATCTAGCAAACATTTATCATCTAGAACATATGTATATATATAATCATTCATGAAAGAAACTCTAAAGTTATCGCAAGAATATAAAAGGTAAGCATCATGAAATAGTTATTACAAACTTAAAAATAGGATCGCTTATCCTCACATATAAAATAAAATATGAATAACTGAAGTCTTCAGGTAAATTACTACAGCTCAGGCTCTTTTTTAGGTACCAAATTGTAACGACCCCAATATTGAATAGAAATTCAATCCAACATTAGAGTGTTACCATGGCCTTTAATACTAGGTTAGAAGGAAACTAACCTAACATTAAATGCTAAGTGGACAAGTATCTTTATGAGGGTGTTAAGTTAAGAAAGTTGCAATGGAAAAAAAGGAAGGATACGAAACAAGTGCAAGTAGAATTAGAAAAAGTTTCAACTTATCCAATCCAAGCAAGTAAATGCAAGTAAACTCATCACAGAAAAATTAATTATTACAAGCCTTTAGAAATGAAAGAGTAATGAAATAAAGTCACTCTCTTTCACATAAGCAGTAAAGAAATTGAAATCCAGAAGCAAATTTTTAAATAGTCTTCATGTACTAGGTCCAGCTCCACTTGCTTGATATTGTTCCTGATCTATCATATTTTTAGTATTTAAAATATGATAGCGCAAAGCCAAGAAAAAGAAAAAGGTAGCTGGACTAAATAGTCTAAACATATTTTAAAATTAGCTAATTATTCATTGAAATTTAATTGGATATCATAAGCTAATTTACAATTTAAAATATGCAGCAGAGCATTTAAAACCATTCAAGTAGAAAAAGAAAGTGAAACATAACTGTAAAGAAGAACAATTGAAAGAAAAGAGTAGTAAGAGAACTCACAAGTATAATCACTATAGCTTGCAACCAAAAAGGTAAGGGAAATGCATCCTATATAAAGCTCGAAGCTATTAATATGAATTTGAAAGTAAATAAAATGGAAATATGTATGTGTCCAGTGAAAATTATGCTAAGTAAGGCAAAAGAAAGAAGTAAAGTATTTAAATGAAATTAAAGCAACATACACTGCATTCTATAATGAACTGTAAGTACGTAAAGCATAGTACTGAAAATAGAAAGTGTAAAGTATAGTAAAGGAAGAATCCTAATCTCATTTACTAAGAACACATAGCCTAGGACTATAGAAAGTAAGCATAACTTGAAAGCTATGATGAGATCTCACAATCAATAAGATTGTAAAAGACTCATATTTTATTTAATGAAGTTATTTATGGAAAGACTCAATCTGCGAGCACTATAGAATGAAACGAGGAGCTAAGTACATCTGCCTAACTAGTAAAGTGAAGAAAGGTCTCATAGAAATCATACACTCACATTCACCCTCCTAGAATGTGAGGTTTCCATATATCCCCTATTAAGCCTGCCCTTGGCTGTCTACCATAGTAACACCCCAATAATTTTATTAAAGTTTTATTTATGCACTATTTCTTATATGTATGTTCAAAGGAATAGGCTCAAAGCTAAGCATGCATTCAAGGAATTCAAGTAATTGTAAACTATGTGATATACAAAATCATCTAATTTTAAATGTTCTACTTATTGATTTGAGCTAATTAAGCTCCCAATTGACTTATAGTTATTGATCTTTAAGTAAATTGTAAGTAATAGTAGAAGTGAAAGAGTTTTGAAAAATAGTAGTAGATTTAGTTTATGAAATGAGAAAATAAGTTATAAGTATATTAATGCAAATGGGACTTATTCTACACTAGTCCTAAACTAATCAAATCAAATAGATTAATGATTAAAATTTAAAAAACTAGTGGGAAAGAGTAAAACTAATGGTTTGCTAAACTAGTTGAAGTGAAGGTTAATGTACAACCTACTAACTTCATCTAATTATTTACAAAATGAAAGGTTTCCAACTAAATCATTACTAATAATCTAGTTATGATTAGGGAAGAGTAAAACTAATGGTTTGCTGAACTAGTTAAAGTGGAGGTTAATGTACAATCTACTAACTTCATCTAATTATTTACAAAATGAAAGCTTTCCAACCAAATCATTCACTAATCTAGTTAGGATTAATTTGTAGGAAATGTCTAAGTATATGGGAGAGAATAGACTACTAACTACAAGTACTAGTTTACTCTATGTGGTAGGTTATATGAAGTTTATAAGATGTCTTAAGAATAGTTGGAAGCTAAAATATTTCTAATTTAATCAATAATAATATTTAACAGAAAATTAAAAGCTAAGGAAGAAGTGTACTAAATTCCAACCAATTTGTTGGACACTAGTCTTATTAATTCACTTAGGGATAGGAGGTATATTATTAGAATACAAATTCTCAACTTATTAAAAGGTCTTTCGTAAGATCTAGAAGTTAAGGAACTATCTCTAAGTTTAAATCAAATTATAGGATACTAGTTCTAATGAAATTATAATATGACAAGAAGGCATGCTATTAACAATCAAGAATCTTGGAATAGGTTAGCTAAGATTGTGGAAGTAAATCATAGAAGCTATGTTCCTAAATTTCATGTGATGTATTCTATGAAGGAATATTAAATCCAGAAAATATACTATGAATTAATCCAAATAGATTCATAACATTGCAATTATATAAGTGCTAATGTTATCAGAACTAATTGGAATTGATATATAGCTCTAAAAATAATAAGCAAATCATGATTTTAATTCAATCATATATCAATTCTATTAAGGATGAAGATTAAATTAATTAAATGCTAAGCATTCTAATTATCAAACTTATAGAAATTTAAGTCTCAAACATACAATTAAAATTATATGAGAAGTAAGTATAGACATATTTGTTGTCCTAGGGTTTTAAATACCTAAAACATGCAATCTATAAAATTAGGAAAATGCAACTTTACACTAATTAAGGAGCCAAATACCTAACTCATCCAAACGTTGTCCAAATGGAAATATGAAAGCATACATGAAGTCCTTATAACATAAGGGTAAGAATGACACTATGTAGGTCAATTTGGAAAATATTGGGAAATTAGGGTTTGAATGACTCCTAATTAGGGTTAAAAGTCATTATGAAATTTAGGGTTCAAAACCTAAATCTGATTTCATATTATTATCCTACATATTTTTGTGATTGAAATGGACTATTGAGATGTCAAATTTTGACATCAATTGATCAAGTTATGATGTAAACATTATTTGATGAAATAATTAATTTAATTAATCATTTGAAATAATGATTAATAAAATTAATTACCAAAATATAATTCTAACATCATAATATTATTTCTCATATTTTGGTAGATTAAATAATATTTATGATTGCATACTTTGATTAAGTATAACCATAAATATTCAATTAATTAAATCTAAAATAAATTAAGTGATTTAAATTAATTTAGCTAAATAATTGATTAAGATGAATCCTTTTAATGGTTTTGTCGACGTGTTTTGAAGATGGGCTGAACTGGACGCGGGCCTAATTTTAGTTGAAGGAAGATTGCAGACATGAGCCATATTTGGGCCGAAGGCAACTACAAGGCGAGCCTTATTTGGGCTATGAACACAACACACACTTATACGGGCCATAAGCGGGGGCCTAATTTGCTGCTCATTTGTAGTAGACGACGAAAGAAAAGAATGAGAAAACCTAGATCCCTAAATTTTGCAGGAATGGCGCAACCAGAAAGGATTTGCAGAGATTGATATGTAATCAATTTAAGATAAATGTTTAGCTCAACTTCAAAGCATCTCTAATTTTGTTTGAAATTGCATAAAGGTTCACAAGGATTCATAAAAGGAATGAGTATAGAAGTGAAATTTTGCAATTAGCATGCCTTGAGCTCGATCGGAGTTCACAATAATCATAATCAAAGAAGATATTATATATGCAATTAGTAATAATTACATATAAAATAACTTTCAAAATTGAGTATTATCAGAAATAGTAGTGAAAACCTAAAAAATCAAATTCTTATCGATTTAGGTAAACTCAGTAGCAAAATTTCTAGTGAAAGAAATAGATGAATTAAAAGGACTTGAGAAATATCAACGCACAGCTAAAGAGAAGATGAAAATGTAGAATTACCTGTGTCCGATGTTCCCGTCAGCTGATTTAGGGCAAGTTGCAAATACTTGAATCAAACTTCCGCAGCTCCCAGCACACCTTACCTCCACTGCAGTAAAGGAAAAAAGGAGAAAAATGCTTTTCTTGGAAGAGAGTAGGAAGGTTAAAACCTCGGTAGAGACAGTTGGAGGGCGAGGACCATCCTCGCCTATTACAGATGATTATGGCTGAGATAACTAGGACAATGTACAGTCTCCTAATCTGAACCGTCGGATCGGGTATTCGATCCGACGACCCGATCTCGTGGAAAGAATTTTCTACCGTTAGATTGAATCCTAATGCTAAGGATGACTCTGATCGAATGAATTGTTGTTTGGTGTTAAGCAAAGTTTAGTGGTTCTTTGCATTTAATAAAAAAGGGGATGTTGGTTTATTTTTAATATATATGTTAATTTAATTTAAAACTATAATTTAATTAATCAAATTAAACTCAATTATTTACTCAAAATTAAATACTCAAACGCACTCCGAAAAATCTCAAATTTTCACCCTAACTAAATTGAGGGGTGAGGAACTCAAAAATGCAATCAAATTTTTGATCGGAGGTCAATTTAATTATCATAATTTTTTGGGTATTTAAATATTATTAAAATAATCAGGAAAAATTTGATAACTTCCAACACTCCCAAAATACCTTCCTAGCTAATTTGGGGGTGGTGAGTCTAATGGCAGACTCCAATTTTTATTCTGAAATCTAAATAACATAGGTATTCTTAGAATTATCGGGAAACATTAGGAATGTTGGGAAATCTCAGATGATCTCCAAATCGCTCAAAACTCGAGGTGGGGACTCTTAACACTAATATAAGAGGATTGGAAAAGGAATTGAGTTAATTTAGTTACTAATTATTGGGTAGCAACACTAGAATTGTTACACAAATCTACTCAAAACTCCTAATCTACCATATTTAGTTTATAATATAGTAGGGTATAACCAACAAAAGAAAAACAAGTAGTCATACTTTAAAAGTCTAAGCACAATTTAAAGGAAAGTGTTGTTATTTCATTTTAGTAGATATCACCATAATTGCTTACAATTTTAATTATGCATAGCAAAAATGCAAGAAAATGAATTGGAAATAAAGGCAGTACTAAGAGCTATAAGAGGTGTATATAGTCTATAATAGACTGCTCAAACCTACATTAAATAGGTTAATAAAAAATATGTGATATAAGGACATAAATAAAATAGAGAAATCATGTATATGTTCAAGTAGAGAAATGCTAAGTAATAATAAGAGATATTGTAGGCAAAAATACGTGATAAGTAAAACTACACTGCACAAACTGTAGGAAAAGCTGAAATGATAAGCTGCTGAATTATAATAAATAAAACAATTTCAGTCTCATAAACTAAATAATTTTAGAGTTAATCATAAGACTATAGTAAACATCCATAATCAATAAGATTGTGAGATATAAAATGTATATTTATCTTGTAATTTGTTCTGTGGGCACAGAACAAAAGAGGTGTCAAGCACGTTTGCTCAACAATAATATAAACGAGGTCTCCTATAAATACACACATTTTACCTCAAAGGAATTATGTGGTCTCCTAATACTCCAATAGCCTGTCCTAGATTAATATCAATTGTACAGTATAATCCTCCACATGATACCTCTCAAAAGTGTGTTTAAATGTTTAAAATTTATTTTATGCACAAAGTTTTAATGTATGATTCAAGGATTTAATCTCAATGGATTACAGCTTTCAAAAAAATTTAATTTATTATAAACTATATGATATCCATTATTTTTCTATTTTAATTATCTACATTAATAATTAAAGCTAATTAAGTCCTTAATTAACTTAGACATCAAAGATTTCAAGGTTAATTGAAGTATATTAGTATTGAAATGTGATTTTAAAAAATAGTGAGTTTAATTAAGCTTTATATAATAACAAAATGATTTATAGATATAGCTGAAAAGTTGTTAATAAATATACTATTCTATGTACATTATCTAATCTATCTTATTTTTTATAAGTTTCACTACTTAGGTCATAAGGTTTTTATCACTACACTAAACAAGCATTTATATTATCACTATTATCTAATTATCAAATATCACCAACATCTTGAGTGTTATAGACTGAAGGAGGTTCTTTTATCTTTGGTGTGATATTAATAAGTTCAATCTAGTTTATTCTTAGGCTTAATGAATTTACAAGGTTTCCAATTTAATATGGTAAAGTTTAAGGAATGATATTACTTGAATTATAGTTATCTCGATTTATTTTACATTAGTTTTATTAATCTAAACATCAAGTATTTTCTCTTAAATTTATAGTTCTAAGTCTTAATATTATAGACACTAAGACCTAGGTTTTGATAAGATAATTAAAACTTAAGGAATTCTAAGTCTTACTAATATTTCATCCTATAATTCTAAGCTCTTCTCTTAGCATGATATGGCTACTTATACTATACTAAGCTGTACTAAGTTATAAAAATTGATTACTAAGTTCTGGTGGAATACACTAACCCTCTAGAGTGGTTCCATCTTAACATTTTATAATTCAATTTATATCACAAGTGCTACACTAAGCATTCAATACTATCCTAAGTAATTCACAAGATCTAGATAAAAAATATAACTTCTCTTTCTTAAAAGTTAGGATTCAATCTAAGTTCACTAGGCCAATTAATTAAAGCATATTACTAAATGAAAATGTTGATTTTTAGGAAAAGTATTAATCTCATTTAGAATTATTAGAAGATAAAACAATGTATAATTATACATGTAAGTTGAATTAAGAGCCTATTTACTTCTAAACTTCTTATTTCTCAAGCTAATAGATTTAGACTAGTGCTAGGGTTCCTGGCTAGAAGGTTAATTGTATGTTCCCTAGTCTCAAGCTTACTAGAGTTGCTAAATTTTATGAAGATTCTAATTCATTAACTATACCAATTTGATTAACTACAAGCTAAAGCATTTGTATTAAGCAAGGTACTACGTTAGGGTTTTCTAACCACTAACTTCTAGGTTCACATCAAAGCACTAGAAATTGTGGAGTTAGCTAAGAGATTTAGGCTTACTATATTGAGCTAATATCATTAACACACTAGGGTGGTTAGGGCAAATCCTATACTTAAGGAATGTATGAAGCTAAACTAAGCTCAATCTAACCTTTTAAGGGTCCTATTATTAAATCTTATAATCATAGAGAACAAACCAATTTACTATCTAGCATAGGGCTTAGATTCATATAATAATCAATTACTAAGTCAATTGATAAGAATCTGCAATAATCTCTCAATACTAGTCCCTTAATCTCTATGTTAAGGCTCTTTACTAGTGCTAAGCTAAGATTAGGTTATCTTAGCTATTTTCCTACACAAAACATTACTAATGTTGAAACATGCCATAAGTTAAGTATTCTAAGGTGTTCTATGGTTTAGGAGACCTAAATAGGAAAAAGCCTAAATTTGGGAATTTAATATTAATTAATTCAATGGCCAAAAATTCACAATTTCCATTTGATGTCTAAATAATGCAAATATAGTGGCTATAACTTCCTTATAGCATAATAAATACAATAACGTTGAGTAAGGTCAAATTGAACATCATATGGTTAATCTAAGCCTTAATGACTCTTAATGATAATTATAAAGTCATTAGCAATATTAATTATTAAATTTGAAAATTAACTTCATATTAATATTCTACAAATTTTTATACCATTTTGTAATATAATTTTATTATATTTGGAAGTATATTCTTAAGAATATTAAAATTATAAGAATATAATTAATTATTTAACCTATTTACTATTCTTAAGGCTAGCCTACACACACAACATGGCTTTACACGCACACCGTTTCCACAGCTCACACACGAGTCAGGCCGGGTGTGCGTCTCAATGACAGTGCAGTGCAGATCGGGCTGACCGACCCGACACTGTTCATCGTCGCAGCGAGCGATGAGAGCAAGGAGCTAGGGAATCAAAATACTCCGTGCCCAGACATCCTCATCCAACTCACCATATGTCAAAAGAGAGCATTCATCAAGACCTTCAATCTTACATAGAAAACCTTAAACAAGAAGTCCTATTTAGTAAACCCTAGTTTCCTAAATTCGGATGAGTAACGATACTGTTACCTACTATTCAAGTAGGAACTTTTGAGTTCCAATTGAGCTCGATTGGAGCCTGACAATCATTCCTTGAGATGTGCAATAATGAAACAAAATGGATTTGAAGTAAAACACAACTAAATTAACAGGTAAAGAGGTACCTAATGTTCAAATTGTGGGAGTCTCCTTAGGTGGGCTTGGGACGATTGTAGCTCGTCACTGAAGATTGGTAGCACCAAATGAATCTAGGAGGTACTGCACCTCATCAAAAAAGAGCAATTGAGAATTAAAGGCTCATTTCAATGGCGACCATAGCTCCCACACGCTGTGTGTGCGGGTGCAGTGCCACACACAACATGCGGCATGCCTGCGCGAAGATGATGGCTTAAGGGTCGTTTGATTAGCCCTCCTTGAGAGATGGAGGGCTGAGATCAAACCGTTGTCAGATTCGATGGTGGATAGATGTTGTTATAGGAAAATATTAATTATTTAATAATTAATTTTAGCCTTTTTTTTAAATTAAAATTGGGCATCCAAATGAGGTTCAAAAAATCTAAGAAATTCACCCCTAATAAATTTGGGGGTGAGGAATTCAAAAATAAAGTTGGATTTTTAATTGGAGGTCAATTTAAATATCTTAATTTTTTATTAATTAAATATATTAAAATATTCAAGAAATTTGAATGAGCTCCAAATCAAACCAAAGTTCAGAGATTGGTTCTAAATAATATTTGGAGACTAAAGAAGGTGTTTTTAAACTAACTAGACTGATAAATACTGATTAACAATATACATGCCTTAAATATGTAGTCTGCATTAGCACATAAATGTACGTGATTTGAAGTAATATGAAATGATAAGATTCTGATATTTATTGTCCTCTTGGAACGGTGTTTAGATTTGTTACTAGAGTATTCTTACTTTCAATAATGTTTAAGCGATCAAATGGTTTTAGATTGAGTTCTAAATTATGATTCCAATGTTTCTTTGGTTTTGAAACTATTTTTAGAAAATTGGAGAGAGTTGGGATTTAAACATGAAAAGTATTATGGGTTCATGCAAGTCCTCTTCTTATCAACTTCATATCAAGTTTATTGGATTAATGTTTATTTCATAATCAAGAGATTTAGTTTTCTCT
Source organism: Gastrodia elata (assembly GCA_016760335.1). Classification (NCBI taxonomy): domain Eukaryota; kingdom Viridiplantae; phylum Streptophyta; class Magnoliopsida; order Asparagales; family Orchidaceae; genus Gastrodia; species Gastrodia elata. Next base: position 32,930,516 of record CM028678.1, on the reverse strand, counting down.
AGTGGACTCACTAAATACGCTAAATCTTATCTAGTGCACAGAGATTAACACTAAAAGGATCGATCTCTACACATAGATAATCATGTGATTGTTAGCATATGAATTCATCTCTTACATCTAAGTATAAAATCAATATTTTAGGTTAAGTATCACATGAACTTGATTCCATCAATGGATCACACGCATCTACTCTTGATTTAGCAAAAAACATAATTTGCTAGGCTAAATGGGCTTATATCACATTACTCATAGCTCATAACGATATAGATCCTCGCATAAGCCAAGGGTGGGCTGTGGAACTCAAAAGGTGGTTCTTGGTTCACATGCGTCTACTCTTAATGTAGCTAAGGTAATGAGCAGTGAAGCTAAATGAGCTTGTCACATAGCTCATAGCTTGACATGATCAACTACCTCACATAAATCAAGAGTGAGCTAAGGTGCTCAGAAAATGTTAATGTTCCTCATGGCTCAAAAGATCAAGCACTTTTCCAAAGTTATGCATGAGCTATTTTTGCATGGTGAATGTTGTCACGGTCATTTGCAGCGTCAATGCTCAAACATGCACATCTCTTAGGAGGGGAAATCACTGATTTCTATGAGATTTACATTTGAATATAGATAAAGATATATATATAAAGATTTACCATTCTTCAATTATTCATTTAAATAACATGCAAACATTTTATTATTATTTCATTAATGAGAAGAGTTCATGCATTACATTCATGGATTTTATATGCTCTTCATTAACCCTCCCCAAAGGGGGTTTAGGCTACCATTAAAATAAGTACGACAAAAGTTCACGTAGGTACTCCACTAAATTCTAGGCTCAATTCCTTCTCCAATTGCTCTCCTGATTCCATCCTACGGTTTTCCTAACCTAACGCTTTGGTTATATGGGGCTCAAGCTAGCTTCGATTGATCACAATGATTGATTGGGCTACAATGCTCCACAGTGCTAAACCTGAGTAGGGACCCAACGACTGGGAGCCCCCCAGGCCATGTAGCTATGGGAATTCGATTCGCCTCTCCACCTTGATGGTGTAGGGATGGAGCCCCAGCCACTTAGCAATCTCTGTAGGGTATATTTCATCCCCACATTAAACCTTAGATGTTGTGCGTAGGCTGATTGGCATGAGTAAGATTCCGATGATCCGGGCTGCCACTGTCACAATTCCAGGTTCAATCACTTCTTCTCAGAGTCCTAAATGTGTAGGGATCAAGCTAGAGTGTGTTTCCTTTGCGAAGAGAATTTGGGAACCCTAATATCTACTAAAAACAATTGGAGGTGAGTAGTTATCCAGTGATTTGGGCCTTTTCCATTATGGCTTCTTGGTACAATCGGCGCGTTTGATGTCAAGGAACATGTTGCAATCAAAACCGAGGTGGCATGGCCTGACGGCAGAGATTTCGATGACCTAAGCAAAACATAGGCGGATCTGTCGGGAAGACGGAGCTTGGAAGATGAGCAGTATTAGGCTGGGTAAGTCCCCTACTCGCGCCTTTTGGTGTCAGGTTTGATTTAATCAGCTGATTTTCTTTAATTATTTCCCTTAAGGAAATTCAGTAATAATTTTTTAACCTATGATTATTTTATTAAAATCTTTTCACTTAAATTATTTGAATAACTTTGCTAATAATGATCCAAATAATATGTTTTTATATGCCATTTTGAGCTGCAAAACCAAAGGAATATTAATCTATAAAAAAATTATGGTTTCTGTGATTAGAATTTCTAATTTAACCCTAATTATCCCTAAGTATAATTAGTGAATGTTAATTCCATTTCTCAGACAAATTGTATGTTTAAGGTATCTAAATGTTCCTATGACAGAGGAGAACCTAATATGCAATCCAAATAATTTTCTAAGATTTAACTTTTCTAATCACCTTTAATCACCCTAAATCTTGATTAGTGTTTTATTAACCTATTTGAACTTTGATTTTAGCAAACTCAGTGTCATTGACCTTTTTATATCGTTTATAACCTAGTAGTGAACTTAAATCTCATTTCCATGCCCTAATTTTATTAATCACCTATCTTAGCCCTAAAGTGTGATTAGTGCTCAATAGGCTTATCTTATGCCCAAATATGGTGTTTAAGGTGTTAATCCTCCTCTTAGATAGTTTAGAACCTATTAGAGTTTATTCGAATCAATTTGGGACTCTAGATCTTAAAATCTAATTTTTGACCATTAAGGAGGGGCATTTTGATCATTTTGCCAAATTATGAGTTAAGTGCTCTTGGACCTTAGGAACCTATCAAAATACTTAAAATTAGTAAGTTAAATGATTATTATCATTTCAAAAACCTATATACTTGAATAATGGATCATAAATGCCAAACCCTAATTCTCCCTAAATTATACTTAAAAAGCTTATTAAGATATTTGAGGTGGATCTTAAATCTTCATCTTTAATATTGATTCATTAAATGGAATTCAATGCTTATTAATTAACTTAGCAAATATTTAAAATGTTTCTAATGCTTATTCTAGGTCTATGTCTTAAGTAAGTTCTTAATCCCAACCTCAGTTAAAATCTTAAGAGTTTAGTCTTAATCCTTCAATTTTAGATTTTAGTAGCTTATTTCTATTGAGTGATTAAGCAACTCAATAGTTTGAACCTTCAATAGGACTTGAAATATTAATCTCATTTAGAACCAATTTACATTCTTGAGATTCTTTAGAAATCTCTTAAGTTCTTAATCCTTTAAATTTTCTTCTTTAGCTTAAGTGAATTCAACTATATTGAATAATAAAGTTATTCAATAGATTAAATCTATTTCCTAGATTTAGCAATTCAAATTGATTATTTTGTTTTATGACTTTATACTTCAACCCTATTTTAAATTACGATCTTTTTATCTTCTTAATCTCCAGTTCTTAAAATTCTCTATCTTTATAGTGAGATTTTGTCTGAAACCCTAGATCCTTAGATATTAGCACCTTGTATTTAGAGCTTAAACTCTAGTTTAAAGTTTTACTTTAAATCCCTAAATATTGATCTTCTTGATTAAGTTGGTTATGGGTTGTTAAAATGGATCAATTAAGTTGTTGATTTATTATTTAACCTTTCAAGATAACCTTTTCTGATTATGAATTAGAACTTCGCAAATTCTAATATCTAATTTTGTAAGGCCATGGATCTGATATTTTACTTGGTAGCTAGATATTGGAGATTCTAAGCTTGTACTCTCTCATATCAAATAAAACAAATTAAATTAGACAAACATAGATATCACATGTGTTTTAGTAGAGTCTTGCTTACTTTGTCTTTGATGCTTTGTACACCATGTATTTGAGCCATATATCTTGGACATATAAAGTTGAACATAAGATATTCAATGAATATTCTGTGTCAATTTTGAATTGCATGTACATTATTAATCTTAATCAGCATATTCAATACTTTCAGTTATCATTTCAGTAGAGTGTGCCCTAGTTATTCTGCCTCTACAGTTCAATTCTTTTGCATTAGAATTGACTCGAATCTAACTCTTTGGTTGGCTAGATGATTCATGTGTGATTCTATAATCAGACTCAGATCTAGATCTGTGGTTAGCTAGATGACCCATGTGGAACTTTTTGTTCAATGGCTTTGTTTAGTCAATTTCTATTATGGTAGTACTAATTTAAGCACATCTCTAATTTTATAGATTATTCAATTTCAATAATCTTTTAGTGGATTTATTAGCCAGCTTTTCTATTGTGGCATATTTACTTGTCTTTTTCGGTTCAGCACACGTTTATTACTATTTTAGCATTATCTTTATTACTTCTTATAGGATGTTAAAATTTATTACATACTATGTTCAATCTCAATTTTACTTTAGTTCAGATTTACTTTCTGTAAAATAGCATAATTTAGATGATCATATGCATGTCTAAGATTTTCTTTCAATTATTTTCAATCTTATACATAAATATTTCATAATTTTGTTGCTGCTTCTAGTTGAGGTATGTTCCCTTACATACTTCATTTTATTAAGTTTTAAATACTTTATTTATAACTATCCTGCTTTCCTTGATTCGTGTTGTGCCTTGTAGTTGCTTAGATGTTCATTAAATATGATATCTTAAAATATGCAACTTTTATTAAAAAAGTCTAAAATATACTTAGATAATTGTCTAACACAAGTTTTTAGTTTTCTTAGCTGGGGCCCTAGCATTGTGATACCGATAATGTCAAACTCAGAGTTGTTTGTAGAGGTAGCTCTAGGTGTGGAGTTGATCCAGGAGGAGGACCTCCCTACTCTTGTTAAGGCTTAGCTAGTTTTGTTTTCTGATTATAAGGGCAAGTGTGCCTTTCGTTTAAATTTTAATTCAATATTATAATAATTCATATTCTGGATGTCTTTATCTTTTTGGACTTTTATATTGAGTTGAGCCATTGTTATTTCCTTTTTGTGCTATAGAAATGGATATTATGCATATTTTGCTTCTGCACTCTATTCTTTTTATATATGTTGATGAATGGATTACAAATACATATGGCATATTACGCGATTATTGGTGGATTAGGCTGTAAACCTAATTCGATTACAATTGGGAATCTGTCACACGGAAACAGCTCTACCGTAATCATGTAAATATAAATATTAACATGACTGCGACAGGGATGGAGTTCCACACTCCCCTCTTAAAAGAGGTGTCATCATCGACACCCTAAATTAGTTTATTAAAACATAAGTAAGGATTTTTGAAAATAAGGAATTACAAAGTACTTGATTAGGTAAGGAAATTGAGGAATCTCATATACTGTCCTCTTCATTTTCCCAAGTGGCTTCATCAAAAGATTGATTTTGCTAGATAATGTTAATCATAGGAATATTGTAGTTCCTCAATTGGTTGAGGTCCTTCCCCATAACTTTGAAAGCTCTTACGATGAAGGCTAGATTAGGCTGCAGATTTATTATCGGTGTCTGAACTTGCTGATTTGAATTTGATAAACACTTTCTTAAAGAGGATATATGAAATACATTATAAATGGTAGTAAAATCTTTCGGTAACTTCATATGATTTGCTGATGAACCCACTTTAGCAATTATTTCGAATGGTCCAACATCATGGGGTTTAATTTCCCAAAAACACCAAATCTCTGGATTCCTTTTATAGGGCTTCTCTTGAGATAGACTTTATCCCCAATTTGAAATTTAAGGGGGCGATGACAAATATTGTAATACTTCTTCTATCTATCTTAAGCTGCTAACATTTATGATTTAAACAACTGGATCTTTGTATTAGCCTCTTCAATTTATTCAGATCCAAATAATTGAACATGTCCTACTTTCATTCAAGCTAAAGAAGTATTACACCATCTACCGTACAATGCATCATATGACGCCAAACCATTACTGGCTTGGAAACTATTTTTGTAGGCGAACTCTAAAAGAGTTAGGTACTCTTCTGAGCTCCTACCAAACTCCAATACACGCAAACACAACAGATCTTTAAGTGTTTGATTTACCCATTCAGTTTTCCCATCTATTTGAGGATGGAAAGTTGTGCTCATGGCTAAATTAGTTCCCAAGTTTTGTTGAACTACCTGCCAAAAGCAAGGTAAATAAGCTAAAATAATTGAATTCAGTGTGTCATGAAGGTAGATGATTTGTTTTACATACAGCCTTGCTAACTTTTCAACTGAACCAGTATTTCAAATGTGTATGAAGTGAACTAATTTCATTAACCTATCGAAAATGACCCTGATCTACTTTTAGGTAGACCCATAATAAAATCTATGGAAATATCTAACCACTTTCACTCAGGAATTTTTAAGGATTTTAAGAGTCCACCTAGCCTCTGATGCTCTTCCTTCACTAAGAAGCATGAATGACAATTAGAAGAAAAAAAATTGTAATGTCCATTTTCATTCCTGGTCACCAGAATGTCTTCTTGAGATCCTGATACATTTTATTATTTCCAGGATGATTTGAATAACCAAAATTATGTGCTTATGGCAAAATTTCTAATCGAATACTTTTAAGATCGCAATCATAATCTCTTCTCTTGATAGATAGATTCATTAATTAATTGCAACTTAGATCTTTTGTCACTATTAATATTAACTTCCAACTTGGCATAATATTCATCTTCTTTCAAAGCTACTAGAATTTTGCTTTTTAAGGTTGCTTTAGTAATGCTTTTGTCCAACAAGACTTTCAATTCAGCATATCTAATAAGTTCTATCTTTAGCCTATCGAAGTTTTTGTTTAAGGACTCATTAATTGCAATAGAAGACAAAACTGCCTTTCTACTTAATGTATCTGCCACTACATTAGAGTTTCTGGGATGGTATTGGATTTCTAAATCATTATCGCAGATAAATTCTAATCACCTTCTTTGCCTACAATTAAAGTCCTTTTGAGTGAAAGTATATTTAAGGCTTTAGTGATTATCATAATGACGAGTTTAGCTTTGAAGTTTTGGTTACTAATTTGAATATTTAATAAATAGAAATTGTTAACACTTAATTCTTCTCCTATGGCATATGAACATGCAGAGTTTTACTTAATTTAAATTGAGGGAGGTTTAAGGCTTGCACACATATTTTCGATATGATGGAATGATTTGCTCCTGTATCGAACAATGTGTCACAAGATTGAGAGTTTATATACAAAGTACCTTATAATGTTGTTTGAGGAAGATTAATACTTATTACAAATGATAATGCATAAAGAGAAGATTTTGCAGCCATTCATAATGTCTTTCATGTATCCTCTTTAAGGAACTTCTTATCAAGTTCAAATCAGCAAGTTTAGACAATTGTAATAAATTTGCAGCCTTATTTAACCTTCGTCATCAAACCTATCAAAGTTCTGGGGAAGGACCTCAAGTAATTGGGGAACCGCATCATTCCTACGATTAAATTTCTCTAGCAAAATCAATCTGTTGATGAAGCCACTTGGGAAAGGAAGAGGACATGTGAATGAGATTCCCTAATTTCCTTAACTAACCAGGTACTTTGTAATCCATATTTTCTAAAATCCTTGCTTGTGTTTTAATAAACTCATTTAGGGTGTCGAGGTCGACACCTCTTTTAAGAGTTAGTAACATCTTGGGGTTGTTAATTAGTATTTGTCTATCTAATCAATTTGAAAATACCTCCATTAGTCTCCAAATATCATTTAGAACCAACCTCTGAAATTTAGTTCGATTTGGAGCTCATTCAAATTTTTTAAATATCTTAATATATTAAATTATTCATAAAATTTGAAGAACTCCAAATCAAACCAAATTTCAAAGGTTGGTTCTGAATGATATTTGGAGACTAATGAAGGTATTTTCAAACTAATAAGATTGATAAAAACTGAGTAACAACCCTAGACTATTACAACTGACTTTAGTCTTGGAAGACTTCCCTTTAACTATAGGGATTTCACCCCTTTCACTCATATGGCCAAGGCTCTGGTGCCGTAGACCGCGTCTATTTGTTCTACAGCTGCAATAGAATTCGACACTTTATTGATCAGGTAAAGTGGACCTTCCATTTATCTCGTGCAACAATGAGTGTCCCCTTGGTGACTTATTAATGAACCCAAGATTTATATTAAAATAAGTGAGCAAGAACATACAAAACACTATATGGACCTGCATACTTTGATTATAATTCTTACATTTTCAAAAAAAATTGGAAAAAAAAGGAAAGCTGGAGCTAAAAGAAAAAATTATGGATGAAAACCACTATAGCGTGTCGCAGCGCGCTACAACGGGCTAGGGCGGATGAGTGAAAGAAGAGACCTGAAACATGACCTGCACAGCCTGGAAAAAAATCTACTATAGCGCGCCCCAGCGTGCTACAGCGGGCCATGACGTCATTTCCCGGAAGTAATATTTAAACATTAGGAGAAGTAACTGAATAGTAACTTTCCACGATCACGGGCTTTTAACCGCTGTAACCCACTTCCAACGCGCCGCATCGCGCTTCCAACGCGCCGCATCGCGCTTCCAATGTGCCGCAGCGCGCCTAGGCACACTGAAAAAAAACTGTAGTCCTCGAAGGAATTAGCTGTAGCGCACCCCAGCGGGCCACGACGACATTCAAAGATATTATTGTGAACTATATGGGAAGGAATTGAATAGTAACTTTCAAACTTTTAAGCTCTCCAGCGCGCCCGAGCGCGCTACAATAGGCCGCAGCGTCATTTTAGGTAAATTATATAAATCAAAGGGATAAAATTTAATTGAACAGTGTTTGGATCGAAGATGCCACAATGCACTATGCTGAATCCCCAATAAACAGTATGCATGGAGTCAGACTCAGCAGAAATCAGATGCGATCGCTGCAGCGCCACAACGCACCACAGTATCATATGCAGATTTTCCAAGGTAAAGGCATTAATGATAGCGTAGGGAAGGCCAAAAAATCAAACTTTTGGCCTTTCCCAGCCATTGGGAAAGTGAAATAACATTAAGATATGTTGTATTCCAAGAGAGTAAAGGAATAACATTAATTGGATTGCCATGAAATCATGGAAGATGAAAGGCCAACATAATTTATTCTCAAGGGCTGAATGGCTCTATATTTAAGCAACATTTTCAAACCAAACAAGGGTTCCAAATTTTGAATATTCTAAGACCCTAAAAGAGGTGCTGTTGGGGAAGGAGAGAGAACTCTCTAAGGAAAATTTTCAGATTGACCTTTCAAGTTCAAGAAGGAAAGGAAACAGAGTAGTGTGGAGAAAGAAAGAGAAGGAAAGATAAGAACTAAGAGAATACCATAAATTCAGGATTGTTCTTAGTATCATTTCTCATCCCTATATTGATTTCTGTATTTGTGAACCAATATCAAGGTTCATGTTTTTATATCTCTTGTTGTATTGAATCTGTAATTGAAGGCTAAACCCTCCTTGTAGAGGGTTGCACTGAAATTATGTGCTGAGTAAGGAGTATGGTGTTGTATGCTAAAGTTGTAATGAATAAAATTTGAGTTTAAAGTTTACTTATTCTTATGTTTCAATTTAAATGCTTGAATTATTTATCAAATATAAATCTTATTCTAAGACCTATTTTCCAATGCTCACTAATTGGAATAGAGCAAGGAGTGAGGGCAATAGAACTGAGAGCTATGTGACATGTTCTCAAGCCTATTAACACCACTTCATAAGCTCATCTAAGAAGTTGAAGCTTATGAGATAAGCCCCCCTCCAATCATGCTCAGTGGCTCATCAAAGTAGAACGAGGGAGAGATCATTTAACACCCATGTATGATGTGACATAGTCCATTGGATCTATTGGATCATCTCCCTTAACTAACGTGTGTAGCGCATGATGCTAATTGGTGTGAATCAAAGCTTGTGGGATCAATGAACTGAAATAATTTTTTGGTAAACTAGACGGTAGGAAATTAAAATTAAATTAATTAAGATCTCATAAGAATATATGTGCTGAGGTAGAACCCCTAGAGTGTTCTCCTTGTGCACTAAATTTGAACTTGTTGGAATTAGAGGACTAATCTAAGGAAGGCAAGGTTCACTTGATTGATTAGGCATAGTAAAAGCACTTTACAAATTATAATGACAATAATTAAAACACCAAATCCTTACAAATCACATAATGAGACCCCAACTCTCTCTTCTTAATCACATAGTATCTTAATTTTAGTGCTTTGTATTATTCATTTAGGAACCAAACTAAAATAACAAGGAATGAATCTTCTAAACATTATTGAAAGAAGGTAAAACTTAGTAACAAAACCACCATTCTCTGGGAACAATATAAATCTGGAACTCACCGTTCTAAATTACTACTTTGGACCACGTGCACTTGCGTGTGAGCATAGATTTGTATTTACAGTCTGTCAAGTTTTTGGCGTCGTTGCCAGGGAATGGTTTTCCATTTTGTATTAAGTATAAACTTCTAGTAAATAGTGATTTAGACTTTTTACTTATTTGCATATACTTTCATTTTCTGTAATTATATCACATTATGCTAACTATAGTGTAACTTAGATTTTTAATTTAATTTCACTATTGCTGAAATCTGTGAATTGCTGGAAATTGCTTGTTGAAATCTAATTATTGAAAAACTGAATTGCTGAAACTATAAAACTTGTTTGTTATGATCTGTTCTAGCTATCTTTAAACTTAACATTTTATGAGTAGGAGAAATTTTGAAAAATTATGTTTGATCTGGAAATAGAAATAACATACCTAAGAGCTAGGAGAGAACAAATAAATTTAAATCAACAACAAGTAGAGATGGAAAATCTAGAAGCTAATCCTAGAGAAGTTGTAGGAGAATGAAGGGGAATGGCATTGAGAGATTACGCCTTGCCTATTGTTAGAGGAATTCCCCATGCTATAGTTAGGCGAAACATAGAAGCAAACAATTTTGAAATCAAATCATCCACCCTTAATATGGTCCAGAATAATCAATTTGGTGGATTAGCCATGGAGGACCCAAATTCTCACATCTCAATTTTCTTGAGATTTAACGGCATTTCTAAAAACACTGTTAAACTCTAACATTTCCCTTTAAGAGATAGAGCAAGAAGTTGGCTCAGCTCTCTTCCGGGCGACTCGATTTGCACGTGGGACGATTTGGCTAGGTAATTCCTAGTGATAAATCTGAGAGTTATATCAATTTAAGCAATAAAAACATTATAAAACACCATTTATAAACAACCTACTTTGAAGAAATTATGTGCATTTTCAGGGGAATTGAAGAAATTTCAAATTCTGGAGCAAATGAAGGAATTATGGGAGAAAATTGCCGCAGCGGATTAAAGACTACTGAAGCACCTGGAGCTATCTACAAAGGCTTAGAACACAAATTTCCCCAGTGCGCTCCAGCGCGCCAAGGCGGGTCTAACCCAAAAGCTTGGCACTATCGCGCACCGCAGCTGATCAATAAGGGATATGGACTCAGTACAAGAGATACAAGGATAAAATTACTGTAGTGCACTATAGTGGACCAAACCTAAGAGCTTGGTGCTATTGTGCACTGTAGCGAGCCCTTCAAAGGCACCAGGATTACATGATAAAAGAAGCGCTCGCCGCAGCACGCCACAGTAGTCTCAACCTGAGATGCTGGCGCTATCGCGCGCTGTAGCAGACCAATCCCGAGAGCTCGGTGCTATCGCTCATCACAGCGAATCCTTCCAAAGCATTAGGAATACATAATAAAAGAGGCCCTCATCACAGTGCGCAACAGCGGTCTCTACCCGAGATGTTTGCGGTACTACATGCTGTAGCAGACCATATCTGAGAGCTCAGCGCTATCTAGTGCCGCGATGGTTTCTAACAAATTATAAGCTTGTAGATCAAAATGCTGCAGCGTGCCTGGCGCACTGCAGTGCACCACGGTGAGTCTTTGCTAAATTATAGGCCTATAGCTCAAAACACTGCTACACGCCCTGGCGCGCTACAGCACATCGTAGCAATCTAAGCAGAAACACCCATATTTTAGAATTTATGGCAACCTGGGGAAGACCTAAAATCTTGTTCTTTGGGCTTCACCAGCCACTTAAAAACCAAATCCCCATTTAATTCTGTAGTATTCTAAGAGAATATTGGAATATTTTTTAATGGTTGGCCAAGAATCCAAGGGGAGGATGAAGTTCCAGAATTTGACATTCTGAAGACTAAAAGGGGAGGCTGCAGGAAGAAAAAGAAGAGAACTCTCTAAGAGGCAAGTAATGTACCATGAAGAGTAAAGAGAAGAAGACAGAAAAAGAAAGGAGGAGAGGTCAAGTAGAAGCAACGGAGAAAGATCAAGAGAACCTTAGAAAACCTCTGGGTGTTTCCAAGTACTTTTCCTAAACTCTGTTTAATTTATTTCTGCTGTAAGCCAATGTCAAGGTTTATGTCCTTTGGCATGTATGCTCTTATTTACTCCATAATGGAAAGCTAAAACTCCTTGGAGAGGGTTGGAATGTATTTGTAGGAAAATGTAAGGAAGAACTTGGTGTTGTAATGGATATGTTTGAATGAATAAAATTGATAGTTGATTTTCTATTTACTATTATAAAATGTATGCCTGGATATAAATTCTAATTTAAGAATATCTCTTGTTAAAACTGAAACTAAAAGTTAAAATATCAATAAGAATAGAACTTGAATTCCAAGCTCATCAACTGGACAAGGGCAAGGAAATTATTGCAAGTAGAGCTGAGAATTATGTGACAAGTTCTGAAGCTCATTGCATAATTCCTTAAGGACTCTTTCAAGAGATTAATGCTTGTGAACTATATAACCATCAATTTATGCTCTGCAGCTCAACAAAGTAGAAGGGATGAGAGGATATTGGAAACCCAATGGACGATGTGACATAGTCCATTGGACCCAATGTATCCTCTTATCTAGCTAAACTGCGTGTGTAAGCGCATGATGCAGATTGATGGAAATCATGTTTGTGAGATCTAACAATTAAAAGATAATATTTGGTAACCTAGATATAGGGAATCAAAGATTAATTTAAATCACGATCTCACAAGGGTTTAGGTGCCAAGGTAGAACCCCAACATGGAGTTCTCCTTGTTGCACTAAATCTAAACCTATTATAATTGGAGGTTAACTCCAATCCTAACAATGTTCACTTGATTTACTTAAGCATGGAACATTCAATTTATACATTTCAATAATGAGGTAATAACACCAAGTCCTTACAAGTCCTACAAAGAAACCACAACTCTCTCTTTTTAAACTGATCGTATCTTACCATAAGATAATTTGTATTGCTAACTTAAGATCTAAAACCAAAAATCAATATTCTAAGACTTAGTAAAAGGAAATATAACTTAATAACAAAACTCTGTTCCCTGAGGATGATAAATTTTTGGAAGTCAACTTCCACTTATTACTCCAGACTACGTATACTTGTGTGCAAGCGCAAACACAAAAATTATGTATATTAAGTTTTTGATGCCGTTGCCGGGGAACGATTCTGTTTTGTGTTTAGTATAATTTCTGAGTAATTAGTGATTTAGAACTTTATTTTCTGTGTATACATTTTATGTTAGCTGTAATTATATCCAATTTGACTTGTTTCTTAACTAACTAAGTTGGAAATTAGTTGTTGTGAGTACTAATGATATTATTATAAAATTTGGTGCATGTTGAAAGTTTTGTAATCTTAAGTGCTAAGTTGTTAAACTTGTGTTGAATTCATTTTCGACTTGAATTGATCTTTGATGGCTGGAAATTTTTGAATTGTATGAATAAAAGAAATTCTGTTGATTTATTATTTGACCCTGAAATTAAGCGTAATTACCTAAGGGCTAGGAGAGATGAGCAATTCTTAACCAACTTCATTTAGAAATGGATCACCAAGAAGCCAATCCCTTAGAGCCACCTGTGATTGTAAGAGGTAGACCATTAAGAGACTATTCCCTCCCTACCATAAAAGGAATTCCGAATGCAATTGTTAGGCTCCCAATTCAAGCCAACAATTTTGAGATTAAACCTTCAACCTTAAACATGGTTCAAAATAGCCAATTTAGTAGACTAGCCTCAGATGACCCAAACATTAATATCTCCAACTTTCTCGAACTATGTGTTACCTTCAGGATGAATGGTGTTTCAGATGATACACTTAGATTAAGACTCTTTCCATTTTTGCTGAGAGATAGAGCTAAAATATGGCTAACTTTCTTGCTTGGTGAGTCCATTAGGACGTGGGATGATTTAGCTGGGAAGTTCCCATTCGCTAAAACTGCAACGCTAAGAAATGAGATTTCTAATTTCTCACCGCAAAATGGTGAGAATTTGTACGATGGGTGGGAGCATTATAAGGACTTTTTGCGACACTGCCACATCATGGATTTTCCTTATGGTAGCAAGTGCAAACGTTTAAAAATAGATTAAATGCGCCAACTAGAACCTTAATAGATGCAGCCTCGGGGGGATCCTTGAGTAGCAAAATACAAGAAGAGGCTTTTGACCTCCTAGAAGAAATGACAAATAACGCATATCAATGCCCTACTGATAGGCTAAATCTTAGGAACGTAGAAGCCAATCCGCTTAATGAAACGCATCAGATTCTTGAGCTACAAAATGAAATCAAGGCATTAAACTAAAGAATAGAGAATATGACAGTGTGTAATATTTAAGAATTTTCTTGTGAGTTTTGTGGAGGGGGTCACATGAGAAAATTGTAATTTCAACAACCCTTTTGCACCCTCACAAATTGAACAAATTAATTACTTGAGAAATAATAATGCAACCCAGAATAATTCTATGAATAACCTCTATTCAAATACCTACAATCTTGATTAGAAGAACCACCCTAATTTCTCTTGGGGAAATAATAACAACAATAACAATTCAGGAAACTATAATGGGGGTAATGCAATGAATAAACAAAGATATAACTTAGGGAATAATTATCAAAACCAACCCTCAAACCTAAAAGGAGCCTTCAATGCATTTAAGGGTGAAACAATTCACTTTATGAGAAGAACTGAAGCGATAATTCACCGTCATGATGCCTCTATCCAAGGGATAGAAGCATCCCTTAGAAATATTGAAGTGAAGCTTGGGCAAATTTCAAAACAGCTAGCTACACGTCAGCAAGGTGCATTACCCAGCTCCACGGAAATAAATCTTAGGGAGACGGTAAGTGTTGTTCACTCTGACGGAATTTATGACAGCATCCTGAACATTCAAACAAAAATTTACACAACTAAATTGGAGAAGAAGAGGTAGTTGAATCACATTGAAACTGATAGATTAGTGGCAATGAAATGTGTAGATCCGGCAAAACTGAGCATTCCTTGCGTGATAGGGGGTGAGGGCTTCGTAAATCTACTGTGTGATTTAGGAGCCTCAACTAACATCATGCCTTATCATACCTTCAAGCATCTTAGGCTAGGAGGTATGGAGGCAACTACCACAATTTTAGAATTTGCAAATTTGAATTCCTTAACACCCCTTGGGACTGTGAGAGATGTGCCAGTAGGACTAGAAGGATATGTTGTCTCAACAGATTTTATAATTTACAAATGGGACACTTGGAATGACAATTTCATGCTTATATTTGGACGTCATTTCTTAGTCAGCATGAATATAATAATAGATGTAGTGAATGGTAAAATTGACATTAAAGTTGGAGGGAAGTCACCAACCATTGACTTAAAGCCCACTAAATTTAAGAAAAAAATGTTAGAAGTCGCTTGGAAAAAAAATATGAGTGAGGAGGAACTATGCAAAATGCTGAATTTGAAAGATTTGGAAATTGATGAAGAGAAAACTGAGGGTAGGATCAACTCATTTGGAGGAGAGTACGATGGTAAGAAAATGTTTTCCGAATACTAAGGCCAAAAAATTAAAATTTGGAAATGAAGACCAAACATTAATTCTCAATCTATTTGAACTAAAATGTGTCAATTAAAGATATTAAATAAAGCACTTTTGGGAGGCAACCTAAATTTCTGTCTTATTCGCTTTTTGCACTTATGAGTAATTTAAATTCAATAAACAACCAAACTGTTTCTATGTAATATATATATATACATATATTTCTGCTTGGAAATGCGCTATAATGCGCTGCCACGGATTTATCCGCCGCAGTGCGCCAAAGCGGATTTACCCACCGCAGCGTGCCATAGCTGATTTTGCCGCAACAGCGCGCTCCAGCAATTTTCAAGCACAGGCTGAAAAAATTCATGTCTCAAGGTGCCACAGCTCGCTGCAGCGCAAGGTGCCCAGCTGGAGAAGAATTATTGCCTTGGATTCCCAAGGCGGTCAATGATGCTACAGTGTGCCTTGGGACGTAAATTCTGAAAATTTCATGCTGGAAAAGCTGCATTTTTTCAGCAATTTGACTAGAAATTGAATCACACTCATGGCATGAATAAAGACATCTTTGACCTTGAATTGAAGTGCCATAATTGTGATATATTCATTTAAATGCATCCAAAAATTTTCCTCCCACTCCTATTTAAAAACCCCCATGGTGAAAGTGAGGCCTGTACATTCCCTCTGAATTTTTGAAACATCTCAGCATTCTCCTCCTCCCCTAGTACTCTTTAAAGAAATGTGTCTTTTAGGAAATCAGTGGTAGATAAGGAAGGAGGGGCCTCAACTTCTGGAGGCCCTTTCAACAAAAACAAATTCTCTTCGACGGAGGTAGAACAAAGGCTCGACCAAATCACCTCCCGCCAAAAACTTATTCCGGAAGGGGGATTCAAAACCCCCTACCCTATATATCATCTTTGTGTCCATGATAGGAGGTGGCATAACTTAGTCTCCCTACAAACCGACATGATGCCTTCTTTAGTACAAGAAGTGTATGCAAACACACTCAATGCGAAAAGCATACCATTTTTGTACTAGGAAAGATGGTAAAGTTTAGGCTCAACGAGATCGAGCATTTTTATGAGCTGAGGGAGGTGGGGAACTACTCCTACCAAGCCCTCATCAATTCTAAAATTGACCCATCAAGTATTGTGAGCGCAATCACTCGCGAAGATGCTGGATGGCTAGGTTCACTTGCCAACATTCCACGAGCCCTGCTCACGGACTCATGCAATGCATGGCACGTACTCATTTCTAGCGCAATCATGCCATTTGGGCATCTTAATGAAGTGACCAGGGCCAGGGCGCTGCTCATATGCTTGCTTTCGGCTCTGGAATGCCCTGACCGAGTCATGTGATGTGCTTGCTTTCGGCTCACTGATTAGAGGTTTATACAGGGCTCAAAGAGTTAAGGTCCTATCCAGTGATGTGATCCTTCCCCAAGAGCTCCACTCACCCGCCATAACCTAAATGTGCGCTATCAAGAAGGCATAGGAGTAAGATAAGAATCGGGGAGGAAGGATAGGCTTCCACATCCACCGGCTAATCTTTCACGGACCAAATGTTGATCAAGGTGTACGCCCACCAGAAAAATCTAGGGGAGGCAATGGCGAAGGACATGTGATTCTGCAAGTTCGAGATAGCAAGGATGCGCAAGTTCGAGTCCGAGATCCACGATGCTCTAGGAACGATGTTCCAAGAGTGGTGTCAGCGTGGAGGACCGGATGCACCGAATCTGCCACATCCCCCTGTTGGCGAGCCTATCCCCGATACTATGTGGTCAGTGAACCTATCTTATAAAAGCATTGAGCTAGAAGAAGAAGAAGAAGAAGAGTAAACAATAAGGTTGTACTGATTTCAGTTTTTATATTTTTGTTTTCAATTTTTCTGTTTGCTTTCTGTAGTTGCAATTTAAAATTCAATAAAATAAATTTTGGATTTGTTGCACCCTTATCTCTTGGCTCTACATGTGTGAACAAATACATTTCTGAACAAATTAACACATGGATTCAATCTCAAACTCAAATGTGTAAACTCATGGACACTATCAATTTTGACAGATTTAGGTAGTAGATCAACAATTAAATCCTTCACTTCCTCTAAGGAAAAAGGCTCTTGTGATGTTTAATTCTAATAACTTGAATTGTCTATGTGCTGAAATCCAAGTTTGGGGGAGGGAAAAACCTAAGGAAATCATACCAGAAACTAGCAAGGTGTGAGTGAGCAATTGAGTGTGCTAGGCTCTTGTAGGACTTAATAACCACAAGAAACTAAATTATGGATAAAAAAAATATCTCTCCCTTGAGCTGAAAATTTTAAAACAAAATTAAATAAGGATGATGAAAAATATCTCTCCCAAGTGAAAGAAAATAAAAAAATTAGGATGAAGAAAAATATATCTCCTAAGAATTTATAAGTTTCTTGTGAATCATAAGAAAGAGCATACATAGCACAGCACTCTTGTCACTCACTTCTGCTAGCTACGGTTATCACTCTTGTCCTAAGATAATTACCCAATCACCTCATGAAGACTTAGGCACTACTTTTAGAGTTTTGAATTGAATGTAACAAAAGGGCCTAAAACTAAATGTAGGAAGGTAGAAAGTATTAAAACACAAAAATCACCATAATCTGAAGCCAAGATTCTGTTACTTGAGTATAGCACATTGACATTCCAAATGAAATCCATCAATTGAAAAATTTAGAAAAGTATTTCAACCTACTCGAGGACGAGCAAGGATTTAATTACTAGGGTATGATAAATCTGAGATTTATATCAATTAAAATGATAAAAACATTATAAAACATCATTCATAAACAGCCTACTTTGAAGAAATTATGTGAATTTTCAGGAGAATTGAAGAAACTTTAAATTTTGGAGCAACTAAAGGAATTCTAAGAGAAAATTGTCGCAGCGTACTGTAGCGGATCAAGGACTACTGAAGCACCTGGAGCCATATGCAAAGGCCTGGGACACAAACCTCCCCAGCACGCTCTAGCGTGCCAAGGCGGGTCTAACCCGAGAGCTTAGTGCAATCACCCTGCCGCAGCGGATCAATAAGGGATATGGACTTAGTGCCAGAGATACAAGGATAAAATCGCTACAATGCGCCCGAGTGCGCTGCAACGTGCTACAACAGACCAGACCCGAGAGCTCGGCGCTATTGCATGCCACAGTGAGCCCTTCAAAAACACCAGGGTTACATGATAAAAGAAGCCCTCGCCATAGCACGCCACAGCGGTCTTAACCCGAGAAGCTGGCATTACCGCGCACTGTAGCAGACCAATCAAGAGAGCTCGGGACTATCACGCACCGCAGCGGTTCCTTTCAAAGATTCATGATTACATGATAAATCAGGCCCTCGTAACAGCGGCACACAGCGGTCTCAACCTGAGATGATAGCCCTATCGCGCACTGTAGCGGACCAAACCCGAGAGCTCATTGCTATCGCATGCCGCAGTAGTTCCTAACAAATTATAAGCCTGTAGCTCAAAATGCTGCAGTGCGCCATAGCGAGTCCTTGCTAAATTATAGGCCTGTAGCTCAAAATGTTGTAGCGCGCCATAGCGATCCAAGCAGAAACACCCAAATTTTAGTAGTTATGGCAACCTGGGGAAGACCAAAAATCTTGATCTTTGGGCTTCCCCAGCCACTTGGAAAGCAAAATAGCATTTAATTTTGCAGTATTCTAAGAGAATATTGGAATATTTCTTAATGGTTGGCCAAGAATCCAAGGGGAGGAGGAAGTTCTAGAATTTGACATTTTGAAGACTAAAAGGGGAGGCTACAGGAGGAAAAAAAAAAGAACTCTCCAAGGGGCAAGCAGTGGACTATGAATAGTAAAGAGAAGAAGACAGCAAAGACAAGGAGGATAAGTCAAGTAGAATCAATGGAGAAAGATCAAGAGAACCCTAGAAAACCTCTGGGTTTTTCTTAGTACTTTTCCTAAACACTATTTAATTTATTTTTGTTGTAAACCGATGTCAAGGTTTACATCCTTTGGCATGTATGCTCTTATTTACTCCATAATGGAAAGCTAAAACTCCTTGGAGAGGGTTGGGATGTATTTGTAGTAAAATGTAAGGAAGAACTTAGTGTTGTAACGAATCTATTTGAATGAATAAAATTGATTACTAATTTTTGTTTACTATTATAGAATGAATGCCTGGATAAAAATTCTGATTTAAAAATATCTCTTGTTAAAACTGAAACCAAAAATTGAAAATTAATAAGAATAGAACTTGAGTTCCAAAC
The DNA here is from genome assembly GCA_016760335.1 of Gastrodia elata. Classification (NCBI taxonomy): domain Eukaryota; kingdom Viridiplantae; phylum Streptophyta; class Magnoliopsida; order Asparagales; family Orchidaceae; genus Gastrodia; species Gastrodia elata. The sequence goes on along the minus strand of CM028678.1, from coordinate 32,911,026 downwards.
TCATCAGTTGGACAAGTGCAAGGAAATTAGTGCAAGTAGAGCTGAAACTTATGTGACAAGTTCTCAAGCTCATTGCACAATTTATTAAGGACTCTTCCAAGAGATTGATGCTTGTGAACCAAGTCACCATCAATTTATGCTCCGCAACTCATCAAAGTGGAAGGGATGAGAGGACATTGGAAACCTAACGGACAATGTGACATAGTCCATTGGACCCAATGTATCCTCTCATCTAGCTAAGCCGTGTGTGTAAGCACATGATGCAGATTGATGGAAATCATGTTTGTAATATCTAACAAATAAAAGATAATATTTGGCAACCTAGACTTAGGGAATCAAAGATTAATTTAAATAACAATCTCACAAGGGCTTAGGTGCCAAGGTAGAACCCCAATGGAGAGTTCTCCTTGTTGCACTAAATCTGAACCTGTTGTAATCAGAGGTTAACTCTAATCCCAACTATATTAACTTGATTTACTTAGGCATGGAACATTAAATTTATACATTTCAACAATGAAGTAACAACACCAAGTCCTTACAAGTCCTACAAAGAAACCTCAACTCTCTCTTATTAAACTGATCGTATCTTACCCTGAGGTAATTTTTATTGTTAACTTATGAACCATCTAAAACCAAAAAGCAATATTCTAAACATTAGTATGAGAAATATAACTTAATAACAAAACTCCGTTCCCTGAGGATGATAAATTTTTGGAAGTCACCTTCTACTTATTACTCCAAACTACGTACACTTACGTGCAAGCACAAACATGAGAATTAGGTCTGTCACCTAGCCAAATACTTCCCTTTTGCGAAATCAGCCCGACTGAGAATTGAAATCACTAATTTCAACCAATATGAGGGTGAGACATTATATGATAGCTGGGAACAATTTAAAGAATGCTTGAGGTGATGTCCACATCATGGGTTTCCTTAATGGATGCAGGTTCAAACCTTCTACAATGGTTTGAACACACCAACAAGGACTCTTATTGATGCATCCACCGGAGGCTCTCTAGGTTGCAAAACCCAGGAAGAGGAGATGGCCAGTAATGCTTATCAATCACCCAATGAATGGCTGAGTCTAACAAAAAGAAAAGCAAATAAAATAAATGAGACAAACCAAATAACAGCCCTCCAAAATGAGATAAATGCCCTTAACTAAAGGCTTGAAAATATGATTGTTAATAGCATTCAGTAAATGTATTGTGAGCTGTACGGGGGAAGTCATGCTAGTGAAAATTGTAACTTAAATAATCCTTTTGCCCCATCAGACACTGAACAAGTTAACTTCTTAAGGAACAATAATGCTGGGCCAAACAACATGTTAAATAACCCATACTCCAACACATACAATCCAGGATGGAGAAATTATCCCAATTTTGCATGGACTAACAACAATAATTATGGAAATTTTAACGGGGGAAACTCTTCAAGCAAATAAGGTTATAATAACAGTAACAACACCCAATCGAATCAATCTAACCTTGAAGCCAAATTTAATGCATTTAAGGCAAAAACCATATATTTCATAAAAAGGACTGAATTAACATTTAACCGCCATGATGCCTCCATCCATGGGATAGAAGCATCCCTTAGGAACATTGAGGTTCAACTGGGGAAAATCTCCAAACAGTTGTCCACTCGTCAGTCGGGAGCCTTACTTAATTTAACCGAGGTAAATCCTAGGGAGACGGTGAGTGTTATTTACTCTGTTGGAATTGATGGCAGCCACCTTAACATTCATACAAAAATTAACAAAACTGAAATTAAAATGGATAATGAGTTAAGAAAGGCTGAGAAGGGTAGAATAGTTTCCTTAAAGTGTGAGGATCCGGGGAGGTTGAATATGCCTTGCATGATAGGGGGTGAGGCTTTTATAGATTCATTTTTTTGATCTAGGAGCCTCGTTCAATTCATGCCTTATCATTCCTACAAGCATCTCAAGCTAGGAGGTACGGAGACAATGTCCATGATCCTTGAATTTGAAAATTTGGATTCTAGAACCCCACATGGAATTGTTATAAATGTACTGATCGATCTAGTAGGATTTGTTGTCCTCACAGACTTCATCATTTGTTAATCGGACACATGGAATGAAATTCCACTCTTATATTTAGATGTCCATTCTTGGCCAGCATTAATGCCATCATTGATGTAGTGAAGGAAACTATGAGCATTAAGGTCAGGGGGATGGCAGCTCTAATTGATTTAAAACCCACCATTTTCAAGAAAAAGATGTTAGAATATGAATGGAAAAAAAAAGAATGAGAGAGGAGGAAGTATGTCATATTTTAAATCTTAAAAAGATTTTGCTGGAAGAAAAAGAAGTTGAAAATGGAAGTAGCCCCTCATCTGGAGGGGAGGCTAAGAATGAAGTGATTAGAGAAAAAAAGACTAGGAGAGGCAAGAGAAAGAAAAAAGGGATCTCCTTGCCTAGAAATGAATAGGTTGTGTTGTTTCTGCTTTTAGTTTTTCTAGTAGTTGTATTTTCCCTTTCAATAAATAAATTTTGGATTGCTACACCCTCATTGCTGCTGTGATTTTATTACAAGTGAATTTTTCTGAATGAATTACTGCATGGATTTAATAATTAACTTCAAATGTAGAATCTTAAGTCACCAATTGTGTTTAATCTAAGGTGATCAATTAACATGACAACCCTACACTTCCAAAACAAGGTAAGGAGCTTGATTGAATTTTAGTTTCCAAGGATTTAAAATGAGCATATGTTGAGTTCTAAGTGTGGGGGTGGGGAAACCTAAGGAACCAAACCAGCATTTGGCAAAAGTTGAGTGAACGTATAAGTATGCTAGGCTCCCGTGGGACTTAACGATCACAAAAGAATTGAAATGGGGATGAAGAAAAATGTCTCTCCCTTGAGCTAAAAATAGAAATCAAAAACAAAATCAAGGATGAAGAAAAATATCTCTCCTAAAGTTAAAAATATGAGAAAATATGATGAAGAAAAATATCTCTCTAATAAATATCATTATTCTTTGTGATTCATAAGAAAGAGCATATACAGCACAAAACTCTTGTCACTCACCAATGCCTAGCTAGAGCTGGAAATCCTAAGGTAACTATCCACTCCTTAATAAAGAATAAGCATCAACCATATAAGATAGGAAACTAGAAAGGAACAGGAGCTTGGAACCTGAATTAGAAAGAAAGTAATGGCTGGAATTTTGAAAATCACACCAACTTAAGGCAATATTTAGTGACATAAGAACTTCGCATTAACATCCTAAATTGAATCCATCACTAAAAATCAGAAAATCCATTTTGAGCTTACTCAAGGACGAGCAAAAATTTAAGTGTGGAGTGTGATGAACCCAAGATTTATATTAAAACAAGTGAGCAAAAACATACAAAACACTATATGAACCTGCATACTTTGATTAGAATTCTTACATTTTTAGGAAAAATTGGAAAAAAAAAGGCAAGCTCGAGCTAAAAGAGAAAACTCTAGATAAAAACTATTGTAGCGCGCCATAGCGCGCTATGGCGGATGAGTGAAATAAGAGACCTGGAACCTGATCTGCACATCCTGGGAGAAAATCCGTTGTAGCGCGCCCCAGCGCCCTACAGCGGGCCACAGTGTCATTTCCTGAGAGTAATATTTAAACATTAGGAGAACTAATTGAATAATAACTTTCAACGATCACGAGCTTTTAACCGCCACAGCGTGCTTCCAGCGTGCCAAGGCACACTGAACAAAAACTGTAGTCATGGAAGGAATTAGCTGTAGTGCGCCCCAATGTGCTACGGCAGGCTACGACGACATTCAAAGATATTATTGTGAACTATATGGGAAGTAATTGAATAATAACTTATGAACTTTAAAGCTCTCCAGTATGCCCCAGCGCGCTACAGTGGGCTGCAGTGTCATTTCAGGTAAACTATATAAATCAAAGAGATAAAATTTAATTGAACAGTGCTTGGATTGAAACTGCCACAGCATACTGCAGTCGAACAGTGTTTGGATCGAAGCTGCCACAGCACGCTGTAGCAGAACAGTATTTGGATCGAAGCTGCCATAGTACGCTACGACAAATCCCCATTAAACAGTATGCATGGAGCCAAACTCAGTAGAAATCAAATGCAATAGTTACAGCGCGCCACAGTGCGTTGCAGTGCCTGATGCAGATTTTTCCAGGTAAAAGCATTAATGATAGCGTATGGAAGGACAAAAATTCAAACTTTTGGCCTTCCCCAGCCATTGGGAAAGTGAAATAACAATAATTCATGCTGTATTCCAATAAAATAAAGGAGTAACAATAAATGGATTGCCATGAATTCATGGAATATGAAAGTCCAACATAATTTAGTCTCAAGGGTTGAACGGCTCTTTATTTAAGTAACATTTTGAAACCAAACAAAGGTTCCAAATTTTGAATATTCGAAGTCCCTAAAAGAGGTGTTGTTGGGGAAGGAGAGAGAACTCTCCAGGGAAAAATTTTAGATCGACCTTGCAAGTTCAAGAAGGAAAGAAAATAGAGGAATGTAGAGAAATAAAGAGAAGGAAAGAGAAGAATTAAGAGAACCCCAAAAATTTAGGGTTGTTCCTAGTATCATTTCTCATCCCTATCTTGATTTCTGTATTTGTGAAACAATGTCAAGGTTCATGTTCTCTTATATCTCTTGGTGTATTGAATCTATAATGGAATGTTATACCCTCCTTGGAGAGGGTTGGGCTAAAATTATGTGCTGAGTAAGGAGTAAGGTGTTGTATGTTAAAGTTGTAATGAATAAAATTTGAGTTTAAAGTTTACTTATTTTTATGTTTTAATTTAAATGCCTGAATTGTTTATCAAATATAAATCTTATTAAAAGACTTGTGATCCAATGCACACTAATTGGAATAGAGCAAGGAGTGAGGGCAATGGAGCTGAGAGCTACATGACAAGTTCTCAAGCCTATTAGCACCATTTCTTAAGCTCATCAGAGAAGTTAAAGCTTGTGACCCAAGCTCCCCTCCGATCATGCTCTGCGGCTCAGCTAAGTAGAAGAATGGATAGATCATTGAACACCCATGGATGATGTGACATAGTCCATTGGGCACAATGAATCCTCTCCCTTAACTAAACTGCGTGTGTAGCGCATGATGCTGACTGGTGGAAATCAAAGCTTGTGGGATCAATGAACTGAAATAATATATTGGTAACCTAGACATAGGAAATTGAAATTAAATTAATTATGATCTCAAAAGAATCTATGTGCTGAGGTAAAACCCCTAGAGTGTTCTCCTTGTGCACTAAGTTTAAACTTGTTGGAATTAGAGGACCAATATAAGGAAGGAAATGTTCACTTGATTGATTAGGCATAGTAAAATCATTTTATAAATTACAATGACAATAATTACAATACCAAATACTTACAAGTCACATAATGAGACCCCAACTCTGTCTTCTTAATCACATAGTATTTTAATTTAAGTGTTTTGTATTGTTCACCTAGGAACCAAACTAAAACAGCAAAGAACAAATCTTCTAAACATTTTTGAAAGAAGTTTAAATTTAGTAACAAAACTACCATTCCCTATGGCCAATATAAATTCAAAACTCACCATTCCTAATTATTACTTCATACCATGTACACTTGGGTGTGAGCGTAGACGTGTATTTATAGTTCGTCACCTTCCATGGGTCTTTTATAAAGGTTGTATTGTAGCCCTCCATAGCTAGCCAGCTAACTGAAATAAATTTCCTCCTTATGCATGTTACATGGCTAACTTCTCTTAGATCCCAAGATTTGTTGGCAAATGATAGGATCAATGCATTTTGACACTCTTCTATTGAAACATTCACTATGGGGCATGTATTATTGCTCCCACGACTTGTCTTGAAGTGACCTGCCTTTTTGTTATATTATGGCAATCATTATAATAATTATGGAGATGCTAATGGAGCTTCAGTGAGCCACTAGAAGGTTATGAGGTGATTCAGAATGAAGGTTGGAAGTTAAGCTACAGCATAGGCGCCACGGCGTGCCGTGGTGCTATGTAGCGCACCATGGTGCCCAATATGCAAGAGGAAGGCATCATAGCGTGCTATGGTGGCCAACAAACTGAGATCAAGGCACTATAGCGCGCCCTGGTAGATGGAGTTTTGAGGTTGGGGCGCCGTTGTGCACCTCAACAGAAAACAGATAGAGACTAGGGCGCTATAGTGCATTGCAACACGCACCCCGGCGGCAAAGTACTCAAGAGCAGGGCACTACAGCATGCCTTGGAGTTTGGCTACCCATGTCTTGGGAGCTACACCGCATCTTAGCACTTATCAAATTTTTGCTTTGGTCCAGGTTACACCCTAAATTATTTGAGGGGTATTTTGGACCATTTAGGGTTCAAAATAGGACAAGTTACTTAAGGAAAACTTATAAAGGAGTTTTTAATATTATTTCAAGTATTGTCTAGGGATTTGGTTATTAGTGGAGAGGAACTCGAAGGGAGATAGCAGCTGTGCAAGGGAGCTCTTGCATGTGAAGTAAATCCTATCCAAGTGGTGGCTGCTTCTTCTCTCCTTCATCTTAGAGTAAGAGCTAGTGTTCCTTATTAAGGTGAAGCTCTTTGTAACTTTGCATTCTTTGAGACTCATAGTGGAAATTTTTATGTGGTGTGGCTCCATGGTTTTCCCATTCTTGGGTTTTCCACATAAATCTTTGTCTTTGGTTGTGCTTGTGGTTTTATGCATACATGTAATGTGATCTTTATCTTATTGTGCTTGTTATTTCATATATTTCTTGGTAACCATCAATGCATCCTTGATCCTCGAGTGAGCGCAAATCACTTTTGCTGTGGTGTGCTCTTGATTGTCTCCAGCAAGTGCTATCAGAGCGATAGATTTCTTGTTAATTCGAGGGTTTGCTGTTTAAGTGGGAGCAAAGGCCAACAAAATGAGACACAAGATAGAAAAGTTCAATGGCATGAACTTTACATTCTGAAAAATGCAAATGGAACATTTGCTATACCAGAAGAAGTTGTATCAACCATTAAGGGGAGGCAATAGAAAACCAATGACTATGACTAATGAAGAATGGGAGGTTCTTGATGGAACCAAATTAGATTTGATTCATTTAGCATTGTCTTATTCTGTTATATTTAATAAAGTTAATGAGAAAACTATTATAAATTTCATGCATGCCTTGATAAGATGTATGAAAAGACCTTGGCTTATAACAATGTTTTTTTATGAAGAGACTATTCAATATGAAGATGATTGATGACTATTTAGTGACTGAACACCTCAATGGATTTAATACTGTGATAAGATAATAGAGTTTGGTGAGTATCAAGTTTGATGACAAGGTCAGAGCTCTATTATTCTTCTCATCATTGCCAGATAGTTGGGATGGACTAGTTATAACCCTCTATAATTTTTTGGGAAATGCATCATTGAAATTTGATGACATTATTGGGCTAGTGTTGAATGAAGAGGTGCTAAGAACATCCCATGGGGATGCATCTACTTCAGCATTGAATGCTGAATTTAGAGGAAGATATGCAGATTAAAGACATAACAGAAATAATTCTATGTATTGATGAGGAAATTCAAGACTCAGAAAAGCAAAGCTGAATTACTAGAACTATGGTAAGGCATCACTCATGTCAAATGGGACATGGGAGTTGGCACCTCTACCAGCTGGGAAGAAGGCCTTTCAAAATAAGTGGGTTTACCAGGTGAATGAAGAACTAGATGGGAGTAAGCGTATAACAGCATAGTTGTTACTTCAGCTAAAACTAGCTAATCTAAGCTAAAACAAGCTTTGATTTTGATTCCATTAGATTTAATGAGTCATTTAAATATAACCCTAGAAGTTTGAAATCAATAGGAGCTTAATGGAGTATTTTAGTATTTTTGCCTATTTTTGGAACTTGGAAATTAGCTAAATTAATTTAATCTCTAAATTAAAGTCTGAGTTCATTTTTGAATTTCTCATACCTCAATTAGCTAAAGGTGAACTTCTGAGAATTTTTGGAGCTCATTTAGTCTTAAATTGGATTTAAAATTATTAAGGATTATTAATTATTTAATTAAAGGATTTTTATTAATTATATTAAATATTTTAATTTTTTTTATTCTTTGGGATTTGCTGTCGGGTCCGCGGTAGATCTACTGCGGGGTCCCGACAGTGGCGCAACTTAACCAACCTATAGATGTCGTTGCGCTAATCGCAGCGTATGATCAAACGACGCTGATCATTATCGCCTTGATCCAATATCACCCGTTAGATATAATAGCTGATCCAATGGATGAGGAAATGCCCGTGGTTCTGTGAACCAGATAAAGCATTAGTCCATCTTCAACGGTCTCATGATCAGACGGCTGCCAGTAGATCAATCATGTTCACCTTCATCTTCGTTGCAATCCTTCTCATTTGGAATTCCCTATTTAATTAATTGTCTAAATGCTTTTGAAACCTCCTTGCGGGTGTAGGATTGATTCAATCTATAAAATAATATGATTATTCTATGGATTGAAAGTAGATCATAGATTCTTATATTAATTGATAGATTATTTTGTCTTATAACATTAGAATAACTTTTCACTAAGTTCTTAGCTTATGAATCCTTCAACTTATAAGATTCTTTATCTTTAGATTAAGGCTGTGTGTAAACCTTAGATCCTGGATAGGGTAACACCTTGGATTCAGGATTTGAACTTCAATTTTGGAGTTTAAGTTCAGAATCCTTAATCTTGATTTGTATAATCAAGATTTGGGTTGAGTGAGTAAAACATATTAATTGAGTCATTGATTTATTTACCTTAACCTTTTATAGTTGTCACTTGATTATAAATTAGAACATGTTAAGTTCTAATGTTAACATTAAGGTTAAGAATTTGGGATTATACTCGATAGCTGAATATTGGAGATCCTAAGCTTGTATTTTACTCAAAATAGTTAGATTAAATTAAAATAGACAACAACGAATATCACATAAGTCTAGTTGAGTCTCTTGCTTACTTTGACTATTGTTGTTCTACACACCTTGTATATTGAGTCTTTTTTCTTAGACATAATAGGTGAACTCAGGATACTGTTAACGTATCCTAAGTTAGTATTTGAAAAGCATAAACATTCATTTAGCTCATTTAGTGCATTTAGTTTAGTCGGGTGTGTCCTAGCTTAGTCTACCTCCTCAATTCCAATTTTATTATAGAATTGACTCGAACCTAGCTCTGTGCTTGGCTAGGATGGATACATGTCTTATTCTATAAGTTCAACTTGGACCAAGCTTTGATGATGTCTAGGATGAATACATGTTGAACTTTCTATTCAGAGGTCAAGTATGTACTTAGACAGTTTATCTAACTGTAACCTTTTTTTTGTTGGCTGGGCCCTAGCATTTGTGATACTGATAAATGTTAGATTTGGAACTGTTCGTTGGTGGTTCTGCTGGAGAGGAGCGTGGACAGGAGGAGGATCTTCCTGTGGCTGCTTAGTTAGATCTCATTTTTTGTTGTGAGGATGAGAGCTCTTTTTCTTTCCCTATTCAGTTTGTAATAATTCTTAATTTGGATGTATTTACTTTCTGCACTTTAAGCTGAGTTACTATTGCATTTACTTTTTTCTATAATATGTGATGTGGATGTTATGTTCTATTTGTTTTCTGCTTCCGCTACTTTGATATGTTGATGTATGTTCCCTGTTTCAGGGTACAAGTCCTCTACTTAAGACGATAGGGTTATACCTGACTCTACTTGAGTTAGGATTTGCCATAGTTGGAGCACCATACTCCTCGTGATTATGTTAATATCAGTATTAGCATGGCCGCGGGAGGGTACGGGGTACCACAGTTGGTATCAAAGAACACCATAAAGTATCAGAATGGGATCTATGATTCCTTTCTATCTATTGGATTATTCTTTTGAAGTGCATATATCAAGATATAACATCCATAACATAGTACCACCAGTAACTCCTTGAAAAATGTAAAATGAAAATACTAGAAGCTTTAATCACCCTAGTTAACCAAAAATCAATTCATTCTTCTAATAGGTTAAAAATAAATTTTGAGGAGTCCGACTTGGCCTATTATCTCCATACCTTCAAGTTGGATTGAACTATAGCTTCAAGTGGAGACAAGAGAGTAAATGGCAGTTTAAAAGAGTTTCAGCATAAGGAGTCCAAGTTCTGGACAAACTTCTTCACCAATCAGCATATCGAGGGCTTGACTTCCCAATCTGTGCAAAGGAGTGGTTGAGCCGGGTGGAATCAGTCTTAAAGCACGTAGAGTGTCCAGAGTCCATATGTGTTGACATTGTGACATATCAAATACTGGACTATGCGGGAAAATGGTGGTTCGATACCATTAGGAAGCTCAAAAAAGCATTTTGAACCTTTCAAATCTTTAGAAACAAATACTCATAACAATCTTTCCTTGAAATTGGATTTATAGTATCTTATTTGTCTTTTATGATTAATCATATGGCTAAGGACATTTCACATATCGTAAAATCCATTAGCATATGCTGCTGAACATCAAGCAAAAACCATTTCATAACATAGAATCTTATCTCATAAAAATGAAATTAGAGATTTAAAATATGAATGGTTGACAGATGCCCTGAATATATAAGAAAAAAATGAGAGAACGAAAATAATACTTGATTTCTTATTATTCACCTATCGCAAGTTAGAGTTCGACTTACTTCAACTCTCTTAACCAAATCAGCTATTCACAACCTATTTCCTAGGACTCACGAGAAGAGCTCAGGCAGATGAATATCTTTGATGGAGAAGGAATTTATTAATGTTGGATTGTTACAATTTGATTTGAGAAATTAAAATGACAATATTAACTCTAAGTCCTCGAAATTTCTGGAGAGATTTTTGAACATTATAGAGACAAATCCATATTATATAAGATTAGGTTGAGTTGTATGAGAGAAATTGTACAAGGATTTATAAAAAAAAAAAAAAAAAAAAAAAAAAAATTAGCAAGCAAATATTACTTCATTAAGATCGATTGGCTTTCTATATGAAAATATCTTCGATTGTCGGCAAGGGAATGTCATATTGAATGATTGATATACGAATGGAAAAAAAAATAAGGTAGTACCTCTTGCCTTCGAAGCTACGATCTTGGATTAGGGTTCCTTATTCTTTGAAATTTCGACGAATGGAGTTCGCCCTTAGGGCTTGACAGAAAATCCTCCTACACTCCCCAGTAGCTCACCTAGAAATTCCAAAGATAATGAATGAGAGCCAACCTTTAATGAGAAGCTCAGTTGTCCCTTTAGGTCTCTGGCAATCTAACTAGAAGGTGAGGACACTTCTGCCACCCCGATCGTGCGATCGTGAGGATGCGACAAAGAAGACATATCGTGGGAGCATGAGGGCCGTTGGATCATAAGGTCAATCGAACGGTTAAGTTTCGATTTGATTGCCCGTCGTTTGATCTCACTCAAAATAGGATGGACGGTTTGGATAAAGATGGTAGGCTATTTGGTGTTTTGCACTTTGCGGGCAGATTTCCGCCTTCTTTAATTTAGCCATTTATATATATATATATATATATATATATATATATATATATATATATATATAATTAAAATTTTGAATCCTATTATTAATTTACTATGAAAATTATCAAAATTTTCACCCTTACTTATTTGAGGAATGAGAAACTCAAAAATGTGATAGGATTTTTGATCGGAGGTGTATTTAATTTACCTAATGTTCTGGGTATTAAATATTATTAAAATATTTGCAAAAACTTTGATGACTCCCAAACACTTCCAAAATACCACCCCTAGCTAATTTGGATGTGGTGAGTCCAATGACAAATTATATTTTTGATTCTGAAGTCTAAATAAATTAGGTATTTTCAAAATTATCAGAAACTAGGAAATGTTAGAAATTATCAAACGGTCTCCAAATCGCACGAAATTTGAGGTGGAGACTCCTAACCCTATTATAAGAGAAATAAAAGATGTTTGGAGTCAATTAGGTCATTAATTGATGTTTAACAATATCTAGGTTGTTACAAAAAGTGTAGCCAATTTTGTAATGAAATGTCATGCTTGTAATCTAGTGAAGGCCAAGCACCAAAGGCCTGGAGGTCTCTTGCATCCGTTGGAAATTCTCGAGTTCAAATGTTTGATATTTCAATGGATTTTTTTATTGGATTGCTTCATGACAGACTGAAATTGTAGGTATACGCTCACACGCAAGTGCGAGTAGTCTGAAATAATATTGGGATAATGAGATCCTAAGATTTATCATCATCTGGAAACGATATTGGTTTTGTTACTAAAGCTTACTAGAATTTACTAATATTTGAACAATAATTTAGTTTGTTGATTGTTTGGTCCTGATCTTAGCAAATCAAAGTTTCTTTTATTAGAAACTTCTTTTAGAGAAAATAGGGAGAGTTGGGTTTCAACATGCAATTTATTAAGAGTTCTTGCAAATACTCTTCTTTATCAATTTAGTATCAAATAAAATGGACGAATTAATTATAATCGAGACGTAGTCTTCTCTAGAGTGTCCTCCAAATGTATTACTTCTCACCTAGTGCTCAGAGATGAACTCATGATGGTTTAATCTCGGCACATAGACCCTCATGTGATAATTATCGGTTGAGTTCAAAGCTTATGTCTACGATATGAAATCTACAGTTGTAGTTATACATCAGATAAACTAGATTCCACTAATGGCTCACATGCATCAATTTTAGATTTAGCTAAGGAAATGTGCTATTAGGTGAGATGGGCTATGTCATATCACCCATAGCACATAATGCATTTAACTCTTCGCATAAACCTAAAATGAGCTATGGAGCTCAACTAGCATCTCTCTGCATCACATGTGTCAACTTCTAAGCACAGAAAGAAGTTATGCAATGACTCTCATCATGCACAAACTTCTCGTATAAACTGATGGTGAGCAATGGAGCTCATAGATCATTAAGCATTCCAAGGCACTACTGATCTGCTTAGATCTAAGGGGTTGCACTAGCCATTATCTCACAGCGAATGTTATCACTGACATACACGATGAGAACACTCAACATTCAATCCCTTGGTTCTTAGTGGTTGAAGAGCTCAATTGTATTTATAGTTAAAATAAATCATTGACTAAGATATATTCATGTTAAGATTTACTTATCCATTTCATTCTTTATAGAATTTAAATCAAAAACATAAGATCAAAATACATTCATTTATATTCGAAGAGTACAAACACTTTTATTTTTTAATTCATTACATGCTTACGCCCAACTCTCCCCAATGAGGGTTTAGGTTGTCATTAATATAAAAATACAGAAAATATTACAAGCAATAGGAAGCCCATGCATGACTTTTACAAAAAAGAAGATTAGTTAGAAGGTGATACGATATTGAGAACTAATGTCACGCTTACCAGCTTGTCTCCCCTTATCTAGCTCTTCTCCCTTTAGTTCCTGTGCTTGGTCCATTCTTCTTCAGAGTACAACCTTCTCCTTCCTTGGGTAGAGAGAACTCTCCTTCTCTATCTCTTGCAGTAGCTCTAGTATAAGATTTTTAGTATTTGTCAAAATCTACAACCCTCACTTAATCTTGAACTTTTCTTTTTATAGACTTTTTCCCAACTACTATAGAATTTATTCTACCATTAACTCTCCATTTAGAAAGTTGTGTTTACCTTAAATGTGCTCTATAATTCCCATAATAATGAAGAGTTTCAGTTGTTAGCATTTAAGTCCTACTGTGATAAGAAAAAACATCCTGACTTTTGGCCTTCCCTATATTGCTTTGAATGCTGTTGCTTGGCCAATTTCATGGTGGGTGCTACGGCGCGCTGTAGTGCCAGACTCTCTGTCTTGAGGGCACTACGGCGCGTGATAATGCCAAGTTTTCAGGTTGAGTTGCACTACAGAGCGTGATAGCATCGCGCTCTCAGGAAGGAGGGTGCTGCGGCATGCAGTAGTTCCAGAGTCTCGGTCTTCGGTCCGCCACGGAGTGCGGTAGCGTGATTATTTCAAATTTTGGCTATGATATAAAGTGTCGGGTGATATTATAATTCCACTATGGCACGTAGTAGCGCTAGAGTCTCAGTCATGGGACTGCTGCAGCGTGAAATAGCGTGAGTGTTTCATTCTTTGGACCGCTACGGCGGGCAGTAGCGCAATACTTTGAATAATTAAATACTGGAAAATATTATACATCCACTGTGGCGCGTGGTAGCGCCAGAGTCTCTGTTGAATGTCTGTTATTGCACATGATAGCATGGTAGTCTCTGGTTTTGGTCCGCTATGGCGCGCGGCAGCGTTGCAGTTTTGGGATGATATCTGCCATAGCGCGTTGTAGCGCGTTGTGGTGCATCGTAGCGTATATCTCCCAAATTTTTTGATTTCTTCCATAATTCAATTTAGCTCTTCTTTGTCTTGAAAAATAGTAAAAGCATATCAAAGCTTACATGTTCTGATAAAAAGTGTTTATTTTTATTATCTTAAATTACTATAAATCTTAGATTTATCACCTCGCATTAGATTTGGTGCCAATGCAATTTGGGTCATCATTGATCGTTTAACTAAATCTATGCATTTCATTCCCATCTATCAGACCAACTCAATGGAAAAGCTTGCAAAGCTGAAAATTAAGGAAATTGTTAGGCTGCATGGTATTCCTTAGTCAATTATATCATACAGAAATAGCAGGTTCACTTCTAAGTTTTGGCAGGCGGTGCACCAAGATCTAGGGACTACCCTAGTTATGAGCACAACTTTTCATCCCTAAATGAATGGTAAGACAGAAAGAGAGAACCAAGTTCTTGAAGATATGCTTAGACTCTGCGTTCAAGATTCTGCTAGTTCCTGGGAAGATCACATTCAATTATTGGAGTTTGCATATAACAACAACTTTCAGTCCAATATTACAATGGCTCCTTATAAAGCCCTTTATGGCAGAAAGTACAGCATTCCTTTTGCATGGTTAAAAATAGGAAGTGTCCAACTTTATGGATCTGAATTAGTTGAAGAAACCAACAGAAAAGTTCAGCTAATTCAACAAAGAATTCATACAGCACAGGATCCTCAAAGTAAATATCACGATACTTGTCATCGTCCTTTAGAATTTAGCATCAGAGATTTTGTATATTTAAAGACTAGTCCTATGAAGGGCGTATTTAGATTTGGCATAGCAGCAAAACTCAATCCCCGTTATGTTGGACCTCTTGAGATATCAATTAAGGTAGGGTCAGCAGCCTACATATTAAATCTCTCTAATGATTTTATAGCAATGCACAATATGTTTCATATGTTAGCATTAAAGAGATGCCTTAGAGGCCCCTCTCATTTAGTTCAGCTTCCATTAGTAGAAATTCAACCAGATCTTTCATATGTAGAAGAGTATATTAAAATATTAGCTTATGACCAAAAGTAGTTAAGAAATTGTTCCATTCCAATGGTAAAAGGTTCATTGGAAGAATCACTCCTTGGAAGTATCTACTTGGAAAAAGAAGGTGGATATGAGTCATAACTATCCAAAGCTCTTTCAAATCTCGGTACTCCTCATATTCCCTTATTGTCAATTATTATTCTTTATTTCGCATTCGTTGCACTTCTGCACTTAAGTTATGTTGGGGATGACATTGTTCTTAAGTGGGAGAGTCTATAACAACCCAAGATTGTTACCATGGCTAATATAAGACAAACCAAGCTTTAATTTCCATTTCATTAGACTCAAATGATCATTTAAACCTAACCCTGGAAGTTTGGGATCAATCGGAGCTCATTTAAGCAATTTAGTCATTTTGCGTATTTTAAGATCCTGGAAATTAGCTAAATTAATTTGATCTCCAAGTTAAAATCTGATGTCATTTTTGAATTTCTCACACCCTAACTTATTAAGGGTGAAATTTTGGAAATTTTCGGAGGTCATCTGGTCCTAAATTGGATTTAGAATCATTGGAATTAATTATATTAATTAAGGAATAAATAATATTAATTAAATTAATTTTTAATTAAATTTTAATAGGTAGGATTTACTGTCGGGACCGCGGCAGATCTGCAGCAAAGTCTAGATAGTCGTGCCCGAATCAATCGTCAGCCGCTAGATCACGCCCATGATCCAATGGCTGTCAGTGTTCATCAAGTTTGCTAAATAGAAGGCGCATCAGACCATTCATTCCCAATGGCTTCGATGATCAGATGGTTTTGCCTTTATTCGCCACTGTTCATTTTCATTTCCAAATGCTTGCCTGATAGCAGAGTGCCCCACAATCGTTCCAATGTCAGAGGCTATCTGCCACCCTTTAGCCACATCAGCAAAACTGTTAGCTACTTCCCTTAAATGGCAGAGCTAGCGCAGTGAATCAAGGGATCTAATCCTTCTTCTTGGGGTAACTTGAGAGCTTACCCTGCTGGCCAAGCCTAAGCCATGGCTTCAAGCCATGGCAGCCACCCCTAATCCTCTCGTGAGCTACAAATAGCTCAAAACCCTCTTAGTGAACTTTTTTGTTCACTATAACTCACTCAATCTCCCTCAGCCCTTCCTGTCAAGCTCTTCGCTACTCTCGGTGATCCTAGCCTCTTCCCTAGCCATCTGAGGTTGTCATCAAGTTTTCATACCCCTTGAGCAAGTTCTTATGATCGCATGAGGTGCCTGCAGCATCCTCCAGCTCCTTGTCCCTATAAATTTTGCTCTCCCAGGTACTGCCTCTATCCTCATTGGGTTGAGCTAACCCAATGTAAGCAAATACATGTATGGTAGCTATGTGATGTTGAGATCTTTATTATAGTACCCTAGGCTATCGTCGCATAGTATATTGGATTAGGAAAGCTCAGTCCAGGCAGTGAAAACTCACTGGCTGGATGGAGCTAGCACCCATTAAAGATAAGAGTAACCCACTGAAAATTGGGACCCACTCTCAATCTATTAACCTTCATAATTGCATACCTTGGTTTTTCTAATGCAATGTAATCGTCATTGGGGCTCGGGATAGCTTCAATCGATCAAACTGTTTGATCGGGCTACGACACTCCACAGTGCTGAGCCCGAGTAAGGTCCCAGTTACTGGGCACCACCCATGCTAAGTGGCCTTGGGGCTTCAATCAGCCTCACTGTCTAGATGGTGTAGGGATTGAGCCCCGGACCTGAGAATGCCTCTGTATGGAGAATTGAAATCCCACAATAAACCCTAAAATAAGGTTTAGGTTGAATAAGGTCCCAACATCTCTGACCATCTAGCAGAGGGTTTCCATGTCCAGGCGGTGCATCTTCACTTAAGGATCGCGTAGCCATCGAGATGTAGGTGTAACGTGCCATAGTAGTGGAGATTTAGGCTTTGAAAGGGTAGCTCTAGTCGGCCTATCGGAGGAGATGTCGGGGATGATGACACTATCGCTTTGGGCTGAGTCAGCCCAGGCCCACGCGGTGCGACAGTGCCAACCCAATCGAGCCCCGTGCGGCCCGCGCCTTTTGATTTCAGGCTGAGTTTTTAATCTAATTAATTGGAATTAAATTCCTTATGGAAATTAGATTTAATTAATTAAGCCTATGATTCATTAATTAAAATCATTCAATCTAAATTCTTTAAATAACTTTAGTTATACTATTCCAAATTATATGATCCAATATATTATTTTGATCAGTAAAATGTAATAAATATTAATCTACAATAAAAATCCACCTTCTATAAATTAAAATTTCTAATCTAGCCTAATCTCTCTCTAAGCTTAATTAGTGAGTATTTAATTCATTTATTTACCAAATAGCATGTTTAATATCTCTAAATATTCATATGACTGAGAAGGACTTAATTATGCCATGAAAAATATTTTAAGAATTTAAAATCATTAATCACCTCTTAACTATCCTAAGTAGTGATTAGTGAATAATTAGCTTAATTAACCTTTAACTTTTAAGATCTTGATACTTATGAACTCCATAAGTCTTATAGTACTTATTTATGAACTTAAGTCTCACTTTCTTAGCCTAATTTTATTAATCACCCTTAATATCCTTAAAAATGGATTAGTATTTATTAGGTCTATCCTAAGTGCAAAAATTATGAATTAAGGTGTTAATTCCTTCATTAGACAATAATGAACCTATTAGAATTGATTATAATCAAATTGGAAGCCTAGATCTTGAAATCCCAATTTTACCCTTGGGAAGAGTATTTTGGTCATTATTGACCAAAAGTTGATTGAAGAGTCTTAAAACCCTAGAATTCTAATTAAATGCCTTAAGATAATAGGAAAATAGTTTAAGAGCCTTTAAACTTAATTAATTGATCTTAAATGTTAAATCTTAAAATCCTCTTAGAATTTAATTTAGAATCATCAAACCTTTAAGATAATCCCTGATCTTCAATATAAACTTATTAATTAAATATGAACCTTGTGAAATCAGTATTTGTTAACTTAACTACATCTAATTTAATCCTAGTATTCTTCCTAAATATTTGTTTTAAGGAGAACCTTAAGTCTAACCTTAGCTAAAATCTTAAGCAATTAATCTAAAACCTTAGATCCTTAAGTGTTGGAACCTTGGATTTAGAGTTTAAACCCCAAATTCGAGTTTAACTTTAAATCCCTAAATCTTGATTTTTTTAGATCAAGATTGGGTATGGGTTATTAAACTATAATAATGAAGTTGTTGAATTATTTATTTAACCTTTGTAGTTGACACTTTGGATTATGAGTTAAAACTTGTTATGTTCTAATGTTTAACCTTAAGAATGTGAATCTAGGATTATACTTGATAGTTGTATATTAGAGATTTTAAGATTGTACTATCTCAGAGTAGATATAACAAATTAAAGTTAGACAATAATAGATATTACACTTGAAGATGTAACATGATGTGAAAATGTCCTTTTTAAAATATAGACTTTTAACATGCAATTAAGAAGATTTATATAATAAAGTAACATACAATCATCACAATAAATTACAAGTTCATACTCAACATTCACATGAAAATATCTACTACATAGGTCAAGCCTAACCCCTCCCCAAAAAGAGGTTTAGACTACCATTAAAAAAGAAACAAGAACAAAGATGTTTGAAAGATTGCAAGCATAGATTATTTCACAATGAAATACTTTAAAAAAATCAAAAGAAAAGAAGAGTTTGATGTTACTAAAGGAACATTCTCTTGAGAGTTCCATTTATTTTCTCCTTTATCTTCTTCCTCCTTCAAATTCTGAATGGCATCTTAAGGGTTTCACCCTTTTTTCTCTTGAGGTGGCTGAAAGTTCTCTCTAAGGAACCTTGATTTTATCCCTAATGATTCTTGATAAATCTAAGATTTATAGAAAAATAAGATAACAAAAATAAACACTTTTCTGTTAGAAATGTATACTTTGATGTGCTTTCACTTATTTTCAGGGTAAAAGAAGAGCTAAACTGAATCTGGGTTAAAACAAGAAATTCTAAAAAAAAAACCGCTACGGTGCGTTCCAGCGCGCCACAGCGCCTAAGTGGACCAAGACCGAGAGCTCGGCGCTAACGCGCACTGTAGCAGATCAATACAAAGAGCATAGCACTATCGCGCACTGCAATGGAAATTCACTTAGCGTAATCCGAATATGTTCCGCTATCGCGCGTCGTGGCGATCTCAAACAAAGACTCTGGCGCTACCGCACGCCCAAGCGGATCAAGACAGAGAGCTCTGTGCTATTGCGTGCAGTACCGTTCTCAAGACAGAGACACTGGCTCTACAGCGTGCCATAACAGCAATAAATAGATAGCTCAGCGCTACCGCGCGCCGCAGTGGACATAAATCCGAGAGCTCGGTGCTACCACGCACCGCAGTGGATACAAGACATAGAGCTCGACGCTACTACGCACCACAGCGGACACAAGCCCGAGAGCTCGACTCTACTGTGCACCGCAGCAGGCATTTACTTAGCAAAGATTCTAATGCTAAACCGCTACAGCGCGCCCCCGTCGTGATTTCAAGCAGGAATAAGCATTAAAAGCAGTATAGGGAAGGCCAAAAAAATCTCAAATTCTTTGCCTTTCCATAGCAGCCATTAATTCAAAATGCAATCAATTCTCCTCCTTTTTAAGAGAACAAAGGAATATTCAGTTTAATTCATTTAATTTTTAAGAAGATGAAAGGTTGGCTGCAATAATGCAAAATACCTTACTCAGCATCTATAAAAGCTGAGAAGAAATACTGAGGAAGGGTTCCACTCTTTGACACTTATAGATCTAGAAAATCTAAAGCTACAGCCACAAAAGGAAGGAAAAACTCTGCCCAAGGAATGAAGAGGCTGACATCAAGGGAAGCATGAAGCAAGCTCAGAAATCAGAGAGGAGAACAAGGTCAGAGAGAAAGAGAAAATCTGGTAAACGCAATAGCTGTTCCTACTACTGTATCTCAACCCTTTGATTTATTTTCTGCAAGAACCATGCAAGGGTTAAAAGTTCTATTTTATATTTTTTGCATTTCTTTTGTGATGGAAGGCTAAACCCTCATTGGGGAGGGTTGGTTATAATCTTGTTATATTTGTACTCAACCTTTTCTAATGAATAAAATTCTCTAGTCAATTTTTGATTACTGATATGGAGGATTGCTTGAATGAATGTTGTGTAATAAATGATTTTACTTAAGATAAAACTTTTTAAACGAGAGAACTAACAAGCTTGTTGATCACTTTATAACTAAGGACTTGCACATCGAGCATCCTCGCCGCGAAAATCTGTGATAATATTTGTTGCGCAATGATGATCAGTGCAACTACTTAGGATCTGGAATGATGAGCTGAGCGATAGAAAATTAAGCGATCTTAGAGCTCCCTGCTCATCATTGGCTCTAGTTAGGAATAAGTGCACAATTGCTGAGAGCCCAGTGTCAAGCTCTTAAGCATTGTTGCATTATTCCTCTTGCTAAGCTAAGAAGTTGACATGTGTGAGTCAAGAACCACCAAATATGCTCCATTGCTCATTCTAGTTAAAAGAGGAAGATGAAGAATTGAGTGCTCGTGGGTGAATGTGATATAATCAACTAGCCCAACGATTAATTTTCTTAGCTAACTATGATAGATGCATGAGATGTTGTTTGGTGGGATCAAGTTCACATGAGTGTACAAATTAAAATGCTAGATTTGAGAACTTAGATGTACGTATCATATTTAATTCATATCGGTCACGTGAAGGTTTATGTGCTGGGGTTGAACTATTTTGAGTTCATCTTGAGCACTGAACATGATATAGTTGGTATTAGAGGACATTCTAATGCTATTGTTGCTTGATCATAATTAAAACATTTGAGTAATTTGACACATTAAGTTGACAAAGATGAGTACTACACTAAACCCCTTAATGAACTACATATTAAACCCAACTCTACCTACTTCTTCTAGTAATTTCTAATTAAAGAATATTGCTTGTTAATTTGGAACTAAAATCACAACTTGTCCTTGGTCCAAACATCATTGAAAACAAATATACTTTAACATCTAAACGCTCCGCTCTCAGTGGACGAAAAATTCCCGAGACTTCACAATCTCTTATTACTTTAGACCACGTACACTTGCGTGTGAGCGCAGATGTGTATTTACAGTCTGTCAATCCTCTTGGCTTTAGGGTTTCTGTTTGGCTTAAATATCCTACTTGCACCACCCAAGGGAAGGCCAAAATTTGCCTCTTTTTCCTCAATGAATAGGACATTTTGCATTCTGATCTGTATCAAGTGCCTGGGTACGAGCACTCTACTTTTGCACAGGTTTTAATGGAGCCTAGGCATCATGGCTTCTTTTTTTCCTGCATTTGGAGTGCACCTGAGTTCGACAGTTTATGTTGGGTTGGCGCTCAGGGCGCGCCTGAGCACGATAATGCCTGTCGGGTTAGCACTCATGGCGCGCTTGAGCGCAACAGTTTCTGTCTAATATGTGTTCTAGGCGCACTGAGCGTGTCTTTGTCTGATTGGCGCTCAAGGAGCGCTTGAGTGCCTATGTCTCTGTCTTATGTTGTCCATGTGTATGGGTTGATGCGCCAAGGAGTGCCTCAATGCTGGCTACTCTCCTTAACCAATTGTTATGTTGAAATCATTGGAATACCTTGGATTGCTGTAAAATTCAAATGCAAACAAAACATTTAAAAATAGATTAAAATTACCTTTTCAAACACTAAATAATGCAAAAAAATTGAGAGATTTTAATATAAATGTGTGACTTATCAGATTTCCTCATTTTGTTGTTGGTGTTGATGGCTTCTACTTAAATGACTTATTGCTTGGATATTTATTGGGAAATTATAGTAAATAGATAATCCATTATAGTGGACTTACGCTTCTACAAAGCTGCAACTTACAATGACAATTTGGTGAAACTTCCTTCTAGAGCAGAAAACATGGTTTCTTCTCTCAAACCACTTCTTTTAGACTAATCTTTGGTTTTTAATCGACCTCAAAATAATGTAATATCTTTCAAAAGAAACCATGAGTTCTGAAAGCAATGTTTGTTTTTCATTCAATGTAAGTTCTTATCATATTCGAAAGCTTTGTAATATTATTATGAATATTTAAACATAAATTGAATTGAATATATTATCATATTCTTCATGAATGATGCTGAGATGGTTGTGCAGTAGACTTTTATATTCTCTTACACTTTGCTTAATCACCCAATAGAGTCATTAGCAGTTAACGCCTAATGCCGGTTTAGCTTCACTAACCTGTCATCGGGTGTTACAGCAGCAGCATCCATGCAATTTTGGGCTTGCAAACTTACAATTTTTTGTATCAAATTTGTTAAAAATGTGAGCCTGATTTTAGGGTTGAAAGTTTAAATCTATTATCATATTAATTAGTGTTTTTTAGTGTTAAGCAGCAAAAGCAACAAACTACTCCCAGCAACCCAGAAGCAGCAACAACCCTATCAACAGCAAAATCAACAACTATCCCAGTACAGCAGAACCAACAATAGCCCCAGCAATAATAAAAGCAACAATAGCCATTGTAATCACAGAAGTGGCACCAATCCCAGTAATCCCAAAAGTAGCAACAACCCCAACAGCAACAGAACCATCATTTGCCCCAATAGCAGCAGACTAGTAGCTTCCCAAGCAATATGAGAACCAGCAATAGCTCCAGCAGTAACAAAACTAGCAATATCCTCAGCAGCCGTAAAACTAGTAGCATCCCCAGTAGCAACATAAGTCATAACAGCGCTAACACTAGTTAAGGCAGTGGCAGCCCTAGCACTAGCAGAGGCAGCAGTAGCCACAACAATAGCAGAAACAATACTAGCACTAGCAACTCCATAAGTAGTAGCAGCCCCAGTACCATCATAAGCAGCGGCAATAATAAAAGCAACAACACTAGATAGTAGAAGCCCCAGCACCACTGGAGGCAACACCCGCCTCAGCACCAGCAGAGGTAGCAGAAGCCCCGGCACCACTAACGACAACACCTGCCTCAGCACCAGCACACTCAACAGAAGCCCCAGCACTAAGAAAAATAATAAATTGAAAATTAGATTTGCTTAAAACTAGGAATATAATAATTTGAAAATATCAAATTGGTAAAAATAGGAAATAATAATTTGAAATTTCTAGATTTGTAAAATTGGAAAAATAATAATTTAAAGCAATCATGAGTAATAATGAAATAGTCCATATATCACATAATGCCAAAATCAGCGGAAGCAGAAGCAACCCAAGAAGTAACAACAAATGCAACAAGTCCTGACAGCAGCAGAAGTAGCAACCCCAATAGCAGTAGAAACTGTTGATAAGAAAAAACGGCACAAGACAAACAATGCGGAATACCACTTGTAATGCAAACAACAAACCAAAGTCTAAAGACTTTGAGAATTGGGGTGCGTTGACAGTTACCGAGCTAGCTTTGAAATCACGAAATCACGATAAAAAAAATTGCAGCACATACAAATCATTCAAACACAAGCATATACGTGGAAAACCCAAAGATTGGGAAAATCCACGAAGCCACACCAATGAGAAAATCAACTATGAAAAAAAAAAAGCTTCAAGGTTTACAGAGTTACAAGAGCTATATCACATCAGCATACACAACTGTAGCTCTACTCCTAGAATGGAGAAAAACGAAGAAGCTGTTACCTAAAGTTTCTTCATCAAACAACAAGTCTTATCTTGCTCAATAGCACCTAGGGTTCTTCTCCTTCAAGCCACCAAAAGCCTCCAAACTGATTGCAAAATCCTTAGTCCTCTTCTCAGCACTTATCCTTAAGTACTTAGGTGATTCCCGAACTCCAAAATATTCAAAATGCCATCAGATTTCTTCAGATCTTGAGTTGGAACAAAGCAGGTCTCCATCGGGCACTGCGGCGCACTGTAGCGCCTGACCTTCCAGAATGTAGTGCACTACGGTGCTCAAACTTTGAAATAGCGGCCTATTAGTTTGAATGTGATCCAAAAAATATTTCACCTGAAATGACGCCGCGGTGCGCTACGGTGCCTCGATCCGCTATGGCGCGTTGCAGCTACGAATTCCGCTGCAGCTACGAATTCTGCTGCAGCGCGCTGCAACACCTACATTTTGGTTGCTGACCGCTAAGGCGCTACTGCACCTCAGCTTTGGATTGGGACTGCTAGGTGCGCGCTGTGGCGCATCGTGGCACGCTGTGGCGCGTCATGGCGCGCTACAGTGCCCGAGCTACAGCTGGGCACTAAAATCTCCATTACACAACAATCTCCCACTTGGAGACTTCTAAGCAACCTTTCCTAGCTTCCTCCATTGAATCTTCACTGTCTTCTTTTGTGTCTGTCAAAGATTGTGGTGTGGCTCACCACCGCTCTCCCTTCACGTATCGAGGTCAACTGAAGTTGCATATAGCTTATGTTTCTCCACTGTTACTACTTTGGTAAGCATGTCAACTAGATTCTTAGAAGTATGAATCTTCTCCAATCCAAGCTACCCTTCTTCCAACAGTGTTCGGATGAAATGGTAACAAAGTTGAATGCGCTTTGTCCTGACATGAAAAGTGGCATTCTTAGCTAAGTGAATGGCGCTCATACTATCACTATAGAGCTTCACATCCCTCTACTCCTTGCCTAATTCAACCATGGATCCCTTTAACCAAATCATCTCCTTGCTTGTTTCTGTGATGGCAATATACTCTACTTCCATTGTAGATAGTGATACAATGTTCTGTAGCTTGGAGATCCAACTCACCGCTGCACTACCTAATGTATAGACATAGCCTGTAGTTCTTCTACTGCTATCAACATCTCCTATAAGATTTGAGTCTACATATCCATGTAAAGCGATATCAAATCTTCCAAAGCATAGAGTTTTTTCTGATGTACCTTTCAGATACCTTAAAATCCACTTGACCGCATGCCAATAGTGCTTCACTGAGTTTCCCATGAATCTGCTAACCACTCCCACTGCATGGGCAATGTCCGATCTCGTGCAAATCATCGTGTACATCAAGCTCCCAATTATTGAAGCAGAAGGAACCTTCATCATATGTTCCTTCTCCTCTTTAGATTTCAGCATCTGTTCCTTCGATAAGCTGAAGTGACTTTCTAGGAGAGTTCCCACTAGCTTCGCTTCATTCATGTTGAATTGTTTCAGCACCTTTTTAACATAATTCTTCTGTGACAGCTTCAGAATTCCTACACTTCTCTCACTATGGATTCTCATTCCAAGAATCTGCTTGGCCGACCCCAAGTCCTTCATGTCAAACTCCCTTAACATCTACTCTTTTAGCATCTTTATCTCCTTCATGTCCGATCTTGTGATCAACATATCATCTATATACAATAATAGAATGATATAAGAGGACTTACACTACTTTATATAACAGCAGTGATCCGCCTAGCATCTTTTTGTATCTTGATTCTGACATGAACCTATCAAACCTTTTGTACCACTGCCTTAGCACCTGCTTCAAGTCATAGAGGTTTTTCTTGAGCTTGCACACTAGCTCAAACTTCTCTTTTCCTTAAGCCTTGTACCCTTTAGGCTGTTGCATATAAAGCTCTTCTTCCATTCCTTCATGAAGGAATGCAGTTTTAACATCCATTTTCTCCAGATGCAAATCTTCAACAACAAGAATGTTTAGCACAACCCTGATGGTTGTCATCTTCACAACTGGGGCAAAGATCTCACAGTAGTTGACCCCATGCTTTTGCTAGAAACCTTTAACTACAAGTCTCACCTTGTAGCATTTGCTTCCATTCATCTCTTCCTTCATCCGATAAGCCCACTTATTTTAAAGAGCTTTCTTCCCGGCTAGTAATGAGTGATGTCATTTCATCATTCATGGCAGCCTCCTACTTGCTTGAATCTTCAACTTGAAATGCCTCTTCTAAGTTTTCTGGTTCACCACTATCAATTAGTAATAAATAGGACAAAGAAGGAGAGTACCTCTGTGGCGGTCTAGACACTCTTGTGAATCTTCTTAACATAGGTGTTTGTGGTTCAACATGGACACCCTCTTGAGCTTCTCCAACATCTAGCTCAGCGTTGTCATCAATCTCTATGTGCCGAGATTCTCCATCTGAAGCATCCTTGGAGTCAGTCTTAACTCTCATACAATCTTTGTACATCTCACTTTCATTGAAAGTGACATCCTTACTTCTGATGATTTTATGGTTCAGATTATCCCAGAATCTGTATCTGAACTCACCTGCGCCATATCTAAAAAATGTACACTTGATCACCTTTGCATCAAGTTTTCTCCTGGATCCTGCATCAATATGAACATTGGATGAGCAAACAAATACCTTGAGGTGGTTCAACTTCACCTCCTTTCAGCTCCAAGCTTCCTCAGGGATCCCTTCATTCAAGGGTATAGAAGGTTCCCTATTGATTAGATAAACAACCGTATTAACGGCTTCCGCCTAGAACTACCTTGGGAGACCTACATGCAATCTCATGCTTCTGGCTCTCTCTATGATGGTATAGTTCATTCATTCTGCTACACCATTTTG
Organism: Gastrodia elata; assembly: GCA_016760335.1. NCBI lineage: Eukaryota > Viridiplantae > Streptophyta > Magnoliopsida > Asparagales > Orchidaceae > Gastrodia > Gastrodia elata. Next base: position 32,884,163 of record CM028678.1, on the reverse strand, counting down.
TTGCGATGTTCTAGGAACTTTAAACTCCCTCTTGATTCCTCTCAAGGCGTAGAACTCCTTGAACTCCTTATCATAATACTCGCCGCCATTATCAGACCTTAAGCATTTCAGCTTTAATCCGATCTCATCCTCCACCAAAGCTAACCACTTTCCAAACACATCAAACATGTCAAATCTGTGCTTTAGAAAGTAAACCCATACCTTTTTTGTATGACCATCAATGAAGCTGACGAAGTATGTTGCTCCACCTATGGAGGATATGGGAGCTGGTCCTCATACATCTGTATGTACCAACTTCAATTCCTTGCTTTTGAGCTCCCTTCCAATTTTGGAGAAGGAAATTTTATTCAATTTGCCTAGCACGTAATCTTCACAGAAATCCAAGTCAACTGACCTCAACCCTTGGAGCTTCCCTTTTGATTGTAGAGATTTCAGTCCCCTCTCACACATATGGCCAAGCCTCCGGTGCCATAGATCTGCATCTATCTCCTCTGTAGCTATAATAGTGTCAGACACTTTATTGATCAAGTAAATTATACCTTCCATACTACCCCCGTGCAATAATAAGTGCACCCTTGGTTACCTTCCATGAGTTTCCTGTGAAACAAGTACTGTAGCATTCTCTAGCTAACTAGCTTACTGAGATCAAATTCCTTCTTAGACATGGCACATGTCTAACATCCTTTAGCTTCCAAACAACGCTGCTTGGTAGCTTTACATCCACGTCACCTCTGCCTATGATTTCACATGCCTTATCATCTCCAAAATATACTTTTCCCAAGTCACCCTTGGTGTAGTTCTTGAATGCACTCCTCGATGGAGTTGCAAGAAAAGAGGCGCCTGAGTCCACAACCCAAGACTCCATGTTAACAAGTGAGAGGATCAAAGCATCCTGATCCTCCTCAACTGAAACATTTGTAGTGGGGCTCAACATCTTACCAGCACTTGGCTCGACGGAGTTGCAAGAAAAGAGCCTCATTCAGCACAAGCCCAACGATGTTATCAAACTTCAATGACGCATTCCCTGATGAATTACTTATGGTTGTAAGCAGCATATCCCAACAATCTGGCAATGAAGATAGGAACAACAGAGCTCGGACTTCGTCATCAAAACTGATGCCCACCGAACTCAACTGGCTCGTCATAGTGTTGAACCCATTGAGGTGTTCAGTTACTGAGTGGCAATCCAACATCCTCATATTGAATAATCTTTTCATCAAGAAAATCTTATTCGAAGCTGATGGCTTCTCATACATCCTCGTCAGAGCATTCATGAGATCTATAGTAGTTTTTGCATTAACAATATTGAAAGCAACAGAAGAAGACAGCGATAAACAAATCAAACCCAAAGCGGTTCTATCAAGAACCTCTCATTCTTCATCAGTCATAGTTTCAGGTTTCTTGTCGGCTCCTTTCAATGGAAGATACAACTTCTTCTGGTAGAGCAAATCCTCCATTTGCATTTTCCAGAATGCAAAGTTCGTCCCGCTGAACTTCTCAATCTTGTGCCTCATTTCTTCGGCCATAACTCCCACTCAAACAAGCAAACCCTCCTTAGCAATAAGGCAAAGAACCTAACGCTCTGATACCACTTGTTGGTAAGAAAAAATGACACAAGACAAGCAATGTGGAATACCACTTGTAATACAAACAACAAATTAAAGTCTAGAGACTTTAAGGATCGGGGTGCGTTGACGGTTACCGAGCTAGCTTTGAAATCACAAAATCACAATAAGAAAATCGTAGCACATACAAATCATCCAAACAAAAGCATATACGTGGAAAACCCAAAGATTGTGAAAAATTACGAAGCCACGCCAACGAGAAAATCCACTATGTAAAAAAAAACTTCAAAGTTTACAGAGTTACAAGAGCTATATCACCTCAGCATACACAGTTCTAGCTCTACTCCTAGAATAGAGAAAAGGGAAGAAGCTGCAACCTCCTGAAGTTTCTTCTTCAAACAGCAAGCATTCTCTTGCTCAGCAGCACCCTAGGGTTTTCCCTAGGGTTCTTCTCCTTCAAGCCACCAAAAGCCTCCAAACTAATTGTAAAAGTCTTAGACCTCTTCTCAGCAGTTAACCTTAAGTACTTAGGTCATCCCCGAACTCCAAAATATTCAAAATGCCATCAGATTTCTTCATATCATGACCTGGAACAAAGCAGGTCTCCGTCGGGCGTTGCGGCGCGCTACAGCGCCTGACCTTCCAAAACGCAGTGCGCTGCGGCGCTCAAACTTTCGAAGCAGCGGCCTATTAGTTTGAATATGATCCGAAAAATGTTTCACCTGAAATGACGTCGCGGCGTCACAATCCGCTATGGCATGCTGCAGTGACGAATTGGGCTGCAGCACACTGCATCGCCTGCATTTTGGTTGCTGACCGCTGAGGCGCGCTACTACGCCTCAGCTTTGGATTGGGACCGCCAGGGGCGCCCTGCAGCTGGACACTACAGTCTCCATTACACAACAGAAACAGCAACCCCAACATCAGCCCTTGTAAGAAAACAGGAAAAAAAATAATTTGAAATGATAATGAGTATCTATGAAATGGTATATATATATATATATATATATATATATATCAGATTATACTATTAAATAATTATTTTTCATCATAATCTATTTTACCCTCAAGAACCTGCTTAATCTAGAATTCAAACAAAAAAGAATCAGCAACTCAATGTCATAATTAATTAGTAACACTTTAATAACTTAGTGATTAAATAAACAAATAAAAAATCTTACTAAAGAACAACAATTAATAGCACTTTTAAATGATCTTTGCCCTTATTATCTTTAGAGTGTACTATTTCAAAATGATCTCAAATTACATTTTTTTTATAATTTTTCCAACTTTTGAAATACTTTGGCTTGTTTCGCCTATTTGTATAATTACAATCAAAAGAGTTGTACTTTCTTGAACACTTATATACTCTTCTACAATATTTTGCTTAGGTTCTATTTTATCACTTCTATAGTCATAAAAATTATTTATAGATTCCATTAATGAAAATAATTTTAAATGATAAAAATGTACATATAAGTTTAGAAGTTGAAATGTTTTAAAGAGTTAAAGATAGATATTGTCATATGTATCCTCCAATTAGCTGAAATACTTCTGTTGCTATGTTGGGGCTACTATTTCTTCTATGCTTGCTCTAGCACAATATTCATATGAAATCATAATAAAGAAGCCCATACAACATTTAGACTCGAGCTTTAGTGCAACAATATAAATTCACCTCTAATCTAAAGTTGTTGGGCTTCTTCTGGGGTTGCTCCTAGCTCAGACAGCTCGAGTGCAACATTTATATAAACAATTAAAATCATGCCACCATTCATATCTATTAAATTGTTAGTGCAATATTCAACTTAATGCAAATAATATTAGATCAACATTACTATAAGTTTGCAAAATTAAAACTACTACATTATTCAACATGAAACAAAAAATTATGAAGAAGATAAGAAGCGAGAGTCGGGAATTCGAATAGAAGATAATATTGGGGTTTTATGGCTTTTAACAATTTTATCTCAGTCAACTAGTTGAAATTCGAAATGCTTGAATCGGAGCTGTTGATTTATACAGATATACTTTATATCTATATTTAAAATTATTTTATATAATTCAAGTGACTCGAACCCAATTCGAGTTGAGTCGAGTCCAACTCAAATTGAGTTCACTAACCCGTTCAACTCAAAAAATTTGAAAATTTTGAGTCGAGCTCAGTTTAACTCGAGATTTGGTCGATATTTTAAGTTCTTGGTTAAATTGTCAGCCTAGTTGATGTTGAAAAAGCTCTTGCATAGAATGCCTATGGCTCAAGCTAACTACGGGCATGTATTCAACTGGCTCGGTTGCAAATCAAAAATAACTTTTAAAATAAAGAAAAACAACAATAATAACAAGCTTTAATTCTACTATGTGTGGTTAGTTATATGAATCCTTTATTTTTATTGTGCGGGATCAAATAGAAACTTTTCTCTAAGTTCCAAATAGAGAAGGGGTCTTTCATAATAATTTATTTTCATATTTTTTCTTATCATCCTCTTCCTTTTTAATGTGTGAAATTCATAAAATCAATATTTTTAGCAAGGGCATAGCACAATTTACGCTTAATATGCCCGAACCATCTATGGCGGCATTCTCTAATCTTATCCACTACTAGAACCACTTTAACTTTGCCACAGATAAACTATTTCTCATTCTATCTTTACGAGTATACTCACTCATCCACCTAAACATCCTCATCTCTGTAATACTTAATTTATCGGTGAATTTTTTCTATGTTGGTCAACATTTTGCCACATAATACAGTTGATCATATAACTGCTTGGCAAAATTTTCCTATGATATTGCGTTGGATTTTTTTATCGCACAACACTCCAACACTCCAAAGCGCAGCGTCATTTCATCCAACCACCTTGGATCCTGTGAATCATACTGCTATCTACTTCACTATTATTTTGAATAGTTGAACCAGAGTACTTGAATCTCCCGCTCTTCTTGATAAAATAAAGAAAAAACAAGCTAATAAAAATAGACTAAATTTAAATCAATTAGGTTTTTGTTAAGCCGAACTTTTTAAATCAAATTAAAATGTCATCGTGTTTGACTAATCAATTGACCTATATATTTGGTTCTTATGGCGTTACATGTAAATTTGAGTTTATGTATAGCTTTAAATTTTCAGTCATTTAGTTATCCAAAAATTAAAAATGAGAACTGAAATTCTAGCACTATACTATGTGAACAAATACGATCAATTGGGCTCGACTTTTTTGTTTCAACCAATTAACACTGTTAAAGCCGGGTGCACATGGAACCCTTACCGTAGAGCAGTGTCAAAAAAGCTACTGTTTGTACACAAAAGCCCCTCGATCTATAATTGCTTTACTTGTGTCACTCCTTGGTTCATCATCGTTCATTCGGTGTCGTTTAACAAGCACTAGCATCATTTTGTGCATCAAATACGGTGCCAATGGCATCGCATTATATGTCGAACAATGGATTCAAGTTTGCTGTCGGTGATCTAAAGAATCATCCAGATCAACCATGGATTCTTTTCGAGAACCTGGAGGGGGAAGCATTGTACACATCATTTAACTGCAAAGAACATTACATTGTACATGTATACATGCGTGTCAATCTCACATTAAATTTCATAGCACAAGCAAGTTCACGTGTCCAACACAAAAATTGAAAAATAGTACAAGTATGTGATGTAGATTTCAGCTATAGATATACTTGGTTGTTTGGAGATGCAAATCAGACCTCCACCATTGATGAATACCGTGAGCCATTATGAAGTCTGGAGAAGGGCTCAAATTCACTGTCAAACTAGCCGATGGCAGAAGGTGCAGAGGCTCAGATTCCTTCCCAAGTGCTCTAAGTAACATATCCCCCAGCGAATTCCGGGTGGCCAACTTCTCAATGATCCCAACTCCCAAATCATCCATATTCTTACGGTGTTCGAAGTACCCGACGTACTCCGCACAGATATGATCGCTCGGATTCACATACAGATTCGGCACCCATGAGGACAGAAGCAAGAAAGGGTCCTCCAACACCTCCCTCACTCGTTGACCCTTAAGCGCGAAGCTCAGCCCAGCAGTGACCAAACTGGCTGCAATTCGCACTCCCTGCTTTACATTCTGATTCGCTATCCGCTCAATAGGAGCAGAGACGAACGGAGGATTGAAGAGGTGGGCTTCGAGAAGAATGCCGGACTTTGCCATGTTCCTTCCAGCAAGAGAAGCCATGGCTGACCCTAAAGAGTGGCCAGCAAGCCAGATGTTAGAGCTTCCGGATGCAGAGACCAGGTTACGGACAGCCTGAATCGTGATCTCGAACCGAGAGGTCTGATGGAGGGAATTCTTGATCAAATGCAGGTCCAGAGAGAGATCTCGGTTGAGTGAGTCCTTCTTAGCGAGAGTGCCGCGGAAGGCAATCACAAATCTAGGAGCATTGGAAGGCGTGATGTCGGAAGAAGAAGTAGGGTGATTGTATCTGAAAATCGCACCGAATATGGAATAATCAACATCATCGACGAGTCTGCGGATCAATTCGAAATGGAAGGCTTCCCACCAAGGAGGGGCGAGGGCTTCGGGCCCTTCCTGAAGTTCTTGCCGGTCCCCCTCTAAGATATACACGCTCTGAACCAAACAGGCAGCAGCAGATCTGCGATAATGCGGACACTTCCTATATGATGGAAGATAGAAAGAGTCAACTTCTTGTAATGCCCTTTGATTAAGTTAGTGGTATAGTTATTTCTTGAAAGAAATTATATCTTTGGTTATTAAAAGATTCTCAATTTAGTCTTAGAGAAATATTAAATTGCTCTAAATATTTTCTCAATTATTTTTTAAAAATCAAAATAAGTGCCAATTTAAAAACATTTTTCTGATAAATATGGACATTTTGAGCATTTTAACAATCTTGGGACTAAATAGATACTTTTCAATAATCCGTGAACCATTTCAAGAAATAACCCATTAATGATATTATCCATATAAGACAAGAAAAAGCTACCTAGCCCCCCAACTTTGACAGTAACCATCCCCCAAAATTCATAAAATGGGAAAATTATTTCTAAAAGTCCAGCAGGAACACTCACGCAAAAAGTGAATTTTTAAGTTTTTTTATTTTTATTTTATTTTTTAATTTTAGGGGATAGGTATTGGGAAAGGAAAAAAGTTTGATGGCACATAAATAGTTTCCCAAATGCATAGATGACTAGATTTATATTTAATGAATCTCACACGTAAAAGTAAATTTAATCATTATTTTTTGTGAGTAAGAAAAATTATATTTTTTGGAAGCTATTTGGGGATTATTTGGAGTCCTATATCTAAACTCTAGGGAGGCGTATAACAGAAATCATACGACAAATACATAGGAAATAGGAGTGATTGCATAAATTAAAATATTTTTAAACAGTTTTTTTTTTTCAAACTATTTTTATTCTAAGAATTTAGAAATTAATTATGCATTGTACATATATTATAAATAAATGAAATTCATAGTAATACCCAAATTTTATGCAATCAATTTTTCATACTGCCATATAAGTTTTAACAGCACTTTAAACATCAATCTTAGCACAAATTTACCAATTTATTATCATCCAGCATTTTAAACGAAGTATGGCATTACACTCCACAACACAAACATAAAATAACAGTTCAGAAAATAACAAAAACTCTACTGTGGATAATTAGGCTACCCAAACCATTTACAAAAAACAGTTTTTGTGAATGGCGTTATAGGCCAATTAAGGCTCTTCTTGTTGAAGCTTGTCTTATTTCAGAATAAAAAAAATAGTTTCTATACTATCAAATACTAAATTTCATGTTGTACAGAACTTGAAACTAAAAAGCATCAACAGTGAGACAGAGATTAAGACATACCAATTTAAAGAAGAGGCCAAATGGACAGGTCCTGAGATTCTAAACACGTCCCTATCAGACGACATCACTAGCAAATATATCTTGAATGCTTATTGAATGGCACAGCACTGAGGAAGAAGAAGAAATAAAATCATTGCTATAAGATTAAAGAATGACAATTTCCAGCAATAAAAACAAGATAGAATTGCTCAATGTATTCACTCCTAAATGCAGATACGCTTCCTAGAATGATGTTAAAAATTAAGAGAAAAAGAATGTATGGTGCTTTAAAAAATAGAAAAATACTCATGCAACAATTTAATTTAGAATATGTTCATTAAGAACATCTTTTAAATTTGAATAAAAACAAAAGTAACTTAACATTGAAAAATAAGATTTTATTAAGAGCAAATAGTTTAAAGGATTTGATAACACAACATAAAGCTGTAACAATTTAAACTTTTTGAAAAATATCATGAGAGAAATGAAAATAAAAGGTGCAAAAAGGATGTGGACATAGTAATGCAAGTCCAAGCTTGTTATCAAGTATTCAGTTATGTATGCAGTTTATATATACCATGTCATGCATTTTGATAAGTAAAATCTCATATTTTACAATAGATATTTTCCTACATAAATTAACTGAAAGCAAATACTACAATATAGAACAAACTTTCACGTTATAAATAAAAAATAAAAAATGCAAGAAATGGATACTCATCTTGGTATAAGCTAGCTACCATACCACAATGCAAGGAAAATCAATGAATCCCCACCCATTTTTTGCGCCAAGGGATAAGTTTGTTATCAGTTAGTAATATGCTTGTTCAAGACTGCAGAAAACTTTGCAGAACATTCTTCCCTTTTGAGCTAGATGAGCTCTCACCATTAGTATTAAATAATAATGCTCAAGGATCCATTGATTTTTAAGAGAATCCCACAATAAACAAGAGCTAAAAATCAAAAGTTTAATAAAAGATAAGTTTTCTTATTTATATCAACTTAAAATATAAAATATATTTTTTATAATTTACATTTATTATTTTCAAATAATGAGACTCGTAAAAATCAAATTATACAATCCAATGAATTTTAGATTTTTATTTTTAGATAAATGTATAGTTCTAGACTACATAGCTCTCAACCACAAACCATCAACCATTGAGAAAACTTTTTTCGCTCTTTTTAGCATTGAATTATTTGCAGCTTTTATTACCAACTAAGAATTTCATATTATGTCTTAATTTTTACATAATTTTACTTAGAAGCATGCATATTATGATCTTAATTTTTAGTTAAAAAGAATTAAAATCATATTAAGAACTCATGCCTTCAGTAAATTTCAAGTCAACTCAACAAAGGATTGATAAGAGAGTAGAGTGCACTTACAGGTGCAAATGGGAATCATTAGTCTTTGATTTCTCTTATTTTTAATTTCGATAAATTTTTATTTCAACAGTTCTAGGTTAAATTGATGAAATTGATGATTTTAGTTGCACTTCATTTTATTATTTATATATTTTGAAATTAATATTTAATTAGAAAAAGATAAAATTTTAAAAATAATAAAATAACCTATTTAGCCACACTAAAATTTTAAATTTTTTATATACAGTTGACAAAGCTAGATGAATGGAGATATATCTTCAAGTCCTAAAGAGAAGCAATAATTCTCATAAAAGAAATGTTGGAAACAACAAAGGTCATAATTAGTTTGCCCTCTAAAACTTTTAGCACTCTAAGAGTTTCAGCTAAGAAAGTCAAAGCTTTTGCAAATTGATATCAACAATATGCCGAATAGTGATTCTTATCAATATGCTAAATGTGAAAAAAATCACAAACGACAGTGTTTTACTAGACAAAAATATTTCTTAAGATATCACCAACAACAACATTTTTTAACTGTTCAAAGTATCAATTCAACTCAGATCTTAATGAGAAGGGTTAAATAAAATATATAATCTTGGATATGAGAATAACTTGAGAAAAGTAAAGAAAAATGACAAGGTTGATGTAGAAAGATTACAAAGAGAAGGTGCTCACATATTCAATATGCGAAAGGCAAAAACTGTAAACATTCCTTTGGGTGGACACCTCAAATTGACAGCTACACTGTGTCCATCAAGTGAAGGGAATATAGCAGAGATGATACATATTTCTTATGCCTCAACAGTTGGCAGCTTGATATATACTATAGTAGGTCTGGCATAGCATATGTTGTTGGATTAGTGAGCAAATTTCTCTCAAGAAATGGAGATACTCATTAAGAAGCAATGAGGTGGACTCTGTGCTGCCTGCGATGCACATCTAACATAAGACTCTACTTTGGAGATAGTAACCAAATACTAATTGGGTGTACGCAGATCTGACATAGCAAGTGATGTGGATACTATAAAGTATATTTCGGTCTTTGTGGCTACCTTTGCAATTGCAATGTTGTGGCAATTTAAATTGCAGAAATGTGTCGCTTTAACATCTACAAAGGCTGAGTATATTATTATCACTGAGGGTTGCTGGATTAAGCAATTTCTGGAAAATCTGAAATTCAAGAAAAAAAATTATGTGATGTATAGTGACAATCAAAGTGTTATTCATTTATCAAAGAAAGCTACATTCCACTCCAGATCAAAATATATAGAGGTCAAATACTACTAGATCAGAAACGTGCTGGACCAAAAGCTACTACAGCTAGACAATGTTCATACTAACAAGAATGGGTCATATATACTAATTAAGAGCCCGCCTAAGAAGAAGATGGAAGAATGCAAGATGAGAGCAGGTCTGTAAATACTTTTTGGATGTTCTGAAGGGAAAAATCTATTGGATCCAGCCCACCCCCTTTCTATTGATGCATCAAGGCGCATAAGTGAAACATGCCCAGAGGTGTTAGCAAGTTGTAGGCGCTGAACTTAAATGCGCACAAGCGAGCGAGTTGGCCCGGTCTGCGGAGAGGGAGCTTGTGCAAGCCCAAGCACCAGACGAAGCGGGCACTAGCACTATTTGACTCACGCCTAGACACATCAAGAGAACCCGTCCAAACGTGAAAGACTTCAGCATTTCCATAGTCTTCGGTGCTTGAGGACACTCAAGCATCGAGCACTTTGTTTCGTCAACAAAGATGCACGCCCATGCACAAGTGGGTACACCCTGGCTTGGTTAAGTCACGGGAGCAATTGCATGATCATTAATTGGCAGAACAATTGGATCGCGCCCAAACGCATTAAGACTTGTACCGGGCACGTTTAAAGTTGTTCCTAGACACATACATACTTGCGCTTAGGCGCGCATTGTTGAACCATATTAGATGTGCCGCATGTAGAACTTTATGGCAGATCAAATTTATGGCAGATCAATTTTACTCGTTACAGATCAACAAGGTTAATAAATGACTCATTAATTATTATTATTGTCTCAATGAAATTTATGGCAACATCAATAAGTTTGCTCAAATATGAAAGCTTCTCAATCTAATCTTTATAACATAGCCAACAAATTACACGGCTTGCCAAAGACTACAATCTCTGGTCACAACAAGAACTTCTTAAGCATTTTCTTGTAGACTCAATTAGAAGCTAATGGCACCAAGATCCTAAATAGCGCCCCTCACCAACCTAAAAAGGATGGCAAACAAAAGCCACCATTTACAGATTAGAATCATACACATGTTTTCATGCCATGGATAATCCTAATAAGCTGGCCCCATTAATTGCAATTAGCTGAATATTCCTACAACTCTTCTTTCCATTAATTCATGGACACTTTTTTCCTTTTAATGCATTCATGGCAGACCACCCCCACTCATTCATCCTTTAGACAATCACGCTTTTGCAATATCCCACAAAACCAAGATGAGCTGGTTCACCAACCTAAATATAGTGACATTATCGAATGCAGCAACAAAGGAATAAGCACCAGCATTACACTAACTCTATAATTTGGTGTTTTTTAAACTCCAGCCCTACTACAACTTATCTTTCCGTCAGCTAAATAGTAGTATATCCCTTCATGTAACACGACTACCTAATCATTCACTGGGAAACACCCTCTAGAACAACCTGACTGCATTATCCAAACCCAATAAGTGGTTGGCATCCAGATTCAAAGGCTACTGTCGTCATCAAAGGGTCAGGAATGCCGCAGGAAAATGTCACATGGGATTTGCCCTACGACGGGAAGAGATTGACGCATCCAAGTTAGACCTTGGGACCAATGCCGTCGCCCTACGACGGGAAGAGATTGATGCAAACAAACATACTTATAAATCAAAACTACTCGAGCCCGTCGTTGCCAGTCCATGCTTGGGAGAATTTTTGCTGCAATTTCGAGCACATCGATCGCATTAGGATAAAAAATGAAAATCTGAATGAAATAAGGTAAATTCAACAAAAATGAAAGACATGGAAATCAATATCTGTGTTGGGTCGATTAAAATATCGAACTTTCATAGTCACCTGCGGGACAAGAAAAAGAGCTGCCAGAGACCCGCGAAGGATCCCTCGCCGTTTTTCTAGCGCATGAGTATCAAGGAAGAAATATGCTTCGCAGATGAATTGCCGTTTGCCCGACGAGTGGGTCTGATACAAACATATAAAATAGAATATAAAAATAATAATAATAAATTATGATTAATGCACAGGGCAACAAAAAAAAACGACCGTAAATCTATTTCCAATATTTAATAGATATTATTTAAATTTTAAAGTTATCTTATATATATATATATATATATTTTTTTTTTTTCTATATATATGCACTTGCCCGAATCAAAATTAATGCATCAATGCATCAAGTAGCAAAATATTTATTAAATAAATAAGAGCTATATCATATAATGCCCAATTATAGAGCATTTGATAATGCCAAATTATGTTGGTGGTGACATTGGCGATGTCCAGCTTACGTGGAAGAACGAGTGACAATGGTCTACATTTTTACATGCCAAGCTATGGGTGTGGGTCCAGAAAAGGAGCAATAGCCGTGGTGAAAAGCTGATTAATGGTGTCATTCGCTACAGCGCCCTTGTTACTTAAAATTTTCTTTCTTCTTGCTATTATGCTTCTTGACTTGAAATACCACAAAAACACATGTCAAAGTATCACTAATTCTTTAAAAAATAGAAATTTTAACACTAAATTATTTATATTTATTGGGTTATCACATCTCACACTTAACTTCTTGCTCGTCATCGAATAAGTAATGAATACCCATTTTTTGAATACTTAGAATCATTTAATCCTGCTTAGAACAGTTTTGAAATTCTTGTCTATAATTTTAAAGTTGTTCAACAAAGTGATGATTGAATAAGGGTACTACTCATTCGAATTTGATTCAATGTTTCCCCGCTCTTTCAACTTCCTTTTCTCTTTGTCTTTTAAAACATTGAGTAATGTCGAGAACAGATGATTTTGGAAACTCTCAAGTTCTTATATTAGTATAACTGAAGGTTAGTGTTCTTGAACATTTTCGTGTCATATGTGCTTCTTCTTCTTTTGTAATGCATGCATATTACCTCTTTCAAGAGAGACATTTTTCTTCATCCCGATATTTTTTTTTAGTAGTTTGGGAGAAATATTTTTATTCATTTATTTTTCCTTTCTTATGATTTCTTTTTTTCAAAAGAGATACATTTTTCTTCATCCCATTGTTCATGTAATACATTCAGTAAATCCTACAAAAATCTAGCACATTCTTGATTTCGCCATTCATTCATTCATCTCATACAAGTCTTGATTTCTCTCTCACACATAATTTCATAGCATCACAATTTTTTGATAAAAGATACAAGGTAATGATTCTTGTCAGATTTTATTTATATTTTTACAAATGATAGTTACTTACCTTCTCAATCAAATATTTGTCAAACACATTAATTCAAGAAAATTTTTCAGATTGCTAGTTAGAGCTCGATTGCACAGATCTAAATTCACAAAAATTAATAGTATTGATTTTTATAAGGTATGGGCACTTAATTACAGCATTGGTGGATAACCAATACATAAAGAAATTAAACAAACAAACTAGAAAGAAAAAATTACAAAATAAAAAGAAAAATTATAGCATGTTTATTTATGGGTTGCCTCCCAAAGAGTGCTTGGTTTACCGTCTTTAGCCCCACCGAATGGTTGCTTTCTATGCGATCCCCTCCACATGTGCATCTCGTAGTATCATTACTTCGTTTTCCTGAACATGTTCCTCCATGTGGTAGAGTTTGAGTTGTTGATCGTTAACTTTGAAAGATCCCTCTTTTGATGTCAATTCAATTACTCCATGGGGATAAACCTTGAGTATAGTGAATGGTCATGACCACCTAGATTTTAATTTTCTTGGAAATAATTTTAATCTATCATTAAATAGAAAAACATTCATCCCTAGTTCAAAATTTTTGGGCTTTAAAATTTTGTCATGCCATTTCTTAGTTCTTTCCTTATAAATCATGGCATTCTCATATGCATTCATTCTAATTTCTTCCATCTCATTGAGCTATAGAGCTCTTCGCTCTTATGCTTGTTTTAAATCAAAATTAAGTTGTTTTACAGCCTAGAAGGCGCGATGATCCAGCTCAACAGGTGAGTAACACGATTTTCCAAACATAAGTTTGTAAGGTGACATTTATAAAGGAGTTTTGAATGCTGTTCTGTAAGCCCACAAGGTGTCATTTAGTTTAGATGACCAATCTCACCTATTATGACTCACTGTTTTCTCTAGAATTTATTTCAACTCTTTGTTTGAAACTTTCACTTGACCATTTTTTTGTGGGTGATAGACAGTTTTCACTTTGCATTTCATTTCATAGTTTTTAAGCAAAATTTCTAGTTTTCTATTGTAAAAATATATTTCCCCATCACTAATGAGAACTCTAGGTGTGTCAAATATTACTAAGGTTTTTTTTTAAAGAATTTAACTACAATCTTAGCATTGTTATTCACACATGCAGTTGCCTCCACCCATTTTGACATATATTATACAACCACCAAAATATAGTTATTCAGTTTTAATGCTGGAAAATGCCCCATGAAGTCAATTCCTCAAACATTAAAGGGTTATACTTCAAAATTCCTATTTAAGGGTAAGTCATCCCTCTTACCTATGTTCCCTGTCCTCTGGCATTTATCAAACTTTCTGATATACTCAACATTATATTTAAAGATAGTTTGCCATGAGAAACCAGATTGTAATACCTTGGCTGTGGTTCATTCTATGCCATAATGTCCTCCATAAGGTAAAGTATGACAATGGAAAAGCTTTTATTTACTTCATCTTTAGACACACACTTACTCATGATTTGATCTACACATTTTTTATAGAGAATATGATCATACCAAAAGTAATTTTTACTATTGGACAAAAAAAATTCTTTGCTGATAAGTCATTTATTTTGGTATAACACCTGCCACAAGGTAATTAGCAATGTCAACAAACTAAGGTAGTTTTACTGAAATAATAGCGTATAACTATTCATCGGGGAAGCTCTCACATATATCATGAGTCTCATCTAACTCAAGGTAGGTTAATCTAGACAAATTGTCTGCCGCAACATTATCACTTATCTTTTAATCCCTAATTTCCAAATCAAGCTCTTGGAGCAACAGTTCCCACCTTATTAATATAGGATTTGCTTCCTACTTTTGAAGTAAATATTAAATGGTGGCATAATCGATATGAATAGTTTTTGAGCCAATTAAGTATGAGCAAAATTTGTCAAAAGCAAAGATCACGACCAAGAGCTCTTTTTCAGTGGCTACATAATTTCTTTGTTTAAACTCTACTAGCATAGTATATATAATGAAATGTTCTTTCTCTCTTTTGGCCAAGAACAGCTCCTATGGCTGAATTACTTGCATCACACATGATTTCAAAAATAAGCTCCCAATTAGGAGTGGAAATTATGGGATCATAAATCAATGCAGCTTTTATTGTGATGAATCCTTCTACACATGCTGCATTGAAATCAAATTTAACATCCATTCCAAGGAGCTTGTAAAGTGGGAGACTAATTTTTAAGAAGTTCTTAATTAATTGCTTATAGAAACTTGCGTGCCCTATTTTGCATTAGTGGGGGTATGAAATTTTTCTATCACATCAACTTTTGCTTTATCTACCTCAATTCCTCATATTGAGATTAGATGTCCTAAAATTATTCATTCCTTAACCATGAAGTGACATTTTTTCTAATTTAACACTAAGTTTGTTTTCTCATATTTTTTAAGCACATTATCTAAAATTGAGAAGCAATGGTCAAAAGAGGATCTCATAATGGAAAAATCATCCACAAATATCTCAAGAAAGTCCTCTACCATTTTGAAAATATTGCCATCATGCATATTTTGAAAGTGCAAGGTGCATTACATAGTCCAAATGGCATTTTTCTGAAGGCAAAGGTGATATACGGGCAGGTGAATGTAGACTTTTCTTGGTATTCCTAAGTTATTAAAATTTGATTGTATCTTGAGTATCCATCTATGAAGCAAAATAAAGGATTCCCAGCCAGTCTATCTAACATCTGATCAATGAACGGCAAAGGATAGTGATCCTTATGGATTGCTTTATTCAACCTCCTATAGTCAATGCACACTCTCCATCTTGTTACCTTCCTTGTGGGAATAAGTTCATTATTTTCATTAAACACCACTATTATGCCACATTTCCTAGGTACAATATGAATAGGGCTAACTCACGAGTTATTTGAGATGGGGAAAATGATTCCAGCATCGAGTAATTCAACTATATCCTTATGTACCACATCCCTAATGTTTGGATTTAATCTTCCTTAGGGTTCAATCGATAGCTTAAAATCATCCTCCATTAGGATTTTGCATGCACAAAGTTGGGCTAATTCCCTTTATGTCAGTTAAGCTCCATCCTAAAACTTTCTTATATTTTTCCAAGGTGGTACATAATTAAATTTCTTGATTTAAATTAAGAAAAATTGAAATAATCATAAGCAAGGAGGTTCCTCCCCCCAAATATGCACATTTCAAGTGGTTAGAGAGGGGTTTGAGTTCCAAATTGGGAGGACTCTCAATTGAAGGAACAATTTTTCTTTTCACCTTGATTAATTCTTCTATTTGCCTTTCAATTTCCTCTTCTTTTTCATCCTAGATAGCATGTTCCTCTTCTAGAACGTCTCCTGACATACTAAAATTTTCTAAGAGGTCAGCTCTCTAGCAATTCTTCCCAAAATTGGTTGGGTGATTCATTATTTTTTGAATGTTAAATCTCACTTCTTCCCCATCACAGTGCAAGTTCAACTCTCCTTTGTCTACATCTATTAGAGTCTTACCAGTGGCTAGAAAAGGGTTCCTAAAAATAATTAATATCTCTTGGTTTTTATTTTCCATATCTAGAATGATAAAACTAGCTTGAATATTAATTTATCTACTCTTGCAATCACATTTTTAAGATTCCCATGAAGGTTCTTACAGATCAATCAGCTAACTGCAAAAGGACCGAGGTTGGTTATAAACTATCAATTCCTAATTCATTGAAAATGTAATAAGACATTAAGTTGATGGATGCACCTAAATCACGGAGTGCCTTGGAGAATGTCTATTTCCTATTGAGCATGGGATTGTGAAACTACCATGATTTTTTATTATAATGGGGATCTTTTGTTGCAAAATCGCACTGCATTCTTCAGTTAATGCTATAATTTTTCTCTCATTTGATTTTCACTTCTTTGATAAAATATCTTTCATGAATTTTGCATAGCTCGGCATCTGTTCTAGGGTTCAGCAAAATGTATGTTTATGTGGAGAGTTTTGAAAGTTTTTAGGAACCGTTGGAACTGAAGATTCACTTTTTCCCTGGCCATTCGATCAGGAAAAGATATAGGCTGATTGGTTTTAGTTTTTCTATCTGCACCGTGGGTTCAGTTAAACATATTTCTTTTTCCTTGCCCTATTTTATATTAATTTCCTCTTCTCTTTCCACTTTATCAGTGTTAGAGTTGGTATCATTATCCTTATTCATTAAAGGCTTAGGTATTCTACAGCTCCTTAAGGTTGTAAAGTTTCCTACCTTATTCTCACACTCACTTATAGCTCCAACCAAAGCAAGCTTTTTTAGCTGATTGATGATATCTTCCTATTATTTCTCTATTCTTTTAACAGTGCCTTCTTGCATTAGCTTCGTGTCTATTCAAAGTTACAACAGTTCTATTCATGAAATCAGTTGTGATACTTCTAAACTCACTCATAGATCTTTCCAAATGATTTCCTAAGCTTAGGATCAAAGTATTTGGAAAGGTGTTAGTGTTATTACGAATCTAGTTTACTTCTCCCATGTCCCAATAAAGGGTTAGGTTACCATTCTCATGTGTGGTGTCAGAATAGTTTTCCATTAAATCCCCGGACCCAAATTCTTGAATTACATTTATTTGACTCAAGTTTTGGTATAACACAGTGATTTAGTGTTGAAGTGTAGTGATTTGGTCAGATTTGGTTAAGTTATTAACTTCTCTCCTATTAGAGATGAGCCATTCAAATGGCCATTGATAAGCATCATTATCCATCTATTATAGGAGGTCATAAGCCTCATCCTGTATTTTGCTACTGAGAGAATTGCCAACAGTTGCATCAATCAGGGTTCATGTGGGTACTGTCAAATTGTTATAGAACATTTGGACTTGCATCCACTATGGGAACCCATGATGTGGGCAATGCCTTAGGCACTCTTTGAAATATTCCCAACTATTGTATATAGTCTCCCCTTCTTGCTGAGAGTAGTTAGAGATTTCATTTCTTAACATGATGGTGTTCACAGGTGGAAAATATTTCACTAGAAATTTCTTAGCCAAATTGTTCCATGTGCGAATAGAGTCACCAGGCAAAAAATAGAACTATAAACTAAATGCTAATAGTAATTAAGGCTAGAAACTACTAAAATGGAAGGAAATAAACATAATTATAAGAAAGAATTGTTAAAAATATGATTAGTAAGAATACTCACATATATAATCGTTCTTGCCTATAACAAAAAAGGATAGGGAAAAGTATCCTAAATAAGGCTAGAAACTACTAAAATGTATTTGAAAGTAAATCAAATGTAAACATGTATATTTCTAATGGAAATTATGAAAAGTAAGGAAAAGAAAACTAGTGAAGCATTTAAATGAAATTAAAGCAACATACATTGCATTCTATATGAACTATAAGTAAGTAAAGTATAGTACTAAAGATAAAAAGTGCATAGCATAGTAAGTAAAGAAGAATCTTAGTCTCGTGAACTAAGAATGTATAGTCTAGAATTATATAATGAAAATATAGCTAAAAGGCTATGATGAGATCTTATAATCAATAAAATTGTAAAAAACTTATATATTATTTGTTGAAATTATTTTGTGAAAGCTTCATTCTGCGGGCATATTACAGAATGACATGAGGAGTTAAGCATGCCTGCCTAACTAATAAGGGAAAGCAGGGTCTCAATGAAATTAAACACTCACGTTCATCCTCTGAGAATGGATGTCTAATTATATCTCTTATTTAGCCAGCCCTTGACTATCCACCATAATAAAAACACCTATAGTTTTATTGTAAAAGTCTTATTTACACACAATTCCTTATATGCATGTTCAAAGGAATAGGCTCAAAGCTTAGAAAGAATACAAGGAAATTTAAATAATTGTAAACTATGTGATATCCGAAGTTTCCTAATTTTTAATGATCAATTTAATGATTGGACTAATTGAGCTCCCAATTAACTTATATATATTGATCTTTAAGTCAATTGTAAGTAATAGTAGGAAGTTTAAGAAAATAGTAGTTTAAATTAATTTATTGAAATGAGAAAATAATTTATAGTATATTCATACAAATTGGGACTTATTCTATACTGCCCTAAGCTAATCAAATCAAATTGATTAATGATTAAAATTTAGAAAACTAATAGGAAAGAATGAAATTGTAGGTTTACTAGACTATTTGAAGTGAAGGTTAATGTAAAATCTACTACCTTCATCTAATTAGTAATCATTAACTAATTTAGTTAGGATCAACTGGTACGAAATGTCAAAGTGTAAGGGAAGAGATAGATTATCATCTGTAAGTAATAGTTCATTCTAGGTTGTATGTTAAATAAAGTATATAAGCTTATCATAAGCTTGTTAGGAAACTATGGTTCTTCTAATTTTATCATTAGAGAACTAAAAATAGAAGATTAAAGATTAAGGGAGATGGGTGCTAATAATCTAATTGAATGGTTAAGCACTAGTCTTATTAAGATTACTTAGTAAAATTAAGTATACTACTAGTAAGGTAATTGCCAAATTGCTAGAGGACTTAAGGTAGAAACTAGAGGTTAAGAGACTATCACTAAGTCTCATTCTTATGGTAATACACTTGTCCAAATAAGTTCTCTTAAGGAACTAAGGCTTATAATTAGTAAGGGATAGGTTAATTCATTATATAAGAAATTAAAGAATTCTCAAGTCTATTAATTGTGAACTTAATAGAGAATAAGAACTAATATTAAAGTGTAATAAGATTCACTCTAAATACTAGGAACTAATCCTAATTGTTTCATAATATTACAATTATATATACATAAATGTTATCAACACTAATGGGAATTGATATCTAGATTTAAAGATCACAAATAATTCATACTTTTCAAATCAAATCCTATAACAATTCTACTAATAATGAAGATTAAATCAAGTAATTTTCCAAGTGTTCCAAATATCAAATATAAAATTCATGTCTCAAGCATACAATTCAAAGTGTATGGGGAGTAAATAAGGTGAGACATATTTGTTGTCCTAAGATTTTAAATACCTAAAATAAGCATAAATGAAATTATGAAATTACAAAATTACTCAATTTGAGGAGCCAAATACTTAAAATCTCCAATTATTGTCCAAATGAAATGATATACATAATTATGGGATTCTTATACTAACTAGGTCAATTTTAGAAAACTTTGGGATTGTAGGGTTGTGAGAACTCCTAATTAGGCTTAAAAATGACATTAATGGATTTAGGATTCAAAACCAAAATCTGATTTTGTATTATTATCCTACACATTTTTTGTAATTGAAATGGACTATTGAAGTGTCCAATTTGGACATCAATTGATCAAGTTATGATGTAAACCATATTTGGTGAAATAATTAATTTGATTAATCATTTAAAACTATGATAAATGAAATTAATTGTCAAACTAAAATTCTAATATTGTAATATTATTCCTCACATTTTTCTAGATTGGATACTGTATAAATCTGCTTAGTTTGATTAAGTAAATCCAAAGTTAAATATTAATTTAAATTTTACATCATTCTTTTTCTTTCCATTATAATTAATAATCCTTTTATTAATTCGTCACTGCTCCTACTTGTGGCCCATCACCGTTAGTCCTAGAAGACAGCGACTGCTTACTTAACGGGCCAACTTTTCTTAGTGGGCCATGACCCAGCAGATAAGCTGCATGGTATGCATCACCTCTTGACCCGTATGTTCTTTGTGGGCTCAACCCAAATTCTATACTCCTCGTCATCCCACTGGAATGGGGACGCAAGAGGATGAACCCTAGATTTCTAAGGTTTCTCAGAATCGCAGTGAAGAGGGGATTTCATATTCCGAATAATGAATTGAATGGAATTTTTTAATCAAAACAACCTTACAACATATAAATTACACCCTAATAATTTCTAAAATTAAATAACCTAAATGGGAAAGATACGCAAAAATTGATGTCACACTAAAAATTTTCTTGCATTCAACAGGCTCCAACAGAATATATGCAATCATTATAGATAAGTAATTTACATTGTTAAGCGGTTTCCAAATGAAAGACATAAGGAGATTATTACATATTAAACATACGCCATTTTCATTACTTCGAGCTTAATCGGGCTCTGTTGATATCACTGTAGTAACTCAAATAAGGGTCTTAGGTAAGTGTTTGACCTGGAACTGGTTTGAGGATCAAATGCTAGTGATATAAGAATCAAGCTTTCTAATGCTCGATTCAACTATGATGATTAACTGAAATGCTATAAGGTAGGAATTGCAATTTGAATTTTAGAAAGGGAGATAATAGGTAAGTATGAGGATAGTACCTGGTAGCTTGCAGCTCCCTCAATCTCTTGATTTAGGGTTTGCAGAAGAAAAATTATCAAGCCCTCAACAAGACTCTCCCTCAGCGTTTAGCTTCTGCAGTTGCATTAGGTAGGCGTAATGAAGGGTAGAGGAATATGGAATGCTTAATGTGGATGGGGAGGCTAGCTGGAGGGATATTTGCAACATATACCCACTCCTCCCTCGGCAGGGTATGTCGATTGTGAGGCAAAGGAGACGTACAGTCTTCTAATCTGGACCGTTTGTTCGATCATTCGATCGAACGGTCAAATTAAATTAAATGTGTTGGGACTCTTCCTAGTAGTTCGATTATACTTAGAAAGCATGGGACGACTAGGATTTGAAGATCCTGCTGTCCTGTGTTCAGTTAACCATGGTGGATCCGCGCAGTAAGAGATTACCTATTAGGATTCTTATTAATTATATATATATATATATATATATATACATATATATATATATAAATTAATTTAAATTATTATTTAATTATTACATTATTCCCATTAATTTTTTGAATTTAAATACTCAAATGGACTCCAAAAAATCCCAATTTTTCACTTTTATCTAATTGAGGGGTGAGGAACTCAAAAATACAATTAGATTTTTAATCATGGGTCATTTTAATTATCATAATTTTTTGGGAGTTTAAATAATATTAAAATAATAAGGAAAGTTTCGATAATTTTCAAACACTTCCAAAATACCACCTCTTGCTAATTTGGGAGTGATGATTCCAATGGCAGACTCCATTTTTTTTTCTGAGATTTAAATAAAATAAGCAATCTCAAAAATATTAGAAAAATCAAAAAATGTTGGAAAATCTCAAATGATCTCCAAATCGCACAAAACTCGAGGTAGAGACCCTTAATACTATTATAAGTGTATTGGAAAAGGAATTGAGTCGATTATGTTACTAATTGATGGGCAACAACACTAGGGTTATTACAGACTCCCCTCCTTAAAAAGAGTGTCGCCCTCGACACACAACAATTAGAATTTTTTGGAAATGCAATTACAAGAAGGAAGTCTTTTAAAACATAAATGTAAAATGAAAGAACTAAAGCTAACTAATTATTGAAATAATTATTAGAGTTTTTTTGTATATCCTCTTCTCTTTCCCATGTGGTTTCTTTATCTGAATGATTCTGCCCCTAGATTTTGATCATTGGAATACTGCAGTTTCTTAACTACTTCAGATCTCTCCCCAAAACTGTAACATGCTTAACAATGAAAGTTAGATTGGGCTGCAGTTTGATTGTTGGAATATGAACTTGCTGACTTGGATTAAGCAAGCACCTTCTTAATGACAAAACATAAAATACATTGTGCAATGATGAGAAGTATAAGGCAAATTAAACATGTACACAGATGTTCTAACTTTTTATATCACTTTAAGGGGACCCAAGTATCCTGGACTCAGCTTTCTAGACACACCAAGCTTTTGCACACCTTGCATCGAACTTACTTTAGGATACACATAATCTCTCACTTAAAATTCTAACTAGCGATAGTGAGCATCGTGATATTTCTTCTATCTATCTTGAGCTGCCATCATATTGCATTTAATCAGTTGAACTTTTTTAGTGGTTTCTTCAATTAATTCTGAACCATAAAGTTGAGAGTCTCCTACTTTAGTCTACATAATAGGAGTAGTACACCTCCTTCCATAAAAAGCTTCATAAAGAGCTATACCAATACTGGACTAGTAACTATTATTACAGGCAAACTCAACTAAGGTTAAGTGATCTTCCCGTGATCCACCAAAATCAATAACACAAAGATGCAAAAGATTTTTCAAAATATGATTAGCACATTCAGTCTGACCATCTGTCTGGGGATGGAAAGCAGTTTAATGCTAAGTTTGTCCCCAAGTCTTGCTGAACAACGAACCAAAATCTAGAAGTGAATCTACTGTCTTTGTCAGAAAATATACAGCTCAGCATCATGTAAATGGATCATCTCATCAAGGTAAGGCTTAGCTAACTTCTCATTAGGATCTGTTTGACAAATAGGAAGAAAATGAGCTGATTTGGTGAGCTTGTTGACAATCACCCAAATTAAGTCAGAACTAGATCTACTCTTAGGTAGGCCCACAATGAAATCCATGGAAATATTGGACCACTTCTATTCAAGATTATTGAAGGGTATAAGAAGTGCACTTGGCTTTTGGTGCTTGGCCTTAACTAAAGAAATAGGATGGCATTTAGAAATGAACATAGCTATATCCCACTTCATGCCCAACCACCAAAATGATTTCTTGAGATCCTGATACATCGTAAAACTACCAGAGTGCACAATATAGCTATAGTTATGGGCTTCAAATAGTATTTGTAACTGCAAGCTCTAAGGAATCCATAACCTAGACTTTTGGAAAATTACACCTTCGGTAGTGAGATGTAATTCAGATCTCTTACCACTAGCAATATCTGAAATTAGATCAAAATATGAAGAATCTTCTTTCTGAGCTTCAATTATCCTTGACCTCAGAGATGATTCAGATCGAATAATAGAAAATAAAGTGCAAAAATCACAGATCTAATCGGCTCAAGATTCAATCTTTCAAAGTCATTAATCAAAGAAACATTGCAATAGAGGGAAGATAAAACTGCATTATGACTTAGGGCATTAGCTTTACCCAGATAATACAAAATTTCCAAGTCGTAATCGCATAACAATTCTAGCCACCTGTGCTGATGGCAGTTAAGTTCCTTCTGAGTAAAGTAGTACTTTAGACTTTGATGATCAGTAAACATCTCACACTTAACTCCGTACAGGTAGCGTCTCCAGAGAAAAAACTACCCCTGCAAGTTCTAGATCTTGCTAAGTATAATTTTTTTCATTAGGCTTAAGTTGTCTAGAAGCATAAGATATAACGCGACGGTATTGCATCAGAACACAACCTAGTCTTACCTTATGTAGCGCCCTGCCCCGTCATCGCGCGCAAAACATAAACTAAATTTGGCAGCAGACTGGCGAGCTACTCGGGAAGGCATAACCCATCTCCCCGAATAAGCTCACTAAAGAAACTAGCCATACATACTGAAGGCATGCTAACTCAACCCAAGAGAAGGGTCGAGAGTCAATACTTACGATAAGAGTAAGTTACTTATCCTAAGTATTGGACTAATACATACATTAGATTAAAAAAAAGTAAATAAGGAATCCAATATATGTTCTCAATATATCAACATTTCCAATATGCTGATCACATCACAATACTAAGTAAGTAATAGAATAACAGAGTGCGAAAGATAAAGTGAAATATCTAGAATACTTTCATCACAGAACAATTATAAACATTCATCTCAGAAAAGAAAAGTAAAATACATATAGAGTTATTACAAACTATTTTTAAAATGATACAAAAGTAAAGTCCAACTATAGTATTGAAATAAAAGAAGAAAGAGACAAGGTTGAAGGAGGGACCACTAAGGCTCCACGTACTCCTTCTAGATTTCTTACAAGTCCTCTAATCCTGGCTCTACAAGCTGCTCAGGATCAAGTGAATTTTTGGATGCCAAAAGAACCCTGTGTTAGACAAGAATTTTGACACATCAAACTAAATTAAGTAGTTCTAAAATATCATAATATAACAATAAAGTAAACAAAATTGTAGAAAAGCTATAAGGGAAATGTATAACTAAGACTATATAAACTAAATAAAGTAAAATTGAACTATAAACTGAATGCTAAAAGTAAATGAAAACAACAAATGATCTGAAACTAATGTAAAAACATCCAATGCTGTACAATATGTCACTAGAATCATGCGTCCAAATATGCCACAATACGGTATGCAATTTATATGCAACAAGACTATCACTGAAGTGCTTATGAATTATACGGTCCAATGTATATATTCATCCAGTTAGGAATACAGTTTACTGTGATGCTAATGCATCCTGACATTCCCCAGTCAATGTATGCAATATTCTATAACCCATAATTTATCACTAATACTCATACAATTTCACGGAACTCAATCATCACAGTCATGCTCATGCTCATGCTCATGCTTCTATACGACATGAGTTAAATACAAAAATCTAGAAATGCTTTGAAATCTGATAATGATTCCAAGATCTCCATTATACAAAATCCTACTAGAAGAATTCTAACTCTTAGATTCTAATTTTGATAATTTGTTAAAGTTGATATTTTACCTAAAAATTATTAGATGAAAAGATGGTATACACATAATTAGCATGTTTCCAAGAAGAGTAGTTTTTAACACTTAGTTTGATTAAGCCACGCCTAATGAAGCAATCTTTGATAGGAGGCATAACCCGATGGCAATTTGTATCTCAAGCTAAGCTATTATAATACCCAACTCACAATCACACTTAGTGTTATAAAGAGGGTGATTAGAATCACATAGTTTTCTTGAAGCACACTTATGGATGCGATCTTCGATAGGAGGCATCACCCGATGGTGATTTTTATTCAAACAAGCTAATGATCTATGTCCCTAATCATAACACTCTTAGGATTGAATTATTTAGTCTAAGTGAGATTATGCCTGGCTAAACTCACAGAATAGAACACAAACATAATCTTACACTAAGATGAATCAACCGACCCTGAATGCTACTGAAAAAATTTGGCACTATGGGTATACCCTACTATACCCAACTAATAATCTGGGTTCAACGATTCTATTTATTCAACAAGGATTTATCAAGACTATTAATTCTTACACTAATTAGGTTGAGTCCTACATAAGGCTCCAAGGATGTGATCAAAAGATCACTCAATATGGGTTTCTACCACAAGGAAGAAGTTTCATTTTAAGTACCCTTAGGTGATTTCTACCGTAAGGTGTTAAGATCAACTTCTAAGATTAGGAAGGATCATCTACGATTCTACCTCAATAAGTAATAAAAGTTCTCCCTACCTCAATGTATCAATATTTAAGGTCTTTTAAGAATTTCAAGAATGATCCCAAAGTAAGATCACTAAGATCTCACTCTTCTATTACTTAAGCTAATATTCAAGGTTTACTTATTAATTTGGATTAAAATGATCAGATCAGATGATGAAATCCATATGATCCCATTCTATTATATAATTATTGGATAAAATCAAAGACATTATTAGAGTAAAATCAATTTATAAAATCATTACAATTTTATTATCCATCTTATACTAATAGTCTTATATAAGAGAAAATCAAAGATCTAAGGCTTAGATTTAGATGGTTCAATCAATATTAACCTTAGAACTTCTAATTCAATGGTTTAAGATTAATATTAAATCAAATGTATTATTAGAATAATGTCAATTAAATTATCTTACAATAAAGTCACTTGATTAAGCAGTCAAAGGCTTAGATCTTAATTAAATAGGCTAGGGTTTAACCCCTACCCTTACCCAACTAAGATTAATTGTTTATATAAAGGTCAATTAGCAAATCAAATAGATTAGGGGTGTATTATTGATGGCAATCCAAGATTTAGATAAAGTATTAACCACTTGATTAAGATCTTAGAATTTCTTAAGATTAAGAGGTTTAATTATTATTTCATGAAATCAAGAGTTGAAGTTGCATATGAGGGTTTATTTACTTTCATGCTACTATTACAAAAGCATATTAATGGAAATTTACAGAAAATCCGGGAGTAATTAGTACTAAACAAACCCTAGATTAAGATGCATAGATTAGTATCTAGTCACAAATCCAACCATTAGAACATTATAAAATTGGCATTTACATTTCATACATGCAGTTGATTAATCAGAGACTAAGTTTACTAAGATCCAGTAATTAGAAACCCTAATTTTCAATAATTATAGTTTTACAAGATTAGGGCATAATTAAAGATATAATGATCAAAAAATTAAATCACCTAGCACATGCATTCTATAAGAGAAGAGGAACATAATGGCACTCTAAACATGTAATTTAGCTAAGCATACAAGCTAATCAACCATAATTAAGTTCTTTAATAATTAAGCTAAAGCAAGAAATCCAACCATTAAAAGTTCAATATTATTTTATATTCTAATTCCTTATAATTTTCTGATTAATTTGATATATAATATTAGAGGGTTTAGATTATAGAATCAAAAATTATCATATTAATTTAATTTACAATTTTCCAATTTAATTTCTCTATGATTTGATTAATTGGATTATTTTCCTTAAGGAAAATAAATCCAATTAATTGGATTATAATAAAATGGGCTCGACCCAAAGTCCAAACTGCGTGGGTCGATCGAGGCCTGGGAAACCCGGTACTATCGCACAACGCGGGCCACGAGCTGACTCGACCCGCACAGTGCTATCGTCCCTGCCTCGAGCCCTCCCGATAGAGGCCGAATAGGGAAACCCTAAATGGAGAAATTCTCTGCCTTGAGTGTACGCCTTGGTCTTGGGTCAATCGTAAATCCATCCCTGAGCCAAGACGCACTGATTGAGACTCGAAGCCCCCTGTGAGGAGGTCTGGTTCGCCCGGACCTTACTCACCCGAGTGCTCCCTAGCTGGAGCTACTGTGGGGAGATAATTTGTAACAGCCCCAGTTGTTACTTTAGTCAATTAGGACTAATCTAAGTCCTAATCTTGATTCTAAGTATTAGTCAAGTCATTAGGAGTCATCTACTAAGATCTAGTCCAAATAAAGAGTCAAATAAATCAAATCTTAATTCTTAGAAAATCCAGAAACCCTAAAATTTGACCTATCTAAATTGACCTCAAATCAAAAATTGGACTTCGCCATTACGCTCATTGCCCCCAAATTAGCTAGGGGTGATGTTTTCAAGTCAATTGGAAGTCGTCAAAATTTTGCTGAATATTTTAATAATATTTAATACCCTAAAAATTGGAAAATTAAATACTCGTCGAAATTAAAATCTGACTTTGCCATTGCGATCCTCACCCTCGAATTAGCCAAATGTGAAATTTTGGGATTTTCCAGAAGTCGTCAAATTTTCATGAATATTTTAATATATTTAGATTAATTAGAAAATAAGAAAAATAAATTGTCGTCGAAATCAAAATCTGATTTTGCCATTTCATTCCTCACCCCAAATTAGTTTGGGGTGAATTTTTAGGATTTTTTGGAGATCGTTTTTAAAATATGATTTTTGAGATTAATTAAGTTAATTTATTAAACTCCATTCTTATCTTCCCCCTCTCTTCATTGGCTGGCTAGGACCCACATTCATCCAATCCTAGCTGAGCCCCCTTTTTCTTCAGCCCCTACTGTGCTCAGCCTATCCTGGCCTCTATCTTCTGCTAACCCCTCCCCTATCCCATCCATTGGCAGCCCTCTCCTCCATTAAGAGAGCCTTTGGCTCTCAGCTCTTCACCCCCTCATTTTGCCTAGCTGAACTCATTCTTATCTTCCTCTCTTCCCTTCATTATTGTACCTGTGATGGCCCAACCCCACCGTGGTCCTATTAACTCTTAAGTTAACATGATTACGGTGGAGGGGTCATCTAAATGATTAGGCCCTTGCTTATGAATAAGTTAGTAACTAATACTACCCTATTATAATCAAAGACATTATCATTTCTCATAAGATATTATCACTAAATGAAATTAAAAGACAAGCAGAGTACAGAAGCAAACATATAACATCCATCCATCATATAAATACAACAATACATAATAAGTAAAAAATTGAATGTAAAGTAAATCATTGTATTATTACAATATTTAAATAGTTTTTAAAAGAGCTGAAATAAAACACTCATCCTCACAATATAGAAAAGACTAAGAGTCTTCAGGAACAAGCTCTTCCTCCATAGGCAGGTCTCCAGATGGCTCTAACCCAAATAGCTCAGAATCTACTATTGTCGATTTCACAATGATAGGGCCCCAGCCAACAAAAGAAAAATCTTAGTTAGACAAAATGTCTAAGTACATTGTAGGGAAATCAATTTATTAAGTTTGTTAAATATCACCTGTGCTTTTAGATTAAGTCTCTTGCTCACTTTGTTTTGATGCTTCGCTTACCTTAATTTTTGAGCTTTTAAACCTTGAGCATATATTAGGTACATGAGATACTTGATGAATATCTAATGTCAACTTTGATGATTCATAAGTAGCATTTTGTTCTTTTCTCGATTTTAGTAGGGTGTAGCTTGATTAGTATACCTCTTCATTTCACCTAGTGGGGATCGGCTATAGGTTCGGGTCAGACCGATAGTCTATGCCATGCCTAGTCCTTGGGATAGGATGGGTAGACTCTTGCCCCAACTGACTGAATATTCAGGATTTGATATGGTTATACTAATTTAAGTACACTTATACTTAGTTTTTCTATTATAGCCTATCAGGCTAAGTACACTAATACGATCCGTTCAGAGCTTCAGACTTATCCCATCAGGCTAAGAGAGACCTTGTGTACTTTCACTTCGAGTGGCTTGAGTAGCCAATACAGTTTCTAGTTTTGTAGTTACTGTTTTACTTTACATTTTCCTATATTTCTGCACTGCTTTTATTCACAATCTTTTCAGTTTTTTTTAGTTTTATTATATAGGATGTTAGTCCCTATTTATTATTTTCACATGTATAGGATGTTAGATTACTTTTCAATTTTTCATTGTTTGATACACTCATTTACTTTTATGTCACTCAGCATACCTTATTTTGATCATAAGCATGTTTAGGAGGTATTTACTTTATAGTTATTGCTTAGTATTCTTCACTTACCTTACCTTGTTGCTGTTGCTTGGAGAAGGTATATTCTTACTTCCTAGTTGTTTAAGTTATAAAGTATTTGTTTCTAACTTTATCCTGTTCTTTTCTTACGCATTTATGCTCCTATTATGCTTTTGTACTTAGTTGTTTATGGTAATATTTAATTAACATAATCAATTGATTACCCTAAAATGTACTTAAACAAATTGTCTAATTAAGATTTTTCTTTTGTTGGCTGGGGCCCTATCATTATGAAACTAATAATGATAGATCCTGAGTTTCTTGGAGCTGTTGATCCAGTGGAGGACTTGCCATTGGAGGAGGAGCCTGTACCTGAAGACCCTTAGGCTTAGCTTTCTTTCTGCTTATGAGGATGAGAGTCTATTTTCAGTTCTTTTGAAACTATTAAAAATGTTGTAATAATACATGAATAATATTTCTTTTTCAGCACTTTACTTATTCTGGAATGTTGTATTATATGGATGGATGTTGTATTTTATGCTTCCGCGATCTCTGTGTTACTTGTATGATCATTTAGTGATGGATTCATTTAGAGAAATGGCAAAGTCCTTAGTTAAGTTGGATTAGAATGTGTGTCTAATCCAATTCTAAATAGGGACCTTATCATTTAGATGACCCATCCACCATAATCATGTTAACTTAAGAGTTAACAGGACAACGACAGGGCAGCGCCATCACAGTACCTGCTGCTGGAAGAAACCTCAGCCTCTTCCACTTCTTGCTAGCAGTTGAAGAAGAAGAAGAAAGGACCTCTCAAGCTCTCAAACCTCTCCTAGGAAATCTACCATTGTCAAAGCCAAGGTACTTTCTTTCCCCTATTGAATGTATTCAATGGCTATTTCATTTCATGCTTATGCTTAGTTTGTATCTTTATAAATCTGTATTTAAGGTATGTAGTTCATTAAAGCTCATTAAGATTGTGATTTTAGGAAGATAAAGCTATCCTATTTTTCTTCATTTCTACATACCCAGTCGTTTAACCCTACGGTTTGCATTGATAAACTAATTTTTTTGGTGCTTATTTAAGTATCAATAGAAAGATCTCGGAAAGAGCTTTCCAACGGTATATGGCATCGCACATGAAGTGCTCTAAGTTGAGAGTAATTGAGCTCGAAAGTTGACCCGTTGCTGTTTTCGCATAGGCAAAATCACCATCTGGCGCTCCAGTGCGCTACAACTCCCATGTTTCGTATTAGGGTCCGCTATAGCGCGCCATAGCATCTGAGTTTCAATTTTGGGTCTGCTACACATGCTACAGTGTCCATAAAATTTATTTGATCATATCTTAGTCATTTGAACTCCAAATCAGAAAATTTAAAGTGCTAGATAGCTTAAAATTTTAGTGCCAACAATAATCTAAAATAATATTTAGGTTATGAATTCTAAAAAAGTCAAAAAATGACCAAAATACTCATAACCTTAAGTAGGTTATAACTTGACCAATTGAAGTTCAATTTGGGTCTACTCCCAATTAAAGTACTCAGTGTGATATAGGGAAACTATAGCCACTGAGTTTGTTGAATTTGGATACCAAATGGAAAATTTAGCTTTTTGATCCCTCTTAACTTAAAAAATTACCAAATTGTCTTTAGAAATTGAAATGGATGTAACTAATTCATTAGACCTCAAAATTTAGTATTCTTAGACTCTATGGAATCCTTGAATATCAACTAACAATAAATTGCATAAAAATTTAGTTTTCATTAGATGTAATTTACTAAAATACTCATTAGGTCAAATACCTTAGTTTGGACATCTATGACCCATTTCTTATCCAAATTTGATGTACTTACTATCAATCTTCATATTAGATATTAAGGAATCATTTGACAGTAAAAAATCCCAATTTGGAGCCCTAAATCAAAAAGTAGCTTTTTGGACCCTTAAGTAAGGGCAAAATAGTCCCAAAATTTAGGTTAAGCATCCTTAACCCTTAAAATACCTTTTAAATTATTAAAATCAATAATAAAACTGATTTAGGATCAATTTAAGTCATAAATCCCTCAATTAGAATAATTTATAAAACATCTCAACTTTAGGCTTAAATATCCATAAGTAAGATTAATATGCCTTAGCCAAAATTTATCCTTAACTTCTATAATTAAATAAAATTAGTAAGTGTAAGGAAATTCAATCAAATTAATTATATTTCCTAAATTTTTCCAAGTCATTTTCTTAGGATCTTTCACTTCACATTAGGACTATTCCTAAGACTAAGGCTAGGTCATAGAGTAGACTTCATTCATTAAATAACAGGGTTATTCAATGAATAAATCCTTGGTTTTATTAAATTCTAGATTTTATAGTTTAATTTTGATTATTTTGTCTTCCAACCTTAGATTCAGGATATGAGAATCATCTTATTAAGTTTGATTTTGCTTAATAGAATTTCCCTTAATCATTGGATCACATTTAGATTGAAACCTAAATCTTAAGTCTTACCTTTAGAATTATGTGATTAAGCCCAAGCTCATGGAGTTTAATCCATAATCCCTAGCTTAATAGATTTTGGTTAGTTATTAGTCTAGAACATCTAAACTCATAAACTAGGTCGTGATGATTTTTTATTTAACTTATATAGATAATATTGATTAAGCATATTAGGACCTAGCTAGTCCTAATATTTTATAACTTATAAGGACATGCTTCTAAGTTACACTCGATAGTAGGAGTTGGAGATCCTAAACTTGTGTAAGTTGGAGTAGTTAGAATGGTTTAATTTGATAATAAATAATATCATCATATTTAGTAGAGTCCCTTGCTTACTACTTGATTTTGTGCTATGCATTCCTTAAGCTTTGTGCTTATTTTTCCTTGAGAACATATCATGTAAGAAACTATTGTTGCATGAAAAATGAAAACTTAGAATATTAGGAAAAACATTTGCATTTGGGTTCAGTTTATGATGGATTATGGTGCACATTTACTCCAATGGATAGGGGTAAGGAGAGATCAAGATGCTTAACATTACTCATTGAGGAGTGTGTGTTAAGCTTGGAACCTGCTCAGTCTGGCAGATGTGCTTTACTCCTCAGTTGTTTCTGAAATAATCTATAGAAACAAAAGTAAATAACTAAAATATATTTACATAGTATTATCTGCCTCTTCAGTTTTGCTTTACTATTATATTCTATCTGCTCTAGCCCAGAAAGGCTATGGGAATTTCTGTCTGCCCTAGCCTAGAAAGGCTATAGGAATATAATGGGCCAGATTGGTCAATTTTTTTAATATGGAAGTTATACATTCTTTTTAATTTTCAGCTTACTATTTATTATGTTGATGATGCATGTTATTTCAGTTAGGTGTATTTTTTTTATTTTACTTGCTTACTTGTGTAGATACATAGATAGGATGCCAGACTTTACTGCTTATTATATGTACCATTTTCAGATTTATATTTTAAACCAGCATATATTGTATGATCATCAGCATATATAGAATTAGATTTTTCTTTCAGTACTTTCACTCACTATATTATATATATGCATGTTCCTTATTTAGTTGCTTGAGGTGTGCTTTTACCTCACTTGTTGTTTAGTTATAAATACTATATTTATAATTTATCCTATTTCCCTTGTATGCTTACCTGCTCATAAGCTAGATAGATATTTGGTTTTGTATAGACTAAAATGATGGTATTAATAAATGCTTAATGAATATTCTACCTAAAATGTACTTAGACAAATTATATAATAAGATTTTTCTTTTATTGGCTGGGGCCCTGGCATTGTGAAATTGATAATGTCAGATCTTGTTCAGTTTGAGGAGCTAGTGCCTGAGGAGGAGCTTTATTTAGATGAGGTGCAGTAGCCTGATACAGAAGACCTCTAGTTGCCTTTTTTATTATAAGGATGAGTGATATTATTATTTTTAGTCTTTTAAACTTTAATTAAATGATGCAATAATACAGGTACTCGCGACTATGTTTACTTTCTGCACTTTATTATTTACTGAGCTATATTATTATTTTTTTTACTTGATGTATGGTGAATGGATGTAAGCCTTACTTCTTTTTACTTCTGCACTCTGTACGAATGATAGACTTAGTGATTGACCCTTACATTCACTTTGTGCACATCCATCCCTTATTGGTGGATTGTGGATCTTACCTAATCCAATGATAAGTGAGGGATTTTCCAGAAGTGGCACACCACCCTTTCAGTCTAAACCTGCGGATCATAGGGTGGGGCACCACACAATTCTCTCCACAGAGGTCAAGATTCACCCAAGGGTCATCCCAACACCTTCGAGAAGGTGAGGCGGATCGAAGCCCTCTGGCCTGAGGTTCTGAGGTGGGCTGGATCACTGGGTCCTTTGTAGTGCCCCGTCCCATTGTCGTGCTCAAAAGTTTACAAGTAGTAAATTAGATCGGCGACAGAGCGGTGCGCTACTCGGGATGACGAGAACAAGCAAAACTCATCTTCCCGAATAGGCTAGAAGACTGAGCCATACTGAAGGCTGCTAACTCGAACTTAAGAGTAGGATCGAGAGCCAATACTTAAGATAAGAGTAGAATACTTATCTTAAGTATTAGGCTAATATGTATATTGGATTTAAGGAAACAAGTAAGGATCCAATATACGTTATCAATATATATCAACATTTCCAGTATACTGATCACATCACAATATTAAGTATAGAAATATAACAGAGTGCAAAAGCTAAAAGCATATCATCCAGAATACATTCATCACAGAGCAGTATGCAAACATTTGTCTCAGAAAGGAAAACAAAAGAAATATACATCCAGTAGTATTATAAACTGATTTAGCATGTGAAAAGTAAAGTCTACTGAAATAGGGCAAAAAGTAAAAGGAGGCAGACAGATCCTCTAGGGCTCCACGTACTCCTCCTGGATCTCTTGCAAGTTCTCTTGTCCGGTCTCCACAAGCTACTCAGGATCTAGCAAATTGTCAGATCCTAAAAGTACCCCGTGTTAGACAAGAAGTCTAATACATCGCAACTAACTATGTAGTAGCAAAGTAAAAGCAGTAGACAGTAAAGTAAAGAAAATTGAAGAAAAGCTGAGAGAAATGCTAAGTAACTGCAAATGTAAAAACTAAATAGAGTGAAATTGCATCAAAAGCTAAATACTAAAAGTAGATGAAAATATTAAGTGCTCAGAAATCAATGTAAAAGGAATGTCAAATGATGTACTAAATGTCACTGTAAAGATGCACCAAATATGCCAGAATATGGTAGATCACGGATAAGTAACAGAACTATCATTGAAAGGTTATGAGTAGTACGGCCCAATGTACACATACACCCAGTTGGGAAGACAGTACGGTGACGCAGATGCACCCTAAAATTCCCCAGTCTATGTATGTAACATTTCACAACCCATAAATCATCACTAATACTCATGTGTCACTGCTGAGATGATGCTTCAAGCTCATGTTTATGCTTATGCCTATGCTTCTATGCTATATGGAAAATTTAGAAATCCATGAAAACTTGGAATGCAGATAATGAATTCTAAGTCTCCACTGGGCAGAATCCTGCTAAAAGGATTCTATCTCCTAACTTCTAGAACAATAATTAGTTAAAGTTGCAGATTTAATTAAAGATCACTAGATGGGATGATTGTATACACATATTCAGCATGTTTGCGAGAAAACTGATTCTCATCACTTACTCACCACCATACGTAGTATCTTAAAGAAGGTGAATCTCGCTACTTAGTTTGTTTGAGCCACACCTATTGAAGCGGTCTTCGTTAGGAGGCATTCCGTCGTTGGCAATTTGTATTTCAATCAAACTAAGGAATGAATACCCGTTCAATACACTCTTAGGTTTGAATGATTTATTCTAATAGGACTGTATTCGTCTAATCCCGCAGGATAGAGCCTGCTCATAAGTCCCAACTAGAGTGAATCAACCAATCTCGAATACTACTGGAGAATAAGTAATATGGGTATACTATACTACACCATCCAATAATCGGGGTTCAAACAAGTCTACCTAATAAATCAAGGAATGATCAAGATTGTAAAGGCCTATACTAAATAAGTAAGTCCTATACAAAGTTTCACTAAAATGTGATCAAGGATCACTCAACATGGATTATACCACAAGGAGATGTATCATTCTATGGTCTTAAGTGATTCCAACCATGAGGGTTAAGATCAATTTTTAAGTTAAAGGATCACTTCTACTTCAATGAGTCATACAAGTTCTCCTACCCAAAGTATATGTAATTTAGGTCTTTTAAATATTCCAAGGCGATCTTATGAAGAGATGCTTAAGATCTCCCATTCTAAATTTTGATATTAACATTTTAGGTTCTATTTCATAGTTAGGTTTAGAATGATCAGGTCAGATAATTAAGTCATCTGATCACAACTTAATCTAAGATTACAGGATTTAAATCAAGAATGTTATTAAAGTTTTAGATCACTTGTTCAATCAATATGATTTTATTAATCTTCTTATGCTAATGGTCTTATTTAGGAGAAAATCCATAATCTAAAGATTTGATTCAGATTAAGCAATCATATGGCTTTATTAATAACCTTATCATGTCTAATTCAAATGTTTAAGGTCAATATAAAATCAAATGTATTATTGGAGAAATGTCAAGTTAGTTATCTTATAATCAAATCTCTTTAGTTAAGGTTTTTAAGGATTTGGACCTTAATTAAGTAGATTAGGGTTTGATCCCTATTCATATTCAATTAAGATCATGTGGTTGATTAATGATCAATGTCAAATCAATGAGTTAAGAGTGTTTCTGGTGGTAATCTCAGACCTAGATCAAGTCTTAATGGCTTGATCAAAGTCTTAAGACTTCTTAAGTTAATTAAGGAAGTTAAGATCTCAAATTTTTTGTTTATTCAACTTATGCATTATGGATCAATATGTATGGTTTCTAATACATTTAACATACTGTTATGAAGCATAATAATAAAAAAGTTCATGAAAACAGAAAATAATTAGTGTTAATCAAATCCTAAATCCATTCAAATAGATTAGCACTTAATTATAAATCTAGCCATCAAAATTGTTTGCCATTTTGCACACATGACCTACCTAATAATACAATTAATTAGGGCCTAAGTTTGCTAAGATCCAATATGTATAAACCCTAATTTTTACTAATTATGATTTAACAAGATTAGGGCATAATTTGAAATATGGAGATCAAAAAAAATTAATTCACCTAGCACATGCATTCTACTCATCATAAGTAAACTAATGGCTCCCTAAACATGCAATTTGGTTAAGTGTAATTACTAAATCACCCTAACTAAGTTCTGTTGTAGTTAGGCAATAATGGAAACTCTAATCATCAGATGTGAAATTTTATTATATATTCAGATTCCTGATGATTTTCGGATCAATTTCATATATAATATTATAGGGTTTGGACCAATGGATTAAAAGTTATTCAAATAATACATTCTATATTTTTTTGATTTAATTTTCCTATGATTGGATAAATCGGATTATTTTCCTTAAGAAAAATAATTCCAATTAATCGGATTTAATATAAATGGGCTCGGCCCATTTGCTGAACCGCGCGGGTCGACCGGGGCCCAAAGACCCGGGATTGTCGCACCGGGCGGGTCACGGGTCGGCCCGACCCGCACAGCGCTTTGTCCCCAAACCCTTCGTCCCGACGGAGTCACCCGATTAGGGAAACCTAATCGACAAATTCTGACGCATCCGGACCACTGCACGACCAGTGATCGATCGCTACACGTTCACCATGGTCATACGCATCGAATGGGACCCGAAGCCCCTTGTGAGACGGTCCGGATCGGCTGGACCTTACTCACCCAAGAGCTCCTCTTATGGAGCTACTGTGGGGAGGGAATCCTCCCCACAGAGACCACGACAGACCCCAGGCTCGATCGCTAAACCATCAGGGAGGTGAGGCGAATCGAAGCCCTCTAGTCTGGGGGTCTAAGATAGTCTGAATCACCGGGTCCTTACTCAACCGAGGCAGTCCTTGCGGGACTTAGCCCAATCGATCGTATCGATCGATCAGGGCTAACTTAGGTCCTAATTATGATACCGTTGAGTTTGAAATGACAATACGCAAGCATACGAAACAAATGGAAGGAGGTTCAAGCCTCATTGGCTTGAAACCAGCAAGCTGGGATACCTGGTTTTGCCGAGGGACTTGCAGACATCACAGGGGCAATGCCGATTTGTTGAGCTTCCTCTTGAGAGTTCCTGAATGCTAGGAGACTCTCCTATCAGTGGTACGCACGCCGGGAACGCGTGGAGGTCTCCTACGCAATCTCGGGAGGCGGTAATGGCGGAAGGAAGACAGAGCCTTCAATTGATCAGCAAGGGTCAATTGAAGCAAGGCTAGGGCTATTTATAGCCTTAGCAGTGGAGTGGGAAGCTTCTGGAGGGGTGAATTGGGCTGCTGAGGCTTGGATGGATCGGGCCATGGCTGAGCTTTCGAAATTCCATTTCAAGCTTGGCCGAGCTACGGGGACCGATTGGGTTACCTAGCCATTACGGGAGGATTAGCAATGACTTGCTAAGCTGGAGGCGTGAGTGGGGGACAAGACTGGTAATTGACAGTATGGGGGAATCCTCCTGTTGGGCGCGTGAGGGGGGGGGGGCGGGGGCAAAGGTCCACAGTGCGGGGACCCTCAAATGCCGTCTAATCCATCATTCAGATGGCGGAACGACTCAGATCGCCCAGATCCTAACGGCCGATCGCGGGAGTGTTATGGGCCGTTGGATCGGTCGAGTAGATCCAATGGTCGATCCGTGGTTCCACAAGATCTAATCCTAGCCGTCGGATTAAGAAGGCACGACGACTAGATCTGCGGGACACCGCTGTCGCGCAACCCAGGCTCCTTAGTGGATCACCCATGGTCCGCACAGCAGATCCCGACTGTTAATTCAGTTTAATGGGTATTTATGCAATTATGAAATGTTAGAAACCCTTAAGTGCAATTGGACCATTTTAATTTAAATTGAATTATGGTCCAAATGATTTTCAAATTGCACCAAACTTTCACCCTTAACTAATTTGGGGGTGAGGAATTCAAAAATACTATCAGATTTTAATTCTGAGATCAAAATATTTTAGGTCTAAGCTAGGGCATCTAGACTAATTAAAATATTATTTTGGACTTAGAGAAGTCCTATGGACTTCAAATTTTTAAGATATAATTCATTTGATGTTCTCAAAACAATGGAATAAAAAATAATGACTACTTAGGCTATAATTTAGCAGAGTAACAACCTAGGGTTGTTATAGACTCCCCCACTTAAGAATGATGTCGTCCTCGACATCATCTCAAGAGAGAATACCAACATGAAGGAGTTCGAAGAACAGGATAAAACTCAGAAAAATAATGGGTACCTGGAGTTTCAAAGAGACTGGGATACTTCCTTCTCATATCCGCCTATTTCTCCCAAGTAGATTCTTCTAAAGAGCGATTCCTCCACTGAACCTTACCATTGGGATTGAGCGATTTCTCAGTTGCTTTTGATCATGAGCTAAGATCTTAATTGGCTCTACCGCATAAGAAAGATCTGGTTGGAGAGATACCACTAGAAGTTGGATTACGTGAGATGGGTTACGAAGACATCTCTGTAAGGATGAAATGTGGAAAACATTATGGACTGTAGAGAAATCTTTAGGAAGCTTCAATCTATAAGCTGCAGAACCAATCTTTTCTAATATTTCAAATGGTCCGATGTAGCGAGGACTTAGCTTCCTAGCTACACCGAAATGATATACGCTTTTCATCGAACTGACTTTAAGATATGCAAAATTTCCAACATCAAATTCCAGAGCACGATGATGAGCATCATGATACTTACTCTAACAATCTTGAGCTACTTTGATTCTTTGTTGGATCAGCTAAACCTTAAGATTGGTTTCTTCGACTAATTCTGACCCATATAACTGAACACTGCCTGTTTTAGACCACGCTAATGGAGTACTGCATTTTTTGCCATATAGAGCTTCATATGGAGCCATGCCAATACTCGCCTAAAAATTGTTGTTGTATGCGACTTCTAAGAGAAAAATATGATCTTCTCAGAAACCTCCAAAATCTAGTATTCTGAGGTGAAGAAGATCTTCTAAGACTTGATTGACTCTTTCCGTTTAACGATCGGTCTGAGGATGAAAAGCGGTACTCATGGCTAAAGTAGTCCCCAAGTCCTGATGCACTGCTTGCCAAAATTTAGAGGTGAAGCGGCTATCTCGATCAGACACGATAGATCTTGGAATTCCATGGAGTCTGACAATTTCCATGATATATAACTTTGCTAATTTCTCCACAGAATCAGTTTGACGCATAGGGATAAAATGTGCTAATTTGGTCAGTCAATCGACAATGACCCATATTGAATCAGCACCTGATCTCGCCTTAGGTAAACCCATAACAAAATCCATAGAGATATTGAACCACTTCCATTCGAGAATTGCTAGAGGATGAAGAAGTCCTCCAGGCTTTTGGTGTTCAGCTTTGACTAAGTTACAAGCGTGACATTTTGCTACAAATTCTGCCACACTTTTCTTCATTCCAGGCCACCAGAATGATTTCATTAGATCTTGGTATATCTTGGTACTGCCAGGATGTACTTGATAACTAGAATTATGGCCTTCTACTAAAATCTCTTGATGCATGGATTTGGAAATCCATAAACAATCCCCCTGATATATCACACTACCTCAAAGTTGAAGATCAAAGTGACCACCACTTTTGATGTCCACTTTAGACTTCAGATAATCTTCATCCTTGGTTTGTGATATAGAAACATCATGATGAAATGTAGGTTCAACTGAACTCATGGATATTATAGTGCTTAGCATAGCACCATGCACTGGCCTGATTTTGAACTTTTAGAATTCTTCTTCTAACAGGCTTGATAGTATCATAGAAGATAGAGTAGTATGATGACTGAGTGCATCTACTATGATGTTTGCTTTTACTAGATGATATTGGATGCTTAAGTCATAATCGCTTATTAACTCGAGCCATCTTCGTTGTCGACAGTTCAACTCGCATTGGGTGAAGATGTACTTCAAGCTCTGATGACTGGTGAATATGGAACACTGGATGCCATAAAGATAATGACACCAGATTTTTAGAGCAAAGACTACTGCTGCTAACTCAAAATCATGGACAGGATAGTTCTTCTCATGAGGTCTTAACTGATGAGACACATAGGCTATAACTCTCCCTTCCTGCATTAATACACACCCCAAACCTATGCCAGATGGGTCAGTATAGACTTGGTAATCCATGCCTTCTTTAGGTAAGGCAAGAACTGGTGCAGAGGAAAGAGCATTTTTCAATGATTAGAATGCTTTCTCACACTCTGGACTCTATACAAATGGCACTGCTTTCAGTGTTAACTTTGTGAGTGGAGACGCTATTTGCGAGAAGCCTTTGACAAATTTCCTATAGTAGCCTGCCAGCCCTAAGAAACTTCTAATGTCGGTCACAGATTTTGGTTGTGACCAATCTTGGACTGCGCTTACTTTATTTTGATCGACTTTGATTCCCTGGGAATCGACGATATGACCCAAAAAAGCGATTGAGTCAAGCCAAAATTCATATTTAGAATACTTGGCATATAGTTTATGGCTTCGTAGCTCTTCTAGTACTAATCACAGATGGTTTTCATGATCTGTCTCATTTCCTGAATAAATTAGAATATCATCGATGAAGACGATGATGAATTTGTCCAGATATGCTTTCAACACACGCTGCATTAAGTCCATAAAGATGGACGGTGCATTTGTCAGGCCAAAGGACATCACTAAAAATTCGTAATGCCCATAGCAGGTTCTAAATGTTGTTTTCTCAACATCTGAATCTTTAACTCATAATTGGTGATATCCTGATCGTAAGTCTATCTTTGAGAATACTTTAGCTCCAGATAACTGATCAAATAGATCATCGATACGAGGCAGAGGGTATTTGTTATTGACAGTTACTTTATTCAATTCTCTGTAATCGATGCACATTCTCATCAATCCATCCTTCTTCTTCACAAACAAAATTGGCGCTCCCCAAGGAGGATGAATAAAACCTTTCTCCAATAGTTCTTGAAGTTGATTGTTTAACTCTTGAAGTTCTTTTGGCTCCATTCGATATGGAACTTTTGACAGCAATTGAGTTTCGGGAATTAATTCAATTGCGAACTCTACTTCCCTAACTGGAGGAAGACCGAGTAGGTCTTCAGGG
Organism: Gastrodia elata; assembly: GCA_016760335.1. NCBI lineage: Eukaryota > Viridiplantae > Streptophyta > Magnoliopsida > Asparagales > Orchidaceae > Gastrodia > Gastrodia elata. Next base: position 32,841,850 of record CM028678.1, on the reverse strand, counting down.
AAGACATCAGGAAATTCACAAACTATACAATTTTCAGAGTTAGGCACAACTTCTTTCTTCTCTCCCAGCATTGTTACGAGATATGCGTTGCATCCCTTCCTAACTAACTTTTCTTGTCATTGCATTTATCAATGACGATTGGGTATTAAATCTTTCGACGAATGATTTTAATTTACTTCCACTGCCCAAAGTTATTTTCTACATTTGGCAATTTATGGAAGCTCCATGCTGGCTTAGCCAATTCATGCCTAGGATTATGTCAAAGTTGGTGATTGGCAATATAATTAACTTAGCCTCGTAGTTTTGTTCCCCAATAGGAATATCTAAGTTGCAGAATTGTTGGGACCGCATACGGGCTCCAAAAGGTAACCCGATGCTCAAGGAGCTAGCTAATTGATAGGTTGGTAGCTTAAGAGTCTTAGCCTAATTTTCCGATACAAATGAATGACTTGCCCCCGTATCAAAGAGGATATTACAAGATGTGTCATTTATTGATAAGATGCCTATGATTACAGTAACTTAATAAGATTAGCTACTCAATATTTAAAGTATTGAATGGTAAAGACTGATTACTGAAATGGCGAGAACTGAATACGAATGAATTTTAAGGCATACCTGACACCACGTCATTGTCCTCAGGAGTAAAGGCAGGAGTTAGCATATACACCCTAGCAGATGCTGAGGGTTGTTTGTTCTGGGGCCTTTGACCCTGGCGATCATAATTGGACTTTTGTGCCGGTACTATTGCTTTTGAGTTTGAAGTTGGAGCCGACATTATGGTAGGAGCAGGCTCTCTGTGATTCACTGGTTGAGCATGGAAGGCTTGTTTGTGACGGGAGTGGTCGATGGGCACTCCATCGATCGTGTTCTTTTCCCTGCATTCGAAATAGCGGTGGCCCTTACGACCACAAGTAAAACTTACACCACCGAAGTGGTAGCATTTTCCGTATAGATGCATCTTTTTGCATTCAGAATTCAAGGGTTGTGTTGACTCCATGTTGTAACCCTTTGCTACCTTATGATGGCCAAAGCGTTCCTTACTCGACTGCATAGCTATTGCTTTCCTCTTCCGGTCCAGTTGACCCTGGAATCCCTCTTGCAAATGGGTAGCTTCAATCAATTCAATCAAAGTTATGATATGATGAGATACTAAGTGTGCTTTGATAGAGTCTCTCAGACCCTTCAAGAAATGGTGGCACTTTGACGCTTCCGTCCTGACTTCTAGAACGAAACATGACAATCTTCGAAATTCTTGTTCGTATTCAAATACTGTATGGTTACCTTGTGTGAGATGGAGAAGTTCATCCTCCAGAATTGCTTGGGCTGATGTAGGTATGAACGCTTCACGGAATGCCTCCAAGAATAAGTCCCATGGAATGTCCTCTACTTCATAGTCAGCAAACTTACTGTTCCACTCGTTCTCCCACTAATATTCCACTTCTTCTTGAAATAGATGGGTCACTAGGCAGATGGCTTCAAAGTTAGGGCACTTGATACTAGCCAGATTCTTCTTAGCCATTTTAAGCCAGTTCACAGTGTCCATTGGATTCAGTGCTCCATTGAAAGTAGGAGTTAGGAGATGAAGGAAACTGTGCATGATTCCATCGCCCGTGTAGTGGGAAGATGATGAAAACCCTGGTTGGGGTGCAGATTGCTGTTTAACTGAGAGAATAAGAGCACGTGTCTCTTGCACCTGTTGCGCATTACTTTCTATCAGGGCCTTCAATAAACTGGCCATAGGATTGGACTCTTCAGGTTCGCTCGACGATGAGACCACATTCTTGATTGGAGTATGAGCAGAAGGAGAGCCAGGATTCATGACTGCAATACAAGTAGGAATTTAGAGGCATAAAATTTTACTATAAATTCATTCATTCATTTCTTCCTCAAAAGAGAAGATACATGGATCTACAAAACATATTGCTGAAATGAGGAAGTGACATAATAAAATTCTCTAAAATCCTAGTTACAATACTCTACCCAAAAGGCAGCACAAAAGTCATCATATGTAACTATTGGGCTCTTCCGAGCTAGTCTCCTATAAACCCAATACCACCAATGACTCGCTGATCACCTCAGTAAGATCTCTATGATCTCTAGACGATGCTCCTCGGGACAGGCTTTCTCTCAAAGCGCGGTAGTAACACGATCCAGCCATTCTCTGGCAAGTACCGAAAGGCTGGTGCCTCCAAAAGATGAATGAACAAGAATCTTGTCTAGTACTACAACTCCTCGAGGCGATACTCAATCTATGACCCTACCATAGATCTGGCCGTCTTGAAGGTCGTCTATCCAGTAGTCATCGAATATCCTAAGGTAGAATAAGGATGCTGACTGCAAATACTCCATACCTAAGATGATTCAACCCATAAGTATGTTTATTATTACTCTCAAAGTTCGTTGAAGTCCTAAGTTGTCCATTTTAAGAATTGCAGTTTTAATTAATTATTTGTGTGCGTTAAATACCTAAGGTGTCAACATTCTAGATATAATTCACCCTTTTCATTTCTGAGATAGCTTAATGAACTTTTAGATGATTACTTTGCACTACACTTAGTAACTTGTGATCTTGACCTGAGATAGAGAACAGATCATAAAGTAGATAGGAATAAACTCCTTATCTGATATTTTATGATATTTCTCTGATACCAACTGTAGTGCCCCGTCCCATCGCCGTGTGCAAAAGTTTACAAGTAGTAAATCAGATTGGTGACAAAGCGGTGCGCTACTCGGGATGATGAGAACAAGCAAAACTCGTCTTCCCGAATAGGCTAAAAGACTGAGCCATATTGAAGGTTACTAACTCAAACCTAAGAGTAGGATCGAGAACCAATACTTAAGATAAGAGTAGAATACTAATCTTAAGTATTAGGCTAATACGTATATTGGATTTAAGGAAACAAGTAAGGATCCAATATACATTGTCAGTATATATCAGCATTTCCAGTATACCGATCACATCACAATACTAAGTATAGTAGTATAACAGAGTGCAGAAGCTAAAAGCATATCATCCAGAATATATTCATCACGGAGCAGTATGTAAATATTCATCTCAGAAAAGAAAAGAAAAGAAAAGAAATATACATCCAGCAGTATTACAAACTGATTTAGCATGTGAAAAGTAAAGTCTACTGAAATAGGGCAAAAAGAAAAATGAGGCAGATAGATCCTCTAGGGCTCCACGTACTCCTCCTGGATCTCCTACAAGTTCTCCTGTCCGGTCTCCACAAGCTGCTCGGGATCTAGCAAATTGTCAAATCCTAAAAGTACCCCCGTGTTAGACAAGAAGTCTAACACATTGCAACTAGCTATGCAGTAGCAAAGTAAATGCAGTAGACTGTAAAGTAAAGAAAACTGAAGAAAAGCTGAGAGAAATGCTAAGTAACTGCAACTGTAAAGACTAAACAGAGTGAAATTGCATCAAAAGCTAAATACTGAAAGTAAATGAAAATGTTAAGTGCTCAAAAATTGATGTGAAAGGAATGTCTAATGATGTATTATATGTCACTATAAGGATGTACCAAATATGCCAGAATATGGTAGATCACGGATATGTAACAGAACTATCACTGAAAGGTTATGAGTAGTACGGCCCAATGTACACATACACCCAGTTGGGAAGACAGTACGGTGACACAGATGCATCCTGAAATTCCCCAGTCTGTGTATGTAACATTCCGTAACCCATAAATCATCACTAATACTCATGTGTCACTGCTGAGATGATGCTTCAAGCTCATGTTTATGCTTATGCCCATGCTTCTATGCTATATGGATAAAATCCAGAAATTCATGAAAACTTGGAATGCAGATAATAAATTCTAAGTCTCCACTAGGCAGAATCCTGCTAAAAGGATTCTATCTCCTAGCTTCTAGAAAAATAATTAGTTAAAGTTGCAGATTTAATTAAAGATCACTAGATGGGATGATCGTATACACATATTCAACATGTTTTCGAGAAAAATGATTCTCATCACTTACTCACCACCATACTTAGTGTCTTAAAGAAGGTGAATCTCACTACTTAATTTGTTTGAACCACACCTATTGAAGCGGTCTTCGCTAGGAGGCATTGCGCCATTGGTAATTTGTATTTCAATTAAACTAAGGAATGAATACCCCTTCAATACACTCTTAAGTTTGAATGATTTATACTAATAGGACTGTATTCGTCTAATCCCACAGGATAGAACCTGCTCATAAGTCCCCATTAGAGTGAATCAACCAATCTCAAATACTACTAGAGAATCAGTAATGTGGGTATACTATACTACACCGTCCAATGATCGGGGTTCAAACAAGTCTACTTAATAAATCAAGGAATGATTAAGATTATAAAGGCCTATACTAAATAGGTAAGTCCTATACAAGGTTTCACTAAAATGTGATCAAGGATCACTCAATAAGTATTATACCACAAGGAGAAGTATTATTCTAAGGTCTTAAGTAATTCCTACCATGAGGGGTTAAGATAAATTTTTAAGGTTAAGGGATTATCTAAGTTTCTACCTCAATGAGTCATACAAGTTCTCCTACCCCAAAATATATGTAATTTAGGTCTTTTAAATATTCCAAGGAGATCTTATGAAGAGATGCTTAAGATCTCCCATTCTAAATTTTTATATTAACATTTTAGGTTCTATTTCATAGTTAGGTTTAGAATGATCAGGTCAGATGATTAAGTCATCTGATCACAACTTAATCTAAGATTATGGGATTTAAATCAAGAATGTTATTACAATTTTAGATCACTTGTTTAATCAATATGATTTTATTAATCTTCTTATGCTAATGGTCTTATTTAGAAGAAAATCCATGATCTAAAGATTTGATTCAGATTAAGCAATCATATGGCTTTATTAATAACCTTATCATGTCTAATTCAAATGTTTAAGGTCAATATAAAATCAAACGTATTATTGGAGAAATGTTAAGTTAGTTATCTTATAATCAAATTGCTTTAGTTAAGGTTTTTAAGGATTTGAACCTTAATTAAGTAGATTTGGGTTTGATCCCTATTCTTATTCAATTAAGATCATGTGGTTGATTAATGATCAATGTCAAATCAATGAGTTAAGAGTGTGTTATTGGTGGCAATCTCAGACCTAGATCAAGTCTTAATGGCTTGATCAAAGTCTTAAGACTTCTTAAGTTAATTAAGGAAGTTAAGATCTCAAATTTTTGGTTAATTCAACTTATGCATTATGGATCAATATGTATGGTTTCTAATATATTTAACCTACTGTTATGAAGCATAATAATAGAAAAGTTCATGAAAACAAAAAGTAATTAGTGATAATCAAACCCTAAATCCATTCAAATGGATTTGTACTTAATTACGAATCTAGCCATCAAAATTGTTTGCAATTTTGCACACCTGACCTAATTAATAATACAATTAATTAGGACCTAAGTTTGCTAAGATGAAATATGTATAAACCCTAATTTTCACTAATTATAATTTAACAAGATTAGGGCATAATTTGAAATATAGAACTCAGAAAAATAATTCACCTAGCATATGCTTTCTACTCATCATAAGTAAACTAATAGCTCCCTAAACATGTAATTTGGTTAAGTATAATTACTAAATCACCCAAATTAAATTATGCTATAATTAGGCAATAATGGAAACTCTAACCATCAGATGCGAAATTTAATTGTATATTCAGATTCCTGATGACTTTCTGATCAATTTCATATATGATAGCATAGCATTTGGACCAGTGGATTAAAAGTTATTCAAATAATATATTACGTATTTTTCTGATTTAATTTTCTTATGATTGGATTAATTGGATTATTTTCTTTAAGGAAAACAATTCCAATTAATCAGATTTAATATAAATGGGCTTGGCCCATTTGCCGAACCACGTGAGTCGATCGGGGCCTGAAGACCCGGGACTGTCGCACCGAACGGGTCACGTATCGGCCCGACCCGCACAGCGCTTTGTCCCCAAAGCCTTTGTCCCGACGGAGTCGCCTGATTAGGAAACCCTAATCGGCCAATTCTGGCGCATCCGGACCATGGCACGACCAGCGATCGATCGCTACACGTTCACCGTGGTCAAACAAATTGAATGGGACCCGAAGCTCCCTGTGAGACGGTCCGAATTGGCTGGACCTTACTCACCCGAGAGCTTCTCTTATGGAGCTACTGTGGGGAGGAAATGCTCCCCACAAAGACCACACAAGACCCCTGGCTCGATCCCTAAACCATCAAGGAGGTTAGGCAGATCGAAGCCCTCTGATCAGGGGTCTGGGATAGTCTGGATCGCTTTGTCCTTACTCGATCGAGGCAGTCCTTGCGGGGCTTAGACCAATCGATCGTATCAATTGATCGGGGCTAACTTAGGTCCTAATTATGATATCGTTGAGTTAGAAATGACAATACACAAGCATACGAAACAAATGGAAGGAGGTTCGAGCCTCATTGGCTTGAAACCAACAAGTTGGGGTACCTGGTTTTGTCGAGGGACTTGCAGACGTTGCAGGGGCAATGCCGGGTTTGCTGAGCTTCCTCTTGAGAGTTCCTAAACACCAGGAGACTCTCCTATCAGTGGTACGCACACTGGGAACGCTTGGAGGTCTCCTACACAAGCTCGGGAGGTGGCAATGGCGGAAGGAAGACAGAGCCTTCAATTGATCAGCAAGGGTCAATTGAAGCAAGGCTAGAGCTATTTATAGCCTTAGTAGAGAAGTGGGAAGCTTCTGGAGGGGAGAATTGGGCTGCTGAGGCTTGGATGGATCGGGCCATGGCCGAGCTTTTGAAATTCTATTTTGAGCTTGGCTGAGCCACGGGGCCCGATTAGGTTACCTACCCATTACGGGAGGATCAGCAATGACTTGCTGAGCTGGAGGAGCGAGTGGGGGACAAGGCTGGCAGCTGGAAGTACAGGGGAATCCTCCTGTCGGGCGTGCGAGGGGGGGGGGGGGGCGAAGGTCTACACCCTCGGATGCCGTCTGATCCATCAATCAAATGGCGGAATGGCTCTGAAAGCCCGGATCCTAACGGTCGATCGCGGGAGTGATCCAAGCCATAGGATCAGTCGGGTAGATCCAATGGTTGATCAGCGGCTCCGCGGGATCTAATCCTAGCCGTCAGATTAAGAAGGCGTGATGGCTAGATCTGCGGGACGCCACTGTCGCGCAACCCGGGCTCCGCAGCGGATCACCCGCGGTCCGCGCAGCGGATCCCGGCTGTTAATTCAGTTTAATGGGTATTTATGCAAATTTGAAATGTTAGAAACCCTTAAGTGTAATTGGACCATTTTAATTTAAATTGAATTATGGTCCAAATTATATCCAAATTGTACCAAACTTTCATCCTTAGCCAATTTGGGGGTGAGAAATTGAAAAATGCTATCATATTTTAATTCTGAGATCAAAATATTTTAGGTCTAAGCTAGGGCATCTAGACTGATCAAAATATTATTTTGGACTTAGAGAAGTCCTATGGACTTCAAATTTTTAAGACAGAATTCATTTGATATTCTAAAAATAATGGAATAAAAAATAATGACTACTTAGGCTATAATTTAGCAGAGTAATAACCTAGGGTTGTTACATCCTTACTCGGACCCAGCCCCTTTACGAGACTTAGCCTGATCAATCGAATTTGATTGATTGGAGTTAGCTTAGGGCACAGGCATGATTACATTGAGTTCAAAATGACAATATGCACTCATAATCTAAAGGAGATGAGCCCGAGCCTCATTAGCTCAAAGCTTGTAAACGAGGGTACCTGGTTCAATAGGCGAGCTAGCAGATGATGCAGAGGGAGACAGGGGCACTAGCTAAGCTTCCATATTGTGCAAAAGTTCCTGAACACCAGGAGAGACTACTATCAGTAGTTTGCAAGGCTCTGGATTCGACTACTGGAGCTCAAACAGATGGTAGTGGCGACTTGGGAGGAATCACCTCAATTGATCAGCAAGCTGATCCTTGGGGAAACCTGAGGCTATTTATAGCCTCAGAGGGAAATTGGGAAGGTTTTAGATGTATTGGCTCGGGCTAGAGAGGCCCAAGAGATCAGGCCATGGCCTAGATCTCAACTTTCCAAATTGAGCTTGGCCGGGTCACAGGGCCCAATCGGGACTCCAAACCATAATGGGAGAGGTCATAACGACCTTCCTGAGCTGGAGGCATGAGTGGGGGATAGGCCCAGCAGCTGGCAATACACGGAGGATATTTGTCGGGCGTGAGCGAGAGGAAGACGAAGGTCCACAGTAGCAGGCCCTTCGGATACTGTATGATTGATTGATTAGATGGTAGAACAGCTCAGATCACTCGAATCCTAATGGCCAATAGCGGAAGTGATCCAGGCCATATGATCGGTCGAGCAAATCCAATGGCAGATCAGTGGTTTCGTGGATCTTAGATCGCAGCCGTACGATTCACGAGAGGAATGGCAGGTTGAAATAGGATTCCACTATCACGCGACTCGGGCTCCACAGTGGATTGCCCGCGAACCGCACAGCAAATTCCAACAGGTAAATTAGTTGAGGGTAGATTTACAAAATTGAATTGTTGGAAGCCATATAATGCAATTAGACAAATTCAATTTAATTTGAATTATGGCATAAATAATCTCTAAATTTTACTAAAATTTCACCCCTAGCTAATTTGGGGGTGAGAAATTCAAAAATATAATCATATTTTTATTCTGAAATGAAAATATTTTAGGTCTATTCTAGGGTATCTAGACTGATCAAAATACTAACTTGACTTTGAGAAGTCCAATTGACTTCAAATTTTTAGGATTATCTTAACTTGATGTTCTAAGAAAAATAGTATTACCATTAATATTGATTATGTTTAGAAATAAATAGGGTAACAACCTAGGGTTTTTACAGACTCACCCACTTAAGAACAATGTCACCCTCGACATCACTTTAAGAGAGAAGACAAATAAATGCAGAAATCTTAAGAGCAAAATTACAAATTCTGAATTTAACGGATACTTGGATTCTCAAATAGACAGGGATACTTTCTTCACATATCAGCCTCATTCTCCCAAGTATATTTATCTAGAGAGCGATTTTTCCACTGAACTTTTACCATTGGAATTGAGCGATTTCTCAGCTGCTTTAATCATGAGCTAAGATCTTAATTAGCTTCTCCGCATAGGAAAGATCTGGTTGGAGAGATACTACTGGAAGTTGAACTAGATGCAATGGATTACAAAGATACCTTCATAAAGAAGAGATGTGGAATACATTATGAACTGCAGAAAAATGTTTAGGAAATTTTAATCTGTAAGCTGCAGAACCAATCTTTTCTATAATCTCAAAAGGTCCTACGTAGTGGGGACTTAACTTCCCAGCTACACCAAAACGATATACACTTTTCATTGGACTGACTTTAGGGTACGCAAAATTTCTATCATCGAATTCTAGAGTACGATGATGAGTGTCATGATACTTATTCTGGCAACCTTGAGCTGCTTTGATTCTCTGCTGAATTAATTAAACTTTACGATTAGTTTCTTCAACCAGTTATGAGGCATATAACTGAACGCTTCCAGTTTCAGACCATGCTAAGGGAGTTCTGCACTTCCTGCATACAAGGCTTCATATGCAGCCATGCTGATACTTGCTTGAAAACTGTTGTTATATACGAATTCTACTAGAGGAATATGATCCTCCTAGTAACCTCTAAAATTCAAAATAGAAAGATAAAGAAGATCTTCTAGAATTTGGCTTACTTTTTCATTCTGACCATCCATCTGAGGGTGAAAAGTGGTGCTCATGGCTAGGGTAGTCCCCAAGTCTTGAAGCACTGCTTTCCAGAATTTAGAAGTGAAACAGATATATCGATCAGATATGATAGACCTTGGAATTCCATGGAGTCTGACGATTTCCTTGATATACAGCTTTGCCAATTTTCTAAGGAATTGATTTGACACATAAGAATAAAATGTGTTGATTTGGTTAGTTGATCGATAATGACCTAGATTGAATTGACACCAGATCTAGATTTTGGCAAACCCATAACAAAATCCATAAAAATATCAAACCACTTCCATTCAGGAATTGCCAAAGGATGAAGAGGTCCTTCGGGCTTCTGATGTTCCGCTTTAACTAAACTGCAGGCATGACACTTTGCTATGAATTCAGCCACACTTTTCTTCATTCCAGGCCACCAGAATAATTTCTTCAAATCTTGGTACATCTTAGTGCTACCAGGATGCACTTGATAACCCGAATTATGGCCTTCTACTAAGATTTCTTGATGCATAGATTCAAGAATCCATAAGTGATATCCTTGATAGACTACATTACCTCGCAGCTGGAGGTCGAAATGATGACCACTTTTGACTTCCATTTTGAACTTCAAATAGTCCTCATCCTTCATTTGGGAGATGGATACATCGTAATGAAATGTTGGTTCAACAGTACTCATGGATATTAGCATGCTTAATAAGGCATCACACACTGGCTTGATGTCGAGCCTTTTAAATTATTCTTTTGGAGAACTTGACGCTATCATGGATGAAAGTGTATCATGACGGCTGAGCGCATCAACCACAACATTTGTTTTTCTAGGATGGTATTGAATACTTAAGTCATAATCACTTATTAATTCGAGCCATCTTCGTTGGTGGCAGTTGAGCTCACACTGGGTGAAGATGTACTTTCAGCTCTAATGATCGGTGAATATAGAACGCTAAATACCATACAAATAATGACACCAAATTTTTAAGGCGAAAATTACAGCAGCTAATTACAAATCATGGATAGGATAATTCTTCTCATACGGCTTTAACTGATGATATACAGATGCAGTCACTTTTCCTTCCCGCATCAGTACACATCCCAAGCTTATCATGGATGTGTCAGTATAGACTTGGTAGTTGAGACCTTCTTTAGATAAGGTCAGAACTGGGGTAAAAGAAAGAGCATCTTTTAATGCTTGGAATGTATTATCACATTCTGAACTCTGGATGAAAGGTACTGCTTTCTGCATCAACTTTGTGAGAGGAGACGCAATATATGAGAAGCCTTTGACAAATTTTCTATAGTAGCCCACTAGTCCTAAGAAACTTCTGATGTCAGTCACAGACTTTGGTTGTGACCAATCTTGATTTACACTTACTTTATTTTGATCAACCCTGATTCCTTGTGCGTCTACAACATGACCTAAGAAAGAGATTGAGTCAAGCTAGAATTTGTACTTATAATACTTAGCATATAATTTAGAATCTCATAGTTTTTTGTAATACTAACAGCAAGTGATTTTTGTGTTTAGTTTCGCTTCTCGAATAAATCAAGATATCATCAATGAAGATTATGATGAATTTATCTAAATATTCTTTCAATATGCACTGTATTAGATCCATAAAATGGAAGGTGCATTTGTTAAGCCAAAAGACATCACAAAAAATTCATAATGTCTATAGCGAGTTCTAAACACAGTTTTCTCGACATCTGAATCTTTAACTCGCAAGTGGTGATAACCTGATTGCAAGTCTATTTTTGAGAAAACTTTAGCTCCAGATAATTGATCAAATAGGTCATCGATACACGGCAGAGGATAGTTGTTCTTGAAAATTACTTTATTCAGTTCCCTATAATCGATGCACATCTACATCGATCCATCTTTTTTTTTCATGAACAGAACTAGCGCTCCACAGGTAGATGAACTTGGTTGGATATGACCTTTCTCGAGCAACTCTTGAAGTTGATTGTTCAATTCTTGAAGCTCCTTAGGTGCCATACGATATGGAGCCTTCGACAGTAGTTGAGTTCCAAGAATTATTTTGATTGGGAACTCTACTTCTCTAACAGGAGGAAGATCGAGTAGGTCTTCAAGAAAGACATCGAGAAATGCACGAACTATTCGATTTTCCAAAATAGGCACGACTTCTTTCTTCTCTCTTAATATTGTTATGAGGTATGCCTCTTAGCCTTTCTTGACTAACTTTTCTGCCTTCATCGCGTTAACTAATAATGCTTGAGTGCTAAAGTTTTTGACAAAGGACTACAACAGATTCTCAATGCCAAAAATGATTTTCTTCTTTTAGCAATTTATTAAAGCACCATGCTGGCTTAGCAAGTTCGTACCCAGGATTACATCGAAATCTACAATTGGCAACAAGATTAATTTGGCCCCATATTTTTGTTTGCCGATAGGAATATCTATCTTGCAAAACTGTTGGAACTGCATATGGGTTCTAGAAGGTAACCCGACGCTTAATGAGTTTGCTAAGCGGTAAGATGGTAGCTTTAGGATTTTTGCCCAACTTTCCGATGCGAAGGATTGATTCACTCCACTATCGAAGAGAATGTTATAAGATTTATCATCTATCATTAAGATGCCTATAATTATAATGGTATTAATAAGGATTTGCTATTAAATAATTCTAAAATACTGAAGCAAAAAAAAAAAAGATTGAATACTGAAGTAGAAATGACTGAATAATAATTAAGTTAAGGTGTACCTGAAACCATGTCGTTATCCTCTCAAGCAGAGGCGGGCGTTAACATATATACCCTTGCAGGTGCTGAAGGTCATTTGTTCTGAGACCTTTGACCCTGACAATTTTGGTTGGGCTTTTGCATAGGTATGATTACTTTAGTATTAGAAGTAGGGGCTTCCAATATGGTAGGAGCAGGTTCTCGATTGTTTCTTGGTTGTGCACAGAATTCCTTCTCATGACGGGAGTGGTCGATGAGCACTCCGTCAATTGTGGTTTTAGCATCGTAGTCGAAATAGCGGTGGCCGCTCTGACCACATGTAAAATATATGCCACCATAGTGGTTGCATTTTCCATACAGATGGAATGGTTTTCATTCAAAATTACGAGATTGAGATTTTTCGGCTTCAATACTATAGAGTTTTTCCATCTTATGATGACCAAAATGCTTATTTCTAGGTTGCATTACTGTTGCCTTCCGCTTTCGATCCAGTGGACCCTGGAATCCCTCCTACTGTCGAGCAGCTTCGCTCAATTCCGTTAAATTCTTGATTTGATGAGAGACTAGGTGAGATTTTATGTAGTCTTTTAGCCCCTTCAAAAAATGGTGGCATCTAGACGCTTAAGTTCTAAGTAGGTCCGGAACAAAGCGTGATAAACTCCAGAACTCTTGTTCATAATATAACACCGAGATATTGCCTTAAGTGAGATGGAGGAGCTCATCCTCTAGGATTGCTTAAGATGATGATGGTATGAATGCTTCATGGAATGCTTCCAAGAACATATCCCATGGAATATCCTCTGTTTCATAGTCGGCACATTTGTTGTTTCATTCATTCTCCCACTAATATCCAGCGTCCTCTTGAAATAGGTGAGTTATTGAGTGAATGGTTTTTAAGTTAGGGCACTTAATACTAGCTAAGTTTTTTTAAGCTATCTTAAGCCAATTTACAGTGTCCATTGGATTTTACGCTCCGTTGAAAGTGGGCATTTTGAGGCGAAAGAAACTGTGCAAGATCCCATTACCAATAAAGTGTGAGGATGATGAGAATCCTGAGGGGGGTGCAGATTGTTGTCAAACAAATAGAATTAGAGCACGTATTTCTTGCACCTGTTGCGCATTGTTCTCTATTAAGGCTCTCATCAGGCTGGCCATTGGATTTGATTCCTCGGGTCCGCTAGATGACCAGACCGTATTCTTGATTGGAGTAGGAGTAGAGGGAGAACTGGGATTCATGACTGTAAATGCAGATATGAATTCAACAATAATAACTTCAATATCATTTCATTCATTTCTTTCTCAAAAGAGAAGATACATGGATCCACAAAATACATAACAGAGATAAAAGAAATAGTATAATAAGATCTCTAAAATCATAGTTACAATACTCTACCCAAAAGGCATCATAAAAAGCATCATATGTGACTATGTGGCTCTTTCGAGCTAACCTCCTATAAACGCAAAACCACCAATGACTCGCTGATCCTCTCAGTAGGATCTCAACAATCTCAAGACGATACTCCTAAGGACAGGCTATCCCTCGAAGTACGGTAGTAACGCTATCCAACCATTCTCTGGCGAGTGCTGAAAGACTGGTACCTCAAAAGGATGAATAGACAAGGATCCTATCCAGCACTTTGACTCCACAAGATGACACTCCATCGATGATCCTACCATAGATCTAGCCATCTCAAAGATCATCTAACCAGTAGTCCTCAAATCTTCTTAGGTAGAACCAAAATGCTGACTATGTGTATTCCATCCCTAAAGTAACTCAACTCATAAGTACTTTATTCTTATCTTATTACTTTCTTTGAAGTCCATTAAAATCTTAGGATGTCCAATTTATATTTAGTAGTTCACAGTTTCAATGATGTTATTATGTGCGCTCAAGTCTTAGGATGTCCTCATTATAGACATAATCAAACTTTAATTTCTGAGATAACTTGATGAACTTTTGGATGTTTGCTTTTTCTACACTTAGTAACTTGTGATCTTGACTCGATACAGAGAACAAATCATAAAGTAGATAAGAAAAAACTCCTTACCTGACACTATGATACATCTTTGATACCAATTATAGCGCCCCTCCTCGTCGCCGCATGCAAAACATAAACTAAATTTGGCAGCGGAGTGGCGCGCTACTCGGGAAGGCATAACCCATCTCCCCGGATAGGCTCACTAACGAAACTAGCCATACTGAAGGCATGTGCTCAACCCAAGAGAAGGGTCGAGAGTTAATACTTAAGATAAGAGTAAGTTACTTATCCTAAGTATTGAACTAATACATACATTGGATTAAAAAAAGATAAATAAGAAATCCAATATATATTCTCAATATATCAACATTTCCAGTATGTTGATCACATCACAATACTAAGTATAGTAGTAGAATAAAAAAGTGCGGAAGCTAAAGCAAAATATCCAGAATACTTTTATCATAGAATAGTAGTAAACATTCATCTCAAAAAAAAAGTAAAATATAACTAGAGTTATTATAAACTGTTCTTAAAATGATACAAAAGTAAAGTTCAACTATAGCACTAAAAAAAAAAAACAAAGTGATAAGGTTGAAGGAAGGTCCACTGAGGCTCCACGTACTCCTCTTGGATCTCCTACAAGTCCTCCTATCCTGGCTCTACAAGTTACTCAAGATCTAGCAAATTGCCAAATCCTAAAAGTACCCCATGTTAGACAAAAAGTCTAACACATCGAACTAAACTAAGCAGTTCTAAAATATCATAATAAAATAGTAAAGTAAATAAAACTGCAGAAAAGATATAAGGGCGCTGTATAACTGAGATTGTATAAACTGAATAAAGTAAAACTGAACTGTAAACTGAATACAAAAAGTAAATGAAAACAACGAATGATCTAAAACTAATGTAAAAACATCCAATACTATACAATATACCACTGGAATCATGCATCCCAATATGCCACAATACAGTATGCCACTAATATGCGACAAGGCTATCACTGAACTGCTTATGAGTCGTACGGTCTAATGTATACATACATCCAATTAGGAATACAGTTTACTGTGATGCCGATGCATCCTAACATTCCCCAGTCAATGTATACAACATTCTGTAATCCATAATTTATCACTAATACTCATACAATGTCATGGAACTCAATCATCATAGTCATGCTCATGCTCATGCTCCTATACTACATGAGTTAAATCCAGAAATCCAAAAATGCTTTGAAATCTGATAATGAATCCAAGATCTCCATTGTGCAGAATCCATCTAGAAGGTTTCTGACTCATAGATTCTAATTTTGATAATTGGTTGAAGTTGAGATTTTACTTATAAATCATTAGATGAAAAGATGGTATACACATAATTAGCATGTTTTCAAGAAGGGTGGTTTTTAACACTTAGTATGATTAAGCTACACCTAACAAAGTGATCTTCGATAAGAGGCATCACCCGGTGGCGATTATATCTCAAGCTAAGCTATAAGAATACCCAACTCACAATCACACTTAGTGTTGTAAAGAGGGTGTTTAAAATCACACAGTTTGCTTGAAGCACACATATGGAAGCGATCTTCAATAGGAGGCATCACCCGATGGTGATTAAGCTAATGATCTATGTCCCTAATCATAACACTCTTATGATTGAATGATTTAGTCTAAGTGAGACTATGTCTGACTAAACTCATAAAATAGAATACAAATATAATCTTACACTAAGATGAATCAACCGACCCTGAATGCTACTGAAATAATCCAGCACTATGGGTATACCCTACTACACCCAACTAACAATCAAGGTTCAATAATTCTATTTATTCAACAAATATTTATCAAGACTATTAATTCTTACTCTAATCAGGTGAGTCCTACACAAGGCTCCAAGGATGTGATCAAAAGATCACTCAATATGGGTTTCTACCATAAGGAAGAAGCTTCATTCTAAGTACCTTTAGGTGATTCTATCGCAAGGTGTTAAGATCAACTTCTAAGATTAGGAAGGATCATCTAAGATTCTACCTCAACAAGTTACAAAAGTTCTCCCTACCTCATTGTATCAATATTTAAGGTCTTTTAAGCATTTCAAAAATGATCCCAAAGCAAGATCTCTAAGATCTCACTCTTCTATTACGTTTGCTTATATTCAAGGTTTACTTATTAATTTGGACTAAAATGATCAAATTAGATGATTAAATCCATCTGATCCCAATCTATTCTGTAATCATGGGATGAAATCAAAGACATTATTAGAGTTAAATCAATTTATAAAATCATTACAATTTTATTATCCATCTTATGCCAATAGTCTTATATAAGATAAAATCAAAGATCTAAAGCTTAGATTCAGATTGTTCAATCAATATTAACCTTAGTACTTCTAATTCAATAGTTTAAGATCAATACTAAATCAGATGCATTATTGGAATAATGTCAATTAAATAATCTTACAATCAAGTCATTTGATTAAGCAGTCAAAGGTTTAGATCTTAATCAAATAGGTTAGGGTTTAACCCCTACCCTTACCCAATTAAGATCAATTATTTATTTAAAGGTCAATTGGCAAATCAGATAGATTAGGGGTGCATTATTGATGGCAATCCAAGATTTAGATAATGTATTAACGACTTGATTAAGATCTTAGGATTTCTTAAGATTAAGAGGTTTAATTATCATTTTATGAAATCAAGAGTTAAAGTTGCATGTGAGGGTTTATTTACTTTCATGCTACTTTATAAAAGCATATTAATGGAAATTTATAGAAAATCCGAGAGTATTAGTACTAAACAAATCCTAGATTAAGATGCATAGATTAGCACCTAGCCCCAAATCCAACCATTAGAATATTATAAAATTAGCATTTACATTTTATACATGAAGTTGATTAATCAGAGACTAAGTTTGCTAAGATCTAGTAATTAGAAACCCTAGTTTTCACTAATCATGGTTTTACAAGATTAAGGCATAATTTAGGATATAATGATTAGAAAATTAAATCACCTTGCACATGCATTCTACAAGGCAAGAGGAACATAATGACACCCTATGCATGCAATTTGGCTAAGTATACATGCTAATCAACCATAATTAAGTTCTATAATAATTAGGCTAAAACAGAAAATCTAACCATTAAAAGTTCAATATTATTTTATATTTTGATTCCTTATGATTTTTTAGATTAATTTGATATAAAATATCATAGGGTTTGGATTAATGAAACAAAAGTTATCACATTAATTTAATTTGCTTTTTTGTAATTTAATTTCCCTATGATTTGATTAATTTGATTTAAATAATACGGACTCATCAAAAAGTCCAAACCGCGCAGGTCAACCGGGGCCCGGGGAACCCAGCACTATCGCACAGCGCAGGCTACGGGCTGACCTGACCCTCACAGTGCCATCATCCCCGCCTCGACCCCTCCCGATAGAGGCCGGATATGGAAACCCTAAATGGCAAAATTCTCTGCCTAAAGTGCATGCCTTGGTCTTGGGTCAATCACAAATCCATCCCTGAGCTAAAATGCACTGATTGGAACTCGAAGCCCCCTATGAGGAGGTCTAGTTCGCCCGGACCTTACTCACCTGAGAGCTCCCGAGCTGGAGCTACTTGGGGAGAAACTTCTCTCCACAGAGGCCATGATTCATCCAAGGATCGATGCTTACACCTTCAGGGAGGTGAGGTGGATTGAAGCCCTCTGGCCTGAGGGTCTGAGGTTGGCTGGATCGCTGGGTCCTTACTCTAACCCAGCCCCTTTACGAGACTTCGCCCGATCGGAGCTAGCTTAGGGCACAATACGCACTTAAACAAATCAAAAGGAGATGAACTCGAGCCTTATTGGCTCAAAGCTTACAAACGAGGGTACCTGGTTCGACGGGTGAGCTGGCAGATGATGCAGAGGGAGACGGGGGGCACTAGTTAAGCTTCCAGATTGCGCAAAGGATACTGAACATTAGAAGAGCCTACTATTAGTAGTTCACAAGGCTTTGGATTCTACTAATGGAGATCGAACAGACGACAGTGGCGACTCGGGACGAACTCACCTCAATTGATTAACAAGCCGATCCTTGGGGAAACCTGAGGCTATTTATAGCCTCAGAGGGAAATTGGGAAGGTTCCAGAGGTATTGGCTTGGGCTAGAGAGGCCCGAGAGATTGGTCCATGGTTGATCTCTCAATTTTCCAAACTGAGCTTGGCCAGGTCATGGGGCCCGATCAGGACTCCAAACCATAATGGAAGAGGTCCTAATGACTTTGTTGAGCTAGCGGCATGAGTGGGGGATAGGCTCGACAGCTGGCAATTCAGGGAGGATTTTCTATCGGGCACGAGAAAGAGGAAGATGAAGGTCCACAGTAGTGGGACATTCAGATACCATCTGATCGATAGATCAGATGGCAGAATGTCTTGGATTGCTCGAATCCTAACGGCCAATTGCGAAAGCAATCTAGGCCGTAGGATCAATTGAGCGGATCCAATGGTAGAAATGTGGTTCCTCAGATCTTAGATCCCAGACGTAGGATCCATGAAAGGAATGGCAAAATGAAATGGGATTCTGCTATCGTGCGACCCGAGCTCCACAGCTGATTGCCCGTGGTCCGCACAGTGTAAACCTGAAATCTTTACCATCCTAAGGTAGCACTAATACTAGTGTATAAGTTAATAATTGCTTTAGTTTCTGAAATGCTTCATCACAAGCTGTGTTCCAAATGAAAGGAACTTCTTTACGAGTCAGCTGAGTCAACAAAGATGCTATTTGGGAATATCCATGAACAAATCTTCTGTAATATCCAGCAAGTCCTAAAAAACTGTAGATTTCTATTAAATATTTGGGTTAAACCCACTCTTATACATCTTTGATCTTTCTTTGGTCAACTTTGATGCGTTTATCATCGATTACATGACCCAGAAATGCCATGGAGTTGAGTTAAAACTCGCACTTCAAAAACTTAGCGTATAATTTAAACTATCTTGACAAAATTACGATAACACAGAGATGTTCTTCATGCTCAGCAGCTGACTTAGAATAGACCAGGATATCATCAATGAAAACTATGACAAATTGATCAAGGTAATGCTTTAGAATATGCTGCATCAGGTTCATTAAGATGGAAATAGAATTCTTCAGTCCAAAAGACATGATAAGAAATCATAATTCCCATATCGGGTTCTGAATGCAATCTTAGAAATATCTTCATCCTTAACTCAAATTTGGTAATTTCCTTGATCTCAAGTCAATCTTAGAAAAGACTTTCACTCTAGCAAGTTGGTCGAACAAGTCATATATTCTTGGAAGAGGATACTTATTTTTCACCGTCACCTTGTTAAGCTCACGGTAGTCAATAAACTTCTGCATTGACTCATCTTTCTTCTTGATGAAAAGGATGTGAGCTCCCCAAGGCGACATGCTAGGGCACACAAAACCTTTTTCTATAAGTTCTTGTAACTGATCTATGAGCCCTTGAAGTTTTTAGGTGCCATCCTATATGGAGCTTTAGATTTAGATTGAGTTTCTGAAATCAGTTCAATTGAAAATTCTACCTCTCGCAGAGGAGGTAGTTCAAGTATATCCTCTAGAAATACTTCCAGGAACTCTCTAACTACTTGAGTATTCATATGATTTGTTTTTTTTTTTCTTCACCAATAAGGGTTACTAATATAGTGTAGAAATATTTATTAATAAGGTTCTTGGCTTCATATGCATTTATTAAGGATGCAATTAGGCCAAGTTTGCCTATGAAGACCTTGAGCTTTCTTCCTGCCCTGAGGGAGACTATTTTTCTGTAACAGCCTATAACTATGTTGAATTTTCTTAACCAATCTATTCCTAAAATTAAGTCGAAATTTGTGAGCGACATAATGAAAAGTTGGATGGAATAGTTGGCTACTGATTGGGATGCCCACAAACATAACCTTTTTGCCAATATTTCAGCACCTGACGGCATCTGCACTCTCAAGGCATTACCCAGGCAAAATTGTTGAAAGTTCAAGAAAGATGTACAACTCTCTGATATGAAGGAGTGACTAGCACTGGTATCAAAGAGAGTGTCACAAAGTTGGTTCTTAATACTCAATGTTCCTATAGCAGAAAAGAAAGGAAAATAATTTCAAGTACAGCCTATGAAGTTTAAAGCAAATAGCATAAGAAATAAATACACTAAAATTGAAAGGTTGAAGTAGATAAAATTAAATGTAAGACATACCAGTTACGACATCGCTTTCTTACTTTGAAATAGATGCAGAAAGTGCATGCACTCTGAGTATGGCTTGAGATTGTGTAATTGCTTTGTCTTTATCGGCATGGCTAGTCTGCCCTTGCCTTTGTGCCTATGAGGGAGCTCTTTTCTAATCATGAGCATTCCCACTAGATGATGGAGGCATAAGTGCAGGAAGGGGCACTTATGAATTATAAAGAGTAGGGTATTAAATGGAAGGTTGGTGATTGATTTTTATTCTTTCAATTGTCCAATTAGCATGGCATTCTTGGTAGCGGTGGTTGACCCTGCCGCAAATATAATACCTATTACTAATGTGGTAGCACTTCCTATATGGGTATTGCCTATTACACTTGATGGCTAGTCCACCTTGCTAACCTTTAATCTAGGCAATGTTGAAAACTTTAGGGCCATGAGGACGATTTCTTTTAAAGGGCTCGGGAATGAGGGTGCTTATGTGTCCCGAATTGAACTTGATGGTGCTCAGTCATTTTAGCACCTTCCAATAACTTTGGAAAATCATCATGATGTAAGAACATCAAATGAAATTTAATAAAATTCCTTAGGCCTTTGAGAAACATTCTACATCTAGCCACTTATGTGCGAACTAGATCAGGTGTGAAGCGAGATAGTTTTCTGAACTCCATCTCGTAATCATGGACAGAACGATTTCCTTACGTTAATTGCAAGAAGTCATTCATAGTTATAGGTTGCACGGAAGGATGGATGAACTCAGTGTAGAAGACTTGCTCCAATTCTTCCCAAGGAATATCTTCCATGCAAGTTTCATAAAAGCGCGCCTTTAGCTCGTTGTACCCCCAATACTCAGCTTCCTCATGGAAAAGATGAGTAGCTAAGCGAATACACTTGCTCTCATAGCATTTAATGCTTTTTAAAAGCTTCTCCACTAATTTAAACCAATTAAATGCTTCAATGGGTGAAGCAGAGCCATTGAAGGTGGAGGCATTTAAATGAAGGAAAGTAAGGAGAAAGGCATCCATAATTGGACCTGAAGTAGGTTGTTGTGCAAAAGAAGCTGCCTTTGGAGTTGGGCCAGGAACTTCAAGTGGGGTTGGGGAGTTTGAAATGGAACTTCGGATGATTATAGTGGAATAGGAGAAGATAGTGGATGAGCTGGAGATGGGTGAGAGGGGGGTACTTGTGGAAGCCATCCTCTTAGCAACTCTTGTTTGAGCTTCAATCATTATATTAAACATATTCATAATCTGTCTCATATCCTCTGCAGGAAATGGAACTACATATTCAGCTTCCTTAACTACAGAAGGAACAGGGTTATTCTGATCGAGATCCATTCTAAAAAGATTAAGAAAATAAAACTCAGAGCTAAGAGAAAAACTTCTCATTAATATTCAAAATATTTGAGATATAATATGAAAAGTACTTGAAAGCAGATGGGAAATAGAAGTTACTATATACAAGACACTATGAAAGCTACTGTACAAGGCTACTATATACAAAGGAAACTAGAAGTTCATTTTCAAAATTTATTATATAATAAAAACTTGAAATCAGCATAAAATGGAGCAGTGTATAGCCATCTACTAGCTTGTATGAGAACATTGTGAGCATGAGCCACCAATCTTTGGCTTAGCTATCGAAGAATTCCTCCAACATCTAGAGGTGTATGTGGTCGGGGCACTAAATGGCTGTAAAGGTGTTGGAGACCCTTGAGAGCCACTCCCTTGCCAATTGTGGGATGTAATTGCCCTAGAACACCTAGTACTTAAAAGTTTACCTAACACCTTGCCTCCAAGTACTGATACTTCATAGTAGAGGCATCTTTCCAATACTAATAAAATGCACTAATGAATTGGTTAAGTTCTGACTATTAATTCTCCATCTGAGTGTCAGTTATTAAATTCAAGTTATAATTAATTCAATTATGGAAATCGATTTTCATTCACTTTCCTAAGGTGGTCTTCTTTAATGTTTTTGCCTTTCTATGTTGATTGCCTTGGATGAGTGGGAATCTCATTTTAACTTAATGTTCTCAACTTTGGCTCTGATATCAACTGTAATGACCCCAATATCGGATAGGAACTCATTCCAACATTGAAGCATTACATTAGCATATAATATCAGATTAGAAGAAAGCCAACTCAATACATGATGTTAAGTGGGCAAGTATCTTTATGAGTGGGGTTAAGTTAAGAAAATTTGAAATCAAAGAAATATGTTACATGCAGGAATGGTATGAAACAAGTATACTAAACAAGTAATATTTATCCACTCATTCAATCTAAGTAGTTACAAAGTAAGTAAACTCAGCACATAAATATGAAAAATATCACATATAGTTTAAATTATTACAAGCCATTTAAAAGAAAGAGTAAGAAAGATAATCACTCTCTCACATAAAATAATTGCAAGTAAAATAAGCGAAAGAAAATTTGTAAGACCTTCAAGAGCTAGGTTCAACTCCACCTGAATTATGTTGCTCCTGATCTATCATATTTTGGTATTTAAATATAATAGGGCAAAGCCAAGAAAAGAAAAAGAAGATTGACTAAACTTTTATAAGCTTATTTGGATATCACAAGCTAATTTTAAATTTAATATAAGCAGAGGAGCATTTGAAAGCATTCAAGTAAGGAAGGAAAATAAACATACATGTAAGGAAGAATAGTTAAAAGTAAGATGAGTAAGAATAGTCACATGTATAATCGTTATAGCTTGCAACCAAAAAAAGTAAGGGAAAAGCATCCTAAATAAGGCTAGAAACTACTAAAGTGCATTTGAAAGTAAATGAAATGTAAACATGTATATGTCTAATGGAAATTATGCTAAGAAAGGAAAAGAAAAGCAATGAAGCATTTAATTGAAATTAAAGCAACATACACTACATATAGCACAGTATTGATGATAGAAAGTTCAAATCATAGTAATTAAAGAAGAATCTTAGTCTTGTGGACTAAGAATGTATACTTTAGAACTATATAATGAAAATATAGATAAAAGGCAATGATGAGATCTTACAATCAATAAGATTGTAAAAGACTTATAAATTATTTGTTGAAGTTATTTTAGGAAGCCTCATTATGAGGGCATATTACAGAATGGCATGAGGAGTTAAGCACATCTGCCTAACTAATAAGGGAAAGCGGGGTCTTAATAAAAATAAATATTCAGATTCACCCTCTAAGAATATGAGGACTCCTTATATCTCCTATTTAGCCTGCGCTTATCTATCCACCATAATAAAAACCCCTATAGTTTTATTGTGAAAGCCTTATTTATGCACATTTTCTTGTATGTATGTTCAAAGGAATAGGCTCAAAGCTAAGCATGCATTCAAGGAAATTCAAATAATTGTAAACTATGTGATATTTGAAGTTGTCTAAGTTTTAATGATCTATTTAATGATTGGAGCTAATTGAGCTCCCAATTGACATAAATATTGATCTCTAAGTTAATTATAAATAATAATAGATGTGAAGAAGTTTAAGAAAATAGTTGTTTGAACTAGTTTATTAAAATGAGAAAAGAATTTATAGTATATTTATGCAAAATGGGACTTATTCTATACTAGTTCTAAGCTAATCAAATCAAATTAATTAATGATTAAAGTTTTGGAAACTATTAAGGAAGAATGGAATTGAAGGCTTACTAAACTATTTGAAGTGAAGGTTAATGTTCAACCTACTAACTTCATCTAATTAGTTTATAGAATGATAAGTTTCCAACCAAATCATTCACTAACTTAATTAGGATCAATTGGTAGAGAATGTCTAAGTATAAGGAAAGAGATAGACTATCATCTACAAGTAATAGTTCATTCTAGGTTGTAAGCTACATGAAGTTTATAAGTTTCTAATAAGCATGTCAGGAAACTTAGTTCCTTCTAATTTAATCCTTAGAGAACTAAAAATAGAAGATTAAAGACTAAGAGAGATGGGTGCTAGTACTATAATTAAATGGTTGGGCACAAGTCTTATTAAGATTACTTCGTAAAATTAAGTATACTACTAGTAATGTTATTGTTAACTTGCTAGAGGACATAAGGTAGAAACTATAGATTAAGAGACTATCACTAAGTCTCATTATTATGGTAATACACTAGTCCTAATAAGTTCTCTTAAAGAACTAAGACTTACAATTAGTAAGGGATAGGTTAATTATATCATATAAGAAATTAAAGAATTCTCAAGTCTATCAATTGTGAACTTAAAAGAGAACAAGAACTAATATGAAAGTGTAATAAGATTCACTCTAAATACTTGGAGCTAATTCTAATTGTTTCATAACATTACAATTGCATATATCATAAATGTTATCAACACTAATTAGAATTGATATCTAGATTTAAAGATCACAAGTAATTCATACTTTTCAAATTAAATCTTATAGCAATTCTACTAATAATGAAGATTAATTGAAGTAATTTGCCAAGTGTTCTAAATATCAAATTATGAAATTCATGTCTCAAACATACAATGCAAAGTGTATGGGGAGTAAATACGATGAGACATATTTGTTGTCCTAAGGTTTTAAATACCTAAAACAAGCATAAATAAAAATCATGAAATTACAAAATTAGTCAATTTGAGGAGCCAAATACTTAAAATCTCCAATTGTTGTCCAAATGAAATAATATACATAATTATGGAATCCTAATAGCATAAGGAGAAAAATGACACTAACTAGGTCAATTTTGGACAACTTTGGGATTGTAGATTTGGAGAACTCCTAATTATGATTAAAAATATCATTAAGAGATTTAGGATTCAAAACTTAAAGCTGATTTCATATTATTATCTTACGCATTTTTTACAATTAAAATGGACTATTGAAGTGTCCAATTTGGACATCAATTGATCATGTTTTGATGTACACAATATTTGGTGAAATAATTAATTTGATTAGTCATTTTAAATTATGATAAATAAAATTAATTGTCAAATTGAAATTCTAACATTGTAATATTATTCCTTACATTTTCTTAGATGGGATACTGTATAAATCTGTATAGTTTGATTAAGTAAATCCAAAGTTATATATTAATTTCAATTTTCCATATTTCTTTTTCTTTCCATTAAAATTAAATATCCTTTGATTAGTTCTTCACTACTCCTACTTGTCGGATCATCACCATTAGGCCAAGAAGACAATGTTCATTTGCTTAACTGGCTGAGATTTTCCTACTGGGCTGTGACCCAACAAATAAGCCGCATGGTATGCATCATCCTGTGGGCCCTTATGTGCTTCGCGGGCTCGACCCAAATTCAATACTCCTCATTGTCTCACTGGAACGGGGACACAAGAGGATGAACCCTAGTTTTCTAGGGTTTCTCAGAATTGCACTGAAGAGGGGATTTCATAGTGCAAATAATAAATTGAATGGAATTTATTATCGAAACAAGCTTACAGCATATAAATTACACCCTCACCCTACTAATTTCTAAAATTAAATAGCCTAAATGGGAAAGATACGCAAAAATTGATGTCACACTAAAAGTTTCCTTACATTCAATCGGCTCCAACATAGTTGATGCAATCATAGTAGATATGTAATTTACATTGTTAACCGATTTCCACATAAATTACATAAGGAGATTAGTACAGATTAAGCATCTTCCATTTTCATTACTTTGATCTCGATCGGGCTCTGTTGAGCCCAATCGGCTCAAATTGATAGTAATTGATATCATTGCAGTAACTTAAGTAAAGGTCTTAGGTAAGTTTTTGACTAGGAACTAGTTTGAGAATCAAATGATAGTGATATAAGAATCAAGCCTTTGAAGGCTTGATAAGATTATGATGATTAACTGAATGACATTTTTGTAATTCTTAAATAGTGGGCCACCTAATAATATCCTTACATTTTCAATGTTTGCATGCTTAATCCTTAATTATGCTTAATCAGCCTAATATCCTAATTAACCTTTATTAAGCTTTTTAATGAATTGAACTTGATGTAATTGTTAATATTGCACTCTTAATTTAATAAGGATTAAATTTAGCATCTCTTAATTTTGTCATTTGACCTTAGAATGACATGTTAGAAGATTAGGTCTTAAAGTGGCAAATGGGATTATTAATTTTAATCTAAATCTTACATTCCTTTGATTTTCTCTTAAGTAAGAAAACCAGAATGAATGGATCTTAATGAATTTACAAAATGTGTTGATTATCAAACACCAAACTTCTAATTGTTTTTATGATTCTATCCCATGACTTGAGTGTTCAATGTTCAGGATAGGAATTAAAAGATTGGCATCCTTTATTGTTCCATTTAATTCAAAGATTGAACCTATGAATTTGGCATGACTTGTATTCATCCTAATTTTAGATAAATCCTTAGTAATTGTAGGATGTAGATATGGATATTAAGATCTTTAGATCAATTAAGGGTAAAGTTAAACTTTTGGTAAATGAGTATTACATCTTTAGCTAATACAATATTGAGGTAGGAAATGCTTTATTGAGTACATATTGAGGTATGCACTTAAATGAACCTCATGAACTTTAGATGATTGAATCTTATGTTCTTATGGTAAAATAGCCTAAGAAAATTTAGTTTGAGCTTATCTTAGTGTGGTAGTTAACCTAATTCGAACGACCTATATATCACTTCTTTGGAGCCATTTGATTAGTACCTATTACAATGAGAATGGATTCAATATTTTGAAATTTCTTATCTTCTAAATTAATTAGCTTAGAACTATAAATGATGATAATATTAATATTATAATATGAAGATTATAGTGCATATCCATAGAGCTGACTTAACTTCGTAGGATATGGAATTAGTTAATTTATCCTAAATAAAACTATAGAGTTCTGGTCTAAACTAAGGACTTGGCTTAGTAGGATATGGAGAATGGTTCTGTTGGATTCATATCTAAGTCTTCTATTTGTGCATTTTATTGGTTTAGAATGGCTTGCTCTCTCCTAGCTCTCAAATAAGTTCTATCGATTTCGGGATCGTAAAAATTTTTTGTAAGATTTCTCCTACTCATGCAGTTTTAGGGGTAACTAGCTAGAACAAGTTCAGCAATCAATATTTAGCACAAACAACAGCACAAAATTCAATACGATAGTATGCAATAAAATTCAGCACACATTCTTTTTAGAAAATTTTTCTAATTTTTCTCAAGCAAACAAATAAAGAAATTAATTATAACTTGTAAAAAAATATGCACAAGTTAATTAGTTCTAAATCACTAGTTACTAGAGAATTATACTTAATAATAAATGAAAATCGCTCCCCGGCAACGGTGCCAAAAACTTGACAGACAGAAATACACGTCTGTGTTTGCACGCAAGTGTACGTGATCTATGGTAATAAGTGGAAAGTTTAATTTTTGGGATTTATTGAACCTCAGGGAATGGCTGTTTTGATACTAAGTTGTACTTTCTTTCACTAATGTCTAGATGACAAATTTGGTTGATTTTTGTTGGTTCCTAATTAGCAATACACAAGACTTTGAGTAAATATACGATTGATTAAAAAGTAAAGAGTTGAGATTTTGTTGTAACATATGCAATGGTTGGTTATATAACTTTATTGTTTGAATGTATACTTTCAAAGTATTTACTTTATTTAATCAAGTGAACACCATTGGAATTGAAGTATCCTCCAATTACATTGGGTTTAAGTTTACTGCACAAAGAGAACTCCTTTTGGGTTACTCCTTAGCACATAAACTCTTATGATATATGATTCGATTAGTTAAATTTTGAGTTCCTATGTCTAGGTTACCAAAAACATCTTATAATTATAATGATCTCACAAGTAAGATTCCATTTATCTTATATCATGCGCTTTACACGCAGTTTAGCTAGATAGGAGGAAGCATTGGGTCAATGGATTTTGTCACATAATCCATAAAGTTCCCAATGTCCTCTCATCCCTTCTACTTTGCTGAGTAGTAGAGCAAGGTTAATGGAGAACTTGGTTCTCAAGCTTCAATCTTTTGGAGAGCCATTAAGGGAGGGTGCAAGTGAGCCTTGAGAATTCTGTCACGTAATTCTCAGCTTGACTTGCACTACCTTCCTTGCTCTTACCCAATTGATGAGCATTGGAACACAAGCTCTTTTAATTAAAATAAATTAGAATTCAATTCATCCAAGCATTCATTCAGTATTGAAAATTAAAAACACAAACAGTTTTTCATTACATTTAAATAATATCATCATACACCAATTTTTCCCTTACATAATTCTACAACTACATCTCAACTCTCTCCAAGGGGTTTTTAGCCTTCCATTACTAAGCAAGAAAGAACATACATACAAAGAAAAGTGAACATCACCATCAGCTCATGGCAATAAATTAATCAAGGGAGTTTAGGAGAAATACAAGGAATCACCCGGAGAATTTCTGGGGTTCTCTTTACTTTTCTTGCGCTGTCCTCTTGAAGCTCCACCCTTCGTGCTTTATTATCTTTTCTTCCTTCCTGTTCTTGGTCCTCTCTTCCCCTTATAGAGTTCACCTTCTTTCTCCTCCTACAGCCTTTCTCTTAGTCTCTTGAGTAGCAAAGGTTGGAACCCTTTCAAGGTCTGAGATTGGCCCTTAAATAGGGATGCACTAAGCCTCAAAGCTTTTAATGTGTGACTTTTCCTCTTCCTTGATTTAATTCCTATCCCTTTTAATGCTTTCATCTATTTAAACTATTGGTATTTAACAGGGATTTAATATATCAATTCTCAGGAGGCTGGGGGAGGCCAAAGGTCACATTTTTGTGGCCTTCCCCATGCTTCTTGATTGTTGTTTCTAAAAAATTCTTGGTCGTCCGCAGTGCGCCAGCAGCAATTTAAATACTGTTCTGCTGTGGCACACTATGGAAACTGAGTTTCAAATCCTGTTCCGCTGCAACGCGCTGTAGTAGCAGTGCTCCAAATGCTTTTCCTACACATAAGTTAGTATCTTTTTCGTTCGGGCACTGCACCGTACGCTGTGGCATGCTACAGTGGACAACTTGCGGGATCACTATTCAATTAGTTCAACTATAGTCATATAAAATGAAATTTTACCTACTATGGTGCGTTGTGGCATGTTGTTGCGCACTACAGCGGATAAATTTCGCAGGATCACTATTCAATTAGTTCAACTATAGTCTTATAAAATAAAAATTTACTTGTTGCGGCGCACTACAGTGGACAACTTGCAGGATCACTGTTCGATTACTTGTTTATAAGGTTTTAATAAATCAACGAGAAATGACATTGTAGCGCGCTGCGGTGCACAAACTTGCGTATTACTATTCAATTAATCATTTATATGGTTTTTATTTATCCTTGCAGATATGACGTTGTGGTGCGCTTATGACGAGCCATGGCGCGCTGCAGCGGTCTTGCTCCAGGTCTGCAGTTTTTCTTCCAGATAAGGCGTGTTTTAATGGACGGCCATGGTGCGCTGCAATGCGCTGTGGTGCGCTGTGGCGCGATGTGGTAGTTTTTGTCCAAATTTTGGTAAATCAGCCTTTACAGTTTGTTTTCTTCATTTCCCTAAAAATAAATCAATTTCTACTCAAAGTATTGGTAAATATATGGTGATATGAATATTTAAACACTATATTTTTTCTACAAATTTTGGTTACATCAGGCATGACATTTACAGATGCCCCACGACCACACAAAGGATCTAAAAGGACTTCTCCTCCAAGGACATACGAAATGTTCATTCTTTCGGGGTCCAGTCTTTTGATGGCTATTATATTATCTCTTAAGTGCCCAGTATTAGCTATACTAATTTTCTTTTCTTCAATTTCTTCTGAGGAATTATCTCCTAGGGAGGCCCTTTTTAATTTATTAGATATAATAACACTCATAGTCTCCCTTGGGTTCACTTCCGCTGAGCTAGGAAGCATTCCCTGCTGACAAGTAGACAGCTGTTCAGAAATTTGTCCTAGCTGGACTTCTATGTTTCTCAGGGACACCTCAAACCAATGGATTGAGGCATCATGCCAATTTATTGTTAATTTAATTCTTTTCATGTATTGTATGGTTTTAGCCTTGAAATAATTAAAGACTCCTTCTAGTCCAGATTTTTGGGTTCTTTGTAGATTAGGCTAACAATTATTGTTGAAATTTTGTGCTTACCTATTTTGTGATTGATTTCCATTACTATAGTTCCCTTGAGTGTTCCCACTACTCCAAGAAAAATTGGGGTGATTCTTCAACCCTTGATTATATGTGTAAGAGTTGGGTTATTTAGGGAATTATTGCTATTAGTATTATTGTTTCTTAGAAAATTCACTTATTCCGTGTTGGAGGGTGTGAATGGATTATCAGTTATAACACTCACTATTGTGAGACCCTCCACACAGTTCACAGTTGAATTCTTGAACTGCATTGAAACTTGTATTTTTAATCTCTTGGTTTAACAAATCAAGTTCCCTTTGCAGTGTAGATATTTGGGTAGGCTCATTCAAATTACTAACCTCTTTCCTTTGGGAATCAAGCTGCTCAATCAGCCATTGATAAGAATTATTAGCCATTTTTTCTAAAAGATTAAAAGCCTCTTCTTAGGTTTTGCTACTAAATGATCCACCGGCAGCTGCATCGATAAGTGTCCTTGTGGATGCATTCAGTTCATTGTAGAATGTTTGCACTTGCATCCACAATAGAAACTCATGATGAGAATAGCACCTTAGGCATTCTTTAAAGTGCTCCCATCCATTGTATATACTTCCCCATTATGCTAAGAGAAATTAGAAATCTCATTTCTCAGCTTGGCGGTCTTTACAGGTGAAAAATACTAACTAACAATTTCCTAGCCAAGTCGTCCCAGTGTGAATTGAATCGTCAGGCAGAGAGCTAAGCCAATTCTTAGTTCTATCTCTCAATGAGAAGGAAAAAATTTTTAATCTAATGGCATCATCAAAGACACCATTAAATCTAAAAGTGTCGCATATTTCCAAGAAGTTGGAAATCTACAAATTGGGATCTTCTATAGCTAACTAGCTAAATTAATTATTTTGAACCATTTGTAAGGTTGACTGTTTAATTTCAAAGTTATTAGCTTCTACAGCATGTCTAACAATAGCATGAGGAACTCCCCTAACAGTTGGTAGGGTGTAATCCCTAAGGGCCCTACCTCTATTATTTTCTAGTACTTACCCCAGATGTCCACCTAAATTTTCTATTTCTAGTTGGTGTTGAATTGTCCTAAGTTGTTCTCTTCTTGCTCTTAAGTATGTTCCGTCAATTTTAGGATTGATGAAAGTTTGAACACTCTCTTCTTTGCATGTAATTCATATTACAACTAAATAATGGCAGTTCACAGCAATTGACACAACAATAGTAGAAATGTAAGGAAAATAAGTAAAGTAAAAAACAATAGGAAAAAAAAACTATTTGCAATTGAATTACAAAAAAAAGAAACTATATGCAGTAATAAAAATAAAAATTTCAAATCACCAGCTACTAATAAATTGTTTTTAATATAAAATAGTTCATCGTTCCCCAGCAACAGTGCCGAAAATTTGACAGACTTAATTTGTATGTCTGTGTTTACACGCAAGTGCATGTGTCCTGAAGTATTACTTGAGATGGTGAGATCCTGAGATTTATCATCCACTGAAAATGTTGTGTTTTGTTGCTAAAGTATATTTGAGTTTACTGATGTTTGATTGATGATTTAGTGTTGATGTTGGTACTAATTTTATCAAATTAGAGCTTCTTTGATTAGAAACTACTTGTTAAAAAAGTAGGGAGAGTTGGGTTTAGCATACAATTCATTAAGGGTTTATGTAATTATAATCAAGAAATACAGTATTCTCCAGGGTGTCCCTTAAATGTACTAAGTTTTTCTTAGTGCTCAGAGGTGAACACAAGAAGGTTCAATCTCAGCACATAGACCCTCACGTGATTATTGTTAGTTGAATTAGATGCTTATGTCTAAGTTATCAAATCTACAATTTTAGTTGTGCATCACATGAGCTTGATTCCACCAATGCCTCATATGCATCAGTTTTAGGCTTAGCTAAGGAAGAGAGTGATTGGGATAAGTAGGTTACATCACCCATAAACACAAAATACATCGTAATTCTTATGTAAACTTAGAACAAGCTATGGAGCTCAACTGGTGGTTCTTGGCTCACACGCATCAACTTCTCAACTTAGCTAAATGAACTATGTTATGACGCTCATAGAGCTTGTCACAAGGCTCTAGGCAATCATGCACATGTTCCTAGCATAAGCTAATGGAGAGTAGTGGAGCTCAAAGATTATTTATCATTCCATCGCTCTGTTCATCATCTCAAACCTAATGACTTGCATCGGCCATCTTTGCACAGTAAATGTTGTCATAGGCATTTGCGGTGAGGATGCTCAACATGCATCCCTTAGTTTCAATAGATAAATTAGCTTGATGGTTTTCCTAGTTTAAAACCTTCATATGCTTAAAAATATATTCATGACAAATAGTTCATCCAAGCATTCTCCACATTATTTAATAAAAAGAATACTGACCAAAGAAAATATTCATTGATAAATTCTGAGTACAAACACATTTCATTCCTTAAATTATTAAATGCATGTTCCCAATCCTCCCCAATGAGTGTTTATGCTTCCATTAAAAAGAAAATATAAAGATAACAACTAAGAATTGAGAGCTTTTGCATGGCTTTTTCAAAAAAGAGAAAATGATTGAAATTGAGATACAGTACTAGGAACTACTGTCGCGTTCACCTGGCCTTCTCTCAATCTCAGATCTCTTTCTCATTTCAGTTTCCTGTGCTTGATCTTTTCTCCTTCAATGCAAACCTTCTCCTTTATTGGGCAGGGGGGACTCTCCTTCCTAATGCTCAATAAGCTCAAATTTTTTGAATTTTGATTATCAAAATGTGGAACCATTCTATAGTCTTCAAGCTGTACTTTTATAAACTTCTCCAAATAATCCTTTAACATTTAATCAGCCACCCTTTTCTCTTCTTGAGATTGGAATTTCATTAAATATTTATTCTTTTATGCTCTTGGAAATGAGGGACTTTATTACTTTTGCAATATCTTCTTGTTGTGGGAAGAAGGGGATTTATGACCTTTGGCTTTCCCTATGCTGTTTTGAATGCTTTTACCAAAAAGAAATTTACAGTGGGTGCTACGGCGCGCGGTAGCGCCAGAGTCTCGGTTTTGAGGGCGCTGCGATGTGACAGACGGAAATACACGTCTGCATTTGCACGCAAGTGTACGTGGTCTGAAGTAATAATTGAAAAATTTAGTTTCTGGGATTTCTCGAACCTCAGGAAATTGTTGTTTTGATACAAAGTTGTATTTTCTTTCACTAATGTCTAGATGACAAATTTGGTTGATTTTTGTTAGTTCCTAATTAGCAATACACAAAACTTTGAGTAAAGATACGATTTGATTAAAAAAAAGAGAGTTGATATTTCGCTGTAATATATGCAAGGGTTGGTTATATAACTTCATTATTGAATGTAGACGTTCAATTTATTTGCTTTATTAAATCAAGTGAACACCATTGGAATTGGAGTATCCTCCAATTACATTGGGTTCTAGTTTAGTACACAAAGAGAACTCCTTTAGGGTTCTCCCTTAGCACATAAACTCTTATGAGATAATGATTGATTAGCTAGATTTTGATTCCATACATCTAGGTTACCAATGATATCTTTTAATTATGATGGTCTCACAAGCAAGTATCCATTTACCGTGTGTCATGCGCTTTACACGCAATTTAGCTAAATGGGTAGATGGGAGGATGCATTGGGTTAATGGATCATGTCACATCATCCATTGAAGTTCCCAATATCCTCTTATCCCTTCTACTTTGCTGAGCAGCAGAGCAAGGTTAATGGAGAACTTGGTTCTTAAGCGTCAATCTTTTGGAGAGCTATTAAGGGAGGGTGTAAGTGAGCCTTGAGAATTCTGTCACATAATTCTGAGCTCTACTCGCACTACCTTCCTTACTCTTACCCAATTGATGAGCATTGGAACACAAGCTCTTTTAATTAAAATAAATTAGAATTCAGTTCATCCAAGCATTCATTCAATATTAAAATTAACAGTACAATAAAGAGTTTTTCATTATAATTAAACAATATCATCATACAACCAATCTATCACGTAGCCTTCCATTACTAAGTAAGAAAGAGCATACATGCAGAGAAAAGTGAACATCGCCATCAGTTCGCGGCAAGAAATTAATCAAGGGATTTTAAGAGAAATACAAGGAATCACCTGGAGGTTTTCTAGGGTTTTCTTTACTTTTCCTGCGCTAACGAATCACCCATCATTCTTTGCTAACTTTTCTTCCTTCCTGTTCTTGGTCCTCTCTTCCCCTTGGAGAGTTCTCCTTCTTTCTCTTCCTGCAGCCTTTCTCTTGGTCTTTTGAGTATCAAAAATTGGAACCTTTTCAAAGTCTAAGATTAGCCCTTAAATAGGGATACACTCAGCCTCAAAACTTTTAATGTGTGACCTTTCCTCTTCCTTGACTTAATTCTAATCCCTTTTAATGTTTTCATTTGCTTAAACTTGTTGGGATTCAATAGAGATTTAATATATCAATTTTCAAGAGGCTGGGGAGGCCAAAGGTCACAGTTTTGTGGACTTCCCCATGGTTCTTAATTGCTATTTCTGGAAAATTCTGGGTCGTCCGCTGTGGGGCGCTGTGGCACACTGCAGCAGTAGTAATTCAAATACTATTCCGCTGCGGCGCACTGCGGCAACCGTATTTCAAATCCTGTTCCGCTACAGCGCGCTGTAGCAGCAGTGTTTCAAATGCTTTTCTTGCACATAAGTTAGTATCTTTTTAATTTGGTCACTGCAGCGTACGCTGTGACGTGCTGCAGCATGCTACAGTGAATAACTTATGGGATTACTGTTCAATTAGTTTAATTGTAGTTTTATAAAATGAAAATTTACCCGCAGTGGCACGCCACGGCGGATAAATTTTGCAGGATCACTGTTCAATTAGTTCAACTATTATTTCATAAAATAAAAATTTACTCGCCGTGGCACACTGCAGCGGAGAAAGTTGCGTGGTACGGTTCAATTACTTGTTTATAATATTTTAATAAAGCAATTAGAAATGACACTGTAGCGCGGGGATATGGATGTTTAAACACTATATTTTTGCTATAAATTTTGGCTATATCACGGTGCGCAGTAGCGCTAGAGTTTTGGTCTTGAAACCACTACAATGTGCGGTAGATCCAGTGTTTCATTCTTGGGACCGCTGAAACGCAATAGCACAACACTTTTGAATATTTGAATTAATGTGAATGCCGAGCAATATCTTATACCGTTAAAGTGTGCGGTAGCATTTGACTTTCGGTTAAAGGTCCGCTGTGGTGTGCGGTAGCATGGCAGTCTCGGTCTCAAGTTTGCTATAGCGCACGATAGCACGACAGTTTCTGTCTCGGGTCCACTGCGGTGTGCAGGAGACAGACACTTTTGCATTAATTTCTGTCTTAGTGCGTTGCGGCGCTTTATGGCGCGTCATAGCGTAATTCTTCTAGATTTTCTAGTTTATCATTCCAAATTTGAATTTTGCTCTTCTTTGTCCTAAATAGTTGCAAAAGCATATCTAAGCATACAAATTCTAGTAAAATGCTTCCAAAACATCACCCCTAGATAATTTGGGGGTGATGAGCACAATAGTAAAGTTGAATTTTTAATTTGAGGTCAATTTAGATAGGTCAAATTCTAGGGTTCCTAAAATTTCCAAAATTTTGGTTTGATCCATTTGACACCTGATTTGGACCAAAATATTAGGGAGTGATTCTAATGACTTATTAAAAGTGTTAGAACTAAGAGCAAAGCTTAGTTAAGTCCTGATTAACTAGGGTAATAACCTTGGTGTAATGACCCTAATAATTAGATAAAAGATTAATCCAATTATTGGGATGTTACCTTAGCATCTAATATTCAATTAGATAAAAACTAATCAAATATAAATGCTAAGTGGCCAAGTCTTTTTATGAGTAAATGTTAAGTTAATAAAACTATGCAAAGAGAGTAATAGAAGATTCATGAAAAAGATTGCAAGTATAAGCAATACTAGTAATTAATATAAGCCACTCATTCAACCCAAGCAATTACAAAATAAGTAATCACAACATAGATAGACAGGGATAAGTAGTTAAAAATAACTCAAGCAATTTATAATTTAATTATTACAAATTCATTTAAAGGAAAAGAAAAGAGAGAATATAACCATTCTCTTCATTAAACCAAAAGTACAAGAAAATTTAAATAATAAGCGAAAGCCTTTCATTCTATAAGCTCTTCAAGCACTATAACCTGCATTACCTAAATCAAAGAGCTCTTTATCTATCATATTTTGGTATTTAAATATGATAAGGTAAAGACAATAAAAGAAATAGTGTACTTAGACTAAACAGTCTATGCACAGTTTAAGATTGGCTACTAATTTAAGTTAATAGGATATCACAAGCATTAATTTACAATTTAAACTAAGCAATGGAGCTATAAAAGCTATCAAGTATAGAAAAAGGAAGTAGACATGACTATAAAGAAGATAGAAAAAAGTAGAGTAAGAATACTCACTTGTATATAAGTCCTAGCCAGCATCCAAAAATGGTAACAAAAAAGTATCATAAAAGACTAGAAATTACTATGTGCATTCAAAGTAAATGAAATGGAAGTAATACATGTTCAATAAAATTTATGCTAATAAGTAAATGAAATACAGTGAAACATTAAATGAAATTAAGCAACATATACTGTATTCTAAATGAAATGTAAGTAAGCAAAACACAATACTAGAAATAGATAATATAAAGCATAGAAAGTAAGGAAGTATCTTAGACTCTTGGTCTAAGACTGTGATGACCCACTTAAGTAGTAATAAGTGAAATTCTTAAACATCGAGGTGCCTTTTTAGATAACGGTGGAGTTCCTGATAAGAACTCCAAAGTTAAGCGTGCTCAGGTGGGAGCACTCCCAGGATGGGTGACC
This sequence comes from Gastrodia elata, assembly GCA_016760335.1. Classification (NCBI taxonomy): domain Eukaryota; kingdom Viridiplantae; phylum Streptophyta; class Magnoliopsida; order Asparagales; family Orchidaceae; genus Gastrodia; species Gastrodia elata. The sequence goes on along the minus strand of CM028678.1, from coordinate 32,804,327 downwards.
TACTGGGAAGTTATCTTCTGAGGGCAAAACTGTGAGACCTTTCTGGCCAAAGCAGACAATACCTTGATGCTTAAGAGTTTGGGCTATTATAAATAGTATCAGAGCAAATCATAGAGTGTCAGATAGGAGCTAAGTGTCATACAGGGCAAAGTACGACTTCATGTGAGCAGCCTCTTGAACCTATGATGGTTAAGGTGCTACATGGTTGTGGGTATCTCTTGTGCCTGTAGGGTCACCTCTAGTCCTATCTATCCAATAGATGGTTCTTGGATCTGTGTGTGGATACCTGATGAGGACGTCAGTTACTTAAGTTGGGGAGATTGTGATGAATCACTTAAGTAGTAATAAGTGAAACTCTTAAACATCGAGGTGACTTTTCAGATAACGGTGGAGTTCCTGATAAGAACTCCAAAGTTAAGCGTGCTCAGGTGGGAGCATTCCTAGGATGGGTGACCTAATGAGAATTTATCTTCTGAGGGCAAAACTGTGAGGCTTTTCTGGCCAAAGCGGGTCTTACAAAGACAAACATAGCTTAGGACTATGAAATATAATTATAACTAAATACTTATAAAGAGATCTTACAATCAATAAAATTGTATAAGAACTCTTATATTAGTAGTTGAAGTTACATTTAGAAGATGTCTCATTCTGTGGAAGCACTCAATAGAATGGGACGAGGAGTTAAGCACGTCTGCCTAACTAGATATAGTGGGGGTCGAATATTCACATTTACCCTCTCTAAAATGTGAAGTCTTATAAAAAGCGATATCTTTCTTGTTCAAATTTTCCATAAGAAATTCCTCATAAAGTTTTATGAAACTCTTATTTTTGCACAATGATCTTATATGAATGTTCAAGGAAAAGGCTCAAAGCTAAGCAAGCATTCAATAAATTTCAATAATTGTAAACTATGTGATATCATTTTGTTATCTAAATTTTAATGATCTACTTTATGATTAGAGCTAATTAAGCTCCTAATTAACTTATAGATATTGATTTTTAAGTCAATTAGAATTAATAGTAGAAGGAAGAGAAGTTTAGAAAATAGTATTTTCAAGTAAATGAAGTTCATCCTATACTAGTCTTAAACTAATCAAATCAAATAGTATATTGATTAAAGTTTAAGAAAACTAATAAGGAAGAGTAAGATTTATAGTTTTCTATGCTAGTGAAGTATAAGCTAAAGGAAATTCTATTAGCTTCATCTAATTAGCTTACAAATTAGAAAGTATCAACTCAATTCAATCATGAAGTTATCTAATATTAATTGATGTTGAGTATTTGAAAGTAAGAAAAAAAGTAGATTATATCCTACAAGTAATAATTCATTTGTAGTTGTAGGAAATTAAAAATCTATAGCTTATTTAAAGCATGAAAGGGAGTTATTATTCTTTAATTTAATCAATAGAGAACTAATTTGAAAAGTTAAAGACTATTGGAATATGTGTTAATTATCTAATCATGAGTTCTTTTAAATAACTTTAGCTTAGCAATTGAAAGTGTTAAGATAATTTGAATACAAAAGAAATTAAAATATTCTTAATTAAATCTTACATGCAACTAAAGGAGAAGTAAAACAAGTAGGAACATAAAAATCTCATTCCAATTATAATAATTTTGGCATGAACTATATTGTATTTGCTTAAAAGGAACACATTGTATATTAACATGCAATTCTTCCATTCATTTGGAAAGTTAATTGGAAATATCAATAATGTAAAGCTAACTTTAATTCAATCCATTACATAGGATTGCTTATTCCAATTTAATACTAGCATGAGATAAGTAATTAATAATGCATTCCATAATTAAGCATATAACATTCACAAATGAAATAAAATATGATATATTTGTATAATTCTCAACTTGTTAAATTGTAGAATGAAATAACAATTCATCAAAGAATTATCATTAACTTCATTTAAAGCATAAAATATGAATTCTAATTATGTTCCAACCTAATCAAATTACATGTAACTTTACATTCTAGTTATACGAAATTTGACAATATATTTAAGTCAAGAAAAACTAAATTCTATATGAAACGTATATGACATAGAAGAATCAAACTCAGCATATATTATGCAATTATTCTATTTAATTCATTTATGTACTAATTCTACATATGAGAATAATTAATTATAGAAGTTCTAACAATTCCAATTCATAATTTGCATTAACATTGTAGCTAGAAACTAGGATTTTAATAATCAATTTAAAAATATGCATACATTTCATTCAATTTGAATCATTCCTAAGTAATTCTACAATGGAGGAAATGTAACTTGAATGAGTATTTAACAATTTTAATCATCACATTTATAAAAATGTAAAATATAAACATACAATTTAAAACTATATTGGAAAAAATAAATGAAATAAGTTTGTTATCCTAAGGTTCACACATTCTAAAATAGGTGTTTATGAAAAATAAAAAATTAACATTTATCTTAAATTAAGGAGCAAAATACCTAAAATATCCAAATATTGTTCAAATGATAAGTTATACAAATCAATGTGATCCATAAGTTCAAATGAGTAAAATGACATTAACTAGGTTGAATTTGGATAATATTGATTTTTTAGGATTTGGAGAGGTCCTAATTGGGGTTAAAATATCAATATGAGATCTATGGTTCAAAACTTAAGTTTGATCTCTTTTTTATTATTCCTCACATTTTTGTGAGTGAAATGGACTATTTAAACGTCCAATTTGGATTTGAATTGCTTAAATTATGATACAAAAAATTGGAATTAAATTTTAATTATTTAATTAATCAAATAAAATGAGTAAATAAATTAATTACTCAAACTGAATTTAATTGGCATAATATCATTCTACATATTTTTATGATCATAAAGGACCGTTAGATCATCCAATTTAGACATCAAACACTTAAGTTATGATGTAAACAACTTTGAATGAAATAAATTAATTTAATTTAATATTTAAAATAATGATAATTACATTCTTTTATCAAAGTAAGATATTAATGTCATAAAACTAATCTTCACATTTTTATTAGAATGAAACGATATAAAATTTCATACCATTAGGGTAACTAAACTTAAATTATTCAAATTAAAAGAAGATTTGAATTATTTAAATAATTTATCTAATCATTTTAAGTTATTCTAATAATAGATTTCTTTACAACGTTGTTTGGAAGTAAACTAAGCCGGACCGCAAATGTTACATGCACAGGGACCCAATTCAAGAGAGCGGCTCGCACGGTCGCCTCTCTTGATGAGGTGCAGAAATTGCAAGCCCTATGGGATCAAGGCGATGGCAATTTGGAGCTTCTTAGGGTGCGTGAAACTTCTCAAAAGGAAGGCCATCTAATGACCTGTAATTTGAGCCTAAGCAACCCATTAAGCACTCACCCTATGGTATACACAAAGGATATTCTAGTTTTACTCTCAGTTTTAAAAGAAAGATAGAAGTTTCAGCAAGAATCTTTTTGGACTAAATCTTTAGTGATTGATTCAATGGATTAATTGCTACATACATTATAATCATGCTGGAATACAGATTAAGTGATTGATTTCAGGTTATAGATAAACAAAATAATCACTATGAATCATTAATAATTGATTAACAAAGCTGAATTATATGAATTCAGGAATCATTGAAATGTTAAACAAAATGCAATAACAATATGATGACAAATAAAAAGAAAATAGCATTAGATATATAACTTGGAATTAACTTAGTCTTAATGACTTCAAACATTAAATACATTTTATTTGGAAACAACATTTGATTTAATATTCTATGGAACATTAGCATTTTATTCAGAATTTAAATAGCTTACAACATAATTTAAATTAACAATGTAAAATAATAACAATACATAGCTTATTATACAAGAAGTAATGGCATCTAGTTCAGCATTTGTAAAGAATAATCATATTGATTCAGTTTAACAAGGATATATATATATATAAGAGATAGCAGTTATTTTAGATTAGTTTTGCAAAGGACTGCGTTATGTAATTTAGTATGCAAAAAATAATAGTACTAGGTTCAATAATTATAAAGGAACGGGAATAATTTTGATTAACAATGTGAAGGACAGCATTATTGTGGCACCCCGCTCCATAAGCCCACAATCATTAGACTAAGGAGCGGAGGCCATTTGTGCAAATCCTTCTCTTATCATTGGATTAGGTAAGATCCACAATCCACTAATAAGGGGAGGATGTGCACTTAATAAATAAGAGGATCAGTCACTACATCTAACATACATACAGAGTGCGGAAGCTAAATAAAATAAATAGCACATCAATTCATCATGCATCTCATAAGAAATAGCAATAAAATAGCTCAGAAAATAAGGTGCATAAAGTAAATCACAATCATAGTACCTGTATTATTACAACAATTAAATATTTTAAAAGACTGAAAGGTAAATCACTCATCTTCACAAGCGACTAAAAGAAACTAAGCAATATCCGGCTTTCCTGGTGGAAGCTCCTCCTCTAAGTAGGGTGCCTCCGCTTCAGCACCTAATTCCTCATACCTATCTGAATTTGATATTATCGATTTCATAATGCCAGGGCCCCAGCCAATAAAAGAAAATCTTGTTAGACAATTATCTAAGTATATTTTAGGCTGAATATTTTATATGTGTTATTAATGTCACCATTTTATACTTAAGCTCAACAAAAGTAAATATCAAAAGCATATGTGCAGTGAGCATACAAAGAATAGGGGTAGTTATAAACATAACATTTATAACTAAATGACAAGTGAGGCAAAAGCATGCCTCAATGACTAAGCAAGGAATGGGCATATATATATATAGTACAGTAAGTAAAATACTGAAAGTAAAGTCCAATCCTAAATATACTGATGATCATATGACATATGCAAATTAAATAACAAAAATTTGAACATGGTACATATAGTAGCAGCAAAGTTTAACATCCTATAAATATGTACAAGTGAGCAGGTAAGTAAAGAAACATAGCTGACTGAAATATGCATCAAAATATAGTATACAGTAAGCTAAAACTGAAATAGGTGTGTAAGGACTGCCATATCAGAAAGTTGACCATCGGGCCGGTGAAATTCTCAAGCCTTTCAGGGCTTGAGCAGATAAAAATTCCCATAACCTTTCAGGGCTAGGGCAGACAGAATCTAGTAGCAGAACTGAGGAGGCAGTAATTATAAATGCAAAATCTTTTAGTTATTTTACTTTGTTTCTGTGAACACGTTTCAGAAATAGCTGAGGAGTCAAGTACGTCTACAAGACTACGCGAGTTCCATACTTAACACACTCTCCTCAATGAGTAATGTTAAGCCTCCTTATTACTCCTTACCCTGTCCAATAGGGTAAATGTGCACCAGAATCCTCCCAGAGGCTGAACCAAAAGGTATCTATTATCCTAATTATTCTAAGTTTTCATTTTATGCACAAATTGCTCTTATATGATATGTCCAAGGGATTAAGCACAAAGACAAGGGATGTGTAGCAACAAAATAAATCAAGTAAGCAAGGGACTCTTCTATACATGGTGACACTATTGTTATTTAATTTAAATTATTCTAACTATTCTAAGTTACACAAGTTCAGGATCTCCAGTTCCTACTATTGAGTGTAACTTAGAAGTACGTCCTTATAAATTACAAAATACTAGGACTAGCTACGTCCTAATATGCTTAATCAAAGTCGACTATAAGAGTTAACTAATAAATCATCACGACCTAATTAATGATTTTAGACGTCCTATACTAGGACCTGATCAAAACTACTAAACTATAGATTATGGATTAACATCATGAGATTGGGCTTAATCACATAATCCAAAAAGGTTAAAACATAAGATCTAGGTTTCTGCCTAAAAGTGATCTATTGATTAAGGTATATCCTATTAAACAAATCAAACTTAATAGGATGAATCTCCTTATCCTAGATCTAAAGTTGAAAGACAAAATAATCAAAATAAATTATAAAAGTCTAGAAACTAATAAAACTAATGATTTATTTATTGAATAACCCACTTACCTAATAAATAAAATCTAACTTATGATCTAGCCCTAAACTTAGGAATAATCCTAATATGAGGTGAAAAGATCCTAAGGAAAAGACTTAGAAAATTTATATGAGATTTTATTGACCTAATAAATGATTTTCCTCACCGAAATGAATATAATATAGTTCCAATACTAATTTTAGTAGCTTATAACATAATCTAGAAGTTAATGACGCTTAACCTAAATTTTGGGTAAAATGACTATTTTGCCCCTAACTAAGGGTCCAAAAAGTCAACTTTTTATTTAATTCTCCAAATTTAGATTTCTTACTGTCAAATAATTCCTTACTGTCTAACATGAAGATAGACAGTAGGTACACTAAATTTGGGTAAGAAATGGGTCCCGCATGTCCAATCTAAGGTTTTTGACCTAAGAGGTAATTTTGTAATTTGCACTTAATGAAATCTAAATTTTTTATACAGTTTACTATTAGTCACTGTTCAAGGATTCCATAGAGTCCAAGAACACTAAATTCTGAGATCTAATGAGTTAGTTATAATCATTTGAATTTTTAAGGGTAAATAGGTAATTTTCTAAGTTAAGAGGGGGCCAAAAAGCTAACTCTTCCATTTGGTGTCCAAATTCAATAAACTTAGTGACTATAGCTTCTCTATAGCACCCTAAGTACTTTAACAGGGAGTAGACCCAAATTGGACTTCAAATAGTCAAGTTATGACCTAACTAAGATTAGGGGTATTTTGGTCATTTCTCCTAATTTTCTAGGATTCAAAACGTAATATTATTTTTGATTATTATTGGCACCAAAATTTCTAAGGTATTCAACAATTTGCATAATGCATTTTAGGTACAAGGTAGGTTTTGATAACTTATTAAAAATGGCAAGGTTTTCAAACTTAATTTTCATATAGAATTTTATGCATGTACATATTTAACTAAAATAGGTTCACTTTTGATATAATTTAGCCCCACTAGGGTCCTAAGGGTCTTAAAATATCAAAACAGTAAAGTTTTGGCCATTTCAGCCAAAACTGGGCAGTTTACAAAAATCTGGGCAATTTTCTGGAATTTCTGGGCAATTTGCAAATCTGGGCGCTGCAGCGCACTGTAGCGTTTTTCGCACGGCAGCGCACTGTCGCGCTTTCCGCGCGGTAGCGCCATTGCGTTGCGACTCGCTGCAGTCCGCTGCAATCTGCTGTGACCCGCTGCAGCGCGCTATGGCGCGCTGTAGCGGTTCATTTTGCAAATCTACTGTTCAATTAATTTGTTTTCACATTTTTTAAAGTTCTAAATTCCCGCTATAGTCCGCTGCAACGCTCTACAGCGCGCTGTAGTGGCCCATTTTATAATTTACTGTTCAATTAAATTTAAGACCGTTTTGCTAAGTCCTGAAATGCCGCTGCACACCACTGTAGCGCGCGACCGCGCGCTGTAGCGGTTCACTTCGCAATTTACTATTCAATTAGTTATATTAACATTTTCTCTAAGTTTTTACGCCCGTGACTAACCGCTGTGACCCACTGCAGCGCGCTGTAACGGCAGACGGTGATTTTGCCAGGTGCGAAACCCGGGTAAGCCATTTTTCGAGTTTAATTACTCTCAATCCTGAAAGTTTCATGAGCGGTGCCATATATCAATGGAAAGATATTTTCGATACCTTTTCATGGACACCAAAATTGGCACAAACGGACCATCCTAGCTATACTAAACATACAGATAAATGACAGGGTGTATAGAATACAAGAAAAATAAAGCATTTTTCTATGATGCTTTCAAGAGCCTTAATGGCTTCCATACTTAAACATGGATATCCAAATATGTATTCCAGCATTGTAGCCATATAAAGAAGGCAAAAGAGATGAGTAAAGGGGTACCTTAGTCCTTGCAAGAAGAGGAAGAAGATGAGGAAGATGGTACCCTGTTTCCTTCAAGATCTTGGAGTGGAGTCTTCTCTTTCAACACCAATGCAATAATGGAGAAGACAAGGAAGGAGGGGGAAGTTTAGCTCTTTGCAAAGAAGATGAAGAAGGAGCTTGAGCTCCTTCTTAAAGGAGAAATGAGGGAGAAGTGATAGGGGACTAGGCCATCATTGGCCTAGGGGGGGAGGTGCCATCATTGGGCAGCTCAAGATAGGGGGGGAGTCGGCTGAGGTGATGGCCAGCCGCATATGGGATAAAATAAGTGGGAAAATTGCAAATAGGGGATCCAAAGATTGCCTATTTATTTTTCTTATTTATTTAAAAATTCTGATTTTTGAAATGTGTTCCGAAAAATCCCAAAAATTCACCCCTAACTAATTTGGGGGTGAGGAATCCAACGACGAAGTCGGATTTCAATTCCGACGATTATTTAATTATCCTATTTTTTGACACATTTAATTACCTTAAAATATTGACGAAAATTCAATGACTTCCAAACACGTTCAAAACATCACCCCTAGCTAATTTGGGTGTGACGATCGCAACGACGAAGTCGGATTTCGATTTCGAGGTCAAAATAAATACCTCAATTTTCTAATTAATTAAATATTTTAAATAATCTAAAATATTGTATTCAACTCCGAATTTCTCCAAACCTTCAGAGTTTGGATTTAATGACTCGATGATGATAATTACGATATGATTATGCTAAAACCAACTGGGTAACAACCCTGGGTTGTTACAATTATGTAATTCAACAATTATAAGGTACAGTAATATTGATTTAGCCTTTCAAAATATCACAACATTGATTCAGCATTGCAAGGATATCAGTATCTAATTCAGCAATTATAGAATACATCATTATTGATTCAGCATTTCAAAGTATTACAATATTGATTCAGCATTGCGAGGATATCAGTATTTAACTAAGCAAATATAGAATGCAGCAATATTAATACAACATTTCAAATATTATAATATTGATTCAGCATTGCGAGGATATCAGTATTTAACTCAGCAAATATAGAATGCAGCAATATTAATACAGCATTTCAAATATTACAATATTGATTCAGCATTGCGAGGATATCAATATATGACTTAACATGAAAGAAGTTATGGCATTTGGTTTAGCATTTATAAAGAACAGGTGAAATTTAAATAGCTTTATAATACAATTTGGTTCCATACTGTCCACTACCTATCAAATAATGACATTTTATAATAACATGCAAATAATAAATACTTAGTTTGATGTTGTATTATTTATTGATGGAAATAAGGAATTGCTACATATATTGAAAATACAATCCAACATTACACATACAACTGCAGCATAAGTATCAATATCTAGCATTAGATATAAAAGAAACTTTCAGCATTTGTTCAATACCCAAAAATACAGTAATCAACATTAATATCTAAGACTACATCATAAGCATCAATATCCAGCATTAGATATAAAAAAAAATTTTAACATTTATTCAATACCCATTTTAAGAACTATACAAAGAAGAATATAATTCCATCATGTTTTATAAGAAGAACTAAATCTAGCTTATGATACAAGGAAAATAAAATATCATATAAGATTCCATAAGTCTTAATACTTCGACCAAACACCTTAAAACAGACGTTGGCAAAATCTGTTAAGAATCTTAATCTCCACAATTAACTAATAAGCAGATAATGCAAAACAAAAAAATCAATATTTTAAGTGAGCACATTCAGAATTTTAAGAAAAGAAAATTGTATCAATTCATTAGAAATAAGGTTCAACTATTTAATTAAATCATCCAAGATTTATAAATGGTGAACCGTATCACCATTTAGAAAATCAGACAATTTTATTCAAACAAGTTATTTAGTTACTTAATGATTAGTATCATTTGTTAATTACTTGAAGTTTCAATTACAACTATAAATCAAATATTTTTGCAGTCTTTGAAGAGAGATTGATGAAAGCACAATGTTCTGATGGCTGATAAGCATGAAGATGGTTAAGAAGTATTGAACTCTAGTTTTTTCTTACAGCATAATCTATAAAAAAAAATTGATGATACACATATTATCAATTTTTTTTTCATAGCTTCCTCTCTAGTTTGATGTGTCCATATGTGTGTTTTTGACCAAACGAACTATATAGTATTAAGTTTCACAAAGGTTGATGAGAATTAATATTAGAAAATTATTGCAAGAAAGACTGATAAGAAATTTAAGGAATCGTCTAAGGAATGGCCAATGAAATGTTGTTATAAGGTAGTCAGATGCATAATCAGAGCCTACAGACAGTTCAATAACTCGACAAATCATAAAGTCAACAGAAAAATAATTGCATAATAAAAATGAAAATTTCTAGTAATCATATTAACAAGTTTTTGTTTTTATAATTAATCACAATTACTCAATAACAATAGCCTTGTCAATAGTAACAAGATTATATAACTAAATTTTTAAATACATGCATTAATGACTCCGATTATTAACTTAAAGGATCGTAACTTACGACTCGTAAATCATCTTCCCTTTGTCAACCCAATACGGGGCCGACTGAAATCTAAATCATAGTATTTAAAAATCGCAAATAATGAGGTATGATCGAATAAGGAACGATCAAGTTAATTATTTATGATTACTCAATTGCTTTTAAAAGAGAATTTAGAGATTAAAAATTGACAAATGATGATAGTACTTGGCTTCACCGATTTTTGAGATCAAGGGTTTATGGTTATTTCTAAAAATGCGATTCTTCGAATGGAAATAAACACCGTTTGAATTCAACTGAGCTCGTTCAAAACTCAAAATAAATTAACAAATCGAGGAAGTAGCTACGTACGCAAATTAACAATAAGTATATATAGAAAGAATCGATTTCAAAATATATATAAAAAATTAAATGTTAATAGAAATAGTAATGAACCTTAAAAAGACTTAAATCTTAATTAGGTTTAGATAAACCTGACTATAAAATCTCCAATGAAGAGATAGATTAAATGAGAGGGATTTTACATACATATACACAACCAAAGGAAAGAAGATGGAGATGTAGAAGCACCTTTGGTGTTCTAGTCTTCGAGTTTATCGAGGGGAAATTAGGGATTTAGGATTCGAAACTCTACTGTAAGGTCTCCTCCCTTCCATCTTGCACGGATTCTTGGCTGCTCCTTTGCAAAGGGAATCGATGTGCCAACTGGAGAGCTGGGGAGCCGAGTGGAGGATAAGGTCGCAGAAGGGGCAGCTGGCGCTGGCGCGCGTGTACCATGCCTGGAGTGATGGCAAAGCACAATCACAAGTTAAAGGAGAGGTATACTGGAAAATGATCATGGCCGCCCGTTCGATCACTCGATCGAATGACCAAATTAAACTTAGCAGATCGGGTCATATAATGATCGTCGGATCCTGCTTAAAAAAACACGCGACGGTTCGGATTAACCCATTCCATTGTTCCATAGTTTGTGCCTTGCACAGGATCTCCGTGATTTGCGATTTGGTTGTTGGTATATTTTTAATATTACATATATTTAAAGTAGTTTATATGTAATATTAAATTATTAATTATTTTAATTATTTACTTTAAGCACATAATCGCGCTCTGAAAAATTCATTATTTTCACTCTTACTTAATTGAGTGGTGAGGAACTCAAAAATGGGATCAAATTTTTGATCGGAAGTATATTTAATTTACCTAATTTTCTGGGTATTAAAATATTATTAAAATTTTCATGAAATATTTGGCAACTTCCAAACACATCAAAATTACCACCCCTAGCTAATTTGGGTGTGATGAGTCCAATGGTGGACTTCATTTTTTATTTTGAGATCTAAATAAATTAGGTTTTTTCAGAATTATCATAAAATCAAAAAATATTGGAAATTATCAAACGGTCTCCAAATTGCATGAAATTTGAGGTGAAAACTCCTAACACTATTATAAGAATAATGGAAGATGTTTGGAATCAATTAAGTCACTAATTGATGGGTAACAACATTAGAGTTGTTACACTTGGGTTATTACGGGATAAGACCAAGACTATACAACTATATTCAGGAAAAATTATCCAATTCCATCTTTAGCTAAATAATTCAATTCTATGGATTTGCATTATCATCTCCATCTGATAATAATATTGATTTTCATTCTAGCAAATCTATTTATAAATAAGGAATACAAGCTAATGAATCCACACTCTATTGTGGTGAGTCCTACACAAAGGCTCCAAAGATGTGACATAAAAGTCACTCAACTTAGGATACTCTCATAAGGGTTGATTTTCAATATAGGATCTTTGGGAAGTTCTACCATAAGGATTTAAGATCAGATACTCTAAGGTCATAGGGTTCATCTAAGCTTCTACCTCAAAATCATACAATAGGTTCTTCATACCTCAATAGTTTATCTATTTACAAGGTCTAATATTTGACTGATCTAAACACTATCTTTGTGGTTTAAAGATTTAAGCATGAAAAGGTTCATTAAGTTCAGTTTTAATCTAAGATATGTAAAATTCACTTAGACTTATGCTCTCAATCACATTATATAGATCCTCACATTAAGTATGCAAACTTAGTATTGCAATTTAATCAGTTGTATTGATCAAGGAATAAAATCATATGAGTTATTAATAATTGATAGTTGTGTTAACCAATCTTAGTTTATATTGAGTTATGCTAATAATCTTACTTAAGGAAAAATTAGGGATCTTAAGCTTAGATTCAGATAGTAGATCACATGAGACTATTCTAGATCCTTATTCTTCTAGTTTACTATTCTAAGATCAATGGCAAATCAGCAAGTGTTGCTTGAACCATGCAAATTATTAAATGTCCAAATCAAGGGTTCAATTACTTCAAGTTAATTATATTTGAGAGTAATTCAATTAAGTTAGGGTTTGAGCCCAAACTTGACCTAATCAAGGCTTATTTACATAGGGGTTAGTTTGAAAGCTAATCAGTAAATTATTTGTGCATTATTAATATTTAAATCAATATTAATTTATTATTGATTTCCTTAAGCATTTTCTTAGGATTATTAGGGTTTAAGTCTTGTTTAATGTCAAATGAAAGATTTAAATGTCCAATTCAAAATTTAATTTTCTAGCAATGCATACTACTACTAGTGAAGCATATGAATATCACATTAATCAAAATAGAGAGTAATTAAGGCTAATCAAACCCTAAATACGTCCAAAATGGATTAACACATAACTACAAATTTATAATTCTAAATTTTATAAAACTTGACCATTATACTCTAATTAATTATATAAGCAATCAGAGACATTAAAATTACATTTTAGTTAACTACAAATCCTAATATTCACTAATCATGCAAATTAAAGATTAGAGCATAATTATAAAAATAGAAATAAAAAAAGTATGCTACTTAGCACATGCATCCTATAAGGCATAAGGAGTCATATGAAATTAAAATCATGCAATTTGGCAAAGTACACATGCAAATCTTCCCTAATCAAGTTCTAAAGTAATTAGGCAAAATTAGAAAATCCATTCATAAAACTTATGATATTTTTGTATATTCATATTCCTTGCATTTTCTTGATTAAAATGATATATAATTTTATATGGTTTGGAAAGGTATTCACAAAGTTATTCCATTAATTTATTCTAAATGTTTTTAAATAAATTTCCATTAATTGAATTTTTTTTAAGGAAAATTATTCCTAAATCCATTTTATATTAAATGAGCTCGACCCAATTATACAGACAGCGCAAGTCGGCCAGAGCTCGAGGAACCTGGAACTATCACACCGCATGGGTCGTGGGTCAGCCCGACCCGCATAGTGCGTCGTCCTCGATCCTCTTTCCCCCACATAGAGGGAATTAGGGTTAAGGTTCTGAGCTAATTGCAGGGTGCTCTGACTATGCCACGGCCCCAAGTTAATCAATCAGTGGGCCGAGACCTGTCGATCGCACGCATTAGCCCTCTAGGAGAAGGCTAGGATCGCCTGGCCCTTACTCACCTGAGGCCTCCATCATGGAGCTACTGTGGGGAGTCAATTCTCCTCACAGAGGCCACGATTAACCCATGGTTCAATCCCTACACTTTCAGGGAGATAAGGTGAATCGAACCCCAAAGGTGACTAGGTCTGGGATGCACTCGATCACTAGGTCTTTACTCAGACCCAGCTCCCAGGAAGGATGCTAGCCCAATCGATCAATTTGATCGATCGGGGCTAGCCCAAACCTTAATAACATTTTCATTGTGTTCAACTAGCTTAAGAGATCAATAACAAATCAAATGGAGATAAGTTATGAGCCTACACAACTCATTACTGCAAGAAGGGTACCTGGTTTGATCGAGAGATCTCACAAGCACTTCTAGGGAAGGTCCTGATACTAAGCTGAGCTGTAGAGAGGTAATAGGGGTCCTAAACACCATGATTGACTCTCTAATTGCTGGGAGCACTAGGAGAGCTAGAATTGGCTGGCAATGAAGAATTGGGAAGGATTTGGAATCCCAATCAATTCAATGAGCAAACGGCTTATTGAATGAATTTTGAGGTTATTTATAGCTCAGCAAGGAAGGGAAGGTTCCAAAGGTTGTGGCTTGGCCCGAGAACTCAAGCCGAAGCTGAGCATTTAGGTTTCCAATAATGTAGCTTGGGCCTCATGGCCCGAACCATGGAGCATTGCCAGGAGTGGAGTGGAGTGAGGCCTAACAATTATGTTGAGGTGGACGGAGTAGTGGGGAACATAATCAGTAGCTGGCGTACAGTCAAATTTTGACTGTTGACAGATCACGCGAGTGGGGACAAAGATCCACAATCGCAAATTGATCAGGAGCCATCTATTTGATTAGCTGAGAAGACGCGACAGCCCAGATCTATTGGATCCTAACGGCCGATCGCATGAGTGATCTAGGCTGTAGAATTCATGGGATGAATCTAATGGCATATACGCGCTTCCACGGGTATAGATCCTAGTCGTTGAAATTACGGGACCGGCGGTGGGATGGAGATGGACTCCACTGTCATGCAACTTGGGCTACGCATAGCGGATCCCAGATGGGCTTATTAGTTAAATGTATATTTGCAAATTCAAATTAATCCAAACACTTTTGTGCAATTTTCTCAAATTAAATTCAATTCAATTATGGCCCAAATGACCTCCAAAAATTCTCAAACTTGCACCCTTAGCTAATTTAGGGGTGAGAAATTCAAAAATAAAATCAGATTTTATATTGGAGATCAAAATATTTTGGCTATTAGATAGGGTACCTAAATTGATCAAAATGCCCATTTGACCTAGAGAGGCCAGATGGATCCCAAATTTTCAGAGTTAGGTCCTCGTAACTATGTCAATGTAATGGGAATAAGATTAAAGCATGGTTAAGCTTTGATTAAGATCAGAAACAACCTAGGGTTATTATATTGAGCCTTTCTTATTTTATAATTTTTAGTTATTATTACTTTATTATTCATTCCATGCAAAATAATTTTTTTATATTAAAATTGTAAATGGCCAATGTGATATCCGCTTAATAATGTATCTAGTTTACCTTTAAATTGTGCTTTGACTTATAAAATCCAATCACTTTTTATTGTATTGGTTGTGCTCTACCATATTATAAATCAAATACAACAAATCAAAAGTTTGGAGCAGTATTGGTTCCCAAAGGAGAGCCTGAACAGTAGCTGCATACTGAAGACTTGATTTACTTGTATTTTACATTCTACATGTGTGAGGATGAGTGATATGTTTTCTCAAACTTGTATATTAATGCTTTTGTGATGTTTAAACTATTCTTTCATGTTATATATTTTTCATATTATGAATGATGAATATTTAATTTGAATGTTTGAGTTTCCTTCTATCCATAGATCCTCATTATAAAGGTAGCACTCAATAGTGGGTTTTATTGCTCTAAAAAATATTAAGTACTACCATAGCACTCGTTGGTGGATTAAAATATTGAATCTAATGATGGGGTGTTATAGGGTGTATTAGAGCATAGATTTGGGGATAAAAAGAATGGTCAAAATCAAATTAGATGTTCATTATTTAATATACAATGAAAGAATACATTCAAATATCTTGATAATTAAATAACCTAGCTCAAACCTAATGTTATGATAGATGGCAAGTGAAGGTTCCAAACTAGATTACTATGCTAGACTTTTCTTTCACTATTAGAGCAACAACCATGAGAATGGACTTCATTTCGGGAGCTATTTAGGAGTATCTCCATCAGGAGATGGTGTACTTAATAAAATCCTTAAATCACCAATCTTTAGAGGAGATCACTTTCCTCAATTAGCTAAAGAGTGGCTACAGCAAGTGACTAAAGCCTTCAATGCTATAGAATGTCCCAATTTTGCTCGCTTTTTAATTCTTTACCAACTCTTTGAAGAATCAGTTGAAGATTGGTGGTCACAAGCTTATTGGGATAGGTTAAATAGTCCAACAAAAATCATCGTTCTTCTATCTTTCAAGACTTTTAAACAATATTTTATGATTAATATTGTTAATAGTAATGTATCATAAGTTGTAAATTTTTTCCATTTCTTATGTACTAAGTCTGTTCATATTATAATCAATAAATAAAGTAACCTTCTTATTATTTCTTTAAAAAAATTTTCATTCTTTATGATTTCAGAATGAATCCTAAATCCAACCTTCCATCAACTCCTAATAAAAGAACAGTAGCATCTAGTCCCTCATCACATTTAGATCAAATGAAAACATTGATTGAATTAATAAAAATCATGGTTGAAACGTAGAATTAAGTTGCACAAAGAACCATGAACCCTCCCATATTCCAAGTAAACCAGCAATCCCCATCATCCTTTGCTATGGATAGATATATTCAAGATTTTCTCCATCTAAATCCTCCTTTCTTTAATGGGTCAGTGCCACCCATTGAAGCAGTGAATTGGCTCAAGTCCATGGAGAAAAATATATCAAGTATATAGTTCCCAGTCAGTGAAGTGATCCATTTAGCTATGCACATGTTTTCAGAAGAAGCAGAATTTTGGTGGAATGGTGAATTAAAATCTTGCTTTGCTGGTATCAAAGTAGATAATATCTTATGATTAATATTGTTAATAATAATGTATCATAAGTTGTAAAATTTTTCCATTTCTTATGTACTAAGTCTGTTCATATTATAATCAATAAATAAAGTAATCTTCTTATTATTTCTTTAAGAAATTTTTCATTCTTTATGATTTCAGAATGAATCCTAAATCCAACCTTCCATCAACTCCTGCTAAAAGGACAGTAGCATCTAGTCCCTCATCACATTTAGATGAGATGAAAACATTGATTGAATTAATAAAAATCATGGTTGAAACGTAGACTTAAGTTGCACAAAGAATGATGAACCCTCCCGTATTCCAAGTAAACCAACAATCCCCAACCTCCTTTGCTATGGATAGATATATTCAAGATTTTCTCCATCTAAATCCTCCTTTCTTTAATGGATCAGTGCCACCCATTGAAGCAGTGAACTGGCTCAAGGCCATGGAGAAAAATATATCAAGTATATAGTTCCCAGTTAGTGAAGTGATCCATTTAGCTATGCACATGTTCTCGAAAGAAGCAGAATTTTGGTGGAATGGTGAATTAAAATCCTGCTTTGCTGGTATCAAAGTAGATAATATCTCATGGTACAAATTTGAAGAAGTGTTCAGAAGTCAATTTGTTCCCCTTTCTGCTCAAATAATCTATAAGAATGAGTTAATATAATTAAATAAAGTAGTAAAACTGTTCTATACTATGAAACTAAATTCAGGATTTTTTTGATTTATTCATGATTTGATGAGATCTAAGGCAATAAGATGTAGTCTCTTTGTTAAAGGATTACAAAATCTAATCAATGATCACCTAGTGTCTCAATATCATCATAATTTTGTAGATCTCTTAGAGGGAGCAAGACTTATTAAGCACCATCTTATGTAAAAAGATCAACAAAAGAGATCGTATTCTGCACCATCAAAAACAAAATTCTTCAAACATAATATGCATAACTAGACTAAAGTTTATAATCTCACTTAGCAGCATCAACTCAGCAACAATAAGTTAGGCAACAGATTCAATGCCAAATACCTCACCCTTATAATAAATGTTCCCACCTGGGAGGCAAATGCTTTACTTGTGGAAAAATGGGGCATTGTTACAAGGAATGCCATGCAAGGTGAACTATGGATTGGATCAAAATTAACCATCCACAAAATTCTACTCCAACTAAAAACTTGATAATTATGCTTCCTTCCAGAACTACTTAAGCATAAAATTAGAAAAGGGCACCCCAAAATGTTCCTCACGTAGCTCAACAAAATATTCAAAAGGGAAGCAGTCAAACAAGCTACCAATCAACTTAGAGTTTTTGTAACAACCCTAGTGTTGTTACTCATCAATTAGTAACCAAATTGACTCTATTCCTTTTCCATTACTTTTATTTCATGCGATTTAGAGACCATTTGACACTTTCCTACATTTCCAGATTTTTTGATAATTCTAAGAATACCTAATTTATTTAGACCTCAAAATCAAAATTGGAGTCTATCATTAGATTCATCACCCCCAAATTAGCTAGGAGTGGTATTTTGGGAGTATTTGGAAGTCGTCAAATTTTCTCTGATTATTTTAATAATATTTAAATGCTCAGAAAATTAGGATAATTAAACTGGCATATGATCAAAAATTTGACTGCATTTTTGAATTCCTCACCTCCTCAATTAAGTAAGGGTGAATTTTAGGAATTTTTTGGAGCCCATTTGATTATTTAAATTTGAGTAACTATATTAGTGAATTAAATAATTAATTAATGTAATTAAATTGTTATACTTTAATATTTAAAATTTTCCATCGGCTATTATTTTATTTCCGCACGTGAATCAGTTGCCCCATGCCAAACACAGAGCAGCCGATCAGACCAATCCCCATCGTTCGATCTTGTGTGGGCCGATCGAACGGCCCACAAAGCCTCCCTGTATGTCCCTGCCGTACATGATCGTGTGCTGCAGAGGGGCAGACATCGTACTCCTGGGGTTCATCACAGTTTAAAGGCTTTTCCCTTGGCTCCATTCCCTCATTTTTTTTCTCTCCTTTTATAGTTGCCAAAGACCTGCTTCACCATTTTTGACATGGACAAGGTATGATCCTTACCTTTCACCTATCAATCTTTTATCCTACGTTTTCAATTTTTATTTATTGAAGCTTTAAGATGCTTATTGTATTTAAACTAAGTTAGAAGAATAAATTGATTTCCAAATTTTGTTGATCATCGTAGTTAACAGCAGAGGATGCCCTAACTGCCATTACTAATCTAGGGCATTATCTTGCTTAAGACATGGCTACCATTGGGTGCTGGGTTCACACTCAGTAGGTCGAAAATGGAAAAAGCCACATGCCATCGAGCGAACTAGGCTGTCAGGTGCTCGAACTCGCTCGGGGGTTAGAACCTTAGTCGCTGCCCTTCTTTCCCCGACTGGATCCTCTTCACGGGTCTGTCATGGCTAGGCTTACGTGACCTGATCGAGTTCTTATTTGGGCTTCGCTCGCATGTTAAAGTGGTGAGCCACATTTGTGGGTTGACCCACAAATGGCCCGCGGGACTGACGTGCAGTTCAGATAAATTTTCTACGTCGTCACCACGTCATCTCTGCAAACGGCGCCGATTCCTCAGCTCTCGCCATTTTTAAATTTCTCTTCAGCGCTAGACAGTTAACTGAATAATTATTTTAGAGTGATTTAAATTCTCTCTGAATTTATATTAATCACATTTTATTGATTAATCAACCTAAAATTTCATTTGCTCATATCTTTAAATATACTTAGCCAATTAATGCAAAGTTATATGTCGTTTCGATCAGAAAATTACGTAGATTAATACGACATTAAATTTTTATTTCAAGGATTAATTTTATTAATCACTATTTTGGATTAATTAATTAAATATAATTCTAATCTAAAGCTTGTAAGTGGCATAACTTGAGCAATTCTTGTCCAAACTTGATTACAATAATGTGCAGGATAATAAAATAAAATCAGAATTAGGATTTAAACCCTAAATTTCTTAATAATATTTTAACCCTAATTTGGAGTCCCCCAAACCCTAAAATCTCGAAGTTGTCCAAATTTGACCTAGTTAGTGTCATTTTTCTCCTTAATTTATAAGAATTTCATATATATGTATATCATTCCATTTGGACAATAAAAGGAGATTTTAGGTATTTGGCTCCTCAAATTAGGTAATTTTCTAATTTCATAATTTTCATTAATGTATGTTTTAAGTGATTTAAACCCTAGGACAGTAAACATATATCACTTTAATTACTCACATATACTTTCAAATGTATATTTGAGACTTGAACTTCATGATTTAGATAGTTGGAATGCTTAGCAAACTTAATGATTCAACTTTCATCTTTAATAGGATTGCTATAGGATTGTATTGAAATCATAATTTGCTTGTAAATCTTTAAAGCTAGATTTATTCCAATTAATGTTGATGACATTTACACTCATGTATTTACAATGTTATAAAATTATTAGAATTGATTCTTAGCATTTAGAATGGATTATATTATACTTTTATATTAGTTCTTGTTCTCTTTTAAGTTCATAAATAATTGACTTGAGAACTCTTTAGTTTCCTATAATGGTATAGTTAATTCATCCCATGCAAATTGTATAATATGTGCAAGCCATAAGTTCTTTAAGAGAACCAATAAGAATTAGTGTAATATCACTTAGAATGAGATTTAGCAATAGTCTCTTAACCACTAGTTCCTACCGTCCTCTAGCAAGCTCACAATTACCTTACTAGTAATATACTTAATTTTACTAAGTAATCTTAATAAGGCTAGTGCTTAACCATTCAATTGGATTATTAGTACCTATATTCCTTAGTCTTTAATCTTCTATTTTAGTTCTCTAATGATTAAATTAGAAGAACCTTAGTCTCCTAATATATTATGATAAGCTTATAAACTTCATTTAACCTACAACTTAGAATAAACTAATACTTGTAGGTGATAGTCTATCCCTTACCTTACACTTAAACATTTCATATAAATTTATCCTAACTAAGTTAGAGAATAATTTGGTTGGAAACCTTTCATTCTATAATCTAATTATATGAAGTTAGTAGGTTGTACATTAACCTTCACTTCAAATATTTTAGTAAACCTTCAATTTCATCTTCCCTACTAGTTCTTAAACTTTAAATATTAATCAATTTGATTTGATTAGTTTAGGACTAGTGTAGAATAAGATCCAATTGCATAAATATAATTATAAATTATTTGTCACCTCGTAAGTTAAATTAAAATGCTATTTTCCAAAACTACTAGTATAACCTAAAATAGACTTGAAGATCAATATCCACAAATCAATTGGGAGCTCAATTAGCTCCAATCATTAAGTAGATCATTAAAAGTAGATAACTTTGGATATCACATAGTTTACAATTATTGAATTTCCTTGAATACTTGCTTAGCTTTGAGCCTATTCCTCTAAAATATACATACAAGATATTGTGTATAAATAAAACTTTCATAGTAAAATTATAGGGGTTTATATTATGGTGAATAGCCAAGGGCAGGCTAAAGGAGTAATAAGAAGACCTCACATTCTCAGAGGGTGAATGTGAGTATTATTTTAATTGAAACCCTGCTTTTCCTTATTAGGTGGGCAAATGTGCTTAACTCTTCATGTCATTCTGTAATATACCTACAGAATAAAGTTTTCATAAAACAACTTTAACTAATAATATATGAGTCTTTTACAATCTTATTGATTGTAAGATTTCATCATAGCCTCTTAGCTATGTTTCCTATATATAGTTCTAGACTATACATTATGAACCTTCACCGATTGAAACTTGTTCTCAGCCTTATTCTCCACCATCTACTTCTCCATTTACCCTACATCGCTTTGCACTTTCTATCTTCAGTACTATGCCTTACTTACTTATGGTTCATATAGAATGCAGTGTATGTTGCTTTAATTTCATTTAAAAGCTTCACTACTTTTCTTTTTCTTACTCAGCATAATTTCCATTTGGATGTATATATGTTTCCATTTCATTTATAAAATACACTTTAGTAGTTTCTAGACTTATTTAGGATGATTTTCCCTTACCTTTTTGGTTACAGGATAGAACGAGTATTCATGTGAGACTTTTACTCATTTACTTTCAACTGTTCTTCTTTATAGTTATATTTATTTTCTTCCCCTACTTGAATGCTTTCAAATGCTCCTTTCTATATATTAAATTGTAAAGTAACTTATGATATCCAAATGAACTTATAAATGTTTGCCAATTTTAATGGCTTAGATTGTTTAGTCTAACTACTCTTTTTCTTTTCTTGGCTTTATTCTATCATATTTAAATATTAAAATATAATAGATCAGGAGCAATAAATTTAGGTGGAGCTAGACTTAGCACTTAAAGACCTTACAAATTGCTTCCACTAAATTTCTATTACTTGCTTTTTATTTCATGCGAGACAGAATATTTATTTTCTTATTCTTTCATTTAAAGGAATGTAATAATTTAAACTGTTTGTACTATTTTTAGCTTAAATCTATGGTGAGTTTACTTATTTTGAAATTGCTTTGATTGAATGAGTGGATAAATACTACATGTTTTACAAATCCTTGTTGCATATTTACCCTACATGCTTCATAATTGCTCTTATTGCAAATTTTCTTTAACTTAACACTACTCATAAAGATACTTTGCCAACTTAGCATCTAGTATTTGATTAGTTTTCTTCTAATTAGATATTAGATGCTAAGGTAGCTCTCCAATGTTGGATTAATCTCCTATCTGTTATTGGGGTCATTACAGTTTTTGCCTTAACTCTCATTATTGCTTCAAAATCAACAACGTAGTATCAGGTAAACTTTAAATTCTTTATGTAATCTTATTTCTTACATTTTAACTATTTGTAATAATGTAATTATCTCTAAATCTTATCAAGCTCACTTTATATAGAAACTCGACCTTGTGACACCTTATTCGATACGGGCACAAGTCATTTATTTATTTCTGAAAAATGTGCTCATAATTTAAATCTTCCTCAATTTAAGTTAAGAAAACGGATGCATGTTCAAATGTTATATGGAGCTGAATTACGCGCCAGTAAATTATGTTTGTTAAAAATTCTCATCAGCAATCAAATTTTTGAAGCCAAGCTTATAGTTATGCAAATAGTCAATTTCAATATAATATTGGGTATAAATTGGCTAAGTGAACATGATGTAATAATAAAATATTTTAAGAAGAAAGTTTCAATTAAAATTGGGAAGAAGTTTGAAACCTTTACTGGAAGACTAGGTGTAAATACTTCACTAATTAATGCAGTGAAAGCCCAAAAATTAATTAGAACCGGATGTGAAACCTTCTTAGTAACACTCATGGGCGAGACAAGAGATCCAATACCAATTGAAGATATGGTTATGGTAAAGGAATTCTGGGATGAATTTTTTGATGAACTGCTAGGCCTACCCCCAATTAGAGAAATTGAATTCTCAATTGATTTAGTTCCAGGGATGCAACCTAAATCTAAAGCACTTATCATATGGCTCCTAAAGAATTGCAAGAGCTATGTGAGCAATTGCAAGAACTACTGGGGGAAGGTTTTATTAGACCTAGCATGTCCACAATGAGAGCTTCAGTACTGTTTGTTAAGAAGAAAGACGATTCAATTTGAATGTATATTGACAACCATGAATTGAATAAAGTATCAATAAAGAACAAAAATCTTCTATATAAATTCGATGACATATTTGATCAATTATATGGAGCAAAGGTTTTCTCCAAAATAGATTTAAGATTAAAACATTATCAAATTAGGGTTAAAGATGATGTGTAAGAACCTAAGTTGTTACTTAGGTTAATTAGGACTAATCCAAGTCCTAATTATAGTTCTAGTATCTTAATTAAGTCATTTAGAACTCGCCTCTAAGATCTAGTCCAAATTAGGAATCAAATGGATCAAATACTGATTTCTAGAAAGTCCAGAAACCCTAGAAATTGACCTATTTAATTTGATCTCAAATCAAAAATCTGACTTCACCATTGCGTTCACCACCCCCAAATTAGCTATGGGTGATATTTTAGAAGCATTTGGAAGTCGTTGGATTTTCATCAAAAAAATTTAATATTATTTTATTCCCCCGAAAAATCAAATAAATAAATAATCATCAAATCAAAAATTCAATCACGTCATGCGTTCCTCACCCCTCAATTAGCTAGGGGTGATTTATTGGGAATTTTTGGAATACAAATTTTTAATTAAAATTTTAATTAAGAAATCAATATAAATAATTTATTAATATTAATTAATTAATTTAATGGATTCCATCAAAATACTATGTACGTCGTTTCCTTCATCCGACGGTGTCTCCAATTCCATCTGATCAGCCACCTTCCATCTAAGATGTCCGATCTGATCTTAGCGCAAGATCAGACAACTCAGAAACTGTCGTTCCTATCACTCAGCGCGTGTCGCGCTGAGCCCTCGGCTCGCCCACGCGTCGCTCCTTTGCACAAAGCAGATAGCATTCGCCGCTCAGTGTATCCCATTAAGAGCCTTAGAAACCTCTAGGCTTCATTTGGATAATCCATCTTTTAAATCGAGAGCTATCATCCTTTGATCTGCGTCCTCGTCAAAACCCTAACATTCCTTCTTCCATCGACACGTACTTCCTATCTTTACTTTATCTTATGTTATTGTTACTTGAATCATTGTGTAAACTCAAGATCAATATCTGGATCAAGTCTTGGCTTGATCATTTTTAATCTTCGGTGCAAACCCTCACTCGTTAGGGTTTGCGGGAGATGAAGGGTCACGATCCTTCGAACCGGGAACAATCTCGTTCGGTCTAAATTCGCACCGGTTCAAACCGCGGGTGTGACTGGGGATGGCAGGACCCCATTTTCCATGCTGTCATCTCCACGTAGTGACGCGTGGAGCATCGGTTAAGGATGTGGACATGTAAGTGTCACGTCTGCTGATTCAGCGGCCGTGCGTGTCGACAGGAGGGTGGGTCCCGCAATCACTCTGCCCTCCTCTCACGCTATGCCACATGTCCCAGTGGAGCCCGCCATTTTTCGGCTGCTGTTCCAGTGAGTCCCGTCGCCTGCATAAAGTTAAATAAAATAAAATAATAATAAAAATTTTATTTATTTATAAAACATATATATTAAGAATAAAATCACTTATGTAATAAAGTTAATTAAATTATCAAAAACATTAGAACTCAATATCTTGCAAATTATAAATCCAAATGCATTAATATTATATATCATTGGATTCAAAAAAATATGAGGAATTTATTGGAAGTATCAGAATTTCAATTAGAACTATATATCACATAGTGATATTTGGGATCCCTAAATTAAGTCCTAAATGTCACAAAACTTCAAATAACCATAACTTTGTAATAACTTACCCAAATATACTCAATATGGATCTTAAAGTAATCAGCAAACTCCCAGGAATGTTCTAGTAGTTTTAGTTTTGTTGTTTGATTAATAATTAAACTAACCACTTTTTGACCTAAATCCTAATCTTCCAAAGCTCATAACTTTTTGTGCCCTAGTCCAAACATAGGCAATATGGGTTTTAAAGTGATCAAAATAACCTCTAGAACAACCCAGTAGTGTTCAATTCTCTGTTTGATTAGTAATTGCTTATACTTTTATGGCCTAACCTTACTTACCCTAATTAAACCTAAATCTTCAATTGACCATAACTTTGCCAATTGAGCTCAGACTCCCTCTCCCTACACCAGCGTCTTCTGTCAAATAATAGTAAATTAGCAGTTCGGTTTTAAAACTTTGTGATCCCCTATTCTATAGCTAGCTAACTGAGCCTCTTCTTTTTCTGGGCAAATGCGGACTGAGCTGAGTCCTCTCTCCTTGCTTTAAGTGAAGCTCTAGTCTTGGCCCTGCCTGCTTACCGATTTCACTCCTAGCAGCTAGCACCGGCACCTAGATTTTATTGGGCAGCGAGGCTACAAAGTAGTGGGAACGTTTCTCGTCACGTAGCGACGAATCTGAGGCGAGTCACTGAAACATCAATATGAGAGGTCCTGCCATAGCTATGGGGTTGAGCAGGCCAGAAACGAAGGATGCTCGCCCGTCGCCTCCTAAGCATCCAGAGCGGAGAACGAGCGTCTCAAAGTATCCGTTAGGTCCGGGTGGCCTCCTCCGCCATAACTTCCGTTATCCTATCTTTTCTTTCGTAAGCAATGGCTTCACAGATATCGCGAAGGATACCACGATATGCCTGAATGAACGATACATTAACTAAAAGCTTGACCTACTCGGAGGGCCGCCTACATTCTCCGGCACGTCTCCTACTCGCAAGCTCGTAGCATTTTATACGATAAAAAAAAGATCTTTCTTTGTCATACCGAAGATTAAAATGAGAGTGCCAAGCTATTTCAGTTCAGTTTCAGGCAAGTCAGGATCTCCTCAATCTTCTTCACGGCGATTCATTCTTTCGAGCCCATAAAGGGTAGATTCTCCATGAGAGCTCTGAGTTCTGAGTTCGAGTTGTGGAGTGAAGTTCCTGCCCTGAGTCCGAGTCTTTCATCTGCTTCTTTCTTTTCAAAGCTAGCAAAGTAAAGGCTGGGTAGGGCTCCGAAACTCTTCAAACTCCAAACAAATGGTTTAATAGAAGATTTCACAGAGTCCGGAATCGGAATTAGGTCAAAAACTGAAGAGTCTCCAGGATCAGATCGACCTTCTGCTATGTGAGCGGAGAAGCATAAAAAAAGTGTACAAGAGGCTCCAACAGCCAAGCTCCATTGCACATTACATTAGCAAAGCGAAAGTGACTCTACCGGGCTCCATCGACTGACGTCTCAAAATCCCTACGCTTCGCTAAAATAGCCTTAAGGCTAACCCGCTGCTCATATAGGGTCAAAAGGTAGCTTTGACTAGCGTCTCAACTATTCTAGCCTACTCAAGTCGATCCGCTTCGCGGCAGTTTCTAGTGAAAACAAATCAAATATCTTAGATAGGTTTACTTTACTTTGACTTGTCTGCCCGGCCCTAGCCTTGCTTTGATTTTGCTTTCTCTTTCTTTATTCAACTCTCGTCTCACTCTTCACTAACCACTCGCTCGCCGGCCGCTCGGGCTCCGCGTTTCAAGTTCGTTATCCTAACCGTCTCCTCTGCTCTACCGGGCCCCCAATGTTCTGCCAGACACTGGATAGGGTGTAGAGCCAAGTGTAGTGTGGTGTAGTAGTAGGCACTTCTAGGCCCGAGCTCAGACTTGACTTGAAAGGCCGGCCGGTTCGGCGGAGAAAAGGGAGCGGATAAGTATTGAAATCTGTGGGCGTAGAAAGCCTCCCGATCATTTGGAACATAGCTTTTTCTCCAAGAGCCTTTCATGTTAAGCGCTGAGTCTTAATCTTAAATCCGCTGCACGGCCTCTGATTCGTCACCCGCTGAACTAACGTCGCACCGGGTGGCCTACCGTTTGGACTCCGCTGCGCACCAAAGGAGAATCCGCCAAAAAGAGAGATCATTCTTCAAAAAGCACGGGCTGACTCGGAGACCTGGGACCTTGGCTTAGCAACGAATGAAGGGTGCTAGAAGGAAAATCTTCTTTGTGAGAGGCAGCCTAATAGTCGAATAAAGAAACTGACTCTGCTGCGAAGCAGGCCACCCTCCGGCCGCGCAGCGGGGGCACTGCTGCAAACTCCATCCACTCCAGAGCAGAAAGTTCCCACAATTCCGCTGCGCGGTGGCCGCCAGTGATTTCCCTAAATAGATTACTTCAGTCTCTTCCCTGACTCAAAAGTGCATTCCAGAAGTTCCGTTCTAGCAATTAAATTTTATAGGACCATTTGAAGTGATTACTGATCTTTCAGTTTATCCCAAAATGCAAAATGCTAGAACCCGGACTAGCAGCTGTAACTACTCTGCCCTGAAGCTGCAAAAGGGTCCGCTCTCGGCCATTCCACACGCTGCCTAGCAGAGGCGTGGTCGAGCAAGCAACCCCCGGTTCTAGTCTGAAACAAAAAGAACATCGCTACGCTCGGAATTTGTTTAACTCGAGCTGAGGACGAGATTCAGAAGCCGGATTACCTTTTCTTGAACGATGGATCTTCGGAATTCAAACATGAAAGTGATGAAAAAGATCAAAGATTTAGCGAGTAACCAGCGTTTATTAGCGGGGCAGAAGCGTTCTTTCAGTTTAGTGTAGCGTGTCACCAGCGTTCTTCTCGTATCGTAGAATTTGGTTCCTTAGTGATGTTAGCAGGGACTGAGTCCGGTAGTCAGCGGGTGGCTGACTCGGCATAAGGATCTAGGGGATGGGTCTCTGTGAGAATGGCCAGATCGAAGTGAAGTCCTCAAACAAAAGTATGTAAGGGGAAGGCCACCCGGTAGGGTAGGATCTAGCGTAGCGACTGGGGAAGAGTGAGACGCTAGTCGATCATCATAAAACACATAGCCCGAGAGGGTGTGGTTTTTCTTTGATTCGACTGTAAGGAGAATGATATGTAATAGTGAGCTGTCAGGCAAAGGAGATGAAGACTGTAAGGAGAAGGTAGGTCAAGATAGGCATAGTAGCTAGAGTTAGAGTCGAGAGTTTGTTAATATATTTTCTCCAAAGCGCGAGGAGAGACCAGTTAGTTAACCTAGCTCAGGAATCTCTTTCCCCCAGTTGCCAAGCTATTTGAATGAATCTATCTATAACTATTACATAGCCCGGTCAACTCATTCACTCATCTTTCGATTGATCTGCTTAATAACTTCAAAAAAAAGCCAGGCTATACCTCTTCTTGAACTCCCAAATCATCTACCGGTCAGACTCTAAGAAGGAAGCCCGTACGGAACGGAAGGTTAGGTGAAATCTAAAAGAAAGGCTTTCCTTCTTTTCTTAGGCACCTCTGGGTAGGATGAGACGTTAGGAGAATGTAGCTCCGGCTCACTCTCCCTACGGGCCTAACGTCGAACCTATTCCCAGGGCTGGGGAAGATGAATAGAACCGAGAGTTTAATTAAATCTTGATCGTCCGAATTTAATCTCTTTAGGATAACAAGGCCATTTTCCTGGGCATTCTATTCTAGCGTCTCACCTTCTTTGCTTTGGAGATAGTGAAAAGGTCAGGCTTAAGACGAGCCCCACCAGAGTACTTTCTTTATTGTTGGATTTTTGGAACAGAAACCAGAGAGAGATTTGAATTCATTGAATCCGCTGCGTGGCCTCGGGGAAGAAGCGCTCGTCTTAGATTCTAGATCAAATCTCTTCCTCTGGCTCTAGGCACTGAAAGTGAGACGATAGTCGAAGCCTAGTGACGAAGAGGTTCGTCGAATCTATGATGTTTGTGAAAAGAAAAAATCTTCACTGAAAACAGATTTTGACCGCAGAGCAGACCCTCAGTGCCCCTTTATCTAAAAGAAAAAGATGCCGACTTTATTCCAAATTACCATTTTGATCAGAAAGACCTAATTAACCGTAAACTACAAAAATATTTTAGATCCAATGGTTAGATATTTTAATTAGCCCTAATAACCTTAAAATTTGATTAGTAAATATTAGCATTATTAATAATTCAAATTGAGTAAATTTACTTTTTGATCACTCCTAGAGTAAAATTGAACTTAGTTGTGGGTTGGTTTAGTGATTCTGTGATTTATTTTACTAATCACTCACTAATCACCCTAAACCCTAATTATTTAACCATAAAACTTGTATTGGCTATAACTTAGTCAATACCTATCAAACTTTAATGATTATTGGTTCTATAGAAACCTTAGACAATAATCTTTAATAAACTAACAAAAATTTTAGATTTTATTTGGTCAAATTACCAAATTGCCCTTATAAGTTAAATTCCTTAATTTAGCCTTATAAGGCTTACTTCTTATTCGAAATGGATGTACTTACTGTCTAAACTCATATTAGATAATAAGTAATCATTCCACTTCAATAAATTTTAGTTTATAGCCCTAATTCATAAAGTTGAATATATACCCTTAAGTAGGGGCAAAACGATCATTTTGCCCAAATTTAAGTTTAAGCACCCTTATACCTTAAGTTCATTCTTAAGTCTCTAAAATAAGCATTATGACTAATTTGGAATTATTTTTATAATAATTAAACTCATTAAAATGACATTTTAGGAAATACCCTAAAAATCCATCAAATTTCTCTAAGTCTTAATTTAAGCCTCATAAGGTGAAATTAGTTCACCTTGTGCCTTCCCTAAGTTCATTATATCATAATAACAGTAAGTAATATCAAAATCAAAACTTAATTATTCTCTTTACTCTATCCTTCAACCTTTAGGATCTTATTTCCTTAGGATCTAGCTTAGAAATTTAGATTAGAATTCATTTATTAAGTAAATGGGTACTTAATATATGAAGACCTTGATTTTATAGTTTTCTAGAAGTTCATCCTTTATTCTTGATTATTTTGTATTTAAACTTTAGATTTAATATTAAAGATTCATCTTATTAAGCTTGATTTTGCTTAACAAGATAGCCTTAATTATAGCTCGTGAGATTTGGGTTTAACTTTATACTATTAGGATTAAATCCTATTGGATTAAGAAGTTAACATCCAATACTTAGATTTTAATATCTTAATCCCCCAATTTTGATTTATATTAATCAAGATTAGCTTGGTATTCATAAAATCATCAATTAGGATGTTTGATTTGTTATTTTAAATTTGATTAGGTGTCATGTGATTTAAGTATGTTATAACTTGATTATTTCTAATTTCTTTTTACTTATAGGACCGAAATTCTGGATTTCTACTCGATAGCTAGATGTTAGAGATCCTAAACTTGTATAAATTCAGATAATATAACACTTTAATTAGAAAACAGAGTGATATCACAAAAGTTGCTTAGTACTATTTAATACATTGAAAATTATATGCTTTGCTTCCTTATTTTAGACTTTGTACTTTGACAAATTATATGGAATATAGTATATTTTTTATGTTAATTTTGAGTCATTCATAAGACATATTCTTAATTGGAAGAAAGGATTAAAAGTAATGACTTTTATGTAACTTATGGTGAATATGTCTTACTTTGTCGGCCTAAACAGTGTGACTTTACTTTTTATGGGGCCCCGTACTTTCCCGCGGCGATGCTAATACTTATATTAGCAAAATCACGGGGAGTATGCTGCTCCACCTGTGGCAAATCTCCAACTTAAGTAAAGTCAGGTAGGACCCAACTTGCCTTAAGCCAAGGACTTGTCACCTGGAACTGTGAACATATATCAATGCAAATCAAGGTGGCGAAAGCAAGAAACAGTATGATATAACATCCACATCATAAAATAGTATAAGAAACTAAAAGAAACAGTAACTCGGATCAAATGCAAAAAAGAATATACATCCAGAGTTTAATAATTACAAATTGAATTAAATGAAAGTAAAGATCTCTCAAACCTCACTATAAGAAAGTAAATCTAACTAAACAGTAGTAGGAAGATCCTCCTCCTGCACCAGCTCCTCTCCTGCAGTACTGCCTACGAACAGCTCCAAATCTGACATTTGTCGGTATCACAAATTCTAGGGCCCCAGCCAACAAAAGAAAAGGTTATAATTAGACAATTGTCTAAGTATATTTTAGGCTATTTAAGTGAACTAAATATTTAAGATATCACATTTAAAGGTTTTAAATAGGCAAGCATTATAAGGTGCTACAAGCTACAAAGAACGGGATGTCTGTAAACTAATCATTTATAGCTAATCAACAGGTATGTAAAAATAACATGCAAAGCAGCAATTGAATAAGATGAGGCTAAAAGCAAAATAACTACAACTACTAAAATAAATCTGATCCTAATATGCTTATGATCACAAAGATACATGCTGAGCATATAAAGGACACAAGTGCTGAAATTAAACATATTATTCTAACATCCTAAACATGCAACATTTAATACTAATCAATAAGAACATATATACAAGCATGCAAATTAAGATGTAAATATGCTACTGAGACATGTGGCGGAAGTAAACTAAGTACATGAATGAGCAAAAGTAAAGCCACTGAGATATGTGGCAAAGCAAGTCAAGCACTAAAAGAAATGCCACTAAAGCATGTGGCAAAGCAAAACAAATACTAAAACTGAACTGAAATAGAAGTAA
Source organism: Gastrodia elata (assembly GCA_016760335.1). Classification (NCBI taxonomy): domain Eukaryota; kingdom Viridiplantae; phylum Streptophyta; class Magnoliopsida; order Asparagales; family Orchidaceae; genus Gastrodia; species Gastrodia elata. Next base: position 32,772,292 of record CM028678.1, on the reverse strand, counting down.
GCTTAAGATATAGTACTACCATAACAGAAATAAGCCATACATAACCTCTGAACTGAAAGTTCAACATGTATATATCTTAGGTATCCACAGAGCTAGGTCCGAGTTGAACTTATAGAATAAGACATGTATCCATCCTAGACATCCACAGAGCTAGGTTCGAGTCTATTATATAACAAACTAGAACTAAAGAAGCAGACTAAGCTAGGACATACTCTACTAACTGAAAGCACTGAAAAAGTTGAATGAATGTTATGCTTTTTAAATACTAACTTAGAATGTATCTTTCATATTCTAAGTTTACCTATTATGCACAAGGAATAAGGCTAAATATTCAAGGTGTGCAAAATAGTCAAGTCAAAGTAAGCAAGAGACACAATCTAGACTTATGTGATATTCATTATTGTCTAGTTTATTCAACTAGCTATTCTGAGAAGATACAAGTTTATGATCTCCAATATCCAGCTATCGAGTATAATCCCAGATTTACGACCTTAATGTTAGCATTAGAACTTAACAAGTTCTAATTTATAATCATATAATGACTATAAAGATTAAAATAAATGAATCAACAACTTAGTTATTATTATATTCCTCTCTTAACCCAAATCTTTATTTAAGTAAATCAAGATTAAGGATTTTGGACTTAAACTCATGTTCAAATCCTAGATCCAAGGTAGTGTCCTAATAAGGTTCTAAGGTTCACACTTATAAACTCAAATTAAAGATAATGAATCTTATAAGCTGAAGGATTCAAAAACTAAGATCTTAATTGAAAGGTCACTCTACTGGTTATAAGATAAAATAATCAATTAAGAACTAAGAAGCTAAGATCTATATTCAAGCTTTATGATAATTATATTATTTTATAGATTGAATTAATCCTATACCTACAAGGAAGGTTTCAAAAGGGTTAAATAGTTAATCAAGTAAGGATTTCCAATTAAAGGTAATTCAATCCAATTAAAAGATCTAAAGTCTAAATTCTAAGATCTGAGATCTATTAATTGATCACTTTAGACTTAAGCTAAGATTTATATTTAGGATTTTACAAGAGCTTTTGCTTTCACTTTCCTTAAGACTATAATTCATGAATAAACCCTAGTAAGATAACTAGGATTAGAAACTTCAACTTTAATATTGGTTAAGCTAAGGCTTTTATAAAGGGTCTTAAGATCACTTAAGATCTTAAAAGCTTACTTAAGGATTTTAGGACTTAAACACTAAGATTCATTCATGAGGTGATACTACTTAACAATTGATGTTAATGCATTTCATTACTAATTATAATCATTTTACTTGAGATTCTTATGGTTTTGGGGTACTTAAGCACATTTTGGTCAAAATGACCAAAATACCCCTCTTAAGGCTAAAAATGGGATTTTAGGATTTAATCATCCAAATTGATTCAAATCTATTTTAGTGAGCTTCACATTGATTAATGAAGTGGATTACATACTTATCTTAGGTTTTGGTAACCTAATTAGCCTAATTAGTACTAATCTCAATTTAAGTCCAATTAAGATGATTAAAGAAATTATGGCATAATAAGATGATCCAAACTCAATTATAGGTGCTAACATACTTAAGAAGACATTAGGAACTAGATTCATCAATATCAGAGATTAATATAAAACTTAATTCACTAATCCTAAATTATGGTAATTAAGGTGGGATTTATAAAATTAAAGTTCTTAAATTACTTTTAATGGTCTGCATAGGTTCTATATAGTCTCATGTGCAATCAGAGACTTTAATCAACATTTTTGGATATTAAATGAATTTAATATGATTTTAATAAGAATAGAGAAAGATTAGGCAATTATTTTAAATCTAATCATTGGATCCTTGATTTTATTTTATATTATTATTCCTTGCATTTTTCTGATTAAAATGGTATATTAGATCATACCATTTAGATAAGTATAATTAAAGTTATTTAAATAATTTATTCTGAATGTTTATTTAAATTGGAATCATAGGATTTGATTTTCCAAATTAATTTCCTTAAGGAAATTAATTCAAAAAATCCTTTATTATTATCGGCCCAAAAGTAAAAGGCGCGGGTCGGGGTCTGACTCGGCCCGAAGCTCCAGTGCTCCGTCTTCACGGAGACACCCGACGCCTGAACCCCAGGGTTCACTTCCAGTGCCAAATTCTCCATGCTCTGACCACGCCACGCCAAGATCTCGACGGCTACACCTTTAGGGACTGAAGACGCATCGACTAAACCCGAAATCCCCATCTGGGATGCACTGGATCACCGGGGTGCTACTCGGCTGAGTCATCCTCTCAAGACGCACCTATGAGGATTGAATTCTCCTCACAGAGCTGAAGATATGATCTGAGCTCTATACCTACGCGTTTAGGGATCGAAGGGGCATCGATTGGTCATCTAACTTAGTCCCGAGCATGGAGGAATCAATGGGGTGCTACTCATGGCATTTCACAGATGTAAGCTCGCTCTGAGTCGATCGATCCTAGTCGTATTGATCGATCAGATTGAGCCCAATGATTGCAATTAGTTTGCAATCACCTTAGGAGGCTTTAGGGATTGAAGATAAGGCTCGAAGCCTCGGGAAGATGCCAACATCCAGCGCCTTAAGAATCAGATAGGCTGCCAGTGCACACTCAGGCAGAATTACGTCATCTGGTCCATCACAAGTCCCCACCAGAGGACTTAGACGCTTACTAGGGGGATAAGGTGAGATCCTATCGCAACATCTAAGGTCAATTGAGTGCGAGTCAAGCTTAAACCAGCTCGACAGAGGAATGGGATCAGAAGCTGTACTTGACAATCGAGAAGAAGATGAGCCGCACACAGCAGGGACCACTGAAAAACTCAAGCTCCTCTTGGGCGTCTAGGGGTTTGAACACCAAACCACACCCACTATCAGCGGTTCAAACTGCAGGTTCAGCCGTAATCGCCGAGAGCTTCAGAAGGGGATGCAGCTGAGAATTAGAGGATCACAATGAGCAAATGGACTCACTGTGATTCCTAAGAGATATTTATAGGCCGAGGGAAGGTCCAGGTGTGGCTATTGAGCACAAGAGCCAAGGCACATGCTCGACCTGAGCTGTCTCCGCCATTCGGCCCTAAGGGGAAACCACCAGCTTCCAGGTTGTCTAGGCGGACTCAGCCAGAAACGAGAAGATACTAATGATCTGTGTGACCTGGCAGAGGAGTGGCAGATAGGATTGACGTGGCCTAGTACGAGCAAATTTCCTTGTCATGCCTGCGATCGATTGAAGATGACGATCCACAGCGACGGGGTCCGTCTCCATCGTCTAATCGAGAGACCGTTGGCGATAGACGGTCTGATGTAGTCTTCGGATAACAGAAACGTGGATGAGATCTTGAACATCGGATGAGAGATGTCGATCGAGTGGATAGGATTAGATATTAACCCAGAGGAGATCCCATCGTTGGATTAAATACGCTGAGATGCTTGCTTATGCATTGAATGGCCAGAACCCATGCGTCGCTGTCGGGACCCCGCAGCGGATCAGCCATGGTCCCGATAGCAAATCCTGCTGGTATTTTTAATTTAATAATTTAATTTTTATATAATATAAAATCAATTAATTAATATAATATTTTCTAATTAATTCTAAATCCAATTTAGGATTAAATGATCTCCAAAAATTCCTAAAAATTTACTTTTAGCTAATTAGGGCATGAGGAATTCAAAAATGAAATCATATTTTAATTTGGAAATCAAATTACTTTAGGTATTTTCCAGGGCTTAAAAATAGGCAAAAATACCAAAATTCTCAATTTAGCTCCGATTGATCCCAAACTTCCAGGGTTACGTTTGAATGACTCATTGAGTCTAACATAATAAAAATTAGGACTTTGTTTAGCTTAATTAATCTGAACTTAGCTATAGTAACAACTAGGGTTGTTACACTTTTGCTCTAAGATGTTTCTCCTAGATGCTCAGACGATACTTTACTTTTGGCTCTAAGATGTTTCACCTAGATGCTCAGATGATACTTTACTTTTGCGTTACTTTGATCTAGGATATTTCTCCTAGATTTTTAGATGGAATTAAGTGATTTGGATCTGGGATGTTTCTTCTAGATATTGTCAGATGGATTCTTTTAACAGGCTTTTACTTTTTGGTAGGACTAAGTAAGAATATGTTCATATAAGTTAAGCTATTTTACATTACATTTTCAGTACAATTCTTTAGTTCAGCATTTTCAGTATATTTCTTCTTCACACAGTATTTGACTATAGTATTTCCTATAAATTGTATTATTTTAGCAGCCTATTTTTATTTTATGACATATTAGGATGTTAGAACTTTAATTTCAACTCAGTACTTTAATTTTATATTGTAAACTAGCATGTATTAAATTAATCATATTATTTAAGAATTTCTTATACTTAGTAGATTTCATTATTTGAGCTATAATTAAGTTAATTATAACTTTATCATTTTTCTTTATTGCTTTTCTACTCCTAAATTTGCTTAAGTTAAGTTGTGATATTATTTAAATTAATAATTTGTAGCCTAAGATGTACTTAGACATATTGTCTAACCAAATTTTTCTTTTATTAGCTGAAGCCATATCATTATAAAATCAATAATGATAGACTCTGAATTGCTTGAGGAATGACCTTCTGAAGATCTGGTTCAGGAGGAGCGTACAGGAGAAGACTCTTAGTTCTTTATTTTGTTTGTGAGGATTGAGTGACTCAACCTTACTTTATTGCTTTAACTTTTAAATATTTTGTAAAAATACAGGTTTAAACTACTTCTCTTATCATGCTTATGTATTCTGAGTTGTATAGTTCTTATATAGATTGTATGGATATTATTACCTGTCTTTCTTCTATACACTGATATATATATAGTATGCTCATTTAGTGATTGGCTCTTTTTCTCTCTCTCATATTAGGGCATATCTTCCCTTGATATTTGATTAGAAAGGTTCATCCTTAATCTAAATGCTAAGTAAAGGTTTGCCCGTTGACGACCACCTTTTAACCTCAGATGATTAAGGGGCGGCCTCCACAATTGGTATCAGAGAACTCCATAAGGTGTCAGATTGGAATATGTATTCCTATCTACCTAATGGATAGTTCATCGGACTTACAATCACTAAATGAACATTAGAATAACATCCATATTACCATATACTCAGAATAGTGAGCATAAAATACTAAGATAATTAAGATTAAATGATAAATTACAAAACTTATATATTAGAAACTTAAGAAATATAAATTGCTCAATTAAATTTATTGAACACGATTAAACAAATAGGATATATAAAACTTGAGGAATGTCGACGTGGGATTATATCAGAAGATTTGAAGCCATATGGGAACTTAACTTCCAGTGTGGACAATATTATGGAAGATATATTGAAGAAGTGTCAAAACCAGGAGTATAAATATTGGAACAAATGACTCGCCATACCATATTTAGATGATTTGATCTTCCTCCTTTAGCCAAAGAATGGCTAAAGCGTGTGAAGAGCACTCTTGAAGTTATAGACTGCCCTGATAACATTAGAGTTGAATTAGCAACAAGGTTACTTCAAGATCAAGTAGAAGATTGGTGGGATGCCACTCTTCCAGAACTCACACGTATACAAAGGAGAGAATGTCGAGAAATCACTTTTGAGTACTTTTATCTTGCTTTTTCAGCTGAATATATTAAAAGTTCTAATAAGCTTGATGTATTTTCTTCTCATTGTACGAGTTGATAACTCCAGGATTTGTAGTAAAATAGGTTAATAAAAGTAAGCATTTTTTAATTAAAATTATATATTTTGATGTGCTTTTGCTGCTTTTCAGGATAAAAGATGAGTAAATTAAAATTTGACTTAAATCTGCAATTTTGGGAGAAAACTGCCTCAGCGCGCCCCAGCGCGCCGCGGCGCGCCATGGCGTCATATCTTGAAGAAATATTAAAACTATATAAAAGAAAATTTGAACAGTGAATCTGAAAGTTTATCCGCTGTAGTGCGCCGCAGAGGATGCTGCGGCGACCGAAGAAAATATAATAATTTTTATGCTGGAACGGTGTTTAGAATACTGCTATTGTAACGCGCCACAGCTGAACAGTATTTGGAATACTGCTGCCACAGTGCCCGATGCAATTTTTGTCAAAAATATACATTCAAGGCAGCATATGGAAGGCCAAAGAATTGAATTCTTTCCCTTCCCACAGTTGAAATTAATATCAAATTAATTTAGAACTTCTCATTCTCAAGAAATAATTCATGAAAAAAAAAATTAAAGATATGAGGAAGATGGAGGGGTGGATGCAATAAAAATTGAGGAATCTTTATTATAAATATTATTATAAAAGGCACATGTTTAAGCCATCATGAGGAAGAGCAAGAGGTTGGTTTAATTATTTTACTCAATAAAACATAAATACAAACAACCTAAATCCCTTCATTACCAAGGAAATCAAAGAAAAATCATTTCTAAATGAGATTTATTTGCTGAATTAAATTTTAAACAGTAAAAGAATTCTATAAAAAGGATACTTCAAGATTGAGAAAAGGTTCCAACTTTTGTTAATCAAAGACCCTAAAGAAAGGCTGTAGGAAGAGAAAGAGGGAGAACTCTCCAAAGGGAAGAGAGGACCAAGAACAGGAAGAAAGGAAAGATATCAAAGAACAAAGGCTGGAGATTCAAGAGGACAACATAGGAAAAGTAAAGAGAACCCAAGAAAACCTCCGGGTGATTCCTTGTATTTCTCCTAAGCTCGCTTGATTAATTTCTTACCATGAACTGATGGTGATGTTCACTTTTCTTTGCATGTATGTTCTTTCTTGCTTCGTAATGGAATATTAAAAGCCCCTTGGAGAGGGTTGAGATGTAGTTGTAAAATTATATAATGGATATATTGGTTGTATGATGACATTATTTAAATGAAATAAAAAATTATTTATGTTGTTGAATTTATTACTAAATGAATGCTTGGCTGAATTGAATTCTAAATTAATTTAATTAAAAGAGCTTGTGTTCTAATGCTCATCAATTGGGTATGAGCAAGGAAGGTAGTGCGAGTAGAGCTAAGACTTAAGTGACAGAATTCTCAAAGCTCACTTGCACCCCCTTATTAGCTTTCCCAAAAGATTAACGCTTAAGAACCAAGTTTTCCATTAACCTTGCTCTACTGTTCAGCAAAGTAGAAAATATGAGAGGACATTGGGAACTTCAATGGATGATGTAACATAATCCATTGACCCAATGCATCCTCCTATCTAGTTAAATTGCGTGTGAAGCGCATGACGCATGGTAAATGGAATCTTGCTTGTGAGACCATCATAATTAAAAGAGATCTTTATTAACCTAGATGTAGGGAATCAAAATCTAACTAATTAATCATTATCTCATAAGAGTTTATGTGCTAAGGGAGAACCCATAAGGAGTTCTCTTTGTGCACTAAATTTGAACCCAATATAATTAGAGGATACTCCAATTCCAATGGTGTTCACTTGATTTAATAAAGCAAATAAATTGAACATCTATATTCAAATAATGAACTTATATAACCAACCCTTGCATATATTACAACTAAATCTCAACTCTCTCCTTTTTAATCAAATCGTATCTTTACTCAAGTCTTGTGTATTGCTAATTAGGAACCAACAAAAATCAACGAAATTTGTCATCTAGACATCTGTGAAATAAAATACAACTTGGTATCAAAACAATCGTTCCCTAAGGTTTGATAAATCCCTGAAACTAAATTTTCCACTTATTACTTCAGACCACGTACACTTGCGTGCAAATGCAGACGTGTATTTTCGTCTGTCAAGTTTTTGGCGCTGTTGCCGGGGAACGGTTTTCATTTTGTATCAAGATAAATCTCTAGTAACTAGTGATTTAGAACTAATTAACTTGTGTATATTTTCTTACATAGTTGTAATAAATTTCTTTATTTGCTTGCTTTGTGAGAAATTAAAAAAAAAAAAAAATTTAAAAAGAACTGGTGCTAAAAGTTATTGCTCATTGCATATTATCATTAGTGAATTTTTTATCTGCTGGCTATTTATGTGTGATCTTAATTGCTGAACTGTCCTTACTGTTTGTGAATTTACCTTGCTGAATTCTATAAGATCTTGTCTGCTATACTGCACCTTCAAAAACAAAACCGATCAATGACATTAAGTATGATAATAATTTGCAATAATATGACACTCACTCTAACATAAATGTTAATAATATAAATTGGGTGTGTGAGCAATCTTACTTAGAAGAATTGGTGGACAATTATAGTAGTAATGAGATCAATAATCTGCAGGAAACAAAACTAACCTTTGTTAGGAATAAATTTAATATAGAAGATCATAAGCATCTATGTAAATCAAATGAGGCTAAGTTAGAATTTATATTGCAACAATTAGCTAACCCCATCCAAGAAGTTGCTATAATTGAGAAAATTAAGGAACAAGCTGAAGAAGTGTTGACTTGTAGGGAAGAAACTTTAACTCAAACAAATAGTAAAAATGAGAGAGAGGTGGAGTATCAATTTGAATTGGACAATTTGAAAATGCAATAAGAGTTTCAAACTAAAAAAATTGACCAAGAGCAATCCGAAATTTATGTCCCATACACACCTCAAGTGCTTTCAACTGAATGCTCAACAATAGGTGACCCACCATGCAAAAGCAACCAAGATGAACTGATTGAAAATAATAGAAGGACCAATAAACTAAGTGAATCTCGGGGTAGTAAAAGTAAAGAAATTATTATCTCTAATATCTCAAACCTCAATAAACCTCTTGGCAATATTGATAATTATTGTGTGCAATTTGAATTTGTTGAGAAATGCTTTAATTTTACTCCTAAGAAAATTGAATTTTTTGCCTTTTTCCAAAATGAAATTGAAAATGATGAATTTGTCGAATTTGATGATAAACATAAGGCAAGAAATTGGAAGAATAAAAAGAAGAATAAAGAGAAGAAATATTGTAAGATAGAAGACACATGCTAGGATTGGAAAGAAAAAGATAGTAGAGCTATCATTCATAACAATTCAATTATTAAACTAGCTCGTACTCATCCTAAGGAGTTAATGAAAATATGGAAAGAAATTTTGAATGGATATAAATTCCTTTTGGTCAGGCTGAGGACCTTAAACTATGCCCTGGTTGGAGGCAACCCATCAAATAATTTTATGTTTTCTATCTATTTCATATTCTAAGTAGTACTTGTGGGTGTCAATAAAGGAGCAGGAGGAATCTCAAGCATGATTGCAGCAATGACAATTTGTCATTATTTATATCAGGTTGTTTTATTCCTTACTACTCCTAGTAATGTATGCTCATTTTGCTTTCAATTTTATGCTTTTTGTTTTTGTTTAATTAAATATTAATGAATTACTATCCCCCAATTTTTGTGCTAATAAAATGTCATTAACTAAGAAATTTTTTTGAAAACTTCAATGGGATGAATTCAATTGTAATGAGCATGTGAAACTTTTCTTTATTCTAATTTTCTTAACAAGAGGTGATCAAGGAAAACGTATAGTTCTAAGATTTTTCATGCTAAATCATTTCACTCATTTTACTATAAGTCTCCAATATCAAAAATGTATGATGCTCTAAATCTAAGTGTGGGGGTGGGGCCAAGGAACTTAATGTAGAAAAGTGAGAAACGGTGAACAAGAATGTGTTAGGCTTCTGTAGAACATATTGAACGTAATGAAAAATATATGGGGATGAAGAAAAATTTCTCTCCCTTGAACTGAATGCAAAAGAAAATCCAAGGATGAAGAGAAACATCTCTCCCAAGATAAAAAAATTGAGAAAAAATAGGATGAAGAAAAATATCTCTCATGAAAAGAAATATTCATTGCGATTTAGAAGAAGAAGCACAAATGGTATGAAATTCTTACACACTGAATCAAACTTTCCTAAGTAAGTAATCCTTGAAACCCCCCCTCAGGAATTATGAGTTGAGTATCATATATTTAGAAATTTGAAACTCAAATAGTCAAAAGAAAAGAAAACACTAGTATGGGACTTGTTAGAATTTGAATCTTTCTAATCACCTTTGTCAAGTGATGTATGAAATGGAAAAACACTTCACACATATCCAATTGAATTTTGCAATATATAAAATCAGAAAAAATTTAATTTGAGCTTACTTGAGGACAAGCAAGAATTTAAGTGTGGGGGTGTGATAACTCCAAGATTTGTAGTAAAATAGGTTAATAAAAGTATGCACTTTTTAATTAAAATTATATATTTTGATGTGCTTTCACTGCTTTTTAGGATAAAAGATGAGTAAATTAAAATTTAGCTTAAATATGCAATTTTGGGAGAAAACCGCAGCAGCACGCCGCGGCGCACCATTGCATCATATCTCGAAGAAATATTGAAACTATATAAAAGAGAAATTGAACATTTAATATGAGAGTTTATCCACTGTAGCGCACCACAGCGGACACTACGGCGACCGAAGAAAATATAATAATTTTTATGCAGGAACAATGTTTAGAGTGCTACTGCCATAGCGCGCTGCCGCAGAACAGTGTTTGGAACGCAATGCCCGATTCAGTTTTTACCAAAAATATGCATTCAAGGCAGCATAGGGAAGGCCAAAGAATTGAATTCTTCCCCTTCCCACAACTGAAATTAATATCAAATTAATTTAAAATTTCTCATTCTTAAGAAATAATTTTTTAAAAAAAATTAAAGATATGAGGAAGATGGAAGGGGTGGATGCAATAAAAATTGAGGAATTTTTATTATAAATATTATAAATGGCACATGTTTAAGCCATCATGAGGAAGAGCAAGAGGTTGGTTTAATTATTTTACTCAATAAAACATAAATATAAATAACCTAAATCACTTCATTACCAAGGAAATAAAAGAAGAATCATTTAATCAAAGCACACATTTCTAAATGGGATTTATTTGTTGAATTAAATTTTAAACAAGAAAGGATGTTAATAAAAGGGAGACTTGAATATTGAGAAAGGGTTCCAACTTTTGTTAATCAAAGACATAAAAGAAAGGTTGCAAGAAGAGAAAGAAGGAGAACTCTCCAAGGGGAAGAGAGGACCAAGAACAGGAAGAAATGGAAGACAATAAAGAACAAAGGGTGGAGCTTCAAGAGGACAACGCAAGAAAAGTAAAGAGAACCCCAGAAAACCTCCGGGTGATTCCTTGTATTTCTCCTAAACTCCCTTGATTAATTTTTTGCCGTGAATTGATTGTAATGTTCACTTTTCTTTATATGTATGTTCTTTCTTGCTTAGTAATGAAAGGCTAAAAATACCTTGGAGAGGGTTGAGATGTAGTTGTAAAATTATGTAAGGGATATATTGGTTGTATGAGGATATTATTTAAATGAAATGGAAAACTGTTTGTGTTATTGAATTTATTATTAAATGAATGCTTTGATGAACTGAATTCTAAATTAATTTAATTAATAGAGCTTGTGTTCCAATGCTCATTAATTGGGTATGAGCAAGAAGGTATAGCGAGTAGAGCTGAGAATTACGTGACAGAATTCTCAAGGCTCACTTGCACCCCCCTTATTAGCTTTCCCAAGAGATTGACACTTGAAAACTAAGTTCTCCATTAACCTTTCTTTGCTGCACAGCAAAGTAGAAGGGATGAGAGGATATTGGGAACTTCAATGGATGATGTGACATAATCCATTAACCCAATGCATCCTCCCATCTAGCTAAACTGTGTGTGAAGCGCATAACTCATGGTAAATAGAATCTTGCTTGTGAGACCATCATAATAAAAAGATATCTTTAGTAACCTAGACATAGGGAATCAAAATCTAACTAACCAATCATTATCTCATAAGAGTTTATATGCTAAGGGAGAACCCAAAAGGAGTTCTCTTTATGAACTAAACTTGAACCCAATGTAATTGGAGGATACCCCAATTCCAGGTGTTCACTTTATTTAATAAAGCAAATAAATTAAACATCTACATTCAAACAATAAAGTTATATAACTAACCCTTGTATATATTATAATAAAATCTTAACTCTCTCCTTTTTAATCAAATTGAATCTTTACTCTAGTTTTGTGTATTGCTAATTAAGAACTAACAAAAATCAACCAAATTTGTCATCTATACATTAGTGAAAGAAAATACAACTTGGTATCAAAACAATCGTTCCCTGAGGTTCGATAAATCCTAAACTTTTCACTTATTACTTCAGACCACGTACATTTGCGTGGAAATGCAGACGTGTATTTTCGTCTGTCACGAGTCATCTTGAAATAAGTAAAAAAATAAACTCGTTTCTTTTGAACTCTCTCAAAATGCTATGATTTTTAAACATAGGTAAAAAATGAATCCCAAACAGTCATCCTCAACCCCTGCTGCATCTAGCAATAATTATGCCGAATTTAATGCAATTTTAGATGCAATAAAAACATTAGTAGCAACCAATGCCCAGCAATCTGAAAGAATAGAGAGATTGATCATGATGTAGCATAATCTGCCCCTAGTATTAGCAGCCTACAGACGGTCTTTTACACAACTTTATTAGATTGAGAACCCCTACCTTTAACGGAAATATGTCAGCCATAAACATAGCCAACTGGCTCAAAATAGTGGAAAAGAATTTAACAAGTATTAACTATCTAGATGCTGAATCAGTCAAATTAGTCACTCACATGTTCCAAGAAGAAGCTGAATACTGGAGGGATAATCTCCATCGTACACTTTTTGCTAATTACTACATTGAGGAGATCCCTTGGGAAGAGTTTGTAGAAGCATTCAGAGCATCATATACCTCCTTTAGTTCATAATAACTTGGGTGATATGTTTCTTAGACTAAGGTAAGGGAATAACACACTCTCTGAATATGAATCTGAATTTAGATGACTAGCTCAATTTGCACTAGATATGGTGCAAACGGAAGGTGCTCGTTGCCACATATTTCTGAGTGGACTTTGGGACTCAATAAAGGATCATGTGGTACCACTAAGACTATCCAATTTTACTAAACTGATTGAGACATCTCGCATGATAGACCAGCATCAATCTCAGAAAGAATCTAAAAGAACATTCAGTTCACCCTTGTACAGGGATAATAATCCAAGAAAGACTAGATTTTCTTCAGGGAAAGTTTAGCAAATTGAAGCAGATCCTACACCCTCAGATCAATATACTAGGTATACGAGACATCATCCCTTCATAAAATGTTATCATAATAAGCAATGTTGTGAAGGAAGGGGCATTTCTATCAACAATATAACTATGATGTGACAATCGACGGTGCACGTATTGACCATCCCAAGAGAAATCAAGTTTTTAATCCTACTTCGGTCAATCGTATAAGTCAACCACTTAATATTATGTCTTCTCACCAACCTACAATACCAGTTCAAAGAAAGGTTGGGAATGTGACAACTCAACCTAGTACCTCCAAGCCCCCTCAATGATAAGTCTTTAACAAGAAGCCTTTAGGATCTGCTAGGGCTTACACCCTTACTCCAGTAGAGGCTACTGAAGATAACAACATCATATCATGTACATATATTTAATTCTGAATTCTTTTTTTTTTTCACGCATTAGTAAATTGAATTGATCATAGCTAAGTATGCTTAATTTAGGAACCATTTGTGTTAATGACTATCCTTGCAAAATATTATTGATACGGGAGCAAGTCATTCATTTATATCTGAAGGTTTTGCTAAAATTCTGAAGTTGTCATGTTATAAGATGGATAGAACCTTAAATGTTGGGCTTCCTTCTGGAACCAGACTTAGCACAACTTAGTTCTGTAATCTTCAAGTACCCTTGAATAAGAAGAAATTCCAGGCCAAGTTAATCATTCTACCTATAGCAAATTTTGATATCATATTAGGAATGAATTGGCTTAGTGCACATAATGCTATAATTAATTGTCAGCAAAAGAAGATTTCTTTGTCATCACAAGATACTTTTGAAACCTTCATAGGAAGGTTTAGTGCCCAAAGATCGTTGATTAATGAAATCCAAGCAGAAAGGTTGGTAACTAAAGGTTGTGTTGCATTTTTAGTCACTATGATTGGTGAAAGTAAAGAAGATATCTCACTTTCATAAATCAGAGTTGTTAAAGAATTTCCCAATGTATTTCCAGAAGACCTGCATGGGTTACCTCCACCAAGAGAAGTAGAGTTTGCAATAAATCTAATCCTTGATACATAAGCAATTTCTAAAGCACCTTATAGAATGGCTCCTAAAGAACTACAAGAACTTAGTGAGAAATTACAAGAGCTCCTAAATAAAGGCTTTATTAAACCTAGCATGTCTCCTTGGGGAGTGCCAGTCTTATTTGTCAAAAAGAAAGATGGTTCTATGAGGATGTGTATAGATTATAGAGAATTGAACAAAGTCACCATTAAAAACAAATATCCAGTACCTGGAATTGATGACTTGTTTGATCAATTATCCGGTGCAGTAGTATTCTCAAAAATTGATTTAAGATCAGCATATCATCAACTTCAAGTAAAAGATTCAGATGTAGAGAAGACAGTGTTTCGTATGCGATACAGACGCTATGAATTTCTTTTGATGTTTTTGGACTCACAAATGCACCATCAATTTTTATGGACTTGATGTAGCGAGTTCTAAAACCATATTTGGATAAATTTATTATAGTATTTATTTATGATAATCTCATCTATTCCAAGACCCTGAGCGATCATGAGAATTATTTAAGAGCAGTATTAGAAACCTTACGTAATCATGAACTCTAACCAAAATTCTCTAAGTGCAAATTTTGGCTAAGTTCCGTAGCCTTCTTGGGCCATGTAGTGGATGCTCAAGGAATCTGAGTAGATCGACAAAAAATAAGTGTGATCCAAGATTGGGTACAACCCAAGATAGTAACAGACCTAAGAAGCTTTTTGGGCTTAGTAGGGTATTATAAAAATTTTATTAAAGGTTTCTCTCAAATTGCTTCTCCATTGACAAAACTAACTCAGAAAGCTATCCCATTTATTTAGAGTTTTGAATGTGAGAATGCATTTCAAAGTTTAAGAGATGTACTTTCTACTGCTCCAGTGTTAGTTCTGCCAAAGGTGGGCTTGAACTATCAAGTATATATTGATGCTTCTAGAACTGGATTAGATGTGTTTTAAAGCAAGAAGGGAAAGTTATTACATATGCTTCATGTCAGTTGAGGCCACATGAGAGAAATTACCCTATGCATGATCTATAACTTGCTGCAATAATTTTTGCATTGATAATATGGCACCATTATTTGTATGGAGTTCAAGCTCTATTTTCACTGATCATCAGTGTTTAAAGTACATCTTCACTCAACGTAAATTAAATTATCGTCAAAGAAGATGGCTTGAACGGATTAGTGACTATGATTTAGACATTTAGTACCACCCTGGTAGAGAAAATATGGTGGCAGATGCCCTCAGTTGTTGTACAACATTATCAACAATAATTGCTACAAGTGCATTGACAGAAGAATTCCAAAATATGGAGATTGTTCCTATTTGTGGTGATGTAATGAGCTCAATATTAACTAACATCAAAATAAAACCCACCTTTTATTGAGATGTTTCTATCTCTCAAACTAAAGATGATAAATACTTAAAGTTCAAGATGGATATCAAAGGTGGTCACCATCATGATTTGTAATTACACGGGGCAGTGATCTATCAAGATAATCGTATATGGATTCCCAAGTCAATGCATTAAGAGATTCTTATAGAAGGTCATAATTCAGGTTATCAAGTCCACCCTGGGAGTACTAAAATGTATAAAGACTTGAAGAGATCATTTCGGTGGCCTGATATGAAAAAGAGTGTGGTAGAATTCATGGCAAAATGTCATGCTTCTAATCTTGTTAAAGTTGTACATCAAGGACCTGTAGGACTTCTTAATCCTCTATCTATCCCAGAATGGAAATGGCTTGATATTTCCACAGATTTTGTTATGGGCTTACCCAAGTCTAGATCGAGTGCTGAATATATTTGGGTCATAGTTGATCGATTGACCAAATTGGCCCTTTTTATTCCAATGAGATAGATTGATTCCGTGGAAAGACTGACAAAGCTATATATTAGAGAAATTATTAGACTCCATGGCATTCCAAGATCAATTGTTTTATATTGTGATAGTAGATTCACTTCCAAATTCTAAATTATAGTGCATCAAGATTTGGGCACTACATTAGCCATGAGTACTATATTTCATCCACAAACGGATGGACAAACAGAATGAGTTAATCAAATTCTTGAAGATCTTTTGCATCTATGCATTCTGGATTTTGGTAGTTCCTGGGAAGACCACATTCCTCTTGTAGAGTTTGCCTATAATAATAGCTATCAAGCAAGCATTGGTATGGCACCCTATGAAGCACTATATGGAAGAAAATGTAGCACTCCACTTGCTTAGTTTGAGACTGGAAGTGTACAGGTTCTTGCATCTGATTTAGTTGCTGAAATAAATAAAAAGGTGCAATTAATTCAATAGAGAATTAAAGTAGCACAAGATCGTCAAAGCAAATATCACGATGCTCATCATCATCCTTTAAATTTCAATACTAGAGACTTTGCTTATCTTAAAGTCAATCCTATGAAAAGAATATTTTGATTTGGTGTAGCTGGGAAGCTTAGCCCTCGCTATGTTGGTCCATTTGAAGTCTTAGAAAGGATAAGCTCTGGTGCCTATAAATTAAAGCTTCCTAAAGACTTTTCTGCTATTCATAATATATTTTATATCTCATCATTGCAAAAATGTCTTTGACATCCTTCATATTTAGTTCAACTTCCAGTTGTATCTATCTAGCCAGATTTATCTTATGTTGAAGAATCAATCTAAATCTTAGCTCACAATTAGAGGCAACTAAGAAATTGATCTATTCTAATGGTTAAGCTTCAATGGAAGAACTCTATGTGAGAACAATCCACTTGGGAGAAAGAAGTTGATAGGCAGCAAAAATATCATAATTTATTTAATTCTGGTACTTTCTTAACTTCTTTTCAGTTCAATTTGTTATTTTCATTATATCTTATTCTTCTCACTTGAGTGATGTCAAGGACAACATCATTCTTAAGTGGGGGAGTTTGTAACAACTCAAGTTATTACTTAGGTCAATTAGGACTAATCCAAGTTCTAATTATAGTTCTAGTATCTTAATTAAGTCATTTAGAACTCGCCTCTAAAATCTAGTCCAAATCAGGAATCAAATTGATCAAATCCTAATTTCTGGAAAGTCTAGAAACCCTAGAAATTAACCTTTTTAATTTAATGTCAAATCAAAAATCTAACTTTACCATTACATTCACCACCCCCAAATTAGCTAGGGGTGATGTTTTGGAAATATTTGGAAGTCGTTGGATTTTTATCGAATATTTTTAAAATTATTTCAATCCCCTGAAAAATCAAATAAATAAATAATCATCAAATCAAAAATCTGATCACGTCATTGCTTTCCTCACCCCTTAATTAGCTGGGGGTGATTTATTATGAATTTTTGGAATGAAATTTTTTAATTAAAAATTTAATTAAGAAATCAATATAAATAATTTATTAATATTAATTAATTAATTTAACGGATTCCGTCAAAATACTATGTACGTCGTTTCCTTCATCCAACGGCATCTCCAATTCTGTCTGATCAGCCGCCTTCCATTTGAGCCGTCCGATCTGATCTTAGCGCAAGATCAGACGGCTCAGAAACCATCGTCCCCGTCGCTCAGCGTGTGTCGCGCTGAGCCCTCAGCTCATCCACATGTCGCTCCGTCTCGCAAAGCATATAGCTTCCGCAGCTCAGTGTATCCCATTAAGAGCCTTAGAAACCTCTAGGCTTCGTTTGAATCATCCATCTTTTGAATCGAGAGCTATCATCCTTTGATCTGCGTCCTCGTCAAAACCCTAACATTCCTTCTTCCATCGACAGGTACTTCCTATCTTCACTTTATCTTATGTTATTGTTACTTGAATCATTGTGTAAACTCAAGATTGATATCTTGATCGAGTCTCGGCTTGATCGTTTTCTATCTTCGGTGCAAACCCTCGCTCATTAGGGTTTGCGGGAGACGAAGGGTCACGATCCCTCGAATTGGGAACAATCTCATCCGATCTAAAATTGTACCGGTTCGAACCGCGGGGGTGATTGGGGATGGCGGGGCCCCATTTTGCATGCTGTCATCTCTGCGTAGTGACACGTGGAGCATCGATCAGGGACTGGACATGTAAGTGTCACGTCAGCTGAGTCAGCGGCTGTGCATGTCGACAGGAGGGTGGATCCCGCAGTTACTCTGCCCTCCTCTCACGCTGTGCCGCGTGTCCCAATGGAGCCCGCCATTTTTCTGCCGCCGTTCCAGTGGGTCCCATCGCCTGCAGAAAGTTAAAATAAAAAATAAAAAAAAGAAAATTTTTATTTATTTATAAAACATATATATTAAGAATAAAATTACTTATGTAATAAAATTAATTAAATTATCAAAAACTTCATAACTCAATATCTTGCAAATTATAAATCCAAATGCATTGATATTATATATCATTGGATTCAAAAAAATATGAGGAATTTATTGGAAGTATTAGAATTTCAATTAGAACTATATATCACATAGTGACATTTAGGATCCATAAATTAAGCTCTAAATGTCATAAAACTTCAAATAACCATAATTTTATAATCACTTACTTAAATATACCTAATATGGGTCTTAAAGTAATCAGCAAACTCTCAGAAATGTTCTAGTGGTTTTAGTTTTGCTATTTGATTAATAATTAGACTACCCACTTTTTAGCCTAAATCTTAATCTTCCAAAGCTCATAACTTTTTGTGCCCTAGTCCAAACATAAGCAATATTGGTCTTAAAGTGATCAGTAGAACCTCTAGAACAACCCAGTAGTGTTCAATTCTCTATTTGATTAGTAATTGTTTAATCACTTTTAGGGCCTAACCTTAATTACCCTAATAAAACTTAAATCTTCAATTAATCATAACTTTATCAATTGAGCTCCAAATTAGGTCTTCCAATATACCATTTTGATCAGGAAGACCTAATTAACAGTAAACTACAAAAATATTATAGATCCAATAGTTAGATCTCTTAAGTATTCCTAATCACCTTAAAACTTGATTAGCAAATATTATCATAATTAATAATTCAAATTGAGTAAGTTCACTTTCTGATCACTCCTAGTGTAAAATAGAACTTAGTTGTGGGGTTGGTTTAATAATTATATGATTAGTTTCACTAATCACTCACATATCACCCTAAACCCTAATTATTTAACTCTAAAACTTGTATTGGCTATAACTTAGCCAATACTTATCAAAATTTAATGATTTTTTGTTTTATAGAAACCTTAGACAATAATTTGAGATTTTTTAATGTCAAATTACCAATTTTCCCTTATAAGTCAAATTCCTTAATTTGGCCTTATAAGGCTTAATTCTTATCCGAAATGGATGTACTTACTGTCTAAACTCATATTAGACAGTAAGTAATCATTCCATTTCAAGAAAATTCTAGTTTAGAGCCATATTCATAAAGTTGAATTCTATACCCTTAAGTAGGGGCAAAATGGTTATTTTGCCTAAATTTAGGTTTAAGCACCCTTAGACCTTAAGTTCATTCTTAAACCTCTAAAATCTGTATTATAACTGATTTGAAATCATTTTTAGAATAGTTAAACTCATTAAATTGACATTTTAGGAAATATCTTAAAAATCCTTCAAATTTCTCTAAGTCTTAATTTAAGCCTTATAAAGTGAAATTAGTTCACCTTGTGCCTTCCTTAAGTTTATAATATCATAATAACAGTTAAGTAATATCAAAATCAAAGGTTAATTATTCTCTTTACTCTTTCCTTCAACCTTTAGGATCTTATTTCCTTAAGATCTAGCATAGAAATTTAGGTTAAAATTCATTTATTAAGTAAATGGGTACTTAATAAATGAAGACCTTGATTTTATAATTTTCTAGAACTTCATCCTTTATTCTTGATTATTTTGTATTTAAATTTTAGATTTAAGATTAGAGATCCATATTATTAAGCTTGATTTTGCTTAACAAGGATAGCCTTAATTATAGCTTGTAAGATTTGGGTTTAATTTTATACCATTAGGATCAGAACCTATTGGAGTAAGAAGTTAACATCCAATACTTGGATTTTAACATCTTAATCTCCAATTTTGATTTATATTAATCAAGATTGGCTTGGTATTCATAAAATCATCAATTAGGATGTTTGATTTGTTATTTTAAATTTGATTAAGCGTCATGTGATTTAAGTATGTTAGAACTTGATTATTTCTAATTTCTTTTAACTTATAGGAATGAAATTTTGGATTTATATTTGATAGCTGGATATTGGAGATCCTAAACTTATATAAATTCAGATAAATAGAATAATTTAATTAGAAAACAAAGTAATATCACAAAAGTTGTTTAGTGCTATTTAATACATTGAAAATTATATGCTTAGCTTTCTTATTTTGGACTTATACTTTGACACATTATATGGAACATAGTATATTTTCTATTTTTATTTTGATTCATTCATAAGGCATATTCTTAATTAAAAGAAAGGATTTAAAGTAACGACTTTTATGTAATTTATGGTGGAATATGTCTTACTTAGTCTATCTGGACAGTGTGACTTTACTTTTGCTTTAGGATATTTCTCCTAGATGCTCAGACGATACTTTACTTTTGGCTCTAGGATGTTTTTCCTAGACACTCAGATGATACTTTACTTTTGCTCTAGGATGTTTCTCCTAGATGCTCAGTAGATACTTTGTGACATTACTTTGATCTAGGATTTTTCTCCTAGATTTTTAGATGGAATTAAGTGATTTGGATCTGGGATGTTTCTCCTAAATATTGTCAGATGGATTCTGTTAACATGCTTTTAATTTTTGGCAGGACTAAGTAAGAATATGTCCATATAAGTTAGACTATTTTACTTTACATTTTCAGTACAATTCTTTAGATCAGCATTTTCAGTATATTTCTTGTTCATACAGTACTTGACTATAGTATTTCCTATAAATTGTATTATTTCTATGATACCAACTGTTGTGCCCCACCCCTTAATCCACAAGATTAAGCTAAGGGGTGGTGTGTCACTCTGACTAACCCTTCACTTATTATTGGATTGGGATGAAATCCACAATCCACCTAATAAGGGAAGGAGTAAGCACATAATCAAATGATCAGTCACTATATAAAAATTCATACAGAGTGCGGAAGCGATTTAAATAGGAAACATCTAAGCATCACAATAAGAAAAACATGGAATATAACTCAAAATAAATAGCATCGTAATCCAAAGCACATAGTCATGAATACATGTATTATTACATCACATTAAAGCTTAAATACTTAAAAGCAAAATTCTCTAATCCTCACATGCAAGAAAACTAAGAAGCAGCTCCCTCTAAAGGCTCCTCCTTTAGATAAGGCTCCTCCTCTAGCACCTGGGCTTTTAACTAATATGAATCTGTCATTGTATGTTTCACAATGTAGGGCCCCAGCCAAAAAGAGAAAAATTTTGTTAGACAAATTATTTAAGTATATTTTAAACTGATTAATTTTATGTATTTTGTAATATCACCATTTAAGTTTCTTCTAAGCAACAATTAAATCAAGTAAGGGAGCAACTAGCACAACAGAATAGAGAAAAAAGCTATAAATAATATTTATAACTTTAAGCAAAAAGGAGGCTAAGGCATGCCTCAAATATAAGCTAAGTAAGGCAGGGCATATAAGTATACATAACTGGATAAGTACTAAAAGAAAATATTGCATCCTAAATATGCAGATGATCATAAACTTGTGCTGATTTAAAATAAAATGGACTCAGTAATGATACATATAAATAGTGGCAATAAATCTAACATCCTAAAATATATAAGCAAAAATAAGGAAATAGCTGACTGAATAAAAATACTGAAGCGTATACAAAACATCAATACTATATATGAACATTCGTGTACTAACTGTCATACAGAAAAAGGCTAATCTAGCCTCCTGAATATCAAAAGGATCTTAATGTCAACAAAGAGGCTAAGGTGCAAAGCTATATTCTCCTAGCATCATCAAGGAGGCATAGGCAGAAAACACATAATAAATTCTCTCCTAGCGTCAACAAGGAGGCATATGCAGAAAATATAAGCAAAGTCTTCTCCTAGTGTCAACAAGGAGGCATAGGCAAAAGACATAACTGAGAAGTAGCTCTAACACATGCAATTGTTATCTTAATCATTTACCTTAATGTTTTCATAAGGAATTTAAGGAATCTCCATAATTTCCTAAAGTTTTATTTGCATCAAACTCTTATATGATATGTCCAAGGAAATATGGCACAAACATCAAGGAATGTGTAGCACAAAATCAAATAATAAGCAAGGAACTCTACTACATATGGTGATATCATTTGTTGTCTAATTTAAACATTCTAACTACTCTAAGTTACACAAGTTTAGGATCTCCAAATTCTACTATCGAGGGTAACTTAGAATCTCAGCCTTATAAGTTAAAAGGATTATAACTTATTAGGTTTTAATCTAATTCAATCAAATATGACTACAAATTCAATCAATGAATCATACGTCCTAGTTTTATAAATTTAGAAGTTCTACCTGAGATCTGATCAAGACCTACTAAGCTATAGATTATGGATTAAACACTATGCGATTAGGCTTAATCATATAATCCAAAAGGATAAGTCATAAGATCTAGGCTTTATTCTAAAAGTGATATACTGATTAAGGCAAATCCTATTAAACAATTCAAACTTAATAGGATCTCTTAAGAATAGTCCTACTGTGATGTGAAAGATCCTAAGGAAAAAACTTAGAAAAGAAAAGCTCATTTTATTCACTTAGGAGATTTTAATATACTTCTAATGCTAATTTTAGTGATTTACTAAAGAAATTAGGAGTTGATAACACTTTACCTAAATTTTGAGCAAAATGACCATTTTGCCCCTACTTAAGGGTCCAAAATCTACTTTTTGATTTAGAGTTCCAAATTGAAATTTTTTACTGTCAAATGATTCCTTACTGTCTAACATGAAGATAGGCAGTAAGTATGCTCAATTTAGATAAGAAACAGATCCTATAAGTCTAAATTAAGGTTTTTTATCTAAGGGCAATCTTGTAATTTACGCCTAATAAAATCTAAATATTTGTGCAGTTTATTGTTGGTTGTTCAAGGATTCTATAGAGTTCAATAATACTGCATTCTAAGGTCAAATGGCTAAGTTATGGATATTTCAATTTCTAAGGGCAATTCGGTAATTTTGGTCGGTCAACGCATGACAAAAAAAATGAACTTTTACGTTTGAAGTCCAATTTTAGCAAACTCAGTTTTTATAACTTTTCTATAATATACTGAGCATGTTGACAGAGAGTAAACCCAATTTAGACTTCAAATGGTCAAATAATGGCCTAACTAAGGTTAAGGGTATTTTGGTCATTCTTTAATTTTCTAAGGTTCAGATCCTAAATATTATTTCAGTTTATTGATGACATTGAAATTCTACATTGGTTAACACTTCAAATTTCTGAATTTGGAGTTGAATTGACCAAGTTATGGTTATTTGAATTCTAAGAGCATTTGGGTCATATTTCCCTAAAGTCAATTGTGGGGTCAATGGTTGAATTTTTATCCTGATATCCAAATGGAAAAACCAATATTACCACTGTGATGGAGCTGTTCTCCTGAGTATTTTAAGAACCATATTGCCTATGTTTGAATCATCCTACAAGTTATTAAACTTACAAGATTGATTAAATTAATTTAATTTGATTTATTATTCATTTGTTCCATTTAAATGAATTTTCTAATTAATTTAATTACTATATGAATTAAATTATCTACAAATTTTAATTTAATTAATTAATCTAATTAATTAATCATATAGATTAATTAAACTACTTAATAGCTAATTTAAATAACTAATCATTGAATTTATGTAATTTAGGTTAAATAAAACTAATTATTAATTAACAGTTGACTTAACACCTAATTTAATTTTACTGCCTTAATTTAGTTATTATCTACTGATTTCATAGATGTTAATTAGTAAATCAATTTAATAGTTATAATTAATCTAATTTAATTATTCCGTTAATATACATATATACAATAATCTATTTTTTGCAGGTTTTCAGAAAGTGGGACCCAGCTGCCACGTGGCGCAGCTTGACTAGCCGCGGAGCTGCGCGTGGGGCCCACCGTGGACACGTGGCCTCACCCGAGCTAATTCGAGGCAAACGCCGGACCCCGCGGTCAACCGACTGCGTCAGCGGGGCCCACGGCCTCGGGCGCTACGCGTCAAACCCGACGCGCTATCGGGTCGGGCCCAGGTCGACCGGGCTCGACCCGCGACTCCTCGCCTTCCCCTGCCTCACACCGAGGCGAGAGGGCAAAAATGGCGCGGTGAATTGCGACCAAACCGCCGGCCGAGGGAACTCTCACCGCACGCTATCGAGTAGGGCTTGATTAGACCTACACGTCGACGGGTGAGCCAACGGTGGAGGCGGTCGTGCGAGTTAGCTACACCTAACCCTAGGTAGGTCGCCACGGGACGAACGAACCCGGCGTTCAGTCGATCGATACGGGGGACGATGCAACAATTATTGTAAGCAATACATGTATAGAATCAATCAATTGAACTGAAAGGAAGGGAGGGAAGTACCTCTGCGAATGATCAGGCGCTAGGGTTGTGCTGCAGACGGTCGATCGAGCTCCCACCGCACGCTAAGGAATCAAATGGGCGAAAAGGAGTAGGCTTGGAAGGTTATTGAGGTGAAGCAGACTCGACGAGGTAGCTACGCGAATGGTGGCTAGGCGACCACGGCGGCAGCCGCTCTCTGCAGGCCACACGGCGGGCTAAGGCACACGAGCGGTGGGGACGCAATCTGGACCGTCTGATCCTTGATCAGACGTCGGGATTGACCGTCTGATCTGGACGGAGACCCCAAACGGCGCACTCAATAATGCACTGACGGCGTTACCCACTTAACGGCAACGGGGGAATTTAATAATATAAATATTAATTAAATTGATTAATTAATTATTTTAAACGTAACCTTTAATTAATTAATTCAAATATATTTTAACTTTCCAAAAATTCCCAAATCCCGACCCCTAACTAATTGAGGGGTGATGAATGCAATGGTGAGGTCGGATTTTTGATTCGATGAGTATTTTAATTTCCCAATTTTTTGGGTATTTAAATATTATTAAAATATTCGTCAAAATTTTGACGACTTTCGATTGACACGAAAACATCACCCCTAGCTAATTTGGGGGCAATTAGCGTAATGACAAAGTCCATTTTTTGATCTGAGGTCAATTTAAATCGGTCTAATTCCAGAGTTTCTGGGTTTTCCATAAATCAAGATTCGATCTGTTTGACTCTTGATTTAAACTGGGTCTTAGAAGTTGATTCATATTGACTTAATTAGCACTTAGGATCAAAATTAAGATTGAGATTAGGCCTAATTGACAGTGGTAACAACCTGAGTTGTTACATATGTAGAATAGCATTTCAAAATGGAAGGTATGCAATTAATTGAAGAGATGAGGGTGATCGAGGATACTTGCATTCAACGGTTCGGGAGTGTGGGGTCCCATACTTTCCTGCGGCTACGCTAATACTGATATTAGCATAACTGTAGGGAGTATGGTGCTCCACTCCGGTTGCAAATCCCCAACTCAAGTAGAGTCAAGTAGGGTCCTACTCACCTTAAACCAAAGACTTGTCACCCGTAGGAGAACTGTGAACATACATCAATACAAATCAAAGTGATGGAAGTAAGAAACAGTATAATATAACTTGCATATGCATTAACATAGTATAAGCGAGTAAAAGAAACAGTAACTCTGAGCAAATACAAAAAAGTAAATACATCCAGAAATTAATTATTATAAACTAATATTAATAGAAATAAAAGTCTCTCAATCTCACTGCAAAAAGAGAAAAGCTATCTAAGCAGCAGTAGGAAGATCCTCCTCCTGAACTGGCTCCGATCCTGCAGCACTGCCGACGAACAACTCTGAATCTGATATTTGTCGGTATCACAAATGCCAGGGCCCCAGCCAACAAAATAAAAAGATTACAATTAGATAATTGTCTAAGTACATTTTTGACTATTTAAGTGAACTGAGTATTTAAGATATTACACGTAAAGGTTTTAAATGTGCAAGCATTAAAAAGTGTAATAAGCTACAAGAATGGGGTAGTTATAAATAAATCATTTATAACTAAACAACAGGTATATAAAATAACATACAAAAATAGTAACTAAATATGATGAGGCTAAAAGCAAAAGTAACTGCAAGTATTGAAATAAATTTGATCCTAACATGCTTATGATCACATGGAGACAATACTGAGGATAAAAGAACACAAGTGCTGAAATAGGCATATAATTCTAGCATCTTAAATATGAAATATTTAATACTAATCAATAAGAGCGTATATACAAGCATACAGATTGACATGTAAAAGAGGTCATTGAGACATATGGCAAGAGTAAACTAAGTACATGTATAAGCAAAAGTAAAGCCACTGAGACATGTGGCAAAGCAAGTCAAGCACTAAAAAAAAGCCACTTAAGCATGTGGCAAAGTAAAATAACCACTGACAACTGAACTAAAGTAGCAGTAAGCCTAAAACATCGTGCAACCATAACAGAACAGGCTATACAGGGCCTCTGAACTGAAAGTTCAACATGTATCCATCCTAGGCATCTGTAGAGCTAGGTCCAAGTTGAACTCATAGAATAAGATATCTATCCATCCTAGACATCCATCGAGCTAGGTCTGAGTCTATTCTATAACAAAACTAGAATTGAAGAGGCAGACTATGCTAGGACATATTCTACTAATTGAAAATACTGAAAGAACTGAATGAATGTTATGCTTCTCAAATACTAACTTAGGATGTATCATCCATATACTAAGTTCTCCTATTATGCTCAATGAATAATGCTCAATGTTCAAGGTATGCAAAGCAATCAAAGTTAGGGTAAGCAAGATACTTAATCCAAACTCATGTGATATTCGTTGTTGTCTACTTTATCCAAATCTAACTATTCTGAGAAGATACAAGTTTAGGATCTCCAATATCCAGCTATTGAGTATAACCTCAGATTTATGACCTTATTATTAATATTAGAACTTAATAAGTTCAAATTCATAATCATATGATGACTATAGGAAGTTAAAGTAAATAAATCAACGACTTAATTATTATTATTTTCCTCTCTTAACCCAAATCTTGATTAAGTAAATCAAGACTTAAGGATTTTGGATCCAAACTCCACTTGGTGTTCAAATCCTGAATCCAAGGTAGTATACTAGAAATGGTCTAAGGTTCACATTTTAAAACCCAAATTAAAGATACGGAATCTTATAAGTTGAAAGATTCAGAAACTAAGATCTTAATGGAAAGGTCACTCTATTGATGTATAAGATAAAATAATCAATTAAGAACTAAGAATCTAATATTCATATTCAATCTTTAGGATAATCACATTATCCTACAGATTAAATCAACCTACACTCACAAGGAAGGTTTCAAAAGAGTTAGACAATTTAATCAAGTAAGGAATTCCAAAGGAGGTTGTTCAATCCAAATTGAAGATCTAAAGTCTAAGATCTAAGATCGGATATTTGATCACTTTAGACTTAAGCTAAGATTTTGATTTAGGATTTTACAAGAGTATTTATTTTAAGATTCAAGCTCAATGATCAACGTAATTAAGCTTTTAGCTAAGGATCTAATACTTTGGTATAGTTAAACTCAGCTCTCAACACAAGGTGATTTTAGGAACACTTAAAGTCTTAAGATCTAAGTAAGAGCTAATTTAAGATTCTTCACTTAACTCAATATTATCAACATAGGATTTCAGAAAGGTGTTAAGCATATTAATTAGGGTTATTTGCTGAATTTTCAAGGCTTAAGGGGTGCTTAAATATATTTTGGTCAAAATGACCAAAATACCCCTCTTAAGGCTAAAAATGGGATTTTAATGGGTTCCAAATTGATTCAAATCTATTTTAATGGGTTCCAAATTGTGTAATGAGGTAGGAAACACATTTATTTTAGGTTTTAGAAATCTAATTAGTTTAATTAGCCTTAATCACATTAGGAGGCCAATTAAGGTGATTATAGAATTTAGGGCATTCTAAAGTGATCTAATTACATTTATAAGTTCTACTATGCTAAATGAAGCATTAAGAACTAACTTCACCAAAATTAGAGGTTAATCTAAGGCTTAATTCACTAATCTTAAATTAGGGTTATAAGAGATGATTAACAAAATTAAAGATCTTAAATTACTTTTAATGGTTCACATAGGTTCTTCATGGTCGCATAAGTAATCAGAGACCTTAATTAATATTTTTGGATATTTAATGAATTTAATATGATTTTAATAAGAACAGAGAAAAATTAGGCAATTATTTTAAATATAACCATTAGATCATTGATTTTATTTAATATTAATGTTCATTATATTTTTCTAATTAAAATGGTATATTGGATCATACAATTTAGATAAGTATAGTTAAAGTTAATTCATTAATACATTCAGAATGTTTATTTAAATTAAAATCATAGGATATTTAATTAAACCTATTTATGAATGAATTAACAGAAGGAAAATAATTCCTAAATAAATTAAATAAACCGCAGCCCGAATTCAAAACTATGTGGGCCATGAGTGGCCTGACCCGATGCGCCAGTGCATCGTCCCCGATACCCCCTTACGCAGACAGCTGCGGGGAGGGCACCTTGGACCGCAAAATTTGCCGTCGATAGGCCACGTCGTGACTAGCATTCAATCGCCACACATTCAGTGGATCAAGGCGCCGATTGAACTTCAAAGCCCTAACTGGGACGGCCCAGAACGCCGGATAGCTACTCCACCAAAGTGTCAAATTTCAGGTAATTAGGGTTCACTGTGAGGGGATAATTCTCCTCACAGAGACCACAGAACGGATGGGGCTCAATTCCTACACCATCAGTGAGGTGAGGCCAGTTGAACCCCCAAGTTTTCATAACTTGGGGTGCAACCGATCGCTGGGTCCTTACTCAATCTCAGCCATGGCTTGGCCGCTAGCTCAATCGATCGATCCGAGCTAGCTTATCCCCTAGCGATAATTATGACAGGATCCTTAAGTGGCTAAGGCTAGCTAGATGACATCTAGAGGCTCATCTAGAAGCTTAAATGGAGGACTGAACTTATGGGAATTCAATGGAAGAGGTTGTACCTAAAGTCAAGGTTGTAGGCACGGCCGAGAGGAATTGAGATGAGATGGAGGTTCCAAAAGATCTCAGCAACCTATAAGGGGGTCTGAACACCAGACACACACCCTCTATCAGTAGTTCAAAGCTTTGGGAATGCTGGAAATTGTCGAGAGAGACGGGAGCTCCAGGGGACTTAGGGGATCGCAGCGAGCAAAGGATCTCACGGTGATTCTCGGAAGGTATTAATAGGCTGAAGGAGGCCCTATGGGTGGATGCCATGGCTCGGGCTTGAAGAATGGCTCGACCCGAAGAAATGGGGTGGCTTGAAATGGTCTGGGGAAATTCAGGGAAGCTACCACCGGTAGGGGGTCGCGTCAAGGGTAGGAGAGGAAGAATGGTCATTTCCCATACTGCCATAGGGCTGGGAGGATCCTGGCCAACGGGCGGGGGGGGGGGGGACCAGACGCGGACAGGCGAGAGGTAGACGAAGATCCACAGTGCTCGGGTCTTCGTCCGCCATCTGGTGGATCGACCGTTGGGCATGGATGGTCCGGATTGATTACTTAAGTGGGATGGTTGATAGTCGTTAGATGCGTGCGATGGATCCGACGCTTAGGATCTAATCTTAACACGGAGGAGATCCCGCCGTTAGATGGAGCGCGCCGAGATGTGTGCTAACTCGTTGAATGGTTTAATCCTATGCGCCGCTGTCGGGACCCCGCAACGGATCTGCCGCGGTCCCGACAGCAAATCCCGCCTATTTAATTTTAATCAATACTTAAATTTAATAAATAAAATCAATATAATAATATATAATTAATCTAATTAAATTCTAAATTTAATTTAGCCTTAAATGAGCTCCAAAAATTTCCAAAAATTCACCCTTAGCTAATTAGGGTATGAGGAATTCAAAAATGAAATTAGAATTTGATTTGGTGATCAATTTAATTTAAGTATTTTTAGGGCTTAAAAATATAAAAAAATACTAAAATTCTCAATTTAACTCCAATTGATCCCAAACTTCTAGGGTTAGGTTTAAATGACTCATTGAATCTAATGGAATCAAAATCAAAGCTTGGTTAGCTTAATTAATTTGGATTTAGCTAGGGTAACAACTAGGGTTGTTACAGGGAGACTCAGGGTCGAACTGCTCACATCGGGATTTTGGGAGGGCTGAATTCGTGTGAACCCTTCGCTCTAAGAGTCGAGGAGGCCTTAACGAGGGATGGGGCGGACTCCGCGAGGTGACCACAAGCTGGGGCTGGTCAATGGCCATGGTGGAGGAGCAGCATGGCGCTTGAGCGAGGGCGGAGCCCTCGATGAGGACGAAGACGCGACCGTCGTCTGATCCTGGATCAGACGGCTCAGATCTGCCGTCTGATCTAGATGGCAAAACCTAACGGCGCGGCTGTTAGCAGCTGACGGCGTCAACTAACTAACGACGCCGTAAAAATAAATATGAATAATATTTAAATAATTAATTATTTAAAAATCCTAATTTAATTTAATCAATTAATTAATTAATTAATTTCCAAAAATTCCCAAATATCTACACCTAGCTAATTGAGGGGTGAGGAACGCAACGACGAGGTCAAATTTTTGATCTGACGAGTATTTTAATTACTCAGTTTTCGGGGTATTTAAATATTATTAAAATATTCGCCAAAATTTGACGACTTTCGATTGACACGAAAACATCACCCCTAGCTAATTTGGGGGCAATGAACGCAGTGACGAAGTCCATTTTTTGATCTGAGGTCTATTTAAATTGGTCAAATTTTAGGATTTCTGAATTTTCTAGAAATCAGGATTCGATCCATTTGACTCTTGATTTGGGCTGGGCTTTAGATGATGACTCATAATGACTTAAATAATACTTAGGATTAAGATTAAGACTAAGATTAATCCTAATTGACTAAGATAATAATTTGGGTTATTATATCACTTGTCTTTCTTTCACACTCTGATATATATAGTATGCTCATTCAGTGATTGGCTCTTTTGCTCTCTCTCATATTATGGCATATCTTCCTTTGACATTTGATTATGAAGGTTCATCCTTAATCTAAATACTAAGTGAAGGTTTGCCCATTGACGACCACCTATTAACCTCGGATGATTAAGGGGCGGCCTCCACATGATGACATCCCAAAAACTGCATTCATAACCCATTATGGGCATTATGAATTCTTAATCATTTCCTTTAGGCTAACTAATGCCCCATCGATATTTATGGACCTGATGCTGCACATTTTAACACCCTATCTCGATAATTTTGTCATCGTATTTATTGATTACATCTTA
Organism: Gastrodia elata; assembly: GCA_016760335.1. Classification (NCBI taxonomy): domain Eukaryota; kingdom Viridiplantae; phylum Streptophyta; class Magnoliopsida; order Asparagales; family Orchidaceae; genus Gastrodia; species Gastrodia elata. Next base: position 32,740,795 of record CM028678.1, on the reverse strand, counting down.
ATCTACTCTAGAACTAAAGATGGTCATAAAAATCACCTCCGTATCATTTTAAAGTTACTAAAATAAATTTTTTGCTAATTTTACAAAATGTAAATTTTGGTTAAATTCAGTGGCATTTCTAGGCCATGTTATTGATGCTGTAAAAATAAAAGCTGATTGTAAAAAGATCATCGTTGTTCAGCAGTGGGTACAACCTTGATCTATATTTGAGATCAAAAGTTTCCTAGGCCTTACCGGTTATTACAGAAGGTTTGTACCAAGATTTTTTCAAATTGCCTCATCATTAACCCAATTAACTAAAAAAGATACTCCATTTATATGGAGTTTAAACTGTGAAGTGGCCTTTTAGAAACTTAAAATCTTGTTAACATCTACACCAGTTTTAATTCTACCTCAAAGGGAAAATACTTTCAAGTATTCATTGATGCCTCTAAAGTAGGATTAGGCTATGTCTTAATGCAAGAAATAAGAATTATAGCTTTTGCTTCAAGGCAATTAAAACCTAATGAGAAGAACTATCCTATCCATGATCTAAGAATGGTAGCTTTAGTTTTTGCTCTAAGAATCTAGAGACATTACTTATATGGAGTAAAGTGTGAAATATTCAATGATCACCATAACATTAAGTACATCTTTACTGTTAAAGAATTAAACTGTAGGAAGTGAAGGTGGTTAGCATTTATTTATGACTATGATCTGGGAATTCTCTATCACCCTGGAAGGGAAAATGTTGTACCTGATGCTTTAAGCAAAAAAGCAGTTCTATCTTCTTTGTTAATTAGCAAGTCTTCAGTAGAAGACTTTGAAAGGCTAAATGTCGTATCGATCAAAACAACTGAATTAAGAGCCTTGTTGGCTATAAGCAGCTTTGAGCTAACTTTGAAAAGCAGAATCTTGGTAGCTTAAAAAGAAGACAAATTTTGATAAATTGAAAGCCAATTCTAAAACTGTCAAGAGATCTGAATTACAACTGATAAATGGAATTATCTATCAAGGAAAGAGAATATGGGTTCCCAAAAATCTTCAATTAGAGATTCTATCTGAAGCTCATAATTATGGTTATACTATTCACCTTGGAAATAGTAAAAATATATTAAGATCTCAAGTAGATCTTTTGGTGGCCATGTATAAATAAGGACATTGCAATTTTTGTATCTAAGTATCATTCTTGCTGCTTAATGAAAGCAGTGCATCAGAGGTGTGTAATAATCTTAAGTTGTTACCAAGTTTAATCTAAGCTTAATTAGGCTCTAAAACTAGTGCCACTAAGTCTTAAACCTCATCAGAACATAACCCTAAAAATTTGGTGTCAATCGGACTTCATTAGATCAAATTAGCAATTTTGCAAATTTATGAACACTAGAAATTAGCCAAAATATTTTGATCTCCAAATCAATATATGATCTCATTTTTGAATTCCTTATCCCAAATTAGCTTAAGTTTTAGAATTTTGGAGGTCATTTAGGCCATAGTTGAATTTATTTTAAATAAGAAAATTGCACAAAGGGGTTTCAAACAAATTTAAATTGCATATACAACCTCTAATGATCGGCTCTCTTTTGGGATCCGCTGTGCAAACTACGAGCAATCTATAGTGGAGCTCAAGTCATGCGACAGTGAAGCCCACGCCATTGAACCTTCTATCCTCTCTGATTCGACAACTCGAATCAGATCTAAATCATGGGAAATCGTAGGCGGATCAAACTAGTGATCCGACGGTCTGAATCTTCCTGCAATGGGTCATTAAGATATAAGATATCAGAGCTATTGTGTCTTTTTATCGATATATCAGATGAACGATAGAGCTCCTAACACTGTGGATCTTCGCCTTGTCTTTGTTCGTGCGTCCGATAATGGGTGCCAGAGCTTGTCTCCCACTCCTTAAGACATGTCGGAAGACCACTAACCTACTTCCCCCAATTGGTTAAGCACCTCCTGTCAGGCCCTATGGCCCAGCGAACTCCAGCTGGAAACCTGAGGGCCAAGCTTCGACCCGAGCTCTTAGGTCAAGATTGACGCCTCAATTGAATTCTAAGCCTCCTTTTGAGGCTATAAATAGCCTCAATCTTCCCCTCACAGAGCTTTTTACTCATAAAAAAACCCCAATTAAATTTCAACCTTCCTAGCTACCTGTGAGCTCCCTAGCATCTGCAGCTCCAATCCGTGGATTCTAAGGGTGTCACTTGGAGTTCAAGTCCCCTAACTGCCTCTAAAAGCTAGCCAGCCTCTACTTCCTCTCCAATTAATATAAGTCATCGTCAATTCATTCAAACCAGATACTCCTCTCACCCTACTAAGCTGAGTATGCTCAGTATATCTTCAATGGTTCTAGAATAACTCTGTGATTGATTGCTGAGTAACCTAGGATTGAATTTGTGGATGAATGGAGTGTTGAGCTCGATCCAGACAATGATGGATTGTTGTCTAGACATAGCTCTTACTAAATGAAGAAAATCATAATGGCATTGATTGAGAGCCTTAATTTTTCCAATTTCATTTTGTAAACGCATGCTAGGTATAATGCAGATGGTTGTTGATCATCTGGGACTCGGGCTAAGTCTCAATTAATTGTGTCAATCGATCGGGCTGCAACACTAAACTGTGTTAGTGGCCGAGTAGCCCCCAAAAAATACATCCACTCCCAAGATGAGCCAGAAGAGGGCTTCAATCCATCTTGGCACCCTGATGGTATAGGGATCGGGTCTTGGTTATGGCTCAATCGATGTGTGGAGAATCATCTCCTCACTACTACTCCAAACCAGAGGTCTCAGGTGAGTAAGGTTCAGGCTCGATCACCTCACATGGCTACTCTTGGTGCATTCGATGCATCTTGGCCTCCTAATTGTGTAGCAATCAAGTTCTGACCATGGCGTGGTCGGAGCACCCGATAATTTAAGTTTAATACTAAGCCGAATTTGACAAGGCATCGAGAATGCATGAGAATATGCCAAATATTGTGGGTCGAGTCAGTCCGTATCTTGCACTATTCGATAGTAATAGGCTGTCAGGCCTAGTCGACCTGCACCTTTTGATTTTGGGCCATGGAATTGTGGCACCCCGCCCCCAATCCATAATGAGATTAGATCAAGAGCGGTGTGCCATGCTGGTAAATCCCTCACTTATTATTATATTAAGGTGCATTCCTTAATTCACTAATAAGGGAAGGATGTGCCCTAAATAATACAGCAAAATTATTCACTAAGTATATACATTCATCAGAGTGCGAAAGTAAGGAAAAGTAAAATGCTATATCAAATCCACCACTATACAAGTAAGAAGTAAATATGCAGCTCAAAATAAAATAGTACAATAAAAAAATATATAGGGGTGCCTGAATTATTACATCAATTTCAAGATAAGTTTAAAATAAAATAAATCACTTGTCCTCATAAGCAGAATAAAAATGACAGCTAATCTATTGATCTTCTGCCCCGACCTGATGCTCCTCCAAGAATGGCTCCTCTTCAGGCACAAAGTTCTCAAATTGCTCAGAACCTGCTATTATCGGTTTCACAATGACATGGCCCAGCCAAATAAAATAAAATCTTATTAGACATATTGTCTAAGTACATTTAAGGTTGTTTAAGTTCATAAGTTTTATGATATAACCATTTTACTTATACTATAAAAAAAGTAAAGTGTAAGGGTGCAATAAGCATACAAAGGGATATGGAAAGTTGTAAATACAGCATTTATAACTGGGCCACATATGAGGCAAAAGAACATACCTCAATATTAAGATGTAACAAGGTTAGGCATATATATATATATATATATATATATATATATATATATAAATAAAGTAAGAAAAGTACTGAAAGAAAAGACTCATCCTAAATATGTTGATGATCATATAAGTTATGTAAGTTTAAGAGAAAGTAATCTATATGTGATACATTTAAGTAAGTAGTAAAGGAAATCTATCATCTTATAAGTAGACAAGTAAGTAGGTGAAGTAAAGGCTAACTATAGTAAAAAGGTAATAGTAAAAAAGTAAATAAGTAAGTAATGACTACCATATCAGAAAGAGGGCTAAACTTGCCTACTGAGCTGAAAAATGTAATATTCTTAGCATCATAAGAGGCTAAGCTGGCAAGTTTCTTAGCATCATAAGAGGCTAAGGCGAAATAACGAAGCAGAACTAAACTAAGGAGGCAGTAAGTACAAATGCAGTAATATTTTAATTATTTACTTTACTTCTGTTGACATATCCAGAAGTAGCTGAGGAATCAAGCATATTTGCAAGACTGTTCGGGTTCCAACTTAACACAATACTCCTCAATAACTAATGTTAAGTAATCCTTATTTTTCCTTACCCCTGTCCAGTAAGGTAAAAGTGCACAAATTTAGTAAGAAATAAACCCTATGCAAATGTTATTCTATATTTTCTATATTTTTATTTTATGCATCAATCTTCTTATATGACATGCTCAATGTAAAGGCACAAAGTACAAAGAATGCAAAAGCAACAAGCAATTCAATAGTAAGTAAGGGACTCTAATACACATGGTGATATCTATTATTATCTACTTAATCTGCTTTAACTACTCTAAGTTATACAACTTCAGAATCTCTAATTCCTACTATCAATTATAACTAAGAAGCATGACCTTATGAGTTAAAAATAATTAGAACTGATCAGGTCCTAATTTAATTCAATCAATGACGCTTACAAGTTAAGTAATAAATCAATACGTTATAATTGATGAATTTAGATGATCTAAGCTAAGATCTGATCAAGATCTACTAAACTATAAATTAAATTTTGGGCAAAATAACCATTTTGCCCCTACTTAAGGGTCTAAAATGCTACTTTTTTATTAAGAGCTTCAAATTGAATTTTCTTGATGCCAAATGATTCTTTATTATCTAACATGAAGATAGATAGTAGGTACATTAAATTTGGACAAGTATTAAGTCATATGGGTTCAAATTAAGGATTTTATTTTATAAGGGCAATTTAGTAATTTTACCTAGTAAATTTTAAAACATTTAGTTAGTTTATTATTGTTCATTATCTAAGGGTTCCATAGAGTCTAAGAATACTGAATTCTGATGCCTAATGATTAAATTATGACTAAAATTATTCTAGGGTCTAAAAGCAAAATTTTAAGATTTAGAACATGTCCTTTAGGAAAAGTAGTAGATTTTTATATTCAAAATCATCTCCAAATTCACACAATGCTTGATTTTACAAAATCCAGGTTTGATTTTATTATATTTTGTCCCTATTAAGGTCCTAGTCATTAAAATGCAAAAAATGTGAAGTTCAGGCCATTCTAGACAGTTCTAGGCGATTTCGGACAATCATGGGCGCTACGGCGCACTATAGCGCCTCCTGGCTGAGAGCCAGGCACTACAGCATGCTGCCGCCCTTTTAGGCATGGTGGCGCTCTGCGGCACTTTCAGGCGCTGAGCCGCGCTACAATGTCAGATTTCCCGAGAGTTGGGTGCTATAGCGCGTGATAGCGCCCCCTAGCCAAGAGCCAGGTGCTACAGCGCGCTGTGGCATGCAGTGGCGCACGATGGCGTGCTACGACATAATCAATTTGAGATGCTGGTTGCTATGGCGCGCTGTAGCGCTCGACAATTATTTTGCCTATGCGAAAACCGAAATGTGTCCCCTTTGGCACCAAATACTCTTGATTTAGGGCACCTCAAGTGCGGTACCATATACCGATGGAAAGGTCTTTGCAAGGCCTTTCCATTGACACCAAAATCAATACAAAATGATTATTTTAACAATGCAAATAATGATGCCTAAGGTCTAGGTATAATTTTTGCATAATGAATTTTGTTCCCTAAAACCTACTATCTTAATGAGCTCTAATGGATTTCATATCCCAATCACAGGTTCTTATTATCACGAAATAGACATGTAAGGTAAATGTAGCAACTATTTGATAAAGAGAAGAGATACCAAAGAGCTACCTTGGCCTTGAAATTAATGGAGGAATAGGACTCTGATTTCTACAGGAATTTGGGAGTTTGAGGGCTTGAGGTGAGAAGTTTCTTCTTCAATTGCTAGCAAGAGGAGGAATAGTATGAGGGTTATTCTTTAGCTTGGGAAAGAGTTTGAAAGGGAATAAGCTTGGGAAGAGTAGAAGAGTTTCAGCTAAGCAAATGGAGATTGTGGAGGGATTTTCAACAATTAAAGGGAGGAGAGCTGAAGGTTCATCTTAAAGGAGGATGGGACATGGCTCCATCAATGAGCCTTCCCATCAGCGTGGAGGGGAAGGGTAGGGGTAAAAGCCTCTTATGTGTAGAGTATGTGAAGAAAGGTGCTGGGAAAGGATGGAAAAGGTAGAGTAAAAAAAAGAAAAAAAATAGGAAAAGGAATAATGGAGATTTAATAAATTTTAACTTAATTTATTCAATTAATTAATGCTTTTAAAAATCAGAATTTATAAATGTGCTCTGAAAAATTCTAAAAATTCACCCCTAGCTAATTCGAGGGTGAGGAATTCAACAGTGAAGTAGTATTTCAATTTTGATGAGTATTTAATTTTTTTTCGGGGTATTTAAATATATTAAAATATTCAGAGAAAATCCAACTACTTCCAAAACATCATCCCTAGCTAATTTTGGGGTGACGAGCGCAATGGCAAAGTCAGATTTTGATTTCGATATCAAATTAAATATCTCAATTTTCTAATTAATTAAATATTATTAAATATTCTAATATTCGAATGAGCTCTGAATCGCTCCAAAATTTTAGAGTTTGGTTCTAATAAGTAGATGAACTTAATAGAATGATAATTAGGATGCGATCAAGCTAAGATTAGGCTAAGTAATAACCTAAAGTTATTAGAGAAATATAAATAATTAATTAGAATTAACTAGAATTATTTTTCTTAAGGAAAATAATATGATTAAATAATCCCTATAATTAATTTAATTAAAATAATTCCATTTAAATTAATTGAATAACTTTATCAATTTAAATCTAAATTATATAAAATTAAATACCATTTTGATTAAGAAAATGTGTAGATTAATAAACTATAAAAATATTTCAATTTTTATGAATGAATTTACTAATTTTGTCCTAATCATAATTTAGCCTGATTAGTGAATATTATGATGCTCATTCATCCAATTTGCAAAATTTTTGTCTCTATGGTTTCATTATATCATGGAGAGCCTAATGGAAATAATTAGAGTTAATTTATAAGATTATTTTTGCTAATAATATCTTAATTACTCATTTGCATGATTAGTGAAGATTAATCAATCTACTTAACCTAAATGGCATACTTTAGTTTCTAAAGGTTCACTTGGTTATTTAGAATTAATTAGCCAGGTTATTTATTTCTTACACATCATTTTGTAAATAAAATTCTAATTACCTTAGAATTGAATTAATGATAATTAATCTTAATTAGTTTAACTAAGCATCTTGATTTAACCAAAATAGAACATATTACTGATTTGAAATTCAATGTTGATAACATCTAATGTCATCTTGCTTGTCAAATTTTGCATAAAAACCCTTAATTATGTATATTTAGCTTAAACCTTAATTAATCTTAATTAAGCTCTATAATTGACTAAACTCAAGTTAAATCACTAATTTTACACTCCTTGATTTGCATGGATTTAACTAACACTTGCTGATTTTATTATTTGATTTTATCATTTGATTTTATAATAGCAAGATAGAAGATTAGACCTTATATTAGTTAATGTGATTTAGCTATCTTAATCTAAGCCTTAAGATCTACTTGATTTACTCTTAAGCAAGAAGAACTATCATATTTTGATCCTTAATAATTCAAAAAAATATGATTTATTTGTAAACAAACAACTCCCAATAATTGTATGATTTTACCCTTCAAGTTTAGTGCTTATGGTTAATATAGAGTTTAGCAGGTTAGTATGCTTAATTTTACATCTTAACCTAATAATTGAAGTTATAAATCTAGATGTGATTACACTACTTGAATTAGAATTAATTCAGGGTACGTATAGATTTTATGAAATAAATACAAACTATAAGTCTCTAAAGTATAAAGATAATCTTAAGTTTAAGTGAATAATATACCTTTAAGCAATATGATCCTTGAGGTAGAAAATGCCTTAATTATCTAATTTTGAGGTAGGATCTTATATGAACTTTAACAACCCTATGTGATTAACTTTATGCCTTGTGGTAGTATAACCTAAGAGACTTAGATTGAGTTATCTTTTGTGGTAGTTATCCTAAATTGAATAACTTATATGGCATCTCCTTGGAGCCATTTGTGTAGAACCCACGATATTGGAGATTGGATTCTATAGTTTGCATTTCCTTGGTTCTAAATTAGTTTGTTAAAGTTATACGTGATGAAAATATTAGTTTTATCATATGGAGATTGTAGTGCATATCCATATGACTGCTTTGATTCAGCCGGATGAAATTGGTTGATTAGCCCTGAATAGAACTGTAAATTTTTGGTTTTATCTTAGGTAATTAAATAAGTACAGTTCAATTTAGGATAAACATCCCAAGTCCAAACTATGTTATAAGTTGGGTTTTTAATAGCTTTATTTGAGAGAATAAATTATAAAAAGATTATGTTCCTTGTATTTGTGCGCATTGATAAGTGTAGTTAAACAAACTAAGTGTCTACGATCACCTTTCTCTAAACATACCGATCATGTATATACTGTTAACATGTGGTGAATTAGGATGTTATAAAAATACAGTGTTGAGTAAATGATGAATTTAGTAGAACTAAAATATAATTGTATAGTTCATATAATTAAATTTTTGATCCATATAATATTTAAGGCAAATGTGCATAAGGAATTAGGCTAAATAATTGGAAATAAGAAGGGATACTTATTTTAGTTTTGTATATTTTCTAGTTTTAATGATTTAAAAGCACTTAGTTTATTAAAATCCTTGGCATATCATTAATCGCATAAGCATATCATGTCATTAGAGAAGTGATTCTACTCACCTAGGATATGTTAACGAAGCAGTTCTGCTCACCTAGGATCTGTAGGATACCATGCAGCATCAAGGTTATGTATATTTGTTGCATAAATTCAAGATATATTATGATACATATGCAGTGGCATACAGCATAACTTTACTTTTAGTTATTTCAATTTATAGTTTAATTTCAGTTGATTTACTTTCAGTACTTTTATTTTAGTTATAATCTTTCTTGCTTTCAACTCAATGTTAGATTTACAGTTTAGGTTACTTCAGTTTTCTACAGTTTGTTTTTTATTTTATTAAGTGTTAAGTAAAATTCCCTTAAATGTAATAAAATATTAACTACATCCTAAAATATACTTAGACTTATTATTTAACAAGATTTTTTTTTTGGCTGAGGCCCTAGCATTGTCAAACCGATAATATCAGATCTTGAGCAATTGGAGAAACTAGCTTTGGAGGCATCTCAAAAGATCCAGAAGGAGATAAATGAGCATTATCCAGCTCAGCACTTATTCAATGTCTTAGTTTATTTTCTACCGTGAGATGAGAGACTTTTTACTGCTCTTTTTATTTTAAGATGTGGTTTGTAATAATTAAATTCTGGATATATTTTCTCTTTCTTTTCTAAGATGAATGCCTTTACTTAGCTTCTGTGATGAATATTATGAGTGCATATTATGGCTTCCACACTCTATTAATTCTACTATTTATACTTAGTATTATGATGTGATCCATATGAAAATTATATAAAATACTCATATGTACTGGTCATCACCCTTCCTAAACCCAATGGGTTTAACAAGTACATCAACTAATACTTATGATAAGGATATCACACTTATTTTAAGAAGTAGTGCTTAGCAATAAGTCAGATTAGGTGAAATTCAGCTCCTCCCGAGTAATGCACCATTCCATTGCCAATCATATTATCCTTAATCTTTCTGTTGCACACGACATCGAGATGGGGCATTACAGTTTGTATCAGAGAAGATTCATATAGTGACCTATAAGGAGAGTGTTACTATCTATTTTATGATCTGCTCCCTGGAACATATATGATCTCAATCACCAAGTGTAAGGAAAGCAATCCATAATTCATCAAGTTGAATCTCAGAAATGAAACCAAGGACATCTAGAAAATACACTTTAGGGTTTGAACAAACTTAAGGAAGTAAAATACATTTAAATAAATTAAAGTGAACTCAAATCCTGATCTTTTATAAAATGACACTCTATGAATGGAGAACCATTATATGGATTCAATCACTACCTTAGGCTCTTCGACGACTACTGGATTGATGACTTTCAAGATGGCAAAGTTTATGGTAGAACCATTAGTGGAGTATCTCTCATCTATGTAAAAGTGGTCGATAAGATCTTAGTTTGTCCAACTTTCTGAGGAACAGCCTCCCAGTCCTTACTCAAGAATGGTTAAATCGCGTAACTACTACTTTCAGAGAAATTGCATGTCCCAATGACTACCATCTTTAAATCTTAGGAGCATTGCTCAGCTGACCAACTGAAAAATGGTGGTTCTGGACGTATCAAAGACTTGAAAGGAAGCGCATGAGAGGACAACACCTCATCACTTATAATGATTTATGCACTTCTTTCATAGCTAAATTTTGTAGCTGATTCTATTATCATCTCTTATATTCTTTCTTCATAGCATTTTGTCCTTTAGTTTATCCATTCCGTGTAATTTCTCTCTTAATAAGTAATGATTAAAAAGTAGCCTTTTGTTTCATTTTCTGAGCTTGTGATCTTGAAATTACAGTCATGAATCCAGAATCCCCCTCTATGACTACTCCCATCAAGAACACTATCTCTTCTTTTAGTGGGTCTGATGATATCAACTCATTGGTGGGCTTGGTCAGAACTCTAATTAAGAATCGGGCTCATCAAGCTCAAAAGACCCATAATATCCTCATATCTCAGCAGCCACCTATGATTCATATTGCAGCTCCATCTGCCCCTCACTTTTTAATAGATAACCTTCTTCACAGCTTTCTTTGTCTAAGGTCACCTACTTTTAATGTTGCTCTGAACCCCATGGATACCATTAGCTGGCTTAAGGTGATGGAGAAGAACCTGACAAGCATCAAATGTCCTAATTATGAAGTGATTCGTTTGACCACCCATCTGTTCTAGGATGAAGCAGAATATTGGTGGGAGAATAAGCGAAGCACAAAGTTTGCCAATTTTAAAATCGAGGACATTCCATGAGAATGATTTTTATAAATATTTAAAGATGTCTTCATTACCTTATCTGCCTAGACTATTCTTGAAGATGAACTGCTTAATCTCACTCAATGAGGGAGATCTGTCTCAGAGTATAAGATGGAATTTCGACATCTATCTTACTTCACCCCAGATTTAGTTAGATCAAAAGCATCAAGATGCAATCATTTCCAGAAGGGACTCTGATACTCAATCAAAGAACATTTTATTTTTTGTTAGTTAAAGCACTTTTCATAGCTCGATGAGATAGCTCATATGCAAGAACACTTCCAGAGTCAGATAGATAATAAGAGAAAAGGTCACTTCGTTCCTGCAAGGAAAGAAGCTTCTAAGCATCAAAAAAGAGCCAAGGTCTTCCACATTAAAGTTGAACAAACCCCGGTGGATTCCTCAATGTGCAAACATCCCCATCCCTATGGTAAATGCTACATCATGGAAACATCTGTTTCACTTACTGCAAACCAGGACACCAATTCTACCGATGTGCTGCCGAGAAGACTATCAATGTAGTTACCATCATTCACTCCAAAAGGGATCAAGTATTCTGCCCCCAACCCTTGAATAGCAAAGCTCCTACCTTGACAGTTGTGCTACCAAATGCTCCTATTGCAATCCCCAAAGGTGCACATGCTCCTACCAATGCTTATAATCATTAGGTCCATGCATTTCAGAATCATCCTCCTTCGGCTCCTACTAGAGTCTACAAGTTGACTCCAGCCTCTGCTCCTGAAGATAATAAAATCATATCAAGTACGTCTTAAGTTTCATTTTAGCTTATGTTGTTTGCTTCTTATTTTCTTCTGCTTAAATCGTACAAGTAAGAGTATGTTACCATTTTAAACATAGGCACTTTAGAAATAAGCGGCAAATCGTGTTGCATTCTTTTCAATACTGGAGCTAGTCACTCCTTTGTGTTATAAAGCTAGGGTAAAGCTTTTAAGTTTCCTTTCTTACCACATGCAAGCTCAACAGTTCTGCAATATAGTAATCCCCGTCGGTGAGCAAAGTCTTGAAGCCAAGTTAATCGTGCTCCCAATAGCAAATTTTGACGTGATTCTTGAAATGAACTGGCTAAGTAAGCATGGCGCCACTATTAACTTCTAGAAGAAGAAAATAACTTTAGGTGGCGGAAGTCAAGCCAAATTGTTCATATGCAAGTTCAGTACCTAAGCTTCTTTGAATAATGCTTTGAAGGCTGAAAGGCTAGTCAAAAAGGGATGTGATGCCTACATAGTGACTATGCTAGGAGAAAAGAAGGAAGATGTTCCTATCAGCAAGAACCATATCGTTTAAGAATTTCTTGATATTTTTTCTGAATACCTACCCGGTCTTCTGCCAATTAGAGAAGTGGAGTTTGCAATTTAGCTTATTACAGGAGCACAGCCCATCTCTAAAGTTCCATATCGTATGGCACCCAAAGAGTTGCACATGCGTTGGATCCTTTATGAACACTAAATTTTGCATTTGCAGCCAGCCTGCACGCAGAACAGTGCACATGCGCTAGATCCTTTATGAACAGTAAATTCTGCAATTAATTAATTAATTGAATAATTACAAATTTTCAAAGGCTCATAATTAGTAAAATATAAGTCCAAATATATTGTAGTTATATTTCAAAATGATCAAAAAAATACAAAGACTATTAATATAAGGTCAAATTTACATTTTGATAATTATTTTTACTAATCACCCTTTTAATGATCATTAAGGATAATTAAGCCTTGATTAGCCCAATTGATATCCAAATTAGGCTTGCTTATTGTCATTTTAATCCTAATTATATGTGGATCATTTAAATACTAACTTATGTACCATTTGGATGTGAATTGGTAGGAATGCATTTTTGATACTTCTTATGTGTGAATAATGAAAATCATATACTTATATTAATGTATAATTGCCTCTTAGAGTTTAGGACAACAAGTTTTGATTCAATTTGATGCATAAGTAAGACTTAGAAATATCCCAATTAAAGAGATTATGTATTTATAAGTTAGTTAAACTCCTTAGAGAAAATATCAAACTTTAGATATAAGACTAAGAAATTTGAGCTTGAAAATTATTAACTCAACCAACCATACATGATTAAGAGCTAAATATATCCCCTACTAAGGTCACAATGAAGTTAAATTTAGTATCTTAAGACTTTAAGTAATCAATCTATTATAACTTATCATGTAAATTTCATTGATTTAAATGTTTAAGTAATCTATCTAGTGTAAGTTAAGCCCTCACCTTAAGCTAAATTATTTAAAATAATGACTCATATTGTAAGTCAAATACTTTGGTAAGCTATTATTAATTATGTTATAGTACTTAATAATGAAAGTTTCATTTAAGGGAATAAAAGTTAACTATAAGAAAAGATCATTCACTTTAGAACAAAAGTAAAACATCACTCTTATAGATTGAGATTTAATAATCCTCAAGAGCAGTCAAGTTTAAATAACTCTTTGAGAATTATTAAAGTCACTATATTTCATTAGTGAATTACATAGATTGATGTGAGAATATAAGCAAACTCTAGGATTAACAATAAGTAATATAAGAGTGAGATAATAACCTATAGGAAAAATTGAAGTCAATTTTAAATACCTAAGTAACTATGATACTTGAAACCTTCTTGAATATTCAATAAATAAAAGATTTATATATATATATATATATATATATATATAATTGATTGTTAGAAATTAAAAACTTTAAATTATGAGAAAGATAATCTTACATCTTAAAACTATAATAATGTTAATATTCAACAAACTTAGCATAAATCAAGTTCATTACTTAGAAAAATTCATTAGATAGATACTTTTATAAATACAATCAGATTAGCTATTTTATGTATCCTTAGCTAGAGATTAAATAAGTATCTTTAGAACCAAAATTATAATTTCGTAAGATTTTTAATTATATGGATTAAGTGAACTTTAGATTAGATTCCTACAGCCTCATAAACATAGTATAATAATATATTGAAGTCACCAATAGTAAGGGATATAAAGGAACTGTTAAATGAGTTAATCTCAAAATAATAACTCCCCAACCATTTGTAAATATCAATAGCTTAGGATTAAGGCATTTATTCAATAAGCATAGATTTTAGCTAGCATTTATATAATTATACATATAAATTTTTTTATCACTATATATAGTTTAATTAATAACTATTTTTCCAAAACTAACTTTATTATACTATTATTATATCAATTAACTTAAGAATCTAAAATGTATAAGTTGACTAGGGGCTTCATTAGTCCTAACCATTATGATAGATAATTAAAAATAAAAAATAATAGATATCATGTGGTTTATGATAATTTGATAAATTCTTGAAACACCATAATACATTGAAATAAATCCTTGGAATCATACATTAAGACTTTGTGCATAAAATAGGCATTTAAAATATGCTTCAGAGGAGTTTTATCTTAACTATTATAGTATAACTATCATTAATCCTGGGCAGGCTATTGGAGTATCAAGAGACCACATAATTCTTATGAGAGAATATATGTGTTTGTAGTTGACCCCACTTACTTACAATTGAGTAGACGTACTCAAATCCTCACTTATTCTGCGCCCACATAACATAATTATAAGATAAATAAATCATAAAATACATTTCTCACAATTTTAATGATTGTGAATGATTATTATAGTCTTCGACTATATTTTTCCAAATATTCAATCTCGTAAGATTGAATTTACTTTTCTTCAGTAGCTTATTATTCTAGTTTGCTTATAACTTTGGCACTATAGTTTCTTTATATGTCAAATACATAATTATATACACAGTCATTTTACTTAGCATACGAATCAATTGAACATATTCATATTTTCTTTATTTAATTTAAATGCATTTTCACAAATATCTTGCTAACCTATTTTGTGTAGGAATGACTAAGTTATTTTTGCTATATGAGCCTTTCTTATTTTACAGTTTTTAGCTATTGTTAATTTATTATTCATTCCATGCAAAATAATTTGCTTATATTAAAATTGTAAATGACTGACGTGAGATTCGCTTAATATGTATCAGTTTACCTTTAAATTGTACTTAGACTTATAAAGTCTAATAACTTTTTCTTTTATTGGCTATGCCATACCGTATTATCAAATATGGTAGATCAGGAATTTGGAGCATAATTGGTTCTCAAAGGAGAGCCTGAGTAGTAGTTGCGTACTGAAAACTTGAATTACTTGTCTCTTACATTCTACATATGCGAGGATGGGCGATGTATTTTCTCAAGCTTATATAGTAATGCTTTATGATGTTTAAACTATTATTTTTTGTTTTATATTTCCATATTATGAATGATGAATATTTAATTGGAATGTTTGAGTTTCCTTCTATCCATAGATCTACATTATAAAGGTAGTACTCAATAGTGAGTTATAATTCTCTAATCCAGTATTAATTACTATCATAACACTTATTGAATTAAAATATTGAATCTAATGACTTGACATTATAGAATCATAGCCTAACCGTTACCTTATCAACTTTTATCTTTTCTTTGGATACAAATAACATTTACTTCTTTGCATATTATTTTAATTTGTATAACTATTGTTATTATGGATATATTTTCTAATTTGTTCCTGAGACATATATTTTTCATTTTATTTCTAGATATATAAATTTGGATGGTTGTTTTTATCTTCTACACTCTTGTCTCTTACTATTGTATGCATATTATGCTTAGCTTAACTAGAATAATTCTAATTTATCAACCATTTGTCCATCGACGGATTAGTGCTAGTACTAACTCATTGAAGCTTATCCGGCTAGTGTATATATATATGGCAGATCAGGTGTGATTTATGTATCAAGAATTTGAGGAGGAGCTGATAGATGATTGAGCAACTTAATGCAAACATAATATTTATTTTTTTAGTACTAAATTTTCACATAGTATGTAATGGGAAAAATTTTGTAAGATAATTATTATCTATGTTTTGAATACATTTTCTTTATTATTATGATATTTCTAAATATTGAAATGAATGTCGAAAAGTAAGTTTTCATACGTTCATACTACACTGTTATACTAAGGCCGGATAAAATCCTGTGATATGAGCAGCTAACGTTGAATTAGTTATGCTAACCTAGTGACAGGTTGCCACAATTAGCCTCTTGGTCACTTGTAATAAATTTTCTATTGATAATTTTATTTACTTAAATGTATAAAAATAAATTATATTAATGCCACTCTTTGTGTTGACAAAGAATCTAAGAACTTTAGTTATTCTTAAAATGATCTCCACCATTATAACATAAATGAAAGAATTAATAATAATGGGAAGATGAACATTAAAGAATGTGGTCTTAGTATAATTATAGATGGCCAATGAATAGATACTCCCTTGATGTATACATTTCACACTCTTTATCCTTTTCGACTTCAAATCCATCCTTACAAATATAATATTTATAGTATTTGTCATTATTGGCAATGCTATGTCGAGGGAATTCAAATAGTCCACCCAATATGCTTATTCATCACTCCCCTCATGGATAACACCTTGCATCTTGTGATTTTATGAACTCTCGATTGTAGCTCAAAGCAGTGCAACAAGTTTGGGTAAACTTGACCATAGCTTTTAGTGCATTAATACAAGTAAAATTTGGAGTTGTGAAGTCTCAAGTGCAATAGAATGCCCTTATAGTGAACCATGGGTCAGTTGTAAAGCTTGGAGTGACTTTGGGCAAGTTGAAGAGCTTAGAGTAATAGATGGACATGAATTAAATCAAGTGAGTCTGAAAGTTTTCAAAGGAAATGAACTATGTTGAGGAGCAGATGCTTGAGCACACCCAAAGCATTAATAAGACGCTCATAAACTAGTAGAGCTCATGGCTTTTGTCCTCCCAAGAGATGAAGGCATCGTATTCAGCTGGCTGAAACTTGAGCTCTTGGGTTTGCCCAATTGTTGACACTTCTTCAGACAACGAAGCTAGAGATAGAAACCTGAATGTTGGGATATATGTTTGGGTGCGCCCAAGCACTTTATGCATTTCCAATAAGCAAAGGATCTTGAGACCCAGATGCTTGGTCATGCACAAGTGCCGATCAAAGAATACAAAATCGTGGAACCATTTTGGTGTGAGGGAAGAAAAAATTAGATACATAACTTGTCTAGGAGGGGCATAGAGGACACATGACAAACAACTAAGGACTCCTAAGACCAAATGGAGGGTTTGACAAGTTGTTTGGAGGACTATAAATACCTAAGATGCTTTTATATAAAGCGTGGTCATTGTGTATATTGTGGTGATTAGAGAGCTGATGTTGTGAGGAATGAAAAATAGCTAGTGGGATGGAAAAGATTGAGTGCTCCTGAAAAATATGAGATCTTTTTTGTATCTTTCATAGTGAATTATATATTCGTGGTATGACTACGTGATTTTTCCATAATCTTAAAGTTTCTATATAAAATCTACATGTTTTCTAGTTGCTTAATGTGTTGTCTTGCTTTTACTCCAAAAGTGATGAGACATTTACTCCAAAGGTGATGAGACAAGTGAATTCCTAAATAATTTCTTTCTTTTTTGTTGCAATGACAAGGAGGACATAAGCATGGTCAAATAGCATGACATGATATCACAGAAATCAAACTTCATTTTAGTAGGAGCAATAATTTTGAAAATTTACAATATGAAAAAGTTCAACATAATGAACTTTTGAGTTTTTAAAATACAAATAAAATTTTGATATACAAGAAAAAATTGTATGGGATTAAATCCTCTTAAAATTCAAGCTTTAAGAAACTAGACGACGATATGGTAGCGGGATATCGGACGACAGCCTCTTTGGAACCAGTTTGAATTCAGGCTAGGGTTTTGCCGTTTTGGCTTTTTCGTGAGTTTTGTTTTCGAGATGAAACTTAAGCAACTGGAAGGTCTTCTGGGAGGCGTTCAGCAGTTCTCCAATCCAAAGGTCGGGCAAAGTTTTCAATTTCTTTTGTGTTTTAGTTTGTTTCGATCTCAGTTAACCAAGTCTTGGACCTTAATTTATTTATTCGTTTCTTACTTTAATTTCATCCTATTAAGTTTTTTTTGAATGCTTCTCTTTTTTTTAAAGAATAGAATAATTTGATTCTGTTTCATTGCTGGAAATGAGCAGTTAGACCTGGAGCAGTATCCTACAGGACCACACATCGCTTCAAGATTGCTTTTTATGGTATCCTTCTTCAGTTTTTTGCCCACCTTTCGTGCTTTTTCTTGTTTTATTTTATTGGTTGTTGTGCAGTGTTTGCGTGCACTATTTCCAGGATATTTTTGAGTGGTATCATATGAATGATTATTAGATCATGTCATATGCCAAGATAAAGCTAGTTCTTATACGAATCCATTGGATCAATCATCTAACCAAAGTAGAATGCCAAGGTTTCCATAATATATCATTACTAGAGATGACATTTTTTCATGAAAAGTATTGCCTTTACATTATAATAAGCTGCTCCACAAACAATGTCTTTGAGACTTACAAGCGAGTATTTGAATATATATGAGGATTCAATGGCTTGTGCTAATTGCATGAGTAATGATTGGTATCCATCCAACATATTTGTTACAAAATTTAGGAGTGATATTAAATTTGAAATTGAAATGTACGGCCTCAAGAAATTAGAGGAAGTCTTTCATTAGGTGACTCCTATTGAAATACATAAGATACCCCCCATTCAATCCACAAATCGATCCACTTTAGCTCCCAAACCTTCTAATCATACACATGGACTAAACACTTTTGGAACTTCCAAATATAGCTTCATTGTTTCACTTTCTCTTAGTTCCCTTCCAAAAATGCATTGATTATACATGCTTTTGTTGACATTCAAAGGTTCATCTCAACATGAATGACCAATGATCCTAACTAAAATATGATTGTGAGCCTATTAGTGATATTGACCCATGAACACAAAAATATCATGCATTTGTGATTATTATTTGTGTCACTAGTTTGCATTAGAGCTCACCTATTTTAATTGATTTTGAGGTATTTTTTGTAAGTTCACTTTGTTCTTGTAGGATTTCATCATAGATTAGTTTTTTGTCTATCTTCTTCATTGAGAGAAGTGGTTTCCATTTCCCCTATACAATTTTTGGCATCGAGATCTATGCTACCAAATTTGATTTTGTTGATCTATTACTCTACAAGCTTTTAGATGAGTTGGCACCCATGCCAAATACTCAACATATTCTTAACATTTTATTGAGGTTAGAATACTTTGATTTACCCTTATATCATATGAACATGATAGAGCTTGTTGAACTAAAGTGACATGCTAATGAATTTATAAAGAAAGGCTTCATTTAGGAGAGTCTTTGTTAGCTCCAAAGGATGGGTCTTGGAGAATATGTTTTGATAGTCAAGCTAGAAATAAGATCACCATAAAGTTTGTTTCCCAAATTTGATTGGATAGAATATTTGATCGTATTTATGGATAAGTTACTTTTCCTGATAGATTTTAGGAGCATTAACCATCAAATGTATATTTATTTTGATGATGATTGAAAACTACTTCTAAATTCCTGATGGATTATGCGAGTGGCTTGTTATGTCTTTTTATCTATCAAATAATTTAGCATTTTATGATACCTATGGCACTAGTACTTGGACCATATAGAAAAATATTTGGTTATTTATTTTGATGAGATTTTAATCTTTAACACTAATTAATCCTCTCATCAAGAGCATTTACAACCTGTGTTTGATGCTTTTCTTACCAAAAATAGTATATCAATATGAAGTGTCATTTCACACTCCTTGAAATCATATTTCTTGGCCATCATCATCTCAATCAACATGCGATTCACACCAAGGTTCAAGCATATTGGATTGGTTGCATGTTAGGTCCTTCACCAACTTCGATAGCTTTCATGACTTAGCCACTTTCTATCATCGGTTTAGCAACCACTTTTTATCATTGGTTTAGCAAAGGCTTTAGCACTCATTTCTTCCGTAAGTGTTTTCTTGATGTACCTATTTGAGTGAACTTCTTCTCTAACAGAGTTGTTTAAATAGAATAAACTTTTTAATGACCTATATACTGGCCATTCACTTGACCTTAAAAGTATTTGAGTGTCTTTTGATGCATTGAGTATAGGCACAAGCATAGTCCTTAACCAAGATGGTTATCTGTTGGTTACTTCTGCGACAAGTTGAATGAAACTAATCAATGATACTTTTCTTATGAATGAACATTTTATGGGTCGATGTGGCCTTTAAAGCGCTGATCATGCCCTTTCACACCATGCTTTGAAGCTCACAATTCTCAAAGCAAACTTAATCAACATCATGCTAAGTGGGCTGAGTATCTTGAAAACTTTTTCTTACCTTGAAGTATTAGCTTGTCTTTGAAAACGAAGCTGTTGATGTCTTGTCTAGAATGACATTTTTAACTACATCCTTGACTTTACGAATCACCAGATTTCAGACTATCAAAGATAGTCATTTCATCAATCAAATTTTCAGATTTTTTTTTCATGAGTATCATGACCATTTTCATCTCTATCTATCTCTATCCATCTCTGGGATGGCTATCTTTATAAGGCTCAATAAGAATGTATTTGTCACTCCTTGTGAGAATTTTTTATTATTGATTTACATGTTGATGGCATAGCAACAAATGTAGGAAGGGACTTTCATGACAGCCATTGAGCACAAATTTTATTCAATTCCTTTTGTTGAGATGTAGATTGAGTTAGTATGTCTTTCCATACATGTCATATCACTAAGATTCTCAAATAAACTTTGGGAAGATCTCTCCTGGATTTTATATTATGATTCTAAAAGATATGATATCATTTATGCTGTAGCAGACCGCTTCTTTAAGATTGTGAATTTTGTATCGTGCTCAAAGCTGAATGATGCATCTCTTAATGCCAATCAATTTTTAAGGGAATAATTTGTCTTCATGGTTTTTTCCATTATTGTTAAATACATAGAGATGCTAGATTTTTGCCTTTTTTTTAGGATGACTCTTTGAGTTTTGAGATTGTTAATAGATCTACAAGAAATGCTTTACATTATCTTGATGGTGAGCATATATGCATCCAAGGATTATACTTGTCCACTGCTAAATTTACTCATAACAACATAGTTTTCATGATCATGATTCAAACACACTTCAAAATTGTATATATGGACACAACTTAATGAGATGTATTGATCTAGCTGAACAAACATGTATTCTCTGATGTAACATACACAATTGAACATAATTTTCATGCATTATTTGATAATTCTAGAATACAAATTGTAAGTGCTACCTATAAATATGCTGAGCATGTGAATAAAAGATATTAAGAATTTAAACTATGTGATTGCTTTAAACTGAATTCGCTTTGAGCATCATGCCACTGTGTTACAAAAATTGCATGGTAGAGCCTATGGACCTTTCCGAACCCCAACAAATCAAGAATAATTCATATTCCATTTAATTTTTTGTTGACATGCATATTAATTTTGTATTTAATATTGTTAATATTTTTTAATATAAGGTTTGGTTTATACGTGTGAATTACATGATAACTATCATGTAGTGGAGTATCAGCTTTCTTCACAGGTGCTCCCGCATTTGCACCTTGCTCTTGAATGTGGAAGCTATAATTAGCCATAAAGTTTTCACAAAAGTAGATTTTATTGAAAATTTTCTCATAAATAAATCAGCTTTCTTTTTAAGTTACTTGGATAACCAAGGAGGGCATTAAAAAATTTGTACCAAGCATAGTAGCTGATTTTTAGGTTTTAACTCCATAGAGTGGAGTTTTTCATATGTCCGGAAGTTGATGAGTTACAACATCAACAATTCTCCAAAGTCTACTCTAGGAGAGCATTGAAACATAAATGGATTCTATAATTTGAAAAAGAAGAATTTATGTGAAATTATTTAAAACTTAAAACAATGTAAAGTTAAACTATTCAAATTGGAATGATAATAGGAATTAAGGGGCCATGAATACTTCTGGGTACCTTTAAATTCTAAAAAGTAGCAATTTTATTTAATGCAAAATAACTATTTTATCTGTTTGGATCTAACTATCCTTCCAAATTCTTACTTTCAAAGATATATAGAGTAGATATAAATGTGTAACTTGGCGCATATTTATTGCAGTGCATTTATGATTAGTTATTGCATAAGGATTACGGGCAAACTTCAATTTATGATTAAGAATCAATACATTGAAGAAAATTATTTGACAAACATACAGCCATATAGTTTAATGCAAAGAAATTAATCAGCTATGGAATCTTTGTATTAATGGATATGAAATTCTATACATTACAATCATATATCAAAGCAAAGAAATTTAATTATCTACAAAAGCTTTGCATTAATGAATTTTTAAATTCAATGCATCATAATGGAAGATTTATGATTGGAAGAAAAAAAAAAGAAGAAGAACTCAATGCAATAGCAAACTAGGGGATATGAACTCTCGAAGGTCGAACTCATAGGAATTTGAACTAGGAATTGAAGTCCGTGATGAAACCATTTTTAAGCTGGAGAACTAGCTATTTATAACTCTGCCATGTGTTAATGTGATAATAATACCCCAATTTAAAAATTGAAAATGCTCATTAAATTTAATGATAATACATAATTTTGGAGAATTTAATTCTCTTAAATTACTTTTAAAAATACTTGATATCTTCTTATAACTTTTATGTCATTTCAATGGCAAAATTTTCTTGTAATTAAATTTTCTTAGATTTTTGAATTTAGTAGGATTTGATGCATATTCTTAAAATTTATTAGTTTAAAATTTAATATAAAATAATTTATATTTATTACCAAATTAATCACGAATTAAAGTCCTTCATAACTTCTTGAGCTTATAATTTAATTTTAGAGTTGTTTTAATATTAAAATTTTCTTTTAAATAGCCCAAATTGAATCATAAACTAAATTATGTCCATTTCAGAAATTTAATAATAAAAATAAACTGCATAGCACAACCGACAGGACTTCCGTTTTACCTCTCCCCCCTTTTATTTGGCCTCATTTTTCGTCAAAAAAAAGCATTGCACAACCTCCATTTACCACTCATTCCTTTTTGTTTGGCCCCATTTTTTGGAAAAAAAACAAATGCACGCACTTAACTCTCTCATTTATTTTCAGGCAACCCTTTCCTTTGAAAGATAAACAAATGACTGTGCCTTACTTTTCTCTTCCGATCTCACCTTTCATTCTCAAACTCTTCCTCTTCTCGATCGTAAGATTATCGCCCATACCATTACCTACCTTTTGGAGCTATCTCTCTAGGTTTGCTAAACATCTGTTATTGCATAGATCAGAATAGTTGCTGTCATACACGTGGACCGCTGTTACTACGCCTCTCTGATGAAAAGAACCTTTGGTCAGTCTACCCACAAAAATGGGTTAACTATCTTTACATTAATGTACTTTGGCCTCCACTTAAATAGGCCCATCGTTTCTTGGCTTTGTAATTTAGCAACGACCATAGCATCAATTGACCATTCTTAAATCTCTGGACACTGATAGTGCCACCGATCAATGAGCCAACACACCAATTCCAATCATTAAGTCACTTGTAACCATCATAGGATAATCTGAGGCCTCTTTAATAATTCTTGTATAATAATTTTAATAATGAGATTAGTATGTATAGGATGTATGTACAGATATATGCATAGTAAATAGAAAATTCATCTATATGTAATCATAATGTTAATCATATGTAGATAATTATCAAGCAACTATTCATGATCTAATTAATTTTAAAACTAGCACACATGTGTGTAACTAACATGTTTACTCTTTTGTCCTCTCAATAAACCTTAAGTTTAAGATTGCTATATTGTAATTATACGATGAGAAAGTCTATGCACAAAAAGAGTTAGTTTTACAATATACAATTTTTTAGTTATTCCAAAACTTGACAAGTGGTTACTAAGTATACAATTAAATTTTTTTGAATACGTGGTTTCAATAAGACAATTCATTGAAATATTTGCATATGATTATAAATAAATTTCTTTATTCGTATTCTTGTATAAGTATTTGAAGATATTTGGTTGTACATGCATGCTTTATGAAGAAGTGAGAACTAGATCTATAAATTTAGTAATTAGTAGTAAATTTTATTGTGTTAACTATTAAGAATAAGGAATTAGATATTCAATTTTGATATTAAAGCTCACTAGATTTTATATGGGTTCTTTTAAGATCTTAACACTGCATAAGATGGAGACTCCCGTTATGTATGAATTACAGAGATAATATCTCTTTGTGAGGTTTACCTAAGTAGTGGGCTAGTAACTTCTTAATTGAGTTAATAGGATGGGTGAAGTTCTATTATGCAAGTTGATAACATTTATAATATACATGCTATCTAGTATATAATGCAAACCCACATGTTCAACTATATTTATCTTATTGTGCATATGCATATTTATGATGCATTTATGAAATCTTGAATAAGATATGTCAACATTTTTAAAAGTGGAGTTTTCATTATTAGATTTCTAGATTAGTTATGAGATATTTAGGGTTAGCTTCGAGTCAAATTTGATTCGAGTGATGATGAAATTGAACTTGAAATTTGTGAATTTAACTCAACATTAAACGATTTGATTTCATGCCAACTCGAAGTCATATGAACCGGCGTAAAAAATAAAATATTATATTATAATTAAATTGGGATTTGAACTCATGACCCCTCCTAACAATGCAACTCCCACAAACTGGCCAAATGCATGACTTTGTTGCTCATGTATATTAAATATAATTTTATTAATTTCTAGTCGACTTGAATCATAAGTTGCGCAAATTGACTTCTCAGAATACCCAGAGATGTATTATGAGAGACTTGACAGTCAACTAAATATCCAATGGGCTAGCTAATACAACTTTTTAATGAACTTATGTGGATTCATGGGTAGTTTGGTTAAATGTAAACCAGATATATGGAAGATTTTCATCTAGTTCTTGGGCTTTGTTTTGAAATCCTCAATGGTGATTGATGATTGTCGTATTTGCAACCTCTGTTTGATCGTTAGTTTGTAGTTGAAAAGGTTGTGCTTCTTTTTAGCTTTGTGTCCATCGTAACCCTTAAATTCTTCTATATTTTTTTTAATAGCTGTCTTGGTCCAAAATGATTTAACTCGATAGTTTATAATTCACTCATACATGTTTGAATATTAGCTGAGTTACGGCTTCATCCAAGCTTGTATTCTTACACTGGAATAAGGCAGCCAGTTAGAAAATTGATGAACACTCACAAAGATATTGTTAAGATTCTTCTGAGTCAGAGGTTTCTCCTAAGAAGTCGATGTAGCACATTTCCTCATCTAATTGAGAGTTAGGAATGTCAAATAAAGTCCTTGTTTCTGTTTGGAGGGCTTGGATGTGCAACATAAAAGATGCCCTTGGATGTACTAAAACTGTTCTCTTATATTCTCGGTACCTTATTAGTTATAAAATGGTTGGCTACCATAGAGGTATGAACCTTTCTAATCTATATCAATTGATCAGCATCTTGGTGTACATAACAACTACCCTTGTACCATAAATTTCATTGCTATGAGAATTTTGAATGCTTGCTTTTAGTCACCTGTTGACCCTTAGTGATAATTTTTTTGAAGTCCAAATCTTTCTCATATTCTTTTTGCTAATACTTAGCAATATCTTAATCATCTTTCATAATTGTTGCTAATATCATTGAAGGTTTAAATAAAAGTTGCCATCTTATTATGAACCCCTTTTAACCTGATCACTCAATTAAATTATTGGGAACAACTCATCCGCGTCATGTGCCTAGCCTGCTTAAACTGAGTTTTCAAATATTGCAAGGCTATGATTGTTGCGGATGTTCGTTTTCTTTAATCGGGATGTAATGCCTCTAATGCATAACAATTATGATGAAGAGCCAAAACTCTTTATTGTATATTGGGTAGTTGAGTAGTGAGCCTTGCAATAGTTTTGAGTAATATGCAGTTGCTATTTCCGATTGAATTAGCACAATGCCCACAACAAGACATGAAATGTTAATTTTATTTATATTCTATAGGTTGGGCAGGGCTATTAGTGATACTGACTAAATTTCATCTCGAGTTCCACAAACACCAATGTTTTCTCCGGACCCCATTCAAGTTTTTGAGTGTCCATGGTTAGTCGGTGGAGAGGTGTAGTATTGGCAAAAAAAAAATTCTTGTTGTATCAGCACTCTTCTACAAATCTTCTTACCTTTGTTGCACTCTTGAGTTGCAGCCACTTAATGATGGCTCGAACTTTGGAGGGATCAATTTGGATAACTCCACCTTCAATTTTAGAACTCATAGTTAAGAAGTTACGCTTCATATGATTTAAAACTAATATAGTGTCATGGAGTACCCCATAACTCTGTCAAGCTGCTCTCTATGTTTTGCTTTACTCAAACTATAAATTAGAATGTCAAACCAGTATATTAGGATGAAATCCCTTAGGAATGATCTCAATACACCATATGATTAGATTTTGGGCTCAATGGCTTGGTTTGGTGTAGACCTTTTGGTTCTTCAAAAATCTTTTTATACAACTTTGAGACTCCATTCTTTGCTATAAAGTGGCTGACAACACTACTAAACTTTGGCAGTTCAATTTAGTCAGTTGCGAACTTAAATAGCTGTCTTCTTCAAGGCTCTTTATGCCAAATCTTGACATGACTTTTCCAACTCACAACAAAACAAGTCATAAATCTCTTTTGGGTTGTTGGTTGACTTGGTAGCATAAAGAAATGCCATCACAAACTTATGATATGATCATCTCGATCTCTTGATGGTAGCAATCATAAATAATTAAGTAGAATGAGTAATCTTGTCCTTGTACAAATGACATTTTTTCCTATCCTTCATCAAGCTATTGCCTCTTCTTTGGAAATTAGCCTCTCGATTCCATAAATAGAGGTTTTGTTATAGCTCTAGCAAATGGGGCTATATAACATATAACTTCATCAAAATACTTGAATGCTATAGTGAATTTCAATTGACATTGATAATAATTATCATCTCGATCTCTTAATCTATTTGGCTAGATAGGGCTTTGGATGTGGGATTGTGGATAATCTAGGTTTATTCTCAAGCTGTTTTGAGAATGACTTGCTAACTTCCTAAGTCAAAACTAAATAAAAAATTTCTTGTTTTACTAGAATTTTCTTGGTGAAAAGGCCTTCTTGACTCCTATGATTGTCTCGAGGCAAAGCTTTTCGACAATGCCGCCAAGGATAAGCTTAAATTGGCATGATCAATCCCCACAATGGAGTTAGCATTAATCATCATGACAACCCTTTTATCTCTTTCTGATAAGCCTCGGATGCTACATAATGGTTCTTTCAGCATTGAGACTCTTCATATCTAGAGAATTCGAAAACTAAGTCATGACAAGTATTTTTTTGACTTGGCTTGACTCTTGTCTCAAACTTTGCCATTGATGGGTCTCAAAATTATGTTGTTGCCTAGTCCCAAGTCCTAGATGTGAAAAGAAGTGTATTGCATTAGGTATTCGACAATTGGTGTAAAATTTTGTTGAATCTTATTATGAGATGAATCATTTAAGTAATTGTGCTAGTGCTAGGGTGTCCCTTGGAACCAACACACTATATTTTGTTATAATGTAGTGAAGTGTGCAAAGGTCACTGAATCAACCCTTGGTGTAGTGTTAAATAAGCAGTAGTTCCTGTATTATGGTTGAATGCAGGTAAATAAGCTAATTTTTAATTCTAAATTAAAGTTAGGTAATTGAAATATTGACACTTCATTAGCAAACTTTTTGAGCTAGTTGATATCATGATAATTAGGAGGTTAATATATTATACTTTCAAAAAACTTAGTAGGTGAGAGAGAAAACAAAAATAATTGATAATATAGGCTTTAAACTCAGGTACTTGGGTAAAAATTATCATAGGAATGATGTGGGTATCATTTTGGATAAAAAATTAAAGGATAATATAGTGGAAATTAATATGTTAGAAGATAAAATTATATTTTTAAAATTTTAAATTAATGGAGTAACTTTTAATATTGTAAGTATTTATACTCCTCAAATAGGATTGGGTATATGTATAAAAGTAAAATTTTGGTATAATTTGGATGAGTTGGTTCAAATGAATACCTCAAAAGGAGATATTTTTTATAGGAGAAGATTTAAATGAACATGCTGGAATGGTAATTAAAGAATTTAATAGTATTTATAGTGGTTTTAGTTTTAGAGAGATTAATGAAGAAGGAAGAATGATTTTAGAGTTTGTTTTAGCTTATGATTTTATGTTTGCTAACACTTCTTTGAAAAAAAGGGAGAAACATATATCACTTAAAAATTAGGAATTTCTAAAACTCAAATTGATATTTTTTTTTAAAGAAAAAAATCATTTATTTATTGTAAGATTATTCCAAGTGATTGTGTTTGATAACCTAACTTCATTTATTGGTTTTGTTTTTGAAAATAAGGGGTAAAAATATAACATTGATTCTAAAATATGTCTTAAAACTAAATGATGTAATTTTAGAAAGGGTAATATAGATATTTTAAGAGCAAATGCAAAATTTGGATAATGGGATTTTTAGGGTTAAGCCAACTGTATTTGAAATTTGATTGTTAGTTATATTCATAATGGAACAAAGAGTTTACTTGAAAAATCAAGAGGGAGAACACCCAAGAATAAATATACACGGTGCTGAAAACAAGGTGTTTAAGTTAAGATTAAAGATAAAAAGGAGTGTTATAAAAAGCGGTTTAATTGTAAGATTAAGAAATGGAAGAAATATAAACTAGTTTATTGTGAATTTAAAATAGTAGTTTGTGATGCTAAGAGTGCAACGTTCAAGGATTTATATAATAAATAAAAAATTACATATGGAGAGAGACACATCTATAAGTTAGCTAAATTAAGTGATAAAAATAGGAAGATTGACTTCGGTTAAATATTTCAAAGACGATGATCAAAAATTATTTTTAGGGTTGAAAGTATTTAGCATAAATGGATGAATTATTTTACTAAGCTTTGTAATGAAGGTTGTACTAATACAATTAATATAAATAAGCTTAATGATTATAAAAATAGTCTCAAATGCATTTTCATTCATTGTGTTAGTAAAGCTGAGATTTGGAATGCTTTAACAAGGATGAAGAGCAAAAATTTGGTAGGATCGAATGACATCCAAATTGATGTATGTCCATCTTTGGGTGAGGAAGGAATTTCTTGGCTTACCAAGCTTGCTAGGGGCTCTTTAATATGCTGGATTTGCACTATAATTTGATTACAATGTAATTTGATTACTTTGCAATTATATGGTTTCCTATTTAGAATGCAATAATTTGTAGAATATGGTGCTTTGAATAGCTCAGTGGTGAGATTAACTTTTGAATTATGTTTTAATTTTCTAGGCTTTAATCATAATATGCCCAAAATAGAAAATATGCAATGCAAGATGATGTCGACGAGCTTCATTGTTGACCTCGGAGAGCTCCATCGTTGCGCCGAACTGTGAAGTTGAAGACCTATGTAGGTGTCAGCGCAGATGAGCTTATGCATCAGTATAGGTGTTAGCGTCGGCGAGCTCCATCATTGACATATTCATCACCATCGACGAGTTTCTGCTTTGGGGTCTGCGAGCTCCATCTTTGATCCAATGAGCTCCATTGTTGCACCATATTGTGAAGTTGAAGACTTACTAGGTATCGGCATTGGGGAGCTCCATCGTTGACGCCGATGAGCTCAGCCTCTTCGTTGAACTTTGCGTCTTGGTGACGCTGCAGAGATGGATATGAAGTGACAACGTCCGCTAGTTGGAATTCTCCCGATTTAGGCAAAAAAAATTTCAGTGTCCATATTTATATTCCCATAAAATTATTATTTTGCTATTTTATTTTACCTCAAAATCCTGCATACCAAACGCCTTGAATATGTAAATCTCGAGATTTACATTTAGGAATTTTGCATAACAAACAACATTTTAATGTTATTTTTAAGACTAAAATGATGTTAGATGAATGAAGAGAGTGTTATTATATCTACTTGCAAGAATAAAGGTGATGCTCAAGCTTGTGTTAATTATAGAGGAATTAAGTTAATGTGTCATACATTTGAAACTTTGTGAAAGAGTAATATAATACAGATTACAAAGGGATACTTGTATTTCTCAAAATCAATTTGGTTTTATGCTAGGTAGATCTACTATGAAATCATACATATATTAAGAGGTTTAATGAAAAGTTTTAGAGAAAGAAAAGAAGAGATTCATTTAATTTTTATTGATTTTGAAAAGGCTTATGATAATGTACCAAGAGAGGTTTTTTGGAGAGCTTTGAAGAGAAAAGAGAGTTGTGTTGCTTATATTGATGTTATTAGAGATATGTGTAATGGGACTATAACATGTATTCTATTACAAGGTGGCTTGTTTAATATTTTTTTTGTTACTATTGGATTACATCAAGACTCTAGCTCTTAGCCAATACCTTTTTGCTTTAACTATAAGTGTTTTATTGAGGGCATTCAAGAGGAGACTCCTTTGTAGTGTTATTTGTAGATGACATTCTTTTAATTGATAAGACTAGGGATAGGGTAAAAGCAAAACTTGTGTTGTCGAGAACTACTTTAGAATTTAAAGGTTTTCATCTTAGTAAATCTAAAACAAAATATGGAGTGTAAGCTTAATTGTATTAGAAGCCATAATCTTGAGAACATAGCTATTGAGGACCATGCAATCAATAAGAACGAGCCTTTCAAGTACCCGAGTTCAATTATTAAAAATAACTGTGAAATAGAGAGTGGTTTGATGAATAGAACCCAAGCTGGTTGGATGAAGTGGAGGAATGCTTTTGTAGTGTTGCGCGATTCGAATATCTCACTCAAAATCAAAGTAAACTTTATAGAGCAGCTATATGACCAACTATGTTATATGAGGCCGAATGTAGGCCAACAAAAAAGAAACTTATTGATAAAATAAGTGTTACAAAGATGAGGATGCTTAGGTGGATGAGTGGGTATACTTGTAAGGATAGAATGAGAAATGAGTTTATCCGTATGAAGGTTAGAGAATGCCACCTTAGATTGTTTAGGCATATTAAGCGTAGAACTTGCAATGCCTCTTTTAGAAAATTGAGTTTATGAATTTCACCCATATTAAAAGAGGAAGAGGAATGTCAAAAAAGCCATGGGAAAAAATGATTAGGAATTCTCTATTTGGAACTTAGGGAGGGGCTTATATTTGATCGTGCACAATGAAAACAAAGGATTCATGTAGACGACCTCATCCAATGGGATTAAGGCTTGATGTTGTTGTTGTTGCTTGACTCTTGTTTCTAATTGGCCGATTTGTTTTTTCCAATTCTTCTAAGTTTTGGGCTTTCAAATATATTTTGAATGCTCGATTGTCTTGTCCCGATACCTCTCATAACTCGGACTTGCAACCCTCAAGTTCTTCTTGACAACCAAAGGAAGATTGCTTGCTTGATCTAACTCAGCTATTGGATATAAGGTCTTCTGATTGGTGATACTTGGTCACTTGTTTGTTATATATTTGGTGAGAACCTATTCATTTTGGAGTGATAGCTCCATTATCATTATCAACTTCTGAATGTTGGAGTATACTCTTATATTATTTGAGATTTTTTTTGGTGTGTTATTTCTCACGTTCCTTAAGAAGTTTTTTGAACTTGACTCGCTTCATATTTACTCAACGACTCTTGATTTTGAGTTCCATTGTGCTAGGGCGTGTTTGGAAAACTTCAACTGATTGAAATTTATCTTCTTCTAATTGGAATAGTATTGAAGCTTGAAGTATCCTTCCAATTGGTCTACTCATGAGTCAACTTCACTAGATTCATCATAAGAAGGCAGTTTAATTTTGTCTAAACTCTCGGAAACTTTGTATCTTTTAGTCCGTTCTTCTTAGTTAGAACTCTATTGTATGCTTTCCTCAATTTTATTTTTTGCTCGACTCGACAACATGTCATGTTGATTGGTGTGGTCTTGCAATAATGGTATTGAAATTGCAACTCTAGTTGCATCTGGATGTACATTTGCCCCTACACCAATGCAAAATACTTTATCTTCACTATTTGCTTGATCAATGTCATATTGCTGAGGGTCCTCATCTATGTAGCACAACCACCATTGGTTCGGACCCGCATTGTGATGCGAGCTTATGCTAAGGAGTTGATTATTTGAAAAATTAATTTTAGTTTATTTTCTAGGAGTTTTAGGAGTAATTTCATGTAATAATGCTGTATTTTAATTTTCATAAGCATGTGGGTTTAGTTTGTTGCGCCAGTTCATCGATTGAGTCATGTTTTGAGTTTTTTGGGTTAATCTGGTGGACCCAATTATTTTTTTTTGTTTTATTTTTATATTTTCATGTATGGGGCTGATGATTAATATTGACATGATGCATTGGGTCATCCTCCATCAACATTGAGGAGTGGAAGAGTCATTGGGAATCCAAAGGGTGTTTAAGGATGGATATTGTTGTCAATTAATCAAGGGTTGGTCCTAGGGTTTGTAAGGGCTGTATATTGTAATGTTTTGACTTCTAATGATTACTGAATATTTTCTTCTTTGAATTTTGGCTTAAAGCTTTTGAGTTTTGGTGGAAAACTGGAACGACCGTTGGTGTGCATAACTGGCGAAGCTTCGAGGTGTGTACAACCTCGAAGGACCAGGATGTGAATACTCCTGATAGTTATCCCTTGTTTTCTTTTTGTTTTTCTGTAATTTTTTAGTGTGTTTCAAAATGCTCTCTCTTTGTTAGTTTTGAAACACATCCTGTTTCGTTTGATTTTGACTCCGTTTGTCCATTTAATCGTCCACTTTATGAATATTGTATAAAGTGTGATGTTTGGACACTCCACTCATTATATCTCTCTTAAATCTCTACTAATTCCTTTGACATCAGTGCCTCTAGTTTTCCAACATCCATCCACACAATATTCTAAAATTTCATAACATGCTGACTTCGTTTGGCCCTTCAAATTGTCATTCGAAGTTAAACAGTGGTTTTCCCGCTCATAAACCACTTCCACCGCTTCACCCCCAATCACTCATTGTTATGTTTTGGTGGGGACATCATCTAAGGTGTTTTATTAGATTGTTTTTTCTCAATGTGTAGAATCAACTATTCTCCTTGAGTCTTGTATCATATTCGAGTCAACACCATCCACGACCTATAATTCCTTCAGCTCCGAATCTCAACTAGTTGAATTGAGCTCCTTAACCATTAGATCTCTTTGTGTGAAGCCATGTTAAGTATAATTAAACATCAATGCAGCTTTCGAGATAACAATGGAGTTTTTAATAGAAATTTCAAAGTCAAGTATGCCCAAGTGGGAGCACTTCCATGATACGTAACTTGCTGGGAAGTTATTTTTTTAGGATAAAATTGTGATGCCATTAAGGTCAAAGCGGACAATACCTTGGTGTTTAGGCGTTTAAACTATTACAAATGATATCGAGCAAGATATTGGGAAGTTAGGAGCATTCTTAAGACGGATGATCTGCTGGGAATATATTTTATGAGGACAAAAACCTTGAGACCCTTACGGTCAAAGTGGTCAATATTTTGATACTTAAGAGTTTAGGTTATTACACTTTGCTACCTAAAAATGATCCATAATTGCAAAAGGATTAGGGACAAATTTTCAATTCATTATTAGGAATCAATAAGGTGAAGGGAATTATTTTGCATGCATACAATCATATAGACCAAGGCAAAGAAAATTATTATTTATGAAATCTTTGCATTAATGGAATACAAATTCAATGCATTATAGTGGAAGGTTGACAATTGAAATCAAGAAGCTAAGAAGGAAGAAGAACCCAATTTAAAAATAAACTAGAATATTTGAACTCTTAGGCAGTCAAACTATTAGGTATCCTAATATGAAATCACACCTCCAACACTTTTGAATTTTGTAAACTAGCTATTTATAGATTCCAGGCTCTAACTTCACCATGTGCTAACATGCAGTTGGGTTCGCTATTGAATTTGCTAGGCTCACACTTACCTGATGTATGTTCCAATCCGTCAATGTCACGTGGAGATTCTTCCTAACAAAATCTGGCTGCCACACTGCCTTATATTTTGTAAGTGCTCAATAAGGATTCTTGGGGTATATCTCACTCAGGTGTGGTTTGAACTTGGATAAAACTTGGGCAAGATTTTTATCACTCACTGACTAGTTAGGGACACTTGATTTGAGTTGTTCAATTGATATCAATTGTGGATTCAGATTGTTTGCATAAAAGAGTTGTTTGACAAACACGAAATTAGATTAGGGGTGTAATCAAATCAAGTTGATCTCGAGCTAGGCCGAGTTTGAGCTTGGCTCAATTAATTTTGAGCTCAAGCTGAAGCTGAACCTCTACTTGAGATTGTTTATCAAGATTGAGCTCGACTCTTACAAAAAGCTCGAACTCGATGACTAATTCACGCGCTGATTGAATAAGCCAATAAAGTTTTATGTGTGATGATTTGTATGTTTAGCTTAATTAGATTTATGATTTAATTTAGTTAATATTATTATAAATTTTATACATTGTTGTAATGTTACACAATACAAGCTAGCACTACTAGCTAACTTGCTTGAGCTTGTTTATTGACTCAAGTTTGACTTGTGGCTCGAGCTCGGCTTGTCAACTCAATAAGTTCGGATTTGGAGCCCTCTAGCAATCCGAGGTTGAGTCGACTCCTGAGTGCACTTAGACTTCACAGCTTAATAACTGACTTGGCAAAATTGAGAAATGTTTGTCTGGCTCTTGAATGATCATCTAAATTGATCTCCTAATTCACTCGCCCCTCTAAGCTTGAGACAATATACCACCTTCTTTTCCTCCTTCCTATTATTTTCTCCGCATAACTTTCTATTTGGTTTCAATTAAGGCTTAAGATTATTAAGCTAAGCTAAAATATTAAGTTAAAATAATTTAATTATTAGTTGACTTAAGTTCACTTTATTAAAAATTATTTGATTTATCTTTAAGCTGATTTTTTATTATAAGCAATGTAGTGGATTTTATTCTTATTGTTAATTATTAACTGTAATTATAATTATTATGATTTATTAACAAAACAAAAGTATCTTTAATATAGCTAATTAATTAATTGCAACTCATTTTTAAATAGTATAATTAATGCCGTTTTTATTTAATTGAATTAATACTAAATTAAAACAAATAATTAGTTATAATTAAGTATACAATTATTCAATGATAATCAGTATTATTTATAATATAGTTAATATAATTAATTGCTTGTAATTAAATAAATTATCATATTTATATGATAATTTTTCTAATTTTATTTAATTATGATTGTTTTTTTTCCCAATTCAAATTTTTAATTATTAATCATTTTGAAAGTAAAATTGAGTGTCCTTATTTGTGTTATTATTTCATGCAGGCTGAAAATACTTTTGGAGATGTGAACAGCAAGGTTGTAGCAGACTTCGGTTGCGGTTGCGGAACATTATGCTTAGGCAGCGCTCTTATGGGTGCAGAGTGAGTAGTTTGTTTGCAATTTGAGCAATCTTCTGCTCACTTGCTTTTAGATAGGTGACACGAAATTCTGTTGGTTTAAAACTACGCTACTGGCGTTATTATAATAATCATGTTTTATAGATGTTTGGCAAATTTTATATGATATATATTCTTACATGAGCAGCTATGTTATTGGCGTCGATGTTGATTTACAATCTCTTGAGACTGCTTCACAAAATGCTGAAAATCTCGAGGTACTGTACCTGCTATTTCTGTTCATACGGATCAGAAGTTTGATATTCTTCACACGGAAGAAATTGATTTTTCTTTGGCTTTGGTTCCATACCATTATGTATGCTTCTAACTCTAATAGTGTGCTTGGTTTTGCCCATTCAACCATGCAAGTTTTATTGACCTTGGTGGAATCTCTTAGATATCCTTGCTATATCATAATCTTAACTAAGTGCTAGGCTGCTTGTTTTTCTTTAACCTATAATAGTGTGCCATTTGCCATACACCTAGGAGCAAGTTGTAAAAGCTTTCTCAGTGAAGATGACATGCTTTTCTTCAATGAATTTGTTTAGCTTAAATGTGCTATGTGTTTCCATGGAATCTCACTAGAGGGCTGAAATTTTCCTGGGTGGGTAATTATTGCAGGTGGATATAGATTTAATTCAACAGGATGTCAAGAGCTTGTCATGGCGAGGTGAACTTCTCTTTAGAACATTTCTAACTAATTTTTTGTTTATTCTTATGATGAAAGTGAATCCCAATGTTCTTTCCACACATTCACTGGCTGTTTTTATAGTTAATATTAAAATCTCTGATTTTGACTTGTTACTGATGATCTTATATGGCAAACTTTTCTACTATGTTAATTTAGTCATTAAGGCTACGAATTGGCTAGTACACAATTTTTACTGTTTGAAGCTCAATTTTTTGTGCATTTTATTTATGTGTAAAAGTGGTTACCCATTTGGTCATAATTTTGGCTCATCCTTTTCCTGTTTACTCTTAGTTAATGCTATTTCCCTTTTTTATTCCAATCATGCAAAGCAAAGATGGGAAGGACAACTGGACTTATGAAAGAGTGCAGTATTAACCTATTGGTTCGGAAATGGTGGAATAGTTTGCTTGCTTATAAGACTAGCAGGAAAGTAGTGCGGTAGAACTTTGTGATATGTGTTCCTGTAGTGCGATTGGATGCGTGTAGAGTTTAACAAGAAGAATAAAGTTTATTATTTCTCTCAATGTATTGCTAGTAGCATTGCTTTTAATACCGGACCAGCATGACCTGTCTAACCGGTTGGACCTGTATTTGGTCCGTAATCAGTCCGAGTTGATTCAAGTTCCCTAAATTCTAAGCAATAGTAAGAACATATCATAACCGAGTTGAAACTAATTGAACTTAAAACTTGTTTGCATATTAATACATAATCTCTTGTTTAATTCAAAAACCCTAAATCAGTTGCAGCCGTTGCAACTTGCAAGTCTCTCTTCTTTGGCCCTTCTGCTCCAGTCTTGAGTTCTGAGTCACCCTCTTGCTGCCTTAAGGTACAGACCCAAACCTTAAGGTGCAGGCCCAATCGCTGAAAAATTCTTCTCCAGGCTTGACTGTGACGGCCTGACGCCGGTTCAACGAAAATCATTCCGGCATTGGGTGTTCACTTACCGCAGGATCATATTGAGCAACTTGAGAGAAAAAGGAACACACATATAAAATCCAAAAATATGTGTATATATATATATATTTTAATTTTAAATAAAATATTTTGCCAAAACTATTTAACTATTGAAAATAGAAATTAAGAACACAAATGCGTGTCATAGAAATGATTTATTATACATTTTTGTCATAAAAGGAAGCTTAAATTAGAATATTGGTAGTGTGCTTTTACATGTAGAATGTTTTATAGCACTGTTCACATTGGTGGTTCTTTTAATACTTTTGAATCACAAGTATCAAATAAAAAATAAATTGCTTCCTTGTTAGAAAAGGATGTTGCATGAAGATTGGCTAAAGAGGCATGTTTATTTATATAGGGAAATTGTTACTATCTTGTTTTTACCATACTGAAATTAAATAAGAAATTAATAGAGTTGAGCAAAAACTTGCTAGAGCAAAAGGGAATGCTAGTACTTGTAAGAATGTTACACTTGAAGTTCATTATATGATATAGCCATCAATTAATGAAAATGTATTAAGAGTAAAGGCAAACTAAGGGCAAGTAGATATAGATGATGATGAGGTTTAGAGTGAAGATGACAAGGTTTATTAAGATATTACGAAGGCTAAACATGTGAAAATAAGCACCTATCATTTGAAGGCATATAAAATGCTTCTGTGCTTGTTTTAGCTCATGCATACACTCTTATAATTTACACAAGATTTTTTTTTCTCAGTTTGTGCTTGTCTTAGCTCTTACATACTCTTTTATAATTTACACAAGATTTTTCTCTCAAGGCAATCGATCTTTTAGTTATTCAATATATATATATATATATTTCTTTATCTTTCTAATTTTAGGCATCTTAACTATTGCAAAAAAATATTTCTGTATAATCAATTCTCTATAGATGTTGGAAGAATTTAACTATTAGTCTAACTTTATATCTTCATTTACGATTACTAGGGCGCAATTTGACCTGAAATTCGAAACTTGAACTCGAACTCAAAATATTTTGACTCTACTAAAATTTTTTTTAGTTGAGTTATAGTCGAATGTCTTGACTCGAACCCTATTTGAAATGACTCAAACTCGAACTATACTCGAAGCCAGCTCTAACCACGACATATATTTTTTTTGAACAAACATCACCTTATTTTGCGAAGTCTTTTTATCTTCTAAAATTGAAGTTAATACTTATATTTATTTCTTCTGCAATGAATTTTTTTTCTATGGCTTACTCCCACTGCAAAATCTTATATTTGTATACCTTCACTGTAACTTTCAGGCCCTTAAGTATCTATCAATATTTAGATAGTACCATGATGTAGAATATCATTGTGAGTTTGAACTTCTAGGTAATATTTTTAATTAAGGTGGAGTAATTGGCTCTAAAGCATCTTGTATAGGAACATTGTATTATGTAGTTTTTATATCAATTTTTTGAGTTCTTTTGAGCTATTTGTGCATTTTCAATATTGTTGTTTTTAACTATTGCTTTTTCTTGCTCTTTCATTGTGCTTTTTGACTCTTCAAGATGCTTATTTTTATAAAGCTTATTTTATCAAATGATACATCTTTGGCTCTTATCACCTTTATATTTTAATTGTCCAAAATCAATAATCAAAGTAGTTAGATCCATAGCAATGAGATAACATTTCCTCATTTTTTGTGTCAAGCTTATCCCCTGCATTATAATTAATGTGCATATTTAAAAGACAACAAAAAAATTTCCACTGAGAATAGTGTCTCCTTGTCTAATCATTCTTCTTTAGGATCTTAATTTCTATTGAATTTATAGTCCTCTATTGATTAAATAAGTTGTTATATTGATTACATCATTCCAAATTATCTTGGATAGCCTCAAATTAAAATTTCATGCTCTTTACCTTTTCATTTAGTGGCTTATTTACCCATTACACAATGCCATATTGCTTGTCTTCTAAGTTAATATTTAAATATACAAAATTATACTCTTGAGTAATATTCTTTGATTTCTTTGGTTATTATTTGACATTATCAAACTTTAGACATTTGACTAATAGCATTGCCTGATTTTACATTTCAACTTTTCTTGACTTAAAAGTTATTTTATTTATATATTTAAAAAAAATAAATCTATATCTTATTGAGTTTTCAATGAAGGTGATGTAATGACATGAACTTCCACCGTGCCATGGGCCAGGTCCACCATGCCACATCCTCACACTCCCCAATTGCGGGCCGTAAGCCAACCAGCCCGGCCCAAGCACCGTGCCAAGCTACGGGCCTGGTCCAACCCGTGGTCCCTCCAGCTCACCAAGCCACTGGCCCATCAGAGGATCCATTAGCCCACAAAGCTGTATCCGCAGCCCCCACAGCCTGTGGCCCACTCCCGGCCTGATCCGTTAGCCCACCGCTTTCCTTGGTACAACCCGCCAGCACTACGCATCAGCCCACTACTGCTTTACCTCTTTCTAGGTGCTTGCGCTCCAGGAGCAGGGAGCACCCGTCGTTTCCTCAATGAATGACATCCTCGCATGGAATTGTCGCGGAGTGCCGAAATTATGACACGACATCACCTTCCATCGCTCATCTCGGAGCGCAAGCCGGGATTGATTACCTTGCTAGAGACGCGTGTGGAGTCTTCAACCCGCTGAGATGCTAACCGCCTCTTTGGGCGGCACTGGAGCTTCACAGTTCAACCTTCTTCAGGACGCTCGAGAGGTATTATTCTGGCCTGGCAGGCTGATTTTTTGCAACGTGAGGTTCACTTCTCCTACAGTCAGGTGATCTTTGCCACCATCACTGTAATGACCCAAGGTCGTTACTTTGCAAATTAGGTCAAAACCACTCTCAGAAATCAGGATCTTAGGGAACTTCAAATTAGAGCAAACAAAATTACCTTTAAATAGAAATAGTTTTTAAATCAAAGTGCCCTAGTTTCAGAGAATTCGGATAACAGAAACTCCCGTTTTATTTTTTTGAATTATTGAAAAAAATTAAATACGTGTCCAAATTCATCAATTTTCATGTCATTATGTTAAGTATATTATTTAAAGGCTGCACAAAAAATTTCATCAATTTTGGAGTGCTGATTCGATCTCAGTTAGTTTTTGAAGTTTCAAATTTCAGAAATTAATTAAAAATAAAATATTTGATATAATTAAAAAATTTTGTCCCGCGGGTGTTCGTTACATCATAGCACACATCGGTGTCAAGTTTCGCTATTTTTGGATGTTAAACGGTGGAAAAATGCGAAAATTTTAATTTTAAGCAATTTTTTTTTATTATTATTTCTCTCTGATTCCCCCCCACCCCTACCGATCGCGGCTCTGTCGCTCGACAGAGCCTGCTGCGCCGTAGCCCCTGCGCCGTTTTGGTGCAGGTTGGTCGGCTCACCTGGCCGACCAACACTCCTCCTTCCTCCCTCTATATATTCCCCACCCATCCCCCTCTCCTTCTCCTTCCCAAAACAACATCTCCTCCTCCCTCAGCCCTCCCTCTATATATTCTTCACCCAGCCCCCTCTCCTTCTCCTCCTCCCTCAGCCCTCCCTTTCTCTCCCTCACAATAGCCCCTCTCTCCCTCAGCTTTCCTTCCCCAACAGCAGCCCCTCTCCCCCTCAACCTTCTTTCTCCAACAGCAGCCCCTCTCCCCCTCAGCCCTCCTTCCCAACAACAGCCCCTCAGCCAGCAGCCGTCCGGCTCCCGACAACCCTAACCCTAGGTTGGATAGAAAAAGGGGGAAGAAATGAGGAGAAATTATTTTATTTTGTTTTCTTTATTTCTTTTTATTATTAATAAATATATTATCTCTATTATGTCATTGCATTATTAATATTGTCATTAATAAATAATGAATAATAGTACAAATGCTATAAAATAACTATTATTTTCATTCTGTCAATTTCAATTCAGACATTTTCATTCTGGCATTTTATTATTGTTATTATTATTACTTTCTGCAATTTTTATAGTCATTTTCATTCTGTTTTTTTCTTTCATACATTATTATTATCATTAAATAAATGATAATAATAATATATAAGTATTATCTTTAGTGACTTAAAAATGCTACCTTCTATCAAGAAGATAGAGTGAAAGAAAGACATAATAGAAAAGAAGAAATTAAATATTCTTAAAAATATTCTTTCAGTATAATATTGGCTAAAAGGCTAATATCAAAAATTTAAATGTAGATTCAATCAAACTGTTGCACTTTTGAACTTACAGAAAAAAATAACAAATGTTTTTATCACTATTATTTAAATTATATAAATCAAGAATATTGAAATACGTGTCCGAATTCATCGTTTTCAGTGTTATTGTGTTAAGTATATTATTTAAAGGTTGCTCAAAAAGTTTCATCAAATTCTGAGCTTCGGTTTGATCGTTGTTATTTTTTGAAGTTTAAACTTCTAAAATTAATATAAAATATAATATTGTTCTGAATCAAAATTTTTTGGCGTGAGGGTGTTTGTTATGACGTAACACACCTCGGTGTGAAGTTTCGTTGTGTTTGGACGCCAAACGGCGGAAAAATGCGAATAATTTAAGTTTAAGTATTTTTTCTAAATTTCTTAAGAATTTCTTCTTCCCTTCTTCCCCTCCCCCCCCTCGCTTCCGTGCGGAATTCTTCCGCCTCTGGCAGAAGAACCATTCGCGCCAGAGGAACCCATGCGTGACCTGCACATTTATTG
This sequence comes from Gastrodia elata, assembly GCA_016760335.1. Lineage (NCBI taxonomy): Eukaryota > Viridiplantae > Streptophyta > Magnoliopsida > Asparagales > Orchidaceae > Gastrodia > Gastrodia elata. The sequence continues at coordinate 32,698,799 of CM028678.1, read as the reverse complement.
GCGCAGGGAATGCCCCCCTCCCTGCGTCTATTTAATCCCCAACGGCTTCTCTTCCTTCTCCCCCACATCTTCCAGCCAGCCCTCTATCTCCCAGCCAGCCTCCTGCTATTCCAGCCAGCTCCTCCCTTCCCCAGTAGCCGGCCTCCTCTCCCTCAGCTCCTGCTAGCCCTCCAGCAGCAGCCGACCACTCAGTAGCCCCCTCCTGCTGCTGCCAGCCAACCCTCTTGCTGTAGCCTCTTCCGACCATCCACCTACCAACCTCCGGCTAGCCTTCTCAGCCCTCAATCCTTCCTCAGCCAGCCAATCAGCAGCCTTCGGCCTCCCACCATTTTCCGGCAAATCTAAATTAAGTTATGAGGTGAAGGAAATTTAGGAAGGAATTTAGGAGAGTTTAGATATTTTCATTATCTTTTGTATATGATAAAATATGATAGTTTTAATATTTCAAATACGTCATTCACATTATTATTGTGTTCATTAAGTAAATAATGAATAAACCGTAATAATGTTATAAAATGACTATTATTTCCATTTAAGCATTTTTTACAATCATTTTCATTTCTGTTTTTATTCTTTCATGCATTAATATTATCATAATGATAATAATAACATTATATTATTACATCAGTAACTTAATAAATACAGACTTATATCATTATGAGAATGTGAAAAAAAGGTTGAATAGAAAAGAAGAATTTAAAAATCCTTAAAAAAATTTATCACATCACTTTTAAAAAGACTAATTTAAAGAAATATCAAAAACTTAAATGCAGATTGAGCGAATTGTCACTCATCTAATCCCAAGAACAAAGGTACCCAATACATGACAAATATTACATTTTGCATTTTTACCGCTGCTTAGCCTCTCTTTCAAGCCAAATTCAGTTTGTAGCTTAGTTGGTTGTTCAAAACCAACATTCGAGATTGTTACTGGAAAATGACATCAGTAACATTCGGAGTTGTTACTAGAAAAATTATATCAGTAACATTCGGGGTTGTTACTAGAAAATGATATCAGTAACATTCGGGGTTGTTACTGGTAAATGACATTAGTAATATTTGGGGTTGTTACTGAAAAATGACATCAGTAACATTTGGGATTAGTTATTGGAAAATGACATCAATAACCTTCATTTTGTAATAATACTTATTGCAGGAAATTGTTTATTTACTTTGCGCTATTGCCTTACTTTTCTTGAATTTTATTACCGTCTTATTTTCGCTAATCGCATCTTTTTAAAGTGTAAATATTATTGTGTACTGCAGTACTTAGAGTATTCTCTAATTACTGAGAATTCCAATCTCGGTATTGTTTTCTGTACAATATCAAGTCCTGTGCTTCTGGGAGAATACGCGCAAGAACCTAATGCTGAAAATTTTCAATCTTGCTGATAGTTTACGCGCTGTTTTGCTTATCTTTTATCTTTTTATTTTATTTCACTTTTGTTCGCCGATGAAAGATCTTGTATTCTGGAATATTGAAATAAATGAGAAATATCTTTGGCTTTTGTACGTGTGTTTCTTTTTTTTTCTCTCAAGTTGCGTAATATGATCCTGCGGTATGTGAACACCCGATGTTGGAACGGTTTCCGCTGAATCGGCGTCGGGTCATCACAGTATATATATACATAACATTTGATTTCACTATATAATGAAGAAATGATCTGTTGTTTCCATGAGCATAGCAGAATTTAGAAACACAAGATATGCTATAGCAAAGCAATGTTTACTAAAAGACAATCAAAAGCTGACTGTGACTACTAAGCTATTATTGATATTGCTAAGAATCTTGTTCATTGTGATATGATCATGCTTATTGTAGTTGTATGACATTTTAACAAAGAAATCTAAATATAGGCAAGTCGGTGGACTTTCAAAGTTATATATTGTAGATATTTTGATTAAAGCATTGACATTATGAAAATGTAGAGATTGTTGACGTAATACTGAACTACATGCAGGTGGGTCTGCTTGATCAATCTGTCTATTGAACTTCTAATCTATTGATGAATCTCATGTCATGTTAGTTAAAGTATGTTATTTTGTAATGTATTTTTTATTAATTTTGAAGGCTATTTGGAAGGATTTACTGCTTCGCATTATAAATTCCTTGTATATATTGCTGGATTAGAGAAGATTTTAATCACTCTTTCCTATTCATATTTCCAACTATATATTAGCCTTTGTCTGCCTAATTTATGCTATTTATCTTTTAAACATCTGCTCTTTTGTTTGAATCTTGAGTCATAATAATTTTCACTAATGTTAAATAATAGTTATAGTGGTTAATGAAAATTTTAGTAATAATTTTAGAAGCCCTTTTTAAAACCAAGGTTTGTTATGCTTGCGATAAAATAAATACTAAAGTCAAATAAATGCAAAGCAAAATGTTTGCAATTATTTTGGTTAGATGGCAAAGGTATTTTTGTTTGATAACCAGATTTCTTGGTTTTATTTGTTTGTATATGGATTACAATAAAAAAATTTGTGGCTGTTACTGTCTGTTTTGAATGGACGGCTTGGTCACGGTGAGGAATAAGTTTTGATCAACGTTGGTGCTGATGTCTTACTGAGGTGCCTCCGGACTGGATTGACAAGGCGTCTAGGTTGTCGACCAATACTATTTAATGGCAATTGAGGCAATGCAACATGCAACACACAGACCACAGATAAAGATAATAAACACAATGTTTGGAGTGATGTGATTGACAAGGCGTCTAGGTTGTCGACCAATACTATTTAATGGCAATTGAGGCAATGCAACATGCAACACACAGACCACAGATAAAGATAATAAACACAATGTTTGGAGTGATGTGGTTGACAAGGCGTCTTGCATCTACTTTGTGGGTCATCCCTTCTATGATTTTATTATTTTATTGGAGAGAATTATAGAATGTAATGATCTTGAGTCTTTTCTCCCTTAGGGCTTAGAGAATGCATGAAGTTAAATGCAAAAGGATACTGTCAATTATGACAACACATGAGTTGAACTTGATGCTCCTCTTTCCATTTTTCTTCATACTTTTTGTTCCGATTACTTTTTCATAGCCATATGCAGTTAGTGGAATGCACCTGTTTGAGGAAAGGCTATGTCGTCTTCTCTTTGATGGCATGTGGCTCGAGAGAAGGCTATGCCGCCTATGTGTGATGCATGCGGATATGACAGAATGGTAAGTTCTATTTCCATGTTGCAGAGGCTATGCCTTGTCGTGAACTCCCACTGGTTAGACAAAAATGGAATGACATCATTTCACATGCGATATGTATTCTAATGACACTGTCTTTTGTCTGTTGGGCTGCCCTCTGTTAATATGTTCGAATTATTCTCAGTTTTGTTGTTGGTCATGTCCTCACTCACACCATCGGTATCTGTAGTCAGGTAATGGTTAGCTATTTTATTCTCTGGTCAACCTGTTCCATTTTTATTTTATTAACATGCGGACTTCTAAGATTAAAATCAGCAATTTGGAAGATTAAACTCAGCATTTTGGCGGCCAACGTTCATTCATTTGAACTTGGGAAGCTATAAGTTTTTCTTATTGACTTTCAAGTTGTACATCCCCTCATCTCTTTGTTGCTCACTGCTTTGTCTACTGATGGTTAAGATCCGGCTCGCATCTCTTGGCGACATGTGGACATGACGGAAAAGTGTGGAGGTAAAATGTCTTCTGGGGCTGCTACTGTGGGATGATGTGTGCTGTTGAACTTGGGAAGCTATAAGTTTTTCTTATTGACTTTCAAGTTGTACATCTCTTCATCTCTTTGTTGCTCACTGCTTTGTCTAGTGATCGTTAAGAGTCAACTTGCATCTCTTGGTGACATTTGGGCATGGCGGAAAAGTGTGGAGGCTAAAAGTGTCTTCTCGGGCTGCCACTGTAGGATGATGTGTGCTTGACTGAGGTCATTACAAAGCTTGCGACGGAGTATATAGTATCAGGATGATCAGCTATAAGTGTTCCCCTAATTGACTTCCAAGTTATACTTCCCTTCATTTCCTTGTTTCTCACCACTTTGTCTACTGATCATCAGAGCCAAATCTCATGTCTTGGCAACATGTTAGCATGGAGATAAAGGAAGTCTTCCAGGCAAAAGGAGTCTTGTCTTAAAGGTTGATGCTCGACTGAGGTCGTCGCAAAGTAGGCAGAGTATATAAATCTGAATGATCAGCTTGTGTTTCTTTTCAAAGTATGAATAGTTCTGCTTTGTGTTTACATTTTATTCTTTTGTTATGTGTTCTTGTTCTTTTCATTTTTGTATATATTTGTGCCCATGCGCACTTTGATCATGATAACCAAAGTTTTCAAAATGGAATTGTACTTTAACCGAATAAGCTATTGGTTAATAAATTTATTAGTTCAACCAGTCGAGCTGGTTTATTCACACGACCAATATAGCAAAGCTTCCAAAATTAAAGTTTATATGTTGTAAAAATTGTTATGCTCAAAGAGAAATATTTTATATTTTGTAAAAATTAATAAGATTAAAAGAGGTTATGTGAACTTATGAAGTTTTATCATTTATCTTGATAAAAATGTTGATACTATACAAAAACACAAAATAACACATCATATCCTTAAATTACATATCGAAGGGTCTATTTAAGAAATCAATATTTTGATGTTATGCTGTATGCAAAAAATTATCTTAAAAGTTGCAAGAATTGAAAAAAAAGTGGAATATTAGAGTATAACTGTCCTCGTGTCTATAAATAGGCAACAATTTACTTATTTTTAGCATTTCTTCGTATAGCGTAACTTTTAAAGCGTGATAGGATAGCGGATTTGTCATGACCCAAGAAAGTTAAATTACATCTTTTAATGATCATTCTATAAAAATGCATACGGTCCCATCTGTTTGGAAACTTAGCCAAAATTCAACATGCAAATCTATTTCAATCATATACCATATACTATATAATGAATAAAATGATTAATACATGCAAATACTAAATATACTGTAGTGAGTCAAAGATGTTTGGAACTATACTTGAGCTAAAAAAATTTTAAGAACAAAATTTTCTAAGTATGTTAAGTATGCAAATGAATCACAAGTTAGAAAGGCCGAAGTGAATCACAAGTTAGAAAGGCCGAAGTGAATCACAAGTGTGCAGCTAAATTCAACTGCATTGCTGAATTACAAGTATGCATTTAAAATACAAGTATGGAAGTGAATCACTTTAAGAAAAAATTCTCTAAGAACATTATATGTATGTTTCATTAATTTATATGAAAATTGTTGTATATGCTTGCAATTAAAAATTTCTTATGAAAGTGAATAAAAATTCAAGATGATATCTTTCACTTGCACAATAATGTAGTTTCTGTAGGTGAGATCATTAACTTTGCGACCTATCGGTGTGCCGATTGTCATACCCAGAGATGACAATTTTTGGTGATTGGGTCAACTCGTGGATTCAAGGTTGCGAGAGGGAGAGCCAAGACTCAGGGCTAGAATGGAAGCTGAAGAGGAGATACCTGCAAGTTGCGTAGGCTGCGATCGATTTTGGAATATGGGAAAATATATATTATTATGCAAGCTGGTTTTGTTAAAAATTAGATTTTATCGATCTGACCAATTTTAATCTTTTTTTTTGCTGATTTTTACCGGTTGATTAAATTTTAAGGAATTTGAATTAGCTTAGATTGGTTCTCGATCCAACTAGACAAACTAGCTGGTTTGATCTAATTAAGAACATTGGTTATCACCTTATTGTCCTTGAGTTAGTGAGGAATGAGATTGAGTTGTGCAAGATAGGAATGCACAAAATCTCTTTCCCCTTGTATTAAGGAGAATAACACTTGTGAACTCATCGGGGTTCTCTACATGGCTATGAAATTAGCAATGAACTATCAATGAAGCTACTAAAAGGAGTTGATTGAACTCTCGGGCAAATTTTTGAGCCATGTTCTGGTAGACTCACAGAGAATGGTGGTAAAGTTAGCACATTTTATGTCGTTTGATACATGGTATGTTGACATATTATTTCAAAGGATTTGATTAGATCCAAGTTACCTCTATACGCTTCCATTGTAGAACTTTGAAGCCATTGGGTCGATGCTCTTGGAGCACTTTCCTCGTAAAAGGTGTGTAACCAGAAGGTTTTGATTTCCATAGATTTCTCAATGTGATGATGAGCCGAATGCTGGTCGACTAGAGGAATTTGGTGGATCGCTTATGTGATGTTTATTAGCTAGGAAGATGCAATGGTTCACTATGGTTGATATGTTGATAACAATGAATGACACAAGATGTGATGGGTGTTATTGTGCGACAGAGAGTGAAAATGCTGGCATTGAGAATGCTTCTAGAATGGAAGTGTCATTCCAAGGTGTCAGATGCTTTATCCATGTAAAACTCAAGTTTTATGGTTGAAGTGGGGTGAATGGATGATTTGTTTCGAGCGTGCAGAACCTTCTGCCTTCATTGGATCAAGGGGCTGACTTTTGGATATGGCTATTTTTCTTCTCAAATAGTTTATTTTTCTATAAAGAATGCCAAGGATGTTAATGGTGGTTTTTGGATGGACAACTTGGCAGAAAAAGGAGTTTAATCATTGATGGTGTTGACATGTTCTCAAGAACTTATGGGTAGGTTTGGTTATGTTTGGAGATAATGTCTATCAATGCTTACTAAAATAGGGTTTCATTGTCGGTCAATATTGTTAAGTGACAATTAATGATATATGTGTAACACAGATCGAAATTAAAAATGAGCAAGACATTGTTTAGATTGTGGCCAATCAGACAACCTGCATCCATTTTATTACTATCACCATAGAGGATTACAAGATGCAATAATCTTGAGTCATCTACCTCCGAGGGGTTAGAGAATAAAAGGACTTAAAGGCAAAAAGGCGACTATGAAAACGCAGGAGCCAAACCCTCTTTGATGCTCCTCTTTCCATTTTATCTTCACTCCTTTTTTTCCAATTGCTTCTCAACAATGATATGCAATTTACTTGAAGCTAATGCCGTGTGACTTGAGAGAGTTGTGCCGCTTGCATGTGATGGCGTATGACTTGAGAAAGGGCATTGTTGTAGGTACGCAATGGCGTGCTGCTTGAGAGAGGCTGTTGTTGTAGGTGGGCAATGGCGCACTGCTTGAGGAGACCGTGCTAGTTTGTTTGTGTTGCAGAAGTTAAACCATGTTGCCGACTCCCTTTGGCTAGGTAAAATGCAGAATGGCATCATTCATCATGCGATCTGCATTCCATTGATATTCTTTTGGTGGACAGATGACCCTTAGCTACTATGACGGTTTTGTTGTCGGTCATGTCATCAGTCATGCTGTCGGGATCAATTGTCAGGTAGTGATGTACTCTTTCCTTCTCTTGTTGACAAGTTCCATTTTTCCATGATAACACATGGATCCAAGATTAAACCCCCATTTTGATGGTAACAGTAGTAGCAAGTGGTGGAGTGGTATCTAGTGGTAGGGTAATGAGGGATGACAGTTGCTTAGTGGGAAATGATGGTGGCATGGTAATATGGGTGCCAGAATAGCTGGGGGAAGCTGGTGGTGTTAGACAGTGACAGGCAGTTAGCCGGGGGCTGTTTTCAGTTGCAGGGTGGTGGTCAAGATGATAATTAGGCAATAGCAATATATGGGCAGTGGTTGGTGAGTGGTGGAGCTAGATAAGGTGACCTTGTTGAGGCAAAATAATAACTCGCTCATTTCAAGTGATTTTCTTTGACACTCTATTTAAAATATCCTTCGTCATTCTTTTATGCCCAACTTTACTATGAATTCACTTTATGGTAACTAAAAAAATGGAATTTCATTTTTATAGCTTAATTACTTTACACTCGTTGTTGCAAACTAAATGCTAAGTGAAAAACTTGAGGTTACCTGAATTTCAAGAAACACGTTCCTTTCTTTTCCAAATTAGATCATAAGTAAATATTGTAAGTCACATTCTATTTTTACAAAATCTAGAAGTTGAAATGGAATATAAAATTATTTAAGAAGTTGGCTTTCATATTTCATTTTTAATCGACTGAAATTCTTATACTGTGAGAGTAAGTAACCATGAGAAATTAAAATCATTAATGGCTTGTTTGAAGGATAAGAAACTTGCCTTCCACTATTGAACTTTCTCAAAATAATCGCCATAACATATATAATTTGGGATCAAATCAGTCTAGTATAATTTTTCTATCAGTTTTGGATATAAAATGATTTAATGATATTAATTGAGTGGTTTTACCTATTAAACAGGTTTTTTAAAATTTAATTTTTTGATATAATTTTTCTAACAAATTAATTTTTTTTCATAAACATATTTTCCTTGCTATAAATTATAGTAGGAAAACAATAAAAACTTAAAAAAAAAATATTTATTCACTAAAATGTTCTTCAACTTAATACTTTTTAAATAAAGCTAGGACAATCACTCTCATTATAAGCAAGATCAATAGTTAGAGATTATTTTAGGAAATCTTATATAATTGGGGAACGAATTTGAATGGATACTCTATATTTACTGTATTCATGAAAAAGTACAATTATCAATGGCTTGTTTGAATGATAAGAAACTTGACATTATTTTGTTTAAATGAATTTTTTATGGAAATGACCTCTTAACATTTTAAAATTTTCCAAACTTGCCTTCCAGTATTGAACTTTCTCAAAGTATTCCCCTGACATTTATATTGTGGATCAAATAAATTCTTTTTTTTAACTATTATGGATGGGAGTGATATAATGATATTAATTGAATGGTGTTTTTGAAATTTACCTATTAATTTTTTAAGTTTAATTTTATGATATATTTTTAAACTTGTAAAATAATTTTTGTTTTCATCAATTTATTTTCCAAGTTATGAATTATAGCTGAAAAATAATAAATAAATAAATAATTCATTTAATTGCTAATCTTTAATATAAAATACTATTCAAATAATTTTTTATCAAAAGTTATTAGAAATATAATGCTAGGACTTAATTGGTTCTAATTCTGAGGGAGTTAATTTGAGCAAGCTCTACAGTTGGGGCTATTTTAAACAATTTCAAATAACTGGAGCACGATTATCACAAGAATCCGTTTTTCCATTTAGTTAAACTCTCAAAGGAATTAGCAATTTATAGGAGAATTTATAATGACGCTTACTTAAATAATGTACACGGCAGACATTTAAACAAAAAATGCAATTAGTTGGTAGTAGTGATGAAACGAATTCAATATTTTTTAATTGTTTATAACTGATGATTCTGTGCTTTCGGTACATTATGTTTATTTACAGGTCAAGTGATTGACACTGTTGTTATGAATCCTCCCTTCGGGACACGGAAGAAAGGATCTGATGTAGAATTCCTCTCGGTGGCATTTAAGGTAATTTTTATCTCTTACCATTGTAATCCAGAGCTATTTTTACTCAATGTGCTTTCCATTGCTATCAGGTTGCCTCTCAAACTGTTTATTCATTGCACAAGACTAGCACTAGGGAGGTAAGTTATAAGCATGCATTCATTTAATGTTTGAAGCTATATTATTTTTATGACGTTCTTTATCTCACTCACATCTTTGTTTCAACAAATTATCTATATCTTTGGGAAAAATATACAATTCGGGAGCATAAAATTTTGATATGGATTTGAAGTCTGCGCAAACTAAAATAAAATTAGTTTTAAATGTTGAGGGAAAGCTTTTTGGTTCCAACCTTAAATAACTGAGATAGGATTGTTATTCTAGTATCTTAGATCATTAATATTTAAGAAAAATCATCATTGCAGACAAAAGTAGCACATAAGTTCACTCCAGTTACAGTATCTACAATAGTGTCTCAAAATGAAGTTTTTAAGGGGTTGTTTGGCATGAGGTAAAATCAGTGAATTAAAATTTTTTCGGAAAAATTGAGATTATCTGCATTTGATATGAAGTAAAATAGATGAAAAACTTGTACATTTTATTTCAATTTTTTGTTACTATATATAGGATGAGAGTAAATAAATTACGCTCAAATCGATATGCATAGTGAAGCAGCAGAGCTTAGGGTTCGTTTGAACGAAAGAGTAGCATCTCTTAAAGTTCGAACGAAATCTTTCAAATGAAAGATTCTGTTCTTGTTTGTTCAAACGAAATATTTTGTTTTTTCGATTTAAAGCTTAAAGCTTAATGCTTTCCACGCGAGTCTTCAGCAAAAGAAACAAGCCCAATTTGTAGTTGGTCACAATTTGTGGAATATGGTTGTTGTTGTTGTGGCTTTTCGCACTCCACGACTAATTCAAAATATTGGATATTCATTAGGACACAAAGGTAGAGGTGTTCCCAACAATGATGTCCCGTCTTCACATCTTGTGCCCCAATCGAGGGTCTCAAATGATCTTTTATTTGTCTTGTTGGATGGTCCATCAACCCCTATCGAGAATATGAAAGTTAGCAAACCTCCATCATCCTCTATCTCTACTATTTGGCTTTTCCCATTAGATCAACATGATAAACTGTGGAGGCTTGTGGAGGCTCGAGCAAGGAGCAAGAACCCCTCCCTCAGCCTCTAATGTTGAAACCACTTCTGTTATAGGTTATAATTTTGTCAGGTATCGAGGGATCATTTTTGTAAGAGGTTACTATTCTGTCAATTATTGAGGAGTCCGCCCAGTGGGTTAGTTCTTCACCCTCCCTGCAGTTTTACTTGTTCGACTGGATGTTAGCCTACGTTTTTTCGGCCTACGTTGCTGTACAGCCATCCAGAGACCAACTGAAATACCTTGAGCTTCTAGGGGGCTATGGGCTTCTAGCTGCATATCATGTTTATCTGCTTGATTAGTATATCATTCGGTGCATGGTCTGAGATCTCAAGTTGTGCCTGTGGGGAGCATACACTCTTTGCTTAGAGTCGATTGAACATTCACAGGCTGATTGGGGCCTTCTCTATTTTTAGTTTGATGCAGAGCTTTAAATCGGCAGTCTTTGGTTTTATGTCCAATCATGGAGCTGATTAAATAGTGCCTTTGGAGTTGCGAACCTTGGTGTTTGGTTTAAGCTATTTGTGAGATCTTGACGCAAACATGTGTAAAGGATGCGTATCATCATTGAATGTATGTTCATCGATTTAAAGAATCTTTCTTAAGAGACTTCAATTCTAGAAAGGTTAATCTTGTTCTATTGCTCCAAAGGAAAAAGCCCAAATCAGACCAAAATTAGGCTAAATAAGCAATTTTCATGTGAGGAAAAAAACTAGGCACCCAGTCAACATGTCTAAATTGAACAAATTATGTTGCTGGGGACTAAATTGGCCAGGCGGGATTATTGTAGGAATTTCTCATTCTGGGCAAAAATTGGTTTATAATCCTTTTTCAATTCACTATTTTCAAAATTTTAAGCTCATTGTTGATATGCTTGATTGTCACACTTTTTCTTGTATAATTTTACAATAATTGTAATAGCTGATCTATTTCTTATAAGAAATTAACTTTTAGAAAATAATAAACATAAGTTCTAAAAGAAAGTCAACAATTATGTTTACACTACTTCTTTCCACTAAATCAACTGTCACATTGCTTATGTTTTCAAGTTCCTTGGGTAGGCAAATATCTGAGCAAGTCTTAAAAGCACAATCTGTGTCTATACATTTGCTTACTATTTGTTTATTGTATGTACCTCTTGTAATTGTTTTGCCTTTTTGCTTTGCTGATGCAGCATATCAAGCGAGTAGCTCTACGAGATTTTAATGCTAAGAGTGCTGAAGTCTTGTGTGAGGTATTCTAGCGCTTTTTCTTACAGAGAAATTATAGCACACTTTTTGATGCTTATATTTTTTCTAAAATCAAAAGATTCATGTAGTCAACCCCACTTATTGGGAGGAATGCTAGGTATTGTTGCTGTTAGGATTATAAATGAGCTGAGCTTTATTGAGGGTAGCTTGTGTTTGCGTTCGTTTTCGGCTCATCAACAAACAATCAAGCTCGTTCACGAATAAAATATATGAGCTCATGTAAGTTTTGTTTATGTTTGAGCAGTTATCGAGCTGAACTTGAAATTTAATGTTATGTAGAATTTTATATGAATAATATTCATATTTTAAATATAGATTCTTACATGCATAGTAGCCAAATATTTATAATAACTATCCAATGCTGAATCTCTTGTATTTTTATAAAAATGCATTTTCATCTCATATTTTATTAAAGAGTATGATAATTTCACATCTGCATATAATTAAAAAAAAATAAAAGATAGAATAATTCTCCTTTAAATATATTTTTTGAACGGATGTAGTTATATTTATAAAATTGTAGGCACTATGCAAGCAAAATATCATTTTTAAATAATAGTGATTTATTTATAATCAAATTTTAGATGAGTTATCTAACTGAACACGACCGAACATGCTATTATTTGTGTTTGGCTCGATAAAGAATCAAACAACAACTATTCAATTCAAGTTTGGCTCGCTAGCTTATCGATTGAGTTGAATCCAAACTTGATGAATTTGATATGATAGTTCGAGAACAACAAATATTTTAATAGCCCTAGTTGTTTTAAAACAAAAAAGAATAATTTGTTTATTCAAAATATATAATTTTTTGTGTTTATGAAATTTTTTAAAACTGATTCACATTTGAAAAATGAAAAAAAACGAATCAAATTATTTTGGTCAAATTATAATCAAGATGCCTCCAACGTAATTTCATATAAAATTACCTTTTACATTTCTAGATTGCTGAATTAAGATTATAATGTCTTTTTAAGATTAACAAATGCCTTAATTATCTTCTATATTATATTATATTCATTTTGCTGTAATTCTGAACAATGTTATTATAAACGTTTTTTGTTAAAATTAGCAGCTTAGATTTGACATCCCGCAGCTCTACAAGTTTCACAAGAAGAGAGAAGTGGACATCGCAGTCGATCTTTGGCGGTTTGTTCCTTAAATCTGACCACCATTTTTTTATTTTCCGATGTCATTTTGAAAGGTTCAAGAATAAATAAGCTTAATGGTGGTGTCTTTGAAAAGGATTAGGTAAGTCTACTTTAAAATTTTCAAAGATTGATTATAAGAGCAAATGAAAACTATTATTTTTTAAATGCTAAAAGCACTATAAAAACAAACAAAAAATGTCTTTCAATGTATATATATTTCTTGAGAGCAAAATTAATAGCAGCCAATATTAGATCATGCATTCGATAGTTTGTCTTGATGCACATATTATATAACTCAGCCTACCTACATTAAGATGCATCTTAAGTCTTCGAAGGTCTTGCCAATGAGATATTGAAGCTTTTTTCTCTACTAATCAGAAAATTTTTTTGTACAAAGATTAATTTAAGAAAAGTTTTTTACTGCATTAATATAGAGTTTATTATTGAATGACTTTCAAAAATAAATTTCTTAGTTAATTTTATTGCTTGTGTTAAGGCTCGCATTTTTTAGGTTTATTTTTCGATTAATATTTATAGTACACCAATGGCTTATTTGCCTCATCGAATGGATACGACATTGATGCTCCCTGTCTCCCTTGTTGTTTATTATTGCCATCGACACCTTATTCGATCTATTGCACGAGAGCTACAACCAGGGTATTCTAAAACTTTTTATGATGGGTGACTTTTATAGTTCCCATTTTTTTTGCCAATGATACATTTTTAGGTGAAGCTTCTGTTTATTTCTGGGGAAGTTTTAAATAGTGTCTTGATAACTTTAGCTTGCTATCTATTTTGCAATGCAATATTGAAAAATCTGCCATTTATTTTTCTAACAATATTACTAATCATAATGGGTTAGCTTCGATTATGGGATTTCAATTAATACTTTGCCTCTTGGTCTCCTTATTTCAAATATTGGCACAAAAGCAACTCTATGTTCTCCTTTAATAGATAAAGTGTCTAGATGGATTGAAGATGTGCTCATAACTTTATGCCTTTAGCAGGTAGTCTCCATTTTCTGAATTTTTTCATTTGGCTCCTTTTATTTTAATGGCTTAGGTCTCTACATATTGCTGTTGTAACTGTTAAACTCATGAATACAATCTGCTCTAGATTCTTGGATCATAGCTCTTAATTTAAAAAAATGCACACTATAGCTTTTGACTCTTAGCTACTTTTAGAGAAAAAGGCAAGTTGGGTTTTCTTGCCCCAAATAAAATTGTTGTTCAATAGTTAATTAACGCTTTGTTGGTACGTTTTTGCAATAAATCTTTGCTAGTGCATTGATGGAAGTCCAATAATTTGGATTCATGTAATTTGGCTGGTAGTTCCAACTTCATTAGGAATAAAGGCTTGATTTTTTGGAGAAATTATGTGAAGATGTGGTCATCCTTACTTCTCATTCTTCCATCAGCAATACATTTACTAATAGCAATCATTCTCTCTGTAGTTGCTGCTGGTAATTACTCGACACTGCAGACCCGTAGTATGGTGGCATAAATTTGTTTGGTTTTGTGCTCATAAGCTTAATTACTCGTCTTCTTTATGGATAAAAGTTTTAATGAATGGATACAAAACTTTTGATACTCTAAATTTGAGAGGCATTAGTTGTTCTAATGGATGTGTTCTTTGCAATGAGGAAAATGAATCTCATTCCCATCTCTTTTTTACTTGTGCAGTGTCTTTTAACTGTGAGTGTATTGGTTCATTTTATATGGTCGGAGTGCAATCTTAGGTAATTCAAATCCTGGTTTAGATGCTGTACTGCTCTTGCTATCTATAAATCAAACAGGTTATTATACGATAGTTGATAAATGGAACATTCCATCAAATGATGACGAATTTCACTACTGGAAGCTTTTGTGCGGAATTTCCCCACAATTTTCACATTATTCTATATAGTAACCTCAAGCCTTGAGCCACCCAATACCATTTAATCATAATTTAAAAAATATATATTTCTTCTGTTCCCTGTCGAACATTATCCCAATTCATTAACAAAACACCTCCAAACTCGTAAACATTTTATCGACAATCATTTTCTATGGCGAAGATCGAACATTAAAGCTGCCATCTGACCAACACCCCATCAGTTCTAGTAAGAGCCTTGATGGCACATTCAAACTTAATCCCAAAGAAGACGAGAAGGATAACGACCACCACAAAATGATCAAGAAGAACTTGAAGAATTCTTTCATCTATTGTTTATTTTTACATTCTCGTTATCATATTACTATGGTTATTATTTTTCATTACTCAATGCTAATATTTTAACTCTTGTGATGTTTGACCTAATGTTGGAATCCTGATATTAGTAATTGCTAATTATATTATAATTTGTGTATTTGTAAGCTTGATTCTAATGGAAGGATTTTGAAGCTTTTAATAAAGATTATAACCTAGCAAAACTTAATTTTAAGAATTTATTTCAAGAATTTATAAAGAATCTTTATATTCTCGTTATCATATTTCAAGAAATTATGTTGAAGTGGATGACAATATTGAGCAAGATGAGCAGACACAGCCAGATGGTTATGCTGGTGGAGAACAATCAATTCCTCAGACACCTATTATTGAACTGAGAAGTTTCACCATAATATCACATCCTACATAGCGGTATTTTCCTTCATTATATTATATTTTGCTAACAGATTATGGTGAACTAGAATGCTATGAAGAAGCGCTTCATATTGATGACTCAATCAAGTGAGAATTAGCTATGGATCATGAGATGAAATTACTCATGTCAAATGAGATATGATAGTTAGCTAGACTACTTGAGGGATAGAAGGCTCTTAAAAAAAAATGAGTTTATGGATTGAAGGAAAAATCGGTAGCAAGCAAACACTACAAGGCAAGGCTTGTAGTAGAAGGATTCCAACATAAAACATGGCGTGGAATATAGTGAGATATTTGCTTTGATGGTGAAGATGACTACTATCAAAGTAGTTCTAAACATTGTGGCAGTTGAGAATCTACATCTGGAGCTGTGTACATGATGCAATAACAGGGTTATGATACCCAAGGAAAGAGTGAGCTAGTATGCAATCTCAAGAAAGGCATGTATGGCTTGAAAAAAGCGTCGAGGTAGTGGTATAGAAGATTTGGCAGGTTTATGTCAAACGCTAGGTACAAGAGATGCTAAGCGGATCAGGGCTGCTGCTACTATATCATTATACTTCTGTATGTATATGGAGGAAATAAAGAGATTGATGACACAATTGTCAAAGGAGTTTAACATGAAATATTTGGGGCTTGCAAAACAGATACTCGAGATGAGAATCATCAGGGAGAGGAGTGCAGGATTATTGAAGCTATCTTAGGCAAAATATGTTGAAAATGTGCTCAAAATATTCAACATGAATAAGACCAAACTAGTTTGTGCTCCCTTAGCAAGTTATTTCAGCCTGTTGGAGTAAATGCCAAAGACTGAAGCAGAATGAGAGCATATGGAGAAAGTTCCCTATGCTTCAGTAGTTGAGAGCTTGATGTATGCCATAATATGCATGAGATCGGACATCATACATTCAGTGGGAATGGTCAATAGGTTCATGAGTAACCTCCTGGAAGCCCCATTGGAACATAGTCAAATTAATAATTAGATATCTGAGAGGCATTGTGGACAAAGTTTTATGCTTTGTGAAGTTCAAGATAGAGTTGCAGGGATATGTAGACTCTGATTTAGCTAGAGACATTGACAACAAGAGCACAATCGGATACATGTTTACTTAATATTAAGAATTTATTTCAAGAATTTATAAATGATGCCTACTAATTATTTATAAATGTTGCCCATGGCATTAGTTTTAAGTGAGGGAATCTAGAACGACTCAAGGTCGGTACTATGCTGGTTAGATTAATTCAATATTAGGTTAAGCTAAATTCAAGATTTTTGATTAATTTAAATAAAATCAATCCAATAATACTATTAGATATAAACATTTTAATGATTATACACAAAAATATGAAATTAATTGGGATAATAGATTAAGCATAAAAAGAAAAATGCAATGTTTTAAGTTTCAAAAAATTTAGAGTTGCAAAATATAGGAGCAAATTTGTAAATTTAAATGTTTAAAATTAATATAAATTACAATAAAAGCCCAATTTTAAAATTTTAGAGACTGCGTTTATATTATCAAAATACACTAAATGACTAAATTTCGTAATAATAGATTAATAGTATATGAAGGATAAATAATATGGATAATAATAATTAATTTATTATTGTAAAAATAACAATAATAAATCCTAATATTTATTAAGATAATAATAATAGTAATAATAATAATTAAATATAATAATATTACTTTTAATAACATTTTTTTTTAGTTCTACTTCGAGCTATATTTTTTATTATACATTTTTTTATTATTCCTTAGCACTGCTTTTTGAGCTTACTAATATATTGTTATTATGTAAATTATATATTTACATTTTTATGTGCATATTTGCTTTTGGAAGGTCTACTTGAAGCAAACCCCATGAATCCTTTTTAAATGCTTACAATTTTATGCAAATAATGAATTATTTTGCAGAGATGGAAATACTAATTTTATAATGTTTGTGTAATATTTTTAATTTAATATATTATTTTCCTTACATTTTCTTTTCTTAGTGTTACACTACATACTCTGTTAAAAATATAAATGGTGATATCGTATGGTACTTAATTTTAAACATGTCAATCCATGAGTAGGTAGAGTAGGATTTGGTTGTATGAAGAATCTTTTTAGCTCATTTAAGCACTAGAAGATTTGTATTTTAATTTGCATATTTTTAGATAACAAGAATTATATTCATATGAAATGGGAGCCTGGCCTAGTTTAGGTTTGATCATATTTAGGAAGAACTAGCCATTTGTAGCTTTTATTTCCACTCTTGAGTGAACTCAAGTTAGTGTCCAAAATCCTGCATTATTTTTCTAATAAATTAAGAAATTAAAGATTTAGTATTTGAAAACCCTAAATTATAAGGGTTAGATTTTTGCATATAAATGATCATGTGATCTAAGATCTTGATGCTCTAACCTTAAGTTGAAAACTTAAATACACAATAATCATGAAAACTCAAATTCATGCATGTAAAGCATTTATTTGTCACTCAAACACCTTTTTGAAGTTTAGAATTTAACATATTCTTGATTTAACAGATTAGACTTGAGCATTGAAAAGACTAAAATCTAGACCAATGATCATAACATCAAACCATTCTTAATTTCATTAGACACATTATTATTTGATAAATTAAAGTTTTGTACTAATAAATATTTATTAAGTCATACAAACCCTATAAAATTTGTATATATTCTAGTATAAATAATTAAATAACTCAATAATAAAGTTTCATTGTTAACGAATTATTTTTATTAAAGTAAATAATAATAACTTTCTCAAAAATACATTAAAATGTGTATATGCTTTAAAACAATTCTATGTGTATTTCTCTCTTTGCACATTTTTTTCATGATATTATTTATACTATTTTACATGTTTAATTTCTTTTGCTCCTTAAGTATGTTTAGCATAATTTATAATCTTATTATTATTGCATTGACTTATTGTTCTTACACATTTGAGTGCATTTTTATCATGTTATCAATTTCTATAATAATAATAATAATAGTAATCTTGAGTAATTATCTTATTGGTTAAAATAATTATTCAAGATAAATATAAATCCTAAATAATGATAAGTATATGTTATAATTATTATTTTTTTAATAATAATAATAATAATAATAAATAAAAATTAACAGTAAAAAATAATAATAAGACCCAAAATTTAAGAAAAATTATGGAGCCACATTGTCACAAGAAATTTACTATATAGAGAAAATAATATTACAAATTACAAACTAAGGCTTAAACCTTTTCGAGTACCAAGAAGATGAAAAATTCTACCTATAATGACACTTAAATTTTGTCTCTCTGAATCAACACCCTTCAAAATATTTCTCAAATCTTCTCATGAGAGTTCTCTATTTTTCTCAGTAGGCACTCACACGACTTTTCACTAATTAAGGCTTTCAACTAGGTCTAAAAATAAATTCAAAATTGATCGAAATTGCCCATACATGTTTTTCGCATCTAAGCCTCTGCGGGTGCCTTGGCTCCTTGATAAATCTAAGATTTATAGTAAAATAAGTAATAAAAATATACACTTTTTTTGTTAGAAATGTATATTTTGATGTGTTTCCGTAGATGAACAAATTAACATCTCGCATAAATATGAAATTCTGGAAGAAACTGCCCCAGCGCGCCCCGGTGCGCTGCAGCGCTCTCAAGACAGAGAGCTCTATGATATCGCGCGTCGCAGCGGACACAAGACAGAGAGCTCAGCGCTATCGCGCACCAAAGTGGATCAAAACTAAGAGCTCGACGCTACAGCCGCCGTAGCGGACACAAGACGGAAAGATTGGCGCTATCGCGCGCTAAAGCGGATCAAGACAAAGAGATCGGTGCTATCGCACACCAAGGCGGATCAAGACAGAGAGCTCGGCTCTACAACACGCCGCAGCGGATACAAGACAGAGAGCTAGGCGCTATCGCACGCCTAGGCGGAAAATTCAATTAGCAAAAATTCGAAAGCAAAACCCAATGCACTGTAGCGCCCGTCAGAATTTTTGTCGGGAAAGCATTAAAAGCAGTATAGGGAAGGCCAAAATTCTCAAATACTTTATCTTCCCACACCAACCATTGAACCAAAACACTTTTAATTCTCCTCCTTCTCAAGAGAACAAAAAAATATGCAATTAAAGTCATTTACATCCTGAGGAGATGAAAGGGTTGCTGCACTAATGCTAAAGAAATTATCCATGATCTATAAAAGTTGAGAGAAAAGACTAAGAAATGGTTCTCCATTTTAACATTTAAGGTTCTAACTATTTGAAAGTGCAAAAGCTGAAGGAAGGAGAGAAGCCCTGCCCAAGAAAGGAGTAGGCTAACACCAAAGGAAAGAGGAATCGAGCTGAGGAAATATAAAAGGGAAAGAGATCGGTGATTGAGGAAGATTTGGTGAATACGATAGTAGTTCATTGTATTGTATCTCTATCTCTATCTTAATTTCTTTTCTACAAAGAACCATGCAAATGTTCAATATCTTGAATTCTTTTCTTTTACTTTTTTTGTAATGGAAGCCTAAACCCTCCTTGGGGAGGGTTGGGCATAAGCATGTAATGATTTGAGGGATTTAAAAGTGTTTGTACTCAATTTTGTCAATGAATAAATTTTATAGTCATTTCTTGATTATTGATATGTAGAATTGCTCAGATGAATGATGTGTCATGAATGTATCTATTTAAGTTAATGCTTTTAAATTAGAAAAACTATCAAGTTAGTTTTTCCTTTTATAACTAAGGGCATGCACATAGAGCGTCCTCGCCAAGGATATCTGTGACAATATTTATTGTGCGAGGATGATCAATGCAAAGCCTTAGGGTTTGAAATGAGCAGAGCGATGAAAAATTAAATGATTTTAGAGCTCCACCGCTCACCATTAGCTTAAGCTAGGAACATGTGCACAACTGCCGAGAGCCCAGTGACATTGTAGTATTGTTCCTCTAACTAAGCTGAGAAGTTGATGCGTGTGAGCCAAGAGCCACCAAATGTGCTCCATAGCTCATTTCAGTTAATGGAGGAAGATGAAGTGTTGAGCACTTGTGGGTGATGTGTGGTGTCCCGCTCCCCGTCGTGGTCTTATTAACCCTTAGGTTAACATGATTACGGTGAGGCAGTCACCAAATGACAAGGTCCTTGCTTATGGATAGGTTAGTGACTAATACTAACCCATTATAATCAAAGACTTTGTCATTATGCAATTAAATCATCACTAAATATAAATACAAAAATGAACAAAGTGCGGAAGTATAAATACAAACATCCATCCATCATATATAAATACAACATCTCAGAATAAGTAAAGTGCAGAAAATAAAGTTTAACCTGTATTATTACAATATTAAAACAGTTTATAAGATCTGAAAATAGCACTCAGCCTCACAATGCAGGAAATCAAATGAGCTAAGTCTAAAGATCTTCAGGTACACGCTCCTCCTCCAATGACAAGTCTTCCACTGGATCAACTGCTCCAAACAACTATGAACCTATCGTTATCGGTTTCATAATGATAGGGCCCCAGCCAACAAAAAAAAAATCTTAATTAGACAAAATATCTAACTACATTTTAGGGTAATCAGTTTATTATATTCATTAGATATCACCATTAACATTTAAGCACAAAAACATATAAGTAGGAGCAACAATGCGTAAGAAAGGACAAGGTAAAGTTATAAACAACTAGTTTATGACTTAAATAACTAGGAAGTAAGTACATACCTCCTTCATAGCAACTGCACAAGGTCAAGTAAGGAAATACTAAATTAAGCAACTATAAAAAAAATACATCCTAGACATGCTTATGATCAATATAGAATTATGCTAATTGACATAAAAGTAAATAAACATATAAAATATTATAAAATTGAAAACAAAACTAACATCCTATATCTGTGCAAACAATAAGTAAGACCATCATCCTACAATTGTATAAGCAGTAAGCAAGACTAGCACCATATATGCAAACAAAGCTAGAAATGCAGTAAAGATTGTAAGTAAATAAGTGCTAAAATGCAGAAAAGAATAAAGTAAAACAATAAATCTAGAACTGAAAGATGTCTTGGCTACTCGAACCACTCAACTGGAAGTAAACATAGTATCACTTAGCCTGATGGGCTAAGACAGAAACTCTGAACTGTATGCACTGAAAACACTTAGCCTGATGGGCTAAGGCAGAATACTGAACTAAATATTATTAAAATCACTTAGCCTGATAGGCTAAATAGAAACATCAAGTAGAAGTGTACTTAAACTAGTATAATCATATCAAATCCCGACTTATCAGTCAGTAAGGCAAGAGTCTACATACAACCCATCCTAGTATCGGACTAGACATGGCATAGACTATCGAACTAACTCTAAAGTCTAGCCGATCCCAGCGAAAGAAGTGAAGATGTATACTAATTAAGTTATATTCTACTAAAAATACGAGTAAAAGATCAAATGCTACATACTCATTAAATATCCTATGTATACAATATATGTTTAAGGTATAAAACTCAATTACAAGGTAGCAAAGCATCAATATCAAAGTGAGCAAGGGACTCAACTAGAACGCAGGTGATATCCATTATTGTCTAATTTATTTGTTGTATCTACTCTAAGTTACACAAGTTCATGATCTCCAAATCCTACTATCGAGTGTAACTCAGATTCACGACCTTATAAGTTGAAAACAATTAGAACTGATCAGGTTCTAATCTTATTAAATCAATGTCGACTATACAAGTTAAATAATAAATTAATCGACCTATTTTGATATTTTATCATAATCCCAATCCATCTTAATCGATCAAATCAAGATGAAAGGATTAAGAATGAAACTCTAAATATTGGGATTTAATCACTCAATCCAAAAGTGTATCTAAGGGTTTAAGGTTTATAGCCCAAGTCTTACAGATTAGGTTAAGGCAAATGCTAATGGTTAATCAACTCATTAGGATGGATCTCTATCCTTAGACCTAAAATTTAAAGATCAAATAATCATTTAATAGACTAAGTAAATCTATAAACTAATAAACTCAAGGCTTCACTTATCTCTCAGACACACATTCTAACTAATGTTATTAAGAGTTATGGAAAGATTTAAGAAGGTTTAAGGAAGAAGAAGGATTCATTATTTTACTTAGGATTTCTTAAGGATTTAAGATGAGATCTTAATCCAAGTTCATACTAAGCCTTATAATCACATAAATTATGATCTAAATTACTACTCTTACTATTTATAATGTTTAGAATATGATTATAGGGCCTAAAAATGCTAAACTCTAAATTTGGGCAAAATGATAATTTTGCCCCTGTTTAAGGGTTTAAAAGAACAACTTTTGATCTAGGGTTCCTAATCTAAAATTTTTAGTGGCAAACTATTTCTTACTGCCTAATATAAGATTAGACAGCAATTACATAAATTTTGGGTAACTATTAAGCCATATGCGATCAAATTAATGAATTTGACTCATAGAAGCATTTTGGTAAATTGGCCTAATAAAATTTAAATTTTCTATCAGTTTATTGTTGCTTACTGTCTAAGGGTTCCATAGAACCTAAAATTACTAAATTCTGATAAGTATTGGCTAAGTTATAGCCAATACAAACTTAGGGGTAAAAGAGTAATTTAGGGTTTCTTAATTAAGGGTCAAAAATCTTAACTTATCCAATTGGTGTCCAAATTGAGTGAAATCAGTGGTTATGATTCACAAATGATCCACTGATTACATTGACTATTGGTAGGCTCAATTTGGATTCAAATTGGCAAAATTATGGCCTAATTAGGGTTTAGGGTGATTAGTGAGTGATTAGTTAAATTAATCACCAAATCATTAAACCAATTACACCACTAGGTTTTAATCTACTCTAGGAGTTCTCTAAAAATTGAATTATTCAATTTGAATCATTAAATTTGCTAATCTTCACTAATCAAGATTTAGAGTAATTAGGGTTGATTAATAAATCTAACTGTTGGATCTTAAATATTTTTATAGATTATTGTTAATTAGGTTTTTTTGATCAAAATGGATATATGGATTACCTGATTTGGAGTTCAATTGACCAACTTATGGTCAATTGAAGTTCTAGGGTTAATTAGGGTTAGGTCCTAAATGTGATTAAGCTAAAACTAATTCCAACAACAAAATAAACACTACTAGATTAATCCTTAGGGTTTGCTGATCACTTTGAGACCCATATTCAATAGGCTTGGATTAGTGTGTGCAAAGTTATGGCTTAATGAAAATTTGAACTAATTATGTCACATCAAATGAACCCTAAATATCACTAAGTGAAATATTAGTTAAAATAGAAAATTGACAGCACCAATAAATTCCTTGAATTTTTCTGATTCTAATGATATATAATTTTGCTATAATTAGATTTATATTTTGCAAAATATGAATGCCTAAAGTTTATAGATTAATTGATTAAATTAAATTTAATTATACTGATTTAATTTATATTATTTAAAACGTAATTAATTATATATATAATTAATAATTAACTTCTGTAGGATTCAGACAGCCGGCAGATCCCATGTCCACGTGGCATGACGCGATTGGGCTTTGGAATAGCGGCGGGTCCCACAAGCCTGAATAATAGCTGACACGTGGGCCCACCTTGCATCAGCTGAGCAGATGGAAAGATGTGCGCGAGACCTATGGTACACGCGTCTGAGCGACAGGGCATCCGCGTGTCGTGCGGGACCCACGCGTCAGAACCACGTGCCACGATTACGGGTCGAGCCCGAGTCGACCCGACATCTTCTCTTCTCGCTTCGTCCCCGCGACATAAAACTAAGGCGCAAAAATTTAGGGTTCTTCCGGAGATGTCAGGGCGCGGCTCGCACGGCGTTGGGTTGGCAATGACATGGGCTAGCTTTTGGCAGTTGGATCCATACCGGAGATGGACTACAACGAACACAAAACCTAACCCTAGCCTGAAGCCTACGGACGAGTTAGGCGAAATTGTGGACTACTGTGGATCATTCTGCAAATTAGTCGCTTCCGGGTTCAATCAAGTCGATCAAACTCGATAGATGGGCAATCACTAGTCCGGAATAAGCAATCGAAACTTAAATATTGCGATTTGATAAAGAACTTAAGGTGTTTTGGGCATACCATAAATGAATGGTTCAATCGGTGGTTTCGATTTGCAGCTCTTTGTCCCAATAAATCTCAAAGCGTTCGATTGATAAGTTTGAGAAGAGTAGAAATAGAAAGGTTACAGTGGTGGATTCGTCTGATCGACGTGCGGCGAAGGATTGGAAGGATGCGCGTCGAGGGTTCTTCGCCGCGTGTTCTTCGCAGAGACAAAGACCCTCGACCGTTTGATCGAGCGATCAGACGGTGCGAGCGCTCCGTTCAATCAAACGGTAAGGTTAGAAGTAGGATGATGGTGTTAAGAAGGAATGCGACGGCGCCGTTTGAATTAAATTAAATTAAATATAATATTAATTAATTCATTTTAAATAGATTTTATTAATTACAATTAATTGATTTAATGCATTCCAAAAATTTCCAATAAATTACCCCTAGTTAATTGAGGGGTGAGGAATGCAACGGCGTAATCGAATTTTTGTTCTGACGAGTATTTAATTATTTGATTTTTTGGGGAATTTAAATAATATTAAAATATTCGCCGAAAATCAAACGACTTCCAATTGCCTCCAAAACTTCCCCCCTAGCTAATTTGGGGGTGGTGAACGCAATAACAAAGTTAGATTTTTGATTTGAGTTCAAATAAAAAGTCAATTTCTAGGATTTTGGGATTTTCCAGAAATCTAGATTTGATCCAGTTAATTCCTGATTTGACATAGATCTTAGAGATGAGTTTTATATGACTTAGTTAGTATACTAGAACTATAATTAAGACTTAATTAGTCTTAATTGATCTAGGTAATAACTTGGGTTGTTACATGATGAGACACAACCCGCTTGACTCAATGACTCTCTTCCTTAGCTAAACTGAGAACCGACGCATGTGACGCTATTAGGTGGAATCAAGCTTACGTGATCGCACAATTAAAACAATATGTTTGAAAACTTAGACGTAAGTATCAGATTTAACTAATATTGATCATGTGAGGGTCTATGTGCCGGATTAAACCTTCTTAAGTTCATCTTTGAGCATCAGGCATAACTTAGTTCGAATTAGGGGACACTCTAAGGAAGATTATTATTGCTTTATTATAATTAAAACATCTAAGTAATTCGACATTTAAAATTGACAAAGAAGAGTACTTACATGAAGCTCTTCAATGAATTACATGTTAAACCCAACTCTCCATATTGTCTCAACTTGTAGTTTTTAATCAATGAAACTTTGATTGCTAAATTGGAACCAACAACACAAATTAAATCATTGTTCAAACATCTGAAAAAATAAATATACTTTAGTAATGAAATACTTTATTCTCAGTGGACAATAATTCTTGGGACTTCAAATCCCTTATTACTTCAAACCACATGTACTTGCGTGTGAGCGCAGACGTGTATTTTCAGTATGTCAAGTTTTTGGCGCCGTTGTTGGGGATCGAAAAATTGTTTCGTATTAAAGATAATTTATTAGTAATTGGTGATTTGGATTTTTTATTACTAAACATATTTTTTTTTGTTTTTGTAATTACACTTGTTATTACTTTTTAGCTTAGTTTTTATTAAACTAGCTTTTCTTCATTTTTTTATCTGATTGCTATGAACTATGCTCTTACTAATAGAAATTTGAATTGCATGAGTAGAAGAGATAACTCAAATATTCTCTTTGACCCTGAAATAGAAAAATCATATTTAAAAGATAGAAGAGAACAATTAATTTTAAACCTGCTCAATTGTCTAAAAGCTCTACCCCTCACAGTTGGTAACTCAAACACACGCTTTATTTTTTTGAACTTTTAAAAATTCAATAAATTGAGAACATTAAAATGCATGTCTGAATTTATCAATTTTTGTGTCATTATGTTGAGTATATTATTTAAAGGTTGCTCGAGAAATTTTATCGATTTTGGAGCGCCGGTTTGATCTCAATTAATTTTCGAAGTTCAAAACTTCAGAAATTAATGTAAAATAAAATATTACTCTGAATCGATAATTTTTGGTGCGAGGGTATTCGTTATGTCATAACACACCTCGATGTCAAGTTTCGTTATTTTTGGACGCCAAACGGCGAAAAAATACGAAAATTTTAAATTTAAGTAATTATTTGAAATTCCTTAATAATTTCCTTCTATTCGCATGTGGGACGATTTGGCTAGGAAATTCTTAGCCAAATAATTCCCATCGGCAAAAACTGCTAGGTTGAGAATAGAAATAACCAATTTTTGCCACTATGAGGGGGAGACACTTTATGATAGCTGAGAATGTTTTAAGGAGTCCCTTAGGCGTTGTTCTTATCATGGGTTTCTGCAATGGATGCAAGTTCAGACATTCTATAACGGACTGAACGCACCCACAAGGACCCTAATTGATGTAGCTACTGAAGGGTCACTTAGTAGCAAAACCCAAGATGAGGCCCATGACCTATTAGAGGAAATGGTAAATAATGCTTACCAATGGCCTACTGAAAGGCTTAATTTCAATAAGAAAGAGATTAATAATGTGAATGAGATGAATCAAATTCTAGCTCTCCAAAATAAAATTAATGCTCTTAATAAAAAGTTTGGTAGTATGAATTGTAATAATGCCCAAGAAATTTATTGTGCTTTGTGCAAGAGAAGACATTGTAGTGACAATTGTAATTTTAACAACCCCTTCGCACATTTTGGAACCGAACAAGTAAATTTTCTAAGAAATAATAACTCAAACCAAAATCATGGGCAAAACAATCCCTATTCAAACACATATAATCCAGAATGGATGAACCATCCAAATTTCTCTTAGAGCAATAACAATACAACCGAAAACTTTAACAATAACACGACACTAGCTAGGCAATGGCACAATTCTAATCATAATTAGCAACCCCAAGATCTAGGTTTTGAGGGAGCTTTCAATACCTTTAAAGCTGAAACAACCAAATTTATGAAAAGAACATAAATGACTTTAGCCACCACGATGCCTCAATCTAAGGGATTGAGGTATCCCTTAGGAACATTAAAGTTCAATTGGGTCAAATTTCTCAACAGCGATCCATACGTCAGCAGGGAACTTTACCTAGTTCCACCGAAGTGAACCCAAGAGAGACAGTGAATGTCATAAATTCTGATGGGTAAGAAAATGATTGCTTAGGAACAAACTTAGAAGGAAGAATTGAGTAAAGAAAAGTAGGAACAACTAGTACACCAATTTTAGAAGGAAGCATGATTGTTAGGAAGTGTGAGGACCCAAGGAGAATGAATATTCCTTGCGTCATCGAGGTTAAAATTCTTTTAAATCCCTTGTGTGATCTAGGAGCTTCCGTTAACATGATGCCTTTTATATATCTATGAGAAGCTGGGAATAAGGGGGACAGAAAGCACCCCGACAATTCTTGAAATCCAGATAACGGAAACTCATGCTTTATTTTTTTGAACTTTTAAAAATTCAATAAATTGAGAACATTAAAATACGTGTCTGAATTCATCAATTTTTATGTCATTATGTTGAGTATATTATTTAAATGTTGCTCGAGAAATTTTATCAATTTTGGAGCGCCGGTTTGAACTCAATTAATTTTCGAAGTTCAAACTTCAGAAATTAATGTAAAATAAAATATTACTCCGAATCGAAAATCTTTTGGGCGAGGGTATTCGTTATGTCATAACACACCTCGATGTCAAGTTTCATTATTTTTTGACGCCAAACGGCGAAAAAATGCGAAAATTTTAAATTTAAGTAATTATTTGAAATTCCTTAAGAATTTCCTTCTCCCCCCGCCTTTGAATCGGATCGCAGGAGGCAAGCTTTGTCTAGCGAAGGTTCCTCCTGCCAGGAGCCGTCTGTGCTGTTTTTGGCGCAGGTTGGTCGGCCAACCTACTGAACCCCCCCAGCCTTCCTCCTTCACTCTCTTCTTAAACTTCTCCCCTCCCTTCCTTCTCTTCCCCACTTTCTCTCAGTCTCCTAGCCTTCCACAGCAGCAGCCAACCACCAACTCCCTTCCCTTCCCAGCCAGCCAACCCTCTTGCCACTGCCAGCCACCCAGCTCCCAGCCAACTCAGCCAGCCAACAGCCACCTAGTCCAGCTGTCCGGCCACCCCCTTTAGCCGTTCGCCTCTCTCAGTTTTCCAGCAATACTATTCTAGGTAAGAGGCAAGGGAAAAAAAAGGAGGAAGAAAATGATGAGGAATTTTGCCTTCTTATGTTTTTCTTTTCTCTTTAGTTCTTTTTCATAATATTTATTATTATGTTAATAATAATAGTTTTATTATCTCAATTTCGTCATTCACATTATTATTATTTTCATTAATTAATAATGAATAACAGTGAAAATATTACAAGATAACTATTATTTTTATTTTGTCAATTTCAATTCAGTCATTTCCATTCTATCTTTTTCTTTCGTACATTATTATTATCATTATAATTATAATAATAATAATAACGTTATAATAAATATTATTGTTATCGCAGTAACTTAAAATCAAATTTTAATCAAAATAATAAAACGAAAAAAGAACATAATATAAATAAAGATAATAATTACTTCTAAAAATATTGGCTAAAAGCTAATTTAAAATATTCAAATCTAAATACAGATTCGAACAAACTGTCGCACTTTTGAACTTAAAGAAAAAGGTACCCAGTATATGACTTGTATTACTTTTTGCACTTTATTGCTGCTTAGCTTCGCTTTGAGCCAAATTCGTATTGAAGCTTGGTTGATTATTCGTAACTAACATTTCTTTTATAACATGATTGTTACTGGAAAGATGATATCAGTAACATTCATAGGTTGCTAGAAAATTAACATCAGCAACATTCGTGAGTTACTAAAAATGACATCAATTACATCTGTGGGTTGCTAGAAAAAAGACATCAGTAATATTCGTGATGGGTTACTGAAAAAACGATATCAATAACTTACATTTTGTGATAATATTTTTCGCATTAAATCGATTATTCCTTTTGTGTTATTGTCTTATTTTTCCTGCATATTTATCACACCCTTATTTCCGATAATCGCATCTCTATTTTTATAAAAATATAATATTTATTGTTTATTGCGGTACTTAGAGTATTTTTCTAATTACTCAAAATTCTAATCCCAGTGTTACTTTCACTACAATACCATGTCATGTGCTTTAGAGAGAATTCAAACAAGAACCATAATTTATACATTTTCAAACATGCTAATGAATCTACAGGGCTACTTTACTTTTACTATATATTTTGCTTCTAAAAATTCATGTGCATATAACATCATAGGCTACTAAGAAAAAAAAAAGAATTTTTTTTTTGTATAAAAGATTATTGAAAATTAAGCAAAGATGATATATTTTAAAATTGAGTCTTAATGTAAGAGATCATATAAAGAGATAGAACATGATTCCGTTTCAAAAATACTTTACTAATCATCAAATTATAAATATATATATATATATATATCAACAAATTCATTATTCGAATATGAATTGAAAATTAACAATGCTATTTGCCAAACCAATAAAACATTGAAAAACCAGCATTCTTCAGCTCACCAACAAATTATAGCGCATGAAATAAATCACATTTACAGAAGATTCTTTTAATCTTCTTATTGCAACAAATATACAGAACAGATTACCCAAGGTAAAAAGCAGAGGGACTCATCAGTCAACAATGCAATCACTTTGCAACAGTTTGACTGCCTTGTTCTTGCTCGAATCAACCACAAATTGACACAAAACATGCCTCCGATGCTTCACTCTAACCAGTTTTCCGACCACATTGGCTCGGGTGATCAAATCAAAATTCAAAGTTAAGGGAACGGAGCCACCGGTGTTTGATAGAGGCAAGCCCGCGCTGGCCCCATACAGAGGAACCTTGTCTCCTCCAAGTATTACAGATCTATTTTTATGGCTTCTTCTGGGTTGGTAGTACTTTTTCAGCTGTGCATTAAACCCACATTGATAATGATGCATAAATGGAACGAAAAGCAAGCAACTTGCAGCTCATTGATGATATTACAGTTAAGCAGTCAATTTGAAGCCCTCTTTTCATTTCAATCGACTTGTACGTAAAACCATTGATTCCTTCATATTTATACACTGAGCAACCAAACTTTGATATGCACAGACTGATGTTATTAAGATAATAAGATAAAAATCAACTGTTTGGTTGATTGTTACTTGGCAGATAATTGTGAGAGTATTATTAAGATAAATACAAAACATTGACAGTTTAGTGATAAAATTAAAACAAAGATAAGGAATCATGGTTTGATTGCATGTTACAAGAGATTCAATCATCAGTATGCTACTTTCAGTTTTTTCCAGTTTGGAAAATGCCTTTTAATTAGTGATGTGAGCGAGGCTTTGACGTCTACCGACCACAAACGTTGCAAGTAGAAGGAACACTCTAAAACCATAACTTATCACCTCATTCTATGCATACCATTGAAATCTTAATATTATACTCACTTCAAGCTTTGGCTGAATGATATATACACATCAGCACGCCAAACCTCACAAGATAACTTTTATACAATAAATTCTCTCATTCCTCGATTCATTCCAAAGCGAGTATGAGCGTTTCTTATATAAACGCAACACATAAGCTGAAAACCAAAATGCCCTCAGAACTAAAGTATCCTCAAGTTATCTTTAAACTCAAGCCATCAAAGTTGCAAAAATTAAACACCTGCTTGAAGATGTACTTTAAGCTTTGGTGTTCATTAAAAAATAGACACTGAGCATCTTAAAAGTAACATCTGCACAACATCATAATAAACATGATTGCAATAAGCTCCAAGGTATGCACATGGTAGCTCTTCTCATGTAGATGAAGTGTCTGGAGGCAAATGAAATAACTTGACATCTTCGAATGAGTACAGATGCAAATGAAGTAACACAGATGCATTGCTGAAGATTTGGGATCTATCACATCTAGAAGCAAATTCAGAATAGATGCCGAAACAAGATACTGCTTTAACTAAATGAAAGCGTCATTTATATTTCAAGAAGAGACAGTTGTAATGCCACATTTTAAGATCTCAAGTTCTAACTAGTTTATCAACCTCAATCTATGAAACCTTGTAATATTGCTTAGGCTCTTTGCTATGCATTTGAAATTTTCTTTAGTCCGAGCTTATGGAAAGATTTAAGACTTTATGTGGTAAATTATTTTGAACAATTTGAATCAGAATTCAAAATTTAATAGCAGAAACATTTATTCAAAACTTATAATACCAATACTACGGCACATGCTCCAAAAAAGTCAATAAACTGTTAGATATCCAAAAAGAGAAAAATCCTCTTAATCCTTAAGTCATTCCTCATTCTCCATTATTCCTGATTCTTGCTGTGTTTGGCTTCAATCTTACTCCTGGTTTCTCTTTCTTCCAAACTTCAGTATACTTCATCCATCTCCTTCATTCAAACAACTCGAGTAGCTTCTTCAGATATTTTCACTCATAGTATAGAATGAGTAGGAATCCTATGTATTGAAATTTTGTGCTATGATCTTTATTAGCTCTCTTAGCATGTTACTAATTCTTTGATCAAGTTTTAATTTATGATTGCACAGAAATACATGGCTTGTAACCTATGCATGCTACTTACACTGCACTTAAGATCAAAATTAGTAGGTATCTAAAATTTATCATAAAGTTTTAAGGTTTGTGCTTAAAAAACTGGTATAGTAACTATATGTGGAAAAACTAGTCATGTTTGAACATAAGAATTCAAATAAATTGAAATCACATGCAAGCCAAAAGAAAAATCCACCAAGCTTATTAAACAAAAACATTGCTAATGAGAGTTTCCCTTTTGGAGACAATTTAGGACTGCATGCCATCAATTTATACTGGAACAAAAATTTTAAGATATCACAAACAAGTAATAAAAGAAATATGGGATACAAACCCTTTTAACTCCCATGGTTTTTGAAAAAATTATTTTGTGAAATTCATGAATCAATGATTGTAATATCAAATATTTATACTCTGAGTTCATATTATACGCAGGTTTATTATGAATTTGAGACATTTATAAGGTCACAAAGATGATTTCATGGAGGTTTCATCTTTTAAATGAATCATCTAAGATGAACAGTGAACAAATTGCCTATGATGAACCACTCACAAATCTTAATCCTCTGCTTTCTATTCCCATTAGAAAATTTTATTTATGTGAAATTTAATAGTTTTATAATATTCTATTTTCTATACTGATATCTGAGATGATCCAATAAGGTGTTGGCTAAGATGATATACACCAAAAGTCAACATTTTGTATTTCGGTACATAATTCAAAGCAAAATTAAAGGTAACTTTATTTGGGATACCTTTTTTGATGTTGTGCTTTATGTAAAGCTGTATTTTATCTGGTTTCAAACATTTGAAGAGCTACTTTTTGTCTACTTTATATAAAGAAATCCCTCATAAATTAAATTTCAGAAAGCAATTTTCAAAGAGCAACAAACTGCTTTCTACCATTTACAATATAAATTACTGTTTTGCCCTTTACCCTACACTACTATTGCTACCGACCAACTCAACGATCGCTCACTTAGTCGCTAGCTATTAACCAACTGCCGCTGGCAATTGTTAACTATAAGCACAATACTGTCGTAGTATAGCATCCAAATAGTAATAGTTAATATCTCTGTACCACCTTCACATAAACTTCTTTAACACTTGCAACTATCCCAAAAAGAACCTATAATTTACAATATTTCATTAAGCTTTCTCTCTCTCTCTCTCTCTCTCTCTCTCTCTCTCTCTCTCTCTCTCTCTCTCTATCTCTCTCTCCCCCCCCCCCCCCCCCCCCCCCACATTTAAGCCTAATCTTCAATTCATAACGCTAAGACTTTATTCATTTTGCATCTTTCCTAGTTCCTTGGTTGCTTAAGACTCCTGGAACTCCTACCAAGTATTTCATGCTTGATAAGGTCAACCTCTCACAATCCCTTCTCTTGATTCTTGAACATATTTGAGGTCTCTGGAGCTTTTTTTCCTACTTGGAATACAATAAACAACTTCCTTGTTAGAAGCTAGAGCAATAATCTCAACAAAATTACCCCTTCAAAAGAGTGCACACACTCCATCATCATCATCTTTACAACGGTTTCATCTACATTTATCTCAACATAATAATTTCTGCCAAAGTTCCTAACATTGCTAAGATACATCCAACCTCTACTCTTGCAACCTCTAAGTTGGGCTTTGCCACATCCATGGGCCCATCTTTCTTCTGCAATGATACGAAGCTGCTCCTATTCTAGTTAAAAGACAAAATATCATCATCATCAAAAAGCTAGAATCTAAATTCAAAATTTCTTCCTATTCCAGTTAAAAGACAAAATATCAACATCATCATCAAAGCTAGAATCTAAATTCAAAATTTCATCCTCAGCACTCTTCACTATGGATCTCATTAAAATCACTAATGAAAGATAACTTTGAAATAACACTTCACCACTAGTTATAGGAAAGGAAATTACAATAGATCACTCGCATTTAGAAACCCCAAAAGTCATTTTGACAGGCTCTTAGGTTCAGGTGAATGAACAAAATAGTATGTTAATATTTTATGTAAAAAATGATTTAAATGATACATTGCAAGAAAAAAGGTTTTAGTGCAGGTTGTTTCAATAAAGAAAATTACAGTATTATGTACTCATATACCTCCTTTTATTTTTTAAAACAAATTTCATATTTTAACCAAACAATAAAAGTATATTAAGAGTATTATGTGGCCTTTAAATTATTCAGACAATGCCTTATCAAATGTAGAGGACTTCACATATGCATTTTATGCTCAATAATGAGCTTAAGATGTCTTTTGCCTTTAGAAACAGAAAAAAAAATTTGAAGTAAAGTAGCTTAACCTGGGGTGATTAATAAGCCTATCACACTAACAGAACTTGTATTACAATTATTTAAGTTGTTTGAATACTTAATGTTGCTAAGAATAAACAGTGCGAAGCAAACTTACTTGACCTGTGGCAATTACAATATCCAAGTACTTGAGATTAATAGAATTTGATGTGACATGAATGCCAAATGTTGATGCTGGATTATGCACATTTATATTAAGGGAACAATTCACTGTGATCATCTTGGTTGGGACCCCAGTTCTATCTGAACCCTGACCAGAATAAAAGTTGTTCATCAGCAGGCTCTGTATTGATAAAAGAATGATTATGTCAAATTCGTTAATCATCGCATCATAGACTAAATAACAACATCCACAGCACATCATTACAAGGGAAATAAATAAAAAGAAGATTCAATATATGTCATACCAACTTCCTAATTAATATCAAAATACCAAAAAAAATTATGATAAATACCGTGTGAAAACAAATGTTTAAAATTGCACTTTTAGCATAAAATAGAGATGAAAGAAGTGGCCAGCATCCTGTTTTCACATGTGGAGATGAAAATTAGTCTTTTAAAATTTTTCATTGAGACCAATCACCATCGTTGTTCATCTTCCACAAGCTTTCCATGTAAAAAATTCCTCGTATATCTAGTATTATCCATGTGCGAGAAATCCAAACAACCCCAAGATACACTAATTTATCTCTATCAATATGAATTTCCTGCACCAAACGTAGCTAATGCTTCCATTTTCTCAACATGCAGCTCATCATAATCAGATAAACAAAAGATACTAATGGCAATAGGTATTGTGTTTCATGTAGTACAGCTAGAATGGCACCCACATGCCTTTACTAAAGAAGGTAAGCTATAGAGTTTTGCACAGGGAAGCCCGAAGAAGTAGCCATGAAACATATCACCATCATGCAATTCAACTGCAACTTATATATATACATTAATTAAGCAGCAATCTAAAACAGCTTGAATTCAATTCCTTCCATCATCTTCTAAACCTCTTTTTATCTCCCTGCATATAAAAAATCAAAACATGGCTGAAAATTCAAATGACCTAAATTTAAATAAAACTAAACAGTGTTTTCAACCCATTCATCACTCCTATTAACAAGATCCCATCAAATAAATCCGTGCTGCAAATGATTCATCAATAAAAAAGAAAAAATTCGAGCGACGAGAAAAAAAGAAAAAGAAAAAGAAAAGGTAATATAAATATATAACTGAAACTCGCCTTCACCACCACATCTGTTTTGTAAGGCCGGCTCGCTCCCCAGATAACAAAGCAAAATGTAGCAAACATCAAAACAAAAGCAAGGAGCGCCAGCAAAATCTGACAACGTCGAGAGAGCCCATTGCTGCCCGCTTCAATATCATCATACGGACCCTCTTCCTGAATCACAGTGCACTCAGGCCACCCCTTCTCATTCATCCTCTTCGCCCCTCTCACCTTTGAGGATGACCTAAAGATCCCAGAAATACGGCTGGCAGAAGAATTCCTGGAGTGCCGGCCAATGGAAGGGTGCGATGGTGATTCCATAGGGCTATTGTTAACAGGAGTGGCCTGCATAGAGGCGAACTTGTCCCCATCGTGGGAATCCCTTGAAGGGCTCTGCACATAGTAGACTGGCCTCTTGGGTGACAGAGAAGGCGACGAAGGGGCCAAGCTTGTGGCATCAGAATCAGACTTGGAATGCATCATCATCCTCTCAACCTGTCAGTGTTCTGCAATTGCTGCAGCTTCAGAACAAAATTAAGCAGGAACAAGACAGCGAAGACACTAGAACGAAATTTCTTTACTATACAAGAACAGCAAACAGGCCGTGAGTATTTCTCAGCTTCAATGCACCGGGCATTGATTCAAAAAGAGTAAAATCACTGATTCTTCCATTTTTGTTTATTATATGAACTGGAAGGAAGCAAAAAGAAAATATACCTAGAGCCAACTTTCTTCTTAAAGATCTTCTTCAAATTTATGGCTTGACCTAAGATCTTTGGAATGGTGTTCCCTCCTAGGAAAGGAGAGCTGTCCTTCACCTGATTCTCGTTCTCCTCCACCAGCGTGCTTAACTACCGGGAAAAAAAAAGCTAAGTAGCAGACCAGTGGCGGGTGGGAAATTATTTCTCACTGTGCTTATAACAAATCCTTTAAATAAATATCTCATTAGAAATAAATTATATTTACAAAATAAGATAAGCATGAAATTACAAGATTTAGATTTTAAATTTTTTTTAAGAATTTAAATTTAAAGAAGGAAATGCTTATAGCACCCAAAAATAACTCATTCGAATTTAATTAATATTTATTTATTTATATTAAAATAATATAAATATTATTTTAAAATTTTATATTAAAATAATATTTAAATTTTATTAGATAAATTTTTCTAAATAACAAATCAACAAATTTAAATAGCACTTCTTTTTAACCAACTCAATTACTCACTTGCCATAGTAACATTCACAATTTATTATCTTTTCTTAAATAATAAAAGAAAAATTTTAAAAAAAAATATTTAAAATTATGCTTTTTTATTATTTGAAATAAAAATTTCTGTACCACTATATATATTATAGATATTTTAATATGCATTTATTTTACTTTTAATTTAAAAAATTAATAAAATTAAAATATATAATAAAATTATACTTTAGGCCAAAAAAATAAAATAAAATAAAATATATCAATTTCACTATATATATATATATATATATATATATAAAAGGAAATATTACGTTACTAATTTAATTTTTATTTACTGTTTAAACTCTACGATAAACCTTAAAATAAAATTACAATTGGGCAGCAGCAGTGACTGTCGGCAGGGTTTTATAAAATTATTTTATTTTCGAAAGAAATATTTAAAAATTCTGAAATAAAAATTATGATAATAAGAAATAATTATTAAAAAATACTCATAAAATAAATATATATCATACTAATTATAAATAATTTTTAGGTCATCAGATCTACAATTTAACTAATATTTGCTTTTCGTAGCCACATCGGTTAAAATGCGTTTTTTCTATGCGGTTGGTTCAGCACATATGACAGCGGATCCACGCTTTAAGAAGAGATTGGGACCAATACATTCTTCCTCCTTTAACTTTATTTATGTTAACTACCTTAATAAATGCTTCAGTAAATTTTAATTATTATAAGTTAAACATTAATTTTAAATTTTTAATAATAATAAAATATTAAAAATATATATATTTAAAGATATTATAGCAGCTAATTCCTATCAACTAAATATTTACTGTAATATATAAATTCATCTCCTGTTTTATATATTTAACAAATTATTATTTAATTATACTTATTTTATGATTTATAGTATGAAAAGATCCCAATTTTAATGAATCATGATAAATTCATAATAAAACTTTTAAATTTTATTAATATTATTTATGTAGCATATTGATTTTCTTAAATTTTATTAATTTTTATACTACCTAATTTTTTATAAAAATAATATAATAATAATTAATACTAGTTAAACAACAAATAAATTGTAATTGAATTAAACACACCTAAAATTAATATTAATATTGTATTTGCATTTATATTAATCTCTTATATAATATTTATAATATACTTTTGTCATTAAAAATCATATCCAACTTATGATATATATATATATTGACTGGCATTTACACTTTAATTGAAACGCTACGTCTAAGGATTTGAGTTGATTCCAAGGTAACCAAATCAAAATTGGTCTACACCTACTTCAAAATTTGAATCCTCCTAGGCTATATCTCTTAAATGAGAGGGAGATTCGCACTAAGATTGATCAAGGATTAATCTCTTAATCAATTAATTAAAGATTATATTACATAAATTGGAATCTAATATTAATTCATGATTGAGGCTTAAAGAAACTTGGAATCTTATCAATTAAGGGTTAGATAGGTCATGGGCTAAGCAAGTGGCTACTGTTGTTTATTCATGCTTAATGGGAATATCAATTAAGCATAAAACTAGAGAGACAATTTGAGGCTTAGATTGGGTACTAATCTTATTTCATTTGTATATTTAGTAAAGATTAATTAAGCTCCTATAGCTACCAAATTTACTAGATGAATCATTACATGTCTAGCAGCTTAATCTTAAGCTTTACTAATCAAGCTTAAGCCTTGAGACCTAATAACGATTGAAAAATGCAAATATATAGATTCAGTGGAAGCCCTAATTAAGTGTAAGTTTTAATATAAATAGCAATAACATTACAGTTAATCAATAGGCTAAATCACATAATAATAATTGCTAATCAAAATGAAAATTTTGCTTAATGAAGAATATCATACATTGATGCTTCCTTTCTATTTGATCAAACATAAACTTCTCTATCCACACATAACTAAACACAACTACCACTAAACTCCACAGCAGCTCTAAAGTCAATGCAAGTCATTCTAACAGCACCATGTAGGGTGGCTACTAATGGAGGAACAAGAGTTTAGTAAAATCATTACTTATAAGGTTAGCAAACTGCAATGGCCTTAAGGATAAATAAACAAGTTTGATTGGGGTTGATTATAGTTTCAAGAATCTTAAGAAGGGAGGTAGAGGGATGAACGAATGAGACTGGCTCAGGAAACTCAAATTTTTGAATTTTTGAAATTAATATTTGAATGGCTTAATAAGGTTTCTAGGCTTCATTAAGTTAAGTGAAAGTTAATGGAAAGTAAAGTGAACCATTTAGGAGTGATTGGACAACTTAAGATTCAAATCCATAGTGGAGGGATTAATAATTTTGAACTTAAAGAAACCAACCATTGATTGAACATAAATTAAATGTTCAATTAAATTAAATCTCTAGGAATGTGCAGGGTTAACTAACTTGATAGCTAACATTCTGTATTAGCCAATTTTAAAAACTTATTCTGTTCACTTTAATCATCAATTAATCCATTCCATTTGCATTCAAAGTTTAATTAAGGTCTTAATAAATTTACTAAAAGCAAATAAGCCAGCTAGAATAAATTGAAAGTAGTTTCATAACGCCTGGAAAGTGCCTCTTTTGCTCAAATTAAGGCAATGACTGTGCGGGTCAGGCAGAAGATAGTACAAGTCGAGTCACTGGTGAAGAATAATAAATTATTTAATTGTAGTTGCTCACTTGTATATCGATTTAAATACAATAATTATCAAACATTTCACAATTTTAAATCATAATCTATTGTTAGATGTTATCCATGTGATTAAATCTCATATATAAGTTTGAATTATTCTGATAGCTTTGAGGCATCTAATCAAGATCCAATGATTATAAATTAATCCATAGTTTCTTAAGCAAATTATTTATATTTAAAAAAATTATATTTATTTGAATTAATTAAACTAAAAAAAATACATTTTGCATTTTCTTATCAAATAATGTTAAAACATTTAGATAATTTATTAGAAAATACTAAGAAATCTAATGAATCCAAAAAATATATTTATTTTTAAGTTTTAACAAATATATTATTTTATATTAGTTCTTAAACTAAAAAATATAAAATCTTAAAAAATTATTTAGTGATAAAATAAATATTCATTTTTACCAAAATATTAATATTTTTTATAAATTCCTAAATATTTTGGGAAATAATTTTAAATTTGATTTCCCAATAAATATTTAAATTTTATATTCAAATTTTAGAATTTGTAACTTATAATAATCTAGAGTTATTAAACTTATATTGTACATTTTATTACGCTTATGTTATCTATTTTTTTAGTAATTAAAATTAAAAACACATAATAAGGCGAAGCTTAAATATAAAGCATCAATTCTAAAGTCATTATTATTAGGGACTTGGACACACCTTTCAGTCCTCATCTAAGAACCAAAGAAGAACTCGTTAGTGAAAATACCAAGCAATCATGACTTTGTCAACTTTATAAACATAAACAAACAATCAACAAAAAGAAAATAAACAGAGCATAGAAAACACAAATATATGTGATAAAACCTAAAATACCAGAGAAAAAATCACTGACACATCACGAAAAATTTCACTATTATAATTAAAAAGAATATAGAAGAGTGTTTTATTTTTCAAGAGCTCTCAAAGCATTCCCCAACCCAACTTAAAGCTATTTATTACTCATAATAATCAACCTTAATAATTCTCTAGCCACCAGCACACATGCACAACACTCACATATTAATCACAAGCTCTCTTAGTTATTTGAGACTTCCAAATAGCCCCCATCTAATTGTAATGGTCATACATGTTGGATACATGTCCTACGCGCCCCTCCTGAGCATGCTACATGCCCAATTAAAAATTATCTGCTCTAATTTTCTCATGAAATTTGTCTTTATATCTGGTGTTCGGTGCACCCAAGCATCAAGGTTTTGAGTTATTTTTGTTGTGCTAAAATGCACATAGCACTTGGGCATGCCCATATGCCCAAACCTCTATCATGAGTCATACTTAGATTTAGTTGAGCCTAGGCACACCTGTAACAACCCAAGTTGTTACCCATATTAATTAGGACTAATCTAAGTCCTAATCTTGATCCTAAGTATTAATCAAGTTATTAGGAGTCAAATTTTAAGACTTTATCCAAATCAGGAGTCAAACAGATCGAATCCTAATTTCTAGAAAATCCAGAAATTCTAAAATTTGACCTATCTAAATTTACCTCAAATCAAAAATTGGACTTCGCCATTGCGCTCATTGCCCCCAAATTAGCTAGGGGTGATGTTTTCGAGTCAATCGGAAGTTGACGAAATTTTGACGAATATTTTAATAATATTTAAATACCCCAAAAAATAGGAAAATTAAATA
The DNA here is from genome assembly GCA_016760335.1 of Gastrodia elata. NCBI lineage: Eukaryota > Viridiplantae > Streptophyta > Magnoliopsida > Asparagales > Orchidaceae > Gastrodia > Gastrodia elata. The sequence goes on along the minus strand of CM028678.1, from coordinate 32,657,585 downwards.
CTCGTCAGAATTAAAATTCGACTTCACCATTGCGTTCTTCACCCTCTAATTAACTAAGGATGAAATTTTGGAATTTTTCGGAGCACGTTTATAAAATCCAAAAATTTTCTTATTTTTAGAATTAATTTCTTAAATTAATCAAAATGTTTCATTTTCCCTCTCTTTTTCTCTTGCTGATCCCTATGCTCAGCCTCCCCCTCCTTCCTAGCAGCTTCCTCCCATCCCATGCACTCAAGTGGCTGCTGCCATTTTTCTTCCCATCCATGCTGATGGGAAGGCCCTTAATGGAGCCTTGTCCCCCCTCATCTTCCTTAAAATGCAGCTTCAGGTCCTCTTCTTCCTCTTTTGCCCAGCTGAAGCTCTCCCCCTACTTCACATTCTTGCTGTACATACTGCTAGAAGAAACCTTAGCCCCTTCCTCTTCTTGCTAGCAATTAAAGAAGAAGAAGAAAGGACCCCTCAAGCTCCCAAGCCCCTGCACAAAACAGAGCTTCCTCCTCCTTCTTCTTCCATTTGAAACACAAGGTACTTCCTTTCTCCCCTTGAATATATTCAATAGTTACTTCATTTCACTCTTATGCCTAGTTTGTATCTATAGGAATCTGTATTTAAGGTATGGAGTTCATTAGAGCTTGTTAAGGTTGTGATTTTAGGAAGATAAACCTATCATGTTTGTTTTCCTTTCTGCATACCCAGTTGTTTAACCCATAGTTTGCATTGATAACTTAATTTTTTGGTACTAATTTGGGTATTAATGGAAAGGTCTTGGAAAGAGCTTTCCAATGGTATATGGCACCGCATGTGAAGTGCTCTAGGTTGAGAGTAATTGAGCCCGAAAGTTGACCCATTACTATTTTCGCACAAGCAAAATCGCTGTCTGGCGCTACAGAGCATTGCAGCGCCCCAGTTTCGTATTAGGGTCCGCTATAGCATGCCATAATGCATAAGTTTTAATTTTGGGTCTGCTACAGCGCACTGTAGCGCCCAAGTTTCGTGTAGGGTCCGCTATAGCGCTCCATAGCACTTAAATTTGGGTCCTCTACAACGCGCCATGGCGCTCAGAAATATTGAAATAACCATAACTTGGTCATTTGGACTCCAAATTCAAAAATTTAAAGTGCTAGATAGCTTAAAATTTTAATGCCAATAATAATATAAAATAAAATTTAGGTTTTGAACCCTAGAAAAATAAAAAATAACCAAAATACCTCTAATCATAATTAAGTCATAACTTGACCAATTGAAGTCCAATTTGGGTCTACTCCCAGTTAAAGTACTTAGTGTAATATAGGAAAGCTATAGCCATTGAGTCTGTTGAATTTGGACACTAAATGGAAGAGTTAACTTTTTGACCCCTCTTAACTTAGAAAATTACTAATTTACCATTAAAAATTCAAATGACTATAACTATTCATTAGATCTCAAAATTTAGTATTCTTAGATTCTATGGAATCCTTAAACAACAAACAACAATAAATTGTATAAAAATTTAGATTTCATTACGTGTAACTTACTAAAATATTCCAAAGATCAAAAACCCTAGTTTGGGCATATATGACCCATTTCTTATCCAAATTTGATGTATTTATTGTCTATTTTCATGTTAGACAGTAAGAAATCATTTGACAATAAGAAATCCTAATTTGAAGTCCTAAATCAAAAAGTAGATTTGGACCCTTAAGTGGGGGCAAAACGGTCATTTTGCCCAAAATTTAGGTTAAGTATCTTTTACTCATAAATTATTAAAACTATATTAGAATCATCTAAGTGAGTAAAATCAGCTATTAGGTCAAATTTGTTAAAATCTCCAAAATTTTTCTAAGTCTTTTCCTTAGGAAATTCAACACTTCACAATAAGATTATTCTTAAGATTAGGTGTGGCGCCCCACTCCTAAATCTACAAGAATTAAGTTAAGGGGTGGTGTGTCACTCTAGCTAATCCTTCACTTATAATTGGATTAGGATGAAATCCATAATCCACCTAATAAGGGAAGGAGTAAGCATATAATCAAACATTCAGTCACTATCTAAGTAAACATACAAAGTGCGGAAGCGATTTTCAATATACATAACATCCAAGCATCACAACATGAGTATAAAGAAAAGTATCTCAGAACATAAGTATAAAATTTAAATACACAGTCATTAGTACATGTATTATTATATCATTTAAAAATTTCAAATAATAGAAATAAAAAGGGCACTCATCCTCACTTAGAATAAATGGCTAAACAGCGGCTTCTTTCACAGGCTCCTCCTCCAGATATGGCTCCTCACCAAGATCCTGATCATCCAACTGAAGAGGATATGCCATTGTCGGTTTCACAATGTAGGGCCCCAGCCAAAAAAAGAAAAATCTAGTTAGACAATTGTCTAAGTACATTTTAAGCTAATAATTTTTATACGTATTAAGTAATATCACCATTCTATAACATCTAGGCAACAAATGTATAAGGGAGCAGCAAGCAATACAAAAGAAAAGGAAAAGCTATAATCATCATTTATAACTTTAAGCAAAAATGGGAGGCTAAGGCATGCCTCAAACGCAAACTAAATAAGGTAAGGCATAAATATAGATAATCAAACAAGTGCTGTAAGAAAAATACTATATCCTAAACATGCTGGTGATCAAAAAAAATATGCCAATTATAATAAAACAACTCAGCAGTGGTATATATAAATAGCAAGGTTCTAACATCCTAAAATATATAAGCAGTACAAAGAAATAGCTGATTGAATAAGAATGATGTAAAGTAACCAAAATATCAAATTACATATAAATATCCATATACAAACTGCCATATAGAAAAGAGCTAATCTAGCCCACCAGAAAGGCTGAAGGAATTTAACACCAGTATGACTAAGGCACCAACAGTATAATCGAAGGATCCTAGCACTAGTACGGCTAGGGCACCAACGGTGTACCCCTAGTGTCAACAAGGAGATTAGGCAAATAACACACAACAAAATAGAGGCCTTCCCCTAGTGTCAACAAGGAGACTAGGCAATCATAAGGCAATACTGAGAGGCAGCTCAAACACATCCAATTATTTATCTTCTCATTAATCACTTTAATATTTTACGAGGAATCTAAGAAGTCTCCATATTTTCCTAACATTTTATTCATGCATCAAAAATCTTATATGATATGCTCAAGAAATATGGCATAAAAATACAAGGAATGCGTAGCACAAAATATCAAGGTAAGCAAGAAACTCTACTAAACATGGTGATATCATTTATTTTCTACTTAACCATTCTAACTATTCAAAGTTACACAAGTTCAGGATCATCATTTTCCTACTATCGAGTGTAACTTAGAAATTCATCCTTATAAGTTAAAAAAGATTAGAACTGATCAAGTTCTAATCTAGTTCAATCAGATAGACGACTATGAGTTAAATCAATAAATCATACGTCCTAGTTTTGTGAATTTAGATGTTCTAACTAACATCTGATCAAGATCTTCTAAACCTATAGATCATGGATTAAACACTACGAGGTTTATGTTTAATCACATAATCCAAAAAAGATAAGACCTAAGTTCTAGGTTTTATTCTTTAAGTGATCTACTAGTTGAGGCAAATTCTATTAAGTAATCAAACTTAATAGGATGAATCTCCTATCTTAAATCTAAGGTTAAAAGACAAAATAATCATAATAAGTTGTAAAATAAAAGCAAAGTTTAGAAACTAATAAAACCAAGGTTCCACCCATTGAGTAACCCATTTACCCAATGAATGAACTCTAACCTCTGATCTAGTCCTAGTCTCAGGAAAGGTCCTTAAGGTATAGTGTTTAAAACTTAGAGAGATTTCTAGAATCTAACCTAATAGTTAATTTCACTTACTTAAATGTCACTAAGATCTTTATAACATTAGTTTACGAGTTTTGAGATGTTAACTAAAGGTTAGGGGTACTTAGTCCAATTTTAGGGCACAATGATCATTTTGCCCCTACTTTAAGGGTTAAAAAGTCAACTTTTGACTTACAAGTCAGAATTAGATTCTCTTAGTCCCAACTGATTCCTTACTATCTAACTTGAAGATAGACAGTAAGTATGTCCAAATTGGACTCCAAATGGTCAAGTTATGACCAAAATGAGGCTAAGGGTAATTTAGTCATTTAACTAACTTTCTAGGGTTCAGATCCTAAATTTTATTTTATTTTATTGATGACATTGAAATTCTAAACTAGTTAGTATCTTGAATTTTTAAATTTGGAGTTGATTTGACTAAATTATGGCTGTTTGAAGTCTAGGGGTATTTTGGTCATTTTTTACTAAGAATTCTAGGGTTAACTTTCTGTCCTGATATCCAAATGAGAAAACTAATACTACTACAATGATGGGGCCACTCTCCTGAGCATTTTAAGACCTATATTGACTATGTTCTGATAATTGGGTAAAAAGTTATGAAGCTCTAAAGAGGTCATAAAATATTATCTCATTATGCGTACCCCGAAATTAGTTTTTACATTATGTTATTTGATTCCTTATATTTTTCTGAGTATTTTGAGACCTATACTGGCTATGTTTGGATCATCCTACAAAAAGTTATTAAACTTTTAAGAATTACTATTCAAAAATACAATTTGTATTATTTTACTGTTCATTTATTCAAATTAAATAAATTTACTGTTCATTCCTAAAGTTTATATATATATAGTTTCTAAATTTATTAATCTTTAATTAACCTGTGATTAATTAGGCTTAATTATTAATTAATAATAATTAATCCATTAATTAATCAATTAAATTATATTTATTATTATTGTTACTATTGAAAAGTCATTAGCACTAATTACTGTTTAATTAACCTTAATCACCTATTAATATCTAATTAAGAATAATTAATTATAGTTTACTATTTAATAATAATTAATTATTCTAATTACTATTAAGGTTTAATAAATATTAAAATAATCATAATTAATTTCTTAATTACTAATTACAGTTAATTAATTATGAAATTACTATTTTAAAGTCATTAACACTAACTGTAATTAATTAATCACTAACAGTAATTAACTTAATTTAATTAACAGATAATGGGCCCCACCAGACACGTGGCACTGTGGGCCCCACGGGTAAGCCGAGTCGGCTCGGGTGACTGGGCAGTGGGCACCAGTGGAGTCCATTCTGAGCCGAGTGGAGTCCATTCTGATACACATAGAGTGTCCTGAGTCACTTTATATAGATATTGTGACCGACCTGATGGTGGACTACGCCGGAGTTTGGTGGTATGAGACAATGGCAAGGCTCGAAAAGAAGCGTAACAGGAAGCGTCGGGAAGTCACCTTTGAGGATTTTTGTGTAGCCTTTAGGGCAGAGTATATTGTTAATATCTGAGCGATAGTTAGGATAATTGTTATCTTATTCTCAAAGCAACCATAGTAGATTTACAGTTTTAGCATTGTAATCTTTTATCTATATAATTAATGAAAGATTTTGATTTCTCTTCTTTTAGAGTAAAATTTTGAGTTGGTCTCCTTTTTCTTAATTGAACTAGGATCACCACCCACAGTTACTCCTATCAAGAACACTGTTGCCTCCAGTAGTTCTAACAATGAGGTGGCTCATCTGAGAGTCATGGTGGCAACTCTATTAGAAAACCAAGCTCAATAGGCACTAGTCATGCAGAAAATACTGAATGATCGTGCAACTCCAGTCACTGTTGCTGCTCCGACAGTTCATGCTCCACAAGTTGCTTCTTCTTCATATCACTCAGCAGATAACCTCCTTCACAATTTTCTGAGGTTAAGACCTCCAACCTTTGGTGGGAACCTATCCCCAATGGATACTGCTGACTGGTTGAAAGTTGTAGAAAGGGATCTCGTTAGTCTTAAGGTTCCGAACTCAGAAACTGTTTGTCTCGCCACTTGTCTGTTTCATGCAAAAGCAGAATATTGGTGGGACGAGATCCGAAACACCAAGTTCGCTGACTACGAGTTAGAAGACATCCCCTGGGATGAGTTCATCGAGGCCTTCAAGACTGAATTTATTCCCCCATCTACACAAAACATTATTGCAGACACAATCATGAGGTTGACTCAAGGGAGTCGTTCAGTCGCTGAATACGAAAGAGAGTTCCGCAGATTGATTCGTTTCGCACCACAAGTCACCCATTCTGAGTCAGCTAAGTGCCACCGCTTTCTTTGTGGACTCCGAAGTTCGTTGAAGGATCAAATAGTGCCGCTCTGTCTGACTAACTTCTTCAAACAGGTGGAAACGGCCAAGGTGATAGAGCATCATCAATCTAAAGAGGATCATAAGCGAAAAGTGCAAATAACTCTAAACCAGCGAGGAAACTTCAAGAGACACGGATCCAACCTCGCAAAAGTATATCAGCTGGAAGCAGCACCTACTGCCGAACAAGCTCAAAACTGTACTAAGCCACATCCGTATGGCAAGTGTTACCACTTTGGCCAGAGGTGTTTTAATTGTGGGCGTACAGGCCACTGGTACTATCAATGCGACCACACAAAAATGATAGACGGAGTTCAAATGAAGCCTTACCATAAGAAACAAGTGTTCCGAGCAACCCCACTGAACCGGAGGGAACCAAATCTGGCTATAATGCCAGCCCCTGTTTCTGAAATTGCTCACACGCAACCACCCGTCCCTAATTCTCAGAACTATCAACGACGGCAATCTAACAATCATCATGCTGGACCTGCTCGAGTGTATGCCTTAACTCCTATTGAAGCCGCCAAATATAACAATGTGGTTTCAGGTATACATTCCTAAACCTCTCCTGTTGAAATTGTATTTCTGTATTCTTTTCAAGTTATTAATGCGAAACTGTGTAAAATTTAGGCACACTTTATTTCAATAACCAACCTTGTAGCGTATTGTTCGATACTGGTGCCAGTCACTCGTTTATCTCTAAACGATTTACTAATAACCTTAAACTTCATGCATGCAACTTAGCACAAAAGTTGAGTGTTAGACTTCCATCAGGAATCCAACTAAGTTCCCATAGATTTTGCAATATTAAAGTCCCAATAAATGATCAGAAATTTCAGGCCAAACTAATCATCCTGCTGATAGCTAACTTTGATATCATCCTTGGGATGAATTGGCTTAGTGACAATAATGTTGTGATAAACTGTCATAAAAAGAGAGTCACTCTCCATTCTCAGGGAAAGCCTGAAATGTTTGTAGGAAAAACCAGCACGCTGTTATCTTTAATAAATGCCATTAGAGCAGAACAACTGATTGTCAAGGGTTGTAGTGCCTACTTAGTTATCATGATGGGCAAAACAAAAGAAAATATCTCTCTTGCTGATTGTAAGGTAGTCAAAGAATTCGCCGATGTATTTCCAGAAGATTTGCCTGGTGTACCTCATTTCAAAGAAGTATAATTCTCTATCGAATTGATCCATGGTACCCAACTGATATCCAAAACACCTTATAGAATGGCACCTAAGAAGCTTTAGGAACTCAACGAACAGTTACAATAACTCTTGAATAAAGGCTTCATTAGGCCAAGTATGTCCCCTTGGGGAGCGCTAGTGTTATTTGTGAAAAAGAAGGATGGATCTATGTGTATGTGTATCGATTATCATGAATTGAATAAGGTCACCATAAAGAACAAATACCCACTACCTAGAATTGATGATTTATTCGACCAGTTATCCAGAGCCGTGATAATTTCTTAGATCGATTTAAGGTTTGGATACCACCAGCTGCGAGTAAAAGAAGACGATGTAGGGAAGACTATTTTCCGTACCCATTATGGCCACTTTGAGTTTTTGGTGATGTCATTCGGACTCACCAATGCACCATCAATCTTTATGGATTTGATGCAGCTCGCGCTAAAACCATATTTGGACAAGTTTGTGATCGTCTTCATCGACGATATCCTTATTTATTCTAAAACTCTGAAAGATCATGAAGAACATCTGAGATTAGTGTTGGAAACCTTGCGTGAGCATCAACTGTATGCCAAGTTCTCCAAATGCGAATTCTAGCTCCATTCCGTTGCATTCTTAGGACATGTAGTCAATGCCCAAGGTATCCGTGTAGATCAAAGTAAGGTAAGAACTATTCAGGACTGGGCTTAACCTAAGTCTGTCACCGACATTAAAAGTTTCCTGGGATTAGCGAAATACTACAAGAATTTTGTTAAGGGCTTTTCCCAGATTGCTTCGTCGTTGACTAAACTGACGCAAAAGGCCGTTCCGTTCATTTGGAGTCCAGAGTGCGAGAAAGCATTTCGAACTCTAAAGGATGCTCTTTCTACTGCTCCTGTTCTTGTTCTACCTAAAGAAGGTTTGAACTATCAAGTATATACTGATGCCTCTGGAATCGGTCTAGGTTATGTTTTAATGCAAGAGGGAAAAGTAATTGCTTATGCCTCTCGTCAACTAACACCCCAATGAGCGAAATTATCCAGTTCATGATCTTGAACTTGCAGCTGTGGTATTTGCCTTGAAGATATGGCGCCACTATCTGTACGGAGTGCAATGTTCAATTTTCACTGATCATCAAAGTTTAAAGTATATCTTCACCCAGAGAGAATTGAATTGCCGCCAGAGAAGATGGTTGGAGCTCATCAGCGATTATGAACTCAGTATTTAATATCATCCAGGAAAAGCGAATGTAGTGGTCGATGCTCTTAGTCGTCATGCTACTTTAACCTCTATGATTACCTCCAGTTTCTTAGAACCTGAATTTTGTAAGCTTGAGATTTCTTCGGTAAGTGGCGATATGTTGAGTTCGCTATTAGCAAATATTAATGTGGAACCCACTTTCCACCGAGATGTCTCTATCTCGCAAACCAAAGATGATGAGTATCTAAAATTTAAAGTAGATATTGAAGGTGGTCTTCGTCAGGATTTGCAGTTGCGGAATGTTGTAGTTTATCAAGGTAATCGATTATGGATTCCTAAGTCCATGCATCGAGAAGTTTTAGTCGAAGGCCATAATTATGGGTATCACATTCACCCAGGCAGTACTAAGATGTACCAAGATATGAAGCAATCATTTTGGTGGCCAGGTATGAAGAAAGATGTAGCTGACTTTATAGCCAAGTGTCATGCCTATAATTTAATAAAGGCTGAACACTAAAGACCTGGTGGTCTTCTGCACCCATTAGATATCCTTGAATGGAAATGGGTTGATATATCAGATTTTGTCATGGGATTACCTCGTGCAAAATCAGGTGCCGATGCGATCTGGGTGATAGTAGATCGCTTAACCAAATCAACACATTTTCTCACCATCCGTCAAACTGATTCTGTAGAGAAGTTAGCGAAACTCTACATCAAAGAAATTGTCATATTGCATGGGATTCCAAAATCAATCGTATCTGATAGAGACAGTAGATTTACTTCCAAGTTTTGTCAAGTTGTGCATCAAGATCCAGGTACAACTCTAGCCATGAGTACAGCTTTTCATCCTCAAACGGATGGTCAAATTGAAATGGTGAACCAAGTGTTGGAAAATTTGCTGAGGCTATGTATTCTTGATTTTGCTGGTTCATGGGAAGATCACATCCCGTTAGTGGAGTTTGCCTACAATAACAGTTTCCAAGCCAGTATTAAGATGGCCCCTTATGAAGCGCTGTATGGTAGAAAATGCAGTACTCCGCTAGCCTGGTTAGAAATAGGAAGCGTTCAACTTTTTGGTTCAGAATTGGTCGAAGAAACCAGTAATAAGATGAAATTGATTCAATAGAGAATTCGTTCAGCTCAAGATTGTCAAAGCAAGTATCATGATTCTCACCACCATCTCCTAGAATTCAATGTGGGAGATTCTGCTTATCTAAAAGTAAGCTCAATGAAAGGTGTCTTTAGATTTGGCGTAGCTGGGAAACTTAGTCCCCGCTACGTTGGACCTTTCAAAGTTTTGGCCAAGATAGGATCATCTGCCTACCGGTTAAGTCTTCCTGATGGATTTGCAGCTGTTCACAACGTATTTCATGTATCGTCATTAAGAAGATTTCTTCGAGACCCTTCTCATCTCGTTCAACTTCCGGTAGTAGAGATTCAACCTGATCTTTCGTATTCTGAAGAACCTATCAGAATCTTAGCTCATGATCAGAAACAACTAAGGAATCGATCAATTCCTATGGTCAAAATTCAGTGGAAGAATCGATCGTTAGAAGAATCTACTTGGGAGAAAGAGGTGGATATGCACAATAAATATCCCAATCTCTTTGTAAACTCAGGTATTATTCTTCTCTTTCTATCAATCGTATTTTAACTTGTATTGCTCTAGTAGAATTATTCTTCACTTAGGTGATGTCGGGGATGACATCGTTCTTAAGTGGGGGAGTCTGTAACAACCCTTGTTGTTACCCAAGCTTAATCTGGATTAATTAAGCTAAACCAACATTTGAATTTGATTCCATTAGACTCGTTGGGTCATCTAAACATAAACATAGAAGTTTGGAATCATTTGGAGCTTAAATGGAAAATTTGGTATTTTTGGGTATTTTTGAACTTAGAAAATACCTAAAATAATTTGATCACCAAATCAAAATCTGATTTCATTTTTGGATTCCCCACCCCCAAATTAGCTAAAGGTGAAATTTTGGGAATTCTTGGAGGTCATTTAGGCACTTTTTGGATTTAATTTAAATTGGTTCAATTTCATTTTAGGGTTTTAAACAATCCTTAATTGCAAATTTATCCTTCTTCCAACGGTCGGCTTTTCCAAACCGCGGGCGCCATCCGGGCCGTCCGTTCCGCGGATCTGATCCAACGGCCGCGCTTTAAAGCAAACGCCGTCTCATCTCGACCGTTCCGCGGTTTCGAGATCCTGATCCGACGGCATCTAAGCAATCCACCGTAAATACCCTCGATCAACAGTTAGATCCCCTGATTGGATCCAATGGCTGACCTTTTATCCGCGATCGTTCGTTAGATGTCGGGAGATCTGGGCCGCTCAACGTCAACCAACGATACATCAGACGGCCCTGGAAACCCCCGCTACTGTGGATCATCTTCCTCCCTAGCTCGCGCCCGACAGCCGAATCTTCCTCGTACTGCCATGTCCTCCAGCCGGTCTGCCACTCCCGCGCCACATCAGGAAGACCGTTGCGACTTTGCCCTAGCCTCCCTAGCACTCCCAGCCAAGCCTGAGGCCCGGTTCACCCCAAATTGGGAAATTGAGGGAACCCCTCGGGCCGAGCCATTTCTTCCCAACCCAAGCTCTGGTGTCCATCCCTAAAGCTTATAAATACCTCCGAAATTTCACAGTGAGTCCCTTTGCTCACTGTGAACTCCTAATCGCATGGTTGAAGCTTTGCTGGAGTCCCGTCATCCCCGGCAAATTCTAGAAATTTTGGAAGCTTAAACCACTGATAGAGGGCCCGTCTAGTGTTCAGACCTCCTGTGCACCTTCGTCCATCCTCCAGGAAGCTCAGGAGCACCTCAATTTCCCTCGGCTAAGCCTGCAGCCCGACTTGAGGTACAGCCTTTCTCCCATTAAAATTTCTTCAGCTCAGTTTTGTTTCTGTCCTCTGATGAGCCCTAGATGTCGCCTAGTGAACCTTAGCCACCTAGGAAACCTAGTGTGATTATCGCCTGGGGCTAAGCTAGCTCGAGTCGATCGTATCGATCGACTGAGCTAGCAGTCGAGCCAATGGCTGAGTCTGAGTAAGGACCCAGCGATTGGCTGCGCCTCAGGTTAAGATAGGTTGGGGGGTTCGATGCGTCTTGACTCCCTGAACGTGTAGGGATCGAACCCCTGTCGAATCGAGGTCTATGTGAGGAGAATTTTCCCCTCATAGTCGGCCTGAGACGCTCGTATCGAAGGCGACTCGGTCGAGTAGCACCCCATCGATCTAGAGGGATCCACATGGGGGTTCTTGGTCCAATCGACGCGTCTTGACTCAAGGAACGTGTAAGGATCAAGCCGAGCCGCCATCGTCGACTGTGCGCCGAGAATTTCAGCGCCGAAGTTCGACGGGCTCGGGACCCGTCGAGAGGAAGAAGACGAAGTCGTGGGTCCTGGGCCGTGCCGGCTTCCGACCTACGCGGTTTTGATTTTGGGCCGCGCCTAATTAATGTTTATTGGATGACATTTTTAATGATCGCGAATTAAATTAATTAAATAATATAGTTTTAATTTAAATAAACATTCAGATTAAATTAATTGAATAACTTTAGCTATACTGATCCAAATGGTATGATCTAATATACCATTTGAATCAGAAAAATTCAAGAAATCTAAATATAAAATAAAATCCCATATCCAATGGTTGGATTAAAATTTATTTGCCAAACTCTTTGCTATCATTAATTAAATCATATAAAATTATTTAAGTATCTAATTTATGAGATTAAGGAATCTGATTGCTCCTTGTACCCTAAGGAACAATATCAAATCCTTAAATTTAATTTTGGATAATTATTTTTTTTAATCACTCCTTAATCACCTTAAATAAGGATTAGTAAATTTAACCCTAATTAGGCCTCTGATTTAGATGAGGGTTGTTTCTAATGTCCTATTAGGTCTATATTAACCTAAGTATAAGATTGAATTGCCCTAAAAATGCCTATGTTTACTAATCACCCTAATTGGTTTAAATAAGTGATTAGTGCTAATTATGATTAATTAGGTCATCAAAACCTAATATAAGTGTGTTTCTCACCTCACTAATCAATATGAAGCTCATTAAAACAAATTAGATCTAACTTAGGTAACCAAACCCTAAAATCCTAATTTTACCCTTAAGAGGGGTATTTTGGTCATTTTGACCAAAATGTGTTTAAATGCTCCTTAAAGCTTGGAAATTTTAGTAAACTATCCTAAGGTAGATTAGAAATGTTCTCTGAACCTTTAGACTAATAGTAATGTTAATGTGATCATTAATTCAAGAAATTTCCACTTAATCTATAATTAAGATACTTAGATCTTAAGTGATCCTATAAGAGTCATTTGGCATTAATCCTTGAATCTAATAATTGAGATGATTAAATATCACCTTAATAAGTTCAGTAAGGTTAACCGAAGAGCTAAAACTTAAAAGAAATATAATTGGTAAAGTCTAAGTTAAAATTTAGCTTAAGGTCTAAAGTGATCAAACCTCAGATCCTTAGATCTTAAGTAGCCCTAAAAAGGTCAATATGAGTTTAATGTTAATCTAATGCTTATAATTGTCAATTTCAACCTTAATAAGCTCCATTTAGTTTAACTATGAACTTAAATTCTAAAAGAAACACAAATGGGAACTCTTAAGTTAAAACTCTAATTAGAAGTCTAAAGTGATCAAACCTCAGATCTTAGACTTGGATCTTCAATTTGAAATTAAACCATCTCCAATTGAAATTCTTTAATAATTGATTGTTTAATCTTTTGAAACCTTCCATATGGGTATAGGATGATTCAATCTAAAAGACAATGAAATTATCTTAAAGAATGAATATAGATCTTAGATTCTCAAGTTCTTAATTGATTATTTTATCTTATAATCAATAGAATAACCTTTCAATAAGTTCTTAGTTCCTGGATCCTTCAGCTTATAGGATTCTATACCTTAAATTTGGGTTGTAAATGTGAACCCAAGATCCTAGTTAGGACATTGCCTTGGATTTGGGAATTTGAACTCAACATAGGGTTTAAGTTCTAAATCCTTAAATCTTGATTTATTTAATCAAGATTTGGGTAAGAGAGTAAAATATAAATTAATTAGGTCATTGATCTACCTACTTAAACCATATAGTCAACACATGATTTTGGATTAGAACTTGTTAAGTTCTAATATTAATTTTAAGGACGTAAATCTGAGATTCTACTCGATAGCTGGATATTGGAGATCCTAAACTTGTACCTTCTCAGAGTAGCTAGAATTGGTAATTAGATAATATCAGATATCACATGAGTCTAGATTGAGTCTCTTGCTTACTTTGATTAGATTGCTTTGCTTACCTTGGATATTGAGCCTTATTCCTTGAGCATACCTAGAAAACTTAGGATATGGACGATACATCCTAAGTTAGTATTTTAATTGCATATCATTCAGTTTTGCCTTGTTTGCAGTTGGTAGAATATGTCCTAGCTTAGTCTGCCTCTTCAGTAGTAGTATTGTATAGACTGGACTCAGACCTAGCATATTTGGGTGGCTAGACTGGGGATTGATTGATTGATATTGGAGGCCCTGTATGGCCTATTGGCTGGTATGGCAGTACTATGTCTTAGGCTTATTGTTACTTTAGATGAATTGTATTGTTTTCTGATTTACTTTGCCACATGCTTCAGTGGCCTTATTTTCAGTATTTGCTTGCTTTGCCACATGTCTCAGTGATTTTATATTTCATAGATTGCTTGCTTTTGCCACTTGTCTCAGTGGCCTTTATGTTATTTTATTATTCTTAACTAGCATGTTGTATGTATACTCATATGGCTTACTTATATATATTGGCATGTTTAGGATGGTAGAATTGTACATTTTGAGTACTTTTGTTTCTTTTATATACTCAGCATATGTTAACATGATCATAAGCATGTTCAGTTTAGAATTATATTGTAATTGCTATGTTTTTTATTCTTTTAGCCTCACCATGTTTATTTTTACATTATATGCTGGGTATAAATGGATAGTTTATAGTTACCCATTTCTTTCATAGCTTGATGCACCTTTACTGCTTGCATGTGTAGTTAAGTAAAAATATGATATCTTTAAATGTTCAGTTCATTAAAATAGCCTAAAATGTACTTAGACAATTGCTTAACTGTAACATTTTTATTTTGTTGGCTGGGGCCCCGGCATTTGTGATACCGATAAATGTCAGATTCAGACGTGTTCGTGGGCAGTGTCATGGAGGAGGAGCAGGTTCAGGAGGAGGACTGTGCTGCTGGTGTTTAGTTAGATATTGCCTTTTTATTTCAGTGAGATTGAGAGACATTCTTCTTTCTCTTTAAACTTCAGTTTGTAATAATTATTTCTGGATGTATTTCATTTCTGCATTGTGATGAGTTACTATATTGCATTCTCTTTTCCTACTATGTATGCCTGTGGATGTTACTATATTATTTATTGCTTCCACCACTTTGATATATATATATTGATGAATGTTATAGTACTTGGTGACAAGTCCTTGGCTTAAGGCAGGTTGGGTTTACCTAACTTTACTTAAGTTGGGGATTTGCCACAATTGGAGCACCGTACTTCCTTGTTGTTAGTACGGGGGGCCCCACACTGAGCTACCAGCAACCGCTCCAATCTCTTGGCCTGCTTGGCCTGAGTATCGGCGACCTTCTTAGCCTGTCTTTGGCTGGATTTCGCTTGTTTATGGTGGGATTCCACCATAAGTTTGACCGCCTCCACTAAGGCACTTACTTCACTGGAGGAAGTGCTAGAGAGAGCAGGAGAGGGGCTCTGTCTAGGATTCATTGTCTTCTATTAGAGTCTAAATTAAAACAACACACTTTCAGAAATTCAAAAAATAGGGGATCATAATATTTCACCTCTTTTATATTAGTTAGAAATAAAAATGAAACTACATCATCAGAAACAGTAGATAGAACATCAGATAATGAAAGATAGCAACTGGAAAAATATAGAGTATATCCTATGTATTCTTTAGTGAATGCCCAGGAAAAGTCAGCATAGAAATGAAAGCTAAAAGATCTATCCGATATATCTAGCGGTAAAGGCACGGCGGAAGTCCGCATAGGTGACCTCCTTTTGCATTTTTTCATGCTGATTGATGAGTGCTCGTAGGGTGACATTCCACCAATCCTTGGCTTTGTCATGTAGGAGATGGGATACAATGGGAATTCTAATGTTGTCTAGGCAGTTAATAGTTTCAAACACCAAATATATCCGTTTCAGCCACTCTTTGGCCGCAACAGGGAGATTGTATCACCTGAATACACTTTGTTGGAGTAGTTG
Organism: Gastrodia elata; assembly: GCA_016760335.1. Taxonomy (NCBI): domain Eukaryota; kingdom Viridiplantae; phylum Streptophyta; class Magnoliopsida; order Asparagales; family Orchidaceae; genus Gastrodia; species Gastrodia elata. Next base: position 32,641,737 of record CM028678.1, on the reverse strand, counting down.
ATCCAGCATTCGGACATCGGGATCTGAAACTCCTTCTATGTACCTCTCATGTTGTTGATGGAGTTGGACGATGCACTCCCACCTATCTTCAAATCATTGGTAATGCCATCTAAGCATTATCCTTACACGTCTAATGATTTTCTAAGTTACATTAATTTACTGATAATTTACTTATGTATGCATTTACATTTTTATACTCTTATTATCTTGAGCTCATGATCATGGTGTTTGGATGTAACTCTGATATTTAGTTAGTGACTAATTGACAGAAGAATCATATATTAGGTAGAGTGGAATATAATTTCCAATCTAACACCTTATGAAATTCTCTGATACCAACTGTGGTGCCCCGCTCCCTAAGTCCGCAATCATTAGGCTAAGGAGTGGAGTGTCACTCTGGCAAATTCCTCACTTATCATTAGATTAAGTAAGATCCATAATCCAATAATAGGAGAAGGATGTGCACTGAATATTCATGAAAACACTAAATTTATATATTCATACAGAGTGTGAAAGCAATAATAAGTAAGAATTACATTCATTCACCATATATCAATATGAAATAAAATGAAATAGCTTAGAAAATAATAATATACAAAAAATAAATACAGTCACGAGTACATGTATTATTATATCATTTAATTAAAATTTAAAAGACTGAAAATGATAATATCACTTGTCTTTACAATGAAAAAAAGGCAACTAGAGGTCTTCTGCACCAGGCTGCTGCACCTCCTCTAAATAAGGCTCCTCCTCAAGCACTAGCTCCTCAAATTGAACAAGATCTGATATTATCAGTTTCATAATACTAGGGCCCCAGCCAATAGAAGAGAAATCTTATTAGACAAATTGTCTAAGTATATTTTAAGCAAGTAATTTTTTATGTATTCGTTAATATCACCATTTTACTTTAAACCAAATGAAATATCTATCTATAAATGTAAGCATACAGTGGGATGATGATAAGTTATAAATGTAATATTTATAACTAAGCAAGAATTGAGGCAAAAGCACACTTTAAGTAAGCTAAATAAGGTAGGGCATACTTATGTAATACAATAAGTAAAAATACTGAAAAGAAAAGTCTAACCTAAACATGTTGATGATCATATGACATATGCTAATTTAAAATATAAATCTAAAAATGATACATATAATAAGTAATAAGTTTGGAATCCTATATATACATCTACTCAAGTAAGCGGGTAACATGGAAAAAATACAGCTAACCAAAATAAAATGCATCAACAATATAATAAACAGTAAGCTGAAAAGCTGTAAAGAATGTACAAACTACCATATCAGAAAGAATTGGCCAATCCAACTCAATATATTTTCGTAGCCTTTATGGGCTAGGGTGGACATAATATCACAATATAGTACAATATGACTAAAGAGGCAGATAATACTATGCAAATATCTTTTAATTATTTTACTTTTATTTCTGTGGATGATTTTAGAAACAGCTGAGGAGTTAAGCATGTCTGCAAGACTGAATGTGTCCCAAGCTTAACACACCCTCCTCAATGAGTGATGTTAAGCATCCTGATCTCTCCTTACCCCCGTCCATTAGAGTAATGTGCACTATAATCCATAATGTACTGAACCTAAATGCAAATGTTTTCTTAATATTCTAAGTTTTCATTTTTTATGCAACAATGTTTTTCTTATATGATATGTTCAAAGAAAAATAAGCACAAAGTTCAAAGAATGTGTAGCACAAAATCAAGTAATAAGTAAGGGACTCTATTAAATATAGTGATATCATTTATTATCTAATTTAAACATTCTAACTATTCCAAGTTACACAAATTCAGGATCTCTAATTCCTACTATCGAGTATAACTTAGAAGTACATCCTTATAAGTTACAAAATATTAGGACTAGCTAGGTCCTAATATGATTAAATCAATATCGACTATAAGAAATCATCACGACCTAGTTTATGAGTTTAGACATTCTAAACTAAAAGCTCCAAAATCTACCAAGCTAGAGATTATGGATTAAACACCACGAGATTGGGCTTAATCATATAATCCAAAGGATAAGACTTAAGATCTATGTTAAATCTAAATGTGAACTAATGATTGAGGTAAATCCTATTAAGCAAATCAAATTTAATAGAATGAATCTCCTATCCTAAATCTAATATTGAAAAATAAAATAATCCAAATAAGTTGTAAAATCTAGAAATTAATAATACTAATGAATCATTCATTAAATAACCCCATTATTTAATAAATGAAATCTAACCTAATATTTAATCCTATTCTTAAGGAATGGATTCTAAGACGAAGTGAGGATTCCTAATGATAAGACTTGAAAAATTTCTAACAATTGATTGAATTTCTTCACACTTGCTGATTTTATTTAATTAGAGATGTTAGAGATGAATTTTAGCTAAGTGAGGCATATTAACCTTAGGGATTTTCAAACCTAAAATTTAGATATTTTGCAAATTATCCCAAGTGAGAGATTTATGACTTAAATTAATTTTAAATCAGTTCTATTACTGATTTTAATGATTTCAAAGGGTATTTTAAGGGTTAAGAATATTTAACCTAAATTTTGGGCAAAATGACTATTTTGCCCCTACTTAAGAGTCCAAAAAGCTACTTTTGATTAAGGACTCCAAATTAAGATTTCTTACTATCTAATATAAAGATAGACAGTAAGTGCACCAAATTTGGATAAGAAATGAGTCATATGGGTCCAAACTAAGGTTTTTGATCTAAGGGCCATTTTAGTAAATTACACCTAATGAAACCTAAATTTTTATGTAGTTTAATATTGGTTTCTATTTAAGGATTTTATAGAGTCTAAGGACACTAAATTTTAAGATCTAGTGAATTAGTTATAGCCATTTCAATTTCTAAGGGCAATTTGGTAATTTTCTAAGCTAAGGAGGGTCAAAAAGCTAACTTTTTCATTTGATATTCAAATTCAGCAAACTTAGTGGCTATAGCTTTCATATATCACACTGATTACTTTAACTAGGAGTAGACCCAAATTGGACTTTGATTGGTCAAGTTATGACCTAATTAAGTTTGAGGTATTTTGGTCATTTTCTATTTTTTTTAGAGTTCCAAACCTAAATATTATGTTAGATTATTGTTGGCACTGAAATTCTAAGCTATCTAGTACTTTAAAGTTTTGGATTTGGAGTCTAAATGACTAAGATATGGTCAAATAAATTTTTTGGATGCTATGGCGCGCTGTAGCGCCCGACGGTGATTTCGCCTGTGCGAAAATCGTGAATGGTCACATTTTGAGCTCAAATACTCTCAATCCAGAGTATTTCATGAGCAGTACTATATATCAATGGAAAGTTTTTTCCAATACCTTTCCATTGACACCAAAATCAGCACGAACGGATCATCCTAGCTATGTGAACAATAGTGATAAAGGCAGGGGTGTGCAAGTATATTACTTTGAAGAACTCTAATGGCTTCTATACTTAATCATGGATGTCTAAAGATGCGAATAAGCATAATAGAGGAATAAAATGACCAAGGAAGGAGAATAAATGGGTACCTTAGCCTTTATAAGAGGAAGAAAGAACTTTGAAAAGCTTAGATGAGGAACTTCTTCTTCTTTTTCTTTAGCACAAAGCTCAACAATGGGGGGAAGGGTGGAAGCTTGAGAGCTTTATCTTGACAGCCAAAAAATGGAGAGGAAAAGCTGAGCTTCCATTTATAGGAGGAGAAGGAAGGAGAAAAACCATCATGAGCTAGGAGGGAGGGAAGGAAGAGGGATGACCATAGCCATCAAACCTTGCCATTAATGAGGGGGGAAGGAAGAGGGATGGCCATAGCCATCAAAGTTTTCAATTAATGAGGGAGAAGAAGATGGGTCAGCCAAAAGTGGAGGTAAGGGTCAGTCGAATGGAATAGCCAACTAGGAGAGAGAAAGAAGGAAAATGAAAAAAATGCAATTATGAATAAATAATTATTTATTCCTTTAATTACTTAAAAATTTCGATTTTAGAAACGCACTCCGAAAATTCTCAAAAATTCACCCCAAGCTAATTTGGGGGTGACAAAAGCAATGACGAAGTCAGATTTTGATTCCGACGATTATTTAATTATTCTATTTTTCGGGGTATTTAATTATATTAAAATACTCGTGAAAATCCGACAAACACCAAATGCGTCCAAAACATCAACCATAGTTAATTTGGGGGTGATGATCGCAATGGGAAAGTCAAATTTCGATTTCAAGGTCAAAATAAATACCTCAATTTTCTAATTAATTTAAATATATTAAAATATTCAAGAAAATTCAACGACTTCTGAAAAATCCCAAAATTTCACCCTTGGCTAATCCGAGAATGAGGATCGCAACGACGAAGTTGGATTTTAATTTTGACGAGTATTTAATTTTCCAATTTTTGGGGTATTAAATATTATTAAAATATTCGTCGAAATTTCGACAACTTCCGATTGACTCGAAAACATCACCCATAGCTAATTTGGGAGCAATGAGCGCAATGACGAAGTTTGATTTTTGATCTGAGGTCAATTTATATAGGTCAGTTTCTAAGGTTTCTGGATTTCCCAAAAATCAGGACTTGATCTATTTGACTCCTAATTTAGACTAGGTCTTAGTAGATGACTCCTAATGACTTTATTAATACTTTAAAATCAAGATTAAGATGGAGATTAGTCTTAATTAAAAAGAGTAATAACTTGGGTTGTTATAAGAAGATATGAAAAATACTAACTAGCATGAAATGCCTACCTACATATGTAATTAGATTAACTGTCTTTAGGTTGGAAGGAGAAGCAGAATGCGGGTGGAAAATTACTACAAGCTTACAGTTTGTAGGCATAGATACTGAGAATATCCAATGGAAAGAATTTTTCAAATATTTTAAAGCCAAATACATCCCTCATTCTGCTCAAACCATCATGGAAGATTTGTTCATGAAGTTATCTCAAAGCAACCGTAGTATCGCTGAATATGAAATTGAATTTTAAAGACTATTAGTGAGCACCACTATTAGTGAGCACCGAGTATGCTCGATGCTGCTTATTTTTAAGAGGATTAAAACTTTTTATTAAGAAAATGCTTATGGCTCTTCGAATCTTCAAATCTTCAGACATGTTTGAAAGTGCAAAAATATTAGAATATGGGGAACAAGAATAAGTATAAGAGCTTTGAAAAAGACCCAGATGTGCACATGTACAATAAATTAAATACAAGAGGCTGAGACTGCCTCAAGCCAGGCTTTATTAAATAGCTCAACAGACACATATTGGGAAATGCAACAGACAGCATCCTTACGGCAATTATTATCACAGGAGCGAAATATGTTATAATGTGGATGACATGCTCACAACTTTTAGCAATGTCAAAAAACCGATATAGTGGACAATCAGTAGATCACTCATCCTTCTCAAATGCAGCAACAAGCACCCATACAAGCTGAAAGGTAAGAACTCACACCAGTAGTCAGACCAGCTCCTATACCTACAACTGCTCCAATCCAAAGGAAAGATTCATCCATTACTCATAAAGCACCAACTGCTAATCAAAGGGGAAGACCAATTGCTCCCAGCAAGCTGCACATGCAAGGATCTTTACACTCGCCCAGTTCTAGCCCCAGAAGATAATGAAGTGGTATTAGGTAACACATTCTTTTTTTTTTATAATTATCTTTCATATTATATTTAAATAAAGAATAAATTATTATTCATTTTAAACCCTAGGCACCTTACATTTTAATGATAAATTTTGTGGCCTTATTTGACACTGTGCAAACCACTCATTCATTTTAGAAAGATTTGCTAAAACTCTTAAACTACCATATTATAACTTAGTTAAATCCTTGAATATCGGGTTACCATCTGGTGCCCTCATGAGTGCACAAAAATGTTGCAATTGTAACATACTAATTAATGGCAAGGCATATGAAGCAAACTTGATAATACTGCTTATAGTAAAATTTGATATTATTCTAGGAATGAATTGACTTAACAAGCATAAAGTTATAATTGATTGTCAAATAAAGAATGTCATTATCACAGGTGGTAGAAATCTTGAAGTATTTATGGGAAAGTTAGGCATTTCAGTATTTTTAATCAATGCTTCGCAAGCAGAAAAATTGATTCGAAAGTGATGTAATGCATACTTAGTAACGATGATGGGCGAAAAGGTGGAAAATTTTCCTTTAGCAGACACTCAAATTATAAAGGAGTTTGAAGATATATTCCCTGATGAATTATCTGAATTACCACAAGTAAGAGATCAAATTCTCAATTGGGTTGATTCCTAGCACTCAACAAATAGTAAAGACACCTTATCACATGGCACCCAAAGAACTACAAGAGTTGATTAACAAAGATTTTATTCGACAAAGCATGTCACCATGGGGAGCCCGGTGCTTTTTGTAAAGAATAAAGGCGGTTCGATACGAATGTGCATCGATTATCGTGAACTCAGCAAGATAACCATTAAGAATAAGTACCCTCTACCATTTATTGATGATCTATTTGATCAATTAGCTGAAGTTAGGATATTTTTTAAGATAGATCTAAGATTAGGCTATCATCAATTATGAGTCAAAGAAGAAGATATTCCAAAAAAAAACAATTAAAACTCGCTACAGGTATTATGAGTTTATGGTCATGTCATTTAATCTAACCAATGCTCCGTCCATCTTTATGGACTTGATGCAAATAATTCTTAGATCATATTTGGATAAGTTTGTAATCATATTCATTGATGATATTCTAATTTATTCTGAGAGCAAGGAAGACATGAAAATCATCTAAAAGTCATTCTGAAAACTCTAAGGCATCATCAGCTGTACACCAAATATTCTAAATGTGAATTTTGGCTGGAATATGTAGCTTTTTTTGGCCATGTAGTGGATGCCAAATGAATCAAGGTCGATCAAAAAAAGATAAGCGTCATCCAGGAATGTCCCCAACCAAAGATAGTGACAGATATTCACAGTTTTCTCAGTTTTACTGGATATTATCAAAAATTTGTTAAATGATTTTTACAAATAGATGTACCTTTAACCAAATTAACACGAAAAATAGTTCCATTTATTTAGAGTCAGTAATATGAAGAATATTTTCAACAGTTAAAATAAGCATTAACAACTACCCCAGTACTAACTCTACCATAAGAGACAAGAAATTATCAAGTTTATACTGATACGTTCATAGTAAGGCTTAGATGTGTTCTTATACAAGAGAAGAAGGTAGCAGCATATGCATCTAAGCAATTAAAAATTAATAAAAGGAACTACTTAGAGCATGACCTAAAATTGGTAGCGGTAGTGTTTGCCTTAAAAATACGGAGGCACTACCTATATGGAGTGAGGTATAAAATTTTTACTGATAATCAAAGTTTAAAATATATTTTTACTTAGAAAAGTTGAACTATTGATAAAGGCGATTGTTGTAATTGATCAGCCACTAATGTCGTAGCTGATGCCCTCAGTAGAAAAGTAGACCTAAATGCTTTAATGGCAAGTTCATTAATGGAAGAATTCATAAAATTAAGCATAAAATATATTAATAGAAAGCAATTAAATAATTTACTTGAAAATAATATTATAGAGCTTATGTTCATGCAGCGCATAACAATTGCCCAAGAGAATGAAAAAGGATATTCCAAGCTAAAAGTAGACATCGAAAAATGGTCGCATAACAGACGTACATTTGCAAAAAAGAATTTAAATTTATTATGGAAAAAGGATTTGGATTCCAAATTATTCATACATTCAAAATCAAATTCTAATTGAAGCTCACAACTCAGGGTATATAATTCACCCTAAAAATAATAAAATGTATAAGGATCTGAAAGAGACCTTTTGGTGGCATGGACTAAAGAAAGACGTAATTGAATATGTTGCTAAATATCATGTTTGTAGTTTAGTAAAGGCATAATATCAACAGCCAGATGGACTATTACATCCATTTTATATCCCAGAGTGGAAATAGTCATATATTTATATGGACTTTGTGATAGGATTGCCCAAAAGTCATGCTGGAGTAGATGCAATTTGGGTAATCGTAGATCATCTAACAAAATCAGTACACTTCCTTCCGATTAAGCAAACAGATTTAGTGGAAAAGCAGGTCAAGTTATATATTAAGGAAATAATCAAATTTCATAGAATCTCTAAGACTATTATCTCGGATCATGATGGTAGATTTATCTCCCATTTTTGGAAGGCAGTTGGGGATAATATTAACTATGAGTACAACATTTTACCCACAAATAGATGGTCAGATCGAGGTAGTAAGCTAAGTACTTGAAGATCTTTTTTGATTAAGAATATTAGACTTCAGTGGTAGTTGGGAAGTTCACCTTTCATTAGTGGGGTTTGCATACAACAAAATAGCTATCAGTCATGTATTGGAATGACCCTATATGAAGTTCTGTATGGCAAAAAATATAGTATGACATTGGCCTGGATTGAAGTAGGAGATGTTCAGCTGTATGAATCTGATCTAGTTGATGAGACTAATAAGAAAATCATCTAATAAAGAGCAGGATTGCTACAACTCAAGATCGATCAAAGAAATATCATAATGCTAAGCATCAAACACTAGAATTTCAAGTAAGAGATCATGCCTATCTAAAGGTAAGCCAAATAAGAGTAGTTCATAAGTTTAGCATATCAGGGAAGTTAAGTTCAAGTTACGTTGGACCCTTCGAAATAATCACCAAAATTGGAGATGTCACTTATAAGCCTAAACTACCATACAATTTTTTTGTCATTCACAATGTATTCTACATTTTTTCATTATGAAGGTGTCTACAGAAACAGTTCCAGCAAGTGCCTATCCCTTCAATCAATATACAACCTGATCTAACTTATAAAGAAGAACCACATAAAATATTAGGTTTAGATAATCAAAAATTATGGAGTTGCCACATTTCAATGGTAAGAGTACAATGGAAGAATTCATCAGAAGAAAATGCCTTGGGAAAGAGATGACTCTATGAGAAAGACTTACAAAATACTATTTAATATGTCAAGTATTATTCTCACCCATAAATAAGTTTTGTTTGCATGATGTCGAGAACAACATCATTTTTAAGTATAGGAGTCTGTGACGACCCAAATCATTACTAGAATAATTAGGACTAAACCTATAATGGCCGACCTTTAACCGTCATCAAGTAACACTAATTCAACTACGAACAATGATGGCCGTCATTAATACCACATATAATAAATAAGATATCCATGATAATACTCCTACAGTGAGCAAAATCTTAATAGAAACATAAGTAAAGCAGTATAAAAGATAAGGAACAAGGCATCCAAATATTATCCATATTTATCCATTCACATACATTATAAAAAATGCAGAATAACAAGAAAGAAAACTCATTTATTACATTTAAATTAAATATGGGCAAAAGAAAATTTAAATCAGCAATTTCCCCTTTTTGCAGGCAACTTCACTTGAGCTTCTATCACAAGCTCACCCTCAAGCGCAGGGTCTAACCTATAACCTAATGCTTCCATATATACATATAGGACAGGGCCAAGCCAATAAATAAAAAATATTGTTATACTTATAAAGTCTAAGTATAATTTAAGCTAAAAAAATAGTATATTCTTGCATCTAAGAGATATTATTCAACATAACAGTAAAATAGAAAACAAACTGCAAAAAACTAAAAGGAAACTGAACTGTAAATCTAGCACTGAAATTAAAAGCAAGAAAATTATAATTAAACCAAAGTACTGAAAGAAAATCAACTGAAACAAACTGTAACTAAAATAACTAAAAATAAAGCTGTGCAGAACTGAAAATAAAGTAAATAGTAAATAATTTGAAACTGTAACCAAAGTACTGAAAGGAAATTGACCTATTTACTTTGACCTCTGATCGAAAAACGGACTTCGTCATTGCGCTCATTGCCCATAAATTAGCTAGGTGTGATGTTTTCGTGTCAATCGGGAGTCGTAGAAATTTCGACGAATATTTTAATACCCCGCAAATCGAGAAAATAAAATACTCGTCGGAATCAAAATCCGACTTCGCCGTTACGTTCCTCACCCCTCAATTAGCTAGGGGTGATTTTTTGGGAATTTTTGGAAAACATTAAACTATGTATTTTTAATTAGGAAAATTATGATTTATATTAATTAAATATAAATAAACATATTTATATATTCCTTTTTTTTTACTCATTATCTTTTCTTTCTTCTTTTCTTCATATTTCCTTCCGCCTAAATCACCAGCAAGCCCTAATCGCGCGACCCCTCCTCCCTCATGCGATCGGCCGGCTTTCTCTCGCTCGCACGCTTGCCTCTTCCCTTGTGCGACACGCGTCTCCTCCACCTAGGAGTCTCCGCCGCTTGCCTCGCAGCCTCCGCCTTCGTAACTCCCTAAATTCCTCCTCCGCAAGACCGAGCCGAGCGCTCTCCTCCATGGCCGAAGCTCTCAAGGCGCAGCCCTCCCTTGTGCGGTTGCAAGTGGGAGCCGCCACTCTTCCTCCTTGCGGGAGAGCATTGGCCACCTCGTCCACCTCTTCATCCCCACGTCCGAGTCCCTCAGCCGAGAGGCTTTCACCGATCCGTCTCCAAGCACCCGCCGCATCTTCCTCTTGGCGTTGGTTCGCCCAACTCTGCTGTCGAACAAGGTACCCTGCACCTTACTATGCTCTGAACTTTCATTAAGTTCCTTAGTACTCCTCATCCCCATCCTTCGAATTGTCTTTGATATTTCTTTCCATAATTGATATCTAATCCTTAAACGTGATTGGTTTCTCTGTTTTTATAACTTTTCCATTCATAACAAATGAATTATTGTGTTTAAAATGTTTCATTCAGTAAAATTCAGTCTTGGTTGATATTTACTTGTATATTGCTTAAAATAAAATATGTATTATTTTTCTTCTTGCCGACAAAAGCTTATTCGAATTTTAGAAGGAATTACTATTTTTTTTTTCTTTTGTGGTCATGCCAGAAGAATAACTTCCTCATTTAAGACTCCATCTATTCGCATTCTCAGTAAGATTCCTCAAGGAAGAAAGCCTTTTCCATAAAGGCGAATCAGAATTTTTAGGAATAATGTTGATAGGATTGTCTTTACAATAATTTTCTTTTATACGGTCTAGATTTGAAATTCCTCGGTAATTTCATTGTTAAGGTCTTAACGAAATTATTTTCGGAAGCCATTATTTTTTGCCTTAAATTCCCAAATAAAATGATGAAAATATGCTTTCATTATTAAGCTTGATGAGAGGGCAGGTTTAACTTGATTATGCTTTTTTTGGAATGTCAACAGACTAAGCATAATCATAAAAAAAAAATGAAGTTTTTGTTGCTGCCAATTTGAGATGAACAATTTATTTACACTCTATTTTTTTTAAATGAGTGTTCAATATAGAAAATCTTTGATATATTGCTTAAAGGTCTATAATTACACTTGAAAAACATTATATTAAGATAAAAGAAATTGTAATTATATGCTTTTGCATTAATAAGAGTCATCATTAGGTTGAAAGCTACATATAACTTTGATATCTCAATTTTAGTCTAATGGCAAGCAAATTTTTTTTTTCTGTTATTCTAAGCTACACTTGATCATGATTTAAATAGACTATACGCAGGCGAGCAGAAGTCATAGTAGAATAATTTTCAACCTTGTCCATACAATAAGCTATGCACATCAGCAAATTAGAATAATTGAAATTGGAAACAATTATTTTTGAATACTTTAGTAGAAATATAAACATAAGATTTAATACATTACAATCATTGAATTAGGAGATCGAAAGATTAACGGAATTGAGTCAAAGCTTGTTCAATAATAAGATGCAAATGTTTTAGCATAAGAATTAATATATAAATACTTTAATATTATCTGCGACCTGATTAGATTTATAAACTAAATTAACTAAGTTTGATTAGTTGATTAAAATAGGTTAGTGTTTAGTTAAATTATTTAGTTAAAAGGAAGAAATAAACAAATATATATGTATATATATTTAAATAATCAAATATATATATATATATAAAAGTTACACTTCAAAGAGAAAATAATGCATAATCATTTTATTAAAATAAAAAGTTATGGCTATTCTTAGGATTAATTAATAAGTAGACTGTAATTAATATTAGTTGAACAGAAATTTAGGATTGAAAGTTCATATAAAGCCTTAGAATAATTATTTGCACATTTTTACTAATTAATTGAACCGCCAACTGTGTATATATATATATATATATATATATATATATATATATATAGTTAAAACAATAAAAATATTATCACATAATACAAAATATAATGGCTCATACAGAACTATATTCCGAGAACTATGTAATTATGTTCAATATTAACATTAATATATACATAATCAACCGAACATGCATATATACCTATATTATATATATGATCGATAATAGGTCGCCGCTATTAATCTAGTTAAATTCTAAGCATATATATATATATATATATATATATATATATATATATATATATATATATATATATATATATACATGAAGTCAGCAGATCAGTAATTACTTAGTATAATTAATTAAGTAAAAGTTAATTATGAGAAGGCATTAATTGATAATACTTAATTTAATTAGTGAAAATTCATTTAGCCTAACGGCAAAGTTTGCTTAATTAACTATTCAGTTAGTAGTAGGATAATTAATGTAGTTATGTCAAATGTTTTACAAAGAATTAATAAAACATAACAGAATATATATTAGAATATAATTTTTGAGTTAAATTAATAAGTTAAATATTACGCAGCAGATAGTCAAATAAACTAGATTAACTCAAAAAGAAAGTTATTAAGTTTAATCAATAATTTCTTAATTAAATCAAAATAGTGATAATGATACTTAAATTTGATCAATAAATATAGAAAAATATAATTACTTTAGGGATTGAAATGTCAGTAACTTGGTCAATCGGACTCGGAATTCAGTGTTCTTAGACTCAATGGAATCTTTGAACAATCACCAATAATAAATTGCATAAAAATTTAGGTTTCAGTAGAGTGGAGATTACTGAAATACCCTTAGGTTGAAAACCTTAGTTTGGACCTGTAGGACCCGTCTCTCATCCAAACTGAGCGTACTTACTGTCTATCTTCAAGTTAGACAATAAGGAATCATTTAGAACCAAGAAACCTTAGTTTGGAACTCTAGATCAAAAGTTAACTTCTTAGACCCTTAAAGTAGGGGTAAAATAGTCTTTTTGCCCAAAATTTAGGATAAACACCATTAACCTTTAATTAGTCTCTTAAAACACTAAAACTAACATTATAACCATATCAGTGACATTTAAGTAAGTAAAATCAACAATTAGGATAGATTCTAGAATTTTTTTTTCCTAAGTCTTCAACACTACACCTTAAGGACCCTTCCTAAGACTAGGACTAGATCATAGGATTGATTTCATTCATTAAAAAATGAGGTTTTTCAATGAAGGAATCCTTGGTTTTAGTAGTTTCTAGAATTTTTTAACTTATTTTGATTATTTATCTTTTAACCTTAGATCTAAGATAAAAGATTTATCCTATTAAGTTTGATTACTTAATAGGATTGGCCTGAATTATTAGATCACTTTTAGAATGAAACTTAGATCTTATGTCTTATCCTTTTTGGATTATGTGATTAAGCCCAATCTCGTGGCATTTAATCCAAAATCTATAGTTTAGTAGTTTTAAGTTAGAACGTCTAAAATTATTAATTATGTCGTAATAATTTGTTACTCAACTTTTATAGTCGATTTTGATTTGATATATTAGGACTTAGCCAGTCCTAATATTTTGTAACTTATAAGAATGAGTTTCTAAGTTACACTCGATAGTAAGAAAATGGTGATCCTGAACTTGTGTAACTTGGAATAGTTAGAATGGTTAAGTAGAAAATAAATGATATCACCATATTAGTAGAGTTTCTTGCTTACTTTGATACTTTGTGCTACGCATTCCTTGTACATTTGAGCTTACTTCCTTGGATATTTCATATAAGAGAACTTTGTGCATGAAAATGAAAACTTAGAATAATAGGATAATAGTTGCCTTTGGGTCCGATTTGTGATGATTATGGTGTACATTTGCCCCGATAGACAGGGGTAAGGTGAGATCAGGATGCCTAACATTCTCATTGAGGAGAGTGTGTTAGGCTTGGGACCCATATAGCCTTGCAGATGTGCTTGACTCCTCAGTTATTTCTAATAGTTGTCCATATAAATAAAAGTAAAACAACTAAATATATTGCATAAGTATTGTCTGCCTCTTCAGTCATGCAGTATGTTCAGTATGTTTACAGATTGAGATGTTTATATATGTGGGCCAGTTTGGCCAAGTCTTCTGATATGACAGTCAGTATACAGAGTTTGATGTGCAGTTTTAGTATTTGGCTATATTTTAGCATTATTTATTCAGTCAGCTATTTTTTTGTACAGCTTACATACAGTAGGATGTTAGACTTTATTACTATTTATATGTATCACTGCTGGGATTTATTATTGTAATTTACCCATTTTATTTGATCACCAGCATGTATTAGGATGTAGTATTTCCTTTCAGTATATGTTTAGTTACTTATATAATATACCTTACCTTATTTACCTCATTTTTGAGGCATGTCTTAGCCTCCTTTTGCTTAAGTTATAAATATTATTTATAGATTTTTCTCTTTCTTATTGTATTGTCAGTCGCTCCTTTATATATTGTTGCTTAGGAAAATATGTAAAGTGGTGATATTATAAAACATATAAAAATGTATCAGCCTAAAATGTACTTAGACAAATTGTCTAACCAGATTTTCTCTTTTTTGGCTGGGGCCCTACATTGTAAAACCAACAATGGTAGGCGTAGAGCAGATAGATGATCCAGGGAGCTATATGTAGAGGAGGAGCAGCGGCTCGGACCAGAGCATATCTAGTCTTTAGATTATATGTGAGGATGAGTGCATTTGCATTTCCTTTTTATTTAAACTTTAAATATTGTAATAATACAGGTACCCTTGATTTTTATTTTTTTCTATATATTTTCTAATTCTTGCAACTTTCAATTTAATTATTTTTTTTATTTAATATATATATTTAAATATATATATATATATACCTTACTACTTATAATAATTAAAATTATTATATTTTAATGTATAAAGATAAATAAACAATATAATATTAATATTGATATTTTTATTAAAATAAAATGAATGATATTATCATATTCATTTACTTATTTTATTTATAACTTTTGCATCGCTATTAAGTTTTGACCAACTTTGATATATTTATATGTGATTTTATGCTCATAATTTGAAATAAATGATCAAAAATTAGTACATGGGCTCATTCAGGTTGATCTCAAGTTTGTACAGATAATACCTTAGACCATAACAGACTAATATTTAGAGAAATAAGAAGAGTACACATAGATTTTGAGGGGGAATGTGTAGTTAGTCAGGAGCCCATATCTCAGATAGTTAGATTGACATATCTAACTCCTCAATTATTTTGTAACTTTATCCAATATAATAAATATTATATATTATTGTATTTTCTTTTAGAATGAACACGTATATTAAATATAAATATGTATATTGCATTCATAATTGTGATAATTTTGTAAGCATATATACTTAAATATCACATTTTATTAGTATATGCTTCTCATGCATAATCATGCCGCTTAAATGCAAATTTTGATAGCCTACAAACCTTACTTAGACATTTATATATAATTAATATTTTTTTTTCTTTTTTTTAGTTTGCCCTGTCACACACACACACACACACACACACACACACACACACACACACACACACACACACACACACACATATATATATATATATATATATATATGTATATATATATATGGTAGTTCAGAAATAATCTTGGATCAAGTCTTTGAGGTAGAGCTGATGCATGATGAAGTAACTTAGATCTTGATTTTCTCAAAATTTTAAATTTTTGCTTAGTGTGTAATAAATTTTGTACAATAATTATTATCTTTGAAATGAATATATTTTCTTTATTATTTTGGTATTCCTGAATGTTGAAATGAATGTGGAAATGTGTATTTTATATGCCTCTAAATACACTGTTATACTAAAATCCGATATGATCATGAGGAGTAAGCATCCAATGTTGGATTAGCTGTGCTAACCCAGTGGCAGGTCGCCATAGATCATAACTTAAAAAGTTTTCTAATACTCCAACTTGATGTTTACTATTCTAATTTTTATTCAATAGCATAATATTTTATTCCCTGATTCTCCATTTAACATCCTAGGTTAGCTTAACATTATGTATACTAATAATTAGATAAATGCTAGTTTTATTCTTAGTCTAATAATTTTAAAAGACTATTTAATTAGGCAAAGTTTAAGTGATGATCTTACTTAGGGTAAGGTTATTTAGATCTAGCCTTTATTTATTTACTAATATAAGAATGCATACTTCTCATTTTTATACTATAAGGTTTCCAAGTTTTGATAATACAATACTAGGTTTTAGGCTTTATCTTATCTATTATTACAAAAACTTTCAAAGCATCATTAACATTTAAAACTAAGTTTAGCTTAACATATCACATAGATCTTCTTAAATTTCTATCCATAGATTCTATTAATTTAAGTATATGTTTCCACTAATTAAGTCTAGAGTTTACTTTCATTCACACTCTAAGTCACTTAATCTTTATAGTCAAACAATCTAAGCTAGTCATTTTAATATAGCACTAGAAGGGTCAACTAATCTTGAGTGATCTAATATATAAAGGGTGATCTAAAGTTAATTTTATTAATAATGATGTATTTCCAAAATCCTTAAAACAAATGATCTCCACTATAGTTCAAGGAATGATAACTTCTTATTTATGCTCATGGAACTCTTTAGTAAGTTACTAATCTTAAGTGACACACTCAAGAACATCTTTCCAAAGTTTCAAGCCTTTTGATGTAGTTATAAAATAGCCCAAATTATCGTAATCTTTAATAAAATATGACAACCTAAACTACACTAGGTAGGTCACTTGACACTTAGATTATTTAATAAGATCAAAGGGATCTAATCACTAAGTTGACTAGATTGAGTGTCACATTAATCTTTATAAACTGGTTCGAGGAAAAGAACTTAAAATTCGTTCTTTAATCACATGTACCACAATAATAATCAATCACTACTAATTTCATTATAAGAAGATGATTAAGTTATCGTAGGCTTTCATCTAGCTTTACCTTTCTCTTAAAGGTTAAATCCATAAGGATCAAGTCAAGATTTAGGTTAAATAAATTATTATCCTACCCCTTAGGTTTAGGGATGGTGCGCTCCAATTAGTTTTTGTACAAATGCTGATATGGCCGGATGCCATTTTTTTTTCTGACTTCGAGGTGGAGAATCAGTGAATCGACGGGGGCCTTCACATCCATCATGCACCTCACAAGCTTTTACTGCTATACGAACCCCCAAAAAACCTCTAGCTCTCTTCTTCCACAATGAATGTCGGCTCCGTGGCAGCAGCGCCTGATCAGCTCATCTACGGAGCGGCAGCGTCTCGATGGCAATTTCGTTCGAGGATCCAAGGATTCTATGCGAGACCCGCAAGCGGGTTTCTTCTACCACCGCTACGGCGTAATCTCAATAAGTTGAACGGAGGCAAAATCTCTTGCTCAAGCAGCAATGATCGAGGGAAGGTTCTAACATATAAAGATTCCGGCGTAGACATTGATGCCGGGACTGAACTAGTTCGGAGGATCGCCAAGATGACACCTGGAATTGGGGGGTTTGGTGGGCTGTATCCTTTGGGTGACTCATACCTTGTTGCTTCTACCGATGGCGTTGGAACAAAGCTCAAGCTTGCTTTTGAGACTGGAATTCATGACACTATTGGGATTGATTTGGTAATCACGTTATTATATTTGATGCTTGACCTTCATTACTAAATGTTTATTTATTGATGGTTGTTTTAGGTGGCCATGTCTGTAAATGACATAGTTACTTCAGGAGCTAAACCATTATTCTTTCTTGATTACTTTGGCACAAGTCACCTTGATGTAGATCTTGCTGAAAAGGTAACAAACAGATGCTGAATTGTTAAATGCCATTAGCACCCTCAATTTCTTGAGAAACAAACGAATTGGAAAATTTATATTTTAGGTTATCAAAGGGATTGTTGAAGGATGCAAGCTGTCAGATTGCATTCTTCTTGGAGGCGAGGTATTTTCATTCTCTGAATAAGTTTATATGCAATTTTGTACTGCCATTTCTATATGCTTCTTGGGGATAAACAAATCCATTGTTTGAGATTTTTAATCCCATTGAAGAATGATTACAAATTTTCTTGGCATTATTTTTAATCCCATTAAGGATTTACTTATTTTTTTCCTTATATTTGAAACTCTATGCAGGTAAGCTGCAGTTTAAAATTGTTTAACTATTTTCTATATGAGCGCTAATTGTATTTTTTTGTCACATGGCCAAATATTATCATTGGTAAGTGTGAAATCCGCATTGTGGAAATTCTGTGACAAACTAGGTTTTGCATCGCATGAATCCAAGGGTGATTTGATAGAAAGTTTTAATTATGCGAATTTTTATTTTGTTTATCAATTTAATTAGCAAAATAACCTAATTTAAGCATTAGATTGATTTCCCATACTGAACCTGCTTTAGATTGAAGCAACTGAAAAATTCTTTTCATAAAGTGAATGGATTTATTTAAAAATGTAAGCCATTTACTTAAGCATCTTATCCTTGACAATCTCAATGAGCAATATGTAAAGTTAGTCAAACATATACCTAATCATGGGACCAATTCATTAGTAGTTAATTTATGTTGCATCTACGGACGAGATAAAGCAGCAATCTGAAATGTTAGATATGCTAGCGAGAGCTGATCTCTTTTTTCTAAATTATTTTTTGAAGTGAATACTACCGAGCCAGGATGAGAGATGGAGATATTTAAGACCGAGGATGGATTATATGAATGGTTGATCATTCCTTTTGGATTATTTAATGCACCTAGCATATTTATGAGAATTATGTACTGTCTTGCAATCTTATTTGACCTGATTTCTAGTTGTTTACTTTGATATGTTGATTTATAGAAAGATTATGAATGTATATTTGATGCATCTTTCGAAAGACATTTGAGATTATCAAAACAAAAAATTATATTTAAATACCAAATTATCTAATTATGTGGCCATGATTGTGATTTTTCTAGGATTTATGATCTCAGGAAAGGGATTAAGAGTGAATACTGACAAGGTGAGAGTGATTCAAGAATAGCCTACACACACTGCAAATCACGATGTAAGAAGTTTCCATGGATTGATCACATTTTGAAGATTCATGAGAAGATTTAGGACCTGTTTGGTTGAATGTCAGTTGAAAAGTTGTTTAGATAGCATATTATTAAGATAGGATGTTATTCAGATAGCAATATTATTCAGGTAACAGGGGCTGTTTGGTTTAGTGTTATTTAAATAACAGATGCCAGTATTATTCAGATATATATGTTGTTTGGTTTATTGTCATTCATGTTATATTATACTGAGATTCAAATATAGGTTAAAAAAATACAACAAATAATTAAAAAGATAATTAGGTAAACAGTACCAAAATGATCATAATTTTTTTTTACAAACAGTTAAGAAAGAATCATTATTTGCTGACATTAATGATCCCATATACTCACTCCAACTATAAATTTGTTCTAAATCAACCCTAACAAACTTTAAAAATACAAATCACAAAGCAAATTACCCTTAAATTGTTCATAATCAAATGACAATATCAAGCAAATTTAAAAAAAAAATAAAAACATCCATTTACAAAACGCACATGCGTCCGTTGAGCTCTGCGTTGGTCGGGCGAGAGATCTGCATCTGGGAAGCGAAGGCGCGAGCGCGAGCGTGTAGGGTGAAGCGAAGGTGGAGGCGATGGACCGGCTCTGCGTCTAGCGGAAGCGGCGAAGCCGACATGAGGATCTCCCAGAGTATCGTTCGAAGAACTCTATTCGAGCGATAGATTGTCGGCAATGTTATCTGAATGTCGGCCGAAATCGGCCGACATTCCGATAGCATTTCGTAGTGGCATTTAGGTAATTCTTGAGATGTCATTAATTAGATAACATCGAACCAAATAACCCCATTTCATTGACATCTTTAAATAACATCACATTACCACAAGATGTTGGTGAACCAAACAGCCCCTTAGCACAATTATGAAATTGATTACAAATTGTCTAAAGAGGGGAGAGTTTTGTTGGACAAAAGGGGTCGAAAAAGACTTTAAAGGGATAAAAAATAAGTTGACTGAAATGTTTATATTAAGGTTGCCTAATTTTTGCAAAATTCTTGAGTTGTGTGCTATGCTTCTAGTATATAATAGAAAGTGATTTGAGTCAAGATGGTTACTTTATAACATATTTATTAGTGAAAAGTTGATGAGGACTAACAATTACCAAATAAGTTGGAAATTTCTATGCATTAGTAATCCCTTGACATTTAATAGTTGAGCGCTCGATTTTGTCAATGGGTTTACAGGCATGCGTCCATTTGAAATAGTCATTGAATGTCAAGCTAGAGAACCCATTGATCTAGTGGAACTACTTATGGAGTATTGATCTAGTGATCTAGGAAAATCATTCACATAACATATGTTTGATTTACATGAGTAGATTCATAGAAAATTAAGTTCAACATAAAAGTTTTGTGGATATAAATAAATGAATTGTGAAATTTAATATTGAGGATAAAGTGATTGTGCTTATAACTTTAGGAAGCTTCCACGTGGAAGCAAGGAGGGCTAGTCCTTTTAATATAGTTCAACAATTTAGTACTAATGCGTGTAAGCTCAAGATTCTAGAGAATGTTGGGTTACACTTAGTGTTCAATATGGCAGATCTAACAATGTATCAGAAACCAATTGCTAATGTTGATAATTCTTTTCTCTTTCCGCCTCTTTCAAGTGAATCTACTTTAACCCCTATTAGTAACTATCGCACAACTAATTCTAGAGACAATGATTGTTGATGAGATTATGTCCATAATTAATCTAGGATTTAATTGATGATGAGATTGTGTCCATAGTTAATCTTGGATTTTAGAGATACTTGGTTGATTAGCTGGAACTTTATGATTCTTCAATAATTCGACAAAAAGCTAAAAGAATTTGCCCTAATTTGTTTGATAGGTATCAGTTAATAAATTTGTCGGAGCCAAATTTTTTGAAGTCAGAAAGATTTGATAGGCATCTTTACACATGAAACGAACATTATTTTAATTAATTTATATTTTGTTGGAGCACAACTATTAGATTAAATCTCACAAATCATTAGCTACAATAGTTAGGCCATTTTTTCTAAAATTTATAGTTTTCTCATTTCAAAGCTTTGTAGTTCTACAAATAATACTCAAAATATTTCTATAAGACACTAAGTTTTAAAAATTAAATTCTTGCTCTCTCAGTATCCAAGTAGGCTTGTTGATATGGTGTTCTTGAGCTTGGAGCAAGGGAAACAAAACTTTTAGGATATTTATCTTTTTTTTCTAGTGTGAGGATTAGATTTGTGTTAAATGAATAATATTTTTAAATAAGAAAGTTATCAGAAGGGTTCATTGACTTTTGTAAAATTTCAAAATAGATCTTCTCTTGTAAATGCTTTTTTGGTCCCTTGACTTTTGTTGTTTAAGTTTCTTTTTGGCAATGCCGTTAACTCTCTGCATTAAATTTACTTTTTTTAGCTGTAATCGGGAGCTCAACCGCTGGAATCCAGCAACTGCTTTGAACTGCAAGCGGCTGATTCTGGCTGCTGGAATCAGCGGCCTAGCAGCTGATTACGGCTAAAACGCAAATGTAACGGAAGAGTTAGCACCAAAGAAAAAAATAGTTAAAGAAAGGTCAAGGGACAAAAAAATATTTACAAGAGTTAATGATTAAATTTGAACATTTTGCAAGAGTCAAGGGACCATTTTGATAAATTTTTCTTGTTTATTCTTATTATTTTTTTTTAATTGTTGGTTTGTTGGCTTGATTGAGCTTTGCCCATATTCTTATATGGCCTGTCAACAAATAGCCGACCTCAAACTTGAAAATTGAGGTTGTTTACGAACAAAAATATGAGCTTGTGTTCGGTGTATTTATGTGTGTTGTGAACTCAAACATTATTATTTTGCAGAATTTTATATAGACATTTTTGCATACATAGCTCCCAATTTTTTATAATAACATATTTATGAATATCTTATATTTACAAAAATGCATTTTATCTTTGTCTTCTCTAAAACATATTTAAAAATATTTGCATATATTTAAAAATATCAAAGATAGTTATAAATGTTGAAGCTTGTGAACTTTATATGTATATTATAAAGATTTTGGTGCATGCAATCTCTTAAAGATAACAATCATTTACCTATTTAAATTCATAAATTATATTTTATTTATATATTTATAATCAATGTGATCATGATTGAACATGCCATTGTTTGAGTTCTGCTTGGCAAGGAATCAAACTTCAAATATTGGTCAAGTTCGGCTCGTTAGCATGTTGATCGAGCCGAGACATGCTTCTTTACTTGCCAAACACGAGCTTTTCGCGAACAACGAGTCTTTTTGACTGCTCCTATTTTGTTTTGTTGGGGGGCTTGGGATTTGGTTAGCAAACTTTATGGCTTAGAAATCATTGTCACTTCTACTTAGTGTTGGAAAATTTTTAAATACTCCTACTTGCAATGATTTCACAAAATTTTGCAATTGATCTTTATTTTAAATTTATACTGTTGCTCTATTTATATTTTAAAAGATTTTTTAAATATTTTTGAATCATGATTTTCTCGAGTCTTCTCCATTTTCTTAGCATCATTCATATATATTTTTAAATTTGTTGCATTATTCTGTGGTATCTAGGCAACTCATCTAAACATATTGCGAAATTTAGCCCACTCTTGGTTGTCCTGCGTCTAGCCAAACATATACCCCAGTCAAGAAACTGAGTTTTTTGTAGTTACTATGTGCCGTCCATTCTGATAGAAGTGAGATTGATAAATATATATAAGCATACCTTCGAATATATTAACATCTAAAAATGGACCAAAAAATAATATATATATATATACTTGTACATATATGCTGTGTACATATTTTTTCTTCAGAAATACATAATATATGTGTATTATGACATCTATATGCACATGTGCTCATAATTTTATAATATTTTTGATAACTTTGATTTTCATTTATTATTTTATTTGTACCCTAGAGGGAAACAAAAGTTGAGTTCTTTTTGCTATTTCAAATATTCGCTCTTCATTCTAATGACACATGTGGCTTAATGGTTGGTAGCTGGATACTTGTGATGCAAAATATTTCATAGGAAAATCTGGTGAGCAAAAACTAGTTTTAGTCATCTCTATTATCTTTTCAAAGCTACAAGGAAGACCTAGTCTTTTTCTTATGGATCATATGATTGTTACTTTTTGAAGGTTTGATTAAAAATCTATCATAGTCAAATTTGAATATGTTCTCTCAGACATCTCAATGATAGGTGCTTGTTTCTTAACTTTGAGATAGTACTTCTATTTTCATTGTAGTGTGTTTGCAAGAATTTTATAGAATTCACCTTCAATCATTAGCCTGTGAATGATCAAAATTATATGACAAGGCATACGATGCTATGAACGCATGCCAAGGAACATATGTTCTTTCCAAGTCATGCTTGAGCACAATGCTTTAAACATTGTAAAGTCATGGACCTAAACTAAAACTCATGTT
Organism: Gastrodia elata; assembly: GCA_016760335.1. Taxonomy (NCBI): domain Eukaryota; kingdom Viridiplantae; phylum Streptophyta; class Magnoliopsida; order Asparagales; family Orchidaceae; genus Gastrodia; species Gastrodia elata. Next base: position 32,617,989 of record CM028678.1, on the reverse strand, counting down.
AACTTGTGGAATTGTACAAAATTATAGTGGGGGGAGATTTATATCCTTGACATCATTAATAGATTGGGAGGTAAGTACTATGCCCTTCACTTTGATAGTCAGAATAGCTATGACTGTGAATCCCATAAAGTAATTCATTCCATTGCATGCAAATTTAAGTATAGCATGTCCTTATATTAACAATTACATAATCTCTCTGAGGAAAATTTATTTGGATACGTTCATAAAATTTAACATTAGATGGTTTAACTTATTTTCCCTTTTTTCCTGGCTTGAAACTACTGTTATTCTTATTGAATTTTACTTAATTTGAGCCCAACATTTGTTCCTTGTCGATTACTTTTAAATTTTTTCCTTGTATTGAAAATTTAAGCTCATAACATATGCTCCAGTACAATAAAATGACTTGATGTACTTTTTTATTCATTGATTGCAGACAGCTGAAATGCCTGATTTCTACGCAAAAGGAGAGTATGATTTAAGTGGCTTTGCTGTTGGGATTGTGAAGAAGGATGCATTAATTGATGGGAAAAACATCAAGTCTGGTGATATTTTAATTGGTTTTCCATCCAGTGGTGTCCACTCCAATGGTTTCTCTCTTGTTAGAAGGTTTCCTGTCAACATTCAGTTACTTTTTTGTGATTTAAATAAACAAATTAGAGCTGATAGCTTAACTTGAATAATAAAGATTGCTCTAAAATTGCATTCATTTTTGGTTAGGATCGAGTTCAAATAGAGCCAAATGAGTTGAGCAATGTGCCAAATCTCTTGCTTTCAATTTTCAGCTAATGGAGAACAGATCGAACTGGCATGGCCAGCTTCATAAAATAACTATATAAAATTTAAAATAATGTCTAGACCTATGTGTGTTATGCATATTAATACATAAAACATATATTTTTTTATATGAAATATTTCTTAATAATAAAAATAGAACTTTCGATACAGTCCAAGCTGGCTTGAAATCAACCCTATTTGCTCTGAGATAGCTCAAAATAAAACTACTTGTAGCTACCATTAGATTTCAAGCTGGATCAATTGTTACTCATAAAATAGAACCAACTGTTATCCATTTTTTTGGATCATAATAACCATTTATCTTATAAAATTTTGCCTGGTAATGGCTTATTTAAGCAGGGTTCTGGCACAAAGCAATCTATCTCTGAGAGATCAGCTTCCCGGGCACAAGGGTGGGCCATATACATTGGGGGAAGCCCTGATGGCACCAACTGTTATTTATGTAAAGCAGGTCGGTCACTGAAAGTTCCTTAAATATTTAATATTTCTTTATAATTACATGCCTGAGCTCTTTTGATGATAAAATACGCAGATTCTTGATATTCTAAGCAAGGGTGGTGTCAAAGGAATTGCTCACATCACTGGAGGCGGTTTCACAGACAACATTCCGAGAGTGCTTCCTCAAGGTTTTGGGGTCAATATTTTCAAAAATAGTTGGGATGTGCCTGCTGTTTTCAAATGGTTACAAGAGGTAAGAATATATCCTTTGTCTATTTGTTGGGTTGCTACCACCGGCCTTTTGATTTAAAAAATGATTTTAGTTTGAAGATTAATTTTTTTCCTTTTAGGATTAGTTTGATTCAATGATAATAAAATGTTAGGCCTACTTGTTGCGGATTTTACTTATCTTCGGCTTAAGTCTTCTTAAGTACTAAATAGCTTAAGTCAGCTCAAGCCTCAAACAGTTTAAGCTAGTTTAAATCACATCAGCCAATCCTCATCATCTCAACAAAAGTCGGCAAAAGTCAGCAAAAGTCATCACCCGTTTAGCTTAGGTTAGCTTAAGCAAAGTTAAGATAAGTCTTAAATAAACAATTTCTAAGCATTGTTAGATATCTATATTATTTAAGATGTTGGTATATGTGTAGTTGAGTGTTAGATATATTTTTATGGTCGATATCTATTATCACTCAAATTTGTCCGCTATCTAATAACACTATGCGGATAGCATATTTTTTTTCTTATTTATCAAGATAATATTACCGTGAACCTAAACAACCCCTTTCTTAAATCACACGCATATAATTTCTGGCCTATTACTAACTTGAAGCTAAGCTTATATCTGTTTTTGTGAAATAAAAGGGTGGGGGATGATTTCATATATTCAATCCAGTTCTTTCTTATTTGTACTTCCAACATTCAAAATTTGATATCTACAAATCCCCTATATTCTAAATATTACACAAACTATGATATGATTTGGTGTTAATTTTTAAAAATATTAAGATTTAGGTGCTAGATATGTAAATACCTAAGATCAGAGTGCCATGCAAGTAATTATTCCAAAATTATATGATCTTAAGTGTAAGTTCATATTGTACAGATGTCATAAATAGTTATCATGAATGCTAAAATAAAAAAAAAAAGGTTTTGATGTTGAATGCTTGAAATTGGTTAGTTCATTCTGAACTATCTTATAATAAAAATGACTGGATATATGATTTTGTGTAAAATGTGCAGGCGATTGGATTAAGTCAGTTTGTTCTCATCGTTAACAGAAATAATCTCCTTGTATAATTTCATTATGAGGTTATGCACAATAATTTTATTTTCTTAGCAATTCCTGCATTACTTAGATCTGTACATTGGATACATTATAATTTCTGTTGATTGTTGCTGCAATATTAAAATTTTGGGTATTTATGTATCTAACCCTAAGGGGCTATTTTATTTGAGTTAAAAAAGTGTTGGGAGTAAAAAGGATTCCAGTGTAAATAATTTTCAAGAAAATAAATCCAGTATAATATAATTAATTGAGTTTTGATTGGGGTAAAAAAATTTTTGAATTTGTAATTTGATATTTGGTTAGGTATATTTTGATCTCTATGTAATAAAAAAACAAAATTCCGCATTTAGCTTTTCGGATTGATTCATTGTCGTCCTGGTCACACAGTGATGCCTCCTCTTCTCCGGGACGGCGACAAGCTCGATATCTTTTCTTCTGCCAAAAGCTGAGGGCGGCGATGAAGCCGGGGATGACAAAGCCTGGATGTTCGCTGCTCGCTGCTATGCCCTTTTTTCAACGCAGTTGAGGACATTTGCGATTTTGTTTATTTTTGCAACATGAACGTGTAAACATTTTATGCCCGATTTCAGGCATAAAACTACGACAATTTTCTTATGAAGAGCAGGGGAATTAAAATTCTTCCACAAAAGTATACACTAAAAAGATTACTTCAAACTAACACAAAGTTTACAATTCTAGGGAAATTTACACCTATTTTATAATAAAGCAAACAGCCCCTTAATCTTATTCCTATCCATTTGTATTGTTGATTTGATTGAACGGTAATAATTTGGATGGTAGTTTAGCAAATTGGGCATTAGATTTGTATGTAGATATAAGAATTAATCAGTGTTAAGAAATCGCCACTTCCTTATTTTTTTTTAATTCTGATAAATGATTCTCTCATCTTAGGATATAAATTTGATTATGTGGAAAAGAACTTGATTTTTCTCATACATGCGCTTTTGTTCTGACGCCCAAATTTGTGTTTCTTGGATTGCTGTTATTCAACACAATACCACAAAAAATGACCTGAATCGACCCAAAAAATCATTATTGATTTGACCCGAATTATAAATGAATCATCCTTGGATTTAGATATGATTTATTTTTGGGTTGGTTTCAGGTTGGTCTACCAACATATCATATTCAGATTCAAACTCGTGTTTGACCCATCAACCCATATTGGTACCCCTTATTTCTATGAGAACATTCTTTCTTTTGCAGGCTGGAAAGATAGATGATGCTGAGATGAGGCGAACCTTTAACATGGGCATTGGCTTAGTTGCGGTTGTAACCCCCGAGGCATCCGAAAGGATTCTTGCAGAGTATGATTCAGTGAGGGTTGTTGGTGTAGTGGTAGATGGAGAAGGCGTAAAATATGTGTGAAATGCATCTGCTTCTGCATAATTTCTTTTTAATTGTTAATTGATTTTCTTATGTAGTTGAGGGCAGCATTATGCACATCATTTTGGCTAATTATTATTATTTAATAACTCTGTACTCTTTGAATCAGTGAGGGTTTTCTAGTTGTTTTTTATTTAGTGTAGAAGACTAGCAATTTCAATTGTTCATCTCTTATACTTGCAAAGCTAAGTCATGCACCATGGATGCAATATCGAAGCATCTGATAAAAACCAGGGAAGCAATCTAGCAACTCTTTCATAAAGTTGTCATGCAAAGAATCTGTAGTCTTTGAAAAAATAAAGGAATAATATGAGACAACAACAGTAACGGCAGCTCCAAGCCATCGTTGTTCTAAGCGTGGTTAATTGCATGAATCCTTTGTGACTTGTGCACGATCAACTTGATGCCTCTCAACAAACCTATGGTACTTTCTATTTGTTTCTTATAGTTTTTGGTCTTCTTTATTTTTAACGTGGGCAAGGCTGGTCTATGTTTAATATGCACTAATCCTTAGCTATAGGTGCACCAATTTTGCTAAAAATGAACTCATTTCCATTTTGTGTATATCCACTCATCCACCTTCGCTTTCTCATCTCTGTAACTATTATTTAATCAATTTTTCTTCTTTAGAGGCCAATATTTATGTTTACATAATATTTTTAATCTTATATCTACTCTATAAAATTTCTTTAAATTGAAGTAGGATTTTTTTATTGTACAATGCTCACTTTTCTTGATTACATGATTTGCTTGTAAAATAGATGAGCTTTATCTGTTGGTTGCAACATCAAGGAAAATGAATTGATCTATTAGTAGGATCTAATTATTGGCTAAATTCCAGCAAAAGGGGAAAGGTAAATGTTCATTGTTTGGTGGATTATAGCTATAAAGCTGATAAAATCAACTATTGATATGCAAGCTCAACTGTGGAATATGTAGCCATCATTACAAATGCTCACTAAAATTGAAAAAATAAAGCACATGATAGGCAAAATTTAAGTTGCTATCTTTATAAGAGGCCAAAGCTTGCAATGAGTTGACAATTAAAGAGATCAATGTTCACAATGTAATGACAAATAGAAGGTGGATTCAATGAAGGTGACATCATAAATACTACTATACTTATTCAACATTTGATGTATAATATTCTTTATTTGGTTAGCCAAATACTCTTAGCAAGTGATATCTTTTATCATGATTACCTCGCTCTTCATTGAAAGTGACTTTTTTGAGCCATGCTTGAGTGAGCTAGCGAGCCTAAACTCAAATTTGAAATTTCAATTTTGCGGAGTTTAGCTCAAGGTAAGTAATAGTAATCGATCTTGGATAGACTTTTCAACTAAGCTTACAAATACTTAATCATTATATATTAATTTTAAGAACTACTAATGTATATTATCGCTATTAATGAATTCAAAATGTATTATGAAGATTTATTATATAATATATTAAATAAAAAGCGCTGCTACAGTACCAAATAATTAGCCTAAAAAAAGATTGTATGGCGTGGCAGCCATATGTGCAAGCATATAATTGGTGGAATTCACTTTTTGTGCGAGCCTATATACAAAAATAAAAAAGAAAGAAAAATTTCGATTGATTCTAAACTTTTTCTTGGCTAGTTTTTTAAATGTTTATCATTTTCCTTAAATAAGTCCGTGTGTATATATTATTTCTTTCGTTATATACTCATAAAAACTTATACATCAAAAGTTCTTAAGAGTCATTAACTACCTAAAATACGGGCTAATTAATGAGAATTATGAGCATAAACTGCAAGATTGATTTTTCAAAAATTTCCTTGAGATACATTGGTTTGGATCGAAACAGTGATGCCAAATTGATGCATAGAGGCTAATGAATCTACAGACATCGTTAAATTAAAAAATGGCGGCAATTGACTTAACAAAGGCTAACGCCTCAAAAACTTGAGTGTCCTGCTTGCTTTCAAGAGCCACCATAGCATCCCCATAGCCCCCATTTCAATCCAAAAACTTTGTTTGAAAATTGTGGAGCTTCCTAAACTTACAATAGAAGAAGTTTTCTTTAACTCTAAAAATCACAATTTCCCCCTAAAACCTTAAGAAATGGTCTAAGAACCCAAATTCTTCAAATCTTGTCAGTGGAGCATTCAACATCTATTACATAGGCATTTTGGGTGATATTCCAACCCAATTTTTGGTTACACTCTTAGTCACCTCTAAAGGAATACCTCTCAATTTAATTTTTTGTTGACCATATGGAGCATATCACCAAGCTAGAGTTTTATCCCGGTGAGTTAGAGGGCTTAGCTAAAGGATGTTGAAGCTAGTGATAGAGTTGGGATTAGGAAGGACTTCTCCATTTCTTGTTCTCTGAACCCTTGGTTAAGAATTTCTCTTAAAATAGGTGTTAATTTAATTAAGATCTTTTTGTTAGTTTTTAGACTTTGTTATGATGATGATAACTATACTTAATAATTTTCATTAATCCTTGAACTTTCTTAGGTGATGTATAATGGCCAATTGAAACTTAAAAAAGTATTGTTATCTCATTAGAAAGTAATTTCCCTTTTCCATGGCTATGCTTAGTTAATTAGGGATGATATAGCTAATTTAGTATTTTAGATCAATAATAAAACATTCTTAATAATTTATATAAACATTTAAAATATTATAGATTGATTTGATTAAACATTTCTTGGAAGAAACTATTTCATAAGATCCTTTTTCGGTATAAAAGTTGATTTGCTTAAATATGACTTAATACTAATTTTCCAAAATTTAAAATCTATGATTTTATAAGATATTTTTCTAAATTTTAAATCTTAGCTTCATTGTAGGAGCTTCTATATCCCAAGCTAACTTTAGTTTACTCTAATCCTTTTTAAAGTTAATGACTAACCAAGTTTATAATAATCTAACTTAAGATGTTATGTAGATCACCCTATCATCACATGATGAGAAATGTGGGAATTAGAGGAGTTTAAGTGATGGTTTTGAGACATCCTAGTTACCATTAGAACTAAAAATATAGCAATGATCATAACTGTGACACCCTTATGTTGGGTTAGTATACTAAACCCACATAAGGTGCTAAGCTGCTGTGGTGGCCGCCCCTTAATTATCTAAGATTAAGTGGGGGTCGTCAGCGGGCAAACTTCACTTAGCATTAGATTATGAATAAATATTCCTAATCCAATGTTAAGGGAAGGGAATTGTGGCGGCCGCCCTTTAATCATCCGAGATTAAGAGATAGTAACCAACGGGCAAACCTTCACTTAGCATTTAGATTATGGATGAACCTTCCTAATTAAATGTCAAGGAAAGATATGCCCTAATATGAGAGAGAGAGTAACAGGGCCAATCACTGAATGAGCATACTATAATATATCAGAGTGCAGAAGAAAGACAAGTAATAACATCCATACAATCCAGATAAAAACTATACAACTCAGAATACATAAGCATGAAAAGAAAAATAGTTTAACCTGTATTATTACAAAACAACTTAAAAGTTAAAGTAGTAAAGTAAGGTAAAACACTCAATCTTCATAAAGCAAAAGAAAGAACTAAGAGTCTTCTCCTGCGCGCTCCTCCTCCTGAACCAGATCTTCAGAAGGTCCTTCCTCAAACAATTCGGAGTCTGCTATTATCGGTATTACAATGACAGGGCCTCAGTCAACAAAAGAAAAATCTAGTTAGATAATATGTCTAAGTATATTTTAGGCTACAAATTATTGATTTAAATGATATCACAACTTAACTTAAGAAAATTTAGGAGCAGAAAAGTATAAAAAAGTGATAAAGTTATAATTAACTTAATTATAACTCAAACAAAATATGAGGTAAGCATATACCTCAACTCAAGTTGTAGAAAATGGTTAAGTAACAAATAATGAAAATTACTAAGTATAAGAAATTCCTAAGTAATATGATCAATTTAATACATGCTAGTTTACAACATAAAATGAAAGTACTGAGCTGAAAGTAAAGTTCTAACATCCTAACATGCCATCAAGTAAAAATAAGTTGCTGACATAATGCAATTTCTATGAAAAACTGTAAGTACTAAAGGAACTGCTGAATATAGCCAAAGTGCTGTATAAAAGAGAAATATACTAAAAATGTTGTAAATAAAAAGTATGCTGAAAATGTAAAGTAAAACAGTCTAACTTATATGGATATATTCTTACTTAGTCCTACCAAAAAGTAAATGTATGTTAAAAGAATCCATCTAAAAATATCTAGGAGAAACATCCCAGATCCAATATCACTTAATTCCATTTAAATAAAGTACCACTTGGTTCTATCTGAATATCTAGGAGAAATATCCTAGATCAAAGTAATACCATAAAGTATCTACTGAGCATATAGGAGAAACATCCTAGAGCAAAAGTAAAGTATCATCTGAGCATCTAGAAGAAACATCCTAGTGCAAAAGTAAAGTCACACTATCTAGGCAGACTAAGTAAGTTATATTCCACTATAAGTTACATAAAATTCATTACTTTAAATTCTTTCTTTCAATTAAGAAAATGCTTTATGAATGAATCAAATTAACATAAAAAATATACTATATTCCATATAATGTATCAAATTATAAAGTCCAAAATAAGAAAGCAAAGCATTCAAATTTCAAGGTATAAAATAGCACTATATAAACTTTGTAATATCACTTTGTTTTCTAATTAAATCGTTCTATCTATCTGAATTTATACAAGTTTAGGATCTCCAACATCCAGCTATCGAGTATAAATTCAGAATATATGCTTATAAGTTAAAAGAAGTTAGAACTAATCAAGTTCTAACTTATATAAATCACATGATGCTTATTTGAGTTAAATAATAAATCAAACATCATAATTGATAATTTTTATGAATCCCAAGCCAATCTTAATTAATATAAATTAACATTGGGGGATTAACATGTTAAAATCCAAGTATTGGATTTTAACTTCTTAATCCAATATGTTATAATCCTAATGGTATAAGATTAAACCCAAAATCTCATAGACTATAATTAAGATTATCTTATTAAGCAAAATCAATCTTAATAAGATGGATCTCTAATCTTAAATCTAAAGTTTAAATACAAAATAATCATAAATAAAGAATGAAATTTTAGAAAACTATAAAATAAAGGTTTCATCTATTAAGTACCCATTTACTTAATAGATGAACTCTAACATAAAATTCTAAGCTAAATTATAAGGAAATAAGATCCTAAAGGTGGAAGGAAATAATAAAGAGAATAATTAAGCTTTAATTTTGATATTACTTTAACTGTTATTATGATGTAATGAACTTAGGGAAGGCATAAGGTGAATTAAATTCACCTTATGAGATCTAGATTAAGACTTAGAGAAATTTAAGGAATTTTAGGGTAAATTCTTAAAAATAGCAAAATGATGAGTTTAATCAACCTAAATGATTCCAAATTGGTTATAATACTAATTTTAAGGGCTTAATTATGAATTTAAGGTTTAAGGATGCTTAAACCTAAATTTGGGCAAAATGACAATTTTGCCCTTACTTAAGGGTCTAAAATTCAATTTTATGAATTAGGACTCTAATCTAAAATTTATTGAAGTGGAATGATTAATTACTATCTAATATGAAGTTAGACAGTAAATACATCCAATTTGAATAAGTATTAAGCCTTATAAGGTCAAATTAAGAAATTTGGCTTATAAGATCAAATTAAGAAATTTGACTTATAAGGGCAATTTGGTAATTTTACCTAATGAAATCTAAAATTTTTGTCAATTTATTAAAGATTATTATCTAAGGTTTCTATAGAACCTAAAATCATTAAATTCTGATGAGTATTGGCTAAGTAATAGCCAATACAACTTTTATGGTTAAAATATGTGAATTAGGGTTTCATTAAAGGGGGTCAAAAACATAACATTTCTAATTTAAGTCCAAATTTATTAAACTTAGTGGCTATAGCTTCCTTATAACCCATTGAGTACATTAATTGGGAGTAGACTCAATTTGGACTTCATTTGGTTAAGTTATGACTTAATTAGAGCTTAGGGTGATTAGTAAGTGATTAGTGAAATAAATTACAAAATTATTAAACCAACTACACCACTAAGCTCTACTCTAATTTATGAGTAATCAAAAACTAAAATTACTCAATTTGGATTATTAATTATGCTAATATTCACTAATCAAGTTTTAAGATGATTAGAGCTGATTAAGAGATCTAACCATTAGATCTAAAATGTTTTTGTAGTTTACTGTTAATTAAGTCTTCTTGATCAAAATGGTATATTGGAAGACTTAATTTGGAGCTCAATTGACTAAGTTATGGTCAATTAAAGTTCTATGGCTAAATAGGGTAATTAGGGTTAGGTCCCAAAAGTGATTAAGCAAATACTAATTCAAACAAAGAATTAAAAACTACTAGGTTATTTTAGAGGTTTTACTAATCAATTTAAGACCCATATTAGGTACATTTGGCCTAGTAGTTAAAAAGTTATAGCCTTGGAAGATTAGGCTTTGTTAACCTAAATATGTCTCAAATAGTAAATTTAATACTACTGAGATGATCCTTAAATTTTGCTGATTACTTTGAGACCCATATTAGGTATGTTTAGGTAATCACACATAAAGTTATGAGCTAATAAAATTTTTGGGATAGTTTTATAGTTGTTGAAATACCCTAAATGTAACTATACAAAATATAAGTCCTACTAGAAATTAAATGCATCAATAAATTCTTTAATTTTTTGCTCATTAAAATAGTATATTTATTTGCATTATTTGGACTTATATTTTGCAAGATATGAGCACTTAAAGATTTACTTTAAATTAATTAAACTATACATATATATTAATATTACTGTTTTTAATGATTTAAATATCCTTACAGCTAAATAAACAGCGGACCCCACTAATATCCACGCATCGGGCATCTGACGGGTGACGAACAGGATCGTGGGACCCGTGGCACTAACCCGTCAGAACTGACGGTTACCGGTGGGTCCCACCGCTTTCACCGATTGAGACAGACGCCACACGGCGCGCCCAGAGACAGACACATCAAACCTGCGGACCCCACCTTACAATTCAACGAAGCAGAGGCCACGGGTCGGGCCCTAAGTTGACCCAGCCCGACCCTTTGTCTTCTCCTCACTTTGATGCAGACTGGAACCTAGGGCACAGTGCTTTGCGGTTATTCCAGCAACGATAGGGCTCATCCCGCATGGCAAAGCGAAGAGGTGATCAAGGCCTAGCTAATGGCATAGGGTTCGATGACGGGGGTGACCTAACCAGGAGCTAAGGTTTGGAACGGGTCCAATTACTGTGGACTATTGCAGACCATGCTTCAAATATGATTGACTGAATCAACATAAACTCAATCGAATCCACTCAATGTTTAATCCATGCTATGCAAGTATGAAACGAAACAAGAGCTGCGAAATTTGAATAAAGATCGAGATATATCGGTGTACCTCAAACGAATGACAGGGAAGACTTGTAATTTGATCGGAAAGGTTCCGGACTACGGGGTTGAAATTGTGCAAAAAGGGAGTTTCAGAGGTCTTATACTAGTCCCAATGCGATGGCTAAGAGCGGTGGAAGCCATTTGGAGTGGCCGTTTTGCGACGCGTAATCTCGGGCCGACACACGTAGGGCTCCAGGTCGCATGCTCTTTCACGAAGACAATGCCTCTTGGCCGTCTGATCGAACGATCAGACGGTCTGGGCCCTCCGTCCAAACAAATGGCTCAAAAAATAAAAAGGAAAATGGCGTTTGCTTCTTCGGGACGACACCATTTGATCTACATATTAAATATTATTATTAATTAAATAATTTACATTTATTTCAATAATGAAATTTAAATAATTATTTGTATCCAGAAAAATTCCAATAAATCATCCATAGCTAATTGAAGGGTGATGAACGCAATGGCGCAATCAGATTTTTGTTTCGACGAGTATTTAAGCATTCAATTTTTCGGAGAATTAAAATAATATTAAAATATTCACCAAAAATCCAAGGACTTCCAAATGCATCCAAAACATCACCCCTAACTAATTTGGGGGTGGTGAACGTAATGGTGAAGACAGATTTTTGATTTGAGATCAAATTAAATAGGTTAATTCTATGGTTTTCTAAAAATTCCCAAAATCAGGATTTTATCCATTTTATCCCTAATTTGGACTAGATCATAGAGATGAGTTTAAATGACTTAATTAAGATACTAAAATTATAATTAGGACTTGGATTAGTCCTAATTGACCTAAGTAATAACTTAGGTTGTTACAGGTATGCCATAAAATAGAGAGCAAATGAGACAATCACTGAATGAGTATACTAAATTATTAGAGTGCAGAAGAAGTACAAATAATAATAATTATATATCTAGAAAAGAATTGAACGACTTAGGATACATAAGCTGGAAAGTAAAGAAGTTAGAACATGTATTATTACAAAGCATTTAAAAGTTTTATAAGGGTAAGACACTCAATCTTCACAAATAGAAAGTAAAAATGTGGGGTCCCCCCATACTAACACTAGGGAGTACGGTGCTCCAACTGTGGCAAATCTCTAACTTAAGTAAAGTCAGGTGAAACCCAACCTGCCTTAAGCCAAGGACTTGCCGCATAAATACTATAAATAGTCATCAATATATATATATATATATATATATATATATATATATATATGTATATCAAAGTGGCGAAAGCATAAAAATATAATGTAGCATCCACAAGCACAACATAGTAGAAAGAAGAGAACAAATAGTAACTCAGCTCAAGTGCAGAAAGTAAAGTACATCCAGTTAATTATTACAATCTGTATTAAATGAAAAATATAAAAGTCTCTCAATCTCATTAAAAGAAAAAGTAAAGTCTATCTAAGCTGTAGTAGAACGATCCTCCTCTTGCACTGGCTCATCTCCTGCGGCACTGCCTACGAATAAGCCTGAATCTGATATTTGTTGGTATCACAAATGCCAGGGCCCCAGCCAACAAAATAAAAAGATTACAGTTAGATAATTGTTTAAGTACATTTTAGGTTATTTTAAATGAACTAATTAATTAAAGATATCGCATTTGATTAATCTAATATGCAAGCAATTATGGGGTGCAACAAGCTATACAAGAAACATGGTAACTATAAACTATTCATTTATAGTAATCAACAAGTATGTTAAATAACATACAAAAAATGAAAGTAAGCAAGGTGAAGCTAAAAGTAAAAGTAATTGCAACTACTATAATAAATCTGATCCTAATATGATTATGATCACATTAAAATATGCTAAGTATAAAAGAACACAAGTACTGAATATAACAATAAATTCTAACCTTCTAAATATGCCAATATATATATAGCTAATCCATAAGAGTATACATATAATATGTAGATTGATATGAAAAGAAAAGACCACTGAGACATGTGGCAAAAAGCAAAATAATCAATGCATCGTAAAGCCACTGAGACATGTGAAAAATAAAGCAAGTACTATAAGAAAGACCACTGAAACATGTGGCACAACAAGTAAAATTGAAAACTAGATTAGAGTAGTAGTAAGCCTAAGACATAGTACTGCCATACCAGACAATAGGCCATACAGGGCCTATGAACTGAGAGTTCAACTATAATCATCCTAGACATCCAATATGCTAGGCCTGAGTTGAACTCATAGAATAAGTCTATAACCATCCTAGACATCCAATACGCTAGGCCTAAGACTATTCTATAATAATACAAGCACTGAAGAGACAGACTATGCTAGGACATACTTTACTAATTGAAAGCACTGCAAGAACTAGGTGAATGATATGCTTTACAAATACTAACTTAGGATGTATCATCCATATCCTAAGTTCTCCTATTATGCTCAAGAAATAAGGCTCAATATCTAAGGTATGCCAAGCTATCAAGTCAAAGTGAGCAAGAGACTTGATCTAGACTTATGTGATATCTGTTGTTGTCTAATTTGTCCAATCTAACTATTATGAGAAGGTACAAGTTTAGGATCTTCAATATCCAGCTATCGAGTAAAATCTCAGATTTACGATCTTAAAGTTAATATTAGAACTTATCAAGTTCTAATTCAAAATCATATGATGACTATAAGGTTTAAACAAGTGAATTACGACCTAATTATTAATATTTTTCTCTCTTACCCAAATCTTGATTAAGTAAATCAAGATTTAAGGATTTTGGACTTAAACTCCACATTGGTGTTCAAATCCTAAATCCAAGGTGATGTCCTAATAAGGATCTAGGGTTCATACTTAATACCCAAGTTATAGGTAAATAATCTTATAAGCTGAAAGATCCAAGAGCTAAGAACTTAGGGAAAGACTACTCTACTGATTATAAGATAAAATAATCAATTAAAAACTTGAGAATCTAAGATCTATCTATATCTAATCTCTTAGGATAATTTCAATATCCTATAGATTTAATCAATCTTATACCCACATGGAAGGCTTCAAAAGATTCAGATAATAAATCATTTAAGGAATTTCAATTGGAGATAGTTTAATTCAAGTAGAAGATCTAAAGTCTAAGATCTAAGATTTACCATCTAAGGTTCGATCACTTTAAACTCAAATTAGGTTTTCAACTTAGACTTTCTAAATGTGTTTCTTTTAGAATTTAAGCTCATGAACTAACTTAATTGCACTTATTAAATTGAGATATAACATCTAAAATTATTAGATTTAATTATTAAGGCAAAGTGACCCTTTTATGATCACTTAAAATCTAAGTATTTTAATTAAGGCTAAATGAAGATTTCTTAACTTAATATGAATAATTTTAACTTAAGAATTCAGAGAGATGCTAATAATCTAACTAAGAATAATCTACTGAATTTTCCAAGGTTTAAGGGGCACTTAAACACATTTTGGTCAAAATGACTAAAATACCCCTCTTAAGGCTAAATATGGGATTTTAAGATTTAATTATCCAAATTACTTATAATATATTTTAATGTGTTTCATATTGGGTAATGAAGTGGGAAACACACTTATCTTAGGTTTTGACAACTTAATTAAGCTAATTAGCACTAATCACCTATTTAAGATAATTAGGGTGATTAAGAAAGTTTGGATATTCTATAGCAATCCAATATTATCCATAGGCTCTATTACACTTAAGATTGCATTAAGATCTACACTTAGCAAAATTAGAGGCTTAATTAGGGTTTAATTCACTAATCATTGATTAGGGTAATTAAGGAGTGATTAAGAAAATTAAATACTTTAAATTAGTTTTAAGGGTCTATACTTATTCTCTAGGGTTATATGAGTAATTAGAGCCCTTATTTTCCATAATTGGGCATTTATTTAATTTAATATGATTTAACTCAAAACAGAAAAGGATTGGGCAATTATATTAAATCCAACCATTGGATATGTGATTTTATTTTATATTTAGATTCCTTGCATTTTTCTGAAATGATATAATGGATCATACCATTTGGATCAGTATAACTCAAGTTATTTCAATAATTTATTATGTATTTTTATTTAAATAGAAACCATAGGATTTAATTTCTAAATTAATTTTCTTAAGAAATTAGATCCAGAAATTCTAATATTATTTGTCGGCCCAATTACAAAACACACGGGTCACGGGTCGGCCCGACCCGTGACCTCATCTCCCTCCTCTCGATGACACCCGATGCTCGAACCCTAGGGCTCGCTTTAAGAGCCAAATTCTCCGTGCTCCGGCCACGCCGTGCCCTAGTCTCGACGGCTACACCGTCCCTGACTCTAGACGCATCGATTGAACTATGAAGCCCTGTCTGGGAGGTGCCGGATCACTGGAGTGCTACTCGACCGAGGCATACTAAGGGAAGGAGCTTCGGGTTCCCTGTAAGCGAGCAATTCTCCTCATAGGAGCCACCAAACTGACGGGGTTTGATCCCTACACCATCAATGAGGTGAGGCAAGTCAAACCCCCAAAGTTCCACAGTTTGGGGTGCAGCCAACCACTGGGTCCTTACTTGAACTCAGCATCGGCTCAGCTACTAGCTCAATCGATCGGAGCTAGCACAAACCATGGGATCAATCGGGTTAGGTTCCTAGAGGGCTAAGGGAGCTAGACGACATCCAGAGGCATTAATTACAAGCTTAAATGAGCGAACTGAGCTTATGCAGCTTAGTGGGAAGAGGCGGTACCTAAGAGGGGAATGCAAGCATGACCGAGGAGACTTAGGTGCAGCTAGAGCTTCCTGAGAATTGCCACGAGCTAGCAGGGGGTCTGAACACCAGACATGCACCCTCTATCAGCGGTTCACAGCTTCAGAAGTTCCGAAAATTATCGAGCAGACGGGGACTCTAGCAGGTCTTCAGCTAAGCAATTAAGGATTCATAGTGAGAAAAAGGGCTCACTGTGAAGTCCTGAGGGTATTTATAAACTCTAGGGAGGTCCAGGGTGGCTGCCGAGGTCGGGAGCTATGGCTTAGGCTCGGCCCGAGGGTGCTCCCTCAATTTCCTAAATTGCCATGGACTGGGCCTCAGCCTTGGCTGGGCATGCTAGGGAGACGAGGGCAAGGTCGCAACGGCTTCCCTGACGTGGCACGGGAGTGGTAGACCGGCTTGAGGACATGGCTGTACGGGGGGATTCGGCTGTCGGGTGCGAGCTGAGGAGGAAGACGATACAGTCGCGGGGTCGCCAGGCCCATCTGATGGATCGTCAGTTAACGCAGAATAGCTCTGATCTCCCGACATCTAACGTTCATGCGAGGAGGCTGGATTGACCGTCGGATCGGACCCAAGGATCGAATAGGCGATCGGGGATACTTAAGACGATTACTTGAATGCCGTTGGATTAGAATCCCGGAACCGTGGAACGGTCGAGATGAGGAGGGCTTAATCGAAGGCGCGGGCCATTGGATCGAATATACGGGATAGACGGCCCAGATGGCACCCACGGTTTGGGGTTTGCCGACCGTTGGAGGGAGGGTGGATTTGCAATTACAAATTGTTTAGAACCCTAATTTGTAATTAAACCAAATTAAATTAAATCCAAAATGTGTCTAAATGACCTCCAAAAATTCCCAAAATTTTATCCTTAGCTAATTTGGGGGTGAGGAATTCAAAAACAAAATTA
Source organism: Gastrodia elata (assembly GCA_016760335.1). Classification (NCBI taxonomy): domain Eukaryota; kingdom Viridiplantae; phylum Streptophyta; class Magnoliopsida; order Asparagales; family Orchidaceae; genus Gastrodia; species Gastrodia elata. Next base: position 32,600,985 of record CM028678.1, on the reverse strand, counting down.
GATTTTAATTTGGAGATCAAATTAATTTAGGTAATTTTTAGGGCTCAATAATTAGACAAAAATACAAAAATTTCCAATTTAGCTCCGATTGATTCCAAACTCCTAGGATTAGGTTTAAATGACCCATTGAGTCTAAAGGAATAAAAATCAAAGCTTGGTTTAGCTTAATTAATCTAGTTTTAGCTAAGGTAACAACTGGGGTTGTTATAAAAAAGGAACTAAGGATCTTCTTTAACACGCTCCTCCTGAATAAGCTCTTCAGAAGGCCCTACCTCAAACAACTTGGAGTCTGCCTTTGTCGGTATCACAATGAAAGGTCCCCCCAGCCAAATAAAAGAAAATTTTGATTAGACAAAATGTCTAAGTACATTTTAGGTTAAGTATTTTATGAATTAAATGATATCACAAATTAACATAAGCAATTTAGGAGTAGCAAAACATCAAGGAAAAGTGATAGAAGTTATAATTAACTAATTATAACTTAAACAAAATGTGTGGCAAGCACATGCCTCAACTTAAGCTGCAAAAAAAGTTAAGCAATAAAATATTGAAGATCTACTAAGTATAAGAAATATCATAAGTAATATGATTAATTCAATACATGCTAGTTTACTATACAGAATAAAAATACTGAGCTGAAATAAAGTTCTAATATCCTAACATACTTTCAAATATAAACAAAATTATTGAATAAGCACAGTTTATAGGAAATACTGTAAATGCTAAAATACTGCAAATAAATAAAAGAGCTGTATAAATAAGTATGCTGAAAATGTAAAGTGAATTATTCTAACTCATATGAACATATTCTTATTTAGTCCTGCCAAACAGTAAATACCACTTAAATCCATCTGAACATTTAGGAGAAATATCCCAAATCAAATATCACTTAATTCCATTTGATCATCTAGGAGAAATATTTCAAATTAAATTATCACCTTTCTATGGGAAATACCCTAGATAAAATACCATCTTCTAGGAGAAATACCCTAGCCAAATATCATCTCAAAAACTGTCACACTGTCAAGGCAGATTAAGTAAGACATATTCCACAAAGTTTAAATGAAATTCATTAATTTAACTAGCCTCTTTCAATTATGAGTATGCTTTGTGAATGTATCAAAATTAACATAGAATATCCATCAAATTTACTAGATTCCATCAAATATGTCAAAATATAAGGTTTTCAAAACAAGGAAGCAAAGCATTCAAATTTAAGGTATAAATAGCACTAAATAAACTTTGTGATATCACTTATTTTCTAATTAAATCATTATATCTAATCTAAATTTATACAAGTTTAGGATCTCCAACATCCAGCTATCGAGTATAAATTCAGAATATCAGTCCTATAAGTTGAAAGAAATTAGAGCTAAGTAAGTTCTAATCATATTTCAATCAATGATGCTTAATTAAATTAATAAATAAATCAAATATCCTAATTGATGATTTTTAATAGATCCAAGCCAATCTTGATTAATACTAATCAAAATTGGGAGATTAAGATGTTAAAATCTAAGTATTGTATTTTAACTTCTTAATCCAATAGGTTTTAAAACTAATGGTATAGAGTTAAACCCAAATCTCACGAGCTATAATTAAAGCTATCTTATTAAGCAAAATCAATCTTAATAAGATGGATATCTAAACTTAATTTAAAATTTCAATACAAAATAATCATAATTAAAGGATAAAATTCTAGAAAACTATAAAACTAAAGTTTCATCTATTAAGTAACTCATTTACTTAATGAATAAATTATAACATACATTTCTAAACTAATTCTTAAGAAATAAGATCCTAAGGATTTAAAGGAAAGCCCTAACGAATGGATTTTAGGATTCATAGAAGATTTAAATTCTAATTTTATTCTTACTTATTCATATATTATTTTGATATAATTATCTTATGGAGAGCATAAGGTGAACTAAATTCATCTTATGAGGCTTAATTTTATGACTTAGAGAACTTTAAGTGAATTTTAGGGCATTTTCATAAAATGATAACTTTAATGAGTTTAAATATCCTAATTGATTTTAAATCAATCATAATATTGATTTTAGAGGTTTAATTATGAATTCAAGGCTTAAGGATGAATAAACCTAAAGTTTAGGCAAAATGACAATTTTACCCCTACATAAGGGTTTAAAATTCAACTTTATGAATTATGGTTCTAAATTGAAATTTATTAAAGGAAAATGATTACTTACTATCCAATATAAATATAGACAGTACACACATAAAATTTGGATAAGTATTAAGCCTTCTGAGATCAAATTAAGAAATTTGACTCATAAGGGAAATTTGATAAATTCACTTAATGAAATCAAAATTTTTTATCAGTTTATTGAAGTTTGCTGTCTAAGGTTTCCATAAAACTAAAATTACTAAATTCTAATAAGTATTGGCTAAGTTATAGCCAAAACAAGAATGGGGTTCAAAATTGCAAATTAGGGTTTCAATAATGGGGTAAAAAACCTAACTTTTCCAATTGAAGTCCAAATTTAATAAACTCAGTAGCTATAGCTTCCCTATAACTCACTGAGTAGTTTAACTGAGAGTAGACCCAATTAGGACTTCATTTGGTTAAGTTATGGCTTAATTAGGGTTTAGGTGATTAGTGAGTGATTAATGAAATTAATCACAAAATCACTAAACCAACCAAACCACTAGGTTCTATTTTACTCTAGGAGTTATCAAAAAGTAAAATCACTCAATTTGGATTAATAATTATGCTAATATTCACTAATCAAGTTTTATGATGATTAGAGTTAATTAAGAGATCTAATCATTGGATCTTAAATATTTTGTAGTTTACTATTTATTAGGTCTTCCTAATCAAAATGATCTATTAGGAGACCTAATTTGGAGCTCAATTAACTAAGTTATGATCAATTAAAGTTCTAGGGTTAATTAGGGTAATTAGGGCTAGGTCCTAAAAGTGATTAAGTAAATATTAATCTAAACAGAGAAATGAACACTACCAAGTTATTCTAGAGATTTTCTTGATCACTTTAAGACCCATATTGACTATATTTGAATTAGTGTGTGAAAAGTTATGAGCCATGGAAGATTAGGATTGGGTCCTAAAAATGATTAGGCAAATTAAACTTCAAACAAAAAAATTATTACTTCTAGAATATTATTGAGGCTTTGCTGATTATTTTAAGACCCATATTGGGTATGTTTGGGTAAGTGTACACAAAGTTATGATAGTTTAAAATTTTGGGATATTTAGGGTTTAATTTAGGGGTCCTAAATGTCACTATATGATATATAGCTCCAAATGCAATTTTAATAGTGCCAAAATATTCCTCTTTTTTTACTGATCAAAATGATATATATATATTTGTAGCATTTGGATTTCAGGATTAAGAATTATTAATAGCTAAAGTTTCATACTTACTATTTAATTTGTATTAATCTAAGGTTAATTATTCAAATAACTTAATTTATTTTTATTTAAATACTTGCAGGTGGGCCCCACAATTCCTTCAGAGGCGGGCCCTAGTTGACGGATGTGGCCGGAATGCGGGACGCACAGTGCTGACCCGTAAAAATTGATAGGGACAGGCGGGCCCCACGGGTTGTGACAGCCGCAGCTGTCGCCACACAAACTTCAGAGGAGTCGACACGCGGATTCCTCGGACCCCACCTCCGCCACAAACACAGCCTGACGCAGAGAATGGGTCGGGATTCGACCCGGCCCGAGCGAATGGGGCTCTTCGTCTTCCTCTTCGGCTCATCTAGACGGAGGGTTAAGGTTCGACAAACGCTATCGAAGTCCCGAGAGCTCGATCGAGCATAGAAGAATCGTTAAATGCATGTTTAGGATGAAGCAATCACCATAGGAACATTGTTGAGTTCTAAATAAACGATTATAGAAATAAAAAAAATAGGGTTAGGAAGGTACCTATTGATGGTTAAGAAAATACGCAGCTTGCATAATGATAGGCTTTGATTCAGAAGATATATGATCCAAAAATGATGCCTAGAGGTTTCTAAGGTTCTTAATGGGGTGCTTTGAGCGATGGATGCCATCCTTTTCATGCGAAGAGGCGACGTGTGGGTGAGCCGAGGGCTCAGTGCGACACGCGTTGAGCGACGAGGACGATGAATCCTGAGCCCTCTGATCTCACGCTAAGATCAGATCGGATGGCTCAGATGGAAGGTTACCGATCAGACGGAACTAGAGACGCCATCGGGTAAAGGAAACAGCGTGCTAAGAATTCGACGGAAACCGTTAGTCTAATTAATTAATATTAATATTAAATTAATTAATAATAATTTTGTTAATAAAAATTTAAATAATTAAACGCATTTCAAAAATTCTCAATAAATTACCCCTAGCCAATTGAGGGGTGAGGAACACAACGATGCAACCGGATTTTTGTTTCGATGAGTATTTAATTATTCAAATTTTTAAGGTATTTAAATAATATTAAATAATTTACCTAAAATTTAACGACTTTCAAATGCGACAAAAACATCGCCCCTAGCTAATTTGGGGATGGTGAACACAATGGTGAAGTCAAATTTTTGATTTGAGCTCAAATTAAATATGTTAAATTCTAGGGTTTCTAGAAATTCCAAAATTAGAATTTGATTCATTTGATTGCTGATTTGGACTGGGCCTTAGTAGTGAGCTTCTAATGACTTAATTAAGGCACTAGAACCATAGTTAGGACTTAGATTAGTCCTAATTAACCTAAGTAACAGCCTTAGTTGTTACAAACTCCCCCACTCAAAAATGATGTCGTCCTCGACATCACTCAAGTAGAAAGAATAAAGCAGGTATAGAATACTGGATTGAAATAAACTAGAGTTAAGAAAGTACCTGAATTAAAAAGATTAGAATATTTTTGAAGCATATTCACTTCTTTTTCCCAGGTAGACTCTTCTTGCAAATGGTTCTTCCATTGAACCCTAACTATTGGAATGGATGGATTTCTCAGGTGCCTCTGATTGCGAGCTAAGATTTTGATTGTTTCTTTGACATAAGAGAGATCTGGCTGGATAGATATGGCTAGAAGCTGAACAAGATGCGAAGGATGTCAAAGAAATTTTCATAATGATGAGATATAAAATACATTATGAATAGCAAAAATGTCTTCAGGAAGCTCTAAATTATAGGCAGCAGAGCCTATCCTTTCTAAGACTTCAAATGGACCAACGTAGCTAGGGCTAAGTTTCCCAGCTACACCAAATTAAAATACTCCTTTCATAGGACTAACTTTAAGATAAGCAAAGTCTCCAGTATTGAAATTTAAAGGACGATGATGAGCATCGTGATATTTGCTTTGCCGATCTTGTGCTACTTTAATTCTCTGCTAAATTAATTGTTCCTTTTTGTCTGTTTTAGCAACTAAATCAGATCCAAAAAGCTAAACACTACCAGTCTCAGACCAAGCAAGAGGAATGCTACATTTACATCCATATAGTGCTTCATAGGGTGCCATACCAATGCTTGCTTGATAGCTATTATTGTAGGCAAATTCTACAAGAGGAATGTGATTTTCCCAGGAACCACCAAAATTTAAAATGCATAGACACAAAAGATCTTCAAGAATTTGATTAACCCATTCTGTTTGCCCATCAGTTTGTGGATGAAATGCGGTACTCATGGCCAAGGTAGTGCCCAAATCTTGATGCACTGCAAGCTAGAACTTGGAAGTGAATCTACTATCACGATCTAAAATAATTGATCTTGGAATACCTTGGAGTCTGATAATTTTTCTTATATATAGCTTCACCAATTTATCCACAGAATAAGTTTGTCTCATGAGAATAAAATGGGCTGATTTGGTCAATCGATCTACTATGACCCAAATAGAATGAGCACTCGATCTGGTCTTGGGTAAACTCATAACAAAATCCATGGAAATATCAAATCATTTCTATTCAGGAATAGCTAGTGGATTAAGAAGTCCCCCAGGCTTTTGATGTTCTGCTTTAACAAGGTTACAAGCATGACATTTTGTCACAAATTTTGCCACACTCTTTTTCATACCGGGCCACCAAAATGTTTTCTTCAAGTCTTGATACATTTTGGTACTCCCAGGGTGCACTTGATAACCATAATTATGGCCTTCTATAAGGATCTCTTGATGCATTGACTTGGGAATCCATAAACGATTATCTGGATAGATTACAGTCCCATGCATTTGCAAATCATGATGGTGACCACCTTCAATATCCATTTTGAACTTTAAATATTCATCATCCTTAGTTTGAGAGATAGAAATATCTCTATGATGGGTGGGCTCTACATTGATGTTAGTTAATATAGAGCTCATCACATCACCACGAACTGGAACAATTTCCATCTTTTGAAATTCCTTTATTAGCGAACTTGTAGCAATCGTAGCTGATAATATAACACAATAATTGAGGGCATCTACTACAACATTTGCTTTACCAAGGTGGTACTGAATATCCAAATCATAATCACTAATTAGTTCAAACTATATTCTCTGATGACAATTGAATTCATATTGGGTGAAGATGTACTTTAAACTTTGATGATCAGTGAAAATAAAGCATTAAAATCCATACAAATAATGACACCATATTTTTAATGCAAAAATTACTGTAGCAAGTTCTAGGTCATGCACAGGGTAATTTCTCTCATGTGGTTTTAACTGACGAGGAGCATATGCAATAACCATTCCTTCTTGCATTAAAACACATCCTAATCCAGTTCCAAAAGCAATAATACGCACTTGGTAGTTCAAGCCTTCTTTTAGTAGAACTAGTACTGGAGCAGAGGAAAGTGCGTCCTTTAAAGTTTGAAACACATTCTCATATTCTGAATTCCAATTAAATGGAATAGCTTTCTAAGTCAATTTTGTTAATGGAGAAGCAATTTGAGAGAAGCATTTAACAAACTTTCTGTAATAACCTGCTAAACCCAAAAAACTTCTTATGTCTATTATTGACTTTGGTTGTACCCAATCTTGGATAGCACAATTTTTTTGTTGATCTACATGAATTCCCTGAGCATCTACTACATGGCCCAAGAAAGTTACAGAATTTAGCCAAAATTCACACTTAGAAAACTTTACTTAAAATTCATGATCACGAAAAGTTTCCAATACTGTTCTTAAATGATTCTCATGATCGCTTAGAGTTTTGGAATAGATGAGAATATCATCAATGAATACTATAATAAATTTATTCAAATATGGTTTTAGGACTCGCTACATTAAGTCCATAAAAATTGAAGGTACATTGGTGAGTCCAAATGACATCACCAGAAAATCATAATGTTTGTAATATGTACAAAACACTATTTTCACCACATCAGAATGCTTCACTTATAGTTGGTGATATACTGATCTTAAATCACTCTTTGAGAGTACTATTGCACCAGACAATTGATCGAACAAATCATCAATTCTAGGATGTAGATATTTATTCTTAATAGTGACTTTGTTCAATTCTCTATAGTCTATACACATTCTCATAGACCCATCTTTTTTTTTGACAAATAAAACTGGTGCTCCCCAAGAAGACATGCAAGGTTTAATAAAGCCTTTAGTTAAGAGTTCCTACAGTTGCTCACTAAGTTCCTGCAGTTCTTTAGGATCCATTTTGTAAGGTTCTTTGGAAATTGGTTGAGTACCAAGAACTAAATTAATTGCAAACTCTACTTCCCTTAGTGGAGGTAAATCAAGCAAATCTTCTGGAAATACATCAGCAAATTCTTTAACAACTCTAATATCAGAAAGCAGAAAAGTTTCTTTATTTTCACTAATCATAGTGACTAAGAATGTAATACAACCTTTAGTTACTAACTTTTCTGTTTGGATTGCATTAATTAACGAGCTTTGGGTACTAAACCTTCCTATGAAGGTTTCAAAAGTATCGAGTGATTGCAAGGTGATCTTCTTTTGCTGGCAATTTATTGTAGCATTAAGTGCACTAAGCCAATTCATACCTAATATGATATCAAAATTTGCTATAGGTAGTATGATCAACTTGGCTTAAAATGTTTTCTTATTCAAAGGTACTTGAAGATTGTAGAGCTGAGTGGTGCTGAGTTGGGATCTAGAAGGAAGTCCAACATTTAAGGTTCTAGCCATCTTATAATAGGGTAGCTTCAAGTTCTTAGCAAAACTTTTAGATATAAAAGAATGACTTGCTTCTATATTAAATAATATTTTGCAAGGGTAGTCATTAACACAAATTATTCCTAAATTAAGCATACTTAGCCATAATCAATTCAATTTACTAATGTTTGAAATAAAAATTCAGAATTAAGTATATATACCAGATATGATGTTGTTATCTTCAGTAATCTCAATTGGAGTAAGGGTGTAAGCCCTAGCAGGCCTTGTAGGGTTTTTATTATAAACTTGTCTTTGAGGAGGTTTGGAGGTGCTGGGTTGAGCTGTGACACCTCCTTCCTTTCTTTGAGCTGGATTTGAGATTGCGGAGAAGGAATAATGGAAAGTGGTTGGCTTCTACGATTGACTGGGGTTGGATTAAAAACTTGATTTCTCTTGGGACAGTCAATACGTGCTCCATCAATAGTCATATCATAGTTGCATTGTTGAAAGAAATGTCCCTTTCTACCACATGTATAACAACATTGTCTATTATGATAGCATTTTCCAAAAGGATAGGGCCTTGTACACCCATTATATGGATCTGATGGCGTGGGATCTGCTTCAATCTGATACACCTTCCATGAGGAAACTTAGTCTTTCTGAGATTATTATCCATGTACGAGGATGAGCTGAATGTTCTTTTAGAATCCTTTTGAGACTGATGCTGATCTATCACATGAGCTATCTCAATCAATTCAATAAAATTTGATATCCTTAATGGCACAACGTGATCTTTGATCAAGCCGAAAGTCCACTCAGAAATATGTGGCAACGTGCACCTTCTGTTTGCAGCATATTTGGTGCAAATCGAGCCAGTCATCAAAATTCTGATTCATATTCAGAAAGAGTGTAGTTTCCTTGCCTAAGTCTAAGAAACATATCACCCAAGTTATTCTGAACTGATGGAGGAATGTATTCTACTTTAAATGCTTCTACAAACTCTCCCTAAGGAATTTCTTCAATATAATAGTCAGCAAATAATGTATGATGGAGATTATCCCACTAATATTCAGTTTCTTCCTGAAACATGTGGGTGACTAATCTAACAGATTTAACATCTAGACAATTGATGCATGTTAGAATTTTCTCAACTATTTTGAGCCAGTTGGCTATATCCATTGCTGACATATTTCCATTAAAAGTAGCCCTCAATCTGATAAAACAATGTAAGAGACCATCTGTAAGCTGATAATATTGTTGAGAGGGATAGTGTGGCACCTCGCTCCTTAAGTCCACAATCATTAGACTATGGAGTGGAGTGTCACTCTGGAAAACCCCTCACTTATCATTGGATTAGGTAAGATCCACAACCCACTAATAAGGAAAGGACGTGCACAGAATAACTAGGAAGATTGGTCACTAAATATGACATACATATAGAGTACGGAAGCAAAATAGCATAGACATTACATCCATTTACCATACATCAAGTAAGAAACACAACATAGCTCAATAAATAATAAAGTGCAGAAAAGTAATCATAGTCACAGTACCTGTAGTATTACAACATTTAAATGCATAGTTTAAGAGACTGAATAAAATCTCTCATCCTCACAGAAGGCGAAAAAGAAATCTAGGTAGTACCTACATCTCTTGGCTGATGCTCCTCCTCTAAATAAGGCTCCTCTCCTTCAGCACCCAGCTCCTCAAATCTATCAGAATTTGATATTATCAGTTTCATAATACCAGGGCCCAAGCCAATAAGAGAAAATCTTATTAGATAATTATCTAAGTATATTTTAGACTGAATATCTTACATAAATTATTAATGTCACCATTTTTATACTTAAACACAAAAAAAAGTAAACTAAAAGCACATACAAAGAATAAGGTAAACTATAAATACAACATTTATAATTATACAAATGTGAGGCAAAAAGCATAGCTCAGCAACTAAGCAAGAAATGGGCATATACATATATACAGTGCAGTAAGTAAAAGTATTGCAAGTAAAGTCTAAATCTAAACATGCTGATGATCACATGACTTATGCAAGTTACAAATAGAAATATGAAAGTGGTACATATAGTAAGCAGTAAAGTCTAGCATCCTATAAATAAGTACAAGTGAGCAAGTAAGTAAGGAAACACAGCTAACTAAAACATGCATCACAATACAGTACACAGTAAGCTAGAACTGAAATAGATATATAAAGACTGCCATATTAAACAATTGGACAATCGGGCCCAGTGAAATTCCCAAAGCCTTTTTGGGCTAGGGCAAATAGAAATTCCCATAACCTTTATGGGCTAGGGCAGATAGAACCAGCAGTAGAACTGAGGAGGCAGTAAATACAAATATAGAATCTTTTAGTTATTTACTTTTGTTTCTATGGACACATCTAGATATAGCTGAGGAGTCAAGCATATCTGTAAGACTATACAGGTTCTAAGCTTGACACACACTCCTTATTACTCCTTACCCCTGTCCATTAGGGTAAATGTGCACCAGAATTCACCCAAAAATTGAACCCAAAGGCAACTGCTATCCTTATTATTCCAAGTTTTTAATTCATGCACAAAGTTTTCTTATATGATATGTCAAAGGAATTAAGCACAAAATACAAGGAATGCATAGCAACAAAATAACTCAAGTAAGCAAGGGACTCTTCTATACATGTTGACACTGTTATTGTCTATTTAAGCCATTCTAACTATTCTAAGTTACACAAGTTCAGGATCTCCAATTCCTACTATTAAGTGTAACTTAGAAGCACAGCCTTATAAATTAAAAGGATTAGAATTGATCAGGTTATACTCTAATCCAATCAAGCATGACTATAGGTTTAATCAATAAATCATAATATCCTAATTTGATGAATTTTGACATTCCATCTGAGATCTGATTAAGATCTACTAAACTATAGATTATGAATTAAACATCATGAGATTAAGCTTTAATCATATAATCCAAAAAGATAAAACATAAGATCTAGGTTTTAGCCAAAAAGTGATCTATTGATTAAGGCAAATACTACTAAGCAAATCAAACTTAATATGATAAATCTCCTATCATGAATCTAGGGTTGAAAGACAAAATAATCAAAATAATTTGTAAAATCTAGAAACTAACAAAACCAATGATTCATTCATTAAATAACCCACTTATCCAATGAATGAAATCTGACCTATGAGCTTGACCTAGTCTTAGGAGTAGTCCTAATATGAGGTGCAAAGTCCTAAGAAAAGACTTAGAGAAAATTTTAGGAAATTTAACACTTTGAACTAAAAACTAATTTTTAACACTTAGAATGATCCTATTATAGTTCAAATATTAGTTTTATTGACTTAGAAGGTAGTTTAGAGGTTAAGGACCTAAATTTTAGGCAAAATGACCATTTTGCCCTTACTTAAGGGTCCAAAAAGCTACTTTTTGATTTATGACTCCAAAATAGGATTTCTTATTGCCAAATAATTCCTTACTGTCTAACATGAAAATAGACAGTAAGTACACCAAATTTGGATAAGAATATTATCATATAGGTCCAAACTAAGGTTTTTGGCCTAAGGGGTATTTTAGTAAGTTGCACCTAATAAAATCTAAATTTTTATGCAATTTTACTGTTGGTTGCTATTCAAGGATTCCATAAAGTCCAAGAACATTAAATTCTGAGGTCTAATGAATTAGTTATAGCCATTTCAATTTCTAAGGGCAATTTGGTCATTTTCTAAGCTAAGAGGGTCAAAAATCTAACTTTTCTATTTGGTGTCCAAATTTAGCAAACTCAGTGGCTATAACTTCCCTATATCACACTGAGTACTTTAACTAGAAGTAGACCTGAATTGAACTTCAATTTGTCAAGTTATGACCTAATTAATGTTAGGGGTATTTTAGTTATTTTTAATTTTTTAGGGTTCCAAACCTAAATATTATTTATGATTATTGTTGGTATTGAAATTTTAAGCTATCTAACATTTTAAATTTCTAATTTGGAGTCTAAATAACCAAGTTATGGTCATTTCAATATTTCTGGGCGCTACGGCGCGCTGTAGCGCCAGACAGTGATTTCGTCTGTGCGAAAAACGCAATGAGTCAACTTTCGGGCTCAATTACTTTTAACATAGAGCACTTCATATGTGGTGCTATATACCATTAGAAAGTGCTTTCCAAGACCTTTCTATTGATACTTAAATCAACACTAAAATCTTAAGTTATCAATACAAACCGTGGGGTTAAATAACTGAGTGTACAGAAATTTGTATTAGTAACTTTACATATCATTCCCTATTGTTTACAGATTTTTATTTTTTTTGAGCTCCTACATCTTAAACATAGCTTTATAGATGCACAACTAAGGTAACACAGAATCTTAAACATACAAATGAGCATAAAAACGAAATGGATTAGCCATTGAATTAACCAATGGAGGGAAAGGGGGTACCTTTGACCTTGTAAGGAAAGGAGGAAGAAGACTCAGAACTCTTGGAGGAGGAACTTCTTCTTCTTCTTATTCAGCACAAAGAGCAACAATGGAAGAAGGAGGGAGAGCTCTCAGCTTGGCAGCAAGCAAATGAAGGAGGGGCTGAGCTCTTTCTTTAAGGGGAGAAGAAAGGGGGAGGCCATCAAGAGCTAGGGAGGCTAGGAGGCATGGGAAGAGGATGGCCATGCCATCAAGATTTGCAATTAAGGGGAGGAGGAGAGGAGTTAGCCATAAAAGGGAAGAGGGATGTGTATCCAGCAATGCAAATTAAGAAAATAAAATTTCTTAATTAAATAATCAATTATTTATTTTTTAATTTCTTAATTTGCTTAAAAATTTGGATAAATAAACGCGTTCCGAAAAATCCCAAAAATTCACCCCAAGCTAATTTGGGGGTGACAAATTCAACAGCAAAGTAGGATTTCGATTCCAACGATTATTTAATTATTCTATTTTTCGACGCATTAAATTATATTAAAATATTCGTGAAAACCTAACGACTTCCAAATGCGTCCAAAACATCACCCCTAGCTAATTTAGGGGTAACGATCCCAACGGTGAAGTCATATTTCAATTTTGAGGTCAAATTAAATACCTCAATTTTCTATTTAATTAAATTTTAGAGTAATCTAAATATTTGATTTAGCTTCGAATCGAATCAAATCTTCAGGGATTGATTTAAATGACCATATGAATTTAACAAAATGATAATTGAGATATGATTAGGCTTAAATTATGCTAGGTAACAACCTTAGGTTGTTATAGATAGTAAGATACAAGGCTTACAGATGCTGGTGATAGATTATTCTGCATTGCGATTAGCCTTTCTATCTTTTCAGATTACTGGACATTAGTTGCTACTGATGTTTTAACTGTATCTAAGAGTGCATTAAGTTCAGAAGAATTATTGCTAGATGTAGTAAGGGTTAGAGATGATTGTCCAGGATTCATTTTGTACCTGTATTTGGATAACATAGCATTCTAAGAAAACTTAAGAGAAATGAGTTTATTTTATTACTTATTTCAAGATAACTCATACAATAGAGAGAGAGTACATTAAACTTCCTTATTATAATATCTACTTAATATATTTAGCTGAAAAAGTAAGACAAAAGTCTTTAAAAGTGACTTCTTGATGTTCCGTGAGTTCTGGGAGAGTGACATCCCACTAGTCTTTTGCTTAATCTTGAAGTAATATTGATACCAATTCAATTCTAATATTGTCAAGGCAGACTATAGCTTCAAGAGTGTTTTTCACATGCTTTAGCCATTCTTTGGCTAAAGGAGGAAGGTCAAATCCTCTAAACATCGCATGATGAAGCATCTGATCTAATACTTGTACTCTTAGTTTTGATACTTCTTCAACATATTTTCCATAATGTTGCCCACACTGGAAGTCAAGTTCCCATATAGCTTCAAATCTGCTGACGTAGTCCCAGATCGACATTCTCAAGTTTTATATATCATATAAGTTTAATAATGTTCAATTAATTTAGTTGAGTAGTTTATATTTCTTAAAGTTTCTAATATATAAATTTTGTAGTTTAGCATTTTATCTTAAGCATGTTAGTATTTTCATTATGCCTATTATTCTGAGTATATGGTAATATGGATGTCATTCTAGTATCTATTTAGTGATTATATGTCAGAAGAACTATCCATTAGGTAGATAGGAATACTATTTACAATCTGACAACTTATGGAGTTCTCTGATACTAACTGTTGCGATGTCTCTTAATCATCTAAGATTAAGTGGTGATCGTTAGTAGGTAAACTTCACTTAGCATTAGATTATGAATAAATATTCCTAATCCAATGTTAAGATAAGGGTATACCCTAAAATAGAGAGCAAAAGAGACAATCACTGAATGAGTATACTAAATTATTAGAGTGTGGAAGAAGTACAAATAATAACATCCATACATCTATAAAAGAACTAAATAACTCATAATACATAAGCAGGAAAGTAAAGAAGTTAGAACCTGTATTATTACAAAACATTTAAAAGTTTTATAAGGGTAAGACGCTCAATCCTCACAAATAGAAAGTAAAAAGGAACTAAGGATCTTCTCCAGCACGCTCCTCCTCCTGAATAAGCTCTTCAGAAGACCCTACCTCAAATAACTCAGAGTCTGCCATTATCAGTGTCACAATGATAGGGCCCCAACCAAAGAAAAGAAAAATCTGATTTGACAAAATATCTAAGTACATTTTAGGTTAAGCATTTTATGAATTAAATGATATCACAAATTAACTTAAGCAATTTAGGAGCGATAAAGCATCAATGAAAAGTGGCAAAAGTTATAGCCAACTAATTATAACTTAAACAAAGTGTGAGGAAAACACATACCTCAACTCAAGCTGCAAAAAATATTAAGCAACAAAATATTGAAATTCTACTAAGTACAAGAAATATCCTAAGTAATATGATCAATTCTATACATGCTGGTTTACTATACAGAATGAAAATATTGAGCTAAAATAAAGTTCTAATATCCTAACATGCTTTCAAATATAAATAAAATTTATAAAAAATACTATAAATGCTAAAATACTGCAAATAAATAAAAGAGCTGTATAAAGAAGTATGCTGAAAATGTAAAGTGAAATATTCTAACTCATATGGACATATTCTTACTTAGTCCTGCCAAAAAGTAAATATCACTTCAATTCATTTGAACATTTAAGAGAAATATCCCAAATCAAATATCACTTGATTCCATCTGACCATCTAGGAGAAATATCCCAAATTAAATTATCACCTTTTTTGGGGAAATACCCTAGATAAAATGCCACCTTTTAGGGGAAATACCCTGGCCAAATATCATCTCAAAATACTGTCACACTGCCATGGATGACTAAGTAAGACATATTCCACAAAGTTTAAATGAAATTCATTAATTTAACTTGCCTCTTTCAATTATGAGTATGCTTTATGAATGTATCAAAATAAACATAGAATATCTATCAAATATACTATGTTCCATGTAATGTGTATAAATATAAAGTTTTCAAAACAAGGAAGCAAAGCATTCGAATTCAAGGTATAAATAATACTAAACAAACTTTGTGATATCACTTATTTTTTAATTAAATCATTCTATCTAATTTGAATTTATACAAGTTTAGGATCTCCAACATCTAGCTATCGAGTATAAATTCAGAATATCGGTCCTGTAAGTTGAAAGAAATTAAGGCTAATTAAGCTTTATCATATTTTAATCAATAACACTTAATCAAATTAATAAATAAATCAAACATCATAATTGATGATTTTTGATAGATCCAATCCAATCTTGATAAATACTAATCAAAATTGGGGGATTAAGATGCTAAAATCCAAGTATTGGATTTTAACTTCTTAATCTAATAGGTTTTAAAACTAATGGTGTAGAGTTACACCCAAATCCAAGTATACTATTTATTAGGTCTTCCTGATCAAAATGATCTATTGGAAGACCTAATTTGGAGCTTAATTAACCAAGTTATAGTCAATTAAAGTTCTAGAGTTAATTAGGGTAATTAGGGCTAGGTCCTAAAAGTGATTAAGCAAACCTTAATCCAAATAGAGAAATGAACACTACCAGGTTATTCTAGAGGTTTTCTTGATCACTTTAAGCCCCATATTGACTATATTAGGATTAGTGTGTGAAAAGTTATGAGCCATGAAAGATTAGGATTGTGTCCTAAAAGTGATTAGGTAAATTAAACTTCAAACATAAAAAATTAATACTTCTGGAATATTCTGAGGCTTTGCTAATTATTTTAAGACCCATATTGGGTATATTCGGGTAAGTGTACACAATGTTATCATTATTTGAAATTTTGGGATATTTAGGGGTCCTAAATGTCACTATATGATATAAAACTCCAAATAAATTTTAATAGTGCCAAAATGTTCCTCATTTTGTGGCATTTGGATTTCAGGATTAAGAATTATTAATAGCTAAAGTTTTATACTTACTATTTAATTTGTATTAATTTAAGGTTAATTATTCAAATAACTTAATTTGTATTTAGTTAACTACTTGCAGGTGGGCCCACAATTCCTTCGGAGGCGGGCCCCAATTGACGGACGTGGCTGGAACACGGGACCTGGAACGCTGACCCATAAAAATTGACAGGGACAGACGGGCCCCACGGGTTGTGACAGCTGCAGCTGTCGCCATGCGAACTTTAGAGGAGTCGTCACGCAAATTCCTCGGACCCCACCTCTGCTACGAACAAGGCCTGACGCGAAGAACGGGTCCGGATTCAACCTGGCCTGAGCGAATGGGGCTCTTCGTCTTCCTCTTCGGTTCATCGAGACAGAGGGTTAGGGTTTGACGAATGCAAGCCAATCGAACTCCCGGGAGCTCGATCGAGCACAGAAGAACCGTTAAATGCATGTTTAGGATGAAGCAATCACCATAGGAACATTATTGAGTGCTAAATAAATGATTATAGAAATAAAAAAAAAAGGGTTAGGAAGGTATCTATCGATGGTAAAGAAAATATGCAGCTTGCAGAATGATAGGCTATGATTTAGAAGATAGATGATCCAAAAATGATGCCTAGAGGTTTCTAGGGTTCTTAATGGGGTGCTTTAAGCAGCGGATGCCACCTTCTTCGTGCAAAGAGGCGACGCATGGGCGAGCTGAGCGCTCAGCGTGTCACGTGCTGAGCGATGGGGACGATGGATCCTGAGCCGTTTGATCTTGCACTAAGATCAGATCGAACCCCTCAGATGGAAGGCTGCCGATCAGACGAAACTGGAGACGCTATCAGGTAAAGGAAATGACGTGCAAAGAATTCCACAGAAACCATTAGTCTAATTAATTAATATTAATAATAAATTAATTAAACGCATTTGAAAAATTCCCAATAAATCACCCCTAACTAATTGAGGGGTGAGGAACGCAATGGTGCAATTGGATTTTTTATTTCAATGAGTATTTAATTATTCGAAATTTTGGGGTATTCAAATAATATTAAAATATTCACCAAAATTCAACAACTTCCAAATGCGACCAAAACATCGCCCCTAACTAATTTGGGGGTTGCAAACGCAATGACGAAGTCAAATTTTTTATTTGAGCTCAAATTAAATAGGTCAAATTCTAGGGTTTCTGGAAATTCCCAAAATCAAGATTTGATCCGTTTGATTCCTGATTTGGATTGGGTCTTAGTAGTGAGCTTCTAGTAACTTAATTAAGGTAATAGAACCATAATTAGAACTTGTATTAGTACTAATTGACCTAAGTAACAACTTGGGTTGTTATAGTTGTAGGACCCTATTGGGTATATAATGCAATGATGCATTTATGAGATATAATACATTTCTATACTTTGTCCATTCAACTAAGAATTAAGAACTTCAGAACAATAATAAATGTTCATACATGCATTTAAATCCTATATTTTATATCATTACTTATTAGTTAACATTGTTTAAAATGAAATATGATATAATAAAATTTTTAAATGAATTCTATTAAATTAATGCTAGGTGTAGTAGTGTGGCGCCCCACATTGTTAACATCCATTTCACCATAAATCCAATGAGAGACAACAGTGAAAAGTAGCTCAAAAATAATATTACAGAAAAGTAAACATAGTCACAAGTATACCTGTATTATTACAATATTTAATTAAAGCTTATAAATGAAAGAACATCACTCATCCTCACGAATAATATAAAAGAAGCTAAAGGTCTTCAGCTCCTCCCTGAAGCGCCTCCTCCAGAAATGGCTCCTCCTCAAGAACTGAATCTCCAAACTACTTAGATTCTGACATTATCAATTTCACAATGCCAGGGCCCCAGCCAATAAAAGAAAAATCTTATTAGATAAATTGTCTAAGTATATTTTAGGCTAAAAATTATTATGCATTTATTAATATCACCATTTTCCTAAACTTAAAGCAGTAGAAAATAAACTAGGAGCAACAAGCATCAAATGAAAGAGTGGTAAGTTATAAATTAAGCATTTATAACTAAGTAAGAAGGAGACAAAAGACATACCTCAAAAGTAACTAAAAATAAAGCTAGGCATATATATATGGGTAAAGTAAATAAAGTATTGAAAAGAAAGGCTACATCCTAAACATGCCGATGATCATATGACTTATGTAAATTTAAAAGAATCAATCCATCTGTGGTACATATAAGTAAGTAGCAATAACAAATCTAGCATCTTATAATATACAATAAGGCAAGTAAAGTAGTTGAATTGAAGTAAAAGTAAACTAAAAATAGAAATCTAAAAAATAATAAAAATTATGTAATAATCGCCATACAGATGAGGGCTAAATCTAGCCTGTTGAAATCAAAAGGATTCTTAGTGTCAACAAGGAGGCTAAGGTGATAAAATTTCCTAGCATCAACAAGGAGGCTAGGGCAGAAAATATATAAAATTGAACTGAGAGATAGTATTAACCCATGCAAATCATATTTTAGTTATTTACTTTACTTTTGTGGACAATTTTAGAAGTAGCTGAGGAGTCAAGCACATCTACAGGACTATTCGGGTTCCAAACTTAAAAACACACTCCTCAATGAGTGATATTAAGTAATCCTTATCTCACCTTCCCCCTACCCATTGGGGTACTATGCACAAAAGTTAACTTATAACTAAACCCAATGAAAAGTTATGATAAATATTCTATACTTTAATTTTCATGCAATAATGTTCTTATATGATATGTCCAAGGATTAAAGTACAAATTTTAAGGAATGTATAAATAACAAAATTTCAATAGTGAGCAAGAGACTCTACTAAACATGATGATATCATTTGTTATTTAATTAAGCAATTCTAAATATTCTAAGTTACATAAGTTCATAATCTCCAATTCATACTATTGAGCATAACTTAGAAGTATGTCCTTATAAGTTAAAAGGATTATAACTAATCAAGTTATAATCTATATTGATTAAGCATGACTATAGATTAAGTAATAAATCACAATGTCCTAATTTGTTAAATTTAGATGTTCTAACTAAGATCTGATCAAGATCTACTAAATTAGGGATTATGGATTTAACACCATGAGTTTAGGTTTAATTACATAATCCAAGGGTACAGTCTAAGGAATCTAAGGTGTTACTAAGAGTGAACTACAAATTAGGGCAAATCCTAGCAAAGTCAAGCTTAAAAGGATGATTCTCCTATCATGAGTCTAAGGTTGAAAGATAAAATAATCAAAATTAAGTTATAAAATCTAAACAAATAAAAACTATGGTTTCATTCATTGATATACTCCGTTATTCAATGAATGAAATTTAACCTATGATTAGAATAGTCCTAATGTGAAGTATAAATTCCTATATAAAAGACTTAAAGAGATTTTTTATGAAATTTAACTAATTCGATTGAAATGCTAATTTTATTCACTTAACTGACCCTAATACAATTTTAATATTTATTTTAGTGATTTGAAAGATATATTAGGGGTTAAGGACACTTAACCTAAATTTTGGACAAAATGACCATTTTGCCCCTACTTTATGGTCCTAAAAATTACTTTTTGATCTAGAGCCTTAAATTAGAATTTCTTACTGCTAAATAATTCATTACTATCTAACATAAAGATAGACAGTATGTACACTCAATTTGGATAAAAAATGAGCCATATAGGTCCAAACTAAGACTTTTAACTTAAGGGGTAATTTAGTAATTTACACTTAATAAAATCTAGACTTTTATGCAGTTTATTGTTGGTTGCTGTTCAAGAATTCTATAGAGTTTAAGAATACTAAATTCTGAGGTTAAATGGCTAAGTTATGAGTGTTCTAAATTCTAAGGGCAATTTGGTAATTTTTTAGGGTTAAGGGGGCAAAACTAAAATTTTCTGTTTGAAGTCCAAATTGAACAAACTCAATGTCTATAGCTTCCCTATAATACATTGAGTATTTTAATTGAGAGTAAACCCAATTTGAACATCAATTAGTCAAGTTATGCCATTATTAAGGTCAGGGGTATTTTGATTATTTTTGATTTTCTAGGGTTCAGAACCTAGATATTATTTTAGTTTGTAGTTGGAACTAAAATTCTAAGCTAGTTAGCACTTTGAATTTCTTGATTTGGAGTTCAATTGATCAAGGCATGGTCAATTGAACACCAAGGGCATTTTGGCGATTTTTGGGTGAGGGTCCTAAATGCTACTTTGCAAACTAAGCTCCTAATGGGAAAATTAATACTGTTAAAGTGATGGAGCTGTTCTCATGATCACTTTAAGACCCATATTAATTTTGTTTGGATAACTAGGTAAAAAGTTATAGGTATTTGTTTATGTCCTAAAATGACACTAGGTTAAATATTCCCTGAATCGAATTTTGAATTACGACATTTGATTCCTTTATTTTTTGAGTAAAATAAAACCTATATTTGATATGTTTGGATCATTATTTCTAAAGTTATGAGGCTATAAAGTATTATTTAATAAATGATTAATTCACTATTTAAATTAAATTAAATAATTTTCTAAATTAAATTAAATCATTTATTAATTAACTAATTTCTAAGCATGCTTACTGTTTCAAACTAATTTAAATCAAATAGTTAATTAATTAAATTAACAAAAGTTGACTAGTAAAATTATTTAATTAATCCACTGTACTAATTAACTAAATTAAATTAGTCTAATACTGAAACCTATATAACAATGAGTATATACATAAATGTCTAAGGTTCTGCCATATATGATTATATATATATATATATTTATTTAAAATTGCTCAGGTGGCGGGACCCGCACTAGAACACGCGATGCCTGCTAATTGGACGCATGGCTACAGGTGGGCCCCACAGGAGACGCGGCAGAGCGTGAGAGGGCGTGCTGACCCGGGGGGACCCGCAGTACCGCATGGCAGGGGACAGACAGGACCTGCGGGCCCCATGGCTAACGGGCGCGCTGCACGACATGCCACGCGTCATGCTGGAGGCATGACAGCGCGGATGCGGGGCTCGAGCTGGAGTCAGTTGCTGACTCGGACGGGCCGTAGGACGGGTTGGTCTCGTCTTCCCGACGCAGACCAAAGGGTCCTAAACCTAGGGTTCGCGATTTTGCGGCCCTCCCGGTGAGGAGGTGGTCTGACCCGCATGGTGCTGGCGAGAGCTCGACGAGACCTATCTGTAGAGGGTCGAGTCGCGGTGCGAGGCGACCTGGCCCGGCTACGGATCCTAACCCTAGGGATCTAGGGTTCAGGGCGAGCGGCTAACCTTTTTCACCATGGACACGAGCTTGAATTCGCTCAATCGGGTTGGATTGAACCCGATCGAACTGGTCGATAGATAATATATGCAGTGGAATAGCAATTCGAAATATGAATTAAGGTATGTGTGAGTAAACAGGGAGATCAGTAGTACCTGCGATCGACGGATGGGAGCTCTAGGGTTCGATGCTTCGGTCAGGGAGGAAGTCAGTTTGCGCAAACATGCACCCGAGGCATGGCTGAGGTATTAAGGGGGTCCTAGGCGGATTTGCCGAGGTCCGGGGCTCGCCGGTTGGGCGAGAATGGTGGCATAGCGACCCGTGGGAGGCGACGGAGAAGATGAGGGCGAAGCCCTCGTGATCGCCCGATTCGACTCGATCTAACGGATCGAAGAAACGGATCCGGATATCAGATCCAGATTCGATAAGGATCTGACCCGCTATTGCCACGGATCCGGATCCAATTACGGGAGGATCCGACCTGTTAATATTAAAATGACCTTAGAAAAATACCGAATATTTACCCCTAGCTAATTGAGGGATGATGAATGCAACGACGAGGTCAGATTTTTGATTCGACGAGTATTTAAATTTCTTAATTTTTGGGATATTTAAATATTATTAAAATATTCGACAAAATTTCGACGACTTCCGATTGCCACCAAAGCATCACTCATAGCTAATTTGGGGGAAATAAGCATAATGGTGAAGTACGATTTTTGATTTGATTTCAATTTAGATAAGTAAATTTTTAGGATATTTTGGATTTTCCCAAAATCAGGATTTGACCCATTTAACTCTTAATTTGGACTAGGTATTTGTGGAAGACTCATAATGGCCTACTTATCACTTAAGACTAAGATTAGGACTTGGATTAGCCCTAATTAGATTGGGTAATAACTTGGGTTGTTACAAGTAGCAATAAGAAAGTGACATAAATATAAACTAAGATATATTTGTACCTATTGCATCACATTTTCTTATATGCACACACACACACACACACACACACACACACACACACACACACACACACACACACACTTATCCTATCAAAAATAAAGAAAATATATCACAATCATTGAAAATACTTGTCTTGTAACTAACTGCACTTGTTCTATGCACAAATCTGACTAGGGCATCACATGTTCCCCTTCCTCATGACTTTGATAATAGGCTAGAACTCTTAGATTGATTTAGTTATTCCCTTAATCAATATCAAATGAATAATATGATTACTCATTTAATCTTAACTAATATAACTTTCAACTTTTGTGTAAGTGATATTAATGAATTAGGGGTTCTTCTAAAATTCTTCATGAAGGTGTAGACCCTTATGGGTAAGAATTGGACTTAGGAAACATAATGAATTAATCTAGTAAGAAATTGGACCTAGATTACAATATATATATATATATATATATATATATATATATATATATATATATATATATATATATATAACCATGATATAACTAAGTCAACATAATACTATTAATGAATACTAAATAATATGCAATAATATTTGGAGAATGAAGGTCATGCCTTAAAATGGGTAGGTTAGGAACCATCTAAGTGTATCTTGAATTTAAAAAGTCTGCTCTTTAAGCATGATAAGACAATATTCAAGCTTAATCAATATCTAAAGCTCATCTTTTCAAGCTGAGATCTTGCTAAAATTTACTATTTTTGTGAACTCTTAAGAACTTTATGAGAGGTTGTTGTGGTTTAAAAGAGGAATTTTAATACTCATTATAATGATAGTGACTTATCTTAGTCACTTAGCCAAAAAACCCATACTTATACCTTAGAATAACCTTCTAAAAGCTAAATTAACCTTTCATAAGAAGTTAGATAAACTATTAATAAGTTATTATGTTGTCCTAAGACATTAGAAAGCGATGCTTGAGTTTTAGGGATAGCAAGAAATCATATTCAATGCTACCAGTAGAATTAACTTGAACCATTCTTACTTAGCTTAACCTATAATGATATTTTCTTATATTAACAAAATAATTACTATATTATGAATATTAAATAAATATTTAAAGACAAGTTTTATAAGCTTATATGAAGTATAGTTTCATCTAGCTAAGTTATAGTGATAGAACACTAAATGATCTTATTTACAATTATGTAGTGTAACCCTTAAGTTATAGAGAAGAATTTATATAAATAAATATTATTGAGTAGTTAATAATAAATAAATAAAATATTAATGAGAAAATGTTCCTAAATATGTAAATTATCTATTCATATTGAGAAAGAAATCAAGAAACAAATAAAATGTGTGATAATGACAAGTGTTAATATCCAATTTCGTAAAATTTTAGCCATGTATTATTTTATTCATAAATTTTAATAATTGTGTATTGTGCTGCTTATTTTCTTTGAAATCCATATATGTAGCCCTTAATTATTACTTAATTGGATACTTGAAAAAACTGCCACACAACGAATGAAAACTTTGCTTGAAAATTCTAGTGATAAAAGTGAAAAATATAAAATAAGAATAAAAAATAAGTTATGGTCAATCTTAGACAAGTATATGGATGAATAAAAAAGGTTTTTCCCAACAATCTTTATTGGAATAAACAAAGCTGAGGGTCCATCCTAGTCTAAATAAAATAAGAATCCTCCAAGTAAGACTATTGATATTGAACAAAGAGAAAATTTATCAAGGAATTGAACTCATTTAAAATGATTTAAGTAATTAAATGTTATGAAGCAACATTAAGAATGTTAATATTAAAAAATATTTCCAAAATTTAAAAGGCAAAAATATTTAAATTGATTTGAATAATAAGAGGCCAAATATGTATCACAATTGCTTACATAATAAGTACACGACAAAAGAGATATTCTTGCATCAAAATCAAGGTGTGCAACAAATATAATAACAAATCATATCTTTATCATTATGTCTTATTCTCCACTCAATTTTCAAATTGGGCATTTTCATATAAAAAAGATTTATACAAGCACATATGTGTCTGTTCACAATCTCTAAAATACCACAATATTCCTTATTTTTCCAAATTAAACAATGCTTAATTTGATATATATATATATATATATATATATATATATATATATAAGTTAACATACATATAAGAAATTTCAAAATAAATTCAAAGTTGCAACACAAATAAGAATCTCATGGTAAATGCAATAATAAAAAACCTGTAACAAAATTAGGAATCTCATGACAAATGAAACTTTTATTATAAATTTACATTATTTACTTAGAATTCATAAAGAAAAAGAAAGCATAAGAGATTCTTGTTCACTTTAAAACCTAAAATTGAAATGGTTTAGAATGTTGTTAAGATCTATTACATTAATACCAATAAAGTGAATTAAGATGTATATCATTATATATTTAAGTTTATGTTTACTAACACTTATCCAAAACTTTTTAATAAAAATATATATGTGTTTTGTGAAGTTGTGAGTTATACAGTACATGTAGGGATCGAGACATAATCATTTATTATGCTATAGGATACTTATATTCATTTTATATTTTAATGCAATATTTGATGTATAAATAATATAAATCTTATTATTAAATTTATTATCATAAGAGATGTTAATAATGGTTGGGGAAGATAACTTAGTCAGGCTAGATTCTTAGGTATTAAATGTTAAGTTTTGGTGTATGTGGAGATGCGGCCATAACTTTAACATGTGCTTAACATACATTAAATTAGACTAATCTCCAAGATTTTAAAAACTATAATTTTGGTTTACATAATCTATATAAGACATAGAAATTCAATCCTAAGTAAGGACAAGGGCTAGTTCAACATAAGGTTATTATTTAATGGTTTATGGAAAAAATGGGTGACTGGTGGCTAGCTTGGTTTCCAATTTGACTTGATCTATAAGTGGGTGATTGCAAACCTTGATTTATGGTAAGAACAAAAATGAAGCATAACTTAAATGAGTCTGCAAGTGCTTAAAAATGAGTGAAAGGAAGGTTTACCCATCTCATATTAATTGTGCTCAAACAAGTTAAGTAGATTTTACCTAATGTTTCATGAACTCAAGCTAGATCTAGATGATTTATTTGATTAAGATTGCATCAACAAGTGATAAGGGTGGTGTGAAATGAATCTTGGCTAGTATTTCTTGCTATCACAAGCTCATGCCTACTCAACTTACACCTTATCAAAGTATGAGATAACATTTAATTCATAACAAAATCTTAAACATATTAAGGCATAATAAAGTATTAAAAATTAAAATTAAGCAACCATATGTTATGTAATAGGATAGAACAAGGCCTGTACTATGAAAAGCTCCATTTTGAGTCTAAATCATGCTTTTGGTAGATATGGCATCATGCATAGTATCTTTGATAAATTAGTATCTAATTTAATAAGAATAAATAATAAAAAATCATGAATGACATGGTTTTAATGGGATTTGTACATGCATATGGGTTGTTAAAAGGTGAATCTAGCATAGGATGTGCACATGGGAGAAAGAGACATTTTAGTTCTTATAGTGTTCATTACCAAGTGTATTAAGCTTATATAGAACATGACAAAGCATGATAAAATTATGACAGCAAGAAATTACAAGTAATAATAAATTAAAAGATTCGATCAAGCTTAAATAAGCATGGATGATGGCTACTCTAGTTGGACACCATGAAAGGCTTAAATAAGAAAAACCCTAAGTAAAATATGAAGAACAAATAGATTTAAGAAGTTAATTAGCTAGATTCATCCATGAGGAATATGGACTAAGTTGGTTAAGTGTTAAGCATGCAAATATTAATTCCATGCTAAAATGAGCTAACTATGGTTAAATAATAGTGAGATTCACTATAAATCTTGTTAACTATAGGTGATCATAAATTAAGTCTTAAATAAAACCTAAATAAGCTTGAATTAGCTTAAGTGGCCATGAAAAATAAAGTTACAAAGAAATATATACATGCAAATGGCTTCTTAAATGTATGCATTAGGACCTTAAGGTGATTTCCTAGGATCATCATAAGATATGAAACATCGTATACATGCTCCATGATGATTTGTTCAAGATTCTCAATTCTTCAGCCTTCAATGAAGATTTAATGCCCTGCCCTGCCTTTATGCGCAGTAGAACAATATTAGCAGTGAAGCTGGTCATTACTTGAGAGGAGTAACCCATCCCAACTCATTATCAACCCATCACTAAATATGAATTAATAAGAATCCAATGAATCATACTCTCATATACTGGTGACATCATGCTGGGACTAATTTGCAAGACTTATCTTAAGTATTCGTTAATGTTATCCATACACATTATAACAACCCTAGCTGTTATCCTAGCTAAATTTGGAGTAATTAAGCCAAACGAAGCTTTAATTTTGATTCCATTAGACTCAATGGATCATTTAAACCTAACCCTTGAAGTTTGGAATCAATCGGAGCTAAAATGGAAAATTTGGTATTTTAGGCTATTCTTAAGCCCTGAAAAATACCTAAATTAAATTGATCTCCAAATCAAAATCTGATTTCATTTTTATTCCCCACTCCCAAGTTAGCTAAAGGTGAAATTTTGGAAATTTTTGGAGGTCATTTAGGCACATTTTGGATTTAATTTAAATTGGTTCAATTACAATTTAGGGTTCTAAACAATTTATAATTTCAAATCCACCCTCCCTCCAACGGTCGGCTGACCCAAACCGCGGGCGCCATCCAGACCGTCCATCCCGCGGATTCAATCCAACGGCCCGCATCTTCGATCAAGCCCTCCTCATCTCGACCGTTCTGCGGTTTCAGGATTTCAATCCAACGACATTCAAGTACTCACCTTAAGTATCCCCGATCGCCCGTTCAATCCTTGGGCCCGATTTGACGGTCGATCCAGCCTCTTCACGCGGATGTTAGATGTCGGGAGATTAGAGTCGTTCTGCGTCAACTAGCAACCCATCAGACGGCCCTGGAGATCCCGTGACTGTGGATCATCTTCCTCCCCAACTCGCGCCCGACAGACGAATTTCCCCGTACAACCACGTCCTCCAGCCGGTCTGCCACTCCCGTGCCATGTCAGAAAGGTCATTGCAACCTTGCCCTAGCTTCCCTAGCACTCCCACCCAAGCTTGAGGCCCGGTCCACCCCAATTTTTGCAATTGAGGGAGCACCCTCAGGCCGAGCCTAAGCCATGGCTCCAGACCTCGGCAGCCACCCTGGACCTCCCTAGAGCCTATAAAAACTCCCAAAGATTCACAGTGAGTCCCTTTGCTCATTGTGAACCCTGAATTGGCCGCTGAAGTCCCTGGAGCTCCCGTCTCACCTCGGTGATTTTCGAAACTTCAGAGGCTGCGAACCACTGATAGAGGGTGCGTGTCTGGTGTTCATACCCCTTGCTAGCTCGTAGCGATCCTCAGGAAGCTCCTCATCTCAATCGAGCATGGTAACTGTCCTCAGGTACAGCCTTCTCCCACTGAACTCAACGAGTTTAGTATTCATTCTGTCCTCTGGATGAGCCTCTGGATGTGATCTAGATCGCCTTAGCCACTTAGGGAACCCAATGTGATTGCTCATAGGGCTTGGGCTGGCCAACCCAGATCGATCCACCATCTGGTGTGTGTGACGTGAGCTCGTAGCCGAGCTCGAGTAAGGATCCACCGGTCCAGGGCACCCCAAAGCTCGTGGCTAGAGGGCTTCGATCCACCTCACCATCAGGATGGTGTAGGATCGAGCTCTGGCCAAACGGTCGCCTCTGTGAGGAGAATTTACTCCTCACAATAAACCCTAAAAGCTTCGGGTAAGGCTGAATTTATCGAGTAGCCATCCAACGATCTGGTGCGTCCCAGAAAGGGATTTAGGGTGGGATCGATGCGTCTCGACTCCAGGAACATGTAGGGATCAAGCTCAGCCACCGCCATCGCCTAGGTGCTGAGAATTTCAGTGCGGAAGCTCGGCTTGGACAGACCCGTCGAGGTGAGGAAGACAAAGTCACGGGTCGGGCCGACCCGTGACCCGCGCCTTTTGATTTCGGGCTGTGGCTATTAATGAATTATAAAATGACGTTTTCTATGGTTGTTAATTTGATAAATCGAATCCTATAGTTTTAATTTAAATAAAAATATAGATTAAATAAATTAAATAACTTTAGTGATACAGATCCAAATGGTATGATCTAATATACCATTTGAATCCAAAAAATATAACGAATCTGAATAAAAAATAAAATCACAGATCCAATGATTGGATTTAAAATAATTGATTAAACCTTTTCTATTTATAATTAAATCATAAAAAATTCAATTAATGACCAAACTAATTGATTAAGAGCTCTGATTGCTCAGTAAACCCTAAAGAATAAATTCAGACCCTTAAAACCAATTTTGGATATTAAATTTTCATAATCACTCCTTAATCACCCAAATTAGGGATTAATGAATAAAACTCTAATTAAGGCTCTAATTTTGGCAAGAGTAGTTCTTAATGCTATCCTAAGTATAGTGGAACCTCTGGGTAAGATTGGATTGCCCTAAGGATGCCTAAATTCACTAATCACCCTAATGGGCTTAGAAGAGTGATTAGTGCTAATTAGCTTAATTAAGTTATCAAAACCTAGGATAAGTGTATTTCCTACTTTATTAATCAATATGAAACATATTAGAATAGATTATATTTAAATTGGAGAACTAAACCCTAAAATCCCAATTTTAACCTTAAGGGAGGGGTATTTTGGTCATTTTGGCCAAAATGTGTTTAAGTACGCCCTTAAACTTTGGGAAATTCAGTAAATCATCCTTAGTTAGATTATTAATGTTCGTTGAACTCTTAAGCTAATAATGTTATTAATATGGATATTAATTTAAGAAATCTCCAAATTGCCCTAATTAAGACATTTAAATCTTAAGTGATCCTAAATAAGTCACTTGTCCTTAATACTTGGATCTAATAAATTCAATGGTTAAATCTCACTTTAATAAGTTCAATTTAGTTAGTTATTAACTTAAATGCTAAAAGAAATGCAATTAGTAAAGTCTAAGTTAAAAACCTAGCTTAAGTTTAAAGTGATCAAATAATTAGATCTTAGATCTTAGACTTTAGATCTTCTACTTGAATTGAACTACCTCCAATTAAACTTCTTTAAATGATTCATTGTTTAATCCTTTGAAACCTTCCATATGGGTATAGGATGATTCAATCTATAAGGTAATGAAATTATTTAAAGGGTTGAATATAGATCTTAGATTCTGAAGTTCTTAATTAATTATTTTATCTTATAATCAGTAGTATAACCTTTCACTAATTTCATAGTTCTTTAATATTTCAGCTCATAAGATTATTTACCTTTAATGTGGGTATAAAGTGTGAACCCTATATCCTAGTCAGGATACCACCTTGGATTTAGGATTTGAACACCAAGGTGGGGTTTAAGTCCAAAATCCTTAAATCTTGATTTATTTAATCAAGATTTGGGTAAGAGGGTTAAATATGAATAAACTAGGTCATTGATTAATTTTCTTAAACCTTATAGTCGTCACATGATTTTGGATTAGAACTTGTTAAGTTCTAATATTAACTTTAAGGATGTAAATCTGAGATTCTACTCGATTGCTGGATATTGGAGATCCTAAACTTGTACCTTCTCAGAGTAGTTAGAATGGTTTAATAAATAACAATAGATTTCACATAAGTCTAGATTGAGTCTCTTGCTTACTTTGACTAGATTTGCTGGCATACCTTGGATATTGAGCCTTATTCCTTGAGCATAATAGGAGAACTTAGGATATGGATAATACATCATAAGTTAGTATTTGTAAAGCATATCATTCATCTAGTTCTTGCAATGCTTTTAATTAGTAGAATATGTCTTAGCTTAGTCTGCCTCTTCAGTATTAGTATTGTATAGGATGGGCCCAGGCCTAGCAGATTTGGATGTCTAGGATAGGTATATATTGATCTTGGAGGCCCTGTATGGCCTATTGGCTGGTATGACGGTACTATATCTTAGGCTTATTGCTATTCTAGTTTGATTTTTTAGTCTTGTTTTCTTTTTGCCTTGCCACATGCTTTAGTAGCCTTACTTATAGTACTTGCTTACTTTGCCACATGTCTCAGTGACTTTATATTGCATAGATTGCTCTGTTTTTGCCACATGTCTCAGTGGCTTTTCTTTTCTTTAGTATCAACTAGCATGTTGTATGTATAATCCTATGGCTTACTTATGTATATTGGTATGTTTAGGATGTTAGAATTTAATGTTATATTCAATAATTGTCTTCTTTTATAATTAGCATATTTCAATGTGAACATAAGCATGTTAGGTTCAGAATTGTATCATAGTTGCTGCTACTTTTAGCTTTTAGCCCCACCTTGTTTATTTTACGTTGTATGCTATTTCACATACTACTTGCTTGCTATAAATGGATAGTTTATAGTTACCCCGTTTCCTCATAGCTTGTCGCACCCATAATTAACTTGCATGCTTAGTAAACTTAAATGTGATATCTTTAAACACTCAGTTCCTTAACATAGCCTAAAATGTACTTAGACAATTATCTAACTATAATCTTTTTGTTTTGTTGGCTGGGGCCCTGGCATATGTGATACCGATAAATATCAGATTCAGACTTGTTCGTGGGCAGTGTTGTAGAAGAGGAACAGGTTCAGGAGGAGGATCGTGTTGCTGCTTCTTAGATAGATTAGCATTTTTTTTTTCAGTGAGATTGAGAGACCTTTGCATTTTCTCTTAAATTCAGTTTGTAATAATTAATTCTGGATGTTATTCATTTCTGCATTGTGATGAGTTACTACATTATTTTCCTTTTTCTCTATTATGTTGTGCTTGTGGATGTTACTATACACCTATTGCTTCCGCCACTTTAATATCTGTATGTATATTGATGAATGTTTATAGTATTCTGGTGACAAGTTCTTGGCTTAAGGCAAGTTGGGTTTTCACCTAATTTTACTTAAGCTGCGGTTGCCACAGTTGGAGCACCGTACTTCCTATTGTCAGTACGGGGGCCCCACACACATTAACCTTAAGATGAATTCAGGTATATAACAATAGTATATAAATAAACATTGAAAATTTACTAGTCACATCAAAATACTAAGTATATGATAGAATATGTATCAAAGTACGGAAGCTTAGACATCCATTCATAACATTCATCACAGAAGTTAAGTAAGTATTTGTCTCATAAAAGAAAGAAAATACATCCAGTTTATTATTACAAACTAGAGTTTAAAGAAAATAGTAAAATAAATTTATCATCTCACAGCAGAAATAATAAACTAAGATCAGTACTGCAACAGCTACTGCTCCACTGACTCCTCCAGAAGCTCACAAATATCGTCCAAACTTGGCTCCTCAAACTGCTCAAATCTTGACATATCAGTTTGACATGATAGAGCCTCATCTACAAAAAGACAATTTTATATTGGAAAATAAGTTTAAGTACATTTTAGGCTACAAGCAGTATTTTCTTGCACTTAAAAAATATTACTTAACTTAATAATAAAATAAAAAGTATACTGTAAAAAACTGAAACCAACAATAACTAGAAATAGAATAATACTAGAATAATACAGTAAAACCATGTACTAAAAAACTAGAAATAGAATAATATTGGAACTAAGCAAATACACTGTAAGTGAATCATTTGAAATAAAAACTATAGACTGAGCAAAATTTGAAAGCTAAACTATATTTTATGCCACTATATATGCATCTTAATATGCCAGAAATTATGTCATAAATATATCATAATCTTGATGTCACATTGCATACCACAATCCCAAATAATCTGATGCTTGCTGCATTTCGTAGTTCCTAGACAATATTGATGCATGTTGCATCCCATAGTTCTCAAATAATCTTGATGCATTATGCTTATACAATTCTTGTTTTGCCAAACCTTGATGAAAGTAAAGATAAAATAGTCAAATTCAAAAAATAAAGAACACATCCTTTTTGTTATCTAACTATTTAACATGTCTTACCTTCTACATGCCATAATGTTCAAAATTCTAATTATAAGAGTTTCATAATTTAGGTTCTTAAACAATTAAAATAAATATAAATCATAGTTGCACTAATATACCAACCTATATTATCATATGTTAAAAGCACATATACATGATTAGTATGTCTTAAGAAAGGTAATATTGAACACTTAGGTTGCTTAACTGCACTTATACCCATGCACAGGGATAGAAGACATACATCCTTTTATAGTTTATTCTCCCAAACTAAGTTGTCCAAACCCCTACTTGTAGCATACATTAGGATCTAGATGTTTATCATGAATGGAACTTGATAAATTCATAATTTATACCCTAAATAAAAGAAAAATCTCTTTCATTTTTCATATTGAACTACTTCCTTGATCAAATTCTGCCTATTTTTTCATGAAAAATGCATACCCAGTAATTTCTGGACAATTCTAGAAAGCTTATACAATTTCTGGAAGAAATCCGCTGCGGCATGTTATAGCGCGCTGCAGTGCTACAGCGCGCCAAAGCGAGAGAACTTGCGGGACTCAGACGCTACAACATTCCACAGCTAGAGAACTTGCAGGACTCAGGCGCTACAGCACACCACTGTGAGAGAACTTGCGGGACTCAGGCACTACAGCGCGTCACAGCAGGAGAACTTCAGGACTCAGGTGCTATAGTGCCCCATAGCGGGAGAACTTGCGGGACTCAGGCTCTAAAACGCACAACAATAGGAGAACTTGTGGGACTCAGGCGCTATAGTGCACCACAGCATGAGAACTTGCGAGGCTCAAGCGCTACAGCGCGCTATAGCGGACCATCAGAGAAAAAAACCCAGAACCCCACTGTGAGTCGCCACGGACAACTTTACGAAATTCGACCGCTGTACGCACCGCAGCGGCGCGCCAAATTTCTTTCTAAACAGGGCATTTATTATGGCTTGACAAGACCTCCCAACCTGCTCCTTGTCTCCCAGCCATCATTCCTTCTGCAGCAGGATTGTTTTTAATTGGAAAATTGACATTTTGAAGTGATGTGGAGATTAAAGAATGGAAAAGTAGAGGTCACTTCACCCCTCAAGTTGAATTTGCAATCATCATAGCAGAATTTTGGAAGAGGGAAAAGTAGATTTTGAATGGGAAGAAGTAGAATGCAGCCCCTCTATAAATACAGCTCTTCTTCACTTAAGAAGGGTTCCCAATTTGGCTCACATAATTCCTAACTAAGGAGAGGGGTGCATAAAAGAGAAGGAGAACTCTCCAAGGGTGGAGAACTCTTATTGCTAAAGAGAAGAAGGTAGAAAGGAAGCACTGCGGACCTAAGAGAAGCAACCAATAGTAAGAAGAGGAGTTATCCGGACAACTTTATCAAAGGCACGTTCTTAGTACTCTCTAACTCTTGTCTTATATTTTTCTTAGTTGATCATGAAAAGTTCTTTATCCATGTATGTGTTCTTCTTTATCTCTAGTATAATGGAGAGCTAACCCGCACCCCCCCCCCCCCCTTTGAGGAGGGTTGGGGGCAATCCTACATGAATTGAAAGAGACTATTATGTATGAAAAGTTCCTCAAGCTTTAATGAAATTTTGTGAAATAAATGACTTGTTAAAAAAATGAAAAGGACTGTTATGGACTTGAATGTGGACCAAATGATAAAGGACTAAATGATTTTAAAGACAAAAAAGGTCTTGTGCTCCATAGCTCACCCTTAGTTTGGAGCTAGAATCATGAGTGCATAAAGCTTAGTGCACCTTGATCTATGTTCAACTGTAAGTGTTGAAGCATGTGAGCTAAGGCCCACTAAATGAGCTCCGCTGCTCAGCATATGTGAAGGGAGGGAATGGATTCTTTGAGAGCTCATGAATGAGGTGACATAATCATTGAGCCCAAATAAAATGACTCCTTCATCTGAACTGTGCATGACGTGCGTGATGCTCTTAGTGGAATCAATGCTTATAAGATCTTAGATAAACAAATCTCATTTCTATCATTTAGGAATGAGAGAAAAAAAACCAATATCTAAAAATCTTATAAGGGTCTTTGTGCTGAAATAGAACAAACTGTGTGTTCATTTCATGCACGAGATTTGAACTTGTAAATCTTGGAGCTAAACTTTAAGGAGGATAATGTGCACTTGATTTAAAAATTAAGTAAAGAGACATGGAAATGCTTGAGGAACCATCATAGATAAGTCATCTAACATATCATGTGGGAGAGACCCAACTCTCCTCTCCTTTTTATCATAGTTATCTTCTACTAAGACCTATTGAACTTGTTTAGGAACCATTTAAGCAAAACACGCATAGTTTAAACGTTATTGAATGCATATATATCTTAGTAATAAAACACCCAATTCCCTGAGGATGATAAATCTTGGAACTCACATTCCAAATTATTACTTCAGACTACGTACACTTGCGTGCAAGCGCAAACATGTAATTTACAGTCTGTCAAGTTTATGGCACCGTTGTAGGGGAATTGGTACTTATTTCATATTAAGGAGAATCTATTAGTAAATAGTGATTTAAGCAAATTCCTTGCATATAAGTTTAATTTTTTATTTTGTAATTATAAGTGCTAACCACTTACCTTTTTATCTTTTATTTTAGTTTACTGAATTAGTGAATGTTACTAATATTTGTTCTTGATAGCTTAATTTTTGTTCTGCATGAATAGAAGAATTTTGTACTGAATATCTTTTTGATCCAGAAATTGAAAGAACCTATTTATAAGCTAGAAGTGAACAATACATTCTGCTAAATTAACAAGCCGCTATGGAAAATTTTAATGAAAATCTTGGAGAGCCCTTAGGAGAGCTGAGGGAAAGAGCACTTAGAGACTATACACTGCCCACTGTTAGGGGAATCCCCCATACTATTGTAAGGCCTAACATTGAAGCTAACAACTTTGAGATCAAACCTTTTACATTGAGTATGATTAAAAATAACCAATTCAGTGGATTAGCCACAGAAGATCCTAACTCACATATTTCAACCTTCCTTGAAATTTATGATACCTTCAGATTTAATGACGTCTCTGAAGATGCAATTAAACTAAGGTTTTTTCCATTCTCATTAAGAAATAGAGCCAAAAGTTGGCTCAGCCCTCTTTTGAGCGATTCAATCCGCACTTGGGATGATCTAGCTAAGAAATTCTTAGCCAAGTATTTCCCTCTGGCTAAAACTGCTCGACTGAAAATTTAGATAACTAACTTCACTCACTTAGAAGGTGAGACACTTTACGATGGTTGGGATTATTTTAAGGAATGCTTAGGGTGATGCCCACATCATGGGTTTCCTTTATGGATGCAAGTTCAAACCTTTTACAATGGTTTGAATGCTCCAACAAGGACTCTCATTGATGCAGTCGTTGAAGGCTCAATTAGCAGCAAAACCCAATAAGAGGCTTATGACCTCTTAGAAGAAATGGCAAACAATGCATACTAATGGCCTTCTGAAAGGCTTAAAAAGGAATCAATAAAAATAAATTAATCAAATCAAATAACGGCACTGCAACACGAAATCCACGCCTTAAATGAATGCATTGAGTAGATGAATGTTATTGTTGTTCAAGAAACTCAATGTGAGTTGTGCGAGGGAAGACACACTAGGGAAAATTGCAACTTGAATAATCCTTTTGTGCAATCGAATACAGAACAAGTTAACTATTTAAAAAACAACAATATAATGAACAACCCCTACTCTAATACTTACAACCTGGGGTGGAAAAATCACCCAAATTTCTTGTGGAGTAATAACAATAATAATGGATATTATAATGGGGGAGTTCATCAAATCAATAAGGCTTTAATAATGGAAATAATCATAATCATCACCCTTTAAAATTGGAAGGAGCCTTTAACTCCTTTAAGACTGAAACAATTCAATTCATGCACTGTACTGAAGCTACAATCACCCACCATGATGCCTCCATCCAAGGAATAGAAGCATCCCTAAGAAATATTGAGACTCAACTGGGGCAGATCTCTAAGCAGATGACCATTCGACAGCAAGGAGCTCTACCCAATTCTACTAAAGTAAATCCAAGGGAGTTAGTAAGTGTGATTCATTTTGAAGGGATGTATGGAGGAGATAAACTGAGAATTTTAGTGTTGTTGAAGAAGAGCTAGAGGCTAGAGAAGGGGTGAGATGATCCGAATGTGAGAAGCTCACAGCTTCAAAATGTGATGACCCTGGAAGGTTGTGCATTCCTTACATAATAAGGAATGAAGTATTTTTAGATCTCTTGTGTGATCTTGGTACTTCAGTCAATATTATGCCCTACCATATATATAAACATCTAAAGGTAGGAGGAATGGAGTACACCTCCATGATTTTAGAATTTGTAAATCTTAAATCCTTTACCCCTCTAGGAAGTGTTAAGGATGTTACCGTATGATTGGGAAACTTCAATGTTCCAATTGATTTTGTTGTGTGTGAACGGAATAGATGGAACAAAAACTCCATCATTATATTTGGGTGACCCTTTCTAATGAGTACCAAGGCTATTATAGATGTCAGCTGTGGGATGATGAGTGTTAAGATTAAAGGGAGATCGAAGCTGATTGATCTAAAACCCACCTATTTTAAATAAAGAATGATGGAGGATGAGGTGAGGAGAAAAGATAGAGAAGAAAGAATGAAGATTGATTATATTTTTGAAAATCTAACTTTAGGAGAGAGGAATTCTAAAAACAGCTCTAACTCTTCGTCGGAGAAGGAGAGTAACGAGGGTGTGAGAAGAAGAAAAACTAGAAGGGGAAAAAGGAAAAAGAAGATTCCCAAAAAAAATCCGAGCTTGGAAAGGATGATCCCATGAAGGGAAACGGTGAGGACGAAGGTTCGAGCACATTAAAAGGTTGTGCTCACCCAAGTATCTCAAGGTTATGGAAAGAAAAACCTCTTGACCCCACTATTTGATCTTTAACGAGTCTAGCTAAAGATGCTAAAATAAGTGCTTATTGGGAGGCAACCCAAGAATAAATTGGTTGTATTTTCTCTTTTCTTTTTGTGTGTTTTATTTTTATTTAAGGAAATAAATTATCGACTCTCATATTTTTAGAATCTTTCTATGAATTGCAAATGACAATTTTTTTTTGAATTTTTCAAGTTTATGGAAGTTACAAAAATATCAATATGGAAATTGATTATCAACCAAGATTTGTTTAATGAAAATTGGCTAACTCATTGACACCATTAAATCATCTAAGCAAGGTTATGATTCCAGGTTGAGGTCTAATCTCC
Organism: Gastrodia elata; assembly: GCA_016760335.1. Lineage (NCBI taxonomy): Eukaryota > Viridiplantae > Streptophyta > Magnoliopsida > Asparagales > Orchidaceae > Gastrodia > Gastrodia elata. The sequence goes on along the minus strand of CM028678.1, from coordinate 32,563,056 downwards.
AAGAAAAAAAAAAAATTAAAATGTTATGAACTAAGTGTGGAGGAAGGCTTTAGAATAAAAACTAGTGAATAAGGTGAGTAAACTAAGAAGTGTGCTAGGCTCCCATAGGATTTCATGATCATAAAGATTAGAAATTGGAATGAAGAAAAATTTCTCTCCCTAAAAATAAAAAAAGAAAACAAAAGCAGGGATGAAGAAAAATATCTCTCCTAAAGGAAAGAAATAAAAAAGGATGTGAAAAATATCTCTCCTAAAATTTTAAATATATTTGTGATTTATAAGAAGGAGCACATATGGCACTTCAGCGCGCCACAGTGGGAGAACTTGCAGGACTCAGACGCTACAGCGCACCACAGCAGGAGAACTTGCGGGACTCAGGCGCTACAGCGTGCCACACTGGGAGAACTTGCGGGACTCAGGGGCTACAGCATGCCACAGCGGGAGAACTTGCGGGACTCAGGCACTACAGCACGTCACAGCGGGAAAACTTGCGGGACTCAGGCACTATAGCGTGCCACAGCATGAGAACTTGTGGGACAGGTGCTACAGCGCACCACAGCGGCAGAACTTCGGGACTCAGGCGCTATAGTGCGCCACAGCAGGAGAACTTGCGGGACTTAGGCGCTATAGCGCACCACATTGGGAGAACTTGCAAGGCTTGGGTGCTATAGCACGCCACAATGTGAGAACTTGCGGGGCTCAAGCACTATAGCGCGCTACAGCGAGCTATAGCGGACCATTAGAGAAAAAAAACCCAAAACTCCACAGTGAGTCACCGCGAACAACTTTACAAAATTTGACCGCTGTAGTATGCCACAGCGCACTGCAGCGGTGTGACAAATTTCTTTCTGAACAGGGCATTTATTACGGTTGGACAAGACCTCCCAACCTGCTCCTTGTCTCCCAGCCATCATTCATTCTACAGCAGAGTTGTTTTTAATTAGAAAAATGACATTTTGAAGTGATGTGGAGATTAAAGAATGGAAAAGTAGAGGTCACTTCACCCCTCAAGTTAGATTTGCAATCATCATAGCAGAATTTTAGAAGAGAGAAAAGCAGATTTTGAATTGGAAGAAGTGGAATGCAGCCCCTGTATAAATACAGCTCTTCTTCACTTAGAACGGGTTCCTAATTTGGCTCACATAATTCTTAAGCAAGGAGAGGGCTGCATAGAAGAGAAGGAGAACTCTCCAAGAGTGGAGAACTCTTATTGCTAAAGAGAAGAAGGTAGAAAGGGAACACTACTGACCTAAAAGAAGCAACCAAGAGTAAGAAGAGGAGATATTTGGAGAGCTTCATCAAAGGAACATTCCTAGTACTCTCTAACTCTTATCTTATATTTTTCTTAGTTGATCATGAAAGAGTCTTTATCTAGGTATGTGTTCTTCTTTATCTCTAGTGTAATGGAGAGCTAAACTCTCCCTTTGAGGAGGGTTGGGGGCAATCCTACATTAATTGAAAGAGACTATTATGTATGAAACATTCCTCTAGCTTTAATGAAATTTTGTGAAATAAATGACTTATTAAAGAAATGAAAAGGATTGTTATGGACTTGAATCTAGACCAAATGATGAAGGACTAAATGATTTCAAGGATAAGAAAAGGTCTTGTGCTCCATAGCTCACCATTAGTTTGGAGCTAGAATCATGAGTGCATAAAAGCTTAGAACTATGTGAGAAAGTTGTAGAGATTAGTGCACCTTGATCTATGTTCAACTAAAGTGTTAAAGCATGTGAGCTAAGGCCCACTAAATGAGCCAGCATACGTGAAGGGAGGGAATGGATTCCTTGAAAGCTCATGAACGAGGTGACATAGTCATTGAGCCCAAATGAAATCACTCCCTCATCTGAACTGTGCATAACATGTGTGATGCTCTTAGTGGAATCAATGCTTGTAAGATCTTAAATAAACAACTCTCATTTCTATAATCTAGGAATGAGAGAAAAAAATCAATAATCTAAAAATCTTATAAGAGTCTCTGTGCTGAAATAGAACTGAATGTGTGTTCATTTTATGCATGAGATTTGAACTTGTAAATATTGGAGTTAAACTCTAAGGAGGATAATGTGCACTTGATTAAAAAATTAAGTAAAGAGAAATGGAAATGCTTGAGGAACCATCATAGATAAGTCATCAAACATATAATGTGGGAGAGACCCAACTCTCCTCTCCTTTTTATCATAATTATCTTCTATTGAGACTTGTTGCGCTTGTTTAGGAACCATTTAAACAAAACACACAAAGTTTAAACATTATTGAATGTAGATATATCTTAGTAACAAAACACCCAATTACCTGAGGACAATAAATCTTGGAACTCATATTCCAAATTATTACTTCAGACCACGTACACTTGCCTGCAAGCACAAATGTGTAATTTACAGTCTGTCAGAACTGTATTTATCTGATTACCTAAGATAAGGAAAAAACTTTACAATTCTTTACAGGGCAAATCAACCGATCCCATATTCTATTAAATCAAGTTAGTTCTATAGATACATACCTCAATTTCCATATTCAAGGATTTTCAAGCTATAGAAACCATTTTCCATTGCATAGGTTTTATTAACTAAGCTCCAAGAAAAATAACTTTTAAGTCATTACAATGGGGTTAATTACCATAATTTTATAAGTTCAATCTAAATCTCATTAGCTTATGATTACCACAAAAACATAAGACCAATTTCTAAAGTTCATATGATGCATATAGGATTCTACCTCAAAATTTTACAAGTAAGGCATTCATACCTCAAAACTTACCTTTATCATGGCTATACTAATCACCTTAATTACATTCATTAACTTTAGCTTTTAGGAATCTTAAAGCTCTTAGCTATTCTATCTATAATCTATAAGTTTCTAATGATTGGGTGATAGTCAAGATAAGTGTAAATACATGCAAGCTCTAGGCAAATCATTGGTTAAAGAATGCAAAGGTTCTTATTACCTTATCCTTAAGAATTAGCATTCAAGTTATAAGATAAATCATTAGATTCTGGAATTTGGTTGTTTGATCAATCAAACATCTTTTATTAACTAATTAAAGATTATTAAATATGCAAGTTCTTTTATTTAGGAGAAAATTATCAAGTATAAGGTTTAACAACTAAAGTTATAATCACATTGATTCTTTTAGGACTTAAAATCTAACTTGCAAAATTAAGGATCAAAGGTTCAATCAATTGATGCTAAATTAACCCAAGCTATCTAGTAAGTGAAAAGTCAACAATTATACTAAATTTGGTAAAACAAAGCACTTATAATTAACTGATTAGAGCATTGGGTTAATTAAAGAAAATTAACAATTAAACATGTCTAAACAAGAATATAATATTATGTTTAGGTTATTTATTGTCTAATAGTTCCATATATATCAAAATTATCAAAATTAGATTATAATTAAGGTTAATATTCATTAATCAAGTTCCAATATATTTAACAAATGATTGTATAATAAATCACATAAAAATGAATCTAATTGCACAATTAAGTTTTAACTGTTATACGAAAGAAATAAAAACCCTAAATATATAATTTGGATAAGTATTTATTCTAATTTTTACTAATCATGCATTTAGGTAATTAAGACATAATTAAGAAAATTATCCACAGAAATCAAATAACTATTGCAATTTATTATTTACTATATTTTTCTAATCAAAATGGTATATTCACTCTTTCAGTTTGACCATCCATTTGAGGATGAAAAACTATACTTATAGCTAGAGTAGTACCCAGATCTTGGTGCACAGCTTGCCAAAACTTAGAAGTAAATCTGCTATCTCTGTCGAATGCGATTGATTTTAGAGTACTATGCAGCCTGACAATTTATTTGATATAGAGCTTTGCTAACTTCTCAACAGAGTCAGTCTAACGGATAGGGAGGAAGTATACTGGTTTAGTGAAATGGTCTACTATAACCCAGATTACATCGACACCAGATTTTACGCGAGGCAATCCCATGACAAAATCCATAGATATATCAAACCATTTCTATTCAAGAATTTCTAATGGATGCAGAAGACCACCAGGTCTTTGGTGCTTAGCCTTTACCAAATTACAGGTATGATACTTAGCCACAAAATTAGCTACATTCTTCTTCATGCTGAGCCACCAAAATGATTGCTTTAGATCATTGTACATCTTAGTACTGCCTGGGTGAATATAATACCCATAATTATGGCCTTCAATCAAAACTTCATGATGTATGGATCTAGGAATCCATAAATGATTTCCTTGATAAATTATGCCATTATGCATTTACAACTCATGATGATGACCACCTTCAATATCTGCTTTGAATCTCAGATAATCATCATCCTTAGTTTGCGTGATTGAGACATTTCAATGGAATGTTGGTTCCACATTGATATTTGCTAGAACATAACCCAGCACATCACCATTGACTAGAGAAATCTCTAACTTACAAAATTCTTATTTTAAGGAACTGGAGGCAATCATGGAAGATAAAGTAACATGACGGCTAAGAGCATCGGCGACTACATTTGCTATCCCTAGATGATACTGAATCTTCAGATCATAATCACTAATAAGCTCTAACCATCTTCTCTGATGACAGTTCAGTTCTTTTTGGGTGAAGATATACTTTAAGCTTTGATGATCTGTAAAAATTGAATACTTAACTCCAGATAAATAGTGTTGCGAAATTTTTAGAGCAAAGATTACAGCGGCAAGTTCAAGATCAGGAACTAGATAATTCTTCTCATGGGATTTTAACTGATGAGAGGCGTAAGTGATTACCTTGCCCTCTTACATTAACACACAACCTAGACCAATTCCAGAGGCATCGGTGTACACCTAATAGTTCAAGCCTTCCTTGGCAAAACAAGTACTGGAGCGGTAGAGAGTGTGTCCTTTAGGGTTTGAAATGCTTCCTCGCATTCAGGACTCCAAATGAACAGAATGGCTTTTTGAGTTAATTTAGTTAAAGGCGAGGCGATCTGGGAAAATTCCTTAACGAACCTCTTGTAATATCCAGCTAATCCCAAGAAACTTTTGATATCAGTGATCGACTTAGGCTGTACCCAGTCCTGAATAGTGCTTACTTTATTTCTATCTACACAAATACCCTGGGCATCGACTACATGTCCCAAGAATGCATTGGATTTAAGCAAAAATTTGCATTTGGAGATCTTGGCATATAGTTGATTTTTACGCAGAGCTTCTAATACTAATCTTAGAAGATCTTTATGATCTTTAAGGTTTGCAAATAGATGAGAATATCGTCGAAAAAGATGATTACAAATTTGTCTAAATATGGCTTAAGAACTCGCTACATCAAATCCATAAAAATTGATGGCGTATTGGTGAGTCTGGAAGACATCACTAAGAATTCTAAATGACCATAGCTAGTATGGAAAGCGGCCTTTCCTACATCATCTTATTTTACTCGCAATTGATGATATCCATACCTCAAGTTAATCTTAAAGAATATGACAGTTCTAGACAATTGGTCGAACAAATCATCAATTCAAGGCAATGGGTATTTATTCTTTATAACAATTTTATTTAGTTCATAATAATCTATGCACATTCGCATAGATCCATCTTTCTTCTTTACAAATAGAATGGGTGCTCCCCAAGGATACATACTTGGCCTAATAAAGAGCTCTTGTACCTATTTGTTGAGTTCTTGAAGTTCCATAGGCACCATTGTATGGTGCTTTAGAAATAGGTTGGGTACTCAGAATTAATTCAATAGAGAACTCTACTTCTCTGGGAGGAGGTACACCAGGCAAATCTTCTGGGAATACATCAGTGAATTCCTTAACTACTTTGCAATTTGACAGAGGGATACTTTCTTTTGCTTCACCTATCATAGTGACCGAAAAAGCATCACAACCCTTACTGATCAATTGTTCAGCTTTAGTAGCATTAATTAAGGATAGTTGTGTACTAACTTTTCCTATAAAAAGATTTCTGACTTGCCCTGGGAATGAAGAATGATTTTCTTCTTAAGGCAATTTATCACGGCATTATTGTGACTAAGCCAGTTCATCCCAAGGATAATATCAAAGTTTGCTATTGGCATGATGATTAATTTGGAATCAAATTCCTAACCATTTAATGGGATTTTGATATTACAAAACTTATGAGCATTGAGTTGGGCTCAAGATGGAAGTCTAACACTTAATGATTTTGCTAAGTTGTACGAGCGTAGTTTAAGAGTGTTGGCAAAACGTGTAGACATAAATGAATGACTAGCACCAGTATCGAATAACACATTACAGGGCTGACCATTAAAATATAATGTGCCTAATTTATTCATATGAGGTGCATCAACAAATTGCAATAATTAAGGTACAGAAATGCAATTTATAAGAGAGGTTCAGAAATGTGTACATGAAACTACATTGTTGTCTTCTATGACTTTCAGAGGCGTTAAAGCATAAACTCATGCAGGACCAGCAGGACGGTTTCTTGCCTACTTCCTGGAATTGTTCTGGTACTTAGGAGCTGAGGGCTGCTCTGGAGCAACTTTAGATGCATGGGCTAGCATTATTACCAAACCTGGTTCCCTCCTGTTTAGCGGAGTTGCTCTGAATACTTGATTCTTCTGATACTGCTTAATCTGGACTCCATCCACTATCTCTGTGTAGGTGTAATGATAGAACAGGTGGCTTGGATGCCCACAAGTGTAGCACTTATGGCCAAAGTGGTAGCACTTGCCATAGGGATGAGGCCTGTTATAGCCTTGAATTGGTTTAGCAGTGGGTGCAGCTTCAATTTGGTAGACCTTTGTAGAGTGAGGTATATGCCTTTTGAAGGCTTCATGACTGTGGGGAGTTGATCGCATCTTGCACTTGAGATCTTTTTCTGAGTGGTGATGCTCAAGCACCTTAGCTGTCTCTACTAGCTCAAAGAAGCTAATCAAATGAAGTGGAACAATCAGATCTTTCAGTGAATCTCGTAGTCCACTGAAAAAGCAATGACACTTAGCTAATTCAGAGTGGGTAATCTTTGGGTCAAATGAATCAACCTATGAAATTCTCTTTCATAGTCAGCAACAGAACGACTCCCTTGAGTTAATCTTAGAATCGTGCCTGCTATGATATCTTGTACAGATGGGGGAATGAATTCAGCCTTGAATGCTTCTACAAATTCATCCCAAGGGATGTCTTCTAGTTCATAATCAATGAATTTTGTATTCCGGATATCATCCCACCAGTATTCTACTTATGCATGAAACAAATGGGTTGTGAGATGGACGGCTTCTGAATTTGGGATCTTCAGACTAATTAGATTCTTCTCAACTACTTTCAGCCGTCGGCTGTATCCATTGGTGATAAGTTTCCACCGAAGGTGAAAGACCTTAGTCTTAAGAAGTTATGGAGAAGACTATCCATGGAGTGATGGGAAGGAAAAGGATGTTGCAGAATAGGAACAACAGGAGCAGCAACGGCTGGTACTAAATGATCGGATATCATCTTCTGCATTGCAAGTGCTTATTGAGTTTGATTCTCCAATAAGGTTGCCACCATTACTCACAGATGAGCTACTTCATCAGAAAAACTATTTGAAGTGACAGTATTCTTGATAGGGGTAGTAGTAGGAGGTGATCCCGAATTCATTCTAAGGAAGACAATAATTAAATTTCTAATAGATGCCAAAAATTCTCATTACTTTTAAACTGAGGGATTGCATAAGGTTTAGAAAATACCAGAAATCACAATATTACTAAAATCAAGAAATGACAATTACTCTAGCTAGCACTCAGATGTCCTTAATGTACTCAGTCTTAAATGCAACACAAAAATCTTCAAAGATCACTTTCAAACGCTTTCTCTTGCATTTTTGCTCGAGCCTCTTGATGGCATCGTACCACCAGACTCCCGCATAGTCTAGCATTTGATTTGTTACTATGTCAACCCAAAGGGACTCTAAACAATCTATGTGCCTTATGACTGACTCTACTTGGTTCAACCACCCCTGTGCATTGATAGGAAAGTCAAGCCCTCGGTACACTGTTTGATGTAGAAGTTTGTCCAAGAATAGGGTTCCTTTTGTTGAAACTCCTAAAATTGCCATTTGCTCTCTTATCTTCAATTGAAAATATAGCTCCAAGCCAACTCGAAGGCATGCAGATAATAGTCCAAGTCAGACTCTTGATGATCCATTTTATCCTAATAGTAGAATGTACTAATTTTTTTATTAATTATAGATGACTAGAATTTTAGGATATGAGTATTTTCATTCTACATTTTTCAGAGAGTTAATGAAAGTACTATGTTATGGATGTTATATATTGATGTTTACACTTTAGAAGAATGGTCCATTAGGTAGAAAGGAATCACAGATCCTATTCTGACACCTTATGATATTCTCTGATACCAACTGTGGGACCTTGTATCCTTCACAGCCATGCTAATACTGATATTAGCATAAACACGAGGAGTACGGTGCTCCAACTATGGCAAACTCCAACTCAAGTAGAGTCAGGTAAGACCCAACTCACCTTAAGCCAAGGACTTATCACCTGAAACTGTGAACATACATCAATATAGATCAAAGTAGCGGAAGCAGGAAACAACATAACAAAACATCTACATCACTACATAGTTTAAAAGAGTAAAAGAAATAGTAACTCAGCTCAAGTGCATAAAGTAAATACATCCAAAATTTAATTATTATGGACTGAATTTAAAAGAAAGAAAAAAACTCTCAAACTCACTACAGGAAAGAAAAAGAAAATCTAATTAAGCGGTAGTAGGAAGATCCTCATGCACTGGCTCCTCTTCTGTAGAACTACCAACGAATGGCTCCAAATCTGACATTTATCGGTATCACAAATGCTAGGGCCCTAGCCAACAAAAGAAAAAGGTTACAGTTAGACAAATTGTCTAAGTATATTTTAGGCTATTTAAGTGAACTGAATATTTAAATATATCACATTTAATTACTTTAAATATGCAAGCAACATAGGGTGCATCAAGCTAAAAGGAGAAGGATAACTATAATTATTCATTTATAATTGAACAACAAGTATGCTTACAAACATGAAACAAAGCAAGGTGAGGCTAAAGAGCAAAAATAACTGCAAGTACTGAAATAAACTGATACTAACATGTTTATGATCACATGAAGACATACTGGTTTTATAAAAGTAAACTATACTGAAAAGTGCTAAAATGAACATATGAAATTATCATCCTAAACATGCCAATATCTAATACTACTCAATGGAAATATATATACAAGTATGTATATTTAAATATATAAAAGGCCACTGAAGCATGTGGCAAAAATGAGCTAAGTACATGAATAATCTACAAAGTAAAGCCACTGAGACATGTGACAAAGCAATTGAAAACATATAAATGTAAGGCCATTGAAGTATGTGGCAAAGCAAAATAAGCACTGAAACTGAACTAAAATAAAAGTAAGCCTTAGACATAGTACTACCATAATAGAAATAGGCCATACAGGGCCTCTAAACAGAAAGTTCAACATGTGTCCATGTGGAGCCCCCGTACTGACAACAAGGAAGTACGGTGCTCCAACTGTGGCAAACCCCCAACTTAAGTAAAGTTAGGTAAACCCAACCTGCCTTAAGCCAAGGACTTGTCACTAAGTACTATAACATTTATCAATATATATATGTAAATATCAAAGTGGCGGAAGCAATAGGCGAGTAGTAACATCCACAAGCATACATAGTAGGAAGATGAAAAATAATATAGTAACTCATTGAAATGCAGAAATAAAACACATCTAGAATTAATTACTTCAAACTAAATTTTAAAGAGAATGAAAATGTCTCTCAATCTCACTAAAATAAAATGCAAGATCTATCTAAACAGCAGCAGCATGATCCTCCTCCTGAACCTGATCCTCTTCTGCGACACTGCCCACGAACACGTCTGAATCTGACATTTGTCGGTATCACAAATGCCAGGGCCCCAGCCAACAAAATAAAGGTTATAGTTAGACAATTGTCTAAGTACATTTTAGGCTATTTTAATGAACTGAATATTTGTAAATAGTAATAGGTGCAACAAGCTATGAAGAAATGGTAACTATAAATAATCCATTTATAGCCAGCAACTAGTATGAAGAATAACATACAATGCAAAATAAACAAGGTGAGGTTAAAAGCTAAAAAAAAATAGCAACTATAATATAATTCTGAACCTAACATGCTTATGATCATATTAACACATGCTGGGTATATAAGAGAAATACAAGTACTAAAAACATGCAATTAGAGCATCCTAAACATGCTAATATATATAAGTAAACCATGTGGGCATACATACAATACGCTAATTAAGAAAAGGAAAAGAAAGGCCACTGAGACATGTGGCAAAAGCAAAGCAATCTATGTAAAGTAAAGCCACTGAGACATGTGGCAAAGCGAACAAGTACTGAAAATAAGGCCACTAAAGCATGTGGCAAAGTAAAATAGAAAACAGTACTAAACAATCCAGCTAAAGTAGCAATAAGCCTAAGACATAGTACTGCCATACCAGCCAATAGGCCATACAGGGCCTCCAATATCAATCAATAAATCCCTAGTCTAGCCATCCAAATATTCTAGTTCTGAGTCCAGTCTATACAATACTACTACTGAAGAGGTAGACTAAGCTAGAACATATTCTACTAACTGCAAACAAGGCAAAACCAAATGATATGCAATTTAAATACTAACTTAAGATGTATCATCCATATCCTAAGTTTTCTTATTATGCTCAAGGAATAAGGCTCAATAACCAAGGTATGCCAAGCAAATCAAATCAAAGTAAACAAGGGACTCTAATCTAAACTTATATGATATCTGATGTTATCTAATTACCAAATCTAGCTACTCTGAGAAGGTACAAGTTTAGGATCTCCAATATCCAGCTATCGAGTAAAATCTCAAATTTACGTCCTTAAAGTTAATATTAGAACTTAACAAGTTCTAATCCAAAATCATGTGAAGACTATATAGTTCAAGTAATTAAATCAATGACCTAGTTTATTAATATTTTACTCTCTTACTCAAATCTTGATCAAGTAAATCAAGATTTAAGGATTCAGGACTTGAACTCCACTTTGGTGTTCAAAACCTAAATCCAGGGGGATTTCCTAATAAGGATCTAGGGTTCACACTCTATTCCAAAGTTAAGGGTAAAGGATCCTATAAGCTGAAAGATCCAAGAACTACGAACTTAGTGAAAGGGTTATTCTACTGATTATAAGATAAAATAATCAATTAAGAACTTGAGAATATAAGATTTATATTCAACCTTTAAGATAATCTCATTATCTTTAGAGATTGAATCATCCTATACCCACATGGAAGGTTTCAAAGGGTTAAACAATCAATCATTCAAAGAATTTCAATTGGAGATGGTTCAATTCAAATTGAAGATCTAAGTCTAAGATCTAAGATCTAAGGATCTGATGTTTGATCACTTTAGACTTTGAACTAGATTTTTACTTAGGAGTTTCCATTTGTATTTCTTTTAGAAATTAGGTTTATAATCTAACTATATTGAACTCATTAAGGTGATAATTGACAATCTTAGATATTTGGTTTAAGCATTAAACTAGGTGACCTCTTTTAGGTTACTTAAGATCTAAGTATCTTAATTAGGGCTTAAGTGAAGATTTCTTAAGTTAAGGATCACATTAACATTAATATTGGCATGAGAATTTAGAGAATATTTCTAATCTATGTTAGGGTAGATTACTGAAATTTTCAAGGTTTATAGAGCATTTAAGCATATTTGATCAAAATGACCAAAATGCCCCTCTTAAGGCCAAAATTGGAATTTTAGGGTTTAATTGTCCAAGTTACTCATATTCTATTTTAATATGTTTCATATTGCTTACTAAAGTGGGAAACATACTTATTTCAAGTTTTAATAACCTAATTAAGCTTAGTTAGCACTAATCACTTATTTAAGCCCATTAAAGCAATTAGTGAAATTAAGGCATTCTAGGGCAATCCAACATTACACTTAGATTCTAATAGACTTAAGATGGCACTAGGAATTAACCTACCCAAAATCAGGGACTAATTTAGGGTTTAATTCACTAATCCTTAATTAAAGTGATTAAGGAGTGATTAAGAGGAATAATATCCATAATTGGTTTTAAGGGTCTAAATTTGTTCTCTAGGGTTCAGGGAGCAATCAGAACCCTTAATCTCCTCATTTGGATATTTATTTTATTTAATATGATTTAAATAAGGACAGTAAAGAGTTGGGCAAATATTTTTAAATCCAACTATTGAATCTGTGATTTTATTTTATATTTAAATTCCTTGTATTTTTCTGATTCAAATGGTATATTGGATCATATAATTTGGATCAGTATAGCCAAAGTTATTTAAATAATTTGTTTTGTATTTTTATTTAAATTAAAACTATAGGGTTTGATTAATTTAATTCACAACTATTAAAAATGTCTTCCGATAATTATTAAATAGACGCGGCCCAAAATCAGAACCGCGCGGGTCACGGGTCGGCCCGGCCCAAGATCCGCGACTTCATCTTCCTCCTCTCGATGGGTCCGATCTAGTCGAGCTTCAACGCTGAAATTCTCGGTGCTCCGGCGATGGCTGCGGCTCAACTCGATCCCTACACGTTCAGGGAGTCGAGACGCATCGATTGGACCAAGAACCCCATCTGGATCCTTCTGGATCGATGGGGTGCTACTCAACCGAGATGCCTTTGATAAGGGGGTCTCAGGCCAACTGTGAGGGGACAATTCTCCTCACAGAGGCCTCTAATCGACTGGGGTTTGATCCCTACGCGTTCAGGAACTTGCCGAGAAAATGGGGACTCCAACAGAGCTTCAGCCAGGCAATTGGGGATTCACAGTCAGCAAAGGGACTCACTGTGAAATCCTAGAGGTATTTATAGGCTCCAGGAGGTCTTAGGTATGGAGGCCAGGGTTCGGGCTTGGGAATTGGCTCAGCCCGAGGCTTCTCCTAATTTATGCAATTGGGAGGGTCCAGACCTCCTGGGTCACTCTATTAGGCTTGGCCACTCACGGAAAGGTGCTAACGGTCAAGGTGACCTGGCGAGAGTAGTGGCAGACAAGGCTATGTGGCTTGATTCGGCAGATTTTCCTCTGTCGGGACGGGATCCTGTGGGGACGAGGATCCACAGTGACGGGGGACTCTGGGACCGTCTGATGGATCGACAGTTGGCACGGGACGACTCCGATCTCTCGACATCTAATGTTCGCGAGAGGAGTTGGATCACCCGTTGGATCGGATCCGCGGACCGAACGGGCGATCGGGGTTACTTAAGGCGGATGGGTTAGGCGCCGTCGGATCAAATCTTAGAACCGCGGAACGAACGAGATTAGACGGATCCGATCTAAGGCTTGGGCCGTTGGATCAAATCCGTGGAACAGGCGGCCCAGATGGCACCCGCGGTTTGGAAACTAGCCGACCGTTGGAAAGGATATATTTGCAATTATTAATTGTTTAAAACCCTAATTTGCAATTAAACCAATTTAAATTAAATCCAAAATGTGATTGAATGATCTCCAAAAATTCCCAAAATTTCACCCTTAGCTAATTTGGCGGTGAGGAATTCAAAAATGAACTCAGATTTTAGTTTGGAGATCAAAATATTTTAGGTATTTTCTAGGGCTCAAAAATAGCCAAAAATACCAAATTTGCCATTTTAGCTCCGACTGATTCCAAACTTCTAGGGTTAGGTTTAAATGACCCACTGAGTCCAATGGAATTAAAATCAAAGGTTGGTTTGGCTTAAATAATCCCTATTTAGCTATGGTAATAACTAGGATTGTTACAGACTCCGCCACTTAAGAATGATGTCGTCCCTGACATCATCTAAGTGAAGAAAGATTCTACTGGGACAATACGAGTTTTAAATACGATTAATAGAAAAGAGAAGAACAATACCTGAGTTTGTAAAGAGCTGGGAATATTTATTACGCATATCCACCTCTTTCTCCCAAGTAGATTCTTCTAACGATCGATTCTTCCATTGAATTTTAACCATAGGAATTGAACGATTCCTTAGCTGTTTCTGATCATGAGCTAAGATTCTGATAGGTTCTTTGGCATATGAAAGATCGGGTTGAATCTTTACTGCTGGAAGTTGAACGAGATAAGAAGGGTCTCGAAGACATCTTCTCAATGATGATATATGAAATACGTTATGAACAGCTGCAAAGTCATCAGGAAGGCTTAACCGGTAGGCAGATAATCCTACTTTGGCCAAAACTTTGAAAGGTCCAACATAGCGGGGACTGAGTTTCCCATCTATGCCAAATCTGAAGACACCTTTCATTGGACTGACCTTTAGATAAGCAGAATCTCCCACATTGAATTCTAGGAGATGGTGGTGAGAATTATGATACTTGCTCTGACGATCTTGAGCTGAACAAATTCTCTGTTGAATTAATTTGATCTTATTACTGGTTTCTTCAACTAATTCTGAACCAAAGAGCTGAACACTTCCTATTTCTGACCAAGCTAGCGGAGTACTGCATTTTCTACCATACAACGCTTCATAAGGGACCATCTTAATACTGGCTTGAAAACTATTATCATAGGCAAACTCCACTAACGGAATGTGATCTTCCCAGGAACTAGCAAAATCAAGAATACATAGCCTAAGCAAATCTTCCAACACTTGGTTAACTCTTTCAGTTTGACCATCCATTTGAGGATGAAAAGCTATACTCATGGCTAGAGTTGTACCCAGATCTTGATGCACAGCTTGCCAAAATATGGAAGTAAATCTGCTATCTCTATCAGATATAATTAACTTCAGAATCCCATGCAATCTGACAATTTCTTTGATGTAGAGTTTTGCTAACTTCTCTACAGAATCAGTTTGATGGATGGGAAGAAAATATGCTGATTTGGTTAAGCAGTCTATTATCACCCAGATCGTATCGGCACCTGATTTTGCACAAGGCAATCCCATGACAAAGTCCATAGATATATAGAACAATTTCCATTCAGGGATATCTAATGGATGCAGAAGACCACCAGGTCTTCGGTGTTCAGCCTTTACTAAATTACAGACATGACATTTGGCCACAAAGTTAGCTATATCTTTCTTCATACCTGGCCACCAAAATAATTATTTTAGGTCTTGGTACATCTTAGTACTACCCGAATGAATATGATATCCAGAATTATGGCCATCGACTAAAACTTCTTGATACATGGACTTAGGAATCCACAATTGATTACCTTGATAAATTACACCATTCCACAACTGCAATTCATGATGAAGACCACCTTCAATATCTGTTTTAAGTTTCAGGTACTCATTATCTTTGGTTTGCGAGATAGAGACATCTCGGTGGAAAGTGGGTTCCACATTAATATTTGCTAATAGCGAACTCAACATATTGCCACTGACTAGAGAAATCTCGAGCTTACGAAATTCAGGTTCTAAAGAACTGGATGCAATCATAGAAGTTAAAGTAGCACGATGACTAAGAACATCCGCCACTACATTTGCTTTTCCTGGATGATATTGGATACTGAGGTCATAATCGCTGATGAGCTCCAACTATCTTCTCTGGAGGCAATTCAACTCTCTTTGGGTGAAGATATACTTCAAACTTTGATGATCAGTGAAAATTGAACATTGCACTCTGTATAGATAGTGACATCATATTTTCAAGGCAAATATTACGGCTGCAAGTTCAAGATCATGAACTGGATAATTTCACTTGTGGGGTTTTAACTGATGAGAGGCGTAGGCAATTACCTTACCCTCTTGCATTAAAACATAACCTAGACCGATTCCAGATGCATCGGTATATACTTAATAGTTCAAACCTTCTTTAGGTAAAATAAGAACTGGAGCGGTGGAAAGTGCATCTTTTAGAGTTAGAAATGCTTCCTCGCATTCAGGACTCCAAATGAACGGAACGGCCTTTTGAGTCAATTTAGTCAACGATGAAGCAATCTGGGAAAAGCCTTTAACAAAATTTCTGTAGTATCCCGCTAATCCCAGGAAACTTCTAATGTCGGTGACAGACTTAGGTTGAGCCCAGTCCTGAATAGCACGCACTTTACTATGATCTACTCGAATACCCTGAGCATCAACTGCGTGCCCCAAGAATGCAATGGAATTGAGCCAAAACTCGCACTTGGAGAACTTGGCATACAGTTGATGCTCGCGTAGAGTTTCGAATACTAACCTCAGATGTTCTTCATGATCTCTCAAAGTTTTGGAATAAATGAGGATATCATCAATGAAGACGATCACAAACTTGTCCAAATATGGTTTTAGCACTCGTTGCATTAAATCCATAAAGATTGATGGTGCATTAGTGAGTCCGAATGACATCACCAAAAACTCGAAGTGGCCATAATGAGTACGGAAAGCAGTCTTCCCCACATCGTCTTCTTTTACTCGCATTTGATGGTATCCAAACCTTAAATCGATCTTGGAAAATATAACGGCTCCAGATAACTGATCAAACAAGTTATCAATTCTAGGCAGTGGCTATTTGTTCTTTATGGTGACCTTATTCAATTCACGATAATCTATACACATACGCATAGATCCATCCTTCTTTTTCACAAATAAAACTGGCGCTCCCCAAGGAGACATACTTGGCCTAATGAAGCCTTTATTCAAGAGCCCTTGCAATTGCTTGTTGAGCTCTTGAAGCTCCTTAGGTGTCATTCTATAAGGTGCTTTGGATATCGGTTGAGTACCAGGGATTAATTCAATAGAGAATTCTACTTCTCTGAAAGGAGGTACACCGGACAATTCTTCTGGAAACACATCGGCAAATTCTCTAACTATCTTACAATCAGAAAGAGAGATACCCTCTTTTGTTTCGCCCATCATAGTAACTAGGTAAGTATTATAACCCTTAACAATCAACCATTCAGCTTTAATTGCATTTATTAAGGATAACTGTGTGCTAGTTTTTCCTACAAACACTTTAGGCTTTCCCTGAGAATGGAGAGTGACTTCCTTTTTATAACAGTTTATCACAGCATTATTGTCACTGAGCCAATTCATCCCAAGGATAATATCAAAGTTAGCTATTAGCAGAATGATTTGTTTGGCCTGAAATTCTTGATCATTTATTGGGACTTTAATATTGTAAAATTTATGGGCACTCAGTTGGATTCTAGATGGAAGTCCAACACTCAATTTTTGTGCTAGGTTGCATGCGTGAAGTTTAAGGTTATTGGAAAATCATTCAGAGATAAACGAGTGACTGGCACCGGTATCGAACAATACATTACAAGGTTGGTTGTTGAAATAAAGTGTGCCTAAATTTACATAGTTTTGCATTAACAACTTGAAAAGATTTAAAATACAGAAATGTAATTTAGCAGGAGAGAGGTTTAGGAGTGTGTACCTGAAACCACATTGTTATCTTCTGCAGCTTCAATAGGAGTTAAGGCATATACTCATATAGGACCAGCAGGACGATTGTTAGGCTGCCGTCACTGATAGTTCTGAGAATTGGGAGCTGGTGGCTGCATGTGAGCAACTTCAGAAGCAGGGGCTGGCATTATAACCAGATTTGGTTCTCTTCGATTTAATGCAGTTGCTCGGAACACTTGCTTCTTCTGATAAGGTTTCATTGGAACTTCGTCTACCATTTCTATGTGGTCGCATTGATATGACTGGTGGCCTGTATGCCCACAATTGAAACACCTCTGGCCAAAATGGTAACACTTGACATACGGATGTGACTTAGTACAGTTTTGAGTTTGTTCGGTGGTAGGTGCAGCTTCAAGCTGATATACTTTTGCAGGGTTAGATCCGTGTCTCTTGAACTTTCCCCACGGGTTTAGAGTTGTTTGTGCTTTTCGCTTAAGATCCTCTTCAGATTGGTGATGCTCAATCACCTTAGCCGTTTCCACCATTTTGAAGAAGCTAGTCAGACAGAGCGGCACGATCTGGTTCTTCAGTGAACCTCAGAGTCCACAAAGGAAGCGGTGGCACTTAGCTGACTTAGAATGAGTAACTTCTGGCGTAAAACGAATCAATCTACAAAATTCCCTTTCGTATTCAACTACTGAACGACTCCCCTGAGTCAACCTCATGATTGTGTCTGCAATAATGTTTTGTGCGGATGGGAGAATGAATTCAGTCTTGAAGGCCTCGACAAACTCATCCCAGGGATGTCCTCTAACTCATAGTCAGCAAACTTGGTATTTCGGATCTCTTCCCACCAATATTTTGCTTCTGCATGAAACAGACAGGTAGCGAGATGGAAAGCTTCCGAGTTCAGGACCTTCAGACTAATGAGATATCTTTCCACAGCCTTCAGCCAATCGGCTGTATCCATTGGTGACAGGCTCCCACCAAAGGTTGGAGTCTTAACCTCAAAAACTTGTGAAGTAGATTATCCACTGAATGATGTGAAGAAGGAGCACCTTGTGGAGCATATACCATTGGAGCAGCGACAGTGACTGGAGTTGCACGATCATTTATTAATTTCTGCATAACGAGCGCCTGTTGAGCTTGATTTTCCAACAGAGTTGCCACCATGGCTTGCAGATGAGCCACCTCATCATTAGAACTACTAGAGGCAACAGTGTTCTTGACAGGAGTAATGGTAGGCGGTGATCTGGAATCCATTCTAGTTTAAGTTTAAGGAAAAAGACAAACTCAGAATTTACTCTAAGAAAGAGAAATCAAATTTTTCATTAATTATAAAAATAAGAGATTACAATGCCAAAACTGTAAATCTAATAGGGTTGCTTGAGAATGAAATAACATTCATCCTAACTATCACTCAAACATTATCAATATACTCTGCCCTAAAGGCTACACAAAAGTTCTCAAAAGTGACTTCCCGACGCTTCCTATTACGCTTCTTCTCGAGCCTTGCCATAGTCTCATACCACCAAACTCCGGTGTAATCCACCATCAGGTCTGTCACAATATCTACATAAAGTGACTCAGGACACTTTATGTGTATCAGAATGGACTCCACTCGGCTCAACCATTCCTGTGCGTATATGGGAAAGTTGAGCCCTCGATATATAGCTTTCTGTAAAAGCTTCTCTAGGACTAAGATCCCTTTTGCTGAAACTCCTTCAATCTACCAGTTGCTTTCCTGCCTCCACTTGAAGCTACAGCTCCAAACTATCTTAAAAGCATGCTGATAATAGTCTATATCGGACTCTCCAGAATTCATTTGACTATGAGGACAGAATTTTATTACATTTGTGTTAGACTCCAGATGACTAAATTATTAGGATGGGAGTATTCTCCTCCTACATTTTGCATAGAGTTACTGACACTACTATGTTATGGATGTCACCTATATTGATGTTTGTATTTCAGAAGAACGGTCCATTAGGTAGAAAAAAATCATAGATCCCATTCTGACACCTTATGGTGTTCTTTGATACCAACTGTGGAGCCCCCGTACTGACAACAAGGAAGTACGGTGCTCCAACTGTGGCAAACCCCTAACTTAAGTAAAGTTAAGTAAACCCAACCTACCTTAAGCCAAGGACTTGTCACCAAGTACTATAACATTCATCAATATATATATGTAAATATCAAAGTGGCAGAAGCAATAGGCGAGTAGTAACATCCACAAGCATACATAGTAGGAAGAAGGAAAACAATATAGTAACTCATCAAAATGCAGAAATGAAACACATCTAGAATTAATTATTACAAACTGAATTTTAAAGAGAATGAAAATGTTTCTCAATCTCACTGAAATAAAATGCAAGATCTATCTCAACACTAGCAGCACGATCCTCCTCCTGAACCTGCTCCTCTTCTGCGATACTGCCCACAAACACGTCTGAATCTGACATTTATCGGTATCACAAATGCCTGGGCCCCAGCCAATAAAACAAAAATGTTACAGTTAGAATTATCTAAGTATATTTTAGGCTATTTTAATGAACTGAATATTTTAAAGACATCACATTAAAATTAGCTAAACATGCAAACAGTAATAGGTGCAACAAGCTATAAAAAAATGGTAACTATAAATTATCCATTTGTAGTTAGCAACTAGTATGAAGAATAACATACAACGCAAAATAAACAAGGTGAGGCTAAAAGCTAAAAAGAAATAGCAACTACAATACAATTCTAAACCTAACATGCTTATGATCATATTAACACATGCTGGGTATATAAGAGAAACACAAGTACTAAAAACATGCAATTCTAGCATCCTAAATATGCCAATATATATAAGTAAACTATGTGGGCATACATAAAACATGCTAATTAAGAAAAGGAAATGAAAGGCCACTGAGACATGTGGCAAAAGCAAAGCAATCTATGTAAAGTAAAGCCACTGAGACATGTGGCAAAGCAAGCAAGTACTGAAAAAAGGCCACTGAAGCATGTGGCAAAGTAAAACAGAAAATAATACTAAATAATCTAGCTAAAGTAGCAATAAGCCTAAGATATAGTACTGTCATACCAGCCAATAGGCCATATAGGGCCTCCAATATCAATCAATCAATCCCCAATCTAGCCATCTAAATATGCTAGTTCTGAGTCCAATCTATACAATACTACTACTGAAGAGGCAAACTAAGCTAGGACATATTTACTAATTACAAATAAGGCAAAACTGAATGATATGCAATTCAAATACTAACTTAGGATGTATCATCCATATCCTAAGTTTTTCTATTATGCTCAAGGAATAAGGCTCAATAACCAAGGTATGCTAAGCAAATCAAATCAAAGTAAGTAAGGGATTCAATCTAAACTCATGTGATATCTGATGTTATTTAATTACCAAATTTAGCTAGTCTGAGAAGGTACAAGTTTAGGATCTTCAATATCCAGCTATCGAGTAGAATCTCAGATTTACGTCGTTAAAGTTAATATTAGAACTTAACAAGTTCTAATCCAAAATCATGTGATGACTATATAGTTTAAATAATTAAATCAATGACCTAATTTATTAATACTTTACTCTCTTACCCAAATCTTGATCAAGTAAATCAAGATTTAAGGATTCAGGACTTGAACTCCACTTTGGTGTTCAAAACCTAAATCCAGGGGGATGTCCTAATAAAGATCTAGGGTTCACATTCTATTCTAAAGTTAAGGATAAGGGATCCTATAAGCTGAAAGATCCAAGAACTACGAACTTAGTGAAAGGGTTATTTTACTGATTATAAGATAAAATAATCAATTAAAAACTTAAGAATCTAAGATCTATATTCAACCTTTAAGATAATCTCATTATCTTTAGAGATTGAATCATCCTATACTCACATGGTAGGTTTCAAAGGATTAAACAATCAATCATTTGAAGAATTTCAATTGGAGATGGTTCCGTTCAAATTAAAGATCTAGTCTAAGATCTAAGATCTAAGGATCTGATGTTTGATCACTTTAGACTTTGAACTAGATTGTTACTTAGGAGTTTCCATTTGTATTTCTTTTAGAATTTATATTTATAATCTAAATATATTGAACTCATTAACGTGATAATTGGAAATCTTAGATATTTGGTTTAAGCATTAAACTAGGTGACCTCTTTTAGGTTACTTAAGATCTAAGTATCTTAATTTGGGCTCAATTGAAGATTTCTTAAGTTAAGGATCACATTAACATTAATATTGGTATGAGAATTAAGAGAACATTTCTAATCTATATTAGGGTAGATTACTGAAATTTTCAAGATTTATAGGGCATTTAAGCATATTTGATCAAAATGACCAAAATGCCCCTCTTAAGGCCAAAATTGGAACTTTAGGGTTTAATTGTCCAAATTACTCCTAATCTATTTTAATGTGTTTAAAATTGCTTACTGAAGTGGGAAACATACTTATTTCAAGTTTTAATAACCTAATTAAGCTTAGTTAGCACTAATCACTTATTTAAGCCCATTAAAGCGATTAGTGAAATTAAGAAATTCTAAGGCAATCCAACCTTACACTTAGGTTCTAATAGACTTAAGATGGCACTAGGAATTAACCTACCCAAAAACAGGGACTAATTTAGGGTTTAATTTACTAATCCTTAATTAAGGTGATTAAGGAGTGATTAAGAGGAATTTATATCCACAATTAGTTTTAAGGGTCTGAATTTGTTCTCTAGGGTTCAAGGAGCAATCAAAGCCCTTAATCTCCTCATTTGGATATTTGTTTTATTTAATATGATTTAAATAAGGACAGCAAAGAGTTGGGCAAATATTTTTAAATCCAACCATTGGATTTGTAATTTTATTTTATATTTAGATTCCTTGTATTTTTCTGATTCAAATGGTATATTGGATCATACTATTTGGATCAGTATAGCTAAAGTTATTTAAATAATTTATTATGTATTTTTATTTAAATTAAAACTATAGGATTTGATTAATTTAATTCACAACTATTAAAAATGTCTTCCAATAATTCTTAAATAGATGCGGCCCAAAATCAGAACCGCGCGGGTCACGGGTCGGCCCGGCCCAAGATCCACGACTTTGTCTTCCTCCTCTCGACGGGTCCGATCCCGCCGAGCTTCAGTGCTGAAATTCTCGATGCTCCGGTGACGACTGCAGCTCAACTCGATCCCTACACGTTCAGGGAATCGAGACGCATCGATTGGACCAAGAACCCCCATATGTATCCTTCTAGATCGATGGGGTGCTACTCAACCGAGACGCCTTTGATAAGGGCATCTCAAGCCAACTGTGAGGGGACAATTCTCCTCATAGAGGCCTTGAATTGGCCGTGGTTCGATCCCTACGTGTTCAGGGAAGTGAGGCGGGTCGAACCCCCATATTTTCTTAACCTGGGGCGTAGCCAATCGCTGGGTCCTTACTCGGACTCAACCATGGCTCGGCCGCTAGCTCAATCGATTGATACGATAGATTCGACCTAGCTTAGCCCCAGGCGACAATCACTACGGTTTCCCTAAGTGGCTAAGGTACTCTAGACGACATCCAGGGCTCATCCAGAGGACAGAAACAAAATCGAGCTTAAGGAAATTTTAATGGGGAAAGTTGTACCTAAAATCAGGTTGCAGGCTCGATCGAGAGGGAACTGGGAGTCGCTGAAGCTTCCTGAGGATCATCATGAGCTAGCAGGGGGTCTGAACACTAGACACACACCCTCTATCAGCAGTTCGTAGCTCTGAAAGTCCAGGAACTTGCCGAGAAAATGGGGACTCCAACAGAGCTTCAGCCAGGCGATTGGGGATTCACAGTGAGCAAAGGGACTCACTGTGAAATCCTAGAGGTATTTATAGGCTCCAGGAGGTCTTAGGTATGGAGGCCAGGGCTCGGGCTTGGGAATTGGCTCGGCCTTAGGCTTCTTCCAATTTCTACAATTGGGAGGGTCCAGACCTCCCGGGTCACTCTATTAGGCTTGGCCACTCATGGAAAGGTGCTAACAGTCAAGATGACCTGGAGAGGGGGGTGGCAGACAAGGATACGTGGCTTGATTCGGCGGATTTTCCTCTGTCGGGACGGGATCCTGTGGGGACAAAGATCCACAATGACGGGGGACTCCAGGACCGTCTTATGGATCAACAGTTGGCGTGGGATGGATCATATCTCCCGACATATAATGTCCGCGCGAGGAGTTGGATCAGCCATCAGATCAAATCCACGGATCGAACGAGCGATCGGGGTTACTTAAGGCGGATGGGTTAGGCGCCGTCGGATCAAATCTCAGAACCGCAAAACGGCCGAGATTAGACGGATCCGATCTAAGGCGTGTACCGTTGGATCAAATTCGCGGAACGGACGGCCCAGATGCGGTTTGGAAACCAACCGACCGTTGGAAAGGATAGATTTGCAGTTATAAATTATTTAAAATGCTAATTTGCAATTAAACCAATTTAAATTAAATCCAAAAAGTGACTGAATGACCTCCAAAAATTTCCAAAATTTCACCCTTAGCTAATTTGGGAGTGAGGAATTCAAAAATGAACTCAGATTTTGATTTGGAGATCAAATTATTTTAGGTATTTTCTAGGGCTCAAAAATAGCCAAAAATACTAAATTTGCCATTTTAGCTCCGATTGATTCCAAACTTCTAGGGTTAGATTTAAATGACCCACTAAGTCCAATGGAATTAAAATCAAAGGTTGGTTTGGCTTAAATAATCCCTATTTAGCTATGGTAACAACTAGGGTTGTTATAGTCCATCCTAGGCGTCATTAGATCTAGGTCCAAGTTGAACTTATAGAATAAGACATGTATCCATCCTAGCCAAGAACTGGGCTAGGTCTGAGCTTATTCTATAACAAAACTAAAACTAAGGAGGCAGACTAAGCTAGGACATACCCTATTGTACTGAATGTACTGAAAGAACTGAATGAATGCTATGCTTTTCAAATACTAACTTACAATGTATCTCCCATATCCTAAGTTCTCCTATTATGCTCAAGGAACAAGGCTCAATATTCAAGGTGTGTAGAGCAAATAAAGTTAAAGTAAGCAAGAGACTCAACTAGACTTATGTGATATCTGTTGTTGTCTAATTTATCCAATATCCAGCTATCGAGTATAATCTCAGATTCACGACCTTAATGTTTACATTTAGAACTTAATAACTTCTAATTTGTACTCAAATGATAACTATGAAGGTTAAAGTAAGTAAATCAATGACCTAATTGTTATTATACTCACTTAACCCAAATTTTGATCAAGTAAATCAAGATTGAGGATTCTGGATCCCCACTCCACATTTGAGGTTCAAATCCTGAATCTAAGGTAATATTTTAATAAAGATCTAGGGTTCACTCTCAGACATAATCTAAATGTGCAATACCTTATAAGCTGAAGGATTTAGAAACTATGATTTTAATGAAAGGTTATTCTAATCTTATAAGAAAAAATAATTATTTAAGAACTAAGAAACTAAGATCTATGTTTAATCTTTAGGATAATTTTATTATTCTATAGATTGAATCAATCCTACACCGACAAGGAGGTTCCAAAAAGGATTAAACAGTAAATCAATTAAGGAATTCCAAAGAAGGTAATTCAATTCAATTAGATGATCTAAAGTCTAAGATTTAAGATCTAAGGTTTGATCGCTTTAGATCTAAACCAAGAACTAGATTTAGGGTTTACAAGAATATTTACTTAAGATTTGAGGCTTATAAATCAACTTAATAAGGTAATTAAACTAAAGATTTAATGTTAAGGCTATTTAGGTTTGCTCTCTTAAGGAAGTAGTTTTGAGTACTCTTAAGATCTTAAGATCTTGATTAGAACTTTTTAAGTTTTCTTTACTTGACTTCACCCTTATTAACATGAGATTTCAAAAAGCTGTTAATGAGTTAATTAGAGATACTTTATTGAAATTTTCAAGGCTTAAGGGGTGCTTAAACCTATTTTGGTCAAAATGACCAAAATACCCCACTTAAGGCTAAAAATGGGATTTTAAGATTTAATCATTTAAATTGATTCAAGTCTATTTTAATGAGTTCCATATTGATTAGTGAAGTGATTAAACACTTAACTTAGGATTTTGATGACTTAATTTTCTTAATTAGCACTAATTGCATTAAGAGGTCCATTAAGGTGATTAAGGGAATTAAGGCATACTAAGAAGATCCAATTATATTTATAGGTTCTACTATACTTAATAAGGCATTAAGAACTAGATTCACCAAAATCAGAAACTAATCTAAGGCTTAATTCACTATTCTCATATTAAGGTAATTAAGGAGTGATTAACAAAATTAAAGATCCTAAATTACTTTTAATGGCTTACATAGGTCTTTTATGGTCTCATGAGCAATCAGAGACCCTAATTAACATTTTTGGACATTAATTGAATTTATTATGATTTAAATACAAATATAAAAAGAATAGGCAATTATTTAAAATCTAATCATTAGATTTTTGATTTTATTTTATATTATTATTCCTTGCATTTTTCTGATTAAAATGGTCTATTGGATCATACCATTTGGATAAATATAACTAAAGTTATTTAAGTAATTTATTTTGTATTTTTATTTAAATCAGAACCATAGGGTATTTAATTAAACCTATATACATAAGAATTAATATAAGAAAATGTGGCAACCCAGCCCCTAATCCATATGATTAGACCTAAGGGGTGGTGTGCTACTCTCATAAATCCCTCACTTATCATTGGATTAGGTGAGATCCACAATCCACTAATAAGAGAAGGACATGTACAGAATGAATATAAGGATCAATCACTAAGTCTAATATATATACAAAGTGTGGAAGCTATATAAAATAAAGATTATATCCATTCACCATACATTAAGTAAGAAACATTCATATAGCTTAACAAATAATAAAGGGCAGAAAGTAAACACAATCACAGAACCTGTATTATTACAACATTTTAATTAAAGTATAATAAACTGAAAATGATAATATACTCATCCTCAAAATGAAAAAAAAAAAGGCAACTAGAGGTCTTCTGCACCAGGCTGCTGCACCTCCTCTAAATAAGGCTCCTCCTCAAGCACTAGCTTCTCAAACTGAACAAGATCTTACATTATCAATTTTACATTGCTAGGGCCCCAGCTAATAAAAGAAAATTCTTATTAGACAAACTGTCTAAGTACATTTTATGCAGAATATTCATTAACATTTATTAATACCACCATTTTACTTTATACAAAACCAAACATCTACCTAGCATAGGAGCAGGTAAGCATGTAAGGAAAATAGGATAAGTTATAAATATAGCATTTATAATTAAACAACAAGTGAGACAAAAACACACCTCAAGCAACTAAACTAGGAATATGTATACATATATAATACAGTAAGTGAAAGTACTGAAAGAAAAATCTAATCCTATACATGCTGATGATCATACAACTATATATATATATATACATAAGTAAATAAGTAAATAGAAAAAATACATCTAACTAAAATAATATGCATCATTATCATATTATACAGTAAGCTAAAAATTAAAAAAAAAAAGTGTATAACTACCATATCAGAAAGAATTAGCCAATCCAGCCCAGTAAATTCTCACATCCATTCTGGGTTAGGGCAGACATAAATTAATAGTAAAGAAAAATTGAAGAGGTAGATAATACAATGCAAATATCTTTTAGTTATTTACTTTTTCTTATGTAGACAATTTTAAAAATAGCTGAGGGGTCAAGCACGTCTGCAAGACTAAGCGGGTTCCAAACTTAACACACACTCCTCAATGAGTAATGTTAAGCATCCTGATCTCTCCTTGCCCCTGTCCATTGGAGTAATGTGCACCATAATCTACCATGAACTGAACCCAAATGCATATTTTTTCCTAATATTTAAAGTTTTTATTTTCATGCAACAATATTTTTCTTATATGACATGTTCAAGGAAAAATAAGCACAAAGTTCAAGGAATGCGTAGCACAAGATCATGTAGTAAGCAAGGGACTCCACTAAACATGGTGATATTATTTGTTATCTAATTTAAACATTCTAACTATTCCAAGTTATACAAGTTCAGGATCTCCAATTCTTACTATCGGGTGTAACTTAGAAGTATGTCCTTATAGGTTACAAAATATTAGGGCTAGCTAGGTTTAAATATGATTAATTAATGTTGATTATATAAATCATCATGACCTAATTTATGAGTTTAGACATTCTAAACTAAAAGCTTGTCCAAAATTTACCAAGCTAGAGATTATTGATTAAACACCACAAGATTGGGCTTAATCACATAATCCCAAAGGTAAGACTTAAGATCTAGATTAAATTTAACTGTGAACTAATGATTGAGGTAAATCCTATTAAGCAAATCAAACTTAATAGGATGAATCTCATATCCTAAATTTAATGCTAAAAGACAATAATCCAAATAAGTTATAAAATCTAGAAACTAATAAAACTAAAGATTCATTCATTGAATAACCCTATTATTTGATGAAAGAAATCTATCCTATGATCTAGCCCTAATCTTAGGAATAATCCTATTTTGAGATGTTGAATTTCCTAAGGAAAAGATTTAGAGAAATTTTATGGATTTTAACAAATTTGACATAATACTTGATTTTACTCACTTGGAGGATTCTAATACAGTTTTAATACTTATTTTATTGACTTAGAAGATAATATAGGAGTTAAAGATACTTAACCGGGCCAACCGCGATCAACTGTAGCTGACAGCGCCATCTGATCAGACGGTGCCATCTCAGCCGTTGGATCAGATCCAGATCCAACGGCTACGGCGCGTGTTCCTTGGCCTCTCCGTCCCCGAGCGCCACGCGGCGTGCCACCGCACGCCGGGCCAACCGGCGGCCTCCCCCACCTCGGCCGGTCTGTCCGCGGGCTTGTAAGAACCTCCCCCGCACCCCCGACCCCCGGTTACGCATCCCTGAGCCCGGATCGAGCGAACCCGAGCCGAGCCCCCGTCCACCGTCGAAGCCAGGTACCCCGATCTCCCTCTTTACATCTTCAATAATTGCAATCTTAGATTCAAAATGCTATCCCGGACGCCCGATTGACGATCCATCGGCTCCGATCTAGGCTAGCCCAACCGGATCGACGGCATTTAGGTTTAGGTCCACAGTAGAAACTGTTCACCCTCCGTAACCCGTAACCCTAGGACCTAGGGTTGGGATTTGCCAACAATCCCGGCCACCTCCGGTGAGGGTCCGCCCACCGACGTGTAGGCCTCGTCGAGGGATACCGTCGGTCGTGCGGGCCGAGGTGGTCCGGCACCGGGAAGGCCGGCAAAAGCTGTGCCCTAGCCCGGCGCACTCGGGACATCTCCGTGAGGGAGACGAAGTCCGGGCCGGGCAGGGTCGACCCGAGCCCGGCCCGGTCGCGACCGGGTCCGCGTAAGCCAGGTGGTGCCCGCAGCGCCACGTGGCAGCCTCCAGGCTTGCCACGTATCACGTGGGACCCACCGCCAGAGCCGCGCCTCTTCGGCTTCGGCTGTGGGGCCCCCTGCGCCACGTGGCAGCCAGCCGGCATGCCACGTGTCCCGTGGGGGCCCACAGCCCGAGCCCGCGCGGTGCTTCGGCTTCCCTGCGAGGCCCACAGTGCCACGTGGCAACCTCTGGGCCCGCCACGTGTCAAGTGGGACCCCACTGCCCAGTCACCCGAGACCGTTCAGCTTCCCTGTGGGACTCACAGCACCACGTGGCAGCCTCTGGGCATGCCACGTGTACAGTGGGGTCCACACGCAGAGCAACACCCAATCAGGTGCTGCCACGTATCATAGGTGGAACCCACTGCCCAGTCAGCCAGTTAATTAGTTTAATTAATTACTGTTAGTGATTAATTAATTACAATTAGTGGTTACTTAATAATAATTAGTGTTAATGATGTTTCAATAATAATCCTGTAATTAATTAATTAGGATTATTTTAATATTAATTAAACTTTAAATAGTAATTAGAATAATTAATAATTATTAAACAGTAAACTATAATTAACTATTATTAATTAGATATTAACAGGTGATTAAGGTTAATTAAATAGTAATTAGTGCTAATGACTTTTTAACAGTAAAATAATAATATTATATAATTTAGTTAATTAATTAATGGATTAATTATTATTAATTAATAATTAAGCTTAATTTATCTCAAATTAATTAAAGGTTAATAAATTCAGAAATTATATATATAAACTTTAGGAATGAATAGTAAAATCATTCAATTTGAATAAATGAACAGTAAAATAATTTAAATTGTATTTTTGAATAGTAAAACTTAAAAGTTTAATAACTTTTTATAGGATGATCCAAATATAGCAAATATAGGTCTCAAAATACTCAAAAAAATAAATGAAATCAAATAATGTAAGTCAAAAATTAATTTTGGGGTACGCATAATGATGTAACATTTTATGATCTCTTTAGAATCTCATAACTTTTTACCCAATTATCAGAATATAGTCAATATGGATCTTAAAATTTTCAGGAGAGCGGCCCCATCACTGTAGTAGTATTAATTTTCTCATTTGGACATAAGGACAAAAAGTCAACCCTAGAATTCTTAGTGAAAATGACCAAAATGCCCCAGACTTCAAACAGCCATAATTTAATCAAATCAACTCCAAATTTAAAAATTCAAGATACTAACTAGTTTAGAATTTCAATATCATCAATAAACTAAAATAATATTTAGGATATGAGCCCTAGAAATTTGGAAAATGACCAAAATACCATTGGCCTTACTTTTGGTCATAACTTGACCGTTTCTCGTCCAATTTAGGCGTACTTACTGTCTATCTTCAAGTTAGACAGTAAGGAATCAGTTAGAACCAAGGGAATTCATTTCTGACCCGTAAGATAAAAGTTGACTTTTTGACCCTTAAAGTAGGGGCAAATAGTCATTTTGCCCTAAGATTGGACGAAGTACTCTTAACCTCTATTTAACATTTTCAAAACTCGTAAACCAATGTTATAAAGATCTTAATGACATTTAGGTAAGTGAAATCAACCATTAGTTTAGATTTCAGAAATCTCTCTAAGTTTTAAACACTACACCTTAAGGACCTTTCCTGAGACTAGGACTAGATCATAGGTTAGAGTTCATTCATTAGGTAAATGGGTTACTCAATAGGTGAAACCTTGATTTTATTAGTTTCTAGACTTTTTTTTTTATTTTATAACTTGTTCTGATTATTTTTCCTTTAAGCCTTAGATTTAGGATAGGAGATTCATCCTATTAAGTTCGATTACTTAATAGGATTGGCCTTAACTAGTAGAGCACTTATAGAATAAAACCTAGAACTTAGGTCTTAACCTTTTTGGATTATGTGATTAAACTTAAAATCTCGTAATATTTAATCCATGATCTACATGGTTAGAAGATCTTGATCAGATCTTAGTTTAGAACGTCTAAATTTACAAAACTAGGGTGTATGATTTATTGATTTTAACTCATAGTTGTCTATCTGATTGAACTAGATTAGAGCCTAATCAGTTCTAATCCTTTTTAACTTATAAGGATGAATTTTTAAGTTACACTCGATAGTAGAAAAATGGTGATCTTGAACTTGTGTAACTTGGAATAATTAGAATAGTTAAGTAGAAAATAAATGATATCACCATGTTTAGTAGAGTCCCTTATTTTCTATTTGATATTTTGTTGCTACGCATTCCTTGTATTTTTGTGCCATATTTTCTTGAGCATATCATATAAGATTTTTGATGCATGAACAAAATGTTAGGAAAACTATGGAGACTCCTTAGATTCCTTGTGAAAGTATTAAAGTGATTAATGAAAAGATGATAGTTATATGAGCTTTCTCTTTAGATATGTCCTATTGCTTAGTCTCATTATGTCACTAGGGGAAGGACCTGTTTTATTGTGTGCCTTATTGCCTAGCCTCCATATATCGCTAGGGGTACACCATTGGTGCCTTAGCCGTACTGGTGCTAAGGTTACTTTGTGTGCTTAGTTGACTAGCCTCCTTATGTCGCTAGGGGCACACAGTTGGTGCCTTAGTCATACTGGTGCTAAGATCTTTCGATTACTTTTGTGTGCTTAGTTGCCTAGCCTCCTTATGTTGCTAGGGGGTACACAGTTTTGTGACTTAGCCATGATTGTGCTAAGCTCATTTGATATTCGATGGGCTAGATTAGCTCTTTTCTATATAGTAGTTGATGCACGAATACTTTATATACAGTTATGTTGTTTGTTTACTTTTCAGTATTTTTATTCAGTCGGCTACTTCTTGTACTGCTTATATATTTAGGATGTTAGAAAACCTTACTACTATTTATATGTATCATCGCTGAGTTATTTTATCTTAATTGACATTTCTTTTGATCCACCAGCATATTTAGGGATGTTGTAATATCCTTCTACAGCACTTATTTGATTATCTACATTTAGCCTTACCTTGTTTGTTTGCATTTGAGGCAGGCCTTAGCCTCTCTTTTTGCTAAGTTATAAATGATAGTTTATAGCTTTTCTTTCTTTGTATTGCTTGGCTGCTCCCATTATACATTTGTTGCTAGAAGTTATAGAATGATGATATTACATAACACGTATAAAATTTATCAGCTTTAAAATGTACTTAGACAATTGTCTAACCATATTTTTGTTTTTTTGGCTGGGGCCCTACATTGTGAAACCGACAATGGCAGATCCTCTTCAGTTGGACGATCAGGATCTTGGAGTGGAGCCATATCCGGAGGAGGAGCCCGTGGAAGAACCAGCTATTTAGCCCTCTATTTTAAGTGAGGATGAGTGCACTTTTATTTCTATTATTTGAAACTAAACTGATGTACATAATACAAGTACTGATGACTGCGTATTTGGATGCTATACTTATGTTCTGAGATATATTCCTTTATACTTCATGTTGTGATGCTTGGATGTTTTATATTGAAAATCGCTTCCGCACTCTATATGTTTACTTAGATAGTGACTGAATATTTGATTCTATGCTCACTTATTCCCTATTAGGTGGATTGTGGATTTCATCATAATCCAATTATAAGTGAAGGGTTAGCTAGAGTGACACGCCACCCCTTAGCTTAATACTGTGGATTAAGGGGTGGGGCGCCACAGGCAATCACCTCTAAACCTCCCCCACATGTGAATCGAATGTAGCACAGGGTTGATTCGATTGACGCTTCATGAAATTCTCGATCGTTATGGGTTTGGGAATTTGGTTCCATTCTGATCCTAGAAAATATTTCACAGTTCCAATTTTTAAATAAAAATAAATTAGCAATAATTTAATTTAATTCATATAGTTTCAATTTAAATCAATATACAAATTGTATTTTATTAATAGTTCGATTATTTTAAGTTCAAAAATTATGAAACTTATACTCCTAGTATATTATGATGTGATGAATTCAAATATGCAATCAGATTTAGAATTTGAGATTAAATATTTTTGTTAATTCTTAGGTATTTAGCTTTATTAAAATTATCAATATATTCATTCTTGATCATTTTTTCTCCAAAGTTTCAAGTTTTTATCATAATGATGGTTTAAACTTAATAATGTTAAGTTTAGGCTCTTAATCATCGTAACAATCATAGGCTTATAGCACACTAATAGAGATAAGTTTTGTGAGATGTTAGGCACATGAATAACTTTATTTAAATGAAATGTGTCTGAATGAGAGTGGCTGAACTTGTGTGGGCTATAGGTAAGGAACTTCCATCACCCAGCTTGGAGCTATTCGGTTGGCCATTGTATGGCTCTCATGTTGTGCAAACTAGTCACAGAATGTTGCAAATTGTGAGTAGCTCCAAAATCGAGGAACTACGGATCAATCACATAAGCAAAATATGAGGAGGAGGTTACAGTGTTGTAGTGAACCTATTAATAGGATCACATGGCAAAGTTTTTAACGCATTTGATGGAAAGCATTTTTACCACCATATGACCAAAAAATGGTTGTAAAATCTTGCAACTATAAATTAGAGCACATCTACCATTACTGTGCCCATGCCACGAGGGAATATGCCTCAACACAGAATGTAGTGGATCAGTGAAATAGGTGGCTGAAATGTGATCAACCTAGCTGTGTTCGCCAGCATTGGGGAAGGAGTTTCCTCTGACGGGAGAAATTCAAATACATACTTTGTAGCTCAGTAGATGCCTTGTAATTTCATCTAAATTGATTAGAGTTACACTGGCTATAATGGAAGCAAAATCAGGGTCATGAGCTAGTCAACTCATGAGGATGAGCTGCTAGGTCAATAATCGGTGTGAAACAACTATCATGAGCTAGGTGAGCAAGATTTTTGGCTGTTGAAAAACATTCTACCATCTTCATTTATCCATTTTTTATGCTTCTTAGTTATAATTTTAGCTGCTGAAGACACAACTGAGAGGAAGAGGCATAGATTGCTTCAAGGGCTGGCCACATTGTCACTGCTAATTTGCATGAGAACAACTTGAGCGAAGAATATTTCGGTGAGGGATGAGATCAAGCAACACAAAATCAGTTGATCTTACTTGTACCAAGCAATACCTTCAGGATATTATAGATCGAAAGAAGGAGAGCAAGATCCCTTCACGAATTGCATTAAATATGAGTTCGGAAATCAATAGGGATTGAGATCTCCATAGAGTGTAGTTCGCACAATCTAGCTTTACATGAAGAAGGCGATGTGCGGTGGTCAGGGCAGAGGAATTAAGATAAGTGGTTGTGGTGGATGACTATGATTGATGCGTCGTAAATGTGGAGGAATGCACAAAGGAGTTTGTCGCCATCGTCAGAGGCGGAAGGCGGAAGGCAGTATTAGCGATGGAGTGGATCTGGATCGGGATCGCCCATCTCTAATACCAAGTTGGGACTGCACGTACTCGCGCAACATCGGAATAAGAAGAAAAAGGAGAATTGATTTTGTACGAGAAAAGGAAAAGCCCGTCTTCTATAGACTTGGTACAGAGTCAAAACAGAAAATACTAAATAAAAAAAAAAATAATAAGAAAGGATAAAATGTTTGATGCATATCATTTAACACTTTTTATTTAATGTTATATTTTACAGGTTTCTATGTTATGCATTCTCACGCATAAATTCTTTACATGAAATATAACATAACATATATTGAAGGTTAGAGAAATAATTGTTATAAAATTTTGAGAGAATACTATGAAGAAGAAAATTTTAACTAAGAAAATAAACTTGACGAGATGATCATATAGTCTAACAATTGGTTCCTTTTACTATTGTTGCATTTGATCATTTGCTTTATAAATTTTCTAAGAGAATTAAAGAGATCTCTACCCTTGAAGTGAAAATTGTTAAGCCTATGCAGTGATTTGATGCTTCCTCATATCATAGGTGTAAAATGAGGGCGAGGCAAAATGGGGCGGGGGTTGCACCGTGGGTTTGTGCGTATGACAGTAGGGTTTCTCTGAGATGACAAACTTGACGAGCTGTAGGAGCAACTGCTAATATCTTTTGGCGCATTTCTGAGGCATCTCACTAGGGTTTCTCGTTTCTGCAATGCGATTCAAAGCTCCAATCATGGTGTCGTCGCACCGCCGTCCTCTCCAATACTGCAGCCTCCTCTCTTCTCTCCTCTTTATTCCGTCCCGCAGCATCGCTCCTCCATGGAAGAAGCGGCGGCAGAGCGGCGCAGGCGCAAGCGCCAACTCCGCATCGAACCTCCAACTAGTCGCGATCGCTCCTCCTCCCCTCGCCCCCATCGAGACCCCTCCTCTCTCCGCCTCCCCGACTCCACTTCCTCTCTCGTCGGCCCCCGTCTCAGCCTCCATAACCGCATTCAAACCCTAATTCGCTCCGGCGATCTCTCCTCCGCCTCCTCCCAAGCCCGCTCCGCCATCTTCTCCCCCGTCAAGCCCACCGTCTTCACCTGCAACGCTCTCATGTCCTCCATGCTCCTCTCCGGCCGCCCCTCCGACGTCCTCGCCCTCTTTCACTTCTTCTTCTCCCAGCAGAACTTGGTCCCCAACATCGTCTCATACAACACCCTCATCAACGCCCACTGCCTCGCCGGCCAGCTCGATGAGGCCCTCCATGTCTACCGCCGCATCCTTCTCCGCGCCCCCTTCACTCCTTCCGTCTACACCTACCGCATTCTCGTCAAAGCCTTAGCCACCTCCGGTCGCATCTCCGACTCCGTTAACCTCCTCCGTGAAATGCTTTTCCGCGGTCACTCCGCCGACGCTCTCGTCTACGACGCCGTCATATCGGCCTTCATCGACCTCAGAGACATGGACAGCGCCGTCTCCTTCTTCCACGAGCTCCGCGATCGCTGTCTCGTCTACGACGGCGTCGTTCATGCCACGCTTATGGAGGGGTTCTGGAAGCTCGGAAGGGACGAGGAAGCCATGGACTGCTATCAGTCCCTGCTCGACCGCAACTTCAGGATGCATCCCCCCACCTGCAACGTCCTCTTAGAGACGCTCCTGAGGCACGGCAAGGCCTCTGACGCCCAGCGGTTATTCGATCAGATGCTGGATGAGCACAAGCCTCCCGTTTTCGTTGGCGTCAACGCCGAAACCTACAGCATCATGATTGGACACTGCGTCTCTCAGGGGAAGTTTGATGATGCAGTCCAAGTCTTTCGCAGCTCGGGGGTGAAGCCCCTGAACAAAGATGTTGGGCAGTACAATTACATCATAGGGAAGCTCTGCGGAAACGGGATGGCGTCGGATGCAGCCAAGCTGTTCGACGAAATGCTCAGCCAGTCGATAGAGCCCGATGCTGCCACCTATGGCTTTTTTGCTGATGCGTACTTTTCTGGGGGCGGTGGGATCGACGGCGCCGTGGGGTTTTTTGAGAGGATTGCGAGGGGCGGGGAGGCTGCAGTGAAGGCCGCGGCAGGTTTCTGCAATGAGTTGCTGGTTGAAATAGCTAAGGCTGAGGGATTCGAGGGACCGGCTTTGGATGTTCTTAGGAAGATGAAGGAGTGTGGGGTTAGCCCAAGTGCTGCGGCCTACGAGGGTTTGATCACCCGGTTATGCAAAGAAGGGAAATTTGAAGGCGGCCGGTCTTTGTTTGAGGAGATGGTGAAGGATGGTATTGTTGCTAGTGATGAGATGCAGTCTTTTGTCTCTGAGAGTTTTCGGAAGGCGGGCCTCAGCGCAGTCGCAGAATTGATGCTTGCTTCTAGTTCTACTGCTGCTGCTGCTGCTCCTTCTTAGGCTTCTGCTGCTGCTCGATGGGATGGGCGGCCTGGGTAAGTTTTTTGGCTGTAATGGCACTTGATCTGTACAAGTTTTTTCAAAATTTTAAATGAATTTTTATTCATAAATTAAAGCATAAAATTATTTTCATTTATAAGATATGTGCAATCTGAGTCTCATGACTATGCTTGTATTATAGTTAAATTTTAATCTCTATAAAGTGTATTTCCTTTGCTAAAAAAATAAAAATACCAGTACATATCAACATCCGTGTTTAATACACATCTAGGGCAATTGTTATTTTTAAAATGTAGATTTCAGAAAATTCTATTCCTCTTTCTTCAGAAGATGTTGGGCTAGTTCAGTTGTTGAGCCATATTATCGAGTTATTCTGGCATTTCTTCTTGATCCTTTTTGTCTGATGGCTATGAATTGAAAACGTTTGGTGCCCATAGCTCCAATTTTAATGTTCATGATATTTGTCTTTTGTTTCCAATATGCTCAGTACATTTTCAAGACATGAAGTAATTTTGTAGTTGCTTAGTTCAAGGGGATAGTATTAGATTGCTGCTGCTGCTTTTATCCTGGTTCTTTCTTGCCTGCATTAAAATATTGCCAAATGATGTTATATTCCAGTGAGATTTTGTATTTGTTCTTAGACTCTCAAATACCTCTCTTTCAGGAAAACCCATTTTTAAATAGTTTTCAGATACTTTGTGAAATCATTCAGCATGATTTTCCACATAAAGATTCTAAAGGCTTTGACCCCTTGAAATGAGGTTAGTGAACATGTGATTAGAGGATCAAGGGATCAGAGATGGACATAAAGCTGAGCTAGCCATTGCTGAGCCGATTTTACTCAGCCAACCTATATCTGGGTTCAAATAGCTCGGGTTGAGCCTCAAAATATAGCATGGAGAAGAAGGAAAGGTCAAATTCAATCGACCTCGTGGAATTATGTAATTCTACTTTGTCCACTGAGGCAACTCTAACTATAGCCCATCAAGCTAAGGTTTGCACCATTAAAAGCCAAGAACAATTAACTCTCGAGTAAGAGGCAATGCAGCAACTCTATACTAGAGTAGGGAGGTTTGAATACCCTTAGGGTCAACGAAGAATGAGTAAAGGTTTGAGGGGCTCATCCAAGGCTGGAATGACCTTTGGTTGGTGCTAGGAGTCAGGCTGCAGGGTGGGCAGGGGAACTCAACGCCAGAGTGTTCTGGTATTTAATTGGCATTAAGGATGATAGCATCTAGAGGTCCCAACAAAAATATGAAGAGGTCTCAGACAATTGCTAGAGCCATCCTAATACATTGGAGGCTAAAATTGTAGCAGGCAGCACCATGGGGAAGGAAGGTTCATGTATAACAAAGTAGGAATTTTAATTTCTCTAAATGACACTTATGTGAGGAAGACGACTTTATAACATTGGTCGGCCTTTAAAATCATTATATTTTAAGAAGCTACCAGATTCAATGGCTAGGATACGATCCGTAGTTAAATAAGAAATGTTGTGAGTTTATTTAAACTAAAATACATCATATTTATATAATTTTATAAAATAAATTTCAAATTGTATTTTGTATCATATAAACTTTAAAAATTATTAAATTTTTTATAGAATATAAAAATTAATATGTCGATTCCTAAAATATAAAAAAATTAATTTTTGGCAACTATTTTATTTTATATGATTTTCTAAACTTTTAAACTTAAAAGATTTATTAAAATTAAATTATATTTAGAAAATATACTAAAATTTCAAAGAAAGTTTAGAAAAAATGTTTAAACTTTTGTATAAATTAAATTGTGAAAATATTGAATAAATTTAAAATAATTTTATATAATTTTCTCAAATTTACTTAAATTCTATATAATGTAATCAAATAAGATAGCAACCTAAAAGTGTTCACATTCTAAAATTTGATAAATTAATCTTATCTGGATGGCCTCCTTAAAGTTTTAGGCTCCTAGAGTTGTCACCTAAGTGGTGTTATGTTAACCCTAACAAGCACATAATTTAAAAAAAAATTATATGCTAAATTAATAGTGAAATAGCTATAAGAGGTTCCTAGATTCAATTGAAATATTTTTGAGATTCTTATAAAAAATTTGCTAAGCATGATTGGTAGACATGATGTATAATATCCTCTAAATTGAGTGCCCGCACATTGATGGGGGCGAAGTGGTGAAAGAGGTTT
Organism: Gastrodia elata; assembly: GCA_016760335.1. Classification (NCBI taxonomy): domain Eukaryota; kingdom Viridiplantae; phylum Streptophyta; class Magnoliopsida; order Asparagales; family Orchidaceae; genus Gastrodia; species Gastrodia elata. The sequence goes on along the minus strand of CM028678.1, from coordinate 32,524,397 downwards.
GCGAGTGGGAAAACCGCTGTTTGACTTCAAACGACAGTTTGGAGGACCAAATGAAATCAAAATATTATGAAATTTTAGAATTTGTGAGGATAGATGTTGAAAAAATGTAGGCACTAATATTAAAGGAATTTGTGGTTATTGAGAGAGATATGATGGGTGGAGTGTCCAAACGTCACATGACATATGATGTTCGCAAAGTGGACGATTGAATGGGCAAATGATGTCAGAATCAAACAAAACAGGCTGCATTTCAAAGCTAACAGAGAGCACTTCAAAACACACCAGAAAATTACAAAAAAGGAAAAGAAAAAAAATGATAACTATCAGGATTATCCACACCCTGGGACTTCGAGATTGTACATACCTCGAAGCTTCGTCGGTTATGCATACCAACGACCACTCTGGTTGTCCACAGCAAAACTCAGAAGCTTAAGCCAAAATTCTCAGAAGAAACTTTCATCAACCATTATAATTCACAAACATTATAATATATAGCCCTTGCAAACCCTAGGGCCAACCCATGATCAAATGATCGCAATAACTCTTATTAACGCCTTTAGATTCCCAAGTGACTCTTCCACTCCTTAATCTTGATGGAGGATGACCCAATGTATTATGAAAATTATAATTATCATCCCCATACATGAAAATAAAAAAATAAAACAAAAATAAATAATCAGATCCACCTGATTAATCCAAAAATTCAAAACATGGCCTATTAAATGAATTGGCGCAACAAACTAGACCCACATATTTATAAATACAACAAAATTCTAGAAAATAAACTAAAATTAATTCTTTAAATATTTTGCTCCTTAGCATAAGCTCACATCACAATGCAGGGCTGAACTAATAGTGGTTGTGCTGCATCATTTCCTACTTGCCCAAAGAACTCTACTCCACAGAGTTGATATTTCGGTAATCAAACAAAAGATTTGGGTCCAACTTCTGAAGCTCCATGTTTGTCACAAACATGTCCTCAAAAGGAAGCTTATTCTTCCAGCTAATTAAAACTTTTCATCTCCATGTATGCTTGCATCAAGCTCATTAGTATAATAGATTTAATCTTAAATTAAGAAAGTGTAGGAAACTTAAGTGTAGACTTGCCATCATTCCCTATAATAGAGTAAAATTCTGCATCTTCTGAAGTAAAATCAATAGAAAATGAAATTAAATCTTCAATGTTAAATACATGACTAATTATCATGTCACGAAGTAAATCCAAGAGATACGCATTGGGTCCAATTTTCCTACTCACTCTGAATTGACCAGTAGCTAGTGCATAGTTTCTTATGTTTGATGGATACCTGTTAGGGAGGATGCGTACTAACACATAATCTCTCTCTTTAAACTCTCTTTTAGTTCTTTTTCTTTTACTTGTTTGGCATATTTAATGTTTGAAAGTTCAATTTGTGTTTTAACTATGTCATGCAACTTTTAAAAGTCAATGGCAAAAGAATATGCAGCATCCAAATAAGGGTGAGTGGGAAGCTCCAAAAGATCTACAAGCTTTCTAAGATTATAACCATACATAACATTAGATGGTATTTTCTTTGTGGTTATGGATATAATACAGTTATAGGCAAACTCAGCAATTGGTAGGTGAAGATCCCAGTTACCTAAATTCTTCCAAACTAGACTCCTCAATAAATCCCCCAAACTTCTACTTACTACCTCAGTTTGACCATCAGTTTGAGGGTGGAAAGCCAAAAAGAACTTAAGGGTAGTACCTAATAACTTTCATAATATTTTCCAAAAATAAGAAATAAACTTTGCATCACAATCAAACACAATAGTGTTGAGTACTTCATGTAGCTTAACAACCTCTCTAATGAAAATTTTATAAATAAGAGATGTGTTTGTAGTCTTAGAACATGGGGTGAAATGTGCCATTTTAGAAAACCTATCCACTGCCACAAATACACAATCATGTTGACATGTTGTCATAGGTAATCCTAACACAAAATCCATCCACATATCCTCCCATGGTCTATATGGAATATGTATGGTTGAATATTTAGCATATTTTTGCTTAGTCATTTTTGCTCTTCTATAAACTATATACTGAGTCACAAATCTTGTAACAACCTAAGTTGTTACTCTTGTCAATTAAGATTAATCTCTATCCTAATCTTGATCCTAAAGTATTAATCAAGTCATTAAGAGTCATCCACTAAGATCTAATCCAAATTAGAAGTCAAATAGATCAAGTCCTAATTTTTGGGAAATCCAGAAACTTTGGAAAATGGCCTATAAAAGTTGACCTCATATCAAAAATTGAACTTCACCATTGTGCTCATTGCCCCCAAATTAGCTAGGGGGATGTTTTCGAGTCAATCGGAAGTCGTCGAAATTTCGACGAATATTTTAATAATACTTAATATCCCAAAAATTGGAAAATTAAATACTCATCTGAATCAAAATCCGACTTTATCGTTGCGATTCTCACCCTCGGATTAGCCAATGGTGAAATTTTGGGATTTTTCAGAAGTCGTTGAATTTTCTTGAATATTTTAATATATTTAAATTAATTAGAAAATTGAGATATTTATTTTAACCTCAAAATCAAAATCTGATTTCACCGTTGCGATCATCACCCCCAAATTAGCTAGGGGTGATGTTTTGGATGCATTTGGAAGTCGTCGGATTTTCGCGAATATTTTAATATAATTAAATACTCCGAAAAATAGAATAATTAAATAATCGTCGGAATCGAAATCCGACTTTGCCGTTGCGATCGTCACCCCTAAATTAGATTGGGATTAATTTTTGGGAATTTTCGGATAGCATTTTTAAAATCGGAATTTTTAATTAATTAAAAGAATAAATAATTATTTATTCATAATTGCATTTTTTTTTCTTCTCATTTTTTCTCTCTTCTAGTTGGCTATTCCATTCGGCTGGCCCTTACCTCCACTTCTGGCTGACCCATCTCCTTCTCCCTCATTAGATGAAAGTTTTCATGGCTATGGCCATCCCTCTTCCCCCCCTCTTTAATGACGAGGTTTGATAGATATGATCATCCCTCTTCCTTTCCTCCCAGGGCTCATGATGGTTTTCCCTCTTTCTTCTCGTCCTATAAATGGAAGCTCAGCTCTTTCTCTCCATTTTTGGCTGTCAAGATAAAGCTCCCAAGCTTTCACCCTTTCCCCCTATTGTTGAGCTTTGTGCTAAAGAAGAAAAAGAAGAAGAAGTTCATCCTCCAAGCTTTTCAAGGTTCCTTCTTCCTCTTCTAAATGCTAAAGTACCCATTTATTTTTCTTTCTTGGTCATTTCATTCCTCTATTAGCTTATTTGCATATTTAGACATCCATGATTAAGTATGGAAGCCATTATAGTTCTTCAAAGTAATATACCTCATGCTCTATTTTTCGTCCATTCTGAACACCCCTGCCTTTATTACCATTGTTCATATAGCTAGGATGATCTGTTCGTGCCGATTTTGGTGTCAATAAAAAGGTATCAGAAAAATATTTCCATTGATATATGACACCGCTCATGAAATGCTCTGGATTGAGAGTATTTGAGCTCAAAATGTGACCCTTCATGGTTTTCGCATAGGCGAAATAACCGTCGGACGCTATAGCGCGCCGTAGCGTTCGGAAAATTCATTTGACAATATCTTAGTCATTTAGACTCCAAATCCAAAAATTTAAAGTGCTAGATAGCTTAGAATTTTAGTACCAACAATAATCTTAATAATACTTAGGTTCTGAACCCTAAAAAAGTTAGAAATGATCGAAATACATCAAATGAAAAAGTTAACTTTTTGATCCTCCTAGCTTAAAAAAACCAAATTGCTCTTGGAAATTGAAATGGCTATAACTAATTCATTAGACCTCAGAATTTAGTGTTCTTAGACTCTATAGAATCCTTGAATAGCAAACAACAGTAAACTGCATAAAAATTTAGATTTCATTAGGTGTAATTTACTAAAATACCCCTTAGGTCAAAAACTTTAGTTTGGACCCATATGACTCATTTCTTATCCAAATTTGGTGCACTTACTGTCTATCTTTATATTAAATAATAATAAATCATTTGACAGTAAGAAATCCTAATTTGGAGTCCTTAATTAAAAAGTAACTTTTTGAATCCTTTAGTAGGGGCAAAATGGTCATTTTGCCCAAAATTTAGGTTAAATATCCTTAACCCTTAAAATACCTTTTAAAATCTTTAAAATCACTAATAGAATTGATTTAGGATCAATTTAAGTCATAAATCCCACAATTGGAATAATTTGTGAAGCATCTCAATTTTAGGTTTGAAGATCCCTAAGATTAATATGCCTTAGCTAAAATTTATCTCTAACCTCCATAATTAAATAAAATCAGCAAGTATGAAGAAATTCAATCAATTCTTAGAAATTTTCTAAGTCTTATCATTAGGAATCCTCACTTCACCTTAGGATCCGTTCCTTAAGAATAGGATTAAATATTAGGTTAGATTTCATTCATTAAATAATGAGATTATTCAATAAATAAATCATTGGTTTTATTAGTTTCTAGATTTTCCAATTTATTTGGATTATTTTGTCTTTCAACATTAGATTTAGGATAGGAGATTCCTCCTATTAAGTCTGATTTATTTAATAGGTTTTACCTCAATCATTAGTTCACATATAGATTTAACCTAGATCTTAAGTTTTACCCTTGGAATTATGTTATTAAAGCCAAATCTTGTGGTGTTTAATCCATAATCTCTAGCTTGGTAGATTTTGGACAAGCTTTTAGTTTAGAACGTCTAAACTCATAAACTAGGTCGTGATGATTTCTTATAGTCGACAGTGATTTAATCATATTAAGACCTAGCTAGTCCTAATATTTTGTAACTTATAAGGATGTACTTCTAAGTTACACTCGATAGTAGGAATTAGAGATCTTTGTAACAACCCAAGGTTATTAATCACCATATATAGTCTAATCAACTTTAAATATCTTCTATTATACCTTAATTAGTCATTAGAAGCAAGTCCATAAGTTTTGGTTCAGTCTAAAACCAAATAAGCAAAATCTTAATTTTAGATAAATATTTAAATCAAGAAAATGAGGAAATTATTTTGACCTCAGATTAAAAATTGGACTTCGTCATTACATTCCTCACATTCAAATTAGCTTGGGGTGAACTTTTGATGAGTTTTGGAAATCGCCAAAATTTCTCAAATATTTTATTATATTTTGAGATCCTAAAAATTGAAATACTTAAAATGACTTCTGAATAAAATCTTGACTACATTCTTGAGTCTGTCACCCTCAATTTAGCTAAAAAGTAATATTTCAAAAAAAGTTTAGAAACATATAATCATATAATTCTAATTAAATATAAGAATTTAATAATCGATTTATTAAACTAATTAATTAAAAAATAAACTATATTTTCCTTATATTTTCCTTTTATCTATACGGCAAACCCTAATCCCTATCTCATTCGCACGCCATTCGATCAAAGCCATCAGCCGAAACCTTCGACCCTCCTCCTTCGAATGCATTTGGGTGACGTGTGGCTCGCGCCGCTACCCTCGCCAATGGGGGGATCGTAAGGATCGAATCACCGCCAATCTTACCTATCAGCACCCATACTCTTCGTGTCTTGATAAGGAGGGCTCCGAGCTTATTAACAGAGGGGGAAAAATACATTTACGAACAAAAGAGAACCCTAACAACAAGCCATCGTCAATCCAACAGGTACTCCACCCGATTTTCTCCCTTAGTATTGCTTCTATAAGAATCAATGATAGTTTAGGATTTTATGCTAATAATAGGGAGTTCGTTAAAATTAATCGAATCCAAAGTAGATTGTATTAGAAATATGTTTGTGAAATATTATGATTAAGTATTTTCTAGACATGTTAAAATCTATCTTTAAATTATTCATGAGCTATTCTATGTTTCTTTTATGCTTAAAGCAAGTTTTTACCTTTTTATTATTAATCAAGTAATCATATTTAAATTACAAATTTAAAATTCCATATAGAACTTGAAACTCTATTTGAGTATGCTAAATGGTTAATTACTATCTGTGCATTTTTTTTATTTGCTTAACATTTTATTGCTTAACATTTTATTGCTGATATAGTTTATATACTTATATCACTCAAGATTAAGTATAGTATTAATTTCAATCCAGCAAATGTTGAAATCTAAAGTATAATAAGTTGGTCTCTAATGTCTTCCTAACAAAATGAATTTATCTTCTTTATGTCTTATTAAACATTATGTATGGTATTAATAGGTGGAAAAGTTTTTATTTGCCTTCAGCTGATCAATTATCTTTGAACATTGTACATCTAAATTAAAGAACCATACTTATAATAGATACTATTTGATTTTAGTAAGAGAGGAATCATAAATTGCTCCAACATCATATGTGTTTTGGTCCCGATAAGAGACAAATAAAATTTTACTTTAATGCGGCACTTTTGCTCATGTATAAGACTCCATATCATGTGATAATATTTCATTGTTCTATAAGGTTATTAAGCCGTTAAGACCTCCTACTACTGTTGTCTCTTTGTATTAGCTGAAATTTGATGTTATTTTTTTTAATATCTTGCTGCCCTTCATCTAGTACCTTACCGTTACTATCAAATTCAAAAAATTTGCATATGATTTTTTTTCTTACTTTTACTGTTGTCTTTTAATAATTATGCAGAATTATATTAATGTTATTTTTGAAAGTCATTGATAAGCTGTTCATTATCATCTGAATTCACTATTAAACAACCAAATAATTTCAGAATTTGATATGCTCAAGATTTATAAATTCGAGTTAAGTAATTAATATGTTCTACTCAAGTTATTTTTATTAGTTACCACACAAATCATAATTGCTCGTATCATTGTATTAACTACAAATCTATTCATCGCCTTCTTGACTGGATAGTGTAATCAAAATTTAAGATAAGAAAAAAAAAATTAGATTATGTCATCCATATGAATGCATTCATCTACTTTTTAAGTAATGTAAAAGAAATACGTTGTTATCATTATGTTATTTTTTTAGAGGATAATTACTAGCCACCTTAATCAATTAAATTATCATCTGAAGAAAATTTGATACTCACTTTAAACAATAGTTCAATTTCTTAATCTTTTCTTCAAGTCGTATATTCTCATACCATGATTACAATTGTGGCAATATATATGTATATATATATATATTTTTTTCTTTTCATGATTGCACTTGATTCGAAGTTGAGATTGTTTATGTTGAGATCGTTTTCTTTGGTTCGATAGTAAAACTGCAGCTTGACTTGATAATTACATTCTGAAAAAGAATGCAGATTTCAATTTATAGGTTGTCATTTATTTTAATGTGAAACAAAAGTTATTATTTATTGCAAGGTGATATCAAATGTTGTCATATAGTATTAAATATTACCATTCTTTTCAAATGCTGCTATGTATTCTCTAAATTAAGATCAGTGAGATCATAAGTGGTTCGAAGTTGCTATTAATTGTAATGAGATGAATCAAAATGCTGTCGTTAATCATATAAAATTTAATGATGCCATTTACTTTATGAAATCCAAAATGCTGCTCTTATTTCAAGGTGAATCAAATGCTATCATAAGTCAAAGTTCTGCCATCTTTAATATTATAAGATCAAAAGTGATCAAATGATATTAGTCAGATCAAATGTAGTCATATGTGGTCAATTGTATAAATGAGAGGTTAATGTAATATAAGGATAAATGTTGTCATATTGCTGCCATTCATGTTGTGAGATCTAAACACTGCTATTTATATTATGAAATCCAAATGTTGCCAATTAATTATGTATTTAATACTTTTATACATGATTTTCTTTATTTGATTATTAAATAAATCTTCTCATAATGCCATCATATCTGACTTATGAAATCCTGCTCAATATCCTTATAAGGTACCTACTTAGTTATGATGTGGTTTTAACATATTATTAAGTAGTTTGTCATTCATCAATATGAGACATTTGATCATCTATTTTACTTATATAAAATTATTCTAAGTAGGGATTGGAAATGTCAATTCTCTTTATTTGAACTTAACATTTGAAACTTCAAAATCTCTATACGTTCAAAGCAAGTACATTACTTTGTTATTAAGTGGTATTCCTCCTATTCCATGCACCCTTACCATTACTGCATATGACATTATGAGTTAAGTTAAATCACTTGAGCCCAATTAAGAAATTATCTCATTTATCTCTGCATATTTTTATATATATACATAGTCTACTATGTCTCTCATACAGCACTCAGTTTCCTCATTCCACATGATGAAATAATGTTGTAATGCCTTACAAAGTTGGATTTAATTGCTGTACTTATAATATTAATGTTTCAATACTTCATATTACTAAAGGAAGGTTGATTAAGCCCTACATGCCGAATCAAATATTATGGGTTTTGGTAATGTGATCAAATGCTGTTATTAAATGCATTGTAAGATAACAAATTTCAGTTTAAGTGATTATTATTACTTTTATAAATAAAAATGCTAAACCAAATGCCATTATTTATTGCATATTAAGTTAATTAATGTTGCCCCTTCATATTGCTAAATTATTTATAGCATCTCTTATTATTTTCATAAATGCTCAATTCAGGATGTATAAATCTTAGATTAGCAAAATGCTTCATTAGAATTGGAAATAGCCAATCCCACGTAATGGATTGACTTATATATTAATATTGTAATTATTTATTTTAAGCAAATACAAAGGAGATCATGCCAAAATTCTTAGAATTGGAATTTCATATTTTGTGTTCTAAATGTTTCGCTTCTCCCTTGTTACACGAAACTTACAGAAAGGTATACTCCGATGTTATTTATAAATAAATGTAGATTCAACTTTTTATAGAAATGGTATTTTTTATTTACTGATCGTGATGTCTCATGTGCTCAGCATTAATATATTTATTTTTCCATCATGCTATTCAAAATTTAGAATTGTGAGTACAAAATAATTGTTGAATAACATCATTCTTTATTATTTCTTTTAATGTCATATCACGATTCAGATGGCCTATATATAGGCAACCATTGTGAATATGCAATCATTAGGATATATAATTGAAAAATAGAAAACAATGGATATCACATAGCTTACAATACTTTGATAATTTCTTGTGCTGCTATGCATGGAACCTAAATCATGATTCATACATTAAGATTTGTGCATTTAATAGACCTTTTGATAAACATTTCAGAGGGGTATATATGGAGGATTTTAGTACAGCTGTCTTTTGCTTGGGCAAGGCTATTGGTGTATCTGGAGACCACATAATTCTTTTGAGGGGGAATGTGTGTGTTTGTTTTTGACCCCACTTACAGATAAGTTGAGTAGATGTACTCAACTCCTCGCTTGTTCTGCGCCCACAGAACAAAATTACAAGATAAATAAATTACAAGTTGCATTTCCCACAATCTCATTGATTGTGGATGATATATTCAGTCTTTAGACTGAAATGATTTTTCCTGATTAAATCTTTTATAAATTTAAACAGTGCAGAATTTCATATAAATACAGTTCCTTTTCTTACACTATTTTTCTTACTTAGCATACAAATCTATTTGAACATATTCATGGTTCCTTTCATTTTGCAAATATTTCAAATGCTATACTAATATAATTATTGTAGGATTGGTAAAAAACTCTAGCATTGTGAGCAAATTTTCTTACATACCTTCCTTATTGTTTTCATGCTTATTGCACTGCGTATACTTTAAATTGCAAATGTCTAATGTGATATCCACTTAATAATGTGTTTAGCCTACTTTTAAAATATACTTGGACTTTTAAAGTTTAACCACTTTTTTTTTTTTTGATGTGCCCTACCGTATTTAAAAACCAAAATACAGTAGATCAGGAGCAAGGATCAGAACCTGTAGTTAATGAGGAACTTGAGCAATAGTTGGGAGAAGATAATTTACTTTTGTTTCTTATGTGAGAATCAATTGTATGTATAAACATTTGTAAATTTAAATATTTGGTGATGTGTAGACTATTCTTTCATATCAGTTGTAATTTCATATTTTGAATAATGAATGTTTGAGTTAGAATAATTGAATTTTCTTCCACCCATAGATCCCTATAATAAAGGTAGTATCTAATGTTGGGTTAGAATTACCTAACTCAATATTAAATACTATCGTAACACTCATTGTTAGATTATTATATTTAATATAATAGTGAGGCGTAACAGTTGGTATAAGAAAGTAGATTTGGGGAATAAGAAGGAAGTTTAAATTCTAACTAAATATTTATTATTATTTAAACTAAAAGAATATGTTTAAACATCCTCATAATTAAGTAACTTAGCTTAAACCTAACACTATGTCAGATAGTAAATAAATGATTCAAATTAGTTTATAATATTTTCCAATGATTTTAGAATATTAATCCATATTCAAATCCTCCCGCTCTTATTAAGAGGACCATACCACCACCTAATTCATCATCACAATCTAATGAGATGAAAACCTTGACCAAGTTAGTTTAATAATATTGCCAATAATTGAAAAAGAGAATGACAAGTATGGAACCTGTATTTTTGGCTGTAGAAAAATTTACAGAATTTGTATTTGTATTTGTCCCTTTGATATTATTTGGTAATTCATTAAACTTTTTGTGGCGGCCCTGCCCCTCCATGGTCCTGTTAACCCTTAAGTTAACATGATTACGGTGGAGGGGTCACCAAATGACAAGGTCCCCACTTAAGGTTGGATTAGATACACGTACTAATCCAATTTAAATAAGGACTTTGCCATTCAATCCAGAAATACTATCACTAAATGATCATACATGAACTCAGAGTGCGGAAGCATAAAACATAACATCCATCCAATACAGTATAAATACAACAATACAGAATAAGTAAAGTACTGAAAAGAAAAATAATCCTGAATTATTACAATATTTAATGAGTTTAAAAGAACTTGAAAGAAAACTCTCAATCTCACTGGAAGAAAAACTAAAGCTACGGATCTTCAAGAATGGGCTCCTCCTCCAATGGCAAACTCTCCACTGGATCTGCTAAACCAACAAACTCAGAACCTACCATTATCAGTTTCATAATGGTAGGGCCCCAACCAACAAAAGAAAAACTGGTTAGACAATAAGTCTAAGTACATTTTAGGGTAGAAATTTTATTAAATTAAGAAGATATCACCATATAAACAGAACTAAGCATAATAGGTGCAGGAAAGCGTACAAAAGAACTGTAATAAGTTATAAACCATAGTTTATAACTAAACAAAAAGGAAGTAAAATATACCTCCTCCAAGTAACTGCAACAAGGACAGATAAGTAAAAGTAAAAGAAAAGTACAACCTAAACATGCTCATGATCAAACAGATTATGCTAAGTGAAGTACAAAAGTATAAAGCTGAAACATTATTATCCTAAGTAAGCATATGAAAATAATAAGTAAAACTAGCATCCTATATAAAACACGTGCAGAAAAAGCTGTAAGTAAAACAGTGCTGAAATGCAGAATATACTAGTAAAACAGTAACTGCAAACTGAAACTATAGTAACTGTATAAGTCACCTGAACTGAACACTAAATTAGCAATTCTTAGCCTGATGAGCTAAGAAACTCTGAACTGAACATCACTGAAACTCTTAGCCTGATGAGCTAAGATAGAACTGAATGTAAGTGTACTTGAATTAGTATATCCATATCAGAATCCTGACTCTGTAGTCAGTAGGGCGAGAGTCTATCCATCCTATCACTCGGACTAGGCATGGCCAATAGACTGTCGGACATTAAACCCTCGAAAGGTTGCCGACCCCGAACGGGTTGATCGAAGAGGTATACTAATCAAGCTACACCTTACAAACCACTTGTGAACATAATGCTGTTTATAAATAATATTCCAAATTGACATAAGATATTTACCAAATATCTTAAGTACATAATATATGTTCAAGGTATAAGGCTCAAAGTCAAGGAATGCGAAGCATCAAAAATTCAAAGTGCAAGAAACTCTATCTAAAACACAGGTGATATCCTTTGTTATCTACTTTATTCGTTCTATCTACTCTAAGTTACATAAGTTTCAGAATTATCAATTCTTACACATTCTGTAACTTAGAATCACGAATCCTACTTGTTGAAGATAATTAGGACTGGCCAAGTCCTAATTATAACTTAATCAAAAGACGACTATTTGATTAAAAATGAATAAATCATCGACCTAGTTTTGTAATTTAATTCATCCCAACCTCATCTTGATTAGCCAGATCAAGATGAATAGATTAAGAATTAGACTCTAGATGATGGGGTCTAATCACTTAATCTAAAGGTATAATCTAAGGGTCTAAGGTTTAGAACCCAAACTCACAGATTAGGTTAAGGCAAATCCTAATGATGAATCAAATTCATTAGGATGGATTTCTATTCTTAGTTCTAAAGTTTAAAGATCAAATAATCATTTAATAAACTAAGAAAATCTATAAACTAAAAAACTCAAGGTTTCACCTAATTGAGTAACCCAATTTACTCAATAGATGAATTCTAACTTAAGATCTATTCTTAATCTTAGGAAATAAGGCTCTTAATTACTAAGAGTATCTCTCAAGACACACATCCTAACTAATGATATAAGACCTAATGATGGGTCTAAGAATAATTAAAGAAGAAGAATCTCACTTAGGAATTTTCTTTACTAAACAAATTCTGATATTTTAATCAAGACCTAATTTAGACTTAAATTTGATTAATTTCAACTATGAATCATTCTATTTTCTGATTTTAATGATTTGGAAATTGAATTTAGGGCTTTCAAAGGCTAAACCCTAAATTTGGGCAAAATGACCATTTTGCCCCTCCTTAAGGGTTCAAAGATCAAATTTTGATCTAGGGCTTAAATTCTGAAATTTTCTTTTGGAAAGGGTTTCTTACTGTCTAATATAAGATTAGATAGTAACTAAGTTAATTTTGGGTGATTATTAAGCCATATGAGATCAAATAGTGAATCTGACTCATAAGGGCAATTTAGTAATTTGATTAAATGAAAGTTAAATTTTCTTTCAGTTTAATGTTCTTTACTGCCTAAGCTTTTCATAGAACCTAAATTTGCTGAAATCTGATAAGTATTGGCCAAGTTATGGCCAATACAAGATCTAGGATTTAAGGGTTAATTAAGGAATTCTTAATTATAGGTCAAAAATTCTAACTTTGCCAATTAGTGTCCAAATTAAGCAAAATCAGTGGCTATGAATTACAAATAGCACACTGATCATAATGACATGTGGTAGACTCAATTTGGACCTAATTTGACTAAGTTAAGACCTAATTAGGGTTTAAGGTGATTAGTGAGTGTTTAACAAAACTAATTACTCAACACTAATCCAACCTTATAGATTGATTCTAAATGGTTCTAGGAGTTTTCTGAAGTTTAAATCTCTCAAATTGAATTACTAGATTTGCTATTATTCACTAATCAAGATTTAGAGCAATTAAGAGTGATTAGCAAATCTAACCGTTGGATCTAAAATATTTTTTATATTATTGATAATTAAGTTCTTCTGATCTAAATGGACCTATGGATCATCAAATTTGGAGCTCAATTGACCAAGTTATGGTCAATTGAAGTTCTAGGGTTAATTAACCTAATTAGGGTTTGGTCCTAAATGTGATTAGGCAAACACTAATCCAAGCAGCAAGATAAATACTATCAAATTAATCCTTAGGATTTTTTGATCACTTTAAGACCCATATTGGGTATGTTTGGATCATTGGTTACAAAGTTATGAGCTAAGTAAGGTTTGTGACACTTAATTTAAATCAAATTAATCATTTGAAAATTCACTTTGCAAAATATTCATCCTACAGCAGAAATTTTGGCATCAATAAATTCCTCATATTTTTTTGATTAATTTAATATATTTATTTGTATAATTTGGATAAATATTTTAGGAGTTATTTAGGTTTAAAGTTTAGTATTAATTCCTTATTCTTCTTGCTTTCCTTGCCCTCTCTCCTGTGCTCTTTCTCCCTCTCTCCTTCTCTTTGCTTTCCTTTTTCCTCTCTCTCTGTCCTCCTATCTGTTCTCTTTTCTTCCTTCCCCCGGCCCGTGGCGCAAGTTTACTGGCTGAACGACAGACGGTGGGGCCACCATTGCCACGTGGCGCAACGCAAGTTGCTGAACGCTGACCGGCGGGTCCCACACCTTCAGACGGACGAGACAACACTGATCCAACGCCACGCGTCGGCGTGGGATTCGCCAGCGCCTGCCAGATGGGTCCCACGCCTTCAGACGAGGAGACAGCGTGCGTTACACGCTGTGGGCCCCACGCATCCACGCGGCCTTCCTGGATGCCGACACGTGGGGAGGCGGGGGACTTTGGATGCGTGATCCCGGGCCGGTTCTGTCACGGGATGGGTTGGACCGGTCTGGTCTGGACCGGTTCGAGTACTGTAGATCACCCCCGTCGGAGGCACAAACCCTAGATTCTATTGTAGGGAGTTGGCAAAATTCGGCGGAAATAGGCTCGATCGACATGATCCAAACCGGTAGATGCTTAATCAATATCATGAAATAGGAAAACGAAATTGAAATCTTGCAGATTATTAACGCATTTAGGAAGATTGGAAGTACCTGAAGTCAAGGTGGAATGGTGCGAGATCTAGCCGAGAGTGCTTCCAACGATCACAGAAACTAAAACAATCGATATTATTGATCGATTCGAGCCTAAATGGGGAGTGAAGAGCGGTGGGTACCATTCGTGGCGATCGGCGAAGGTCGCGTGTCTGCGTTTTGGACACGCGGATTAGGGCATTTAGGAAGACGCAGATTCTGCCGTCTGATCTTAGATCAGACGGCACCGATTTAATCACGCGGATTAACGGTCCAAGGTGACGCCGTACGACGTAATGATCTTTAGACGGCGCAAAAATATGAATCTGACGGCGCCGTCTGGAATTTAATTAATTAAATATTAATTAATTTATTTTAACCAAATTTTATTAATTAGAATTAGTGTATTTAATGCATCCAAAAAAAATCTAGATAAATTACCCCTAGCTAATTGAGGGGTAAGGAACGCAACGGCGCTCTCAGATTTTTGTTTCGACGAGTATTTAATTATTTGATTATTCTGGGTATTTAAATAATATTAAAATATTCGACGAAAATCAACGACTTCCAAATTTCATCCCTAGCTAATTTGGGTGTTCTGAACGCAATGGTGAAGTCAGATTTTCAATCTGAGGTCTAGATAACAAGTCAAATTTCCAGGTTTTGGGATTTTTCAGAATTCCTGTTTTGACTTTGTTGACTTCTTGGTTTGACCTAGGTTTCAAAGGTGAATTCCAAATCACTTGATTAGTGACTTAGAATCTTAATTAAGACTTAGATTAGTCTTAATTGAGCAAAGTAACAACCTGGGTTGTTACACTTTTCCTTATAGATCAGTAAGATATCTCTTTGATCAAAGAAGTTTATCTTAAAATATCTTGATATTCTTTTAATTTCATGAAACTTGTTGATATTAATGTGCTTAGAGATCCATGAAAGCGATATATCCTTAATAATAATATATTTAAATATTTTATAGCGGTGATCATTGCTCAATGTATGATGTATAATGTGCGATGATGTATTAAGGTCGTTACACATGCAGTAGAATATTTCTATTAAACCTTACTAAATTATTCCATTTGTTGACTTCTAGTCAATGTTTTTGCTGATCAATACACATTAAATGAGCTTTGCAACAGATATTCAAGGTAAGTTTAGAATGAAGCTGTTATTGTGGAGCTACGTATATTTGGTTGAATACAGATTGTATGTTAAAAAGGCTTTTTTTTTTCTATCTTTCGTTGACATGCATGTAATTTGAATGTGTTCCATAGTACGATCAGTCGCCCTACCTTGCCCATTAGTTTTTGGATGAAACACGGTACATAATTTAACGACTTATCTATCATTGCCCATAGGTTCATTTAAGAATTCAAGGTTTCAGATGAATACAATAGAGCTTGGCAACTTAAAAATTAAGCATCTCAAAAAAATAATCATTCCAAGGAAACTCTTGGGATGTTTCTCTATTTTCTCACGAACATGAGTTATGGCGTGTATAAACTTTTCTTTTTATTTGTTAACTGCACATGACACATCTTCAAATGAATAGAATTTTTATATTCTTGACTAATAGACATTATAAATCAAGATTTTTTTTTTTTACTCCAAAATTCCCAACAACCTAGGTGGATGGATTTCTCTAGTCCATCTTCAGTAATTGTCCTTGTTTAGGATACATAATTTCTTCATTAGTATAGCATGCAATCTCGACAGCTGTACATAAGAGCCGACCTCTTAACTTCTCAATTCGCAATTTTTCTTAGCATTTCCTATCTTGAAAATCATGATCCTTAAATATCCCATAGGTTAGGAAATGCTGGTTATCAAGAAAGCCTTTATAGTTATTAGAGGTTGGAATGGTATGTTTATCATTTTTCTATGAACATTTTCTTATACTTGATCATTCTGGAGATGGAACATTTACATTATATTAATTTGACTATGTATAAAGGTAATGTGACAATTTTTGGTTGGTATGTTCGACAATTCCTTTGTCCAGTTGGTAATATCATAAACTTTAATGACATTAAATCAGGTGAGCACATTCTAGTTGTAGATTTGTTAATTCAGCTATGATCATTACGATAATTTAGAGGAGTGACACGCTCTCATTCTATGTATTATAATGGCGACAAGTGTATATCATGTGGTGTCAACTATCTGGAGTTTTGCTAATGTTATGATTAGTACATTGCTCATCTTCTTTTGTGTTGGAAAATCCTCTCTGATTTTGTTTCTATTAAAATTGTTGATTAGTCTTTATAAGTGAATGTAGCAAGTTAGTTATGATGAGAAGTTTTAAATAACTTTTTTTTATATATTTGCATGTGCCAATGAAACTTCTTGTTTCAGTTACACTACTAGACTTTGGCCAACCAAGAATTATTTTTATATTGGCAATGTTATCTTGGTCTATCTATTGCCAATATTGTATTAACTATTTAAAATAGAGGTTTTCTAGAATTCATAATTCAATGGTTTGAGCAATAAGGTATGCTATTTTTATAACTTGAAAACACCTTTATTTTGTGGTGCTCAACATGTGCATCTTTGGTTGGTTTTTAACAAGGATATTGTCCAAATAAATAAGGATAAAAACTTCTCAACATTATTGCATAATGAAATTCATCAAACTTAAAGGTTTACCATTAAGTGTAAAAGTACTACTAACACTATAACTTCCACATCATGATATTGCTTTGAAATGCATATTAGATGTAATTTCATTCAATAGTATAAACAATGATTCTTATCCTGTCACATATGAACCTTCTATTGAATCAATTGTCCTTATTTATACTTGCCATAAAATGCTTTAAATAGTAGTACTTCCATAGTTTGTTGAATTGCTAATCACTATTCTTATGTTTTTGTATAATGGAGACAAACTTGGTAAATTTATGTCCTGACCATGGAATATTATGCCATGCTCTTTAAAGGCGGTTATATTAATATATGAAATGATTTTTTTTATTTGATTAATGTTTTACAGAATGAATAGTAAATACTTATTATTCTTAAAATAATTGCTTCACAGAGTAGTTTGAATAATTGGCTCTTAAGTAGTATGTTGATTTACTCACTATTAAGTTTGGCAACTTTGAAGTTTACCGGGAAATGATAAATAGTCAAACATGAGATGCTATCAATATAAAATGAAGGTTTATTCAGCAAGTTCTCGTGTCATGTTGCAGTCTAGTTAAATGATATAAGTAGCAAGATGCATTATGTGATGATGCAAAGAAGATACTTTTATTTTACTGCTATGATGTCCCTAAAATTCTACGTGAAATAATATATAAATGCTGGCCCCTCTATTATGTGATAGTAATGCAATGCAGCTAAACAATAATTCTACAAGCCCATGATCGATTAACCACCTTTAGTGATGTATTCTCACAGTATTATTACTAAGTTATTCTTAAACTATTTCCAAATTTCATTGGCTGCTAGTATGATTTTCCCTTTTGCATCAATAGTATCATACTTTTTATATGCTTATTTTTCTTACAAATTGATGTGAATATTTATTTCATTAATACATTGATCTTGAAAGTTAAGTTAGCATGATCAAATTATTAAAATTTACATTATCACTACCTTTACATGTATGGTATTGAGGGTTGGATATGTAAACAAGAAAGCTTTTGACGATATGAATGTAAATTTACTTAAAGAAATATAAGTGAAAGCTCAGCTCCATTTGGCATAATTCTTCTAACCTATGCTGCTGATTTTCTTAACCAATGAAGTACTTGTGCAATTGGTGTATTTACTGTAACAAAAGAATGTATTGCACGTAAGCTAAAAGGTTGCTCTCTCTTTTTCTAAACATTTTCAGGATAATTTTATAAAACTTTTTATCATATTACTATATACATTTTTTTTTATCTTTAGTTTATCTGCCAAACCATATCAGTTCTCAAGGTTTTCTTGATCTATTAGCTATAGCTATTACTGCAGTTTCTGTGGCGGACATAGTGTAACAAATCATTTAATTGTTTTCTTGACAACAAAACAACCTATAATACCGTTTGTTTGACTCTTTTACTTTTTCATGCGCTCCATTGTGTAATTTATACAAGTTTAGTTTTTGAAATTTATGTTTTATTTCTATTCTTATTGTTTTCATACAATCCAATAATAATAGGCATTATATAATATATATATATAAGCATTTACTGTCTATCAAAGGTTCATTTTGTGCTCTAATAGCACATAAAAAGCGTAGTATATTTTTACTTATAAGGTTAATCTTCTTACTTGATATGCTAGGTTTAACTTCACTTTTATACTTTTGACAATTAGAATTAGCAAATAGTTCGTTAAACCTTAAATCAAATATCCATTCACTCATAGTACTGTTAAAATGAAATATTACCGGTGCGACGCAGGTTGTGTCAGTTTAGTGGCAACGACGACGATGGCTGTTGGTTGCCAGAAAATGACCCCCTTATGGTTTTTAGGGTCAAAACAGTCAAACAAATTTCAAAAGTTACTAAGAAAAAATACAAATTTTCAGCACAACACTCCCTATAATCTTAGCTAAGAAATGTCTCTGATACAAAAAATGATGGGGTATAATATTATAGGATTGTAGATATGTATTTGGAGACTCCATGAGGGTTTTGATAAACCAAATGATGTTGGATTGATGTGAACCTTTAGGAGGATGTTGTAGTAATTGTTAGAAATTTGTAGAACATTTTGCATGATTTGTAGATATTTGGAGTATGAATTGCGAAGTGAGATGACGATGGATCTTATGTAGGTTTTGTAGGATGAATATTTGAAAGCCAAAATGCAAGAGGATTTGGACAAAATAAGGTGGAGATGAAAGCTAAGAGAGAGTACCATTATACAAAATAAAAATTAACAAAAGAAAAGAAAGATAACCTTAAGATTATCCACAACTTAAGGTTCTTGAAGATTATACACACCTTCAAGGCCATTGATTATGCACAGAGAAGGGGAGTGATGGCTATCCACACAAACAGAAGATAAATTACCGAAATTATACACACTCTGATAGCCTTGCTGCTATGCACGTGCATAAGGCTGAAGTGGTTATGCACACTTCTTCAAGCACATTCTCACCAAAGCACCACTCTCAAAAATGAGCAATAAAATGATTTTTCATTCACTATCCTTTCAAAAAAAACATACATAACAATTATATAAAGTAGGCACCCATCATACTCCAAGGTGTCCCTTCATACCTATCAACACACTTATATATAACATAATAAAAAATACTAATAAAGTGGCAATAACAACATATCTCACAAAATTATAAAATAGAAAAACATATGATGCTACCAATATGGTCAAAATAACATGACCCAAGACATAACTGATCGAGCACCATTTAATCTCCATTTATGCTCCGTACAAATGCCCAGTCATGGTCCTCCTCATGTGAGCTGTCTCTACATCAATATATATATATAATATATATATAATATATATATATATATACGTATATATGTATGTATGCATGCATGTATGTATGTATGCATGTATGTATGCCATTTCAGTTACTAACAATTTATGTATGATCGATTTTACTTCAGTACAGTACAACATTTTCTATGTATTATATTTTCAATTCAGTTGCATCTACTTATAAATTAATTGTAAATTGTGATTTCCTTAAACCATAACAAAATGCATTATAATTAGACTTATATGTTAATGATTATTTGTTTTTCTTTGGCTAACCTTAGTGTATATTGTGCATATGCCAGTTCAGGAGTCAATTGAGAACCTGTGATACGAGGTGGAGTCTGTTCATGAGGGAGGGTCTACATAATGCATTTTATCTTGACTTGCAAATTTATTTCTTCATGTTTGACTAATATTAAACAAGCATCTTGTATTGAGACATTGCTTGACTTGCAAATTTATTTTGGAAATTGTGGATGCAAGTTTAGCCTTATTATCTTTCTATTCATTTTGGATACCTTACTGGGGTCCTGAAGTTGATACAATTAGTATCAGTATTGTAAATCTGATAATGAGATATCACTATCAAAAATAATTAAGCACTATATTAAACATATCACTATTGGTATCGTTTTATTTAAACATATTAAAATAAAGCCACTTAAGTTCAATATTACTATGAATTAAATAGAGAATGCTAGTCTAAACGTGTAGTGACAAATTATCATTAATTTTACTCGGATAGCACAAGATTTCCCTAAATTTCTTCATAGGTGCTCATTAAGACCTATAATGTGGGAGGTTTTTCTTCCATTAAGCACTATATTGAGATTCTATTGCCAATACCTTTAGGCTCAATATGCTACTAAGAAGACCTTGCCTTTTGCTAAATCACCTATCCAGACCATTGAGCATGTAGACCACATCACTTCAAGCTTATCTTAAGCCCCAGCTATTTGATTAAATCGTGACCCTTACTTTGCCAGAAAGCTAGCTCATAAATATAGAAAAGAAGATGGCAAGTGTAAAGTTGAGTGCTGATTTGGATCAAAGGAAAAGTGAAATGTTGGGTGAAAAAAGACAGGCAAATGTAATTTGGATCAAAGGCGTACCCGATGGAGATGTTCAAAGAAAGAGAAGTTTAGTATGTCCTTAAGGGAGTTCTATTGGTTAATGTTGAGTTATGAGAGTAGTTTTTTATTTTGTAATTGTGTCTACTATCGGTAGTTTGCATCCATCGCCTATATCTTGTATCTTTAATTTATGAACTATATTATCAATTGTACCTTCATCTTGAAATTTCATGTACCTTAGAGAGGATATGAATCACATTTAAAGGGAGCTCATGCATATAAAACATAACTCAAAAAACTAAATATAATTTATAAATTACTTTTACAACAGAATTTTATCGAACTAACCTTATTATATAATTTATTAAATTTAACAATATTATAAAAGAACATCAACTAATAAAACTTAATTCATTTTATCTGCATTCTGAAATTAATTAGTAATCTTAGTTGAGGATGAGCTTAGAAAACCTATCTTAAATAAATCGAGCTTATCAAGCAAGACCCCCATCGAGAATGATCGAGTAATGGGATTTTTTCTTCATTAAAAGAGGTTGAAGAATGCCCAAAAAGAAGGCCAAAAAGACAGCCAATGAATTCATGTAATCGTCCTCATTCAATGAAATTTATTGTGGATGGTGTTGTAGCCCATCGGTTAAGACTCGAGACTTATTATCATCAAATATTAGGTTTAAATACCACTAGCCACGCATTTGCTTCATATTTGAAGCTCACCTAATTTCAAAAAAAAATTGATTTTATTGCTGTTAAAAATTATACCAACGCACTAAAATCAAGATTTAAAGGTTTATGTCTTCTGCACAAAACCACAAATTCATACACCACAAATGAATGGAAAATAATTTCGAGTAGTCATGAAAACAACAATGAAAGTTTCATAGACAGCTCATACTTTACAATGCATGGCAATGGTATTTACAAATTTGCAAGAGTGCAGATTTTATCATTACATTTGCAGCCATTCACATGTATGACCTGTAACCTCCTCCAAGAGGTACTCTCGGCTTGAATTCAGTAACTATTGAGAGAAAGGGACAACAGCTGAAGCCAATACTCTGAAAATATATTCAAGAAAACATTACTGTTTGATATCTCTTGTGGAAAAGAAATCTCAAAATAAAGAATCTGAAATATAACTGCAACTGGAATGATTCATTAGTTATCATTCTATATAGAATAAATAGCTGCTGATTGATGATGCATGCGTAAGATTATACATTATAAAATGAGAAATTTTCCCAAATAGTAATTAACATGTTATCTGTCAATTTGTAATCATTACAGGTAAGATTATAATATTTTCATTGCTGTGAACTTTGATATCGTACCGGTATGCACAGAAGCAAATTATGAGAATTGACAAACACAGGAAGTGCTCTTCTTGCAGCTGCTGGAACCTGTTTCAGCTTTAGAAGAGCTGTTTGAACCGAAGACTTCATGCAACTGGAGCACCAGTTTTGGTTTTCTGTGTGTGTTTGGCTCTCAGAAAGGGATGCGAGATATAACCAATCAGCATCAACCATATGGCGTATTGTAAGGGCGTGTTCCCGAGCAATTATGCAAGAATGACAAAACTTTATCCCATCTGCTTCTGATTTGCCGCTGAGCTCATTTATAGCACTATTGGTTCGGTCGTGTAGCTCAATTCCATATACAAGAAATCTGGACAAAAAATGATATGACTGGCCGGGAAAAGCTTTGCATTTAGTGTGCAGGACCCTTTATCTTGATGGCCTGGATCATAAGCCTCCTCAACTCCATTTTGAGAACAAAAGATCTCACGCTCTTCCGCTTGCAATAAGTGAATTTTATCATATGTTGATTGGGTGATAGTTTAGCTGGCAATGCTTCTCTTAGAATGTCTTCTGAAGATTTTGCAAGCAAAAAGGTACGCTAGAGGTTTCTTTGACAAAACTTTCAGAATGAAACATTGCATCCCTGATAATCTTGCTCTACCACAAAAGATAAGGTCGTGTCTTGATCACAATAAACATTCAATAAGAACAGCTGCGATGAAAATGGAGCTTCGGGAGAACAGCAGACAATGATCTTTTTCCCCTTTGGACTGAGGAGCTGCACAAAGATAACAACCAGCTGCAGTCAGAGAAGTCTGCAGAATGTTCAAGAGAAAAACAGTAAGGTCCATAGCTAAAGATGACCCATTTGACTACGAAATGAACCAAAGCGTACTATTTTTCTCCTACAGTAACTTAAAAACAAGCAGATATAAGTAAATGATAACATATTGAGACGTAAGCAAATTTTGTGCATGAGTGGTTCACGTATGTACTCAGGAATTTAGAATGGAATACGTGTCAAGATATTACATATGTGGTTCTTAAGAACAAATATCCAAAAGCTTAACAATGCTAGAAGAACAATTTGACCACCACCCATCTCTTTCCACGCCAAGGACAATGACGCCCATGAGACTCCTGCACTAGCAAATGCCTTACCCCAACCCACAATACAAAATTCATTCACTTAGAGACTTCGTTGTGATTTGTGACTGTCCTCAACTATCTCACAATCTTAATCGTAGAAACTACTACCACAACCCTCTCTACTGTCACTATATCTAGCATCATATAAAAAATCTAACGTTGATATTTCTAACATTTGATAAATCATATTAAGTAAGAAATGAAACTAACATATACAATTTTATTTTATTTTATAAAGATTCAAATCACGTATCTCCAGCTATGCGCATAAGTTCAAAATCATTATATCATAATCTCCTCATAATACAACAATAATTCTAAAGATACAATATTCATTTAGTTATATTCTTCAACTAACATCATCATCTCACAAGAAAAATTTATCCAACATAATTCCAGTAAGCAAAACAATGAGATTAGTGACCATAAATCAATATTGTGCAAATACAGTACCAATAATCATTGATAATAACTAATAAATATATGCATGTCTACATGACACATCTCAGTCTAAATAGTATCGATATACCCATTATCCATGCTGCACCACTATTCTCGAGTATAATTACCCAAATTATCATGCAAATTATGAATAGGGTGCATAAACCGTTTAAAAAAAGTTCTTAGTTGTCTTCTTTGATGACATTCTATTTTTTAGTATAGATCAACCTTAACATTTATAGCACTAGAGAATTCTATTTGACACTTTTGAAAAGAAAAACTTATGTCAATTTGAAGAAATCTTTCTAATGCTTCATGAGGCTATATTTGAATTGATGACAGTGACATGACCACACTAAAGTCTAATACATATTAGAATGGCCACAAGACTTCACTGATGTGTATAATTTTCATGGTCTAGCCTTTAATGTTGATTCATTAAACGTATTAATGCAATTATATCCCCCATCATAAATCAACTAAAAATGGACCCATTAGAATTGATCCCTGCCACATCAAAGCCAATTAGATAGATAAAAATTTAATAACATGACCACATGGCCTTCACTTACAAAGAAATTTTATTATCTTTGAGATATCATGATACATCAGCATTCGTTTTGGTGAAATTCTTAGCCATTATGGGTGCCATATTGCCTACTTTAACAAAAACATAAATGAGGCCAAGTAACAATACTCAGCATATGATAAAAAATACAGGCATTATCACCAATATCTCCTTCATAAGAACAAGATACTTTAAATTCATCAAATCTCAAAGAACGCTTAAACATTGTCATGCCAAGTAGATAAATATTTTTAAAACTACTTTTTTTCTTAAAACAACATCCTAGAATTGAAAACAAAGTTGTTGAGTGCCTATCCCAAGTAGCACTCATAATCTAAATTTTAGAATAAGTTTTCATTGTTTGAGAACATCAAAGATGATTATCTAATGTTTAGAAGCTTTCGTATGGTATATCATGTGCATGACAACGGATGCCCTTCTATATTCAAACCTTTTTATTTCAAGTGGCTATTTAAAGATCAATAATTGTTTACTCACTCTTCCTTGCAAAAATCTAAAAATTATTAGATTGCATGCAAATGGCATGTCAAGACATGTTAGAAGAGATAAAAACAAGTGCACTAATTGGCCTAGATTTTTTTGGCCATCCGTCATCGAAATGGGATCAAATCGTCACCTCATGCACATGCCAAATTGTTAAGATGAGCATACAATGTTCTCTTCATATCCCATTTAAAATAAAGTCCTCTTCATGTACTTTATTTTTAATTTCTCAAAAATTTCTAGAGGACAATATAGTATTTAAGTCAGGATTTGATCATTTCTCAAACATGACACACCGTATACTTTGCTCAAAGACAATTGATGCATACCATATTAAGGTATTCTTCAACGAAACAGTTCATCTTCAAGGCATACCTAATACTAATGTGTTAAATAGCAATATATATGTGTTATTTGTTGGAAAACATTTAAGAACAGTTTTGGCACAACATTAACATTCTTTTTAACTTTTCATCCACAAAATATTACTGATTGAGGCTGTAAATAAGTTCATAAGAAACATGTCACGTTGCCTAGCAGGGGAACAAAGACTTTGTACTTGCATCTTCTTATGACAGAATTGACACAAAACAACATAATTTTTTAAGACTACTAGCAACCACCATTCATGTTGTTTATGGTATAACCAAAAGAGACCTATTAATATACTTGATTTCCACAACATTCATTATCTAATTTATCATACATATCTACAAGCAACTTCCATGAACTGCAAGATACCACTAGAAAACAATTGAAAGCACAAATAATCAAATATACTGAGTATGCAAATACAAATAGAGCTACAACAAAATTTAACATATGTGATTATGTGCTAATAAAAAATCATCTAAAATGTTATGCCTCCTCTATATAAAAACTACATAGTAAGAACTATGGTCCTTACAAAACTCATACAAAAATAGAAATAATGCATAGCACATTGAATTGTCTGCTGACATAAGATTTAACACTATGTTAATGTACAGGATTTATTATCATTTGAAATTTGCAACTAACACTTTAGGTGATCAAAATCATCCCTCAAATTCAAGTTTACATTCGCATTCATAATTTTATAAGGGGACGCAATTATCATACATTAAACCTACAATAGAGCCAAGACACGCTCTTCATCAATGTAAGAAATTGTTGCCCTGAGAAAATATTTGATTTATTATAGGGGACTTTGAAAGCTTGCACCAAGTCTAGTAGCAGATCAACATAACTTCAACCTCACGGATTTGAGTTCCTCAAATCTTGAAAAACATTGATTCAGCAAATCATCCACATTTTACAGAAACACTTGCTAAATAAACTTACAGAAACACTTTCCATGATAATAAATTGTAAACTTTTTGCTTTAATTTTAAAATTTAAACTTTTGCGAGGACATTTTTTTAGAACTCTCATTATAATTGTCATGAATTTAAATTGTAATATTCTCATCTAAATTTAATTCAAATTTTGAATTTTAAGAAATAAATTATTTGAAAAACATTTTATAAAAAATAATCAACAAAGAAATTTGAATTAAAATCTCTCCTTTATTGACTTCATAAATTATTCTCTTAAATAAAGGTTTAATTTATTTCCTTTTTTTAACTCCTCAAGAGTTTGAATTTCAGAATTGAACGAGATATTTATGAATATTAATGAAGAATATAATGAAAATTGATTTTAGAATGAATAAAAATTATATTGGTAGGTTTTCCTTCTTTTATTGTTCTACCTTCTCTCCATAATTCTTTTTCAACTTTTTCCCTCTCTTGCTCTCAATGCAGAATATGCTATGACCTTTATCTCATCGTCAAATCAACTAATTACTCATTTATTTGTGGTCATCATTTTATTGCATTTTATAATCATTCTATGTATCATAATAGTTTCCATTAAAAACCACTTCAATGACGTTTAAAAGCCCAATGTTTAAATAGCACCACTAATTTATAGGCAGCAAAATTCCATATGGTCGTAGTAAGAAAAGTTTGTTAAATGTTAAATCATTTTGTCCAATCATTTTTTGGTACAGTTAGAAAAGAAATGTGAAACCAATGTGTTAAAGCTGAATGAACCTTGCAAGGGATATTTCGGATATAAGAAACTAGCAGCCTCATAACACTGCCACGAACTGGCTTTTGTCTTTGAGATATATACTGTTAAGAAAAACAAAATGTTATAAAGAGATGTCAAGCAAGTCTATGAATGTTGCTGAAGAAGAAATGTGTATACCAAAGTACTCTAGCAACGTCTGTCCGCAGGGGAAAAAAACAAAAGACACTGAAATCAGGCATACCTGCAAGATCATTACCAAAAATTTTGAAAGAGAGAGATCATCAACGTTTGATGGATCAAGCTTCTCGAGATCAATAATGCCATAACCCTCCTGCAATATAATGAAAAAAACAAATTTTAGAGCAATGAAATTTTACCAAGGCATTTGAAATTTTAGAGCATGCATTTATACATACATATATGTATATTGCATGTATGACAAAAAAATAATTGAAAACAATGGTGAAATTAATATGAAAAGGTTGTGAATGAATTTTGCTCCTCCTTCCTTGATTTTTTCAAAATTTGCTCATTTTAATTATAATTTTAATTGTTTACTTACATTATGTAGAGAAATATGCATGTCATTCTACTTCATCCTAGACCAATTTTTTGACTATTTCAATTTCCTCTCTCTTCTTACTCTCATCATTTTTCTTCTATTTTCTTTTTTAATTTTAAATATTTATTTACTTATTGCTTATGTTAATTAGAGAAACACCAAATGTCTTTGATCGCTATAGGTCACCCTCAACTAATTTGAAATTTGTTTAGCCCATCATCATCAAACACTAGAATAAGCTTGATTAATATCTAGCCTCCATCTCATTATATTAATTATGATGAATTAGATTTTATGTTTAGGGTTATTTAAAGCAGTTCTTTTAGCCGATAAGTTCATTTTTTGAATATAACCACAAAACAAAGAGAAGTACGCCAGTCAAATCAATTGGCTACCCGGTAGGCTTTGTGAGATGATAGGAGAAGGCAGGCATGTAGCGGTGAGACGATAGCCAAATTTAGTGAGATTTGGTTTCTTAGTTTAAAGCCTATCTCTTTCTAAGGGAAAAGTCAAAGATGAAGCCAGTAGGTAGATTGTGATGACCCATGTTAGGTTGGTAACAACCAATCTAACATCGGATGCATCTTTCCGCAGGATCATATTAGCGATTAGGTAAAATAGCAGTTAAACTCATCCAGATCCATTCAAGTATAAGAATAACATTCATTCAATTTAAAGTAAACAATATTCAGAATTTATTACATAACTTTCATTATATAGCAAATAATTATCCCTTGAAGGGGAGGCAGTTAGAATTCGTTAATTTCCCGCTCCATAACTTTAAACAATATCGGACTCTTCCCACTGTATCTGATCTGACATTATAAAAATAATGTCTTAGTGCACATTCTAAATACAAAGGATATTAAAATACACTTTAAGCAAAATGGAAGGCAAAAATGATAATGATTGCAAGGATATATAATTTATTGCAAATAAAAGATGATCATGTCTCCTACAAAATGAATATCTTTTGTCACAAGCCAAGATGAAAATGGAAAAGCAATAATAGCATAAAAATTCATGTTTATGTTTATGATATTATGAAGCAATGTTAGCGGCTCTGACAGGCAAAGTCAGAACCATGAGGCTAGGTTCATAAAAATGCAGTTAAGCATAACCTTCACCTGGGACCCCTTAAAGGCTACAGATGGCACCTTCACCTGGGCCTCTTTCAAGGCTCTAGATGGCAACCTTCACCTGGGCCCCCTTTAAAGGCTCCAAATGGCATCATATATGCATTTAAGCATAACCTTCACCTGGGCCACCTCAAAGGCTCCAGATGGCACCCTTATAACTCCTGATGTACTAACCCCATCCCTAACTTAATTCAACCTCTGTTTTCAGAACCCTTTGTAACATTCACAAGATACATAAACATCATTTTGCCTCTCTTACATGATTCGTAGTAAGAGTAAAGCATTTAAATAACAATATAAAATAGGTTCAAAGCGATACTTAAGCAGCAAAAAGGTGAAAGCATAAAATTAATATCCAATGTATCTTTTATGTTTGGCTTAAAAAGACAATTCACTCACAAACTTGATGTATCTGCAAAAGTTATAATTGAAACTCTATAAAATTTTGAAAGCCCTTGCTTGCTCTATGAACGCTTAATATTTTTATTCTTAAACTTTTGGTTAATTACGAACCTTGTGGTTCTTTGTTCTCATAAACTTGTGATGCATATAAGTTATCTTTGGTTAAGAGATTATATGAGTTAATTTGGAATAATATGGAGGAAATCAGTATTAAAATTCGTGTATTCTTTACCCTAAGTGAGCTTTCTCTATAGGTTTGAAATGCAACATAGATTATTCTAAAGTATTTAATAGCATTGAAATCTTTATTTTCCAAATTGCACACATATTGCAAATTGATTTCAAATGGAGAATTCCTCGATTTCATCATTAATAACTGCGTACAAATTTAATGAAATTATATGTCAATTATAAATCTCTAGCTTACAAATTTTGGTTCTATGCTAATACACTTGCATCTTATTATTGAACAAGTTTTGACTCAATTTAGTTAGTCTTTCGATCTTCTAACTATTAAAAACTCCAAGATTACATCAACATACTAAGTTAACTGCAATTAGATCTTAAATCACAATAATACTAATATGAAAGATTGACTAAATTCACGAAGAACTCTCCATAATACTCAAGCTAATAACTGAAATTTATCACAATATTCAAAAATAAATTTCATTTTAATTCTTAAAAAGTTAAACCCACTATAAAATATTTTGATATAATAAATAAATAAGCGACAAAGTGAAATAGCATGCCAAAGCAAATTCCTAGCTATTTAATTTTGATTATTATTATTGTTATTATTATTATTATTATTATATATATATTACCCTTTTAAAATAACCGAACACAGAGTTCTTACATTACGTTAGTCGAGCGCACAGAGAAATTGGTGCAGAGGATCGGGCGATTGGGCGCGAAATCGAGCGGAAGAGGTCGGCGCGGAGTCTAGCGGAGGAGGCAATCGCACGGAAGTAGAGATCGTGCACTATGAGCCTCTGACTTCCGTCTCTCGGCGCACGGAACTACGAGCGGAAGGAGGATCGAGCGCAAAGGGGAGACGATTGGCTCTTGCTGCTGGCCGTCGGCTCAGGTGCCCTCCTACGGCTTGAGCGGAAGAGAAGAGGAAAGAGTCGAGAGAAGGCAGTGACGAATCGAGCGGTATGCGCTCGATTAAATAGGGTGTGTGTGCGTAACGCACACCCGTTTCCTTCGGCTGCTTTGTGTGGATCACGGTAATTAGCGAACAAAAACAAAAATGACGTGTTTGAAGGAATTGAGCGGTTCACATTTCTTTCCTGATAGAACCGTCGGTCTTAATTGTCGACGGTTTCTAAGCCTTCGTTTCATGTCTTTCCTTCTTCTAATTTAATTTCAATTTAGCATTAATTGGATTTGAGAATATTATCGTGCAAATAGATCGAAGATTATTCGAATCGAGTAAGGACGAATCGAAGGACCTTCTCCTACGATGAGCTATGAATCGAAGGCAAATCGAGTTGAATGAGCTTCATTCAACTCGAGCTAATCAAAGAAAAATGAGCTGCGAGAATGAGCTTCGAATTCGAACGAGGGTTGTCTTCAACCTTGCTTCGTTCAACTCTAGCAAATCGAACGCGAACGAGATGCGAGAACGAGCTTCGATCTCGAACAAGAAGAACGAGCTGCAAGAGTGAGCTTCATTCGGCTTCCTCATGTTCGTTTCCTCTGTATAAGACAAAAAAATCAGTCAATTTTGGATTACCACAAGCCTTTTATGGAATGCTAAAACTTTTACCTCAAAAATTTACTTTGTCTAGCATTTTTTCATGCCAAATACCTAAATTCCTAAATTCCAGGTAAAAAATAACTTCACTCTAGATTTACCTCATGCCAAACAACCCCTAAATAAAAGTAAATTAAAAACTTCAAGTTCAATTTTTAAGTTAGCTCATAACAAATAAATATAATATATAAAAGAATTGTCGTTCTCATTTTAAAATACCCAAATTTTTATATTAAGGGGCTATTTCGCATGAGGAAATTATAATTATATTACTTTATTGTTGTTTGGTAGTATTACTGGAAATTTAATATTTTTTTTTTTAGAATGAAATAATATGTGTGGTGTTTTAAGTAAATTGGGGGGGGTTAAAATTACCCCCCTAAAAATTTTCTTCTTAGGGATTTGATCGAACAATTCATTCGAACAATTCGATTATTTCGTTCAAATCTATTTCGAACGATCGATTTCAATCGATTTGAATGGAATCAATTTCATTCCAATTGATTTTGAACATCGATTTTCATCGAGAAGATGACAACACCAGAAATCGTTCGTTCGAACGAAATTGTTTGTTCATTCGATTTTGTTAGTTCAAACGGTCGAGCTCCATTGCTCCACTCAGCCCTCGTAATATTATACCCATTTTACTTCAAGCCAAATATAAGTAATCTCACTTTACTCGAAAATATTTTACTACACTGATCTTACTTTAAACCAAATAGCCCCCTTCAACAATTTTCTTCTTTAAATAATTGCCCTCACCTTCATTGTAATCTTGAACAGCCTACCTAAATAGAAAGTTCATCATCCAACACCTTTGCTATTCTTCATTACTCTTTATAAATCTATAATAAAGTAAAAATACATTAAATTGATTAATCTTAATTTTTGTAACTTAACCACCATGGACATAACCAATCAAGTCCTTCTGTTTCAAACATTTAAAATAGCCCAATGGTTCATGGCTTCTTTGAACTCATCATTTTTCACTAAGGCCATTAATGAATTTGGTAAATTTTGAGTCATTATGCTAATGACCAACAACATCTGTCAACTATAGTACCAAATCAAATCAAATTATTCTACGAATTATTACACAAAATTTAACACCCAATAATGAAGTACAAATAATTTATAAAAAATTTTAAATTTGAAAAATCACATATGCTTAACAAGGATCAGGTTGCATAACATTGAAGAGTTGTTCTAATTTTCTCAATGAATTTTCCTATGCACAGATTGTATTCATTGATGTCACATATTCACCTAATAAACAAAATAGATAGCATTTAGAATGTTAAACTTAAATGGATAAAGCATTCCATGGCATGAACTAAAGAGAATTGGGTGAATTGACCATGACTGATAAAATTGAAGTGTTAGACATGTAATGGGAAAATTCTATTAGCAAATAAGAGAAATTGTCCCAAGATAATCCAAGTGCAACTAGTATAAAACTAATACTAATTTATTAAAATAACAATCCTCAATAGCTATTCTTCTCTTCCAGCTCAATTTCTGTACCTCTCTCTTCATCTTCTCAAGCTTACTTTTTTAGTAAAACTCAATGACTCCTCTACTCCACAGCTCAATTTTAATTTCTTGGAGAACTCTAAGCTCGTTTCCCACCACACCTCTTCATCTCCTCTTTCGGATTATCTTTTCTAATTCATGATAGTGAAAACCATCAAAATCAAGAATTTCTAGTATTTCATAATTTAGCCTTTTTCTTCACATTTAAAGGATTTGGGGCAATAATAAGAAATGTGGATTTACATTAAATCCCTTGCTGGAGCAAATCTTGCATAGATGCTACAATGTTGAAAACTTTTTGTTAAGATGTTGGCCCCCTGTTAAGAAGTTCACCGAAAATTGGTCCTCCAGGTCTTATAAGTTGTAAGCTCCTTTGCATTAATAATTAATTACCAAAAAAAATCAGTGATGATATAACAGTTAATTAACATTGATTTCTTACCAATCAGCTCTCAAGAATTACAAGAATAGCTAACAAAAAAGCATTTCTTTTTTTCATACATCCAAGTTCAAATGGAGAAACTAATGCCATAGTAACACCAGTGGCCCATCAAATGCTTCGAATGCTTCTTGTTTTCGCCTAGGAAGATGCGTGAGAAGAAAAAATGGTAAATAACCTCTCGCATGCACTAAAATAATTGGTGTAGATTCGAATGTGCAACATTTAATTTAGGCTAATTGCCATAAAAAAAAACCCTTAAGAAAACTAGTTGCAAAATTGCCCTATATCTATTAACACCATCACCTATATTAAACGGTTAGAGGACTTAAAAGATCGCATGACAACTTTGAGGGACCATTTTGGCCACTTAGAAATTTAGGAACTAAATAGGTTCCTTTAACAAAATTAAGGGATCAAACCGCTTATTTTCTCAATAATCTGCAGTTTTGATCCAAGTTTTAAAGGAGTTCAATCCCTAATTTCCTTGTAAGCCATGTGATTTGAACATCTTTATATTAAGCATAAAAATCATCAAATATAAAAATTAGTGCACATGCAACCCTTGCCAACTCCAAATCGACCATGAGCAGCTCTCATCAGCCATCCTATAGCCCTCAATGGCCCTCCTGCTCACATGCCAACAGTGCATGAGTCCCAAGAACATGTCAGCCCTCAGAGACCAATGGTTGAACTTCACAGCTATCTTCGGCTCCACTATCCCTCACCAAGTTCTCTCCAGCTATTTGTTTCTTTTGGTTTTCTTTTTTTTATTTAACTCTAGATTTATTTTCCACTCAAATAAGCCTCAAAATCTAATTACATCGTAAGAATTCTAAACATCAAAAAACTTTTTACACAATTTAGTTTACCCAAATATATTTTCCAGTAATTTTATTTTACTTTAGGATTCATTTTACCATATAAATCAAATAGCCCTTAAATCAAATCTTATGTCACCAAGGTGTATCATTTTTTGGATTC
The DNA here is from genome assembly GCA_016760335.1 of Gastrodia elata. NCBI lineage: Eukaryota > Viridiplantae > Streptophyta > Magnoliopsida > Asparagales > Orchidaceae > Gastrodia > Gastrodia elata. Next base: position 32,490,450 of record CM028678.1, on the reverse strand, counting down.
ATGGTGTGATAAAATAATATCAAAAGGTAACTTTAAATAAAATATTTCTTAACTCTCACTGGGATTGCAAGGTAGATAAATTAGTTACTCCTTGAATTCTATATTTATAAAAGATGTATATCACTATACCTCACAGTATTATTTGTTCACATATGCTTTCCTTATTTTGAAGAAAAACACCTACAATAACAAAATGTTACAATATTAGTAACAGCTTAAGAATTAATTCTAATGAAACTGCACATATTCCAAAAGTCTTCTTCATAAGTCAAGATTTCTCCGCTACTCAATCAGTTGAAAATATTGTATGATGTGAGCTCTCTTGTTGTGCTAGAGACACTAAATATAATCCAAATCCTACAAGCCAACCTTACATCACAATCGCTCAATTTGTTCAAGCAATCCAACAAGCCTGCACAATAAGAAATTGCAAATGTACCGACTACAACAAAGTCTCAATACATGACAAGAAGAACAACTTCAAGCCTTAATCCCACTAGGGGTCAGCTACGTGTATCCTTTGCTTCCATTATGCATTATCAAATAAAACCATCCCCTAAGTTCCCAATAGAGAAGTTCCTTCCGAATAATTTCTTTCCATATCTTTTTGGACATTCATCTTTCTCTTTTAATACAGGAAAAATTCATAAACTCAATTTTCTAACATGGGTGTTGCATGGTCAATGCTTAACAAGCCTAAACCATCTAAGGCAGCATTCGCTAATCTTATTCACTATTGAAGCCACTCCAACATTGATACCAATTAACTCATTTCACATTTTATCCTATAAGCATACCCACCCATCCACCTAAGCAACCTCGTCTCAGTACCACGTATTTTATTGATAAGTTTCTTTTTTATTGGCCAACATTCAACCCCATACAATATAGCTGGTCATATAGCTGCTCTATAAAAAAAAAATTTAATTTTGAGAGGAGTTTTTGAATCACACAACACTCTAGAAGCACTCCTCCATTTCATCCAACCTGCTTGAATACTAATAAATACATCACTCTTTATTTCTCATTTATTTTGAATAATTGAACCAAGTACTTGAATATCTCTTCATGATCACATGGTCCTCAATAGTTAAATCCTCAAGATTAGGGCTTTTAATACAATTGAACTTACACTCATATATTATGTTTTAGATATATTAAGAGGAAAACTTTAAGATTTTAAAGTGGTTCAATACAAATTAGATTTTGTTTATCAATAAGAAAAATGTCATATGCAAATAACATGCACCAAAGAATCTCCTCTTAAATGTGCTCAATAACAATATCCATAATTAAAGCAAAAAGATATGGGTTGTAAGATAATCCTTCATGCCAATAGTAACAAAAAATCATTAGACAAGCCACTTTGCAATCGAATACATGTTATATCCTTATTATACATAACTCTAATAATATCAATATAAACAACACAAATCCATTTTCTCTACACAACTCTCTAAAAAAACTTTTCTTGGCACTCATATGCATTTTCAATATCAAAAATTAAATGAAGACCATCCTTTTCTTTCTGTAATTTTTCCATCAAACGTCTTAATTTATTTACAGCTTTCATGGTAACTCTACTTGGCATAAAACTAAATTGATTTTAAAAAATATAAGTATCCCTTCGTAATCAGCAATAAATTACTCTCTTAAAATTTCAAAGTATGGCATTAACTTGATTATTCTATAACTAGCACAATCTTGAGTATGATCTATATTCTTGAAATTAGATATAATACTACCCTTTTTTCACTCATCTAGCATTTTTTAATCTTCAAAATAATATTAAATAATTTGGTATGCCAAGAAATTCCTTACTCACCTAATATTTTCATACATCAATAGGGATTTCATCTGATACTACCACTTTCACGCTCTTCATCCTCTTTAAAGTATTCTAAAGCTCAATTATACTAATACGGCAAATGAAAGTGTGATAAAAACTATTTTTTATAACAATTAAACTCACTTTAATTAATTGTATTGGTATAAACTTCATTAAAAAGCTTAGTAAAATAATTTATTCATCTAAATTGAATATCTTCATGCATAAGAAAAGTTTTTTAATTATTATCTTTAATATATTAAATATAAGTCAAATCTTTAATTTTTTTATCTCTTAATTTAGTTAGCTTATATATGTGTTTCTCCCCCTCAGCAGTTTCTAAGTTATTAAATAATCCTTAAATGTTGCACTCCTAGCATCACGAACTGTTATTTTGGAAACACAACAAGGTAGTTTATATTTCTTTCAATCACCTCAGTACTATATTTAAATCATTCTTTATATCACGCCTTGTTATCTTTAAACTTAGTATGAACATCTTGTTTCCACCACCATACATCTTTATTATAAAGTACTCTCTTTTAACTCACCAAATAAAATATGTGTTGCATTGCAAATACATTTAGTAACCATACTCTACATAAGGTAGACTTCACCCTCAAAATTTTATTGTCCAAATTTTAAAACTTCATTACTAAAAATATTTATATTACTCTTTTTAAGATTTCACCATCTAGTTTTATACATATTCTAAATTAATATTACTTTTATTACTCCTTATTTTCAAATCTAAAACAAATAAACAATGTTGAGTTATCAAATAATCACTGAAATTATTTTACAATTTTAACAAAATAATTTTTTTTTCTTTAAGAGAGTAATTATTCCAAGTATAAGAAACCCCATTTTTATAAGTAATAATATGATTCCCATTTTTTTTAAGTGATCAATCATAAGATTATAAATCAAAGTAAACTCCAAAATCATTCTTCGTTCTTTATTAATTTTTCCAAAATCAAAATTATCATGAATATTATTAAATTCTTTAGCATGTCCATTTAAATCTCCTCTTATATAAAGCATCTTCTCTTGAAAAATATGTCTTGAACCAACTTATCAAATTTTGTCAAAATCTTTCTTTTATACACATCCAATCCTATTTTGAGGGCAAGAACATTCACAATATTATAATTTATTTTATTAATTATATTTTTTTAAATATATAATTCTATCTCTCAATCTTTTAACTTCTACTTTATTATCTAAATCCTAATCTAGAATGATACTCATGTCATTCCTATGACGACTTTTACCGAGTACCACAGTTTAAAGCCTAAATTATCATTTTCTTTTGCTTTCACTCCCAATATTCCAACAATTTAATTTTGAGTTAGAATCATATACTAGTTACTTTACTTGCTGTGATGACCCATATTAGGTTGGTAATAACCAAACTAACATCGGATGCATCTTTCCGCAGGATCATATTGACAGTTAGGTAAAATAGCAGTTAAACAAATATTTAAGCCATTCAAATATAAGAAACAACATTCATTCAATTTAAAATAAATAGTATCCAGAATTTATTACATGGCTTTCATTTTACAAAAATAAATATCCTTTGAAGGGGCAGTTATTTTCTGTTAATTTGTCGCGTCATGTTTTTAAACTATCTCAGCTTCCTCCAGTTGTAACTGATCTGGCACTATACAAATAATGCCTTAGTGCACATTCTAAATACAAAGGATATTAAAAATATACTTAAAGCATAGCGAAAGATAAAGAAAAATGAGATAACAATTGCAGGGAAATACAGTGTGTTTCAAATAAAAGATGATCATGTCACCTGCAAAATAAATGTTCTGTTCACATGCCAAGTGTCAAAAGGAAAATCAACAATAGCGTAAAATTCATGTTTATGCTTATGACTTGATATTATGAAGCAATAATAGCAGTTCTGTTGGGCAAAGCCAGAACCATGAGGCTGGGTTCATATGCATTTAAGCATAAACCTCACCTGGACCCCCTTAAGAGCCTCAGATGGCAACGTGCATTTAAGCAACCTTCACCTGCCTCCCTCAAAGGCTCCAAATGGCACCCTTATAGCTCCCGAGGACTAGCCCCGTCCCTAACCTATTCATGCTTCGTTTTGGAACCCTTCTTGCAACATTCACAAGATACATAAATATCATTCAATTTCTCTTACATCATTAGTAGTAAGAATAACGTATTAAATACAAAATAGGTTCAAAGCGATGCATAAGCAGCAAATGATAGTAAGAAGTATAAAAATAATATCCAGTGTACCTTTTGTGTTTGACTTATTCAAGACGATTCACTTACAAATTCGATGCGTCTGCAAAATTTATAATTAAGATTTTATTAAACTTTGCCATGATCTAATTATAAGATTAAAACTTATATTCTTATTCCTAAGCCTGATTTTAGCTAACAAACTTAGGATCTCAAAGGATACCATAGGGAATTTATAAATTTATCAACCCTAAAAATTGTTATTACCTCGTAAGATAACATTTCTCTTATGCTTTATTTGCATTATATTTTATGCTCTTAGTCAAGAAATAATATATGAGCTGTATCAAAAATATATTGCACCTTCCTTTGATGTAAGATAAAAATATGATGCATATAAGATAAATTTTAGAATTTAAATGCAAGATTTAAAGATTTATACATATAAATCTTCTCAAGAATTTCTATCATTCGGCTATCCTTCTCTCGCTCTCTCCATCTCACTTGATCGGCTGGAGATAAAAGGAAGCGGCAAGAGTTCATACCTTACTCTCGATCGAATGCGCTAGATCGGCGCCAAATCGAGCGGAAGAGGAGAGGAAGGATCGACGCACAGACGAAGGGATCGAGCGATTGGGCGCAGAATCGAGCGGAAGAGGCGATCGAGCTGAAGAGAAATCGGCGCAGAGGAGAAATGATCGTGCGTGCTGGGAAGTCGATTGCACTCTTGTTGGCTTTTGTCGTCGGTCGCAGGCAAGGATCGAGTCCCCGTTGCTCGCTTGCCTGCTGTGCGCTTCCGTCGGGTGCTGTGCGGTTCGTCCGTGTGGGTGAGAGTCGAGCGACTGAGAGGGAGAGAAGACTTGCTCGAGTGGTGAGAGTCATTCAGCTCCTTCCGGTTAAATAGGACGTGCGTATGTAACGCACGTCCGTTTCATTCGGGCTGATTAGCCGGTAAGTTACGGGTAATTACCTTTATTACTCTATGCATACCTTCCTAATACAGCTGAGATTTAATTATTTAACAATTTCTAAAAGGGGCAGCCGATTCTTGCCTTGAATATGGGTCTTAATGAGGCAATTTATGCTTTACTAATTTATGAATGTGTTAATGACGAGTCTTAATTTGAAAACTTTAAACGAATTTGAAAACTTCCTTAATCAATATTTGTAACCGAAGAGTTATTTTAGCAGAAAATTATTTTAATGACAAATATAAATTCCTATTTCAGCATTGAGTTTGAAAATTTTCCTTAATTAATATTTGTAACCAAAGAGTTATTTTAGCGGGAGATAATTTTAATGACAAATATAAATTCCTATTTCAACATTGAGTTTGAAAAACTTCCTTAATCAATATTTGTAACCGAAGAGTTATTTTAGCGGGAGATGGTTTAATGGCAAATATAAATTCCTATTTCAGCATTGAGTTTGAAAAACTTCATTAATCAATATTTGTAACCGAAGAGTTATTTTAGTGGGAGATGGTTTAATGGCAAATATAAATTCCTATTTCAGTATTGAGTTTGAAAACTTCCTTAATCAATATTTGTAACCGAAGAGTTATTTTAGCGCGAGATGATTTTAATGACAAATATAAATTCTTATTTCAACACTGCGTTTGAAAAACTTCCTTAATCAATATTTGTAACCGAAGAGTTATTTTAGCGGGAGATGGTTTTAATGACAAATATAAATTCATATTTCAGCATTGAGTTTGAAAAACTTCCTTAATCAATATTTGTAACCGAAGAGTTATTTTAGCGGGAGATTTTTAACGGAATGAAAACTGAAATTTGCAGGAGATTTTAACGAAAAAGAAACTGAAATTTGTGGGACATTAATATTTTCCTTACAAATGACCTAGGGTCATTACACTTACATTCATCCATAATGCAGGAACTCTTACTTATCTAACACTACACCCATGAGCTAATATAGTGGCCTTTACACACTTTTCATTATATTCAAACAATGCAATGTGTCCTTACCAAGAAGCATCCTAGCTCTAGCACAATTTTTTAAGGGATTCATGACATAATACAATTCGACAAAATATTATGTTAGTTATCGACTACCTAGCGCAACCCTCCTCCTTGTTATGTGTGGAGAGCCTTTAGTGCCCAAAAGTAGCAAAAGCGTTGCACGCGCCGCAGCGCGCTCAGGCAGTTCTTACTCGAGAGCTGAGGCGTTGTCGCGCGCCTCAACGGTCAGAAATTGAGTAGCAAGTGCTGCAACGCGCCGCAGCGAAAATCGTCGTTGCAGCGCACCGCAGCAGAAATCGTCGTTACAGCGCGCCACGGCGATCTAAACTCGAGACTGCGGGCGCTACAGCGCGCCGCAACGGATTCAATTCGAGAACGCAGGCGCTATGACGCGCCGTAGCGCCAGTCGGAAATATGCACGGTCCAAGTTAAGCCCTAAGCAAATTTGGAAGGCATTTTGGATATTTTAGGGCTCGTTTCTCAGCTGGCTACTTAAGCAAATAGGTTGAAGGAAAACCAAAGTGTGTTGACATTTAGTATGGAGGCTAAGGCTGCTGTGAGGAGAAGAACCTTATAAAAACCCTAAGGAGTTGCAGTGCAAGGTAGCCCTTGCAAATTGGAGGAGATACTCCAGGTGGTGACTACTTCTTCTCCTCTCCATTCTAGAATAAGAGCTAGAGCATTTGTGCTGAGGTGATAATCTCTTTGTAGCTCTGTAAATTTCAAGTTATTCTAGTGGATTCTCTTGTGGTGTGGCTCCAAGAAATACTTTCTTTCCTCACCCAAATATTTTCATATACATCAATAGGGATATCATTTGATCCTACCACATTTTCATTCTTCATCCTCTTTAAAGCATTCAAAATTTTAATTTTACTAGTATGGAAAATAGAAATGTAATAAGAATATTTTATAACAATTAAAATTATTTATATTAATTATATTGGTATGACATCTAATAAGAAGCTAATAATTCATCTAAGTTGAATATCTTTATCCTTAGAAAAACTATTTTAATAATTGACTTTAATATATCTAACACTTAACTACAAAAAATATAATGGGGTACTCTCCCTTTTGATTTACAATTAAACTATTTGACACATTGTGAATAACTAGCAACTAAATTTCACATAAGATTGGCTTCATCCTCAAAATCTCATTGTCCAAAATTTAAGACTTAACTACTAAAAATATTTATATTACTCTTTTTAAGATTTCTTCATCTAATTTTATAACATATTTTAGATTTAAGATTACCTTTATTACTCTTATTTCCAAATCCAAAATGAATAAATGATGTTGAGTTGTCAAATAATCACTTGGAATGATTTTACAATCTTTACAAAATAAACAAATTTTCTTTAAGAGAAAGTAATTGATCTAAGTTTTAGAAATTTTAATTTCTATAAGTGATGCTAAGTTTTACTTCTTTCTTAAAATAAATGTTAGCAATCATAAGTTACAACATAAAGCAAATTTCAAAATCATTCTTTCTTCTTCATTAATCTCTCCAAACCAAAACTTTCATGGATACTATTGAATTCTTTAATTGCCCTTCATATATATCCATTTAAATCTCCTCCTAGAAAAAGTATCTCCTCTTGAGGTATTCATTGAACCAACTCATCAAATCATGCCAAAATCTTTCTTTTATGCATATCCAATCCTATTTGAGGGGCATAAACACTTACAATATTATAAGTTTTTCAATTAATTATAAATTTGAAGTATATAATTCTATCTCCAACATCTTAACTTCAACTACATTTTCCTTTTAATTTTATTTAAAATAATACCTACATTTTTATACTAACGGCAAGAATTCACAGCATAAATTATCAATTTATTTTTCTTTCCCTCCCACCCACTTAGTTCCTTAAAAGCATAATATATTAATACTTCAATTTATTATAACATCAACTAACTCAAAAAAGTTGTCAATGAGAATGACAATATTCCAACTATCTAATCTTAATTTAGAATCATAGATTAGCTTATTTACCCACATTCGTCCATAATGTGAAAACCATTGCTTATTTAATACTACACCTGGGCACTGATATAGCAGCCTTTACATAATTTTCACTACACTCATGCAATCCAGTGCATCACTTCTAGAAAATGCCCTAGCTCTAGAACAATTGTTTAAGGGATACCTGACATAATAAGATTCGATAAAATATTACATTGATTGTCGACTACCTAACGCATCCCTCCTCCTTTCACATCTAAAACTTGGAACCCGACAATAGCAGAGTTTATCACAATAAAAAAATGTTCGATGTGTGTTATGGTTCAACATACCCATGCGGATAAAGAAAAAAGGTTTGTCATAGACTGAGTGCTCTAAGGAGAAATCATGGGATCCCAAATAATGAAATTCAAAATATTTCTTAATACTACTAGTTGGATATACCTTGAAACTAAATATATATATATATATATATACAATAAATTATAATTACATTGCATTACTATTTCAAATGTAAAAATATATAAAGAAATAGATGCATAGAAAACAATGAAAGTTTTATTTTACATTATATAATTTGGCTATTTTATTCTGCACTTATTATCATAATAATCTTAAGCTCCATTCCCTTATTATATTCAAGTGTATTATTATTTTTATATTAATATAACAAACGTTACCTAATAGGTTTTCCTTACAAGTAATCCAAGTTTATTGGCAAGTCTATAACTTAAGAGTTCATAATTTTGCAAAAATAAATTTATGTCAGCATTAATAATTATTTGAGTCTATTTTACTCATGGGATGAGATTACTTACTTTCTTGTTGCAATACAGAGAGCTTTTATTTCTATTTCTAACTGGTTTTTCCTATTACTGATTTTTGAACTGCTGAACTTTTGAACAATGGATAATAATCTTTTAATATATATAAATTTCTTTCTTTTGTGAAAAAAAAAATTATTTTATATTATTTCATCATATCCATAGTGTTATGGTGTACCTTTCAGACTCAAAGTGGGACAGACGACAAACTTCTTTAATAAATTTGGGTAACTAAAATGGAATATACAAGTAATATATGATAACAGAACATCATGGCAACTTTGAGGTAGATAAAATTAAACTACAATTAACTAAACCAACTCGTTATAAGATCTAAGTGGTAAGATACAAAGAAATAACTAACAATCAAGCTGAAGGTAGCAAAAAATGAGGCTGTGAAATAGAGTAGTAGCAAAATGAGTAGAAAGTTGATCATTTATTAAGAACAAAAGTAAAAAATGTATTTGGAAATTTTAGGCATGTACAATATTGGACAACAGAACAGTAATAAGATTGGTAGAAAAAATTAACGAAAAATGGACAGGAGGCAATTATGCTAAAGATACCATAGCTACAAAAACAAACTATACCCACATCCATTATGGACACAGAATTCTTCAACATTTTGTGGCAGATATTTTCTATAAACAAGCGTGTCATCTGGCACGTGGATACAAGTGCATGCACTTGAGATGAAAATGAACCTGAAAAAAAAAAAACTTTTTAGGCATCAATCTGAAGCCAACAAAGAAAATGTATATAACCCTTAATCAGAATTTCTTTACAAAACATTAAGCTTCCGTTTGTTCTATGACTAAAGGTTGAAGCTATAAAATAGCCAATACTTGGAAACTTACTAGAGGGAAAGTTCCTCAACGCAATGCGTATGCGGTTTCGAACAAACAATATGCTTTCATTTGTTGGATCTTCCACCCATATTTGGTTGCCACCTAGACAAATCTACCAAAATGAATTAAACACGTTAATAAATAGCTTCAAGAAAATCACAGCAGTGCTAAAACAATATGCTCAAAATGACTTAAACTGATGGAAAATTAGAGAGCATCATCAAAAAAGGTGTCGAAAATGAGGTCAGCATAAGTTTAATGCAAGATGCTAAGTTATTATAATTTTGCTAATAAAAAAACAACTCAATGGAGCGATGTTGGTTGGGTTACCCAAGTTGCAATGAAGAAGAGATGAGAAGATTGCAAACGTACTGATAATGCAAAAGATTGAAAAAACTAAATGAAAGATCATGTCGAGTTTTGAGAATACTTAGTTAAGGGATTTAAATTTCCCAGAGGTGGTTATCCAAGAAGGCTCTGGTCTGGTTGACTAGAGAGACAAAGCACCGAAATGATTTATCATAGTAAGAGTATTGAAAACTCTATTATAAAGCTTATCATCCAAATTACAATGACAATTTACAGGATAGATGAAATTTCATGTGTTAAAATAATCACTAGTGTGTGTTGGAGTACGAGGTTTACAGTTGGCAATAGTGCCAATGCTCCACAGAGGACTTTTAACAAGTTGAACTAGTAGAAAAGATAGCACCTGCCAAAACATAATGGAAGAGGATTTGGGTAACCAACGGATCAAAGCTTATGAGAATTAGGGTAATCAACACAAAATATGTTCAGAATAAAACGTAGAAAGAAAACAACACATTTTAAGCTGGTCCAATAGACCATCAGATCTACATCCACTCTTTTGGGGTCTTCACTCTTTGCTTAACCTATTAAGCCAAAAGAAACAAAATAAAATGAGCTTAAACTAAATGCTTCAAGAAATTAAGAGAAATAATGGGTTCCCTAGAAAAATAGTCCAAGTAGCAATGGAAAGGTTCGGATAAAGCCACTCTCCAATAGTTTTCTTCTCCTTTAATCTTGCCCTGCCTATTATGATCCTTTGAAAGACTTGCACCAACTTGCTAAGGCATTTGGGCCAAGAAAAGATTAAAAGCCACATGCACAATGATGGCAAATGGCTCAAGTAGACAATGTGTTTTGTCTTTGAGTTGCAAAAGCAATATAATGTGGCAAAAGAAGATTGGCTGGTATGGAGGTGGACTAACATCATCCCACGTGATACCAAAGTTCGCCTAACAACATCCTACAATGGAAATGGATACCTCGATAGAAGTGTGGGTACTCTCCTCCCTTGTTTTTGGCCAAATAAATGCTTGTTCCTTTGATCATAATGTTGGTAAATAATGCCGGATGGTGGTTTCCTTCTTCCGTTCTTCAATGAGTAGGTTTGTCTCAGACTTATTGACACATGGACGATTGGGATCAGATCCCAATTTTTTGGCAGTAACAAAAACACAGGCTGCTTTGTTGATTAGCTGAAAGCAAGGTGTCTATATCATCAAATACCCTAACCCATTCAATCACAATGGAGAATAGCACTTTCCTATCTGCACCTAAGCATTGTGAAGGATATTTATAACATAGTGGCTTCTCCATATATGACTCAAAGGCCTTACAACACTTCAAAAGCAAAGTGAGGTGAGCTCTTTTTGAAACTAATTTAAAATAGGTGCTATCTTTTTCTTATATGGAATCTTCTCGAGAATGAAAGCAAACTTTTCTCAATATTATTGATTCACTGTCAACTTGATACTCCCTTAGATCCACCGTAAATTATACAGTCAAGTATGAGTTGCAACCATACAAAATCTCTGCATTGAAATCTTCAAAATCAAAATCTTTAAACTCCTTGAGCCAAAGATGGAAATGACCATATCTTGGATCAAAAATTATAAAAATAATTCTTCTCGACTTTGCAGGTCATTGGCTTAACTTAAATCTTTTCTGTTAACATTTTAATCAACGAACGAACAATCGGAGATAGACGTCCATCTACTCCCAAGTCTACACTTTTGGGTTAAACCTTAAACCTAACAGTAACCTTTTGTCACCAATCTTTTGCTTTTATGAGGCTCGATCATGGCGCTTCTTCCAACACATCAATTCCAAATGGCATGTCTTTTTATAATAGTTGCATATTGGTAATTGTCAACTCCTTTTCCTTATTGAGCAATAGCCATGAACAAGATAGTATTTGCCAAGTGTTAGTTGGGAGGAATTCTACAATGACAAATCTCTTCTTAGTTGACACCCAAGTCTTCTAATACTAAGTCTCTTAGCAACAAATTTTCCTTTAATCTTCCTCATTAGCATGAACCATGTTATTAGCTTGACTGGTACCCCTTACTTCATGCATTGCCATCTTAATAGTTGCTTAAAATCCTAACTGATGTTAGTTAGAACATACTCATCATCATAGGACAACTCCATAATAAGAGCAACTTGTTGGCATTCAATGGCATATTGCTGAATCTATTGATCTTTCTTCAGCTTGAGACAGCCATTCTATCATCTTTCAGTTTTATATACAATCCAATAGAGTCTCCCAAATAAGTTGTTTGAATCATTGTCAGCTGAGTGTATCGATCTTCACTTCAACATTTCATCACACTTAGGAAATATAAGCCATCCTCAGTTTGTAAAAGACAAGCTTCTCCCACTTAAAAAATTTGTGGAGCTCCAAGTAAATTTCTAGCCAGCCAAACAAAGATTCTATCTTCCACATTCACTTTGCTTTTATAAGTGAACAAATCAAATTTAGTTTAATCATTTAGTAAGACCCTGCTAACTGACTTTTACTTCCTTGCATCCACATCTCAAAGGTGCTTGAACTGAGTTCATTATTTTTCCAGGGTAGTAAATCTTATAGGATGACAGCAAAGATAAACTCACCTTTTCCCAAACAACTGTTGTTGGAACTGTATTTGCAACTACATCTGATCTCAGATCCAAGTCTATAACTATGCCTGAGATCAGGAAATTGCCTTCATCATCTCCATTTGTCTTCCACAAGAGCTAACATTTGCACACATACACTTCCACTGGTTAAGAGAAGCAATAGTCTGCTCCCTTCCTTGACTTTAAGGGAGGTCAAGGTTAGCTATCTCTACTTGGCGCAAGTACAATCTTCCTCTTATCTACACACCATATTGCTTCTTTCAGTAATACTCAGGCTCCGATACCAAAATATAATCTGTTATTCAACAAACTGAACCTGTAGGTTTCTCGACTCACTACAAACCTTCCCAAACTATTATATAACTCCCCAATAGACTGTGTAAGCATGGCTAACAAAGAACATACTCTAGCTGACATAACAAGATAACAATGACCACCTTGCAAACATTGAATGTCGATAATTCTAAAGGCAGATCCTATTATTAGACCAAATAGCCCGCAATAATGCTATTGAATTATTTCCTGAAGAAGATTACTCAAGATGAAGCATACCCACCCAAGGGATGCTTTCACTATCAAAGGAATATTACAAAATACAGCAGCAACAGAGCTTTCACTCGAGAGATGCATTCACTATAGCCTAAATCCTAAAATAATGAACAAGAGCCAGGGGATAAAAGTCCCCATTTCACCTAGGTTCCACATATTTATACTCCTAAGAATGATATATTTATTCAAACTTTCCAATTGTAATGTAATTTGGCTGCTCCCACAGTTAGTTGCACCCTTTGTCGCTCTCTGCAACAGTTCTCTGTCCCATGAGTAACCTCTCTGTTTATGGACTTAAGAGTAGTTAAAATTGCACACGGCCTGAGCAGATAGTTTGTGCAAACTTTTGCTTGGGAAAATGAGTTACCAACTCTTTCAGATAAAGAAAGTTGAGTTGAGAATCTCCCTGACACAATACTTAACTTCATAACTTACCGCTCAAGAAAGTAGAAGGGTTACGTAGGAAATTATTGGGATGACTCAAGCCATTTAAACTGATTCCCGGATCATAATATTACATCTTTAGAGGTACTAAACACGTCATATTAGGAATATTATTACAACCTTTATTAAAAAATTTATAAACCTTAGAAAACATTTCAATCATTTGTATTTAATGTTCTAATCCTTGAAATAAACAAAATAGAAATTAAATCAATAGAAATCAATACAGTTAAAAAGTAATAATTAAAAACAATCACATCATTATAAATTACTCTAAAAATTACTGGAAAAGATAAAAAAAAAATCATGTATGACTTCTAAATAAAAAAGTCATTATAAATTACTTTAAATTAAGACTTATACGAGATTAATTTAATTTAGAAAACATTAACTACAAAGAAATGAGAAAAAAAATAACCTTGAGCCATCATCTAAAGCTTAAGGATTCAAATAGAGCTTTTGCAAAATAATAAAAATTTATTTGAAGTACACCATCCATCAAAAGCACCTTCATATAGGACCCTAGACATTAATGACTTATTAAGAATAAGAACTTCAAAAACAAAAGAGTGGTTGGAAATAATTGCTACTAAAGGTAAATAGATTTATAAAAATTACATCATATTTTTAACATGAAATTCCCATAACAAAAGATTGAGGGCACACTTGATATAGAAATGAAAAAAGTTAGTGTTGCATACTATGAAGCAGATGTTTTATAGCAACTATTAACATGTTTAAAAAGCATGCCATGAAATTATCATTGCATTAAATGATTGAAATGGATATAACCTTTCAAAATATTGTGCAAGCAAGTTTTATCATAAATTTTCAAACCAATGAAAGTTACACTTAAAAAGCTAACTACATATTTTGAAGTTCAGGATTAAAAATCATGTATTCCATATTCTCTGAATAACTATAAAACTATATCAAATATCAGAAAAAAGATAGAAAACTGTATATCCTTGTGTTGACATCTGGTAATAACTTGATTATTCCAATATTGACAACTAAAAGTGCAATTTTAGCAAAATATTGATTGTTGAAGACAAAATTGAAAAAAAGAAAGATGGTTACATTAAGAAGATTATTGCAATAGGATTGGATATTGATTCACTGATGGATGGTTTTGATGGATGAAGACTTGAGGCATAAAATAAAATGACCATGGCCAGTTAAACCACTAAATAAAAATAGGTAATATGTTTATTTTTTAATAGTTCTTACTTGCAAACCATGATTTATTTAATGCAATTTTTTATTTAATTCAGGTAAGATATAGAAGTTTAAATCTTCCCTTGCTCTAAAAAAGGACTCCCTCCTTTTTTGCTATAAAATCTAGCTACGATCCTATGATCGAGCCACATAACCCAAGTTGAGCAAACTCAACAACCATTTGTTAATAAATTCACCATAGACACTTGAATATCTCAGTTGAAAGCATTTAGCTCCTATTAGCATGAGGATTTTGTCTTGAATTTTAAGAAATTTCACTAGCAAAGTTAATTTATGTTAATTTTACTCAAATGCACAAAGAAAATAAAACAGAAACAGCTCTTCAAAATATTTTAATGTATTTATAATGAACATAAATTCAAATAACTAAAAATTAAACTTAAAATTCCCATGAATTATCCATCACTCTCAAATGAACCAACAATGGCTTATCTTCATATAATCTACTTTACTAAGTCTGACAAACTGCTCCCCATTTATGTCTGGTCATGCATAAGCAATATAGCCCAAAACAAAAGAAAACTGTAAAATTTTATAGCTCAAACAAAAAAAATATAGCCAAGGCCAAAAAGTGTCAAGTTAACTTTAATATCTATTGTGGCAGCCAAACAAAAGAATTGTTCAAAGTATATATATATATATATATATATATATATATATATATATATGCATTCTCTCTTTTGTCGCTCTCTGCAAGAGCAATTTCTCGTGCGATGGCTGAGACGCTGGCAACCCGATAGTGGTTCTTATGATTTACCGACCATATTCCATCATTTCTCAGTTCGTTCGAGACAACTGTGCCCAAATCTTCCTATTGGCGGTAATTTTCTTCAAAAATCGAGCGATTTCGGCAATCGCCGTTTGCTCAATTTTTAGGGTATTGTTGATCCTGCTTTCTGTGACCTTCCAATCTGTGTATATAAGCTTTATTGTGCTTTATTGAAAGATTGAGGTGTTTTGGAGGTTTTCTTGCTGGTTCCTTTTATGCCCTAATTTCCTTTTCTTTCTGACGAAATGATGTCTCTGTGATTCATTTCTTTTTAAACAATCAATGACTCTTCTTTGAGCTCAATATCTGTTGGAGGAGTCAACACTCTTCCCAACCTCCATTTCTCCCCTCACCCCTGAACTCCCAAATCGTTTCTAGATGCTCTCACGAATAGCCCATCTTCAAAATCACTTGTTAGCATTAAGCCAATCACTTCATGTAGGGGTAAACCTGCTTTGCTCTACTCCAAAGATGAAATTCAACTCCTGGCCAAATCCTTTGAGTATGCTTTAGTTGCTAAATCTGTTAATAGAAAACTACCATTGCAAACTATGCATAATTTTTCAGTGACTTCTAGGTGCATTTTCCATTGGCCTAATTGACTATCATCATATTCTTGTTAAGCTTCAATGGAGGCGGACACGTTTATTCTCTCATGGATACTAATGTGTCAATAAATTCCATTTGAAGTCTTTGAAGTGGGCCACAAAATTCGATCCCAAATCTGAGCCTCATATTGTCCCTGTTTGCTAAACTTACCATTTTTAAGGCCCACTTTATCACTCACTCGATCCTCTTCTATTTGGGGCCATACTTCAGGAAGCCAATCAAAGTTGATACTGCCACAGCCAATCTTTTGAGCCCCTCGGTGGCAAGGGTTTTGGTGGAGATTGATTTAATTGCAACCTTTGATCATGAAATCTGGACCGATGAAGATGATGGCTATTTGCAAGAAAAAATATTTGAGAATTTGCCCAAATTTTGTAGGCATAGTGGTGTTTTGGGCCATGATATTGCTACCTTCTTCAAAATTCACCTGAAACTCCAAAGTAAGATGGTTCCTACTAAGGATCCTGTAAGGGCTCCTCCTAAGAATCATGTGTTGTTTGTCGGTCATGTCTCCACTAAACTTGTATATGTGCCTAAAAACAATATTATTGTGGCTGAGAGAGCTTCAGATCCTCTTATATTAGATCAGGAAGTGAACCTTCCTCATATATTCCAATAGTCAGCTCCTTAGGTTTCAACTGAGATTCAATCTGAATCCATTCGGGTGGATACAATTTTGGTTGAAGATGAGGTTGTGCCAAATTTTGAAGTTACTTTGGATGTGAATGCTGATGATTCAAATGATGTGTGAAGTCTCAAAGATAGGCTATATATAAATTGTTGGAGCTCACTGAGAATGAGATGGTGAATTCACCTCATTGCTCGGTGGAGAGTGATGTTGAGGTTGTGAAGAAGGGTGAGGCACCTCTGAATCTGTTGGTATTGGCATCTGTTCAGGCCTCTTCTGCTCCAGCTATGGCTATGGCTGAGGTTTCTCCTTTAGCTGTTGTTGTGAATATGGTGCACACGAAGATTGAAGAGAATGAGAAGGGTACTTTAGCTTCTGGGTCTATCAGCATTGTTGATGAGTGTATTCCGTGCAAAGTTGGTGAGGGAATGGACCCCGCACTATAAAAGAGGTGATGACTGTGTATGCCAACTTCTCTTCGGATAAGTTTAAAAACAACCTTAACTCAATTCAAGAGTTCCTGAAGATGCAAGCCGAACTAGAAGGCACCCTCAGATGAGGCTGCGATAGCCCATCCGTGGTTTGTAGTAAGGGCCAATAATTCAGATTTGATGATGTTGGATGCATCAAAGAATATGCTTTAAAGTATGGTGTTGATCTTAAGGTAGAATTGAGGGAGCGAGCTTCCTCCTTGAATTTCACTCCTTTATCTAAGGTGGGGCATATGAATTCAAGGTGGTTTTAGTTCCGAAGAGGAGGGGGTTCTTCAACAATAGATCATGATTTTGAGGGAATGGAAGATATCATTTAATAATAAAGGTAAAAATAAAAAAGGCAAAGAAAGGATTTTCATTCAAATATTACTTTAGAAAAAGGAAAGGCTGTGAAAGATTTTTGAAGCTTATTATAACTCAAGTGGAATTGCTTTTCTCGTTATGTTATCTTATGTGTCATTTGTTTCTCAAATTTCCTTTGCTCATTCTTCTTGGAGGGGTTTGGTGGTTGTTTTGCTTTTCTTCTTTTTTCATTTCTTTATATTAATTTTTTTTGAGGCCACCAACCAAATCTATTGTATTTTGTCTAAATATGAATATAAAAGTCAGCAAATATTCTCCAAAATAAATATACATACACATATATATATATATAAATATTAAAATATATAATGGTATATTTCATAAGAAAAAAATGAAAGACCAATTATCCATCAATAAATTTCTCCAAAACCATTTCTCATCAAAAAATATGAAAATGTTAAATTGACACTATTTTAAAGCAAAAAGAGTATTTCTGAGTTTGGGGTTAAATTGGGTAAATTCTAAATGTCAAGGGTACATTTTAGTAAAAATCTGCAATTCTTATGTAGGATTAAATATATGAGCTTAAACTTGTAAATACAAAAATATTGGATTTTTGAACTTCGTATCATAAGTAATCCAAACCCCACCTACGGTCAAGTTATAACTTCCTTTGTCAAAAATACATTGAGAGCGAACCAGAGAATTGGAGTGCTAACAAAAATGCAGATTGGTAGTGCTAAACAATGATGGTAAAAAGAATGTTAGTATGATCTGTGTAGAAAATATTAGTATGATGCAATGGTATTATATGAGGAATGATTGTAAAAAGTTATCACAATAGTGCTAAATGCATTTACAAGTGCATGAATACCAGAAGGTCAAAATTATAAAAATGCAAAGAGTATGTGATATGCAGAGCGTTCAACTATGGATAAAACTACAACTATAAGAATCATAAAAACTCATTGAGCTATTAAAGGTTACATTTTGTTTTTGATAATACGAGCCTTTAACAACATAAGTATTGAAGAATAACGCACTTATGTTGTTTCTACATTAAGATTCAAATATAATGTTTATTTTAAGAAACATAAGAGTTTTTTAACTACTAAGCGCAAAATAGCTTACTTGCATAAAAGATTTTATAGATTCAGCACCTAAATAAAGTATAAGGTTTTATATTATGCATCACCCAGTTAATTTTAATGATCAAACAACAGACAAAAATCTTCTTGAAAAGCCTAATTGTTCATCGATAAGATGTCATTCAAAATATGTCCAATCAATTGTAATCAAAATACATTCATAATTGGCATCAAATAAACCTGAAATATATTTTAAACAATGCATAAGAAAATGCTAAGTTGCCTAATTTCATATTCTATATCCAATTCTTTATATAACAGTACATGCTAGCACAAAAAGCTATGTAGGCCATCAATCTCTCTTAGTCATAATAATGTAAAATAACAAATAAGGAAAATAAATGCATTAAAAAATAAGAATTCAACCCCTAATTATATATGCAATGTTTATGATGGGTGTAAGCTTTCAAATGTCAATCAACATTCTTATGTAATATTTTTGGCCAAGGAATCTCAAAAAGAAGACTAGTAAATCTCACTATTGCTAAGAAATAGTAGTGATTATTTGAGCACTAAAAGCATTAAGTTAGCTTGGTGGCTCACCTTTTCACCAGCCTATCCTTCCATGTAATTATCAGATTTCTCTTATTCTTACTTTTCAAATAATCATATTCTTCAATCCCGCGAATAATTATTTTGGTTTTTCCCTCAAAGATTTCATTAAGAAGTCTTACAACTTCTATCTCATGGTCTGCCCCGTTTACTTTTAGAATTTGACTAGCAAAGATTTTAACCTGCAAAAGTTGCAAGGGTCGAGAAGAGTCAACGAACAAATGCTAAAACATTGTGTTATGTTGTCCAAATCATATCCTAAAATATATCTCCAATGTATTTGCACGAATAGTACATGGTATGCACATACTATATGATATCCATCAAGTGAGCTTGAAGAATTTTTCATGATAGTTTTTTAGCACAGGCCCCACAACATTACCCTTTTAAAATTAATTAGAATAAAGAAAATTAAGGGTATGCACAACAATCACAATCACTTAATTATCTAGATAACATATTTCCAGTAAACCCTAACTTTATGGTTATTGTGGTTTCAATAACTAAACACTATAACATCAAGCCTTTGACACATGATGTAAGCATATGTTTATCAGATCTATGAATGCATGCATAAGGCAATGCTACTGCATATTCTTGCATTGCATGACAAGAGACTGTTATGTTGAATAAGTACCACTATCGAAAAAAAATAAGAAAACTAGAAAATTTAAAATGTAGTAAGCACAAGAAAATCATAATGCTTACTTGAAAAAAGATTTAAAAATAGTCAAGCTTCTGTTTCCATATGACTTCATATATTTGTGCTCCTTTCAAGTGCTAATGTTTGCACTCATTGTGTTTGATAAACTTAAAATTTATTATAGGAATCATGGCATCATATATACCACAGTTATTGTAGCTTCAGTACACAAGTTTTTATCTCCACTAAATTGTTTAATCAAGTTCTATGCAGGCCTTAAATTAAGCAAATAAATAAATTCAGTCAGCTCAAGGATAATAACTTCAAGATCTGCAAACAAAATAAAAGCTTGAAAAAAGGGATGGGGGTCATGCTAATCAACAATTTGGCAAAGTAAGGACTTACTTTATACATGTCATCTTTAGAAAATTCTAGCATCGGTCGAATGAGTAATACTCCATGATTAACGGAACCACTTGATGAATATTTTGGATGCTCCCAAAATAGCTGTGAAACGAATGCCATACAAGCAAGCCCAAAAATCCCACTATTACGTGATAATCTCAAAATGAATAGCTCTTCCTGCATTAATTAAAATGAAATAGCAATTATTATTAATCATTAATTGTAGAAAATAAAGGTGTGTAATTGAAAGAAGTTAGCTCCAATCACAGCACAAAGTGATTGATTAGAAAAAAAATACCATAATACCAGCAGGTACATACACAAGTATTTCACATTTCACAACTCCAATGAATATTATAGAAAGTTAGATACCAATCCAAAAAACTTAAATCAATGTATCAATTGTAACACCACTTACCATTTTAAGATATTATCTACTTTAGTCTGTCCAATTAAATACTAAACAAACCTTACTAATTTGTCATTTTAAAATAATTTTTTAAGAGATCATACGTCCTGGGAGTGTTCCAATATATCACGCTAAATAATCAAATTCTTATAAAAGCATTATTATTTTAAAAGATGTATTGCTTAACGAGACATAAATTTTATTTACGTAGCTCAATATTCTTTGACCTTTCCAGCATAAAATAGATCCATTTATGCCTCTCAATTCTCCAAGGAGCATACTAAACGTTAATTCTTATCTGAGCCGAATCTTCAACCCTAGTTATTACTCCGCAATCACTCCCAACCCCATCAAATTTAGATCATTGTAGATCCATTCCACTTGGTTCCTCCACAAGCCATACAGCATACTAAAGCAGGCCGGACTTTGATATTAATTAACAGAGGTAGCATTTTGCACAAATTCCTTTATATGTGATGTCACAACCCAGCCTGTAAACCCAAAATTCCATAAAAAGAGTTACGTGAGTTCAGTAGTTTAATAGCAAGTGGTATTTCTTTCTTTTACATTTAAGGAGCCATAAACATGTGGGGTTCCAAAATCATAGTAAGTTGTAATTAAACAAAATAGAGATATTTATTCTAAATAATAAAAGCACATATCTTCATCCATAACAAATAATACAGAGCCACACAAAAAATTATTGTTTAATTATTACAAGCCAAAATATGATATAACATATAAAACAATTTCTTGCCTTCTTTGAAAGATTCATCTTCAGACTAGCTTTCAAACTCGATAGCTTTCCTTAAAAAATAATAAATGAAAAACATATCAAATAGAGCACATTAAAATCTAATTTTACTTTAATCTTATAATTATGCTAATGTGTTATGTGTAGAATTATGCCAACAGCAGCGATTTGATTTGCATTTCTCATGTTCATAATAAGGCTAAATAAAATATTTAAAGTTAAATATAATAACAAAATTTCAAAATTGCAATCCTACATGTATGCAACAGATTGACATCAATATGTTATTGGCATTAAAATAACCATCAATAAAAGAGTGAGGTCAAGACCTAATTCAACGAGCACTATCAATTATACATGTCAACAAATAAATTGTCTTTATGTTGCATAGCAAAAGATTTAAAACATATAAATATTCATATTTCATGATATATTATAGCTTATAGTCATATGCCATTACACAAAATTTTTTACATATTCATATCTCACATTATGACATAATTCACATTTTTGTGTCCTTCAACACAACAAGATTTTATGCTCATATCATATGTTTGCAGAGCTCTACACAAATAGAACGAATACTGCTATATGAGGAGAAGAAAAAGCATGTTTGTTTGTTTATAAATGGTTCCTTAACTTTTATCACATTACCATGCACAAACCTTCATCAAGGTAGTAGTATATGTCTACTTATCCCTCCAACAATGGATAAGGCCCCATCCTCTAATAAAACCTATAAATCCTCCCATAATGAAACCAACATTCAAAAACCAAACATAACTACTTTCATAAGAACATTCATTTATGAAAAAGAAATTATCATGCAAAACAAGGCTACATTGTCTTTTCAACATAATAGCAATGATTTTATTCACATCATAATGTTCATGAATACATGTAACAATTGAATAAGACTATGCTTATATCAATCAATTCATGTTTTTCCATCTAATGTGATTATTACATCAACATGAAAATACCATATACAGAAATCAATCCAATTACTAATATGAGGCATTTGCATGATTAGAAAAAATAAAGATAATGAATAATGATAGCACCTAAATAAAATCTCTTATTTGCACAACCTATAATTCAAGTGACATTTTAGAAATTTAATGAGATATACATCACAAAGTAGAAATATTTAAGACAAAATTCTACATTATCATTGAATCAAAAATCAAGAGAAATTAGCAATGCAATGAACAAGCAGCTAAACACTAATATCTACTTCATATTTGAGAAACATAAATGCTCAATTAAATTAAATGTACCTCTCAAAGTTCATGATAAAAATAAAAAATAGTACTTCACATGCTCGCAACGATGAGCTCATCGCAATCTTTGCATCCAAAAGTCTTATTGTGCCTCGGTACTCTGACAGGGCAACAAAACTTTTTCAGAAAAATTAATGAAAGAACTCTATATATGAGAGGATATTTATAAGCTCTTTGGCTTATCTAGATGTGCCCGAGCACTCAACTAGCAATACAAACAGTACGGGTTACCTAATGCAAATTCGGCCATTTCTGTCTTAGGCACGTCTGTGCACGCATGACTACGCACATGGGCACATGTACATATGGGCACTTGGGTACCAGCCAAGTAGAAATTACATTTTATTTTCTTATAAAGTAGAATACTAATATTAATAATAATACTAATGATTATAATAGTTAATAATAATAAAATAATTAACATTGCTTAGTTTCTTGGTTCATCACAATCTCCCCTATTAGAGAAATGTCGTCCCCGATATTTGACACCAAGAACTATAAATAATATTAATAATAATAATTTTTAAAAATTAAAATTCACATTTATATTACATGAAAAGGAAAGAGTATGTTTGACACATGTCTTTATCCCTAGTCACTTCTTCTCTTCAAATGTTCTTTCACTACACTTTGACCATAGTAATTAGCTTATTATAGCCTCTTGATATAAAGGCTAAAATTTTCTCGAGTGCTTTCTTATATATCATGTTTGGTTGCAAAACTATATCTTATGCAGATACTTATAATGTCGGCTCTGATAGACATCTTTAAAGTAAGAAAATGTGGAACACATTATGATTGCTCTCAAATGATTAGAAGTTAAAGTTTGTATGCATTCTATCCACAACTCCTGCTAAGACTTCAAAAGAACCTGCATATTTTGGTATGAATTTTCTAGACTCTAAATCAATTTATACATTTTAAAAGGCTGGCCTTTCTATAAGCAAACTCTCCTGCTTCAAAACTGTTGTGCCAATACTAAGAGTTAAAATACTTATTTAGTTAATTTTGAATAACTTTAAAATGGTTTCAAATCAATCTGATCTTAGAAGTAGCAGTCTCAATCAAGGATGATATAATAATTGATTTTCTCCAAATACAATGCTTCATAAAATATCATTCCAATACTTGATTTGTAATTATTGTAGTGTGCAAATTCAACTAAAGATATATGCTATAATGACCCTAGGTCATTTGGACAAAGGACCTTAAAATACCCACTATGTCTAATTTCTGTTATTTCCGGCAAATTTCTGTTTTCCGTTAAAATTCCTGCTAAAATTCGTTTTTGTTAATTATTCACAATTTTCGCTTTACATTGATTACCTACTAAATTTTGTTTTGCGTTAATTCTCCTCCAGTTTCTATTATACGTTAACTTCCCCGCTAAAAATTCGAGACCGATCAAAATGTATTAAGAGCCACTTATGCTAAAGATCATAAATTTTAGAATGTTTTATTTTGAGAAAAAAAAAAGAAAGTATTTCAGGATTTAAAAAAAAAATGTAACAACCTGATTTACAAAAAAATCCTATGGTAACCATTAAATTCCTGACAATGAATTTTCTTAAGGAAACGCCAAATTTCTTCTTCAGAGGCATAAACCCAACATTCGTTTTACATCATTTAAAGCTGACTTTTTTTAGGAAACCGCCAGCCTAGAAACGTCAACTTCCAGTAAGTTAGCTGACAGTTTCCAATTCTGGGAAAACCTTATTTAAACCCAGAAAATCTCCAACCAGCCCTTAAGCTTTCGAAACTCTTCAATTCCTCTTCTTAGAATCCTTGACATCCAATAAATTTGTCCCTCGGCACCCCCGACCACAGATCAAACCTCGCTGAGCTCATTCCTTGGATTCCTGGAGCTGATTTTTTTATTCATATAAGGTATGAAATTTATCTCCATTTTCATTTTTAGTTTTGCAAATCTGAACAACAACCTAGTCGATAATAAGCTTATATTCCAATTCGAAACCTTATACACTTAGTTCTGATTTTTATTTCAATACACCTTAAGATAGGTAATGAAATCTGGAAATAAATTGATATGTTATTCATATGGCAAATTTAACAACTTAAAATCATGGACCATTATTAGTTAAATTCTATAGTCAATTATTTTCTTTGCCATGCTTGTTGCAGTTTAGGGTGGAATGAAATGAGGATTTAAATAGAATGATTTGCAAATCAAATCTGGTAGGGATCAAATAAGACCAGATCTGATACAAAGATTATTTTAAGACAGTGATCTTAGATTTGAAATATAGATATTAACAAGGCCGTTGAGATCAAATAGATTGGGTTAATTCATCTAAATAGAGAGACTAAGAATCTATTTGCAATTCAAAGCAAGGGCACAATTAACCCAATGTCTTTCATGAATGTTGGTAGAAATGTTGTGAGTGATGAATAATTCATATACGGTTTAGGGTCAAACAAGAATTTAGCAAGGGTGATTATAAGTTGGTGGAACAATAATAGAGACCATGATAAAATCCATGATTGTCGAATAGATGAAATTTCAATAACAAGGAGTAGTTTGATGAATAGTAGATTGGTTCAGCATCATCCTGTTTCAATCTTCATCTAATCTAGAACCTTATGAAAGTGTGATTAGCAGTATGAATCCATACCCTTAACATCTTAATTATCAACGATCATGCATGAACCACACTGCATTTACCTATGCCTAGAAAGTCATGCACTAATAGTTGGTGCTAAAGGAGTTTACTAGGGACCTGAAAACCAACTAACAAAGTAAAATGTTGCAGAACTAATAGTGATAGAATGCAAAGGATCTGTATATCTAGACTTGATCAAGCTAATAGCTTTAATAATAAAGCCTGATCATCCAAGTAAAAACACATAAGTTTATTAATTAACAAACTAATCAGATCAACTTAGAAAGGAGAATATATGTTTTAATAATAAAGACGAACATTTTCAAAGACTGATAAAACTACAAAATATAATTTTTGCAAACACATCAAATCTCTTAGGACTACATCAAAATTGTGTGTGAATCATCTTATTAAGTCTACACAAAGATACATTGAATATTGCTGCTTATACTCTTATTTGCTTTCATTGTTGCTTAAGCATCGCTTTGAGCCTATTTTATATTACTACTTAATATATTATTCTTACTACTAATGATGCAAGATAAACAAAATGATTTTTATGTATCTAGTGAATATTGCAAAGGGTTCTGAAACTGTGGTTGAATAAATTATGGACGGAGCTAGTCTTCGAGAGCCATAAGGGTGCCATCTGGAGCCTTTAAGGAGGCCCAGGTGAAGGATATACATTTATGCTTTTATTGAACACAGCCTCAAGGTTCTGGCTTTGCCCATCAGAACTATTATCACCATTTCATGATATCAAAACATAAACATAAACATGAACTTTTATGTGATTACTGATTTATCGTTTGAAATTTTGCATGTGACATAACTGTGATAAAGAAATGTTTATTTGCAGAAGTTTAGATTATCTTTTATTTACATAAAACTATATTTTCCTGCAATTATTATCATATCATTTTTCTCTTCCATTTTTGCTTAAAAGTATATTATTTAATATCATTTGTACTTAGAATGTGCACTAAAGCATTATTTTTATAATGCCAGATCAAGTGCAGTTATAGGAGGCTTAAGGATATTTTAAAGAGTTGTGGTGCAAAATAGAAGATTTAAAACTTTAGCCTTTACTTCAAGAGAAAAACATTTATTTTTGTATGATGACATTTATGTAATAATCTGAATGGTGTTATTTAATTTAAATTGAATGAATGGTATTTCTTTATTCTTATGGCTTTGAATGTTGTTTAGCTGCTATTTTACTTCACCGCCAATATGATCCTACGGAAAGATGCTCCTGATGCTAGATTGGTTGTTACCAACCTAAGTTGGGTCATCACATATCATCATTCCAGTTACCTCCAGAATCTAGAGTACATAGACAAAGCAAATCTTCCATAATCTGATTTTACTCTTTCTATTTGTCCGGCCATCTGAAAATGGAAGGTTGTGTTTAAGCATAATTTGGATCCCAAATATGCTTGTATAGTGCATCATAACTTAAATGTTGACTTAAATCAATACAGTTTTATTAGGCACTACATGTAAACTGATAATTTTCTCCAAATAAATCTTAGCCAACTTTTTCACAGAATCTATTTATCAAGCAAGAATAAAGTGTGCAAGCTTTGTAAAATAATCAATAATTACCTAAATGGAATCTTTTCTAGTCCTAGGGTGGGGAATTTCTACCACAAAGTTCATAGAGATAATATTTCATTTCTATTCTGAAATTGGAAGTGATTAAAGTATCCGAATTTTTATGATATACCTTAATCAGATTGCAAATTTTGCATTTAGCTACAAACTTTTTCATGTCAATCTTCAATCCATGCGTCTTTAAATTTTTGTACATCTAGGTAGTTCTTTTGGATAAATTATGTATCCTGCATGGTGGGCTTCTGATAAAATAAGCTCTCGCCATCTTTGTGGTGTTTGGTACCCATAAATTGTTGTATTGATATATAATATTATTTGTTCTCAAACTGAGCACAATCTATTTTCTTTATATATTGAAGCTATCAAAGAGACACTCATTTTATTTAATGCCAAATTAATTTATTCTACTGATGAATTTCTAATGGCAACTGATTCAAAATAATGTCTGCCCCAAATAAATAACTTTTAATTCTAACTTTTTTCCAGTTGAAAATGTCCACTAAAATTAACTAATGAACATTATTAAAAAAAATTTTGCTTAACGCATCGACTACCACATTCACCTTCCCAATATAATATTGACTATTTAATGACATTTTTTATAAACTCTAACCATATTTGCAGCCTAAATTTTAACTTTTTCTAACTAAAAATATATTTTAAGCATTAATGTTCTATATATTTTTCACACTTGCCCCGTATAAGCAATATCTAATTTTTTAATGCAAGCATAATTGTTGTAAGTTCTAAATCAGGTATTGGATAATTTTTCTCATGTAACTCTATAACTGTCAAGTTGCGTATATGATTACTTGTCCTTGTATCAACATGCAACTCAATCCACACAGTAAACCATCATTGTAAAATTGAAAATCCTTTCATTCTACAGGAGTCGAAGTAAAGCAATCATTCAACTACTAATAAAATGACTCGCACTTTGAACACCAAACAAAAGGAACATTTTTCTGAGTCAATTAAGTCATTGAAGCGGCAATCTGAAAAAAATCCGGTACAAACTTTTGATAATATCCAGCTAGCCCCAAGAAACTTCTATTTCTTGTACTAATATTGGCTGCAACTATACATGTATAATGTTGATCATCATATGGTCAGTTAAAATTCAATTCTTACTAAGAGCATGACCTAAATATGCAATTGATTCTAATCAAAACTCATATTCTAAATATTTAGCAAACAAATAATAGCATCTTAAAATATTTTGTATAGTTCTTAAATGCACTATATATTCTTCCTTATTCTTTGAAAATATTACAATATCTTAAACAAATATTATAATACATTGGTCTAAATAAGGTTTCAAAATTCGAAGCACAAGATCCATAAATACTGATGCGGTATTAATAAAAATCAGATGGCATCCTCTAAAATTTAAATAAGCCTTATGATGGGAAACTACCATGTTAGGTTTGGGCAACAAAGTGGAAGAGAGAGAATCACTATTATCTACCACAAGGCTAGTAGGCGGGCGAGAAGGCCGACTCAAAGACATCCCAAACAATTGTGACTTCTGTTCATACCGAGTTCTGAATGTAGAAATATAATATGATCTTCATTGATTCTTAGTTCATGGTAACCCTACTATAGATCAATCTTTGAAAATATTATTGCTCCTATTAACAGATAAAAATCATATATTCTCTAAATAAGGTATTTATTTTTAATAATGCCCTTATTTAGAAACCTATAATCAATGTATATGGGCATTAATCCATTCTTCTTCTTCACAAATAATAATGGTGCTCCATGCAACAAAGTCCTAGAACAAATAAAGCCATGATATAATAATTCCTGCAATTGCTCCTTCAGCTCTTGAAGCTCTTTCCAAGCCATATGATTATGGTGCTTTTAACAAAAGGTGTGCAATTCATGTAAATTTAAGAAAAAAAATCTCATTTACTACTTTTATATCATTAAGCAAAACACTTGGCTTCTCAAGTTCTAATATTGAAACTAAAAATGTTAAACACCCTTTCACAATCATTATAATTGGTTGGCTAGAACTAATCATTGATGATAATAATCTTCTCCCAATAATTACCCTCTGATCATCCACTGAAAAATACATGCACTTTCTAGAATAACTAAATACACTATAGTGGCTCAACCACTATTCCCAAATAATATCAAAATTACAAATTGGTAGAATAACTAATTTGGCTTGGAAAAATTGTTGGCAAATATCTAATATACACTAGCGATATGCTTTGGCTTTTATGTTTTTTTCCTGATGATAACCATGGTGTTCTCAAATTTTCTTATGTTATTATGTTACATTCTTCAGAAAAGTTTTCTAAAATAAAGGAGTGACTCGCTCCCAAATCAAATAAATTAGAGCATGGCATATTCATAAAGATAATAATACATATAACTACTCTATATCCTCCTGCACTTTGATGGGAGAGAGATTTTAAACATGTGCTTTCAATTGAGCTAGAGGAATACCATACTTCTTAACTATTTATACTGGTTCATTCCCTCTGAATTCCTATCCAGTCACATTAGTAGCACGATTTTCATCCTGAGGCTAATATAACACTGTTGAAACATTTCATTTCTTCATAAAAACACTTGTTTAGGCTAGTATACTTTTATGTTGACTTAATAAGACAAATCACTCACAATCTTAATGTGCCTGCAAAAAGTTATATATATAAAGTTATTAGCCCTTGAAGGTGTTTGCATGTATTTATCAAACATATGTTATTATTTCTAACTTTGGTCTTAGTAATTGGTTTAGTTTATAAAAGTAAATTTTCATTGTTGTAATGAAACTATCTTAACTTTCAATTAGAAGCCTGTATTGCATAAGTTTTAGATGAAATCTGAATTTAACCTTCACAGTCATTCTAGACTAACTGAATTATCAGATTTAATCTCATTTGAGTTGAAAATTCTAATATTAATAATTATATCTGAACTTATGAGCTTTATGGAACCATTGAAGATTGTGATAGACATAATGTTGGGATTTCAGTCTTATTTAGCAAGACTGGTCAAGATTCAATGGTTTAGATATCAAGATAGATCTAAATATGTTCAGTTGTGCCCAACCTTATTCTAAATTCAGTTGGATCTACCCTACACACGTTAGATGTAACTCTTGGTCACAGCTATGCTCAAATTCTTAAGCCTTTAAGCAGCCCTGCTGAATTCCTAATATTCCTGGTTGTAATTTCTAGCTCAACATATCTTTTTCAGCAGCCTAAAACAATATATCCTTGTTGCCTTAACAGCCTTTAACCATCAGCACTTAATTGTCTAAATCTATTCACAGGACCCATTGGATTGCCAAACATTTCATTAAATCCAAGCTCCATCTCTTCAATGGATAGTGAGCGGTTGCAATTTAGAGTTTCAATCATGATCCAAATAAATCATACTCTACAACTTACCGTTGAAATGTTACTGACAGTTTTATCTGGTAGTGTGATGGCCTGATGTTGGTTCAGCGAGAACTGTCCGACATTAGATATTCACAAATCGCAAGATTCTATTGAACAATTTAAAAGAAAATGGATACACGTATATAAAAGCCAAATAACATTTCTCATTCATCATAATTCTATATCACAAAAGAGCTAACGTACACTTCTTACAAAGTTCATCATTTTAAATAAAAGATAAACTGAAATAAAAATAAAATAAAAAATAAAAATAAAAAATAGTGTTGTAGATTCATCAGTAATTTGAACATCTATGATTTAAAGTTCTTGTTCGAGTTCTCCCAGAAGTACCTAGATTAGAATTCTCAGTAATTAGATAGTACTCTAAGTATCGCAGTAAATAATAAAATATTATATTTTATATTAGTAGAGATGCGATTAACAAAAATAAGAATGTAAAAAAATTGTAAGAAAAATATAGCAATAATGCAAAAGGGATAATTAATTTCCTGCAATCTATTATCACTTAAATATATGTTACTGATGTCGTTCTTTCAATAACCAACCAACCTATGTTACTGATTTTTCAGTAATCAACCAACATATATTACTGATCTCATTTTTCTAGTAACCAACCAACATATGTTACTGATGTCATTTTTCTACTAACCAACCAACGTATGTTACTAATGTCATTTTTCTAGTAACCAACCAACGTACGTTACTGATGTCATTTTTCCAGTAACCAGCCAATGTATGTTACTGATGTCATTTTTCAGTAACCAATCAACGTATGTTACTAATGTTATTTTTCCAATAATAATGTTTATTATTATCATTATTAATAACAATAATGATAATAATAATAATATATGAAAGAAAAAGACATGATAGAAATGACTGTAATTAAAAATTACAGAAAGTAATAATAATAATAATAATAATAATAGTATAAAAATGAAAATACAGAATATGAAATGACTGAATTGAATTTGATATATGAAAAAAAATAATAATCATAACAAAAGATTTTTACTATTATCATTATTAATTCATGACAACAATAATAATACTAATAACATATTTATTATCATCATTATGATAATAATGACATTAGAAATAAATAAAGAAATAATAAATTTATTTAATTATGTAAATAATAATAATTATATTATGAAAAAAATGCAAAAGAAATAAAAAATGCAAAATTTCTCCTCTTTTCTTCCTCCTCTTACATAGGGTTAGGGTTATCGGGAGCCGGAGGGATGCCGGACGTTGCTGAAGGAAACCGAAGGGGGTGGCCGGAAGCAGAGGAGGCAACGGCTGAGGAGCAGGGCTGGCTGCTTGCTGGCTGTGGAAGAAGAGGTTGGGCTGAGGGAAGAAGAGAGGGGAGGGTGTATATATAGGAAGGAGGGAAGGAAGGGAGAGGGGAACGGCCGGCCAGTAGGCGACTGGGCGCCGACCAGGGCGGCGCTATGGGAGAGAAGCCTGCGCCCTCCGTCCCGCATCGAGGGGGGGCAAGAAGGAAAACAAGGAATTAAATAAAAAATTAATTATATTTTTTACATTTTTCTGTCGTTCGACTTTCAAAAATAACGAAACTTGACATAAATGTATATTATGATGAGACAAACACCCTGGCACCAAAAAATTTTGATTCGGAGCAATACTTTATTTTATATTAATTTCTGAAGCTTGAAACTTCGAAAATTAATTACTATAAAACTGAAGCACCAAATTCAATGAAACTTATAGTGTAGCCTTTAAATAATATTCTTAGCCCAATGATACCAAAATCGATGAATTTGAACTTGTATTTAATTTTCTCAATTCATTGAATTTAATCTAGGAGTTTTTGTTATCTGAATTTCTCTCAAACTAAGGCATTTTGATCTAAAAATTATTTTTATCAAATGGTATTTTTAGTTTGCCCTAATTTTGAAGTTGCCCGGGATCCTGATTTTTGAGTTGAGGTTTGACCTAATTTACAAAGTAACGACATTGAGTCATTACAAACTCTCATACTTAAAGACGAAGTTGTCCTCGACATCATAAGAATAAAATACTTTGGACACTTTCTTCACATATCTTCTTTTTCCCATGTGGCTTCCATTGCAGTATGATTATGTCATTAAACTTTGATCATCGGGATTATTCTTCTTCTTAATTTTCGACGATGTCTCTCAATGATTTTAAGAGGTTTTAAAACATAAGTCAGATCAGGCTAAATTTCGAATGCCGAATCTGAAATTTGCTAAGTGAATTTCTGGAGGCATTTGCGGAGTGCCAATACGTGGAATATGTTGTGACGGCTGTAAATCTTTCAGGAAGTTTATGTCTATAAATCGAGCTTTCAATTTTTACAGTTACTTCGAAGGGTCCAACATATCTTGGGCTCAGCTTGCCAGTTACCCCAAAGTGATGTATCCCTTTCATAGGGCCAACCTTTAGATAAGCACGATCACCAATGTGAAATTCTAGCCTCCAGTATTTTGCGTCATTATATTTCCTTTGTCAGTTCTGGGCTGCCATAATTCGGCTCCTAATTAGTTTTATCTTTTCATTTGTTTCTTCAAACAACTCAGATCCATAAATTTGTACATCTCCAACCTGTGTCTAGACTAGAGGAGTACTGCACTTTCTCCCATATAAGGCCCATTTGTACTCATTTGGTGGCTATTATTATATGTGAATTCTATTAATGGTATGTGCTCTTCCCAACTACCACCAAAATTTAAAATAATTAATCGCAACAGATCTTCAAGTATTTAATTAACCCTTTTAGTTTTCTCATATGTTTGTGGATGAAAGGCAGTGCTTAGAGCTAGCACGGTTCCTAAATCGTGGTGCACCATGTGCCAAAATCGAGAAGCAAATCTGCTATCTCAATCCAAGACTATGACTTTTGGAATTACATAGAGTCTGATTATTTCTTTGATATAAATTTTGGCTAGCTTTTCAACGGTGTCTGTTAGCTTAATAAGAATAAAATGAACCGATTTAGTCAAACGATCTACTATTACCTAAATTGCATCAACTCCTGAATAACTCCTGGGTAATCCCATGACAAAGTCCATAGAAATATCAGACCATTTCCATTCCAAGATTTCTAATGAATGCAAGAGTCCATCTGGCCTTTGTTGTTCATCTTTTACTAAACAACACACATGACACTTAGCAATATATTCAGCCACGCTTCTTTTAAGTCCTGGCCACCAGAATATTTTCTTTAGATCCCAATACATTTTGTTGTTCCCGGGGTGAATTGTATATCCTGAGTTGTGAGCTTCGTATAGTATCTGATTTCGAATGGATGCATTATTAGAGACCTAAACTCTTTTTCCATGAAAAAAATATACCCCTTGATGAAGTTGTAAGTCTGATCTGCGTCCATTTTCTATGTTCGTATTTAGCTTTGAATACTCTGGGTCTCGTCCTTGAGCGATTGTTATCTGTTGCAGGAGAGTAGGTTCGGCGGTACTTATCTTGAGTAGATCATTTAATTGCTTGCTAGAAATGGTTCTTATCCCTAGTTTCTGAAATTTTCCACCAAGGGCCTTGCCATGATCATTTCAATTAGAAACACCTTTCTGCAAAGGGCATCAGCTACAACGTTGGCCTTACCAAGGTGATACGTGATACTAAGATCGTAGTCGAAGATTAATTCAAGTCATCTTCTTTGCCTGCAATTTAGTTGCTTCTGGGTAAATATATATTTTAGGCTTTTAGTGGTCTGTAAAGATCTCGCATCGTACCCAATATAAGTAATGCCTCCATATTTTTAAAGCAAAAATAACTTGTGCTAATTCCAGATCATGAGCTGGGTAATTCTTCTCATGCTTCTTTAGTTGCCTCGAGGCGTAGGCAAATTATCTTCCCTTCTTGCATTAGGACACATCCAATCTAATGTTGGATACATTAGTGAATACTTGATAATTAATTCCTTCTTGCGGTAAGATCAGAATTGGTGCGACGGTTAGTACTTCTTTTAACTTCTGGAATGCTTTATCACATTCTTGGCTCCAGACGAAAAGTACCGCTTTCTGAGTTAACCTTAAAATAGGTGAGGCTAATAGTGAAAATCCCTTAACAAACTTTCGATAGTAGCCTGCTATTTTCAAAAAGCTTTGAATTTCAGTTACAGTGGTGGATTGTAGTCATTCTTGAATAGCGTTTATTTTATTCTGATCAACTCTTATTCCTTCAGCACTAATTACATGACCAAGAAAAGCAATAAATTTTAGCCATAATTCACACTTTGCGTACTTTGCATACAATTGTTGCTCCCTTAATGTGCCCAACATGAGGCTTAGGTGATTTTCATGATCTTTTTCACTTTTGGAGTAAATAAGTCATCAATAAATATGACCACAAATCTATCCAGGAAGGGTCTAAGAACCCGCTGCATTAGTTCCATGAAGACTGATGGAGCATTGGTTAATCCGAATGACATTACCAAAAACTCAAAGTGTCTGTAACGAGTTTTGAACGCTATTTATGGAATGTCTTCTTCTCGTACTCATACTTGATGATAACCTGATCGCAGATCTATTTTTGAGAAAACTTTTGCCCCAGTGAGTTGGTCAATAGATCGTTTATTCTTGGTAGCGAATACTTATTCTTGATTGTTATTTTGTTTTACTCTCAGTAATCAATGCACATGCGCATCGATCCATCATTTTTTTTACAAAGAGAACTGGGGCTCCCCATGGGGACATGCTGGGTTTTATAAGGCCCTTATCCATTAATTCCTATAATTGCTCGTGTAGTTCTTGCAGCACTTTTGGGGCTAAGCGGTATGGTGCCTTTGACAGTAACTGCGATCCAAGCACTATGTCAATAGTAAAATTCACTTCCCTTATTGGAGGTAGACCGAGAAGCTCGTCTGGGAAGCATCGGGGAATTATCTGACTATTCTGGTTCCCAATAGAGGGGTGTATTTTTCCACTTCCTTTATCATAGTGACTAGGCAAGTCTCACGCCCTTTGCAAATTAACTTTTCCGCTTTAAGTGTGTTGATTAGTGAAGCGTTAATACCCATTCTGCCTATGAACACTTACGGTTTCCCTTTTCCTTTAAGAGTAACATTTTTCTTTCAACAATTAATGACCGCTTCATGCATACTCAACCAATCAATCCTTAAAATGATGTTAAAGTTAATTATAAGGATTTGTAAAGTAGCCTTATATACCTATTCATTGATAGGAATGTTGCAAATGCAAAATTGTTGAACGCTCATAGTGGCACCGGAGGGCAACCCAATATCAAGAGTGTTAGCTAAATTGTAACACGGTATATTGAGAGCCCTTGCGCAACTGTCTGAAATAAAGGAGTAGCTTGCTCCCGTATCGAATAAAACGTTAAAGATTTGCTATTAATTTGAATGGCGTCGAGTTAGAAAAATAAACAACTATTATAAAAGGTTTATGCATGTGTGTGGAGAATTTTAAAATAAATAAGGAAGGTAATATACCTGACACCATATTGTTGTCGTGTGCCATGATAGGTGTGAGAGCGTACATCCTTGCTGGAATGGTGGGTCGAGGGACCTGTCCATTACTTTGGGTATGTACTGCTGTTGTTGTAACTTGTCAAGAAATAGCTCCTCTCCATTGATTGTTGGAGAGGGAACTGCTGGTGTTGAGCTCGGGTTTGAGGCAGATCTTGCCCCAAGAATATTATCTTTGTCGATCGTCTTCTTGGCAAAACAGAAACAAAAATCGTGACTGGAGTGCCTGCAAGTATAACAACGGTTCTGCCCGTGGGAGCACCTCCCAACCGGGTGAAGTCGATCACAATTTAAACTTTCATTGGTCCTGGGAGCTTTGGCAGACATTTGGTATGCCTTGGCTGGTGAAGGGTAACGAGGACGCTTAAACACCTCTTGGTCCCTTGTGAAAGTGGCCGGCCTCTTTCCTTGTCTATCCGCGATCACTTGCTCGTTGTATTACAGCATTGTTGCACAATCTAAAAGCTCAACAAATTTTGTATGATTAAGTGAAATCAGATTAGTGCGAATGATGTCTTTCAATCCTTCCAGGAATCTACTGCACCTTGTCGCTTCACAATCAACCAATTTAGGTGCATAACAAGAGAGTTTTGTGAACTCTGTCTCATAAGCTGCCACCGATCTACTGCCTTTAGTTACCTTTATGAATTGGCTTTCAAGTATCCTCAGCACAGAGTAAGAAATGTAGTGGCTTCTGAATGCCCCAGTGAATTTTGCCCACAGTATATCCTCCAGATTGATGCTCCCAAAGGGTGTTTCATAGATAATTTTTCACCACCATTCAGCTTCACCTTCTAGCAAATACTTTGCTAGTCTAATCATTTCGATTGCATGAGATTTTAAACTGTTCAATTTACTTTCAACAACTTGGATCCAATCTTCAGCTTCCATGGGTCGGGTTGAGCTATTGAATGTAGGAGGATTTAATTTAAGAAAGGCTTGCAAGGCATCATCTATTCGTAGTTTTTGTCCATGTGGGGGTTCTGGTGTGAGGAAGGAGGTAGAAGTTCTCACTTAGTTTGTAAGGGCTAGCAATACAACTTCCAATAGGTGGTTTGTTCTATTATCTGTTTTTGCTGTAGAAATGATTGTTTTGACCAGGGTTGAGGTTGTCTAATTATTTGCAACAATAAATAAAGTTTGCAATTTTTTATTCCAAAAAGTTCCCATTAAGAAAAGATCAGCATACAAAAAAGGGTGCATTAGCAATTGATTAATTCCTTGCTAGATGCACATCCTCGAAGGATATTCTTGGGATACAAGGTCCTATTCTAACTTTTATAAACATCGGAGGAATCAGAACTAGTTGATCTCCTTTTCGATGAGGACTCCCGGTAATTATGGAGGTTCCCAACTTTCCTTTTTCCTTTTGGGCAATCGTGTTGTTGGTTTTGGTAAGATTCTTCAGGGGATGGAGTTCATCTTATAGTTGGATGACTTGTCATTTTTGTACGTCATCCTTCCTTTTTAACTCCCATTATATCGTAGATATATTTCCATGTATGGCACATTTCAGTTCTTGGACTTCCAATTCCATAATCATGTTCCTAGGCACTGACACCACCAGGCTCTAGTACTTTCTACCTCACTTAGCTTCTCTGCCATCGCATCTTCCATTGCTTTTGCCGTGGGGACGTCCATTCTAGTGCTAAGCCTGGTCACTTCAGAATACGAAGAGTCACTGTCACTAGCTTCCTCTTCAAAGTACTTAATCATTTTGTTATTGAGATCCATTTATAAAAGATAAAATGATCAATACAGATATGTTATTTAAATATTTTCACGTTCTAATTACAATGATGAAGGAGGGTTATTATTCCTCTAACTTTGCATAATACTGAGTATCATACTTTAAATGTCAATTCTAATTTCTTTAGAATGGATATCTTAATTTTTGTATGTATATTCTTTCCTTTCAAATATGCTCAATCCTGCTCTAAAATACCAACTGTGATGGTCTGATGTCGGTTCAGTGAGAACTGTCCCGACATTAAGTACTCACAAACTGCATGATCCTATTGAGCAATTTAAAAAAGTAGGGATACACATGTATAAAAGTCAAATGACATTTCTCATTGATCACAATTCTAAATCACAAAATAGCCAACGTACACTTTTTACATAGTTCATCATTTTAAACAAAAGATAAACTGAAATAAAAATAAAATAAAAAGTAGCATTGTAGATTTATCAGCAATTTGAAATCTATGATTTAAAGTTCTCATTCGAGTTCTTCCAGAAGTACCTGACCTGGTATTGTAAAGAAAATCATACCGAGATTGAAATTCTCTGTAATTAGAGAATACTCTAAGTACTGCAATAAATAATAAAATATTATATTTTTTATTAACAGAGATGCGATTAGAGGAAATAAGAATGTATTAAAAATGCAGAAAAAATAAGATAATAATACAAAAAGGATAATTAATTTTCTACAAAACATATTATCACTTAGATGTATATTACTAATGTCATATTTTTAGTAAACCAACCAACGTATGTTATTAATATTATTTTTCTAGTAACCAACCAGCATATATTACTGATATCATTTTTCAGTAACCAACCAACATATGTTACTGATGTCATTTTTTCAATACAAACCAACGTATGTCACTGATACCATTTTTCCAATAACCAACCAACATATGTTACTGATATTATTTTTGTAATAACCAACCAACGCATATTACTGATGTTATTTTTTTAGTAACCAACCAATGTATGTTATTGATATTTTTTTTCCAGTAAACAACCAATGCAAGTTACTAATATCATTTTTTCAGTAACCAACCAATTTGTAAGTGAATATTGGTTTCAAACATCCAACCAAGCATCAATATGAATTTGGCTCAAAGCGAATCTAAGCAGCAATAAAGTATATATAAGTGCAAAATGTAATATATATATATATATAATGAATACATTTTTTTTGAAGTTTCAAAAATACAACAGTTGATTGAATCTACATAAGATTTTTGATATTTAAATTAAATTTTTATCCAACACTTTAGAAATTTAAAAAACTGAGATATAGTATGATATATTTAGGAAAATAATATTTATTTACTTTTTTTATATTCTATTTTTCTTTCATTCTCTTCTTAATAGAAGATAAAATTTAAATTACTGAAAGTAGCAATAATATTTATAATAGTGTTTATTATTATTATTAATGATAATAATAATATATGAAAGAAAAAGATAGAATGGAAATAACTATAATTAAAAATTACAGAAAGTAATAATAATAATAATAATAATAAAAGAAAAGAAAATAACAAAATAAAAAAATGAAATGAAAATGATTGAATTGAAATTGACAAAATGAAAAAAATAATAATCATAATATAACAATTTTATTGTTATCATTATTAATTAATGACAACAATAATAATGCTAATAACATGTTTATTATCATCATTATGATAATAATGACATATTAGAGATAAATAAAGAAATAATAATATTATTATTATTGTGTAAATAATAATAATTATATTATGAAAAAAATGCAAAAGAAATAAAGAAAAATAATAAGAAAATGCAAAATTTCTCCTCTTTTCTTCCTCCTCTTACCTAGGGTTAGGTTTGTCGGGAGCCGGAGGGATGCTCGACATGGTTGAAGGGGGCCGGAGGGGGTGGCCGGAAGCAAAGGAGGCGACGACTAAGGAGGAGGGCTGGCTATGGGAGAGAAGGTTGGGCTGAGGGAAGAAGAGAGGGGAGGATGTATATATAGGAAGCAGGGAGGGAAGGGAGAGGGGAACGACCGGCCAGCTGGCGGCGGGTCGGCCGCCGACCAAGGCAGCGCGTGGAAGGCTCTGCGTGTGACAGAGCCTGCAGCCTGCGTTTCGCGTCGGGGAGGGCGGGTGACAGGAAGTAAAATAGGGAATTAAAAAAAAAAATCATTAAATTTTTTGCATTTTTCCATCGTTCGACTTTCAAAAATAACAAAACTTGACACAAATGTGTTACGATGAGACCAACGCCCTCGCGCCAAAAAAATTCGATTCGGAGCAATATTTTATTTTATATTAATTTCTGAAGTTTGAAACTTCAAAAATTAATTACGATAAAACTGGAGCTCCAAATTTGATGAAACTTTTAGTGTAGCTTTTAAATAATATACTTAACTCAATGATACTAAAATCGATGAATTTGAACTTGTATTTAATTTTCTCAATTCATTGAATTTAAACAATTCAAAATTTAATTCAGAAGTTTCTATTATCCGAATTTCTCTCTAACTAAGACATTTTGATCTAAAAATTATTTTTATCTAATGGTATTTTCAGTTTGCCCTAATTTTGAAGTTGCTCGAGATCCTGATTTTTGAGTCAAGATTTGACCTAATTTATAAAATAACGATATTGGGTCATTACAGTTAGACTATCAAGCTACAGTAGATAATCTAAAACTTGCTGTTATTATTAGTTAGTCCTTATGACTTCAATTATTGCGGTAACCTAACAAACAGTGCAATTAATTCTATTCAAATATTGAATGGCTGAAAAGATGACTAACTAAGAAGATTTGTTAATACATATTAACAATAAATATCAAAACAAGCACTATTATGGTATTGGGATCAGTTGAAAGAAATAATTTATAATTAAAAAATCAATATTGATTAAATCTTACTTTCATGTGCCTTGGGCTCAATTATTGCGATGACCCGTCAACAATTTATGAAATCTGCTATCATATGAATTTTGGATTTTGATCGCTTATACATAATGGTAGATCGACTGAACTGAGACAAGCAGTTGATATCTAAGCCTATCAACCTATGATGTCATATATATGCATTAGTAAGTTTGCAACAATTTCCAAATTTATTCAAATTCTATTTGCAAAATTTAATCCCATACGTAGTAGCAGAGCACATCAAATGCAAATCTATATAAAAACATATTTCAATTTTTCACATATGAAAATTAGTGGAAGATGCCAAATTGTCCTTTCAAAGAAAATAAATTTGGATGCAATTAGTTGTCCAAAACCTATTGCACCTGTATGTAAACATTCAAACTTCCATATTTTAAGATTCATATGATAAACCATAATTCCTTCAAAAGGTAGTCAAGACCAAAATAATAAATGTGTCAGCATAAGAAACAAATGTTGATCTAAAATTATTATTATGTTCAGATCCTTTCGTTGAGTTAAAGATAACTTTGGAAATTAATGATGATAACTTATGAACTGATAAACTTAGATTCTTAAATCTGAGGTGGGTTTAGAAAGAGATAAATCCAATATAAACTATTCTTAGTCATAACTTGGTGAATCTTTAAATGCAGTGTTCTAACTCCTTATGCAATTCGGATGATTACAAGCAGGCCAAGCTGCAGATTACAGATGAGATCTCATTTAGGATCTAAGGTTGGAAGACAGATGGATTCAAGTCATAATTCTCTTTCCGATTAACAGTATGTGCCAGTTTTGGTCATCTATTGCAAACCATTCTAAGATCAGCAAGTCATATATGAACCCAATGGATAATGTTAAGAATAATTCTTCACAAGATTTGTATGAGTTTTAAGCTTTCAACTACACCGACCAAAAAGTTCTAAATAATTAAAGCGAAGTATAGAAATCTTAATTGCAGCGTAAGAGGATATAGTGCACTATGAAATTACAAAAAACTCCTAATTTATTTTGACCAAATAATAAAAAGTAGATTAGCGACATGAATTTGTACCTCTACGATTCAATGCCACTGCAATGGGGGAAGAGGCTCGAAAACGAAGGACAGGGATTCAAACGGAGTGAAATCAGGGCAGATCTTCTCGCCGAGGGATGGAGGCCTGTCGATCAAAGGAAATAGCGATAGAGCTACTCGCCGCGGATGCAGGGGTTAATTAAAGAAGGTTGGGTAAGCGTTCAAGAGTTTAGGAATTAGCAAAAAAGAAGTCAGGAGTCTGCGGAGATAAAATAGGGCATGCGTACGCGCCCAGACAGTTGACGATGGCTTAAATTAAGGCTGTCCCGAAAATTGCCACCTTGATTTCGTCAGTTCCCGGAGGAAATGGCGCGTCCAGGCTTACATTTCCGGCGAAACTTGCGTCGATTATGGGCGTGGAAGGAGAGTTACTTTTTTCCCTGTTTTAAATATGCAAAAATTATCGATTACAGGGAAATCGTCTCTATTTCTCCGAAAATCTGAGACCTATATGCCGCACGGTTATTTGGAAAGAGGCGGCGGCACTTCCATCGTTCTGCTTCCATTTTTTACGAGAAAGGGAATTTAAAATGACGCTTAATTGCACAAGAAACCGCTATTCTTTACATTTAAATTCGTAATTACTTCCCAATTTAGTAATTATGAAAATAACAAACCTTCCATCTTAGCAATATTTGGGTAAAATAAATTCTTAAAACTTCTAAAAATAATTTAACAAATCATACATGATACAATACATAACAAAATCAAACGAGAGTTGGCGAAACAAATTTTAGCAGGAAAATTTTTAACTGAAAATGAAAATCCACGGATAATCAACAGAAATTGAACATAAAGGGAAAATTAAGATCTTTCATAAAATTAGCATAGGGTCATTACACCAAAAAAGAGCACAAGCACAATCCATCAGGTTTAGAGCACTTTGATATCTCCTTTACAACAACATACTTGACAAAAAACCCATTTCTATTTAAGATCTTGGGTCCATTCAACCACCAAAGCAATTTGAGACCTTGACGAGCTCCGCATGGGTAAAGTGGAGCCAATTTGGCTGCATCTGGCCAAGAATCCTCTAAGCAAAAGAATTACCAACCATCCCAAAAACAAAATGCTAAGCAGGTTGCCAAAAGGTGCCTTCATTGCTAATTTCTTGCCCTATTAATTCTCTAATTAATAAATTTTCCAAGACGTTTGCACTTTAGGGCATATATTTCAAAGGGACTTCTCAATGGACACATGACAATGTTTCAGCTACAAAAGAACAAATCAAGACTGTATCGGATGATAGACTGAAAAGTTTTCTTTAGTCATCTGGGCCTAATGATTCAAAAAAACCACCTTATCACTCACATTGAGAGTGAGACCTCAGACCTTATCGAGCTTTCCAAAGCTTTCATTAATCCTTAATTATAAGGAAAAAATTTAAGTATAACAGATCTCCCAAGGCACCCTGATTAGATAAATTTTAACATAAGGTTTCTCACTAGTCATAGTGGTTAGTTCTAATATTTTAACATTTAAGAAAATACAAACAAGATATGGAATAATAAAAAAAGTCTGTGCACGGGACAAATGAGGATGATTAATATGAAACAAACAGCCAAGCTAGAACAATTTTGTCATAAATTAAGGTAAGAACCTGATCATCAGCTTGATGGGCAACTAATAATACCCCTATCTGCTGCTCAGCACAAATTTCCTGAAAAATTTGATACCTGGAATTAATACAATATTAGTTTGAAAAATGAGCAAGTACAAATTGTAGGTTTAACAACACAACCAAAACATATTGATCAATTATTTTGAGTCATCGATAATGAATTGAAAACAAGTGACGCCATTGAAAATTTCAGTTAGAATTAAGAGTGAGCATCCATAAAAATTAGCAATAACACAGGCATTTACAAAAAATAACAATTAGATATGCCAAAACTTACAGGGTCCTTAATAGCTGTTTAGAGAATGCAAACGCATCATTTTAATATATTGTAGCATCCTAGTTGTCAGATTCCACTTTCTGGTGGGAAAGGAAGAATGCTACCATAGATAGTTGACTGACTGCAAATTGACAAATCTTTTGAGAAATTGTGCTAAAGATACATCCTCAGTATGTGACATGTTGCACTTCATTTCAATGAAAAAGTAATCAAATGTTGTTATATTGACACCAAGGTATACAGATGTGAGCTTTGCCATTTGATAAAAGAATTTGGGTAAAACACTAGTCCAATATACTAAATGGAGAGCGTTGGATTATTAGTACTCGAAC
Organism: Gastrodia elata; assembly: GCA_016760335.1. Taxonomy (NCBI): domain Eukaryota; kingdom Viridiplantae; phylum Streptophyta; class Magnoliopsida; order Asparagales; family Orchidaceae; genus Gastrodia; species Gastrodia elata. The sequence goes on along the minus strand of CM028678.1, from coordinate 32,446,519 downwards.
AAGCAATAATATAGAAGAGTAAATATTATGACTAGTAGAAAGTCAAATAATGTACATCTTTGAAAATAAAGTGGCAAGTAGTTACAAAAAATTGATATTTTAGGCTTCAAACTTCAGCTCAAATAAAGATTAATATAGAAATCGATTTGATATTATCTTAAATAAGATTTTAATAAAATTGCAAAAATTATAAATATGGAGATGGACATATAACACAAATTTATATATTGTGAGATGATTATTAATATTACAAATATTTATACACTCAAAATAAGATAAAATATAGTTATAAGAAACTTGGTACAACTTAGAAGATTTGGTTTAAGGAAAACCTCATGAAAAAATAATATTTATCAAGAAGATCTAGTAAGGCATGTCGTAAGAGTGCAAAATTATTTTATCAATATTTGTAACAAGCAAATGCAAAAAGGAATCCTGAAGTTTACTTTAACATATGATTTCATGATTACCAATACATTATTTAGAAAAAAAGAAGAGTATGATATCACTATCAAGAATATTGCTTTTAAACTTATATCAATTATTTCATATAAGAATTGATTATAATGTAATGGTTGCAAGTTATTCCTGGGAAAATTTTGACAACCAATGGTAGTTATTAGTTCAAGATTGAAAAAAAGGAACTAACAAAATAACAATAAGTTCAAGGCTAAAAATTAGTTGGAGTCTTTAAAATATTTTTTTTTTCTTTTGTGTAGCTGGTAGGATTTGAACCCATAACTTGGGATAACAGGTTCTGAGCTCAACCACTGGGTTGCAACACCATTCACGGACTCTTTAAAATATATATATATATATATATAAGAAAATAATATAGAGCATGAATTGTGAAACTTAAACTTTAGTACTGGCATAAAGGTTGATAAAAAAATCACATAGATGACTTCTTGAATAAAAAATTGAAAAATTAATGAAAACTAAAAAGAAAGAGACAAAACTATAGTCTTAAATATGAAGGGAGGTCGGGCGTGGCTAAAGGGGGCCGGAGGGGGTGGTCGGAAGCAGAGGAGGCGGCGGCTGGCAGGTGGCTGGCTGCTTGCTGGTTTGCTGGGCTGAGGCTGAGGGAGGTTGGGCAGAGGGAAGAAGAGATGGGAGGGGGTATATATAGGAAGAGGGAGGGAAGGGGAGAGATGGTATGACCGGCCAATTGGGCGACCGCCGACAAGGGCAGCACGAGGAAGGCGGCGCACAGAGCTATGCGTCCCGTCGGGCAGACTCTGAGTGCGACAGAGCCTGTGCCCAGCGTCGTCGAGGGGGGGGTGGGTGGGGGGACAAGAATGAAAATATGAAACTTGATAAATAATTTCAATTAAATTTTCGTATTTTTCTGTCATTTGACTTGCAAAAATAACGAAACTTGACACAGATGCTATGATGAGACGAACACCCTCGCGTCAAAAGTTTTCGATTCAAAGCAATAACTAATTTTATATTAATTTTTAAAGTTTGAAACTTAAAAAATTAAATATGATTGAACCGGACTTCAAATTCAATGAAACTTTTTATGAGCCTTTAAATAATATTCTTAATCTAATGACACTAAAATCGATGAATTTGGACTTGCATTTAATAATCTCAATTTATTGAATTTAAACAATTCAGAAATTAATCTAAGAGTTTTTGTTATCCGAATTTCTCCCAAACTAGGCATTTTAATCTAAAAACTATTCTATCCAATGGTATTTTTGGTTTGCCCTAATTTGAAGTCACTCGGGATCCTGATTTTTTAGTTGGGATTTGACCTAACTTACAAAGTAACGACGATCGTTACAAACTCCCCTACTTAAAAAAGATGTCGTCCTCGACATCATAAGAATAAAATAAAATCTTAAGGGAGTTTTGGGGTATATTGATTCTGAAATAATTCTGGATACTTTCTTTGATATTATCTTCTTTTTCCAATGTGGCTTCCTTTGCAGTATATTTATGACATTGAACTTTGATAATCAAGATCGTTCTGCTTCTTAATTTTTGGTGGTCCTCAATAATTTTAAAAGGTTTTTCAACATAAGTCAGATCAGGCTGAATTTTGACTATCGAATCTGAAATTTGTTGAGTGGATTCCTGGAGACATTTGCGGAGTTCTGATACGTGGAATACGCTGTGCACGGCAATAAATCTTCAAGTCTATAAGCCAAGCTTTCAATTTTTGCAATTATTTCGAAGGGTACAACATATATGGGGCTCAGCTTGCCAATTACCCCAAAGTAATGTATTCCTTTTATTGGGCTAACATTTAAATAATCACGATCACCAATGTGATCCGGTATTTGGCATCGTGGTATTTCTTTTGTCGGTCCTGGGCTTCCGCAATTCGGCTCCTGATTAGCCTTATCTTTTCGTATGTTTCTTCAATTAACTCAAATCCATAAATTTGTACATCTTCAAGTTGTGTCTAGGCTAAAGGAGTACTGCACTTTCTCCCATATAAGGCTTCATGAGCGGCCATCCCAATGCTCGTTTGGTGGCTATTATTATACGCAAATTTTATTAAAGGTATGTGCTCTTTCCAACTACTGCCAAAATCTAAAATACTTAATCGCAACAGATCTTCAAGTATTTGATTAACCCTTTCAGTTTGTCCATCTGTTTGTGGATGGAAGGCGGTGCTTAGAGCTAGCACGGTTCCTAAATCGTGATGTACTGTTTGCCAAAATCAGGAAGTAAATCTGTTATCTCTATCCGAGACTATGACTTTTGGAATTACATAGAATCTGATTATTTCTTTGATATAAATTTTGGCTAACTTTTCAATGGTGTCTATTTGCTTAATAGGAATAAAATGAGCTGATTTAGTCAAACGATCCACTATTACCCAAATTGCATCAGCTCCTAAACGACTCCTGGTAATCCCATGACAAAACCCATAAAAATGTCAGACCATTTTCATTCTGGGATTTCTAATGGATGCAAAAGTTCACCTAGCTTTTGATATTCAATTTTTACTAAACAGCACACATGGCACTTAGCAATAAATTTAGCCACGCTTCTTGAGTTCTGGCCACCATAATACCTCTTTTGAATCCCGATACATTTTGTTGTTCACGGGGTGAATTCTATATCCTGAGTTGTGAGCCTCGCTTAGTATCTGATTTCGAATGGATGCCTTATTAGAGACCCAAACTCTTTTTCCGTGATAAATATAAATCCCTTGATGAAGTTGTAAGTCTGATCGACGTTCATTTTCTATGTCATTCTTTAGCATTAAATACTCTGGGTCTCGTCCTTGAGCGACTGTTATCTATTGCAAGAGCGTAGGTTCGACAGTACTTATCTTGAGTAGATCGTTTAATTTCTTGTTAGAAATGAGTCTTATCCTTAGTTTATGGAACTCTTCAACCAAGGGCTTGACATGATCATTTCATTCAGATACACATTTCTGCTGAGGGCATCAACTACAATATTGGTCTTACCAGGGTGATATTAATATTAAGATCGTAATTGCAAACTAATTCAAGCCATCTTCTTTTCTTGCAATTTAGTTGCTTTTGAATAAATATATAATTTAGGTTTTGGTGATTTATAAAGATCTCGCATCGTACCGCATATAAATAGTGCCTCCAAATTTTTAAGGCATAAACAACTAAACCTAATTCCAGATAATGAACCGAGTAATTCTTCTCATGCTTCTTTAATTGACTTGAGGCATAGGCAATTACCTTCCCTTCTTGTGTAAGGACACATCCCAATCCAATGTTGGATGCATCAGTAATGAATACTTGATAATTAATTCCTTCTTGCGGTAAGATCATAATTGGTGCGACAATTAGTACTTTGTTTAACTTCAAGAATGCTTCTTCACATTCTTTGCTCTAGACGAAAGGTACCACTTTCTAAGTTAACCTTGAAAGAGGTGAGGCTAATAGTGAAAATCCCTTAACAAATTTTCGGCAGTAGCCTGCTAGTTCCAAAACGTTTCGAATTTCGATTACAGAGGTGAGTTGTGGCCATTCCTGAATGGCGCTTATTTTATTCTGATCAACCCTTATTCATTTAGCACTAATTACATGACCAAGGAAAGCAACAGATTTAAGTCAAAATTCACACTTTACGTACTTCGCATACAATTGTTGCTCCCTTATTGTGCCCAACACGAGTCTTAGGTGCTTTTCAGGATCTTTATCACTTTTAGAGTAAATAAGTATGTCGTCAATAAACACGAACACAAATCTATCCAAGAAGAGTCTAACAACCCGCTGCATTAGTTCCATGAAGATTGATGCAGCATTGGTTAATCCGAATGACATTACCAAAAACTCAAAGTGTTCGTAACGAGTTATGAACACTATTTTTGGAATGTCTTCTTCTCGTACTCGTACTTAATGATAACCTGATAGCAGATCTATTTTTTAGAATACTTTTGCCCCGGTGAGTTGGTAAAATAAATCGTTTATTCTTGGTAGCTGATACTTATTCTTGATTGTTATTTTATTTAACTCTCGGTAGTCAATACACATGCACATTGATCCATCATATTTCTTTATAAAAAGAACTGAAGCTCCCCATGGTGACATGCTCGATTTTATAAGACCTTTTTCCATTAGTTCTTGCAATTGCTCGTATAGCTCTTGCAGAACTTTTGGGGCTAGACTGTATGGTGCCTTTGACAGTGGCTGCGATCCAGGAACTATGTCAATAGTAAAATCCACTTCCCTTATTGGAGGTAAACCAGGAAGCTTGTCTGAGAAGATATTGGGGAATTCTCTGACTATTCTGATTTCAGATAAAAGGGTGTCTTTTTCTACTTCCTTTATCATTATGACTAGGTAAGCCTCACACCATTTGCAAATTAACTTTTTCGCTTTAACTGCGTTGATTAGTGAAACGTCAATACCCATTCTGCCTATAAACACTTATGGTTTCCCTCCTCCTTTAAGAGTAACCTTCTTCTTTCGATAATCAATGACAGCTTCATGCATACTCAACCAATCAACCCCTAAAATGATGTTGAAGTTCATTATAAGGAGAATTTGTAGAGTAGCCTCATATACCTCTTCATTGATATGAATGTTGCAAATGCAAAACTGTTGAGCGCTCATAATAGCACCGAAAGGCAACCCAATATCAAGAGTGTTGGCAAGATTGCAACACGGTATTTTGAGAGCCCTTGCGCAATTGTCCGAAATAAAGGAGTGGCTTGCTCCAGTATATAACAAGACGTTAAAAGATTTGTTATTAATTTGAATGGCACCTAGTTAGAAAAGGAAAGAACTATTATAAAATGTTTATGTATGTGTGTGGAGAGATTTAAAAAAAAAAAAGAAAGGTTTATGTATGTTGTCATCGAGTGTCGTGATAGGTGTGAGGGCGTACATCCTTGTCGGAACGGTGGGTCGAGGGACCTGACCATTCCTTTGGGTAGGTACTGCTATTGTTGAGACTTGTCTAGGAATAGCTCCTCTCCGTTGATTGTTGGTGAGGGGGACTGCAGGTGCTGAGCTCTGGTTTGGGGCAGATCTTGCCCCAGGAATAATATCTTTGTCGATCATCTTCTTGGCAAAATAGAAACGAAAATCGTGACCAGAGCGCCTGCAAGTATAACAGCGGTTCTGCCCGTGGAAGCACCTCCCAATCAGATGAGGTTGATCACAATTTAAACTTTCATTGGTCCTAGGACTTCAGCAGACATTTGGTTTGCCTTGGCTTGTGGAGGGTAACGAAGATGTTTGAACGCCTCTTGGTCCCTAGCGGAAGTGACCGGCCTCTTTCTTTGTCTATCCGCGATCACTTGCTCGTTGTGTTTTAGCATTGTTCCACAGTCTAAAAGCTCAGCAAATTTTGTATGCTTAAGAGAAATCAGATTAGTGCGAATGTTATCTTTCAATCATTCCAGGAATCTACTGCACCTTTTGTCGCACACAATCAACCAACTTAGGTGCAGAACGAGATAATTTTGTGAACTCTGTCTTGTAAGCTGCCACTGATCTGCTGCCTTAAGTTACCTTTATGAATTGACTTTCTGAATGCCCCTGTGAATTCTACCCACGGTATATCCTCCAGATTGATGCTCCCAAAGGTGATGTCATAGGTGATTTTTCACCACTTTTCAACTTCACTTTCTAGCAAATACTTTGCTAATCTAATCTTTTCGATTGCAGAACATTTTAAATTGTCCAATTTACTTTCAACGGCTTGGATCCAATCTTCAGTTTTCCATGGATAGGGCTGAGCCGTTGAATGTAAGAGGATTTAGTTTAAGAATGGCTTGCAAGGCATCATCTATTCGCAGTCTTTGTCCATGTGGGGATTCTGGTGAAAGCAGAGAGAAAGAGGTTCTTCCTTGGTTTAAAAGGGCTAGCAATACAGGTTCCAAAAGTCGATATGTTCTATTATCTGTTGTTGTTGTAGATATGGTTGTCTTGACCGGAGTTGGGGAAGGTACTGCGAGGAAGGCTTCGTCGGAATCCATCTGTTAGAAATGATTAATAAAACTTACAATTAGTAGAGGTTTTGTCTAACTGAATACATAAGCAATTAATCGCAACAAACTTTACAATTTTTTTATTCTTCCCATTTAATGAAAGATTCACATACAAAAAGGAGTGCATTAACGGTAGGACTAATTCCTTGCTGGATGCACACCCTCAAAGAATATTCTTAGGATACAAGGTCCTATTCTAAATTTTTCTACACATCGAAGGAATCAGAACTAGCTGATCTCCTTTCGATGAGGACTCCCGAAAGTTCCCAACTTTCATTTTTCCTTTTGAAGTGGTAGCAATCATGCTGTTGGTTTTGATAAGATTCTTCAGGTGATGGAGTTCATCTTGTAGTTGGATGACTTGATACTTTTGTACATCATCTTCCTCTTTAACCCCAATTCTAACATAAATATTTTTCCATGTAAGGCACCTTTCAATTTTTGAACTTCCATTTCCAATTCCATAATTCTGTTCCTGAATACTAACACCCACCAAGCTATGGTACTTCTACCTCACTTAACTTCTCTGCCATCGCATATTCCTTTGCTTCTGCTGTGGGGGCATTCAATTTAGTGCTAAGCCTAGTCACTTCAGAATGTGAGGAGTCACCATCACTAGCTTCCTCTTCAAAGTACTCAATTATTTCGTTATTGGGATCCATCTATAAAAGAAAAAACAATTAATCCAAATATGTTATTTCAGTATTTCCAAGTTCTAATTACAACGATGAAGGATGGTTATTATTCCCCTATAACTTTGCATAATACTGCTTATCTTATTTTAAATGTCAATTTTAATTTCTTTATAGAATTAGCATGAATGGATATATCTTTGTTTTTGTATATATATTATTTCCTTTCAAATGTTCTCAATCCTGCTCTGATACCTATTGTGATGTTTCGATGCCAGTTCAGCAAAAATTGTCTCGACATTAGGTATTCACAAACCACATGATCCTATTGAGCAATTTAAAAGAAAAGGGATACACATATATAAAAGCCAAATTACATTTTTCATTCATCATAATTCCATATTACAAATGAACCAACGTACACTTCTTACAAATTTCATCTTTTTAAACAAAAGATAAACTGAAACAAAAATAAAATAAAAAGTAGCATCATAAAAATTCATCCGCAATTTGAAAATCTAAGATTTAAAGTTCTCAGTCGAGTTCTCTCAGAAGTACCTGACATGGTATTGTAAAGAAAACAATACCGGTATTAGAATTCTCAGTAATTAGAGAATACTCTTCTAAGTACTGCAGTAAACAATAAAATATTACATTTTATATTAGCAAAAATGTGATTAGCGGAAATAAGGATGTAATAAAAATGCAGAAAAAATAAGGTAATAGCGCAAAAGGGATAATTAATTTCCTGCAAAATGTATTATCACTTAGATGTATGTTACTAATATCATTTTTCCAGTAACCAATCAACATTTATGTTACTGATGTTATTTTTCCAGTAACCAACCTACGTATATTACTGATATCATTTTTCCGGTAACCAACCAATGTACATTACTATTGTCATTTTTCCAGTAACCAACCAACGTATATTACTGATGTCATTTTTTTAGCAACCAATAATTTTATAAAATGATATTGGTTTCAAACAACCAACCAAGCATCAAATATGAATTTGACTCAAAGCAAAGCTAAGCAGCAAAGTGCAAGAAAATGTAATACACGTATATATATACTATGTACCTTTTTCTTTTAAGTTTCAAAAATGCAATAATTGATTAAATTTGCATAAGTTTTTGATATTTTATATTAATCTTTTTAGCCAATACTTAAATATTTATAATTTTGAGAAAATTAAAATAGTATGATATTTTAAGAATATTTATTTTCTTCTTTTCTATTCTATTTTTCTTTCACTCTCTTCTTGATAGAAGACAAAATTTAAGTTACTGAAGATAGTAATAATATTTATAATAGTGCTTGTTATTATCATTGATAATAATAATAATAATATATGAAAAAAAAAGACATAATGAAAATGACAGTAATTAAAAATAGCAGAAAGTAATAATAATAAAAAAATGACAGAATAAAAATAACTGAATTGAAAATGACAATAAAAATAATAGTAATCATAATATAATATTTTTACTGTTATCATTATTAATTAATGACAATAATAATAATGTTAATAACATGTTTATTATCATTATTATGATAAAAATGACATTAGAGATAAATAAAGAAATAATATAATTATTATTATTATGTAAATAATAATGATTATATTATGAAAAAATAATAATAATAATAATAAATAAATAAAAATACAAAATTTCTCCTCTTTTCCTCCTCTTTTCGTTTACCTCTCACTTAAGGTTAGGGTGGTCGGAAGCCAGAGGGAGGCCGGACGTGGCTGAAGGGGGCCGGAGGGGGTGGCCGGAAGTAGAGGAGGAGGCGGCTGGCAGGTGGCTGGCTGCTTGCTGGTTTGCTGGGCTGAGGCTGAGGGAGGTTGGGTTGAGGAAAGAAGAGAGGGGAGGGGATATATATAGGAAGAGGGAGGGAAGGGGAGAGGTAGTATGACCGACCAACTGGATGAGCATATATTCTATATTTGATGAATTATTCACATTTGATGAATTCAATATATTCTATATTTCCTCTAACTATTGCAAGCAAATGCAGACAACAATGCCAGAAATGAGAGATAGAAAAGTGTTGATAAGGATCATCACATGGATGAGCATAAAATATCCCAACAACCACCCATTAAATTGCCTAGTCATTGCCCTATCGCTAATGCCGACCTTGCTTGCTACAACTCTAATATAAGACATAAGATCTAGGAAGTAAATTAAAGTGCTTTTTATGTTTTTAAAGTTTTGCATGTGTTTTCTGTGTAAATTACTAAGACGGTGTGCTTAATATGTTATTCAAAAGAATTTGGGTAATATTTATGTATACAATAAACCAACTTAAAGTTGTAAATGATAGTCTTTGTTACCATACAAAACTAAACTAAACTCTAAAGAGCAACTATTAATATTTGACAAATTGGTGCTTATAAAATTAAGGCCAAGAATCTTGAGTTGTTTGTTTGTTCCAAATATAAAAATAGAAAATTAGTATTGTAATTCAATATTTAACAAAGAGTAGAAGTGTGAGTTGGATGAGTTTATGAATGAAATTCAGCAAAAGGAAGTGTTAAAGGAAATCCATATTTATCAAGATCAAACCGTGAATGTATAAGAACAAAGAAAGAAAAGTAAGATACAAATCTATACTAGTTTGGTTATAAAATAAGCATATGTTGATTGTTCTCCTAGTTTCACTGTGTTTTAATGTAATTACAAGTGGATGAGAACCTTTATAGATTTGCAGGTCTCAACTTTTTGCTATAACATATTGAATTACAATACTTTGGTATTTAGTTTTTGAGCTTCCTAAGTAATGGAAGGGCTACCTTGCTCATAATGACATAGAAAACGATCTGGAATGTTTCTATCCCCATGTATATAGACAATTGGTCACTTGTGTGTTCTTCATAAAATGGTATCCAGTAAATTGAAACAAATGAAAATAAAGATCCCATGTTGATATAAGGAAGTTTTTATAGCGTTGATTCACTTAGTTGGCTAAAAAATGTGGATAATGTATTGAATAACCAGTGGTTGAGTGTTGGATGCATTGCATTTTACTTTGTAACCTCCCAGATTAGTGGCATTGGAATAAGTATGAGCCTTTCCACATATATATTAAATGTAACCCATTGTTCCTAACTCACCGAGTAACTATACTCATGAAAACACTATGATATCAGTATTTAACAGCGATTATCAGAAGCTGGTAGCTTGTATGAGTCGGCAACACGTTCATGCATTAAGCCAGGGAGCTGCCCGAGTGATAGTTGGTTGTTTTATAGTCGGGTAACTATAATATATCTATTGTTTAATAAAAACATGTGAACATGTCAGATTACCATATGAAAAATACTCATAACAAATATAGTAAAGAAATGAAAACATGATGTAGCCCTGCAAAACACGTATGGCTACAACTATCTGAGAACAAAAACAACAAATAATTCAATAAATTTTCAAACATAATCAATATGATAACCATCAAGATAGATTTAAAAGAAAAAAAAACAAAATTGGATGAGCTCCATGAATGAAGCTTCGGCTAAAAGAAAAAAATGGTGCACAAAGGAGCCAATCTACGCACATGTCTACATGTATTTCCACCAAAAGTCAGACAAGTGAATATAAAGTCAAAAGAAAAGTAAACGAGTGAATGTGTTGTGGCCCAGTAGTTAGGATATTTTGATTTAAATGCTTGAAAGGTAAGAGTTCAAATCTCACGGCCACATAATTGACTCGTTAAGACTTAACTTCTTCAAAAAAGAAAAGAAAAGTATAGAGCCTTTTACTACAAACAAGCAAAACAAATGAACAATAAGCACCTCATACTATCAAGTCTGGTTTCAAATTAAGAAAAAAACTCACCTCATCACTCTAGCAGCCTCCTGCAAATCACCAATCTTGGGCCTTCCTTTAGGCCAATTGCAACAAGAGACTTCACATTTAATACCTAAACAATACAGCCTACATAGCTCAATAGCAGCTAAATTTGGGCACAAATAAAACCACAGCTTACCAATCTTCATCACCCTCTCTTGCACAATCCTCGCCTCCTTTGCGCTATCGGAGCGTAGCCTGTGGTCGACGATAATACCCAAAAGACCATCAATACAGCCCGTTGTGACATCCTTCCCGCCGAGCCCTTCAGACTTCCAACCTGCTGTCAATACGCAGAGTGCCATACTATCGGGCCCGCCAGATACACCAAGAGCTGCAAGAACAGTTCAAACTTCACCGAAACCGTAGAATTAGTGCAAATGAAAGAAGCAGATCGGGTAAGCTCACCGATCCTGTGGTGTGGTTTGATTCCAGCCAAGTTCATCCTTCTCGCGAAGGACTCTCTATAGAAACAGATGTCCAGAGCAGAGCACTTGCAGCAAAAATAACGTAGAGGCAGAATGATGGAGCAATGGATGGATGGGCGAAGGCTAAACAACATCTCAAAGAGCAAATTGCACCTTTCTCCAAAGAGTGCTTTATGTTGCAAGAAACACTGAAAGTGATTGCCAATCGGTAACTTGATAAAACACGAACCGTTGCCCTTTTTCGGGCTTCACGCGGCCATAAATAGCGATTAAAAGGAGCCGAAAGAAAGGGTTACGCGATTCATTTCTCTCGCCTGTTCCCCTGTTCACGTCCTAGGGTTCCCTATGGGCCTCCTCGTCCACCTCCAGGAAGCCCGGCGTCGATGGCTCGCCGCCGATCTCTTGTCATTGTCCACCCCGTCCTCCACCGCTCGTCTAAGCCTGCTACTCCGTACTAACTGCTCGCAGGAGCCCCAATCTGCTTGCTCATGATAACATTGTTAATTTGGGATTTTTTATCGTAAATTATACAAATTTTGAAATGGGGCTTTTACGCATATAGCACAAATTCATTATTCATTTACATATTTGACATAATTTTCTTAAATATTACAAAAATATATATAAAGTTCACTATTTATGCATGTAAATAAAGAATAAATTTGTGCTAAGCAAGTAAGAATCCCTATTTATATTCATTTGCATGGCATTCAAATATTCAAAATACACCAAATATATCATCCCTTCCAATACTATTAGTTTGTAAATACATCAAATATCTTGAATGTAGAGAGAGTGATTGTGCAAAATAGTCTTGTCGCTTAAATTAAAAGCAATACTGCAGCAAAATTTATTTTTGCAAGGCAAACATGTTCATCACAAATAAAGCCAAACAAAATATTCTACCTATGAGGAAGGCAATCTTATAGAAGTAGAATGAAAATACAAAGCTATTATAAAAGTAGAGATGTGACAATTGTGTGAGGCCATGTGATCCATCATAGACAAAATAAAGCTATGAATTAAAGTTTTATATGTAGTAATTTAAGTGTAAAGTAATATAAATCCTATGAATCATAAATTTAATATGTTTGGTTTGTGAGACTTATAGTGTAAAGTTATTAAGATTATAAATAATTACCAAACTATCAATAGCTATGTTTGAATATTTTTCACAAAATCTGGTGAGTTTAGTTTATGCAAAATCTGTCGAACGACTTTGGAGGAGCTCGAAGGAGCTCAATACATCTCCTGGCGGTGACAACCACGGAGTTTGCCAATGAAGAGTTTGGTGTATGTCATCGTCTTAAAAAGAGTTTAGCAATTCCATGATAGAGCTTGTCTACGCTAACGCCTGGTTAAACACAGGTCTTCATCTTCATGGGATTTTGACACAGGAGTTCAACAAAACAACAAATACAACAACGGGGCTCATAGATGTTTATGCAAAGCATGATGCAAACTTCCACAACAATGAAGCTCGTGACAACGACGTACTAGTGTAATGAAGAGTTCGGTACCAGTCTTCGTAGATCCATCACAAGTTTTCTTCCTCTAAGCTTTTGGAAGGAGTTTGATTACCCTTAGTTGTGATTTTCGAGCATCATCGCAAATCTTCATCTGCTTCTCCACCGATGCAGCTACAACTATTAATCATTAGTTTTTTTCGGTGAGTTATTGTTATTTTTAATAAAAATTGCTTTAGATATAAAATGGATTAAAACATAGAGTAATTATATTATAATATTAAATTTAAATTGCAGCAATTTCGAGAATGTAATGATAAAATCTTAAGAAAATAAAAAAATAGAATTCATGATGTAATCTCACTATTAAATTATTAGTAAATTGGAGGAAAATCAAATAATTACAAAATAATTATATTATATTATGATCATATTACAGCATATTCAAATTATAATGTAATCAAATTACACTGCAAATTCAGAAGACAATAACCTCTAAATCTTTTGATCTAAGCAAATTGATAGAGAGGCATTGTTAGCGTACCACTGTGTGAAGATGTTTGTGATAATAAGAAGTTTGTTGCAACACAACCACTATACCTTGAAATAGCCAGTATTAGTTGCTAACTAACTATGTATTCTAACAAATTGTTAAATTATCTTTTCTAACATATTATCATTTGAGGATGATATTGTTACTTAGATGGCATGGATTCATCTTTATTTATTAGGATGATCTAATATATAGCTCGGAAAACAATTAATGCGGCTAATGGTGACTTTTAAGGATGATATTGTGTAACAACACTATGTTGTTACCTAATTTAAAAGTGTTAGAACTAGGTTAAAAGCACCACCATTAAATTATAAGCAACATTAGGAGTAAATTGAAATTTTGAGAAAATTAGAAGTCATATGGATAATATGAATATATTTATCAAATTTCAGTAATTTAGAAAATAAGAAAAATATTTTGATTTGAATCCAAAAATTAACTACATTTTTGGATTCCTCGCACATAGATTAGCTATGAATCAAAATTTGAGAATTTTTGGAGTTCATTTGATTAAAATATTTGAATGAATACAAGCTATATTAATTAATATAGTTTAATTTAATTTAATTTATTTTAACTAATATTTTCCAACGATTAACAATTGAAAATCAGAATAGTGGGTGATTCGTTATTCTGTCCCAAACTCGGAGCAGCCAAACCACCCAAACAACCATTGCGCCTTCGGGTGATGTGATCATATGGCGGGAGTTGATTTCGCGATCTTATTAAAACTCAGTCATTTGATTTAAGTCCATATATAATGGATATTAGCAAGCCCGAGGTTATTAACCATGCATGATTAAAATCAAGTCACTAGATGGAACGATGAGCCAAGATCATATGAGACATTGTTCAACGTCTTCTCCAGCTCAGCCTCTGCGCAATTGCGGGGCAAGAAGTATTGCACGGCTACCTCCCAAGATTTTTTCCCCATTTTCTCTACGCCAACAAATGCCGAGAGCAATACATTGGTTTCACTGGAGAATAGCTCGTCTCTTTTACTCCCATTCCATTCCTTAAGCACCTGAGCCAACGACCCCCATTCCCATCCTATTGGTTCTCAAAGGCTTCTATGAACCTCGAGGAAGAAAGAAAGCTTGAACCTTAATTCCAGCACTTCCATTCTCAGAGTTTCTCGTCAGCAAGATTTCAACTAAGCAAAGGCTAAGGTACCCCCCGAATACCCATTTTAACACTTCTATATAATCCAATAAATGAATTGAAATATACTCCTAGCATAATCATATGTGTTATTGAGTTCAATTGAGCCCAAGTGAGCTCAATTACAGTTTGATACGATCGAACTTAAACAATGTTTTACAGTGGTTTAGCTGAGTAGGGTTACGGAGAGTGAGGACATCTCGCTTAAATTTCTTAGGTTTCTTTGGTTGGCATTAACCCAATAAACATGTTTAGATCTTAAGTGATCCAAATGGTTCACTATGGAGGGAATATCCATTCTCTACAATAAACCATTAATGTCAAAATCTTGAAATTAGGATGCAAGGAATTATGTTTATATTTATAGGGGTTTTAAGTTTAAAAACTAGGCCTTGATCATAGAATTGATTTGGTATATTATTAGCCATTTAACATTAATTATAGCATTAGAATTTATAGTTTAAAAGAAACCATAATATTGTTAGTGTCAGCCTTCTCCGACAAAAGTACTGTGAGGTAAATATTTCGTGAATATTTGCTATCTCATATGGTCCCACGACCCAATCAACCCGAACTTTCGTTATTTAGAGAGAGAGAATATTCAATTGGAATATTCTATTTTTAATAATTTATAAATCTTAGTGACATTAATTCCAAATGAATTAATAAAATAAAATGATAAATATAAATCTATATTTATTAATATTATTTATCAAAATTATTAGAAAAATATGAGGAACAATAAAATAAAATTTCTCTTTTAATAATTAGAATTATTAATGACATTTTAATCATCATTAAGGTTGATTAAGGTGCCCTTGAGCCTAAACAATATATCGATAGGGTCCTTATAATATATAGGTTTATAAAATACCAACAATATTGAATTTGATATCAATTTAAGAACATTGATTTTTTACCTTTAAATAAATATTATTTTAATTAAAAATATAATTTAGTCTCAAATTAACTCATTGATCTTCTAATTAACATAGGACCTAGTTTAGCTCATAGTAGAATATTTATAAATAATTTAATTAGGAAATTTGGTAGATGTATGTTAAGCCTTAAGATCATAAATTCACCTAACCCTAAATTGAGATTGATCAACCTAGATCCTTTATATGTTAGGTAGTAGTAATACTATTAAGAGATTGTATTCAACATACTTTAGTAGCATAGAATTCCAACTTTAATTTAATAATTAAGCATATATGACAGCTATTTAATGAATTTAAGAGATTAATTAGAGAGATATCTACATTAATTGTATTTTTTTCATCGTTTGATTTTCAAATTTGACAAAAATTGACTAGAAGGTGTGTATTGATGAGATGAACATTCTTACTAAGAATTTTTTTATTCGAAACTATATTTTATTTTATATTAATTTTTAAAAATAAAAACATCAAAAATTAATTACGGTCAATCAAATGCTCCAATTTTGACAAAATTTATATATAGCCTTCTTTTATCTTTCTAAATCTAATGGTACTAAAATTTTGAATTTGGACTGATAATTTATTTTTCTTATTTTTTGAAATTAAAAATTTTAGAATTTAATTTATGGGTATATGTTATCCAAATCGCTTACAAACCTGAGCATTACGATCATAATTATATACTCTCTCTAATGGCATATTTGTTTCGATCTAATTTTGAACTACCTTAGGATCCTGATTTTAGCTTAATTTAGTCAGATTTTTGTTATAATTATCTTAGTAGGGATTTGGGTTCTCACACATTGGGCAAGATTAATTATGATAGGACTAATCTTATTGGAGCCATAAGATAACTATATTAGAGTCTACGGGGAGCACAATATAGATATATGATATGCTTTGTGAACTCAAATACCTGTCGACCTTAAGATTCTGAATTTTTCTTAGCAGAACGATCATTTGTGTACTTCTGATGCAAGATATATCTTTTATTTTGATTATTTTCTGTATGTGATACATTTTGATAGTTATTTATGAAATATCTATTTGAAATACTTAGTAAATTATATACTTCCTAATAATTAATTTACAAGGAAGGACCGATGTATGTAGTTACCTTGTTTTATGATTAATATTTTATTCCCATGTATTTTTACTTATTGCGCACCGCTTACTATTTTGAGAAAATATAAAGTTTGATATCATATAATACCTAGTCTCGCGACTAAATAATATTATCATTGGATTTGACTAAATAATATAAAGTTTAGTCAAATCCAATGATCTTTGATTTACTAAACCAAATATCATTGGATTTGACTAAACTTAATTACAAGGGCAAAATGGATATTTGGGGAATTTAAAAGCTAATTTGAATCAAATTGATTCAAATCAGAAATCTAATCATATAATTAGGTTCTATATATCCTAAAGAAAGCATAGACAGTAAGATCACTGAAGTTGGAGCACTCTAGCTCGTAATCTAAGCTAATAATTCTAAATTATCATTAAGACATAATTAGTAAGTTAAATTATAGAAATTATAAATTAAGCTTGCATTATTGTTCTTCACTACCTAATGAATAAAACAAGATTAAGTTTAGCAAATTTGGATGTCAAATCATCAAGTTATGCCCTAAATAAGATCTAGGTTAATTAAGCAATAATTAATAAAAGGCCACTGAAACTAAAATATTATTGAATATTATTAATCTACATGTTCTCTTGCTCAAAATGGTATATAAGTTTGCTATATTTAGATAATTATTGATAGAATTATGCTAAACCCTAATTTCCATAAATATTTATATTATTAGAACTTTAGGTTTTTGCATTAATGCAATTAAATCATTCCATTGAATGTCTCGGGCCTCGTTGAGTGGATCGGGTCCCGATGGCCCGGTCCAATTAAGGACAGCACGGATCAAGCGGGGCCCATCGACCCGGTTCAATTAAGGACTGCACGGATCAAGCGGGACCCGAAGACCCGCATTATTCGATAGTGCGGGTCACGGGCTGGCCCGACCCGCGCTAAGACTACATTGTCTCGAGTGAGTCGGGGAAACCTCGAGCAGGGAATTAGGGTTTCACAAAGAAAACTCTAATTCCTCGTTACATAGAGCATCCCATAACGCGACTGAGGGTTCAAACAAAAGTGTACACCACAAGCTATACGATGGCAGTGGAATCCCCATCAGGGGACTGATTCCCAAACCCTA
Source organism: Gastrodia elata (assembly GCA_016760335.1). Taxonomy (NCBI): domain Eukaryota; kingdom Viridiplantae; phylum Streptophyta; class Magnoliopsida; order Asparagales; family Orchidaceae; genus Gastrodia; species Gastrodia elata. The sequence continues at coordinate 32,428,817 of CM028678.1, read as the reverse complement.
ACCTAATAAACTAGGGTTTGGTGTTAAGGGAGAATTTTCCCTCCCAGCCCACCGCTCGGGCAGGGATCAAACTGCTCACATTCTGTGGGTTGATATTAACCCAAGAAGTGCAGGAATGGCCCTAGTGCGAATGGGAGTTGCTGGGTGGTAAAATCGGAGCTCGGGAACTATACCCCATTATACAGGCTCGAGCTTGTAGCCTCTCGATCGGGTTCGTTCGAATCTGATCGATGCTACGAATCAATCACCGTATGATAAGAATAGCAATTATGATTCTTAAATGAACCTAAGGCATTCATAATTATGGGTAACAGGGTACCTTAGCCACTCACTTCTGCCAAGTCACTATGAATGTAGACGTGGATTCAGAGGTTTGAGTCCAATCCACTGCTGTTGACTACACCCACTCTATCCTGGAGCTGCGGTCAGTTGCATTAAAGTTGTCGAGGGTTGCCAGAGGTTGTTGGTGATAAATACAGCATTTGAGACCGTTATAAAGCGTAGAGAAGAAGGGAAAAAGAATAGGAAAAAAATCAAAGGTTTTGCAACCTCTTAGGATGCCCGGGAGGAGCTCAAGAAGAGGCTGGAGAACCCTGTTAGAAGACCAGAAGGGTATAGTGGTAGTCTAACCATTGCAACTATCGGGAGAGTGGAATAGAGCCGTGGGGACCACTATGCAAAAGTGCAGAGGCGCAGGCATGTGATTGCATGGACGTGTGGCTGGGAATGGTGCAAAGAAGATTCCAGTCGTCGGATCTAGCCGCTAAGCTCAACGGATGGATCTGAATCGGCGGTGAGGGTCGTCCGATCTGATCCTTAAGAAATGTTGAACAACTCAAATCATGGGATTTAGCTATCCCATGTTTTGAGGAAGTTGGCAAATCCATACAAGTAGTTTGAAATCCATTGGATCCATTTAAATTATAATAAAATAATATTCAAAAAATTCAAAAATGTTATCTCGACTAAATGGACTCTGAAAAATTTTTAAAATTCACTCCTAGCTAATTTGGGTACTAGGAATCTAAAAATGTTATGAATTTTTTATATGATGTCAATTTAATTATTTTATTACCCTAAGTATTTAAAATACATTAAAATACGTGAGAAAATCTAATGACTTTCAAAAATTCTCAAAACTTTACCACTAGCTAAAATGGGGGTGAGAAATTCAATGGCGAAGGTCGGATTTTGATTTCGAGTTTAAAATAATTCTCTTATTTTCTTATTTAAATAATTAGCTAAAATTAACAATTAGCATGATTAATCTTCAAATCAAACTAAAACTTCAAGGTTCTCTTCTAATGATGATTAAAGACTAATGGAAGAGATTCAAGACTGATTAGGTTAGGATTAGTATAAGTAACAACCTTGGGATGCTACAGACTCCTCCATTTAAAAATGATGTCGTCCTCGACATCATAGCTATAAAAATAAGCATGGAGTTGGAAAGGAAACATAAAGATGGAAATTAAAATCTAAAATTGAAAATGAAATCTATATGGGATAGGGTGGTACCTGATGCAATATTATTAGCTTCAGGAGCAACGACAGGAGTCAGCATGTAGACTCTTTGTGGTGGCCGCCCCTTAATCATTCGAGGTTAAGAGGTGGTCGTCAACGGGAAAACCCTCACTTAGCATTTAGATTAAGGATGAACCTTCCTAAATAAATGTTAAGGGAAGATATACCCTAATAAGGAGAGCAAAAAAGCTAATCACTAAATGAGCATACTATAATATATCAGAGTGTGGAAAAAAGATAAGTAATAATATTCATACAATCCAGAAAAGAACTATACAACTCAGAATACATAAGCTTGAAAAGAAAAGCAGTTTAAATCTATATTATTACTGAATAACTTAAAAGTTAAAGCAATAAAGTAAGGTAGAGTCACTCAATCCTCACAAAGCAAAAGAAAGAACTAAGAGTCTTCTCCTGTATGCTCCTCCTCCTGAACCAGATCATCAGAAGGTCCTTCCTCAAATAATTTGGAGTCTGCCATTATCGGTATCACAATGACAGGGCCCCAGCTAAAAGAAAAGAAAATCTTATTAGATAATAAGTCTAAGTACATTTTAGATTAAGCATTTTTATAATTTTAATGATATCACAATATCTAAATAGAGTAGGAGCAGTAAAGCAAAAAAGAAAAGTGGTAAAGTTATAATTAATTTAATTATAACTCAAACAAAGTGTGAGGTAAGCACATATCTCAACTCAAGCAGTAAAAAATGGATAAGTAATAATTAATGAAATCTACTAAGTACAAGATATTTCTAAATAATATGATCAATTTAATACATGCTAGTTTATAATATAAAATGAAAGTACTGAGCTGAAAATAAAGTTCTAACATCCTAACATGCCATCAAATGAAAATAAGCTACTGAAATAATATAATTTATATGAAATACTGTAAGTGCTAAAGAAAATTGCTATATATGACCAAAGTACTGTATAAAGAAGAAATATACTGAAAATGCTGTAAATAAGAAGTATGCTGAAATGTAAAGTAAAATAGACTAACTTATATGGACATATTCTTGGTTAGTCTTATCAAAAAGTAAATGCATGTTAAAAAAATTCACTATTTTAAATTATATCTTTCAATTAAGAATATGCTTTATGAATGAATCAAATTAACATAGAAAATATAATATGTTCCATATAATGTGTCAAAGTATTAAGTCCAAAACCAGGAAGCAAAATATACAAATTTCAAGGTGTTAAATAGTACTAAACAAACTTTGTGATATCACTTTATCTTTTAATTAAGTCATTCTATCTAATCTGAACTTATATAAGTTTAGGATCTCCAACATCCAGCTATTAAGTATAAATCTATAATATCGATTCTATAAGTTAAAAGAAATTAGAACTAATCAAGTTCTAACATATATAAATCACATGACGCTTATTTAAGTTAAATAAATAAATCAAATGTTCTAATTGATGATTTTATGAATCCTAAGCCAATCTTGATTAATATGAATAAAAATTGGTGGATTAAGATGTTAAAATCAAAGTATTGGATTTTAACTTCTTAATCCAATAGGTTCTAATCCTAATGGTATAAAGTTAAACCCAAAATCTTACGGACCCAACATCCAGCTATTGAGTATAAATTCAGAATATCGATTCTATAAGTTAAAAGAAATTAGAACTAATCAAATTCTAACATATATAAATCACATGACGCTTATTTAAGTTAAATAAATAAATCAAACATCATAATTAATGATTTTACGAATCTCAAGCCAATCTTGATTAATATGAATCAATATTGGAGGATTAAGATGTTAAAATCCAAGTATTGAATTTTAACTTCTTAATCCAATAGGTTCAAATCCTAATGGTATAAAGTTAAACCTAAAATCTTACAGACTATAATTAAGGCTATCTTATTAAGCAAAATCAATCTTAATAAGATGGATATCTAATCTTAAATCTAAAGTTTAAATACAAAATAATAATAAATAAAAGATAAAATTCTAGAAAACTATAAAACCAAAGTTTCATCTATTAAGTACTCATTTACTTAATAGATGAACTCTAACATAAATTTTTAAACTAGATCCTAATGTTTAAAGGAAAGTTCTAAAGAGAATATTTACATTTTGATTTTGATATTACTTAACTATTATATGATATAATGAACTTATGAAAGGTACAAGGTGAACTAAGCTTATCTTATGAGGCTTAAATTAGGACATAAAAAATTTTAGGTGAATTTTAGAGTTTTTCATAAAATATCATTTTAATGAGTTTAAAATATTCAAAAATGATTCCAAATCAGTCATAGTACTGATTTTAGAGGTATAATTATAAATCTAAGGTTTAAGAATGCTTAAACCTAAATTTTAGCAGAATGACCATTTTACCCCTACTTAAGGGTCTAAAATTCAACTTTATAAATTAGGGCTCTAATCTAGATTCTTTTGAAGTGGAATGATTACTTACTATCTAATATAAGTTTAGACAGTAATTATATCTATTTTGGATAAATATTAAGCCTAATAAGGTCAAATTAAAGAATTTAACTTATAAGGGAAATTGGTAATTTGACCTAATGAAATCTAAAATTTTTATCAGGTTATTAAAGATTATTATCTAAGGTTTCCATAGAGCCTAAAATCATTAAATTCTGATGAGTATTGGCTAAGTTATATTCCATACAAGCTTTAGGATTAATAATTAGGGTTTAGGGTGATTAGTGAGTGATTAGTGAAATTAATCATAGAATTACTAAACCAACCACACAACTAAGTTTTATTATACTCTAGGAGTAATCAAAAACTAAAATTACTCAAATTGGATTATTAATTATGCTAATATTCACTAATCATATTTTAAGGTGATTAGGGTTGATTAAGAGATCTAATTATTGGATCAAAAATATTTTTGTAGTATACCATTAATTAGGTCTTCTTAATCAAAATGATATATTGAAAGACCTAATTTGGAGCTCAATTGACCAAGTTATGATTAATTGAATATCTAGGGCTAATTAGAATAATTAAGGTTGGGTCCTAAAAGTGATTAAGCAAATGCTAATCCTAACAAAGAATTGAATACTACTAGGTTGTTCTAAAGGTTTTTCCGATCACTTTAAGACCCATATTGCCTATATTTAGACTAATAGTTAAGAAGTTAAAAGCCTTGGAAGATTAGGATTTGGGTCCAAAAGTGATTAGTCAAAATGTTAATCAAACAGCAAAACTAACACTACTAGAATATTTATGGGAGTTTGCTAATTAATTCGAGACCCATATTAGGTATGTTTGGGTAAGTGTGTGCAAAGTTGAGATAGTTTGAAATTTTGGGATAATTAGGGCAAATTATGGGGTCCTAAATGTCACTAGGAGAAAAATAGCTCCAAATGAAATTTTGATAGTATCCATAAATTCCTCTTAATTTTCTGATTAAATTGATATATAATATTAATATATTTGAATTTATAAATCATAAGTTATGATTGATTAACAATTTTATATATTATTAAATAAATTAAATTTAATCTAATTTCTTTGATTCAGATGGCTGCAGGACCCATAGCCTGATACGATGGCAGGTGACGTGGATGGCGGAGCCCGCAGGTAGTGCGGCAAGTCAGGAATGCGGGGCCTGCCATATCAAATGAATTTCTTATGAAGGTGGGCCCGATCGCCTACGTGGATCGCGTTTAACCTGGCCCGCTCATAAATCAGGTCGCCTCCTTCTTCCAAACGACGTGCCAGATAACAAAACTAGGGCAAAGCTTGGATCAATGAACACTGCTTCAAACTGTGGGATTCAAAACCTAACTGGAGGCTACGACTCTATTCTTTATATGGGCCTAAGATCTCGTCCTGATTCTTCTTCTTTATGCCGAAATTATGGTGCCATAAAATCGTTATTCACGATGCCAGCAATCCCATACACACTAGATAGATCGATCAAACCCCAAAAGAAATTTAATTGCAATTGAATGCGATTAACAAATGGAAATTAGAAGTAAATTCAATGGAATGGTGATTAAGGTTGAATGAATAAGCTTTGGTGAAGTGAGGTACCTCAAGGATGTGCCGAGGGGTTTGCAAGAGAGAACCAATTGCTTTAGATCTTGATTTCTTGCAGGGTAAGAGATCCAGTTGATCGACTGCGGGAGGGTTTCAAGTCTCGATTGTATTCAGAGGTCCAGTAGTGGACTGAGTTCCATGTGGAGATGGGCAACTGCCGCATGTACGCAGGGGCTTGACACGCGCAGAGCTGAGTGATAGAGGTGGAGCTGGAACCGTTTGATCAGGATGACCCTGATCCAACAGTTCAGCACCTGATTGCGTAATAGGCCTGGCCCATTCTAAGAAGCACGGGTTCGACTCGAAATGGAAAGGGATTTGATAAGAAGGTGGATCAAACCAGAGGGAGAGCATTTTTAATAGCAAATGGGTCCCACATAAGATTCATTTGATTAGAATTTAATTCAAATCAATTTTAATTTATTAATTAAATTTGAATGATCAAATGACCTTAGAAAAATCCTAAAATTTCACCCCAAGCTAATTGAAGGGTGATGAATGCAACGGTGAAATTGGATTTAATTATTTAATTTTTTCTTTGGGATTTAAATAATATTAAAATATTTGACAATAATCCAACGACTTCCAAATGCCTTCAAAACTTCACCCCTAGCTAATTTGGGGGTGGTGAACGCAATAGCGAAGTTAGATTTTTGATTTGAGGTCAAATTAAATAGGTCAATTTCTAGGGTTTCTAGAATTTCCCAAAATTAGGATTTGATCTATTTGATTCCTAATTTGGACTGTATCTTAAAGGTGAGCTTCTAATAACTTAATTAAGGCACTAGAATCATAATTAGGACTTAGATTAGTCCTAATCGACCTAAGTAATAACCTGAGTTGTTACAAACTCTCCCACTTAAGGACGATGTCGTCCTCGACATCACTTAAGTGAGAAGAATAAGATATAATATAAATGACATATTGAAATGAAAAGGAGATAAGAAAGTATGATTGTAGGCTTTCGAATGAGTATATATTAATCAAATTGGAATAGAAGAATCATTAACTAAATGATTTTGATTTTTGTCCTAGATTTTGACAGGCCTTTCAATAAGTGATTGATTTGGTTAATTGCTTACTTAGAGAAGATGAAGATAAGATGATAAAATTCATGAGAATTATAAGTTATTCTCATTTGGAAATTAAAAGATAGAGGAGATTTGCAGGCACATAAAGTTCTATAATAATTGAACTGTAATTATGGCACCTCACCATTAATGCGGTAATGGATTCTTTAGTAGATTGAATTACTTTAGGGTATTTGAAGATTTGAAGATTTTATTTTTAGAATCAAATCCCAAACCTAAATATCTTTAAGGAAATTAACCAAGCTAAGTGATAACCATCACTTAATAAGGATAACAATAAAGAAAAGAGAAGCTAATATTTATCTAAACTGAATACAACTTCAAGGGTCTGAGGGTTAACTCTAAATTCATAACTTATGGTTTCTAACTATAAGATAAGATTATTACTTAGCAGGTGACATCACATACTAAGTATAGGTTTTATAAGAATCAATGATACTAAAAGTTTTACACTTAAGTGATATTTACCACTTAAGAAAAATTTAGATAAATTAGTTTAAGCCACTATAAGACTTAACGAATATTAAAGGATAATATAGATTATAATTCAATGAATTAGAATCCAAAAACTTGGCATCAAAGAACTAGTGTTCTTTCATTAGTTATTCTATTAGAATTTTAGGATTTGGACAAAGATCCATCATTAGAGTCTAGGTCTAATAATGAATCCAAATAGTTTGGCTTATAATTTCTAACTAAGGATAAGATGAGGGTGTACTAACTATATGAATTTACCCATACTAGGTTTGATTTATTAAAGAGACATTCATCTCTTATTAAAAAGGTTTATTTAGGGCAAATAGGATCAATATCCATTTAGGATATATAGTTCAAGTTAAGGAGAACTTAGGTATTAAGTCACACAAGATGAATTGACACCCAAGATTTAAGAGAAATTGCTATTAACACAAGTCATAAGCTTGACTTGGTAATAGCAGGGATCTTACTTATCCTTATGGATAATTGCTAGGAAGCTTTAATAAGAACTATGGCTATGATTGTAGGTCATATTTTATGACTTAGGCCAGAGTTTCTAGAATTGGTTGCTAAGATCCAAGTCACAGTATGTGGCTTAGAAATCTAATGGCTATATTTAACTCATCTTGAATGAGAACTAATTTCAAGGGAATGATCAATAAATGCTTAAGTCATATTTCGACTTAGGCACATATTCAAAGATTGAACTCAAACTAATTGTGAAGTGAAATTTTCTTATTTAAAAGAAATATGATTTTCTACAATTAGATTGTTTACTTAAGTGACATTCTTCACTTAATGACGATTATAATAAAGGAAGTAGAATTCCTATCCAATCAAGACGGACAAGGGAAAGTACAAGATCGAACAAATTAAGTTATGATAAGTGACTTAACTAAAAAAGTTTTCCAAAGGATAATTATAAATTTTAATCCAAAGATTATAATTCAAAATGCTTTGTAACTTATAGGAGGATTTAATTTTCAAAGAATAAAGATTCTTTGACTTAGAATAGGTTCTATGTTTAAATTTAGATTGAATCATCATCATTATGTTAAGACTAATAATGAAACACGGTTCACTATAGATAAACTTATGAGTGTACACATACAAATTAAATTAATCTAACCATTATAAAATCTCACCTTAAGGAATATAGGGTGAACTAATCATATAATTAATTCACTCTAAAGCTTATATTATCAACCAAGTAATCATTCTTGGTTAAGGAATGTTACTTAGATAAAGAGGGTAATGATCCAACTTAGATACTTAACCTTATGAGAGAGAGGAGTCTATTGCATCCAGTCACATAAGATGACTTAATATATTGAAATTATAAGAGTTAACAAAATAAATCAAACACTAAATTGCTTATTATTTATGATAAGATAAAATCATAGGTTATTACTAAGAGTTTTAAATTTGACTATATAAGGTTATAAAGTTATAATTATCCATTCTAAAGGATATCAATATACTCACCCTAACGGAATGAGATGCTTCTAAGGAATAAGCTAGGCTAATATTTCAAGTCATAATTGTGACTTATTCAACTCATAGGTTTAAGAATCTGAGTCAATCAAATCTAAGAAATGAGAAGTCATTCACCTAACTGGTTCAGTCACTTAAAGGAATTATTTCTATAAGTCATAAAAGCATGAGTTCATGAATGTAAGGTTTGATTAAATTAAACTAAGGAACAAGATAATCACCTAATCAAGAATGAGACACCTTGAGTACACTATCATGCTTATATGTAAGATTCAAATAAAAAAAAATAATCATAGCTAAATCATTACAAATTAAAATTATATGTAATAATAAAGCTTTAAAGTTGAAAGTATTGATTGGAATTAAATATGTGTCCTTGAGATAATGTTTGTTATTAATTTCCTTTATTATTCTAGGGGATTTCAAAATAAGTAGCATTCCATCAGGTTCTCAACTCATTTCATAGAAGAGAAGCTGTAAATGTAACAAAGATGTGATTGGATACTCAACTTTATCTAAGGTAGATTCTATGCGTTTAAAATCACTATTTAGTCAAATAATAAAGATCCAGTCTTCTAAAGGAGAGATAGTATATTAAAGAATTTGTCTTCCATAAAATCTTGAATTTCTATAATTTAAAATTTCTAATATTAACTTAAATTTTATAGTATAAAGGTCAAGTTTTAATCATTCAGTTTCCCTGATCCTAAGGACCTTTTAAACATTCTTCAAAGTCATTAAATTATTTATCACTTTCTATTTTAAGTCCTTACTTAGCTTTTACTAATTATGAAAGTTCTTTTCCCTTTCATGCCTTTTATTCTGAGTGTTATGGTAATATGGATGCCTTCTAGTATTTATTTAGTGATTGTAAGTCAGAAGAACTATCCATTAGGTAGATAGGAATACAAATTCCAATCTGACACCTTATGGAGTTCTCTGATACCAACTATGGCGGCCGTCCCTTAACCATTTGAGTTTAAGAGGTGGTCATCAACGGGCAAACCCTCATTTAGCATTTTGATTAAGGATGAACCTTCCTAATCAAATGTTAAGGGAAGATATGCCCTAATAAGGAGAGCAAAAGAGTTAATCACTAAATGAGCATAATATAATATATCAGAGTGCGAAAGAAAGATAAGTAAAAACATCCATACAATCCAAATAAGAACTATACAACTCAGAATACATAAGCATGAAAAGAAAAGTAGTTTAAACCTGTATTATTACAAAACTACTTAAAAGTTAAAGCAGTAAAGTAAGGTAGAGTCACTCAATCCTCACAAAGCAAGAGAAAGAACTAAGAGTCTTCTCCTATACGCTCCTCCTCCTGAACCAGATCATCAGAAGGTCCTTCCTCAAACAATTCAGAGTCTGCCATTATCGGTATCACAATGACAGTGCCCCAGTGTAGTGCACCGCCTCATCGCCGTGCGCAAAAGTTACAATTATAATCAGATCGACGGCGGAGCGGTGCGCCACTCAAGAAAATGAGCATAAATCAGCTCCCGAATAAGCTAAAAGACTGAGCCACACAGAAGGTTGCTGACTCGAACCCAAGAGTAGGATCAAGAGTCAATACTTAAGATAAGAGTAGAATACTTGTCTTAAGTATTTAACTAATACGTACATTGGATTTAAAGAGGTAAATATGAATCCAATATACATTATCACTATATATCAGCATTTCTAGTATACTGATCACATCACAATACTAAGTATAGTAGTATAATAGAGTGCGGAAGCTAAAGAAAAACATCCAGAATACGTTCATTACAGAGCAGTAGTAAACATTCGTCTAAGAAAAGAAAAGCAAAATACATCCAGAATTATTGCAAACCAATTTAATGACACAAAAGTAAGGTCTATCTGAAGTATTATAGCAATAAAGTAAAAAGGTAGAAGACAGGTCCACAAAGTCTCCACATACTCCTCTTGGATCTCCTGTAAGTCCTCCGATCCTGCCTCAACAAGCTGCTCGGGATCTAGCAAATTGTCGGATCCCAAAAGTACCCGTGTTAGACAAGAAGTCTAACACATCGCAACTAACTAAGCAATTTTAAAGTAAATTCAATAGACAGTAAAGTAAACATGATTGAAGAACATAATAGTAAAGATGCTATGTAACTGAAACTGTAAAGCATAAGCAAAGTAAAACTGTATCAAAACTGAATACTGAAAGTAAACAAAAATATCAAATACTCAGAAATCAATGCAATAACTGTCCAATGCTGTACTATATGTCACTAAAATGATGCACCCAAATATGCCACAATACAGTATGCCACGGTATATAACAGAACTATCACTGAAAGGCTATGAGTCGTACGGTCCAATGTATACATACACCCAGTTGGGAAGATAGTACGGTGATGCCGATGCATCTTGAAATTCCCCAGTCAATGTATGCAACATTCCGTAACCCATAATTAGTCACTGATATTCATATGTCACCACTGAATCATGCTCATGCTCATGTTTATGCCCATGCTTCTATTCTATATGAGGAAAATTTGGAAATCCATAAAGATTTAAGTACAGATGATGAATTCATGGTCTCCATTGTGCAAAATACTGTTAAAAAGATTCTGACTCATAACTTCTAGAACAAAAATTGGTTAAAGTTGAAGATTTACTTAAAGATCATTAGATGGGATGATTATATACACATATTTAGCACGATTGTAAGAAAGGTGATTCTTATCACCTAATTTGGTTAAGCCACCTTAACGAAGCGGTCTTCGATAGAAGGTATCGCCCGTTGGCAATTTATATCTCAAACTAAGTTATTAAGATGCCCTACTCATAATCACACTTAGTGTCTTAAAGAAGGTGACTCTAATTACTTAGTTTCTTTGAGCCACACTTATTGAACGGTCTTTGCTAGGAGGCATCGCCCATTGGCGTTTTGTATTTCAATCAAAGTAAGGAATGAGTACCTATTTAATACACTCTTAGTCTTAGGAGATTTACTCTAATAAAACTGTATTCGTCTAATCCCTTAGGATATCACCTGCTCATAAGTTCATAATGGAGTGAATCAGCCAATCCTGAATATTACTGAAGAAAACTAGTACTATGGGTATACCATACTACACCAACAAATAACTTGGGTTCAAATAATTCTATTTAATCAATAAGGATTTATCAAAACTATTAATTCCTATGCTGAATAGGTAAGTTCTATACAAGGCTCCAAGAAGAGGGTGATCAAGGATCACTAAATATGGGTTCTACCATAATAAAAAGTGTCATTCTAATATCTTAAGTGATTCCTACCACAAGGGGTTAAGATCAACTTCTAAGGTTAAGGGATCATCTAAGCTCCTACCTCGATGAGTTATACAAACTACCTTAATTTATATTTAAATTTAGGTCTTTAAAATATTTCAGAGACAATCTTATGCTGAGATACTTAAGATCTCATACCCTTAATTCTAATGCTTGCTTATGACAGAAGTGATTGATGAGCACTCTGTCGATTGTGTTCTTCTCATTACATTCGTAATAGCGGTGGCCGCTACGACCACAAGTAAAATATACACCACCTAAGTGGTAGTATTTTCTGTACAAATACAATCGTTTGCATTCAAAGTTCTGAGGTTGGGTTTATGTAGTCTCCATGTTATAGACTTTTGCCATCTTATGATAGCCAAAACATTTCTTCCTAGGCTGCATAACTATTGCATTTCTTTTCCGGTTCAGTTGACCTTGGAATCCTTCTTGTAGACAGGCAGCCTCGATTAATTCTATCAAAGTCTTGATCTGATGAGATACTAAGTGGGCTTTAATAGAGTCTCTCTGACCCTTCAGGAAACGGTGGCATCTAGATGCTTCTGTTCTAACTAGATCCGAAATGAAACATGACAATCTCCAAAATTCCTGATCGTAGTCAAACACATAATTATTGGCTTGTGTGAGATGGAGGAGTTCATCCTCTAGAATTGCTTGAGCTGACACCGGTATGAATGCTTCACGGAACTCTTCCAAGAACATGTCCCAATGAATGTCCTCTACTTCATAATCACCAAATTTGTTGTTCCGCTCATTCTCCCACCAGTATTCAGCTTCTTCTTGAAATAAATGAGTTACTTGGCGGATGGCTTCAGAGTTAGGGCACTTAATGCTGGCCAAGTTCTTCTCAGCCATCTTAAGCCAGTTCACTGTGTCCGTAGGATTCAGCGCTCCATTGAATGTAGGAGTTCGGAGACGAAGGAAACTATGTAGGATTCTGTCGTCCGTATAGTGTTAAGACAATGAGAATCCTGATGGAGGTGCAGGTTGCTGTCTAATCGAGAGGATAGGAGCACGTGTTCCTTGCGCTTGTTGCGCATTTCTATCTATTAGGGCCTTCAATAAATTGGCCATAGGGTTGGACTCCTCAGGTCCGCCTGACGACGTGACCGTATTCTTAATTGGAGTAGGAGCAGATGGAGAGCCAGGATTTATGACTGTAAATACAAGTATGAATTTAGAAACATAAAATTTTTCTATAATTTCATTCATTCATTTCTTTCTCAAAAGAGAAGATATATAGATCCACAAAACATATAATTGAAATGAAAGAAAATGACATAATAAGATCTCTAAAATCTAGTTACAATATTCTATCCAAAAGGCAGCACAGAAGTCATCAGATGTGATTATATGGCTCCTCCGAGCTAATCTCCTATAAACCCAAAACCACCAATAACTTGTTGATCCCCTCAATAGGATCTCAACAATCTCCAGATGATACTCCTCTAAACAAGCTGTCTCTCAAAGTGCGATAGTAACATGATCCAGCCATTCTCTGGCGAGTGCTGAAAGGCTGGTACCTAAAAAGAAAGAATTGATAAGGATTTTAACTAGCGCCTCAACTCCTCGAGGTGACACTCCATCGATGACCCTTTCGTAGATCTGGCCATCTCGGAGGTCATCTATTCAGTAGTCGTCAAACCTCCTAAGGTAGAACTAAAATGCTGACTGCGAATATTCCATCCCTAATAACTCAACTTATAAGTTTTTCATTCTCATTTCATCATTACTTTCAGGTTTGTTCAAATCCTAAGATGTCAGTTTTTGATATTGAGAATATGCATAATTTTAATCAAGTTATTATGTGCATTAGATTCCTAGGGTGCATTATTCTAGACATAGTCAGTCCTTTCCTTTCTGAGGTAACTTAATGAACATTTGGATGTTTGCTTTTCATTACACTTAGTAACTTATGATTTTGACCTGATGCAGAGAATAGATCTTAAAGTAGATAGGAATAAACTCCTTATCTAACACTTTATGATACTTTTCTGATACCAACTGTAGATTCCCACCCCGTCACCGCTCACAAAGGCTACAATTATAATCAGATCAACGGTGGAGCGGTGCACCACTTGGAAAAACGTGCATAGCTCACCTTCCCATATAGGCTAAAAGACTGAGCCACATGGAAGGTTGCTGACTTAAACCCAAGAGTAAGATTGAGAGTCAATACTTAAGATAAGAGTATAATACTTGTCTTAAGTATTAGACTAATACGTACATTTAATTTAAAGAGGTAAATATGAATCCAATATACATTGTCACTATATATCAGCATTTCCAGCATGCAGATCACATCACAATACTAAGTATAGTAGTATAGCAGAGTGCAGAAGCTAAAGTAAAATATCCAGAATACATTCATCATAGAGTAGTAGTAAACATTCATCTCAGAAAAGAAAAATAAAATATATTCAGAATTATTACAAACTAATTTAAATGACACAAAAGTAAAGTCTATCTGAAGTACTATAGTAGTAAAGTAAAAAGGTAGAAGATAGGTCCACAAAGTTTCCACATACTCCTCCTGGATCTCCTTTAAGTCCTTCTATCCTGCCTCATAAAGCTGCTCGGGATCTAGCAAATTGCTGGATCCCAAAAGTATCCCAAGTTAGACAAGAAGTCTAACACATCGTAACTAACTAAGCAGTTCTAAAGTAAATGCAATAGATAGTAAAGTAAACACGACTAAAGAACATAATAGTAAAGGCGCTATGTAACTGAAACTGAAAAGCCTAAGCAAAGTAAAACTGCATCAAAACTGAATACGGAAAGTAAACGAAAATATCAAATACTTAGAAATCAATGTGAGAAATGTCCAATATTGTACTATAAGTCACAAAAATGATGCACCCAAATATGCCACAACACAGTATGACACAGTATATAATAGAACTATCACTGAAATGCTATGAGTCATACGGTCCATTATATACATACATCCAATTGGGAAGATAATACAGGGATGTCGATGCATCTTAAAATTCCCCAGTAAATGTATGCAACATTCTGTAACCCATAATTCGTCACTGATACTCATACATCACCACTGAATCATGCTCATGCTCATGTTTATGCCCATGCTTCTATTCTATATGAGAAAAAAATCAGGAAATCCATAAAGATTTAAGTACAAATGATGAATTCAAGGTCTCCATTATGCAAAATCCTGCTAAAAGGATTCTGACTCCTAACTTCTAAAACAAAAATTAGTTAAAGTTGAAGATTTACTTAAAGATCATTAGATGGGATAGTTGTATACACATATTTAGCATGTTTACAAGAAAGGTGATTCTTATGACTTAGTTTGATTAAGCCACCCTAACGAAGCGGTCTTTGATAGGAGGCATCGCCCTTGGCAATTTATATCTCAAGCTAAGTTATTAAAATGCCCTACTCATAATCACACTTAGTGTATTAAAGAAGGTGACTCTAATTACTTATTTTGTTTGAGCCACACCTATTGAAGTAGTCTTCACTAGGAGGCATCGCCCATTGGCGATTTGTATTTCAATTAAAGTAAGGAATGAATACCTATTTAATACACTGTTAGTCTTAGGAGATTTACTCTAACGAGACTGTATTCATCTAATCCTTTGGGATAGCACCTGATCATAAGTCTACAATGGAGTGAATCATCCAATCCTGAATATTACTTAAGAAAACCAGTAGTATGGGTATACCATACTACACCAACCAATAATTGGGTTCAAACAATTCTATTTAATCAACAAGGATTTATCAAGATTATTAATTCATATGCTAAATAGGTAAATCCTATACAAGGCTCCAAGAAGAGGGTGATAAAGGATCACTAAATATGGGTTTTACCACAAGAAAAAATGTTATTCTAATATCTTAAGTGATTCCTACCACGAGGGGTTAAGATCAGCTTCTAAGGTTAAGGGATCATCTAAGCTCCTACCTCAATGAGTTATATAAAATTCTCCTACCTCAATGTATATTTAAATTTAGGTCTTTAAAATAATTTAGAGACAATCTTATGCTAAGATACTTAAGATCTCATACCCTTAATTCTAAAGCTAACATATTAAGTTCCATTTAATAGTTAGGTTTAGAGTGTTCAGATCAGATGATTGAATCTTCTGATCATATCTTATTCTAAGGTTATGGGATTTAAATCAAGAATATTAATAGAGTCAGATCAATTATTAAATTAATTTAGTTTTATTATCTTTTTATACTAGTAGTCTTATTTAGGAAAAAATCAAGGATCTAAAGTTTAGATTCAGATTAATCAATCACATAAATTTATCAATAATCTTAACATGTTTAATTCAAATATTTAAGATCAACACCAAATTAGGTGCATTATTAGAATAATGTTAATTTTATTATCTTATAATCAAGTCAATTTAATTAAGTATTAAAGAGTTTGGATCTTAATCAAATATATTAGGGTTTAACCCCTTACTCATGCTTTAATTAAGATCAAATGTTTATTTATAAATCAAATATCAAATCAATGAATTTGGGATGTATTATTTGTGGCAATCTTAGACCTAGATCAAGACTTAATAGCTTGATTAAAGTCTTAAGACTTCTTAAGGTTAATTAAGAAGTTTAAGTTCTCCATTTTGGATTTATTCAATTTATACATCATAAATTTGCATACATGATTTCAATACATTTTCTTAGTTGTTATGAGCTATATTAATAGAAAATTTTCAGAAAACAGAATGTAATTAGTGCTAATCAAACCCTAAATCAATCCAAAAGGATTAGCACATAACTACAAATCTTACCATCAGAATTTTATGCAATTTGACACATAAGTTCTATTTTACTATACAATTAATCAGAGACTAAGTTTGCTAATATCCAATGATTACAAATCCTAATTTTCACTAATCAAAGTTTAATAAGATTAGGGCATAAATTGAAATATAGAGATCAATAAAATAAATCACTTAGCACATTCATTTTACTCTATATAAGGAAACTAATGGCACCCTAAACATGTAAATTGGTTAAGTATAATTGCTAATCCATCCTAATCAAGTTGTGCAATAATTAGGTTAAAACAGAAAATTAAGCCATTAGATGTTCAATATTATTTTATATTCTTGTTCATGAGGATTTTTTGATCAATTCGATATATAATATCATAGGGTTTGGACTAGTGGATTGAAAGTTATTTCATTAATACATTATGTATTTTTATTTAATTGTATCCCTATGATTGGAATAATTGAATTATTTTCCTTAAGGAAAATAATTCCAATTATTCAAATATTTATTAAACGGGCTCAGCTCGTTAGCCGAAACACGCGAGTCGGCCGAGGCCCGAAGATGCGGACTGTCGCACCACGCGGGTCACGGGTCGGCCTGACCCGTACCGGGCTTCTTCCCCGATCCTACGTCCCGACGGAAGGATCCGATTAGGGGAACCCTAATCGACCAATTTTGGCGCATCCCGACCACAGCACAACCAACCAATGATCGCTACACGTTCACCATGGTCAGGCACACTAAACAGGACCCGAAGCCCTCTGTGAGATGGTCCGGATTGGCCGGACCTTACTCACCCAAGGGCTCCTTTAATAGAGCTATTATGGGGAGACAATTCTCCCTACAGAGGCTACGCCAGACCCAGGGCTCGATCCCTACACCTTCAGGGAGGTGAGACGGATCGAAGCCCCCTTGTCTGAGGGCATGAGGTGGGTTGGAACACCGGGACCTTACTCACCCCGAGGCATTCCTTAAAGGACTTAGCCCAATTGATCGATTACACTGATCGGGGCTAGCTTAGGACTCAATTACGATATTAGTGAGTTTGAAAGTACAATACGCATCTATACGCAATAAAAGAAAAGAGGTCCGAGACTCATTGGCTCAAAACCAGCAGATGGGGGTACCTGGTTGGACGGGGGAGCTCAGGATGATTGACTAAGGGTTCGGTTGACCTTATCTGAGCTTCCAGGCGCTACAAAGGATCCTGAATTCCAGGAGAGCCTACTATAAGTAGTTCAAGAGCTCTTGGGATTACCTACGCAAGATCAGACAGACAACAATGGCGGAAGAGGGTAAGCGAGTTTGATTGATTAGCAAGGATCAAATGGAGATATGCTGAGGCTATTTATAACCTTAGTTGAGTGCAGGGAAGGTTCCAGAGGTTGAATTGAGCTGGGGAGGACCCGAGAGGTCGGGCCATGGCCTAGCTCTCAAAATTCCATTTTGAGCTCAGCCGGGCCACGAGGCCCAATTGGGTTCCTTGCCGAAATGGGGGAGGTTGCAATGACCTACTGAGGTGGATGCGGGAGTGGGGGACAGGCTAGGCAGTTGGCAGTACGGGGAGATTTTCCTTATCGGGCGCGGTGAGAGGAAGGTGAAGGTCCATAGTAGCGGCTCCTTCGGATGCCGTATGATCAATCGATCAGATGGCGGAACGGCTCGTATCCTAACGGCCGATCGCGGGAGTGATCCGGGCCGTATGATCGGTCGGGCAGATCTAATGGTTGATCCGTAGTTCCGCGGGATCTAATCGTAGCCGTCGGATTCTTGGGGAGAATGGAGGATCGGAATGGGGTTCCGCTGTTGTGTGACTTGGGCTCCACTATGGATCGCCCACAGTTTGCACAGCAAATATCGGCCGTTTAAACGGGTATATGATAGATTTGCAAAATCAAATTGTTGGAAACCCTGATATGTAATTAAGCTAATTTAATTAAATGTGATTTATGGCCTAAATGATCTTTAAATTGCACCAAACCTTCACCCCTAGCTAATTTGGGGGTGAGGAATTCAAAAATACAATCATAATTTAATTCTAAGATCAAAATATTTTAGGTCTAATTTTGGGCATCTAGACTGATCAAAAATACAATCTAGACTTAGGGTAGTCCCAATGACTTCCAATTTTCAGAATAGGCTCAACTTGATATTTTAAAAGTAATTATATTAAAATTAATGAGTAATTAAGCTAACTCCCCCACTTAAGAACAATGTCATCATCGACATCATCTTAAGAGAGAAGACAGACATGCAGAAATTGTAAGGATAAAAATAAAATTTAGAAAGTTAATGGGTACCTAGATTTTCAAAGAGACTGGGATACTTTCTTTTCATATCTGCCTCTTTCTCCCAAGTAGATTCTTCTAAAGAGCGATTTCTCTACTGAACCTTTACCATTGGAATTGAGCAATTCCTTAGCTGCTTTTGATCATGAGCTAAGATCCTAATTGGCTCTTCCGCATACGAGAGATTCGGCTAGAGAGATACAGCTGGGAGTTGAATTATATGAGATGGGTTGCGAAGACATCTCTGCAGAAAGAAGATGTGGAATATATTATGGACTGCAGAGAAATATTTGGAAAGCTGCAATCGATAAGCTGTAGAACCAATATTCTATAGGATTTTAAATGGTCCGACATAGCGAGGACTTAGCTTCCCAGCTACACCGAAATGATACACGCCTTTCATCGAACTGACTTTAGGATATGCAAAATTTTCAACATCAATTTCCTGAGTATGATGATGAGCATCATGATACTTACTCTGGCGATCTTGAGCTACTTTGATTTTTTGCTGGATGAGTTGAATCTTACGATTTGTTTCTTCAATTAAATCAGAACCATATAGCTGAACACTGCCTATTTCAGACCATGCTAATAGAGTACTGTATTTCCTGCCATATAGGGCTTCATATGGAGCTATGCGATACTTGCCTGAAAACTATTGTTGTATGTAAACTATTGTTGCTTGACTATTTTCGTTTGACAATCTGTTTGAGGATGAAAAGCGGTGCTCATGGCTAGAGTATTTCCCAAGTCTTGATGCACTGCTTGACAGAATTTAGAAGTGAAATAGCTACCTTTATCAGATACGATAAATCTGGGAATTCCATGGAGTCTAATAATTTTCTTAACATACAACTTTACTAATTTCTCCACATAATTGATTTGACGTATAGGAATGAAATGTGCTGATTTGGTCAGTCGATCAACAATGACCCAGATTGAATCAGCACCAGATCTTGATTCGGGTAAACCCATAACAAAATCCATAGAAATATCGAACCACTTGCATTTAGGAATTTCCAGAGGATGAAGAAGTCCTCCAGGCCTTTGGTGTTCAGCTTTAACTAAGTTACAAGCAAGACAGTTTGTAATGAATTTTGCCACACTTTTCTTCATTCCAAGCCATCAGAATGATTTCTTCAGATCTTGATACATCTTGGTACTGCTAGGATGCACTTGGTAACCAGAATTGTGACCTTCTACTAGAATCTCTTGATGTATGGATTTGGGAATCCATAAACAATCTCCCTGATAGATTATATTACCTCGAAGCTGAAGATCAGAGGGAGGACCACTTTGATATTCACTTTACACTTCAGATAGTCTTCATCCTTGGTTTGGGAGATGGAGACATCACGATGAAATGTAGATTCAACTGAACTCATGAATATCAGTGTGCTTAGTATAGCACCACACACTAGCCTGATTTTGAGCTTTCAGAATTCTTCTTCTAGAGAACTGGATAGTATCATAAAAGATAGAGTAGCATGATGACTGAGTGCATCTGCTACGATGTTTGCTTTTCTTGGATGATACTTGATGCTTAAATTGTAATCACTTATTAGCTCAAGCTATCTTCGTTGTCGGCAGTTTAGCGCACGCTGGGTGAAGATGTACTTTAATATCTGATGATCGGTAAATATGGAGCACTGGACGCCATAAAGATAATGACGCCAAATTTTCAGAGCAAAAACTATGGCTTCTAATTCGAGATCATGGACAGGATAGTTCTTTTCATGTGGTTTTAACTGATGGGATGCATAGGCTATAACTTTTCCTTCCTACATCAGCATACATCCCAAACCTATGCCATATGCATTGGTATAGACTTGGTAATTAAGGCATTCTTTAGGTAAGGCAAGAACTGGTGTAGAGGAAAGAGCATTTTTTAATGATTGGAACGCTTTATCACACTCTGGACTCTAGATAAATGGTACTGTCTTCTGTGTCAACTTTGTGAGAGGAGATGCAATTTGTGAGAAACCCTTAACAAATTTTCTATAGCAACCTACTAGTGCTAAGAAACTCCTGATATCGGTCACGGATTTTGGTTGTGACCAATCTTGCACTGCGCTTACTTTGTTTTGATCGACTTTGATTTCTTGAGAGTCGACGACATGACCCAGAAAAGTGATCGAGTTAAGCCAAAATTTGCATTTGAAATACTTAGCATATAGCTCATGGCTTCGGAGCTCTTCTAATACTAATCACAGATGGTTATCATGATTTGTTTTACTTTTCGAATAAATCAGAATATTGTCGATGATGACGATGACGAATTTATCTAAATACTCTTTCAATGCGCGCTGCATTAAATCCATAAAAATGGATGGTGCATTTGTTAAGCCGAAGGACATTACCAAAAATTCATAATGTCCATAGCGGATTCTAAATACTGTTTTCTCCATATCTGGATCTTTAACAATTTTATATATTATTAAATAAATTAAATTTAATCAAATTTCTCTGATTCAGATGGCAGCTGGACCCATAGCTTGATACGATGGTAGGTGACGTGGATGGCGGAGCCCGCGGGCAGTACGACAAGTTAGGAATGTGGGGCCTGCCACATCAAATGAATTTCTTATGAAGGCGGGCCAGATCGCCTACGTGGATCACTCTTAACCTGGCTCGCTCAGAAATCAGGTCACCTCCTTCTTCTAGACGACGCGCCAGATAGCAAAACTAGGGCAAAGCTTGGATTAATGGTCACATCTTCAAACGGTGGGATTTGAAACCTAACTGGAGGCTACGACTCTATTCTTTATATGGGCCTAAGATCTCGTCCTGATTCTTCTTCTTTATGCCAAAATTATGATGCCCTAAAATCGCCATTCAAGATACCAGCAATCCCATATGCACTAGATAGATCGATCGAACCCCAAAAGAAATTTAATTGCAACTGAATGTGAATAACAAATGACAATTAGAAGTAAATTGAATGGAGTGCTAATTAAGGTTGAATGAATAAGCTTTGGTGAAGTGAGGTACATCAAGGATGCATCGAGGGGTTTGTAAGATAGAACCAATAACTTTAGATCTTAATTACTTGCAGGGTAGGAGATCTAGTTGATCGATTAGAGGAGGGTTTCAAGTCGCGATTGTATTCAGAGGTCCAGCGGTGGACTGAGTTCCATGCGGAGATGGGTGGATGCCGCGTGTACGCAGGGGATTGACATGCGCAAAGCTGAGCAATAGAGGTGGAGCTGGAACCGTTCGATTAGGATGATCCTGATCCAACGGTTCAGCACCTGATTGCGTAATGGGCCCGACCCGCTCTAAGAAGCACGAGTTTGACCCAAAATGGAAAGGGATCCGATAAGAAGGCGGCTCAAACTAGAGAGAGAGCATTTTTAATAGCAAATGGGTCCCACAAAAGATTCGATTGGTTAGAATTTAATTCAAATTGATTTTAATTTATTAATTAAATTTGAATGATCAAATGACCTTAGAAAAATCCTAAAAGTTCACCCCAAGCTAATTGAAGGGTGATGAATACAATAGCAAAATAAGATTTTTATTTCGATAAATATTAAATCATTTGATTTTTTTTTTGATTTAAATAATATTAAAATATTTGATAAAAATCTAACGACTTCCAAATGCCCTCAAAACTTTACCCCTAGCTAATTTGGGGAGGGTGAACGCAATGGCGAAGTTAGATTTTTAATTTGAGGCCAAATTAAATAGGTAAATTTCTAGGGTTTCTGGAATTTCCCAAGATTAGAATTTAATTAATTTGATTCCAAATTTGGACTAGATCTTAGAGGTGAGCTTCTAATGACTTAATTAAGGCACTAGAATTATAATTAGGACTTGGATTAGTCCTAATCAACCTAAGTAACAACCTGGGTTGTTACACTCTTGCTGAAGCAGAAGGTTTATTAATGGACTTGGATTAGTCCTAATCGACCTAATATTTAAGATGTAGGTACTCAAAAAAATAAAAATCTGTGAACAATAGGGAATGATATGTAAAGTTGTTATTATGAATTTTTATGCACCCAGTCATTTAACCCCACAGTTTGCATTGATAACTTAATATTTTGGTGCTGATTTGGATATCCATGGAAAGGTCTCAAAAAAAGCTTTCCAACAGTATATGGGACCGTATGAGAAGTAGTCTAGGTTGAGAGTAATTGAGCTTGAAAGTTGACCCGTTGTGGTTTTCTCACAGACGAAATCACCGTCTTGCTCTACAGCGTGCTGTAGCGCCCAGA
This sequence comes from Gastrodia elata, assembly GCA_016760335.1. Taxonomy (NCBI): domain Eukaryota; kingdom Viridiplantae; phylum Streptophyta; class Magnoliopsida; order Asparagales; family Orchidaceae; genus Gastrodia; species Gastrodia elata. Next base: position 32,405,634 of record CM028678.1, on the reverse strand, counting down.
AATATTAAAATGACCATAACTTGGTCATTGGACTCCAAATTAAAAAATTTAAAATACTAGATAGCTTAAAATTTTAGTACCAAGAATAATTAGAAATAGTATTTAGGTTTGGAATCCCAGATAAATTAAAAATGACCAAAATACCCTTAACCTTAATTAGGTCATAACTTGACAAATTGAAGTCCAATTCGAGTCTACTCCCAATTAAAGTACTCAATGTGATATAGGGAAGCTATAGACACTGAGTTTGCTAAATTTGGATACTAAATAAAAAAGTTAGCTTTTTGACCCCTCTTAGCTTAGAAAATTACCAAATTACCCTTAGAAATTGAAATGACTATTACTAATTCATTAGACCTCAAAATTTAGTGTTCTTGAATTCTATGGAATCCTTGAATAGCAACCAACAGTAAATTGCATAAAAATTTAGTTTTTTTTAGGTGCAATTTACTAAAATACCCCTTAGGCTAAAAACCTTAGTTTGAACCTATATGACCCATTTCTTATCCAAATTTGGTGTACTTACTATCTATCTTCATATTAGACAGTAAGGAATCATTTGGCAATAAGAAATCCCAATTTGGAGCCCTAAATCAAAAAGTAGCTTTTTGGACCCTTAAGTAGGGGCAAAATGGTCATTTTGCCCAAAACTTAGGTGAAGCGTCCTTAACCTCTAAACTACCTTCTAAGTCAATAAAATTAACATTTGAACTATAATAGGATCATTCTATGTGCTAAAAATTAGTTTTTAGTTCAAAATGTTAAATTTCCTAAAATTTCTTCTAAGTCTTTTCTTAAGAATTTGCACCTCACATTAGGACTACTCCTAAGACAAGGACTAGCTTATAGGTTAAAATTTATTCATTGGATAAGTGGGTTATTTAATGAATGAATCCTTAGCTTTATTAGTTTCTAGATTTTATAAATTATTTTGATTATTTTGTCTTTTAACCCTAGATTCACGATAGGAGGTTTATCATATTAAGTTTGATTTACTTAATAGGATTTGTCTTAATCAATAAATCACTTTTAGACTGAAACCTAAATCTTATATTATCCTTTTAGATTATATGATTAAAGCCCAATCTCATGGTGTTTAATTCATAATCTATAGTTTAGTAAATCTTGATCAAATCTCAGATTGATCGTCAAAATTCATCAAATTAGGATGTTATGATTTTTGATTAAACCTGTAGTCATGCTCAATTGGATTAGATTAGAACCTGAACAGTTATAATCCTTTTAACTTATAAGGCTGTGCTTCTAAGTTGCACTCGATAGTAGGAATTGGAGATCCTGAACTTGTGTAACTTAGAATAGTTAGAATGACTTAAATAGACAACAATAGTGTCACCATGTATAGAAGAGTCCCTTGCATACTTGAGTTATTTTGTTGCTACGCATTCCTTGTATTTTGTGCTTAATTCCTTGGACATATCATAAAAGAAAACTTTGTGCATAAAATGAAAACTTAGAATAATTAGGATAATAGTTGCCGTTGGGTTCAGTTTCTAGGTGGATTCTGGTGCACATTTACCCAAATGGACAGGGGTAAGGAGTAATAAGGAGGCTTAACATTACTCATTGAGGAGTGTGTGTTAAGCTTGGAACCCGTATAGTCTTGCAGACATACTTGACTCCTCAGCTGCTTCTGGATGTGTCCACAGAAACAAAAGTAAAATAACTAAAATATTTTGCATTTGTATTTACTGCCTCATCAGTTCTGTTGCTGGTTTTGTCTGCCCTAGCCCAGAAAGGCTATGAGAATTTATGTCCGCCCTAGCCCATAAAGGCTTTGGAAATTTCACTAGGCCTGATTGGCCAATTGTTTGATATAGCAGTCTTTACATACCTATTTCAATTTTAGCTTACTATGTACTGTATTGTGATACATATTTTAGTCAGCTGTGTTTCTTTACTCACTTACTCACTTATACTTATTTATAGGATGCTAGACTTTAGTGGTTACTATATATACCACTTTTAGATTTCTGTCTTTAACTTGCATATGTCATGTGATCATCAGCATGTTTAGATTTAGACTTTACCTTCAGTACTCTTACTTACTGCGCTGTATATATGTATATGCCCATTCCTTGCTTAGTTGCTAAGGTGTGCCTTTTGCCTCATATTTGTATAGTTATAAATGCTGTATTTAGAGCTTACCCTATTCTATGTATGCTTACTGCTCCTACTGCTTTTAGTTTACTTTTCATCGTGTTTAAGTATAAAAATGGTGACATTAATGATTCATGTAAAATATTTAGCCTAAAATATACTTAGATAATTATCTAATAAGATTTTTCTTTTTTTGGCTGGGGCCCTGGCTTTATAAAACTGATAATGTTAGATTCAATAGATTTGAGGAGCTGGGTGCTGAAGGAGAGGAGCCATATTTAGAGGAGGAGCATCAGCCAAGAGAGACAGACGCTGCATAGATTTCTTTTTAGCCTTATGTGAGGATGAGAGATTTTATTCAGTCTTTTAAACTATGCATTTAAATATCATAATAATACAGGTACTGTGACTGTGATTACTTTTCTGCACTTTATTATTTATTGAGCTATATTGTGCTTCTTACTTGATGTTTGGTGAATGGATGTAATGTTTATTCTATTTTGCTTCCACACTCTGTATGTATGTCATATTTAGTGATTGATCTTCTTAGTTTTTTTATGCACGTCCTTCCCATATTAGTAGGTTGTGAATCTACCTAATCTAATGATAAGTGAAAGGTTTGCCAGAGTGACACTCTACTCCTTAGTCTAATGATTGTGAACTTAAGGAGTGGGGCACCACAGTGGGTATCAGAGAATTCCATAAGGCGTCAGATTGAAAATTGTATTTCACTCTACCTAATGGATGATTATTCTACCAATCAGTCACTAATTGAATACATGAGTTACATCTAAGTACCATAATCATGAGCTCAAGATAATAAGAGTATAGAATGGAAAATGCATTTATAAGTAATAGAACTTAAGTAGGAACAAACTTAAGTATAGCATGTAGCTAACTAATTCGAATTAAACCTTCATAAGATTTACAAGATCAAGAACTTAAAATATTAGGACTTAACTTTCATACCAAGACATATAAATCCCTATAGGATTTCAAATCAACAAATAGGTCTTAAATCACTCTTAAGCAGTTACCTTCCACATTCTAAATTTTTGTCTCCCAGAGAATAATAACATCACAACTTACTTTCTGGAATCACTAAGGCTAATGATATTTCCCTTGAGAGTTTAAAATATACATTGTTCCCAAGGTAAGTTGGAGTGCATCCTGGATGTTCATCTTCTACTCCCCTTGCTTTTCATAGTTTCTCTGGAGAGATTAACACTTTGGGTGAAACTAAGTAGATAGTAATCTAAAGTAAAAACACTAAATTAGAAGACCATTTATTGTATCAAGTCACCAAAACCTTTCATTAGCGTCTATGACTTCTATTTCACTAATGCTTCCCATCCACATGTCGAGGAAGAAACTCAATGGAATGTATTATAAATAAGAGAACTTCGTAGCAATACATACACTAACTTTTGTCTCATTTTAGCTGATGGATACCCACTGTGCCTCTTACATCAATCACTTTATCTAGTACAATTAATAAAGTGAAATCAATCTTATTTAATTCTTTATGGATTCTGAATCTAGAACATCCCCCCCTCTTTTGCGATCTCTAACAGCTTCTCACTCCTTTATTTTTGAAAGCTAGTAAGGTCTCTAAACTTGTCATTACACCATTTAGCAAAACCCTTAAACGTAGGACTACCATCTGGAGCTCAACTGCAAGCTAGTCAATTTTGCGAGATACATGTCCCCATTAGAGAGACAGAATTTGAAGCCAATATTGTAGTCCTGCCAATAGCCAACTTCGATATTATTTTGGGCATGAATTGGCTAAGTCAGCATGACGCCATCATAAACTGCTAAAGGAAAAAGATCACCCTGGGTAATGGTAAACGAGCTAAGTCATTTATTGGGAACTTTAGTACAAGAGCTTCTTTAGTCAATGCTATCAAAGCTAAGAAATTAGTAAGCAAAGGTTGCAGCGCCTTCCCAGTAATAATACTATAAGAAAAGAAGGAGAACGTTCCTATATCCAAGAACCTCGTCGTCTGTGAATTCGCTGATGTTTTTCCAGAAAATTTATTCGGTCTTCCTCTTACACGGAAAATAGAATTTGTAGTCAACATTGTTATAGGGACCTAACCATTATAAAAAGTTTCGTATTGTATGGCGCCTATGGAGTTGCAAGAGTTGAACAAGCAACTAGAAGGGCTGCTAGAAAAAGGTCTTATTCGGCCGAGTTAATCTCCTTAGGGAGCGCCAATTTTATTCGTGAAAAAGAAAGATGGATCGATGAGAATGTGCATCGATTATAAAGAATTGAACAAAGTAACTATCAAGAACATATACCCATTGCAACAAATCAATGATCTATTTGATCAATTATCTGGAGCCAAGGCATTTTCCAAGATTGATCTGCGGTCTGGTTGTCACCAGCTAAGACTTAAAGATATGGATATAGAAAAGACATCATTCAGAACCCGCTATGGACATTACGAGTTTTTGGTGATGTCTTTTGGCTTAATAAATGTGCCATCTATCGATATGGATTTAATGCAACGTGTACTAAAAACATATTTAGATAAATTCATCATAGTCTTCATTGATGATATCCTGATTTATTCAAAAAGTAGTGCTGATCATGAGAAGTACTTAAGATTAGTTCTACAAGAACTCTGAAACCATGAGCTTTATGCAAAATATTCCAAGTGCGAATTTTGGCTTGACTCAGTCACTTTTCTGGGCCACGTCATAGATGCACAATGAATTGAGGTAGATCAAAATAAAGTTAGCACCGTTCAGGATTTGTCGCAGCCAAAGTCTGTGACTGATATCAAAAGCTTTTTGGGTCTGGCAAGGTATTATAGAAAATTCATCAAAGGCTTTTTGTAGATAGCATCTCCTCTCACAAAGTTGACTCATAAGGAAGTGCTATTTGTCTGGTCTAGAATGTGAGAAAGCCTTTCAAACATTAAATGATGCCCTTTCTTCTGCCCCAGTTCTTGCCTTACCTAAAGAAGATTTGAACTACCAAGTCTATACCAATACATCTGTGATAGGCTTGGGTTGTGTGCTAATGCAGGAAGGAAAGATTATTGCTTATGCATCTCATCAATTAAAACCCCATGAAAAGAATTATCCCGTTCATGATCTCGAATTACTGCTGTAGTCTTTGCTTTGAAGATTTGGCGTCATTATCTGTATGGTGTCGAATGTTCCATATTTATAGATCATTAGAGCTTAAAGTATATTTTCACTCAGTGCAAACTCAACTGCCGTCAGCAAAGATGGCTTGAGTTAATAAGCGATTATGATTTATCGATCTAGTATCATCCAGGAAAAGCAAATGTTGTAGCCGATGCACTCAGTCATCATGCTACGCTCTCCTCCTTAATGGCATCAAGTCCTTTAAAGGAAGAATTCAGAAAACTCGATATCAGGCGAACTTGCGGTGATATGTTAAACGTACTATATTTATAAGTACCGTTGAACCAACCTTTCACCGTGATGTCTCCATCTCCCAAATGAAAGATGAGGACTATCTGAAGTTTGAAGGGGAAATCGAAAGTGGTCGTTGATTTGACTTGCAGTTGCAAGGTAATGTAATATATAAAAAAGATTTCTTATGGATTCCCAAATCCATGCATTAAGAGATTTTAGTGGAAGGACACAATTCTGGTTACCAAGTTCATCCTGGTAGTATTAAGATGTATCAAGACTTGAAGAAGTCATTCTAGTGGCCGGCAATGAAGAAAAGTGTGGCTGAATTCTTGTTGAAGTATCATGCTATAATCTAGTCAAGGCCAAACATCAGAAGCCTGGAGGACTTCTCCATCCTCTAGCAATTCCTGAATGGAAGTAGTTTGATATTTCTATGGACTTCATAATGGTTTACCCAAATCAAGATCTGGTGCTGATTCAATTTGGGTCATTATCGATTGACTGACCAAATTGGTACATTTCATTCCAATGCATCAAATCGATTCTGTAGAGAAATTGGTGAAGCTGTATATCAAGGAAATCATCAAACTTCATGGGATTCCAAGGTCTATCATATCTGATCATGATAGTCGATTCACTTCTACATTTTGGCAAGTTGTGCATCAAGATTTGGGGACTACCCTAGCCATGAGCACCGCTTTTCATCCTCAAATAGATGGTTAAACTGAGTGAGTTAACCAAGTTCTTGAAGATCTTCTTCATCTCTGTATCTTGGATTTCAGAGGTTTTTGGGAAGATCATATTCCTTTAGTTGAATTTGCTTATAACAACAATTCCAATTAAGTATCGGCATGGCTCCGTATGAAGCCTTGTATTGCAGAAAATATAGTACGCCTTTAACGTGGTCTGAAACAGGCAGTGTTTAACTTTATGGTTCAGATTTTGTTGAAGAAATGAATAAGAAGGTGCAATTGATCTAGCAGAGGATTAAAGCTGCTCAAGATCGCCTGAGTAAATATCACGATACCCATCATCATTCTCTAGAGTTCAATGTTGGAGATTTTGCGTATCTCAAAGTTAGCCCAATGAATGGTGTATTTCATTTCAATGTAGCCGGGAAACTCAATCCTCGTTATGTCAGACCGTTCAAAGTAATAGAGAAAATTGATTATGCAGCGTATAGATTAAAACTTACTGAAGATTTCTCTGCAGTTCATAATGTGTTCCATATCTCCTTGCTGCGGAGGTGTCTTCATAATCCTTCTCATCTAATCTAACTCCCAGTGGTATCTCTTCAGCTAGATCTTTCTTATATGGAAGAGCCTATTAGAATCGTAGCTTGTGATCAGAGGCAGCTAAAAAATTATTCTATCCACATGGCAATGGTTCAGTGGAGCAATCGCTCTGTTGAAGAATCTACTTGGGAAAAAGAGACTGATATGCAATAGAAATATTCAAGTCTCTTCGATAATCCAGGTATCTTTAAGATTCAAAATTTCTGTTCTTAATTTTCTGCATTTTATCTTTACCTTTTTAGTAATGATGTCGAGGACGACATCATTTTTAAGTGGGGGAGTTTGGGACAGCCCAAGGTTATTACCTAGCTTAATTTAAGCCTAATCATATCTCAATAATCATTTTGTTAAGTTCATATGGTCATTTGAACCAATCCCTGAAGATTTGACTCGATTCGGAGCTAAATCAAATATTTTGGATTACAATAATATTTAATTAATTAGAAAATTGAGATATTTAATTTGATCTTGAAATCAAAATCCGACTTTGCCATTGCGATCGTCATCCTCAAATTAGCTAGGGGTGATATTTTGTATGCATTTGGAAGTCGTTAGGTTTTCACGAATATTTTAATATAATTAAATGCGTCGAAAAATATAATAATTAAATAATCATCGGAATCGAAATCCGATTTCGCTGTTGCGATCGTCATCCTCAAATTAGCTAGGGATGATGTTTTGTACGCATTTGGAAGTCGTTGAGTTTTCACGAATATTTTAATATAATTAAATGCGTCGAAAAATAGAATAATTAAATAATCGTTGGAATCGAAATCCGACTTTGCTGTTGAATTCCTCACCCCTAATTCAGCTTGGGGTAAATTTTTGAGATTTTTCAGAGTGTGTTTATTTAATCCAAATTTTAAAGCAAATTAAGAAATTAGAAATTAAATAAATGATTATTTAATTAAGAAAATTTATTTTCTTAATTTGCATTGCTGGCTGCCCATCCCTCTTCCCTTTTTTAGCTGACCCCTCTCCTCCTCCCCTTAATTGTAAATCTTGATGGCAAGGTCATCCCTCTTCCCATGCCTCCTAGCCTCCCTAGCTCTTAATAGCCTCCCCCTTTCTTCTCCCCTTTAAGAAAGAGCTCAACCCTTCCTTCATTTGCTTGCAGCCATGCTGAGAGATCTCCCTCCTTCCTCCATTGTTGCTCCTTGTGCTGAAGAAGAAGAAAAAGAAGAAGTTCCTCCTCCAAGAGCCTAGAGTCTTCTTCCTCCTTTCCTTGTAAGATCAAAGGTATCCCTATCCCTCCATTGGTTAATCCAATGGCTATTCCATTTTGTTTTTATGCTCATCTGTATGTTTAAGATTATGTGTTACCTTAGTTGTGCATATATAAAGTTATGTTTAAGATGTAGGAACTCAAAAAAATAAAAATATGTAAATAATAGGGAATGATATGTAAAGTTGCTATTACGAATTTTTGTACACCAAGTCATTTAACCCCATGGATTGCAATGATAACTTAATATTTTGGTGCTAATTTGGATATCAATGAAAAGGTCTCAGAAAGAGCTTTCCAACGGTATATGGCACCGCACATGAAGTGCTCTAAGTTGAGAGTAATTGAGCCTGAAAGTTGACCCGTTATGGTTTTCGCACAGACGAAATCACCGTCTTGCGCTACAGCGCATCGTAACGCCCAAAAATATTGAAATGACTATAACTTGGTTATGTGAACTCCAAATAAGAAAATTTAAAATGCTAGATAGCTTAAAATTTCAATACCAATAATAATCAAAAATAATAATTAGGTTTGGAATGCTAGAAGAATCAGTAATGACCAAAATACTTCTAACCTTTATTAGGTCATAACTTGACAAATTAAAGTCCAATTTGGGTCTACTCCCAGTTAAAGTACTTAGTGTGATATAGGGAAGCTATAGCCACCGAGTTTGCTAAATTTGGATACAGAATAAAAAAGTTAACTTTTTGACCCCTCTTAGCTTAGAAAATTACCAAACTATCCTTAGAAATTGAAATTGCTATAACTAATTCATTAAATTCAGAATTTAGTATTCTTGGACTCAATAGAATCCATGAATAGCAACCAACAGTAAACTATATAAAAATTTAGATTTTATTAGGTGCAATTTACTAAAATATCAGTTAGGCCAAAAATCTTAGTTTGGACCTATATGACCCATTTCTTATCCAAATTTGGTATACTTACTATCTATCTTCATGTTAAACAATAAAAAATCATTTGGCAGTGAAAAATCCTAATTTGGAGCCCTAAATCAAGAAGTAGCTTTTTGGACTCTTACGTAGGGGCAAAATGGTCATTTTGCCCAAAATTTAGGTTAAGCGTCCTTAACCTCTAAACGACCTTCTAAATTAATAAAACTAACATTTAAACTATAATATGATCATTCTAAGTGTTAAAAATCAGTTTTTAGTTCAAAATGTTAAATTTCCTAAAATTTCCTCTAAGTCTTTTCTTTGGACTTTGCACCTCACATTAGGACTACTCCTAAGACTAGGACTAGTTCATAGGTTAGATTTTATTCATTGGATAAGTGGCTTATTCAATGAATGAATCATTGGTTTTGTTAATTTCTAGATTTTACAAATTATTTTGATTATTTTGTCTTTCAACCCTAGATTCAGGATATGAGATTTATCCTATTAAGTTTGATTTGCTTAGTAGGATTTGCCTTAATCAATAGATCACTTTTAGACTAAAACCTAGATCTTATGTTTTATCCTTTGGGATTATGTGATTAAAGCATGATCTTGTGGTTTTTAATTCATAATCTATAGTTTAGTAGATCTTGATCAGATCTCAGATGGAACGTCAAAATTCATCAAATTAAGATGTTATGATTTATTGATTAAACCTGTAGTCGTGCTTGATTGGATTAGATTAGAATTTGATCAGTTCTAATCCTTTTAACTTATAATGCCATGCTTCCAAGTTACACTCGACAGTAGGAATTGGAGATCCTGAACTTATGTAACTTAGAATAGTTATAATGGTTTAAATAGACAACAATAGTGTCACCATGTATAGAAGAGTCCATTTCTTACTTGAGTTATTTTGTTGCTATGTAATCCTTATATTTTGTGCTTAATTCCTTGGACATATCATATAAGAAAACTTTGTGGATGAAATGAAAACTTAGAATAATTAGGATAACAGTTGCCTTTGGGTTCAGTTTCTGGGTGGATTTTGGTGCACATTTACCCTAATGGATAGGGGTAAGGAGTAATAAGAAGGCTTAACATTACTCATTGAGGAGTGTGTGTTAAGCTTGGAACTCATATAGTATTGCAGACGTGCTTGACTGCTCAGCTATTTTTGGACATGTCCACAGAAATAAAAGTAAAATAATTAAAATGTGCTGCAGCTAGTTCTGTCTGCCCTAGCCCAAAAAGGCTATGAGAATTTTTATCTGCCCTAGCCCAGAAAGGCTTTGGGAATTTTACTGAGCCTGATTGGCCAATTTTCTGATATGACAGTCTTTACATACCTATTTCAGTTCTAGCTTACTGTGTACTGTATTGTGATGCATGTTTCAGTCAGCTGTGTTTATTTACTTACTTGCTCACTTGTACTTATTTATAGGATGCTAGACTTTACTGCTTACTATATGTACCACTTTCAAATTTTTGTTTGTAACTTGCATATGTTATGTGATCATCAGCATATTTAGATTTAGACTTTACCTTCAGTACTTTTACTTGCTGCACTGTATATATGTATATGCCCATTCCTTACTTAGTTGCTGAGGTGTGCTTTTTGCCTCACATTTATAAGTTATAAATGCTATATTTATAGCTTACCCTGTTCTTTGTATGCTTACTGCTCCTACTGCTTTTAGTTTACTTTTTGTTGTGTTTAAGTATAAAAACGATGACCTTAATAATTCATGTAAAATATTAGCCTAAAATATACTTAGACAATTGTTTAATAAGATTTTTCTTTTATTGGCCGGGGCCCTGGCATTATGAAACCGATAATATCAGATTCGGATAGATTTGAGGAGCTGGGTGCTGAAGGAGAGGAGCCTTATTTAGAGGAAGAGCATCAGCTTGAGAGATAGGTGCTACCTAGATTTCTTTTTAGCCTTCTTTGAGGATGAGAGATTTTTATAAGTCTTTTAAACTATACATTTAAATGTTGTAATACTACAGGTACTGTGACTGTGATTACTTTTCTGCACTTTATTATTTATTGAGCTATATTGTGTTTTTTACTTGATGTATGGTGAATGGATGTAATGTTTATTCTATTTTTCTTCTACACTCTGTATGTATGTCATATTTAGTGATTGATCTTCTTAGTTATTCTGTGCACGTCCTTCCTTTATTAGTGGGTTGTGGATCTTACCTAATCTAATGATAAGTGAGGGGTTTGCCAGAGTGACACTCCACTCCTTAGTCTAATGATTGTGGACTTAAGGAGCGGGGTGCCACACCTACACAGTCATCTAACTAGTGTTATGTCAAATTGACCTAACACTAAGGCTTATGGATGGCTTAGATAGCAAAGATCAAGGTCTAAATCATTAGGTTTGACTAAACTTAATTACAAGGGCAAAATGATCATTTGGGAAATCTAAATGCTAATTTGAATAAAATTGATTCAAATAGAAATCTAATCATATAATTAGGTTCTACATATCCTAATGAAAGCATGGACAATAAGATTACTGAAGTTGAAGCACTCTAGCTTTTATTCTAAGCTAATCATCCTAAATTTTCATTAAGACATAATTAGCACGTTAAGTTACATAAATCATAAATTAAGCATCGATTATTATTCTTCATATGCTAATGGGAAAACAAGACTAAGTTTAGCAAATTTGGATGTCAAATCATCAAGTTATACCTTAAACAAGATGATGGTTAATTAAGCTATAATTAATAAATCCAGTCACTAAAACTTAAATATTATTGCATATTATTAATCTACATATTCTCCTGATCAAAATAATATATAAGTTTACTATGTTTGGATAAGTATTGGCAGAATTATGTTAACCTCAAATTTCCATAAATAATTATATGATTTGAACTTTAGATTTATGCATTAATGCAATTTAAATCATTCTATTGAATGGCTCATGCCCCATCGAGTTGATCAGAACCAGACAGCCCGGTTCAATTAAGGACCGCGCTAGTCAAGTAGGACCCGAAGGCCCGCACTATTTGACAGCATGGGTCACAGGCTGGCTTGACACGCGCTAAGACTCCATCATCCCGCGTGAGTTGAGGAACATCAAGCAGTGAATTAGGGTTTCACAAAGAAAACCATTATTTATCTGTAAGTAGAGCATCCCATAACACTCCGCATTCCGATTACATTTTTGAGTTCCCCACCCCTCAAATAGGCAAGGGTGAAAACTTTAGGATTTTTCGGAGTACGTTTGAGTATTTTATTTTTATTAAATATATAAGATAAAATTTATATTTAAATATTACCTTTTTAAATAATTTAATATGTATTAATTATAAATAGTAACCCAACGACAGTTTTAATGAAAAGCGTTGATCCGATGACAAGTTCAGAATGCGGAACATGCATTTTAACCGATAAGATCCTTTCCCGTTTAATTTCTTTAAAATCAAATCCTTGCTTTAAATCACAAGGATCCAACGACCTAATCCTTGCAGATTAATTATTAACCCATAATTAAGATTAGACGTTCGATAAATCCCTTGCTCATTCACACGAATCCGATGGCATTAGGGATTCTACTGTATGTCTCGAGCGATCATGCTCTGCATTCTGTCCGACCTTCGGACACTGGCCAACTGAACCCACGACGGCCATATCCTCCAATACACCTTCTCTACTCTCCATTTTTTTGGCGCATTCATTTTTCTTAGCCAAAACACAACTGTTAAGTTTTTGGGGGGAAGCCGTGAGGGCTATTTGAGCTCTGGAAGGTCGGCCAGATGAATCACAGCCCTAAAACCCTACCGGACGGCAGCGACAAAGGTACTACCTTTAATTTAACTTCACAATCAGTAAATTTCAATGAGTAGTTTCAATTTTATTAACTGAAATGAATTAAATTGTTTAAGCTGAATGATGCCCAATATTCTGCAATTTAGAATAAGGAAGATGTTATGCACTCCATTCCTATTTCTTTTTACTTCAAATTTATTAATAATTACTTTAACTAGATTACATTGAATGGAACTCTCTTAATAAGGGTTACTCGAGAGTAGAGATTAACCTTGAAGTAAATTTCCATCTTTGCATTCAAATTTGATCGATCTATAATGAAGTCTTTAATTTCATTATGACTTTAAGCAAAGCTCATTAATGAGGTAAGATTCTATATTAAAAAAAAAGGGGAACTTTTACTTGATATTATGCAGTATGTACTCAAAAGTTTTATGATTCGTGTGATACCTATTATTATCAGATTCATTTTAGAAAATATTAAGATCAAATAGCTTTAAATGGCGTGACATATTTGTTTTAAGTAATTGCTTCCAAGAATTTAAAAAGTTCAAAATGCCTTATATTGAGTTAAATTGAAATGCATAGTTAATGTCGATTTTAATTTGGATGCTTATTTTGTGCCTTATTGGTGATACAATTTTACTAAATTGTGAATCATTTAATTTAAATGAAATGCTTAGTATTGAGCTAGTATACCAATAAAGGCTCTGAATTGTGCTAAAGATGTACTTATATGAGAAAATCAATGTATCAAATGAAAGGAATGCTTTGACTAAAGTTGCATGAATTCTTTAACTTATCATGACATGATATTTACATAATTTGTTATGTCTCTCATATAGTGCTCAATTTTTCTAATTGTTATTAATCTTTTCTTTATTGTATAATCTTTTTTTCTTATACTCTAAGAAAGTATAATAATTTTTATATGATTCTATGTACTTAACTCACAGTTAATGCTAGTTGAATTCAAATATCTAAATGGAAAGGGCTGATCCAAAAATTAAAGGAGTCCCTTACATTGAGGCTAAAATTGCAGTTAATATTCACCTAGCATTCATTTAATTTTGGCATTTGAGGGTGAGTCATTCTATGTGATAATTGTCTGTCTATGATAAAACTATACCCATATATCGTATTATACATGTTGTGAGAATTTTTAGATGATTATCTATTATTTAAGCTTTATTGTTGAATTTTAAATTGGATGTCACTATGATTTGGTGGTGATGAATGAAATATTTAAAGAGAAATGATCAATTGATTTTGATTTATCCACTCTTTTTTGACACGATCTCCAATTTCTACACTTTGCTTGTTTATCATTGCCACTACAAATCGTCACCCGTCATACCCATTTAACAATTGTTATTAAAACTCACAAGACTTAAATCAAACCTATATGAACTAAATAAAGTCATTCATTGCATGTTAAGTAAAATATTTCTATCTTTTCCACATGCTGAAATAAATGTTGCAATACTTTACAACGTTGGATTTATATTGCTGTACTCTATAATGTTGAGTTAATGTTTCAATACTTCATAATACTGAACAAATGTTGCTAAGCCTTACATGCTGAACCAAATACTATGGGTCTTAGTAAAGTGAATCAAATGCTGCAATTTATTGCAATGTGAGAATAAATGATATCATTTATTATAATATGAATCAAATGTTGCCATTAATTTCAATGTAAGATCAAATGCTGTCATTTATTTCACTATGAACTAAATACTGCCATATATTATGATGTCAGATCAAATGCTACCAATTATTATAATCTAAATTCAAATGCAGCTATTCTTTGCATATAAGTCACATAAAATTGTGCTTCACATTGTTAATCAAAATTACTTCTATTTTCTTATAGTTGCTGAACTAGATACAATTTTTATTTGTATATTATGCTATCTATCGATATCCCTTGTAACCTTGAACCCAATTAACTACATTAAATGTTTGGGATTTTTAAGGATAGTTTCATTTTAATTTGATCTTAATAGAATTTCCAAATATGTAATCGAATTACTATGAAACCTATTAATGTTAATTTATAGCATCCTTCTTAAGTTAATGTTCAAATATTGATTTCATATCTTAGAATTTAGATTCTTTATTTAATTAAATTGTAAAATGAATTTAAGTCAATTTAATTCATGATGTTAGTTAACAGTTTCATGTATTCCTTGCTATGTATAAAATTAAAGTTGAACTATCATCATATAAATCATTTGACCATAGTGTTAGTTCTTCAATGCTAGTTCTTTCACCTTACCTTCTAGTAAGCTGAGAAATAGTATGTTAACATTACATCTAATTTCGGAGAATTTAGTAGAACTAATATCCAACTTCTTTAGATTTGAATTACTAATTCTCATTCTCCTCAACTTCTTAATATTCTTTAAGTTCTCTAATATTTTAATCAATAATCTTCTTAGGAGTTTATAAGATTCTTTAATCTATAAACCAAAATAAATATAGAGTGATTGATTACTAATCTCACTTTATTATTCCATTTGAATACTTCATATCAATTAATCTTAATTAAGTTAGTGATTGGTTTAGTATGAAACCTTTCGATTCATAAGATATTATGATGATGTTAGTATGATATAATTTAACTACTATTTCTCTTAACTTAATGAAATCTCAATTTTACTTTTCCCTTACTAATTTCCTAAAGTATTAGTCATTAATCTAATTGATTTTATTAGCTTAAGATTAGTAATAAATATGTTACAAATTATTTGATTTTAGTTATGACTTTCTTTCTCATTTCTTAAACTACTTGAAAGTACTATTTTCAAAACTTCTTTCATGTATACTAGTACTTGCAATTGACTTGAAGATAATTATCTACAAGTTAATTGGGAGCTTAATTAGCTCTAATCATTAGGTAGATCATTAAAATTTAGATAACAAAGGGATATCACATAGTTTACAATTATTGAAATTTATTGAATGCTTGCTTAGCTTTGAGCCTTTTTACTTGAATATTCATACAAGATCATTGTGCATAATAAATATTTCATAAGACTTTATGGGGAATGCCTTATGGAAATTGGAACAAGAAAGATAGCGCTTATAATAGGACTTCACATTTTAGAGAGGGTAAATGTGATTGTTCGACCCCCCACTTTATCTAGTTGGGTAGTCATGCTTTACTCCTCATCCCATTTCATTGGAAACAATGCAAGATAAGATAGCTTCTAAATATAATTTCAACTAATAATATAAGATTTCTCTTACAATCTTATTAATTGTAAGATCTCTTCATAACTATTTAGTTATGCTTACTTTTCATAATCATAGGCTATGTTTATCTTAAACCAAGAGTCTATGATACTTATTTACTTTCTATGCTTTACACTCTCTATTTCCAGTATTATGTTTTGCTTACTTACAGTTCATTTAGAATATAGTGTATGTAGCTTAATTTTATTTAATACTTCACTATATTTCATTTGCTTATTAACATAAATTTCATTGAACATGTATTACTTCTATTTCATTTACTTTAAATGCACATAGCAGTTTCTAGCCTCTTAAGATGCTTCTCCCTTATCATTTTTGGATGCAGGCTAGGACATATATACAAGTGAGTATTCTTACTCAACTTATTTCATACTGTCTTCTTTACAGTTATGTATATTTCTTTTTTCCAATATTTGATAGTTTTTATAGCTCCACTGCTTAGTTTAAATTGTAAATTAATGCTTATGATATCCTATTATCTTAAATTAGTAGCCAATCTTAAAATATGCTTAGATTATTTAGTCTAACTGCACTTTTTCTTTTATTGCTTTGTCCTATCATATTTAAATACCAAAATATGATAGATCAAGAGCTCTTTGATTCAGGTAATGCAGGCCGAAGTGCATGATGAGCTCTTAAAATAAATGGCTTTCGCTTAATTTAAATATTTTCTTGCATCTTATTACAAGTGAGAGAGTGATTTACTTTCTTTTACTCTTACTTTTAAAAAAGCTTGTAATAATTAAATTTAAGATTGCTTGAGTTATTTTTACCTATCCTTATCTAACTTTGTTGTGATAACCTATTTTGCAACTGCTTGGGTTGAATGAGTGGACTATATTAATTGCTTGTATTGTTATTATGCTTGCAATGATTTCATGAATCTCTTATTACTCTCTTTGCATGATTTTATTAACTTAACATTTAGTCATAAAGAGACTTGGCCACTTAGCATTTATATTCGATTAGTTTTCTTCTAATTGAGTATTAGATGCTAAAGTAACATCCTAATAATTGGATTAATCTTCTATTCAATTATTGGGGTCATTACAGTTAGTATTAGAGCCAAGGTCGAGAACATTAAGTTAAAAAGAGATATCCACTCATCCAAGACAACAACACAGAAAGGTAAAAATACTTAAAGAATATCACCTTAGAAAAGTGAATAAACATTATATTTAATAATTGATTTAAATCATATTTAAATTTAAGTAACTGATTCTAAGAGTAAATAATTTAGAGTCTGAACTAGAATACATTCTAATTCCTTAAATAGTCACTTGTGACTTGTATCTTCTATTTCCATACAATTTTGTGTACTCTCTCTAAGTACTACAAATTTCTTAAGAACTTTTGAGAAGTTTCCCTTTCTATTTATTCTGAATTTTTATTCTTTTTATTATTAAATAACATGAATTTAGATCATGAAGATCAGTCTTCTTCCATTGTGAAAGATGCTGAGCCCAGCACCCCATCTCTTCAAGAAGAGATGAGACAAATTATGGGTTTATTCAAGATAATGATTGAGGCCCAAACAAGGGCTACTGAAAGAAGAGCTTCTACAAGCAATCACTCTCAACCATCTCCTGCTTCTCCTTTTCCCTCTCCTATCCTACCATAATCTTCACAAGACCCACTTCCTCCTTATCTTGCCTTACTGGAAACTCCTGCTCCTGCTTCTAAGGCAGTTCCTGCTCCACTACCACCTACCCTAGGCCCAGTAGTGGATGCTTTTCTGCTAGCTTTCCTACGCTTAAACCCCCCTACTCTTAATGGCCAAGCCTCATCTATGGAGGCAGCCAATTGATTTAGTGCTGTAGAGAAGCTCTTGGGAAGTATAAAGTATTTAGAGAGCGAAAGTATAAGATTAACCACTCACCTTTTTAAGGAAGAGGCTGAATTCTGGTAGGATAGTGAGTTGAAGGCTCATTTTTCTGACACTTATTTAGAAGATATTTCTTGGGAGAGTTTGAACAAGTTTTTAGAGATGATTTCATTCCTCCATCTGCTCAAACAATTATAAGAGATGATTTCATGTAGTTGACACAAGGAAATCGTACAGTTCATGAATATGAAGTAGAATTCAGAAAATACTCTCATTTTGCACCTGAAATAGTCCTCATGGAAGTGGCAAGGTGCAGTCATTTTTTTAAAGGCTTAAGGAACTGAATTAAAGGTCATCTAATGTACTTACATCATAACAATTTCTCAAAGTTGTTAGAGGGTGCAAAAATGATCGAGCACCACCAAGCTCAATTTGAGATGCAAAAAATATCTCATCCTCCACCACAACGCCAAGACTCTTACAAAAGGAGTGATACTCAAGGCCCGAAAGCCTTGCAAATGTCAAAAGGTAAAGAGGAGTAGGGAAGCTCCCCAGCCAATTGCAATAGACCACACTCATATGGCAAGTGCTATCACATGGGGAATAGGTGCTATATAGTGGTAGAACTAATCATTATTATCAGAATCGTCATGCTATTTGGAATGTTGACCGAGTGAAGATTAGTCATCAATAGCAAGTTTAAGTTCCCCCTCCCTATAGTACTAAGGCTATGCTCCCCGCTCTTATGCCCTCTCCTGCAGGCGAAAATATTCACGAACTAAAATATCAGGGTTCACTCCTAATGAAAGTCGGATTTTGATGGGCAAGGCAATCGTGCTGACAAGGGAAAGGTTGTCGATCAATCCTTAATGAGGATGGGGAATTCAATGGAGAAGTCGGATTTTGATTTCGAGTTCAAAATAATATTCTTATTTTTTTAATTAAATAATTAGCTAAAATTAATGATTAGTCCGATTGATCTCCTAATCGAACTAACATCTCAAGGTTCAATCCTAATGATGAGTAAAGGCCAATGGAAGAGGTTTAAGACTAATTAGGCTAGGTATAGCTTAAGTCACAACCTTGGCTTGTTACATTATGAATCATAATTAAAATGTTATTAATAATTCTAACCTAATTAATTTCCATTATATGCGGCACCTTCTGCATGTAATCCTCAGCCGCAACCCTCACGCAAATGACTCACATGTGTAGGCCCATAAGCAATGTCGAGCGGGTTAGGATCGACCCACCCAGCACTTTACATCTTCCTGTTAGAGGAAACAAGAGGGGAAACTAGGGCATTGCAAAATTCACCTGCCCTGTTGGACTCAGCTAGTATACTATATATCAAAATGAAGCTATAGACGAGGCCTACACGTGGACCTACAAACCCCTAACCTTAACTGCTCCTATTGACCTAATTTAGATGGGGAAGGTTATACAGTTAGCGTTTACTATAGAAGCCAATTGGGCCCTCCACAGTGCCATAGCCCGCAGGAATAAGGGTATATTAGCCTCCATGGGTCAAGGCCGACCCATGGAGCCTAATGCCATCAGTTATGACTGTTGAGAACCTTGATCCTCTAATTTGGAGACCAGGAAATGAACAACACTATATAGGCCCGTGTCTCCCCGGTGAGATTAGGCTCACCCGAGATCAATCAAGCACGAGGAATGATACTTAGGGCCTAGAAATACAGTAACAAAATTGTATATGCATAATTGAGGTAAGGGGGAAGGCAAGAAAGGTGTACCTAGCTTCCACGATGGGGGACCTTTGGCGAGCTCCAGACGACTATGGCTCGGTCCTCGACTCCATTTGGCATCTCCATCCTTAGTGATCCATTCTATTGCATCAAATGGAGTGGTTACTACGGTATTAAGGCTAGTGGGGAGGTGGATTAAGGATGGTCTCACTCAGTTTTAAGGTTTGAGCCACGATCGCATACGCGCATGGCCTGAGGAGGAGGACAACACGGTGCGTGTCAGGGATATTCTCAAAATCATCTGATCCTCACTCGATACGAGGATGAAGGGCTACGATCTGGCCCACAGTTTTATCAAATGGCGGGCAAATGCTGTTTGCACAAGACAATTTAAATTTAATTAATTAAATAATTAACAATTATTAGCTTTAATCAAATGAGTTCCAAAAATTCAAAAAATTCACCCCTAATTAATTTGGGGGTGAGGAACTCAAAAATGAAATTGAATTTTTCATCGAACCTTAATTTAATTTTCTTAATTTTCTAATTATTTACATGTATTAATTTGATAAATTCAAATGGCTTCCAAATCGAATCAAATTTTTAGAGATTGCTCCAAATATCATTTGGAGACTAATAGTGGGGTTCTTAACCTAATTTGGATATCTAAAGCTAGGTAGCAATGTCAAGGTTGTTACCTCTTATGTGGTATTCTGAAAAATATGGTCTTAGATTGAGACAGTTATTTACTTCTCATTTCTGGTAAGCTGTGCAATAAGATTTGGGCACAATTTTGGCCATGAGCACATTCTTCCATCCACAATTAGATGTATAGCTTGAATTAGTGAAATAAGTTTTAGAAGATCAATTACAATTGTGCATATTAGATTTTTGAGGAAATTGGAAGGATTATTTAGCTCTAATATAATTTGCTTATAATAATTGTTAAGGCTAGTATATGTATGGCTCTATATAAAGTATCATATGGGAAGAAGTGTAGCATAACACTAGTTTGGATCGAAGTAAGGGATACACAATTCTATGGGTCTACGTTAGTAGAACAAAAAGATTCATATGATTAAGAGAATATTAGTAGCACATGATAAACAATTGATATATCTTGACGCACGACATCGTCAATCGGACTTTCAAGTGGATGATAGAGCTAATATTAAAGTCAACCCAATAAAGGGGATGTGTAGATTCAGAGTAGTTATTAAATTGAGCCCAAGATATGTTGAATAGTTTGAAGTGGATGCAAAAGTGGGATCGTTAGTGTACATACTAAAGTTATCGGACGACTTTGTAGCTGTGCATTATATTTTTCTTGTATCATCCCTAAGGATGTGCTTATTAAATCCGGACCAACATATCAATGTGCCTACTCTAGAATTTCAACTTCATTTATCCTACATAGAAGAATTAGTTAAGATCCTTAGGAAGAACCACAAGCTGCTACGAAGCCATAGTATCCTAATGGGAAAAGTTCGGTGGAAAAATTATGCTACTGAAGAAGCTACTTGGGAGAAAGAAAAAGATATACAAAAGTAGAACCTATAGCTATTTGCATAAACATGTACTTTTTCAATTTTGCAATTTATTTTTAATAAATGTAATGATTTTTTAATTTTGCGGATGTCAAGCACAATATCTCTTTTAAGAGTCTCGTCTGTATTAATCCTAAGTTGTTACATAGTTTAAAATTTCTTAATCTAAGTTAAAAACATCACTATTAGATTTTAAAATATTAGGAGTAAACTCTGAATTTTGAGATAAATTGAAAGTTATATGGGTAAAATGAATATTTTATTAGATTTAAGTAATTTAGAAAATAAGAAAAATATTTTGACATTAAATAAATGATTATTTAATAAATGAATATTTTATTAACTAATTATATTTTTGAATTTTTCACACCCAAATTAGTTAAGAATAAAAATTCAAAAAATTTTGAAAGTTTAAAAAAAATATTTGAATAAATACAAATTGTACTAACTATTATAATTTAGATTTTCTTAATTTAATTTTAATTAATATTTTTCAATGGTAACCGTCAAAAATAAGAACAACGGGCAATATGCTGCTCTATCCCAAATACATTGTAGTTGTCACCTTTGAGTGATGTGATTAGATGGCAGAAGTTGATTTTATTATTTGATCAAAACTCGATCATTGGATTTAACTTCAGGTTCAATGAAGTAATTCCCCGGGCTAATCGCCGACCGATAACCCGAGACATTAACTCGAGAAGAACCATCATAATCTGTCATTAACTCAACGCTTATGTTGAATTGATTGGATCAAATGGGCTATCTCTAAAATCTCTGTCTGAGGGCTAATCCTTAAAATAAGTATAATCGCTTTATCTTAAGTATTATGTAACTTATTCCTATGAATTGGCAGTATGATAATTTATGAATAGCAAGTGAATATAAAGTAAGTGCTATAACAATCAGATCATAATACTGAGTACAAAATAATATAAAATTAAAGTGTGAAAGCTTAAATATTCATCCATAATATTCACCACAAAAGTTAAGTCAACATTCATCTTAGAAAATAAATTTGAAAATACACACAGAGTTAATTATTATGAACCAGAATTTTAAATATTTGATAAATTAACTTTTCATCACACCAGCACAGATAATAAAACAAAGCACTCATATCAGTAATCCAACGACTGTGGCTCCTCCGTTGCCTCCTGAAGCTCATGAATCTCCTTGAAAGCAGGCTCCTCAAACTATTCTAAGCTTGACATGTTGGTTTCACATGCTAGTGCCCCAACTAAAAATAGAAAATATTGTGTTATATAATAGGCTAAAGTATATTTTAGGCTGATTACAATATTTTCTTATTATTTAAGAGCTATTACTCAATATAATCATAATTAAATAGCAGAACAAAAGTAAAATTGTAGAAACTGAAGTAAAGCTGTAATGGTAAATCAAAATATTGAAAATAGAGACTGAGTAATACTAAAATAGAGCAAATGTGTTGAAAGTAAAATAACTAAAAATAAAACTATAAACTGAATAAAATGCAAAACTAAAATGTATGTATGCCAACTAAAAGTGCATTATGAGTGTGCTACAAAATATGCCACATGTATGCAATATAAAAATCCTAGGCTATTACTAGCTTAAACATAAGCTTAATCACACTTTAATTTTGATTCTATTGCATTAATATGATCATTAAAATCTAACCCTAAAAATTTGGGGTCAATCAAATTTCATTATGTCAAATTGGAAATTTCTTTAGATTAGAAACAATAATTAATAGCCAAAATATTTTGATCTCCAAATCAAAATTTGATTGCATTTTGAATTTCTCACCCACAAATTATCTAGGGGTGCAAGTTTAGAAAATTTTAGCAGTCATTTAGGTCATAATTGAATTTAAATTAAATTGGAAAAATTGTATAAAAGGGATTCCACCATTTCATAATTGTATATATAACCCTAACGGCTTTAACCGTCTAGGATCCGCTATGGAGCTAGGGTTCTGCAGAAGTGGATCCATCAGTCGCTCCATCGCATCAAACGGTTAGATCTAATTGTGCGTAGGAGTCGATCGAGCGTTGGATCTGCCCCACAGATCCCACATCCTAGATCATTCCAGATGCGGCCGTTAGGATCTGGGAGATCAAAATCATTCCGCAGTTCTGATCAATTGATCAAACGGCTGTCGCAAGCCCCACTACTGCTCACAATTGTCCTCACTCGCTCGGGCTCCCGACGTGGAATATTTCTCATATGCCAGCTGCCAGCTTTGTCCCCCACTTTTCTGTCCACCTCAGCAGAGCCATTAGGCCTTTCCCAAATCAGTTGGAAGCCATGGACGAGCCTCGAAGCCCGGTAAGCTCCAAATTGGAAATTCAAAAACTTGGCTTCAGCCCGAGCGCTCAGGTCAATCCAGCCTGATCAGCCTCATCAAAGCTCTTCCTTGAGGCTATAAATAGCCTCAGGAATTGTCTAGAGAGTTGTTTGCTCTCTATGCATCCCTAATTAGAGTTCGGCTCCAATCCTTTCTCTCTCGGCTAGCTTTGCAATTCTGAGCTCTACAGCATCCCTAGATCATTCCAGTGAAAATTAGAGGGATTGAATTGGAGTTCAATTCCCCTAGTGATTTTTTGATGCTCAGCCAGTCCTTGGAGTTGCTCTGTCCCTCAAACTAGTTCCAGCAATCGAACTAGGTACCACTCTCCTATGTGCTTAGTTGAGTTGGCTCAATACTACTCCATTCTATTCTTAATTTCTCATATAAGCTAATCAAGCCCATCTTAATTACTCTTGAGGTCTAGGTTAGCCCCAATCAATTAAATCGATCAATCTAGTTGAGGCCTTTTTAGGAGGTTGGTGTAACTACATTAATTAGTAGCATAATTATCTCAAGTTTCATACAATTTGGAGATAATTTGAGATTTTCCAACATTTTTGATATTTTTCTAATAATTATTTGAATGCTTATTTTATTTAGACCTCAGAATCGGAGTTCGCCATTGAACTCATCACCCCCAAATTAGCTAGGGGTGGTATTTTGGGAGTGTTTGAAAGTCATCGAATTTTCCTCAAAAATGTTAATATTATTTAAATACTTAGAAATATAGAATAATTAAATTAACCTCCGATCAAAAATCCAATTTCTTTCTTGAGTTCCTCACCCCTTGGTTAGGTAATAATGAATTTTTATGACTTTTTGGAGTCCATTTGAATATTTAATTTTGAGTGATAAATTGTTTATAATTATATAATTAAATAAGTATTTAATTTAAATAATTTAAATATATATATATATATATATATATATATATATATAATTATATTTATTTAATCCTGCAGCTATTTCATTTCTGCAAAAATCCGTTGCGTTGATTCAAACACCGTGCAGCAGCTCACATCAATTAGGGCCGTAGCTTGCTATTTAGGGCTAATTGAACGGTCACAGTTTGATCAACTCGATCTGACCATCTACCAGGATTGAGCCCTGTCCTTTCCTGCCTGCCACGTGCATGGCATGCCGTCGTACATCGTCCTGGCTGAGCCCAGTCCCTCCTCTTATCTTCCTAAGCTCCCATTTCCACTCCTCCTTTCCCCCTTTGACTTTGAAAATCAGCCCCAGTTGCTATGAGCTCAGAAATCTGCAGCTAAATGGAGCTCCATTCTATGTAAAATTCTAACCTTGGATGATCAAAGTCTTCAAGGTACACTCCTCACCATTGCTATGTCCTACTTTTTGATAAATTAATTTCTCCTAAGACTATTTCACATCCCCTGAAGCTGTTTCAAATCAAAACTGGCTCAATCAAGCCCGATTTCAATTATATTTGACCTCCCATCCATATTATTGCATAGTGACTCATCCCCGTCATCAACTTTGCCCATAGGTTTGAACCTAGGGCAGAGTTTTGGCAGCGACTGGGGCGTCCTTAAGTGATGACAAGGGTGCCATTTGAAAGGTCTAGTCGAGACCTTTCCAATGGCATGCGGGATGTGTTGTAGGGTGGCTGGACTTGTAGGAAATTTTGTGCCGTAGGTTGGCCCTCTGCGCTCCCCGTCAAATATGGAGGGTTGGATTGGGTCAAGTTGGAGCTGACCCGAGCTCTGCTGTGGGGTCGAAATGACTCCGCGTGGAGACAACATGGGCCGAGCACGCGAGCTGACCCGCGTGCGGACCGTCTCTGCTGCGCACACTACGTCTTTCCGAGGAGACACCTAGCCTTAGCGTAGAGTGAGTTGCGTGTTTTTCCGTGCCTGTCTCAGTCCTGGTGTTGGCGGCTGAATTGATTTATTAATTTGCTTAATGATTTAACAATTAGTTTAATAATGATAACTTATGTAAATTTTATTTGTCAATAACTATCAAAATAATTATCCAAAATATATGAACTTATATATCATTTCAATCAGAAAAATGAAATGAACACATTGATATAATTCAGTTTAGAATTTGAACCCTAATTTTCATAATCACTTTTTAACCATAATTAGGAGTTATAAAACCCCTAAAAATCTAATATTGTCCAATTTTGACCTACTTAATGTCATTCCTCCTCATATAATAAGGATTGCATATTTGCTATTACCATTTTATTTAGATAATAATTGAAGATCTTAGGTGATTGGCTCATTAATTAGCATAGTTTTTGTTATTTTCAATTTTCATTTTATGCTTGTTTTAAGTTTTAAAACCCTAGGACAACAAATTTGTCTCATTTAATTTAATTTCCATATCATTTCAAATATATGCTTAGAACTTGATTTTTCATAATTTAGATGTTTGGATACTTAGCAAAATTCTTGAGTTAACCCTCAACTTTAGGAGAGATATTATAGGATTGATTTTATAATCTTGATTTACTTGTGATCTTTAGGGTTTGTTAATATTCCATTTGGTATAGTTAACCATAGCGCATGTATAATATTAGAATGTGAACTTAATAGGATTAATACCCAATAATTAGGATGGATCTTAGCACATATTCCCTTTAGCTCATAATCCTCAATTAAGCTCTCTAGTGATTGAATTAGAAGTTTCTTATCTCTCCTAATGTGTATTAGGTACTTTATAGACTTCATTTATTTATAACCTATAGTGAATTAAAAATTGTAGCTAGTAATCCTCCTTCTTTCATACACTTAGACTTCTCATATTTATTGATTTTAGCTAGTTTAGTGATTGATTTGGATAGAGCCTTTCAATTGCAAGTTAGTTAGATAAAACTAGTAAGTAAAACCTTAACTTCCATTTCCTTTATTTTTGTAATCCATTAGTCTTACCTTTCCTTACTAGTTCCCTAGACCTTGAATGCACATTAGTAGTTTAGGATTAGTATACAATAAGTATCATTTTGCATAAATAGACTTATAAATTAATTTGTCATTTCATAAACTAAATCAAACCACTATTTTTCAAACTTAATTCACTTATAGTATTACTTACAATTGACTCAGAGATTAATACCTATAAATTAATTGGGAGCTTAATTAGTTCCAATCATTAATTTAGATCATTAAAATTAGACAACTTTAGACATCACGTAGTTTATAATTACTTGAATGCAAGCTTTGCTTTGAGACTACATTTGTGAACATACATATAAGACATTATGCATAAATAAATTATTCATAATAAATTATAGGGGTTTCTTGGTGATGGCCAAGGGCAGGCTTAGGGGGGATATAAAGAGGCCTCGCATATCTTAGAGGAGGAATGTGAGTGTTTATTTTCTTAGAGACCCCACTTTCCATAATAATTAGACATACGTGCTTAACTCCTCGCTCATTCTGTAAATTTGCCTACATAATGAAAAAACATAACATAACTTCAACAATTAAATAATTGGGTCATTATAATCTTATTGATTGTGAGAATTCATCATAGCTTTCAAGCTATGCTTTCTTTACATAGTCTTTGACTATATCTTCTTAGCCCAAGAGGCTAAGGTTTATCCTACTTTGCTGTGCACTTTCATTTGATGTACTGTGATTTGTTTGCTTACAGTTTCTTATTATGCAGTGTATATTGCTTTAATTCCATTTTATACTTCACTATTTTAATTTTCTTTACTTAGCATAATATTCATTGGACATATACATATTTCCATTTTATATTTTCATAAGCACATTAGTAGTTTCTAGCCTTACTAAGATGATTTTTCCCTTACTTATTATTTCAGGCTACAACAAACTTGCTTATAAGCTCTTACTCTGTTACTTACTATTGTCTTCTTTATAGTTACATTTTTTCCCTTACTTTGATGCTTTACATGCTCTACTGTAGAATTTAATTATAAATTAGCATATGTAATATCCAACTAAACTATAATCAAAATATAGCCAACATTAAAATGTACTTAACTTTTTTGTCTAACTTCTTGTTTTCTTTTACTTGGCTGTGCCCAACCGTATTTTATAAACCAAAATTATGATAAATCAGAAGCAATTCAGGAGTAGTGGAGTTGGACCTATTTCTGAACTCTAGTGTACCTAAGGTTATATCTGCTTTCGCATTTCAGTTTGCTTTACTCTTTTATGTGTGAGAGAGAGACTTCACTTCATTTTCTTTCTAAATTTCAAAATTTGTAATAAATAAATTTATGTAATATTTTTTACTTTATTCTATGATGAATTTCCTTTCATATTAAGTTGCTTGGCTTAGATAGTGGACAAATTGTATAGCTCCTACTTGCATATATTTTTTCTGCTCTTTCTTTATTTAATTTTTCAATTCAACACTCTCACAAAGATACTTGGCCACACAACAATCAATAATTGGGTTAATTTTCTTCCAACCCAGTGTTAAGTGCAGTGGTAGCACTCTACCATTGGATTGGGTTCCTGATCTAGTGTTGGGGTCATTACACTGGGTTCGAGTAAGGACATAATGTCTGAGTGCATGCCACACCCAGAGAGCTTAGGGGTTCAAATCTGCTTTACTACCTTAAGGGTGCAGGGATCGAGCCCCAATGGATCTATGTCCTCTCTGGGGAAAACTTAATCCTCACAGTAGCTTCCAGGCAGAGGCCTCGGGTGAGAACAGTCTAGGAGTCTCTAGATTTTTTATAGGGGGCTTAGTGGTACGTTCTACGCAGCTCGACTCACTAATCATGTGACGGTCAAAGTGGAGCTGTAGCGTGGTTGGGACACCCCACAATTAGCTATGAACCCTGTAACAACCCAAGTTGTTACTTTGGTTAATTAAGATCAATCTAAGTCTTAATTGAGATTCTAAGTCACTGATTAAGTAATTTAGAACTCATCTCTGAAACTTAGGTCAAACTAGAAGACAATTAAGTCAAATCAAAAATTTTGGAAAATTCCAAATCCTAGAAATTTACTTTTTGTCTAGACCTCAAATTGAAAATCTGACTTCACCATTGCGTTCAGAACACCCAAATTAGCTAGGGGTGAAGTTTTGAAGGCATTTGGAAGTCGTTGGATTTTCGTCAAATATTTTAATTATATTTAAATACCTGAAAATTCAAATAAATAAATACTTGTCAAAACGAAAATCTGAGAGCGCCGTTGCGTTCCTCACCCCTCAATTAGTTAGGGGTGATTTATTGGAAAATTTTTGAACACAAATAATTAATTTATTGTAATTATTAAAATGGATTTAAAATTTATTAAATTAAATGTAACGGTACCATTAGTTATTTAAGTTACCGTTACTTATCCTTAACGTCGTCCATCTAGACCTTAAGAAGATAATGGTTGATCTCAACCGTTCGATCGAAGATCGGACGGTCATTCCGTCGTCTTTGTCGACGCACTCCACGTGCGTCGTGCGTGGCAAGCTCAGAGCCGCGCCGAAGGCTCTTCTCGCCAAATGGCGATTTCCCGTCACCGCACCGCCTTAGAACTAGGTATAAGACTTTGAGTGGTTTTTTAGGGCTGGTATTTGACTTTATTTACCTCTTTTTGGAGCAGGTTAAACTCCAGAAATCGAACCCTAGCATACACCGCCAAACTAAGGTACTCTCCTTCCCCAAATCTCTTTATAGTCTTCAATCTTTCTTTTGTTATGCAATTATTGGGTGCATGAGATCTATCATTGTTAGATCGAGCTCTCACGAGCCCGATTCAGCCGATTTTGCAAACCCTAATCGCCGAATGCGTCGAAGAGGAGACGAAGCGTCGCTCGCTTCGTCCCTGGTTTGTCTGGACCGGGAGCGTACCGGTTCAGCCGGCCTAGCGATTGGGTGAACCGGCCGGTTCAAATGGAGCTGAGTCGGATTCCCTCTATGCGACACGTGGCCTCCGCAATGAGTACGGCGGGCCCCACAACACGCGTGTCGAGCGCCGGATTGAAAGGCGGGGCCCACCACTCAGCCCTCTGGCTTATCGCACTCCGCCACGTGTCGTCGTTGGCGCCGTCACTGTCGCTGGCACGGCTATGGGTCCCACCTGCAGAAATAAAAGTTAATTTAAATATATAAATGAATTAAATTTAATTAATTAAATTCTGTTAATTTAAATCAATTTCAATTTAATTAATTAAACACCAAAACTTTAAATGATCATATCTTAATATTTATAAGTCCAAATTATGCAAATGAATATATCAAATTGATCAGAAAATATGAGGAATTTATTGATGCCAATAAATTTGCATTTGAACCTGTATCTAGCAAAGTGATTATTTAGAGTTTAATTTAAGTTAAATTAAATGTTACAAATTTTATTTAGCTCATAATTTTGTGTAGGTTGACCCAAACATATTGAATATGGGTCTTAAAGTGATCAAAAAACCCTAAGGATTTATTTGGTAGTATTCATCTTGCTGTTTGGATTAGTATTTGCTTAATCACTTTTAGGACCTAACCTTAATTAGGCCATTAAACCCTAGAACTTCAATTGACCATAACTTGGTCAATTGAGCTCCAAATTGAATGATTCAAATATCAATTTAGATCAGAAAAACTTAATTTACTGTAATCTGTAAAAATATTTTAGATCCAACGGTTAGATTTGCTAATCACCCCTAATTACTCTAAAAACTTGATTAGTGAATATTAGCAAATCTAGTAATCCAAATTAAGTGATTTAAGTTTCAGAGGACTCCTAGAGTCATTTAGAATCTATCTGTAAAAATGGATTAGTGTTTGAGTGATTACTTTTGCTAATCACTCACTAATTACTCTTAATTCTAATTAGGTCTTAACATAGTCAAATTAGATCCAAATTGAGCCTACCACATGTCATTATAATCAGTAGACTAATTGTAAACCATAGCCACTAATTTTGCTCAATTTGGACACTAATTAACAAAGTTGGGATTTTTGAACATAATTAAGAATTCCTTAATCACCTTTTAACCCTAAATCTTGTATTGGCCATAACTTGGTCAATACTTATCAGAATTTAGCAAATTTAGATTCTATGGAAAGCCTAGACAGTAAATAGCAGTAATCTGAAAGAAAATTTAACTTTCACTTAGACAAATTCCTAATTTGCCCTTATGAGTCAAATTCACTAATTTGATCTCATATGTCTTAATAATCACCCAAAATTAATTTAGTTGCTGTATAATCTTACATTAGACAGTAAGAAATACTTTCCAAAGAAAAATTTCAGAATTAAAGCCCTAGATCAAAATTTGATCTTTTGAACCCTTAAGTAGGGGCAAAGTGGTCATTTTGCCCAAATTTAGGGTTTAGCCTTTAAAAGCCCTAAATTCAATTTCTAATCACTAAAATCAGTAAATAGAATTATTTAGAACTGAAATTAATCAAATCCAAGTCTAAATTAAATTTTGATTAAAATCTCAAAATTTTCTCCTTAAGGAAAATTTCCTAAAATCTTAAGTGAGTGAATTCTCATTCTTTAATCATTCTTAGATCTTTCCTTAGGTCTTTATAACATTAGTTAGGATGTGTGTCTTGAGAGATACTCTTAGAAATTAAGAGCTTTAAATTCCTAAGATTAAGAATAGATCTTAAGTTAGAATTCATCTATTGAGTAAATTGGGTTACTCAATAGGTGAAACCTTGAGTTTACTAGTTTATAGATTTTCTTAGTTTATTAAATGATTATTTGATCTTTAAACTTTAGAACTAAGAATAAAGATCCATCCTAATAAAATTGATTTATCATTAGGATTTGCCTTAACCTAATCTGTGAGATTTGGGTTCTAAACCTTAGACCCTTAGTTATACCTTTAGATTAAGTAATTAGACCCCATCATCTAGAGTCTAACTCTTAATCTTTTCGTCTTGATTTGGCTAATCAATATGAGATTAGGATGAATTAAATTACAAAAATTAGGTCGATGATTTATTCACTTAAACCAAATAGTCATCTTTTGATTAAGTTATAATTAGGACTTGGCCAATCCTAATTATTTTCAACTAGTAGTATTCGTGATTCTAAGTTACAGAATGTGTAAGAATTGATGATTCTGAAACTTATGTAACTTAGAGTAGATAGAATGAATAAGTAGACAACAACGGATATCACCTGTGTTTTAGATAGAGTTTCTTGCTCACTTGACTTTGATGCTTTGCATACCTTGTTTTGAGCCCCTTACCTTGTACACATATATTGGACATAGGATATTTGATAAATATCTCTTGTTAATTTTGAATTACATACATATCATTCATGATTGATCGATGTTTAAAGTTTTTTAGAAAGTTGTGGCCTAACTAGTATGCCTCTCCAATCCTCGAGTCCGGCATAGCACGCTGGTTTGTTACTGTCGGTAAGTCTATCCATGCCTGGTTGAAATAATTCCCAGGATGGCAAAAAATAGATTTTGCGCTCATTAGTCAGGATTGGACATGGTGAGTACTAGTTAAGGGTGATTTTGTAAGGTGTAGCTTGATTAGTATACCTCTTCGATCAACTCGTTCGGGTCGGCAACCTTTCGAGGGTTTAATGTCCGATAGTCTATGACCATGCCTAGTCTGAGAGATAGGATGGATAGACTCTTGCCATACTAACTATAGAGTCAGGATTCTGATACTGTTATACTAATTCAAGTACACTTACATTTGGTTCTATCTTAGCTCATCAGGCTAAGAGTTTTTAGTGATACTCAGTTCAAAGCTTCTTTCTTAGCCCATGAAGCTAAGGTTTGCTGAGTATGTTTTCAGTTGAGTGACTTGGACAGTCATTGCAGTTCTCAGTTTTCAGTTACTGTTTTACCTTGTATATTCTGCATTTCACCACAATTTTACTTACAGTTTTCCTGCACTTGTTTCTATATAGGATGCTAGTTTTACTTACTATTTTCATATGCTCACATAGGATGTTAGTTATTTTCAGTTTTAGACTGTTCAATTTCTGTATGTTACCTAGCATAATCTGTTTGATTATAAGCATGTTTAGGTTGTACTTTTCTTTCAGTTTTGTTTAGTCTTTTGCTTACCTGTCTTTGTTGCAGTTGCTTGGAGGAGGTATGTATTACTTCCTATTTGATTAGTTATAAAGTGTTTGTTTATAACTTATTACTGTTCTTTTTGTACGCTTTCTGCACCTATTTTGCTCAGTTCTGGTTTATGGTGATATTCAAGTAACTTAATAAAATTGTTTACCCTAAAATGTGCTTAGACAATAGTCTAACCAGTTTTTCTTTTGTTGGCTGGGGCCCTACCATTATGAAACTGATAATGGTAGATTCTGAGTTTGTTAGAGCAGCTGATCCAGTGGAGTGCTTACCATTGGAGGAGGAGCCCGTTCCTGAAGATCTTTAGCTTTAGTTTCTTTTGCTTGTGAGATCGAGAGTTTCCTTTTTCAGTTCTCTTAAACTTATTAAATGTTGTAATAATACAGGTTAACATTCTCTTTTCAGCACTTTACTTATTCTGTATTGCTGTATTTATACTGTATGGATGGATGTTATATTTAAATTGCTTCCGTACTCTGAGATCATGTATAATCATTTAGTGATGGTATTTTGGGTTGAATGGCAAAGTCCTTATTTAAGTTGGATTAGAACATGTGTCTAATCCAATTCTAAGTGGGGACCTTGTCATTTGGTGACCCCTCCACCGTAATCATGTTAACTTAAGAGTTAACAGGACCACGACGGGGTAGGGCCGCCACAAACCCAAACCCTAATTTGTTGAGTATCGAGGGAAGACGGGTGGAGGAAGACGATAGTGCGGGTTAGACTGACCTGTGACAAGTCATCAGGCCCGGATGACCCACGCCTTTTGATAATCGGCTGAGTTTATTTAATGAAAAGAATTAATTGGATTTATTTTCCTTATGGAAAATAAATTAGAAAATGGAAATTTAATTAAATATATTTAAAATAAATTAATGCAATATTTTTTTAATTACTTTACAAAATCATATAAAATTATATAATATTTTGTTCAGAACGATGCATGGAATGAGACTATACAAAAATATTTTAGATTATGTGAGTGTATTTTTCTAATTTTTCCTAATTACTTTAATAGCTTGATTAGGAAAAATTAGTATGAATACTTAATCAAATCTTGTGATTTTAGTTTCATTTGGCTTTTTATGCCTTGTAGAATGCATTTGCTTAGTAGGATAAATTTCCGGTTTGTATTTTGCTAATTATGACATAATCCTTAAATTGTATGACTAGTGAATATTAGGGTTTGTGGTTAATTAAACTTGCATTTTATAGTCTCTAATTGTTCATATGATTACTTAAAACTTAATTATCAAGTTGCATGAAATTTAGATTATAAATATTATATTTTTGTGCTAATTTTCTTTTTGGGTTTGATTAGTGATTAATTAACATTTAATATTCTCTGATTTGGCTAATTATGACTATATGTGCTTCTTATACAGTAGTATGCATATTAGAAAACATAATTTTTGATTTGGACACTTGGATTTCTTAATTTTCTTTAAGTAAGAGTAAAACCCTAATTAACTTAATTAAGTGCTTGAAGTAATTTAGACGATGAGCTAATGCTGAATTGAACTTCAATATGATGAATAATGTAAGGTTAACCTTATAAGTCAAATTCAGTATGAACACCCTTAATTATGTAAAGATTGCTTTCAAACTAAATCTACTATAATTAAGCTCAAAGAAAAGTTAACCTAAATTGAAGTTCTTGATTTGACATTCAATAATCTGCAATAAATCATTTAACTCTTGCTTATTTGACATTTGACATTAGACTAGTGAATTATAAATTCTTAAATCTTTTCATAATTCATGTGATTTATAATTTTTTTTTAATCAAACTTAAGATCCTTGATTTTCTCTTTATCATGACAATTGGCATGAATAAATCTTAATAAGACTTGCTTGATTTGCAACTGACTAATTCTCAATAAAATGTGTGATTTTTCGATTAAGTTATAATGTAGGAGAATTGCATACTTTATTTTGGCATCTAAAATATGTGATTGAACTGGTGACTTCACATGAAATTTCATTGTCTTTGATATTAGTTTGTAACTTAAGTGGAATAATTAGTGTTTTAGATCTTTAAATCTTAAAGAT
This sequence comes from Gastrodia elata, assembly GCA_016760335.1. NCBI lineage: Eukaryota > Viridiplantae > Streptophyta > Magnoliopsida > Asparagales > Orchidaceae > Gastrodia > Gastrodia elata. The sequence continues at coordinate 32,371,158 of CM028678.1, read as the reverse complement.
AATTCTTGGCTAAAGAAAATACTACATCTTTAAGTAAGTTAGCTCTTGAGGTAGGAAATGCTTAATTGTCTGATTTTTGATGTAGGATCTTTGTGGCACCCCGCCCCCTAATTCGTAAAATTAGACTTACGGGGTTGTGTGTTGTGGAGGCCCTGCCCCACCGTGGTCCTGTTAACTCTTAAGTTAGCATGATTACGGTGGAGGGGTCACCAAATGATAAGATCTTTACTTATGAATAGATTAGGCACATATCCTAACCCATTATAATTAAGGAGTTTGCCATTTAAGAATTATTTCACTAAATGAAAAGTATAAGAAAGCAAAGTGCGAAAGCAAAAATAGTAATATCCATTCCATCATAATATAGTAGTAAGAACATACAACTCAGAATAAAAGCAGTAAAAGAAAATACAAATTAAACTTGTATTATTACAATATAATTTAACAGATTTAAGTAGAAATGTAATAAGTAAAACACTCATGCTCACAATGCAGAAAAGAAAAGCTAAGAGTCTTCAAAAGCTCGATCCTCCTCCTGAATCCGATCTTCAGAAGGCTCCACAACCTCAAATAGCTCAGAGTCTATTATTGTCAGTTTCACAAAGATAAGGCCCCAGGAAAAATCTAATTATATAAAATATCTAAGTACATTTTAGGCTGCAAATTTTATTAAGTTAATTTTGATATCACCATAAACTTTACATTTAAAAACAAGCAGTAAAGGAGCAGAATGCATATGAAAGAGAAATAAACCATAAGTCTATAACTTAACAAAATCGAAAGTAAGTATATACCTCCAAGAATAGCTACAACAAGGTTAGTTATAAAATAAGGACTAAGTACTAATATAACTGAAAGAAAACTCAACCTAAAGATGCTGATAATCAATATAAACTCATGCTAATTAACTTAAAGTAAAAGTACATGTGAAAATTAAATAACTAAAAGTAAGACTAACATCCTATGTATGTAAGCAGTGAGCAGGACTAGCATCCTATAAGTAGAAGTAAAGCCAGTAAATGCAGTAAGACAGAAGTAATAAAGTACTGAAATGTAGAAAAGTAAACTAAAAATAGTAAGTATAAACTGAAAAATTGCACTAGCCAAACTTGCCATATGAATGGAAAAATATATGCACTCACTTACTGCCATATCAGAACCTGGCCAACGGTCACAAAAGAAGTCTATTACTGTAGCGCCCCGCCCCGTCACTATGCGCAAAAGATGAATATAATCAGTTCAACGGTGGAGCGGCGCGCCACTCAGGGAGGAACATCCCATCTCCCCAAAATAGCTGAAAATTAAGCCCACCTGGAGGACTCAACCTTATGTAAGGTTGAGAGCTAATACTTAAGATAAGAGTAGTATCATTATCCTAAGTATTAGGCAAATATATATATTAGATTTAGAATACAATAGGAATCTAATATATGTATAATATATCAGCATTTCCAGTACGCTGATCACATCACAATACTAAGTATAAGTAGTATATAGTCGAGTGCAGAAGCTTAAAGAAAATATCCAGAAACATTCATCACAGAAGCTATAAGAAAACATCCATCTCAGAAAAGAAAAGAAAATACATCTTGAATTATTACAAACGGTTTACTGAAACACTGAAATAAAATTAGGTACTGAACTGAAAATACTAAGCAGAAAGTAAAACTGAAGGAGATTCCACTAGTGCGCCACAGGCCCCTCCTAAATATTTTAGGTGTCCTCCTGACCTGTCTCAATATACTGCTCAGGATCTAGCAAATTGCCGGATCCAAAATGTACCCCATGTTAGACAATAAGTCTAACACATCGAAACTAATCTAACAGTTCTAATTATTTATTTAACGTTTACATAATATAATTAAATCTGTAAAAATATTGTAAAAGTAACTGAAAGTACAAAATTGTATAAAGCTATACAAAACTGAAGCAGGGTAAAGTAAACAGAACTATAACTGAATATTAAAAATAAATCAAAACAGTACTAAATCTGAAGTTGAGTAATCATATGTACAACTATGCTGTATGTCACTGAAACTGTGCATCTGAATATGCCACAACACTGTATGCTACTGATATGCAACCAAAATATCACTGAACTGCTATGAGTAGTACAGTCCAATGTACATATACATCTAATTGGGAATACTATTTACTAATGATGCCGATGCATCCTAAAATTCCCCAGTCAATGTATGCAACATTATGTAGCTCATAAATCATCATTGATACTCTTACATCATTCTGATACTCACATGCCATGCTTATGCTCATGCTCATGCTTATGAGATAAATCTATAATCCAAAAAATATTTAAAATTTGATAATGAATTCAATGTCTCCATTGTGCAGAATCCTGCTAAAAAGATTATGACTCCTACGATTCTAACTGTGGTAATTGGTTAAAGTTGAGAGTTTACTTGAAAATTATTAGTTGGGGAGACTGTATACACATATTTAGCATGTTTGCAAGAAAGGTAGATTTAACCCTTAGCTTGTTTAAACTGCACTTATCGAAGTGCACTACGATAGGAGGCAGAACCCGGTCACGGTTTACATCTCAAGCTAAGCCGTTAAATACCCTAATTACAAGCATACTTAATGGTCTATGAAAAGTGACTTAAGATACTTAGTTTGCTTAAACTGCACTTATCAAAGCGCACTACGATAGGAGGCAGAACCCAGTTACAGTTTACATCTCAAACTAAGGATCTTGTTCACAAATTGTAATACTCTTAATCTTGGAGGATTTACTCTAACGGGACTGTATTTGTCTAATCCCTCAGGATAGCACTTGGTCATTAGTCCGCATTGGAGTGAATCAACCAATCATGAATACTACTAAAATAATCCAATAATATGGGTATACTCTACTATACCCTACCAATAATCTGAGTTCAGAAGGTTCTATTTAATCAACAAGGAGTTATCAAATCTATTAATCCTTGCATTAAGTCAGTGTATCCTACAAAGGCTTCAAGGATGTGATCAAGGGATCACTCAACATAGGTTACTACCACAAGGAATAAGTCACACTCTAAGTACTTTAGGTGATTCTTACTACAAGGTATCAAGTTCAACTTCTAAGGTTATGAAGGATCAACTAGGTTTCTACCTCAATAAGATACAAAAATCCTTCCTACCTCAATGTATCATTAGTTAAGGTCTTTAACCATTTTAATAATGAATTCTATAGTAAGACCCTTAAGATCTCACTTTTCTACTTCTTAAGGTTTACTTGTTACACTTAGGTTAAGGTGGTTAGGTCAGATTATTAAAACTCATTTGATCCTTTCCTATTCTACAATCATGGGATAAAATTAAAGATTTTATTAGAGTTAGATCATTTCATAAATCATTGCAATTTTATTATCCATCTTATGATAGTAGTCTTATATAAGAGAAAATCAAAGATCTAAAGTTTAGATTCAGATGATTCAATCACATATATTCAATATTATCCTTAGCACTTTTAATTTAATAATTTAAGATCAATATCAAATCATATGCATTATTAGAATAATGTCAATTGAATTATCTTACAATCAAGTTAATTAATTGAGTGATTAAGGTTTAAATCTTTATCAAAACAAACTAGGGTTTAACCCCTAACCTTTTTGTCATTAAGACTAATGTTAATTTAAAGGTCAATGACAAATCAATGTATTATTAGTATATTATTGATGTCAAACTTTAGGTTTGGATTAAGTATTATTTACTTAATCAAGTTATAAAGATTTTTATATTCAAGTTTAATTTACATAACAAGATGTCCCATTTAAGTGTTGAAGTTCTCTAACATACATCCTAAAGAATCATAAAAGCATAAAATAGAAGGTAATTAAGGCTAATCAAATTCTAAAATCAAACCAAAGAGATTAACACTTAATCACAATTCCAAAAGAGGACCTAGGTTTCATGCCATTTGGTTGTTAAACTATACCTAACTAATATAAGCAATTAAGATTCTAATACTTATTCTTTGACATAACACATATTTAAGATCCATAGTAGATATGAGGGCTAATTTAAAAGTGACAAGTTTCAAATTTAACTATCATATAAAATTTTATGCAATGTTCAATTTTAGCTAAAGTTGGGTCTTAGGGACCTTAAAATGCCAAAACAGTAATGTTAGCCCCACTAGGGTCTTAGGGACCTTAAAATGCCAAAACATTGAAGTTTTGGCCATTTCAGCCAAAATTGGACAGTTTTACAAAATCTGGGCAGTTTTCTGAAACTCTGGGAAGTTTTTGCAAATTTGGGCGCTGCAGCGCCTTTCGCGCGGCAGCGCCTTTTGCGCGGCAGCGCGCTGTAGCGCCTTTCGTTGCGGCCCGCTGCGGCGTGCTATGGCGTGCGGCAGCTGTTCACTTTGCAAAATCACTGTTCAATTAATTTATTTGCATATTTTCTAAAGTTCCAAAAATATTTCCGCTGCAGCCCGCTGCAGTGCGCTATAGCACGTTGTAGCTGTCTATTTTGTGAGTTTTACTGTTCAATTACTCTATTATATGATTATATAAGTTTCCATCGAAATACCGCTGCTGCCCGCTGCAGTGTGCTAGAGTGCCCTGCAGCGCCAGATGGTGTTTTTCGCCAGGATGAAAACTTAAGGACTATTTTTTTAGCCAAAAGTCTCCTAATCCAGAGCATTCCATGAGCGGTACCATATTTCAATGGAAAGGTCTTTCTGATACCTTTCCATTGACACGAAAATCGGCACAAATGGAGCATCCTAACTATGATAAATATGTAGATGAATGACAGGGTGTGCAGAGTAAATGAAAAATAGAGCAGCACATTTTATATCTTGGAGAGTTGTAATGGCTTACATACTTAAACATGGCTATCTAGTGATGCAATAAGCATAATAATAAGATGAACTAAACAAGGAGAGGAGCAGAGGGGTACCTTTTTGTTCTTGGAAGGAGAAGAAGAGGAGGACCCTTTTGTTTCCTTCAAGACCTTGGGAGAAGCCTTTTTCTTCAACACAAGGACTTATCAATGGAGGGGAAGGAGATGAGAAATTTTCAGCAATCCAAGAAGGAGGGCTATGCTCTCCTTTTAAAGGAGGAGAGGAAGAGGAGCTTCATCATTAGCTAAGGGGCTATGGAGCTAGGATGAGGGGAAGGCATGGGAGGAAGGAGATGGGAGGAGTGGCCAGTCGAAATTGTAGGAATGGCCAGCTGAAAAAGATTTAGAAATAAATGGGGAAATTGCATTTTAGGGATTAGATAGTTATATAATTATTTCCCTTAATTATTTAAAAATTCAAATTTTTGAAATATACTCCATACCTAAAAATTCACGCCTAGCTAATTTTGGGGTGAGAAATTCAATTGTGAAATCGGATTTCGATTTCGACAATTATTTAATTATCCCATTTTCAGGTGCATTTAATTATATTAAAATATTGATGAAAATTCGACGACTTCCAAACACATCCAAAACATCACCCATAGCTAAATTGGAGGTGACGATCACAATGGCAAAGTCAGATTTTGATTTTGAGGTCAAAATAAATATCTCAATTTTCTAATGAATTAAATATTAAAATAATCCAAGATATTGGATTTAGCTCTGAATTGCTCCAAACCTTCAGGGTTTGATTCTAATGACTAGACAAACTTAATGGAATGATAATTATGATATAATTAGGTTAAAATTAATCTGGGTAACAACCTTGGGTTGTTATAATTACACACTATTCCAGATCATCCCAGGCATGGAATAGATAACAGATCAGATCAGAAGGAACTGAGAGGCAGAATCACTGAGTAGAAGTGTACCTAAAATTAGTACTACCATATTGAAACTAGGCCAATAACCATAAAATGGATCACAACAGAAGGAACCGAGAGGCAAACTAATTAGATCACACTCTACTTAATTGAATTCAGTAAAGCCAAAAGCACCGATAAAAATGCAGATGTTGTTTATGAAAATCTAAAGTTGGCAAGAGATATTTATCAAATATCTTATGTCCAATATATGTGAACAAGGTATAAGGCTCAAAATAAGGTAAGCAAATCATCAATTTTCAAAGTGAGCAAGAAACTCTACAAGGACACATGTGATATTCATTGTTGTCTAATTTATTTATTCTATCTACTCTAAGTTACACAAGTTCAGGATCTCCAATTCCTACTATTGAGTGTAACTTAGATTCACGACCTTATAAGTTGAAAAAAATTAGGACTAGCTAGGTCCTAATTATAAATAATTCAATGTCGACTACAAGTATAAATAAATCAATTAACATAGTTTGTTTGTTTATGCAATCCAAACTATCTTGATTAGCCAAATCAAGATGAAATGATTAAGAATTAAACTCCAAATATTAGAGTTCAATTACTTAATCCAAAGGTAAACATAAAAGACTAAGTTTAAAACACAATCTCACAAATTAAAGATTAAGGCAAATCCTATTAAGTAAAGTCACACTTAATAAGATGGATCTCTATCTTAAGTTTAAGATTGAAATATTAAATAATCATAAACAAACTATGAAAATTCTATAAACTATCAAAACTAAGGCTTCACCTATTGAGTAACCCAATATACTCAATAGATGAAATCTAACCTAAGTACTAATCCTAACTCCTAAGGAAGATCTTAAGAGACTAAAATAAATACTCAAGCTCCAATCCTAACTAATGCTATAAGAATAATTGAGTATGGATTAATGAGGTTCAAAAAAGAGGTATGATGTGAGATGAATCTCAGATCATACAACTAATAATCTACTTAGAATTTTCCTAAGGAAGAAATTAAGATTTTGATTTAAAACTAAATTAATGGCTTAAATTAATGAAATTTCATTCTAAATTACTTTACTTACTGATTTTAGCTATTATAACATGAAATTAAGGATTAAAAGCACTTTACCCTAAATTTGGGCAAAATGACCATCTTGCCCCTCCTTAAGGATCTAAAAATCTACTTTTTGATTTAAGGCTCTAAATTAGAAGTTTTTTATTACAAATTATTACTTACTATCTAATATGAAGATAGACAGTAGGTACATCAAATTTGGATTATTATTAAGTCTTATCAGATCAAATTAAGGATTTTGACTCATATAGGTAATTTGGTAATTTTACTTAATAAAATCTAATTTTTCTGTCAGTTTAATAAAGCTTACTGTCTAAGGGTTCTATAAAACCTAAAATCACTAAATTCTGATAAGTATTGGAAATATATCAATGGAAAACTCTCAATATACCTTAGCCAATATATCATGAAATTCTGTCAGTTTAATATATCAATGGAAAACTCTCATCAAAACCTTTCTATTAATACCAAATACGCCTCCTAATTTTGTAAATAAATTAATAAATTACAAGCCCTAATTCGGGCTTAAGGAAAAATAGATGATATATTTAGAGTTCGATTTGAAGCTTGAGGAAAAAGATGAATGGGTTGTTTTGCTCTAGGATAGATCCAAATGATGCCAATAAAGTTTAGGATAAAAAAAATAAAATAAAATTATGAGTATTTTATTGCTTAAACGGTGACTTTGCCACCCCTCACGGAGCCATGCCGCGCATCATCTCTGATGGAATTTTTTTTTCAATTATTAATTATTAATTATTAATTAATTATTAAATATATTTTAATTATTCAAAATTAAATAATTAAAATAGCTCTGAAAAATCCAAAAAATTTACCCCAAGCCAATTTAGGGGTGATGAACGCAACGATAAAGTCAGATTTTAATTTTGACGTGAATTTATTTTTTTCATATTTTTCTGATTATTTAAATATATTAAAATATTCGAGAAAATTCGATGACTTTCAAAATTTTCCAAAATTTCACTCTTAGCTAATTCGAGGGTGAGGAACACAACGATGAAGTAACACAACGACGAAGTTAGATTCTTTATCAGAGGTCAATATAATTATCTCATTTTCTGGGGTATTTAAATATATTAAAATATTCACCGAAAATCTAACGACTTCCAATTACTTCCAAAACATCACCCCTAGCTAATTTGGGGGTGATGAACGCAATGGCGAAGTCGAAATTTTGATTTGAGGTCAATTTAAATAGGTCAAATTCCAGGATTCCTAAAATTTCCAAAATTAGAATTTGATCAATTTGACTCCTAATTTAGACTATATATTTGTGGTGAACTTATAATGACTTAATTAGAGCACTATAATCAAAATTAGGACTTAGTTTAGTCTTAATTGACTATGGTAACAATTGGGTTATTACATGTGCTACTCTAGCAAATCTCTCACTTATCATTGGATTAGGTAAGATCCACAATTCACTAATAAGGGAAGGGATGTGCACAGAATGAATACATATTATCAGTCATTAAATCAATACAATTACAGAATACGAAAGCATATAAAGTAAACATTATATCAATTTCACCAAACAACAACTGAAAGACAAAGTAAAAAGGTGCTCAGAAAGAATAGTACATAAAGTAAACATAGTCACAAGGGTACCTATATTATTATAAAATTTACTTAAAGTTCAAAATGGAAATAAAAGCATCACTCATTCTCATAAATAATATAAAAAGGGACTAAAGATCCTCTTCTTCACCCTAAAATGCTTCCTCCTGAAATGGCTCCTCCACAGGTACTCGATTTTCAAGCTGCTCAAATTTTGACATTATTGGTTTCACAATGCAAGGGCCCCAGCCAATAAAAGAAAACTCTTATTAGACAAATTGTCTAAGTATATTTTAGGCTGAATATTTTACATGAATTATTAATATCACTATTTTACTTATCAAAACTAAAATCCTAACTAGCATAGGAGCAGTATGCATATAAGGAACATGATAAGCTATAAATATAATATTTATAACTAAGCATGAATTGAGGCAAAAAGTACACTTCAAACAAACTAAGCAAATAATAGGCATACATATATAATACAGTAAGTGAACATACTGAAAGAAAAGTCTAATCCTAAACATACCGATGATCACATGATATATGCTGATTTAAAATAGTGATCTGAAAGTGGTACATATAGTAAGCATTAAAATATAATACCTTATAAATATGTACAAGTGAGCAGGTAATAAAAGAAATACGGCTGACTGAAATAATATGCATCAATCACGTAGTAAATAGTAAATTGAAACTGAAACAAGTACGTATAATTGCCATATCAGAAAGAATTGGCCAATTTGGCCCAGTATAATTTCCAAAGCCTTTCTAAAATATGACAGATAGAAATTCCCATAGCCTTTCTGGGCTAGGGCAGATAAAATAGAACAATAAAACTGAAGAGGTAGTAAATACAAATGCAAAATTTTTTAGTTATTTTACTTTTATTTTTGTGAACACATACAGAAATAGCTGAGGAGTCAAGCACATCTGCAAGACTATACGAGTTCCAAGCTTAACACACACTCCTAAATAAGTAATGTTAAGCGTACTTATTTCTCCTTACCCCTGTCCAGTAGGGTAAAATGCGCCATATCGGCCAGTAATTGAACATAATGCAAATGTTATCCTAATATGCTATGTTTTTATTTTCATGCAATAATATTTTCTTATATGATATGTCCAATAAAAAATGAGCACAAAGTTCAAGAAATGCGTAGCATAAAAATCAAGTAGTAAGCAAGGGACTTGTAGGGCCCCGCTCCTTAAGTCCACAATCGTTAAGCTAAGGAGTGGAGTGTCACTCTAGCAAATCACTCACTTATCATTGGATTAGGTATGATCCATAATCCAATAATTGGGTAAGGATGTGCACATAATATTTATGAAAATTAGTCACTAAAATCTAACATACATACAGAGTGCATAAGCATATGAGAAGTAAGACTACATCTATTCACCATACATCAGACATAAAATAAAATAGATCAGAAAATAATAGTGTGCAGAAGGTAAACACAGTCATAAGTACTTATATTATTACAACATTAATGTTTATAGATGAAATGAAATACTCTCATCCTCACAATGAATATAAAAGCAACTATATATCCTCTGCTCCAAGATGCTGCACCTCCTCTATGTACGGCTCCTCTTCAGGCACTGACTCCTCAAACTGCTCAAGATCTGATATTGTTGGTTTCACAATGCTAGGGCCCCAGCCAATAAAAAAAAATCTTATTATACAAAATATCTAAGTACATTTTAGGAAAGTAATTTATTAAGTATTTATTAATATCATTATTTTACTCTAACAACATGAAACATCTATCTAACATGGGAGCAACTAAGCATACAAGAGAAATATGATAAATTATAAATGTAATATTTATAACTAAGCAAGAGTTGAGGCAAAAGTACACCTCACGTAACTAAACAAGGCAAGGCATACATATATAATATAGTAAGTAAAAATACTGAAAAGAAAAGTCTAAACCTAAATATGTTGATGATTATATAACATGCTAATTTAAAATATAAATTTGAAAATGGTACATATAATAAACAGTAAAGTCTCGCATCCTATATATATGCTTCTACTCAAGTAAGCAGGTAAAACAGGAAAAATAAACCTAATTGAAATAAAATGCATTATTAGCATAATAAACAGTAAGTTGAAAACTAAAATGAATGTATAACTGCTATATCAAAAAAAATTGGCCAATTTGGCCCAACATATCCCCATAGCCTTTATGGGTTAGGGCAAACATATCACAATAATCTAGTACTATATAACTGAAGAGGTAGATAATACTATACAAATATATTTTAGTTATTTTACTTTCAGTTTTGTGGACAATTTCAGAAATAGCTGATGAGTCAAGCACGTCTGCAAGACTGAACGGGTCCTAAGCTTAACACACTCTCCTCAATAAGCGATATTAAGCATCATGATCTCTCCTTACCCCCGTCCATCAGAGTAAATGTGCAATATAATTCACCATGAACTGAATCCAAATGCAAATGTTTTCCTAATATTCTAAGTTTTTATTTTCATGCAACAATATTTTTCTTATATGACATGTTCAAGGAAAAACAATCACAAAACTCAAGGAATGCTAGCACAAAATCAAATATAAGCAAGGGACTCTACTAACATGGTGACATCATTTATTATCTAATTAAACTAGTCTATCTATTCTAAGTTACACAAGTTCAGGATCTCTAATTTCTACTATCGAGTGTAACTTAGAAGCACGACCTTATAAGTTAAGAGGACTAGAACTGATCAGGTTTTAATCTTATTAAATCAATGTCGACAATATAAGTGACATAAGTAAATCAATCGGCCTATTTTTGATAATTTTAAGAATCCCAAATCATCTTGATTAAGCCTAATCAAGATGATAGGATTAAGAATCAAACTCTAAATATTGGGGTTCAGTTGCTTAACCCAAAGGTAGACCTATAAGACTAAGGTTTTACCACCCAATCTCACAGATTAAGATTTAGGGTAAATCCTATTAAGTGAAGTCATACTTAATAGGATGAAACTTTATCTTTAATTCTAAAGTTAAAAAATCAAATATTTATTAATAAACTATAAAAATCTATAAACTATCAAAATCAAGGCTTCACCTATCAAGTTACCCAATTTACTCCATAAATAAAATCTAACCTAAGAGCTAATCCTAATTCCTAAGAAAAGAGCTCCAAAGCACTAAGATGAACTCTTAGACACAAAACTAAACTAATATTGTAAGAAAGATTGGCAAATGAATAAGAAAGCTTAAGAGAAATATTAGAGGATTTAGAGAAGGTATGATGTGAGATGAACCTCACATTATGACGCTTAAAACTTATATATTTTGCATAAAAAGTAAGGATATTATTCTACTTGCAAGTTATATTAGGATTAACTTAGATTAAACCTAGTCTTAAAGATCTCAAACATTAAATACATTTCATTTAGAAATAGCATTGATTTAATATTCCATGAAACAACAGCATTTAATCATAAATTTATTTGAATGATAAAAAAAAAGGTAGCATTATATGACTTAACATGCAAGGATAGCTATATTGAACTCAGCATTTATAAAGTACAATAGAAATCTTAAAGTATCAACACATAGGACAGCAACATTCATTTAGCTTTGTGAAATTTTGAAATAGTTAAAATTCAACAAATAAGTTTATAAATGCTAATTTCAAAGCTAGCAACTCTTGATGGAAAAGTTACGCGCACCAATGTTAAGGTAGTGTGATGGATTTAGTGATCGAATTTAATGCATTATTATCTCATAATTAAATGAAAGCTTGCTTAACGCCTCCCTCCATGCAAAGAATGGTGGCATCGATTGCTTGAGGATATCAAGCCATCCTTGATGCCACCGCAATAACTAAGGGATTTATGCATACATAACAATAACTTGAGTTTAAGAACACATTCAAGAAGGTGTGCGATTGTTCTTGTTGTTTACAAAGATGTTCGCATTTATAAGATCATCAATAGAATGATTAAAGCAAAACTTGAGTCTTGGAGAATTATACCCCATAATTGAAATAGTGCCTAACGATTATAAGATGGCTTGCAACTGGCCAATGTTTATTAGAGGCAGAGTCAGGTGTTTTTGGGATACTTTTGTGCTTCATCATTCATTAGTCAGGCCAAAATTTATTACAAAGTTTTCTTTTTGCTGAAAACTTTTTCTTACATCATTCTAAAGTCTTTATAATTTACCAATGAAAATGACATTGAATTACCTATTATATTGTATGTGAACTGAAGATTCTTCTCTATGACAAGTTCACCATGAGCTTGTTTTGTTATCAGTGCTTGAAAACATTTTTATGGATTTATGTAGTTGAACTGAAGCCAACTTTAACACTGAAGATATATTTGGTGATATAATAGAACTCTTGGCACTATAATACGAAGCATCGTGAAATGGCCATATAAGTTTCAATATATTTATGCACTTTTAAAATACGCTGTATGTATTCACTAGATATTATTAATAAAATGTGCTTTGCTGTGCACAATGTGTTGTAATATATATTTTAAAACGAGCATTTCTTTTATATATATACACAATAAAATTGCATCTACATAATCTGTTATAATTTCATAAATTATTTTTCACTAATTATATTCCCATTTCAAAAGCTGTTAGCATTTATCCAATTATTTAATAATTTAATCAATGTCAAAAGAGAAACAATTATATTATAGAAGGATATAAGCAACTTTTCTAGAGCATATCTCAAGTTCTTTAAAATTTTTCTACAACATGATGCAGCTTAAAACAAATGTAAAGCTTATATTATATAAAAAAAAAATAGCTCATTCTATAACATTGCATAAAACTATTGATGTCTATCACATTGCTAAAGTACAATATATAGTAATTAATATGCATAGATATACTAAAACAATTATTTTAGATTGAAACAATTCCATAAGCAATTCTCAAAAGGTTTTTATGATAAAATCACCGCATAATGTAAGTTTTTAATGGCTTGTAACACACAAATTAAATCAACAAAAATTGAAAATAGGAATCCAGGAAATTTGTACCATTATTTGATTAAATATCATACATCTGAATAGAAAACATCAATTTCTAAGGGCTTGCATGAAATTTGTTTTCCAATAGATTAATTGGCATTTATAGTATATATATATATATATAAATCACAGTTTACTATAATTCAAAATTAAAAGATAGAGTCTTGTATAAACACAAGCAGAATCAAATTTATAATAGATTTATCTCAAGGATCAAGTATCAATAGGTATAACTGTAAGTGCATAAAAAAAATGCTGAACCCTTAACCAGATAATTAAAAATAATGCACTATCATTTTACATATTCTTAGAATTCTCTTAATTATTAATAGAAGCTGGAGAAGCAATAAATGGATTTTTAGTGTTATATATGCAAAGCATCTTTTTGTTGTTTCAGTTGCAGTTCATCAAATATTAGCTCTAAGCACATCTTCCAGTTAGTTATGTATCTTTTTATTGAATGCACTCAACTGAAACAAAAGTCATCTAAGCACTTTTTTTTGGGAGTTCATTATTTCCAAGTCTCGGCAAAAACAAAATAAAAGGGAAATTCTGCATATCAAACAACTATAAATAACAAAGATATAATTTACTGAGTTCAAAATATCACAGAGCACATTTTCATCCGCCTTTACTCATGTTTGAATAAACTCAGCAAAAGATTTGGAGTACTTAAGCATACTAGAGAAATTAAATTATGTTAAAACAAGAAGAAGGTGGTGAAGTGGAGTACCTAGAGCCGTCGCCCAAATGATCGGGGCATTGAGCGCGGATGGAGCCTTATGGCCATCCAGGGAGGAGCCTACGAAACGGAGAGACGCGCCGATAGGCCGGATGCGCGGCGGCGGAGGCTCCTAGGATAGGACACGTGTCGTACCAGGGGGGTCGGCCGAATTTGTGCGTGAGAGGTTTAGGGTATGCGTGACTTTTGGGAAAAAAGAGAGAAATGAAAAGGTTTATATTTAAATTAAATTTATTATTTAATAAACTTTTATTCAAAATTTTCTCAATTAAAATTACATAGTTTAAGTTATCCCAAAAATTCTCAAAAAATCATCCCTAGCTAATTGAGGGGTGAGGAACGCAACTGCAAAGTCGGATTTTGATTCCGACGAGTATTTAATTTTCCCAATTTTTGAGGTATTTAAATATTATTAAAATATTCGATGAAATTTCGATGACGTCCGATTGTCACGAAAATATCACCCATAGCTAATTTGGGAGCACTGAGCGCAATGGCGAAATTCGTTTTGAGATCTATTTAGGCAAGTTAAATTCTAGGGCTTCTAGATTTCTATGAATCAAGATTCGATCTATTTGACTCCTGATTTGGACTGGGTCTTAGAAGTTGACTCATATTGACTCGATTAATACTTAGGATCAAGATTAATATTGAGATTAATTTTAATTGACTAAGGTAACAACTTGGATTATTACAAGACTATACTAAACATGTTGATATCATTTGTTTTCTAATTAAAGTATTTTATCTATTATTAGTTATAGAAGTTCAAGATCTCCAATTCCTATAATCGAGTGTAACTTATAAGCAAGGCCTTATAAGTTAAAAGAATTGGAACTGATCAGGTTCTAATCTAGCTCAATTAGATATGACTATAGATTAAGTAACAAATCACGACGTCATAATTGATAAATTTAGATATTCTAAACTAAGATCTGATCAAGATCTACTAACTAGAGATTATAGATTAAGCACCATGTGCTTGGGTTCTATCACATAATCAAAAGAGTAAAACTTAAGATCTAAGTTTCAATCTAAATGTGATTTAATAATTAAGACAAATCCTATTAAGCAAAGTGAAACTTAATAGGATGATTCTCCTATCCTGAATCTAAGGTTGAAAGACAAAATGAACAAATTTAAGTTGTAAAATATAGAAACTAATAAAATCAAGGATTCATTCATTAAATAACCCCATTATTCAAGGAATAAAATTTAACCTATGATCTAGTCCTAGTCTTAGGAATAGTCCTAATGTGAAGTGTAAAATCATAAGAAAAGGCTTAGAAAAATTTTCAGAGGATTTAATTAATTTGATTTAATAACTAATTTTATTCACTTAAATAATTTTAAGATAGTTCTAATATTGATTTTAATGATTTAAAAGATAAATTAAGGGTTAAGGATGCTTAACCTAAAATTTGGGAAAAATGATTATTTTGCCCCTACTTAAGGGTCCAAAAATGCTACTTTTTGATTTAGGGTTGCAAATTAATTTCTTATTGCCCAATGATTTTTTACTATCTAACATAAATATAAACAACAAATACACTCAAATTGGATAAAAAATGGGTCCTACTAATCCAAACTAAAGATTTTGACTTAAGGGGCAATTTAATAATTTACACTTTATGAAACCTGAATTTTTATATAGTTTACTATTGGTTAATGTTCAAGCATTCTATAGAGTATAAGAACACTAAATTATGAGGTTAAATGGCTAATCTATAGAGGTTCTAAGATTCAGGGGCAATTCGATAATTTTCTAAGTTTAAGGGGGCCAAAAACTAGACTTTTCCGTTTGAGGTCCAAATTCAGCAAACTTAGTATCTATAAATTCCTTATAATATAATGAGTATTTTAACTGGGAGTAGACCTAATTTGGACTTCAATGGGGCAAGTTATGGCCTAATTAGGATTAGGGGTATTTTGGTTATTTTTGAATTTTTAGGGTTTAGAACCTAAATATTATTTTAGATTACTATTGGCACTAAAGTTCTAAGCTGGTTAGCACTTTGAATTTATTGATTTAGAGTTGAATTGAAAAAGTTATGGTCAATTAAAAACTAAGGGCATTTTGGTCATTTTGGGGAGGGTCCTAAATATCACTTTGCAAACTATGCTCCAAATGAGAAAACTAATACTACTAGAGTGATGGGGCTATTCTACTAATCACTTTAAGACCCATATAGCATATGTTTGGATAACTATGTTAAAAGTTTTGGGGGTTTGTTTAGGACCTAAAATGTCATTAGGTTAAATAATTTCCGAATCAAAATTTTGAATTACGCCATTTGATTCCTTTTATTTTTCTAAGAAAAATGAGATTTGCTATGTTTGGATCAACATTTTTAAAGTTATGAGACTTTCTAAGTTTTATTTAATTTAAATTAATTTTATTTAATTTACTATCCAAATATATAAACTAAATAATTCACTATTCTATTATTAAATTAATTAATCATCTAATTTAATTAATTAAAATTAACCTACCAATTTATTTAGCTTGCGATTTTAATTTAATTAATAGAAAACATTCATTAACTTAACTACTATTAATTAATCTAATTAACTTAATTTAACATAATACAAAATAGTATATATATATATATATATATATATATATATATATATATATCTGTGTGTGTGTGTGTGTCTCAATTTTGCGAGTTCTGCGATTATGTCTGTGAGTTCTACGGGAAATTTTTTATAATGTTAAAAAGTTTTGGAGAATGTTAAATGATGTTAAAATATCAAATACATTTTTTATGCAATTTATATAAAGTCAATTTTTCTTCTGCCAATAAAAAGATTTCCAATAATTTAAAATTTGTAAAAAAGTTTACTTTACCTTTATGTTTATGAGTCAAAGTTTGAACGCAAGAAAATTGAAGTATATACTTTAAAAAATAAATCTTATTTAAATTTGAAGATCCGTTATGATAATAAAAAAGATTATTATATATTTTACAAAAATGATAAATAATATCAGAATATGATAAATGAGTTAGGATCAATTGACCAATAGGTTTCCCAAGCGAGTCTCAGGCGATTTTAGGCAAAGATTGTCTCGTCTGATCAGAGCCTCGTGAAAGGGGATCTTGAAGCAGATGAGTTTCCCCCTTACCTCAGAAGTCGTCCCTGAAGGAGGGTAATGTTTTTTATAAACCTAAATGCTTTACTCCTTCGGTCTCGCTTCCATGTCGAGGAGGAGGTTTCTCAGTGATTGGTTTTTGTTTGAAGGGTTGGATTTCGATAAAAGCCTTAAATTCTTTTTTGGATTCTTTCTGTAAATGTGGTTTTTGGATCAAATCTTTACCGAAGAATAATTTTTCAATTTCTTTGGTTTCTTTTGATGACTTCATTAACTTGCTTTCGATTCGTTTTATCCAGCTTTTAAGAGGTATTTGTAAATTGTTTGTTGACAAAGATTTGATTAATGAAGTGGATTATTGCTGTGAACCCCACTGGATCAGTTTTCCATTTCTTCGTCCAAAGTTAAATAATCCCCATCATATATGGGCATTAGCTAGTGTTGTTGGTGCTCCAATTTTGATTGATAAATTTTCTAGTTTTTGGCATGCTCCCCGTGCGAGGGTGCTGGTTGACCTGGATATTTCTAAAAGAAGTCCTAAATTCGTTTTAATCACTGGTAACATATTTGAAGATTTCTAGGAAGTTAAGGCGGAGAAAGCTTATGTAAAATGCAGAACTTGTAACAGGTGTGGTCACGTAGAGTCTGAGTGTAAGATAAAAATGAAGGCCCTATGGAGAGTTAAAAATCAAAATTTAGCTCCCGTTGTTTCTGAAAATGTAATTGTTGAGAATTCCAATAGGGCCATCATCCCTTATGTTGATAAATCTTCTGTAGCTTTTGAAATAGGTATCAACAACTATCCCTCTCTTGATGTTTGTTCTAGAGACAACGTCAATATTATCTCTTTAATTCTGAAAGCCATTCAAGGTAAGGAAAATGAATTTTCCCTTAGAGAAGGTTCTATAGAGCAGGTTGTTGCGTCCCAATGTTTCTTGTCTTTGCATGGATCTGAAATGGATTGGATTTCTCCAAAAAAAAAAGAAGGGCGAGACTCATCAATCCAAGGCTGAGATGCTCTAGGTGAGACCTCAAGCCAGAAAGTCCTTTAGGAATCCTTCATGATGAATAAATCCTTCCTGTTCTAGAATGTAAGAGGGTTCTAGAATGTAAGAGGTATTGGTAAAGCTATCACAAAGAAAATATTAAAATCTCAATGTAAAAGTAACAAGGTTCTTTTTTTTGCTATTCTGTAACCTTTGATTAATATTTCTTCTCTAAAGCATACTGCTAAGTTTCTTGGTTTTTCTAATTTCTTTAGTAATATTAATGGTAAAATTTGGGTTCTTTGGAATTCTCCTTTTTGTTTTGATGTGGTTGAAAATGAAGAGCAACGCATTCATGGTGTGGTTGGTTGGAATAACACTAGCTAGAAACTTTCGGTTGTTTATGTTAATTGTTCCTATATCCTAAAGAGAGAGCTCTAGGCTTCTCTAGAAAGATGGTGTAACCTGGATGATTCCTCTTGTATAGTTGGTGGTGATTTTAATGCAATTCGAAAAGTTTCTGAGCATAGTGACAATAGTTATCCTTTTTCAACTACAATAAGTGACTTCAACAACATGATTTGTAATTCTGGTCTTTTAGAACTTGATTTTTCTAGTTCCCCATTTACTTGGTCCAATGGCTCTTCAGTTTCAAGAATTGATAGAATTCTAATAAATCCAATTTTTGCTTGTCTATTCAATAATCTTCTTATCTCTCATCTTGATAGAGTTCCTTCTGATCATGCTCCTTTGCTGCTTCCCCTTGTTTCATACTTATTAGTTAAAGGTGGATTCCATTTTCAGAACATGTGGGTGCAACACCCAGATTTCTTGGATGTGGTCAGAGTCAACTGGAACATCCCTTTTGAGTTAAGTCTCACTCCTATGATCAGGCTTCACATTAGATTAAAAAGGCTTAAGTATGCTCTTATAGCTTGGAATAAGAATCACTTTGGTAACATTTTTGAGAATGTTAGAAAAGTTGAGAAGGAATTGCTAAACTAGAATCTTTAGTTGACATCTTGGATTCTTAGTGTGGGCAGGAGAAACTTGCTAATGCTCACTGTAATTTGGAGTCCGTCCTAAATATGGAGCAAGCTTATTGGATCCAGAAATCTACTTTAAAAAGGTTCAAAGATGGTTAAAGGAACAAGAAGTTTTTTCAATTGTGGGGGGTTCTTGTATCCCCTTTGAAAGTTTGGGAGATTTAGCTTGTAACTTTTTTAATTCCCTTTGGCAAGGTGAGGGTTGTGACCTGTCTCTATCATCTAGTAATTTGTCTTTTCCAACCATTTTCGAGGAAGACAACTTGCGTCTTATGGCTTCTGCTTCTTGTATTGAGGTAGAAGAGGTTATTCAGAGTATGAATGAGGATTCTGCTGCTAGCCCTGATGGCTATTCTCCATTATTTTTCAAGGTCTGCTGGGAAATTATTAAGAGTGATACTTTGGAAGCTGTCTCAAATTTTTTTCATTCAAACTATATTCCAAAATTTGTTAGAGCCACTTCAGTTGCACTTATTCCTAAGGTGGAGAGACCTTAATCCTGGGCTGAGTTTAGGCCTATCAGTCTCTGCAATGTTTTCAATAAAATTGGTACTAAAATTATGGCTAATAGGTTATGCTCCATCCTCCTTAAGATTATCTCTCCTAATCAAAATGCCTTTGTAAAAGGTAGACTATTATAGGATAATTACCTTCTTGCAAAGGAATTAGTGCATGATATTGATAGAAAGTGTTTAGGGGGTAATGCCATCATTAAATTGGATATCATGAAAGCCTATGATAGATTGGAATGGAGTTTCATTTTAGCCATTCTTAGAAAATTTGGTTTTTCTAATTCTTTCATTCAATTTGTCTTCAAAGCCATTTCTAATATCTGGTTTTCTATCCTATTAAATGGGGCAAGCTTTGGTTTCTTCAAATCTTCTAGTGGTATTAGGCAGGGGAATCTACTCTCTCCAGCTCTCTTTATTTTAGCAAATGATTATTTTTCCAGATTATTATCTCATATTTTCATACGATAAAAGGAATTGGATACCATAATTCTGGTAAAAGCATTATTTCCCACCTTTCTTTTACTAATGATACTCTTATCTTTTGTAAAGCTACATCTAGAGCTCTTAAAACTATTTTAAATATTCTAAATCATATAGAAAGGGTAGCAGGTATGAAAGTAAATATGGGGAAATCTAATGTTGTTTTTGGGAAATATGTGCCTAATCTTAGGTGTCCTTCTTTGTTAAACCCCTCTGAGTTATCTCAAGTAGTGCTTCCAATTAACTATTTGGGTCTTCCTTTGATGAAAGGTAAATCTTCCTAGGTTCACTTCCGTCGTAGTTTTGATTCAATGACTGGCAAAATTAATGGCTGGGCTTCAAAATGCCTATCTTTTGGGGCCAAGATCATTCTTCTCCAAGAAGTAATACGTTCAATGCCCAATCACTTTCTTGCAGTTCTTAAACCTCCTAAAAGTTTTTTAAAGGAGATTAATAAACTTTGTAATGGCTTTCTTTGGGGAGATTATGGGACAAGGAATGTTGTTAGATGGAGTAGGTGGGAAACTCTAGCAATCCCTAAGAAATTTGTGGGCTTGGGTTTTCTTCCTTTTAATGATACGGCAGATGCTTTCTGTGTTAAATATTGGTGGCATTTGAGAAAGGGTGAAGGACTATGGGCTGCTTATATGAATAAGAAATACGGCAGTTTAGATCATGTGGTTGTCAGAGGTCTAAAGCAGAATGATTCCTTTTTAAGGAAAAATCTAGTGAAATTCAGAGCAAAAGCTGAGCATTGCATTTTTTGGGACCTGTCAATGGGTTCGGTTTCTTTTTGGTATGACAATTGGTTGAGAGAGGGTCCTTTATATTCTCTTTCTGGTATTGCAGAGGACCCGCTAGTCCCGATTTTGGATTTCTAGAGTCATGGGAATTGGAATATACATCTTCTAGAATCGGTGGTTCTAGACAGTAATATCATAAGGAAAATTACTCAGATTCCTATCAATCTTGGAGAGGATTCGATGATTATTTCTATTGGTAAAAGCTCTAAGCCTTGTTTGAAGTCGGCAAGAAAGGCTCTTCCTTACTCCCATCTTCTGTGTGCTTGTGCTTGGTTTAAGCTCCCTACTCCAGCTATTTCATTCTGTATTTGGAGGCTAATGGGAAATTATATATCAACTGATGATATGCTGAAACTTAGAGTAGTGTTTTTAGCTTCCAATTGTGTTTTCTATAATAATGAGGAGTCTACCAACCATCTATTTTTTTTTTGCTTATATGCAAGTAAGTTATGGAAAAGTTATGATCACATCCGACTCTTGAATTCTAAGAGCAATCCCATCTCTATTAGTGAGATGTTAGCTATATGTAGTAGATCTTTCGATGTTTTTGACTTTATTCTGGCCTGTTAGATTTGTTGGCAAAATTGGTGTGCAAGGAACCCTTTGAGATGAAAGAATTATTATTACTCTCCTTCAAAATCGATTTTTTATATTGATAAGTATATGAAGTTAGCCATGGCAATATATTTCTTTCCTTACAATTATCAGTTTCCTTTATACTTTGATGATTCCTGCAAATCGTCCTTATGCTCGATTTCCAATTTGGACTTTTTTAATAAAAGACCCATATACTCTTATTTGTCCTTAGTACTTGAAAAAAAAGGCAAATTGTTCAATTTATTTTTATAGTTATAATTGGTCAAGAATGTTTGGGCCTTCCTCCGTGTTTATTATCAAGTTGGATTTGAGCTTTGTGGTACAGTATTCCTTGGCTGATTCTATTCTTTATATACAGATCAGGTGGATTTATCAATGATGTTTTTTATCCTAGCTCTGAAGAGATTTTGCTCCTTTGTAAGGGGAATTTTTTGGAACATAAATCTTCTATTTCAAGCACTTATACTTTTTGGTTCAGATCTCTCAAGATTTCCTTCTAGTGGGTTTTGAGAAGGTAATTGGTATTTATTTTGTTTATAGTTAGCTTGTTCCTTGAGCTGGATGGCATTATACCAATATTGGTTTGTTGCAACCGCTTTAAGGAGCTTCTTTTTTATTTATCAACTCCTTAGCTTTGGAAGGAAAACTCTCTGTCTTTCTATTTGAGGAATTTTGTTTCTGTTATCCCTATAGGTCTCTCATTTCTCCTTCTGATGGAATCAACTTTTTTCCTTATTATATACTTTTTAAATCTTGGTGCTTATTTCCTTTGCTGGAAGGCATTATAACGTAGATGGTACTTATGCAACCGCACAGTTCTCTTCTGTTTGCTTTATGGAGAGGCATAATCCATTTTTCAGGCTTAAATTTCCTCCCTGGATGGTTTTTATTCTGGTAAGATCCGGTCATTTTGGATTGAGAATCTTAAGAATTATATTTCTATAATCCTCTGTCTTAAGGTTTGATGTGGCCTGAATGAATGAATTTGGACAGATGGTTTGTAGTTTGGGTTTTCTCCCTGGGCTGTTGTTTGGTTTTCTGTTTAAATTTATTTGTTTGAGGCAGGTTTGGCTCTATATAAGAGCTTGGCTGGACAACGACTCTTTTACACTGCTTCTATTTTCTAGCTGTGGTTTTTATCAGGTGTTGTATCTGAGCTTCCTCACTGCCAGGATGGCTCGTTCTGCATTCATTCGTATCTTGGGTCTTTGTTCTCCATGGTTGATGCTATCGTATGGAGCTCTTAGTCTTATCCATCTTTGCTATTTTAACTTCATTAACCCCAGCTCTTCTCAGTTTGTGCCTTGTATATTTGTGTTCTATCTAAGTTGGTGCCTCAGGTTTGCAGCTCTGATCAACAAGCTCTCTGAATGGATTGATTCATGGATACGTAAATCTTTGTTCTTGACTGGGTTGGTTGTCGGCTTACCACTTTGGTCATTGCTTGAAAGATCTTCTGGACTCGGCTTTTCTTCATTTGTCTTCTGAAGTAAGTCTCTTTATCAGTTTTTGGACTCAGCGCTCGTGGCGGATTTTCTTCTGCTTTGGGAAGAGATGAAGGATGGTTTGCTTGTTGTGCATTTTTTTGTTCTCTTTTTGTTTTTTTCTTTGTGTTTTTTGTGCTCTATTTTGGCCGATTTTTTTTAATTTTTGTTTAGGATTCTTCGAATCCTATTTTTGCAGGGCCTGTTTGTTAATCCTTCTTTTGATTCAATGGAAACTACATTTTTTGGAATATATATATATATATATATATATATATATATATATATATCTTCTACAAGTTTAATGGTGGCAGGACCCGCTACGGACACTTGGCGCCCTCTGGTTGGCTGAAACATAGGAGGCGGGACCCACCCTGCCACGCGGTAGGGCCCGGTTGGCTGCAGCACTGCGGGCGGGTCCCCCTGCTGACCGCGGCTGATGGTGTGGGCCCCAGCGGAATGCGAAGTAGCATGCGATATGCTTGGCTGGTGCTGGCGGGGCCCACGGCCTGCGTACGTGGCCTGCGACCCGAGATAGAGCCGCGGGTTAGGATTGACCCGGCCCGACCCGCATCAGGTTGCCTTCTCCACTGAATGTCGGGGATAGGGCACGGGAAATGGACGTCCTCCCAACGACGAGACGGCTTGGCTCGCATGCCATTGGATGGGGCCTGGCCTTAGCTTCACGTCGGTGGGTGGAACGTCAGCCGAGACGGAGAGTGCCGACGGCCGCATCTAACCCTAGGCCTCTACCTTTGGGACGGCGAGAGATGAGAGGAATAACGACTTCGACTGTTTACATTTGCTGAAATTGGGACAATCAAACTGGTGATTGTTCGATCGATCCCATCTAAACCCTAATCTATCTTCCGGAATAAGCATGTGTATAGGTAGATTAGCGATTGCGTAGAAGATTTTAGGGATTGGAAGGGTACCTGATCAACAGCCCGCGAATGACTAAGGTTCGAACATCAGGACGACGGACGTACGTGCCGAGGCTCGGCCCCTAGGTCACGGGTGTGAGATATGGAGGCGAGGACAGACTCGCCGAAGTTCTCTCAAGCCGTGGATGGGTGACTGCGGTGGTGACCATCCGACGCGTGCCACGCGAATGACCCGCAGAAGACTCAAGGAAGACAGAATGATAGCCGTTCCATCGGCTGATCGAACGGTCGCTCCATGCCGTTTGATCAAACGACAAAGGAGGAGGCGACGTTAGGGGACTGACGGCGTCATTCAATATTAAAATATTAATATTATTTATTTTAATTAATTAATTTCCTATTTAAATTAAATAATTAAATTGGATTTAGAAAAATTCCAAATATTCACTCCTAGCTAATTGAGGGGTGAGGAATGCAACGGTGGTGACAGATTTTTAATTCAACGAGTATTTTAATTTCCAAAATTTTAGGGTATTTAAATATTATTAAAATATTTGATAAAATTTTGACAACTTCTGATTGACACAAAAATATCACCCCTAGCTAATTTGGGGGCAATGAGCGTAAAGGAGAAGTTTAATTTTTGATTTGAGGTTAATTAGATAGGTCAATTTCTAGGATTTTTGGATTTTTCTAAAAATCAAAATTTGATCCATTTGACTCCTGATCCGGACTAGGTCTTGGGGAAAGACTCCTAATGACCTAATTAGTACTTAAAATTGAGATTAGAACTTGAATTAGCCCTAATCAGGTTGGGTAATAACTTAGGTTGTTATAGGTTCCCCCACTTAAGAATGATGTTATCCTCGACATCACTTAAGTGGAAAGAAAATAAATGCAGGATAAAAGAACATGAAATGAAATGAAAGAATATGATGCTAAGAAAGAATACCTGAATTCTCAAAGAGTCTAGGGTACTTAGCTCGCATATCTGATTCATTCTCCCAAGTAGCTTATGCAGATAAGCGATTTTTCCACTGCACTTTGACCATTGGAATGGAACAACTCCTTAACTTCTTTTGGTCTCTTCCCAAAATTCTGACAGGTTCTTCTAGGAATGATAAATCCGGCTAAACCTGTATTGGAGGAATAGAAACTAGATGGTGCGGTTCTCTTAAGCATTTTCTGAGAGATGAAACATGGAAGACATTATGCACAGCAACGAAGTCTTCAGACAACTCTAACTTGTAGGCTGCTGACCGAATCCATTTTATGATCTTGAACGGCCTAACATACCTCAGGCTAAGCTTCCCAGCAATTCCAAAATGGTAGATACCTTTTAATAGCACTGATTTTTAGGTATACCGGGTCTCCCTCCTGGAACTCTAGAGGATGATGGCAGGCATCGTGGTACTTGCTCTGCATATCTTGAGCTGTTTTGATTCTTTACTGAATGAGCCTTACTTTCTTATTCGTCTCCTCCACTAACTCAGAGCCATACAACTACACATCCCCTATTTCTGACCAAGCTAAAGGATTAGAACACTTTCTACCATAAAGAGCTTCATACGGAGCCATTTTAATACTTGCTTGGAAACTGTTGTTGTACGCAAATTCTACTAAAGGAATGTGATCTTCCCAAAAGCATGAGAAATCCAATATACAAAGATAGAGAATATCTTCTAGAAGTTGATTGACTCGTTCTATTTGACCATCTATTTGTGGATGAAAGGCTATGCTCATTGCTAAAGTGGTGCATAGATCTTGATGTACGGCTTACCAAAATTTAGAAGGAAGGTGACTGTCTCTATCCGATATGATAATCTTAAGCATACCATATGATCTGATTATCTCTTTGGTATATAATTTGGCTAACTTCTCTATAGAGTCCATTTGATGAATTGGAATGAAATGCACAGACTTAGTCAATCGATCCACTATTACGCATATAGCATCTGCTCCTGATCTTGCACGGGGAAATCCTATGACAAATTCCATGGATATATCTATCTATTTCCATTCTGGAATTTCCAACAAGTGCAGCAAACCACCTAGTTTCTGATGCTCTGCCTTGACTAGAGAGCATGTGTGGCATTTAGCGACAAAATCTGCTACACTTTTTTTCATTCCTGGCCACCAAAATGATAATTTCAAGTCTTGATACATCTTATGACTTTTTGGGTGTATTTGATATCTGGAGTTATGGCCTTCAATTAGAATTTCCTGATGCATGGACTTAGGAATCCATAGACAATCCCCTTGATAGATAGCACCTTTATGAAATCAAAGGTCAGTACGGCATCCACTCTCGATGGCCTGTTTAAAACTCAGATACTCATCATCCTTAGTCTGGATAATAGGCACTTCCCTGTGGAATGTGGGCTCCATATTAATCATTGAGATCATTGTACTCAGTTGGTCACCACATGCTGATTTGATATCCATTTTACGGAATTTTTCCTCTAGTGGACTTTCAGAAATAAGGGCATTAAGAGTAGCATGATGACTAAGTGCATCAGCTACAACATTCACCTTTCCGAGATGGTATTGAATATCAAGGTCGTAGTCACTGATCAAATCCAACCATCTTCTCTGTCTGTAATTCAATTCTTTCTAGGTGAATATGTACTTGAGACTTTGGTGATCCGTAAATATCAAGCACTGAATTCCATATAAATAGTGACGCCGGATCTGTAAAGCGAACACTACAACAGCTAGCTCGAGATCATGAACTGCATAATTCCTCTCATGAATCTTCAGTTGTCTGGAAGCGTAGGCTATGACCTTACCTTCTTGCATTAAAACATCTCCCAAATATATGCCAGAGGCATCAGTGTAGACTTGATAGTTCACACCCTCTTTAGGAAGAACTAGAACTGGAGCAGTGTATAGTGCATTTTTTAATGCTTGGAATGCCTCCTCATATGCTGGGGACCATTCAAAGTGTACAGCCTTCTGGGTTAGCTTAGTTAGTGGAGAGGCTATCTAGAAGATGCCCTTCACAAACAGCTTGTAGTAACTAGCTAAGCCCAAGAAGCTTCTAATGTCGGTTACTAACTTGGGCTGAACCCATTCTTGGATAGCGTTGACCTTGTTGTGATCAACTATAATACCCTGGGCATCTACAACATGCCCCAGAAAAGCTATTGAATCGAGCCATAATTCACATTTGGAATACTTAGCATAAAGCTCGTGATCACGCAATTCTTCTAGCACTATTCTTAAGTGCTCTTTGTGTTCCTTCTTGTTCTTGGAATAGACCAGAATGGCATAGATGAAGATGATAATGAATTCATCGAGGTAGGGTTTGAGGATGCGCTACATTAGATCCATGAGTATTGAAGGTGCATTCGTTAATCCAAATGACATTACTAAGAACTCGTAATGTCCATAACGAGTCCTAAAGGCTGTCTTCTTGATATTCGAGTCCTTAACTTGTAGTTGATGATAGAAAGATCGCAAATCAATATTTGAGAATACCTTGGCTCCTGACAGTTGATCAAATAAGTCATCTATGCGAGGCAAATGATACTTGCTCTTGATTGTGACTTTATTTAGCTCACGGTAGTCAATACACATACGCATCAAACCATCTTTCTTCTTTACAAATAGTACTGGTGCTCCCTAAGGAGACAAGCTTGGTTTAATAAGACCCTTTTCTAGTAGTTCCTGCAACTATTTATTTAGCTCTTGTAATTCCTTAGGTGCCATATGATAAGGAGATTTAGATATGGGTTGGGTTCCATGATTGTGTCTATTGCGAACTCCACTTCCCGAGGCGGTGGAAGATTGGGTAGGTCTTCAGAGAAGACATCAGGAAATTCACAAACGATAGGGTTTTTAGTTATGGGAATGATATCATTCTTTACACATAGTATCACAACCTTTCTTGACTAGCCTTTTTGCTTTTATAGCATTAATTAATGAAGCTCAGGTACTAAGGTTACTGATGAAGGATTTTGCCTGACTACCATTCCCTAAGGTGATCTTCTTCTTCATGCAGTTGATAATTTTGTTATGTTGACTCAACCAATTCATGCCCAATATCACATCAAAGTTAGCTATAGGGAGGACTACTAGCTTGGCTTCAAAGTCTTCATTATCAATGGGAATTGGTATTTTACAGAAGTGACGAGCTGGCATTTGAGCTCCAGAAGGTAACCTAATGCTTAAAGGATTGGCTAGGCGATATAGAGGTAGGCTGAGTGAGTTTGCCTAATTTTCAGACGCAAAGGAATGACTAGCTCTAGTGTCCAATAGTATATTGCAAGGTTTGTTATTTATGTAAATTTAGCATATTTATAGATGCAATAATTACTAACTATATTGAGCAAGTAGTAACTGTAAAAATAACGGAGTTCAAAAGTGTGTACCTGACACCACGTGATTATCCTCAGCAGCCTCATTGGATTGAGGGTATAAATACGAGCAGGACCGGCAAGCCTGTTGTTGTAGGTCTGCCATGGGGGTGGTCTTGGAGCCTTTGGGCAAGGTACAATAGTTGTCTCACGCCGTGGGGCTATAGAAGGAGGCAGTGCTGGATGGGTTGTTGCGGGCTTCTGGAAGAGGTCGAAGACTTGTCGACACTTGGAGTGATCAATCTGATCACTGTCGATAGTTTCTTTGGCCACACATTGAAAATAACTGTGACCTGGCCTTCCACAGGTGAAGCCGGCATGAATCCCATGGTAGCATTGACCATACGGATGAGGCTTCATGCAGCTATTTAAGGGGTCGGTCGGTAGAGCTTCTGCTTCGAGCTGAAACACCTTAACTCGCTTAGGAGGTTCTTGCTGGGAAGAAGTTAACTCAAGAATCCTTCAAGGTCCTTCCATTGCTTGGTCCTGCTCTACCACCTTGGAGGTCTCCAAGAGTTTGGCAAAGTCTGATAAATGAAGAGGAATAACTTGGCTTCTGATAGAAGATCGCAGAACACTTTGGATTCGGTGACAATGATCCGATTTTATGGGAACTAGATTGGTGGAGAACCTCGCAAGGTGCCGAAACTCAGTTTTGTATGCGGATACGGAATGGTTGCCCTACTATAGTTTCAAGAACATGTCCCCCAAGTTGTGTTTGGCGGACAAAGGGATGTACCGGGCTTGGAATGCTTCAATAAGCTCGTCCCATGTGATATCCACCAGCTCTAAATCGGCGAATAGAGTACTACGGGTGGTATCCCACCAATACTCCACTTCATCTTGAAGGAGGTGGGTGGTAAAACAATTCACCTTCAAATATGGGCATTTAATACTGGTGACATTCTTCTCCACCATCTTAATCTAGCTGGTGGTGTCTATTGCGGAGAGGCTCCTATTAAAGGTAGGGGGTCTCAGATGGAGGAAACTGTGTAATAGTCCATCTGCGGACTGCACATGGTGTTGGTAGGAGTAGTACGGTGCTAGGGGCTACTTCAGATGTAGTGCAATTTTGGTTTATCTGAGCTATTAATAGTCGTTCAATTCTCTTAGCCTGTTTGGCCAGAGAGTTTGCTATTCGTTTAGCTTGATTTTAGTGGGAAACCACTTGCTTTTGGTGGGAATCCACCATTAATTTGACTGCTTCAAGCAGTGCATTTACTTCAGAAGAGGAGCTACCAGATGCAGCTGAGGAAGGGCTTTGTCCAAGATTCATTATTTCTTGCAAGAGCCTGAATTTTAAAGACAAAACATTCTCAGAAAACCAGAAATTAGGATATTTGCACCATTTTATCTCTTTTATTAATCAGAATAAAAATAAGAGTACATTATAAATAAGATAGGGAGGAACAATAAGCAAAAACATAGGGTGTATCCTATATATTTCTTGGTGAAGGCCTGGTGGAAGTCGGCATAAGTGATCTCTCGGCGTAGGCGAGCAGATCCATGCTCGAACACTCATACCTTGTGTGCCCACCACTCATCGGTGTAGTCCTGGAGTATTACGTCAACAAGGCCGAGTCAGATATGATCCGAGTATCCCAGATCATCAAACGTCTTGGTTACCTGACGTAACCATTCCCTAGCTAAGTTGGGGAAATCTAATCCCCGGTAGATGGCGTGCTCTAGCATCGTCTCTAACACTCTAGCTCCCTCTAGGGATACACCCTGGACTTCTCTTTCGTATCACTTTCTTAGGTATACGTTGAACTCTCATCTTTCCTCAAAATGCTGAAAGTAGTCGAACATTGACATGATTGAGTAGTAATATCCCTAAGTATCTAGATCAAGTGACTATTTTGGTTAGGTTGAATATTTTATCTTACTTGTAGATGCATTTTCATTTCTATACTCCTATTATTCTGAGCTCATGATTATGGTGCCTTGGATGTAACTCTAGTATCTAGTTAGTGACTGATTGGTAAAAGAACAATTCATTAGGTAGAGTGGAATGCAAATTCCAATCTGACACCTTATGAAATTCTCTGATACCAACTATGGTGCCCTACCCCCTAATCTGCAAGATTAGACTTACGAGGTGGTGTGCCACTCTGGCAAATCCCTCACTTATCATTAGATTAGGTAAGATCCACAATCCACTAATAAGGGAAGAGATGTGCACATAATGAATACATACTATTAGTCATTAAATCAATACAATTATAGAGTATGGAAGCATATAAAATAAGTATTACATTTATTTCACCATGCAACAATGGAAAGACAAAGTAAAAAGGTGTTTAAAAATAATAGTACAGAAAGTAAACACAGTCACAAGAGTACATGTATTATTATAAAATTTACTTAAATTTTAAAATGGAAATAAAAGTATCACCCATCCTCACAAATAATATAAAAAGAGTCTAAAGATCCTTTGCTTCACCCTGAAGTGCCTCCTCCTGAAATGGCTCCTCCATAGGTACTGGATCTTCAAGCTGCTCAAATTCTGATATTATCAGTTTCATAATGCTAGGGCCACATCTAATAAAAGAAAAATCTTATTAGAAAAATTGTCTAAGTACATTTTAGACTGAATATTTTACATAAATTATTAATTTCATCGTTTTACTTATCAAAACCAAAATCCTAACTAGCATAGAAGCAGTATGCATACAAGGAATATGATAAGCTATAAATATAGTATTTATAACTATGTTGGAATTGAGAAAAAAATCACACATCAAGTAAACTAAGCAAGGAATAGGCATACATATTTATTACAGTAAGTGAACGTACTAAAAAAAAAGTCTAATCCTAAATATGCTAATGATCATATGACATATGCTGATTTAAAATAATAATTTGAAAGTGGTACATATAGTAAGTAGTAAAATCTAGCACCCTATAAATATGTACAAGTGAGCAGGTAAGTAAGGAAATATAGTTAACTGAAATAACATGCATCAATAATGAAGTAAACAGTAAACTAAAACTAAAAGAAGTACATATGACTGTCATATCAGAAAGAATTAGCCAATTCATCCTAGTATAATTCCCAAAGCCTTTCTAGGCTATGGCAGATAAAAATTCCCATAGCCTTTCTGCGCTAGGGCAGACAGAACATAATAGTAGAACTAAAGAGGTAGTAAATACAAATGCAGACTCTTTTAATTATCTTACTTTTATTTCTGTGGACACTTCTAGAAATAGCTGATGAGTCAAGCATGTTTGCAAGACTATACAAGTTCCAAGCTGAACACACAACTCTCAATAAGTAATATTAAGCATATTTATTTCTCCTGACCTCTATCTAGTAAGGTAAAATGCGCCATATCAACTAGTAACTGAACCTAATGCAAATATTATCATAATATTCTATGTTTTTATTTTCATGCAATAATGTTTTATTATATGACATGTACAAGAAAAAATGAGCATAAAGTTCAAGAAATGCATAGCACAAAAATCAAGTAATAAGCAAGAGACTCTACTAAATATGGTGATATCATTTATTTTATAATTAAACCATTCTATCTATTCTAAGTTACATAAGTTCAGGATCTCTAATTTTTACAATTGAGTGTAACTTACAAGCATGGCCATATAAGTTAAGAGTATGAGAACTGATCATATTCTAATTTAGCTCAATCATATATGACTATAGATTAAGTAACAAATCACGACATCCTAATTGATGAATTTAGACGTTATAAATTAAGGTCTAGTTAAGATTTACTAAACTAGAGAATGTGGACTAAGCACCACAAGCTTGGGTTCAATCACATAATCCAAAGGGTAAAACTTAAGATCTATGTTTCAATCTAAATGTGATCTAATAATTAAGACAAATCATATCAAGCAAAGTTAAACTTAATAGGATGACTCTCATATCCCGAATCTTTGAAAGACAAAATGATCAAAATTAAGTTGTAAAATCTAGAAACTAATAAAATCAAGAATTCATTTATTAAATAACTCTGTTATTTAATGAATAAAATTTAACCTAAGATCTGGTCCTAGTCTTAGGAATAATCCTAATATGAAGTGTAAAATCTTAAGGAAAGACTTAGGGAAATTTTTAGAGGATTTAACTAATTTGATTTAATAACTAATTTTATTCACTTAAGTGATTCTAATACAGTTCTAATATTGATTTTAATGATTTAAAAGGTAAATTAGTGGTTAAGGACGCTTAACCTAAAATTTGGGCAAAATGACCATTTTGCCCATACTTAAAAGTCCAAAAATGCAACTTTTTAATTTAGGGTTCCAAATTAGAATTTCTTATTTCCTAATGATTCTTTATTGTCTAACATGAAGATAGGCAGTAAGTACACTCAAATGGGATAAGAAACAGATCCTATGTATCCAAACTAAGGATTTTGACCTATGGGATAATTTAGTAATTTATAGCTAATTGAATCTAAATTTTTATGCACTTTACTGTTGTTTGCTATTCAAGGATTCCATAGAGTCTAAGAACACTAAATTTTGAAATTAAATGGTTAAGCTATAGACGTTCTAAAATTCAGGGGCAATTCGGTAATTTTCTAAGTTTAAGTGGGCTAAAAACCAAACTTTTCCATTTGAGGTCTGAATTCAGCAAAATCAGTGTCTATAGCTTCCCTATAACACACTGAGTACTTTAGCTGGGAGTAGACCTAATTTGAACTTCAATTGATCAAGTTATGACCTAACTAGGATTAGGGTATTTTGATCATTTCTAATTTTCTAGGATTTAGAATCTAAATATTATCTTAGATTACTATTAACACTAAAATTCTAAGGTGGCTAGCACTTTGAATTTCTTGATTTGGAGTTGAATAGACCAAGTTATGGTCAATTGAAAACCAAGGGCTTTTTGGACATTTTTGGGAGAGGGTCCTAAATATCACTTTGCAAACTAAGCTCCAAATGGGAAAATTAATACTACTATAATGATGAGGCTATTCTCCTAATCACTTTAAGACCCATATTGTCTATGTTTGGATAACTATGTTAAAAGTTATGAGGGTTTATTTATGATCTAAAATGTCACTAGGTTAAATAGTTCCCGAATCGAATTTTTGAATTACACCATTTGATTCTTTTTATTTTTCTGAGAAAAATGAGACCTATATTTGCTATGTTTGGATCAACATCTTTAAAGTTATGAAGCTTTTAAATTTTATTTAATTTAAATTAATTTTATTCAATTTACTATCCAAATATACAAACTAAATAATTCACTATTATATTATTAAATTAATTAATCATCTAATTTATTTAATTAAAATTAATCTACTGATTTATTGAGCTTACTGTTTAAATTTAATTATCAGACAAAATTAATTAACTTAACTACTATTAATTAATCTAATTAATTTATTTTAACATAATACAAAATAATATATATATATATATATATATATATATATATATATATATATATATATATTACTCTTCTGTAGGTTTAATGGCGGCGAGACCCGCCACGGACACGTGGCGCCCTCTGGTTGGCTGAACCAGAGGAGGCGGGACCCACCCTGCAATGCGATAGGGCCCAATTGACCACACCACAGCGGGCGGGTCCCACTGCTGACCGTGATAAATGGCATGGGGCTCAGCAGAACGCGTGTCAGCACGTGATTTGCTGGGCTTGCACTGGCGGGCCCACGGCCTTCGTACGAGGCCTGCAACTCAAGATGGAGCTGCGGGTCCGGATTGACCGGCCCGACCCTCGTCGGGTCGCCTTCTCCACTGAAGGACGGGGCTAGGGCACGGGAAATGGATGTCTTCCAGGCGGTGAGAGAACTCGGCTCGCATGCCGTTGGACGGGGCCTGGCCTGAGCTTCATGTCGGTGGGTGGAACGTTAGCCGAGACGGAGACTGTCGACGGCAACAGTTAACCCTAAGTCTCTACCTACGGGACGGTGAGAGACATGAGGAATAACGACTTCGACTGTTTACATTTGCCGAAATTTGGACGATCTAGACCCTAATCTATCTTCCGGAACAAGCATGCGTATAGGTATATTAGAGATTGCGTAGAAGATTTTAGGGATTAGAAGGGTACCTGATCGACGGCCCGTGAATGACTGAGGTTCGAACAGCAAGATGATGGACGTACGCGCCGAGGCTCGGCCCCTAGGTCACAAGTGCGAGATATGGAGGCGAGGACAGACTCGCCAAAGTTCTCTCGAGCCGTGGATGGCGACCGCGGCAGCCACCATTTGACGCTTGCTCCACGGATGACCTGTAGAAGACTCGAGGAAGGCAGAACGATAGCCGTTCGATCGGCTGATCGAACGGCCGCACCTCACCATTTGATCAAACAGCAAAGGAGGAGGCGACGTTAGGGGCTTGACGGCACCGTTCAATATTAAAATATTAATATTATTTATTTTAATTAATTAATTTCTTATTTAAATTAAATAATTCAATTGGATTTAGAAAATTTCCAAATATTTGCCCCTAGCTAATTGAGAGGTGAGGAATGTAACGGCGATGATGAATTTTCGATTCGACGAGTATTTTAATTTCCCAATTTTTGGTGTATTTAAATATTATTAAAATATTTGATGAAATTTTGACGACTTCCGATTGACACGAAAACATTGCCCCTGGCTAATTTGAGGGTAATGAGAGTAATGGCGAAGCTTGATTTTTGATTTGAGGTCAATTAGATAGGTCAATTTTTAGGGTTTCTAGATTTTCCAAAAATCAAGATTTGATCCATCTGACTCCTGATCTGGACTAGGTCTTGGGGGAAGACTCCTAATAACCTAATTAGTACTTAAGATTGAGATTATGACCTAGATTAGCTCTATTCAGATTGGGTAACAACTCAGGTTGTTACAATCTATGATGAACCTTAATAACCTTGGATGCTTGATCATAAAACCTTGAGGTAGAATAACCTAAGGAACTATAATTGATATTATTCCTTGTGGTAGTATCTTAAGTTAATTAATTTTTATGCTACATCCATGGAGCCTTTGAGCAGGACTCACCTCAATGGAGTAAGGATTCATTAGTTTGATACTCCTTGATCATTAAATATATTTGTTAGAATATAAATATGTTGTATTATCATTTGGGGATGATAATGCATATTCAAAGAACTAATTTATTCAGTAGTAAATGAAATTAGTTGATTTACCCTGAATAAAACTGTAGAGTCTCAGTCTTATCTTAGGTAATTAAATAAGTATAGTTCAGTTTAGGATAAATATTCAAAGTTCAAGGGGTGTTATAGAATAAGAGTTTAACAGCTTAGTTTGAGAGAATAAACTATAAAAGAATTCCATCCCTTATCATTGTATGCATCGATAAGCATAGCTAAACAAACTAAGTATTAAAATTACCCTTCATAGGACATACTTATCATGCATATGTACTCTTCTCATGTAATAGTTTAAAATATTACTATGGAATGAATATTGAATTCAATAGAATTAGAATAAATCATGCAATCCATTTATTCATAATTTGAATCATGGAGACAATGGACTTACTTGATTTTAATCATTTTCTAGTTTTAACATTTTAAGATCATACAATTATTAAAGACTTGGTATATCATTAATTGCAAAAGTCATATCACTGCATTAGCGGAGCGTTGTGCTAACTTAGGATTTTTTTCGCGGAGCATTATGCTCACTTAGGATCTGTTAGTGGAGCGTCTGCTTACCTAAGATTCTGTGGGATATCATGTGACATCAAGTTATGAATATTTGAGTCATACAATTCTATGGCATATTCATATATATATATATATATATATATATATATATATATATATATATTAAGTGCATAAATCAGATTTTTAACTCAGCATTTTATTTAGTTTCAGTTTCTTTATAGCTTTCTATTTTCAGCACTTAGTCTTTCAGCTACTATTTTACTTCCCTTTAATTAATTATTATTTTATACTTTTTAGCTATTTCAGTACTCTTATGTAGTATTATTTTGTCTACTTAAATGTTAAGCTCTTAAAACTATAAATTTATATAATAGTTTTAGATGTGTCAAGCTTATTATCAACACATGATACATTTTTGGGATTCACAATTTGTCAGATCCAGAGCAATTTACAAAGCAAGCTCAAGAGGCTTCCCAGGAGATCCAGAAGAGGTTTGTGGAGCATTAGCTGACTCAACTTTTACTTTTGCATAGTTTACTTTATGTCATGAGTGAGAGACTATTTCTAACTTTAATATTTAGCATTTGGTCTGCAATAATCTTAACTATGGATGCATTTTTTATTTCTTCTCATAGATAAATACTCTTACTTAGCCTCAGTGTTGAATGATCTAGATGAATGCTTTAGCTTTCACACTATATTATTATTACTACTTATACTTAGTATTGTAGTATGATCAGTATGTAAGAGATGCTAATATTCATATATATTAAATTCTTATTAAATATAACAACCATCAGTTATTACTTAGCTTAATCTTAAGTTTAAATGTATTCTTATTTTAATTCCATTGGATTCACTAGATCATTAGAAGCTAATCCTAAAAATTTGGGATCAATCGGACCTCTCTAGGCCAAATGGGTATTTTGATCAATTTAGATACTCTAATTAATAGCCAAAATATGTTGATCTCTATTCTAAAATATGATTCAATTTTTAAATTCATCACCCCAAAATTAATTAGGGGTACAAGTTTATGAATTTTTGGAGGTCATTAGGCCTTAATTGAATTTAATTTAAATAGGGAAAATTGCAAAAGTGGTTCCCAACAATTTAAATTTGCAATTATACATGTTTAACCGTTCGGGATCTATGGACTGCAAGTGATCAGCTGCAGAGCCCGGGTCGTGCGACAATGTAGCTCCACAGTATTTGACTGTCATCCTGCCTAATCCTA
This sequence comes from Gastrodia elata, assembly GCA_016760335.1. Classification (NCBI taxonomy): domain Eukaryota; kingdom Viridiplantae; phylum Streptophyta; class Magnoliopsida; order Asparagales; family Orchidaceae; genus Gastrodia; species Gastrodia elata. Next base: position 32,333,882 of record CM028678.1, on the reverse strand, counting down.
TGACTAGGATTCAGATCTATGGAAACGCGGATCTACCATCTGATCCACCCTATAGATCCTATAACCCGGATCGCTCCCACAATCAGCTGTTAGGATCTGATGGATCTGGGCCGTAGTGCCATCGGATCAATCGATGAGATGACATCCGAGGCACCTACAACTGTAAATCATTGTCCCCACTTTGCTCTCATCCTCGACGGCAGAAATTTGCCGCACTCGACTGTAGGCTACGTCCCCCACTCTTCCTTTCCACCTCAGCAAGCTGTTGGGATTCTTCCTCTAACAATTAGGCGAACCAATCGGTCCTTATGGCCTTGTAATAACCCTTATGTTATTCCCATCAATTAGTGACCTAATTGACTCTAATCTTCTTCAATTAATCTTATATTAGTATTAAGAGCCTCCATTTCAACTTTCGTGCGATTTGGAGATCGTTTGATAATTTCTGACATTTCCTGATTTTTATGATAATTTTGAGAATAACTAAATTATTGAGACCTCAAAATCAAAACCAGAGTCTGCTATTATACTCACCATACCCAAATTAGCTAGGGGTGGTAATTTGGAAGTGTTTGAAAGTCGTCGAATTTTTCCTGAATGTTTTAATAATATTTAAATACTCGAAAATTAAGATAATTAAATTGACCTCCGATCAAAAATCCGATTACATTTTTGAGTTCCTCATTCCTCAATTAGCTAAGGGTGAATTTTTGTGATTTTTTGGAGTGCGTTTGATTATTTAATTTTGAGTAGTAAAATGTAAGTAATTAATTATATAAAGAAAATTTAATTAAATACATATATATTAGTTCTTTAAATTCCAACGGTGCTTTCGAATTCACGCGGATCCGGTGCAGAGACCCAAAGCACGAGACAACTTTTAAGTTCAATCAAAGCTGCCTATTAAATTAAGATCTGATCTGTCGGCCAGAATCTGTCCGCATTTGCTATCGCTAATCTCACCGTTCGAACGACAGATTGAACGAACAGCCATGATGATTCTTCTACTCGCCTCCTCTGCCATTGTTGCAAAGGTGATCGTGGGCGTACGCCCACTGAGCTGGGAGCATACGTTCACTTAGCCGAGCCTCTAAGGCAACTAAAGGAGGGATTACTCCATTTTTCTCTTCTTCCCTACTAGCTGCTAAGAGAAAGAGGCGAGCTGTTGATTCCCTGGACCTTCGTAAGGATCAAAATAAATCCTAATCGGTGAATCCCATTAAGGTATACCATTAATTGCTTCATTATAGTCTCTAAATTACTTCTCTTTAGTTTTTGAACCTATTTCAATTCATGCTGGGTTTTTGGGTGTAGTCTGATTGAGCTCATCAATCTTGATCGAGCTCAAATGGTCGATCGTCCATAGTAGGCTACTGGAATCCCGTGGGCCCGGCCCATAGAACTAGGGTTCGACCTTGTGGGCTACTGAATCATCACCGAGACTTGATCCTAGACATTTTGGATCGATCTCGATGCGGACTTTACGCTGGTGTCGGGGCCGAGCCTGGGAACAGTCGGAATCGTCTAGGAATCTAAACCCTAATTTCTTTTAATTTGCAATTTGATTCTGGAGATGCTGAAATGCATCTTGGTTCAAAAACACTCTCTGGACCAGACCGGATAGGACTGGCCCAGTCGAATTATACTGCGCCATCTTGTGATGTCGACACCCAATTGAGTATCGACACACGTCAACCTCACTTGCAAGGTGACACATGTTAATCTGAGCTGTCATCGCGTCATCGCCAGTCGCATTTTAATTCGTGCCCACATTTCTTTTATGTTCAGTTAGCTGATATTTTTAAATACTACCAAATTAATTCTAATTAGTTAAAATAATTACCAATTTTATTTATTTAATATCTTTAATAATATAAGTCCAAATAATACAAAATTACATACCATTTTGATCACAAGAACGTATAGATTAATAATATGTAATTTAATTTATATTTTGGTGTATATTTTAATTAGTCATTATTTTAGAATAATTAATTAATTATAATTTAATTTTATTATTTCATGTAACTTAATTTGATCATTTAATATCCAAATTAAATGATCAAATAGTCAATTTCACTCACAAAAATGTGTAGATTAATAATATGAAATCAAATTTTATATTGGAACCCTAATTTTCTTAATCACTATTTATCCCTAATTAGGATTCTTGAAAACCCTAATTTTCCAATGTTGTCTAAAATTGACCTACTTAGTGTCATTCTTCCCCTTATAATATAAGAATTCCAAATTTATGTATATCATTTCAATTAGACAACAATTGTTGATTTTAGGTTTTTGGCTACTTAATTAGTGTTATTTTGATAATCTCTAGTTTCTTAAATTGCATATTTTAGGTATTTAAAACCTTAGGATAGCAAATATGTCACATAGCAAACATGTCACATTTATTACTTCCCATCAATTTTATTTGCATGTGATTTAGCTTAGTTATCATAATTTAGATACTTGAATCAATTACAAAGTGTTTGATTCACCTTTTAACCTTAAGATAGAAACTATATGATTGATTTATAACTTGATTTGTAGATGATCCCTTGAGCTACTTATTCATCCTTTAAGTGTAGTTAACCTTAATGCTTTTGTAGTTATTGATTATGAATTAACTAGGACTAACTTTAAGTGACTAGACTAGAGCTTAGTTCACTTCATCTTAGTCATTAAGTCCATATTTAAGTCCTTTAAAGACTTGTAATAGGACTCCTAAATTCAATTAGAGTAGTTTAGGAATCCTATTGATTTTCTTTAACCTTCAACTTATAAGAAACATAAAGTTTATAGTTTGCATATCTTTCTTCCAAACTTCTTAAATCTTTCTTTTTGAGTTAACCCAATTAAATTAGTAGCTGATTTTAAAATGAGATCCTTCTAATTTAACCTAGTTAGATGAGTTTAGTAAATTCAACCTTAACTTTTAATTTCCTAAGTCTTAGTGTTTACTTAACCCTACATTTTCCTAATTATTTCCGAAGCTTTGATTTAGTTAACTTATTTAAATCTTATGGCTTAGGATAAGGATATGATTAGTTTCATTTTAGTATTTTATACTTATAAACTATATTGTCATCTCATAAAATGATATGAAATTATTATTTTCAAAACCTAAATTACTACTATCATTCATAATTGACTTGAGACCAATATCTCTAGATCAATTAGGAGCTCAATAAGCTCTAATCATTAAGTAGATCATTAAAATTATATAACTTTGGATATCACTTAGTTGCAATTATTAATTTTTTCTTGAGTGCTTGCTTAGCTTTGAGCCTTATTCATTTGAATCATTCATATATGACATTGTGCATGAATAAAACTTTCACATTAAAAACTATAGGGGCTTACATTGTTGGTTAAGCCAATGGTAGGCTAATTAGGAGTACAAGGAGACTTCATATTCTCAGAGGGTGAATGTAAGTGTTATTTGTTTTGACCCCGCTTTACTTTACTTGTTAAATAGACATGTTTAACTTCCCGCTTTATTCTATATTTGGCCGTATAATGAATACTTTCATATTATAATTTTAATCAATTAAAATGTGAGATCTACTACAATCTTATTGATTGCGAACACTCATCGTAGCTTTTAGCTATGTTGCTTTCCATAGTTCTAGACTATGTGAATCTTAGATTAATAGTCTGAGATCTTCCCCAATTATTATGCTTTGCACTTTCTATATATTTAGTATTGTACTTTACTTGGTTACAAATCATTTTGATTGCAGTGAATATTGTTATAATTACATTTAAATGCTTCACTATCTACTTTTCTTTACTTAGCATAAGTTCATTGAACATATACATGCTTTATTTCATTTACTTTCATATGCATTTTAGTACTTTTATAGCCTATTTAGGATGCTATTTACCCTTGTTTTACTTATAGATTAGAATGTAAATTTATGTGAGTATTCTTACTCATTTTACTTTTCCTTACTTTCTCTTCCATACTTATATCCTTTCATTTTTGCACCCTTGCTCATGCTTAGATTGTAACTAATTGTGATATCCAAATTAAATAATAAAATGTTTAGCCTAATCCTAAATTATACTTAGATTGTTTAGTCCAATTTTATTTTCTTTTTATTGGCTTTACCGTATCACATTTAAATGCCAAAATATGATAGATCAGGTGCAGTTGGAGGCTAGTGGAGCTGGACCAAGCACTTAAAGAAATAAATTGCTTCTGCTTAAATAATTAAATTACTTGCTTTGCATTAGATGTGAGAGAGAGACTTATGTTTCTTTACTTTCTTATTGTTTAATTTGACATGTAATAATTAAAGTTATTTATTTTGTATTTACTATGCTTGTGTTTGAATTTAGATCTCTTATTGAAATGTTTGGTTTGGATGAATGGATATATATATATATATATATATATATGAAAGGATATGTAATTAAAATCTAGTTTCATATCTAACTGGAATTTAGCTGTTAATTTCTCTTTTTTTTTAAATTATGTAAATGATGTAGGATGTGTGTATCATAGGATAAAAAATTACTTCTTATAATTTTATCACATAAAATTTTGAATATGATGTTTGGACTTTACCTATCAATAAATATGATGAATGTAAATGAGTTAGGATGTGTGAATCCTAGGATAAGAAATCACTTCATATGTTTTTCTCACATATAATTTTGGACGTGGTGACTATAAATATTAAAGGCTCCTTCATGTGGAATTTCTTCTATTGTAAAATTTATTAGGAAAGATCGCATGAATGAATTATATTACACATACATCTCATAATGTAGACTCATATTGTAAGTGCACATTATTAGCATCTTCGTACATAAAATTGCAAGTTCTTAAATCTCATACATTTGAATTCATATACATCCTCATGTATTATTCTATAAATATTTTTCCCATCTTAACTTAAGACCCTCTTCAAAATCTTTGGCAACAGAGCATCTAATAATTTAGGTTAGTTTCCTTCTAATCCAGTATTAGATGTTGTGATGAAGTATCAATGTTGAGTTAGTACTACTCAATATTGGGGTTGTTATAGGCCTGGTCGAGCTCAAAAGGGAATTTAAGAGCTCAACCTTGGCCCAAGATCATGGGCCATTTCCAGCCTATCCCACTGCTCCCGATCCTTTCCCTGAAGCTATAAATAGCCTCAGTAGCCTTCCTTGAGCTCCTTGCTAATCAATTGATTCCAATTGGAGATTTTTCCCAATTTCCAATTCTCGGTCTCCCACTACAATCCTGAGCTCTTTCAGTGCGTCCAGCTCCTCCCAATGGCAATCTAAGGATGGAAGTTGGAGTTCAAGTTCCTTAGCTCCTTTCTGAAGCTATATCAGCCCACTAGTTTGCTCCCAGCATTGTCAGCTCATTCTCCTAATTGCACCGGCACCCCAGTTACTGTGAAGAGCCAATTAGGCTCGACACTTGCGATTCATAATTGCATGCCTAGACTAGATGAACTTATCCTGATCAATTTTAAGACTTGAGCTAGCTTTGATCAATCATATCAATCAATTGGGCTAGTTCCTCTTGCTCGGCATGGGTCTGAGTAAGGTCCCACTAATTGGGCCATTCCCAAACCTAGTGGGTTGAGGGCTTAGCTTCTCCATCATTTGGGGATGGTGTAGGGATCAAACGGGTTTGAAATGGTGGTATGTGGAGGGAGAATTGTCCCTCCACAGATGGTCTAGAGGCTGAGAAATTTCAAATGGGGTTTCTTGGTTAGGGCCAATTCCTGATGGCGATTTTGGGCTCCATTGATGTGCCTTAGCATGAGGATGGAGTCCTGATTAATTCGAGGTCATGGCATAGCCTAGTGGCCATGAATTTGGTTGATTATGGTTACCGTAATTGGCTAAGTATCGAGGATGGCTTGGGGAAGAAGATGATCAGTGCGGGTCGAGTCGACCCGTGACCCGCATGGTTCAACAGTAGTGGGTCCCTGGGCCGAGCCAACCCACATGTTTTGATTAATGGGTCGAGCTCGTTTAATAATAATAATAATAATTTTTTTTTCTTAAGAAAAATAATTTAATTAATCAAATCATAGGGAAATTATATTAGAAAAATGAAAAATAAATCAATTGTATAACTTCTTATCCACTTATCCAAACTATATTAAATTATATATCATTTAGTTCAAAAAATCATGAAGAATAATAATATACAAAACTATTTAGGTTTCTGTGAATGGATTTCCTAATTATGCTTAATTATTTCAATGATAAATTAAGGAAGATTAGCATGTACACTTATGCAAAATGCATGATTCAAGTTTCATTATGCTACTTATGCCTTGTAGATTGTATGTGCTAGGTGAATTAATTTTTTGATTAATATTTTATTAATTATAGAATAATCTTTGATTTGCATAATTAGTGTAAATTAAAGTTTATACTTAATTAAATTTGGCAAACTTAGTATCTGATTGGTCTCACAAATAATTGGAGATTAATCACCAAGTTATATAAAATTTAGAATGTTAATTTTGTAATTAAGTGCTAATCTATTTTAGCTTGATTTATAGTTTGATTAGCCTTTATTACTTTATGTTATTATCAATGTAATGTCTATATGCTTCATTAACTGTAGTATGCATGTTAGAAAACATAAACTCTGATTTGAATATTTGAATCCTTAATATAAACTTAATCAATACTTAACCCTTAATGATCTTAAGGAAAAACCTTAATCTAAATAATAATTGAATTAACATCAATTTGAATATCAATAAAGCATAATAAACTCACTAATTTGATTATTGATCAATAACTAAGTAAACAATATTGATTTAGCTAAGTTGGGGGTTAACTCCTAACTTGATTGGATTAGGTCTTAACTTAATCAATTTGAATAAGACATTTGATTTGAACACTTAAGAACTTGCATAACTCCAAATAACCCATATTGATTTGTCATTTATCTTAACCAATAAATTAGAAGTATCAATAATCATAACAAACTTACGTAATTAATCATCTGTATCTAACCTTTAGATTTTTAATTTTCTTATAAGAAAGTTAATTAGCATGAACTAAATTATAAAATAAAAGTAATTTATGAAATGATCAATTCTTAATAATTCATATGATTGTATCCCATAATTGTAGTCTAGATTATAACCAAATGGGTTTACCCATCTGATTTGTTTAATGCAGTTTAATATGTTAGAGAAGGTAAATTCTAAATGAACCTTACAACTTGGATCATAGCTTGAATAATTATACTCTTAGTAATTTGATCTTTAGAACATAAAGATAGTGGATAATTCAATTAAGAGCTAGATCCCCTAAAATAGATAAATTATTGAGGTAGGAAGAGCTTATTGTCTAATTTTGAAGTAAAAGCCTAGATGAACTTTAATACCCTTTGATTCGGATCTTAGATCCTTATGTGTAACAACCTTAGGTTGTTACCTTATTTAATTTTCAGTTTAATCAGGCATTATTTCTAATCCCATTGTATTTAAAATGTCAATTTAAGCTAACTCTAAAATTTTGAGGTCAATTGGACCTCTCTAAGTCACTTTAGTTTGTTGATCAATCTAGATACCCTAAGTTAAACCTAAAATATTTTGATATCTTAATTAAAATCTAATTACATTTTTGAATTCCTCACCCCCAAATTAGCTAGGGGTGAAAGTTTGGTAAAATTTGGAGATCATTTAGACCATAATTCAATTTAAATAAAAATAGTCTAATTACACTATAGGGTTTCCAACAATTTAGATTTGCAAATATACCCATTTACCCGATTAAACAGTCGGGATCCGCTGTGCGGACCACAGACAATCCGCTATGGAGCCCAGGTGGCGGGACAACAGTGCTCCCACTAATCTCACCATCGCGCCTTTAGATCCAATGGTTTGGGTTTAATCCCGGGGCATCGCGAATCCGTCATTGGATCCATCCTTCAAATCCCACGATTATGATCAAATTGGATCCGACCATTAGGATCCAACAGATCGGGACCATAACGCCTTCTTCATCGATCAATTAGACAGCTATCGTGGATCCCGCACTATGGATCTTCGTCTTCACTTTGCCCGTGCCCGACAGAATTCTCAACAGCCAGGCTTATCCCCCACTCCTCATTCCTGCTCAGCATAGCTATTAGGAGCTTCTTGATTCAATTGCACTTTTTAGATGGGCCTCTTGGGCCAAGGGGACCCAATTGGAAATTCTGAGAGCTCTCAGTGACCCAAGCTCTCGAGCCATCTCCAGCCCGATCTTTCAACTCTAGAACCTTCCCAAACCTCTGCTGAGGCTATAAATAGCCTCAGCATTTCTTCCTATAACCCATTATTATTCAATTGAAGAGAAATTTTAGTTCTCCATTGCTAATCTTCCCGAGGTCCCTAGGCATCCTTGGTGCTTGCAAATTTTTGATAGTGGGCTCTCCTAGTGTTCAGGACCCCTAAGTGTTCTCTAGAAGCTCTATAATTAGTGAATTTTTCCCTATCAATTGAACTCATTCCTTCCATCAAACCAGGTACCCTCCACTATTCAATTGAGCTGTTGAGGATCAATTGCTCCTCTTTGTCATTTTGTTTCAGTACTCCTAGGGTATACAGTTTCTGTCTGAATGATTGTAGGCTCCGTGCTCAATCCAATCGATCGTATCAATTGATTCGGTTAAGCCCCTTTCATGCTTATTGGGTTTGAGTAAGGACCCATTGATCCAGCTCATCTTAGACCCTCTAACCATAAAAATTCGATTCGTCTCACCTACTTAAAGTTGTATGGGTCGAGCCCTGGGTCAATCATGGCCTCTGTGGGCAGAGTTATCTCCCCACAGCATATCCATTATGGGAGCTCTCGAGTGAGTAAGTGTTGGGTGGACCAGACCACCTCACAGAGAGCTTCAGGTCTCCATCGATGCATCTGGCTATGGTGAACATGTAATGACCATCCGTTAATCAGGCCATTTCCTGGATGTATTAGAATTAGCGGATTAGGGTTTCCCTAATCAGGCTAAAGGATGGGGTGAAGGGTTGGGGACGACGGCACTGTGCGGGTCAGGTCAGCCCGTGACCCGTGCTATGCGACAGTGTCGGGTTCCCCGGGCCCCTGTCGACCCGTGCGGTTTGGATATTGGGCCGAATCTATTTGATATAAATAGATTAATTTGATTTATTTTCCTTAAGGAAAATAATCTATTTAATTCGACCTTAGGAAATTTAAATTGGAAAAATATAGAATAAATTAATTGAATAATTTATGATCCACTGAACCAAACCCTCTGATCATATATATAAAATTGATTAGAAAATCATGATGAATAAGAATATAAAATAATATTGCACTTTTAATGATTATATTTTCTACTTTAGCCTAATTATTGTAGAACTTAATTAGGGTTGATTAGCATGTAAACTTCACCAAATTGCATGCTTTAGGTGCCATTGTATTCCTTATACCTTGTAGAATGTATATGCTATGTGGATTAATTTTTTGATTAATGTATTCTAAATTATGCTATAATTTTGAAAATGCATTATTACTAATAATTAGGATTTATGATTATCCAAATTTAGTAAACCCAGTTTCTGATTATTCATATGAATAAGTAGAATACAATTACTAAGTTTCATAAATTTTTAATGATTGGATTTATAATTAGATGCTAATGTATTTGTATTAATTTAATGTTAGATTAGCACTAATTACCTTCTGTTTTTTGTAAATTTCTATTATTATGTTTTCATAGCAATAGTATGAATATAAAGAATCTCTCATGCGTATCTTAAACATCTAAACTAGCTAAATTGATTAAGGGAGCATAATTCCTTAATTAATCTTAAGAATCTTAAAATCTTGATCAAGTTATTAACACTTGGTCTAAATCTGAGATTACCATAAATAACACACTAGTAATATATTGATTTGTCATTGATCTATAAATTAACAATTAGTCTTAATTGAGAAAGATAGGGGTAAACCCTAACCTCTTTGATTAAGACTTGAACATTAATCACTTAATCAATTAACTGGATTGAAAGATAATTCAACTAACATTATTCTAATAATGCATCTGATTTACTATTGATCTTAAATCATTGAATTAGAAGTGCTAAGATTAATAAAAAACTTATGTGGTTGAAACATCTGAATCTAAGCATAAGATTTATGATTTTCTCTTATATAAGACTCTTAGTATGAGAATGATAATAAAACTGTATTGATTTATGAAATGATCTGATCCTAGCAATATTCTTAATTTTATCCCATGATAGTAGAATAGGATGTGATCATATGGGCCTAAGCATCTGATATGAACAAATTAATTCAGGCTTAATATATAAACTTATGGATTTAGCATAAATATTAGAGGTGTGAGATCTTGATGAGCTTGCCATAAGATTGTTTTATAATATCTGAAAAGCCTTATAATTTTTAATACATTGAGGTAGTAAGAGCCTATTATGACATTGAGGTAGAAACTTAGATGATCCTCCTTAACCTTAGATGTTGATCTTAAACCTTGTGGTAGAATTCACCTAAGGCATTAGTATGAAAATTTTCCCATGTGGTAGTAACCTAAATTGAGTGACCTTTTGGTCACATCCTTGGAGCCTTGTGTAGAATTCACCCAAATAGAGTCAAGATACATATCTTTGGTAAATCCTTGGATGTTAAATAGAATTAACTGAGCTTAGATTATTAGTTGGTTATGATCATGCATACCCATGGTGTTGAATCACTTCAACAAGATTCAGGTTTGGATGAGTCACTCCAATGTGGACTTATGACTAGGTGCTATCCCAAGAGATTAGACAAATACAGTCCCACTAGAGTAAATCCTCCAAACCTAAGAGTGTGAACTAAATCCTTAGTTTGGGAGAAGAATAACTATAACAGGGTTCTGCCTCCTATCTTGGTGCGCCTTGATAAGTGCAGTTATAAGCAAACTAAGTATTAAATTTATTACTCTTGGAGACATACAATCGCGTGCATACAACCTTTCCAACTGATAATTTCAAGTAAAATCCTAAGTGAAAAAAATCAAATCTTTGGAGTTAGACCTAAGAGTTAGAATCCTTTTAGCAGGATTCTGCACAATTGAGATATTTGATTCATAATCTGATTTTAAAATATTTTCTGAACTTCTGGATTTTTAAGTCATGTAGTGTAGAGACATGAGCATGAGCATAAGTGTGATGTATGAGTATCAGTGATGATTTATGGGTTACATAATATTGCATACATCAATAAGGGAAATTCAAGATGCATCAGCATCACAGTAAACTGTACTTCCCTATATGATGTATGTAGACATTGGACCATTCGACTCATAGTAGTTCAGTGATATTTTGGTTGTATTTTAGTGATATACAATATTGTATCATATACAGTTGCATGACTTCAGTGGTATACAACATAGCTCTACATGCTATTTAATCAGTTTCAGATCACATACTATTTTTATTCATTTTCAGTATTCAGTATATAGTTAGCTTTACTATTTTCCTTACTTTTAGTTTTGCACAGTTTATTTTTAGTTATTTAATCACTTTTATAGTTTTTCTGCAGCTCTATTTTATATTATTTTAAATGTTTAGTAAATGTTAGAGCTATTTAGATTAGTTTTGATGTGTTAGACTTATTGTATAATATGTGGTAATTTTGGGATCTGGTAATTTGCTAGATCCTACGCAGCTTTTTGAGATAGGCTAGGAGTACTCTCATGAGATTCTGGAGTAGTTCGTGGAGTCTTAGTTGACCTTCCTTCAACCTTACTATTTCTTTCTATTTTTATTTTAGTTTAGTAGTTATGACTATTTCAGTAAATCATTGTAATAATTTCTGGATGTATTTTCTTTCCTTTTCTAAGATGAATATTTATTTCAGCTTCTGTGATGAATGTTTTCTAGATGTATGCGTAGTTTTTGCACTCTATTTATATATTACTTATACTTAGTATTGTGATGTGATCGGCATACTAGAAATGCTGATATTAGTATATAGGTGTTAGATTCCTCATCTTTCTTTCATAATCTAATATATATATTAGCCTAATACTTAGGATAAGTAATCTTATCTTAAGTATTAGCTCTTGACCCTTCTCATGATTGAGTCAACAGCCTTTAGTATTCTTAGTCTCAGCTATTCGGGGAGATGGGTTATGCCATCCAGAGTGGCGCACCGCTCCACCGCCAAATTAAATTTGGTTCACACTCTTTTGGGCGCAACGACGGGGCAGGGCGCTACATTATGGTAGGATAACATAAAGGTTCTAAAATGAGATTCATCCTTGTGGTAGTATCCTAAGTTGAGTGACTTTCATGTCACATCTATAGCACTTTTGGGTATGACGCACCACAATGGAGTGTGGATTTTGTAGATTGTAGTACTTAACTTATAAATTGAATTGTTATAATGAAATTTAGTAGTATTATCAGATGGAAGTGATAGTGTATATCCATAAAACTTGATCATTTCAGTAAAAACAAAATTGGTTGATTTACTCTAAATAGAATTGTAGAGTCTTAGTCTTATAATATGTGACTAGATAAGTACAGTTTAGTTTAGGATAAATATGTCAAGTCTAAGTGCATTATAAGTAAGGGATTGAACAACTTAGTTTGAGAGAATAAACTGTAACAAGGATTATGTCCCCTATTTCTATGTGTATCAATAAGTGCAATTAGATAAAAACTAAGTGTTTCATGTTACCTTTCCTAAGACACTATAAGTAATGTTTGCAATTAAGGTATATAACAACTTAGTTTGAGAGAGTAAACTATGATAAGGATTGTATCCCTTATCTTTATGTGTAGCGATAAGTGTAGTTAAGAAAATCAAGTGTTAAGCTACCATTTTTAGGAACATACCAATAATGTATATGCAATTCTCCCCATGTGGTGATATAAGATTCAATATTAATAAGAAAATCCTAATAATTCAGTAAACTTAAATCAAGAGTCAAAATTCACTTAGGTGAATTCTGCACAATGGAAGCAAATGGATTCATTATGTGATTTTAATTAATTTTTGGATTCTTATGATTTAAAGGATAAAGTTGTTATAGCCTTGGCATATAATAAATGCACAAGTGATGTCAGCATTAGCGGAGTGCTTGGCTCACCTAAGGACCTGTTAACGGAGCATTTGCTCACTTAGGATCTGTGGGATGTCATGTGATATCGAGTCAGCATACTTGTGGTATACAGTTCTGTGGCATATTTAGATATAGATATATAAATTTAGTGGCATAAAACACAATTTTAATTTATTAATTACTCAGTTTTAGTTCTCTTGCTATTTTTTCTTGTCTTCAATACTTAGTTTTCAGTCTCAGTTCTACTTTACTTTTAGATTTGTAGTGTTTTATATTTTTCAATTGTCTTTAAATACTTTTTGCATCCTTATTTAAATATTAAATATTAGATAACTATCACTGTTTAGATTAGTTTTCGATATGTTAGACTTATTATCTAACATGTGATAATTTTGTAATCCTGCAATTTGCTAGATCCAGAGCTTTTCATGGAGCAAGATCAGGTGGATACACATGGGATCCAGGAGGATTTGGTGGAACACTAGAGGATTCTTCTTCAGTATTTACTTTGAATTACTTTAGGTTACTTTCAATTCAGTATCTAGACTATTTCATGTATTTCATTAAGTAAACTGTTAATAATAACTTTAAATTTTGGATGCATCTTCTTTCTTTTTGAGATAAATGAATTATTCCTCAGCTTCTATGATGAATAATCTAGATGTACGCCTTAGCTTCTGCACTCTATGTTTATTATTACTTATACTTAGTATTATGATGTGATCAGCATATATGGAATACTAATATTCATGTATATTTGATCTCCATTCTACTTATAATCCAATGCACATAAGTACCCCACCTAATACATAAGATAAGTATTTTACACTTATCTTGAGGATTAGTACTCGACTCTCTTTTATTTGGGATTGAGTCTCAGCAGTTCAGCTCATTTTACTCAGTAGATGTTCAAGGAGGTTCAGCAGTCATTCCCGAGTAGTGCACCATTTTGCCGCCAATTGTTAACTCTTTTGCGCGCGGTGATGGGACGGGGCGTTACATTAAATCTACCACCCATAATCCAATATATGTGAGTATTATATCTAATACTTAAGGTAAGTATTTTACTCTTATATTAAGTATTAGTCCTCAAATCTACCTTGGGTAGAATTTCAACACCCAGTCAATAGTAATCGGGGAGATTCATAGTTCTTCCCGAGTAACGCACCGTTCCACTGCCAATGGTTATTTACAAGTACATCAGTTGCACGCGGTGACGAGACATGGCATTATAGTTGGTATCAGAGAAGTATCATAAAGTGTCAGATATGGAGAGTGTTCATATATAATTTATAATATGTTCACTGGAGCAAATATGATCATAATCACTAAGTATAAGAATGCATCATCTATAATTGCTCAAGTGGAATCTCAAAAATAAAAATAAGAACTTCTAGAAAGGACATCTTAGGATTTGAATAAACTTTAAAGTAGTAAAATGCATATAAGTAAAATAAAGTCTGATTTCCATTTAAAATTGTAGGAATGGAGTGTCAGCGATATGAGGTCAAATATTACCTTAGACTCTTCGATGACTATTAGACGGATGATTTCCAAGATGACAAGGTGTATGGTAGAACTATTAGCGAAGTTTCTCCTAGCGGAGTAGAAGTACTAGTCTTCCAGTTCTTGCCAAAGTGTGGCTAGATCGTGCGACTACTGCCTTTAGAGAGACGGCATGTCTAAATGGCTATCATCTTCAGATCTTGGGAGTCCTACTTGGTGGATCAGCTGAAAGATTGTGGTTCTGGACATATCGAAGACTAGCAAGGAAGTGTTTATTAGTCACTTATGATAACTTTTGTACTACTTTTATAGTTGAATTTTGTAGTTAATCTTATTGATAGCCTCTTGTACTTATCTCTTATATCAATTCATCATCTATGCTTATCCATGTAACTCCTCTTTTGAGAAGTAACACTTAAGAAATGGTTATTTGCTTCATTCTCAAAATAAGTATTCTTGGAAATTGCAGTCACAAATCCAGAATCTCTTTCAATGACTACTCCAAATAAAAACACTATTTCATCATTCGATAGATCTGACAATATAAATTCGCTAATTAGCATGATGAAGACTATGATAGAAAGTAATGCTTAGCAGGCCCTGGAAACTCGTACCCTCTTCTCATAGCACAGCAACCACCTGTTGTTCATGTGAAAGCACTATCTGCACCTCACTTCTCCATAGATGGTTTTCGTCACAATTTTTTAAGGCTCAGGACATTAACGCTCAATGGGATTATGAACTCCATGGGTACCATCAGTTGGCTAATGCTTGCAGAAAAGAACCTCTATAGCATTAAATGCACAAATTCTGAAGCCATCCATTTAGTCACCCACATGTTTCAAGATGAAGCATAATATTGGAGGGAGAATGAAAGGAACACGAATTTGCAGACTATGAGATTAAAGACATCCCATGGGATCTGTTCATAGAGGCATTCAGAGAAGCCTTCATCCTGATATCTTCCCAGACCATCTTGGAAGATGATCTGCTCAACCTTTCCCAAGGCGGGATATCTGTTTTTGATTATGAGCTTGAATTTTGGCGATTGTCTCGCTTTAACCCAGACTTGGTGAGGTATGAGGCTTCAAGATGTAGCAGATTCTTGAAGGGTTTGTAAGATTCAATCAGAACCCATTTAGTCTCCCATAAATTTAAGCACTTCTCGGAGCTAGTTGAAGCAACTTGACTCCAAGAGCACTTGCAAGGTTAAATGGACCGAATGAGGAAACTCACTTCACACCATCCAGAAGAGAGACCTTCAGACATCTGAAGCTGACCTACCTCAAGCAAATGTCCCGGGACGTAAGCGTCCCTACCCTTATGGAAAATTCTACCATCGGGAGAATGTCTATTACATCTGCGGCCGGCTGGGTTATCATTTCTACTGGTGTGATGACAAGAAAACTATCGATGGGGTGCCCATCATTCATTCAAGGCGAGACCAAGTTTTTCGATCACAGCCTCTAAACAGCCGCACTCCTACCTAAGCAGTTATGTTGCCCCGGCTCCAGCAACAACACTCAGAAATGCACCTACTTCTACCCCAGCTTACAACCGTCAAGGTCGAGCACTGCAACAATGCCAACCCACTGCTCTTATTAGAGTCTATATGATGACTTGTGAATCTGCCACCAAGTACATTGATGTCGTATCGGGTACATTTTAAATTTATTTTAACTCTTGTTCCTATTTGTCACATTATCTCTTGATTGATTCAAGTAGAATTTGGTTATTTCCTTAAACATAAGCACTCTAGTGATTAATGGAAAACATGCAACATCCTTTTTGATATTGGAACGAGTCACTCCTTCATATAAAAAAATTGAGTTAAAATTCTCAAGTTACCTTTCTATCGGTTAGCAACTTCTTTAAGCATAGGGTTGCTGCCTTCTGGAGCACATATGTAAGCTCAATAGTTTTGTAGCATATCAATCCCAATTGGCAAACAAAACTTTGAAGCCAAGTTGATTGTGCTATTAATTGCAAATTTTGACATAATTTTGGGAATGAATTGACTAAGTAAGCATGACGCTACAATCAACTGACAAAAGAAGAAGATCACATTATGTAGCAAATGCCAAGCCAAAACTTTTGTGGGCAAGTTCAGTATTCAAGGCTTGCTGATCAATGCCATAAAGGTAGAGAAGTTAGTCATGATGGGTTCTGATGCATACCTAGTGACAATGCTAGGTGAGAAGAATGAGGAAATCCCTATCAGCAAGAATTGCATCGTATGCGAATTTCCCCGCGTTTTTCCTGAAGACCTACCCAGTCTTCCACCTATCAGAGAAGTGGAATTTTCAATTGAACTAATTCTTGAAACATAACCATTATCTAAAGTTCCTTATCTTATGGTGCCTAAGGAGTTGTAAGACTTGAACAAGTAGCTTCAAGAATTGCTTAAGAAATGTCTTATAAGATCGAGTTTATTTCCCTGGGGAGTGCTTTTCGTCAAGAAGAAAGATGGTTCAATGTGCAATTGTATCAACTATCGTGAACTGAACAAGGTAACAATTAAGAATAAACATCCATTACCGCGAATCGATGACCTCTTTGATCAATAATCTAGAGCCAAGGTATTCTCCAAGATTGATTTGCGATTCTGTAACGACCCCAATATCAAATCAAGAACCCAATTCAATATTGGAGCATTATCACAACACTTAAATCTAGATCAAAAGAAAACCAATCCAACATTAAATACTGTGTGGATAAGAATTTTTGTGAAGATGTAAGTGAAGTAATGAATGAGTACAAGAAGGAAAATATGTGCAGTAGAAAATTTCACTCTATCCACTATCCAAACCAAGTAAAAATATTGCTTAAATTAAATTATTACAAACTAAAATTTAAAGAGTAATTAAAATAAATTCTCTCGCTCACTCTATGCAATAAAATGGAAAGGTGCAGAAGTAGAATTTCTTCATGTACTACAAGTGTCTAGAATTAGGACCGACTCCACTATCCAGAAAGTGCTCCTGATCTATCATATTTTTTATTTATAAAATATAGCAGGGAACATCAAAAAAAAAAAGAGGAAACGAGTGGTTAGACTATAGAATCAAAGTACATTTTAAGATTGGCTAAATTTTAATTACTATTTAGTTGGATATCACATATGCAATTTATAATTAAGCACTAATAGCGGAGCATGTAAAGCATCAAAGTAAGGGTAAAATAATTGTAAAAAAGATAGTAGTAAAGGAAGGAGTAAAAACTCACAAGTAGGATTGCTCTAGCCTGCAATAACAAGTAAGGTAAAAAGCATCCTAATAATGCTAAAAACTATGAATACGTATATGAAAGTATGAGATAATTACCTAAATATGTTCAATGAATATTATGTTAAGTAACGGATGCTAAAGCAGTGAAGCATAAAATGTAAGTTAAGCAACTTACACTGCATAAAGTAAGACTGTAAGTAAAGTAAAGCATAGTACAATAAATAAAAGTGCATAGTAAGTAAAGTCAGATGATGCTTAGCCTCTTGATCTAAGAAGGCATAGTCAAAGACTATGAAAAGTAAGCATAGCTCAAGAGTTATGATGAGTTCTCACAATCAATAAGATTGTGATAACCCAAATATTTAATTTGTTCAGGTTATTTAAGTTTTCCATTCTACGGGCAAAGTTACCAAATGAGCAAGGAGCTAAGCACGCTACCTAACTAGTAAGGAAAGCGGGGTCTCATAAAAAAATAAACACTCACATTCCTTTTCTAAGATATGTCAGGTCTGCTATATCCCCCTAAGCCTACCCCGGCCATCACCAAGAAACCCCAATGATTTATTATGAATATTTTATTTATTCACAACATTTTATATGAATATTCAAGGTTGTAATCTCAAAGCAAAGCATGCATTCAAGAAATTCTAGTATTTGTAAACTATGTGATATCCAAAGTTGTCTAATGTCAAAGTTATTTAACTTAATGATTGGAGCTGATTAAGCTCCCAACTTATGGATATTAATCTCTAAGTCAATTGTAAGTAGTACTATAAGTAGTTTGAGTTTTGAAAAAAATAGTAAATTGATTTAAGTTTATGAAGAGCCAAAATAATTTATAAGTATATTAATGCAAAATGAGGTCAATCCTAAGCCCTAAAATAAGTATTGGTTACCTGATTCAAGACTTAGTGATCTAGTGGAGGAAAGTAAGGGCTAGGAATTCACAACACCTAGAAATGTAAAAACATAAGGTCCACTACTAAGGCCTATCTAATGTAATTTATAGCTGAAAGAATCTAGTTTAATCAATCACTAGACTACTTAGGAATATTCTTATGAGAGGTCCAAGTGTAGGGAAGAGTAAGGATTACAAACTACTAGCTTTAGCTCACTAAAGGATGTAGGTTATTGAAACTTATATGATATCTAGATCGCTTTAGGGAGCTAAGGGATATTATAATTCAATTGATAGAGAGCTTAAGGTTAGCACTAGAAGCTAAGGGATGGATTTTTAAGATCAATTCTAATTATTGGAAACTAGTCCTAATAGGATCACATCTTATAAGGGGATAATACTAAAGTTAATACACTAATGGGAGGGTTAACTAACTCTTAAGATTACAAGCAAATTAAGGTTAAGAAATCAATCCTACAATATCTCTGCTAAAGTTGAGGGTTGAATCAATGATTTTGTTAAGCGTACAAGCATCTAGTCCATATTAATTCAAGTTCAAACTCACAAATGAAGTGACATGAATGTCAAAAATAGTGAGATATGTTTGTTGTCCTAGAGTCTTAAAATCTAAAATATGCAATTTAAGAAGTTATGAAATCACATAATTTCACAAATTAAGGAGCCAAATACCTAATTTAACCTATTATTGTCCAAATAAAATAATAATAGCAAATATGCAATTCTTATAGTGTAGGGAGAAGAATGACACAAAGTAGGTCAAAATCAGATAATGTTAGAAATTAGGGTTTTTGGGACTCCTAATTATAGTAAAAAAGTGATTATAAAATAAGGGTTCAAATCCTAAATTGAATTATACCGATGTACTCATCTCATTTTTTTGATTAAAATGACATATAAGTTCATATATTTTGGATATGTATTTTTAAAGTTATGAAAGATTTGAAAATTGCATTTAATATTAATTAAATAAAATAAATTAAATCCATTTAATTTGGACATCTGCTAACACTGAAATCCACAAGCACAAAAAAATGGGAACAGTAGCTGTCAGGCGCGGAAGACAAATCCCTAATAGTGGCGCAGAAAGCTGAGCATGCCATCAATTACACATTAGCTAGAGTGGGTGATGCATGTCGTCCCAAACTTCCGCAACAGGCCCAGTCAGAGAAGTACGCCTGAACCACAGAGTCAGTCGGTCCGAGCCGCATTATCCCTGTTAGTGGCAGGAGAGGGAGCCTCAAGGTTTTGACCTCCCAGTCGAACATGGGTCTCATGGCACGGCCTACCCACCGGCGAGTAGCTCTCGTTATGGACGATCCAATGGACCCAAGGATGACCCGATATGGTGATGCCTTATATCTCATGAGGCAAACCTATACATCTTTGGCAAATAACTGTGGACAAGTTGTACAATCTGAGCTTGATCGAGCTCAATACATACTCGGATCGACAATAAATGGCTTATAATAAATTTTGAACATGCCAATTTGAAAGAAGGAGAAGTATAGAAGTACTTAGGTGCTTCACAATCCTCTAAATCTAACAGTTAGAGTTAGGGCTCGACAAACCTTCGATGAGCTCAAGTAGCTTCCCTCGCAGCTCCAAACCACTGCAATTTCCTTAAACGAGTGGGAAAAGAGTAGTAGAGGTGAATTGGGAGCTTAATTGCATCAGGGGAGGTCCATTATGGTGAAACTGTAGCACAACTGCTCGTCATGTGTCTGCAAAATACAGTCCCTGATCCTAAGGATATAAGGCATGATCCGACGGACAGATCCTCACGGACGCATCGGGACGTGCCACAGTCATTAGATCTGGCTTCAAAACATGAAATGAATCGGATCAACGTATTTTGCTGTCCCATGAAGTTGGATTTTAGTGTAAGAGATTTTGCATATCATAAAGTCAGCCCAATGAAGGGTATTTTTCTTTTTGGTGTGGCAAGGAAGCTTAGTTTCGGCTACGTCAGATCCTTCGAAGTGGCAGCAAAGATAGACTCTGGAGCCTACAAGTTGAAGCTTCTCGAGGATTTCTATGTGGCACACAATGTTTTTCATATTTCATTGTTGCGGAGATGTCTTTGTGACCCATCACATCTAGTATAACTTCCAACAGTATCCCTTCAGCCAAACCTTTCATTTGTGGAAGATCCCTTCAGAAGCTTAGCTTGTGATAAAAAATAGTAGAGAATTGCTCAATCCCCATGGTGAAAGTTCAGTGGATGAATCACACTCTTGAATAATCCACTTGGGAAAGAGAGGCCGATATGTGATAGAATTAATTTCTTGTCTGCGCTTGCACGCAAGTGTATGTAGTCCGAAGAAATAATTTGGAATAGTAAGTTTTGGATTTATATTGCCACAAGGAATAGTAGTTTTGTTACTAAGTTTTATCTACGTTCAATAATGTTTAGACAGTTTGTATTTTTGTTTTGGTGTGGTTCCTAATTTAACAAAGCAAATATTAAATTGAAGATACTATTTGATTTAAAAAGAGAGAGTTGGGGATTCATTATGTGACTTGTAAGGATTCGATATTGTAATCATGTCATTGCAATTCATAAAGTAATTTTACTATGTCTAATTAATCAAGTGAACATTTCCTTTCTTAGATGGTCATCTAATTTCAACAAGTTCAAATCTAGTGCACAAGGAGAACACCCTAAGGGTTCTACTTCGGCACATAGATTCTTATGAGATCATAGTTAGTTTAATTTCAATTTCCTACATCTAGGTTACCAAAACATTCTTTTTATTAAATGGATCTCACAAGCTTTGATTCCCACCAATCATCATTGTGCGCTACACATGAGGTTTAGCTAAGGGAGAGGATTCATCGGTCCTAATTGACTATGTCATATCATCCATGGGTGTTTGATGATCTCTCCCTACTTTTACTTTATTGAGTCATAGAGCATGATTGGAGGGGAGCTTGGCTCACAAGCTTCAACTTCTCAGATGAGCTAAAGGAGTAGTTCTAATGCGCTTGAGAACTTGTCACGTAGCTCTCAACTCTATTGCACTCACTCCTTGCTCTAATCCAATCAGTGAGCATTGAAGCACAAGTATTTTAATGTCTTATATAAAGATTTTCATTCCAGATTTAGTTTATAATGATTTACATTTGATAATCATTCCAAGCATTCAATAAAAATTAAATAAAAATTTAGCTCAAATATTATTCATTGTAAATTTAACATACAACACTATACACCTTACTCAGTACATAATTACAGCCCAACCCTCTCCAAGGATGGTTTAGCCTTCCATTATAATTTCAAGATAGCAAGAAATATAAAAGAACATAAACTTTGACATCGGTTCACAAATAAGGAAAACAAGATAGGGATGAGAAATGGTACTAGGAACAACCCTAAATTTTTAGGTTTCTCTTGGTTCTTTCTCCTTCCTTATCTTCTGTTCTCCAAGTTCCACTACTTCTCTTCCCTCTTGAACTTGCAAAGTCATTCTGAAATTTCTTCCCTTGAGAGTTGTCCTTCTCTTTCCCACAACAGCTTATAATTTAGATTAATGAATGAATGTCAAAATTGGGAACCCTTGTATGGCCTGAAAAGCTTCCTTAAATAGGGAAACTCATAGCCCCTTTTTTCATTAATCATGAGTGACCTTTCATTTTCCCTTCCTGATAAGAAACCATTCATGTTTTGTTCCAATAATTTATTGGGATTTTGCAGACTTTAAGATTAATTCAATTTTCAAAAGACTGGGGAAGGCCAAAGGTTGGAATTTGCAGCCTTCCCTATGTTGTTATTAATGTGAATTCTGATCATTTATGTATCGGCCGCTGCGGCGTGCAGCAGCGATCTCATCAATTTTTATAGAGTTTTGCTCAAGGTCTATTGTTCTGTTGGGGAATCGCCATAGCACGCTGTAGCAGTTAATTCAGATTTTCGCCATGGTGCGCTGTGGCAGTTTGAGTTTCAAATTCACTGTTCAATTAATTTTTCCCTTGATTTTATATAGTTCACCTTAAATGACGCTGCAGCCGCTATAGCGCGCGGAGGTGGGCTACAACGGATTTGATTCCAGGTCAGCTTTATTCTTTATTGGGGTTGGCGCGCTATGGCGTGCTGGGAGCGCATTATAGCAGTGAAAAGTTTGAAATTGTGGATTTTTACTGTTTAGCTAGTTTCTATTGTCTTAAAATTCTTAAAAAATTTATTGCAAAATATAGACTTATAACTCATATGTCAAATACTCAATAAATATTAAGAATTTCATATCTAAGATTAAATGTATTCATTTATATTATTTTAAATTACAATTTCATGTTTCCTTCCATGTATCACATGCTTAGTCATATTTTGTTCTCACTTATAAATCCATGTAATGTATCTTCATTTATAAGTTACTTGATACTATTCACAATTTTTCCTTTCATCTTAACTTAAGACCTTCTAAATCCTTGGCCAAACACAATATCTAATTATTTATATTAGTTTCTTCTAATCTAGTATTAGGTATTGTGGTGACGTATCAATGTTGAGTTAAGTGATTCTCAATATTGGGGTCGTCACAGTATGTCCAAGCTTAGTCTGCCTCCTTAGTTCTAGTTTTGTTGTAGAATAGACTCGGACTTAGCCTAGTGCTTGGCTAGGAGGGATACATGTCTTATTCTATAAGTTCAACTCAGACCTAGCTTTGATGATGCCTAGGATGGACACATGTTGAAATTTCTGTTTAGAGGCCCGGTAAGGCCTATTTCTGTTATGGCAGTACTATGTCTTAGGCTTACTTTTACTTCAGTTCAATTACAATACTTATTTTGCTTTGCCACATGCTTCAGTAGCCTTACTTTAGTACTTGGCTTGCTTTGCCACATGTCTTAGTGGCTTTACTTTTTAGCTCATTTATGCTCTTAGCTTGCTTTTACCACATGCTTCAGTGGCCTTTTACATATTAAATATGCATGCTTGTATATATTTTTCTATTGAGTAGTATTTAATATTTGCATGTTTAGGATGCTAGCTTCATATGTTTCATTTCAACACCTTTCAATACAATTTACTTTTACAAACTCAGCATGTCATCATGTGATCATAAGCATGTTAGGATCAATTATTTCTGCACTTGCAGTTATTTTTGCTCTTTAGCCTCACCTTGCATAGCTTTAGATTTTGTATGTTTCCTTACATACCTATTATTCAGTTATAAATGAGTAGTTTATAGCTATCCTTTTTCTTTGTAGCTTGATGCACCTTATATTGCTTGCATGTTTAAAAATAGTTAATGTGATATCTTTAAATATTCAATTCACTTAAATAGCCTAAAATATACTTAGACAATTTGTCTAACTGTAATCTTTTTCTTTTGTTGGCTGGGGCCCTGGCATTTATGATATAGACAAATGTCAGATTTGGAGCTGTTCGTTGGTGGTTCTACAGGAGAGGAGCCAGTGCAGGAGGAGGATCTTCCTATTGCCATTTTGTTAGATTTTTCCTTTCTTGTAGTGAGTTTGAGAGATCTTTTCTTTCTTTTAATTCAATCTATAATAATTAAATTCTGGATGTATTTACTTTTCTGCATTTGATCTAAGTTACAATTTATTTTACTCTTTTATATACTATGATGTGATGTTAATATTATATTATACTATGTTTTGCTTCTGCCACTTTGATTTGTATTGTTGTATGTTCATAGTTCCAGGTGACAAGTCTTTGGATTAAGGCAGGTTGGGTCCTACTTTACTTTACTTTAAGTTGGGGATTTGTCACAGTTGGAGCACCACACTCCTCGTGTTTATGATAATATCAGTATTAGCATGGCCGCAGAGGGTACGGGGCCTCACATAATTAGATAAGTACAGTTCAGTTCAGGATAAGCATCCCAAGTCCAAAGTGTGTTATAAATTGAGAGAATAAATAATAAGAGGATTCTATCCCTTATTGTGAAGACCCACTTAAGTAGTAATAAGCAAAAATCTTAAATATCGAGGCACCTTTTTAGATAATGGTGGAGTTCCTAATAAGAACTCCAAAGTTAAGCGTACTTAGGTGGGAGCACTCCCAGGATAGGTAACTTATTGTCTGGCCAAAATGGACAATACCTTGGTGCTTAAGAGTTTAGGCTGTTACAAATGGTATCAGAGCAAACCATAGGGTGTCAGATAGGAGCTAAGTGTCATACAGGGCAAAGTACTACTTTATGTGAGCAGTCTATTGAACTTATGATGGTTAAGGTATTGTATAGTTATGGGTACCTCTTGCGCATGTAGGGGTTACCTCTAGTCCAATCTACCCAATGGATGGTTCTTAGATCTGTGTGTGGATATTAACGAGGACGTCAGTTACTTAAGTTGGGAGATTGTGAAGACCCACTTAAATAGTAATAAGTAAAACTTTTAAATATTGAGGCACCTTTTCAGATAATGGTGGAGTTCCTAATAAGAACTCCAAAGTTAAGCGTGCTCAGGTGGGAGCACTCCCATGATGGGTGGCCTGCTGGGAAGTTATCTTCAGAGGGCAAAACTGTGAGGCCTTTCTGGCCAAAATGGGCAATACCTTGGTGCTTAAAAGTTTGGGCTGTTACACTTATGCTTGTATGCTTCGATAAATATGATTAAACAAACTAAGTGTTAAAGTCACCCTTCTTAGGACATAAAAATCTTGCATATGTACTTTTTCCATGAGATAGTTTAGAATATAATTATGGAATGAATATTAAATTCTATGGAATTAGAATAAAATCATATAATCCATTTAGTTATGGTTTGAATTATGGAGACAATGGATTTACTTACTTTATTTCAATCATTTTTTAGTTTTAACATTTTAAGAGCATACATTTATAAAAGCCTTGGCATATAATAGATTGCATAAGTCATATCACTGCATTAGCAGAGTGTTGTGCTCACCTATGATTTATTAGCAGAGCGTCTGCTCACTTAGGATTCTGTGAGATGTCTGTGACATCACATTATGCATATTTGAGGCATAAAGTTTGTGGCATATTTAGATATATATACATATATTCAGTGATATACATCATAGTTTTATCTCAGTATTTTATTTAGTTTCAGTTTCTTTACAACTTTTTATTTTCAGCACCTAATCTCTAAGCTACTATTTTACTTCCCTTTTTATTCAGTGTAGTTTTATACTTTTCTGTTGTTTTAGTACTTTTATGTAGTATTATTTTGTCTACTTAAATGTAAAGCTCTTAAAATTATAAATGTATATAATAGCTTTAGATGTGTTTGACTTATTGTCTAACACGTGGTATATTTCTAGGATCCAACAATTTGTCTAATCCAGAGCAATTTACAGAGCTTGCTCAAGAGGCTTCCTAGAAGATCTAGTAGGAGTTTGTGGAGCATTAGCCGGGTCAATTTTTACTTTTGCTTAGTTTACTTTCTAACATGAGTGAGAGACTATTTTTGTTTATATTAAGTAATTTATCTGTACTCATCTTAACTTTGGATGCATTTTCTATTTCTTTTCTTATATGAATGCTTTTACTTAGCTTCTGTGATGAATGATCTAGACAAATGCTTTAGCTTTCGCACTCAATTATTATTACTATTTATACTTAGTAGTGTGATATGATCAGCATGTATGAGATGCTAATATTCATATATAATGGATTATCATTATATCTACCACCCATAATCCATTGTATATGAGTAATATATATAATACTTAAGATAAGTGTCTTACTCTTATCTTAAATATTAGTCCTCAGTTCTACCTTGGGTAGAGCTTCAGCACTCAGTCAATAGTATTCAGGGAGGTTCAGCAGTCCTTCCCGAGTAACGCACCGTTCCGCCGCCAATTATTAATTCTTTAAAAATACCTTAGTTGCACATAGCGGCGGGACTGAGCATTACAGCATAACCTTAATACCATACTACATCTTGCAGATCCTATGTGTGCTCCAAATCATACCGCTAACAGATCCTAGTTGTGCTACGCATTGCATCGCTAATGATATGTTATGCTTATGTGATTCATGTAATGCCAAAAACTGAAAGTATTAAATAACTAAAATCTAAGAAACAAAAGGTATATCCCTTTTTGTTATGTGTCTTTTTATCTTATCACATCCTAATATGCACATTAATTTAGATGCCATATTATATAGAGATCTTGTTCAGAAGAATCACCTAATTTTACATAATTCCGATCTTAATTATACCTAATTCAACAAGTTTCATATTTATAACTTGAAGTTAACCTAACTTATCAAATATTAAAAGTATATACATATAATTAGCATGTTCTAAGGAATGTGACATTGGACACTTAAGTTTAATTATACCTATTCCCTCGTACAAGGATAAGAGACATACATCCTTTCACACTTGGTTCTCCCAAACTAAGCTATCCAAATCCTAACTCATAATATACATTGGAATTGGGATATTTTTCTAGATAATAATTGTACTTATCTAAATAATTAAGATAAGACAATAATTAAATAGTTCCTTACACGGTAAATCAACAAATTCCTTAAATTAACTAAAAATAAGAGTTATGTTATAGATATGTACTGCAAGCCCATATAATAATACTAATATATTCATCGGGATAAGTTCTAAGCAACTATTTAAGGCTCAAGGATTTACAAGGCTATAGAAGATATACTTAAAATGCTAGTAGTCTAACTATAATCACTAAGGTAATATCATCTAAATTATGTATTTGGACTTATTACCACAAGGATGTAAGTTCATTATAATTCTCTATGGGTTATCATTACAATAAGAATATGTACAATTCTTTAAGGTTTAGATGATAAATCTAGGGTTCTACCTCAAATATAAAAAATAAGGCACCTTACCTCAATAATTCAACTTAACTTTGGTTCATTTAGCGTGTTATTTAATCTTATCTTTTAAGGATTTCAATAATATTCTAATCCTTCTAATTACTAATAGTAAGCTTCAAGGATTGGAATATAAATCATGGTGAGTCTTAATTAACATAAGTATATTTACAATTGGTGTTTGCTAAATAGGCATAATCAATAATGTGAGTTCCTTATTTAAGCTATAAGCTTCAAATGTTAACATCTTATTAAATGTTTTCCTACAATTGGAGTATGGTTGTTAACCAATCAATATCATTTAATTATTACTAAGTGACTGAAGCATAATCGGTACTTTTTTGGGGAGAATCTTCAAGAATTGAGAGTTTAGGTATAAACCTAGATTTCTTAAATCAAATCCATCTCATTAAGGGTTTTAAGCTATAATATAAGGAATTGAATTCAAAAGCAAGATCTACTATTATGAAATAATTCTTTACTATTTAATGAGAGTTTAGAAAGTATAGAGGTTAAATTTGGCTAAGCAAGATGCTTAATATTAGTTAATTAGAGTTTTGAGCTAATTAAGAGAAATTAGCAATTTTAACATTTAAAAATAGAATATTATGCTATCATTATGTTCTTCCCTATTTAATAAGTCCATAGACACTTAAAATGCTTAAATTAGATTAAAAATGAGGTTGATGTCCACTAATCAAAGTTTAAGGTAATTAGTTTATAATTATCAAAATGAATTACATAAAATAATTCTCATTTCATAATTAAATTCTTTTCTATATAATGAAGAAACGGAGACCATAAACATATAATTGGCTAAGTAATCATCATAATATTCACTAATCATGCTTTAGAATGATTAGGGCAAAATTAATAATCCATTCACATGAAGTAAAATATTATTTCAGTTTATTAATCTACAAAATTTTTTTATCAAAATGGTGTATAAAATCATAGAGTTTGGATGCATATTGGCTGAATTAAATCAAACCCTAGTTTCTATTTAATTGCATGCAGTCAAAATTTTAGGATTTGAGAAATATATGCATATTATTTACTGACAGGTCGATCAGGACCCAAAGGGTCTACTGCATTCGGGATAGTGCAAGTCGGTCGGGACTCGATGACCTGCCACTGTCATAAGCGCGGGTCGCTGGTGGTACTTCCTCAATGCTTAACGAATTATGGTTAGAGATTGTTATTCTCAAGTGCTCCAACCATGCCACAGCTCAAAATTGATCTTTACACAATCACTAGACCAAGGTGCGTCAAGCGCACTAAGAAGCCCCTTGTGGGGTCACCAGAGTTGTCGAGACCTTACTCCACTGAGGATTTGAGTGAGAGTTTACCATGGGGATTAAATTCTCCCCACAGAAATGTCAAGGTGGCTTCTACTTTATCTTGAAACTCTAAGCATTCCAAGACGAAGAGAAGCCCTAAATTGGCAGGGTTTGGGAATGACCGAAATGATGGAGATCTACTCAAGCACTTGTACTATTGAGTATTGTTGCTTTCCAGCATCATCTAACAGTATCAATCAACTATGAACAATAAGAAATTACAATTACCTATGGTTAGCCATCCCATTAAGGGCTAACCATGCGTAATTAACTGGTTTAAGCCGCAGGGGTCGACAACCCCAACCAGATGGTGCTTCGCACCATCTAGGCTGCTGTCGAGCCCTGGACAGACTTGAACTTCTGCAAGCAATCCTAAAATGGGTTTCACACTAACCCTAAGCCAGCCATTTCAAAATCAAGTATTGATGATCCCAATTGGCTTGAGAAGAGGGGTATCTGAGCTGAGGGAGAGGTCGATGAGTGGGAGCAGACTAGGGGTGGACGCTAACATTAGAGCTTCCTTGAGTTGTTGGCTAACTTCTAGGGACTTGAACACCAAGTCATGCCCACTGAATCAATGGTAAGGTGAGAGGAAATTTTCAGGGTTGATTGGTCAGCAGAGGTAGAGGAGTGGTTGATGAGTTGAACAATTAGGGTCCTCTCAGTGAGCAAAGAGGCTCAATAAAAAACCCTGAAGATTTTATAGCCTCATGGGGCATTGGAGGGGTTAGATCATGGCTTTCATGTCTGACCAAGGAGGTGGCCTTTTGTCTTCCAATTAAGGCAGAGTTGGGCCAAATTGGCCCGGTGGAGATCCCTTACACATACAGGAATGAAGAGCAATGAACGCTAACATGGAAAATGGAGTGGGTAGCACCCTCTCACATGACTATACAAGAGGATATTCTCTATCAGGCACGGACACTCTAGAGACAAAGGTGAACAACACCTGACTTCAGCAGACCATCTGATTGATGGAAGGTGAGGGATGAACGGTCTAGATACATCGGCCCATGACGGCTGATCACGGAAGAATTTGGGCCATTCAATTCATGCCAACGGACAGTCTGATAGCTCAAGTTTAGGTCACTACATTGACAAGGCTCAACATCGGATCACACCTGGTCCGTACAATGGATACGGGCTATCTACTGATTGTTGGAGGTTAAAAATGCAATTATTTAAATTTAGGATCCCTTTTGTGCAATTTTTCTAAATATATTTTAATTGAATTATGGCCTAAATGTCCTCCAAAAATTTCTCCCCTAAATAAATTGGGGTGAGGAATTTAAAAATATAATCAAAATTTGATTTGGGGATCATTTTATTTTAACTAATTTTCTCAGACTATTTAGTCAATTGATCCAAACATATTCCAATGAAACCCAAATATTCAGGGTTTGGTCCTAATGAGGATTGGAACTTAGTGGTACAAGATTTAAGATATAATTAAACACATACTAAATATGGTAACAATCTAGTGTTATTACAGATTCCTCCATTTAAGAACGATGTCGTTCTTGACATGATAATTAAGAAAGGTAAGGAATTTCATTATTAATGACAAGAAACAAAAAGAAGAGTACCTAATTCTTGAATAGCCTTAGATATTTCTATCGCATATTCACCTCTTTTTCCCAAGTAGATTATTCAAGGCTGTGATATTTTCATTGCACTTTCACTATGGGGATAGAGCGACTTCTTAACTGCCTTTGATCACAAGATAAGATTTTAATTGGTTCTTCCACATACAAAAGATCGAGTTGAAGATATACTACTGGAAGCTGAACTAGATGAGAAGAGTTTTGGAGTATCTCCTTAGTATTGATACATGAAACATGTTGTGAACTACTAAGAAGCCATCCAGGGGTTTTAACTTGTAGGTTGCAGGTCCTACCTTCGCTAAATTTTCAAAAGGTCCAACATAATGGACTGAGTTTTTCAGCTATGCCAAATCTGAGCACACCCTTCATTAGGAACCTTTATATATGCAAAATCACCAACTTTGAACTCTGGAGAATGACATCTTGGATCATGATATTTACTTTGACAATCTTGCACCGAACGAATCCTTTGTTGAGTAAGTTGCATCTTTTTGTTGGTTTCTTCGATCAGTTCTAATCCATAAAGCTGAACGCTTCTCATTTCTAACCAAGTAAGTGTAGTGCTGCATTTTCTCTTAAAAAAATATTCATACGGGGCCATATCGATGCTCTCTTAATGGCTATTATTATAAGCAAACTCCATAAGTGGCATATGATCTTCCTAGGAACCACCAAAATACAAAATGTAGAGATGTAGGAGATCTTCAGGTACTTGATTAACCCTTTCCTCTTGGCCATCAGTCTAAGGGTAAAAGTAGTGCTCATGGCCAAGGTAATTTCTAACTCTTGATGCATAATTTTTCAAAACTTACAAGTGAATTTGTTATCTCGATTAGATACAATTGACTTTGGAATCCCATGGAGTTGAACAATTTTGTTGATATTGATCTTTGTCAATTTATCTACTAAATCAGTTTGTTGAATATGAATAAAATAATTTGACTTAGTTAATCGATCGATAATAACCCAGCTTGCATATACTCCAAATCTTGATTTAGGCAATCCCATAACAAAGTTCATAGATATGTCGAACCACTTCCATTTTAGGATTTCAAGTGGATGCAGAAATTCTCTAGGCCTTTGTTGTACGGGCTTAACCTTAAACATTCATGGCATTTGACGACAAACTCTTCCACACTTTCTTCATTCCATACCACCAAAAAGATTACTTCAAGTTCTGATACATTTTAGGAGTACCTGGATGAACTCTATAGCCAAGATTGTGGCCCTCGATAAGAATTTCTTGGTGAATGGATTTGGGAATCCACAACCAATTCCCTTGGTAGATGGTACTTCCTTGCATTTGCTAATTGACACGGCGGCCACTTTCAATAACTGTTTGAATTTCAAGTAGTATTCATCCTTTGTTTTAGCAATGGAGACAACCCTGATGAAGGTTGGTTCAACTAAACTCATCTCTAATAATAAATTCAACATTTCACTACGCACATGTTTTGTAATTAGTTTACAAAATTCAACTGCCAATGGGCTTTCAACAATCGCTGAACAGAGAATAGAGCAATGGCTTTGGGCATCTATAACAATATTTGCTTTCCCAGAATGATATAGAATACTGAGGGTGTAATCATTGATGAGTTCAAGTCATCTTCTCTGGCAATAGTTTAATTTGCGCTGAGTGAAAATGTACCTTAGTCTTTGGTGGTCAGTGAAAATAATGCACTTAACATTATACAAGTAGTGTCACCAAATTTTTTCAAAATGAAAACTACAGCAGTAAGTTCAAGATCATGGACCAGATAGTTTCTTTTGTATGGTTTTAGTTGACAAGATGCGTAAGTGATGACTTTCTTTTCTTGTATTAATGCACATCCCAAGCCATATCCTAAAGCATTGGTGAAAATTTAAAAATTCATACCTTCTTTGGGTAAGGTTAAAATATGAGAAGAAGCAAGAGCCAATTTAGCTTTAAGAAGGCTTCTTCGCATTCTAGAGCCCATTAGAAAGAAATAGCTTTTTGGGTTAACCTTGTTAAAGGAGAAACTATCTATGAAGACCCTTTTACATACTTGCAATGGTATAACACAAGTCCCAGAAAATTGCAAATATCAGTTATTGTCTTTGGTTGAGACCATTCTTGCACAGCACTAACTTTCCTTTGATCAACTCTAATTCCTTGAGCGTCAACAACGTGACCCAAAAATGCTACAAAATCAAGCTAAAACTCACACTTGGAACATTTAACATAGAGCTGATGCTTATGTAATTCTTCTAATACTTCTCTCAAGTGGTTCTCATGATCCACTTTACTCTTAGAAGAAATAAGAATATTGTCGATGAATACACTTATAAATTTATCTAAGAAAGGCTTTAGTAATCACTGCATTAGGTCCATGAAGATGGATGGTGCATTTGCTAATCTGAAGGACATCACTAAGAATTCGTAAAGTACATATCGAGTCCTATATGCATTCTTCTTTATATATTTTTCCTTGACTCACAACTGGTCATAATTTGATTGCAAATCTATCTTGGATACCTCCTTGTCTCTAGCCAATTGATCGAATAGATCATCGAACCGAGGTAACATTTATTTATTCTTAATTGTTATCTTGTTTATCTTTCGATAGTCTATACACATATGCATAGAAGTATCACACTTCTTGACGAAGAGAACTAGCATTCACCAAGGAGACATGTTTTCCTAATCATACCCTTTTTCAGTAATTTTTGAAGTTTCTTATTCAATTCTTGCAGTTCTGTGGACTCCATGTGATATGGAACCTTTGAAATAGGTTGGGTTCTTAGAATAAGCTCAATAGAAAACTCGTCTAAGTGGAGAATGACCAGACAAGTCTTCAGGAAATACACCAATAAATTCTTTAACTATGTAGCTTTTATCGATAAGTGTATCTTACTTCTTCTCATCCAATATAGTTACTATGTACGCATCGCATGACTTTTGACTAGCTTTTTCGCTTTTGGAGCGTTGATCAATGAAGCTAGAGTGCTAAGTTTCTCGATAAAATACTCGCTTGACTTCTACTGCCCATAGTGATCTTCTTATTTTGGTAGTTTATAGTGGCATCGTAAAAATTTGCTATTGGAAGTATGATTTGCTTGGCTTCAAAATTTTTTTCATCGATGGGTATAACTAAGTTATAGAATTAATGAGCATGCATACGAGCTCCAGAGGATAGCCCTATGCTCAAAAATTTAGCTAATCGTTAATAGGGAAGCTTTAAGGATTTTGCCCAATTTTCATATACGAATGAGTGTTTTGACCCAGTATTGAATTAAATATAGTATGACTTGCCATTAATGTGAAAGGTGCTTATTGTATGGTTTTAAAAGTTTAATTGTAATAATAGGAAGTAAATTAATTGACTGCATATACAAAAGATTTAAAACATACCAGCAAAAACTTTGTTATCGTCCAGGGTAGTAGCCGGAGTAAGCACATATAGTTTGTCATGAGCGAAGGGTTGGCGATTCTAATTCACTTGATCCTAATGATTTTGTGCAGGGGCGGGAGTATGCATTTTCTTTGGTGCTAGAATAGAAGCAAGTGGCGGCATAACTGCAAGTGCGGGAGCTCAGATGTTCAGGGGTTGATGACAAAAGACTTGATCTCTTTTCAAGCATGTGATGATAGCTTCATCAATTATCTTCTCAATGGTACATCTATAGTATTGGTGGCCATGTCTGCACAAGTATAACAAATATTTCTATGATGGTAACATTTGCCATAATAATGAGGACAATTGCATTCGAGAGTAACTACTGGTGATTGCTCTACCTCAATATGGTATACTTTTGTGGTACTTGTGTGCCTTCCTTTCTCGCGGAAAAAAAATGAACCTTCCATTTCTTATCCAGTTGGAATTTGAAGTGATATTAGATACAGGAAGCTTCCACAAGTTCAGCGAAGTGTTTGAAATGGTGGGACACTAGATGTCCCTTAATGGAGTCTCGAAGTCCCTTCATAAACATGTTGCATCTGGAGGCCTATGATCAGACCAGATTTGGAATTAATCTTAACAATCATCTGAATTTCATTTTATATTTAGAGATGAACTTTCCTCCTTGAGTGAGCAGAGTAGGTCATCTTCCAATATAGTCTGTGCAGATTGAGAGACGAATGCCTCCTTGAATGCTTTGAGAAATGATTCCCAAGGAATGTCTTCTATCCAATATTTGACAAACTAAGTATTGCGCTCATTTTCGCACCAATACTTTGCTTCATCGTGGAATAAGTGAGTGGTCAAACAAATAGATTTCGTATTCGGACACGTAATACTTGTCAAGTTCTTTTCCACTAGTGCAACCAGATAATAGTTGTAACAACCCAAGGTTGTTACTTTGCCTAATCTAAACTAAACCAAGTGTAACAACCCAAGGTTGTTACCCAGCGTGAATTTAGCTTAATCATATCATAATTACCATTCCATTAAGATCATCAAGTTATTAGATCCAAACCCTGAAGGTTTGG
Organism: Gastrodia elata; assembly: GCA_016760335.1. Lineage (NCBI taxonomy): Eukaryota > Viridiplantae > Streptophyta > Magnoliopsida > Asparagales > Orchidaceae > Gastrodia > Gastrodia elata. The sequence continues at coordinate 32,298,999 of CM028678.1, read as the reverse complement.
AGCAATTCGGAGTTCAATCCAATATTCTGGATTATTTTAATATTTAATTAATTAGAAAATTGAGGTATTTATTGTGATCTCGAAATCAAAATACGACTTCGCCATTGTGATTGTCACCCCCAAATTAGCTGGGGGTGATATTTTGAACGCGTTTGGTAGTCGTCGAATTTTCGTCAATATTTTAATGTAATTAAATGCGTCAAAAATAGGATAATTAAATAATCGTCGGAATTGAAATCTGACTTTGCCATTGGATTCCTCACCCCCAAATTAACTAGGGGTGAATTTTTGGGATTTTTCGGAGCACGTTTCAAAAATCTGAAATTTTAAATAATGAAGGGAAATAAATGAGTAATTAAGAAACCTTTGGATCCCTTATTTGCAATTTCCCCCAAATTTTTAATTTCATTCGGCTGACAGCCCCCCCTTGGCTGGCGCCCCATGCCTCCATGCCTCCCTAGCCTCCCTCATGATGGCTCCCTACTCCTCCCTATCCCCTAGGCTCATCATTCCTCTCCTTCTTTAAAAGAAGAGCACAGCCCCTCTTCTTTGGCTTGCTGAAAATTTCCCCTCCCATCCCCCTCCATTGCTGCACTTATGGAAGGAGAAGACTCCACTCCAAGATCCTGAAGGAAGTGAAGGTTTCTTCTCCATCTTCCTCCTCCTTTTGCAAAGGACTAAGGTACCCCCTTTACCCATCTCTTTTACCTTCATCATATAGCTACAATGCTTGAATACATCTCTAGATATCCATGTTTAAGTATGGAAGCCATTAAGGCTCTTGAAAGCATCATAAAAAAATGCTCTATTTTTCTTGTATTCTGTATACCCTGTCATTCATCTGTATTTTTAATATATATAAGATGTTCCGTTTATGCCAATTTTAGTGTTGATGTAAAGGCATCGGAAATACCTTTTCATTGATATATGGCACCGCTCATGGAACTTTCTGGATTGAGAGTAATTAAGCTCGTAAAATGGCCTACCCGGGTTTCGCACCTGGCGAAATCACCGTCTGCCGCTACAGCGCGCTGTAGCGCGCTGCAGCGGGTCGCAGCGGTTGGTCGCGGGAGTAAAAACTTAGGGGAAAATGTTAATAGAACTAATTGAATAGTAAATTGCGAAGTAAACCGCTACAGCGCGCGGTCGCGCGTTGCAACGGTCTGCAACGACATTTCAGAACTTAGGAAAACGGCCTTAAATTTAATTGAACAGTAAATTGTAAAATGGGTCGCTACAGCGCGCTGTAGAGCGCTGCAGTGGACTATAGCGGAAATTCAGAACTTTAGAAAATGTGAAAATAAATTAATTGAACAGTAGATTTGCAAAATGAACCGCAACAGCGCGCCATAGCGCGCTGCAGCGGGTCACAGCGGGTCACAGCCGATTGCAGCGGACTGCAACGAGTGCATGACTGCAGCGGACTGCGGACTGCGCAATGGCGCTACCGCGCGCTGCCGAGCGGAAAGCGCGACAGCGCGCTGCCGCGCGGAAAGCGCGACAGCTGCCGTGCGGAAAGCGCTACAGCGCGCTCCAGCGCGCTGCAGCGCCCAGATTTGCAAATTGCATAGAAATTTCAGAAAACTGTCCAGATTTTTGTAAACTGCCCAGTTTTGGCTGAAATGGCTAAAACTTCACTGTTTAGGTATTTTAAGACCTCTAGGACCCTAGTGGGGCTAAGTTATGTTTTAGTTAAAATTGAACACTGCATAAAATTTTATGTGAAAGTTAAATTTGAAAATCTTGACATTGTTAATAAGTGATCAAAACCTACCTTGTACCTAAAATGCATTATGCAAATTGTTGGATACCTTAGAATTTCAGTGCCAACAATAATCTAAGGTAATATTTAGATTTTGAACCCTATAAAATTAGAAAATTACCAATTTACCCCTAAGAATTCAAATGGCTATAAATAACTCATTAGACCTCAGAATTTAGTGTTCTTAGACTCTATGGAATCGTTGAACAATAACCAACAGTAAACTATATAAAAATTTAGATATCATTAAGTGCAACCTACCAAAATATCCCTTAGGTCAAAAACCTTAGTTTGGACTTATATAACCCATTTCATATCCAAATTTGACATACTTGCTGTCTATCTCTATGTTAGACAGTAATGAATCATTTGACAATAAGAAATCCCAATTTGGAGCCTTAAATTGAAAGTTGACTTTTTAGACCCTTAAGTAGGGGCAAAATAGTCATTTTGCTCAAAATTTAGGTTAAACAATCCTTAACCTCTAATTAGTCTTCTAATTCACTAAAAATCAATATTTAAACTATATTAGAATCATTTAATGGAGTAAAATTAATATTTAGGTCAATTTGTCAAAATCCCTAAAAAATTCTTTAAGTCCTTTTTTCTTAAGATATTACATATCACAGAAGGACTACTCTTGAGACTAGGACTAGATCCTAGGTTAGATTTTATTCATTGGGTAAATGGGTTATTCAATGAATAAAATCTTGGTTTTATTAGTTTCTAAAATTTTACAACTTATTCTGATTATTTTATCTTTTAACTTAGTTTTAAGATAGGAGATTCATCCTATTAAGTTTGATTACTTAATAGGATTTGCCTTAATAAGTAGATCACTTTTAGAATAAAACTTAGAACTTAGGTCTTGTCCTTTGGATCATGTGATTAAGCCCAATCTCTTTGTGTTTAATCCATAATCTATATGTTTAGAAGATCTTGATCAGATCTTAGATAGAACGACTAAATTCACAAACTATGACGTATGAGTTATTGCTTCAACACATAGTCATCATTTGATTGAACTAGATTAGAACTTAATCAGTTCTAATCCTTTTTAACTTGTAAGGATGAATTTCTAAGTTACACTCGATAGTACAAAAATGGTGATCTTGAACTTGTATAACTTGGAATAGTTAGAATGGATAATAGAAAACAAATGATATCACCATATTAGTAGAGTCCCTAGCTTACTTTTGATATTTTGTGCTACACATTCCTTGTGTATTTTTGTGCCTTAATTCCTTGAGCATATCATACAAGATTTTGATGCATAAATAAAATGTTAGAAGAATATGGAGACTCCTTAGATTCCTTGCGAAAATATTAAAGTGATTGATTAAAGATAATAATTATATGTGTTAGAGCTGCCTCTCAGTTATGTCTTCTTTGCCTAGTCTCCTTGTTGACACTAGGAGAAGACCTAGTTTATATCTTCTTTGCTTAGTCTCCTTGTTGACATTAAGAGAAGATTTGTTGTGTTTTCCTTGCCTAGTCTCCTTGATGACACTAGGAGAAAACCCTATATATTTGCCTAGTCTCCTTGCATGACACAAGGGTTATATAGTTTGCGCCTAGTCTCCTTGATGACACTAAGATCCTTTTGATATTCAGTGGGCTAAATTAGCTCTTTTCTGTATGGCAGTTAGTACACAGATGTTTATATATATACAGTTTGATGTTTTGGTTACTTTTCAGCATTTTTATTCAGTCAGCTATTCCTTTGTCCTGCTTATATATATATTTTAGGATGTTAGAACTTTGCTACTATTATATGTATCATTGCTGAGTTATGTTATTTAATTTGCATATTTCCTTTGATCACCAACATGTTTAGGATGTAGTAATTTCTTTCAGCACTTGTTTAGTTATTTATATATGCCTTGCCCTATTTAGTTTGCATGTGAGGCATGCCTTAGTCTCTCTTTTTGCTTAAGTTATAAACAATTATTTATAACTTTTTCCTTCTTTATTGTATTGCTAGTTGCTCCTATATTTGTATGGTTATTACTTAGAAATGGTAAAATGGTGATATTACAAATCACATATAAAACTTATCAGCTTAAAATGTACTTAGACAATTGTCTAACATAAGATTTTCTCCTTTTTGGTTGGGGCCCTACATTGTGAAACTGATAATGGAAGGCATAGAGCACATAGAGGATCCAGTACCTGAGGAGGAGCTATACCTAGAGGAGGAGCAGCAGCTCGGGCCAGAGCATATCTAGTCTTTAGATTTATATATGAGGATGAGTGCATTTGCATTTCCTTTTTCATCTAAACTTTAATTGTTGTAATAATACAAGAACCCTTGACCGTGTATTTGGATTTATATGCTTATATTATGAGCCATATTTTGCACTTATATTATATTGTGATGTTTGGATGTCATTTACTGCTTCCGCTCTCTACACGTTTACTTATATAGTAACTGTTAGATTGATTCTGTGTTAATCCTTTCCTAATCAGATGGATTGTGGATTTTATCCTAATCCAATGGTAAGTGAGGGGTTAGCCAGAGTGACACTCCACCCTTAGCTTAATCCTTTGGTGGATTAAGGGTGTGGGTCGCTACACCAAGTCTCATTCTTTATTCTAGTAGATTTATTAATTCAGTAGGACCAAACCCTGAAGTTTTGGTCCAAATTAAGAATCAATCGTACCAAACCTTAATTTTCACAAATTTTGATAATCAGGAAAATGAGGTAGTTAAATTGACCTCAAATCAAAAATATGAGTTCATTATTGTGCTAATCAATCCCAAATTAGCTAGAGGTGATGTTTTGGAAGTGTTTCGAAATTATCAAATTTTCCTCAAATATGTTAATATATTTAAAATCCCCCAAAAAAATAGAATAATTAAATTGAACTTAAAGCCAAAATCTGATTTCGTCGTTGCGTTACTTACTCTCGAATTAGATAAGGGTGAAATTTTGGAATCTTTCGGAGCCCATTTAATTGCCCAATTTAAATTTGAAATTTACATTAATTTAATTTAATTTTTAATTTATTAATTATTTTATTTATTATATATCAGGTGGAGCCGCCATTCTAATTCTTGTGGATCACATTCCTTTGCATTATTGGGTCAGCCAGATTGGATATGATTGGCTCGATCTAAGTCGATCAATCGAGCCATCCCGATCGGACGGGCTGGGATCGTCACCCTTCTTCGTTAGAGCACGCGACCAATGTAGCATGCAATCATAATTTCTTGTAATTCCCCATCACATCGCCACATGCAATTTGCTTAAGTGGGATAACAGATTGGCGGCAAGACGGTGCATTACTTGGGAAGGATCCAAACACAGCCTCCCCAAATAACCAGATGCTAATAAAACAAATAACAACTCAACCCTAAGAGAAGATGACTGAGCACTAATTCTTAAGATAAGTAGAGTCCTAATCTTAAGTATTAGGTAAGGTACTAATGTATATTGGATTTATAATACAAGTATAATCCATGTTACACGAATGCAAGCATTCTATGAATATCTATATCACATCACAATTCTAAGCATAAGTAGTAAAAAGACAGTGTGCGGAATCCAAGCATACATCTAAAAATATTCATCACAGAAACTGAACTAAACATTCACCTCAAAAATAGAAAATGAAAATATCCATAGTTATTACAATGCTTTTAAATGAATACATAAACAAGATTTAAATACTGAACTGAAATAAAATAAATAGAAGAAAATAATGAAGAAGAGTCCACTACTGCTCCTCAAACTTCTACTGAACCTCCTGAGTATCCTCCGGGTCTGGTTCAACGAACTGCTCAAAATCTAGCAAACAGACTGTAAATACACGTCTGCGCTTGCACGCAAGTGTACGTGGTCTGAAGTAATAAGTGGAAAGTGTGACTTTTTGGGAATTTATCGAACCACAGAGAATTGGTTGATTTGGCACTAAAGTATATATATTCTCACTAATGTTTAAGCTATAGTATGTATTGGTTGGTTGGTCTAAAATTAGCACGAATATTCACTAAGTAAAATAGCAAGATTAAAGAAAGAGGAGAGTTGGGCCCATCCCACATGCAATGATATAATACTTGTGTAGATTTGTTTCTCAAGCTTTATCATTTAGTTTAATTGAAATCAAGTGCACATTGTTGTCCTATAGTCTAGCTCAAAGGCATATAAGTTTAAATCTCGTGCACAAAATGAACTCACATTCGGTTCTACTTTAGCACAAAGATTCTTGTAAGATTCTTGAGATTTAAAGTTAATTCATTTTCTCCTTATTTAAAGAGAGTTTAAATTTTCTTAAATCTCAAGATCTCACAAGCATTGATTTTCCACTATGAGCATCACTTCACATCTCACATAGTTTAGATGAGAGAATCATATATTGGGCTCAATGACTATGTCACTTAGTTCATGAACACTCAACGCTTCATTTCTCAATCTCAATTATGTGGAGCTAAGGAGCTGAATTAGTGGGTCTTAGCATCACTTGCATCAACTCTTTGGTTGGGCTTAGATTGAGGTGCATTGAGCTCAAGAACCTTCTCATATGGTCTAAGCTTTCATGCACTCAAAATCTAGCATCCAACCTAAGGTGAGCTAAGGAGCACAAGACAATTAGATCTTGCATTCTTTAGTTCTTTTCTCACAAACACAGCAAGACTAATTAGATAGAAATTTCTTAGTAAGGCATTTAAATCACAAATACATTATGCTTGAGGGAAAACATTCATACATCAATATTACATCATGCAAAATGGGACTTCATCCCAACCCTCCTTAAGTGGAGTTTAGCTACTCATTACACAAGAAAATAAGAAAGTCACATACAGAGCTAAAGACCCTTTCATGGTCACTAAAAAGAAAATACAAGATTTAGTTTAGAAGATACTAGGAACACTCCGTAGAAGTTCTCCGGAATTCTTCTTCTCCTTCTAATTACCTTCTTCTTAGATTGCTAGTGCTGCCTTCTTCCTCTTCTCCCTTTGCAAAAGCTTGCCTTGCCACCCTTGGGGAGTTCTCTCTTCCTTTAGCTCTCCTCCTTACTTAGAGAATTTTTGCTAAAATTGTGAACCCTCCTCTAGTCAAGAGGAGGGGTATTTATAGGAAGGATGGGGCTGCATGCTCCTCTCCTCCATAAGCAACCAGAATTTCCATTAAAAATGTTGAATTCATCATTGCACTAATTTTTAATTTAGGGTGAGGTGACAATAATCTCATTTTTTTAGCCACACATCACCTCAAAGCTTACAAAAATGTCTGCTGCAAGATATGGTGGCTGGAGACAACATTCAGGATAGAGGTCATGTCTCCAGCCACATTAAATGCATTGTCTGGGAAAAAATTCGGCGGGCCGCTGCAGCGCGCTGTAGCGCCCTGTAGCGTGCTACAGCGTGCCTTAGCATACCTTGGTCCCAAGTAATTTTAGTCAAGTCCTCTGCAGTAGACCGCTGCAGCGCGCGACCGCGCGCTGTAACTGGGAATTCCGCAAAAAATACTGTTCAATTAGTTCTTTTTCCTGTTGTATAAGGAAATATTTTCGCGACAACCCGCTACAGCGCGCGACCGCGCGCTGGAGCAGTATATTCTGCAAAAAAACACTGTTCAAGTAGTTGGGCGGCCCGATTTATTTAGCCAAGTCTTTCGCGATAAACCGCTGCAGCGTGCGACCGCGCGTTGTAGTGGTAAAGTCCACGAAAAATGCTGTTCAATTAGTTGGGCGGCCCGATTTATAAAGTCAAGTATTTTTGAGGTGAACCGCTACTGTGCGCGACCGCGCACTGTACCGGTGAATTTCGTAAAAATCACTATTCAATTAATTGAGCCCTATTTTAATAATCATAAGTATTTTCACGGTAAACCGCTACAGCGCGCGACCGCACGCTGTAGCGGTGAATTCCGCAAAAATCACTATTCAATTAATTGAGCCCCTTTTAAAAATTACAAGTATTTTCGCGGTAAACCGCTGTAGCAGTGAATCCACAAAAAACACTATTCAATTAGTTGAGCCCGTTAATTTAGTTTAAATGTTTCCTTTGCAGCCTGCTGCGGTGCGCGACCCCACGCTGTAGCGGAATTCTTTGTTTATATTTTTGAAAGAATTGCAGAAATGCCCTAGACCTCCTTTGGATTTCATTTCCTGAAAAAGATAGAAAAAATTAATTTAGAAGCAATAAAAATATCTTAAATAAATGAATTTTCCCATTTATTTTGGATATAATTTATGGATTCATCACACTCCTACACTTAAATTCTTGCTTGTCCTCGAGTAAGCTCAAAATGATAATTTTTTCTGTATTTGAATGGATGAAAGTCACAATGATGTAATTGAAATAAGTATAAGTGAAAATATGTGCATGGCAACAGAAAATGAAATAAACATCGTAGCAATCTTAATGTTTTCAATTGAGTCACTAAGGTAGTTAAGTCACTAAAATCTCCAAATGTTTGAATTTTTTAATGCTTGATAATAGGTGATGGGTTCCATACATTTTGGATTTTTAGACTAAAGACATGGTTTAGAGATTCTTAGAGTTGTGTCATATGTGCTCCTTCTTATAAATCATAAAGATGATGGTTTTTAAAGGAGAGATATTTTTCTTCATCCTTTCTTATTTTGTTCACTTAGGAGAGATATTTTTCATCATCCATTTTTCCATAAATATTTTGTTTTTTTCATCCTTAGGGAGAGACATTTTTCTTCATCCCTAACATCTTTGTGATCATGAAATCCTACAGGAGCCTAGCACACTCTATTTAGAATACATACCATATTTTTTTAGTTTAAATCATATACCTTCGCACACTTAGCTCAAATATTTATTTAAATTTTTGGAGATTTAGATTTCCCTCTATTCATTCCTCATTCTAATATTTAATTGCTTATAATTCATTTAATCATTTTCTTGCTATGTATTCTTTTACTTATATCTCATTTGATTTTTATATTTTTGTGATTTTCATTTCTTTTGAAAAATTCAGAAAAAGTATGTCACTTAAGAATAACTCAATAAATGCGGGAATATGAGAATTCATAAATTGCAATCTCAAAATAAAAACAAACTACAATAAAGATAAATAAAAAATAAAAAAAAGTGAAAAAAGAACAAATGTAACCTAGTTAATTTTCCTCATTCTCATCATCGTCTTCCTCTGACACATGCGCCATCAGGTAGGGTAGCGCGTCTCAGGTATGGGTGCACCGATGGGAGGCTGTGGCAACATGGTGGCATCCGGTCCGCCGTGCAAATTCCAATCATTAAACAACATCCCGAGGGCTTCATGGAATTCTGAATGGAACTGGCGCTGTTGGGCGTATTCCTGTTTGAAAAACCCCATATCGGTAGCTAGAGCTTTACTAAGCTCTACATTTTGATTATGGAGGTGCATTAAGAGTTGGTTTGTGAGACGCGAATCAGAAGGTGCAGACGCCTCCGCCCAATGGCCACTTCTTTTCTTGGGCAATTTACGTTCACTTGCCCGGGCGTTAAGGTTTGAGGGGTGCAGGGCAACGCTGGGAGGAACAATGGTGTCGGAGGAGAGGATCTTAATCCCTTGGGCTTCGCATAACCCAAAAATCAAAGACCCAAAGGCCAATACTGCGCATGAACCTTTGAGAGATTTCCAAAGCTGCTCAAAGATAATGTTTGAGATGCGGATTTCACCTGCCGTAACCAATGAGCACAAAAGAAGTGCTCGGGCACGGGTCACTTCAGTTAAGTGACTCGAGGGCATGACATAGTTAGAAATGAAGACTAGCCAAGCACTACTCGTCTCTGTTAATTCGGAGCGAGGAATGTTAGCGAGTCCCCCTTCCCACTTAGTGTCATTATTGACAATTTCCTCAACAAGAGCGCGGGGGTCAAAACGAGAGTCCAAGAGATTAGAGTATGAACAAGAGCTTACCTCCGCCAACCCATAGAATTGCTCAATTTGAGCAATTCCTAGAGTGACACACTTTGCCCGACAGAAAATCTGCTGCCTAGATGCGTCAATTGTGTTTGCATACACTTCTTGGACAATTACCGTGTATGTGGGAGCTCTCTTGGTCACAAACTCATGCCATCCTCTAGGATTGACCTGTTCATGAGGGACAGGGTAGGCAATGCTGAAGCTTCGCTCCGGGATCAACTTCCGTTGGGAAGTGATAGAGGTGAAACGGTGCTCGGCCTCCGCCGAGGAAAACCTCTTCGAGTTGAAAGTTCCTCCGGATGAGGAAGCTCCAACATCTTTCCTAGCAATTGCCTTCTTCCCGGAATACATTGTTTAGGATGAGAGTTTTAAGATGATCAAGAGAATGGAGAAGATAAAGAGAAGGTGCAAGGATAGCCCCCCCATTCCCTCCTTATTTATAGCCCAAAAATTCAAGGCAAGAGTAGATGGTCAAATGGTCTTCCCCATGCCATTAATGTGGTGATCCATGTGAAGGGGGGGGGCAGCTTTTTCAGCACCTTTTGACTGCTTTGGGAACCCAATGGTCATGACTTGTTGACTGTATTTTCTCAAGGCAGAAAATCTGGGCAAATCGCTACCCGCGGTAGCGCGCTGCAGCGTGCGATCGCGAGTTAGGGTGCACCGAGGCGGAAAATGGTTCCGCGCGCTGTCGCGATGCCGTTTAAGCGCAGTTCACCCACTGCAGCGCGCTGTCACGGAATTTCCGCTGCAGCGCGCTTGTGGCGCAAACTTTTTTTTTTTTTTTTTATTGGGTTTCTTCCCAATAAGCGCTCCGTTTAACGTCCTAAGCTAGACTCTCTTAAGATTAATACGATGGATCCGACAGTTTCATTTTCCATAGGCTAAGGATGTTCAACTGAGCACATTCCTCTTGGTGGCTTGAACCATGTTCATCCTCAACCTCAACCAAAGGATCCCTTCTTTCAGCTTCATGATTTGTGGGAGTCTTTTTCTTCCTTTTTCCTCGTCGCATTTTTCTCTTCTTCACTCCTTCCTTGCTCCCCTTTTTAGAGGAAGGAGTAGAATAACCATCAAAAAAATTTTCTTCAATCGTCAGGTCTCCTAGAACATTATCTACCCACAATCTTTCTTCTCTAACTCTTTTCTTGATTTCTTCCTCCATTTTTATCTTTTAAAGAGAGTGGGTTTTAAATCAATCACTTATATTTTTCACTTAACACTTACACTCATTATACCGCGACTTACATCTATAACAGCCTTAACACTCATCAGAAAGGGTCTTCCAAAATTAATTGTTGAATTTTTATTCCATCTGTCCCATTCGCACACCACAAAATCAGTTAGAACAATGAAATTTCCTAGTTCCACAGCAATATTTTTGATCATTCCCAGAGGAGTAAGGGACTCAAGATTAGCAAATTCTAGAATCATTGAGGTGTATTCCATCCCTCCTACCTTTAATTGCTCATATATGTAGTAGGGCATAACATTAACTGAGACGCCTAGATCGCACAAGGGATCTATAAACACTTCATTTCTTATTATGCATAGAATGCATAACCTCCCTGGATCGTCACATTTGGGTGCAGTTAGCTTTTCATTATCATTCCCTTTTATTCCTTCCTTTACATCCAATTAAAAATTTGTTGATCTCTCAGTTTCATCATTCATTTCTCCTGGTACAATCTCAGAATATATCACACTCACTAATTCCCTTGGATTTATTTCAGTAGAACTAGGTAAAGCCCCCTGCTGCCGAGAGGTCAGCTACTTGGAGATTTGCTCTAATTGAGTTTCAATATTTCTAAGGGAGGTTTCTATTCCCTGGATAGAAGCCTCGTGATGTGTGATAGTTCCCTCAGTGCGGCGCATGAACTGGGTTGTTTCGGTCTTAAATGCGTTGAATGCGCCTTCTAGATTGTGCTGGTAGTTGTGGCTATTGTTACTATAATTCGTGCCTTGTTAGTTGGATGAATTCCTCCCATATTGATTTGCATTGTTGTTGTTATTACTCCATGAAAAATTTGGGTGGTTCTTCCACCCTGGATTGTATATGTTGGAGTAGGGTTATTTGTTTGGTTGTTATTTCTTAAGTAGTTGACTTGTTCAGTGTTGTTTTGTATAAAAGGGTTGTTCACATTGTTCCTCAAAAACCATGTGTACATTTATCATTTCTATCTTTTCATTCAAAGCATCAATTTCTTGTTGCAAAGCTGTTATTTGATTTGACTCATTCACTTTAATGGATTCTTTTTTAAGCCTTTCAGAAGGCCATTGGTAAGCGTTGCTTGCCATTTCTTCCAAGAGGTCATAAGCTTCCTCTTGGGTTTTTCCACTAAGTAAAATAGCAAGATTAAAGAAAGATGAGAGTTGGGTCCATCCCACATGCAATGATATAATACTTGTGTAGATTTATTTCTCAAGCTTTATCATTTAGTTTAATTGAAATCAAGTGCACATTGTTGTCCTTTAGTCTAGCTCAAAGGCTTACAAGTTCAAATATCGTACACAAAATGAACTCACATTCGGTTCTACTTTAGCACAAAGATTCTTGTAAGATTCTTGAGATTTAAAGTTAATTCATTTTCTCCTTATTTAAGGAGAGTTTAAATTTTCTTAAATCTCAAGATCTCACAAGCATTGATTTTCCACTACGAGCACCACTTCGCATCTCACATAGTTGAGATGAGAGAATCACATGTTGGGCTCAATGACTATGTCACTTAGTTCATGAGCACTCAACGTTTCATTTCTCAATCCCAATTATGTGGAGCTAAGGAGCTCAATTAGTGGGTCTTAGCATCACTTGCATCAACTCTTTGGTTGAGCTTAGATTGAGGTGCATTGAGCTCAAGAACCTTCTCATATGGTTCTAAGCTTTTATGCACTCAAAATCTAGCATCCAACCTAAGGTGAGCTAAGGAGCACAAGATAATTAGATCTTGGATTCTTTAGTTCTTTTCTCATAAACACATCAAGACTAATTAGATAGAAATTTCTTAGTAAGGCATTTAAATCATAAATATATTATGCTTTTGGGAAAACATTCATACATCAATATTACATCATGCAAAATGGGACTTCATCCCAACCCTCCCTAAGTGGAGTTTAGCTACTCATTACACAAGAAAATTAGGAAGACACATACATAGTTAAAGACCCTTTTATGGTCACTAAAAAGAAAATACAAGATTTAGTTTAGAAGATACTAGGAACACTCCGTAGAAGTTCTCCGAAATTCTTCTTCTCCTTCTAATTACCTTCTCCTTAGATTGCTAGTGCTGCCTTCTTCCTCTTCTCCCTTTGCAAAAGCTTGCCTTGCCACCCTTGGGGAGTTCTCTCTTCTTTTGGCTCACCTCCTTACTTAGAGAATTTTTGCTAAAATTGTGAACCCTCGTCTAGTCAAGAGGAGGGGTATTTATAGGAAGGATGGGGCTGCATACTCCTCTCCTCCATAAGCAACCAGAATTTCCATTAAAAATGTTGAATTCATCATTGCACTAATTTTTAATTTATGGTGAGGTGATAATAATCTCATTTTTTTAGCCACACATCACCTCAAAGCTTACAAAAATGGCTGCTGCAGGATATGGTGGCTGGAGACAACATTCAGGATAGAGGTCATGTCTCCAGCCGCATTAAATGCATTATCTGGGAAAAAATTCGGCGGGCCGCCGCAGCGCGCTGTAGCGCCCTGTAGCGTGCTGCGGCGTGCCTTAGCATACCTTGGTCGTAAGCAATTTTAGCCAAGTCCTCCGCTGTAGACCGCTGCAGCGCGCGACCGCGCGCTGTAGCGGGAAATTCCGCGAAAAACACTGTTCAATTAGTTCTTTTTCCTGATTGTATAGAGAAATATTTCCGCAGCAACCCGCTGCAGCGCGCGACCGCACGTTGTAATAGTAAATTCCGCAAAAAAACACTGTTCAATTAGTTAGGCGGCCCGATTTATATAGCCAAGTCTTTCGCGATAAACCGCTGCAGCGCGCGAACCGCGCGCTGTAGCAGTAAATTCCGTGAAAAAACACTGTTCAATTAGTTGGGCGGCCCGATTTATAAAGTTAAGTATTTTCGCGGTGAACCACTACAGCGCACGACCGCGCACTGTAGCGGTGAATTCTGCAAAAACCAATATTCAATTAATTGAGCCCCCTTTTAATAATCATAAGTATTTTCGCGGTAAACCGCTGCAGCGCGCGACCGCGCGCTGTAGCGGTGAATTCCGCAAAAATCATTATTCAATTAATTAAGCCCCCTTTTAATAATCATAAGTATTTTCACGATAAACCGTTGTATCTGTGAATTCCGCAAAAAACAGTATTCAATTAGTTGAGCCCGTTAATATAGTTTAAATATTTCTGCTGCAGCCTGCTGCGGCGCGCGACCGCGCGCTATAGCGCGCTGTAGAGGAATTCTTTGTTTATATTTTTAAAAGAATTGCAGAAATGCCCTAAAGCTTCTTTGCATTCCATTTCCAGAAAAAGATAGAAAATTTTGATTTAGGAGCAGCAAAAATATCTTAAATAAATGAATTTTCCCCTTTATTTTAGATATAATTTATGGATTCGTCATTGCCGAATCCCAAAAGTATCCAGTGTTAGACACAAAGTCTAACACAATGAAACTATGCTAATAGTCTACAAATTTCTAATATTTAACATTTTAAACAGTTTAATAAAGCTAAAGCAAAGATAGTAAAAAAAATGAAAATCTCAAAGCAATGTAAATCTAAAATAAAATACTGAACCTGAAAACAAAAGCTGCAGATTGAAACTACAAACTAAGCTGTATACTGAAAACAGTAAATGAATCTAAAACTGTAATTATCTTCAAAAATATATGTAAAACATTTTGAAATCTAAATTTGAGTAAATGAAACTGTAAGATTGTGTTGTATGTCATTGAATTTATAAGTATGCATCTAAATATGCCACAGAACTGTATGCCACTGATATGCTAACTGGGTGTCTCTTGAACAAACCACTGATTTCATAGGTGAGCGAATGCTCCGCTAATAGAGTCCTTAGGTGAGCCAAATCGCTCCACTAATGCTGACATGATATGCATTATGATATGCCAAGGTTTCAATGCCGGTATGCTTTAAATCATCGACAAATATGAAATCTTGTGTAAAATTTAGTAATTATTCCATTTATCTCCATTGTGCAGAATTCACCTAAGTCTGACTCTATAGCCTAATTTCTTATGTTATTTAGATTATAATCAATATAATTATCAATTGAAAGGATTAAATACACATCGTTGGCATGTTTCCAAAAAAGTGAATTTAACACATAGTTTGTTTAACTGCACTTATCGAAATGTATGACGATAAGGGGCAGAACCCGATCACAGTTTATTCTCTCAAACTAAGCAGTTAGTGTAACAACCTTGGTTGTTACCATAGCTAAACCTAGGCTAATTAAGCCAAACCAAGCTTTAATTTTGATTCCATTAGACTCAATGGGTCATTTAAACCTAATCCCAGAAGTTTGGAATCAATTGGAGCTAAAATGGTGAGTTTGGTAATTTTGGCTATTTTTAAGCCCTGAAAATTACCTAAATTAATTTGATCTCCAAATTAAAATCTGATTTCATTTTTGAATTTCTCATACCCTAATTAGCTAAGGGTGAATTTTTGGGATTTTTTGGAGCTCATTTGATACTAAATTAGATTTAGAATATTTAGAAATAATTATATATTATTTAATTGATTTATTTATAATTAAATTATAAAAGACGGGATTTGCTGTCGGGACCGCGGCAGATCTGTTGCGGGGTCCCGACAGCGGGACACCGGGTTAAGCCACTCGATGCATTGGCACGCATCTTAGCGCAAACCATCGAACGGCAGGATCTCCTCCGCGTTAAGATTAGATCCTATGCGTCGGATTTATCGCTAGCATCTGACGACTACCATCAGATCTCGTTTAAGTAACGCATTCGAGCCATCCGAGACCAATGGTTGATCCATCAGATAGTGGACATGAACCCGAGCACTGTGGATCGTCTCCCTCGTCTCGCCCCGTCTGCGTCTGGTCCCCCCCCCCCCCCCGACAGCCAGAAACCTCCCAGCCCTCGTGGAAGTACGGGAAGACCCCGAAATTCCCATCCTGCCCTCGGTGCATCTGTCTTTCCGGTCGTCTTCTCCCCAAATTTCCCATAGTCATTGGCCCGAGCCTTTCTCTTCGACCCAAGCCTCCTTCCCATTGCCAAGCTCTGGAAACCACCCCCAGAGCTCCCATCTGCCTATAAATACTCCCAGCACCTCTTAGTGAGTCCCTTTGCTCACTGAGACTACTCAATTTCCCCAGCTAAAGCCTCTGGAGCTCCAGTCTTCCTCGGTAAATTTCCGGCATTCTCGAAGCCTCGAACTACTGATAGAGGTCCGGTCTGATGATCAGACCCCCAGTGAACCTTCATCTACTGGTTAGGAAGCTCCAGCACACTTTAATTCGTCTTGGCTGAGTCTGCAACCCCGATTTCAGGTACAGCCTTCTCCCACGAATCCCTTCGATCCATTTTCTCTTCTGTCCTTGAATTGAGCCGCTGTATGTCGTTTAGATTACCTTAGCCACCTAGGAAACCCAGTGTAATTGTCGCCTGGGGCTAAGCTAGCTCGAATGGATCATATTGATCGACTGAGCTAGCGGTCGAGCCAATGGCTGAGTCCGAGTAAGGACCTAGCGATTGGCTGCACCCCAGGTTATGAAATGTTGGGGGATAGCCTCGTCTCACCTCCCTGAAGGTGTAAGTATTGAGCTCCAACCAGATAATGGCCTTAGTGAGGAGAATTGTCTCCTCACAGTGCGCCTGAAATGCCCGTATCGAAGGCATCTTGGGTGAGTGGCACCCCGTCGATCCAGAGGGATCCAGATGGGGGTTCTTAGTCCAATTGATGCATCTCAACCCCAGGAACGTGTAGGGATCAAGCCGAGCCGTCTCCATCATCTGAGCGCTGAGAATTTCAGCGCTGTATCTTGCATGGGACGGACCCGTCGAGAGGAGGAACATGATATACTGGTGCTTCAGGCCGGGCCGACCCCGTCCCGCGCGGTCTTGATTTTGGGCCGCATCTATTTAAGTAATTATAGGAATGTATTTCAAAGGTTATGTGAATAATTAATTAAATCATATAGTTTTAATTTAAATAAAAATACAGATTAAATAAATTAAATAACTTTGGCTATACTGATCTAATTGGTATGATCCAATATACTATTTGAATCAGAAAAATACAAGGAATCTAAATATAAAATAAAATTACAGATTCAATAGTTGGATTTAAAAATATTTGCCCAACTCTTTGCTATCCTTATTTAAATCATATTAAATTAAATAAATATCCAAATGAGAAGATTAAGGGCTCTGATTTCTCCTTGAACCCTAGAGAATAATTTCAGACCCTTAAAACTAATTTTGAATATTAATTTCTCTTAATCACTCCTTAATCACCCTAATTAGAGATTAGTAAAATTAAACCTAATTAAGCCTCCAATCTTGATAGAGATTGTTCCTAATGCTATCCTAAGTATACTAGAACCATTTGGAAAGGTTGGATTGCCCTAAGATGCCCTAAATTTACTAATCCCCACAATTGGCTTAAATAAGTGATTAGTGCTAACTAGCTTAATTAAGTGGTCAAAATCTAAGATAAATGTATTTCCCACCTTATTTAACAGTATGGGACACATTAAAATAGATTAGGAGTAATTTGGACAACTAAACCCTAAAATTCCAATTTTTGGCCTTAAGAGGGGCATTTTGGTCATTTTGATCAAATATGCTTAAATGCCCTATAAACCTTGAAAATTTCAATAATCTACCCTAAAATAGATTAGAAATGTTCTCTGAATTCTCATACCAATATTAATGCTAATGTGATCCTTAACTTAAGAAATCTTCAATTAAGCCCTAATTAAGATACTTAGATCTTAAGTAACCTATAAGAGGTCACCTAGTTTAATGCTTAACCCAAATATCTAAGATTGTCAATTGTCACCTTAATGAGTTCAATATAGTTAGATTATAAACTTAAATTCTAAGAGAAATACAAATGGAAACTCCTAAATTAAAATCTAGTTTAAAGTCTAAAGTGATCAAACATCAGATCCTTAGATCTTCGATCTTAGACTTAGACTTTCAATTTGAATTGAACCATCTCCAATTGAAATTCCTTAAATGATTAATTGTTTAACCCTTTGAAGCCTTCCTTGTGGGTATAGGGTGATTCAATCTATGAGATAATGAAATTATCTTAAAAGATTGAATATAGATCTTAGATTCTCAAAAGTTCTTAATTGATTATTTTATCTTATAATCAGTAGAATAACCTTTCACTAAATTCTTAGTTCTTGGATCTTTCAGCTTATAGGATTCCTTACCTTTAATTTGGGTAGTAATTGTAAACCCTAGATTCTTATTTTGACACCCCCCTTGGATTTAGGTTTTGAACACCAAAGTGGAGTTCAAATCCAAGATCCTTAAATCTTGATTTACTTAATCAATATTTGGGTAGAAGAGTAAAATATTAATAAATTAGGTCATTGATTTATTTACTTAATCTATATAGTCATCACATGACTTTGGATCAGAACTTGTTAAGTTCTAATGTTAACTATAAGGACGTAAATATGAGATTCTACTCGAAAGCTGGATATCGGAGATCCTAAACTTGTACCTTCTGAGAATAGTTAGATTGGATAAATAGTCAATAATAGATATCACATAAGTCTAGATTGAGTCCCTTGCTTACTTTGATTTGATTTGCTTTGCATACCTTGGATATTGAGCCTTATTCCTTGAGCATAATAGTATTTGAATAACATATTATTTAGCTTTGCCTTATTTGCAGTTGGTAGAATATGTCCTAGCTTAATCTGCCTCTTCAGTAGTAGTATTGTATAGACTAGACTCAGACCTAGCATATTTGGATGGCTAGGCTGAGGATTGATTGATTGATATTGGAGGCCCTGTAAGGCATATTGGCTGGTATGGCAGTACTATGTCCTAGGCTTATTGCTACTTTAGCTGGATTATTCAGTACTGTTTTCTATTTTGCTTTGCCATATGCTTCAGTGGCCTTATTTTCAGTACTTTCTCGCTTGCCACATGTCTCAGTGGCTTTACATAGATTGCTTTGCTTTTGTCATACGTCTCAGTGGCCTTTCTTTTCCTTTTTCTTAATTAGCATGTTGTATGTATACTCATTTAGTTTACTTATATATATTGGCATATTTAGGATGCTAGAATTGCATGTTTTTAGTACTTGTGTTTTTTTTTTATACCCAGCATGTATTAATATGATCATAAGCATGTTAGGTTTATAATTGTATTGTAGTTGTTGTTTCTTTTTAGCTTTTAGCCTCACCTTGTTTATTTTACATTATATGTTCTTCATACTAGTTGTTGGCTACAAATGGATAGTTTATAGTTATCATTTCTCTATAGCATATTGCACCTATTACTGCTTGCATGTTTAGCTAATTTAAATGTGATATCTTTAAAATATTCAGTTCATTAAAATAACCTAAAATATACTTAGACAATTGTCTAACTGTAACATTTTTGTTTTATTGGCTGGGGCCCTGGCATTTGTGATATCGATAAATGTCATATTCAAACGTGTTCATGGGCAGTGTCACGGAAGAGGAGCAGGTTCAGGAGGAGGATCGTGCTGCTGCTGTTTAGATAGATTTTGCATTTTTAATTCAGTGAGTTTGAGAGAAATTTTCATTCTCTTTAAACATCAGTTTGTAATAATTAATTCTGGATGTGTTTCATTTCTGCATTTCAATGAGTTACTATATTATTTTCCGTCTTTCTACTATGTATGCTTGTGGATGTTACTACTCGCCTATTGCTTCCGCCACTTTGATATATATATATATATATATATATATATATATATATTCATGAATGTTACAGTTCTTGGTGACAAGTCCTTAGCTTAAGGCAGGTTGGGTTTACCTAACTTTACTTAAGTTGGGAGTTTGCCACAGTTGGAGCACCGTACTTCCTTGTTGTTAGTATGGGGGCCCCACAGTTGGTATCAGAGAACACCATAAGGTGTCAGAATGGGATCTATAATTCCTTTCTACCTAATGGACTATTCTTCTGAAATACAAACATCAATATAGGTAACATCCATAACATAGTAGTGTCAGTAACTCTATGCAAAATGTAGAAGGAGAATACTCCCATCCTAATAGTATAGTCATCTGGAGTCTAACACAAATGTAATAAAAAATTTTCCTCATAGTCAAATGAATTTTGGAGAGTTTGATATAGACTATTATCTGCATGCTTTCAAAGCAGTCTGGAGCTATAGCTTTAAGTGGAGGCAGGAAAGCAACTAGCAAATTGAAGGAGTTTCGGCAAAAGGGATCTTAGTCCTGGAGAAGCTTCTACAGCAAGCTGTATATCGAGGACTCAACTTTCCCATATACACACAAGAATGGTTGAGCCGAGTGGAGTCTATTATGATACACATAGAGTGTCCTGAGACACTTTATGTAGATATTGTGACAGACCTGATGGTGGATTACGCCGGAGTTTGGTGGTATGAGACCATGGCAAGGCTCGAGAAGAAACGTAACAGGAAGCATCGGGAAGTCACTTTTGAGGACTTTTGTATAGCCTTTAGGGCAGAGTATATTGATAATGTTTGAGTGATAGTTAGGATAAATGTTATCTCATTCTTAAGCAACCTTATTAAATTTATAGTTTTGGCATTGTAATCCCTTATTTCTATAATTAATGAAAGATTTTGATTTCTCTTCCTTAGAGTAAATTCTGAGTTTGTCTTTTTCTTTAAAATTAAATTAGAATGGATTCCGGATCACCACCTATCGTTACTCCTGTCAAGAACACTGTTGCCTCTAGTAGTTCTAACGATGAGGTGGCTCATATGGGAGCCATGGCAACTCTGTTGGAAAACCAAGCTCAACAGGCGCTCGTTATGCAGAAATTACTAAATGATCGTGCAACTCCAGTCATTATCGCTGCTCCAATAGTATATGATCCACAAGCTGCTCCTTCTTCACATCATTCGATGTATAATCTCCTCACAATTTTCTGAGGTTAAGGCCTCCAACCTTTGGTGGGAACCTGTCACCAATGGATACAGCTGATTGGCTGAAGGCTGTGGAAAGAGATCTCATTAGTCTTAAGGTCCCAAACTCGGAAGCTGTATGTCTCTGTGGCGCCCCACCCCTTAATCCACAGGAGTTAAGTTAAGGGGTGGTGTGTCACTCTAGCTAACCCTTCACCTAATAAGGGAAGGAATAAGCATAGAATCAAATATTCAGTCATTATCTAAGTAAACATACAGAGTGTGGAAGCGATTTTCAATATATATAACATCCAAGCTTCACAACATAAGTATAAAGAAATGTATCTCAGAACATAAGTATAAAATCCAAATACGCAGTCATCAGTACCTGAATTATTATATCAGTTTAAGTTTCAAATAATAGAAATAGAAATGCACTCATCCTCACTTAAAATAGAGGGCAAAATAACTGGTTCCTCCACAAGCTCCTCCTCCGGATAAGGCTCCACTCCAAGATCTTGATCGTCCAACTGAAGAGGATCTGCCATTGTCGGTTTCACAATGTAGGGCCCCAGCCAAAAAAAAAAAAATTTGGTTAGACAATTGACTAAGTACATTTTAAGCTAATAAGTTTTATACGTGTTATGTAATATCACCATTCTATAACTTCTAGGTAACAAATGTATAAGGAAGCAGCAAGCAATACAAAAAGGAAAGGAAAAGTTATAAACCATCATTTATAACTTAAGCAAAAAGGGAGGCTAAGGCATGCCTCAAATGCAAGCTAAATAAGGTAAGGTATATAAATATACATAATCAAACAAGTGCTGTAAGAAAAGTACTACATCCTAAACATGCTGGTGATCAAAAGAAACATGCCAATTAAGATAAAATAACTCAGTAGTGATACATATAAATAGCATCAAGATTCTAACATCCTAATATATATAAAAGCAGTAAAAGAAATAGCTGACTAAATAAAAGTACTGAAAAGTAACCAAAACATCAAACTTGATATAAACATCCATGTACAATCTGCCATATAGAAAAGAGCTAATCTAGCCCACCAAAAAAGGTTAAAGGATCTTAGCACCAGTATGGCTAAGGCACCAACAGTATAATCGAAGGATCTTAGCACCAGTACGGCTAAGACACCAACGGTGTACCCCTAGTGTCAACAAGGAGACTAGGCAAACAGCACACAATAAACAAAGTCCTTCCCCTAGTGACATAAGTTGACTAGGCAATCAGAAGGCAATACTGAGAGGCAGCTCAAACACATCCAATTATTATCTTCTCATTGATCACTTTAATATCTTTACAAGGAATCTAAGGAGTCTCCATATTTTCCTAATATTTTATTCATGCATCAAAAATCTTATATGACATGCTCAAGAAAATATGGTACAAAAATCAAGGAATGCGTAAGCGACAATCATCAAAGTAAGCAAGGGACTCTACTAAACATGGTGATATCATTTGTTTTCTACTTAACCATTCTAACTATTCCAAGTTACACAAGTTCAGGATCACCATTTTCCTACTATCGAGTATAACTTAGAAATTCATTCTTATAAGTTAAAAAGGATTAGAATTGATCAAGTTCTAATCTAGTTCAATCAGATAGATGACTATGAGTTAAATCAATAAATCATATGTCCTAGTTTTGTAAATTTAGATGTTCTAATTAAGATCTGATCAAGATCTTCTAAACCTATAAATTATGGATTAAACACTACGAGATTTAGGTTTAATCACATAATCCAAAAAGGATAAGACCTAAGTTTTAGGTTTTATTCTATAAGTGATCTATTAGTTAAGGCCAATCCTATTAGGTAATCGAACTTAATAGGATGAATCTCCTACCTTAAATCTAAGGTTAAAAGACAAAATAATCAGAATAGGTTGTAAAATAAAAGGAAAGTATAAAAACTAATAAAACTAAGGTTTCATCCATTAAGTAACCCATTTAGCTAATGAATGAACTCTAACCTATGATCTAGTCCTAGTCTCAAGAAAGGTCCTTAAGATGTAGTGTTAAAGACTTAGAAAATTCCTGGAATCTAACCTAATAGTTGATTTCACTCACTTCAATGTCATTAAGATCTTTATAACATTGGTTTACAAGTCTAGAGAAGTTAACTAAAGGTTAAGGGTACTTAGTCCAATCTTAGGGCAAAATGATAATTTTACCCCTACTTTAAGGGTCAAAAAGTCAACTTCTGACTTATAGGTCAGAATTGAATTCTCTTAGTTCCAACTGATTCCTTACTGTTTAACTTGAAGAAGAGAGTAAGTACATCCAAATTGGCCTCTAAACGGTCAAGTTATGACCAAAATAAGGTCACGGGTATTTTGGTCTTTTACCTAAATTTTTAGGGTTCGGATCCTAAATATTATTTTAGTTTATCGATGACATTGAAAATCTAAACTAGTTAATATCTTGAATTTTTAAATTTGGAGTTTATTTGACTAAGTTATGGCTGTTTGAAGTCTAGGGGCATTTTGGTCATTTTTTGCTAAGAATTCTAGGGTTGACTTTTTGTCGTGATGTCCAAATGAGAAAACTAATAATACTACAGTGATGGGGCCGCTCTCCTGAGCATTTTAAGACCCATATTAACTATGTTCTGATAACTGGATAAAAAGTTATGGGTTCTAAAGAGGTCCTAAAATATTACCTCGCGTATCCCGAAATTAATTTTTGACTTATGTTATTTGATTCCTTACATTTTTCTAAGTATTTTGATACCTAAATTGGCTATGTTTGGATCATTCTATAAAAAGTTATTAAACTTTTAAGATTTACTATTCAAAAATACAATTTGAATTATTTTACTATTCATTTATTTAAATTGAATGATTTTATGTTCATTCCTAAAGTTATTTATATATAGTTTCTGAATTTATTAATCTTTAATTACTAAATTTGTAATTAATTAATATTAATTATAAATTAATTATTAATTAATCTATTATTTAATTATTTTAAATATAATATTATTTTCATTACTGTGTAATTAGGATAAGAGTTAATTAATTATTAATTAATTAACTATTTAATATTAATATCAATTGTGTAAGATTAAGATTATTTATCTTACTGTTTTATGAGGATTATATTAATTAATTACTGATTAATTATTTAATTACCTATTTTATTAATCATGATTAATTAACTTAATCTTGCTAGATTAATTAGGCAATCTCATTAACTAACTGATCCTAGATTAACCTAATTATATTTATTAACAAATTATACTAACAGTTATTTATATATATATATAGATAAAATATATAATATATAAGATTTATAATTATATTTTTTTTATTTTTATTTGTCTAATTTTTCTGCAGGAATGATGCGTGCGGGACCCACCATGGCCACGTGGCAGGCTGCCACTGGCTGAGGCAGAGGGGGCGGGTCCCGCATCTGGCGACGAGCAGAGCAGTCGGCCCCACCAGAGCCACGCGGTGCGAGCCAATTGGCTGCCGCATAGCGGGAGGGCCCCATGCGGCGCGCCGCGGGTGGACAGCGGGTCCCACTGCCACGCGTCCCACTCTAAGGACGTCGCGTGGCCCCGCGGACCCCACTCGGGACACGCGTCCGCACCGCGGACGAACCCGCGGCACTTGGGTCGGGCCCTGGTTCGACCCGACCCGACCTCGCGACCATTCGCCTTCCCCTTCCTCGCACCAAGGCGAGGGGAGCTTGGGTGCGCTGCTGCCGACCCTACCGGCGGTGCCGGGTCCAGTTCGGATACCGCCGGGTAGAGCTCGTCGAGCTCTACCTTTGGAGGGGTGGATCGCCGCCGGAGGCGATCGGAAGGCGCGCCGAAACCTAACCCTAGGCGAAGTCGCTCGGAGCGTAGCGGAGGGCTTCGATCGATCGATCGATCCCCGCCTCCTCCGCTACGATTATTGCAGGCAAATGGATAATTATAAGAGAAGGAAGAGAGGGGTACCTGGAGTCGACCCGAGGCTGGACCGGAGAGGGGGAAGACGATCCTTCACGGGGCTTACCGCATCTCCATTAGTCCTCCCAGCAAGTGTCGAGGGAATGAGGTTAAAGGAGGCTGGTCGGCGCTTCCGGCGAGGCGGGGAGGGCTCCAGATTGGGCCGAGTCGCGGTGGTGCACCGCGTGGCGCGAGCGACGGGGCAAAGTCATCGAGGACGACGATTCGCAGCCGTCGGATCGATCCGATCCGACGGATAGATGGGTGCCGTCTGATTAGACAGCATCGTTTGGGGAAGTGAACGGCGCGAGTACTGTGCGAACGGCGCCGTTAATTTAATTAATTAAATAATAATTTTTTTTCCCAGAACTTTGAACATGTTTTTTCTAGCTAATTGAGGGGTGAGGAACGCAATGGTGAGGTTGGATTTTTGATCAGACGAGTATTTTAATTCCTTGATTTCCGGGGCATTTTTATTATTAAAATATTCGTCGAAATTTCGACGACTTCCGATTGACACGAAAACTTCACCTAAAGCTAATTTGGGGTCAATGAGCGCAATGGCGAAGTCCATTTTTTGATCGAATGTCAATTTAAATTGGTCAAATTTCAGGATTTCCAAATTTTCTAGAAATCAGGATTCGATCCATTTGACTCCTGATTTGGACTGGGTCTTAGAGGTTGACTCCATTTGACCTAATTAGCACTTATGATTAGTCTTAAGTCTTAGATTAGTCCTAATTGACTAAGGTAACAACCTGGGTTGTTACAGTCTCGCCACCCATCTATTTCATGCAGAAGCAGAATATTGGTGGGAAGAGATTCGAAATACCAAGTTTGATGACTACGAGTTAGAGGACATCCCCTGGGATGAGTTCGTTGAGGCCTTCAAGACTGAATTCATTCCCCATTCGCACAAAACATTATTGCAGACACAATCATGAGGTTGACTCAAGGGAGTCGTTTAGTAGCTGAATACAAAAAGGAATTTCATAGATTGATTCATTTCGTGCCAGAAGTTACTCATTCTGAGTCAGCTAAGTGCCACCGCTTTCTTTGTGGACTTTGAGGTTCGCTGAAGAACCAGATCGTGCCACTCTATCTAACTAGCTTCATCAAACTGGTGGAAACGGCTAAGGTGATTGAGCATCACCAATCTGAAGAGGATCTTAAGCAAAAAGCACAAACAACTCTAAACCCGCGGGGAAACTTCAAGAGACACAGATCTAACCCTACAAAAGTATATCAGCTAAAAGCTGCATCTACCGCCGAATAAACTCAAAACTGTACTAAGCCACATCCGTATGGCAAGTGTTACCATTTTGACCAGAGGTGTTTCAATTGTGGGAGTACAGGCCATCGGTTCTTTCAGTGCGACCACACGAAAACGGTAGATAGAGTTCCAATGAAGCCTTATCAGAAGAAGCAAGTGTTCCGAGCAACTCCATTAAACCGGAGAGAACCAAATCTAGCTATAATGCCAGCCCCTGCTTCTAAAGTTGCTCACACGCAACCACCAGCCCCCAATTCTCAGAACTATCAGCAACGGCAGCCTAACAATCGTCCTGCTGGTCCTGCACGAGTATATGCCTTAACTCCTATTGAAGCCACAGAAGATAACAATGTGGTTTCAGGTACACACTTCTAAATCTCTCTCCTGCTAAATTGCATTTCTATATTTTTAACCTTTTCAAGTTATTGATACGAAACTGTGTAAATTTAGGCACACTTTATTTCAATAACCAACCTTGTAATGTATTGTTCAATACCAGTGCCATTCACTCATTTATCTCTGAATGATTTGCCAAAATCCTTAAACTTCATGCATGCAACCTAGCACAAACGTTGAGTGTTGGGCTTCCATCTGGAACCCAACTAAGTGCCCATAAATTCTGTAATATCAAAGTCCCGATAAATGATCAAGAATTTTAGGCCAAACTAATCATCCTACCAATAGCTAACTTTGATATCATCCTTGGGATGAATTGGCTCAGTGACAACGATATTGTGATAAATTGGCATAAAAAGAAAGTCACTCTCCATTCCCAGGGCAAGCCTGAAATGTTTGTAGGAAAGACCAGCATGCAATTATCCTTAATAAATGCAATTAAGGCAGAACAGTTGATTGTTAGGGGTTGTAATGCTTACCTAGTTACCATGATGGGCAAAATAAAAGAGAGTATCTCTCTTGCTGATTGTAAGGTAGTCAAAGAATTTGCCGATGTATTTTCAGAAGATTTGCCTGGTGTACCTCCTTTCAGAGAAGTAGAATTCTCTATTGAATTGATCCCTGGCACCTAGCCGATATACAAAGCACCTTATAGGATGGCACCTAAGGAGCTTTAAGAACTCAACGAGCAATTCAAGAGCTCTTGAATAAAGTCTTCATCAGGCCAAGTATGTCTCCTTGGGGAGCGCCAATTTTATTTGTGAAAAAGAAGGATGGATCTATGCGTATGTATATAGATTATCGTGAATTGAATAAGGTCACCAAATACCCATTGCCTAGAATTGATGACTTGTTCGACCAATTATCCGGAGCCGTTATATTTTCCAAGATTGATTTAAGGTCTGGATACCATCAACTACGAGTAAAAGAAGATGATGTAGGGAAAACTGCTTTCCGTACCTGTTATGGCCACTTTGAGTTTTTGGTGATGTCATTCAGACTCACCAATGCACCATCAATCTTTATGGATTTGATGCAACGAGTGCTAAAACCATATTTGGACAAGTTTATGATCGTCTCCATTGATGATATCCTCATTTATTCCAAAACTTTGAGAGATCATGAAAAACATCTGAGGTTAGTGTTAGAAACTCTGTGCGAGCATCAACTATATGCCAAGTTTTCCAAGTGCGAGTTCTAGCTCAATTCCATTGCATTCTTGTGGCACATAGTCGATGCTCAGGGTATTGGGGTAGATCAGAGTAAAGTGCGTGCTATTCAGGACTGGGCTCAACCTAAGTCTGTCACCGACATTAGAAGTTTCCTGGGATTATCGGGATACTACAGAAGTTTGTTAAAGGCTTTTCCCAGATTTCTTCGTCATTGACTAAATTGACTCAAAAGGCCGTTTCGTTCATTTGGAGTCCAGAATGCGAGGAAGCATTTCAAACTCTAAAAGATGCACTTTCTACCGCTCCAGTTCTTGTTTTACCAAAAGAAGGTTTGAACTATCAAGTATATACCGATGCCCTAGAATCGGTCTAGGTTGTGTTTTAATGCAAGAGGGTAAGGTAATTTCCTACGCCTCTCGTCAGTTAAAACCCCATGAGCAAAATTATCCAGTTCATGATCTTGAACTTGCAGTCGTAATATTTGTCTTAAAATTATGGTGTCACTATCTGTACGGAGTGCAATGTTCAATTTTCACTGATCCTCAAAGTTTGAAGTATATCTTCACCCAGAGAGAGTTGAATTGCCGCCAGAGAAGATAGTTGGAGCTCATCAGTGATTATGACCATAATATCCAATATCATCCAGGAAAAGCGAATATAGTGGCTGATGCTCTTAGTCATCGTGCTACTTTAACCTCTATGATTGCATCCAGTTCTTTAGAACCTGAATTTTGTAAGCTCAAGATTTCTCCAGTCAGTGGCGATATGCTGAGTTCGCTATTAGCAAATATTAATGTGGAACCCACTTTCCACCGAGATGTCTCTATCTCGCAAACCAAAGATGATGAGTATTTGAAGTTTAAAGCCGATATCGAAGGTGGTCTTCATCATGATCTGTAATTGCGGAATGGTGTAATTTATCAAGGTAATCGATTATGGATTCCTAAGTCCATGCATCAAGAAGTTTTAGTAGAAGGCCATAATTTTGGATATCATATTCATCCAGGCAGTACTAAGATGTATTAAGACCTAAAACAATCATTTTGGTGGCCAGATATGAAGAAAGATATAGCTCACTTTGTGGCCAAATGTCATGCCTGTAATTTAGTAAAGGCCAAATACCAAAGACCCGGTGGTCTTCTGCATCCATTAGATATCCCTGAATAGAAATGGTTTGATATATCTATGAATTTTGTCATGGGATTGCCTCGTGCAAAATCAGGTGCCGATGCGATCTGGGTGATTGTAGACCGCTTAACCAAATCATCGCATTTTCTTCCCATCTGTCAAACGAATTCTATAGAGAAGTTGGCAAAACTCTACATCAAGGAAATTGTCAGATTGCATGGGATTCCAAAATCCATTGTATCTGATAGAGATAGCATATTTACTTCCAAGTTTTGGCAAGCTGTGCATCAAGACCTAGGTATGACTCTAGCTATGAGTACAGCTTTTCATCCTCAAATGGATGGTCAAATTGAAAGGGTGAACCAAGTTTTGGAAGATTTGCTTAGGCTATGTATTCTTGATTTTGCTAGTTCCTAGAAATATCACATTCCGTTAGTAGAGTTTGCTTATAATAACAGTTTTCAAGCTAGTATTAACATGGCCCCTTGTGAAGCCTGTATGATAAAAAATGCAGTACTCCACTAGCTTGGTCAAAAATAGGAAGCGTTCAGCTCTTTGGTTCAGAATTAGTTAAAGAAACTAGTAATAAGATCAAATTAATTCAGCAGAGAGTTTGTTCAGCTCAAGATCGTCAGAGCAAGTATCATGATTCTCGCCACTGTCTCCTAGAATTCAATGTGGGAGATTCTGCTTATCTAAAGGTCAGTCTAATGAAAGGTGTCTTCAGATTTGACGTAGCTGGGAAACTTAGTCCCTGCTATGTTGGACCTTTCAAAATTTTGGCCAAAGTAGGATCATCTGCCTACCGATTAAGCCTTCCCGATGGCTTTGCAACTGTGCATAACATTTTTCACGTATCATCATTAAGAAAATGTCTTCGAGACCCTTCTCATCTCGTTCAACTCCCAGCCATAGAGATTCAACCCGATCTTTCTTATATTGAAGAACCCGTCCGAATCTTAGCTTGTGATCAAAAACAGTTGAGAAATCGGTCGATTCTGATGGTCAAGATTCAGTGGAAGAACTGAACCCTGAATAATCTACTTGGGAGAAAGAGGTGGATATGCGCAATAAATACCCACAGCTCTTTGCGAACCCACGTATTATTCTTCTCTATTTTTCATCTTCTATATTTTACTTGATCTGTTGAATCCCATAATGCTTTTCTTTACTTAGGTGATGTCAGGGACGACATCGTTCTTAAGTGGGGGACTCTATAACAACCTTGGTTGTTACCATAGCTAAACCTAGGCTAATTAAGCTAAACCAAGCTTTAATTTTGATTCCATTAAACTCAATGGGTCATTTAAATCTAATCCCAAAAGTTTGGAATCAATTGGAGCTAAAATAGAGAATTTGGTAATTTTGGCTATTTTTAAGCTCTAAAAATTACCTAAATTAATTTTATCTCTAAATTAAAATCTAATTTTATTTTTGAATTCCTCATACCCTAATTAGCTAAGGGTGAATTTTTGTGAATTTTTGGAGCTCATTTGATCATAAATTAGATTTATAATATTTAAAAATAAATATATATTATTTAATTGATTTATTTATAATTAAATTATAAATTTAATTAAATTATAAAAGACGGGATTTGCTGTCGGGACCGCGGCAGATCCACTGCGGGGTCCCGACAGCGGGGCACCAGGTTAAGCCACTCGATGCATTGGCACGCATCCTGGCGCGAACCATCGAACGGTGGGATCTCCTCCGCATTATGATTAGATCCTATGCGTCGGATTTATCGCTAGCATCCGACGGCTACCATCAGATCCCATTTAAGTAACGCATCCGAGCCATCCGAGACCAATGGTCGATCCATCAGACGGCGGACACGAACCCGACCACTGTGGATCATCTCCCTCGTCTCGCCCCATCTGCGTCTGGTCCCCCCCCCCCCCGACATCCAGAAACCTCCCAGCCCTCGTGGCAGTACGGGAAGACCCCGAAATTCCCCTCCTGCCCTCAGCACGTTTGTCTTGCCGGTCGTCTTCTCCCCAAATTGCCCATAGCCGTTGGCCCGAGCCTTTCTCTTCGGCCCGAGCCTCCTTCTCATTGCCAAGCTCTAGAAACCACCCCAGAGCTCCCAGCTGCCTATAAATACCCCCAACACCTCTCAGTGAGTCCCTTTGCTCATTGAGTCTACTCAATTTCCCCAGTTGAAGCCTCTGGAGCTCCCATCTTCCTCGGTGAATTTTTGGCATTTCCAAAGCCTCGAACTTCTGATAAAGGGTCTGTCTGGTGTTCAGACCCCCTGTGAACCTTTGTCTGCTGGTTAGGAAGCTCCATCACACTTCAATTCTTCTCACCTGATCCTGCAACCCCAATTTTAGGTACAACCTTCTCCCATGGATCCCTTCCATCCATTTTCTCTTCTGTCCTTGAATTGAGCCGCTGTATGTCATCTAGATTACCTTAGACACCTAGGAAACCCAGTGTATTTATTGCTTGGGGCTAAGCTAGCTCGAATCGATCGTATTGATCGACTGAGCTAGCGACCGAGCCAATGGCTGCGTTCGAGTAAGGACCCAGTGATTGGCTGCACCCCATGTTATGAATTGTTGGTGGATCGACTCATCTCACCTCCCTGAAGGTGTAGGTATCGAGCTCGGGCCGGATAATGGCCTCTGTGAGGAGAATTGTCTCCTCACAGTGCGCCTGAAATGCCCATATCGAAGGCATCTCAGGTGAGTAGCACCCCGTCGATCCAGATGGGGGTTCTTAGTCCAATCGATGCGTTTCGACCCCAGGAACGTGTAGGGATCAAGCTGAGCTGTTGCTATCATCTGAGCGCCGAGAATTTCGACACTGAGTCTCACCTGGGACGGACCCGTCGAGAGGAGGAAGATGATGCACTGGCGCTTCGAGCCGGGCTGACCCCGACCCGCGCAGTCTTGATTTCGGGCTGCGTCGATTTAATTAATTATAGGAATGTATTTTTAAAGGTCATGTGAATAATTAATTAAATCTTATAGTTTTAATTTAAATAAAAATATAGATTAAACTAATTAAATAACTTTGGCTATACTGATCCAAATGGTATGATCCAATATACCATTTGAATCAGAAAAATATAAGGAATCTAAATATAAAATAAAATCATAGATCTAATGGTTGGATTTAAAAATATTTGCCCAACTCTTTGCTGTCCTTATTTAAATTATATTAAATTAAATAAATGAGGAGATTAAGGGCTCTGATTACTCTCTGAACCTTAGAGAATAATTTCAGACCCTTAAAACTAATTTTGAATATTAATTTCTCTTAATCACTCCTTAATCACCCTAATTAGGGATTAGTAAAATTAAACCTAATTAAGCCTCTGATCTTGATAGAGATTATTCCTAAAGCTATCCTAAGTATACTAGAACCATTTGGAAAGGTTGGATTGCCCTAAGATGCCCTAAATTTACAAATCCCCACAATTGGCTTAAATAAGTGATTAGTGCTAACTAGCTTAATTAAGTGGTCAAAATCCAAGATAAATGTATTTCCCACCTTATTTATTAGTATGGGACACATTAAAATAAATTATGATTAATTTGGACAATTAAACCTTAAAATTCCAATTTTTGGCCTTAAGAGGGGCATTTTGGTCATTTTGATCAAATATGCTTAAATGCCCTATAAACCTTGAAAATTTCAGTAATCTACCCTAAAATAGAGTAGAAATGTTCTCTAAATTCTCATACCAATATTAATACTAATGTGATCCTTAACTTAAGAAATCTTCAAATAAGCCCTAATTAAGACACTTAGATCTTAAGTAACCTAGAAGAGGTATCCTAGTTTAATGCTTAATCCATATATCTAAGATTGTCAATTATCACCTTAATGAGTTCAATATAGTTAGATTATAAACTTAAATTCTAAAAGAAATACAAATGGAAACTCCTAAGTTAAAATCTAGTTTAATGTCTAAAGTGATCAAACATCAGATCCTTAGATCTTAGATCTTAGACTTAGACCTTCAATTTGAATTGAACCATCTCCAATTGAAATTCTTTAAATAATTGATTGTTTAACCCTTTGCAGCCTTCCTTGGGGTATAGGGTGATTCAATCTATGAGATAATGAAATAATCATAAAAGATTGAATATAGATCTTAGATTCACAAAAGTTCTTAATTGATTATTTTATCTTATGATTAGTAGAATAACCTTTCACCAAGTTCTTAGTTCTTGGATCTTTCAGCTTATAGGATTCCTTACCTTTAATTTTGGTAATAATTGTGAACCCTAGATTCTTATTTGGACACCCCCCTTGGATTTAGGTTTTGAACACCAAAGTGGAGTTCAAATCCAAGATCCTTAAATCTTGGTTTACTTAATCAAGATTTGGGTAGAAGAGTAAAATATTAATAAATTAGGTCGTTGATTTATTTACTTAAACTATATAGTCATCACATGATTTGGATTAGAACTTGTTAAGTTCTAATGTTAACTATAATGACGTAAATCAGAGATTCTACTCGATAGCTAGTTATCGGAGATCACTTGTACATTCTCAGAATAGTTAGATTGGATAAATAGACAATAATAAATATCACATAAGTCTAAATTGAGTCCCTTGCTTACTTTCATTTGATTTGCTTTGCATACCTTGGATATTGAGCCTTATTCTTTGACCATAATAGGAGAACTTAGGATATGGATGATACATCCTAAGTTAGTATTTGAATTGCATATTATTTAGTTTTGCCTTGTTTGTAGTTGGTAGAATATGTTCTAGCTTAGTCTTCCTCTTCAGTAGTAGTATTGTATAGAGTGGACTCAGACCTAGCATATTTGGATGGCTAGGCTGGGGATTGATTGATTGATATTGGAGGCCCTATATGGCCTATTGGCTGGTATGGCAGTACTATCTTAGGGTTATTGCTACTTTAGCTAGTTTATTCAGTATTGTTTTTTGTTTTGCTTTGCCATATGCTTCAGTGGCCTTATTTTCAATACTTGCTCGCATGCCACATGTCTCAGTGGCTTTACATTGATTGCTTTACTTTTGCCACATGTCTCAGTGGCCTTTCTTTTCCTTTTTCTTAATTAGCATGTTGTATGTATACTCACCTAGTTTACTTATATATATTGGCATGTTTAGGATGTTAGAATTGCATGTTTTTAGTACTTGTGTTTCTTTTGTATACCCAGCATGTGTTAATATGATCACAAGCATGTTAGGTTCATAATTCTATTATAATTGATGTTTCTTTTTAGCTTTTAGCCTCACCTTGTTTATTTTATATTGTATGTTCTTCATACTAGTTGATGGCTACAAATGGATAGTTTATAGTTACCATTTCTCCATAGCTTGTTGCACCTATTACTACTTGCATGTTTAGCTAATTTAAATGTGATATTTTTAAAATATTCAGTTCATTAAAATAGCCTAAAATGTACTTAGACAATTGTCTAATTGTAACCTTTTTGTTTTGTTGGTTGGGACCCTAGCATTTGTGATACCGACAAATGTCAGATTCAGACGTGTTCGTGGGCAGTGTTGCGGAAGAGGAGCAGGTTCAGGAGGAGGATCGTGCTGCTACTATTCAGATAGATTTTGCATTTTTATTTCAGTGAGTTTGAGAGACATCTTCATTCTCTTTAAAATTCAATTTGTAATTACTAATTCTGGATGTGTTTCATTTCTGCATTTCGATGAGTTAATATATTGTTTTCCCTCTTTCTACTATGTATGCTTGTGGATGTTACTACTCGCCTATTGTTTCCGGACTTTGATATTTACATATATATATATATTGATGAATGTTTTAGTACTTGGTGACAAGTCCTTAGCTTAAGGCATGTTGGGTTTACCTAACTTTACTTAAGTTGGGGGTTTGACACTGTTGGAGCACCGTACTTCCTTATTGTTAGTACGGGGGGCCCAAAGTTAGTTACCTTAATCAAAATCATGCAATGTGCTCTAAAAGGATAGCTTTAGATATTTAGTTTGTTTAAAACTGCACTTATCGAAATGCATAACGATAGGAGGAGGAACTCGATCACAATTTATTATCTCAAACTAAGCAATCAAGTTTGCCCAATTAGGAAACACCTAGACTTAGAACATTTACTCTAAGTTGAACTGCACTTTTCCAATTACATAGGATAAGACAGAGACTCTACAATCTTACTTAGAGTGACTTGACCAATCCTAGTATCTTACTGAAAGAATTTAGTACTATGGGTATACACTTACACAATTAACTGATAATCTATTAATTTTTCCCCAAGTCTATTTAAATAACAAGGACTTTCAGACTAAAGAACCCTTACTCCATTGAAAGGTACTACACTAGTTTCCAATGATGTCCTAATGTCACTCAATTTAAGTTACTACCACGTGGATGAATCTCATATTAAGTTCTCAGGAAATCTTACCACAAGGATCTTAGATTAAACTTCTAAGGTTAATAAGGACCATCTAAGTTCCTACCTTAAAATGTAAACAATAGGCTCTTCTTACCTCAATAGATTAGTTAATTAAAGCTTACAAATACTGATTTGTTCAAGCTAAGGCAAGATCATAATGATCGTGCACGTATAACTAAAAGGAAATCTAAGTTCTAAACTTAACATTTATTCTACAGTCTTAGTTTTTAAAAAAAACTTGATTTATCTAGATAAGATGGGCAAACCCATCTGATCAACCCCTATGCTAAAATCATGGGATTAAATCTCATTAAAATGGTTAAGAAATATTGGCTTATAACTCCATACATTTTATAGGTTTCATATGCTAATAATCTAACTTAAGAGAAAATCATGGATTTAAAAGTAATTGTTCAGATTTACCCAATCATATAATTTTATTATAGGCCTTAGCACTTTTAATTCAATGATTTAATATCAATATCAAATCAGATGTATTATTAGAATGATGCCAGTTGAATTGTCTTTCAATCAAGATTATTTGATTTAAGTGATTAAGTGTTTAGATCTTAATCAGATAAATTAGGGCTTAACCCCTAACTTAAGACAATCAAGAACAATAGTTTAATTTATGGATCAATGACAAATCAATGTATTATTGGTGTATTATTGAAGTTTAAAATTCAAGATTTAGGATTAAGCATTAATGGCTTAATCATTTACTTAATGCTTTTAGGTTCAATATGTATCTATGCCAATTTCAAACCATTAAAGTGTTCAAGCTCACTTCATGGTTTGTTAACATTCAACTTACTGAAATGAAAGCATAAGAACATGGACTTATATAAAACAGAAAGTAATTAAGGCTAATCAAACACTAAATTAAGAAATATGGATTAGCACTTAATTACAAATCCAGCCATTGAAAATTCATGAAACTTAGCAGGGGTGTTCTAATAAATAATATAACTAATCAACGATTATAATTAAAGACTTTGGCTAAGTAAAAACCCTAATTTTTACTAATCATGAATTTACAAGATTATGGCATAATTATGAAAATATAATTCAAAATTTTAATTCACCTAGCACATGCCTTCTATAATGTGAGATAAACATAATGGCACCTAAATCATGCAATTTAGCTAAGTACACATGCTAATCAACCCTAATTAAGTTTTGCAATAATTAGACTAAATTAGAAAATCTAACCATTAAAATTAAAATATTATTTTATATTATAATTCCTTATGTTTTTTTGAATAATTTGATATACAAGATCATAGGGTTTGAATCAGTGGATCAAAAGTTATTCCAATAATTTAATTTGTATTTTCTTAATTAAATTTTCTTATAGTTTTAATTAATTAGATTATTTTCCTTAAAGAAAATAAATCCAATTGGAGATTAATAAACCATGGGCTCATCCCATTAGCAAAAGACGTGGGTCGACCGGGGCCCGAGAGACCCGAGACTATCTCACAGTGCGGGTCATGGGTCAGCCTAACCCTCATAGTATCAGTGTCCCTGTTCTCTCGTCCCAACCATAAGTCGATTAGGGAAACTCTAATCTCCTAATTCTCATGCATCCATGTCATGGCACGACCAACCAAAGGTCGCTACACCTTCACCATGACCAGACGCACCGGTAGAGACCCAAAGCCCCAAGTGAGGTGGTCTGGATTGCCCAGACCTTACTCACCTGAGAGCTTCTATTATGGAGCTACTGTGGGGAGTTAATTCTTCCCCCATATGGCATAATTCACCCTGGGTTTGATCCCTACATCTTTAGGGAGGTGAGACAAATTGAACCTCCATGTTTGTTAGGTCTAGGGTGGCCTAGATGATGGGTCCTTACTCAGACCCAGCCCCCTTACGAGGTTTAGCCCAATCTATCAATTTCGATCCATCGGGACTAGCCTAAGGCTCAATTATGATTTGTCTGAGTTTGATTTTACAATTACATGCCATATGAATCAAATTAGTAGAGTATAGGGCTCATTGGCTCAAAGCTTACAAAGGGGGATACCTAGTTCTTCGGTTGAGCTTTGGCTAATTGACAGGGGGCAAGACAAGGGCTAGCTACGCTTCCAGAGGGCTCTTAGGGTTCATGAACTCCAAGAGACACCTACTATCAAAGGTATACATGTATGGGATGCCTGGGAGAGCTCGAGCAAACCGAAAATGGCATAGAGGATGAAGTGTGGCACCCCACCCCTTAACTACTAATAATCAAGGCTAAGGAGAGGTGTGTCACTTTGGAAAATCCCTCACTTATTATTAGATTAATGTGTAATCCTCAATCCACTAATAAGAGAAAGATGTGCCCTAAATAATACAGGAGAATCATTCACTAAATATATACATTCATCAGAGTACAGAAGCAAAGTCAATAAAATATATTATATCCAATTCACCATAATACAAGTAAGAAGTAAACATGTAGCTCAAAATAAATAAGTACAGTAACAGAACATACATAAATATATGAATTATTATAAATATTAAATAAGTCTTAATGAAAATGATAAAGCTTTCATCCTCGCAAAAATAAAAGAGAAGTTAAGCTAAGGATCTTCAGCGATAACACACTGCTCCTCCTAAATCTGACCTTCAGAAGGCTCAACTATCTCGAATAACTCAGAATCAACTATTATCGGTTTCACAATGATAGGACCCCAGCCAAAGAAAAGAAAATTTTA
Source organism: Gastrodia elata (assembly GCA_016760335.1). Lineage (NCBI taxonomy): Eukaryota > Viridiplantae > Streptophyta > Magnoliopsida > Asparagales > Orchidaceae > Gastrodia > Gastrodia elata. The sequence continues at coordinate 32,261,300 of CM028678.1, read as the reverse complement.
GTTAGACATATTGTCTAAATATATTTTAGGCTGTCATATTTCATAAATTTTATGACATCATAATTTTATTTAGATTATAAAATAAATAAAGTGTATGGGTGCAACAAGTATACAAACGGATATGGAAAGTTATAAATACAATATTTATAACTGAGCAACATATGATGCAAAAGAACATACCTCAATACTAAGCTGTAACAAGGCTATATATATATATATATATATATATATATATATATATATATATGTATATATATATATATATATATTTATATATATATAAAGTAAGAAAATTATATGAAAGAAAATACTCATTCTAAACATGTTGATGATCATATGAAATATGCAAGTCTAATAGTAAGTAATCAATCTGTAATAAGTATAAGTAAATAGTAAGAAATCTAGCATCTTATAGGTAAGTAAGCAGGTAAAGTAAAGCTGACTAAGATAAAATGTAATAGTAAATGATAAATATTAAACATGTATATAATAACTACCATATTAGAAGAAAGTTAATCTAGCATGCTACAACAAGTATATGTATTTTCCAATCGTCATCTAAGGCTAGGCCGGAATAACATAACAGAAACTAAACTGAAGAGACAGTAATCACAAATACAGTAATGTCTTAGTTATTTACTTTACTTCTATGGACATATCTAGAAGTAGCTGAGGATACAAGCACGGCTGCAAGACTAAGCGGGTTTTAACTTAACACAACACTCCTCAATAACTAATGTTAAGTAATCCTTATTTCTCCTTACCCCTGTCCAGTAGGGTAAAATACGCAAGATCAACAAGTAACTGAACCCTATACAAATGTTCTCCTAGTTATTCTATGTTTTCATTTCATGCAATAATGATATCTTGTATGGCATGTTCAAGGAATAAGGCACATAGTACAAGGAATGTGAAAGCACAAGTAAAATAATAGTAAGCAAGGGACTCTACTACACAAGGTGACATCAGTTATTAGCTACTTAAACTTTTATAACTATTCCAAGCTACACAAGTTCAGGATCTCTAATTCCTACTATCGAGTGTAACTTAGAAGCACGGCCTTATAAGTTAAAAGCAATTAAAAATGGTCAGATTCTAATTTTATTCAATCAATAACGAATATAAGTTAAATAAAAAATCATCATATTCTAATTGATGAATTTAGACGTTCTAAACTAAGATCTGATCAAGATCTACTAAGCTAGAGATTATGAATTAAATACCACAAATTGAGTTTAATAATCCAAAGGGTAAAGTCAAAGGACTAAAGTTTAAGTCTAATTATAAACTAATAATCAAGGCAAATTTTATTAAGCACAATCAAGCTTAATAGAATAATTCTCCTAATCTTAATTTAAAGTTGAAAGATAAAATAATCAGAATTAAAGCATGAAAATCTAGATACTAATAAAACTAAGGTTCCATTGAATAACCCATTTTATTTAATGAATGAAATCTAACTACTATCTATTCCTAATCTTAAAGAAAAGATCTTAAGTAAAGTGTAGATTCCTAATATGCTCCTAATGAAATGACTTAGAGAATTTTAGAATTTGATAGAATTTATTATAATTTGCCACCATTTGTTGATTTTGTTCATTTAAAGGAGTTAAGGATGAGTTTTAACTAAGTTGAGGGATAATGAATTTTACTTAGGAATTTTACAAGTCTTAAATTGAATTTTCAACAATTCACTTAATTTATGAGTTTAAGAGTTTAATTTGATTTTAAATTAGTTTTATTAATGATTTTAATGATCTAAATCATATTTTAGAGGTTAAGGGCACTTAACATAAATTTTGGGCAAAATAATCATTTTACCCCTACTTAAGGGTCTAAATGCTACTTTTTGATTAAGGGCTCTAATTTAGATTTTATTGATGCCAAATAATTTTTTACCATCTAACATGAAGATAGATCGTAGGTACATCAAATTTGGACAAGTATTAAGTCCTATGGGTTCAATTTAAGAATTTTAACCTATAAGGGTATTTGGTAACTATACTAAGTGAAGTCTAAAAATTCAGTTGATTTATTGATGTTTACTATCCAAGGATTCCATAAAGTCTAAGAACACTAAATTCTGACATCTAATGATTAAGTTATGATCATTTCAATGTTAGGATTCTATTTTCATGAAAATGGGTCAAAACCTAATTTTTTTTATATTCAAAAATCACATATAATTGTATACAACGCTTAAAAATTTCCCATTAGGGTCCTAGGGTCATTAAAATATGAAAAATGTAAAGTTTCGGCCATTGTGGACAGTTTTGGGTAGTTCCGGATAGTTCTAGGCGCTACGGCCCGTCGTAGCGCCTTCTGGTCGAAAGCCAGCGCTACGGCGCGATGCAGTGGATCTCAGCCCTGTGGCACGCAGCAATGCTCTCAAGTACTGTGGCACATTACAAAACCAGATTTCCCAAGAGCTAGATTCTACGGCGCTGTAGTGCTCCCTGCTCAAGAGCCAAGAGCTACGGTGCGCTGCAACGCTTTTAGACATTGTGGTGCACTGCGACGGATTTTAGTGCTGCGGTGCATTTAATTTAATTTCATCAAATTTATATGCCACTGCGGCGGATTCAACCTGAGACTCGGGCGCTACGGTGCGCCATAGCGCCTGACGGTGATTTTGCCTATGAGAAAACTGTGACGGGTCTCCTTTCACATTAAAATACTCCTAATTTATAGCACCTCACGTGCGGTGCCATATATTAATGAAAAGGTATTTTCGAGACCTTTCCTTTGATATCAAAATCAGCACAGAACAATTATTTTAATAGCACAAACAGAGAGGTTAAATGTTCAGATATGTAGGAAGATGGAAAAATATAGCTAATTTTCTTCCCTAAAATTTTCTATCTCAAGGAGCTCTAATGGATTACATATCTTAATCATAGATTTCTAAGGATTCAAAATATGCATAAGAGCAAAATTAAGTAACCATTGAATCCATTCAATGGGGGAAAAGGAGGTACATTAGACTTGCAAATGGAAGTTCCTTCTAGGGATCCTTAAGAACCTAAGAGCTTGAGAAGCTGGAGAGCTTCTCTTCAACAGCTAGCACAGAAAAAATGAAGAAAGGATGGGGGGCAGGTTGAGTTCCCCATTTAAGGAGAAGGGAAGCTTGCCATTGGAGGGGATGGGCCTGAGTTGTCTCATCCTACTTGTGGATATGCGGCTGGCAGGAGGTGGAGAAGATGGAAGGCTGAGCATGACAGGGAGGCTGAAGGGAAAGGAAGCTCAGAAATGCAGCAAGGATAAGGTAGTTATGGGCCTGGGGGGGTTGGTCTTTTAAGGAGAAGGGAAGCTTGCCATTGGAGGGGATGGGCCTGAGTTGTCTCATCCTACTTGTGGATATGCGGCTGGCAGGAGGTGGAGAAGATGGAAGGCTGAGCATGACAGGGAGGCTGAAGGGAAAGGAAGCTCAGAAATGTAGTAGGGATAGGGTAGTTATGGGATCCAGCTAAGGAAGAAGGAGGAAGAAGACAAAAATAGAGGTTTTAATTCCTTTATTTAATTATCATTTGCTAAAAAAATCAGATTTTGTAAATATGCTCCAAAAAATCTCAAAATTTCACCCTTAGCCAATTCAAGGGTGAGGAACACAACTGCAAAATCGAATTTTGATTTTGACGACAATTTAATTTTTTTCATTTTCCTAGGCATTTAAATATTATTAAAATATTTGACAAAATTTTAATGACTTCTCATTGCCACCAAAATATCACCCCTAGCTAATTTGGGAGCAATGAGTGCAATGGCGAAGTCTAATTTTTAATCTGAGGTCAAATAAGTTAGGTCAATTTCCAAGGTTCCTAGAATTTCCAGAATTAGGATTTGATCCATTTGACCTCTAATTTGGACTAGGTCCCGATGGTCAACTCCTAATTACTTAATTAGTGCACTAAGATCAAAATCAGAACTTAGATTAGTCCTAATTAGCTAGGGTAACAACTTAGGTTGTTTCATGATGACTCCAATTGATCAGCAAGCCGATCCTAGGAGTAGACCTGAGGCTATTATAACTTCAGAGAAGGAATGGGAAGGTTCCAGAGGTAGGGTCTTGGGCTAGGGAGGCCCGAGAGATCGGGCCATGGCCGAGTTCTCAATTTTTCAAATTGAGCTCGGCTGAGTCATGAGGTCTAATTAGGGCTCTATACCAAGACTGGGGAGATCCTAACAACCTGCTGAGGTGGACACGTGAGTAGGAGATAGGCCCGATAGCTGGTTGTACGGAGGATCCTTGGGCACAATTTAAGACAAAGGTCCACATTGTCGGGACCTCTGGATGCCATCTGATATATTGATCAGATGGTGGAATGTCTTGGATCTCTTGGATCCTAATGGTCGATCACAGGAGCGATCCGAGCCGTAGGATCCACGGGTTAATTTAACGGTGGATCCGCTGCTGCGTGGATTTGGATTCCAGCCGTCAGATCCACAAGAGGAACAGTAGGATGGAGCGGGGCTCTACTGTAGTGTGACCCGAGCTCCACAGCAGATCGTCCACAGTCCGCACAGCAGATCCAGAACAGGTAGTTTAGTTTAGGGTAGATTTGCAAAATTAATTTATTGGGATCTCATATGTACAATTATCCCAATTAAATTAAAATTGAATTATGGTCCAAATGACCTCCAAAAATTATCAAATTTTCACCCCTAGCTAATTTGGGAGTGAGGAATTCAAAAATGCAATCAAATTTTAATTCTGAAATCAAAATATTTTAAGTCTAATTTAAGGCATATAGACTGGTCAAAAGGCGAAGTTGATTTAGAGAGATTCGATTGACCTCAAATTTTTGGGGTTAGCTTCAATTGGTGTTCTAAATTCAATGGAACTAGAATTAATGTTCAATTAAACTAAAATTAAGCACGGTAATAACCTAGGGTTGTTACATTTCTCCACCGCTTAAGACCCTCTATTAGCTCGATCTATCATTCAAAGAGCTTGCAAGCCATCCTCGGACCTCATCCCAAGCCAGCACCCAACGATTCAAGCTGAACCTTCATGCTTCAAGATCTGAAGGTACCCAACCTCCTCTATGAATATCCATTTGATTTCACTTTTATAATACTTTACTTAATTTCATTCAATCGTTTAATTATGCAATTATTTCTACCATTGTGTAATCGACCTTAATTGAGATTGACTCTTGCTAGATTGTCAGCCAACTTTTCTCTAACCCTGGAAATCTTAAAGCATCATTCTGCTGAATGAAGGAGAAATGGAAGGGTTTCATCTTAGGTTCGTTTTAAAGGCCGAGTCATGAGGTTTCTAATGGCATGCGATTCGTATTTTGTGGTGCTCGGTGCTTCGATCTGGGTGATTCCCTAATTCCATCTACGTATCCTTGGCAGGGAAGGGGAAGAACCAACCCGACTTTGGGTCGGGCTTGACTGATCTGCGAATGGGCTCTCAATCCATTTGCTTGTGCCTTCTACGTGGCAGTGTGAGTGGGTACCACTAGCACGTACTGTGCAAATGCATTAGAAATTTCATTATGTTATTTAAATTGCTATAATTAGTACAATTAATTATCAAATCTTTAATTATTTATATCTTAAACATTACAAATCCAAATATAGCAGAGTTATATCTCATTTTGCTCAAAATAATATGAAGATTAATTTAGTAGTGTCAAAATTTTCATTGATTGTATATTTTTGCTAATGACATTTTAAGTCCTCTTAAACCTCTCATTTAAATATAAATATTCATTAGCTTATAACTTAGTCAATTTAGTTTCAAATTATATGATCAAATATACCATTTTGATCAGTAGAAGGCAAAGAACAGTAAACTGCAACAAATTTTCAATTTTGGTGGCTAGATTTCTTAATTATCCCTAATGACTATATAATCACCCAAAACCTTAATTAAGGCCTAGATTAAATAATTGAAGTCCAATTTGAACAAACTCACTATCATTGTGATCACTATCTTGACTAAATTTGAACACTAATTAGGAAAATTGGGTTTTTGGACCCCACTCTTAAACTTCCTTATTTACTCTTTTAGGTTAAATCTTCTTTTGCTCATATCTTTATCATTTGACCTCAAAATTTAGCAAACTTAGTTCTTATGGAATTCTTAGACATAGTATAATCTAAGTATAACAAAAATATTAGATTTCCCTACATTATTTCACTAATCAACCCTTAAGGAGCTTAAACCTTAATTTGAGCTCATTAGCCTTAATCCTTTGCCAAATTTGATGTTCTTAGTGGCAATCTTCATATTAGAAGTAAGAAACCATTTGGTATTAATAAAATTAAATTTGGAGCCGTAAATCTTAAAATCTCATTTTTGACCCTTAAGGAATGGCATTTTGGTAATTTTTCCTAAATTTTGAATTAAGTGCCCTTAAATCATAGAATATTTTATTTCCCTTAAATCAATAATGTAATTATGTATAAAATCAACTTCTATATCTTATAGTGATTATTGTGATTTATTATCTTGATCAAAATATTAGGCCCTTTTAATTTTCTCTTAAATAAGAGAACCAGCATGTAATGATCTTTAATTAACTAATAAGAGGTATTTGATTTATCAAATAATCCAATCTTAATATTTTAATGATTTATCTCATGATTTAATTGTTAAATTCTAGAGTTTTAGCATTAAGTAAATTGCATCCTTAATTTAACTCTTTCAATCAATAATTTTACATGTGACTCTGTATATAATCATACTTATCAAGAATTTAGTTTAGTCATAGAATTTGTAAATGATAGATGGCATGATTAAAAACTTTCAATCTTTAAGAGTTAAGTTAAGTAATATCATTAAGATGATTAATATAACTATGGCTATAACCGGGATGACCTTGAGGTTGGAAATGCCTTATTGAATACACATTGAGGTAGGCCCTCAGATGAACCTCACGAACTCTATAAAATTGATCTTTTTCCTTGTGGTTGAATTAACTTGATAAACTATATATTGAATTTATTCAATTGTTGTAGTTCATCCAATTTAAATGACTTATATGCCACCTCCTTGGAACCGATTGATAAGAACCTACTATAATGGAGAACAGATTCAATAGTTTGAAATTCCTTATTTATTAAACTAGTCTGTGTAGAACTATAAATGTTGATAGCATTAGTATTTTCATGTGGAGATTGTAGTGCATATCCATAAAACTAATTTTATTCAGTAAAGATAAGAAATTGGTTGATTCATCATGAATGGAATTGTAGAATTATAGTCTTATCTTAGATGAACATGCAAGTTCAAATCATGATAAATTTCCCATTTCTAGCAAGTGTGTTAAATAAACTAAGTGTTTCAAATTTTCTTTCTTAGCACACTTTAAGTTATATTTATAATTAGGAGATTGTATAACTTAGTTTGAGATAATAAACTGTAAGAGAGTTGCGTCCTCTTATCTTTATGCTCATTGATAAATGTATTTAAACAAACTAAGTGTTTCAAGTTGCCATTCTTAGAAACATAGTAATTATGTATATGTACTCCTAACATGTGATGACTTAGAAAGTTATAAAATATAGTTAAATAGAACTACAAATTTTAGTTGAACAAATTTGATTTATAGAAACACTTGTGATCAAGTTTTAAATTTACAGAAGTTACAAGTAAATGTATTATTAAGATAATCCAAGAAATGACTTCTTTTGTTTATTCTTTTCTTAGTTTTTAATGATTTAAGAAAAATCATATTATTTTGAAGGCATTTTTGCACACACTTCATAAGAATATGCATAAGTGACAAACTGTAAATACACGTCTACGCTTGCACACAAGTGTACGTGGTCTGAAGTAATAAGTGGAAAGTGTGACTTTCCAAGAATTTATCGAACCACAGAGAATTGGTTGATTTGGCACTAAAGTATATCTATTCTCACTAATGTTTAAGCTATAGTATGTATTGGTTGGTTGGTCTAAACTTAGCACGAATATACACTAAGTAAATAATAAGATTTAAAGAAAGAGGAGAGTTGGGCCCATCCCACATGCAATGATATAATACTTGTGTAGATTTATTTCTCAAGCTTTATCATTTAGTTTAATTGAAATCAGGTGCACATTGTTGTCCTTTAGTCTAGCTCAAAGGCTTACAAGTTCAAATCTCGTGCACAAAATGAACTTACATTCGGTTCTACTTTAGCACAAAGATTCTTGTAAGATTCTTGAGATTTAAGGTTAATTCATTTTCTCCTTATTTAAGGAGAGTTTAAATTTTCTTAAATCTTAGGATCTCACAAGCATTGATTTTCCACTACGAGCATCACTTCGCATCTCACATAGCTGAGATGAGAGAATCACATGTTGGGCTCAACGACTATGTCACTTAGTTCATGAGCACTCAACACTTCATTACTCAATCTCAATTATGTGGAGCTAAGGAGCTCATTTAGTGGGTCTTAGCATCACTTGCATCAACTCTTAGATTGAACTTAGGTTAAGGTGCATTGAGCTCAAGAACCTTCTCACATGGTTCTAAGCTTCCATGCACTCAAAATCTACCACCCAACCTAAGGGGAGCTAAGGAGCACAAGATAATTAGATCTTGGATTTTTTTAGTTCTTTTCTCATAAACACATCAAGACTAATTTATATGAAAATTTCTTAGTAAGACATTAAAATCACAAATATATTATGCTTGAGGGAAAACACTCATACATCAATATTAAATCATGCATCATGGGACTTCATCCCAACCCTCCCTAACAGGAGTTTAGCTACTCATTACATAAGAAAATAAGGAAGACACATACATAGATAAAGACCTTTTCATGGTCACTAAATAGAAAATACAAGATTGAGTTTAGAAGATACTATGAACGCTCTGTAGAAGTTCTCCAAAATTCTTCTTCTCCTTCTAACTATCCTCTCCTTAGGTTGCTAGTGCTGCCTTCTTTCTCTTCTCCCTTTGCAAAAGCTTGCCTTACCACCCTTGGGGAGTTCTCTCTTCCTTTGGCTCTCCTCCTTATTTAGAGAATTTTTGCTAAAATTGTGAACCCTCCTCTAGTCAAGAGGAGGGGTATTTATAGTAGCGGGGGGGCTGCATGCTCCTCTCCTCCATAAGCAACCAGAATTTCCATAAAAAATGGTGAATTCATCATTGCACTAATTTTTAATTTATGGTGAGGTGACAATAATCTCATTTCTTTAGCCACAACATCACCTCAAAGCTTCCCTTTTTTTACAAAAATGGCTGCTGCGGGAAATGATGGCTGGAGAAACATTCAGGATAAAGGTCATGTCTCCAGCCGCATTAAATGCATTGTTTGGGAAAAATTTTGGTGGGCCGCTGCAGCGCGCTGTAGCATGCTGCAGTGTGCTTTAGCATACCCTGGTCCCTAGCAATTTAGCCAAGTCCTCTGCTGTAGACCACTGCAGCGCACGACCGCGTGTGTAGCGGTTGATTCCGCAAACACTATTCACTTAGTTCTTTTTCCTGCATTTCATATAGAGAAATATTTCTGCGGCAGACCGCTGCAGCGCGCGACCGCGCGCTGTAGCGGTAAATTCCGTGAAAAAACACTGTTCAATTAGTTGGGCAGCCTGATTTATATAGCCAAGTCCTCCGCGATAAACTGCTGCAGCGCGCAACTGCGCACTGTAGCGGTGAATTCTACGAAAAAACTGTTCAATTAGTTGGGCGGCCCGATTTATAAAGTCAAGTATTTTCGCGGTAAACCGCTGCAACGTGCGACTGCGCACTGTAGCAGTGAATTCTGCAAAAACACAGTTCAATTAGTTGAGCCCCTTTTTAATAATCATAAATATTTCTGCGGTAAACCGCTGCAGCGCGCGACCGCTCGCTGTAGCGGTGAATTCTGCAAAAAAACACTATTCAATTAGTTAAGCCCCCATTTAATAATCATAAACATTTCTGCGATAAACCACCGCAGCACGCGACCGCGCGCTGCAGCGGTGAATTCTGCGAAAAACACTATTCTATTAATTTTCATAAAGTCCAGATATTTCCACTGCAACCCGTTGTGGCGCGCGGTCGCGCGCTGCAGCGGTTTTCCTTTAGTAATTTTTAAAAACCTGCAGAAATACCTTATAATTCATATGAATTCCATTTTCCTAAAAAAGATAGAAAAATTTGATTTTAGGAGCAGCATAAAGATCTTAAATAGATTAATTTTCCCCTTTATTTAGATATAATTTATAGATTCATCACACCCCCACACTTAAATTCTTGCTTATCCTTGAGTAAGCTCAAAATGATAATTTTTTCTGTATTTGAATGGATGAAAGTCACAATGATGTAATTGAAATAAGTATAAGTGAAAATATGTGCATGGCAAGAAAAAATGAAATGAACATCGTAGCAATCTTAATATTTTCAATTAAGTCACTACGGTGGTTAAGTCACTAAATCTCCAAATATTTGAATTTTTGAATACTTGATAATAGGTGATGGGTTCCATACATTTTTGATTTTTAGACTAAAGACATAGTTTAGAGATTCTTAGAGTTGTGCCATATGTGCTCCTTCTTATAAATCACAAAGATGAAAAGTTTTTAAAGGAGATATATTTTTCTTCATCCTTTCTTATTTTGTTCACTTGGGAGAGATATTTTTCATCATCTATTTTTTCATAAATATTTTGTTCTTTTCATCCTTATGGAGAGATATTTTTCTTCATCCCTAACATCTTTGTGATCATGCAGTCTTACGGAGCCTAGCACACTTCATTTAGAATCCATACAATATATTTTTTAGTTTAAATCCTATGTCTTCCCCCACACTTAGCTCAAGTATTTATTTAAATTTTTGGAGATTTAGATTTTCCTCCATTCATTCCTCAATCTCACATTTGATTGCTTATAATTCATTTAATTATTTTTTTTGCTAAGCATTCTTTTACTTATATTTTATTTGATTATTGTATTTTTGTGATTTTCATTTCTTTTGAAAAATTCAAAAAAAGTATGTTACTTAAGAATAACTCAATAAATGCAGGAATATGAGAATTCATAAATTGCAATCTCAAAATAAAAATAAACTACAATAAAGATAAAAAAAAGTGAAAAAGAACAAATACAACCTAGTTAGTTGTTGGGTTGCCTCCCAACAAGCGCTGGTTTTAGTATCTCAGCTTGACATAGGAAAGAGCTTATGTGATTCTTTCATCAGGGAGGTCTTGAAGGGTCCATCCCTTCTCTTGAAAGACTCCTTCCTCCAAGTATAACTTCAGACGATCTCCATTCACCTTGAAAAAGCTATTATTTGAGGCAACTTCGACATCTCCATGAGGAAAAACTTTAGTGATGGTGAATGGTCCTGTCCAACGTGATTTTAGTTTTCCAGGAAAAAGTCTTAATCTAGAGTTAAAAAGCAATACCTTCATTCCTGGTTGGAGGTGCTTATGTTTAATTAGCTTATCATGCCATTTTTTTGTTTTTTTTTTATACAACTTGGCATTCTCATAGGAATTTAACCTAAATTCATCAAGTTCATTTAGTTGCAGCAGTCTCTGCGCCCCTACCTTTTGGTGGTCAAAATTTAACATCTTTATTACCCAAAAGGCATGGTGTTCAAGTTCCACCGAAAGGTGACATGCTTTTTCATAAACGAGCTTATACGGGGACATTCCTAGAGGGGTCTTGAAGGAAGTTCTATAAGCCCAAAGGGCATCTTGAAGTTTTGAAGTCCAGTCCTTTCTATTTTGGCTTACAATTTTTTCTAGAATTTGTTTAAGTTCTCTATTGGAGACTTCAACTTGCCCGCTGGTTTGAGGGTGGTAGGGGGTACCCACCTTGTGTCTTACCCCATAGCTTTTTAATATATTCTCTAACTGCCTATTGCAGAAGTGTTTTCTCCCATCACTGATCAAGAATTTGGGTGTTCCAAATCTAGCTAAAACATGTTCCTTAAGAAATTTGATCACAGTTTTAGCATCATTGTTGACACATGCCAGAACTTTAACCCATTTTGAAACATATTCAACTGCCACAAGGATATACAGATTGGCCTGGGACAAGGGGAAGGGTCCCATGAAGTCAATTCCCCAGACATCGTATAGTTCGACTTCAAAAATTCCATTTAAAGGAAGCTCATCCCTTTTTGTTAAATTCCTGGTTCTTTGGCACTTGTCACAACTTTTGACAAAATTAGCGACATCCTTGAATAGATGGGGCCAAACAAATCCAGATTGAAGCACCTTTGCAGCCATTCACTCAATTCCATGGTGTCCTCCATAAGGAGATGTGTGGCAGTGAAAGAGAATATTCCTAGTGTCAGAGTCAAGAACACATCTCCTTAGGAGTTGATCATTGCAACATTTATACAAAAAGGGATCATACCAAAAATAATTTTTTATATCCGCAAAAAATTTCTTTTTTTGTTGGTAACTCATATCTTTTGGTATGATACCTCCTGCAAGGTAGTTTGCAATATCAGCAAATCAAGGAGGATCGTTTGTAGCTACCCCATAGAGCTTGTCATCGAGAAAGGATTCACTAATATCTATCGATTTTTCATGAGCAATGTGGGTTAATCTGGATAAATGATCAGTGAGCACATTTTCACTCCCCTTCTTATCCCGGATTTTGAGATCAAATTCTTGTAAGAGCAACACCCATCGTATCAAACATGGTTTTGCCTCTTTCTTTTGGAGGAGATACTTAATGGCGGCATGATCCATATAAACGATAGTCTTAGACCCGATGAGATACGACCTAAATTTAGTAAAAGCAAAAATTACGACTAAAAGCTCCTTTTCCATGGTGGCGTAATTTCTTTGAGCATCGTCAAGGAGTTTACTAGCATAGTAAATCGAATAGAAGGTTCGCTCTCTTCATTGCCCTAGAACAGTTCCTACAGCAAGGTCACTCGCATCACACATAATTTCAAAAGGTGAATCCCAGATTGGAGCAGAAATTATTGGAGCAGAGATCAAGGCAGTTTTAATGTATTGAATCCTTTCAAACAATTGTTATCAAAATTGAACTCAACATCCTTTCCAAGCAATCTACAAAGTGTCATACTTATGTTTGAAAAATCCTTAATAAATTTGTGATAAAAACCAGCATGCCCTAGGAAGCTTCTAATTCCTTTAACATTGATGGGAGGAGGAACTTTTTCAATTACTTCAATCTTAGCTTTATCGACCTCTATCCCCCTCCTAGAAATTAAATGACCAATAACGATACCCTCTTCAACCATAAAATGATACTTTTCCTAATTCAATATCAAGTTTGACTCTTCACATCTTTTTAATACCTTTCCCAGATTAATTAGGCAATTATCAAAAGAGGTCCCAACCATAAAAAAATCATCCATAAAAATTTCTAAGAACTCTCCTATCATGTCAGAGAAAATAGCCATCATGCAGCGTTGAAAAGTAGCAGGAGCATTACACAACCCGAAAGGCATTCTCCTAAAGGCGAAGGTTCCAAAGGGGCAGGTAAATGTTGTTTTCTCTTGGTCTTCAGGCGTAATCAGAATTTGATTATATCCAGAATAACCATCAAGAAAACAGAAATAAGGATTTCCTGCTAATCTATCAAGCATTTGGTCAATGAAGGGAAGGGGATAATGGTCTTTTCGAGTTGCTTTATTTAATCTCCTATAATCGATGCAAACTCGCCAACCGGTCACAGTCATAGTGGGGATTAGCTCATTGTTACTGTTGAGAATAACGGTCATCCTACTTTTTTTGGGAACCACATGTATAGGGTTCACCCAAGAGCTGTCAGAAATGGGAAAAATGATCCCAGCATCTAAGAGCTTGATGATTTTCTTGTGAACTACTTCTTTGATGTTAGGGTTTAATCACTGCTGAGGTTCAATTGAAGGCTTAGAGTTATCCTCCAATAGGGTACGATGCATACACAGAATTGGGCTAACCCCTTTCAAATCCGCAATACTCCACCCCATTGCACTCTTATGATCTTTTAAAACGTTACATAAAAGATTCTCTTGATATTTAGTTAACAAAGCGGAGATTATTACAGGAAGTGATTTATCTTCTCCCAGGTATATGTATTTTAAATGTGAGAGAAGAGGTTTTAATTCAATTTTAGGAGGGAAAATTATCGAAGGTTGAATCATCTTCCTTTCCTCAATTAAATCTTCAATAACTTCCGTTTCAGTGGGAACTTCGTATTCCTCACTTCCCATCATTCCCTCTTCTCCCACATCTTCCATTGACCCATCTTCTTCTAATAAATTGATCTCCCAACAATCCTCATTTAACTTAGAAGGGTGTTTCATAGAATCATTTACAAGGAATTTAATTTCTTCCTCTCCATAACGCAACATCAATTCCCCTTTGTCTACATCAATTAAGGTTCATCCTATGGCCAAGAAAGGTCTACCTAAAATAATAAGAATCTCTTGATTTTCATCTTCCATGTCCAAGATTATGAAATCTGCCGGGAAGATGAACTTGTCAACCTTTACAAGTATATTTTCTATAATTCCTAAATGAGATTTTACAGATCTATCAGCAAATTAGAGTAGAATAGAGGTAGGTTTTAACTGATCAATTTCTAGTTTCTTGAATATGTAGAAAGGTATCAAATTAACAGAAGCGCCAAGATCACAAAGGGCTTTTCGAAAAGATTGGCATCTAATCGTACATGGGATAGTGAAACTCCCAAGATCCTTCTTTTTAGTGGGAATTTTTCTTTGAAGGACTGCACTGCATTCCTCAGTTAATGCCACAGTCTCCTTTTCATCAATCTTCCTTCTCTTGGATAAGATGTCTTTCATAAACTTGGCATAACTAGGCATTTGTTCGAGGGCTTCAGCAAATGGGATATTGATGTGAAGAGTTTTAAAAGTCTCAAGAAATTTTTGATATTGGACATCGAGTTTCTCCTTAACCATACGCTAAGAAGAAGGTATATGAGGAGTTTCCTTAGGTGCATCTCTATGTTCATCCCTTGAGGCATCCCTTGCCACAATCTCTTCTGCCCTTATTGTTTCTTCTTCCTCCTTTTTCTCTCTAGATTTAGCGATATCTTCGCTATTCTCTTTTCTCACGATCTCATGAGCAACCCTTCCACTTCTTAAGGTGATTGCATTACCTGATTCATTTTCATATTCCCTGATCACCCCGACTAGTGAAGGTTGTTCTAGCTGCTTTATTATATCTTTCAATTTTTGTTCAATTCTTTTAACTGTCTCCTCTTGTCTGAGAAGAGTGTGCTCATGCTTATTTAGTGTGGCATCAGTTTTATTCATCAATTCAATAGTGGAGTTTCTAAATTCTTTTAGAGAGTTTTCAAATCTTTCTCCATTCCTTCCATGATTCATGATTATATTAACATCTCTCAATTCCCATCATTCTCCTGTAAAGGGCTTATATAACCACATTCTAGCTTTTTATTAAATTTGGAAATTTGATTGTGTAGTTCTAAGATTTTTTGTGAGTTTCCTAGTGAATTATACTCTTTTTTATCCTTGGAACCATTCCTTAGAAGTGGCCATTGGAAAGCATTATTTGTCATTTCTTCCAAGAGGTCATAGGCTTCCTCTTGGGTTTTTCCACTAATGGATCCCCGGCGGCTGCATCAATGAGTGTCCTTGTAGGAGCGTTCAAACCATTGTAAAAGGTTTGCACTTGCATCCAAAGAGGGAACCCATGATGCGGGCAACATCTGAGGTACTCCTTAAAGCGTTCCCACCCATCATAGAGAGTCTCACCTTCCATCTGAGTAAAGTTGGTTATCTCAATTCTCAACGGTGCAATTTTAGCCGGAGTGAAGTGTTTGGCTAAGAATTTCTTAGCCAAATCGTCCCAAGTATGGATAGAATTGCTTGGTAAAGAGCTGAGCCAACTCTTGGCTCTATCTCTCAGTGAGAAAGGAAATAGCCTCAATTTAACTGCGTCTTCGAAGATACCGTTAAACTTGAAAGTATCACATATTTCGAGGAAGGTGGAAATATGTGAATTTGGATCTTCCATGGCTAATCCTTCAAACTGATCATTTTGTACCATACTCAGCGTAGAGGGTTTGATTCAAAATTATGGGCTTCTATATTCGGCCTTACAATTGCATGGGGAATGCCCCTAACCGTGGGCAGTGCATAATCTCTCAGTGCTTTACCCCTAGGCTCTTCTAAGTTTTCAGTGAAAGTGTCCATCACAACTTGTTGGTTCGATAAGTTTCATTCTCACCTAGCTTGTAAGTATGTTCGTTCTATTTCAGGATCAAACAGATATGCAGTACATACTCTTTTACTCATACAAGTTTCAATAAAGCTTATCTAGAATGATTTAGTAATAAAGATCAAACAGATATATTTTGGAAATGAAAATAAACAAAAAGAAATATAAAATGTTAGCTTGATAATTATAATAGACAATGTAAGGCAAAAAAAATAAAATCAAATGCTTAAATCGCTAGCTACTTATAGATTATCTATAGTTCAAATCAAAAACCAGTTCCCCGGCAACGGCGCCATAAACTTGGCAGACTATAAATGCACGTCTGCGTTTGCACGCAAGTGTACGTGGTCTGAAGTAATAAGTGGAAAGTGTGACTTTCTGGGAATTTATAGAACCACAGAGAATTGGTTCATTTGGCACTAAAGTATATCTATTCTCACTAATGTTTAAGCTATAATATGTATTAGTTGGTTGGTCTAAAATTAGCATGAATATTCACTAAGTAAAATAGCAAGATTAAAGAAAGAGGAGAGTTGGGCCCATCCCACATGCAATGATATAATACTTGTGTAGATTTATTTCTCAAGCTTTATCTTTTAGTTTAATTGAAATCAAGTGCACATTGTTGTCCTTTAGTCTAGCTCAAAGGCTTACAAGTTTAAATCTCGTGCACAAAAGGAACTCACATTCGGTTCTACTTTAGCACAAAGATTCTTGTAAGATTCTTGAGATTTAAGGTTAATTCATTTTCTCCTTATTTAAGGAGAGTTTAAATTTTCTTAAATCTTAGGATCTCACAAGCATTGATTTTCCACTACGAGCATCACTTTGCATCTCACATAGCTGAGATGAGAGAATCACATGTTGGGCTCAACGACTATGTCACTTAGTTCATGAGCACTCAACACTTCATTACTCAATCTCAATTATGTGGAGCTAAGGAGCTCATTTAGTGGGTCTTAGCATCACTTGCATCAACTCTTAGATTGAGCTTAGGTTAAGGTGCATTGAGCTCAGGACCTTCTCACATGGTTCTAAGCTTCCATGCACTCAAAATCTAGCATCCAACCTAAGGTGAGCTAAGGAGTACAAGACAATTAGATCTTGGATTTTTTTAGTTCTTTCCTCATAAACACATCAAGACTAATTTAGATGAAAATTTCTTAGTCAGGTATTAAAATCACAAATACATTATGCTTGAGGGAAAACACTCATACATCAATATTACATCATGCATCATGGGACTTCATCCTAATTCTCCCCAAGAGGAGTTTAGCTACTCATTACACAAGAAAATAAGAAAGACACATACATAGATAAAGACCATTTCATGGTCACTAACAAAAAAATACAATATTGAGTTTAGAAGATACTAGGAACGCTCCGTAGAAGTTCTTCGGAATTCTTCTTCTCCTTCTAATTATCCTCTCCTTAGGTTGCTAGTGCTGCCTTCTTCCTCTTCTCTCTTTGCAAAAGCTTGCCTTGTCACCCTTGGGGAGTTCTCTCCTCCTTTTGCTCTCCTCCTTACTTAGGGAATTTTTGCTAAAATTGTGAACCCTCCTCTAGTCAAGAGGAGGGGTATTTATAGGAGGGGGGGCTACATGCTCCTCTCCTCCATAAGCAGTCAGAATTTTCATAAAAAATGCTGAATTCATCATTGCACTAATTTTTAATTTAGGGTGAGGTGACAATAATCTCATTTATATAGCCACAACATCACCTCAAAGCTTCCTTTTTTTACAAGAACAGCTGCTGCAGGAAATGATGGCTGGAGACAACATTCAGGATAAAGGTCATGTCTCCAGCCGCATTAAATGCATTGTCTGGGAGAAATTTCGGCGGGCCGCTGCAGTGCGCTGTAGCGGGCTGCGTCGTGCTTTAGCATACCCTGGTCCCTAGCAATTTAGCCAAGTCCTCCGCTGAGACCGCTGCAGCGTGCGACCGTGCACTGTAGCGGTCGATTCCGCAAACACTATTCACTTAGTTCTTTTTCCTGCATTTTATAGAGAGAAATATTTCCGTGGCAGACGGCTGCAGCGCGCGACCGGGCGCTGTAGCGGTAAATTCTGCCAAAAAAACATTGTTCAATTAGTTGGTCGGCCCGATTTATATAGCCAAGTCCTCCTCGATAAACCGCTGTAGCGCGCGACCGCGCGCTGTAGCGGTGAATTCCGCGAAAATTACTGTTCAATTAGTTGGGCGGGCCGATTTATAAAGTTAAGTATTTTCACGGTAAACTGCTGCAAGCGTGCGACCGCGCGCTGTAGCGGTGAATTTTGCAAAAAAACACAATTCAATTAGTTGAGCCCCCTTTTAATAATCATAAATATTTCTGCGGTAAACTGCTGCAGCGCGCGACCGCGCGCTGTAGCGGTGAATTCTGCAAAAGAACATTATTCAATTAGTTGAGCCCCCATTTAATAATCATAAATATTTACGTGATAAATTGCTGCAGCACGCGACCGCACGTTGTAGCGGTGAATTCTGCGAAAAACACTATTCAATTAATTTTCTTAAAGTCCAGATATTTCTGTTGCAACCCGCTGCGGTGCGCGGTCGCGCGCTGCAGCAGTTTTTCTTTAGTAATTTTTAAGAACCTGCAAAAATGCCTTAGAATTCCTTTGAATTCTATTTCCCTGAAAAGATAGAAAAAATTGATTTTAGGAGCAGCATAAAGATCTTAAATAGATGAATTTTCCCCTTTATTTAGATATAATTTATGGATTCATCAATAAGCATCAAGAATCATTTATGAACTATGGGATGTATTATGCATCAAAGTTGAGTAAGACCTACGGGATATAGCAGACATCATGAATATTAGGATTCCTTTGGGGTGCATATGGCACCAAATGCATAATTACAGCATAAATTAGTGGCATATTCATATGTATATATAGTGACATTCAGCACAATTTCATTTTAGTATTTTATTCAATTTTAATCTTTTACAAATTATTTGTTTCATCACTTCATGCTTTCGTTACGGTTTTACCTTATGACAGACCTATAATATGTCTGCGCTTTCACGCAAGTGTACGTGGTCTGAAGTAATAAGTGGAAACATTGAATTTCTGGGATTTATCGAACCATAGAGAATTTGATGTTTTGTTACTAAGGTATATCTATGATCACTAATGTTTAAGCTATACGTGTATTGATTGGTGTTGGTTCCTGAACAAGCACGACAACACTTAGTAGAAAATACTTCTGATAAAAGGAAGAGGAGAGTTGGGTTTCTTCCACATGATATGATAGATAACTTATGTATGATGATTCCTCAAGCATTTATTAGTTCTTTAGTCAAGTGCACATTGTTCTTCTAAGAGTTTTAATTCAAAGAATTATAAGTTCAAGTCTCGTGCATGAAACGAGCATACAGTCGGTTCTATTTCAGCACATAAACCCTTATAAGATTTTAGATTTGTAGTTTTTATCTCATCTCTTGATCATGGAGATGAGGGTCATAAAATTTAAGATCTTATAAGCATTGATTCCACTAAGAGCTTCACGCGCCTCAAGCATAGTTTAGATGAGGGAGTAATTTTATTGGGCTCAATGACTATGTCACCTCGTTCATGAGCACCCAATGAATCCATTCCCTCTCTCAAGTATGCTGAGAAATAGAGCTCAATTAGTGGGTCTTAGCATCACACACTTCAATTTATTAGTTGAGCATAGATTAAGGTGCACTAAGCTTAAGAACTTTCTCACATAGTTCTAAGCTCTCATGCACTAATAAATCTAGCATCAAAACTAAGGTGAGCTATGGAGCATAAGATAAAAGAGTCCTTGAGTTCAATTAGTCCTTTGTCCTTTGGTCCACATTCAAGTCCACAATAGTCCTTTAATTTCCTTAATAAGGCATTGAGTTCATGATTTTTATTAAAACTTAAGGAAAACTTCATACAATTATAGTTTCTATCAATATATGTGGGATTGCCCCATCCCTTCCCAAGGGATATTTAGCTCTCCATTACAAAAGAGAATAAAAAGAATACATACATGGATAAAGACCCTTTCATGATCAACAAAGAAAAAAAACACAAAGCAAGAGTTTAGAAAATACTAGGAATGTTCCTTTGGGAAATTCTCCGGACTCCTCTTCTTCTTGCTTGAAGTTGCCTCTCTTAGGTCCCTAGTGCTTCCTTTATTCTCCTTCTCCTTAGCAAGATTAGCTCTTCCACCCTTGGAGAGTTCTTCTTCTCCTCTATTCAGCCCACTCTTTACTTAAGTTATAGTGTGCCAAGTTGGGAACCTCTCTTAAGTCAAGAGAAGTGGTATTTATAGAGGTGGGCTACTTCTTCATCTTCTCATTTCAAAATCTGCTTTTGTCTTTTAAAAATTCTGGTGCAATGATGGCAAAATCCACTTGAGGGACAAAAAGACTATTACGAATTCGCAAAAGGCCCCACTGCAGCGCAATGTAGCTCTAGCGCATCGTAAAGAGTTCCACTGCAGCGCGCTATGGTGCCAGCAATTTGTAAGTTGGACTGATGCAGCACGTTGTTGCACTCGATTTCGCAAATTGGCTCGCTGCAGCGCACTGTGGCGCTAGCTCTTCGCAAACTGCTCAGCTGCAGCATGCTATGGCGCTAGCGATTCGCAAGTTGGACCCCTGCAATGCGTTGTGGCGCCCAATTTTGCAAATTGGCTCACTGCAACGAGCTGTGGTGCTAGCACTTTGGAAAGTGCTCCGCTGCAGTGCGCTATGGCACCCAATTTCGCAAATTGGCTCGCTACAGTGCACGGCAGCGGTTTTCCTTTATGAATTTTGGAAAATTGTTCATATTGCACAGAATTTGTTGGATAGGAATTTTTCCTGAAAAGATAAGAAAAATTGGATTAAGGAAACAGTTTTAATATGAGAAATGAATGAAATTTTCCTTTAATTAGGATATAAATTAGGGATTCATCACCTTACTTTTAGTTCTGTATAGTTTTTTTTAGCTTTCAGTTATTTCTGTATTTTTTTCTTACAGTAGTCTTCTGTTTTACTTAATGTTATTTCTTTAAACTGTAATGAGATTTATTGTAGCTTTTGTTATGTCAGACTTATTTTCTTACATGATATACTTTTCTTTTCTTTTATCTGGGAAACTGACACTTTGGGATCCGACAATATGTCAGATTATGAGCAGTTTGAAGAGCCAGCAGTGGAGACTATGTAGGAGATCCATGAGGACCTGATGGCTGCATTAGAAGACTCAACTTTTACTCATTTGTTTAATTTATTTCTAGTAGTGAGATTAAGAGACTTTTTCATTTCTTCTCTTTCATTTAAGTATTGGTTTGTAATAATTAATCTAGATGTATTTTTATTTCTTTCCTTTCTGAGATGGATGCTTTTATTCAGTTCTATAATGAATGTCTAGATGACTGCTTTTAGCTTTCACACTTTGATTATTTTCTCTTACTTATACTTAGCATTGTAGTGTGATCAGTAGTAAATACCCTTTTAAAGTGCTTATATACATTGAAAATATTCTTATTATCTTACAAGTCCAATGTGTAAGAGTATTCTAACTAATACTTAAGATAAGAATACTATTTATCTTAAGGATTAGTATTTAGCTCTACCTTGGGTAGAATTTTCGGTAGTTATATATAAGAAGGTTTAGAAACCCTTTCCAAGTAACGCACCGTTCCACCGTCAACTAGTAAGGTATCCATTCCTTAAATCTCTCTGTTGTGCGCGGTGATAGAATTGGGTGTTACAATAATGTCCATGGGATTCAAAACCCCACTAAAGTTAAGTGTTCTCAGCCTAAGGAAACTATGAGAATGCCACTTGTCAAGAAGTGAGAAGCAGATGGAGCCATTACGATAACGGGAGGTTGCAGAGCGGCGAGAATCCTCAGAGTTTCTTGAGCCAGGTGAGCCTAACTTTCAATCAAGGCTTTTACCAAACTAATGAGAGAATTTACATCTTCTGATCCACTATGAGAAGAAATGGTGTTCTTGATTAGGGTAGTCATAGACAAACAACCGAGGTTCATGACTAATAAAATTAAGAATATAAATTTTAGAAGATAAATCATAAGGTTGCTTCTCTTTAATTCTTTTAAATGAGAAGTTACATAAGTTATATGAACTGGAGAGCAAAAGACATGTGAGTGAAGAACATAGCTAATAAGGAAATATATTATAATCAATTACAATATTCTGGTACAAAAGTTACGTAGAAGTCATCATAGGTGACAGCACATTGTTCTCTCTTGTGCTTCCTTCCTAACCTTCGATGTGCTTTGGCCCACAATTCTTCAGCTCTTCCATTGTAACCACCCAAGTTATTACCTTTGTCAAATAGGACCAATTTCAGTCTTAATTTTGATCTTAAGTGTTTATTAAGTCAATATGAGTCAACCTCAAAGACCTAATCCAAATCAGGAGTCAAATAGATCAAATCCTAATTTCTAAAAAATCTAGAAACCCTGAATAGTGACCTATCTAAATTGACCTTAGATCAAAAAATAAACTTTGCCATTGCGCTCATTGCCCCCAAATTAGCTATGGGTGATGTTTTCGTGACAATCAGAAGTTCTCAAAATTTTGATGAATATTTTAATAATATTTAAATACCCCGAAAATTGGGAAATTAAAATACTCGTCGAATCGGAAATCTAACATCGTCGTTGCATTCCTCACCCCTCAATTAGCTAGGAGTGAACATTTAGGAATTTTCCTAAATGAGATTAATCGTTTAAATTTTTCTTTAAATAAAAAGTTAATTAAATTTTATTTAATTTATTAATATTTAAATTTTGCTTAACGGCACCGTTCACGCGCGTCGTTACCTCCGTGGCTACCGTCAGCCCTACCATTTGATCGAATGGCAGGATCTGACCGTTTGATCAGATGGATCGAACGGTCCTTCGCCTTCTTCCTCGGACTCTCCGCATTCCCCTCCACACGGTGCTTCGCCACTAGCCACAGCCAACCGCTGGGTGTGGTGGCTTCACAGAGTCCACCAAGCTCCACTAAAAGACCCTCATCGCAGCTCTAGCAGAGTGGATGCAAACTAGAAGTCTAGTTAGAGCGATCAGGATCCCTGCATCTGCGACCTGCCCAATCTACCGTCAATCAAGGTACACCATCATCCCCCTTTTTCTTCAAGCAAATTTGCAATTTATTTATTCGAAACCCTATTTCATACTCTAGATTGGGTTATGAACAGAGTTGATCGATCGAAACATGCATCGATCGATCCAATTTTGTGGATTAGATACAGTACATTCCATTAGGCTTTCCCTTCTCCAAGACCCCGAGCCAGGGTTTGCCCGCGCCGCCACCCTAGCGCACCTTCAGTCTCGGTCCAGCCGCCAAACGGAAGATCTCTTCGAGACCTTTCCGACGGCATGCGGGTCGGGGCATGACGACGCCGGACGGACCTCCATTTCGCGTGCCCTAGATGGTTCGTCTTGGGGTGAGTATCGGGGAAGAGGGAAATTTGGGTCGGGCCGAGTCAACCCGGGGTCCGACCCGAGCGCGAACGAGGGTGCATGCATGGCGGCCATGGGACCCGCTTTACTAGCATGGCACCTGCCCCAAAGCGCCACATGGCGTCTTCAGCATCCGCAGCAGTGATGGAACCCACGGTCAACTTTGCTGACGCCAGGTGGGCCCATTGCCTCTACTGTGCCGAATCAGTAGACGCCACGCGTCCTATGGGCCCCGCTCCCTCTCCCACAGCCAATAGCAGCTCGCCACGTGTTAGTGGCGGGTCCCACGCATTAAATTCCTACTGAAAAATATTAGAATAAATATAATTATAAATATTAGAACAATAGATGAGGGCTATCTGAAGTTTAAAAGGGAAATCGAATGTGGTCATCGATTCGACCTACAGTTGTGAGGTAATGTAGTCTATCAAAAAGATCGCTTATGGTACCCAAATCTATGCATCAAGATATTTTAGTAGAAGGCCACAATTCTAGTTGCCATGTACCCCTGGTAGTACTAAGATGTATCAAGATCTGAAGAAATCATTCTGGTGGCCTAGGATGAAGAAACATGTGGCTGAGTTTGTATCGAAGTGTCACGCCTGTAATCTAGTCAAGGCTAAACATCAGAAGCCTAGAAAACTTCTCCATCCTCTAGCAATTTCTGAATGGAAGTGGTTTGATATTTCTATGGCCTTCATAATGGGTTTACCTAAATCAAGATCTAGTGATGATTCAATTTGGGTCATTGTTGATCGACAGACTAAATCGGCACATTTCATTCCAATACGTCAGACCGATTCTGTAGAGAAATTAGGGAAGCTGTATATCAAGGAAATTGTCAGACTTCATGAAATTCTGAGGTCTATTGTATATGATTGTGATAGTTGATTCACTTTTAAATTCCGGCAAGCTATGCATCAAGACTTGGGAACCGCCCTAGCCATGAGCATTGCTTTTCATCCACAAATAGATGGTCAAATAGAGCGAGTTAATCAAATTCTTGAAGATCTCCTTCATCTCTGTATTCTGGATTTCAAAGGTTTTTGGGAAGATCATATTCACTTAGTTGAATTTGCTTATAATAACAGTTTCCAATCAAGTATCAGCATGATTCCGTATAAAGCCTTGTATGGCAGAAAATGCAGTACGCCCTTAGCGTGGTCTGAAACAGGTAGTATTCAGCTATATAGTTCAGATTTAGTTGAAGAAACAAATAAGAAAGTGCAATTGATCCAGCAGAGAATTAAAGCAGCTCAAGATTGCCAAAGTAAATATCGCGATGCCCATCATAGTTCTCTGGAGTTCAGTATTGGAGATTTTGTGTATCTCAAAGTTAGCCCAACGAAAGGTATATTTTATTTCGGTGTAGCTGGGATGCTCAGTCCTCGCTATATTGGACCATTCAAAGTAATAAAGAAAATTAGTTCTGCAGCGTATAGATTAAAACTTCCTGAAGATTTCTCTACAATTCATAATGTGTTTCATATCTCCTCTCTGCGGAGGTATCTTTGTAATCCTTTCCACCTAATCCAACTTCTAGTGGTATCTTTTCAGCCAGATCTTTCTTATATGGAAGAGCCTATCATAATCTTAGCTCATGATCAAAGGCAGATAAGAAATCATTCTATACATATGGTAAAGGTTCAGTGGAGTAATCGCTCTATTGAAGAATCTACTTGGGAAAAAGAGGTCGATATGCAACAAAAATATCCAAGTCTCTTTGAAGTCCAAGTATCCCTTAAAATTCAAAATTTCAATTCTTAATCATATGCATTTTCTTTTCCCTACTTAGTGATGATGTCAATGACAACATCATTTTTAAGCGGAGAGTCTGTAACAACCCAAGGTTATTACCCAGCTTAATTTAAGCCTAATCATATCTTAATTATTATTCTATTAATTTCATCTAATTATTAGAATCAATCCCCAAAGATTTGGCACAATTCAAAGCTAAATCCAATATTTTGGATTATTTTAATATTTAATTAATTAGAAAATTGAAGTATTTAATTTGACCTCAAAATTGAAATCCGACTTCTCCGTTACGATCGTCACCCTCAAATTAGCTAGGGGTGATGTTTTGGACGTGCTTGGAAGTCGTCGGATTTTCGCAAATATTTTAATATAATTAAATGCACTGAAAAAATAGGATAATTAAATCATCTTCAATAGAAATCCGACTTTGCCGTTGAATTCCTCACCCCCAAATTAGTTTGGGGTGAATTTTTGGGACTTTTCAAAACACGTTTAATTAATCTGAATTTTTAATAAATTAAAAATTATGAATAATAATTAATTATTCCTTAATTTACTTTTTCTCTTTTCTTATCTTTCCTAAATTTTGGCTGGCCATCCCCCTTCATTTGGCTGACCCCTTGATCCCCATCCTCTCCCCCATACTTGATGGGAGAGAGCTTGCCTCCTAACTCCCTTGCCTCCCTAGCTCATGATGGAGCCTCCCTCTTCTTCTCCTCCTTTAAAGGAGAAGCATAGCCCCTCTTTCTCCTCTTTGTTGCAAAAGCTAAAGATTTCTCCCTTTCTCTAATTCTGTATCTTGTGCTGAAGAAGGACCTCTTTTCCTTCAAAGTTCTTGAAGAAAGCAAATGTTCCTTCTCAAATGTAATATTGATTTTTTACTATGAGCATCACTTCACATCTCATATAGTTGAGATGAGAGAATCACATGTTGGGCTCAATAACTATGTCACTTAGTTCATGAGCACTCAACACTTCATTTCTCAATCTCAATTATGTGGAGCTAAGGAGCTCAATTAGTGGGTCTTAGCATCACTTGCATTAACTCTTTGGTTGAGCTTAGATTGAGATGCATTGAGCTCAAGATCCTTCTCACATGGTTCTAAGCTTTCATGCACTCAAAATCTAGCATCCAACCTCAGGTAAGCTAAGGAGCACAAGATACTTAGATCTTGGATTCTTTAGTTCTTTTCTTATGAAAACATCAAGACAAATTATATAGAAATTTCTTTGTAAGGCATTCAAATAACAAATACATTATGCTTAAGGGAAAACATTCATACATCAATATTACATCATGCAAAATGGGACTTCATCCCAACCATCCCCAAGGGGAGTTTAGCTACTTATTACACAAGAAAATAAAGAAGACACATACATAGCAAAAGACACTTTCATGGTCACCAAAAAAGAAAATACAAGATTGAGTTTAGAAGATACTAGGAATGCTCCGTAAAAGTTCTTCGGAATTCTTCTTCTCCTTCTAATTACCTTCTCTTTAGATTGCTAGTGCTGCCTTCTTCCTCTTCTCCTATTGCAAAAGCTTGCCTTGCCACCCTTGGCGAGTTCTCTCCTCCTTTGGCTCTCCTTCTTATTTAGGAAAATTTTGCTAAAATTGTCAACCCTCCTCTAATCAAGAGGAGGGGTATTTATAGGAAAGGGGGGCTACATGCTACTCCTCATAAGCAACCAGATTTTCCATTAAAAATGTTGAATTCATCATTGCAATAATTTTTAATTTGGGGTGAGGTGACAATAATCTCATTTTTTTAGCCACACATCACCTCAAAGCTTTACAAAAATGGTTACCGCAGGATATGATGGCTGGAGACAATATTCAGGATAGAGGTCATGCCTCCAGCCGCATTAAATGCACTGACTGGGAAAAAATTCGACAGGCCACTGCAGCACGCTGTAGCACGCTGTAGCGCCCTGTGCTGCATGCCTTAGCATACCTTGGTTCCAAGCAATTTTTAGCCAAGTCCTCCGCTGTAGACCACTGCAACGCGCGACCGCGCGCTGTAGCGAGGAATTTCGCGAAAAACACTGTTCAATTAGTCCTTTTTCCCGATTGTATAGAGAAATATTTCTGCGGCAGACCGTTGCAGCACGCGACTGCGCGCTGGAGCGGGGAATTCTGCAAAAACACTGTTCAATTAGTTTGGGCAGCCCGAATTATTTAGCCAAGTCTTCAGCGGTCGACCGATGCAGCGCACGACCGCGCGCTGTAGCGGGGTATTCCGCAAAAAACACTATTCAATTAGTTGGGGGGCCCGAATTATTTAGCCAAGTCTTCCGCGATACACCGCGATGCAGCGCACGACCGCGCACCGTAGCGGTGAATTCCGAAGAAAACACTATTTAATTAGTTGAGCCCCATTTAATAATCATATATATTTCCGTGATACACCGCTGCAGCGCGCAACCGCGCGCTGTAGCCGTGAATTCCACAGAAAGCACTGTTCAATTAGTTGAGCCCTCATTTAATAATCATAAATATTTCCGTGATAATCCGCTGCAACGCGCGACCGCGCGCTGTAGCGGTGAATTCTGCAAAAAATACTATTCAATTAATTAGGGGCCTGTTTAATATGGTTTAAATATTTCCGTTGCAGCCCACTGCGGCACGCGACCGCGCGCTGCAGCGCGCTGTAGCGGAATGCTTTGTTATATTTTTAATAAAATTGCATAAATGCCCTAGAGCTCCTTTGGATTCTATTTCCTAAAAAAGATATATAAATTTGATTTTGGAACAGCAAAAAATATCTTAAATAAATGAATTTTCCTTTTTATTTTAGATATAATTTATGGATTCATCATACCCCCACACTTAAATTCTTGCTCGTTCTCGAGTAAGCTCAAAATGATAATTTTTTTTTCTGTATTTGAATGGATGAAAGTCACAATGATGTATTTGAAATAAGTATAAGTGAAAATATGTGCATGGCAACAAAAAATAAAATGAATATTGTAGCAATCTTAATATTTTTAATTGAGTCACTAAGGTGGTAAGTCACTAAAATCTCCAAATATTTGAATTGTTTAATGCTTGAAAATAGGTGATGGATTCCATACATTTTGGATTTTAAATTAAAGACATGATTTAGAGATTCTTAGAGTTGTGTCATATGTGCTCCTTATAAATCACAAAGATGAAAAGTTTAAGGAGAGATATTTCCTTCATCCTTTCTCATTTTGATCACTTGGGAGAGATATTTTTCATCATCCCTTTTTTCATAAATATTTTCTTCTTTTCATCCTTAGGGAGAGATATTTTTCTTCATCCCTAACATCTTTATGATCATGAAGTCCTACGGGAGCCTAGCACACTCCATTCAAAATCTATTATATATTCTTTTAGTTTAAGTCCTATGCCTTCCCCCACATTTAGCTCAAACATTTATTTAAATTTTTGGAGATTTAAATTTTCCTCCATTCATTCCTCAATCTCACATTTGATTACATAATAATTCATTTAATCAATTTTTTTGCTAAGCATACTTTTACTTATATCTCATTTGATTTTTGTATTTTTTATGAGTTTCATTTCTTTTAAAAAATTTAGAAAAAAAATGTCATTTAAGAATACCTCAATAAATGCGGGAATATGAGTATTCATAAATTGCAATCTCAAAGTAAAACAAACTACAATAAGGATAATAAAGAAAAATGAAAAAGAACAAATACAACCTAGTTAATTTTCCTCATTCTCATCATCGTCTTCCTCCGACACACACCGTCTCGGTGGGGTAGTGCGTCTCTGGTATGGGTGCACCAATAGGAGGCCGTGGCAACATGGAAGCGTCTGGTCCGTCGTGCAAATTCTAATCATCAAACAATATCCCGAGGGCTTCATGGAATTCTGATTGGAACTGGCGCTTTTGGGCGTATTCCTGTTTGAAAAATCACATATCGGTAGCTAGAGCTTTACTAAGCTCTGCATTTTGATTGCGAAGGTGCATTAAGAGTTGGTTTGTGAGACGCGAATCAGAAGTTGCAGACACTTCCGCCCTATGGCCCCTTCTTTTCTTGGGCAAATTCTGTTCACTTGCCCGAACATTAAGGTTCGAGCGGTGCAGGGCAACGCTGGGGGAACAATAGTGTTGGAGGAGAGGATCTTAACCCCTTGGGCTTTGGATAACCCAGAAATCAAAGACCCGAAGGCCAATGCTGCACATGAACCTTTGAGAGCTTTCCAAAGCTGCTCAAAGGTAATGTTTGAGATGCGGATTTTGCCTGCCCTAACCAATGAGCACAGAAGTAGTGCTCGGCATGGGTCACTTCAGTTAAGTGACTCGAGGGCATGACATAGCTAGAAATGAAGACTATCCAAGCACTACTCGTCTCTATTAATTCGGAGCGATGAATGTTGGCGAGTCCCCCTTCCCACTCGGTGTCATTATTGACGATCTCCGCAACAAGAGCGCGGGGGTCGAAGCGAGAGTCCAAGAGGTTAGAGTATGCACAATAGCTTACCTCCGCCAACCCATAAAATTGCTCAATTTGAGCAATTCCTAGGATGACACCCTTTCCCCGACAGAAAATCCGCTGCCCGGATGTGTCTATTGTGTTTGCATACACTTCTTGGACAATTAATGTGTATGTGGGAGCTCTCTTGGTCACAAACTCATGCCATCCTCTAGGATTGACCTGATCATGAGGGACAGGATAGGCAACCCTGAAGCTTCGCTCCGGGATCAACTTCCGTTGGGAAGTGATAGAGATGAAACAGTGCTCGGCCTCCACCGAGGAGAACCTCTTCGAGTTGAAAGTACCTCCAGATGAGGAAGCTCCAACATCCTTCCTAGCGATTGCCTTCTTCCTGGAATACATTATGTGGGATGAGAGTTTTAAGAAGATCAAGAGAATGAAGAAGATGAAGAGAAGGTGCAAAGATAACCCCCCCATTCCCTCCTTATTTATAGCCAAAAAATTCTAGGCAAGAGAAGATGGTCAAATGGTCTTCCCCATGCCATTAATGTGGTGATCCATGTGAAGCGGAGGGGGGGGCAGCTTTTGCAGCAACTTTTTGACTGCCTTGGGAACCCAAAGGTCATGACTTGTTGACTGTATTTTCCTAAGGCAGAAAATCTGGGCAAACCGCCGCAAACCGCTGCAGCGTGCAGTAGCGCGCTGTAGCGTGCGATCACGGGTTAGGGTGCGCCAGGGTGAAAAATGGTTCCGCGTGCTGTTTATGCGTGAAACACCCGCAACAGCGTGCTATCGCGGTATTTTCACGGCAGTGCGCGATCGCAGGAATTCCGCGGTAGCGCGCTGTAGCTCCAAAATATTATTATTATTATTATTATTATTATTTTGATTGATTGGGTTGCCTCCCAATAAGCGCTCTGTTTAACATCCTAAGCTAGACTCTTTTAAGATTAATATGCTGGATCCGGCAGTTTCATTAGGCTAAGGATGTTCAAGTGAGCACATCCCTCTTGGTGGCTCAAACTCTGTTCATCCTCAACCAAAATCGAAGGATCCCTGCTTTCAACTTCATAATTCATGGGGTTTTTTTTTTCCTTTTTCCCGGTCGCATTTTTCTCTTCTTCACTCTTTCCTTGCTCTGGTTTTCATAGGAAGGAGTTGAGCTATGATCAGAATTCCTTTCTTCCAACATTAGATCTTCAAGTACCTCATCAACCCATAGTTTTTCTTCTCTTACCCTTCTCATCATCTCATTTTCTATCTTTTTTTCTTAAATAAAGTAGGTTTAAGGTCAATTAATTCAATTTTTCCTTTTACATTTGTGCTCATAAACCCACGACCCACATCATTAATAGCTTTCACACTCATTAGAAAGGGTCTCCCAAAGATAATCGTGGAATTCTTATTCCATTGATCCTATTCACAAACCACAAAATTAGTTGGAACTATAAAACTTTCTAATTCGATTGCAACATTTTTTATCATTCCAAGAGGGGTAAGAGATTCTAAATTGGCAAATTCCAAAATCATTGAGGTATATTCCATCCCTCCTACCTTTAGATGTTCATAAATATGGTAGGGCATAACATTGACCGAAGCACCTATATCACACAAGCGATCTATAAATACCTCATTTCTGATTATGCAGGGGATGCTCAACCTCCCTGGGTCTTCACATTTAGGAGCTGTTAGCTTCTCACTCTCATTCCCAATTTTTTCTTTCCCTTCCTTTATCATATAACCTGTTGTACTCATACTTTCAGTTTTAATTCCCCGCACATATCTTCCGAATGTATCACACTAACCAACTCCCTGGGTTTATTTCGGTCGAACTGGGTAGGGCCCCTTGCTGCCGAGAGGTCAGCTGCTTGGAGATCTACCCCAATTGGGTCTCTATAATCCTTAGGAAAACCTCTATCCCTTGGATAGAAGCATCATGGCACGTGATAGTCGCTTCTGTGCGGCGCATAAATTGGATTGTTTCCACTTTGAAAGAGTTGAAGGCCCCTTCTAAATTGGGGTGATGATTATTGTTGTTATTTCCACTATGCATGCCTTGTTGATAGAATGAGCTTCACCCATATTGATTTGCATTATTATTATTGTTACTCCAAGCAAAATTTGGATGGTTTTTCCATCCTGGGTTGTACGTGTTGGAGTACGGGTTATTAATCGAGTTGTTATTTCTCAGGTAGTTTACTTGTTCAGTGTTGGTTTGTACAAAAGGGTTATTTAGATTGCAATTTTCACTGTTATGCTTACCCTCGCACAAATCACAATGCACCTCAAGAACAACATTGACATTCATTCTTTCTATTTTTTCATTTAAGGCATGTATTTCCTGTTGTAACATCATTATTTGATTGGACTCATTTACCTTTAAAGCTTCCTTTTTTAACCTTTCAGAAGGCCATTGCTAAGCGTTGTTTGTCATTTCTTCCAATAGGTCATAGGCTTCCTCTTGGGTTTTTCCACTAATGGATCCCCCAGTTGCTGCATCAATGAGTGTCCTCGTAGGAGCGTTCAAACCATTATAAAAGGTTTGCACTTGCATCTAGAGAGGGAACCCATGATGCAAGCAACGTCTGAGGTACTCCTTAAAGAGTTCCCACCCATCATAGAGAGTCTTACCTTCCATCTGAGTAAAGTTGGTGATCTCAATTCTCAACCATGCAATTTTAGCCGGAGGGAAGTATTTGGCTAAGAATTTCTTACCCAAATCATCCCAAGTACGGATAGAATCTCTCGGTAAAGAGCTGAGCCAACTCTTGGCTCTATCTCTCAGTTAAAAAGGAAATTGCCTCAATTTAACTACGTCATCGGAGACGCCGTTAAACTTGAAGGTTTCGCATATTTCAAGGAAGGTTGAAATATGTGAATTTGAATCTTCAGTGGCTAATCCTCCAAACTGATTATTTTGTACCATACTCAGCATAGAGGGTTTGATTTTTTAATTATGGGCTTCTATATTCGGCCTTACAATCGCATGGGGAATACCCCTAATAGTGGGTAGTGCATACTCTCTAAGTGCTTTACCCCTAGGCTCTTCTAAGTTTTCTGTGAAAGTGTCCATCACAATTTGTTCATTTGATAAGTTTCGTTCTCGCCTAGCTTGTAAATTTGTTCGTTCTATTTCAGGATCAAACAGATATTCAGTACACACTCTTTTACTCATACAAGTTTCAATAAAGCTTATCAAGAACAATTTAGCAATACAGATCAAACAGATATATTTTGGAAATGAAAATAAACAAAAAGAAATGTAAAATGTTAGCTTGATAATTACACTAGACAATATAAAGTAAGAATAAAAAAAATCAAATGCTTAAATTGCTAGCTACTTAAAGATTATCTTTAGTTCAAATCAAAAACTAATTCTCCAGCAACGGTGCCAAAAACTTGACAGACTGTAAATACACGTCTGCGCTTGCACGCAAGTGTACGTGGTCTAAAGTAATAAGTGGAAAGTGTGACTTTCTGGGATTTTATCGAACCACAGAGAATTGGTTGATTTGGCACTAAAGTGTATCTATTCTCACTAATATTTAAGCTATAGTATGCATTGTTTTGTTGGTCTAAATTAGCACGAATATTCACTTAGTAAATAATAAGATTTAAAGGAAGAGGAGAGTTGGGCCCATCCCACATGCAATGATATAATATTTATGTAGATTTGTTTCTCAAGCTTTATCATTTAGTTTAATTGAAATCAAGTGCACTTTATTATCCTTTAGTCTAGCTCAAAGGCTTACAAGTTCAAATCTCATGTACAAAATGAACTCGCATTCGGTTTTACTTTAGCACAAAGATTCTTGTAAGATTCTTGAGAATTAAAGTTAATTCATTTTCTCCTTATTTAAAAAGAGTTTAAATTTTCTTAAATCACAAGATCTCACAAGCATTGATTTTCCACTACGAGCATCACTTCGCATCTCATATAGTTGAGATGAGAGAATCACATGTTGGGCTCAATGACTATGTCACTTAGTTCATGAGCACTCAACACTTCATTTCTCAATCTCAATTATGTGGAGCTAAGGAGCTCAATTAGTGGGTCTTAGCATCACTTGCATCAACTCTTTGGTTGAGCTTAGATTGAGGTGTATTGAGCTCAAGATCCTTCTCACATGGTTCTAAACTTTCATGCACTCAAAATCTAGCATCCAACCTCAGGTGAGCTAAGGAGCACAAGATAATTAGATCTTGGATTCCTTAGTTCTTTTCTTATGAAAACATCAAGACTAATTATATAGAAATTTCTTAGTAAGGTATTTAAATAATAAATACATTATGCTTGAGGGAAAACATTCATACATCAATATTACATCATGCAAAATGGGACTTCATCCCAACCCTCCCCAAGGGGAGTTTAGCTACTCATTACACAAGAAAATAAGGAAGACACATACATAGCAAAAGACCCTTTCATGGTCACCAAAAAAAAAAATACAAGATTGAGTTTAGAAGATACTAGGAATGCTCTGTAGAAGTTCTCCGAAATTCTTCTTCTCCTTCTAATTACATTCTCCTTAGATTGCTAATGTTGCCTTCTTCCTCTTCTCATATTGCAAAAGTTTGCCTTGCCACCCTTGGGGAGTTCTCTCCTCCTTTGGCTCTCCTTCTTATTTAGGAAAATTTTGCTAAAATTGTGAACCCTCTTCTAGTCAAGAGGAGGGTATTTATCAGAAGGGGGGCTGCATGCTACTCCTCATAAGTAACCAGATTTTCCATTAAAAATGCTGAATTCATCATTATAATAATTTTTAATTTGGGGCGAGGTGACAATAATCTCATTTTTTTAGCTACACATCACCTCAAAGCTTTACAAAAATGGCTGCTGCAGGATATGATGGCCGGAGACAACATTCACGATAGAGGTCATGTCTCCAGCCGCATTAAATGCACTGACTGGGAAAAAATTCGGTGGGCCGCTGTAGCGCGCTGGAGCGCCCTGTGCTGCATGCCTTAGCATACCTTGGTTCCAAGCAATTTTTAGCCAAGTCCTCCGCTGTAGACCACTGCAGCGCGCGACCGCGCGCTGGAGCGGGGAATTC
The DNA here is from genome assembly GCA_016760335.1 of Gastrodia elata. Classification (NCBI taxonomy): domain Eukaryota; kingdom Viridiplantae; phylum Streptophyta; class Magnoliopsida; order Asparagales; family Orchidaceae; genus Gastrodia; species Gastrodia elata. The sequence continues at coordinate 32,226,505 of CM028678.1, read as the reverse complement.
GCAAAAAACACTGTTCAATTAGTCCATTTTCCCGATTGTATAGAGAAATATTTCTGCGGCAAACCGCTACAACAGCGCGCGACCGCGCGCTGTAGCGGGGAATTCCGCAAAAAACACTATTCAATTAGTTGGGCAGCCCGAATTATTTAGCCAAGTCTTCCGCGATACACCGCTGCAGCGCGCGACCGTGCGCTGTAGTGGTGAATTCCGCAGAAAACACTATTCAATTAGTTGAGCCCCAATTAATAATCATAAATATTTCCGCGATACACCACTGCAGAGCAAGACCGCGCGCTGTAGCAGTGAATTACACAGAAAGCACTGTTCAATTAGTTGAGCCCCCATTTAATAATCATAAATATTTCCGCGATAATCCGCTGCAAGCGCTCGACCGCGCGCTGTAGTGGTGAATTCTGCAAAAAATACTATTCAATTAATTAGCGGCCTGTTTAGCACGCGACCGCGTGCTACAGCACGCTGTAGCAGAATGCTTTGTTATATTTTTAAAAAAATTGCAGAAATTCCCTAGAGCTCCTTTGGATTCCATTTTCTGAAAAAAATATAGAAATTTGATTTAGGAACACCAAAAAAATCTTAAATAAATAAATTTTCCCCTTTATTTTAGATGTAATTTATGGATTCATCATATCTCAACCATCTTGTGTCATAATAGAATCCTTGAATGCTTGTATTGAATAGGTATATCTTAATACCAAATGGCATGAAACTTAAGTCTTTTTTATTTGTAATCAAGTGCTAACCCCTTTGCTTTGATTTAGAATTTGGTTTGCTTTAATTACCTTCTATGTTATGGCATCTTTATATTTATATGCTTTCATAATATTAGGATGTATGTTAGAGAACTCAAAAAATTTATTCGGATACCTAAATTTGCTTAAATTGACATTAAACTATATTTGAACATAAAAATCTTGATAACTTGATGATACTTAATCTAAGCCTGAAATTACCATCAATAATATACTAATAATATATAGATTTATCATTAACCTTTAAATTAACCTTTGGTCTTAATAGTAGATAGGTTAGGAGTTAAATCCTAACTTGTCTTGATTAAGATCTAAACCTTAATCACCTAAATTAAGTAACTTTGATTGAAAGATAATTTAATCAACATGATTCCAATAATACATGTGATTTGACATTGATCTTAAATCATTGAATTAGAAGTGCTAAGGTTAATATTAAATCTAGGTGATTGAACTATCTGAATCTAACCTTTAGATTTTTGATTTTCTCTTATATAAGACTATTAGCATAAAATGGATAATAAAATTGTAATAATTTATGAAATCATCTAACTCTAGTAAGATCTTTGATTTTTTCCCATAATTGTAGAATAGAAAAGGATCAGATGAATTTTAATCATCTGATTTGATCACTTGAATGTTAACTTAAGAATTAAAAAAGTTAGATCTTAAGGGTCATGCTATAGGATCGTTATTGAAATGTATAAAGATTTCAACTATTGATACATTGAGGTAGGAAAAACTTTTGTAACTTATAGAGGTAGGAATCTTAGATGATCCTTCATAACCTTAGAAGTTGATCTTAACACCTTGTGGTAGGAACTACCTAAAGCATCTAGAATAGAACTTCTCCCCTGTGGTAGAAATCATTATTGAGTAATCTCTATGATCACACCCTTGGAGCCTCGTGTAGGACTCACCCATTTAGAGTAAGGATTAATAGCTTTGATAAATTCTTATTGATTAAGTAGAGTTGTCTGAACTCAAATTATTGGTTGATGCAGTATGGTATACCCATAGTACTGGATTACTTCAGTAGTATTCAGGATTGGTTGATTCACTCTAATGTAGACTTATGACCAGATGCTATCCCGAGAGATTAGATGAATACAGTCCCGTCAGAGTAAATCTTCCAATACTAAGAGTGTTATAAATAGAGACTTATTCCTTAATTTGATTAAAATACAAATCGCCATCGGGTGATTACCCCTAGCGAAGATCGCTTCAATAGGTGTAGCTTAAACAAACTAAGTAATTCGAGTCGCCTTCTTTAGGACACTAAGCGTGATTGTGAGTTGAGCATCTTAATGACTTAGCTTGAGATACAAATCACCATCAGGTGATGTCTCTTATGGAAGATCACTTTGTTAGGGTGGCTTAATCAAACTAAGTGTTAAGAACCACCTTTCTTGCAAACGTGCTAAATATGTGTATACAATCATCCCAGCTAATAATTTTTAAGTAAACATTCAATTTTAATCAATTATCAAAATTAGAATTTTAGGAGTCAGAATCCTTTTAATAAGATTCTACACAATTGAGACCTTAAATTTATTATCGGATTTCAAAGTATTTTCTGGATTTATTTTATGTAGCTTAGAAGCATGAGCATGAGCATAAGCATGATGTTGAGTATCAAAATGATATATGAGTATTAGTGATGATTTATGGGTTACGGAATGTTGCATACATTGACTGGGGAATTTCAAGATGCATCGGCATCACAGTAAACGGTATTCCCAACTGGATGTATGTATACATTGGACCATACGATTCATAGCAGTTCAGTGATATTTTGGTTATATATCAATAGCATACAGTATTGTGATATATTCAGATGCACAGTTTCAGTGGCATACAGCATACATTTACAGTTCAGTTTTACTTTACTTTACTACAGTTTCGTACAGTTTTATACTTTCAGTTACCTTTACAGTTTTTCTACAGATTTACTTATATTTTGTAATTGTTAAATGAATAACTATAACTGTTTATATTAATTTCAATGTGTTAGACTTATTGTCTAATACGGGGGTACTTTTGGGATCTGGCAATTTGCTAGATCTTGAGCAGTATATTGAGTCAGGTTAGGAGGACACCCAGGAGATTCAGGAGGAGCCAACGGAGCACTAATGGACTCTTCTTCAACCTTATTTTCTACTTAATTTTATTCTTGTGTTTCAGTAAAACATTTGTAATAATTCTGGATATATTTTTTTTTTCTTTCTTGAGATGAATGTTTTCATACAGCCTCTGTGATGAATGTTTCTAGATGATTGCTTTAGCTTCCACACTCTGTTTATACACTACTTATACTTAGTATTGTGATGTGATCAGTATATTGGAAATGCTAATATCTTAAACATATATTAGATTCCTCGTATATTTTTATCTAATGTATGTATTGGTCTAATACTTAGGATAAGGATACTACTCTTGTCTTAAGTATTAGCTCTCAACCCTCCTTGAGGTTGAGTCAGCAGCCCTCCAGATGGGTTCAATTTGCAGGTTATCTAGGGAGACAGGTTATTCCTCCCCGAGTGGTGCACCGTTCCATCGCCGAACTTAATTATGACTATTTCATTTGCGCGCGGCGACAAGGCGGGGCGCTACAGTTACACTCAATAGTAATAATTGGAGATCCTGAACTTGTGTAACTTAGAATCGTTAGAATGTTTAAATTAGACAATAAATGATATCACTATGCTTAGTAGAGTCCATTGCTTACTATTTGATTTTGAGCTATGCATTCCTTGAATTTTGTGCTTATTTTCTTGGACATATCATATAAGACAGATGTTATTTCATGAAAATGAAAACTTATAATATTAAAAAAATATTTGCATTTGGGTTCAGTTTATGGTGCACATTTACTCCAATGGACAAGGGTAAGAAAAGATCAGGATGCTTAACATCACTCATTGAGGAGAGTGTGTTAAGTTTGGGACCCGTTCAGTCTTGCAGACGTGCTTGACTCCTCAATTGTTTCTGAAATTATCCACAGAGACAAAAGTAAAATAACTAAAAGATATTTGTATAGTATTATCTGCTTCTTTAGTTGTACAGTGTTATATTGTTATGTGATTGCCCTATCCCATAAAGTCTATGGGAATGGATATATATATTGGGCTAGATTAGCCAAATCATCTGATATGGCAGTTATACGTCCCTTTACAGTTTTTCAGCTTACTGTTTATTATGTTATTGATGCATGTTATTTCAGTCAACTGTAATGGTATTGTTTGACCTGCTCACTTGTATAGATATATGTATAGAATGCTAGACTTTACTGCTCATATTATATGTACCATTTTTGAATTAATATTTTAAATTAGCATATTTCATAGGATCATCAGCATGTCTAGATTAAACTTTTCTTTTCAGTATTTTTACTTACTATATTACATATGTATGCCCTACCATGTTTAGTTCATTTGAGGTGTGCTTCTACCTCACTTGTTGTTTAGTTATAAATGTTATGTTTATAATTTATCCTGTTTCCCTTGTATGTTTACTTGCTCCCATGCTAGATAGATGTTTTATTTGGTATAAGAGTAAAATAGTGATATTAATAAATGTTTAATAAATTACTTGTCTAAAATGTACTTAGACATTTTGTCTAATAAGATTTTTCTTTATTAGCTGGGGCCCTGGTATTGTGAAATCGACAATGATAGATATTGAGCAGCTTGAGGATCCTGTACCTGAGGAGGAGCCTTACATAGAGGAGGTGCAGCAGCTTGGACCAGAGGATATTTAGCTATATTTTCCTTACAGTGAGGATGAGTGACATTTATATTTTTGGCATTTCATAGACTTTACTTTAAAATGATGTAATAATATAGGTTCTGTGACTGTGTTTACTTTCTGCACTTTATTATTTTCTGAGCTATCCTATTTTATTTCATGTATGATGTATGATGAATGGATATAACTTTTACTTTTCATATGCTTCCGCACTCTGTATGTATACATAGATTAGTGATTGATCCTTCATATGCTTTCGCACTCTGTATGTATACATAGATTAGTGATTGATCCTATTATATATATTGTGTACACATTCTTATCTCAACAGTGGATTGTGGATCTTACCTAATCCAATGCTAAGTGAGGGATCTGCACGAGTGACACTCCGCTCCTTAGTTTAATGATTGTGGGCTTAGGGAGTGGGGCACCACAGTTAGTATCAAACTGGAAAGTGTATTCCACTCTACCTAATGGATGATTCTTCTGACAATCAGTCACTAACTAAATACATGAGTTACATCCAAGCACCATAATCATAAGCTCGAAATAATAAGAGTATGGAAATGTAAATGCATGCACAAGTAGCATATCCGTAAACTAATGTAACTAGAAAATTTCTAGACGTACAAGGATGACACTTAGGTGGCGACACCAAAAATTTGAAGATAGGTGAGAATACATTATCCAACTTCATTAGCAGCACGAGAGGTATTTAGAAGGAGTGCCTAACCCTAAAGTTCGAATGCTGAATCGATTAATCCAACAAAGTGTGTTCATGGGATACGATCATCCCATTGAAGCCAAGGAGTGGCTGAAGCGAAAAGATTTTGTGTTTGGAATTATTAACTGCCCAGACAATAATAGGATCCCTATTGTATCCCACCGCATACATGATAGAGCCAAGAATTGGTGGAGCATCACCCTACAAGCACTCACCCGTCGGCGTGAAGGATTGCAAAAGGAAGTCACCTATGCAGACTTTTGCCGTGCCTTTACCGCCAGATATATCAGATAGACATTTTAGCTCTTATTCACATGCTACTTATTTCACATTCTATATCTTGTACCTTTAACTTTGAAATAAATGTTGGAGTTACAATTGAACTATTATTCTTACATTGCTTGATCTGGATATCTAGGAATACTACTGTACAAGCATGTCAGGATATGACTTTTTTGCCCACTTTGAAGATAGGAGGAAACTCGACGTTTACTTGGAAAAAAGATACGGGAGAGAAGTCCAAGGGGTCTCCCCAGAAGGAGCCTGTATTTGGAAAGAATGTTAGAAGATGCTATGTATCGAGGACTGAACTTCCCCATCCTAGCTAAGGAGTGGTTACGTAGAGTGACCAAAGTGTTCAATAATCTGGAATACCCAGATTGCATATAACTAGACATCATCGACATCCTCCTTCAAGACTACGCTGAGGAGTGGTGGGCTCGTAAAGTGTAGATATTCGAGCATGGATCTACTTGCCATTGATGAGAAATGACCTACGCTGACTTTTCCCTGGCTTTCACTGAAAATATATATAAGATAGACTATATGTTTTCCTAGTTATTGTCTTTTACTACCTGATGTTCTATCTATTATTTCCAATGATGTATTTTCCATCTTTCATCTATGATTAATAAAAGAAATAAAATATTAAGATCACCTATTTCTAAAATGTGCATTGTTCTTAATTCAGATTTTAGTGAATTACAATGAATCCCGGGCAGAGCCCATCTCCTGCTCCTTTTAGTTCATCATCCAGGGAGGTGAATGCCTTGCTGGAAGCCATCAAAGTAATGGTGGAATCTCACTAGAAACAGACAAGGTCCAGTAAAAAGCAAGCCAAGAAGATCGTACACGCTCAAGCCAAGCAAGCCGAGCAGATGGAATAGTTGTTGGTAGCTCAAATAATCTAGAACTGTACCACGGCAGAAGTTGTACAAGTATTACAGTACTCCCATCAACATCGCATTCAGTCCACAGATGGACTGCTGCATAGTTTCCTTAGCTTCAGACCCCCCACCTTCAATGGGAGTCTCTCTACAGTCGACACAACCACCTGGATAAAAATGGTGGAGAAGAACCTGACAAGCATAAAGTGCCCTGACTCATAGGTGGTCCGTCTCACTACCCACTTCCTACAAGATGAGGCCGAGTACTGGTGGGACACCACCCGTAGCATGCAGTTTGCCGAGGTACTGTTAGAGGACATCACATAGGATGAATTCATTGAGGCCTTTTAGTCCCGCTTCATCCCTATATCTGCCAAACATCATCCGGGACACATGTTTCTGAAGTTACAACAGGGTGACCAGTCTGTAGCTACATACGAGGCAGAGTTTTATCACCTTGCCAAGTTTTCCACTAACTTGATTCCTACCGAGCTAGACCGCTGCTACTGTTTCTAGAGCAGCTTGTGAGCCTCCATCAGGAGCCAAGTAATCCCTTTCTGCATAACAGACTTTGCAGAGCTACTTGAAACTGACAAAGTAATAGAGCATAACCAGGTCAAGGAAGGACCCAAGAGGATTATCGGGTCCACGTCATTCTAGCAGATCCCCCCCAAATGAGCCAGGGTATACCAGCTCAAGGCCGAAGTCCCTACTGCTGATCCATTCAATGGTTGCACAAAACCACACCCGTATGGTCGGTGCTACCACGGGAGTCATGTCTGCCTTACTTGCGGACGACTAGGCCACAGATTCTATCACTGTACTGCCACGAAAACTGTTGATGGTGATCAAATTGATCGTTCAAAGTGCCCCAAACCTTTGACTTGTTTCAGAAGCCGACGTCAACTCGTCCATCACCCCATTCTACTCTAGCTGTGAGGCGTGAGACACCTAATGTCCCCCGCCCAAATGCACCTCGACCACCTCCACGGTAGACCTATAACAACAAGCCTACCGGCCCTGTACGTGTGTACACCCTCACACCAGTGGAGGCTGCTAAGGACAACCACGTAGTATCAGGTACATGCTCTCGAGCCTCCATGGCAGATCCTTTATTGGTAGCCTTAGCACTCGAGCCTCGCTAATCAATGCTATAAAAGCAAAGAGATTAGTTCAGAAAGGCTGTGATGCCCTCCTAGTAATAATACTAGGTGAAAAGAAAGAAGGTGTTTCCTTATCTGAGAACCCCGTCATTTGTAAATTTTCTGACGTTTTCCCAGAAGACTTACCCGGTCTTCCTCCTATGCGGGAAGTAGAATTTGCAATTGACACCATTCCAGGAATGCAGCCCATCTCTAAAGCTCCTTACCATATGGCGCCCAAGGAATTGCAGGAGTTGAATAAACAGTTACAAGTACTGCTAGAGAAGGGTCTCATTAGGCCAAGCTCGTCGCCTTAGGGAGCACTGGTATTATTTGTAAAGAAGAAAGATGGTTCTATGCATATGTGTATTGACTACCATGAATTGAATAAAGTCACGATCCAGAACAAGTATTCATTGCCGCGCATGGATGACTTATTCGATCAATTGGCAAGAGCCAATGTATTTTATAAAAATGATCTGTGATCGAGTTATCATCAACTGCAAGTCAAGCACTCAGATGTTGAGAAGACAGCCTTCAGGACTCGTTATGGACACTACGAGTTTTTAGGGATGTCATTTGGGTTTACAAATACACCTTTAATATTCATGAACCTGATGAGCACATCCTTAAGCCATACATTTATAAATTCGTAATCGTTTTCATTGATGACATCTTAATCTACTCTAAGAATCAGAAAGAGCACGAAGAGCACTTAAAAATAGTGCCAGAAGAACTGTGTAACCATAGGCTTTATGTTAAATATTCCAAATGTGAATTTTGGCTCGATTATGTAGCTTTTCTGGGGCATGTGGTAGATGCCCAGGGTATTATAGTCGACTAGAACAAAGTCAGCGCTATCCAAGAATGGGTTCAGCCCAAGACAATGACCGACATTAGAAGCTTCTTAAGCTTAGCTAGTTACTATAGGAAATTTGTAAAGGGCTTCTCCCAAATAGCCTCACCACTCACCAAGCTCACTCAGAAGAGGTCGTACCATTTGAATGGTCGTCAGCTTGTGAGGCAGCCTTCCAAGCATTGAAATATGCACTTTCATCTGCACCAGTTCTAGTTCTTCCTAGAGAAGGGGTGAACTATCAAGTCTATACTAACGCCTCAGGAATAGGCTTAGGTGTCGTATTAATGCAAGAAGGAAGAGTCATCACGTATGCTTCTTGTCAGTTGAAGCCCCATGAAAGGAACTATGCAGTTCACGATCTCAAGTTAGCCGTTGTAGTGTTCGCCCTAAACATCTAGCATCACTATCTCTATGGGATTCAGTGCTCAATCTTTACAGATCACCAGAGTCTGAAATACATATTCACTCAACGAGAGTTAAACAACAGATAGAGAAGGTGGCTAGAATTAATCAGTGACTACGACCTTGATATCAGTATCACCCTGAAAAGGCAAATGTTGTAGCTGACGCTCTGAGCCGTCATACCACTTTCAATGCTTTTATCTCTCAGAGTCTGCTAGAAGAAGAATTCTGTAAATTGGACATCCAATCAGCACATAGCAACCATGTGGGTACGATGCTCTCAATGATTAATGTGGAGCTCACGTTCCACAGAGACATATCTATCACTCAAACTAAAAATGATGAGTAGCTAAATTTCAAACAAGCCATCAAAAGTATTCGTCGTACAGATATTTTATTTCATAATGACACCATCTATCAAGGAGATCGCTTATGGATCTCTAAGTCCATGCATCAAAAGGTACTAGTTGAAGGTCATTTTCCGGATACCAAGTTCATTCGGGGAGTTCAAAAATGTACTAAGACCTGAAGCAATCCTTCTGGTGTCCAGGAATGAAGAAAAGTGTGGTTGAATTCATTGCAAGGTGCCACACTTGCAGTCTAGTCAAGGCAGAGCATCAGAGACCCGGTGGTCTGCTTCACCCACTTGAAATTCCTAAATGGAAATGGCTAGATATATCGATGGATTTCGTGATGAGATTGCCTCGTATGAGATCTGGAGCCGACGTTATTTGGGTAATAATTGACCGATTGACTAAGTCTGCTCATTTCATTCCAGTTCAGCAGACAGATTCAATTCAGAAACTTGTGAAACTCTACATTAAAGAGATAATCATGCTCCATGGGATTCCCAAGATAATTGTATCCGACGGAGATAGTCGATTTACCTTCAAGTTCTGGCAAGCCGTACATCAGGACCTAGGCACAACCCTAGCAATGAGTATAGCCTTTCATCCGCAGATAGATGGTCAGACTGAGTGAGTAAATCAAGTTCTCGAAGACCTACTCAAATTGTGTATACTTAACTTTACTGGATCTTGGGAAGATCACCTCCCACTAGTGGAGTTTGCCTACAAAAATAGTTTTTATGCTAGCATCAAGATGGCTCCATATGAAGCCTTGTATGGCAAAAAGTGTAGTACCCCATTAGCATGGTCAAAAATAGGCAGTGTTCAGCTGTATGGATCTGAATTAGTAGAAGAGATAAACAAGAAAGTTCAATTGATTCAACAGCGAATCTTTGCAGCCCAGGACCGCCAGAGTAAATACCACAACCTTCATCACCATCCTCTGGAGTTTATCATTCGAGACTTTACATACCTAAAGGTCAGTCCAATGAAAGGAGTCTCCAGATTTGGCATAGCAGGGAAGCTTAGCCCCCGCTATATTGGTCCTTTTGAAGTAACGGCCAAAATAGGTTCTTCTGCCTACAAACTCAATCTTCCAGATAACTTCGCAGTGGTCCACAATATATTTCATGTGTTGTCACTAAGAAAGTTCCTCAGAGATCCGTCTCACCTTGTGCAGTTCCCAAAAATTTAGATCCAACTTGATATATCATACGCCAAGAGGCCAATTCAGATTGTAGCTCGTGATCGCAAACAACTTAGGAGTCGTGCTATCAACATGATCAAAGTCCGGTGAAATAATCATTCTTGCAACTAAGCCTCTTGGGAGAAGGAATCTGATATGTGAGTCAGGTACCCAAGCCTCTTCGAGAATCCAAGTATTCTTTCTTAACATTCCAAGCTTACAAATTCAAGTCGTATTTCATTTATACCTTCTTATTTTTCACTTAAGTGATGTCGAGGACGACATCGTTCTTAAGTGGGGGAGTCTGTAACAACCCAAGTTTTTACCTTAGTCAATTATGACATATCTAATCTTAATCTTCATCATAAGTGTTAATTAAGTCAATATGAGTCAACCTCTAAGACCCAGTCCAAATCAGGAGTCAAATGAATCAAATCTTGATTTTTAAAAAATCCAGAAACCCTGGAAATTGACCTATCTTAATTGACCTCAGATCAAAAAATGAACTTCGACATTGCGCTCATTGCCCCCAAATTAGCTAAGGGTGATATTTTCATGACAATCGGAAGTCATCAAAATGTTGATGAATATTTTAATAATATTTAAATATCCCGAAAAATGAGAAATTAAAATACTCGTCGAAACGGAAATCAGACATCACCGTTGCATTCCTCATCTCTCAATTAGCTCGGAGTGAACATTTATGATTTTTCCTAAATGCGATTAATCGTTTAAATTTTTCTTTAAATAGAAAGTTAATTAAATTTTATTTAATTTATTAATATTTAAATCCTGCTTAACAGTGCCGTTCATGCGCGACGTTACCTCCACGGCTACCGTTAGCCCTGCCGTTCGATCGAACAACAGAATCTGACCGTTCGACCAGATGGATCGAACGATCCTCCGCCTTTTTCCTCGGACTCTCCGCATTCCCCTCCACGTGGCGCTTCGCCTCTAGCCGCAGCCAACCGCTGGGTGCAGTGGCTTCGCAGGGTCTGCCAAGCTCCACTAAAAGAACCTCAACGCAACTCTAGCAGGGTGGGCGCAAACTAGAAGTCTAGTTAGAGCGATCGGGATCCCTGCATCTGCGACCTACCCGATCTGTCGTCAATCAAGGTACACCATCATCCCCCTTTTTCTTCAAGCAAAATTGTAATTTGTTCATTCGAAACCCTATTTCATACTCTAGGTTGGGGTGCGGAGTCGATCGATCGAAACACACGTCGATCGATCCAATTTTTTGGATTATATACAGTATATTCTGTTAGGCTTTCCCTTTGCCGAGACCCTGAGCTAGGGTTCACCCGTGTCGCCGCCCTAGCGCACCTTCGGTCTCGGTCCAGCCGCCAAACGGAAGATCTCTTCGAGACCTTTCAGGCGGCATACGGGCCGGAGCATGGCGACGCCGGACGGACCTCCGTTTCACGTGCCCTAGATGGTTTGTTCCGGGGTGAGTCGCGGGGAAGAAGAAAATTTGGGTCCGGCCGGGTCGACCCGGGGCCTGACCCTAACGCGGACGGGGGCGCATGCGTGGCGGTAGTGGGACCCGCCTTGCTGGCGTGGCACCTGCCCGAAGCGCCACGTGGCGTCTTCGACATCCGCAGCGGTGATGGGACCCGCAGTCAGCTCTGCAGACGCCAGGTGGGGCCTGCTGCCTTTGCGCACTGAATCAGTAGACGCCACGCGTCCTGTGGGCCCCGCCCCCTCTGCCGCAGCCAATAGCAGCCCGCCACGTGTTAGTGGTCGGTCACGTGCATTAAATTCCTACAGAAAAAATTATAATAATTATAAATATATAAATATATATATATATATATATATATATATATATATTTTTTTTTTTTTTTTTTTTTTTTTTTTTTGCATAAATATTTTGTTATGTTTTTATAATAAACACAATATTTCTTATGGATTAATTAAGGAATTAGTTAACTAATTAGCTTACATTAATGATTATTTAAGTTAAGTAGTCAGTAACAGTAATATTAGGATTAATTAAATAGCTATATATATATATATATATATATATATATATATATATATATATATATGTCAAAATAGAGAAACTTTAAGTGTAATTATTTGAGATTTATATGTATATATGATTAGCTGCATATACATATAACTAGAAATTTGAACTTTAGAAATTATCTACTATTCAATTAAAAATAATTATACTAATAAAAAATGTAAATATGCACATACAGATAGATATATCTGTAAAATAATTATGCATATAATTAACTTAATTAATTAACAGTGGCTAGATTAAGTTAATTAGTATTATTTAATTAATTTAATTAATAGTAAATAATAGTTAATTATTAAAACATTAAAATAATAATTAATTTAATTAACTAAAATTAGCATTCCTTAATGAATTAATTAAGATTAATTAATATTAGGATGATTAATTAATTAAACTGATATCTAGTTAAAAGCAGGAAACCTTAATTAAATCAATTAATGTTAATTAATTGAATTAAAAGTAGTAAGATTATTATAAGTTTTGAATAGTAAAATTATTTCAAATTGAATAAATAAATAATAAATTTAATTAATTAAATTTAAATTAATTAAAACTTAAAAGTTTAATAACTTAAAAAATGCTGGTCCAATCATATCAAATATAGAATTCATTTTACTCAGAAAAATAAAAGGAATCATATGACGTAATTCAAAAATTAGTTTCAAAATATGTATAACGTAGTGACATTTAAGGACCTAATTAAATCCTCACAATTTTTAATCTAGTTGTTCAAATATAGACAATATGGGTCTTAAAATACTCACGAGATCAGCCCCAATACCAAAGAAGTATTAATTTCCCTGTTTGGAGCTTAGTTTGAAAAGTAACATTTAGGACCTGACCCTGAAAATGACCAAAATACTCCAAGATTTCAATTCACCATAACTTGGTCAATTCAACTCCAAATTCGAAAATTTAAAATGCTAACTTGCTTAGAATTTTAATGTCATCAATAAACTAAAATAATATTTAAGATCTGAATCCTAGAAATTAGAAAATGACTAAAATATCTCTAACCTTAGTTAGGCTATAACTTGACCATTTAAAGTTCAAATTAGGTTTACTCCCTGCCAATACACTCAGTATATTATAGGGAATCTATAGAACCTAAATTCGCTGAAATTGGACTTCAAACGGAAAAGTTCTATTTTTGTCATCCGTTGATAGACAAAATTACCGAATTGCCCTTGGAAATAGAAATAGTCATAACTCAGTCGTTTGACCGCAAAATATAGTGTTCTTAGACTTTATAGAATCCTTGAATAGAAACTAACAGTAAACTATACAAAAATTTAGATTTTATTAGGAATAAATTACTAAATTAGAGAAAATTAAATTATTAGTTTGGTTTTACTAATTTCTAAAGTTTACACTTTATTTTAATTATTTTATCTTTCAACCTTAGATTCAGGATAGGAGATTCATCCTACTAAGTTGATTTACTTAATATAATTTACCTTAATCAATAAATCATTTTTAGACTGAAACCTAGATTTTATATCTTACCTTTAGGATTATGTGATTTATCCTAATCTCATGGTGTTAAATCCATAATCTATAGGTTGTAGATTTTGATCAAATAATAGTTTAGAACGTCTGAACTCATAAACTACATCGTGTTCATTTTTCATAGTCGACATCGATTAAGCATATTAGGACCTAGCTAGTCCTAATATTTTGTAATCTATAAGGACGTACTTCTAAGTTACACTCGATAGTATGAATTAGAGATCCTGAACTTGTGTAACTTGGAATAGTTAGACGTTTAAAGTAGACAACAAATAATATTATCATGCTTAGTAGAGTCCCTTGCTTACTATTTGATTTTGAGCTACGCATTCTTTGAATTTTGTGCTTGTTTCTTTGGACATATCATATAAGACAAATGTTGTTGCATGAAAATGAAAACTTAGAATATTAAAAAAACATTTGCATTTGGGTTCAGTTTATGGTGGATTATGGTGCATATTTACTCCAATAGATAGTGAGTGGTTGTGCTTCTGCCTCACTTATTGTTTAGTTATAAATATTATGTTTATAACTTATCCTGTTTCCCTTGTATGCTTACTTGCTCCTATGCTAGATAGATATTTTATTTGGTATAAGAGTAAAATAGTGATATTAATAAATGCTTAATAAATTACTTGTCTAAAATGTACTTAGATATTTTGTCTAATAAGATTTTTCTTTATTGGCTGGGGCCTTGGAATTGTGAAATCGACAATATCAAATATTGAGCAGCTTGAGGATCCTGTACCTGAGGAGGAGCCTTACTTAGAGGAGGTGCAGTAGCTTGGACCAGAGGATATTTAACTGTCTTTTCCTTATAGTGAGGAAGAGTGACATTTATATTTTTGGCATTTCATAGACTTTACTTTAAACTGATGTAATAATACAGGTTCTGTGACTGTGTTTATTTTCTGAGCAATCCTATTTTACTTCATGTATAATGTATGGTGAATGGATGTAGCTTTTACTTTTCATATGCTTTCGCACTATGTATGTATATATAAATTAGTGACTGATCCTATTATATATATTGTGTGCTCATCCTTACATCAGCAGAGGATTGTGGATCTTACCTAATCCAATGTTGAGTGAGGGATCTGCACGAGTGACACTCTGCTCCTTAGTCCAATGATTGTGGGCTTAGGGAGCGGGGGGCCACATCCACATAGTAGTGTACCTAAGATTTGGAGACAGTAATCATATGGACCTGCCGTCTCACTAAATGTGGTAGTCACATGATCTAACCATTCCCGAGCAAAGGTTGAGAGATTTGATCCTCTGAACATGGGGTAGTACAAAATCTTGTTGAGAACCTTTAAACTAGTAGGAGACACTCCTCTAACCATTCTGCCATATATCTTCCTATATAGAAAATGATTCGCCCAGTAGTCATCAAATAGTCTAAGGGTAGTAATTGAATCCATGAAAATTTCTCTTTCATATAGAGTAGAATTTATTAAGATCATATTTCAAGTTTTTTCTTGACTTTTAGATGTCACTTTCCAGATGCCTTTGTTTTTCTTTCTGATATACAATTTGATAAATTATGGATGATGTATCCTTACATTTAGTAATTGTGATCATAATTATTTTGGAGAATGAACCATTAGGTAGATAGAAACACTCTTCTTATCTAACACCTTATGATTTTCTCTAATACCAACTATAATGCCCCGGACTAATCGCCAACTGATAATCCGAGACATTAACTCAACTCTTATGCTGAATTGATTGGATCAAATGTGTTGTCTATAAAATATCTATCTAAAAGCAAATTAATATAAAGTAAGTGCTAGTAAAATAAAGATCACATCTTAATACTGAGTATAAAATAACATAAAATCAAAGTACGAAAGCTTAAACATTCATCAATAACATTAACTACATAAGCTAAGTAAACATTCATCTTAAAAAAGAATAGTGAAAATACATTCATAGTTAATTATTATAAATTAGAATTATAAATGTTCTATAAAATAAATCTATCATCTTACCAGCAGGAATATCAAAACTAAGCACTCAAATCAGCAATCCAATAGCTATGGCTCCTCCGTTGCCTACTGAAGCTTCTAAATCTCCTCGAAAGTAGACTCCTCAAACTGCTCTAAGCCTGACATATCAATTTTATATATCATAGCCCCAGTCAAAAAGAGAAAATCTTGTGTTATACAATATGTCTAAGTATATTTTAGGCTGATTACAATATTTTCTTATTATTTAAGGGGTATTACTCAACATAACAATAATTTAATAGTGTAATAGAAATCAAACTATAGAAACTAAAGTAAAGTTGTAATGGTAAATCAAAATACTGAAAATAAAGACATAGTAATACTGAAATAGAGCAAGTGTGCTGAAAGTAAAATAATTGAAAGCAGAACTGTAATCTGAATAAAATACAAAATTGAACAGTATGCATGCCAATTGAAAGTGCATTCTGAGTGTGCTATATATTATGCCACATGTTTGAATAACGTTGATGCCATACTGCATCCAGCATATCCTAGGTGTGCTCTAAACTACTAACAAATCCTATTTGTGCTATGTATATCACTGCTAATGATATGTTATGCTTATGCAATTCATGTTATACTAAAAACTAAAAGTATTAAATAACCAAAATCTAGAAAACAAAAAATATATTCCTTTTTGTTATATATCTATTTATCTTGTAGCATCCTAATATGCATATTAATTTAGATGCCATATTATACAAAGATCTTATTCATAAGAATTACTTAATTATACATAATTCAAATCTTAATTGTACCTGATTTAATAGGTTTCATATTCATAACTCGAAGTTAATCAAACTTATCATATGTTAAGAGTGCATACATATAATTAGCATATTCTAAGGAATGTGACATTGGACACTTATATTATTTAACTGCACTTATCATTGTGTACAGGGATATGAGACATACATCCTTTCACAATTTGTTCTCCTAAATTATGGTGACCCACCCCTTAATCCATAAGATTAAGCTAAGGGGTGGTGTGTCACTCTGACTATCCATTCACTTATTATTGGATTAGAATGAAATCCACAATCTACCTAATAAGGGAAGGAGTAAGCACAGAATCAAATGATCAGTCACTATATAAGGGTTCATACAAAGTGCAGAAGCGATTTAAATAAGAAACAACCAAGCATCACAATAGGAATAACTTGAAATATAACTCAAAATAAATAGCATAGTAATCTAAAACACATTGTCATGAATACCTATATTATTACATCACATTAAAGCTTAAATAATTAAACGCAACATTCTTTTATCCTCACATGCAAGAAAATTAAGCAGCAGCTCCCCCTAAAGGCTCCTCATCTAGATAACGCTCCTCCTCTGGCATCTGATCTTCTAACTGATATGAATCTGCCAGTGTCAGTTTCACAATGTAGGGCCCCAGCCAAAAAAGAAAAATCTTATTATACAATTTGTTTAAGTATATTTTAAGTTAATAAGTTTTATGTGTTTTGTAATATCACCATTTAACTTATTCTAAGTAATAATTAAATCAAGTAGGGAGCAACTAGAATGATAAAATAAAGGAAAAAGCTATAAATAATATTTATAACCTCAAAAAAAAAGGAGGCTAAGACATGCCTCAAATATAAGCTAAACAAGACAAGGCATATAAGTATACGTAACGGAACAAGTACCAAGAAAAAATAATATGTCCTAAACATGTTGATGTTCATAAATTTATATAGATTTAAAATACAATAAACTCAATAATGATACATAAAAATAGCAGCAATAAATCTAATATCCTAAAAATATATATAAGTAATACAAGGAAATGGCTAACTGAATGAAAAATACTGAAGCATATGCAAAATATCAATACTTTATAAGAACATCTGTGTACTAACTGTCATACAGAAAGAGGCTAATCTAGCCTACTAAATATCAAAAGGATCTAAGCATCAACAAGGAGGCTAAGGCGCAAAGCTATATTCTCCTAGCGTTATTAAGGAGGCATAGGCAGAATATAGGGTTTTCTCCTAGTGTCATCAAGGAGGTATAGGCAAAAAACACATAATAAACTTTCTCCTAGCATCAACAAGGAGGCATAGGCAGAAAATATAAGTAAAGTCTTCTCCTAGTGTCAACAAGGAGGCATAGGCAGAAGATATAACTGAGAAGCAGCTCTAACACATGCAATTATTATCTTAATCATTTACCTTAATATTTTCAAAAGGAATTTAAGGAGTCTCCATAATTTCTTAAGGTTTTATTTATGCATCAAAGTCTTATATGATATGTCCAAGGAAATATGGCACAAACATCAAGGAATGTGTAGCACAAAAATCAAATAGTGAGCAAGGGACTCTACTAAGCATGGTAATATCATTTGTTTTCTAATTTAACCATTCTAACTATTCTAAGTTACACAAGTTCAGGATCTCCAATTCCTATTATTGAATGTACTTAAAAGCTCGGCCTTATAAGTTAAAAAGGATTAGAACTGATCAGGTTCTAACCTAATTCAATCAAATATGACTATATGTTTAATCAATGAATCATACATCCTATTTTTATGAATTTAAACAATCTATCTAAGATATGATCAAGATCTACTAAGCTATATATTATGGATTAAACACTACGAGATTAGGCTTAATCATATAATCTAAAAGGATAAATGTGGCGGCCCTGCCCCGCCGTGGTCCTGTTAACTCTTAAGTTAACATGATTACGGTGGAGGGGTCACCAAATGACAAGGTCCCCACTTAGGATTGGATTAGACACACATTCTAATCCAACTTAACTAAGGACTTTGCCATTCATCCAAAAATACTATCACTAAATGATCATACAAGAACTCAGAGTGCGGAAGTAATAAAAGTATAACATCCATCCATACAGTATAAATACGACAATATAGAATAAGTAAAGTGCTGAAAGAGAAAGTTAACCTGTACTACTATAATAATTTAAAAATAGATTGAAAGACTGAAAAGAACACTCAATCTCACAAGCAAAAAGAAAACTAAAAACTAAAGATCTTCAGGAACGGGCTCCTCCTCCAATGGCAAGCTCTCCACTGGATTAACTCTCCAATAAACTCAGAACCTACCATTATCAATTTCATAATGGTAGGGCCCCAACCAACAAAAGAAAAACTGGTTAGACTATTATCTAAGCATATTTTAGGGTAAACAATTTTATTAAGTTACTTGAATATCACCATCAACCAGAAACTGAAGCAAATAGGTGCAGAAAAGCGTACAAAAAGAACAGTATAAAGTTATAAACAAATAGTTTATAACTAAAGCAACTAGGAAGTAAGCACATACCTCCTCCGAGCAACTGCAACAAAGACAGGTAAGAAAAAGAAAAACTAAACAAAACTGTAAAGAAAATACAACCTAAACATGCTTATGATCAACAGATTATGCTAAGTAACATATAGAAATTGAACAGTCTAAAACTGAAAACAACTAACATCCTATGTGAGCATATAAAAATAGTAAGTAAAACTAGCATCCTATATAAAAACACGTGCAGGAAAGCTGTAAGTAAAATAGTGCTACAATACAGAATATGCAAGTAAAACAGTAACTGAAAATGGAAATTGCAATGACCATCTAAGTCACTCAAACTGAAAAGATACTCAGTAAATCTTAACCTGATGAGCTAAGAAACTCTGAACTGAAGATCACTGAAAACTCTTAGCCTGATGAGCTAAGATAGAACTGAATGTAAGTGTACTTGAATTAGTATAACCATATCAGGATCCTGACTCTATAGTCAGTATGGCAATATTCTATCCATCCTATCACTCGGACTAGGCATGGCCATAGACTGTCGGACATTAAACCCTCGAAAGGTTGCCGACCCGAACGGGTTGATCGAAGATGTATACTAATCAAGCTACACCTTACAAACCACTTGTGAAATGAAAACATAATGCTACTTATGAATGCTCCAAATTAACATAAGATATTTATCAAATATCTTAAGTACATAATATATGTTCAAGGTATAAGGCTCAAAAATCAAGGAATGCGAAGTATCAAAATCAAAATGAGCAAGAAACTCTATCTAAAACACAGGTGATATCCATTGTTATCTACTTTATTCATTCTATCTACTCTAAGTTATATAAGTTTCAGAATCATCAATTCTTACACATTCTGTAACTTAGAATCATGAATCCTACTAGTTGAAGATAATTAGGACTGGCCAAGTCCTAATTATAACTTAATCAAAAGATGACTATTTGGTTAAAATGAATAAATCATCGACCTAATTTTGTAATTTAATTTATCCCAAACCTCATCTTAATTAGCCAAATCAAGATGAAAAGATTAAGAATTAGACTCCAAATGATGGGGTCTAATCACTTAATCCAAAGGTATAATTAAAGATCTAAGGTTTAGAACCCAAATCTCACAGATTAAGTTAAGGCAAGTCCTAATAATAAATCAATTCATTAGGATAGATCTCTATTCTTAATTCTAGGGTTTAAGATCAAATAATCATTTAATAAACTAAGAAAATCTATAAATTAGAAAACTCAAGGTTTCACCTATTGAGTAACCATATTTACTCAATAGATGAATTCTAACTTAAGATCTATTCTTAATCTTAGAAATTAAAGCTCTTAATTACTAAGAGTATCTCTCAAGACACACATCCTAACTAATGTTATAAGGACCTAAGGAAAGATCTAAGAATGATTTAAGAAGAGAAATCACTCACTTAAGACTTATGAAATTTTCCTTAAAGAGCAAAGATTGAGATTTTAATCAAAATCTAATTTAGACTTGGATTTGATTAATTTCAGCTATAAATCATTATAATTACTGATTAATAGGATTATAAAATGATTTTAGGGCTTTTGAAAGCTAAACCCTAAATTTGGGCAAAATGACTATTTTGCCCCCACTTAAGGGTTCAAAAGATCAAATTTTGATCTAGGGCTTTAATTCTGAAATTTTCTTTTGGAAAGTATTTCTTACTATCTAATGTAAGATTAGACAGCAACTAATTAATTTTGGGTGATTATTAAGCCATATGAGATCAAATTAGTGAATTTGACTCCTAAGGGCAAATTAGTAATTTGACTAAGCAAAAGTTAAAATTTCTTTCATATTATTGTTCTTTACTATCTAAGCTTTCCATAGAATTTAAATTTACTAAATCCTGACAAGTATTGACCAAGTTATGGCCAATACAAGATCTAGGGTTAAAAGGGTGATTAAGGAATTCTTAATTATGGGTCAAAATCCCAACTTTGTTAATTAGTGTCCAAATTGAGCAAAATCAGTGGCTATGGTTTACAATTAGTCCACTGATCAAAATGACATGTGGTAGGCTCAATTTGGATCTAATTTGACTAAGTTAAGACCTAATTAGGGTTAAGAGTAATTAGTGAGTGATTAGCAAAATTAATCACTCAAACACTAATCCAACCTTACAGATTGATTCTAAATGGTTCTATGAGTCCTCTGAAATTTAAATCACTCAATTTGGGTTACTAGATTTGCTAATATTCACTAATCAATATTTAGGGTGATTAGGAGTGATTAGCAAATCTAACTGTTGGATCTAAAATATTTTTATAGATTACTATTAACTAGGTTTTTTTGATCTAAATGGACCTTTGGATCATCAAATTTGGAGCTCAATTGACCAAGTTATGGTCAATTGAAGTTCTAGGGTTAATTAAGGTAATTAGGGTTAGGCCCGAAAAGTGATTAGGCAAATACTAATCCAAACAGCAAAATGAACATTACCAAATAAATCCTTAGGGTTTTCTGATCACTTTAAGACCCAAATTGGGTATGTTTGGATCAACATACACAAAGTTATGAGCTAAATAAGATTTGTGACATTTTTAGGATTAATTTAATACCCTAAAATATCACTTTACTAAATATAAGTCCAAATGCAAAATTGGCAGTGCCAAATTATTCCTCTATTTTTGCTGATCAAAATGGTATATAATTTTGCATAATTTGGATTAGTATTTTAGGAGTTATTAAAGTTTAAAAATTTGATTTAATTGATTAATTAAATTCTGTTTAATTGTAATAATAATTCTGTTATTATTATTATTAATATATAAATTCATTTATTTAAATAACATTTTAATTATATAACGTTATATATTAATAACTGCAGAACACGTGGCAGGCCATCATTGGCTGGGCAGAAGATCGCGGGCCCCACAGCTCAGACGGCATCAGAGCTGGACACGCGTCGCGCCAGGATTGGCTGGCGCGCTGTGTGGTGGGTCCCGTCGTGGCAGCTGAAGCGCCACGGGCCACGGGTTCCGGGCCGGGCCCGGGCCGACCCGGTCCAGCCCGAGAGGGCTTCGTCTTCGCGAGTGATACGAGGCGGAGTAATTAGGGCTCCAAAAATGACGGTGATAACATCGTTTCCGGAGGTCAAACCATATACCGATCGTTCGATTGGTACCAGAACACCGCCGGGGAAGAAACACAGCTCCGGAAAAGTCTAAACCTAGATGACCCTATCGAAACCTCAACATTTAACGGAAAGTACTGTTGCTTCTACCCTAAATTACCTTGATCCAGACACTTGATTGATGATCAGATCCATAAATTTAACAATCAAAGATGTGAAATAAGTGTTGGAAACAACTGATTAAGGATCAAAGCAATGAATAATAGGATAGGAGTACCTTAGGTTTGGACGGCTGCAGAGAGACGAGGCTCGAACTCAGGTTCCGAACTTCAGGAGTGAAACCGAGTAACCCGGACTTCAGAGGTCTTATAACAGACCTTAAACTGTGGCTTAAGAGCGGTGGGGAGGCCATCTATCGACTGCGAAGCCCAGCGAGGATTCTAGGGCGATGCGTGCAGCTCCCTCGAGCCACACGGTGCTCTCGCGGGAACGACGACTCACAGCCGTCTGATCCCGCGATCAGACGGCGTGGAGAGCGTCGTCAGGATAGATGGCGCGAAATTAAAAATGGGTAACGGCGTTGAACTTAAGTGGACGGCGCCGTTAATCCTAATTAAATAAAAAAAATTATTTAATTTAATTTATTCAGATTTAATTAATTAATTTTACCCCATTAAATGCATTCCAAAAATTTCCAATAAATCACTCTTAGCTAATTGAAGGGTGAGGAATGCAACGGCGCACTCGGATTTTCGTTTCGACGAGAATTTAATTATTTGATTATTTGGGGTATTTAAATATTATTAAAATATTTGACGAAAAATCTACGACTTCCAAATGCCTCCAAAATTTCACCCCTAGCTAATTTGGGTGTTCTGAACGTAATGGCAAAGTCAGATTTTCAATTTGAGGTCTATATAAAAAGTCAATTTCTAGGGTTTGGGATTTTCCAGAATTTCTGATTTGACTCAGTTGACTTCAGATTTTAACCTAGGTTTCTGAGATAAGTTCTAAATTACTTAATTAGTGACTTAGAACCTTAATTAAGACTTAAATTAGTCTTAATTGAGCCAAGTAATAACCTGGGTTGTTACAATAAAATATAAGATCTATGTTTTATTTTAAAAGTGATATACTAATTAGGGCAAATCCTATTAAGCAAATCACACTTAATAGGATGAATCTCCTATCCTAAATCTAGGGTTAAAAGACAAAATAATCAGAATAAGTGGCAAAAAATCTAGAAACTAATAAAACCAAAGATTTATTCATTAAAAAATCCCATTTTTCAATGAATAAAATTTAACCTAGGAGCTAGTCCTAATCTCAGGAGTAGTCCTATTATGAAGTGCAATATCTTAAGGGAAAATAACTTAGAGGAAAATTAGGAAATTTACAGATTTGACCTAATAGCTGATTTTACACACTTAATTGACTCTAATAAAATTCTAATATTAGTTTTAGTGATTTAAAAGACAATTCAGAGGTTAAGGGCACTTAACATAAATTTTTGAGTAAAATGACCATTTTTCCCCTACTTAAGGGTCTAAAAGTCAACTTTTAATTTAAGAGTCCAAATTGAAGTTTCTTACTATCAAAAGTTTCCTTACTGTCTAACTTGAAGATGGACAGTAAGTACACTTAATTTGGACAAGAAACGGGTCCTATAGGTCCAAACAAAGATTTTGACCAAAATGGCAAACTTATAATTTGCACCTAATGGAATCTAAGTTGTTATGCAGTTTACTGTTGGTTATTATTCAATGATTCCATAGAGTCCAAGAACACTACATTCTGAGGACAGATGACTATGTTATGGCTATTTTAATTCTTAAGGGCAATTCGATAATTTTGGTCGGTCAACGGGTGACAAAAATTGAACTTTTCTGTTTGAAGTATAATTTCAGAAAACTTAGTTTCTATGGCTTCCTTATAATATACTGAGTGTGTTGACAGAGAGTATACACAATTTGGACCTCAAATGGTCAAGTTATGACCTAACTAAGGTTATGAGTATTTTAGTTATTCTATAATTTTCTAGGGATTAGATCCTAAATATTATTTTAATTTATTGATAATATTGAAATTCTAAGCTAGTTAGCATCTTGAATTTCTAAATTTGGAGTTGAATTGACCAAGTTATGGTCATTTGAATTTTATGGGCATTTTGGTCATTTTTCCTAAAGTCAACTGTGGGGTCAAAGGATTCACTTTTCATCATGATTTCCAAATAGAAAAACTAATATTACTACAGTGATGGAGCTATTCTCTTGAGTATTTTAATACCTATATTATCTATATTTGGACAACTAGGTTAAAAGTTATGAGAGTTTAACTATGTCCTAAAATATTACTACAATATGCGTACCCCGAAACTAATTTTTGCATTACGCTATTTAATTCCTTTTATTTTTTTGAGTAAAATGAAACATATATTGACTATGTTTGGATCATCCTATAAAAAATTATTACACTTTTAAGAATTTTAAATTAAATAATTTAAATAAATAAAATTACTATTCATTTATTCAAATTGTATTAATTTACTATTCATACCTATAGTTTACTGTATTTATTAATTAATCAATTAATCATTCATAATCTGTAATTAATCCTCACTAATCATTAATTAATTATCAATTAATCTATTATTTAATTATTACTTATTTTGATTGTTAATTAGATAAACCTAATTACTTTGAATAATTATATTTACTATTTATTTACTTAAATTAATCAGTACTAATTAATCATATTTTTATTAATCATCTAAATTAATAATCTATTATTTTAATTTATTTAATGTTTAGTCCTGTTGATTAAATTGGTTAACCATTAGATAAATATTAATACAACTTAATCTAATTTAATACCTACCAATCAACTAACTAATCTTAGATTAATCCTAATAATTAATTAAATTAATTAATAGTTATTAGCAATTAGATTGTATTAGTGAACTGACTAACTAATATTTAATCCACTAATAATATATTTATATACTAAGTATATTATTAGTTCTATTTATATGTATATACTTATGTTATTGTTTAAAATTTATGATATATAAATGTATATATATACATAATTATCTTATTTAATCATTAATGTACAGGTGGCAGGACCAACACCAGGACACATGGCTTCCTCAGGTTGGACGAGCGGCTGCTGGCGAGAATCATGGGCGACACGTGTCGGCCTACTAGCGACCGAGAGCGACGACGGGACCCACGTGAGGTTAGCAGAGCTGACCGCGGGGTCCACCACTGCCGCGCCAGCAGAAGGTGCCACACGGCGCCCTGGGACAGCCCCACGCTAGCCTGGCGGGCCCCGCACTCGCTGCTGCGTCAGCCGCTACGGACGACCCACACGCGAGTAGGTTGGGCTCGGGTCGACCCGGCCCGACCCGGAGGCTTCGCCTTCTCTTCATCCCACCGAGGCTAGGACACACTGCCAACGGCCACTCCGGCACCGAGGCGTCAAGACCCACACGGCCGACGGTAGAGGGCGGCGAGGGCTCGTCGATAATAGCTATGCTGAGTCCTGAGGTAGCCAGAGGTGGCTGCAATGGGTAAACCTAACTCCTAGGTCTTCGGCGACGAAAAGGTAACGGTAAGTACTGTGTAAGCTTTGCAACATTCGAACGCCCTAACCTAGAATCTCCCGATCCAATGATAGATTACTTCGATCAATTGCATGAAATAAGGTTTGGAATATACTTGAATGCGATACATTGAGTAATTGGAGGAGATACGAGTACCTTGTGATCAACGGTTCTAGAGGTTCTAGGGTTCGAAGGTCCGATCGATTCGCTCTTAGATGCGCAAACACAGTTCGGGATTGAAGATCGAATCTTAAGGATGGCGCAGGCGGAGTCGCCGAGGCCTGGGAGGCCGCAATTGGGCACGCTCGGCAGCAGGACGCCGCGTGTCATCGCTCGACACGCGGGCGATTTCCCGCGAGGAAGACACGCGACAGCCGTCTGATCAGACGGCTGCCCAAACGGCATGGGCGAAAGAGGCGAACGGCGTCGGCTGGGGGTTAACGGCGTCGTGGAACTTAAAAATAAATGAAAACATTTAATTTAATAGATTTTAAATTTTCGATTTTCTTAATTAATTTTAATTAATAAAATGATTTCAGAAAAATTCCAAATATTCACCCCTAGCTAATTGAGGGGTGAGGAACACAATGGTGAGGTCGAATTTTAGATTCAACGAGTATTTTAATTTCTCAATTTTTTGGGTATTTAAATATTATTAAAATATTCGTCAAAATTTTGACGACTTCCAATTGACACGAAAACATCACCCTTATCTAATTTGGGGGCAATGAGCGCAATGGTGAAGTTCGTTTTTCAATTTGAGGTTTATTTAATTAGGTCAAATTTTATGATTTCTGGAATTTCTAGAAATCATGATTCGATCCATTTGACTCCTGATTTGGACTAGGTCTTTGTAGTTGACTCCAAATAACTTAACTAAGCTATCTAAACCATAATTAAGATTTAGATTAACCTTAAATGACTAAGATAACAACCTGGGTTGTTACACAAACTAAGGTGTCCAAACCCTAACTCATAATATACATTGGAAATGGGATGTTTGTCGTGATACAAAATGCACTTATCTAAATGCTTAAAATAAGACAATAACTCCACAGTTCCTTACAAAGCAAATCAACTAGTTCCTTAAGTTAACTAAAAATCAAGTTAAGTTATAGATATGTGTTGTATGCCCATATGATAATACTAATATTATCATAGGGATAAGTTCTAAGCAACTATTTAAGGTTCAAGGATTTACAAGGCTACAGGAGATATACTTAAATGATAATAATTTATCTTTAAGTACTAAGGTAAGATCATCTAAATTCAGCATTTAGACTTACTACTGAAAGGATGTAAGTTCATTCTAATTCTCTCTAGGTTATCACTACTACAAGAATATGTTCAATTCTTTAGGGTTCAAATGGTAAATCTAGGGTTCTATCTCAAATATCACACATAAGGTACCCTACCTCAATAATTTAAATTAACTTTAGTTCATTTAGCTTATTATTTAATCATATCTTTTAAGGATTTCAATAATATTCTATTCCTTCAAACTACTAATAATATAAGCTTCTATAAATGGAATATAAATCATGGTGAGTCTTAATTAACACAAGAATATTTACATTAGGTGTATGCTAAATAAGCATAATCAAGAATGCAAGTGTGGCGCCCCGCTCCCTAATCCCTCAATTATTATGCTAGGGAGCGGAGAGTCACTCATGCAAATCCCTCACTCGGTATTGGATTAAGTGAGATCCACAATCCACTGCCAAGGGAAGGATGTGCACAGCATAAATAATAGAATCAGTCACTACTTCTAACATACATACAGAGTGCGTAAGCAAAATGAAATAAATATCACATCCATCCACCATGCATCACATAATGAATAGTACTATAGCTCAACAAATAATAAATTGCAGAAAAGCAATCACAGTCATAGTACATGTATTATTATAACATTTAAATAGATAGTCTTAAAGAATGAAAAATAAATCTAAAGTCACTCATCCTCACAAACGACTAAAAGAAGACTAAGCAGTATCTGGCCCTCTTGGCTGAAGCTCCTCCTCTAAATAAGGCACCTCTTCTTCAGCACCCAGCTCCTCAAACCTATCTGAATATGACATTACCGGTTTCATAATGCCATGGCCCCAGCCAATAAAAGAGAATCTTGTTAGACAATTGTCTAAGTATATTTTAGGCTGAATATTTTTCATGTGTTATTAATGTCACCATTTCTTATACTTAAGCATAACAAAAATTAAACTAAGCAGTAGGAGCAATAAGCATACAAGAAATGGGGTAAGTTATAAATATAATATTTATAACTAAAACAAAATGATGAGGCAAAAAGCATACCTCAAGCAACTAAGCAAAGAATGGTCATATACACATATATAGTGCAGCAAGTAAAAGTACTGAAAGTAAAGTCTAACCCTAAATATTTGATGATCATATGAAAAATGCTAATTAAAGATAGAAATTTGAAGATGTTACATATAGTAAGCAGTGAAGTCTAGCATCCTGTAAATATATACAAGTAAACAGGTAAGTAAAGAAATAGAACTGACTAAAACATGTATCAAAAATATAATACACAGTAAGCTAAAACAAAAACAGGTATGTAAAGACTGTCATATCAGAAAATTGGTCAATCGGGCCGGTGAAACTCCCAAAGCCTTTTTGGGCTTAGGCAGACAGAAATTCTCATAGCCTTTCTGGGCTAGGGCAGACAAAACTAGCAGTAGAACTGAGGAGGCAATAAATACAAATGCAAAATCTTTTAGTTATTTTACTTTTATTTCTGTGGACACGTCCAGAAATAACTGAAGAGTCAAGCACGTCTGCAAGACTATACGGGTTCCAAGCTTAACACACACTCCTCAATGAGTAATATAAGCATTTTTATTACTCCTTACCCCTGTCCATTAGGGTAAATGAGCAGCCGAATCTACTAAAACATATTGAACCCAAAGGCAATTGTTATCCTAATTATTCTAAGTTTTTATTCATGCACAAAGTTTTCTTATATGATATGTCCAAGGAATTAAGCACAAAATATAAGGAATACGTAGCAACAAAATAAATCAAATAAATAAGGGACTCTTCTATATATGGTGACACTGTTATTGTCTAATTTAAACTATTCTAACTATTCTAAGTTATACAAATTCAGGATCTCCAATTCCTACTATCAAGTGTAACTTAGAAGTACATCCTTATAAGTTAAAAGGATCAGAACTGATCAGGTTCTAATCTAATTCAATCAAGTATGACTATAAGTTTAATCAATAAATCACAACGTTCTAATTTGATGAATTTTGGCGTTCTATCTAAGATCTGATCAAGATCTACTGAACTATAGATTATAGATTAAATACCACGAGATTGGGCTTAATCACATAATCCAAAAAGGATAAGACATATGATCTAGGTTTCAGTCTAAAAGTGATCAATTGATTAAGGTAAATCCTATTAAGCAAATTAAACTTAGCAAGATGAATCTCCTATCCTGAATCTAGGGTTAAAAGACAAAATAATCAAAATAAGTTGTAAAAATCTAGAAACTAATAAAACTACAGATTCATTCATTGAATAACCCACTTATCCAATGAATGAAATCTAACCTATGAGTTAGTCCTAGTCTTAAGAATAGTCCTAATGTGAGGTGTAAAGTCCTAAGAAAAAGGCTTAGAGCAAATTTTAGAAATTTTACAAATTTGACCTAACAGTTGATTTTATCACTTAGAATGATTTTGTTATAGTTTTAATAATAGTTTTAGTGACTAAGAAAAAAATTTAGGGTTTAAAGATGCTTAACCTAAATTTTGGGCAAAATGACCATTTTGCCCCTACTTTAGGGTCCAAAAAGTGACTTTTTGATTTAGGGCTCCAAATTAGAATTTCTTACTATTAAATGATTATTTACTGTCTAACATGAAGATAGATAATATGTGTGATCAATTTGGATAAGAAACGGATCCTATAGGTTCAAACTATTATTTTTGACCTAAGGGACATTTTAGTAATTTTCTCCTGTTGGAATCTAAATTTTTATGCAGTTTACTATTGGTTAATGTTCAAAGATTCCCTAAAATTCAAGGACACTGTATTCTGAGATCAAATGGCTAAGTTATAGCTATTTCAATTTCTAAGGGTAATTCGGTAATTTTGATCGGTCAACGGGTGACAAAAAATTAAACTTTTCTGTTTGAAGTCCAATTTTAATAAACTCAGTTTTTATAGCTTTCTTATAATATACTGAGTGTGTTGATAGGTAGTAAACCCAATTTGGACTTCAAATGGTCAAGTTATGGCCTAACTAAGGTTAAGAGTATTTTGGTCATTTTCTAATTTTTTAGGGTTCAGATCCTAAATGTTATTTCAGTTTATTGATAACATTGAAATTCTAAGCTAGTTAGCACTTTGAATTTCTGAATTTAAGAGTTGAATTGACCAAGTTATGCTCAATTGAAGTCTATGGGTATTTTGGTCATTTTTTGGGTAAGGTCCTAAATGTTACTTTTCAAACTAGGCTCCAAATATGGAAACTAATACTTCTATAATGTTTGGGCTATTCTCCTGAGTATTTTAAAACCCATAATACCTATGTTTTGATAACTAGGTTAAAAGTTGTGATAGTTTAATTATGTCCTAAAATATCACTACGTTATACGTATTTCAAAACTAATTTTTGTATTACGTCATTTGATCCCTTTTATGTTTCTGAGTAAAATGAGACCCATATTAATTATATGTGGATCATTCTACAAAAAGTTATTAAACTTTTAGAAATTTTAAATTAAATAATTTAAAATAAAATTACTATTCATTTATTCAAATTGTATTAATTTATTGTTTATTCCTAAAATTAAAAATAAATTTTTCAGACTATTAATTAATTATTTAATTATTCATTATTATTAATCAATCTATATTTAATTAATTAATTAATTAAATTAATTATCTGTTAATTAGTATGTATATTCATTTGATTAATTCAGGTTTTGTATTAATTAATTATTATTATTATCTAATTAATATTAATCTTACTTATTAATTTAATTAACTTTCTGTCAAACATTTGATTTAAATTAACTAACTAACTTAATTATTAGTTATCCTAAATTATTCCTACTGTTATATATAAATTTATATATTTTTCTGTTTTGAATTTAATTAGCCTGAATTATATATATATATATATACTATATTAGTTTATCACTTACTGTTTGACTTAAAATTAGATTTTACAGAAGTTAATTATTAATTATTTCATTATTTATAACTTATATATATATATATATATATCTGATTAGCTAGCTATTAATTAACATTTAAATATATTATATTATTATTAATCTAACCTAATCGATTAGGATTAATCATTCGTACTAACTAATCTAACTATAATTTATGATACTAGTTAACTATAATATACACAGGCTATACATATATAGTTATATAATATAAACAGGATATACATATACAGTTATACTAACCACTCATCTATATACTAATTTTACTTAACATATATTTATAACTATATATAGATAATATAATTATATGATTTCAACAAATTATTTCTTTTGCAGGTTAATGGCGGCGGGACCCACGGGATGCCACGTGGCATCTCAGAATTGGCACAGGATACGGGAGTGGGACCCACGGGCATCGACTAAGCCGGCTGCGGGCCCCACCGGCTGACCCGAGCGTACGCGCGCGGGGCCCGCGCGACCCGCGGCAGCCTCTAGGCGAGGTCCGTGCCTTCGGGCGGGCCGGGGCTCGAGTTGTCTCAGGATGGGCCTCACCTCTTCAGCTTCCAAACCTACGTCGGCGGGCTGGAAACGGCCCAACGGAGAGTGGGGTCGGGCGACCTTGATCCGACGGATCGGATCTGATCCGATCCGACGGCTCAGATTCGCCACGAAGAGACGAGTCGTCTCCTTCGTTCGAGCAGTTTAGGGTTAGGCGGATGACCCGATCGAACGCCCGGAGGCTCGATCGAGTCCACAGGAGGATCCCAACGCGACTATCATCCAAAAATGCTAGTTATTGAAGGCTTAAAGAAGGGTCTTAGGTTTAGGGAGGTACCTGGAAGGTGGACGGCCAAGGTTTAGGGTTTGCAGCTGCGGACTCCCGAGATTTCAGTTATGCACGAGACAACGCGAGGATGCAGCGAGGGGTTCTAAATGGATTGATGGTGGACTCGCCGAGGTCGAGGGGGCTCCGGATGGGTCGAGCCGCTGCGGATGCGCCGCGTGGCTCGCGGGCGATGCCCACGAGGAAGATGGCCTGGAGCCGTCAGATCTGGCGATGCGTGGACGGCTTGAGGCGGTGCCGTCAGATCAGACGGCACCGTTAGCAGCAGTTGACGGCGCAGGGTTAAGGTCTGATGGTGTCGTTAATTTAAATAATTAAATAATGCTTAACTTAAATAAATAATTTAATAATTAAATTTCTAACTTTAATATTTAAATGATTTTCCCAAAATTTTCAAATATCCACCCCTAGCTAATTGAGGGGTGAGGAACGCAAGGGCGATGTCAGATTTTTGATCCGACGAGTATTTTAATTTTCCAATATTCGGGGTATTTAAATATTATTAAAATATTTGTCAAAATTTTGACGACTTCCGATTGATATGAAAACTTTACCCCTAGCTAATTTGGGGACAATGAGAGCAATGGAGAAGTCCGTTTTTCGATCTGAAATCGTTTTAGATAAGTCAAATTTAGGGTTTCTAGATTTTCTAGAAATCATGATTCGATTCATTTGACTCCTGATTTGGGATTGGGTCTTAGAGGTTGACTCCTAATGATTTAATTTGCACTTAGGATTAAAATTAAGACTAAGATTAATCCTAATTGACTATGATAACAACTTGAGTTGTTACTGTGAGTTCCTTCTTTAAGCTACATGCTTCAAAGGTTAACATCTTATTAAATGTTTTCTTATAATTGGAGTATGGTTGTTAAACAATCAATGTCATTTAATTATTATTAAGTGACTTAAGCATAATAGGTACTGGTTTTGGGGAGAATCATTAAGAATTGAGAGTTTATGTATAAACTTAGATTTCTTAAATCAATTCCATCTCATTAAGAGTCTTAAACTCTAATATAAGGAATTGAATTCAAAAGCAAGATCATTATTATTAAATAATTATTTACTATATAATGAGAGTTTAGAAAGTAAGGAGGTTAAATTTGACTAAGTAAAATGCTTAATATTAGCTAATTAGGGTTTTGAGTTAATTCAGAAAAATTAGTAAATTTAACATCTAAAAATAGAATATTATGCTACTACTATGTTCTTCCCTATTTAACAAATCCAAAAACACTTAAAATGTTTAAATCATATTATAAATGAGGTTGATGTTCACTAATCAGGTTTAAGGTAATTAGTAATTAACATAATTAATTACATAAAAAAGAGGAGGAAGAAGAAGCGAAAAAAAGAAAGGATCATTGAGAGCTCCGATCTTCGAGAGTTCTGATCAGAGCCAGCGATATGGGGCGGCGGACGGAAGCGATGGTAATACTGGCATGGGCGATGGTGATGATGCTTAGTTGCTCAACAGAAGACTGTATGCATTTTTGGACTGGAATGTGGAGTACATGAATGTGCGCCGCTCTGGGTGGAGCAGCAGGTTTCTCATTTTCGCTCCTCCTGCTTTCGATCTACGATCTTTATTTCCTTTCTTAAAAAGGGATGCGGATCTTGAATATTATTTCCCGTCTGTACATTTTCGCTCGTTTTGCCCCCTTTCATTGCATGTGGCTCTTTTTTGAGTTTCTTAAGGGGGGTATAGCTGCTATTCTTTTATAATTTATGCTTTGTTTTCTTGGACCTTAGTTGATAACGATTAACGAAAAGTTTCTTGGTCCCGTTGTTAATGTGACAACAAACTGGAATGTAGCTATGAATGTTCTGAATAGCCTGGATGAGCCTCTTTTAATTACTTGGTAATGCTTATTTAGTTACTGTGTGCTGATATTACAATTTCTTTTGAGATTGTGATGGGGATAGCTAGGATTTTTTATTTTGATTTTTATGGTTTTAGGGATGGGGTACAGCAAAGGAAGAACAGCTGGCAAGATGGTGTTCTGGGAACTAATTGCCCGATTCCAGTGGGATGGAATTGGAACTTACCAGTTCCAGGTCAAATATCAGATTGGGAGCTTCTTCTACTTCCCTTCAATCAATCTTCAGCGTGCTTCCGGGGGTTTTGGAAGATTCACCATCAACGATAGAGAAATTGTTCCTGTGCCCTTTGATACTCCTCATGGAGACATCACCCTCTTTATTGGTGATTGGTTCAAGAAAAACCACACTGTGATTGAAAGTGAAGAAGAATGAATTGAACTTTGCAATTAAGTGACCTGCCTTTATAAAAGTTTGGTTATGTAGCATTTGAGGAAGGAGCTTGATCAGGGTAAGCCTCTTGGAGTTCCTGATGGTGTGATGATGAATGGCAAAGGCCCTTATCGCTACAATGCCTCCCTTATTCCAGTTGGTATCAACTTTGAGACCATCAATGTTCAACCCGGTATGATTTCTCATTCTCCATGCAGCCTACCGTCCTTTCTATACTATTTTACTGCTACATTTATTGGGAAAGTTTAGCATTGAGCTCAAAATTTTGATTTTAATTTTGGCCTGTTTGGTTGCATAGTGTAGACAAAAGATTCACATAGTTGATCAGATTTAGCTGGATAAAGGTTTTGTGTTGCTGTTGTCGGTTGCAAGGGGCCATGAATTTGATAATTCAATTTAAAATAAATATAATTATTTTAGAAGTTTGCAAGGCTGTTTGGCTGCAAATTGAGTGCGAAGAAAATATTTTTTTGTGATAGAAATGATTGAAATTTCTTGCTAAGCTTCAAATAAATGACAAAAATAGCACAAAAAATAAAAACTTTAATTTCAAATTATCCGAGAGCAGTTATATGAAAGAATGTTGCAAGCAGTCTATTTTGAGGGCACTTAGCAAATGTATTATGAGTATAACCAATTCAGATGATTTTAAGGTGCGCTGATAATTCAGTCTTCTCTTATTTGGTATTCCAAGCACACTGAAATGTAAGTATACAGTATTTTTTGTGCCGTGCAACTTAAAAATTAACATTTTGGAAATCCTTTTGCTTTATAACTTTAATGCTTGCAACAAAACTACCCTTTTATGTATATGGCATTTTGAGTTTTAATTCAGGCATTTGGTGGTTGCCACTTCAAGTTTTCTTTCACAGTATCAACTCTTGCAATATTGAAAGAGCATACTCTTTTGTTTATCTGATCTTTAGATTTTTTTTTTTGGAGAAGTCTGAGACACTAAAAATAGATATTTGATTCCAATTTATAGTATTTTAATCATTTTCTTTCTTAAAACATAATTTTTTTATTTTCAAATGTTAAAAAGAACAACTTCTTCTCTTTATTGATTTTTTTTTTGAACAGGGAAAACTCATCTGCTCTATGTCCACAATGTTGGGATGTTTACTTGTTTGAATTTTAGGATTCTGCTCACAACTTACTTCTTGTTGAGACAGAGGGTTCGTACACTGTACAACAAATTATACTAATCTAGATATTTTTGTGGGGCAATCATACTCCTTGGTTACTATGGATCAAAATGCAAGCAACAACTACTGCATTGTTGGTTGTGAATTTTGAATGGTTCAAAATTGTATAATCTGCTAATATGAATGTATGTTGTTCTTATTGCCATGCTACTGTAATCAATCTTTGCTGATCTTTTCACAAATTGTGACAACTAGATAACGACAACACCGTTAGTTTGGATACATTTTTGTGTATTGCTCCAGTTGTTCCCATTATCACATATGTGATTATGTGTAGCTTTTAAATGGGTTGTTTAAGGTATAAATGCAATATTTTAGTTGGGATGTATCTCAAATGGTAGAGCAATCGCATTATATGCGAGAGATTTAGGGTTCGATCCTTACATCACCAAATTATATTAATTTTTATAAATTGATGCAATTTAAATTACAGCTTCTGTTGAAGGGTTGCCAGGAAATTACAACGATTAAAAAATATTATTCTTCTCATCTCCTTCTGATGCTTTGTTTGCACCATGAGAATGTTTCTGCATATATCATTAGCTATCAACATTATTCATTGAGCAAACTTATAAATGTTGGCTATGATTATGTAGGTAAAATCTCACTTGCAAGTTTATGCCTAGGCCTGCTGCAGTGTAATGAGATCTTTAAACTGAATCTGCAAACTGGTCTCGTGCACATTGGTTTTAGTACATTGTTATTAAATCTTATTAAGAGTTCTTCAGAGCTAATAAAAATCTCAATAATTTTGACATAGCTAACAAAAAAAGTATTATTTTGGCATAAATGTTACTGGAAATTTGATGAATCAAAAGAATGGTTATGATTCAACAACTAAAAAAAATGCGCAAATGATTAAATCTGACCAAAAACAAGCCTATCATAAATTAATTTTACAAAGCAGTTCAACAAATAAAATCTTGAATGCAAACGAATACTTAAGGTTTGGTCCCATTGCATAACATCGCAGAAATGGAGAGGGAAATGCTAAGTTAAGGAAGAAAAAAGAGAATAACCTGTTCTCATTACGTATTTTAAATAAAAAATTTTAAAGCAACAGAAATATTTGCATGATAGAGTTGATTCAAATTCTTTGAGTGTCATTAGCTTTTTGGGAAATATCAGTGTAGCTTCACAATCTCTTGCTAACAATCATTTGACAACATGTCTTACAGATTAGAAATATAAATTAAAAAACCAATAAGCCACACTTTGTTTCACAAAATGGCCTTACATTTATTGAATCTCAAAATTATATAAAAATATACAATCCACCCAATTACATAATCTTTGCATAATTAATTCAAAAATATACAACCCACCTAATGTGATGACCCCAATATTGAAAATTACTTAACTCAATATTGATATGTCATCACAATACCTAATACTAGATTAGAAGAAAACTAATCTAAATCATTAAGTATTGTGTTTGACTAAGAATTTAGAAGAGGGTCTTAAGTTAAGATGGAAGGAAAATTATGAATAATATTTAGAAGTTTGTAAATAAAGATGCAACAAATGGATTTAAGAATGAAATAAAAATAGAATTGAACGTGCAATTTATGAAAGAAGACATGAGTACATGCAATAGTAATCTAAAACAAATGAATTACTTACATTTAATCCTAGACATGAGATTCTATATATTTATGGGGAAATTAACATGTGAATTATGAGTTTTATATTTTTTTTCCCCAATTATTCTAAGTCTAAATTTTTTTAAAAATTTCGGCAGAGTCTCCTTTGTAAATGGTTAAGGAAACACCTGCAGAAGTACATGCAATACTCCCATTCCAATGGGAGTTATAATTTAAAAGAAAAGACATCCTAATATATCATACATTCAATCCATTTTAACTCCAATTCTAATATAGAGTTCAATCCTTTTTATAGGATTGCTCATTTCCAATTCTAGATAGAGTTCAATCCTTTTTATGGGATTGCTCATTTCCAATTCTAAAAGAAAAAGGGAGAGAAATACATGTGTAACAATTGTCTACACTATGGTTTATTTTATCAAGACATTAAATATTCATAGGAAGATATGCAAATACTTAATTAATACACAAATTTTATACATTTAATTCCCATTCATCCATTCATTTACTCATCCATTCATTCATTACAAGCATTTAAGTATATTCTAAGCTCCAACAAGTATGGTAAATTAAAGTAAATGATATTATTACAAAACAACAGTAAACTGAATAAGAAAAGAAAATTTACAGCTCACTTGGAATTCTTAATAAGTTGTAAATTTATAATATATGATAGGCGGAAGCAATTTTAGTTTTTAGCGCTTGGTCCAGCTCCACTAGCATCCAAGTGCACCTGATCTATCACATTTTAACATTTAAATGTGATAGTGCAAAGCCAAGAAATAGAAAACCTAGTTAGACTAAACAGTCTAAGCACAATTTAAGATTGGCTAAGCATATTATTGTTATAATTGGATATCATAGTTCTAGTTACAATGCAAGCACAAGCATATGTGCGATATGGTAAGCATACAAATAAGGAAAGGAAAAACAAGTGAGATAGAATTGCTCACTTAATCAAACATCCTAGCCTACAAATAATACAAGGGTAAAGCATCCTAAATAGGCTAGAATGAACTAGAGTTCATATGAAATTAAATGAAATAAAGCATGATATGTTCAAATGCACTTATGCTTAGTAAGGAAAAATAAACAGTAAAGCATTTAAATGGAGTTATACAATATTCACTGTAATCTAAATAAACTGTAAACAAGTAAAGTACAGTCTTAAACCATAGAAATGCATAGTAAGGAAATTGAAGGAATAATCTTAGACTTAAATCTAAGATACATATAGCCTAGGACTATGTAAAGTAGTATAGCTAAAAGCTATGGTGAATCTTAACAATCTATAAGATTGAAGATCTCACATATTTATTAATTGAAGTTATTTTAATCTGTACTCATTCTGTGGGCATATTTAGAATGAGATGATGAGTTAAACACGTCTGTTTAACATCTAAGGAAAACGGGGTCCATACCTAAAACACTCACATTCTCCCTCTAAGAATGCGATATCTCCTTATTACTCCATTTCAGTCTGCCTTAGACTGGTCCACCATATAGAACCCCTAATAATTTTAGGTGAAAGTTTTGTTCATGCACAATATTTTTATGAATGATTCAATGAATAAGGCTCAAAGCTAAGCAAACCAACAAGAAAAATTCAATATTTGCAACTAAGTGATATCCAAAATTATCTAATTTTAATGATCTACTTAATGATTGGAGCTAATTGAGCTCTCAATTAACTTTGAGATATTGATCTCAAGTTAGTTATAATATAATAGTAATTAGGATTTTGAAAATTAATAGATTCAATTCATTTAATATGATGTGACAAAATAATTTATAAATATAATGATTGTTGTTAGAGACGAACTCTTAACCTCTTCCAAAACTATAAGATCCAACTTAAAAATTAAATCATGGTTTAGGTTACTAATAGGTAGAGATTAAGATAAAGAATTATCTAACTTAAGAAATTTGAAACTAAAGAAATTCTACTATTATTCATTATGGTTTTTTAGCTAGGTTATAATTTGAATGTTCTAATCAAACATATTAATCTAGCTAAGTTACAAGTAATTGCAAAGTTTAGGATAAGTACTTACTAAACTTAAGAACTACAAGTTCTATGTTTACTATTAATGTATGTTTAAAGAATTCAATAGACTCCCTAAACTAATCTAAGTAAGTTAAGGATACCTATTACTATATCTTAATTTAATAAAATAGGTTTTATGGATTATGATGAATAAGCTAAGTATTGAACTAATCACTAAAACTAGATCTAGTTGGTTAACAATTCTACAATTACTAATACATTAAGACTATTTATTCTTAATGGTTGCAACTAATAGACTTAGGATCCAACTATAGATTAATTGCAAATCAAATCCTAGGATTTCTACCTTAGAGTTGAAAAGTGAATTAAACACTTGACAATTAATTCACATAACTAGGGAATTGAGAACTAAGCTCATAAAAATGTTATCTAAGTGCCAATGGAGATAATAAATGTGATAATTTAGCTATTCTAGGGTTTATAAGACCTATAGTAAGCTACCTAAAAATTTAGGTTAATCACAATAACACTAAGTGAGAGTCAAAAACTTATTATCATAATTTGTTGTCCAATTAAAATCTTTTATAAATAAATGAAATCTTTATTTCATAAGGAGAAGATTGACACTAAGTTTGTCAATTTTGAACAATATTAGAAAATTAGGGTTTTAATGACTCTTAATTAGGTTAAAAAGTGATTAAGAAAATTAGGTTTCAAATGTTAGATTTTTATTCCATATTATTGATTCTCGCATTTTTGTGAGTAAAATGAACTATTTGATCTTTTGATTTGGAATTCAATTGATCAAATTAGGTCACAAGAAAGATTAATATTAATTTTAAAATTAATTATTTAGTCCTAAACATTGACTCATTAAAATTAATTGTTAAAATAGAAGTTAAATTATATATTATTGATCTACTCATTTTTGTGATCAAAACAGTATATACTTTTATGCTATTTGGATAAGTATTTTTCAATTTATCGAATGAAATAAATGACATTACTTATTAAATTAATAATCCTTTAATAATTGATTAATCATCTTAATTAGGTTTAAGAGTTTCGGCGCTGCGGGATTTAAGTCCTATTCGGCGTGGTTCATAAGAAACAAAAAGGACCGGACCGTAACTTCAAGGAAAAAAAATAAAATAAAATCGGGATCTGCACTTCACCTCTCCCGCTAGACGCGAAGAGGAGGATCTAGGGCATCGGAGACGGGAGGGATAAGGCAAGCTGCAGAACCCCAGACTTTATAAAACGCAAGCCGATCGAAGATCTTAAAGGAACGCTCGAGGATTTAAATCGAAAAATTTGGTTTAAGGTAAGTAGAATGAATGCCCTAACTTAATTCCTTCTATCCCCTTTTTACGAGTTCTATAAAACAAGAGGAGATGAAGTTCAGATGGAGTCGTTAGATTTATATTAGTTGATTAATGCAGAGCATAGAAACGCAACTGGATTTGATCAAGGATTCACATAAGCACTTCTTCATAGGTAAAAACGAAATAAATTGAGGTACCTGGAGTTTTCGCTCAGATTGGTTCGCTGACAATGGCTTAAGGTACGCAAAGCTTTCTTTTACTCCTCACGGCTCGAGCACCCTCAGACCTCTTCCGCTCGCAGACCTCACGGTGAAGAACACAGAAGAGCCTGGATGATCAACCTACCGACGAAAAGGAAGGCTAAGGTTCGTGGAAAAACTCCTTTCTGCTCGATGCTTCGAGACTCTCTTTCGGCAGCTTGACAGCACGGGGATGGAAAATAATGCGCAAAGAGTGGAAATGGGGAGGCCTTGCAATCAAAAGGAGCTCGTAGCCAGCTGGAAAGCGAGGACAGTCCTTCCCTGCAGCGCTGCGATCGTGGGAAGTGGAGACGTACGCGGGAATTAAATTAACCAATGGATTTAACTTAAGTCTGATTATATTATATGATTTACTCTCTTTAAAAAGCTTAATTAATTAATGCATTAGGAGGCTGTTACAGACTCCCCTCCTTAAAAAGAGTGTCGCCCCCGACACACAACCAATAAAAGCAAGGAATTAAAATACACTAAGAAATTCTAAAGAATTTACGACGAGTTTAAAAGAACTAAATCTACCTGATTAGGAAAAGAATTCTGGGAACTTCTTTAGCATTTCCTTTTCATTCTCCCACGTGGCTTCATCAGCGAAATGATTCTGCTAGTGGACTTTGATCATAGGAACGCTACGGTGTCTTAACTGCTTAATCGCAACAGGTTTAACGACGAAAGTTAGATTAGGCTGCAGTTCCATTTCATGTATCTGAACTTGCTGACTTGGATCTAGAAAACACCTTATTAGTGATGAAATGTGAAACACATTATGTACAGCCGAAAAGTCTTTTGGAAACTCTAATCTGTAGGCAAATGTTCCAATTCTCTCAATCACTTCAAAGGGTCCCAAATATCTTGGACTCAGCTTTCCAGACACACCGAATCTCTGCACACCACGCATCGTACTAGCTTTAAGATAAGCCCTATCGCCTACTTGGAATTCCAACTGAC
Organism: Gastrodia elata; assembly: GCA_016760335.1. Classification (NCBI taxonomy): domain Eukaryota; kingdom Viridiplantae; phylum Streptophyta; class Magnoliopsida; order Asparagales; family Orchidaceae; genus Gastrodia; species Gastrodia elata. The sequence continues at coordinate 32,184,955 of CM028678.1, read as the reverse complement.
GATGACGAGCATCATGATATTTCTTCTATCTATCCTGTGCTGCAGTCATGTTACGCTTGATCAGTTGAACTTTCCTAGTAGTTTCTTCTACTAACTCGGAACCGTAAAGTTGAGAGTCTCCTACTTCAGTCCAAGCAACTGGAGTTGTACATCTCCTTCCATAAAGAGCTTCGTAAGGAGCCATACCAATACTGGACTGATAACTGTTGTTGTAGGTGAACTCAACTAATGCTAAATGATTTTCCCATGATCCACCGAAATCTAGGATACAAAGACGCAAAAGATCTTCCAAGATCTGATTAACGCGCTCAGTCTAACCATCTGTCTGGGGATGGAAAGCAGTACTCAACGCTACACTCGTCCCCAAGTCTTGCTGAACAGCTGACCAAAATCTGGAAATAAATCTATTGTCTCTGTCTGAAACTATACAATTCGGTGTACCATGCAAACGAACGATTTCCTTAATATAAAGCTTAGCTAACTTCTCAACCGGATCTGTCTGACGAATAGCTAGAAAATGAGCTGACTTGGTGAGTCTATCGACTATCACCCAAATAGAATCAGAACCAGATCTACTCTTAGGCAAACCTACGATGAAGTCCATAGAGATATCGGACCACTTCCATTCAGGAATGTCTAAGGGCTTAAGAAGTCTACCAAGCTTCTGATGTTCGGCCTTAACCAAGGAACATGGATGGCACTTGGAAATAAAGATAGCTATATCTCTTTTCATGCCGGACCACCAAAATGATTGCTTGAGATCCTGATACATCTTACAACTACCGGGGTGCACTGCATAGCCAGAGTTATGAGCTTCAGACAATATCTGTAACTGCAAGATTTTTGGAATCCATAATCTGGTCTTCTAAAATACAACACCATCGTCATTAAGACGTAATTCAGATCTCTTGCCACTAGCGATTTCGGAAATTAACATTGAATAACTCGCATCTTCCTTCTGAGCTTTAACAATCTTAGATCTCAGGGAATCATCTGACTGAATGGCAAATAGTAAAGTGCCTAAATCAGCTGAACTGATAGGCTCTAGATTCAATCTGACAAAATCTTCGATCAAGGATTTGTTGCGACAAAAGGAAGATAAAGTTGCTTTACGACTAAGGGCATCAGCTACAACATTAGCTTTACCCGGATGGTATTGGATTTCTAAATCGTAGTCGCAAAGTAACTCTAGCCACCTACGCTGACGGCAGTTAAGTTCTTTCTGGGTGAAGATGTACTTTAAGCTTTGGTGATCAGTAAACATCTCACACTTAACTCCATACAGGTAGTGTCTCCAGATATTTAGAGCAAAAACTACGCCTGCAAGTTCAAGATCGTGTACAGGATAGTTCTTCTCATTAGGCTTAAGCTGTCTAGAGGCATAGGCTATGACGCGGCGATCTTGCATCAGAACACAACCAAGTCCTACTTTAGAGGCATCAGTATAAACCTGAAAATCTTTGCCCTCACGAGGTAGCACTAGAACAGGAGCAGAAGTCAATAACTGTTTCAACTTCTGAAATGATTCTTCACAAGCTGTGCTCCAGATGAACGGAACGTCTTTTCTAGTTAACTGAGTTAGCGAAGAAGCAATTAGAGAGAAACTAGGAACGAACCTTCTGTAATAACCAGCGAGTCCTAAGAAGCTATGGATCTCTGTTACAGATTTAGGTTGAACCCACTGTTGAACAGCTTGGATCTTCTTTTGGTCTACTCTAATGCCTTCAGCATCAATCACGTGACCTAAAAATGCCACGGACTTGAGCCAAAACTCGCACTTAGAAAATTTAGCGAAAAGTTTATTCTCCCTTAACAGTTCCAGAACGATACGCAAGTGCTCTTCATGCTCAGCAGTTGACTCGAGTAAATTAGGATATCATCGATGAAAACAATGACGAACTCATCGAGATACAGCTTTAAAATACGCTGCATCATGTCCATGAAGATTGAAGGAGCATTTGTCAGTCCAAAAGACATGACTAGAAACTCAAAATGCCCGTATCGGGTCCTGAATGCAGTCTTCGAAATATCTTCATCCTTGACTCTAATCTGATAATAACCTGATCTTAAGTCAATCTTGGAGAAGATATTTGCCCAGACGAGTTGATCAAACAAATCATCGATCCTAGGGAGAGGATACTTATTCTTTATTGTCACTTTGTTAAGCTCGCGGTAGTCTATACACATCCGCATTGATCCATCCTTCTTTTTAACAAATAGGACAGGAGCCCCCCAAGGTGACACGCTTGGGCGAACAAATCCTTTCTCCAACAACTCTTACAACTGCTCTCTAAGCTCTTGCAGTTCCTTTGGAGCCATTCTATAAGGAGCCTTAGACTTAGGTTGAGTTCCGGGGACAAGTTCAATTGAAAAACCTACCTCACGCAGAGGAGGTAGTCCAGGCAGATCTTCTGGGAACACGTCCAGGAACTCTCTAACTGTGATAGTCTCTTTTGGACTATTCACTTGCTTCTCTTCGCCGATTAAGGTTACTAGGATCGCATAGCAATCCTTACTAACGAGACGCTTGGCTTCAACAGCATTGATTAGAGATGCAGTCAAGCCAAGCTTTCCTACGAATACTTCAGGTTTCTTTCCAACCTTAAGTGATACTCGCTTACGGAAACAGTCTATTACGGTGTTAAACTTACTCAACCAATCCATTCCTAAGATTATATCGAAATTCGTAATGGACATAACAATAAGTTTGGATTGGAAGAACTAGTTACTGATTGGGATGTCTACCAAACAGAACTCATTAGCACACATCTCAGCACCAGACAACATTTGAACTATTAAAGGATTGCTTAATCTGAAATGTTTGAGATTTAGGGAAGAGGCACAACTCACTGACATGAAAGAGTGACTAGCCCCAGTGTCAAAGAGAGTGTCCAAAATTTGATTTTTAATAATTAGAGTTCCTATAGCAGGGAAAATAAACTTTAATTACACTAATGAAAATTAAAGCAGGGAAATACTGAAATTAAAATTGCAGAAGAAAATTGAAAGCAGAAAATTAAAAATTAAATTTAAAACGTACCGGTAACCACGCTATTATCATCTTGTGCAGCAGAAGATGACAGAGCGTATACCCTCGGTACCGCTGAAGACTAAGCAACGGCCTTGCCTTTATCCTTCCTACTATAGTGTCCTTGCTTAGAAGAAGAAGGTACACCCTTCTGATATTGAGCATCTCCACTAGCAGGGGGAGGCATTAAGGCAAGCGCTGGCGCTTGGGTATTTAAGGGAATAGGATTCTGCACAGAACCTTGGCGGTTGATCCTCACCTTATCTACAGTCCAGTTAGCAATGCAGTCCCAATATTTATGATTGGTTCTGCCACATACGTAACATTTACCACCTGAGTGGTAGCACTTCCCATAAGGATGGGGTCTGTTACATATAACACCCGATCTCCCTTGCTGGCCTTGCCTGGGATTTTGATTCGGGTTCTGGCCAGCAATAATCTGGAAGACTTTAGGACCATGAGAACGGTTCCGCTTGAAGGGTTCTGACCTTGAAGATTGTGGATTAGAATGCTTCCTTGAATCCATCTGGGCTTGATGGTACTCCACCCTCCGAGCACCTTCTAAAAGCTTTGGGAAATTGTCATGATGTTGGGACATCAACTGACATTTGATGGAATCTCTCAGTCCAGACAGAAATCTTGTACACCTAGCCACTTCAGTATGGACTAGGTTCGGGGCAAAACGAGAGAGTTTGCGGAACTCCATCTCGTATGTGTGCACAGAACGATTCCCTTGGGAAAGTTGCATGAAATCGTTCTCAATTATCATCTGGGCAGAGGGAGGAACGAACTCTTCACGAAAAACCTGTTCGAATTCATCCCAAGGGATGTCTTCCAATTAAACCTCAGAGAAGCGGGACTTCAACTCACTATCCCACCAACATTCTGCTTCTCCACGGAATAGGTAGGTTGCAAGGCGGAGACTCTCGCTCTCCGGACACTTAAAGCTTGCAAGTGTCTTTTCTATCTCCTTTAGCCAATCAACGGCTTCAAAGTGGGAGGCTGAACCATTAAAGGCTGGAGGGTTCAGACGAAGGAAAGTAAGAAGGTAGGCATCCACTATGGGGCCTGAACATGGTTGAGGAACCAGAGGGAGTTCGGAAATAATGGGAGAAGAAGCTTGTGGAGGGGTTGGGCAAATCTGAGATGGGACAGGAAAAGGTTGGGAAAGGTTGCAGGACAAAGCCATCCTCTCCGCAGCACGCGTCTGTGCTTCTACCATGACCTTCATCATGTCCAACAAATTTTGCATCTGCTGGGTTTGAGAAGTTATAGTGGAAGTAGGTTCTTCCACTATTGGTTCTATTGGAGTATTTGGATATGGATCCATTCTAAGGAAAAGAAAAAGAAACTAATATTCAAAAATTGAATAAGATAAGAAAGAAAATTTCTCATTAAAATTTAAAACATTTAAGAAATTACAATTCTTTGGAGAGAAAGAAAGACATAAGTAAGAAGAAACTAATTACAAGCTATTAGAAAGAAAGAAGATAGAACAAAGGAAAAATTCGTACTACTAGTTACAAAATTTTGCATAAAATATGCTTTTAAATTCTTCATAAGTGGGGGCACGATGAAGATGCCCACAACCACGAATGAGTACTCTATAAGCTGACACCACCAACTTATGGCATAGTCATCAAAGAGTTCATCCAAAATTTGGAGGCATAAGTGTTCGGGGCATTCTATGGCCTCAAATACCATGGTAACACGGGAGAGCCATTCCCTTGCTAACTGAGGGAAAGGATTGCCTCGAAATACACAAGACCTCAAAATTTTATTCAGAACTTCACCTCCTGCAGCAGATACTCCCAAGTAAACCCTACCAAACGTTGACCCATACCAATAATCGTACTCCCAATATTGGAAGAACAATTTGGTATAAAGTCTTAGTTTAGCCTTAGGATCTGCCATCTAAAAATTAATTAAAGTTTAAGTTAGAATTTAAATCAATTATTTGATTGAAAATGCATTTACTGTCCTAAGATGTCATTCATTTACTTTTACTATACTGTGTTGTTTGCTTTTGGATGAATGGATGTATTTATCTTAACTTAAAGTTCTCAACTTGGCTCTGCTACCAACTGTGATGGCCTTAATATTGAAAATCACTTAACTCAATATTGATACGTCACCACAATACCTAATACTAGATTAGAAGAAAACTAATCCAAATCATTAAGTATTGTGTTTGGCCCAGGATTTAGAAGAGGGTCTTAAGTTAAGATGGAAGGGAAGTTATGAATGGTATTTAGAAGTTTGTAAATAAAGATGCAACAAATGGATTTAAGAATAAAAGAAAAATAAAATTGAACATGCAATTTATGAAAGAAGACATGAGTACATGCAATAGTAATCTAAAACAAATGAATTACTTACATTTAATCCTAGACATGGGATTCAAATTATGGGGAAATTAACATGTGAATTATGAGTTTTATATTTTTTTTTTCCCCAATTATTCTAAGTCTAAATTTTTTTAAAAATTTCGGCAGAGTCTCCTTTGTAAATGGTTAAGGAAACACCTGTAGAAGTACATGCAATACTCCCATTCCAATGGGAGTTATAATTTAAAAGAAAAGACATCCTAATCTATCATACATTCAATCCATTTTAACTCCAATTCTAATATAGAGTTCAATCCTTTTTATAGGATTGCTCATTTTCAATTCTAGATAGAGTTCAATCCTTTTTATGGGATTGCTCATTTCCAACTCTAAAAGAAAAAGGGAGAGAAGAAGTACATGTGTAACAATTATCTACACTATGGTTTATTTTATCAAGACATTAAATATTCATAGGAAGATATGCAAATACTTAATTAATACACAAATTTTATACATTTAATTCCCATTCATCCATTCATTTACTCATACATTCATTCATCACAAGCATTTAAGTATATTCTAAGCCCCAACAAGTATGGTAAATTAAAGTAAATGATATTATTACAAAACAACAGTAAACTGAATAAGAAAAGAAAATTTACAGCTCACTTGGAATTCTTAATAAGCTATAAATTTATAATATATGATAGACGGAAGCAATTTTAGTTTTTAGCGCTTGGTCCAGCTCCACTAGCATCCAAGTGCACCTGATCTATCACATTTTGACATTTAAATATGATAGGGCAAAGCCAAGAAATAGAAAACCTGGTTAGACTAAACAGTCTAAGCACAATTTAAGATTGGCTAAGCATATTATTGTTATAATTGGATATCACAGTTCTAGTTACAATGAAAGCACAAGCATATGTGCGATATGGTAAGCATACAAATAAGGAAAGGAAAAACAAGTGAGATAGAATTGCTCACTTAATCAAACATCCTAGCCTACAAACAATGCAAGGGTAAAGCATCCTAAATAGGCTAGAATGAACTAGAGTTCATATGAAATTAAATGAAATAAAGCATGATATGTTCAAATGAACTTATGCTTAGTAAGGAAAAATAAACAGTGAAGCATTTAAATAGAGTTATACAACATTCACTGTAATCTAAATAAACTGTAAACAAGTAAAGTACAGTCTTAAACCATAGAAATGCATAGTAAGGAATTGAAGGAATAATCTTAGACTTAAATCTAAGATACATATAGCCTAGGACTATGTAAAGTAGTATAGCTAAAAGCTATGGTGAATCTTAACAATCTATAAGATTGAAGATCTCACATGTTTATTAATTGAAGTTATTTTAATCTGTACTCATTCTGTGGGCATATTCAGAATGAGATGATGAGTTAAACACGTCTGTTTAACATCTAAGGAAAACGGGGGTCCATACCTAAAACACTCACATTCTCCCTCTAAGAATGCGATGTCTCCTTATTACTCCATTTCAGTCTGCCCTAGACTGGTCCACCATATAGAACCCCTAATAATTTTAGGTGAAAGTTTTGTTCATGCACAATATTTTTATGAATGATTCAATGAATAAGGCTCAAAGCTAAGCAAGCCAACAAGGAAAATTCAATATTTGCAACTAAGTGATATCCAAAGTTATCTAATTTTAATGATCTACTTAATGATTGGAGCTAATTGAGCTCTCAATTAACTTTGAGATATTTATCTCAAGTTAGTTATAATATAATAGTAATTAGGATTTTGAAAATTAATAGAATCAATTCATTTAATATGATGTGACAAAATAATTTATAAATATAATGATTGTTGTTAGAGACTAACTCTTAACCTCTTCCTAAACTATAAGATCTAACTTAAAAATTAAATCATGGTTTAGGTTACTAATAGGTAGAGATTAAGATAAAGAATTATCTAACTTAAGAAATTTGAAATTAAGGAAATTCTACTACTATTCATTATGGTTTTCTAGCTAGGTTATAATTTGAATGTTCTAATCAAATATATTAATCTAGTTAAGTTACTAGTAATTGCAAAGTTTAGGATAAGTACTTACTAGACTTAAGAACTACAAGTTCTATGTTTACTATTAATGTATGTTTAAAGAATTCAATAAGCTCCCTAAACTAATCTAAGTAAGTTAAGGATACCTATTACTATATCTTAATTTAATAAAATAGGTTTTAGGGATTAGGATGGATAAGCTAAGTATTGAACTAATCACTAAAACTAGATCTAGTTGGTTAACAATTCTACAATTACTAATACATTAAGACTATTTATTCTTAATGGTTGCAACTAATAGACTTAGGATCCAACTATAGATCAATTGCAAATCAAATCCTAGGGTTTCTACCTTAGGGTTGAAAAGTGAATTAAACACTCGGTAATTAATTCACATAACTAGGGAATTGAGAGCTAAGCTCATAAAAATATTATCTAAGTACCAATGGAGATAATAAATGTGACAATTTAGCTATTCTAGGGTTTATAAGACCTATAGTAAGCTACCTAGAAATTTAGGTTAATCACAATAATACTAAGTGAGAGTCAAAAACCTATTATCATAATTTATTGTCCAATTGAAATCTTTTATAAATAAATGAAATCCTTATTTCATAAGGAGAAGATTGACACTAAGTTTGTCAATTTTGGACAACATTGGAAAATTAGGGTTTTAATGACTCCTAATTTGGTTAAAAAGTGATTAAGAAAATTAGGTTTCAAATGTTGGATTTTTATTCCATATTATTGATCCTCACATTTTTGTGAGTAAAATGGACTATTTGATCTTTTGATTTAGAATTCAATTGATCAAATTAGGTCACAAGAAAGATTAATATTAATTTTAAAATTAATTAATTAGTCCTAAACATTGACTCACTAAAATTAATTGTTAAAACAGAAATTAAATTATATATTATTGATCTACTCATTGTTGTGATCAAAACAGTATATACTTTTATGCTATTTGGATAAGTATTTTTCAATTTATCGAATGAAATAAATGAAATTACTTATTAAATTAATAATCCTTTAATAATCGATTAATCATCTTAATTAGGTTTAAGAGTTTCGGCGCTGCGGGATTTAAGTCCTATTCGGCGCGGTTCATAAGAAACAAAAAGGATCGGACCGTAACTTCAAGGAAAAAAAATAAAATAAAATTGGGATCTGCACTTCACCTCTCCCGCTAGACGCGAAGAGGAGGATCTAGGGCATCGGAGACGGGAGGGATAAGGCAAGTTGCAGAACCCCAGACTTTATAAAACGCAAGCCGATCGAAGATCTTAAAGGAACGCTCAAGGATTTAAATCGAAAAATTTGGTTTAAGGTAAGTAGAATGAATGCCCTAACTTAATTCCTTCTATCCCCTTTTTACGAGTTCTATAAAACAAGAGGAGATAAAGTTCAGATGGAGTCGTTTGATTTATATTAGTTGATTAATGCAGAGCATAGAAACGCAACTGGATTTGATCAAGGATTCACATAAGCACTTCTTCATAGGTAAAAATGAAATAAATTGAGGTACCTGTAGTTTTTGCTCAGATTGGTTCGCTGACAATGGCTTAAGGTACGCAAAGCTTTCTTTTACTCCTCACGGCTCGAGCACCCTCAGACCTCTTCCACTCGCAGACCTCACGGTGAAGAACACAGAAGAGCCTGGATGATCAACCTACCGACGAAAAGGAAGGCTAAGGTTCGTGGAAAAACTCCTTTCTGCTCGATGCTTCAAGACTCTCTTTCGGCAGCTTGACAGCATGGGGATGGAAAATAATGCGCAAAGAGGGGAAATGGGGAGGCCTTGCGATCAAAAGGAGCTCGTAGCCAGCTGGAAAGCGAGGACAGTTCTTCCCTGCAGCGCTGCGATCGTGGGAAGTGGAAACGCACGCGGGAATTAAATTAACCGATGGATTTAACTTAAGTCTGATTATATTATATAATTTACTCTCTTTAAAAAGCTTAATTAATTAATGTATTAGGAGGCTGTTACACCTAATTACAAATCTTGCATAGCCCTTTCTTCAATGAAATAATTCAATATAGTCTCACTAATTACGCAAAGAAAAAGGTTTATGGATGAATTCAAAATAGATTTTTTGATTTGCCTAAAAGAATGCTAATTCAGCCTGAAAAATGGGCGCACGCACACACACACACGCACACGCGCGCAAACACACACGCACACGCGCGCACGCGCGCACACACGCGCACACAAACACGCACACGCACATGCACCCGCGCACACACGCACACGCGCGCACACGCACACACGCACACACGCACATGTGCACGCGCGCGCGCGCGCGCACACGCCCACACGCACACGCACACGCCCACACGCCGAAGTATAAAACATTCTTTTGTCTTTTGTCATTTGTCATATCAATAGTGTAGAAAATATTTGAGTCTTCATTTTGCAACTTTTTCAAATATTTAATTAGAGCAATTGCATTCCCATCAACTAAATCCAATGTTCTATGTTTTGTCACAAAATTTATGCAATCTTTCTCAGTAAACAAACACTTCTTGAATTCATCGCTTGTTTAAACATTGCATTAATATATTTATTTAACGGAACTCCAGACTTATCATTAATTATCACCTGTCTTTGGATAGTTAAAGGGAGCTCACGATAGCATTGCATAAATCGAACCATTTGAGGCTCCAAATCATAATTATACTCTAAGAAGAAATTATCAACTACCAAATTAGAATTTAAATAATGATCTACAATAATAAATTTTATCTTGCAGCTTATTCTTATTACTGATTTTATGTATCATTTTATTGTTTTTGTTGTTGCATGTTGCTTTCCTTCTTTACAACATGCACATAACGAGTCTTTACCCAAATTGTTTTTTGATTTGAACGTTTTCTAATGTAAAAATCACTATAGTATCCATATATTTTGTAAAATTTTAATATTTCTTCAAGATAACTAAAGGTCATTCCAATCTTAGAGACCTTAAAAAAAATTTCTTCAATTTCTGATACACGATCACTTTCATTTGCACAATTATTTAAAATCTTTAAGCTTGCATTAATAGAAATCAAACTATTCAAAGCTATAAGTATGTAATCATATAATATTTATTACAGTATAATAATTAACATGAGTTATTATTTATTAGTATTTCTCTTTCTAATTGTGGCAATATTTAATTTCCAATTCGATCAGCATTGGCAATGCTCGTTTTCCAAAATTGCTAACATCAACAATGAGATGGAGCATGATGTTTATAGCATTCATGTGTATGTATTTGAGAACTAAGATAAAATTTAGGTAAATTAAACATAATAAATATAAATCTAATATAAGATATAAGCATATAAATTAACCATAAAGCATTAGATATAACATAGAAAAAAAATATTTTAAAAATAATAATTACAAATTAATTTCTAGCATTTTAAATGTAAATAAAATCATTTTTAATATCTCAACTTACATTTATATGGAGCCCCACCCCCTAATCCACAAGATTATACTTAAGGGGTGGTGTGTCACTTTGGCAAATCTCTCATTTATCATTGGATTAGGTAAGATCCACAATCCACAAATAAGGGAAGGGTGTGCACATAATGAATACATGATATAAGTCACTAAATTAATATAAGTACAGAGTGTGGAAGCATATAAAGTAAAATAATACATCCATTTTACTATACATCAAATGAGAAACAATAATGGAAAGGAGCTCAAAAATAATAGTACAGAAAAGTAAACACAGTCATAAGGGTACCGGTATTATTATAAAATTTACTTAACATTTATAAATGAAATAGGAAACAAACAAATAGAATAAAAAGAATTAAAGATCTTCTGCTCCACCCTGAAGTGCCACCTCCATAAACAGCTCATCTACAGGAATTGAATCTTCAAACTGCTCAAACTCTGACATTGTCGGTTTCACAATGCCAGGGCCCCAACGAACAAAAAAAAAAATCTTATTAGACAACTTATCTAAGTATATTTTAGGCTGAATATTTTACATGAATTATTAATGTCACCATTTTGCTTAAACCAACAAAAGCGAACTAACTAGCATATGAGCAGTAAGCATATAAGGAACATGATAAGTTATAAATACAGTATTTATAATTAAGCAAGAAGTGAGGCAAAAGGCACACCTTAAACAAACTAAGCAATGAATAGGGATACATATATAATATAGTAAGTAAAAGTACTGACAGAAAAGTCAAATCTTAAATATACTGATAATCACATGACATATGCTGATTTAAAATAGAATCTGAAAGTGGTACACATAATAAGTAGTAAAATCTAGCATTTTATAAATACGTATGGGTGAGTAGGTAAGTAAATAAATACAGATGACTGTATTAACATGCATTAATAATGCAGTAAATAGTAAACTAAAATTAAAATGGGTATGTATAACTGCCATATCAGAAAGAATTGGTTAATTGAGCCTATCATAATTCCCAAAGCTTTTTTGGGCTAAGGCAAACATAACAGAGCAGTAGGACTGAAGAGACAGTAAATACAAATGCAAAATCTTTTAGTTATTTTACTTTTATTTCTGTGGACATGTCCAGAAATAGCTGAGGAGTCAAGCACGTCTGTAAAACTATACGAGTTCCAAGCTTAACACACACTCCTCAATGAGTAATGTTAAGCATTCTTTTTTTTTACCCCTGTCCAGTGGAGTAAAATGCGTCAGATCACCAAGTAACTGAACCCAATGCAAATGTTATCTTATTATTCTAAGTTTTTATTTTCATGCAATAATATTCTTGTATGACATGTCCAAGGAATTAAGCTCAAATACAAGAAATGCGTAGCACAATAATCAAGTAGTAAGCAAGGGACTCATCTACATATGGTGACACTATTGTTGTCTAATTAAACTATTCTAATTCTTCTAAGTCGCACAATTTCATGATCTCCAATTCTTACTATTGATTGTAACTTAGAAATACGGCCTTATAGGTTACAAAATATTAGGACTAGCTAGGTCATAATATGATTAAACCGATGTCAACTATGAGTTAAATAATAAATCATCACGACCTAATTAATGATTTTAGACGTTCTATACTAAGAGCTGATCAAAATTTACCAAAACTAGGGGTTATAATTTTAACACCACGAGTTGAAGTTAAGCACATAATCCAAAGGCAAAGTCTAAGAATCTAAGATTTACCTTCCAATCTCATGGATTAAAGGTTAAATCAAATTCTATTAAGTAAGGTCACACTTAATAGGATGGATCTCTAATCTTAAGTTTAAAGTTAAAAGATCAAATAATCATGAATAAACTATGAAAATTTATAAATTAGTAAAAATCAAGGTTTCACCCATTGAGTAACCTAATTTTCTCAATAAATAAAATCTAACATAAGTCATATTCTTAATTCCCAAGAAAAGAGATCTTAAGCAACTAAGATGAACACTCAAGCATGAACCTTAACTAATCTTAATTTGGAAGCTTAATTGAATGTGAAGCAGGGCATCAACGAAATCATCATCGACGTGCCAGATCATAAATTTGTTTAATGGTACTATATTTTATTTTTTCTATTTTGAGTCCTATGGGCTTTTGTATTTGTTCCATAAATGGGCCTTCCTCCTAGCCCATATATTGTCATGTGAATTTTTTTTTGTAAATGGACACTTTAGTCCTTCATGAGAGAGTTGATTTATGGTTTATTTGGTCATTTGTGTGAAAGGATATTTTAGTCCTTCATGAGAGCATAAAACATAACATCCATCCAATACAGTATAAATACAACAATATAGAATAAGTAAAGTACTGAAAAAGAAATATAAATCTGAATTATTACAACATTTAATAAGTTTAAAAGAACTGAAATAAACTCTCAATCTCACTGAAAGAAAAACTAAGACTACAGATCTTCAGGAACGGGCTCCTCCTCCAATGGCAAACTCTCCACTGGATCTGCTAATCCAACAAACTCAGAACCTACCATTATCAGTTTTATAATGGTAGGGCCCCAGCCAACAAAAGAAAAACTTGTTAGACAGTATGTCTAAGTAAATTTTAGGGCAAATAATTTTATTAAGTTAAATAGATATCACCATAAACAGAACTGAAGCAATAGGTGCAGAAAAAGCGTACAAAATGACAGTATGAAGTTATAAACAAACAGTTTATAACTAAAGCAACTAGGAAGTAATACATACCTCCTCCAAGCAACTGCAATAAAAACAGGTAAGCAAAATACTAAATAAAACTGTAAGAAAAAAAAATACAACCTAAACATGCTTATGATCAAACTGAATATGCTAGGTGACATACATAATTTGAACAGTATAAAACTGAAAACAACTAGCATCCTAAATAAGCATAAGAAAATAGTAAGTAAAACTAACATCCTATAAAAAACAAGTGCAGGGAAAACTGTAAGTAATATAGTACTGAAATGCAGAATATGCTAGAAAAACAGTAACTGTAAACTGAAACTGCAGTGACCATCTAAGTCACCCAAACCAAACTGAACATATATACAGTAAATCTTAGCCTGATGAGCTAAGAAACTCTGAACTGAACATCACTAAAAAAATTCTTAGCCTGATGAGCTAAGATAGAACTGAATGTAAGTGTACTTGAATTAGTATATCCATATCAGAATCCTGACTCTATAGTCAGTAGGGCGAGAGTCTATCCATCCTATCACTCAGACTAGGCATGGACAATAGACTGTCGGACATTAAACCCTCGAAAGGTTGTCGACCCCGAACGAGTTGATCGAAGAGGTATACTAATCAAGCTACACCTTACAAACCACTTGTGAAATGAAAACACAATGCTACTTATAAATGTTCCAAATAAATATAAGATATTTATCAAATATCTTATATACATAATACATGTTCAATGTATAAGGCTCAAAATCAAGGAATGCAAAGCATCAAAATCAAAGTGCAAGAAACTCTATCTAAAACACAGGTGATATCTGTTGTTATCTACTTTATTCGTTCTATCTACTCTAAGTTATATAAGTTTCAGAATCATCAATTCTTACACATTCTGTAACTTAGAATCACGAATCCTACTTGTTGAAGATAATTATGACTGGCCAAGTCCTAATTATAACTTAATCAAAAGACGACTATTTAGTTAAAATGAACAAATCATCGACCTATTTTTGTAATTTAATTAATCCCAACCTCATCTTGATTAGCCAAATCAAGATGAAAAGATTAAGAATTAGACTCCAGATGATGTGGTCTAACTTCTTAATCTAAAAGGTACAATCTAAGTATATGGTTTTTTTGGTCTTTTAGAGGAAAGGACACTTTAGTCCTTCATGAGAGGTTGGTTAAGGGTTTTTATGATCATTTGGTATGTATCTTATGACTATAAATTGGCCACCCTCACATGTATTATGGCATTGCAAGTGATATAAAAAATACTCTCTTCTTCTTTATGTTATGTGAGCTTCATTCTTAAGATATGGACTTCTTGAGGTGTGGTTTGCAATTCTTGGAGAAGGACTTCCAAGAAAAAAAGGTTCGATCTGCGGCAAAGGACTGCTTGTAGAAGTTAATATTCTTTATCGTAAGCGGCATATTTGGTAATAAGGTTCCCGTAAGATCTTCTTCATTTATTTTTATTTTCTTTCCTCCTACCTTACAAGTGTGCTCGTTTAATCTTAGCTCTCATTACTTGTGAACACTTATAACACTTCTCTTTATTCTCAACAAGCGACTCGCATATCTTCTAGTAACTTAAATATGCAAGATTAATTTCGTTAATTAATTGGTGGATTTGATTATATTACATGTCATCACCCCCCATCCTACATCAGATTGATATCAAAGAATTTATCCTTATATATAGTCCTACATTTCTATATTAATTCATAATAATTTTTATTTTAATAAATATTAAAGGTTCGTTAGTTTAATTAAAATTTAGTAGGATTATAATTTATATCATCCTTAACCACCAAAAAAAAAAAATAATAATAATAATAAAAAAACAAAAAAAAGATAATAATAATAACAAAAAAAAAAAATTTCTTACTTTTAATTTATTCACATCTCCCTCATTAAAATTAAAAAAAAAATTATATTTATCATTATAAATTTAGTTTTTGGGTAATCGACAAGATATTTACAATTTCGTAGCTGATTATTTCATCATCTACTCGGATAGCTATAACTACTCACAGTGGTCACCCATATCAAAATCAAATGCTCGGTCATAGATGTGAGAATATTATTCTTAATCTGCAAGAGCAGCTCGATGATTTAACTTTTTTTTATCAACAATCTTGTAGAGAGTTCAGATGAAGATTGGAAGCCCTAGAAAATAAAAATAACAACAACACAATTCAGGAACCTAACCCGACGCCAGATTCCCCAATAGAAAATAGTGAGCGAAATACACCTTATGACCCGCACACAAATTCTTCTCCATCTACATTTAGAATACAAAGAAATAGGACATTTCCACAGAATGATTTATTTGAATATCCTGAGGCAGAAGATGTTCCATTTCAAACTCTTCGGAGAGCTAATGCACCTTTGGGTCGACTAGGAGGTTTTAAACAAAACCAAAATCATCTACGATTTGAAGAACCTTACCGAGGTTATGATCAACTTTACGCCACCACAAGGCGCATTGAACATGACCAAGATATAGACATTACGAGAAAGGTTAGAGTAGACCCTCTGACCTTTGATGGGCGTCTTGATCCTAAAATTTTTTCTGATTGGCTTGTAGAAATGGATCAGTATTTTGATTGGATGGCAATGTCTGGAAATCGTCAGATTAAATTTGCTAGTATGAAACTTGTTGGTCATGCTAAAACTTACTGGGTAAATCTAGAATGACAACAACAACGATCAGGCCAATTATTTGTAAGATCTTGGGAAGAAATGAAAGAGATGCTCAAGCAAAAATATCTTCCTTCAACATTTCAAGACCAACTTTTAGATGAACTCATAACTCTTAGGCAAGGATCTATGAGTATTGCAGATTATATGACTCGCCTTGATGAGTTATTAATTCGTTGTGATATTATTGAAGATTCTAGAGCAACTATAGCTAGGTTTCAAGCTGGGTTAAGACCTGACATTCGTCGAGAGATGTTGACTCAAGAGGTGTATACGCTTGAAGAAGCATTTCAAAGAGCCCTTCAAATAGAACAATACTTAAGGCCATTTTCTCAACGCAAATTTAACAATGTGCAAGGTGCACCTCTTAAACCAAATCAATCACCACCATCTGTTCCTAAAGTACCAAATGATCAAAGAGTAAAACCCATATCTGGAAATTCAAATGCTAAATCAAACATCACATGCTTTACTTGTGGAAAGATGGGATATTATGCAAATAATTATCCACATAAAAATATTCATGTATATTCCATCGATCCAGAAGTACAAGATGATCAACAAGATAATGATGTTGAGTGTGATCCATGTGAAGATGCTAATGATGCTGATGAAGCTTTAATTAGTCCACATTTAACAGTAGTTCGTTGTATCTTAACTACCCCCCAAACCACTACAGATTAGAAACGAACAAATATCTTTCACACTTACTTTAAAAGTGGAGATAAATCTTGTAAACTTATAATTGATAGTGGTAGCTGCATGAATGTGGTCTCAGCTAGTGCATTAGTAAAAATGAAACTAAGCCCAGAGCCTCATCCACAACCATATAAGGTTGCATGGGTATATAAGACTAGTATCTCTATTACCCAAAGATGTCTTGTTCCCCTCAACTTAGCAACCTATTCTGATCGCATTTGGTGTGATGTTCTCCCTATGGATGTTGCACATGTACTTTTAGGGAGACCTTGGCTATATAACTTAGACATTACTCACTTTGGACGGGCTAATACTTACGTCTTTATGTTTGGTGGAAAGAAAATTATCTTAAACCCGGCAAAGCCAAAGGAGCTTTTGATTGAGAATCCAAGAGACTCTTCTTCACCAACAGAGAAGCGACCTTTAACTATAATTAGTAAGCAAGAGTTTGAGCATTCTAGTGAAAATAATATTGTCTATGCTCTTATTGTTATGGAATCTTTAAAAGGGAATGAAAATTCAACTCAATCCTATGAAGTCACTCAACTCTTGACTGAATTTCACGACTTATGTCCTGAAGAACTTTCTAGTGAACTACCCCCATTGAGAAACATACAACATGCTATCGATTTGATACCTGGATCTACCTTGCCCAACTTGCCACACTATCGAATGAATCCAATTGAGCATGCTGAACTTAAACGCCAAGATGATGATTTATTACACAAAGGATTCATTCGTGAGAGCTTGTCCCCTTGTGCTATTCCAGCACTTCTTACACCTAAGAAAGATGGAACTTGGCGCATGTGTATTGATAGTAGGGCAATTAATAAGATCACCATTAAGTATCGATTTCCTATTCTTAGGATGGATGACATGCTTGATATGATGACTGGATCTGTAATATTTTCAAAGATTGATCTTCGAAGTGGATATCATCAAATTAGAATGTGTGATGGTGATGAATGGAAGACTACTTTTAAAACACAAAATGGCCTTTATGAATGGTTAGTTATGCCTTTTAGTTTAACTAATGCTCCTAGTACATTTATGAGCATCATGACACATATACTTCAACCTTATATTGGGGTCTTTTTAGTTGTGTATTTTGATGATATTTTAATATTTAGCAAGACCCAAGAAGAACATCTAAGTCATTTAAGAAAAGTATTTGAAACACTTCATCGAGAAAAATTTTATATTCATATGAAGAAATGCACTTTCATGACTTCTTCTGTCATATTTTTAGGATTTGTTGTTTCAAACCATGGAGTCTCAGCTGATCCTGAAAAGATAAAAGTAATTAAAGAATGGCCTACACCAAGATCCATTCATGATATTAGGAGTTTTCATGGGTTGACCACATTTTATAGAAGGTTTATTCGTGGATTTAGTACCATCATGGCACCTATCACACAATGCCTAAAAAAAGGTAATTTTAAATGGACTCCTGCAGCAACTAAGGCTTTTACTGAAATAAAAGAGCATCTCACTAGTCCACCAATATTGAAGTTGCCAGACTTTGATAAAGTTTTTAAAGTTTCATGTGATGCTTCTGGGGTAGGAATAGGTGGAGTGCTTAAACAAGAAGGCCATCTGATAGCCTTTTTCAGTGAGAAGTTAAATGATGCCCGCCAAAAGTATACCACGTATGATCGTGAGTTTTATGCAGTCATTCAAACTCTACGGTACTGGCGACATTATCTTTTATCTCGTGAATTTGTTCTCTACTCTAATCATGAAGCCCTTAAATACTTAAACTCTCAAAAAAATTTAAGTGCTCGTCATGCTAAATGGGTTCAATATTTACAGGAATACATTTTTGTCTTGAAGCATAAGGCCGGTATTGGAATAAAGTTGCAGATGCTTTGGGTCACATGTTTCTCCTTTTACATACAATGAAAGTAAAAGTAACTGGGTTTGATAAAATGATTTATAATTACTCTACATGCAAAGATTTTAGTCAAATTTATTCTTCATTATCTGAAAAGGGGAGAGTTATTGATTCAAATTACCAATTTCAAGATGGATATCTTTTTTATGGCACTCATCTTTGCATTCCTGATTCATCTCTTCGTATTTTTCTCATTGATGAGCTACATGCAGGAGGAATTGCAGGACATTTTGGGTGTGACAAAACTATTGCAATGATTCAAGATCAATTTCATTGGTCTGGTCTAAAGAGAGATTTTGCTCGTATAGTTTCTCGATGTCGTGTATGCCAACTTGCAAAGGGAAAGCAGAATAATTCTGGACTATATACTCCTCTTCCTATTCCTCATAAACCTTGGGAAGACATAAGTATGGATTTTATACTAGGATTACCTCGTACAACATGACACTACGACTCTATTCTTGTAGTCGTTGATCGATTTTCTAAGATGACACACTTTATTCCATGCTATAAAACTTCCGATGCATCTCATGTTGCGACATTATTTTTTTGTGAAATAGTCAAGTTACATGGTTTACCCCTAAAACAATTGTGTCTGATCGAGATGTACGCTTTATGAGTTATTTTTGGAAGACTTTTTGGAAGAAACTAGGGACAAAACTTCATTTTTTGACAGTATATCATCCACAGTCAGATGGTCAAACAGAAGTGGTAAATATAAGCTTAGGAGATCTGCTTAGATGCTTAATCTCATACCATTCTGCTAGCTGGGATCTTATATTACCCACTGCTGAGTTTGCTTATAATAGTTCAATTAATAGATCTACTGGTAAAAGTCCTTTTCAAATTGTAACTGGTTATGAGCCACGAAAACCAATCGTCTTAATTGATCTTCCCATAACATATAGAGCTAGTGAGTTTGCATCATCATTTGCTCAAAGCATGCATGATCTCCACCAAGAAATTGAATAGAAATTAACCATTACATACAATAAGTATAAAATTAATGCAGATAAGCGAAAAAAATTTGTTGAATTTCAAGATGGTGACAAGGTGCTAATAAGGATGAGATCTGAGAGATTTCCAATAAGAACATTCAAAAAGTTGAATGCTAGGCAAGCAGGACCTTTTAAGATATTAAGAAAAGTCAATGAAAATGCTTATGAAGTTGATCTTCCGAATGATGCTGGAATATCTCCAGTTTTCAATGTGGCAGACCTTACATTGTACCATGATTATGCTTCTTCCGATATATTGGATGCTTCTACTTATATTACTGTAACAACCCAGGTTGTTATGGTTAATTAAGATCAATCTAAGTCTTAATTGAGATTCTAAGTCACTAATTAAGTAATTTAGAATTCATCTCTGAAACTTAGGTCAAACTAGAAGACAATTAAGTCAAATCAGAAATTCTGGAAAATTCAAAACCCTAGAAATTGACTTTTTATCTAGATCTCAGATTGAAAATTTGACTTCGCCATTGCATTCATAACACCCAAGTTAGATATGGGTGAAGTTTTGGAGGCATTTGTAAGTCGTTGGATTTTCATCGAATACTTTAATATTATTTAAATATTTAAAAATTCAAATAATTAAATACTCGTCAAAACAAAAATCTGAGTGCGCCGTTGCGTTCCTCACCCCTCAATTAGCTAGGGGTGATTTATTGAAAACATTTGAGATGTGTTTAATTGAATAAATTTAAATAATAAAATCAATAATTAATAAAATATGAATTAACATTATTTAAATTAATTCCAATTATTCTAAGGTGGGTCCTGCCATTTGAAGCATGCCGTGAGCCTTAACGGGCTCAACCCGTCAAGTGGAACGGTGCACGTTTGCACTGTTCGATCGGGGCGTCCGATCGGACGGCCCCGATCTCTCCTCTGCCAGAGCTAGGGCACGCGGCGATTTGCGCGACACGCGGCCACGATTTCGCTCATGCAGGAAGCTTCCACCGTCGAAATTATGCTATGACCTCCCCGCCGTAAGACTTCCTTAAACGCATAAACTTAGATCGCAAGCAAAATGGGACGGCATCTTCAATCCTTAAGGAATCGAACCCTCACCAATCTTCTTTCACTCGAACAGCCGCCAGGTACTTCACGTCAGTACCAATTCCTCATTTAATTCAATTCAATTTCAATATTTCATTATGTGCGTGTAATTACAATTGTATTGATTAACTGCTTTAATTCAATTGAACTCATATGAATCGATCGAGTATTTCTTCCATTTGCGAATATCCTGTTTTATCGAGCTACTGTCTTCGCATAAAATACATTTAGGGCATCACCTCCATGATTAAGATTTAGAGTGAGTCGATGCGAGAGGTAGATTGGATTGAAGATCAACCCTTAAGCTTTCAATCGGTGGGCTTCTCACGCCGTGAAGTGGATCGTATGCCGATCTGCATGATGCCCTAGGTCCCCTCTTCCTTGTTATCTAACGGGGAAGATGACCTCCCCTTTTTGGGTCGGGTCGGGTCAGGTGGGATCTGACCCAAGTATTTTCAAATTGAGCCACGTCTATTTCTTCTACCGAGTGGACAGTGGTGGGGCCAGCCAATAATAGTATTCAGGGAAATTAAGATTAATTTGTTAATCAGTTTGATTTAATAAATTTAAATAAATTAGCAGAACTTTAAATACTTATAATTCTCATTCTATAAAATCAAGTATGGTAAAATTTTACATCCATAAAATCAGAAAATTATGAAGGATTTAATGACACTGTCCAAATTTTAGTAGGATCATTATTTCACTTAGTAATATTTAGGATCTCTAAATTTATCCTAAGTGTCACAAAAATTTCATTAAGTCATAACTTTGTACACATTACTCCAAACATACCCAATATGGGTCTTAAAGTAATCAGAAAACCCTAATAATAATTTTAGTAGGGTTATCTTTGCTGTTTGGATTAGTATTTGACTAATCACTTTTAGGTCCTAACCCTAATTACCCTATTTAGACCTAGAACTTCAATTGACCATAACTTGGTCAATTGAGCTCCAAATTTAATGATCCAAATATCAATTTAGACTAGAAAAACTTAATTAATAGTAATCTGTAAAAATATTTCATATCCAATAGTTAGATTTGCTAATCACCCTTAATTACTCTAAATCTTGATTAGTAAATATTAGCAAATCTAATAATCCAAATTGAGTGATTTAAGTTTCAGAGGACTCATAGAGTCATTTAAAACCTAACAGTAAGGTTGGATTAGTGTTTGAGTGATTAATTTCACTAATCACTCACTAATCACCCTAATCCCTAATTAGGTCATAACTTTGTCAAATTAGATCCAAATTGAGCCTACCACATGTCATTGTAATCAGTGGACTATTTGTAAACTATAGCCACTAATTTTACTCAATTTGGGCACTAATTGACAAAGTTAGGATTTTTACCCTTAATTAAGAATCCCTTAATTAACCCTTTTAACCCTAAATATTGTATTGGCCATAACTTGGCCAATACTTATCAGAAATCAGTAAATTTAGGTTCTATGGACACCTTAAAACATAACCTACAGTAAACTAATAGAAAATTTAGGTGTACTTAAGGTAAAATTACTACTATACCCTTATAGGTCAAATTCCTAAATTTGACCTTATAAGGCTTAATACTTAACAAAAATTAATGATCTTACTGTCTAAACTCATATTAAATAGTAAGTTATCATTCCACTTTGTTAAAATTCATAATTTAACTCTAATTCATAAAGATGAGATTTAGACCCTTAAGTAGAGGTAAAATGGTAATTTTGCCCAAAGTTAGGGTTTAACAATTTAAAGCCCTAAAAATCACATTCTAAACATTTCAAATAGTAAATAAAGTAATTTAGGACAGAAATTAGATAAATTCAAACCTTAATTTGATTTTGATAAAAATCTCCTTTTTAAAGTCCTTAAGGAAATTTCTTAAGTAAAATTATGAGTGTTTCTCCTTAAACCTTTCTTAGATCCTTCCTTAAGTCTTTATAATATTAGTTAGGATGTGTGTCATGAGAGATACTCTTAGAAATTAAGAACTTTAATTCCTAGGATTAGGAATAGATCTTAAATTAGAATTCATCTGTTGAGTAAATTGGGTTACTCAATAGATGAAACCTTGAGTTTATTAGTTTATAGATTTTTCTTAGTTTATTAAATGATTATTTGATCTTTAAACTTTAGAACTAAGAATAGAGATCTATCCTAATGAATTGATTTATCATTAGGATTTGCCTTAACTTAATTAGTGAAATTTGGGTTCTAAACCTTAGACCTTTAGATACACCATTTGGATTAAGTGATTTAAATTCCATATTTAGAATTTAATTCTTAATCCTTTCATCTTGATTTGATCAATCAAGATGAGGTTGGGACTCTTAAAAATCATTAAAATAGGACGTTTGACTTATTATTCACCTCGTATAATCGACATTGATTTAATAAGATTAGAACCTGATCAGTTCTAATTATTTTCTAACTTGTAAGGTCGTAAATCTGAGTTACACTCGATAGTAGGACCTGGAGATCCTGAACTTGTGTAACTTTGAGTAGGTAGAACGATTAAATTTAATAATAAATGGATATCACTTGTGTTTTAGTAGAGTCTCTTGCTCACCTTGAATTGATGCTTTGTATACCTTATTTTGAGCCTCTTACCTTGTGCACATATATTGGACATAGGATATTTGATAAATATCTCATGTTAATTTTGAATTGCATACATATCATTCATGATTGATCGATGTTTCAGTTTTTTAGTAAGTTGTGGTCTAACTAGTATGCCTCTCTAATCCTTGAGTCCGGCATAGCACGCTGGTTTGCTACTGTCGGTAAGTCTATCCATGCTTGGTTGAAATAATTCCCAGGATGGCGAGAAATAGATTTTGCGCTCATATGACCTTATTAGTCAGGATTGGACATGGTGAGTACGAGTTGAGGGTGGTTTTCTATTCAGTGATTATTCAGTGTAGTACTTTATGCCTTAGCCCATCAGGCTAAGAGGTTTCAGTGATATTCAGTTTAGAGCTTCCACCTTAGCCCATCAGGTTAAGTGTTACTTTCTTTACTTATAGATTGAGTAGGCTTGAATAGCCAAGTCAGTTTATAGTATTGATTTACTGTTTTACTTTATATATTCTATGTTTCAGCATTTCTTTTATTTACAGTTTTCCTGCACACTTTCCTAGCTTTATTTTCATATAGGATGCAAGTCTTATTTACTGTTTTCATATACATATATAAAATGTTAGTTATGTTTTCAGTTTTATAATATTTTACATGTTCAATTACTGTTATGTCACTTAGCATAATTATATATTGATCATAAGCATATTTAGGATATATTTTCTTATTAGTATTTGTTTAGTCTTTCTTTTGCTTACTTGACCTTGTTGCAGTTGCTTGGAGGAGGTATGTGCTTACTTTCTAGTTGTTTATAACTTTATACCGTTCTTTTCTTACGCTTTCTGCACCTATTCGCTTTTGTATTAGTTTATGGTGATATTCAATTAACTTAATAAATTTGTACCCTAAACTGTACTTAGACAATAGTCTAACCAGTTTTTCTTTTGTTGGCTGGGGCCCTACCATTATGAAATTGATAATGGTATGTTCTGAGTTTGTTGGAGCAGTTATTCCAGTGGAGAGCTTGCCTTTGGAGGAAGAGCCTGTGCCTGAAGACTCTTAGTCTTAGTTTCTTTTCTGCTTTGTAAGGATTGAGAGTTTTCTTTTCAGTTCTTTAAACTTATTAAATGATGTAATAATTCAGGTTAATCTTTTCTTTTCAGCACTTTTCTTATTCTGGATTATTGTATTGTATGGATGGATGTTATATTTTATGCTTCCGCACTTTCTACATTTTCTTGTATGATTCATTTAGTGAGATATTTACTTTATGAATGGCAAAGTCCTTAGTTAAGTTGGATTAGAATGTATGTCTAATCCAATTCTAAGTGAGGACCTTGTCATTTGGTAATCCCTCCATCATAATCGTGTTAACTTAAGAGTTAACAAGACCACGGCGGGGCTGGGTCGCCACAATTACTAACCTGCATGAACCACAAAACAAAGAACCAGTATTACCATTGCCACTACCAACTCATCGCCTCCGTTCTCATCATCCGTCCCAAATACTTGATGATCAAATAATTGCTAGTACTAATGGTGGGGTTCAAAGATATCTCGTTCGATGGAAAGGCCTTCCACCTTTAGAAGACTCTTGGTTGACGCATGAAGAACTACAGCAGCTTGATTCAGATCTACTTCAAGAATATAATGAGCTTCATTCACCAGAGGTGAATCCTTCAAAGCCAGGGAGTGCTGATGCAGGGCATCAACGAAATCATCATCGATGTGCCAGATCATAAAGTTGTTTAATGGTACTATGTTTTATTTTTCTATTTTGAGTCTTATGGGCTTTTGTATTTGTTCCATAAATGGGCCTTCATCCTAACCCATATATTGTCATGTGAGTTTTTTTTTGTAAAAGGACACTTTAGTCCTTCATGAGAGAGTTGGCTTATGGTTTATTTGGTCATTTGTGTGAAATGACATTTTAGTCCTTCATGAGAGAGTAAGTATATAGTTTTTTTGGTCTTTTAGAGGAAAGGACACTTTAGTCCTTCATGAGAGGTTGGTTAAGGGTTTTTATGGTCATTTGGTATGTATCTTATGGCTATAAATTGGCCACCCTCACATATATTATGGCATTGCAAGTGATATAAAAAATACTCTCTTCTTCTTTGTGTTATGTGAGCTTTATTCTTAAGAGAAGGACTTCTTGAGGTGTGGTTTGCAATTCTTGGAGAAGGATTTTCAAGAAAAGAAGGTTCGATCTGCGACGAAGGACTGCTCGTAGAAGTTAATCTTCTTTATCGTAAGCGGCATATTTGGTAATAAGGCTCCCGTAAGATCTTCTTCATTTACTTTTATTTTCTTTCCTTATACCTTACAAGTGTGCTCGTTTAATCCTAGCTCTCATTACTTGTGAACGCTTACAACACTTCTCTTTATTCTCAACAAGCGACTCGCATATCTTCTAGTAACTTAAATATGCAAGGTTAATTTCGTTAATTAATTGGTGAATTTGATTATATTACATGTCATCACCCCCATCCTACATCAGAATGATTAGAAGATTTAAGGAAAGCAGGGTGTGAGATGAATCTCACATTATGAAGCTTAATACTTAATTGCTATTGCATAAAAGAAAAGCTACTATTCAATCAAAGTTAAGCATTTATAAAAAAAAAACTTAATTTCTTAAGCATCATAATTATTTAAATATGTGAGCAGAAATGGATTATCACATGATTATTTAAGCATTTATAGGGGTGCAACAAGCATCAAAAAAAATAACAAAGTTACTAATTTCAAATTACAGTACAGGGAGCTGCACTTTCTCCCGAAAAATCTAAAGTAACATGCAACAACGAAGTTAAAAGAACTTCATTCTATAATATGGGTTCAAATTTCTCTTTCTTAGCTTTCAATTATGTACAATACAGTGTATATCAAAAGTCTTACTATCAACTAAATAAACAAATTTACTGCCTAGTTCAATGATAGAACAACTTAAAATATGTAATTAACAGAATGGCAGTAGGAGCACATATGAAAGAAAATAAAATATGAATAATTAATGTGATCAAAATGGTTCAATTTGAAGTCAAACACTATAGAATTCACATAATTGGTTGAAAGCATATTATCAACTGAGTGAAAGATTTGTTCTAAAGTAAACAAGATAATTGCAAAGCTACACCAAATTACCATATTGAAATATTAAATACACTTAACCATCAGTCTTTATTTCTATTAAAAATAAATATGAATATGCATGATTTTAGTGGCAC
The DNA here is from genome assembly GCA_016760335.1 of Gastrodia elata. Classification (NCBI taxonomy): domain Eukaryota; kingdom Viridiplantae; phylum Streptophyta; class Magnoliopsida; order Asparagales; family Orchidaceae; genus Gastrodia; species Gastrodia elata. The sequence continues at coordinate 32,158,281 of CM028678.1, read as the reverse complement.
ATACTAAAATGAAGCTATCATCATTGAGTTTTATTTATTTTTATTGCTTATTTTGTATGCTTACTTTTGAGTTGTTGCATTAGCACATATGCTCATGGATATTTAGTTTGTAGTTATACACATTTAAACTTAAAAGTTTAATCTATTTCAAAAAAAAAAACTGCATTATTTCCAAATGCTAGCCAGCCCTCATAATCAAGTATGGACGCATGTTTACTTCATTTTTAAATCTAGCACTGCCCAACCATGCAATAGCACTAATTTCTTCTCCCCAAATAAAAAAAATAAATAAGTAAATAAGGTCATAATGCTCTTTTTGTAAACACAAAAAGTTGGGTGCAAGACTTAGATCTATTAAGAAAATGTCATTGATGGATAGAGAAAAAAAATCATGTTTTATGCTAATGTTTGAATTCGGAGTGTTCAACCCATATTTATTAAAATATATAATCCAAAATTTATAGTTGACATTAGATACATTATGTACCTTATAGAAAGTATGGTATCTTCCCTTACACTATGCACTTATACGCAGATGTAGAGTACATGCCTGCAATTCAGTTTTTTGTGAAATCTAAGAGGTCTATCATAATTGAATTATATGATTAAGTCATGTCACTATAGAAACAAAAAAAAGAAGAAGCTACACCATTATATCTAATTTGGTTAATGTTAAAGGAGAATCAAGGAATGAACGCAATATAGTATTTTATCTAACTTAGTTACAAATCAAATTATTGAAGAATAGAATGAATTACTGCATCAAGGAAGATAGAATGATGAGATCTTTGACCTGCAGCAAGAACTATATGATCGGCTTTCATACATCAACAAATAGTTCAACTTAGATCTATACCATGAGAAAAAAATGTAGAGCCAAATATTTTGTTTAACAAGACAATATTACATATAGTCGTAGTTATCAAGACTCAATAAATAAACTGAATGCTAGCTAATAAAAAATGCATGAGCAAGATAGAGCTGCTCGATTAAGAGCGTAAGAAAAATAATTTTGTAAAATCAGATTATATCACTTGTGAGTTGCAGCGAAAGATATATTAGATTGAATATAGACAGCATATCGTCTACTCAGACATTCTTCACAATAAATTGAGCGACCAAAGAAGAAAATCATGACGAGCTGGTTTATTATATTTCTAAAGAAAATTCGCATTATCTTTCTGAGTCGATTTAACAAGACGAGTAACTATGATCTGAAAATTTCTAAGAAAATGCTACACCATTATATCTAACTTGGTTACTGTTAAAGGATAATCAAGAAATGAACACAATATATTATTATATTTAACTTGATTACAAATTAGATTATTGAAAAATAGAATGAATTGCTGCATCAAGAAAGACAGAATGATGAGGTCTTCGACCTGCAACAAGAACTATATGATCGGCTTTTATACATCAACAATTAATTCAACTTAGATATACACCATGAAAGAAAATATGGAGCCAAATGTTTTGGTTAACAAGGCAATATTGCATATAATCGTAGTTATTAAATCTCAATAAAGAAAAGAAATGCTAGCCAATAAAAATGCATTAGCAAGATTGAGCTATCCGATTAAGAGCGTAAGAAAAGTATTTTTGTAAAATCAGATTATATTACTTGCGAGTTACAGCTAAATATATATTAGATTGAATGGAGATAACATATCACCTACTCAGACATTATAAATCGAGTGACAAAAGAAGAAAATCATGATGAGCTGATTTATTATATTTCTAAAGAAAATTTGCATTATCTTTTCTAAGCTGATTTAACAAGACAAGTAACTATAATCTGAAAATTTCTAAAAAAAAATGCTACGCCATTATATCTAACTTGGTTACTATTAAAGAAGAATCAAGAAATGAACACAATATAATATTATATCTAACTTGGTTACAAATTAGATTATTGAAAAATAGAATGAATTGCTGTATCAAGAAAGACAGAATGATGAGGTCTTCGACATGCAGTAAAAACTATATGATTGACCTACTCAGACATTCTTCATAATAATAAAAAAAAAATGTAGTGCATCCATTGAAGGTAATGCAAATAGTTTCATTGAAGAAGATAAGGGTGAAGTGAAGTACTTAGAGTCGACAAATGAAGGAGAAGGGAGCGTAGGGAGGAAGCTTGGCTGATGGCTGAATTTAGCGAGCTGCAGACTTCGATTGCCCAAAATGACCGGGGCCTCAAGCGCGAACAGGGCCTTTTGGCCATCCAAGGTGGAGCCTGCGAGGCAAAGAGGCACCCCGATAGGCCGGATGTGGACACGTGTCGAGCGCGAGGGGAAGGATGCGTGCAGTTGCGAGAGGGAGGAAGGAGGGTTCGGCAGAAGGTGTGCGCTTTAGGGATTAGGTTATGCAAATGGGATGGAGGAAAAGGAAAAGAAAGGTTTTTATTTTAATTAACTTAAATTTATTATTTAATAAATTTTATTCAAATTTTTCTCAATTAAAAATCACATAGTTTAAGTTATTCCAAAAATTCCCGAAAAATCACCCCTAGCTAATTAAGGGGTGAGGAACGCAACGGTGAAGTTGGATTTTGATTCCGACAAGTATTTAATTTTCCCAATTTTGGGGTATTTAAATATTATTAAAATATTCGACGAAATTTTGACGACTTCTGATTGCCTCCAAAATATCACCCATAACTAATTTGGGGGCAATGAGTGCAATGATGGAGTCCAATTTTCGATATGAGGTCAATTTCTATGATTTCTGAATTTTTTCAAAAATCAAGATTTGATTCATTTGACTCTTGATTTGGACTAGGTCTTGATGATGAACTCTTAATAACTTAATTAGAGTACTAATATTGAGATTAGGACATAGATTAATTCTAAATGACTTGAGTAATAACTTAGATTGTTACAACTTACCTCTAAAAAAATTATTCATTTTTTTTGGAAAAAAATGAACAAGTATATTATACGAGACTAACTTATGTGTTAGTATTTCTCCTTTTCTAATTGACATTCAATCCCCTAATTCAATCATCATTGGCGATGTTCGTTCTCCAAAATTATTAAAATCATCAATGAGTTGGGGCATGTTGTTTATTGCATCCATGCATATGTATTTGTGAATTAAGAAAAGTTTAGGCAAATAAGACAAAATATACATTTACAAGCAAACAATTATCTAAGAAGATGATTATTTCAATTTATTTATCATACTTGTAACTCCACAATCATTTCTATATGTAATTGTGCACTAAGACATAATTTAGGCAAATTAAAGATAATAAATATAAATTTAATATAAAATATTAGCATATGCAATATTTATTGAACAAGAAAAGGAAAATGAATTTTGCTTATAGAAAAAGAAAAAGAGATACAATTATTAGCAAATAATTATCTAAGAGCATAATTATTTTAGCTTTTATAAATAATTATTTGTATGTTTATTGTTTATGAGTGAAGCAAATCCTCTTCTAGAGATTCTAAATCAATCTTGAGACTTTAGATATAACACAAAAAAGCTAATCACACCCGCACAACGGTAATCACTTGCTCCAAGATAATATGACTAGAGGTAGATTTTTTGTGCATCGAGCGGGCGGCTTGTGAAACTGGTTACGCGTAAGTTGCTGTGACGAAGCACTCGTCTTTTTTAGCTCATCTCCTATTTCTTCTCATTTTCCTTCAACACCTCTGCGATCATCTCTCCGGCTTTCTCGCGACATCTCTTCCTCTTCTTTTTCAGCTCTGTTTTTCTTATTTGAAAAGCGCAACATCCCACATAGCCGGGCGTTTGAGGATTTGCGCGATTTAGCCTTTTTCTTCACACTTGCAGGATTTGAGGTCCTGACGGAGGATTCAGATTTGCGATATATCCCCCGTTACAATTTTGGGCTATTTAATAAGGATGGCTGTTGGAGAAAATGGCATGCCTAGGAGGCAGCAGAGATATTCAAAGCCTTCCACAATCCATAGTTGCGCAGAGCTCGGCGATCTCTCCGGCCTTAAGAAATTATTAGAGGAAAATCCTTTACTTCTTAATGCCAAGAACAGCATTGTAAGCGCTTTTCTTCCCCCTCATCAATGCATTCCGGCTTTCCCAGTGTTCTTCTTTTTGTATTTTTTTTTCTCTGTTCTTATACCGTTTTTTATCACAGTGTATTGTGTTCTGGAATGATTTATTGTTGAGCTATTATTTCATGCCAAATCAATTCACAAATTGTTTTGGATGAGCTTTTGTCTCCTGTCGTTATTTTTGGAACTATAACCCTATTTACACAGTTTCCTGCAAATCGCATAACCAGTTCATTAAGTTGCAATTAGATCCAAATAGTTAGGCCAATAAGGCAGACAAATCAGGTCAGCTAAATTCATTAAGGGCCAACTAAACTTCCTAGGGATGAACTACTCGAACTAACTTATTAGATCTGTTTCAGCGCCAATTTTTCTTCTGCTCATCAGAGCTACTCAGGACCAGGCTTATGAAATGAATTTGGTATGCTGAATAGCAACTAATCGGTTCGATTTTCTAAGCCTAATCTATTGCAAATCAATCTCTGCTGGACGCTTTTTTGCATATGGGAAGAAGCAGGTGACAAAGAAGGAAAAAAGGGGCTTTGAGATAGCGACAAGTCAAGCCAGAAGTTATTCTTCATCCACATCATTTGCCATTTCCTAAGAGCTGACATTAACCTTAAGCTTGATGTGGAGCTAGGTTTTGTAGAATCTGCATATGATGCCAATGTAACTCATCATTGGACGAACGCTTAAGGTTCTGTTCGATGTTTAAATTCCATGATGCGGGAATGTATAATAACTATAAGCAACAACAGCAGCTTTTTGCCTATAAAATATCGTCATAGACAATTAGTGTTATGGTCATTATCCTGAAAAGATGGCTTCATGAAAGGCATGTTAAACACATCATGTACATTGGCTATGGCAGACTGCTCAAGCTTGTTGTTACTGCTTCAATTCTAGCTTGAACATCAAATTCTTGGGTTAGGGAGGTTTGAGATCATTGTTTTAATCAAAGCGCAAGTAAATCTCCCATTAGAATTTCCTGATCGATGTTCTTGCAAATGGCAGTTACTTCATATGGTTCTGATCATTTGAGATTTTGCTTTAATTGTTGTAATATGAGGTATATATTAGTCAAGTTTGTGGTTGATACTTTTATTTGTGCCACAAAGCATAGCCAGGCAGGAGAGATGGGGAGGAGGATGCCCATTCACAATTTCAAATGGTGTAAATTGTGTTAAAGAGTGCTTGATGGATTTTATTATAATATGGTCATGGTAGAAAAATCAACCACAAGGCATTGTTATCAATTGCACAACACAACAGAATATTAAAGAGTTTAGTTTGTGACCTTTGTTTGTCAATATGATTATAGTTAGCTTTTTACAATGCGATGTATCGGGCTTAGAGCCAAGGACTTGTCAGGCGGCAGTAGCAGATCGGCCGCCCGATCGGCATTTAGTTGGATAGAGGTGGGCCTACCTTCTCTCACATCATGTACGCAGACGTCTTGATTTTGTTTGCACCAGCTTCAATGGCAGCAGGTCATGAGGTCTAGCGGATTCTGGCAGAGTATGAGAGTTGGAATGGGCAATCTGTGAACTCGCGTAAATCACATATCGTCTTTACCCGATAGACCCCAATTTATAGGCAGTGCAGAGTAGCGATCCAGCTGGGTTTCTAGAGAGGAGTGTCCCTCAGATACCTTGGGGTTATAGTTACGGGTAGACCCCCACAGAGAGCAGATTTTTCAGCTGTCACAAAGAAGGTTCATAGAAGGTTGGGCTCCTGGAACAATCGTCACCTCTCCTTGCTGGCATATTGTGCTTGATCAGGTCAGTACTTGCTATGATTCCCAGCTACCAGATGTTGGTGGCACCGATACCAAACTCCTTCCTCTCCGACATTGAGGCTATCCTCCGTAAGTTCCTTTGGGAAGGAGCGGGGGGGGTAGCGGTCTACACTATGTGAGGTGGCAGGAAGTCTATCAACTGCTCGAGTCTGGTGGACTCAGGATCAGAGAACTGCAGCTTTGGAGGACTGTCCTAGCTGCCCGACACACCTTCAGTTTTGTTAGCAGAGCCGACCTCCTTTGGGTGAGAGCAATGGAGTTTCGCTATCGCCGTAGGGGTGAGGAATTTGCAGTGCAGCGGGTTGACTCTGCAATTTGGAGACTCTTGGGTTACGGTTGGCTAGTCGTCCAGAGACACTCAACTAGAGGAGGGGAGCTTGCAGTGGCAGGTTGATGACTTCACTGAGAGCCAAGTCAGTCAGATCTACCGTATGGGGAGAGGAGGTCAGCCTTGGCAGTACATGACTTTGTGGGAGATGGCCTGGGCCCCAGGGAGGTCTGTTTCTTGTGGAGAATGCTTAGAGATGCTATCCCGACAAGCTGTTGGTTACTCAGGAGAGGGCTCGCTCAGTCAACAACTTATGTTTGGAGCTGTGATTCGGAGGAGGACAGAGAGCACTTAGTGCTGCATTGCAGATACACAAGGGACCTCATGAAGACCTTTGTGCATCGAGGCTTGCTTCCGGCCGCACTTACCTCCTGGGACTAGTTTACTGCACTATTCTCGACTACTTCTACGTCTCGCCGTCGTCGCTTTAGCTGCCAGTTTATTGCCTACTTGCTCTACCATTTTTGGAGGAGCAGAACTGAGCGTTCTCACGGTCGCCTGCACCCTACTCTGCTAATCTGTGCGAGCTCGAGGACTGCACGACGGGTCCAACTCCTGGGGTTCGACGACCCACCAGGGCCCTTCCACCTTCTACAGATGGTGTCCCCCAGACTCGTTGGCTGAAGGCCAACATAGTTGTTCCTATAGCTGCGGGGAGCCTACTACCTTTGGGGTTGTATGGTCCGGGACTCAGACGGACAGTTATTGGTTGCTGCAGGAGCTAGCTTACAGGCCCAGTATCCTCTTCAGGCTGAGATTCAGGCAGTGACTATACTGCAGTAGGCCCTTGTGGTTATATAGGTGGATACGGATGGCATCATCATCGAGGATGACTGCCTGGGAGCGATTCGGAGACTTGGGCGTCTCTGGGAGAGGACTCTCCATTCACAAGGCGGGGAGCGGCATGCCGATCACCTTGCCTTTTTTATTGTTTTTTATTGTGTTATTTTTTCCCACCGATCGCACGATGCGAATCGGGTGATGGACTTTTGTGCTTTGTATGCCCGTCAGGGTGATTTTTCTTTTGTTAGAGAAGATGTGCTCCCCGGGAGGCTTTTGAACCTTCTTGCATAGGATACCATGGAATTTGATATCAGTTGAGTTTTTGTACTGTTGATATTAGTTATATATGTATAGGCTATGATCATATTTCCTGAAGAGAATAATTTTTTTTATGCTCTCTCATTCTCTTTTCTTCCTTTTTCTCACTTTGTTTTGGGCATTCATCTTCCTCTCTCCCAATTTTCTCCTACCTCTCAGTCTAACTTTCCTATTAATTTTTAATTTGCCCCAATTCATATCAATTGAAGCTTTCATTATGCTCTTGCATTAATACTTGCAACTCTTTATTTGCTCAATTTTATTTTTTAAGTGTCAACTACATCATCTTGTCTGTTTTTTTGTTCAAAAGTAGAAGAACTAATAGGAAAAGCAAAACTCTTGGAAACGAAACATCAAATAAGGATTGTGATTTTTCGAAGCACTCAATTCTCATTTTGTTTCCTTTGATGATCTTGTATCCAATCATGAAGCTACTAAGCTTGAGGCATTGAACTCTTCTTATAGGTTTGGCAAAAAATTTAATTATCTTTATGCCTCTTACTTGCACCTCGTAGGTCTATTAATTGGCCTCAATGAGTCCTTTTATTCCCAATACATGACATTGTAAAATTGATGGATCATGCTAAATGCCATCATGGCACCACCCAAAGCAACTAACTCATGCCAAAATATGCTAAGTGACATTGAGTCAAGAATGATGACTATTGCTTTTATATTCTTTGATTTGCAGTAGCTGCCATGAAATTGTTTGTTAAAGGTTTAAAATGAACATATTTGGATGTGGTCCACTACCACTATAATCATTGATTTTTTATATGATGATAAAAGGCCAATTGTATATTTTCAAAATAACATTTTAATGCCTATTTACTTTAGGCTTAACTTTAAGCTTTTTTACCTTAAAATATTATTTATAGAGCCTAACTGGATCAACACTGGATGTGTTGACGGAGCTTTTGATAAGGCAGGACATACTCTGGGTGCTCAGGAACCTGTGACAGACAAGCCAATAGTAGGCTAGGCGCTCAGACACCTATGAAAGACATGCCTCCCAGGCGCTTGTGGTGGTTATGCCTCGAACAGACATGACTTCGCAAACGGCGCAACGCATAGAGAATCCGAGCCTGGGCGCCCGGGCGCGACCAGATGCCCAGGCGCCTACGACGGTTTAGTCACGAAGGGAGGTGTCCCTTCATGATTTAATGGGCAATCATGGTCTGTTTCAAGTATGTTTCGAAGCCATTTGGGGTATTGCTATTGCTATTGAATGCTGGAGAGTGTAGAAGAGAGAACGAGAGAAGAGTTTCTTGAGAAGATTGTGGCTTGGGTGTAAGAAAATTTTATGGGCGGGTGTTATTTTTCACTTCTTCTAAGGTTTTATGTGTACTCTGTAAACCCTAATTTATTTTATAGTGGAGTTTTCTTGTTGTAGTGTAGCTCCATAATTTTTCCTATTATTAGATTTTTCATATAAATCATTATGTTTATATGTTATTTTTTGTGATTTGTATTGTTTGTGTTTTGCAATTTTATTTTGATCTCTTTCACTAGAGCTATACTATTCCTCTACAAAAAAATGAATGAATTATCTCAATTAGCTGACCTTTTAATCCAGCTCTAGCTTAAGAGAAAACAAGCTTGAATCACTTTCATAAGTTTTAACAAAAAATATATTAATTAGTATTGCATTTTAGTTAGTATTAATTAATTATGTTTAATTAATTAATTACTTAATTATTATTAGTAATTCTATGATAATTACATATTAATTAGTAATTATGTAATAAATAAAGTAATTTTTATTATGCTTTATATAATGGTGTATTAATTACATATTAATTAGTATCAATTAATTTTATTATTAGTAAATATCTAATAATTATGCATTAATTAGGTGTTAATTAATTATGTTAGTTAGTATTACATTTTAATTATTATTAATTGATTTGTTGCTAATTAATTATACATTAATACTAATTACACAATTATATAATAATGTGATTATTTATCAAATAATTATTTAAGTAATTATCTATTAATTTTATATTAATTAATAATTACATATTATATATTTACTTATATTGTGTTAATTATGTATTGATTTATTATTAATATGTATTAGTTATTAATTATATATTAATACATAATTATATATTAATTATGTATTAATAAGTAATTGCATATTAATTTTTAAATTATGCATTAATGATAATTAATAAAAAAGTTTCATCCAAAATTCTTGGAGCAATCAAATTCTTATGGGTTGCATTGTTTTATCCAGCTGCAATGACTTTCCAACAGCTTTGGTAAAATTAAGAATAACATCCTTACTTATATATTGTAACTGCCCAACAAATTGATCCACGCAGGAGTTATAGGAACATTTTGTGTGACACAGACATAAGGATTCCACTTACAAAATTTCTTATTGTAACCCCTAAGATCATAGGATCCCTTAGCAAATAAACGTGCATAGCCAAGATCAGATGAAAATTTAAAGAAAACACACATCGAGTTAAAGGAATGAATAGAGATAGTCCCAACTAGCTTTGGCAAACAATTATTTGTCTTAGCTGCTTATTTAGGTTAACTTAATTTATTTAGTTTATGACAAGATAAACTTGAAACAATCATGTCCTTAGTTGCTATAATTGTTGTTATAATCCTGTTTGTGTTTGGTATTGTGATTTGCAATTTTACATATGCAACATGTTTGCACTGTTAATTTTTATGTGAATCATATTTGACCAATAGAATTTTGCAGCTAAATTAGTTTTATTTATGTGCATCTGCACCTCCAATACAGTTCAGATTAGTACAGGTGCTTTCATGTAGAATTACTAAGCATTACTCGGTATTTGTATAAATACAGGTGCTTTCATATAGAATTATTAAGCATTACTCGGTATTTGTATAAGTCAGTATTACATTTTAATTATTATTAATTGATTTCTTGCTAATTAATTATACATTAATACTAACTACACAATTATATAATAATAAGTGATTATTTATCAAATAATTACTTAAGTAATTATCTATTAATTATGTATTAATTAATAATTACATATTATATATTTACTTATAATGTGTTAATTATGTATTGATTTATTATTAATATGTATTAGTTATTAATTATATATTAATACATAATTATATATTAATTATGTATTAATAAGTAATTGCATATTACTTTTTAAATTATGCATTAATGATAATTAATAAAAAAGTTTTATCCAAAATTCTTGGAGCAGTCAAACTCCTTTGGGTTGCATTGTTTTATTCAGCTGCAATGACTTGGTAAAATTAAGAATAACATCCTTACTTATATATTGCAACTGAAGGCCCAACAAATTGATCCACGCAGGAGTTATAGGAACATTTTGTGTGACAGACACAAGGATTCCACTTGCAAAATTTCTTAGTGTAACCACTAAGATCATAGGATCCCTTAGCAAATAAACGAGCATAGTCAAGATTAGATAAAAATTTAAAGAAAACACACGGTGCTTTCATGTAGAATTATTAAGCATTACTCGGTATATGTATAAATATAGGTGCTTTCATATAGAATTATTAAGCATTACTCGGTATTTGTATAAGTGTAGTTTCTCTAATATTTAAATAACGATATTTCTCAAACTTTTCTTATACTTGCAGCTGTAATAAGTGCAGATTTTTGAGGTCTGTAATTTCCTCCTTGAGTTGCTCTATTATGGTGAAATAGTTGAAATGTCAGTGCTGTAGAATCTATCTTTGAACTGCTTAGGAAGGCATGTCATTGCATCTGCCACTCTTCTACTCATTTCAGATAATATTGATTATCTATGTTTTTTAGTTGCTCACGCTAGTAGCTCCAAGATATCTCTGATGCTCTTTGGTTACTCTAGATGTAAAATGTGATTTTGATGATATTGGTTCCATTTAGCATAAATTAACGAGCATATGTAGAAGCCACCTGCATCCTGTAAGTTAATTTTATCTTAAAGGCTATGGTATGAATTTCTTGAACTTGGACTGCTCCAATCGTTTAAATTGATGCATCTATTTCTATGGTTTGGTAAAATCTAGTGGGATCAATACAGGAATAGCAACAAAACAGTTTTCATTGTAAAGAAGTACGACTATTGCAATTAATTTATAATTTGAGAAGAACAGTACGATGTGCAGTGCTGGAAGCATAAATCTTAACAAAGTATTAATAACATTCAGTTTATCCCAACACGGCATGGGTTGACACCACGGTTTGATAGCACTAACTTTGACAAGGTTTGGCGTTCTTGCTTAAAAAAGAGATGCTTGTGAATGACTGAACCTTCATTTACTTTGTTAAGCATAGAGAGTGTGTTTACAGGGACATCAAATGGTTCAAACATAGTATACATGTTTGGCAAAAGTCTTATTGCGTCTAAGATGTCATCAAAGAAGATACTAATTAATGGGTGATAAAGCTTGAGGATAGTATTTATGGTTTATTAGAAAGTTGCCAAACCATTGTAAGCTTATTATGGCCTTAATAGAATGACCCAAATTTGTGATGCCCTTCATGTGGTCTAAAAGCTGACTGGAAGATATCTTCTTTCACCCATCATAATTGATGATATTTGACAATAGAATTTTGTAAAGATTGTCGCAGCATGCAATTTGTCCAGCAATTCAGCAGTAGTTAACAAAGGGTACTGGTTTGGATTTTTGAACCTATTTCAAGATTGATATTTTGTATAGAATCTCAAACGGTTAAATATGAGACAAAGAATGAACGACTTATCATTTCCCTATTGTCAAGGATTTAATGAGCTAATTTTTAGATTTCAAATTTCTGATAATGAAGATGCCTGTAAGGCTTGACTAATTGATTGGGCTTGTGGAATGAGATTGATGCAATGAGGATTGATAGTGTTGGAGTAAACATGGAAATTTGAAATATATTTACCTAAACATCTACCAATCATTGCTTATGAAGATGCCTATAAGGCTTAACTTGAACTGATTGTGAGTTTGGAATGAGATTGATGTGATTGATCATGATGGAGTAAGCATGGAAATTTGAAATATATTTACCTAAGCAGCTATCAAGCGTTTCTTGTGATGGAATTGTAGCAAATTTTTTGAATTGATCATATTGCTGATTCAGCATTGTATTTTCTTCTTAAAGACTTATTATTGTTGAGATTGCGAGAGCGAAGAGGAGAAGAGGAAAAATAAAGCAGAAGAATGACATGTAGTGTATTTCATTATGTTACAATCTATGAGATACATATAATACATATACCCGTGTATATATATATATATATATATATATATAGCTGAGTTTGTTATCTGCTAGTGGCCCTAATGAAGGTAGGTCTGAGTGGAGGGTTAGGATTTTGTTGGGTTGTTATTATCTCCCCTGCAAACAAGCGTTTGTGAGCGGTTTGAGGATGTTAGTCATTTGATCTTCGGTAGGAATGTAAAATAGCTTGCCCTCTTGTTGTGTGATGCAGTTCCTAATGAATTGACAGTCAATTTTGACGTGCTTTGTTCGGGCATGAAAGACTAGGTTCTTAACGAGGGCAATAGCTGAGCTGTGTTGGTAGATGTGGAGATTGGCTTAATACTTGCAATAATCTGCGGAGCCAAATGATGTGTGTGGTTATTGTGGCTAGGGCGCGATATTCAGCTTCCATGGAAGATCTGGAGACTGCGTTTTTCTTCTTGGCGCTCTAGGATATAGTTGTGTTGCAATGAAATATACAATACCCAGTTTTAGATTTTCTGTCCTTGGTATCTCCTTCCCAATCTGAGTCAGCATATGCTCAAAGCTGCATAACCCCAGGGTCTATCTGTATCCCAAGTGGAAGATTGCCTTTGACATACTGTAGTATTCATTTGAGCTGCTCAAAGTTTGATTGAGCGGGGTTATGCATGTGTTGGCGATTTTGTTGACGGCTAAACTGAGATCTGTTCGCATGATTGCAAGTTTTTGTAGAGATCCGACGATTTTTTATATATTTCGGTTGAGAGAATGTAATTGAGGATACGAGTCTTTATGTTTGGCTGGCGATGGGTGTTAATGTCGTATTACAATGCTCTAGGCTGGAATTTTTCAAGATGTTGGATGCATAGGCGGTTTGGCAAAGCATGTGATCGGTTGTTGAATGCGTGAGTTATGCCGGTTGTGGGTAGTTTCAGGCGTTTCATCCGAAATTGCTATGTGAGGATGCTGATGAGCGATGAGAGCTGCTTGGTTCGGACCTATAATTAAAATGTCGTCCACATAGATCAAGAGGTATATGCGTGTCTGTGCTGTCAACTATGAGAAGGGAATGGTCTACTTTGTTGGTTAAAACATCCTTTGCTATGGAGGAATTCAGTGAGAGTAGAGTATCATTGATGTGGTGATTATTTAAGGCTGTAGATTGCTTTCTTCAGTAGATAGATATGATTAGGAAAATTTGGATCCTTGAATCCTTTGGATTGTTTCATGTAGACTGTTTTGATGAGTCTTCTGTGTAGAAATGCATTTGAGACGTCCATTTGAACTACCGACCACTTGTAGTGAGTGGCGATCGTGAGTAAAACCCGTATGGTTGGCATTTTTGAGACTGGGCTGAACATTTTTAGGTAGTCAGTGCCATAGTCTTGTTTGAATTCTTGAGCTACTATCCAGCTGTTGCACTTTTAAGACATCCACCCACCCCTTGAATTGGAAAAAACAATTCAATTGATGACAGTGTCTCCATAAATGATCATTGATAAGGTAGCGCATTCTGTGACTCTGAAAGCTTTAATGATTCAACCAGTAAATGTATTTTCTCAACAAGTTGTATAATATTATGGGTCGATCCATTATCTTTGAGGATTTAAACATGGAGATTAAAAGATTAAGGTGATTTTTGTTAGCTAATGATCCATAAAAGGGGAAAAAATTAAGGTGATTTTGTCTTGTGTATACATGGCAGCTTTGAGTATTTGAATTGTGTCATTGCTGGCTGCTTATTTGTAGAAAGAGAGAGTTATTTGAACAGATTAGAGTCATATTCATTAATGATCAATACTCATTGAAATTGTGTCACATTCATATCACAAGCCTTTTCCTCGGTGCTCTAGCATTTCAGATGTTATTAAAGGTGTAAATAAGAATGTAAACTTACGTGGAGATGTTGTTAAAAGGCCTAAACAAGAATGTTAACTTAAGTGAAGCTGTTGAAGTAGGAAGCGCTGAAGAAATTGGTGTCGGTGAAACTAACTCTCTTTGCTGGGTATCACTTGTGAAAAAATTTATTTGGCTCCAAATAGCTCCTCAAAAAGTTTGATGATTAGAATTTATATTTAAACTATATAATTTTTGTAGGCTCCATGCGTAAAAATGCATTTAATGCCTACTTTTTTGTGAGACAACAATAATTTGCATTTTTTAGAGCTATTTGTGGATATTTGGGAGCTGCATAACCAAACTCATCAATTATTTAAGTAGTGATTGTAGGATTGTTTGATCTTTGAACTTTTCTCCATGAGTTTAGAGATATTGCTCTTTGTTCCATGAACTGAAAATAAATTGATATGAGATATCATGGGCTAGCTGATATGAAGTTACCGCATTATCCTTGTCACTTGCTTTGGTTGGGTTTGGTTTGATCCAGCATACCTCGGTGAAAAATGACTGCAACTTTTTTTTCATCCACGTCATAGTTGCTCTTGGAGAAGCTTATTCATTCTGGTTTTGCATGAATCATTACCCAACAGAAACTTCATAAACTATTGATAATGTAAATAATTCATATGAAATTTAGTCATTTATTATTGTAACCTTTGTAACTGAAGTCAGCCTGCATTTATAAATATAGCGTCAAAGGTCATGTCTGGGACCCTTTTCCAGAGTCAGAATTTTGCTCTTATTCAGTTATTCTTTCGATTTTCTTATATATAAGTACCTTTGAGTTTTATTTGTTTCATTGCTTTTTATAAACTTTAAGTAATAAAATATTTTATCTACTCGCATATCTACTATCTGTACTTATCCCGCCTATCCATCTTTTTGCAGTAACGGCACTGCATCACAACAATCTTTACAATAAGGGATTTTTATTCAAGTTGTTTTTTTTTGTTCTTGTAGATGGCCCAGACACCAATGCATATAGCAGCTGGCTATAATAAAATTGACATTGTCAAGTTCTTGCTCGAGTGCACAGGCCCTGAAAAGGTTGATCTGGAGTCCAAGAACATGGTAACCACATTACCTGACTCCAATGCTTGAGTTTTTTTCCATGATTTCTTAGTAGGAAGTTTTGTACTTTTGTCAATGACTAATTTTTTCCCCATTAAATAGCTTTGTTTCTTTTGTTATATATGCACTCAGTACGGTGAGACACCTTTGCACATGGCAGCAAAAAATGGTTGCAGTGAGGCTGCTCGACTGCTTCTCTCCAATGGAGCTTCATTAAAGGCAAAAGCCCATGTGAGAACGTCTCATATTAACTCATATAGTTTATCCTTTTATTTCAGCCACTTATTTAATTCTCCTGCATCAATCATTTCAGTGTACTTATTTTCTTTGCTGATAGAATGGAATGACGCCTCTGCATTTAGCTGTTTTTCATGTACGAGATGGCCGCGAGTGTGCCACAGTGAATACTTTACTAGAATACAATGCGGACTGTAGTATCAAGGACAATGTATGCTTTTCAGCAGATAACTTTATATTTGCTCTTTACTAGCTTTTTTAAGAAACCGAGTGCTTGAACTAATCAACTTCTTCTGCAATATTGAATAGGAGGGGTTGACTCCCTTGAATCATATATCTGAATGGCATGACAATGAGAAGCTGAGGGACCTTCTTAATCGGCACATTAAAGAGCAATTAAAGATCAAAGCCCTCCGAGCTTGTGGTGAGATAAAAGCACATATGGTTGAGTTTGAAGCTGCATTGTCAAACATTGTGGGACTTCATTCACTGAAGTTGCAACTGCATAAATGGGCAAATGGAATGATATTCGATGAGAAAAGAAGGGCCTTGGGCTTGAGCATTGCTCCTAGAAAAGTTCCTCATATGGCTTTTCTTGGTAACCCAGGGACAGGTAATATATGCTTTTGCTGAAGCAATAAATGTGATACCACTATTAGAACGCTATACCCCTTATAATATAGACACGAATTTTCTTAATTGAGTTATACATCAAAGAAACCTATATATAAACTCTTACCACATGACAATAACAGGGACAGAAATGTGACTACAAATGCTGCCTAGTTATTTTCCTTATTTGTACTAGAGACATACTATACTCCCCAAAATAATCTAAAGCCTAGAATAATGCCAAGAAGATACAAAATTTCAAAAGAGGTGACTTAAGATGTAAATTTACCTTTTAAATAGCTATAGTAGGTGATTATTTATAGGATATAAATATTCACAATAAAGCACTATCATTTGACCAAACGTCAAATCTTCTGATTATAAGTAGAGAGAGGACATTCACTTCAGAAATGCGGATATGAAAGTAATTATTTTGTAAATATTAAAATTTTAGTGTTGCATATGTGCATTATTTAAAGTTTAGGATGTGCTATGTATATTAAAATCCCAGTTTTATATACATATCCAGAATAAAGAAAAGAATGCGAAGCACCGGTATCAAAAAGAAAAGAAGAGTAGCTTGCACTGCATTAATGCCTGAAACCACGTCGCTGGAGTTCCGTGCTTCCTCATGACTGAGAGCATAGACGCGGGGCATTCTGACGAGGCTGACTACTCCTAAAGCTTGTTGTGTTGATTGGTCTCTTCGTCTTCATTTTGCTGTGCAACCTTGGGGCAGTGAGGCGCTGTGTGACCTGGTTGGTGGCATCTGAAACAGTTACATGTCCGCTTCGCGGCAGTGAAGCACTTTAATCTTCTCATTCTAGAGGTGTATGGATCTCACATTTATAATTAAGGAATCTTGTTTTTGGAAGAGTTTAAAGGATTTCACCCAATTTTATTTTAGCAAAACAAAGATGATATAATTTATAATAGGATATAACACTATACCCTCACATTTTAGTACATACACATGTAGCAGATGGAGTAACACATATCTGGGTATAAGCATAGAAACAATAGATAAAAGGCCTAGAACAACACGCTATCAGTGGTGGCAAGCTTCCATTCAGTAGCTGGCATCTTCAAAAATTAGATTTTCCGCAGCTTACTACATCTGCAAAATAATTGACTCTGAATACAAAAGCATTAACCCACTCAGTTCGCTATCCTTACGATCATCGCAAGTAATAGCTAAAGTCTTAGTTTCCTTGGCCACGCTCAAACC
This sequence comes from Gastrodia elata, assembly GCA_016760335.1. NCBI lineage: Eukaryota > Viridiplantae > Streptophyta > Magnoliopsida > Asparagales > Orchidaceae > Gastrodia > Gastrodia elata. The sequence continues at coordinate 32,140,761 of CM028678.1, read as the reverse complement.
ACTTGTACGCTGTTGCTGCAGAAAAAAGAGGAAAAAACCTTCTCATTCCATTCCACCGCCTCACCCAAGTAACCAAAGGTTGGCTCTGGGCTCAGAGTATATGAGCACACCCGCATCATAAGATACACAATCTGGAGCGGTTGCAGGCTTCGCAGCATCCTTGTAGTATCTGAAAAAAGCGACGATACCTTGCGATTATTAGAGGAAGTAGAAAGGCTCGTGATTGAAGCGACGGAGCAAAGAAGCGACGATACCTTGCGGCGAAGCCCTCGCAGAATCCTTGGACGCCCCTCGACGATGCCTCGCTGACGCGCTCGATGACGCCTTCGTGAGAAAAAAGGGGAAAGAAAGAGAGGGTAAGGAGGAAGAGGAGCCCCCCACCCCAAAGGGGGGACTGATGGAAATTCATGAGGGGGTGTGGGCCCCCTCGGTGCACCGCCAGCTGGTGGAGCAAGGATCTTCGGCGGCGGGCCCGAAACGCGATCCCCCAGCCGCTTCGCAGCGGCCATCGGCTCTATGCTTGGCGCAACGGCTGTTGACGGCTTGGCGGCATCGGTCGTCGGAGCTTTGGCCTTGGCTTCACCAGAGGCGATAGTGGGGACCAAGGGCTCGGCCTTGGTGAGCTCGGACCCTGCCCGCTCGGGCCCTATCTCGTCTCCTCTTTGGCAAGTTCATCGAATGGATCCCGGCCCGTGGCTAGTATGCCTACCATCACTCAAGGAGGAGATTTATTGAAGTTCATGGCAGCATCTTCTTCCGTGAAAGCTGTAGAAAAAAATTCAGCCCAAAAAAAATTGCTAACTCCAAACCCCAAGGTTTGCATGTCATTCTTTCTGATTCTAATAATGGTGATATGTTGAATGCTGTAGAAGTAAATGGGTATGTGCATGGGCTGCTATTTGATAGCTCCTCCCTTCAAAGAGAAATCATGGGAAAATTTTTTGAAGAACGCCTGCAAGGTGCTCGTCAGAATGTCTCAAAAGAATTCCAGCCGCAAACTTTAAGGAAAAACGTATGGACTCAGCCAAAAACCTTCCGTGCATCCAAATTGGTGCTATAGATAGCTTTAGAGGAGAGAATGGTGAAATCATAATGGATGCTCAAATTCAGTTGAGAACTAAGTTCGCAGTCTCTTTAGTGTTGCATCTATGAATGAGTTAAAACTAAGGTGGAACAAATTCAGCAAATTCATAGTTTTCATGCTTTAGGCGGACTGCCTCCTGGTGCAGTTTGAGGATAAGCAAGCAAATGATAAGGTGCTTGCGGGAGGACCTTGGTTCATTGGCGGCTAAGTTCTTGGTTTGGCCAATTGGGTGTCGGGCTTTACGCCAAGCATGAACCTAGGGTGGACGACGCCGGTTTGGGTGCGATTGCAAGGTTTGCCTCTTGATTTATGGAGTAATGTGAATCTCACCCGTATTGTCGCTGCCATCGGCAAGCCAATTTGCTTGGATGCGACCTTCGCCAATGGGGAAAAAATTGAATTCGCACGCATTTGCATTAAAGTCAATCTCCTAAATAAACTTATCACTTCTGTTTAGATTCGTGGAGTTGATTGGGTCTTCACACAATACATTTCTTGTGAAGGTATTTCATTTTATTGCAAAACTTGTAGCAAAGCTGGACACAAGGATTGCTCGGCCAACAATACACAACAAATACAAGTAAGCGAGACTCAACAAATGCAAACACCATTGGCCTCCACCCGTCCGACAATGGCTTCCAATGAAAATCGAGTTTTAGTTCAATGACGAAAGGGTCTTGCTTTGGGCCGCCGTGACCCTTCAAGAGGTTGCTCACGTTTGGGTCAGTCCCGACATGTGCACCCATCGGTTTTGACATCTACGCCGGCCTGGCATTTGGCGTCGGCTAGACTTGGTGTTATGCTATTCCGTTCTCAGCCAGCTGCACCCGCACATCCTCCAAGCCCGGATCAGGGCAGCCCACGCCTGACTCGGTCCACCAGCTTGAACGCCTACCAGGCCTGGCTTGCAATCCAGCCCCCAAGCCTGTGGCCTAGCTCCTCTAAGCTCGGCCCAGCCTCACGCTTGCCTGCTTCCTGTAATGGGCCCGCCCCAGCTGCCTGCTACAGGCTCGACCCACATTGCGGCGTCCCTTGCTCCACGTCCTGCTCTGGGCCTGGCCCAGCCCACGGGTCAGGTCCACCCCGCCTTGGACTCGGCCAATGCAATGCCAGCTATTGGCCCAGCTCCCTCAGACCCAATCCCATCCCAGCAGCTTGCGCTCCCGCCACATGCTCAGCCCATGTCACATGCTCAGCCAACCCACTCGAGTCTGGTCGTTGCTCACCTAGCTGAAAGCCCACCATCCCGATCCAGCATCCCGCCGCATGCCCCGATTCAGGCTATTCCTTCAGAAAAACCACGGTGGAGGTACCCCCACCCAGAAACTTGCGGTGTGCGGAAGCCGGTGACACAACACCACCTTTCGCCGCTCATCTCGGAGCGCAAGTTGGGACTCATTGCTTTGTTGGAGACGCAAGTGGAACCCTTCACTCGTTGCAATGCTGGCCACCTTTTTGGGCGACACTGGAGCTTCACTGTCCAGCTTTCTGCAGGGCGCTCAGGAGGTATCATTCTTGCCCGACAGGAGGATTTTTTGCAGTGCGGGGTCCACTTCTCTTGCAGCCATGTGATCTTGACCACCATCACCTTGCACTTAGGGATCTGCTTCCAATTTGACGCCTACTACGCATCTACTAATCTGTATACGAGGAGAGAGTTGTGGTATACGATACTTGCTGTGCGCGTGGAGGGGTGCCCGCTTGTACTTGGCGGATACTTCAACTGTGTTCTCTCTCAGGAGGAGAAGCGCGATGGGAAGTTGTTCAAAGTCACCACTGCTCAGACTGACTTCCAGGAGGTTCTAAATGCAGGCCACTTTCACCACCTCCCCCGGATAGCTTCAGACCGCTTGTTTGATTTTCTTGACGGATGCTTGTCTTAGGTTCCAGAGTATCGGTGCACGGTACAAGTTCGAGGACACGTGGCTACAGTACCCGGAGGCCTTCTCTGTGGTGAAGAGGATTTGGGGGTGGCCGTCTCGCGGCTCGCTGTCCTCAGTTCTCAACCACAAGTTGTCTCGCACTCTCCGGGCACTGTGGAGATGGGGACGGAACACTCTCCCAAACCTGAGGAGGAGGGAGACGGAGCTCACGTCACTTTGACGCAGCTCCAGGCGGAGGACATGGTCACGGACAGGGGCGGTGACCCAGAGCTTGTTCAGTTGCTTCGAGCCACCACGCAGGAGCTCTCCCAGGTGGAGGCGAAGTTGACGAGCTTGTGGCAGCAGCGAGCCAAGGCACGGTGGCTCACTCAGGGTGACCAGTGCACTACGGCGTTTCAGCGGCTTGCGATGCAACATCGTAAATCGAACACCATGCTCACGCTACAAGAGGAGTTTGAGGAGTTCACTTCTGACCCGCTGCAGATTTGCCAGGTCTTTTTGAATTTTTCAGGGGAAGGGGGGCACCTCTTGTCATGTAGGGGATTGCCCAGATGATCTGATTTCAGATCGTACACTTGGTGACTCACTCTGCCTCTCTCCAATGTGCGATCACGGACACAGAAATTTGGGCAGCCCTGAGGGACCTTGGCCCTAACCGTTCCCTTAGGATTGATGTCATCATCCCCTCTTTCTTTTTGGGCTAATGGAGGATTACCCAGGCTGATACTTTGGCAGCCGTTCACCATTTCTTTGATGGTGGCCGGATGCCACAGCGCTGGAGTGATACTCTAGTAGTCCTCATTCCGAAGGAGGGGGCCTCCACTCAGAGGCAGTTTCGCCCAATTTTTGATCTCCCGAAAACTTGGTGCTTTTGTTCCTTGGAGAGATATTAGCGAGAATTGTCTCACAGTCCGGTAGATCATCACTCGTCTCTCATACTTCACTTTGACGGCCGGTCATATGGCCATCAAGGTGGATATGTAGCAGACTTGCGACCGGATAGAGTGGGGTACTTACGTTTGGTTCTATAGAGATTTGGCCATGCAGTGCGTGGAGTCTCCCAGGTTCTTAGTACTGGTTGGCGAGCATCGACTTCCCTGGATAGTGGGGCGGAGAGGCGTCAGGCAAAGATGACTGCCCCCTCTCCCCTGACCTATTCATTTTGTGCTTGGAGCTCTTCTCCCTCCTGGTCAGGCGACAACAGCAAATCGGTCGCCCGATCGGCATTCAGTTGGATAGAGGTGGGCCTACCTTCTCTTATCTCATTTACGCCGACAACTTGATTTTGTTTGCACCGTCTTCAGTGGCAGCAGGTCGTGAGGTTCAGCTTATTCTGACAAAGTATGAGACTTGGACCGGGCAGTATGTGAACTTGCGTAAGTCACATATCATCTTTAACCGACAGACCCCAGTTTACAGGCAGCGCAGAGTAGCGATACGGCTGGGTTTCCAAAAAGGAGTGTCCCTCAGATACCTTGGGGTTACAGTTATGGGCAAACCCCCGCGGAGAGCAAAATTTTCAGCTATCACAGAGTAGGTTCATAGCAAGTTGGGCTCCTGGAGCAGTCATCACCTCTCCTTTGCTGGCAGATTGTGCTTGATCAGATCAGTACTTGCTATGATTCCCAGCTACCAGATGCTGGTAGCGCCGATATCAAACTCCTGCCTCTCCGACATTGAGGCTATCCTCCGTAAGTTCCTTTGGGAAGGAGCGGGGGATAGCGGTCTACACTATGTGAGGTGGCAAGAGGTCTGTCGATCGCTCGAGTCTGGTGGACTCGGGATCAGAGAACTGCGACTTTGGAAGACTGTCTAGCTGCCCGCCACACCTTCAGTTTTGTTAGCAGAACCGACCTCCTTTGGGTGAGAGCAATGGAGTTTCGCTACTGCCGCAGGGGTGAGGACTTTACAGTGCAGCGGGCTGACTCTGCAGTTTGGAGACTCTTGGGTTATGGTTGGCCAGTCATCCAGAGACACACTCAACTAGATAAGGAGAGCTTGCAGTGGCAGGTTGATGACTTTACTGAGAGCCGAGTCAATCAGATCTATCGTATGGAGAGAGGAGGTCAGCCTTGGCAGTACGCGATCATGTGGAGATGGCCTTGGGCCCCAGTGATGCCTGTTTCTTGTGGAGACTGCTTATAGATGTTATCCCGACAAGTTGTTGGTTCCTCAGGATAGGGCTCGCTCTGTCAGCAGCTTATGTTTGGAGCTGTGATTCGGAGGAGGACAGAGAGCACTTAGTGATGCATCGCAAATACACGAGGGATGTCATGAAGACCTTTGTGCATTGGGGCTTGCTTCCGGCCACACTTACCTCCTGGGACCAGTTTACTGTACTATTCTCGACTGCTTCTACGTCTCGCCATCGTCGCTTTACCTGCCAGCTTATTGCATACTCGCTCTACTAATTTTGGAGGATCAGAACTGAGCGTTATCACGGTCACCCATACCCTACACTACGAGCTGCGCAGGCTCGATTCTCTTTGCCATGGTCAGTGCTGTACTACACGACGGGTTCGACTTCTGAGGTTCCACAGCCCACAAGGGCCCTTCTACCTTCTACAAATGGTGTCCCCCCTGACTCGTTGGTTGAAGGCTAACATAAATGCTTCCTATAGCTACGGGGAGCCTACTGCCTTTGGGGCTGTTGTGGTCCGGGACTCAGATGGGCAGTTACTGGTTGTAGCAGGCCCAGTCTCCTCTTCAGACTGAGATTCAGGCGGTGACTATACTGCGGCAGGCTCTTGTGGCTATAGAGGTGGATACGGATGGCATCATCATCGAGGGTAACTGCCTGGGAGCGATTCGAAGACTTAGGCGTCTCTGAGAGAGGACTCTCCGTTCACGAGGCGGAGAGCGGCATGCTGACCACCTTGCCTTTTTGATTGTTTTTCGTTGTCATCTTTTCCCACCGATCGCGTGATATGAATCAGGTGGTGGACTTTTGTGCTTTGTATGCTCGTCTGGGTAATTTTTCTTTTGCTAGGGGAGATGTGCTCCTCGGGAGGGTTTTGGACCTCCTTGCGTAGGATACCGTGAAGTTTGATCCCAGTTGAGTTTTTGTACTGTTAATATTATTTATATATACATAGGCTACGATCATATTTTCTGAAGAGAAGAATTTTTTTCATGCTCTCTCCTTATCTTCCTTTTTCTCATTTTTTTAAGGGCATTCATCTCCCTCTCTCCCAATTTTCTCCTACCTCTCATTCCAACTTTCCTATGAATTTTTGATTTGCCCCCAATTCATATAAATTGAAGCTTTCATTGTGCTCTTGCATTAATACTTGCAACTCTTTATTCGCTCAATTTTATTTTTTAAGAGTTAACTGCATCATTTTGTCTGTTTTTTTGTTCAAAAGTAGAACAATCAATTAACTAATAGGAAAAGCAGAACTCTTGGAAACCAAACATCAAATAGGGATTGCGATTCCTCAAAGCACTCAATTCTCATTTTGTTTCCTTTGATGATCTTGTATCTAATCATGAAGCTACTAAGCTTGAGGCATTGAGCTCTTCTTATAGGTTTGGCAAAAAATTTAATTATCTTTATGCCTCTTACTAGCATCTTGTAGGTCTATTAATTGACCTCAATGAGTCCTCTTATTCCCAATACTACATGACATTGTAAAATTGATGGATCATGCTAAATGCCATCATGGCACCACCATCATCGAGGGTGACTGCCTGGGAGCGATTCGGAGACTTCGGCGTCTCTGGGAGAGGACTCTCTGTTCACGAGACGGAGAGCGGCATGCCGATCATCTTGCCTTTTTTCTTGTTTTTCGTTGTGTTATCTTTTCCCACCGATCTCGCGATGCGAAATAGGTGGTGGAATTTTGTGCTCTGTATGCCTGTTAAGGTGATTTTTCTTTTGTTATACAAGAGATTTTTGGACCTCTTTGCACAAGATACCATGGAGTTTGATCCCTGTTGAATTTTTGTATTGTTGATGTTATTTATATATGCATAGGCTAAAAGACCGTATTTTCTGAGAAGATTCCACACCGAGAATTTCAAAAGTTGTAACTTAACCTGCAAAGAAGAGCAACTTTTTAGTCCAACCTGTAAGCAACTACTATTTTTCTCTACAAGGCTTCTGCATTCAACCACCTTCAAGTTTTTTGGAAGCAATGGAAACTCCAAGATAAGTGAATAGCTATTTAATTATTTCAAGCTTCAAAATATTTGCAAGAATCATTTCATTTTTAATTTCTTTGGTGAAAAAATGTTTGATTTCTCTATATTAATCTCTAGCTCTAAGCATTCTTTAAAGTCTTCTAAAATATCAAACAAATATTGCAAATTATCTTGAGTAGCCTCCCCAGAGCAGAGGAGGTCATCGGCAAATATTAAGTGAGAGCTAGTAAAATCCCATCCTTCAAAGGCTTATAAGTGCTCTCTCTAACAGCCTTATTAAACAATGACAAGAGCCCGCAATAGTGAATAGATATGACAGCATGGGATATCTTTGTCTAGGACCATTATTAGAGGGGAAGGATCCTTTAGAGCCCCATTAATTATAACTGAAAAGTGCACTTTATTGATGCAAGCCTTTACCCATTTCACTAATTGATTGGGAATGACTTTATTTATAAATCTAGTAGTGACAAAGTCTTGTCTCGCATGATCAAATGATTTTCGGATGCCGAGTTTAGCGCAGAAGAGTTTGATTGCCAGTATTAAAATGATGTAGAAGATCTGCCACCAAAAGAACATTATCTGCAATATTTCTACCCGTGATAAATGCTGTTTGAGACGAATTCAAAGTGGAATTCAAGAGAGGATTTAACCTCATAGAGAGAAGCTTGTCCATGAGATAGCGGACTAAAATCAGAGACAGACGAACCATGAGTCCTTTTGGGCACGAGACTATGGCCGAATGGGTGACCATTCTCGTTAGCTTGCAATTGCCATGAAAATAGTTATTGCACTTCGAACTCTCCCACCAACAATGCTCCAATTATGATTATACTCACACTGAAGATTAAGCCTTTCCTCAAGCGCCGCCCGCTTCAATTTACGTTATGAACAATTTCCTGTGTGAAAAGTAAACAAAAGACGCTGTCTAATCCTTCTTGTCATTCAGCTAATTGAGCTTTAAATTGAATGATATATTTGCTAGGTAAAACCATGGTTGCTCGGGTTCTTGGAAAACTACTGCATATGGTTGGAATCCTTTCTTCAGATAAGGTGATCGAAGTGCAGAGAACTGACCTGGTTGGAGAATTTGTGGGGCACACAGGTCCAAAGACCAGGAAGAAGGTACCATGCATTCCTCTCAAGTCTGGCTCACAAGTTATGTGTTTAGCAGGCAATTATCCCAAAATATATGAATCTTATCCGCAGATACAGGAAGCTGAGGGAGGAGTCCTTTTCGTCGATGAGGCCTACAGACTGATACCCGCACAAAAATCGGACGACAAGGATTACGGCATTGAGGCCTTGGAAGAAATCATGGCCGTTATGGATAGCGGGAACATCGTGGTTATATTCGCGGGATACTGCGAGCCGATGAAGCGAGTGATCGCGTCAAATGAGGGATTCTGCAGAAGGGTTACGAAATTCTTTACTTTCGATGACTTCACTCCAGCCGAGCTCGCCCAAATCCTTCGCTCGAAAATGGATTTCCAGGAAAACAACAATAGCTTGCTTTATGGATTCAAGCTTCACCCCTCGTGCACTGTGCAGGCGCTGGCCGATCTTATCTGCAGAGGAACCACGGAGAAGCAGAGAGAGGAGATGAACGGAGGCCTCATCAATCCTTTGCTTTGTAACGCTCGGGAAAATTTGGATCTCCGGTTGGACTTTGACTGCTGCGACGCGGACAGCCTTGTTACGATCACCATGGATGATTTGGAGGAAGGTCTTGCAGCACTTTCTAGGCCCAGGTGAAAATATTTTCAAGGATTAGAGTCTTTGTATTATTAGTAGCCCAGCGTTATATGTAATATATAGCAGTCAGAGTGTGTGTTCTTAAAAAGTCTTCCTTGATTCAATTATTCATTCTTATGGATGGATACTCGGAATAATATAATCTATTTTTGGCTTAGTTTTGGAAGTGCAATTATATTTAAAAAGAGAGAGAGAGAGACAAAATCTCTCTTTTAGTCTATATTTTTGTATAATCTCATTTTAGCTTATATTTATCAAATAAATTTCAAAGTTATCAAAAACTAATCATCTATTGAATAAATAAGAATCACATATTAAACTTAAATGTGAAGATTAGATTTGTAAGTTGTTATGTTGTTGATCTTCTTTCTATAGGATAACCCATAAATTTAATGTGTAATTATTTGCTACATTTTAAGGGTGGTATAAGTAAATAAATTATTACATATTGCTAATATTTTTTTGCTATTATTTTTCAGCTGATGTATCATGACAATTTCTTTTGTTGTGCTCGTACATGGCAATGACATTTATATGTGAAATTTTTGTCTATTAATTTCATTCACATTTCAATGTCATTTTGTCTTAGGCTTCCATGGCTATTTTTTAATTTATGATGGTTCTATTCCCTTGAAATATGCATAAGACCATAGTAATAATCCATTTGTTAGTTGTACAAATGGCTATAGTGTAACAACTTGAGATTGTTAGTTAATTTAATTGATCTTAACTAATAATAATTAACACAAATCAATAACTATTGTAAGTTTGAAAACTTTTTCAAATGACTTGGAATAAAAATGATTTGAGGTTGTCATTGGATTAAGCACATTTTGGCGGTATTATTTTGCAAATTTGAGATTTTTAAGAGTTGTGAGTTTAACTAAATAAGTTTATAAAGTTTAGAAAATTTAAATAAAATAAAATTCATGTTTAAAATCATTTTTTTTATATCATTAGATGCCTCATATCAATTAAATCCATCCTAAATTTTGACCTGATTTCTATTCTATTTTCGATAGGAGCAGCTCCAGTTATTGGGTCCTCATTTTTTATCCAACAACATCTGAAGCCTACTTAAACTAGGAGATAATCTAGATCGTTGGATCATATTTAAGAAGAAAAGATGATTGGATCACATTCTACTGCTAGTAATTGAGGGCATGACCGGTCTGGAACTATTCAAATCATCCCAACCACGCAATGAAGATCCCAACGCACATGTCGCTTGTAAAACCTTAACTAGGGAATTACTATTTGTGAGCTTGAAAGTGGAGGGTCAAGTTTTAAAAATGGGTGCGACCTTGTGAATATGTACGAACTGAAACGTAGACTTAATTCATTCCCTATTGAGAGAATTTTTCAAACACCGATTTAACCATTTTTGTAAAATTCACTCAATCCTGTGGATCATTAACAAGGCCACTAAATCCTACGCGTTCCTCTGCCTCCAAGCTACATTTCCATATTCATTTTCGACCGTAAATCATCACTTCACTTCATTTGCTTCTAAACTTGATTTGGCATAAAAAAGGAACTTGGCCACCGTATTTTGGAGCTTCTTTCCCTAATCATACTTGCACAATTGTGACTGCCTTGATCACGCCAAACTCCCTTACAACTCCATAAGTAGTATTTCCAAGGAATGGATCTCACCATCCATGGAGCATGACTAAATTATGTTCACTGACAACTTGTCCATTCCAAAAGTTCCAAAGGCTTTCAATTGGATATATATAAACCCCCTCACATCCAAGAATAACCCTCTTATTATATTCACCATCCCCCATAAACTCCCCTTTCCTCCATTTCTTCTCTTCTTTCTCAATCCAACCCTTCTAGCTATTTTATTGATTCAAACTAAGGTGCATCACAAGCCACTAAAATTTTCATACAAGTTCTTCACATCATCCTATACATCTCTTTTGAAGACACTAATATAATAATCTTGATCATTACTAGAAAAATGTTGACCTCCTTGCTGAATTATGTTTTGATTTGAATACCCGCTGAATTTTATTTTACGTTAATTTCCCTCAAGCTTCTATTTAAAATTAAGTGTATGACCTAATTATTATCTCCCACAAATTTTGTTTCGCATTGTAAACGACATATTTATGTTTGAGGATCAATATGCATTATTTTGGCATATATATATGTATATAGGTATAGGAAAGAGAATAAATGAGAGAGAGCTACCCAAAAACCATTACTTGCAAGAATAGCACTATAAAAATTCATTTTTTTTTAATTTAAAAAATTTGAAAGGATTTATTTTCTCTTAAAATTGAGTACTTAAATAAATAATTTATTTCATTAATGATAATTAATCACTAAATTTTATTTCTTAAAATATTCATCAATATAATACTTCTTAAGTGAAATATTGGGCCTACTACCTTTTTTTTATCTCTAAATATTTTTTATCTTTGAGTCTAAGTCGAACTTTTAATAGTTAATTGGATTTCTTTTAAAATACAAAAATATTTTGATAAATTATTTTAATAATAAATAATTTAATTTAAAAAATATTATTTTAAATTATTTAAAATTTTTTAATTTTAAAATTAAATTTAATAAATAACAAAAATTGATTAATAATTCTAAGAATCAGACTATAACACTTATTTAATTATTGATTTATCTATATATATATATATATATTTTTCTTACTAAATAAATTGTTTTTTATCTTTATTTTAAGAATTTTTAAAATATTTTAATTGCCTTTAATGGAATATTTAAAATTTGTAGGAATTAATAATAATAGAAAATTATTTTGATTAATTTTAATTATTATCAAATTATTTTATATTATTATATAAAATTTTGAGAAAATTTTATTTATATTTTTTAAGTTTCTACATATTCTTTTAATCTTTCTCTCCCATATATATACATATATATATATATATATATATATATATATATATATATATATATATATTATATAAATGTATGTATAAATTGTGATTATTCACTTTTGAGAGATATTTGCAATATTTACATAGAAGAGCTCTTTGCAATTTTTGAAAAATTTTCCCATGCATTTTAGGGATTTCATGTTTGTATATATATATATATATATATATATATATAATGATAATTCAAATTTATATACGAAATCATTTCTCAAGCCCATCATTTTCCTTCCTCAAACACATATAATATAGTGTGAAATTTAGGAATCTAATTAAAACACTACTAAATTGTTGGCATAATAGTTGCGGTTTGGAGACATTCGTTTGTCTCCATCTTTGAAAAAACATTATTTAAGGATCAGAAATTCTCACAACCATCCAATAATTCGTCTTCCAATGTCTTCACTCAATTCCTTATTTCTCAATATATTTTGGTCTTCACGAAGGATTTGTCAGCACCTCCAGTCCACTGTGTTTCGTTCCAAGTCCTCTTCTGTTTCATCTCCTTTCTTTGACCTACCGATCCCTTGTTTTGGTTTCTGGAGATTCATAGGATTTATGAGGAGACTCCCTTTCTCCACTATCGAGCCTTGAAACTCTCGCACCCTGAAGAATCATTCGACGTACTTACTGTAACCACCCAAGTTGTTACTAGGACAATTATGACTAAACCCGACTCAAAAATTAGGATCCCAAGTGACTTCAAAATTAGGGTAAACTAAAAATACCACTGTATAGAGTATATTTTTGCGATCGTAATGCCCAAGTTTGGGAGCAATCTTGATAACGAATACCCCTGAATTAATTTTTGAATTATCTAAATTCTATAAATTAGGAAAATTAAATACAAGACCAAATTTAGCGATTTTAGTGCTGTTGGATTAAGAATATTATAAAAAGGCTACACATAAAGTTTCGTCAAATTTGGAGCTCTGAATTTATGACAACTAATTTTTAAAGTTTTTATATTCAGAAATTAATATAAAGTAAAATATTGCTCCAAATCGAGAAATTTTGGTGCGTGTGTTCGTCTCATCAAAATACATATCTGTGTCAAATTTTATTATTTTTTTGAAAATAATAGAGGAGAGGGAAAGAAGAGAAAAAGAGGAGAGAGGAGGAAGAGAAAGACAACTTGTACATTTAAAGTATTTAAGAGGAAGATAAGCTAAATTTCTCACGTTGGAATAATGGAGGGGAGAGAAAGAGAAAATAAACTTTTTTTAAAGAAATTTTTTTATAAATACCTCTCCCCCTCCCCCTTATTCTTCCAACCTCCCTCACTCCCCTCCCACCTCCTCTTCTCCCTCGACTTCCCCTCTTCGTTCTCATCCACCACCAGATTAGTAACAACCCAAAGTTGTTATCCAGCATAATTTTAGTCTAATCATATCATAATTTTCATCCTATTAAGTTCATCTAGTCATTAGAACCAAACTCTGAAGGTTTTGAGCAATTCAGAGCTCAATCGATTATTTTGGAATATTTTAATATTTAATTAATTAGAAAATTGAGGTATTTATTTTGACCTCGAAATCAAAATCCGTCTTTGCCGTTGCGATCGTCATCCCCAAATTAGCTAGGGGTGATATTTGGACGCATTTGGAAGTCGTCGGATTTTCGCGAATATTTTAATATAATTAAATACCCCAAAAATTAGCATAATTAAAGAATTGTCGGAATCAAATTTCGACTTTGCCATTAATTTCCTCACCCCTAAATTAGCTAGGAGTGAATTTTTGGGAATTTTTGGAGCACGTTTATTTAATCTGAATTTCTAGCAATTTAGGAAAATAAATAAATAATTATTTAATTAAGAGAAATCATTTTTTCTATTTGTTTTTACTGTCAACCATCACCAATTTTGGCTGGCTATCACTCCCCTCTTCTTTTAGCCATGCCCTCCCTATACAAACATGATGGCTCCCTACTCCCCCTCACATCCTAGCTCCCTAGCTTCTGATAGAGCCTCCCTCTCACTCTCCTCCTTTAAAGGGAAAGCACAACCCTCTTCTTCTTCTTGCTGATATTTTCTCATCTCCTCCTCCATTGATGCCCTTGTGTTGAAGAAGAAGAAGTTCAGCTCATCTCCAAGTCTTGAAGAAAACAGAGGTTCCTTCTTCTTCCTTTAAGGCTAAGGTACCCTTTTGTTCACTCTCCTTGTCTCTTTCATGTTGCTACAATGCTTGAATGTACCTTTAGGAATCCATAAGCATGTATGGAAGCCATTAAGGCTCTTAAAAGCTTCACAGAAAACTGCTCTATTTTTGTTTATTCTGAACACCTCTACATTCATCATCATTTTTATATAGTTAAAATGCTCCATTTGTGCCGATTTTAGTGTCAATGGAAAGGTATCGAAAAGACCTTTCCATCAATATATGGCACCGCTCACGGAATACTCTAGATTTGGAGTATTTGAGCTCGAAAGTAGGCCTTACGGGTTTCATCTAGGTAAAAAATACCGTCTCGCGCTGTAGCGCGCCCAAAGTTGCAAAATGGACTGCTGCAGCGGCATTTCGAAAAAATCATATAAAATCCGTTAATTACCTAATTGAACAGTAAATCGCAAATGGACCGTAGCGCGCTATAGCGCACTGTAGCGACATTTTAAGAAAACTTTAGAAAATAAGAAAAATAAATTAATTGAACAGTATTTTCACAAGTTTGACCATTGCAGCACGCCACAGCGAGCCGCAGTGCAAAAAGCGCTGCAACGCACTACAGTGCCAGAAGCGCCACAGCGCGCTACAGCGCCAGAAGTGCCACGGCGCGCTATAGCTCCAGAAACTAAAATTTGCCCAAATTTTTTTGAAAATTACCCAGAATTGGCTGAAATTGCCAGAACTTCACTATTTTTGCATTTTAAGATCCTTAGGACCCTAGTGAGACTGAAGTATATCAAATTTGAACCTATTTCAGTTAAAATTGAGCATTGCATAAAATTCTATGTTAAAATTAAGTTTAAGACTTTGTTTTTTTTTTATCAAGTACTCTAAACCTATTGTGTATCTTAAATGTATGGTGCCAATTGCTAGATAATAGAATCCTTAAAAGCTTGTATTGAATAGGTATAATCTTAACAACTAAATGGTATGAAACTTAAGTTCTTTAGATTTGTAATCAAGTGCTAACTTCTTTGGTTTGATTTAGAATTTAGTTAGCCTTAATTACTTTCCATTTTATGTCAAGTTTACAGTTTTATGCTTTTATGATTTTAGGATGTATGTTAGAAAACTTTAACATTATTTGGACACCTAAATATGCTTAAATTGACATTAAACTATTATTGAATATAACAATCATGATAACTTGATTAAGTAGATGATACTTAATCCAAACCTAAAATTATCATCAATAATACACTAATAACATATTGATTTGTCATTGACCTTTAAAAGTAACCATTGGTCTTAATGGTAGAAGGGTTAGGGGTTAAGCCCTAACTTCTCCTTTGTGGTAAAATTCAATATTAAGTGATCTTTTGATCACATCATTGGAGCCTTGTGTATGACACACCTATTTAGAATAAGGATTAATAGCTTTGATAAATCCTTGTTGATCAAATAAAACCTTCTAAACCCAGATTATAGGTTGGGTATAGTAGGGTATACCCATAGTACTAGATTATTTTATTAATATTCAGGATTGGTTGATTCACTCCAATGTGAACTTATGACCAAGTGCTATCTTGAGGGATTAGATGAATACCGTCTCGTTATAGTAAATCTTCCAAGACTAAGAGTGTTATAATTAGTGAACAAGATCCTTAGTTTGAGATATAAACTGTGATCGGGTTCTGCCTCCTATCGTAGTGCACTTTGATAAGTGCAGTTTATATAAACTAAATATCTCAAGTCACTTTGCATATAAAACTAAGTATTTTTGTAATTAGGATATTTAACGGCTTAGCTTGAGATGTAAACTATGACCGAGTTCTGCCTTCTATCGTAGTGCACTTCTATAAGTGCAGTTTGAACAAGCTAAGGGTTGAATCCATCTTTCATACAAACATGCTAAATATGTGTATACAATCTCCCCAGCTAATGATTTTCAAGTAAACTCTCAACTTTAACCAATTATCGAAGTTAGAATTTCAGGAGTCATAATTTTTTTAGCAGGATTCTGTACAATGGAGACCTTGAATTCATTATCAGATTTCAAAGTATTTTCTGGATTTTTGGATTTATCTCATGTAGCCTAGAAGCATGAGCATGAGCATAAGCATGATGTGTAAATATCATAATAATGTATGAGTATTAATGATGATTTATGAGTTACAGAATATTGCATACATTGACTGGGAAATTTCATGATGTATCGGCATCACAGTAAATAGTATTCCCAACTGGATGTATGTATACATTGGACTGTACTACTCATAGCAGTTCAGTGATATTTTGGTTGCATATTAGTAAGCATACAGTATTGTGGCATATTCAGATGCACAGTTTCAGTGATATAAAGTATAGTTTTACATATGATTACTCAGTTTTATATCTATTACTGTTTTGGTTTACCTTCAGTATTCTATTTACAGTTCAGTTTTACATTACTTTACTTCAGTTTTGTACAATTTTATTTAGTTTTATACCTTTAGTTACCTTTATAGTTTTTCAACAGATTTATTTATATTGTGAATAACTAGAATTATTTATATTAGTTTCGATGTGTTAGACTTATCTAACACGGGGTACTTTTGAGATCCGACAATTTGCTAGATCTTGAGCATTATATTGAGTCAGGTCAGAATGACACCTAGGAGATTCAGGAGGAGTCCGTGGAGCACTAGTGAACTCTCCTCCAGTTTTACTACCTTTCTGCTTAATTTATTTCAGTTCAGTACTTAGCTCTATATTTGTTATTCATTAAATGTTTGTAATAATTTTGGATGTATTTTCTTTTCTTTTTTCAGATGAATATTTTCATACAGCTTCTGTGATGAATATTTCTGGATGTTTGCTTTTAGCTTCCGTACACTATTTATATACTACTTATACTTAGTATTGTGATGTGATCAATATACTGAAATGCTGATATTTTATACATATATTGGATTCATATTATATTTTAAATCTAATATATGTATTTGTCTAATACTTAGGATAAGGATACTACTCTTATCTTAAGTATTAGCTCTTAACCCTTATTGACGTTGAGTCAGCAACCCTTTAAACGGGCTTGGATTTCAGCTATTCGGGGAGATGGGTTTATTCCTCCCCGAGTGGCGTACCGTTCCGTCGCCAAACCTAATTATGACTATTTCATTTACTCACGGTGACGGGGTGGGGCGCTACAGGATTCTCTCGCCGACCTCCAGAAACCCTCCTCAACACTAAGATAGAGTAAGAAATGAAAAATAGATGAAAATTTTCTATTCTTTTCATTTCTTATTCTTCTTTTATTATTAATAATAATGCTATTACTATTAGATATATATATATATATATATATATATATATATACATATATATATATTATAATTTCTGCAACTTTTATTTCAGTCATTATATATAATATATATATATATATTTTAATTTATACAATTTTCATTTCAATTATTTATATATATATATATATAAATATATATATATATATTAATTTCTGTAACTTTCATATCAGTCATTTTCTTTCTATATATATACATATATATTTCTTAATTTTTGTAATTTTTATTTAAGTTTTTTCTTTCTATATATATATATATATATATATAATTTTTTCAATTTTTATTTCAGTCATATATATAATTATATATAATATATATATATATATATATTCATATTCTTAATTTATACAATTTTCATTTCAGTCATTATATATATATAATATTAATTTCTGTAACTTTCATTTTAGTCATTTTCTTTCTATATATATACATATATATTTCTTAATTTATGTAATTTTTATTTAAGTTATTTTCTTTATTTATATATATATATATATTATAATTTTTGTAAATTTCAGTCATTTCAATTCAGTTATTTGTCATTCATTAATATATATATATATATATATATTGCTTATACTAATAAAAATTATTATTTTTAAAATATATAAATAAATAAATAATATAATATTATTGTTGATATTCTTACTAAAATAAAATGAAGGATATCATTTTTTTTATTTAATTATTTCATTTACAGCTTTTGCATCGCTTTTAAGCTTTGATAAACTTTGATATACATATATTGATTTTGTATTTAGAACTTAAATAAATGATCAAAAATCAGTTTAATAAGTTCATTTAGGTTGATCTTAAGTTGTACAGATAATATGTAAAGCTTTGACAGGCTAATATCTGGAGAAATAAGGATACTGCATATAGCTTTTGAGGGAAATATGTGGTTAGTCAAGAACCCACATCTTAGATAGTTATATAGATGTATCTAACTAATCGATTATTCTATAAATTTGTCCAATAGAATAATTATTATATATTGTTATTTTTTTTCTTTTAGAATGAGCATATATCTTAAATATGTATATTTTATTTATAATACTGACAATTTTGTAAACATATCTTACTTAAATATTACATATTATTTTATTTATTTATGCTTCTCTTGTAGAATTATACCGCTTAATATTATGTACAAACTTTATTTAGACATTTATGTCTAATTAAATATTTCATTTCATTTCATTTCTTTTTCTTAGTTCACCCTGTCTCACACACACACACACACATACACACACACACACACACACACACACACACACACATATATATATATATATATATATATATATATATATATATATATATATATATATCAGATCAGAAGAAATCTTTGAATCAAGTCTTTAATGAGGAGTTGATGCAGAATGGAGCAACTTAATGCAAACATATATTCTTATTTTTCTTAAGTTTTAAATTTTTGCTTAATGTGTAATAGATTTTGTAAAATAATTACTGTCTATGTTATGAATATATTTTCTTATTATTCTAGAATTTATGAATATTGCAATGAATAGGGAAGTGTGTATTTTATATGCCTCTAAATATACAGGTATACTAAATTCTGATATGATCATGGGAAGTGTGCAACTAATGCTAGATTAGTTATGCTAACCTAACGGCAGGTCACCATAGTGGTATCAGAGCAGAATTGAGGAGAAAATTAGTACAAAAGTTTGATAAGTCATTATTCATGCAACTCGAATCCCAAGTCATATAAAACAAAATATAAAAAAGTAAGAAATTACAAAAACTCTTATAAATTAATGAGAGAAGTAAGGAATAGATACATGATCTATCCAAAAATAATATGCTTTTAGTTATTTGCAATTTATTTTTTAGTTAATAGTGATACTTTATTTTCATCTATATTTGATAAGATACTTACATAATTCTACTCCACTAAAGATAAAATAATAGAATCATATCTTCAAATGGATATAAGATTCTCCTTTGATCGTGCAGAACACCCTTAAGAGATTTGATATCGCCAATACTTCGTGTGACCGTGTCGACAAGTTGTTTGATATTGCGAATGCTCTATTGGAGCATGTTGATACACAAAATCAAATATTTTTAAAGCTTCATACACAACAAACACCCCATATAAATAGTCCTGCTTCTTATACTATCAGCTACCCATTTCCCAAACATTGAGATAGATGAATCACTAATATTAAATAAAAGTGCTAACCCCATGGATACTGAAAATTGTGTAAATAATATAGGAAAAATATTTACTAGCATGAAATGCCCACTTATAGATGTAATTAGATTAACCATCTTTAGGTTAGAAGGAGAAGCTAAACACTGGTGGAAATTATTATAATCTTACAATTCATAGATATGGATACTAAAAATATCCAATGAGAAGAACTCATCAAAAGCTTTCAGAGCCAA
This sequence comes from Gastrodia elata, assembly GCA_016760335.1. NCBI lineage: Eukaryota > Viridiplantae > Streptophyta > Magnoliopsida > Asparagales > Orchidaceae > Gastrodia > Gastrodia elata. The sequence goes on along the minus strand of CM028678.1, from coordinate 32,121,111 downwards.
ATACATCCCTCCTTCTGCTCACTCCATCATGGAAGATTTGCTTATGAAATTTTGTTAGGGTAACTGTAGTATCACTGAATATGAAATTAAGTTTCAAAGACTATCCCATTATACACTATTACAAGTGAGTCTTGAGTCTGCTCGAGGCAACTGATTTTTAAATGGATTAAAACCTTCTATCAAGAAGAGGCTTATAGCTCTTCGAATCTCCAAATTTGCAGATGCTTGAAAGTATAAGAATATTAGAACATGAGGAACAAGAGAAAGTAGAAGAGCTAAGAAAAATATCCCCATCTGCACATGTACAACAAATTAAATACAAGAGGTCAAGATCACTTTAATTTAGGGTTTATCAAATAGCTCAACAAACACCTACTAGGAAATGCCAATCGACTATAATCCTTATGGTAATTGTTAACATAGAAACGGGATATGCTATATGTGGTGGGCGACCTGGTCACAACTTTTGGCAATGTCAAGCAACATGTACAGTGGACAATCAGTAGATCACTCATTTTTCTCAGATATAACAACAAGTACCCATACCAATTGTAAGGCAACACACTAGCAACCAGACTAACCAATATACATACAACTGCTCCAATACAAGGAGAGGTCCACCCCATTACTTCTAAAGCACTAGCAGCTAATCAAAGGGGAAGACCAATTGCTCCCAAGCAAGGCTGCATATGCGAGGATCTATACCCTCCCCCAAATTTTATTCCCAGAAGATAATGAAGTGGTATCAGGTACCATATTCTATCTTTTTATAATATCTTTCACATTATATTTAAATAGAGTATGGATTCTCTTTCATTTTTAAATGTTAGACACCTTATTTTGCAATGACAAATCTTGTGGCACATTATTTGACACTAGTGCAAGCCACTCATTCATTTCAAAAAGATTTACTAAAACTCTTAAACTGCCATTTTATAACTTAGCCAAGGCTTTGATGTCGGGTTACCATTTGGTGCCCTCATAAGTGCACAAAAATATTATGACTGTAACATACCAATTAATGGAAATACATATGAAGCAAAATTGTTAGTACGACCTATAGTAAATTTTAATAGCATTCTAGCAATGAATTCACTCAATAAGCATAAAGTTATGATTGATTGTCAAAGAAAGAAGGTGATTATCAAGGGTGAGAGCAAGCCTGAAGTATTTATGGGAAAGTTAGGCATTTCAACATCTTTAATTAGCGCTTCACAAGAAGAGAAATTAATTCAAAAACCAATATAATGCATACTTAGTAACAATGATGGGAGAAAGATGGAAGAAATTCATCTTACAGATACTCAAATTATAAAAGAGTTTGAAGATGTATTTTTTAATGAATTGAATAAATTACCAAATTCTCAAGTGAGTTAATTTCTAGCATTCAATCAATATCAAGGCACTTTATTGCATGACACCCAAAGAATTGTAAGAGTTAAGCGAACAATTATAAGAGCCAATGAATAAAGATTCTATTCGGCAAAGCATGTCACCATGGGGAGCCCTAGTGCTCTTTGTAAAGAAAAAGACAATTTGATGTGAATGTGCATCAATTATCATGAACACAATAAGGTAATAATTAAAAATAAGTATTCTTTACCACGTATTGATAACCTATTTGATCAATTAGCAGGAGATAAGATATTTTTCAATATAAATCTAAGATCAGGCTATCATCAATTAAGAGTCAAAGAAGAAGATATTCTAAAAACAACATTTAGAATTTGCTACAGGACTTATGAGGTTCATGGTCATATCATTTGGTCTAACCAATGCTCCATCCATCTTTATGGACTTGATGTAAAGAATTCTTAAACTGTATTTGGATAAGTTTGCAATAGTATTCATCGATAATATTCTAATTTATTTGAGAGTAAGGAAAAACATGAATTTCATCTCAGAGCCATCCTAAAAACCTAAGGCGTCATCAACTATACCACAAATATTCAAAATGTGAAATTTGGCTAGATTTTATAGATTATTTAGGTCATGTAGTGGATGCCGAATGCATCAAGGACGATCAGAAAAAGATATGCGCTATTCAGGAGTGGCCCCAACCAAAGATTGTGATAGATATTTGTAGTTTTCTCAGTTTAGCTGGATATTATAGAAAATTTGTTAAGGGATTTTTGCAAATAGCTGTACCTTTAATCAAATTAATGCGGAAAATAGTTCCATTCATTAGTAGTCAGTAATGCAATGAATCTTTTCAGTATTAGCATTTCTTTGAGCTTATTTCATGTTGATATTAAATGCACTATTTCTTTTACTATCAAATGATATCAAGGAGCAAAATACTAATTATTATGTCTTGTGAATGTATGCAATAGTTCTGAAATAGTGGTTGAATTAGGTAAGGATGGGGCTAGTTTATCGGGAGTTATAAGTGTGCCAATTGGATCCTTTAAGGGGCCCAGTTGATGAACTTTTTTTATTTGAACCCTACATTGAGGTTCTGAATTTTTCTCATAACTGCTAACATTGTTTCATAATATCAAGATATACATAAACATGAATTTATTATGATTATTACTTTATCATTTGAAATTAGCATGTGGTATAATTATGGCAAAAAAATATTTGTTCGCAGTAATTTAAATTATCTTTATTTGCAGTAAACCATGTTTTACTGTAATTTTGTTACATTCTTACTTTCTCTTTATGCTTTTGCTTAAGTGTAACATTTAATATACTTTATACTTAGGATGTGCTCCAAGGCATTGCTATTATAATGCCAAATTAGGTACAATTGAAAGATGCTAAGCTAACTTAATGACATTTTAAGGATTTATGGCATGGAACAAAGAATAATTTTCATAGTTATTTTATGCTTATAAGGAACAATTGATGGATTCATTTATATTAAGAATATTTATCCATAGCTGTAATATTTTGTATGACTCTATTTTAAAATGAATGTAATGATAATTTGTTTGCATCTGGTATGGCTCTGGATATTTAAATATTATTTTACTTTGTCATCCAATAAAATCATGTGAAAATGAGCCTAATGTTGGATGATATTACTAACATAATATCGGGTCTCACAACTAAGCCCTGAAACAGCCAACATTTGGCTATAAGTGACCTAATTTGAGCAGACATCCCCCTTGAATTGCTGGAACTTTGGAACTAAGTTTTCATTGTTGTGATGATCCAAACATGTTGTTCTTGGTCGTAATTCAGCCTTTTTAAAAACCTCCTTTATAACCTAGAGCAATCTTTGGATCAACTTCTTTGAAGTTATATAGAGGTTTAACCAACTTTTTCATAAGCCTATCTTGAATGTTATTCTCATTAATTAAGTTAAGCATAATACTGACGATGGGTAACCTAAACCAAACCTGGGTCAGACCAAAGTTGGGATGTGACCAACCTTGGGATGTGATTGACTCATCCTAAGCTCAGTTTGACTTGGAATGGAAAGTCTGCTTAATTAAACCCTTTAAGCCACTAAAGAAAGGGTCTAACTTAGCTTATAATGGATCTAAGCTGATTAGAGATCTCAATACCTTCATAATCTATATTTGGTTTGCTATAATTTTGATCATATGAATATTTTAGGAGATATGTAATATTAAAATAAATTAAATGAGACTTGGAATGAAGAGGTATATATTACTTTTCATGGAATATTTGAATGCTATAATTCTTTGTTTAAACTTAAGTGTGATTTGCTGGTAGTAATCCAAGCTCATTTTAGGTCAAACTTGAGTTTAAAAATGATCTTCATGATATTTGAACTCATCTTTGACTCATTTTAAATTGGATCATTAATTTTATGGCTAGAGACTTAAATTCACCAACATGCCAAACCTAGGGTGCAAGAAGGGTGAGCTCGTTCTCTTATCAAATTTCCATTAAACCATATGATCATTTGTTGAATTACTGATCAATAAGGTTTGTTAAGAAGTTATATAGATTTTCTTAAATGTGGCTTTGTAAGTGAGCTTGCATGAATGAAATCTAAGATCCATTCTCCACCCACCTCAGCTAGTCCATTTGTCCTTAAGCGTAAGAACTTAGCTTTATAAGCCATTTTATATTGCCTTGCCTTGTTGTTTAATATGTGCAATTAAGATTAAATATTATTATTAAATCACTCAAAAAATAATTTAGAATAAAAGTATAGAAATAAAATATTTTAGAATATTTTAATATTATTTGAGTAATTAAATAATTAAGAAAATAAAGAAAATAAAATAGTGTTCAAAATTCAAAAATAATAATATTTTTGTAATACTCATACTCAAATTAATTAGGGGTGAAATTTCAAAATTTTGAATTTAAAATGGATTAAAAATACGATTTAAATTAATTATTATAAAAAATATGGCGGTATAAACCTAAGAAAAAGAAAAACTGCAGCAATCTTTCACAGCTTCCAAGGAAATGCACGCCAAAGGAGATCTATATAAACCTTAGGGCACTGACGATTTCCTCCACCTCTGCCTAGAAGTTTTCCAATCACCTCTTTTCATTCCCAATTTCTCCTCCAAATCCGAGAGAGTCTTACTTCTGCTCTGATTTCTGACACCAGGACAAGACGGAGAATCTCTCGACAGCGTAAGGTATAACTGTAAATCTCATTTGATATTTAACTTTCATGGTTATCTATTAGCTTGCTAAAACTAATTATGATATCAATTAGTGAAGAAATGCACTTATAGAGTCATGTAATTTGATTAAGAGATGCATGCTACAAAGTAAGCTAAGAATGAATACACACTGCTACTCCTAAATATCTTAGATTATTATGAAATGTACCATTAATTTTAAATATTTGAACCTAGACGGCTCTAAGCGCAACTTATTCTCACCATGATTGTCTAAGTGGACATTTAAAAAATACCTATTTTCTATAAATGCTGCTGTCTTAGAAATACAATTGATCTTGTACTTTTAAAACTCGTCTCACGAGATCAAATAATTGGCTGCAGTTAGACATATTTGTCTTTCAATGCTTCGCGCTTTGCTTCTTTCTTCCTTTTCGCCTAGCTCAAATAATTGGATGTGGTTATGTAATGAAATAAAGACTCCTGTAAAGTTCTTCTATCTCAAAGCAACGAATCTAATCTCCCTATTGATGAAATAATATATTGGTACTATGTTGTGCAACCATGCTCATCAAAAATCTGCATCTTAATTTTCTAATCGTATAGAAATTTCCTTTTGTACCTATAAAACTTTAAGCTAAGTAGACTATATTGGGTTTTTGTATGTTTCATTGAGGCATCTAATTCTTAGACTGCTTAGCAAATCAATCAGTATAACCTATGATGCATACTTATGATGAATTGCTTATAAGTTGTTCCTTAAGAATTTTATAATATATTCTGAGATTCTAGGAGTCGTAGTACTTTTAAGCAATTATAAAATCTTTACACGGGTCTCAACCTAAACTAAGAATGGGGTGTGATAGATCTGAGATTGGGATAAACCACTCTTAGTCTTCTCGAGTAAACAAGTTGCAAAATTTTAGTAGAAAATGAATCAACTTAATTCATGGAAATTTAGCAGGGGCTTGAAGAATTTAACAACTCAAATTCTAATAAAATCATTTAGGATTAAATTGCTGATTTAATTAGGACAAAACCAGGATCTCAGACAAGTTCAAAATTAGGCCAAAGCTAATATACAGTTAGACAGACTATATTTTATGATCGTAAGGCCCAGGTTTGGAGGCAATCTGACCAACAGCTACTCTTATATTAATTTTTTAATTTTTAAATACAAAAAATTAGGAAAATAAAATATAAGTTCAAATAAAAAAAATTTGATGTTTTGGATTCGTAATAATAGAAAAGGATACACGAAAATTTTTATCGAATTTTGAGTGTCAGATTATCCGTAATTAATTTTTTAATTTTTACCTTCAAAAATTAATTAAAAATAAAATATAGTTCCGAATTAAAAGAAAATTATCAAGGACGTTCGTCTCGTCAAGACGGACCTCTCAGTCAAGTTTCATCAAATTTATAAATCGGATGAGGAAAAAATGCAATTAATATTCTCTCTCTCCTCTCTTCTCCCCCTTTCCCTGTTTGCCCCCCTTCCCTGTGCCGTAAGGGCACTCCCACTCTCTCTTATAAATTCCTCCCCTCCCCTTTCATCTTGCATCACATCCACCGCCTCTCCTCCACCGGTAGGTTGCTGACCTCTTCCTCCATACCTCGTCGTCAACCCTCAACCTCCCTCTCCCTCCCCCTCCTCCCCCCTCTTGTTCTTTTTTCTCGGTCAACGACCACCTCTCTCGCCCCTCCACTTTGCCATGCTGACACCCTGTCAAACTCCTCCCGAGTCATTCCCCACTCCTCAGCAAGTCGCCGTCTCACCGCGACCAACCCCCTTTAAACGAGTGGAAGTACCATAGAGAAACAAAAATGTGAATGAGGAAACTTTTATGGGCTAATTGAAATATTAGAAATTTAAATGTGAGATAAAAAAAATTAAGTATTAATTTTGACTCATAACATCACTAATCTATTAACAACTAATTTTTATTTTTGCTCATAATTTTTATTTTTACTCATAATTTTTATTTTTGCTTCTGATTTTTATTTTGCTCATAACCTTTTTATATAATTTTTTATTTTCTTTAATTTATTGCTCTTTTTATTTAATATTATATATATTATATATATACTAAAGTATACTTATTTAACTATATTATTTATTATATTATTAATAACAAAATAATAATAATAATAATAATAATAATAATAATTATTATTTTTATTATATATATTATTATTATTGAAAGAAATAATGATAATAAGAATAATTCATAAATATTTTATTGTCATTAAATAATAATAAAAATAATTTTATTATCATTATCACTAAGGATAATGATAAATCATACTAATAATAGTATATAAATTATTATACTTATTATTATGTGTATTATAATAATAATAGCATGCCATTATTATTGTTATTATTTTTAAATATTATTATAATAATAATTATCTTGTTAATATTATGTATATTCTCATTCTATTATTATCTTTAATAATAATATTAATAATACAGGTACATTATCTTGCTTATTATTATTAATATCATCTAATTATAATCATAATACTAATAATATTATCATATATTCTCTCTATATTTTTCTAACAAAATAATAATATAATAAGTATACTATTATACTTATTTTTAAAATTATTATCGCATGAATAATAGCTGTAAGTAGTAAGTAAGATAATAATAATTATAATCTATTATTATTCTAAATATCTTTCTCTAAAAAAATAAATGCGATAAAATTATCATTAAAATTAATAATACTATTCCTTCTTATTATCATATTTTCTCACTAGGATAAATAATAATAATACTCTTTGCATGGTAAATTATATATGAAATAATATAAAAGAAGAATACGATCATATCTTATTAGAAATAGCCATAAGATAGCGCTACTTGTCGAAAGAGATATAGAGAGAGATAGAGATAGATAGATATAGGGTTATGTCTCTCGTAAATAAGAATAACATACTTATATCTTATAAATAAATAATAAAATAATAATAATAATGATATTAAATAATAATGATAATAATAATAATAACATATCTATTTTTATCATAATTTTTCACTATTGTTATCCTTATTACTATTCATGTTATTCGGCTTCTTCATTATTTTGATCATACTCTTCTCTCCCTATTTATGTTTATTCTTCTTACTAACTGATAAATCCAACATTTATAATAAAATAAAGAATTAAAAACATGCAAAACATCACATGAACATGCATACTTTGAAATAAATTTCATCATTTTTAGAAAAAAACTGGAGAGAAAAGACAAATTTGGAGCAAAATGAAATTTCTGGAAGAAAATCGCTGTTGCGCGCCATAACGGGCCATGGAGGTCAAGCAAAACTAAGTCACCTGGAACCATATCTGCAAGCCTGGAAGGAAAACCACTGTGGCACGCCACAGCGGGCCATGATGACATTCCAGAATATTATTTTGAACTATATGGAAAGTAATTAAATAGTAACTTTTGAACTTTTAAGCTCTCCAGCATGCCACATCGAGCTAGGCTCCACTGAAATAAAATGCAGACCTGGAAGGAATCCGCTATATCACACCCCAACGCGCTACAGCGGGCCACAGCGTCATTTCAGGCAAACTATATAAATCAAGGGGAAAAATTAACAGTATTTCTGGAGCTAGACTCAGCAGAAATCAATTGCGATTGCTACAGCACGCCATAGCGCCAGACACAGATTTCCCAGGTGAATGAAAGCATTAATGACAGTGTAGGGAAGGTTGAAAAATCAAATCTTTGGCCTTCCCCAACCGTTTAGAAAGTGAAATAACATTAAGACATGCTGTATTCCAAGAGAATAAAGGAATAACATTAATTGGATTGCCATGAATTCATGGAAGATGAAATGCCAACAAAATTTATCTCAAGGGCTGAATGGCTCTCTATTTAAGTAATATTTTGAAACCAAACAGGAGTTCAAAATTTTTACATTCTAAGACCTAGAATGAAGGATTGCTACTGGGAGAGAAGGAGAACTCTCCAAAAAAAGGTTCAGAGTACCTTTGCAAGATTAAGAGTAAGGAGAAGTACAAGGAGCTTGAAAGAAGGAAGAGAAAGGAGAAGAAAAAATTTAGAGAACCCTAAAATTCAAAGCTATTCCTAGTATTTTCTCTCAATTTTATCTTATTTCTTTTACAGTCGAACCGATGTCAAGGTTCTTATCTTTGAATGCATCTTTTTGTATTGTGATTGTAATGGAAGATTATACCCTCCTTGGAGAGGGTTGGGCCATAGTCATGTAATGAGTGTGGGATGAATGGGTTGAAAGTTTAAATTCTACAATGAATAAAGAATGTGCTGAATGTTTATCTTAACTAGTTGCTTGGAATCTATATGTAAAATGTTTGAGATATATATCACTATAGAAACTGAATTTTAAATGAATAAAGATAGATTATATAAACTGTCTAAATCTAGAGGGAATGCACATAAAGGTTCTCACCATGATATGATGCCGTCGAGCGAGGATTCTCGGTGTAAAACTCCTCAGATTTTGAATGGCTGGATGATTTAGTAAAATGAAAGTAATAATCTTGTGCTCCATATCTATCTAATTGGCTAAAGCTAGGAGTGTATGAATTAGAACTTAGAGTTATATGACATGCTCTCAGCTGAGCGATTGATGATGCATGTGAGCCAAGACCCTCCAATCAAGCTCTGCGACTTAGCAGATGTTGAAGGAATGAGAGAGCATCGAGTACCCATGAATGATGTGACATAGTCCATGTGGTACGGTGAATCCTCTCACTTAGCTACTAAACTGCGTATGATGCACATGAAGCTGATTGATGAGAATCAATGCTTGTGAGATCACCCATCTAAATATTATTTTGATAACCTGGACGTAGGAATTCTAAAATAAATCCTACTGTGTTCACCTTGCGCACTAGATTTGAACTAGTCGGAATTAGAGTACCAATTTAAGGAACACTATGTTCACATTGGATTGGCATAATCCAAGTACTTTATCAAATAATAAATTAAATACAACACTAATCCCTTACGAGTCACATGATGAAATCCCAACTCTCACTTCTTAATCAAAAGTATCCAATTTAAGCTCTTTGCATTGTTATATAGGAACCAAATAAAACACCAAACAAATCTTCTAAACATTATTGAAAAATATAAAACTTAGTAACAAAACCACCGTTCCCTGTGGACTATATAAATCCAGAACTCACAATTCCAAATTATTACTTCGGAGCATACACTTGCGTGCTAGCGCAGACGTGTATACAATTTGTCACTAACATAGAAACATATTTATAGGGAGAGAAGGTAATAAAGTCTATATTCTTAAGAAAACTCATTCATCATTTTTCCAATAAAAACTTTTACACACAGATTTATAATTGATCTTCTTAGCAAGAAAAATATGTACCATAAATAACATGAAGTACATTTATATATGGTTATTTGATTGCATGATCTTTGCTCCACTTTGAAACTCGTAAATTTCATTGATTTAATTACATACTTATTAGTCTTGCAAATTTCACAATTTAAGTATACTATCACTATTTGAGATACTGCCAAAAGTATAATGGATCTTGATTGAGTAAAAATAGGTTATGTTGAAGTTATTTATAATATGTATAGAATGTGATTTTATATTTAGAACAGAGTTAGTTTGATATCATCTTGCTTTGGAAGATATAAGGATATTATGACTATACCTAAGAGGGGAATAACATATGTGAAACTAGATATGTTTAAGTTAGATCCCAAATTATGATATCAAGCAGAGACGCTTGATTTCCTCAAGGTTTGATAATTTCCTCCACTCAAAATGATGTTATTATTATTTATTATTTTCAAGATAAAGATATCAATTTGGATGTAGTATGAATAACTTATGAAGGTTAATTTTATTACCATTTCAATTATTGTTCAATGTTGATTTACAAGAAATCTATATATAATAAGAGTAAAGATTGTCTCTTCAAACATTATTACTTTGCTTCCCTGCATTTTATGAATTTAATTCCATGCTTTTTCGCTTATATATAAAATGTAATTAATGATATCCAAAAGTACTTAGACTTTTCTCTACTGAGGTATTCAACTTAGGCATTTTCATTATAAATGCCAAGTCAAGACGATATGGAAGAACTGGAACATCACCAAATAATCAACTACTGCACTTCTACTTTCTTCTTTTTCCTAAATTTTAAATAAGGAAATCATACTCTTGTAATTGATTGCTTTATCAAAATAAAAAATATTTTCTTATTTTCAATTAATCAAGCACTATCTGTGATACTTATGTTATTAATTCTAAATCCATACTACAAATCTCCGATAAACCTGTTGAAGCCACCTCAATCCCCGCACCCCATATAGGAACTATAAGTGGCAGATGCACAAAGAATCAATTGTTGGAGCTCAAAATTCCTTTAAAATGGTTAGCTAAAATTTCAAGAATTTCATATTCATACAACGTTGAAATTCTTTTTTTTAGATCTAGATTAAAATTCAATCTAAGAATTTTAACAACCTCAAATTTGTTATACTAACCTCTTGTGTGAAGACTGGGGTGGTGGAATATCTGATATTATGATGATAGTAGGTGGTCGATAGGGTTCGTTAGTGGAATACCTTTGCATAGGGGATATCATGTCAATGAAGGTAATCAATGGGAATAAAGTTTATGCAAGCTAGTATGGTTGTAGCAAATGCGTGCCAATGGTGGAGAGAATTCCTAAAATAATTATTGATCATGTGGAGGGGCTTTCAACAGTGGCAAGATTGTGAGCAATGGGTATGAGGATAATGAATGAATTTTATTATAGAATGTCTTCCTTTTTTTGGAGATCTCATAGTTGGAACTCAAGCTGTATTTGAACTTGAGAGTGGGAACAAAGATTCATGCAAGGAAAGTATTGATTAATAAAATGTATGGATGTGATAAGGAATGGTAAGTAGTCCATAAATAATAAGAAAATTATTGAGGGTCATTAACAATATATTTGAAATGTAACTTGTAATCAAAACTGTATCAGATGTAAGGGTTGCGCTCATGGTTTAATTACACTAAGGATCCCTTTGTATATTTGAAAGAATGTTTGGGACGTCTCTTTGTCGAATTTAAAAGATCATGACTAATCAATATAATTGTTTCCAATAAAATTCAATTATGATTATATGATGAGAATAAGGGAGGAAATTAGAATAAGGAATCGGATAAATCAAGACTTTGGAGAAATATCAAAGTTAATTCAAAATGAATTAATTACCTATCTTAGATCACTTATCCAAATTTAAGGAAATTTGAACCATAAACTCATAAAATTATATAGATTCTAAGACTAAATTTTTCTTTTGAAATATAACATTTAAAAATACTAATTACTTAATAACAAATTTTAGTAGATAAATGTAGAGAAACCTTTCCTTAGATCAATATAACCCAATTGTATTTATTGTAAAACAAGAATGAGTTCAATTAATAATGAAACTTTCACTTAATGAAAAAGATCATAAAATATTATTATTTTGCACACAAAAACCCAGATTTAGTTAACTCAAATCCAAACTGAATACTAAAGCTATACTAAGTTAATGTAAGTAGAAACTAATTGAATTAATGAAATTTAAGTCTTAGTTAAAACCAAACTTTAGAAGATCTGAATTTTATTACATTTAAGCTCCAAAGATATAAATAAGAATGGGGCTTTAACAAGCTCATTCCTATTTCAAACATCAATAAAATTTTAAGTAAAATAAGAACATTTTTGGAAACATCTATATAAGCTTATTAGCTTCCTAAGATTTTGAGTGAGACAAATTTAAGGAGAGTCTAAGTTTATAAACTAAAATAACTGGTTAAAATTAAACTTAAGAATGGGAGTATATATTTTTATGGAGTTATAGTCATTTATGATGACTAATAGAATTACAAGCATAACTTTTGAAGACACATCAAATCTTTGAGTGGCTACATCAACTTAATTTAATATCAAATGCAATGTTTAGTTTTATTGCCAAAAAGATGTCACAAATTAAAATAATTTATTGTATGTCTTGTGAAGGCATGCAAGGGTTCTAGAATGGTGAATATTTGCATGAATTAAGTTAGAGACATGGATAGTTCATTTTAGAAGTTATATGGGGTGCCATATTATAGCCTATGAGGGGGCCATAATGTGGCGCCCCACCCCTTAATCTACATGATTAAGCTAAGGGGTGGTGTGTCTACTCTGTTTAAACCCCTTCACTTATTATTGTATTAGGATGAAATCTACAATCCACCTAATATATATATATATATATATATATATATATATATATATATCCATTCCCATAGCCTTTCTGGGCTAGGGCAAAACATATACATATCCATCCATCCCCATAAGCCTTTCTGGGCTAAGGCAACATATCTCAATAATAATGTGTACTTGAAGAGGCAGATAATACTATGCAACATCTCTAAGCTATTTTACTTTTGTTTTTGTAAATAATTTCAGAAATAACTGAGGAGTCAAGCACGTCTGCAAGACTGAATGGGTCCCAAGCCTAACACACTCTCCTCAATGAGTAGTGTTAAGCATCTTGATCTCTCCTTACCCCTATCCATTGGAGTAAATTTGCACCATAATCTACATAAACTGAACCCAAATGCAAATGTTTTCCTAATTTTCTAAGTTTTCATTTTCATATAACAATATTTTCTTATATGACATGTCCAAAGGAAAATGGCTCAAACATCAGGAATGCGTAGTAACAAAATATCAAAAGTTAGCAAGAGATTCTACTAATATGGTGATATCATTTGTTGTTCTAATTAAAACTATTCTAACTATTCCAAGTTACACAAGTTCAGGATCACCATTTTCCTACTATCAAGTATAACTTAGAATTTCATCCTTATCAGTTAAAAAGGCTTAGAACTGATCATGTTCTAATCTAGTTCAATCAGATGATGACTATGAGTTACATTAATAAATCATACGTCATAGTTTTATGAATTTAAACTTACTTTTTAAGATCTGATCAAGATCTTCTAAGCTATAGATTATGGATTAAACACCACGAGAATTGGGCTTAATTACATAATCCAAAAAGATAAGACTTAAGTTCTAAGTTTTATTCTAAAAGTGATCTACTAATTAAGGCAAATCCTATTAAGTAATCAAACTTAATAGGATGAATCTCGTATCTTAAATCTAAAGTTAGAAGACAAAATAATTAGAATAAGTTGTAAAATTCTAGAAACTAATAAAACCAAGGTTTCATCCATTGAGTAACCTATTTATCCAATAAATAAACTCTAATCTATGATCTAATCCTAGTCTTAGAAATGGTCCTTATGTGAGGTGTAATGTCATAAGGAAAAGACTTAGAAGGATTTCTAAGAATTTTATAGTTCTTGATCTAAATACTAATTTTACTCACTTAAATGATTCTTATAGTTTTAATGTAGGTTTTAGTATTTTAAAAGACTAATTAAAGATTAAGGGAACTTAACCTAAATTTTAGGCAAAATGACTATTTATGCCCCTACTTAAGGGTTTGAAAGTCAACTTTTGATTTAAAAGTCCAAACTAAAGTTTCTTGGTTTCAAATGATTCCTTATTGTCTAACTTGAAGATAGACAGTAAGTATGTTCAATTTGGACAAGAGACGGGTTCTACAGGTTCAAACTAAGGTTTTTGACTTAAGGGCATTCCAGTAATTTTCACTCTAACAAAACTTGACTTTAATGCAGTTTATTGTAGGTTACTGTTCAAGGATTCCATATAGTTCAATAACTCTGGATTCTGAGTTCAATTGATTAAGTTATGGATGTTTTAAGTTGGAAGGATATTTGGTAATTTTGGGTCGGTCAACGGGTGACAAAAACCAAACTTTTCCGTTCGAAGTCCAGTTTTAGCAAACTTAGTTTCTATAGCTTTCCTATAATATACTGAGTATATCGATAGGGAGTAAACCTAATTTGGACCTCAAATGGTCAAGTTATGACCTAATTAAGGTTAGGGTATTTTAGTCATTTTCTAAATTTTTAGGGTTCAGATACTAAATATTATTTAGTTTACTGATGATATTAATATTCTAAACTAGTTAACATCTTGAATTTCAAATTTAGAGTTGAATTAATCAAGTTATGGCCATTTGAATCATAATGGCATTTTAGTCAATTTTTCCCTAAAGTTAACTTTGAATTAAATAATTTAATAATTAGGATTATTATTTAATTAATTACTTCAAATATTTTAGTTATATTTTTCTGTTTAATTAAGGTTTGATTAATTAATTACTAATTAAAACCTAATCAGTAAATTAACTATCTATTTAATAATATATGATTATTTATTCAATTAATCCTAAGATTAATATTAATTAATCTTGATATAAATTAGTTTACTTAATGTTTAAATTAAGTTAATTATATTTATTTAAATTAGTTCTAATTATAATTAATTAATCTTAATTAATTAATCATTTTAATTAGATTTTAATATTACTGATTAAGTTAAATTATATACATATATAAGTAATGCTAAATAGTTAATTAACTTAATCAATTTAATCAATTAATCCTAATAATACAGTGCATCCTAAAGACCTAAACTTATAATTCTATAAGTGCAGCAATACATCAATATCTATATATATATATATATATATATATATATATATATAATTTTATTTATATATATATACATGCTTAATATATATTTATTTATATAAATATTTTTCTTTTTTCTTTTTTTCTTCTGCAGGTTTACTGACGGTGGGTCCCTGCCACTGCAAGTGACAGTGGCTTAGAGGCGCTCGGGCTGGCCGCTGCACTGCGGGCCGGGCCCCCATGCCACGCGGCAGCGCCGCTGTGGCTACATGTACGGTCGTGGGCCCCACGCGGCTGGACGCGTCCCGAAGGGACGCGGGTCGAGCTCGGGTCAGCCCGACCCGACCCAGAGTCTCGGTCGCTTCCTCTCCAGGGCGACTGTGACTAGCGCTTGACCCTGACGGCCAATCCAGCCCGCGGGAGGGCCGGCCCGCATGGTTTTTTGGCACGGCCGCGAGGGGACCTACCCGAGGGAGGTCGAACCTTCGCCGGAGAGGCTCCACAGAGCCGGCTATGGTGAACCCTAGCCCAGGGTCACAGGTTGAGGTAGGAGCCGAACGGTCGATGCGATTTACGGACGATCGATCGACACTTCGATTCGATCCGATTCGCCTTTATAGTTGGAAAGAGCATGCAAAAATCGTATGAATTCGAAAGACGTGAAATCGTTTGAAGAAGGAGGGAGATCGGAAGAGTACCTTGCGATCAGACGAGGACGAGGAGGAGGTCTTGGGGCGGGGTGTTCTCCGCTCTAGGCTTTTCTTTCCCTTCAGCTACTGCTTGGGGTCCAAGAAGCTCGAGGGGGAGTTATCGGGGCCGGACGTACTTCGCAAGGAGTTCTTCGAGCGGTGAATGGCCGGCTACGGCAGCAACCTGCTCGCGACGTGCCACGTGGTCTGCGTGCAATTGGGAACGGAGGAGGCGAAATTCGGATCGTCCCAAACAGACGGTTCGATGGACTGGATCTGAGGCCGATGGCGATTTTTGACGGCCATCAGCAAAAATTAACGGCGCAGCTTATGAACTGACGGTGCCGTTAGTTTAAATTAAAATATATTATTAATTAATTTAAATTAATTAAAAATTATTGAATTTAAAAATAATCAAATTGAATTTAGAAAAATTCCAAATGTTCATTTATGACTAATTGAGGGTGAGAAACGCAATGACGATGTCGGATTTTCGATCCGAGGAGTATATCAAAATTTTGATGACTTCCAATTGACACCAAAACATCACCCATAACTAATTTGGGGGCAATGAGCGTAATGGCAAAGTCCAATTTTTGATTTGAGGTCTATTTAGATAGGTCAAATTTTTTAGGGTATTTGGATTTTTAGAAATCAGGATTCGATCCATTGACTCCTGATTTGGACTAGGTCTTATAGGTTGACTCATAATGACTTGATTAGCACTTAGGATTAGGTTTAAGACTAGGGTTAGCCCTAATTGACTAAGATAGCAACTTGGGTTGTGACATATAATGATGATTATATATGTTTAATGAACCCCAATCTCAAGATTCCAAACTTGCTTAAACATAATAAAAAAGATAAATGTATTGCTTCATAAGACCAAGACCTATACAATATATATATATATATATATATATATATATATATATATATATATATATATATATATATATATATATATATATATATGCATAAAGAATTTATTTATAAAAAATGTTTATGCAATTATTATTATGTTTGTTAAGTGACATATTTATGACAAAAATGCTTTACTGCTATCTAACAAATTGTCTTGCAAGAACTAAAAACATTTTTATGCTAAAACTAAATTTTTATATAATTTTATTAATTTTGTCCTTCATTTACATACTACATTTGATATCTAGAAATGTGTAACATTTAACATCTATTGTACTTAGAATATTTTTTGTATTAGGGATTCAAATCCCAACATTATTTTAAAATAATGCCAAATCAGGTTTAGCTGGAGGAGCTGAGTTAGCTTGAAGGCAAGGTATTTGAGGAGCTTATTTTTAGAATTTAAAGAAAATATCTTAGTTTTATTTTATTTTATGTTAAGTATGTTTTAATGGTTAAATTATCATTTAATTATTTAAAAACATGAATGTTATGGATGTACCATGCTAGATATTTTTATATTAAATTGAAAGGTTATTATTACTAAGTTTCTTGTATGGCCTTGGTTGTTGAATTGTCATATTTATACTATTTTAGTTAGCCGTCCAATAATGTCATGTGGAAGTGTACTTAATGTTGGCTTAGTTATACTAAACCAACACCAGATCAGCACACTCACATGATATATTAGATGTTGGCCAAGTATCTCCACCTTAAGTGAAGCCCACATCCACTTAAGCTTCGAGTTTTACCCTACATGTGATATTTAGCCATCTACAAATTCATTCGAGGAAAATTAAGCCTTATAACTTGCATTATATTTTTGTTTCTTATTAGATTGAATTTTAATAATGCTTCCACCATAATTCATCATAGTTTGGTCAAGCAAGAAATCACTTAGGATAATTTACTTTAATGATCTAATATTTGATCCTATACGCAAACCACATGAACCATGTGACCTCACATACTCATAAACTTTATATGATCACATGATTCATGTTCACCCACTAATTTTGTGTTTAATAAACACACTAAGAAGAGTTTTAACATAGTATAAGCACCTCATCTTAATCAGTGATCAACCTAAGCTTAAGCATGTGTGCAACACTTATCTTAACCTTACATTATCACCATAAACAAATATTGTGGCTGAAATTTATGGTAATTAATACATGAATCATGGCCTAATTTGGTTGATATAATGCTAGAGAACCATTTTGTATTAGATTTTATTAAGGTTTTGTAGGGGTATGTATGAAAATTGACTAGTAAGCAAAACTAGTCAAGGTCCACTCCATACACTTAACATATTCTAATAATTCATTTTGAAAACTTAATTTATATATTTTCTCATATATTAATCATACATCAATGTTAATTAAATGTTTAATTTATCATTTGAGCTCATTCTTTAGGTAGTCTCAAACCCTAAAAGCATAGAATCCACATGTCTCAGAATAAATCACACATTACACATTGATTTTACCCGTTCCCTTTAATTGGTATACTTATTGTCTAAGGTTCCATCATTAGCCTTAGTAGATAATCATAAACCTAATTAAATAATTTACCATAGCTTGGAAGGCCACATAACTCTCTTAAGCCCATAAGATTCTCAACCTTTTAGTGTTTAGTTAGAAACTTAGATTAATATATAACATGTTCGTTTAGCTCCAATAAATATAAATTAAACCCTTAATAATCCAATTGGATCATTGAGATCACTTTGAACACTTATCACGTAGGCTTGATGTAACAACTATAGGTTGTTACCCTAATTAATCTAAACTAAACTAAGTCCTAATCTTTGTTCCATTAGACTCGAATATTCATTAGAACTTAATCTTGAAAGTTTGAGATCCATTGAACTTCGATTGAATCATTTAACTATTTTGCCGATTATTTGACCTAGAAAATTACCAAAATTATATTGACTTCCAAATCAAAATATGATTTCACCATTGAATTCTTTGGAGCTTTTGGAAGTCATTTAATTTTCCCAAATATTTTAATGCATTTAAATAATAAAAACTTAAGATAATTATATTAATCTTTAAATTAAAATCTGACTTCATTTTTTAGTTCAAATTTTTGGAGCTAATTTGATTATTAAATTTTGATTAATTAAATTATAGTTATTTATTTATTAATTAAATTAATTAATTATGCATTTCTGTCCAGCTAAACGGTAGCCTGCCGTTTGATTGAATTTGCACCATTCGATTCATCCAACCATCCGAATCGGACGACTGGAAAGCCATCCCCATGGGATCGCGTGCACGCGGCATGTGTTGCGCAGGCACGTTCGAGGCCGCATGGCTCATGTGCACGGTCGCACGGCTCGTGTATGTGTGGGCTCATCCACAACTGTTGTGGCATTCTCGTCCCCATCGTGATCATGCTAATACTAATATTAACATGATTACGATGATGATGATCACAAACTAAGGCAAATCTCTCAACTATTGTCGAGTTAAGAATCAACCTAAATCGTCT
Source organism: Gastrodia elata (assembly GCA_016760335.1). Lineage (NCBI taxonomy): Eukaryota > Viridiplantae > Streptophyta > Magnoliopsida > Asparagales > Orchidaceae > Gastrodia > Gastrodia elata. Next base: position 32,101,858 of record CM028678.1, on the reverse strand, counting down.
TAGATGAAAGACTTGTCTCCTAAAAATTGTAAGTTATTCATCAACATATATAAAAAAATCAAAGTGCAGAAGCAAAGTAAATATAATATCCGCATCCATGGCATAAGAACATAAACAGTAACTCAACTCAGTATGAAAGTGTAGAAAAAGAAATACATCCAAAATATTTAATTATTACAAATTGAATTTAAATGAAATGAATACTCATCCTCACAAGCAGAAAAGAGATATAGCTAAGCCTCAACAGCAGTAAGAAGGTCCTCCTCTAGCTAAGCTCCTCGCCTGGTGTTATCTCCACAAATAACTTTGAATCTGACATTGTTGGTATCATAATGCTAGGGCCCCAGCCAAGAAAAGAAAAATTTTATAGATAGATAATTGTCCGAGTATATTTTAGGCTGATTAAATGAAACTACGTGTTTAAACATCCTATTTTACTAAATATGCATGTATTAAAAGTGGTGCAATAACGATAAAAGAACATGGTAGTTATAAATAAAATATTTATATTTAATCAAAATGAAGTATGTAAACAATATACCTCAATCAGAAGCTTAACAAAGTTAGGTAGTAAATATGTAAATAATTGAAAGTACTGAAAGTAAACTCATAAGAGCATACTTATGATCAAATAAATATATGCTGATTTACAAAAAAATTTTGAACTGATGTATGAAGATAAACTAAAGTAAAAGTAGCATCCTATTATGTATAAAAATTGTGTAAAATTAAACTAAAATTACTGAGCTGATATGAACTATAAAAGTGTGCAGAAAATAGTAAAATATTACTAAAATATATTGTTAAATAAGTCACTGAACTGAAAGTAGAAGTGTGCCTAAATTAGTATTGCCATAATAGAAACATGCCAAAATAGGACCACTGTATAGAAAGTTCAACATGTATCATCCAATCCCTAACATGGGTGGATTTGAGCCAGACTATAGAATCAAATATGTATCATCCAAGCCCTATTATTGGTGGATCCGAGTCGATTCTAAATCAAAAGAGCTCAACTGAAGATGCAGACTAACTAGAACACACTCTATTGACTATAAGCAGAAGAACTAAATGTATCGATTAAAGTTAAATCATGTTTATGTTTTTAAAACCTAACATAAGATACTCATCAAATATCCTATGTCTAACTAGTATGTCCATGAAAAAGGCTCAAACACAAGGTATGCGTTGTGATGAGCCTTATATCTATAGTCATTTTCATGTTAAAATGCATAATTTTTTTGAAACAAGTCATTATTTTAGTGTGCTTTATTACCATAGAAGATTGGAAGTGATCAGATTACAAAAAAGATGGAAATTGATGAAAATGGAGAATTCTGCGCACCACAGCGCGCTGCGGTGGACCCAAACCGAAAACCTGGCACTATTGCAGGCCATAACGCCTTCATTAACGAAAGCATGGTGTTATCGCGCTTGATAGCTCCTTCAAGATCAAAAGCTTGGCTCTACCATGCAACATAGCACCCTCATTACCAAAAGCTCAATGCTATCGCACATCATAGCGCCTTCAAGATCGAAAGCCTAGAGCTACCACGCACCATAGTGCCCTCAACACCGAAAGCTCGGTGCTACCACGTGCCATAGCGCCTTTAAGAACAAAAGCCTGGCGCTACCGCACATCATATCAATCTCATCACCGAAAGCTCGGCGCTACCGCACGCCATAGCGCCTGACAAACAATAAGCTCAGCACTACAGCGCACCGTAGAGCCACCCGTCGTAAATCTGCTCAGGAGTAGGCATTCAATCAGCATTAGGAAGAGGATGAGACTTAATTTTTCCTCTTCTCATAATAAGAAATTATTGCTAATACATTAAAGCTTCCTTATTTCCAAAAGCGTAATAGAATGAAACTTAATGAAACCCAATTCTCAAGGAATAGAAAAGAGCGGTTGCTTAAATGCTGAAGAGATAAAACTATAGTTAAACTAATTGAACAGTGATCCCGCAACTTGTCCGCTGTAGTGTGCCGCAGCGCGCCATAGCGTACGCTACAGCGATCGAACGAAAAAGATACTAACTTACATGCAAGAAAAGTGTTTAGAGCACTGATGCTACAGTGCACCGCAGTGAAACAGGATTTGAAACGCGGTTGCCGCAGCGTGCCGCAGTGAAACAGTATTTGATATGCTGCTGCCACAGTGCACCGCATCGGATGGCCCAGAATTTCCAAAAATAGTAATTAATTAGCATGGGGAAGGCCACAAAAATGTGACCTTTGGTCTCCCCAACCTCTTGAAAATAGATAAATTAAATCTCTGATGAATCCCAACATGTTTAAATAGATGAAATATTAAAAAGGATGAGAATTAAGTCAAAGAAGAGGAAAGGTCACACATTCAAAGCTTTTGAGGCTGAGTGCATCCTTATTTAAGGGCCAATCTCAAACCTTAAAAGGGTTCCAACTTTTGCTATTCAAAGACCAAAAAAGAAAGGCTGCAGGAAGAAAAAGAAGGAGAAATCTCCAAGGGGAAGAGAGGACAAAGAACAGGAAGAAAGGGAAGATAGCAAAGAACGAAGGGTAGAGCTTCAAGAGGACAGCATAGGAAAAGTAAAGAGAATCCCAGAAAACTTCTTGGTGATTCCTTGTATTTCTCCTAAACTTTCTTGATTAATTTCTTACTATGAATTGATGGTGATGTTCACTTTTCTTTACATGTATGTTCTTTCTTGCTTTGTAATGGAAGGCTAAAAACCCTTTGATGATGGTTGAGATATAGTTGTAAAAATATGTGAGAGATCATTGGTGTATGATGACATTGTTTAAATAAAATAAAAACTATTTATATTGTTAAATTTAATATTAAAATGAATGCTTGGATGAACTGAATTCAATTTATTTTAATTAAAAGAGCTTGTGTTCCTATGCTCATCAATTGGGTAAGAGCAAGGAAGGTAGTGCGAGTAGAGCTGAGAATTACGTGATAGAATTTTCAAAGCTCACTTGCACCCTCCCTTATTAGCTCTCTCAAAAGATTAATGCTTGAGAACCAAGTTCTCCATTAACCTTACTGTGCTGCTCAGTAAGGTAGAAGGGATGAGAGGACATTAGGAACTTTAATGGATGATGTGACATAATCCATTGACCCAATGCATCCTCCCATCTAGCTAAACTACGTGTGAAGCGCATGACACATGATAAATGGAATCTTGCTAGTGAGACCATCATAATTAAAATGATATCTTTGGTAACCTAGATGTAGGGAATCAAAATCTAACTAATCAATCATTATCTCATAAAAGCTTATGTGCTAAGGGAGAACCCAAAAGGAGTTCTCTTTGTGCACTAAATTTGAACCCAGTGTAATTGGAGGGTACTCCAATTCCAATGGTGTTTACTTGATTTAATAAAACAAATAAATTGAATGTTTACATTCACACAATGAAGTTATATAATCAACCCTTGCATATATTACAACAAAATCTCAACTCTCTCCTTTTTAATCAAATCGTATCTTTACTCAAAGTCTTGTGTATTTCTAATTAAGAACCAACAAAAAATCAACCAAAATTATCATCTAGACATTAGTGAAAGAAAATATAACTTGGTATCAAAATAACCATTCCCTGAAGTTCGATAAATCCCAGAAGCTAAACTTTCCACTTATTACTTCAGACCATGTACACTTGCGTGCAAACGCAGATGTGTATTTCTGTCTCTTAGCGCACTATAGCAGAAGCAGAGTAGAACTTACATCACTACAGCGGGTAGGTTTTCAAACTTAAACCACTGCAACACATTGTGGCAGGTATATTTTCATACAAGAACTGCTACAGCGCGTTACAGTGGGTAAGCTTTCGAACTTGAACTGCTATAGTGCACCGCGACGGGCAAGTTCTCGAACTTAAACTGCTACAGCGCGCTGCGACGGGTGAGTTTTTGAACCAGAATCGCTACAGCACGCCACAGCGGGTAAGTTTTCGAACTTGAACCACTACAGTGCGCCACGATGGGTAAGTTCTCGAACTTAAACTGCTACAGCGCGTTGCGGCAGCAAAGCTTTCAAACTTTAACCGCTACAACGCACCACAGTGTGCTACCATGAATCAAGTTCGAAAGACAAAAATGCTACAGCACGCTACGCGAATGGAGTTATGAACTTAAACCACTGCAGTGCACCATCGCCCGCTGCAGCGCGCTACAGTGGGCGCCGAATTTCTGTCTTCTCAAGGCATTAATTGCGGCTGAGACAAGACCCCCATCCTGTTGCTTGTCTCCCAGTTGCGATATCTTTTGTAGCAAAATAATTTTTTAGAGAAAAAGGAAAGTTTTAAAATGATTATGAGATTTAAAAATAGAAAAGGAGATGTCATTTCATGCCTCAAGTGGGCTGAGCACTCATGACAGTAAAAATAAGGAGGGAAAGAGGCAGAATTTGAATGCAAGAGAGGAGATTGACTCCTCTATAAATGTAGCTTATTTTTACAAGAGGAGGGTTCCCAATTTTCACTCAAAATTTTAGCTTTTTAGAAGGCTGTATAGAAGAAGAAGGAGATCTCTCCAAGGGAGGTTGAAGAGACTATTCCTAAAGGAGAACAAAGTCAAGCTGCACTAGGAAGCTAAGGGAAAGGAAGAGAGGAAGAAGAGGAGAGATCCAGAGAACCCCATTGAGGGCTGTTCTTAGTACACTCTAAATCTTGCTTTTGATTTCTTTTTAGTATATCATGAAAGGGTCTTCATTCTTGTATATTTTTCTTCTTGTCTCAACTGTTATGGAAGGCTAGACCCCCATGGGGAGAGTTCGGCTGAATCCATTGTGAAATGTAAGGGACTTAATGAATGTTGGAGAACTTCCTTAGGCATTGAAATAAAAAATTTGTGTTTGAATGACTTAATAAGATCACTCAAAAATAATGCTGCGAACTATATGAAAAATATGTTAAGTAATTATAACTATAAATATGAACATCAAAATTAATGTCTTGTATTTATTTATGTGCTAATTTACAGCTTAGACTGACCATTTACTTTTCTTTCATTTGCTAAACTATTGATGATATCGCTATACTTGTTCTTCATAGCTTAATTTCTAAATTTGTATGAGTAGAAGAAATTGGACTGAATAACTTTTCGATCCAGTAATTGAAAGAACCCATCTCCAAGCTAGAAGAGAACAAGCCATCTTAAATAACCAACAAACTGTTATGGAAAACTTTGATGAAATTCCTAGAGAGCCTTTAGGAGAACCACGGGGTAGAGCACTTAGAGATTATGCCCAGCCCACTATTAGGGGCATTCCTCATGCAATTGTTAGGCCAAACATTGAAGCCAACAATTTTGAGATCAAATCTTCTACACTCAGTATGGTTCTAAATAATCAATTTGGCGGGTTAGCCACGGAGAACCCTAATTCACACATTTCAAACTTTCTTGAAATATATGATACCTTCAGGTTTAATGGTATTTTTGATGTCATTAAACTTAGGCTTTTCCCTTTTTCCCTAAGAGACAGAGCCAAGATTTGGCTCAGCTCTCTCCCGAGTTATTCTATCCATACTTGGGATGATCTCGCTAGGAAATTCCTAGCGAAATATTTCCCTCCGGTGAAAACTGCTCGGCTGAGAATTGAGATAACCAATTTCAATCAGTTTGAAGGGGAGACATTATATGACAGGTGGGGTCACTTTAAGGAATGCCTAAGGCAATGCATTGAAGGTAAAAAAGAAGGGAGAGTTGGGTTTTATCAACTCCTCGTATCAATATCCACATGATCACTAAGTTTATACATAATGATTACACCCTGAAACCCTCTCTAGGAAGAACAGGATTGCCATATGACTTCTTCATTGAAACAACTTGAATGTAGAAGATTAGGGCTTACTATTAAGATTAAATTCTCCTCATAGAGATAACCAAACTATTGGGGTTTGATCCCTACACCATCAGGGATGTGAGGCAAGTCAAACTCCCAAGGTTATAGGGCTTGGGATGGTACAGCCGATTGTTGGGTCCTTACTCAGACTTAGCTCTTACAATGGTTGCAGCCCGATCGATCGATACGATTGATTAGAGATAGCCCTGATCTTGGTGACAATCGGAATGGGTTAGATTGTCTAAGAGAAGATGGTTCATGCTGGAATTGGGCTGAATTGAACTTTGGTGTTCTGTGAGGTGGCTCTGACCACACAGAGCACTAATGCTGTCTAGACAATGAGAAATTATTGTATGGAAAAAACTCAATATGATTCAACTCCACACGCAGGCAACCTAGGGTGACCAAGGAAGCTATACGACATCACAGAACTATCATAGAGTGTTTGATTAAATGTCGATCCTACAAAACTCAATAGGGATAAGGCTAGTACATGGGAAAGAATAAGGAGGGATCGATATATCTCCAAATACTGACAACAGCTTCCATAAGATCCACGCAAGTGCCTGGGGTCTTGAACGCTAAGACTCACCCACAAACGGACCAGGAATTTTGATGAATTTATCGGGAGTAGCTGAGAGCTCAGGAGAGAAATACTTGGAGAATTAGAGGATCACTATGAGTGAAGAAGCTCACTGGGATTTTAGAGGAGAATTTATAGAGCATGGGGAGGTCCAGGGATGGCTGCTAGGATCGGGGATGGAGTTAGGGCTCAGCCTAAGGGGCAATTAGGCTTGACTGCAATGAGGAAGTCTCAGCCCTCACGATTCGCCAAGGGGGCTCGTCTAGTGTAGGAAAAGATCCTAATGTCCTAGCAGATATGGTGAGGGGAGTGGTGACGAGCTCTAACCGCAGCTATACGAGCGGGATTCTCCCTGCAAGAGACCGAGATGGGGATGAAGGTGAACATGGCTAGATGAGGGCGTAGACATCTAATCCACAGAACCATTGGGATCGGACAGTCTAATGTGCCTTCTGATTAACAGAACCGTGGGTGCACTGCCAGTCGTTGGATCGGCTACTTGATCCAACGGATAATAAATGATCCAAGCGCAACTATTCAGCGCTGTCTGATTATGGCACCGAGATTTATGCGAAATGCATCCATCCGTGGGAATAGTTGTGCCATTGTCGGAACACAGCAGTGGATCTGCTACAGTCCTGATAGCAAATTTAATATTTATAATATTTAATAAATATTAAATTAAAATAATAATAATACAAATTATGTAATTAAACTAATTTTAATAATTCAAATTCCAATTTAGGACTATATGAGTTCTAAAAATTCCCAAAAATTCACTATTGGATAATTAGGATGTGAGGAATTCAAAAATGTAATTAATTTTAATTTGAAGATCAAAATATTTTTGCTAATATTCAAGATCCTAAAATGGGCAAAATAGCTAGGTTGCCCAAATGAGCTTCGATTGATCTCAAATTTCTAAGGTTAAATTTAAATGACCATTTGAGTCTAATGGAATAATAATCAACACTTAGTTTAGCTTGGTTTAGCTAGGGTAACAGCTTGGGCTGTTACAGCTGTAGAGCTCATTTCGAGCCCAATTTATCCCGAAATGGAAATCTCGACCTCGTTTCCATCGTTTAAGCTCGTAATTGAAGAAGAAGCTAGTTGTACCTGCCATCCCGAAGCTGGGACTGACCGAACCCTAAGCAGGTACCCCCTAATCTCGTAATCCCAAATTAAGGCATTGTAACTTTTGGAGATAGTAGCTAAATTAGAAAGGGTTATTGGTATATGACTTGCGATCTGGAGAGTTATATATTGAGAGCATTTTGATGCCCTAGATCAACACCCTCGGTCTTGTCGTGTCGGCTCGACCTATCAGATTTGACATGCAAGCCCCCACCCCCCCCCCCCCCCCCGCCGCCCCCGCCGCCCCCGCATGTGTGTGTGGCTAGGCCCGCATGCGTGTGACCTAGTGCTGGCCCGCATGTAGAAGCAGCATACGTGTGGATGGTTCCTTATGAACAGTAAAACCTGAATATATTAATTAATTATTATTTTCAGAGCGTCATATCTTACTATCCTCAAATCCAAATATATTATTGTTATATCTCATAGTGATTAAAAAAATGTAAGAACTATTAATATTCTATTAGATTCTTTGCCTGGTGATTAGTTTCACCTTTTTAGTTGATTAACACTAATCACCTTTTTTAGAATTAACACTAATCACCTTTTTAGTTGATTAATTGTTTAATCTTCAAAGTCTTATATCTTTTCATGTACAAACCCAAATATTGATATTATATCTCAGAGTGATTAGGAAAATGCAAGGATCATTAATATGTCATTAGATTTTTTATTTGATAATTAGTTTTACTAATCACCTTTTTAATTAAATAATAATTTAACCTTAATTTTTGATAATGCCATAACTTAGTCAAATCACATCCAAATGTGATGTTCAAACATACCATTCTAACTAGAAAAGTATAATAAATATTAATCTACAAAAATATTTAAGGTATGTAATTAGTTTCCTTAATCATGTTTAATCACTTAGAAAATAAATTAGTAAATATTAAGCTCAATCATTAGCCAAACTTCAAGTTATAGGTCTCTAAGCATTAACTAAACAAAGAAGAACATGTTTATAAAGATGAAGTTATTTGTCTATACTTAATTTCATTAATTACTCACTAATTACCCTAAAATCATAATTAAGGTTTAAATTAGTTATTTGAAGTCCAAAATTAGCATACTTGCTGTCATAATACTCAGTGTGCTATAGGGAATCTATAGCCACTTATTTTGCTCGATTTGGATATTAATTAATGAAAATGAGTTTTTGGCCCCTTAATTAAATAGGCATTTTTAGGGCTTTTCTTAATTATCTCATAATTAATTTAATTGACCTTTTCTTTTAATAAATTTAGTATTTATGAACTCTTTAGACTGAATAGAATATGAGTATATTATAAAATCATAATTTTCATAACTAATTTCATTAATCGCTCCTTAATGAGCTTAAAACTTAATCAGAGCTCACTAGCTTCAAAGCTTAACCAAATTGGATATTCTTAGTGTTAATTCTTATCTTAGATAGTAATAAATATTTTATCTTTGATAGAAATCAATTTGAAATTGTTAAACTCAAAATCTCATCTTTGACCCTTAAGGAGGGGTATTTGGGTCATTTTGAACAAGTATGGTTTTAAGTGCTCTTAAGACTTAAAAATATGTTTGTTTCCTTAAAATCAATAAAATGAATGTTTATAATAAATTTAAGATCATTTAGACTTATGAAATTAGATTTAATGGTAAAACCTTAATTTTCCAAAAGATTAATTAAGTATAATATTAAGATTTTTAATATGGATTTAGAATCCACATTCCTATCTCCTTAAATGCAAATTCATGCTTATAAAATTAGTTCTAGCTAAATTAGATATTAATTAAACTTTTCCTTGTATTATTGCTAAGTGAATCCTTAAGCATATTCTTAAGTAAACTTCATAAAGAAATCCTTAAGTGCATAAACTTTAGATTTTCATCTTTAAATTTTAGTGAATTCAATTATATTGAGTAATGGAATTCAATAGGTTTTTCAATCTTATTTAAGATTAAGTTAACAGTTAGAAACTATAAGTTTGATTATTTTGTCTTTTAACTTTAGTTCTTACAGCTTATCCTTAAGATTAGTGATCTTTTCATCTTAACGAATTAAATATCATTCCTTAAGATTCTTTAATCCTTTAGATTGAGAATTATGAGAAACCCTAGATTGATAGATGTTAGCAGTTTGGATTTAGAGCTTGAATCCCATATTTATAATTTGACTATATTTCCTCAAATCTTGATCATCTTAATCAAGATTAATTTTTTCTTAGGTTGATAAATACATCAATTAGGTTGATTGGTTATTTATTTTAATCTTTGTAGATGATATCTTTGATTTTGAATTAGAACTTATTAAGTTCCAATATTTAACTTTATAATGCCGTGAATCTAAGATTTTATTCGATAGTAGGATATTGGAGATCCTAAGCTTGTACTCTCTCAGAATAGTTAGAATAGATAAATTTGATAACAACAGATATCACGTGTTTTAATAGAGTCTTGCTTACTATTAAACTTTGCTAATTTGCATCCCTTGTCTTTGAGTCTTTTTTCCTTAGATATGAAAGCATGTTATTGAGTAATTTATCATACACTTTTCTTAGCATAATAAATCAAGTATTATAGAATTAATTTTAAAATTGATCTAATAATAATGAGAAATTTTTGAAGCACCGTGAAAAGGAACTGCAAGTTAAACAATAAGATAATAAGAGTAACCACTAAATTAGCCATTAATAAAAATTAATACCCTAGACTTGTGTTGTAATTTGAGTACAAATTGAGAAAGGTACAAAGTTTCATGTTTATATTTATTACATACATGCCATTTCTTATTTTTCACTAAAGCCACACTTTAAGCCTTCTTCTATTTGATTCTTATTATTATGTTGATCGTATGTCTTGAAAAAAAAATGTTAATAAAATTAGTTCACTACGGGTGGTATTTTATAATCTTTATAGTCACATGTTTAGGATTAAGCAAATTTGATATCTAGAGCAATAAAGGAGATGTTCTTAACCTACAAGAGGGCATGTAGAAGGAGGTATGGAACCCAAATTATAATATTAGACAGACATGCTTGATCCTCATGTTTTGGTATCGCTTGATATAAAATTAACAATATATATATATATATATAATATAATATAATATAATATAATATAATATAATATAATGTTATTTTTTGACATGATGCATTTTTAATTGGAGGAAATAGCTCTTGACCCGGTCACCTCACTCAAATGCCCAAATGGCATTATTCTACTATATATGAGAATGTGCCAAGCATACTTTGCTATAGTTAGCAAATGTGGCGCCCCACTCCTTAAGTCCACAATCATTAGACTAAGGAGCGGTGTGCCACTCTGCAAATCCCTCACTCAACATTAGATTAGGTGAGATCCATAATCCACTGTTGAGATAAGGATGTGAAGAAGCAAAATGAGATAATACATACAGAGTGCAGAAGAAAAATGAGATAAACATTACATCAATTCACCATACATCAGATATGAAATAAAAATGAAATAGCTCAGAAATTAATAATGTGCAAAAAATAAACATAGTCACAGTACCTGTATTATTACAACATTTTAAATAAAGTTTATGAAATGTGATAAATAACTCTCATCCTCACTATGGGAAAATGGGAACTAAGTATCTTCTAGTCCAAGCTGGGCCTCCTCTAAGTAAGGCTCCTCCTCAGGCACGGGATCCTCAAACTGCTCAATATCTGACATTATCGGTTTCACAATGTAAGAGCCCCAGCCAATAAAAGAAAATTTTTGTTAGACAAAATGTCTAAGTACATTTTAGATAAGTAATTTATTAAGCATTTGTTAATATCACCATTTTACTATAAACCAAATGAAACATCTATATAGCATGGGAGCAAGTAAGCATACAAGGGGATGATGATAAGTCATAAATATAATACTTATAACTAAGTAAGAATTGAAGCAAAAGCACACCTCAAGTGAACTAAACAATGTAGGGCATACATATGTAATATAGTAAGTGAAAATATTGAAAAGAAAAATCTAAACCTAAACATGCTGATGATCATTGATATATTCTAATTTAAAATATTAATCTGAAAATGATACATATAATAAGCAGTAAAGTCTAGCATCCTATATATATATCTATACAAGTGAGCAGGTAAAATAATATATCTACAGCTGATTAAAATAACACATGTCATCAACATAATAAATAGTGAGCTGAAAACTGAAGGAAACGTATAATTTCCATATCAAAATGAATTGGCCAATCTAGCCCAATATATATATATATATATATATATATATATATATATATATATATATATATATATATATATATATATCCATCCCCATAGCCTTTATGAGCTAGGGTAAACATATCACAATAATATATCACTGTATGACTGAAGAGGCAGATAATACTATGTAAATATCTCTTAGTTATTTTACTTTTATTTCTGTGGACAATTTTAGAAATAACTGAGGAATCAAGCACGTCTGCAAGACTAAATGGGTCCCAAGCTTAGTATACTCTCCTCAATGAGTGCTATTAAACATCTTGATCTCACCTTACCCCTATCCATTGGAGTAAATATGCACCATAATCCACCATAAACTGAACCCAAATACAAATGTTCTTCTAATATTCTAAGTTTTCACTTTCATGCAACATCTTTCTTATATAATATGTCCAAGGAAAACAAGCACAAAATTTAAGGAACGTGTAGCACAAAGTCAAATAGTAAGCAATGGGCTCTACTAAGCATGGTGATATCATTTATTATCTAATTTAAATGTTCTAACTATTCTAAGTTACACAAATTCAGGATCTCCAATTCTTACTATCAAGTGTAACTTAGAAGTACATTCTTATAGGTTACAAAATATTAGGACTAGCTAGGTCATAATATGATTAATCAATGTTGACTATATAAATCATCACGACCTAATTTATGAGTTTAGACGTTCTAAACTAAAAGCTGTCCAAAATCTATCAAGCTAGAGATTATGGATTAAACACTATGAGATTGGGCTTAATTACATAACCCCAAAGGTAAGACTTAAGATCTAGGTTAAATCTAAATATGAACTAATGATTGAGGTAAATCCTATTAAGCAAATCAATCTTAATAGGATGAATTTTCTATCCTAAATTTAATATTGAAAGATAAAATAATCTAAATAAGTTATAAAATCTAGAAACTAATAAAACCAAGGATTCATTCATTGAATAGTCTCATTATTTGATGAATGAAATCTATCCTATGATATAACCCTAATTTTAGGAATAATCTTATTGTGAGGTGTTGAATTTCCTAAGAAAAAGACTTAGAGAAATTTTAGAGATTTTAAGAAATTTGACCTAATAGCTGATTTTACTCACTTAGAGGATTCTAATACAATTTTAATACTTATTTCATTGACTTAGAAGATAATATAGGAGTTAAAGATACTTAACCTAATATTAGGCAAAATGACCATTTTGCCCTTATTAAAGGGTCCAAAAAGCTACTTTTTGATTTAGGGCTCAAAATTGGGATTTCTTACTATTAAATGTTTCCTTACTATTTAACATGAAGATAGACAGTAAGTACATTAAATTTGGATAAGAAATTGGTCAAATAGGTCCAAGCTAAGGTATTTGACTTAAGGGGCATTTTAGTATATTGTACTTAATAAAATCTAAATTTTTATATAGTTTACTGTTGGTTGCTGTTTAAAGATTCTATGGAGTCCAAGAACACTAAATTTTGAGGTCTAATGAATTAATTATAGCCATTTGAATTTCTAAGGGTAAATTTGGTAATTTTCTAAGTTAAGAGGGGTCAAAAAACTAACTCTTCCATTTGGTATCCAAATTCAACAAATTCAATGGCTATAGTTTCCCTAAAGCACACTAAGTACTTTAATTGGGAGTAGACCTAAATTGGACTTCAATTGGTCAAGTTATGACCTAATTATGGTTAGGGATATTTTGGTCATTTCTGATTTTTGTAGGGTTCAAAACCTAAACATATTTTTAGATTATTGTAAGAACTAATATTCTAAGCTATCTAGCATTTTAAATTTTTGAATTTAGAGTCTGAATGACCAAGTTATAGTCATTTTAGTTTTCTGGCCGCTGTGGCGCGCTGTAGCGGCCCAAAATTGCAATTTTAAGTGCTATGGCACGCTATAGCGGTCACTACAAGAAACTTGGGTGCTACAGCGCGTTGTAGCGGACCCAAATTACAATTTTAAGTGCTGTGGCGCACTATCCTATACGAAACTAGGGCGATGCAGCGTGCTGAAGCACGCTGTAGCGGATTTTGCGCTGCAGCGCGCTGTAGCGGACCCAAAATTCGCAACTTTGGGCACTGCAGTGCGTTGGAGCGCCAGACAGTGATTTCGCTTTGCGAAAATAGCAATTGGTCAATTTTCGAGCTCAATTACTCTCAACTTAGAGCACTTCACGTGCGGTGCCATATACCGTTGGAAAGCTCTTTCCAAGGCCTTTCCATTAATACCCAAATCAGCACCAAAAGATTAAGTTATCAATATAAACAGTTGGGTTAAAGGAATAGGTATGCAGAAATAAGGAAAAATAGGACAACTTCATCTTCCTAAAATCACAACCTTAATGAGCTCTAATGAACTCCATACCTTAAATACAGGTTTCTAAGGATGCAAACTAAGTATAAGAGTGAAATGAAGTAGCCATTAAATACAATCAATGGGGGAAAAAAGTACCTTGGCTTTGACAATGGCAGATTTTATAGGAGAGGTTTGAGAGCTTGAGAGGTCCTTTCTTCTTCTTCTTCAACTGCTAGCAAGAAGAGGAAGGAGCTGAGATTTCTTTCAGTAGTAGGTACAGTAATGAAGGGAAGAGGGGAAGAGAGGAATGAGCTCATCTAGGTAAAATGAGGGGATTTGAGAGCTGAGAGTCAAAGGCTCTCTTAATGGGGGAGAGGACAGCCAATGGATGGGATAGGGGAGGGGCTGCAGAAGATAAGGGGCAGGATAGGCTGAGCACTATAGGGGGGCTGAAAGGAAAGGGGCTCAGCCAAGATTGGATGGCTGTGGGTCCCACCCAGCCAATAAAGAAGGAGGAGGGGAAAGAAGACAAAAAATGAAGTTAAGGAAATTAACTTAATAAATCTCAAAAATTATATTTTGAAAATATTCTCTGAAAAATCTCAAAAATTCACCCCAAGCTAATTTAGGGGTGAGGAACGAAATGACAAAATTGGATTTTAATTTCGACGATGATTTATTTTTCTTATTTTCTAATTAATTTAAATATATTAAAATATTCAAGAAAATTCAACAATTTCTGAAAAATCCCAAAATTTCACCCTTGGCTAATTTGAGGGTGAGGATCGCAACGACAAAATCAAATTTTAATTTCGATGAGTATTTAATTTTTCCAATTTTCAGGGTATTAAATACTATTAAAATATTCGTTAAAATTTCGACGACTTCCGATTGAGCATAATGGCAAAGTCCGATTTTTGATCTGAGGTCAATTTAGATATGTCAATTTTCAGGGTTTCTGAATTTTTCAAAAATCAGGGTTTGATCCATTTGATCCCGGATTTGGACTTGGTCATAGTGGATGACTCCTAATGACTTGATTAACATTTAGGATCAAGATTAGGATAGAGATTAGTCATAATTGATAAGGGTAATAGCTTGGGTTGTTACAGCAAGGCTCTTGAAATGTTGGTAACATTCCCACTCCATTTGGCATTGCTGCACTGTGAGTGCATGCATAACTCCTTTGGGATCAAAATCAAAATTTATATAATGATTGTAGATGCAAGTGCCTACAAATCATATCCCATATAATTTTTCAATTTGTAGGAGACCAAACTCGACGACTTTTCCTCGGACAAAAACACTCCACGGTCGAGCATTTGTTGCATTGGCATAAACTTCCTGAACGAGGACTAGATGGGTCACATCCTGCTGTTCCACTAAGTTCACTCATCCTTTGTTAATCATTGTGAGGAGGACCTCAAAAACCCAAGGGTCCAATTTGGACTTACTTGAGCTAGCCCAAGTGGGCTCAAGCCAATATTAGCATGGATATCCATTTATGGGGATTATCCAAGCCAATAATACACAATGTGAGTCTTTTAGGTCATAAAAAGGCTAAGAAACCTTTTTGGAAGCCAAGAACTCAAATGGGTATATAGCTAACTTAGTCTGGCCCAAACTTAGACCCTGGACTTAAGAAGCCAAAATGATGTAAAAGTTAATTTTGGCCAATCCAAATGTCAAACCAATTTAAGTAGCCTTAAGAAAAATTAAGGCATGGCCTCTGGGTCAAACCACCATAAGGACCATTTAAGTTAGCTCAAGTTTGCTCAAATTGACTCAAATTAGAATTGACTCAAGAACTTAGCCAAAGTTACTTGAACCAATCCTATAAATCATAATGAGATCATTTCCACTCATAGAATTCATGAAATCAAGATTTGGTCAAGTCATGGATCACTTGGACAATTGGGCTAGTCATAGGCTAGCCCAAATCACCCCTCGCCCAAAGTGATCCATGAACCTCCAAATTTGATTATGATCGAAGTATCAATCTTAAATAAGTATTAATATAATCCTTACATTGAAAATATCACTTAAAATAGTGAAATCAATAATTGTCCCAATTGGGCTAGCACAAGCTAGCCCAATCTGGACACTTAGTCAAAATTGGCTAGAACCTCCGCAAATGGCCAAAGGCACTTTTTTAGCTCTTTAAAGCTGAATCATCTAGTCTAAGCAAAGATTTAAGCTGTTTGACCACTTTAGACCTTCTAATATCAAACTATTATTTTTGATACGAAAACAATAATATTTATTAAATATTAAATTATATAATAATTTTATGCAAAAAATATTTGATCAACACCAAAACTAATTTTTATGTATCATATATCTTAGCAGTTAAAAGCTCAAAAACTAGTTTTTACTCTTATTTTTACTCTTATCATGTATATTAGGAAGT
Organism: Gastrodia elata; assembly: GCA_016760335.1. NCBI lineage: Eukaryota > Viridiplantae > Streptophyta > Magnoliopsida > Asparagales > Orchidaceae > Gastrodia > Gastrodia elata. The sequence continues at coordinate 32,085,388 of CM028678.1, read as the reverse complement.
TTATTTAAAGTTATCCTTACTCTTATTCTTACACACTTTTATGCTTATCATCGCACAATTTTGAGAAAATTATTTTTAATGTAAGAAAATAATATTTGAAATTTTTTTGATAATAATGTAGTTTATGTTCATTATTGATTTATTTTTAGTCTGATCAAACAACTGCTAGGACGGGGTTGTTCAATATTGAGATGCATAAAGAATCTATACAGGTAAGCCATTAAGTGATGCAGAGCATCAACGAAATCATTATCGACGTGCTAGATCATAAATTAGTTTAATGGTACTATGTTTTATTTTTCTTGAGTCATATGGGCTTTTGTATTTGTTTTATAAATGGGCCTTCATCCTAGCCCATATATTGTCATGTGAGTTTTTATATAAAATGACACTTTAGTCCTTCATGATAGAGTTGGTTTATAGTTTATTTGATCATTTGTGTGAAAGGATATTTTAGTCCTTCATGAGAGAATAAATATATGGTTTTTTTGGTCTTTTAGAGGAAATGACACTTTAGTCCTTCATGAGTGGTTGGTTAATAGTTTTTATTGTCATTTGATATGTATTTTCTAGCTATAAATTGGCCACCCTCACATGTATTATGGTATTGCAAATGATATAAAAATGTACTCTCTTCTTCTTTGTGTTATGTGAGCTTCATTCTTAAGAGAAGGACTTCTTGAGGTGTGGTTTATAATTCTTGGAGAAGGACTTCCAAGGAAGCGGCATATTCGGTAATAAGGCTCCCGTAAGATATTCTTCATTTAATTTTATTTTCTTTCCTCCTACCTTATTAGTGTGCTCGTTTAATCCTCGCTCTCATTACTTGTAAGCGCTTACAACACTTCTCTTTATTCTCAACAAGTGACTCGCATATCTTCTAGTAACTTAAATATGCAAGGTTAATTTCGTTAATTAATTAGTGAATTTGATTATGTTACATGTCATCACCCCCATCCTATATCAGATTAGTATCAGAAAAATTTGTCCTCATATATAGTCTTATATTTTTATATTAATTCATAATAATTTTTATTTTAATAAATATTAAAAGTTGATTAGTTTGATTAAAATTTAGTATGATTATAATTTATATCATCCTTAACCACCAAAAATAATAATAATAATAATAATAAAAAGAAAAATTCTATTTTTTTCTTACTTTTAATTTATTCACATCCGCATCATTAGAATCACTCAAAAAAAAAGTTTTTTTATATTTATCATTATAAATCTAGTTTTTGGGTAATCGACAAGAGATTTACAATTTTGTAGCTGGTTATTTTATCATTTACTCTGATAGCTATGACTACTCGCAGTGGTCACCCTTATCATCATCAAATGCTTGGTCATAGATGTAAGAATGCTATTCTTAATCTGTAAGAGTAGCTCGATGATTTTTCTTTTCTCTATCAACAAACTTGTAGAGAGTTCAGTGGAAAATTAGAGGCCCTAAAAAACAAAAATAATAATAACACAATTCAAGAAGCTAACCCGACAACAGATGCCCCACCATAAAATAGTGAGCAAAATATACCTTAGGACCCGCACACAAATTCTTCTCCACTTACGTTTAGAATACAAAGAAATATAACGTTTCCACATAATGATTTATTTGAATATCTTGAGGCAGAAGATGTTCCATTTTAAACTCTTCGTAGAGCTAATGCACCTTTGGGTCGACTAGGAGGTTTTAAATAAAATCAAAATCATTAACACTTCGAAGAACCTTATCGAGGTTATGATTAACTTTATGCCACCACAAGGCGCATTGAACATGACCAAGATATAGACATGACTATAAATATTAGAGTAGACCCTCCAACTTTTGATGGGCATCTTGATCCTAAATTTTTTTCTGATTGGCTTGTTAGAATGGATCCGTATTTTGATTGGATGGCAATGTCTAAAAATTATCAGGTTAGATTTGCTAGTATGAAACTTATTGGTCATGCTTTACTTATTGGGTAAATCTAGAATGACAACAACAACGATTAGGCCAATTATTTGCTAGATCTTGGGAAGAAATGAAAGAGATGCTCAAGCAAAAATATATTCCTTCAATATTTCAAGACCAACTTTTAGATGAACCATAACACTTAGGCGAGGATCTATGAGTATTGCAGATTATATGACACCCCTTGATGAGTTATTAATTCAATGTGATATTATTGAAGATTTTAGAGCTACTATAGCTAGGTTTCGAGCTGGATTAAGACCTGACATTCATCGGGAGATGTTGACTCGAGAGGTGTATACACTTGAAGAAGCATTTCAAAGAGCCATCCAAATAGAATAATACTTAAGGACAAATTCTCAACGCAAATTTAACAATGTGCAAGGTGCACCTCTTAAGCCAAATCAACAACCACCATCTATTCCTAAAGTACCAAATGATCAAAAAGTAAAACTCATATCTAGAAATTCAAATGCTAAATCAAACATCACATGCTTTACTTGTGGAAAAATGAGACGTTATGCAAATAATTGTCCACATAGGAATCTTCATGTAGATTCCATCAATCCAGAATTACAAGACAATCATCAAGGTAATGATGTTGAGTGTGATCCATGTGAAGATGCTAGTGATGCTAATGAAGCTTTAATTAATCCACATTTAACAATAGTTCATTGTGTCTTAACTACCCCACATACCAATACAGATTATAAATGAACAAATATCTTTCACACTTACTTTAAAAGTGGAGATAAGTCTTGTAAACTTATAATTAATAGTGGTAGCTGCATGAATGTTGTCTCAGCTAGTGCATTAGTAAGAATAAAAATAAACCAGGAGCCTCATCCATAGCCATATAAGGTTGCATGGGTGGATAAGGCTAGTATCTCTATTACCCAAAGATGTCTTGTTCCCCTCAACTTAGCAACCTATTATGATCGCATTTGGTGTGATGTTCTCCCTATAGACATTGCACATGTACTTTTAGGGAGACCTTGGCTATATGACTTAGATGTTACTCACTTTGGGCTGGCTAATACTTACATCCTTATGTTTGGTGGAAAGAAAATTATCTTAAACCCGGCAAAGCCAAAGGAACTTTTGATTGAGAATCCAAAAGACTCTTCTGCACAAATAGAGAAGCGACCTTTAACTATTATTAGTAGGCAAGAGTTTGAGAATTTTAGTGAAAATAATATTGTCTATGCTCTTGTTGTTATGGAGTCTTTAAAAGGGAATGAAAATTCAACCCAATCCTATGAAGTCACTCAACTCTTAACTGAATTTTAAGACTTGTGTCCTGAAGAACTTCCTAGTGAACTACCCCCATTGAGAAACATACAGCATGCTATCGATTTGGTACCTAGCTCTACCTTGCCCAACTTGTTACACTATCGAATGAATCCAATTGAGCATGCTAAACTTAAGTGCCAAGTTGATGATTTATTACACAAAGGATTCATTCGTAAGAGCTTGTCTATGATGACCCACTTAAGTAGTAATAATTGAAACTCTTAAACATCGAGGCGCATGTTTAGATAACGGTGGAGTTCCTGATAAGAACTCTAAAGTTAAGCGTGCTCAGGTGGGAGCACTTCCAGGATGGGTGATCTGCTGGGAAGTTATCTTTTAAGGGCAAAACCATGAGGCCTTTCAGGCCAAAGCGGACAATACCTTGGTGTTAAGAGTTTGGGCTGTTACAAATAGTATCAGAGCAAATCATAGGGTGTCAGATAAGCCCAAGTGCCATACAGGGCAAAGTACCACTTCATGTGAGCAGCCTCTTGTACCCATGATGGGTAAGGTGCTACATGGTTGTGAGTACCTCTTGTGCCTGTAAGGGTCACCTCTAGTCCTATCTACCCAATGGATGGTTCTTGGATCTGTGTGTGGATATTGACGAGGACGTCAGTTACTTAAGTTGGGGAGATTGTGATGACCCACTTAAGTAGTAATAAGTAAAACTCTTAAATATTGAGGTGCCTATTCAGATAATGGTGGAATTCCTGATAAGAACTCCAAAATTAAGCATGCTTAGGTGGGAGCACTCCCAGGATGGGTGACATGCTGGGAAGTTATCTTCTAAGGGCAAAACCGTGAGGCCTTTCAAGCCAAAGCGGATAATACATTGGTGTTAAGAGTTTGGGCCGTTACATTGTCCCCTTGTGATGTTCTAGCACTTCTTACACCTATGAAAGATGGAACTTGACGCATGTGTATTGATAGTAGGGCAATTAATAAGATCACCATCAAGTATTGATTTCCTATTCCAAGGTTGGATGACATGCTTGATATGATGGCTGGATCTATAATATTTTCAAAGATTGATCTTCAAAGTGGATATCATCAAATTAGAATGCGTGATGGTGATGAATGGAAGACTGCTTTTAAAATACAAATGGCCTTTATGAATAGTTAGTTATGCCTTTTGGTTTAACTAATGCTCCTAATATATTTATGTGCATTATGACACACATACTTCAACCTTATATTGGGGTCTTTTTAGTTGTGTATTTTGATGATATTTTAATATTTAGCAATACCCAAGAAGAACATCTAAGTCATTTAAGAAAAGTATTTGAAATATTTCATCGTGAAAAATTTTATATTCATATGAAGAAATGCTCTTTCATGACTTCATCTGTCATATTTATAGGATTTGTTGTTTCAAATCATGGAGTCTCAACTGATCCTGAAAAGATAAAAGTAATTAAAGAATGGCCTACACCAAGATCCATTCATGATGTTAGGAGTTTCATGGGTTGGCCACATTTTATAGAAGGTTTATTCATGGATTTAGTACCATCATGGCACCTATCACACAATGCCTAAAAAAATGTGATTTTAAAGAGACTCTTGCAGCCACTAAGGCTTTTACTGAAATAAAAGAGCATCTAACTAGTCCACCAATATTGAAGTTGCCAGACTTTGATAAAGTTTTTAAAGTTTCATGTGATGTTTCTGGGGTAGGAACTGGTGGAGTGCTTAAGCAAGAAGGCCATCTAATATCCTTTTTCAGTGAGAAGTTAAATGATGCCCGCCAAAAATATTCCACATATGATCGTGAGTTTTATGCCATTATTCAAACTCTAAGGTATTGGCGACATTATCTTTTATCTCATGAATTTGTTCTCTACTCTGATCATGAAGCCCTTAAATACTTAAACTCTCAGAAAAAGTTAAGTGCTCATCATGCTAAATTGGTTCAATATTTACAGGAATACACTTTTATTTTAAAGCATAAGGCCGGTATTGAGAATAAAGTCGTAGATGCTTTGAGTCGCATGTTTCTCCTTTTACATATAATAAAAGTAAAAGTAATTGGGTTTGATAAAATGATTTCTGATTACTCTACATGCAAAGATTTTGGTCAAATTTATTCTTCATTATCAGAAAAGGGACAAGTTATTAATTCAAATTACCAATTTCAAGATGGATATCTTTTTTATGGCACTCGTATTCGCATTCCTGATTCATCTCTTCATATTTTTCTCATTGACGAGCTACATGCAGGAGGAATTGCAGGACATTTTAGGTGTGATAAAACTATTGCAATAATTCAAGATTGATTTTATTGGCCTAGTTTAAAGAGAGATGTTGCTCGTATAGTTTCTCGATGTCGTGTATGACAACTTCAAATGGAAAGCAGAATAATTCTGGACTCTGTACTCCTCTTCCTATTTCTCATAAACCTTGGGAAGACATAAGTATGGATTTTATACTAGGATTACCTCGCACAACACGACACTACACTCTATTCTTATAGTCATTGATCGATTTTCTAAAATGGCACACTTTATTCCATGCTATAAAACTTCTGATGCATCTCATGCTGTGACATTATTTTTTTGTGAAGTAGTCAAGTTACATGGTTTACCTAAAATAATTATGTCTGATCGAGATGTACATTTTATGAGTTATTTTTGGAAGACTATTTGGAAGAAACTAGGCACAAAACTTCACTTTTTGATAGCATATCATCTACAGACAGATGGTCAAATAAAAGTGGTAAATAGAAGCTTAGGAGATCTGCTTAGATGCTTAATCTCAAACAATTTTGCTAGCTGGGATCTTATATTACCCACTGCTGAGTTTGCTTATAATAGTTCTTTTAATATATATACTAGTAAAAGTTCTTTTCAAATTGTAACAGGTTATGAGCCACAAAAAACCAATTGACTTAATTAATCTTCCCATAACATATAGAGCTAGTGAGTTTGCATCATCATTTGCTCAAAGCATGCATGATCTCCATGAATAAATTGAATAGAAATTAATTACTACATACAATAAGTATAAAATTAATGCAGATAAGTGAAAAAATTTGTTGAATTTTAAAAAGGTGACAAGGTGCTAATAAGGATGAGATTTGAGAGATTTCCAATAGGAACATTCAAAAAGTTGAATGCTAAGCGAGCAAGACCTTTTAAGATATTAAGAAAAGTCAATGAAAATGCTTATAAAATTGATCTTCCAAATGATGCTGGAATATCTCTAGTTTTCAATGTGGCAAACCTTACAGTGTACCATGATTATGCTTCTTCTGATATATTGGATGCTTCTACTTGTATTATTAACCTGCAGGAACCACAAAATCAAGAACCAGTATTACCATTGCCACTATCGACTCGTCGCCTTCGTTCTCATCATCCGTCCCAAATACTTGATGATTAAATAATTGCTAGTACTAATGGTGAAGTTCAAAGATATCTCGTTCGATGGAAAGACCTTTCACCTTTAGAAGACTCTTGGTTGATGCATGAAGAACTACAATAACTTGATTCAGAGCTACTTCAAGAATATAATGAGCTTCATTCACCAGAGGTGAATCCTTCAAAGCCGGGGAGTGCTGATGCAGGGCATCAACAAAATCATCATCGATGTGCTAGATCATAAATTAGTTTAATGGTACTATGTTTTATTTTCCTATTTTTGAATTATATGAGCTTTTGTATTTATTCTATAAATAGGCCTTCATCCTAGCCCATATATTATCATGTGAGTCTTTATGTAAGAGAACACTTTAGTCATTCATGAGAGAGTTGATTTATAATTTATTTTATCATTTGTGTGAAAGGACATTTTAGTCCTTTATGAGGGAGTAATTATATTGTTGTTTTGGTCTTTTAGAGGAAAGGATACTTTAGTCCTTCATGAGAGGTTGGTTATTAGTTTTTAAGGTCATTTGGCATGTATTTTCTGGCTATAAATTGGCCACCCTCACATGTATTATGGCATAGCAAGTAATATCAAAAAATACTCTCTTCTTCTTTGTGCTATGTGAGCTTTATTCTTAAGAGAAGGATTTCTTGAGGTGTGGTTTGCAATTCTTGGAGAAGGACTTCTGTGGCACCCCGCTCCCTAGGTTTGTAATCATTAGACTAAGGAGTGGAGTGTCACTCTGGCAAATCCCTCACTTATCATTGGATTATGTAAGGTCTACAATCCAATAATAGGGGAAGGATGTCCATAGAATATTTATGAAAAATTAGTCACTAAATCTATATATTTATACAGAGTGCAGAAGCAATAAGAAGTAAGGATTATATACATTCACCATACATGAACCATGAAATAAAATGAAATAGCTTAGAAAATAATAATGGGCAGAAAGTAAACATAGTCATAAGTACCTGTATTATTACATCATTTAATTAAAGTTTAAAAGACTGAAAATAATAGTATCACTTGTCCTCATAATGAAGAAAAAGGCAACTAGAGGTTTTCTACACCAGGCTGCTGCACCTCCTTTAAATAAGGCTCTTTTTCAAGCACTGGCTCCTCAAACTGAACAAGATCTGACATTGTCAGTTTCACAATGCCAGGGCCCCAGCCAATAAAAAAAATTTTGTTAGACAAATTGTCTAAGTACAATTTAGGCAAGTAATTTATTAAGCATTCATTAATATCACCATTTTACTCTAAACTAAATGAAACATCTATCTAGCATGGGAGAAAGTAAGCATACAATAGGATGATGATGAGTTATAAATGTTATATTTATAACTAAGTAAGAATTGAGGCAAAAACACATTTTAAGTAAACTAAACAAGGTAGGGCATACATATATAATATAATAAGTAAAAATACTGAAAAGAAAAGTCTAATCTAAACATATTGATGATCATATGACATATGCTAATTTAAAACATAAATCTGAAAATAGTACATATAATAAACAGTAAAGTCTAGCGTTCTATATATGCATATACTCAAGTAAGTGTGTAACATAGGAAAAATACAGCTAATCAAAATAAAATATATCAATAATATAATAAATAATAAGCTGAAAAACTGTAAATAATGTACAAACTACCATATCACAAAGAATTGGCCAATCCAGCCTAATATATTCCCGTAGCCTTTATGGGCTAGGGAGGACATAATATCATAATATAGTATAATATGATTGAAGAGGCAAATAATACTATGCAAATATCTCTTATTTATTTTACTTTTATTTCTGTGGATAATTTCAAAAATAGCTAAGGAGTCAAGTACGCTGCAAGACTGAATGGGTCCCAAGCTTAACACATTCTCCTCAATGAGTGATGTTAAGCATTCTGATCTCTCCTTACCCCTGTCCATTGGAGTAATGTGCACCATAATCCACCATGTACTGAACCAGAATGCAAATATTTTTCTAATATTCTAAGTTTTTATTTTTCATGCAATAATGTTTTTCTTATATAACACGTTCAAAGAAAAATAAGCACAAAGTTCAAGAAATGCGTAGCACAAGATCAAGTAATAAGCAAGTGACTTTACTAAATATGATGATATCATTTATTATCTAATTTAAATATTCTAACTATTCTAAGTTACATATGTTTATGATCTCTAATTTCTATTATCGAGTGTAACTTAGAAGTACGTCTTTATAGGTTACAAAATATTAGGACTAGCTAGGTCCTAATATGATTAAATCAATATCGACTATAAGAAATCATCACGACCGAGTTTATAAGTTTAGACGTTCTAAACTAAAAGCTTGTCCAAAATCTACCAAGATAGAGATTATGGATTAAACACCACTAGATTGGGCTTAATCATATAATCCCAAGAGTAATACTTAAGATCTAGGTTAAATCTAAATATGAACTAATGATTAAGGTAAATCTTATTAAGAAAATTAGACTTAATAGGATGAAGCTCATATCCTAAATCTAATGTTAAAAGACAAAATAATCCAAATAAGTTGTAAAATCTAGAAACTAATAAAACCAAGGATTCATTCATTGAATAACCTCATTATTTAATGAATAAAATCTAACATAATATTTAATCATATTCTTAAGTAACGAATCAAAGGTGAAGTGAGGATTTCTAATGATAAGACTTGGAAAATTTTTAGTAATTGATTGAATTTCTTCACACTTGCTGATTTTATTTAATTATAGAAGTTAGAGATAGATTTTAGCTAAGTAAGACATATTAACCTTACTTAGGAATTTTCAAACCTAAAATTGAGATATTTTACAAATTATCCCAATAGAGGGATTTATGATTTAAATTGATCATAAATCAGTTCTATTGCTAATTTTAAAGATTTCAAAGGGTATTTTAAGGGTTAAGGATATTTAACCTAAATTTTGGGCAATTATTTTCCCCTTACTTAAGGGTCCAAAAGCTACTTTTTAATTAAGAGCTCTAAATTGAGATTTCTTACTGTCAAATGATTCCTTACTGTCTAATATAAAGATAGACAGTAAGTGCACCATATTTAGATAAGAAATGAGTTATGTGGGTCCAAACTAAGAGTTTTGGCCTAAGGGGAATTTTAGTAAATTACACTTAATAAAATCTAAATTTTTATGCAGTTTATTATTGATTATTGTTCAAGTATTCTATGGAGTCCAAGAATATTAAATTATGAGGTTTAATGAATTAGTTATAACTATTTCAATTTCCAAAGGCAATTTGGTAATTTTCTAAGCTAATGGGGGGTCAAAAAACTAATTTTTTCATTTGATATCCAAATTCAGCAAACTCAGTGGCAATAGCTTACTTATATAACACTGAGTATTTTAATTGGGACTAGACCCAAATTGGACTTCGATTGGTCAAGTTATGACCTAATTAAGATTATGGGTATTTTGTTAATTTCTAATTTTTTTAGGGTTCAGAACCTAAATAATATTTTAGATTATTATTGGCACTGAAATTCTAAGCTATCTAGCACTTTAAATTTTTGATTTTGGAGTCTAAATGACTAAGATATGGTCAAATGAATTTTTTTGAACGCTACTGCTCGCTGTAGCGCCCAACGGTGATTTCGCCTATGCGAAAACTGTGGAGGGTTACATTTTGAGCTCAAATACTCTCAATCTAGAGCATTCCATGAGCAATATCATATATCAATAGAAATTGTTTTTTGATACCTTTCCATTGACACCAAAATCAGCACAAACGGATCATCCTAGCTGTATGAACAATTATGATAAAGGCAGGGGTGTGCAGAATGGACGAAAAACAGAGCATAAGGTATATTACTTTGAAGAATTATAATGGCTTCCATAATTAATCATGAATGTCTAAATATGCGAATAAGCATAATAGATGAATGAAATGACCATGGAAGAAGAATAAATAGTACCTTAGCCTTTAGAAGAGGAAGAATGAACCTTGGAAAGCTTGGAGGAGGAACTTCTTTTTCTTCTTATTCTTTAGCGTAAAGCTCAACAATGGGGGGAAATGTGGAAGCTTGGGATCTTTACCTTGACAGCCAAAAAATGGAGAAGAAGAGCTGAGCTTCCATTTATAGGAGAAGAAGGGGGAAGCCATCATGAGCTAAGAGGAAGAGAAGGAAGATGGATGACCATAGCCATCAAACCTTGCCATTAAGGAGGGGGGAAGGAAAAGGGATGGCTATAGCCATCAAAGCTTTTAATTAATGAGGGAGAAGGATATGGGTTAGCCGAAAGTGAATGTAAGGGCTAGTCGAATCTAATAGCCAACTAGGAGAGAGAAATAAGGAAAAGAAAAAAAATGCAATTATGAATAAATAACTATTTATTCTTTTAATTAATATAAAATTTCAATTTTAGAAATGCGCTTCGAAAATTCCAAAAATTCACCCCAAGCTAATTTGGGGTAATGATCGCAACGGCGAAGTCGGATTTCGATTCCGACGATTATTTAATTATTCTATTTTCCGGGGTATTTAATTATATTAAAATATTAACGAAAATCCGATGACTTCTAATTGACTCAAAAACATCACTCATAGCTAATTTGGGGGTAATGAGCGCAATGACGAAGTCCGATTTTTGATTTGAGGTCAATTTATATAGGTCATTTTCCAAAGTTTCTGGATTTCCCAAAAATCAGGATTTGATCTATTTGACTCTTAATTTGGATTAGGTCTTAGTGGATGACTCCTAGTGACTTGATTAACACTTTAGGATCAATATTATGATGGAAATTAGTCTTAGTTGATAAGGGTAACAACTTTAGTTGTTGCAACTTCCAAGGAAAGAAAGTTAGATCTGCGGCGAAGGACTGCTCTCAGAAGTTAATATTCTTTATCGTAAGCGACATATTTGGTAATAAGGCTCCCGTAAGATCTTCTTCATTTAATTTTATTTTCTTTTCTCCTACTTTATAAGTGTGCTCATTTTAACCTAGCTCTTATTACTTATAAACGCTTACATCACTTTTCTTTATTCTCAACAAGTGACTCGCATATCTTCGAGTAACTTAAATATATAAGGTTAATTTCGTTAATTAATTGGTGGATTTGATTATGTTACATGTCATCACCCCATCCTACATCATTAAGGGGGGCAGGTATAGAGGGGGGATAAAATTATGAAACACCAACTATGAACACCATTTTTTTCGATTTTGCACTTGCCTAATAAAATCATATTTTTGTGTCATATATCAAACATGAAAATTCTATATTTATTTTTGTGACAACAATTCATTTTTATGTTCAAGTTTCACTGCAATTGAAACATGTTTTGCAATAACAAATTATAAAGCTCTTTTTTTCTTTGTCAAAAATAATTTTGACTAGCTTAATAAACAATTATAAATTTTAATATCACTATACTTAATCTTATAACTAACCAATATTCGAATGTTTGTACTTTTGAAATGTGCCTAGCTTAGGAACTCGTTGGAATCCTGGAATGAAGGTGACCAAGCAAGGGAACATTGCTACTGCATCCACTTGTTGTTTTCATTATTATGCATTTTCTTATATTTTTCCTTAAATTTGTAATATTTTAAGATCTTTTGATCAACAGTATTTTAAATGTATTTTTAATTTCATGAATGAACAAGTTAAGTTTAGTGATTATATGTTACTTTTTTAAGTTACCTAATATGGTGATGTGGTTATGGGATTACTAGTGATGTTGGATTAGTTTCTGCTAACCCAGGCATTGGGTCCCCACTAGCTACATGCAGTCGTGATTGCATGAACCTAAGTTGCCTAGTGACGGTGTTGGGCGACGTGGCGAAGCTCGAGGTGTCAGCCTGCTCAGATGATTGGCGAGAAAGGTGTACAGTCCATGGGAATGATCTTAGCAATCGGATCGAAATCATTTCTCGATCCGATGATGAAATTTATCTGCCTTATTTTTAGCAACAACCGTTGGATTTTAGCCCAAGATTCAGTTAGTGAGATTAATCCCGCATTTAAATAACTTTTATCGTCTAATTAAATCAACAATTTAGATTTTTTGCGCGTTTGATTTCAAATCTGTTATTGGATCTATTATAAGCGTATAGGACTATGAGATCTTCACTTGGAGTTCTAGATGGAGGTTGTTGGATCTAACCTCACATACATTGATTGTGTTGTAAATAATATTATTTCATTGACACAAAAAAATACTCCAATAAAAAAAACAAAAACTACAATGTTCACAAATATTCATTCTTGATTTAAATAATTTTTTATAATTTAATCCATAACAATTCTCACATTGAACCCATAACTTCTTGTATTTATTATTTATATCTTCTATATCTATTATATCTATAGAATCAGCCTCTTTTATATCATCCGTTTTTATATTTAACCATTATATAATTTTTTTAGTTGGCATATAATAAATATTAAGAGAATCTATTCATTTTTATTAATTAAAAAAATAAAATTAGCATAATTATTAGAGGTATATAAGTTGAATCAATACTATAATAATATAAAATTTAAACTAAACTAATTATAAACAACAATAAAAATATATAATTATTCTTAAGTGACTTAAAAATAGCATAATAAAAAAAAGGATAGATATTCTCAAATCTTGTAGTAGAAAAAAAAGCACTATAAATTTTAATATTCATTTTTATTTCAAAGATCACTTTAGAGAGACCAGAAAGAAAACACTTTCATCTCTTAGCGCCCTAAGCAAATGCAAACAGTGCGAAGAGAATCATTTGTACTAAACTAAAACTCGGGCAGGTTAAAGACGGGTCAGCCCGGGCCGGCAGGTCCGGTCCGGTCCGGTCCGGTCCGGTCCGGTTCTCAGTGGCTATGGAACAAGTACCAAATGAAAATATTCAGTCGCCCGACACTAAAAAGCCTTTCGTCGCAGAGCAGACTCACCACCCGACGATCGAAAATGGCGCCGCCGGTACCTAACTTGCCGAAGACTTCATCTCCTTCACAGCCGTCAGGGTAATACTTAACGCTTGTAATCTCTGCAGCACCAATTAACCTTCATTCGTATCCCGTTCATCTTCTCTAACTCTCCGTTTCTCTCCCTCTTTCCAGGAAAAGCGAGGTCACCGACCTGAAGATCCAGCTCCGGCAGCTTGCCGGGAGCATAACAAGCGGCGCGGATGAATCTCGAAGGGAACTCTTCAAGAAGGTCATTTCATTCATGACAGTCGGGATCGACGTCTCCGCGGCGTTCAGCGAGATGGTGATGTGTTCTGCAACCTCGGACGTGGTCCTCAAGAAGATGTGCTACCTCTATGTCTGCAATTACGCCAGATCCAACCCTGATCTTGCCCTTCTAACCATCAACTTCCTGCAGAAGGATTGCCGAGATGAGGATCCCATGATCCGCGGCCTTGCTCTGCGCAGCCTCTGCTCTCTCAGGGTCGCCAATCTCGTCGAGTATCTTGTCTCTCCACTCACTTCAGGGCTTAGGGACAGCAGCCCGTACGTGCGGATGGTTGCAGCCATTGGGGTCCTTAAACTCTACCACCTTTCTCCCACTACATGCCTTGAATCAGATTTTCCGGCCATACTTAAGACCCTCATGCTTAATGATCCCGATGCGCAGGTGCAAAATGAAAGCTGGTGCATGAAGAGAGGGGCTAATTTAGGAAGCACACTAATACATGGTTTAATGATTTGCTGATTGTCAACTGCCAGGTCGTCGCAAATTGTCTTTCATCTTTACAGGAGATATGGAGCTTAGAAGCTTCTAATATAGAGGAGGTGTCCAGGGAGAGAGAGGCTTTACTCAGTAAGCAAGTTGTTTACTATCTTCTGAACAGGTATGCAGTTTTTATTTTTGAATTTCTGTGAAATTCTGGGCTTCTTAACTATACGTCCAGTCGAATAATGTAAAATTTTTCTCTACTAGACTTGTTGAATTTGGGGTTCCATCCAAACCATGTAATTGCTTTCCCCATCTCTAAATTTACTCCGGTTGGGATATATACTAAAAGAAGTGACGAATTTTTCTTTTCTTTACACCTGAAGTAAACATCAAGAGTGAATGAAAAATGAAGATCTATGATTCCAACCCTTAATTGATAAGACTAATGATGATGATGTTGATCAAACTAGATTACTTGTTCATTCGCCCAAAGTAGTTTAATACTCTGATTTTAAAGATTCAAAATTATGAAATATGTTGTTACATTTTTTTCTTTCAACTTTTTTTGTTTTATAAAATCTGTGTTTTCATTTTTATTGTATGTTCATATATCATTTTGCACATGCAGGGTTAGAGAGTTCAATGAATGGGCTCAATGCCTGGTTCTTGAATTAGCCTCAAAGTATATCCCATCTGATAGCAATGAGATATTTGACATAATGAACCTTCTGGAGGATAGACTTCAACACGCAAATAGCGCAGTTGTCTTGACTGCAATCAAACTGTTTTTGTATTTAACGATGTCTATGACAGATGTTCATCAACAGGTTTTTTTTTATTTTACTTTATTAGCCTATTGACATATTAACATGAATTGGTTTTGTTGTTAATGCAGGTTTAAGCACCTGACTGATTACTTGTTTTGATAATTTGAACTGCCAATATTTTGTTTTAAAATTAAGTTTTTTCAAAGAACAATGCATTTTCTATGCTCATACAGTAATTAATGAAAGCTTTATCAAACATAATTTCATTGATTCAAGAAGATCTAAGAAGCAGTGCATTATTAAAGTTGTTAGAAGCTTCTATAAGACTTCAAAGTTTTCCAGGACTGTTCAATAAAATTTTTCAGTTGCTTTCACAACCTTCTAGAGTATGGTTCAAAATTGAATCCCAACTCAAAACTTGCGCTAGTCAGTCATGCATGTTATCTTTCAAATTTCAAGTTTCATTGAAACAAGGGAATGAATGTGATTGCATAAATAAAGGATTCAGATTATTTAACAAATAAAATAATTTCTTTTACTCATTTTCATTATTCTGCTTCATTTGAGATAGGGTATACATATTTTCTAATTAGATATCTTATTTCTAAGTTTGATAGGTAAAAAGCAGGAATTATCGTATCTCTTTTCTTTATTTTAATTGGCCCTATAACCTATAGACAACAATAAATTGTTAACTTTGTGATAATCAAAATTAATGAAAAGTTTTCTTACCTTGGCAATTTTTCTATTCCCTTTGTCCATTGCCATTTTATTCTCTCTTTTCCTTTTGGTACTCAACTGCTGCTTCTCTCTTTTTTTTTCATCTTCTGGAGTGGCCAAGGGGATTAAAGGCTGTACTAAATGGAAATTCAAGGGAATGGAATAGCCTTGCAAAAGAGGGTAATTCAAATAGGAAAAGCGTCATATAACTTTCTCACCAATTGAATCTAACAAACATTCGCTCTCTCTTTTTTGTTTTATTGACAACTACATAATGTATGTATTTTTGTTAAATCTAATTGCTTTCAACAAGATGATTGTCTCATTGTTGTCACTTTATTATATTTTGTATAATTGTATTGTGAAGTTTGAGTTAAATTCTCTTTATAATTAAAATCAATTATTGTGTTCACCTTTATGATTTTTGTATAAAGTTTAACAGTGCTTTCATGGTGGCCCATTTTGTAAGGATATCAAATGTTGATCTCTCTATAAAAATTTTATTCATTAGTTAATATCAAAGTGTGGTTTCTTGCTTCATTGTCATCTGATAAAATTGGAATGATATAGTAAGGAATAGCACAATTTATTTGTACACAAGGATGACACATAAATTGAAAAATTGTTCAATGTTTTTGAAAAAGATACATGTAATCGATCCTATTTAGTGGGACTAATGGTTGGTGGTGGTGTTGTTGTTGTTATACTTTCTAGCTTATACAAAATATGAGAATTTATCCCATTGCAAAACTACAATAGTTCAAAATTTCATGCAGCCTGAAGGGACAATATTGTAAGGAGAATGGAAATGATGGATAGGATTATACATCCAAGGGTGTGATTGACCATATTGATTAATGTCTAACCTCTTAAAATTATTATTTGATTCTTATTTATCTGCATATTAACTTTCCCATGTCAAAAGTATTAAAATGCCCTTGAGATCCTATTCATTGAGTTTGAAAATTAAAGCCTTGATGAATTTGTAACATAAATGGCGCTATACTGTATTTCCTAATTTGCAAATCTAAATCTATAATTCAAATTTATGCATTGGTTGATGAACCAGTATCAATTCAAGGAGAAGCACTTGGAACCAAACACTGGGATTCATGCATACATGGTTGCATAATATAAAATCAATCTTGTCAAATAGATGGCTTTCATAGGGCAATCTATTCCTTTAAAGTGAATGAATGTTGCATTACTAGTCATGATAAGCTCTTTATGCTTCTTGCTGAAAATGATGGGGTAACTCATGAAATATTTGAGAATGAGATTAATCTTGTAAATCAAAATCACCCTTCAAATACAAGTTGAATTTTGAAGTAGACCTTTTTTGGTGATTTTATTTATGTTGAGATGGTGTGCAATCTGACTAACACATTTCTTATCCCATCACATGTATAGTCTCGCACAAAGTATTCCGTTGCTTGTCAAAAATATTCTCACATGAACTAATGTGATGGACAATTTGCTTAAAATGACTTTACAACAATTTAAAGGATTTTGAGTGCTTAATATTTTCTATTATCTAGGAAGGTGACAATTGAATTTGTGGCAACCACCAAGGCAATGCAAGCCAATTGCTATGATGTTAGTACACATTTGTCCTATAAACCTGAAGAACCTCATTGAAATTGAAATATTGTTGGAAGTTAGCATCATCCCTTTTTTAGCACACATGTACATGGAAATAGTGAATCTGGCATAGGAATAATTTTATAGGAAGTTCTTTAGATGATCAAAATAGTAAACTTGCCTCAAACTTTAAATGATTGCACAACTTTTTTTTGAGCAATTCAATAAATCTTAGATGATTACCAATATTTTAGAACTACTTTAATTTTCTTAATGATAATATTTATGTATGATACAATATTTCGATGGTTTGGTATTTTTGAATGTTTGATGGTGCACAACATGGTTTTATAATTCATGCAAATTCATCTAGCTATTTGGGATAATGGATGAATGGATGATGCAACACGATCAAATAGTGATAATAGATTGTACAAACTATCTATCAAATGGTGATAGTTAATTGTCTAGATGGACACAAGGAAAACGTGGAAAGAATGAGAGAGGAAAATGATCTCATTCAATAAGTTACATGGTAAGGTAGTACATGTATATATAGATATAAGTAGTCTATGAATAGTAGGTATGCAAATATATGGCTGAAATTACTTATATGTGTTATTATCCCCCCGCAAATGAGCAATCTGTAGTAGAGGTTGTGAGTTTGAACTGACGCTTTAGAAATTTTGCAGTTGGTAGTGGTTTTGTAAAATTGTTCGCGAGCCGATCTTCTGTAGATGTGTAAAAGTTCAATTTCTTATTTCGATATACTGTCTCGAGTAAATTGGCAGTCGACCTCGATATGCTTTGTTCTTACGTGGAAGATAGGATTCATTGCTAGAGCTATGGCAGAGAGATTATCACATTACAACTTGGTTAGTTCGGTTGGGGAATTGCCAAACTCATGTAGTAGTCATCGTGTCCAAATAATGTCCGTTGTTGCGGTTACTAGTGCTCGGTATTCTACCTCTGTGGAGGATCGGGAGACGGTGCTTTGTTTCTTGGCACTCTATGATATTGGAGTGTTTTCTAGGAGAATGCGATAAATGGTTGTAGAGTTGTGGTCGTGGATTTCCCCGGCCCAATCTAAATCTGCATAGGCTTGTAGTTGCAGATTTTTTGATGTGATGGGAAGGTTGATGTGGATGGAGCACGTATCAGAGAATGCGCTTTAGCTGATTGAAATTTTCTTGTGAAGGATTGTGCATATATTGGCATATTTTGTTTACGACGAGGCTTATGTCGGGGCGGGTAATGGCAAGTGTTGTAGGGCTCCGACAAACTGTTTGTATAAGCTGGGCTGGTTGAATGGTGGAGAGGTAGGGGCGTTTTGTTTTTGGGTGGCTATCGATGTAGTGGAGGGATTGCAATTTTCATGCCTGCAATTTTTACGATTGTGGATGCGTAGGTTGCTTAGCCGAGTATAGGTCCATTTGGTGTGTGCTGTAAGGTGATTTCGAGGAAGGTTTGTGGGGTGCCAAGATATTTCATATGGAATCAGTTTGTGAGGTGTTGGATGAGAGCGTTGAGTGATGCGTGCTGCGGTCTTGCAATGAGGATGTCATCCACGTAGATAAGGATGTAAATACGGTTTGGTGGTGTTTAGGATGTGGAGGGAGGGGTCGGTGGTGCTGGTTCTGAAACTTATGGAGTGTAGGAAATCAGTGAGAGTGGAGTACCATTGGCAAGGTGATTGTTTGAGGCCATATATATAGTCTTGTTAAGCTCGCCCACGTGGTTTGGATGGCTAGGATCCTCAAAGCCTTGGGGTTGTTTCATGTATACTGTTTTGTTGAGTTTCCTATGGAGTAAGGCATTAGAAATGTCAAGTTGAACTGGTGGTCATTTGTGATGGGTAGCTATTGTGAACATGGCTCGGATGGTAGGCATTTTTGCCACCAGACTGAACGTTTCGAATAAGTTTATGCCGTAATTTCGGTTGAATCCTTGTGCCATTAGTCTCGTTTTGTAGCGGGCTACGATGTTGTCTTTGTTGAGTTTGGTTCGGAGCGTCCATTTGCAACTGATGATGTTTTGATTCGGTTGAGGAGGTTGAAGTGTCTAGATTTTTGTTCGAGTAGGGTTTGGTATTCTTCCTCCACTGCTTTTTTCCAATGTTTCAGTTTTGCCACTGCTGCGTATGAAGTCGGCTCAGTTTGTGAAGTTGTGGAATGTATTAGGTTTTTGAGAGATTTTATGGAGAAGATTTGGTTGGGGACTGCATGATTGTATTTATAATGGGAAAGTGTAAGAATAGATGATTTGTTGGGTTTCTTGAATTTCTTGATTGGCTGGGTGAAGGAGTGTAACAACCCTTTTAAATTGAAATAATTAAATAAGTTCTTAAAAGTAAATAATTATATATATATATATATTTATTCTATTTCTTTGTTTAAAACAACGGCTTTTCCATTCTCGCGCGGATCCCGTGTGCAAGGCAACACACGGGATAACAATGCGCCGCGATCTGAGCCGTAGACCTCTGTTTACCCTACATCCAACGGTTCTAAGACAATCCACGAGCTCAAGCTACTCAGACCGTCGGATTAAAGAGAGAATCGAATGGCTATTAAAGGCGCTGTCTATCTTCTTTCCCCCGTGATCGGGCGCTGATACCCGCACCTACGGTCACGGGCGGAAAGTAAGCCGGTCCTCTCTAGTAGTCGAAGAAGGCAACTTTCCACTTTTCTTTTTCATCTTCCTCAATAGCCGCTGAGAGCTCGAGCTGTTGGCGCATCCCAAGACGTCCGCAAGAAGCCGAAGAAAGCCTCACTCGCCGCTTGGATTGCGATTCGAAGGCGTAAGAAAGATCGTAAATTTTCAGGTACTTACCTTCGAATCCTTTAGCTTTCTCTACTACTCTGCTATCATATTCGTTCCTAGATTGATCTCCTCAAAACGAGTAAATTTTTGGATATTCCTACATTCTTGAATATCTAAAACTTTTCTTTTGTTAAGTTTACTTGAAATCTGTTTTACATAATGTATGTAATGTTTCACTGTATTCTACATATCCGATTTTTTTTTTTGATCAGTCGAACCTGATCTCATTGAGTCGAATTCGATTTTATTTTTAAATTTTTGTTTTTGCCATATAAATGGTTCCTAACTCTTGATCCGTGGACATTAGGAGTACTTGTAGGGATAATATTTTCAGGATTTTGAGTTGAGGACTCAATTTAAACTTGCTTTAAGAATTTTCTTTTCCTTTAGATCCATTAAATGGAAAACTGAAAAAAATCAATACGAACTGATTTTCTATTTTTACGATCTAAGATAATTGTTATTTAATCGTGTGGAACTTACATCAACAACTTGCATGTGTTTGTGCCTATGTGGCATGTTTTTATTAAGTATATCTTGTAAATGACATTGTATGCTAATTATTCTGAAGATGACATTTTATCCTAAAAAATATATATATATATATATTTTCTTTTTTTGTTTCTTTGTCAATCAGCATTACAATATGCTGTTATAGAATCAAACGTTTTGCATTTAGTTATCTTATTATAATCTTGTTTGAAGGATCCAGTCTAAAAGATTGTCATGTCATTCCTCTCAACATATAAAAATAAATAGTCTTTTCATTAGGAGATCCAAATGCTATCATTTACTTTGTAAGATATAAATGCTGCCATGTATTTTAGGAATTTCAAATACTGCCATTTAAGTTATGAAATTCACATGTTGCTATGTATTTTAGGAGATCCAAACGCTACCAATTATGCTAGGTATAAGATCAATTGCTGCTATCAATTGTATATGAGAATTAATTGCTGCCATCTAATTGTGAGATACAAGAGCTGCTAATAGGTTATATGGGCATCAATGTTATTCTTTTATAGAATCACATGTTCTCTTCAATTTTGTATAAGTTAAATGCTGCCATGTATAACTGAGAATTCTATGTTGCCATTTAATTCTAAACTAAAAATCAATAAGATCAAAAGAATCTAAATATTGTCACCTCTTTTATTTAAAAACCCAATGTGACTAATTATATGAATGAAAGAATTATTGGATCATGACAAATTAATACTGTCCTTTACATTAATTGTATTAAATTAACTTCTATCATTAAATGCATTTAAAGAATCAAATGCGGTGTTAGAATTCAATTTAAATGATTCTTGTTTCTTTTATATTTAAATGTTAACTTCAATGCTATTATTCTTTGCAGGTTGAGTTATAAATTAGTATCAAATGAAATGCTGCACCAAATGCTATTGCCTTAGGGCATAATAAGTCAAATGATGCCACCCCTATAAATTACTAACTTAATTCTGCATCTCTTATTGATTCCATAGGTGTTTGATATAGGATGTATGAATCATAGGTTAGTAAACTGCTTCGTTTGATTTTATCACCTGAAATTATTAGAACTGGAAATAGTCAATGGATTGACTTATAAATTACTGTTCTTTATAATTGTCAAAACTATTTTAGAATTGGAAATGAGCAATCCTGTGGAATGGATTGAACTCTATTTTAGAATTGGAAATGAGCAATTCTATGTAATGGATTGAACTTTATTTTAGAACTGGAAATAGTCAATGAATTGACTTATATATTATTTTTGTAATTGTTTACTTGAACAAATACAAAGGAGGTTTTGCCGAAATTTATAAGAACTTTAAGATTTGGAAATTTTAAGAACAATATTAGATATTTTCACATGTTAATTACTTATAAGATATATAGAGTTTCATATCTAGGATTGTAATTATTCACTTCAATTGAAAGTACTAACTTCAATTATAAGTATCCATTTCAATTTTTCATTTTAGAATATTAGCTCTCAATCAATTAGATTGAGAGTAATAGTTTCCTTACAAGCTTTAGATAAGCTTTTAAATTTCTAATTCCTTACAATAAAAGTTGAATTATTTCAAGTAGGGTATAATCTATCTCTTTTATTAGCTCCAAATATTCAATATCAATTAATCTTAGATACCTTCATGATTAAATTGAGTTGATACTTATTTATTTATAAGTTAAATAAGTATAGCTATTAGAATGTCCTTTAGCTTATACTTTCATTAATTTAGAAATCTATAAATATTTTTTTCTTCCTAACTAGTTTCCTTAAACTTTAATTTTAAATTTATTTGATTTGATTAGTTTAGGATTAGTATAAAATAAAATTCAATTATATAAAAATATTATTTTCCGAACTTATATTTCTTCTATTTTTATAAACAATTGACTTAAGGATCAATACCTATAAGTCATCTTGGAGCTCAATTAGCTCCAATAATTAAGTAGATTATTAAAGTTTAGATAACAAAAGGATATCACATACTTTACAATTATTGAAATTTATTGAATGCTTGCCTAGCTTTGAGCCTCTTCCCTTGAATATTTATTCAAGATTATTATGTATAAATAAAGATTTTCATAAAATTTTAAGGGGAATGCCTTATGGCAAATGTTGAATAAGGAAGATAGTGCTTCCAATAGGACTTCACATTTTAGAGAGGGTAAATGTGAATGTTCGACCTTCCCACTGTATCTAATTAGGCAGACGTGCTTAACTCCTCGCCCCATTCTGTTGTGTTCCATCACAGAATGAGGTAGCTTCTAAATATAACTTTAACTAATAATATAAAAGTTCTTTTACAATCTTATTGATTGTAAGATCTCTTTATAACTGTTTAGTTATGCTTATTTTTTATAGTCCTAGGCTATATTTGTCTTAGATCAAGAATCTAAGATACTTCTTTATTTTCTTTACTTTACACTCTTTATTTTCAATATTATGTATTGCTTACTTCAGTTCAATTCAAATACAGTGTATGTTGCTTAATTTTATTTAATGCTTCACTGTATTTCATTTGCTTACTCAGCATAAATTTCATTGAACATATATCACTTTCATTTAATTTACTTAAATGCACATAGTAGTTTCTAGCATTTATGATGATTTCCCCTTACCAATTTTGGATACAGGCTAGGACTTATATACAAGTATTTTTACTCAACTTATTCCATACTGTATTCTTTACAATTATGCTTAATTCTTTTTTCCATACTTTACAGCTTTTATAGCTCCGTTGCTTACTTTAAATTGTAAATTATATTTGTGATATCTTATTAATTTAAATACATAGCCAATTTTAAAATGTGCTTAGGCTGTTTAGTCTAACTACACTTTTCTTTTCTTTGACTTTGCCCTATCATATTTAAATACTAAAATATGATAGATCAAGAGCTATTTGATTCAGGTAATGCGGGTCCAAGTGCTTGAAGGGCTTTTAAATAATTTTGCTTCCGCTTAAATTTTAGACTGTTTACTTGTATTTTATTTTTAAATGAGAGAGTAATCTATTTACTATCCTCTACTCTTACTTTTAAAAGGTTTGTAATAATTATATTATAAATTGCTTGAGTTTATTTAAGTTAATTTTGCCTACATTTATTACTCTATGTTGTATTTTCTATATTTGTAACTGTTTGGGATGAATGAATGAATTATTCTAATTGCTTGTATTGTAAATACTTGCAATATTGTATTTACATGTATCTCCATATCATGTATAATCTTTGATTGCATTTAAATTGTATAAATTTATTTTAACTTAACAACTACTCATAAAGTGACTTGGCCACTTAGTATCTACACTTGATTTATTTTTTTCAAATCGAGTGTTGGGTGCTAAGGTAACATCCCAATCTTTGGATTAATCTTCTATCCAATTATTGGGGTCGTTACAAGGAGATTCTTGAGGTGTAAAGAAAGATTTAGAGAAAGAAGTTAAGGCTATTTGAGTGGTTCTTGAAATTCTGCTCGAAGCTTCTTGGAGGCGTAAGAAGATTGTGATAGGAGGAGGGAGGGTGGATGGGCTGGGTGCTGAGAAGATGGTAGAGGGGTTCTTGGTGATTTTTGAAGTAATAAGGAGGATAAAGTTGATGATCTTTGGTATGGTTGGTTGCTTGAGAACAAGGTTGAGAACGGTGTATGCTAGAAGAGTTCGGTTAGCATTTGGAGAGGATCTTGAAATGCGTGAGCAAGATAGCTCTGACACCATGTAGAAGCCGAAGGAAACAAGGTAAACATAGAAAGAAGGAGAGAGGTAAATGACTGCATTTTATAAGTAAAATTACATGGTAAGATAGTATATGTATATAAAGTAGCCTAGCAATGGTAGATATGTAAATACATAGCTGATATTACTTATATGTGCTATTAAATTGTATGGTAGTCCATCTCAGAAGGAAGGTAGCCTGCTATGCATCTTGTTTGTCTATAATTAGGCAACTCATGGACTCAACTTCAATCTGTTCTTTGATGCTTGTTTGGGCTATCTGTCTTAAAATCTTTATAATATGTAATTGCTTGCTGAGAGCCTTACTGAGAGCCAAATGATAGAGGACATCAATTAAGCTCAATTCTTTTTTAAAGGACTTAAAATTATTCATTCTCGAGAAGAGGACTAGCTGAGGAATTTTAAGTAGTAGTTAAAGAGAAGACATGATATACACATACTTGAGAAACCTTACTTAGTGTTTTGATATGGCTATTTATTACTAATGATCAATTGAACAGATGGTCCAAAGCTCAAGTTGAGCCAATATGAGCCATTCAAAATCTTGAAGAAGATTGATGACAATATATACCACCTAAAATTGCTGACCTAGTTGTAAATGTAATTCATTATTAATGTCAATAATTGGAAGCTGTTCTTGCCTTTAATGATGGATGAAGAGGCCAAGATTATTGACTATGGATGAGCTATACTTAATGTAGGAGAAGCTGTCCATAGATGCGGTGCAAGAGATTAGGATACCTTTCACTTGTCTATAAGCGAAGATCTGTTAGATCATTAGAAAGGGAGAGCCGATGAGCAAAGCAAAATGCTACTCGGTAAAGAAGGCTAAAATGATTACGTATATCGCCTAGAGCAAATGTTTTGTTCACTACAGTACTCATAACTGGGTTTACATTGTGCAGACAAATTTTATATTGACCTTATTATAATTGTTCATATGAGAATAGCCAAAACCATAGTTGTAGTGCGGAGGTTTATGTGTGTTTTCTAATGTGTGAGTTCAGCCAACATATTTCAATTTTGGTAACTTTTATTCACGTTCTCATATTATGAGTAGAGTGCAAATTTAGTTGGGTGAGTGAGAGGGAATCATTTTATTATAATTGAAAATATACACAAAGACACCAAGCCTTTGTTTTACTTAGTGGGCCTGGCTAGATGAGTACTTTGGTTCCATTATTTTTGTTCAAATAGAAGCCCTATTGTTTTTAATATTTCTTCTCATGTTTTTGTTGGTCTTTCTCTCCCTCTTAACAAGGGTGAAATTTATAAACTTAAGTTTTGTAAGCAGGGCATCAATCCGTGTTTAATATGCTTAATCGTCTAAGACGTCATTCTTTAATCTTATCTTACATTATTGCTGCTCTTACGATTGAAATTATTTCTCATCCTATCGTTTCACCTATGTTTGCTCATCCACCTTAGCATCTTCTTTTCTGTAATACTTATTTTATCAATAAGTTTCTTCATTTATAGGCTAACATTCTACCTTGTATAATATTGTCGGCCTATTTTATAGCTATAATTTTCTTAAAAAAATTTTGAGTGAGACTTTCCAATCACTCAACAATTCAAAGGTGCTCCTTAATTTCACCCAATTAACTTGTATTTTATTAGTTCGGTTGCTGTGTATTTTGCCATTAATTTGTATAATTAAATCAAGGTATTTGACCTCACTCTTCTTGATCAGATGATCTTCATACTTAAAGTTCTTGTGATATTATGAATTTTATTATAAGTAAACTCATACTCCATACATTTCAATTTAGATTTATTAAGATGAAATATTTTAGACTATAACAAGTTTTATTTTCATTTTATCCATAATTTTATCTAGTAAAAGAATATGATCTACAAATAATATGAAGAAAGAACCTCCTCTTGAAGGTGCAATATCAGCACTGATAATTAATGCAATGAGACATGGGATAAAGGCAGAACCTAGATACAATTTAATAGTATTTGGAGTATTATTCGATTAATTATTTTGCGATCAAACACATGTAACATCCTTATTATGTGTATCCTTAACAACATCAATATTTGCCACGCAAATTCTTTTTTTTCTAGTATTGTTCATGGAACTTCTCTTGCTGCTTTATCATTATCATAAGCCTACAAGATCAATAAATTTGAATGAAAATTTCTTTGTTCTTTAAACTTTTTCATCAAACCTTTTAGTAAATTTATAGTTGTCATGAGAAACTTGAGTATCTCATTGTAATTTGTTTTGTGAAACTTGAGTATCTCATTTAATTTATTTTTAGCAACTTGACAGACCTATATTTCGTGTCTGCGCTTGCACCAAAGTGTACGTAATCCGAAGTAATAATTTGGAATGGTAAGTTCCGAATTTATATTGTTCACTGGGAATAGTGATTTTGTTACTAAGTTTTATCTACGTTCAATAATGTTTAGACAATTTGTATTTTGGTTTTGGTGTGGTTCCTAATTTAATAAAATAAAGATTAAATTGATAATACTATTTGATTTAAGAAGAGAGAGTTGGGGATTCATTATGTGACTTGTAAGGACTCGGTGTTGTAATCATGTCATTGCAATTCATAAAGTAATTTTACTATGCCTAATCAATCAAGTGAACATTGCCTTTCTTTGATTGGTCCTCTAATTCCAACAAGTTCAAATCTAGTGCACAAGAAGAACACCCTAGGGGTTCTACTTCGGCATATAGATTCTTATGAGATCATAGTTAGTTTAATTTCGATTTCCTATGTCTAGGTTACAAAAACATTCTTTTAGTTCGATGGATCTCACAAGCTTTGATTCCCACCAATTAGCATTGTGCGCTACACAAGCGATCTCAGCTCTATTGCACTCACTCCTTGCTCTAATCCAATCAGTTAGCATTGGAGCACAAGTCTTTTAATATCTTATACAAAGATTTTCATTCCAGATTTAGTTTATTAAAGATTTACATTTGATAATCATTCCAGGCATTCAATAAAAATTAAATAAAAATTCAGCTCAAATTTTATTCATTGCAAATTCAACATACAACACCATACACCTTACTCAGCACATAATTACAGCCCAACCCTCTCCAAGGAGGGTTTAGCCTTCCATTACAATTTCAAGACAGCAAGAAATATAAAAGAACATGAACCTTGACATCGGTTCACAAATAAAGAAAACAAGATAGGGTTGAGAAATTGTACTAAGGAACAGCTTTGAATTTCTGGAGTTCTCTTGGTTTTTCTCATTCTTTCTCTTTCGTTCTCTAAGTTCCTCTGCTTCTCTATTTTCTTGAACTTGCAAAGTTGTTCTGAAATTTTTTCCCAGGAGAGTTCTCCTTCTCTTTCCCACAGCAACTTATAATTTGGATCAATGAATGTCAAATATAGGAACCCTTGTATGGCCTGAAAATCTTCCTTAAATAGGGAAGCTCTTAGTCCCTTTTTTCATTAATCTTGAGTGACCTTTCATCTTCCCTTAAATGCATACAATTCATGTTTTGTTCCAATAATCCGTTGGGATTTAGCAAACTTTAAGATTAATTTAGTTTTCAAAAGGCTGGGGAAGGCCAAAGGTTGGAATTTGCGGCCTTCCCTATGCTGTTATTAATGAGAATTCTAGGCATTTCTGCATTGGCCGCTGCAGCGTGCTGCAGCGCGCTGCAACGATCTCATCTATTTTTGTAGAGTTTTGCTCCAGGTCTGCTGTTCTGCTTGGGATCCGTCGTAGCGTGCAGTAGCAGCTTAGTTCGAAACACTGTTCCGCTGCAGTGCACTGTGGTGAATCGAGTTAATTCAGATTCTCGCCACGGCGCGTTGTGGCGGTTTGTGTTTCGAATTCACTGTTCAATTAATTTTTCCCTTGATTTCATATGGTTCACCTTAAATGACACTGCATCCCGCTGTAGCGCGCGGAGGCGGGCCATGGTAGATTTGCTTCTAGGTCAGCTTTATTCATCATGGGGGTTGGCGCGCTGTGGCGAGCTGGGAGCGCGCTATAACGGTGATAAGTTTGAAATCGTGGATTTTTACTGTTCAATTAGTTCTTTTAATGTTTCAATTAATATTCTTGAAATGCCGTCGTGGCTCGCTGTGGCCCGCGCTATAACACCCACAACGGTTTCCTTCTAGGCAGTGCAGGTCAAGTCCAGGTCTCTTATTTCTACTCATCCGCCATGGCCCGCTGGAGCGCGCTGCAGCGATTTTTATCAAGAATTTTCTTTTCCAGCTTCAACTTGCCTTCTCTCCAATTTTTTTTGAAAATGTAGGAATTCTCATCAAAGTATTTAGGTTCATATGGTGTTTTATATGTTTTTACTTTTATATTTTATTATAAATTTTGAATTTATCACCCCCATACTTAAATTCTTGCTCGTCCTCGAGTAAGCTCAAAGTGAATTTTCTGATTTTTTTAATTATGGATTCTATTTAGGATGTTAATGCAAAATTCTTCTGTCATTGAATATTACTTTAGGTTGGGGTGATTTCCAGAATTCCAACCACTACTATCTTCCTCATTCAGGTTCCAAGTTCCTTTCTAGTTTCCTATCTCAAATGATTAAATGCTTATTCTTCATTTGGGGGTGGGTAATTATCTCAGCATTATCAACTCCAGCTAGGCATTGGTGAGTGATAAGAGTTTTGTGCCATGCGTGCTCCTTATGAATCACAAAGAACACAAACATTTATAGGAGAGATATTTCTTTCATCTTATTTTCTCATATTTTTTTATTTGGGAGAGATATTTTTCATCATCCCTATTTTATTTTTTTTAAATTTTAGCTCAAGGGAGAGATAATTTTTTTCATCCCCGATTCAGTTCCTTGTGATGATTAAGTCCTATGGGGGTCTGGCACACTCATATGTTTACTCAACTTTTGCCAATTGCTAATTTTTTAATTTCTTAGGTTTCCTTACCCCCACACTTAGAGTTCAGTATATGTTCATTTTAAATCCTTGGAAACTGAAATTCATTCAAGCTCTTTACCTTATTTTAGAAGTGTAGGGTTGTCATGTCAATTGATCACCTTAGGTTAAGCATAATTAGTGACTTAAGATTTTACATTAAAGTTCATTATTAAATCCATACAGTAATTACTTCAGAAAATTTAATTGTTATATAGTCACAACATCATGAGGGTTTAAGTAATCCAAAATTTATTTATTGAAAAAGGAACAAAATAACAAAAACAGAAAATAAAAATTAAAAATTAAAACAGAAAAATAAAAAAATAGAAAACAGTACAACCTATCAATCATTTTGCTCTTGATTGTCTTCTTCCTCTTCGTCGATGTCCCGATATGTGTAGTCCGCTGGCCAGTCATTGTCCGGGATGGGGTCGCCGACAGGGGGACCGTGGCAGCCCAAATCCGTCCGATCCTCCACGCAAGCTCCATTCTTAGAACATTGTTCCAAGAGCATCGTGGAAGTCCGTTTGGAAATGGCGCTGCCACGCGACTCCCTCCTTGATGAAGCTCATGTCTCGCGCTATGGTCACCCCCAAGTCCCTTTGATGCGCATACATACGCATCATCATTTTATCCGCCATAGTCCGGCCAGTAGAGGTTGAAGCTTCTCCTTCCTCCCCCCTCCTCTTCTTGGCCCGCATCCCTCATGGGTGCGGGTGCTCAAATGGGTCAGGTCTAGAGGAGCACGAGGAGGGATCGCGACATCGGTAGAGAGGATCTTGACTCCTTGATCCTCATACAAACCTGAAATGAGTGACCCGAATGCCAACGCAGCATATGTTCCGGTCAGGGCGTTCCAGAGCTGCTCTAGGATAATGCTGGAGATATGAATATCTCTAGGCCGTTGAAGAGCGTATATGAGCAGCGCCCTGTTCCGAGTCACCTCGCTGAGATGCCCAGATGGCATTACGAAGCTGGAGACGAACACATGCCAAGCATTGCTTGACTCCGTGAGAAGTACTCGAGGAATGTTGGCTAAGCTTCCTCTCCAGCCCGCATCTGCGCGGGTGATTTCACCGATGACAGCAGCTGGGTCATATTGTAACCCTGTGAGGTTGAGGTAGGCACAGTCCTCTACCTCTCTTAACAAATAAAACTTTTCAATTTGCAGTCTCCCAAACTCTACACCCTTTCCCCGGACAGTGATTTTACGCCTGACGCATTGATTGCGTTGGCGTAGACCTCCTGAACTATGGCGGGGTAGGTTGCGTTTTGAGGACTAACTAAATGAATCCATCCCCTGTTCATGATTTGATCTGGATTCACATGGTAGGGGAGTCCGAATCCTCGTTCGGGAATCAGTTTACGCCTTGATGTCACCTGGTTGTGAATCTTTTCTTGTTGTAGGGGCCTCTAGAAGTTGAGGCCCCCCGTTTCCTTGCTTGCCACCTTCTTCTTTTGGGTAGACATTTTTAAAGAGGAGAGCTGAAGGGTTTTTTTTTTTTGAAAATAGAAAATTGAATTTTAGATTTTGGTAAGTGTAAATTCTCTCCTCATCCACTAGGGTATTTATAGCCAAGAAAAATTATGGAAGTTTTTACAAAGGTAATCACATTCAAAGCATGATTAAGGACAGACAAAAGTTGTTTTAATGTCATGCAATGAATGTGACTAAAATTCAGCCTTAAATGAGTGGAAAAATCAGCTTTTGTAGCATTATGTCCAGATTTTAAGTTCCAAGGCGCGCTATAGTGCCTTTGACTGCTTGGGGAATCTCAAGAAGTCAAAACAATTTACAGCTGGGCATCAATCACCGCGGCGCGCTATAGCGCCTTGGGACTTAGCAACATTCAAGTGTGCATAAAATTCATTACAGCGCGCTGTGACAGAAAAAATTCCGCTGCAGCGTGCCGCGGCGCCTTCAAAAGCAAAATTTATTTATTATTATTATTTTTTTTCAATGCTTAAATTGCTTCCAGAAATCAATTAACTCAAAATGAGGTTGTTTTATTTTAACTAATCTACTTCTAAGATCTAAATTAAGCAAAACAAAAATTTGGGTTGCCTCCCAAGAAGCGCTTGGTTTAATATTGTCTGCCTGACATGTTTAGGATCAAACATGGTCTAAATTCAAAGGTGGTTTCTTCTTCCAAGTTGGGCTCGAACTCATGCTTTCATCATTGGTTTTATTTTCTGCCCTGCTTTCACTAATTATGAGGGAAGCTCCCTTCATCTTCTTCTTCCCTCTTCTAGTCTTTTTTTTTGGGTTTTCCCTTTACCTTCACCTTTAGTTGAGGTGTTAAGACTAGTTACAACATTCTGGTCACTAAGTGCAAGCTTCTCAAGTTCAAGGGCCTTACATAAATCCACCTCCCTGACTCTCCTTCTCAGTTCTAACTCCATGACCCTCTGTTTAAATAAAGTTGGCTTCAGATCAATCACTTCTGCTCTCCCATGAATCTTGATACTCATTAAACCCCTGCTAACATCTATAATAGCCTTGGTGCTGGCTAGGAATGGTCGTCCAAAGATGATAGTAGAATTTTCATTCCATCTATCCCATTCACAAATGATGAAATCAGTAGGGACAACGAAGCCTCCTAGCCCCACTGACACATTCCTATCAACTTCTAAAGGGGTTATTGATTCCAGAATAACAAACTATAAAATCAAGGATTTGCTCTCCATCCCTCCTATCTTAAGATGCTCATACAAATAATAGGGCATGACATTGACTGAGGCTCCAAGATCAAACAAGAGATTTAAAAAAAACTCACTCTTTATCACACAGGGGATGCACACATTTTGGAGCAACCTGCCTCTCATTTCCAAATTTTCTAATCTTTCCTTCAACTCCCAATTCAATTTCATCCAGCTCATTTTTTTCTTCAAGGTGGTCACTCAATTCCTTCAGAATGAATGACGCTCACCGTCTCTCTAGGATTTAAATCTATAGAACTAGGCAAGGCTCCCTGTTGTCGAGTGGACAGTTGCTGGGAAATTTGCCCAAGTTGAACTTCGATATTCCTAAGGGATGCCTCTATCCCTTGGATGTAGGTATTGTGTCGGGTGATAGTCAATTTAGTCCTACGCATAAATTGAATTGTTTCTGCCTTGAAGGCATTAAAGGCTCCTTCTAAATTTGAAGATTGAGGTTGAAGATTGTTCCCATTATACACCCTTGTTTGTTAGACGAATTGCCCCCATTAAAATTTCTATTATTGTTATTATTACTCCATGAAAAATTAGGATGATTTCTCCATCCAGGATTATATGTGTTGGAGTAGGGGTTGTTCATCATATTATTTTGGTTTGCTTTGTTGTTCCTCAAGAAATTCACTTGCCCAGTGTTTGAAGGAGCAAAGGGGTTGTTTAAGTCACAGTTTTCACTTGAGTGTTTACCCCCTCATAATTTACAGTAAATTTCTTGAACATTATTTGCATTCTGTTCTCTATCATGTTATTCAGGGCATTAATCTTATTTTGAAGAGCTAAGATTTGTTGGTTTCATTAATTTAGTTTGCTTCCCTCTTGTTAGGGTTAAGTCTCTTAGTGGGCCATTGGTAAGCATTGCTGGCCATCTCTTCTAAGAGATCATAAGCTTCTTCATGGGTTTTGCTACTGAGTGATTCTTCGGCAGCTGCATCAATGAGTGTTCTCGTTGGTGCATTCAAGCCATTGTAAAAAGTTTGAACCTGCATCCATTGAGGAAACCTATGATGTGGGCATCGCCTCAGACACTCCTTAAACCTTTCCCAGCTATCATATAAGGTCTCTCCCTCTATTTGGTTAAAATTTGTTATCTCAATTTGTAGCCGGGCCATTTTGGCGGGTGGGAAGTATTTGGCTAGGAATTTCCTAGCCAAGTCATCCCATGTGCGAATGGAATCGCCTGATAACGAGCCGAGCCAACTTTTGGCTCTGTCTCTCAAGGAAAATGGGAATAACCTAAGTTTAACGGCGTCTTCAGAAATGCTGTTAAATCTAAATGTATCACATATCTCCAAGAAGTTGGCGATATGGGCATTAAGATCTTCATTGGCTAAACCCCCAAATTGATTATTTTGGACCATACTAAGAGTGGAGGGCTTGATCTCAAAATTATTGGCTTCAATATTAGGTCTAACTATGGCATGGGGCATCCCTCTAACTGTGCGCAGTGCGTAGTCTCTTAAGGCCATACCCCTTTGTTCTCCTATTGGATTAGCTTCTAAATTATCCATATTAACTTAGTTTCTATTCAGCAAGTGTTGTTCTCTTCTAGCTCTCAAGTAAGTTCGCTCAATTTTAGGATCAAATAAGATATCTACGTTTGCTCTCCTATTCATGCAGTTCACAAATTCAGCTAGACAAAATAATCACAGCAATCAAGTTTAACAATTTAGCAATTCAAATCACCCTAAGAGAGTAAATAAACAATACAATTCCAGCAAACAGTTTTCAGCAACTTGAATTTCCAGCAGTTCAGTTTAGCTTTTAGGAATTTTTGATTTTTTCAATAACAAATAACTAAAGCAAAATCTAAATTAACATTAAAGTTAGCACACGTATAATTACAGCAACTAACAAAAATATATGCAAAGTTAAGTAAGATCTAAAGCACTATTTAATAATAGATTGTACTTAATACAAAACTAAGAAACCGTTCCCCGGCAACACTTGACAGACCTAAATTTTGTGTCTGCGATTGCACGCAAGTGTACGTAGTCCGAAGTAATAATTTGGAATGGTAAGTTCCGGATTTATATCGTCCACAGGGAACGGTGGTTTTGTTACTAAGTTTTATCTACGTTCAATCATGTTTAGACAATTTGTATTTTGGTTTTGGTGTGGTTCCTAATTTAACAAAGCAAATATTAAATTGAAGATACTATTTGATTTAAGAAGAGAGAGTTGGGGATTCATTATGTGACTTGTAAGGATTCGGTGTTGTAATCATGTCATTGCAATTCATAAAGTAATTTTACTATGCCTAATCAATCAAGTGATCATTACTGTCCTTAGATTGGTCCTCTAATTCCAACAAGTTCAAATCTAGTGCACAAGGAGAACACCATGGGGTTCTACTTCGGCACATAGATTCTTATGAGGTCATAGTTAGTTTAATTTCGATTTCCTACATCTAGGTTATCAAAACATTCTCTTAGTTGAATGGATCTCACAAGCTTTGATTCCCACCAATCAGCATCGTGCGCTACACGTGCGGTTTAGCCTAAGGGAGAGGATTTATCGGTCCCAATTGACTATGTCACATCATCCATGGGTGTTCGATGATCTCTCCCTCCTACTTTATTGAGCCGCAGAGCATGATTGAAGGGGAGCTTGGCTCACAGGCTTCAACTTCTCGGATGAGCTGAAAGAGTGGTGCTAATGGGCTTGAGATCTTGTCACGTAGCTCTCAGCTCTATTGCACTCACTCCTTGCTCTAATCTAATCAGTGAGCATTGAAGCACAATTCTTTTAATGTCTTATACAAAGATTTTCATTCCATAGTTAGTTTATTAAAGATTTACATTTAATAATCATTCCAGGCATTCAATAAAAATTAAATATATTTCAGCTCAAATTTTATTCATTGCAAATTCAACATATAAAACCATACGCCTTACTCAGCACATAATCACAGCCCAACCCTCTCCAAGGAGGGTTTAGCCTTCCATTACAATTTCAAGACAACAAGAATATAAAAGAACATGAACCTTGACATCGGTTCACAAATAAAGAAAACAAGATAGGGATGAGAAATGGTACTAGGAACAACCCTGAATTTCTGGGGTTCTCTTGGTTCTTTCTCCTTCCTTTTCTTTCGTTCTCCAAGTTTCTCTGCTTCTCTTTCCTCTTAAACTTGCAATCAGTGAGTATTGGAGCACAAGTCTTTTAATGTTTTATACAAAGATTTTCATTCCAGATTTAATTTATTAAAGATTTACATTTAATAATCATTCCAAGCATTTAATAAAAATTAAATAAAAATTCAGCTCAAATTTTATTCATTGCAAATTCAACATACAAAACTATTCACCATACTCAGCACATAATTACAACCCAACCCTCTCCAAGGAGGGTTTAGCCTTCCATTACAATTTCAAGACAGCAAGAAATATAAAATAATATGCACCTTGACATCGGTTCACAAATAAAGAAAACAAGATAGGGATGAGAAATGGTACTAGGAACAGCTTTGAATTTCTGGAGTTCTCTTGGTTAATTCTCCTTCCTTCTCTTCCGTTCTCCAAGTTCCTCTGCTTCTCTTCCCTCTTGAACTAGCAAAGTCGTTCTGAAATTTTTTCTCTGGAGAGTTCTTATTTTCTTTCCCATAGCAGCTTATAATTTGGATCAATGAATATCAAAATTGGGAACCCTTGTATAGCCTGAAAATCTTTCTTAAATAGGGAAACTCTCAGCCCCTTTTTTCATTAATCCTGAGTGACCTTTCATCTTCCCTTCCTTAAATGCAAACCATTCATGTTTTGCTCCAATAATCCGTTGGGATTTAGCAGACTTTAAGATTAATTCGGTTTTCAAAAGGCTGGGGAAGGCCAAAGGTTAGAATTTGTGGCCTTCCCTATGCTATTATTAATGTGAATTCTAGGCATTTCTGCATCGGCCGCTGTGGCGCACTGCAGCGATCTCATCTATTTTTGTAGAGTTTTGCTCCAGGTCTGCTGTTCTGCTGGGGATCCTTCGTAGCGCGCAGTAGCAGTTTTGTTCGAACTGTTCCGCTGCAGCGCGCTGTGGCGAGTTGAGTTAATTCAGATTCTCGCCACGGCGCGCTGTGGAGTTTGTGTTTCGAATTCACTGTTCAATTAATTTTTCCCTTGATTTCATATGGTTCACCTTAAATGACGCTGCATCCCGCTGTAGCCCACCTCTGCGCGGCTACAACGGATTTGCTTCTAGGTCAGCTTTATTTTTCATGGGGGTTGGTGCGTTGTGGCGCGCTGGGAGCGCCCTATAGCGGTGAAAAATTCTAAATCATGGATTTTTACTGTTCAATTAGTTCTTATAATGTTTCAATTAATATTCTTGAAATGCCGCCGTGGCCCGCTGTGGCGCGCTGTAGGGCACTACTGCGGTTTTCTTCCAGGATGTGCAGGTCAAGTCCAGGTCTCTCCTCTCTACTCATCCGCCATGGCCTGCTGGAGCGCGTTGTGGCAGCTCCAGCTTGCCATCTCTTCAATTTTATCCATAATTTTCTTTTTCAGCTCCAGCTTGCCTTCTCTTCAATTTTTTTCTGAAAATGTAGGAATTCTCATCAATGTATGCAAGTTCATATGGTGTTTTATATATTTTTACTTTTATATTTTACAATAAATTTTGGATTTATCACAACTCTCTTCTAAAGTTTCAAAGTACGATTCATTAGCATGTTTCCCATATAATTTGCAGTCATGCACATTTCTTTTATCCTTGTATATGGGTACACTAGTACTCCTTGTCCATTCATCTAATATTTTTGTCGGCAAAATTATATTAATTAACTTGTCAAGCTTAGAAATTTATTCTAACTCAAACAATTCATTACATCAATAAAGATGTCATCTGATCATATTGCTTTTCCACTCTTTGTATTTTTATAGCATTTCAAACCTTAGTTTTACAACCCTGCCAAATGAAAGTACCATTGTATAATTTTATAACTAAAATCACTCATGTTAATTGCATTGGTACAATTTTATTAAAATAATTAATAATATCCATCTTCTTAAGTTGAATTTTTTATTCTTGAAAAGTAACTTTATGTTTATTGATTTATTTTACTTGAATCAAGCTTTTTGTTTTGATATATCTTAATTTAGCTAGTTATATATATGCCTCCCTTTTAATAATTTTGATTTCTCATATAAATCATCAAAGTTGTAATTTTCATATCAAAAACTATTATCTTCGATTCAAAAAAACCTAATTTATATTTTTTTAATTCTTGACATTCTTATATTAAACCTTTTTAATAACACTTGTAAAATTTTTTGAAACCTTGTTTCCACCACAAAGCATCATAATTATTTGGTGTTCCTTTTTTAAGCTCATCATATATATATTTTACTATCTCTCGAACATAGTTTTCGATCAATTTCTTACTTAAGATTGGTTTTACTAAGAAAATTTTGTTGTCCAAGCATTAAAACATCACTCCTAAAATTATTCATATCCCTTTTCTTAAGATTTCACATTCAATTTATCGGACATATCTAAAGGTCAATATAGCATCTTTTCTTATAAAAATATTAGCACAAGTCTTTTTACACTTTTTAGTTAGACTTGATTTTGAACATTTAAGAAAGGTCATTCTAACAACCTACCTAGAAGTTTAAATTTTGCATTATTTTAGTTTTGGCTCAGAAGTTGTTGTGATTTTCTTACATTTTTCTTGTTTGGGTTTGGGCAATTAATTAGCAAGTTTTGTGGTATTTTGTGCAACT
Organism: Gastrodia elata; assembly: GCA_016760335.1. Taxonomy (NCBI): domain Eukaryota; kingdom Viridiplantae; phylum Streptophyta; class Magnoliopsida; order Asparagales; family Orchidaceae; genus Gastrodia; species Gastrodia elata. The sequence continues at coordinate 32,047,715 of CM028678.1, read as the reverse complement.
ATTGTTGCTTGTACCGTTAATCACAATTAATGGTCTAAACAAATATTTTTGATCATATATACAAGAAAAATGAACAATCATTTAGCTTCACCTATGTTATTGTGACATTTGGCATCATTTTTTGATGATTTGGAGGCTAGTTGTGTGATGCTTGCCCCCAATGTTTTCTCAATGCCTTGTCAATCTTTTTCTGGCTTTAGGTGAGAATGATGTGGCGTGAGAAGAGAAAAAGCGATGCTTTTTTTAGGGACATGGAGGAAGGGAATGTTGTTTTTCACAAAAAGATAGAGAAAGTATTCCATGATTTAATGGTAACTTTTGAGTTTTCATTGATGATGATGATAGCTTGAGCATTTATAAGGGGAGATAATGGGTGAAATTTCTTAGCTCAAATTTCTTTCTTGTTTATCAAAAAATTTTATTTTGTATCTTTTTAGTCAAATGAAGCTTATTTCAACCTATTAAATCTTTATCTTTGCACATTCTGAAGTAAAAAAATAACACCTTCAGATCATTATCTAATCACACTATTTTATCATATCTTAAGTAAAAAAAAATGGAAACACAAAAGCCACATAAAATTTCAAAAAGAAACTCTTCATAATCTTAGTAAACTTTAATTGGAAATTATTCTTTAGTTAATTGCTGTCTATTTTTTTCCTCTTAGAAAACATACATATGTTCTTGATTTAACATCTCCAATCATCAAGTATTTCATTGGTTAATTGCTTTTGGATGATATTCACTTTTGCTAGCATATTAGTAAGATTTTTTGTACCAAATATTTCTTCAATAGAGGAGTTTTATCATTAATAGCTATAGTTTTGTATGATTTATTTATTTGGTTTAGTTAATGGTTGTTAGTATATTCTTTGGTTTAGTTTTATACATAATTATTTTGCTAAACAAATGCATTTTGACTGTCAAAGCACATTGTTACTTGCCCAAGACGTTTTCTTAAAAATTTGCTTAGCATTTGATCTCTTTTCTTCATTTGTTATTATCATATGCTCATCTTGGTTGAAAACATACGCTCTTTTGAAGTTGTCACATAAAACTAATATCTATCTCGTTAATTTTAAAAACAAATCTACTAACACTTTTTTGATTGTTGAGGCATTTATATAGAGCTGCATTTGAATAGTTCTTAGACATAATTTATTTTTTTTGAAGTAAGGAGTCATTTAGTTTGTAGTAAAGAGTCATTTAAATCGATTTCAAATATTGTAGAAATAATTTAACAACTTTTAAATATTTTTTCAAGGTCTTACCTTGAAGTGATTCATGAGCTATGTTTAGCCCATCACATACCATAAAATACGTCAAATTATTAACATTTAATGCATATGGTATTGTAGATATTTTCTTTTCCTCTTCGGTCTCTGACAACTGTTCTTTGGATAATTTGAAAGGTCCTTATAGAGGCGTGCATTTAGAATTTGAATTTCTAACATTGAACATACACTATTTTCTTAAGATATTTTTTCTGAGATAATTTAGGGTCCTTGTAGATATTTTTTGGACATTGCCATTTCAAGGATTTATATAATGACTTCTAAGTTTTGTACTCCAAATTTTATGGATAATTGTGTCTACAACTTGTAGTGATTTGGTTCATGTTAAAACAAAATAATTTAGAGTCTTGAGTAGAATTACTTTATATTATAATGTTATTTTTCTTGTAGATCTAAAATTGAGTGTATAGAGTATATGTTTGATTATTACAAGTGCCATAATATTGAGGACGTAACTTTGAGGATCATGTGATCAAGAAGAGTGAGAGGATTAAATACCTTGGTTGAACTATACTAAAATAAAGCAGGCGACACAATTAATATGATCCAAGCTAGTTAGATGAAATGGAACAGTGCTTTTGGTGTGGTGTGTGATCAAGAAATATCACTTAAATTAAAAAAAAGTTATAGTGCTGCTAGAAGGCCAGCAATGCTATATAGTACAGAATGTTGGTGTACAATGAAGAAACTTATTTAAACAAAGTGTTACGGAGATGGTGATGATGCTAAGGTGGTTGAGTGGGCCTACTCAATTGAAATGGTTAAAAAATAGTTCTTTAATAATAAGGTTAGGGTGACTCTAGTGGTGGATAATGTTAAAGATTGTTGTTTTAGATGGTTTGGGCATCTAAGCATATTGACCTTTTGATGCCTTATTAGAAAACTTGAGTTTATGAATTTTGCTCATGTTATAAAAGGAAGACCAAAAGCATTAGAAGAAATTATTAGAAAGAATTTTCCTTATTTAAAGCTTAGGGAGAGGGTTCTATTTAATCATGCACAATAGAAACAAATGATTATATAGTCGATTCTAGTTAGTGGGACTGAGGTATAGTTTGTTTGGTTGCTTGTTTTACTTCTACAGCAAGTTGTTCCCATATATACTTTTTTGTGTAATAAGTATTATATTTTTATAAAGCAGTAGAATGATATAATAGTTTGCCAACTCTTGATGCAGCAATAATGGCTAATTCAAATCATATAAGCTTATTATTATTTGAGATGAACTCATCAATTTCATGTATTGTTTAAACCCATATAAGCTCTTTTTCAATTGCATATAGAACTATTTTTTCTTAGAATATTGAATCATTCTGGTAAAAGCTTGCCTTTACATTCAGTTGCTCCAGATAAATATTTTCAGCAGCAACAATTCTATGAATTACTTCGATGGAAGTCAACTTGATTGCATGGGTGAACACTTTTGTAAAGCAATGATAGCTATCTTATGGTAACGTGGCAGCTGCTCGCAATGGAAAATCTTTGATGTTGAGCAGGAGCATCATTACAAAACACTCAAAACTGGGATTGTTGTGATTGGATGGAAAATTCAAATGTTGATTGTCCTGGAAATTATGTCGAGCTCTCAACTGATTTTATCTTCAAGGTAAAACTTAATGTTTGCATGTAAATATGATGTAGATTCGTAGCTCTTGACGAGAGCAATTAGGTGTTGAAGCTGGCGATTTTTTGATTGGCAATTATGTGTGAAGCAAAAATTTGGTACGGTGTAGTCAAGAGTTGTGGCCTTGTGGGATTAACGGAGGATGACAATGAAATTCCTCTCTTTGAAGGAATTGTTCTCGAGACTTATGATTGTTGCCGTAGCTTTTAGATTTTTTAATTTGTCTACTTGTTTGATGGATTTCAATGATTGGTGCTTGCCTGCCACCATCCTTGCTCATGGAGGTATGTGGATGTGGAAAAGAATATGGGGGCTGGACTTGTACTTGTCTGGTTTGACTTAGATCTGCTTGTTCAAATGTCAAACATGCTGGAAATTACATGATTTTTTAAATTGAATTTAATTCGTTGAACCACTTTGTCTAGATGTAATTTTGCAAAATTTGAATCTTAATTGCTTTTAGCATTTATTTTGAAGTTATCTGATTTTGAGATTTCTGTTCAAAAATTTACCCGGAGATTTGTGTTTGATGGAAATGATTGCACAAATCATACAGCTGTAAGGCTGTCTTTGAGATGACTACGTTGCATTCTCTTTAATGTTTGTTACTCTACAATTTGCTACTGTGCTTTTTATAAGTTTTAACAGTAGGCGTGTACTTTTAAGTTGCACCTTAAATTCTGTTCTCAAAAAAGGTTCTAATTAATTATTTTTATGAACGCATACTTAGTTTGAATCTCTTACACCCAGTTGCAAACGTTTCTATGTGCTATGGCAATTAGGCACACAAAAAATGTTATGATCTTCATCAGCGTGCTGGTGCAATTAAGCTATCCATGTATAACTCGTTTTGTTACTTTAATTTGTTTATTTTTGTATTGAATAATTATTTTAGGCTTTTATTTGCTGTCACTTTTGCAGGCGGTCTGTTAATACATTTATCTGTTTTATATCTATTTAGTGCTAACTTTTCAGCATAAAAGCACTTCATTTACTAGATGTAAGCTTTTTCAGGTTTACGAACGCATTAAAGCACCTCTGCTCACGCTAGTGAGCTCTGGTAGTCCCGAGCAATCATATGCTGTATTGAGCCACTTGCATCTATTAGTGATGCGAGCTCCGATTTTGTTCTCTTCAGACTACAAGCACTTCTACTGCCAATACAGTGAGCCATCGTATGTGAAAAAGTTAAAGCTTGAGATGTTGACTGCAATAGCAAATGAGAGCAATACCTATGAAATTGGTGCACTTTCTGCTCAATTTTCTTAATGCAGATATTTTCCCATCAGTCCCTAATTGTACTAATTTTCTGCCATATTGTTTTTTTTTTTGATATTTTGTTTTCAGTGACTGAGCTTTGTGAATATGTTGCGAATGTTGATGTTTCTATTTCGAGGGAGTCAATCAGGGCAATTGGTAAAATTGCATTGCAGCAATATGATGTTAATGCGATTGTTGATAGACTTCTTCTGTTCTTGGAAATGGAGAAGGATTATGTGACTGCGGAGACCCTTGTAAGTTCCTTTGTAGTTGGCATTTCATGTTTCGATTATTATTTCTTGTTTTACTTGTTTTGAAATGTGCAATTAATTAATTTTCACTGAAATAAATTAAATTCCAGTTATTTGGAACGATATACAGGTTTTAGTGAAAGATCTTTTGAGGAAGTATCCACAATGGAGTCATGATTGTATTGCAGTGGTTGGAAATATTAGTTGCAAAAATGTCCAAGAACCCAAAGGCAAAGCAGCTTTGATATGGATGCTTGGGGAATATTCCAATGATATGCTTGATGCTCCTTACATTCTTGAAAATCTCCTGGAGAACTGGGATGAGGAGCATGCCCCCGAGGTAATTCATTTCATGGCAGCAACAAATTTTTTTTGGCTTGATTCTGTTCCATTACTGATATAGATATGGATTCGTTGTGTTACTATTTTGTGGGGTATCTCAAGATTATAAACTTGTTTTTTGTTGCAGTGGCTTGTTTATTTATTGCTGAGAAAACTATCAAAATGGTCTATTGACTACTGCAATTTGTTCATTTTAGCCTTTGACACTTATAATATATACAAGAGTCAAGAACTAAAATGAACAAATTACAAGAGCAAGAGATCATTTTGACAATTGTCTCATTTATTGCTCCTCTTACTGCTCATTCAAATGTTCCAAATATTAACCTTGAAAGAAAATTAATAAACATTGTTGTAAAGGTTGTGTTAAGCCATTAAAGACAAACTTGCTTTACCAAAAAAGCATATTCTTTATAAGTTGTCATTACTGCAAAGTGTCTCCTTGTTTGCATGGATCTTACATAAATCAATTTTTAAGTTGGCATAAAACACTTTTGGGTGATGCCGTTTATGATAATTGCTTTATTCTGTGGTTAGACAAGACTATACTTTATAATTATTTAGGTCTATTTCTTCTGTTCTATAACTGAGCACTATTGGTGTATCTAACGATTTTCTCTTAATTTGAATATCATGCGACATTATTCATTTTAAGCTATTCTCAGTTTAGGAAAGAAATACTGAATTATTGCTGCATTAAGATTATCTATTTACTATTTGATGTATCATTTCATCATTGCAGAGGAGTATTAGCATGCTTACAGTCATTTACTTTCTAAAATTTTGAGAAGTTTTCATACAAGCATTATATGTGCTTATATACAAACACATATATATTTGGTGAATTTGTTGAAATTTTAATTATAAAGATGGTTATGGACAAATATTTGATGGTAACCACTAAAGAAACAAAATAAAATAAAAACTAAAAAAACAAAAACATGAAAAAATTGTTACCAACTCCTAAAGATTCACACAAAGAAAGAATAAATTAAAATAAAAGAACACAAACGAAAGTAAAATCATAACCCTTTGCTTTTGCTTCTGGGATAGCTGTTCCTTTTTACCAATTCTCGAAAGAGTTTGAGTTGATTCGAGGCAGACTCAACTCGAAAATTTTGAAATTGAGTATGGGCTGACTCGACTCAAAGCCAACCCTAGGCTTCATTGAAAAATTTACTCTTATGACCTAACCAAAGTGGGGGCGGCTTATGCACTTTTCAGAGCTATCAAAGCTGGATTCTTTTTCATTTCTACATAAATATTTTGATTCAAAATCCCTTAAGTTTAGTTTGTTGGGTTCTTGATGGGATAAACTTAGGGTTGGATTCTATTTGAGTTTGGTCTAGTCAGGTCAGGCTCGAACTTGAATTTTTTGAGTTGAGTTTGACTTGTACTTGACTCGAATTTCGAATCAACTTCGAGTCGATTCAATTTAGACTCAAAATAGTTCGAGTTGACTTGAACTTGATTTGAGTTAGACTTGAGATATATAAAATAAAACACCTTATACCTTTTGCTGAAAACATTTCGTAGCCCGTTGGTATTGCTGTCTTTGTTTCATCCAAGGGACCCTGGTTCGATTCTTGCGATGGCCAAATTTGTGCTTTTTAAAAAAAATAGATTTTCTTATAAAATAGCGCTCATTTGCATTTAATGGGTATCGAACCCGAGACCTGACCAAGGAGATGGAGAACTTTACCATTGGCGCTGCTAATATTCTCTACTTTTATATCGATGCTGTATATCTATATTTTGTATTTATTTTATATATTTCGAGTGACTTTAATCCAATTCGAGTCGAGTTGAGCCAAACTCGAACCCGACTCGAATTTAGTTCGACTCAACCTATTCAACTAGAATGAACTCGAAATTTCGAGTCGAGTTTGATTTCGGCTTAAAGTTTGAGTGATTTTCGAATTTCGGGTTAAATTGCTAGCCATAGGTAGGGCTTGCAATTTGACCCGAAACTCGAAATTCGAACTACTCAACTAAAACTCGAGACATTTTGACTCAGCTCGAAAATTTTTGAGTCGATTTCGAGTCGTATGTCTTAACTCGAACCCTATTTAAAATAATTTGAAATGACTCGAACTTGAATTTGAACTCGAACTCAAACTCGAATAAGTTCGAGCATGGGCTGACTAGACTCGAAGCCAGCCCTAGCATAGGTAAACTTATCATATTCAGGTTGTGTTGTTATGTTTGACAATGTGTCTCTTCTTCTTGCATGTAGTATTTAGTATACAATCGGTATTTATTATGCCCATATATATTAGAGGAAAATAAAATTTGATTAATCTCCAACGTTCAATATTAGATTTTAGACAGTTTAGATTCTCACAATCTTCTATTAGAATATTTCTGTTTTTCTTTTAAGAATTCCAGGGACTCGTTAATTTTGATATGTTATTGTGTGGATAAAATTATCCATATCTGCATACGAAACAATTACAACTGGCCTAATGGTATTTATTTTCTTAGTCTCTTTGTAATCCTTGTTCGATTTCTAGAAACAGTACATTAAAAGTTTGCCTTTTAACTTTTATGTATACCAATTTTTGTCATTTTGAAGGTTCGATTACATCTTTTAACTGCGGCAATGAAATGTTTCTTTAAAAGACCTCCTGAAACACAAAAGGCCCTAGGTACTGCTCTAGCTGCTGGTCTGGCTGATTCCCACCAGGTACTTATTCCATTTTTATCGGTGGTGAGAAATTTGATTATTGTATTGGAGTTTTCCTTCATTTTAGAACATCATTGTGCTAGCTTTATTAAATAATGGCTATTTGCATGCAGGATGTTCATGACAGAGCCTTGTTCTACTACAGACTTCTGCAATATGATGTATCTGTGGCTGAACGTGTGGTGAACCCACCCAAGCAAGCAGTTTCAGTTTTTACTGATACCCAAAGTAGTGAAATTAAAGATCGCATATTTGATGAATTCAACACACTATCAGTTTTATACCAGAAGGTATTGAACGTAACTTTAGCCGTCCATCTAAATTTATACTTCCAGCACTTTTTTAAGATGTTTTGATGAGAATGGAGACAGAATGTTGAAAGAAAAACTCTTAATAAAATTGTTTTGGATGTATTTTCATTTGGCTTATTGTACTATAATTGAAAATTCTTTTCATTTATCTATATATTTTCTATTAGAATTACTTCGATGCTGTCAATGGTAGTTATAAGATCTTAATTAAAACTGATGAAGTACAAAGCATAGGGAATACTAACTAATAAATATTTAAACAATCTAATTAAGTGTACGAATTGTCATATATATGGATGTATTTAAATAAAGTCATTATGAAATTAGTGTTTAAAGAAAAATGCTTTGCTTTAGACGACTTTCCTATTTCAAGATTTGAACTGATTTGTGAGTTGCCAGGGTATTATTTTAAGGGCTCCACTACTTTGCTCCCTAGGGAGCCAAAAATGCGTGAAATCCACACGGTTTCTAGTCAAAAAATAAATTACGGCCTTTCAATACCGGGAGGGGGAGCACAATTTTTTTTGGTGGGGAATCATTTTCCTTTTCTAATTGGCAAATTTTTTTTAGAAATTTGAAGATTAATCTTCAACATCGTTAGGGCTAACTGCTTTAGCTTGCTTTTTTTGATATATCCTTGGTTTCAAATTTCAAATTCTACTTGTAAATTCAGTTCAGCCTTAAATTGCTTTTAATAGAGATTTTGATTCAAATTTGTTTCACTACCGCATTAAAAAGTAACAGCAGATTCACTCATCGTAATTAGATGTATCTTGATATTTTAACTATAAATCATCTTTATCATCTAAAATGTCCTTAAATGAAAATTTTAAATTACTTTTCAGTTTACAAGGTCATTTGATTATACATCTTGATGAGTATTTAGCATGCGTTAAAAGGAGAAGGTACTTATTTATTTTAGGGATTGTTATCAAAATTGCATTACTCAAGCATAACAATTTTACCAAGCTACGATTAGGACTTGACTCGATGAGTTGGCAGCTCTGAGTTGGGAACTTGCCAGATGGGGTAAAAGTAAAACTTATTATTGTCAATTATTTTCTTGTAAAATATTATTATAACATAATATGGTTCAATAAGGCTGAAAAGAGATTTTAACAACCCAAAATAAAATCATAAATGAAGAACAGTAATTCTGACCTTATTTCTTGAAATAAATATTATACCATTACAAATCAATTGAAAGAGAACTAAAACGACAAAGCTTGACTATTGCTCTATTTGTTCCCACCAACCTATAGGTTTGATTTTCCTTCATGTTAGCCATAATACTAGTTTTAATTGATCTGTAAAATTGTTATACAGCATAAGTTTCCAACAAATTTATGGATATACTATATTGTTGTCCAACAAAACAAAGAAATAGCAATGTGCTTGCAAGTATGTATGACTAAATTGTAAGTAGTTATACAGAAACATGTTGTAAAAATAAAGATAGTTGAAAGAAAGGTGTTGCATGAAGTTAATAAATAACTGATATGGTATGTTGGTTCTATGGTTTGTATAATGACAAATATTTTGTCTTTAATTTTCTGGTTTATAATTGTTTTGATAACCGTGAATTTTTATTTTTCACCCCAATAATGCTGCCTCTTCAAATTAGTGAAGGGAGTTTTTCAAATGGTTTTTTCGACTTTGAGTTATTCACGTAAGTACCAAAAAGAACATCATAAGTGCTCTACTTACATGTGTGGGATAGCATACCTAGCCATCTATAGTGTGACGTCCTTTTGTCATCACTTCTAGCTTCTATATTTTAATAGTTAATGTGTTTTATGGAAACTAATTAAACTATGAAGTGTACTACTCAAAAATGTGTTATAAAAGAAAAGGAGGAGCAGGTTGGAGGAAGGCGCCAGCCCCTCGGGCTGGCGCTACGGCGCACCGCGGCGGGCGCCAGCCCGAGAGGCTGGCGCTACGGCGCACCGCAGCGGGCGCCAGTCCGTGAGGTGGGCGCTACAGCGCACTGTAGCGCTCACGACCTGTTTTGCCAAGTTTTGAGCAGTGTATATATATTTCTTAACCCGTTTTTAGGGTTAAGTTTTTTGAGATTCAATTAGCCCCTATTTTTGATTTTTAGTGTGGTGGCTGCTCCATTTGCAAGGAAGAAGAAACTCCTAAAGGTCTTGTAAGAGTTTGTAAGCCCTAAAATCAGTGTAATCCCCTATTTCTATATAGTGAAACTCTTGCTCTCCTCCCCGTGGATGTAAGTGTTAGCACCGAACTACATAAATCATTTTTCTTGTGACTGTGTTTGTGATTGCATGTGATTGTTCATGCTTTATTTTGGTTTACTTAATATTTTCAAGTATTTTTCCGTATTGATTTAAACTCTAAGAGATCCCAACAAAATGTAACATGAAATTTTAGTTTAAACTGAAAATCAAATATTGACTTGGAATATAAATGTTATGTTGAACTCTTAAAATGTTCTGGGATTCAACTTTGGTTAGTAGGGATGGAAATCCAATAGAATTTCAAGTATTTCAAACCTGATTGTATGACTAGCTAAGTCACTCGATTGATTAAAACTAAGTAACTTTTCATCTTAAACATGATTGTATGACTAGCTGATAGCATTCTAAGAATTCTGTAATAAATTTGCTGACTCGAATAATTAAGATAAATAGATGCTTACTGTCAAGTAGAATCGTAATTACTCATTTGCAGATTCCTAGGAACTTGTAGAGGCATCTACCTCAAATGTAATTCCATCATCACTTCTAATGAGGAATGCACCTAAAAGATATGACTTTATGGTGCTAAGCCCTTCTAAAATTTGAAATAACTTGCAAACGAATTAGGAACCTTCACCGACTTTTATTCTTAAGCTTTTCATCATAATCAAGCTTAGACTTCAGAATATCAGAGTATTTTTTATAAGTAATTGCTTTACTGCTGATTTTGTATTGGAGGAAGTGGAAGGATTGAAAGTTTCTTTAAATTTTCTTTGGTTTAAAATTCTTTTCAAAGATTTAAGAGAAAACTAAAATAAGACCATTTGTAAATCTCTTTCATATTTATGTATATTGTCCTGTATGAATCATGAGATATTTATTTTGTCACGTGTTGCAAAAATTGAAATCTGAACTGTTATTATGATTTGTGGAGTTTTTTTAGTAGTAGAACTATATGGAGGATTGTCAATTGATTTGTTTCAACTGGACTATAGCTTTGATTGTTGAATTGATTATATTATTCTAACAACTACCTGGGTTTTGCTGATGATCGTTGGATTTTTTTGAAGATTACAAGACTAAAGAAGTATTATGAAAAGCCATGAAAATATGCTTTGAGCAAATGACAAATAAAGGTGCTTCAAGAAGTGTTTTATATGTTATTTATGAAAATAAAACTCAGGTTTGCCGTTGTTTTCATAAAGGTTCTATATGGAATAGTGTGGTGCTTATTTTGGGCTTGCATCAGGGAGTTATAAGAACTTTCTAATTATAGATTTTTATTATTTTTGATTTTGTGCCTAAGATATCATCATAGATTTATATGTTAATAACTTTGATCTGATAAGATATATGCTAAATTTTCAGAAGTTTTAAAATTTTGCCATTTGTAAGCAAGGTCAAGCTACCCAAATAAATTTTTACTGCGCGATGGTTTAGGTATTGCAATCTACATGGGGAAGGCCATGAGTTCACTAAGCAGCGTATTCTCAATAGGCTCAATCAATTTAAAATCTTCTAGGCTATCAGTGCTCCCTCGTGAAGCATCAAATTCTCAGATACCAGCCTGCCATCTTTTAAGATCATTTATAATGATGTTGTTATCATGTTTGGAGTGATGTCTCTTAAACATCTTTTTCATGGCCTTGTGTAAAGATTGAGGATCCATCCTCACAATTTCCCTAGTTAATGCTTTCCCATTGGCTTTTCAAGTGAAAAATTGTTGGCTAACTTGCTCACGCAATTGCATGTGTCGCCTCAAGTAATAGTGTGAGCAGAGTATCATCCTTTAAGGATTGGCTTACTTTATCAACATTTAACCTCCAATTTTTATCTATAAAAATAGAAGACTAAAGTGCAAGTTAATTAAATGACTGCAAATACTGAGAAGCAATTCAGAGGAATGCAGCTTAGGATTGTAGTGATCATTTATTACTTATGATTATTTTGATTAACCGTTCACTAACCATTTACCGACAAGCTTGGAATGCTTAAATCATTTTATTTCTTTCTCGGGAGCTTACAACTCATTTATTTGCTTACCTTTTCTCCCTTTGTGCAAACACTTGAATAGCAATCAAAATAAACTTCAAATTGTTGCACAAAACTTACGTATATCTCTATCCTAAGTTTGATCTTCAATGGAGATCATAAACACCCACAAATCAGCTTTGAAAAATGTAGGGCTTTGGTTTCTCCCCAAACCAGCAGTCCCTTCTCTTCTATAATAGAGATGACTCTTCTCAGACAATGAGGTCAACTTCTGTCTTAGCTATACCCATAAATTACAGTCTGTTCTCCTTTCGCTTATAACTGCTGCCCCCTCAATGAGCAGCTATTAGGCTGCAGTTGTGTAATTTCCTAGCTCCACTTAAGAACATCTGTACCTCCTAATGCAACACGAGAGCGTGTGATGACACGAGCATACTCAAAAAACCTGAAGGAGATATCGGATTATGACGGAATGTATTTGTGGATCCATTTTATTTATGTATTTTATGTTTGCATTTATGTTATTCTAGCAAAAATGTTTTTATGATGTTTTAATATGTGTGCATCAGAAATGTAAAGGGTCACCTGGGAAAGTGTAACAGGACCTTATTGTCATTATTAGCGCTGCTAGGTTGGAATTAGGGTATTGTAATTATATTTATATATCTCATGTAAACCCTATTTGTTGGGCATTTGAATGATAATACAATTTTTTTTGGCTTGAGAGCTTATTTGGTGTAAATAACCGAAGGAACTTCTCTTCGGTGTGCATAACCGAAGGCTTTGAAGGTGTGCATTGCCTTCAAGAGCCCAATCTGTGGATAATCTTAGGGTTATATTTATTTTATTATTATTGTTTGTTTGATATCATAATACTTTCTGTTAGCTTTCATTTCCACCTTGTTTCGCCCAAATCTGCTCCCGTTTCGATCTCGAAAAACTTCTACGGAACCAATGCAAAGTCTGCTGTGATCTCGCTTCGCTGCCCATGATTCCCTTAAACATCCATCAAATCATACAAAACAAAATCTTGCAGTTTTCTAACATCCACGACAACATTCTCTTAAAATTTTGCATCAATCTGACATCATTTGGTCCACCAAAAGCCTTCCGGAAGTTTTCCAAATCATATCTACAATCCTACCACTTTAAATCTGCCATTTTTGGTATTGTAGACAGATTTATTGGCTAGGGATGTAGAGAATTTCATCTTGAAAATTTGCATATTTTTTTGTAATATTTGGAATTTGTTTAACCCTGTTTCTACCCCAAAATTCCCAAGGGAGTCATTTTTTTACGACTAGCAGCCGCCGCCGCCATTGCTGGGTGTCGTCGCCGTTGAACCGACGAGACCCGTGTTGCACTTAAGTAAGGGTGTGTAATACTCAAATAACCCACTTTGCTGTGATTGAGTTACATTTGAGTCGCATTTATTGTTTTACTTACTATACATTTGTTTTAATCTAGCTTATTTATATTTTATTCATTCATCTATTTTACTGCTTAGAGTAATTGTTGCATATTGTTTGGAAACTTTTGCATTTAAAGAGCAGCATGGCTAACAACCACAAATTTAGGCAAGTCTTGGAAGTAGTAAATGTAAGAAATGACTAATATCCTCCACCACCACTTGAATATCCTACACATCAAACTTGAACTAGGGATGATTCTACTTATGAGATTAAACTCAATCTAAACTATGTGAAAGGTAGAGTTCCTAGGAAAAATAATTTTGAGGATGACTTTGGTGACATGTATCTTAGAGGACTTGATTGTCGGAGAGGAGATGATATTTGTGGGATACCTATGACTGGTCCATCACTGAGATGTGGTATATGTGAAGGAGATCACCATAAAAAGATATTCTGAACATGATTAAAATAAAAACTCCTACGAATGTTGACACCCACGACCTTGATCATTTTCTAGATTGGATGACCCAAATCAAGGAGTTGTTTGAGTGGCACGACTTGGATGATTACCAATGAGTTATATTCGCTAGAAAGAAGCTGATTAGTCACACCAAAATCTCATGGAATATTTATGTCCAAAAAGAAATGAGTGATCATAGGAGAACATTTTGGATTGAGGGACAACTATTGCCCACATTATCATCACAGGCAACTTCGCACGAAGTTCCTTACACTTAGGCAAGACACTATGTCAGTTACCTTGCAAGGACTGATTGTCAGTACTTAGATTAGCAATTGGCCAATAAATTTGTTATGGGCTTGAGGGTAGACATTAGACATCAAGTTGAAATGAGCGATCCCCAAACTGTAGATGATGCACTACATGATGCCCTTCTCATTGAGTCCCATTTAAAGGTATTGACCTCTAGGGTGAAACCCCTCGACTAGTGCTTTCAAATCTATTCAAAAGCCTACTTCACCTAGTGTGTCCACTAAGACTCCTGTTACTCAAATGGGTAGATTTGTGCGTGATATTGTTTGTTATAGGTGTAAGCAGAATGGGCACCTTAAACATGAGTGCAAAGCAGTCCTATCCACTATAATTGTTGAAGAGAAGTGGGAAATGATGAATTAGAATCTGTTCATGGTGATGACAATGTTGAAGTTATTGAGGAAGAAGATGAGACATATCAGGGAGTAGTTAGATGCCTCAGTACCTCGTTAAGAGAGGAAGATTGAAGACAAAGGAATATTTTCAGTGTCAATGAAACCATAAAGTTTTATCCTTCCAAGCCTAAACTAAAAGCCATTGTACCTGCTTCAGGGTTCCTTTCTTCGACATCTACTCAATTTACTAGTTCTACACCTTCTACATCTTTTGTATCAAGGACTTGTGCTAATGGAAAATCCACACCTTCACAATCAAAAAGAGTGGCCAAACTTCATCTTATTACTATTTCCACCCCTTCGATTACATCGGATGCACAATCCATGATCTTACCTAAAAGGTTGGAGTTTAACCTCCCTGAGCTAACTGTTGATATGGTAAGATATCACACTATTAGGAGAGAGTTTAGTGATTTAGAAGGGGTACAATTGTTGCATGTGAAAGAAGTGGTGCCTACCCCTGATGATGTTATTATTCCTTCTCTCGTAGCTGATCTCTTGAAGGATTTTTCAGAGACATCACTTGAGGATCTTCTTGATTGCTCACCTTCTCTTATGGACATTCAACATGTTATTGATTTAGTCTTTGGATCACAATTACCCAACCTACCTTATTATTGATTAAATTCAGTAGAGCAAGTTGAGCTTCAAAGGCAAGTTGATGAATTATTAAAGAAAGGATTTTTTTGGGAGAGTTTGAGTCCTTGCATTGTTTAAGCTTTACACCCAAGAAGGATGACACTCGAAGAATGTGTGTTGATAATCATGCTATCAATAAAATCACAATAAAGTATATATTTTCCATCCAATGGTTAGACAATATGTTAGATCTTGTAGCCAACTCTCGATTATTTTCAAATATTGTTTTAAGAGTGGCTATCATCAGATTCGTATTCGCTCTGGTGTTGAGTTGAAGACCGCATTCAAAACATTTGAAGGTCTTTATGATTGGATGGTGATGCCTTTTGGTCTTTCTAATGCACTTAGCACATTCATGCACTTATTGAACACAAACTTTCAACCTTTTTTAGGAAAATTCCTTGTGTTCTACTTTGATGATATATCGATATTTAGCATTGACACAAAACACCATTTGGAACATCTTAGGCTTGTTTTTGAAAAACATCATGAGGAAAAACTTTACATTAATTAGAAGAAATCTTTATTCACGTAGCCTAAGATGACTTGTAATGACCCTACGACGTTACTTTTCAAATTTGGTCAAATCCCGCCTTAAACATCAGGACCCCGGGGAATTTCAAATTAGGGCAAATAAAATTTCCTTTAAATAAAAATAATTTTTAGATCAAAGTGCCATTGTTTGGGAGAATTCAGATAACAGAAACTTCCGCTTTATTTTTCTGAATTATTTAAATCCAATACATTGAGAAAATTAAATATGTATCCAAATTCATTGATTTTCATGTCATTATATTAAGTATATTATTTAAAGGCTGCTTGAAATATTTCATCGATTTTTGAACACCGATTCGACCTCAATTAATTTTTGAAGTTTCAAACTTCAGAAATTAATTAAAAATAAAATATTTGTCTGAATCAAAAATTTTTGGTGCGAGGGTGTTCGTTACAACGTAGCACACATCAGTGTCAAGTTTCGTTATTTTTGGACGCCAAACGATAAAAAATGCAAAAAATTTAATCTTAAGTAATTTTCTAAATGTTCCTTCACATTTCCTTACTCTTGTTTAATATGCTTTTTCCGCTTAGCATCGCACAAATTAAAAATACTTTTAAAAGTCACATAAAATGATATATGAACAAGTTTGGATAAGTGTGTAGCAAGGGTTTCATGTCGATATATTTTTAATCTAATCGGATAACTGCTAAGACGGGGCTGTCCGACATCGGGAGTCATAAGGAGCCTATACTGATAAGCCTTTGAGGGGGCAGATATAGAGGGAAGTTGGGATATGTAACACAAAAATAAATCCCAATTTTTCTCGATTTTGTACTTGCCCAACAAAATCATATTTTGCCTCAGATATCAAATGCCAAAATTCTATATTTATTTTTGTGACTGCAATTATTTTTATGCTAAAATTTCAGTGCAACTGAAACATGTTTACAGGGATGACATCTATCAATAACGTGCCCAGATTAGGAGTTCGTCATAGAAGAAAAGTGCTAAGAACCAAGCAACGCTGATACTGCTTCCTGCTGAGTTATCGCTCTTTTTGACTCTTTTTAAAAGTTTGTAACTTTATATTTTGATTCTTGTAATCAAAAGACTTTGAATTAATGAATAAATGAGTTATGTTTGATGTCTATATATTTCTCTCTTAAATCACTCAATATGATCATGCGGTTAGAGAATTTGTTATTCACACAACTGGTGCTGGATTAGCTTCCGCTGACTCAGCACCGGGTCATCACATAACTCTCTTGGGATTTATTGTCTTGTCATTAGGGATATAGCCAGACCCATCCAAGATCCAATCAATTTTGAACTGGCCGACTCCTAAGAGTTTCCACGATGTGAGGAGTTTTCATGGTTTGGTGAACTTCTATAAGAGTTTTGCGAGAAATTTTAGCACAATTATGAGCCCTATCAATGATATTTTGAAACAAAATAAGTTCTATTAACTGTTAATGTCGAGATGGATTTGATACACATTAAGAAACTCATGACTACATCTCCGGTACTTAAGTTATCTGACTTTAATAAGGACTTTGAAGTCTCTTGCGATGCATCTGATATTGACATTGGAGGAGTCCTTTCTTAGGATAACCATTTCGCTGCATTCTTTAATGAGAAATTTAATGACGCTAAGCTACGATATTTGACATATGACTGAGTTTTTTGTGATCATTCAATCATTAATATATTGGAGGCATTATCTTTTGTATCAAGAATTTATCCTCCACACAGATCGCCAAGTATTGAGGTTTAGTAATCAACAACAAAAAGTTGAATCATAGATGTGCTAAGTGGGTCTAATATTTACAAGATTATACTTTTGTCCTCGAGCACAAGCCTGGTGCCGAGAACAAACCCGCTGATATTTCATTTAGAGTCGCTTTGGTGATTCTATCATTCATTAGTAATATGTCGGGCGTTGATCGCCTATGGGATGACTATTGTGTTGACTATTATGTTTACCCTGACTTTCATTTGATATATTCTGAATCTCATGAGTATGAGTTACCTCACCATTTGTCATATTACATTGTAGGTGGTTATCTTTTTTGGGCTCTTTGTTGTGCATTTGTACCTCCCTGTAAACCTTTCTAATTAATGAATTGCATTCTGGTGGCATAGTAGGACACTTCAGAAGGGACAAAATTATACATTTGGTAGCTAAATTTTTTGCCATCATTAAAAAGAGATATGAATAAGTATGTTTTTAAATGCTTAGCCTGCAAGAGGGCTAAGTTGCAAAAGCAGAGATCGGAGAAATACATTGCCTTACCTGTGCCATATCGATCAAGGGAAGATTTATCCATGGATTTTGTACTAGGACTTCCTAGGAATACCACCACCATGATAGCATTTATGTAGTGGTCGATTGGTTTTCCAAAATTGTTCACTTTATCCCATGCTCAAAAATATATGATGCATCCCATATAACTAGATTAATTTTCAGGGAAATAGTTAGGCACTATGGATTACCTAACACTATTATGTTTGTGATAGGGATGTAAAGTTTGTCTCATACTTCTGGAAGATCTTATGGCACCTTTGGTACTTTTCTAAAATTTTCTTCTGCGTTCTACCCACAGATAGATGGACACACTCAAGTGGTTAATAGAACTTTAGGAAATCTATTGAAAAGTTTTGTGAGTGATAATTTGGGTACTTGAGATCTTCAATTGTTGATTATAACACTGTCTCTAGGACAACTAAGTAGACACCATTTGAGATTATTTATAAGTTTAATTCTAGAAAACTAGTAGATTTAATTAGTTTACCTAGCCATGCTTATTCAGACACTGTCTTTACATTTGCAAAGGATTTTCATAAAATGCATCATGAAATAAGAAGTTAAATTAAGGAATCAAATGAAAAATATGCAATTAAGGATAATATTACTAAATCATGTAGAACATTTAATGCAGGTAATTTTGTGCTTATTTGCATTCGCTCAAAGTGTTATTTCACAACAAAACACAAGAAATTGTTTGCTAGAGCGACTGAACCATGTAAGATATTTAGGAAGATTGGGCCAAAAGCATATTTGAATTATTTGCTATGAGATATGTTAATTAGTTATGCATTTAATATTGATGATTTAATTCTATGTACTAATGAACTAATACAGGAAAATATAGGTGCTACTTTTGAGGAGTTGATTTGTAAACCCTTACATGTATATCCTAAACCTTTGTTCTTTGATGTTGATGTTATAATATCTAATGAGGTGATCACAGGTGAATATGGAGAGCACGTGTTTTTAGTAAGATGGAAATATAAGCCATTTTCTTAAGACACTTGGCTGACTTACAAGTAGTTGCAAAAGCTTGATTTTAATCACTTGGATGATTATGTGAACTTCAACTCTGCGGATCAGAGTTCTCGTGGAGGGGGAGTGTTTGATGCAGCATGGAGATCCACACGAGAGCGTGTGATAACACGAGCATACTCAAGAAGCTTGAATGAGGTTATCGTGCATGACGGGATGTGCTTGTGGGTTCATTTTATTTATGTATTTTAGCATATATTTCTTATGATGCTTTATTATCTGTGCATTGGAAATGTAAAATGTCACTCGAAGAAGTGTAACGAGACCTTATTGCCATTAATAACGCTGCTAGGTTGGAATTAGGGTATGGTGACTATATATATATCTTATGTAAACATTATTTGTTTGACACGTGAATGATAATACAGAGATTTTGGCTTGAGTGTTTGTTTGGTGTGGATAACTAAAATAACTTTTCTTCGGTGTGTATAACCGAAGGCCTTGAAGGTGTGCATAGCCTTTAAGAACTTAAGGTGTGGATATTCTTGGGGCTATCTTTCTTTTTTTTTTTTTTTTTTTTTTTTTTTCATTTGGTATTATAGTACATCATGTTAGCTTTCATCTCGACCTTGTTTCACCCAAATCTGCTTCTGTTTCAGCCTTCAAACATTTCTCCTATGAAACTTACGCAAAATCTGTCGTCATCTCACTTCGCTGTCCATAACTCCCCTAACTAGATACCAAATCATACAAAACAATATTCTACAGATTTCTAACATCCACCACAATAGCCTCCTAAAGTTTCGTATCAATCGACATTATTTGGTTCACCAAAAATCTTCCATAAGTCTTCTAAATCATATCTACAATCCTACCACCCCCATATAATTTGCCCATTTTAAAGCTGCGGTTTTTCTTTGGACCCACGTGAGAATATTCCTTAGCATATATTGCTCTGATTATATTTCCTCAAATTCATATGCACTTCATGTGGAGAATGATCTTACCTAATTGGTATAATACAAATATTAATAAATGTATATATATGCATAAAAAGTACTTTTGGCTCGTGGTCCTTAGAACTCCAGTATTTACATAACTTACTCTTAATATTACTATTTACAAAATAGTCATCCTTAATTAGGCGATGTAATTGTAAATAAAAAAAATAGATTTTAGTTATTTAAATACTAATAATTTGGAATAAATTTTGCTTCAAGTTCATTCATGTGTCAACCAAATGTTATATTTAAGTATCTAGGTTATTAGAATTTCAAACTCTAAGGAACTTAGATATAATTCATTGCGGATTATAGCATTGTCGTGGTCAAGGAAGGGGCTTGGTCTTGTCGAGGTAGTGCTTTCTCAACGCTGAAGATGTCCAAGAAAGCCAAGCAGGCACAATTACCTTTTCCAACTATGTGGCTTGAAATATTTGCTGTTGTTATACTTTATTGCATGCACGCTGTCTTGCAGTTTTCTGCTAAATGTAACGTACATACATTGACTTTTGCTGTCGCAAAGCTGTGCTACTTGATATTATATGTTGTGACATACTCCATATATTGCTATTTCAATATCACATGCTCAATAGAGCATCAACTGACTTGTAAAATGCAGTTAAATTACTTGTGCATATGTTTAATGTTTTCAACAACTGATTGTCACCTGCCAAAAACTCAACTGCAGCCTGCTTATATGTTTACTGATAAGGAGCATCGAGGACCGTTTGAGTTTGCTGAGGAGCTCGGAAGTTTGTCCCTTGCTGTGGGTTCCGAAGAGAATGCAAATTATGAAGCCAGCGACAATGACTTGCTACTTACCACTTCGGAAAAAGAAGAAAGCAGAGGGTCGGGCACCAATGACTCTGCGTACAGTGCTCCTGGCTATGATACCTCCCTAATATCCTTGGAGGATAAGCAATTGCAACCTGAATCAGACCTTCTAGGCATTTCAGTGCCATCTATGCCATCCCCTGCTTCATCAGTATTTGATGATCTTCTTGGTTTGGGTGCTTCTGCTACCCCGCCACCTCCATCTCTGCAACTCAATCCAAAAGCGGTTTTAGACCCCGGAAGTTTCCAGAGAAAGTGGGGCCAATTGACTACCTCTCTGTCGCAGGTTTCTTCTATGTTTCACATCGTTTAATCATTATATCAAGTGATTTTGATTGGTTTTCTTAGATGTGTAATAAATTAAGTAATTATTGATACGTGCAAAAATACTAATTATGTTATGCATGTCAAAGTTGGGCTTATGAACAAGCACTTTAATAGGGGGGAGGGAGGGTTTCATACATGCCACATAAATCTTTCTTGTTTACCATCCAATACCTTATCATTACACAAAACTTACCATCAAGCATAGCATTTTCTAATAATTTAAAATAGTGAAAGAGTTTGATTAGGTGTTTAGTTTTTTGAATAAAATTTTTTGGTTACAGGAATTCTCTATAAATCCACAGGGAGTGGCAGCGCTGATGATACCCCAGGCTCTTCTTAGGCACATGCAGGGCCGCTCCATTCAGTGCATAGCCTCAGGCGGGCAGCCGCCTAATCTCAAGTTTTTTTTCTTTGCCCAGAAGGATGGCGAGGCTTCATCCCCCTTCTTTCTCGTCGAGTGTCTAGTTAACACATCATCAGCGAAGACGCAGATGAAGATCAAGGCCGAGGATCCGAGACTTGCCGAGCCATTCTCTACTTTGTTCCAGTCAGCGCTCCTGGCATTGAGCCCCTCTTAATCCGTGTTTGCTGTATTCATTTTTTGGCATTTGTTTTTAACACGGTTAGTATTTTTTTTTGGAAGAAATCGAGTCTCAATAAGAAAAATCATGTGTAGTTATTCAAAGGAGCGCCTGAATAATATAAGCATGTCTTTTAGCAGCTCCTTCCTTTCTTCAATTGCAGGCTTGAAATAATCGCTGTTTTGATGTTGAATAGCAGCTTTAATTTTCATTTGGTATGAAAAAGTTTGAGTTTTCTTTTTTAGCTATTTCTGAAAGTAATGAAGAACTAAAACTTGGTAGATTGTGTGCATATTATATTATATAAATATAATTATTCATTATTTTTTAGAACTATTTAAAAGCTAAATAATATTTTTATATTTTATTTGCTTATTAACTATAGCTATACCGAGATATTCATTCATAGATGCGCATTATCTGATATTTACAAAATTCTAATTGAAAATGAGCTTCCAGCATGTCATTAATTTATTTTATAGGCTGTTTAGCAAGCTGAAAATTTTTTGAGATCTTATGAATATTGATATTTGACGTGCAGTAAACAGTTGAAAACTTTTTACAATGTAATATCATTTGTCATAAAGAGCCATCGTCTAAAAATTTTTCAGTTAAATCGGCTGAAATCACATTTTACGCTAAGGCGTCGGAGCGGTGAGGCTTTGTGGCTCCTCGTCTCATATTTCATAATATTAGACTTAAGGGGGGGTGTGCCATTCTTTCAAATCTTTCACTTATTATTGAATTAGATATAAACCTCAATAAATAATAAGAGAGAAATATGCTTAGAATATATTCATGAGGATCAATCACTAAGTAATACAAATTCAGAGTGTGGAAGCAAAGGAATGTGAATAATATATCTAGTTCACAACAATATAAGGATAAATAAACATCCAGCTCATAATAAACAGTATAGTAAGGAAAAACACAGCTTAAAGGTACTTGTAATATTATAACATTTTAAATAAATTAAGATAAAAGAAATAAAAAAAATCTCTCATCCTCACAAGCAATAAACTAAGGAACTATAAGACTTCAGCTTCATCTTGCTGATCCTCCTCAATGAAAGGCTCCTCTCATACTGGCACAAGCTCCTCAAAGCGATCTGATTTTGACATTGTCGGTTTCATAATGTCAGGGATCCAGTCAACAAAAGAAAAACCTTATTATACAATTTTCTAAGTACATTTTAAGTTGATATATTATTTCATGAATTTATTAATTTCACCATTTACTTAAACTAAATAAGTAAACTAGCATGGGAACAATAATCATATAAATGGAAGTGGTAAGTTATAAATAACAATATTTATAACTAAGCAACAATGAGGAAAAAGACATACCTCAATAAAATAAGCTAAGACAAGGCTAGGCATACATATATAAATGCAGTAAGAAAAGTACTAAAAGAAAGAATAATCCTAAACATGATGATGATCATATGATATATGTTGATTAAAAATAAGTAATCTGATTGTGATATGTATAGTAAGCAGTAATAGAAACTAACATCATATAAGTAAGTAAGTAGATAAGTAAAGTAAAGCTGACTGAAGTAACATGTAGCAGTAAACAGTAAACAGAAAATAAGTATGTACAAGTTATCATATCATAAATTGGCTAATCGGGCCTAGCATATTTCCAAAGCCTTACTGGGCTAGGGCGGAACAGAAATTCCCATAGCCTTTCTGGGCTATGGCAAAAAAGAACAGTACAGTACTGAGGGGGCAGAAAATACAAATGCAGTGAATTTTAGTATTTTACTTTTGCTCCTATGGACACGTCCAAAAGCAGCTGAAGAGTCAAGCACGTTTACAAGACTTTTTGGGTTCCACACTTAACACAACACTCCTCAATGAGTAATGCTAAGTTATCCCTTATTTCTCCTTACCCCCCTATCCATTGGGTAAAATGCGCCATATCAACTAGAAAATTGAACCCAATGCAAATGTTATCCTAATTATTCTAAGTTTTCATTTCATGCACAATATTGTCTTATATGTCATCTTCAATGTTTAAGCACAAAATACAAGGAATGTGTAAGCACAAATACATTAATAATGAGCAAGGGACTCTACTATACAATATGACATCATTTGTTATCTAATTAACTATTCTAACTATTTTAAGTTATACAACTTAAAAGCATGGCCTCATAAAGTTAAAAATAATTAGGACTAGCTATGTCCTAATTTAGTTCAATCAGAATTGACTATAAGTTAAGAAATAAATCATCACGTCCTAATTGATGAATTTAGACATTCTAAGCTAATATATAATCAAGATCTACTAAACTAGAGATTATGAATTAAATACCATGAATTGGAGTTAAGCACATAATCCAAAGGTAAAGCTTAAGATCTAAGGTTTAAATCTACAAGTGAACTAATAATTAAGACAAATTCTATTAAGTATAATCGAGCTTAATAGAATGATTCTCCTAATCTTAGCCTAAAATTGAAATACAAAATAATCAGAAGTAAAGTATAAAATATAGAAATTAATAAAACTAAAATTTCATTCATTGAATAACTCACTTTATTTAATGAATGAAATCTAACATAGTATTTATTCCTATTCCTAAGGAAATGATCCTTAAGTGAAGTGAAGATTCCTAATGAGCTACTAAGGAAAATGACTTAGGGAAAATTTTTAGGAGTTGATGGAAATTATTATAATTTAACTTCATTTGCTGTTTTTGTTCAATTAAAAGAGTTAGGGATGGATTTTAGCTAAGTAAGGTACATTATAATTACTTAGGGATTTTCAAGCAATTAATTAGGATTTTTATCAAATCATTTAAATTATGAGATTTATGATTTAAATTAGTTTTAAATTAATTTTATTACTGATTTTAATGATCTAAAAGATATTTTAGTGGTTAAGAGCACTAACCTAAATTTTAGGTTTTGCCCTTACTTAAGGGTCTAAAAAGCTATCTTTTTGATTTAGGGCTTCTAATTAGATTTTCTTGATATCTACTGAATTCTTACTGTCTAATATGAAGATAGATAGTTAGTTTACTAAATTTGGACAAGGATTAAGTCATATAAGTTCAAATTAGGGATTTTGACCTATGGTGGTATGTTAGCATTTCAATTATAAGGGCATTTATGTAATTTCTAAGGTTAAGAGGGGTCAAAAATTTAATATTTCTATCTGATGTCCAAATTCAACAAATTCAGTGGCTATAGATTCCTTATATTACACTGAGTACTTTAACTAGGAGTAGATCCAAATTGGACTTCAATTGGTCAAGCTATGACCTAATTAGGGTTATAGATAATTAAGACAACTTCGGTTTCTAGGGGTCAAAACCCTAATTTTATTTCAGTTTACTATTTCTGGTGCTTTTCTGATCTAGATAGAATCTTGAATGACCTAATTTGGAGTCCAATTGATTGAGTTATGGCTAAATTAAATTCTAAGTTATTAAGGAATAATTAAGGAAGGTATCCAAAAGTTATTAATCAAATCCTACATCAAATAGCAAAATGGATACTATCACTACACTCCTAATACTCTCCTAATTAAAATGAGATCCATATTGGATATGTTTGGGTCACTAAGTACAAAGTTATGGCTATGAGAAGTTTTGGTACAAGTGAGGGAGGTCTTAAAATATCACTATGATAAATAGGCATCATACAAGAAAATTAATACTACCAGATTATTCTTCTCATTTTTCTGAGTAAAATGAGATATATATTTGATATATTTAGATTATTGATTTAGGAATTATAAGTGATTTTAGTTAAAGTTTAATTAATTACTAATTATTTATTTAATCTTAATGGATTCTATAGGCAGTAGGTCCCACTGGTCGAGTCAGCGGTGCCATCGAGACGGCGAGTTCCACGGATTGACGCGGTTACACTGATCCCGACAGCGCGTTAAGTGCGGGACGACTGAAGGCTTGACGAGTGCGGGCCCCACCCTCATATCGCGACGACAGAAGAACTCGCGTGAGGACATTCGGGTCGGGCCGAACTCGACCAGGATCGAAATGGGTTATAGGCGAGGCTCGGCGTAACTGGTGGTGCGCACGACTAGGTCGGTCAACTTGAGGGCCTTCCCGGCGTCACCAGAGGCTAACCCGCATGTCAATGGGAAGGTATTGGAGGAGAGACCTTCAGTTTGGCATGCGAAACATCGTCGTAGGTGGTTTAGAGTGGGCGCAAATTTGAACCCTAGAGGGCAACCAGCGGAACGAAGATGCGAACTTACGCCAACGACTTCGACTGTAGCTGAGTCATTCGATTAGGCGCAGTCGGATTCAATCAAGCCAATCTAATCCGATAGATGGTCAATCAATGGTGAGAAATAGATAAGTGAAACTAAATTTTTGCGAATCGAGTAAGGATTAGAGAGATCCGGTGTACCTTAGATGAACAATTCGTAAGGTTAGGGTCCACGGGATTCACTGCAGCAACTCCAGCTGGATCCCGAACGAGCGAGCATAATGGCATGACTTGGGTTGACGGAGGCCAAATGGGGGCAAGGGCGGAGCTCGCGAAGTGCCGAACACAGGGATAGTTCGTGGCTGCGGCAGCCCGACACGCGGCATGCTTGATGTGAGCCGGAGAAGGTGATCGCTTATCCGTCGGATCTTACAATCCGACGACTTAGATGGACCGTTAGATCCGACGACGGAGGGGAAACGGCGTGGAAAGGTGGGATAGCTCTGTTAAATTAATTTGAATATATTATTATTTAAATAGTTAATAGTTGATTTTTCTTAATTAAAATTAATTAATTAAATGCATTCAAAAAATTTCCAATAAATCACTCCTAGCTAATTTAGGGGCGATGAACGCAACGGCGAAGTCAGATTTTGATTTTATTGAGTATTTAATTTTTCCAATTTTGAGGGTATTTAAATATTATTAAAATATTTGACGAATTTTTGACGACTTCTGATTGTTATCAAAACATCATCTTAGCTAATTTGGGGGCAATGAGCGTGGTGGCAAAGTCTATTTTTGATTTGAGGTCAAAATAATTAGGTCAATTTCCAGGTTCTTGGAATTCCCAGAATCAGGGTTTATTCTATTTGACCCCTGATTTGGACTAAGTCTTGGTGGTGAACTCCTAATGACTTAATTAGTGCACTAAGATCAAAATCAAGATTTAAATTAGTCTTAATTGACTAGGATAACAATTTGTATTGTTATAGGCATCGTTAACACCTTTTGTAGATGCCTTCGTTGACACCTTTCGTCCATGCCTTCGTTGACACCTTATGTTCATTATTTTAAGAGAAATACTATTTGGACCCACTGATGTGACACTCAAAAAAGTCCCACCAATAGGATTTGAGCATATTTCATTAGTGTTTTTTATTTATATTAAAATAATATAAATATTATTTTTAATATTTATATTGAAATCATGTCCAAATTTTATTGGATAAATTTTTTTGAGTACCACGTCAGCTGAAATATCATTTCTCTTATTTTAAAGTTAAGGAGATTCAAAATATTGCATTTAAAAAGAAACCACAACGGCACTTTGTTGAGTTTTTCCCGTCGACAGTCGGTATCAATATAAGAAAGTAGCGCAAGCGCCGGACGTCTCTATGTTTCCGCTATCAATTCTTCTTCATTTTACGGATGCCAAGGGTTTTTCCTATTATAATAATGTTCCGGCGGAACAGCATACCTATGCTTCGCTGTTTCAGAATTCGAAATGCAGCGCTTTAATATTTTGCCTTTTTCTTATTTATAATCTCTCATATCTTCTTCCACTCTCGCACTAAACAGCTCTCTGACAAACTTGGGGTTGGCTCTCTGCAGCTCCATAATCAATGGAACCCCTACACAGCCTAACTCCTTCGTCCAGATCGATCTCTCCTCTTGCTCGTCGATCCATCTCCGTCAGTGGCTGCAAAAAGAGTTCCGTTCTTGCGGATTCAAGATCCGACCAGGAAAACACTCCGCCTATCAATCCAAATGTACAAATCCACGGCGTATCCTCAGCCTTGGCTCATGAGAAGACATCTAATCAGCGATTAGCTCCTATTGCTGCAGAAAAGCCTTCTATAAATGTCCCGAAAGATGGATCTGCATATCTTTTGAATCATTCAGTCAAGGTATCTTGCCCTATTTTGATTTTTGAATTCCAGCGTTTTATTATTCATTAGTACATATTGTCTTTTAGATATTCTTCTTTATCTTCCGTTGTTCGGGATCCAGGTCTGCCAAGCTAGCGGTAGAAATAAATTAAAAATGCTTTTTTGTAAAATTTTGAGTGCTGATTAATTTCATGTAGAAGAGGTTCAGTCGCAATAACCCTAAGGGGATGCTTGCAACAAATTAATATTTAGTAACTTTGTAGACCTGGATTTTTTGGCTGTTTGGTAGCTCAATTTTAAAGAATTTATAATGCTCTGAGGTCTAAATTCATACAGACTGCCATACGAGAAGTATAGGTAACATAAATCTAACCATTCCATAAACCCAGCTGTTCCATGAAATTCTTTGAATTGCACCTAATTTTCAGTTCAAAGAATTTAGGGATTGAAACTTAAGGCAACATATAAGAAGCCAAAATGAAGGGGGAGGGTGGAGATGGCAGAAGTAGAACAGGTAAATCTATCCTCATACGAAGAGGAAAATTCAGTGAAATTCTAATTTACTAAAATTTGAATCTAAGAACATCATATTAGCTGTTTGGTTATTTAAGGGTTAAAGTCTTCTTACATCCAATGTATGTAGTGAAATCAAACAGTCTTTAAGAGTCTTTCAAACTAAGCCAACTTGCACTGGCATTCAGTACTCTGCTCATCCTATTTTCTATTCTTCCACACATTGCCAGTTGAGAATGTTAAGGCTTGAGTGCCAGTCAAAAGAGGGATTTTTTTTTCTTGAAATAGAAAACCACTATTTTGGATATCTTCAGATTGATCATTTTTCAAGCTTTTCTTTTAGAGATCTCTTAGGTAGGGTTTTTTTTGTCCTGCTTTTTTAAGCATTGAACCTTTGGCCAAATTCCAGTGGAATAAGTTTAAGCATATTATATTGGTCTCTTTTTTTTTCTTTTTTTTTTTTGGTGCAGGTTATTGTGAGAATAAGACCAGAGCAGGAGGAAGGTAGCCCACGAATTGTTCAAAGAATTGCCTTTGATACCTTGTCAATAGGCGATCGAAAGTACTCTTTTGATTCTATCCTTGATTCAGGGTCATCTCAGGTTGAGATCTCCTGTCTTTTCCATGGAAAATATGTTAGGAAACCTCTGACATGATAATTTAATGCTCTCAGGAAGATGTTTTCAAATTAATTGGAGTGCCTCTGGTGAAAAGTTCTTTGGCTGGTTTCAACAATTCCTTAGTATCTTATGGACAAGTACGATATCTGTTGGCACATAGTGTGTATGATACATATTTTTAATCTTCTCCTAAAGGATTTGCATCTACATAGCTAATGAAACAAACTCCTTGAGTTATGAACAGTCAGGAACTGGAAAGACCTACACGATGTGGGGCCCACCTAGCGCAATGGTTGACAGCACACGCACAAATCACTCCCAAGGCATTGTGCCTCGCATCTTCAAGATGCTGTTTTCTGAGATCTGCAAAGTTAGTTATACTTTCTCATTCTCACATTTCTAAACTTGTTTAAAATATTAATGAAGCTAGTCTTTCCTTTTTACCAAAGGATATAGATGAGGCTTTGCCATAAGTTATTGATACATGAATTAATGCGTTTGCATATTTTTCTGTTGTTTAAGCATTCGGAAGAAAGCTCTGATGATACATGGACCAAATATCAATGTCGGTGTTCTTTTTTTGAGGCTAGTTCGAACTTGCACACTTGCCAATTAAGTTAGTGTAAAAAAAACTTTGTGCACTTGTTTGCTAACTTTTTTGTTATTTCTTTTATCAATATTTGCTCTATAGATATACAATGAGCAGATTATTGATCTGCTTGATCAAAGTCAAAGCAACTTTCTGGTAATTAGTGTTTCCCTTGACATGGTCTAGTTAATATTATGTGCTTTGCCCTCTCATTTATTATGCATTGTTATTCAAATTGGTCACCATATTTTACAGAGAAGCAATGAGGCCAGAAATACTTTCCAGATTGAAAATTTAAGTGAAGACTATGTCAACACAATGGAGGATGTCACGCAACTTTTGGTGAAGGTATTTACAACATGTTCTTTTAATTTTATTCAATTTTGGGATGAACATTGAGAATTTACTGAAGCACTCGTCAAATTTTGTTTTATTTTCTTTCATGAAGTGTATTTGGATTATTATTGCTGTTAGCTATAAGGTTTAACCTCAAAACAATTTCTTATGTATGTCCAGAACAAGTTAGGATGGGCTTGCATCCCATTACATGGTTTAATTCATCTTTATTGTAGATATGTATAGGAATTACTGTCATCTTATGCAAAGCAAAAATCTTTCCATTAGTTTCATCCATATGAAATTTGAAACTTTAACACTTTTTCTTGTAATGAGGCAATAACTCGCAAATTCATTTTTGAACCTTTGCCACACCCACCTTTCTGCATTTATCTAGTTCCTTTTTTAACTGATCTCTCAAATTATTTACACAATAAAACTTTGTTTGGGATATGTTGAATGAATCTATTTGTGGCACTTGCTCCGCATTGCATGATGGCTCACAAGATGTACTCTCATTAATTATTTTATTATTTTCCCTTGGTAAATGTGTAAACATTTTTATGTATATAGCCAATATTTAGTACCCTTTGTAACAGGAAAAATTCTTGTATGAATTGCACAATGTACATTTCATTTAGATTGGATAGAGGCCCTCCAGCAAATCACTGCACTCGTGTATTATGCATATAAAATTATTTCCTTTGCAACCCTCATATTTATATTTACCAATAATTCTTCTATTATGAACAATAGAGGGCTCAAAGGGACAGAGAGGCACTAAAGGCGGAGGCCAAGAGGAGGCTGGGAATTCGATTAGACTCAGTAGGCTCTTAGGAAATATCCATAATATTGCTAGTGCAATAGGAATATTTATAGAGCAAGTGGGCCGTCCTGGATAGTACAGGGGCTGCTAGGGGATGAAGGGCCGTGATGGATTTGTTGAGAATGAAGGGGGAAGATCGAACAGGTTTGTTCCGACATAATGGAACCACTAATCACGTGTGGCTATGTTGACGCTACATAAAAATGGAGGGTGCGGTAGAGAGAAAAAGCATAAAAATCCCAAGTGAACGTGCAACATTTGGTTGTGTTGGTTCTGTTATTCATTTGACTTTGACCACTGCCTCTATTGCTTTGATTACCGCACTGAGCCGCTCATGTGTAATAGCCATATATTGAATGGCTTGTAGATATTGCATCAATGATATGATTTTCTTTTGCTATAGTCATTTTGTCACCGCATATTGAACATTTGATGGTTTAATGTTACAGTATGTTCTTTGGATCAACATGTTATCCTTTCTCCAAACGATAGATGTTGGGTTTGACAAGATCCACCTTGTTATGAAAAATGTGGAAGATCTATCATATAGGAGCAAGGAAAGGCGATACTTCAGAAAATCAGTTGACATTTTTGGGGATCCTGCTGTGGAGGTTTTTCTAAGATTGAGACTAATTTTAAGATTGATATTGTTTAAGATCATTTTGCCATCAAGAAACCAACTGAAGAGGTTTCTATTAAAGCTAAAATTTTGTTCAGCATGCTCTTTAGATCAATATGTTAACCTTTCTCCAAGCAGGATGGCTTATGAATGGAATGCTTTTGTTGTTATTTAGTGCTTGATTCCCAAGTGATAGATATTGACAAGATCGATCTTGATATGAAAAATGTGGAAGATCTATCATAGGAGCAAGGGAAAGACAAGGCTTGAGAAAATTAGTTAACATTTTTGAGGATCCTGCTGTGGAGGTCCTTGACTAAGATGGAGACTATAATTTTGAGATTGAGGTTGTTTATCAAATCATTTTGCCATCAAGAAACCAACTGAAGATGTTTCTATTAAAGCTAAAATTTTGCTTCCCGTGAATAGAGGCAAAAACAGGCAATATAGTTAATAAGTTGTGAGCATCAACAAGTAGTAAAGGGGCAGCGTGTGGTATGATGATTGAAACTTAAAAACATTAAAATCAAGATAATGATAATGTTGGTGCTTGCAATTTAGAAAGATTATAGCCTCAAAATTGCACATTAAGGTGAGAAAGTTGCAGAAATTCAAGGACATATTGAATACTTTGCTAGAGGAAATACTGTGCTGAAATTGGATGGCAAGAACAATTATATGATCCCCAAGTTGACTTTGGTGCATGAAAGATAAACCAGAGATATAGTTATGACTTGTGGTCAAGGAAATAGTAAGGACAAGAAATATAGAACGGAAATAACATGTCACAGTAGTCAGAGAAGCTTGGAAAACTGAAGGCCCATTGTGCTAGTGTCCAATCTTGTATTGAAGATTAAGCGTAACCAAAGTGTTCTAAAGAACCCCAAAGTGTTGCAAGGAAAAATTGGTGTGATTGGTAATATATGTACACAAAATTAGATTCAGAACCCTTGAATTAATCTTCAACCTTTTTACCCCATGGCATTATATATAAATATGATTAGGACAAATAAGATTAAACATTTTGATGAATTACGGTAAACAGAACCTTTTTCATCAAACAATATCTTATGCCATTGATCATTAATACTTTGCGAAAAAGTAGTGAGCAAAAATAACGGATATTCATCCCATCCTTTCAAGCATCACATATGCTTATGTGCAGTCCATATATATAATAAATATCTCATTTTACATCAAATAATCGTTTATCACTCTCATCAAACCCAAAATGAAAGTATACTCAAGGTACAAAGTGACCACTAAAATGAAAGGGTATGACTACAAGAAACCTTTATAATGTCTATCCTAAAGTGCTATTCCTTCACTCTTCTACCTGAGCTTGCATGGTCAAAGCACCAGCCAATTTAATTTCTCATAAAAAGGTTCAAACTGAAAAGTGAATTAATATACTACTAGGTTAGGTTTAAATCCAAGACGAGTAAGCAATTTTAACATTTTAAATTCTTTTCAATAGAGGGCTTGCTTTGCTTTTTCATAAAAATAAGCAATTGAATCTGAGTAGTCTTATTATATAATTATATTACCAAAGTCTTCAATTTTTATGTTGCATTTTTTTCTTAATTCTAATAAGAGTTTCAGAAATATATGAAAGTTTAGCAAGCAAGAAACTTGTGTTGTGGGTCATATATAGAATAGAATCAGGTCATTATATGCTTACATCCAGAAAAATAACATTTTTTGGCATATCCCTTATCACTATATTTTGAGAGTTAATAACAACAGTGTTGGTTATCCTTCATAAAATCTTTATTAAAAACTTAACAAATCCATCAAAATTACTATCATTTGTAGATATTATTCATTAATTTTTTATTATCAAATTACCACATGTAACAAAGTTCTCTCAGAAAATTTTGACCACATTTATTAAAAGATTATAATTGTCTTTAAAATATTTTAGGATTTAAATTCTGGTAAATGACTAACTATTTATCTTCATGAATAGTCTAATGATTTTTTATTCAAAAGGACGGTTGTGAGGATTAACTGGATGGTTGATATATGATCATCGAGATGATATCAAAGAAACATTTGAATGATATTCCCAATGATAGATATGAGACATCACATTCATCTTTATCAGAATAATACCCAAATCCTGACTTAGAATTTTGTAATTTCTTTGGTAGATTTCACATATTTCTTCTAAGTCAATAAAACTAAAAAAGTTAGTATAAACACTCAATGTAACATATGCATGTAACTTTTCACAGTTATAGATATAAGATAAAAATTTAATTAAATGAAACTCAATGTAAAATAAAGATGTAATCTAAAATTCTCAAAATGTAGAGCTCACTTAAGTTAAAAAAATGAATAAAAACTTCTTTCAATCTTTTTTTAAATACATTGATTAATTTGTAAATTAGTTAATTTTATAGACATGACTCATTCTTATTTATAATAAAATATTTTTCTCCTAAAATTAAATATGAAATGAATTTAGGAGTGTTTTTTCTTAATGTGTTGTATGCATATGTATTGATGACTTGAACATTTGTGAATTTTTAAAACTTAAATTTATCAAAATTTTGAAAGAGGCCCTATTTTCAAAGGATAGCTCATATATTGCTTTGAAGTTTGGGACTTGGAGTTTTAAGAATTTTCTATTTCTTGAAATTCATAATTAGGTTTGTGGTTTTATTCATTCCAGTTATCTATGTGTATATTTAATGACTTCTTTCTTGTTCTTCAATAATAGGGACTTTCTAACAGAAAAGTTGGCGCAACATGTGTAAACTCGAAGAGTTCACGTTCACATGTAATATTTACTTGCATAATTGAATCTTGGTGCAAGGTAACATTGTTTATTTAAACCTCAAATTTTTATTATATTCATTGTTCAAATTCAAGTACATGCAGCTCAACTATCGTTAGATATGCTATAGAAGTTACCAGATAAAATTTAGCGTGCAGCTTATATTCCATTGGAAATGCTACATGATTATGTTAATTTATTATTATTGTTTATTTTTACTGCACATTGCTGAAACGAAGTTTCTTTGTTTGTACATAATCCACAAGTCACTTGATTCAATCTTATAGGTTGGATCAAACAAATTTTGATTGAAAATTGGCTTGTTCATTTTTAATAATGAGAAAAAGGGTTTCATTTTATAATGCGCAATGATGCCTCAAATCAAAATATCTGTTGACTACATAAAGTTAAAAAATATGTCATGGACACATGCCCAACATGCGTTAGACACGTATATGATGTATCATAGTTTTAAATAGTTAACAAATTTAATTTAAGTTTTCTTTATAAAACAAAATAGCTGAAGGTTTTGAGCTGAGACTTGGCGACTTTGTACTAGAAAATGAATACATGCTTAAAGAGCACCTAATTTTTAAGCAATTAAGTTGGCAATGCTACCACTTGATATTAGAATATCATAGAGCTAAGCTAAGCTAAACTAAATCAAATTAAATTGTTAAGCTGTTTAGTTGATATATGGATTTAAATTGTAGTCAAGTATTTAAGCAGAATACAAAATTTGTTCAATTTAAATAACTATTGGTGTATAAATAACTATTTTAAGTTTATAATATATAGTTAATTACTTATGCATATTAATTATTTTGTTATATTAGTTACATTAAATAACCAAATAATTCTAATAATTAACACTACCTATATTAATTAAATTATTTTATTAATTACATTAATTTATTAATAAAATAAATAAACATGTTAAATTGTATTAATTAATATTATTACATTAATTAATAGATTAACTATATTAATAATCAATCAATTATTCCAAATATTTTAACTAATTATGAGAATTAATTAATTAGCTTTATTTAGTCAAAATGTTAATTTTATCAATTAACTAATTATTTTAACTAATTAATCTTACAGATTAATTAAATATTAATTATTATGTTGATATGCATTATTTGCAATAATTACATTAATAATATTATAACAATAATTAATTATTAAATTACATAATTACATTAAATAAATAATTAATCAAGCAAATTAATTACTCTACTTAAAATAATTAATAATTGAATTTAATTAATTAATACATTTATTAATAGCATGAACTAGTATTAATTACATTAATCAATCAATTTTATTATTTAATAACATAATTATTAATTACATTATTTTCAAAAATAAATTAACTAATTATGCTAAATAGTTGTATCCATTATTTTTTGTTATCAATTAATTAACTAATTAATTATGATATTTATATTCATTATTTAGCTAATAATAATTTAGCTATATTTATTAAGTAATTACATTAGATATTAATGACAATAGCTATCAAACCTTAATTCTGCTAGGTAGGGTCGAATACATAAATCCTTTTTTTCTAATATATTATCAAATATCCTCTCCTTAAATTCCGAATAGATAAGATCCATTCTAATGGTTTCTTCCCATGTCTTTTTTTGGTCTTTCTCTTCTTTTTTTAACATGAGAAAAAATCACATGTTAAATTTTTTTATTAGGGGCATCAAACAACCTATACTTAATGTGTTCAAACTATTTAAGATGATATTCTATAATCTTATTCACTATGGGAGACCTCAATCTTACTACAAATAAATTCATTTCTCATTACATCCTTTCAAGTATACCCTCTCATCCACTTTAGCAATCTTAACTCTATAACAATTAGTTAATTAGAAATTTTCTTATTTTGTTGGCCAACATTCAACCATATATAACAAATTAATATGCATAAATACACATCACATTGCTTTCTATTTTGTGTGAATTTTTTAATCACACAAAAATAATACTTAGATTATGTGGTGGCTAAGCAAAAGTTAATATTGCAAAATATGCAGATGCTCAAGTTTATCTATTATGAGAGCTAGTTTATTTCAGTGCATTTATCAAAATTTAAATATATTTTCTTCCTAAATATATTGAAATAAGAAATATTATACAAATCTAAATATTTATTTACTTGATAATCTTTCTTTGATGTCATATACTTTTATTATGTATCTTGTATTTTTTTTAAATAAGTGTGTCTTGTGTCTCATGTGAGTCAGTTCATGTCCTATCCATGTTAATGCTTCATGGATTTTCATCTTACAAGCATGAAAACCATCTTTAATTTTGTTTTTTCCATAATAATAAAGACTAATAGAAATTATTTAAATGATGGATCATAATACTTTTTTACTCAGAAATTATAATAAAAAAAATTAATAATGATAGATGCGTGAAATGAAACTCTTTGTTTCCAAAGAATATAAGAGTCAAATACAAATGAATATCACTGCAAATTACTTATAATTGAGATCTAAATACTACAGAGAATTTAGTTTGTCCATTAGACCATGTATCATTTTATTTTATCATATTTTTACGTTCTAATGCTAAATTTATTTTATGTCAGGGTGTATCATCAAATGAATTCAGCAGCTCAAAGACTAGCAGATTGATCTTTGCTGACCTTGCCGGAACTGGCAACTGTAACGTTGATGGGTTTCCGAGACAAACACTTCGGGAACATAGATTTATTAAAAATTCAATTTCAAAACTTGGGTATGATCTCTTTGTTGTAATTTTGAACTTTCATAGTAAAATAACTTCTATGGAAACCAGTCATATTTTGCTAGTTACAAGCCTTTTCCATGAGCTATATTTGCTAAAAAGTTTTGCGCGAAATGCTATTCTGCACAATAAGGTAGATTTAGCTAACATGCTCTAACACAATTGACAACTAATTGTAGCTTTTATATTAAGTTGATCAAATTAGAGAAATCAAATATTTCTGTCAAACATTACTGAACTTTTTGCTTTTTGACTATTATTTGACATATATGTAATATCATTGCGATGATTAATTGAAACTAAGTGAGATCCTGAACCAGTTTTGTTGAGACCATACTTAAAAATTACATTCAAGCTTTTTATATTTAAGGTCAATTTAACTATGGTTGACCTTCTATGGATTTTAAAATAGATGATCTTGAAATTAGCCAATTTTTGATTTAATTGTATTTCAAAATACAATACAAGTGAAGGTTTTGTTCTCATCTTTTTACTATCCAAGATTTTTCTCAATCAACAACAAGTTGAATTTTGGCCACAACCAAATTCCATTGCATATGGAAGGTATATCAACAATAAAATTCAAGCCTTGGTTCGATTAAATAGGTCAACTACATGAATCCTTTGTCTCCATTGTGATCTATCAAATATTAGCCCCTCAACCTTATGTACCAAATATATGAGATTATTTCTATATATTTTTTCTTCCTATTTATCATGGGTAGTGTAAATGAGCAGTACTTATGTGAGCCAAGGATATGCTCAAACTGAGCATGATCCCACTAAATAGGCTGACTATATGAATACTTTATATATCATTGTGCTCTATCAAATAGAAGTGTCTCCCTACGCTCCAATTATATGGGATATTTATAATAGTTTCTTGCCATATTTTTTTATTCCTACTTTATCATGGGTTAAGGATTTAAATAGGTGAGCTTGGCTTGTTCAATTTAGAACTAGCTCAAGCTCAAATTAAGCTCGAAACAAGTCATCTCAAGCTCAAATCATTTGAATTGGCATGGTTCGATTGGCTGAGGTACTCAACTCGAGCAATGACTAGCTCAATAAAAATATATGCATTTATATGGCTCGACTCAACTTACGTGTCTTAGCTACAAAGCTAGTATGCAAGCCTTAGATTTTCAGAAGTCTATATATGCAATGAAGTTTGTGTAAATTTAGTGATGTAGGACTAAAGTCATCAACATGTGCGTGTGGTGCCCAGGTTTCATTTAAGTCTCTTAACTTATCTAGTTAGTCTCTCAACTAATCATTTTGAGACCAATCAACACCAAATTTTTCTATTTTTTGGGATTTATTTGGGCTCAAAATGAACCGCCAATGAACTAAATTAAGCACATTGAGTAATCAGCGGACTAAATTGGACAAATTGAATAGCTTTTGGGACTAAATTGACCAAATTAATATAGTTGAGGAACTTTGGCACAAGTCCTATATATTTAGTATCTTTATTAACGTTATTATTATTATTAATTGTTAAGCTATTATAATGAATTTGGTCAATAACGAGTCAAACTTGAATAAACAATATCTTATTTGTGTTTGGTTCGCTAAGATAGCAAGCCGAATTATTGTTCAAATTCGGCTCATCCCCTTTATCTGTTGAGCTGGAACCTAAGCTACTTAACAAGCCAAACACGATGTTTGCAAACAACATGCTTTTTTGACAACCTTAATCATAAACAACGTTCAATAACTAAATTTCCTCTAAAAGGTATCTAAAAGTCTACACTTAATTATAATATGCCTAAGCCAAATAAAAAATTTTCTCTAAGCTTGTACTCAATTAAAACTATTCTTACAGGTTAACATTCTTTCTCATATAGTATTGTCAGTCTTATATCTCAATGATCAAAATACTAAACTATTAATTAATTATTTATTTATTTATTTTATCTATTGTTTATTGCATATTCTTTTCTATTTATTTGATTAATAACACTTAATTTTATTAGTTTCCTTTATTTTAAAAATTAACCCATGATTTGCTGTTATAATTTTTATAGTCCTACATGTTTTGTCTATAATTTAAATTCATTTAAAATTTATTGGATAATACTTAATTATTATATTACTCTTATTTAATAATATATAGTTTTCTACATGCCAATTTAATGATATTTTCAAAAGTCAATTTTTAAATGAGACGAACTAAAATAATAAAAACTTTTGTTATTTATGAAAAGTCAAATTTTAAATTTACTTCTAGTTTATATCAAGATAGTATTATTAAATGTTTAAAATTAAAAGAATGGAACTCTAGTTTAGTCCCTGTAACTTACACTTCAATTTAGATTGAATTATTTCACTTCACATTGACTTTGTAAAGAATAAGTTTTCATTATAAGTGGATGATCTTCATTAAATTTTTAGTACTTTCATTTTTCTTGCAAAGTTCAAGAATTTGGAAAATTTTACCACAATTTTCTCCCAAAAGTGAGAGAGAATGCAAAAAGTAAAGAGAGATTTGGTAGAATCTACAAGCAAAAATACATGAAACCAACTCCCTATGTTTACACACATAGCTTTGCCATCTTATATCTCTATGATCTATTGGGAAATATTGAGGTAAGCTAGCAGCACTATTTTCTTAGAAGAATCTAATCATATGTGACA
Organism: Gastrodia elata; assembly: GCA_016760335.1. Lineage (NCBI taxonomy): Eukaryota > Viridiplantae > Streptophyta > Magnoliopsida > Asparagales > Orchidaceae > Gastrodia > Gastrodia elata. The sequence goes on along the minus strand of CM028678.1, from coordinate 32,008,240 downwards.
GATATAGGAAAGTTTTTATATAATAATTTGCCTTTGTTTTGTGAGTTTTACAATATATTACCATCTCAAAATTTCTTTAATAAAATATTTCATATTTGTAAGATAATATATTTATGGGTTTTAATTATATATGTTTTTATTGAACACATTCAAGAGGAGGGTTCTTAGTGCATGGTATTTGCAAATTACATTCTATCAATTGATATGAGTAGAGGGATAGAGTTAAAGCAAAACTTGAGTTGTGGAGGACTACTTTAAAAACTTAAAGCATTCATCTTAAGAATATAAGGGATGTAAGTTCAATTATATTAAAATCCCTAATCTCAAGGATATAGCTATTGAGAATTTTGTGATCAAGAAGAGTAAGAGGTTCATATACATTGGTTTAATTATTCAAAATAATGATGAAATAGAGAGCGGTGTGTTTAATAGGATCCAAGTTGGTTGAATGAATTGGAGGAGCGATTCTAGAGTGCTGTGAGATCATAAAATATTAATTCAAGGTAAAGAAATTTTTTTCAGAGCAGCTAAATGATCACCTATATTGTTTGGAGCCATAATTGGTCAACAAAGAAGAAAACTTACTAAGTAAATAAATGTTATGAAGATGACGATGCCTAGGATAAGTAATGAGTTTATTTGTAGCAAGGCTAGAGTGGCTCCAATAGTTGATAAGATTAGAGAATGTTGCCTTAGATAGTTCAAACATATTAAGCGTTAATCATTCAATGCCCCTATTAAAAAAATTGAGTTTATAAATTTTTTCTATTTTAAAAGAGGTAGATAGAAAAAGACATGAGAAGCAACTATTAGAAAGGATCTTCTCTATTGGAACTTAGGAAGAGGAGTTTTTTTGATCGTGCACAATGAAAACAAAGGATTCAAGTAGCTGACCATACTTGGTAGGGATTAAGGTTTGGTGTTGTTGTTGTTGCTATTTTAATTCTACATATAAGTTGCACTTTGTAATTACAATATGTTTCAATTTCATTAATAGCAGAATATTCAAACACAGGAGATTGGTCAACATTTTATCAGGTTTCGCTCATCAGGAAGATGGTGCAAATGTTCCCTATGGGGACTCCTGTTTAACTAACGTATTGCAAGAAACTCTTGGAGGGAATACCAAGGCTACATTTATCTGCACCATTTTTCCGGATGAAAGGTAAATTCAACTCTTTGTTTGTTTTTGAGATTATAACAAGACTGAGGAATAGTTATTTGTTTAACCAACATAGCAGATATAAAGCAAGAACACTGAGCACGATAAGATTTGGAGAAATGGCAAGACAAATGAAAAACATGGCAGTGATTAATGAAATATCTGAAGATGCCGTCAATGATCTGAGCGCCCAGATACGTCAGCTGAAGGTAAAATACCTTTCTATACTAATTACTATGTACAGCTTGATGTTGTTTCATTCAAAGTTCAAATCCCTGTGCTGCAGGAAGAACTTGTAAGAGCAAAATCTTGTGGAAGTAGCTGTGCTGTTAATACGGATGGATTCTTCAAGAGGCATAATGCCCGCGAGAGCTTAAATGCTCTGAAATGGAGCCTGAATCGTTCTTTGAATCTGCCTTCGATGGATGTTGATAATCATCCAGAAGTTGAAATGGATGTTGATGTCGAACAACATTTAAAGGAATTGTGTGTTCAGCTCAATAACTTGAATTTCCCTATGGAAGAACAGGAAGTTCAAACCTTGATTACAGAGGATTCCATTTCCAATTTGTCATCAGATCAAGAACTAGAACTCAGTGCGAATAAAAATTGCAGCAGCGTAAATGATCTTAACACCGATAGTTTCTCATTTCCAATGGACAATGAGTTGGACAAAGAGTTTTCTAAAGTGCAGGAACTTGGGAGCCCCAATTCATTGAAGGGAATGCTTATGGAGAGCAAGCAATCCCCAGTACTTGAAGAGCCGCAGGCTTGTGCGTCACCTAAAGATGTTGATTGCTCGAAGAGAGCAACTTTGAAGAAGATTGATTTAGAAAGCCCAAAACTTGGTAAGGTAGAGCCTATTCGTTCCTCAATGCAATCAAGTAAAATCAACCCCATTGAGTCTTTGGCGGCTAGCCTTCAAAGAGGCTTGGAGATTATTGATTACCATCAGCGGAATTCATCTACTGAACATAAATCACCTGTTGCTCTTTCATTAGAGCATTTGTCTTCGATCTCACATCCGTCAGACAGGAAAAAAGTTGATGCTTGTGATCAAACAATACCAAAGCATGTAAATGCTCCTCCTGTCCTGTGTTCAGCTTGCAATCAACCGGCGGTGACTGCTAATATGAAAAAACAGACTAATCAAGCTGCACCTCCCAGAGAACTAAACAACGCATCGGAAGTATTATACCCAATCAATGCTTTCTAAAAGATTTTATTTTTTTTCATTTTTGTGCTAATTTGTGGTTATACCTGATGAAAACAGTCTGGAATCAAGGTTTTGGAAGATGTCAGCCTGAGAAACATTGAGCTTGAGGCTTTATGCACAGAACAAGCGATGATTATAAAAAAACTATATTCTCAGGTGATTTATTTCTCTGTGAACCCAATGAGTGAAGTACAAGAACGATCTTTTACTTGAAGCGTATTAGTTAGGTTGAGTGAATCAAATTCAAGTTTATGGTACCAATATAGATTATAATGTTTTGTGCTGCAGAACGATATGCCGCAAAATTCAAAATCGGAACAGAATCCTTCTGTGGCCATTGAATCCTCCAAGAACGATGAAAATGCTGTTACTGAATTCTGCGGTTCTGAAGCCGGCGACTCACTGCTTGAGCAGATCAGAAACGGCAGCAGCCCACATTTTGAGAGGGAGAAGGAGCGGTGGATGGAATCAGAGAGCAGGTGGATATCCCTAACCGAAGAGCTGAGGATTGACCTTGAATCGAACCGGAGGATCACAGAGATAAAGGAACTGGAGCTGATGCACGAAAAGCAGTGCACGGCTGAGCTGGACGATGCGCTGCGTCGCTCCATCTGGGGGCACGCTCGGATGATCGAGCACTACGCTGATCTTCAGGAAAAGCACGAGGAACTGCTCGCCAAGCACAGGAAAGTCATGGAGGCCATTGCGGAGGTGAAGGAAGCTGCAGCCAGAGCAGGAACCAAGCACAGAGGATCCGCCGCTTTTGCCGCCGCCCTAGAGGATCAGCTTTCGTTTTCTAGAATCGAGAGGGAGAGGGAAAGAGCTTGCCTAAGGGACCAGAACCGGATCCTTAAGCTCCAGCTTAGGGATACTGCCGAGGCTGTTCAGGCCGCGGGAGAGCTGCTCGTGCGTCTGAAAGAAGCCGAAGAAGCCCTTTCTATCACAGAGGTTCGAATTGCTTTTCTTTAATATTTATTGGTTCTTTTCCATACAACGCAGAAAACTCTAACAATACACAAATTAAATGCATAATTTAATAATTAAATCTTTAAAATCAACCACAATTAAAATTAACCATTTATGTCATTCGACCTTCTCTTCCCGCTAAAATGGTTGCAAAAACCTGTTTTTAATAAGAAAAATATCATAATCTCCCAAAATAATAACACCGTTTATTTAAAAAAAATAATGTGAGAAATGTGAGGTTATGTGCAATACAATACATTGTCAATCCATAATTATTTGGCAAAATTGAGAATTTTTTAGGATAATTTGAGATAATGAAGCAGTGCTCACTAATAAATATGAATGATTCAATTAAAAGAGTTCCAACTTCAAATTAACACCAAAATAGCTTTAAAATATACAAAACAAACTGTCTAAAAAATTATCATTAAATTTATTTTTGCTTACTGGTCTTAAATAGTTTTAATTGGGATGGTAAATTTGGTTTATTTAAAGATTTGGGTGGATATAAGTAAATATTTAAAAATCTAGTGTTTTTGAGTAAATATCAAAAAAATTTATGTAAGAAACCCTATAAATATTTGCAACTTGAAGCGGAATCTGAAGTGTGAATATCTTTCTTAATGAAGGAGAAGTATGGCCAAGCGCAACAAGAAGTAGAGAAGCTGAGGAGGCAGTTGGAGAAATTGAAGAAGAAGCACAGCAATGAGATTGCTACGATGAAGTATTACCTGGCAGATAGCAGGCTGCCGGAATCTGCTTTAGAGCCGCTCTACCAGCAGCAGCAGCATGATTTTGATAGCGGCGCTGATCAGAGCGGGACGAGGCCGTTGTCTGAAGACGTGTCCTGGAGGTCTGCATTCAAGCCTTTCTATCAGCCAGCAGAAAAAGAGTATTCGCCTGAAGCGATTTCAGATTTGTAGTATTCATCAGTTTTCATCGTATGCTTTGGCAGTAAGTGAATTCTCACTCTTAAATATGTTATGGTGCTAATTGTTTTAAGCACCCACAAATCTGAATGAATGATAAAAGGCCACCCTGTGATGTAACTAATTGGTTGCTAAAGTATATTGGATCATTCCCTATAAACACCCACATTGACTTAGAACGTCAGTGGTATTGATAAGAACAGATCTTATACGGTTGCTTTTTTAGATTGTCAGTTTTTGTAATAGATTTTAATCTCTACAATTTTAGTTGACATTCTCCGAAGGCAATATAATAAAAACTATTCGCTATTCTTGTATGAAGAACTTCGCTTGGTGTTGAATCTCCTCTTCATTGATCAGCATTCTTATTTTGGTGTTTTTATAACATAGATATTGAGAAAATTTGCTTACTTTGGTCAATTATTGTAACGGTTTCTAATCTCAACGATTTTGTTCGGTATTCTCCAATGATATTAAAATAAAATTATATTAGTCTTTTTACAAGTAACTTGCTTTTGATGTTGAATATCGTCTTCATTGATTGGTGTTTGCCATGAATTCTATCTCTAAGCATAAGTTCATTTTGTAGCCCATGTCATGGAAATTTTGTTACAGAAATAGCATTCGTTTATTCATCCCCTCTGAGTTTTTTCGTAGCCATTACAGTATTTAAATTTGAGGTACAAACTACAGATCTATGTATTTGTGATGGAGCCTCTAGTGCGTTAGATCAAGCACACGAGCGTTGAGGATTGATTGATGGCTATTCAAATGGAGATCAGATATGAAATTGTCAAGGTGCCAATTCAGAGGCTTGGGCACCAAAGAGCTTTGTGGTGTCTAAGAGCTTGGCACTTGGGCATGTTGGGGTAATTTGTAGTAATTCAGGAGACAGTGGCTTGGCCATCTGGGTGCACTCAAATGCTGTGTAAATTTTGAATTAAGATTTTGAAAGCAGAGTAAGCCCAAGCATTGGGCCCTTGAAGATGACTCGGCAAGCCAAGGAGATAGTTAGTGTTTGGACGATTCCAAGTACCTACTGTTTTGTTCTGTTAGGTTTTACCCTCGAGCTCGACGCTAGGGCTTGCCCAAACGGAGGCCCAAGATGCTAAACAGCCTAGGGACAGACGTCTGGCACTTGAGCTGATGCTGGAGCGTAACTCATGTAGAACAAGTTTTTTATGCGAAATTGAGGCCTTCTTTGTTATTTGGGGATTAAAGAGCTTTGGGGTATTTAAGGAATTATTGCACAAAGGTTTTATAGGAGAAATTTATGCATTCCCTTGAGCATTAGCTGCTAAAGTGAGTGGCAAAAAGAGTCTTCTTATTCCTTCAACCAAGGGAGTTGTTGCTGCATTATTTATGTGTACTTCCCATCTTCATTTATTGGACATTTCTCATAGTGATAACTCCATGATTTTCTCCTAACTTGGGTGTTAAAATGTTGTGTTTGAATGTGCTTCTTGTGTGTTGTGATTTTGTTGTTTGGACTGTATTTGTGTGAAACTTGTTGTTCAAGGTCATTTATTCTCTGTTATAACCAACTTTGGATTCTTATCATAGTGTTGCAAAAGTGACTATGGATAGTAGAGCATACCATAACAAATGGTACCAAATTTTTACTTGTAGCTAAGTTCCAGTGGGAGCAATGGTGAACAAAGCTAATAAGTTTAATGGGATAAATTTTGTGCTATAGAAGATGCATATAGAGGACTTGCTCTATTAAAAAACGTTTACCAACCATTTGAAAGAATATAAAAGAAACCCTCAAACATGAGCAAAAAAGTGTCAAAAGTTTGGATCGAACTTCTATTTGTTAGATTCGCTGATCTCTTGCATTTTTAATTAGCTTTTATAAACTAATGAAAAGTCTACTGTTAATTTCACGAATGCGCAAGGATGTACGATAAACCATTGACGTCAAATAAAGTTTTCTTAATAAAAGGACTCTTTAACCTGAAAATGGTGGTGTAACAACCCTAGGCTGTTATTTAGCTTAATTGCATCATATTTGTCATTCCATTATGTTCATTTAATCACTAGAACTAATCTCCAAAGATTTGGAGCAATTCAGAGCTCAATCGAATATTTAGAATATTTTAATATTATTTAATTGATTAGAAAATTGAGATATTTAATTTGACATCAAAATCAAAATCTGACTTCGCCACTGTGCTAGTCACCCACAAATTAGCTAGGGGTGATGTTTAGAAGTATTTGGAAGTCATCGGATTTTTGTGAATATTTTAATGTATTTAAATACCCCAAAAATTAAAATAATTAAATTAATCTCCAAATTAAAATCCAACTTTGTCATTGAATTCCTCACCCCCAAATTAGCTAATGGTGAATTTTTGGGATTTTTTGGAGCCCTTTTAGTCATCCATTTTTAATTAGAGAAATGTGTTAATTAAAATTTAGAATAATTAATTATTTGTTTAAAAGCATTCTTTTCTCTTTTGAGCAGGCCCCACTCCCCCTTCTCCATTCCCTGCAATCGGTGCTTTCTTCTCCCCTATGCGCATGCAAGGAATCCACCCTCCCCCTTCTCCATGCTGATGCGAAAGCTCATTGCTGGAGTCATCCCCCTCTCTTCTTTTAAGTTGGAGCTTCAGCCCTCGTCCCTCTCCAATTGGCCATCAGCTGAATCTCCTTCTCCTCTTCCCAAACTCCATCATAAGCAAAGGAAGAGGCTCCTTCCTTCCCAAGCTGAAGAAGAAGTTTCTTCATCCCAAGCCCTGAAGAAAGCAAAACTCAATCTTCTTCCTTTTGCAAGCCAAGGTACCCATTTGTTGTAACCTTCCTTGCACCTCTTTCTTGTATCTTCCATGTGCTACTCTTTCCATTAGTTTAATTAAAGCATTTGTGAAATAATATCTCAAATAGATATTGTATGGAATCTAAGTTTGATCGTCAAGCCTCAATCGGACTCAATGAGTCCGATCGAAGCTCGATTTATCCATTAAAATGCAGTCAAAAGCTGTATGATTTTTGTATACCCGTAGCTAGGGCATTATTGTTTACTCGTTAGAATAATTCTTTCATGTCAATTTTGGTATCAATGAAAAGGTCTCGGAAAGACCTTTCCATCAGTATATGACACCACACTTGAGGTGCCCTAAATCGAAAGTATTTGAGTGCAAAAGGGGACACGTTCCCTTTTTCGCCTAGGAAAAATTATTGTCGAGTGCTACAGTGCGCCGTAGCGCCTGGCTCTCGGCCAGGGAGCGCTACAGCGCACTGCAGCGCCCCCACCTCGAAAAATATGGCACTGTAGCGCGCCGCAGCGCCCGCGTCTCGGGAAATCTGGCGCCATAGCGCGCTACAGCAGTGCACCGTAGAGCCCGCGAGTTAAATAAACTAAGTATTAAGCTCACCTTTCTTAGAAACATACTAACTATGTGTATACAACATCTTAATTTTATAAGTTTAGGTATAATCTTAATTTATACCATTAAGTGGATTCGAATTAAGAGTCAGAATTCATTTAGATGAATTTTGCACGATGGAGAGGAATGTAATCATTACTTAATTTTGAATTGATTTCTGGATTTCGATGATTTAAGGCATATCGTCAATAAAGCCTTGGCATATCATAAATGCATAAGTCATGTTAACATCAGAGGAGCGCTTAGCTCACATAAGGACTCTATTAGCGGAGCGTTCACTCACCTAGAATCTGTGGGGTGTCATGTGATACTAAGTCAGCATACTAGTGGCATATAGTATTGTGGCATATTTAGATGCATAAGTATAAATTCAGTGGCATCATCATAATTTTAATTCATTATTTACTCAATTTTAGTTTTTTTACTGCTTCATCTACTTTTAATACTCAATTTTCAGTCTCAGTTTTACTTCACTTTCAGATTTGTATTATTTTAGATTTTTCAGTTGTTTTAATTATTTCTGTAGCCTTATTTGAATACTTAAATGTCAAACATTAGATAACTATAACTACTTAGAATAATTTTTGATGTGTTAGACTCATTATCTAATACATGACACTTTTAAGATCTGATAATTTGCTAGATCTAGAGCAGCCTGTGGAGCTAGTTCGGGAGGCATCACAGGAGATCCAGGAGGAGTTTGTGGAGCACTAGAGGACTCTGCATCATCAATTATATTTTTGTATTAGTTTACTTTCAGTTCAGTCACTAGGCCATTTGCTGTATTTTAATTCAAGTAAACTATTTGTAATAACTCTGAATGTAATTTTTTTTCTTTTCTGAGATGAATGCTTTACTTAGCTTCTGTGATGAATAATCTGGATGTATGCTTTTGCTTCCATACTATGTGTTTATTACTACTTATATTCAATATTGTGATGTGATCAGCATACTAAAAATATTATTATATTTATATATATTGGATTCCTCATATTCCACTCATAATTTAATGTATATACTATATTGTTTAATACATAAGATAAGGTTTTATGCTTATCTTAAAGATTAGTCCAGCAGCTCATTATTTGGCAGTTATTCGGGGAGGTTCAGCAGTCATTCTCGAGTAGCGCACCGTTCCGCCGCCAATTGTTAACTCCTTTGTGCGCGGTGATGGGACGGGGCACTACAAGTGGACATCAACTTACTGGTAGAACATTCAAAGATAAAGTGATGCTGTGAAGTTTCATATTCCACCTTAAGAATGAAAACCTCAATTTTACTTCAGAGATGGTTTCCGTGTACAAGATGGAGTCGAATTGCTTTGAAATTTTAGGATAAGTGTGGTAGGAAGGTTAAAAAACCTTTAACATAAATTTTATAAAGTCTTGATGAGTTTATAGTGGTGATAATGATAAAGGAAGCAGATGAATGTGGGTGCAAATAGAACGATCTAAAAGCCAACAAAATGTGATGATAAAATGATGGAAAACATTAAGTAAACATCGGAGAATATGGTAAGACATGGATGGACAAAGAAAAAAAGCACAAGAAAATATCAAATTATGCACTCTTCGGTGGCCGTGCCGCAACGCATGCACACAAGAAATGAAGAGATTATGCAAACCATTTCAAAACATCATGGTAAGAGATAATACTCACAAATGTAAGAAAAAAATAGGAGATATACCATGCCAATGTCCCAAATAAGAGCACATAGTACTGTTTATAGAATAGCTTAAAACCCAAGGTGCTCACTCAAAAACACAACATAAATATGATGATTGCCATCATTCATGAATACAAGTACAAAACAAAAAAAATGCATTGAAACTGTAAGCACTTCCTATGTATGTACAAACATCGAACACTAAGTACAATACTATCAAAAATAGATCAAGCAACACAATACTAAAAAACAAGTTTAACTCAACACGACTAAACATACAAGTACAAGAACAACTCATGTTCAATCACTAGCTAGATATCCTGCAAATGCTCGAGTCATGGGCATCCTCCTCATGTGTGCTGCCAATCCTGCATTAAACTCTCCTTATAAAGACCCTGAACCTTAATCGGCTATTTAGGAATAATCAAATATAATTAAGGCATAAATATCATCATGTTGCTTCGTGATAAATTTTGAGTGAAATAATCATAAGAAGAAATAGTTGAAAATTTTAATATTTTTAAATTGTTAAATAATTAAGAAAAATAAAGAATTTAATTTTGAGCTCAAAATGCAAAAGTAACATCATTTTGAGATTTCACACTTCAAAATTACTTAGGGGTGAATGTTTTATAATTTTTTGAAGAAATGGGGAAAATGCACAAAATTTGATTTAAATAAATCAAATTTAAATTATATTTTAAATTTTTAAATAAACGGTAAATTTAATAGGAAACATTGGACGATCTTGCGTGTCGAACGAAGGATGAATTCACTGTGTGACATGCCACCTACCGTCGGATGCTACTTTAAACTAATTCAGCAACCACACTTTAATCCTATCACGAGATTAGATTAGGTCGTCGGATTTAAGCAAACAGATCCGATGTCCCAAATTTGTTCCAAGTATGTCGCCTTCACCGTGGACATAACAGGGACGATCGAGCCATCCCATGGTGTTGGGGCTCTGTCGCGAGTCAGTGTGTAGTCAAATGGAGCGCATGACACACCACATGTCCGTGTGGTCCCATACAGGCACTAGAAGCACTGAACGACAAATAGAGAATGGGTTGGGCATGGCTATCACCATTATAGTTTATAACTGATCTCATCCATTGATCCAAGCAAATTCAGAGACTGGAATTGATTGGGATCGAATTTAATCCTATGTGTTATTTTGATCCCCACTTTCAATCCCAAAGCTTTTAATTCTGAGTCTCAAGATAGGTTCCTGATAGCCATTGTCTTAACCTCCCTAAGCTTGTTGGTTGCCACTCGTGCACTAAAGTCCCTTGTCGACGCTACTCCTAACCTCTATAGACACTAGGGAGTCCTTTGAGCCCCAATTCTGAGCCATAGCATCGACCTCTTCTCTTCTTCCAACGATGAACCCGAGAGGACCCAAATCTTAGGTTGGGCTAACCAAAGGTGAGCCAAGCTACACCCAAGCCGATCGAGATACGTAAATCTGTGCTTGCACGCAAGTGTACGTGTCCGAAGTAATAAGTGGAACGGTAAGTTCCAGGAATTTATATCTTTCTCACGGAACTCTGGTTTTGATACTAAATCTTATATTCTTTCACTAATATTTAGAATAATCGATTTTTGGGTTTTTTTGTCAGTTCCTAAATTAACAATACAACTTACTTGAGGTAAGATACTATTTGTTCAAGAGGAGAGAGTTGGGGTTTGGTTATGGGGCTCGTAAGGCCTTGGTGCTGTCATTTAGTTATTGAAACTCATAAAGTGTTTCCTATGCCTACATAATCAAGTGAACATTGCCTAAACTAGAACAATCCTCTAATTCAACAAGTTCAAGTCTAGCGCAGCAAGGAGAACACCCTTAGGGTTCTACCTCGGCACATAGACCCTCATTAGATCTGTATTTACTTCAATTCTGATTTCCTATGTCTAGGTTACAAAGATGTTACTTTTAGTTTATTGATCTCATAAGCATGATCTCCATCAATCTGCATCATGCACATACATACACAATTTAGCTAAATGAGAGAATGCATTGGACTCATTGGACTATGTCACATCATCTAATGGGTGTCCAATGTTCTCTCATTCCTTCCACTTTGCTGAGATACAGAGCATGATTGATGGGAACTTAGCTCACAAGCATCAATCTCTCGGATGAGCCTTAAGGAATGGTGCTAACGAGCTTGAGAACTTGTCACATAGTTCTCAGCTCTAATTTGCACTCATTCCTTGCTCGAATCCAATTGATAAGCTTTGGAGATAAGTCCTTTTTTATGATAAATTATTTCTAGTTTGGTTAAATAAAATCAAGGCATTTTCATTAAACAAGGATAAGAAATAATTCAGCAAATAGTTTTTATTCATTTCAAGATAGCACACAACACAATAGACCCTTATATTATCCGACAACTACATCCCAACCCTCTCCAAGGAGGGTTTAGCCTTCCATTTCAAAATTAATACAAAAAGACAAGCAGACTAAAATGAACTTTGACACTGGTTCACAATAAGAAAAATAAGACAGAGTTTAGAAGGGGTACTACGAAACAGCCCAGAGGTTTTTGAGAGTTCTCTTGGTATTCCTTCTTTTCTTTTCTTTTTTTCACTTGAGATATTTTACTGACTTTTCTCTTAATCCTTTACTATTCTCTTCACTTTCTCCTTGGAGAGTTCTTTCCTCTTCTTCTCATAGCATCCTCCCTTTTAGATATTATATTTTAGCAATTTGGAACCTTTGCTTGGTCTGAATTTGGCCCTTAAATAGGGAAGCTATCAGCCCCTAGGCATTAATCAAGTTGACCTTTCATCTTCCTTTAATTAAATTCAAGCAATTTAGTATTTTATTTTGTTATTCACTTGGATTTTATCAGAGTTAATTATTACTTCAAGTTTCAGGAATGTGTCCACAAAAACAAAGTAAAATAACTAAATGATTATGCATTTGTAATTATTGCCTCCTCAGTTATGCTATTGGATTCTGTCTGCCCTAGCCCTAAAAGGCTATGAGAATTTTTTTCTGCTCAAGCCCTGAAAGGCTTGAGGATTTCACCGACCCGATGGTCAACTTTCTGATATGACAGCCTTTACATACCTATTTCAGTTTTAGCTTACTGTGTACTGTATTTTGATGCATATTTCAGTCAGCTATGTTTCTTTACTTACCTGCTCACTTGTACATATTTATAGGATGTTAGACTTTGCTGCTACTATATGTACCATGTTCAAATTTTTATCATTTAATTTGCATATGTCATATGATCATCAGTATGTTTAGGATTAGACTTTATTTTCAGTATTTTACTTATTGTACTATATATATATATATATATATATATATATATATATATATATATATATATATATATGCCCATTCCTTGCTTAGTCATTGAGGCGTGCTTTTGCCTCATTTGTCATTTAGTTATAAATGTTATGTTTATAACTACCCCTATTTCTTTGTATGCTCACTGCACTTATGCTTTTGATGTTTACTTTTGTTGAGCTTAAGTTTAAAATGGTGACATTGATAACACATATAAAATATTCAGCCTAAAATATACTTAGACAATTGTCTAACAAGATTTTATTTTATTGGCTGGAGCCCTGGCATTATAAAACCAATAATGTCAGATTCAGATAGGTTTGAGGAGCTAGGTGCTGAAGCGGAGGCGCCCTACTTAGAGGAGGAGCTTCAACCAAGAGAGCCGGATATTGCTTAGTTTCTTTTAGCCACTTGTGAGGATGAATGATTTACCTTTCAGTCTTTTAAACTATTTAAATATTGTAATAATACAGGTACTGTGATTGTGATTTACTTTATGCACCTTATTATTTTCTGAGCTATTTTATTGCTATTTCTTATGAGATGCATGATGAATGGATGTACTATTTATTTTATTTAGCTTCCGCACTCTGTATGTATGTTAGATGTAGTGACTGATCCCCTCAGATGTTCTGTGCACGTCCTTTCCTTATTAGTGGATTGTGGACCTACCTAATCCAATATAAGTGAGGGATTTGCACAAGTGACCCACCGCTCCTTAGCCTAATGATTGTGGACTTAGGGAGCGGGGCGCCACATAGGGGAAGGCCAAAGGTCTGAAATTGTGGCCTTCCCTATGCTATATTAAATATAATTTTTGGAGCTTTTCTGTATCGAGCGTTGTGGCGCGCTGCGGTGCGCAGCAGCGATTGCATTTGATTCTGCTCTAGGTGGGCTATTCTGCTGAGGATCTACCGTGGTGTGCTGTGGCAGCTCCGATTCAAACACTATTCAGCTGCAGCACGCTGTTGCTGCTAAAATATGAATACTATTCCGCTATATTAATTATATAGTTTACCTTAGTGCCACTGTTACCTGCTGTGGCGCACTGAAGGCGCGTTACTTCGGTTAGACTATTGTTCTTTTGAAAATTTAGCTCAAGAATGAGACATTTTTCTACATCCCTAAATCAGTTCCTTATGGTCTTTAAGTCCTACAAGAGCCTAGCACACTCAATTGATCACTCACACCTTGCCATTTGCTGGATTTAATTTACTATATTTCCCCACCCCCACATTGAAACCTAAGCACATATTCATTTAAATTTGTTGAAAATTGAATTTTACTAAAGCCCTTTACTTTATTAGGAGGTGCAGGATTATAATATTGATTTATCACATTGAGTTTAAGCATACTAGTATCTTTAATATTACACATTTGAATTTATTATTGAATTCATGAAGTAATAGTGTTTAGAAAATTTAACTTGTTAACACAATCACAGCAATGATGAGGGTGCTAAAGATTCAAATTTTATTTAATTAAAAACAAGATTATAGATACAGAAAGAAAAACAAAAACTAAAAGACTAAAAAAAAAAAGTAAGAAAAAAATCAGTACAACCTTCTCAATTATTTTGCTCATTATCTTCTTCCACATCCATGTTCTAATAAATGTAATATGCTGGCCAGTCATTGTTCGGGATGGGTTCTCCAACAGGGGGGAACGGCAGCCTAGACCCGTCCGGTCCTCCATGCAAGCTACACTCTTGGAACATTGCTCCAAGAGCGTCGTGGAACTCCGTTAGGAATTTGCGCTGCTGAGCAACTTTGCCTTTTATGAAGCACATGTTGCGTGCTAAGGAAATTCCCAAATACTGTTGATGTGCATACATACGCAACATCATTTTGTCTGCCACAGTCTAGCCAGCAGAGGTTGAAGTTTCACCTTTCGCTCTCCTCGTCTTCTTTGCTTGCACCCCCTTGTTGGTGCGAGTGCTCAAGTTGGTCAGTTCTAGAGGAGCATGGGGCAGGATCACATCATCGGACGAGAGGATCTTAACCCCTTAATCCTCACACATACCTGAGATAAGTGACATAAAAGCAAGAGCATCGCAAGACCCGGTCAGGGCAATCCAGAGCTGCTCCATTAAAATGCTGGAGATGGGAATATCTCCAGTCCCTTGTAAGGCACAAAGGAGTAGCGCCCGTGACTGAGTCACTTCGCTGAGATGCCCGAAGGGCATGGCGAAGCTGGAGATGAATATGTGCCAAACAATACTTGACTCCATTAGGAGTGATCGAGGAATGTTTGCCGAATTTCCTCTCCACCCTGCATCAGTGCAGATAAGCTCACTTGCAATTGCAGCTGGGTCAAATTGGGTGCCAATAAGTTCGAGGTAAGAACAGTCATGTACCTCTCTTAATAAATAAAATTGTTCGATTTCCCAGCTCCCAAATTCTACGCCCTTACCTCTCACAATAATTTTATGCCCTACCGCATTGATGGCATTTGCATAAACCTCTTGCATGATGGAGGGGTAGGTCGGGTGTGTGGGACTCACCAAACACTGCCATCCCCTGTTCATGACTTGACAGGGTTCACAGGGTATGGGAGTCCAAATCCCTATTTCGGGATTAATTTTTGCTTTAATATCACTTGGTTGAAGCATTGTTCAACTTCAACCGAAAAAAATCTCTTGTTATATGCCCCACCAACTGTGGGGGCAGCGGTTCCCTTGCTTGCTATCGACTTCTTCCTGGATGACATTCTCTTTTAATGAATTGAAATAAGGAGAGATTGAGAGAAATAAGAAATTGTTTGCAGCTGGAAAGAATTTAAGGATGAGGTGCTTGAATTCTCAAGAGGTGCAGCCTCACACTCCCCTCTCACAACCTTAAATAGCAATGGGCAAGAAAATTTTTGGATGCTTAAATTAATTAATCACACTTATGGCACTTAAATTCATGGTCATAGATAGTCTTAATTCATGCTATAAGTATGATTCAAGTTTCAGCCAAAAAGATGGAAAAATACAGCTTTTCTAGCACTTAATTTTCAATTTTGGAGTTCCTATGCACATCGTAGCGTCTTTGACTGCCTTGGGAATCCAAGACAGTGAATTTCAGCTTCAGCTGGACACCTTGCGCTATAGCAAGCTATAGCGAGCTATAGCGAGCTATAGCGAGCTATAGCGTGCCGCGGCGCACTGTGTCGCCTTGGGACAAAAATATTGTGCTGTGCTAGATATCCGTTATAGCGCGCTGTAGCGGCAAAATCCACTGTGGCGGATAAATCCGCGGCGGCAAATAAATTCGCTATCGCGCGCTGCAGCGGACTTCTGAGCAAAAAATTTTCTAGCATTTAAATTTCATCCAAAAATTTTCACACAGTAAAGTTTTTTGGGTTAGTTATTATCATTAAACTACTCCTAAGTGCAAAAGTCAAATAAAATAAAAATTTGGGTTGCCTCCCAAAAAGCGCTTGATTTAACGTCGATAGCTCGACGCATTTAAGTTCAATTTGGATTAGAAGTTGTGTTCATTTTATTTTTCCAAATTGTTGATGTACAAGGGTGAGCACCAGCCTGAGCTATGCTCAAACCCCTGATTTCATTCATTACCTCAACCTCTATCCCAATTTATGACACCGGTGGAGGAACGACCTTTTTCTTTCTTTTCCTTAGCCAAGTCTTTTTTTCTTCCTTAAATCCTATTTATCACTACCTCCAGATGAGGTCTCACAAGTATTCACAGAAATTGATTTACTACGATTCTCTCTATCCCCCTCTAGTTTCAATTATGCAGATTTAATCAGATTTTTCTTTTTAAATTCAGTCCTTAGAATTTTCTCTTTAAACATCATGGGCAAGAGATCTATTATTTTTGCTAAATTATTTACTCTCACAGTCATCACTCCCCTCTCCACATCAATTACAGCTCTAGAGCTAGCTAGGAAGGGTCTTCCAAGAATCACAGTGGAGTTCTCACTCCATCTATCCCATTCACACACAATAAAATCAGTAGGGTTTATAAAACTTCCTATCTCCACCTACACATTCCTTACTATTCTTATGGGGGTCATGGAGTTTAGACTGGCAAATTTAAGAATTATTGGGGTTTCCTCCATTCCTCTCACCCCAAGCTAGGAGTAAATGTGTAAAGGCATAATACTGACGGAAACCCCAAGATCACATAAAGGATCTAAAAGGACTTCACCCTCAATGACACATGGAATGTTCATTCTCCCGGGGTCAGCTCTCTTAACAGCCCCACATATTTTATCTTCAGATTTACCTTCACCTACTTCCATCTCAAATTCAGTTTTAGATTCAAAATTTACACTCTCCTTATCTTGAGTGGTGTCATCTCTCCCCTCAGTATGGATTACACTCACCATCTCCCTAGGGTTTATTTCAGTGGAGCTAGGCAATGCTCCTTACTGCTGTGTGGCCAGCTATTTTGAGATATGCCCAAGCTGTACTTTAATATTCCTAAGGGATGCCTCTATCCCATGGATAGAGGCATCATGACGGGTGATTGTTGCTTTAGTTCTCTTCATAAATTGGTTAGTTTCTCCCTTAAATGCATTGAAAGCTCCTTCCAAATTCAAGGGTTGAACTTGGTGGTTATTACCAATACTGTACCCTTGTTTATTTACTGAATTTTCCTCACCAAAGTTTCCCAAATTATTATTATTGTTATTCTAAGAGAAGTTGGGGTGGTTCTTCCACTTGGGATTGTAAGTATTGGAATAGAGGTTATTCATTGAATTACTCTGATTTGTATTATTATTTCTCAGAAAATTTACTTGCTCAGTTTGTGAGGGAGCAAACCAAATCACAATTTTCATTTGTATGACTCCCTCCACATAGTTCACAGTAATTTCATGGACATTACACACAGTCATATTTTCAACTTTTTTATATAATGCCATTATTTCATTTTGTAGTGTCAGAATTTGGTTTGATTCATTAAGTTCATTGGCTTCCACCTTCCTAGGGTTGAGTCTATCAGTAGGCCATTGATATGCATTAGTTGCCATTTCCTCGAGAAGGTCAAAAGCCTCCTCTTGTGTCTTGCTATTTAAAGATCCCCTGAAGGCTGCATCTATCAGAGTCCTAGTGGGTGCGCTTAAGCCGTTATAGAATATTTGCACCTGCATCCACAATTCAAACCCATGATGTGGGCAGCGTCTTAAGCAGTCCTTAAAATGCTCTCAGCCATCATATAAATTCTTATCGTTTTGTTGTAAGAAATTTGATATCTCATTTCTTAGTCTAGCTGTCTTAGTAGGTGGGAAGTACTTGTCTAGGAATTTTCTAGCTAAGTCATCCCAAGTCCTGATGGACTCGCCAGGCAAGGAAGTGAGCCAAATTTTAGCTTGACCTCTCAAAGAAAATGGAAAGAGTCTTAATCTAATAGCTTCATCAGACACACCATTAAACCTAAAGGTATCATAGATTTCTATGAAGTTTGAGATATGGGCATTTGGATCTTTTGAGGCTAGACTGCTAAATTGATTATTCTAGATCATGTTTAAAGTTGAAGGTTTAATCTCAAAATTATTTGCTTGAATATGGGGTCTAACAGTCGCATTAGGCATTCCTCCCAAAATTGGGAGTGCATAGTCTCTAGAGCATCTACTTCTCACAATGACTAGTGGCTCACAGGGTTTGCTTCTAGATTATCCATTTCAATTTGAGGTTGGTTCAGATTTACCTATTCTCTTCTAGTTCTTAAGTAAGTTCTCACTATTTTAGGATTAAAGAGTAATTCAGCAGCTATTCTTCTACTCGTGCAATTTAAGGAATTTTGCTAGAAAGAACTAAGCAATTTTAGCAATGGATTTAATCATATAAATTCAGCAAACACAGATTCGAGCAAATAGTTCAACAGATTTGATTCCGCAATATAGTTACAGTAGTTTACAGATTTCAGCAGTGTAAATTCAGCAAGAGTAATGTTTGACTAAAATAGTTCAGCAATTAAGATCTTCATAGTTTTCAATATACAAGGATTTCACAATGTAATTTTAGAATTGATTACACGCTAAGTTAGTTCTACAGGTTTAAGATTATATAATTACAAAAAAAATAATAGGAAGAGTATATATGCAAATAAGATAAAGTCTAAATCACTAATTACTTGAAAATTTCACTTAATACTAAACAAAACCGTTCCCCGACAATGACGCCAAAACTTGACGGGCTGTAAATCTGCGCTTGCACGCAAGTGTATATGTCCAAAGTAATAGGTGGAACGATAAGTTCCAGGAATTTATACCGTCCTTAGGGAATGATGGTTTTGATACTAAGTCTTATATTCTTTCACTAATATTTAGAATAATTGATTTTTGGGTTTTTTTTGTTGGTTCCTAAATTAACAGTACTACTTACTTGAGGTAAGATACTATTTGTTCAAGAGGAGAGAGTTAGGGTTTGATTATGGGACTCGTAAGGCCTTAGTGCTATCATTAGTCATTGAAACTCATAAAGTACTTTCCTATGCCTACACAATCAAGTGAACATTGCCTAAAATAGAGCAATCATCTAATTCAACAAGTTTAAGTCTAGTGTAGCAAGGAGAACACCCTTAGGTATCTACCTCAGAATATAGACCCTCATGAGATCTGCATTTACTTAAATTTTGATTTCCTACGTCTAGGTTACCAAAATGTTACTTTTAGTTATTGATCTCACAAGCATGATCTCCATCAATCTGCATCATGCGCATACACAAGTAGTTTAGCTAAATGAGAGAATGCATTGGACTCATTGGACTATATCACATCATCCAATGGGTGTCCAATATTCTCTCATTCCTTCTACTTTGCTGAGCCACAGAGCATAATTGATAGAAACTTAGCTCACAAGCATCAATCTCTCGGATGAGCCTTAAGAAATGGTGCTAACGAGCTTGAGAACTTGTCACATAGTTCTTAGCTCTAATTTTCACTCATTCCTTATTAGAATCCAATTGATGAGCTTTGGAGTGTAAGTCCTTTTGAATGATAAATTATTTCTAGTTTAGTTTAATAAAGATTTTTATAAGATACATCCAGGCATTTTCATTAAACAAATATAAGAAATAATTTAGCAAATAGTTCTTATTCATTTTAAGACATCACACAACACCATAGACCCTTATTATATCCCACAACTACATCACAACCCTCTCCAAGGAGGGTTTAGCCTTCCATTTCAGAATTAATACAAAAAGGCAAGCATAATAAAATGAACCTTCACATCAGTTCAAAACAAGAAAAATAAGACAGAGTTTAGAAGGGATACTAGGAAACAGCCCAGAAATTTTCAGGGGTTCTCTTAGTATTCTTTCTTTTCTTTCCTATTTTTCACTTGAGATCTTCTACCGACTTTTCTCTTAATCCTTTACGATTATCTTCACTTTCTCCTTGGAGAGTTCTTTCCTCTTCTTCTCATAGTAGCTTCCCTTTTAGATGTTATATTCTAGCAATTTGGAACCCTTTCTTGGTCTGAATTTGGCCCTTAAATAGGGAAGCCATCAGCCCCTAGGCATTAATCAAGCTGATGTTTCATATTCCTTTGATTTAATGCAAGCAATTTTGTATTTTATTTTGTTATTTACTTGGGTTTTATTAGAGTTAATTATTACTTTAAGTTTCAAGAGGCAAGGTGTAACAACCCTAAGTTATTACCCTAGTTAGACTTGGATTGATTAAGCTAAACCAAGGCTTGATTTTGATTCCATTGGATTCAATGGGTCATTTAAACCTAACCATAGAAGTTTGGAATCATTTGGAGCTAAAATGAAAAATTTGGTATTTTTGGCTATTTTTAAGCTCTAAAAAATACCTAAATTAATTTGATCTCTAAATTAAAATTTGATTTCATTTTTGAATTCCTCATACCCTAATTAGCTAAGGGTAAAATTTTGGGGATTTTTGGAGCTCATTTGGTCCTAAATTGGATTTGAATCATTTAAGAATAATTATATATTATTTAAATTGATTTATTTAATTTAATTTAATTAAATTAATTATTTTTAATTAAGTGGGATTTGCTGTCGGGACCGCGGTAGATCCACTGCGGGGTCCCGACAGCGGGGCACCTTACCCATCGAATGGATGATCTGGCACGCATCTCAGCCCGTTTAATCCAACGGCTCGCATACCGTGCGCCGTGATCTAATCCCATCCGCCCGATTGGCATCTCATATCGGACGCACGAGATCTTCTCCGCGGTTTTGTTAATCTGAAGCTGCATCAGATCGTCTATCACTAACGGCTTCGTGGATCAGATGGCGGAGGCGAACCCTACCACTATGGATCTTCGTCCCCGAAGAGATCCCGTCCCGACCGAGAAGATTCGCGGAAATTCACCATGTAACCTTGTCTGCCACTCCCCTCGCCAGGTCAGCTAGACTGTTAGCACCTTTCCATAAGTGGCCGAGCCTAGTAAGGCGACCCGGGAGGCCTAGACCCTCCCAATTACAGGACCCTTGGGGCAAGCCAAACTCCTTTCCCAAGCCCTGGTCTCCATTCCTAGGACTCCATGGTGCTTATAAATACCTCCAGGACTTTACAGTGAGTCTATTTGCTCACTGTAAATCCCCAATTCCCTAACTGAAGGCCTGCTAGAGCTTCCGTCACCTCGGCCTTTTCCCGGCATTTCTAGAGCTTAGAACCACTGATAGAGGGCCTGTCTGGTGTTCAGACCCCCTGTGCACATTCGTCTAACCTTCAGGAAGCTTATGAGCACTTCAATTATCCTCGGCCGAGCCTGTAACTCGACTTCAGGTACAGCCTTCCTCCATTAGAGTTTCTTTAGGCTCCATTTGGTTTCTGCCTTCTGAATGAGCTCTAGATGTCATCTAGGTCACCTTAGCCACCTAGGAAACCTAGTGTGATTATTGCCTGGGGCTAAGGTAACTCAAGTCGATCGTATCAATCGACTGAGCTAGCAGCCGAGCCAATGGCTGAGTTCGAGTAAGGACCCAGCGATTTGCTGCGCCTCAGGTTAAGATAGGTTGGGGGTTCAACGCGTCTTGACTCCCTGAATGTGCAGGGATCGAACCCCGGTCGAATCTAGGCCTCTGTGAGGAGAATTACCCACTCACAGTCGGCCTGAGATGCCCGTATCGAAGGTGTCTAGGTCGAGTAGCACCCTGTCGATCCAGAGGGATCCAGATGGGGGTTCTTGTTCCAATCGACGTGTCTTGACTCAGGGAACGTGTAGGGATCAAGCCGAGCTGCCGTCGTCGTCTATGCACCGAGAATTTCAGCGCCGAAGCTCGGCTGACTCGGGACTCATCGAGAGGAAGGAGACGAAGTCGCGGGTTCTGGGCCGGGCCGACCCGTGTCCCGCGCGGTTCTGATTTTGGGCCGTGCCTAATTAATATTTATTGGATAACATTTTTAATGATTGGGATTTAATTTAATTAAACCTATGGTTTTAATTTAAATAAACATTTAGCTTAAATTAATTATATAACTTTGGCTATACTGATCCAAATGGTATGATCCAATATACCATTTGAATCAGAAAAATTTAAGGAATCTAAATATAAAATAAAATCTCAAATCCAATGGTTAGATTAAAATTTATTTACCAAACTCTTTGCTGTCATTAATTAAATCATATAAAATATTTCAGTATCCAATTTATGAGATTAAGGGCTCTAATTGCTCCTTGTATTTTAAGGAATAATATCAGACCCTTAAATTTAATTTTGGATAATTATTTTGCTTAATCACTCCTTAATCACCTTAAATAAGGATTAGTAAAATTAACCCTAATTAAGCCTCTGATTTGGATGGGGGTTGTTCCTAATACATATTAGGTCTATATTAACCTAAGTATAAGGTTAGATTGCACTAAGAATGCCTATGTTCACTAATCATCCTAATTGGCTTAAATAAGTGATTAGTGCTAATTAAGATTAATTAGGTCATCAAAACCTAATATAAGTGTGTTTCTTACTTTACTAATCAATATGAAACTCATTAAAATAGATTTGATCTAACTTGGGTAACTAAACCCTAAAATCCTAATTTTTACCCTCAAGAGGGGCATTTTGGTTATTTTGACCAAAATGTGTTTAAATGCTCCTTAAAGCTTGTAAATTTCAGTAAACTATCCTAAGGTAGATTAGAAATGTTCTCTGAACTCTTAGACTAATAGTAATATTAATGTGATCATCAATAAAAGAAATCTCCACTTAATCCCTAATTAAGACACTTGATCTTAAGTGATCTTATAAGAGTCATTTGGCATTAATCCTTGAATCTAATAATTGAGATGATTAAATATCACCTTAATAAGTTCAGTGAAGTTAACCTAAGAGCTAAAACTTAAAAGAAATGTAATTGGTAAAGTCTAAGTTAAAATCTAGCTTAAAGTCTAAAGTGATCAAACCTCAGACCCTTAGATCTTAAGTAGCCCTAAAAAGATCAATATGAGTTTGATGTTTAATATAATACTTAAAATTGTCAATTTCAACCTTAATAAGCTCCATATAGTTTAACTATGAACTTAGATCCTAAAAGAATCACAAATAAAAGCTCTTAAGATAAAACTCTAATTTAGAGATCTAGAGTGATCAAACCTCAAAAAGATCTTAGATCTTAGACTTAGATCTTCAATTTGAAATTAAACCATCTCCAATTAAAATTCTTTAATGATTAATTGTTTAATCTTTTGAAACTTTCCATATGGGTATAGGATGATTTAATCTATAAGATAAGGAAATTATCTTAAAGATTGAATATAGATCTTAGATTCTCAAGTTCTTAATCGATTGTTTTATCTTATAATTAGTAGAATAGCCTTTCATTCAGTTCTTAGTTCCTAAATCTTTCAGCTTATAGGATCCTTTACCTTTAATTTAGGTAATAAGTGTGAACCCTAGATCCTAGATAGAATATTACCTAGGATATAGGATTTGAACTCAACATAGGGTTTAAGTTCTAAATCCTTAAATCTTGATCACTTAATCAAGATTTGGGTAAGAGAGTAAAATACAAATTAATTAGGTCATTGATTTACTTACTTAAACTATATAGTAGTCACATGATTTTGGATGATTTTGGATTAGAACTTGTTAAGTTCTAATATTAACTTTAAGGACATAAATCTGAGATTCTACTCGATAGCTGGATATTGGAGATCCTAAACTTGTACCTTCTCAGAGTAGTTTGATTTGGTAATTAGATAACACCAGATGTCACATAAGTTTAGATTAAGTCTCTTGCTTACTTTGACTAGATTGCTTTGCATACCTTGGAGATTGAGCCTTATTCCTTGAGCATAATAGGAAAACTTAGGATATGGATGATACATCCTAAGTTAGTATTTGAATTGCATATCATTTAGTTTTGCCTTAATTGTAGTTGGTAGAATATGTCCTAGCTTAGTCTGCCTCTTCAGTAGTAGTATTGTATAGACTGGACTCAGACCTATCAGATTTGGATGGCT
This sequence comes from Gastrodia elata, assembly GCA_016760335.1. NCBI lineage: Eukaryota > Viridiplantae > Streptophyta > Magnoliopsida > Asparagales > Orchidaceae > Gastrodia > Gastrodia elata. Next base: position 31,984,213 of record CM028678.1, on the reverse strand, counting down.
AGGCTGGGGATTGATTGATTGATATTGGAGTCCTTATATGGCCTATTGGCGGGTATGATAGTACTATGTCTTAGGCTTATTGCTACTCTAGCTGGATTGTATTATTTTCTGATTTGCTTTGCCACATGCTTCAGTGGCCTTATTTTCAGTATTTGCTCGCTTTGCCACATGTCTCAGTGGCTTTTATGTTCTTTTCCTGTTCTTAACTAGCATGTTGTATGTATACTCATATGGCTTACTTATATATATTGGCATGTTTATGATGCTAGAATTGCACATTTTTAGTACTTGTGTTTCTTTTATATACTCAGCATATGTTAACATGATCATAAGCATATTAGGTTTAGAATTGTATTGTAGCTTTTGTTTCTTTTAGCTTTTAACCTCACCTTGTTTATTTTGCATTGTATGCTGGCTATAAATGGATAGTTTATAGTTACTCGTTTCTTTGATAGCTTGTTGCACCCTTTACTGCTTGCATGTGTAGTTAAATTAAAATGTGATATTTTTAGATGTTCAGTTCATTAAAATAGCCCAAAATGTACTTAGACAATTGTCTAACTATAACATTTTTATTTTGTTGGCTGGGGCCCTGGCATTTGTGATACTGACAAATGTCAGATTCAGACGTGTTCATGGGCACTATCACTGAAGAGGAGCAGGTTCGGCAGGAGGATCGTGCTGTTGCTGTTTAGTTAGATTTTGCCTTTATTTCAGTGAGATTGAGAGACATTTTCATTTCTTTAAACTTCAGTTTATAATAATTAATTCTAGATGTATTTTATTTCTGCATTGTGATGAGTGACTATATTGCAATCTCTTTTCCTACTATGTATGCTTGTGGATGTTACTCTATTGTTCATTGCTTCCGTCACTTTGATACTTGTATATTGATGATGTGATAGGACTTGGTGACGAGTCCTTGGCTTAAGGTAGGTTGGGTTTACCTAACTTTACTTAAGTTGGGGATTTGCCATAGTTGGAGCACTGTACTTCCAAGTTGTCAGTACGGGGGCCCCACAGTTGGTATCAGAGAACACCATAAGGTGTCAGAATGGGATCTATGATTCCTTTCTACCTAATGGACCGTTCTTCTGAAATACAAGCATCAATATTAGTAACATCCATAACATAGTAGTGTCAGTAACTCTATACAAAATGTAGGAGGAGAATACGCTCATCCTAATAATTTAGTCATCTGGAGTCTAACATAAATGTAATAAAATTCTATCCTCAGAGTCAAGTGGATTCTGAAGAGTCCGATATAGATTATTATCAGTGTGCCTTTAAGAGAGTTTAGAGCTATAGCTTCAAATGGAGGCAGGAAAGCAATTGGCAGATTGAAGGAGTTTCAGTAAAAGGGATTTTGGTCTTGGAAAAGCTTCTACAACAAGCTGTATATCGAGGGCTCAACTTTCCCATATACGCACAAGAATGGTTGAGCTGAGTAAAGTCCATTCTGATACACATAGAGTGTCCTGAGTCACTTTATGTAGATATTGTGACAGACCTGATGGTGGACTACACCGGAGTTTGGTGGTATGAGACCATGGCAAGACTCGAGAAGAAATGTAACAGGAAGCATTGGGAAGTCACTTTTGAGGACTTTTGTGTAGCCTTCAAGGCAGAGTATATTGATAATATTTGAATGATAGTTAGGAAAAATGTTATTTTCAAGCAACTCCATCTGATTTACAATTCTGGCATTGTAATCCCTTATTTTTATAATTAATGAAAAATTTTGATTTCCGTTCCTTAGAGTAAATTCTGAGTTTGTCTCCTTTTCTTAATTAACTAGAATGGATTCCGGATCACCACCCATAGTTACTCCTATCAATAACACTGCCGCCTCTAGTAGTTCTAACGATGGGGTGGCTCATCTGCAAGCCATGGTGGCAACTCTGTTGGAAAACCAAGCTCAACAGGCACTCGTTATGCAGAAACTACTGAATGATCGTATAACTCCAGTCACTATCGCTGCTCCGACAGTTCATGCTCCACAAATTGCTTCTTCTTTATATCACTCGGCAGATAACCTCCTTCACAATTTTTTGAGGTTAAGACGTCCAACCTTTGGTGGGAACCTGTCCCCAATGGATATAACCGACTGGCTGAAAGTTGTGGAAAGGGATCTCGTTATTCTTAAGGTTCTGAACTCAGAAGTTGTTCATCTCGCCACCCGTCTGTTTCACGCGGAAGCTGAATATTGGTGGGAAGAGATCCGAAACACCAAGTTCGCTGATTACGAGTTAGAAGACATCCCCTGGGATGAGTTCGTCGAGGCCTTCAAGACCGAATTCATTCCCCCATCCACACAAAACATTATTGCAGATACAATCATGAGGTTGACTCAAGGAAGTCATTCAGTGGTGGAATACAAAAGAGAATTTCATAGATTGATTCATTTCGTGCCAGAAGTCACTCATTCCGAGTCAGCAAAGTGCCACCGCTTTCTTTGTGGACTCCGAAGTTCACTGAAGAACCAGATCGTGCCGCTCTATCTGACCAGCTTTTTCAAACTAGTGGAAATGACTAAGGTGATTGAGCATCACCAATCTGAAGAGGATCTTAAGAGAAAAGTGCAAACAACTCTGAACCCGTGAGGAAACTTCAAGAGACACGGATCCAACCCCGTGAAAATATATCAGCTGGAAGCAGCACCTACTGCCGAACAAGCTCAAAACTATACTAAACCTCATCCGCATAGCAAGTGTTACCATTTTGGCCAGAGGTGTTTTAATTGTGGGTGTACAGGCCACCGGTTCTATCAGTGTGACCACACGGAAATGGTAGATGGAGTTCAAATGAAGCCTTACCATAAGAAGCAAGTGTTCCGAGCAACTCCACTGAACTGGAGAGAACTAAATCTGCTATAATGCCAGCCACTGCTTCTGAAGTTGCTCACACACAACCACCAGTCCCCAATTCTCAAAACTATTAACGACGACAGTCTAACAATAATCATGCTGGACCTGCACGAGTATATGCCTTAGCTCCTATTGAAGCCGCCGAAGATAACAATGTGGTTTCAGGTACACACTCCCATACCTCTCTCCTATTGCATTTCTGTATTTTAATTCTTTTCAAGTTGTTAATGCGAAACAGTGTAAATTTAGGCACACTTTACTTCAATAACCAACCTTGTAACGTATTGTTCGATACTGGTGCCAGTCACTCATTTATCTCTGAACGATTTGCTAATAACCTTAAACTTCACGTATGCAACCTAGCATAAAGGTTGAGTGTTGGACTTCCATCAGTAATCCAATTAAGTGCCCATAAATTTTGCAATATCAAAGTCCCGATAAATGATCAGGAATTTCAGGCCAAACTAATCATCCTGCCGATAGCTAACTTTGATATCATCCTCAGGATAAATTGGCTCAGTGACAATAATGCAGTAATAAACTGTCATAAAAAGAGAGTCACTCTCCATTCTCAGGGCAAGCCTGAAATGTTTGTAGGAAAAACCAGCACACAGTTATCTTTAATAAATATTAGAGCCGAACAACTGATTGTCAAGGGTTGTAGTGCCTACCTAGTCACCATGATGGGCGAAACAAAAGAAAATATCTCTCTTGCTGATTGTAAGGTAGTCAAAAAATTTGCCGATGTATTTCCAGAAGATTTGCCTGGTGTACCACCTTTCAGAGAAGTAGAATTCTCTATTGAATTAATCCCTGGTACCCAGCCAATATACAAAGCATCTTATAGAATGGCACCTAAGGAGCTTCAAGAGCTCAACGAGTAATTGCAAGAGCTCTTGAATAAAGGCTTCATCAGGCCAAGCATGTCTCCTTGGGGAGCGCCAGTCTTATTTGTGAAAAAGAAAGATGGATCTATGTGTATGTATATAGATTATCGTGAATTGAATAAGGTCACCATAAAGATCAAATACCCACTGTCTAGAATTGATGATTTGTTTGACCAGTTATCCGGAGCTGTGATATTTTCCAAGATCGATTTAAGGTCTGGATACCACTAGCTGTGAGTAAAAGAAGACGATGTAGGGAAGATTGCATTCCGTACTCGTTATGGCCACTTTGAGTTTTTGGTGATGTCATTCGGACTCACCAATGCACCATTAATCTTTATGGATTTGATGCAGCACATGCTAAAACCATATCTGGACAAGTTTGTAATCATCTTTATTGACGATATCCTCATTTATTCTAAAACTCTGAGAGATCATGAAGAACATCTGAGATTAGTGTTGGAAACTTTGCGTGAGCATCAACTTTATGCCAAGTTCTCCAAATCCAAGTTATGGCTTAACTCCATTGCATTTTTGGGGCACGTAGTCGATGCTCAGGGTATTCGAGTAGATCAGAGTAAAGTAAGAGCTATTCAGGACTGGGCTCAACCTAAGTCTATCATTGACATTAGAAGTTTCCTGGGATTACCAGGATACTATAGGAAGTTTGTTAAGGGCTTTTCCCAGATTGCTTCGCCATTGACTAAACTAACTCAAAAGGCCGTTCCGTTCATTTGGAGTCCAGAGTGCGAGGAAGCATTTCAAACTCTAAAGTATGCTCTTTCTACCGCTCCAGTTCTGGTTCTACCTAATGAAGGTTTAAACTATCAGGTATATATCGATGCCTCTAGAATTGGTCTAGGTTTTGTTTTAATGCAAGAGGGTAAGGTAATTGCTTACGCCTCTCATTAACTAAAACCCCATGAACGAAATTATCCAGTTCATGATCTTGAACCTGCAGCCGTAATATTTGCCTTGAAAATATGGCGTCACTATCTGTATGGAGTGCAATGTTCAATTTTGACTGATCATCAAAGTTTGAAGTATATCTGCACCCAGAGAGAGTTGAATTGCCGTTAGAGAAGATGGTTGGAGCTCATCAGCGATTATGATCTCAGTATCCAATATCATCCAGGAAAAGCTAATGTAGTGGCCGATGCTCTTAGTCGTCATGCTACTTTAACCTCTATGATTGCCTCCAGTTTCCTAGAACTTGAATTTCGTAAGCTCGAGATTTTTTCGGTAAGTGGCGATATGTTGAGTTCGCTATTAGCAAATGTTAATGTGGAACCCACTTTCCACCGAGATGTCTCTATCTCGCAAACCAAAGATGATGAGTATATGAAACTCAAAGCCGATATTGAAGGTGGTCTTCGTCAGGATTTACAGTTGCGGAATGGTGTAGTTTATCAAGGTAATCGATTATGGATTCCTAAGTCCATGCATCAGGAAGTTTTAGTCGAAGGCCATAATTCTGGGTTTCATGTTCACCCAGGCAGTACCAAGATGTACCAAGATTTGAAGCAATCATTTTGGTGGCCAGGCATGAAGAAAGATGTAGCTGACTTTGTGGCCAAATGTCATGCCTTTAATTTAGTGAAGGCCGAACACCAAAGACCTGGTGGTCTTCTGCATCCATTAGATATCCCTGAATGGAAATGGTTTGATGTATCTATGGACTTTGTCATGGGATTGCCACGTGCAAAATCAGGTGCCGATGCGATCTGGGTGATAGTAGACCGCTTAACTAAATCAATGCATTTTCTTCCTATTCGTCAAACTAATTCAGTAGAAAAGTTAGCAAAACTCTACATCAAAGAAGTTGTCAGATTGCATGGGATCCCAAAGTTAATTGTATCGGATAGAGACAGCAGATTTACTTCTAAGTTTTGGCAAGCTGTGCATGAAGATCTGGGTACGACTCTAGCCATGAGTACAGCTTTTCATCCTCAAACGGATGGTCAAACTGAAAGAGTGAACCAAGTGTTGGAAGATTTGCTTAGGCTATGTATTCTTGATATTGCTGGTTCATGGGAAGATCACATCCCATTAGTGGAGTTTGCCTACAATAACCGTTTTCAGGCCAGTATTAAGATGGCCCCTTATGAAGCCTGTATGGAAGAAAGTGCAGTACTCCGCTAGCCTGGTCAGAAACAGGAAGTGTTCAGCTTTTTGGTTCAGAATTAGTTGAAGAAATCAGTAATAAGATCAAAGTAATTCAGCAGAGAATTCATTTAGCTCAAGATCGTCAAACCAAGTATCATGATTCTCATCACCGTCTCCTAGAATTTAACATGGGAGATTCTGCTTATCTAAAAGTCAGTCCAATGAAAGGTGTCTTCAGATTTGGCATAGCTGGGAAACTTAGTCCCCGCTATGTTGGACCTTTCAAAGTTTTGGCCAAAGTAGGATCATCTGCCTACCGGTTAAGCCTTCTTGATAGCTTTACAGCTGTTCACAACGTATTTCATGTATCATCATTGAGAAGATGTTTTCGAGACCCTTCTCACCTCGTTCAATTTTTGGCAGTAGAGATTCAACCTGATCTTTTGTATGCCGAAGAACCTATCAGAATCTTAGCTCATGATCAGAAGCAGCTGAGGAACCGTTCGATTCATATGGTCAAAATTCAGTGGAAGAATCGATCGTTAGAAGAATCTACTTGGGAGAAAGAGGTGGATATGCGCAATAAATATTCCCATCTCTTTGTAAACTCAGGTAATGTTCTTTTCTCCTCTATCAATTGTATTTAAACTCGTATTGTCTCAGTAGAATATTCTTCACTTAGGTGATGTCAAGGATGGCATCGTTCTTAAGTGGGGGAGTCTGTAACAGCCCTAAGTTGTTACCCTAGCTAGACCTGGATTAATTAAGCTAAACCAAGGCTTGATTTTGATTCCATTGGATGCAATGGGTCATTTAAACCTAACCCTAGAAGTTTGGAATCATTGGGAGCTAAAACAGAAAATTTGGTATTTTTGGCTATTTTTAAGCTCTAAAAAATACCTAAATTATTTTGATCTCTAAATTAAAATCTGATTTCATTTTTGAATTCCTCATACCCTAATTAGCTAAGGGTGAAATTTTGGGGATTTTTGGAGCTCATTTGGTCATAAATTGGATTTGAATCATTTAAGAATAATTATATATTATTTAAATGGATTTATTTAATTTAATTTAATTAAATTAATTATTTTTAATTAAGTGGGACTTGCTGTCGGGACCGCAGCAGATCCACTGCGGGGTCCCGACAGCGGGGCACCTTACCCGTTGAATGGATGATCTGGCACGCATATCAGCACGTTTAATCCAATGGCTCGCATACCGCGCACCGCGATCTAATTCCATCTGCCCGATCGGCATCTCAGATTGGACGCACGAGATCTTCTCTGCGGTTTCATTAATCTGAAGCCGCATCAGACTGTCTATCTCCAACGGCTTCGTGGATCAGACGGCGGAGGCGAACCCTACCACTGTGGATCTTCATCCCCGAAGAGATCCCGTCCTGACCGAGAAGATTCATGGAAATTCACCACGTAACCTTGTCTGCCACTCCCGTCGCCAGGTCAGCTAGACCATTAGCACCTTTCCGTAAGTGGTCGAGCCCAGTAAGGCGACCTGGGAGGCCTAGACCCTCCCAATTTCAGGAAAATTGTGAGGACCCTCGTGCTGAGCCAAGCTCCTTTCCCAAGCCCCGGTCTCCATTCCTAGGACTCCATGGTGCCTATAAGTACCTCCAGGACCTCACAGTGAGTCTCTTTGCTCACTATGAATCCCCAATTCCCTAGCTGAAGGCCTGCTGGAGCTTCCGTCACCTCAGCATTTTCCCAGCATTTCCAGAGCTTAGAACCGCTGATAGAGGGCCCGTCTGGTGTTCATACCCCCTGTGCACGTTCGTCTAATGTTCAAGAAGCTTAGGAACACTTCAATTCTCCTTGGCCGAGCTGTAACTCGACTTCAAGTACAGCCTTCCTTCATTAAAATTTCTTCAGGCTCTATTTGGTTTCTGCCTTCTGAATGAGCTCTGGATGTCATTTAGGTCACCTTAGCCACCTAGGAAACCTAGTGTGATTGTCGCCTGGGACTAAGCTAACTTAAGTCGATCATATCGATCGACTGAGTTAGCAGCCGAGCCAATGGCTGAGTCCAAGTAAGGACCTAGCGATTTGTTGTGCCTTAGGTTAAGATAGGTTGGGGGTTCGACGCATGTCAACTCCTTGAACGTGTAGGGATCGAACCTCGGTCGAATCAAGGCCTCTATGAGGAGAATTGCCCCCTCACCGTCGGCCTGAGACGCCCGTATCGAAGGCGTCTCGGTCGAGTAGCACCCCGTCGATCCAGAGGGATCTAGATGAGGGTTCTTGGTCCAATCGATGCGTCTTGACTCAGGGAACATGTAGGGATCAAGCCGAGCCGCCATCGTCATCTGTGCGCCGAGAATTTCAGCACCGAAGCTCGGTTGACTCGGGACCCGTCGAGAGGAAGGAGACGAAGTCGCGGGTTCTGGGCCGGGCCGACCCGTGACCCGCGCAGTTCTGATTTTCGGTCGTGCCTAATTAATATTTATTGGATAACATTTTTAATGATTGCGATTTAATTTAATTAAACCTTATGGTTTTAATTTAAATAAACAATCAGCTTAAATTAATTATATAACTTTGGCTATACTGATCCAAATGGTATGATCCAATACACCATTTGAATCAGAAAAATTCAAGGAATATAAATATAAAATAAAATCTCAGATCCAATGGTTGGATTAAATTTATTTGCCAAACTCTTTGCTGTCATTAATTAAATTATATAAAATTATTTAAGTATCCAATTTATGAGATTAAGGACTCTGATTGCTCCTTGTACCCTAAGGAACAATATCAGACCCTTAAATTTAATTTTGGACAATTATTTTTCTTAATCCCTCCTTAATCACCTTAAATAAAGATTAGTGAAATTAACCCTAATTAAGCCTTTGATTTGGATGGGGGTTGTTCCTAATATCACATTAGGTCTATATTAACCTAACTATAGTGTTAGATTGCCCTAAGAATGCCTATGTTCACTAATCATCCTAATTGGCTTAAATAAGTGATTAGTGCTAATTAAGATTATTAGGTCATCAAAACCTAATATAAGTGTGTTTCTCACTTCACTAATCAATATGAAACTCGTTAAAATAGATTTGATCTAACTTGGGTAACTAAACCCTAAAATCCTAATTTTTACCCTCAAGAGTGGCATTTTGGTCATTTTGACCAAAATGTGTTTAAATGCTCCTTAAAGCTTGTAAATTTTAGTAAACTATCCTAAGGTAGATTAGAAATGTTCTCTGAACTCTTAGACTAATAGTAATATTAATGTGATCATCAATAAAAGAAATCTCCACTTAATCCCTAATTAAGACACTTGATCTTATGTGATCTTATAAGAGTCATTTGGCATTAATCCTTAAATCTAATAATTGAGATGATTAAATATCACCTTAATAAGTTCAGTGAAGTTAACCTAAGAGCTAAAACTTAAAAGAAATGTAATTGGTAAAGTCTAGGTTAAAATCTAGCTTAAAGTCTAAAGTGATCAAACCTCAGACCCTTAGATCTTAAGTAGTCCTAAAAAGATCAATATGAGTTTGATGTTTAATCTAATACTTAAAATTGTGAATTTCAACCTTAGTAAGCTCCATATAGTTTAACTATAAACTTAGATCCTAAAAGAATCACAAATGAAAGCTCTTAAGATAAAACTATAATTTAGAGATCTAGAGTGATCAAACCTCAGATCTTTAGATCTTAGATCTTAGACTTAGATCTTCAATTTGAAATTAAACCATCTCCAATTGAAATTCTTTAATGATTGATTATTTAATCTTTTGAAACCTTCCATGTGGGTATAGGATGATTTAATCTATAAGATAAGGAAATTATCTTAAAGATTGAATATAGATCTTAGATTCTCAAGTTCTTAATTGATTGTTTTATCTTATAATCTATAGAATAACCTTTCACTAAGTTCTTAGTTCCTGAATCTTTCAGCTTATATGATCCTTTACCTTTAATTTGGATAATAAGTGTGAACCCTAGATCCTAGATAGAATATTACCTTGGATTTAGGATTTGAACTCAACATAGGGTTTAAGTTCTAAATCCTTAAATCTTGATCTACTTAATCACGATTTGGGTAAGAGAGTAAAATATAAATTAATTAGCTCATTGATTTACTTACTTAAACCATGTAGTCGTCACATGATTTTGGATTAGAACTTGTTAAGTTCTAATATTAACTTTAAGGACGTAAATCTGAGATTCTACTCGATAGCTGGATATTGGAGATCCTAAACTTATACCTTCTCAGAGTAGTTTGATTTGGTAATTAGATAACACCAGATGTCACATAAGTTTAGATTAAGTCTCTTGCTTACTTTGACTAGATTGCTTTGCATACCTTGGAGATTGAGCCTTATTCCTTGAGCATAATAGGAAAACTTAGGATATGGATGATACATCCTAAGTTAGTATTTGAATTGCATATCATTTAGTTTTGCCTTAATTGTAGTTGGTAGAATATGTCCTAGCTTAGTCTGCCTCTTCAGTAGTAGTATTGTATAGACTGGACTCAGACCTATCAGATTTGGATGGTTAGGCTGGGGATTGATTGATTGATATTGGAGTCCTTATATGGCCTATTGGCGGGTATGATAGTACTATGTCTTAGGCTTATTGCTACTCTAGCTGGATTGTATTGTTTTCTGATTTGCTTTGCCACATGCTTCAGTGGCCTTATTTTCAGTATTTGCTCGCTTTGCCACATGTCTCAGTGGTTTTTATGTTTTTTTCCTGTTCTTAACTAGCATGTTGTATGTATACACATATGGCTTACTTATATATATTGGCATGTTTAGGATACTAGAATTGCATATTTTCAGTACTTGTGTTTCTTTTATATACTCAGCATATGTTAACATGATCATAAGCATGTTAGGTTTAGAATTGTATTGTCGTTGTTGTTTCATTTAGCTTCTAACCTCACCTTATTTATTTTGCATTGTATGCTAGCTATAAATGGGTAGTTTATAGATACCCATTTCTTTCATAGCTTGTTGCACCCTTTACTGCTTGCATGCGTAGTTAAATTAAAATGTGATATCTTTAAATGTTTAGTTCATTAAAAAAGCCTAAAATGTACTTAGACAATTGTCTAACTATAACCTTTTTGTTTTGTTGACTGGGGCCCTGACATTTGTGATACCGACAAATGTCAGATTCAGACGTGTTCGTGGGCACTGTCGCTGTAGAGGAGCAGGTTCGGGAGGAGGATCGTGCTGCTGCTGTTTAGTTAGATTTTTCCTTTGTTTCAGTGAGATTGAGAGACATTTTCATTTCTTTAAACTTGAGTTTATAATAATTAATTCTGGATATATTTTATTTCTGCATTGTGATGAGTTACTATATTGCATTCTCTTTTCCTACTATGTATGCTTATGGATGTTACTCTATTGTTCATTGCTTGCACGACTTTGATACTTGTATATTGATGATGTGATAGTACTTGGTGACGAGTCCTTGGCTTAAGGCAGGTTGGGTTTACCTAACTTTACTTAAGTTGGGGATTTACCACAGTTGGAGCACTGTACTTCCAAGTTGTCAGTACAGGGGCCCCACACAAGGGAAGGCCAATGATATGAAATTATGGCCTTCCCTATGCTGTATTAAATACAAATTCTAGAGCTTTTCTGTATCGGGCGCTGTGGCGCGCTGTTGTGCACTGCAGTGATTGCATTTGATTATGCTCGAGGTGGGATATTTTGCCAAGGATCCGCTGTGGCACACTATGGCAGCTCCAATTCAAACACTATTCAGCTGCAGCGTGCTGTGGCAGCTAAAATCCAAATACTGTTCCACTATATTAATTATATAGTTTACCTTAGTACCGCTGCTACCTGCAGTGGCACACTGAAGGTGCGCTATGGCTGTTAGACTCTCGTGAATGCGGAATAGTTACTTTTCAATTATTTCATGTAAGGTTTTCATGAATAATCTGAACTGCCACTGTGGTGCGCTGCAATGGGCTACAACAGATTTTGTCCCAAGTTTGCATTAATCTTCATAGGGCATAATGCGCTGTGGTGTGCTCAGAGCACGCTGTGGTGTGCTCGGAGCGCGTTGCAGTGGTTAATCTTTCATGGAAGCAGAGAGTTACTGTTCAATTAATTTCTCCTCTGAAATGATGCTATGGCGCGCTGCAACATGCTGTGGCGCGCTGCAGCAATCCTTCTTCCAGGCTTGCAGGTATATTTTAGGAGAAGTGATTTCATTAGATCGCTATGGCTCGTAGTGGCGTGCTGCGGCACGCGACAACGGTGTTCTTCCAGAATTCTCCAATTTATCTCTGGCTTGCTCTTTTCTTTATTTTTCCTGAAATTGCATAAATTCCACTCAAAGTATGCTAGTTTGTATGATGTTTTAAACATTTTAAACACTTTATTTTGCTATAAATTTTGAATATATCACTAACCAACCCCTAGATGGTTGCTCTTGTAGCCTTGAAAGCACTTGAGATGTGTCACCCATCCCTAAATCCTAAAAAAAAGGAAATGATTTATTCAGGCTAGCTTAAGCCAGCCCAAATCCAAGTTTAGGCTAGGGGCCCTTGAGGTGGCTATGACCAACCCAATGCCTTAAAAGTCTAAGGGACCTCTAGGACACCCTTGGTGGGTTTTCTTATGCTTATCCTTCATTTTGTGGGTGGTTAGATTTGGGGTAGTTTGAGCTATACTAAGTCAAGCCATGGCTAAGCTAGCCAAAACCCCCACCTAAGTGTGGGTGGGGTTCACCCTCAATGGGCCATGCTAAAGGCATAAATGACCATAGGGAGTCAAATTCCTTAAAGGTTAAAAATTGGCTCACTTGGGCTAGCTCAAACTATCCTAGGTCAAGCCATGTCTTTGAATGGCCCATCCTCATATGAGGGAGGCTTGGGTCAGCCCAAGGCCATGGCTAGCCTCCATGGGCCATAAGCAGGCCCATAGCAAGGCCATTAGGCATAAAGCCTACCTAATGAAAAAAAAGGTCCACTTCGGCTAGCACAAGGTAGCCCAAGCCCAACCTAAGTTAAGAGTTGGTTCAACCACATTCATGTGGTTTAAACAAACTATACAACACTTAATTAAATCACTGCTAACCAAATGTCAATAAAACTTGGCTTAGACCAAGGTGAAGACAAATTGGGATAGCTATAAGCTAGCCTAAGATAGGCTCAACTAAGTAGGATCCTCAAGCATTGGGATGATGGCTTGGATCAACTGTAACCTAAAAGAACTCAAAATTCAAAGAATGAAAAATTAACAATTTTAGATTTAGGATAAATAAGTGCTTCATTTGGGCTAGCCCATGCTAGCCCAAAGGGAGCTCTTGGTAATGTAGAGACCACACCTCTTATGGCGGGGCAAGGGTCAAACTTAAGCTCCATAATAACTCATTACTACCATTAGATCATTTTTGTAAGGTTCCTAAGACCCTCCTTAAGTTAGGAAAGTTGATATGACTTAGAACAGCTCAAGCTAAGCTTAAGATAAGCTCTAGCTCTGGATAGGTTAAGCACCATAAGAAAAGGTTTAAATTAGCTAACAACATGGCAAGATTTTTAATAATCTTAGAAAAAATATATAGCACGGTCCTAAGAACTAAGACCTAATAAAAAGACTGAAGGCTCACTTGAGCTAGCTCAAGCTAGCCCAAGTTAAGCCTATGGAGCCCCATCTCTGTCGTGGTCATGTTAATACTAATATTAACATAATTACGATAGAGCGAGTACCGTGTGACAAATTCCCAATTATAGTCAAGTTAGGTTTTCAGCCTAACCCGCCTTAATTGCAGAATATGCCACCTGTGATTGCAATTCATTCATCAACATATAAGAAAGATTAAAGTGCAAAAGAAAAAGAAAATATAACATCCATTCCCATAGCATAAATGGAAAAAAAGAGTAGCTCAACTCAGCATAAAGGTGCAGAAAAGTAAGGGCATCTAGAACATTAATAGTTACAATACTGAATTGAATTTAATAAAAAGGTACACTCGCCCTCACAAGCAAGAAATAAATCTATCTAAGCCTCAGCAACAACAGGAAGGTTCTCCTCCTAGCTAAGCTCCTCACCTGAAGCTACCTCCACAAACAACTTTGATTTAATATTGTCAGTGTCACAATGTTAGGACTCCTACCAAGAAAAGAAAAACTTGTGTTAGAAAGTTGTCTATGTACATTTTAAGTTGATTTTATAAAAAACTAGATATCTTAAGATATCACATTTACTAAACATTTAAGCATTTAAAGAGGAGCAATAAATGACAAAGAACATGATAGTTATAAATAAAATATTTATAACTAGGAAAAACAAAGTATGTGAATGACATACATCAATCAAAAGCTGCAACAAGGTTAGTCAATAATCATACTTATAACTACAAATATTGAAACTTCTGAAAGTAAAACTCATCATAACATGCTTATGATCATATGAATATATGTTGATTTACAGAAATACAAACTGGACTGAAGCATATAAGTAAGCTAAAACAAACATAACTAGAACCCTAATATATATATAAAGACCTGAGTAAAACTGAATTGAAAAGAACTGAACTAAACTGAACTGTAAAAGTGTATGAAAAATAGAAAAGCATATATATATATATACACTATAATAGAAAAATTGGCTAAACGAAGTGTGATGATCGGGGAATCGAGTTTGAGAATTTCTAAGGAATAATTCATACTTTGAAAATATATATTTGTGAAAGTAAAGAAAATAAAATATGTAATTGTCCATAATAACATTCAGAGCCATCCATATGAATTATATAGTATATAATCATTACAAAAGAGCTTGAAATTTTAAAATTCTTCATCTTGTTCACTTCTCAAAAATTTATCTTTAACTTTAATGCAAGAAGATCTACTTAAAGCTTCATTATCAAAACCTGAAATATTATCAATAGTTACCAATCAAGTAGGAGTACGTAGACCATTCTTATAAGAATTACTTTCTAGCATCCTATAATAAGCATAAATCAATATAAAGGTGATATAAGGAAATTTTTACATCATAAGAGATAGTAAAGCATTTGTCAAATAAAATTAACTTTTGCCATGCATATTAGCCTTGAAATTCAATATATAAAAAAAGTATGAAATAAATTTTATCATAAGCTTTTGTAACATAAAGTCGAGTTCGGAGACCCTTAAGCCCAAATGGGTAAACCCATAGGCATAATTTTTAGGAAGCTTCCTCGCTACCCGTCGGTTGCTTATTCATAAATAGGAATTAATGGTGTCTTTCCTCTGGATTTGCCCATTTCCTAAAGGGTTAAATCACTCCATGTGACTCCTAAGGACTGTTAGCAAGCCCAATCTGCATATATTCTCAGTGTTGTTTTCCATCCTTCAAAGATAAACACCATAATAATATAATAGATTTCATCTTTTTGTTATATGCCTTATGATAATATTTTTGCAAGTTAATAAGAGGTAAGCATATTAGAATGCATAAGCAAGATTCAAATGAAAATGGCTCAAAATAGGTATGCTGAAATAAAACATATAAGTAGATCTACGTACTTGACTATTTTGATAAAACATAATAATTCACTTGCTTTGATCTATCAAATATTAATTTAACTCATTAATTTGATATTTTATAATTTAATAATAATATTATTTATTTGATTAAAACTATATGTTATTAGGCTAAATTTAATAAATTTTGGTTTTTAAAGCAAAATTATAATCTAAACAGCCTTAGATTAATTTTAATGATTAAGCTTACTCACCTTGAAGATAAAGAACAGATTTAATTAATAAGAACTTACTAAATATAATATTTGGCCAAATTGACCAAAATGCCACATCTTAAAATTATGATTTTTAAGAATTAGGGTTTTAATTGAAATTTATTAATGGTAAATAGTTGCTTACTATCTAATATAAAGGTAGACAGTAAGTACATCCAATATGACCAAGGATTAAGCCTTATAAGCTTAAATTAGAGTTTAAGCTCATTAGAGGATATTAGTAATTTTACCTAGGTAAATATAAATTTTCTCTTATAATTATGTTTCTTACTGTCTAAGAATTCCATAGAGTTCAAAATTACTAAATTCTGAGGTTTTTTAACTAAGTTATGACCAAAACAAGGTTTAGAGTTAAAAGTGTAATTTAGGAGAATTAGGAAAATGGCCAAAAAGCTAATTTCTTTATTTGGTGTTCAAATTGAGCAAAGTTAGTGGATATAGTTTTCTTATAGCACACTGATCATAATAAAATTGAGTTTGCTCAATTTGAACTTTATTTGACTAAGATTAAGGCTAATAAGCTTAAAATTAGGATTTAAGCTTATTAATGGGTGATTAGTAAAATCAATTATAGATTTTTTTTTTGACTATGCTAATGTTCTCCTCAATTTTTGAGTTATTGAAAACTTAAAATTTAAATTTTAGATAATTAATGAGTATAATATTCACTAATCTATTTTTAGAGTAATTAGGCTAAATTAAAAAATTTAATGATAAAAATTATAATTTTCTTTCAAATTAGTATTCCTTAAATTTTTCTGATCAAAATGGCACATTGGATCACTATATTTGAATATTATTTGACTAAATTACGATATTGTTAATCTTTGAGGTTAAGTGGTTAATAATGCAAAAATATGATTAGTGAAACTAATCACCAAATTAAAAAACTAATGAAATAATTTTAGTCATAACATAAGATGTGAATAAATTTAAATAAAAATTGAACATATAATATTTATTATTATGGAAGCAAATCTAAAGTTTCCAAAAATATAAATTTTCATCATAATATATGTTATTTTGCAAACCTTATTTAGATATGAGAATAAGTAAACATTAATTTAGGTAAGAACTTGAACATATTAAACTCATATTTATGTAAGATATGATTTTGCAAATGAATTTAGATCTAAACATTAATTTAAATAACAACTTGAACATATAAACTTAAATTACATATATACCATCATCTTAATTCTTAGCATGAACATAAATAATCAAGAAAAACTCATTATTTCTTTTGAGTTTAAACATGATTTGCAACTTTCTCATGACATATAATTGATCTTTATCTACTTCATAAAATGATTTAAATCAAATTTAAATAATTACTCATTACTTAAAAAAATTTAATTTAAGTTTCATATAAGAGAAATAAGGAAAGGGGATACCTTTGCAATATACTTGTTCACCTCAAGACCAAGGAGAGATCGGAGGATGGTGATGGTTTGCTAGAGTTCCTATCACTTTGATGGAAACTTGAAATCTTCTTAATGTCCTTTTAGTTTTTGGGAAGATGTAGGATGAAATGTCCTAAACTTGAGGAAGAAGTGTGAGAGAGAGGAATGAAGAGGCCTTGAGTGCTTGATGTAGTTATCAATGAAATCTTTAGGAGGTGAGAAAAATGCCCAACCTTATTCATTAAGTAGATTCAAAATGAAGGAACTAAGATAGATCCAATGGAGAGTATTTGGTCTTAGAGAGCTTGAATAGTTAAGATTAGATGGTGCTCATTTTGTCATATAATGAAGAAAATATATATTATTATATGAATAGCATATTCATATGGATAGAATTAAGATAAAATTTTTTGTGAAATGTTTGTTAAATTTGCCAAAAATTGCTAAAAATAAAAGCTTAATCATCCCTAAAATTGATTAAAAAAATTGCCAACATTTCAAAATGAGCTATCAGTTAGGTAAATTTTGATGAGAGGATTCCATAGATACTAAAATTGCCCAATTTGGATAAGTGGTTGAGCTTAAATTTGCATTTGAAATTTAAAATTTTTCTTATTTTTAACTGACTCGCCTGTTAGGCGCCGTTACTGCCACAAACGACGGTCTCTTTCACCGCGAACGGTATCAGCCGCAGATTCCATCTGCGGTGTCTGCTTGAGCGGCAGATGATGACAACCGTAGGATCTGCCGCTTAGATAGACATCGTCGTTAACGCACGCTGTTTATACCGAAAATAACATTTTTTTTAATGAGCTCAGAAAATTTCAAAAATTCACCCCTGGCCAATTTAGGGGTGAGAAACTCAGAAATGATGTCAGATTTTAATTTTGAGATCAATTTAAATATATTATTATTATTACTATTATTATTATTATTATTATTATTTAAATACATCACCCATAGCTAATTTGGAGGTGATGAGCACAATGATGAAGTCAGATTTTCAATCAGAGGTCAAAATAATTAGCTCATTTTCTCAAGCTCTCTTCATACTTAATTCCTTTTTCCATGTAAATTCTTCCTTGCAGCAATTCTTCCATCGAACATTTATCATGGAAATAGATTTATTTCTCAAGCTCCTTTTGTCTCGATCTGGGATTTCTTCTGGTTCAATTATACAACTTAGATTTGGTTGCAAATTAATATCTTCTACTTCCACTCTCATTGAAGGTTCTGATAAGCATTTTCTTAATGAGGAGATGTGAAATACATCATCCATCAGACTTAAATATGATGGAAGCTTGATTTGATATGCCACTTGGCCAACTCTTTTCAAGACTTCGAAAGGACTGACAAACCTTGGACTTAATTTCCCAGAAACTCCAAATCTTGAAATTCCTTTGAATGGATTTACTTTCAGATATACAAAGTTACCAACAAAAAATTCTACATGACGATGATGAGCATCAAAATATTGATTTTGCCTATCTTGAGCCGCTTTTATTTGGTGCTGAATTAACTTAATCTTTTCTGTTACTTGAAGAATTAGATTCAATTTTATGATCCTGTATTATCCAACATTTTTTCAAGATAAAAGAGCGATACACCTTCTTCCATAAAGGGCTTCATAAGGAGCCATTCCAATGCTTACTTGAAAACTGTAGTTATAGAAAAATTTAATTAATGAAAGGTGTTCATCCCAACTTCCTCCAAAATCTAAGATACTCAAGCGAAGCCCTTTCAGTTTGTCTATCAGTTTGCGGATAAAATGCTGTGCTCATACAAAGCTGGGAACCAAGATCTTGATGAATCATTTTCCAGAACCTTGAAGTGAACTGGCTATCCCTATCAAAAATAATGGTCTTTGGAATACCATGCAGTCTTACTATTTATTTAGGATAAATATTTGCTAATTTGTCCACTGTATTTGTTTGCTTGATGGGTAAGAAGTGCATTGATTTTGTAAGCCTATCAACAACTACCTAAATAGAATCAATATTAGATTTTGAGCGAGGAAAACCGCTATATAATCCATAGATTTGTCTTTCCATTTCCATTGAGGAATAGCTAGAGGTTGAAGTAATCATCCTGATTTTTGATGCTCCACTTTTACTAGGTTACATGCTTCACACTTGGATATAAATTCAGTGATACATTTCTTCATTCTTGGCCACCAAAAGTGTGATTTCAAATCCTAATTCATCTTGTTATTTCTTGGATGAATAGAGTATCTGGAATGGTGGGCTTCTTTCAAAAATTTTGATCTTAACTTATCGTCACAAGGTATTCAAATTTTAGATCCACACCAAATGTTTTTGTTTGAATCCAAATTTAATTCTAGATGTTTTCTTGATTGAATAGATGCAGCCAAAGAGTTATGCTCTTCATCTTTCCATTGAGCTTCTTTAATTTTATCAATTAATGAGCATTATATAATCATTTAAAATAGACTAGAATTTAATGGTAACACTACTTCTAATTGGAGATCTTCCATTTCCTTGAGTAAGATAGGGTTAGAGGTCAACATATTCAAATGGAAAGTTGCCTTTCGACTTAGTGCATCTGCTACTATATTTGCCTTTCTAGGATGATTTTGAATCGATAAGTCATAATCCTTGAATAGCTATAACCATCTTCGTTACCTTAAATTTATTTATTTCTGAGTAAAGATGTATTTTAAACTTTGGTCAACATATATTGCATCCTTACTAACCACATGCCCTAAAAAGGCTACCGATTAAAGCCAAAATTCACATTTTGAGAATTTGGTATATAATTAATGTTGCCTTAATAAGTTCAAGGTAATCTTGAGATTCTGTTCATGCTCCTTGGCATTTTTGGAATAAATTATTATATTGTCAATAAAGATGATGATAAATGAGTCAAAGCATGGCTTCATTATCCGATGCATTAAATCCATAAAGTAAGATGAAGCATTGGTTAACCTGAAAGGCATAACTAGAAATTCATAATGCTAATAACGCGTACTAAATGTGTATTTAAGAACATCGTCTTCTTTAATGTGAAGTTGATGATAGCCAGACCTTAAATCAATTTTAAGAAAATATCGAAGAACTAGCTAACTGATCAAAAAGATCAACAATCCCTGGTAAGATGTATTTGTTCTTGATAGTAACTTTATTAAGTTCTTGATAGTAAATGCACAAGCGCATACTTCCATCCTTTTTCTTAACAAAAAGTACCGAGGCTCCCCATGGGGAACTACTAGGTCTTATAAAACATTTTTTCGTTAGTTCTTGCAGCTGATTCTTAAGCTCTTCTAATTCTTTAGGTGCCATTCTATATGATGTTTTAGATACATGGTATGTCCCATGATTTAAATCAATTCTAAATTCTACTTCTCTTTGTGGAGGTAAACCTAGAAGTTTCTTCAAGAGGTATAGGTTTGACTTCAGAGTTTGAGAGTAGGGTTAACAGTATAGAGCATCTTTTTCTAATCAACTTTTCAATTTTATTAGCTAGAATAAGGCTGATAGCTATACTTCTTTGACCAACAAATGTTACTTTCTTACTTCCAATATATACATATACTCTCTTTTTTATACAATTAATTAAGACTTCATTCTAACTCATCCAGTCTATCCCAAGAATAATATCAAAAGTGGTTATAGGGATGACAATGAGCTTAGCCTCCCAAGAAATTCCACTTATATCTAACTTATATTTACAAAAGATGCTTATCTCTAAGAAATCTCCTGATGGTAGATTAACTCTAAGCATTGATGAAAGTTGTTCTACTGGCAATGAAAAGTTTTGAACCAACTTTGATGCAATAAAAGAGTGCGTAGCTCCAGAATGAAAAAGAACTGAATAAGGGTGTTGAAATAGTAGAATAGTACTTGTAACCACATTAGGCTCATCTCTTACCTCCTTTTGAGTCAAATTAAATATTTTGGCTTAGGCTAGAGGGTTCCTTGAACCACTAGAGAAATCCATATTATTTCTTTTGTTTACTTGTGAACTACCTTGAGTTTCTATCACTTCTTTATCTTAATTTGGGATTTGGTGCCCATATATTGTATAAGTAGAACGACAGAACTTTATCTGATGATTTGTCCTCCCACATTGATGGCATTGACCTATATCGGTATAACATTTATTTGTACTGTGTGATCTTCCACAGAACTAGTAAGTGGGATTAGCCATAATAGTTGCTACACCAGAGTTACTCTGAATATTGTGAAGTCTTACTTACAGTTTTGAAAATTTTTGCCGCTTTGGTGGAAAATGAGGAGGAAAGGCTGGCCTCTTTGTAAACCTTGAAAAATGTTGTACTTTCTAGGCTTCTATAAGTTTTGCCTTCTCTACAAGTTATGCAAACTATGATATATGCAGGGGTGTCAGAATATATTGATAATTATTTCTTAGACCATTAAGAAATAGGTGGCATCTGACATCTTTGGTAGTCACCATTTCAGATGCAAAACTTGCCAGTTGAGTAAATTCTTCTTCATATTTAGTCATGGTGTGGTTACCTTGCTTTAAGTTTAGAAGCTCATTCCTCATTATCTGCCTAGCAGACTAGGACACATTTATTTAAAAAAGCTTTGACAAAATCAATCCATGATATATCTTCTTTTATTTTGCCTTGGGAAGTGGTGATTTTGGTTGTCTTCCACCATTTCTCTAATGCTTCTGTGAGTAGATAAGTTGCTAAAGCCACTTTTTGATCTTTAAAGCTTTTAGCACATCTAAACTCTTTCTCAATCCTTTGGATCCACTCTTCTGCTTGATAAGGTGTTGCTTTCCCACTAAATCTGGGTGGTTTGAGTTTGAGGAACACTTGCATATCTCCATTTACCACTTTATGCTGAGTAGATAAAGATGATATATTTTGAAGATGCTGTTTACTCATAAATTGGCCCATCATGTTCATGAATTGTAGCATCTGGTTCGCTCTTTGTAGTAGTGTACTTTGATGACATACTCATTTTTTATACAAATGAGGAAATACATCTATACTATTTGATGTTAGTATTGAAGATGCTTTGCGAGGAGAAATTATTTATAAAAAAGAAGAAAGCCATTTATGCAACATGAGGTTGTTTTCTTTGATTTTGTATGTTGTTTATTGTTTTATACTTTTGTGGGATATGTTGTTAGTGCTCATGCATTAGTGATGCTTTATATTTTGTTATATTATGTGTGTTGGTGGGATGTGAAATAACATTTTGGTACAATGGGATGCCTTTAATTAACCTCCATATTTCTAATTATAGACTTGTATTCCCTTTGATGAACTCCATCATCTTGGGACATGTTATTATTATTTTGGTTGCGACTCTCCATGCCCTGAGGAAATAATTAAATTAGTAACAATTTGACTACTACTATGCTCTCCAATGTTAAGTTCAACCCCTAATTAAACTTATTATACTATAGTATTTTAAAATTTTATTCATATTATTGGCTTTGATGAATTTTCCTTAGATTTTCTCAAACTTTGCTCTGATACCAATCTATGACAGCTGGGGAATCGAGTTTGAGAATTTCTAAGGAATAATTCATACTTTGAAAATATACATTCATGAAAGTAAGGAGAATAAAACATATAAATATCCAAAATTACATTCAGAGCCATCCATATGAATTACATAGTTTATAATTATTACAAAATAAGTTTGAAATTTTAAAATGTCTTCATTCTGCTAACTTCTCAAAACTTTATCTTTAACATTATTGCAAGAAGATCTCCTTAAAGCTTAATTATAAAAACCTAAAATGTTATTAATAGTTACCAGTCAAGTAGGAGTATGTAGACCATTCTTATAAGAATTACATTCTAGCATCCTATAATAGGCATAAATCAATGTAAATGTAATATAAGGAAATTTTTGTATTACAAGTGAGAAAGTAAGGCATTTATTAAATGGAATTAACTTTTACCCTACATATTAACCTTGAAATTCAATATATAAGAAAAGTATGAAATAAATTTTATCATAAACATTTGTAATATAAAGTCGAGTCCAGAGCCCCCTGAGCACAAATGGGTAAACCCATAGGCATAACCTTTAGGAAGCTTTCTCACTACTCGTCGGTAGCTTATTCATAATTATGAACTAATGGTGTCTCCTATAGATTTGCCCACTTCCTAAAAAGGGCTAAATTTCTCCATATGACTCTTAGGAGCTACTAGCAGGCCTAATTTGTACAGATTCTTAGTGTTTCTTTTCATCTTCCAAAGACAAACACCATAATAATATAATACATTTTCTCTTTTTGTTACATGCCTTGTGACAATATTTTTGCAAGCTAATAAGCAGTAAGTAATTTAGAAAGTATAAGCAATATTCAAATGAAAATGGCTCAAAGTAGGTATGCTAAAATAAAACTTATAAGTAAATCTATGTACCTGATTATTTTGATAAAACACAATAATTCACTTGCATATGTCAAATATCAATTTATCTCATTAATTTGATATTTTATAGTTTATTAGCATTATTATTTATTTGATTAAAACTATATGTTATAAGGTTAAATTTAATAAATTTTGGTTTTTAAGGCAAAATAATAATCTAAACAGCCTTAGAATAATTTTAAATATTAATCTTACTGACCTTAAAGATAAAGAACATATTTAATTGATAACAACTTACTAAATTTAATATTTGGCCAAAATGACCAAAATGCCTCTCCTTAAAAATATAATTTTAAGAATTAGGGTTTCAAATTGAAATTTATTAATGGCAAATAGTCTTTTACTGTCTAATATTAAGGTAGACAGTAAGTACATCAAATTTGGTCAAGGATTAAGCCTTATGAGCTTAAATTAAGGTATTAGCTCATTAGGGGAAAATTAGTAATTTTACCTATGAAAGTATAAATTTTTTATTATACTTATGTTTCTTACTATATTAGGATTCCATAAAGTCCAAAATTACTAAATTATGAGATCTTTTGACTAAGTTATGACCAAAACAAAGTTTATGGTTAAAAGTGTAATTTAGGAGATTTAGGAATATGGCCAAAATACAAATTTCTTTATTTGGTGTCCAAATTGAGCAAAGTTAGTGGCTATAGCTTTCTTGTAGCACACTAATCATAATGAAATTGTGTTTTCTCAATTTGAACTTCATTTGACTAAGTTTAAGGCTAATGAGCTTAAAATTAGGATTTAAGCTCATTAATGGGTGATTAGTGAAATTAATTATAGAAAAATTATTTTGACTATGCTAATGTGTTCTCCTCTATTTTGTGAGTTATCAAAAACTTTAAATTTGAATTTTGGATAATTAATGAGTATAATATTTACTAATCCATTTTTAGAGTAATTAGGCTAAATTAAAAAATTTAATTACAAAAGTTAAAATTTTCTTGCAAATTAGTATTCCTTGCATTTTTCTAATTAAAATAGTATATTGGATCACTATATTTGGATGTTATTTGACTAAGATGATATTATCAATTTTTGAGGTTAAGTAATTAATTATGCAAAAAAGTGATTAGTAAAACTAATTATCAAATAGAAAAACTAATGGAATAATTTTAATCATAACATAAGATGCAAATAAATTTTAAATATTAATTTAAATAAAAATTGAACATACAATATTTATTCTTATGAAACAAATCTAAAGTTTCCAAAATATAAAATTTCATCATAATTTATGTTATTTTGCAAATCTTATTTAGATATGAGAATAAGTATAAACATTAATTTAGATAAGAACTTGAACATATAAAACTCATGTTTATGTAAGATATGATATTGCAAATGAATTTAAATATAAACATCAATTTAAATAATAACTTGAACTTATAAACTTAAATTACATATATACCATCATCTTAATTCTTAGCATGAATATAAATAATCAAGAAAAACTCATTATTTCTCTTGAGTTTAGACATAATTTGCAACTTTCTCATGACATATTATTGATCTATATCTACTCTATAAAATAATTTAAATTAAATCTAAATCATTACTTATGACTTAAAATTTAATTTAAATTTCATATAAGTGAAATAAGGAAAGGGAATACCTTTGCAATATACTTGTTCACCTAGGAACTAAAGAGAGATTGGAAGATGATGATGATTTGCTAGAATTCTTATCACCTTGATGGAAACTTGAAGTCTTCTTGATGTCCTTTTAGTTTTAGGGAAGATGTAGGATGAAGTGTCCTAATATTGAGGAGGAAGTGTGAGAGAGAGGAATGAAGAGGCCTTGAGTGCTTGATGTAGTCATCAATGGAGTCTTAAAGGAGGTGAGAAAATTGTTCATGTAACAACCCAAGGTTGCTAATCACCATATAATAGTCCAATCAACTTCAAATCTGTTCTATTAGACCTTAATTAGTCATTGGAAGCAAGTCCATAAGTTTTGGTTCAGTTGGAAACAAATAAGCAAAATCTTAATTTCAGATAAATATTTAAATCAAGAAAATGAGGAAATTAATTTGATCTCAGATTAAAAATCGAACTTCGCCATTTTGTTCATCACACCCAAATTAGCTTGGGGTGAAATTTTGATGAGTTTTGGAGATAGTCAAATTTTCTCGATTATTTTATTATATTTTCAAAAACCTGAAAAATAAAATAATTAAATTGACTTCTGATTAAAGTTTCGACTGCATTTTTGAGTCCGTCACCCCCAATTTTGCTAAAAAGCAATTTTTTAAAGTTTCTTATAGAATCAAATAACCATATAAGAAAATATTATATATATATATATATATATATATATATATATATATATATATATATGCATATATACATAAATATAATCCATTATCTCATATCAACCCTCTGCCCTAACTTCCTTACCTCCGCTCGCCCGATCGAATCGCTCTCTCCCTCGATTGAGAAGAGCGACGCGTGGCTCGCGTCACTGCTCTCGCCAATGGGAATGATCGCATGGATCAGACTGCTGCCGATCTTACCTATCCACACCCATACCCTTACGTTTGAAAAGGGAAGTATCGTGCCCATTAAGAGAGGGGGGGCGGCGGCGGATTGTGATCGGTGCAAGAGAAACAACTTCCTAAACTCAAAAGTCGCAAATTAGGTACTCCACTCGACTTCTTATCCAGCAATATAGTTTATATGAAATCATCTTGAAGGATTCATAGGAATTATAGATAAGTTTGTGATAAGATATTTTTATACGTAAGTATTTCATCAATGATGCTATTTAGAAATGAAAAAATATCCACAAGCTTGAAGGTTACTCATTTGGCATTCAAGATTATTTAAGTATATAAATTTAGTGTTGATGCGTATTATCTTCACATTATCTCTTTCAACTGCGAATATTCAATGAAAAGTGTATGTGTTCTTATGTTGAAGCAGTATTTTTATTTTAATCACTTGAACTCGAAATAATGGAGACCTCTTATTCAAATTATGTGCAAATTCTTTTTAACTCCCTTCAATTGTTTAGTAGTCTGTTTAATTTAACTTTAGTTAGTGGTTAACTCCATAATGAAATTAAGACTAGATAAGTGTTATTAAGATGACTTTGTTCCTTCTTATGTAGTTTTCTCTTGCTATCAAAATATATGATTTAGCAAATAATATGTAATTTGCTTTATTCTTCTTTTAGATATGTAGCAACTTGCATAGTAATTTGTATAGTGCATATGGATGTATAATTATTGTTAAATTACTTTATTTTAATTTCAGAATTTAATTTGGAACATTACTTCCTAGCATTTATCTTATCATAAATGATATGCTTTGGACTTCTGTCGAATGGTAAGAGGATACTAACTACAAATCAAAGCAGTCGATAAAACACTTAATTTTTCATTCCAAATAGATTTGCAGTGCTAGGTGGTTCAGCAATTGCTATTACAATTAATCAATACAAATATTGTTCCATATTGTCATCCGTGAAAGCTTTTCTGCTCTAATTATAGCAAGTACCATTTGGTTGGGGTGGTGGTGATGCTATTAAAATTGTTGAACTATTCTTTTCCATTTTGTACATCATACCCATATTTGGTCATCTCACCTCCACTACACCACTTTGCTTTAACACTTAAAAATAAACCACCTATTACAAAATCTGGGAAATTGATTTATACCCAAGCAAAAAAAAAAAAAGCATTGATTTTGTGTTGAAATTTTTGGTTAGTTTCATTATTTTGGTATGAACTACAACTAGTAGTCTCTAGCTCGACTTGAATTCGAACTATCAAAATTTTTACATGCTCATACAATATAAATATGTTCTCTTTTTATATGACTTATATATTAATAAGAATCCAAATGATCAATTAATAAAGAGAAAGATCAAGTACCACTCCTTATTAGATCTTCAAATACAGAAAATTCTAAATGTGCTCATTTTAAACACTGAAATTTTTTTATGCATTATTTGCTTATTAATTAATTGTGAAGATTAAGATTCTTATCAAATTTTGCAACGTCTGTTTTAAGGTATTTAGTAGAAGTATTAAGACATATGGAATCATATATAATGTGGTATCTTCCTTTTTATCCTAAGCTTATTTATTTCCTTCTTATAAAACCTAATGGGATTATATTCTTCTTTTGTATAGTGCTTAAAATGAGTATTGAATAAATGTTGAAAATTTCTTGCAAAAAGTTATTGTATTCTTCTACTGATTGAATATTGTTCATTATTATTATCAAGTTTCAACATGCTGAAAATTAATGTTTTGACACTTCTTAATGTTAAATGAATATTGATATACCTTACATGCTGAAATTGATGTTTCAATACTCCACAATGCCGAATGAGTGTTACTCTACCTTACACACCGAATATATGTGATCGAATTATGCCATCTCTTATAATGAAAGATCAAGAGATCTTATGAGATAAAATGCTGCCATGTTATATGAAATCCAAATTGTCAATTATTCTAATGTGATAGAATTGCTGCCATCTTTTTATACAAGGATGAATGCTATCATTTACTTATTAGAACTATATGTTGCACATATCATCTTCCAAAGTTCTCTATTAATTTATGTTATGAGATCCAAATGCTGCCATTTATGTTATGATATCCAAATGCTGCTATTTATATTATAAAATCCAAATGTCGCCATTTATTTCTTAAGGGAAAGATCAAATGAAAGCAAATATTGTCATTTCTTTTGTTAACAATCAAATGTGGCCAATTATATAAATGAGAGATCAATGGATCACATGAGATCTAATACTGTCCTTTACATTGTTTGAATAAATTTCACTTCTATCATTAAATGAATTATAAGAAACAAATGCTTTGCTAGAATTTAGTGTAAATGATTCTTATTTCTTTTATATATGAATGATAAACTAAATACTGTTATTCTTTGGATGTTAAGTTATAAATAAATATCAATAAAAATGCTGAACCAAATGCCAATAATTATTGCATATTAAGTTAAAATGATGTTGCCCCTTTATATAGCTAAATTAGATACTGCATCTCTTATCATTTTAATAGTTATTCGATTTAGGATGTGACTCTTAGGTTAGCAAATTACTTCATTGATTTTCTCATATAAAATTTTTAGAACTGGAAATAGCCAATCCCATATAACGGATTGACTTATATATTGATATTGTTAAGTGTTTATTTTGAGCAAATACAAAGGAGACCATGCCAAAAATTTTAGAATTTAAATTTCATTTTTGTGTTCTAAATATTTTGCTTCTCCCTTTATTATATGTAAGATTTAAATCTATAGAAAGTTATACTCCGATGCTATTTATAAATAAATGTAGATTCAACTTTTTATTATTTTTAGAAAAGGTATTTCTTGTTTACTAATCATAATGTCTCATGTGCCCAGCATTAATATATTCATTTTTCCATCATGCTGTTCAAAATTTAGATTCGTAAGTACAAAATAATTGTAGAATGCAATCATTCTTTATTATTTCTTTTAAATGCCATATCACGATTTGAATAGCCTATATATGGGCAACTATTATGAATATGCAATCATCAGGATAGATAATTAAAAATAGAAAATAAGGATATCACATAGCTTACAATAATTTGATAAATTTATTGTGCTGCTACGTATTGAACCTAAATATTGATTCATACATTAAGATTTTGTACATTTAATAAATTTTTTAAATAAAACATTTCAGAGGGGTCTATATGGAGGATTTTAGTACAGCTATAATTTGCCTAGGCAAGGTTTTTGGTGTATCTGGAGATCACATAATTCCTTTGAGGGGGAATGTGTGTGTTTATTCTTGACCGCACTTACAGATAAGTTGAGTAGACGTACACAGTTCCTCGTTTGTTCTGCGCACACGGAACAAAATTACAAGATAAATAAATTACAAATTGCATTTCTCACAATCTCATTGATTGTGAATGATATATTCAGTCTTTAGACTGAAATGATTTACCATGATTAAATCTTTCAAAAATTTATATAGTGTAAGATTTCAATTAAAAATACAACTTCTTTTCTTACTATATTTTTCTTACTTAGCATACAAAATCATTTGAACATATTCATATTTTCCTTCATTTTGCAAATATTTCAAATGCTATACTAACTTAATTATTATAGGATTTGTAAAAATACTCTGGCACTGTGAGGAAATCTCTTATATACCCTCCTTATTACTTTCATGCTTATTGCACCACTTATACTTTAAATTGTAAATCTCTAATGTGATATTCGCTTAATTAATATTTAGCTTACTTTTAAAATGTACTTAGACTTTTAAAGTCTAACCACTGTTTCTTTTTTTGGCTGTGCCCTACCATATTTAAAAACCAAAATACGGAAGATCAGGAGCAAGGATCAGGACCTGCATTTAAAGAGGAACTTGAGCAATAATTGGGAGAAGATAATTTACTTTTGTAATTTCATATTCTAAATAATGAATGTTTGAGTTAGAATGATTGAATTTCCTTCCACTCATAGATCCTTATAATATAAGGTAGTATCTAATATTGAGTTAGAATTACCTAACTCAATATTAAATACTACCGTAACACCCATTATTAGATTACTATATTTAATCTAATACTGAGGCGTTACAATTGGTATCAGAGAGTAGATTTAGGGAAATAAAAAGGAAATTTGATATCTAAATTAAATGTTCATTATTCAAAATGAGAGAATATGTTTAAACATCTTTTTAAACAACTTAGCTTACATTTAATATCATATTAGACTATGATCTTTCCAACATTTTAGAGTATCAATCATGAATAAATTTTAAGTATTATTATTTTAGAATGAATCCAGACTCAAATCCTCCCACTCCTATTAAAAAGACAATACCATTCACCTCACCACCACAATCTGAAAGGATGAAAACCTTGATCTAGTAAATTCAATAATATTGCCAATAATAAAAAAGGAGGATGGCAAGTATGGAATCTATATTTTGGCTGTAGACAAATTTACAAAAACTATATTTGTATATGTCCCTTTGATATAAATTGGTTATCTGACAAACCTAGAATACGTCTGCGTTTTCACGCAAGTGTACGTGGTCTGAAGTAATAAGTGGAAAGTTTGAGTTTCCAGGATTTATCGAACAACAGAGAATTGGATGTTTTATTACTAAGGTGTATCTATTATCATTAATGTTTAAACTATGGGTGTTTTGTTTAAGTTAGTTCCAGAATAAGCACGACAATCACTTAGTAGAAAATAAGTCAAATAAAAGGAAGATGAGAGTTGGGTTTCTCCCACATGACATGATAGATAACTTGTATATGATGATCCCTCAAGCATTTATCTTTCATTTTCTTTGATCTTAATCAAGTGCACATTGTCTTTCCTTGAGTTTTATCTCGAAGAATTACAAATTCAAATCTTGTGCATGAAATAAACACACAGTCAGTTCTATTTCAGCACAGAGATTCTTATAAGATTTTAGGTTTGTAGATTTTACCTCATCTCTTGATCAAGGAGATGAGGGTTGTTAATTTTTAAGATCTTATAAGCATTTATTCCACTAAGAGAATCACGCGCACCACACATAGTTGAGATGAGGGATTGATTTCATTGGGCTCAATCACTATGTCACCTTGTTCATGAGCACACAACTATTCCATTCCCTCTCTCAATTATGCTGAGCAATGGAGCTCAATTAGTGGGTCTTAGCATTACACGCATCAACTCTTTAGTTGAGCTTAAATTAAGGTGCACTAAGATCAAGAACTTTCTCACATAGTTCTAAGCTCTCATGAACTCATAAATTTAGTATCAAACCAAGGTGAGCTATGGAGCATAAGACAACTTAGTTCTTGAGTTAAAAAGTCTTTTTTCTTTGGTCCACATTCAAGTCCACAATAATCTTATACATTTCTTTAGCAAGTCATTATGTTCATAGTTTTTGTTAATACTTGAGGAAAACTTCATACATTTTATAGTAACTCTCAAAACATGTGGGATTGCCCCAACCCTTCCCAAGGGAGGTTTAGCTCTCCATTACAAAAGAGACGAAAAAGAACACTTACATGGATAAAGACCCTTTTATGATCAAATAAGAAAAGAAATTACAAAGCAAGAGTTTAGAAAATACTAGGAACGATCCTTTGGAAGTTCTTCGGACTCTTCTTCTCCTTTCTTGAAATGCTTTCCTTAAGTCTTTAGTGCTGCCTTTCTCCTCCTTTTCCTTAGCAAGATGAGCTCCTTCACCCTTAGGGAGTTCTTCTTCTCTTCTATGCTGCCCCTCTCTTACTTAGGTTGAAGTGAGCCAAGTTGGGAACCCTCCTCTAGTCAAGAGAGGTGATATGTATAGATGAGGGGCTACTTCTTCCTTCTCATAATACAAAACCAGCTATTTCCTTTAAAATTCTAGAGCAATGATGGCAAAATCCACTTGATGGATGAGGTGACCAATATTTTCCATTGTTTTATTATTTTCATCACATAAATAAGACCATTTTCCATTTAAAAATGAAGCTGTATCAAGAGGAATGATGGCTGGCGACAAGAGGCTAGTTGGGTGTCTTGTCCCTACCGCAATTAATGCTTCTGCCAGACAAAATTGCGGCGGGCCACGGCAGCGCACTGTAGTGCGCTGTAGCAGATGGTTTTGCGAAAATGTTCGCTGAGGCGCACTGGGGCGATCTAGTTTGATAAGTGAAGGGCCGCTACAACGCGCTGTAGCGCGCGGTTGCACCAGTAGTTTTGCACAATTTCCCGCTGCAGCACGCTGTAGCACCAGCATTTCGCAAAAGGGGTCGCTGCAGCGCGCTGTAGCGCCAGCATTTGCAAACAGTCCCGTTGCAGCGCAATCGCGCCCGTGCTTTGCAAAGTGTCCCGCTGCAGCGCGCGATCGCGCCCGCGTTTCGCAAATTGTCCCGCTGCAGCGCGCGATCGTGCCTGCATTTTGCAAAATGGCTCGCTGCTACGCGGCGCTCTGCAGCACGCGACAGCGGTTTTTTCCTTTAGAAAATTTGGAAAATTGTTCAAATTGCTTGGAATTCGTTGGATAGGTATTTTTCCTAAAAAGATAGGAAAATTTGATTTAAGGAGCAGTTTTATTATAAGAAATGAATGAAATTATTCTTTATTTGAGATATAATTTATGGATTCATCATACCCCCACACTTAAATTATTGCTCATCCTTGAGTAAGCTCAAAATGGTATTTTTCTGTTTCTTAGGTATGATAGTCAATGAAAGATATCAATGAGATTTTGATTTTATAATTCAAGGTATGTGCTTAACTGAAATGACCAAAATTATTTGGCATTAGATTTTCAAATATTGGATATGAAGCAAGGTTAATAAGTAATGTCCAAGTAATTATTTTTAGGCTTGTCACTAGGTAATGAAGAAGGTTTCTTTGTAAACTTAGACTCGAGAGGTAGTGAAATACTCAAGAATTTTGTGTCATATGTGCTCCTTTTTATGAATCATAAAGATGATAAGATTAAATGAGAGATATTTTTCATCATCCTTTTTCATTTCTTTCATTTGGGAGAGATATTTTTCATCATCCCTATTTTTCTATTTTTCTCTTTTCATTCTTAGGGAGAGATACTTTTCTTCATCCCCAATTCACATCTTTGTGATCATGAAATCATACGGGAGCCTAGCACACTCTTTTAGAGTACTCACCATAATCTCTAGTCTTTGTAGTTCAATGTTTTCCTCCACAGTTAGTCCTTAGCATTGATTTAAATTTTTTGGATATTAAATTAACCTTAATTCATTCCTTAGTTAGAAGTTTTAATGTTATCCATGTATTAGATCACTTTTTGTTAAGCACCCTTGATTTCATATTATTTTCTTTATTGATATCTTGTGACTTTCATTTCTTAAAAAAAACTCAGAAAAATTTGTCATTTTAAAATGTGAGATAGATTTTGGGAATATGAGAATTCATAAATTAAGTTCTCAAAATAAAACACACAAAATGAAAAGCACAAAAAAACAAAACAAATAAAGCAAAAAGAACAAATACAACCTATTTATTCATGGGTCTCTTCCTCCTCTTCTCCGATGTCATAGGCAAAATCGCATGGGTAGCGCGAGTCCGGAATGGGGGCACCAACAGGCGATCATGGCAACACGGAGGGGTTCGGTCCTCCTTGTAAGCTCCAGTCCTCAAACATTAGCCCTAGGGATTCATGAAATTTGGATTGAAACTGGCATTGCTGGACGAGTTCATTTTTAAAGAACTACATGTCGGTGGCCAATGCCCTGCTCAGATCAGCTTGTTGCATGTGGAGTCGCAGCAACAACTTATTAGTGAGAGTTTGTTCGGACGAAGTAGACATTTCCCCTTGCTCGCCCCTCCTTTTCTTAGGCAGCTTTCATTCGCTAGCCCGGGCGTTCAGATTTGTTGGTGCAAGGGTTGTTCCGGGGGAAACGATGAAGTCGAAGGAGAGGATTTTGACTTCTTGGGCCTCGCAAATCCTTGATATCAAAGACCCGAAGGCCAATGTAGTGCAGGGTCCCTTGAGAGCCTTCCAGAGCTGCTCAAAAATAATACTTGAGATACGAATCTCGCCTGGCCTAACCAATGAGCACAAGAGGAGTGATATGGCACATGTCACTTCAGTTAAGTGACTCGTAGGCATGACATAGCTGGAAATGAAAACCAGCCATGCACTACTCGTATTCATTAATTTGGAATGAGGAATATTGGCTAGTCCTCCCTCCCAATGGGTGTTTTCATGGACGAGTTCTGCAACGAGATCAAGGGGGTCGTGGTCAGACTCCAAGAGTTCAAGGTAAGAGCAAGAACTTACCTCCTCAAGCCCATAGAATTGCTCGATTTGAGCAATCTCAAAGGTGACTCCCTTACCTTTACAAAAGATCTTCTGTCCGGCCGCATTAATCGCATTGGCGCACACCTCCTGGACTATGGAAGGGTACGTGGGAGATCTCTTGATCACCATCTCCCTCCATCTCCGAGGGTCTACTTGCTCCACCGACACGGGCAAGTAGGGGCTAAAGCTCTTATCCGGGATTAACTTTTGTTGAGAAGATATGGATAAGAACTGGTGTTCGGCTTCAGTAGAAGAGAACCTTTTCTTGTTAAGGTCCCCCTAGATGAGGAAGCTTCAGCCTCCTTTCTAGGAATCGACTTCTTGCCGGGAAACATGATGAAGAAATTAGAGGAGAGCAAAAGTTTGTGAATAAGTAAGAAAATTTAGAAGGTGCAAGGATCACCACCCTCCCCTCCTTGCCTCCTCTTAAATAGCCAAGGCATTCAAAGGGAAGAGAGTTATGGTCAATGGGCTTCCCCATGCCATAAATGTGATGATCCATGTGAAGGGGGAGGGGCATCTTTTTCAGCCCACCTTTTTGACTGCATGGGAAACCGAAATATCATAACTTTTTGACTGCAGGGAATCCAAGGTGGTCAAGAAATTTTCTACAGCTGGAGCAGACTGTTACAGTGCGCTATAGCAAAATTTTCGTTGCAACGTGCTATAGCGGATTTTCCGCTATAGCACGCTATCGCGGGATTTCTGTTGTGGCGCGCTGTCGCGATATTTCCGCTGCAGCGCGCATAACGCTGCTTCACAATTTTTTTTAAATTTTTTTTTATTCTTTGATTGCCTCCCAAGAAGCGCTTAATTTAACATCTTTAGCTAGACTCGCTAATGCTCAAATAATCGGATCCAGAGGTTTCTCCTTCCATGATCTTAAGGTGCTAGAATGAGCACAACCCTCAAGATGGCTCAAACCCTCGCCCTCTTTATCTTACCTCATCGGATCATCTCTTTCAAGTTCTAACTTAAGGGAAATTTTCTTCTTCCTTTTACCCCTTTTTGTTTTCTTTCTTCTCACTCCTTCCTTACTCCCCTTTTCTGAGGAAGGAGTTGAGCTATTATCTGTATTCTTTTCTTCTAACATAAGATTTTCAAGTACATTATCCATCTAAATTCTTTCTTCTCTTATTTTCTTCCTCACCTCTTCTTCCATCTCTCTTTGCTTAAAGAAGGTAGGTTTAAGATCGATTAGCTCATATTTCCCTTTAATTTTTATGCTCATCATCCTGCAGCCTATATCAATAAAAGCTTTTGTGCTCATAAGAAAAGGTCATCCAAAATGATTGTGGAGTTCTTGTTCCATCTATCCCACTAGCACACCACAAAATTAATTGGAATGATGAAAGTCCTTAATTGAACTGTGACATTCTTAACGATACCGAGAGGGGTAAGGGATTCTAGATTTGCAAATTCTAGAATCATGGAGGTGCATTTCATCCCTCCTACCTTCAGATGTTCATAAATGTGGTAGGGCATAATGACAGACTGTAAATACATGTCTACGCTCATACTCAAGTGTACGTGGTGTGAAGTAATAAGTGGAAAGTGTTAATTTCTGGGAATTTATCGATCCTCAGAGAATTGGTTGATTTGGCATTAAGGTGTATCTATTCTTACTAATGTTTAATCTACAATATAATGGATAAGTTGGTTTTAATTCAGCACAATAATCACTAAGTAGAAATAGCAAGATAAGAGAAAGAGGAGAGTTGGGACCATCCCACATGTCATGATATAATATTTATGCGTATTAGTTTCTCAAGCCTTATCTTTCATTTTAACTTAAAATCAAGTGCACATTGTTTTTCCTTGAGTTTTACTCAAGGTCTTACAAGTTCAAATCTCGTGCGCAAAATGAACTCACATTCGGTTCTATTTCGGCACAAAGATTCTTATAAGATTCTTTGGATTTTATTTTTTTTATCTTATTCTCTTGATCAAGGAGAGTTTGATTATTAAATCTTAGGATCTTACAAGCGTTGATTTATACTACGAGCATCAGTCGCATCTCACATAGTTGAGATAAGGGATTGATATATTGGGCTCAATGACTATGTCACTTAGTTTATGAGCTCTCAACACTTCCTTCCTCTACCTCAATTATGTTGAGCTAAGGAGCTCATTTAGTGGGTCTTAGCATCACTTGCATTAACTCTTTGGTTGAGCTTAGGTTGAGGTGCATTGAGCTCAAGAGGTTTGTCACATAGCTCTAAGCTTCATGCACTCATAACCTAGCATCCAACCTAAGATGAGCTAAGGAGCACAAGACAATTTAGTTCTTGAGCCTTTTTAGTTCTTTTCTCTTAATCCACATTCAAGACTAAATTAAATAAAATATTTCTTAGCAAGGCATTAAGATCACAAATATATTATGCTTGAGAAAAAAAAAACTTCATACATTAATATTACATCATGCACATGGGACTTTACCCCAACCCTCCCCAAGGGAGTTTAGCTACTCATCACAAAAGAAAAGAAGAAAAATACATTCATGGATAAAGACCCTTTCATGATCAACTAAAAAGAAATGCAAGAGTAGAGGTTAGAAGATACTAGGAACGCTCCTTGGAAATTCTCCGGAATCCTTCTTCTCCTTTTCAATGCTTCATTCTTAGATCGCTAGTGCTGCCTTCTTCCTTCTCTTCCAATGCAAGAGCTTGCTTTGCCACCCTTGGGGAGTTCCTCTCTTCTTTGGCACTCCTCCTTACTTAGTGGATTTTTGGCTAAAATTGTGAACCCTCCTCTAGTCAAGAGGAGGGGTATTTATAGGAGAGGGGCTGCCTTCATCTTCCTTTATTTCAAAACCAGCAATGCCATTTTAAATTCTGAACTCATGAAGGAAAAATCATCCATTGATGGTGAGGTAACAAATATCTTCATTTGTTTAACCAAAATATCACCTCAAGATCTTCTTTTTCAAATAAAAATGTAGCAACTGTAGGGAATGATGGCTGGGGAATAAATACAGGATAGAGGTCATGTCCCCAGCAGCAATAAATGCTGTCTGGAAAAATTTGCGGCGGGCCGCTGCAGCGTGCAATGGTCATTAGCAAATTCGCCAAGTCCCCCGCTGCCGCGCGCTACCGCATTTGAGCTTTAGAAGATGTCCCGCTGCAGTGCGATGCAGCAGGCTATTTTGCAAATCTAATGTTCAATTACTTCACTTTTCATTTTAAAAAAATATTTCCACTGCAGATCGCTGCAGCGCGCGACCGCACGCTGTTGCGGCTCGTTTTGCAAAACACTACTCAATTAAGTGATTTTTTTGTTTATATAGTCCAAAGTATTTTCACTGTAGACCGCTGTAGCAGCTCGTTTTGCAAAACACTGTTCAATTAATCGATTTTCCCCGTTTTATAAAGTTGGAAATATTTCCGCTGTAGACAGCTGCAGCGAGCGACCGCACGCTATAGCGGCTCATTTTGTAAAAAACACTATTCAATTAGTGAGCATCCTATTTATAAAGTTTAAATAATTCCGCAGCTGCCCGCTGCGGTGCGCTGTAGCGCGCTGCAGCGCGCTGTAGCGGATTCCTTTAATAAATTTTGAAATTTTTGTAGATATGCCTCAGAACTCCTTTGGATGCAATTTCCCAGAAAAAGATAACAAATATTGATTTAGGAGCAGCTTAAAAGATCTTAAGTGAATGAAATATCCCTTTATTTTAGATATAATTTATGGATTCATCATATCTTCACACTTAAATTCTTGCTCGTTCTCGAGTAAGCTCAAAATGGTATTTTTTTCTATTTTGCAGGGATGAAAATCACAACAATGTAATAAGAATATGTATAAGTCAAGATGTGGGCATGGCAAAAATGAAATGAACATTTTAGCAATTTTAATGTTTTTAATTGTGGCACTAAGGTGGTTTAATTAATGAATCTCCAAATGTTTAAATTCTTAATGCTTGATATTAGGTGATGGGTACAATTCATTGTGAACTCTAGACTATAGAAGTGGTCAAAGATTCCAAGAGTTGTGCCATATATGCTCCTTCTTATGAGTCACAAATATGAAAAGTTTAAAGGAGAGATATTTTTCTTCATCCTTTCACATTTTATTCATTTGGGAGAGATATTTTT
Organism: Gastrodia elata; assembly: GCA_016760335.1. Lineage (NCBI taxonomy): Eukaryota > Viridiplantae > Streptophyta > Magnoliopsida > Asparagales > Orchidaceae > Gastrodia > Gastrodia elata. The sequence goes on along the minus strand of CM028678.1, from coordinate 31,945,916 downwards.
CATCCATTTTTTCATAAATATTTTGTTCTTTTCATCTTTAGGGAGAGACATTTTTCTTCATCCCTAATATACATCTTTGTGATCATGAAGTCCTACGGGAGCCTAGCACACTCTTTTTAAAATATGTATCATATCTTTTAGTCTAAGTCCTATGCCTTCCCCCACACTTAGCTCAAGTATTTATTTAAATTTTTGGAGATAAGATTATCCTCCATTTATTCCTCAATTACAACATTTTATTGCTTATGATGCATTTAATCATTTTTGTTATGCATTCTCTTACTTTATCAAATTCCATTTTTACATTTTAATGATTTTCATTTCTTTTGAGAAATTCAGAAAAAAATATGTCAATTAAGAATACCTTAAAAATGAGGGGATAAGAAAAATTCATGAATTAAAATCTCAAAATAGAAACATACTAAAACATACAAAAGAAAATGAAATGCAAAAAATGAAAAAGAACAAATACAACCTATTTAGTTTTTTTGGGTTGCCTCCCAATAAGCGCTTGTTTTAGTGTCTCAGCCTGACACGAGAGAGATCTTATGTGATACCTTCATCAGGAAGGTCCTGAAGGGTCCATCCGCCCTTCTCTTGAAAGACTACTTCCTCCAAGTATAACTTCAGACGATTTCCATTCACTTTGAAAGTGCTGTTATTGGAGGTGATTTCGACAGCTCCATGAGGAAAAACCTTTGTGATGGTAAATGGTCCTGTCCATCTTGATTTTAATTTTCTAGGAAAAAGTATTAATCTGGAGTTAAAAAGTAATAGTTTCATTTCTGGTTAGAGGTGTTTAGGTTTAATCAGCTTATCATGCCATTTTTTAGTTTTTTCTTTATATAACTTGGCACTCTCATAGGCGTTTAGCCTAAATTCATCAAGTTCATTTAGTTGCAGCAGCCTTTGTGCCCCTGCTCTTTGGTGGTCAAGATTTAATTTTTTTATTGCTCAAAAGGCACGGTGCTCAAGCTCTACCGGAAGGTGGCATGATTTTCCATAAATGAGCTTGTAGGGAGACATTCCTAGAGGGGTCTTAAAGGCAGTTCTATAAGGCCAAAGGGCATCCTGAAGTTTTGAAGTCCTTTCCTTTCTATTTTGGTTCACAGTATTTTCTAAAATTTGCTTAAGTTTTTTGTTGGAGACTTCAACTTGCCCGCTAGTTTGAGGGTGGTAGGGAGTACCCACCTTGTGTCTTACCCCATAGCTTTCTAATACATTCTCTAACTGCCTATTGCAGAAGTGTTTTCTCCCATCACTGATCATGAATTTGGGTGTCCCAAATCTAGCTAGCACGTGTTCCTTAAGAAATTTGATCACAATTTTAGCATCATTGTTAACACATGCCACAGCCTCAACCCATTTTGAGATATACTCAACTGCCACAAGGATATACAGGTTGGCTTGAGATGAGGGAAAAGGCCCCATGAATTTGATTCCCTAAACATCGAATAGTTTGACCTCAAAAATCCCATTTAATGGAAGCTCATCCTTTTTTGTTAAATTCTTGGTTCTTTGGCATTTGTCACAACTTCTAATGAAATCAGCGGCATCTTTGAACAAATGTGGCCAAACGAATCCGGATTGAAGCACCTTTGTAGCCGTTCGCTCAATCCCATAGTGCCCTCCATAGGGAGATGTGTGGCAATGAAAGAGAATATTCCTGGTATCAGAGTCAGGAACACATTTCCTTAGGAGCTGATCATTGCAACATTTATACAAAAAGGGATCATACCAAAAGTAATTTTTTATATCCGCGAAAAATTTCTTTCTTTGTTGGTAACTCATATCTTTTGGTATGATTCCTCCTACAAGATAGTTTGCAATATCAGCAAACCAGAGAGTATCATTTGTAACCACCCCATAAAGTTTCTCGTCGGGAAATGATTCACTAATATCGGTCGACTTATCGTGATCAATGTAGGTCAATCTAGATAAATGATCAGTGAGCACATTTTCACTCCCCTTCTTATCCCGGATTTCGAGATCAAATTCTTGTAAGAGCAACACCCAACGTATTAAGTGTGGTTTTGCCTCCTTCTTTTGGAGGAGATACTTAATAGCAGCATGATCCGTGTAAACGATAGTCTTAGACCCGATGAGATACGACCTAAATTTAGTGAAAGCAAAAATGACGGCTAGAAGCTCCTTTTCCATGGTAGCGTAATTTCTTTGAGCATCATCAAGGAGTTTACTAGCATAGTAGATCGAATAGAAGGTTCGCTCTCTTCATTGCCCAAGAATAGCGCCTACTGCAAGGTCACTCGCGTCACACATAATTTCAAAAGGTGAATCCTAGATTGGAGCATAAATTATTGGAGCAGAGATCAAGGCAATTATTATTGTATTGAATCCTTTTAGACAATCTTTATCAAAGTTGAACTCGACATCTTTTCCTAATAGTCTATAGAGTGGCATACTTATGTTTGAGAAATTTTTGATAAATCTTCAATAAAAACCAGCATGCCCTAGGAAGCTTCTGATTCCTTTAACATTGATGGGAGGAGGAAGTTTTCAATTACTTCAACCTTTGCTTTATCGACCTCTATCCCTCTCCTAAAAATTAAATGACCAAGAACAATACCCTCTTCAATCGTAAAGTGACATTTTTCCCAATTCAAGATTAAATTTGACTCTTCATATCTTTTTAACACCTTTCCCAGATTAATTAAGCAATGATCGAAAGAGGTTCCAACAACAAAAAAATCATCCATAAAAATTTCTAAGAACTCTCCTATTATATTAGAGAAGATTGCCATCATACAACGTTGAAACGTAGCTGGGGCATTACACATTTCGAAAGGCATTCTCCTAAAGGCAAATGTTCCAAAGGGGCAAGTGAAAGTTGTTTTCTCTTGGTCTTTGGGCACAATCAGAATCTGATTATATCATGAGTACCCATCAAAAAAATAAAAATAAGGATTTCCTGCTAATCTATCTAACATTTGGTCCATAAAGGGAAGAAGATAATGGTCTTTTCGAGTTGCTTTATTTAATCTCCTATAATCGATGCAAACTCTCCACCCAGTCACAGTCCTAGTAGGGATTAGCTCATTATTGCTATTGAGAATAACAGTCATCCCACTCTTTTTGGGAACCACATGTATAGGGCTCACCCAAGGGCTATCAGAAATGGGGAAAATGATCCCAGCATCTAAGAGCTTGATGATTTCCTTATGAACTACTTATTTGATGTTAGGGTTTAATCACCGCTGAGGTTCAATTGAAAGTTTGGAGTTGTCCTCCAATAGGATACAATGCATACACAGAATTGGGCTAACCCCCTACAAATCTGTAATACTCCACCCCATTGCCCTCTTGTGTTCTTTTAAAATATTACATAAAAGATTCTCTTGATGACGAGTTAACAATGAGGAGGTTATTACAGGAAGTGATTCATCTTCTCCTAGGTACGTGTATTTTAAATGTGAGGGAAGAGGTTTTAATTCAATTTTGGGAGGGCAAATTATTGAAGGTTGAATCATCTTCCTTTCCTTAATAAATTCTTCAATAGCTTCCGTATCAAGGGAATCTTCATTTTCCTCATTTGCTATCATTCCCTCTTCTCCCACATCTTCCATTAACCCAGCTACTTTTTTTAAATTAATCCCCTAACAATCCTCATTTAGTTTAGCAGGGTGTCTCATAGACTCATTCACATGGAATTTATTTTCTTCCTCCCCATAATGCAGCATCAACTCCCCTTTGTCTACATCAATTAAGGTTCATCCTGTGGCCAGGAAAGGTCTACCTAGAATAATAGGAATTTCTTGATTTTCATCTTCTATGTCCAAGATTATGAAGTCTGCAGGGAAGATGAACTTATCAATCTTTACAAGAATATTTTCCACAATTCCTAAAGGGGATTTTACTGACCTATCGGCAAATTGGAGCAGAACAGAGGTAGGTTTTAAATGATCAATTCCTAGTTTCTTGAATATGTAGAAAGGCATCAAATTATCAGATGCACCAAGATCACAAAGGGCCTTTTGAAAAGATTGGCATCTAATCATGCATGGGATAGTGAAACTCTCTGGATCCTTCTTTTTAGTGGGAATTTTTCTTTGGAGGATTGCACTACATTCTTCTGTTAATGCCACGGTCTCTTTTTCATCAAGCTTCTATTTCTTGGATAAGACGTCTTTCATAAACTTAGCATAACTAGGCATTTGCTCTAGAGCTTCTGCGAATGGGATATTGATATGAAGAGTTTAAAAGGTTTCAAGGAATTTTTGATATTGGACATCAAGTTTCTCCTTAGCCATCCGCTGAGGATAAGGTATATGAGGGGTTTCCTTAGGTGGATCTCTAAGTTCTTCCCTCTCGACGTCCCTTGCCACACTTCTTTCTATCCTGATTGTTTCTCCTTCCTCCTTTTCCTCTCTTATTTTTGCAATGTCTTTGCTATTCTCTTTTCCCAGAACCTCATGAGTAACCTTTCCACTTCTTAAGGTTATTGCATTCCCTATTTCAATTCTATATTCACCTATCACCCTGACTAGTGAAGGTTGTTCTAACTGCTTAATTATGTTTTTTAATTTTTGTTCAATTCTTTTGACCGTCTCCTCTTGTCTGAGGAGAGTGTGCTCATGCCTGTTTAGAGTGGCATCAATTTTATTCAGGAATTTTATAGTGGAGTTTCTAAATTCCTTAATCGAGTTCTCAAATCTTTCTCCATTCCTTCCATGATTCATGATCATATTAACATCTCTCGATTCCCCATCATTCTCCTGATAAGAGCTTACATATCCAAATTCTAGCTTCTTATTAAATTGGGATATTTGATTTTGTAGTTCTAGGATTTGCTGTGAGTTTCCTAGTGAATTACACACTTTTTTATCTTTGTGATCGTTCATTTGGAGAGGCCATTGGTACGCGTTATTGGCCATTTCCTCCAAGAGGTTGTAAGCTTCCTCTTGGGTTTTTCCACTAAGCGAGCCACCGGCGGCTGCATCAATGAGTGTCCTCGCGGGAGTGTTCAAACCATTATAGAAGGTTTGCACTTGTATCCATAGAGGGAACCCATGATGTGGGCAACGCCTAAGGCACTCCTTAAAATGATCCCACCCATCATAGAGAGTCTCCCCTTCCAACTGGGTGAAGTTGGTGATCTCAATCCTCAACCAGGCGGTTTTAGCTGGAGGGAAGTATTTGGCTAAAAATTTCTTAGCCAAATCATCCCAAGTTCGGATAGAATCACTCGGTAGAGAACTGAGACAACTCTTCGCTCAATCTCTCAGTGAGAAAGGAAAAAGCCACAATTTAACTGCGTCTACAGAGACACCATTAAATCTGAAGGTATCACATATTTCAAGGAAGGTTGAAATATGTGAGTTAGGATCTCTAGTGGCTAATCCTGCAAACTGATTATTTTGCACCATACTCAGTGTGGAAGGTTTGATTTCAAAATTGTGGGCTTCAATGTTTGGCCTTACAATCGCATGGGGGAATCCCCTAATAGTGGGTAGTGTATAGTCTCTAAGTGCTCTTCCTCTATGCTCTTCTAAATTTTTAGTGTAATTGTCTATAACAGCTTGTTGATTTGATAGGTTTTGTTCTCGCCTAGCTTGTAAGTATGTTCTCTCAATTTTGAGATCAAAAAGATATTCAGTACTAACTCTTTTACCCATACAAGTAACAATATGGCTTATCGAGAACAAGTTGGCAATAAAGATCAAACAATCTGCACAGGATCGCTTTGATAATTACAAAAAAAATGTAAAACTACTAATATATGCAATTAAATGCTTAAATCGCGAGTTACTTATAGATTGTCCTTAATTTAAATGAAGTACCAATTCCCCAGCAATGGCGCCAAAAACTTGACAGACTGTAAATACACGTCTGCGCTCACATGCAAGTGTACATGGTCTGAGGTAATAAGTGGAAAGTATTAATTTCCGGGAATTTATCGATCCTCAAAGAAATTGTTGATTTGGCATTAAGGTGTATCTATTCTTACTAATGTTTAAGCTACAATATAATGGATGAGTTGGTTTTAATTCAGCACAATAATTACTAAGTAGAAATAGCAAGATAAGAGAAAGAGGAGAGTTGGGACCATCCCACATGTCATGATATAGTATTTATGCGTATTAGGTAGGTTGGGAGAAGCTAACCTAACAGATTGTGCTACGCCCGACTGCACCTTGGCATTTGTGGCTGACGAGGTGGGATTACATACAGGGGATTGATCTTGGTCATTCGTTCGATTGAATGATCAAATGGCTAGATTAGGTCTCGTAGAGCAGGACACTCCTTGACTGTCTAATCCTCCTTCGAGAAGGTGGAACGATCAGTATTGCACAGGATCGCTGTCCCATGCTTGGTTCCTCGTAGCTGTCCACATGGTTTCGATTATTCAGCCGTTGGATTAATAATTAATAAATATATATTATTTATTTTATTTACTTTATTTAATTAATTATACTTAATTTAATTACTCAAAATTAAATATTTAAACGGACTCTGAAAAATCCCAAAAATTCATCCTTACCTAATTGAGGGGTGATGAACTCAAAATACAAATAGATTTTTGTTTGGAGGTTAATTTAATAATCTTAATTTTTTGAGTATTTAAATATAATTAAATAATAGGGAAAATTCAACGACTTCCAAACACTCCCAAAATATCACCCCTAGCAAATTTGGGGGTGATGTATCTAATGGTGGAATTCGATTTTAATTCTGTGGTCTAAGTAAAATAGGCATTCTTAGAATTATCAGGAAATCAGGATATATTGGAAAGTCTCAAATGATCTCCAAATTGCATGAAATTTGAGGTGAAGACTCTAAATACTATTATAAGAGTATTGGAAAGAGAATTAAGTTAATTTAAAAACTAATTATAGGGTAACAACACTAGGGTTATTACTAACTCCCCTCATTAAAAAGAGTGTTGCCCACGACACACAATAATCACAAACATGAAATTGAAAATGCACGAAGGAAATCTTTTAAAATATAAATGAAAATGAAGGAACTAAAACTACCTGATTACAGAAAGAACTCTGAGAATTTCTTCTGCATATCATCTTCTCTTTGCCATGTGGCTTTTTTATCTGAATGATTTTGCCACTAGATTTTGATCATAGGAATGCTGCAATTTCTTAACTACTTAAGATCTCTTTCCAGAATTGCAATAGGTTTAACAAAGAAGGTCGGATTGGGTTGCAGCTCAATTGCTAGAATTTGAACTTGCTAACTGGGATCAAGCAGACACCTTCTTAAGGATGAAACAGGAAACATATTGTGTACAGCTGAAAAGTCTTCAGGCAACTCCAACCTGTATGCAGATGTTCCAACTTTTTTTATCACTTCAAAGGGTCCCAAATATCTTGAAATCAACTTTTTAGACACACCAAACCTTTGCACACCTCACATCAAACTTACTTTCAAATACATACAATCTCCCACTTGAAATTCTAACCGATGATGATGAGCATCATGATATTTCTTTTATCCATCCTGAGCTGTCATCAAATTGCATTTAATTAGTTAAACTTTCTTAGTGGTTTCTTCAATTAATTTAGAACCACAAAGTTTAGAGTCTCCAACTTCAGTCCATGCAATAGGATTAGTACACCTCCTTCCATAAAGAGCATCATAAGGAGCCATACCAATACTGAACTGGTAACTATTATTGTAGGTGAACTCACCTAAGGCTAGGCGATCTTCCCATGATCTGCTAAAATTAATAGCACAAAGACTCAAGAGATCCTCCAAGATTTGATTAACGTGTTCAGTCTGACCATTTATCTGGGGATGGAAAGCAGTACTCAAAGCTAGATTTGTCCCCAAGTCTTGCTGAACAGCAGACTAGAATCCAGAAGTGAACCTACTGTCTCTGTCAGAAACTATACAGTTCAGCATACCATGTAAATGGATGATCTTCTTAAGGTAAAGCTTTGCTAACTTTTCAACAGAATTTATCTAATGAATGGAAAAGAAATGAGCTAATTTGGTGAGTCTGTCGATAATCACCCAAATCAAGTCAGAATTAGATCTACACTTAGGCAGATCGATAATAAAGTCCATGGAAATGTCATACCATTTCCATTTAGTAATACCTAAATATTTGAGAAGTCCACCGTGCTTTTAGTGTTTTACTTGAACTAAAGAACTGGAATGGCACTTAAAAATGAAAATAGCAATTTTTCTCTTCATGCCAGACCACCAGAACGAGTTCTTTATATACTAACACATCTTACTGCTTTCGGGATGAACAGTATAACCAAAGTTATGAGCTTCAGATAGTATTTGTAACTATAGGCTCTTAGGGATCCATAACCTAGTTTTCTTAAAGATCACCCCTTCAGCATCTAGACATAATTTGAATCTCTTTCCACTAACGACATCAGAAACCAGAACAGAATAACTTGTCTCTTCCTATTGAGCTTCAACAATCTTAGACCTCTGAGGAATATCTGACTGAATAAAAAATAAAATAGTGCACCAATCAGCAGATTTGATCAGCTAAAGATTCAATCTGACAAAATCTTTGATCAAGAATTCATTGCAACAAAAGGAAGATAAAGTCATTTTATGACTCAGGGCATCATCTACTATATTAGCATTACCCAGATGGCACTAGATTTCCAAGTCATAGTCTCAAAGTAATTCAAGTCACCTATGCTGACAAAATTTAAGTTCTTTTTGTGTGAAGATATACTTCAGACTTTGATGATCAGTAAACATCTCACACCTAACTATGTACAGGTAGTGTCTCCAGATCTTTAGAGCAAAAATTACCCCTGCAAGTTCAAGATCATGCGTAAGGAAATTCTTCTCATTAGCTATTACACGACAATCTTGCACCAGAAAACAATCAAGCCCTACCTTAGAGGCATCAATATAAACCTAAAACTTTTGACCTTCTTGAGGTAGTATTAGAATAAGAGTAGAAGTTAAGAACTGCTTTAACTTTTGAAAAGATTCTTCACAGGCTGTGTTCCATACAAATGAAACTTTTTTCTAGTTAACTGAGTTAAAGATGAAACGATTTGAGAAAATCCAGTGGCAAACTTTTTGTAATAACTAGCGAGTCCTAGGAAACCACGAATCTCAATTATAGATTTAGGTTGGACCCACTATTAAACAACTTGGTTTTTCTTTTGGTCGACTCTAATGCCTTCAGCATCAATCACGTGACCCAGAAAGGCCACAGATTTGAGCCAAAACTCGCACATCAAAACTTAGCGAATGACTTATATTCTCTTAACAACTCTAGAACAACGCACAGATGCTCTTCATACTCAATAGCTGACATGAAATAGATTAGGATGTCATCGATGAAAATGTTGACAAACTCATAGAGATATGGCTTAAGGATACGCTACATCAGGTTCATGAAAATGGAAAGAGCATTTGTCAGTCCAAAAGACATGACTAAAAACTCAAAATGCCTATAATGGGTCTTGAATGCAGTTTTAGGAATATCTTCATCTTAACTCAAATCTGGTAATAACCTGATCTCAAGTCAATCTTAGAGAAGACTTTCGCTTCGGCAAGTTGATCAAACAAATCATCGCTTCTACGAATAGGACAGGAGCTCCCTAAGGTGATATACTAGGGCAAACAAACCCTTTTTTTAGCAACTCTTGCAATTGCTCATTAAGCTCTTTCAAATCCATTGGTTTCGTTCTATATGAAGCCTTAGATTTAGGTTGAGTTCCAGGAATAAATTCAATAGAAAATCCTACCTCACGCAAAGAAGGTAATCCTAGCAAGTCCTTAGAGAACACATCCAGGAAATCTATAATGACGATAGTTTCTTTAGGATTTCTATCTTGCTTTTCCTCACTGATCAAGGTTACTAAAATTGCATAGCAACCTTTACTAATGAGGTTCTTGGCTTTAATTGCATTTATTAAGGATGCAGTTAAGCTAAGCTTTCCCACAAAAACTTCTGGTTTCTTCCCAACATTTAGCGAAACTCTCTTTCTAAAGAAGTCTATAATGGCATTAAACTGATTTAACCAATCCATATCAAAAATTATGTTAAATTTTGTAATTGACATAAAAATAAGTTTGGATTGAAAGAATTAGTTACTGATTGAGATATCTACCAAATAGAACTTATTAGCAAACATTTCAGCACCCGATGGCATCAATATTCTCAAGGCATTATCTAGGCTGAAATGTTATAAATTAAGAGAAGAAGTACAACTCTCTGATATATAAAGGAGTGGCTAGCACCCGTATCGAAGAGGGTGTCATAAAATTAATTCTTAATAATTAGAGTTCCTATAGCAAGGAAAATAAACTCTAATTATAACTAATCAAAATTAGAGTATAAAGTACTAAAAATAAAATTGTAGAAGAAATAAAAGATAGAAAATAAAAAAATTAAAAGTAGAACATACTGGTAACAACGCTGTTGTCATCCTAGGCAACAAAAGGAGAAAGAGCGTAGACACATGGTACTGCAGGAGGTTGAGGAACAGATTTTTCTCTAGCAGTCCTGCTAGATTGACCTTGCTTATTAGCAGATGGAGGTACACCTTTTGGACATTTAGCACTTCCACTTATAGATGGAGGCATTAAGGCAAGCACTAAAGATTGGGAATTAAGAGGAGTAGGGTTCTGCACAGAAGGTTGGCAATTGATATGCATCTTGTCCACTATCCAGTTTTCTTGACAGTCCCAATGACGATGATTGGTTCTACCACAGATGAAACATCAGCTACTAGTATGATAACATTTTGCATAAGGATGCGGTATGTTACATCGTGCACTTGGCCTCCCTTATTGATTCTGATTATGCTTTTTATTCTGACTTGGGTTAATCCAGAAGACCTTAGGACCATGAGGATGATTCCTCTTAAATAGTTTGGATCTCGAAGATTGGGGATGGGAATGCTTCATCAGATCCATTTGCGCTTGATGGTGCTCGATCAAATGTGCACCTTCTAAAGTTTGAAAAATCATCATGATGTTAAGACATCAGATGACCTTTAACATAATCCTTCAATCCATATAAGAATCTATTGCACCTAGCCACATCAGTGCAAACTAAGTTAGAAGCCAAGTTAGATAGCTTTCAAAATTCCATTTCATACTCATGGACAAGATGATTTCCTTGGGTAAGCTGCATGAAATCCTTCTCGATTATAGTTTGAGTAGATGGAGAAATAAGTTCTTCACAAAAAGCTTGCTCACACTTATCCCAAGGGATATCTTCCACTTGTACGTCGGAGAAACAAGCCTTCAGCTCACTGTCCCACAAGTATTCTGCCTCACCATAAAATAGGCACATGATTAGACGAATACACTCACTCTCCAAACATTTTATACTGGTTAAGGTCTTTCTATTGCCTTAAGCCAATCAATTGCTTCAATATGGGAAGTGGAGCCATTAAATGTCAGAGGGTTTAAACAAAAAAAAGTAAGGAGAAAGGTGTCCACAATAGGACCAGGAGTTGGATGTGGAACCACAAGAACTTCAGGAGGAACTAGAAAGGGAGTTTGAGGAGGACTTGGAAATGGTTGTGATATGGTAGGGGAAGGATGAGAAGGGGTACTGGATGAGGCCATTCTCTCAGCTACACGTGTTTGTGCTTCTATCATCACATGTATTTTTTCCATAAGATTCTTCATCTCATCAGTTTGAGATGTAGTGGTAGAAATATGTTCTTTCACCACAGGTTGAATAAGGTTTTCCAAATTAGATTCATTCTAAAGAAAGAAAAGAAGACATAATTTAAGAACTAAAGTAAATGGAAAAGTATTCTCATTAAAACTTAGAATATTTAAGAGATACAATTTTGTAAGAAAGAAGGGAAAATAAAATAAGATAGAAGCTATTCATAAGAAGCTACTATACTATGGAAAACAAGTACAAAAAGGAAGCTAGTACAATTATTTACAGGACCATGCATAAAGCATAAATTGAAAGTCCTCAAAGGTAGGGGTACGATGGAGGCGTTTGCTTCCTCGAACTAGCACTTCGAATGCATAATACCAATAATCCTCGGTGTAGTTGGCAAATAGTTCATCCAAAATTTGAAGGCGTACATGATCGGGGTAAGCTATTGCTTCAAAAGTTGTAGTGACCCGGGAAAGCTATTCTCTTGCCAACTGCGGGATGCAGTTGCCTTGAAACACACAATACCTCAAAATTTAGTTCAACACTTCACCTCCCGCTTCAGATACTCCAAAGTGTTCCCGACCATATGTTGTGCCAAACCAATGATCATCCTCCCGATAACAAAACTAACATCCTAGTGAAGTAGTTTAATTCACTCTCGTAGTCTGCCATCTGTGAGTTTGATTGAAGTTTAAGTTAGAAATTTAAATCAACTATTGGATTAGTAGTGCATTTACTATCCTATAGTGTCATTTTTAAATATGTTTACTATTATGTGTTGTTTGCTTTGGATAAGTGATATTTTTATCTTAACTTATTATTCTAAACTTGGCTCTGATATTAACTATAATGACCCCAATATTGAATAGGAACTGAATCCAACATTGAAGCATCACCACAACATTTAATACTTAATTAAAAGGAAACTAACCCATTACTAAATGTTATGTAGCCAAGAATCTTTGTGAGGGTGTTAAGTTAAGATGGGAGAAGTAGAAGGAGAAGAAAAGTATATAAATAGAGGTAATTACAAATATGTGTAAGTAAAAAGTATTTGCAAGTAGAAATAAGAGAAAAGAATCACATGCAAAAATGGAAATTTGCATGTAAGAAAGAGATATGCATATTCATCCATCCATTTATCCAAACTAAGCATTTATATATGGAAATGAAACCATCACAGAATAAGTAAAAATAAATTCAAAAATTAGATTATTACAAACTTGGAATTTAATGAGTAATATTAAAAGTTCACTCTCACAAGTAGTAAAAGCAAGAAAATTTATGAAAGTAGATTTTTAAATTCTTTTAAGTGCTAGCCCAACTCCACTTGTATTATACTACTCATGATCTATCATACTTTCATATTTAATGATAGGGCAAAGCCAAATAAAGAAAAATATATTGTTAGACTAAATAGTCTAAGCATATTTTAAGATTGGCTGAATCCTTATAAGTTTAATTGGATAGCACAAGCTAATTTACAAATAAAATAAGCAGCAGAGCATTTAAAAGCATTTAAGAAAGGTAAAAAAGATAATTTTAATTAAAAAGAAGAACAGTAGGAAAGGAAGGGGAGTAAAAGAACTCATAAGTATTAATATCGTAGCATGCAACTAAAGAGGTAAGGGAAAAACATCCTAAGTAAGGCTGGAAACTACTAAAGTGCATTTCAAATTAAATAAAATGAAAACATGAATATGTCCAATAGAAATTATGTTAAGTACAGAAAAGAAAAGCATTGAAGCATTTAATTGAATTTAAAATAACATACTGCATTCTATATGAACTGTAAATAAGTAAAGTACAATACTAAAATAAAAGTGCAAAACATAATAATTGAAGGAAAATCTTTGCCTCTTGGTCTAAGATATACATAGCCTAGGACTATAAAAAGTTACATAGCTACAAAGCTATGATGAGATCTTATAATCAATAAGATTGTAAGAGAACTCATATTTTATTAATTGAAATTATTTTATAAAAATACTCATTCTGAGGGCATACACAGAATGAAATGAGGAGTTAAGCACGTCTGCCTAACAAGCAAAGGAAAGTGGGGTTTCAAAGAAAATAAACACTCACATTCATCCTCTGAGAATGTGAGGTCACCTTAAACCTCCTAATTAGCCTATCGTTGGCTATCCATCAATATAAAAACTGCTATAGTTTTATAAATGTTTTAATTATGCACAAATGTTGTATGTATGTTCAAAGAAATAGGCTCAAAGCTAAGCAAGCATTCAAAGAAATTCAAATATTTGTAATCTATGTGATTTCCAAAGTTATCAAATTTTAATGATCTATTTAATGATTGGAGCTAATTGAACTCCTAATTGACTTAGAGATATTGATCTCATGTAAATTATAAGTAGTAATATAAGTAGTTGTAGTTTTAAAAAATAGTAGTTTAATTTGATTTATAGAATGACAAAATAATTATAAATATAATAATACTAAATGGAACTAGTTCTATTCTTATCCTAAACTAGTTGATTGAAATAGGTTATTAAAATGAAAGCTTGGGAAACTAGTTAGAAAAAGGTAAGGTTAAGGAATTACTTATTTGAAGAAATTATAAATCAAAATTTTACATACTAAACTCATCTAACTAGGTTGTAATGGGAAGGTTCTACCCAAATTAATCACTAATTTAGTTAAGATCAAGTAAGTAAAAATTTAAGTGTATGGGAAAGAGAGGATTGTAAACTACAAGCTATACATTTACTATAGGATGTAGGTTAAAGAAATCTAAGGAATTTCCAAACTATAATAATAAGTTAAGGACTCCTACTTCAAATCCCTAAAGAACTTAAATGAGGATTTAAAAACTAAAGGTGAAGTGAGTCAGAATCCATTCCAACTATTAATAACTAATCCTAATAAATTCATAAATAACAATCACACGTGCATTATGGTTAACTACATTAATTGGGTGTATTAACTAGCTCTAAATATCACTAGAGAAATAAGATATAAATAAATCCTATAGTGTTTCTCTTATTGTTAAAAATCAATTTGAGTATTTTTGTTAAATACACAAGCATCTAATTTATAAAAACTATGTTCAAATCATTCAATTTAAAATTGACATGAGAAGTAAATAATGTGACCTGTTTGATGTCCTAATGTTTAAATACCTAAAATATGCATATTTTAGAAGTTTAGAAATTGCAAATTTACCTAATTTAAGGAATTAAAAAATCTAAAATCACCAATTGTTGTCCAATGAAAATAATATACATAAGTATGGAATCCTCATATCATAAGGAGAAGAATGACACTAAGTAGGTCAAATTGGACAACAATTTAATTTTTTGGTTTGGGGGACTCCTAATTAGGGTTAAAGAGTCATTAAGAAAATTAGGGTTCAAATCCTAAATTAAATTTTGTCATTATGTTCATTTTGTTTTTCTTATCAAAATGACATATAAATTCGTATCATTTGGTTAAGTATTTCTAAAGTCATGATTAAATGAAAATTGAATTCATTAACAATTAATTAAATTAATTATTAATAATTAAATTGAGGGCTCGACACTAATTTCCATGACACAGAAAATGGTACGAGCATGGAAAATGGGGGACTACAGTGGTGCGGAAAACCACGAAGCAGTATCGGCACGTGTCGAGCCCTGCGATGGTCGCGTGTCGACGCGGGATTCGCAGCAAAAATTTTATGCTGACCCATGGTCCTGCTGTCGAACTGGTCCGATCCAACGCAGAAATTCGAACTGAATACATGCGCGGTCCAAACCACTTCATCTAGAAAGGGAACCGAGGGAGCACGGCTATGGTTTGAGATTACGGTCAACTTCGGAGGTCCCATGATGAGACCAGCCCACTAGCGTGAATGTCTCACCAAGGTTGACCCAACGACCATGAATCAGACCATGGGCTCAACGGTGGTGTCAACTGGATGATGCCCTAGGTTGAAAGGGATGGATCTCGGCATTTTTGTCGATCTACTGTGGCTGAAAAGCAAGGTCTATGCTCAATCGGACTTGTTTGAGCCCAATCTCAATCCGGATTGACTCATGGAAGCTCAGAATAATAATCACTGAAACTAATTAAGGAGTTAATGGTTGGATCAGTACCTGAACGGCTTCAAAGGTTCCATCTCCAACAAAGTCGGCAAGCTCTTGAGGGCTATTCCACAGCTCCCAACTCTAGGTAAATGTCTCAAATGATTCATCAAACAATTAGGAATGATTTGGGGGTCTAGTGTAGGTTGGGAGAAGCTGGCCTGTTGGATCGTTCTACGACTGACTGCGCCTGGGGAGGATTGATCGTGGCTAATGAGGTAGGATGATGTACAGAGGATTGATCTGGTTCGATCATTCAATTGAACGATCGAACGGCTAGATCATCTCTCACAGAGGGGGAACTCCTCGACCATCGGATCCTCGTTCGAGAAGGCGGAACTATCAAGATTTCACAGGATCGTTGTCCCGTGCTCAGTTCCTCATTGATGATATGTGCGATTTTGATTATTCTGCCATCGGATTAATAATTAATAAATATATATTATTTATTTCATTTACTTTATTTAATTAATTAATTATACTTAATTTAATTACTCAAAATTAAATATTTAAACAAACTCCATAAAATTCCTAAAATTCACCCTCACCTAATTGAGGGATGAGGAACTCAAAAGTGCAAATAGATTTTTAAACAGAGGTCAATTTAATTATATTAATTTTCTTAGTATTTAAATACTATTTAAATAGTCGGGGAAATTCAATGACTTCCAAACACTCCCAAAATATCACATGTAGCTAATTTGGGGGTGATGAGTCCAATAGTGGAATCTGATTTTAATTCTGAGGTCTAAATAAAATAGGTATTCTCAGAATTATTAGGAAATTAAGAAATATTGGTGAGTCTCAAATAATCTCCAAATTGCATGAAATTTGAGGTGATGACTCTTAATAATATTATATGAGTATTGGAAAGGAAATTAAGTTAATTTAGAAGCTAATTATCAGGTAACAACACTAGGGTTGTTACAATTACAATATATAGAATAGTATAAGTAGTTAAATGAAACTTACTTAGGATTATAAGAATAGTCTTAGCATGCTAAATGTAACTTAAGGATTTATCTAAGTAGTTGAGGGTAATATTCTTAGTATATTGTAGTTACTTATCTCATCCTAAGTAAGATATCTAAAATCATCTAGTAAGACTAAATCGATATGCTAAGATTAAAAGAGATCTCAAAAAAATAAGGAGGAAATTACCATAAGTTGACTACCTTCTAAGTCAGAGCTAAGATACTAGAATCCTTTAAAGTGAAGTCATTAATGTGAGAATTAGGACATAATGTCCTAAACCTAAAGTTAGACTCCCCAAGAATGGGTTTGTGAAATGAGCTAAGATTAGATAATGTCTTGAGTGTTAAAATGCTTAGAATCCTTTAAGTGCTTAGTATTAAAACTAACCTTAAGATTCTAGTACTTGTAATACTAAGGTTGTAACATGGGATTAATAGAATAATAATAATGTTAGATTAAATAACCTAAATGTGAGGTGAAATTAGACATTAAAAACTTAAGTAATAAAAATCCCTTTAGTATTGCCTTATCAAACTCAAAGCTCTATTAAGATCGTAAGTCTAAGAGTATACTAGTATTATCCTACTAGTATCATATCAAATACTAAAGCAATCTAAGTAATTACCTAATTGAATCTTCTTAGGCATAGAGTCATTAAGTTGTAAATCAAATAGAATACTTATAAGAGAGTATTAACTTAAGTGTTTGGTTAATAAAAGTGTAGAGAACCTACAACTTAAATCCCTTCATATTAGCACACTAATCCATAAGTCTAGTAACTTATAATGATTATGTGGCTTAGGATTAGTGTAGGATTAACTTCATGTTGTATCATTATACATATAAATTATTTTGTCATTTCATAAACAAAATCAAACAACTATTTTCCAAACTTAATTCACTTATAGTATTACTTATAATTAACTTAGAGATAAACATCTATAAGTCAATTGAGAGCTTAATTGGCTCCAATCATTAAGTTAGATCATTAAATTTAACAACATTGGATATCACATAATTTCCAATTACTTGAAATCATTGAATATAAGCTTTGCTTTTAGATTATATCTTTGAACATACATATAAGACATTGTGCATAAATAAAAATTCATAATAAATTATAGGGCTTTCTTGGTTATGGCCAAGGGAAAGCTTAGGGGGGATATAAGTAGACCTCACATATCCTTGAGGAGGAATATAAGTGTTTATTTTCTAAGAGACCCACTTTCCTTACTAGTTAAGCAGGCTTGCTTAACTCCTCACTCGTTCTGTAAATTTTCTCGCTGAACGAAAAACCATAAAATAACTTCAACTAATAAATTATTAGGGTCATCACAATCTTATTGATTGTGAGAACTCATTATAGCTTTCAAGCTATGTTTACTTTACATAGTCTTTAACTATGTTTTCTTAGCCCAAGAGCCTAAGGTTCTTTCTACTTTACTTTACATTTTTATTTGATATACTATGCTTTACTTACTTACAGTTTCATATTCATGTAGTGTATGTTGCTTTAATTTCATTTTATGCTTCACTGCATTAGTTTCCTTTACTTAGCATAATATACATTGGACATATACATGTTTCTATTTTATAATTTCATATGCACATTAGTAATTTCTTACTTTATTAGGATGCTTTTTCTCTTGCATGTTGTCACAGGCTAGATCAAGCCTACTTGTAAGTTTTTACTCCTTTCCTTACTACTATTTTCTGTACAACTATTTTCTTCCTTTACTTTGATGCTTTACATGCTGCGCTATAGAATTTAATTGTAAATTAGCTTATGTGATATCCAACTAAATTTTAATTAAAACGTAGTATAATCCTAAAATGTGCATAGAAAAGTCTAACCACTTATTTTCTCTTTTTTTTTTGTTGTGCTCTACCATATTTAAAAACCAAAATATAATAGATTAGGAGCATCTCTTAGATATTGGTGCTTGGAGTGGTTCTTGTACTTGAGGTAGATCAGATCTCATTATTACAGCTTAGATGATTTTTTTTACATTCCGTTGTTTATTTTTATTCTTGCATCTCGTGAGGATGAGTGTCATTACAAATAAATATTTATATAATTTAATTAACCCTGTATATTTTACTTTACTATTATGTGCTGTGTTTTATCTTTCTTTTCTATAATGGCTGGAATGTTTTATATTTACTTAATGTTTATGCTTATAGTTTCCATCTTTAGAGACTGTTGGCTCCCCATAATGCCTAATAGTGGATTAAAATTAATTAATCTAGTATTAAGTACTAGAGTAACACCTAATGTTGGTTTGGGTTCCTGATCTAATATTGGGGTCATTACAATTAGTATTAGAGAAGGTCTGAAGAAAAAAGGAAATTAGAAGTATTAGCAAAGTTTCATTCCAATTATACAAACAAACAAAGAAATATAAATATGTACATCAAATAACTCAAGATAGCAAATTCACTTTAGTGATCAGTTAATAACTTATGCGATAATGAATACTATTTTATAGATAGACCTATCCCTTTAGTTCATTCTATCCAATCCCTCATCCATTCTCATTCAACTTTTGCCCATTCTCTCTAGTAAGATGAATCATAAATCAACCACTCCCATCATCCATTGGTCTCAAAATCTTGTTCTTATTAGAACTCTTACTCTAGCTCTTACAATCATGCCTTCCTATGTGGCAGAATTAGTTCATACTATAAGGATCAATCAAAAAGAAAATTCAGGCAATCCACTTGCTGCACTGCCTAAGATGTATGCTTCAAATCCCATTATTACCAAAGAAGACAATATGGCTGCATTAAGCATCTTTGCAATTAATTTATCTAAGACTTCCATTCATTCTTATTTTAACTTTTTGTAATCTTAACCTTAGGAGCATTAGGAATTAAGCTAGTTCCTTAGCCAAGAATTAGATAGAAACCTTATTCATTTTCTACTTAGGTGGAATCTTGAGAGGATCACCATATCATCAATTCAAACCTTATTGGAAGTAAGATAGTTAGCTTATTCTCTGCTTCGGTAGAGTAATAAAAGGATGCCATAGTAACTAAATATACTTTATTAGCATTAAGATAACTAGTTTTTTATGTTCCTACCTAAGCTGATAGTTAGGACTTTAGTCTTTAAGTGATTAGAAATTTTAACCTTTTTGTGTTTTGAATCCTAAGTTAAAAGACTTGAACACCAAATTTGGGGTTTGATCTTTTGACTCCTAATCTTGATTAGTTATATCAAGGTTGTAAATAAGACAACTGACTTAAATTATCTAACGTCATATCCTACTACAAAAGTTTGAGCGTGTTTGGGATTCCAAATTGTCCTAAATAAATTTATTAAGTTTAAACTTCAGAGTCTAATAATAATAAGAATATAAATTGGAATTAAAAATTATTATATATTCAAGTTAAGAATCAATTAAGGATGCCATATTTCAAGTTTCGCTAATTTTCGTGCTCCAAATTTGTCGTAATTTTTAAGTCAAAATTTTCACTTAAAAATTAATATAAAATAAATTAATCGTCCAAATTCAATAATGTTTTGACAGATGCAAGTGTATTCTCGAGGCGCTCATTTCGAGGCTTAGTTTGCAATTTTTGGAGTTTGAATGGCTATAGATCAAGGCTCGAGAATTTTTAGCCATTCTGTTTAAATCCAATAGCTGAATTTGATTAGAGTTTGGCTTTATATAACTCTCTAAAATAACTCTAACCTAAATCTTCTAAGACAAAATTATTTAACCCTCAACCTCAGCCGCATCCTATCTCTCCCACCGCATGATGCGAAGGCTTCTTCCCTCTATGCATGAGGCCGCTAGGCATCCGACTCCTCCCTATTGGCAAGAGGCAGAAAGGCGCCTCCTCTGAGGCTGAGGACCAGTCCCTTCTTCTTCCTCTTGGTCAAGTGACCGTGTGGTTGCAACCCTTCTCTCCAATCAGTGAGTCAGACTTCCTTCTAGCAGAGAGGTTCCCGCTCCTTCTCCCTCTCTAGGCTAAAGGCTGCAAGCTCTCCATAGCTCATCAGCTCCACTCCTATTTTAGTTTGGCCAAACCCCACTGCCACTCCTCGCGATAATCCTATCTTTCTTGCTGGCCGATCTTTGCAGGTACACAAGGTTCTTGTGGATCCTTCCTCTTCCTTGCATGTATGGTTGAAACTTAACTTATTCTCTCTCAAAAAATTCAATACCTTAATGTGGATTTGTCTATACTTCCATCTCTATTAAGCTTCTCATTATATCTTAATCTGTAATGGAATATATATTCTTCAGATATTCAGCCCTTTTATTTCTTAGATATATATTTTGATAACATTTTGTTGAGACCTTTTTTCTTATGCTTACGAGATATCTTATTTATTTTCATTAGCAGCTATATAAATTCATCATTTTGACTGCCATATTAACTACTATATCTAAGATAAGATTGGTTAGATAATTAGAATGATGACATTTTAGGAAGACTAGTGCCTTTCATTAGATTGTATATAATAGCCTAAGTAGTTAAATGAATCTTACTTAGGATTATATGAATAGCCTTAGCATACTAAATGTAACTTAGAGATTATCTAAGTAGATGAGTGTAATCTTCTTAGTTTGTTGTAGTTACTCATCTCATCCTAAGTAATATGCCTAAATCATCTAAAATACTAAATCAATAAGCAAAGATTAAAAGAGATCTCAAATAATAAGGAGGATAGAACCATAAGATGACTACTTTTAAGTCTGAGCTATGAGACTAGAATCCTTTAAAGTTAAGTCATCAACATGAGAATTAGGACTTAGTGTCCACATCACCTAAACTTAGACTCCCCTAGAATGGTTTAGTGAAATGAGCAAAGATTAGATAACATATTGAGTGTCAAAATGCTTAGAATCTTGTAAGTGCTTAGTATAAAACTAACCTTATGATTCAAGTAATTATAATACTATGGTTGGAACCACGAGATTAAGAGAATAACTATATGTTAGAATAAGTAACCTAAATGTAAGGTGAAATATTTATGTATTGACTTATCAAACTATAAGTTCTATTAAAATTGTAAGTCTAAGAGTAGACTAGTATTGTCCAACTCGTATCATATCTAATGCTATAGTAGTCTAAGTAATTACCAAATCGAATATTCTTAGGTATAGAGTTATTAAGTTGTAAATCAAATAGAATGCTTAGAAGAGAGTATTAACTTAAGTGTTTGGCTAAGTGTAGAGAACCTCCAACTTAAATCCCTTCATATTACCATACTAAGCCTTAAGTCTAGTAACCTATAATGATTATGTGGCTTAGGATTAGTGTAAGATTAAGTTCATGTTGTATCATTATGCATCTAAATTATTTTGTCATTTCTTAAACTAAATCAAACAACTATTTTCCAAAACTTAATTCACTTATAGTATTACTTACAATTAAATTAGAGATAAATATCTATAAGTCAATTGGGAGCTTAATTGGCTCGAATCATTAAGTTAGATTATTAATATTAGTCAGCTTTGGATATCACATTGTTTATAATTACTTAAAATCCATGAATGCAAAATTTGTTTTGATATTACATCTTTGAACCTACATATAAGACATTATGCATAATAAAAAATTCATAATAAATTATTAGGGTTTCTTAGTGATGGCCAAGGGCAGGCTTAGTGGGGATATAAGGAGACCTCACATATCTTAGAGGAGGAATGTGAGTGTTTAGTTTCTATGAGACCCCACTTTCCATACTAGTTAAGTAGACTTGCTTAACTCCTCGCTCATTCTGTAAATTTGCCTGCAGAACAGAAAAATATAAAATTACTTCAACTAGCCAACCTACAACCCGATCTAACTTTCAATATTAAGCCTATCAAAATTTTGGGAAGATACCTCAAGCAATTGGGAACCACATTATCTATATGGCTAAGTTCTAGTGGTAGAATCATTATGTTGAAGAAGCCACAAGGAAAAATAAACCCGTTAAGATGTTGATGATGACATCTCTTTTAAAAGGGGGAGTTTCTAACAACTCTGTGTTGTTACCCAATTTTGGGTAGTTAAAATAGCTTAAATACTTTTCTTTTAGACTCCTAGTGGCATTAGGAGCCAACGCCTAAAATTTGGTTCAATTTGGCAATCGTTTGATATTGACGTTTATTTTAAGTATTTTAATTAACTAGAAAATTAAGAATTTTAAATTGACCACCGATTAAAAATCTGATTATATTTTTGAATTCCTCACCCTCAAATTAGCTGGGGGTGAATTTTTAGGAATTTTTCAAAACTTATTTGGTAGCATAATTTTAACTAAACTAAATAGAAAGATATGATTTATTTATTAATTTAACTAGTTAATAGTTATTTTCCTGTCACTGGATTGAGTGGCAGAATAATCCTCATCATTCAATCTGTCTTCACATGCTATTCAGATGGATGTGGCCATTCTCATGCAGATCAAGTGATTTGGATGTTGGATAGAGCCGTGATCCAACTACTAAAACATGATAAGGAACTATTTCCATATCGTGCTCTCCATGCGGGCCATGACTGCAGGTCATGGCACAAAGTTGTTCCACAACCTGTATTGTCCATGGTAGGACTCCTCACCTCTCACCTTCTAAATAACTACAATCGACACCTCTCTTCTTTGTTGATCCATTGGGAACTTGTGGAAGCCTTGGTATAGCTTGCAGACTGAGTATTGAGACAAAGAAGATAGCATGCATTAGACTTTACATATGGCGATTTACCCTATAACTCTTTCTAATTCACTGATATGGTGATTCATTTTGCTATTATTATTGTTGTAGATCTGTTTGGTTCGCTAAACTGAACTCGATTTATTCTGGTTAGGCCTATTAAACTCGGGTTTGTACATTAATGTACAGTGCCTGAGTACCACCCATGTCCATTTCCTTCCACACTAGCTCCCATCATCACATTTGGCATCTATGGGATGGCTCGAAGTTCATAAGGTTAACCAGGCTAGCCACAAGGCATGGGGATAACTGTGGATGTCAGAATTCAACCCCACTGTAAGACCTGACCCTAATTTCTTGCCACATTAAATAGATGATGATAGGAACCATTATGTTAGTGCATTTCATGTCCCCTCATAGGCCACAATAGTAACTTTTGTTTAAGCCTTTGCACGTCGGTTGGCATGGTAGGAGGGCTGAATAATTATGGTTTCTCTGAAACCCTAATTTCTCAGCCCATTATATATCATAATGATGAAGGCGGGCAGTGTCGGGTGAGTTAGCTCGTGACCCGTGTAACACTGTTCAGAGGCATATTCACAGAATATGCGCCGGCTTGCTCGTGAGCTCAAAATCATTAAAGAGCCATTAACCCAGGGATTATTTCATAGAACATGCTGATTTAATTTAAGTAACCATAAGAAATTAATGCAAACTAATTTAATTAAATAATTTTTTAATTACTCATTCAAATATATTGAAGTTTTATATACCAAAATGATTAGAAAAATGTGTAAGACAATAATATACAATTCTATTTTGATAACAAAATTTCTTAATCACTTCCTAATAGTCATTAGGTGTAATTAAGACTTAAATTAAACATTTAAAGTCAAAATTGAGCCTACTTATTATCAATATGCTTCTTATGCTATAGGGAATCTATAGCCTTTGATTTTATATAAATTAGACACCAAATGATAAATATGAGTTTTTGGACACTTCATTAAATTAATATTTTAGTTAGTAAATTGAGAATTCATTCATTTGAGCCTTCTAAACCCTAGGCGTGGTGCCCCAACCCGTCGTTTGGGCAATGCAATATTATTAGCGATGCGATGGGTCACTACTAACCCTAAAATGTTGGATTAGTGCCAACACTAGAAATTCCTGTTGAGAGACACTTATATTTTCCACACTAACCCTGCTGGAACATTTAAGTAGATAAGTACTTAGATACCCAAAATGGAAGTAATTAGGCCTTGAACTCTTATGTAATAATAATGATAATTTGGAGTACTATACCGCAGTATGCAAGCCTTCATCACAGAGTGAGGAAGCATTAATAAAAGAAGATACATTCATTTATCACATTCATGCAGTATGAAAAAGGACAGTAAAAGTAAAAAAAATTAGATATACTAGTACTAAAATGTGAAGCATGCAAGTTCTGAATTTAATTATTACAAGCCAAAGTGTAGCAAAAATAAAGAGAATGAAAAGCTAAATAACATTCTTCCAAACAAAATAAAATATTATTGAAATTTAAGATATCACAAATTATCCTAAGCAATTTAGGTGCAACAAGAAATTAACAAAAAAGGGAACTTATAAATACAATATTTAGAACTTAATAAAAATGAGGCAAGTACAGTAACATACCTCAAATCCAACTACTATAAAAAGGTCAAGCATATATGAATGTAAAGGCTAATGTAATTACAAGAGTACATCCCTAAACATATATAATCAAACTTGAACATGCTGAACATACTTATAAAATACTGAAATGTATATAACATAATTGAAAATCTAGCATCATAACATGCATATATATATATATATATATATATATATATAATGCCAAAAAATCTCCTAAAAATACAAAAAACCAAAAATACTATAAACTGAAAACTAAATTGAGCTGAACTGTATATAAACTGAACTAAAATTACCCTTTAATTGGACGTATGCCTAAACTAGCATGCCATAACAATAATTGGCTAAACATAGCCACTAAATAGAAAGTCTCACATGTATCACTTAGACCACTCATGAGTAAATTTGAGCTGGATTATAAAATCATACATGTATCATTCAGATCACTCATGGTTGGATACAAGTTGATTCTATCATAATAAAAACTAAGGATACAGACTTATTAAGACACACTCCACTGTAATATTATTTGATTTAATGAATTTTAAGTTATATGATGCAAAAATGACAAGTTTTACAAAGCTAATATGGAATATTCGTCAAATACTTCGTATCTCATCTAAATACAAGGCAAAAAAGCTTAAAGTCAAGGTAAAGCAGAGCATTCAACTTAAGAATTTAAGAGGCAAGATAATCAAGAAATATAATATCTTTAGATTTCAAATTTGTTCATTCTAACTATTCTGAGAATATACAAGCTCATAATCTCCAGTATCCTACTATCAAGTATAATCTCAGAGTCACGGTCCTATAAAGTCAAACATTTGAACTAATTAAGTTCAAATTCAAAATTAGCCAATATCACCTACAGAAGTTAATAAAATAAATCAATCACCTAATTAATGTATTTATTATCCCAACCCAACCTTGATCCAACCTATGGGGTTTGAGCTTTTTAACCCAAGGTTCTAAATAGCTAAGATCTAGTTTCACTCAACTAAACTCTCCAAAACTATAAGTTAAGGGAAACCTTATTGAGGATAATCTAACTCAATAAGATAAAGAATTACTAAACTAAATAATAAGGACAACTAATCCAAGATCAAAAGAAATTTATTTCATTCCTTAATATTCTTTAAATCCTTAGGATGAGAATTGTGAGAAGCTATAGATCCTTATATATTAGCACCTTAGCTTTTAGAGCTTGAACCCTATATTTGGAGTTTAATTCTAAATCCCTAAATTTTGATTATCTTAATCAAGATTAGTTATTTGAATGATAAATATATCAATTACGACGATTGATAATTTATTTTAATCATTGTATGCGATACTTTTTGGTTTTGAATTAGAACTTTTTAAGTTCTAATGTTCAACGTTATAAGGTTGTGAATCTGAGATCTTACTCGATAGTAGGATACTGAAATATTGAGCTTGTATTCTCTCAGAATAGATAGAATAGATAAATTAAATAACAAAAGATATCACATGTATTTTAGTAGAATTTTACTTATTCCTTGATTTTTATGCTTTGCATTCCTTATTTTGAGCCTTTTTGTCTTGTACATGTCACATAAGATGAATTTGATGCATAAAAATGAAAATGCATAATAATTAGGATAACATTTGCATCATGTTCATTATTAGAATGAGTGATTGGGTATACAAATTACTTCCAATGGACAGGTGGTAAAGAGAAATAAGGATACTTGGCACAAACTCATTGGGGAGAGTTGTCTATTTTGGGAACCTATCTTAGTCTTGCAGACATGCTTGACTCATCAAATACTTCTAAATGTGTCCATAAAAGTAAAGTAAACTAATTAAAATTAATTGCATATGTATTTTCAGCCTCTTCAGTATAGTTCTATTTTTTTGGTTTAGATTTGAGTAGCTAAATGACTTGCATTGCATAATAGTTACAATTTCAGTACAGTTACAGTGGCTTTATTAGCCAAACTTCTAATATGGAAATTTTATATGTTATTATCTATTTTTACACATTTTTACTACCATTTTAACTTTTGTACAGCCTTTTATTGTAACTTATATATATGTTCAAATGTTAGTCTTGATTAAATATTTAATTTGTTCTACTTATATGTATTACTGTTAAGGTTTAATTTCTATATTGTATTTTCCATTTTAGTTACATGGGTTTATTTATGAAATTTATTTAAATGGGCCTTTAGATTATCCCATTTATCATATTTTTGTCATGAGTGTTATTTGAGTAAAAGGACACTTTAGTCTTTCATAAGAGGGTTGGTTTAAGGGTTTTTTGGTAATTTATATGAAATGACACTTTAGTCCTTTGTGAGTGGGTTGGTTAATGGTTTTATTAATCATTTGTAAGAAAAGACACTTTAACCCTTCATGAAAGGGTAAGTTTATGGTTTTGATGGTCAATTAACATATATTATATGGCTATTAATAAGCCAATGTCTTATGTATCATGGCATTGAAGATTGAATGAAAATATATTTCTCTACTTATAGTGTTCATTAGTACTTTCATTCTTAAGAGAAGGAAATCTCAAGTGTGAGTATTACAAGCCTTAGAGAAGGACATCTAAGGAAGAAAGAAGATCCTGCAATGAAGGACTATTTATAGAGGTCGACTTCAATTATCCCCTCTTCACCACCAGTTGCCTTAACTTTGACACAAATTAGATCAACCATAGCTCTTATTTATTTCTATAGTTTATATGATAA
Organism: Gastrodia elata; assembly: GCA_016760335.1. NCBI lineage: Eukaryota > Viridiplantae > Streptophyta > Magnoliopsida > Asparagales > Orchidaceae > Gastrodia > Gastrodia elata. The sequence goes on along the minus strand of CM028678.1, from coordinate 31,918,240 downwards.
GGAATTTTGTGTATTAGCATAATTGTGGCTTGAATCATCTCAGTCTCATTTTTTTTTAATTTCGTATTTGTATGCAAAATTCGCCTTATTTTATCGATACTCAATCGTGATTGATATTTTTATTGTTGTAAAAATCATCACAGGGAATACATATTTATTTTGTCATACATCATATTGGTATCAGAGAAAATATATCCTCAACTTCTTATGCCAATTCATGGAAAAATCATTGTATACAAAAAGCATAAATTTCATTCACGTCACTTTTTGGTTTGATTTATACCCTGTCGTATTTTGATTATAACTTATTCAATTTATATCCGAATTTTATGTTTGAGCATTCGATTTTAGGTAGAGCATCAAGTTTGACAACTTTGTAGAAGAGTATTTTACTTGATTCGGCTATTTGGATATCGAAAACCTTTAAAATACGAGACCTTATATATATATATATATATATAAAGTAAGCGCTGTAATCTTTGATCTAAAAATTTGGCATCACTGATTATATGGAGTTCAATGTTCGATCTTCACTAACCATCAAAGCTTGAAGTATATCTTCACTCAAAGAGAACTAAACTGCCATCAGAGGAGATGGTTAGAACTCATCAGTGATTATGATCTTAGTATCCAGTATCATCTAGAAAAGGCAAATGCATTGGCCAATGCTCTTAGTCATCATGCCACTTTATCTTCCATGATCGCCTCCAGTTCTTTAGACCAAGAATTTCATAAGCTAGAGATTTCTCCAGTCTGTGGCGATATGCTAAGTTTTCTTCTAGTAAATATTCATGTGAAACCTACCTTTCTTAGAGATGTCTCTATATCCTAGACCAAGGATGATGATTATCTGAAATTCAGGGCAGATATTGATGGTGGTTGTCGTCATGAATTACAAATGCACAACGACGTAATTTATCAAGGTAATCATTTGTGGATTCCTAAATCCATGTACCGTGAAGTGTTGATTGAAGGTCATAATTCTGGGTATCGCATTCACCCAGGCAGTACTAAGATGTACTAGGATTTAAAGCAATCATTTTGGTGGCCCTGTATGAAGAAGGATGTAGCCGATTTTGTGGCTAAGTGTCATGCCTACAATTTGGTAAAGGTCAAGCACCAAAGACCTGGTGGTCTTCTGCATCCGTTAGAAATTCCTGAATTGAAATGGTTCGATATATCTTTGGATTTCATCATGGCATTGCCTTGCGCGAGATCTGGCACTAATGCAATCTGGGTTATAGTAGACTGCTTAACTAAATCAGCGCACTTTCTTCCTATCCGTCAAACTGACTCGGTGGAGAAGCTAGCAAGGATCTATATCAAAGAATCTGTCAGACTGCATGGTATTCTGAAATCAATCATATCCGACAGAGATAGTAGATTTACTTCTAAGTTTTGGCAAGCTGTGCAGCAAGATCTGGGTACTACTCTAGCCATGCAGCTTTTCATCCTCAAACGGATGGTCAGACTGAAAAAGTGAATCAAGTTTTAGAGGATTTGCTTAGGCTCTGTGTTCTTAATTTTGTCAGTTCCTAGGAAGATCATATTTCGTTAGTGAAGTTTACCTACAATAATAGTTTCTAAGCCAGTATTAAAATGGCTCCTTATGAGACATTGTATGGTAGAAAATGTAATACTCCACTAGCTTGGTCAGAAACAGGTCAACTTTTTGGGTCTGAATTTGTTGAAGAAACTAATAAGAAGATCAAATTAATTCAGCAGAGAATTAGTTCAGCTCAAGATCGTCAGAGCAAGTATCATGATGCTCATCATCATCTCTTAGAATTCAATATTGGTGATTCTGCCTCTTTGAAAGTCAGTCCAATGAAAGATGTTTACAGATTCGGTGTAACAGGGAAACTCAGTCCCCGCTATGTTGGATCTCTTGAGATTTTGGCCAAAGTAGGATCATCTGCCTACAGATTAAATCTTCCTAATGACTCTACAACTGTCCACAAAGTATTCCATGTATCATCATTAAGGAGATGTCTCCGAGACCCATCTCATCTCGTTCAACTTCCAACAGTAGAAATCCAACATGACCTTTCTTATGCCGAGGAACTAGTCAAAGTCTTAGCTTGTGAGCAGAAGAAGCTAAGGAATCGTTCAATTCCTATGGTCAAGGTCTAGTGGAATAATCGATCTCTGGAAGAATTTACTTAGGAGAAAGATGTGGATATGCGCAATAAATATCCACAACTTTTTGCAAGTCCAGGTATTGTTCTTTTCTTTCTCATCTGTTTTATTTAATATTTCAATCCCTGTAGTACTTTCTTCACTAAGTGATGTCGGGGACGACATCATTCTTATATGGGGGAGTCTATAACAACCCTAGTTGTTACCCTAGATAAATTCAAATTAACTAAGTTAAACCAAGCTCTAATTTTGATTCTATTAGATTCAATGAGTCATTTAAACCTAACCCTAGAAATTTGAAATCAATCGGAGTTAAATTGAGAATTTTTGTATTTTTGGCTATTTTTGAGTCCTAGAAAATATCTAAATTAAATTAATCTCCAAATTAAAACTTGATTCCATTTTTGAATTTCTCATACCCTAATTAGCTAAGGGTGAAATTTTGGAAATTTTTGGAGCTCATTTAATCCTAAATTGGATTTTTAGAATTAATTAAAATTTAAATTAATTATTAAATGAATTAATATAAATTAAATTTAATACATATATTTGTATACATATATGGGATTTGCTATTGGGACTACGGTAGATCCGCTGCAGGGTCCCGACAGCGGCGCATGGGTTCTAGCCATTGGATGCGTTAGCATGCATCCTAGCGCAAATCAATCCAATGAGGGATCTCCTCCGTGGTAAGATATAATCCTAAGCATCGGATCCATCGTGCACATCTGATTGCTACTATATATTTTGCTCAAGTAATCCATCAGGATCGTCCGGAGCCAACGGCGGATCCATCCGACGGCTCTGAAGTCCCCGAGCACTGTGGACCTTCATCCGCCGCTCGACCCATCGCTCGCTGGTCTCCCCTGACAACCAGGCAACCTCCAAGTCCTATAGCAGTATGGGAGGATGTCAAATTTCCTCTCCTACCCTCGGCGCTACCTCCTATCGGTAGTAGCTTTCCTGAAATGCCCCTGGCCGTTGCACCCGAGCCTTCCCTTCGGTCTGAGCCAATGTCGTGGAGCCCGAGCTTTGGAAGCCATCCACATTGCTCCTAAGGCCTAAAAATACCTTCAGGATATCACAGTGAGTCCCTTTGCTCACTATGAATCCTCAATTGCCCATCTGACGTCCCCTGGAGCTCCCATCTCTCTCGGCAATTCCCGGCATTCCTGAAGCTTTGAACCGCTGATAGAGGGTCCGTCTGGTGTTCAGACCCTTTGCAAATTTATGTCTACTAATTGAGAAACTCCAGCTCACCTCAATTTCTCTTGGCAGTGCTTGCAACCTCAGTCTTCAAGTACAGCCTTCTCCCACTGAATTTCTTAAGCTCAATTCTACAATCTGCCTCTAGATGGAGCCTCTGGATGTCGTCTAACTAGCCTTAGTCACTTAGGAAACTAGTTGTGATTGTTGCCAGGGTTTGAGCTAGCTCTGATCGATCATATCGATCAATCGAGCTAGCAGCCGAGCCATGGCTGAGTCCGAGTAAGGACCCAGCGATTGGCTGCACCCCATATTATAAAACCTTGGGGGTTTGACTTGCCTCACCTCACTGATGATGTAGGGATCAAGTCCCATCTGTTTAGTGGCTTTTGTGGGGAGAATTTTCCCCTCACAGTAAACCCTATTCATTTGTAAAGCGACACTTCGGTGGAGTAGCCATCCAGTGTTCTGGCCTGTCCCAAATAGGGCTTCTAGGTTCAATAGATGCGCCTTGACCTCTTGAAGGTGTGGCAATTAAATGCTGGTCACGGCATGGCCAATCGGTGGCAAATTGTGTGGTCCAAGGTGCCCTCCCTGCGGTTGTCAACGTAAGAGGGGTATCGGGTACGAAGCACTGGTGCTTCGGATCGGGTTAGACCCCGACCTGCGCGGTTCTGATTACGGGCCGCGGTTATATTTAGTTAAATTAGAAATTATTTTCCTTCTAATATTTCATTTATAAATAGGTTTAATTAATTCCTTATGGTTCTAATTTAAATAAAAATATAGATTAACTTATTTAAATAACTTTAGTTATACTTATCCAAATAGTATGATCCAATATACTATTTTAATCAGAAAAATACAAGGAATAATAATATAAAATAAAATCAAATATTCAATAGTTAGATCTTAAATAATTGCCTAATCTTTCTCTATTTTTATTTAAATTATAATAAATTCAATTAATGTCCAAAAATATTGATTAAGGTCTCTGATTGCTCATGAGACCATAGAGAACCTATATGGATAATTAAAAGTAATTTAAGAACCTTAATTTTATTAAACACACCTTAATTACCCTAATTTGAGATTAGTGAATTAAGCCTTAGATTAACCTCTAATTTTGGTAAATCTAATTCCTAATGCTTCAATAAGTATAATAGAGCCTTTAAATATGTTTGGATCATTCTAGTATGCCCAAATTTCCTTAATCACCTTAATCAGTTTAAAAATATGATTAGTGCTAATTAGGCTAATTAGGTTACCAAAACCTAAGATAAGTGTGTATCCTACTTCATTAACCAATATGGAACTCATTAAAATAGACTTGGATCAATTTAGATGAGTAAATCTTAAAATCCCATTTTTAGCCTTAAGAGGAGTATTTTGGTCATTTTGACCATTTAAGTACCCTTAAACCTTAGAATTCTCAATTAAAGTAGTAATAATCAGTAATGAGATGTATTAACATCAATTGCTAAATGGTATCATCTCTTGAATGAATCTTAGTGTTTAAATCTTAAAAATCCTTAAGTAAGCTCTTAAGATCTTAAGTGATCTTAAGACCTCCTTCATAAAAGACTTAGCTTAAATTAATATTAATGTTAAAGTTTATAATCCTAGCTATCCTACCAAAGCTTGTTTATGAATTATAGTCTCAATGAAAGTATAAGCAAAAGCTTTAAAGATCCCTGAAGTTAGACTTATTAGTTTAGATCTATGTGATCAGACCTTCAAATCTTAGATCTCAGATCTTAGACTTTAGCCTTTAGATCTTTTAATTGGATTGAATTACCTTCATTTGGGATTCCTTACTTGATTAACTATTTAATCCTTTTAAAACCTTCCTTGTGGATGTAGGATTAATTCAATCTATAAAATAACATAATCATCCTAAAGATTGAATATTGATCTTAGATTCTTAGTTCTTAATTGATTATTCTATCTTATAACTAGTAGAGTAACCTTTCACTAAGATCTTAGTATTTGAATACTTCAGCTTATAGGATTGCTTATCTTTAATTTAGGTTTTAAGTGTGAACCCTAGTTCTTTATTAAGATATACCTTGGATTCAGGAGTTGAACTCCAATATGGAGTTTGGATCCAGAATCCTTAATATTAATTTACTTAATCAAAATTTGGGTTAAGAGAGAAAGATAATAGCAATCAAGTCATTGATTTTTTTACTTTGAATCTTTATAGTCATCATATGATTATTAATTAGAACTTGTTATGTTCTAATGTTAACATTAAGGTTGTGAATTTTGGGATTATACTCGATAGCTGGACATTGGAGATCCTAAACTTGTATCTTCTCAGAGAAGTTAGTTGGATAAATTAGACAGCAACATATATCACATAAGTCTAGATTGAGTCTCTTGCTTACTGGACTTGATTGCTTTGCACAGCTTAAATATTGAGCCTCATTTCTTGAGCATAATAGGTAAACTTAGGATATGGAAGATACATCCTAAGTTTGTATATGAAAATCATAATATTCATTCAGTTCTTTCAGTGATTTCGATTAGTAGAGTATATCCTAGCTTAGTCTTCCTCTTCAGTTCTAGTTTTGTTATATAATAGACTCGGACCTAGCTCTACAGATGTCTAGGATGCCTACATGTCTTATTCTATAAGTTCAACTCGGACCTAGCTCTGCGGATGCCTAGGATGGATACATATTGAACTTTCAATTCAGGGATCCTGTATGGCCTATTTTTGCTATGGCAGTACTATGTCTTAGGCTTACTCCTACTTTAATTTAGTTTTCTGTATTTATTTTGCTTTGCCGCACATTTCTGTGGTCTTACTTTAGTGCTTGGCTTTCTTTGCCACATGTTTCAGTGGTTTTAGTTTTTGCTCATTCATGTACTTAGTTTACTTTCGCCACATGCCTCAGTGGCCTTTTACATATTAATTTGCATGCTTGTATAAATACCCTTATTGATTAGTATTAAATATTGGCATATTTAGGATACTAGAATTGTATGTTATTTCAGCGCTTGTGTTCTTTATATACTCAGCATGTATCTATGTGATCATAAGCATGTTAGGATCATATTTACTTCAGTAGTTATAGTTGCTTTCCTTTTAGCCTCACCTTATTTAGTTGCAAGTATTGTATGTTATTCTTACATACTTATTGATGGGCTATAAATGATTAGTTTATAGCTACCCCATTGTTGTAGCTTGTTGCACATTATAATGCTTGAAGGGTTAAAACCCTTAAATGTGATATCCTAAATAATACAGTTCACTTAAATAGCCTAAGATGTACTTCGATAATTTGTCTAACTATAACCTTTTCCTTTTGTTGGCTGGGGCCCTGGCATTTGTGATACTGACAAATATTAGATTTGGAGCTATTTGTTGATAGTGCTGCAGGAGAGGAGTTGGTGCAGGAGGAGAACCTTCCCACTGCTGCTTAGTTAGATTTTCTTTCTTGCAGTGAGGTTTTGGGAGATCTTTACTTTCATTTAATTCAGTTTATAATAATTAAACTCTGGATTCATTTAATTTTCTGTATTTGATGTGAGTTACTGTTTCTTTTACTCTCTTATACTATGTTGTAATGTGAATGTTATATTATACTATTTCTTGCTTCCGCTACTTGATTCTTATTGATGTATGTTCACAGTTCCAGGTGACAAGCTTTTTGGCTTAAGGCAGGTTGGGTCCTACCTGAGTTTACTTTAGTTGGGGATTTGCCACAGCTGGAGCACCGTACTCCCCGTGATTATGCTAATATCAGTATTAGCATCACAGCGGGAAAGTACGGGGCACCACAGGAATAGTTTTGGGACATTTAATATCTGGAAGGGGGATAGAAGTGGATATAGCAAAAATTAATATGTTTGAAAAATTGCCCCCTCCCTTTAATGTAAAGGGGATACGCAGTTTTCTTGGGCATGCGAGTTTTTATAGGAGATTTATAAAAGATTTCTTAAAGACTAGTCTCCCTCGTTGCAAGCTTTTGGGAAAGGATGTGAAATTTGACTTTGATAGTGATTGCAAAAATAATTTCAATACCATTAAAACTGTGCTCATTTCTGCTCCAATAATCTCGTCGCCAAATTGGATCATCCCATTGAGATTATGTGTGATGCAAGTGATTCATTAGTAGGAGTTGTAATAGGATAAAGAAAAGATAGGATTTTTCATTCAATTTACTATACTAGTAAAGTCCTAAATGATGCTCAGAAAAACTATGCAACAACTAAAAAAGAACTTTTAGAAATCATTTTCTCTTTTGATAAAATTTAATCTTACTTGATTGGCTCAAAAACTATAGTTTATACTGATCATGCAGCCAACAAATACTTATTGCATAAAAAAGATGCCAAACCTAGACTAATAAGATGGATATTACTTCTTCAAGAATTTGATTTAGAACTTTGAGACAAAAAGGGGATTGATAATGTCGTGGCAAATCATTCTAGATTAACTCATCTTGAGGTTGATGAAATTGATGAGATTGGCGCAGCTTTATACCATAGCCTCTTCTAAACCACCCTGGTTTGCTGACTGTGCTAATTATATGGTAGGAGGAATCATACCTAAGGAATTTTCTTATCAACAAAAGAAAAAATTCATGTCTGAAATTAAACACTATTTTGGTATGATCCCATCCTCTAAAAATGTTGCTCTGATCAGCTAATGAGAAAATATGTTCCGAAATCTAAGGTGGGAACAATACTTTTTCATTATCACACTTCACCTTATGGTAGGCACCATGGCATTGAATGGACGTCAGCCAAGGTTCTCCAATTTATTTGGCCAAACATCTTTAGAGACGCTGCCAATTATGTTAAAAAGTGAAGTAAATGCCAAAGGACAGGAAATATTCGCAAACGAGATGAATTGCCTTTAAATGGAATATTTGAGGTTGAACTCTTTGATGTTTGGAGGATTGATTTTATGGGACATTTCCCTATGTCTAAATCTAACAATTACATTCTGGTGGCAGTCAAATATGTGTCAAAATGGGTAAAGGCAGTGGCTTGTGCAAATAATGATTCAAAAACTATAATAAACTTCTTTAAGGAAAATGTGTTGTCTAGGTTTGGCACCCCAAGAGTGTTTATAAGTGATGGAGGAAAACATTACTATAACAAACATCTTGAAAATCTATTAAAAAACTATGGAGTAAAACATAAGGTAGGGACTGCATATCGCCCCCAAGCAAGTGGCCAAGTTGAGGTATTAAACAGAGAGCTAAAGCAAATCCTAGAAAAAATTGCAAGTCAAAATAGAAAAGATTGGTCCTTAAAATTACATGACACACTTTGGGTTTACAAGTATACTTTCAAACTGCTATTAGGAATGTCCCCATACAAGTAGTTGTATGGAAAATCCTGTCATTTACTAGTTGAACTTGAACATAAGGCTTTTTAGGCCATTAAAAAATTAAACTTTGAATTAAGGCTAGCAGGCGAATGAAGGATGCTACAACTAAGTAAACTTGATGAAATTAGGCTTAATGCATATGAGAGTGCTTGCATTTACAAAGATAAAATAAAAAATGGCATGACAAATTAGTTAAACTGAAACACTTTGAACCAGGGATAAAGGTCTTATTATTTAACTCCAATCTGAGATTATTCCCAGGAAAGCTAAAATCAAGGTGGTCCGAACCTTTCAGAATTGTCAAGATACATCCACATGGTGCCATCAAACTGGCATCAGAAGACGGTACATTCAAAGTGAATGGCCAACGACTGAAACCTTATATTGAGGAAGAAAGCTTACAAGAGAAGGAAGAGTGGAGATTTCAAGATCCCCCTATAGTAAGAGTCACATAGTTGATGTTACCCAGGTCTAACTGCAGACGTTAAATCAAGCGCTTTGTGGGCGGCAACCCATAAATAATCAAGTTGTTTTGTTTTTGTTTTTTTTATTTTTGTATTTTGCTTTGTACTTTAGTTTTGTTCTAATAAATTTTAGTCAATTTGAATTCCTCCACTATCTTGCGCTGACTGGAATTTTCATTCTTATCTCCAAATATTTTTTGAATTTTAAATGCGCACAATTCAACTATTTTAGCATTTTAAACTACTTAAGAAAAGCTGAACATTTGACATGAAACTGCTCTGTGATTTTTTATGCTGAGTGAGTTTTCTCTCCAATCACTCTAGTTTTTCCAATTTAAATTTGAATAATACTTGAATCTTAGTGTGAGGGTGAGGAATCAAGGAACTTGATCATGGGAGCAAGAAATGGTGAAATAAAGAATGTGCTAGGCTTCTGTAGGTCTCACTGAATGCAATAATTAATAGATGGGGATGAAGAAAAATGTTTCTCTCTTGAACTGAATATAAAATGCAAATCTAGATAATAAGAAAAATATCTCTCCCAAATGAATTGAGAAAACTAAGAAAAATAGGATGAAAAAAAATATCTCTCATGAATAGAACATTCATTGTTATTTATAAGAAGAAGCATATATGACACAAGCAAATTCTAAAGCACTAATTCTTAACTTTTCCAAATTAAGGAAATCTGGAACCACCCCTGGAATATAAAAGTTAAGCATCATCCAATTATAATGAAGGAAAATTGAGTAGTGAAAAGAGAAGAAGCAACAGGTATGGGACTTTTGGAATTTACATTTTGTCTAACCAACTTCTTAAGTCAAATCATAAATGACAAAAAATTTCACACTCATCTGTTTGAAATGTGTAATATAAGGAAATAAAAAAAAATTTAATTTTTGTGCTTACTCGAGGACGAGCAAGAAATTGAGTGTGGGGTGTGATAAATCTGGGATTTATATTAAATTAGGTTAATAAGAACAACATTTTTCTATAAGAAATGTGTAGTATGATATGCTTTTGCTGTATTCAGGACAAAAGAGGAGTTGAATTGAAACTTGGACTGAATTCTAAAATTCTGGAAGAAAATTGTTGCGGCGCGCCCAGCACGTCACAGCGTGCTACAACAGTCTCAAGATAGAGAGCTCCGCGCTACCACGTGCTGCAGTGGATCAAGGCAGAGAGCTATGAGCTACCGTGTGCTACAGCGCTCTCAAGACAGAGAGCTCCGCTCTACCACGTGCTGCAGTGGACCAAGACAGAGAGCTGCGCGCTACCGCGCGCCTTAGTGGACTCAAACAGAGACTCTGGCACTATCGCTTGCCGTAGCGGTATCAAGATAGAGACTCTGGTGCTATAACACAACGCAGCACTTATTGTAAAAATTGCCTATGGACACTATGAGTTTCTGGTCATGTCTTTTGGACTGGCAAATGCTCTTTTTATTTTCATGAACCTGATACATTGAATTTTAAGCTATATCTTGATGAGTTCATTATCATTTTCATTAATGACATCTTAATTTTTTCTAAGTTTGATGTTGAGCATGAGAAGCATCTGCGAGCCATTCTTGAGTATCTTAGAGATCATAAGCTATTTGCCAAGTTCTCGAAGTGCAAATTATGGTCAATTATGTGGCATTTATGAGTCACATGATTGATGCCAATGGCATTCAATTTGACCTGAAGAAGATCCAAGCTGTTTAGCAATGGGTGCAACCCAAATTAGTAACCAAAATTTGTAATTTTCTAGGACTTGCTAGACAAAAGGTTTGTTCCAAGGTTCTCTCAAATCTCTGCACCATTAACTCAGCTAACTAAGGAGGAAGTGTCGTTCATCTGGAGTACTAACTGTGAATAAGCTTTTTAGAAGTTGAAGCATTTGTTGACTTTTGCCCCAGTTCTTGTACTGCCTCAATAGGGCAAATATTTTTAGGTGTATATTAATGCCTCTAAGGTAGGACTTGATTGTGTTCTGATGTAAGGCTAGAAAGTTATTGCCTATGCCTCCAAACAACTTAAACCCAATGAGAGGAACTGCGTTGCCAATGATCTTGAACTTGTAGGGGTAGTTTTTGCCCTCATAATCTGGAGACACTATCTGTACAGAGTTACGTGTGAGATATTTACAGATCATCAAAGCTTGAAGTATATCTTCACCAAGAAGAAACTTAACTGTTGTCAGCGTAGATGGCTAGAGTTAATTTGTGACTATGACTTGGAAATTCAGTATCATCCAGGTAAAGCTAACATAATAGCTGATGCTTTTAGTTGTAAAGTGACTATATCTTCTCTTTGTAGCAAAAAATCTTTGATTGAAGATTTTGAAAGGTTAAACCTTGAGTCGATCAGATTTGCTAATTTGAGCAGAGTTCTATTTTCCATCTAGCCAAAATTCTCTCTAAGGTTAATGAATGTCAAAGCTCATAAGGAAGACATTTATTATTCCAATCTTGTATCTGATATCACTAGTGAGGAGAGTTCTGAATTGCATCTTGACGCTGATGATGTGATCTTTTATATAGAAAGGTTATGGGTTCCCAAATGTCTGTAGCTACAAATTCTGTCTAAAGCCCATAACTCTAGATGCACTATCTATCCTAATAACATCAAGATATATTAGGATCTAAAAAAGTCATTTTGGTGGTCTGGTATGAATAGAGACATCATTGTCCTTATTTTTAAGTGCCATTCATGTTCCTTAGTTAAGGCCGAGAATCAGAAGCCTGGTGGACTTTTCAAGCACTTGGATATTCCTGAATAGAAGCGCTTCAACATTTATATGAATTTCATCATGGGTCTACCAAAGAGTAAGTCTGGTTCTGATGCGATTTGGGTGATCGTTAACAGACTCACCAAATCTTCTCATTATTCTTCTGATTTGTCAAATTGATTCTATAGAGAAGTTGGTAAAGATCTACATCAAGGAGAATCCATTTATATGGTACACTGAACTACATTATTTTAGATAGAGATAATATATTTACTTTTAGACTCTGTTCTGCTGTTCAGCAAGATGTGGGGACCAACTAATCTTTAATCCTTGCTTTTAATCCCCAGACTGATGGTCAAACTGAGTGAGTTAACCAGGTCCTAGAAAATCTTCTACATTTTTGTGTTTTAAATTTTGGTGGATCATGGGAAGATCACCTGGCCTTAGTTGAGTTCACTTACAATAATAATTATTAGTCCAGTATTGTCATGGATCCATATGAAGCACTTTATGATAGAAGGTGTACTACTCCTATTGCTTAGATTGAAGTAGGATATTCTTAGCTCTATAGTTCCAAGCAGATCGAGGAGACCAATATAAAGGTTCTTCAGATTAAGCACAATATATTGGCAGCTCATGATAGACAGAAGAAATATCATGATGCTAACCGCCGCCATTAGAATTTAAGATTAAAAAGCATGTATATCTAAAACTTGTTTGATGCACGGTGTTCAGAGGTTTGGCATGTCAGGAAAGTTGAGTTCAAGATATTTGAGACCCTTCTTAGTGATTGGGAAAGTTGAAACATCTGTGTATATGTTGGAATTACATGAAGACTTTTTAGCTATGCATAATGTGTTTCATGTTTCATCATTGAGAAGGTGCCTGCTTGACCCAAGTCAACAAGTTCAGATTCTCACAGTCGAACTGCATCCCAACTTAACTTTCATTTTTAAGCCCATCGCAACTATGGGATGAGACCTCAAGCAATTGAGGAACCATTGTATTCCTATGATTAAAGTTCACTAGCAGAACTACTCAGTTGAAGTAGCCACATGGAAAAAGAAGGGGATAGGCGGAAGAAGTTTCCAGAGTTCTTTTCTTAATCAGAATTTTGCATTCTTTTATTTTCATTATCGTGCATTATTTGTATAAAATTCATTTGGACGTCGAGGACGGTACCTCTTTTAAGGAGGGGAGTTTGAAATAATCCTAATGTTGTTACCCTTTATTGGGTAGCCCAATTATCTCTATTTCACTTCTAGTGTTCTTATAATATCATTAGGAGCCTACACCTGATGTTTAGTGTGATTTGGAGATTATTTGCAATCGACAAATATTTTTGATTATTTTAATTAACATGAAAATATCTAATTTAAATTAACCTCAGATTCAAAATCAGGGCTCTTCATTAGACTCCTCACCCCAAAATTAGCTATGAGTAGTATTTTGGGATTGTTTGGAAGTTGTCAAATATTTCTCAAATTTTTTAATAATATTTAAATACCTAAAAAATCAAGATAATTAAATTGATTTCCAATCAAAAATTTGATTTCATTTTTAAGATTTTCAACCTTCATTTAGCTAAGGGTGAATTTTTGAGATTTTTCAGAGCTCATTTATTTATTTAATTTTGATTAAATATTAGGTTAAAAATGATTAAATTATTAAAGTATTTAAATTAAATTATATATGTGATCAGTCGATCAGACAGTCAAATCAATTGACTGATCCGATGATTCGGATCGTGGCCCTGTATGTCCCTGCCATAAATGGCGATCGTGCGCCTACCGTAGTTGCTAGGAGTGCACGTCATACCTCCTTGCTAGCTTCTCAGCTCCCTTTTAATCCCCTAAGCTTCAATTCCTCTTCTCTTGCTGTCTCCGAGCTCACGAAGGCCTGGATTAATTACTGTTGACGGATCCTTGCTAAGCCTTAACCTTGACCCTAAAGCCGACGAAGATGAAAATGACAGTATGTTGATACCCACTAATCCCTTTTGTTTTTAACTCAATTTTGTTTTGTTTAGCAATTTAATCACTTAAGGACTCAATTAGGAAGGTTGATCGAGCTTGTATGAGCCCAATTCGACCCCATCTCATTGTGCAGGCATTGTCATGCACAGTGCAGTGATGCTCTAGCTCAATTGTTGGGAACTAGGGCATCGGGTTAGCTGGCATAAGAGGTGATGGCATGAGAGGATCTTGGGCTCGACCCATCAGTTGTGAAACATGCTTCAAGATGACGTGCAGGCCGATCCATGAGGGGACATGAATTGGTCGGGAAGCTAAGCCCAAATCGGCCCTTTCGGCTCTGCGTCAGGATGAAGCACTCGACCGCGACCCCTGTCCAACAAGGCACATTTTGACCCCCTTTCTGAACCGCGACACTTTACTCGCAGTTTGAGCCGCTGATGGCAATGCTCGGTTACAACGTAGTTGACGCAGCGCGTGGGATTTAGCGCATGAATGGCGGTGCCAAGATTTCAGTGCTGCGCGATTATAGCTGTCGGATGGAATTTAAATTAATTAAAAGAAATTAATGTTAATTATGCAATTTTACTTTGATCATATCTTGCAAAATACTTAACCAAATTATGCAAAATTATATGTTATTTTACTTAGAAAAATGAGAGCAGCACAATGGTGAAAGCTAATTTATGATTTGAAGCATATATTTTTTAATCACTTCTTAATCATAATTAGGATTTCCGAAAATCCTTATTTTCCAATATTCTCTAGTTTTGACCTACTTAGTGTCATTCTTCTCCTTGTGATATGAGGATTCCAAATGTGCTATTATTATTGTGATTGGAAAATAATTGGATAACTTGGGTAGTTTGCTCCTCTAATTCTCATTTAATGTGATTTTCTTATTTACTTAGCTTGCATATTTTGGCCTTTATGCCTTTGGATAGCAAGCATGTTTATTTAATTGAACTTTTATGTGGCTTTAATTTGTGAGATTAAGCTTTGATTAGTGTAGTTAGATGCCTTGTGTAGCATAGTAAACTTGTGATTTAAGCCTCAATATTAGGAGAGATAGTATATGTTGAGAATCCCTAGCCTTGATTGTTTGCCATTTTAAGTGTAGCTAACCTATCCATTAGATGTAATTAACTATTAGTATGTCTCTACTTATGGTATATGAACCTATTGGGATCAATTGCTAGAACTTAAAATTAGGCCTGATGGGCTTTTCTTCTTAGCTTCAAACCATACCTTAAGCTCTTTAATCTCAAATTTAGCACCTCTTAGATCTCTGAGATTGTCCTAGATTTCCTCTAAGCATTAATATACTTATAAATACAAGTTAACTTAGATCTTGTAGTTTTGTAACCATTCCCTTAACCTTGCACTTAGAACCTCCTAATGGAGTGCTTAGCTAATTTAGTGATCTATTAAGCTAGAAATTATCAAATCTAAGTTGCATTAGCTAGATTTTTGTAATGAACCTATAACTTACATCTTTTAAATGTACTGAACCTTCAACCCTTATTACTTCATATTAGCACCTTAAGCCTTGTGTCTAATAACTAATAAAGAATTTGTGGCTTAGGAATAATGTATGATTATAGTCATAATACATGTTTATACATATAAATTATTTTATCATTTAATTAAACCTCAATTAAACTACTGCTTTCTAAATCTCATTTACCTATAGTATTACTTTCAATTGATTTAGAGATCGATATGCTTAAGTCAATTGAGAGCTTAATCAGTTCCAATCTTTAAGTTAAATAACTAAATCTTAGAAAACAAAAGATATCACATGATTTACAATTACCTAAATTCCATGAATGCTGCTTTGCTTTGAGACTATAACCTTGAACATTCATAAAGACTTGTACATAAATAAAACTTTCAACTGTAAAACATATGGGTTTCAGATGTTGAATTTCAAACTAAGGCAGACTATGAAGTAACAAGGAGACCTCACATATCATAGAGGAGGAATGTGAGTATTTTGGAGTTCCTGCTTTTCTACTTAGTTAAGAATACATGCTTAACTCTTCACACTTTTTGTAAATAATGCCCGCATAATGAAAAACTTAAAATAATTTGAGTAATTAAACATTATTTTATTTTAATCTTATTGATTATGAGTACATTTCATAGCCTTTTGGCTATGCTTAATTATCATAATCCTTGACCATATTTACTTAGTCCATATGACTAGGTCTCACTTTACTTTAATTTAATATTCAATTCTTACTTCTTTACTTTACAGTCTTAACTTTATACAATGTATGTTGCTTTACTTATATTTTATGCTTCATTGTTTCAATCCTTTTTACTTAGCATAATATTCTTAAAATATTTTCATGTATTCATTTAATGCTATCATATGCAATTTAGTAATTTCTAGCCATATTTGGATGCCTATTTTCCCTTTCTTGTTGTTGCAGGATAGAGCAAACCTACTTATGAGTTCTTATTCTCTTACTTTACTTATAGTCTTTATATAGTGTTTTCTACCTTACTTTGATGCTTAGTGCTCCGCTTAATCTCTTTTAATTGTAAAATTGCAAATGTAATATCCAACTAAACTTCGCTTAATGTTAAAATGTACTTAGGCATTTTCATCTAATAATTGGTTTTTATTTCGTTGGATGTGCCTTACCATATTAAAAATTAAATACGATAAATCAGGAGCGTCGTCTAGTTAGTGGAGCTGGGACTAGCCACTTGTAGATTGAAGACTCTGCTTTCGCATTCTTTTATTACTTTAGTGAGGATAAGTAAAATTTAGTTTAATTTCATTTAACTCAGTTTGTAATGATTTAATTTATGCGATATTTTTACTTTATTTCTGTTATGGATTTATTTTCATTTTACTTGCTTAGTTTGAATAGTGAATTGGATGCGTCTAGTTTCATCATATTTTCTACTAGTTTATTTTATTACTAACTCATCTGCCTCACAAATAATTTTGGCCACATAGCATTTAATATTGAATTAGGGGCGTTAAAAGAAGAATTTTTTGGTTTTGGAGGGGATGTTTTATTGATAGAATGGCGGGTGGTGGTGAGGGGAAAATCCAAATTTGAAATTGTTGGATGAGATTGGTGATGGAAAGTGGCATGAGGGAAAAATTTTGAATTTGAAATTGTTGAATGAGACTGGTGATGGGAAGCGAGGGGAAAATTTTAATTTGAAATTGTTGAATGAGATTGCTATGGGAAGCGGCAAGAGGGGTGGAAATTTTGATTTTTTTTTTTGAGATAATACTTTTGTTTGCAACTCAATGTAAGAAAAAATTACGACTTCTCTTTTTCGAGAAAAAAATTCAAAGATTGCAGCTTGTTTGCAACTTAATTTATTATCTAGAGTTTCAATACTAGAAAAATAGTTTGTTTTGATTTTTTAAATGCTAGTGAATATTCTTTACATCAGAAATGAGGAATGCTAAAGAAGTATAAGGTACCTGAGATAATTTCACGACTTTTTGGTGCTATGATTGTGGTAAGAGTATACACAATTGCTGGAGTAGGGTTCCTTTGAGCAAGTTCCCTTCCTTGAGCTTGAACATGTACAATTATTGGTGCTGGCATAAGTGAAGGAGATGGTGTTTGCATATTAGCAAGCTATTCTTTTGAATGATTTGGTTATCTATCGTATGAATAGCCCTGCAGTATTGAATGTAAAGACCTTGTTGGCCGCATTAATGATACACACCCTTATTATGATTGTAATTTCCTTAAGTGTACGATAGTTTGCATTCTTCAATATTCCTCAATCTGCCATGCTCATGGGTTGTTTGATATATTCTTATTGGGGGTGGATTTGTCCATGGCCTCTTAAAAGTGTCTTCTTGTGTGGGATTAGACGGGTACCTTTTTTTATTTTGTCGGCCGTAACTTGGTCATCATGTTCTAACATGTTAGCAAACTATAATAGGCTGGCAAAACTATTATACCTAAGGGAAATGAGACTCTTATAATGGAGTCTTTCAAACCTTTCTAAAATTGATTACATTGGACTGCTTCTGCACTTACTATGTTTGGTGCATATCGAGCTAATTTTGTAAGCTAGATTACATATTCTGATACACTTTTGTTGCTTTAGTGCAATTTTATAAATGTATCCTTCATTATTGCTTGAGAAAATGGAGGAATATATTATGCATGAAATTCATCCATAATATCTTTCAAACTTATTTCTTTTAAATTTAAATTTACAAATTTAGTGTCCATGGTGGATTCCCACCAATTCTCAGCTTCTCCCTCAAAAAGATAACAACTAATCTTATTGCATATTTTTTTGGACATTTTATAGTTATTAATTTATTTTCAACCTTCTTTAACTAGTCCTTAACTTCCATAAGTGGAGTCATCCCATCAAAGGTTAGTGGTTTTAATTTAAGGTATGCTTGCAGAATTTCATCGGTGGAGAAGTTAGAGTTTGTTGTAGGCTATATTGAAGATATTGAAGTGCTATTGATAGCTTGATTTTGAAGAAATATTATTACTAATTCAATTAACTTGTCAATTTTGTTTCAAGTGGACAAATTAGAGTTAGGAACATCGATGGGAGTTTTCTAAGATATCGTCTGATTTCAAAAAGAAAATTTTATATATTAGCTATTATTTATAAAAGAACTATAATATTCATCATAATAATAAAATCATCTTGTTTCTTTGTTTAATTCTTCTTAAGGCATGAGACCACAATTTTGCTATTTTATCTTGAAGTATTCATGTGACTATATCTCAATGAATACTTAAGGATGCTTTATTGCTTCTTCATCAATTTTGGCTTACATAAGTATTTCATAGCTGCTAATGGAATATATAATCCTATGTATCTTGGAGTTCCCAATGGTTTATTTAGGACTCCCTTTACTGTTGGAGGATAACTTATGATATAGGTCTTTATAATTATGAAAAATTAAATTTTACCAAAAGTCTTCACGGAGCTTAGTTCAAGAAGAAATTTTCAATTCTAAATCAATGGGCTATATATGAATATAATAATAATTTATTCAAATTAGGTTGGTTCAATGTCTAGATCTTATACCAACTTTGATACCGGCTGTGACGTCCCCAATTCTCGGGTCAATAGAACCAGGGATTGGGTCATCTTCCAAGGATTTTAGTCAAGATTTGATATAAGAATATAAAAAATCACATAAATTCACTCATCTAAATTTGAAATGCAAAAATGATATTTTATTATAATATTGTTTTTATAGTTTTTTTAGATGAGCACAATTATCTTTATTTTGAATAAATAAATAAAATAACTAAAAAATGAAGCGCAAAATAGAGTGCAGCGGTTGATCATTTCAGAGTTGGTCCAGTTCTTTCTCAAAATTATGACCTAACATTTACAACGAAAATACTCGATGTTGAGTTCCCGTTAGAGAGTACACTAAGCGCTTAGATATCATTAATTACATTATATATATATATATATATGGGATAAAGTAAATATAATAAATATTAATAGGATTAGAAAAGTGATTATCAACTTTACTTTTATTATTTATTTATTTAATAATATTATTAATATGGTAATTATTCTTCTTATCCTCTCTCTCTATGATCATTATTCTTTTGCTTTTATTGTTAGTAAAAACACTAATAATAAGAAAAAGAAGAATTATTAATAGTTCAATAAAATAATAATAATAATAGTTAAAAGACTTAATTAAAAATTAAAATGGAGTACTATTATTATTACTCTTATATCAATATTAATAATAATATTATTATTATTAATAATAAAAGTGTTAATAATTTATTATTATCATTATGAATAATAATAATGATTATGAAAATAATAACATATTATTATAAGAATGCACTATGATTTTTATTATTATCAATAATGATGATAATAATAATAATAATAGTGTTACTATAATTAGAAATGAAATAGTATTATCATTAGAGTATTGCTATATACACCAAAATATATAGATAATGTGTTAATCCAATGTGTAAGTAAATTAATAGTTGAATACATATTTTTGTGAGCCTTATATGCAAAAATTAGAAAAAAGAAAATTTTATATTTGTTCTAAATACTTTTTTATGTATATTTTTATGTAAGTATAATATTTTTCTTATCATTATCAATAATATAATTAATAGTAATAAATGTGTCAAAAGAAAATATTATCTAATAATAATAGCGATATTAATAAAGATGATAAGAATATTATGATAATTATAATAATAGTGATATTAATAAAGATGATAAAAATAATAATAATAATAGTGATATTATTATTATTATTATTATTTGTAAGTAGGGAGAAAATATTATGATAATAATAAATGTGATAATAATAAAGAGCTATTATTGTTATTATTATTATAAATAATAATAATAATAATAAAATGAAAATAATGAAATAATAGAATTAATAATTTATTAATAATTTATTAATAATAAGATATTGATTAAAACAATGACTAGAATAATAATAAAAATATATCAATAATAATAATGATAATACTAATAATAATAACAAAATAGTGCTATTATTATTATTATTATTATAATAGTAATAATTATAGCAAAAATAAAAAAAATGAAAAAGAAAAAAAAAAGACAATAATAAAAATATTAGTTGCAAAAATATATTTACTAATTAGTAGGGTTAAGAGTTCGAAATTAGTAGTTAATTATTATTTTAAATTTTTTTCCTGCCATTTTTATTTCTCTCTTCTTTCACTGTGCGGCTGTAGCAGTTGGCCAGGTAGGGTAGGGATGGAGGTTGGGGCAGCAGGCTAGAGAGCCGACAAGGCTAGGGAAAGAGGGGCGGCAATAGGCCGAAGGAGAAGAGGAAGAGGGGTGTTTTGAGAGGGGGCTTTGTGCCCTATTTATATGGAAGGAGAGGAAGAGGGAGGGGAAAGTCTAGGTAGCCCGCTGACCAACCTGGCCAGGCAGTGCGGGCTTAGGGGTAGGAAAAACTTAAGGAATACATAAATAAAAAAAATTAATTTAAATTAAACATATTTTTTCAATGTTTGATTTTCAAATTTTTTTGATTTAAAATTATATTTTATTTAAATAAATTTTTGAAGAATCAAAACTTTAAAAATTAATTACGAGTAATACAATGCTCTAATTTTTATGTAACTTTATGTGTATCCTTCTTTTTATATTATGAATCCAAAGGTACTAAGACTTTTGGATTTGGACTTATATTTTATTTTTCTTATTTTTTATAAATCAAATTTTTAAAAATTAATTTAGGAGTATTCATTATCCAAATTGCTCACAAATTTTAACATTTTAATTACAAAAATATACTCTTTCCAATAGTATGTTTGATTCAGCCAAATTTTGAACTAGCATGAGTTCCTAATTTTGACTTACTTGAGTTAGGTTTTGATTTTAATTACATTGTAAGAATTTGGGTTGTCACAATGTACATACGTTGCATTGTATTCAAATTCAGTTATAGTTTTCAATAGACGTTAAAGTTCAATTTCACTTACAACCTTTATTGATTATTCAGTTCATTTTACTTTATTCAGTTCATTTTACTAATAATAAATGATATTAGGATCATACTAAGAAATTTTTGGTCAATTTGAATGTTAATAAAATAAATTGAATATTTTATACTATTTAATTCATTAGAAAAATAATAAATTTATTCTTACTTCTGATAAAAAATTTGATTTTATTTGAGTTTTTCATACCCAAATTAATTAAGAGTGAAATTTTAAAATTTTTTGGGGCTCATTTAATCTATATGTGTTGATTAATATAAATTGCATTAATTAATATATCTTAAAATTAATTATATAAAATTTAAATATTTTTCCAACGGTTAAAACTAAACAAATCTGTTGTTTGGCTTATAACAACAAACAACTGATATGGCTAATTTGGAACATCGCGCCTTCTTCCGATCAGATTAGTCGATAAAATCCAATTCCTTAGTCTGATCGATATCCAGCCGTTTGATTGAGGCTATATCCAATGACCAATTTTAAACTTACAGTTAGTTAAACACGCCGGATATTATTTGGACCGTCTGATCCATCTGGTGGTAGCGATCGAAAGGGGCGCTGTGCTTCTGTTGTCTTCCTCCTGCCCCGCACGCATGATCGTGCGCAGAAGCACCATACCATTTCTGTCCCTCCTATTAACTACCTTTCCCATTATCTTAATTGAGATCTCTCATTTCAATCCCGTTGAACCCATTTGCATGGAAAAATCTCTCACTCACATCTCGCTCAGTCCTATTCCCTCCATCCACCTCTCAAGCATCAGATGACAGCAATAGTCAAGACCAGCAACTGCTACTTGCGATGAGTACTAGGCAAATATTGATGATGATAGGAACCTAAGGAACCAACTAAAATCAAGTTGAGCTCGAGATTGGCTAACCCTACTCGATGGTGAGTTGACGAGTTTACAAAAGAAGTACTCCATTTCCCTTTTCAATATGCCATTCAACTCACTTTTGTGTTCATAACCTATTACAATAGTACTTATACAGATTATTGAACTCAATTGAGCTCGATCAAGCTCAATTGAAGCTTGATAGCCTCGGGCCCGTGAAGTGAAGTATAGTGCATGAGCTCAATCAGAACCTTGGCATTCTGATATATCCAAAACTTATGGCAAAAATGTAGTAATTTCACATTCAAATCATCATATATATCTATATACTTTGAGTGGAAATTATACTTTTTCAGGAAAAATGAAGAAAAGCTTGAGCTGAAAGAAAGACCGCTGCAGCGCGCCACAGCGGGCCGTAGCATCATTTTCCGGGAGAAAAATTAGAAGCTTATGCTGAATAATTGAACAGTGCCAATCCGTTTTCTCGTAAAATAAACAGCTGCAGCGTGCTCCATATGGATTTATACTGATCTGGGACAAAACTGCTGTAGCCCGCCACAACGCTCCACAACGCGTCACGATGACATATTTAATTAGCCATTAAAACTTTTGTGAATTAATTTAATAGTCACTATTCCGCATTCACGAAGGATTTTCCGCCGCAGCGCGCCACAACAAAATTTCTGCTTAATTATGCGAACTTTATGTGAACTAATTGAATAGTCACTATTCCGTGTTCACGAAGGATATATCGCCGTGGCGCGCTGTAGCGCGCCACGGCAGAATTTATGATTATTTATGCAAACCATATGTCATTTAATGGAATAGTTACTATTTCGCCTTTTCAAAAATTCCACCACCACAACGCGCTTTCAGAGCACCATAGCAGATGGGCAGCGACCTAAAGGAAATAATCAAAACACACAGCAGAACAGTATTTGAACTCCAGCTGCTGCAGTGTGCCATTGCGGAACAGCATTTGGATCAATACCACAGCAGCGTGCCGCAGCGCCCGCCACAGAAATTTCCAGAAGCTCCATTAAATGCAGCATGGGAAAAGCCACAAAATTAAACCTTTAGGCTTCCCCCTGCCTCTTGAAACCAGAACAAACATTCAGATTGGGGAAGCCAAGGAGACTTTGCAAGACAAATTAAAAGTAATGTATTTAAGAGAAAAAGAATGAAGGGTCATACATAATTAATTCTTAGGGGCTAAAAAAGTACCCTATATAAAGGCCATTTCAGGTTGAAGAAGGGTTCCAATTTCTGAGATTGAAATGACTAAAGAAAGACTGCAGGAAGGGAAAAAGAAGGAGAACTCTCCAAGAGGCCAACAACAATCCGTGAAGAAAGAAGAGAAGTAGAAAGCAAGAAAAACGGAGAAGAAATCAAGGAGAATTGCATGAAGAAGTTCAAGAGAACTCTAGAAAACCTTTGGGTGCTTCCGAGTATTATATTCCTAAACTCCCTTTTGATTATTTTCTGTTGTAAATCGATGTCAAGATTTACTTCCTTTGGCATGTATGCTCATATTTATTCTTTAATAGAAAGCTAAATCCTCTTGGATAGGGTTGGGATGTAGTTGTAGGAAAATGTAAGTATATTATGGTATTGTAATGGAAATGTTTTAATGAATATAAATAATTTCTATTTGAATTGTCTATAATTATTAATGTAAATGGAATGCCTGGATGAACTCTTGTCAATATATTTTGCTAAAACTAAAACTGAAATGAATTATTAATTAAAGAACTTGAGTTCTGAGCTCATTAATTAGATAAGAGCAAGGAAGGATAGTGTAAGTAGAGCTGAGATCTATGAGATAAGTTCTCAAAGCTCACTTGCACCATTTTCCTTAGGAGCTCTACCAAGAGATTTGATGCTTGTGAACCAAGTTCCCATCAACCCATGCTCTATAGCTCAGCAAAGTAGAAGGGATGAGATGATATTGGGAACCCAATGGATGGTGTGCCATAATCCATTGGATCCAACGATCCTCTCATCTAGCTAAACTGCGTGTGTAAGCGCATGATGCATTGTTGATGGAAATCATGTTTGTATGATCTAACAAGTAAAAGAAGATATTTTGTAACCTAGACGTAGGAAATAAAAGGTAAATTAAACCACGATCTCATAAAGGTGTATGTGCCGAGGTAGAACCCCAAAGGGAGTTCTCCTTATCGCACTAAACCTAAACCTGTTGTAATTGGAGGATTGCTGCAATTCTAACAATGATCACATGATTTAATTAAGCATAAGTAAATCAATTTATACATTTAAATAAAGAATTGAAAATACCAAGGCCTTACAAGTACTATAATGAAAGCCCAACACTCTCTCTCTCTTTGAATAAATCATAACTTATCTCAAGGTCATTTGCATCAATAATTTGGGAACCAAAATAAATCAAAAATCAATCTTCTAAGCATTATTGAAAGAAGATATAACTTAGTATCAAAACCACCGTTCCCAGAGGATGATAAATCTCATAATTAACTTACACTTATTATTTTAGATCACGTACACTTACGTGCAAGCGCATACATGTATTTTGCGTCTATCAATTATTTGGCGTCATTGCCAAGGAACGATTTTGTTTTGTATTAAGTACAATTTCAAGTAAATACTGATTTAGACTTTTTACTTAATTATATATATTTTCATTTTCTATAACCATATCATATTGTGCTAATTGTAGTGTAACTAGAGTTTTAATTTAGTTTATTTGTTTTTCTTATAAGAACTGGAATTGTATTGCTTATTTATTTTCTTGGAGCGATTGAACTGCCAAATTATTTATTGTGATTGCTGTAATCATTTTTGTTTAGCTGAATTTAAGAACTACATGAATAGGAGAGGAAACGTCGATATTTTATTTGATCATGAAATTGAGCAAATGTACTTGAGAGCTAGAAAAGAACGACCAATCCTTAATCAACATCACTTTGAAATGGATAATTTAGAAGCTAATTATTTAGGAGAACCTAGGAGTAGAGTTTTAAAAGATTATGCACTGCCTACTCTTAGAGGCATCACTCATGCGATTGTGAGACCGAACATAGAATCAAATACCTTTGAGATTAAATCCTCAATACTTAGCATGGTTCAAAATAACCAATTTGGTGGACTAGCCACAGAGGATCCTAATTCACATATTACAAATTTCCTCAAAATTTGTGATACATTTAAATTTAACGGTGTTTCTGAAGATGCTATTAAACTCTGGCTTTTCCCATTTTCCCTTAGAGATAGAGCCAAGAGTTGGCTCAGTTCACTTCTGAGAGATTCTATTCGCACTTGGGACGATTTAGCTAGGAAATTCCTAGCCAAATATTTCCCGCCTATAAAAATAGCCCGATTGAGGATTGAGATAACTAATTTCAATCAATTTGAGGGGGAGACCTTATATGATAGTTGGAAAAGATTTAAAGAGTACCTGAGGCGATGCCCACATCATGGGTTTCCTAAATGGATGCAAGTTCAAACTCTTTATAATTTTTGAAATGCTCCAATAAGAACACTTATTGATGCAGCCACTGGAGGGTCACTTAGCAGTAAGACAAAGGAAGAAGCCTTTGATCTCTTAGTAGAGATGGCCAATAGTGCCTACTAATGGTCCACTGAGAGAATTAACCTGAGTAAGAGGGAAGCTAACCAAATAAATGAAACGAATCAAATCCTGGCCCTTCAAAATGAGATAAATGCACTTAACAACAAGATAGAGAGTATGAATGTCAACTAAGTTCAAGAAGCATACTAGCAGAATTTTTGATTATTTCTACAAACCATATGTCATTGAATGGAACAATTACTATTCTGCCTTTTCAAAAATTCAACCGCTGCGGCGCGCGCGCCACAGTGGATGTGCAGCAACCTAAAGGAAATCATCAAAATACACAGCAGAACATTAATTGAACTCCAGCTGCTATAGTGCGCCACTGCAGAACAGTGTTTGGATCATTACTGCTATAGTGTGCCGTAGCACGCTGTGGCACGCCACAATGCCCGCTACAGAAATTTCTAGAAACTCCATTAAATGCAGCATGGGAAAAGCCACTAAATAAAACCTTTAGGCTTCCCCCTGCCTCTTAAAGCTAGAAAAAACATTAAGGCTGGGGAGGCCAAGGAGACTTTGCAGGACAAATTAAAAGGATTGTATTTAAAAGGAAGAGAATGAAGGGTCTTATGTAATTAATGCTTAGGGGCTGAAAAATTCTCTTATTTAAAGGCCAATTTTAGGCTGAAGAAGGGTCCCAATTTCTATGATTCAAAGGACTAAAAGAAAGGCTGCATAAAGGAAAAAAGGAGGAGAACTCTCTAAGAGGCCAACATCAATTCGTGTAAAAATAAGAGAAGTAGACAGCAAGGGAAATAGAGAAGAAATCAAATAGAAGTGCAGGAGGAAGGTCAAGAGAACTCTAGAAAACCTTTGGGTGCTTCCGAGTTTTTTTTTTTCTAAACTCCCTTTTGGTTATTTTCTATTGTAAACTGAAGTCAAGGTTTACTTCCTTTGGCATGTATGCTCATATTTATTCTTTAATGGAAAGCTAAATCCTCTTGGATAGGGTTGGGATGCAGTTATAGGAAAATGTAAGGTTATTATGGTGTTGCAATGGAAATGTTTTAATGAATGAAAATGATTTATATGTGAACTGTCTATAATTATTAATGTGAATGGAATGCCTAGATGAACTCTTGTCAATATATTTTGCTAAAACTAAAACTAAAATGAATTATTAATTAATGAACTTGAGTTATGAGTTCATCAATAGGATAAGAGCATGGAAGGGTAGTGTAAGTAGAGCTGAGATCTATGTGACAAGTTCTCAAATTTCACTTGCACCCTTTTCCTTAGGAGCTCTACCAAGAGATTTAATACTTGTGAACCAAGTTCCCATCAACTCATGCTCCACGGCTCAGCAAAGTAGAAGGGATGAGAGGACGTTGGGAACCCAATGGATGATTTGACATAATCCATTGGATCCAACGCATCCTCTCATCTAGCTAAATTGCGTGTGTAAGCGCATGACATATTGTTGATGGAAATCATGTTTGTGAGATCTAACAAGTAAAAGAAGATATATGGTAACTTAGATGTAGGAAATCAAAGGTAAATCAAACCACAATCTCATAAAGGCTTAAGTGCTGAGGTAGAACCTCAAAGGGAGTTCTCCTTGTTGCACTAAATCTGAACTTATTATAATTGGAGGATTGCTCCAATTCTAATAATGATCACATGATTTAATTAGGAATAAATAAATCGATTTATCCATTTAAACAAAGAAGTGACAACACCAAGTCCTTACAAGTACTACAATGAAAGCCCAACTCTCTCTCTTTGAGCAAATTGTAGTTTATCTCAAGGTCATTTTCATCGATAATTTAGGAACCAAAACAAACCAAAAATCAATCTTCTAAATATTATTTAAAGAAGATATAACTTAGTATCAAAACCACCATTCCTAGAGGATGATAAATCTTAGAATTAACTTACACTTATGACCATAGACTACGTACACTTGCATGCAAGCGCAGACATGTATTTTGCGTCTATCACATTCAATACCTTCTTAGAAGGGGCTTAGGGGTTCTTTGGGCTGGCCTCAACCTAAGGAACATGCCAGGACCATAATTAAACTAAATGGTACACTATGGAGGGAGTTTTGACCCTCCACAGTAAAACCTAGATAATCAATAAATTAGGATTTTGATTAAGTGATTTAGCCAAAATTGATTAGGGAATTTATATCTAATTGATAGCTCATTATGCAAGGATCATTTTGACATATTAATTGCATATTTCAATGGTCAACTTAAGACTTTAATGTTTATTCGAAACCCTGAATCCTTGAGTCCTCATTTTGCGAGCGCGGCGGAGGAGCACAGTACTGGGCGGGTTAGCCCGTGACCCACATGACATTGTGTAGCGAATATTCTGTCGGGCCTTGCGGCCTGACTAGCCCAACCCCATGGCCTCTTAAGTAAATCTAAACCTTAGCAAAAATTTAATTCCAAATAAATTAATGAAATAAAATGAGACATATAAATCCAAATATATTGAGATTATATATCAAAATGATCAAAAAAATGTGTATATCATTTATATGATATTAACTTTTTCTTAATAATTAAATTCACTAATAATTTTTTAATTATAATTAAGGGTAATTAGTGTACCTTTTAGCCTTGAACTTCTTAAGTCATGTAGAATCATAATGAACTATCATTATACT
Organism: Gastrodia elata; assembly: GCA_016760335.1. Classification (NCBI taxonomy): domain Eukaryota; kingdom Viridiplantae; phylum Streptophyta; class Magnoliopsida; order Asparagales; family Orchidaceae; genus Gastrodia; species Gastrodia elata. The sequence continues at coordinate 31,889,823 of CM028678.1, read as the reverse complement.
ATCTGGACACCAATTTAAATATATTAATTTTTGAGCCTTAGAAATTAGCATTTAATTACCTAAAATAAGAATAGCCTCAACTAGGTTCTCTAGACCCCAAGTTGGTTTGAGGCCTAGTTAAAACCACTAATAGGCCAATATTAGATCATGTGGATAAAAATTTGGAAGGGCTATATCCAGCTTATGACTTAGAGTTAAGTTAACATTAGAATGGTTAAGTGTGGTTCTCCGCCACAATGCTTGTTAAGTTAATACTTGACAGACTATTTTTGTATGTCTGTGTTTACATGTAAGTGCATGTGGTTTGCAGTAATATTTGGGATGGTGAGATCCTGAGATTTTATCATCCTCTAGGAATAGTATTGGTTTTGTTATTAAAATGTACTAGAATTCACCAATGTTTAAATGATGATTTGAGTTTTGTTGATAATTTGGTCCTAATCTTAGCAAGCAAAGTTTCTTTGGTAAGAAACTACAGTTAGAGAAAATAGGGAGATGTAGGTTTCAACATGCAACTTATTAAGAATTCGTGTAAGTACTCTTTCATATCAATTTAGTGTTAAATGAAATGAACTCTCTATTCTAATTGAAAGACATAAATTTTTTTGGGGTGTCCCCCAAATTGACTAGGTCTAACCTTGTGCTCAAAGATGAGCATATAAACACTCAATCATGACACTTAGGTTTTCATGAGATTTTAATGACTGAATTCAGCGCTTACATCTAAATCATGAAATCTACAACCTGAGTTTTCCAATCACATGAACTCGATTCCACTAATAGCTCACAAGCATCAATTTTAGGTTTAGCCAAAGAGAAGATTCATTAGGCTACATGGGCTATGTCACATCACCCTATGCATAGAATGCATCTTCCTCTTTGCATAAACCTAAAATGAGCTATGGAGCTCAACTACTGGCTCTCAGCATCACATGCATTAACTTCTCAGCCCAGCAAGATGTTGTGCTGCAACTATCATTATGCACCAACTTCACACATACAATGATGATGAGCAATGGAGCTCAGAGATTATTAAATATTAATGGCTCAATTAATCCACTTAGAATGAAGGGGTTGCACTGACCTATATTGCACATCTAATGTTATCACTAACATTAGTAGCGAGGTTACTCAGCATCAACCCTTTATTCTTAGTGAATTAAGAGCTCAATAATTTTCACAGATCTAAATCCAATTGTTTATCATGATAATCTCACATTAAAATTTACTAATCTAATTCATTCATAATAGCATTTAATTCAAAGATAAAAATACCTTTATTGATAATTCAAGAGTACAACACTTTCTATTTTCTTGATTTGTTACATGCCTACGCTCAACCCTCCCCAAGGAGCATTTAGGCTGCCATTAATGAGTATACATAAAAAAAGTTCACAAGCACTAGAAAGCCTTTACATGTCTTTTACAAGAAAGAATATAAGTTAGAAGGTAATACGATACAGGGAATTGTTGTCGTGTTCATCGGCTTGTCTTCCCTTCTCACAGCTCTTCTTCCTCGCATGTTGTACTATGTCTTCTCTCCTTTAAGGAATAGCTTTATCCTTCCTTGGGGTAGGGTCGAACTCTCCTTCTCTATCTCTTGCAAGAGCTGGTATAAAATATTTCTTTTTTAAGCGAAAATTAGTAACGTTTTCTTAATCTTCAATTCTCCCTTTTATAGACTCCTTGCAGCTATTTTAGAATTAATTTAACCAATAACTCTTCATTTTAATAGTTGTGTTTTCTTTAAATGATTATTCCTTTATTTCCTTAGTAATGAAGAGTTTTTAGCTATTGGCATTTATGTCTTGTTATTGGGAAGAGAATTAAATTAGGCCTTTTCCCTCCACTATGTTGCCTTGAATGTTGTTGGCTAGCAGATTTAATGACAGGCGCTATGGCATTGAGTAGTGCCCATGCCTCTGTTTTAAGGCTGCTATGATGCGCGACAGTGTTTAAGCTTCAAGTTCTATAGCAGTGTAGCGCACGGTAGCGCCAGAGTCTCTGCCTTGAGACTGCTGCAGCGCACTGTAGCATCAGTGTTTTTAGAATTACATTAATTCCTTCAACATACAGCTCCACTGTGGTGCACGGTAGCGCCGAAGCCTCTGTTTGGTTTTGCTGGGGCCCGTGATAGCTCTAGAGCCTCTGTTTGGTTCCACTGCAGTGCGTGGTAGTGTGGTCTATGGATTCTGCTAATGTGTGGTTAAGTTGATATTTCGCTACGACGCGGTTATGCCATTGTCTTTGTCTTGAGACCAATGTGGTGCGTGATAGCATGGTGTTCTCTATCTTTGGTTTGCTATAGCACCTTGGGGCGTGCCGCAGTGGTTTTCTTCTATATTTTTAATTTTCAGCCCAGAATTTTGTTTAGCTCCTTTATGCCATAGATTCATTAAAACACATCAAAGTACATAGGCTCTAATTAAGAAATGTTTGTTTTTATCAACCTATTTTAATATAAATCTTAAATTTGTCACACCCTTATACTTAGTTTCCTTGCTCATCCTCTAGTAAGTACAAAAAATGAATTTTTTTGATTTCTTTATACTACACAATTCCAAAGGATCAGTGTGAAATTTTTTGTCATTTATGATTTGACTCAAGAAAATGAATAAACTACTATGGTGGTCCGAAGTAATAAGTTGGAATGGTTGGTTGCATATTTATATCGTCCACAGGGAACAGTGGTTTTGATACTAAATTCTATCTTTTTTAAGAAATGTTTAGAGTAATCATTTTTTGTTGTTTTAGTTTGGTTCATAGATTAACAATACAAAGCACTTAAATTAAGATACTATGTGATTAAGAAGAGAGAGTTAAGGGTTCATTATGTGACTCGTAAGGACTTAGTGTTGTAATCATTTTCATTGCAATATGATAGTGATTTTACTATGCGTGATCAATCAAGTGAACTTTGCCTTCCTTAGATTGGTCCTCTAATTCCAACAAATTAAAATCTAGTGCACAAGGAGAACATATTAGTTCTACCTCCGCACATAGAGTCTTATGAGATCATAGTTAGTTTAATTTTGATTTCCTATATCTAGGTTACTAAAACATTCTTTTAATTCATTGATCTCTCAAGCTTTGATTCTCACCAATCAGCATCAAGCACTACACATGCAGTTTAGCTAAGGAAGATGATTCATTGGACCCAATGGGCTATGTCACATCATCCATGGGTGTTCAATGATCTTTCCCTCCTTTTACTTTGATGGGTCATAGAGCATGATTGGAGGGGGCTTGGCTCACAATCTTCAACTTTTTGGTTGAGCTTAAGGAGTAGTGCTAATGGACTTGAGAACTTGTCACGTAGCTCTTAGCTCTATTTCTCTCACTCCTTGCTCTATTCCAGTTAATGAGCATTGGAGTGCAAGTCTCTTAATAAATATATATATTTGATAAACATTTTATGTATTTAAATTGAAACATAAGAATAAGTAAACATTAAACTCAAATTTTATTCATTGCAACTTCAACATACAACACCATACTCCTTACTCAGCACATAAATTTAGCCCAACCCTCTCCAAGGAGGGTTTAGCCTTCCATTACATATTAAATACAGCAAGAGATATAAGAGAATATGAACCTTAATATCAGTTCACAGATAAAGAAATCAAGATAGGGATAAGAAATGATACTAGGAACAACCCTGAATTTCTGAGGTTCTCTGTTCTTCTCTTTCCATCTATTTCTTTCTATACATTCCTCCACTAATCTTCTTTCTTAAACTTGCAAGGTCGATCTAAAATTCTTCCTTGGAGAGTTCTCTCCCTTTCTCCAACAACAACCTCTTTTAGGGTCTTAGAATATTGAAAAAATTGGGAACCCTTGTATGGCCTGAAAATATTCCTTAAATAGGGAAGCTCTCAGCCCTTTTGCATTAATTCTGAGTGACTTTTCATCTCCACTTGCTTTAATGCAAACCATTCATGTTTTATTCCAATAATCCATTAGAATTTAGCAGACTTTAAAATTAGTTCGGTTTTCAAAAGGCTGGGGAAGGCCAAATGTTGGAATTTGTGGCCTTCCCTTTGCTATTATTAATGTTAATTCTAGGCATGTTTGCGTTAGCCGCTGTGGCATGTTGCAGCGCGCTGTGACACGCTGCAGTGAACACATCTGGTTCTATTGAATCTGGCTCTAGGTATGCTATTCTACTAAAGATTCTCCATAGCACGCTGTGGCAGCTTCAATCCAAATACTGTTCAGCTGCAGCGGCTATGGCAGCTTCGATCTAAATAATGTTCCACTACTGCGCGCTGTAGCGAGTCGAGTTAATTCAGATTCTCACCATGGTGCACTGTAGCGGTTTGAGTTTTGAATCCACTGTTCAATTGGTTTTTATAATGTTTTAATTAATATTATTTAAATGTCGCCGTGGCTCGCTGTGGCGTGCTACAACGGTTATCTTCCAGGCTGTGTCGGTCAGGCTCCAGGTCTCTTCTTTCTACTCATTTGCCATGGCCTGTTGTAGCGCGCCATAGCACTCTATAGTAGTTTTCATCCAGAATTTTCTCTTTTATCTCCAGCTTGCCTTCTTTCCAATTCTTTCTAAAATATATGAATTCTAATCAAAGTATGCATGTTCATATAGTATTTTATATATTTTTACTCACTTATTTTAATATAAATCTTGGGTTCATCATTGCACATAGCTTTAGTTTCTCTACTGTTATTGCTTTAGTAAGCATATCAGCTAGATTCTTAGAAGTATGGATCTTCTCCAATCTTAGCTGTCCTTCTTCCAACAATGTCTGGATAAAATAATGACGAAGTTGAATGTGCTTTGTCTTGGCATGAAAAGCTACATTCTTCGCTAGATAAATAGTGCCCATACTATCACTGTAGAGCATCACATCCTTCTGCTCCTTGCCCAATTCTATCATGAAAACCTTCAACCAAATCATCTCTTTGCTTGCCTCTGTGATGGCAACATATTATGCCTCCATGGTAGATAGCAACATGATGTTTTGTAGCCTGGTGATCTAGCTCACGGCTACACTTCCCATTGTATACACATAGCCTGTAGTGCTTCTCCTGTTATTAACATCTTTTATAAGATTTGAATCTACATAGCTCTGTAAAATAATGCCAGATCTTCCAAAACATAAAGCTTTGCTTGATGTACCTTTTAGAGAGCTTAGGATCCACTTGATCACATCCCAATGGTACTTCCCTAGGTTTTCCATGAACCTGCTAACCACTCCCACTGCATGGGCAATATCCAGTCTTGTGCAAATCATTGCGTACATCAAGCTCCCAACTACTGAAGCATAAGGAACCTTCAGTATATGCTCCTTCTCTTCTTCAGACTTTGGCATCTGTTCCTTTGATAAGCTGAAGTGACTTGCTAGGGGAGTGCCCACTAGCTTCGCTTCATTCATGTTGAATCTTTTCAACACCTTTTGAATATATTCTTTTTGCGACAACTTCAAAATTCTTGCACTTCTCTCCCTATTGATTCTCATTTTAAGAATCTGCTTGTCCAACCCCCATTCCTTCATGTCAAACTCTTTTTACATCATTTATTTCAGCATTCTTATCTCATCCATATTTGATCCTGCGATCAACATATCATCCACATACAGCAATAGAATGATATAGGAGAAACAGACTATGCTTTATGTAATAACAGTGATTTTCCTGGCATCTCTTGTACTTTGATTCAGACATGAACCTATTAAATCTTTTGTACCACTGCCTTGGTGCCTGCTTCAAGCCATACAGGCTCTTCTTGAGCTTACACACTAGCTCAGACTTTCCTTTCTTCTGAGCCTTGTACCCTTTAGGCTGTGCATGTATAGCTTCTCTTCCAGTTCTCCATGAAGGAATGGAGCTTTAACATCCATTTGCTCCAAATGCAAATCCATAACTGCAATAATATTTAACACAACCTTGATGGATGTCATCTTCATAATTAGGGCAAGGATCTCACTATAGTCAACCCCATGCCTTTGTTGGAAACCGTTTACTACAAGTATTGCCTTATAGCACTTGCTCCCATTTGGCTCTACCTTCACTCGGTCAACCCACTTGTTCTAAAGAGCCTTCTTCCCAATGGGTAAGGATTCCAATTCCCATGTCCCATTTGACATGACTGACGCCATTTTATCATTCATAGCAGAGTCCCACTTGATTGAATCTTCAACTTGAAGTGCTTCTTCCAAGCTTTATGTTTCACCACTATCCACTAAGAACAAATAGAACAAAGAAGGAGAGTACCTCTGTGGCAATATAGAGACTCTTATGGATCTTCTTAATATGGGTGTTTGTGGTTCAACATTGACACCCTCCTGAGTTTCTTCATATTCCGTAATGACTGGCTCAATGCTGTCATCAATCTCTATGTGTTATGGTTCTCCATCTGAAGCATCCTTGGAGTCAATCTTGACACCCATACAATCCTTGTACATCTCACTTTCATTGAAAATGACATCCCCGCTTCTAATGACTTTCGGGTTTTGATTGTCCCCGAATCTGTAACTAAACTCGCCCGCACCATATCCAACAAATGTGCGCTATATTGCCTTATCATCAAGTTTGCTCCTGGATTCTGCATCAATATGCACATATGTTCAATTTCACCTCCTTTCCGATCCATGCTTCCTCGGGAATCCCTTCATTCAAGGGTACGGAGGGTCCCCTATGAATTAAATATATAGTTGTGTTAACGGCTTTAGCCAAGAACTACTTTGGGAGACCCACATCCAATCTCATGCTCCTAGCACTTTTTGTGATTGTTCTGTTCATCCATTCTGCAACACCATTTTGTTGTGGTGCTCTAGGGACTGTAAACTCCCTCTTGATTCGTAAACTCCCTCTTAATTCCTCTCAAGGCATAGAACTCTTTGAACTCCTTATCACAGTACTTGCTGCCATTATCAGCCCTTAAGCATTTTAGCTTTAATCTTATTTCATTCTCCACCAAAACTAACCACTTTCCAAACACATCAAACACATAAGATTTATGTTTTAGATAGTAAACCCATACCTTCCTAGTATGATCATCAATAAAGGTAACGAAGTCTGTAGCTCCACTTATGGAAGATATAGGAGATGGTCTCCAAACATCTGTGTGCACCAACTCCAATTTCTTGCCTTTCTGCTCCCTTACAACTTTAGAGAATGAAACATTCTTTAGTTTTCCCAACATGCAGTTAATTCTACTGACTTCAGCCATTGGAGTTTTCCCTTTGAATGTAGGTATTTCAACCCCTCACGCTCATATGGCCAAGCCTCCGGTGCCCTAGATATGCATCTATCTCTTTTGTAGCTGCAATAGTATCAGATACTTTATTGATCAAGTAATGTGTACCTTCTATATTGCCTCGTGCAATTATGAGTGCACCCTTGCCTCCACGAGTCTCCTGTGAAATAAGTGTTGTATCCCTCTATGGCTAACTGGCTCACAGAGATCAGATTTCTCCTTAGGCATGGCAAATGTCTAACATCCTTGAGCTTCAAAACTGTGCCGCTTGGTAGCTTAACATCTACATCACCTCTAGAAATGATGTCGCATGCCTTATCATCTCCAAGATACACTTTCCCCAAGTCACCCTTGGTGTAACTCTTGAAGGGACTCCTCGATGGAGTTGCATGAAAGGATGCTCCCGAGTCCATGACCTAGGACTTTGTATTGACAAGTGAGAGGATCAATGCATCCTGATCCTCCTCATCTAAAATATTCATAGTGGGGTTCATCATATTTACACTACCACTTGGCATCTTTAGGGTAAGGCAGTCCTTCTTGAAGTGACCTGCCTTCCCACAGTTCCAGCAATCCGACTTTGCCTTTTCGGGTCTTGATTTACCTCATCAATGCATTGATCTAAATCTATTATGTCTCCTTTTAGCATGTCTTCCCCTTATCTTAACATTTAGTGCTGAGGTAGATGCCTCTCCATGAGATTTCTTTCGCAACTCCTCATTCAGCATAAGCCCAACAATGTCATCAAATTTCAACGACGCATTCTCTGATGAATTGCTAATGGCTGTAATCAGCCCATCCCAACTATCTGGAAATAAAGAGAGGGTTAACAAAGCTCGGTCCTTATCATCAAAACAAATGCCCACTGAACTCAACTAGCTCATCATGGTGTTGAACCCATTGAGGTGTTCAGACACTGAATAGCCATCCATTATCTTCATATTAAACAATCTCTTCATCAAGAAAACCTTATTTAAACCTGAGGGCTTCTCATACATCAGTATTAGGGCATTCATGAGATCTACAATTGTTTTATCATTAATAATGCTAAAAACAATAGAGGAAGATAGTGATAAATGAATCAAACCCAATGCAGTTCTATCAAGAACTTTCCATTCTTCATCAGTCATAGTTGTAGGTTTTTTGTCAGCTCCTTTCAATGGAAGATACAACTTCTCTGGTAGAGCAGATCCTCCATCTGCATTTTCTAGAATACAAAGTTCATTTTGCTGAATTTCTCAATCTTGTGTCTCATCTCTTCGGCCATTGCTCCCACTCAAATAGGCAAGCCCTTGGACCAATAAGGTAAGCCTCACTCTGATACCACTTTTTAGTACTGAACCTAAACCTGAATGCTATATTCCGCAATGGAAGTGGTTCGAGAAAGCACGCACACTTCAAAATTTGAAGACTGGGGTTGCATTGATGGTTACCAAGCAATCTCAGAATAAATATGTGGAAAACCCAAGAATGGGAAAACCACAGAGCCACACCACAAGGAAATACACTAGAATAAATTGAAGGTTATAGAGTTACAAAGAGCTTTTCACCTTAGCACAAATGCTCCAACTCTTACTCTAGAATAGAGAGGAGAGCAAGCAGCCACCACATGGAGTATCTCCTCCAACTTGTAAGGGCTAACTTGCATTGTAGCTCTCTTAGGGTTTAGCTTAGAGTTCTTCTCCTCACAGCAGCCTTAGCCTCCAAAATGAAATGCCAACACTTAGGTTTTCTTCTCAACCTATTTGCTTAAGTATCCAGCTAAAAAATAGGCCATAAAAGGTTCAAAATTCCCTCCAATTTGCTTAGGGCGTAACCTCAAAGATGCAGATTTTCGCCTGACACTACAATGCGCCATAGTGCCCGTGTCTCGAGTTGAGACCGCTGCAACGCACTGTAGCACATGCATCTCAGGTTGAACTCACTGCAGTGTGCTGTAGCGCCTGCGTCTTGGGTTGAGCCCAATGCGGCGTGCTGTAGCTCTGATTTCTGCTATGTGCTACAACGATGATTTTTGCTGCGGCGCACTGTAGCACTTGATTCTCAGTTGTTGACCGCTGAGGTGTCAGATAGTGCCTCAGTCTTGAGTAAGAATCGTCTGGGAGCGCTGCGACACATCATGGCGCGCGGGAGTGCCTTTGCTACTCATGGACACTAAAAGGCTCTCCACCACATAACATTATTTTTTCATATCTTTCTTCTAAGGATATCTTTGTAACGCCCTTAATACTAGATCAGGAACCCAATCCAATACTAGGGTGTTGACATAGCACTAGATACTGAATTTGAAGGAAATTGACTTTACATTAATTGCTATGTGGCCAAGAATCTTTGTGAGATGAGTGAGTTAATAATAAAATAAACAAGAGTATGAAGCAACTAGATGCATCCAATCCACTATCCATGCCTAGCAAGTAAAATAAAAATAAATCCATCATGAAAATGAAATAAAAATATCGCATAAATTCAGTTATTACAAACTAAATTAAATGAAATTAAACAAAATTTTGCTCTTCCTCATTAAAGCAGTAAAGAAAGCATAAGCAGATCTTCAATCTAAAAGTGGTTAGAGCTAATCCCAGCTGCACTATCCAGATGATGCTCCTGATCTACCATATTTGGTTTTTAATATGATAGGGCACAACCAATAAAATAAAAATAAGTGATTATACTAAAATGTCTAAGTACATTTTAAGATTAAGCTAAGTTTTAATTAAATTTTTGTTGGATATCACACTTGCAACTTGATAATTAAAAGACTATAAGCGGAGCAGTAAGCATCAAAGTAAGGGTAAAAAGCTATATAAAAATTGTAAGTAAAAGAGTAAGAACTCACAAGCAGGTTTGCTCTAGCTTGCAATAATAAGTAAGGGAAAGTAGGTCTCCTAACAAGGTTAGAAACTACTAAAGTACATATGAAAGCATAAAATAAATGCATGAATATGTTCAATAAATTTTAAGCTAAGTAAAAGTGGCTGAAGCAGTGAAGCATAAAATGAATGTAAAATAACATACATCGCACAAAGTAAAGACGTATTGAATAGTAGAGTAAAGTGACATGAAAGTTTGGATATTTGTTTAAGATCATTGAGACCCTACTCGTGACTGTGCACAGACACGCTAATGGCTAATAGGTTAGCTACACTTAGATTGGCAAATAATCAAGCTAGGGTTTCACATTCTGCACTATCTCTCCTAATGTTGAGGCTTAAATCACAAGTTTACTAAGCTACACAAGGCATCTATCTTAATTAATCCAAGCTTAATCTCACATTTGAAAGTGACACGAAAGTTCAATTAAAAAAATATACTTGTTGTCCTAAGGTATTAAGACCTAAACATGCAAGTTAAGAAATTAAGAAAAATCACATTTATTGAGAATTAGAGGGGCCAAATACCCAAGTTATCAAACTATTGACAAATCACAATAATAATTGCAAATATGCAATCCTCATATCATGAGGAGAAGAATGACACTAAGTAGGTAAAATTCAGATGATATTGAAAAGTTAGGGTTTTTAGGACTCCTAATTGTGATTAAAAAGTGATTAAGAAAAAAACTTCAAATCCTAAATTAATCTATACCATTGTGTTCCTTTTATTTTTTTGAATAAAATAACATATAATTTTGCATATTTTGGATTATTATTTTGCAAGATATGATTAAATAAAGATTTCCTTAATTATCCTTATATAATTGCATACTAAATCATTTATTAAATCCATTAAATCAATTCAACCGTTGGCATTGAATTCGGGGCAGCACCGAAAAGTGGTGCAGCTCTAAAAACCAAACCTGCATGAAAAATGGCGCTAGCATGGAACGCAGGGTGGTGCAGAAGACCACACACCGACCTCAAATCGATCGACGCATGTCTACACAAGTGTGCATGTCGATTTGCGCATGACGGTGCAGTCTGAAGGAGCTGAATTGGTCCGGTTCAGGGAAAGACACTTGGACTAGACATGAGTTGGGAGTCCGCTCTGTCTTCCCAGACAAGAGCACATAGAAGGTCAAGCTAGGGTTTTGTATCCTGGTCATTCCTAGACTACTCACAGTACGACTCGCACGTCGGCGACTTTGCCCATTATTACTGGTGGCCCTTATAAGGTGATCTTTTAGAATCCAAAGGGAAGACCCAGGCAAACACTATGGATGACCAGTGAATCGGGGTTACATTGAACTAACTCAAACTCAATTGACCCCACAGATTAAAAACCCAAGGCTTATAATAAGGGTTCAAAGTAGAATTGAAGATGATTGCAAGATAAAACACATAAATTAAGACATACCTCCTTTGATCAGTAGCCAAATTAGCATTAGGGTTCCTGGCTAAGGTCTATAGAGATTGATTAGTAGTAGGCAAACTAGGTCTTCATGAGCAAGGAGATAGTAAGTGGACAGGAAAAGGAAACATAGGCAATTAATAAGAGCTGAGGAGCCAGCAAGGAGGTGGCCAGCTACGACTGTAGCACAGCCTACGTTCAGCACAAGCGCACAAATTGACTCTGGGCAAGGATGTACAGTCGATACTACTCAGCTATTGAATTGATTTATCAATCTGACAAGTTGATTGCTCTCGCAAATGGCTGTCATCCGATCAGTCCCACAGAAGCATAATATGGCTTAGATTTCACCACTTGGATGTTCCATGCGACGGGATCCCATAATGAATCCCCAATGTTTGTTAATTAGAGGTTGGGATTTTATTTATATAATATATTTAATTTAGTCTAATTACTTATTTATTTAACTAATTTTGCAAATTGCTCAAAATTAAATAACCAAATGGTCTCTAAAAAATCCCAAAAATTCACCCTTAGCTAAATGAGGGGTGATGAACTCAAAAATCTATTTGGATTTTTGATTATAGGTTAATTTAATTATCTTAATTTTCTATGTATTTAAATATTATTAAAATATTCAGGATTAATTGGGTGACTTCCAAACATTCCCAAAATACCACCATAGCTAATTTGGGGGTGAGGAGTTCAATGGTGAACTCTGATTTTGATTATGAGGTCAAAATAAAATAAGTATTTTTAGGTTGATTAAAATAATCTGGAATATACGTCGTTCGCAAATGATCTTCAAATCACACCAAAGTAGAGGTGAAGGCTTCTAATGCTATTATAAGAGCACTAGAAGTGAAATAGAGCTAATTGGGCTACTCAATAATAGGTAATAATACTACTGTTGTTACAAACTCCCCTCCTTAAAAGAGGTGTCATCTTTGATGCCCAAGCAAATTTAATATAAAAAATGTACAAAAATGAAAATGAAAGAATGCAAAATACCAGATTTAGAAAAGAACATTGGGAACTTCTTTTACATATCCTTCTCTTTTTTTCACATGGCTTCTTCAACTGAGTGATTTTGCCAATGAAATTTAACTATATGGATACTGTAGTTCCTCAATTTCTTAAGATCTTGTCCCAGAATTGCAATACCTTTAACGATGAAACTTAGGTTAGGATGTAGTTCGACTGCAAGAATCTGAACTTATTGACTTGGGTCAAGCAAGCACCTTCTCAATGATGAAATGTGAAACACATTATGCATGACTAAAAATTCTTTAGGTAACTCCAACCTATACGCAAATGTTTCAACTTTTCCAATCACTTCGAACGGTCCCAAATATCTTGCACTCAATTTTCCTGACACATCAAAATGTTGCACACATTAAACTAATTTTCCGATAAGCACGCTCTTCAACCTCAAACTTTAATGGACGGTGGAAAGCATCATGATATTTCTTCTATCTATGCTGAGCAATCACCATATTATGCTTAATAAAAAGAATATTTTTTTGTTGTTCTCCTCAATCAGTTTGGAACCATATAGCTAAGAATCTCATACTTTAGTCCAAGCAGCATAAGTACTACACCTTCTACTATATAGTGCTACATATGGAGCCATGCCAATATTGGACTGATAACTATTATTATAGGCAAACTCAACTAAGATGAGGTGATCTTCCCATGATCATCAAAATTTAAAACACATAACGTAGAAGATCTTTTAAGATCTAATTCACACTTAGTTTGACCATCAGTCTGGGGATGAAAAGAAGTGCTCAAAGCTAAAATGGCCACTAGGTCTTGCTGAACAGCATATATAAAACTAGAAGTAAATCTACTATCTTTATCTAAAACTATGCAGTTTAGTGTACCATGCAAACATATTATCTACTTGATGTAGAGCTTGGCTAGCTTCTCTACAAAATTAGCTTGACAAATAGAAAGAAAATGAGATGATTTGATGAGTCTGTCAACAATCACTAAAATCACATCAGAACCCATCTTATTATTAGGCAAACCCATGATGAAATCCATAAAAATGTTGAACCACTTCCATTCAAGAATATCCAATGGTTTGAGAAGTCCACCAGGCTTCTTATGCTTGCTTTAACTAAGGAACAAAAATGGCATTCAGAGATAAAAACAACAATGTTTCTCCTCATGCCAGAACACCAAAACAACTTGGATGCATTGATTGCACACCGAACCCCTTTAGGGGGAGGTAAGGAATGGCGAGACCTTACTCACCCTAATCGAGCCTCTTGAGTTTACTATGGGGAGTAAGCTCTCCTCACAAAGACTACACTATCATAAAGTCTCAAGCTAGTGAGACAAGACTACACTATCACTCACAAAGATTACACTATCACTCAAAATGTTCGAGACCTGAGATAAGAGGGGAATTGGGCTTGGGCCCAAGAGGGGTAGATGCGAAATAGTTTTGTTTCAGGCAGTTGGAGTTTAGAGAAGAGTGGGAGATAACATGGATTCACCGTACATTCAACATGGATAAGCCGTTCGGGTTGTCAGTGGACCACTTGGTGCAGGGAGTTTGGGAATAAAGATGAATAGTGCTAGGGTTTTCATTTACCGTTCAATTAAGCGCAAATTTGATGGTCGATAATCAAGTATGGCTCGATTAAAATGGATCTATCAGATCAACAGAACAAATGGCTAGATTACACTAAGGATGTAGTTGCCATATGGACTGAGCCACACAGTGGATTGCTCGCTGTCTACAAAGCAGATTCAGGCAATCAGCTAACTGTTGGAAGTTTATTATGCAAATATTAATTTTGGTAAGCCCTTTTATGCAATTTTTTAATTTAAATTGAATTCAATTTAAGCTTAAATGACCTCCAAAATTATTGAAAAATTCACCCATAGGTAATTTGGGTGTGAGAAATTTAAAAATGCAATCATATTTTAATTTGAAGATCAATTTAAATTAACTGATTTTCAAGGCTAATAAATCTACTAAATGATCAATTGATCAAATTGAGCTGTAATAGATCCCAAATTTTTAGGGTTAGGTCCTAATGATAATTAAAACTTAATGGAATAAGAATTCGGACTTAATTTACTCCATATTAGTCATAGTAACAATTTAAAATTGTTACAGACTCCCCCACTTAAGAACGATGTCGTTATTGACATCACCTAAGCGGAAAAATGAAAAAGAATAAGAACAAAAGTTTTAAAGGGGCTTAGAATAGTACCAGCATTCTTGAAAATATTTGAATATTTTAATCGCATATCCAATTCTTTCTCCCAAGTGGCTTTATTAGCACTGCGATTCCACCACAAGACTTTAACTATAAGAATAAGTTGGCTTCTGAGCTACTATTATCTTTGCCCATAATTTTGATAGGTATTTTGGAAAAAGATAAATCTGACTGAAATTTTACTAAAGGAATTGAGATATGATGATGAGGTTCTTAAAAACCTTTTCTTAAAAACACATTGTGCACTGTAAGAAAATCATCTACAACTTTAGTTTGTAAGAAGATGATCTAATTTTGGATAGAACTTCGAAAGGTCCTACATATCTAAGATTGAGCTTGCTGGCTACACCAAATCTGTATACACCTTTCATATGATTGACTTTCAGATAAATTGAATCTCCTACTTTAAATTCCAAGGGACGATGATGGGAATAATGATTTTTACTCTGTCGATCCTATGCTGCCTGAATTCTTTACTGAATGAGTATGACTTTTTTTTTGTTTCTTTAGTAAATTCAGACCCATGCAACTGAAGATCTCTAATTCCAATCAGATAATATCACCTACTAAAGTTAATCAATTAATCAATAGACTTAATTGATATATTTCATTAACCCATAACCAATCTTGATCAAAATAATCAAGATTTAGGGATTTAGAGTTAATCTCCAAAAGTGGAGCTCAAGCTTTGAACCCACGGTGCTAACATCTAAAGATATAGGGTTTCTCATAATTCTCACTCTAAAGATTAAGAATACTAAGGAATAATTCTAATGCTTTAAGATGAAAAATTACTAATATTAAGGATAAGCAATAATTCTTTTAAAGTCAAAAGATAAAATAATCAGACTTGTAACTTTTAATCTTAAATAAGATTCAATCTATTGTGTAATACCATTACTCAATAGAATTGAATAAAACTAGATACTAAAAAGTGAAAATTTAGGATTATTACTCTTAAGAATTTCTAAGGATTTCACTTATGAATTTACTAGAGATTTATTTTGAATCATAATTAATAAATGTCTAATGAATGTCTAATTTGATTATAACTAATTTACTAAGCATTAACTAGCATTAAAAGAGATAGAAATGTGGATTCTAAATCCACATTAGAATCTTAATAATTCCATTAATTAGACATAGAGAAAACTTGGGTTTAGCCTTCAAACCTAAATTCACAAATCTAAAGGATCTCAACTTTGTTTTAAACATTCAACTTACAAAATTTAAGGAAGTGGATATATTTCTAAGTCTTAAAGGCACCTACAACAACCTTTGGTCAAATTCGCTAAACTACCCCTCATTAAGGGTCAAAAATTGGATTTTGAGTTATGGGGTTCCAAATTGAATCTACTCAATTCTAATAGGTTTATTACTGCCTAAGAAAAGGATAATCATCTTAAACATCTAAATTAGACTTAAATTAAGATTAATAAGCCCTAATCAAGATTTAGGTCATTAAGAGGTGATTAACCAAATTAAACTATAAAAATAGTTTCTAAGCTCACCATTGGGTTATATATCACATAAAGAGTCCATAGATACTAAGTTCACTAAATTCAAAGTTTAATTGAGCAAATTTTTCATTAATAAGAGCTTATGGTAATTAAGAAGTGATTAGTGAAATTAATTACATAAAATATTTCCAACCCAATAATTAAGTTCTTCTCTATATAAAAGGAAGACTTAGAGACTTTAATCATGTGTTTTGGCTAAGAAATTAGATTAATATTTGCTAATCAAGTTTCAAGGGAAATTAGGCTAAATTAGAAAATCTAATTACAAAAACTAAAATTTTATTGCAGTTTATTGTTCCTTGCATTCTGATCAAAATTGTATATTGGATGATATTATTTGGATTTATATTGAGCTTTTTTATTTCATTAATTTAGTTTGAATGTTTTCAATTAGTGAATCAAAGATACCTGATTATTCATATGAATTTCCTTAAAGAGATTAAATACAATTAATCGGTTATAATCCACAACCCATAAGCAAAAGGTGCGAGTCGGGGCCGACCCGGCCCAACATTGTTCCTTTTCCACATGATAAATCTCTGACATTAGCCACCTAGGGCCAGTCTCAAAGATCAAATTCTCGATCACTAGACCACATCGTGACCTCGATTTGATCACTAAACCTTCTAATGATCGAGACACATCTAATGCACTATGAAGCCATAATCCCTAGGGACCTACTAGCCCCAAATCATCCTTGAAAATTTTATATGGTTTACTGTGGGGAGTCAATTCTCCCCACAGAAGCCACCAATTGGCTAGTTCTTGATCTCTACATGTTCAATGTATCGAGACAGAGTGAAGCCCTCCATTGGCTAGGCTTGGGAGTGGCTCAGCAGCTAGGTCCATACTCAGGCTCTAGCACTATGTAGTGATATAGCTCAATCGATTAATACAATGAGTGCACCCTAGCCTTAGCTTTAAGGATTAAGTAATGGATTCAACTGGTTAAGGGATGCAATTAGGCGAGCAACTAGGATGATTTAGAGTCCTCAATTCTAGTGGAAAGATCTCACTTCCACTAAACAACAGCTCTATCCAAACAACAAGTAGTTATTGTCTGGACTAATCTTATCACAGCCCAAATCCTTATTGCCCGATTAACAAACCTTATAAAAACATTCTTAGCATCACACTATAAGAGCCTAAAGCTTAATTTTTGATAAGCACTTAGCCCACACAGCTCAATGGGAATATAAAGGGTACCTAGATAGTGTGAGCTAGCTAGCTTAGTGCTAAGGTTCTCCCATTACACTTTTACCATAAGTATAGAATGATTCCTTAGCTGCCTTTGACCATGAATTAAGATTTTAATTGGTTGTTTTGCAAAAGAAAGATTGGATTGATAAGATACCGCTAAAAGTTGAATTAAGTGAGAAGGATTTCTAAAACATCTTATTAATGATGATACATGAAATACATTATGGACTGTAGAGAAGTCATCTGAGAGTTTAAGCTAGTAGGCTGTGTATTCTACTTTTAGTGACATGTCAATAGGTTCAATATAACAAAGACTGAGTTTCCCAACTATGTAAAATCTGAAACACCTTTCATTAGACTAACTTTTAAGTATGCAAAATCACCAACATTGAATTATAGAGGACGATGATGTGCATCATGATACTTGCTTTGCTGATCTTGAGCTGCATGAATCCTCTATTGAATGAGTTGAACTGTTCTGGTTGTTTCTTCAACTAATTCAGATCTAAGAAGCTGACCCTTCCAATTTTTGACCAAGCAAGTGGGTACTACACTTTCTACCATATAGGGCTTCAAATGGAGCCATTTTGATACTAACATAAAAGCTATTATTATACGCAAACTCCACTAGCAGAAAATGATCTTCCTAAAAGCCACTAAAATCTCGAATGCATAGATGCAAAAGATCTTCAAAGACTTTATTAACTATTTCTATCTGTCCATCGGTCTGAAGGTGAAAAGCAGTGCTCATGGCCAAGGTAGTTCATAGATCTTGATGCACAACCTATCATAATTTAGATGTGAACCTGCAATTTCTATTTGGGATGATTGATTTTGGGATTCCATGGAGTCTGACAATCTCCTTAATGTAGATCTTTGCCAAATTCTTCAATGAATCAGTTTGTCAAATGGGAATAAAATGAATTGACTTGGTTAGTTAATCAAAAATAACACAAACTACATCAGTTCTAGACCTTGATTTAGGTAATCCCACAATGAAGTCCATTGATATGTCGAACCATTTCCATTATGGGATTTCCAACAAATGTAATAATCCTCCAAGCCTTTGGTGTTCAGCCTTAACTAGATTACATGCATGACACTTCCAAAAATTTTTTCCTTGCTCTTCTTCATACAAAGCCACCAGAAAGACAGCTTTAAGTCTTGATTCAGTTTTTTACTACCAGGGTGAATTTTGTATCCAGAATTGTAGCCTTCGATATGAATTCATTAGTGCATAGACTTTGGAATACATAGTAGAATCCCTTAAAAAATCACATTTCCACGTAATTGTAGATCATTAGGGTGACCACTTTCAATTTTGGCTCTAAAATTTAGATAGTCTTTATCCTTGGTCTGAGAGATGAAGACATCTCTATGAAAGGTTATTTCCATCGAACTTAATTATATTAGCTTATTAAGCATCTCACCTCTAACAGGCTCAATGCATAGCTTACAGAATTCTTCAACTAAAGGACTTTTAGTGATCATGGCGCAGAGGGTAGTACGATGACTAAGAGCATTAAGTATAATATTTGCTTTACTAAGATGATGCTAAATACTCAGAGCAAAATTGCTGATTAATTCTAAGCACATTCTCTAATGGCAGTTCAGTTCATGCTAAGTAAATATTTACTATGGGCTCTGACGATTAGTAAAAATGGTACACAAAACACCATACAGATAGTGACACCAAATTTTAAAGGCAAATATAGCAACAACAAGCTCAAAATCATGCACTGGGGAATTCTTCTCATGTGGCTTTAATTGATGAGAAGCATATGTAATGGCTCTTCCTTCTTGCATTAACATGCATCGCAAACTAACTCCAAATGCATCAGTATCGACTTGGTAGCCTAAACCTTCCTTTAGCAGATTAAGCACTGGGGCAATTGAGAGTTCATCTTTCAACTTCTAAAATGCATCTTCTCATTCAAGGCTCTAGATAATAGGTATTGCCATCTAAGTCTGTCTAGTTAATGGAGATGCAATCTTAGAGAAACCTTTAATGAATTTTCTATAATAATTGGCTAATCATAGAATACTTTGAATATCAGTTACTAACTTGAGCTACACCCAATCCTAGATTGCTCTAACTTTCTTCTGATATATAGAAATTTCTTGGGCATTAACGACATGACCCAAGAATGTTATGGAATCTAGCCAAAATTTACACTCTGAAAACTTTGCATATAATTGATTCGCTTGAAATGCTTCCAACACTGCTCTTAGTTGATCTTCATGCCCTTTAAGAGTTTTGGAATAAATAAGAATATCATCTATGAAGCTAATGACAACTTTATCCAGAAATACCTCTAGGACCCACAACATCAAGTCCCTAAAAATTAACGACACAATGGTGAGTCTAAAATACATCACAAGGAATTTATAATAACCATAACGAGTGTAAAGTACTGTCTTTTATAAATTAGAGCCCTGTACTCATAACTAGTGCTATCCTGATTTTAAATTGACCTTGGAAAATAAAATAGCACATGAGAGATAATCGAATAAGTCATCGATCATAGGCAGTGGATATTTATTTTTAATGATTTCCATGTTTAACTCACCATAATCTATGTGCATACATATAGGTCCATCTTTTTTTTTGATATGCTGAACTGGCTCTCCCCAAGGAGACATGATATGTCTAATAAAACCTTTACTTAGGAGCTCTTGTAATTGCTTGTTTGGCTCTTGGAGTTCCTTAGGTGTCACTCTGTATGGAGCTTTAGATATTAGTTATGTTCTAGGAACTAAGTTGAACGAGAATCTACTTCTCTCAAAGAAGGTAAGCCAGGCAAGTCTTCTGGGAACACATCGGCAACTTCATTCACTACTTTACTTTCAGCAAGAGGGATGCTTTCCTTTAATTTGCCCATCATTGTAATGAGATAGGCATCACATCTTTTATTGATTAATATCTCAGCTTTATTTGCATTCATTAAAGATGCTTTCATAGTAATCTTCCTTATAAAGTTTTTTAGCTTACGTAATGCCTACTAAGTCAATTCATATTGAGTATAATATTGAGGTTGGATAAGCTAGAACAATTTGCTTAAATTTGAATGCTTGATCATTTAATGGAATTTTGATATCATAAAATCTATGAGCATTGAGTTGGGCTCCGGAAGAAAGTTCAAAATTTAATGATTTTGCCAACTTATATGAAGGCAGATTAAGGGTTTTAGCAAAATGTTCAGAAATAAATGATTGACTAGCCCCATTATCGAATAACACTATTTTTGGTTTCTAATTTAAGCATAATGTTCCTATAATTAATTTATTTGAGGTATTAACTACTTGCAATAATGAAATATGCAAGAATGAAAATAACTTTTGCAAAAGAAGATAGTTTCAAAAATGTGTACCTAAATCCACAATGTTGTCTATTGTAGTTTTGATAGGAGTTTCACAAGTAGGACCAGTAGGATGGTTATTTTCTTGCTTCCTGGAGTTACACTAGTTTTGCATTTTGGGAGCAGTAATTTGCTTCTTTGATTGTTCAAAAACATATGCAGGAGAAGGTGTCATTATCGCCATTCTCGGTCTCTTTTATTTATAGGCATGACACAGAAAACTTGGTTTCGCTATAAATGGTTAATGCAAACACCAACCATAGTTTCTTGTTAAGTACACTAATAAAACACGTGTCCCTGCCGAATATAAGTTAAACAACAATGACTAAGTGATAACACTTACCGTAGGAATGGGGTTTATTGCAACCCTTAATTAATTCTGATGAAGAAGCAGCTTCAATTTGGTAAACCTTAGCATGATGCAGTATGTGCCTTTTAAATGCATTATGGTAGTTAGGCATCTCGTGCATCTTCTGCTTCAGATCTTTTTCTGATTGGTGGTGCTCCATCACTCTTGTTATTTCCATGACTTGGGAAAAGTCAATACGATGTAAAGGAATAACATGGTCTTTGATAGAGTCCCATAGACCACTCTGAAACCAATGGCATCTTATAGCTTTATATCTAATTAAGTTGAAAGCAAAGCCAGTTAATCTCCTGAATACCATCTCAAAATCCAATACAAGACACCCCCTTATTTCATTCTTAGAAAGTGTCTTTAATGATGTTTTGTGTAGATAGAGGAATAAATTCTACTCTGAACACTTCCACGAATGTTTCCAAGGAAATATCCTTGATGTTGTAGATGGTGTAGTGAGAGTTTCTGATGCTGTCCCACAAGTATTTAGCTTCTTCTTGAAATAGGTGCACCGTGAGATGGATCACCTTGGAATTTGGACATTTTATAATTGTAATTTTCTTCCACCATCTTGAGCTAACTAGTTATGTTCATGGGGGATAGATTCCCTCTGAAGGTTGAAGGTCTTAACCTTATGAAACAATGCAATAGTCCATCAGTGAACTGATGAGAAGTGTGAAGGGTTTTAATTACTGACGCTACTTTATTGGTTGCTGAAATTTGTGTTGAAATCAACTTTTGAATAGATATTTCTTCTGAGTTAGGTTTCTAACAAGGCAGTTATCATGCTTCTTAAAAAGTTAACTTCTTTTTAGGTGCTATTATTTAATAGATGTAGTTGTTGAAGGGGATCCTAGATTCATACTATTTAATGAAGGACAATTCATTATTATAGATTGAGAAGGGCAATAGGATACAATTTAACATTCAAGAGAAATCATTTAAGTCTCTTTACTCAATAAACCATTGAGAATTACATGGGAAATGGAAATGCAAAATTATGAAACAACGAACTACTATGGCATACTATGGAATATACAATCTGTGGCGGCCCTACCCCACCATGGTCCTGTTAACTCTTAAGTTGACATGATTACAGTGGAGGGGTCACCAAATAACAAGATCCTTACTTATGATTAGATTAGGCACACGTCCTAACCAATTATAATTAAGGAGTTTACCATTTAAGAATTATTTCACTAAATAAAAAGTAAATAAAAGCAGAGTGCAGAAGCAAAAATAATAACATACATTCAATCACAATACAGTAGTAAGAACATACAACTTAGAATAATAGCAGTAAAAGAAATTACAATTTAGACCTATATTATTACAACATTTTTAAAGGTAAAAGCTGAAATGAAAATTACAACACTTAACCTCACAAGCAACAAAAAAAAAAGAACTAAAGGAACTAAGGGTCTTCAATAGATCGAACCTCCTCCTGAATTCGGTCGTCAGAAGGCTCCACAATCTCAAATAGCATAGAGTCTACCATTGTCGATTTCACAATGATAGGGCCCCTGCTAACATAAGAAAAATCTAATTAGACAAAATATCTAAGTACATTTTAGGCTGCAATTTGATTATGATAATTTAGATATCACCATACACTATACATTTAAAATAAGTAGTAAATGAGCAGAACACATGTGAAAGAGAAAGGCAGTTATAAATAATAAGTCTATAACTTAACAAAATAAGAAGTAAGCACATACCTCCAAGTATAGCTGCAATAAGGTTAATTATAAAAGAAAGACTAAATACTTGAATTCCATCTCAAAATCCAATACAAGACACCCACCTTATTTCATTCTTAGAAAGGTATCTTCAATGATGTTTTGTGTAGATAGAGGAATAATTTCTACTCTGAACACTTCCACGAATGTTTCCAAGGAAATATCCTTGATATTGTAGATGGTGAAGTGAGTGTTTCTGATGTTGTCCCACAAGTATTTAGCTTCTTCTTGAAATAGGTGCATCGTGAGATGGATCACCTCGAAATTTGGACATTTTATAATTGTAATTCTCTTCCACCTTCTTGAGCCAGCTAGTTATGTTCATGGGGGACAGATTCCCTCTGAAGGTTGAAGGTCTTAACCTTATGAAACAATGCAATAGTCCATCAGCGAACTGATGAGAAGTGTGAGGGGTTTTAATTACTGACACTACATTATTAGTTGCCGATGTTTGTGTTGAAATTAACTTTTGAATAGATATTTCTTCTAAGTTAGGTTTCTAACTGGGCAGTTATCATGCTTCTTAAAGAGTTAACTTCTTTTTAGGTGCTATTATTTAATAGATATAGTTGTTGAAGGGGATCCAAGATTCATACTGTTTAATGAAGGACAATTCATTATTATAGATTGAGAAGGGCAACAGGATACAGTTTAACATTCAAGAGAAATCATTTAAGTCTCTTTACTCATTAAAACATTGATAATTACATGGGAAATGGAAATGCAAAATGATGAAACACCAAACTACTATGGCATACTACAAAATATACAATCTGTGGCGGCCTTGCCTCACCATGGTCCTATTATCTCTTAAGTTAACATGATTATGATGGAGGGGTCACCAAATGACAAGATCTTTACATATGAATAGATTATGCACACATCCTAACCTATTATAATAAAGGAATTTATCATTTAAGAACTATTTTACTAAATAAAAAGTACATGAAAGCACAGTTCGGAAGCAAAAATAGTAACATCCATTCCATTACAATATAATAGTAAGAAAATACAACTTAGAATAATAGTAGTAAAAGAAAATACAATTTAGACCTATATTATTACAACATTTTTAAAGGTAAAAGCTGAAATGAAAAGAACAACACTCAGCCTCACAAGCAACAAAAGAAAAGAACTAAAGCAACTAAGGGTCTTCAACAGCTTGAACCTCCTCTTGAGTCTAGTCATCAGAAGGCTCCACAACCTTAAATAGCTCAGAGTCTACCATTGTCGATTTCACAATGATAGGGCCTTAGCTAACAAAAGAAAATCTAATTAGATAAAATGTCTAAGTACCTTTTAGGCTGCAATTTGATTATGTTAATTTAGATATCACCATACACTATACATTTAAAATAAGCAGTAAATAAGCAGAACACATGTGAAAGTGAAAGGCAGTTATAAATAATAAGTCTATAATTTAACAAAATAGAAAGTAAGCACAAAATTCCAAGTATAGCTGCAATAAGGTTAATTATAAAATAAAGACTAAATACTAATATAACAAAAAGGAAACTCAGCCTAAACATGCTTATGATCAATATAAACTCATGCTAATCAACATAAAGTAAAAGCACATATGAAACCATTAAGTAACTGAAAGTGAGACTAACATCCTATAAATATAACCAATAAGTAAAACTAGCATCCTATAAGTGCTGAAATGTAGATTGAAACATAAAGTGTGAAACTGAAACTGCTATGACTTAATCAAGATAATCAAACTTAAAGTAGAAATGCACTTAAATTAGTATTGCCAACAAGGGGGAAAAGGATATAAAGTCTAACAAATACCATCCTAGCCAATCATAGGTCTAGGCTTGGTTAAACTTACTTTAGGCAGACAAATACCATCTTAGTCAGTCATAGGTCTAAGCTTGGCCTGTACTAAAGTATAGGTATGAAAAAGGCATACTAATTAGGCTACATTCTAAATAACCATAAATTTATTAAACCACACATTAATAAAGACATATGCCAATGCTATTATACAAATTAAGTTTGACATGAGATACTTTTCAAATGTCTTATGCCTAATACATGTGACCAAGGTATAAAGCTCAAAATAAGGTAAGCAAAGTATCAAATATCAAAGTGAGCAAGAGACTCTACTAGGACACAGGTGATATCTAATGTTATCTAATTTATTTGTTCTATTTACTATAAGTTACACAAGTTTATAATCTCTAATTCATACTATGGAGTGTAATTTAGATTTACAACCTTATAGGTTGAAAATAATTATGAATAGATAGGTCCTAATTATAAATAAATCGATGTCGACTATATAAGTCTAAATAAATCAATCAACTTAGTTTATTTGTTTAAGCAACTCAAACCCATATTGATTAAGATCAAATTAATATGGATGTATTAAGAATTAAACTCCAAATATTGGGGTTTAATTACTTAATCCAAAGGTGATCCTAAAGGACTAAAGTTTAAAACCCAATTTCACGAATTAAGGTTTAAGGCAAATCTTATTAAGTAAAGTCACACTTAATAAGATAGATCTCTATTCTAAATTTTAAGGTTAAAAGATCAAATAATTATTAATAAATAATCAAAATTAAGGCTTCACCTATTGAGTAACCCAATTTACTCAACAAATGAAATCTATCATAAGAACTAATCCTAACTCTTAAGAAAAATCTTAAGAAACTAAGATAAACACTCAAGCTCTAATCCTAACTAATGTTATAAGCAAGATTAAGGATAGATTGAGGAGGTTTAGAAAAGAGTATGATGTAAGATGAATCTCACATCATATAGCTAAATTTACTTATGATTTCTTTGAGGAAGAAAATTAGGGTTTAGATTTAAAATTAAAATTATGGTTTAAATTAATAAAATTTTATTTTGAATTACCTTACTTACTGATTTTAGAGATTAAAACATGAATCTAGGGTTTAAGAACACTTAAACTTAAATTTGAGCAAAAAAATTCCCATGGGTTTAAGAACACTTTATTTTTGAGCTTTTTGCCCCTCCTTAAGGGTCTAAAAAATCTACTTTTTTGATTTAAGGCTATAAATTAGAATTTTCAATGGCAAATAATTACTTACTGTAGAATATGAGGATAGACAATAGGTACATCTAATTTGGATAATTATTAAGCCTCATGAGATCAAAATATAGAATTTGACTCATAGGGGCAATTTGGTAATTTTATTTAATAAACTCTAATTTTTCTATCAGTTTATTAAGGATTACTATCTAAAGGTTCCATAAAACCTAAAATCACTAAATTCTGATAAGTATTGGCTAGGTTATAGCCAAAATAAGTTTAGGGTTAATTATGGAAATTAAGATTTCATAAATGGGGTAAAAAACCTAACTTTTTCATTTGATATTCAAAATCAGCAAATTCAGTGGCAATAGCTTCCCTATAACTCACTGATTACTTTAATTAGGAGTAGACACAATTGGGACCTCTTTTGGTCAAGTAATGACCTAATTAAGGTTAATAGTGATTAGTAAAATCAATCACATAATCACTAAGCCAATCACACTACTAGGTTCTAATATACTCTAGTAACTATTAGAAACTTGAATCACTCAATTTGGATCCCTAATTTTGCTAATCTTTACTAATCAAGATTTAAGGTGATTAGTCAGTGATTAGTGAAATTAATCAAAAAATAATAAAATTAATTTGACCACTATATTCTAAACTATACTAGGAACTATCAGCAATTTGAAATTCTAATTTTGGATAATTAAGGAGTTTAATTTTCACTAATTCATTTCTTAGAGTAATTAGACAAAATTAAGAAATATAATTACAAAAACAAACTTTTCTTATATATTAGTATTCTACACATTCTCTTGATTAAAATGATATATTGGATAATATTATTTGAAGCTAAATTAACTAAGTTATGAATTAATTAAATTTTAGGATTAAGGGCTTTGATTAGTTTAAATGATAATTAATGAAATTAATCTCCAAACAGAAAATTAATTGCATAACATTAATCCTTGTATTTTTCTGATCAAAATGATATATTAGATCACTATGTTTGGAATTGTAATTACAAAATTATTAAGTTTTGCAAATTTGAAATTGATTGAATATGCAGCCACTCAAAAATTAAAAAAAATTGAAACTTTAGGATCAAATTTCTCTCTACACAGATCTCTTCACGAGGTGTACCATATATCAATGAAAAGCTCTCATCAAGACCTTTCTATTAATACCAAATACTTCTCATAATTTTGCAGATAAATTAATAAATTTCAAGCCCTAATTCAGGCTTAAAGAAAAATAGAGGGTACCTTTAAGATTTGTTCTGGAATTTAAATGAAGAAGATGAAATTGCTACTCTGCTCTAGGATAAATCCAAATAATGAAAATCGGACTTGATGTTGAAATGAAGCTAAAAACAAGATATTTTGGGATCCTAAAGCGGTGGCAAAGCCACCTCATCCACCGCGCATCACAAAGAAAGCCATGTGAATTTTTTTTTAATTATTAATTATCAATTAATTATTAATTATATTTTAATTATTCAAAATTAAATAATTAAACAACCTCTGAAAAATCCTAAAAATTCACCACTAGCAAATTTGGAGGTGAGAAACGCAACGGCGAAGTCGGATTTTGATTTCAACGAGAATTTACTTTTCCTATTTTTATAATAATTTAAATATATTAAAATATTCGCCAAAATTTTGACGACTTCCAAAAATTCTCAAAATTTCACCTTTAGCTAATTCAAGGGTGAGGAATGAAATGGTGAGATCAATTTTTTTTTTGATAAGTATTTAATTTTCTAATTTTTGGGATATTTAAAATATATTAAAGATATTCGCTAAAAATCCAACGACCTCCAATTGCTTCCAAAACTTCGCCCTTAACTAATTTGGGGGTGATGTGCACAATGGCGAAGTCAGATTTTCAATTTGAGGTCAAATTTGAAATTTCCAAAAGTAAGATTTGATCTATTTGACTTATAATTTGGACTAGGTCTTTGTGGTGAACTCCTAATGGCATAATTAGAGTACTAAAATCACATTCAGGACTTGATTTAGTCTTGATTACCTAAGTAACAACATGGGTTATTACACAATCACTCATCATAAGACTATCAGAATAACACTAAGTAATCTAATATACTCTTTGGTGAACACAAGACAAAAATTAGCATAAGTAACAGCACAACATTCTCTTTTGCAATTTCTTAGGAGTCTCCAATTGATGGCATTCCAGTAGTCTTCAGCTATATCTTGCAAGAAAAAGACTACAAGTTGAAGACAAATATGATCTAGGCATTCTATAAAGCCTAAAGTTGAATTTACTCAGTTTAACCATTCTTTGGCTAGTATGGGAAAGTAAAGTCCTATAAGGGTTTGATACTGAAGAAGCTTGATGAGTACTAAAAATCTTATGGCCGATACTTCTTCTATGATCCTGCCACAACATTGACCAAGCAAAAAGTGTTCCTCCTAACTAACTTCGAATCATTGGGTATAGTAATCGAGTTATGACATTCCAAATTCCATAGGCCTATAATATCTTATAAGAGTTCTTAAGTTACTAAGGTTTCTTACTTGAGTAGTTTAAGCATTTTATGAAAATATTTACAATTCATACTTTTCATTATGAGTTGTTGAGAATATGGCACCTGTGAATGTTATATTTAATGACAGCATTACATAAGTACAACCCATTAGGTAGATAGGAATGCAAATTCAAATCTGACAGCTTATAGTGTTATTTGATACTATGGAGCCCCAACCCTTATGTGGTCATTTTAACACTAATATTAACATGATACAATAGAGTGGTCATGACATGGTAGATCCTCAATTATTGTCAGATTACTTTTTTCCATAATTTGCTAATAACAGCAAAATTTGCCACCTATTTCTGTAATTCATCCATCAAATATGCGTACTTAAATAACAGAGTGGAAGTAAAGTATGCAGAATCCATATCCATAATGCATAAGTAAATTAATATAGCTCAACTCATTATAAAAGTGCAAAAAAGTAAAAAATACATCCAAATCTTGAATTATTACAATATTTAATAAAGTTCAATTGATTGGAAACACTCTTCCTCACGAACATAAATAAAAACTATCTTAAGCCTCAACAGTAGCAGGAAGGTCTTCCTCTTGGCTAAACTCCTCACTTAAAGCTATCTCTACGAACAACTCTGTATCTAACATGTTAGTTTTTACATGTTAGGGCCCCAGCCAAGAAAACAAAAATCTTGCGTTAGACAATTGTCTAAGTAAATTTAAGGTTGCTTTAATAAATTCTACATTTTTAGGATATCACAATTAAATTGAACATCAACAATAGTAAGCATACGGAGCAACAAGCCATAAGAAAATAGGAAACTATAAATAATGCATTTATAATTTGTCAAAGGAAGTATGTAAGAAACATACCTCGAACTAGAAGCTGTAATAAGGCTAGGCATATATACATATAAATTATAATGTAATCCTAAAGTTAAGCAAAAATAAAACTGAAAGAAATCCTAACATGCACATGATCATTTAAAAGTGAGCTAATTAAATAAAAAATAAAACTGAATTGTGAGACATATAAGTAGACTAAGTCAAGAGATTCAATCAAGACTGACATCCTAAATTGTATATAAGCAATAGTAAGAGATTGTACAAAAGCTAAAACTTAAGAGAAAGTTTATAGAAAATAGAAAATAATATGTATAAAGTATGATATCAAAAAATTGGTTAATTAAGCCACTATAACTGTCATGTAAGTTATTTAGCTTCTAAAAGCTAAAGAAGAAAAGTTGAACTGTAATGAAGAGGCAAAAAATATACATGCAATTAATTTTAGTTATTTTACTTTATTTCCATGAACACATTCAAAAGTAGCTGAGGAGTTATCTGCAAGACTGAAGTGAGTTCTTGAACTAGAAAAAACTCTCCCCAATGAGTACGTACCAAGTATCTTTATTTCTCCTTATCACTTGTTTATTGGTAGTAAAGTTTATACACAATCACCCATCTTAATATGAACCAGATGCAAATATTATCCTAATTTTCTATATTTTTATTTCATGCATCAAATTCATCTTATATGATTTGTTCAAGGCAAAAAGGCTCAAAAATAAAGAGTACAAAGCAACAAAGTCTAAAGTAAGCAAGACTCTACTAAAACACATGTGAATATATTATTATCTAATTTACCTGGTCTATCTATTCTGAGATAATATAAGTTTAGAATTTCCAACATCCTACTATCGAGTAAAATTTTAGATTCACAGCCTTAAGTTTAAACTTTGAACCTAACAAGTTTTAACTCATAATTAAAATTTTAGATTCATAAAGATTAAATAATCAATTAATCGAATTAATTGATATATTTCATTAACCCATAACCAATCTAGATCAAAATAATCAAGATTTAGAGATTTAATGTTAAACTTTAAAAGTGGGGTTCAAGCTCTAAACCTAAGGTACTAACATAAAAAAATCTAGGGTTTCTCATAATTCTCACTCTAAATATTGAGAATACTAATGAATAATTCTAATGCTTTAAGATGGAAAATTACTATTATTAAGGATTGGCTGAAATCATTCTAAACTCAAAAGATACGATAATCAGACTTGTAACTTCAAATCTTAAACAAGATTCAATATATTGAGTAATTCCATACTCAATAGAATTGAATAAAACTAGAGACTAAAAAGTAAAATCTAAGATTACTGCTCTTAAGAAGTTCTAAATATTTCACATCAATTTAATTAAAGATTTACTTAGAATCATAATTAAGAAAAGCTCAATGATTGTCTAATTTGATTATAACTTATTTACTAAGCATTAACTAGCATTAAAAGAGATAGAAATTTTGTTTCAAAATCAACATTGTAATCTTATTAATTTACTTAACATGTGTAGCACCCCACTCCGTTGCCGTGCGCAAAAGAGATAACTTAATCAATTCGGTGGTGGAGCGGTGTGCCACTCGGGAAGGAATATCCAAACTCCCCGAATAACTGTAATAAAAACACTGAAGGCTGCTGACTCAACCTTAAGGGAGGGTTGAGATCTAATACTTAAGATAAGAGTAATATCCTTATCCTTAGTATTAGACAAATACATACATTGGATTTAAAATACAACATGATGAATCCAATATATGTTTAAAATATCAGCATTTCTAGTATGTTGATCCAATCACTATACTAAGTATAAGTAAGATATAAACAGATTGTGAAAGCTAAGCATACATCTAGAAATATTCATCATAAAAACTGAATTAAATATTCATCTCAAAAAAGAAAATAAAATATATCAATAAATTATTACAAACTATTTACTATAAATATAGAACATAGTCTAAATACTGAATTGAAAGAAAGTTTAATAAAATAGTAAAAGCTAGAGGAAAATCTAATATAGTTCCACAAGCTCCTCCTAAATCTCTTGAGAGTCCTCCTGGCCTGTCACAACAAGCTGCTCAGGATCTAGTAAATTGTGGATCCCAAAGATACCATGTATTAGACAATAAGTATAAAATATCGAAACTATGCTAAATAGTTTTAATTATTTACTTAACTTTTAAATAATATAAAACAGAATTGCAGAAAATTGTAAAAGTAACTGAATATTTGAAACTGTATAAAACTGAAGTAAAGTAAAGCTAACTGTATACTGAATATTGAAAAAGAATAAAAATAGTACATGATCTGAAACTGAGTAATAACATGTAAAACTATGCTGTATGGAACTAAAATCATGCATTTGTATATGCAATGATACTGTATGCCACTATTATGCAAGCAAATATTACTGAACTGCTATGAGTTGTACATCCCAATGTCTACAGCATCTGGTTAGGAAATACAGTTTACTGTGATGTCGTTGCATCCTAAGTTTCCTCTGCTAATGTATGCAATATTCTATAACCCATAAATCATTACTAAAACTCATACATCATGCTTATGTTCATGCTCATATCTCTATACTACATGTCTTAAAATCTAGAAATCCCAAAAATGTTTTAAAATTAGATAATGAATCAAATGTTTCTATTATGCATAATTCATCTAAATGGATTCTGACTCCAAGTTATAGTTCTAATAATTTGTTTTACTTAGGATTTTACATGAAATTATCAGTTAGAAAGGTTGTATACACATGGTCGTAAGTTTCGAAGAGTGGTGAATTTAACACTTAGTTTGTTTATAACTTTATTTATTGAGGCGCACCGAGATAAGAGGTGGAACTCTGTTATAGTTATTCTTCCCCAAACTAAGGATTTAGTTCACAGATTATAACACTCTTAAGCTTGGTTGATTTACTCTAGCGAGACTGTATTCTACTAATCCCTTGGGATAGCCCCTAATCATAAGTTCACATTAGAGTGACTCAACCAATCTTGAATATTGCTAGAGTGACTCAACACCATGAATATACATAATCATAACCAACTAATAATATGAGTATTCAGCATTTCTAATTAACACTCAAGGATTTATCAAGGCTATAAATCCTGACTCTAATTGGGTAAATCCTACATAAGGTTCCAAGGATATGACCAAAATGTCACTCAATATAGGTTATTACCACATGGGAGAAATCTCATTCTAATGCTTTTGGTGTATTCTATCACAAGGGTTTAAGATCAACTTATAAGGCTAAGAGAGAATCACTTAATTTCCTACCTCATTATTCCACAAAAGGTCTTCTTAACTCAATGTGTTAACATTTATTAGGCTTTCCAGATATTACATTACACTCCTATAGCAAGATCATTAAGATCTCACACCTCTAACATTTATGCTAAACTCCTAAGTTTTATTTGTTAAGCTTGGATTTATTTGATCAGATCAAATGGTTAGACCCATCTGATCACATCTTATAAAATCAAAAAAATTATTAGGATTAAATCATTTTGTAAATCAATACAGTTTTATATTATTCTCATGCTAAGAATCCTGTATAAGAGAAAAGCCAGGATCTTAAGCTTAGATTCAGATGTTTAAATCACATAAGTTCTTTATTAACCTTAGCACTTCTAATTCAATGATTTAAGATCAATACTAAATTAGATGCATTATTAGAATCATGTCAGTTGAATTATCTTTCAATCAAATCAGTTTATTAAGTGATTAAAAGTTTAGGTCCTAATCAGGCAAGTTAGAGTTTAATTCCTAGCCTTTCTAATTTAAGACTAATAGTTAATTTATAAGTCAATGATAAATCAATGTATTATTGATGACAAACCTCAGATTTGGATTAAGTATTGGCTACTTAATTAAGTTCTTAAGATTTTAAACTTCATTATAGATTTAGTATCAATTTAATCAAATCAAATGATTAAGGTATATGAAAAAGGCTAATCACATTCATATTACTGTTATGAAAGCATAATAATAGGAAATTTCAAAAAATAGAGAGTAATTAGTGCTAATCGAATCCTAAATCAATCTAAATGGATTAGCACCTAATTACAAATCCAACCATCAGAAATTTATGAAACTTGGCATTTACATTCTACTTGTTCAAGTGAACAATCAAAGACTAAGTTTACTAAATTTGAATAATCAAAGACCCTAATTTTACTAATTATGCATTTACAAGATTAGGGCATAATTAAGAATACATTAACAAAAAAATTAATCCACATAGTACATGCATTCTATAAGGCATAAGAAACACAATGGCACCTAAATTATGCAAATTAGTTAAATATACATGCTAATCAACCCTAATTAAGATTTGAAGTATTTAGGAAAAATTAGAAAATCTAACCATTAAAATTTTAATATTATTTTATATTGTGATTCCTTGTGATTTTTTGATCACTTTGGTATATAATATCATAGAGTTTGGATCAATGGATTAAAAGTTATTCAAATAATTTATTCTGCATTTTTCTAATTTATTTTCCCTATGATTAGATTAATTGAATTATTTTCCTTAAGGAAAATAAAACAAATTAATTGGATTTATTAAAACGGGTTCAGCCCGATATCCAAACCGCACTGGTCGACCGGGGCCCGGGGAACCTGGCACTATCGCACAGCACAGGCATGGGCTGAACTAGCCCACACAGTGCCATCATCCCTGATCCTTCACCCTGACCCTTAGCCCGATTAAGGAAACCATAATCAACTAATTCCCATGTATCCATGCCATGGCACAACCAACGGACGGTGGCTACATGTTCACCATAGCCAGGCATGTCGATGGAGACCCAAAGCCTTCTGTGAGGTGGTCTGGCTCGCCCAGACCTTACTCACCTGAGAGCTCCTGCATTGGAGCTACTATGGGAAGATAATTCTCACCACAAAGGCCATTATTGATGCAGGGTTCGATCCCTACACCCTTAAGTAGGTGAGATGAATGGAAGCCCTATGGCCAAAGGGTCTGAGATGGGCTGGATTAATGGGTCCCTACTTGAACCCAATGCGATCAAATGGAGCTAACCCAATTGATCGATATAATTGATTAGATTTGCCCTGAGGCTTATAATCATTCAGGATAGAATAACCTAATCTATGAGTACATTCAGAGAACAAATTATAGGAGAATAGAGCCTACACGACTTAGTCTAGAACATAAGGGTACCTGGGCTAGCGGGTTTGCTTGGATCGGCTGATAAAGAGGAAGGTATGGGCTGCAGAGCTTTAAAAGAGTGCACTTAGGATTCCTAAACACCAGGAATTTCCTGTATTAGTGGTATACACACTAGGGATGCCTAAGGAAGCTCAAGCAGACTACAATGTCAATTTGGGATGGGGAGCTCCAAGTGGATTCAATTAAGCAGTAAGGAGCACAATAGAGGGATCCTGAGGCTATTTATAGTCTTAGGGGGGAGTTAGGATCATTCCAGAAGGGAGGGAATGGGATGGAGGTGGCCCGAGAGCTCGGGTCATGAGAGCTCTCGGAATTACATCTAGGAGTCTATCGGGCCTAAGGACCCATCAATGGAGCTTAACCAAATTGGGAATGTGGCTAACGGCCTTGCTGAGCTGGAAGGAGGAGCCGGGGATAAGGCAAGCTATCGGGGATCCTCAGGATCTTCTCTGTTGGGCATGAGTGAGGTGAAGACGAAGGTCCACAGTCGCGGGAGGGTCCAAAGTTGTCTGATCTATCAATCAGAAGGATGCCACAGTCCTTATCCTCTAGATCCTAATGGACAGATCCAATTTGATCAGAGCCATAAGATCCACGGGGGCGCATCCAACGCTCGATCCGCATTTCTTCGGGATCTAATCCTAGCCCGTCATAAAGAGCGATGGTGAGATCAGTGAGACTCCACTATCACGTGACCTGGGCTCCACAGTGGATTGCCCATGGTCCGTACAGCAGATCCCGACAATTTAATCGGGTAAATGGGTATATTTGCAATTTTTAATTGTTAGAAACCTTAGAGTGCAATTAGACCATTTTAATTTAAATTGAATTATGGTTTAAATGATCTCTAATTTTTACCAAATTCTTATCCCTAGCTAATTTAGGGGTGAGAAAATCAAAAATGCAATCAAATTTTATTTCTGAGATCAAAATATTTTAGGTCTAATTTATGGCATCCAAATTGATCAAATAGCTAATTTGATTTAGAGAGGTCCGATAGACCTCAAACTTTCAGGATTAGCTTGAGTTGGTATTCTAAATACAATGGAACTAGAATTAATGCCTAACTAAATTGAAATTAAGTAGGGTAACAACCTAGGGTTGTTATAATATGTCTAAGAGATTTTAAATTGACTTTAAATATTAATCTTATCAAATTTAAGGAAATGAACAAATTTCTAGGTTTGAGAATACTAATAGTAGATTGTTACTAAGCTTAATCTAGGATTAACCACAACTTTATTTTCATTCCATTGTATTTACACAGTCTTTAAAACATAACCCTCAAATTTTGGAGTCAATCAGAACTCATTAGGTCAAATTGACAATTTTGCCAAATTAAGAATCCTAGGTTATAACCAAAATATTTTGATCTCCAAATCAAATTTTGATTACATTTTTAAATTCCTCACCACCAAATTAGCTAGGAGTGCAAGTTTGGGAATTTTTTAAGGTCATTTAGGCCATAATTGAGTTTATTTAATTAAGGTAAAATTGCACAAATGGGTTCGGAACAATTCATATTTGAATTCTAACCCTCCAATGATCGCCAACAGCCTAGGATCTATTGTGTGGACCTCATGCAATCCGTTGTGGAAATCACACCATCCGACTGTCAAACCCTTTTGACCCAATCACTGGGATCTAATCCGAGCTGCGGGCGTGTGTAGCCATCAGATCACTTCGGTTCAGGTCATCAGGAACTGTGTAATCATAACCATTTTGTGGTTCATATCGATAGATTAGATGGACGATAGTGCTTTTGCACTGTGGATCTTTGTCCTTGAAGAACCCCATCCTCGATAAGGAGGATCTTAGTACTCCCGACTACAGACCTTGTCCCCCACTCCTCCCATCTACGACAATGAGCAATTAGGACCTTCCCTAAGTCAGTTAGGCGCCATGATCGGGCCTCGAAGCCCGATTATCTCCTATTGGAAGTTTCAAGAGATCAACCATGACTCAAGCTTGATTAGTATATACCATTTTGTTCAGACAAATAAGGGGAATAAAAATATACAAAAATATTTTGTTTCTTTGAGCCATTTTTTAAATTTTGCCAAAATAGTCCAATGGAATGATTAGTAAATATTAGCTCTTTTACTGTCCAAATGCCTTAATTTATGTTTTTAAATGTTAATTATGGCATGTAGAATGTATTCCTTATGCTGACTTAATTTTCTTAAATCAATTGTTATCAATATTACCATAATCTCTAAATTGCACGATTAATAATAATTGGGGTTTTTACTTAACTTAATTGCCATATTATAGTCTTTGATTGCTTCTTTGCATATTCAAAACCAATTAGCCATGATGAATCCATTTTTTGAATATTATTCATTAATTTAAATGCTAACCACTTTATAAATGGATTAATGCTAGTAGTCTTGATTATTTTATGATTTTGATTAGTTTAAGTATTCTTGTGATCATTAAACAGTAAGGATCATGTTTGAAACATTATAACTTGATTTGGACATATTTAACCTTTCATCTCTCCTAATTAGCTTAATTAAGTAATTAAATTAAGTAAAATGTGAATTATTGCTGATTCTAGCTTTAATAATGAATAAGTCTCTTAATGATAGCTGTGCATTTCAAATTTGTAGGCTAAAACCTTTAATCATGCCTTTTGATTCAAACCTTAACTAAGCCTTAATTGAGTTCATGAAATTTATCAATCTTAGTTTCAATCATTGATTTTGCAAACATTAATTTGCATGGATTAAATTAATACTAGCTGATTTTGGCATTTTTTTATCCTAGATTAATGAAGCAGAAGATTAGGTCTTAAGATGACTCATATGATTTATTATCTTGATTAAATCTTAAGATCCTTAATCTCCTCCTAAACAAGATAATCAACATAGATATATCTTTAATAAGACCTGATTGATTTACAAAAAATAACATCCCAATAATTCTATAATCTTACCTCACAATTCATGTGTTTATGGTTAAGATATTATTTAAAAGATGAACATGCTTGATTTTGCATCTTAACCTAATGATTGAATTCATAAACCAACATGTAACTATACTACTTGATTTAAGATGAATTCTTGTTAAGTATAAATGTTATACAGTGGTTATAAGCTATAGATCCTTAAGGTATAAAGATAGTCTTAAATTTAAATAAATACTATACCTTGAGGTAGGAAGATGCTGAATTTGTCTTATTTGGGTAGGACCTTAGATAGACCTTAATAACTCTAGATGATTTCTCCTATTCCTAGTGGTAGGATAACCTAAAGATACTTAGATAGAGTTATATTTTGTGGTAACTATCCTAAATTGAATGACTTATATGTCACTTTATTGGAGTCTTTTATGTAGGACCTACCACAATGGAGGATAGATTCATTAGCTTATAAATCCTTGATCATTAAATAGATTGCTAGAATGAGAATGTTAGTATTATCATATGGAGATTTTGGTGCATATCGATAGGATTGATTTGATTCAACAGAGTGAAATTGGTTGATTAACCTTAAATAGAATTGTAGAGTTTCTATCTTATCTTAGGTAATTAGATAAGTACAATTTAGTTCATGGTAAACATCCCAAGTCCAAAGTATGTTATAAGTTGGAAATTTAACAACATTAGTTTGAGAGAATAAACTTTAAAAGGATTCTGTCCCTTATCATTGTGCGCATTGGTAAGTGTAGTTAAACAAACTAAGTGTCTAAAGCCACCTTATTATGACATACTAATCATGCATATGTACTCTTGACATGTGATGAATTAGGATATTATTAAATTATTATATAGATCAAATGTTGAGTTCAGTTGGATTAAAATATAATGGTACAAGCTTATGTAGTTAAACTTCTAATTTGTAAAAATTTTAGGGTAAATGTGCATAATAAATTTAGCTAAGTCCTTAGATAATAAGAAGGAATATTTACTTTTGTTTTTGTCTATTTTTTGGTTTTTAATGATTTTAAAGCATTTGGTTATTAAATTCCTTGGCATATCATGAATCACATAAATATATCATGGCATCAGTGGAGAAATTCTGCTCATATAGGATGTGTTAGCGGAGCAGTTCTACTCACCTAGGATCTTCGGGATATCATGTGACATCTAGGTAATGCATATTTGTGGCATAAAATTATGTGGCATATTTGGATATATATATATATATATATATATATATATATATATATATATATATATATATATACATACATACATATATACATATACAATGGTATGCAACACAATTTTATATTAGTATTTTATTCAATTTCAGTCTCTTACAGATTATTTTGTTTCAGCACCTTGTCTTTTCATTACTATTTTACTTTACATTCAGTTCTTCCAGTTTTTAAGTTTCAATTATTTCAGTACTTTTATGCAATTGTGTTTTGTTTTATTTAAATGTTAATCTCTTTAAACTGTAAAAGAGTATAATGTAGCTTTTGATGTGTTAAACTTATTGTCTAACATGAGGTCTTTCTTTTCTTTTCTTTCGTTCGGGAAACTGACATTTTTGGAATTCGACTATTTGTCAGATCCTGAGCAGTTAGAGGAATTAGCAGTGGGATTCACTCAAAAGATTCAGGAAGAATTTAAGGAGCAGTAGTCAATATAGCTCATATTAATTTGCTTAGTAATTTAGTAGTAGGATTCCAAAATTAGATAAGGGTTATGCCCTAATTGCTTGGATCGGGGGAGGGTGTCATGAGGGAGAGGCACAGTGTGGGTCGGGCCAACCTGTGTCCCGCGCTGTTCGATAGTAACGAGTCACTAGGCCGAGCCAACCCGCATATTTTGCTAACGGGCTGGAACCCGTTTAAGTATATATATATATATATATATATATATATATATATATATATATGAATTATTGTCCTTAAGAAAATTATCTAGAATATTAAAATTGTAATTAGAAAAATCAGATTAAATTAATTGAATAAAATTTAATTTAATTATCCAAATCCTATGAAATTTTATACCATTTTGTTTAAAAAATAATGAGGAATAGGAATACATAAAAATATTTAGGTTTCTGTGAATGAATTTTCAAATTATGCCGAATTACTTTAGAACTTAATTAGGAAAGATTAGCATGTATACTTAGCCAAATTGTATTATTTATGTCTTATTAGGTTTCTTATACTTTATAGAAAGAATATGTTAGGCAGGTTAATTTTCTAATTTATATTCTATTAATTATGCACCAATCTTTGAAATGCATGACTAGTGAATATTAATATTTGTAGTTATACAAATTGTAAACTTAATTTCTCTAATTATTTGTATGAATAAGTAGAACATACTGGCCAGGTTGTATGAAATTTAGAGGATTAAATTTATAATTAAGTGCAAATTCATTTTGGCTTGATTTAGGATTTAGTTAACCTAATTACTTTGTATTTTGATTAATGTGATGTTTATATGCTTCATTAACAGTAGCATGTATGTTAGAAAGCTTAAACTCTAATTCAAATATTTAAATACTTTATTTGATATTAATCAATATTTAAAACTTAATTAACCTATGGAAATACATAATCAAGCCAATAATTGATTTTACATTAATTTGAACATCAATAATAGATAAAAAGTTTATTGATTTTTAAATTAATCAATATATATGTAATCAAATTTAATTTGGTAAAGTTTGGGATTGAACCTTAACTTGACAAGATTAAGTCTCACACTTAATTAATTTGAACAAGATACTTGATTTGGACGCTATAGAAATTGCATAACTCAAATAAACCCTTATTAATTTGCCATTGATCTTAAACTAATAAATTAGAAGTATTAAGATTTATAACAAACTCATGTGATTAATTATCAAAATCAAACCTTTAAATTATAGATTTTCTCATAAAAAAGATCATTACCATAAACTGATTTATTAAATAAGAGTGATTTATAAAATAGTTAATTCTCAATAATTCATATGATTAAATCTCATAACTGTAGCTTAGGCTATAATCGGATGAGTTTATTCATCTGATTTGTATAATCCAAGTAAATAATTTAAACATTGTAAGCTCAAGCAAATTTTTATAACTTAGATTATTGATATAATCGGAATTTATAGCAAAAATATAGTGCTTAAACATTCATATCACCATATATATCCCTATATTTTGAGTCGAAAATGATGCTTTTCCATGTAATTGAAGAAAATAGATTGCATGGGCTGAATTACTAAATTTTGGGATAAAATCGTCGCAGCGCACCGTGGCGACCCATTAAAAAAACGCCTTACCTGGAAGCAGAACTGCAGACCTGGAGAAAGACAGTTGCAGTGCGCCACAGCATCATGTCGCTAAGGATAAATTAAAAAGATACAGATGAGTAATTAAACAGTAATATGCACTTTTGTATGCTGCAGCGCGCCACGGCACGCTGCAGTGCGCCACAACGTCATTTCTCGAGGAATTTTTAAAACTTTATAAGCAAATAATTGAACATATCACGCAACTTTCTCCGCCGCAGCGCGCTGTTGAGACTAAATTTTCATTTTGTAAAACTATAGTTGAACTAATTGAACAGTGATCCTGAAAGTTTGTTGACTGTAGCGCACCGCAGCGCGCCAAAGCGGACGCTGCAGCAACCAAACAAAATAGACACTAACTTACATGCAGGAAAAGCATTTGGAGCACTGCTGCTACAGCGCGCCGCAACGGAATAGGATTTGGAACGCGGTTGCCAC
The DNA here is from genome assembly GCA_016760335.1 of Gastrodia elata. NCBI lineage: Eukaryota > Viridiplantae > Streptophyta > Magnoliopsida > Asparagales > Orchidaceae > Gastrodia > Gastrodia elata. The sequence goes on along the minus strand of CM028678.1, from coordinate 31,848,651 downwards.
AGCACGCCGTAGCAGAACAGTATTAGAAATGCTGCTGCTGCAATGCGCCACAACGCGCCGTAGTGGACGGTCCAAAAATGTCAGAAAACATCAATTAAGGCAGCATGGGGAAGGCAACAAAAATGTGACCTTTTTCCTTCACCAACCTCTAAAAAACAAATGAATTAATCCCTGCTGAATCCCAATAGGTTCAACTAAATAAAAATATTAAAAGGGATTAGATTAAAATCAAGGAAGAGGAAAAGTCATACATCTAAGGCTTTGAGGCTGGTTGCATTCTTATTTAAGGGCCAATCTCAGACCTTGAAAGGGTTCCAATTTTTGCTATTTGAAGATAAAAAAGAAAGGCAGTAGGAGGAGAAAGAGGGAGAAAACTCTCCAAAGGGAAAAGAGGACCCAAAATAGGAGGAAAAGGAAGACTGTAAAGAATGAAGGGTGGAGCTTCAAGAGGACAGCGCAGGAAGAGTAAAGAGAACCCAAAAACCTCCGGGTGATTCCTTGTATTTCTCTTGAACTCCCTTGATTTATTTCTTGCCTTGAACTGATGGCGACGTTCACTTTTCTTTGCATGTAAGCTCTTTCTTATTTAGTAATGGAAGGCTAAAAATCCCTTGGAGAGGGCTGAGATATAGTTATAACAATATGTAAGGGGTAAATGGTGTATGAAAATTGTTGAATGTAATGGAAGAATCATTTTTATTATCATCTTTATTTATTGATTGAATTAATGCTTGGATGAACTAATTATATTGTTTAAATGAACTTGTGTTCCAATGCTCATCTATTGGGTAAGAGCAAGAAAGGTAGTACAAGTAGAGCGAAGAATTATGTGACAAAATTCTCAAGACTCATTTGCACCCTTCCTTAATGGCTCTCCAAGTGATTGACGCTTGAGAATCAAGTTCTCCATTGACCTTGCTCTACTACTTAGCACAGTAGAAGGGATGAGAGGACATTGGGAACCTTAATGGATGACATGACATAATCCATTGACCTAATGTATCCTCTCATCTAGCTAAACTGCATATGATGCGCATGATGCATGGTAAACGGAAATCATGCTCAAGGGATCATCTTAAATAAGATACATCTTTGGTAACTTAGACATAGGAAGTGAAAATTCTATTCAATAAAACTGATCTCATGAGTGTTTATGTGCTAAAAAAGAACCCAAAGGAGTTCTCCTTAAGCACTAAACTTGAACCTAAGTAAATTTCAATAAGAGCTAGGAGAGAGCAAGTCATTTTAAACCAACAAAATGCACCAATGAAAGATTTAGATATAAACCCAACAGAACCTATGGTAAATGTTAGGAGAAGATTGCTTAGCGAATATGCACTTCCCACAATAGAAGGAGTTCCAAATGCCATTATTAGACCTCCTATACAAGACAATAATTTCAAAATAAAACCATCCACTTTAAACATGATTCAAAACAATCAATTTAGTGGGATGGCATCGGATGGCCCGAACGCACATATTTCCAATTTTCTGGAAATATGCGAGACTTTCCAATTCAACGGGTATTCGATGACACCTTGAGACTGAGATTATTCCCATTCTCGCTGAGAGATCGAGCTAAAGTTTGGTTCAGTTCCCTACCTGGTGAGTCTATGAGGATTTGGGATGACTTGGCAAAAAAATTCCTAGCCAAGTATTTCCCACCCGCAAAGACTGCCAGGCTGAGAAATAAAATTTCAAAATTTTCTCAGCAGCATGGTGAGAACTCGTATGACGACTAGGAATGCCTTAAGGATTACTTAAGGTGTTGCCCTCATCATGGGTTACCTTTGTGGATGCAGGTGGAGATTTCTTACAATGGATTAAATGCACCCACAAGGACCCTCATAGATGCAACCACAGGAGGATCATTAAGCAGTAAGACCCTTGAGGAGGCCTTTGATCTCCTTGAGGAAATGGCTAACAATGCCTATCATTGGCCGACTAAGAGGCTAAATTCAAATAAAGTGGAGGTGTATAACGTGAGCGAGTTAAATCAGATGGCTAAATTAAGAAACAAAATTAGCATGTTAACCCACAAAGACTAGAGGAAATGCAACTGGTTTCTGATCATAAGGGAGAAACTGAGGGAGTGAACGCTGTTCAAAGTTATAGAGCCCAATAAATTAAGGAGGGCAGAAGCTTAGAGCATTCTCTAAGGGAATTTAGACCGATACAACCAATTTTATGAACAGAACATATGCAACATTAAATCAACACAAACACACACTTTTGAATAAAGAAAAAGCTATCTAAAGAATTGAGTTAAAAATAAAAGAAATCATGATGCATCTAAATCAACCCATCTTAGTAGGAGCCATAAGGGACTACGGAAATGAATCAAGAAACTCCATAACCTTGAGAAGTGGAAAAACTACACAACCTTTGGTATTAAAAAATTCTGAAAATACTTCTCAAGTGTCGGGAGAGAGATCAATTGAGGAAGAAGAAATCAATAAGGACAAAGAGAAGGACACAAACGAGGAGACTAACACTCAGATGACTAAACCTTCTAATCAAACTCCTCACATCCCCTATCTTCAAAGAATGGCAAGGGAGAAGCTAGACAACCAGTTCCAAAAATTTCTTGAAACTCTTAAAACTCCTCACATAAACATACCCTTCACTGAAGCCTTGGAACATATGCCCAGTTATGCTAAGTTCATGAAGGATATTCTATCAAAGAAAAGAAGAATAAATGAGAAGGAAATGGTAGCCTTGACTGAGGAATTTAGTGCCATCCTCCAGCAAAAAATTCCTCTTAAAAGAAAGGACCCAAGAAGGCTTACCATTCCTTGCACAATAGGAAATTATTCTTTTAAATGGGCTTTAAGTGGTTTGGGTGCTTCAATAAATTTAATGCTATTTTACATATTTAAAAAACTAGGAATTGACTCCTTAAAACTTACCTCTGTCCTCCTCTAACTAGCAGATATATCCATAAAAACTTCCATGGGAATCTTGGAAAATGTTATAGTAAAAGTTGATAAATTTATCTTCCCCGCCGATTTTATTATGTTGGAAATGGAAGATGAAAATCAGGAGATTCCTATAATTCTGGGGAGACCTTTCCTTACTACTGGAAAAACCATAATAGGTGTTGATAAGGGAGAATTGAGTCTTCATTGTGAGGGGAAGGAGGTGACATCAATATACAGGATTCGATGAGGCACCCATTTAAGCCAAATGAGGAGGGTTGGGAAGTAAATGCATTGGAAGAGGTGCTCATTTCTGAAGATATAAAGAAATCCAATTTAGAGGAAGAAGAGGAAGCTGGAATGGATGAGGAAGAAAACAAGATTGATGAGTTGATTCAAGAAAGAAAGAGAACGCAGTTGTCTGTAGATGAACCCCCTGAATTGGACTTGAAACCTTTGCCTAAACACTTAAAATATGTTTATCTTGGGGAGGAAATAGTGCTACCGGTAATAATTTTAGCTTTGTTAACCCCAATTCAAGAGACTAAATTGTGTACGATGTTAAGAGAGAATAAGAGGGCAATAGGACGGAGTATTGTCGATTTGAAGGGCATTAGCCCTACCTTATGTATGCACCACATTGTGCTTGAAGACAACTCCAAACCTTCCATAGAACCTCAATGAAGATTAAACCCACATTTAAAAGAGGTGGTGCATAAGAAGATCATTAAGCTTTTGAATGCTGAAATCATTTTCCCAATTTTAGACAGCCCATGGTAAGTCCTATTCATGTGGTCCCTAAGAAAAGTGGGATAACCGTGACGCTGAATGAAAATAATGAATTAATTCATATAAGAAGGTTACGGGGTGGAGAGTATGCATAGACTATTGGATATTAAATAAGGCAACTAGGAAAGATCACTGTCCCCTCCCATTCTTTGATTAGTTGTTTGAAAAGCTGGTCAAAAACCCTTACTTTTGTTTTTTGGATGGCTACTTATGGTACAATCAGATTTTGATAGCCCCGGAAGACCAAGAAAAAATAACCTTCACGTGCCCTTATGGAACATTTGCTTTCAAAAGGATGGTCTTTGGTCTATGTAATGCACTAACAACTTTTCAAAGGTGTATGATGGCCATCTTTTCTGAAATGGTAGGAGATTTTTTAGAGATATTTATGGATGATTTTTTAGTAGTGGGAAAATCCTTTAAAGATTGTTTATCAAACTTGGGTAAGGTCTTAAGGAAATATGAGGAAACTAATATTGTTCTTTATTAGGAAAAGTGTCACTTCATGGTGGAGGAGGGTATTGTCTTGGGCTACCTTATATCAATAAAAGGAATTCAGGTTGATAAAGCCAAAATTGAGGTTATTGAGAAATTGCCTCTACCTTCCAATGTAAAGGGAGTTAAGAGTTTTCTTGGGCACGCTGGGTTTTATAGGAGGTTCATAAAAGATTTTTCAAAAATCAGTGTACCATTGTGCCGACTTCTAGGAGAGGATGTTGAATTTAAATTTAGTGAAGACTGCACAAAGGGATTCAACGCATTAAAATCTGCCCTCATTTCAACCCCTATAATTTCTACTCCTAGCTGGGATCACTCCTTTGAAATCGTGTGTGATGCTAGTGATCTTGAGGTGGGAGCAATTTTAGGACAATGAAATGAAAAAATTTTCTATTCCATTTATTACGCAAGTAAGTTAATGGATGAAGCCCAAAGAAATTACGCCATCACTAAAAAAGAGCTTTTAGCAATTGTTTTTGCCTTCAATAAATTTAGGGCGTATCTTATTTGATCAAAAACAATTGTATACACAGATCATGCTGTGATCAAGTATCTTATTCAAAAGAAAAAAGCAAAGCCAAAACTCATATGTTGGGTTTTGCTTCTACAAGAATTTGACTTGGAAATCCGTGACAAAAAGGGGTGCGATAATGTGGTGGCTGATCACCTCTCTAGATTAAATCATATAAAATATAAGGAAGGACAAGAAATTTGTGAAACTTTTCTTGATGAACAACTCTATACAATTGCAGCAAGCAATCCTCCTTGGTTTGCTGATTTTGCCAACTATCTCACAGTAAGGGTAATCCAAAAAGAGTTTAACTATAAACGAAGAAAATCTATTTTTGCTGATGTTAAGAATTACTTTTGGTATGATCCCTTCTTATACAAATGCCGTGCCGATCAAATCTAAGGAGATGTGTGTGTGAACCTGAAATAAATAATGTCTTATATCATTGCCACACATCCCCTTATGGAGGGCATCATGGTATTGATTGAATAACGGCAAAGGTGCTGCAATCTGGATTTTATTGGCCCAAATTATGCAAGGATGATGCTGATTTTGTAAAGAGTTGTGATCAATGTCAAGGGATGGGAAATTTAGGAAAAAGAGATGAGTTATCATTAAATGAAATCCTTGAAGTTGAACTCTTTGATGTTTGGGGGATTGACTTTATGGGCCCATTCCCCACCTCTAATTTAAGTAATTACATATTAGTAGGGGTGGAATATGTTTTCAAGTGGGTTGAAGCTATAGCTTGTACAAACAATGATGCTAAAACTGTGATCAAATTTTTAAAAGCTCATGTCCTCTCTAGGTTTGGTACACCCCATGTTCTAATAAGTGATGGTGGAAAAAATTTCTGCAATAAGCAATTAGAAACTCTCTTAAAAGGGTATGGGGTGAAACAAAAGGTAGGTACATCCTATCACCCTCAAACTAGTGGTCAAGTAGAAGTGTCAAACCGTGAATTAAAGCAAATCCTAGAAAAAATCATTAACAAAAATAGGAAGGACTGGTCCATGAAATTAAATAATACACTTTGGGCATATAGAACAGCATTCAAAACACCTTTAGGAATGTCCCCTTACAAGCTGGTTTATGGGAAATCATGTCATTTGCCGATATAGTTAGAACATCGGGCCTTTTGGGCAGTTAAAAAGCTGAATTTTGATTTCAAACTAGCTGGGGAGAAAAGAGTTATGCAATTGCACGAACGAGATGAATTCAGGTTGGGAGCATATGAGAGTGCCAAGCTGTACAAGGAGAGAATAAAGAAAGGACACTTAGAACCGGGAATGGAAGTATTGTTATTTAATTCCAGGTTGAGGCTCTTTCTAGGAAAGCTGAATCAATATGGACGGGCCCATTTATAATTAAGAAAATATACCCCCATGGAAGTGTGGATATCACTTCATCGGCTGGGACAATAAAGGTAAACGGGCACCGTCTAAAGCCTTACTTAGACGAATCTGAATTGCAAGAGAAAGGGAGATGGTTATTGCAGGATCTTCCAAGAGAAGGAGTCACATAGTTGAGCCAAATTGGTGTCAGGTTGAGATGTAAAAGCAAGCGCTCGATGGGAGGCAACCCACACTAATAAGGTTGTGCTGTTTCCTATTTTATGTTTTCAATTTTTCTATTTTGTAATTTCCATTTTCATTGAATAAAATAGATTTAGTATATATCGCACCCTCAATGTTGAAAAAATTAAATGTGAAGAAGAATTTTTTGAATGAGGTCAAAATCTGGATTCAATGTCAAAAATTTATGGTGTGGATTTAAGAATGTAAGTATGTTTGAGATAAAGATGAAAATGAACTCAAGTTATACACCCCTTATTCAGTTCATTAGTCTACTAAGCTTGGTTTCCAGGACTTAAAATAAAATGTGCTTAAGTTTAACTGTGCGGGGGGGGAATCTGAGAACAAACACAAAGGTAGTAAGTGGTGAGTGAGAAATTGAGGTGCTAGGCTCTTGTAAGACTTAATAACCACAAGTAATTAAATTAAGGGATGAAGAAAAATAGCTCTCCCTTTAAGAAGAATTGAATAGAAAAATAAATATGTAAAGGGATGATGAAAATATCTCTCCCAAGCTAAACAAAGTGAACATTTAGGATGAAGAAAAGTATATCTCCTAAAATGTTGAAATGTTCCTTGAGAATCATAAGATGGGGCACACATGGCACAACACTCAAAAACTCACCAATTGCATCATTGAAGGTTAGAATTTTAGGTTCATCTCCCATATTAAAACATTAAGCATGACATTTTGATTTGAAACTAAATAAAGTGTAGAAATATGAACTTTATTTGAGGAGTAGTAGAAATTTGGAGACATGAAGTAATCTTGACTAAAGCATGCCTTACAACTAAATTCATGATACATTAGATTAGCACATTGAGTCATTAGACAAAAACAAAATTTAGAAAATCATATATTTTGAGCTTATTTGAGGACGAGCATTAATTTATGTGTGGGGGTGTGATATAGCTAGAATTTATAGCAAAAATATAGTGCTTAAACGTTCATATCACCATATATATCCCTATACTTTGAGTCAAAAATTATGCTTTTTTAGGTAATTGAAGAAAATAGATTGCATGGGCTGAATTACTAAATTCTGGGATAAAATCATCGCAGCACGTCATGGTGGCCCATTAAAAAAAACGCCTTACCTGGAAGAATAACTGTAGACCTGGAGAAAGAGCGCTACAGTGCGCCACAGTGTTATGTCGCTAAAGATAAATTATAATCATACAGATGAGTAATTAAACATTATTATGCAAGTTTGTATGCTGTTGCGCGCCACGGCGCGCCGCAGAGCGCCATAGTGTCATTTCTCGAGGAATTATCAATACTTTTAAATAAGTAATTGAACAGTATCACGCAATTTTCTACGTCGCAGCGTGCCGTAGCGAGTAAATTTTCATTTTATAAAACTATAGAAGAACTAATTGAACAATAATCCCGAAAGATTATCCACTGTAGTGCACCGCAGCGCGCCACAGCGGGTAAATTTTCATTTTATAAAACTATAGTTAAACTAATTGAACAGATATCTCGAAAGATTATCCGCTGTAGCATGCCGCAGAGCGCCTAACGGACGCTACAGCAACCAAACAAAAAAGACACTAACTTACATGTTGGAAAAGCATTTGGAGCACTGCTGCTACAGCGTGCCACAGCGGAACAAGATTGGGAACGCGGTTGCCATAGCGTGCCACAACGGAACAGTATTTGAAATGCTGCTGCCACAGCGCACCATAGCAGACGGTTCAAAAATGCCAGAAAATAGCAATTAAGGTAGCATGGGGAAGGCCATAAATATGTGATATTTGCCTTCCCAAACCTCTTGAAAATAGATGAATTAATCCTTGCTGAATCCAAGCCGGTTCAATTAAATAAAAACTTTAAAATGGATTGGATTAAAATCAAGGAAGAGGAAAAGTCACACATTTATGGCTTTGAGGCTAGGTGCATCCCTATTTAAGGGCTAATCTCAGATCTTGAAAGGGTTCCAACTTTTGCTATTCAAAGATCAAAAAGAAAGGCTACAAGAGGAGAAAGAGGGAGAACTCTCCAAGGGAAAAAGAGGACCAAGAACAGGAGGAAAGATACGACTGCAAAGAATGAAGGGTGGAGCTTTTAGAGGACAGCGCAGGAAGATTAAAGAGAACCATAGAACCTCCGGGTGATTCCTTGTATTTCTCCTAAACTCCGTTGATTTATTTCTTACCGTGAACTGATGGCGACGTTCACTTTACTTTGCATGTATGCTCTTTCTTACTTAGTAATGGAAGGCTAAAAACCCCTTGGAGAGGGTTGAGATGTAGTTGTAAGAATATGTACGGGATAAATGGTGTATGATGAAAATTATTGAATGTAATGAAAGAATCATTTTTATTATCATTTCTATTTATTGATTGAATGAATGCTTGAATGAACTAATTATATTGTTTAAATGAACTTATGTTCCAATGATCATTTATTGGGTAAGAGCAAGAAAGATAGTACAAGTAGAGAGAAGAATTTTATAACAAAATTCTCAAGACTCATTTGCACCCTTCCTTAATGGCTCTCCAAGAGATTGACGCTTGAGAACCAAGTTCTCCATTGACCTTGCTCTGCTGCTCAACAAAGTAAAAGGGATAAGAGGACATTGGGAACCTCAATGGATGATGTGACATAATTTATTGACCTAATGCATCCTCTCATCTAGCTAAAATGCATATGATGTGCATGATTCATGGTAAATGGAAATCATGCTCAAGGGATCATCTAAAATAAGATACATCTTTGGTAACTTAGATATAGGAAGTGAAAATTCTAATCAATGAAATTGATCTCATGAGTGTTTATGTGCTAAAAAAATACCCAAAAGAGCTCCTTAAGCACTAAGCTTAAACCTAATGAAATTGGAGGATACTCCAATTCCAATGGCATTCACTTGATTTTTTAACTAAATAAATCGTAGGAATGCACTCAACAATAAATCATATCACCAACCCTTACAGCTATTACAATAAAATCTCAACTCTCTCCTTTTAATCAAACTAGTATCTCTACTTAAAATCTTTTGTATCGCTAATTAGGAACCAACAACACCAACCAAATTTGTCATCTAAACATTAGTGAAAGAAATTACAACTTGGTATCAGAACACCAGTTCCCTGAGGCTTGATAAATCCCGGATATTAAACTTTACACTTATTACTTCAGACCACGTACACTTGCGTGCAAACACAGACGTATATTTTATGTCTGTCAATTATAGCTTGAGTAACTATACTATTTACTACTTAAATCTTTAGAACATAGAGATAATGTTTAGATTAATTAAATTGTTAGACCTGTTAATAGCTAAATTATTGAGATAGGAAGTCCTTATTATCTTATTTTTATGTAGAAGCTTAGATGAACCCTTAATATCTTTGGATTCTGATATTTGATTCTTGTGGTAGAATAACCTAAAGATTCTAAAATGAGACATTTCCTTGTGGTAGTATCCTAAGTTGAGTGACTTTCATGTCATACCCATGGAACCTTTATGTAGGATTCACCCCAATGGAGGGTGAATTCACTAGTTTGTACTTGATTTATAAAAAGAATTACTTGAATGAGAATTAGTAGAATTATTAGATGGAGATGCTAGTGTATTTCCTTAAAATTGATTTATTTTAGTAGAATATGGAATTGGTTGATTTACCCTAAGCAAAATTATAGAATCTTAATCTTATATTAGATTATTAGATAAGTACAGCTTAGTTCAGGATAAACATCCCAAGTTCAAGTGTGTTATAGGTAGGAGATTGAACATTTTAGTTTGAGAGAATAGACTGTAAAAGGATTCTACCCCTTATCTTTATGCATATCGATAAGTGCAGTTAAACAAACTAAGCATTTCAAGTTATCTTTCTTAGGACACTATAAGTTATGTTTGTATTTTGTGTGTTTAACAACTTAGTTTGAGACAATAAATTATAAAAGGATTATGTCCCTTATCTTTATGCATATCGATAAGTGTAGTTAAACAAACTAATTATTAAAGCCACTATTCTTAGAAATAGACTAGTTATGTATATGCACTCTCCCCATGTGGCGATCTAGAAGATAGAGAGAATTAAATAATCTTAAGATTTAGTAGAATTATATTAGGACTCATAATTCATTTAGATGGATTCCACACATTGGAGATAAATGGATTCATTATTTTGTTTTAATGGATTTCTGAATTTTATTGAATTTAAGGCATATAGTTATTAAAGCTTTGGCATATCATAAATGCATATCAGCATTAGCGGAGCAGTTTGCTCACCTAGAATGTTAGTGCAGCAATGTGCTCACATAGGAACTCTGTTAGTGGATCGTTCACTCACTTAGGAATCTGTGGGATGCCGTGTGACATGGAGTTTGGCATATCTATGGCAATTTTGAGGCACTTATATATATATATATATATATAGACATGTCTAGTGGCATGCAATACAATTTTACTCAAGCATTTACTCAGTTTCAGTTCCTTGCTGCTTTCCATATTTTCAGTATTTAATTCTTAGTCTCTGTTTTGCTTAACTCTTAGCTTTGTACTGTCTTAGATTCTGTGGTTGGTTTAATCTCTTTTATACAATTTTATTTAAATTGCTTAAATATTAAACTTTGGATAACTATTACTATTAGAATAGCATGAAATGTGTTAGACTCATTATTTAACACATGGTACTTTTAGGATTCAGCAATTTGCTAGATCTAGAGCAGCCTCTGGAGCTAGTTCAGGAGACATCACAAGAGATTTAGGAGGAGTTCGCAGAGCACTAGAGGACTCTACATTATCATTTACCTTTTTATATTAGTTTACTTTTAGTTAAGTTATTAGACTATTTTTTGCTACTTCATTTTAGTAGACTGTTTGTAATAACTCTAGATGTATTTTCTTTTCTTTATGAGATGCATGATTAACTTAGCTTCTATAATGAATGATCTGGATGTATGCTTTAGCTTCCACACTTTGTGTTTACTACTAATTAATCTTAGCATTATGATGTGATTAGCATGTATGGAATGCTAATACTCATGTATATTGGATCTCCATTCCACTTATAATCCAAGGATTAGTACTCAACTTGTTTTCCTTTGGGGTTGAGTCTCAGCAGTTCGGCTCATTTTACTCAGCAGATATTTGGGGAGGTTCAGCAGTCCTTCCTGAGTAACGCACCATTCTGCCACCAACTATTTATAATAACTATTTCAATAGCACACGGCGACAAAACGGGGCATTGCAATTGGTATCAAAGAAGTATTATAAAGCGTCAGATAAGGAGAGTGTTCCTATCTACTTTATGGTCCATTCTCTAGAGTTGAAATGATCACAATTACTAAGCATAAGAAAAGTAGCATCCAAAGTTCATCATGTTGAATCTCAGAAATGAAAACTAAGACTATCTGAAAAAGGATATCTTAGTATTTGAATGAAACTTAAAAGAAATAAAATGCACAAAAAAGTGAAACATGCATAAGAAAGAATCAGAACCGATTCTTAAGTAAAATCAACCAAAATGGAGTATCAGCAATATTGAGTCACCCATTACCTTAGGCTATTCGATAATTATTGGAATGACAACTTTCAGGATGGCAAGGTGTACGAAAGGACTATCGGCAGAGTATCTCCTAAGGGAGTATAAGTGCTTGATAAAATACTAGTATGTCCACACTTTCGAGGAACTAGTCTCTCGGTTCTTGCCAGAGAGTGGTTAGCTTGGGTGACTACTGCATTCAAGGAGACCGCATGTCCTGACAGCTATCGCCATTAGATCTTAGGAGCTATACTTAGCAGACCAACAGGAAGGTGGTGGCTATAAATATGTTGATGGCGAGAAAGGAAGCATTTAGGTGTTATCTAGATGATTTTCATACTACTTTATAGCAAAATTTTGTAGCTGATCTTATTTATAGATTTTTGCATTCATCCTTTATATTAGTTTATCATTCATGCATATCCTTGTAACTTCTCCTTTGAGAAGAAATGATTGAAAGAAATAGTGAATTTTGCTTTATTCCCTAAATTAGTATCTTTGGGTAATGCAGTCATGAATCCAAGATCGCCTTCTGTTCCTACTAACATTAAGAACACGATCACTTCACCAAGCGGACCTGAGGATGTTAACTCATTATTTGGTTTGATAAAGGCCTTGATTGAAAGTAATGCACAATAGGAGCAAGAAACTCATGCTCTCATCTTGAACTCTTTGCAGTCACCTGTCATTCAGATGACAGCCCCATCTGTACCAAATTTCTCTATAGATGGTTTTCTTCACTGCTTCCTACGATTGAGGATACTTACCTTCAATGGGGCACTGAACCCAATGAACATGATTAGCTGGCTTAAGTAAGCCAAAAATAATCTAGAAAGAATAGGGTGCCCGAATGCTGAAGCTATTCATCTGGTCACCCACATATTCCAAGATGAAGCCTAGTATTGGTGGGAGAGTGCGCACAACACTAAGTTTGCTGACTATGAGCTAGAAGATGTTCTGTAGGATCTATTCATCAAAGCCTTTAGAGTGACATTCATCCTAGCAACTTCCTAGACCATCCTAGAAGATGAGTTGCTCAACTTATCTCAGGGTGGGAGATTTATTTTAGACTACAAACACAAATTTTGGTGATTATCCCATTTTACTTCAGACCTAGTCAGGTCTGAAGCCTTCAGAAGCAACAGGTTTCAGAAGGGACTAAGAGACTCAATCTGAGCTCACTTGGTTTCCCTTCAATTCAAGAACTTCTCTAAATTAGTTGAAGAGACTCATCTGCAAGAGTATTTCCATGGTCAATTGGATCACAAGAGAAAGGCTCACTTCACACCTTCAAGAAGAGAAACCTTTGGTCACCAGAAGGTGGCATAGGTATTCAGTATCGAGGCGAATCAACAATAAACAAAGGTCACTGAATGCAAGCATCATCATCATATGAAAAATGTTACCATCAAGGTAATGTTTGTTATACTTGTGGCTGCCCTGGCCATCATTTCTATCATTATGAAGCTAAGAAGATTATTGATGGGGCACTCATCACCCATTCAAAGCGTAACCAAGTATTCTGCCCACAGCCATTGAATAGCCAAGATGCTACCTTGGCTATGATGCCACCCCTAACCTCTTTTGGAACTCCATGGGCTGCATCTACTCCTGCTCTGGCCTATAATTATTAAGGCCATGAACCTCAAACCCATTAACCCACTGCTCTAGTAAGAGTTTATATACTAACTCCTGCTTCAGCTCTCAATGGTAATGAAGTCGTACGAGTATGTCAAAAATTTACTATTAATTTCTATACTATCATTTCCTTATCTCTTGAATGATTCAAGTAGAAACTTTTATCTTTGCAATAATCATAGGAACCTTAATGATTAATGACAAACCATACAATATCCTTTTTGATACTGGAGCAAGCCACTCCTTTGCATCTAAAAATTGGGTTAAAGCCATTAAACTATCTTCCTATCATCTAGCAAGTTCATTAAGCTTAAGGTTATCTTCTAGAGCCTGCATGCTTGCTCAACAATTTTGTAGCATAGTAATACCTATTGGCGAGCAAAATTTAAAAGCTAAGTTGATTGTACTACCAATTGCAAATTTTGATATAATATTGGGAATGAACTGGCCAAGCAAGCATGGCGCTGCTATCAATTTTTAGAAGAAGAAAATTATGTTAGGCAGCGGAAGTCAAGTTAAGACATTCATTGGCAGGTTCAACTCACAAGCTTCATTGATCAATGCCATGAAAGCAAAGAAACTAGCTAAGAAAAAATGTGATGCCTACCTAGTAATAATTCTAGGAGAGAAAAAAGAAGACATCCCTTACACCGAGAATCGTATAGTATGTGAATTCCCTGACATCTTTCCTGAAGACCAACCTGGTCTTTCACATGTCAGAGAAATTGAATTTGTGATTGAACTAATTCCATGAATGTAACCATTGTCCAAGGTTCCTTATCTCATGGCGCCTATGGAGCTAGAAGAGTTGAATAAACAACTTCAAGAATTGCTTGAGAAGGGTCTTATCAGACCTAGTTCGACTCCTTGGGGAGCGCAAGTGCTTTAAGTAAAGAAAAAAGGATCGTTCGATGCGTACGTGTATCGACTATTATGGGTTGAACAAGGTAACTATCAAAAATAAATATTCATTACCTCAAATTGATGATCTCTTCGACCAATTATCTGGAGCAAAAGTCTTGTCAAAGATTGACTTGTGATTGGGCTATCATCAATTGCGAGTCAAAGAATCAGATATAGAGAAAATAGGTTTTAGGACTCACTGTAGGGACTATGAGTTCCTAGTGATGTTGTTTGGTTTAATGAATGCGCCCTCCATCTTCTTGAACCTAATGCAGCGCATTCTTAAACATTATCTTGATAAACTCGTCATCATCTTCATCGATGATTTTTTTATTTATTCCAAAAGCAAAATAGATCACAAGAACAATTTACGAGTAGTATTAGAAGAACTGTGTGATCATCAGCTCTATGCAAAATGATTCAAGAGTGAATTTTGGCTTGACTTAGTCACCTTTCTGAGTCGTGTTGTTGACGCACATGGCATAAGAGTAGATCACAAGAAGATCAACGCTATCCAAGATTAGCAGCTACCAAAATATGTGATCGACATAAGGAGTTTTCTAGATCTAGATTGCTATTATAAAAAATTTGTGAAAGGCTTTTATCAAAAAGCTTCTCCTCTAACAAAATTGACTCAGAAGGCCATACCTTTCATTTGGAGTCATAAATATGAAGAGGCATTTCAATTGGTGAAAGATGCGCTTTCTTCTACCCCAGTACTCGTCCTACCCAAAGAAGGTCAAAACTACCAGGCTTACATTGATGCATCTGGCATAGGCTTGGGATGTGTACTGATGTAGGAAGAAAAGGTATTTCATATGCTTCTTATCATTTAAAGCCGCACGAGAAGAACTATCTCATTCATGATCTTGAACTTATAGCTGTAGCTTTCGCTCTAAAAATCTGGCGTCATTACCTTTATGGTGTTTAATGCTTAAAATTTACTGATTATCAAAGTTTAAAGTACATCTTCACTTAGTGAGAACTTAATTGCTACCAACAACGATGGCTAGAATTAACAAGTGATTACAATTTGAATATCCAATATCATCCTAGCAAGGCTAACGCCGTTGTCGATGCCCTTAGCTGGCATGTGACTCTTAGTGTTATGATTGCTAAAAGTCCAATTGAAGAAGAATTCCATAAACTTGAGATTGTTCCAGTGCGTGATGACATGCTAAGATCAATGTTGACTAATAGAACAGTGGAACCCATTTTTCATAGAGATGTCTCCATCTCACAAACTAAGGATGGAGACTATCTGAAATTTAAAGCTGATATAAAAGATGGATGCCGAAATAATATGTAATTGAGTGGTACTGTAATTTATCAGGTTGATCATTTATGGATCCATAAATCCTTACATATTAAAATTCTTATCCAAGGTCACGAGTCAATAGATCATATTCATCCAGGCAGCACAAAAATGTACCAAGATCTGAAGAAATTATTCTGGTGGTCTAGTATGAAGAAGAGCATAACAAGATTCGTTGCAGAATATCATGCTTGCAACCTCATTAAAGCAGAACATCAAAGGCAAGGAGGTATTCTTCATCCTCTAGAAATGCTTGAATAGAAATGGTTTGATATTTCTATGGACTTCATCATGGGTTTGCCCAAGTCAAGGTCATGGGTTAATTGTATTTGGGTTATACTCAATCGACTGACCAAGTCAGCACATTTTATTCCAATGCATCAAACTAATTCTGTGGAGAAATTGACAAAATTATAAATTAAAGAAATTATTAGACTCCTGGCCTCCCGAGATCAATCATTTTTTATCATAATAGTAGATTCACTTATAAGTTCATGCAAGCAGTGCATCAAGGCCTGAGAACTACCTTGGCCATGAGCACCGCCTTCCATCCTCAAACTGATGGATAGATAGAACGAGTTAATTAGGTTTCATAAGACCTTATACGTTTATGTATTCTAAATTTAAATGGTTTTTGGGAAGACCACATCCCTCTCGTGGAATTTGCTTATAATAATAGTTTCCAAGCGAGTATTAGCATGGCACTGTATGAAGCCTTGTATGGAAGAAAATGTAGGACTCCACTAATGTGGTCTGAAATCAGAAGCGCTTAGTTATATGATCCGATCTGGTTTATGAAACAAATAAAAAGGTGTAATTAATCCAACAGAGAATTAGAGTAAATATCACGATGCTCATCATGATCCTCTGGAATTCAATGTTGGAGATTTTGCTTATCTCAAAGTCAGTACCATGAAAGGAGTATTCTATTTCAGTGTAGCCGGGAAGCTCAGTCCTCGCAATGTCAGACCATTCAAAGTGTTAGAAAATATAGGCTATGCTACTTATAGATTAGAGCTTTCTATGGATGTCTCTGTAGTCCACAATATATTCCATTTTTCTCACTATAAATATGTCTTTGAAATTCATCGCATTTAGCTCAACTCCTAATAGTATCACTCCAGCTAGAGCTTTCTTATATGGATGAGCCTATCAAGATCTTAGCGTGTGATCAAAAGCAGCTAAAAAATCACACCATCCTTATGGTGAACATTTAGTGGAGGAATTTCTCTCTTGAAGAATCCACAAGAGGCCAATATGCAATGAAAATATCCAAGTCTCTTTGAAAATTCAAGTACCTTTAAATTCTAAAATTTTTACATTCATTTCCCTTCTTGGGATGATGTCAAAGAAGACATCATTCTTGAGTGGGGGAGTCTATAACAACCCTAGGTTATTACTTAGCTTAACCATAAGCTTAATCATGTTCTTATTTTAATCCCATTACATTCAGTAGACATTAGAAGCTAATGCTGAAAATTAGGGGTCAATCGGACCTCTCTAGGTCAAATAAAATTTTTTGTCAATTTAGGTACCCTAATTAATAGATAAAATATTTTGATCTCTAATCCAAAATCTATTTTTATTTTTGAATTATTCATCCCCAAATTAGCTAGGGGTGAAAGTTTGGGAATTTTTAGAGGTCATTTAAGCATTAATTGAATATAATTTAAATTGGAGATATTGAAAATTAGAGTTCATAACATTTCCTATTTGCAAATCCATCCTCTAACAAATTTACCCATCCAATATCTGTTGTGCGGACCACGGGCGATCCGCTGCGAAGCCTAGGTCCCGCGATAGCAGATCCAAATGAAATCTATCCGTCTAAACCGTGATCCCGCGGCTTGGATTTAACCTTAGTGCTGTATAACCCCGGGCGTTGGATCCATCCTTTAAATCCTACGATCCATAACACTTTGGATCCAGCCGGTAGGATTTGATCAATCAAAGCCATTTCGTGGCTCTAATCAATAGATCAAACTAATCGCAGCACTTTCGACACTGCTCATCTTCGTCCCGATCGCCCCCACTCCCGACAGTGGATATTTCTCGTACCACCAACTACTAGGTCGGTCCCCCACTCCCTCATCCACCTCAGCATACCGTTGGGATCCTTCCTCACTCAGTTAGGCATCCCAATTGGGCCCCGTGGCTCAATTGTTTTCAATTTTGAAAATTGAGAGCTTGTCCATGGCCAGAGCCCTCAGGTCGATTTCAGCCTGCAAGCCTCACCAAAACCACCCCCTAAGGCTATAATATCCTTAGGAATTCTGCTATGGGCTGTTTTGCTCACTAAGAGAACTCCAGTGCTCCTCAGTGCCCCAAACACCTTAGATCACTCCTTGCTCCTTCAGTTGATCGACCAAAGTTCCAGCTTTAATTCTCGATGGTTCTAAGGGCTAGGCTTGGTGTTCAAGCTCCTAATCATCTCGATAGATCTTAAGGAAGCTAACAGTAATCATCCTAGCTCCCAGCTCAGCTCCAACCATCATCTGTTCATTAGTCTTCCCAAACTAGGTACCTTCCTTTCACTGTGAGTATAGTAGGCTCACAGTCTCATTCCCCGCATAATTGCATGATTGACTATCGATCCTTCATGGATCGATAGGGTCTGGTCTGTTGGGATTCATCCTAGTAGCTGAGACTTGCTCGGATCGACTCTAGAGATTTTAGTTTTGGCCCGAGTAAGACTACAGAGTCTTAGTCACTCACATGCCAAACTTAGCTAGGGTTTCAGTTCATCTTGATGCCCTATAGATGTACGGATCAAGCTGTGGCCTTGGCTAGGTCCCAGTGGAAAGGATTTCTTCCCATAGAGATATCTCCAAATTGAGACTCAACCGATTTGGTGGGAATAGTCTCCCAACGATCCTGACCATCCCAACAGTCTATCCAAGGTTCTATCGATGAGCCTTGGAGCTGTGATGGTATTCAGATATATCAGAGGCTTTGGCATTCCCCAGAGTCTCGCAATTTTGCAATTAGGATTATGCCCTAATTGCCTGGATCAAGGGAGGGTGCCATGAGGGAGATGCACAGTGCGGGTCGGGCCGATCCATGACCCGCGCTGTTTGACAGTAGCGGGTCACCGGACTGAGCCGACCCGCGTGTTCTGTCAAGGGGCCGAAACCTATCTAAATATATATATATATATATGAATTATTTTTCTACAAAAAATTAAATGGAATATTAGAAATTCAATTAGAAAAATGCAGATTAAATTAATTGAATAATCTCTTATTTACTTATCCAAACCCCATGAAATTATATACCATTTTATTCAGAAAAGGAAAAGGAATAAGAATATACAAAATATTTAGGTTTTAGTGAATGGATTTTCTAATTATGCCTAATTACTTCAAAAATTAATTATGGAAGCTTAGCATGTATACTTAGCTAAATTGCATGATTTAAGTTTCATTAGGCTCCATATGCTTTGTAGAATGCATGTGCAAGGTGGGTTAATTTTCTAATTTTTATTCTGTTAATTATGCACTAATTCTTGAAATGTATGACTAGTGATTATTAGGGTTTGTAGTTATCCAAATTGTAAGATTAATGTCTCTGATTGTTTATAAGAATAAGTAGAACATAATGGCCAAGTTGCATAAAATTTAGATAATTAAATTTGTAATCAAGTGCTAATCTATTTTGGCCTGATATAAGGTTTGGTTAGTATTAATTACTTTCTGCTTTAATTAATATGATGTTTATATTCTTCATTAACAGTAGTATGCATTCTAGAAAACACTCATCCGGACACTTAAATACTTCATTTCACATTAATCAACATTTAAACCTTAATTAACCTAAGGAAATACATAATAAAGTCAATAATTTTTCTTATATTGATTTGAACATCTATAATGGGTAATAAGCTTACTTATTTATAAATTAATCAATATTTATGTAATCAAACTTAATTTGGTTAAGTTTGGGATTAATCCTTAACTTGACTAGATTAAATCTCATACTTAATTAATTTGAACAAGATACTTGATTTGGATACTAAGGAACTTGCATAACTCCAATCAACCCTTATTGTTTGCCATTGATCTTAAATTAATAAATTAGAAGTATTCAAATTTATAACAAACTCATGTGATTAATCAATTGAATCTAACTTTTAAATCCTTGATTTTCTCATAAACTAATTTGTAAAATAAGAGTGATATAAAATAATAAATTCTCAATAATTCATATGATTAAATTTGATAACGGTAGCTTATGCTATAATCAAATGAGTTTACTCATCTGATTTGTATAATCCAAGTGAATACTTTAAAGATTATAAGTTCAAGTAAATCTTTATAACTTAGATTATAGCTTGAGTAATTATATTTTTTAGTACTTAGATCTTTAGAATGTAGAGATAATGTTCAGATTAATTAAATTTTCAGTACTTTTAATAGCTAAATTATTGAGGAAGGAAGAGCTTATTATTTGCTTAATATCCTTAGATTTTGATCTTAGATCATTGTGATAGAATAACCTAAAGATTTTAGAATGGGATCATTCCTTGTGGTAAAATCCTAAGTTGAGTGACTTTCATGTCACACCCATGGAACCGTTGTGTAGGATTCACCCCCAATGAACTGTAGATTGATTAGTTTGTAATCCTTGATTAATAAATTGAATTGTTAGAATGAGAATTAATAGAATCATTAGATGGAGATGCTAGTGTATATCCATAAAACTGATTTATTTTAGTAGAAGATGGAATTAGTTAATTTACCCTTAATAGAATTGTAGAGTCATGGTCTTATCTTAAGTAATTAGATAAGTACAGTTTAGTTCTAAATAAACATCTCAAGTCCAAGTGTGTTATAAGTAGGGAATTGAACAACTTAGTTTAAGAGAATAAACTATAAAAGGATTATATCCCTTATCTTTATGCATACCAATAAGTGCAGTTAAACAAACTATGTGTTTTAAGTTACCTCATTTAGGACACCATAAATTATGTTTATAATTGAGGTATTTAACAACTTAGTTTGATAGAATAGACTATAAAAAGATTATGTGTGACGATCCAATATTGAGAATCACTAAAATCAACATCGATATGTCACCACAATATCTAATACTAGATTAGAAGAAAACTAATCAAAATCATTAGATACTGTGTTTGGCTAAGGATTTAGAAGAGGGTCTTAAACTAAGATGGAAGGGATTTTTATGAAAATATGACATGTGAAATACATATGAGAATGTGAATTTAAAAGCATGTGATAGGAATACTTACAAATTTAGATGTAAAAATTCTAAATATTTTAACATGTGCTATATGAGTGTACAACATGCAATATAAGTCTAAGTCATTAAATTTTTTTAAATTTCGGCACGACTTCTACTGTATTTGGCTAAGGGTACACCTACAAATTTAAGCATACAAGCCTTCCATTCTAATGGAAGATTAAATTAAAAGAAAGCAACCTAAAACTAACATGAAATCAATCCATTAGATAGGATTGTGTAGTTCCAATTCTAGTATAAGGCCAATCTGTTACATGGGATTTGCTCATTTATAATTCTAATATAAAATCAATCCGTTACATAGGATTGCTTATTTCCAATTCTAAAGTAAAGCCAATCTGTTACATGGGATTTCTTAATTACAATTCTAATAGTTTGAAGTGAGAAAACACATATGTAACGATTATCTATCCTAGAGTATGCACAATTTCATATCACTTAATACATACAAAGGATGAGGAGTAATTCTCAACTTAAACATTTAAGTACTTTCCAATTTTATATATAATTAAGTGTACAACTAATTTCCAATTTTTACGTACAAATGGATAACAACTAAACTCCATTTTTATATGCAAGATAAATATGTAAGATAATTATGCAACTAATGATTTATTTAATATTTAATTACATACATTCATCCATTCATCACATCGCAAGCATTTAAGTGTAAGAATTAAACTCCAACACAAGCATAGTAAATGCAAAAGTAAATGACTTATTTATTACAAGCCAAAAGTAATTAAAGGAAAGTAAGAAAAGTAAAGTAAAGCTCGCACTTGCAATATTTATAAGCTATATTTTTATAATTTTAAGCGGAAGCAGCTAGCTTATGCACTTGGTCCAGCTCCACTAACCTCCAAATGCACCTGATCTATCATATTTTGGCATTTAAATGTTATAGGGCAAAGCCAAGAAATAGGAAAAATATGGTTATACTAAATAGTCTAAGTACAACTTTAGATTAAGTTAAGCATTTTATTAAATCATTTGGATATCCCTACTAGTTACAACTTATGCACAAGAAAGGGTGCAAATGTAAGCATAAAAGTATGGAAAAGTGGAAGTAAGAAAAAAAAGGCAAAGTGAGTTAGAATACTCACGTAAATGTACATCCTAGCCTACAAGTAAAACAAGGGTAAAAGCATCCTAGATATGCTAGAAAAGAACTAAAATGCATATGAAAGTAAACAAAGTAAAGCATGTATATGTTCAATAAACTTATGCTGTGTAAGTAAAAGAGACAGTGAAGTATTAAAATGTAATTATAATAACATTCACTGCATTCTAAGTAAACTGTAAACAAACAAAGTATAATACTAAAATATAGAAAATGCATAGAATAGAAATTGGAGGAAGATCTTAGACTATTAGTCTAAGATTCACATAGTCTAGAACTACGAAAGGTAACATAGCTAAAAGCTATGATGAGTCTTAACAATCTAAAAGATTGAAAAATATCTCATATATTAAATGATTAAAGTTATTTTGGAAGGTACTCATTCTGCAGGCAAATACAGAATGAAGTGAGGAGTTAAACATGTCTGTTTAACAAGTAAAAGAAAGTGGGGTAAAAACAAATAACACTCACATTCACCCTCTGAGAATGTGAGGTCTTCTTATTACTCCTTATTAGCCTATTCTTGGCTTAACAAATAATATAAACCCCTATAGTTTTTAATGTGAAAGTTTTATTCATGCATAATATCTTATATATATGATTCAATAGAATAAGGCTCAAAGCTAAGCGGCATTCAAGAAAAATTCAATAATTGCAACTAAGTGATATCCAAAGTTATCTAATTTTAATGATCTAATTAATGATTGGAGCTAATTGAGCTCCCAATTAATCTTGAGATATTGATCTCAAGTTAATTGTATATAATAATTATAATTGGGGTTTTGAAAATAATAGTTTCAATTCATTTATTATGACATGACAAAATAGCTTATAAGTATAATTGATACAAATAGAAACTTGTTATATTCAAGTCCTAAAATATAAGATTCAATTATGATAATTAAATTAAGGTTTAGGTAACTAGTACAGAAAGATTGAGATTAAGAAAATATCAAACTTAAGGAATTAGAAGTTAATGTTTAATTCACTGAATCTCTCTAGCTAGGTTGGAGTTTGAATATTCTATTCAATCAAGTGTTAATTTAGCTAGGTTATAATAAAATGAAAGGTCAATGTAAATATATGATGGGATTTAAGAACTATAAGTTCAAAGTATCCTAATAGCTAAAGTTTAAGGAAATCAGTAGGATTTCTAAACTACCCTATGTGAATTAGGATTCCTATTACTAGCTCTTAAAGGATTCAAGAGAAAACTTTAAGGATTAAGATGAATAAACTAGTCTCAAATTTAGTCACTAAAAGCTAGTCCTAGTTGATTCAATAATCTACAATTACAAAGGCATTAAGGCTAATTACTCTTAATGGATGTAACCGATAGATCTAAGGATCAACTATAATTCATATTTAAATCAATCCTAAGGTTTCTATCTTAGGGTTGAAAGATAAATCAAGCACTTTTTAATTGAGTTACATATTTAGAAAATAAGAATTAAGCTCAAACATAAGTAATATAAATTAATATGGGAGGAAAAACAATGTGACACATTATTTATCCTAAGGTCTTAAGATACTAAAACATGCAATTAAAGAAGATTATATTCATCACATTAACACTAATTAAGGGTCAAAAACCAAAAATTTCAATTTGTTGCCCAATGGAAATAATATACATACATTTGAAATCCTTATACCATAAGGCGAAAAATGATACTAAGTAGCTAAACTTTGGACAACATTTAAAATTTAGGGTTTTCGAGACTCTTAGTTAGGGTTAAAAAGTATTTAAGAAAATTAGGGTTCAAATGTTTAATTTGATTTTATTTTTATATTCCTCATAATTTTGTGAGTAAAATAGACTATTCAAATATTAAATTTGGACTCCTAAATATCAAGTTATGATACAAATAAGAATTTAGATTAATTACAATTAATTAATTAATCCTAAATAATGATTAATTGAAACATTCATCAAAATAGAATTTAAATTGCATAATATAATTCTACACATTTTTGTGATTAAATTGGTATATAATTTTATATATTTTGGTTAAGTATTTTAAGAGTTATAACAGAAATAAAAATTAGGATTTAAATGTAACATTTAAATGAAACCTAATTTAACTAATCCTTCCTTAATGACTAACCAATTAAAATTCCATTACACAAGCGATTTCGCCCATGTGGCCCTTAAGCATTCGGCGCGGTTCAATTGAACCGCCCAGTTTGATTAGCAGCGGTCGTCAGACCGTTGTCTCCTTCACCCTCGGGCGATGGAGGATTAGGGTACCCGCAACGATGATTTAAGAATTTTGTTCAGCGTCCAAAACAAATTATAAGAGAGCTCGGTTACCTATCTCCAAATTAAACTTAACCTTTCTATCTTAGAACATGTTCCTTCGATAAAGAGAACAAGCCCTAAAATCCAATCTGTCGGCATGGCTAAAAGAATTACAGCTATATTTCATTAAATTTCGAAAGATTTTGACCAGTCGTTATTAGTTCATCAATTGATGAAAGTGTAAATCAAAATGTATGAAATTTGAAGGAGGAGAATTTATTCGAGCATGATTTGAGATTTAAAAAAAAAACCTAAAATGTGAAAAAAAATGTTTTACTTACCTCATTTTTAACACTATGAGATACAAATACTAGTAATAATTATTACTTACAAGCTCTAAAGAAATGATAATGATTAAACCTATTTCATTTTAAATCTTTAACAGAATAATTTAGCAGTAGTTCTATATCAATAGGGCTCATCTAAACAATTTCTCATTATAAAGATATTACATAGAATAAAGTTTGAACAATAGAAACAGACTTATAAAGTACATGGTGGAACATTTCCTTCTAACTCACCAGCTAAATCCTAGGTTTGCAGAACACTGCATCAAAGGCCACCGAGAAGGTTCAGAGTCTCTTCAAGCTCCCGGATTGTCTCGAAGGAAAAGGGGAAGCCAAAAACAAGGTTCTTAGAACTCAAAGAGAGTAAAAGGACTCACAGTTGGGCTCAACAGAGATCGGATGTACATCTCTAGAGCACCAGCAGGAGGAAGTGGGGAAGACGTACAGTACATATCATCACTGGTGTCTGATGCGGGAGATTGCACGAAGGATAACAGACGACTGATCTCGCTTCATGTGATCAGAAAGAGATCAATAAAATCAGGCCATTAGATAGGTTTATGAAAACGTGGAACGGTCTGGATTAGTGCGGATGGCTGTCCCATGTTCGGTGTTGAACATGAGATCCCCTCTTTCTTGAAAAACAGCCGTTCGAATTAATTTTTAATATAATATATATATATATATATATTTGTTAAATACTTTAATTAATTAACTAATTATACAAAATTTAGTAATCAAAATTTAATAACTAAACACACTTTTTAAAATCCCAAAAATTCACTCTTAACTAATTGAGGTGTGGGGAACTCAAAATTGCAAATGAATTTTTGATCGGAGATCAATTTAATTATTTTAATTTTCTCAGTATTTAGAATATTATTAAAATATTTGGGGAAAATTCGACGACTTCCAAACACTTCCAAAATACCCCCCTAGCTAATTTGGGTGTGGTGAGTCCAATGGCAGACTCCGTTTTTGATTCTGAGGTCTAAATAAATTAGGCATTCTCAGAATTATTAGAAAATCAGGAAATATTGGAAATTGTCAAGTGATCTCCAAATTACATAAAAATTGAAATGGAGGTTCCTAATACTATTATAAGACAAATAGAAAAGGATTAGAGTCAAATAGGTCACTAATCAAAGGGTAACAATACTAGGATTGTTACATTATATCCCTTATCTTTATGCGTATTGAAAAGTGAAAATAAACAAACTAAGTGTTAAAGCCACCCTTCTTAGAAACATACTAGTTATGTATATGCACTTTCCCCATGTGGTGATCTAGAAGATAGAGAAAATTAAATAATCTTAACATTTAGTAAAATAAAATCAGGAGCCAGAATTCATTTAGATGGATTCAACACAATGGAGAAAAATGGATTCATTATTTAGTTTTAATGGATCTCTTTGTTGATTTTAAAGCATATAGTCATTAAATCTTTGGCATACCATAAATGCATATCTGCAATATCGAAGTGATGTGCTCACCTAGGATATTAGTGAAGCGAAGTGCTCACTTAAGGACTCTGTTAGCAGAGCATTTGCTCACCTAGGAATGTGTGGGATGTCATAAGACATCGAGTCTGGCATATCTGTGGCATATTTTGATGCACTTGTATATATATATATATATATATATATATATATATATATACACACAACTATAATGGTATACAGCACAGTTTTACTATAGCATTCACTCTATTTCAGTTCCTTATTGCCTTCCATATTTTTAGTATTTAGTTTTTATGTTATTTTCTTGCTTTACTTTGAACTTTATATTGTCTTAGATTCTGCATCTGGTTTAATATCTTTTTAATAGTTTTAATTAAATTGCTTAAATATTAAAATTTAGATAACTATAATTGTTTTGATTAGCTTGAAATGTGTCAGACTCATTATCTAACACAAGCACTTTTGGGATTCGAAAAATTGCTAGATCCAGAACAGCCTATGGAGCTAGTTTAGGAGGCATCACAGGAGATCCAGGAGGAGTTCATAGAGCATTAGAAGACTCTACATCAGCATTTATCTTCTTGCATTAGTTTACTTTTAGTTTATTCATTAGACTATTTTCTATTTATTTACTTAAGTTGACTATTTGTAATAAATCTAGTTGTATTTTCTTTTCTTTTATAAGATGAATAATTTACTTAGCTTCTATGATGAATGATCTGGATGTATGCTTTAGCTTCTACACTCTATATTTACTACTACTTATACTTTGTATTGTGATATGATCTGCATATATGGAATGATAATACTCATGCATATTGGATCTCCATTCCACTTATAATCCAATGTACATATAAGTACCCTACCTAATACTCAAGATAAGGATTTTACACTTGTCTTAAGAATTAGTACTCAGCTCTCTTTCCTTTGGGGTTGAGTCTCAGTTGTTCAACTCATTTTACTCAGCAGATATTCGGGGAGGTTCAGCCTCCCTTCCCGGGTAATGTTCCATTCCACCGCCAACTGTTTAAAATAAATTACCTCAACTGCGCGTGAAAATGGGACGAGGCGTTACAACATCATTCATAATTCATTAATTTGAATCTCAAAAATAAAACTAAGAACATCTAGAAAGGACCCTTTAGGATGTGAACAAAATTTAATAAGTAAATAACACATAAGTAAGAGTAAACTTAAATCTAATATTCAAATAAAATGACATTTTAGGAATTGAGTATCATCATTATGAGGTCTATTACTACCTTAGACTCTTTGACAACTACTATATGGATAATTTTTAGGATGTTAAGATTTATGGTAGAACCATTAGCGGAGTATCTCTTTAAGGGGTTGAAGTGCTTGATAAAATCTTAGTTTGTCCAACCTTCTGATGAACTATCCTCTCAGTCATTGTTAGAGAATGGCTAGATCATGTGCCTACCACCTTCAGGGAAACTGCATGCACAGATGACAATTGTCTTCAGATCTTGGGAGCCTTACTCGGCGGACCAGTTAAAATATGGTGATTTTGGACGTATCTAAGACACAAGAGATAGTGCATGAAAAGACATCATGTAGTCACTTATGTTGACTTTTGCACTTCTTTTAAAGCTGAATTTTGTAGTTGATCATGTTGATCATTTCTTGTATTCATCTTTCATAGTATTTTACCCTTCATGCTTATCCACATAACTTCTCTTTCGAGAAGTAATGATTAAGAAATAGTTATTTTATTTAACTTTATGAATATTTTTCCTTGGAAATTTGCAGTCATGAATCCAGGATACCCTCTCTATGACTACCTCAATTAAGAATACTAGTTTATCATCCATTGGGTCTAAAGACATTAACTCATTGGTTGTCTTGGTGAAGACTCTGATCGATAATCAAGCCCAATAAGCTTAGGAAACCCATGGCATCCTAACAGTGTAGCAACAACCTATCATTCATGTGGCATCCCCATCTACCCCTCCTTTCTCAATGGATGGATTACTTCATAGCTTCTTAAGATTGAGACCACCAATGTTCAATGGGCCCTGAATCCCATGGATACTATTAGTTGGCTAAAACTTATAGAAAATAACTTGATCAGTATTAAGTGTCCAAACTTTGAATCTATCTGCTTAGTTATGCATCTGTTTCAGGATGAAGCAGAGTATTGGTGGGAAAACTAGAGAAACACCAAATTTTCCAATTATGAGATCAAGGACATTCCGTGGGAATCAATTCTTGAGGCATTCAGGGATGCCTTCATTCATGTGCTTGCTAAAACTATCCTTGAGGATGAATTGATTTATCTCTCTCAAGGAGGGAGATCCGTCTCAGAGTATGAGCTGGAATTCTAGCATCTGTCACGCTTCACCCAAGATCTAGTAAGACCAAAAGCAAGTATAATGAATTCCTAAAGGAACTTCAGAATTTGATAAGGGCACACATTGTTCTCACCAGATCAAGAGTTTTTGGAGCTAGTTGAAGCAGCTCAGTTGCAAGAACACTCTCAGAAACCACAAAAAAAGAAAGCTTGTTTCACTCTGATAAGGAAAGAAGCATTTGGGCATCAAAAGGCTGCCAAGATCTTCCACATTGAAGCCGATGGATCCATAGTTGATGTCTCAGGATGCAAACTTCCCCACCCAAATGGGAAATGCTACCACCAAGGAAATGTTTGCTTTTGTAACAACCCAAAGTTTTACCCAGCTTAATTTTAGCTGGATCGTATCCTAATTATCATTCAATTAATTCCATCTAGCTATTAGAATCAATCTCTAAAGATTTGGCGTGATTCGGAGTTGAATCCAATATTTTGGATTATTTTAATAATTAATTAATTAGAAAATTGAGGTATTTATTTTGACCTCGAAATCAAAATCCGACTTCACCGTTGCGATCGCCACCTCCAAATTAGCCAGGGGTGATGTTTTGGACGCATTTGGAAGTCGTCAGATTTTTGCTAATATTTTAATATAATTAAATGCACCAGAAAATGGAATAATTAAATAATCATCAGAATCAAAATCCAACTTCATCGTTGAATTTCTCACCCCCAAATTAGCTAGGGGAGAATTTTTGAGATTTTCGGAGAACGTTCCAAAAATCTGAATTTTTAAATAATTAAAGAAAATAATTAAGCAATCTTTGGATTCCCAAAATGCAATTTCCCCATTTATTTCCAAATTTTTGGCTGGCCATTCCCATGCAATTCGGCTGACCATTCCTTTTTCCTCTCCTAACCATGCCCCATTAATGCTCCTTCATAATGGCCCCTACTCCCCCTCATCCTAGCCTCTTTAGCTCATGATGGAGCCTTTCTCTCCCCTCTCCTCCTTTAAATGGAGAGCACAGCCATCTTCTCCATTTGCTGAAATTTTCTCTCTTCTTCCTCCATTGTTGTACCTTAAAAAAGAAGCTCCTCTCCAAGCTTTGAAGAAAGGCAAAAGTTCTTCTTCCTCTCCATTCAAGATCATAAAAGTACCCCTTTGCTCCTCTTCTTATCTTTCTTATGCTGTTATAATGTTAGAATGTAGCCTTGGAAGTCTATAAGCATGTATGTAAGTCATTATGACTCTTAAAAGATTCACAAAAATCTGCTCTGTTTTCATTTATTTTGCACACCCTGTCATTCATCTACATTTTTTGTATAGTTAGAATGCTCTGTTTGTGCTGATTTTGGTGTCGATGGAAAGGTATCAAGAATACCTTTCCATTGTCATATAGCACTGCTCATGAAATACTTTGGATTGGGAGCATTTGAGCTCGAAAAATGGGCCTTAAGTTTTCATCCAAGCGAAAAATGTCGTCTAGCGCTGCAGCGCCCGAAGTTGCAGAGCTATGCCGCTGCAGCACGCTACAGTGCACTGCAGTGGGTTGCAGTGGAATTTCGGTGGAATATATAAAAACATTAATTAAACTATTTGAACAGTAAATTCACAAATGAACCGTTATAGCGGGCTGCAGTGAAAATAATTTTGGAACTTTAGAAAATGTGAAAATAAACTAATTGAACAGTGGTTTTGCAAAGTGAATTACTGCAGTGCGCTCCAGCGTCCAAATTTGCAAAACTTCCCAGAATTCTCTAATAAGTGCCCAGTTTTGGCTGAAATGGCCAAAACTTCACTGTTTTGGTATTTTAAGGTCCCTAAGACCCTAGTGGGGCTAAGTTATATCAAATTTTATATGAAAGTTAAATTTGAAATTTGTCACTTTTAAATTAACCCTCATATCTACTATGGATCTTAAACATGTGTTATGCCAAAGAATAAGTATTAGAACCTTAATTACTTGTATTAATTAGGTATAGTTTAATAACCAAATGGCATGGAACTTAGTTCTCTTTGGAATTATGATTAAGTGCTAATCCCTTTGCTTGTTTTAGGATTTGATTAGCATTAATCACCTTTTTATTTTAGATTATCCTTCCATTTATATGCTTTTATGATTTTTAGGATGTATGTTAGAGAACTATAAACATTATTGAGACATTTAAGTACACTTAATTGACATTAAACTAAACTTAAATATAAGAATCTTGGTAACTTGATTAAGTAGATGATGCTTAATCCAAACTTAAGTTTGACATCAATAATACACTAATAATACATCAATTTGTCATTGACCTTTAAATTAACCTTTGGTCTTAATGATAGGAAGGTTAGGGGTTAAATCCTAGCTTATCTTAATTAGGATCTAAACCTTAATCACTTAATTAATTGACTTGATTGTAAGATAATTTAAATGATATTATTCTAATAATGCATATGATTTGATATTGATCTTAAATCATCAAATTAAAAGTGCTAAGGATAACATTGAATATGTGTGATTTAACCATCTGAATCCAAACTTTAGTTCTTTGATTTTCTCTTATATAAGACAATTAGCATAAGATGGAAATAAAATTGTAATGATTTATGCAATGATCTAACTCTAATAAGATCTTTGATTGTATCCCATGATTATAGAATAGGAAAGGATCAAATGAAATTTTAATCATCTGATCTGATCACCTCAACCTAAGTATAACAAGTAAATCTTAAGAAGTAGGAAAGTGGGATCTTAAGAGTCTTACTATAGGATTCATCATTGAAATGGTTAAAGACCTTAACTAATGATCTATTGAGGTAGGGAGGACTTTTGTAACTTATTGAGGTAAAAACCTTGTTGATCCTTCATAACTTTAGAAGTTGAACTTGATACCTTGTAGTAGGAATCACCTAAAGTACTTAGAATGTGGCTCATTTCTTATGGTAGCAACCTATGTTGAGTGATCATTTGATGACATCCTTGGAGCCTTGTGCAGGATACACCTACTTAGAATAAGGATTAATAGATTTGATAAATCCTTGCCGATTAAATAGAATCATCAGAACCCAGATTATTGGTTGGGTATGGTAGGGTATACCCATATTACTGGAGTATTTTAGTAATATTCAGGATTGGTTGATTCACTCCAATGTGGACTTATGACCTGGTGCTATCCTGCGGGGTTAGATGAATACAGTTCCGTTAGAGTAAATCCTCCAAGACTAAGAGTGTTACAATTAGTGAACATGATCCTTAGTTTGAGATGTAAACTACGTCTAGGTTCTGCCTCCTATCGTAGTGCACTTCGATAAGTGCAGTTTAAGCAAACTAAATATCTTAAGTCACTTTGCGTAGACCATTAAGTATGCTTGTAATTAGGGCATTTAATAGCTTAGCTTGAGATGTAAACTGTGACCGGGTTCTGCCTCCTATCGTAGTGCGCTTCGATAAGTGTAGTTTAAACAAGCTAAGGGTTAAATCTACCTTTATTGCAAACATGCTAAATATGTGTATACAATCTCCCCAGCTAATGATTTTTAAGTAAACTTTTGACTTTAACCAATTATCGAGATTAGAATTTAGGAGTCAGAATCTTTTTAGCAGGATTCTGCACAATGGAGATTTGGATTCATTATCAAATTTTAAAGTATTTTTTGGATTTATCTCATGTAATTTAGAAGCATGAGCATGAGCATAAGCATGATGTGTGAGTATCAGAATGATGTGTGAGTATCAGAATAATGTATAAGTATTAGTGATGATCTATGAGTTATGAAATGTTACATACATTGACTGGGGAATTTTAGGATGCATCAGCATAATCAGTAGACAGTATTCCCAACTGGATGTATGTGTACATTGGACCGTACTATTCATAACAGTTCAGTGATATTTTGGTGGCATATCAATAGCATACAGTATTGCGGCATATTCAGATGCACAGTTTCAGTGATATACAACATAGTTGTACATATGATTACTCTGTTTCAGATTCGGTACTATTTTGATTTATTTTAAGTATTCAGTTATAGTTCAGTTTTACTTTACATTGCTTCAATTTGTACAGTTTTGGACAGTTTTGTACTTTCAGTTACCTTTACAATTTTTCTATAGATTTAATTACATTATGTAAATGTTAAATGAATAATTAAAACTGTTAGATTAGTTTCTATATGTTAGACTTATTGTCTAACACGAGATACTTTTGGGATCCGTCAATTTGCTAGATCCTGAGCAGTATATTGAGATAGGTCAGGAGGACACTCAAGAGATTCAGGAGGAGCCTATGGGGCACTAGTGGACTCTCCTCCAGTTTTATTTTCTGCTTAGTATTTTCAGTTCAGTTTTATGTCTATTTCAGTAAACAGTTTGATATCCAGACCTTAAGTCAATCTTATAGAATATAATGGCTCCAGATAACTGGTCGAACAAATCATCAATTTTAGGCAACAGATAATTATTCTTTATGGTGACTTTGTTTAGTTTGCAGTAATCTATGTACATTCGCATAGATCCATCCTTCTTCTTTACGAACAAAATGGACGCTCCCCAAGAAGACATACTTGTCCTAATAAAGCCTTTATTCTAGAGCTTTTGCAACTGCACATTAAGCTCTTGAAGTTCCTTAGGTGCCATTTGATACGGAGCCTTAGATATAGGCTAAGTACCCAGGATTAATTTGATAGAGAACTCTACTTCTTTGGGAGGAGGTACACCAGGCAAATCTTCAAGGAACACATCAGCAAATTCTATGAATATGGTTTAAGAAAAGCATCACAACCCTTACTAATTAATTTCTTAACTCTTATAGCATTAATTAATGATGATGGCATACTGACTTTACCTATGAAGGTTTCAAACTTGCCTTGGGAATGAAGAGTGGCTTTCTTCTTAAGGCAGTTTATCATGATGTTATGATTCATTCTAAGAATAATTTCAAAGTTTGCTAGTGGCAGGATGATTAATTTGGAATCAAATTCTTGACCATTTGATGGGATTTTTACGTGACAAAACTTATGGGTGCTGAGTTGGGCTCCAGATGGAAGTCCAACACTTAATGATTTTGATAAATTGTATGAATATGGTTTAAGAATGTTGGCAAAATGTTCAGAAATAAACAAATGACTAGCTCCAGTGTCGAATAACACATTGCAGGGCTGGTCATTAAAATATAGCGTGCCTAAATTATTCATACGAATCGCATTAACAGATTGTAATAGTTAAGATACAAAAATGTAATTTAAGAGAAGGAGTTCAGAAATGTGCACCTGAAACCACATTATTATCTTCTACAGCTTCCAGAGGTGTTAGAGCATATACTCGAGTAGGATCAGTAGGATGGTTGTTTACCTACTTCCTGGGGTTGTTCTGGGGCTTAGGAGTAGAGGGTTGCTCTCGAGCAACTTTAGATGCATGAGATGGTATTATTGCCAAACCAAGTTCTCTTCTATTCAGCAGAATTTCTCTGAAGACTTGGTTCTTCTGAGAATGTTTAATTTGAACTCCATCCACAGTCTTTGTGTATGTGCAATAATAGAACAGGTGGCCTGGACACCCATAAGTGTATCACTTATGGCTAAAGTGGTAACACTTGCCATAAGGATGGGGCCGATTACAGCCTTGAATTAGTTCACCGATGGGTGCAGCTTTGATTTGATAGACCTTTGTTGATTGAGGTATATGCCTTTTGAAGGCTTCATGCCTATGGGGCGTTGATTGCATCTTTTACTTTAGATCTCTCTCCGAGTGATGGTGCTCAAGCACCTTCACTATCTCTACTAGTTCAAAGAAGCTAGTTAAACGGAGCGGGACAATAAGATCCTTTAGTGAATCTCTTAGTCCGACTAAAAAGTGATGCCACTTCGCTGATTAAGATTGGATGATCACTGGGGCAAAACGAATCAACTTGCAAAACTCTCTTTCGTAGTCCAATACAATACAGCTTCCTTGTGTCAGCCTTAGAATTGTGACTGTTATGATGTTCTGTGCAGACGGAGTAATGAATTCGGCCTTGAATGCTTCTACGAATTCATCCCAAGGAATATCTTCAAGGTCATAGTCAATGAATCTAGTATTTCGGATGTTATCCCACTAGTACTCCGCCTTAGCATGGAATAGATGTGTCGTGAGGCGGATGGCTTCTGAATTTGGGATTTTCAGATTGATCAAGTCTTTCTTGATTGCCTTCGGCCAATCGTCTGTGTCCATCGAAGATAAGTTCCCACTGTGGAAGGTCTTAGTCTCAGGAAGTTGTGAAGTAGACCATCATAGGGTGATGGGAAGGAAAAGGGTTTTGCTGAACAGGGACAGTAGGAACAGTAGTAGCAGTAACTGGTACTGAGTGATCAGACATCATCTTCTGCATGGCTAGTGCTTGTTGGGCCTGATTCTCCAACAAGGTTGCCACCATTGCTCGAAGATGAGCTATTTCATCAGAAGAACTGCTCGAAGCGACAACAGTTTTGATAGGCGTAGGCGCAGGAGGTGATCGGGGATCCATTCAAATTGAGCAATACATAGCTAGATTTTAGAATCATTATAAGAAAGACAATAATTAAATCTCAAATAGATGCAAAAAATTCTCATTACTTTTGAAATGAAGATTTACATAAGATTTAGAAATTGCCAAAATCATAGTACTACTGGAATAAGAAATGACAGCTACTCTAATTATCACTCATATATCCTTAATGTACTTAGCCCTAAATGCAACACAAAAATCCTAGAAGCTCACTTCATGGTGCTTTCTCTTGTGTTTCCTTTCAAGCCTTCTGATGGTATCGTGCCACCAGACTCCCGCTTAGCCCAGCATCTGATCCATCATAATGTCAACAAAGAGGGACTATGGACACTCTATGTGCCTCATGTAATGACCCCAATATTGAGAATCACTAAACTCAACATTGATAAGTCACCACAATATCTAATACTAGATTAGAAGGAAGCTAATCCAAATCATTAGATACTGTGTTTGGCCAAGGATTTAGAAGATGGTCTTAAGTTAAGATGGAAGGAATTCTTATGAAAATATGTTATATGAAATACATATGAAGATGTAACACATATAAGGATAAGTGTGAATGTAATTTAAAAGCAATTGATATGAGTACTTGCAATTCTAGATATGAAAATTCTAATATTTAACATATGAAACATGAGTCTACAAATTTCCAAATTATTCTAAGTCATTAATTCTTAAAAATTTCAGCAGAGTTTCTGCTGTAAAAAGCTAAAGAAACACCTGTAATATAGACATACAAGACTTCCATTCTAATGGAAGATATAATTGAAAGAAAAACAACCTAAAACTAATATGAAATCAATCATTTACATAGGATTGTTTAATTCCAATTCTAATATAGAGCCAATCCATTACATAGGACTTGCTCATTTACAATTCTAATATAAATTCAATCCGTTACATGGGATTATTTATTTCCAATTCTAAAGTAAAGTCAATCTGTTACATGGGATTGCTTATTTACAATTCTAAAAGCTTAAAGTGAGAAAATATATGTGTAACAATTATCTACCCTAAAGTATGCTCAATTCATTACATTTAATACATATATGAAGATAAGAAGAAATTCTCAACTTAGATATATAACTATTTTCCAATTCTATAAGCAATTTAGTATACTACAAATTCCAATTTAATATACAAGTAAATATGCAACTAAACTCCAATTTAATATGCAAAGTAAATATGCAAAACTATTAAGCAACTAATTATTTAGTTAATATTCATTTACATACATTCATCCATTCATCTCATCCCAAGCATTTAAGTATTTAATTAAACTCCAACATAAGCATAATAAATGTAAAAGTAAATGACTTAATTATTACAAACCATTAGTAAATTAAAAGGAAAGTAATAAATAGCTCATATGTAATATTAATAAGCTATAATTTTATTATATTATAAGCGGAAGCAGTTTAAGCTATGCACTTGGTCCAGCTCCACCAGCCTCCAAATGCACTTGATCTATCACATTTTGGCATTTAAATGTGATAGGGCAAAGCCAAAAAAGAGAAAATCTGGTTAGACTAAATAATCTAAGTACATTTTAAAATTGGGCTAAGCATTTTATTGTTTAATTGGATATCACTACTAGTTACAACATAAGTACAAGCAAGGGTGCAAGAAAGTAAGCATACAAGTGCGAAAAAAGTAAGTAAGAAAAAGGCAAATTGAGTTAAAATACTCACTTAAATATACATCATAGCCTGCAATTAAAATAAGGGTAAAAGCATCCTAAATAGGCTAGAAAGAAAATAAAATATATATGAAAGTAAATGAAATAAAGCATGTATATGTTCAATGAACTTATGCTGAGTAAGTAAAAGAGACAGTAAAGTATTAACTGAAATTAAGCAATATATATACTGTCTTCGAAATGAATTATAAATAAGCAAAACATAGTACTGAAGATAAAGAGTGTAATGCTTATAAAGTAAGGAAAGTATCTTAGATTTGTGGTCTAGGACTAACATAGCCTAGGACTATGTAAGGAACACAGCTAAAAAGCTATGATGAATCTTCACAATCAATAAGATTGTAGAGGATCTCACATCCTATTTAATTGAAGTTATTTTTAGATAAGTTCTCATTCTACAAGGACTTATAGAATGAAAAGAGGAGTTAAGCATTTTTGCCTAACCAGTATTGGAAAACGGGATTTCAAATGTAACTTACACTCCAATATTCACCCTCTAAGAATCTGAGGATCCTTATTTCTCTAATTTTGCCTACCCTTGGTTACTTCAATTAGCAACCCTTATTGTTTTAAATGTGAAAGATTTATTTATGCACAAAGTCTTATATGAATGATTCTAATGAAAGAGGCTCAAAGCTAAGCAAGTATTTAAGGAAGATTTTAATAATTACAACTAAGTGATATCCAAAGTTATCTAACTTAATGATCTACTTAATGATTAAAGCTAATTAAGCTCACAATTAACCTTGAGATATTTATCTCAAGTTAATTATAAATATAGTAGTAGTTGGGGTTTTAAAAATAGTAGTTTCAATTCAAGTTTTATGATATGACAAAATAATTTACGAGTTTAATTGATAAAATTAGAAACTAGTTTTAATATAGTCCTAAGCCATAAGATTCAAATAGTTTAACTAATCATGCCTTAGGTGACTAGTAGGAAAGGATTGAGGTTATGAAATTATCAATATAAAAAATTATAAGTTAAGATTTAATTCACTAAAACTCACTAGCTATGTTGTAACTTGAAAGTTCTATCTAAAATCAAATACTAATCTAGCTAAGTTATAGTTTGAAAGATCAAATCAATCAAGCACTAATTTAGTGAGACTATAATGAAATAAAAGGTTTAAAGTTAAATAAAAGATGGGATTTAAGAACTACAAGTTCTAAGTATCCAAATAATTAAAGTTTAAGGAATCCAATAGGATTCCTAAACTACTCTAAGTAAATTGGGATTCCTATTACTAGTTCTTAAAAAAATCAAAAGAACACTTTAGGGATTAGGGTGAATAAACTAGGCTCTAATCTAGTCACTAAAGGCTAATCCCAGTTGATTCAATAGTCTACAATTATAAAGGCATTAAGGCTAATTACTCTTAATGGATGTGATAGATAGTTCTAGGTATCAATTACAATTCCTATTTAAATTAATCCTAGAGTTTCTACCTTATGGTTGAAAAGTGAATCAAGCACTTGGCAATTAATTTATATAGTTAGAAAATTAGAACTAAGCTTAAACATAAGTAATCTAATTTGAAATGGGGAATAAAAAATGTGACATGTTAGCTATCCTAGGGCTTTAGAAAACCTAAAACATGCTAACTAGGAAATTAGATTCATCACATCAACACTAATTAAGAGTCAAAAACCTAAAATCATAATTTGTTGTCCAATGGAAATGATATATATAAAATTGAAATCCTTATTTCATAAGGAGAAAAATGACACTAAGTAGGTCAATTTTGGAAAGGTCAATTTTGGACAACATTTAAAATTTAGGGTTTCCGGGAATCCTAATTAGAATTAAAAAGTGACTTAGTAATTTAGGGTTCAAATGTTAAATTTGATTTCATATTAATATTCCTCATATTTTTGTAAGTGAAATGGACTATTTGATCATTAAATTTGGACATTAAATGATCATATAAGGTCATATGAAATGATGAAATTAATTTGTAATTAATTAATTAATCTTAAATATTGATTTATTAAAATATTTATCAAAATAAAAATTTAATTGTCTATTATAATTCTATGCATTTTGTGATCAAAATGGTATATTATATTGTTTATTTTGGATGTGTATTAGTGAATTTATCAAAGAAATTAAATTCACATTTCTTTCTTTATTACATTAATTAAACTACAGAATAATTATTTCATAAACTTTAAGTAATCATTTACAGTCAAATACTCAGAAATTTATTAAGAAATGAGTTTTAAGAAAAAAATTAAACGCACGGAAGATTGAGTAATCATTTTAATTAAACCCGCACCAATTTTCAGGTGTTGACGTGGCGACTTTTAGTGTCGACACATGGCAGCCCTTAAATTGAAATAACGGCGCGGTCTAATGGTATTAGATCGGACGGTTTGATTCTAAATCTTGGACCGAAAGTATAATCCCTCTTTGAACCGTTTCGTCACCAAATGCCACTCTGTGGGCACAGCCTAGGGTTTAGGAAAATGGGCAACTCTGATGGCTCCTAGGTATAGCCCGCACACCAGCGAGAGAGTCTCACCGAAGCCATTCTTCTAGGACCGAAATTGAGGTTGCTCAACAATGGAAAGAATTATTGGAAGATGCCCTAAAAAAAAAACTCAACCAAATAGGATTTTCTAAGATGCCATTATCAACCAGATGAGAATGATTCGAGCTTGGCTGAGCTCAAAACCATTCCATCTAACTTCCTTTCTCAAACGTACAGATTTAAAAATATTATAGATTGAGGATGAGAGTATAAATACCTGATCTGTTGCAAGGTTGAAATCTTGATGGCTTAGGGTTTCAAGGAAGGAAGGTTCAAGGAAAAAAAATGGTGGCAGCAGCACTCCAGCTCCTTACTTCAGCAAATAATAGATGAAATGCTGAGAGAACCCCAGAAAATAGAAGAGAAGTCGGGGTTTTGGGGAGGTAAGGGAGAGGTCGTAGGATTGTACGCCTGCTTGGTAGGTGCACGTTCTCTGCATCAACAGGGAAGTACAGGGAAGACATCCAGACCATTTAATTTCAATCGCAAAATCAACGGCTTGATTCATCGAACAAGATCTAGCCATCTAATCCCAATTCCTCACCATCTAACGATTCACAAATGCGTGGAAAGGCTATCCGCTGCTTGGCGCCCGCCAGGGGATTTCTGCGGTCTAAATTTTAAATGTTGGAATTATATAATTTATAATATATATATATATATATATATATATATCTATATATATTAATTTATTCAATTAAATTAAGTAATTAATATGCACATTTTATTAGTTAATTTTAAATAACCAAACGCACTCCAAAGAATCCAAAAAATTCACCCTTACCTAATTCAGGTTTGGGGAACTCAAAAATATAATAGGATTTTTGATCGGATGTCAATTTAATTATCTTAATTTTTCTGAGTATTAATATATTATTAAAATATTTTGGGAAACTTTGACGACTTCCAAACACTTCCAAAATACCACCCTTAACTAGTTTTGGTGTGGTGAGTCCAATGGTGGACTCCGTTTTCAATTTTGAGATCTAAATAAATTAGGCATTCTCAAAATTATCAGAAAACTAGGAAATATTGGAAATTGCCAAATGATCTCCAAGTCACACGAAACTTGAAATGGAGACTACTATTACTATTATAAGACTAATAGAAAAGGATTAGAGTTAATTAGGTAACTAATTGACAGGTAACAACACTAGGGTTGTTACACCTCAGTACTGACTCTACTCGGCTCAACCACTCCTATGCGTAGATAGGAAAGTCAAGCCCTCGATACGCTGATTGATGCAAAAGCTTGTCCAAGACTAAGGTTCCTTGTGTTGAAACTCCATTGATATGCCATTTGCTCTCTTATCTCCACTTGAAGCTATAGCTCCAAACCAACTCGAAGGTATGTAAATAATAGTCCAAGTCAGATTCTCCATGATCCATTTGACCCAAATAGCAGAATGTACTAGTTCTTATGAAGCTAGAGGTGACTAGATTTTTAGGATATAAGTATTTTCATTCTAGATTTTTCAAATAGTTACAAATAGTACTATATTATGGATGTTATATCTTGATATTTATACTTCAGAAGAATGGTCCATTAGGTAAATGAAACATAGATCCCATTCTGACACCTTATGGTGTTCTCTAATACTAATTGTGGGGCCCCGTACCTTCTGCAGCCATGCTAATACTGATATTGGCATAATCATGAGCAGTGCAGTGCTCCAACTGTGGTAAATCCCCAACTTAAGTAGTGTCAGGTATGATCCAACCCGCCTTAAGCTGAAGACTTGTCACCTGAAATTGTGAGCATACATCAACATATCTAAGTAGCGGAAGCAGAAAATAGTATAATATAATATCCACATCACTGCATAGTATAAAGAGTTACATGCAACAGTAACTCAACTTAAAGTGCAGAAAGTAAATACATCAAGATCAATTATTACAAACTGAGTAGTTTAAAGAAGAAAGAACTCTAATCCTCATAACAGAAAGAGGAAACTAACTAAGCAGTAACAGGAAGATCCTCCTCCTATCCAAGCTCCTCTCCTGCAGAACCACCAATGAACAGCTCCAAATATGACATTTGTCGGTATTACAAATGCCAGGGCCCCAGCCAACAAAAGAAAAAGGTTATAGTTTGACAAATTATCTGAGTGCATTTTAGGATAATTTAAGTGAATTATTAGAGATATCACATTATTACTTTAAGCATGAAAGAAAATTAAGGTGCAATAAGCTAAAATGAATTGGGTAGCTATAAACAATACATTTATAACTTAAAATAAAAAGTACGTGAAGTACACACTAGACATGCAGCTGAACAAGGTAAGGCTAAGGTATATAATATTTACAAAGTACTAAAAGTAAACTCATCCTAACATGCTTATCATCATATTGATACATGTTGATTTTATTAAAAGACAACTGTGCTGAAACATATTGAACTAAGTATACAAAAACTAGCATCCTAAATATGCCAATATTTAATAACTAATGAACAGAAAAAAGTATATAAGTATGCAAAATTAATAAATAAAAGGCCACTGAAGTATGTGGCAAAGCAAGCCAAGGTACTGGAATGAGCTAAACGTAAAAGCACTAAAGCATGTGGCAAAGCAAACCAAAAGCACTGAAAACTGAACTGAAGTAAAAGTGTGCCAAAAACATAGCACTGCCATAACAGAAATAGGTCATATAAGGCCTCTGAATAGAAAGTTCAACATGTGTCCATCCTCGACATCATCAGAGCTAGGTCCGAGTTGAACTTATAGAATAAGACATGTATCCATCCTAGCTAAGCACAGGGCTAGCTCCGAGTCTATTCTATAGAAAAATTAGAATTTGGGAGGCAGACTAAGCTAGGACACACCCTACTGAAATGACTACACTAAAAGAATTGAGTGAATGCTTATGCTCTTCAAATACTAACTTAAGATACATTATCCATATCCTAAGGTTACCTATTATGTCCAAAAATCAATTATTAATTAAAAACATTCAGAATGTATTAATGCCATAACTTTGTCTTCTTATCTCCAAACCAAATGAAATTATATATCATTTTGTTCAAAAAAATGTAAGAATAAGAATATAAAAAAATGTTTTAGTTTTTGTGAGCCATTTTTTAATTTTTCTTAAGCACTCCAATGACTTATACTTGTCCAAATGCCTTGATTTAAGTTTCTAAATGTTAATTATGGTATGTAGAATGCATTCTCAGTGCTAACTTAATTTTCTAGAATCAACTTTTGTTAATTATTCTTTAATCCCCAATTTGCATAATTAGCAATAATTAGGGTTTTTACTTAACTTAAATGGCATGTCTTAGTCTCTGAATGCTTTCTTGGATATTTTAAAGTCAATTGATTAAGTTAGGTCTACTTTCTAAATTTAGTTTTTTTAACAAAGTGTTAATCATTTTAGAAATGGATTAGTGCTAATTAGTCTTGATTGTCCCCTAATTTTGATAAATTTAGTATTCATATGGCTATTAAACAGTAGGAAATACATTGACAAACATCATAATCTGATTTGAACACCTTTAATTCTTAAATCTCTCCTAATTAAGGTGAAACCCTTATTAGCTTAATTAAGTGCTTGAATTGATTAAAGTATGGACTATTATCATCTTTAGCTTTAATAATCGATAAGTAGATTAATAATAGTTATGCAATTCTAAATTGGTATGTGAATTCTTTAATCATGTCTAATTGGCTTAAACTCTTTGTAAGCTTAATTAAGTCCCCAAATAATAAAAATTTAGGTTAAACCATTAATGTTGCAATTACTAATTTTGCATATATCTAACTAACTCTAATTGAATTTGCATAAACTTAGTTAACACTTGCTGATTTGACATTGATTCTAAGCTAGTAAATTAGAAGTTTTGATCTTAAGAACTCTTGTGATTAATTATCTTGATTAAATCCTAACATCCATGATTTTATATAAGTAATATAACTAGCATGAATTAATCTTAATTAGACATGATTGATTTACAAATAATCACTTCCCAACAAGTGTATGCTTTTACTCCACATTTCATGTGCTTTGGCTAAGACATAGTTAGAGGAATTGCATGCTTAACTTTTGCATTTAGACCATATGATTGAACTTGTAAATATGCATGAGGTTTCATCACCTTAGTTTCTTAGAATTTACTAGTGGTTTAAATGTAATAATTAGCAACTATAAATCCTTAAGGTATAAGGATAGTCTTAGCTTCAATAAAGGCTATACTTTTAATAAGGTTACTTTGAGGTTGACAATTATCTTATTGTCTCATCTTGTGGTAGGACCCTAGATGGACCTTAACAACCATAGATGATTGTTCCTAGACCTTATCATAGAAAGACCTAAAAAGGCTTAGTTTGAGAGTATCTTTTGTGTTAGTATTCTGAATTGAATGACTTATATGTCACTTCGTTGGAGTCATTTATGTAGGATTACCACAATGGAGAAAGGATTCATACGCTTGCAAATCCTTATTCATTAAATAGATTGTTAGAATGAAAACCTACGTATTATCATATAGAGATTATAGTGCATATCCATAGAACTAGGTTATCTAGTAAAATATGGAATTAGTTGATTTGCCTTAAATAGAACTATAGAGTTTTGATATTATCTTAGGTAATTAGATAAGTACTATTCAGTTCAGGGTACACATCCCCAATCTAAGGTTTATTATAGGTTGGGAAGTTAACAGCTTAGTTTGAGAGAATAAATTGTAAAAGGATTTTGTTCCTTACCTTTGTGCATATATGTAAGTGCAATTAACCAAACAAAGTGCTTAAAGTCACCCTTCCTAGAACATGCTGATCATGCATATGTACTCTTAACATGTGATGAATTAAGATGTTATAAAACCTTGATATGGAATAAATGTTGAATTTAGTGTAACTAGAATAGATTGATATAGTTCATGCAGTTAAACTTTTTATTTGTGGTGATAAATGGATATTTAATTTGGCTTATGATTGTTTTCTAGTTTTTTTAAATGATTCAAATTCATTCAGTTATTAAAACCTTGGTATATCTTGAGTCGCATACACATATCATTCAATTAACGGAGTGTTGTGCTCACCTAGGATTTGTCAGTGGAGTGGTTTTACTCACTTAGGATTTGTGGGATGTCATGTGATATCAAGGTTATGCATGTTTGAGGCATAAGATTATGTGGTATTTTTAGTTACTTATATATATTCAGTGTCATGCAACATGATTTGATGTTTCAGATTCTTTACAGATTCTAACTTTCCGCATCCTGTCTCTTACTCACTGTTTTACTTCACTTTCAGTTATGTACAGTTTTATATATTTCAGTTATTTTAGTGCTTTTCTGCACTATTATTTTGTTTACTTAAATGCTAATCCCTTTTAAATTTTAATAAGGTATGTTGTAGATTTTGATATGTTAGACTTATTATCTAAGATGAAGTACTTTTCTTCTTTTCTTTTGTCCGAGAAACTGGCATTTTGGGATCCAATAATTTGTCAAATTTAGAGCAGGCTTTGGAGGCTTCATAGGAGATCCAGGATGAGTTCGTGAAGTACTAGTTGTCTCACCTTTTACTTGCTATTTTAGTTTCTTTCTATTGTGAGTAGAGAGAAATTTACTGCCCTTTTTATTTTAGGCAATGGTCTGTAATAACTTAACTCTAGATGTATTTTTCTTATTTTTCTGAGATGAATATTCTTACTTAGCTTCTCTAATGAATGTTATGGATGAATGTTATAGCTTCCACACTCTATTATTATTACTACTTATACTTAGTATTGTGATGAGATCAGCATATAAGTTATGCAAATACTCATATATATTGGATTCTTATTAAACCACTTCTCATAAATCAAATGTATGTAAGTACCTTATCTAATACTTAAGATAAGAATATCACATTTATCTTAAAGCTTAGTCC
Source organism: Gastrodia elata (assembly GCA_016760335.1). Lineage (NCBI taxonomy): Eukaryota > Viridiplantae > Streptophyta > Magnoliopsida > Asparagales > Orchidaceae > Gastrodia > Gastrodia elata. Next base: position 31,803,657 of record CM028678.1, on the reverse strand, counting down.
TTAGTCCTACCATGGGTAGAGTCTCAACAACATTCAGGGAGGTTCAACAGCCCTTCCGAGTAATGCCATATGCTTTGTCTTTAATACCTCGGTTGCGCGCAGTGACGAGATGGAGCGCTACGTTGTCTTTTAATTTTTTTTCTTGCACCATATAAATTTCATTTCAATCTTTCCACTAATATATATGAATTAATAATATTCAAAACACTTAAGGTTTTATCTAATGGATATTCAACCTGGGCATTTTCATTGTAAATTCTAGGTCAAGATGTCGCTGAAGAACTAGAACATCCCTGAATAATCAACCACTACATTTTCATTTTTTTTAAATTTCCTTTCATATTTTTAATAAAAAAAGGCTCCTCATGTAAATACTGTATAATGACATCAAAATAAAATATCAACTTTTCTTGTTTTCAAATTGGTTGAACAAATATCTATGATGTTTTTATATTATTCTAAATTTTGACTACAATCCTCGGCAAGATAACCCCAAATCCCATGTCCTCGCTAGCTCAATGATTGGGGGATGTTACAACATTAGACCTTTCTTTCAATCATATTATAGTTTATATTAGGAGTACATTTATTATTTACCTGCCTAACTTTGTTTTAATTTTTGAACCCAATGTAGGTGTATTTACTTACCTTATTTTGTTAAGTTATAAATTGATAAACTTATACCTTTATCATTTTTTGTTGTTCACTTTGTTTCTCCAATTATTATGTGTAATATTTAAATGTGATATCCTAAAACATATAAACCATTAAATCAGCCTAAAATGTACTTAGATAATGTTTAACATAAGATTTTTTTTTTTTGGCTGAAGAGGGCACGTGAACCCGACATGTTAGATTTGAAGCCGTTCATTGAGCCATCTTTAGGTGAGAAGCAGAAGCATGAGGATGATCCTACAGGTATTACTTAGATCATATTTAGCTTGCCTTTCATTTTGCTTTGAAGAGAGAGAGAGTGTGTGTGTGTGTGTAACAACCCTAATATTTTTACCCATCAATTAGTGACCTAATTTACTCTAATCTTTTCTATTAATCTTATAATAGTATTAGGAGCTTCCATTTCAATTTTCGTGCAAATTGGAAATAGTTTGTCAATTTCTAATATTTCCTGGTTTTCTGTTAATTCAGAGAAAGCCTAATTTATTTAGACCTCTGAATCAAAAATGGAGTCTGCCATTGGACTCAGCACCTCCAAATTTAGCTAGGAGTGATATTTTGAGAATTTTTAGAAGTCATTGAATTTCCTAGATTTTTTATTTTTATTTTAAACGCTAATGAAATAAGTCGAAACAGGATCCCAATTCAAGTCAAAAAAAAAATTAATAAAAATATCATCATATAATTTAATAAAAATATTGAAGGGATCATACTGCAAAAGTTCGAGCACGCTTGGGATCTTGGATTGTCCTAAATAAATTTGTGAAGTTTTAACTTCAAAGGCTAATAATAAGAAAAATATAAATTAGAATTTGGAATATTTTATATATTTAAGTTATGCATCAATTAAGGATGATATGTTTTCACTTTCGCTAATCTTCAAGCTCCCGATTTATCATATTTAATTTTCAAAGTTTTTCACTTAAAAACTAATATAAAATAATATACCCATCAAAATTAAATAATTTTTAGACGTGTACGTTTGTCTTGTCAAGACGCTCATTTTGGTACCTATTTTATAATTTTGGAGTTCATTTAGTCATTCAATCAAACCTTAGAATTTCTTGTGATTCTTAGCCACTTGATCTTGATCGAGTGGCTCTCATCTTTTCATTTGAGCTTAAATAACTCTCCGATTCTAACCTAAGTTTCCTTAAAACCTGAATCTTCTCACATCTCTCAGGGCCGACTCCTCCATGCTACTAGTTTAGACCCCCACCTCGGATATAGCAAAGCTGAGTAGATCGGCAACACCATGGAGTGCAATTTTCGGGTTTTCTCGCCTCTAGGTAACAGGCATCGTATGTCTTTATCATGATCTAGGGTTAGGATATCTCATCTACACACATCTAAACCTTCCTTTAGCGTAAGAATGCAAGTTGATTCTACACGTACCTCATCATCGTGCCGGTCTCTTCAATCTCTTAGGGTTTCAAAGGCAACAACAGAAAGCCAATATAATGCAGCTAGTTTAAAAGCAACTGAATGGGATATGCAAGATTTTTATGGCTTGAAGAAGAACATTCAAGCTGTTGTAGAACTTGTTGAGGAAATTAGTGCAGCTATTGGTCTGGAACAGCTAGAAGCAGGTCTCTGTGTTTTGGAGAGTAAGGTTGCACACAGTTCTCTGTGGGGCAACTCTCTTAAAGCTCACGGAATATTTTTTTTTCATTGATTGATGTTAAGGATAAAATTAAACTAGTTAATGAATTCAAATCTCAAGTGGAAGATGCTAAAACAATTATTAAATTGATGGAGTAATTTGATTTCATTGATACTGGATTGGGCCGTATGCTTCTAAGAATGTATTTAAGGAAGGAGTTGTAATTACTATAACTGCAGGTGCTGGGGGCATGGATACACAACACAGGATTGGGCCGATATGCTTCTAAGAATGTATTTAAAATGGGGGGAGAAGTAGCGTTTCAGTAGTAAAGTTGTTGAGAAATATTTGGGAGAAGAAGCTGGGACCAAGTCAGTGACAAATTGAAGGCCATTTTTCTTATGGATACCTTTCTGAGGAAAAAGGAACCCATCGAATTGTTTGCCAATCCCCATTTAATGCTAAAGGTCTTCGCTAGACAAGCTTTGCTAGTGTAGAGGTCATGCCTCTTCTTCTTGAAGAATCCTTTAACATTGATATACCTGAAGGGGACCTGGAGATAAGTTTCTCTTGAGCTAAAGTAAAAGGAGGGCAAAATGTGAATAAGGTTGAAACTACTGTTTGAATCATTCACATTCCAACTGGTATTGTTGTTCATTGTACAGGTGATATAATTAATGTCTTGTCCCAACAAATCATTGAGCTTCAATTTCAAAACCGCTCGTGCAAGGTACACTGATCATTGCTTATCATATTGCATTCAAACTTCTATTAATGTTGTTTAGTAATTAAAATGAAAATTTAATTTTAATTAATTCCTCTATGAATCAATCTGAGTTATTTAAAATGGCCTTGCAGAAATTTCTTAAGTAAAGTAAAAGGTATATTGATAAAGTAAAAGGAAACTTGATAAATCTGTCACAATTATTTTGCAATTAAAATTTACTTTAAGTTATAAATTCATTTATCAATTCTATTTATATAATGATTTTCTTAATAAACCCTTAAGCTTGCAATTAAACTATATCATTATAATTCTTAAAGGAAAAATGCATACATTAGAGAAATGATAATTGAAAAGTATTATTGAATATTAAAATATTTGATTAACATTCCAAGTAAATTTTTATAGTTAAATAAAATTTACTTTTGATCTAATTTGGATTCTGCTTACTAATTATATACCAAATTTGTCAATGATTTCAATGCAATTAGTATATATTGTTTTGTTTTCAATTTGTCTTGGAACTAGATTATGTTATTGATCATCTATTGTATCAATTTTCTTCATTCATTAATTCAACTTTTAAGATTTAGTAAAGCTTAATAATTTAAAATAATTAAATCTTCAAAGCCTTGTTTTATGTTCAAGCGAAGTCCAAATTGGACACTATAATAGTCTATTCCACTCACAAAAATATGCAGAACTAGAATTTGAGATCAAGTTTAGTATTTTAAACCCAATTTTCTTAATCACTTCTTAACCATAGTTAGGAGTTATGAAAACCCTAAAATTCCAACGTTGTACGATTTTGAAATACTTAGCGTCATTCTTTTCCTTATGCAATAAGAATTTCATATTTATGAATTTTATTTCATTTGGACAACAATAGGTGATTTTAGGTTTTTGCTCCTTAATTAGAATTAATTAAATAATTTCATATTTTCTTAATTTCATGCTATAGGTGTTTAAAACCTTGGGATAGCAAAATTTGCTTCACCATTTTCCTCCCATGTCAATTTTTCATGACATTATTATTTTGAGCTTAGTTCTTATAATTTAATTATTTGAATCTTTAGCAAATTTGTTGTATTCATCTTTTAACCTTAGGACATAGCCTATAGGATTGATTACACCTTAAATTGAGGTGATCCTTTAGAACTAGAAGTTATACCCATTAAGTATGTTTAACCACAATTTTTATTTATTATGATCTTCTTAGTCATAATCCTAAGTAATTAGGTTAAAGCTTAGTTCACTCCACCCTAGTTCTTAAGTCCTTTAAAGACTTGTGTTCGGAGTTCAAAATTCATTCGAATATATTAGGAATTCTATTGATTTCCTTAACTCTTAACTCTTAGAAAATATAGAGTTTGTAGTTTATAATCCCTTTATTCCTTTACTTTAATCCTTTCCTTTTTACCTTAACTTAGCTATATTAATGTATGATTGGATAGATCCTTCAAATTACAACATATCTAGAGAACCTTAAAGAGTTGAATCTTAACCTCTATTTCCTTTAAATATGTTAATTTCATAGCCTCATCCTTACATAATAGATTCCTAAGTCTTGATTTAGTTAACCTATTTAAATCTTATTACTTAGGACTAGAATAGAACTAGTTTCTAATTATATTACTATACTTATAAATTATTTTGTCATCTCATAAAATGAAATGAAATTATTATTTTCTAAAAACCCTAATTACTATTATTACTAAAAATTAACTTGAGATCAATATCTCAAAGTTAATTGGGAGCTCAATTAGCTCCAATCACTAAGGAGATCTTTAAAATTAGATAACTTTGGATATCACTTAATTGCAATTATTGAATCTTTCCATGAATGCTTGCTTAGCTTTGAGCCTTATCCATTTGAATCATTCATAAAAGACATTTTGCATGAATAAAACTTTCATATTTAAGACTATAAGGGTTATTAATGGATAAAGCCAAGGGCAAGCAAAATTAAAGAAATAAGGAGACCTCATATTCTCAGAGGGTTAAGATGAGTGTTTGTTACATTTGAAACCCCAATTTCCTTTACCGATTAGGCAGACGTGCTTAATTCATTGCTTCATTCTGTAAGTCCCTGCAGAATGAATAATTTTCATAAAATAACTTCAATTAAAAAATATATGAGATCCTCTACAATCTTATTGATTGTGAAGACTCATCATAGCTTTTTAGCTATGTTTCCTTACATAGTCCTAGGCTATGGGTATCTTCGACCAAGAGTCTAAGATCTTCCTTCAATTATTATTCTTTACTCTTTCTATGTTAGTACTGTACTTTACTTGTTTACAGTTTATTTTTTATTGCAGTAACTATTATTATAATTTCATTTAAATACTTCACTGTTTACTTTTCTTACTTAGCATAATTCTATTGAAAAAATATATGTTTCATTTTATTTACTTTCATATGCTCATTTTAGTATTTTTCTAGCCCATCTAGGATGCTTTTAACCTTATTTTACTTGCAGGCTAGATTGTCAAATTATATGAGTATGATTAGTCACTTTATCTTTTCGTTACTTATCCTTATTTTCTTTTCCACATTTGTATGCTTTCATTTTTGCACCCTTGTTTACGCTTATATTGTAAATAGTTGTGATATCCAAAATAAACAAAAAAATGTTTAGCCTAATCTTAAATTATACTTAGACTAATTAGTCTAGCTATATTTTCTCTTTATTGGCTTTGCCCTATCACATTTAAATACCAAAATATAATAGATCAGGTGCCCTTGGAGACTAGTGGAGCTGAATCAAGCACTTAAAGAAATATAATTGCTTCTGCTTAAATATTGATTTTTTGCTTTATATTCAAGTGAGAGAGAGAGACTTTTGTTTCTTTACTTTCTACTATTTATTTTTGGTTTGTAATAACTAAAGTCATTTATTTTGTATTTACTATGTTTGTGTTGGAGTTTAAGCCTTTTACTTAAATTCTTGGTTTGGGATGAATGGATATATATATATATATATATATATATATATATATATATATATATATGAATGAATACTTAAATAAAAATGTAGTTGCATACCTATTTGGAACTTAGCTATTAATTTCTTATTTTTAAATATTATAAATGATGTAGGATGTGTATACCTAGGATAGAAAATTACTTCATATGTTTTTTTCACTTCAAATTATTAGAATTAGAAATAAGAAATCTCATATAATGGATTGACTTTATATTAGTTTTAGGTTATTAATCCTTTTAATTAATCTTCCAATTGAATGGAAGACTTATATATTGATGTTATAGGTGTTATTTTGATCAAATACAGTAGAAGTCATGCTAAAATTTTTAAAAATTATTTGGAAAGATCATAAGAGTTAGTTGATTTATACATACAACTCATATTGTATATTCTTATTGTATATGCATATTATTATCATCTCCACATTAGAATATTAAATTTTTTTCTTATGCATATACATTCTCAATTCATATTCATACATCATGTACAGTTTCACAAAATTCTTCCCATCTTAATTTAAGACCCTCTTCTGAATCTTTGGCCAAACACAGCACCTAATGATTTGGATTAGTTTTTTTCTAATCTAATATTAGATGTTGTTGTGATATATCGATATTGAGATTAATTATTACTCAATATTGGGGTCATCACAGTTGGTATCAGAGCCAAGTTGAGAATTTTAAGTTCAGATAAAAGCTATCAATTCAGCCAAAAGCAAATAACACTGAATAGTAAAGACAATTAAATGACATCTTAGGCTAGTAAACACCCTATCTTATCCCTAATGAACTAACTTAAATCGTAAGAACTTTTAGATATCAATCTTCAAGTTGATCTAGACTTTTAATCTAAGTTGTGGATGGATTTCTCAACTTTTTTCTTCAACTCAATCCTCCAACCTTTGTTGGGTCTGCTTCTTCCATTGAAACAACTAATTTGGTGATGTTAAATTGAGAAAGACCTTTCGTATATCAAGTGCCATATCAGCTATGCTATCTGCTTAACCACTCACTTATTCGTCAAAGATGTCAAGTATTGGTGGAATAGCTAGTTGAGTTCTTTAGTGCTGAAGTAGTGTTGAGGAGATGTCTTGGGTTGAATTTGAATCAATCTTTAGAGAAGAGTTCATTCCTTTTTCTGCTCAATCACTACTATATGTTGAGTAGATCCAATCAACTCACGGTGGTAAGTGAGTCATAATCGATGAAATATAAGTGAGGATGCAATCAAGTTTTTCTCCTGAATTGGTGGGGACCGAAGAAGCAAGATTTAGTCGTTTCCTCAAAGGTTTAGGAGACTCGATTTAGGAACATCCTGTATCCTGCCATTATATCAATTTCTCAAAATTATTGGAAGGTGCAAGATTGATAGAATACCATTAGGGGAAGCAGAGGCTGAGGAAGAAACCTTATCTTCCTTAGAGGATTATGAAGTAGCCTAGGAGGATAGAATTCAGTCACCTCAAGCTTTCCTAATGACTCAACCACCACAGCATCAGGTGAAGATCGATCATCATCCTTTAGTCTGAAATCCATTTCCTATTAATTCTCTAGCTCAAGCTCTTATAATCATGCCTTCTCCTGTGGCAAAATCATTTTTTTTTCCAAGGAGTGATTAGAATGGAAGTACAATCAATCTACTTGTTGCTCCGTCAAGGGTGCATGCTCTTGTTTTTGTTGTCACTAATGAAGGCAGGAGGCTGCATCAAGCTTGATTTCAAATTTAATTTCTAAAGATTTCAGTCATTCTTATCTTAACTTTCTGCAATTATATTCTTTGTTGTGGAGCATTAGGAATTAAGTTAACTTCTTAATTAGGAATTTGATTAATACCTTATTCATGTGCTACTTAGATAGAATAATAGGAAGATGCCATAGTATCTAAGTAGATCTTATTATCAATAAGATTACTAGTTTGTTAAATTCCTACCTAAGTTGATAGTTAGGATCTTAGTTTTTAAGTGATTAGAAATTCTAACCTTTTTGTGTTTAAAATCATAAGTTAAGAGACTTGAACACCATATTTGGGGTTTAATCCCTTAACTCTTAATCTTGATAGATTATATCAAGGTTTGGTCTTAGTATAAATAAGACGATTGATTTAAACCGTTTAACTTCATTAGGCGACATTGATTAATTTAAATTAGAACTTGAAGTTCTAATGCTTTCACTTTTATAAGACCGTTTAGCTGAGTTTACACTAATAGTAGGATCTTGTGGATCCTAAAATTGTGTATTCCCAGTATAGTTAGAATGAAAGTTTCACCAATAATAGAAAAGTGAACGATAAGTATGGAATCTGGAAGTTCGATTGCAAATGAGTCTGCAGAAACTACATTTGTATTTGTTCCTTTAATATTATTAGGTTGCAGTAGGCGCTATTAGTTTTTGCGAAAGTCCTTCTGGTAGCTGGGCACTAAAAGAGACATTTCTATTTTTATCTCTAAGTGCCAATCCTATTGTTGGTAAAGGCTGAGCACCAGAAGCCTAGTAGACTTTTTAAGTTGATAGAAATCTCTGAATAGAAGTGGTTTAACATTCCATGGTTATTTTAAGCTAACCAAAGTGTAAACTAAGGAGGTGTTGTGACTTGGGAGTTTGTCAATAGACTCACCAAGTCATCTCTTTTCTTTCCAAATTTTCATTCTAACTCAGTAGAAGGTTAGTAAAGCTCCATTCTTTAGTGATTATTTATCTACACGAGACACTGAATTATAATCTTTAAGACAACAAAAGAGACTTACTTACATCTGAATTTTGATCGACTATACATCCCCAGATTGAGGGTCAAGTTGAATGAGTAAATCTAATTCTGAAAGTTCTCTTGCATCTCTATGTTTTAGATATCAGTGGATCTTGGGAAGACCACCTCACCTTAGTGAAGTTCACCTGCAATTTTAGTTATCGATTCAACATTAGTAAGGCTACTTATGCATCTCTTTTTGGTTGGAGATGCGATACTCCTGTAGCCTGGACCAGCGTGGGTGATGCTCATCTTTATGGATTCCTATGTTGGTTGAAGGGACGGACATAAAAGTCATTCTGATCAAGCGTAATTTGGGTGGCAGCGTATGAGGGATCAAGAAATTAACATGGCACTTGCCATAAACTCTTAGAGTTTCCAATTAGGTAAATTTAGTTCTTTCAATTTCATTGTTGTTTCATTAGACTTCCTTCGTAATTTTTTTTTTCAAATTCTTGTTTTTGTTTGTTGTGTCGTGGGCGATATTTTTTTTAAGGAGGGGAGTCAGTAACAACCCTAATATTGTTACCTATCAATTAGTGACTTAATTGACTCTAATCCTTTTCCATTATTCTTATAATAGTATTAGGAGCTTCCATTTCAATTTGCGTGCAAATTGGACATCATTTGTCAATTTTCAACATTTCTTAGTTTTCTGTTAATTCTGAGAATGACTAATTTATTTAGACCTCAGAATAAAAAACGGAGTCCGCTATTAGACTCAACAGCTCCAAATTTAGCTAGGAGTGATATTCTGGGAATTCTTGGAAGTCGCTGAATTTCCCGGATATTTTTTATTTATTTTGAGTGCTAATGAAATTAAGTTGAATCAAGATCTCAATTCAAGTCAAATAAAAATTTAATAAAAATTTCATCTTATAATGCCTATTGAAGGGATCCTACTACAAAAATTTGAGTGTGTCTGGGATCCCAGATTGTCATAAGTAAATTTGTAAAGTTTAAACTTCAAAGGCTAATAATAAGAAAAATATAAATTGGAATTTGGAAATTTTTATATATTTAAGTTATGCATCAAAATTAAGGATGATATGTTTTAAGTTTCGCTATTTTTTGAGCTCCCGATTTATCGTAATTAATTTTCAAAGTTTTTCACTTAAAAATTAATATAAAATAAAATACCCATCGAAATTAAATAAATTTTAGACACGTGCGCTCGTCTCATAGAGAAGCTCATTTCGGTACCTATTTTGTAATTTTTGGGGTTCATTTGGTCATTCAATCAAACCTTAGAATTTTTGATGATTCTTAGCCACTCGATCTTGATCGAGTGGCTCTCATCTTTTCATTTGAGCTTATATAACTCTTTGATTCTAACCTAAGTTTCCTTTAAACCTTAATCCACTCTCATCTCTCAGGGCCGACTCCTCCATGCTACTAATTTAGACCTCCAGCTCGGAATGTAGCAAAGCTGAGTAGCTCGGCATCACCATGGAATGCAATTTCTAGGTTTTCTCGCCTCTAGGTAATCGGCATCGTACATCTTTGTCATGCTTTAGGGTTAGGCTCTCTAAGATACACATAGCTACACCTTCCTTTTGCACAAGAATGTGAGTCCATTCTGCACGTACCTCTTCATCGTGCCAGTCTCTTCAATCTCTTAGGGCTTCAAAGGCAACAGCAGAAAGCAAATCAAATGCAACTAGTTTTAAAGCAACTGAATGGGATATGCAGGATTTTTATGGCTTGAATAAGAACATTCAACCTGATGCAGAATGTGTTGAGGAAATTAGTGTTGCTATTGGTTTGAAACAGCTAGAAGCAGGACTCTGTGTTTTGGAGAGTAAGCTTGCAGATAGTTCTCTGTGGGGTGACCCTCTTAAAGCTCAACAATTTTTTTTTTCCATAAATTGATGTTAAGGATAAAATTAAATAAGTTAAAGAATTCAAATCTTAGGTGGAAGATGCTAAAATAGTTGTTAAATTGGCAGGGGAATTTGATTCCATTGATATTGGATTACTTCAGGATGCTTCTAAAATTCTTAAAGAACCAAGCAAGGCATTGAATCATTTTGAATTGACGCAGCTTCTATCAGGTCCTTACGATAAGGAAGGAGTTGTAATTACTATAACTACAGGTGCTGGGGGCACTGATGCACAGCACAGGATTGGGCCGATAAGCTTCTAAGAATGTATTTAAGATGGGGGGGAGAAGCAGTGTTTTTGTAGTAAAGTTGTTGAGAAATCATTAGGAGAAGAAGCTGTGATCAAGTCAGTGACAATTGAAATTGAAGGCCATTTTGCTTATGGATACTTTTCTAAGGAAAAAGGAACCCATCAAATTGTTTGCCAATCCCCATTTAATGCTAAAGGTCTTTGCCAGACAATATTTGCTGGTGTAGAGGTCATGCCTCTTCTTCTTGAAGAATCCTTAAACATTGATATACCTGAAGGGGACCTGAAGATAAGTTTATCTCGTGCAGAAGTAAGAGGAGGGCAAAATGTGAACAAGATTAAAACTGTTGTTTGAATCATTCACATTCCAACTTGTATTGTTGTTCATTGTACAGGTGTTGTAATTAATGTCTTGTCCCGACAAATCATTGAGCTTCAATATCAAAACCACTCGTGCAAGGTACAACGATCATTACTTATCAAATTGCATTCAAACTTCCATTAATGTTGTTTAGTAATTAAAATTAAAATTAAAATTTTATTGATTTTTTTGTGAATCGATCTGAGTTATTTAATGGCCTTGCAAAAATTTCTTAAATAAAGTGAAAGGTATATTGATAAAGTAAAAGGAAATTTGATAAATCTGTCACGATTATTTGTAATTAAAATTTACTTTAAGTTATAAATTCATTTATCAATTCTATTTATATAATGATTTCCTTAATAAACTCTTAAGCTTGCAATTAACCTATATCGCTATAATTCTTAAAGGAAAAATGCATTGTAACGACCCTAATAATTGGATAGAAGATTTAACCCAATTTTTGGGATGTTACCTTAGCACTCAACACTTGATTAGAAGAAAACAAATCAAGTGATTGATACTAAGTGGCCAAGTCACTTTATGAGTAATTATTAAGTTAAATGAATGAAAATGAAAATACAAGTAAATACAATAGTACAAGTATTTACAATACTAGAATTTAGAATAATCCACTCTTTCATCCCAAGCAGTTTTAAACATAGAAGATACAATATATATTAAAAGTGTAGGCAGAAGTAACTTAGACAGTTTATTACAAACTTTAAAAGTAAGAGAAAAATGCAATATGTAAATCACTCTCTCTCTCTCACTATACAAGTAATCTGTTAAAATCAAGCGGAAGCAGATTTCTTTATAAATTCCTCAAGTACTTGGACCTACATCACCTGGATAAAAGGGCTCTTAATCTATCATATTTTAGTATTTAAATATAATAGGGCAAAGCCAAGAAAAAAAAAGTGTAATTAGACTAAACGGTCTAAGCGCATTTTAAAATTGGCTATATTTTTAGATTAATAAGATATCAAAATTATGATTTACAATTTAAAGTAAGCAGCAGTGCTATAAAACTATAAAGTATGGGAAAGTGAAGTAAGCATAACTGGAAGGAAAACAGTATGAAATAAGTTGAGTAAAAATGCTCACTTTTGATAAATTTCTAGCTTATTACTGAAAATTGGTAAGGGAAAGCATTTTAAAGGCTAGAAACTACTATGTGCATGAAATAAAAGCAATATATGATCAATTGAAATATATGCTAAGTAAGCAATTGACATACAGTGAAGCATTAATTGAAGTTAAGCAACATACACTATATTCAAATTAAACTGAAGTAAGCAATATATAATATTGAAAATAGAGAGTGTAAAGCTAAAGGAAATGAGGAAATATCTTAGATTCTTGATCTAAGATAATCATAGTTTAGAACAATAAAATAAAAGCATAACTAAATAGTTATGAAGAGATCTTACAATTTGTAAGAGAACTCTTGTATCTTTAGTTAAAGTTACATTTAGAAATACCTCATTCTGTAGGAGTACACAACAGAATGGGCGAGGAGTTAAGCACGTCTGCTTAACCAGATACAGTGGGGAAGTTGAACATTCACATTTACCCTCTCTAAAATGTGAAGTCCTAATATAAGCGCTTTCTTTTGTACTCAATTTACCATAAGGCATTCCCCTTTAAAATTTTAAGAAAAATCTTTATTTATGCACAATGCTCTTGAATGAATATTCAAGGAAAGAGGCTCAAAGCTAGGCAAGCACTCAATAGATTGTAAACATTGTAAATGTATGTGATATCTTCTTGTTTATCTAAACTTTTAATAATCTACTCATAATTGGAGTTAATTAAACTCCAAATTAACTTATAGATATTTGATCTTAAGTCAATTCTAAAATGAATGTAAGTTTATTTTCATGAACGTTTGAAATTTGGAAAAAAAGATAAATTAAATTCCAAGTCTTAAAATTTTTAGAAATTTTGGCAGAATCTCCTTTGTTTTTGTTCAAATAAACAATTTTTCACAATCAATATAAGTCAATTTTTATTGACTTTCTCCAGTTCTAAAGTAGAGTTCAATCCTTTTTATAGGATTGCTCATTTCCAGTTCTACAGTAGAGTTCAATCCTTTTTATAGGATTGCTCATTTCTATTTTTACAATAATTTCAAACATATAAAACTAAACTAAGCAGTTTATACATTCTATATAAAACATCTAATAAAAAAGAAATGCAGAAATAAAATTAGCATTTATAGGAGCAGCTTTATGTGGCTTTTTACACAGCATTTAATTTAGCATTCCTGTGTTATTCTTACAACTTAACCTGCAAAGATAATATCATTAAAATTTAACATTTAAATATAAAAGAAACCAGATTTATTTAATTTAAAAGGTAGCAAATGATTTTATTAAAAGAAGAGCAGCATTTGAATCTCACTTAGACCTTATGGCAGCATTTAATCAAATGTAAATTTCAAAGGCAACATTTGTATCTTTACAAAGTAAACTATAACATTTGAATCTCCTAAATACATCGCAGCATTTGATTTTATTTGAAATATGGCAGCGTTTATTTTATTTAAATGAGATCATTTTGATTTTATAAAGTAGATAGCAGCAATTTGATTTTATGAGGTAGATAACAGCATTTATGTAACATGAATGGCAGCAGTTTGTATGATAGCATTCAATTCCCTAATTCATGGAAGCATTACATTATTTTAATTAAACTAAATTGATTAAACTAATAACATTTGCTTCTTATAATTCATTTGACATTTTATTATATAAGAAATGGAAGCAGTTCTATCACTATATAATAAATGACAACATTTAAAGATGGTAGCAAGAGATTTTAATGATAGCATTTAGATTTTAATATTGATTCATAGCAGTATTGAGATCCCTCAAATATAAATGGCAGCTTTTACCTTTACTTATATAAATTGATATCAATAGATCCATATGAAAGATTTAACAGCATTTAGATCTTAATATATCATGCAGTTTACATTTGATTTATATTGAAATAATTGTCAGCATATGATCTATCTTAAATGGATAATAGCAATTTTATCCTTAAATGATACATGAAAATTTATGAATCTCATAAACTGGATGGCAACATGGAATCTTATAAGATATATAGCAGCAATTTAATTTATTAAGTGAATGGACAACAATTAATCTCTTTAAATGAACAAGTGGCAAATGATTTCTCTTTTCAACTTCCAAATCCCATAAGATACATTGCAGAATTCATACTTTTTGAAATAAATAACGGCATTAAATCTTGTAAACTAATGACATCATATTCATACCATATTACTAAGTGTTGAAATGTTAACTCAACATTATAGAATAAAGTAAGATAAAGAATATAACTTTCCACATAATAAGTGATAGCATTTAATCTTAAAATTTAAAAGACTGCATTTGATTTTAGTGAAATAGGTGATAGCAGTTAATCATAAATTGACAATAACATTTATCAGTTCTTGCATCTCACAACTAAGTGGCAGCATCTGACTTTATAAACAAAGATGGCAGTATTTATTCTTATAACTAATGGGCAGCACTTACTTTATCTTGAAATAAGTGGCAACACTTGTCCTCTCAAAACTACATTGAGATTTTATAGAATACATAACAACCTTTGATCTTATAATTAATTGGCAGTGTAAAACTCAAATGAAAGAATTGATAGTATAGAATTCGAATAAGAGAATATGAGCATGTGAATCTCATAATATTTATATACTAAAAATAAATGGTTGCAAAGATAATATATTGAAATTGATAAGTGTTTTTTCCTTACGTTAGATAGTAACAATTTATTCTCAATTAATACACAACATCATATGATACTAATAGAAGTAATTACAGCATTCATTTTAAATCTCATTAACCTCATATTTATTTAATGGCAAGGTATGATGCTAATGTATATACATGGTAGCATTTGATAACATTGAATCGCTCATCTCATTAATCTCTTATTACAATTAATACCCACATTTGTTTCAGCATTTTGTAAGATAGCTCAAAGTTAAAATAGTATCATAATGAATATCAATGTTTTTGAAGATACAACTTAACATTTCGCGAACAACTACAGTAGATGTATTATGGAATTATATTATAACAAATCGAATAAACGATTTACAGTCAAAATCATAAACAAAATACTTAAAGAAATATCATAATTGAAAAGGTATACCATTATGACTAACAAGTACTTTGTACACACACGTAAAGGAAAATGATTATATATATACTTGATTCTTCTCTTCAAATAGAAATTGATAAGTAAAATTGCCAGTGTTCACTATGCTGAACAACTAATGGTGAAAGGCAAAACATATGATTGACTGGGCTCACAGGTTGAATGATTGACTGGGCTCAAAGGTTTGCTTATTGGGCCGGTCTTCTGGCTCGCCCGATTCAAGACGGGTAGTTGATTGGTCAGTTTTCCGCTAAAGCCAGGAACTGATCCGTCCTAATTTAGAGAGGAATCGTTGATTCACACAATTGGTCATCGTGCTTGGTTGAAAAGCCAGTGGCGCGAAGCTACCGTGTGCAGGATTATGACTGAATGCCTCTAAGTCAGAATCCACGCTAATGGTACGAGAGGAATTCAATTGAATAAATGTAACAAGCCACACCCATATGGCAAATGTTACCATACTAGGAACAGATGTTATATTTGTGGAAGAACTAACCACAAACATCAAAGTTGTTATGCTAACTGGACGATTGACAAAGTAAAGATAAATCATCAGCTAATAGTCCAGAACCCTACTCCCTTCAATGCCAAAGCACCTCATCAGGCCATTATGCCTCCTCCTTCTAATAAAAATCAAAAGGGTTCATCTTCGCATACTCAGAGGCAAGGACAAAGTAGTTGTGCCGATAAGGGAAAGGCTGTTGTGCAATCTCCATCAGTACCAAGAGTCTACGCTCTTTCTGCCTCCTTTGTAAATGAAGAAAGTGATGTGGTGACTGGTACATTTTATATTTAAATCTTTCAATTGTTGCTTCTCAATTTCAAATATAAGTTTTTTCACATATTTCTTGCAGTTAATTTTATGAGCAGTAATTAAATTTTTTTTTTTCCTTTCATTCATATTATAGGAACATTAATAATTAGGAATCAATTGTGTATTGCACTCTTTGATATGGGTGCCAGTCACTCTTTCATATCAGAAGATTGTATTTTTTCCTTGAATTTTCAGCGACTCAACTTAAATAATACGTTGCGAATACAAATGCTAGCAAAAAGCTTTTATTTAGTTGACATTCTAATCAGCGATCAATTATTTCCCTCCAAACTCATTATTGTGCCAATTACCAACTTTGACATAATATTAGGAATTGTTTGGCTGGAGAAATTCAATGCAATAATAGATTGTAATAAAAAGAAAGTTTCTCTTCATATAGGAAAGAAACCAGAAGTCTTCATAGGCAAACTTGGCCTAATGACATCGTTGATAAATGCACATGAAGCCAAGCACCTAATTAATAAAGGTTGCTATGCTGTGTTAGTAACTTTAATGGGTGAAGAGAAAGAAGAAAGTGATTTAAAAGATAGCCCCATTGTACAAGAATTTCTAGATGTATTTCCAGATGAATTGCTCGGACTACCTCCAACAAGAGAGGTAGAGTTCTCTATAGAGCTACTTCCAGGAACTCAACCTAAATCTAAAGCTCCATATAGGATGACATCAAAGGAACTTCAAGAACTTCGTGAACAGTTGAATAAACTGTTAGAAAAAGGCTTTATACGCCTTAGCATGTCGCCTTGGGGATCCCCTGTCCTTTTTGTTAAGAAAAAGGATGGATCCATGCGATTGTGTATAGATTATCATGAACTCAATAAGGTGACAGTTAAGAACAAGTATCCTCTTCCAAGGATTGATGACTTGTTTGATCAATTAGCTGGAGTAAAGGTCTTTTCCAAAATCAACTTGAGAACAGGATATTATCAAATTCAAGTTGAGGATAAAGATATTCCTAAGACTGCATTTAGGACCCGTTATTGGCACTACTAATTTCTTGTCATGTCTTTTGGACTGACTAATGCCCCTTCTATTTTCATGGACCTAATGTAGCGCATTCTGAAGCCTTACCTCGATCAATTTGTAATAGTCTTTATTGACGACATCTTGATTTATTCCAAGTCAGTTGCTGAGCACAAAGAACATCTCCGTGCTGTCCTAGTTCTTTTAAGAGAATATAAATTGTATGCTAAGTTTTTGAAGTGTGAATTTTGGCTCAACTCAATGGCATTCTTATGCCATGTAATAGATGCTGAAGGCATTAAATTTGATCTAAAAAAGATCCAAGCTATACAAGAATGGGTTCAACCCAAATTTGTAACTGAGATCCGCAGTTTTCTAGAACTTGCTGGATATTACAGAAGATTTGTTCCTAGATTTTCCTTAATAGCATCTTCGTTAACTCAGTTGACTTGTAAAGGATTTCCTTTCATATGGAATCTTGCTTGTGAAGAAGCATTCCAGAAGTTGAAGCAATTATTAACTTCTGCACCAGTCTTAATGTTACCTCAAGATGGCAAGGAGTTTCAAGTATATATTGATGCCTCTAAAGTAGGACTGGGTTGTGTCTTAATGCAAGATAGACATGTTATAGCTTACGCTTTGAGGCAATTAAGACCAAATGAGAGGAATTATCCTGTACATGATTTAGAACTTGCAGGTTTAGTATTCGCTCTTAAAATTTGGAGACACTACCTGTATGGAGTTAAGTGTAAAATGTTCACAGATCATCAGAGTTTGAAGTATATCTTCACTCAAAAAGAACTTAACTACCGTCAGCGTAGGTGGTTGGAACTGATCAGTGATTACGACTTAGATATAATCTATCATCCAAGTAAAGCTAATCTAGTAGGTGATGCTCTAAGTCGTAAGGCAATTTTGTCTTCATTCTGTAGCAATAATGCTTTGATTAGGGACTTCAAACAATTAAATATAGAGCCAATCAAATATGCTGATCTATGTAATTTCTTATGTGCTATTCAATCTAAGTCACCCCTTCGATCA
Organism: Gastrodia elata; assembly: GCA_016760335.1. Lineage (NCBI taxonomy): Eukaryota > Viridiplantae > Streptophyta > Magnoliopsida > Asparagales > Orchidaceae > Gastrodia > Gastrodia elata. The sequence continues at coordinate 31,785,400 of CM028678.1, read as the reverse complement.
AGAATAATTGAAGCCCAGAAAAAATATCCTTCTTATTCTCAATTAGTTACAGATATTAAAATGGTAAGAGATCTGAATTACGTCTCGATGCTGAAGGTGTGATTTTCCAAAAATCTAGGTTATGGGTTTCTAAAAGCTTACAGTTGCAAGTATTATCTAAAGCTCATAACTCTGGTTATACTGTGCACCCTAGCAGTTGTAAAATATATCAGGATCTCAAGCAATCGTTCTGGTGGTCCAGCATAAAATGGGATATAGCCATTTTCATTTCCAAGTGCCATCCTTGTTCATTAGTTAAGGCCGAACACCAGAAGCCTAGTGGTCTTCTCAAACCCTTAAACATTCCTGAATGGAAATAGTCTGATATCTCTATGGACTTCATTATAGGTTTGCCTAAGAGTAGATCTGGTTCTAACTCTATTTGGGTGATTGTTGATAGACTCACTAAATCAGCTCATTTTTCAGCTAGTCGTCAGACCGATCTAGTTGAGAAATTAGCTAAACTTTATCTTAAAGAGATCATCCACCTTCATGGTATACTGAACTGTATAATTTCTGATATAGACAGTAGATTCACTTCCAGATTTTGGTCCGCTGTTCAGCAAGACATGGGGACAAATTTAGCATTAAGTACTACTTTTCATCCTCAGACTGATGGTTGGACTGAATGTGTTAATCAGATCTTGGAAGAACTCCTACATCTTTGCATTATTGACTTCAGGGGATCATGGGAAGATCACCTATCATTGGTTAAGTTCGCCTACAATAATAGTTATCAATCCAGCATAGGAATGGCTCCTTACGAAGCTCTTTATGGAAGGAGATGTTCAACTCCTCTAGCATGGACTGAACTAAGGGACTCATAACTTTATGGTTCTGAACTAATTGAAGAAACCACTAAGAAAGTTCAGTTGATTAAGCGAAATATGATGACAGCTCAAGATAGGCAAAAAAAATATCATGATGCCCGTCATCATCAATTAGAATTCAAAACAGGTGATATAGCTTATCCTAAGGTTAGTCTAATAAAGGGTATGCAGAGATTCGGTATAATTGGAAATTTGAGTCCAAGGTACTTAGGACCCTTTAAAGTGATTGAGAAAATTGGAACATCAGCATACAGGTTAGAGCTGCCAGATGACTTCTCGGCTGTACATAATGTATTTCATATATCATCACTAAGGAAGTGCCTGTTAGATCCTAGCCAGCATGTTCAGATACTAACAATAGAGCTGCAACCCAATCTAACATTCATTGTTAAGCCTACAGCAATTCTGGGAAGAGATCTTAAGCAATTAAGAAATCGCAGTATTCCTATGATAAAAATCCAATGGCAGAATCATTCTGAAAAAGAAGCCACTTGGGAGAAAGAGGAAGAAATGCAAAAGAAATTTCCAGAATTTTTCAATTAATCAGGTAATTAAAATTTTCCATTTTCAATTGAATTTTAAATAAACTTCTTTCTAGTATTTGCAAGTATGTAGTTTAATAATTGTGTGTCGAGGGCAACACACTTTTTAAGGGGGGAGTCTGTAACAACCCAGAAGTTGTTACATGTCAATTAGTGAATCTAATTGACTCTAAATCTCATTCATTACTCTTATAATAGAGTTAAAAGTCTTCACCTCAAATTTTGTGCGAATTGGAGATCGTTTGTCGATTTCCAGCGTTTCCTGATTTTCAGATAATTCTGAAGATACCTAAATTATTTAAACATTAGAATTAAAAACGGAGTCCGCCATTGGACTCAGTAGCTCTAAATTAGTTAAGAATGTTATTCTGGGAATTTTTGGAAATCGTTAATTTTCTCGGATTTTCTGCTAAATTTCGATCGCTCAAAAAATTTCGTTAAAATTAAGATTCTAATTTAAGTCAAATATAATGTAATAAAAATATCCTCTTATAATGCCTATTGAAAGGATCCTACTGCAAAAATTTGAGCGCGTTTGGGATCCCGGATTGTCCTGAATAAATTCATGAAGTTTAAACTTCAAAGGCTAATAATATAAAAAAATAAATCAGAATTTCAAAATTTTTGTATATCTAAGTCAAGCATCATATAAGGATGCTATATTTCAAGTTTCGTTAAATTTCGAGTTTCCAATTTATCGTAATTAATTTTCTAAGTTTTTCACTTACAAATTAATATTAAATAAAATACTTGTCCAATTTCAATAATTTTTAAATGCGTGTGTTCGTCTCGTCAAGACGGTCATATCAATACTAAGTTTGTAACTTTTGGAGCTCAAATGACTTTAGATCTTGGCTCAGAAATTCCAGCCATTTATTTTGATCCAACGGCTGATATAAATCCTAGATTTACTTATAATCTCTTCAAAACTTAAATCCTATTTTGGAGGCAGCCGAAATTCTTTTCCTTCCTATGCAAACCGAGCCCCCACGCGATCGAGACGAACCCCCTTGCCCTTATCGCTCGAGCAAGAGGAGAGAACGACGTGTGGACAGCATCGTTGATCTCTCCAATGGAAAGGCTCAAACCCATGCCGATCCCTCTCCTTATCTTCGAGCATTTAACCTCTCAGCAGGAGGATTGATCCAAAGACAGCAAACCCTAGCCGAGTTCTCCTCCTTCGCCGAGAACCTTTCCAAGACGAGCCTTCCACTCACCGAGTCCTCCTTCCACTCGCCGAGTCCTCCTTCTTCTCCGAGTCTCCATTCACCGAGTTCCTCTCGCCAAGCCTTCCAAGCCGAGCACTTCTTCTAGCCGCACCTCAAAGAATAAGGTACCTCCATTTCGATTCATATCCTATTTATGTGATTTCCTTTGCATAATAATTTAGTATCAAACGATCCATATTGAAAGGACTGAATTTTCAAAGGATGCATGTTCGATCTCTAATTTGTCTTTCTATTACATAAATTCATTTAATGACTATTTTAATCTACCATTTAATGAAATAGAGTTATTTGCAAGCAGATCAAATTTGGCATGAAAAGAAATAAATAAGAATTTGGCATGAAACATTTGAGGCGATGTTCCAATTAGTCCGCCCAAAGTTATGTTGGGAAAGTAAATTATAGTCACAATTCACGCAATAAGGTCCAGCAAGCCTAATCAGCAGCAAATCCCTATCAAAACAATCAGCCGGACCATAGATTCAGCTTGATTCTTTCTTTTAGAAGAAATAATGTATTATTAGCTGTTTTTAGCTAACACCTAAAAGAATAGTGTATTGTTTCCTGATTAAAACAAACATCAGATTCCTTCTAAAAAGGAAGTAAGGCATATGGCTTTCAATTAAGCAACAGGAATTAATAGCATAATATATGGCCATCATCTAAATTAATATATTTGGTATAAGCTATTATGTGTGTTTGTTATCTTTTAAAATATATTAAAATCAGTATTAGTAAAATATGTGTTTAAACAGGCACTTATATAAGAATAAGTTTATTATTTAAAGTATGTCAAGGGAATGTCGGAAACATTGAATATATTTTTTGAAGGCTTAATAAAGAAAATGGTGAATGCTTATCTAATTTATTCCATAATGAGTTCACCTTTATACTTGTGGCTCAAGAAAACTTGTATTCCCAAAGCTACAATATAGTCCATACATTTTGGTGATAATTGAAATCTGTAGGCTATTTTGTCAATCTTCTAAATGAATTTAAATGATCTTATATATCTTGAACTCAATATTCTTGTTTTCAAAGCACCTTTCATCAAACCCACCTTTATAATTACATAATTTCCAATATCAAATTAATCTGGCCCATGCTTAGTGTCATAGTAATTCGCAAGTATTTTCCTGTACAACCTTTAAGCTGTCACAAATAAAAATAATTTTATTAATAGCCTAATCAACTAACTTTGGACCAATCGAATGTCTTTCACCTGCCTTGCCCAACACAAGTTTGTTCTTATTGACCTTTAAAGGCAAATTTAATGAATTTCCAAATAATATAAAGAGATAGAAGTCTTTATATGATACTTCTGCAATGACCCTGAAATTTTACATAGATGCTTGCCTCACTCCTTATGATAATATGGTAAAACAAATCTATGATCGATGAATCATCTTTAATAATAAATGATCATTATAAAGTTATTTCAAAGTCTATTAAATACTTGAAATAAACATCCATTTTGCTTTAATATCATCGTACCTTTATATGCTTTATACCTTTCTTAAAGTTTTGTTGCACATCATAAACTAAGTTAAGTTTTGTTTATTCAAAGTTATATGGCAGAATACATGTTAAAATGATTTTTGTTCTCTTCCTCATGATTGGTAGGATAAAGAATGAAATTATCTTGGAAGATTGTAGTGTATGCTCTTTTATATGCATTTGGCTGTGAATTTTGGTAATAAATTTAAGTTAAAGTAAATTCTAAATTGTTGAATTTGAAAATTAAAAAAAAAAAAACTTTACTATACAATTATCCAAATTCCAGCATTTAATCATTTTCTTCTCACACACCTCACCATCTCCATAATGAAATACATTTGATTAGATATATGCAATACTACTTTAATTATCTCGGTGATATTAAAGTTGCTTGGATAAATAAATTACTAATGCAGTTCTAATGCTATGTATTCTTTGACATTCAAATACTGTCATATGATAGAGTTATTGCCATATAAATTTTTAGATGCTGCTTATGTTTAGATTATATGGGTTCACTCAAGATGTATGTATTGCTCATTTATCACCAATTGTTTAAATTAGTTTAAGTTATGCTTACTTCAAAGATAAATTGCTGATTTAAATATTGAATCTACATTAATATCTGTAATCTCCATGTATATTTTTCATTTTTGCTATTAAAATAAGTACGAATTGGCAAAAGAGATACTATTATTCTTTATTACTTATGAAAGCACTCTCAATCGCATCACTACGATGGAACTTATCTGAGTTCGGTAAGAAAGCTCGTTATCCCCATCGGGTTAGCACCGCTGCGCGGCCAACAGAACCTACCCTCCGGGCCGTTTGGACTAGCGTCTCAGAATCTAGATCCTACCCAGCCTCACTTCGTTCGCAGCCTTGACCTTTGACGAGCGCAACGTCCTTTTACTTCACGGAGCTACGCACCTTCAAAGAGCTGCCATCTTTTATTATTATATGGGATTAAATGAATCAAATGCATTAGTTAAACTGCTTAATATGTGTTGAGCATAAATTCTTATATTTTATTTATAAATGCCAAATAATGAAAGTAAGGGTAAAAACTACCATTATACATGTGATCAAATGTTACCACCTTTAGTTTAATGAGATTATAAGTAATGTAATGTTATCAAATGATGCCTATTAAACTGGTATCCATTAAATGTTGGATACAAATGATAAGCCTCAGTCCTAGCTAATTACTGTTGAATGCTGAGAATGCCTAAGTTCTATACTTTATAGAGTAAAATACTGCTGCCTTTTGTTTACATTTACTATGTAATATTTTATTGCTGCCATATCTTATAATTGGAACCATATGCTGCCATTCCTTTCATATGTGCATTCTATTCTAAGGAAAGATCAAAGGAAAGCAAATACTGCCATATAGTCTAGATGAATTCAAATGCTTTTGTATTCTTTGCAATATAAAAATAATTGTTGTCACATGTTGTTTTTCTCTATTTGCTAAGTTTCACTTTTGGCATCTATGAATTTCTGAACTCATAATGCTGTAATTTATATCTATTGATTCACATATTAATATTTTTATAAATACTAATTTTAATGATGATTCTTTGAAGGATAGGTTGAAAGAATAATATAGGAATGCTAAAATAAATACTATGTGTGAAATACCACATAAAGCTGCCCTTATAAATGCTAAATTTTATTTCTGCATTTCCTTTTTGTTAGATGTTTTATATAGGATGTATAAACTATTTAGTTTAGTTTTATATATTTGAAACTATAATAAAACTGGAAATAAACTCTATTTTAGAATTGAAAATGAGCAATTCTATAAAAACGATTGAACTCTATTTTAGAACTGGAAATGAGCAATCCTGTAAAAAGGATTGAACTCTATTGTAGAACTGGAAATGAGTAATCCTATAAAAAGGATTGAACTCTAATTTAGAACTGGAGATTGATTGTGAAAATTGTGTATTTGAACAAAAATAAAGGAGACTGCCGAAATTTCTAAGAATTTTAAGACTTAGAAATTTTTTAGAAAATTTTAATATTCAATTCAAAACATCCATTTCAATGGTTCATTTTGAATTTTAACTCTCAATCAACTTGATTAAAAATAATAGTTTCTTTTCTTTATAAGCTTTAGATAAGCTTTCTTTTTATTTCAAATTGAATTTAATTTATCTTTCAAATTTTATGAAAATAAACTTACAATTCATTCTAATTCTATTTGGAATTGACTTAAGATCAAATATCTATAAGTCAATTTGGAGTTTAATTAGCTCCAATTATTAAGTAGATTATTAAAGTTTAAATAACAAGAAGATATCACATACTTTACAATTTTTGTAATCCATTGAATGCTTGCATAGCTTTGAGCCTCATTTCCTTGAACATGTATTCAAGATCCTTGTGCATGAATAAAGATTTTCTTAAAATTTTAAAGGGGAATGCCTTATGGCAAATTGAGTACAAAAGAGAGTGCTTATATTAGGACTTCACATTTTAGAGAGGGTAAATGTGAATGTTCAACTTCCCCACTGTATCTGGTTAAGCAGATGTGCTTAACTCCTCGCCCATTCTGTTGTGTACTCCTACAGAAGGAGGTATTTCTAAATGTAACTTTAACTAAAGATATAAGAGATTTTTTGTTACAAATTATAAGATCTCTTCATAACTGTTTAGTTATGCTTTCATATCATAGTCCTAGGCTATGGTTATCTTAGATTGAGAATCTAAGATATTTCCTCATTTCCTTTGGCTTTACACTCTCTATTTTCAGTATTGTGTATTGCTTATTTCAGTTTAATTTGAATACAATGTATGTTGCTTAACTTCAATTAATACTTCACTGTATGTCAATTGCTTACTTAACATATTTTCCAATTGATCATATATATTGCTTTCATTTCATGCACATATTTGTTTCTAGCCTTTAAAATACTTTTCCTTACCAATTTTTAGTAATAGGCTAAAACTTTAATAAAAAGTGAGTAATTTTACTCAACGATTTTCATACTGTTTTCCTTACAGTTATGGTTATTCCTTTCTCCATACTTTACAGCTTTTATAGCACCGCTGCATACTTAAATTGTAAACCATACTTGTGATATCTTGTTAATCTAAGAACATAGCCAATTTTAAAATGTTCTTAGACTGTTTAGTTTAACTATACTATTTCTTTTCTTGGCCTTGCCCTATCATATTTAAATACGAAAATATGATAGATCAAGACCCCTTTTATTCAGGTGATGCGGGTCCAAGTACTTGAGGAAATTTTAAAGAAATCTGCTTCCGCTTAATCATATATAGTTCACTTGTATTTTCTTTTATTTGCCATATTTTTTTTTAAAAGGCTTGTAATAATTAGATTATAAATTGCTTAAGTTACTTTTACTTTCATTTGTTAATCTGTGTTGTATCTTCTATATTTAAAACTACTTGGGATGATTGTGTGGATTAATCAATTTTTAGTATTTTAAATACTTGTAACATTGTATTTACTTATATCTTCATTTTCATTCATTTAACTTAACACATGCTCAAAAAGTGACTTGGCCACTTAGCATCAACAATTGATTTATTTTCTTCTATTCAAGTGTTGGGTGCTAAGATAATATCTCAATAATTGGGTTAATCTTCTATCCAATTATTGGGTCCGTTACAGTTGGTATCAGAGCAAACCATAAGGTGTCAGATAGGAGCTAAGTGCCATACAGGGTAAAGTACCACTTCATGTGAGCAGCCTTGAACCCATGATGGTTAAGGTGCTACATGGTTGTGGGTACCTCTTGCGCCTGTAGGGGTCACCTCTAGTCCTATCTACCCAATGGATGGTGGTTCTTGGATCTGTGTGTGGATACTGACGAGGACGTTAGTTACTTAAGTTGGGGAGATTATGATGACCCACTTAAGTAGTAATAAGTGAAACTTTTAAATATCAAGGCGCCTTTACAGATAATAGTGGAGTTTCTAATAAGAACTCCAAAGTTAAGCGTGCTCATGTGGGAGCACTCCCAGGATGGGTGACTTACTGGGAAGTTATCTTCTGAGGGAAAACCCGTGAGTCCTTTAAGGACAAAGTGGACAAAACCTTGATACTTAAGAGTTTGGGCTGTTACAAATTGAAGACTTTTAACTATAATATAAGAGTAATGAAAAAACTTTGGAGTCAATTAGATTACTAATTGACAAGTAACAACATCTAGTTGTTACATGCATATATTAGAGAAATGATAATCAAAAAGTATTATTGAATATTAAAATATTTGATCAACATTCCAAGTAAATTTTTATAAATAAATAAAATTTACTTTTGATCTAATTTGGATTCTGCTTACAATTTATATATCAAATCTGTCAATGATTTCAATGCAATTAGTATATATTGTTTTGTTTTCAATTTGTCTTGGAACTAGATTATGTTATTGATCATTTATTGTATCAATTTTCTTCATTAATTCATTTAACTTTTAAGATTTAGTAAAGCTTAATAATTTAAAATAATTAAATCTGTAAAGCCTTGTTTTAGATCAAGCAAAGTCCAAATTGGACACTATAATAGTCTATTCCACTCACAAAAATATGCAGAATTATAATTTGAGATCAAGTTTAGTATTTGAAACCCAATTTTATTAATCACTTTTTAACTATAGTTAGGAGTTATGAAAACCTTAAAATCCCAACGTTGTCCGATTTTGACATACTTAGTGTCATTCTTCTCCTAATGCAATAAGGATTTCATATTTATGAATTTTATTTCTTTTGGACAATAATCGGTGATTTTAGGTTTTTTCTCCTTAATTAGTATTACTTGGATAATTTCATAGTTTCTTAATTTCATGCTATAAGTGTTAAGAACCCTGGGATAGCAAATTTGCTTCACTATTTTTCTCCCATGTCAATTTTTCATGACATGATTATTTTGAGCTTAGTTCTCATAATTTAATTGTATGAATCTTTAGCAAATTTGATGTATTCATCTTTCAACCTTAAGATATAGCCTATAGGATTGATTACACCTTAAATTATAGGTGCCTTTAGAACTAGATGTTATACCCATTAAGTGTGTTTAACCTTAATACTTGTTTAGTATAGGTTATGATCTTCTTAATCATAATCCTAAGTAATTAAGTTATAGCTTAGTTCACTCCACCCTTGTTCTTAAGTCCTTTAAGGACTTGTGTTAGGAGTTCTAAATTCATTAGAATAGTTCAAGAATCTTATTGATTTCCTTAACTTTTAACTTTTAGAAAATATAGAGCTTATAGTTTATAGTCCCTTTATTCCTTTACCTTAAACCTTTCCTTTTTACCTTAACCTAGCTAAATTAGTGTATGATTAGATGGATCCTTCAAATTACAACATAGCTAGAGAACTTTAGAGAGCTGAACCTTGACCTCCATTTCCTTTAAATATATTAATCTCATAGCTTCATCCTTTCCTACTAGATTCCTAAGTCTTGATTTAGTTAACCTATTTAAATCTTATGATTTAGGACTTGAATAGAACTAATTTCTAATTATATTATTATACTTATAAATTATTTTGTTATCTCATAAAATAAAATGAAACTACTATTTTCTAAAAACCCTAATTACTACTATTACTTATTATTAACTTGAGATCAATATCTCAAAGTTAATTGGGAGCTTAATTAGCTCCAATCACTAAGGAGATAATTAAAATTAGATAACTTTAGATATCACTTAGTTGCAATTATTGAATTTTTCCATGAATGCTTGCTTAGCTTTGAGCCTTATCCATTTGTATCATTTATATATGATATTGTGCATGAATAAAACTTTCAATTTTTAAAACTATAAGGGTTGTTAATGGATGTAGCCAATGACAGGCTAAATTGAAAAAAATAAGGAGACCTCATATTCTTAGAGGGTGAATATGAGTGTATTTTACATTTGAAACCCCGCTTTCCTTTACCAGTTAGGCAGACGTGCTTAACTCTTTGCATCATTCTGTAAGTCCTTGCAGAATGAAGAATTTTCATAAAATAACTTCGATTAAATAATATATGAGATCCTCTACAATCTTATTGTTTGTAAAGACTCATCATAGCTTTTTAGCTATATTTCCTAACATAGTCCTAGGCTACGGGTATCTTAGACCAAGAGTCTAAGATCTTCCTTTAATTACTATGCTTTACTCTTTTCATGTTAGTATTGTACTTTACTTGTTTATAGTTCATTTTTTATTATAATAAAATTTATTTAAATGCTTCACTGTTTACTTTTCTTACTTAGCATAATTCCATTGAACAAATACACATTTCATTTTATTTACTTTTATATACATATTTTAGCATTTTTCTAGCCTATCTAGGATACTTTTACCCATATTTTACTTGCAGACTAGATTATCAAATTATGTGAGTATTTTTATTCACTTTACTTTTTCCTTACTTTTCCTTACTTTCTTTTCCACATTTGTATGCTTTCATTTTTGCACCCTTGCTTATGCTTATATTGTAATTAGTTGTGATATCCAAAATAAATAAATAAATGTTTAGCCTAATCTTAAATTGTACTTAGACTATTGAGTCTAACAATATTTTCTCTTTATTGGCATTGCCCTATCATATTTAAATACCAAAATGTGATAGATCAGGTGCACTTGGAGGCTAGTGAAGCTGAACCAAGCGCTTAAAGAAATATGATTGCTTCCACTTAATTATTAATTTCTTGCTTTATATTCAAGTGAGAGAGAGAAACTTTTGTTTCTTTACTTTATACTATTTATTTTTAGTTTGTAATAACTAAAGTCCTTTATTTTGTATTTATTATGCTTGTGTTAGAATTTAAACCTCTTACTTAAATGCTTGGTTCGGGATGAATGGATATATATATATATATATATATATATATATGAATGAATACTTAAATAAAAATGTGGTTGCATATATATTTGGAACTTAGTGCATACTTATATGGAACTTAGTTGCATATCTATTTGGAACTTAGCAGTTAATTTTTTATTGTTAAATGTTGTAAATGATGTAGGATGTGTATATCTTATGATAGAAAATTGCTACATATATTTTTCTCACTTCAAATTATTAGAATTGGAAATAAGTAATCCCATGTAATGGATTGACTTTATATTAGTTTTAGATTGTTAATCATTTTAATTAATATTCCAATTGAATGGAAGACTTATATATTGATGTTATAGGTGTTCTTTTGATCAAATACAGTAGAAGTCATGTCAAAATTTTTAAGAATTATTTGGAAAGATCATAGGAATTAATTGATTTATACATACAACTCATATTGCACATTTTTATTGTATATGCATATTATTATCATCTCCACATTAGAATATGAATTTTTTTTTTCTTATGCACATACATTCTCAATTCATATTCATCATATGTACATCATGTATAGTTTCACAAAATTCTTCCCATCTTAACTTAAGACCCTCTTCTGAATTCTTGGCCAAATACAGCACCTAATGATTTGGATTAGTTACCTTCTAATCTAGTATTAGATGTTGTTGTGACGTATCAATATTGAGATTAATTATTACTCAATATTGGGGTTGTCACAGAGAGAGAGTTATTCATTTCAATACTTTTATTTAAATCTGGCTTGTAATAATTCAACAAGTTTTACTTTCTTATTATTGTTCTGAGATACATATTTACTTTCCTTTGTTATTACATGTATATAATGAAAGGATGGATTCACTTTTGCTTACACACCTCTGCTTGTTAATATTTACTCATACACTTAGTATCTGTAGTTAGTACTTATACTTAGGTGTTTGGCCATATATATATTTGGTAGATTAGGAAGAGACTTAAACTGGCAATAAATAAAGATTGTCATAGTTAGTACTCCAGTTATCTCTTAGTTAACAACTCGGGGTGCTATAGTTATTATCAGAGATGTCTTAATTGACATATGGGGTACTACATAACCAAATAATTGGGATAGCCTTGCCACGATGATAAGTAGTTCATCTAGATAAGCTACTTTGAAATTTGATGATATTGTTGGTTTGATTCTTAGCAAAGAAGTTTGAAGGAGATCACATGGTGAAGCATCTACATCAGTTCTCAATATAAGGAGAAGAAATTTGGACCAAAATCTGAACCAGAGTTTGTCCAATTCTAGGAAAAAAAGTCTAAATCCAAGTGCCGCAATTGAATACTAGATTTGTGGGAAGAAGGGACGCTTGAAGAATGATTGCATAGCTCCAAATAAAGGAGCTACAAATGAACATATTGGCACCACAAACATCACATCAGAATTTCTCCCAGATGCATTAAATGTATCTTTGGTTAACACCAAGTCTTGCGTAGTAGACTCCGGTGCATCATTTCATGCTACGCCAAATAAAAGCATGTTCAAAATTTATGTCGCAGGTGACTTTGGAAGAGCTACCTGGGGGGCGACAAAGCTTGCAACATCAATGAAGAGGAACTATATTTATATCAAAATGCTTAATGGATCTATATGGCAGTTAATAGAAGTTCGACACATCCCATCAATGAAGAGGAACTTGATTGCGGCAAATAAAGAATATTCATGCATCTAGATTCCTTAGACAAAAATGTGATTTGAAAATTAATTGTTTTCACATTTGTATAACTGTGTATTCTTCTAGAACAATCAAGATTTGTGATAGCACGGTGATTTTCTCAACGACGATGTGAGAGTTTGTGTGGCCAACTTAGCAACGGACCAGCACTAGGGCTGGCAATTTGTGTGCGGATTTCCTATAATTTAATTGTATCAAATTAGTCCTCAAATTATAAGAATTTATCATTTTAATCCTTTTTGTCCCATAACTCGCCGCAGCTCTCCTCATCGCTGCTTCACTGGCCGCTGAATCCATGGTTCGTTCGATCCTCTCACCGTCGCTTTAAATTCCAATTCTATTAATATTGCTTACGGTTGAAGTTGCATTAGAGGAACGCTTACGGTTGAAGTTGCATTAGAGGAAAAGATGAGTTGCTGGGGTCATCCACAAAGGCGAACGCATGCTCTCTGTCAATCACTTTGATCAAATCCTTTTCGCAGAGCATCCCATTAACCCCTTGGTCAGAACTTTATTGGCCAACTGACGAACGGCGTTCTTCACGCACTCTTCAGACTCTCCTCCAAATACCGCAGATCAATGACCTGGCAGAGCCTCGGAGAGATTCGAGTGCAAGCTGACATTGGCAAGCCGACGTTTGAGCGAACATGACCTTCCCGATGGCAGCAATGGTTGTGAGAAACATATTTTGTACGGACTAATATAATATTTTTCCTAAAATTCACATAAGAACATACATTAAAAATATATTAAAAATAATAGAATTTTTTTTTTTAATTTAACATATAAACTCTCCAAAAAATATATTCAAATAAATGCACCGCGCCATCATTGGTGATACAGGGGTAATTAAGTAATAATTCCCTTAATAAGCGGGATTAACTTCAAAAAAAGACAATTTCAAAGCATAGTTCAAGAAGCTGGGATTGAAAGCCGAACCCTACGTCTATCATCGTCTTCGGCATCTCAGTGCCTCGTTAAGAGTTTTGACAGGTCATCGAGGTGAAATGAGCTGCTTATTAGGGTGCTTCGGGTTTAAAAATTGCAGCAGGCGAATATTACTTCTGTTCTACAGAATCTTTCTGTGGAAAAAGAATGTAGGACATAACTTCACCTCATTTAGGTTTTATAAAATGGATCCATTTGGGAATTGTTACGCCTCTTTCTTTTTCTCTTCCAGTCACTGACGTTTTCTTGTTTTCACATTATGGATTCTACGGTGCCCTGGAACCAGTATGTCTCTTTGGCATCATATAAAGGTAATGCTTCTTCTGCTTCTTTCAACGAATTTAATTATTTAACTCATACTTCTATCTCCCTTCAAATTTTCATGATTAAAGAGAAAAAAGCCACTCCGTCTAAGAAAGTGGAACGGGAGATTTTCCAAGTGGAACTTTACGGCGACCACTTTGTTGCCCTGGATCAAATGCATGAGGTGAGTAGCAGACATCTTGTTGAACTTTGCATAACTGAACTTGGATGTAATAAACCTTTTTGAAATATATGAACCCGTTAATTCATTGTTAAAATTATTTAAATCGTAACACCATTACATGTTTGATGAAAAAGCATTTACCTAATGTATTGTTTATTTTATCAAATTTATTCCATCCCAATTTTTCTGTAAATCAACTAAATGTGTTTCACCTACGTGACCCTCTGTGCCTCGTTGATCTCGCCAACGTGGCCCTTTGCGCATCGTAGCTATTCCCTAATCAAGCTGACAGTTTCTTCACTAAGCTTTTCGCTGGTTCTTATTTCTGCAAGAATCGCCAGCTCCTTTTTCCATCACAAGTAATGCACTAAGAAAGAAGAAAGCGATTACAGCTTACAGTAGCCATCACCTTAGTTGCAACACTTAGGATTCATTGGGAAGAAGATAACTCCACCCACCCACAAAAACTTGATTACATACATCTAAACCTTAATCAAGCATGGAGGTAGATAAAGGCTTTACTCGGAAAGAAGCTTTGCTCAAAAGCGCGCTCAAGGGCGTCCAACAATATGTGTAGGCCGAGGAGAGCGCGCCCCGGGGGGGCTCTAGCGCCTGTGTTGCTGTCTGGCACTGAGAGACAGGCGTCCGAGAAGCTGTTCCAAGCCTGAGGCTTGGGCACCCAGGCGCCTGTGGAGGTTCAGTCTCGATCCAATCTCTCTCAGTCAGCTTTAGTTTTTCATTGCCATCAAGAATGTATTTTAGGTTCAATGCACAGAGAGCGTCCATGACTTCTCATCTCCACATCTCGAAGTTACTCTTGCTATCAAACTTGACCACATCGATCTTTGCCGGATGTATCACAACTTGGTGGAATGTTCTCTCCAACATTGTCGATGATGAAGAATCAGAAGTTTCTTATTCAGCTCTGTCTCCCATGTCTTCTCTTGTCAACCTCTCTGATACCACTTGGTAGGATTAACGAAACAAGAACAAAACATGAGAAAACCAAACACAAACGCATCACAATCACAACACAAAAGATTTACATTGTTCGATGTAATAACCCATGTCCACAAGGAGAGAGGAGGAACTTGTGAGTTGATTATCTTGAATAGCAAATATCAATACATCAAATATTATATTTGATATTCTTTTCTCATCAAAATTAGGGCATCCAATACTATGCCGAATGTGCATGTATCTTATAAAATTAAAAAAACTTCCTTTTTTATGATGACAAATTTAAATTTTGTATAATAAAAATTAAATGTAATAAAAATTCTTAGAATTAAGCAATAATTAAAAAAAATAACTCTACCTGAAAGTATGTCCCTTTAAGAAAAATAATAAAATGTATGGACTTTTTCCCCCATTTTGTTATAAGCAAAAAGAAAAAAAATAGAATAGATAATTAAGGTGGATCAATAATTATCTGTTCATGCCTAAATTGATAAAGCTTATCACAAGGTAGTGACTTTGTGATGTTGTTTGCTAGTCGGTACTCAACACTAATGAATTCTACTTTTACAGACCCTATACTAAGATAATCATTAATTATGTGGTGCCTAACTTCTATGTGTTTCATGTGTGAATGTGAACATGGTTTTTAGTGAGACTAATGACATTGGTATTGTCACGTTTGATTGGAATATTTTGTAATTTGATTTATAATTTAGCAGTTGTTATTTTAGTCACAAGATTTGAACAACATAACTTTCAATAGCTATATATTCCACCTTAGCAATAGATAATGCTATTGAAATTTTATTTTCTACTTGAACATGAAATTAGTGAATTATTAAGAAAATGGTAAGTGTTAAATGTGTTCTTCATGCTAGTTCTAGATCTATAGTAAAAAATAAAAATGAGAGACTAACAAGGTCAAAATGATGTCCTATTGTGAAGATACTAAAAATCTAAAGCTTGATTGTCATTAAGTTAACAAAGAATACACTTAAATGCTACCATGTGAGTATTTCTAAGGTCAGCTTGAAATATGGCACACAAGTAAATATTGAATATAATGTTAGATTTATTAGTAATCAGATTTAGAAGGGATCTTATCGTACTTTGATAAAGTTTTTGGTCTACAACTTTGCTAGATGGGTTTGAAGCTAATACTATAAATGAACTTTTAGGAGTATTTTGAAGTTTGCTTTAGCTTATAATCTTATAGTTGCTAGTATTTTAAAAAAAATAATGAACATATTATCACTTATAAAAATAAGATTTTTAAAACTCAAATTGATTATTCTCTTAATAAAGGGATTATTTTTTTTATATGAATTATAAGATTATTTAAAGTGATTGTTTGATAACCTAATATATTTATTGCTTTTGGATTTGAAAATAAGGGATAATTAAAATAATATTAAGTTTAAAATATGTCTTAAAAATTAGACATAGAATCTTAAGAAGGATAATATATATATTTTAAAGAGTCAAGTTTTAAAATTTAGACAATGAGATCTTGAGAATGAAGCCAACTTTCTTTGTAATTCAGTTATTATTTGTATTCGCAATGTAGCAAAAAGTTTACTCGGTGAATCTAAAGAAATAGTACCTAATAATAAATATGTATGGTGGTGGAAATAAGATGTTTAAGTTAAGATTAAAGATAAAAAGGTGTGTTTTAAAGAGTGACTTAAATGTAAGACTAATGAGAATTGGAAAAAATACAAGTAATCGTGAATCCAAACTAGCAGTTTGTGATGCTAACAGTGCAATATTGGAAGATTTATTATAAATTATAAACTATTGACGGAGAGATGTTGTTGTTTAAATACGAAATCTTCTAAGCCTTTGAGGATCGGGGGATGCGTTGATGGTTACCAAGCAAGTCTATAAATCACAAAATCACAAGAGAAAGATCGCAACACATACAATCATTCAAACACAAAGATATACGTGGAAAACCTAAGAATGGGAAAAATTATGGAGCCATACCAACGAGAAAATCCACTATGAAAACTTCAAAGGTTACAAAGTTACAAGAGCTATATCACCCCAGCACACGAGTTAAGCTCTACTATAGAATGGAGAGGAGGAATAGAGGCTGTCACTTGGAGTTGCTTCACCACCTTGCAAAACTTGCCTTGGACAGCAACTCCCTTAGGGTTCCAGCTAGGGTTCTCCTTTCCACAGCCACTTAAGCCTCCAAACTGATTGCAAAAGCCCTTAGGTTTTCCTCCACTACTTAGGCTTAAGTAGCTATCTCCAGTTTGGACCCAAAAGGTCCAAAATACCTCTCAGATTTCTTTAGATTAAGACCTGGAACGAAGCAGAACTCTGTCGGGCGCTACGGCACGCTGTAGCGCCCGAGTTTCGAATCCAGACCGTTGGAGCGCGCTGCGGCGCCCGCATTAAATTTGAACCCTATGATCTGCCGCGGCGCGCTGTAGCGCTCGCATCCGATTCCGCTGTGGCACCGCTTTCCATTGTGGCACGCTGCAGCATCTACTTCTCAGTTGTTGATCGCTGAGGCACGCTATGGTGTGCTGCAGAGCCTGTGCTGTTCCTGGACACCAAAGTCTCCATAACACAACAATCTCCCACTTGGAGACTTTCAGGCAATCTTCCATTGCTTTCCTCCATTAAACCTTCATTGTCTTCTTCTGTGTCTATCAAGAACTGTGGTGTGGCTCATCACCGCTCTCTCTTCACGTACCGAGGCCAACTGAAGCTGCACATAGCTTCAGTTTCTTCGCTATTACTGCTTTGGTAAGCATATCAGCTGGATTCTTAGAAGTATGGACTTCTCCAATCCAAGCTGTCTTTCTTCCAACAGTGTCCGGATGAAATGGTAATGGAGTTGAATGTGCTTTGGCCTGGCATGAAAGGCGGCATTCTTCGCTAGATGAATAACGCTCATACTATCACCGTAGAGATTCACATCCTTCTACTCCTTGCCCAATTCTGCCATGAAACTCTTTAACCATATTATCTCCTTACTTGCTTCTGTGATGGCAACATATTCTGCCTCAGTGGTAGATAGCGACACAATGTTTTGTAGCTCCCAAGGTATACACATAGCCTATTGTGCTTCTCTTGCTATCAACATATCCTGTAAGATCTGATCTATATATTCCTGTAAAACAATGTCAGATCTTCCAAAGCATAAAGCTTTGCTTGCTGTACCTTTCAGATACCTTATGATCCACTTGACCACGTCCCAATGGTGCTTTTCTGGGTTTCCCATGAATCTGCTGACCACTCCCACTGCATGGGAAATATTCGGTCTCGTGCAGATCATTGCATACATCAAGCTCCCAACTGCTGAAGCATATGGAACCTTCAGCATATGTTCCTTCTTTTCTTCAGATTTCGGCATTTGTTCTTTTGATAAGCGAAGTGACTTGCTAGGGGAGTGTACACTAGCTTCGCTTCATTCATGTTGAATCTTTTCAGTACATTTTCAATATATTCTTTCTATGATAGCTTCAGAATTCCTGCACTTCTCTCCCTATTGATTCTCATTCCAAGAATCTGCTTTGCTGGCCCCAAGTCCTTCATGTCAAACTCCTTTGCATCTGCTCTTTCAGCATCTTTATCTTCTCCATAACTGATCCTGCGATCAACATGTCATCCACAGACAGCAATAGGATGATATAGGAGGACTTACATTGCCTTATGTAACTACAGTGATCCGCCTGGCATCTCTTGTACCCTGATTCTGACATGAACCTATTAAATATTTTGTACCACTGCCTTGGCGCTTGTTTCAAACCGAAGAGGCTCTTCTTGAGCTTGCACACTAGCGCATACTTTCCTTTTTCTTGAGCCTTGTACCCTTCAGGCTGTTGCATGTAAAGCTCCTCTTCCAATTCTCCGTGAAGGAATGCAATCTTGATATCCATTTGCTCCAGATGCAAATCTTCAACTGCAACTAAGTTCAGAACAACTCTGATGGTTATCACCTTCACAATTGGGGTGGAGATCTCACTGTAGTCGACCCCATGCCTTTGTTGGAAATTTCTTACTACAAGTCTCACCTTGTAGCGTTTGCTCCCATTCAGCTATTCTTTCATCCGGTAAACCCACTTGTTCTGCAGGGCTTTCTTCCCAGCTGGTAAGGGTGCCAACTCCCATGTCCCATTTGACACGAGTGATGCTATTTTATCATTCATAGCAGTATTCCACTTGCTTGAATCTTCAATTTGAAGTGCCTCTTCTAAGCTTTCTGGTTCACCACTATTCGTTAATAGCAAATTGAACAAAGAAGGAGTGCACCATTGTGGCGGCCTAAAAACTTTTGTGGATCTTCTTAACATGGGTGTTTGTGATTTAACATTGACACCCTCCTGAGCTTCTCCATATTCTCCAACATCTGGCTCAATGCTGTCATCAATCTCTATGTGCCGGGGTTCTCCATTTGAAGTATCCTTTGAGTTAGTTTTGACTCCCATATAATCTTTGTACATTTCACTTTCATTGAAAGTGACATCCCTGCTTCTAATGACTTTCTGGTTCTGATTATCCTAGAATCTGTAACCGAACTCGCTCGTGCCATATCCAACAATTGTGTACTTGATCACTTTAGCATCAAGTTTGCTCCTGGATCCTCATCAACATGCACATAGGATGAGCAACCAAATATCTTGAGGTGATTCAGTTTCACCTTCTGTTCGCTCCAAGCTTCTTCGGGATCTTTTCATTCAAGGGTACGGGAGGTCCCTTATTGATTAAGTATACAACCGTATTAATGACTTCAGTCCAGAACTATTTTGGGAGACCTGCATGCAATCGCATGCTTCTGGCTCTTTCTGTGATTGCTCTTTTCATACGTTCTGCAACACCATTTTGCTGCGGTGTTCTAGGGACTGTAAACTCCCTCTTGATTCCTCTCAAGGCACAGAACTCCTTGAACTCCTTATCACAATACTCGCCGCCATTGTCAGACCTTAAGCATTTCAGCTTTAATCCGGTCTCGTTCTCTACCAAAGCTAACCACTTTCCAAACACATCAAATACATCAGATTTATGATTGAAAAAGTAAACCCATACCTTCCTAGTATGATCATCGATGAAGGTGAAGAAGTGTTGCTCCACCTATGGAAGATGTAGGAGCTGGCCCCCATACATCTGTATGCCCAACTCCAATTTCTTGCCTTTCAGCGCCCTTCCAACTTTGGAGAAAAAAACTTTCTTCAATTTGCCGAACACGCATTCTTTACAAAAATCTAAGTCAACTGACTTCAGCCCATGGAGCTTCCCTTTTGAATGTAGGGATTTCAGCCCCCTTTCACTCATATGGCCAAGCCTCCGGTGCCATAGATCTGCATCTATCTTCTCTGCAACTGCAATAGTGTCAAACACTTTATTGATCAAGTAAAGTGTACTTTCCATACTGCCTCGTGCAATAATGAGTGCACCATTGATGACCTTCCATGAGTCTCCCATGAAACATATGCTTTAGCCCTCTCTGGCTAACTGGCTTACTGAGATTAAATTTCTTCTTAGACATGGCACATGTCTAACATCCTTCAAGTTCTAAACTGTGCCGCTTGGTAGCTTCACATTCACATCACATCTACCAATGATGTCGCACGCCTTATCATCTCCAAGATACACTTTCCCCAAGTCACCCTTGGTATAGTTCTTGAAGGCACTCCTCGACAGAGTGGCATGGAACAATACTCCCGAGTCCACAACCTAGGACTCCGTGTTGACAAGTGAGAGGATCAAAGCATTCTGATCCTTCTCAGCTGAAACATTCACAGTGGGGTTCATCATTTTACCACCACCACTTGGTTTCTTTAGGATATGGTAGTCCTTCTTGAAGTGACATGCCATCCCACAATTCCAGCAATCCGGCTTGTCTTTTTCGGGTCTTGATTTACCTTGCCGAGACAGAGACCTATTCCTGGTATGTCTCATCTCAGCATGTCTCCCTCTGCTTTCAGCATTCAGTGCTGAGGTAGATGCCTAGCCATGAGATTTCTTTTGCATCTCCTCATTCAGCATAAACCCAACAGTGTCGTCAAACTTCAATGACGCATTCCTTGATGAAATGCTTATGGCTGTAACCAGCCCATCCCAACTGTCCGACAATGAAGAAAGGAACAACAGAGCTCGAACGTCATCATCAAAAATGATGCCCACCGAACTCAATTGGCTCGTCACGGTGTTGAACCCATTGAGGTGTTCAAGTACTGAATGGCCATCCACCATCTTCATATTAAACAGTCTCTTCATCAAGAAAACTTTATTCGAAGCCGACGGCTTCTCATACATCCTTGTTAGGGCATTCATGAGATCTACTGTAGTTTTCTCATTAACAATATTAAAAGCAACAGAAGAAGACAGTGATAAGCAAATCAAACCCAAAGCAGTTCTATCAAGAACCTCCCATTCTTCATCAGTCATAGTTGCAAGTTTTTTGTTAGCTCATTTCAATGGTAAATACAGCTTTTTCTGGTAGAGCATATCCTCCATCTGCATTTTCCAAAATGCAAAGTTTGTTCCGCTGAACTTCTCAGTCTTGTGTCTTATTTCTTCGGCCATTGCCCCACTCAAACAAGCAAACCCTCCTTAGCAACAAGGCAAAGAACCAACTCTCTGATACTACTTGTTGTTGTTGAAACACGAAATCTTCTAAGCCTTTGAGGATCGGGGGATGCGTTGACGGTTATCAAGCAAGTCTAAAAAACACAAAATCACAAGAGAAAGAATACAGCACATACAAACATCTAAACACAAAGATATACATGGAAAACCCAAGAATGGGAAGAACCACAGAGCCACACCAATGAGAAAATCCACTATGAAAACTTCAAAGGTTACAGAGTTACAAGAGCTATATCACCTCAGCTCAAGCGTTAAGCTCTACTCTAGAATTGAGAGGGTGAATAGAGGCTGTCACTTGGAGCTGCTTCACCACCTTGCAAGACTTGCCTTGGACAGCAGCTCCCTTAGGGTTCCTGCTAGGGTTCTCTTTTCCACAGCCACTTAAGCCTCCAAGCTGATTGCAAAAGCCCTTAGGTTTTCCTCCACTACTTAGGCTTAAGTAGCTAGCTCCAATTCGAACCCAAAAGGTCCAAAATATCCCTCAAATATCTTAAGATCGAGACCTGAAATGAATCAAAACTCCGTCGGGCGCTACGGCGCGCGGTAGCGCCTGAGTTTCGAATCAAGACCGCGGTAGCGCCCGCATTAAATCTGGACCCTATGATCCGCCGCGGTGCGCTAGAGCGCCCGCTTTCGATTCCGCTGCGGCGCGCTGTGGCACCGCTTGCCGCTGTACGCGCTGCAACATCTGCTTCTCGGTTGCTGACAACTGAGGTGCGATGTGCTGTTCCTGGACACCAATGTTTCCACACCACAACAAGAGACACATTTATAAGCTAGTTAAATTAAAAAATAAAAATTAAAGATTTGACTGACGTTATCAAAGATGTTGATCAAAAATTTTTGAGTGATGAACATATTCAACATAGATGAATAAATTATCTTACTAAGCTTTTTTTAATGAAGGTTGTACTAATGAAAAGCGATAGGTTCAAGTATTCAAACTAATTACGAAATAGAGAGCATTGTGATTATTAGAATCCAAGTCGGTTTATGAAATGAAGGAGCACTTATCCATTGTTGTGCGATCAAAAAATCTTACTCAAAATTGAAGGAAAATTTTATAGAGCAGCTATACGATCAACTATGTTATGTCGGGTTGGATATTGGTTAATAAAGAAGAAATTTACTGATAACATAGGTGTTACAGAGATGATGCTTATATGAATGGTTGAGTATACTCGTAAAGATATAATGAGAATTTAGTTTATTCATTACAAGGTTGGAGTGGCTCCAATAATGGATAAGACTAGAGAATGCTACTTGAGATGGTTCCTGCATATTAAATGTAGATTGTGCAACGATCTTGTTAGAATAATTGAGTTTGTGAATTTCGCTCATGTTAAAAAGGAGGAGAAGGTCAAAAAAAGGCATGGGAAGAAACTATTAGGATGGATCTTCTCTATTTAGAATATAGGAAGGGACTTTAATTTGATTGTGCACAATGAAAACAAAGGATTCAAACTTAAATAATCATAGGTAATGTTAAAATAATAAAGTAATATAATTTATAATAGCTATTATTTAAGTTAGCATAAGTAGAACTTGTAAAGTTTAGTTATTTAGTTCAAACTTAAACTGACTTAAGTTAAGTTAAACTGTAACAAAAAAAGATTGGGACGTAAGGTTACCTAAATTAAGCTAAAAGGGCATCAACAAGAGCTAATGTGAAAGGATATCAATTGCATTCTTCATGCAATCAACATATTGTTAATCTGTAGGTAACGTTGTTGATGCCATTTCTTGTTTCTGTACTTTGGCCTATGATCTAGTCACAGGCATATCTTTATTGCATCAATTCCACTGGCCTTTTTAATTTGACATTATATTTGGTGCTAGCTTCTACGAAACCTCGTTATCAAAAATTACTCTTCAAGGTGGCCAATGTTTTCACCTCATAAGAAATTTGGTGTGGAATTAATTTTGCTAAAACTGCAAAACAATGTGGATCAACCTCCAAGGAGTTTAAATGCAGGAGAATCTACAAGTGTTGTTTGTAAAATCTACATGCCATACAACAAGTTTTTAAGATCTCCAAGTTTGAACAAGCTTTTGTTATGGAAAGTCTAGCAAAACTTTCTTCACCTGTGAGGTTCCTGGGTTTCACACTAACAGCAATCCCAAACAAGAAGAAAATGCAGAAAAACAAACACAACAAAATTCACAAACACAAAAATATAAGCACAGATAACACAAACAATTTTAAGCGGAATAATCATTGTAGGAAAGAACTATGGTCCACTAAGAAAGAAGAAAGAAATTACAACTTACAGTAGCCATCACCTAATTTGCAAAGCTTAGGATTCCTTGGGAAGAAGATAGCTCAACCTGCTCAACAGCCAAACTTGATTACATACATCTAAACCTTGATTAAGTATGGATATTTTTACTCCAATACATTTCAAGAAAAGTTCTATTGATTCATTGAGCACCTTGATGAGGGAAAATCTAGCCCAATTAAATGTACGGGTGTGAACCAATACTGTTCACACTCCCGTCTGGATTTTGGGGATGTTTGCCTCTCTGAACCTGAGTGAAATTGGGGCTCATTCATAGGTCTAGGGCTCGATTTGCTCTGTTGCATCTCGCGGCTTGGATCCTTCAGTGGGCGCATCCAGGGTTCTATCTTGCGATATTCCATGGGCGTGCATGGAGCTCTATCCTGCAATATTCCACGGGCTCTTGGGCACGCCCAAATGCCAGGCCCTCAGTTCCTAGCATCTAATGGCGCTTGAGTACGCCTAAGCACCCAACCCCAATTGGTCCTTATGTTGTAGGCCCAGCGCTCAATTAATTCTTGTTGCAATTCAAGGTAGCTTCACTTCCGATTCACCTCCAATTGATCTGTGAGACCATTCCATGATTGCTCAAATACACTCAAGTCTCCGCTGCACAACATCTTTATCTAACTATATTTTTTCTTTGAAACTAGAACTCATTAATTCAAGAAAATATATATAAGGTTCAAGATTCTTACTAATTTCAACAAGCCTTTGCATTTAAATTTTTCTTTAAATTATTATAGCATAATGGTCTAGATGAATACAAATTAATTATAATTACTTTTATCTATGATTACTCAAACTTGCATATTTAGCTGTCGTCTTAATAAAACATCTTTTCTACTTTATGTGTCCTGTTTGGGAACCATTTTTTCCTAGTTTACAAAATCAGCCTTAAAAAATTTCATTTTTTGCGAAGCTAGATTACTTCACATCACTTATCCCGATCAAAATCATAAATTATTAAGAGCTTAATACCCTTTTAGTTGGAATCTCATCACACTGCTGACAACCTTCTTTTAAACTGAAAGACGTCATTGCTGCATTATTACCATTGGCAAGTTATTGATGCTAGATAGGTATGAATTTGATGCTAGATAAGTTGTTTGCATGATTATCTGTCTGACACTAAGTTGTTTAAATGATTAAATATCTGCTTATACTCAATGAAATCTCAGTTTGCATCCTCTACCATTTACAACAAAGAGAAACCTTTATTCTCTGTGTGCGAGGAAATGCTATTTTACTGTTTCTCTTTTTTTATTAATTATTTTGTTTCTATCATATTTGGTGACAAATTCTATAACACATCAATAGAATGCTGCTGTTCTGACTCGAGTATGTGCAAAATTACTGATAAATATATTTCATGTGTCGGTAACTGGATATACCTCGATTTTCATACTTTTTATAGAGAATTCTTTTTCAGTTAATGGCATAATATTTTATTGAGCGTTTGTGCAGGCAAACCTCCGCCGGATTCATGGTTCTACGCTGGATAATCATGATGAATTCCAAGAAGAATCAGATCGGCACTGTGCTTTTTTTGATAAATGCAATAATATTAACTGGGATTTACAACTTGATGAGAGTTGCCATCTTCTTTCAAAAGTTCCTAGAGCTAGAACTTCAATTTTCTCTGGAGAGAAATCCAAAAGGTATAATTTGAAAAAATAAAAATAGAAATTAATCTTTTAAATTTATTGCTAATTCATTCATTATAAATTATGGAATCAAGATATTTAATTATTGTTATAATATAATTATTATTAAAGTAAAATAAACAATTTAATCTAAGTTTGAATTAAAGTGTTTTAGCTTTGCCAATTTAAACAGCTTAATTCAACTTTAGTCATTATACCATCCATTCAAATCGATTAGCAGTTTAGCTTAACGCTCTTTTTCCATTCAGGCAGATTCCAAAGGCTTATTTTGGGCAGTTATCTGAAAAAATGTCAAGTTCCTGATTAAAAAAACTGTTTGGTTCTGCTTGCGGTAGAAACAGCTAGTGCTGTTTGGGCGTCAAGTTGTTGTGTTGCTATCTACAAATCATTATTGTTTCACTTCATGAAAATTTTTTAAAACACTTAAGAAATATTCATTTGAACTTTCTTATAAAAGGTGCGTGTATTTGTTTTTAGCATTTTAATAAACTGATTTACAGTTTCAACTTCATTGTTTATGATCTACAAAATCGTTGTTATTTTACTGTTCATTCAGCTGCCAACTTCTGGGGCATGATGATGATAAATCAACAAAGACTGTGATGTTTGCAGAGATTGAGCATTCCAAAGTAGAGAAAGACTTAAACTATTTAACATTGAATGAGTCCCCTAGAATTGAAAATCAGATGCAGTCGTACATTGTTGACTCTCCTTTTCCTACTCCACTCAATTTGGTGGCAGAGATGCAAACTCCAGGAACTGTGCATCTATCCAAGCCAGAGAATTTTAAAATCAGGACGATCAGAACACAGTTTGCTTATCCTTCGGCTCTCTCTGCGCAATTTCAGGCTGCAGCAGATATGGGCAAAAGTGAGAGTACGCAGGAGCTACCATAAAATACAATAAGGTTCTTCCTTGGAGGTTTGCTCCAATACTTGTTTATAAGAGAAATTTGTAATAGTTGTGGATAGACTTAGAATAAATTGTCTTTAGATTGTTTGAACATATTATTCTTATACCATTTCACTCTCAATCAAAAAATTGTTGGAATTTTTCCTCTATTAAAAGAAGGGCAAGCTTAAAAGGATATTGCAAGAGCAATTTTGAACAATCTCACATGTGATATGAATTTACACAACCAGTTTGAGTTGAGATTACTAAAGCAAAACCAGAGAAATGCGAACCAACACAGGTAAGAAATAAAACCAGAGCACAAAGTAATCACATCATAAATCACCAGAATATCCAAAGACTGAGATTTACGTGAAAAATCCAAGAATGTGAAAAATTATGGAGTTACATCTAAAAAAAAGATCCACTGTGAACAAGAAAGATGCATTGATTTAAAAGCTTATCGATCAACTTCTTCTCGTCCAAAAATCTCTTGCTCTCACTCTAGGGTGGAAGGAAACCAACAGTGGACACAACTCCAATAGATTAGGGTTAATCATATAGAAACATCCATTGCATGTTTCCTTAAATACCCAAGGCCTAATTAGACTCCAAATGACCGAAAATACCCTAAAATAACTTAGGGCACCGCCAAATCTATGACAGGGTTTTCGCGCGCCCCAAGTTTGAACCACGGATATCACGGTGCTGTAGCGCATGGTTCTCGAATCCCAGGCGCCATGGTGCGCCATGGCACTTGGCCCTTAGATCCAGTGATTGCGGGCGTGCCAGAGCGCTTGAATTGCTCATGATTTGTCCTAGAAAACCCGGTTACCTTCCGGAAACCCACAGGAACTTCATTGGCGCTTTCATAGATGATTTAAATGGTGTTGGCACATCCTAACAATTTGAAATTTATGTAAATTTTTATTTGATAGAAAATTGTATAACAAATTGTATCTTGCACCCACTTTTTTTTTTTTGCAGAATGCTTGGATGTGAAGTTTGTTGAACCTTCTCAAGAAATAGTGCGGAGGGTAAGTTTGATGTGCTTCTTCAATAATTTTAGGCTTTAGCATATATCATCCTGGCTTTTGCTGGGCTGTAAAAAGACAATATATGTCAGATTTTACACTTGTAATATACCCTAAAACCAATCTAGAATTGCTGCTCCAGTCATAGTGAAGTTGTATGTATCCAATTTGTACACAGAAGAGATTCTACTTAATAGCCAATGTCTTTGTTTTGATTGTTTTTTCTTTGAATTGATAATAGCCTAAAAGTAGTGTGTTGGATACTCATTTTACCCATTATGGTTAGATGTGTTAGATGGGGCCCACATTGCTAAAAATAGGGATAATAAATATTAAATAAGAAACTAATCTGTGTATTATATTAAAAATAGAGTTCATGTTAATTACACTTGGATGTTCCTTATGTCAATTTAGGTTGTGTACTGCATTTAGCATATCATAATTTTTCTAAGAGGCAATTTTTTGTTGAGATGATAATGCCAAGTTTTATATTAAGTTTATCTTTTGATTGTTCATGACATCGTTGATTATAGAACTTAAAATAAAGAATAAGAAAATTAATATTCATTGTCTTAAAATTAGAAGATAAAATTATAAATATTTAACAAAAAAACTTCATTTTAAATAAAAAAACACATATTTTCCTCTTCCTTATTTTTCAACTTCTAGGGTTCTATCTCAAAATGTCACAAATAAGGTATCCTACCTCAATAATTAACTTAACCATAGCTCATTCAATATGTTAAGGATTTTTGCAATATTCTATTCCTTCAAACTACTAAAAATAAGCTTCTAAGATTGAAATATAAACTATAATGAGTCTTAATTAATGCAAGAGTATTTACAATTGGTGTCTAATAAAATAGATTTAAAAGGTATAATCAAGAATGTAAGTCCTCTTCCTTAAGATGCATTTCTAAATGATTCCTTAAGTTGGAATATGGTTTTTTATTAATCAATGCCTTTTAATTAGATTACCAAGTGACTTAAACATTCTAGCTTATCGATTTGGGTAAGAATCAACAAGATTTGAGAAATAAAAATTTAAACCTTGGGTTTTATTAATCAAACTAATCACCTTTAAGGATTTTAGCATCAATTATGTGAAATTGAGTTCAATAATAGGATTTATTGTTATTAATTAATTCCTTACTGTCTCAGGAGAGTTTAGACAGTACGTAGGCTAAATTTGGCTAAGTGGATTACTTAATATTATTTAATTAGGGTTTTGAGATAATTAGGGGTGCTTAACAAATTTATCATCTAAAAATTGAATATTAAGTTACAATTATGTTTTTTAATGTTTAATGAATCCATAGACACTTAAAACATTTAAATCTGATCACAAATGAAGTTAATATTCACTAATTAAGGTTGAAGGTAATTTGTGAATGATTCAATTAATTATAGAAAAAGAATTTTCATTTCATAATAAAATTTTCCTCTGCATAATGAAGAAAGGGAGACCCTAAACATGCAATTTGGTTAAGTGGATTATCCAAATATTTACTAATCATGCTTAGGGGATAATTAGAGCATAATTAAGAAATATATTCACAAAAAGTAAAATATTATTACAGTTTATTATTTTACACATTTTTCTGATCAAAATGGCACGTAAGTTCATAAAATTTGGATACAGTATGACTAATAAATAGCAAACACTAATTTCCATTTTAATTTCCCTAAGTTAGAACCTTAGGTTTACCTTTAATTTATTTTCATTATCCAAATTCTGGCTCTTGGGCCGGTCGAGTCGACCGAGACCCGATGGGTCTTCCTTCAACGGGACAGTGCGGGTCGGTCGGGGTCCGACGACCTACTATTGTCAAACAATGCGGGTCGTGGGCTGGCCCGACCTGCAAAGTTCTTCTTTGTTTGTTGGAAGAAGGCATGTGTCGGGAGTTTAGGGTTTCGGGAAAACCTTAAATTCTCGACACTCAGAGCGCCATCTTATGCAAACAATGGCTTAAAAGGATTTTGAGCTCGAGTCCTATATAGTGGAGTCAAATGTAATTTGCAGCCTCATCGCTAGGTGCAATAGAATAATGTTAGCAACTGAACGGGTCATTACTAATAAATAACAACCTACATCTTAGTATCCCGAGAGTCTACCAAACATCCAACTACTTAGTAGCTCTCTGATACCATACAAACTGTGATGCTCTGTCATTAGCCAGGTAAAGTATTTCATTAACTTGATTAATGATGCAAGCCAACTAAACTGATGTTCACAACACAATATATGTATAATATAACATAGAATACATAGTACAAAAGCTAAAGATAAACCATGAATACATTCATCCATCTAGAAATAGTAAGTAAAGAAATTCATCTAAGAAAAGAATATAGAAAATACATCCAAATAGATTTGATAATCACAGACTTAATAATTTGTTGAAAAGAAACACTCATCTCACTAAAGCAGGAAAAAACTATCTAAGGAACGAGGCTACGATAGCTACTCAGTAACTCCATGCTTCACTTCCTTCGGAGTCTCCTGTAGTTCTACCAGCATATGCTCCTCAAAGCAAACTGAATTTAACACTGTTAGTTTTACAATGCCGGAGTGTAATGCGGAACGGGTCATTACATCAGTGGACGAACCCATTCTGACTCGTTTTCAACCCATGAATCAATAAAAATTTAATGAGTTATTGTAACAGCCCTAGGTGGTTACTCATCTTAATATGTGCTTATTTAAGACTTAAGTTTAGTACCATTGAGTTGTAATCTTCATTAGAACTTAACTCTGAAATTTTGGGATCAATCAAACCTCAATAAGTTGAATTAACTATTTTGCCAATTTTAGGAACCCTAAAAGAAGCAAAATTAATTTGATTTTCAGACTAATTTCTAACTTCATTTTTGAATTTCTCACCCCCAAATTTGCTAAGAGCACAAGTTTAAAAAAATTTGGAGGTCATTCAAGTCATAATTGAATTAAATTTAGAATGGGAAACTTGCTTATTAGGGCTTACAACATTTAATATTTGCAAATCTGAGCGCACCACGGGTGCGGTGGAGCCCTGGTCAAACAATAACGAATCAAGAGCCATCCATTCGTCTAATCGTGCGAATCGGATGACCACGATCTACCCTAGCTCGGATCCGTTCTGTGATGTTGGATCATGCATGGTCTAACGGCTAGGAGCATCTCCCTAACAGACCGTTACAATCCGATCAATTAGACTGCCCATGATCCAGAGCCATCTGTCCATCTAATGCAAGAGATGAAAGTCATTGCATACGCATCCTATTAGTTGAAACCGAATGAGAAGAATTATTCTGTTCACGATCTCGAACTTATTTTCATAGTGGTAGCAAACGCTCTAGCCGTTGCACTTTTCTCTGTTCTATGATTGTTGAAAGCCCTCTTGAAGCTGAATTCTCTAAGCTGTGCATTTAACAAATGTGCAACGAAGAGTTGAATTCGTCAGTAGATCAATGTTCATCTAAATCGTCCTTCTTTAGGGATGTCTCCATTTCACAAATAGCAGATGTAGACTATTTGAATTTTAAGGTTGATACGAGAGTAGTTGTTATATCGACTTATAGTTGCACGATAGTGTTATCTATCAAAGGAATCGATCGTGGATTTCTAAGTCCTTGCACTAAGAAATTCTTGTTAATGCCCAACAGTCAGGCTATAGGATTCATCATGGCAGTGCTAAAATGTATCAGGATTTGAGGCAATCTTTCTGGTGACTTGGAATGAAAAGAAGTGTGGCAGAATTCATCGCAAAGTGCCATGAATGTAATCTTGTTTAGGCTGAACACCAAAGTCTTGGAGGTTTACTGGATCTAATTGAAATTCCAGAATGGAAGTGGTTCGACATATCGATGGACTTCATTATGGGTTTGTCTAAGTTGAGATCTGGAACTGACTCTATCTAGGTTATAGTTGATCGACTAGCCAAGCCAGCTCGTTTCATTCCAATTTTTTAAATCAATTTTGTGGAAAAGTTGGCCAATATCTATATCAAGTAAATTATTAAACTCCATGGAATTCCTTGATCGATTGTGTCTGACAGAGATAGCATATTCACTTCCATATTCTGGCAAACAGTGCATCAAGACTTGGGAACTACTCACCCATGGGCACCGCCTTCCACCCTTAAACTAATGGCTTGACTAAAAGAGTGAATATGGTTCTCGAAGATCTTTTGTGACTATGTAACTTAGATTATGGTAGTTTTTGAGAAGATCATCTTTTGCTTATGGAGTTTGCTTATAATGACAGTTATCAAGCAAGCATCTGCATAGCCTCATATGAAGCTTTGTATGGAAGAAGGTGTCGCAGTGCACTTGCATGGTCAGAAACTGACAGCATTCAACTTTTCGAGTCTGATCTAGTTGAAGAAACCAACAAGAATGTGCAATTAATTAAACAGAGGATTCGTGCTGCTCAGGATCATCAAAGCAAGTATCATGATGCTAGGCACTATCCTCTGGAGTTCAATGTTGGTGATTTTGCATACTTAAAGGTCTGCCCTATCAAGGGTGTTTTTCATTTTGGCATAGTAGGAAGGCTCACCCCCCGTACGTCAGGATTTTCAATGTTGCAGTGAAAGTAAGAATGGCAACCTATAAGTTGAAGCTTCCCAAATACTTCTCGATAGTGCACGATGTATTTCACGTATCATTATTGAGAAGATGTCTTCGAAATCATTCGTAGTTAGTTCAACTTCTAGCCGCATCTCTTCTATTTGATATTTCTTATGTGAAGGATCCAATCAGAATCTTAGATCGCGATCAAAAGTAATTGAGGAATCACTCTATCCCCATGGTAAAGATTCAGTGGAGGAATCGCTTTCTTAAAGAGTCTACTTGAGAGAAAGAGGCGTATATGCAGCTAAGGTATCCAAGTCTTTTTGAAAATCCAGTTACTTTTCTTTTATGTATCTGTTCTTAAATTATGCATTTTCTTTCCCTTCTTAGCTAGGATGTCAAGGATGGTATTGTTCTTAAGTGGGAGAGTTTGTAACAACTATAGGTTATTACTTAGCTTAATCTGTGCTTTATTATAACTTAAGTTCAGTACTATTGAGGTCTAAAATTTATTAGGGCCTAACCCTGAAATTTTGGGGTCAACCTGACCTTAATAGGTTGAATTTGCTACTTTGCCAATTTTAGGAACCCTGGAAGTCGCAAAATTATTTTGATCTACAAACTAATTTTTGACTTTATTTTTTAATTCATCACCCCCAAATTAACAAGGGGTGCAAGTTTGGAAAATTTGGAGGTCATTCAGGTCATAATTGAATTAATTTTGAAATGGGAAAATTATTATTAGGATTTTCAACATTTAATATTTACAAATCTACCCTCAATGGCCGGCTGGGACTCAGGATTTA
Source organism: Gastrodia elata (assembly GCA_016760335.1). NCBI lineage: Eukaryota > Viridiplantae > Streptophyta > Magnoliopsida > Asparagales > Orchidaceae > Gastrodia > Gastrodia elata. The sequence goes on along the minus strand of CM028678.1, from coordinate 31,752,493 downwards.
CTCTGTGAACCATAGGTGATTTGCTACATAGCCCAAGTCATGCAGCAACAGATCCAGAGCCATCCTTGTGTCTAATCATGCGAATCAGACAACCACGATCAAACCTAGCTTGGATACGTTCTGTGACGTTGGATCATGCCCATGATCTGATGGCCAGGAGAATTTCCCTTGCTAGTCGTTATGATTCAATGAGTCCAGATCATTTCATTTTTACGATCGATCAATCAAATGGCTATCGTAGCTCCAGCCACTATGGACCATCTTCCCCGTTTGTCCGATTTCGATAGTGAAGAACCATTCATATGCCCTATGCTAGAGGTTGTCTTGCACTCCCTTTCCACATATACAGAACTGTTTTATGCTTTATTTCCTCCATTGGTAGGACCTTTCGGCATGCCAGGCGACCCGACCATCCCCATTTTCAGCCTTTTGGTGTCAATTCTCGGGCTGGACCCCATGGCTCCTAGGCTATAAAAACCTCTTCTTTATTCCCAAGTGCTTTTTTAGCACTTACCTTGAGCTCCCAGCCTCCCTGCAATCCCCCGATCTTCCCTCTTCTGCTGCCAACCAACCCGACAAAGTTCCAGCTCCATTTTCCATCAACTTTGAGGGTTAAGCTTGGCGTTGAACCTCTCTATCGACTAATCTGATTGTAAGAAGGCTAGCAGCAGTCTGCTCTAATCTTATTTCATCTCCGATCATCCCTAGCTCATCAGCCTTCCTCTTCAATCAAGTACCTTTCGTACCAGGTAGTGAGCCTTCACTTTTGCTCCCTTTGCATTCGTTTGCTAATTGCAATAAGTTCTAGCTCAATTGTTGTGATCGATTAGGTTAGTTTGAGCCTGATTAATAGGTAGTTGGCTCGGGCTTGTACAGTGGGGTACAATGTCCAACCAAGTCTGACTAGGGTCCAATGCACCCATACCACGTCATGTCTCAATTATGCGCTCCTTAGGTGTTCCTTGACCCAGGAACATGTAGGGATCATGTTGAGTCCAAATGGTGGACTGTGGAGGGCGGTTGTTGAGTCCAACCGGTGGACAATGGAATTGCTCCTCCATAGTAAAATCTAGGAGTTATTTTGGTCAATTAGGGTTACGACTAATTTTCTCCATGCAATTAGGAATTTTAAAGGGTACATGTATAATTGATCACTAGGAATGTTTTGGAATTTTAATTTACACGTAATTCAAGAATAATCGATGGAATTAGGGTTAACAACAAACCCTAATTCCATCTCCCGACTCTGAAGTCGGGGAAGCAAGATGATTAGCGCAGGTTGAGCTGACTCGTGACCATGCTGTTATACAGTGCGGGCCGTCGGGTCCCGGTCGACCCACGCGGTTCCTTCACAGGCTAGTTCGTCAGGTCTCGGTCGACTCGACAGGACCTATGGAATTAAAATGAAATTATATGCTTGATTTTAATGAAACCCTAAGTTTAAACCATATGGAATTTAATAAAATATAGGGTTTGCTTTATTTTGATCAATTCATATCCAAATGCTATGATTTATATATCTTTTGATCAAAAAAATATGTAGTTTAATAAACTGTAAGAATATTTTAATTTTTGGGATTAATTTTCTTAATATTGCTTAATTGCTATAAAAAATTGGTTAGTGCATATTAAGATAATTACTTCTCCAAATGGCATGTTTATAATTTATATTTTTTCATTATATTATTTAGAACTTAATTGCAATGATAGATTTAACTTTCCATGGTTAAATTTATTAATTTATTGTTAATTTCATTAGAATGTAATTAGTGCATATTTGTTTTAATAATTCTCTGATTTTAGTTAATCTCATACTCATGTAACCCTTAGGCATTAAGGATTCTAATGATAGCCATACATTTCTATTCTAGCATGTTAAATTCTTAATTATTCATAATTAGCTTAAAACTATAACTAGCTAAGATTAATTGGGTATAACCAAATTATGAGTTCTCACTAGTTCTAACTTCATAACAATATGTATTGAATTAATAACCTTTGATTTGTCAAATGCACTTAATTTGGCATGTTAAATTATTAAAACTCATAAGTTATTAAGTTGACTTTTCATCTTAACCTTGAACTTATGAATTATTGATTTTCTCTTATGCAAGAAGATTAGCATGTATTAACCAATAAATGATAAATAAAATGTGCTTGATTATCAAACAATAAACTCTTAAATGCTTAAAGATTTATCTCTTGACTTGGAGGTGTAATTAAGGGATTAGTAATTAAGGGATTAGTATCCATAATTTATTTCATTAAATCAATGATTAATCTTTTGACCTTCCATAAAATTATCCTTATTTTAATTTTAGATAAATCCTTAGCAATTTAAATTGTAGATGTAATTATTAAGAGTTTTAGATCTCTTGAAAGGTAATGGTAGTATCATATTTAGAATGAATAATACAATGCCAGCCTGGTAGACTATTTAAGCAATTAGATATCCCAAAATGAAAATGGTCTGACATTTATATAGCTTTTATTTTAATATTACCGAAGGCAAAATCCGGAGATGATGTGATTTAGGTTATTGTTGATAGACTCATCGAGTCATCCTAGTTCTTTACAATTCGCCAATTTGACTTTGTAGAAAGGTTAGCCAAGCTCTATTTTAAAGAGGTCATTTGTCTTCTTGGAAGACCAAATTGTAATCTTTCAGACAGAGATGGTAGATTTATATAAAGATTTTTGGTCAGCTGTTCAGCAAAATCTGGGGACCATCTTAGATATGAGTACTATTTTACATCCCCCAAATTGTTGGTCAAACTGAACGAGTAAATCAAATTCTAGAAGATCTCTTACATTTTTGTGTTTAAGATTTTAGTGGATCTTGGGAAGATCACCTCACCTTAATCGAGCTCACCTACTATTATAGTTATCGGTCCAGCCTTAGTATAGCTACTTATAAAGCTCTTTATGGTAGGAGATGCAATACTCTTATAGCCTAGATCTATGAGGGTGCCACTCATCTAGATGATCAAGTGTATTTTGGTGGTAGCACAAGATGGACAAAAGAAGTACTGTGATGCTCACCGCCGACCTTAGAATTTAAAATTGGGTAGTTTGATCGACTCGATTTTTGAGATTTGAGATATTTCTTTCAAATCTAATCCTTATAGCTATTTAATTATTTAGGCATTGAGGTTGACACCTCTTTTAAGAAGGGAGGTATGTAACAACTCGAGGTTGTTACTTGGTTTAGACATCCAAATTAGGTTAAAACCATCGCCTGCAGCTCCTAATAATATTAAGAGCATGCACCTAAAGTTTGGCACAATTTGGAGATTGTTCTTTTTTAATGCGTATTTTGAGGTAATTTGAATATCCTCGAAATTACTTAATTTAATTTGACCTCCATATCAAAATTTGTGTTTGCCATTGAACTCCTCACTCCCAAATTAGTTGGGGCTGATATTCAAGGAGTTTTTGGAAGTCGTCAAATTTTCCCAAAATATTTTAATATTTTTCAGTGTATAGAAAATTAAGATAATTAAATTGATCTCCGATCAAAAATCCGACTTCATTTTTGAGTTCCTCACCCTCAATTTAGCTACGGGTCAAATTTTGAGATTTTTCGGAGCTCATTCGATTATTTAATTTTAATTTAATCAAAATTGAAATAATTATTTAAGCATTTGTATACTTTTAAATTATTATTAATATTATCTATTATCTGAAACCATTTGAGAGCTTTCTATCAACCGTTCGATCAGTTGATGATGCAGATCAGGTGATTGGCACAATCTGGTTGATGTAGGACGGGGGTGAGGACATGTAACATAATCAAATCTACCAATTAATTAACGAAATTAACCTTGCATATTTAAGTTACTAGAATATATGCGAGTCGCTTGTTGAGAATAAAGATAAGTGTTGTAAGAATTCACAAGTAATGAGAGCTAAGATTAAACGAGCACACTTGTAAGGTAGGAGGAAAGAAAATAAAAATAAATGAAGAAGATCTTACGGGAGCCTTATTACCGAATATGCCGCTTACGATAAAGAAGATTAACTTCTACGAGCAGTCCTTCGCCGCAGATCGAATCTTCTTTCCTTGGAAGTCCTTCTCCAAGAATTGCAAACCACACCTCAAGAAGTCATTCTCTTAACAATGAAGCTTACATAACACAAAGAAGAATAGAGTATTTTTTTATATCACTTGCAATGCCATAATACATGTGAGGGTGGCCAATTTATAACATAAAATACATACCAAATGACCATAAAAGCCCTTAACCAACCTCTCATGAAGGACTAAAGTGTCCTTTCCTCTAAAAGACCAAAAAAACCATATAATTACTCTCTCATGAAGGACTAAAATGTCATTTCACACAAATGACCAAATAAACCATAAACCAATTCTCTCATTAAGGACTAACGTGTCATTTTACATAAAAAACTCACATGACAATATATGGGCTAGGATGAAGGCCCATTTATGGAACAAATACAAAAGCCCATTGGACTCAAAAATAGAAAAATAAAACATAGTACCATTAAACTAATTTATGATCTGGCACGTCGATGATGATTTCGTTGATGCCCTGCATCAGTACTCCCCGGCTTTGAAGGATTCACCTCTGGTGAATGAAGCTCATTATATTCTTGAAGTAGATCTGAATCAAGTTGTTGTAGTTCTTCATGTGTCAACCAAGAGTCTTCTAAAGGTGAACTGCCTTTCCATCGAACGAGATATCTTTGAACCCCACCATTAGTACTAGCAATTATTTGATCATCAAGTATTTGGGACGGATGATGAGAACGGAGGTGACGAGTCGGTAGTGGTAATGGTAATACTGGTTCTTTGTTTTGTGGTTCCTGCAGGTTAGTAATAGAAGTAAAAGCATCCAATATATCGGAAGAAGCATAATTATGGTACAATGTAAGGTCTGCCACATTGAAAATTGGAGATATTCTAACATCATTCGGAAGATCAACTTCATAAGCATTTCATTGACTTTCCTTAATATCTTAAAAGGCCTTGCTCGCCTAACATTCAACTTTTTGAATGTTCCTATTGGAAATCTCTCATATCTCATCCTTATTAGCACCTTGTCACCTTCTTGAAATTCAACAATTTTTCTTCGCTTGTCTGTATTAATTTTATACTTATTGTATGTAATGGTTAATTTCTGTTCAATTTCTTGGTGGAGATCATGCATGCTTTGAGCAAATGATGATGCAAACTCACTAGCTCTATATGTTATGGGAAGATCAATTAAATCGATTGGTTTTCGTGGCTCATAACCAGTTACAATTTGAAAAGGACTTTTACCAGTAGATCTATTAATTGAACTATTATAAGCAAACTCAACAGTGGATAATATAAGATCCCAGCTAGTAGAATGGTCTGAGATTAAGCATCTAAGCAGATCTCCTAAGCTTCTATTTACCACTTCTGTTTGACCATCTGTCTGTGGATGATATGTGTCGAAAATGAAGTTTTGTGCCTAGTTTCTTCCAAAGAGTCTTCCAAAATTAACTCATAAAGCGTACATCTCGATTAGACACAGTTATTTTAGGTAAACCATGTAACTTGACTACTTCACAAAAAAATAATGTCGCAACATGAGATGCATCAGAAGTTTTATAGCATGGAATAAAGTGTGCCATCTTAGAAAATAGATCAACGACTACAAGAATAGAGTCGTAGTGTCATGTTGTGCGAGATAATCCTAGTATAAAATCCATACTTATGTCTTCCCAAGGTTTATGAGGAATAGGAAAAGGAGTATAGAGTCCAGAATTATTCTGCCTTCCCTTTGCAAGTTGGCATACACGACATCGAGAAACTATACGAGCAACATCTCTCTTTAGACTAGGCCAATAAAATCGATCTTGAATCATTGCAATAGTTTTGTCACGCCCAAAATGCCCTGCCATTCCTCCTGCATGTAGCTCGTCAATGAGAAAAATACGAAGAGAAGAATCAGGAATGCAAAGGCGTGTGCCATAAAAAAGATATCCATCTTGAAATTGGTAATTTGAATCAATAACTCGCTCCTTTTCAGATAATGAAGAATAAATTTGACCAAAATCTTTGCATGTAGAGTAATCAGAAATCATTTTATCAAACCCAATTACTTTTACTTTCATTATATGTAAAAGGAGAAACATGCGACTCAAAGCATCTGTGACTTTATTCTCAATACCGGCCTTATGCTTTAAGACAAAAGTGTATTCCTGTAAATATTGAACCCATTTAGCATGACGAGCACTTAACTTTTTTTGAGAGTTTAAGTATTTAAGGGCTTCATGATCAGAGTAAAGAACAAATTCACGAGATAAAAAATAATGTCGCCAGTACCGTAGAGTTTGAACAACTACATAAAACTCACGATCATATGTGGAATATTTATGGCGGGCATCATTTAACTTCTCACTAAAAAAGGCTTTCGGATGGCCTTCTTGTTTAAGCACTTCACCTATTCCTACCCCAGAAGTATCACATGAAACTTCAAAAACTTTATCAAAGTCTAGCAACTTCAATATTGGTGGACGAGTGAGATGCTCTTTTATTTCAGTAAAAGCCTTAGTGGCTGCAGAAGTCCATTTAAAATCACCTTTTTTTAGGCATTGTGTGATAGGTGCCATGATGGTACTGAACCCACGAATGAACCTTCTATAAAATGTGGCCAACCCATGAAAACTCCTAACATCATGAATGGATCTTGGTGTAGGCCATTCTTTAATTACTTTTATCTTTTCAGGATCAGCTGAGACTCGATGGTTTGAAACAACAAATCCTAAAAATATGACAGACGAAGTCATGAAAGAGCATTTCTTCATATGAATATAAAATTTTTCTCGATGAAGTGTTTCAAATACTTTTCTTAAATGACTTAGATGCTCTTTTTGGGTCTTTCTAAATATTAAAATATCATCAAAATACACAACTAAAAAGACCCCAATATAAGGTTGAAGTATATGTGTCATGATGCGCATAAATGTACTAGGAGCATTAGTTAAACCAAAAGGCATAACTAACCATTCATAAAGGCCATTTTGTGTATTAAAAGCAGTCTTCCATTCATCACCATCACGCATTCTAATTTCATGATATTCACTTCGAAGATCAATCTTTGAAAATATTACAGATCCAGCCATCATATCAAGCATGTCATCCAACCTTAGAATAGGAAATTGATACTTAATAATGATCTTATTAATTTCCCTACTATCAATACACATGCGCCAAGTTCCATCTTTCTTAGGTGTAAGAAGTGCTGGAACAGCACAAGGGGACAAGCTCTCATGAATGAATCCTTTGTGTAATAAATCATCAACTTGGCGCTTAAGTTCAGCATGCTCAATTGAATTCAATCGATAGTGTGGCAAGTTGGGCAAGGCAGATCCAGGTACCAAATCAATAGCATGTTGTATGTTTCTCAATGGGGGTAGTTCACTAGGAAGTTCTTCAGGACATAAGTCTTAAAATTCAGTCAAGAGTTGAGTGACTTCTTAGGATTGGGTTGAGTTTTCATTCCCTTTTTAAGATTCCATAACAATAAGAGCATAGACAATATTATTTTCACTAGAATGCACAAACTCTTGCCTACTAATTATAGTTAAAGGTCGCTTCTCTATTGGTGAAGAAGAGTCTTTTGGATTCTCAATCAAAAGTTCCTTTGGCTTTGTCGGGTTTAAGATAATTTGCTTTCCACCAAACATAAAGACGTAAGTATTAGCCCCAAAGTGAGTAACGTCTAAGTCATATAGCCAAGGTCTCCCTAAAAGTATATGTGCAACGTCCATAGGGAGAACATCACGCCAAATACGATCAGAATAGGTTGCTAAGTTGAGGGGAACAAGACATCTTTGGGTAATATAGATACTAGTCTTATTTACCTATGCAACCTTATATGGTTGTGGATGAGGCTCCGGGCTTAGTTTCATTCTTACTAATGCACTAGCTGAGATAACATTCATGCAGCTATCACTATCAATTATAAGTTTACAAGACTTATCTCTACTTTTAAAGTAAGTGTGAAAGATATTTGTTCGTTTCCAATCTGTATTGGTTTGGGGGGTAGCTAAGATACAACGAACTACTGTTAAATGTGGATTAATTAAAGCTTCATCAGCATCACTAGCATCTTCACATGGATCACACTCAACATCATTACCTTGTTGATCATCTTGTAATTCTGGATCGATGGAGTCTACATGAAGATTCCTATATGGACAATTATTTGCATAATGTCCCGTCTTTCCACAAGTAAAGTATGTGATGCTTGATTTAGCATTTGAATTTCCAGATATGGGTCTTACTCTTTGATCATTTGGTACTTTAGTAATAGATTGTGGTGGTTGATTTGGCTTAAGAGGTGCACCTTGCACATTGTTAAATTTGCATTGAGAAATTGGCCTTAAGTATTGTTCTATTTAGAGGGCTCTTTAAAATGCTTCTTCAAGTGTATACACCTCTCGAGTCAACATCTCTCGATAAATGTTAAGTCTTAATCCAACTCGAAACCTAGCTATAGTTGCTCTAGAATCTTCAATAATATCACAGCGAATTAATAACTCATCAAGGCGAGTCATATAATCTGCAATACTCATAGATCCTTGCCTAAGAGTTATGAGTTCATCTAAAAGCTGGTCTTGAAATGTTGAAGGAAGATATTTTTGCTTGAGCATCTCTTTCATTTCTTCCCAAGATCTTACAAACAATTGGCCTAATCGTTGTTGTTGTCATTCTAGATTTACCCAGTAAGTTTTAGCATGACCAACAAGTTTCATACTAGCAAATCTAACATGACGATTTCCAGACATTTCCATCCAATCAAAATACTGATCCATTTCTACAAGCCAATCAAAAAAATTATAGGATCAAGACGCCCATCAAAGGTCGGAGGGTCTACTCTAACCTATCTAGTAATGTCTATATCTTGGCCATGTTTAATGCGCCTTGTGGTGGCGTAAAGTTGATAATAACCTCGATAAGGTTCTTCAAATCGTAGATGATTTTGGTTTTGCTTATAACCTCCTAGTCGACCCAAAGGTGCATTAGCTCTACGAAGAGTTTGAAATGGAACATCTTCTGCCTCAGGATATTCAAATAAATCATTCTGTGGAAACGTCCTATTTCTTTGTATTCTAAACATAAGTGGGGAAGAATTTGTGTGCGGGTCATAAGGTATATTTTGCTCACTATTTTCTGGTGGGGCATCTGATGTCGAGTTAGGTTCCTGAATTGTGTTGTTGTTATTTTTATTTTCTAGGGCCTCCAATCATCCTCTGAACTCTACAAGATTGTTGATAAAGAAAAGTTAAATCATCGAGCTGCTCTTGCAGATAAGAATAGCATTCTCACATCTATGACCAGCATTTGATTTTGATATGGGTGACCACTGCGAGTAGTCATAGCTATCCGAGTAGATGATAAAATAACTAACTACGAAATTATAAATCTCTTGTCGATTACCCAAAAACTAGATTTATAATGATAAATATAAAAACTTTTTTTTTCTTAATAATTTTAATGAGGCAAATGTGAATAAATTAAAAGTAAGAAAAATAGGAATTTTTTTTTGTTATTATTATTATCTTTTTTTTTTTGTTTTTTTTTTTGTTTTGTTTTGTAGCTAAGGATGATATAAATTATAATCCTACTAAATTTTAATTAAACTAATGAATCTTTAATATTTATTAAAATAACAATTATTATGAATTAATATAGAAATATAGGACTATATATGAGGATAAATTCTTTGATACCAATCTGATGTAGGACAGGGGTGAGGACATATAACATAATCAAATCCATCAATTAATTAACGAAATTAACTTTGCATATTTAAGTTACTAGAAGATATACGAGTCGCTTGTTGAGAATAAAGAGAAGTGTTGTAAGCGTTCACAAGTAATAAGAGCTAGGATTAAACGAGCACACTTGTAAGGTAGGAGGAAAGAAAATAAAAATAAATGAAGAAGATCTTACGGGAGCCTTATTACCGAATATGTCGTTTACGATAAAGAAGATTAACTTCTACGAGCAGTCTTTCGCCGCAGATCGAACCTTCTTTCCTTGGAAGTCCTTCTCCAAAAATTGCAAACCACACCTCAATAAGTCATTCTCTTAAGAATGAAGTTCACATAACACAAAGAAGAATAGAGTATTTTTTTATATCACTTATAATGCCATAATACATATGAGGGTGGCCAATTTATAGCCATAAAATACATACCAAATGACCATAAAAGCCCTTAACCAACCTCTCATAAAGGACTAAAGTATCATTTCCTCTAAAAGACCAAAAAAACCATATACTTACTCTCTCATGAAGGATTAAAATATCCTTTCACACAAATGACCAAATAAACCATAAACTAACTCTCTCATAAAGGACTAAAATATTATTTTACATAAAAAATTCACATGACAATATATGGGCTAAGATGAAGGCCTATTTATGGAACAAATACAAAAGCTCATAGGACTCAAAAATAGAAAAAATAAAACATAGTACTATTAAACTAATTTATGGTCTGACATGTCGATGATGATTTCGTTAATGCCCTGCATCACTGGTTGGATCGGGTCCAATTGTAACCCTTCTCTACTCAGCAAGCTGGGATCGAAGGGCTGGCGGCGCGGGTAGCATTGGAGCAATGTACCCGCTTTTAGCTCGGCCACAATCGGATCGTGGCACAGGTGCCACAGGCAACCATACCTCCACGATTACCCTTCTAGCTTAAACAACAGCCCCAACCTCTGTTACCTTGCATTTGTGAAAAATTGGGCAAAGCCTAGCCATGGAGGGTTTGCAGGGCACTAGAGCTATTGGCGTCGGTATCAAGCCCTAGCCATATTCGGCGAAGACAGTGAAAGGTGCCATTTAAATTCTCCTAAATAGCTATGCAATTTCCTCCTTTAATGGTTTGATCAGCTATTGCAAACCTTATAAGGTCTATTGATGGGCCCGATCGAGCTTGAGTGAGCTCAATATGTGCCGAATTTCGATCATCATCAACAATGATGTGCAGTAAAGTCTCGTCTCACTATTTCTGCCCGATATAGCTTACATAGGGCATCACTTTAGGAGGAGTTTAGGGTAGCCTTTCAGTGGCATATCTAGTACCGTTCGAAAGGTCTCTCCGAGACCTTACGAACGGTGGGTGGGACCGGCCTCCAATGATCATCAAAGCTAGAGTAAATTTGATGCCCTAGGTCACAGCTTACGGTTCCTACCTATTTGGGTCGCAGCCTGGGTTGGCCTGATTCAGGCAGGCCTTGCCCAAGCAGCTCGTAACTGTAGCCCGCGTGCGGGCCCAAGGCTAGCGTATGCGGAACCAAATGCGTGTACGAGCAAGGAGATTTATGAATAGATTTATTACAAGTAATAATTTAATTAACTAATTATTAATTTATTAAATTTAAAAATAATTATCCAAAAATAGATAAATTTTATACCAGTTTGATAAGAAAAAGAAGAGGAACAATAATATGACATTAAATTCTTAGCTTGATGCTTAATTCTGCTAATCACTATTTTGGTTAATTAATTAATTAACTAAATCTTGCAAATATCGTAACTTAGTCAATTTTAATTCCAATTTGATGATCCAAGAGTTCATTTCAATTACAAAAATATGTTGAACAATAATATGATATTAAATTTTTAATTTGAAAACTAATTTTATTGATGATTTTTAAATATCATTAATAGTCCTTAAAACCTCAATTAGCTATTTAATGTTTGATTTGACTTAAATCATGCAATTTGACCATTTCATGAATTAATTATTCACTAATTAGGTTTTGAGAGATATTAGGCTAAATCAAAAATTCTAATGATTAAAAGTGAAATATTTTCTTATATTATTATTCCTTATATTTTTCTGATCAAAATGGTATATTTGATAACACCATTTGGATAAGTATAGCAAAGTTATTCAATTAATTTAATCTAAATGTTTTGAATTAATTTAACTATAGGTTAATTAATATGTTCCATTTTCTATTTTATTTTTCAGAAGGAATTTAATTCCTAAATCATTTTAATTCTCCCGGCCCAACATCAGAAAGCGCGGGTCGACACGGGACCCGGCTGGGCTGGTACTGTCGCACCGCACGGGCCTGGGCTGGCCCGGCCCGTCACGACAGTGTCTTCGTCCCCGCCTCTTCCTCGATAGGCCAAAGAAGGAAGAATTTCCGCCAACTCCTCGTCTCGACCGATACACAATTATTGAGCCCAAACGCATCGATTCCACCATGAAGCCCTCTTTGGGCAACATGAAATCACCAGATGACTACTCCACCGAAATAACCTGAATATAGATTATTAGGATTTACTGTGAGGAGCAAATTCTCCTCACAGAGACATCCAAACTATTGGGGTTCGATTCCTACACCATTAGGGAGGTGAGGTGAGTTGAACCCTCAAGGTTGAAGGGCTTGGGGTGCAGCCGATTGCTGGGTCCTTACTCGAACTCGGCTCTTACGATGACCGTAGCCCGATCAATTGATATGATCGATCGAAGATAGCCCAAATCCTAGCGATAATTGGAATGAGTCTGATTGGCCAAGAGAAGAAGGTTTGAAATAAATTTAGGCTCAATTGAGCTCTGATGTTTAGTGGGGTAGCCTCGACCTCACTGAGTGCCAATGTCATCAAGACAGTGAGCAATTACTATCTGGATAGATCTTAATTGATCCAAATTGCATGCGCACATATCCTAGGGTGCTAGGGAAAGCTAGATGATATCCATATACAATCATGGAATGCACAATTGAATGTCGAGTCCACACAACTCGATGGGATTAGGCTAGTACCTGGTAATGGCAATGACAAAAACGTCTGAGGAGAAATTGAAGCGAGCTAAACTTTCCATACAACTTGAGAAGAAACACAAGGAGTCTGAACACATGACTTAATCCACTGGTACGGAGCAGCTGGGATTGCCGGGAGTACCGAGAGCTTTAGAGATATGAATTGGGAGATTGAGGGATCACAGTGAGCAAAAGGGCTCATTATGATTCTAAGGAGGTATTAATAGGCAGTGGGAAGGCTTAGGAATGGTTGCCATGACTGGGAGTCATAGTTTAGCTTCCACCCAAGGAAGAGGTAAGGATGCAATGACCGAGAGCATTTCATGGAGAAGGCATCCGACAGACCGTTGGGATTGAGGGCAGAAGAGGAAGGTCAGTTCGATCCCGTACTGCCACGAGGCTTGCTGTAGAATGAGCTGCCGGGGGGACCAGATGCGTTAGCCGACAAGCTAGAGACAATGATATGCAGTGCTGGGGTTTCTTTGAACTGCCTGCTCACAGAGCCTTTGGTTTTGGATGATCCTGATGCGCTACTTAAATGAATAAACATGGAGAAGGCACCCACCGTTGGATCGATTACTCAACTCGATGGATGAAAGAGAATCTGGGCACGACTTATTAGTGTCGTCGGATCTATATGCTAGGATTCGTATGAGAGAATCCATTTGACGGAAAGATAGCCTTGCTGTCAGTACCCTCCAGCGGATCTGTTGCGGTCACGATAACAAATCATGGCTTAAAAATTTTAATTAAAAATTAAATTTAAAGAATTCTTTATTAATATAATAAATCTTAATAATCCTAAATCCAACTTAGGACTAGATGAGCTTTAAAAATTTTCAAAAATTCACCCTTAGCTAATTTATGGGTGAGGAATTCAAAATCTAAATTATTACAATACTAAATTTAAAGTTTAAGAGAAAGGAGCACTCATCCTCACAAATAATAAGTAAAAGCTAACTAAGCCTCAGTAACAACAATAAGGTCCTCCATCTAGCTAAGCTCTTCACTTGAAGCTACGTCCATGAATAATTCTGAATCTGACATTGTCAGTTTCACAATGACAGGTCCCAATGAAAGAAAGAAAAACTTGCATTAGACAATTATCTAAATATATTTTAGGCTAATTTAATAAAATCTACAATTTTATGATGTCACATTTTTTAACAATTAAGCAACTGCAAAGGTGCAGCAAGCCACAAGAAAAAAAATTGAATAACTATAAATAAAGCATTTATAACTTAGCAATATGAAGTATGTAGGAAGAACATAACACAACCAGAGGCCGCAATAAGGTTAGGCAATATATATATATATATATATATATATATATATAATGCTGAAAATAATTAAAAGAAAATCTGAAACATGCATATGATCATCTGAAGTATGCTAATTTAACAGAAAGTAAATCTGAACTTGTAACGACTCCAATAATTGAATAGGAGATTAATCCAAATATTGGGATGTTACCTTAATATCCAACACTCGATTAGAAGAAAACCAATCAAGTATAGATGCCAAGTGGCCAAGTCACTTTATGAGTAGTTGTTAAGTTAAATATAAAAGTATACAATCTAAATGCAATCAAAAATACATGATAAGTAGATACATGTAAATATAACATTGCAAGTATTTTCAATACAAGCAATTGGAATAATCCACTCATTCATCCCAAATAGTTACAAAATAGTAAGCACAACACAGATTAATTAAGGATAGGTAAAAGTAACTTAAGTAAACTCAAGTAATTTATAATTTAATTATTACAAACCTTTTTAAAAGTAAAATTAAGAGATAGTAGGTAGGTCACTCTCTCACTTATAACAAAATACAAGTAAACAGTTTAAAATTTAAGCGGAAGAAAATTCTTTATAAGCCCTTCAAGCACTTGGACCTGTATTACCTGAATCAAAGGGCTCTTGATCTATCATATTTTGGTATTTAAATATGATAGGACAAATACAAAGAAAAGAAAAAGTATAGTTAGACTAAACAGTCTAAGCACAATTTAATATTGGTTATATTTTTAAATTGATAAGATATCACAAACATAATCTTACAATTTAAAGTAAGCAGCGAAGCTATTATAGCTTCAAGTATGGAAAAAGGAATTAAGTATAACTATAAAGGAGACAGTATGAAATAAGTTGAGTAAAAATACCCACTTATATAAAAGTCCTAGCCTATATCCAATATTAGTAAGGGAAAGCATCCTAAAAGGCTAGAAACTACTATATGCATTAAAATAAATTGAATTGAAAGAAGTACATATTTAATGAAATTTATGCTAAGTAAGCAATGAAATATAGTGAAGCATTAAATGAAATCAAGCAACATACACTGTATTTAAATGTAACTGAAGTAAGCAATACAAAATACTGGAAATAGAGAGTGTAAAGCATAGGAAATAAAGAAGTATCTTAGACTCTTGACCTAAGACAAACATAGCCGAGGACTATGAAAAGTAAGCATAACTAAATAGTTACGAGGAGATCTTACAATCAATAAGATTGTAAAGGAACTCTTATATTATTAGTTGAAGTTATATTTAGAAGCTACCTCATTATGCGGGAGTACACAACAGAACGGGGCGAGGAGTTAAGCACATCTACCTAACTTGATACATTGGGGAGGTCGAACATTCACATTTACTCTCTCTAAAATGTGAAATCTTATTACAAGTGCTATTTTCTTATTCAAATTTGCCATAAGGCAATCCCCTTACAGTTTTATGAAAATATTTATTTATGCACAATGATCTTGAATGAATGTTCAAGGAAAAAGGCTCAAAGCTAAGCAAGCATTCAATAAATTTCAATAATTATAAACTATGTGACATCCTTTTTGTTATCTAAAATTTATTAATCTACTTAATGATTGGAGCTAATTGAGCTCCAAATTGATTTATAGGTATTGATCTTTAAGTCAATTTTGATAAAAAGTAGAAGGAAATTAAGTTTGGAAATTAGTATCTTCATGTAATTAAAGTTCATCGTATACTAGTCCTAAGCTAATCAAATCAATTAGATTTATGATTTAAGTTTAAGGAAACTAGTAAGGAAGAATAATGTTTATCTAAGTTAATGAAAGTATAAGCTAAAGGATATTATAGTAGCTTCACTTATTTAACTTGTAAACAAAAAGTATCAACTCAATTTAATCATGAAGTTATCTAAGATTAATTGATAATGATTATTTGAAATTAATAAGAGAGATTGATTACACCCTACATGAAACAATTCATTTTTAAGATTGCAAGGAATTAGAAATCTAATAGCTTAACTAAAGCATGAAAGGAAGTTATTACTCTCAATCTAATTGATTGATAACTAATGTTCTAAATTAAGCAATTGAAGTGAATACTTATAATTGAAGTGAATACTTACAATTAAAGTGAATACTTACAATTGAAGTGAATACTTATAATTGAAGTGATTACTTATAATTGAAGTGAATACATATAATTGAAGTGAATACTTATAATTAAAGTGAATACTTACAATCCTAGATAAGAAATTCTAGATATTTAATAAGTATTTAACAAGTGAATGTAAGCCTACAATTTTCTATAAAATTTCTAAGTTATTAAATTCTTAAAAATTTTGGCAGATTTTCCATTGTAAATGGCTAAAGAAACACCTGCAAGGTAGGCATACAAGACTCCCATTCCAATGGAATTTATAATTAAGAGAAAAAATAACTCAAAACTAATATATAATCAATCCATTACATAGGATTATTTAGTTTTAGTTCTAGTATAGAGTCAATCCATTACATAGGATTACTTATCTCCAATTCTAAAGTAAAGTCAATCCGTTACATGAGATTGCTTATTTTCAGTTCTAAAATAAAGTCAATCTATTGACTATTTCCAATTCTAATAGTTTTGATAATTGTAAAGAACATCAATTTATAAGTCAATCCATTGACTATTTCTGGTTCTAATAGTTTCAAGTGAGAAAATTCAATGAAGCAATTTACTAACCTATGGTTCACACCTCTCAAATCATAGATTTATGAAAATTAATAAAAGGTGCAGTAATTAAATTAGTATTAAAAAGGGGCAGCATCATTTGACTTAATATGCCATAAGCAATAGCATTTAGTTCATCATTTCATTTGATACTAATTTATAACTCAACCTGCAAAGACTAACAGTATTAAAGTTAGCATTTATATATAAAAGAAACAAGAACCATTTAAAGTAAATTCTAACATAGCAATTGGTTCTTTCAATGCATTTAATGATAGAAGTTAATTTAATACAAATAATGTAAATGACGGTATTAGTTTCCACATGATCTATTGATTCTTTCATTTATAAAATTGACCACATATGGTTTTAATAAGAGAAGTGATAGCATTTGATCACATTAAATGAACTAATAACATTTGATCACATTAAATGAATTAATAGCATTTGATCATATTAAATAAACTAATAGCATTTGATCACATTAAATGAACTAATAGCATTTGATCACATTAAATGAACTAATAGAGTTTGATCACATTAAATGAACTAATAGCATTTGATCACATTAAATAAACTAATAGCATTTGATCACATTAAATGAACTAATAGCATTTGATCGCATTAAATGAACTAATAGCATTTGATCACATTAAATGAACTAATATCATTTGATCACATTAAATGAACTAATAGCATTTGATCACATTAAATGAACTAATAGCATTTGATCACATTAAATGAACTAATGGCATTTGGTCACATTAAATGAACTAATAGCATTTGATCACATTAAATGAATGGGTAGCATTTAATCATATTAATAAATGGACAGCATTTGATCACATTAATAGCAACATTGAATCACTTATGATCTCATTGATCTCATTTTAGAAAATACATGGCAGCTTTGAATGTATTGAACTAAATGACAGCTCTTGTTCTCACTTACATTAATTGACATCAATTGATCCATATGAAATAAATAAAATATAAGGATTTAAGCTCAACACATATTATGCAGTTTAACTAAAGGCATTTGATTACATTAGTTTAACTAACGACATTTGATTCACATAAATCAATTGACAGCATTTGATCACAATAAATGAATGGACGGTATTTGATCACAATAATTGAATGGACAACATTTAATCACATTAATCTAATGGACAACATTTGATCACATTAAAATAAATGGCAGCACTTCTTCTCTCATTACAATTAATAGCAATATTGAAACACTTATGATCTCATTGATCTTATTTTAGAAAGTACATGGTTGTAATGAATCACATATGATCTCATTAATCTCATTTTAGAAAGTACATGGTTGCATTGAATCACATATGGTCTCATTGATCTCATTTTAGAAAATACATGGCAGCATATGATTTTTTTCATAAAAGATATGGCAACATATGATTCGTTAAAAGAAATGACAACAGTTTATCCCATCACTTTAGAAATAAAGGCAACATTTGATGAAGAGCCAATGTTAATTCCTAGTAATAGACAATCAACTAGAACAGCCTATGCAGGTCACCATCATTTTCAACAGCTTTTCCCAAGTAAATAAGCTAATTCTGAGCAATTGGTTAAGCTTCTAGTGCTGTCAAAGGAAGTACAAGCCATCACTTCATGCCAAAAGGTTTGCATTCAAGTTGACATCACTTGTGTACCTTAGATTCAAGATCGACTAAGGGGAAATTAAAATGGACCCACCAAGATCAAGGTCATTCACGGCTAGCCAAGACTAGATGATGCATCCAAAGAAGCTTCATTTGTTCCAATGTGTGCAAAAATTCATAGTAAATTTTGCAGTCATTGCCAACTTAATCAATTAACAAAAGTGTGTTGATGATTTTTGTGGAAGCCAAATTACAATAGCGAAAAGCTAAACATTGAATCTAGCCTTATCAACCTTATAAAAATGGCAATCTTGTGTCATTCAAGAACATTATCATTGTTGAAGAAGTGATAAGAAAAGTTCTAAAGATGTAGAGATGAGGTATAGACCTTTGAGCTCTACTAGATTCAATCAAGATGCTCGAATTCTCTTTAGTTTATGAGATCATACAAGCAATCATGAATACTACGATGAAGCGAAGCACATGATTCTATTTGTAGATTGAAAGACAAACTGAAGCGAATAACTAAACATAAAGGTTACATAATACAAAATCTACACAACAATTGTACCTTTACTTGAGTTCCTAACTAAATTAAGTGTTTGATATTTATAACATTAATTATAGCAAAGTTAGTTGTCATACAGTTAACACTGTAGATGAAAATATGTTAACTACTTATAAGTTGAACTGAAATAAATGTTATTCAAAACTAGCACTCCTGCAAAAGTTATTATGCTACAAGGTAAGAAACATCGAGAATATATCTAAGTAATTGCAAACTATAATATGAAGTAAAAGGTTATGATTATCAAAAACCCAAGACACTTTCCAAATCTATGGAAGATTACAAAACTAATTGCTTAGCATAGTTTCTATTTCCAATGGATGCATCATAGGTTGAGAATATTTTTCCCAAGTCTATAGCCATTTAAAATCTATATTCTAAATGGATATTAATCCTTTTTGCCTTAGTAAATCCCCTTAATAAGAGATGAATGTCTCTTTGTTAGCTCAAACCTAGTGTGGACTAATTCATATATATAGTTCATCCCCATCTTATTCCTTAAGTAGAGTTTAGCAATCAATCCCTTGGCTTCATTATTTGACTTAGTCTAATAATGGCTCTTTAGTTAACTTTTAATCTTAGATTTTAATAAAGTAAGTAGTCAAAGAATGCTAGTTCTTTGATGACAAATTTTTGAATTCCAATTCAGGGAATTAGAATCATTTGTATCCTTTAATCTTTATTAAGTCTTGTAATGGCTTAACTAGTTGCATAAGCTTTCTTAAGTATTGAATATCACTTAAGTGTAAAATTTCTAGGATCTTGAATCCTGAAATCATCCTATGCTTAGTATGTCATGTCACCTACTAAGTAATAGTCTTATCTTATAGTGCTAAGTCATGTGTTATGACTTAGGAGTTAACGTTTAAGCCTTTGAAGTTGTATTCAGCTTGGATGAATATTAGCTTCACTTTCTTTTATTGATATTCTTATTAAGTGATGGTTATCACTTAGTTTGGTTAGTTTCCTTAAGCTTAGAACCTTGGTTAAAATTCCTAGCCTTATCTTGAAAGGATGAAGGTCCAACCTTAAACCTTAAGGTTTAGATTGGATTCTAAATGGAGAATCCTTGATGCCTTCCAATACCAAAGTCTTAACTCCTTTGGGTAGTTCTATATTATGAATTGATTTTAAATTCATAACAACTATGGGAAGTAATCACCAATCAGATCTTCAATTCCTTAAGCAATGCAATCTGCTGAGGAATGCATTGCTGAATTTGTGGTGAGGTGCTGCGATTGCAGTTCAATTCTTGCAAGATTTCTTATGCCTGTAAATCTCTTCCATCATCTACCCAACTTATTGTGGATTAAAATCCACAAACTTCATCATCTTATCTCCATCTTCTCTAGCGGGAATTCAACCAAATCTATCATTCGTTGAAAGGCCTATCAAAATCTAAGGTAAGGATCAGAATCAGTTAAGATGCTGATTTATCCATATGTTCAAGATTCAGTGGAAGAATCGTTCCCTTAAAGAAACCAAGTAGGAGAAAGAATCAATTATTTAATCCGAGCATCAAAACTATTTGATAATCCTGATACTTCTTTCAACTCTATTGAATTACTCTATATTCATTCCAATTCTGCAATCATTCTTTCCACTTGAGTGATGTCGAGGACAACATCATTTTTAAGTGGGGGAGTCTGTAATAACCCAGGTTGTTACCTTAGTTAATTAGGACTAAACTAAATCTTACTTTTTGATTCAATTACCTTAATTAAATCATTAGGAGTACACCATAAAGACCTAGTCCAAATCAGGAGTCAAATAGATTGAATCCTGATTTTGAGAATTTCAAGAACCCCAAAAGTTGGCCTCAAATCAAAAATCCAACTTCGCCATCGCGCTCATCACCCCCAAATTAGCTAGGGGTGATGTTCTGGAGGCATTTGAAAGTCGTTGGATTTTTGGCGAATATTGTATTATATTTTAATACCCCGAAAATTTGAATAAATAAATACTCGTCGAAACAAAAATCCAACTTTGCCGTTGCGTTCCTTACCTCGCAATTAGCTTAGGGTGAATTATTAAAATTTTTCTAAGCTATTTAAAAATATCAATTTTTATTTAAGGAAATTAAGTTAATTAACTAGATATTATGAATTCTAAATTCCCTAACGGTTCTTGCTTTCCCTGTCTGCTCGGATCAGACGACATAGCCAGAGCCGTCCAATCGATCCTGGCGCAAGATCGGGCGGTTGAGGACCTATCGTTCCACACAAAAATGTGCGTGGCAACTACAACGCACTCGGCGTCGCAACTAGAACAGATGGCATTCATCACCGCTTTATGCCCCGTTTTAGAACTTTAATCCCTCACTTTGACATCAGTTGCATCTTCCTAGTAATATTGAAGCTCGATCCAGTCGTATGCGCAAGAGAGTCGTCCGGGATCATCGGTTAAGGTACCTTCCAACCTTCTTCTTTTTCTTAAGAAATCAATAATTGTATAATTTGAAACCTTATTTCATGTTATGGATGAGTGATTGAATGCATCTGATCGAGTATATTATCGCTTAATATTTCGAATTTTGCAAGCACTCCACAGTGAAAACCGTTACTTCTTCTTCGTCAAACCCTAGAACCTAGGTTTAGCCTTAGGTGTTGCCTCAAGCTAACTTAGATGGCATTCCAACTACCATCGTGAAGCTTAGATCAAGCTCTACCCGATGCCGTGCGGTTTGGGCTTCATCGCCGACGGGATGGTCGCTAAACTCAAAGCCCAAGTTCTTCTGCGTCAGCCCTTTTTGGTTGTGCCTGCGAGCTCCGCATCGGGTCGGGTCATTCTGAACTTGACTCGTGTGATAGCTTTTTGGGTCGTCACGCATCTTCGCTGAGGGTCTGCCACGGAGGATGTGTGGGTCCCACTGAACCGTCTGCGCTGTGGGACCCGCCGATGCATCAACTCCATCGTCAGCCTGGGACCCGCTTTCACGTCCTCCGTCGTATCTCTGTGGGGCCCGCAGTTCAATTTAAATTGTTAAAAATTAAGAAACTTAAGTTTTTGTTTAAATTAAATTATATTTATTAATTTAATTTAATTCATTTAAATCATAACTTTAATCATGCATAAGTGTTTATCAAATAATCCAAGCATAGTGTTATTAAGAGTCATTTTGATCAGTAAAATTAGAGAAATAATATAGAAGTGTCAAATCTGAGTTTGGTTAAGTATTTAACATAGTGACATTTATGATCCTTAAATTAGGTCCTAATTAACCTTAATCTTCCATGACTCACAACTTTACACATACTAATCCAAACATACCCAATATAATTCTTAAAGTAATCAGGAGAATCTCTTGATAACTTTGGTAATGTCAATTTCTGTATTTAGATTATATTTTATCTAATCACTTTTTAGGACTAACCCTAATTACACCCTTAAACTCTAAAACTTCAATTGACCATAACTTGGTCATTTGAGCTCCAAATTAGATCTTCCAATATATCATTTTGATCAAGAAGACCTAATAAATAGTAAACTGCAAAAATATTTAAGTTTTGGTGATTATATTCCTTAATTAACCCTAATTATCCCAAAACTTGATTAGTGAATATTAACAAAATCAATTATCTAAATTGAGTGATTTAAGTTTCTGGTAATTTTTAAAGTATATGAAAACTTAGTGGTGTGGTTGGTTTTGTAATTCTATGATTAATTTTACTAATCACTCACTAATCAGTCTTAACTCTAATTGGGTCGTAACTTAACCAAATGAGGTGCAAATTGGGTCTACTCCCAATTAAAGTACTTAGTGTGTTATAGGGAAGCTATAGTCACTGAGTTTACTAAATTTGGATTTCAAATGAAAAAAGTTAGGTTTTTGACCTTATTTATGAAACCCTAATTTACATATCCAAACCCTTATCTTGTCTTAGCTATAACTTGGCCAATACATATCCGAATTCAATAATCTTAGGTTCTATGGAAACCTTAAACATTAAGATTTAATAAACTGACAGAAAATTTAGATTCAATTATGTTAAATTATCATTTTTCCCTTATGAGTCAATTTTCTTAAATTGAGCTCATAAGACTTAAATTTCATCCAAACTTGTTGTACTTATTATCTATCCTCATATTAGATAGTAAGTAATCATTTCCCTCTAAAAATTATCAATTTGGAGTCCTAAATCAAAAAGTAGATTATTAGACCCTTAGGTAGGGGCAAAACGATCATTTTGCCCAAATTTAGGGTTAAGTGCTTTTAAGTCTTAGATTCATATCCTAATCACTAAAATAAGCAAGTGAAGTGATTTATAAGTTAATTCCTATGATTAAAGTAGATTCCAATTCAAAATCTTAATTTTGATCTTGATAAAATTCTAAGTAAAATATTAGTTGTATAATGTGAAATTTATCTCACATCATACCCTTTTTTGAACCTTCTAGTTCATCTCTTAACCTTTATTAACATTAGTTAGGAATTATGTTTGAATATTTTTCTTAGTGCGTAAGAGCTCTTTCCTTAGAACTTAGGAATATATCTTATGTTAGAGTTCATCTATTGAGTAAATTGGGTTACTCTATAGTTGAAGCCTTAGTTTTAGTAGTTTATAGATTTTTATAGTTTATTAATGATTATTTAATATTTTAACCTTAGATTTAAGAATGGAGATCCATCCTATTAAGTCTGATTTTGCTTAATAGGATTTGCCTTAATCTTAAATTATGAGATTGGGTTTTAAACATAGTACTTTAAGATCACCTTTAGATTAAGTGATTAAGCCCCAATAATTGGAGCTTAATTTTTAATATTTCCATCTTGATTTGGCTTAATCAAAATGGGCTTGGGTTTCTTAAATTATCTAAATAGGTCGATTAATTTATTTATTTAACTTATAGCTGATAGTGAATTAATCAAATTAGGACTTGGCCAGTTCTAATTATTTTCAACTCATAAGGTCATGAATCTGAGTTACACTCGATAGTAAGAATTAGAGATCCTGAACTTGTGTAACTAAGAGTAGATTGAATGATTAAATTAGATAATAACGGATATCACGTGTGTCTTAGTAGAGTCTCTTGCTCACTTTGATTGTTGATGCTTTTCTTACCTTATTTTTGAGCTTTATACTTTGGACATATGTATCGAACATAAGATATTTGATAAGTATCTTGTGTCAACTTTGAAACTGCATAAACAACATTTGCATTTTTATCGATGTTTTTTTCAGTTTTTGTGACTTTTAGTTCAGCCGAGTGTAGCTCAAGTAGTTTGCCTCTTCAGTTTGTTCGATAAGGATCGGCCAAGAGTCAGTTGCTAGTTCTGGTAGTTTATTCCATGCCTAGCCTTATACGGGAGCCTAAGATGGTGCGTAATAGACTCTTGCCCTACTGACTTTATCAATCAAGTTCTGATATGGCAGTACTTGTTTTAAGTGCACTTCTACTTAGTATTTTTCTGCCTTAGCCCAGTAGGATAAGTGTGTTCATACTTATTCAGTTCAGAGCTTCTACCTTAGCTCAGCAAGCTAAGTGGTACTATTATATATTTACAATTGAATGGCTTATTTAGCCAGATTAGTCTTTAGTTTTGTACTTACTATTTTTAGTTTATTTTTCAGTATTTCAACACTCTTTTATTTACTGTCTTACCACATTTTTTAGTGTGCATATTTATAGAATGCTAGTTTATTTATTTACACATATATAGGATGTTAGTTTTATTTTTTATAGGATGTTTGAATTATATATTTGATTACATAGCATGCTTGATATATTTTTAAGTTGCTTATTTTAAGATTCAGTATGTTATGTAAGAATCAGCATGAGTTTCCTTCAATCATAAGCATGTTTAGCATGAGTTTCATTTTAGTGATTAGTATTTATTTTTCTTTTATTACCTAACTTTATTGTAGCACTGGCTTGGAGGTATCTGCTTACTTTAATTTTTGTTTATGTTATAAATTTATTGTTTTTAGCTTCCCTTTATTTTAATATGCTTTCCTGCTCCTACACTTGCTTGTATATTGAATTTTAATGGTGATATCTAAATAAATTAATAATTGATTCGCTTAAAATATACTTAGATATTTTGTCTTATAAAGTTTTTTCTTTTGTTGGCTGGGGCCCTATCATTATGAAATCGATAATGATAGACTCTGAACTATTTGAAGTTGTAAAGCCTTCTGAAGATCGAATTCAAGAGGATCGAGCTACTAAAAATTCTTAGTTCTTTTACTTCTATTGCTTGTGAGGACGAGTGTTTATTTCATTTCAGCTTTTCTCTTTAAATTTGTTGTAATAATATAGGCCTACTTTGTATTTTCTTTTACTACACTTATTCTGAGTTTTTTATTTCCTTTTACTGTATTATGATGGAATGAATGTTATATTTTGCTTCCGCTCTCTGTTTATATTTCTTGTATTTATAATTTAGTGAAGTTCTCTCATAAATAGCAATTTCCTTAATTATATTGGATTAGAATGAATGTCTAATCTAATTATAAGTGAAAAACTTATCATTTAGTTACTATTTCATCGTAATCATATTAACTTAAGAGTTAAGAGGACCACGGTGGAGCTCGGTGCCACAAACACGCGTAGTGATGAAGTCTTGGGCCAAATCAGAGGTAAAAAGGATCAAACCCTAATTTTGGGAACTTTAGGAACCTTGGAATTTGACATAATTATTTTGACCTCAAATCAAAAATCAGACTTCATTATTACACTCATTGCCCCCAAATTAGCTAAGGGTGATGCTTTGGTGGCAATCAAAAGTTATTAAAATTTTGTCAAATATTCTAATAATATTTAAATATCCCGAAAAATGAGAAAATTAAATATTTGTCGAAATCAAAATCTGACTTCTCCGTTAGATTTCTCACCCCTCAATTAGCTAAGAGTGAATATTTGGTGATTTTTGAAAATCATTCAATTAATTAAAATCAAATAATAAAAATTAGGAAAATAATTATTAAATTAATTAAATTAAATTATAATATAACTAAATTCCTTTTATTTTATCTCCTTTTTTATTTTATTTTTCCTCTGCCATCTTCTTCCCTCTGCCCAACGCACGCCCAATCGATCAGCCGACCCCTCTTGGGCGGCCGCCTTTGCCCTCGCCTCTCCTCACGCGACACGCATCTTCCTCTCCTAGGAGTCTTCGCCGCTCGCCCTCGCAACCTCCGCCAAATCCTCCCTAAGCTTCTCCTCCGCAAGCCGAGCTCCTCAATGCTTGCGACTCTCCTCCATTCAACGTTCAGCGCAAGGAGTCGCCGGCTCCTATCCCTCCTTTTCTCTCGGTAGGAGGCCGAGAGGTTGAGCCTCTCCTTCCTCTCGGCTAGAGGTCGAGTGTCTCCTCTCCTCTCGGTAGGAGGCCAAGAGGCTTTCGCCTATTTCTTGGTCTCTTCCATCATGAAAATGCAGGTGTCAAGCTCTCCTTGCCTGCAACTCCGTTTCCACCTGTCGAGTGCTCGATCTTCCCTTCATCCTTCCCGATCTTATCAGCGCAAGCAGGTACTCCCGCACCAATAAGATAAATGGCATGCCTTATATCATCCATAAATTGTTAGCTCAATTGAGCTTGATAATTGTATTAGTATTCAATATGCTATTAACAAAGGATAGTTGGATAGCTCTATATACCTTATCTAACATATTATTTGTTTTTATACTTTTCATTGAACTTAAGACTATTTTAACTCAGCAATTTGTTGAGATTTAGGACTATGATCTACAATTTCATTAGTTACTTCTTGTTAATTAGTTTGTTGAGCATGCATAAATGGAGCTGAAAATATGAAGAAAAACATTACTTTTATGTCTTCTGTCTATTAATGTTCTAATGATTTCTTATCTGCACTTTATTGAAGTTCTCTGCACTCAGAATTTTCATTAAATTCCTTGATTCTCCTTTATTAGTTTCTAGTCTAAGTTATTTAATGTTTATTTCAAAGCTGGCGGGCTTCCACATATAATACGGTACTTTTTTGTTGATTTTAATAATTTAAATTATGGTTGGAATAAGTTTGATATTTGTTTGTTTTTATTTGTTGAATAGAGTTTGTCCAGCACGATTCAAGAGAGATAGACAAGTTCTTTAATTGCTTTCATTGAATATGAAAATATCCTTATAAAACAAACTCAAGAGTTTCAATGATTCATTTCAATCTAGAATATTAAAGATGGAGTGTAAATTTTAATCGGAGTCTTGATGTTTAGAATAGACCAATCGAAGATCTTGTTATTAAGGATATAAGTTTATGGGTGTCATGACTTGAGCCGAGTGCTTAGTATGCTAAGATAGGAGGTCATGGTAATGAGATAGCCGATCCATCTCCTTCTTCTCTCGATTTCTAGCTCGATGTCTCTTTCTCGGCTGCAGACCGAGGGCTTCGCAGCTGCCACATTGTGTCACCACTATAGCCATAACTGCCTTCGGCAAGATCCCCACCGGCAACCTTTGCACCTTTTCCCCACACCTTTCTAACGTATGTTTCCTAACTTCATCCTGATTATTTCTATGTAGGGATAATTACTATCATAACTCCTAAATCTTGTGTATTTATATGACTAACTAAAGTTTGATGTTCACAAACTATTAATAACCATGCCTCTTGTATGGAAGGAATCTCATGCACTAGTAATAATTGAAGAATTTAAGCAAATGGTAGTTTATAATGATGCGTAGAATTTATTTGGCAGTTTTTGCATAATCAAAGCACTCTTTTTTTTATTTTCAAGCAATTTTAGACAAGGTTTCCAAGGCGATGATGAAGTAAGAAATATTTTTCGATAAATTATTAAATCAAATAAAAGTATTTAATTTATTTTTTTACCATTTATGAATGCAGAATTATGTTTGGGTTGTCTTCTGTCTAGATTCTTATTTTTTTATGGAGGATAGTTGTTATGTTTGATAGCATACTCAATATTGTACTTGTTTGTTGAATCATCTGTCAACCTTTCTAAAATCTATGCCAGATCATTTTACATTTTCAAGGAGCAAAAAGCTACAATTAATGGCGGCTTCCTGAAACTATTGTCAAGAAATTCTACAAATGGTAAGCTATGTTTTTTTTATGTGCCCAAGTTACATACTAAGTTTTTACTTCTCAGTTATACAAAGTATTGTTTCAAATTTTGAAACTATTAACATATGGTGCAGAGATTGCTGATTTCGGTTCATTGTAATTTATGTTTTATTTTGTTTCATTCCATTAAAAGTATACTTTTTCCAACTTCGCAATCATATAAGAAATAAAATCATCTTGTCAATTAAGGAATTGACCGTGTAGTGAATCAATATAATACCAATTTCTAAATTGATAGAAAGGCTTACAATCCATTTTTCAATCTTGCTTAAAAGTAGGTTAGGGTTCAGGCATTAATAGCTAGCAAACCAAAAACTAGTATTAGAACAAAATTCAAATATATAATATAATCGCAACTCCAATGTGCCCACATGAACATTATATCGCATTTTGAATCAGCTCTTGCCAACAAACTGTTAGCAGAATATAGTGGTAAATTCATTTTCCTTAATAAGAAATCATAACAAAAATGGGGTAAAAAGCATGCAAGGTCAAACATGAGTACGCTATCGACATTGACTCAAAAGCACCGAACACCCCTTTTTGATCCCAAACTTTTTTTTGGCTATAACTTAACCAATAGACCTCAGAATTTAGTGTTATTGGACTCTATAAAATCTTTGAACAGTAAACAATAATAAAATTTACAAATTTTCAGATTTCGTTAGGAGAAATCACCAAAAATGCCACCTTAGATCAAAAACCTTAGTTTGAACTTATATGACCCATTTCTTATCTAAATTGAGTGTACTTACTGTATATCTTCATGCTAGACAGTAAGGAATCTTTTGGTATTAAGAAAATCTAATTTGGAGCCCTAAATCAAAAAGTAACTTTTTTTAAGTAGGGGCAAAATAGTCATTTTGCCCAAAATTTAAGTTAAGTATTCCTAATCCTTATAATACCCTTTAGATTACCAAAATTAGTAATAAAATTGATTTATAATCAATTTAGGTGATTAAACTCACAATTTTTGTAAATTGGCTAAAATCCCCTAAGTAAGGTTAAAACACCTTATTTAGCAAAATCTCACATTAACCTTCGCTAAATAAGTAAAACAGCAAATAAAATTAAATTCCATAAATTCCTAAGATGTTTCATTAAGAGATTCTTTAGGAGTCTACACCTCACATTAGGACCTTTTCCTAAGTTTAAGAATAGATCCTATGTTAGATTTCACTTATTGGATAAAGTAGGTTATCCAATAAATGAACCCTTGGTTTTATAGTTTTTTTTCTTAGATTTTATAACTTAATTCTAATTATTTTATCTTTCAACATTATATTAAAAATAGGAGAATCATCCTATTAAGCTTGACTTTGCTTAATAAGATTTGCCCTATCTTTAATTCACATTTAGATTTAAACCTTGGATCTTATGTTTGACCTTTGGATTATGTAATTAAACTCAATTTGTGGTGTTTAATCCATAATCCCTAGTTTTGTAGATCTTGATCCAATCTTAGCATAGAACATCTAAATTCACCAATTAAGACGTGATGATATATTTCTTAACTTATAGTCGATTCTGATTGAACTAAATTAGGACCCAGCTAGTTCAAATTATTTTTAACCTTATAAGGCTGTGCTTTTAAGTTGTATAACTTAGAATAGTTAGGATGGTTAATTAAATAACAAATGATATCACCTTGTGTAGTAGAGTCCCTTGCTCACTATTGATTATTTGTGCTTATGCATTTCCTTGTATTTTGTGCCATTACTTTGAACATGACATATAAGATAACATTATTGCATGAAATGAAAACTTAGAATAATTAGAATAACATTTGCATTGGGTTCAGTATTCAAGATGATTCTGGTGCATATTTACCTTAATGGATAGGGGTAAAGATAAATAAGGGATAACTTAGCATTACTCATTGAAGAGTATTGTGCTAAGCTTGGAACTTGTATGGTCTTGCAGAGGTGCATGACTCCTCATCTGCTTCTAAATGTGTCCACAGAAGCAAATTAAAATAACTAAAAATTCATTGCATTTGCATTTGCTGCCTCCTCAGTCCCACCTGTTCAGTTCTGTTCTTCCCTAGCCCAGAAAGGCTTTGGGAATGTTGTTGTGGCCTAATTGGCCAATTTTTGATATGGCAATTTGTACATACCATTTTCTATTTACTGTTTTACTGATGCATGTTACTTCAGTCAACTTTCCCTTACTTTACCCACTTACTCGTATATCATAAGATGCTTTTTTGTTGTTGCTTGCTATACATATTATAGTCAAATTATTTATTTTTAACCTTCATTGCTTCAGTTATAAATGCTGTTATTTATAGCTTTCTTTTCATTTGTCTATTTGCTGCTCCCATTTTTGTTTCTTATGCTTAAAGTTTAGAGAAATGGTGACATTAATAATTCATATAAAATTATCAGCCTAAAATGTACTTAGACAATTGTCTAATAAGATTTTTTTTTTATTGGCTGGGGCCCTGACATTGTGAAACCGACAATGTTAGAATTTGATCAGTTTAAGGATCCAGTACCTGCGGTAGAGCCACTTTAGGAAGAGCTTTAGTCCACAGTTGAAGAATTTTAGTTTGTCTTTTTCTTTATTAAGGATAAGTGATATTTTTCTTTCTTTTAAATTTATTTAAAATTAATGTAATAATTCAGATATTGTATTTTGTTTTACTGTTCTATTTTATTCTGAGTTGTATATCATATGTATTATGATGGAACTAGATGTATTATCTTACCTTTCTTGCTTCCACACTTTGAGATATTATTTACTTAGTGATTGATTTTCCTTGCTTATATCCTGAGCACATCCTTCCCTTATTAGTGGATTGGGGATTATACTTAATCTAATGATAAGTAAGGGATTTTCCAGAGTGGCACACTGCCCTTAGTCAAATGGTTGTGGACTTGGGGCTGGGCGCCACATTTCTCGAAGCATTCAAATAGGCATTCATCTCCCAGTCAATCTAGACTATACTGGAGGATTAGGTACTCCAACTAACATGAGAAAAGTATATCTCTAATTATGAAGTGGAATTCTATCTATTGTCCAGATTCACTCAAGATTTGGTAAAATTAGAAGCGGCTAGGTGTAACCTTTTCATGAAAGAACTCAGAGATTCAATTAAGAGTCACCTTATATCCCATCACTTCAAGCACTTTTCTGATCTTGTATAAGATACTCGTATTCAAGTCCATTTTCAATCTCAAATGGATAAAAATAGGAAAGCTCACTTCATTCCTATCAAAAGAGAAACCTTCAAAAATTCAAGGACATCAATAGTTTATCATCTGGAAGCAGAGAAACCCCCCAGCAGCTGCTTCTGAGTCCAACTGCCCTTACCCATATGGTAAGTGTTACCATAAAGGTAATGTCTGCTATACTTGTAACTGACCATGCCATAGATTATATTGATGCATGTCCGAAAAGATGATTGATGGAGCTATTATCACTCACTCCAAGTGGGATCAAGTCTTTGGCTCTCAGCCACTGAACAGTCAAGCTTTCGCTCTTGCAGTCTTTCCATTACTTGCTCCTGTTCAAGTATCAAAGAAGGTACCTCCTCCTAATTTTAATGAAATACATCAGGGTCAAGCAAATCAGAACGCCAACCCTTAGCTCCTGCCAGAGTATAAATAATGTTGTCTCAGGTATGTTTTAATTTTGTTTGTATGAGCATTTAATTATATTCTTCCTCTTATTGTAAGTAAAATTTTTTTGACCATACATTTAAGTATATTAAAAATTAACAGCAAAACCTGTAATGCTTTATTTGATGCAAGAGCTAGTCATTTGATCATACCTAAAATCTAGGAAAAATCCCTAAAGGTACCATACTATCAGCTAGCTAAGTTCTTAAGCATAGGAATACCTTCTAGGGCTTGTATGCAGGCTCATCAATTTTGCAACTTAGTAATATCTATCAGCAAATAAACTTTGAAGCCAAACTAATAGTACTCCCTATATCAAATTTCAAAATAACTTTGGAAATGAATTGGCTTGGCAAACATAACGCTACCATAAATTGCCAAAATAAGAAGATCACACTCGGTAGTGGAAATCAAGTGAAGTCTTTCATCGTAATGCTTAACACTCAAGCTTCACTGATTAGTGTTGTAAAGGCTAAAAAGCTCATCGGGAAAGGATGTGACATATTTTAGTAACTATGCTGGGTGAGAAGAAGGATGATGTTCCCATAGGCAAAAATTGAATAGTTAGAGATTCACCAATGTGTTTCCCAATGACCTACCTGGTCTTCTTCTAATTAGAGAAGTAGAATTTGCCATTGAACTCATACATAGAACACAGCCTATTTCAAAGTTTAGTATTGCATGGTGCCTAAGGAACTGTAAGAATTGAACAAGTAGCTATATGATTTGTGAGAAAAAGGTCACATCAAACCAAGAATGACTCCTTAGGGAGCATCAGTTCTCTTAATTTAGAAGAATGATGGTTTTGTGCACATGTGTTAGGTTGTGGAGACTATTCAAATCATTATGGAGGTGCTGATGAAGCTCTAATAAACTTATGGAGGTTCTGAGGTAATACATGACAAGTTGGAGAAGTCCAGAACTTGCAGCACAATGTAACACACTGTGGCGAGCCGTAGCACACCATGGTGCCCGACATCTAGAAATTGCAACACCAGTCAACTTGAAATTATGGTGACATAGCGTGCTGTGGTGCATTATAGCATGCTATGGCACTAGCCAATTAGAGGCTGGGGAGCTACAATGTGCCCTGCTGTCAGCCTGCCCAAGACTTGGGCATTGTAGTGCACCCCGATGCTTGTATTCCCATAACCTGGGCATTGTAGATCGCCCTAGAACCTACCTGCTCAAAAATAGGGTGCTATGATGCGCCATAGTGCCAAACATATTTTTGCTTCAGTTTAGGCATCGCCCTAAGTGTTTTGAGAAGTATTTTGGACCATTTGGGTTTTAAATGTTGTTGGCATATATAAAGAAATATTATGGAGATATTTCTTATGTAAGTGAATAGTTGTGCAAAGGTTCTTGCATGATGGAGAGAACCCTAAGGTGTGGTGGCTACTACTCTTCCCCTTCAACCTAGAGTAAGAGCTGGTGCTCACTGTAGAAGAAGAAATCATTTGGGAGCTATGAAAGCGATTGATATTTCTTATTCTGGTTAAGGTGAATCTCTTTGTAACTCTGTATCTTCTTGATTCATAGTGAAAATTTTTGTGTGGTGTGCCTTAGTTGTTTTTTCCATCTTTGGGTATTCCAGATAAATATCCTTGTGTTTGGATGCTTATGGTTGTGTATGTTATTGTGTTGTATTTATTTTGTGCACGGTTGATTTTATCGATTACTTGATAACCATCATTGTAAGCCCCAATCCTCATAATCTTCAAGGTCAAATCACTTCCATTATGGTGTTCTCACATCGAGTAACAACAAGTAGTATTAAAGAGATAGGCTTATGTTATTCTAGGTGACAGACTGTAAATACATGTCTGTGCTCATACGTAAGTGCACGTGGTCTGAAGTAATAAGGGATTATGAGGTCCCGAGATTTATCATCCATTGAGAACGGTGTGTTTTGTTACTATAGTTTATTTGATTTCACTGATGTTTGAACAATAATTTAGTTGGTGATGTTAGTTATAAATTAACAATCATAGTTTTCTTGATGAGAAACTACTTGTTCATAAAGTAAAGAGAGTTGGGTTTAACATGCAATTTATTAAGGGTTTCGTATAAGTACTCTTCTTTATTAAATTTAAGTGTCAAATTACTTAGATGATTTAATCATAATCAAGAAATACAGTCTTCTCTAGGATGTCCTCCAAATTGGACTAAATTCTGCCTAATGCTTAGAGATGAACACAGGAAGGTTCAATCTTGGCGCATAGACCCTCATGTGATTGATGTTATTTAAATTTGATGCTTACCTCTAATTTATCAAATCTATTATTTTAGTTACACATCATGTAAGCTTGATTCCACCAATAGCTCACATGCATCAGTTCTAAGTTTAGCTAAGGAAGAGAGTCATTGGGCTAAGTGGGTTATGTCATATCACCCACAAGCACACAATGCCTCATAATCATTGCATAAACTTAGAATAAGCTATATAGCTCAATCGGTGGCTCTTGGCTCACATGCATGAACTTCTCAACTTAGCTAAAAGAACAATGCTATGATGCTCATAAAGCTTGTCACAAGGCTCTTAGCGATCATGCATATGTTCCTAGCATAAAATAATGGTGAGTAGTGGGGCTCAAGATTATGTATTTGTTCCATCGCTCTATTCATCTTTTCAGACCAAAGGATTTGCATCGATCACCCTCGTATATCGAATGTTGTCACAAACAATCATGGTGAGGATGCTCAATATGCATGACCTTAATTATAAAAGACAAATCAGCTTGATAGTTTTCCTAGTTTTAAAACATTCACATATAGATATAATAAAGACACAATGTTCATCCAAGCATTCTTAACATCAATAATCAAATAAATGACTAAAGAAAGTATTCATTAATATTTTTAGAGAACAAACACAGTTTGATCCCTTAACTCATTACATGCATGTGCCCAACCCTGCTCGAGGCGGGTTTAGTCTTCCATTAGAAAAGAAATACAAGGAAAGCAAAATTGAACTAGGAGCCTTTACATGGCTCTCACAGAAAAAAAAAATTGAGAAAAGAGGGAGATACAATACTAGGAACTGTTGTCACATTCACCGATCTTTTCTCTATCTCATATCTCTTTCTCTCTTCTGCTTATTGTGCTTGATCCTTCTCCTTCAATGCAAGCCTTTCCTTCCTTGGGCAGGGGGGACTCTCCTTTCTTAAGCTCAGCAGCTTCTAATATTCTAACTCCTTGAATATCAAAATTTGGAATTCTTTTTCACTCTTAAAGCCATTCTTTTATAGACTTCTTGAAATTAATCTTCAGCTTATAATCTGCCATCTTTCCCAATTCATTAAGATTTGAAATCCATTAAATGATTATTCTATTATGCTATTGGAAAGAGAAGTTTAAATGTGTTTGCAATTAATCCTAGCTGTGGGAAGAGGAGGGATCTTAACATTTGGTTTTCCCTATGTTGCTTTGAATGATGTTACTTGGAAAAATTCACGGTGAGCGCTATAGTGCGCTGTAGTGCCAGAGTCTCTATTTTAAGAGCGCTGTAGTGCACTGTAGCATCAATGTTTTGGTCTTTGAACTACTGCGGCACACGGTAGCGCCAGCGTTTTGGTCTTTGGACCGCTGCGGCACGTGGTACCATGAGCATTTTGGTCTTTGGACCGCTGCGGCGCTCGGTAGCACGAGCATTTTGATCTTTAGACCACCGCAGCGCGCGGTAGCACAAGTGTTTCAATCCTTGGACTGCCGTAGCGTGCAATAGTACGAGACTTTCAAATATTAGATATACTATAAAGCGTTGGGTGATATTTTAATATTGTTGTGGCGCGCAGTAGTGCTAGAGTCTCAGCATTGAGACCGCTACAGCGCGCGGTAGCCCCAGGGTTTTGATCCTTGGTCAGCTGCAGTGTGCGATAGCATGAGCATTTCAGTATGTA
Organism: Gastrodia elata; assembly: GCA_016760335.1. Classification (NCBI taxonomy): domain Eukaryota; kingdom Viridiplantae; phylum Streptophyta; class Magnoliopsida; order Asparagales; family Orchidaceae; genus Gastrodia; species Gastrodia elata. The sequence continues at coordinate 31,716,962 of CM028678.1, read as the reverse complement.
GACTCCTGCAGCACACGGTAGTGTGAGCGTTTCAGTCTTTGGACCGCTGCAGTGCACGGTAGCGCGATACTTCAAATAATGAAATCCTGGGAAATATTATACATCCTCTATAGAGCACGGTTGTGTCTAACTTTGGGACGAAGGCTCGCTATGGCGTGCGGCAACGTGGTAGTCTCAGTCTCAGTTCTGCTATGGCATGTGGTAGCGTTGAACTCTCGATTTGATTTCTGTCATAGTGCGTTGTGGCGCGCTGTAGTGTGTTTTTTCCAGTGTTTTAGTTTTTCTGTCCAGAATTGAATTTAGTTTTTCCTTGCCCTGAAAACAATAAAAATAGTTCAAAGCATACAAGTTCTAATAAAAATGTTTGTTTTTATAGCCTTAATTATTGTAAATTTTAAATTTATCACTAGGGTTTACCATTTGAGTGGGAGCAATGGCTGACTAAATGAGACGTTTGAATCAAAGTTCCCGATCCCATTCCGACCTCGTACTGGTGCTTTGCCTCCGGAGCCGGTAGAGAAGTTCAACGACAATAATTTTGCCTTTTGGAAAATATAAATGGAGGATTTTCTCTACCATAAAAATTTGTATCTACCACTAAGTGGAGCCAACAGAAAATCAGCTACTATGTCAGATAAAGATTGGGAGTTTCTTGATAGAACAACATTCAGTTTGATTTATCATTCATTATCTTCTTCCATTGCATTTAATATTGTTAATGAGAAAACTAATGTATATTTCATGGATGCTCTGAAAAGGATGTATGAGAAGCCTTCAACTTCCAACAAAGTCTTTGCTGCAGAAATTTGGAGGGAAGAAACTAGAATTTGAAGGCAAGGAAGAAGAGTGACCATCTATAAAAGTAGCTCTTCTTCACTTAAAAGAGGTTCCAACTTTTCATACTAAAAATCCAATATTTTAGGGGCTGCATAGAAGAAGGAGAACACCTCTCCAAGGGAGGTAAAAAGGACCATTGCTAGAAGAGAAAGAACCAAGGGCTGCACTAGGGAGCTAAAGGGAAGGAGACAAGAAAGAAGAGGGGAGATCTAGAGAACCCCATTAAGGACCGTTCCTAATAAACACTAATCTTACTTTGATATTTCTTTTTAGTTGATCATGAAAGGGTCTTCATCCTTGTACGCTTCTTTTCTTTTCTCAGCGGTAATGGAAGGCAAAACCCCCTTTGGGGAGGGTTGGGCTAAGCGCATTGTAAAATGTAAGGGACTATAAGAATGATGTAGAGCTTCCTCAACCATTGAACTAAAAAAAATCTATTTTTTAATGACTCAATGAAATCATCTTAAGAACAAGTTGTGTAACAAATGAAAATCTTATGTTATAAAAAAATATAACTATAAATACTAATAAACAAAAATGAAAGTCTTGTGCTCCATGGCTCATTTCCTAGTGAAGAGCGGGGTAAGTGTAAAAAAAGTGCTTATAACTAAGTGAGAAGTTCTTGAGCCTTCTTGCACTATATTTTACGCTCAACTAAGGAGTCGAAGCGCGTGAGCTAAGACCCATTAATTAGAAGCTCCGTTGCTCAACATACATGGAAGGAGGGAGTGGATTCTTGAGAGCTCATGAATGACGTGACATAATCATAGAGCCCAATGAAATCACTTCCTTATCTGAACTGTGCATGATGCGCGTGAAGCTCATTAATGGAATCATGCTCTTGAGATCGGCTAATTAAAATTGTAAATTTTGGTGACCTAGACATAGGGTAACTAAGATGCTCTCATGGCGATCTCATGGGAATCATTGTGTAGAAATTAAACCCTAGTGTGTTCATATCTTGCACAAGATTTGCACTTAAGAGATTTAGAGGACAATTCTAAGGAATTCAATGTGCACGTGATTATTAGCTTAATAAAAATAAATGATTGTGCTTGAGAAGTAATACAACTTGAAGTCCCATCATTTCACATAGAGTAAGCCCAACTCTCCTCTCATCTTTAAATAGTTCATAATCATCAGAATTATTGCTTTGACCACAGAACCACACCAATATGAATTTACATAGTTTAAATATTATTGAACATAGATATACCTTAGTAATAAAACACCCGATTCCCCGAGGATGATAAATCTAGGAACTCACATTCCAAATTATTACTTCAGACCACGTACACTTGCATGTAGGCGCAGACGTGTATTAAACATCTGTCAAGTTTTTGGCGTCGTTGCCGGGGAATCGATAATTGTTTCGTATTAAGTAAAATCTATCATTAAATATTGATTTAAACAAATCCCTTGCATATAGTTTTGCTTTGTTTTTATATAAACTAACTTGTAGTTAGACTATTAATTTTTTCTTTATGTTATCTTTTTGAATCCTCGATCATTAACATTATAACTGTTCTTAATAACTAAATTTTTGTCTTGTATGAGTAGAAGAATTTGCACAGAATATCTTTTTGATCTAGAAATCAAAAGAACCTATTTACAAGCTAGGAGAGAACAAAATTTTTGAGGAACCAACAAGCAGTTATGGAAAACTTAAATGAAAATCTTAGAGAGCCCTTAGGAGAGCCTAGGAGAAGAGCACTTAGAGATTATGCACTACCCACTGTTAGAGGAATCCCCCATGCTATTATTAGGCCTACATCAAAGCAAACAATTTTGAAATCAAACCTTCCACGTTAAGTATGGTTCAAAATAACCAGTTCGGTGGATTAGCCACAGAAGATCCTAACTCACATATTTCAACCTTCATTGAAATTTGTGACACCTTCAGATTTAACGGTGTCACTGAAGATGCAGTTAAACTGAGGCTTTTTCCATTTTCTTTAAGAGATAGAGCCAAAAGTTGGCTTAGCTCTCTCTCGAGTGATTCGTCCTAACTTGGGATGATCTTGCTAAGAAATTCTTAGCCAAATATTTCCCTCTGGCAAAAACTGCTCGCTTGAGAATTGAGATAATTAACTTTAACCAATTTGAAGGGGAGACACTGTATGATGGTTGGGATCACTTTAAGGAGTGCTTAAGGTGATGCCCATATCTTGGGCTTCCTTTATGGATGTAGGTTCAAACCTTTTATAATAATTTGAATGCTGCAACAAGGACTCTCATTGATGCAGTCACTGTAGGCTCAATAGGTAGCAAAACCCAAGAAGAGGCTTATGACCTCTTAGAAAAAATAGCAAATAATGCGTACCAATGGCCTTCTGAGCAGCTTAAAAAGGAATCAATTAAAATGAGTGAATCAAATTAAATAACAGCCCTGCAAAATAAAATCCATGCCTTATACGAATAAATTGAGAAAATGAATGTTAATGTTGTTCAAGAAACTCAATGTGAGTTGTGCAAAGGAAGACACGCTAGCGAAAATTGCAACTTAAATAACCCTTTCGTGCAATAGCACACAAAACAAGTTAACTATTTAAGAAACAACACACAAAACAATTTAACTATTTAAGAAACAACAACACCATGAATAGCCCCTACTCCAATACTTATAATCCTGGGTGGAAAAACCACCCAAATTTCTCATGGAGTAACAACAATAATAACGGGAACCATAATGAGGGGAGTTTATTAAATCAACAATGCTTTAACAATGGAAGCAATCTTAATCATCACACATCAAATTTGGAAGGAGCCCTTAACTCCTTTAAGGCAGAAATTATTCATGACATGCACCGCACTTAAGCTATTATTACCTGCCATGATGCCTCCATCCAAGGACTAGAGGCATCCCTAAGAAACATTGAAGTTCAACTGGGGCAGATCTCCAAATAGCTAACCACTTGGCAGCAAGGAGCCTTACCCAGTTCTACTAAAATAAACCCTAGGGAGTTGGTAAGTGTAATTCATTTTGAAGGGATGGATGGATAATACAAAACTAAAGAGTATATTGCTGTTGAAGAGGAGCTAGAGCCTAGAAAAGGGGTGAGAGGAACCAAGTGTGAGAAGCTCACAACTCCAAAATGTGATGACCCTGGAAGGTTGTGCATTGATAAGGAATGAAGTGCTTTTAGATCCCTTGTATGATCTTGGTGCTTCAGTAAATATTATGCCCTACCATATATATGAACATCTGAAGGTAGGAGGAATGGAGTATACCTCCATGATTTTAAAATTTCCAAATCTAGAATCCTTGACCCCTCTAAGAATAGTTAAGGATGTTTCGGTAGGATTGGGGAACTTCAATGTCCCGACTGATTTTTTTGTGTGTGAGTGGGACAGATGGAATAAAAACTCCACCATAATATTCGGGCGACCCTTTCTAATGAGCACCAAAGGCTATTATAGATGTCTGCATGGGATGATGAGCATTAATATTTAAGGGAAATCGTTGATGATTGATTTATAACCCGCCTCTTTTAAACAAAGAATGATGGAGAATGAGGTGAGGAGAAAAGATAGAGAAGAAAGAATGAAGAATGATCATGTTTTTGAAAATCTAACTCTAGGAGAGATTAACTCTGAAAACAACTCAAACTCTTCGTCGGAGAAAGAAAATAAGGACGATGTAAAAAAAAGAAAAATTAGAAGGGGAAAAAGGAAAAAGAAGATTCCCCAAAGGATAGATCTTGGAAGGGCTGGTTCCATGATGGGACAAGGCGAGGACAAAGGTTCGAGCACACACAAAGGTTGTGCTCACCCGAGTACCTTAAAGTTATGGAAAGAAAAACCTCCATACCCCACAGTTTGATACCCCACAGTTTGATCTTTAGAGAGCTTAGCTAAAGACGTTAAACTAAGCGCTTATTGGGAGGCAACCCAAGTAAAAAAAAAATTAATTAATTAATTTTGTGCTACGGTACACCACAATGCGCCCTAGCGTGCTGCAGCGGATGAGTTCACAAAACTCAATCGCTCCAGCGCGCTGCAGTGAAGGAGTTTCTGAAACTTGACCGCCATAGCGCGCTGTAGCCTGCTACAGGGTTCTGCTCCAGATGTGGCAGTTTTGATCGCCTAGGAAACCAATGCAGTCAAAATGTTTATTTATGTGGGTTTCCCATGCAGCCAAAAAGGTGCATGCTGTTAAAGCTGCCCCCTCTTCACTTGGATTGTCACATTTATGGCATGGGGAAGTCCCTTTGACCAGTTTTTCTATGGCTCTTGAATTTGTGGCTATTTAAGGGGAGTGGGGGGGGGGGGGGGGGGTTATAATCCTTGCACCTTTTGGTTTTAGCTCCCAAATTACTCACTTCCTCACCACTTCTTGAGAATCTCTGCTCTCTTTCAAACCTCCATCGTGTCTTTCGGAAAGAAGTCTATCCCAAGGAGGGAGACCGAGGCCTCCACATCTGGTGGAGCCTCCAATAAGAAAAGGTTCTCCTCCGAGGAGGCAGGAAGCGGTTTACCATGGTGACTCTCGGAGAAAGCCCATTCCAGAAAAATGCTTTGGGTGGCTCTTGCCAGTGCCATCCGAGGAAGTTGACCCTCGCGGTTGGAGGCAAATGGCGACCACCCCGGCCATCTCTTACCCAAACCTCATCCATGAAGTCTACTACAATGCTATTAATGCATCGGGGTGTACAGTCTTTGTTCGGGGAAAGGGAGTTATTTTTGGGCATCAGCAAATCATCCAGTTTTATGGGTTGAGGGATGTCAAGAACTGCTCATACTTAGCCCTCATTGAGTCTAACTATGACCCGACGGCTCTTACAAGTGAACTTATTTGGGATAACGTAGATTGGAGAGAAAATTTATCCAACATTCCTCGAGCCCTTCTCATGGACGTGAGTAATGCATTGCTGGGTTTTATCTCCAGCTTCGTCATTCCAATAGTCACCTAAGCGAAGTGACCCATTCAAGGGAGCTGCTCATGTGTGCTATCCAAAGGCCCAGAGAAATTTGTCTCTCCGGTTTTATCTTTGAGCAGCTCTAGAACACCTTGAAGGGGTCCTGCGCTGCGCTAACATTTGGGTCATTAATCTCGAGCATCTATCTGGGCCAGGGGGTTAAGATCCTATCCTCCGATATTATCGTCTCTCCTAGTGCGCCCCTTGAGTGAACAAATTTATATGCCCATTCCAAAGATCGAATGCAGGCTAAGAAGAGGAGAGGAGGAGATGGAGGAGCTTTGGCCTCTTCCGGCTGGTCTTACTTGGAAAAATTGTTGGGGCAAATTTATGCTCAACAAACTGATTTGGGTAAGGCCATGGCCACCGACATGCAGTTTTGCAAGAAGGAAATCACCCGGCAGCGGGATTTCCAATCAGAGTTCCATAAAGCTCTTGGAATGATGTTCCAAGATTGGAGCCTACATGCAGGTCCGGATGGCTCCTTACTGCCACAACCACCAGTCGGTAACCCTATCCCGGATACTCGTTGGCCGTGTGACTTTTCCTACTAGGAGATGGACGAGGAGGAGGCAAAAGCAAGTGAGGAGGAAGACTAAATTTGGTTGTATTCTTTTTATTTGCATTTCTAGTTTTTGTACTTTTCATTTATGTGTTTTTATTTTTTTTGTTTAAGGAAATAAATTATAGATTATCATAGTTTCAAATTCTTTCTATGATTGAAAATAATATATTTTTCTGAACTTCTCAAGATATTGAAGGTTACAAGAATATCAATGAAGAAATTGATTATCAACCAAGGTTTGTTTAACAAAAAAATGATTAAACTTATTGACACCATTAAATCTTCTAAACAAGGGAATGATTTCAGGTTGAATCTAATCTCAAAATATTTAAATTAAAGTTAAGGTCTAATTGTGGGGGAAGACTTAGAAATCAAAACTAGTGATGACATTGAGTGAGCAAAAGAGTGTGCTAGGCTCCCGTAGGACTTCATGATCATAAAAGATTTGAAATTGGGATAAAGAAAAATATCTCTCTGTAAGAATGAAAAAAGGAAATAAAAATAGGGATGAAGAAAAATATCTCTCCTAAGAAAAGAAATGAAAAAGGATAATGAAAAATATCTCTCATAAAATTTTAAAATATCTTTGTAATTCATAAGAAGGAGCACATATGGCACAAAACTTTTGAGTACTCACTACCATCTTAGTTTAGTAATTCCAAGGAACCTCCCTATTACCTAGCACCAAAGTGTTACAAACTTAAAATTGGAGAGTAGTTTATCAACCTTGGTTCATAACCAAAGTTAGAAAAATTTTCATGATGTAAAATGTGCTTGTTATTTTAGTTAAGCATTTGAATTGCAATCAACTTCACATTGACATTACTTATAGTCTCTCATACTTTAGAAACAGGAAAAAATTCATTTTTGAGCCTATTCGAGAACGAGCAAAAGTCTTAAGTGTGGGGGTGTGATGAATTCATAATTTATATTCTAAATAAAGAAAAAACTTATTCATATCCTTATTTAAAATAGTCACCGTGAACAAATTTTGCTTATTTTCAGGAAGAAAGTGAATTCAGCAAATTTTGGAAAATTCTGGAGGTTTCATGAAATTTCTGGAGTAAATTTACTGTGGCGTGCTCCAGCGCGCGCCAGCTCCTCGCATATAGAAGACTCGGATCAAAGGAGACTATTGAATTCTAGAAACATTTTCGCTACAGTGCGCCACAGTACGCCCCAGCACGCCATAACGGTTGAGCTTGCGGGACTCGATCGTTACAGCGTGCCATAGCGGGTGTGCTTGCGGGACTCAACCGCTATCGCACACCATAGCAGGTGTGCTTGAGGTACGAGACACAACCACTACAGCTTGATGCAGTGCGCTACAGCGTGATGCAGCGTGCTATAGCGCGCTGTAGTAGTGCACTGAATTTTTGTCTAATCCATGCATTTATTGCGGCTGGGACAAGACCGCCAACCTGTTCCTTGTCTCCCAGCCATCATTCCATCTACAGTATAATAGTTTTTAAAAGGAAAAATGGATTCTTGAAGTGATGTGGAGATTAAAGAATGCAAAAGGGGATGTCACCTCACCCCTCAAGTAGCATTTAAACTCATTGCTACAGAAATTTGGAGGGAAGAAACCAGAATTTGAAGGCAAGGAAGAGGAGTGACCATCTATAAAATTAGCTCTTCTTTACTTAAAAGAGGTTCCAACTTTTCATCCCAAAAATCCAGTTTTTTAGGGGCTACGTAGAAGGAGGACACCTCTCTAAGGGAGGTGGAAAGGACCATTATAAGAAGAAAAAGAACCAAGGGCTGCACTAGGGAGCTCAAGGGAAGGAGACGAGAACGAAGAGGAGAAATTTGAAGAACCCCATTAAGTGCCATTCCTAGTAAACTCTAATCTTACTTTCATCTTTCATTTTAGTGGATCATGAAAGGGTCTTCATCCTTGTGTGCTTCTTTTCTTTTCTCAGTGGTAATGGAAGGCTAAACCCCTTTTGTGGAGGGTTGGGCTAAGCCCATTGTAAAATGTAAGGTACTATATGAATGATGTAGAATCCTCAAGCATTGAACTAAGAAAATCTATTTTTGAATGTCTCAATGAAATCATCTTAAGAACAAGTTGTGCAACAAATAAAAATCTTATATTATAAGAAAAATATAACTATAAATACTAATAAACAAAAATGAAAGTATTGTGCTCCATGGCTCATTTCTTAGTGAAGAGTGTAAGTGTGAAAGAGGTGCCTAGAACTAAGTGAAAAGTTCTTAAGCCTTCTTGCACCATATTTTATGCTCAACTAAGAAGTTGAAGCGTATGAGCTAAGACCCATTAATTAGAAGCTCCATTGCTCAGCATACGTGAAAGGAGGGAGTGGATTCTTAAGAGCTCATGAACGATGTGACATAGTCATAGAGCCCAATGAAATCACTTCCTTATCTGAATTGTGCATGATGCGCATGAAGCTCATTAATGGAATCATGCTCTTGAGATCGGCTAATTAAAATTGTAAATTTTGGTGACCTAGACATAGGGTAACTAAGATGCTCTCATTGCAATCTCATGGGAATCTTTGTGCAAAAATTGAACCCTAGTGTGTTCATCTCTTGCACAAGATCTGCACTTGAAAGATTTTGAGGACAATTCTTAAGAATTCAATGTGCATGTGGTTGTTAGCTTAATAAAAGGAAATGAATGTGCTTGAGAAGTAATACAACTTGAAGTCCCATCATTTCATATGGAGTAAGCCCAACTCTCCTCTCATCTTTAAATAGTTCATAATCATCAGAATTATTGCTTTAACCATGGAACCACACCAATCTGAATTTACATAGTTTAAACATTATTAAACATAGATATACCTTAGTAACAAAACACCTGATTCCCTGAGGATGATAAATCTAGAAACTCACATTCCAAATTATTACTTCAGACCGCGTACACTTGCGTGTAAGTGCAAACGTGTATTAAATGTCTGTCAGTGGAATTGGGTGCATCCTTTCATGCAACTCCTACTAGGAGTGCCTTCAAAAATTGCACCAAGGGTGATTCGGGGAAGGTGTATCTAGGAGATCAAAAGGCATGCAATGTCATTGGAAAAGGTGATGTGGATATCCAGCTACTACGCAGTGCAGTTTGGAAGCTCGAAGAAGTTAGGCATGTGTCGTGTCTAAGGAAGTTTGACATGTGTAGTGTCTAAGGAGGAACCTTATTTCAGTTAGCCAGCTTGACAGGGAGGGCTTTAGTATAACCTTTGTAGGGAACTCATGTAAGGTCACTGAAGGTGTACTTTATTTTATGGGGCAACATGGAAGGTACACTTTACTTGATCAAGATGGATTTTGATTGACATGAGACACTATCAACCTTTCTATTCTCTCAGGTTGCTTGAATTGAGTATCAAATAATGTCTTAAGAGTATCCACTAGTGCACTGACTTTCCTAGAAATACTATTGGATGCAAATATCATCTGGATGGGTGAGGTCAATGAAGGAGAACTGGGATTCAATTTGTCAAATCACAGTGATTATTCTATAAATCAATGTAAAAGGGAGACTCAAATGATCAAAAAGGAAAGAGATGATAATCTTATAAATGAAAAATATAAGATAATTTGAAAATAAATGCTATAGATAGATATGGAAGTCTAAGCACAATCATCTTAAGTACTCGGAAGTGAAGGTGACACAGAAGTCATTGTAAGTAACTTCATGACATTCTCTTCAACACTTCTTCACTATCTTTTAATTGGCAACATCCCACCAGCATCCTACTCTATCTTGAAGAAGATGAGGCAAAATGTGAAGATGGATGTTGATGGGATACTAAATGACATTGAAAGTTGAAGTTGTATGATGCAACCACTCTCGAGCTAAAATAGGAAAATATGACCCTCTGAAGATTGGGTATCTTAATGTCTTGTTGAACACCAAAATGCCATTGGGTGATACACCCCACATAGACTTGCAATGATTCTGGCCATGCTAAAAGTCCTGATAACATTGAACCTCCTAAGATAGTACTCAGGTGCTAAAATGTAACTCCCCATTATTATATTAGATATGTTAACCCAATAATGAGTGTTATGGTAGTACTTTAAACTTGATTAAATGTATTATAACCCACTATAAATACTACTTTTATTTAGTAAATCCATGGGTAGAAAGAAACTCAAACTTTCTAATTAAACATTCATCATTCATAATATAAAAGTACACAATATGGTAAGGCCATCATAGAAAAGTCTAATTTATTAAAATTGAATAAGATCTCTCATCCTTGCATAAGATAATAGATAGTAAAAGAAGTTTTCAACACATTGCAATAGCTCAGATTCTTCCTTAGGTGTAACACCTAATCCACGTTCTTAGTCTACTGTATTTGGTTTATAATACCGCAGGGCATAACCAACAAAAGAAAATAAGTAATTAGACTCTCTAAAATATCTAAGTACATTTTAAAGGTAATTAAATGCATTGTTTTAATTGAGCGAATATAACATTATCCATTTACAAGTTAGTATAAGCAGAGTATTTTACACGAATGAATAAAAACATAAGCAAATACTAAAAGTTATAAAGTAAGGAAAGCTCACATTGCTCAATTAACTTATTCATTCATGTATCAAATATGTTAATAAGACATTTTATAAAATATGTGTTTAAATAAATAAGGGAAACATGAACATGTTTAATTAAGTCATATGCTAAGTAAGAAAATAATGTAGATGATTATGTAAATTCCATATAATAGAACTACACATACAAAGTAAGACTGAAATAGTAAACTACTGTAGTGCAACAAGTAAAGCAAATTAAATTTTCAAAGATTGAATAATCAGAAAAGTATATTCATAATACTATAAACATTCATAATCAAAATATTATGAGATATACAATTTATGATTACTTATTTTATAATTATGTTCTGCAGGTGTAAAACAAGTGAGGATATGAGTACGTATACCAAATTATAAGTACATGGGGTCAACTACTATAAGAGCCCTAGGCTGTTATTAGCTTAAACTTAAGCTTAATCACATATTAATTTTGATTCTATTGCATTTATATGATCACTAAGAGCTAACCCTAAAAATTTGGGGTAAATCAAACCTTATTAGGTCAAGTTGGTAATTTCATCAAATTAGGAACCCTAACTAATTGCCAAAATATTTTGATCTCCAAACTAAAATTTGATTATATTTTAGAATTCCTCACCTCCAAATTAGCTAGGAGTGCAAGTTTGAAAGTTTGTGGAGGTCATTTAGACTATAATTGCATTTAATTTAAATTGGGGAAACTGCATAAATGGGTTCCCAATAATTCATATTTGCATTTTTAACCCTAATGGCTTTACCTGTCTATGATCCACTATGCGGACCATGGGCGATCCACTACAGATCTTGGGTCCCGTGATAGCGAATTCAACCTGCATCTGACCATCTCTTCCGAACACTTGATAGCCAAAATTAAATATAGCGAGAGTTTCGATCGAGCGTTAAATCCATCCCACGGATCCCATGACCCAGATAATTTTGGATCTAACCATTAAGATCCAGAGTATTAGAGTCGTTCGGCAGCTCTAATCGATTAATCAGACGAACCACAATGTGCCCGCACTATGGATCTTCATTATGGGTTCGCCTCACTCCTAACGGGAAGGATCTCTCGTACGCCAGCTACTAGCCTTGTCCCCACTCCTCTGTCCACCTAAGCAGAGCTATTAGGCCCATACGGAATCGGCTGGAATCCATGGATAGGTCCGAAAGCCTGGCTAACCTCAAATAGGAATCTGAGAGCTCAGTTGTAGCCCGAGCTCTCGGGTTGATCCCAACTTGATCAGTCTCACCTAAGTTCTCCCATGAGGCTATAAAGAGCCTCTGGATTTATCCAAGAAAATTTTGCTCTATGTGAATCCCCAATTAGAATTCTCCCCCAATTCTCATTTCCAAGGCTTCCTGGCAATCCCTAGCACTAGCCTTTGGTAATCAGATGGTATGCACTTGAAGTTTGAGTTCCCTAGCTACCTCTAAAAGCTCAGCGAATCTCTAGATCCCCCTCAGTCTATCAGGTCAAACCTACAACCTGTCGAACTAGGTACATTTCTTATTGTGATGAGTCGAGTTGGCTCAGCACTTAATCCATTTGATTAATAATTGTTAACCTAAGCTAAATGAACACAATGCATGCATTATTGAGGCTTGGGTTAGCCCCGATTGATCGATCGAGCAAACACTCTCTCTAAAAATTGGGTCCGAGTAAGGACTCAGCGTCTGGATACACCCTAGGCTCAGTGACCTTAGGAGTTTGATTCATCTCACCTCCTTGAAGGTGTAGGGATCAAGCCCCGGTGAATCCATGGAGCCTATGGGAGAATTTCATCCCCATAGTAACCACTAGGTGAAGGTCTCGGGTGAGTAAGGACCGGACAACTCTGACCTTCTCACATAGGGCTTTGAGGTACAATCAATGTGTCTCGATTCCCTTATCATGTAGCAATCAAGTTGGAGTCGTGGCATGGTTGGGGCACTTAGCAATTGACTCAGGAACTCTACCCTAAAATCTTGAGAGTCGGGGGGGTCAGGAGGAAGGAGATGCATTATGTGGGCCGGGCCGACCCATGACCCACGTGGTGCGACGGTGATGGGTTATCAGGCCCGGCCGACCCGCGCCTTTTTATATTGGGCCGCCTCTGTTAAATAAAAATGAAATAATTGGAATTATTTTCCTTATGGAAAATAAATTAGATAATGAAAATTTAATTAAGAATATCCAAAATAAATTAATTCAATAACTGTTTAAATATATATTGAAACTATATAAAATTATATATCATTTAGTTCATAAAAATGTAAGGAATAAGAATAATTTGTAATTAGTCAAACTTACATCTTATAGTCTCTGATTGTTTATATGACCAATTCAAACTTATAGTCCAAGTGGCAAAATTTTTTGACTATTAATCATATAGTTATGTGTTAATACTTTTTGAACTTGATTAGTGATTAATTAGCATTTAATAATTCTCTATTTTGGCTAATTAAACTTTAATGAGCCTCTTGGACAGTAGTATGCATGTTAGAAAACATAATTTCTAATTTGGATGCTTGGATTTCTTAAATTTCCTTAATTAAGAATAAAACCTTAATTAATTTAATAAGGTATTTGAATCAATTAAAGAAAGAACAAATGTTAGTTTTGAACTTCAATAATTGATAAATAATGTAATGTAATGTTCAGTATAAACACCCTTGATTATGTGAACATTGATTTCAATATTAACCTACCTTAATTAAGCACAAAGGCAAGTTAATTTAAACTGAACACCTTGATTGGAAATTCAATAACCTGCATGAAATCATTTAACTCTTGCTGATTTGACATTGGACTATAAACTAGTAAACTATAAGTTCTTAAACCTTATAATAATTCATATGACTTACAATTTTAATTTGTTCTTAAGATCCTTGATTTCCTCTTAATCAAAATAACTATCATAAAGCAATCTTAATAAGACATGCTGATTTACAAGTGATCAATTTCCACTAAATGGTCTGATTTTATCCCTCAATCCATATGCGTTGATTTAGTTATAAGTTAGGAGAATTGTATATTTGATTTTAGTATCAAATCATGTGATTGAACTAGTAACTTTGCAAGAAATCTTATTGCCTTAGATATTAGTTTGTAACTTAAAGAAAATGATTATTCCTTTAGACCTTTAAAATGTAAGGATAGTTTAAAATCAAGTAAATGCTAGACCTTTAAGTAGACTAATTCTTGAGGTAGGAGACACCTTATTTATCTTATTTTGAGGTGGGATCCTAGATAAACCTTGACAACCTTGGATGCTTGATACTAAACTTTGTGGTAAGATAACGCAAGAAGACTATATTTGAGATGATCCCTTATGGTAGAATCCTAAGTTGAGTGGTTCTTATGCCACACTCTTGTAACCTTTTTGTATAGGACTCACGATAATGGAGTAAGGATTCATTAGTTTGTTACTCCTTGATCATGAAATAAATTTGTTAGAAGATGAAAATCTGTAGTATTGTCATATGGAGATGATAGTGTATATCCATGGAATTAATTTATTCAGTAGAAGATAGAATTGGTTGATTATTTCAGAATAGAACTGTAGAGTCTCAATCTTATCTTAGGTAATTAGATAAGTACAGTTCAGTTCATGATAAACATCCCAAGTCAAAAATGTGTTATAGATTGGGAATTTAATCGCTTAGTTTGAGAGAATAATTGTAAAAGCATTGTGTCCCTCATTTTTGTGCACATCGAAAAGTGCAGTTAAACAAACTAAGTGTTAAATTCACCCTTCCTAGAACATGCTAATCATGCATATGTACTCTCTCTATGTGATAATTTAGAATACTATTCTGGAATGAACATTGACTTCAGTAGAATTAGAATTGAAGTAAGTAGTCAATTACATAAGTTCTGAAATTATGGTGACAAATGGATTACTTACTTTTTTTTGATCATTTTAAAGTTTTAATATTTTAAAGAATCTAACTATTAAAGGCATATCATAAATTTCACAAGTCATATCATTGCATTAGCAGAGCGTGTGCTCACCTAGGATCTGTTAGCAGAGCGTTGTGCTCACCAAAGATATGTTAGCGGAGCATCTGCTCACCAAGGATTTTGTGGTATGTCATGTGACTTCAAGGTATGCATATTTGAGGCATTAAATTTTGTGGCATCTTCAGATATATATATATATATACAAATATTCAGTGACATACATTATAATGTTTTTTAGCATTTTTTTAGTTTCAATTTCTCAATAGCTTTCTATTTTCAATACTTTGCCTTTCCAGTACTATTTTACTCCCCTATTTGTTCAGTATAGTTCTATACTTTTCAGCTGTTCTAGTGCTTTTCTATAGTATTATTTTGCTTACTTAAATATTAATCTCTTAAAATAATAAATGCATATAGTAGCTTTATATGTGTTAGACTTATTGTCTAATACGTTGTACATTTTGGGATTCAACAATTTGTCAGATCCAGAGCAGTTTGCAGAGTAGGCTTTGGATGATTCCTATGGGATCTAAGAGTTGTTTATGGAGCACTAGCTGGCTCAATTTTATTTACCGCATTAGTGAGAGACTATTTTTTATTTTATATTAAGCAATTTGTTTGTAATAATCATAACTCTATATGTATTTTCTAATTCTTTTTGAGATGAATGTTTTTTACTTAACTTCTCTGATGAATGACCTGAATGAATTGCTTTAGCTTTCGCAGTCTGTTATTCTACTACTTATAATTAGTATTGTGATGTGATCATCATGTAAGAGACGCTAATACTCACATATACTGAATTCCTATTAAAACTACCTATCATAATCCAATGTATGTAAGTACTATATCAAATACTTAAGATAAGTATTTTACTCTTATCTTAAGGATTAGTCCTCAATTCTACCATGAGTAGAGCTTCAGCAGCAGTAGCAATATTTAGGGAGATTTAGTAGTCCTTCCTAAGTAACGCACCGTTCCACCACCAATTGTAAATTTCTTAAAACACCTCGGTTGCGCGTGCCAATGGGACGGGGTGCTACAACTACAAACACACACACTCCCCCTCATAGAAAATATGTGGTCTTCTAATACACTAATAGCCTACCCTAGTTTAATGATAATTGTACTATAATCCACCATAATAAACCCCTCTGAAGTATATTTAAATGTTTAATATTATGCATAATATCTTAATGTATGATTTCAAGGATATGATCACAATGCAATGTAGCATTTGAAGGATTTATCAAATTATTGTAAGCCACATGATATCCATTATTTTCTACTATTTAGTTATCTATCTTAAGGATGGGGACTAATCAAGCCCCCACATAATCTAGACATCATTGATCCCTAAGTTAATTTGATTCATAATAATATAATAAGGTGACTTTTGGCAAATTGTGATTTAATTAAGCTTTATATAGTAACAATATAATTTATTTATATAAATGCTAAATGCGAGTTAAAATATATGCTATTGAATAATTTATTTACCTAAATAAATAATGAGTTTAAGATTTATTAAATTGATTGCTTCTCAATCTAATTACAATTCATTTATATTTGCTAAGAACAATCTTACAAATGTTAACTCTAAGATATGATGCTGTTGATCTACATTTTAAAGTTCACTTTATTCTAATCAACCTAGCATCTTTTAAATTTATACTTAAGCTTTCTTTAAAGTTTATACAAAATTTCAAGTCTTAGAAGAACAAAGACTTAGATATTTCTTACTCTCTTAGGTACTTATTAATAACTACACATTAATGATTCTATTGAAGATCCCTTATATGGAGATTTTTACTAATTATAATATAGCCTTTCAATCTAACATCATGGTATTCCCATGACTAATATATGACTAGGTTCTAAGTTCTTAACTCAATTGTTACCTAATAATGTTTTATATGGAAATGTTAGAGTTTATTCTCCACATCTAAAAGGTAAATATATGACTTAATAGGATAATTTCTTAAAGTTTCAAATGTATTTTATTCGTAATCTAATATAACTTAAGTAAAGGTTATATCTTATTCTAATTTTCTATGATAAGTTTGAATTTGATCATAAGGTTCCATTTCTAAGTTCCACTCTCAAATCTCTTAATCTCACTCCTAAGGCTTGAGGTTTTCTCTAAGCAGTTCAATGAATATACAATTACTTAATCTTTTCAAATAGAATGTTTCTAGGGTTCAACTAAGTATTAATTTAAATAACACCTTGTTTTCCTAAGTTATAGGAGGCAAATTATACATATATTCATTACACAAGATCTCATTAAATCATAAGAGGATGCCAAAAATGAAATTTCACCAAATATTACCCAAATGGTACAAAATCAGTATTTAAATAATCCATATATCATATGAATAAAAATGATAGTAAATATGCCCAATTTGGATGTTAAATGGCTTAAGCATGGCTTAATGACTCTTAATGGTCATTAAAAAGGTGTTTAGAAAATGAATTATCAAAATCTAAATTTAATATCATATTAATGTTCTTTATATTTTTCTGATCAAAATGATATATTGAATCACTATATTTAGATGTGATTTGACTAAGTTATGGCATTATCAAAATCTACGATAAAGTATTTAATTAGTCAAAAAGGTGATTAGTGAAACTAATCATCTAACAAAAAAACTAAGGGCATAATAATTATCATTGTAATTTTCCAAGTACTTTGAGATATAGCTTCAATATGTTTGGATCTATGATTAAAAATTTATGAGGGTTTGAATTTTAAGTGATTAATTGGCTAAAAAGGTGATTAGTGCAACCAATTACCAAATAGAAAATTTAATGGGATAATAACATTCCTTACATTCATATAAGCATTTTAAGATATAATATCATTATATTTGGAGTTGTAATTAATAATATTTAAAACTTTGAAGAAAGTACAATTTTAATAAAATTTAAAATTTTTGAAATTATTGTTCATATAAATAGTACTTTAATGTTCATATGAACAGTACTTGCATATCAGTGAATTGTGCATGGGCCAGCCTTCGTCCATGCACTTACGGGCCCAAGCGCCCACACCCGGGTTATGAGCGGGTTGGGCCCGACCCGGCCTGACCCGCACAGTGTTATCATGGTGAACCTGAGAGGTGCTTCCGAGGGCATCCAAATTCTCCCAATTTAGGGCACCTCATGGGTTGTGTCATTTACCAATCTAAAAGTCTTGGTACTAAAATCGACTTGAATGAACCACTTCAATACTGTGATCGATGATACCCTAGTTACTTACTGTGAGTCGTAAATGTTGGTGACTGTAGTTGTGGGTGTATATTGAAATTGCAATCGGGCTCGATTAGGGCTGATTGTAATTTAAGATTGATTGCAACCTAAGGGAATAAAGTATCGAATGTAATTGGGAAGAAATCAAATGCGATTAGAGGAGATGGGAGGTACCTTTAGGGTTCATTGTCAAGGGTCTCATTATGGATTGGGAGGAAGGCAGTTGGGCTTGAAACTTGATATTGTTCTACAAAATCATGACTTGAAATCATCAAGATAAGGAGGGATAGCAAGCATGGGTTTAACACACAATGGATAAGCTCGAGAAGCCCTTCCATTTGCCCATGTGTGCGGGAATTAAGGCCATGCCGCACACGCGACCCTTTGCATGGGGAAGACAGCCCCTAGTTGTCTGATTGAGGCGGGCTTGATCGAATAACCCAGATCGGGATGCCTGATCGAACGGGTCCGACCCGATTAAGGGTGGCGGGCCCCACCTAATTAATTAATTTAATTTAAATATTTATTTAATATATTTTAATAATTAAAATCAGGCTACTAAATGAGCTCCAAAAATTCTCAAAAATTTGCCCCTCGGGAGTGAGGAACTCAAATATGAAGTAAGAATTTTATTCGGTGATTTATTTAGTATCTTAAATTTTTGTGTATTTAAAATATTCAAAAATAATTAACAACTTACAAAAATTCTCAAAATCTCATCCCTAGCTAATTTAAGGGAAAGAAGTTCAATGGTGAACTCATATTTTAATTTAGAGATCAAATTAATTATCTTAATTTTCTAATTCAATAAATATATTAAAATAATCAAAATATTCATATGAGCTCTAAATCGCTCCGAAATCTTAGGGTTTAGTCTAAACACCATTTGGAGACTAAATGAAAGAATTATAAACTAAGTTGATTGCTAATTACTAATTCACAACATTGGATTATTATAGACTATCCCTTTTAAAAGAGGTGTCATCCTTGACTTCCAAATGAATTAGATTAAGAATTGATAAGGAGTTAAAATTAAGATGTTATAAGCTACTTGATTATGAGAAGAGTTCTAGAAATTTCTTCAGCATATGCTCTTCTTTTTTAATTCACCACTGAACTTTAATTATAGGGATGTAACATTTCCTCAATTATTTGAGATCCTTTCCCAGAATAGGCTTTGCCACATATGCCAAATCTGGCTATAGCTCTATTTATGCCATTTGGATTTGCTGATTTAAATCTAACAAGCATTTCCTCAATGTTGATACATGAAAATTTTTATGAATTAATACAAAATTGTCAAGTAATTTCAGATGATACGCTAGTGTCCCAATATTTTTGTAATTACTTCAAATGGTCCCACATATTTCGAACTCAATTTTTCTAAGACATCGAATTGCTAGATTCCTCTCATTGGGTTCACATTAAGATAGACTTTATCTATGATTTGAAATTCGAGAAGATGATGGTGAATATTAAGATAGTTTTTCTATCTATCTTGAGTTGTTAGCATCCTTAGATTAATCAACTGAACCTTTTTATTAGCCTCTTCAATTAACTCGAACCCAAATGTTTGAACATCTCCTACTCCAGCCCAAGCTAACTAAATATTACACCATCTACTATACAGTGCTTCATAAGGTGCCATGCCTATACTAGCTTGAAAATTATTATTGTAGGCAAATTTAATAAGTGGTAAATTCTCTTCCCAATGTATCCCAAAATCTAACACACATAGATGTAATAGATCTTCAAGTGTTTGATTTAATCTTTTTATCTGTCCATCATTTTAAAGATGGATAGATGTGCTCATGGCTAAATTTGTTCCTAAATCTTGTTGGACTGTTTGCCAAAAATGAGAGGTAAATCTACTATCTTGATCTGAAATGATTGAATTATGCGTACCATGAAGGCATGTAATTTCTTTCATATATATTCTAGCTAATTTTTCTACTAAATCAATCTATCAAATCGGTATGAATGAGCTGACTTTATTAACCTATCGATAATGACCCAAATCACATCAGATCCTGATCTTCCTTTTAGTAACCCCATAATAAAAGTCATAAATATATCAGATCATTTCCATTTTATGATTTCTAAATATTTTAAGAGTTCACTAGGCCTCTGATGCTCTCCTTTCACTAGGCAGTAAGAATGATATTTGGACATGAAAATTGCTATGTCCCTTTTTATGCTTGGCCACCTAAAGGTTTTCTTGATATCTTGGTACATTTTACTATTTATGGGATGAATAGTGTAACCAGAATTGTGTGCTTCAAATAGAATTCCAATTGAAGACTCTTACAAACTCATATTCTTTTTCCTTGGTCGATAGTTTTGTTTAGTATTAGTAAATCTGATTTCTTGCCATTTTCAAAATCGACCTTAAATTTATCAAAATCTTGATCTTCTTTTTGAGCTACTATAATTCTGCTTTTCAAGGTTGGCTCAATGCTACTTTTAGCCAGCAAGACTCTTAATTCAGCTATTCTGATAGGTTTAATACATAGCCTTTCCAAGTCTTCTACTTAAGACTTTCTTATTACCAAAGAAGATAGGACTACTTTTCTACTCAAGGCATTGATGAACCTGACAGATATAGTTAATTTTGTGTTAATAATTAAGTTTTTCCAAAGTATAGTTGTACTTTGATGTGCATTTTTGCGGCATTTTAGGACCAAAGAGCTAAAACTTTTTTGTTTAAGAAATAATCTTGACTAGGAGGGCGCTGCAGCACTCCACAGTGCATTGCAGCAGATTCAACCCAAGAGGTCCGCAATACAGCGCACTACAATGACTATCAAACAGAGGGCTCGACGCTATAGCGCACCATGGCAGTAGGCAGAGAGCAAGGCGCTATAGCGCACTGCAGCGAGTTCAAACAGAGAGAAAGGCACTATAATGCGCTGCAGCACACATCCAAACAGAGAACATAGTGCTACAGCCCGCCGTAGAGCATTTCCAACAAGATTAAAGTGCTATGGAACACTGTAGCATGCTCAAATAGAGAACTCAGCACTACAACATGCTGTAGCGCATTTCCAATAGAGACTAATGAATAACTCCATGCGTAGCATCCTCAAACAGAGAACAAGGTGCTACAACACATCATAGTGCACTTCAAACAGAATGCATGGTGCTACAGCGAGCCATAGCGCCCTATCAACAAAAAAGTTCGGTGCTACAGCATGGCGTACCGTGCGACAAACAGAAGACTTGGTGCTACAGCGTGTCATAAAACCTGCCTACTTTTTTGGATACTTTTACCTTCTCAATCTGTTGTGAAAAGGCAAATGGACTTTATTCCTTCATATTCCCACATCAGAATTAAATTGCTGGCATTAAAAATCCTTATTCACCAAGGGAATAAAGGAATAAAATTCAATGCAATTTCAGCTCTCAAGATGAACTATTAAATGGACTGAGTAATATCTGGAAGCTACTTTAAGGGTTATAAAAATAAGAATTGAAGAAGAAGAGGGGTTCCCAATTTTTAGTCACGAGCTCTTGAATCCAAAGCTGCTGCAAGAACCATTAGAGGAGATTCCCCCACCTCAAGGAAGAAGGAAGTTGCAGCCAAAGGAGAAAAAGGAGCACAAGGAGTAAGGAACTAAATGATATCGAAGCAACAGAGATTTAGGCAAATGCAATAGTTATTCGCTACTATTGTACTCTTTCTTTACTCTTTTGATTTCATGTAAAAACCATGCAAGGGCTTAGTATCTCTTGTTAATTTCCTTGTTATTTTAGTTTGATGGCAGGCTAAGCCTTCCTTGGGGAGGATTTGGAATAAGCATATAATGATGTAAGGATGTAATTTTATGCACTCTTCATTTTTAATGAATGTTATTTAGTTATTTATGCTTGGAAAATTTGTGAATGAATTGGATGATCTTGAACTGTAAAATATAAATCTTGCATAAATGTTTGCATAGTCAAAACCCAATATATTTCATTGATCGTTAGTCATAAGGTAGTGCATTCTTGAGTGTTAATGTCGCGAACGTTCATGTTAACATTCACTATGTGAAAATGGCCTATGCACAATCTTGGACATACGCTGATCAATCAAGCTGTGGGAGATATTAAAACTCTCAAAGCTCCATAGCTCATTCTTAATTTATGCAAGGTGATTGTGCATATTAAGCTTAGAGCTAGGTAACAAGCTCTTGAGCATCATAACACATCACCTTGGCTAAATTAAGATGTTGGCATGTGTGAGCTGAGAACCACTAATTGAGCTCTATAGCTCACTTTAGATTTACATGATGTTCTTAGAGTGCTAAGTGCTATGGGTAATGTGACCTAAACCTATTTAGTCTAGCAGCTCATCTCCTTAGCTAAATCTATAGTTGATGCATGTGATTCATTATTATAATCAAGTTCATATGATTCTCAACCTAAATTATAATTTTCATAACTTGGACATAAGAATTAAATTCATTAAATAAAGATTACAAGAATGTCTTTGTGCTAAAATAAAACCTTCTTGTGCTCCTTTTTGAGCACTGGGCATGACTTAGTACATTAAGTAATTTAATGAGAGAAGGCTAAGTCTCTTGATTATTAAATAATAATTATTTTAATTCACTTAATATGGAATTGAGAGGAAGAGTACTTGCATGAACCCTTATTAATTTGCATGTTAAAAACCAATTCTCCCTATTTTCTCTAAAAGTAATTTCAAATCAAGAAACTCTGATATTATTATTTATGATCAAAACAACAACCACTTTGACACTTAAACATTAGTGAAATTAAGCGCACTATAGTAACAATATATAACACCATTCCTAGTGGTAGATAAATCTCGAGATCTTACCATCTCATATTACTTTAGACTATGTACACTTACATGCAAGCGCAGACTACATATTTTCCATCTATTAGGTATCAGCCACTACACTCGCCTTTTCGGGGTGATAGAGAATCTCCAAATCATAATCGCAAATAAACTCAAACCATCTTTTATGCCTATAGTTAAACTCTTTGAGTAAAAAGATATTTAAGGCTTTGGTGATCATAGTATATTTTGCACTTCACCTCATATAAGTAATGTCACCAAATTTTTAAGGCAAAGAGTAACTGCCATCCCCAGATCATAGACATGGTAGTTTTTTTCCTTATGTTTTAACTGTCTCAAGGTGAAATCTATCACTTTTTCTTCCTGCATTAATACACAATGAAGTCCTACTTTTGAAGTATCAGTATAGACCTAGAAGTCCTTCCATTCTTCGGGCAAAACTAAAACTGGTGTAAATGTTAACTGATGCTTAAGCTATTGGAAGACCTCTTCACAGTATGAACTCCATGTAAATGGAGTATCCTTTTTGTTAAATGAGTTAATGATGAAGCAATTTGGGAAATTTTGGGTACAACCATTCTATAATAACCAGCTAAGCCCAGGAAACTTCTGATCTCAGTTACAGATTGAGGTTGTACCCACTATTGAACAGTGCTGATCTTTTTCTGGTTAACTTTTATTCCTTCAGCATTGATAACATGGCCTAAAAATGCTACTAAGTTTAACCAAAACTCACATTTTGTGAATTTGGCAAAAAAAATATTATCCATTAGTAACTCTACACAATTTATAATTTATTGACTTTATCTTACTCTAAGTTTATTATTAGGAGCATAAATCAACAAGATTTTCTCTAAGTGTTAATTATGATTCTAAGCTATAATTCCTTGTACTTTTCCCTTTTTAGTTTCTATTCTAAGTAGACAAGAATGCAAAGCTTTGGATGTTTCAAGAAGTTTGATCTGTCAAAGAACTTTCCATTAGGTAGATAGGAACATATCCCCCACCAGACATCTTATGGTACTCTCTGATAATAACTGTAGTGACCCATTCCACTGGGCAATCCTCGAATGTAGCCCTCCACTGCACTCTGCATAGCCACTAGCCTTAGCTTTCTATTGATGCTTTCTGCACCACTAACCCAACACCAAAAGTGTACTATAAATAGGCCAAAATTTCCTATTCTATTAAGAAGCAACACCTCCCTTTGTGTCACAACCACCACAGGTATCTAGGAACCCAAGCCTTGGGTTCATCACTTGCAAAGAGGCGCGCCCGTTCATGGCTTAACCATCATAGGCGACTAAGCACCCTAACCTCTGGGATGTTCCTTACCACAATCTATAACAACCCAATGTTATTACCCAAAATAATTCAGGCTAATCATTGTCTAATCTTGTCATAATTAGGACCTAACCTTGAAAATTCAAAGTTAAAGCTGTCAAGAAATAATTTCTCAATAACTTTATTTGAAAATATATACCCAAGAAATTAGGTAAAATACTTTGACTTCAAATCTCAAATATGAGTGCATATTTGAGTTCCTTGCATCAAAATATATTATGGGTGAAAATTTCATAATTGTTGAACTTTTATTGGCTAAAATATTTGCAAAATATAACTTATATTATTATATAAATCAAAGTATATGTTTTAATTAATTAAAATGAATAATTTGAATTAAATTGGATGCCTAAATATGAACTATGGAGATCCCGTGCAGTGGAACAAAGCATGGAACACTGATTTGCTTGATCACGGACATTCTGCATTTCTGTGATTAGATCAGACGACGATGATCTCATCGCATCGTTGAAACTCTTTGGATTTAAACTCAGGCCATCAGATCGTACAGCAGAACCAAGAGCCGTGTTTTAAATCCTTTAATGGTCATTACAATCTGAGCGATCTAGGTCATAGCACATTTCTTGTAACACCCCTAATATTAGATTAAGAACCCAATCCAATATTATGGTGTTACCATAGAACTTAACATTGGATTAAAAGGAAACTAATCCAACATTAAATGCTATATGGCCATGAATCTTTGTGAGGGATTAAGTTAAGCAATAAAATATACAAGTAGAAAATATGCAACAAAAGAATACATTCAATCAACTATCCAAACCAAGCAGGTAAAAATGAAATTAAATCCATCACGGAAATAAAATAAAAACATCACAGAAATAAAGTTAATACAAATTGAATTTAAAAGTAATGAAAGTAAATTCTCTCATCCTCACTAATGCAGCAAAAGAGAGTACGGATGCATAAATCGTTAAATCTACAAATGTTCGGTACTAGGTTCAGCTCCACTATCTAGAAGGCACTCCTGATTTACCATATTTTAGTTTTTAAATATGGCAGGGCACAAAAAAATAAGTGATTAGACTAAAATATCTAAGTACATTTTAAGATTAGGCTAATTTTTAATTAAAGTTTAGTTGTATATCATATATGTAGTTTTGCAATTTAAGACTAAAAGCGGAGCACTAAGCATCAAAGTAAAAGGGCAAAAAGAAACTGTATATAAGATAGTAAACAAGTAAAGAGTATGAATTCATAAGTAGGTTTGCTCTAGCCTGCAACAAGTAAGGGAAAATAGGCATCCTAATAAGGTTAGAAACTACTAAAATGCATATGAAGGCATACAATATATATGTGAATATATTCAATGAATATTATGCTAAGTAAAAGAAAATGAGGCAGTAAAGAGCAATATACACTGAATAAAATAAGACTGTAAGTAAAGTAAGCTATAATACAAAAAGTAAGAATAGAACTACAAAGTAAATGAAAGTAAAGTGAATCCTAATCTCATGGGCTAAGTAGACATAGTCAAAAACATATGATAAGAAAGCATAGCTCAAAAGCTTTGACAAGCAGTCACAATCAATAAGATTGTGATAATATAACATTTAATGGTTCAATTTATTTTAAGTTTTCCGTTCTACAGGAAAGTTATAGAGCGAGTGAGGAGCTAAGCATGTATGCCTAACTAAGTAAAGAAGCGGGGTCTCTAAGAAAAATAAACACTCACATTCCCCCCCTAGGATATGTGAGGTCTCCTTATAACTCTGTAGCCTACTTTGGCATCGACATATGAAACCCCTAAGTTTTATTTAAGATGTTATTTATGCACAATATCATTTATGAATGCTCAAGGTTGTAGTCTCAAAGCAAAGCAGTGCTCCAAGGAATTCATGTACTTGTAAATTATGTGATATCCAGTGTTATCTATAATTTAGATTATCTAACTTAATAATGGGAAATGATTAAGCTCTCAATTGACATAGGCATATATATCTCTAAGTCCATTGAAAGTAATACTATAAGTGATCTATTTTTGGAAACTAGTAAATTAATTTAAGTTTATGTAAGTGACAAAATAATTTATATGTATAATGATGCAACATGAGACTAAACCTACACTAATCCTAAGCCACATAATTAATATTGGTTACTAGATTCAAGGCTTAAGGAGCTAATGGGGAAAGACAAAGGTTAAGGATTTGCTACACTTAAAGAGGTGAAAGATTTAGGTTCACTACTTCAGCTTATCTTAGGCAACTTGTAGTTGAAGGGTTCTAGTTTAATTGACCACTAAACTAACTAAGAACATCATTAGGAGGGTTCTAAGTATATGGGAGAGGGAAAGTTATAAGGGTACAAGTTCTAAGTTGACTTATAGTTGTAGGTGTACTAAAACATATAAGGAATCCAAAATCATACTAGTGATCATAGGAATGCTAAATCAAGGATTAGAGAGCATAAAGTAGAGGCTAGAAGCTAAAGGGAAAGATCACTATGTTTACATCTAAGTGTTAGCAATTTATCCTAATAGGTTCACATCCTATAAGGACAAGTGTGCTGAAGGCTAAATACACCTATGGGAAAGGTTTTCTACCACTTAAGATGACAATTAAATCAAGGCAAAGGATTCACCCCTACATCATCTCTCCTAATGTTGAGGCTTGAATCACAAGTTTACTAATTTATGCAAGGCATCTAACTACTCTAATTTAATATAATTCTAACATATCAAGTAACATGAAGGTTCAATAATGAAAATGCTTGCTGTCCAAGGAAGAAAATGCCTAAACATGCAAGCTATAACATAAGTAAAATCACATTTATGAAGGAAAACCCAAGTTGTCCAAATGATGTCCAAACACAAATATAATAGCAAATATGAAATTCTCATGTCATGAGGAGAAAAATGACATAAGTAGAACAAAATCGGACAACGTTGGAGAAATTAGGGTTTATTGAGACTCCTAATTTTGATTAAAAAGTGATTAAGAAAATTAATGTTGAAATTCTAAATTGAATTATACCAATGTGTTTGTCTCATTTTCGGAATAAAAGGACATGTAATTTCATATAATTTAAATGTGTATATCTAAGTTTATGAGGGAAATAAAAATTGCATTTCAAATAATTAATTAAAATTAAATAATTTTATTTAATCGTCAGCACAGGAAAAGGGGAGCGCTAAAATTGAGACCTGTCGACACGGAAAACAATGGCAAACATCAGCGTAGGATTTGGGGAGGATTGTCAGCATGGAATTCCATAGATGGCACTGACAGCGATTCAGACATGGTCCCTGAGCAGTCGATGAATCAATCAGAGGATGACACGCATGCATGCGAAAATACAGAGCGAACTGGGGAAGGCAGCGTTGTCCACGTGCAGTTCACATGGACGAACCGCACAGTGTTGCGGTTCGGCTGAACCACGCACTGTGCTTCATCCCCTGATGGAAACTTAGAATTCAAAAACTAGGGTTGGGCTATCTCTCAGGTCTGGTGGTCCCTCATGGCGAGCGACCCACCAATCGGAAACCCACACTGAGCACTTCCCAATGGTCCTAAAAGCCCTAAGCTAAATGGCCTCTAAATGAAAAGCCCTAACCTAATGTCGGCCAGCCTTAGGATTTACTGTGGAGGGGTAGATTCTAATCTATAGTGGGCAATAGAGCATGCCGACGGTGCCAAATGATTCCTTAGGTCAAGACCGACCCAAGGATACCGTCAACTTGCTATGGAGGAGGTAGGGAGGCTAGGATTGCATTAGGGTATGGCTTGACATTGTGCAGAATAGCTCAGGCCCAAACCCTTTTAGGTTCAATTAGCCACACCCGAGCTCAATCAAGCTCAGGGAAGGATACTACTGCTCTAAAATGCAATAACAAATCAAGAAAAGCAAAATTAGACTGAGGAATTGTTAGGGAGGGCATACTTGACTGCCAAGCTTTCCCAGTTCCAACAAGCTTCTAGAGGTTCCACGGTAGCTCCCAGCCTCACCTTAGAGTCTCAATGGAAAGAATGGGGGAATACATTTTGAATGGGGGGATATCAGAGGTTGGAAAGGGTGGGATCGTAGGCCATGCTACAATCCTTCAGCGTTCCAGCAGTCGTAGCTGATGGGCCAGGAACACGTACAGGAGACTGATCATGGTCATTGGATCCAAATCTTGATTCAACTGTTAGATCAGACGAGATGATCGTGCACTGTTGGATATCCCTTAAGTAACGATCGGTGGCTCAGATCAGCACGCACCGCTGTTTCGTACGATAGGGTCCCGCAGTAGATCATCATAGTTCGATTATTAGCTGTTGGAATAAATTATAATATATATAATAATTAATTTTAAATAAATATTAATTATTTAATTAGTTTAATACACTTAATTACTCAAAATTAAGTAATCAAATGGACTCTTAAAAATCCCAAAAATTCACTCTTAACTAATTAAGAGGTGAGTAACTCAAAAATGCCATCGAATTTTTTATTGGATGTCAATTTAATTATACTAATTTTTTGAGACATTATATATTATTAAAATATTCTGGAAATTTTGATGACTTCCAAACATTCTCGAAGTACCACCCCAAGATTATTTGGGGGTGAGGAGTCCAATGGTGACTCTTATTTTGATTCTGATGTCAAAATAAAATAGGTATCTTCAAAAATTTCAAATAATCAGGAATGTTCGTTAATCACAAATGATCTCTGAATCACACCAAATTTGAGGGGCTAGCTATTAATACTATGTAAGAGTAATATAAGTGAAATGGAGCTAATTGGGCTTCCCAATATCAAGAACAACACTAGGGTTATTAAAGACTCCTCTCTTTAAAAGAGGTGTCATCCTCGATGCCTAAACAAAATAAAATATGAAAATGCACGAAAGAAATATGAAAGAATGCAAACTACCAGATTAAGAAAAGAATAATGGGAACTTCTTTCGCATATCCTCTTCTTTTTCCCACATGGCTTCTTCAACTGAGTCGTTCAACCAGTGGATTTTAACCATAAGAATATTGCAGTTCCTCAATTGCTTGAGGTCTCATCCCAAATTTGATATAGGTTTAATGACATAAGTTAAATGGGGCTGCAGTTTGACTATAGGAATCCGAACTTGTTAACTTGGGTCAAGCAAGAACCTTCTCAATGATGAAATGTGAAACACATTACGCATGGCTGAAAAGTATTCAGGTAACTTCAATTTATATGCAGATGTTCCAACCTTTTCAATCACTTCAAAAGGTTCCACATATCTTGAACTCAGTTTTTCTGACACACTAAACCACTACACACAACCCATCGAACTAACTTTCAGATAATTATGCTCTCTAACTTGAAATTTGAACTGACGGTGACAAAAATCATGATATTTCTTTTATCTATCATGAGCAGCCAACATATTACGCTTAATTAGAAGAACCTTTCTGTTGGTCTCCTCGATCAAGTCAGAACCATAAATATGAGAATATCCTACCTCAGTCCAAGTAACAGGAGTAGTACACCTACTGTCATAAAGTACTTTATATATGGAGAAATGCCAATACTGAACAGAAAATAGTTATTGTAGGTGAACTCAACTAAAGCGAGGTGATTTTTTCATGATTCACCAAAATCAAGAACACATAGACATAGAAGATCTTGTTAGATCTGGTTAACTCTCTTAATTTGACCATTGCTTTGGGGATGAAAAATAGTACTCAAGGCTAAGTTGGTCCTTAGGTCTTATTGAATAGTAAACCAAAATCTAAAAGTAAATCTACTACCTCTATATGAAACAATATAGTTCAGTGTACCATGTAAATGGATGAACTCTTTGATGTAGAGCTTGGCTAGTTTCTCTACAAAATTGGTCTGACGGATCGAAAGGAAATGAGATGATTTTGTGAGTCTATTGATAATCACCCAAATTGCATCAGAACCATACTTACTCTTATGCAAGCCCATGATGAAATCCTTAGAAATATGGGGCCACTTCCATTCAAGGATTTCCAAGGGTTTGAGAAGTTCACTAGTCTTCTAATGCTTGATTTTAATCGAGGAACTAAAATGGCATTTGGAGATAAAAATAGTAGTGTCTCTCTTCATGCCAGACCACCAAAATTATTTCTTTAGATTCTGATACATCTTACCACTACCAGTATGGACAGTAACCAGAGTTATGGGCTTCTGATCAAATTTGCAACTGCAAACTTTTGGAAACCCATAACCTATTTTTCTGAAATATCACACTATCAACATCAAGATGCAGTTCAGATCTCTTCCTTCTAGCAATATCGAAAATAAGATTGGAATTGGTTAAAGAAATTCAATGCTATAAAAGATTGCTATAGAAAGAAAGTTTCTCTACAAGTAGGGATAAAACCAAAATTCTTTGTAGGCAAGCTTGGCCTAATGGCATCATTAATAAATGCTCGTGAAGCCAAGCGCCTAATTAGTAAGTGTTGCTTTGCTGCATTGGTAACTTTAATTGGTAAAGAGGAAGAAGAAAGAAATCCAATGGATACCCCTATCGTAAATGAGTTTCTAGATGTTTTTTCAGATGAATTACATGGACTACCTCCTATGAGAGAGATAGAATTCTTTATTGAGCTAATTCTAAGAACTTAGCCTAAATCCAAAGCTCTATATAGAATGGCACCAAAAGAACTTCAAGAACTTTGCAAATAGTTAAAAGAACTGTTAGAAAAAGGCTTTGTGCGCCCTAGCATGTCACCTTAGGGTGCTCCTATCCTTTTTGTTAAGAAGAAGGATGGATCCATGCGATTGTGTATAGATTATCGAGACCTCAATAAGGTGATGGTGAAGAACAAGTATCCTCTTTCAAGAATTGATGACTTTTTTGATGAAGTAGCTGAGCAAAAGTCTTTTCCAAAATTGACTTGAGAACAGGATATTATCAGATACAAGTTAAGGACAAAGTTATTCCTAAGACTGCATTTAGGACCTGTTATGGGCACTATGAGTTTCTTATCATGGCTTTTGAACTGACTAACGCCCCTTTTATTTTCATGGACCTAATGCAGCGCATTCTGAAGTCTTATCTCGATCAGTTTGTAATAGTCTTCATTGATGACATCCTAATTTATTCCAAGTTAGTTGATGATCACGAGGATCATCTCTGTGTTGTCCTAATTCTTTTAAGAGAGTATAAGTTGTATGCTAAGTTTTCGAAGTGTAAATTTTGGCTCAGTTCAGTGGCATTCCTAGGTCATGCAATAGATGCTGAAGGTATTGAAGTTGACCAAAACAAGATCTAAGCTGTACAAGAATGGGTTCAACCTAAATTTGTGACTGAAATCTGCAATTTTCTAGGACTTGTAGGATATTGCAGAAGATTTATTCATGGATTTTCCCTAATAGCATCTTTGTTAACTCAGTTGACTCGTAAAGAATTTCCCTTCATATGGAATCCTGCTTGTGAAGAAGAATTCTAGAAGTTGAAACAACTATTAACTTCTACACCAGTCTTAATATTACCTCAAGATGGCAGGAATTTTCAAGTTTATACGGATGCCTCTAAATTAGGACTAGGATGCGTCCTAATGCAAGATCGACATGTTATATCTTATGCTGCAAGGAAATTAAAACTGAGTGAGAGAAACTATCCTGTGCATGATTTAGAACTTGTAGGTGTAGTTTTCACTCTTAAAATTTGGAGACACTACTTCTATAGAATTAAGTGTGAAATGTTCACAGATCGTCAGAGTTTAAAGTACATCTTCACTCAAAAAGAACTTAGTTGTCGTCAGCATAGGTGGTTAGAACTAATTTGTGATTACAACTTAGAAATAATTTATCCTCCAGGTAAAGTTAATCTAATAGCTGATGCCCTAAGTTGCAAGGCAGATTTATCTTCATTCTGTTGCAATGATTCTTTGGTCAAGGACTTCAAAAGATTGAATATAGAGCTGATCAGATCTACTAATTTATGCAATTTGTTATGTACTATTCAGTTTGAGTCATCTTTTCGATTAAGGATAATTAAACCTCAGAAAGAAGATTCTTCTTATT
Organism: Gastrodia elata; assembly: GCA_016760335.1. Taxonomy (NCBI): domain Eukaryota; kingdom Viridiplantae; phylum Streptophyta; class Magnoliopsida; order Asparagales; family Orchidaceae; genus Gastrodia; species Gastrodia elata. The sequence goes on along the minus strand of CM028678.1, from coordinate 31,684,764 downwards.
CTTAATTAGTTTCAGATATTAAAAGTGGCAAGAGATACTTCTCTAATCTGACTTATATAGTTAATTAATTATTAGAATATTGAGGATGACACATCTTTTAAGAGGGGAAGTCTGTAACAACTCATCATTTTTTCTTGATTTTAGACATCCAAACTAGGTTAAAATAATCGCCATTAAACTCCTAATAGCATTAAGAGCCAACCCCTGAAATTTGGTTTGATTTGGAGATCGTTCATTTTTGATGAATATTTTAATATATATTTAATTAATTAGAAAATTAAATTGACTCGATTACATTTATAAGTTTCTCACCCCCAAATTATATAGAGGAGAATTTTTATGATTTATTGGAGCTCGTTTGATTGTCTAATTCTGATTAATTAAATAGATTAATATTTAAATATTTACTTACACGGATGACATTAGACCCATCGTCTGATTAGACGATGGGTCCAATCCAAGTCGTCTGCCTCACAATCCCGTGATCAGACGGCCCTTGTGTGAGACACTTTATGTCTCTACCGTGCATGATCATGTGCATATAAAGACGTAGGCTCGTACATGCGGCCCCCTCCCGCGGTGTATAGGCCTCCCCATGGGCTTGAAGCACTGCAATTTCTTCCTTTTTTTATTTCCAAGCTGAGGGAATGTCCAGGAGGCATCTTAAGTGCTGTGACTGTCGTCTTGACCTAACCCTAGTTTTGCAAGACAAACCCAAAGTAATTCCAAATTCCCACGTGATTATTTTTCATTTTCCTTTCTTTAATTTTGTTTTTCTATTTTGTTAGCTGTAGGACCTATTATCAAGCTCCAATCAAGCACGATTGAGCTCGATCTGATAGTGCGCTGTTAAATCATGCCTGTGTCCGAAATTAGGAATTATGGCATCACTGTTTAGGAGGTTAGAGGAGGAATCATGTGGTGATTTAGGTATTAGAGAGTAACAACCATATCTAATAGATCAGGAACCCAATCTAACATAGGTGCTATTATAGTACTTAATACTGGGTTAGTGAGTCTCAACCTGCCATTAAGCATTACAGAGAGCCAAGGGTCTCTAAGCAAATGGAAACCATTCCAACCATCCATAAATGGAAGTGAAAACACAGCACAAAATAGTAAAGTAAAATATCTAGAGTTAATTAAAGTTATACAAACATTTAGATGTAATGACACTAATCCTCATGGGATGCAAAAGTAAAAGGAAAGCTAAATTAAAGGTCTTCAATTAGCAACTACTGGATCTAATCTACCTTGGGTTCAAGATCTGCTCCAAGCTTCTGATCTATCATATTTGGTATTTAATACAGTATGGCACAACCAATAAAATAAAAATAAGTGATTACACTTAAAAAGATTAAGTACATTTTACGACAACTAGGTTATTTAATAGTGGATATCACATTAGCCATTTGCAATTGTCTAAGCGGAGCACAAAGTAGTAAAAAGGGAAAGTAAAGTAAGGTAAAGTAAATTACTGTAAGCAACAATCAAAAAGGCAAAAGTAGTAAAAAGAGGAAAGCTAGTGACAACTTGTATCAAATATGCAAGAAAAGCATATATAGCGATACTAACAAGTGAGTAATAAATACAATAAAAACTTTGTACAAATGGATAGAATAACAACCTTCTTAAGTATAAAAACATAAGAGGCTAGTAAGATAGTAAAATTAAAAGATATTGTTAACCTAAATGTTTAGATAATGTAAGTCAAGAGAATCCTATACTTTAAGTGTAGTTAGATGATGATTCCATAATTTATATATTAAATAAAGGAAAGTCTCATACAAATCCTTATTAGAAATAGCCCACCTTGATCAAATTCTGCTTATTTTCAGGTAAAATGTGAGCTCAGCAATTTCTAGGAGAATCTGAAGTATTTCTGCAAATTTTAGGAGAAAACCGCTGCAGCGCGCTATAGCGTGCTCCAGCGAGCCACAATACACTCTAGCAACTAGCATGCAGAAAGCACTAACCTAAGGGGATTTCTGAAATTTGGAGCGATTCTACTACGGCGTGCCACAGTAGGCAATAACGCATTGTAGCGGGTAAATTTTTGAAACTAAATCGTTACAGCGGGAGAGTTTTTAAGACTCAATTGCTATAGCGTGCTGCAGCAGATAAGTTTACGCACTTTAACTGCTACAACACGCTGCAGCGGGTGAGTTTTCAAAACTGATTTGCTACAGCGTGCTACAGCATGAGAGTTTTCAAAAACTTACCTGCTGCAGCGGGCAAATTTTTGGACTTAAAACTGCTACAGCGCGCTGCAGCGGGTGAGGTTTCAAAACTCAATCGCTACAGCGCGCTGCATCGCGCTACAGCAGACATCAAAATTCTGTCTTCTCAGGGCATTAATTGCGGCTGGGACATGACTCCTAGCCTGCTCCTTGTCTCCCAGCTGCCATATCTTCTGCAATAGAATATTTTTTTATGGGAAAAATGAGGGTTTTGAAATGATTTTGTGATTAAGAAATGAATAAGGAGATGTCATGTCATGCCTTAAGTGGGCTAAGCACTCATGATAGTAGTAATATGGAGGGAAAGAGGCAAAATTTGAATGCAATAAAGGAGATTGAATCCTCTATAAATGCAATTTTTCTTCACTAGAGAAGGGTTCCCAATTTTCCTTAAAAGTTCTAGTTTTTAGAAAGCTGCATAGAAGAAGAAGGAGACCTCTCCAATGGAGGTTGAAGAAGGCATTGCTAGAGGAGAGCAAAGTCAAGCTACACTAGGGAGATAAGGGAAAGAAAAAGAGGAAGAAGAGGAAGAGATCCAGAGAACCCCATTGAGGGATGTTCATCGTAACTTCTAAATCTTGCTTTCGAAGTTTTTTTGAGGATCATGAAAGGGTCTTCATCCTTATATGTTTTTCTTCTTATCTCAGCTGTAATGGAAGGCTAGACCCCCTTTGGGAGGGTTGGGCTGAATTTATTGTGATATGTAAGGGACTTAAATGAATGCTGAAGAACTTCCTCAAGCATTGAAATAAAAATCTGTGTTGAATGATTTAATAAGATCACTAAAAAATAATCATGTGGACTAAATGAAAATTATGTAAATTAATTATAACTATAAATATTAACACCTTAATTAACGTCTTGTGCTCCATAGCTCATTGCTTAATTCAGAGCTGGATATGCGTGCATTGGCACTTAGAACTATGTGAGAAGTTCTTTAGCCCAATCACACTATGCTCTAAGCTCAACTAAGAAGTTGAAGCATATGAGCTAAGACCAACTAACGGAGCTCTATTGCTCAGCATATGTGAAAGGAGGAAGAGGATTTATTGAGAGCTCATGGATGGTGTGACATAGTCCATGGAGCCTAATGAAACCATTTCCTTATCTGAACTGTGCATGATGCACGTGATCCTCATTAGTAGAATCAATTCTCATGAGATCATTTAACTAAAATAGTTATTTTAGCAACCAAATATAGGTAAACTGAGATGCCCTAAGTACGATCTCATCAGGATCTTTATGCTGAAATTGAACCCTAGTGTGTTCATTTCATGCACAAGATTTGAACTTATAATAATTAGAGGAAAACTCTAAGGAATGCAATGTGCACTTGATTACGACCATGAAAGAATGAGAAGTACTTGAGAAGTAATTCAACATAAGTCCCCATCAATTCACATGGAGGAAACCCAACTCTCCTCTCTAAATCAAACAATTTCTTAAATCTAAATTATTGCTTTAATAATGGAACCAACTCAAAAATAAATCATACAGTTTAAACATTATTGAATATAAATATACCTTAGTAACAAAACACACTATTCCCTGAGGACGATAAATCTCATAACTTACCTTCCAAATTATTACTTCAAACCACGTACACTTGCGTGCAAGTGCAGACGTGTATTCTACAGTCTGTCAATAGACATTAATTTTTGAATTTGAAGAATCTTTTAGTAAGACCTTCAAGTATCACAAGTCATAGAAATCAAGTAACTCAAGTAGTGTAGTAGTGAAACCATTAGTTTCTAAGTTAGAGTGTTCCATTATAATAGAAGTGTTAATAGTTAGTTTAAATAATTGTAGTATTAGTAAATATGATAGTATATTTGTTTGTAACATTTCAACTATATCTATAAATTTTCTTATCACATAAATAAAACTATAATCAATTTATTGTTTTTAAAATCTCATTTATTTATATATTATTATGTATCAATTGATTGAGATATTTGATGAATGGTTAAGTCAATTAAGGGAACTTGATTAGTCCCAATCATAGGATAGATAACTAAAGTAGATATTAACAGATATTATATGGCTTACAATTAACTTTGAACATCCTTACGAGCTGTAATGCCCTAAGACTAAATTCATGAATTTATTCATTAAATATATTATGCATAACTTAAACATATAACATTTACTTATTTATCAGAGGATTGTATGTGGGGCCAATATAGTGCATGCCAATCCAATTATCTAAGAGAGTTGTATGTGAGGCCAATATGGTGCCTACTAATCCAGTTATCTAAAAAATTGTATGAGTGGCCAATATAGTGCCTGTCAATCCAATTTTCTGAAAGATTGTATATGGGGCCAATATAATGATTTCCAATCTTGTTATTTGGAGGATTGTATGTGGGGAAAATATGGTGCCTACCAATCTGATTATCTGAAAGATAAATAAATAGCATTTTCATATTACAGTCCTTTGTGACTGTATTTACAATTTTTTCAGTCCATGAGACTGAGATTTTCTTACTTACATATATATTGTATACTTGCATTTACATCTTTCTTACTTACTTTATGTAGTGTAGTTCAACTTATACGTTCATTTTCCTTACACTACTTTACTTACTTAGCATATGTCCTTTGTACATACTTATATTGTTTGTTGCACACTTGTCTTTATAACTGTACCTACTTTTTCTTACTTTTATATTTGATGTAGGTTGTGTACCAGCTTTTCCTTTTTTACTACTTTTTCTTTTTTATTTGTTACTTACAGTCACTTTCTATACTTTCCTTTTTTACTGATTTGTGCTATGCTTAAATAATTATAAATGGCTAATGTAATATCAACTTAATCTAAAATAACTTAGTTGCCCTAAAATGTACTTGGACTTTTTAAGTCAAATCACTTATTTTTATTTTATTGGCTCTGCCTTACCATCTTAAATACCAAATATAGTAGATCATGAGCTTGGAGTGGACCTTGAACTTGAGGTAGATCAGGTCCAGTAGCTGCTGATTGAAGACCTTTTCTTTTTACTGTCTTCTCTTTATTTAGCATCCCATGAGGATGAGTGTCATTACGTCAATGTTTGTATAACTTTTATTAAACTCGGGATGTTTTACTTTACTATTCTATGATGAGCTTTTATATTATTTTCTAGATGGCTAGAATGGTATATATCTATATTATATTATGCATCTAGTTTTCCTCCTTTGAGACCCTAGGCTCCCTGTAGTGTTTAATAGTGGTTAAGATTTACTAACCTAGTATTAAGTACTACAATAACACCTAATGTTGGATTGGATTTCATGATCTAATATTAGGGTCGTTACAGGAACCCCACATGCTCAAATTATCATGGGATGATGATGAAGTAGGCACCAAAACCCCCATTGGGTGTATCCTATGTCGAGCCAGTTTGGCTAACACAGTAAACCCGAGTGGCCATTTGTTGATCGAGTAAGGTCTTGATGATTGACGACATTGGTCAAAGGGCTTTTGGTGCCAATCAATGCATTTGGTCCTTATGATCATTTAGGTATATGGCTCATCACTTAAGGTGGCAAAAATATCCTAAATTAGCAGTGAATGTTCGCTTTAATTAGGTGATGCTACTGGGTTGAAGAATAATCCCGAGCCAGGTTAGTTCATGACCCACACCATTCAATGGAAAGGAATACCAATCATATATTCCCTAACCTGTTAGGGCCTTCCATCCAATCACGGGAGCGATCTAGGCCGTAGGATCCACTGGCAGATCCAATGGCAGATCCGTGGTTCTGCAGATCTGGATCCTAGCCGTTGCATCCACGGGATGAACGGTGAGATGGAGTAGGGTTCCGCTGTTGCGTGAACCGGGCACCGCAGTAGATCACCCGTGGTCCACACAGTGGATCCTAGATGGGTAAAATTGTTTAGGGTATATTTATAATTATTAATTGTTGGGATCCCTTATGTGTAATTATCCCAATTTACTTTAAATTGAATTATGGTCCAAATGACTTCCAAAAATTCATTTAAGGTCATGGCATGGCCTAGCAACTGTGAATTTAGCTGATTAGGGTTATCCTAATCGGCTAAGTGTCAGGATGAAGGATCAGAGACGACGGCACAGTGCAGGCCTGGAAAGCCCATGAACCTCGCGGTGCGATAGTCCCGGGACGTTCAGGCCTCGGCCGACCCGCATCTTTTGGATATGGCCCGAGCTCGTGTAATATTAATAATAGTAATTAGAAATATTTTCCTTAAGGAAAATTATCCAATTATATAAATCATCAGGAAATTTAAGTAGTAAAATGCAAATAAAGTTAATGGCATAACTTTTGATCTACTGATCCAAGCCCTATGAAATTAAACATCAAATTGTTCAGAAAAACACAAGAAATCAGAATATAAAATAATATTGCACATTTAATGGCTAGATTTTATGATTTTGCCTATTTACTCCAGAACTTAATTAGGGTTTATTAGCATGTATACTTGCCATTTCTCTTGATCTAAGTGTCATTATATGTATAATCCCTTATAGAATGCATGTACTAGGTGGTTTAATTTTTTGATTTGTATATTTGTAATTATGCCCTAATCTGGGAAAAGCATGATTAGTAAAAATTAGGGTTTATTGTTAATTAAAATTAGCAAACATAATCTCTGGTTATTCACATGGTTAAATAGAATATATTTGCCAAGTTTTATTAATTTTCAATGGTTGGATTTGTAATTAAGTGCTAATCTATTTTGCTTAATTTAGGATTTGATTAGCCTTAATTACTTTCTTTTTATATAAATTTAGGTTCATATGCTTCAATAATAATGGAATATATGTTAGAGAACTCCCATACTTATTTGGGCACTTGATTTAATTAATTTGATACTAAATTAATACTTGAACCTAAAGAGCTTAATAATAGATTAAGTAATTAATATTTAATCCAAATCTTGAAATAGCCATCAATAATACACCAATAAATCATTAATTTGTCATTGAACCATAAACTAAACAAGTAATTATTTGGTTAAGTTTGGGTTTAAATCCTAACTTACCCCTAATATGATCTAAATCCTTATTCACTTTAATTAAAATAGTTCAATCGAAAGATAAATCAATTTGCATAATTCCAATAATATACCCTAATTTGGCATTGATCTTAAATCATTGAACTAAAAGTGTTAAGATCCTTAAGGAACTTATGTGATTTCAATTTTAACTTAGTGCTTTAACTTTTTGATTTTCTCTTATATAAGATCCTTAGCATATAATGAATCATAAAACTATATTGATTAGAAAGATGATCATTTCCTAATAATGTACATGATTGAATCCCATGATTGTAGTTTAGGTGGAGATCAGATGGGTTTATCCAACTGATCTGATCAAATCAAATCAAAATAATATATGAGTTGTGAAATCAGTAAAATTTATAGAGTCTAGATCTTTCTTTATGATTGAAGTGCAAGATCATTATAATATTGCCTTTGTATAAATAACTCAATAATTGTTAAGCTATATTAATAAATATTTTATTGAGGTAGGAAGATCTAATTGCTTATACATTGAGGTAGGAACTTAGATGATACTTATTGACTTTAGATGCTTGATCTTAGACCCTTGTGGTTGGATCACCTAAGAACTTAGCATGAGATTCTCCCATATGGTAGTAACCTAAAATTTAATGATCTTTAGGTCACATCCTTGGAACCTTGTGTAGGATCCATTCCAATAGAGTAAGGATTCTTTAGTTTGATAATCCTTATTTATTAAAAATATTTGTTGAAATTAGATTGTCAATAGGATGTGATAATGTATATCCATAGTGCTGAATCATTTCAGCAAAAACCTAGAATTGGATGAGTCACTCTAAGTAGAATTGTAGAGTGTCAGTGTTATCGCATGTGATTGGATAAGTACAGTCTAGCTTAGAGTAAATTTTCTAAGCCTAAGTGTACTATAATTAGGAAACTTGAATACTTAGTTTGAGAGAATAAACTATGACCGGGTTATGCCCCTTATCGTCATGCATTTTGATAAGTACAGTTAAAAAAACAAAGTATCTCAAGTCATCCTTCTTAGAACACTAAGTATGCTTGTAATTAGAGTATTTAACAGCTTAGTTTCAGAGAATAAAATGTGACTGGGTTCTACCCCTTATAGTTGTGTGCTTCGATAAGTGTAGTTAAGCAAACTTAGTGTTAAATTCACCTTTCTTGGAAACTTACCAACTATTTGTATACAACCCCTTTTGCTAATTACTTTAAATATAATCTTAACTAAGATCACTCAATAAATTAGGATGAGGAGTCAAAATTGATTTAGATGAATTCTGCATAATATAGATAAATGGAATCAGTATTTGATATTGAATTGATTTCTGAATTTTGATGATTTATAACATACCATCATTAAAGCCTTGAAATATCATAATTGCATAAGTTGTGTCAGCTTTAGTGGAGCTCTTGGCTCACCTAAGGACTCCATTAATGGAGCGTTCGCTCACCTAGGAACTTATGGGGTGTCATGAGACACTAAATCAGCATATCAGTGGTATACCATTCTGTGGCATATTTAGATGCATAATTATGAATTCAGTGGCATACAACATAGTTTTAAATCAGCATTTATTCAGTTTTTGATTGTTTACTATTTCACCTAAATTTCAGCAGTTAGTTGCAGTTTTAGATTTATTCACTATTTTCTCTACATTCAGCATTCAGTTTACAGTTTCAGTTTACTTTACTTTCAAATTTACAATATTTTGAGCTTTCAGCTATTTTATTTTCTTTTCTACAATTTTGTTTAAACTATTTAAATATTAAGTAGTAGATAATTATAAACTATTAGAGTAGTTTTTGATGTGCTAGACTTATTATCTAACATATGGTACTTTCATAATCTGACCATTTGTTAGATCCTGAGCAGTTTATGGAGCCAGATCAGGTGGATACTCAAAAGATCCAAGAGGTGTTTGTGGAGCATTAGTGGACTCTTCTCCAGCCTTTATTTTTTATTTAGTTATTTTCAGTTCAGTACTTAGATTTTATTTTATATTTTAATAAACTGTTGGAATAACTCTAGATGTATTATATTTTCTTTTTCTGAGATGAATGTTTAATTTAGCTTTTGTGATGAATGTTTCTGGATGTATGTTTTAACTTATGTACTTTATTTTTACTTATACTTATACTTAGTATTGTGATATGATCAAAATATTCATAAAATGCTAGTATTCGTATAATTTGGATCCTATTTGTATTCATAATTCAATATACATGAGTACCTTATCTAATACTTAAGATAAGGATACTACACTTATCTTAAGGATTAGTACTCAGCTTTCTTCCCTAGAGGTTGAGTCTCAATAGCTCTTGTGCTCAGTAGGTTATTCAGGAAAGTTGTGAAATCTTCTCGAGTAACGCACCACTATGCGGCCAATTGTTATTCCTTAAACTAATTGCGCGTGGTTACGGGATGGGGCACTATAGTTGGTATCAGAGAAGTATCACAAAGTGTCAAATAAGAAAAGTATTCCTATCTACTTTATGATCCATTCTCTGGAGCAGTTATGATCACAATCACTAAGTGTAAGAAAAAGCAATATCCACAACTTCATCAAGTCAAGTCTCAGAAATGGAAACTAAGAATGTCTAGATAAGATACCTTAGGATTTAAATGAACATTATAAGGTATTTAAAAGTAAAATACAAATAGTAAGCGACCTCTTAGGATCTGAACGGACTTTAAAGAAGTAAAATATGCAAGTAAAGTATCTATCTGTGAGATAAGTGTAAAACCAGAAAACAAACAATTGACTAAAATTTTAGAAAATGGAATATCAACAGTTCGAGTACTACTACTACCTTAGATTATTTGATGAGTATTGGGTGGATGATTTCTAAGATGGTAAAGTCTATGGAAGAATTTTTGAAGGAGTGTCTCTTTGCGGAATAGAGGTACAGACTAAATCTTAGTTTGCTCGACCTTCAGAGGGACCGGTCTCCTTATCCTTGCCAAGGAAGGGTTGGACTGAGTGACCACTACTTTCTGAAAGATGGCTTGTCTAGATGATTACCACCTTTAGATTCAGGGGACTCTACCTGGAGGTTCAGCTGATAGGTGGTGGTGTTGGACTTATAGAAAGCTCTCAAGGAAGCATCGAGTAGTCTCATAAAATGATTTTTATGCTACTTTTAGGGCAGAATATTGTAGTTGATGTTCTTAAGTCATCTCTTGTATCTTGTTTTTGTATTAGCTATCCTTTTTGTCTATCGATGTAAGTTCTCATTTGAGAAAGTGATTGAAATAAAGAGTGGATTTTTATTTTTTGCTGAATTCATGCTTCAAGATATTATAATCATGAATCCTAGTTCCCCCTCAGCATCTACACTAATCAAGAATACAGTTGTAACAACCCTAGTGTTGTTAACCATTAATTATTGACCAAATTGACTTTAATCCTTTTCCATTACCCTTATAATAGTGTTAAGAGTCCCCACAACAAATTTCATGCAATTTGGAGACTATTTGACAATTTCCAATATTTTTTGATTTCTTGATAATTTTGAAAATGTCTAATTTATTTAGATCTCAGAAGCAAAAATAGAGTCAGTCATTGAACTCATCACACCCAAATTAGCTAGAGGTGGTATTTTGGAAGTGTTTGGGTGTCTTCAAATTTTTTGCAAATATTTTAATATTATTTTAATACCCAGAAAATAATGATAATTAAATATACCTCCAATCAAAAATCCAATTGCATTTTTGAGTTCCTCACCCCTCAATTAGGTAAGGGTGCAAGTTTGGGATTTTTCAGAGTCCGTTTGGGTATTCAAATTTGAGTAAATAATTGTGTTTAATTTAATTAAGTAAACATTTGTTTTAAATTAAATAATAAATATATTAATTTTAATTAATCAAACGGTCATATATGAGATGACAAAAATTTACAGTAAAGGTTTGATCCCAGAACAGCGAATCAGCACCATCTGAACTGTCCCCTCTCCTTTATACTAGATCTAACAGCCTGCGTTTATTCAAGTAAATCTGATCGTCGGATCTGCTCTTTTGATCTGACGGTCCTAATGGAGGTATTGTACTTCTCCTTTGAACTACCTACTATCGTACCCTGCCACATAGGAGTGGGTGTACATATTCTCAGTCGCAACTCTAAGGTAGATGAGCTCTAGGGTATGCAGATTTCAATTCCATTTTCTCCCAAGCAAGCGTCCTAGAGCTCTCGGAGTCAAAGTTTCTTCTCCTATGGTAGTTTGAAGATTAGCATCAGCTAATCTTCTCTTTTTTGATGAATCAAAACTATAGGGACCTTCAGGTACATCATTTCTTCACCCTTATTTCATTTAGTTTGCTTTGTATAAGGATCTGTACTTCGTATTATCAAATCCTTTTTCTTTTTATTTGGAAATCGCTCCGAGATTTAACTTGTGCTTGACAAACCTCTGCCCTAATTTAATTAGGGCTAAGTATGGTGGGTAGTCGAGGTGAGCTTAGGTATGGAAATAGGTGTCATTCTATAGAACTAAGGCCCCATTGAACGGTGGGCGGGTTTGGAAGTGAGGAGATCAAGATTTATGCCGATACCCAACCCTAGTCCTGCTCCCGTAATGCATTGGGATGAATGGTCAACCCTTCTTGAAGCATTCATGGTTTACGATTAATCCTTGGCCGAGCCGATCCAACTCTACTCGACCGTTCTGCTGCAAACTTTCTAACGTCCTATCTCTATTTGACAGACATCGCCCTTACGGGCTGACTTGTGTTAAAGGCGGCATTTATAAATTTGTGCAATGATGGCTAAAAGTTGTCATTTCTCAATTTCTACACTACCTCAAATTCTGCACCGCCTAAAAAGAAATTTTGTATTAACTGCAGAATTTTGATTAAACGGAAATCTGTGTTTAATCTAAGTGCACTTAAATTATGTTTCAATTCTTCATTTAATTATAACTTGCAAACTACTTAACCAACATATGCGATATAGTGTACCATTTCGATCGCAAAAATGTGTAGATTAATAATATGCCATTTAATTTCTACGATAATTATCCTATTTAATCATTATTTTAGATTAATTAATTAATTGCAATTTAATTCCAATTTTTGTATGTGACATAAATTGATCATTTGATGTCTGAACTTGTTGATTAAATAGTCAATTTCACTTACAAAAATATATAGGATAATATTATGAAATCAAATTTATATTTTGAAACCTAAATTCTTTAATGATATTTTAACCCTAATTAGGAGTCCTCCCAAACCCTAAAATCCCAAAGTTGTCTAAATTTGACCTAGTTAGTATCATTCTTCTACTTATGCTATAAGGATTCTATTGATAAGTATATCGTTCCATTTGGACAACAATTGGATATTTTAGGTATTTGACTCCATAAATAAGGTAATTTTCCAACTGCATATTTTTCATTTTATGCTTATTTTAGGTGCATTGAACCTTAGGAATTATAGAAGTGCTATTAGAGTGAATTGAATTGAATGAATTACATATGATCTCAAAAGTTAAATTATTTCCAATTACTGTTGATAGCTTTCAAAATTATGTAGTGTTATAAATTTAGAAAGACTATTGCATGGCATATTCTAAATACAATTCTTCCAAGTATTTTTGTATACTTTATGTGGAGTTTCAGATCTTAACTTGAATGAATTGTCATTTAGATCTTAGATAACATATTCCGTGATTTTATATTATAAATTGCATGCATCCTTGTCATGTATTATTTCCAAATTGAACTATTGCCCTATGATATGATCGATCTTAATATTAAATCTTTAATACTAGCCATTTCAATTAGTTCTTTAGTAAGTAGAAGACTTGTATTTTAATACCATGTCTTATTTCATTAATAGAATCAAATATAACTAGTATCCAATTATTAAATTTGAATCTCAAGTTCTCATTTTCTTAAGTTCTCAGTTCTCTTTTAAGTTCTTTAATACTTGAATTAAGAATTCTTTAGCTATTCATTGTAATCAAATTGTCCTATAGAATTCCTAATCTATAAACTTTAGTAAATAAGGAGTTTGTAGTTACTAATTTCATCTTCCCATACATTTAAATATTTTTTATCATTTGATCCTAGTTAAGTTAGTGGCTAGTTTGATTTGAAACCCTTCCATTTCTAAGATAATTAGATGAAGCTAGTAGATTATTCATTAGTCTCATCTTCTCTTAATTTAGTAAACTATTAGTTTTACTCTTCCTTACTAGTTCCCTAAACTTTAACCATTAATCTAATTGATTTAATTAGTTTAGGACTAGTATAGAATGATTTCCAATTACTTGAATATAATTATAAATTATTTTGTCACCTCATAAGTTTAATTAAAACCAAATTTCTTTTACTTCTACTATTTCCTTAAATTAACTTGAAAATCAATATCTACAAGTCAATTAGGAGCTCAATTAGCTCCAATCATTAAGTAGATCATTAAAATTAGATAACTCTGGATATCACATAATTTACAATTATTTGAATTTTCTTGAATCATACATATAAGATTTTGTGTATGAATAAAACTTTCATAAAATTAAAAGGGGTTGGTACTATTGGTGGTTAGCCTAGGGCAAGCTAAGTTGGTGATATAAGGATATCTCACATTATCAGCGGGTTAATGTAAGTGTTTATTTTGAAACCCCACTTTTCTTTACTAGTTAGGCAGACGTGCTTAACTCCTCCTTCCATTCTGTATGAGCCTGCAGAATGTGACTTTTCATAAAATAGCCTTAACAACTAATATATGAGTCTTTTACAGTCTTATTGATTGTAAGATCTCATCATAGCCTTTTAGCTATATTTCTATTGTATAGTTCTAGACTATACATTCTTAGTCCAAAAGACTAAGATTCTTCTTCTCTTATTATATTTTACACTTTCTATTTCCTGTATTGTGCTTTACTTACATGTCATATAGAATGCAGTGTATATTATTTTAATTTCATTTAAATACTTCACTACTTTTCTTTTGCTTACTTAGCATAATTTTATTTGAACATATACATGTTTCATTTCTTCTACTTTTAAATGCACTTTAGTAGTTTCTAGCCTCTTTTCGGATGCTTTTTTCTTTACCTTTTTGGTTGCAAGCTAGAAAGATAAGACATGTGAGTACTCTTACTTATCTTATTTTCAACTGTTCTTCTTTACAGTTATAATTACTTTCCTTCCTTACTTTAATGCTTTCAAATGCTCCTTTGCTATTTAAATTATAAATTAGTGTGATATCCAAAAGAACTTAAATGTTAGCCAATTTTAAATTGTGCTTAGACTATATAGTCTAACTATTCTTTTTCTTTTCTTGGCTTTTTCCTATCATATTTAAGTACCCAAATATGATAGATCAAGAGCAGTATTATTCAGGTGGAGCTGGACCTAGCACCTGAAGAGATTTTATAAAGAAATTGCTTCTGCTTATTTCCTTTCACTACTTGCACTTTTAATTCATGTGAGAGAGTGACTTATTTACTTTTAACTCTTTCATTTTAATATGCATGTAATCACTTAACTTAAACTGCTTGTGATGTTTTTACTTATATTTATGTTGAACTTACTTGTTTTAAAACTGCTATGATTGAATGAGTGGATAAATACTACATGTTTGTATACACTTGTTGTATATTTTTCTACATGCTACCTACATGCTTTCATTGCAAACTATATTTTAACTTAACAGCTGCTCATAAAAATACTTGGCCAACTTAGCATCTAGTATTTGATTAGTTTTCCTTCTAACTAGATATTAAATGCTAAAGTAACGCTCCAATGTTGGGTTAATCTGCTATCCGATATTGGGGCTGTTATAGTTGGTATTAGAGCCAAGGTTGTGTTTAAGTTAAAAAGAGATATCCACTCATCCAAGACAACAACACAGAAAGGTAAAAATATTAAAGAAATGTCACCTTTGGAAAGTGAACGAACTTCCAATTCAATAATTCAATTAAATCTTACTTGAACTTTAATAACTAACTCTTAGATGGAGAATCTAGAGTTAGAATTAAAACAATTTTCTAGAGCATTCTTTCAGTACTGGGAAGATGACTATTGGTACGGCACAATGTATGGATATATCTACTATGGAATCTCAATACTTGGAGGTGAAGAGTTGGATAAAATCTTAAAGTATTGTGTGTTCAAGGGAGATTGCATCCCTCAATTAGCAAGAGACTGGCTCTCATGGGTCTCGGACACTTTTACAGCCATTCAATGCCCCGACCACATACGCCTTCAAATGTTGAAAGAGTTCTTCGACAACAATGCTGAAGAATGGTGGGTTCATGCCCACAGTTTTCTCATTAAAGCTAGTAGACGCCTATATCAACCTCCTCTTTATTCTGATTTTGAATTAATGTTCTAAAATAAATTTTGTAAATGAATTTCTAATTTCTCTTTTATGTTGTAGCAGCTTGTATATTATAGCTTGTACATTGTGACTTCTACTTCCTTTTACTTTTATGTACTTCTCTTATGTACTTTAATCTTGTATATTTTAATGTGAAAAATTTCTTGTCCCAATTTTTGAACTTTTCTTTATCTTAATTTTATAGAATGAATCCAGATCATGAAGATCCCACTTTCTCCATAGTTAAAGCTGCTGATCTGTCTATCCCATCTCTAAATGAAGAGATGAGATAGATGTTGGGAATGTTTAAAATAATGATAGAAGCTCTAATGAGAGCTACTGAGAGGATGGCTTCAACAAGTACCCCCTCCCACCCATCTCGAATTCTTCCACCATCTTCTCCTAATCCACAACAATCATCCCAAGTTCCATTTTGAACTCACTCAACCCCACTTGAAGTTCCTGCCCCAACTTCAAAGGTAGCTACTCTTGCACTACTACCTACTTTAGGTCCGATTGTGGATGCCTTTCTCCTAGCTTTCACTCGCTTAAGTCCCCCCACTATCAATTGCTCTGCTTCACCCATGGAAGAAACTGATTGGTTTAAATTAGTGGAGAAACTCTTGGCAAGCATTAAATATCCTGGAGCAAGTGTATCCATTTGGCTACTCATCTTTTTCATGAGGAAGCTGAATACTGGTGGGACAGCAAGCTCAAGGCCCGCTTTTCTGACACATGTGTGGAAGATATTCCTTGGGAAGAGTTTGAGCATGTTTTTCGTACTTAATTTACCCCTCCTTCCACACAAACTATAATTGAGGACGACTTCATTCAACTAGCATAAGGAAATTGTTCTGTACATGACTATGAGATGGAATTCAAAAAACTATCTCACTTTGCACCTGATCTAGTTTGCACAGAAGTGGCTAGATACAGTAGATTTTAGAAAGGCTTAAAGAATTCTATTAAAAAGTATTTGGTGTCCTTACATCATGACAATTTCCCTAAGTTATTGGAAGGTGCTAAAATGTTAGAGCACCATCAAGTTCAATTTGAGATGCAAAAGTGCTCTCATTTCCAACCTCCCTGATCTCAGCCATTTAAGAGGAATCGTCCTCAAGGCCCTAAAGTTTTTAATAATGCATAGAATAAAAGTAAACAAGGTGGACCAGCCTCCAATTATAATAGGCCACACCCATACCGGAAGTGTTACCACACTGGTAACTAGTGTTATATTTATGGCAGGGTCAACTACTGCTACCAAGATTGTCATGCTAATTGGACAGTCTATATAATAATCGATCATCGACAGTCAGCCCAGAATCCAACTCCTTATAATTGACAAGCACCGCTTCATGCACTCGTGCCTTCTTCATCTAGTGGGAATGCTCATATTCAGAAAAGAGCGCCCTCATAAGCACAAAGGCAAGGTCAGAGAGTTCTTACTAACAAAGGCAAGGCAATTTCACAATCTCAAGTTGTACCCAGAGTGTACGCACTTTTTTCTTCTATTGCTAAAGAAGAAAGCGACATAGTAACCGGTACGTCCTACATTTGATTTTCTTTACTTCATCTTTTCAATTTCAATGCATTCATTTCCTAAGTTACTTGCTTCAAACTTCATAAACTATACTTAAAATTATTTTCCTATATTTTTTGCTATAGGAACATTAAGTATTAAGAATCAAGTTTACAAAACACTCTTTTATATGGGTGCTAGTCACTCCTTCATATCAGAGAATTTTACATCTTCCATGAACTTTCAATATTTCAATCTAGGTAATACCTTGAGAGTACAAATTCCATCATGTGCTGAAATGTCAGCAAAAAGATTCTGTTTGGTAGACATCCCAATCAGTAATCAATTATTTCCCTCCAAAGTTATCAATATACCTATCAAATATTTTGACATAATCTTAGGAATGGATTGGTTAAAAAAAATTAAATGCAGTTATAGATTGTTTTAGAAAAAGAGTTTCCCTCATGGTAGAAAGAAAGCCCGAGGTCTTCATAAGCAAACTTGGCCTAATTACATCATTAATAAATGCACATAAGGACAAATGACTTATTAATAAAGGTTGTTACGCCATATTAGTATCCCTTATTGGTGAAGAAAAAGATGATAGAAATCCTATGGATACCCCAGTAGTTAGAAAGTTCATAGATCTATTCTTAAAATATTTACCTGGGCTACCTCCTATGCGTGAGGTAGAATTTTTAATTGATCTGATTCCAAGGACTCAACCTAAGTCAAGAACTCTATATATGATGGCACCTAAAGAACTTCAAGAACTCAAAGAGCATATATAAGAATTATTAGAAAGAGGTTTTGTGTGCCCTAGCATGTCACCTTAGGGAGCTCCTATCCTTTTCTTCAAGAAGAAGGATGGATCCATGCGGATGTGTATAGACTACTGTGAGCTTAATAAGGTGACAGTGAAGAACAAGTATCCTCTTCAAAGAATACATTATTTGCTTGACCAACTTGCAGGAGCAAAAGTCCTTGCTAAGATTGACTTGAGAATAGGACATTATCAGATTTGAGTTTAAGGTAAAGATATTCCTAACACTGCATTTAGGACCCAATATGGGCATTATAAATTTCAAGTTATGTCTTTTGGACTGACAAATGCTCCTTCTATCTTCATGGACCTAATGCAGCATATTCTAAAGCCTTACCTCGATCAATTCGTCATAGATTTCATCAATGACATCCTAATATACTTCAAGTAAACTGCTGAGAATGAAGAACATCTCCGTGCTATCCTAATCTTATTAAGAGAGTTTAACCTATATGCTAAGTTTTTGAAGTGTTAGTTTTGGCTCAACTATGTGGCATTTTTAGGTCATGTAATTGATGCTGAAGGCATCAAAGTTGACCAAATAAAGATCCAAGCTATACAAGAGTGGGTTCAACCTAAATCAGTAACTAAAATCCATAGTTTTCTAGGAATTGCTGGATATTATAGAAGATTTGTTCCTAGATTTTCCCAAATACCAGCTTCGTTAACTCAGTTTACACGTAAAGAAGTTTCTTTCATTTGGAACACAACTTGTGATGAAGCATTTCATAAACTAAAATAGTTGTTATCTTTAGCACCAGTGTTAATGCTGCCTCAAGAATTCAAAGATTATCAAGTTTACACTGATGCCTCTAAGGTAGGACTAGGATTTGTTCTAATGCAAGACGATCATGTTATAGCTTATGCCTCTATAGAACTTAAGCCAAATGAGAAGAATTATACTGTGCATGATCTAGAACTTGCAGGGGTGGTTTTTGCTTTTAAAATTTGGAGACACTACCTGTATGGAGTTAAGTGTGTGACGTTTACTGATCATCAAAATCTAAAGTATATCATCACTCAAGAAAAACTTAACTACCGACAGCGTAGGTGGCTAGAATTAATATGCGATTACGACTTAGAAATTTTGTATCATCAAGGTAAAGCCAATGTAGTAGCAGATGCCCTAAGTCATAATGCAATTTTATCTTTACTCTATTGCAATGATTCTTTGATCAATAACTTTGGAAGATTAAATCTTGAGCCAATCAGATCTGTTGATTTGTGCACTTTACTATCTACTATTCAGTCCAAGTCATCCCTGAGGTCAAGGATAGTTGAAGCCCAAAAAGAATATTCTTTTTATTCTGATCTTATTTTAGATATTGCTAGTGGTAAGAGATCTGAATTACATCTTGATATTAAATGTGTAATTTTCCAAAAGTCTAGGCTATGGATTCCTAAGAGCTTGCAGCTATAAATACTATCTGAAGCCCATAACTCTGGCTATACTATGCACCCTGATAGCAGTAAGATGTATCAGCATCTCAAGAAACTATTTTGGTGGTCTGGAATGAAGCAGGATATAGCTATTTTCATTTTCAACTGCCATCCATATTCTTTGGTCAAGGACAAACACCAAAAGCTTGATGGATTTCTTAAACCCTTAGACATTCCTGAATGAAAATGGTACAATATTTCTATGGATTTCATAGTATGTTTGCCTAAGAGTAGATCTGGTTCTAACTCAATTTGGGTGATGGTCGACAGACTCACCAAAGCAACTCATTTTCTTTCCCATTCATTAGACAGATCCTGTTGAGAAGCTAGCTAAGATTACCTTAAGGAGATCATTTGTTTACATGGTACGCCTAACTGTATAGTTTCTGAAAGAGATAGTAGATTCACTTTTAGATTTTGGTCCGCTGTTCAGCAAGACTTAGGAATAAATTTAGCATTGAGTACTGCTTTCCATCCCCAAACAAATGGTCAAACTGAATATGTCAATCAAATCTTTGAGGATCTTCTACATCTTTGTGTAATTGATTTCGGTTGATCATGGGAAGATCACCTAGCATTGGTGGAGTTTGCTTACAATAATAATTATAAGTATAGTATTGCTATGGCTCCTTATGAAGCTCTTTATGGAAGGAGGTGTACTACTCGTAATGCATGGACTGAAGTAGGAGACTCATAATTTTATGGTTCAGAATTGATATAAGAAACAACTAAGAAAGTTCAACTGATTAAACACAATATGATGGCAGCTCAAGATAAGCAAAAGAAATATCATGATGCTCATCATCATTAGTTAGAATTTAAAGTGGGTGATTGAGCTTATCTGAAAGTAAGTCCAATGAGAGGTGTGCAAAGGTTCGGTGTGTTTGGAAAGCTAAGTTCAAGGTACTTAGGATCCTTCAAAGTGATAGAGAGAGTTGGAACATCTATGTACAAGTTAGAGTTGCCTGAAGACTTCTCAACTATTCATAATGTATTTCATGTCTCATCACTAAGTAGGTGTTTGCTAGATCCAAGTTAGCAAGTTCAGATTCCAACAATCAAGTTGTAGCCTAATCTGCCTATCATTATAAAGTCTATTGCAATTCTGGGGAGAGATCTTAAACAGTTAAGAAATTACAATATTTCTATGATCAAAATCTAGTGGCAGAATCATTCAGAAAAAGAAAAAGTCACATGGAAAAAAGAAGAGGATATGCAAAAAAAATTACCATAATTCTTTCAATAATTTGGTAACCTTAGTTTTTTCATTTTCATTTTTGTTTCACTTAGACTTCCTCCTTATAATAGCATTTCCATATTTTAATTGTTGTGTGTCGAGGGCAACACTCTTTTTAAGGAGGGGAGTCTGAAACAACCCTAGTGTTGTCACCCATTAATTAGTGGCCAAATTGACTTTAATCCTTTTACATTACTCTTATAATAGTGTTAAGAGTCTCCACCTCAAATTTCATTCAATTTGGAGACCGTTTGACAATTTTCAACATTTCCTAATTTCTCGATAATTCTGAAAATGTCTAATTTATTTAGACCTCAGAATCAAAAATGGAGTCCACCATTGGACTCATCACCCCCAAATTAGCTAAGGGTGGCATTTTGAAAGTGTTTGGGAGTCGTCAAATTTTTCATAAATATTTTTATATTATTTTAATACGCAGAAAATTACGATAATTAAATATACCTACGATCAAAAATCCGATTGAATTTTTAAGTTCTTCACCTCTCAATTAGGCAAGGGTGAAATTTTAGGATTTTTTGAAGTTCAGTTGGGTATTCAAATATGAGTAAATAATTGTGTTTAATTTAATTAATTAAATATTTGTTTTAAATTATATATAAATATATTGATTCTAATTAATCAAATGGTCATATATGAGAAGAAAAAAATCTGTTGTAGGTGTTTGATCATAGAACAGCAGATCGGCGCCATCTGAACCGTCTCCTCTCCTTTAAACTAGATATAATGCCCTGCGTTTATTCAAGTAAATATGACCATCGTATATGCTCTTTTGATCTGATTGTCCCGATAGAGGTATTGTACTTCTCCTTCACACTACCTACTGTTGTACCCTACTACGGACGAGTAAATGTATGTATGCCCAGTCACGCCTCTAAAGCAGATGAGCTCTAGGGTATGCGGATTTCAATTCCATTTTCTCCTAAGCAAGCATCCTAGATCTCTCGGAGTCGAAGTTTCTTCTCCTACGGGTGTTTGAAGCTTAACATTAGTTGATCTTCTCTTTTTCTTGTGAATCAAAACTATAGGGACCTCCAGGTACTTCATTTCTTCACCCTTATTTCATTTAGTTTGCTCTGTATAAGGATCTGCACTTAGTATTATCAAATCCTTTTTTTTTATTTGGAAATCACTCTGGGATTTACCCTGTGCTCAACTTACCTCTTCCCTAATTTAATTAGGGCCAAGTCTAGTAGGTAGTCATGAAGAGCTTAGGTATAGAAATAGGTGTCTTTCTATAGAATCCCTAAAGCCCTATTAAACAGTGGGCGGGTTGGGAAGTGAGGCGATCAGGATTTTTGCCGATACCCAACCCTAATCTGCATCTTGAAATGCATCGGGACAAATGGTTTACCCTTCTTGAATCATTTGTGGTTTAGGATTAACCCTTGGAACGAGCCAGTCCAACTATGCCCGACCATTTTGTCGCGAACTTTCTAACGCCATATCTCTATTTGACACGCGTCGCCCTTACGGGCTGACGCGTGTTAAAGGCGGTGTTTCTGAATTTGTGCAATGATGGCTGTAAGACGACGTTTCTCAATTTTAGCACTCTAGTTTTCTGCACTACCTCAAATTCTGCACCGCCTAATAAAGAAATTTCGTGTTAACTACAAGATTTTAATTAAATGGAAATCTTTGTTTAATCTATGTACACCTATTTAATTATGTTGCAATTCTTCATGTAATAATAACTTGCAAACTACTTAAACAACATATGTGATATAATATACCATTTTGATCGTAAAAATGCATAAATTAATAATATATCATTTAATTTAGACTTTGACTATTATCATATTTAATATTATTTTAGATTAATTAATTAATTACAATTTGATTACAATTTTTGTATGTGACACAATTTGATCATTTGATGTCCAAACTTGTTGATTAAATAGTCTATTTCACTCACAACAATGTGTAAGAGAATATTATGAAATCAAATTTAGGTTTTGAACCCTAAATTCCTTAATGATATTTTAACCCTAATTAGGAGTCCTCCTAAACCCTAAAATCCTAAAGTTGTCCAAATTTGACCTAGTTAGTGTCATTCTTCTCCTTATGCTATAAGGATTCCATTGATAAGTATATCATTCCATTTGGACAACAATTAGAGATTTTAGGTATTTGGCTCCTTAAATTAGGTTGTTTTCCAATTTCTTATTTTTCATTTTATGCTAGTTTTAGGTGTATTGAATTCTAGGAAAGCAAACTCATCTCACTTTTCTTGCCTCACATACATTTTCTTTAATATGTTTGAAATATGAATTTAATTGATTTAGTAATTTGGAAATGTCTAGCAGTAAATTAAATTGATTTTCATCAATTGTAGAATTGCTATTAGAGTGAATTGAATTGAATGAATTGCATGTGATCTTATATGTTAAATTATTTCTAATTACTATTAATAGCTTTCACAATTATGTAGTGTTATGAATTTAGTGAGACTATTGAATGGCATATTCTAAATACAATTCTTTCAATTATTTTTGTATACTTTATGTGAAGTTTAGGATCTTAACTTGAATGAATTGTCATTTAGATCTTAAATAACATATTCCATGATTTTATATTATAAATTGCATGCATCCTTGTCATGTATTATTTCCAAATTGAACTATTATTTGATTGATCTTAGTATTAGTTCCTTAATACAAGCCTTTTCAATTAGTTCCTTAGTAAGTAGAAGACTTATATGTTAATACCATGTATTATTTCATTAATAAAATCAAATAGAACTAGTATCCAATTATTAAATTTGAATCTCTAGTTCTCATTTTTTTTCTTAAGTTCTTAGTTCTCTTTTAAGTTCTCTAATACTTGAATTAAGAATTCTTTAGCTATTCATTGTAATCAAATTATCATATAGAATTTCCTAATCTACAAACTTTAGTGAACAGGGAGTTTGTAGTTACTAATTTCATCTTCCCATATATTTAAATATTTCAGATCATTTGATCCTAGTTAATTTAGTGACTAGTTTGATTTTAAGCCCTTCCATTTATAAGCTAATTAGATGAATCTAGTATATTGTTCATTAGTCTCCTCTTCTCTTAGCTTAGTAAACTATTATTTTTACTCTTCCCTACTAGTTCCCTAAATATTAATCATTAATCTAATTGATTTAATTAGTTTATGACTAATATAGAATGATTTACAATTACTTGAATATAGTTATAAATTATTTCATCACTTCATAAGTTGAATTAAAACACTATTTTCTAACTTCTCTTACCTTTACTATTACTTTAAATTGACTTGAAGATAAATATCTATAAGTCAATTAGGAGCCTAATTAGCTCCAATCATTAAGTAGATCATTAAATTTTGATAACTCTAGATATCACATAGTTTACAATTATTTGAATTTCCTTGAATGCTTGCTTAGCTTTGAGCCTATTCTTTTGATTCATATATAGAAAATTTTTTGCTTAAATAAAAGTTTTGAAAAATTAAAAGGGGTTGGTAATTGTTGGTTAGCCTAAGTTGGTGATATAAGGAGGCCTCACATCATGAGAGGGTGAATGTGAGTGTTTATTTTGGAACCCCGCTTTCCTTTACTAGTTAGGCAAACATGCTTAACTCCTCCTTCCATTCTGTATGTGCAAGCAAAATGTGACTTTTCATAAACTAACCTTAATAATTAATATATGAGTCTTTTACAATCTTATTGATTATAAGATCTTATTATAGCCTTTTAGCTAAGTTTCCATTATACAGTTCTAGACTATATATTCTTAGTCCATGAGACTAAGATTCTTCTTTTCTTATTATATTTTTGCATTTTCTATTTTCAATACTGTGCTTTACTTACATTTCATATAGAATGCAATGTATATTGTTTTTATTTCATTTAAATTCTTCACTGCTTTTCTTTTGCTTACTTAACATAATTTCATTTGGACATATACATGTTTCTTTTCTTCTACTTTCAACTACACTTTAGTAATTTCTAGCCTCTTTTAGGATGCTTTTTCACTTACCTTTTTGGTTACAGGTTAGAAAGATAATATATGTGAGTACTCTTACTCATCTTATTATCAACTGTTCCTCTTTACAGTTGTAATTACTTTCCTTCCTTACTTGAATGCTTTGAAATGCTCCTTTGCTATTTAAATTGTAACTTAGATGTGATATCTAAAAGAACTTCAATGTTAGCCAATTTTAAATTGTGCTTAGGCTGTTAAGCCTAACTATTCTTTTTCTTTTCTTAGTTTTGTCATGTCATATTTAAATACCAAAATATGATCGATCAGGAGCAATATAATGAAGGTGGATCTGGACCTAGCACCTGAAGAGTTTTCATAAAAAATTTGCTTATGCTTATTTCCTTTCATTACTTGCACTTTTAATTCATGTGAGAGAGTGACTTATTTACTTTTAACTCTTTCATTTTAAAATGAATGTAATAACTTAGCTTAAACTGCTTGTGATGTTCTTATTTATATGCTATGCTGAACGTACTTATTTTGAAACTTCAAGGATTGAATGAGTGGATAATTACTACATGTTTTGTATACACTTGCTATATATTTTCCTACATGCTCCTTACATGCTTTCATTACAAACTATATTTTAACTTCATAACTGCTCATAAAGATACTTGGCTAACTCAACATCTAGTATTTGATTAATTTTCTTCTAATTAGATATTAGATGCTAAGGTAACCCTCCAATGTTGATATTGGGGTCATTACAACGGTCTTGTCCTCAGGCGGACCAGATGAAATTAACTCTCTTGCTTATTTAATAAAGGCATTCATAGAGAGTAATGCACAGCAAGCGCAAGGAACTCGCATTCTGTTATTAAACTCCCATCAACAGCCTTTCGCTCAGATGGGAGCCTCCTCTGCACCGCACTTCTCAGGAGATGGAATTCTTCACATCTTTCTGTGTCTTTGGACACCTACCTTCAACGAGGCACTATACCCTATTGACACAATCAGTTGGCTAAAGTCAGCCAAAAAGAACCTATCGAGCATTAAATGCCCAAATTTTGAAGCAATCTGTCTGGCCACCCACCTGTTCCAAGATGAGGCTGAATATTTGTGAGAGAACGAACATAACTCCAAATTCATCATTTTCAAAGTGGAGGATATATCGTGGGATTAATTTATCAAAGTTTTCAAGGAAGCCTTTATTTCAATATCTTCTCAGGCGATATTGGAAGATGAGCTGCTCCATCTAACTCAAAGTGGAAGATCAGTAGCGGACTACGAGCTTAAGTTTCACCGACTATCATGTTTCACCCCAAAACTGGTGAAGTCCGAAATTCTCGTTGCCATCGATTCTTAAACGGGCTGAGAGAATCCATAAATGCTCACTTAATCTCTCAGCAGATTAAGAGTTTTCTTAAACTAGTAGAATTGGCCCGTCTACAGGAAGGTTTCCAAGGGCAGATGGATAAGAAGAGAAAGTCTAGCTTTGTGCTGCCCAGGAAAAAAAACTTTGGTCATCAGAAGGTGGCCAAGGTGTATAATATGGATGCCAAACAATTCCAGGTAGAACATTTTGAATGCAAACGCCATCATCCGTACGGGAAATGTTATCACTAAGGTAGTGTGTACTATACTTGCGGCCATCAGGGCCATCATTTCTATCACCGCATTTCCAAGACCACTATCGACAGAGTACCTATCACATTCACATCGTAATCAAACATTCCATCTTCAACCACTGAACAGCTGAGCTCCTGCCTTAACTGTAATGCCAGCTTCCACTCCTTCTGCAAATCCTTAATCTGCAGCTCCTACTCCTATGCCAGCCTACAATCGTCAAAGCTAGTGACCTCAAAATAAACAACTAATAGCTCATGCTTGGGTTTATATGCTAACTCTAGCTTATGTACCTGAGGACAATGATGTTGTCTCAGGTATGTTTTAAAATAAATTTTAATTATAGTCATTATCATTTCAGCCCTTCCGAATGTTTCAAATAGTGATTTTCATTTTTGCTATAATCATAGGCACATTAATGATAAAAGTTAAACCCTATAACATTCTTGTTGATACTGGAGCAAGCCATTCATTTGTGTCAGAAAATTGGGTTAAGACCCTTAATCTATCATCATATCGATTAACTAACTCATTAAGTATTAGATTACCTTCTGGAGCTTGTATGCAATCTCATCAATTCTGTAACATATAAATTCCTATCAATAATCAAAAGTTTGAAGCTAAGTTAATAATGCTGCCAATTGCCAACTTTGATATAATTATGGGTATGAACTGGTTAAGCAAACATGATGCTTCTATAAACTACAAGAAGAAGAAAATTTCCCTTGGTAGTGGAAGTCAATTGAAAACATTCATTGGTAAATTTAGTACTCAAGCTTCATTAATCAACGCAATGAAGGCTAAGAAATTAGTCAGAAAAGGGTGTGATGCGTATCTAGTAAAAATGTTAGAAGAGAAGAAAGAAAATATTCCATCTCAAAAAATTGTATAGTATGTGAATTCCCTGATGTGTTCCCTGAAGCCCTACCTCATCTTCCTCCTATCCAAGAAGTGCAATTTGCAAACTAACAAATTAGAGGAATGCAACCGCTATCAAAATTTCCTTATTGCATGGCACCTAAGGAGCTGCAAGAGTTGAACAAGCAGCTTTAAGAGTTACTTGAGAAGGGTCTCATTTGACCAAGTTCATCTCTTTAGGGAGAGCCAGTATTATTTGTAAAGAAGAAAGATGGACCGATGCGCATGTGTATCAATTATCGTGAGCTAAAAAAGGCGACCATCAGAAGCAAATACCCATTTCCTCAAATTGATGATCTCTTTAATCAACTATCTGGAGCCAAGGTGTTTTTCAGGATCGACCTACGATCAGGCTATCATCAGTTGAGAGTCAAATATTCTGATATAGAAAAGATAGCATTTAAAACTTGATATGGACACTACACGAGTTTCTGGTAATGTCTTTTGGTTTAAAAAATGCACCATCCATCTTTATGAACTTAATGCAGCGTGTGCTAAAGGCATATTTGGATAAATTTGTCATCATCTTCATCGATGATATTTTGATCTATTCAAAAATCAAAGCAGATCATGAGAATCACTTAAGAGTAGTATTAGAAAAACTTCAAAATCACGAACTCTATGCCAAGTAGTCCAAGTACAAATTCTGGCTTGACTCATCCACTTTTATAGGTCATGCCGTAGACGCTCAAGGAATTAGAGTAGATCAAACAAATTTAGCATCGTCAAGATTGGTCACGGCCAAAATCTATGACTGATATCAAAAGCTTTCTGGGACTAGCAGGCTATTACAGAAAGTTTGTAAAAGGCTTTTCTCAGATAGTGTCGCCTCTAACAAAGTTGACTCAGAAGGAAGTGTCATTTATCTAGAGTCCTGAATGTGAAAATGCATTTCAATCGCTAAAAGATGCTCTTTCTTTTGCCCAAGTACTTGCCTTACCTAAGGAAGGTCTCAACTACCAAGTTCATACTGATGCTTCTGGAATAGGCTTGGGGTGTGTACTGATGCAAGAAGGAAAGATTATTGCTTATGCATCTCGTCAATTAAAAGTGCATGAAAATAATTATCTTGTCCATGATCTTGAATTAGCTGTTGTAGTTTTTGCCTTGAAGATTTGGCATCATTATCTTTATGGTGTCCAATGCTCTATTTTCACATATCATCAGAGTCTGAAGCATATCTTCACTCGGTCCAAACTCAACTGTCATCAGGGAAGATGGCTTTGAGTTAACCAGCAATTATGATTTAAGTATCCAGTATCATCCCGGCAAAGCAAATGTTGTAGCTGATGCACTCAGCCACCATGCTACACTATCCACTACAATAGCTTCAAGTTCTTTAGAAGAATAATTCTGTAAGCTCAATATTAGACCCGTCCGTGGTACTATACTAAGCGAGCTAATATCCATGAGTAGAACCCACTTTTCATGATGATGTCTCCATCTCACAGATAAAAGATGAAGACTATCTGAGGTTCAAAATGGAGATCAAAAGTGGATGTCATTTTTATCTGCTCTTGCAAGGAAATGTAATATATCAAGGTGATTATTTATGGATTCCCAAATCCATGTATTAAGAAATCTTAGTTGAAAGCCATAATTCTGGGTACCAAGTCCATCTCGGGTGTACCAAAATGTATCAAGATCTGAAGAAGCCATTCTAGTAGCCTAGAATGAAGAAGAGTGTGGCAGAATTTGTAGCCAGGTGCCATGTTTTCAATTTGTTAAAGCAGAACATTAAAGGCCCAGAGGACTACTTCTTCCTCTAACAATTTTTGAATGGAAATGGCTCAATATTTTTATGGAATTTGTAATAGGTTTACCCAAGTCAAGGTTCAGTGCTGATTCTATTTGGGTCATAATCAATCGACTGGCCAAATCGGCATATTTCATACCAATACGTCAAACCAATTCCGTGGAGAAATTAGCAAAGCTGTACGTTAAGGAAATTGTCTGGCTTCATGGAATTCCAAGATCAACCGTATCTGATCGTGATAGCAGATTCACTTCCAAATTTTGGTAGGTTGTGCATCAAAACTTGGGAACTACCCTAGCCATGAGCATCGCCTTTCACCACAAACTGATGTTCAAACTGAGGTTCTGGAAGATCTCCTGTGTCTATGTATTTTGGATTTTGGAGGTTTTTGGGAAGATCATATTTCCTTAGTAGAATTTGCTTATAATAATAGTTTCCAATCAAGTATTGGCATGGCTCCATATAAAGCCTTGTATGGTAGAAAATGCAGTACTCCGTTAACACGGTTTGAAATAGGCAGTGTTCTTATATAGATCAGACCTAGTGGAAGAAATAAATAAGAAAGTGTAATTGATCCAATGGTAAATTAAAGCAGCTCAAGATCATTATAGTAAATATCATAATGCCATTATTTTTCTCTATAATTCAATATTAGAGATTTAGTGTATCTCAAAGTAAGCACAATAAAAGGAGTATTCATTTCGGTGTAGCTGGGAAGCTCAGTTCTCGCTACATCGGACCATTTCAAGTGTTAGAGAAAATAGGCTCTGCAGCTTATAGATTGAAACTCCCTGAGGATTTCTCTGCAGTCCACAATGTATTCTATATTTTGTCTCTATGGAGATATTTTTGTAATCCATCTCATTTAATTCAACTCCCAGTAGTATCTCTCTTGTTGAACCTTTCTTATGCGGAAGAGCCTATTGAAATCTTAGCTCATGACCAAAAGCAGCTGAGAAATTGCTCTATCCCTATGGTGGATGCTTAGTGAAGGAATCGCTCTCTTGAAGAATCAACTTAGCAAAAAGAGGCCGATATGCAAAGAAAATATCCAAGTCTCTTTGAAATTTCAGGTACTTTTAAATTCTAAGTTCTGTTTCTTTTAGAATTCTTTTGTTTTCTATCCTTCTTAGGATGGTGTTGAGGAAGACATTGTTCTTAAGTGGGGGAGTCAATAAAATCCCTAAGTTGTTAAATAGCTTAATCTAAGCTTAACCATGCTTTAATTATAGTTCCATTACATTCAAAACATCATTTTAATCTAACCCTAAAATTTTGGGTTCAATCGGACCTCTCTAAGTTAATTAAGCCTTTTGATCAATTTAGATACCCTAATTAATAGTTAAAATATTTGCAAACTTGCCTATAAAACTAAATTAACTATCGGGATCCATTGTGCGGACTACGAATGATCTGCTGTGGAGCCCAGATCACGCGACAGCGAAGCCCTCACTCATCTCACCGTCGTGCTATTAGATCCCTCTACTAGGATTTAATCCTGCGGGGTTGGGGATTGGTCGCTGGATCTATCCCTCAGCTTGAATCTCTTTGGATCCATCCATTGGGATTTGAATCATCATGACCGTTCTGTAATTTTGATCAATAGATCAGATGGCTCCAGATCCACCCATCACTGTGGACCTCCCAATCGCGCTTGCTCCCGACATAGAAGATACCCCGTGCCTCCAGCTACCATGCCTATCTCCCACTCATGCGTCCACCTCAGCAGGTCGTTAGGCCTTCCCACTCTCGGCCTAACCTTCAAATCAGGTCCCGTGGTATGATTCCCCCAATTGGGGAAATTTGGGGCTCGACCATGGCCTGATCCCTATGCTTCCCCAGCCCACTGGGATGCCCCTAATCCATTCTTGAAGCAATAAATAGCCTCAATGTCCCTCCCAGGGTCTGCTTGTTGATAATTTGAGCTCAATTCAAGGTTCTTCCCACTTCCTCTATTGTGGTTTGCTTGAGCTTCTCCCAGGGAATCAAGTGCATGTGAACCACTGATAGTGGGTTCTCCTATTGTTCAAGATCCCTAAAGCTTCTCTATAGCTCAGCCTAACCTCAAGTCCTCCCGAGTAACATTTGTGAGCTCCCTAAGCTAGCTAGGTATTTTAGTTTGCTATGAAGAGCCAAATAGGCTCAACACTTACCTCCTTTTGATTCGTAATTGCATGCCTAGGTTAGATAAACCTATCTCGATTGATTTCAAGTCTTGAACTAGCATCGATCGATCAGGCTAGTTCCTTCTGTTCGGCTTAGGTTTGACTAAGAACCCATCGATTGAGCCATTCCCAAACCTAGTGAATGAGGGGCTTAGCTTCTCCATTGCCTGAGAATGGTGCAAAGATTAAGAGGAGTCAAAATGTTGGTCTGTGGAGGGAGAGTTGTCCCTCCATAGAGATCTCAGAGGCCGAGAAAATCCAAATAGGGCCTCTGGGTTAGGGCCAATCCCTGATGGGGATTTTTGGCTCCATCGATGCTCCTTGGCATAAGAATGGAGTTTTGATTCATTTGAGGTCATGATATGTCCTAGCGGCCATGAATTTGGCCGATTGTGGTAAAGGATTGGGGACGATGGCACTGTGCGGGTCGGGACAGCCCATAACCCACGCGGTGCGACAGTCCCGGGTCATTCGGGCCCCGGCTAACCCATGTGTTTTGGATATGGGCCGAGAGTGTAATAATAATAATATTAATTGGAATTATTTTCCTTAAGGAAAATAATCCAATTATTTAAACCATAAAGAAATTAATTAGAAAAATGCATATTAAATTAATGGCATAACTTTTGATCCACTAATCCAAATCCTATAAAATTATACATCAAATTGTTCAGAAAAATGCAAGGAGTCAAAATATAAAATAATATTACACTTCTAATGGTTGAATTTTATGATTTTCCCTATTTACTTCATAACTTAATTAGAGTTGATTAGCATGTATACATAGCCCTTTCTCTTAATTTAAGTGTCATTAAGTTTCTAATGCCTTGTAGAATGCATGTACTAGGTGGTTTAATTTTTTTATTTATATATTCTTAATTATGCCTAATATGAGAAAAGTATGGTTACTGAAAATTAAGGTTTCTAGTTAACTAAAATTGGCAAATATAGTCTCTAGTTATTCATATGGTTAAATAGAATATACTTGCCAACTATCATTAATTTTTAATGGTTATATTTTTAATTAAGTGCTAATCCATTTTGCTTGATTTAGAGTTTGATTAGCCTTAATTACTTTCTATTTTATGTAAATTTAGGTTCATATGCTTCAATAATAATAGAATATATGTTAGAGAACTCCCATACTTATTTGGGCACTTGATTTAATTAATTTGACACTAAATTAATACTTGAACCTAAGGAGCTTAATAATTGATTAAGTAATTAATAATTAATCCATATCTTAAAATGGACATCAATGTTTCACTAAAAACTCACTGATTTGTCAATGATCCATAAACTAAATAAGTGATCTTGATTTGGTTTAGTTAGGGTTAAATCCTAACTTATCCCGATTAGGATCAAAATCCTTAATCACTTTAATTTAAATAGTTTGATTGAAAGATAAATCAATTTGCATAATTCTAATAATAAACCTTGATTTCGCATTGATCTTAAATCATTGAGCCAGAAGTGTTAAGATCCTTAAGGAACTTATGTGATTTCAATCTTAACTTAGTCCCTTAACTCCTTGATTTTTCTTTTATATAAGATCCTTAGCATATAAAGAGTCATAATACTATATTGGTTAGTAAGATGATCAATTTCTAATAATGTACATAATCGAATCCCATGATTGAGGTATAGGTGGAGATCAGATGAGTTTATCCATCTGATTTGATCAAATCAAATATAAATAATATAAGAGTTGTGAAATCAATAAAATTCATAGAGTTTAGATCTTTCTTTATAATTGAAGTGCAACATCATTATTATCTTGCCTTAGTATAAATAACTCAATAATTGTTAAGCCATACCAATAAATAATATATTGAGGTAGTAAGAGCATATTGTTTACATATTGAGGTAGGAACTTAGATGCTCCTTATTAGCATTAGATGCTTGATCTTAGACCCTTGTGGTAGGATCACCTAAATACTTAGCATGAGATTCTCCCATGTGGTAGTAACCTAAAATTGAGTGACCCTTAGGTCATATCCTTGGAACCTTATGTAGGATCCATTTCAATGGAGTAAGGATTCATTAGTTTGATAATCCTTGTTTATTAAATAGATTTATTAAAATCAATAGATTGTCAGTAGGATGTGATAATGTATATCCATAGTACTGAATCATTTCAGTAAAACTTAGGATTGGATGAGTTACTCTAAGTAGGAATGTAGAGTCTCGGTCTTATCCTATGTGATTGGATAAGTACAGTCCAGCTCAGAGTAATTTTTCCAAGCCTAAGTGTATTATAATTAGGGAACTTGAATACTTAGTTTGAGAGAATAAATTGTAACTGGGTTCTGCCCCTTATCATGACGTGTCTCTGTAAGTGCAGTTAAACAAACTAAATATCTCAAGTCATCCTTCTTTTGAACACTAAGTATGCTTGTAATTAGGGTATTTAACAGATGAGTTTGAGAGAATAAAATGTAACCGGGTTCTGCCCCTTATCGTCATGCTCTTTGATAAGTGCAGTTAAACTAACTAAGTGTTAAATTCACCTTTCTATGAAACATACCAACTATGTGTATACAACCCTTTCTGTTGACAATTTTAAGAATAATCTTAACTAAGATCATTCAGTAAATTAGAATTAGGGGAGTCAGAATTCATTTAGATGAATTCTGCATAATGGTGATAAATGAAATCATTATTTGATATTGAATTGATTTTTAAATTTTGATGATTTAAAGCATGCCATCAATAAACCCTTAGCATATCATAAAATGCATAAGTTATGTCAGCATTAGTGGAGCGCTTGGCTCACCTAAGGACTCTGTTAGTAGAGCGTTCGCTCACTTAGGAATCTGTGAGGTGTTATGAGACACCAAGTCAGCATATTAGTGGTATACAGTTCTGTGGCATATTCAGATGCATAATTATGAATTTTATGGCATACAACATAATTTTAAATTAGCATTTATTTAGTTTTAATATGTTTACTGTTTCACCTACATTTCAGCAGTTAGTTGCAATTTCAGATTTATTCACTATTTTCTCTTTATTTAGTATTCAGTTTATAGTTCTAGTTTACTTTACTTTCAGATTTATATTGTTTTGAGCTTTCAACTATTTTATTATCTTTTCTACAGTTTTATTTAAACTATTTAAATATTAAGTAGTAGATAATTGTAAATTGTTATAGTAGCTTTTGATGTGTTAGACTTATTGTCCAATATGGTACTTTTAGGATCCAGTAATTTGCTAGATCCTGAGCAGTTTATGAAGCCAGATAAGGTGGATACTCATGAGATCTATGAGGAGTTTGTGGAGCACTAGTGAACTCTTCTCTAACCTTTACTTTTTGTTTAGTTATTTTATATTCAGCACTCAAATTTTATTATGTATTTCAGTAAACTCTTGTAATAACTTTGGATGTATTCTCTTTTCTTTTTCCGAGATGAATGCTTTAATTAGCTTTTGTGATGAATATTTCTGGATGTATGATTTAGCTTCTGTACTCTGTATTTACTTATACTTATACTTAATATTATGATGTGATCAGAATATTCATAAAATTCTAGTATACATGTAATTTGGATCTTATTTGTATTCATAATTCAATATACATGGGTACCTTATCTAATACTTAATATAAGGTTACTACACTTATCTTAAAGATTAGTACTCAGTCTTCTTCCTTAGAGGTTGAGTCTCAGCACTCTTGTGCTCAGTAGGTTATTCGGGGAAGTTGCGAAACCTTCCCGAGTACGCACCACTCTGCCGCTAATTATTACTACTTAATTGCACGCGGTGACGGGATGGGACGTTACAATAATTAACCTTAATTATGGTATATTAAGACTCTTAGTAACCCAAATTTAATTAAATAATTATAAATTTATTTTATCATTTCATGTGATATAACTTGATCATTTAATATTCAAATTAAATGATCAAATAGTCCATTTTACTCACAAAAATATGAGAAATATAAAATTAAATTTAATATTTGAATCCTAATTTTCATAATCACTTCTTAACCCTAATTAGGAGACACAAAAACCTTAATTTTCTAATGTTGTTCAAATTTGATATACTTAGTGTCATTTTTCTCCTTATGATATAAGGATTTCAATAAAATATGAATCATTTTTATTGGACAACAATAAGTGATTTTAGGTTGTTGACTCTTAATTTGTGTTATTGTGATAAATTCTAATTTCCTAGATTTCATAGTTTAGGTTTTATAAAACCATAAGATAGCTAACATGTCACATTTATTATCTCCCATATCAAATTAGATTACGTTTATTTGAGCTTAGTTCCTATTTTCTAGATATATGAATCAATTGCAAATTGCTTGATTCACCTTTCAACTCTAAGGTAGAAACACTAAGATTGATTTACAACATGAATTTTAGTTGATCCTTATATTTATTAGTTACATCCATTAGAGTAGTTAGCCTTAATATCTTTGTAATTATAGATTATTGAATCAACTAAATCTAGCCTTTAGTGACTAGAATATAACTCAGTTTATTCATCCTAATCCCTATAGCCATCTCTTGAATCTTTTAAGAGCTAGTAATAAAATTCCTATTTTACTTATAGTAGTTTCAAAATCCTATTAAATTCCTTAAGCCTTAGCTATTATGATACTTAGAACTTATAGTTCTTAAACCCCATCCTTTAGTTACTTTAAACCTTTCACTTTATTATAATCTAGCAAGATTAATACTTGATAAGTTAGATCCTTCAAACTATAACCTAGCTAGTGAACTATAGTGAAATAATCTTAACTTCTAAATTCATTGAGTTTAATATTTTATTAATCTCAATCTCTTCCTACTGGTCACCTAAGTCTTGATTTAATCATTATAATTGAATCTTATACTTTAGGACTATAATGGAGCTAGTTTATATTTGTATTTATTATATTTATAAATTATTTTATCATATCAAAATAAATAAAATAAAACTATTATTTTTAAAACCCCAATTACTACTATTATTTTCAATTAACTTGAGATAAATATCTTAAAGTTAATTGAGAGCTCACTTAGCTCCAATTATTAAGTAGATCATTAAAATTAGATAACTTTGGATATCACTTAGTTGCAATTATTGAATTTTCCTTGAATATTTGTTTAGCTTTGAGCCTTATTTATTTGAATCTTTCATATAAAATATTGTGCATAAATAAAACTTTCACATTAAAAATAATAGAAGTTTATATTGCTGGATCAGCCAAGGGAAGGCTAATAAAAAGTAATAAAGATACCTCACATTCTCAGTTGATGAATGTGAGTGTTACTTGTTTTGACCCCGCTTTCCTTTACTTATAAACAGACGTGTTTAACTCCTTACCTCATTTTGTATTTGCCTGCAGAATGAGTACTTTCTAAAATAACTTTAATCAATTAATATTTGAGATCTTCCTCAATCCTATAGATTGTTAAGACTCATCATAGTTTTTAGCTAGGTTACTTTCCATAGTTCTAGACTATATGAATCTTAGACTAATAGTCTAAGATCTTCCTTTAATTTCTATACTATGCATTTACTATATTTTAGTATTGTACTTTACTTGTTTACAATTTACTTAGATTATAGTGAATGTTGTAAGAATTACATTTAAATGATTCAATGTCTCTTTTTCTTACTTAGCATAAGTTCTTTTGAACACATACATGCTTTACTTCATTTACTTTCATATGCACTTTTGTTTCTTTCTAGCTTATTTAAGATGTTCTTACCCTTGTTTTATTTGCAAGCTAGGATGTCTATTTAAGTGAGTATTCTAACTCACTTTGCCTTTTTCTTACTTACTTTTCCACACTTGTATGCTTACCTTTTTACACCCATGCTTATGCTTATGTTGTAACTAGTAGTGATACCCAATTAAA
This sequence comes from Gastrodia elata, assembly GCA_016760335.1. Taxonomy (NCBI): domain Eukaryota; kingdom Viridiplantae; phylum Streptophyta; class Magnoliopsida; order Asparagales; family Orchidaceae; genus Gastrodia; species Gastrodia elata. The sequence continues at coordinate 31,647,898 of CM028678.1, read as the reverse complement.
TAATAAAATGCTTAGCCCAATCTTAAAATATACTTAGACTATTTAGTCTAACCAGATTTTCTATTTCTTGGTTTTGCCCTGTCATATTTAAATGCCAAAATGTGATAGATCAGGTGCATTTGGAGGCTAGTGGAGCTGGACCAAGTGCTAGAAACTAATTGGTTTTGCTTATAATATCATAAATATATATCTTATAAATATTTGCAAGTGAGCTTTTAATTCTTACTTTCATTTAAGTTTATTATTATTTTGTAATTAATACCATTTACTTTACTTTCACTATACTTGTGTTGGAGATTAGTTTTACATTTAAATGCTTGAGATATGATGAATGGATGTAAATGAATAACTAAGTCATTAGTTACATATCTACTTTGAATGTTGATTGAAATTAGTTGTATACTAAATTGCTTATAGAATTGGAAAATAGTTATATATCTAAGTTGAGAATCTCTTCTTATTACCATGTATGTATTAAATGCTGTGAATTAAACATACCTTAGGGTAGATAATTGTTACACATATATTTTCTCATTTTAAACTCTTAGAAATAGAAATAAGCAATCCCATATAATGAATTGACTATACTTTATAATTGGAAATAAATAATCCCATATAACGGATTGACTTTATATTATATATGTAAATGAGTAAATCTTATGTAATGAATTGGCTCTATAATAGAATTGGAACTAAACAATCCTATTGAATGAATTAATTTTATGTTAGTTTTAGATTATTATTATTTTTCAATTATATCTTCCGTTGGAATGGAAGACTTGTATATCTACATTGCAGGTGTTTCTCTAGCCATTTATAGCAGAAACTCTGCCAAAATTTTTAAGAATTTAATAAATTAAAATAATTTGTAAAGTTGTAGACTCACGTTTCATATGTTAAATATTAGAATTTTCATATCTAGAATTTGTAAGTACTCATATTAAATGTTTTTAAATTATATTCTCTCGTGTCCTTGCATGTATTGTATCTTCATAAGTATTTCACATAACACATTTCATAAAAAAATTTCCTTCCATCTTAACTTAAGACCCTCTTCTAAATACTTGGCCAAATACAGTATCTAATAATTTGGATTAGTTTCCTTCTAATCTAGTATTAGATATTGTGTTGACATATCAATGTTGAGTTAAGTGATTCTCAATAATGGGGTCACCACACATTTTGCTATGACAAAGTCGAAGTTGGGGACAAGGAGCCTAGCCGATTCGCTACAATAAATCTAGGGACAATGGAGCTAGGAAATTCTAGAGAAACAGACATGAATGCAAAGAAGCTTGTGAATGGAGCTGTGGCGCCCAGCACCCTTAATCCGCTAGAGGATTAGGTTAAGGGTGAGGTGTCACTCTGGCTAACCTCTCACTTATTATTGGATTAAGATAGACTCCACAATCCACCTGATTAGAGAAGGATTAACATAGAATCAAACTAACAGTCACTGTATAAGTAAACAAACAGAGTGCGAAAGCGATTTAAGGAAATGTAAACCATCCAAGTATCACAGTGCAAATAGGAAAAAAAAATAGAACTCAGAATATAAGTATACAATCCAAAATCACAGTCAATAGTATCTGTATTATTACATAATTTAAAATATTTACATTGAATGAAAACCACTCATCCTCACTTGAAGCAAAAAGGGAACTAGACGGCAGCTTCTTCCACGGGCTCCTCCTCTAGGTAAGGCTCCACACCTAACTCCTGCTCATCTAACTGAAAGGAGTCTGCCATTGTTAATTTCACAATGTAGGGCCCCAGCCAAAGAAAAAAAAAATCTGGTTAGACAATTGTCTAAGTACATTTTAAGCTGATGAATTATTATAAGTATTAAGTAATATCACCATTTGACAACATCTAAGCAACGTATATATATAAGAAAAGGAGCGGCAAGCAATACAAAGAAACAGGGAAGCTATAAATCATCATTTATAACTTAAGCAAAGAAAAGGAAAGAGGCTGAGACATGCCTCGCATACAAACTAAGCAAGGAAGGGCGTATAAATATACATAACCGTCATGTGCTGTAAGAAAACTTCTACATCCTAAACATGCTGGTGATCAACATAAAATATGTCAATTTAAAATAAACAACTCAGCAATGGTACATATAAATAGCAGCAAGGTTCTAACATCCTAAATATATATACAAGCAGTACAAGGAAGTAGCTGACGGAATAAGAATACTAAAAAGTAAACAATAACAACTGCATATAAAGCCACACGTGCATCGACTGTCATACAGAAAAGAGCTACTCAAGCCCATCGAATACCAAAGAAGCTTAGCACCATCACGGCTAAGTCATAAAACTGTGTACCCCTAGCGACATAAGGAGGCTAGGCAAATAAGCACATAAAGCAAATGAAGGGTCTTAGCACCAGTACGGTTAAGGCCCAACTGTATGCCCCTAACGACATAAAGAGGCTAGTAAACTAAGCATACAAGGTAACCTTAATGCCAGTACGGCTAAGGCACCAACGGTGTACCCCTAGCAACATAAGGAGGCTAGTAAACTAGGCACACAACAAAACGGATATTTCCCCTAGCGACATAAGGAGGCTATGCAATAAGGATATAATTGAGAGGCAGTTCATAAAATCATTATCTTTTCATAAATTACTTTAATATTTTCATTAGGAATCTAAGGAGTCTCCATATTTTTCTAACATTTTATTCATGCATCAAATGTCTTATATGATATGCTCAAGGAAATATGGCACAGAAATACAAGGAATGCATAGCAACAAGGTATCAAAGTAAGCAAGGGACTTTACTAAACATGGTGATATCATTTATTTTCTACTTAACCTTCTAACTATTCCAAGTTACATAAGTTTAGGATCACCATTTTCCTACTATCGAGTATAACTCAGAAACTCATCCTTACAAGTTAATAATGATTAGAACTGATCAGGTTCTAATCTAATTCAATCAGATAGATGACTACGAGTTAAATAAATGAATCATACATCCTAGTTTTGTAAATTTAGACGTTCTAACTAAGATCTGATAAAGATCTTCTAAACCTATAAATTATGGATTAAACACTACGAGAATTAGGTTTAATCACATAATCCAAAGGATAAGACCTAAGTAATAAGTTTTATTTTATAAGTGATCTACTAGTTATGGTAAATCCTATTAAGTAATCAAACTTAATAGGATGAATCTCCTATCTTAAATCTAAAGTTAAAAGACAAATAATCGGAACGAATTGTAAGATAAAAGAAAGTCTAGAAACTAATAAACCAAGGTTTTACCCGTTGGGTGACCCAATTTACCCAATGAATGAACTCTAACCTATGATCTATTCCTACTCTCATGAAAGGTCCTTAAGGTGTAGTGCTTAAGACTTAGCAGAAATTATTGGAATTTGACTTAAGGGTTGATTTCACTTTCTCAAACATTACTAAGATGATTATAATATTAGTCTTAGCATTCTAGGATGTTATCTAAAGGGTAAGGGTACATAGTCCAATCTTAGGGAAAAATGACCATTTTGCCCCTACTTTAAGGGTCAAAAAGTCAACTTTTAACTTAAGGGTCCAAACTGAAGTTTACTCTTCCATATGATTCCTTACTGTCTAACTTGAAGATAGACAGTAAGTACGCCTAAATCGGGCGAGAAATGGTCAAGTTATGACTAAAATAAGGCTAGGGGTAATTTGGTCATTTACCTAAATTTTCAGGGTTTAGATCCTAAATATTATTTTGTTATAATGATGACATTGAAATTTTAGGCTGGTTAACATCTTGAATTTTCCAATTCGGAGTTGATTTGACTAAGTTATGGTCGTTTGAAGTCTAGGGGCATTTTGGTCATTTTTCACTAAAGTCAACTCTAAATTCTAGAGTTGACTTTTTATCCTGATGTCCAAATGAGAAAACTAATACTAGTATGGTGATGGGGCCACTCTCCTGAGTATTTTAAGACCTATATTGACTATGTTTTGATAATCGGGTAAAAAGTTATGATGCTCTAAAGAGGTCCTAAAATGCTACCTCGTTATACGTATCTCAAAATAAATTTTTACATTATGTTATTTGAATCCTTACATTTTTCTGAGTATTTTTAGACCTATATTGACTATGTTTGGATCATCCTACAAAAAGTTATTAAACTTTTAAGATTAACTATTCAAAAAAATAATATGAATTATTTTACTATTAATTTATTCAAATTGTATTATTTTACTGTTCATTCCTAAAGTTTTTATATAAAATTTCTGAAATCATTAATCTTTAATTAATCTGTAATTAATTATGCTTAATTACTAATTAACATTAATTAATCTATTATTTAATTAATTTAATTATATTTATTAATATTTTTACTGTAGCAAAGTAATTAGTACTAATCACTATTTAATTAGTCTTAATTACTCATTAATATCTAATTATAAATAATTAATTACATTTTACTGTTTAATAATAATTAATTATCCTAATTACTATTTAAGGTTTAATTAACCTTTAATTAATATTTAATTAATCTCTAATTATACTTAATTAACTAAGGTTACTGTTCAAAAGTAATTAACACTAATCCTAACTTAATTAACCACTAACTATAATTAATTAAGGCTAAACAGTAATTAATTAATAATAACAGTAATTAAACTATTAATTAATTAACAGACAGTGAGCCCCATTAGACACATGGCACTGCCAGAGGCTGCCACGTGGTACTGTGGGCCCCACAGGGGCTGAGTCAGCTCGGGTGATTGGGCAGTGAGCCTCACCTAACATGTGGCACTGCCAGAGGCTGGCACGTGACACTGTGGGCCCACAGGGCTGACTCAGCTCGGGTGACTGGGCAGTGGGCCCCACTTTACACGTGGCACTACCAGAGGCTGCCACGTGGCACTGTGGGCCCCACGGGGAGCCGGACCGCCACGGTTTGACCGGACAGTGGGTCCCACTTGCCATGTGGTGGGCCTAGAGGCTGCCACGTGGCGCTGTGGTCCCCACTGGGGAGCCGAACCGCCGCGCGGGCTCTGGCTGTGGGCCCCCCCACTTGCCACGTGGCGTGCCCAGAGGCAGCCACGTGGCCTGGTGGGCCCCACGCCAAAGCCGACGAGCCGCGAGGCTTGGCGTGTGGGCCCCCCACGTGACACGTGGCGGGCCCGAAGGCTGCCACGTGGCCTGGTGGGCCCCACCACGGCTTACGCGGACCCGACCCGGACGGGTCAGGCTCGGGTCGTCCCGGCCCGACCCGAGGCCCGTGACCCTTCGCCTTCTGGGGTTCGGCAGACCGAACCCAGTTGCCTTTGGGGCCTCGGTGCGCCCGATCGGGTGGTTATGAGCCCGATCGGAACGGTGGATGGGTAGAGGACAAGTTCACCTACCTATCCTACAATTATTGCGATGATCGAACGGAAATCGGGGGAGATCGGGGTACCTGAAGTGCGGGTCGGCAGTATTTAGGATCGGCGGAGGGTGGGCTGGCTTCGGGGCTTGATTCCGGCTCGATCTGGGCTCCGATTTTCACAAACCCGGAGCCCAAAGGTCGGCCGAGGTCTTATAGACCTGCCGGCGACCTCGCCGAGGCCTGGAAGGGGCCGAGATTCGCGGCGGGCCACCGCGTGTCGCGAGCGGGCGACGGGGCCGAGGAAGACTGCCCCGTAGCCGTTGGATCTGGATCAGATCCAACGGCTGCCCAACGGCTGCGATGGCATTGTCCGATCTAATGGCGCCGTTAGCTACAGTTGACGGAAAGTTAAATACTTAACGGCACGCCGTTAAGTATTAAACTAATATTTTTTTTTCTTAATAATATTTTTCAAAAAATTTTGAATATATTTTTCGTAGCTAATTTGGGGTCAAGGAATTCATTGGCGTATTCGGATTTTCGATCCGACGAGTATTTTGATACCTTGATTTCCGGGGTATTTTTATTATTAAAATATTCGTCAAAATTTCGACGACTTCCGATTGACACGAAAATTTCACCCCAAGCTAATTTGGGGTCAAGGAATGCAATGGTGATGTCCGTTTTTCGATCAAAAGTCAATTTAAATAAGTCAATTTCTTGGGTTTCTGGATTTCCAGAAATCAGGATTCGATCCGTTTGACTCCTGATTTGGATTAGGTCTCAAAGGTTGACTCCACTTGACCTAATTAGCGCTTATAATTATGTTTAAGACTTAGGGTTAGTCCTAATCAACCATGGTAACAACTCGGATTGTTACAGGAGCCAAGTCGATTAGATCCACTGCGACAGAGACAAACTCAACTCACTGCATTAAAGCTCGCAAATGCAACAAAGCTAGCCTAAACATCGAAGTCAAAGCCAGTGTGGTCAAAACTTGGGGACGACGAAGGCGATACGGTGATGCGTGAATGGAGTGAAGTCAAAGCCGACAAAGCAGAAGCTTGGGGATAACGAAGGCTGGGGTGACAATAACAAGAACGTGTGAAATTTTTCTAACCCCTCAGTCTTAAAACTTGTATGATAAATTTGAGAAGAATGAGAGAATTAAATGCCCTACCAATTTATAGTGTAAACACTTACTTCTTCTATAGCAAACAAACACTTAAATTTTTACGAGATTATAAATAACAATGAGTAAAATGATTTATAATCGATTCGGTCGCGCTTCAAGAATACACCAACAAGTGGAGAAGAAGTCTTTAAATCTTACGATTTTGCTAGGAGAAATTGTTGGATTCAAACGAAATTGTATGATTCTAAATCGCTTGATTCGAATGAAATGGAATTATTTCAAACAATTCACGTTCGAAATTATTGGATTCAAACGATCTCAACAAGGTTTTTTTCGCTCAAATGAAATCTTTCGATTTGAATATGAATCATTCCAAATCATTTGATTCAAATAAAAGGGGATCGAATTAATTCAAACGCAACATGAACCTTAGAAAAATTTGAAAAAATAAGAAAAATTTTTTATGGGATAATTTTACCCACTCATATTATTTGAAGCACCACATTCTTAAATTATTTCATTCTAAATAGAAAAATCTTAATTTTCTTAAATAACTATAAAACAATAATAATTTAATTTGATTATATTATAATCAGATTACAATGTAATCATATTACTTTACATTATGATATTTTCATACCCAATAACCCTGAAATTTAAAATTTTATTATGAGAAATGCTTGGTAGACCCACCTACATGTAACCCACAAAAAATCCATCATACATGGCTTGCCAAGTGTGCTCCACCAAATTAACAAAAGAAAAAATTTACAGTGAGCAAGAAAATTTTGTTTTATTTTGCTTTTGCAAAACTGGAGCCATTGCAAGAATCAGACTGCTCTATCGGTTATCCCTCCTCCACTGCCTCCTCTGTTGTTGGCAATGGCAGCAATAAAGGCATGAGCCTGGCAGTCCCTGTAATTACAGGAGATGACGCTGAGGAAAGAGAATAATATTTTAATATATATACAGGGGTTGTCGGAATGATTATGAGGGTCAAAAGAACCTTGTACGCCAAAGCTGAAGAACTGGCTAGAGATGGCTTCGGGTAAGAAAAAGGGGAAGGGCACAATTATTCTTTTTCATTTTCTTTACGGAGCCCCTGTTTCCCTTCAACCCTTGTTTCCCTCACTCCTTTCTCATTTTCCCATTCTTTACTGTAAAATCTCAAGACTTTGAGTTAATGAAATTATTGTTTATTATCTTAGCTAATTTGAATAATCTAATTGTTATTTTTTGTAAAAAGCAAATACCAAGTTCTTAAGAAATATCTTAGAAAATTTTGAAAATTTTTTTGGAATTTTTCAATAAGAGAATTTTCCCCAATTATTTTATAATAAATTTAAATAAAAATAATTATAAAAAATTATTGGAGTGTCAAAATTGAAATATTTTTAAAATTTTAAATTCTACACTATTAAATTAGCCAACAATAAAAATTTCATAACTATTTGAGTTAAAATAGATGAGTTATGCTAAAAATATATTTAGAAATAAATTAATATATAAATTAAACTTTATTTGAATATATATATATATATATATATATATATATATATATTTCGATTATTAACGACGATGACAAACTGTAATAGCCCTAGGTTGTTACTTAGCCTAATCCTAGCTTAATTGCATCATAATTATCATTTTATTGAGTTCATCTAGTCATTACAAATAATCCTAAAAAATTTAGAGCAATTCGGAGTTCAATTTAATATTTGGACTATTCTAATAATATTTAATTAATTAGAAAATTGAGATATTTAATTTGATCTCGAAATTGAAATCCAACTTCACTATTACACTTGTCACCCTCAAATTAGTTATGGGTGATTTTTGGACGTGTTTAGAAGTCGTCGGATTTTCACGAATATTTTAATATAATTAAATACCCGAAAAATAAAAAAATTAAATACTAATCGGAATCGAAATCTAAATTTGCCATTGAATTTCTTATCCTCAAATTATTTAGGGGTAAATTTCGAGATCTTTCGGAGCCCATTTGTTCATCCATTTTTAATTAGAAAACTTTGGGTTAATTAGAATTAGAAATAATGTTATTTCTATTAAAAAATTCATTTGTCCTCCTTTCCTCTGGCTGGGACCCGCCTCCCTCTCCATTCCGCTCCTCCCAAGCCCTACACTTGCAAAGAAGCCCTAGCTCCCTCCTTCTCTCCATTTTTCCTGCCATTTCTTTCCTCCATGCTGATGGGAAAGTTCATCCAAGAGCCATCCCTTCCTCCATCTTTAAAATAGACCCTAAACCCTCACCTTCCTCCATTTGGCCAACTGAGCTCTTCCCAAGCTCCTTCCCTTCCAAGCTTATTTCCAAGACAAAGGAGAACCCTCAGCCTCTTCCTCCTCTTGCTAGCAGTTGAAGAAGAAGAAAAAGCTTCTCCTCTTAAGCCCTAAAGGTAACAGGACTCCATCTTTTCCAAGCCAATATACCTCCCTTTCCCCCATTGGATGATCCAATGGCTACTCAATTTTTATTCTCATGCTTATCTCACGTATCTTAGAATCTATGGTTGAGTATGAAAGCCATTAAAGCTCATTAAGGCAGTCAATTTCAGGGTAAATGAACAGCTTTGTTTTTCCTTCTTTCTGCATACCTAGACCTTTAATCTCATTATTTACATAGTTAAAATAATCCATTCATGCTGATTTTGGTATCAATAGAAAGATCTTAAAAATATCATTCTATCAGTATATGGCACCGTATGTGAGGTGTTATAAATTGAGAGTATTTGTGTGTGAAAGGAGACCCGTTACAGTTTTCGCATAGGCGAAATCACCGTCGAGCGCTACAGCGTGCCGTAGCTCCCGAGTCTCAGGTTGAATCCACTGTAGTGCACCGTAGAGCCTGGCTCTCAGTCAAGGTGTGCTACAGTGCACCATAGCATCCAACTCTCGGGAAATTGGGCGCCACAGCTCCTAAAAGTGCTGCAACGCGCCACATCGCTGAAAATGTCGCAGCGCCTAAAAGTGCTGTCACATGCCATAGCACCCATGTCTCTGTTTGGCTATATTGTATCCCGCTGTAGTGCGCCATCATGCGCCAGAGCGCTTGGCTTTCGGCCAGAAGGCGCTACAGCGCATCGTAACACCCAGAACTGTTTGAAAGTGCCTAGAACTGCCCGGAATGGCCTAAAGTTCATTTTTTCATATTTTAATGACTCTAGGATCTTATTGGGGTCAAAATATATCAAAATTGAACTAGAATTTAGTAAATTTAAGCATTATGTGATTTTGGAGGTGATTTCTAATGTGAAATATACCCCTTAAACCCTTAATGATCTTAAGCAAAATTTTAATATTAAAATGATCATAACTTAATCATTAAACATCAAAATTTAGTATTCTTAGACTCTATGGAATTTTTGGGCAATAGACAATAATAAACTAACTAAATTTTTAGATTTCACTAAGTGAAATTACCAAATTCCCTTATAGCTTAAAATTCTTAAATTGGACCCATATAACTTAATACTTATCTAAATTTGATGTACCGACTGTTTATCTTCATGTTAGACAGCAAGAAATTATTTGACATCAACAAAATCCAATTGGAGCCCTTAATCAAAAATTTGCATTTTTGACCCTTAAGTAGGGGCAAAACGGTCATTTTGCCCAAAATTTAGGTCAAGTGCCCTTAACCTCTAGAATACCATTTAAATCATTAAAATCAGTGATAAAACTGATTTGCAATCAATTTATAACCCTTAATCTCATAATTAAGTAATTTGATAGAAACCCCATTAAATGCTTAAAAATTCTTAAGTGAAACTAGTACCCCCTAGCTTAGCTAAATTACATCCTTAACTTCCCTTAAGTGAATTAGATCTAAAAATTAAGATAAATTATAATCATTAAAATTCCTTAAGTAACTTGTTAGAAGCCTATTAGCAATCAACACTTCACTCAGGATCTTTTCTTTTAAGGCTAGAATAGATGTTAGGTTATATTTTATTCATTGAATAAAATAGGTTATTCAATGAATGGAACTTTAGTTTTATTAGTTTTTAGATTTTCATACTTTAATTTTGATTATTTTATATATTAACATTAGATTAAGATTAAGAGAATCATTCTATTAAGCTTGATTGTGCTTAATAGAATTTGCCTTGATTATTAGTTCACATTTATACTTAAATCTTAATCCTTAACTTACCATTTAGATTATGTGATTAAACCCAGTTCATGGTGTTTAATCATAATCCCTAGCTTAATAGATCTTGATCAGATCTTAGTTTAGAATATCTAAATTCATTAAATTGGACTTGTTGATTAATCCAAATTTTGTAATGTTAACCCAAAACTTTTATGTTATCATTTCCTAGGTTCTTAATTAGTAGATTAATATATAAGAATTAATTTTTAACAAATTTATATCAAGAAAGTTTTGCGAATTAAATGAATGTATTATTTTTAGTATTATTTGAGTTTGTTTCATTTGAATGTATATAACAATTGCATGTACCTTAGTATTATGACAACTTAAAATATATTTTTATTTTTCATTAATGCTTATGACAAATATATGTGGTAAGAGTCTTTGGAGATAGAACAAAACTAAATATGTGCATGTATAGTTTGCCAGTAACCCATGAATAAATAAGGAGAGATCTAGTCCACTAGGAAGAGGCAAAAAATCCAGAGAAAAGACTCACCAAAAAAATTATTATGTGAACAATTATTGATGGGTAATTATATATATTCTTAGAATAATTTTGATGCTAATATCTAGGTTTTCCAGTGAAGCTTGGGGGTCCTAATGTGGCCACCCATCGTTGGGTTAGCATAATTAATATAATGTTAAGTGCTCGCTTCCTATGATCATATTGGAATTTAGTATAACAGTACATTTAAAGGCATATAAAATATATACTTCCACATTCATTGCAACATTCATAAATACCAAAAAAATATTAGAAATATATTTATAATATATATAATAATTATTTTATAAAATCTATTACACTCTAAGTAAAAATTTAAAATATAAGAAAGATAAGCATCTAAGTTTGCATTAAATTACTTCATCTTGCATCAACTCCTCCTTAAACTTGATCCAGATATTTCTCCTGATTTGCCATATATATATATATATATGAATATGTATATGTATATATGTATGATAGGGCGAACCAAGAAAAAAAGAGAGTAAATATTTAATTAGACATAGAGGTATAAGTAAGATTTGTAGGATATTAAAATAAGCATATAATATTTAAGCAGCATGATTCTAATAGAAAAACATATACAAATAAAATAATATGCAATATTTAAGTAGGATATGCTTATAAAATTATCGTGATTATAAATGTAATATACATATTTAAAATATGTGCTCATTTTAAAAGAAATTACTGTAATATATAATATTTATTATATTGAACAAAGTTACAGAATAATCGAGTTAGATACATTTATCTAACTATCTGAGATGTGAGTTCCTGAGTAGCACATTCTCTCTCAAAGGCTATGTGCAATCTCCTTATTTTTTCAAATATCAGCTTGTCCTAGCCTAACGTATTGTCTGTATAGACCTAAGAGTAATATTAATATCAAAGTTAGTCAAAGCTTAATAGCTATATAAAAATTGTAAATGAAATAATAAATAAAAAGAATGATATTCTTCATTTTCTTTTAGTAAAAATATTAATATTAATATTATATTTTTATTTTTTATATAATTAAAAATAACAATTTTTTTGTATTATTCTAAATAATATATATATATATATATAATTATATTGAAATGATTAAAATAAAAGTTACAGAAATTAGGATATATATATATATAGATAGATAGAAAAAAAAGAAAATGATTGAATTGTAAGTTGTAGAAATAAAATATATATATATATATAGAAAAAAAATGATTAAAATAAAAGTTATAAAAATTTAGAAATATATATATATATATATATATATATATATTTATTTTAAAAAAGAAAATGACTTAAATAAAAGTTGCATAAATTAAAAAATATATATGTATATATATAGAAAAAAAAATTATTGAAATGAAAACTATAGAAATTAAGAAATATATATATATATATAAAGAAAATAACTGAAATAAAAGTTGCAAAAATTATGATATATTTATATATATATATACACACACACACATAATAATAATAATAATATTATTATTATTATTATTATTATTATTATTAATAAAAGAAGAAGAAGAGGGAAATAAATATAAAAATTTTCATCTCTTTCTTATTTCTTACTCTATCTTAATATTGATCAGGCTTTACTGGAGGTCAGTAAGGGAAACTGGTGGTGGCCAAGGAAGAGGGGGAAGTTGAGGGGAGAAGAGAATGTGAGAGGGGAGTGGGGGAGGAGAGGGGAGTGGCGAGGATGAGAGAATAAGAGGGAGGGGTAGGGATATTTATAAGAATTTTTTTGTTTTTTTCTCTCCTCTTTTTTCTTACTCTTTTAAATTTGGCTTCTCTTCCTCTTAAATGCTTTGAGTGTACAAATTAGCTTTCGTTTTCTTTTTCTCTCTCCTCTTTCTCTCTCTTCTTTCTCTCTCTTCCATTATTTTCAAAAACTAATAAAATTTGACTTGAAGGTGTATCTTGATGAGACGAATACACTTGTGCCAAAATATCTCAATTTGGAACAATATTTTATTTTATATTAATTTTTAAAGATAAAAACTGTAAAATTTAATTATGGTAAATTTGGAACTCCATATTCGACAAAACTTTTTGTGTAGCATTTTTATAATATTCTTAATTCAATAGCACTAAAATTGCTGAATTTGAACTTGTATTTAAATTCCTAATTTAATAAATTTAAATAATTCAGAAATTAATTCATGAGTATCCGTTATCCAGATTGCTCCCAAATTTAGGTATTACGATTACAAAAATATATTTCTATCCAAATGTATTTTTAGTTTGCTATAATTTTGAAGTCACTCGGGATTCTGATTTTTAGTTTGCTATAATTTAATCATAATTATCGTAGTAACGACTTTGGTCATTACACCTAGGCCTAAAATAATATATTTATATTTTATACTAATTTATGCTAAGTTATTTCCATTTATGCTAATTTATATTTTTGCTTTGAAATTATTTGAGTCGCTTGAGCATTGTAAATTAATTAATATTGAAATTAGCATAATCCTCAAATTGTAATGATGCGTTTCATTTACACTTTATTGTTATGATTTTGTAACCTATATATATGCTAGAAATTAATTCTTTTAGCTGCTCTACATACTCCTATTTGATTGGAAATGTTGATAATTATACAGGTTGTGAGAATTATAAGCAGAAGTTAACTTGCTCTTAAGAGCTAGAAGGAATTCTATTATCAAGAGTGAGATTAAGACTCATCTTTTGAATTTTATATCATCTTATATTTACTTAAATTAAAATAATTTGTATAACATTAATTTAAATTTTTTGGCTCTATGGCTGTAACAACCCGACATTGTTACTGAGCTGTTCAGATCTGAACGCATAGAGGTTAATCTAATGACACTAGCGACTTATTAACTACGCAACAAAGAATCTCATATGTTTGTTTTATAAAAAGAAGGTTGATCAAAGTAGTTCTTAAAAGTTTGGCAAAGAAAAAGATTAAAATAATATATATTTATATGAATCATTGAGATCATTATTTTTGGCGATTTAGCAATAAATCTTTTTAACACAATTTGTAAATAAACTTGTTACTGTTGTCTTACGTTGAGCCTTCTTAGCGTGTCTTTTAAATAATTAAATGAATTGCAAAGAATTTGTTTTACGTACGGATTATCTATAAACTCACAAGTACTTCTTAAAACCCTACTTATGCATGAAGTATTCGTGTTCTAAGCTGCTCAATATTATTTAATATAAAATGTGAGTGCAAAAGATACATATTAAATTCATTTCTAAATTGATGATTAGTACTAATAAATATAATGCATCTTCTATTTTATAAATGATTTGTCTTTATGAATAGAATTGACTTTCACTATTCTAAATAATATTAATTAAGAACATGATTAAATATCTTTATAAATGTTAAAGAGATCTTTTGATGTTAATTACAACATGTCAACGATATTATAGTAACTGCGCAATAAGCTTTATAAATTAAAAGTAAAGGGGCAGCTTCATTAATAAAAGTACTCTAAGTTTGAGAGAAGTATAAAGAATGGGTAATATCTATTTAAGCTTTAAGAAACTAACTTATTAAAAAAAATTGCATGGGTTGTGTGTTTGACGTCTCATTCAAATCAACCGTCGAGCTTCAAGTTTGAATCGCTTCAATGGTACGTTAAGTACTTAGAACTTTCTGTAGTTTTGTATTTATTTATTTATATTATTTTCTTGAGCTCTATGTACAGTGCGTACATGACTTGCATAGATCTTTGCTTTATTAGCGATTGAATTATATTTGAAAACCTTGTCATTAGGAGTTTCTTAGGAATCTGCACCTCACCTTAGGATCTTTTCCTTAAGAATAGGAATAGATAGTAGGTTAGATTTCATTCTTTGAATAAGTAGTTTATTCAACGAATGAAACCTTGATTTTTTCTCATTTCTAGAAGTTTCATACTTTAATTTTAATTATTTTATTTTTTAACTTTAGATTAAGAATATGATATTCCTTCTATTAAGCTTAATTTTTACTTAACAGAATATACTTTAATCATCAGTTCACATGTAGATTGAACCATAGATCTTAAGCTTATGCTTGGATTATGTTATTGAACTCAAATTTGTGGTATTTAATTTATAATCCCTAATTTAATAGATCTTGATCTCATTTTAGCTTAGAATGTCTAAATTCATCAATTAGGATGTGATGATTTATTTTTTTAACTTATAGTCAATTTTGATTGAATTAAATCAGAACCTGATCAGTTCTGATTATTTTTAACTTATAAGATCGTGTTTATAAGTTGTATAACTTGTAATAGTTAGAATGGTTTAATATATAACAAATGATGTCACCTTATGTAGTTGAGTCTCTTGCTCACTTGATTACTATTGCTCTACACACCTTGAATATTGAGCCTTGTTCCTTGAGCATAATAAGTAAACTTAGGATATGGAAGATATATCCTAAGTTAGTATTTAAAAAGCATTCATTCAGTTTTTTCAGTGCATTCAGTTTAGTAGGGTTTATCTTAGTTTAGTCTGCCTCCTCAGTTCTAGTTTTGTTATTGAATAAACTCAGACCTAGCCCGGTGCTTGGCTAGGATGGATACATGTCTTATTCTATAAGTTCAACTCGAACCTAGCTCTGATGATGCCTAGGATGGACACATATTGAACTTTCTGTTCAGAGGCCCTGTATGGCCTGTTTCTGTTATGACAGTACTAGGACTAGGCATACTTTTACTTCAGATCAGTTTCAGTGCTTTGTTTTACTTTGCCACATACTTTAGTAGCCTTACTTTTCAGTATTTTCAGTTGCTTTGCGAAATACTTCAGTGGCTTTACTTTAGCTCATTTCTGTACTTAACTTGTTTTGTCACATACTTCAGTGGCTTTTACTTTACAGTTTTTACATACTATTATATTTATTTTTGCTCTTTTATTTCAGTTCAACACTTATTCAATATTTATACATTTATGATGCTAGTCTTATATTCAGTTCTATCTGTTTTAGTATATATTTCATTTATAATTAGCATGTATTCCTGTGATCATAAGCATGTAAGAATGAGTATTTTCTTTCAGTACCTTTATTACTTATACATACATGCCTTTCCTTACTATAGCTTTTAGGTTTGATGTACATTTTTTTGCCTCACATGTTGCTTAGTTATAAATGCATTATTTATAACTTCCTCCTGATTCTTGTAGTTTGTTGCACTTATTTATTTTGCTTTCTAGCAGTATAAGTAAAACAGTGATATGTTTAAATTCATGCAACTTTAATAGCTTAAATTATACTTAGACTTATTAAAGTCTAACCAGATTTTCTTTTTTGGATGTGCCATGTCATATATGTACATATGACAGATCAGGAGTACATGTCAGATCCAGCGCTTGAGGATTTAGCTGTTAGCAGATTAAAGTAAAGTGCGGCTCATTGAAGGGGATATGCTTCAATCTTTTTGGCCTGCATTTATTAAAAATGTAATAATTAAAATTTTTTTATTCTTATTGTTCTGCATTTAATGTATTGTATGTGAATGAATTAAATGTGAACTGTGTCTGGATACCTCATCTTTACTTATTTTTGCATTGCTATACTATATGCATGTTTCTGTTAAATCTTGCTCAGCTCCTGATTAGTATTTTTGATATATTTTTAGTTTAATATATGTGGTACTAATGACAACCACCTCTTAATACTTAGTTATTAAGGGGCGGCCGCCACAATGGTGTATAAATACTATTTTATTTTGTAATTTTTATGATGAATATTTATTCTTGAATTATTACTTGAAAATTATCAACCATGATCTTCGAATTGTTACACTCAGCCTCCCAGCTCTCATGGCCGCGGGGAGAAAGGATCTTATTCCAGCATTCAAAGCATGATGCCAAGGATCAGAAGGATGAGGTCTTGGAACCCTGCCCAATTAGGCGGAAATCCATAAAGGAGAGGAAAAAACATGAACAGAGAGGCAATTGAAAATAAAACTTACAGCGAGCAAGTGAGCCAATCGGTTCTCAATCATTCTAATCATGCGTATGATGTTTTACGCCAACAAAATATCGCTTGAGCTCTGTTTTTTTCAACCATAAATCGTGTTTTTTTCCTTTTGACAACCATTTTCTCCGCAAAACTTTATTTTTTGTTAATACCATGACGCACACTTGGCAAGCTATGTAGGATGAGTTTTTGTGAAGAGGAATGCTATTTGGACCCGCTGATGTGGCACCCAAAAAAACTTATCCAATAGGATTTGGACATATTGCATTAGTGTTTATTTATTTATATTAAAAAAATACAAATATTATTTTTAAAATTTGTATTGAACTTATGTCCAAATCCTATTGGACGAACTTTTTTAAGTGCCACATTAACAAGTATAAATAATATTTCTCTTTTGTGAATTACATGTAGACAAACCTGTCAAGCATTTCTCTTTTATTATAAGTCAAAAAATGAATTAAGAATCTTTTATCTACTTAGCCTTTTTAACACATTTGTATACTAACATTTTTAGTATTAATACTTTCTGTCACGTGTCTAAGACCTCAATCATTTGTTTAGCCACAACCTCTTATTTCTTCTCATCTCTATCTCCTGCTCTTTGAACTGAAGTAGCTCCATCATGGCGTTTTCCTCACCATTACAAGATATAGATCCAGCAAAAAGGGGGTTCAATTCCATCTGTGCAGTTTCGATAGTTTAAAATCGGTAGGTGATAGGAAGAAATCTCTCCTTCTCTTACATTTTTCTTTTGCTTTTCCATGGTGAGTGCCTAAGAGATCGTATTTTTTGGTTGCTTTTAAGGAGGCCTATAGAACCAGTATTTTTGTTCTCCCTTAGTTCTTTACTCTTCTGATCGTTTTCTTCATCTTATGTTTCTAAGGAAAACATCATTCGCCTTTCATGAACTGCTGACATTAAGAAATTGCCGAATGTATTTTTATTTATATGCAGATTCTTAAGAAATTACCCCCATTCGTTCAAACAGACAGTTCTCCAATGACAAAGTTGAACTCTAAGATCAGAGGATCTTGCATTCCGAAGACGGCTTCCTATGAGGAAATCCCTAAATCAGATGGATTTGGGAATCATCTGGTTCACGGTTTTGGGGGAGCTTCTGCCATAAAGAAAAGAGGTTTCAGCAGCCGGTCTTGGGTACAGATAGACCGGAGCGGAAGATCTCAGACTCTCGCTTTCGATAAGTTCACGCTGATGAGGCGCTGCCGTCTTCCGGCTCGAGATCTCCGGCTCTTAGATCCATTGTTTGTCTATCCTTCGACGATTCTCGGCCGAGAGAAAGCAATTGTTGTCAGCCTCGAGCAGATCAGATGCATCATCATGGCTGATGAAGTCCTGCTCATGAATTCTTTGGAGAGTAGTGTTTTGTTTTACGAATCTGAATTGCGCCAGAGGGCTCTGGAAGCTAAAGATCAAGATGGTGAAAAACGTTTTTAATTTTGTAGCATTTTGACTGGCATATAGCTCCTGATTGGATTGTTTTTTAGGAATGAGGTGCCTTTGATGTGCAGATGATTTTCCTTTTGAATTCAAAGCTTTGGAGCTTGCTCTTGAGTTAACTTCTGCATCACTCGAATTTCAGGTAACTCTGGCACTCAGCATCTTTTGTTGGTAGAGATATGTTGAGACATGTTGTTCATAGGCCTTTGATAGGTATTTAAAGGAATGGAAATTGGTTCACTGGCTTGACACACACTGTTTGTGTTTTATTATTTTAAGGTTTAGGGTACTCTCTAATATTTATGGGAGCTATTATTGTTTGAAGTTTAGCAAATTCTGGGCCAAGTGAAACAAATAAAACTAAGTTCTATGCGCAGTTAAGCTGGTTGGTTGATGAGAAAGATAATTAAACAGCTCTAAGCTAAGATATATATGGTAATAAAAACATGTGGTTCTATTTTGACTTTAGCTTATTTACTTAGCATATATAGTATAATGCTATATATATATATATATTTTAATCTTAATATCTTAAAATTACTTTTAATTATTTATGCGTACATGAGTTAACTTTAATGTTTATTAAATATAGCCATTTCTTATTGTTATTTTTTAAAAATTTAATGATTGAATAATTATCTCTTACTTGAGCATTATAAATATAATTTCTTAATTTTATCAATTCAAATTAAATTTTAATTAGTATGAATAGTATTTATATGATTAAATACTTATATGATCAATTTCATTAAAATGCTTACAAAACATAGTTTTATTATTGTTTCATTACATATTTTAATTATGTTCATTAAAAGCCACAACCCATTCTTAAATTTTTTTATTATTAAAATTCAAGAAACTAAATATTATCTTACTTTGGTGGTGTAAATTATCCAAAATTTACTTTTAAGTTTTCACTAGAACAAGTTGAGTGGTTAATCATAACAACAACAACAAGCCTTAGTCCAAAAATAAGGGTTGGCTGTATGAATCAGTTGTTTCTATTGTGCACAATCAAGTTGAAGCCCCTCCCTAATTTCCAAATAACGAAGTTTCTTTATTATGATTTCTTTCCATGTCTTTTTAGCCTTCCTCTTTCTCTTTTAATAACTACAAAATTGATATACTCATTTTCTTAATTGATGTATTGAACAATCTGAGCTAAATATACTTGAACCCTCTTAAATGACAATACCTAATCTTATCCACTATTGGAGCCGCTCCAACATTGTTATGAATGAGCTCATTTCTCAATCTATTTTCTTGAGTATACCCATTTATCAACCTTAACTTCGTTATCTTTGCAACACTTATTTTATCGACAAGTTTTTCTTTGTTGTCAATGTTCAGCTTCATATAACATAATTGGTCTTATAGATGCTCTATAAAAAAAAAATTCTTGAGTGGTTGTTTTGGTTACATAACACTCCAGAAGCACCCCACTTTTTGATCATCTTGGATTCTATTAATCACATTGTTCTCTATTTCACCATTATTTTGAATAATAAGAAAATAACAAAGAAGTGGAGGTAAGCAAATATTTTATTCCTTCTTAATATTAAGTGGAGGGGGCTAAAGTGAAGGATATCGATACTTTAGGTATCAAATTTTGGTACTGTATATGTATCGACATATAAATGTGGTGCTATTAAAATGGATAAACCTTAAAAGAGAGTGAGTGGAAAGAAAGATGATGTGATATAGAATTATAATTTTAATGATTATAATTAGTCAACGGATACTAGTATTGTAAGTATTTATGATCTCAATCAGGATCAAATGTGAATATTAAGATTATTTAAGCGTAGTTTAGAAGTGATTATTCATGGAATACCTTAATAGGAAATCTTATTTAGTTTATGGAACTTCAATGGGTATATTGTATGAGCATAAGAAGAATTTATAGACTCATGATAGTTTTTATTTTAGTGAGATTACAAAAATAAGAAAGTAATCTTATAATTTTCTTCAGTTTATTATTTTGTGATTATTAGTTTGTAGTTTAAGAAAATAGATAAATATATTTTTATTTTTTGGAATTATATATTTGAGATTTGATTGATTTTTTATATGGAAAAGTGATTAATTATATTATAAAGATTATAAGGTTATTATAGGATGAAGCTTAGTTATTTGTAGCTTATCAAAATTCACTAGGTTGTTATGAGTGCTTAGGCAATTAGGTTGATGTGAAATAATTAAACAACTTTTAGTTGAAATATATAAGGTATTGAAATATCTTGCATTTTAACTTGAGATCATTTTTGTAACACAAATAGGATAATGATTTATATTTCAATATGATTATTATTTAAAATAATTGTTTATTTGTCATTCCTCTAAATTATCATTTACTGATATATGCATATAAAAACTAGCTTAATTTAATATTTTATTAAATGCAGTTAATTCATTAATATTCTTATTTTTATGCGCATTTAAGTAAATTATTAATTTTCTCTTACTTATGCATTATGGTGCTCTACTTGTTACAAAATTTTTAAATCAAGCTAATTTCTTAATGCTGAGAATAATTAAATGATTAATTATTTTTTTCCATATTTTAGTATAATAATATTAGCTAAAAAAATCTTACAATTCATAGTTTAATTATCCCTTTAGTATAATCATACAATTTTATTTAAAAAATATCAATGTATTTGTTTAAATTTGTATTGTCATGAACAATTAAATGATTAAACATATATTTAGTGTGAATTTTAGCTTAAGCCTTAAAATAGTTTTATCGCAACTTAACTTAGTTTACGACTTCGAACGATTTTGCTGTCATATATTAATTTAGCGTAAGCATACTTAAGTCAAATCAACAAATTTAGCTTAAATTGCTTTATTTAAGTTATTTTAATTAATATTAATTAATAATATTTTAAATTATTAATGGAATTTTGCTTAATTATTATGCTACTGCAATAAATAAAAATTAATCAAATAGTTATGCTTTATGCATTAAGTAATTATTATATTAACTTGAATTCAAAGTGATGTTAATTACTTATTTTATTAATAATTTATATTAATTTAATTAATTATAATAATGTGTTTATTGAAATAATTTTGCTTATTATGGTTACATAATGACATTATTTATAATTAAATATATTCATTCTATTTAAGTTTTATTTTAGTTTTACATTGAATTTAAAAATTATAATAAAAAAATTTTAATTTCATTTATTATAATTATAAGTGATTATGTGATTATGTTTTTATGCTTATATTCAGCATAGCTAGTTTCTTATAGTTAATTATGATACCATAATGTTTAAAATTAATTTTGCTTATTATAATTTATATACAAATATTTTTATTATGTAATATATATATATATATTATAAAAGTAATTATAATATTTCTTACAAATTTATAAATTATTTAAAATCTATTAATTACTTAAATAAAATTGTGGGTATAATTAGCTAGTTATTTTGAATAAAATTATTAACCACTTTGATTGGTTTAACAATTTTTTTAACTATAATGAAGCAATTAAAATATTTAATTAATTTGTTAGTTAATTATCTTCTTATCCATAAAAGTTGTATCAAATACATTTTATGCTCTTAAATATAACTATTATTTGCATATTAATTTATTATATATTTTTAAATTAATTATGTGTCTTAATTATATATTTTAATATAATAAATTAATAATTTAACATATTTATTATGAGTATTGTTAATTAATTATAATATTTATGTTAATATTGAATTATGAAGTAATTATCTTATTAATAATAATTACTTAAAATTGTTAATCAATTATATAATCTCTTATATTAATATTTAATTTTGTTAATTGATTAAAAATTTTAGTAGATGGTGAATTATATCTTAATTTTTTGTTATTTAACCATTTAAATAGTCAACTTAAGTATAAACTATCATTGTAATAAACTTCATTGTATAACATTTTAGTGATCAAATTGTGTGAACTTAGCCTATCAAGCTAAAGTTTGACTAAGTTGAAATAAAACATTACTTTTAATAAGGTTATTATCTAATTCTAATATCTTATAAATCAAATTTATGTTTTGATTATTACAAATGGAGCGATTAATTAATTATTTAATCACTATTAAGCTATTATAATTGCTTTATAGATTAATTCATTATTCTTATTTAAGTGTCATAGCTAGAATTATTTAAAATTTTAGCAAATATTGTTAAATTATTTGTTATTACCAATTGTAATGACCCTAGGTCATTATAAGGTATACATTGAATTCCCGATTCGCTAAATATCCCGCAATTATCAGTTTCCCGTTAAAACTCCCGTTGAAAATTCGATTTTTCAGTTTTAATACCTAAATTAGAATGTTTTCAAAAAAAACTGGCAGTTACAAAATTAAATAAAATTCCCCATTAAAAGCAAATTAAGGCTGTTACGCCATTATCCCTAAATCTACGGGTGTTTTTGAGGAGAGGTCGGTCGGTTCAAACGGGTGTGCGTTACGCATGCACACCCTATATAACCGAGCGTATGGCATTCAACTCCTCACCGCTCACAACTCCACTCGCCTCTCCCCCTCTTTCGTAAGAAGCGTACCTGAGCCGACGTCCAGTAGCCAGAGCCGCTCGATTCCTTCCGCTCGTGCACCGAGAGACGACGTCAGGAGCTCACAGCGCGCGACCTCTGCCTCTACGCCGACTTCTTCTTGCGCTCGACCGACTGCTCGACCCAGCACGGTGACCCCCTTGCGCTCGATCCCTTCCGCTCGGCCTCCCTATCTGCGCCGATCCCTTGCTCGCTGGTTCCGCTAGGCTCGACCTCTTCTAGCGCCGACTCCTCTGTGTATCGCGTCGATTCCGCGCTCGTCTGTGCGCTTGTCCGCTCGGTTAAGGTAAGACCTCTACCGAAAAAGGGAATGTATATGTGTTCATATATAAATATATATATATATATGTATGTAAATATATTTATACATGTATATGTATATATATTTACATATATTTATATATGTAAATGAATATATATATTAACAATAACAATAATAATAAAGACTTTAGGAATTTACAAATTTGTTATAATGAAATTGAGTAGTTCTTTTTAATTGGGATTAATTCTGAATTTTTTTTTTTTGAATTCACTAGGTTTGTAGTAAAACAAATTATGTTCCTATTAATTGGAGTACTATCTTAGGGTTTTTACTTATAATACCCTATGTTTGAAAAATATTCACGTGCTACTGTCTTAATAATGGGATTTGGGTGAGTTAAATATGATTTGTAATTAATAATAATTGAAAAATTCGACATAATATTAGTAATATTTTAAAACCTCTAAGTCAATTTTAGGACTCTTAAGAGGAACTATGGTAGCATACCTTTTTAATTATAGGATTTCAGTTAGGGTTTGGAAAAGATATAGGTAGTATATCGAATAAATAAGATCCGTTGAAATACAACATTACTTTCAAAGTTTAATAGAATTTCAACTATAACTTTTGCAGATATATCAAGTTTGCGAGTAAATCTTTTGTTAAGTCAAAACACGAAAGGTACGCTGGATATTACTTTATATGCTTTTACTTTCAATTGCTGCTTATGCATCGCTTTGACCTTATTACTACTTAATATGTTATTCTTACTAATGATGTAAGAGAAATTGAATGATGTTTATGTATCTTGTGAATGTTGCAAGAAGGGTTCCGAAATGGAGCATGATTAGGTTAGGGATGGGGCAAGTCCTCGGGAGCTATAAGGGTGTCATCTGGAGCCTTTGAGGGAGGCACAGGTGAAGGTTGCTTAAATACACGTTGCCATCTGAGACCCTTAAGTGGGTCTAGGTGAAGGTTTATGCTTAAATGCATATGAATCCAGCCTCATGGTTCTGCCTTTGCCCAACAGAACTGTTATTATTGCTTCATGATATCATAGACATAAACATAAACAGATTTTTACGCAATTATTGCTTTTCCTTTTGATATTTGACATATGAACAAAACATTTATTGTTGCAGGTAACCTGATTATCTTTTATTTGAAACACACTGTATTTCTCTGTAAATGTTATCTCATTTTTCCTTGCCTTTCGCTATGCTTTAAGTATATTTTTAATATTCTTTGTATTTAGAATGTGCACTAAGGCATTATTTTTATAATGTCAGATCAGATACAGTTGGAGGCGGTTGATATAATCTAGAGGCGTAGCGCGGGAAAATAACTGCCCTTTTCAGGATTAATAGTTTGATGTATAATGAAGTTCATGTAATAAATTCTGAATGTTGTTTTTATTTTAAATTGAATGAATGTCGTTTCTTTTATGTGAATGGCTTGAATGTTCGTTAACTACTATTTTATCTAACTGCCAATATGATCATGTGGAAAGATGCATCCGATGTTAGTTTGGTTCTTACCAACTTAACATGGGTCATCACACTAATAATTTAATTATTTATTTATAAGGCCATAGTATAAATTTGTTGTTGGATTAATTTTTATTGCTTATATCGTTCTATACATTTTGCCCATGATTTTTCTAGAAGTGGTGTTATTGATCTTATGTATCAATGCTTAGTTTCTATTTGATTTCCCTTAATTTTGCTAATTTAAAACTCTAATTGGTTTTACTATTTAGCTTAGTTTTACTTAAATCAATAACAAAGATCTTTATGCTAAGTTAGTTTAGCTTAATTCATTTTATATTTAAAACTATTTCCTTATGTAAATAAACAATATTGATAAATAATTATTCAACTATAATATATATCATTCTAATTAGTTGTGATAATTTTAATGAATGTTGCTAGCTAATAAATATTTGTGCTAATGATAATTATTTATGTTAATAACAATTCTAAATAATAAATTTTATCTTTATTATCTATAATATTCAAAATATAGTATGATATTGATAATCAATCATGTTTATAATTACTTTCAATTAACTATAATTTATTAATATAATCATGTTATTGACATGTAATTTATTATGTTACTTATAAATTTTATAATTAGTTAAGCTATTGATTGATCAAAAATGAGTGTGTCTGCGCTAACGTACAAGTGCACGTAGTCTGAAGTAATATATGAATGGTGAGTCCCTGAGATTTTTATCGTCCTCTAAGAACAGTGCATACTAGTTACTAATTACTTCCTCCATTTGATAATGTTTGAATGACCGAATATTTGTGATTTTGATTAAACTAGATTAAGCTAAATTGAACTAATGGTTTGTTGATCAGTTGGTTACATTATATTAGATTTTGAACATATGAGTTGTAATAGTCCTATGTGCATGAGATCTCTTTAATTCATTGATTTCGTTATTTTCTTCTCTAGTTATTATTTTGTTTATCAAGGGGCTAATTTTGACAAATTGATATTTCTTACACCTTTGCTCTATCTAGTGCTACATGGAACTCCTAGGGTTCTCATCAAGCACATAAACAATTTTGTGATCATTTTAGTGAGAAATACTATATTTACATATGACTGATAAAATTTACTAATTTATTAGAAATCACAAAATCCTTATCCGTTCACGACTCACATGCAGCCACTTCTGATTTAGCTAAGGCAACGAACAACGAAACTCTGTGAGCTTATGTCACATCATTCATGGCTTATCATACTCGAGTTGCCTCGCTTAAGTCAATAGTGAGCAATGGGACTCGGTGAATCGGTCTCGACTCACATGCATTGAATTTCAGATTTTGCATATAATGAGCAATAGAGCCTACGTGAAGTTATGTCACTTCATCCACTACTGTAACATGCTCATCTCTCTGCATTTAAATCTGAAATTGTGCAATGGAGCTCAGAGATTCTCTTAGGTTATTCGGCTCAAATGCATCAAATCTCAAGCAAGTGCATGAGCCGTCAAGCCTAGCGAACTTATGTCACATCATTCATGACTTAAACGCTCTTAGTGCACACATGATTTCAATTAGAGATGGTCATCTATCTCAGTGGAGGTTCTTGTGGTAAAATCCTATTTTTTATATTTTCATTGCAAGACATTGTATTCATTCAAATACAATAATAAATTCAGCACAAAATTTTAATATCATTTCATTGAATTAAAAGTCATATTACATGCGCACATGCTACCTACTCTTCATAGTTCTCAGCCAAATCCTCCCCAAAAAGGGGTTTAGGCTGTTATTACAATAAATACAAGAAAGGAGATACAAGAACAACATAGAATACATTGTGTTCTTACAGAAAAAGAGAATAAAAAAAGTAAAGACATAAATATAATATGCATGAACAACTTTCTAGTGTTCTGTCTTCTTCGTTCCTTGCTCTTTGATCTTCTTCTTTGGCATTGTATCTCTCATTCTTCTTCTCTGCTACAACCCTTCTCCTCAAAAAGTTCTTGAAAATAATCTGTGGTGGCTAGGGTTCCTTTCCTTTTGAGGGGTCCAAAATATCCTTATTATTCATAACCTAATCCTGTAAAAAGTATTCCCTTTCTCCAACCTAGGGGCTGAATAGTTGTCAAAATATTTATTTCCCTCTATTAATTTCTTTGGAACCTAGAGTTTTTATTTTAGATTTGTGCTACAACGCACTGTAGCGTCCGCCTTACGTTAGCCTGGCACTGCAGCGCACTGTGGCATGTTGTAGCATCATATTTGCAGTGCTTTGGTACTGCAACGCATTCTGGTTTTACGCTTGCAGTGCTACGGCGCTGCAGTGCACTCTAACGTTCGGCTCTTGCTAAAATGCCATTTTTGTCCTTCTTTTGTGTAGTTTGACCAAATGTGCGAAAAAATCTTAAAATACACCAAACTATATTAAAATAACAAATACTTTTACTAAAAACATTTAGTTTTACTAGAAAATATATAAATTTATGGGGTCCATCAGCTATAATTTATTATAATAGTTAGCATGATTGATTATTTAGTTAATACTTAGGTACATTAATTAATTATTTTAATTATAATCAATTATACTATTATGCCAAAAATTAATTAAATGCTTTAGTATGTTTGTTTTAATTAGTTACCATTAATTTATTAAAATTTCTTTATATATTAATTACATTTAAATTATTATTTCATTATTGTAAATTATATTATAATATTAATTATTTCTCATTACATTAGTAGTGTCAATTTGCATAATTAATATGTAACATTAATTATATTAATTGTATATTTGTAATTAATTATATTAATTAAAAACTTATTTAAGCACTTATATTTTTCTTAAATATAATCAAGTAGATAATTATTTTATTATTTTGATTGTGCTAATTATATGCTAATTATTATGTTATTTTAGTTTGTTAATAATAGTTATTATAATATTTTTGTTAGTTAATTATTTATGTTATATTGTTAATTAATTATATTAAACTTGAATCAAATACTTTTTAGTACAATTCGTATAGCAACTAACTATTTCGTTTAGTATGCTAACTTAGCTTACAAAGCATAAGCCATAATAAGCTTGAACAAAATAACCTCCTAGTTTATATAAGCATGGCTACTTAATATTTTCCTTAATTTGAATGGCCTTTAAAACCAAGGAAAGGCAAATGATTTTTTAGATTATGAAAGTTAAAGAAGTGGTTTCTTTTATCGCACGGATTTCACATAAACACATAATAAGAAGAGGAAATGATTTTTTAAGTGGAAACCATGGAAAGGGAAAATCGCAAGGCATGATCTAGATTAAAAATATTTCACCCTATATAAAAAAGGTTATGATTTTAAAGTAAGAGATTAGTGCAGAAGGTCAATGCTAGGTTTGATAATGGAGGCTTGTGTTTTGTGCTGCAGTTTAGCATTGATGGTAGTGCTATAGTTTGAAATAATGAGGCTTTGGAGGCTAAAATAAGAGGATGATGTTAGAGAATGGTGTTGAATGGTTAAATTAGATGCCATTATTAGAGGATGACACTGGAGGCCTATATTAAATGTTGGCTCTAAAGATCGATGTTGGTGGGATCCTTGTGTGGGATACTGATATTGCAGACCAAACTTAAAGGCCAACAACGGAAGTTGGTTTTGGAGGAAAAATCGGGAGGTCAAATTGCAAGGATGACCGAGATGACATGGGAGGCTAGTGTGGTGCAAGGATGATACGTGAGACCATTTTGGAAAGACGACACTAGTCGTAAATGTGCAAGGATGGCACTAAAAGTTGGTGTTGACTGGCATTTCTAAATGTAGAGGACAACACTGAAGTTTTGTTTTATAAATGTCAAGACATGTAAATACCCTTTAAAAAATAAAAAATAATATAAATTATAAAAAGTATTTTATTTTACTTTGAGCTCAGATGCATCTAAATGTGAGCTTAGACGTGCATCAAGCCCAGACATGTCTAAATATGAGCCCAAACGTGTGAACCATCGAGCATCTGACATCGATCTATGATCCCATACACAAGAAAAATTGCGCCTGGGCGCATTTAGGATTTGATGCAGGCCTTGTCGGGACTGGCTCAACTTGTTGAATCCTATAGGTTTCTTCGTCGTTCATTTGTGAGTTCGGCGAGTTTCTGCAAGATCGCTGTCTGGTTGGGTTTCCCCTCCTGGCTGGTGTTCGGGTTGTGGATGAGAAATATTGCTGATGGAGGAGATTCCGGTCAGTTCCCTCCCTAATCTGCATGTCAAACAGACTTCTACTCCATCGGCTCCAAAATCCTTACTTCAAGCTCTTACCAATGTGCCATTGTTCCAAGGGTTAGTGGGTATCAAACTCATCACTTCACTTAGAGGTAAGCTAACCCTTATTTTATCTGACATTGAAATGGATACATTGGCCAAGCCTATTGAGTAATTGCTACTTGGGAAGTTTTCCAATGGGAAACCTTCCTTAGCAGCCATTAGGATCTCCTCAAAAGCTTGGGGTTGTTGGGGTCGCACTTTGCCGGTCTCATAGATGCTCGACATATTTTGATTAAACCTTACAATGATGTTGATTACTCAAGATTATTTGCAAGAGGGCAGTACTACATTGAAAATTTTCATATGAATATCTCAAAATGGACCGTCAATTTTGATCCAAATTATAAATCACCTATTATTTCGGTTTGGATAAATTTTCCCTAGGCTTAGAGTGCATCGATTACTTGTTCATACTCTTATCTTTGGGGATCGCATTATGGACCACTTAGAGTCGATTATGCGACTGCAAACATTTTCCGGCCCTTAGTGACTCAAGTCTTGGTTAAAAAAGATCTCATAGAATCCTTTGAATCCGCCATTTGGATTGGAGGCGAAGAAAAAGGTTTTTCCAAGAGTATCTTTTTGAAAACCTACTGCTCTTTTGTAATAATCGTAAAAATATCGGGCATGAAATAGCAACGTGTTTTAAACTTCATCTGCATTTACAAACACATACTTTCACATTGAATCAAGCTAGGTCGAGAGATAAGAAGACTAAGCAAATATACGTCCATAAACAAGCTCGTGGAGCTGGGATTATATCTCTAGATGGGTTGCCATTTGAGGATTCAACACCTATTGTTTCGAATGGCTCGGTGGAATAGTCAGTTGGGCATGCCTTTGATATCTCATTGGAAGATGTTTTTGTGGACTGGAACATGATTTGAGTCGTTTTAAGGAATGTTGGCAAGATGTGGGATGGTCTTGATGAGCTGGAAGCTCTACCGGAAGTTTCTCGGCCATCCGAGGAAGAACCAGATGACGAACTCGATGTTTCTTCTTGAACGCTGGATCTGATTCTTTTCCCAATTGATGTTGTTGCAGGAGGCAACAATTACATGGCCAGCAGTTGTGAAAATTAAACTGCTAACCCGTTGATGGGAATCCTATCAACGGGCTCGCTGTCGGATCACAAGGAGTTGGAGGAGTCGGGTTCCACTGTGTTTGATGAGGTGGAGGTCAGCGAGGAAGGTCTATCTGTTTATGGTCCTTTTCATCGGAGAATATTTGAAACGTGTTTGCGGCAGCGAGCAAGTTTTGAGAATGAGAGGGGAGGTAGATGGGGCCCATGTGCCACTGAGGTCTCTCCCTTTGATATGGAGACTTTGAAGACCAAGTTTCAGGTGTGTTTGAGAGCCTCATTGCCTGTGCTGAAAGTAAAGATTGAGGAAATTTTATAGGTTCTGAGCAGCATGCATCAAGGGAGGGTATGGTTGACGGTATTGGCGCAGATGATATACTTGATCAGTTGGCGGATCATTTGTTCCTCAACCCTTTTGCCGAAGAACTTCTTCCAAGTGGTTTTGAAGGATCGCATCCAATAGAATTGATAATAGCGAACTCGGACTCAAATTCAGATATGAATACAACGATATTGGAGCTTGCCGAGATGTTATTAAGGAGTTAAGATTGGAAAAAAGAAGGGCAAGAATTAAGAAGAACCGAACAACTTGATCTTGATGGCATCTCTCATTAGCAGAGTAATTATTTTGGTTTATTTTTGTTTACTTTCTTGTATGTGTTAGAGATTTTTAGACGTGAGAATCACTTATGGGGGTGATTGGTGACCGACCATTTTAATCTTGTTTTTATCTTAATTTTATTTTATTTCTTTTATCTTCTTTAAGAGATCACCAATCTAGTATGTTGTATTACTCTTATTACATATATAAAATACTTTATATTAAAAAAAAACAACAAATAATCACACTTTTGTTAGAGTTTTCACTTTAAATTATATGAAAATTTTAGGGTCTAGGCTGATGGTTGTTTTATTTTGCTTGGTTTCACTTGGATCTTACAATTCATCGTAAAAAATCTTAAATCAAATAGTCAAATGACATGAAATAATTTTAACCTCGGACATTGATCAGCTCCGCATGTTATTCTAACAAATGAAACTGCCAATCATATTGCCTCTTCATCAGTACGAAATTTTTATGTGCTAAAATTGACTTGAAGAAAAAGTTTGATAACATCAATTGGGACTGTATTATTGCTAGACTCCACTCTAGAGTATGAATTTTCCACTCATCTTCATTAAATGAGTATGAAATTGTATTATAAATGTGCACTTTTCCACTCATCTTCATTAAATGGGTGAGAAATTGTATTATGAATACACACTTTTTCATTAACCTAAATGGCCATAATTGATTTCTTTTCTTCTAGCAATGGACTGAGACAAGGTTGTCCCTTTATTTTCTTTGCTCTCTTTATTATAGCTATGAATGGCCTAATACATTTAAAGATGCTTGTTCTATTAATTATGTTTAGTCCATAAGAGTTGAATATTTTTTTTCTCTCTTATTTTATATGCTGATGATATTTTTTATTAAAATGGCACTCTTTTTAAAGATTGTCTAGATATTTTTTCCTACTTTAGGACTCACTTGCAATAAAGCAAACCTTCAATTTACTTCTCCTAGAGGGCCAACAATTAGGATTCTTTTGCTCAAATCTCAAGCCATTTTCCTAGCAAGAGTAGGCTTCTTATCTCTCATATAAAGCACCAAAACAATCCATTATGCTTTTCTTATTGATAATGTTAGAAGTTGGATCAAAGGCTAGGCACATAAACTCTTATCTCTTGCCAGAAGGCTCCAATTATTAAAGTCCTCTGTTGGGCCTTTCTTATTGCTTTTGCTTAGGTCCTTGCATATTCCAGTTTCTATCATCAAGACCTTAAATATTGCCTACTCTTGCTTCCTAGATCATGAGACTAAAATGAAAAAAAATTATAGTATATTTTAGAATTCCATTGCAACATCCAAATAAAAAGAGGGTTTAGGTCTTTTTGTTATGAGCAAAATACTTCTTAGCTGCAAATTTTATCTTTGCGGATATGTTCTATGCAACAAGCCTCTTTTGACTGAATGGTGGAAACTTAACTTTTTTTTTCACTCATACATGCTAACAATATTATTATTGATTGCCCCACATTTTGGAAATAATTCCATGAGGCTAGCCTCTTACCCTTCCCTTACATTAGTAATCTTATAAATTTAAATGATGACACATCTCGTAGGCAATGCTTTGCTAGGATAGATAAGGGTTTGATCGTTGAGAGTCACTGAAGCAATAAACGAAATAACAACTCAAACAAGAAATAAATCACACCACAAGCCACAAGCCTACGAACACAATTTTACGTGAAAAATCTAGGAAAAATTATTGAGCCATACAACCACCACAATAAAATTTTTATCAAAAAGATTAATACAGAGTTACAAAAAACTTATCAATCACTAGAGGGAGCAAGGAATTGTCATCTTTGAGTTTCCTCTTCTTCTCCTCTCCGATCTCTCCAACAGTTCTCACTCTAGGGTTTTAGGGTTCTTAGCCTTCCCCCAATGTTCTTATAAAAATTGCACACACATAACCCAACTAATTAAGCTAGGCTTATATACGGGGACATAAAACAAACCCTTAAGTGCACTAAATAGCTCATGGGACATATAGTGAAATTGACTATTATTAAGCTTTAGAAGCTCTATTGTAATTGTTCTTTTTCGTATAGTGAAATTTCTTCTTCTCTCTCCTTATGGACATAGGTGTTTAAACCGAGCCACATAAATTTTGTTGTTTGTGATTATGTTTTTAATTTTCTTTCTTGCGCTTGCATTATAAAATCTCAAAGAGTATGTGCAACTTTACAGACTCAGTGGCTTAGTGTGTACTTTCGTACACATTGTGTGCTTTTTACCCTCACTGAGTTCACTTGTCAATAAGAAAGTCTTTGAATTTAGTTTCGGGGCTCTCTTGCCCTCACATATTTTATAGAAAAAAAAATCTTTGAATTTAATTTCCTGCATTTATTTGGCACTAAAATTGTGTGATAAAATACAGTTATTCAGATTGATGGGAACATTATACTATTTTTTGTAATAAATAAATTGGCAAGTGACTTCATCACTTCTCTCCTCCGCCATGTCATTTTCAATGTAAGCAGGTCACTGAGCTGGAAACTGAGATATATCCCGTCCTGGACGAGCTTGCAACCACAATTAACACCATTAATCTAGAGCACGTTCGCAGGCTAAAAAGCCATCTCCTTGCTTTAACTTACAGAGTTCAGAAGGTACGCCCTACAAATTCATCAATCACTGATATCCTGAACGTGTATAGATTCAGAAAACATTTCAGGTTCGCGATGAGATAGAGCATTTAATGGATGACGACGATGACATGGCCGAGATGTATCTAACACAAAAGGAGAGAATGGAGGCGTTACAGCCTGCAGGTCGATATTCTGGCACTCTTTCGCTAAATGGCAGTAGCATTTGGAGATCCGCTCCCGTTTCGCCTGCCTGCTCCAGCAGCATTAGTCGGAACGAGAAGGGGAGCCATGTCGAGGAATTGGAGATGCTGCTGGAAGCGTATT
Source organism: Gastrodia elata (assembly GCA_016760335.1). NCBI lineage: Eukaryota > Viridiplantae > Streptophyta > Magnoliopsida > Asparagales > Orchidaceae > Gastrodia > Gastrodia elata. The sequence goes on along the minus strand of CM028678.1, from coordinate 31,614,091 downwards.
TCGTCGTCTTTGATAATACGCTTAGCAAATTATCTTCTGTATGTATCTCTCAGAATCTCTTTCTTTCGATCTTTGCTGCCTTGATGCTGAGAGTCTAAGGTGTTTTCGCAGCTGAAAGAGTATATAGATGACACCGAGGATTTCATCAACATCAAACTGGTAAAGAACAAGTGCTCTGTTGATCATAATTTTGTAGATATTTCTGCATGATTGATGGCGTCGCTGATTTGATTTTGTTGATATGATCAGAGCAACGTTCAGAACCAATTGATTCAATTCGAGTTGCTGCTTGCAGCTGCCACTTTTGTTGCGACTATTTTTGCAGTCGTAACGGGTGTTTTTGGGATGAATTTTCAGGATTCTGTGTTTGATGATGCGTCCAATTTTCAGCGGGTTCTCGTACTATCCAGTGCCTTCTGCGGGGTTTTCTACTACTGCTTTGTGCGTTATTTTAAGCACAAGAGATTGCTTCCTTTTTGAAATGAAAACAACTCTTTTCTCGCGTTCTTTCATTCCGCCATTAATATCCCCTTGCTCTGCCCTAATCAGCTCACAGTCACCCCCTCCCCCTCGGCAGACCCAACTATATCAACACATGAAATCATAAAAAATAATAATAATAATAATACATAATAACAAATTATTAAATAATTAGCTCCAATTAGTTATATAAAGTATATAATTTTCAAATTAATAAATATGATTATAATAATTAATTATGGCTACAATTACTTTATAATACATTAATAATAATTATATTTTAACTAATTAATTTGATTATTTACATTTAGTAGCTAAAATTAACAATTACTTTTAATTTATTTAATAACTTAAATTTGATTTGAGTAGCCGAACTCTTAACTTAATTGTTCATTAAATTGTTACATCACCATTTTCCCCAAAATAATGCTTTATTTTACATAATAAAATATCTTCAAAGTTATTTCCCTAAATTATAAACTATATTATTTAATTTACATTTTTATTAATTATATAACTAATTGTTCACTGCTTTTTCTTTTGACAATTAATTCTCTTCAATATAATAAGAGTTCAACACATTTTTCATTAATCGATTATTATTCACAAAATATATGCATTTATCTATCATAATCACCCAATTACTCACTTCAAGATGTTGTATAATTTCCTCACTAATGCTTAATCAACTGCTTTAATATTAGGCTAATTATTATAAGGAACACATACAGTTCTATAACTATTTTAGAAATACATTAATCATCACATTGGCCAATAGTAGTAAGTGTTGAATAAAAGATAAATTAGATTAAAATTTAATTTATTTTTTTCATTTAATATTGATTTTAAATAAGGATAACCCTTATTCTAAGAATCAGCCAAGGTCTTAAAAGTCAAACTAGGCTTTGAATTGTTAAAATAAGATGTTCAGAAGTTCATTAGTCGAATCAGGGTTGAATACTATTTTAAAAATTATTATTTGGGTAAATATCAATCATATAAGGGCAAGCATCTCTCATGCAAAAAAGAATTACCCCACCTTTGTAAACATAGTTCATACAATATAATAATAATCTAAATACCATAAATATAACCTAGTTTAGATAACATAAGAAATATGACTACAACTACTATAGCTTCTTAGAATGTCCTCCATACCTCTTGTAGGTATGTCAACTCAAACTGTTATGTTGATTTGTTGATAAAATAAGAGAATATTTCATCCTCACTCCGCTTCTAGGATAAGAACCATTGATTTGGAAGAATGCTGTTGCCAAAATTTATTTGAATTTGAATTATATATTTTTGTTCAGCAAATTATTCTCTTAATACAATAGTAAGGTTGGCCACAATTGTTTGTTTAACCAAAAAGTAATTTATAGTAAAGTAATATAGTTTTCCTACTATCATTTCAAATGCTCAATTTATTGCTACTAATTAGATTTTTCTAAATATCTCTATAATATCCAATATACTTAAATGATTTTACCTAGATTCAATTTGTTGGCACCGCGTGTCATATCAAGGAGCATTACATATAGAGAACCAACTATGTTGGGAGAGATTGATGCTGCCTCAATGTGAGTATTTAGCCTTTTGCCCATAATATGAAACATATTTTAATTTTATTGCCTTTCGCTTTCATTATGTAAAATCTATAATAATAAAATTGTAATGGATCTAGATGTGTTGTACCTTATTTATTAAAATAAATATATACATATATTTTTTACTTATTTTAAAATTCTTAGCAAGGTCCTACAGTCCCCCAAAAGCAAAGAGAATCAACCATTTTAAATAATGTTAGAAACTAAAACTAATATAATCTAATGATTGTAATATATAGAATAAACTGTATATATTTTATTGAGATTTAATCGTATAACATTAAATATTTAATTAAGGTTTACTTGATAAGCTTTGTTTGGGTAAGATGAGCAAGGATAACAAAGGTGGCTATAACAAATAAGTTGTTCTAAAGCCTTATATAAGTTTTAATTTGATCTAGCTTAGATAACGATTCAAAGAATCTCAAAGTATGTGGCTAAACCAAGCACCACTTCTCTCAAGTAGAATTACATTAATCTTATCCACTTGCTATCCCACTTTCCTTCTTTCACAAAGATGATCACAAATATATGATGAGTCATCCAACATCTCCTCAAAGCCAATAAAAGGTCAAAGTGGTGAAACCATGAGAAGGAAAAACAAGGAATCATATTTCACCTCATTATAAATAAGATTAGTTTTTTTTGACTTCTATCATCTTCTAGCAGGTCACCTAATGATGAGAGGTTTGAGATTGAATGGGAGCTTCTTTGCAAGTATAAGGAAGGAGACAAAAAAGGGTAGATTTCAGATTTCATTCTTGATAAAAACAAGTTTCATAAAATAACCTAATTTTCATTTATAATTGCTACTAGATGTCTCAGGATCATTTAAGTTTAATCTATTTGGTTTTTATGAGTTAATATGTATGTATTACGCATTTTAATGTGTTATTAAATATTAGGAATAAGCTTAATTATGCATGTTTAAATTTTTGTTTTGATTTACTAATCTCTTAAGTAATGAAACATATTAACTAGGTTTAATTTGCCATTGTTTGGATGAGTTTTAACATAGTTCCCGAATTTTTAGGTTTCGATCATTGTAGGTTCCTTTGGGAGGCAAGGGATGACCCTGTATCTTGGATCATCTTAGCTCATGCTCATGACAGCCCGATCCATTACTTTTCAACTTGATGCAAAACCCAGTGAAATGGCTTGCAAATAAGAAGAAATGCAAGTTTTCAATTTCGAGAAGGCACTAAGTTGATCAAACATAGCATAATGACTTGAAATTTCAAAGAGATGATGAATTTGATGTTATTAAACTATAACATCAAGTTTTTAGTGATTTTACAAGGATTTTATATTATAGAGAAACAAGGGAACAAAATAATGTCACAATGCACCATTGGGTTTAACTTTGTGTAATGTGGTGAGAATAGAGGGCAAACACCAAGGAAATGATAGGGAATGATATAAAATAGCAAGAAAATACAAATAGAAAAGAATGCATAATAAAAAACAAAGAAATTCCAAGGTTATATTGAATTTAAAAGTCACATGAGGTACTTATAGCAGCCAACCCTAGTGCTAACCTAGTGATAATAAAAAGTTAATAAAGCCACATTACACTTCCTTAGATGATCTCTTACATTCATGACACAAGTCTAATAAATTTTATCATATGGCCACTGCCACCTAATGATTACAACATAATAAAATAACATAAATACTGAAATAGACAAAAAAATACATAAATAAGATGTGTATATACACACAACATGATATAATATAATAGAACTTGTCATGACATGATAACCTCCTAAAAATTGAAATATAACTTCACCATATACCTGTCAAGCTACTCCATGATGCTCATGTCAACACACACTCTTGTGTAAGCTTCCTTATTGCATCAAACTCTCCTACTCCACAAGAACTTTGCTCTATAAAGTTGAAATTCACATAATCACCCTAGAGGTTAGGGTCAAGATTTTGTAACTCCTCATAAGTCAACCAAGTGTCTTATAATGTCAATTTATCTTTCCAACTCACTAAAAATTAATGCTCACCAGTGCTCACCTCATCAAAAATTATAATATCAATACCAATGAAAGAGTGTTTAGGATATTAATAAATCTTTATTTGTTTAATCCTCAGAACTAGCACTAGCATATTTTTGCATAAGTTAATTAGTATATAAAATTAAATCATCAAAATTAAATAAATGACTAATTAGCATATTCTGTAGCAAATTAATCAACTATGCAATCAGCTCCATCTTTCTAAGGATCTTAAATGGTTTAGTCATTCTATCTTGTAGTTTCTCATATTTTGTAATGCAATAACATTCTAGGTGATTGTGAATGAGCACAAAATTATCTATATTTAATGCTATATTTGATCTAATAATATTAAACTTAGTTATATATTTTTAATTCAATTTCTCTACTTGACCTCTTAGTTCATAAGGTTTTTTATGAAATGCTTTTGCAAATGTAGATGTAGCACCTAATAAGCATGGTAGGGAAAGCTAAGCAGATATGTTGACATTTTAGAATTAAACACAAATAATATCAAATGGTGTGTTAGGTTAACCCAGAGACAATGTTATTGTAGGAAAATTAAGTAGTTAGTAAATGAAGATCTAAAGTTGTGGCACCTGCCCCCAAGCAGGTGGGGTGGTCGTCACTAAGCAACCCCTCACTTATCATTAGATTAGGTTATAATCTTTAATCCACTAATAAGTAAAAGATATGCACTATGTAACACCAAATCCTTCACTAAATGAGCATATATGAATATCAGAGTGCGGTAGAAAACTAATAATTTTACATCCATATAGTCATAATACAGAAAATATAATAACATCCAACTCAGAATAAATATGCAAGAAAAGAAAATACAATGAATACCTGTATTATTATAACATTTAAATTAAGTTTTATGCAAGAAGAAAGAGCCACTCATCCTCACAGAAATTAAAAGGAAACCTAACTAAGGCCCCTCAGCTCAAAGGTGCTCTTCCTCCTGACTCTGCTCCACCCAGGTGCTATCTTCACAAAATACTCAGAAGCTGACATTGTTAGCTTCACAATGCTAGGGCCCCAACCAAAAAAGAGAAAAACTAGTTAGACATATTTTCTAAGTATATTTTAGGCTATTATTATTTGCATTTCATAATATCACAAACATCCTAAGAATTTTAAGAGAAACAAAGCAACAAATAAAAAATGGTAAAGTTATAATCATTCAATTATAACTTTAAATAAAATATAAGGTAAGCAAATATACCTCAACCCAAAGCTGCAGAAAAGATAAAACAATGCATATATAAAAACTACTAAGTACAAGACATCATAAGTAAATATGACCAATTCTATTTATGCTGATTTCAAATATAAAAAAAATTGGAATAAAACTAGCATCCTAACATGCTTGCATATAAAACTAAAGCTGGAATACTGAAAATACTGTAAATACTATACATGCTGGAAATACTAAAAAGCACCAAAATACTACATAAATACTGAAAATAACTAAAAACTAACTAAAATAATTGAAAACATTTTTTATTGGGTATGTGCCTACATTAAAACTGCCATAATAGCAAAATTGGAAAAGCTAGCCACCATATCCAAGATTGAAGTATCTAGGGCACTAATGCCTAGGTCACCAAGTCCACAAAAACTCAGCTGAAAATCATCCATAACACTAATGACTGGGCACTACACTGAAATCATCCAGGATACTAATACCTAAGTACTAAGCTGTACTACACTATATATCCAAACTGTAGAGGCAGTCTAACTAGAATACATCCCACTAAATTATTATTTTGCTTACTAAGTTATTTGATCTTATCAGATACATCTAATCATCTTATGTTTATAACTTATGAAATTTCAAAACTAACATAGAAAATTTATTAAATATCCTATATTTCACATGTTATGTCACAATGTAAATACTTAAAATAAGGAAACAAAGCATCAAGATAAGGTATAAATAGTACTACTCAAAAACCTATGATAACACTTATTTTCTAATTTAATATATTCTAACTAATCTAAGATTATACAAGCTCAGTATTTCCAATATCATACTATCCAGTATAAACTCAAAACTACGATCTTATAAGGTTTAAAGCAATTGAAAATAATCAAGTTCTAATATAATTAAATCAGTGACACATATATAAGTTGAAGAATAAATTATACATCATAATTAATAAATTTAATGAATCCTAAGCTAATCTTGATTAATACAATCAAGATTGAGGGATTAAGAGTTAAATTTAAAATATTGAGGTTTAACCTCTTAATCCAATAAATTCTAAAGACTAAGAGTATATGGTTAAGCCCAACTCTCACGAACTACATATTAAGATTATGTTATTAAGCAAAGTCAAACTTAAAAAGATGGACCTTTAAACTTAAACTAAAGTTTAAGTACAAAATAATCATAAAAAAGAATGAAATTTAGAAACTAATGAAACCAGGATTTCATCCATTGGTTGACCTATTTACCCAATGAATGGATTCTAATCTATGTCTACATCTAATCCCTAAGGAATAGTCCTAAGGTTTAAGGAATAAACTTAACCCAGGAAGGATTCAGATTTATATTAGAAATTTGGTTTAGTAAACTTAAGAACACTTAAACCTAAATTTGGGCAAAATGACCATTTTGCCCCTACTTAAGGGTCTAAAATATAACATTTTGATTTAGAGTTCCAAATTGAAATTTATTAATGCCAAATGGTTACTTGTTATCTAATATGAAGATAAACAGTAAGTACAATCAAATTTCTAAGGATTAAGGCTAATGTGCTCAAATTAGAATTTTAGCTCATTAGGGGTAGATTAGTAGTTTTTTATAGGAAATATAGAATTGTAGTTATAGTTATATTGTTTACTACCTAAGGATTCCATAGAGCCTATGATCACTAAATTTTGATATCAATTGGGCAAGTTATGGCAAAAATAAGAATATGGTCTAAAAGGATAATTTATGAAGTTTTAGGAATGATCCAAAAACTTAACTTTTCCAAATAATGTCTACATTTAGAAAACTTAGTGGCTATATCTTATATATAACACACTGAGTATAATGACTTAGAGTATACCTAATTTGGATTATATTTGCTTAACTTATGCCCTAACTAGGGTTTAGTGTGATTAATGAGTGATTAGTAAAATTAATCTCAAAAATGGAAAATTAACTTCACTAAAGTGTTCTACTCTACTCTAGGAGTCTAAAATAACTTAAATTTCTAAATTTTGATAATTAATTATGCCAATAATCACTAATCAATATTTGGAGTGATTATGGCTAAATAAGAAACCTTATTACCAAAACCTAAATATTTATGCAGTTTGCTATTCATTAGGTTCTCCTTATTAGAATGGTATACTAGATAACCTAATTTGGGGTTCAAATGAGCAAGTTATAGCCAAATGAATTTATAAGATTTAAAAGTGTAATTAAAGAAGGGTCCCAAAAGTCATTTGTTAAACTACACTCCAAACAGCAAAACCAATATTATCAGAGCATTCTTGGCACTTTACTAAGTAAAATGAGATAGATATTGGCAATGTTTGGAGCCAGGGGTACAAATTTATGAGTAATTGAAGTCTTAGGGTTAAATGGGTCATTAATTAAGGGTAAAAAATGTCACAATCAGAAATACAATTGATACCACCATAATATTCTTCATAGTTTTTTGATTAAAATGAAATATATATTTGATATATTTGGATTAATAGATTTAAAGATATGAGTGTTTAAGGTTCTTAAAATTCTCAACTTGGCTCTGATACCAACTGTGACGACCCCAATATTGAGTAATAACAAATCTCAATATTGATACGTCACCAGAACATCTAATACTAAATTAGAAGGAAACTAATCAAAATCATTAGGTGCTGTGTTTGGCCAAGGATTTAGAAGAGGGTCTTAAGTTAAGATAGGAGAAATTTTGTAAAATTATGCATGATTATATAATATGATATGTATGTATAAGTCAATTAATTCTTATAAACTTTCCAAAAAATTCTTAAAATTTTTGGCATGAATTCTACTATATTTAATCAAAAGAAACACCTATAACATCAACATATAAGTCTTCCATTCAATTGGAAGATTAATTAAAAGGATTAACAACCTAAAACTAATATAAAGTCAAGCTGTTACATGGGATTGCTTATTTCCAATTCAAATAATTTGAAGTGAGAAAAACATATGAAGCAATTTTCAATCTTAGGATACACACATCCTACATCATTTATATTAATAAGAAAAATAAGAAAATAACAACTAAATTTTCAGTTAAGTATGCAATTAGATTCCAATTAAGTATGCATTCATATTAATGTATCCATTCATCCCAAACCAAGCATTTTAGTAAGAAATTTAATTTACAACACAAGCATAGGAAATATAAAGCAAATGACTTTAGTTATTACAAACCAAAAATAGACATTATAAAGTAATTAAAATAAAAGTCTCTCTCTCACTTGAATAAAAAACAAGAATTTGATAAATAAGTGGAAGCAGTTAATTTTCTTTAAGCGCTTGGTCCAGCTCCACTAGCCTCCAAGTGCACCTGATCTATCATATTTTATCATTTAAATGTGATAGGGAAAAGCCAATAAAGAGAAAATATAGTTAGACTAAATAGTCTAAGTACAATTTAAGATTAGGCTAAGCATTTTATTATTCATTTTGGATAGCACAACTAGTTACAATCTAAGCATAAGCAAGGGTGCAAAATTATAAGCATAAGAGTATGGAAAAAGGAAGTAAGTAAAAGTATGCAAAAGTAGAGTGAGTAAGATACTCACATAAATTTACATTATAGCCTGCAAGTAAAATAAGGGTAAGTGCATCCTAATAAGGCTAGAGAAGTACTAAAGTGCATATGAAAGTAAATGAAATAAAGTATATATATGTTCAATGAACTTATGCTAAGTAAAGAAAAGAGATAGTGAAACATTAAAATATAATTATAACAATATTCACTACAATCTAAGTAAGCTGTAAATAAGTAAAGTACAGTACTAAAATATGGAAAAATACAAAGTATGGAAATTGAAAGAAGATCTTAGACTATTAGTCTAAGGTTCATATAGTCTAGAACTATGGAAAGTAACATAGCTAAAAGCTATGATGAGTCTTAACAATCAATAAGATTATAGAGTATCTCATATTTTAAATGATTAAAGTTATTTTATGAAAGTATTCATTCTGTCAGAAAATACAGAATGAAGCGAGGAGTTAAACACGTCTATTTAACAAGTAATTGAAAGCGGGTCAAAACAAATAACACTCACATTCACCCTCTGAGAATGTGAGATCTCTTTTAATAACTTAAACTTAAAGGAAATAGAAGTTAAGGTTCAATTCACTAAAGTTCTCTAGCTAGGTTGTAGTTTGAAGGATCTACCCAAATCAAATACTAATTTAGCTAGGTTAAAGTAAAATGAAAAGTTTTAGAGTAAAGGAATGAAGTGATTATGAACTACAAGTTCTATATTTTCTAAGAGTTAAAGGTCAAGGAAATCAATAGGATTCCTAAACTATTCTAAATGAATTTAGGACTCCTATTACTAGCTCTTAAAGAACTTAAGTGAAGATTTAAAAACTAAGATGAAATGAACAAAGCTCTAGTCTAGTCACTTAAAGTTAGTCCTAGTTGATTCAATAATCTACAACTACAAAAGTATTAAGGCTAACTACTCTTAATGGATGTAATAAATAAATCTAGGGATTAACTACAAATTATGTTGTAAATCAATCATAGGGTTTCTACCTTAGGGTTCGAAAGCAAATCAAGCACTTTGTAATTGATTTAAATGTCTAAAATAATGAGAACTAAGCTAAATCACATGCAATATAAATTGACATGGGAGGAAAATAATGTGACATATTTTCTATCCTAAGGTCTTAAGTACTTAAAACATGCAAATTTAAGAATCTAAAAATTTTCATAATAACACTAATTAGTAGCCAAAAACCTAAAATTATCAATTATTATTTAATGGAAATAATATACATATATTTGGAATAAAAAAAATGACACTAAGTAGGTCAAATTTGGACAACATTGGAAAATTAGGGATTTCGGGACTCCTAATTAGGGTTAAAAAGTGATTAAAAAAATTAGGGTTCAAATGTTAAATTTGAATTCATATTATTGTTTCTCACATTTTTTTGAGTGAAATGGACTATTTGATCATTTAATTTGAACATTAAATGATCAAATTAGGTCACATGAAATGATGAAATGAGTTTGTAATTAATATATTAACCTTAAGTATTGACTAATTAAAACATTTATCAAAATAGAAATTATATTGCATAATATTAATTTACATATTTTTGTGATCAAAATGGTATATAATATTGCATTATTTGGTTGTGTATATTTAGAGGTATGATTAAAATAAGTCATTGCATTTAATTAAATAATTAATCATTTAACTAATCGGCTAATCATTAACACAAATTTTAATGCACAACACAAAATTTTAGGACAAGATAGTGGCTCTAAAACCTGTAGCATCGATTTTAGCACGGAACTGAAAATTGCGTGCCGCCATGACACGCAACAGCTCTTGCAAGTGCCGCGTGTCGATGCAGGACCCGCCACTTAAAAGATGCGGTTCGAATAATAAGAAATAAACCGGTCTGGTTCTCGATGCTGGTTCAAACTGTATCTAGATAATTAAACCGCTTCATCCCCAATCAGGTTCCGATGGAAAGATAGGAATTAGGGTTAGCCAATAATCTCTACCCCAATGGTCTTAGGATGAGATCAAAATAGTGAGATAGTCTCACCAAAACCAATCATCTAAGACTATAATCAGGACTAGATTGAGAGTATTGGGAAGATTTGAGGATGCCCTAGATTCCACCGATGGAACCCTAAAATTTTTTGAGGCGATTCGATCTAGCAAGCCTCATCTGATTCAATATAACCTGATCGAATATTGGTTTGATTGAATCAAAACTTAAGCATATAACATATGAAAACTTTAGGAGGATAATAATGGTTTGGTACCTGGACTAATTTTTGAAAATTCCATCTCTGGCAGGTTCGACAAGCTTCTTAGGGTAAGGTAACGGCTCCCAACTCTAGGTGAAGGTCTCAAAATGATCGGCAGATGGAGAATGAGCTGAAGGAAGGGATTAGATGGCGTGGGAGGTCTAGGTGGCATCAAGCGTACGCCCTCCTGCCATTGCAGGCTATGGCCCACCAGTGATCATGGGGAAGATGTACTGTGAGCTCATCTTGTCCGTTCATTCGATTAAATGATCGGATGACCAGATCTAATCCAAAGCGCTAGATTGAATGTTGTCATTCTGATTAGCTCCAAATAGGCGTGATAGCCACGATCTCAGCGGACCACTGTCCCGTGCGCTGGCCTCATGCATGGGATCAGTGCTAATCTAAAATAGCCATTTTAACAAATATTTAATCTATAATTATATTATTAAATCTATTTACATTATTTAATTAATTAAATAAACACTATTTATTAATCAAATTTAAATAATCAAACGCACTCCAAAAAATCCCAAAATTTCACATTTACCTAATTAAGGGGTGAGAAACTCAAAAATATAATCAGATTTTTGGTCGGAGGTCAATTTAATCATCTTAATTTTTGGGCATTTAATTACTATTAAAATATTTAGGGAAAATTCGACAACTTCCAAACACTATCAAAATACCACCCCTAATTAATTTGGGTGTGGTGAGTCCAGTGGACTCTGATTTTGATTATGGGGTCTAAATAAATTAGGCATTCTCAGAATTATCAGAAAATTAGGAAATGTTGGAAGTTTCCAAATGATCTCCAAATCGCATGAAAATTGAAATAGAAGCTCTTAATACTATTGTAAGACTAATGAAAGAAGATTAGAGTAAATCATATCACTAATTGAAGGATAACAACACTAGGGTTGTTGCAGACTCCCATCCTTAAAAAGAGTGTCGCCCACGACATAATAAATAAAAACAAGGAATTGAAAATGCACGAAGGGAGTCTAAAGAACTATGAAATTAGGTTGTAATAAGGAAGTCTATAATCGCAACAGGTTTAATTATGAAAGTCAGATTAAGCTGCAATTTGATCGTTGGAATCTGAACTTGCGAATTAGGATCTAACAAACACCTTCTTAATGATGAAATGCGAAACACATTATGCACGATTGAAAAGTCATCTGGTAACTCCAACATATATGCAGAGGTTATAACTTTTTCAATCACTTCAAAGGGTCCCAGATACCTTGGACTCAGCTTACTAGAAACACTAAATCTTTGCACACCTCACATTGGACTTACTTTCAAATAAGCACAATCTCCAACTTGAAACTCTAACGGACGATGATGAGTATAATGATACTTCTTATGTCGATCCTTAGCTATCATCATATTACATTTAATAAGAAGAACTTTTTTAGTAGTCTCCTCGATTAGTTCAGAACCATAAAGTTGAGAGTCTCCTACTTCAGTCTAAGCAATAGGAGTTGTACACCTCCTACCATAAAGAGCTTCATAAGGAGCCATACCAATGTTGGACTGGAAAGTATTATTGTAGGTGAACTCAACTAAGGAAAGGTGATCTTTCACGATCCGCCAAAATCTAGAGCCCAAAGACGAAGAAGATCTTCTAAGATCTGATTAATCCTCTCAGTTTGACCATCAGTTTGGGGATGAAAAGCAGTTCTCAAAGCTAAATTCATCTCCAAGTCTCACTGAACAACAAACTAGAATCTAGAAGTAAATCTACCATCTCTGTCAAAAACTATACAATTCAGCATACCGTGCAAATGAATGATTTCCTATAGATAAAGCTTAGCTAACTTCTCTGCTGGATCTGTCTGAAATTGGAAGGAAGTGAGCTGATTTTGTGAGTCTATCAACTATCACCCAAATTGAGTCAAAGCCAGACCTACACTTAAGCAGTTCCACAATGAAGTCCATGGAAATATCGGACTACTTCCTCTCAGGAATGTCTAAGGTTTTGAGAAGTCCACCAGGCTTCTAATGTTTTGCCTTAACTAACAAATAGGAATGGCACTTAGAAATGAAAATGGCAATATCTCTCCTTATGCCAGATCACCAAAACAATTTCTTTACATTCTGATACATCTAATTGCTTCTAGGGTGAACAGTGTAACCAGAGTTATGGGCTTCTGACAATATTTGTAACTGTAGGCTCTTAGGAATCCATTATTTAGTCTTCTAAAAAAATCACATCTTCAGTATTAAGACGTAAATTGGATCTCTTGCCACTAATGATATCAGAAACTAAAGTAGAATAACTCACATCTTCCTTTTGAGCTTTGATAATCTTAGACCTTAGAGAATCATCTGACTAAATAGCAAATAGTAGAGTGCCCAAATCAGTTGAACTGATCAGCTCAAGATTCGATCTAACAAAATCTTTGATCAAAGATTTATTGCAACAAATGGAAGATAAAGTCGCTTTACAACTCAGGGCATCAGCTACTTCATTAGCTTTACTTGGATGATACTGGATTTCTAAGTCATAGCCACAAAGTAACTCTAGCCACCTACGTTGATCGCAGTTAAGTTCCTTCTAAGTGAAGATATACTTCAAACATTGATGATCAGTAAACATCTCACACTTAACTTCATACAGATATTGTCTCTAGATCTTAAGGGCAAAAAATACCCTTGCAAGTTTAAGATCATGCACAGGATAATTCTTCTCATTAGACTTAAGATATATAGAGGCATAAGCTATTACACAATGATCTTGCATTAGAACACAACTAAGCCCTACATTAGACGCATTAATATAAACCTAAAAATCTTTATCCTCTCGAGGTAGTACTAGACAGGAGTAGAAGTCAACAACTATTTCAACTTCTGAAAAGATTCTTCGAAGGTAGTGCTCCAAATGAATGAAACTTCTTTTCTAGTTAACTGAGTTAACAATGAAGCGATTAGATAAAATCTAGGAATAAACCTTTTGTAATAGCCAGCAAGTCCTAAGAAACTACAAATCTCTGATATAGATTTAGGTTGGACCCACTGTTGAACAGCTTGGATTTTCTTTTGATATACTCTAATGCCTTCAGCATCAATCACGTGACCCAGAAATGCCACGTATTTGAGCCAAAACTTGCACTTAGAAAACTTAGTGAAAAGCTTATTCTCCCTTAATAACTCTAGAATGGCACGTAGATGCTCTTCATGCTCAGTAGCTAACTTCGAATAGATTAGGATGTTGCTGATAAAAACAATGACAAACTTGTAGAGATACAGCTTAAGGATACACTGTATTAGGTCCATGAAGATGGAAGGAGCATTTTTCAGTCCAAAAGATATGATTAGAAATTCAAAATGCCCATATCAGGTCCTGAATATAGTGTTAAAAACATATTTATCCTTGACTCGAATCTGGTAGTAACCTGACCTTAAGTCAATCTTGGAGAAGATCTCGCTTTGGCGAGCTGATCAAACAAATTATCGATCCTAGGAAGAGGATACTTATTCTTCACAGTCACTTTGTTAAGCTCACGGTAGTCTATACACATTCGCATTGAACCATCCTTCTTTTTGACGAATAGGATAGGAGCTCCCCAAGGTGACATACTAGGGTGAACGAATCCTTTCTTTAACAACTCTTGCAACTGCTCTCTAAGCTCTTGCAACTCTTTCAGTTCCATTCTATATAAGTAGTCCAGGCAAGTCATTAGGGAACACATCCAGGAACTCTCTAACAATGATAGTCTCTTCTAGACTACTAACTTGCTTCTCTTTGCTGATTAAAGTTCTAAGATTGCATATAATCCTTTACTAATGAGGTGCTTGGCTTCAATTGCATTGATTCAGGATGCACTCAAGCCAAGTTTTCCTACAAAAACTTCAAATTTCTTTCCAACCTTAAGTGATGCTTACGAAAGCAATCTATTACGACATTAAACTTGCATAGTCAATCCATACCTAAAATTATGTTGAAGTTTGTAATTGACATAACAATAAGTTTGGATTAAAATAATTGATTATTGATTAGGATGTCTACCAAATAGAACTTAATAGCACACATTTTAACACCAGATGGCATTTGCACTATCAAGGGATTGCCTAGGCTAAAATGTTGAAGATTAAGGGAAGAGGCACAACTCACAGACATAAAAGAGTGACTAACACTTGTGTTTAAGAGTGTGTCACAGAACTGATTCTTTGTAACTAGAGTTCCTATAGCAGGGAAAATAAACTCTAATTATAACTAATAAAAATTAAAACAAAAATACTGAAAATAAAATGCAGAAGAAATAAAAGACAAAAAATAGGAAATTAAATATAGAACATACCGATAACAACACTGTTATCATCTTGAGCAACTAAAGGAGACAAAGCGTAGACTCTTGGTACCACAGGAGATTGATCAACTAACTTGCCCTTATCCTTTCTGTTGTAGTGGCCTTGCTTGGAAGGAGACAGAGGTACACCTTTTTTATGTTGTGTACTTCCACTAACAGGAGGAGGCATTAAGGAAAGTGCTGGTGCTTGAGAATTGAGAGGAGCAGGGTTCTGCACAGAAGGTTGGCGATTGATCTTTATTTTATCCATGGTCTAGTTGGCACAACAGTCCCAATGGCAATGATTGGTTCTGCCATAAATGTAACACCTACCACCAGTGTGGTAGCACTTCCCATAGGGATGGGGTCTGTTACATCTTGCACCTGATCTTCCTTACTGATTCTGCCTTGGATGTTGATTAGGATTTTGCCTAGAGGTAAGCTGAAAGGCCTTAGGACCATGGGAACGGTCCTCTTGAAAGGTTCAGATCTAGAACGTTGGGGATGGGAATGCTTCTTCAAATCCATTTGAGCTTGATGGTACTCAACCATACGAGCACCTTCAAGTATCTTGGGAAAATTATCATGATGTTGAGACATCAGATGACTTTTAATGGACTCTTTTAAGCCAGAAAGAAACCTAGTACACCTTGCCACATCAGCGTGGACTAGATTAGGAGCAAAACAGGTAAGTTTGTGGAATTCTATCTCATAATCATGCATAGAATGGATCCCTTGAGTGAGTTGCATGAAGTTGTTCTTGATTATGGTCTGGGCAGAAGGAGGAATGAATTCCTCACAGAAAACTTGCTCAAATTCATCCTACAGGATATCTTTCAGCTGAACACTTGAAAAATGGGTTCTTAACTCACCATCCCACCAATACTCTGCTTCTTCATGGAATAGATAAGTAGCAAGATGAAGGCACTCACTCTCAGGACATTTTATACTGGCTAAGATTTTCTCTATGTCCTTTAACCAGTCGATGGCTTCAAAGGGAGAAAAAAAACTATTGAATGTCGGAAGATTTAGATGAGGAAATGTTAGAAGATAGACATCTACCACAAGACAAGTAGATGGTCGTGGAGCCATAGGAATTTCAAGAATAATTGGAGAAGAGGCCTGAGGAGGAGTTGGACAATGTTGAGATGGAGTAGAAGAAGGTTAGGAAGGATTACAGGATGAGGACATCCTTTTAGCAGCACAGGTTTGTGCTTCAATCATAACCTTTATTAACTTTAATAGATTCTGCATCTGATCAGTATGGGAAGTTGTAGTGGAAATAGGCTCCTCTACTATAGGCTCAACAAGGATATTTGAATCAAGATTCATTCTAAAGAAAAGAAAAGAAGACCTAATTCAAAAACTGAAGAAGATAGGAAAAGAAATTCTTGTTAAATTTGAAATATTTAAGAGAAACAACTTTGGAGGAAAGAGGGATAAGCATAAGTAAAATAGAAGCTATTTACAAAAGCTACTGAAGGAAAAGAAGCTAAAGAAAAAAAAAACTAGTACTATTAGTTACAAAATTTTGCATAAAATATAAACTCGAAGTCTTCATAAGTGGGGGCACGATGAAGATATCTACTCTCACGAATTAGTACTTCATGAGCACGACACCACCAATCCATGGCATAGTCATCAAAGAGTTCGTCCAAAATTTGGAAACGTAGGTGATCGGGGAAATCTATGGCTTCAAATACGATGGTAATACGGAAGAGCCATTCCCTTGCTGTTGTGGGAAACAGTGACCTCGAAACACACAAAACCTCAAAATTTTGTTTAAAACATCTCCACCACCTGCATATACTCCAAAGTAGACACGACCAAATGTCATACCGTACCAATGATCATACTCCCAATAATGAAAGAACAATCGAGTAAATTATCTAAGTTCAATCTTAGAGTCTGCCATCTGAAAGTTAGATTATAGTTTAAGTTAGAAATTTAAATCAATTATTAATTTAGTAAGGCTTTTACTATCCTAAGATGTCCTTTGTTTGTATTTACTATTTCATGTTATTTGCTTTTGGACAAATGGATATCTTTTATCTTAACTTAAAATTCAAAACTTGGCTCTGATACCAACTGTGACGACACCAATATTGAGTAATAATAAATCTCAAGATTGGTACATCACCACAACATCTAATATTATATTAGAAGGAAACTAATCTAAATTATTAGATATTATTTTTGGCCAAGGATTTAGAAGAGTGTCTTAAGTTAAGATGGGGTAAATTTTGTAAAACTATGCATGATGATACAGTAGGATATGTATGTATAAGTCAATTAATTCATATAATCTTTCCAAATAATTCTTAAAAATTTTGGCTTGACTTCTATTATATTTGTTCCAAAGAAATACTTATAACATCAACATATAAGTCTTCCATTAAATTGGAAGATTAATTAAAAGGATTAACAACCTAAAACTAATATAAAGTTAATCCGTTATATGGGATTGCTTATTTCCAATTATAATAATTTGAAGTGAGAATATATATGAAGTAATTTTATATCCTAGGATACACACATCCTACATCATTTACATTAATAAGAAAAATGAGAAAACAATAACTAAGTTTCCAGTTAAGTATGCAATTAGATTCCAATTAAGTATGCATTCATATTAATGCATCCATTCATCCTAAACCAAGCATTTTAGTAAAAAGTTTAATTTACAACACAAGCATAGTAAATATAAAGCAAATGACTTTAATTATTACAAGCCAAAATTAGACATTAGAAAGTAATTAAAGTAAAAGTC
The DNA here is from genome assembly GCA_016760335.1 of Gastrodia elata. Lineage (NCBI taxonomy): Eukaryota > Viridiplantae > Streptophyta > Magnoliopsida > Asparagales > Orchidaceae > Gastrodia > Gastrodia elata. The sequence continues at coordinate 31,595,947 of CM028678.1, read as the reverse complement.
TCTCTCCCACTTGAATAAAAAGCAAGAATTAGATAAATAAGCGAAAGCAATTAATTTTCTTTAAGCATTTGGTCCAGCTCCACTAGCCTCCAAGTGCACCTGATCTATCACATTTTGGCATTTAAATATGAGGGCAAAGCCAATAAAGAGAAAATATGGATAGACTAAATAGTCTAAGTACAATTTAAGATTAGGCTAAGCATTTTATTATTCATTTTGGATATCACAACTAGTTACAATCTAAGCATAAGCAAGAGTGCAAAAATGTAAGCATAAAAGTATGGAAAAAGGAAGTAAGTAAAAGTAAGGAAAAGTAGAGTGAGTAAGAATACTCACATAAATTTACATTCTAGACTGTAAGTAACAAGAGGGTAAAAGCATCCTAAATAGGCTAGAGAAGTATTAAAGTGCATATAAAAGTAAATGAAATAAAGTATGTATATATTCAATGAACTTATGCTAATTAAAGAAAAGAGATAGCGAAACATTTAAATGTAATTATTACAATATTCACTAGAATCTAAGTAAGTCGTAAACAAGTAAAGTATAGTACTAAAATATGGAAAAATGCAAAGTATGGAAATTGAAGGAAGATCTTAGATTATTAGTCTAAGATTCATATAGTCTAGAACTATGGAAAGTAATATAGCTAAAATCTATGATGAGTCTTAACAATCAATAAGATTATAGAGTATCTCATATTTTAAATGATTAAAGTTTTTTTATGAAAGTATTCATTATGTGGGCAAATACAGAATGAAGTGAGGAGCTAAACACATCTATTTAACAAGTAAAGGAAAGCGGGGTCAAAACAAATAACACTCACATTCACCCTTTGAGAATGTCAGGTCTCCTTATTACCTCTAATTAGCCTGCCCTTGGCTTAACCAACAATGTAAACCCATATAGTTTTTAATGTGAAAGTTTTATTCATGCACAATGTCTTATATGAATGATTCAAATGAATAAAGCTCAAAGCGAACTAATCATTCAAGGAAGAGTTCAATAATTATAACTAAGTGATATTCAAAGTTATCTAATTTTAATGATCTACATAATAATTGGAGCTAATTGAGCTCCCAATTAACTTTGGGACATTTATCTCAAATTAATTGTAAGTAATAGTGGTAACTGGGGCTTTGAAAATTATAGCTTCATTTCATTTTTATGAGATGATAAAATAGTTTATAAGTATAATATTATAAATAAAAACTAATTTTATTCTAGTCCTAAATCATAAGATTTAAATGGGTTAACTAAATAATGGCTTAGGTGATTAGTAGGAAAGGATTTAGGTTATAAAATTATCAAACTTAAAGGAAATAAAAGTTAAGGTTCAATTCACTAAAATTCTCAAGCTAGATTGTAGTTTGAAGGATCTACCCAAATTAAATACTAATCTAGCTAGGTCAAAGTAAAATAAAAATTTTAAAGTAAAGGAATGAAGGGATTATTAATTACAAGTTTTATGTTTTCTAAAAATTAAGGGTTAAGGAAATTAATAGGATTCCTAAACTGTTTTAAATGAATTTAGGACTCTTATTACAAGCTCTTAAGGAACTTAAGTGAAGATTTAAGGTCTAAGATGAAATGAACTAAGCTCTAGTCTAGTCACTTAAAGTTAGTCATAATTGATTCAATAATCTACAACTACAAAAGTATTAAGCCTAACTACTCTTAATGGATGTAATAAATAAATCTAGGGATAAACTACAAATCATATTGTAAATTAATCCTAGGGTTTCTACCTTAAGGTTAGAAAGCGAATCAAGCACCTTACAATTGATTCAAATGTCTAAAATAATGAGAACTAAGCTAAATGAAATGTAATATAAATTGACATGGGAGGAAAATAATGTGACATGTTTTCTATCCTAAGGTTTTAAGTACTTAAAACATGCAAATTTAAGAAACTAGAAATTTTCACAATAAGACTAATTAGTAGCCAAAAACCTAAAATTATCAATTATTGTCCAATGAAATAATATACATATATTTGGAATCCTTATAACATAAGGAGAAAAATGACACTAAGTAGGTCAATTTTGGACAACATTGGAAAATTATGGTTAAATAGTAATTAAGAAAATTAGGGTTCAAATGTTAAATTTGAATTTGTATTATTGTTCCTCACATTTTTGTGAGTGAAATTGACTATTTGATCATTTAATTTAGACATTAAATAATCAAATTAGGTTACATGAAATGATGAAATGAGATTGTAATTAATTAATTAATCTTAAATATTAACTAATTAAAATAATCATCAAAATAAAAATTATATTGCATATTATTAATCTACATATTTTGGTGATCAAAATGGTATATAATATTGCATTATTTAGTTATGTATATTTAGAGTTATGATTAAAATAAATTATTACATTTAATTGAATAATTAATCATTTAACTAATCGGCTAATCAGTAGCACAAATTTTAATGCACAGCACATAATTTTAGGACAATAAAGCGGCTTGGAACTCGTAGCATCGATTTCAGCACGGCGCTAAAAATTGCACGCCGCCATGACACGCGCCAGCTCTTGCGATGGCCGCATGTCGACGCAGGACCCACGGCTTTAAAGATGCAGTTAGAATAATAAGAAATGAACCAGCTTGGTTCTTGATACCGATTTGAACTGTATATGGATAATTAAACCGCTTCATCCCCAATCAAGTTCTGATAGAAATATAGCATTTGGGTTAGCCAATAATCTCTAGACCAATTGTCTTAGGATGAGATCAAAATACGGACGAGATAGTCTCACCAAAACCAATCATCTAAGACTATAATCAGGACTATACTGAGAGTATTGGGAAGATTTGAGGATGCCCTAGATTCCACCGACGGAACCCTAAAATTTTTGAGGCGATTCGATTTAGCAAGCCTAATCTGATTCGGTCTAACTTAATCTAAGATTGGTTCAATCGAATCAAAACTTAAGCATATAACATATGAAAACTTGAGGAGGAGAATAATGGATTGGTACCTGGACTAATTTTTGAAAGTTCCATCTCCAGCAGGTTCAGCAAGCTCATGAGGGTAAGGTAATGGCTTCTAACTCTAGGTGAAGGTCTCAAAATGATCGGCGATGGAGAATGAGCTAAAGGAAGGGGTAATAGGGCATGTGAGGTCTATGTGGCATCAGGCGTACGCCCTCCTGCCATTGCAGGCTATGGCCCGCTAGCAATCGTGGGGAAGACATACTGTGAGCTTATCCTGGCCATTCACTCGATTAAATGATCTGACGATTAGATCTAATCCAAAGCGCCAGATTGAATGCTGGTCATTTGATTAGCTCCAAATAGGCGCAACGGCCACGATCTTAGCTGACCGTTATCTCGTGCACTGGCCTCACACATGGGATCAACACTGATCTAAAATAGCCATTTTAACAGATATTTAATTTATAATTATATTATTAAATCTATTTACATTATTTAATTAAATAAATAAACATAATTTATTAATTAAAATTAAATAATCAAATGCACTCTGAAAAATCCTAAAATTTCACCCTAATTTAATTGAGGGGTGAGTAACTCAAAAATACAATCAAATTTTTGATCAGAGGTCAATTTAATTATCCTAATTTCTTAGGTATTTATATATTATTAAAATATTAGGAGAAAATTCCAAAACACTTCCAAAATACCACTCATAGCTAATTTGGGTTATGGTGGGTCCAATGGTGGACTCCATTTTTGATTCTAAGGTCTAAATTAATTAGGCATTCTCAGAATTATCAGAAAATAAGGAAATATTGGAAATTGTCAAACGATCTTCAAATCGCATAAAAATTAAAATAGAGGCTCTTAATACTATTATAAGACTATTGAAAGAGATTAGAGTCAATTAGGTCACTAATTGACGGGTAACAACACTAGGGTTATTACATTTACATAGAGAAAGCCGGGCCTTTGCCGGAGGAGGCTTATAGCTCCAGCTAGGCCTAACCCTAAGTGCTAGGATTTGGAAGAAGGGGGATGGCATTATTGATCATCTTTAAAATTGGTAGGATCAGGTTCCATTGAACCAGATTGAATCGATCAAACTTTGATCAACCGCATGAAATAGCTATATGATATAAGAATTTGCAATTTGAAAGAAAGGATTTGAGGATCGAGGAGTACTAGTTCGAACGACGTAAAAATTTCGGGTTTGCTCGAGCTACAAGATTAGGACAACAACTTCGATTCAAGCTCCAAACAGTGGAATTGAGGCCAGGACAATGGTGAGGGCCTTAAGGGAAGCCTAGAGCTGCTGAGAGGGCCATCTGGCGGCAGGTTTGCCATGTGTTCGCACAGCCTGCCCCTTGCTGGCCTTGTGCGAAAATGGAGCATATAGGCTGATCGAACCGGCCTAAACAGTGATGGGCCCAGTTCAGGTAGGTCCAAAGAGTTTAGTTCGATGAGGGAAGAGGGAATTCATGTAAGCGGGTCCCACATAAAATTTGATTGAATAAAATTTAAATTAATATATTTCAAAATTTCATAATTAGAATTTGACTTTTAAATGGGCTAAAAAATATTCCAATAAATTACCCCTAGCTAATTGAAGGGTGATGAACGCAAGGACGAAATTGGATTTCAATTTTGACTAGTACTTAATTTTCCTATTTTGTGAGGTATTTTAAATATATTAAAATATTCGACGAAATCCAACAATTTGTGAATTCTTTCGAAACATCACCCCTAGCTAATTTGGGAGTGATGAGCGCAATGAAAAAATTCAATTTTCAATTTGCGGTCAATTTATGTATGTCATTTCCAGAGTTCTTGAAATTACCAGAATCATAGTTTAGTCTATTTGACACTTGATATGGACCAAGGCTTCAGGGTGTGTTCCTAATGACTTATTAAGAGTGTTAAAACCAAAATCAGAACTTGGTTAAGTCCTGAATGATTAGGGTAATGACCTTGGGTTACTACAAACTCCCCCACTTAAGAATGACGTTGTTCTCGACATCACATATGTATGAAGAATGATGTGCGAATAAAATTAATAAGGCATAAATAAGAAAGTTGAGGAAGTACCAAAATTCTCAAATAGTCTTGGGTACTTTGATCACATATCTGATTCTTTCTCCCATGTGGCTTCTGCAAGAGAACGATTCTTGCATTGAACCTTTACCATAAAAATAGATCGACTCCTTAACTGCTTTTGATCGCGAACTAGAATTTTGATTGGCTTCTCTACATAAGAAAGGTCAAGCTGAAGGGACATGGCTGGAAGCTACATTAAATGAGATGGATTACAAAGACATCTCCGCAATAATGAGATATGAAAGATATTATGAACTTCATAGAAACTTTCAAGGAGTTTTAAACTATAGGCTGCAAAGCCCACCTTCTTAACCACTTTGAAAGGTCCAACATAGTGGAGACTGAGCTGCTCGGTTACACTGAAATGGAAAACACCCTTCATTGGGCTGACCTTAAGATACGCAAAATCAGCAACACTGAATTCTAGAGAGATGATGATGTGCATCATGATATTTTCTTTGACGATCATGAGTAGCACAAATCCTTTGCTAGATAAGTTGAATTTTCTTGTTGGTTTCTTCAACGAGGTCAAATCCAAGAAGTTGAACACTTTCTATTTCTGACCATACTAGTGGAGTACTGTATTTTGTACCATACATGGCTTCATATGGGTTCATACCAATGCTTTCCTGATAGCTATTATTATAAGTAAACTCCACTTAGGGAATGTGGTCCTCCCATAAATCTTTAAAATTAAGGATACATAGGTGAAAGAGATCTTCAAGAATCTGGTTAACACATTTAGTTTATCCATCAGTTTATGGATGGAAAGCAGTACTCATGGCTAATATGGCTCTCAGATCTTGGTGCACGGCTTCCCAGAACTTGGACATGAATATGCTATCACGATCAGAAATAATGAATTTTGGAATGCCATGGAGTATGACTAGTTTTTTTAATGTAGGTTTTGGCCAAATTTTCCACAGAATTAGTTTGAAGGATTGGAATGAAATATGCTGATTTGGTCAGTCTATCAACTATAACCCAGATTGAGTTAGCACTAGACCTTGACTTGGGAAAACCCATGACAAATTCAATGGAAATATCAAACCATTTCCATTCAAGAATTCACAGAGGGTGAAGAAGACTTCCAGGCTTTTGATATTCTGCTTTGAAGAGATTATGTAACAACCCAAGGTTGTTACCCAGCTTGAATTTAGACTAATTGTATCATAATTATCATTCCATTAAGTTCATCTAGTCATTATAACCAAACCCTGAAGGTTTGGAGCAATTCGGAGACCAAACGATTATTTTAGAATATTTTAATATTTAATCAATTAGAAAATTGGGGTATTTATTTTGACCTCGAAATCAAAATCAGACTTTGCCGTTGCGATCGTCACCCCTAAATTAGCTAGGGGTAACATTTTGGACGCATTTGAAAGTCGTCGAATTTTCATCAATATTTTAATATAATTAAATACCCCGAAAATTAGCATAATTAAATAATCATCAGAATCAAATTCTGACTTTGCCGTTAGATTCTTCACCCCCAAAATAGCTAGGGGTAAATTTTTGAGAATTTTCAGAGCACGTTTAATTAATCTAAATTTTTAAATAAATAAGGAAAATAAGTAAGCAATCATTGGATCCCTAAATTGCAATTTCCCCTATTTTCTATTGATTGCTGTCAGCCCATTACCATTTTTGGTGCCTCCATGCCTTGAGCTGCCAAATGATGACCTCCTACCCCTATGCTCATGATGGCCTAGCCCCCTACCACCTCTCACTCTCTTGCTTTAAGGAGCTCAAGCTCCTTCTTCATCCCCTTTGCAAAATAGCTGAGCTCCTCTTCCCCTCTCCCTTCTTTCTCCTTCTTTGGGTGCTTGTGTTGGAGAAGAAGAAGTGCAGCTTATCTCCAAGCCTGAAGAAAAGAGAAGTTTCTTCTTCTTCCTTTAAAGCTAAGATACCCCTTTTCTCCTCTCCTTGTCATTCTCATATTGTTATATTGCTTAAATGTATCTTTAGGAGTCCATAAGCATGTATGGAAGCCATTAAGGCTCATTGATGCAGCTAATTTCCTTTAAAAATGTATGCTCTGTTTTTGCTATTCTGCATACCCTTGCATTTATCCACATTTTTTTATAGCTAAAATGCTTCGTTTGTGTCGATTTTGGTGTCAATGGAAAGGTATCGGAAAGAAATTTCCATTGATATATAGCACCGCTCATGGAATGCTCTGGATTGGGAATAATTGAGCTCGAAAAATAGGTCTTCCAGTTTTTCATCCCGGCGAAAATCACTGTCTGGCGCTGCAGCGCCAGAAATTGCAAAATAGGCTGCTGCAGCGCGCCGTAGCGCGCTGCAACGAGATTTCAGCAGAACATATATAAACATTAAATAAACTATTTAAATAGTAAAAAAAAAATTGCAAAATGGACCGCTATAGCGCGTCGTAGCGCACGATAGCGGGCTGCAGCAGAAATATTTGGGAAACTTAGGGAAATATGAAAATGAATTAATTAAAGAGTGATTTTGCAAATTGAACCGCTGCGAGGCGCACCATAGTGCGCTGCAGCGGGCTGCGATGGGCCGCAGCGCACCCCACCCGAAAACTGCTACCGCGCGCTGCTGCGCGAAAGGCGCTACAGCGCTACTGCGCGGAAAGCGCTTCAGCGCGCTGCAGCTCCCAATCTTGCAAAATTCCTAGAATTTTCTAATAAGTGCCCAGTTTTGGCTGAAATGGCCAAAACTTCACTGTTTTGATATTTTAAGGTCCCTAGGACCCTAGTGGGGCTAAGTTATATCAAATTGAATATTGCATAAAATTCTATAGGGAAATTAAGTTTGACATTTTGTTATCTTTAAAAAGTGCTTAAAACCTACTTTGTAACTCTAGATGTATTATGCCAAATGCTAAGTAATAGAATTTTAAGTACTTGTATCCAATAGGTATAACTTATTAACTAAATGACATGAAACTTAGATCTTTTAGATTTATGATTAAGTGCTAATCTCTTTAGCTTGATTTAGAGTTTAATTAGCATTAATTACCTTTTTATTCTATGTTATCTTTATGTTCTTATGTTTTCATGATTTTAAGATGTATGTTAGAAAACCTTAACATTCATTTGAACACTTAAATATGCTTACTTGAACATAAGAATCTTGATAATTTGATTAAGTAGATAATACTTAATCCAAACCTAAAGTTGATATCAATAATACACTAATAATACATTGATTTGTTATTGACCTTTAAATTAATATTGGTCTTAATGATAGAAAGGTTAGGGTTAAACCCTAGCTTGTCTCGATTAAGATCTAAACCTTAATCACTTAATTAATTAACTTGATTGTAAGATAATTTAATTGACATTATTCCAACAATGCATATGATTTGATATTGATGTTAAATCATCAAATTAAAAGTGCTAAGGATAACATTGAATATGTGTGATTGAACCACCTGAATCCAAACTTTAGATCCTTGATTTTCTCCTATATAAGACTATTAGCATAAAGATGATAATAAAATTATAATAATTTTTGAAATGATCTAACTCTGATAAGATCTTTGATTTTATCCCATAATTGCAGAATAGGAAAGGATCATCATCTGATCTGATCACCTTAACCTAAGCATAACAAGTAAACCTCAAGAAGTAGAAAAGTGAGATCTTGAGGGTCTTACTTTAGGATTATTCGTGAAATACTTAAAAATCTTAAATATTGACACCTTGAGGTAGGAAGAACTTTTATATTTGAATGAAGTAGAAGCTTAGATGATCCTTCATGACTTTAGAAGTTGAACTTGATATCTTGTAGTAGGAATCACCTAAAGCAGTTAGAATGTGACTTATTCCCTGTGGTAGCAACCTAGGTTGAGTGATCATTTGATCACATCCTTGGAACCTTGTGTAGGACTCACCCAGTTAGAGTAAGGATTAATAGATTTGATAAATCCTTATCGATTAAATAAAATCTGCTGAACTCAGATTATTGGTTGGGTATAGTAGGGTATACCCATATTACTGGATTAATTCAGTTATATGCAGGATTGGTTGATTCACTCTAATGTGGACTTATGACCAGGTGCTATCCTGTGGGATTAGCTGAATATAGTCCCATTAGAGTAAATCCTCCAAGACAAAGAATGTTACAAATAGTGAACAAGATCCTTAGTTTGAAATGTAAACTACGACCAGGTTCTACCTCCTATCGTAGTGCACTTTGATAAGTGCTGTTTAAGCAAACTAAGTATTTTAAGTCACTTTGTATAGACCACTAAGTATGCTTATAATTAGGTCATTTATCAGCTTAGTTTGATACATAAACTGTGATCGAGTTCTGCCTCCTATCGTAGTGTGCTTCAATAAGTGCAGTTTAAACAAGCTAAAGGTTAAATCTACCTTTTTTGCAAATATACTAAATATGTGTATACAATCTCCCTAGCTAATGATTTTTAAGTAAACTCTCAACTTAAACTAATTATCGAGATTAGAGTTTAGGAGCCAGAGTCCTTTTAGCAGGATTCTGCATAATGGAGACTTTGGATTCATTATCAGATTTTAAAGCATTCTCTGGATTTATCTCATATAGTTTAGAAGCATGAGCATGAGCATAAGCATGATGTGTGAGTATCATAATGATGTGTGAGTGTCAGAATGATGTATAAGTATCAGTGATGATTTATGAGTTACAGAATGTTGCATACATTGACTGGAGAACTTCAGGATACATCGGTATCATTAGTAAGCAGTATTCTCAATTGGATGTATGTATACATTGGACCGTACTACTCATAGCAGTTCATTGATATTTTGGTTGCATATCAATAGCACTCAGTGTTGAGGCATATTCAGATGCATAGTTTCAGTGACATACAGCATAGTTTTACCTATGATTACTCAGCTTCAGAGTCAGCACTGTTTTGATTTATTTTCAGTATTTAGTTACAGTTTAGTTTCACTTTACCTTGCTTCAGTTTTGTACAGTTTTATGCAGTTTTATACTTTCAGTTACCTTTATAGTTTTTATGCAAATTTACTTGTATTATGTAAATGTTAAAAGAATAACTAGAATTGTTAGATTAGTTTCGATGTGTTAGACTTATTGTCTAACACAAGGTACTTTTGGGATCCGACAATTTGCTAGATCCTGAACAGTATATTGAGCCAGGTCAGGAGGACACCCAGGAGATTCAGGAGGAGCCTGTGGAGCACTAGTGGACTCTCCTCTAGATTTATTTCCTGCTTAGTATTTTTAGTTCAGTATTTAGTTTTATGTCTATTTCAATAAATTGTTTGTAATATGCATTTTCTTTTCTTTTCTGAGACAAATGTTTTTATTCAGCTTCTGTGATGAATGTTTTCTGGATGTTTGCTTTAAGCTTCTGCACTCTGTTATATACTACTTATACTTAGTATTGTGATGTGATCATATACTGGAAATGCTGATGTACTATACATATATTGGATTCTTATTGTATTCTAAATCCAATGTATATATTTATCTAATACTTAGGATAAGGATACTACTTTTTTCTTAAGTATTAGCTCTCAACCCTCCTTGAGGTTGAGTCAGTAGCCCTTCAGATGGGCTTAGTTTCTAGCTATTCGGGGAAATGGGGTATTCCTCCCCGAGTGGTGCACCGCTCCGCCGCCGATATGATTGTGCTTAATTCTTTTGTGAGTGCGGCGACGGGGCAGGGTGCTACAGGTTACATGCATGACATTTGGCGACAATTTTTGCAACACTTTTCTACATGCTAGGCCATCAGAAAGGTTGTTTTAAATCTTGATACATCTTTAAATTTCCTGGATGGATCTTATATCCAGAATCATGATCTTTGATGAGTATCTCACGATGCGTATATTTTGGAATCCAGATACGATCCCCTTGGTATATAACGTTGTTGCGCAACTGTAGATCAAAACAATGGCCACCTTCGATAATAGATTTAAATTTTAGATAGTCTTCATCTTTGGTTTGGGAGATGGAAACATCTCCGTGGAATATAAGTTCTATTGTGCTCATAAATATCATTCCACTTAGCATATCACCACACACAGGGACTATGCATAACTTGCAAAATTCTTCTTCTATTAGGCTTTCTGAGATATTTGGAATGCTTCCTCATATTTAAAACTCCAAACGATCTGAGTTAATCTGGTCAATGGAGAAGCTATTTGGGAAAAACCCATAATAAATTTTCTGTAGTATCGAGCTAGTCCCAAAAAACTCTTGATATGTGCTACAGTCTTTAGTTATGACCAATTTTGAATTGCGCCGACCTTCTGTTGATTCACTCTAATGCCATGGGCATCAATAACATGACCCAGAAATGCTACTTAGTTAAGCCAAAGCTCGTATTTGGAGTATTTTGCATAGAGTTGATGGCTACAAAATTCTTCAAGTAAATCCTTTAAATGGTTCTCATGCTCTTTTTCATTCTTAGAATAAATTAGGATATCATCTATAATGATGATGATAAATTTGTCTAGAAAATATTTGAGCACGCATTGCATCAAATTCGTGAATATTGATAGCGCATTCGTAAGACCAAATGACATTGCAAGGAATTCATAATATTCATAACATGTTTGAAATGATATCTCATAAATGTCTTCATCTTTAATACGCAACTGGTGATAGCTAAAATGCAAATCGATCTTGGAAAATACTTTGTCTCCAGCTAATTGAGCAAACATGTCATAGATCCGAGGTAACATATATTTATTCTTAATTGTTACCTTATTAAGGTCTCTGTAGTCTATGCACATACGCATAGACCCATGCTTCTTCTTAACAAAAAGGATTTGAGCTCCCCAGGGAGATGAGCTTGGCCTTATAAGACCCTTCTCTAGCAGTTCTTGAAGTTATTTATTCAGCTCTTGCAACTCCTTGGGTGCCATGCGATAAGGAACTTTGGATATAGGTTGAGTTCCTGGGATAACTTTTATTACAAATTCTACCTTCCTGATTGGTGGAAGACCGGGTAGGTCTTCAATAAAAACATCAGGGAACTCACAAATTATATAGTTTTTGCTTATAGAAATAACTTCCTTCTTTTAACCTAGTATCGTCACAAAGTAGCATCACAACCCTTCTTCACTAATCTCTCTACCTCAAAAGCATTAATCAGAGATGCCTGAGTGCTGAATTTTCCAACAAACATTTTAGCCTGACCACCACTACCCAAGGTGATCTTATTACAGTTGATTGTGGCATTATGATGGCTTAGCCACAGGTTCTCATCAAAATTTATAATTGGAAGAACAACGAGCTTAGCTTCAAATTTTTGCTCATTGATGAGGATGGATATACTACAAAATTGGTGAGCTGGCATGTAAGCTCCAGATGGTAACCCAATGCTTAATGAGATAGCTAGGCGATAGAATGACAAATAAAAAAATTTGCCCCCCCCAGCTTTCCAACATGAAAGAGTGAATGACCCCAGTGTCGAATAGTATATTACAAGGCTTATTATTCAAACATAAGTTTCCTATTTACACATGCCATAAATTACTATTTGCAAAATTTTAATGAGCGAGCATTAAGTATACTTTGCAAAAAGAGACTGGTTCAGAATTGTGTACCTAAAATGACGTTATTGTCCTCAACAGCTTCTAATGGAGTTAGGGCATAGACCTTAGCACGTCCTACAGGCTTGTTGTTGTATACCCGCTTCCTTGGAGGTTTAACTATGACGGGTGGTGAATCAATAATTTATACCATAAATAAAGGAAAATCTCATTCAAATCCATATTAGAAACAACCTACTTTGATAAAATTCTGCTCATTTTCAGGAAAAACAAAGGCACAACAAATTTTGAAAGAATCTTGAGCATTTCTACAATTTCTGGGAGAAAATGGCTACAGCGCGCTCTAGCGCGCTCTAGTGCGCTGCAGCGCGCCACCGCGCGCTCCAGCTACTAACAAGCAGAAAGCACTATTCTAAGGGGATTCCTGAATTTTGGAGCGATTCCGTTGTGGCGCGCCATAGCGCGCTGCTGTGGAGGATGAATCAAACTTAATTTGCTATAGTGCACGATAGCGGTGATGTTTTTGAACCTAAACCGCTGCAGCGCACCACAGCGGAAGATACTTCGAAATGGGGCCACTACAGCGCGCTATCGCAGGTATGTTTTTGAACTTCATTCGCTACAATGCGCTACCACGGGTAAGTTTCAGAACTGTATTAGAATTAAATGATTTATATTATTTAAATTAAATATATATTAATTTTATTATATATGGGATTTGTTGTCGAGACCACGACAGATACGCTACGGGGTCCCGACAGCGGCGCTTCAGTCTTCGCCAATGGATGCATTAGCATGCATCCTAGCACATTTCATCCAACGACACGATCTATCCCATGCCGTGATCTAATACTAAGCGTCGGATAGATCGATCGTATCCAACGGCTATCATCTAATCCGCGGTTTATAGTTTAAGTAGTGCATCATAGCCTTCCAATCCCAATGACTCTGCGATCAGATGGCTCCCAATGATTCTAGCATTGTGGATCATCTCCTTCCCCTTTATCGGTCACCTGGTCCCCCCCCTGATAGCACGACCTCCTCAGCCCTGTGGCAGTACGGGACATGCACCAATCTTCCCATTTTGCCCTCAGGCACGATGTCTTGCCAGCTGCCATTTCCCCAAATTTTTTCTCGACCGTTTCATCCACCCCATTGCTTTGGGCCGAGCCATACCCTAGTTTCCAAGCTCTGGAATCCACCTAGGAGCCTCCTGATGCTTATAAATACCTCTGGACTTTCACAGTGAGCCCCTTTGCTCATTGTGATCCCTCAATTCCCCTAGAGAATTCTTCGGAGCTCCCCGTGCTCCTGGCAAATCCAGGTGTGCCAGGAGCTGCATACTGTTAATAGAGGGTGCATGTCTGGTGTTCAGACCCCCTACTAGGTCGTTGTAATCTTCTAGAAGCCTTATCAACCTTCAATTGCTCTTGGCTATGTATAGCTTCTACCTCATTGAGCTGTGTGAGCTCAGTTCTCTTAACCCATGCCTTAGAATAGCTCTGTGATGTTCTGGATACCTTTCCCTAGTTCTTAGAATTCTTGGAGTCAGTTGGGTTTGGCTTAGTTCAATCCCGACAGCGAGGATTCATTGTCTGTACGGAACTCAGTCCAGACGAAGTGCCGACACTTCTCTGGATGTCCTGAGCCCCAATTCCTCCTAATTATAATTGCTAATCTATCGTGCGAGCTAACTAAACCCAATGTGATTGTTCCTAGGGTATGGGCTAGCTTAATGTGATCGTTCTGATCATCTGGGTTCTGTCGAGTGTTTGCATTCAAGCTCGAGTAAGGATCTGATGATCCAAGGCATCCCAATTCTCATGGCCATAAGGATTCGATTTGCCTCACCACCAGGATGGTGTAGGGATTGAGCTCTAGCCAAATGGTTGTCTTTGTGAGGAGAATTAACTCCTCACAGTATATGGCGCCCTGCTCCCTAAGCCCCCAATCATTAGGCAAAGGAGCAGAGTGTCACTCATGCGGATCCCTCACTTATCATTGGATTAGGTAAGTTTCACAATCCTCTAAAAAGGGAAGGACATACACAAAATATCAAAGGGAATCATTCACTACATCTAATATACATACATAGTACGGAAGCAAAATGAAATAAATATCACATCCATCCACCATGCATCATATAATAAGTAGTACTAAAGCTCAACAAATAATAAAGTGCAGAAAGTAAATCATAGTCACAGTGCATGTATTATTACAACATTAAATAAATAGTTTTAAGGACTGAAAAATAAATCACTCATCCTCATAAGCAGCTAAAAGGACTAAGCAGTATCCGGCTCTCCTTGCTGAAGCTCCTCCTCTAAGTAAGGAACCTCCTCTTCCGCACCCAACTCCTCAAACTTATCTGAATCTGACATTATCAATTTCATAATGCCAGGGCCCCAGCCAATAAAAGAAAAATCTTATTAAATAATTGTCTAAGCATATTTTAGGTTGAATATTTTACATGAGTTAGTAATGTCACCATTTTAACCTTAAGCATAATGAAAAGTAAACTACAAGCAGTGAGAGCAGTAAGCGTACAAAGAACATGATAAGTTATAAATATAACATTTATAACTAAGCAACAAATGAGGCAAAGCACACCTCAATAACTAAGCAATGAATACACACACACACACACACACACACACACACACACACACACACACACACACACACACACACACACATATATATATATATATATATATATAGTGCAGTAAGTAAAAGTATTGAAAGTAAATCAAAGTCCTAGACATACTGATGATCATATGACATATGCTAATTAAAGACAAAATCTAAAAATGATACAAGTAGTAAGCAGTAAAGTCTAGCATCATATACATACGTACAGCTAAGCAGTAAGTAAAGAAACACAGATGACTGAAATATGCATCATAATACAGCACACAGTAAGCTAAAACTGAAACCGGTATGTAAAGACTGGCATATCAGAAAGTTAGCCATCGGGCTGGTGAAATCCTAAGGCCTTTCTGGGCTTGGGCAGACAGAAATTCCCATAGCTTTTCTGGGCTATGACAGATAGAACTAGTACCAAGACTGAGGATGCAATAAATACAAATACAGAATCTTTTAGTTATTTTACTTTTATTTCTGTGGACACATCCAGAAATAGTTCAGGAGTCAAACACGTCTGCAAGACTATACGAGTTCTAAGCTTAACACACACTCATCAATGAATAATGTTAAGTATCCGTATTACTCCTTATCCTTGTCCATTAGGGTAAATGTGCACCTGAATCTACTAAAATATACTGAACCTAAAGACAACTGTTATCCTAATTATTCTAAGTTTTCATTTCATGCACAAAGTTTTCTTATATGATATGTCCAAAGAATTAAGCACAAAATACAAGAAATGCATAGCAGCAAAATAAATCAAGTAAGTAGGAGACTCTTCTATACATGGTGATATTGTTGTTGTCTAATTAAACTATTCTATCTATTCTAAGTTACACAAGTTCAGAATCTCCAATTCCTACTATCGAGTATAACTTAGAAGTACGTCCTTAAAAGTTAAAAGAATTAGAACTGGTCGGGTTCTAATTTGACTTAATCAGGTACGATTATATGTTCAATCAATAAATCACAATATCCTAATTTGATGAAATTAGAGTTCTATCTAAGATCTGATCAAGATATACTAAACTATAGATTATGAATTAAACACGATAAAATTGGGCTTAATCATATAATCCAAAAGGATACGATATAAAATTTAGGTTTCAGTCTAAAAGTGATCTATTGATTAAGGCAAATTATTTTAAGCAAATTAAATTTAATAGGATGAATCTCATATCCTGAATCTAGGGTTAAAAGATAAAGTTATCAAAATAATTTGTAAAATTTAGAAATTAATAAAACTAAGAATTCATTCATTGAATTATCCACTTATCCAATGAATGAAATCTAACCTATGAGCTAGTCCTAATCTCAGGAATAGTCCTAATGTGAGGTGAAAGATCATAAGAAAAAGACTTAGAGAAAATTATGCAATTTAACTCATAATTCTATTTTTACTATTTAATCCGCTATTTTTGCTATTCAATCTGCTATTTTTTTTACTATTCAATCCGCTGTTTTTACTATTCAATTCATTACCATTTATTTCATCAACACATTGCATGCACATTATAAAGAGCAATATTAATTTCTATAGGAAATGATGAAAAGTGTTATTACACATGCAATTTCCCATTTGAATCCAATGTAAAAATTCTCAAAAATATAAAAGTTCATTATTTAAGTTTTGTTGGCGGTTTAACAACACGATGGATAATCATTTGATGAAGTTATGATATACATACAACAAATCATGTAATAACTAATTTAAATTAATTATCGTGAAAATGATTAATGAAAGAAGAATAGTTAATATTAATCCCTTATATCATAACTTTATCCATCACATCCATACAATTGACGTAACATTGGTAGTTAAAGATTTATTATAAGGATTTTGAAATTACACAACAATTGATAATCATAAATATATTAATTTATTAAGTTTTAATGTAACTTATGATTAATTCCATATTGAAACAAGGATAAAAATTGATTCCTCAAAATACACTTTTAACATCAATTTATTCTTTTATAAAAAATTATATAAATTAATAATTCTTATTATTCATGACATTTGTAGGATTTGAGACCTATCAATAAAAATATTGATTGAATTACAAAGAACAATTCCATTTATTAATTACAATTTATTATTACACACAATTTCAGAATCTACTTTCCTTAAATGAAATCTTCAAGTCGAATGCTAAATAATAGTCTCACATGAATTAAATTGTAATTAAATTAAGCAAGCTATGCATAATAACCTCTTTCAACACTTAAGGCCTACCGAACAAAATTAGAGTTAATGGCATCAATGGTTTTTAATTTCTATTTGATGGGCTGCAACATACGACCCATAAAATATCTTCCCCATTTCGACTTAAAACGGGACCAACTAAAAATTGAACTAAAGCATTCAAAAATCGAAAAGGAGAAGGCACGAAATGATTAAGGTGAGATTATTATAGCCTAATAAAATTATAAAAATGAAAGATGAATAATGATATAGTATTTTCAACTAAAATAATAAGTAGATAATGACGTCCTATTAAGCTTGGCATTTAAATAACATTACATCCTAATTATATTGACATATTCAAGACATCAAGAAATGGTTAACCAAACTATGCCAAATTTATATGAGAACATAAAAATAGCTACAAGTATATTAGCTCACATAAAAATAGCTACAAGTAAATTTATATGAGAACATAAAAATAGCTACAAATTTATATGATTAAGGTGCGCTATCAAAATGCTTCCAATGTATGTTAGTTTCCTCAAGTATATTAGCTCATAAATTATTGATCAATACATATAACCATGTCATCTTGTGATGCTCAATATAACAATCAATATTTGCACTTCTAAATATCATGCACTATCAGATTTAACATAAGAAATTCTGAAATAATATATAATATGGTCTTGAAAGAGTTTCACTACATGATGCACAACTATCCATTGCATATTAATTGACACTAAACTCACTCAATATCATCCTCAGAAGAAACTCTCATTCTATGTATAAAATAAGTTATACTTTCGAAAGTTGAAATGAAGCCTCTTACTATATCAATGCAGTTAATACCTAAGGGATGAAACTAAAGCAGCATAGAAAAAGAGGAGATTCGCATCTAGCCGAGCTTAATTGAATTCGCCTTGTACAATACAAAGAGGAGATTCGCATTACAACATTTGCACATATCCAATGATGTGATAGTGAATTTGAGGGCTTGAATTTAGATCTTGGAGAAGTTAGTACTAAAATTAATTTGCATACAATCAGTGCCAACATAATCATTACAGATAAGTGAATTATATCATTAAGCGATTATCAAATGAAAGTCGTATGGAGATTAGTGTAGATTAGAAATCTGCCATTTGTATTTATTCAAGCTCAATCGGTCAGCTCAAATGAAATTGAAAATTTACGTCACTACATTCAATCAACAAAAAGATTTTAAGTGAATTTCTCACCTGAAGTTGTTTTCAGCATCAATTAAGTGATGTAAAAGGAATCAAATTCCTTAAGGTTTGATTTGATTAATTTAATTAATAGAAAAGTTGTAGAGAATGAATTTACTAAATCTGAAATTTTAGAAAAGACAAGGGAGATTTGCAATTGCAGTAAGAGTAAGCATGCAGAGCTCAAATTGTGTTTACAGAATCAATAAATAAAAAAAAAAAATAAAAACTTAAAAGCAAAAGATTCATATATGCAATTAATATAAGATTCACATACCAAATGGCATTTATAGAATGAGTAAGCAAAAATAGAAATGAATATCTAAAGATATTTCGAAGGTAAACTTAGCATCACAAATCCTTAGTAAAGAAAAATGGATGAACAAAGAAGTTTGAAGTGTCAAACACACAGTCAAAGGAAAAAAAAAACATAGAGGTACCTCTTTCAATCGAGCATCACATTCAAGCATCGCATGAAATAGAAGGGAGAGGGGTACATACTTGCGCCGAATAGGAGATCGGGAGGGATGAAGGGAAGAGGTCGGCGACTCCTTGCTACCGAGCGCCAAATGGAGGATGTGCTGGGCTGAGGGGCTCGGACGGAGATTTCGGCTGATCAACCGACGGGAAGGGGCTCGGCAAGTGGAGAAGAGGCACAGGCTCGGCTTTGAGATGGAGAGAGGTCGGCCATAGGAATTAGAGAAAAATTTATGTCTGAAGACATTTAAGTTAGAAGGGGCGGAGCTCACGAGGGCGAGTGGCGAAGACTGCGAGGGGGAGGAGGGATACGCTTGTCGAGCATAGAGGGAGGAGAGGCCGATCGAGCGAATGGAAGGGGGCGTGCGAATCACGATTTTAGGGCAGAGGAGAATCGGGAGAAATTAGAGAAGAAAAGAAAAAGAAAAGAGAAAAAAAAATAAATATATTTATTGATATTTGGAAATTAAGTTAGTTAAAAAATTTCCTAATTTTATTTAATTTATTAAAAGATTTCCAAAAAATCATTGAATATTCACCCATAGCTAAATGAGGGTAAGGAGCGCAACGACGAAGTTGGATTTTCGATCCGACGAGTATTTTAATTTCCCAATTTTTTGGGTATTTAAATATTATTAAGGTATTCGTCAAAATTTTGACGACTTTCGATTGACACAAAAACATTTCCCTTAACTGATTGGGGGCAATGGACGCAATGGCGATGTCCATTTGTCGATCGGAGGTCATTTCAAACAGTCAAATTTTAGGGTTTCTGGATTTTCTAGAAATCAAGATTCGATCCATTTGACTCCTGATTTGGACCGGGGCTTAGGTTTGACTCCTAATGACTTGATTAACACTTATGATCAAGATTAGGATTGAGATTAGTTCTAATTAACTAGATTAACAACTTGGGTTGTTACACAGTAAACACTAGATGCTCGAACATATCGAATAGCCATCTAGCGATCCAACGCATCCCAGAGAGGGCTTCATGGTGGGATAGATGCGTCTCGACTCCAGGATTGTGTAGAGATCAATCCAAGGTGCTGACGCTGTTTGAGAATCGAGAATTTAGGCTCTAAATTCTTCCCTGATCAGTCTACCGCTTAAGGAGAGCGGGGATGAAGACACTGGCGCATTGGGCTGGGCTAGCCCAGGCCTGCGCGGTGCTACAGTGCCAACCCTGTCGATCCCCGATCCGACCCGCACGATTTGATTATGGGCTGGGTTAAATAATTAATTTGGGATTTTTTTCTCTTCTATTTAATAAAGGATAAATAGATTTTATTAATTAACCTATGATTTAATTAATTGAAATCATTCAGATTAAATTAATGAAATAACTTAATCAATTCTTATCCAAATAGTATGATCCAATATATCATTTTAATTAGAAAAATGCAAGGAATAATGATATGAAATAAAATCTAAGATCTAATAGTTGGATTTTATAAAATTGCATAATCTTTCTCCGAGCTTATCTAATTCATAATTAATTTATGTAATGTTCAAAAATTGTAATTAAGGTCTCTGATTGCTCATGAGACTATAGAGAATTTAATTTTGCCATTAAAAATAATTTAGGAGTTTAAAATATGCTAATCATCTATTAATTATCCTAATCCTTAATTAGTTAATTTAGCTTTGTTTAATCCTTTAATTTTGGAGATTTAGGTTTCAATCACCTTCTTAAGTGCAGTAGAGCTCATAATTATGCTTGGATCATCTCAATATATCCTCATTTTCTTAATCACCTCTATTAGTCTTAAGGTGTGATTAGTGCTAATTAAGCTAACCCCAAGTTCAACCTTAAATTAAAGTATCTTAATTATCTCATTAGTCAATATTAAACTCATTAAAACTAATTTGAGTCAATTTAAATGCTTAAATCCTAGAATCCTAAATTTAGCTTTAAGAAGAATATTTTGGTCACTTTGACTAAAATATTGTTTAATGCACCCTTACACCTTGAAATCTTCAGTAATGTGACTATAATCAATAATGAGATGCATTAGCCCTAATTAATCAAGCTTTAAATCTAATTGATTTGCCTAAAGGCTTAAAACATAAATTTTCTTAATATGATTCTTAAGATCTTGAAGTGCTCTTAAGACCTTTCTCTTAGTCTTGAATATGAGCCTAGTTCTAATGAACTCAATCCCAATACCTTATCATTTTGATAATAACCTTAAATAAATGCCTTATGAGATTCCTAAGCTTAAATTGCCATTTAAATCTTAAGTGATAAAACTCTAGATCTTAGATCTTAGATCTTTTGATCATTTGATAAATTTATATCATCTCATTTGGAATTCCCTACTTGATTAATTATCTAATTCTTTTGAAACATCCTTTTGGGTTTAGAATTTATTCAACCTATAGAATAATGTAATTATTCTATGGATTGAATATAAATCTTAGATTCTTGTATTCTTAATTAATTATTTTGCCTTTTAATAATAGAATAACCTTTCATTAAGATCTTAACTTCTTGATTTTTCAGCTCAAAAGATCTTCCACCTTTAGATTATAGTTGGGTGTGAACCTTAGATCCTTATTTTGGATAATACCTTGGATTTAGGATTTGAACCCCAAGAATGGAGTTTAAGTTCAAAATTTCTAATCTTGATTAGTATGCTCAATATTTTGGTTGAGTGTTATGAATACATTAAATTAAGTTGTTGAATTATTTACTTTAGTCCTTTATAGTCATCATCTGATTTTGGATTAGAACTTAACATTAAGGGCGTGAATCTGGGATTATACTCGATAGCTAGATATTGGAGATCCTAAACTTGTATTTTCTCAGAATAGTTAGAACGAATTAAATTAAGACAATAATAGATGTCATACCGTTCTAGTTGAGTCTCTTGCTTACTTTGACTATTGCTACTCTGCACACCTTATATATTGAGCCTTCTTCCTTGGACATAATAGGTTAACTTAAGATATTAATGATGTATCCTAAGTTAGTATTTGAACAGCATAAATATTAATTAGTTCATTTAGTATATTCAATTCAGTAGAGTGTGTCCTAGCTTAGTCTGCCTCCTTAGTACCAGTTCAGCTATAGAATAACTCGGACCTAGCCTTGTGCTTGGCTAGGATAGATACATGTCTTATTTTATGAGTTCAACTCGGACCTAGCTCTGATGATGCCTAGGATGGATACATGTTGAACTTTCTGTCCATAGGTCCTGTATGACCTACTTCTATTATGCCAGTACTATGTTTAGGTATGCTGTTACTTTTAGTGTTTTGGTTTATTTTGTCATATGCTTCAGTGGATTTACTTTTATTTTAGTTCAGTGCTTTGGCTTGCTTTGCCATATTCTTTAGTGGCTTTTTACTTATTAGTTCTGCATACATGTATATTTATTCCAGTTCAGTACTTATTCAATAATTGCATGCTTAGGATGCTAGAATTGTATATTTAATTACACATAGTTTTCCTTCATGTAACTAGCATGTATTCATGTGATCATAATCATGTTAGGATGAGTTTTACTTTCAGTGTTTTGCAGTTAATTATACATTATAGCCTCACCTTATTCAGCTTCATGTTTGGTATGTCATTTTGCACACTTTGTTGTTTAGTTATAAATGTTATTTTATAACTATCCTGTTCATTATAGCTTGTTGCACCTTAAACTACTTGCATGCTTATAATAATAATGTGATATCCTTAAATGTTCAATTTACTTAATCAGCCTAAAATGTACTTAGACAATTTGTCTAACTATAACCTTTTTCTTTTGTTGGTTGGGGCCCTAGCATTTGTGATACTGACAAATGTCAAATTTGGAGTTGTTTGTTAGTGGTTCTTCTAGAGAGGAGCTTGGATAGGAGGAGGTTCTTCCTGTTGCTGCTTAATTAGATTTCATTTTCAGCTATGAGGATGAGAGCTCTTTCTTTTCATTTAAATATTCAGTCTATAATAATTCTTAATCTGGATGTATTTACTTTCTGCACTTTGACCTGAGTTATTTATATATTTACCCTTCTATACTATACTTTGATGTGGATGTTATATTATACTATTTCCTGCTTTCGCTACTTTAATATGTTGTTGTATGTTCTCAATTTTAGGTGACAAGTTTTCTGCTTAAGGTGGGTTGGGTTATACTTGACTCTACTTAAGTTAGGGATTTGCCATAGTGGGAGACCATACTCCTTGTGATTATGCTAATATCAGTATTAGCATGGCCATGGAGGGTACGGGGCCCCACAAGTCCTTACCATATTGGGAGCAAATTGGGCTAGATGTTGAAATTTTGTCTCATACTTAGCTATGGGACAATTTCTTTATTTTAATCTCAAGAACATATCCTCCAGATTGTATTGAGCTGATGGAGGAATATATTATGCTCAAAATTCTTCGACAAACACTTCCTAATTAATATCCTCTATATTATAATAAACACAAATAATCTCAAAAGGTGTGTTTGGTTATCCTTATAGACAATGTTATTCTAGGAAAATTAAGTAGTTAGCAAATGAAGATCTAAAGTTATAGTGCCTGCCCCCAAGCAGGTAGGGGTGATCATCACTTAACAATAAATCACTTATCATTAGATTAGGTTATAATCCCTAATCTACTAATAAAGGAATGATATGCACTATGTAACACTGAATCCTTCACTAAATGAGCATACATGAATATCAGAGTGAGGAAGAAAACTAACAATTTTACTTTCATATAATCATAATACATAAAATATAATAATATCCAGCTCATAATAAATATGCAGTAAAGGAAAATTTAATGAATACCTGTATTATTAAAGCATTTAAATTATGTTGTAAGAAAAAAGAAAGAGTCACTCATCCTCATATAAATAAAAAGACAACCTAACTAAGGCTCCTCAGCTCCAATGCGCTCTTTGTCCTGACTCTGCTCCTCCCAGGTGCTACCTCCACAAAACACACAGAAGATGATATTGTCGGTTTCACAATGCCAGGGTCCCAAACAAAAAAGAGACAAATTGGTTAGACATATTGTCTAAGTATATTTTAGGCTATTATTGTTTGCATTTCATAATATTACAAACATCCTAAGCATTTTAGGAGCAACAAAGGAAAAATGGTAAAGCTATAATCATTCAATTATAACTTTAAATAAAATATGAGATAAGCAAATATACTTCAACCCAAAGTTGTAAAAAAGATTAATCAATGCATATATAAAAATTACTAAGTAAGAGAAATATTCTAAGTAAATATGACCAATTTTATTCATGCTGATTTCAAATATAAATAGAACTGAAATAAAACTGGCATCCTAATGATAGATGGAAAATACACGTCTGTGTTTGCACGCACGTGTATGTGGTCTGAAGTAATAAGTGGAAGCTTTAATTTTGGGATTTATCGACCTCTGTGAATGATGGTTCTGATACCAAGTTATATTTTCCTTCAATAATGTTTAGATGTTGATTTTTGGATTGATTTTTGATTCCTAAATTTGTAATATAAATGACCTTAAGTTAAGATACGATTTGATTAAAAGGAAAGAGTTGAGTTTTCATTATAACAGTTATAAGGGCTTGGTGATATAATTTCATTATTGAATGTATACTTTAAATCTTCATGCTTAATTCAATCAAGTGAACACTATTGGAATCAGAGTTACCCCCAATTACAAAAGGTTCAAGTTTAGTGCACAAGAGAACTCCCATTGAGGTTCTTCCTTAGCACATGAACTTTCATGAGATCATGATTTATTAATTAGACTCGATTCCCTACGTCTAGGTTGCCAAATGATATCTTTTGTTCCTATTGATCTCACAAATAAGATTTCCATTAACCGTGCATCATGCACTTCACATGCGGTTTAGCTAGATGGGAGGATGCATTGGGTCAATTGACTATGTCACATCATCTATCGAGTTTTCTAATATCCTCTCATCCTTCCTACTTTGCTAAGCAACAAAGCAAAGTTAATGGAGAACTATTCACAAGCATCAAATCTCTTGGCCGAGCCTTTAAGGAAAGGTGCAAGTGAGTTTGAGAATTTGTCACATAATTCTCAGCTCTACTTGCACTGCCTTCCTTGCTCTTACCCAATTGATGAGCTTGGAACACAAGTTATTTAATTAAATTAATGATTCATTTAGGTTTTTTCTTAGAAAAATAATTTAGACTTTATTCCATCCAAGCATTCATTCCAGCATTAATAATAAATAATAAGAACATCTTTTCATTCATTCAAATAAATTTATTACAATACCACCATACCCCTTACAATTTTTCATACAATTACATCTCGACCCCCTCCAAAAGGAATTTAGCCTTCCATTACTAAATAAGCACAAGCACACATACAAAGGAAAGTGAACCTTGACATCGGTTCACAGTAGAAAGAAATCAGAGAAGGTTAGAAAGAAATACTAGGAATCACCCAGAAATTTTCTGGGGTTCTCTTGGATTCCTCCTGCACTTCCTCTTGATTGCTCCACCCTTTTACCTTTGCTACCTCCTTCTCCTTATTGTTCTTGGTAAACCTTCTTCCCCTTGGAGAGTTCTCCTTTCTCCTCCTGTTGTAGCTTTTCCTTATGGGCACTTGAATGTAAAAAATTAGAACCATCTCAAGGTCTGAGATTGGCCCTTAAATAGAGAGGCTATCAACCCTAAGGCATTAATTATGTGACTCTTAACCTTCCTTGAATTTATTTCAAACCCTTTAAATGATTATTCTATAGTTCCATTGGAATACAGCATGATCAATGCGCACTTTAGTTTTCAAGAGGCTGGGGAAGGCCAAAGGTTACATTTTTTGGCCTTCCCTATGCTGCATTTATAGATGTTCTAGAGAATTCTTGCACAACCGCTGTGGCACACTGCAGTGTGCTGTGGCACACTGCAGCGCGCTGTGGCACGCTTGCTGTTCTTGCTGTATAAGTTAGTATTTTACCTTAGTACACCGCTATGCCCGCTGTGGCGCGCTGCTGTGCGCTACAGCGATTTTATTTTCGAAAAGGCGAAATAGTAACTGTTTTATTAAATCATATATAGTTTGTATGAATAATCATAAATGCCATCGCGATGTGCTGTGGCGCGCTGCAGCGGTTGAAAGTTTGAAAATGCGAAATATTGACTGTTGAATTAGTTCACATAATGTTTGCATAAATTATCAAAAATGCCACTGCGGCGTGCTATGGCACGTAGCGATGGTAAACTTTCGTGAACGCGGAATAATGACTATTCAATTAGTTCACATAAAGCTCTTAATGATTAATTAAATATGCCACCGTGGTGCGCTGTGGCGCGTCGCGGCGAGCTGCAATAGTTTTGTTTCAGGTCAGTTTAAATCCTTATGGGGCAAAGCGCATTGTGGTGCGCTCGAAGTGCACTGCAGCGGTTTATTTTATGAGAAAACGGATTGGCACTGTTCAATTATTCCGCATAAGGTTCTAACTTTTCTCCTGGAAAATAATGTTGTGGCTCGTTGTCGCGCAGTGCAGCGGGCTTACTTCCAGGTCCTCAGGTATACTTCTTGGTGAGGGAATTTTGATGGGTCGTCATGGTGCGCTGTGGCGCTGCATGGTGTGCTGCAGCAGTTTTCACCCAGAATTCAGTGATTCTGTTCATAGTTCCCATTTTCTTCATTTTCCTGCAAAAGTAAAATTTTCACTCAAAGTATATGAATATATATGATTAATTGAATGCTAAAACACTACATTTTTGCTACAAATTTCAGATATATCACACCCCCATATTTAAATTTTTGCTCATCCTTGAGTAAGCTCACAAATAATTTTTTGAATTTCTTAGATAATAGATTCAATGTAGGATGTCAATGTGAAATAAATTAGTCACTACGTGTTGCTCTAAGTTAAAATGGCTACAAATTTCTCATCTCTACTATCTTTTTCAATCAAGCTCCAAAATCTAGTTACAGTCTAGTTCCTTTCTCCAGTGTTCATGCTTATGTCCTTATTATGTGGGTAATCACCCTTAGGAATTTCACACCTCAATTAAGCATTTGGTGAGTGACAAGTGTATTGTGCCATGCGTGTCCCTTCTTATGATTCACAAGGAACATTTTTATATTTTTAGGAGGGATATTTTTCTTCATCATAAGTTCTCAATTTTTAAACATGGGAGAGATATTTTTCATCATCCCTCTTTTCTATTTTTAAATTTAGCTTAAGGGAGAGATATTTTTCTTCATCCCTTAATTTAGTTCCTTGTGATCATTTACTCCTATAGGAGCCTAGCACACTCATTCATTCACTCACATTTTGCCATCTTGGTTTTAATCCCTAAGTTCTTCATGCCACACTTAAACCTAAGCATATGTTCATTTTAGTTTATTGAAAACTACATCATACTAGAGCCTTGAACTTGATCAAGAGGTGCAGGATTCAAAATATGGATTTATCATCTTGATTTCAAGCATATTAGTGTCCTTATTATCACACCTTTGAGTTCAGTATTGAGTCCAGGAACTAATCATGATCAGAAATTTTAACTTTTAAACACAAGCATAGCAATGATAAGGGTGCCAACGATCTGAAATTTACTTTATTGAATTAAAAACAGAATAAAAACAAAAATAGAAAATTGTAAAACAAAAGAATACAACCTTATTAATCTTTATTTTCATCTTCCTCGTTCACATCCTGGTAAATATAATCCGTTAGCCAGTCGTCATCCGGGAAGGGGTCTCTTACAGGACGGCGTTGTAGCCTAGGCCCGTCCGGTCCTCCACGCAAGCTCCACTCTTGGAACATGGTTCCGAGAGCATCATGGAATTTTGTTTGGAACTCACCCTGCCTGGTAATTTCTCCCTTGATGAAACACATGTCGCTTGCTAGGGAGATCCCCAAGTCTCGTTGATGCACGTTGATGAATCCATAAATTATATCTAAATTAAAAGAAAATTTCATTCATTTCTAATCTTAAACTGCTCCGTTAATCAAATTTTGTCCATCTTTTTAAGAAAATGGCCTATCCAAGGAATTCTGAGTCATTGGTACAATTTCCTATTTTTTTATCAAAAGAAACCCTTGCCGCGCGCTACAGCGCGCTGCAGCGGGTCATCTTGTGAACCGCGGGCGCGATCACGCACTGCAGCGGAGCATTTTATGAAATGCTGATGCTACAGTGCGCTGCAGCGGTGCGATTTTGCGAACTGTGGGCGCGATCGCGCGCTATAGCGGTGCAATTTTGTGAACCATGGGCGCGATCGCGCGCTGCAGCAATTCAAGTTGCGAACAGCGGGCGCGATCGCGCGCTGCAGCGGAGCATTTTGCCAAATGTTGCTGCTAAAGGAGAGGAAAATAATTCAGCCTTCTATAATCCTCCCCCCAGAATTAGAATTGAATTCTCTTCCCTCACATTTAAAGTACACTTATCTAGGGGAAAAAGAATCTCTTCCTGTAATAATCTCCTCCTTATTAACCCAACATCAAAAGAGTCTTTTATGTGAGGTTTTAAAAGAGCACAAGAGAGCGTTCGATTAGAGTATAGCTGATTTTAAGGGGGTTAGTCCAACTCTTTGTATGCACCGAATCCTTTTGGAAGATAACTCCAACCCTTCAATTGAGCCCCAATGGAGATTAAATTCCAACATAAAAGAAGTAGTTCATAAGGAACTCATTAAACTCTTAGATGCTGGAATCATTTTCCCAATTTCTAATAGTCCTTGGATAAGTCCTATACATGTGGTCCCCAAAAAGAGTGGGATGACAGTTGTTCTTAATGAAAATAATAAACTGATCCCCACTAGAACTATGACTGGATGGAGAGTGTGTATTTATTATAAGAGACTAAATAAAACTACCCGTAAGAACCACTATCCTCTTCCTTTTATTGACCAAATTCTTAATAGATTGGCAGGGAACCCCTATTTTTGTTATCTTGATGGGTATTCAGGATATAATCAAATCCT
This sequence comes from Gastrodia elata, assembly GCA_016760335.1. NCBI lineage: Eukaryota > Viridiplantae > Streptophyta > Magnoliopsida > Asparagales > Orchidaceae > Gastrodia > Gastrodia elata. The sequence goes on along the minus strand of CM028678.1, from coordinate 31,566,973 downwards.
TATTTCTCTTGAAGACCAAGAGAAAACCACTTTCACCTGCCCCTTTGGGACATTTTCCTTTAGAAGAATGCCATTCAGATTATGCAATGCTCCAGCCACCTTTCAATGTTGTATGATGGCTATTTTTCTGACATGATTGGAAAATTTCTGGAAATATTTATGGACGACTTCTCTATCATCGGGAGCTCTTTCAATCATTGCTTAACTAATTTAGGAAAGGTTTTAAGAAGATGTGAAGAATCAAATATAATCTTGAATTGGGAGAAATGTCACTTCATGGTCAAGGAGGGTATTGTTCTTGGGCACTTGATTTCAAGGAGAGGGATAGAAGTTGATAAGGCTAAGGTTGAGGTATTTGAAAAACTTGCCCCTCCCATCAATGTGAAAGGAATTAGAAGCTTCCTTGGGTATGCAGGTTGTTATAGAAGATTTATCAATGACTTCTCAAATCTAAGTATGCAACTCTGTAGATTATTAGGGAAGGATGTCGAGTTCAACTTTGATGAAAATTGCTTAAAAGGTTTTAATGCCATAAAAATTGCTTTAATCTCTGCTCCAATAATTTCTACTCCGAATTGGGATTCACCTTTTGAAATTATGTTTGATGCGAGTGATCTTGCAGTTGGTGCTGTCCTTGGGCAGCGTAAGGAATGAACCTTCTATTCAATTTACTATGCTAGTAAGCTCCTAGATGATGTTCAAAGAAATTATGCTACCACGGAAAAGGAACTTCTAGTTGTCATCTTTGTCTTTACTAAATTTAGGTCTTATCTCATTGGGTCAAAGAGTATTATTTACACTGATCATGCAACCATTAGGTATCTCATTCAAAAGAAAGAAGCAAAACGGCGCCTGATACGTTGGGTGTTGCTCTTACAAGAATTTGATCTTGAAATCTGGGATAAGAAAGGGAGCGAAAATGTGCTTGCAGATCATTTATCTAGATTAACCCACCTCAATAATGATAAGCTAACTAAAATTAGTGAATCGTTCCCTGATGAGAAGTTTTATGCTGTCGCTTCAAATTATTCTCCTTGGTTTGCTGACATTGCAAATTATCTCGCAGGAGGAGTCATACCAAAAGACATGAGTTACCAACAAAGAAAAAAATTCTTCACAGATATCAAAAACTACTTTTGGTATGATCTTTTTTTGTACAAATGTTGTAATGATCAAGATGTGTCCCTGACTCAGACATTAGAAATATTCTTTATCATTGTCACACATCTCCGTATGGAGGGCACCTTGGGATTGAGCAAATGGCTGCAAAGGTGCTTCAATCTGGATTCTCTTGGCCCCATTTGTTCAAAGATGCTGCGACTTTGTCAAAAGTTGTGACAGGTGCCAAAGAACTGGGAATTTAAGCAAAAGGGATGATCTCCCTTTAAATGGAATTTTTGAAGTGGAGCTATTTGATGTGTGGGGAATCGACTTCATGGGACCATTTCCCTTGTCCCAAACCAACATGTATATTCTTGTGGTGGTTGAATATATGTCCAAATGAGTTAAAGCATTAGCATGTGTGAACAATGATGCTAAAACTATTATTAAATTTCTCAAGGAGCACGTGCTAGCTAGATTTGGGATGCCCTGATTTTTAATCAGTGATGGGAGAAAACATTTTTATAATGGGCAGTTGGAAAATGTCTTAAAAAGCTATGGGGTGAGGCATAAGGTGGGTACTCCCTACCACCCTCAAACTAGCGGGCAAGTTGAAGTCTCCAATAGAGAGCTTAAGCAAATTTTAGAAAAAACTATGAACAAAAATAGAAAGAATTGGACTTCAAAACTTCAGAATGCATTGTGGACTTATAGAACCGCCTTTAAGACCCCTTTAGGAATGTCTCCTTATAAGCTCAATTACAGAAAATCATATCACCTTCCGATAGAATTGGAGCACCGAGCTTTTTGGACAATAAAAAATTTGAACTTTGACTCCCAAAAAGCAGGTGCGCAAAGAATGCTGCAATTAAATGAACTTGATGAATTCAGGTTAAACGCCTATGAGAGTGCCAAGTTGTACAAAGAGAAAACAAAAAAATGGCATGATAAGCTGATTAAGCCATAATATTTTCAACCTAGAATGAAAGTACTATTTTTTAACTCAAAATTAAGACTATTTCCAGGAAAGCTGAAGTCAAGATGGACAAGACCATTTACTATCACGAAGGTTTTTCCTCACAGAGTAGTTGATGTCACCTCCAAAGATGGCACTTTTAAGGTAAATGGAAATTGTCTGAAGTTATACTTGGAGGAAGAAATCTTTCAAGAAAAGGGTGGAAGGACCCTTCAGGATCTCTCGGATGAGGGTATCATATAAGGGTCTTTCTCGTGTTGGACTGAGACATTAAAACAAGTGCTAATTGGGAAGCAACCCAAGAATAAATATGTTGTATTTTTCTTTTTCTTTTTTGTAGTTGTATTAATTATTTTTCTTGATACTTTTCATTTTGTGCCTTTTATTTTAAGATCTTAATTTATAAATTCTCATATTTCTTGATTTTTCTAGTATCCAAAAATGACAAATTTTTCTGAGTTTTTATTGAAATGAAAGTCACAAAATATCAATAAAAAAAAAGTTATGAAGTAAAAGGGTGCTTAACAAAAAGTGATCAAATGCTTTGATAGCATTAAAACCTTTTAACTAAGGAATGAATTAAGATTAATCTAATCTCCCAAAATTTAAATCATGCTATGAACTAAGTGTGGGGGAAAGCTTAGACTATGACTAGAGATTTTGGTGAGTATTCTAAAAGAGTGTACTCGGCTCCCGTAGGACTTCATGATCACAAAGACGTGAATTGGGGATGAAGAAAAGTATCTCTCACTAAGAATGAAAAAAGAGAAAAAATATAAAAAGGGATGATGAAAAATATATCTTTCAAATGTATGAATTGAAAAAGGATGATGAAAAATATCTCTCCTTTAATCTTTTCATCTTTCTGATTCATAAGAAGGGGCACATATGACACAAAACTCTTGAGTATTTCACTACCTCTCTAATCTAGGTTTTCCATGGAACCTTCCTCATTACCTAATAACATGCATAAAAATCAAATACTTGGAGATTAGCTGATTAAACCTTGCTTTATATCTAAGGTTAGAATATCTAATGCCAAATAACTAGGATCACTTCAGTTAAGCACAAGTCTTGACTTACTCAAGGATGAGCAAGAATTTAAGTGTGGGGGTGTGATGAATCCATAAATTATATCTAAATTAAAAGGAAATTTCATTCATTTCTGATCTTAAACTGCTCCCTTAATCAAATTTTGTCTATCTTTTCAAAAAAATGGCCTATCCAAAGAATTCTGAGCTATTGGTGCAATTTCTTATTTTTTATCAATGGAAACCGTTACCGCGCGCTGCAGTGCCCTACAGCGCGCTGCAGCGGGCCATCTTGCAAACCGCGGGCGCGATCACACGCTGCAGCGGTTCAAGTTGCGAATTGTGGGCGCGATCGCGTGCTGCAGCGGAGCATTTTGCGAAATGCTGCCGCTCTAGTGCACTGCAGCGGTGCAATTTTGTGAACCGCGGGAGCGATCGCTAGCTGCAACGGTGCCATTTTGTGAACCACGGGTGCGATCGCACGCTGCAGTGGTTCAAGTTGCGAACCACGGGCGTGATCGCGTGCTGCAGCGGAGAATTTTTCCAAATGTTACCGCTCCAGCGCGCTGCAGCGGTGTGATTTGCAAATACTGGTGCTACCGCGCGCTGCAGCAGAGCATTTTGCGAAATGATACCGTTCAGCGCGCTACAGCAGTGCGATTTGCAAAACGCTAGCGCCACAGCGCGCTGCAGTGGGTGACTTTGCAAAAAATGGACACGGTCGTGTGCTGCAGCGGGTGACTTTGCAGAAATTGCCAGCGCCATTGCACGCCGCAGCGTACTGCAGCAGCCCGCCGCAATTTTCTCATGTAGAAGCATTTAATGCAGCTGGGACAAGACCCCCAACCAGTATCTTATCTCCAGCCATCATTCCCTCTGCAGCTGCTACAATTTTTTTAATGAAAATTTAGCTTATGAGGTGATGTAATGGCTAAAATAAATGAAAAAATTGGTCACCTCATCCATCAAGTGGTTTTTGCCATCATTGCTCTGATTTTTAAAGGATTGTGCTGGTTTTGGATGTGGAGATTGAAGATGCAACACTCATCTATAAATATCACTCCTCTTGATAAGAGGAGGGTTCCAATTTTTGCTCACTTCACTAAGTAAAGGAAGAGGGGCTGCATAGTGGAAGAGAGGAACTCCCCAAGGGTGGAAGAGCTCATTTTGCCAAGGAGAAGGAGAAGAAACGCAGCACTAGTGACCTAAGAGAGGAACTTCAAGAAAAGAGAAGAAGAGTTCAGAGAACTTCCAAGGAACATTCCTAGTATCTTTTAAACCCTTATTTTGTAACTTTTTTTCTTAGTTGATCATAAAAGAGTCTTTATTCTTGTATGTGTTCTTTCTCATCTCCTTTGTAATGGAGAGCTAAATCTCCCTTGGGGAGGGTTGGGATAATCCCATATGTTTGATAGTTACTTTCATTTGTATGAAGTTTTCCTCAAGTATTAATAAAAGTTATGAACTCATTGCCTTGCTCAAGAAATGCTTAATTTTACTATAGTCTTGATTGTGAATTAAAGGAAAATGGACTAATGAACTCAAGAGCTAAAGTGTCTTATGCTCCATTGCTCACCTTGGGTTAGATGCTAGATCTATGAGTGCATGAGAACTTAGAACTATGTGAGAAAGTTCTTGAGCTTAGTGCATCTTAAAATAAGCTCAACTAAAGTGTGGATGCATGTGATGCTAAGACCCACTAATTGAGCCCCTTAGCTCAACATAATTGAGGGAAGGAAAGAAATAGTTGTGTGCTCATGAATGAGATGACATAGTCATTGAGCCCAATATATTAAATCCCTCACATCAACTATGTGCGATGCAAGTGACGCTCTCAATGGAATCAATACTTATAAGATCTTAAAAACTTAATAATTCTCATCTCCTTGATCAAGAGATAAGATGAAAACTACAAACCTAAAATCTTATAAGAATCTTTGTGCCAAAATTGAACTGACTGTGTGTTCATTTCATGCACAAGATTTGAACTTGTGAATCCTTGAGATAAAACTTAAGGAAGGATAATGTGCACTTGATTTAAATTTGAGTAAATGATAGATAAACGCTTAAGGAATCATCATGCATAAGTGACCTGTCATGACATGTGGGATGAACACAACTCTCCTCTTCCTTTTATCTGACTTATTTTCTACTTAATGATTGTTGTGCTTGATCTAGAACAAACTAAAACCAAATTCTCATAGATTAAACATTAATGAGAATAGATACACCTTAATAACAAAACATCCAATTCTCTGTGGTTCGATAAATCCCAGAAACTTACACTTTCCACTTATTACTTCAGACTACGTACACTTGCGTACAAGTGCAGACGTATAATTACAGTCTGACACACATACATTCATGTCATCAATTTGTCTGCCGTGGTCTGGCCAGCAAAAGTTGAAGCTTCGCCTTCTTCTCCCATCCTTTTCTTAGCTCGCACCCCCTCTTGGGTGCGGGCGCTCAGGTTTGTCAGTTCTAGGGGAGCACGGGGTAGAATCGTGACGTCAGAAGAGGGGATCTTTACCCCTTAGCCCTCACAGATACCTAAAATGAGTGACCCAAAAGCAACAGCAGCGCAAGGCCTGGTCAAGGAGTTCTAGTGATGCCCCCTTATAATGTTAGAGTTATGAATATCTCCATCTCTTTGCAATGCACAGAGGAGCAGCGCCCGTGACCGAGTCACCTCGCTTAGATGCCTAGAGTGCATGACAAAGCTGGAGACAAACACAAGCCAAGTATTGCTCGACTTCGTTAGGAGTGCTCGAGGAATGTTTGCCAGGTTTCCTCTCCATTCCGCATCGAGGCAGATGATTTCACTTGCAATTACTACTGGGTCATATTGGGAGCTCAATAGTTGGAGGTAGGAGATGTCCTACACCTCATTTAAGATATAGAATCTTTCTATGTCCCTGCTCTTAAACTCCATAATCCTCCCCCTCACAAAATTTTATGCCCAATTGTATTAATTACGTTGGCATAAACCTCCTGCACAATGGAGAGGTAGGTTGGGCCTGTGGGACTTTCCAAATGATACCATCCCCTATTCAAAACTTGATCAAGATTCACAGGGTATGGGAGCCCAAATCCCCATTCTGGGATTAAGTTTCTTTTGATTATTACTTGGTTGAAGCGTTGTTCTACTTCAACCGAAGAAAATCTTTTCTTATTGAAAGCCCCATCAGCTGTGGGGGCTGAAGTTCTTTTGCTTATCTTGGATTTCTTCCCTGAAGACATTTCTCTCTTTATGCTTAGAGTGAAGGGATTGAGAGAAATGATGGATTATTAACAATTGGAAGAGTTGAGAGATGAGGTGCTTGAGTTCTCAAGGAGGTGCAGCCTCACACTCCCTTCTAACAATTTTTTATAGCAATGGGAAGAAAAGATTTCCTTGGTTATTTGGATTAATCATATTTATTGCATTTTAATTCATGGTCAACTTAGTCTTAAATCATGCCATAAGTGTGATTAACTTTCTGGTCAAAAAGATGGAAAAACACAACTTTTGCAGCACCTAAAATTCAGATTTAAGGTCCCAAGGCGCGCTGTAGTGTCTTTAACTGCCTTGGAAATCAAAGGCAGTAAATTATGGCTGCAGCTGGGCATATTCTGTCACAGTGCACTACAGCACGCTACGATGCGCTGTGGTGCCTTGGTCATTTTGTGCTGTGATTTGTCCGCTGGAGCGCGCGACAGCAGATTTTTTCGCTATAGCGCGCTATGGCGGATAAATCCACTGTGGCGTGCTGCGGTGGAAAAATTCATTGTAGCGCACTACAGCAGCTTCTGAGCAGATATTTTTCCATAATTTAAATTTAGTTCAGAATTGTTTTCCATATTTAAAGATTTGATTGTTTATTAACTTAGAACTACTCCTAAGTGCTAATTCTAACAAAACAGAGTTTTGGGTTGCCTCCAAAAAAATGCTTGGTTTAATATTGTCAGCCCGATACGTTGAGGATCATTTTAAGTGGCTTCTTTAAATGGGAGTTTTCTTTTCCACACTTTTGCATTATAAGAGTGAGCATTTGCTGCGCTCCAACTCATAGAATCACAAATCTCCTTCCCATCTTCTATATTAGCAAGGGGAGCTCCCTTTTTTCTTTTTCTTACCTCCCATAGTTTTCTTTTTCTTCTTTTCTCCCCTTGTGTCACTTTCTCCAAATGAGGTTTCATAGTGACCAAAAGCATCATCAGTGCTCACAATCTCTCCCTTACTGTCCAGTTCCATACTAACCTTCTCCCAATTGGCCATTGTAATTTTTTTCTTAAATAAAGTAAGCATTAATTCTATAACTTCTTCTAGTCCATTAACTCTCACAGTCATTAGCCCCCTTTCCAAAACAATAATAGCTCAAGAGTTGGCAAGGAAATGTCTCCCAAAAATTACAGTAGAGTTTTCACTCTATTGTCCCATTCACACACCAAGAAATCAGTAGGGATCACAGAACTCCCTATTCTTACGGGGACATCCTTCACAGTTCCTATGGGGGTTTGAGACTCTTAATTTGCAAATTATAAATTAATTGGTGTCTCATCCATCCCCCTTACTCCTAATTTAGTGTATACATGCCATGGCATAACATTGACCGAAGCCCCTAGATCACACAAAGGATCTAAAATGACTTCGCCCTCAATCACACAGGGGATATTCATTCTACCGGGGTCCCCCATCTTAGCTGCAATCCTATCTTTGCCAAATTTTTTGTCTTCATTATCAATTGTGGAATCAAGATCAATGCAATTCATTTTTTCTATGTCTACATTAATTACATTCATTGTTTCTCTAAGATTCAACTCAATTGAGCTAGGGAGCATACCTTGCTATCTAGTAGACAGCTAGTTGGAAATCTATCCCAATTGAATTTCAATATTCCTTAGAGATATCTCAATTCCTTGAATTGAGGTTTCATGATGGTTCATGATCATTTCAGTTCATTTCATGAATTGCATTGTTTCAATTTTAAATACCCAAAAGGATTATTCTAACCCAGTTTCTTATTTATTATTTTGATTGTGTTTATAAGAATTGTTGGCATTTTGAGTTGGTCTATTTTGTGGTTGGGAGTTAAAGTTTCCTTGTGCATTTCCCTCACTCCAAGAGAAGTTAGGATGGTTTATCCATCTCGAGTTGTATGTGTTGGAGTAAGGGTTGTTATTGGGATTATTGTTTATATTGTTATTTCTCATGAAGCTAACTTGTTCGGTTTGTGAAGGGGCAAAAGGATTGTTTAGATTACAGAACTCACTATTATGATTCTCTCCACCCAACTCATAGCCAACTTCACAAACAACACTTACATTTAAACTTTCAATTTTGCTAGTTAATAATTCTACTTCCCTTTGTAAGGAGGCCAATTGGTTTGACTCATTTAAGTTATTCACCTCTTTTTTGTTGGAGTTTAGCTGCTCAGTTGGTCATTGGCATGCATTGTTTGCCATTTCCTCAAGGAGATCAAAAGCCTCCTCCAGGGTTTTGCAACTTGAAGACCCTCTTGCGGCTACATCAATAAGGGTCCTTGTGGGTGTATTTAATCCATTATAGAAAATTTGCACCTGCATCCACAAAGGGTACCCATGATGCGGGCAACACCTTAACCAGTCCTTAAAACGCTCCTAACCGTTATACAAATTCTCTCCTTATTGCTAAGAAAAGTTTGAAATCTCATTTCTCAGCTTGGCAGTCTTGGCAGGTGGAAATACTTAGCTAGGAATTTTCTTGCCAAGTTGTCCCAGGTCCTGATAGACTCGTTGGGAAGAGAACTGAGCCAAAATTTCACTCTATCTCTCAATGAAAATGGGAATAATCTCAATCTTAAAGCATCATTGGATACACCATTAAATCGGAAGGTTTCACATATTTCCAGAAACTTTGAAATATGCGTATTCGGGTCATCCGATGCTAGCCCACTAAATTGATTATTTTGAATCATATTCAATGTGAATGGTTTAATTTCAAAATTATTAGCCTGAATAAGAAGTCTAACAATGGCATTGGAGACTCCTTCTACAGTGGGAAGTGCGTATTCTCTAAAGAGTCTTGTAACGCCTCGCCCCGTCGCCGCGCGCAAAAGGTAAAATAGATCGGTGGCGGAGCGGCGCGCTGCTCAGGGAGGAATATCCCATCTCCCCGAACGGCTGTAACCAAACCTATCTATAGGGTTGCTGACTCAACCTCAAGGAGGGTTGAGAGCTAATACTTAAGATAAGAGTAGTATCATTATCCTAAGTATTAGACTAATACATATATTGGATGTAAAATACATGAAGAATCTAATATATGTATAAGATATCAGCATTTCTAGTATACTGATCATATTACAATACTAAGTATAAGCACTATATAACAGAGTGTGGAAGTTTAAAGCAAACATCCAAAAACATTCATCACAAAAGTTGTATGAAATATTCATCTCAGAAAAGAAAAGAAAATACATCCAAAATTATTACAAACAGTTTAATGAAATAAAGGCATAAAAGCTAAGTACTGAACTGAAATAAACTAAGCAGAAAAGTAAAGCTAGGGAAGAGTCCACTAGTGCTCCATGGGCTCCTCCTGAATCTCCTGGGTGTTCTCCTAACCTAGCGCAAGATCTAGCAAATTGCCAGATCCCAAAAGTACCCCGTGTTAGACAATAAGTCTAACACTTCAAAACTAATCTAAATAGTTCTAGTTATTCATTTAGCATTTACATAATATAAATAAAACTGTAAAAAAACTATAAAGTAATTGACGGTATAAAATGGTATAAAACTGTACAAAACTGAAGTAAAATAAAGTAAAGCTGTACTAAAAACTAAATATTGAAAGTAACCAAAAATAGTAATGGATCTAAAATTGGTAATAGCACGTAAGACTATGTTGTATGCCACTGAAATTGTGCATCTAAATATGCCACAATACTGCATGCTACTAATATGCAACCAAAAAATCATTGAACTGCTTTGAGTTATATAGTCCAATATATACATACATCCATTTGAAAACTGTAATGCTGATGCATCCTGAAATTCCCCAATCAATATATGCAACATTTTGTAACCCATAAATCATCACTAATACTCATATATCATTACTAATACTCAACATCATGCTTATACTTATGCTCATGCTTCTAAGCTACATGAGATAAATCCAAAAATCCAGAAAATGCTTTGAAATCTAATAATGAATTCAAGGTCTCCATTGTGTAGAATCCTACTAAAAGGATTCTGACTCATAGATTCTAGTTTTGACAATTGGTTAAAGTTGAGAGTTTACTTAAAAATTATTAGATGGGAAGGTTATATACACATATTTAGCATGTTTGCATGAAAGGTGGTTCCTAACACTTAGTTTGATTAAGCCATCCTATCAAAGCGATCTTCGATAGGAGGCATCACCCGATGGCGATTTGTATCTCAAGCTAAGTCATTAAGATGCGCAACTCACAATCACACTTTGTGCCTTAAAGAGAGTGACTTGAATTACTTAGTTTGTTTAAGCCACACCTATTGAAGCAATTTGTATTTTAATCAAATTAAGAAATGAGTCCCTATTTATAACACTCTTAGGATTGATTAATTTACTCTAAATGAGGTTGTATCTGCCTAAGCTCATAGGATAGCATAAAGATAAATCTTACTTAGAGTGACTCAACTATTCCTGGATACTACTAAAATAATCCAATACTATGGGTATACCATACTACACCCAACTAATAATCTGGGTTTAGAAGATTCTATTTAATCAATAAGGATTTATCAAAGCTATTAATCTCTACTCTAAATTGGTGAGTCCTACACAAAGCTCCAAGGATACGATCAAAAGATCACTTAGTTTTGATTTCTACCACAAGGGAGAAGTTCCATTCTAAGTGCTTTAGGTGATCCCTATCACAAGGTATCAAGTTCAACTTCTAAGGTTATAAAGGATCATCTAAGTTTCTACCTCAATAAGTTACACAAGTTTATCCTACCTCAATGAACTAATATTTAAGGTCCTTAAATATATTAAGAACGATCCTATAGCAAGACCCCTTGAGATCTCACTTATCTATTCCTTAAGTTAACTTTTAAAGTTTATTTTTTAGACATGGACTAAAGTGATCAGATTAGATGAATAAAATCCATCTGATCATACTCTATTCTACAATCATGGGATGAAATCAAAGATATTATTAGAGTTAGATTATTTCATAAATCTTTATAATCTTATTATCCATCTTATGCTAATAGTCTTATATAAGAGAAAATTAAAGATCCAAAGTTTAAATTCAGATAATTCAATCACCCAGATTTAATATTAACCTTAGCAATTCTAATTCAATAATTTAAGATCAATACTAAATCAAATGCATTATTGGAATAATCTCAATTGAATTATCTTCCAATCAAGTTAATTGATTAAGTGATTAAGGTTTAGATCTTAATCAAGACAAGTTAGAGTTTAACCCCTAGCCTTACCAGAAATTAAGACCAATGGTTGATTTAAATATCAATGACAAATCAATGTATTATTGGTGTATTATTGATGTCAACTTTTAGATTTAGATTAATTATCATCTACTTAATCAAGTTCTTAAGATTCTTACATTCAAGTATAGTTTAATGTCAATTTAAGCACATTTAGTATCCAATTAAGTGTTAAAGTTCTCTAGCATACATCTTAAAATCAAGAAAGCATACAAATGTAAGGTGACATAAAGTAGAAGGTAATTAAGGCTAACCAAATCCTAAATCATACCAAAGGGGTTAGCACTTGATTACAAATCTAAAGGACTTAGGTTTCATGCCATTTAGTTATTGAGGTATACTTGGTTAATATAAGCAATCAAGGATCTTATTCTTTAACATTTGACACAAGATTTTTATGACACATAATAAGGTTTAAGCAGATATTAAAAAGGGAAAATTTTCAATTTTAATTTTCACATTTAATTCGGTCCCACTATGGTCCTAGAGACCTTAAAATGCAAAAAACAGCGAAGTTTTGGCTATTTCAACCATTTTTGGGCATTTTCAAAATTTTATGAGCGCTGAAGCACGCTGTGGCGCGCTATGGCATGTTGCAGCATTTTCGGCAATGCGGCGCTACGGCTGGTTTCAGCACTGTGGCGCACTGTAGCGTTTTCAAGCGCTGCGGCACGCTACGACAGGTTTCACCACTTGATTTTTGAAAGGCGGCCGCTACAGCGCGCTATGGTGCGCCGTAGCACACTGCGACGGATTTACATTATTTTCATCAGATTATATTTTTATATATCGCAAGATTACTAAGATGTTGCGGTGCACTATGGAGGATTAGTTTCTGCAGCTCGGGAGCTGCAACGCGCTACAGTGCCAGACGATAATTTTGCCTGTGCGAAACCCGTAAAGGGCCTTATTTCGGGCTTAAATACTCTCAATCTAGAGCATTCTATGTCTGATGCCATATATCAATAGAAAGGTCTTTCCGGTACCTTTCCGTTTACTTAAGCATTAGTACGAATGGATTATCCTAACTTTATGAACAATGGAAATAAAGGCCAGGATGTGCAGAATGAACGAAAAAAAAACAATTTTCTTTCAAGGAAATGTGATGCTTTAAAGAGCCTTAATAGCATCCATACATGCTTATGAATTTTGATATAATTAAACATAATAGCAACATGAAGGAGGCAAGGAAGAGGAGCAAATAGGTACCTTAGCCTTAAAGGAGGAAGAAGGGACCTCTATTTTTTTCAAGACATGGAGAGGAGCTTCTTCTTCAAGGTGCAACAATGGAGCTTGGGAGGGAGAGCTTGGATGGAAAAGAACCTTCAGCTTGGCACCAAAGGGAAGAAGGAGGGACTGAGCCCCTTCTTAAAGGAGGGGAAGGAAGGGGGAGGCCATCAAGAGCTAGAGAGTCTTGGAGGCATGGGAAGAGGAAAAGAGTGGCCTCAGCCATTCTTGCACCATGACAGGGGAGAGGGGGCACCGAAAATGGGAAGCCAGCTAGGAGAGAGGGGAAGAAAGAAAAATTAAGAAATAAAAACTTAATTACTTTTTAATTTTTTGATTTATTAAAAAAAATTCAGATTTTATGAACGCGCTCCGAAAAATCCCAAAAATTCACCCCAAGCTAATTTTGTGGATGAGGAATCCAACGATGAAGCCAGATTTTGATTCCGACAATTACTTAATTGTTCTATTTTTCAATGCATTTAATTATATTAAAATATTCACGAAAATTCGATGACTTCCAAACACGTCCAAAATATCACCCCTAGCAAATTTGCGGGTGTAACAACCCAGGTTGTTACCTTAGTCAATTAGGACTAATTTTAGTCGTAATTTTGATCATAAGTGCTAATTAAGTCAAAATAAGCCAACCTCTAAAATCTAGTCCAAATCAGGAGTCAGATGGATCAAATCCTAATTCCTAGAAAAATCCAGAAATCCTAGAATTTAACCTATCTAAATTGACCTCCGATCGAAAAACGGACTTTGCCATTGCGCTCATTGCCCCCAAATTAGATAGGGGTGATATTTTCGTGTCAATCGGAAGCCTCAAAATTTCGACTAATATTTTAATATTTAAATACCCCGCAAATAGAGGAAATAAAATACTCGTCGAAATCAAAATCCGACTTCGCCATTGCGTTCCTCACCTCTCGATTAGCTAGGGGTGAATATTTGGTGATTTTTTTTTGAAATCATTTAATAAATTAAATGAAATTAGGAAATTTTAAATTAATTTAATTTCCAAAAATAAATAAATATATCATTTCTTTTCTGCTACTTTTTTTTTTTTTCCTTATTTTCTCCCGATACTCCTCCCTCTGCCCTAAAATCGCAAATCGCAGCCCCCCATTCACACGCATACGGCCCCTCCCTCCCCTCTTGAGTGCACGAGCGACCGGCGCCTCTCCTCCCGCCACGCGTCGCCTCACCCTCGCAGTCTCCGCTGCTCATCGCGCATAGTAAGCTCTGCCCCTCTTATTTCTTCAACCGACTTTCTCCACTCTCCCGGTCGAGAGGCGCGAGGCGTGCGGCTCTCCCTCGTTATCTCCATTGGCTAAACCCTTCTCTTCTCCTCGCGGCCGCAGCTAACTCCCTCGTCGACTCTGCCTCGTCTCCTTCTTAGCGCAAGGGGATGACTCGCGGGCTATCGAGTGACGCAAGGCAGAGCCGGGTTGCTCTCCCCTCTCCTCCATTCGGCGTTCGACAACGAGGAGTCGTCGAACCTCCTTCGACGCCATCTAAGCACCTCCTTACCGTATGGTTTCGAATGCCTTGAAGATAGAGTATTGTCAATCTTCATTCGAGTTCAATTTCTGAAATCTTCAATATGGAGTGTATTGCTTCCTAAAGTCTATCTTGAAACAAATTAATGCTATTAGTTTTTTTTTTTTTTTTTTTTTTTTTTTTTTTGGATGTTGATTGTGTGGTATTGCAAGAGATAATAATGTGAATTTCCTTTTTGTTTTTCGTCACAAAATTTACATCCAATTCTTTTATAATGCTAAAACTAAATCTTTTATTGTTGATTTGAAAATATGTATGGAAATAAGCTTCCTTAATTTGTGGTTTCAACTTGATGCCTTTGTTTCAATTAGTTGATCTTTATGAAAAATTTTGATTCGGTTGTTGGTTATGTGAGATATTAATATGAAGTTCTAATATTTTTATATCGAATTTACAGTCAACTCTTTTATCACAAGTATATATTTGAGGCCATATTTACAAGTGGCAAAAAGGGTACGTATGTAGGAATGCATATATTAAGCTAATATTTCTGGTAACTACTTAAGTTAAAGCTAAGTAATAATATTAGCTAGCTAAGCAAGATATTAATAGTATGGGCAGTGAAGTAATAAGGTTGGTTAGTTAGGATAACCTCACTTAACAGAAAGCATTATACATATATGGAGTTATATATATATATATGTAATTTTACTAATAAAATTTTGATCTGCATTAGTTAATTAATTTTGGTTATAATAGTTGACTTCAAGTATAAAAAAAAAAAAGAATGTGAAAGTGGCGGGGATTCTTAAACGTCACCAACATAAAATGCAAGGATGTTCTTCTTAATCGTGGAATAAATTGCAATCATATCTACCTGCTCTGCAACGATGAGACTTTAACTATTCTTCTGTTACACTTTTTCTTATATATTACTTAATCAACTATTGCCTACTTTTAATCTGCCTTTGCTTCCTCTTTCTCTCTTACAAATTAGTTCATTTGTATAAGTAGGTTAAACGTGCTGCTTTGCTGTCTATTGGGGCTTTGGTAGTGGCATTTGGCTTGAATGCAATGCAAGGTCTTGTGGTTAGACAGCTAATTAGGCTTTAAATCTAATCATCTTATCGCTATTTACATGAAAGTAGCAGGATTCCCATATATAATCTAATACTTTTTATCTATTTTGATTTTAGAACTCTTACTTGAGCTTGCATGTATTTTATTCTGCTAATACATCGGCTTACATATTATGGATTAATGGTGTGTGCTAGGCGCTAAACCTTGCTGTTTTCTGATATAATAAATATCTTAGTATACATTGCCAACTTTATGTGATTATAAGAAACAAATTTGTAATAAATATGTATAATCTTAAAATTTGTAGTTTAATTCATTAGCGTAATAGAAGACATCAAATAAATTTAGACTAAAGAAAGAGCATTAAGATGCTTTTATTTTCATTAAGGGCATCCTTTAATCATAATCAATAACTTCATCTAAAATGATTTCTTCCATTAATTAATATATATAAATATATATGCAAAATTAATTTACTTAAGCAATAATCATATCGTTAACAAATCACAGTTGGCACACGCTTCCTTTCCAAGTTACAGATGTGACATTTGAGTTTAACTAAAGCTCATAAAGAGCAAAGGTTTGAAATAAATTTTAGCCCGACTAATGAATGATGAAGCGCAAAGGTATCCCAAAAACAGCTAACTCTATCTCTAATAAACATTGGTCAGTTGCAAGCCATCCTATAGTCATTAGGGATTATTATAATTCTCCAAGACTCAAGTTTTGCTTTAATCATTCTATTGATGATCTTATGAATGCGAACATCTTTGTAAACAACAAGAACCATCGCACACCTTCTTGAATGTGTTCTTAAACTCAAGTTTTGGTTATGTATGCATAATCCCTTAATTATTGCGGTGGCATCAAGGATGGCTTGATATCCTCAAGCAATCGATGCCACCATTCTTTATAAGGAGGGAGGCGTTAAGCAAGCTTTCATTTAATTAGGAGATAGAATGCTTTAATTCAATCACTAAATCAATCACACTACTTTAAAATTTTTGCGCATTAGTGTGATAGACTTTGACTTTGATTCTAATGCTACAATGGATAATAGATTATATCTATAGTATTATTTTCTTTGCAATTGACTAATATAAATGACCAAGATGAGTGAAAATACTAAATGAAATACTTAGAATCCTAAAATACTAATAATGGTTAAACATAAATATCCCCAAAATTTAGATTATTCATAACTTAGTCATTTGACCTCAGAATGCAGTGTTCTTAGACTCTATGGAATCCTTGAACAGTCACCAATAATAAATTGCATAAAAAGTCAAGTTTCATTAGAGTAAATAAATTACAGACATGCCCTTATGTCAAAAATCTTAGTTTGAACTTGTAGAACCCGTCTCTTGTCCAAATTGGACGTACTTACTATCTATCTTCAAATTAGAAGGAATTATTTGGAACTAAGAAACTTCAATTTAGACCCTTAAATCAAAAGTTGACTCTTTAGACCCTTAAGTAGGGGCAAAATAGTCATTTTGCCTAAAATTTAGGCTAAGTACCCATAACCTCTAATTAGTCTTTTAATTCACTAAAACTAATATTAGAACTATATTAGAGTCATTTAAGTAAGTAAAATCAACAATTAGGTCAATTTGTAAAATACCTGAAAATCCTTCTAAGTCCTATTCCTTAGGATTGTACACATTACATAAGAACCATTCTTGAGATTAGGATTAGATCATAGGATTAGATTTTATTCATTTGATAAATGTGTTACTCAATGGATGAAACCTTGGTTTTAATAATTTTTAGATTTTTCAACTTATTCTGATTATTTTGTCTTTCAACCCTAAATTTAAGATAGGAGATTCATCTTATTAAGTATGATTTTCTTAATAGGAGATTCATCTTATTAAGTATGATTTTCTTAATAGGATTTACCTTAATTAGTAGATCACTATTAGAATAAAACTTAGATCTTATGTTTTATCCTTTGGATTATGTGATTAAGCCCAATCTCATGGTATTTAATCTATAATCTATAGTTTAGTAGATCTTGATCAGATCTTAGATAGAACGTCTAAATTTACAAAACTAGGACGTGTGATTTATTGATTCAACTCATAGTCGTCTATCTGATTGAACTAGATTAGAACCTGATCAGTTTTAATCCTTTTTAACTTATAAGAATGAGTTTCTAAGTTACACTCGATAGTAGGAAAATGGTAATCCTGAATTTGTGTAACTTGGAATAGTTATAATTGTTAAATTAGAAAATAATGAAATCACCATGTTTAGTAGAGTCCTTGCTTCTATTTGATGATTATTGCTACGCATTTCTTGTATTTTTGTGCCTGAACTCCTTGAGCATATCATATA
Organism: Gastrodia elata; assembly: GCA_016760335.1. Taxonomy (NCBI): domain Eukaryota; kingdom Viridiplantae; phylum Streptophyta; class Magnoliopsida; order Asparagales; family Orchidaceae; genus Gastrodia; species Gastrodia elata. Next base: position 31,549,255 of record CM028678.1, on the reverse strand, counting down.
AGATCTTTGATGCATAAATAAAATATTAGGAAAATATGGAGATTCCTTAGATTCCTTGTGAAAATATTAAAGTGATTAATTAAAGATAATAATTGTATGTATTAGAGCTGCCTCTTAATTATGTCTTCTTTGCCTAGTCTCCTTGTTGACACTAGGAAAAGACCTTATTTATGTCTTCTTGCTTAGTCTCCTTATTGACACTAAGAGAAGATTTGTTGTATTTTCTTTGCTTAGTCTCCTTGATAACACTAGGAGAAAACCCTATATATCTTGCCTAGTCTCCTTGATGACACTAGGGTTATATACTTTTGTGCCTAGTCTCCTTGTTGACACTAGTATCCTTTTGATATTCAGTGGGCTAGATTAGCTCTTTTTTGTAAGGCAGTTAGTACACAGATGTTTACATATATGTTTAGTTTTGATGTTTTGTTTACTTTTCAGCATTTTTATTCAGTCAGCTATTTTCTTTGTACTGCTTATATATTTTAGGATGTTAGAATTTTGCTGCTATTTATATGTATCATTACTGAGTTCAGTTATTTTAATTTGCATATTTCTTTTAATCACCAACATGTTTAGAATATAGTATTTTCTTCCAGTACTTGTTTAGTTATTTATATTTATATGCCTTACCTTGTTTAGTTTGCATTTGAGGCATGTATTAGCCTCTCTTTTTGCTTAAGTTATGAATAATTGTTTATAGCTTTTTCTTTCCTTATTGTATTGCTAGTTGCTCCCTTATTTGATATAGTTGTTGCTTAGAGAATGTAAATGGTGATATTACAAAACACATATAACACTTATCAGCTTAAAATGTACTTAGACAATTATCTAACACAAGATTTTTCTTTTTTTTTTTGCTGTGGCCCTATATTGTGAAACTGACAATGAAAAATCCTCTTCAGTTAGACGATCAGGAGCTAGGTGTGGAGCCTTATCTAGAGGAGGAGCCTTTGGAAGAAGCAGTTGTTTAGATTTATTATAAGTGAGGATGAGAGCCTTTTTATTCTCTTATTACTTAAACTTTAAATTGATGTAATAATACAAGTACCATTGACTATGTGTTTGGATTATTATGCCTTTTATTCTAAGTCATATTTCATTATATTTATACTGTGATGCTTGGATCTTTCTTATTATAAATCGCTTTCGCACTTTGTATGAATTCTGATTAAGTGACTGAATGTTTGATTCTATGCTTACTGCTTCCCTTATTAGGTGGATTGTGGATTTCATCCTAATCCAATAATAAGTGAAGGGTTAGCTAGAGTGACACGCCACCCCTTAACTTAATCTTATGGATTAAGGGGTGGGGCGCCACAGTGGGCGACGATCGCAACGGTGAAGTCGGATTTCAATTACAAGGTCAAATTTAAAATCACAATTTTCTGATTAATTAAATATTAAAATAATATAAAATATTTGATTGAGCTCTGAATTGCTCCAAATCTTCAAGGTTTGGTTCTAATAGCTAGATGAACTTAATAGAATGATACTTAAGATACGATTAAGCTAAAATTAAGCTGTGTAATAGCCTTGGGTTGTTATAAGTCTCCTCCTAGCATTTTGTGGTGTCCCACCCCCTAACCCGTAGGGTTAGACTTAAGTGGTGGTGTGCCACTCTGACAAATCCCTCACTTATCATTGAATTATATGAGATCCACAATTCACTAATAAGAGAAGGAAGTGCTCAGAATGAATATAAAGATTCAGTCACTAAATCTTAATAAATATAAAGTGCAGAAGCATATAAAGTAAATATTACATCTAGTTCACCATACAACATATGAGAAACAGTACTAAAAAATAGCTCAAAAGCAATAGTACAGAAAAGTAAGCACAGTCACAAGTGTACTTGTATTATTATTATGTTTAATTAAAGTTATAAATGAAATAGAGCATCACTCGTCTTCATAATCAACTAAGGATCCTCAGCTCCAATCTGCGATGCTTCCTTCAAATAAGGCTCCTTCTCATGCACTGTATCTTCAAACTGCTCAAGATTTGACATTATTGCTTTCACAATGCCAGGGCCCTAGCCAATAAAAGAAAAATCTTATTAGAGAATTATCTGAGTATATTTTAGGCTGAATATTTTACATGAATTATTCATATCACCATTTTACTTATCAAACCAAAATAACTATCTAGCATAGGAGTAGTAAGCATACAAGGAACAAGATAAGCTATAAATATAATATTTATAACTAAGCAGGAATTGAGGCAAAAGTATATCTCAAGCAAACTAAGCAAGGAATAGGCATACATATATATAATGCAGTAAGTAAAAGTACTGAAACAAAAGTCTAATCATAAGCATGTTGATGATCATATGACATATACTAATTAAATTAGAAATTTAAAAGTGGTACATATAGTAAGCAATAAAATTTATCATCCTATAAATATGTACATGTGAGCAGGTAAGTAAGGAAATACAGCTAACTAAAATAACATGCATCAAGAATATAGTAAATAGTAAGCTAAAACTGAAATAGGTACGTATAACTCCCATATTAAAAAGAATTGGCCAATTCGACCCAGTATAATACCCAAAGCCTTTCTGGACTAAGGCAGACATAAATTCTCGTAGCCTTTCTGGGCTAGGGCACACATAACAGAACAGTATAACTGAAGAGGCAGTAAATACAAATGCAGAATCTTTTAATTATTTTACTTTTATTTCTGTGGATAATCCAGAAATAGCTGAGGAGTCAAGCACGTCTGCAAGACTAAACAGATTCCAAGCTTAATATACACTCCTCAATGAGTAACGTTAAGTATCCTTATTTCTTCTTACCCCTGTCAAATAGGGTAAACTATGCCATATCAACCAGTAACTAAACCCAACGCAAATGATATCCTAATATTCTATATTTCATTTTCATGCAACAATATTTTCTTATATGACATGTCCAAGGAAAAATGAGCACAAAGTTCAAGAAATGTGTAGCACAAAATCAAGTAGTAAGCAAGGAACTCTACTAAACATAATGATATTATTTAATTTCTAATTAAACCATTATAACTATTCTAAGTTATATAAGTTCAGGATCTCCAATTCCTACTATCGAGTGTAACTTCGAAGTACGTCCCTATAAGTTAAAAGAATTAGAACTGATCAGGCTCTAATATAATTCAATCAAGATTGACATAAATGAAGAAATAAATCACAACATCATAATTTGATGAATTTAGATATTCTAACTAAGATCTGATGAAGATCTACTAAGCTATAGATAATGGATTAAATGCCATGAGCTTGGGCTTAATCAAATAATCCAAAGGGGTAAAACTTAAATTCTAAGTTTCAACCTAAATGTGATTTATTGATTAAGGCAAATCATATTAAGCAAAGTCAAACTTAATAGGATGATTCTCCTATCCTAAATCTAAGGTTGAAAGACAAAATAATCAGAATTAAGTTGTAAAATCTAGAAATTGATAAAACCAAAGATTTATTCATTGAATAATCCCATTATTTAATGAATTAAATCTATCATATGATCTAGTCCTAGCCTTAGGAATAGTTCTAATGTGAAGTGAAAGATCCTAAGGAAAGACATAGAGAAAATTTTAGAGAAATTAACTAATTTGATTTAATAACTAATTTTATTCACTTAAATGATTTTAATATAGTTCTAATATAGTTTTAATATTGATTTTAATGACTTAAGAGCGCTTAACCTAAATTTTAGGCAAAATGACCATTTTGCCCCTACTTAAGGGTCCAAAAAGCTACTTTTTGATTTAGGGCTCTAAAATGGATTTTCTTACTGTTAAATGATTCCTTACTTCCTAACATAAAGATAGATAATAAGTACACTCAATTTGGGTAAGAAACGGGTCTTATAAGTCTAAACTAAGGATTTTGACCTAAGGGGAAATTTAGTAATTTATACTTAATGGAATCTAAATTTTTATGTAGTTTATTGTTAGTTACTATTCAAGGATTCTAGAGAGTAAGAATACTAAATCTGAGATTTAATAAATTAGTTATAGTCATTTCAATTTCAAGAGAAATTATTGAATTTCCTAAGGCTAAGAGGGGTCAAAAAGCTAATTATTCCATTTGGTGTCCAAATTTTGCAAACTCAGTGGCTATAGCTTCCCTATGTCCCACTGAGTACTTTAACTGGGAGTAGACCCAAATTGGACTTCAATAGGTCAAGTTATGACCTAATTAGGGTTAGGAGTATTTTGGTCATTTCTCAATTTCTAGGGCTTAAAAGTTATATATTATTTTAGATTGTTGTTGGCACTAAAATTCTAAGCAAGCTAGCACTTTAAATTTCTTAATTTGGAGTCCAAATGACCAAGTTATGGTCATTTCAATGCAAGGGGACAGTTCTAGTGCTACGGCATGCTGTAGCGCCTTCTGCAGAAAGCCAGGCGCTACGGCTTGCTGCAGCACATTGTAGCACACTGCAACATATTTCAGTGCTGTAGTGCGTTACAACAGATTTTGACGCTATAGAGCGCTGCAGCGGGTTTTGGCATGATAGCGCGCTGCAGCTGATTATGGCGGACTCAACTCGAAGCTTGGGCGTTGCGGTGCGCTGTGGCACGCAACAGCGTACTGTAGCACACTACAGTGCACTACGGTAGATCTATTTCAAACCTCAGGTGCTGCGGCGCGCTGCAGTGCCCGACGGCCGCAGCGCCCGACGGTGATTTTGCCTGTACGAAAACTGCAATGAGTCACCTTTCGGGCTTAAATACTCTCAACCTAGAGCACTTCATGTGTGGTGTTATATACCGATGGAAAGGTATTTCTGAGACCTTTCCATTGATATCCAAATTGGCACCAAACGAGTATGTTATCATATAAACAGTGAACTTAAAGAACTAGGTATGCTGAAAGGGAAAAAAATAGAGCAGCTTCATCTTCCTAAAATCATAGAATTAATGAGCTCTAATGAACTCCATACCCTAAATACAAATTTTTAAGGATGCAAACTAAGCATAATAGTGAAATAAAGTAGCTATTGAATCCATTCAATGGGGGAAAGGAGGTACATTGGCTTTGTCAATGGCAGATTTCCTAAGGGAGGCTTGAGAGCTTGAGAGCACCTTCCTTTAGCACAACAATGGGGGATTTTGATGAACAAAGAAGATAGGGGAAATGGAGATCTGAGAGCCAAAGACTCTTTTAATGGAGGGATGCCTGCCATGGGATGGGATGGGCCTGAGCTGTCCCCTCCCACTTGGTGAGATGGGGGGGCTAACAGGGAATAGGGGGCAGGCTATGCTGAGCATGGCAGGGGGGCTGAAGGGAAAGGAGGCTCAGCTAAGATTGGATGGATGTGGGTCCCAACCAACCAAAGAAAAAGAAGGAGGGAAATAGATAGATTTTAAAATTGCTTTATTTAATTAATTGAATCCTAAAAAAATCAAGTTTTATAAATGTGCTTAGAAATATCCCAAAATTTCACCCTTAGCTAATTCGAGGGTGAGGATCGCAACAACGAAGTCAGATTTCGATTATGGCGAGTATTTAATTTTCTTATTTTTTGGGGTATTTAAATATTATTAAAATATTTGGTAAAATCCGACAACTTCCCAACGCGTCCAAAACATCACCCTTAGCTAATTTGGGGGTGACGAGCGCAATGGCAAAGTCAGATTTTGATTTCAAGGTCAAACTAAATATCTCAATTTTCTAATTAATTAAATATTATTAAATAATTCAAAAATTAGATTCGGCTCTGAAACGCTCCAAATTTCCAGGGATTAGTTCTAATGACTAGATGAACTCAATAAAATAATGATTAGGATGCGATTAAGCTAAAATTAAGTTAAGTAACAACCTAAGGTTATTACACATTTACCATTGGTTTTATTGGGTTTACTTCTAGATCTTCCATTTGTGTATTTTGTTGATTAAGAATTACTTGTTCTCTCCTAGCTTTTAGATAGGTTATATCAATTTCAGGATCATAAAAGAATTCAACAAGGTTTCTCCTACTCATACAGTTAAAGATTCACAAGCTAGAGCAAGTTACAGCAATCAAATTCAGCAATATAAATTCACACACAAATGGCCAATAGATAAAAATTTCAGTAATAATAATAAGATTTTCAGCACAATTTTTAAGAAGCTTTTTTAGATTTTTCTCATCAGCAAGTAAATAAAAAAAACTAAAGTAATCTAGTTTTATGATAAAAATAATCACAAATATAATTACAACTATGTAAGATTATAAGTATAAATTAATTAGATCTAAATCACTAGTTACTAGAAAGTTATACTTGATACAAAACAAAATTGTTCCCCAGCAACGGTGCCAAGAACATGACAGATGGAAAATACATGTCTGCATTTGCACGCAAGTGTACATGGTCTGAAGTAATAAGTGGAAGTTTTAATTTTGGGATTTATCGTCCTCTGGGAATGATGGTTCAGATACCAAGTTATATTTTCTTTCAATAATATTTAGATGTTGATTTTTGGATTGATTTATGATACCTAAATTAGCAATACAAATTACCTTAAGTTAAGATATGATTTGATTAAAAGGAGAGAGTTGAGTTTTTATTGTAATAGTTACAAGGGCTTGGTGATATAATTTTATTATTAAATGTATACTTTAAATCTTCATGCTTAATTCAATCGAATGAACACTATTGGAATCAGAGTTACCCTCCAATTAGAATAAGTTCAAGTTAGTGCACAAGTGAACTCCCATTGGGGTTCTTCCTTAGCATATAAACTTTTATGAGATCATGATTTGCTAATTAGACTCGATTCCCTACGTCTAGGTTCCCAAATGATATCTTTTGTTCCTATTAATCTCATAAACAAGATTTCCATAAGCTATACATCATGCGCTTCACACGCGGTTTAGTTAGATGGGAGGATGCATTGGGTCAATGGACTATGTCACATCATCCATTGAGTTTTCAAACATCCTCTCATCCCTTCTACTTTGTTGAGCAGCAGAGCAAAGTTAATGGAGAACTTAGTTCACAAGCATCAAATCTCTTGGTAGAGCCTTTAAGGAAAGGTGCAAGTGAGCTTGAGAATTTGTCACCTAATTCTCAGCTCTACTTGCACTGCCTTCTTTGCTCTTACAAAATTGATGAGCTTGGAACACAAGTTCTTTAATTAAATTGATGATTCATTTAGGTTTCTTTATTGAAAAATAATTTAGACTTTATTCCATCCAAGCATTCATTCCAGCATTAATAATAAATAATAAGAACATCTTTTATTTATTCAAACAAATTCATTACAACACCACCATACCCCTTACAATTTCATACAATTACATCTCAACCCTTTCAAAGAGGATTTTAGCCTTCCATTACTGAATAAGCACAAGCACACATACAAAGAAAAGTGAACCTTGACATCAGTTCACAGCAGAAAGAAATCAGAGAAGGTTAGAAAGAACTACTATGAATCACCCGGAGGTTTTATAGGGTTCTCTTGGATTCCTCCTGCACTTCCTTTTGATTGCTCTATTATTTTCCCTTTGTCATCTCCTTCTCCTTACTGTTCTTGGTAAGCCTTCTTCCCCTTGGAGAGTTCTCCTTTCTCCACCTCCTGTAGTTTTTCCTTATGGGCATTTGAATGTCAAAAATTGGAACCATCTCAAGGTTTGAGATTGGCCCTTAAATAGGGAAGCTCTCAGCCCCAAGGCATTAATTATGTGACTCTTCACCTTCCTTGGATTTATTTTGAACCCTTTAAATGTTTATTCTATTGTTCTATTGAAATTCAACAAGATTAATGTGCACTTCAGTTTTCAAGAGGCTGGAGAAGGCCAAAGGTTCCATTTTGGGGCCTTCTCTATGCTGCATTTATAGCTATTCTCGAGAATTTTGGCATGACCGCAGCGGTGCGCTGCAGTGCGCTGTAGCTGCTACGTTCCAAACACCGTTCCGCTGAGGTGCGCTGTAGCAGCTGAGGTTCAAACGATGTTCCTGCTGTATAAGTTAGTATTTTACCTTAGGACACCGCTGTGCCCGTTGTGGCGCGCTGCGGCGTGCTATGGCAGTTTCATTTTTGAAAAGGTGGAATAGTAATTGTTTCATTAAATCATATATAGTTTGTATGAATAATCAAAAATGCTGTGGTGGAGCGCTGCGGCAGTTGGAAGATCAAAAATGCGGAGTATTGACTGTTTAATTAGTTCACATAAAGTTTGCATAAATAATCAGAAATACTGTCACGGCGCGCTGTGGCGCATGCGGCGATAAACTTTCGTGAACCCAGAATAGTGACTGTTCAATTAGTTCACATAAAGTTCTTAATGATTAATTAAATATGCCGCTGGGGCGCGCTATGGCACGCAGTGGCGAGCTGTAGCTATTTTGTTCCAGTCAGTGTAAATTATTATGAGGCAAAGCGCGTTGTGGCGCGCTTAGAGCGCATTGTGGCGCGCTTGGAGCGCGTTGTAGCACGCTATGGCAATTTATTTTATGAGAAAATGGATTGGCAATGTTCAAATATTTCGCATAAGGTTCTAATTTTTCTCTAGGGAAATGACGGTGTAGCGCACCACAGCGGGCTTCCTTCCAGATCCTCAGGTATACTTCTAGGTGAGGGAATTTTGATGGGCTGCCATGGCGCACTGTGGAGCGTTATGGCGTGCTGTGGTGGTTTTCACCCATAATTCAGTGATTCTGCTCATAGTTCCCATTTTCTTTAATTTTCCTGCAAAAGTAAAATTTCCACTCAAAGTATATGGATATATATGATGATTCGAATGCTAAAACACTACATTTTTGCTACAAATTTTGGATATATAACCTAACATGCTTGCATATAAAACCAAGGCTAAAATATTGAAAATATTGTAAATACTATACTGTCGAAAATACTCAAAAATACTGAAATACTGCATAAATATTGAAGTTGAACTAAAAATAACAGAAATCTAATTGAAAATATTCTTTATTGGGCATGTGCCTACATTAGAACTGCCATAACAACAAAATTGGAAAAGCTAGCTACTATATCCAAGACTGAAGCATCTAGGGCACTAATGCCTAAATCATTAGGTCCACAAAAACTTAGCAAAAAATCATCCATGACACTAATGCCTAGGCACTGCATTAAAATCATCCAAGACACTAATGCATGGGTACTGAACTGTACTGCACTGTATATCTAAATTATAGAGGCAGTCTAACTAAGGCACATTCCATTAAATTATTATCTTGATTACTAAATTATCTGATCCTATTTGATACATCTAATCATCTTATGTTTATAACTTATGAAATTTCAAAACTAACATAAGAAATTTATCAAATATCCTATGTTTCACCTGTTATGTCATAATGTAAATACTCAAAAAAAGGAAGCAAAGCATCAAGACAATGTATAAATAGTACAACTCAAAAATATGTGATATCACTTACTTTATAATTTAATCCATTTTAACTAATCTGAGATTATACAAGCTCAGTATCTCCAATATCATACTATCTAGCATAAACTCTGAATTACAATCTTATAAGATTTAAAGCAATTGGAACTAATTAAGTTATAATATAATTAAATCAGTGATGCATATATAAGTTGAATAATAAATCATATATCATAATTAATGAATTTAGTTAACTCTAAGCCAATCTTGATTAATATAATCAAGATTGAGGGATTAAGAGTTAAACTCAAAATATTGGGGTTTAACCTTTTAATCCAATAGGTTTTAAAGACTAAGGGTATATGGTTTAGCCCAACTCTCATGGACTACATGTTAAGATTATCTTATTAAGCAATATCAAGCTTAATAAGATGAATCTCTAAACTTAGAATAAAGTTTAAGATAATCATAATAAAGAATGAAATCTAGAAGCTAAAAAAACTAAGGTTTCATCTATTGTTTAACTCATTTACCAAACAAATAAATTCTAACTTAAGTCTACATCTAATCCCTAAGGAATAGCCCTAAGGTTTAAGGAAGAAACTTAACCTAGGAAAGATTAAGATTTATATTAAAAATTTGGTTTAATAAGATTAAATGAATTATAATTGATTTCAAATTATTTATAATACTTGATTTAATTAACTAATTCAGGCTTATAAGGCTTAAGAACACTTAAATCTAAATTTATGCAAAATGATCATTTCGCTTCTACTTAAGGGTCAAAAATATAACTTTTTGATTTAGAGTTCCAAATTGAAATTTATTAATATCAATGATTACTTGCTGTCTAATATGAAGATAAACAGTAAGTACATCCAAATTGGCTAAGGATTAAGGCAAATGAGCTCAAATTAGGGTTTTAGCTCATTAGGGGAGATTTTATAATTTTACCTAAGCAAATATAGAATTTTAGTTATACTTATGTTGTTTACTATTTAAGAATTCCATAGAGTCTAATTTCACTAAATTATGATATCAATTGGGCATGTTATGGCCAAAATAAGAATAAGGTCCAAAAGGTTGATTTATAAAGTTTTAGGAATGGTCCAAAAACCTAACTTTTCCAAATGATTCAAATTGTAAACTCAGTATCTATAGATTTCCTATAACACACTGAGTACAATGACTAGGACTATACCCAATTTGAATATCATTTGCTTAATTTATACCGTAATTAGGATTTAGTTAGTGAGTGATTAGTAAAATTAATCCCAGAAATGAAAAATTAACTTCACTAAGTGTTCTACTCTACTTTAGGAGTCTATAGCAACTTAAATTTCTAAATTTAGATAATTAATTATGATAATATTCACTAATCAAGATTTAGAGTGATTTATGCTAATTAGGAAACCTAATTACTAAAACCTAAAGATTTATGTTGTTTTCTATTCATTAGGTTCTTTTGATTAAAATGGTGTATTAGATGATATTATTTGGGGTTTAAATGATCAAGTTATAGCCAAATAAATTTCTAGGGTTTAAGGGTGTAATTAAGGAAGAGTCCCAAAAGTCATTAGTCAAACTACACTCCAAATAGTAAAACCAATATTATCAGAATATTCTTAGAACTCTCATTAGTAAAATGAGATATATATTGTCTATATTTGGAGATAGGTGTACAAATTATGAGCAATTGATGTTTTAGAGTTAAATGGGTCATTAATTAAGGGTCCTAAATGTAACTATCAAAAATATACATCGAATAGAACAATTGATACCACCATAATATTCCTCATAATTTTATGATTAAAATGAGATATATATTTGATAAATTTAGACTAATAGAATAAGAGATATGAGTGTTTAAAGTTCTGAAATTAATAATTTAATTATATTAGAACAAGGATTATCAGATTGATATATATATATATATATATATATATATATATGTATATATATTAATTACGTTGGATTCAGACAGCAGTTGAACCCGCATATGAAATGGCAGCAAACGAGCGGGCCCCAGTGTAAAGTCCTGACAGGCAGGAGCAGACCCCACAGAGCTGACTAGGTACATAGAGAGAACGACAATGCACGTTAGGGTCCACGGTTCACAGACAGAGCGTGCTCATGGGTCAGGCCTGGGTCGACTCAGCCCAACCCGTAGCATCTCCTTCGCCGACGCAGGACCTCAACAAGGAGAACTAAGGTTCGATTTTTGATGGCTGATCCGACCTTGCCAAGGACCATCTCGCACGATTTCCGCAAAATCTCAGAGAGATCTAGCCAGAGAAGGCTGGGCCTTCGCTGGAGGAGGCTTACAGCTCTGGCTAGGCATAACCCTAAGTGCTAGGGTTCGGAAGAAGGGAGATGGCACTGTGGATCATCTTCGAAATTGGTTCGATCGAGTTGGATTGAACCTGATCGAATCGATCAAACTTCAATCAACTGTATGAAATAATGATACAATATAAGAATTTATAATTTGAAATAAAGAATTTGAGGATAAAGGAGTACCCGTTCGAACGTCATAAAGTTTTTGGGTTCACTCAAGCTGCAAGATCAGAACGACAATTTCACTTCAAGCCCCAGATGGTGGAACCAAGGCCATGAAAGTTGCGAGGGCCTTAAGGGAAGCCTAGAGCAGCTGAGACGCGAACGGAGTTCAGTTTCTTCGAAATCTGAGGCCAGGTAATGGTCATCTGGCGGCAGGCTCGATGCGCGTCCGCGTAGCCTGCCACGCGCTGGCCATGAACGAAGATGGAGCATCTGGGTTGATCGAACAGGCCCAGACGGTGACGGGCCTGGTTCAGGCTAGGCCAAAGAGTTTGGTTCAATGAGGGAAGACGGGATTCACGCAAGCGGGTCCCACAGACATTTTATTGAATAAAAATTTAAATTAATTTATTTTCAAAATTTCATAATTAGAATTTGACTATTAAATGGGCTCAAAAATATTTCAATAAATCACCTCTAGCTAATTGAAGGGTGAGAAACGCAACGGTAAAGTAGGATTTCAATTTTGATGAGTATTTAATTTTTCTATTTTTCGGGGTATTTTAAATATATTAAAATATTCGACGAAATCCAACGATTTCTAAATACTTCCAAAACATCACCCCTTGCTAAGTTGGGGGTGAAGAATGCAATGGTGAAGTTTGATTTTTGATTTAAAGTCAATTTAGGTATGTCATTTTCTAGGGTTCTTGAAATTCATAGAATTAAGGTTTAGTCTATTTGACACCTGATGTGGACTAAGACTTCAGGGTGTGTTTCTAATGACTTAGTAAGAGTGTTAAAATTAAGATCAGAACTTGGTTATTGATTAAGATAACAGCCTTGGGTGGTTACAAAAATGCTCAAGTTCACACCAATAAGGATTCTCAACAAATTTTCTAATGTTCTATTACTTACCTTAGCCCATTAATTTGGGTGGAATACAAGATGATTTTAGAAAAGCACCCTTGTCTTAAGATTTTCCAAAAATATGAAACAAATTTTACATCTTAGTTACACACAATAGTGTTAGGTAAACTGTTTTGTTTAACTATTTCTTAAAGAACAATCTAGCTATGTGAGAGGCAATAATTATTTTTGAACATAGGAAAAAGTGAACCATTTTGGAAAATATATCGACCACTACACAAATGTTATCAAGGTGTTATGTAACCCTTGGAATTCCTAGAACAAATTTAATGGACAAATATATCCATAATTAGTATGGAACATGTAAATCAATGAATTTCCCTGATATTTATTTTTGAGACTTGGCCTTTTTACATGTTAAGTATTGAGAGATACCCTTACATATATCTCTTTTTAACGATGAAAAAATTTTAGTATCTACCAAAGGTATTTTTTTCATCTCCCAAAATTTCTTGTTATTCCACCGAATGCAACTCAAAAATTAGAAAGATATGTAGGGAAGTACATGGAATACACAACAAAGGACCATTGAAAAGATAATAATCAACAATGTGATATGATGAACGAAGATGTAGCGCACACACACACACACACACTCATGAGACAAAATAGATCAAATGGAAGTTGGGGCAAATAGCATAATTATCCCTAAGGTGATTAATGTTCGATATTTGACTAATCAACAATGAAATCACCAGAGCTACTCTGGATAATGAATTAGTGAGTTTGTCCTCAACACTCAGCTTGTGCTTGAGGGTAAGAGTATAATCCTGCAAACACCCTACTTACTTGGCATATCTATGACTCAACCTTGTATATTGATTTATAAACTTGAATGCTTAGTGGTCCATATAGAGGATAGCTCTCAGTGCAAAGGATAGCACATCCATTGTTTTAACAACTAAATGCTTTCATAAAACTCATGGTTATATGTCAAATATAGTTCTTAGCCTCATTAATTTTTTCACTAAAGAATGCAATGGGATGGTTATATAATTAAAGGACACCTTCAATACTAATCTCAATAGCATGGCAAGCTACTTCAAAAACCTTATTGAAGTTAAGTAACCTAGTACAAAGGATGCAGTCATAACATACTTAATGGATTTCAATGCCCTCTCAACACTAGCAATCCAACAAAACTTGTCTTGCTTCAAGATATCAATAACAAGGCTCATGTTTATGCTGAAAGTTTTCACAAATCTCCTATAGAAGGTTGCCAACATGAAAAATCCTCACATCATGAAACTCTTAGGGGTCGTCCAGTTTAAAATTGATAGAAGTTTGGATGGGTTTGGCATAATCCTTAAAGTTGAAATAAATAATTTTAAGAAAGTCACCTCATGCTACATGAATAAATATTTCTTCTTGTTGATGAAAATCTTTTCTACACGAATCTTCTCAAGAACAAGTCTAAGATAATCCAGGTGGTGCTTATCATAAAAGCTAAATATCAAGATACCATCAAAATAGACCACAAAAACTTTCCTAGAAATAAGATGAATTTTTTTTTTTTTTTCAATAAGATGAAATGTGCTCATTAAGCGCATTAAAACGCCGAGTGCATTGGAAAGGCCCAAAAGCTTCATCGACCACTCATAAAGACCTTAAGATATTTTAAATACAATTTTTCACTCAACATCAGGGCGAATAAAAACTAATGATAACTACCCATAAGATCAATCTTTGAAAACAATTGAGAGTTGGTTACAATATCTGATATATTTTATTGTGATCTTATTGATAGTGTGGCTATCAACACACATTATCTAGGTGATGTCCTCATTAGGTGTAAGGTACAAAGAAACAAACTCTCCCTCAAAAATTAAAGTTTAATATTTATAGTGACTCATAGAGTCAATGAATAGAACTCAATGTATATCTTTATGCTGAATGTTCCATCCATTATCTCAGCTCATACCATCATTACTTCTATTCTTATTTATATAACCCATCATGTAGAATTCATTGCCAAAAGAGTTTTCTAACCTCATTTAAAGGGATCTTATTATGCTTGCCCCTAATCCAGGACTTCTACAAAATTAATGTGCGTTGAGTGAGCTTCGACCAAACATAGTTAACACACTTTCGATTGCTATACCATGTAATGCAAAATATATCTTTCTCTGCTTTAGTTACGAATTAATCTTCTTACTGCCTGGGTTGTCATTAGAAGTTGGCAATTCAATTATTTTTTCCTTTGGCACAAGGTAAACTTCTGTTTAGACCTTTCCATCGTAACTCCCTCTTCACTTGATTAAACTCCATTAAATTTAGCATTCTCAAAACCTCATACAAGAATCTTCTCAACAATGTTGAAAGACTACTTGATCAAAATTCCATTTCATATTAAGTTGCATTTCCATAATCTTCATTGGATTCTCTATCTATTTACTAACTGTTATTTCCATTGTTGCTACGATAATATCTTGCTTTTGCTAGTGTTCTCTACATCTCCTTAAAGGTTCTAGAAATAGAATTGATTATTGCTTGAGCTTGATAACCTCAACATATCTGGACCAAGCACGAGATTTAGTCTTCATATGTTTTATGTGAACTAGCTCTTATGCCAAAAAATATTTAAATTAGCTAGAGCTCAATCTTAGCTTAACCTGGTTGAATTGCAAGAAGACCAAAGTATTGTGATGTTCTTCTTTAGCAAGATAAGGCTTGGCTAAACAAAAAAATTAGAATGAAGAACATGAGGAAAATCAAATAAAACAACTAACATTTCTCATTAATTCATGTGACTTCTACATTCTTATAACCTAAAATGCATAATCACTTGACCAACACTCAACTATCATGGTAGTTTCAATTAATGTAGGTGGCACACTATACTTTATTGCATGCGGGTATATTATGTGGTACAATGCAAACAATGTATGATAACTTTTGTCCCATGACTTTTTCCCATCGATAGTGTTGCCTTCTTCATTATAGGAAGTACCTTATCTTTTCTTGGCTAGAATCTTCTTGATCCTCTTTCTCCCGAGCCATAAAATTCAGCTCAACGATGATGATTTTTCTCAAATATTTTGATCAAATTTCTAAAGACAAGGAAATTCTTTTATTACTTATCTTCTCTCTCATGACTGAGTGGTGTCTCCTTTGTGCGTTTAGGAACTTTCCAAGTGACTTGAGTGCTTAAGAAATGACAAACACAAAACTTCATATTTCAATTACTAATGAAGGCTTTTACTAGATCCTTCCTAGAATTGACATCTCATTAGACGTCCCCTCCATCTCACGTTGTCTTGTCCACCACTTTTACTTTGGCATTTTGATTGCTACTCGCACCTTCTCTCTCTCGTCTCTTTATCTATCTATCGATCTCTCCAATCCTCATCTCTTGCTTCCAATCCTCTTTCCCTCTCCCCTCCCTCTCTCTCCCCCTATCCCTCGCCCTCTCTACCTCCCTCACGCTCACTCTCTTCCCCTCTCTCCCCAAACTAGCTTGGTTAAGATATTTGTTAACTTTGGCATTTTGAATGCTACTCCCACTCTCCCTCTCTCCAATCCTTTTCCCTCCCCATCTTTCTTACTTTCACTCTCTGTCTCCCCCTCACTCTCTCTCAATAATTCGTGTTACTTCTAATCCAACAATTCATTGGCGCACCAAAAACCTAGAGATTGGTTGCCATTCATTTCAGATAAAGTTACAGATGGCTTTCTCAAACTAACATTGATTTGCTCCTAACATCAACTTCTTGTTGTTTATACTAAACCTAAGGGGAGAGTTTGCATAAATTAGTAAATTAATTGGTTATTTTGATGAGCTGCACAGCTGTTAGTTATGCTGTGCTCCTCCACTCTGCACTTCTCTACAAATATACAAATAAATTCCTGTTCTGCAGTTGTTTGCTTGTAATTGTTTAAAGCAAATTGATTATAGAATAAACTCCATAAAGATGCAGGTGAAAAATACCAATGGTAGTAATCAAGCAGAGTTCAAATATGCCAAAAATAAACTCTCATACTGCATTTTATTTACTCCGCTCATTCGATAAAATATAGTTAATACAGTCTAAATCATACCACCAGGATAATGACTATAGCACTGCTGCTGAATAACAAAACAAGCCAAGCATAACTCGTTCTACAAAATTGTTCAGATTTATACCCTCTACAAATAAAAATTAGCATATCCATAAGCAGCTTACAGCCTGCTATGCATCCAAGAATAAAACTTAGCAACATTACAAAAATTCCCCTATTCTCAGCATCAGCATGGTGAGTCCGGATAGATTCGACCTCCGACCTGCATATTGTAATAAAAACAAAGACATTGTTGAAAATTTTATTCAAAAATAAATCAACAATACTGAAGTAACATGCTAAGAAACAACCTAGATAAATTCAAGATATCAATATAATACTAATAAAGGAAGATCCAGTGCACTTTACATGCACCAAAAATGGTAGTAGAAAGAGTGAGTTCAAAAGACAAACCTGAGAGCATCATTTTGTTTAACAAAATTGTCTATAATCAATGTAATAGCCGACTTCCACAACAGAAGATCAGCAATCTCATTAGCCTGCATATCACCCCAAATAAAATTACTCAAAATAAAAAAAAAAAAAAAAAAAATATATATATATATATATATATATATATATATATATACATATATATAGAAATGAAATTTGATAGTAACATACAATCATAGATGTGTCATTCTGAAGATTATAAATTTCTGATCCGAGTTTCTCCAGAAGGGTATCCTTCTTGCCAATGTCATCATCCAACTCATCAAAGATATGCCCATATCTGCTGTTTAGCTCATTAAGATACCGTTCTAAGATTGAGAAATTCACATCAAGGGACTGAACTTTCTGCATGAGTATTTTGAGGACAGTGTCCCCAGGCATTCGTCCTACTTGAGACGGCCTGTTGCTCTCCACAGGGTCTCCATTTAAGCTTTCCTTCTTAGGCACATGATCAATCACCTTGTCAAGTTCCTCAATAAAATTCTCATCGTCTTTTAATTTTTTAACAGAAATCTGTTCAGGAGTTTGCTCTCCAGATTCCTGCTTTTTGGAATCAGCTGGGATCAAATCTTCAAGCATTCTCTCGACCGCATCCACGCCGAAAACTTCAACAACACTCAACGTGCAGTAGAATTCGGAGCCGTAATGGCTCAGTAGATTAAGCTTAAGGTATCGCGCCCACTTGGGCTCGGGAAGAACGAATCTCTGAGCATGCTTAACGTTCTGAGCAGTGAAATTGCCGAGTTTGATCCAGCTATCAGTCGGGTAAGACAAGCTGCTGACCAGCTCAAAATCTTTCAAGTTCGAAGAGTAATGCTCAAAATTTGCAATCTCAAAACTGTCCACTAAGGTCTCCTCCGAGAGCTCAAAAACAACATATTTCTCCTCTGCTGAGCATGGATTACGGAGATACTTGTCCGTATCTTTATCTAATATATTTGAGGCCCCTTTGGCCTCCTTATTGAAGGCCAGAACCTTTGCACCTTTCGCAGAAGATGCATAATTGTACTCTCTTCCGCTGGGTTCCACTCGATGGACGACATTGCCAGTTTGGCTTAAGGCAGATCTTTCTTTTGAGGTAAAGGCCTTGCTTTTAAACTCTTGTAACCCCAAAGGAGCTGCCCGGGAGATTCTGCCATTCTTTTGTGAATAAATTGCTGATTCTGTCTTAACATTCAGACTGGAGATTTCATCAGTTTCTAAATCTTTACCTATAGAAGAAGGCACATTCTGTTCATTATTAATTGCAACATAATCGTCATGGTTCTGCCTGACAGCATGAAATTCAGAAGGGATTTCCTGAATATTAGAAGTAGAAGTCGATTTTGTTTTTGCCGAGGCAAAATCGAGCACTGAACTTGTGCTTGGTTCAGCATGAGGTTGCTCTCTATTAGAATCATCAATCAAAGCGCCCAGCACACCTGTACATATTTTAAGAAGATAGAACAGTCAGTGGACTAATTTCAAAGGCTGATTTTGTTAAAAGTAACATTTATTTTACATGTGCATGGAATCAGCAAAAACATGATGTAAAAACAAGAAAATTGTTCTGCTGTATTGGAAGTATAAACATGACCGTTAAGTAGCCATAGATCCGAGGCATATTCAATGAAACAACAATAAATAAATGCATTGAGAGCTGCAGTTGGGGATCAGCTGCGGATTAGCAAACTAACCTATCTCAGGTTGGTGATCCTAAGGATAGGGAAATAAACACATTTGCCATGGCTTCACAAGAGAGTTGATGAGATAATTTTAAACAGGGTAAATTCAAGTAGAAACTGTTCCTTAAAAACAACTTTCAAACTGATACTAGGGATGCGAAGAGGAACCACATTTGTAGATAGGACCAAGGAGGTTGAGGTGGGCAATAGCTGACAAGATGAGCCAAGAGGTGCTGACACTTCTGATGGAATGAAGAAACATAAGTGCTGGTGACGTTGTTAGGGCCTTCAGATCGGCAAAAATGTTAATTCTGTACCCCTCTGTTTTTTTTGTTGGTGTTGGTAGAGCAACAAGATCAAATAGTAAAAGCAAGAAATATAATAGAGATGGTTCATGCTTGGGCCCAATCAAGAAAAGTATTTAAAAAGAGAGATAAAATGGCATTTGGCAGCAAGGACTCTCCTCCCTTTTGGGCCCAAAATAAGTGCATTTCAATTTTTTTGATGGGGAAAGACTCAAGGCCACATCGCCCCATTATCTTAATTACAGTACACGTTTTTGGGTAAAATTTCACTTTCTAAAGCTCATGCTCCCTTCTCATTTCTCCCTCTATATGAATATCACACTCTCTGAAAGGGATCATCATGATTGAGTCACTAAGACTTTCCGAGCAAAACAATCAAACCTCTTCAATATAACAATAAAAATCAATGTTCAGATCTGCCATCAAAATGCTGGTGCCGACACAAGTGGGCAGCAACGTAGTGTTGACATCTACTAGAAAACATGACAGATCGTACACCCATATCAACCGTCGCCGCATATAACCAAGCCTCCAAGTCATGTTGCCCACATATGCCAACATAATGTCACCATTACTTACACTTTTGATGGCAAAGGAAATAGTGGGTGATGAAGGTACTTCTTTTGCAATACATAGAAGATTTGAATGTTGTGTGCAAATTAGAATATTTGAGTTCTTAGTTCGTAATATTAAGATTCTGAGGTGCTATACATGTAAGAAAACCCAAGAGCCATCTATTTCGTAAGAATTAGAAAAGATTATGGCTAGAATTTATATCAGATAGAAATAAATACAGATATACAGTGAAAATAAAAATGAAACAATAATGGTATGATTAAAATGGTGCATAAATAAGGATGGATTGTTTAACATCTTTGAATGGACATTCTAATAGAAGAGAGCATATCAGAAGAGAAAATAAGCCAACTAAAGAAAGAAACATGTCCAAATACCATATAGTCTAGCTGCAACTCTGATTAAGCATGGAATCACTTCAAAAAATAAAATAATCATCAATTTGGCCAACTAAAGCACAATATACGCAAGGGATTAATAATCAAAGTAAGCCTCTTTGAGAAATAATGAGAGGTTCTTTTAAGAATTTATTGTTACAGTAATATAATACATTAAAATTTGATAATAAGAGCTTAGGAGAGATGTCATTTGTTATTTGGAATCCAGTGGAAACAAAAATTTATGTGGCAAAAACCCAACTTAGGGGACAAAAGCTTGGTAATGTTGTTGTTGGCTATAGTAGATTTTTGAGAGGTACACCCAACGATATTTTCATAAAATAGACACCACCTTGAACATAAAGACACTCGGACTGGTTCAAAAACCATTAATTTATAGTATATAAAATCATGCGATGAGCTTTTCCCTGAACATACAGCCCCTTAGACCAGCACAATAATGGTGGTAATAGCAAGTTATTCTTATGTCAATACATGAAACATAGCAATAGAGCAACACTGTGCCTCATAGATTCACCACATTCAATGGTGATGACAAATTGAACTTAGTTTAAGTAAAGGCCTAGCATAAGAACCTAGCTAGCAGGACATTTTCAGATACATTCACTGAAATGCTAAATAAAAATAAATAGTACCTAAACTAACAAAGCAAAAAAAAAAGGTTTACCTTTATAAGTACTCCTATGGCTGATCAAAGATATGAGAGCAAAAATGACACCACATGAAAGAAAGAGAACACATATTTTAAAATACAGACGCTTCCTGCATACTATTCCAGCATTGTAAACAGTAGCTCTGTTCTGCAGTAGAGCTTTACACAGTTTCTGCATAGCTCACAAGCCCAGCTAGCAGCTTCGTCCCACTAGACAAAAACTTAACCTTGCATAAAAAATTAAAAAGCAAATCAAATTATGAAATCATTTCCAATAGAAATTTATTGGAATTCAAGCACACAAAACTCAACAGAAGAAAATTTTGATAGACTCCACCATTGCTGTAAAGTAAAGAAAGATCTTTTACACTAATCTGGAGACTGCTCGGAAGCAAAATTTAATGGCTCAAATCATTAAATTCAACCGAACGAGAATTTACCTAGCATAAGTCTAACCGGCTGCTTAATTCAGCCGTTTGCCTGAATCCTTATAAATCCCAGATTTGATGAATCGGATTGACACACTGATTCTCAATGCTCTAGGTCGCAGCGAAAGTGGATGCGGGTTAAAGTAATCCAAAAAACAAAAAAATTGGCGTCGTCGTCGGCGTAAAGCAAGAGATTAGGAGATCGCTGCTTTCTCAAAGAAGGAAATGAAACCTATATCTGAGGGGTGAGGAGATTGCAACTTTCTGGATGTAGGAAGCGCAGGGGAGTGGATTCAAGTCCTGACGTGCTAATTGAATTCTACTAAATTCTCATTAAATTTGCTATTTTATTAAATCTGCTAAAATGTTATTTAAAAATTCAATTTAATTATTTAAAAAATTAATTTAATATTTTAACTTAAGAATTCGTAATATATTTTAAATATTTATATTTTTAAAACAAATACTTAAAAAAATAATATTTTATTAAAAATCTCATTCGAGTTTAAAAGTGATAAATATTGTGAAGTTAAATAATAAAATAAAAAATAATATTCTGAGTCTTAAGAAAATAAAAAAGTTGAATTTTGGCTCAAAAAACTCAAAATTATTCGCATTAACCAATTGTTTATTTTT
This sequence comes from Gastrodia elata, assembly GCA_016760335.1. Taxonomy (NCBI): domain Eukaryota; kingdom Viridiplantae; phylum Streptophyta; class Magnoliopsida; order Asparagales; family Orchidaceae; genus Gastrodia; species Gastrodia elata. The sequence continues at coordinate 31,527,356 of CM028678.1, read as the reverse complement.
TTAAAATTAGAGCATTAAGCTTTATGACAAAGAAAAACATTACACACACCTTTATGCAACGAGGAAAGCCTATTATTCAAACCGGATGTAATGCTCCGATGATTCTTATTGATCAATGTTTTAATGGTAGATGGGAGGTATATGAAATTATACTTGACCACACTCATAACTTAGATCCTCAAATGATTAGATTCATGATGTGCTATTGAGAATTGGACAACTTATTAATGACAATGATGTCGTATCTCTTAGTAAATCTATAAATGCAATATTCATAGATGGTGAAGGCTTTGAGAAGTATATTTTCATACAAAAAGATTGCAAAAATTTTATTTCTAAACAATGGGCTATGGTCATTGTTGGAGGAGATACAACTGCATTGATGAGGCATTTGAATACTCTTCTAAATGAGAATTCAAACTTCTTCTACAATGTTGAGTTATCTGATAATTTTTAATTAAGAAATCTATATCGGTCCGATGCACGATCTAAAATAACATACATATATTTTGAAAATGTTGTGACCTCTGATACAACATATCTAATAAATAGGTATGCCAAGCCCTTCGCACCTTTTCTTGACGTAATTCATCATGGGAAATCAATATTTATTGTTTGTGTTGTTAATAGATGAAATTATCGAAACATATAAGTGGCTTTTTAATAAACGGTTGCATTGCATGCAAGAAAACATCTTGAAGCTATTATCATCGACCAATGCAAAGCAATGGAAGTTGCTATTTCTGAAAAAATTTCTAGAACAAGGATCAATTCTGTCTATGACATATAGTATGTAAATTGTCTGAAAATTAGGACAAGCATGACCACAATGAAATCAGCTTTGAGGTAGGTAAACTTGTTTACAATTCTATGAGCATTTTAGAGTTTGATAATGGATATGATAGTATGATTGCAAAATATAACTCACAAAAAAACTCATGGTTTGGGGTGCATTATGAGAATAGGGAAAATGGGCACAAACATTTCTAAAGGACGGCTTTTGGGCAGGAATGTCGATGACTCAAAGAAGTGAGTCGATTAATTCATTGTTGAATGGTTATGTTAATGCTAAGACAAGCTTGCAAATTTTTGTAGATCAATATGCATGCACTTTTAAGAATAAGAAAGCATAGGAAGATTTCATATCATTTCATTGTCAACCACCATTAGTGTTCAAGTTTTTTTCCTAGGAACTAATGGCAAATATGTGCACGTTAAACATATTCTATATGTTTCAGAACGTGGTTAGAGTTTAAAATTTGCAATTGGTCAGAATATAGAGTAATCTTTATTTCCAAATGAAGGAGAAATTTAGTGTATGTGTCGCATCTTTCAATTTTAAAGTAGTATTTGCTGTCATATGTTGTGTGTTTGGAGACAAGAAAATATTACCAAAATACATATAAAATACATACTGCCTCATTGTAGAAAAGATTATAAGAGACTTCATTGATCAATAATATTTGGGAGCACATAGTCTGTTGGTATTTGCCTTTTAGATGATTAGTTTTATCAAGGTAATCAGGATGCTTCAGAATTACTTGACCTTAGTTCAATAGATAATGTAAGAAAGCTTATGCACTCTTATTGATAAAAGATGTCCGAGATACTTTCATTAAATTTTGTGCCAAGGAAGAACCAAATCAAGTGAATGATTCGGTTCAAACCCATCCAAAGGGTAGAGTACCCAAGAAAAAGATGTATTTGATTATGTGAGAATTTACAAAATAAGAGATGAAAGGTTATTCCCGTTGTATTTACTTTGATCATATTTACTTCCATTCATTTATATTTTTGTTTGTTTTGTTTCATGGTTTAATAGAAAAGATAGGAGGTTGGTGGAAATCATTTTGTAGGTTTTTGTAAAATATGCACATTTTTAGGATAAGTATGAACAAACTCAGCTATTCCTATAACAAGAATGCATATTGGTAGCTAGCAGTTCTCAACATAAAGGTTAAGACTTTATGGTGGCCAAATTTTAATGTTATTTTCCATTTGTTATATCTGATATATTAATATTTTTCCCTATCCAATTTTGATTTTTGTTCTGCTTTTAGGAAGTAATAAACATAAATAATGCTCTTGGAAGAAGAGTTCTCTTGTAATGGAAGGGCATCCGCAAATTAAGTTGTTTAATATAAACAACATATAACATATAATAATTGTAATGTACTGTAACAAATATTTGAAATATTAAATTCAAAATTTTATTTAAGCTTGGCATGTAATGAGTAATTTAGACTATGTTTGTTTGGAATATAATAAGACATCTTCTTCAAATATACATTAAGTATGTGTTTGGTGTTTATTTTTTTATTGATTTGTCATTTCTTCTTCAAATATGTGCTTCAAACAAAGCAATCCATGCTAGTAAATCCAGCTTACTGCTATCTTGAGCAACATTTATGAATTGTTCCTAGGAATGATTTGCTGGTGTTGTTGCAGTGACATTAAGGTGACAACTTCTTGCCTGAAGATGATTGTTGCTACAGTGACATTAAGGCAAGGAATTCTTGCCTAAGTTATTCTTAGGAATGATAGTAATGGCACATTGGAATTGAGATGTGATTCATGAAATTGGTCTAGGCTTCTTTAATCTCGAGTAATATGTTGTAAGCAATTTTCATAAACTGAATGATTTGGTTGATACTTATTGGTTAGTTTTTATATAAGGGATTCCCAAATTTTCTTGTATGAACTCTTATGAGCTACCAAGCAATTAAGAACACACTTGTGCTAACAATCACAATTTAACAAATAAATATGTATACCTACATGCACATAATATCTTGTGTGATGGGCTTACATCCTTTTGCTATTTTCTAATAGAAAGAGGACATAAGTTTAATGTTTAGTGGAAATTGAATGATCATCCTGTTTTTAGTAGAGCTACATTTTCTTATTGAAGCAAACAATATCTTAAGCTTTTATTTGATTTGTTGTGCTCAACTGATTCTTTTCTTATTTTTTTAACAATTTCTGTAAGGATTATGATTATTTTCACTATGGCATCTACTATTTTGGAGCTCATCAATGCATTTTAACAAATGGAACAATTAGACCTCTTTGGCTTAGAATTATTTATTTTTCCCTTAGGCTTTTAATTTTACCTACTAATTTACAGTATTCAAATGCTTTTAATCATATTGTTGAAGTTGCTAATCCAAATTAGAAATGAACACAACTAAATATAGAAACAATCATTTAAATGCCCTCAACAACCACAATGCTTGGGCACATTGTGTTTGCGATCAATAATTACATTGATCGTTTTTTAAGCTTAATAGAAGCACTGCTGAATTTATACATGGTTGGTAGCAGCAGCAGCACATATACTGAACATCACATCAACAATTTATATATCAAATGCAATAAAATAAATAATATCTTAGCATCAATTTTTATCACAACAACAATTTCAATCACAAATGTTGAGTATTCTTAAGCATCACATTTTTATATCATTAAGAAGCAAAATTTTGCTGATTTATGGCTCAATATATATATAAAAATAAAAATTACAATGACTTAATTTTAGAAATTGATTTGAATAATAAAATTAAGAATTGATTTTGCTAACCTCATACATTGAATCATAGTATATTATTGATACACAGCTCAAATAACTAAGAAAACAGAAAACAATAAAATAAAAACCTGAGCAGCAGGAGGGCAAGGCGACATTGAAGGAGAGGGTGTTGCGAGTCTTTATGGCAAATGTCAAGCCTTTTTTGCTAGAGAAAATAAGACATGCATTAGAGAGTAGAAGGAGAAGACATCGCAGATAGAGGCTGGACAAATTGTCGTAAACAAATGGTAGGATGGAATGCGAAGAAGGTGATGAGCAAACTTCTATTTTTAACTCCTATTATGCCGATGAGTATAGTTGTAGCTAAGAAATTGGGCAATGGATGAATATAAGCTCGGTCTAAACAACCAAAAAGGCGGTTTAGGGTTTTTTTGGGGAGGCTTAAAGTAGCACTTAGATACAATAATAAACTGCTTTGAGCAGCGCTTTGTTGCATGAGAGAGAGGGGCTAGTCAAGCCTAGACGAGAGTGTGTGATGACACAAGCTGTAATGCCTTGGTGCTAAGTTAGTAAGTTCTAACCCATTACTTAAAGTTACTGTAGTACTTAATACTAAATTAGTGGGAAGCTAACTCACTATTAAGCACTACATGGCCGAGAATCTTTTTGACACAAAGAAATGTAATAAATAAAAGAGCAATATATAAGTAATGATGAACTCAATAAACATAGTTAATTTTGTGCTAGATTTTAGATTTTTATTAGGCTTAGTTGTACTTTTAATGTATTTTTATGTCATTTCAGATAAGAGGATATCAAAATAGAAGGAAATGAAAAATTAAACGAAAAGGACACCGAAGCGCGCTATAGTGCGCTATGGCGCGCCATAGCCCTCATTAGCGCTCCTACTTTAGAGAGCAAGGCACTATAGCATGTCACAATGCTTGCTAGAATTATCAAGAGGAAGGTGCCATAGCACACCGTAGTGCTAGAATTCCTAAGAGAAATGTGCTATAGCGCATCGTAGCGCCAAACTCCTAAGAACAAGATGCTACAGCGCGCCACAGCGCCCAAATTTCTTAAATTGAGGTGCCATAACACGCACAGTGCCTGGCTTCCTAAGACCAAGGCGTTACAGTGCGCCATAGTGCCCAAGTTCTCGAGACTGAGGCGCCATAGCACGCTACAGCGCCTGGCCCATTGAGATCAAGGCTCTACGGTGCGAACATCGCCTAATTTCCCAAGACTGAGGCACCATAAGGTCTGGTTCCTCGAGATCAAGATGCTCTAACACACCACAACACACATTTTATTGAGACTAAGGTGCTACACCATGCCACAATGCTCAATTTTTTGAGATTGAGGTGCCATAGCACGCCACAACACCTAGCTCCCTGAGACTAAGGTGCTACAGTGTGCCACAACACCCAATTACCTGAGACTGAGGTGCTATAGTGCGTCCTAGGGCCAGACGAATCGTGAGCGAGACGCTATAGCTCATCGAAGCGCATGTCATAAAGTTGTCTTGAAAACCTGCTCTAAGTCAGCATTGGGACAACCAAAATATTTAAAACTCTCCATTTTTTCACAGTAAAAATTAAATACAAAATATTAAACCCCCTCATTTCCAAGAGAATAAGGGAATAAGAATTAAATGTAAATCTAAGTTTGAAGAGAAAGAATGTTGGTAGCTTGGAAGAAGGGGAGGCTGAAGTAGAGAATATAAAAGGGAAGATGAAAGCCTTAGCAATGATTCTAATTTTTAGTTTGAAAAAGAATATTTTCATGAGGACTTTCCAATCCTAAGGAGAAGAAGAAGGATGTAGATTGAGAAGAAGGAAAAGCATAGAGAGTAAGGATAAGGAAAGGAGACTGATGAGAGAAGAAAGTTAAGAGAAATATAAAGTTGTTCCCGAGTATTGTATTCCCAACTTATTTTTTTGATATTTTCTTGTAAGAGCAATGAAAATGCTCAACATCTCTTGTAGCTTTATTTATTTATTATTAGTGATGGCAGCCTAAACTCCCTTTGGAGAGGGTTGGGCAAGAGCATGTAGAAGTCACGATGCAATACTTGTTCTAATTAATCAAATGTCATTTAGATCTTAAAATATTTGAATATTTTATTGTATGAACAAGTTGAAGAGTAATGAATCTTTCTAAATATAATTCTCTTACTATATATTTAAATGAAAATATCATAGAGCTTGAGGATTGCTTTCACCCAAAAAGTTGTGCACTCTTGAATGTTAACTTCGCAAATGGCTGTGATAATATTCTTTGTGCAAAAATAGCCCGTTCACACCTTATGTTAAAAGCTTGATCATTTGAGGCATGATGACATATAACATAATATTATCTTAGCTCCATAGCTCAGTTCATACTACTCTAGGTATGAACTTGATGCATGTGAGCTGATAGCCATCTATAGAGCTCCATAGCTCACTCTTGATTTATGCGAGAGTTTCAATCACGTTAAGCTTTGGGTGATGTGACATTAAATCATTTAGCTTCCATCTCACTTTCTTAGCTAAATTAAGAGTATATGCATGCGAGATATAGGTGGAATCAAGTTCATGTGATGCTTAGCTAAAAAGTGGATTTTATAACTTAAATGTAAGAGATAATTACATTAACTTAAAGATCAAAAGGTTGTCTTTGTGCCGAGATTGAACCTTATAGTGTTCATCTCAAAGCACTATATAAGATTTAGTACATTTAATATATCATTTAGAGAATCCTAAATCTCTTGATAATAAAATAAAAATTAATCCAACTGACTTAACATAAATTTGAGAAGAAGAGTACTTACATGAACCCATGATACTCTACCTGTTTAACCTTAACTCTCTCCAATTTCCTACAACTATTTCAAAGATAAAATAATCTAGGAATCATAATTTAGGAATTCAAAACCAAAAAAATTAATTTCTTAAGCATTATTAAAATTAGATACACTCTAGTATCAAATCTGAACTCATTCCCGGAGGACGATAAATCTCATGGTCTCACAATCCCATATTACATCGAACCACACACACTTGAATGCGAACACAAACATACATAATTTAGGTCTGTCAAGTTCTTGGTGCCAATACCAGGGAACAATTAATTTGATTCGTATTAGAGACAATCTAAGACTATATAGTGATTTAAGATTTTATGTGCATATATTTTCAATTTATGTAATTAATTATTCTCTTAATTTTTATAATTATTGTTTTTCTTTTTATACATTCCTTATTTTTAATTTGTGCTTGGTTCTTACTTGCTTTTAAGTTGTGCATGCATAGATGTAATATTAACAATTATTTGTTTGACCTTAAAATTGAACGAACATTGTTAAGATAACAGCTTAGAACCACCTCAATATCACCACCAATGGATAACTTAGGAGATCATTTATAAGAGGTGCATGAGCAAAATAGGGGTAGAGTCTTGAGAGACTCTTCTGACCACTATTAGCTGAATCCTGCACACTATAGTTCGACCAAATGTAGAGGCTAACAACTTTGAAATAAATTTGTCAACTTTGTAGATAGTCCAAAATAATCAATTTAGTGGGCAAGCAAGTGAGGACCCAAATTCGCTTATCTAAGACTTTCTAGAGATATATGATACATTTAGGCATAACAACATTACTGATGACACGATTAGGCTAAGATTATTCCCATTTTCATTGAGTTATATAGCAGAAAGTTAGCTTAGCTCTCATCTTGGCAATTCAATATAGATATGGGATGATTTAGTTAGGAAATTCCTAGCTAAATATGTCCCCACAGCTAAAACTGCCAGATTGAGATTTGAGATCACAAACTACTCTCAACAAGATAGGGATACTCTTTATGATAGTTGGGAATGCTATAAGGAATGCCTAAGGTGCTTTCATCATCATGGATTCCCTCAATGGATGCAGGTTTAGATGTTTTACAACAAACTGAACGCACCCACCAAGACCTTTATAGACGCAGTTGCTGGTGGTTCCTTAAGCATCAAAATCCAAGAGCAAGCATACAATCTGTTAGAAACGATGACAAATAATACTATGTTGAATAAAAAATTAGGATAAATAAAAGTGAGTGCAATACAATATGTTGTATGTGAGTTCTACGGGGGGTAGCACACGAACAAAAAATTGTAATTCAAACAATCCTTTTGCACTCTCAGTTTTCGAACAAGTTAATTTTTGTAGAACAACAACAACAACAATCAAGACAATAACAATCCTTACTCCAGCACGTATAACCAAGGGTGGAGAAATCACCCCAAATTTTCTTGGAGTAATGGAAATAACTACAATCACTACTTTAATGGAAACAAAAATGCAATTAGACAAGGCTACACTTTTAACAACCCACCTCCTGATCAACATAAACAACAAAACCTAAAACTAGAAGGAACCTTTAACTCCATCAAGGTTGAAACCTTAACATTCATGCACAAAATTGAACAAATTATAAATAGGTCTGAATCCATTATTCAGAGGATTAAAGTAACTCTCTGTAACATTGAAGTTTAGCTAGGATAAATCTCTCACCAACTAACTAATAGACAGCAAGGAGCGTTCTCGAGTACCATGGAAATAAAGTCGAGGGAAATAATGAGCTCAAATACATTGAAAGATGTGGAGGAAGAGTTAGTGATGTAAGATAAAACATAAGAAATAGAACCCCCAACTACTGAAACAAGAAGAAAAACTCTCAAAGGAAACTTAGGAGATGAGAGTATCAAAAAATAGAATGTATTAGAAGAGAATTTGGTGGCAGTCATAAAAAAGGACCTGGGGAGGCTCAACATCCCTTGTGTGATTGATAGACAAGTCCTTTTAGATCCCTTGTGCAATCTAGGGGCCTCAGTCAATGTAATACCTTACCATACTTATATACAGTTAGAGATAGAGGGAATAAATACACCCCTGTGATTTTAGAATTTGCTAGATCATATTCGATGATACTAATAGGAATCTTAAAAAACATTTTGGTAAGCTTGGGAAGTTTCATGATTATCACTAGTTTTATTATCTATTAATAGAATAGAAGGAATGAAATTTCCACCATTATTTTTGGGAGACCTTTCATTGCCACAACTCGAGCGATCATTGATGTGGAAAGTGGAATCATAAAGATTATAATAAATGACAAGGAGGAGGATGTGGTTTTAATGCTTTTCATGTTGAGGTGATAAGCCCCATAATTATAGTCATTTTCTTATTTATAATCCATATTTTTATTAAAATCAAATGTTGTTTTAATGTGTTTTTATGTCATCTCAGCTTTAAAGTGAGCATATTGCAAACAAGAAGAAAATCTTGTGAAAAGGATGCCGCAGTGCGCGACTATGGGAAGCCATAGCACCCTAGCTCTCGAGAGCATGGCGCTGCAGCGAGCCGTAGCACCATAATTCTTGAGAGGAAGGTGCTACAGCTTGATATAACGCTCAACTTCCAGAGACTAAGGTGCTACAGCATGTCATAGCACCCAACTTTTCGAGACTAAGGTGTTACAGCATGCCACAGCATTAGAATTCTAAGACTCAAAAAATACAACACACCATAGAGCCTAAATTTCTAAGACTGAGGCACAACAATGCACCATATCGCCCAACTCCTCGAGAATAAGGCATTATAGCATGCCATAGCCGCAAAACTCTCGAGACTTAGGCACTACAGCACACCATAGCACCCAATATTTCAAGACTAAGGAACTATAGTGTGCCATAATGCTAGAATTTCGGAGATCAAGGCTTTACAACGTGTCATAGTGCCCGATGAACATAAAGCAACTCACTACCATGAGCTGTAGGTCCCGATGAGCATAAAGCAAGGCTCTACAACATGCCATAGTGCCCGATGAATAGAAAGCAAGGCGCTACTGTGCGGCGTAGTGTCCGATGAACAAAAAGTGAGGTGCTATTGTGCACAGTAGTGCCCGATGAACAGAAAGCTAGGTGTTACAGCATGCCATAGTGTGCACCATAAAACTATCTTGGAAACCTGCTCCAGTATAGTATTGGGACAACCCAAATATTTAAAACTCTCCATTTTTTCGTAGCCTAAATTAATGTAAGACATTAAACCCTCTCATTTCTAAGGGAATAATAGAATATTATTAAATGTAATCCAAGTTTCAAGAGAAATAATGATGCCAGCTTAAGAGAGGGGAAGTCTAGATGGAGGATTATAAAAGGAAAGATTAAAAAATTAGAAAGGGTTTTAAATTATGTTTTGGAAAATATGATTTTTAGGAGGACTTCCCAACCCTAAGGAGGAGAAGGACGCTGCAGTTTGAGAAGAAAGAAAGACACAGAGAGCAAGGAGAAGAGAAGGAAATTGAGGGGAGAAGAAGACAGAGAACATTGAGAGCTGTTCATGAGTATCATATTCTCAACTTGTGTCCTTATAATTTCTTGGTAAGAGCAATGAAAATGGTCTGCATATCTTGTATATTCCTTTGTTTATTATTTTTAATAGCAGCCTAAACCCCCCTTTGGGAATGGTTGGGCAAGAGCATGTAGAAATCATGATGTAATGTTTATAACTCTTTAAATCAATAATAATATCATTTAGATTTGATAATATTTAAATATTTTTTTGTATGAACAAGTTGGAGAACTATCAAATTTTTTAAATATAAATCTTTTACTACATATTTAACTGAAACTCTTATTGAGCTTGATGACCATTTTTGCCCAAAAAGTTGTGCACTCTCGAGCATTAACACAATGAGTGGTTGTGACAGCATTCACTATGCAAAAATAGTCAGTGCACAACTTAAGGCAAAAGCTTGATCATTTGAGCCATGAGACAATATAAAATAATATTCTCTGAGCTCTGTAGCTTGGTTCATACCTTATGTGATATGAACTTGATGCATGTTAGTCGAGAACCACCTTTAAAGCTTCACAACTCATTCTTAACTTATGAGAGGAAATTGAGCAAGCCAAGATGTAAACAATGTGACATAAGCTCATCTAGCTTTGCAGCTCATATTCTTAGCTAAATTAAAAGTAGATGCGTGCGAGTCATTGGTGGAATCAAATCATGTGATACTTAACTAAAATTGAGTATTTATTGCTTAGATGTAAGAAATAACTTCATTCACTAAAAAGATCACATAGTTGTCTATGTGCTAAGATTGAAACTCATTGTGTTCTTATCATAAAACTAGATAAGGTTTAGTACATTTAATATATGCATTTGAGAATACAAAATCTCTTGATAATGAAGTTGAGATAAACTCCAGTTGACATAAAATTGAGAAGAAGAGTTATGAACCATGATAAACTGCATGTTTAACCTTAAATCTTCCCAGTTTTTAAAACTGTTCAAAACCAAATTAATTTAGGAATCATAAATTAGGAACTAAAAGCAACCAAGTTAGTTTTTTAAACATTACTAAAATTAGATACACTCTAGTAAAAAAACTAAACATCATTCCTAGAGGATGATAAATCATATGATCTTATCATCCCATATTACTTTGAACCACATACACTTGCGTGTGAATGCCGACATATGTAATTTAGGTATGTCTAGTTTTTGGCATTGTTACTGGGGAATGGTTAATTTGATTTGTAGTAGAGATAATTTATGAGTAAATAATGATTTAAGTTTTTTTGTGTATATCCTTTTGAATTTTGTAATTTATTTTTTTTTTAATTTTTGAAGTTGTTGTTTTTCATTTTTATATTGTACAATATTTTTACTATTGTTTTAATATAAGTATTGCATGTATAGAAGGAACGTAGAAAATTTCTTATTTAATCCTAAAATTGAACGTACTTTATTATGATTTAGAAGATAACATATTAAGTTAATTTATAGCATAATACCTAAATTTTATGGTCATTGACTGACCTAAAATTATGTATGTTTACGTTCACATGCAAGTGTACGTGATCTAAAGTAATATGAGATGGTAAGATCCCGAAGTTTATCGTCCTCTGAGAACAGTATTTAAATTTGTTAATAAATTGTATCTAGTTTCAATAATGTTTAAGAATTAGATTGATGGATTTGAGTTCTTAATTTACCAATCCTAGATTAATTTGGTTTTGAAAACAATTTTGGAAAATTAGGGAGAGTTGAGCTCAAACATGCATTTGTCAAGATTCATACAAGTTACTCTTCTTCTCAATTCTGTGTTAAGCAAGTGGAGCTTATTTTGATTTTATTATCAAGATATTTAGTATTCTCAAATGCATACATTAATTGTACTAAATCTTATCTAGTACTTAGAGATGAATGATAATCCATAAAATATATCTAAAATAAAAAAAAATTTTATTCATTTCTGATCATTAAACTACTTCTAAAATCAAATTTTATCTATCTTTTCAGAAAATGACATCTAAAGGAATACTGAGACATTTATGTAGAATTTCAAAATTTTTCAAAAGAATCCGCTGTCGCGCGCTGCAGCGGGTCATTTTACAAACCGTGGGCGCGGTAGCGCGCTGCAACGGGTCCATTTACGAACTGCGGGCGCGGTAGCGCGCTGCAAGCGGATCCATTTGTGAACCGCGGGCGCGGTAGCGCGCTGCAGCGGATCCATTTGCGAACCGTGGGTGCGGTAGCGCACTGCAGCGGGGCTTATCGCAAATTGAACCGCTACTACGCGCTACAGCGGTACATTTTACAAATTGAGCCGCTATCGCGCGTTACAACGGAGCATTTTGCGAGATGCTCCCGCTCAGCGTGCTGCAACGGTACGATTTGCAAAATGCTAGCGCTATAGCGCGCTGCAACGGGTCACCTTGCAAAACGTGGACGCGGTAGCGCACGACAGTGGGAGACTTGAATGATTTTGTTCACACCATTGCACGCTGCAGCGCGCCGTAGCGGCCGCCACAATTTTTGCCAGTCAGGAGCATTTATTGCGGCTGGGACAAGACCCTCAACCTGCATCTTGTCCCCAGCCATCATTCTTTGCAGCAGCTTCGATTTTTAATGGAAAATAACCTCTTGATGTGATGAGAAGGATAAATAAAGGAGGATATTGGTCACTTCATCCTTAATTTGAGATTTGCCATTATAACTTCAGACTTGTTTTGGCAATTTCTGGTTATGGTGTAAATGAGGGATGAATGCAGCCTCTCTCATATAAATACACCTCCTCTTAACTGGGGGGGTTCACAATTTTGCTAAAATCACTAAGTAAGGAGGAGGGGTGCATAAGTGGAAGTGAGGAACTCCCCAATGGTGACAAAGCAAGTTCTTGCTAAGGAATAGAAGAAAGAAGGCAGTACTAGCGACCTAAGAGAGGAGCTTGAAGAAGGAGAAGAAGAAATCCAGAGAACTTCCAAGGAACGTTCCTAGTATCTTCTAAACTTTACTTTTAGAGTTTCTTTTCTTAGTTGATCATGAAAGGGTATTTATCCGTGTATGTGTTTTTCTTCATTTCCTTTGTAATGAGTAGCTAAATTTCCCTTGGGAAGGGTTGGGAAAACCCTCATGTGTATGAGTAAATTTTAATGTATGAAGTTTTTTTTTTTAAGCATAAATAAAATGTGAGAACTCTATGCCTTGTTAAGAAATATCTTTCATTATTTAGTCTTGAATGTGGATGAAAGGAAAATTAACTCATAATCTCAAGAACTAACTTGTCATGTGCTCCATAGCTCACCTTAGGTTGGACGCTAGGTTTATGAGTGCATGAAAACTTAGAACTATGTGACAAAGTTCTTGAGCTTAATGAACCTTAGTCTAAGCTCCACCAAAGTGTTGATGCATGTGATACCAAGACCCACTAAATGAGCTCCTTAGCTCAACATAATTGAGGTAGAGGAAGAAATAGTTGAGTGCTCATGAACTAAGTGACATAGTCATTGGGCCCAATATATTAATCTATCATCTCAACTATGTGTGATGTGAGTGATGCTCGTGGTGGAATCAATGCTTATCAGATTTAAAAGACATAAAAATCAAATGTCTCCTTGATCAAGAGATAAGATAAAAATACTAAACCTAAAATATTATAGGAATCTTTGTGCCAAAATAAAATTGAATGTCTGTTCATTTTGAGCACAAAATTTGAACTTGTGAAACCTTGAGGTACAACTCAAGGAAGAACAATGTGCACTTGATTAAATCTAAAAGAATAAAAGACAAAGCTTGAGAATTCAATATGCATTAATAAACTTTTTATCACATGCGGGATGAACCCAACTCTCCTCTCTCTTTTATTTAACTTATCTTCTTATAGTGATTATTGTGCTAAATCTAGGGCCAACTCAACTGTGGCGACCGGAGACCGTCACAGTTGTGTATAAGTTCGCTCTTTAGTTATTTGAACTAGGCATTTGGGACGACTAAATTTGATGAGGTCAGGGGAAGACATTTAAATTTAATGAATAGAACAAGAACTCTACTGTTATATATGCTTAAAGTTGACCATCCTCAAGACAAGTGAACCTTTTGAGAATTTATCATATATGGATAAATAAGTAATGTCCAATCTGGTACGGAGCCGAAGGAAACGAAGCAAACAATTGTTTGCATTATGTCTAGAATTTGTAAATATATAAATTTTTAGTGTATGTAATTTCCTTAAGAAAATTTACATAAAGAAATAAGGACAACAATGCAATGTTAAACAATTGTTTTATTAATTTCAGGAAGATCCATGTTCTTTCAATCAAATGAATAGAAACAGGCATAATATTTAACAAAATAATTTGGACATGATAAGAAAAACAAATAACACCCTAAATTGATTTATAAGTAAAACTTCTAATAATATGGGGAATGCCAAAGCTTGTTTTAAATGACTTGTTAACTCCTCAGAAACATAAATCATCTTCTTGTCTGTGATTTACTAAAACAAAAGTAAATAACATGCTCAAAATTTCAATCTAATCCAGACCGTATATTATAAGGCATCAAGTTGAGCAATAAAGCTGTAAGAAAATGCAGGTAATTGACCTTTAATTTCAGCATGCAGTAGAAAAGATATCAGACAAAAGTGGAGATTTCTAAATACATATACCTTTGATTATATTTTGTAATGACAGTGTACTGGCTAGTGTATATATATAAAAATTATAATTATCACTTCTTACTTTTGTGGGCCAAACAAATGTGATGTATTTTGTTATTTTAATTTGGCACTTGGATGTTCAGTTACTTTCCAGAAAATGAGTCATATACAAATGCTAGCACTTATATATAAGCATAATAGGAAATGTATGAAGTGTCAATTTTTCTTTTTTTTTTTGGATTTAGAAACACATGAATTTCATTACTAATTTCTCTATCTACCCTCAATATTTTAACATTTAAACCTGGATGATCTTTAAATTATTTAATCCAAGGTTAGTTTAGAAGTGTCTAAAATTAAGATGAATAGGATTTTAATTAATTTTAGGAATAAAAATATTAGCTCTCCAACTTAAAATTCAATTACTAATAATCTAGTAATTTCAAAACTGTATTCATAATGTTGGCTCTTTAATGAATCATTCTTTAAATTGTCTCAAACTCCGCTCTGATACCAAATTCTGTGGCGACCGGGGACCGAAGTTCGAGAGTCTCTAAAGAATGATTCATACAACTAGAAATATTCATTTTTAGTTTAACTAAAGTAATGGCAGCAGTTTGTTTCATACTTTTTATTACTACACTTTTTATATAATGATAACATTTGAATCCAAGTTTAAGACAGTATTTATATCTTTGTAAGGTAAAGGACAACAATTGAAACACATAACAACTTATAAATTCCTTAACTAAAGTAGTAGCTTTTTAAGATCCTAATGGCATCACTTGCTCTCATAAATTCACAAATAGCAAATGATATCTTATGGTATGGCAGCAATCAATCCCTTATGTATAATTCTCACTTTAAGTTCATATGGCTTTACTTACTCAATCTTAAAATTATAACTTATGATCCTTACAACGACCTTCAGTATAAATTTTTATTTAAGTAGCAGTATTTAGAGAGAAATACAGCAATTGTAAACAAATGAGCAGCATTATTCTACTGTATAAAGTGTAGAACTATACATTTTTAGCATGAAATGAATAACAGTTTAAATTCTATAATTATAAAATAAAACTGTAAAGATTCAGCATTTCTAAATATTTCCATTTTTTCTTTCAGCATTTAATCATATTGATTTAATGGGCAGCATTTGATAACATTACATTACTTATATTCTCATTAACTAAGGGTAGTAGTATTTGATCTCATGTATAATGACAACATATAATTTATAACTACGACAGCTTAAATCCTTTATGATGGCAACCTGTAATTGCTTGACCATTTTATTTTAGCTAATAATACTCATTTCATATAAATCAATTAATAGCAGCATGTGGAATCATTACAGCAAGCATAATATATTGTAATAGGTGACAGCTAGTACCCTTGTTTTACTTAAGATGGCAGCAATTGAATCTATAGCAACATTTGATTTATCTTAACAGCATTTATTCCCTTCAACATAACCAAAGCATTCAATTTATACTAAAATTAATGGCAGCCATGATCTACCATACTTATAAAGTACCATACTTATAAAGTATGGTATCATTCATTCTCCTCAATAAATAAGACTGAAGTTTAAATATTAAGCATTTATTCATAATATAGCAGCAATGATTATATAAGGTTCATCAATACACATAGTCATAGATCCTTATATTATTTTCCTCACTTAATAACAGCATATAATTTAATATGACCTATTGATCTCAATTTTAAAGGCAACAGATGATTATACTTATGATAGATATCAACATTTAATCACTTAACAGCGCTTTGTTCATTTTGATTTAACTAAGGGTACTTAACTCACATAGATCAAATGATAACAGCTATTGGAAATTTTGCATTAATTACATTTATCGAGATAAATGATAGCAAAGTGATCAACATATAAGTTTATGAAAAGTGTGACAGCATTTGTTTTTACATTAAATAAAACATCTATGACATTAGTTAAAATTCATAATATAAGTTACAGTAATACGAACAATAGACACCTTGTGATTTAAAGAATATTATTAACTCCGATATCTAAAAAAAATCGATGCTTCCAAATATATAAGCTAAAGATGCTTTATACATATCCAAAGAGGCAACCACAAAGTTAAACAACATAGAAACTTAATTTCTGAAATATTCTTGAAATTCATTAATTTATTTGCTATCTTTTAATAGAATCCTTAGGAAACTTAAACTCATTCAGTTAACGATTGATGAAGAATACAATATAATATATATATCTTTCTTGCATGCCTTTATGAGTATCAATTCTAAGAACAGTATGAGTAATGGGAAGAATTAAAACATTAAGGTTTGGAAATTCTATATTATGAAGGAAATAAAGTTATCTACAAGATTTCCATTAGACTGAACAAAATTATAGAGAGGTTTATGTGCATTTAAAAGCAACATAGAGTATGATTAATACATCACGTATATTTATAAATAATAAAACATATTCTTTTCAGCAAATTTTGGCAGTTGAAAAGTAGGAAGAAAAGGTAATATACATCAAGACCTAATTTCTAAACATAACTATTCTTAGATTAAGTGTATGCCTAACAAGTAGTCATCAAGCTTGCGAATATTTCCTTAACATTTAAACGATATTAATGATGAAGTACTTTTCAAGTATATAACAGATATCTAACACATAAAAATCTATGATTCCTATGAATCCTTCAAGATGAGTTTTAAAAAAAAAACTTTTTTGGAAATGAACTTGAATGGAGTACCTTTATCCCTAATATGCAGCTAGAAGAGGCTCTCGATGAGTATGGAGAGGGTTCGGCTAAATGGAAAGGAAGGCGTCGGCGATTGGAGGTGTCGACGAGAGGAGGCCCGGCTAGGAAGGCTCTCGGCTAGATGGAGGTTCGGTGAGAGGAAGCTTGGCGAGTGGATGACTTGGCTTGATGAAAAAGAGGGCATAGCGCATCTGTCGATCTCCCTTAATAAAGAGTGATAGCCGAAGGGTATGGCTGGAGGAGCCTATCATCTCGGCTCGACAGATGGAGGAACGAAGATAAGGAGAATGGGAGGTGTTGTCGAGCAAGGGAGAGGGCAAGTGTCGCATGAAGGGGTCGGCTTGCGTAGGAGAGGAAATTTTGGCTGAGGGCAGATTTAGATAAGGAGGAAATTAGGTTAGGTTTATAAGTAAATCTAGGATCTTATATTAGCCATTGGATTAAAATAAACGGCTGGAATTTCTGAGCCAAGATCTGGAGTCATTTGAGCTCTAAAAATTACAAACTTTATCAAAATGATCGTCTCAATGAGACAAACGCAGGCGTCTAAAAATTGTTAAAATTGGACAAGTAATTTATTTTATATTAATTCTTAAGTAAACAACTTGGAAAATTAATTATGATAAATCGGAAACTTGAAAATTAACAAAACTTGAAATATAGAATCCTCATATGATGCTTAACTTAGATATATAAAAATTTCTAAATTCTAATTTATATTTTTTATATTATTAGCCTTTAAAATTTATAATTCATGAATTTATTTAGGACAATTCAGGATCCAAAATGCACTCAAATTTTTGCAGTAGGATCCTTTCAATAGGTATTATAAGAAGATATTTTTATTACATTTTTATTTGACTTAAATTGGATTCGTATTTTGACGAAAATTTCTAGAGTAATAGAAAATCCGGGAAAATCAACGATTTCCAAAAATTCCCAGAATAATACTCTTAGTCAATTTGGAGCTACTGAGTCCAATGGAGGACTCCATTTTTAAATTCTAAGGTCTAAACTTGAAATTACACTTTGGTATTTTATATCAACCAATCAATTGTAGCTTAAACATTAGTGAGAATTGATAGACCTTAGTGTCAAAACAACCAATTCTCTGAGGTTCTATAAATCCCAGAAATTAACACTTTCCACTTATTACTTCAGACCATGTACACTTGCGTGTGAGCACAGATGTGTATTTACTGTCTGTCAATGAACTTAATGAAGTTCAATCTCAACACATAGACAATCATGTGATATTTAAATTTAGGAAATTATCTCTTACATCTAAGTGATAAAATACATAGTCTTAGTCAAGTATTACAAGATCTTGATGCCACTTATGGCTCATATGCATCTACTATAGTTTAGCTAATGAGATGAGCTGCGAAGCTAAATGAGTTTATGCCATATCACTCATAGCTTAACACGCTTGAAAAACCTAATATAAATTAATAGTGAGCTGTAGAGCTCTATAGGTGGTTCTCGACTTACATGCATTAAATTCATATCACAAATGGTATGAATCGATCTTTGGAGATCAGAGAATATTAAGTTATAATTTCTCATGAATCAAATGATCAAGCTTTTATCCAAAGTTGTGCACGAGCTATTTTTGCACAAGAAATGTTGTCACGACCGTTCGTGGCCTTAATGCTCGAATGTGAACAAATTCTTGGGCAAAAGCGTCCTTCAAGCTCAATGAGAATTTGAATTACATATATAGTAAAGATTTGTATTTGGTAAGATTTATCATTCTCCCACTTATTCATATAATAAAAAATTCAAACATTTTTAAGTCTAAATGATATTTCATTTATTTAAAAGAGTTACAAACATTACATCGTGAGTTCTATATGCTCTTGCCCAACCTTTCTTAAAGGGGGGTTTAGGCTGCCATTAAAGTAAATACACATAAAAATCTACGAGAAATGATGAGAATTTTCATTGCTCTTATAGAGATAATGTCATGGAAAATAAGTTAAGAATACAATACTTAGGAACAATTCCTTGAGTTCTCTGTGTCTACTTCTCATCTCAAACTCCTTCTCTTCTCTTTGCTCATTGTAGTAACAACCCTAGTTGTTACCCTAGCTAAATTTGGATTAATTTAAGCTAAACCAAGCTTTAATTTTGATTCCATTAGACTCAATTGGTCATTTAAACCTAACCCTAAAAGTTTGAAATCAATCGGAGCTAAATTGGAAATTTTGGTATTTTTGGCTATTTTTAAGCACTAGAAAATACCTAAATTAAATTGATCTCCAAATCCAAATTTGATTTCATTTTTGAATTCCCCACCCCCAAATTAGCAAAGGATGAATTTTTGAGAATTTTTGGAGCTCATTTGGTCCTTAATTGGGTTAAGAACATTTAAGAATAATTATATATTATTTAATTAGTTTTATTTTATTTAAATTAAATTTTTAATTAATTTTTAATCCGTGGGATTCGCTGTCGGGACCGCGGCAGATCCGCTGCGGGGTTCGACAGCGACGCATAGGTAGACGCCACTCGATGCGATAGCACGCATTTTAGCGCTTGCGATCCAACGACTCACATACAGCGCGCTGTGATCGAATCTTACCCGCCCGATCGGTATCTGGCATCCAATGCCTGAGATCTCTCCCGCGGTTCTGTTAATTAGGAGCTGCATCAGGTCGTCGATCTGCAACAGTCTCACGATCAAACGATGGAGACGAGCCCCGCCACTGTGGATCATCGTTTCTGCTCGGCCGAAGACCCGACAGGGAATTTTCGCTCGTACCGTGCCATGCCAGCATTTTCCCCCACTCTCTCCTGCCTTGTCCCTTAGGCCGTTAGGATCCTTTCGAGAGTGGTCAAATCCAGTAGGATGGCACGGGAGGCTTGGTGTAACGCCCCATCCTGTCGCCGAGCGCAAAGTATGAATATAATTCATAGTTTGGCGGTGGAACGGTGCGCTACTCGGGAGCGGTGGGCCATACAAGTAAAACCCATCGTCCTGAATAGGCTGAGGAGATAGTGCCATACTGAAGGCCGCTGACTCGAGCCCTAAGAGTAGGCTCGAGAGCCAATACCTAAGATAAGAATGGAACCCTTATCTTAGGTATTAGACTTAGTACGTATATACAGTGTAAGGGAGGGGAGAAGGACCCATGTACGTTACAAAATATATATCAGCGTTTCTAGTACGCCGATCACATCACAATACTATGTATAGTAATATAACAGAGTGCGGAAGCTAAAAAGCAAAACATCCAGAATACATTCATCTCAAGCAGTAGAAATATCCATCTCAGAACAGAAAAAGTAAAAATACATCCAGAGTTTTATTACAAACCATAATAATGCTGAAATATAAAGAGTCTAGCCAGAATACTGAAAAGAATTAAAAGTAAAAGTAGGTGCTCGATCCCCTATAGCTCTAAGTGCTTTTCCTGAGTCTCTGGGACGTCTCCCTGACCTGTCTCCAATAACTGCTCGGGATCTAGCAAATTGCCGGATCCCGAAAGTACCCCGTGTTAGACAAGAAGTCTAACATATCAAAGCTAGCTATACAGGCTAATCTAAACATAACAAATATGCAAGAACATAAAGTAAAAGTGCAGGAAAAACTGTAAAGTATCAATCGACCGAACTGTAGGAACTACGCAAAGAAAAACTGCATCAAAACCAAGTACTCAAAATACATAAAGATGCTGAGAAGGAAGCTATAAGCTGCACTATATGCTACTGAAGCAATGCTCACAGATATGCCATATCACGGTATATCACAGAACTATCACTGAAGTTTATGAGTCGTACGGTCCAATGTAAGCACAACAGTTAGGAAGTCAGTATGGTGACGCAGATGCACCCTGAAATTCCCCAGTCTGTGTACATAATATTCTGTATCTCATACTGTATCACTGATAACCATGTGTCACAATAGAAGAAATGAGGTCAACTCATGTTTATGCTTTATGTTTATGCCATTATATGATATGCATGGAAAATCCCGAAATCCATGAACAATATAGTAAGAAACAATAAGAATTCTAAGTCTCCACTGTGCAGAATCCTGCTAAAAGAATTTTGACTCCAAATCCCTAGATCGATATTTAGTTAAAATTATTTATTTACTTAAAGATCACTAGGTAGGGTGATTGTATACACATATTAAATATGCTGCAAAGATAGGACCCTCAACATTTAGTTTGATTACGCCACCCTAATAAAGCAACCTTTATTAGGAGGCACCATCCAATGATGATTTTGGTATCTCAAACTAAGCATTTAGTCACTAAACTTACAATCATACTTAGCATCTTAATTAAGGTAGTTCTCCTTTACTTAGTTTTATTTAAGCCATACCTATTGAAGCGATCTTCGCTAGGAGGCATTGCCCAATGACAACTGTCCTTCAATAAAACTAAGGAATGGGTACCCATTTAATACACTCTTAGGATTGATTGATTTACTCTAAGCGAGGTTATATCCGCCTAAGCCCGCAGGATAGCAACAAAGATAAATCTTACTTAGAGTGACTCAACCAATCTAGAATATTACTAGGGACCAGTAATATGGGTATACTATACTACGCTACCCAATAATTAAGGTTCAGTCATGTCTATTTAATAGAACAAGGATTTATCAAAACTACAATTCTTTAAACTAATAGGTAAGACCTATACAAGGTTTTATCAAATGAAGGTGATCAAGGATCACATAATATAGGTTCTACCACAATGAGATGTATCTCTTCTAAAGTCTTTAAATGATTACTACCACAAGGAGAAATAGATCAACATCTAAGGTGATAGGATTTTCTATGCTTCTACCTCAAGGACTCACACAAGGCCTCCTACCTCATGATACATGAATTTAGTCTCTTAATTAATTCAAGATGATCTTTTGAAGAGAATATCAAGATCTCTCCTTTAGGTACTGATATTAGACTATTAGGTTCTGATTCATAATTAGATCTTAGGGTGATTAGATCAGATGATGGAATCATCTGATCATACTTAAACTAAGATTATGGGGTGTAAATCTAACATATTATTAAGGATTTGATCACTTGTTAAATCAACCTAGTATTAATGATCTTGTTATGCAGGTTTATTACTTAAGAGAAAATTGAGGATCTTAAGGTTCGATTCAGACTATGAAATCACAAAGGGTTATTATTAACCTTACTTTGTCTAATTCAAATGTTTAGAATTAATAGTAAATCAAATGCATTATTGGAAAGTGTTCAATTCAAAGTCTTGTAATCAATATAATTGTTAGGGTTTTTATAGTTTAGATTTTCCTTAAGTAGATTAGGGCTTGACTACTTCTCAAACCTTAAGTCAAATCAAGTGTGTATTTAAAGATCAATGTCAAATAAGTAGATTAATTATGCATTATTGGTGGCAATCCTAGATCTAGATCAAGTCTTAAAAGCTTAATCCAAATCTTAAGATTTTTTAAGTTAATTAAGATGTTTAAGATTCTATAGTTTTAAATTGATTCAAGTATACTTAATAAGTTTATGAAATGTGATTTTATGTCATTTAGTTCACTGTTACAAGCCAAAATAATGATTAAAGTTTAACAAATAATGTTTACTTAATGCTAACCAAACCCTAATTCCAAGCAAAAAGGATAAGTACATAAATAAAAATCCAACCATTCAGATTACATGGAATTTGGCATGCAAGTCCTAATTAATCATACACGTAATCAGAGCCTGAGTTTGCTATGATCCAAGGTGTATAAACCCTAAAATTCACTAATTATGATTTGACAAGATTAGGACATAACTACCTTTACAGAACTCAGAAAAATGTTATACTTGGCACATGCAATCTACTTAACATCAGTAAACTAATGACACCCTAAACATGCAATTTAAGTAAATTTTCTAATCTTCCCTAATTAAGATTCATTGTAATTAGGCAATAATTAAAGATCTAACCATCAGATGTGTGATTTTATTTTATATTTAGGTTCCTGAGATATTTCTGAACATTTTCATATATGATGTCATAGAATTTTAACCAGTGGATTAAAAGTTATTAAGAAAATACATTATGTATTTTTCTATTAAATTTTTCTAATTTCCTTAAGGAAAATAATTAATAAAATCTTTATTAATTATTTTAAAATGGTGCCGGCCCGATTTAAATCATGCGGGTCAATCGGGCCTGAAAGCCCGTTACTGTTCGACAGCGCGGGTCACGGGTCGACCCGACCCGCGCAGTCGTCTTCTTACCCGCGCTGGGCCCTGAATGAGAGCGATTGGGGCGAACCCTAATCGCCAAAATTCTCAGTCGTTGAGCCATGCCGGGGCGTAAGGACGATGGCTACGCATTCCTGGAACTGAGACCAACCCTTAGAACCCTAAATTGTTAGCTGGGATGGCCTGATTTCTCTGGTCCATATTTCTCCATTTCGCCTGAAAGGAGCTCACTGTGAGGAGAAATTCTCCTCACAGGGTGCTTGTCAGGGCTGGGGCTTGATCCGTTCACCATCAGGGCGTAAGTACGGATCGAAGGCCCATTTTAGGAGGTCCTGGGAGGCTCTAGATCTCCGGGACCTTACTCGGTCCCTGAGCTCTAAGAGATGGATAACCCGTTCGATGGATACGATTGAACGGACCCTCCCAGCGCACCAATTTGATTGAAACAAGTTTGCCTTAGCTAAGGAAGAGTGTAGAGATGGGAATTAAGCAAGAACTGAGCCCACACAGCTCAGTCCAAAATGTGAGGTACCTGGTTTTTACTGGACAAAGCTCGGCTGGAAGACAGAGGGTGATACGCTGCAATAGAGAAGCTCTTAGGGGTCCTGAACTCCAGGAGCAACCCTCTATCAGCTGTACGCAAGGTTGGGAGAGACGAGTGGTAGCCTGGCAGAGCAGCAATGGCGATCGGAGGAGGAATTTGAATTCAGCTCAATTCAACAGCAAAAGCTTCCGAGGTGAGGTCTGAGGCTATTTAGAGCCTCAGAGAGGTGTTGGGAGGAAATGCTGGGACTGGGCTCGGCTTGGCTTGGCCCGAGAGCTCGGGTCAAGAGGAGCTCTCAGAATTTCCAAAAATGGGGGTATCATGCTGGAGAGCCCGTCTCAGAGGCCTCGGGGGATTGAGGAACCTCTAACAGGTATGCTGAGTTGGCAGGGGAGTGGGGGACAGGCTCTGCCTGTCGGGGATGTGTTTTTTCCCTATCGTGAATTCTGGCGAGGCGAGGAAGATGATGAACAGCGTGGGATCCACGGCAGCCGTCTGATGAATCGTTCTTTGGGACGGAACGGTCCATATTCGCGAACATCTAACGGCCGAACGCAGGGAGCAGATCGTCCGTTGGATTTAAATTGCTGGATCTGACGGATCGCAGTGCTACTTATGGCGGATGGATGGATACCGTCCGATCCTTCAATCGGACCGCGGAACGGTCTGGATTGATAGATCCTGATCAAACGCGGGCCACACGATTTGACCCGAGGAATGGACGGTTCAGATCGCGCCCGCTGTTTTAAAAAATGGCTGAAGGTATTTTTGCAATATTAAATTGTATGGAGCCCTAAAGTGCAATTGCACCATTTTAAATTAAATTGAATTATTGCCCAAATGAACTCCCAATTGCACCAAAATTTAACCCTTAGCTAATTTGGGAGTGAGGAATTCAAAAGTGCAATCAGATTTTAATTCTGAGATCAAAATATTTTGGGTCTAGGTTAGGGCATCTAGACTGATCAAATTGCAATTTTTGGCTTAAAGAAGCCCAATGGACTTCAAATTTTCCAGATAGGCTCAAATTGATGTTCTTAAAGCATGATGTTAAAAAAAAATGAATTAATCAATATCCATTTTGCATGGTAACAACCTAGGGTTGTTACAGACTCCC
The DNA here is from genome assembly GCA_016760335.1 of Gastrodia elata. Taxonomy (NCBI): domain Eukaryota; kingdom Viridiplantae; phylum Streptophyta; class Magnoliopsida; order Asparagales; family Orchidaceae; genus Gastrodia; species Gastrodia elata. The sequence continues at coordinate 31,502,244 of CM028678.1, read as the reverse complement.
CTACTTAAGAACGATGTCGTCCTCGACATCACTTTAAGAGAAGGCAATTATGAGAGAATATGAGAACATGAATAGGACTTTGTATTTGAAGAATACCTGGAGTTTCAAAGAGATTGGGGTACTTCTTCCTCATATCTGTCTCTTTCTCCCAAGTAGATTCTTCTAAAGAGCGATTCCTCCATTGAACTTTTACCATTGGGATGGAGCGATTCCTTAGCTACTTTTGATCATGAGCTAAGATCTTAATCGGCTCTTCTCCATAAGAGAGGTCTAGCTGTAGCGATACCGCTGGAAGTTGAATTAAGTGAGATGGATCACGGAGACATCTTCGCAGAGAGGAGATGTGGAAAACATTATGAACTGCAGAGAAATCTACAGGAAGCTTTAGTCGATATGCTGCAGAACCAATCTTTTCTAGTATCTCGAAAGGTCTGATGTAGCGAGGACTTAATTTTCCGGCTACACCAAAATGATAAACACCTTTCATTGGGCTGACTTTTAGATACACAGACTTTCCCACATCAAGATCCAGAGTACGATGATGAGCGTCGTGATATTTACTCTGCCGATCCTTAGTAGCTTTGATTCTTTGCTGGATTAGCTGCATTTTACGATTTTTTTCTTCAACCAATTCTGACCCATAAAGATGAACACTGCCAGTTTCAGACCATGTTAATGGCATACTGCATTTTCTATCGTACAAAGCTTCATATGGTGCCATACCAATACTTGCTTGAAAACTATTATTGTATGCGAATTCTACAAGGGGAAAGTGATCCTCCCAAAAACCTCCAAAGTTTAGTATGTATAGACGAAGAAGATCTTCCATAACTTGATTGACTCTTTCTGTTTGTCCATCTGTTTGAGGATGAAAGGCGGTACTCATAGCTAGAGTAGTCCCTAAGTCTTGATGCACCGCTTGCCAAAATTTAGAGGTGAAACGACTATCTCGATCAGACACGACAGATCTTGGGATTCCATGGAGCCTGATAATTTCCTTGATATAAAGTTTTGCCAATTTTTCCATAGAATCAGTTTGACGCATGGGAATGAAGTGAGCTGACTTGGTCAGTTGATCAACAATGACCCAGATTGAATCCGCACCAGATCTTGCTTTAGGTAAACCCATAACAAAATCCATAGAAATGTCGAACCATTTCCATTCAGGAATTGCTAGAGGGTGAAGGAGTCCTCCAGGCTTTTGATGCTCGGCTTTGACTAGACTGCAAGCGTGACATTTTGCCACAAATTCTGCCACACACTTTTTCATACCGGGCCACCAAAATGACTTCCTCAGATCTTGGTACATTTTGGTACTACCTGGATGTACTTGGTAGCCTGAATTGTGGCCTTCGACCAGAATCTCTTGATGCATGGATTTGGGGATCCATAGACGATCACCCTGGTAAATTACATTACCACAAAGCTGCAGATCCAAGCGACGCCCACTCTCGATATCGACTTTGAACTTCAAATAATCCTCATCCTTGGTTTGAGAGATGAAGACATCATGATGGAAGGTTGGTTCAACTGAGCTCATAGATATCAATGTGCTTAACATGTCTCCACGCATTGGCCTGATTTCAAATTTTTGGAATTCTTCCTTCAATGTACTAGTGCATATTATAGAAGATAATGTAGCATGACGGCTGAGTGCATCTGCTACGACATTTGTTTTTCCTGGATGATATTGAATGCTTAAGTTGTAGTCGCTTATTAACTCGAGCCATCTTCGCTGTCGGCAATTCAACTCGTGTTGGGTGAAAATATATTTCAGGCTCTGATGATCGGTGAATATGGAACACTGGACGCCATACAGATAATGACGCCAAATCTTTAGAGCAAAGACTACTGAGGCTAGTTCGAGATCATGAATAGGATAGTTCGTTTCATGTGGTTTTAATTGTCGAGACGTGTCGGCTATAACTCTTCCTTCCTGCATCAAAACACATCCCAAACCTATACCGAATGCGTCAGTATAGACCTGGTAATTCAATCCTTCCTTGGGTAAGGCGAGAACTGGGGCAGAAGATAGAGCATCTTTCAATGTTTGAAACACTTTCTCACATTCTGGACTCCAAATGAAAGGTACTACTTTCTGAGTCAGTTTGGTGAGAGGAGACGCAATTTGTGAGAAACCTTTGACAAACTTTCTATAATAGCCTGCCAGTCCTAAGAAGCTTCTGGTATCTATCACGGATTTAGGTTGTGACCAATCTCGGACTGGGCTTACTTTGTTTTGATCCATTCTGATTTCTTGAGAGTCGATGACGTGACCCAAAAAGGCGATAGAATCAAGCCAGAATTCACACTTAGAATACTAAGCATAGAGTTCGTGGTTCCTGAGTTCTTCAAATACTATACGAAGGTGTTTCTCATGATCGATCTTATTCTTGGAATAAATCAGTATGTCGTCAATGAAGACGATGACAAATTTATCCAAATATGCTTTCAACACACGCTGCATTAGGTCCATAAAAATGGATGGTGCATTCGTCAATCCAAAAGACATCACCAAGAATTCGTAATGTCCATAACGAGTTCGAAACACTGTTTTCTCAATATCAGAATCCTTAACTTGCAATTGATGATATCCAGATCGCAAGTCTATCTTGGAGAAGACCTTTGCTCCAGATAACTGATCGAACAAATCGTTGATACGCGGCAAAGGGTATTTGTTTTTAATAGTTACTTTGTTTAACTCCCTATAATCGATGCACATTCTCATCGATCCATCTTTCTTCTTAACGAATAGCACCAGCGCTCCCCAAGGGAATTACTTCTATGGTGAACTCTACTTCTCTGTTCGGAGGAAGACCAGGCAGGTCTTCAGGGAAAACATCGAGAAATTCACAAACTACAGGGTTCTCAGAAAGAGGTATGACTTCTTTCTTTTCTCCCAACATTGTTACAAGGTACGCATTGAATCCCTTCTTTACTAACCTCTCTGCCACCATAGCGTTGATTAACGATGATTGGGTGCTAAATTTTCCCACGAATGATTTGGAGTTTCTTCCGTTACCCAAAGTTATTTTCTTCTTTTGGCAGTTAATGGATGCACCATGTTGGCTTAACCAATTCATACCTAGGATTATGTTGAAGTTGGTGATTGGCAGTAGAATTAGCTTAGCCCTGAAGTTTTGACCCTCAATAGGAATATCTAGATTGCAGTATTGTTGAGACTGCATACGAGCTCCCAAAGGTAGCCCAATACTTAATGAACTGACTAGTTGATGTGTCTGTAGTTTAAGTGTTTTAGCCCACTCTTCCGATACGAAAGAATGACTTGCTCTAGTATCGAATAGAACATTACAAGTTGTGTCGTTTATGGTTAATGTGCCTATAGTTGCGATAATTTACGTAAGGATATTTATTCAAAAATTGAAATACTGGAATGATAAGGGACAATTATTAATGCAGTAAGAAAAGAAAATTTATTTATGGGGTACCTGATACCACGTCATTATTTTTAGGAGCAGAAGATGGAGTAAACATATATACTCGGGCAGGCGCCGAGGGTTGCTTGTTCTGGGTCCCTGAATTTTGGCGGTTGTAAGTTGACCTTTGCATGGGTACACTGGCCCTTGAGTTTGCTGCAGGAGCTGGCATTATGGCAGGAGCGGGCTCCCGCTGGTTCACGGGTTGAGCACAAAAGATTTGCTTATGGCGGAAGTGATCGATGGGCACGCCATCGATGGTCTTTTTCTCCCTGCATTCATAGTAACGGTGGCCCTTACGGCCACAAGTGAAGCATACACCCCCGAAGTGGTAGCAATTCCCATACAGATGCTTCTTCTTACATTCAGAATTTTGAGGCTGTGGTTGTGTAGTTTCCATGTTGTAGACTCTGGCCATTTTGCGATGGCCAAAGCGCTCGTCTCTTGGGTGAGTGACTATGGTTTTTCTCTTCCGGTCCAGCTGACTCTGGAATCCTTCTTGCAGACAGGCAGCCTCGATCAACTCTATTAGGGTTTTGAATTGTCGTGAGACTAGGTGTGCTCTAATAGAATCTCTCAGACCTTTCATGAAGCAGTGGCACTTGGATGCTTCCGATCTTACTAAATCTGGAACGAACCTTGACAATCTTATGAATTCTTATTCGTAATCAGATACTGACCTACTCCCTTGAGTGAGGTGAAGAAGTTCGTCTTCTAGGATTGCTTGTGCTGAGGCTGGAATGAAAGCTTCGCGGAATGCTTCCATGAACATATCCCATGGTATGTTCTCTATCTCAAAGTTCGTAAATCTGTTATTCCGTTCATTTTCCCACCAATATTCCGCTTCTTCTTGGAACAGATAGGTCACCAGACGAATTGCCTCAGAATTAGGGCATTTAATCAAGGCCAGATTCTTCTCTACTAACTTTATCCATGTTACAATATCCACGGGGTTCAATGCCCCGTTAAATGTGGGAGTGCGAAAACGAAGGAAATTGTGTAGAACTCTGTCACCGGAGTTGTAAGAAGAAGGTCCGGAGGATTATTGTTTGACGGAGAGGATGAGAGATCGTGTCTCCTGCGCTTGTTGTGCATTACTATCTATTAAGGCCTTTATTAAATTGGCCATAAGACTCGATTCTTCAGATCTGCTTGATGATGGGATCGTCTTCTTAATAGGAGTGGGAGCAGAGGGGGAATCAGGATTCATAGCTGCAGTTATGATGCAAATTTTAAAAGGTTTCATTCATTTTCAAGTTCTTTCTCATAAGAGAAGATACATGGATACATCAAAATATGAAAATAAGATAGCAAGAAATGACATGAGGAAATTCCTAGGGTCTAGTTACAATACTCTACCCAGAAGGCAGCACAAAAGTCATCATATATGACTATGTGGCCTTTTCGAGCTAATCTCCTATCGACCCAATACCACCAACGACTCGCTGACCCTCTCAGTAGGATCTCTACAATCTCTAAACGGTACCTCTCTGGGCATGCTGTCTCTCTAAGTGCCGTGGTAACACGATCTAGCCACTCTTTGGTGAGTGCCGAAAGACTGGTGCCTCGGAATGATGAATGAACCAGAATCTTGTCCAGTACTGCGACTCCTTGGGGTGATACTCCATCCACCATCCCCCCGTAGATCTGACCATCTCGAAGGTCGTCTATCCAATAATCATCAAACCTCCTAAGGTAGAACAGAAATGCTGACGGCGAATATTCGATTCCCTAAAATAGTTCAACCCATAAATATTTCATTCATTTTTCTTTCAAAATTCGTTCAAATCCTAAGGTGTCGTATTATGTTATCTATTTACGTGCATTTAATTCCTACGGTGTCAGTATCATAGACATAATTTTCCTTTCGATTTCTGAGACAACTTAATGAATCTTTTGGATGTTTGCTTCGCACTACACTTAGTAATTGTGATCTTGTCCTGTCGCAGAGAACGGATTATAAAGTAGATAGGAACAAGATCCTTATCTGACACTTTATAATACTTCTCTGATACCAACTGTAACATCCTGTCCCATCGCCGAGCGCAAAGTACGAATATAATTCATAGTTTGGCGGTGGAACGGTGCGCTACTCGGGAGCGGTGGGCCATACAAGTAAAACCCATCGTCTCGAATAGGCTAAGGAGACAGTGCCATACTGAAGGCCGCTGACTCGAGCCCTAAGAGTAGGCTCGAGAGCCAATACCTAAGATAAGAATGGAACCTTATCTTAGGTATTATACTTCATACGTACATACGGTGTAAGGGAGGAGAGAAGGACCTAGGTACGTTACAACATATATATCAGCGTTTCCAGTACGCCAATCACATCACAATACTATGTATAGTAATATAACAGAGTGCAGAAGCTAAAAAGAAAAACATCCAGAATACATTCGTCTCAAGAAGTAGAAAATATTCATCTCAGAACAGAAAAAGTAAAAATACATCCAGAGTTTTATTACAAACCATAATAATGCAGAAACATAAAGAGTCTAGCCAGAATACTAAAAAGAACTAAAAGTAAAAGTAGGTGCTCGATCCTCTACAGCTCCAAGTGCTCCTCCTGAGTCTCTGGGACGTCTCCCTGACCTGTCTCCAATAACTGCTCGAGATCTAGCAAATTGCCAGATCTCAAAAATACCCCATGTTAGACAAGAAGTCTAACACATCGAAGCTAGCTATACAGGCTAATCTAAACATAACAAATATGCAAGAACATAAAGTAAAACTGCAAGAAAAACTGTAAAGTATCAAATGACTGAATTGTAGGAACTAAGCAAAGAAAAACTGCATCAAAACCAAGTACTGAAAATACATAAAGATGCTGAGAAGGATGCTATAAGCTGCACTATATGCTACTAAAGCAATGCTCACAGATATGCCATATCACGGTATATCACAGAACTATTACTGAAGGTTTATGAGTCGTACGGTCCAATGTAAGCACAACAGTTAGGAAGTCAGTATGGTGATGCAGATGCACCCTGAAATTCCCCAGTCTGTGTACATAATATTCCTTATCTCATACTGTATCACTGATAACCATGTGTCACAACAGAAGGAATGAGGTCAACTCATGTTTATGCTTTATGTTTATGCCATTATATGATAAGCATAAAAAATCCCAAAATCCATGAAGAATATAGTAAGAAAAAAACAGAATTCTAAGTCTCCACTGTGCAGAATCCTGCTAAAAGAATTTTGACTCCAAATCCCTAGATCGATATTTAGTTAAAGTTCTTTATTTACATAAAGATCACTAGGTAGGGTAATTGTATACACATATTAAATATGCTGCAAAGATAGGACCCTCAACATTTAGTTTGATTACGCCACCCTTATAAAGCAACCTTTATTAGGTGGCACCATCTGATGATGATTTTGGTATCTCAAACTAAGCATTTAGTCACTAAACTTACAATCATACTTAGCATCTTAAGGAAGGTAGTTCTCCTTTACTTAGTTTTATTTAAGCCATACCTATTGAAGCGATCTTCGCTAGGAGGCATTGCCCAATGACAACTGTCCTTCAATAAAACTAAGGAATGGGTACCCATTTAATACACTCTTAGGATTGATTGATTTACTCTAAGCGAGGTTATATCCGCCTAAGCCCGCAGGATAGCAACAAAGATAAATCTTACTTAGAGTGACACAACCAATCCAGAATATTATTGGGGACCAGTAATATAGGTATACTATACTACACTACCCAATAATCAAGGTTCAGTCAAGTCTATTTAATAGAATAAGGATTTGTCAATACTACAATTCTTTAAACTAATAGGTAAGACCTATACAAGGTTTTATCAAATGAAGGTGATCAAGGATCACATAATATAGGTTCTACCACAATTAGATGTATCTCTTCTAAGGTCTTTAAATGATTACTACCACAAGGAGAAATAGATCAACATCTAAGGTGATAGGATCTTCTATGCTTCTACCTCAAGGACTCACACAAGGCCTCCTACCACATGATACGTGAATTTAGGTCTCTTAATTAATTCAAGATGATCTTTTGAAGATAATATCAAGATCTCTCCTTTAGGTGCTGATATTAGACTATTAGGTTCTGATTCATAATTAGATCTTAGGGTGATTAGATCAGATGATGGAATCATCTGATCATACTTAGACTAAGATTATGGGGTGTAAATCAAACATATTATTAAGGATTTGATCACTTGTTAAATCAACCTAGTATTAATGATCTTGTTATGCAGATTTATTACTTAAGAGAAAATCGAGGATCTTAAGGTTCGATTCAGGCTATGAAATCACAAAGGGTTATTATTAACCTTACTTTGTCTAATTGAAATGTTTAGAATCAATAGTAAATCAAATGCATTATTGGAAAGTGTTCAATTCAAAGTCTTGTAATCAATATAATTAAGTAAGGGTTTTTATGGTTTAGATTTTCCTTAAGTAGATTAGGGCTTGACTCCTTCTCAAACCTTAAGTCAAATCAAGTGTGTATTTAAATATCAATGTCAAATCAGTAGATTAATTATGCATTATTGGTGGCAATCCTAGATCTAGATCAAGTCTTAAAAACTTGATCCAAATCTTAAGATTTCTTAAGTTAATTAAGATGTTTAAGATTCTATAGTTTTAAATTGATTCAAGTATACTTAATAAGTTTATGAAAGGTGATTTTATTTCATTTGGTTTACTGTTACAAGCCAAAATAATGATTAAAGTTTAACAAACAGTATTTACTTAATGCTAATCAAACCCTAATTCCAAGCAAAAAGGATAAGTACCTAAATATAAATCCAACAATTCAGATTACATGGAATTTGGCATGCAAGTCTTAATTAATCATACAAGTAATCAGAGACTGAGTTTGCTATGATCCAAGGTGTATAAACCCTAAAATTCACTAATTATGATTTGACAAGATTAGGACATAACTACCTTTACAGAACTCAAAAAAATGTTATACTTGGCACATGCAATTTACTTAACATCAGTGAACTAATGACACCCTAAACATGTAATTTGGATAAGTAAATTTTCTAATCTTCCCTAATTAAGATTCACTGTAATTAGGCAATAATTAAAGATCTAAATATCAGATATGTGATTTTATTTTATATTTAGGTTCCTGAGATTTTTCTGAACATTTTCATATATAATGTCATAGAATTTTAACCAGTGGATTAAAAGTTATTAAGAAAATACATTCTGTATTTTTCTATTAAATTTTTCCTAATTTCCTTAAGGAAAATAATTAATAAAATCTTTATTAATTATTTTAAAACAGCACCGGCCCGATTTAAATTACGCGGGTCAATCGAGCCTGAAGGCCCGTTACTGTTCGACAGCGTGGGTCACGGGTCGACCCGACTCGCGCTGTCGTCTTCTTCCCTACGCCGGGCCCCGACTGAGAGCGATTGGTGCGAACCCTAATCGCCAAAATTCTCAGTCGTCGAGCCATGCCGGGGCATAAGGATGACGGCTACTCGTTCCTGGAACTGAGACCAACCCTTAGAACCCTAAATTGTTAGCTGGGATGGCCTGATTCCTCTGGACCCTATTTCTCCATTTCGCCTGAAAGGAGCTCACTGTGAGGAGAAGTTCTCCTCACAGGGGGCTTGCCAGGGCTGGGGCTTGATCGGTTCACCATCAGGGATAAGTACGAATCGAAGCCCTATTTCCAGAGGTCCTGGGAGGCTCTAGATCCCCGGGACCTTACTCGGTCCCTGCGCTCTAAGAGACGGATAACCCGTTCGATCGATACGATCAATCGGACCCTCCCAGCGCACCAATTTGATTGCAACGAGTTCGCCTTAGCTAAGGAAGAGTGTAGATATGGGAATTAAGAAGGAAATGAGCCCACACGGCTCAGTCCAAAACGTGGGGTACCTAGTTTTTACTGGACGAAGCTCGGCTGGAAGACAGAGGGTGATACGCTGCAATAGAGAAGCTCTTAGGGGTCCTGAACTCCAAGAGCAACCCTCTATCAGCTGTACGCAAGGTTGGGAGAGACGGGAGGTAGCCTGGTAGAGCATCAAGGCGATCGGAGGAGGAATTTGAATTCAGTTCTATTCAACAGCAAAAGCTCCTGAGGTGAGGTCTGAGGCTATTTATAGCCTCAAGGAGGTGTTGGGAGGAAATGCTTGGACTGGGCCCGGCTTAGCTTGGCTCGAGAGCTCGGGTCAAGAGGAGCTCTCGGAATTTCCAAAAACGGGGGTATCGGGCTGGAGAGTCCATCTCAGAGGCCTCAGGGAATTGAGGAACCTCTAACGGCTATGCTGAGCTGGCAGGGGAGTGGGGGACAGGCTCTGCCGGTCGGGGATGTGTTTTTTCCTTATCGGGAATTCTGGCGAGGCGAGGAAGATGATGAACAGCGCGGGATCCACGACAGCCGTCTGATGAATCGTTCGTTGGGATGGAACGGTCCAGATTCGCGAGCATCTAACGGCCGAATGAGGGGAGCAGATCGTCCGTTGGATTCAGATCGCTAGATCTGACAGATCGTAGCGCTACTTATGGCAGATGGATGGATACCGTCCGATCCTTCAATCGGACCGTGGAATGGTCTGGATTGATAGATCCTGATCAAACATGGGCCGCACGATCTGACCCGAGGAATGGACGGTTCGGATCGTGTCCACTGTTTTAAAAAATGGCTGAAGGTATTTTTGCAATATTAAATTGTATGGAGCCCTAAAGTGCAATTGCACTATTTTAAATTAAATTAAATTATTGCCCAAATGAACTCCCAATTGCACCAAAATTTCACCCTTATCTAATTTGGGGGTGAGGAATTCAAAAATGCAATCATATTTTAATTCTGAGATCAAAATATTTTGGGTCTAGGTTAGGGCATCTAGACTGATCAAATTGCAATTTTTGGCTTAGAGAAGCCCAATGGACTTCAAATTTTCCAGATAAGCTCAAATTGATGTTCTAAAAGCAATGATGTTAAAAAAAATGAATTAATCAATATCCATTTTGCATGGTAACAACCTAGGGTTGTTACACTTGGACCCTCCTAATTGCGGGAAAATGGAAAGAACCTTGGCCCCAGCCTATGGTCTTGACCCAACTTCTGGAAGCCCCCCATTGCTCCTATCGCCTATAAATACCCTCAACTCACCTCAGTGACCTCCTTTGCTCATTGAGACCCACTAATCCTCCCAGCTGAAGTTCCTGGAGCTCTCGGTGATCCCGGCGTCTGAACCTACTGAGCATAGCTGATAGAGGGTAAGGTCTGGCGTTCAGACCCCCTGTGTAGCTGCCGAGACTGCTGGGAGATTTCTTGAGCTAGCCATTCTCTCTTGGCCATCGCCATTCATCTAATCTAGATACAACCTTCTTCCCCTGAACTCAAAAAGTTCAGTTTCCATTCCAACATCTGAATGAGCCTCTAGATGTCATCTAGATCGCCTTAGCCACTTAGGAAACCCAATGTGATTGCTCCTAGGGTCATTTTGACCAAAGTGTGCTTAAGTGCCCCTTAAACCTTGAAAAACTCAGTAAAATATCCTTGGTTAGATTATTAATGTTCTACTGAACTCTTAGACTAATAATGTTGATCATGTGGAAGTTTATTTAACAAATCTTCAATTAGCCTTAATTAAGACACTTAGACCCTAAGTGATCTTAAAAAAGTCACTTAGCCCTAATAATTAAATCTAATAATTTTAGATATTAAATTTCAGTTTAATAAGCTCAACTAAGTTAGCTTATGAGCTTAAATTCTAAAAAGAAATACATTTAGGAAATTCTAAGTTAGAAAATTAGTTAAATCTAAAGTGATCAAATCTTAGATCTAGACTTTAGATCTTTTACTTAAATTAAACTATCTCCAATTAAATTTCTTTAAATAATTTATTATTTAACCTTTTGAAGCCTTCCATACGGGTATAGGGTGATTCAATCTATAAGATAATGAAATTATCTTAAAGGTGGAATATAGATCTTAGATTCTCAAGTTCTTAATTGATTGTTTAATCTTAGGATCAGTAGAATAACCTTTCACTAAGTTCTTAGTTCCTGGATCTTTCAGCTTGTAGGATTCTTTATGCTTAACTTAGGGATAGAGTGTGAACCCTAGATCCTAGTCAGGACACCACCATTGATTTAGGATTTGAACACCAAAGTGGGGTTTAAGTCCAAAATCCTTAAACCTTGATTTACTTAATCAAGATTTGGGTAAGAGAGTAAAATATTAACGAATTAGGTCATTGATTTATTTACTTAAACCTTATAGTCGACACATGATTTTGGATTAGGTCTTGTTAAGTTCTAATATTAACTTTAGGGACGTAAATCTGAGATTCTGCTCGATAGCTGGATATTGGAGATCCTAAACTTATATATTCTCAGAATAGTTAGATTGGATAATTAGACAACAGTAGATATTACATAAGTTTAGATTGAGTCTCTTGCTTACTTTGACTAGGTTTGCTTTGCACACCTTGGATATTGAGCCTTTTTCCTTGAGCATGATAGGAGAACTTAGGATATGGATGATACATCCTAAGTTAGTAATTGAATTGCATATCATTCAGGTCTTTCCTTGCTTATAGTTGGTAGAATATGTCCTAGCGTAGTCTGCCTCTTCAGTAATAGTATTGTGTAGAACTGACCCAGGCTTAGAGGATTGGGATGGCCTATTGGCTGGTTATTGATTGATATTTAAGTATTGGGGGCTCTGGATGGCCTATTAGCTTGTATGGCAGTACTATGTCCTAGGCTTATTGCTACTTTAGCTGGATTATTCAGTATTGTTTTTTGTTTTACATTGCCACATGGTTCAGTGGCCTTACTTTCAGTACTTGCCTTGCTTTTGCCACATGTCTCAGTGTAGCGCCCCGCGCCGTCCCCGTGCGCAAAAGAATTAAGTACAATCATATCGGCGGCGGAGCGGTGCGCCACTCGGGGAGGAATACCCTGTCTCCCCGAAATGGCTGAAAACACCAAACCCATCTGAAGGGCTACTGACTCAACCACAAGGAGGGTTGAGAGCTAATACTTAAGATAAGAGTAGTATCCTTATCCTAAGTATTAGATAAATACATACATTGGATTTAGAATACAATAGGAATCCAATATATGCATAGTATATCAACATTTCCAGTATACTGATTATATCACAATACTAAGTATAAGTAGTGTAGTACAGAGTGCGGAAGCTTAAAGCATACATCCAGATACATTCATCATAGAAACAGTATGAAAACATTCATCTCAGGAAAGTACATCCTAAATTATTGCAAATATTTACTGAATAATAGACATAAAACTAAATACTAAACTGAAAGTAAACTAAGCAGCTGAAGAAGAGTCCACTAATGCTCCACAGGCTCCTCCTGGATCTCCTAGATGTCCTCTTGACCTGGCTCAGTATACTGCTTAGGATCTAGCAAATTGCCGAATCCCAAAAGTACCTCGTGTTAGACAATATGTCTAACACTTTGAAATTAATCTAACAGTTCTAATTCTTCATTTAACATTTACATAATACGAATAAATGTGCAAAAAAATTGTAAGGTAACTAAAAGTACAAATTTGTCTAAAACTGTACAAAACTGATGCATTGTAAAGTAAAACTAAACTGTAACTGAATACTGAAAATAAATCAAAATAGTACTAAATCTGAAACTGAGTAATCATATGTACAACTATACTGCATGTCACTGAAACTGTGCATCTGAATATGCCACAATACTGTATGCTACTGATATGCTACCAAAATATCACTAAACTATTATGAGCAGTACAGTCCAATGTCTACATATACCCTATTGGGAATACTGTTTATTGATGACACTGATGCATCCAGAAATTCCCCTGTCAATATATACAACATTCTGTAACTCATAGATCATCACTGATACTTATACATCATTCTGATTCTCATACATCACTCTGCTATTCACACATCATGCTTATGCTCATGCTCATGCTTCTAAACTACCTGAGATAAATCCAGAAAATGCTTTAAAATTTGATAATGAATCCAAAGTCTCCATTGTGCAGAATCCTACTAAAAGGATTCTGACTACTAGATTCTAATCTCGATAATTGGTTAAAGTTGAGAGTTTACTTGAAAATCATTAGCTGGGATGTTTGTATACGCATATTTAGCATATTTGCAAGAAAGGTAGATTTAACCCTTAGCTTGTTTAAACTGCACTTATCGAAGCGCACTACGATAGGAGGCAGAACCCGGTCACAATTTACATCTCAAGCTAAGCTATTAAATGCCCTAATTACAAGCATACTTAGTGGTCTACGCAAAGTGACTTAAGATACTTAGTTTGCTTAAACTGCACTTATCGAAGCGCACTACGATAGGAGGCAGAACCCGGTCGCAGTTTACATCTCAAACTAAGGATCTTGTTCACTAATTGTAACACTCTTAGTGTTGGAAGATTTACTTTAATGGGACTGTATTCAGCTAATCCCATAGGATAACACCTGTCATAAGTCCACATTGGAGTGAATTAATCAATCCTGAATATTACTGGATTAATCCAGTAATATCGGTATACCCTACTATACCCAACCAATAATCTGAGCTCAGCAGATTCTATTTAATCGACAAGGATTTATCAAATCTATCAATCCTTACTCTAATTAGATGTATCCTACACAAGGCTCCAAGTATGTGATCAAAGGATCACTCAACATAGGTTGCTACTACAAGGAATGAGCCACAATCTAAGTACTTTAGGTAATTTCTACCACAAGGTATCAAGTTCAACTTCTAAAGTTTTAAAGGATCAACTAGGTTTCTACCTCAATAAGTTACAAAAGTCCTTCCTACCTCAATGTTTCATTAGTTAAGGTCTTTAATTATTTCAATGACGAATCCTATAGCAAGACCCTTAAGATCTCACTTTTATACTTATTAAGGTTTACTTGTTATACTTAAGTTAAGATGATTTGATCAAATGATTAAAATTCATTTGATCCTTTCCTATTCTATAATCACGGGATAAAATCAAAGATCTTATTAGATTTAGATCATTGCATAAATCATTACAATTTTATTTTCATCTTATGCTAATTGTCTTATATAAGAGAAAATCAAAGATCTAAAATTTGGATTCAAATAGTTCAATCACACATATTCAATGTTATCCTTAGCACTTCTAATTTGATGATTTAAGACCAATACTCAATCAAATGCATTATTGGAATAATGTAAATCAGATTCTCTTACAATCAAGTAGATTGATTAAATGATTAAAATTTAGATCTTAATCAAGATAAGTTAGGGTTTAATCCCTAACCCTTCTATCATTAAGACCAATGGTTAATTTAAAGGTCAATGGCAAATCAATATATTATTAGCATATTATTGATGTCAACTTAGGTTTGGATTAAGTATCATCTACTTAATCAAGTTATAAAGATTCTCATGTTCAAGTGATCACATTTAAGTGTCCAAATAAGTGTTAAGGTTCTCTAATATACATCCTAAGTTCATGAACACATATAGATGAAAAGGTAACATAAAATAAAAGGTGATTGTTGCTAATCAAAATCTAAATCAAACAAAAGAGATTAGCACTTGATCACAATTCTAAAAGATCTAAGTTTTATGCAATTTAGATTATTAAGGTATACCTAATTGATACAAGCAATTAAAACTCCAGTACCTTGCATATGGCGTAGCATGTATTAATATGCTTAGGTTTTGAGTACTTAATGAAATTGACAATGTTTCAAATTCAATTTTCAAATAGAATTTTATACAATGTTTAATTTTAACTAAAATAAGTTCAAATTTAGTATAACCCCACTAGGGTCCTAGGGGTTCTAAAACACCAAAACAGTTGAGTTTTGGCCATTTCAGCCAAAACGGGGCAATTTTACAAAATCTGGGCAGTTTTTTCTGAAAATTCTGGAAATTTTGCAAATTTGGGCGCTGCAGCGCTTTTTGCGCGGCAGCACGCTGTAGCGCTTTTGCGCTGCGGCTTGTTATAGGCCGCTGCAATCTGCGGCAGTGCGCTGGAGTGCTTTTCACGCGACAGCACGCAATAGCGTCTTTACGATGCGGTTTGCTGCGGTCCGCTGCGATCCGCTGTAACCTGCTGCGACCCGCTGAGATCGCTGCAGCCCGCTATGGCGCGCTGTAGTGGTTCATTTTGCAAAACTACTGTTCAACAAATTTATTTTGACATTTCCTAAGATCTGAAATATGTTCGCTAAGGTCCGCTACAGCACGTTGTAGCATCCCATTTTGCAAGCTACTGTTCAATTAATTTTTATGGCAGTTTCCTAAGTTTCGTGAAATGCCGCTGCACACCGCTGTAGCGCGCGTTGTAGCGGTCAAATTCGCAAATCCACTATTCAATTAGTTCAATATGCATTTTGTACATTTTTCCTAAGTTTTCAAGTCCGCTGTAGCCCGCGGCAACCCGCTGCAGCACGCTACAGCGCGCTGCAGCGCCAGACGGTGATTTCGCCAGGTGCGAAACTCGTAAGGGCCATTTTTTGAGCTTAATTAATCTCAATCCAGAGAGTTCCATAAGTGGTTCTATATATCAATGGAAAGGTATTTCTGATACCGTTCCATCGACACCAAAATCGGCACAAACAGAGTATCCTAGCTATAATAAAAATGACAATAAATATAAGGGTATGCAGAATAGATGAAAAAACAGAGCATATTTTTGTGAGTTCTTAAGAGCCTTAATGGCTTTCATACATGCATATGGACATTCCAAGGCTGCATTCTAACATCATAACATCATAAGGAAGACAAGGAGAGGAGCAAGAGGGTACCTTTGACCTTTGGAAAGAGTAGGGGATGAAGACTTCTTTGCTTAGTTTAGGAACCTGGAGGGAGCTTCTTCAAGGTACAAAAATGGAGTAGCAAGGGAGAAGAAAGGTGAGAAACTTTCAATAAGAGGAAGAGAGGAGGCTGAGCTCTCCATTTAAAGGAGAAGGATAAAGGTAGGGAGCCATCATGAGTCTAGGGGATCTAGAGGTGAGTATAGCTATCATGAAGGTGCCTTAATGAGGCATGGCCAAGGAGTGAGGGA
This sequence comes from Gastrodia elata, assembly GCA_016760335.1. Taxonomy (NCBI): domain Eukaryota; kingdom Viridiplantae; phylum Streptophyta; class Magnoliopsida; order Asparagales; family Orchidaceae; genus Gastrodia; species Gastrodia elata. The sequence goes on along the minus strand of CM028678.1, from coordinate 31,485,791 downwards.
AAAGATAGCTAGCCGAAACTGGTTGGGGGCTATAAACAATAGAAAATTAGGAGGTAGGGAAAATTGCAAGTTAGGGCCTCAAAATTTGCTTATTTACTTATTTATTTTTCCTAATTATTTAAAAATTCTGATTTTTGAAATGTACTCTGAAAATTTCCAAAAATTCACCCCAAGCTAATTTGGGGGTGAGAAATTCAACGGCAAAGTCGGATTTCAATTCCAACGATTATTTAATTATTCTATTTTTCGATACATTTAATTATATTAAAATATTTGCGAAAATTGGACAACTTTCAAACGCGTCCAAAACATCATCCCTAGCTAATTTGGGGGTGACGATCGCAACGGCAAAGTCGGATTTTAATTGTGAGGTCAAAAATAAATACCTCAATTTTCTAATTAGTTGAATATTAAGATGATCCAAAATATTGAATTTAGATCTGAATTGCTCCAAATCTTCAGGTTTGGTTCTAATGACTTGATGAAATGATAATTACGATATGATTAAGCTAAATTCAAGCTGGGTAACAACCTTGAGTTGTTACACTCAGTGGCTTTACATTTCATAGACTGCTCAGCTTTTGCTACATGTCTCAGTGGCTCTTTTCTTTTCTTTTGTACCAATTAGCATGTTGTATGTATACTCTTATGACTTACATATGTATATTGGCATGTTTTAGATGCTAGAATTGTATGTTTATTTCAGTATTTGTGTCTTTTATATACTCAGCATGTGTTAATACGATCATCAGCATGTTAGGTTCAGAATTTGTGTTATAGTTGCTGTTGCTTTTAGCTTTAGCATCATCTTCTCTATTTAGTATTGTATGTTACTTTTCATACTAATTATTGGCTATAAATGGATAGTTTATAGTTACCAGTTTCTTTCATAGCTTGTCGCACCCATTATTGCTCGCATATTTAGATAATTTTAATGTGATATCTTAGAAATAATCAGTTCATTAAAATAGCATAAAATGTACTTAGATAATTATCTAACTGTAACCTTTTTGTTTTGTTGGCTCGGGCCCTAGCATTTATGATACTGACAAATGTTAGATTCAGACTTGTTCATGGGCAGTGCTGTAGGAGAGGAGCAGTTCAGGAGGAGGACCTTGCTATTGCAGTTTAGATAGATTCTGTATTTCTTTACAGTGAGATTGAGAGACCTTTGTATTTTCTTTTAAAATTCAGTTGTAATAATTAATTCTGGATGTATTTAATTTTTGCATTGTGGAGTTACTATATTGTTTTCTTTTCTTTTTTACTATGTTGTGCTTGTGGATATTATAACTCGCCTATCACTTTTGCCACTTTGATATCGGTATGTATATTAATAAATGTTATAGTATTCTGGTGACAGATTCTTAGCTTAAGGCAAGTTGGGTTTTCACCTGATTTTACTTAAACTGAGCATTTACTATAGTTGGAGCACCGTACTTTCTATTGCCAGTACGGGGGCCCCATAGTTGGTATCAGAGAACACCATAAGGTGTCAGAATGGGATCTATGATTCCTTTCTACTTAATGGATCGTTCTTCTGAAATACAAACATCGACATATGTAAGTAACATCCATAACATAGTAGTATTAGTAACTCTATGTAAAATGTAAAAGGAGGATACTCCCATCCTAATAATTTAGTCATCTTGAGTCTAACAAAAACTTAATAAAACTCTGTCCTCAGAAGCTAATGAATTCTGGAGATTCCGATATAGAGTACTATCTACAGGCTTTCAAGATAGCTTGGAATGGTAGTTTCAAGTGGAGGCAGGAAAGCAACTTGCAAATTGAAGGAGTTTCAGAAAAAGGAGACTTAGCCCTGGATAATCTTTTATAGCAAGCAGTATATCGAGGGATCAACTTTCCCATATACGCAAAAGAATGGTTGAGTTGACTGGAGTCTATTCTGATATACATAGAGTGCCCCGAGTCACTTTAAGTAGATATTGTGACAGATCTAATGTTGGATTATGCCGGAGTCTGGTGGTATGACACCATTGCGAGGCTCGTGAAGAAGTGTAAAAGAAAATGCCAAGAAATAACTTTTGAGGACTTTTGTATAGCTTTTAGGGCAGAATACATTGATGATGTTTGAGTGCTAGTTAGGATAATTGTCATCTTATTCTCAAACAACCCTAGTCAAATTATAGTTTTGGCATTGTAAACCTTTATTTCTATAATTAACGAAAGATTTTTGATTTTTCCTCCTTAGAATAAATTCTGAGTTTAGTTTTACAATTATTTAATTAGAATAGATTCTGGATCACCACCTACCATTACTCTGGTCAAGACCACTGTTGCCTCTAGTAATTCTAACAATGAGGTGGCTCATCTGCGAGCCATGGTGGCAACTCTGTTAGAAAATCAAGCTCAATAGGCGATCATCGTACAGAAATTACTAAATGATTGTGCAACTCCAGTCACTATTGCTACTCCAACAGTTCTTGCTCCATAAGCTGCTTCTTCTTCACATCACCAGGCGGATAATCTCCTTCACAATTTCCTGAGGTTAGGGCCTCCAACCTTTGGCCGGAATCTGTCACGAATGGATACAGCCGACTTGCTGAAGGCTGTGGAAAAATATTTGATTAGTCTGAAGATCCCGAACTCCGAAGTCATCCATCTCACCATCCATTTGTTCCATGCCGAGGCAGAATATTGGTGGGAGGAAGTCAGGAACACTCAGTTTGTTGATTATGAACTATGCGATATTCCCTGGGATGCATTTGTTGAAGCCTTCAAGGCTGAATTTATTCCCCCATCTGCACAAAATATTATCGCAGACACGATCCTATAGTTGACTCAAGGGAGTCGTTCAGTTGCTGAATACGAAAGGGAGTTTCGTAGATTGATCCGCTTTATGCCAGAAGTCACTCAATCTGAATCAGCTAAGTGCCACCGCTTTCTCTGTGGACTTCGAGATTCGTTGAAAAATCAGATAGTACCACTTTGCTTAGCTAGCTTCTTCAAGTTGGTGGAAATAGCTAAAGTAATTGAGCACCACCAGTCTGAGGATAATCTCAAGCAGCGGGCGCAAATGACCCGAATCCATAGGAAACCTTCAAGAGGCACCGAACTAATCCTGCAAAGGTTTATCAACTAGAAGCTGCACCAACCTCGGAACCCGCTCAAAGCTGCGATAGACCACACCCATACGGCAAGTGTTACCACACTGGCCAAAGGTGTTTCAATTGTGGGCATACAGGTCACAGGTTCTACCAGTACGACCACACGGAAATAGTGGATGGGGTTCCAATGACTCCCTACCAGAAGAAGCAACTGTTCAGAGCAACTCCGTTGAATCAGAGAGAACCAAATCTGGCTATAATGCCAGAACCTGCTCCTGAAGTTGCTCCCATGCAGCCACCAGCTTCTAATTCTCAGAACTATATCAGAAGGTAGAATAACAATTGTCTTGCTGGTCTTGCACGAGTATATGCCTTAACTCCTATTGAAGCCACAGAAGATAACAATGTGGTTTCAGGTACACATCTCTGAACTTTTCCTTTGATAATTGCATTGCTATACTCTAACCTTCTTGCAAGTCATTAATGCAATTCGTATGAAATAGGCACACTTTATTTCAACAACCAACCTTGTAATGTATTATTTGATACTGGTGCTAGTCACTCGTTTATCTCTGAATGATTTGCCAATAACCTTAAACTTCACGCATGCAACTTAGCACAAACATTGAGCGTTGGGCTTCCATCTGGAACCCAACTAAGTGCCCATTAATTTTATAATATCAAAGTCCCGATAAATGATCAAGAATTCCATGCTAAACTAATCGTCCTGCTAATAGCAAACTTTGATATCATCCTTGGGGTGAATTGGCTTAGTGACCATAATGCCGTGATAAACTGCCATAAAAAAAAAGTCACTCTCCATTCCCAGGGCATGCCTGAAACATTTGTAGGAAAAACCAGCACACAGTTATCCTTAATAAATGCAATTAAAGTTGAACAATTGATTATTAAGGGTTATAATGCTTACCTAGTTACCATGATGGGCGAAACAAAAGAGAGTATCTCTCTTTCTGATTATAAGGTAGTCAAAGAATTCACCGATGTGTTCCAGAAGAATTGCCTGGTGTACCTCTTTTCAAAGAAGTAGAATTCTCTATTGAATTGATCCTTGGTACCCAGCCGATATCCAAAGCAGCTTAAAGAATGGCACCTAAGGAGCTTCAAGAGCTCAATGAGCAATTGCAAGAGCTCTTGAATAAATGCTTCATCAGGCCAAGTATGTCTCCTTGGGGAGCACCAATCTTATTTATGAAAAAGAAGGATGGATCTAGGCGTATGTGTATATATTATTGTGAACTAAATAAAGTCACTATAAAGAATAAATACCCATTGCCCAAAATAGATGATTTGTTTGACCAGTTATCCGGAGCCGTTATATTTTCCAAGATCGATTTAAGTTCTGGATACCATCAACTGTGAGTAAAAGAAGATGATGTAGAGAAGACTGCCTTCCGTACTCGTTATGGTCACTTTGAGTTTTTGGTGATGTCATTTGAACTCACCAATGCGCCATCATTCTATATGGATTTGATGCAACGAGTGCTAAAACTATATTTGGACAAGTTTGTGATCGTCTTCATTGACGATATCCTCATCTATTCCAAAACTCTGAGAGATCATGAAGAACATCTGAGGTTAGTATTAGAAACTCTGTGCGAGCATCAACTGTATGCCAAGTTCTCCAAGTGCGAGTTCTGGCTTGATTCGATTGTATTCTTGGGGCACATAGTCGATGCTCAGGGTATTCAGGTAGATCAGAGTAAAGTAAGTGCTATTCAGGGCTGGGCTCAACCTATGTTTGTCACCGACATTAGAAGTTTCCTGGGATTAGCGGGATATTACAGAAAGTTTGTTAAAGGCTTTTCCCAGATTGCTTCATCGTTGACTAAATTGACACAAAAGGCCGTTCCATTCATTTGGAGTCCAGAATGCGAGGAATCATTTCAAACTCTAAAGGATGCACTTTCTACTGCTCCAGTTCTTGTTCTACCTAAAGAAGGTTTGAATTACCAAATATATACCAATTCTTTCGGAATCAGTCTAGGTTGTGTGTTAATGCAAGAGGGTAACGTAATTGCTTACGCCTCTCGTCAATTAAAACCCCACAAGCAAAATTATCCAGTTCATGATCTTGAAGTTGCAGCCGTGATATTTGCCTTGAAAATATGGCATCACTATCTGTACAGAGTACAATGTTCAATTTTCACTGATCATCAAATCTTGAAGTACATCTTCACCTAGAGAGAATTGAATGGCCGCTAGAGAAGATGGTCGGAGCTCATTAGCAATTATGATTTCAGTATTCAGTATCACCCCGGGAAGGCGAACGTAGTGGCCGATGCCCTTAGCCGTCGTGCTACTTTGACTTTTATGATCGCATCCAGTTCTTTAGAAACATGAATTTTGTAAGCTCGAGATTTCTCCGGTTAGTGGTGACGTGTTAAGCTCGCTTCTAGCCAATATCAATATGGAACCCACTTTCCATCTAGATGTCTCTATCTCGCAAACTAAAGATGATAAGCATCTAAAATTCAAAGAAGATATTGAAGGTGGTCTTCGTCATGATCTGCAGTTGCGGAATGGTGTAATTTTTCAAGGTAATCGATTGTGGATTCTTAAGTCCATGCATCGTGAGGTATTAATTGAAGGCCATAATTCTGGGTACCATATTCATCCAGGCAGTACTAAGATGTACTAGGACCTAAAATAATCATTTTGGTAGCCAAGTATGAAGAAAGATGTACCTGACTTTATGGCTAAATGTCATGCCTGTAATTTAGTAAAGGCCGAACACCAAAAACCCAGTGGTCTTCTACATCCATTAGACATCCCTGAATGGAAATGGTTCGATATATCGATGGATTTTGTCATGGGATTGCCTCGGGCAAAATCCAGTGCCGATGCCATCTGGGTGATAGTAGACCGCTTAACTAAATCAGCGCATTTTTTTCCCGTCCGTCAAACTGATTCTATAGAGAAGTTAGCAAAACTCTATATCAAAGAAATAGTCAGATTGCATGGGATTCCAAAGTCAATTGTATCTAATAGAGATAACAGATTTACTTCTAAGTTTTGGCAAGCTGTGCATCAAGATTTGGGTACTACTATAGCCATGAGTACAGCTTTTCATCCTCAAACAGATGGTTAGACTGAAAGAGTAAATCAAGTTTTGGAAATTTGCTTAGGCTCTGTATTCTTGATTTTGCTGGTTCCTGGGAAGATCACATCCCGTTAGTGGAATTTGCTTACAATAACAGTTTCCAAGCCAGTATTAAAATGGCTCCCTATGAAGTGCTGTATGGTAGAAAATTTAGTACTCCACTAGCTTGGTTAGAAACAGGAAGCGTTCAACTCTTTGGTTCAGAATTAGTTGAAGAAACTAGTAGTAAGATCAAATTAATTCAGCAGAGAATTCGTTCAGCTCAAGATCGTCAGAGCAAGTATCATGATTCTCATCACCATCTCCTAGAATTCAATGTGGGAGATTCTGCTTATCTAAAGGTCAGTCCAATGAAGGGTGTCTTTAGATTTGGCGTAGCTGGGAAACTCAGTCCCCGCTATGTTGGACCTTTTAAGGTTTTGCCAAAGTAGGATCATCTACCTACCTATTAAATCTTCCTGATGGCTATGCAGCATTCAGAACGTATTTCATCTATCATCATTGAGGAGATGTCTCAGAGACCCTTCTCATCTCATTCAACTCCCTGCAGTAGAGGTGCAACCTGACCATTCTTATGCCGAAGAACCTATTAGAATCCTAGCTCGTGATCAGAAGCATCTAAGAAATCGTTCAATTCATATGGTCAAAATTCAGTGGAAAAACTGAACCTTGGAAGAATCTACTTGGGAGAAAGAGGTGGATATGCGAAATAAATATCCACAGCTCTTTGCAAACCCAGGTATTGCCCTTCTCTTTTCCATCTTCTGCATTTTTAGATTTGTTAAAGCCCATTAGAATTTTCTTCACTTAGGTGATGTCGGGGACAACATCATTCTTAAGCGGGGGAGTTTATAACAATCCTAATTATTACCCTAACTAAATTTGGATTAATTTAAGCCAAACCAAGCTTTAATTTTGATTCCATTAGACTCAATGGGTCATTTAAACCTAACCCTAGAAGTTTGAAATCAATCGGAGCTAAATTATTTAATTGGTTTTATTTTATTTAAATTAAATGTTCAATTAATTTTTAATCAGCGGGATTCGCTATCGGGACCGCGGTAGATCCGCCACGGGGTCCCGACAGCGGCACATAGGTAGACGCCCCTCGATGCAATAGCACGCATCTTAGCGCTTGCGATCCAACGGCTCACATACCGCGCGCTATGATCGAATCTTACCCGCCCGATCAGTATTTGGCATCCGACGCCCGAGATCTCTTCCGCGATTTTGTTAATTAGGAGTCGCATCAGACCATCGATCCGCAACGATCTCGTGATCAGACGATGGTGACGATCCCGCCACTATGGATCATCGTTTCTGCTCGGTCGAAGGCCCGACAGGGAATTTTCGCTCGTACCGTGCCACGCCAGCATTTTTAGACTCTTAGAACTAACTTTGGACATTTAATTTTCTTAATCATCTCTTAATTACCCTAATTAAGGATTGGTGAATTAAACCCTAAATTAATCTTTGAATTTGGGTAAGTTAGTTCCTAGTGTTATAGTAAGTCTACTTGAACCTAAGGGTGAGGTTGGATTGCCCTAGAGTGCCCTAATTTCACTAATCACCCTAATTGGCTTAAATAAGTGATTAGTGATAATTAAGCTTAATTAGGTTATCAAAGCCTAAGGTCAGTTTGTTTCCTACTTTAGTGATCAATATGAAACACATCAAAATACATTAGATTTAATTTGGATAACTAAACCCTAAAATACCAATTTTAGCCTTAAGAGGGGCATTTTGGTCATTTTGACCAAAATGTGCTTAAGTGACCCTTAAACCTTGGAAAACTCAGTAAAATACCCTTGGTTAGATTATTAATGTTCTACTAAACTCTTAGACTAATAATGTTGATCATGTGGAAGTTTATTTAAGAAATCTTCAATTAACCCTAATTAAGATACTTAGACCCTAAGTGATCCTAAAAAAGTCACTTAGCTCTAATAATTGAATCTAATAATTTTAGATGTTAAATTTCAGTTTAATAAGTTCAACTAAGTTAACTTATGAGCTTAAATTCTAAAAAAAACACATTTAGGAAATTCTAAGTTAGAAAATTAGTTCAGTCTAAAGTGATCAAATCTTAGATTCTAGACTTTAGATCTTCTAATTGAATTAAACTATCTCCAATTGAATTTCTTTAAATGATTTATTATTTAACCTTTTGAAGCCTTCCATACGGGTATAGGGTGATTTAATCTATAAGATAATAAAATTATCTTAAAGGTTGAATATAGATCTTAGATTCTCAAGTTCTTAATTGATTATTTTATCTTATGATCAGTAGAATAACTTTTCACTAAGTTCTTAGTTCCTGGATCTTTCAGCTTGTAGGATTCTTTGTCCTTAACTTAGGGATAGAGTGTGAACCCTAGATCCTAGTCAGGACACCACCATGGATTTAGGATTTGAACACCAAAGTGGGGTTTAAGTCCAAAATCCATAAACCATGATTTACTTAATCAAGATTTGGGTAAGAGAGTAAAATATTAACGAATTAGGTCATTGATTTATTTAAATAAACCTTATAGTCATCACATGATTTTGGATTAGGACTTGTTAAGTTCTAATATTAACTTTAAGGACGTAAATCTGAGATTCTACTCGATAGCTGGATATTGGAGATCCTAAACTTGTATATTCTCAGAATAGTTGGATTGGATAATTAGACAACAGCAGATATCACATAAGCTGGGGCCTTGGCATTTATGTTACCGACAAATGTGAAATTTAGACTTTTTCGTGGGCAGTGCTGCAGGAGAGGAGCCAGTTCAGGAGGAGGACCTTGCTGTTGCAGTTTAGATAATTCTGTATTTCTTTTCAGTGAGATTGAGAGACCTTTGTATTTTCTTTTAAAATTCAGTTGTAATAATTAATTCTGGACATTTTTAATTTTTGCATTGTGATGAGTTACTATATTGTCTTCTTTTTTTTTCTACTATGTTGTGCTTGTGAATGTTACTACTCGCCTATTGCTTCCGCCACTTTGATATCTGTATGTATATTGATGAATGTTATAGTATTTTGGTGACAGATTCTTAGCAATAGTTGGAGCTATGGAGCACCGTACTTCCTATTGCCAGTATGGGGGCCCTAAAATTGTGCTACTCCTTCTTCTCAATGGGTGTTGCCTTCTTCTCCTCCTTGGGTTCGGAAGTTCTCATCAATATTTTCTTTTTCCAAAAATAGAAATCAAAATGCTTCTTTTGCCTTTAATCCTTGTTTTTATAATCCTCAATTCAACCTTTTTTCTCTTGAGCTGCCATCATTATCCCCCTTTGAAACTTAGGTTTGCATTTAATAATATTCTCTTTTTTCTCTTGGAAATGAGAGGATTTAGTGTTATGCATTAAATCAGGGTGTGATTTAGTGTTATGCATTAAATCAGGGTGTGGGAAAATAGGGATTTTCAAATAGTTTTGGTTGTCCTAATGTTGTCTTGGAGTAGATTTCCATACAGTATTTTTCGGGTGCTACGGTATAATACAATGCTTGGTTTTGACTAGTTGGGCGCTATGGAGCACTGTAGTGCCTAGCTCTCGAGAAGTCAGACACTATGGCATCCTGTAGTGCCTGGCTCTCAGAAATTTGGGCGCTGTGGTGCACTTTAGCGCTTGGCTCTTAAGAATTTGGTTAATACGGTGTGCTGTAGCCCCTGATTTTGGGAAATTGGCCGCTACAGCACGCCGTAGCGCCTGGCTGTTGAAAAATTAAGCACTGTGGTGCATTATAGCACATGAATCTTGTGAAATGGGCATCTATGGGGTGCTATAACATCTGGCTTTTTGGAAATTGGCCGCCATAGCATGCTGTAGTGCCCATCTCTTGGGAAACCTAATGACAACAAAGAGCTCAGAGCAACACCACATGGAAATTTTTATTATGAGTAAGATAATTATAGAGTTACAAAGAGCTTCATCTTCACAAGAATAAGAAGGATCTACTACATACACAGCTTCCCAATCAACTTCTTCTTCTTTAAGAAACACTGACTCTCACTCTAGGTTAAAGGAGAGGAGTAGCAGCCACCACCTGATTAGGGTGGATCTCCTCTATACATGCCTTAGAAAATATCTCCATAATATTATCTAAAATACTTAGGCACTATTCGAGCACCAAATAGTCCAAAATACCCCTCAAAGCACTTAAGCTAGTGCCTAAATTCAGAGCAAAAGCCCATCTGGCGCTAAGATGCACCATAACACCCCAGTCTCGGTTTGCAGGGTGGGTGCACTGTAGTACCTCAGTCTTGAGCTACCTGGTGACAAGGCATGTTACAACGCCACAGTCTCAAGTTGCATGGTGCCAGGATGCGCTACAATGCCCCAGTCTTTAGCTGTGGGGCCCCAAGACATGCTACAGCGCACCACGGCACGCTGCGGTGCCTTAAATTTTTCCAACTTGTCTTGGAACACCTCAGGACCTCGTGAAAACTCATCAGAGCTCCACTAGCACCTCCATGATAATTTGAATGGTATTTGAATCCCAACATTGGTCATGTACTTTAAATTGAATAATGCTCCATCCATATTTATGGATCTGATGTAGCACATCTTGAAACACTATCTTGATGAATTTTTCATCATATTCAAAGATGATATCTTAATCTATTCAAAATTTAAAGTCAATCATGAGAAGCATCTCAAAGTTGTCTTAGAGCTGTTAAGGAGTAATAAGTTGTTCACCAAGTTCTCAAAGTATGAATTTTGGTTGAATTCTAAGGCATTCCTAATCCATATTATTGATGCTGAAGGGATTATAGTAAATCAAAAAAAGATTAGTATTTTTTAAAAGTGGATCTAACCCAAATATGTGACAAAAATTTGAAATTTTCTGGGTTTAGCTAGTATTACAGAATATTTGGGCATGAATTTTCTCAAATACCCGCATCTCAAACTAGACCTATTAGAAAGAAAATTCCTTTTATTTGAAGCCCCAAATGTGAAGAAGCCTACCAGAAGTTGAAGCCAATGTTAACTTCTGCACTAATGTTAGTCTACTTCAAGAGGGAATATATTTTCAGGTCTACACAGATGCTTCTAAGGTTGGACTAGGGTATGTTCGAATACATCATAGAAATTTTGGATACACTGTTCATTCTAAAATCAGTAAAATGTGGCATTGTGTGGTGGGGTCAATCTGACCTTATTGAGCTCATCGGGCTCATCGTAACTTGGAATACTACAGTGTCGAATAGTAACCCTAGCCATAGACGAGCATGATTGCTGACTCTCTATCTAGCTGAGCTCGGCTATTATGAGTAAGTTTGTTATGATGGTCTAGGACAAGGAGTGTAATGGCTCCAGTAGCAAGTGGCAAGGTTCACTATAGTGGTCGTAATTTGACCCCACATTAAACCCTAACCCTTGTGTTTGGGGGGGATCAGGCTAGGGATAGTGGTGGGCTAAGATAAGGGGCTTCTGCATGCAACAAATTAGTTCCTTCAACCAGAGCATTTTGAGCCATGGCGAGCCGTCGAGGAGGGCCCAAGCACCAAGGAATTAAGGTCTCAAAGCCTTAATTCCTAGGGCTGTGCTCTTTGTTGAATGACATAGACGTGCAGTGTCACAGTTTGACTCTGAACCGTGCGTCATTTTCCGATCTAAGAATGAACCGGTTAGTTCAGCTATCTCTATATTACATTGCAAAGGATAAAAGCTAAATATGCTGTTTATATTCCATTTTCAATTTAATTAAACTTAGTTAATAAATTCCAAAGAAATTTCATAAATAACTATTAAATATATATATTTATACCAAAATGATTAAAAAAATGTGTTGAAGAAACCAGTAGTAAGATCAAATCAATTCAGCAGAGAATTCGTTCAGCTCAAGATCATCAGAGCAAGTATCATGATTCTCATCACCATCTCCTAGAATTCAATGTGGGAGATTCTGGTTATCTAAAGGTCAATCCAATGAAGGGTGTCTTTAGATTTGGCGTAGCTGGGAAACTCAGTCCCCGCTATGTTGGACCTTTTAAGGTTTTGCCAAAGTAGGATCATCTGCCTACCAGTTAAATCTTCCTGATAGCTTTGCAGCGTTCACAGCGTATTTCAACTATCATCATTGAGGACATATCTCACAGAGCCTTCTCAGCTCGTTCAACTCCCAGCAGTAGAGGAGCAACCTGACCTTTCTTATGCTGAAGAACCTATTAGAATCTTAGCTCGTGATCAGAAGCATCTAAGGAATCGTTCAATTCCTATGGTCAAAACTCAGTGGAAAAACTGAACCTTGGAAGAATTTACTTGGGAGAAAGAGGTGGATATGCGAAATAAATATCCACAGCTCTTTGCAAACCCAGGTATTGCCCTTCTCTTTTCCATCTTCTGCATTTTTAGATTTGTTAAAGCATAGTAGAATTTTCTTCACTTAGGTGATGTCGGGGACGACATCGTTCTTAAGCGGGGGAGTCTGTAACAATCCTAATTGTTACCCTAGCTAAATTTGGATTAATTTAAGCCAAACCAAGCTTTAATTTTGATTCTACTAGACTCAATGGGTCATTTAAACCTAACCCTAGAAGTTTGAAATCAATCGAAGCTAAATTGGAAATTTTGATATTTTTGGCTATTTTTAAGCCTTAGAAAATACCTAAATTAAATTGATCTCCAAATCCAAATTTGATTTCATTTTTGAGTTCCCTAACCCCAAATTAGTCAATAGTGAATTTTTCAAAATTTTTGAAGCTCATTTTGTCCTAAATTGGGTTTAGAACATTTAAGAATAATTATATATTATTTAATTGGTTTTATTTTATTTAAATTAAATGTTTAATTAATTTTTAATCAGCGGGATTCGCTATCGGGACCGCGGCAAATCCGCCGCGGGGTCCCGACAGCGGCGCATAGGTAGACGCCCCTCGATGCAATAGCACGCATCTTAGCGCTTGCGATCCAACGGCTCACATACCGCGCGCTATGATCGAATCTTACCCGCCCGATCAGTATTTGGCATCCGACGCCCGAGATCTCTTCCGCGATTTTGTTAATTAGGAGTCGCATCAGACCATCGATCCGCAACGATCTCGTGATCAGACGATGGTGACGATCCCGCCACTATGGATCATCGTTTCTGCTCGGTCGAAGGCCCGACAGGGAATTTTCGCTCGTACCGTGCCACGCCAGCATTTTTAGACTCTTAGAACTAACTTTGGACATTTAATTTTCTTAATCATCTCTTAATTACCCTAATTAAGGGTTGGTGAATTAAACCCTAAATTAATCTTTGAATTTGGGTAAGTTAGTTCCTAGTGATATAGTAAGTCTACTTGAACCTAAGGGTGAGGTTGGATTGCCCTAAAGTGCCCTAATTTCACTAATCACCCTAATTGGCTTAAATAAGTGATTAGTGATAATTAAGCTTAATTAGGTTATCAAAACCTAAGGTCAGTGTGTTTCCCACTTTAGTGATCAATATGAAACACATCAAAATAGATTAGATTTAATTGGGATAACTAAACCCTAAAATACCAATTTTAGCCTTAAGAGGGCATTTTGGTCATTTTGACCAAAATGTGCTTAAGTGCCCCTTAAACCTTGGAAAACTCAGTAAAATACCCTTGGTTAGATTATTAATGTTCTACTAAACTCTTAGACTAATAATGTTGATCATGTGGAAGTTTATTTAAGAAATCTTCAATTAGCCCTAATTAAGATACTTAGACCCTAAGTGAACCTAAAAAAGTCACTTAGCTCTAATAATTGAATCTAATAATTTTAGATGTTAAATTTCAGTTTAATAAGCTCAACTAAGTTAACTTATGAGCTTAAATTCTAAAAAAAACACATTTAGGAAATTCTAAGTTAGAAAATTAGTTCAGTCTAAAGTGATCAAATCTTAGATCCTAGACTTTAGATCTTCTAATTGAATTAAACTATCTCCAATTGAATTTCTTTGAATAATTTATTGTTTAACCTTTTGAAGCCTTCCATACAGGTATAGGGTGATTTAATCTATAAGATAATGAAATTATCTTAAAGGTTGAATATAGATCTTAGATTCTCAAGTTCTTAATTGATTATTTTATCTTATGATCAGTAGAATAACCTTTCACTAAGTTCTTAGTTCCTGGATCTTTCAGCTTGTAGGATTCTTTATCCTTATCTTAGGGATAGAGTGTGAACGCTAGATCCTAGTCAGGACACCACCATAGATTTAGGATTTGAACACCAAAGTGGGGTTTAAGTCCAAAATCCTTAAACCTTGATTTACTTAATCAAGATTTGGGTGAGAGAGTAAAATATTAATGAATTAGGTCATTGATTTATTTAAATAAACCTTATAGTTATCACATGATTTTGGATTAGGACTTGTTAAGTTCTAATATTAACTTTAAGGACATAAATCTGAGATTTTACTCGATAGCTGGATATTGGAGATCCTAAACTTGTATATTCTCAGAATAGTTGGATTGGATAATTAGACAATAGCAGATATCACATAAGTTTAGATTGAGTCTCTTGCTTACTTTGACTAGATTTGCTTTGCACACCTTGGATAGTGAACCTTATTCCATGAGCATAATAGGGGAACTTAGGATATGGATGATACATCCTAAGTTAGTAATTGAATTGAATGTCATTCAGTTCTTGCCTTACTTGTAGTTGGTAGAATATGTCCTAGTATAGTCTGCCTCTTCAGTAATAGTATTATGTAGAACTGACCCAGGCCTAGAGGATTGGGATGGCCTATTGGCTGGGTATTGATTGATATTTCCATATTGGGGGCCATGGATGGCCTATTGGCTAGTATGACAGTACTATGTCCTAGGCTTATTGCTACTTTATCTAGATTGTTCAGTTTTATTTTCTGTTTTGCTTTGCCACATGCTTTAGTGGCCTTACTTTCAGTACTTGCCTTGCTTTTGCTACATGTCTCAATGGCCCTTTTCTTTTCTTTTGTATCAATTAGCATGTTGTTTGTATACTCTTATGGCTTACATATGTATATTGGCATGTTTTAGATGCTAGAATTGTCTGTTTATTTCAGTATTCATGTCTTTTATATACTCAGCATGTGTTAATATGATCATCAGCATGATAGGTTCAGAATTTGTATTATAGTTGCTGTTGCTTTTACCTTTAGCATCATCTTCTCTATTTAGTATTGTATGTTACTTTTCATACTAATTGTTGGCTATAAATGGATAGTTTATAGTTACCCATTTCTTTTATAGCTTGTCCATTATTGATTGCATGTTTAGAAAATTTAAATGTGATATCTTTGAAATAATCAGTTCATTAAAATAGCCCAAAATATATTTAGATAATTGTCTAACTGTAACCTTTTTGTTTTGTTGGCTGGGGCCCTGGCATTTATGTTACCGACAAATGTCAAATTTAGACTTGTTCGTGGGCAGTGCTGCAGGAGAGGAGCCAGTTCAGGAGGAGGACCTTGCTGTTGCAGATTAGATAATTCTATATTTCTTTTCAGTGAGATTGAGAGACCTTTGTATTTTCTTTTAAAATTTAGTTGTAATAATTAATTCTGGATGTTTTTAATTTTTGCATTGTGACGAGTTACTATATTGTCTTCTTTTCTTTTCTACTATGTTGTGCTTGTGGATGTTACTACTCGCGTATTGCTTCCGCCACTTTGATATCTGTATGTATATTGATGAATGTTATAGTATTCTGGTGACAGATTCTTAGCAATAGTTGGAGCTATGGAGCACCATACTTCCTATTGCCAGTATGGGGGCCCCATAATTGTGCTAGTCCTTCTTCTCAATGGGTGTTGCCCTCTTCTCCTCCTTGGGTTCAAAAGTTCTCATCAATATTTTCTTTTTCCAAAAATAGAAATCAAAATGCTTCTTTTGTCTTTAATCCTTGTTTTTATAATCCTCAATTCAACCTTTTTTCTCTTAAGCTGCCATCATTATCCCCCTTTGAAACTTAGGTTTGCATTTAATAATATTCTCTTTTTTCTCTTGGAAATGAGAGGATTTAATGTTATGCATTAAATCAAGGTGTTATTTAGTGTTATGCATTAAATCAGGGTGTTGGAAAATAGGGATTTTCAAATAGTTTTGGTTGTCCTAATGTTGTCTTGGAGTAGATTTCCATACAGTATTTTTCGGGTGCTACGGTATAATACAATGCTTGGTTTTCACTAGTTGGGCGCTATGGAGCACTTAGTGCCTAGCTCTCGAGAAGTCGGACACTATGGCATCCTGTAGTGCCTGGCTCTCAGAAATTTGGGCGCTGTGGTGCACTTTAGCGCTTGGCTCTTAAGAATTTGGTTGATACGGTGTGCTGTAGCGCCTGATTTCTGGAAATTGGTCGCTACAGCACGCCGTAGCGCCTGGCTGTTGAAAAATTAAGCACTGTGGTGCATTGTAGCACATGAATCTTGTGAAATTGGCATCTATGGGGTGCTATAACATCTGGCTTTTTGGAAATTGCCCGCTATAGCATGCTGTAGTGCCCGTCTCTTGGGAAACCTAATGACAACAAAGAGCTCAGAGCCACACCACATGGAAATTTTCATTATGAATAAGATAATTATAGAGTTACAGAGAGCTTCATCTTCACAAGAATAAGAAGGATCTACTACATACACAGCTTCCCAATCAACTTCTTCTTCTTTAAGAAACACTGACTCTCACTCTAGGTTAAAGGAGAGGAGTAGCAGCCACCACCGGATTAGGGTGGATCTCCTCTATACATGCCTTAGAAAATATCTCCATAATATTATCTAAAATACTTAGGCACTATTCGAGCACCAAATGGTCCAAAATACCCCTCAAAGCACTTAAGGTAGTGCCTAAATTCATAGCAAAAGCCCGTCTGGCGCTAAGATGCACCGTAACACCCCAGTCTCGATTTGCAAGGTGGGTGCGCTGTAGCACCTCAGTCTTGAGCTACCTGGTGACAAGGCATGTTACAATGCCCCAGTCTCAAGTTGCATGGTGCCATGATGCGCTACAGTGCCCCAGTCTTTAGCTGTGGGGCCCCAAGACATGCTACAGCGCACCACGGCACGCTGCGGTGCCTTAAAGTTGTCCAACTTGTCTTGGAACACCTCAGGACCTCGTGAAAACTCATCAGAGCTCCACTAGCACCTCCATGATAATTTGAATGGTATTCGAATCCCAACATTGGTCATGTACTTTAAATTGAATAACGCTCCATCCATATTTATGGATCTGATGTAGCAAATCTTGAAACCCTATCTTGATGAATTTTTCATCATATTCAAAGATGATATCTTAATCTATTCAAAATTTAAAGTCAATCATGAGAAGCATCTCAGAGTTGTCTTAGAGCTGTTAAGGAGTAATAAGTTGTTCACCAAGTTCTCAAAGTATGAATTTTGGTTGAATTCTAAGGCATTCCTAATCCATATTATTGATGCTGAAGGGATTATAGTAAATCAAAAAAAGATTAGTATTTTTTAAAAGTGGATCTAACCAAAATATGTGACAAAAATTTGAAATTTTCTGGGTTTAGCTAGTATTACAGAATATTTGGGCATGAATTTTCTCAAATACCCGCATCTCAAACTAGACCGATTAGAAAGAAAATTCCTTTTATTTGAAGCCCCAAATGTGAAGAAGCCTACCAGAAGTTGAAGCAAATGTTAACTTCTGCACTAATGTTAGTCTACTTCAAGAGGGAATACATTTTCAGGTCTACACAGATGCTTCTAAGGTTGAACTAGGGTATGTTCGAATACATCATAGAAATTTTGGATACACTGTTCATTCTAAAATCAGTAAAATGTGGCATTGTGTGGTGGGGTCAATTTGACCTTATTGAGCTCATCGGGCTCAACGTAACTTGGAATACTACAGTGTCGAATAGTAACCCTAGCCATAGACGAGCATGATTACTGACTCTCTATCTAGTTGAGCTTGGCTATTATGAGTAAGTTTGTTATGATGGTCTAGGACAAGGAGTGTAATGGCTCCAGTAGCAAGTGGCAAGGTTCACTATAGTGGTCGTAATTTGACCCCACATTAAACCCTAACCCTTGTGTTTGGGGGGGATCAGGCTAGGGATAGTGGTGGGCTAAGATAAGGGGCTTCTGCATGCAGCAAATTAGTTCCTTCAACCAGAGCATTTTGAGCCATGGCGAGCCGTCGAGGAGGGCCCAAGCACCAAGGAATTAAGGTCTCAAAGCCTTAATTCCTAGGGCTGTGCTCTTTGTTGAATGACATAGACGTACAGTGTCACAGTTTGACTCTGAACCGTGCGTCATTTTCCGATCTAAGAATGAACCGGTTAGTTCAGCTATCTCTATATTACATTGCAAAGGATAAAAGCTAAATATGCTGTTTATATTCCATTTTCAATTTAATTAAACTTAGTTAATAAATTCCAAAGAAATTTCATAAATAACTATTAAATATATATATTTATACCAAAATGATTAAAAAAATGTGTAGAACAATAATGTAATATTTAATTTTAATTTTAACTATTATTTTTGTTAACGACCTCCTAAATGTCATTAAGTGCAATTATGACCTAATATAGCCATTTAAAGTTCAAATTGACCCTACTTACTGTCATTGCGCTCCTTATACTATAGAGAATCTATAGGCACTGATTTCATCGCATTTGGTCATCAAATGGTGAATATAAATTGTTAGAGCCTAATTAAATTAATATTTTTATCAAAATTTAGGGTTTTTCTTATTTAGTCACTCTAAACTCTAGGATAATGTAGATGAACCTAGATTATGACATGATTAAACCTTAGAGTATTGTTTTGATAAGATAACACTTAAATTAGCCTAGTATAGGTTTAAACCTTGCTTACTTAAGGTTGAACCTCAACCATTAAGAGGGAAAGAGATGTGAGAACCCATGACTTAATCTAATCAATTAACTAGAATTGTGATAGTTTCTAAAATTTAAGTAGGATTAGAGTTGCTAGTTTCCCATAACCAGTCCCCATTAACTCTATATCTAACTTAAAGAAGATTTAAGAGATTAGGTTAAACCTAGTATAAAACCCTTCCTTCCTTAGATTTAAGAATGATTTAGCCTATTTTGGTATATTAGAAGGTGAGTATAGTGATTGTACTGAGATCATTAGAAGCACAATCCAATTACCTAACATTAAGCTTTCATTGGGAAGAATAGAACTTAGGGAAAGAAATATTAGTAAACTCCTTATCTTTAGAACCCTTAGTGGAATGTTAATAGTTAGTCAGTAACTTAGGTTCTAAAGTATGAAAGACCCTTACCCTAGTGATCATACTATATTTAAGATAGATTAGAATCTCTAATAAATCTTTTGGGATACGAATCTTAGCAGAAGTTTTAACCTAGTAGCTTAAGAAAGAAAATATAGTAGCATGTAGGCATTAAATGTAGGATAGATATAATTAAACTTTATAATTTTCTTTATTTAAATTTATACTTCAAAAATATTGCTTTTTAATAATAATAATAATAATATATATAGTCAATTAACTTAGAGAATGATAATATCTAAGTCAATTAGCAGCTTGATTAGCCTCAATTATTAGGGTAGTTAACTTGATTAAACAATAATAGATATCACATGATTTATAATTAGTTTTGAAATCCTTGAATGCTGCATTACATTGAGATTATATCCTAATACATTCATTAAGAGATTGTGCATAAATAAGACTTTAAAATATTTTATGTAAGGTTTTCATGATGTGGATATTTGAGCTAGGAGAGGCTATGGAGTGATTTGGAGACCACATATATCTTAGAGGTGGAGTGTTTATATTTTGGGAGACCCTACCAATTTTGGTTAAGCATATGTGCTTAACTCCTCATTTGATCTATAACGTGTCTGCAGAACAAAACTTAAATAAGATAAATAACTTCAAAAATATATTTTTCACAATCTTTTTGATTGTGAATGGCTTACCATAGTCTTATGACTATGCTTTACTCAATTCTTGAGACTGAAATTTACCTTACTTTACCTCCTCCTGCTTTGTATTGTACTTTACAGTTTACTTTCAACTTCTCAGCAGTGTATGTTATTTATGAATTGCTTATATTTTCTTTACATTGCTTTACTTTTACTTTTACTTAGCATACATTCTTGTAGGACATATATATGTTTCCTTCATTCTTCATATGCACACTAGTATTTTAGATGTGTAGTTGCTTTTCTTGTTTCTTCTTTATATATCTTATGCAAGCTAGGGCTGCCCACTGTAAGTACTTTTACTCCTTATTCATTTACTTTTTAGTCTCTTACATTCTTAGTACATACTTCCTTTTATTGATATGTGCACCATTTTATTATAATTATAAATGGTTAATGTGATATCTGATCAACTTAAATAAATAAAACTTAGTAAAACCTTAAAATGTACTTATACTTTTTATGTTTAATTACTTTTGTTTTATTATTACTGTGTCCAACAGTATTAAAACAAAATATGATATATTAAGAGCCTGGAGTGGAGCTGGGACCTAAGGCAGATCCTGACCTTCAGAAGCAACTGTAAAGACTTAACATTTTTCCTTGCTTTTCTACAAGTATGAGAGCTTTATATCATTTTAAACTGTTTTATAATAACTATAACTTTGGATCTTCTTGCTTTTCTTTTTTGTGATGAATGCCTTTTCTTTCATTCACTCTATATGATTTGGATGATATATATAATTGTATACATTGCTTTTTTACTGCTTAATTTCCTTATCTTAAAAAGATTCTTAGCCACATAGTGCTTAATAGTGAGTTAATTTTCTACTGATTCAGTAGATACTTGGTAACCCCTAGTGTAGGGTTAATGTATTCCTAACTTAGCACCAGGATGTTATAGCCTACCCGTTGGCTGTAAGGTGCGTGCACAATCAACCCGATCTGATGAACCTGTATGATGAATGCATTTCTAATTACTAACTTTTTAATTTTATGCATAAGTCTTTTATGTTATTCAACAAGGAATGTGGATCAAAGAAATGTAATAATATGGATGTTATGTTAAAGCAATTAATTGAAATTTGTGATATTCATTATTATCTAGTTCCCTTTATGTAACTATTCCAAAATCTAAAGGCTCATGATAATTCATTATCCTACTATCTTGTACATTTTTGATTAATTGATCTAAGTTAATGCCAAGACTTAAATAGTATTAACCTAAAACTCTAATAAATCCACAAATTTATTTATTGAATTTTCTCATCTAATTATTCTTTTATTTTGTCTATTATGACTAACTAAGTATACTTAGGATGCACTTTATATTAAGGATATTTTACTCCAAGAATTGTAATTATGTTCTTAAATTCTAAGTTATAAGCAAAATTTTTAATTTAGATATTTACTTAGATAAACCAAGCCTAAATTTTGAATTGAATTAAGACTCATCAATTTTACTTATGCTTGAATTAGGTAGTCATAAGACTCCAATTTGCTAAATATATTGATTTAAGGGATTCTAAGGATAATTGCGAGTCTAAAGTTGTAATTTGATAGTTTTCTAGAATTGGGATTAAAGTATCAATATTTTAAGAGCAAAAATTAACACTGTGAATTAGGCATACAATCCTCTACATTTCTACCAGCACTTGATCCTTAGTATCTAAGGTGTCAATTGACACCTAAAACATCAGCTTTGTGTCTATAGATACTAATATATACTAATCATGGTTATTCCAACTTAGAAGGTGATTATTGAAACTAATCATTAAATCATAATTTTGTATTTTGTATTTATCTTATTTTTCTGAACAAAATGATATATAATTTCATATATATATTGAATTTATATACATCAAATTATATCATTAACACATTCTATTTTAGTTTCCAAAAGTGTTAATTTAATTTAATTAATCATGTTGTTTATTTAAAATAGAACATTCTCAAAATTTTCTATTTCTGATGTGAGTTAGCACGTGGGTCGAAAGAAACCCGACGAATCAAGAAATATTCAGGGAATATTTTGCCTGTTGAAACCACATGGGTCGCAGGTCGACCATTGTAACAACCCTAGGTTGTTACATAGTCTAATCTTAGCTTCATCGCATCTTAATTCTATTGTGTTTATCATGTCATTAGAACCTACCCTGAAATTTTGGGCTCAATCGGGCTTCAGTAGGCTAAATTGGCAATTTTGCCAAATTTGGAACCCTATATTATAACTAAAATAATTTGATTTCTAAATATATTTCTGACTTCAATTTTGAGTTCCTCACCCCCAAATTAGCTAGGGGTTCAAGTTTGAGAATTTTTGGAGGTCATTTAAGCCATAATTAAAATTTATTTTAAATAAGGAAAATTGCATTGAAGGGTTTCAAACAATTTAAAATTGCACTTTTAACCTCCAATGGTCGCCAACCGTCTGGGATCTGCTGTGCGGACTGCGAGCGATCTGCGTCAGAGCCCAGGTTCAGCGACAGCTGATTCCTACCTCATTTGGCTATCGCTCCCACATATCAGATGGCTTATGTTTAATCATGCCATGGCTGTGACTGAGCATTGGATCACGCCTGTCGATCCTACGACTCGAATCACTCCCGCATCTAGTCATTAGGATTCGATCAATCGGAGCCGTTCTGCAATTTTGATCGATCGATCAGATGGACACCCTAGCATCCACAACTATGAACTTTTTCGCCAGCGAGCCCCATCCCCGACAAAAGAAGTCTATCGTACCCCAGTAGCAGGACCTATCCCCCACTCTTTCCATTCACATCAGCGAGCCACTGGCACACTCTTTAAGGTGGATAAGCGCCATGATTGGGCCCCCAAGCCCAGTTATCCCCATTTGGGAATTTGAAAGCTAGGTCTCGACTCAGGCTCTCAGGTCAGGCCATGCCCTCATCTGCGCTTCATTAGACCCTTGAGGCTATTTATAGCCTCAAGAATTATAGAGTGAGCTTTTTTCTCATAGTGTGAACCCAATTTTCAATTTCCTCAATTCTCGTCCTCAATTTTCCCATGTGCTCTCCTGACGATCTCGAACACTAATTTGCTGAATCAGAGGGGGTGACTTGGAGTTTAAGTCCCCTAGCTAGCTCGTAAAGTTCAACCAGCTTCTGATTCCTCTTCTTTCACTCAGGCCATTACAAACCGACAAACCTGATACTCCCATACCCTACTGTGAGATGTGTGAGCTCACAGAACCTTCTAGTTCAACTTAATTTATTTCTTCGATTAATGCTTGCGATATAGGGTTAATTAGGATTAGTCTTGAGCCATCAAGAAGCCGATGGAGGCCCAAATGTGCCGAGCACTGTCTAGACTAGCTGTGGCTTGGTGATGGTGTGATCGCCATTTCACAGGGTAATTGGCATTCGATTGGTTGATACTGCTGGGCTAGTTTGGGACGAGCGAGATCTCTAGCACCCCACTAGAGCCATCACAGTGACATACAGTGCAGGGCTCAAGTAAGGACCCGCCAACCCGGCCATGTCCGAGCCCAAATAGCTTAGGGCTTAGCTCCATGGTGTGCTGATGATGGTGTCGGGATCAAAAGACAACCCTCTAGAGGTCTCCGTGGAGAGAATTACTTCCCCACATTAAACCCTAGAGGTCCTTATGATTAGGTTTGGGGGAATTAGACCCCTGGTTTCCAGGTCATCCCAGTTAAATGTTGTAATCATTTGGAGGCGTCGACATTGGCTATAGCTCAATAATTGAGTGATTAGGATCACCCCTAATCGCTGCATATTGGGATGAAGGCATGGAGGAGGTGCAAATTGTCCAATCGGGTCCGACCCTGACCCACGCCTTTTCAATTTTGAGAGATCCCTATTTTAATTAAATTCAATTTTTTGTATTTAATTTTCTTAAGGAAATTAAATCATAAAATGTTAAATTTCATTTATTAAAATAAAAAGCATTTCAATTAAATTATTGGAATAATCTTGTCAATTTAAATCCAAATTATATGAATTTATATATCATATTGATCGAAAAAATACAAGGAATATTAATCTGTAAAGACAATTCAGTTTCAAAGATTTATTTTCTTAATTTTACCCAATTAATCTAATGGCTTAATTAGTGAATATTACCATACTCAAATTTTCAAATGCCATGTTTAATGTTTCGAATTGTACATTATGGCATGTAAAGTTTATTTCCAGCATTTGATTTAATTGTACATTTTTTGTACATTATGCCATGTTTAATGTTTCCAAATGCTAGCACTGACAACAGGAGCTACTGGGCCCTTCGGGAAGATTGGGGACAACGATCCACAGTGGGAAGGGGACTTGGGACCATCTGAAGCGATGGACATTGGGAATAAACAGTAGATGATGTGATCAGAATAACAGACGAGTGGGGATGGATCAGTCGTTGGATCATAAGTAGGATCCCACGGCTGACAGACGATCACAGCACAGAACGCGGGGACTGTCTGATGGAGCGTTGAGATCAGCGCATAAGATTCTAGAGGGTGCCTAAACTGAAATGCTGTCGGGACCCCGCTGCGGATCCGTCGCGGTCCCAACAATGGATCCCGACCATTGGTGGGTATAAGTGCAAATTGAATTTGTTTGGAGCCCCAAAGTGCAATTAACCCAATTTAATTAAAATTGAATTATGGCTTAAATAATCTCCAAATTGCACCAAATTTTCACCCCTAGCTAATTTGGGGTTGAGGAATTCAAATATGCAATCAGAATTTAATTCTGAGATCAAAATATTTTAGGTCTAAGTTGGGGCATCTAGATTGATCAAAATGCAATTATGGACTTAAGGGAATCCAATTGACTTCAAATTTTCAAAGATAGGCTTAGTTTGATATCCTAAAAGTAATGCAATTAAAATTAAGGATTACTTAGATTATATATTAGCAAGGTAAGAACTTAGGGTTGTTACAGACTCCCCCACTTAAGAATGGTGTCGTCCTTAACATCATCTCAAGAGAGAAGACAAACATGAAGAAATTTAAGGAATAGAATAAAATTAAAAAGGTTAATGAGTACCTAGATTTTTCAAAAAGACTAGGATACATTCTTCTCATATCTGCCTCTTTCTCCCAAGTATATTCTTCTAAAGAGCAATTCCTCCACTGAACCTTTATCATTGGGATTGAGCGATTCCTCAGCTACTTTTGATCCTGAGCTAAGATCTTAATCGGCACTTCCGCATAAGAAAGATCCGGCTAGAGAGATACCGCTGGAAGTTGAATCAAGTGAGATGGGTTGTGAAGACATCTTCGCAGAGAGGAGATGTGGAATACATTATGGACTGCAGAGAAATCTTCAGGAAGCTGTAATTGATAAGCTGCAAAATCAATCTTTTCTAGGATTTCGAATGGTCCAACGTAGCGGGGACTTAGCTTCCCGACTCTGGGATACATGCCTTTCATCAGACTGGCTTTAAGATACACAAAGTTTTCAACATCGAATTCTAATGTACGATGATGAGCATCATGATACTTGCACTAGCGATCTTGAGCTGCTTTGATCCTTTGTTGGATCAGTTGAATCTTACGATTTGTTTCTTCAACTAATTCTGACCCATATAGTTGAATATTGCATGTTTCATACCATGCTAAAGGAGTACTGCATTTCCTGCCCTACAGAGCTTCATATGGAGCCATGCTGATACTTGCCTGAAAATAGTTGGTATATGCAAATTCTACAAGAGGAATATGGTCTTCCCAGAAACCTCCAAAATCCAGAATACAGTGATGAAGAAGATCTTTCAAGACTTGATTTACTCATTCCATTTGACCATCTATTTGAGGATGAAAAGAGGTGCTCATGATTAGAGTAGTTCCCAAGTCTTGATGCACTGCTTGCCAAAATTTAGAAATGGCTATCTCTATTAGATACGATAGATCTGGGAATTCCATGGAGTCTGATAATTTCCTTGATATACAACTTTGCTAATTTCTCCACAAAATCAGTTTGACACATAAGGATAAAATGTGTTGATTTGGTCAGTTGATCAATAATGACCCAGATTGAATCAGCACTGGATCTTGATTTAGGTAAACCCATAACAAAATCCATAGATATATTGAACCATTTTCATTCCAGAATTACTAGAGGATGAAGAAGTCCTCCAGGCTTTTGGTGTTCAATTTTAACTAAGTTACAAGCATGACCCTTTGCTATAAATTCAGCCACACTCTTCTTCATTCCAGGCCACCAGAATGATTTCTTCAGATCTTGATATATCTTGGTACTGCCAGGATGTACTTGGTCGCCAGAGTTGTGACCTTCCACTAAAATTTCTTGATGCATGAATTTGGGATTCCATAGTCAATCTCCTTGATAGATTACATTACCTCGAAGCTGAAGAGCAAAGCGACGTCCACTTTCGATGTCTGCTTTAACTTCAAATAGTCTTCATCCTTGGTTTGGGAGATGGAGACATCACGATGAAATGTGGGTTCAGCTGAACTCATGGATATCAGTGTGCTTAGCATAGCACCATGTAATAGCCTGATTTTGAGCTTTCGAAATTCGTCTTCTAGAGAACTAGATATGATTATAGAAGATATAGTAGCGTGATGACTGAGTGCATCTGCTATGACGTTCGCCTTTCATGGATGATATTGGATGCTTAAATCATAATCACTTATTACCTCAAGCCATCTTCGCTGTCAACAGCTTAGCTCACGCTGGGTGAAGATGTACTTTAAGCTCTGATGATGAGTGAATATGGAACACTGGACGTCATAAAGATAATGACGCCAGATATTTAGAGCAAAAATGATGGCTGCTAATTCGAGATCATGAACATGATAGTTCTTCTTATGTGGTTTTAACTGATGAGATACATAGGTTATAACTTCTCCTTCCTGTATCAGCACTCATCCTAAACCTATGCCAGATGTATCGATATAGGATTGGTAGTTGAGGCCTTCCTTAGGTAAGGCTAGAACTGGAGTAGAGGAAAGAGCATTTTTTAATGAATGAAATGCTTTCTCACATTCTGGACTCCAAATAAATTGTACTGCTTTCTACGTCAATTTTATGAGAGGAGACACAATTTGTGAGAAACCCTTAAAAAATATTCTATAATAATCTGCTAGGCCTAGAAAACTTCTGATATCGATCACAGATTTTGGATGTGACTAATCTTGAACTGCGCTTACTTTATTTTGATCGACTCCGATTCCTTGAGAGTCGACGACATGGCCCAGAAAAGTGACTGAGTCAAGCCAAAATTTGCATTTGGAATACTTAGCATATAGCTCATGACTTTGGAGCTCTTCTGGTACTAATTGCAGATGGTTCTCATGATCTGTTTTACTTTTTGAATAAATCAGAATATCATCGATGAAGATGATGAAAAATTTATCTAAATATTCTTTCAACATGCGGTGCATTAAATCCATAAAAATAGATGGCACATTTTTTAAGCCAAAGGACATTACTAAATATTCATAATGTCCATAGCGGGTTCTAAATGTCGTTTTCTCCACATCTGGATCTTTAACTCGCAATTGATGATATCCCGATTGCAAGTCTATCTTTGAGAAGACCATAGCTCCAGATAATTGATCGAATAGATCATCGATACGAGGTAGAGAATACTTGTTCTTGATGGTTACCTTATTTAATTCCCTATAATCGATGCACATTCTCATTGATCCATCTTTCTTCTTTACGAACAAAACTGGCGCTCCGCAAGGAGATGAACTTGGATGAATAAGACCTTTTTCCAATAGTTATTGAAGTTGTTTGTTCAATTCTTGGAGTTCTTTTGGTGCCATGCAATACAGAACTTTTAAAAGCGGTTGAGTTCCGGGAATTAATTCAATTGCAAACTCTACATCTCTAACTGGAGGAAGACCGGGTAGGTCTTCAGTGAAAACATCAGGAAATTCACGAACTTTATGGTTCTCCGAAATGGGCACGACTCCTTTCTTCTCTCCCAACATCGTTACGAGATACACATCACACCCCTTCCTGACTATCCTTTCTACTATCATTGCATTGATCAACGATGCTTGGGTGCTAAATCTTCCCATGATTGATTTTGATTTACTTCCACTGCCCAAAGTTAATTTCTTCTTTTGGAAATTAATTGAAGCACCATGCTGGCTTAACCAATTCATGCTTAAGATTATATCAAAGTTTGTGATTCACAATACAATTAACTTAGCCCCATAGTTATGTTCCCCAATAGGAATATCTATGTTGCAGAATTGTTGAGACTGTATAGGGCTCCGAAAGGTAACCTGATGCTCAACGAGCTGGCTAATCGATAGGTTGGTAACTTAAGAGTCTTAGCCCAATTTTTCGATACGAAGGAATGACTCGCTCCCTTATCTAAAAGGATGTTACAAGATTTGTTGTTTATTGATAAGGTGCCTATGATTACAGTAACTTAATAAGAATAGCTACTCAAATATTTAAAATACTGAAATAGTAAAGATTGATTACTGAAACAGTGAGAACTGAATACAAATTAATTTAAGGCGTACCTGACACCACATCGTTAACCTCAGGAGCAAAGGCAGTAGTTAATATATATATACCCTAGCGGGTGCTGAGGGTTGTTTGTTCTGGGGCCTTTGACCCTAACGATCATGATTTGGCCTTTGGGCTGGTACAATTTCCTTTGAGTTTGAAGTTTGAACCAGCATTATAGCAGGAGCAGGCTCTCTACTATTCCTTGGTTGTGCACGAAATGCTTGCTTATGACTTGATGAGCACTCTATCGATTGTGTTCTTCTCATTGCATTCGAAATAGTTATGGCCTTTACGACCACAAGTAAAATATACACCACCAAAGTGGTAGCATTTTCCGTACAGATGCATTCATTTGCATTCAAAATTTTGAGGTTGGGTTTGTGTAGTTTCCATGTTATAGACTTTTGCCACCTTATGATGGCCAAAATGTTCCTTCTTCGTCTCCATTACTATTACCTTCCTTTTCCGATCCAGTAGACCTTGGAATCCTTCTTGTAGATGGGTAGCCTCGATTAATTTAGTCAGAGTCTTGATCTGACGAGATACTAAGTGGGCTTTAATAGAGTCTCTCAGACCCTTCAGGAAATGGTGGCATATAGATGCTTCTGTTCTAACTAGATCTGGAACAAAACATGACAGTCTCCAAAATTCCTGCTCGTAGTTGAACACTGAATTGTTTCCTTGAGTGAGATGGAGGAGTTCATCCTCTAGAATTGCTTGAGCTGATGCCGATATGAATGCTTCACGGAACGCTTCCAAGAATATATCCCAAGGATTGTCCTCTACTTCATAATTAGCAAACCTGTTATTCCGCTCGTTCTCCCACCAATACTCATCTTCTTCTTGAAATAGATGAGTTACTAGGCAGATGGATTCAGAGTTAAGGCACTTGATACTGGCCAAGTTCTTCTCGGCCATCTTAAGCCAGTTCACCGTGTCCATTGGATTCAACGCCCCATTGAACATAGGAGTTCAAAGACGAAGGAAACTGTGTAGGATTTTGTCATCCGTATAGTGTGAAGATGATGAGAATCCTAATGGGGGTGCAGCTTGTTGTCTAACCAAGAGGATAAGAGTACATGTCTCTTGCACCTGTTGCGCATTGCTATCTATTAAGGCCTTCAATAAACTGGCCATAGGGTTGGACTCCTCAGGTCCACCTGATGATGTGACCGTATTCTTAATTGGAGTAGGAGCAGATGGAGAGCTAGGATTTATGACTGCAATTATAAGTATGAACTTTAGAAACATAAATTTTTACTATAACTTCATCCATTCATTTCTTTCTCAAAAGAGAAGATACATGGGTCCACAAAACACATAACTGAGATGAAAGAAAATGACATAATACGATCTCAAAAATCTTGTTACAATATTCTATTCAAAAGGTAGCACAAAAGTCATCCTATGTGACTATGTGGCTCCTCTGAGCTTATCTCCTATATAACCAATACCACTAACGACTCGCTGATCCCCTCAGTATGATCTCTATAATCTCTAGATGATACTCCTCTGGACAAGCTGTCTCTCGAAGTGTGGTAGTAACGCGGTCCAATCATCCTTTGGCGAGTGCTGAAAGACTAGTGCCTCCAAAGGATGAATTGATAAGGATATTATCTAGCACCTCAACTCCTCGAGGTGACACTCCATCGATGACCCTTCCATAGATCTGGCCATCTCAAAGGTCATCTATCTAGTAGTCATCAAACCTCCTAAGGTAGAACCAAAATGCTGACTACGAGTAATCCATCCCTAGAATAACTCAATTTATAAGTATTTCATTTTATCATTATTTTCAAGTTCGTTCAGATCCTAAGATGTCAGTTTTGATATTAAGAATATGCATAGTTTCAATAAAGTTATTATGTGCATTAGATTTCTAAGGTGCATTATTCTAGACATAATCAATCCTTTCCTTTCTGAGGTAACTTAATGAACATTTGGATGTTTGCTTTTCATCATACTTAGTAACTTGTGATCTTAACCTGATGCAGAGGATAGATCATAAAGTAGATAGGAACAAACTCCTTATCTAACACTTTATGATACTTCTCTGATACCAACTGTAGCGCCCCGCCCCGTCGCCGCGCGCAAAGGATGAGTATAATCAATCTCAACGGCGGAGCGGTGCACTATTCGGGAGGACGAGCTAGCAAAAACCCATCTCCCCGAATAGGCTAAAAGACTGAGCCACACTGAAGGCTGCTGACTCGAACTTGAGAGTAAGATCGAGAGTCAATACTTAAGATAAGAGTAGATTACTTGTCTTAAGTATTAAATTAATCCATACATTAGATTTAAAAAGATATATAGGAATCCAATATATGTTATCAATATATCAGTATTTCCAATATACTGATCACATCACAATACTAAGTATAATAGTATAATAAAGTGCGGAAGCTAAAGCAAAACATCCATAATACATTCATTACAGAGCAGTAATAAACATTCGTCTTAGAAAATAAAATTCAAATACATCCAGAGTTATTACAAGCTGATTTAAAAGATGAAATGTAAAGTCTATCTAAAGTACTGAAATAAGTAGTAAGCAAAAAGTGGACAGCCAATCCACTAAGGTTCCACGTACCCCTCCAGGATCTTCCGTAGGTCCTCCTGCCCTATCTCCAAAAGTTGGTCGGGATCTAGCAAATTGTCGAATCCCAAAAGTACCCCGTGTTAAACAAGAAGTTTAACACATCACAACTAACTAAGCAGTTCTAAAGTAAATACAATAGATAGTAAAGTAAACATGACTCTAGAAAATAATAGTAAATGCACTATGTAATTAAAACTGTAAAGACTAAGCAAAGTAAAACTGCATCACAACTGAATACTGAAAGTAAACAAAAATATCAAAAGCTCAAAAATCAACATGAATAATGTCCAATGCTGTACTATATGTCACCGAAATGATGCACCCAAATATGCAACAAAATGGTATGACATGGAATATAATGGAACTATCACTAAAAGACTATGAGTCGTATGCTCCAATGTATACATATACCCAGTTGGGAAGATAGTACGGTGTTGCTGATGCATCTTGAAATTCCCTAATCAATGTATGCAATATTCCGTAACCCATAATTTATCACTGATACTCATACATCACTACTAAAATGATTTCTCAAACTCATGCTCATGTTTATGCCCATGCTTCTATTCTATATGAGTAAAATTCAGAAATCCACGATACTTTGAATACCGATAATGAATTCTAGGTCTCCACTGTGCAGAATCCTGCTAAATGGATTTTGACTCCTAGCTTCTAGAAAGAAAATTGGTTAAAGTTGAATATTTTCTTAAGGATCATTAGGTGGGATGATCGTGTACACATATTTAGCATGTTTGCAAGAAAGGTAATTCCGATCACTTAGTTTGATTAAGCCACCCTAACAAAGCGGTCTTCAATAGGAGGCATCACCCATTAGCAATTTGTATCTCAAGCTAAGTTATTAAGATTCCTAACTCACAATCACACTCAGTGTCTTAAAGAAGGTGATTCTAATTACTTAGTTTGTTTGTGCCATACCTATTGAAGCGGTTTTCGCTAAGAGGCATCGCCTGTTGGCAATTTGTAATTCAATCAAACTAAGGAATGAGTACCTATTTAATACACTCTTAGTCTTAGAAGATTTACTCTAACGAGACTGTATTCATCTAATCCCTTGGGATAGCACCTGCTCATAAGTTCACATTAGAGTGAATCAACCAATACTAAATACTGTTGAAGAAAATTAGTACTATGGGTATGCCATACTACACCAGCCAATAATCTAGGTTCACACAACTCTATTTAACTAACAAGGACTTATCAAAACTATAAATTCTTATGCTAAATAGGTAAGTCCTATACAAGGTTCCAAAAAAATGTGATCAAAGATTAGTCAATATGGATCTACCACAAGGAAAGGTATCATTCTAATATCTTAGGTGATTCCTACCATGAGAGGCTAAGATCAATTTCTAAAGTTAAGGGATCATATAAGCTCCTACCTCAACAAGTTACACAAAATTTTCCTACCTCAAAGTATATTTAGATTTAGGTCTTTAAATTATTTCAGAAATGATCTTAAGATGAGATACTTAAGATCTCACACTCTTAATTCTAAAGCTAATACTTTAGGCTTTACTTACCATTAGACTTAGAGTGATCAGATCAGATGATTAAGTCATCGGATCATTACTTATTCTAAGATTATTTGATTTAAATCAAAGATGTTATTAGAGTTATATCACTTGTTCAATCAATATAATTCTATTAATCTTCTTATGCAAATAGTCTTATTCAAGAGAAAATCAAGGATCTAAAGTTTAGATTCAGATTTAAACAATCACATAACTTCATTATTAACCTAAACATGTCTAATTCAAATGTTTAAGATCAATTTCAAATCATATGCATTATTGGAAGTATGTCAATTTTATTATCTTATAATCAAGTCAATTTAATTAAGGTTTAAGAGTTTGGATCTTAATTAAGCAGGTTAGGGTGTAACCCCTACTCATGTCCAATTAAGATGAAGTGTTTATTTATAGATTAAATGTTAAATCAATGAATTAGGTATGTATTATAGGTGGCACTCTTAGACCTAGATCAAGTCTTAAAGCTTGATCAAAGTCTTAAGACTTCTAAAGTTAATTAAGGTGATTAAGTTGTTCAATTTTTAGGATTATTCAAGTTATACATTATAAATTAGCATACATGGTTTTCATATATTTACCTCACTGTTATGAAGCATTTTAACAGAAAAATTTATAAAAATAAAAAGTAATTAGTGCTAATCAAATCCTAAATGAATCCAAAAGGATTAACACATAATTACAAATCTAGCCATCAAACTTTCATATAAGTTGGCATATAAGTCCTATTTAATCATATAATTAATCAGAGATTGAGTTTGCTAAGATCCAATATTTATGAACCCTAATTCTTACTAATCATGGTTTAATAAGATTAGGGCATAAATTGAAGTACAAAGATCAAAAAATAATTCACTTAGCACATTTATTCTACTTATCATAAGCAAACTAATGGCACCCTAAACATGCAATTTAGTTAAGTATACTTGCTAATCAATCATATTCAAGGTCTACAATAATTAGGTAAGAATGGAAAATCTAACCATTAGATGTGCAATATTATTTTATATTCAAACCTCTAAGGATTTTTTGATCAATTTCATATATAATATCATAAGGTTTGGACCAATGGATTAAAAGTTATTCAATTAACACATTCTGCATTTTTCTAATTAATTCAATCTATTTTCCTTAAGGAAAATAATTAGGAATAGATTTCATTTAATTTTAAAACGGGTCCTGACCTGTTTACAAAATGCGCGGGTCGGCTTTGACCCGATGGCCCGGCACTATCGCACAGTGCGGGTCACAGGTCGACCCGACCCGCACTATGCATCTTCTTCCTCTCGGCGCCATCCCGAGAATCAACCGATTAGGGTAACACTAATCGGCTAAATTCTCATCTCCCTGACCACCTCACAGCCTCCAATGGATTGGGGTCCCATCAGCATAACAAGACGCACCGATGGAACCCAAAAACCCTATCTGAGATTGGCTGGAACTCCAGGGAGCTACTAGGCCCAAACCTTTCCTTGGCTGATGATGTGGGGTATCGATACTCCCCACAGAGGGCTTACCAGGCTCAAAGCTTATTGGCTACACCTTCAGGGTGACATGGCGCACCTAAGCCCGAACCTGGCTTGACCCAAGGACCCCTAGAAGTGTAGGACCTTTCTCGGGCACCCGACTCCTTATGCGATGCAGTCCAATTGATCGATACGATCGATCAGGCTGACCCAGAGCCCCTAAACTTATACATTATAGTCACCTAGACTAAGAGTATAAGCAGAAAGCATTGGAAGAAGGAGCCTAGCCTATTCGGCTCGGTCCAAGGAAGAACGGGTACCTAGACAGGAAGGAGGACTGGATCTGCTGACTGAGGAAGACAGGGATCGTTCTAGAAGCTGGAGCTAATGTAGAAAAGTTCCACCAACCTAACCAAAGCTATAGTGGGCTTGAACACCAAGCCTAACCCTCAGACTGGACTTTGACTGGAGCTGGTTTGTCGACTGGTTGTAGCGGAGCTCTAAGGGAATCTGGGGACAATTCAAGTGGGAGGAGAGGTTGCAATTGACAAAGGAGCCTCTAGAGACAATTCCCAGGCTATTTATAGCCTCGGGGAATATATGGAAGCTTGGGAAAGCCTAATGGCAGACCCAAGCTTGGGCTGGATGGGCAAATTGTACCAAATTTTCACCCCTAGCTAATTTGGGGGTAAGGAATTCAAATATGCAATTATAATTTAATTCTGAGATCTAAATATTTTATGTCTAAGTTGGGGCATCTAGACTAATCAAAATGCAATTATGGACTTAAGGGAATCCAATTGACTTCAAATTTTCAGGATAGGCTTAGTTTGATATCCTAAAAGTAATGGGATCAAAATTAAGGATTACTTAGACTATATATTAACAAGGTAACAACCTAGGGTTGTTACAAAATCTTTGAGAGATAAGTTTAAGCAATATAATTTAAGTGATTAATATAGTTATGGTTAAGGTTGACCTTGAGTAAGGGATGCCTTACTTATCACATTTTGTGGTCGAATCCTAGATGCACCATATGAATTTTAGAGATTGATCATATGTTCTTGTGGCAGTTATGACCTAATGAAATATAGTTTTATCTTAAATGTTTATGGTAGTTAACCCAATTTAAATGAATTAAATATCATTTCTTTGGAACTTATGTGTAGAACCTATAATAATAGATAATGGTTTCTATAGTTTGAAATTACTTATTTACTAAAATAGTTAGCTAGAATTGTAATAATGATAATATTAATATTAGCATATGGTAATTGAGGAATATATCTATAGAGCTGACATTGATTCAATAGAATATAGGATTGGTTGATTTTCCTTGTGTAGAACTGTAGATTTTCTATCTTATCTTATATAATTAAATAACTACAGTTCAGTTCATGATAGATATCCTAATCCCAATATATTAATAAGTAGGGGTTTGGACAGCTTAGTTTGGGAGAATAGATTGTAAGAGGATGTATGTCTCCATGTCTCCTACCTCCGTACACTAGGATAAGTGCAGTTAAGCAACCTAAGTGTCCAATACCACATTTCTTTAGACATACTAATCATGTGTATGTGAACATAACATGTCATATAGTAGGTTGGTATTTTTAGTGCACCTATAGATTTGAGTGGATAAAGACAGCAAGTTATGAAGCTCTCATAGTTAGAATTTTGAACCTTATGGCATATGTTCATGAAATATGTTAATGAAATAAGTTAACTAGTTAGATAATAAAAGGGATGTGATTTCTATTTTCTAATTTTAATCACTTTTATCCCTATTTTATCCAGTTTTGACATAGCGTAAACTGCATAAGCATAATGCATAAAGATCATTTGAGAATTACAGGATGCAGCATGCATCAATATTGTGTAGGAACTACGAGATACAACAGGAATCAGTTCATTTAGTAATTTGAGATGCATTATGGCATCAAAAGTTATACATATTCTTAGCATAATATGTGGCATATTAAGATGTATATACAGTGGCATATAACATATTTCAACTATTATATTTTATTCAATTTATAGTTTTACTTCAGTTGATTTACTTTCAGTGTACTTACTTGGTTTCAATATTATTTTATTTTTTCAGTTTCAACAATTGGCTTTACAGATATTGTTTGTTTCAGTTTTCTGCAGTATGTTTTCTATTATACTATTAAAATAAATAATATCCCTTAAATATAAGAAAATACTATTTATAGCTTAAAATATACTTAGACTTATTGCCTAATGTAAGATTTTCTCTTTTTTGGCTGGGGCCCTGGCATGTGAAATTGACATGTCAGGATTGGATCATTTTGAGAAGCCAACATTGGAGGATTTAAGGAGCTTCAAGAGAAGGCAATGGAACAATTGTTGTTGCAGTGCTAATTTTTGGTTTATTATTTCTATTGTGAGATGACAGTTTTACTTTACTACTTGTTTTAAATTTTGGTCTGTAATAATTAACTCTGGATGTCTTTTTTTTTATTTTCTAAGATAAATGTTTACTTAGCTTCTGTGATGACTGTTATGGATGGATGTTTTAGCTTCCGCACTTTGATATATTTTATATTATACTTAGTATTATAATATGATCCATATAAATACTCAAGGCTTACTCATATATTATGGCCATCTACTTTTATTCATCTTAAGGCCACTATGTATGAATAATATTAACTAATACTTAAGATAAAGGTACTTCACCTCTCATAAAGATTAGTCCCAATAACTGTTGTCAGTATGGGTTGGGGTAACTCATTGGATTCTTATAAGTCCATCCTTATCGATGGGTTGATAACAATTTAGAATGGGTTACTCCTCTCAAGTAATGAACCATTATGTTGCTAATAATAATCGGTTGCGCATAGCGTCAGAGCGAGGCATTACTGTAACACCTCCATCCCGTTGCTGTGCGCAATAAAAAGATAATGATTATAATAACACATGATTGGTGGTGGAACGGTGCATTACTTGGGAAGTTTAAACTTCCCCTGATCTGACTTATTGATGAATATTAATCCTTAAGATAAGTACAATGCCTTTATCTTAAGTGTTAGTTAAGGTACTTATACACATTAGCTTGTGGAAAATAAGAATGTATCCAATATATAAGAGTATTTCATATGAGATTTGTTTTGATCACATCACAATACTAAGTATAGGTAGTAATAATAATAGAAGGCAAAAGCTTTGGCATTCTTCCATAACATTCATCACAAGAGCTATGTAAAAATATTCATCTCAGAAATTAAAAGAAAATACATCGAGAGTTAGTTATTACAAACCATTGTTTAAAATCAAATGAGCAGTAAAAGTCTCTCATCTCACAGTAAAAACTAAACTAAGCGAATAAGTAAATGTTGTGTTTACTACTGCTCCTCTAACTCTTTCTGGATCTCTTGACTTGCCTCCAAAGTTGGCTTCTCAAACTGCTTAAGATCTAACATTATTGATTTCACAATGCCATGGCCCCAGCCAAAAAGAGAAAAATCTAGTTTGACAATATGTCTAAGTACATTTTATGTTGTAATTAATATTTTCTGACATTTTACAAAATTTACTTAACATTCAATAAAATAGAAATCAAACTACAAAAACTGAAAGTAACTGAAATAAAAAAAAATTAAATACTTAAACTGAAGTAAGAAAACTGTAATTACACCAAATACTGAAAGTAAATTAACTAAAAAAAATAGTAAATTGAAATAAATTAAAAGCGGAATTGTGTTGAATGCCACTATATATGCATCTAAATATGCCACTGAATATGCAATAATATGCACTTGATGCCACATTGAATATAAAGAAATCCTAATAGCCTGATGCATATTGCATCTTGTAGTTCCTACTCAACTCTTGTAATAGCCCAAAGTTATTAATCTGCTAAATCTAAGCTAAACCAAGTATTAGTTCCCATTCCATTAGACTCAAATTGCCTATTAAACCTAACCTTAAAATATTTGGATCAATCGGAGCTCAAATGAGCAAAATGACTATTTTGTCAATTTTAGGATCATAAAAATTAGCAAAATTTATTTGATCTCAAAATTTAAAATATGATTGCATTTTTGAATTCATCACCCCTAGATTAGTTAAGAGTGAAATATTAGGAATGTTTGGAGATCATTTGATCCTTAATTGGAAATTGAATTATTAAGAAATTAAATTAATTGGACTATTTAATTAATTTAAAGAAATTTATAATTTTCAACAGTCAAATTTGCTACCAGGACCATGGTAGATTTGTTGTGGGGTCTCGACAGCAGCACAGCTTATCCAACATATCGCTATCCTCGCACCCATCTTGATGCTAATATCCTTCATCAGCCATAGAATAATCTCGCAATCCAACGACTGAATTTCTATCATCCTAAGTAGATGAGCCATGGCGCATCTATGGCATCGAGTACCAATGGTCGATCCATCAGATGGCCTAGAGCACTCCTTACATAAAGCTTCTTCTCCAGATTGATCATGCACGTCTGGTGCCCCCCCCCCCCCCCCCCCCCTTAGAGCCTGCTCCATGGCAGTACAGGTACGATTACAATTTTTCCTTTTCAACCTTCGATTCCAATGATTTGTCGGCAGTAATCTCCCAGATTTTCCCCCGGTTGGTTAAGTCTATCTACTCTCCCTCGGGCCGATTTATTGCGCCTACCTGATGCCCAATTGAACTTCCAGGCTTATAAATATCCTTGAGTCTTCTTCATTGAAACCTTTGCTCACTATAGGCCTTCTCTGAAGCTCCTAATTCTCTTCAATTCTCCTCTTCTTCCCACTTGAAGTCCCTGTACTGAGATTCCAGTTTCCAATGCTGCAGCTTCAATCGCAGAAGGTCTGAGGGTGGGGTTTGGCATTTAGACCCCTTGTGCTACTTCTATGATCATTTTGCAACTCCAACATTCCTTCAATTTTTCCCAATCGTGCTTACCTTTAGCTCTCCCAAGTACTACCTTCTTCCCTATCAACTCGTGTGGGAATGACATCAATTAAATCGCCTTAGGTAGCTCTATGATATTATCAACCATCCTAATCATCTAAGCAGATAGTGTGATGCATTTTGACTGATTGAGCTCAGTCCAAATAGCAAGGACTAACTTTTTGGACAAAGCAGCCACCCAGTGAAGGAGAATCTACTTCAATGAGCTTCTGAGCTTGATTCCAATCCAATTAGCTTAGTAATTGCATCCCTCTAGAAAGCTGAGCTCAATACAATTAACCTTGAATCTTGAGCTAACCCTGATCAATCATATTAATCGATCTAATTTTAGCGACACTCACTACCAAGCTTGAGTAGGGTTCTAGCAGTCTAGCCTCTCCTGTGCCATGCCAAGTTAGAGCTCCTCTTTGATTTAATGCACTGAATGTTTAGGCATGAAGAAGTAGCTATGGAATATCCTTTGAGGAGAATTAGCTCCCCATAGTAAACCAAAGAAGAAGAGCTCAGTCGAGTAAGGTTCCATCATCTCCAGCAACCAAGCAGTGGGATTCTTAGCCCAATATATGTATCGATGTCAAGGAGTGTATAGTGATCAAGATTGAGGCAGGGCTTGACCTGGTGTCCTTTCTAACTTAGGATTTCCTAATTATGCCTCTTTTAGAATTTAAGCTCATAAACTAACTTAGTTGAGTTTACTAAACTGAAATTTAATATCTAAAATCATTAGATTCAAATATTAAGGCTAAGTGACTTCTTTAGGATCACTTAAGGTCTAAGTGTCTTAACTAAGGCTAATTTGAGGATTTCTTAAATAACTTCCACATGATCAACATTATTAATCTAAGAGTTTAATGAAACATTTATAATCCATCTAAGGGTAGCTTACTGAATTTTCCAAGGTTTAATGGGCATTTAAGCACATTTTGGTCAAAATGACCAAAATGCCCCTCTTAAGGCAAAAATTGGGATTTTTAGGTTTAGTTATCCAAATTAAATCTAATCTATTTTAATGTGTTTCATGTTGATTAATAAAGTGGGAGACACCCTTATCTTAGGTTTTGACAACCTAATTAAGCTAATTAACCATAATCACATTCTTAGGCCAAATAGAGTGATTAGTGAATTCAAGGCATTCTAGGGCAATCCAATCTTACACTTAGGTTCTAATAAACTTAAGATGGCATTAGGAACTATCCTACCCAAAATTAGAGACTGATTTAGGGTTTGATTCACAAATCCTTAATTAGGGTGATTAAGGAATGATTAGGACAATTAGGGTTCCTCAATTACTTTTAATGGTCTGCATAGGTTCCATAGGATTAAGTGGCAATCAGAGCCCTTAATCATTTAATTTGGTTATTAATTGAATTTATTGTGATTTAATTAAAAACAGAAAATGATTAGGGTATTATTTTAAATCCAACCATTGGATTTGTGATTTAGATTCCTTGTATTTTTCTGATTCAAATGGTATATTGGATCATACTATTTGGATAGTATAGTCAAAGTTATTAAATTAATTTATTCTGAATGTTTATTTAAATTGAAAACATAGGAATTGATTAATTAAATTAATAACCATAGAAAATGCATTCCTATAAATCGCTATTAGCCGTGGCCCAATTCCAATAGGCGCGGGTCATGGGTCGGCCCGACCCGTGATTTCATCTCCTTCCTCGCGATGACCCCCGATGCTGGCTCCGTAGGGCTACCTTCCAGAGCTAAATTCTCCGCGCTCAGACCTCGCCGATGACTCTAATTAATCCCTACATGCTCCATGGGTCAAGACGCATCGAAGGGACTACGAATCCCTGACGAGGAGGCGGTGGATCGCCAAAGTGCTACTCGGCCGAACCGTCCCCTTTACGGATGATTAGGGTTCACTGTGAGGAGAAATTCTCCTCACAGAGATGACCATTTGGCCAGAGCTCGATTCTTACACCATCTTGGTGGTGAGGCGGATCGAAACCCTCTGGCCACATGCCTTGGGAACCCCTAGATCGTCGGGTCCTTACTCGAGCTCGGCTGCGTGATCGAGGCACAAACCTGACGAATGAATGATCAAAATAGGCTAGCCCAGACCCTGAGTATAATCACATTGGGTTTCCTAAGTGGCTACGCTTAGCTAGGAGACATCCAGAGGTTCAATTCAAGGCCATATGAAGAATTGAATCAGGAAATTTTAATATTAAGATATAAGAATTGCCCTAGCTATGACCATGACTTTTCACCCTCAAACTAATGGTCAAACTGAAAGAGTGAACCAAGTTCTTGAAGATCTGCTCAAACTCTGTGTCTTAGATTTTGCTAGTTCCTAGGACGATCATATTTCATTGAAGGAGTTCACATATAATAATAGCTTTCAGGTCAGTTTTAAAATTGCTTCTTATGAAGTCTTGTATGATAGAAAGTGTAGTACTCCTCTTATTTGGTCAGAAACAGGAAGTCTCCAACTCTTTGGATTTGAATTGGTAGAGGAAACCAATAGAAATGTTCTGCTTATTCAGAAAAGGATTTGTTCAGCTCAAGATCGGCGGAGAAAATATCACGACGCCCATCATCATCCCTTAGAATTTAGGGTTGGCAATTATGCATGTTTGAAAGTCAGCCCAATGATAAGTATTTTTAGATTTAGCGTAGCAGGGAAAGTGAGTCACTGTTACATTAGACCTTTTGAGATATCATCAAAAGTAAGGTCAACAGCCTATAGGCTATACCTCTTCAAAGATTTTGCAACAATTCACAATGGGCTTCATTTATCATCATTGAGAATATGTCTCATGGACCCTTCTTATTTAGTTCAGCATCCAGCAGTTGACATTCTACCTGATCTTTCATATGTAGTGGAACTAATTAAAATCTTAGCTCATGACCAAAATCAGTTATGGAATTGTTCCATCCTCATGGTAAAGGTTTAG
The DNA here is from genome assembly GCA_016760335.1 of Gastrodia elata. Taxonomy (NCBI): domain Eukaryota; kingdom Viridiplantae; phylum Streptophyta; class Magnoliopsida; order Asparagales; family Orchidaceae; genus Gastrodia; species Gastrodia elata. The sequence continues at coordinate 31,443,781 of CM028678.1, read as the reverse complement.
TGGAAGAACCATTCTCTAGAGGAATCTACTTACGAAAAAGAGGTGGATATGTGTCATAAATATCCAAAGATCCTTGATAATCTAGGTACATCTTCTATATTTTCTTAAACTTCTTCTATTATTTCCTTACTTTATGTTCATTTTTTTTCTTCACTTGATGGATGTTGAGGACAACATCTTTCTTAAGTTTGGAGTCTGTAACAACCCAAGGTTGTTACTCTACTAAATTTAAGCTAACTTAAGTATTAATTCCCATTTCATTAGACTCAAAATCAATTAAACCTAACCCTAAATTTTAGGATCAATCGGAACTCAATTGAGCAAAATGGCTATTTTGTCAATTTTAGGATCCTAAAAATTAGCTAAATTTATTTTATCTCTAAATTTAAAATTTGATAGCATTTTTGAATTCCTCACCCCCAAATTAACTAAGAGATAAATTTTGGGAATATTTGCAGATCATTTAATCTTTTATTAGAAATTGAATTATTAAGATATTAGATTAATTAGATTATACAATTAATTTAAATAAAGCTATAAATTTCAACAGTCAAATTTGTTGTTGGGACTATGGCAGATCTACTGCTAGCTCCTGATAGTAGCACAGCTTGTCCAACGTATTATTGTCATCACACCCATCTTGATGTATCGCATCTGACAACATCAAATCCTCTGCGCTAAGATCATTCGTTAGCCATAGGATCACTCCCGTGATCCAATGGTTGACCTTTTATATGGCTAAGTAGTCGAACCAGGGTGAATTCAGCCTGTTGAGTATCAATGGTTGATCCATCAAATGGTCTAGAGCATAGCTAACACTGTAGAGATTTGTATCTAGAGCAATCATGCACATCTAGTCCCCACCCCCCCCCACCCCGATAGCCTGACTTATGCTGCCACCATGGCAGTACAAGCGTGATTGCAATCTTCCATTTATGCCCTCAATTCCAATGGTTTGCCGGCAACAATCTCTCGTATTTGCTCCTAGTTGGTGAAGCCCGTCTGCCTCTCTCTCAAGAAAATCTCTGGTGCTTACTCAAAGCCCAATTGAACTTCCAGGGCTATAAATTTCCTTGAATCTTCTCCATTGAAGCCTTTGCTCGCTATAGGTCTTCTCTGTAGCTCCCAATCCTCTTCAATTCTCCTCTTCTTTGTTGTAAAAGTTTGTATTGAGCTTCCAATTCCCGGTGCTCCTGCTACATTCCCAAGAGGTCTGAGGGTACAGTATGGAGTTTAGATTATATAATTAATTTAAATAAAGCTATAAATTAGTAAGCATATGGATTAGGACTATTTCTGAAGCTCTTAGACTTGAAGATTGGATCCTAAATGTTAAACCCTAATTCTTCCTAAAATTCACTTAAGGAATCATTAAGACTCTAAAAATAGGTCTTAGATCTTTAATGATTTCAGTGCTTAATAATTAATTTCACTAATATTTAGAATATTCCTAATGATTGTTTTCCTAAGTTTGTAATCAAAGCAAATTCTTAAGTCCAACCCTTCTTAAGATTCTAAGTGATTAATCTCAAACTTATATCTCATATTCTAGTAGCTTAATTCTATTGAGTGGTTGAGCTACTCACTAGATGGATCCTTATTAGATCTTACTTTGATTTTGTTGCTTGCACACCTTATATTTGAGGCTTACACCTTGGACATATCAGTTGAACATAGGGTATTTGATGAGTATCTTATGTAAGTTTTAAAATGCATAAATATTATTTATTTTTTAAATCAATACATTCAATTCTTCAGATAATAGTTAAGTAGAGTGTGTTCTAGTTAGTCTGCCTCTATAGTTCATTTCTTTTGTATAGAATCATTTGGGTTTAGCTCTAAGGTTAGTTAGAATGATACATGTATGATTCTATAGTCTAACTGTGTCTAGCTCTTTGGCTGACTAGAATGATAAATATGGGACTTCCTATTCAGTTGTTTCATTTTACCAATTTCTGTAATGGCAGAACTAGCTTAGGTACATTTCTAATTTTAGTAATGATTTCAATTTTAGTTCAGTATCAGTTCATTATCATTGGCTTACTTAGCTAGATTTATGTTTTAGAATTTTACTTATATGCTTTTTATTTTCTGCACTTTTACAATTCAATTCAATTTTGCACAGTACTTGTTCTTTATATGATAGGATACTTGCTATGTTAGATAATTTTTTCAATTTAATTATATGCTTCAATTTAGTTCATTTTCTATAAATTAGTATGTATTTATATGATCATAAGCATGTCAGGATGAGCTTTACTTTTTGTAGTTTCAGTAGTTTCAATATTTACAGTTATATGTATATTTATTACCTAACCTTGTCGCAACTTCGGGTTGAGGTATATTCTTTGCATACTTCATTTTATTTAATTATAAATATTTTATTTATAACTATCATAATTCTTTTATTGCTTGTTGCACCTCTTAAATGCTTAATGTTCAGTAAAGTGTGATATCTCAAAATATGTAGATTTCATTAAATTAGCTTAAAATATACTTAGACAATTGTCTAACACAAGTTTTTCTTTTCTTGGCTGGGTCCCTGACATTGTGAGATCGACAATATCAAATTTAGAGTTGTTTGTGTAGGTAGCTTTAGGTGAGGAGCTTAGCTCGGAGGAGGACTTTTCTGCTATTACTGAGGCTTTGTTAGATTTGTTTCTTACTTGTGAGGACAAGTGTGCTTTTTTTAAGACTTTAAATATAGTATTATAATAATTAATTTTCTGGATTCCGTTACTTGTATGCACTTTTATACTGAGTTGAGCTATTATTCTTTTCCTTTTATACTATGGGAATGGATGTTATACATATTTTGCTTTCACCCTCTATTTGTTTTTATATATGTTGATAATTAAATTACAGTTACATGTGACATATTCTACAATTATCGATGGGTTAGGCTGAAAACCTAATTTGATTATAGATGGGAATTTGTCACACGATGGCTGCTCTACCTTAATCATACTAATATTAATATTGGCATGACCATGGTAAGAATGGGGCTCCACAACCTTAATGCATGATGCATTCCATAGTTCACAATGATATTGATATTATATGCTTTTGCAATATATGCTAAATGCTCTTAAATACTAAGAAAATCTAAAGTAAGCATCCCTTCTTGTTATCTAACTATTTAACATGTTTTTCCTAATATGCACATTTACTTTAACATCCATATAAATTAGAACACTAAATCAAGTATGAACTACCTTAATTTAGATCTAATTCAATTGAAATCAGTGTTTATTAAAAATTGCACTTTTGCAGTATCCTAAATTACCAAGTGTTAAGAGTATATATACATATTTGGTATATCCTAAGAAAGGTAACTTGAAACACTTAGTTTGTTTAACTGCACTTATCCCCATGCATAGAGATAAGAGACAAACATCCTTTTACAGTTTATTCTCTCAAACTAAGTTGTTCAAATCCTCAAATATAACATACCTTCAAATTATGATGTTTATCCTGAACTGTGCTTATCTATTAACCTAAGATAAGACTAGAACTCTATAATTCTATTCAGGATCATTCGATAAATTCCATATCCTATTGAATAATGTTAGCTCTATGGATATGCACTACAATCTCCATATGATAATACTAATATTATCACCACTAATAGTTCTAAACTAACTAATTTAGCAAATAAGGAACTTCAAACTACTGAATCTATTCTCTATTATAGTAGGTCCTAATTAAATAGCTTTAAAGGAGTGACATATAAGTCATTCAATTTAGGTTAACTATCGTATATAGTTAAGCTCAAACTAAACCTACTTAGGTTATTTTACTACAAGGACATAAAATTCAATCATCTAAAGTTTATGAGGTTCATTTAAGGGCTTACCTCAATATGTACTCAATAAGGAATTTCCTACCTTAAAGTTATCTTAGGTAAAGTTGTATTACTCATTTAACATAATTCTTAACTTTACCCTTAATTGATCTACGGATCTTAATATCCATATCTACATCCTACAATTACTAAGGAATTATCTAAAATCAAGATGAGCATAAAATCATGAAGATTTCATAAGTTCAATCATTGATTAAATCAAATAATCAAGGATGCTAATCCCTTAAATCCTATTATTATGATTTTAATATTAAAGTCATCAGATAATTCATCAAATATTCAGGAGTTGATGGTTTATTAATCAAGCATATTTTATTGATAAATTTAAAGGTCAATTCATGCTAGTTCTCTTATTTAAGAGATAATCATAAAGACATAAGCTTAGGATTAAGTGACAGACGTTAAATACATGTCTACGCCTGCACGCAAGTGTACGTGGTCTGATACAATAAGTGGAAGTTTAGTTTCGAGATTTATCATCCTCTGGGAATGGTAGTTTTGATACTAAGTTATATCTTCTTTCAATAATGTTTAGAAGATTGATTTTTGGTTTGAATTGGTTCTTAAATTATCAATACAAATTTCCTAAAGATAAGATATGATTTGTTCAAAGGAAGAGAGTTGGGATTTCATTGTAGTACTTATAAGGACTCAGTATTGTCACTTCATTATTTAAATGTATAAATTGATTTTCCATGCCTAATTAAATCAAGTGAACACTGTTAGAATTAGAGTTACCCTCCAATTACAATAGGTTCAGATTTAGTGCAATAAAGAGAACTCCCCTTAGGGTTCTACCCTGACACCTTAGCCTATATGAGATCCTTGTTTAATTTTATCTTTAATTTCCTACATCTATATTACCAAGTATTATCTTCTACTTGTTAAATCTCACAAACATGATTTCCATCAATAATGGATCATGCGCTTACACACATGGTTTGGCTGGATGAGAGGATGCGTTGGGTCAATGGACTATGTCACATCATCCATTGGATTTCCAACATCCTCTCATCCCTTCTACTTTGCGGAGCAGTAGAGCAAAATTGAAGGGAACTTGGTTCACAAGCATCAAATCTCTTGGTAGAGCTCTTAAGAAAAGGTGCAAGTGAGCATTGAGAACTTGTCACATAGTTCTCAACTCTACTTGCACTACTTTCCTTGCTCTTGTCCAATTGATGAGCTCATAACTCAAGTTCCTTAATTGATAATTCATTTAAGTTTTATCATTAGCAAAATAATTTGACAAAAGTTCATCCAGACATTCCTTCACAATAATAATAATAGATAATTAAATATAAATCCATTTTATTCATTCAAACATCTCCATTATAACACCAATATAGCCTTACATTTTCCTACAACTACATCCCAACCCTCTCTAAGGGGATTTAGCTTTCCATTACTGAATAAATAAAAGCATGCATGCAAAAGGTAGTAAATCTTGACATTAGTTTACAACATAAAATAATCAAAATAAAGTTTAGGAAAAATACTAAGAAACACCTAGAGGTTTTCTAGGGTTCTCTTCAATTTCCTCCTTCACTTCTGCTTGACCTCTCCTCTATTTCCCTTGCTATCTTCTTCTCTTCACTCTTCATGGTCTACTGCTTGCCCCCTGGAGAGTTCTCCTTTTTCTTTCTGCAGCCTCTTCTTTAGTCTTTTGAATATTGGAATTTGGAACACTTCTTTGGTCTGAAACTGGTCTTTAAATAGGATAAATGTTTAGTCATATGCATTAATCACAAATGGCCCTTCATCTTATTCTACTTCAATACAAGCCATTTATTTTATCCTACTTAGTCTCCCTGGTTTCCTCAAATTTAACGTTTACTTTGGTTTTAAGAGGCAAGGGGGAAGCCAAAGGTCTCATTTTGTGGCCTTCCCTATGCTACATTCAATGCATATTCTAGAATTTTCTATAGCAAGCGCTGCAGCATGCCACAGCACGTTGTGTCACGCTGTAGCAGCCTTGATCTAAACACTATTCTGCCATAGTGCACTGTAGCAACTGAAGTTCAAATACTATTTCACTGTATATTTTAATAGTTACCTTGAGGACGCTGCTTATTCTCTATGGTGTGCGGAAGGCGCGCTGCGGCGTGCTGAAGGCACGCAGCGGTGGCTAGAGTTTCGTGAAAGTAGAATAGTAACTATTCAATTAACTCACATAAGCTTTTCATAAATAATCAAAAATTTTGTTGTGGGGCGCTGCAGCGCACTACGGCGGTTAAACTTTCGTGAACGCGGAATAGTGAATGTTCAATTAATTCACATAAAGTTTTTCATGATTAATCAGATATGCCGCCATGCCGCGCTGTGGCGGGTTGCAGCGGTTTTGTCCCAGGTCAGTATTAATCCTTATAGGGCATAGCGCACTATGGCACGCTTGGAGTGCGCTGCGGGGGTTAATCTTTCGGGAAAGCAGATTGTCACTATTCAATTATTCCTTGTAAGGTCTTAATTTTGCTACTGTGAAATGGCATTGTGTCCCGCTGTGGCATGCTATAGCGGTCTTCCCTCTAGGCCTTCAAGTACACTTCCAGGTGAGGAAATTTAATGAACCACCATGACGCATTGTGTCGCGCCACAGCAGTTTTTATCCAGAATTCATTAATTCAACTCAGGCTTCCCCTTTTCTTCATTCTTCTTGAAAAAAGTATTAATTATACTCAAAGTATACTGATATATATAATGTTTTGAATGTTTTTAACATTAAATTTTGCTATAAATTTTGGATATATCACACCCCCACACTTAAATTCTTGCTCGTCCTCGAGTAAGCTCACAAATGATTTTATGAATTTCTTAGTTAATGGATTCAATGTGGGATGTCAATGTGAAATATTTTAGTCTCTAAGTATTGCTCTAGGTTAAGGTGACTTCAGATTTCCAATCTCTACTACCCTCCTAAATCAAGCTTCAGATTCTAGTTACAATCTAGTTTCAATCTCAAATGTTTATGCTTATGTCTTCATTATGGGGGTAATTACCTTAGGAATTTCAAACCTTGGTTAAGCATCTGGTGAGTGACAAGAGTGTTGTGCCATGTGTGCCCCTTCTCATAATTTACAAGGAACATTTTTATATTTTTAGGAGAGATATTTTTCTTCATCCTAAATTCTCAATTTTTAAACATGGGAGAGATATTTTTCATCCCTATTTTTCTCATTTTGAATTCAGCTTAAGGGAGAGACATTTTTCATCATCCCTTAATTTAGTTCCTTATAGTCATTAAGTCATGTAGGAGCCTAACACACTCATTCGTTCACTCACACTTTGCCATCGTAGTTTTAATTACTTAAGTTTCCTCACCCCCACACTTAAACTTAAGAGCATGTTCATTTCATTTTGTTGGAAACTAAATTTCACTAGAGCCTTGAACTTAATCAAGAGGTGTATGATTTAAATGTTGATTTATCACGTTAAATTCAAGCATAATAGTATCTTTAATATTACTTATTTAAATTTAACATTGAATCCAAGAAATAATTATGCTCAGAAAATTTAACTTTAAAACACAATCCCAACAATGATGAAGGTGCCAAAGATCCGAAATTTATTTTATTGAATAAGAAAATTGAAATAAAAATGAAAAACTGAAATAAAAAATAGTAAAACAAAATAATACAACCTTATTAATCATTATGCTCATTCATCATCTTCCTCATCCAGATCCTAATAAGTGTAATCCACTGGCCAGTCGTGGTCTGGGATGGATTCTCTGATAGGGGAGCGTGACAGCCTAGACCCATCCAGTCATCCATGCAAGCACCACTCTTGTAACATTGTTCCAAGAATGTCGTGGAGTTTCGTTTAGAATTTACGCTGCCAAGCGACTTCTCCCTTGAGGAAGCACATGTCACGTGCTAGGGAAATTCCCAAGTCCCGTTGATGTGCGTACATCTGCATCATCAATTTGTCCGCCGTGGTCCAGCCAGCAAAAGTTGAAGCTTCGCCTTCTTCTCTCCTCCTCTTCTTAGCTCGCACCCCCTCTTGGGTGCGGGTGCTCAAGTTTGTCAGTTCTAGAGGAGAACGGGGTGGAATTGTGACGTCGGAAGAGAGTATTTTTACCCCTTGGTCCTTGCATATACTTGAAATGAGTGACCCAAAAGCAAGAGCAGCACAAGGCTCGGTCAGGGCATTCCAGAGCTACTCCCTTATAATGCTAGAGATGTGAATATCTCCATCTCGTTGTAATGCACAAATGAGCAGCGCCTGTGACTGGGTTACATCGCTGAGATGCCCGAAGGGCATGATAATCTGGAGATGAACACAAGCCAAGCATTGCTCGACTTTGTTAGGAGTGCTCGAGGAATGTTTGCTAGGTTCCCTCTCCATTCTGCATCAGTGCAGATGATCTCACTCACAATTGCTACTGGGTCATATTGGGAGATTATAAGTTGGAGGTAGGAGTAGTCATCTACCTCTCTTAACATATAAAATCTTTCAATGTCCCTGCTCCCAAACTCCACACCCCTCCCCCTCACAAAAATTTTATGCCCAACCGCATTAATAGCATTGGCATAAACCTCCTGCACAATAGAGAGGTAAGTTGGGCCGATGGAACTTACCATGTGCTCCCATCCCCTATTTATGATTTGATCAGTGTTCATGGGGTATGGGAGCCCAAATCCCTACTCTGAGATTAATTTCCTCATGATTATCATTTGGTCGAAGCATTGTTCTGCTTCAACCGAAGTGAATCTTTCTTGTTAAAAGCCCCACCAATTGTGGGGGCAATGGTTCCCTTGCTCGCTGTTGATTTCTTCCCGATAGACATTTCTCTTTTAATGTTTAGAACTAAAGAGAGAAAGAGAGAAATAATAGATTGCTAGCAGCTGGAAGAATTGAGAGTTGAGGTGCTTGAATACTTAAGGAGGTGCAGTCTCATACTCCCCTCTCACAGCCTTTTATAGCAATGGGAAGAGAAGATTCTGGATACTTGGATTAATCACACTTATGGCAGTTTAACTCATGTTCAAAACTAGTCTTAATTTATGCCATAAGTGTGGTTCAAGTTTTGGCCAAAAAGTTGGTAAAATACAGTTTTTGCATCACTTAATTTTTAGTTTTAATGTCCCAAGGGGGCTATAGCATTTTTAAATGCCTTAGGAATCCGAGGCAGTAAATTTCAACTTCAACTGGACACTTTGCACTGCAGTGCGCCATAGCGCGCCACGACGCATTGTGGCGCCTTGGGATATTTTATGTTGTAATCTGTCCGCTATAGCACGCGGTAGCGACAAAATCCGTTGTATCGCGTTGTAGCAGATAAATCCGCTATGGCACAATGCGGCGAATAAATCCACTGTGGCACGCTACGATGACTTCTGAGCAGAAAATTTTCCAATATTTAAATTTAGGTCAGAATTTTTCCATAATAATTAATTTTAAACTATTCCTAAGTGCAAAATCAAACAAACATAATTTTGGGTTGCTTCCCAAAAAGCGCTTGGCTTAATGTCATCAAGTCGATACCTTTTGGTTCAAACAGATTCAGATTTAATGTTTGGTCTCTGTTTCCAGATTTTTGGCCCTTAGTATTAGTTGAACATTTTCTTATCTTCATTGTGTACTCAGTTAATTCAAAAATTTCTCTTCCAATTAATTTCTAAGAGGGGGAATCTTTTCTTCTTTTTCCTTTCCCTCCTTGTTTTCTTTTTATTAGTTGGTTATTTCTCAATTCTCCAAATGAGGAGTTGATCCTACTCTCAGCTCTCTCTTCATCAAGTTCCAAATTTTTCAATTTAATATTTAACATAATTCCTCCTCCCTCATGTTCTTTTTCCGAGCGAGTTCTAACATTTTTTTTCTTAAATTTAGTGAGTCTTAAGTCAATGGTTGCTGTCTTCCCTCCCATATTAATGTTCATTTTACCATTCACTACATCATTATTACGTTAGTCCTAGCTAAGAAAGGACGTCTAAGTATAAGTGTGGAATTCACATTCCAAGTGATCCATTTGCAAATTATAAAATTTCCTGGGACAAAAAATCCTCGTAGTCCCACTGGCACATCTCTCACAATCTCAAGGGGTGTCAAGGAATCTAAATTTGCAAATTTAAAAATTGTAATAGTTGCCTCCATACCTCCTAGCTCGAGACGCTTGAAAGTATGATAAGGCAGGATGTTAACTGAAGCTCCTAGATCACACAATGGATCTATGAAACCTCACCCCTTATCACATAAGGAATGCTCCGTCTTTCCAGATCCTCATGCTTTACTGCCACTAATCTATCAATTTCAATGTGATCCAACTCCCTCTCCTTCTCTAATTCAGTCATGTTAATTTTTGTTTGAATGTTTAGGGTCCTATCATAAATTCTGCCGGAGTGAACAACACTCATCGTCTCTCTAGGATTTATTTCAGTGGAGCTAGGCAACGCTGTAACAACCTTATGTTGTTACCCTGCTAATTTATAGTCTAAGTAATCATTAATTTTGATTCCATTTCTTTTAGAACATCAAATGAATCCTATCCTGAAAATTTGAAAGTCCATTGGACTTCTTTAAATCTAAGATGGCATTTTGATCAGTCTAGATGCCCAGATTAGACCTAAAATATTTTGATCTCAGAATTAAAATCTGATTATATTTTTGAATTCCTCACCCGTAAATTAGCTAGGGGTGAAAATTTAGTGCAATTTATAAATCATTTAGGCCATAATTCACATTTAATTAAAATGGTTTAATTGCATTTTAGGGATTTCAACAAATTGAAATTGCAAATCTATCATATACCCATTTAAATGGCTGGGATTTGCTGTGTGGACCACGGGTGATCTGCGCAATGGAGCCCAGGTTGCGCGACAGTGGAACCCTGTTCTAATATGCCATCCCCCTCGTGAATCCAATGGCTAGGATTTGATCCCACGGAATCGCAGATCAACCATTGGATCTACCTGATCAAATCCTACAGCCCGGATCATACCCATGATTGGTCATTAGGATCCAAGCGATCCGAGCCATTCTGCCATCTGATTGATCGATCAGACGGTATCTGAAGGTCCCGCAACTATGGACCTTCGTCCCGAATATGCCCATCCCCGATAGAGGAGATCCCCCATACCCTAGCTTGCTCAATCTGAGCCAATTCGGGAAGATGGGTTATGCTCATTTTCTTGAGTGGCGCACCGCTCCGCCGCCGATCTGATTATAATTGTAAGCTTTGAACTCGGCGATGGGGCGGGGCGCTACAGTTGGTATCAGAGAAGTATCATAAAGTGTCAGATAACGAGTTTTGTTCCTAACTATTTTATGATATGTTCTCTGTATCATGTCAATACTACAAGTTATTAAGTGTAGTAAAAAGCAAACATCCAAAAGTTCATCAAATTAACTCAGAAATGAAAGGGTTGACTACGTCTAGAATGATGACATCTTAGGAATTTAACGCACATAATAATTTGATTGCAACTATAAATTTTTAATACTAAAAGGACATCAACAAACTTTGAAAGTAATGATAAAATATGAATGAAATACTTATAAGTTGAGTTATTTTAGGAATAGAACACTCGCATTCAGCATTTTGGTTCTACCTTAGGAGGTTTGACGACTACTGGGTAGACGACCTCCGAGATGGCCAGAGCTACGGAAGGGTCGTCGATGGAGTGTCACCTCGAGGAGTTGAGGTGCTAGATAAAATCCTTTTCAACTCATCCTTTATAGGCACCAGTCTTTCAGCACTTTCCAGAGAATGATTGGATCGCATTACTACCGCACTTCGAGAGACACCTTATCCGGAGGAGTATCGTTTGGAGATTGTAGAGATCCTACTGAAAGGATCAGCGAGTCGTTGGTGGTATTGGGTTTATAGGAGATTAACTTGGAGGAGCCACATAGTCACATATGATGACTTTGCGCTGCCTTTTGGGTAGAATATTGTAACTTGATTTCAGAGATCTTATTATGTCAATTTCTTTATCTCAGTTATATGTTTTGTAGATCCATGTATCTTCCCTTTTGAGAAAGAAATGAATGAATGAAAGCATAGTAAAATTTTATATTTCTGAATCCATATTTGCATTTACAGTCATGAACCCTGGATCCATATCTACCCCTACTCTGATCAAGAATACAATCTCGTTGTCAGACGGACCCGAAGGATAAACCCCATGGATAGTCTTGTAAGAGCCTTAATAGAAAGCAATGCATAACAAGCGCAAGAGACACACACTTTGATTCTCTCTGTCATACAACAACCTGCAACCCCATCAGGGTCCTCACACTTTACTGGTGATGGGATCCTTCACAGCTTCCTTCTCCTAAGGACCCCCACATTCAATGGAGCCTTAAATATAATGGATACAGTCAACTGACTCAAGATGGCTGAGAAGAATATGGCCAATGTTAAGTGCCCTAACTCTGAAGCCATCCGCTTAGTAACTCACCTATTCCAAGAATAAGCCAAATATTAGTGGGATAATGAATTAAACAATAAGTTTGAAGACTATGAAATAGAGGATATTCCATGGGATATGTTCTTGGAAGTGTTTTGTGAAGTGTTCATACCCACATCATCTCAAGCATTCCTAGAGGATGAGCTCCTCCATCTCACTCAAGGCAGTAATTCAGTGTTCAACTATGAATAGGAATTTTGGAGATTGTCATGCTTTGTTCCGGATCTAGTGAGAACATAATCATCTAGATGCCATCATTTCTTAAAGGGGTTAAGAGACTCTATTAAAGCCCACTTAGTCTCCCGTTAGATCAAGACACTAACTGAATTAAACTAAGCTGGCCATTTACAAGAAGGATTCCAAGGTCAACTGGACCGGAAGAGGAAGGCAATAGTTATGCAACCAAGGAAGGAGAATTTGGGTCATCATAAGATGGCAAAAGTCTATAACATAGAGACTAAACAATCCTAGCCTCAGAACCTAGAGTGCAAACAATTGCATCTGTATGAAAAATGCTACCACTTTGATGGTGTATGTTTTACTAGTGGTCAAAGCAGCCACTGTTATTTTGACTGTGATGCTAAGAATACAATCGATGAAGTGCTCATCAATCACTCCTGTCATAAGCAAGCATTCCGTGCACAACCAAGGAATAGCCGAGAGCCTGCTCCTGCTATAATGCCACTTCTACATCAAACTTGAAAGCAATCGTACCGGCACAAAGCTGAACCAAGATCATCAGGGTCAAAGGCCTCAGAATAAGCAACCTGCAGCACCTGCAAGGGTATATATGTTAACTCCTGCCTCTTCCCTTGAGGACAAAATGATGTGGTGTCAGGTACGCCTTAAATTAATTCTTATTCAGTCATTTCTATTTCACTATTCGATATTTTCAGTTTTAGTAATAAAGACCTTAACATAATCATTATAATAGGCACCTTAATGATAGAGGACAAATCTTGTAGCATCCTTTTCGATACGGGAGCGAGTCATTCGTTCGTATCGAAAAGTTTGGCTAAAAATCTTAAGCTATCATCTTATCGCTTAGCAAACTCATTAAGCATCAGGTTACCTTCTGGAGCCTATATGCAATCCCAATAATTTTTCAAGTTAAATATCCCTATTGGTAAACAAATATATGAAGACAATTTGATCATCTTGCCAATTGTAAATTTTGATATAATCTTAGGCATGAATTGGCTAAGCCAGCATGGTGCTTCAATTAATTTCCAAATGAAGAAGATCACCTTGGGCAGTGGAAATCTGTTGCAATCTTTCAATGGAAAATTTAGTACGCAAGCATTGCCAATTAATGCGTTAAAGGCAGAAAGGTTAGTTAAAAAGGGCTGCAATGCATATCTCATAATAATGTTGGGAGAAAATAAAGAAGTCATTCCCCTATCAGAGAATCAAATCATTCGCAAATTTCCTGACATTTTTCCCAAGGACCTACCCAGTCTTCCTCCAATTAGAGAGGTAGAGTTCACAATCGAATTAATTATCGTAACTCAACCGCTATCAAAAATTTTGTATCGCATGGCGCCTTGGGAGCTCCAAGAATTGAACAAGCAACTTCAAGAACTGTTGGAAAAAGGTCTTTTTCATCCAAGTTCATCCCCTTGGGGAGCGCCAATTTTATTCGTGAAGAGGAAAGATGGATCAATGAGAATGTGCATCGATTATAGGGATCTAAATAAGGTAACTATTAAGAACAAATACCCTTTACCTTGTATCGATGACCTATTCGATCAGTTATCTAGAGCTAAAGTTTTCTCAAAGATAGACTTACGATCTGGATAACACCAATTGCGAGTTAAAGATCTAGATGTAAAGAAGATAGCGTTTAGAACCTGCTATGGTCATTATGAATTTTTGGTAATGTCCTTTGGCTTAACAAATGCGCCATCCATTTTTAAGCATTTAATGCAGCACGTATTGAAAGAGTATTTAGATAAATTCATCATTGTCTTCATCGACAATATTCTGATTTATTCAAAGAGTAAAATAAATCATGAGAACTATCTGTGATTAGTACTAGAAAAGCTTCAAATCCATGAGCTACATGCTAAATATTCCAAATGCAAATTTTGGCTTGACTCAGTCATTTTTATGGGTCATGTCGTCGACTCTTAAGGAATCAAAGTCGATCAAAATAAAGTGAGCACAGTCAAAGATTGGTCACAACCAAAATTCATGACTGATATCAGAAGTTTGCTAGGACTAGCTGGCTACTATAGAAAATTTGTCAAGGGCTTCTCACAAATTGTGTCTCCTCTCACGAAGTTGACACAGAAAGCAGTACCATTTGTCTAGAGTCCAAAGTGTGAGAAAGCATTCCAATCATTAAAAGATGCTCTTTCCTCTACACCAGTTCTAGCCTTACCTAAAGAAGGTCTTAACTACCAAGTCTATACTGATGCATCTGGCATAGGTTTGGGATTTCTGTTGATGCAAGAAGGAAAAGTTATAGCCTATGCATCTCGTCAGTTAAAACCACATGAAAATAACTACCTTGTCCATGATCTCAAATTAGCAGTTGTAGTATTTGCTTTGAAAGTCTGGCATCATTATCTTTATGGCATTCAATGTTCCATATTCACTGATCATCAGAGCTTAAAGTACATCTTCACCTAGCGTGAGTTAAACTACCAATAGCGAAGATGGCTCGAGTTGATAAGCGACTATGATTTAAGCATCCATTATCATCCAAGAAAAGCAAACATTGTAGCAGATGCACTCAGTTGTCATGCTACTCTATCTTCCATGATATCATTAAATTCACTAGAAGGAGAATTTCAAAAGCTCAAAATTAGGCCAATATGTGGTGCTATGTTGAGCACACTGATATCCATGAGTTCAGTTGAACCCACATTCCATCGTGATGTCTCCATCTCCCAAACCAAGGATGAAGATTATTTGAAGTTTAAAGTAGATATCGAAAGTGGCCATCGCTTTGATCTTCAGCTTTGAGGTAATTTAATCTATTAAGGAGACCACCTATGGATTCCTAAATCTATACATCAATAGATTATAGTAGAAGGTCATAATTCTGGTTACCAAGTACATCCTGGCAGTACCAAGATGCATCAAGACCTAAAGAAATCATTCCGGTGGCCTGGAATGAAGAAAGGCATGGCTGAATTGGTAGCAAAGTGTCATGCTTGCAACTTAGTTAAAGCTGAACACCAAAAGCCTGGAGGACTTCTTCATCCTCTAAAAAGTTCTGAATGGAAGTGGTTTGATATTTCTATGAAGTTTATTATGGATTTATCTAAATCCAGATTTGGTGTCAATTCAATCTGGATCATTGTCGATCTACTGACCAAGTCAGCACATTTCATTCCTATGCGTCAAACCAATTCTATGGAGAAAATAGCAAAGTTATATATCAAGGAAATTATCAGGCTCCATGGAATTCCTAGATCTATCATATCTGATTGAGATAGCTATTTCACTTCTAAATTTTGGCAAGCAGTGTATTAGCACTTGGGGACTACTCTAGCCATGAGCACCGCTTTTCACCCTCAGACCGATGGTCAAACAAAAAGAGCCAATCAAGTCTTGGAAGATCAACTTCATCTCTGTATTTTTGATTTTGGAGGCTTCTAGGAAGATAATATTCCTCTCGTAGAGTTTGCATACAACAACAATTTTCAGGAAAGTATCGGCATGGCTCCTTATGAAGCTCTGTATGGTAGGAAATACATTACTCCTTTAGCATGGTCTGAAACAGGCAGTGTTCAGTTATATATTTCAAAATTAGTTGAAGAAACTAATCGTAAGATTCATCTAATCCAATAAAGAATCAAAGCAGCTCAAGATTTCCAGAGAAAGTATTATGATGCTCATCATCATACTCTAGAATTCGATGTTAGAAATTTTGTGTATCTTAAAGTCAGTCCGATGAAAGGCGTGTATCATTTTGGTGTAACCGGGAAGCTAAGTCCCCGCTATATCTGTCCATTTAAAATCCTAGAGAAGATTGGTTCTACAGCTTATCGATTGCATCTTCCTAAAGATTTCTCTACAGTCCATAATGTTTTCCATATCTCCTCTCTGCGGAGATGTCTTCACAACCCATCTCATCTAATTCAACATCTAGTGGTGTCTCTCCATCCGAATCTTTCTTATGCGGAAGAGCCAATTAATATCCTAGCTCATGATCAAAAGTAGCTGAGAAATCGCTCAATCCCAATGGTAAAGGTTCTGTGGAGAAATCGCTCTTTAGAAGAATCTACTTGGGAGAAAGAGGCGGATATTAAAAGAAAGTATCACAGTCTCTTTAAAAATCCAGGTACCCATTAACTTTCTAATTTTTATTCTATCCTTAAAACTTCTGCATGTTTGTCTTCGCTCTTGAGATGATGTCAAGGACGACATCGTTCTTAAGTGGGGGAGTCTGTAACAACCCTAGATTGTTACCCTGCTAATTTATAATCCAAGTAATCATTAATTTTGATTCCATTGCTTTTAGAACATTAAATTAATCCTATCCTAAAAATTTGAAGTCCATTGGACTTCTCTAAGTCTAAGATGGCATTTTGATCAGTCCAGATGCCCTAGATTAGACCTAAAATATTTTGATCTCATAATTAAAATATGATTGCATTTTTGAATTTCTCATCCCCAAATTAGCTAGGGGTGAAAGTTTGGTGCAATTTGGAAATTATTTAGGCCATAATTCACATTTAATTAAAATAGTCTAATTGAATTTTTAGGGATTTCAACAAATTGATATTGCAAATCTATCCTATACACGTTTAAGCGGCCGGCATTTGTTGTGCGGACCGCGGGCAATCCGCTGTGGATCCCGAGTCGCACGACAACGGAACCCCGTTCCAATCCGCTGTCCCCCTCGTGAATCAAACAGCTAGGATTTGATCCTGCGGAATCACGGATCAACCATTAGATCTACCCGACCGAATCCTATGGCCCAGATCACTCCCGCAATCGGCCATTAGAATCCGAGCGATCTGAGCCATTCTGCCATTTGATCTATCAATCAAATGGAATCCGAAGGTCCCGCAACTGTGGACCTTCGTCCAGAACGCGCCCGTCCCCGGCAGAGGAGATCCCCCATACCCCAGCTTGCTCAATCTGAGCTAATTAGGCTCAGACTCCCCTTCTTTTTATTCGGTTAGCTGCGTATTGTCAAAACAAACTCATCTTGATCGTGTCTATACCTTAAGCTAGCCCCGATCAATCAAACCAATTGATCGGGCTAAGTCATTAAGGAATGCCTCGGGTCGAGTAAGGCTCCCGCATTCCAGCCCACCTCAGGCCCTCAGACCAATGGGCTTCGATCTGCCTCACCTCCCTGATGGTGTAGGGATCGAGCCCCGGGTCTGGCATGGCCTCTGTGGGGAGAATTGTCTCCCCACAGTAGCTCCATTAAGTGAGTCCTCGGGTGTGTAGGGTCCTGTCAGTCCGGACCACCTCACAGGGGGCTTTGAATGTCAATCAGTGTGTCTTGGCTAGGTGGTCGATTCTCAATTGACCCGAGGTCAGGGCGTGCACTCTAGACAGAGAATTTCACCATCTAGGATTTCCCGGATCAATCTCTATCGACAGGAGTCGAGGCGGGGACGATGTCCCTATGCGGGTCGGGCCGACCCGTTACCCGCGCGGTACGATAGTCCCGGGTCCTCGAGCCCCTGTCGACCCACGCAGTTTGACTGATGGGCCAAGCCGGTTTAATTTAAATATGATTAATTGGATTTATTTTCCTTAAGGAAAATAATCCAGGTAATCCAATCATAAGAAATTTAAATTAGAAAAATATAGATTAAATTAATGTGATAACTTTTAATCCACTGGTCCAAACCCTATGATCTTATATATCAAATTAATCAAAAAATCAATAAGGATCTGAATATAAAATAATATTGAACATCTAATGATTAGATTTTCCATTTTTGCCTAATTATTACAGATCTTAATTAGGGTTGATTAGCATGAATACTTATCCAAATTATATGATTAGAGTGCTATTAATTTCCTTATGATTAGTTGAATGAATGTGCTAAGTAGTTTATTTTCTTGATTTTTGTATTTCTACTTATGCCCTAATCTTGTTAAACCATGATTAGTGAAGATAGGGCTTGTAACCATTGGATCTTAGCAAACTCAGTCTCTAATTAATTATATGATAAAATGAAACTTATATACCAAGCTGTATGAAACTTTGATGGTTAGATTTGTAAATAGGTGCTAATCCTTTTGCATTAGTTTAGGGCTTAATTAGCACTAATTACTTTTTATTTTTTATGAATTCTTCTATTAATATGCTTCATAACAGTAAAGTAGATGTATTGAAGCCATGTATACAAAATTATAATGTGTAAATTGAATAAACCTAAATTTGAAGATCTTAAACATCTTAATTAACCTTAAGATGTCTTAAGACTTTGATCAAGCTATTAAGACTTTATCTATGTCTAAGATTGCCACCAATAATACATACCTAATTCACTGATTTGACTTTTGATCTATAAATGAACACTTGATCTTAATTAGATATGGGAAGGGGTCAAACCCTAACTTATTTAATTAAGGTCCAAACTCTTAAACTCATAAAAATTGATTTGATTATAAGATAATGCAATTGACATTATTCTAATAATGTATCTATTTTGGTATTGATCTTAAACATTTGAATTAGACATGTTAAGATTAATAATCAAACCATGTGATTGAATAATCTGAATCTAAACTTTGAATCCTTGAATTTCTCTTAAGTATGACCAATAGCATAAGAAGACTAATAAAATTATATTGATTTGATAAAGTGATCTAACTCTACTAACATCCTTGATTTAAATCCCATACTCTTAGAATAAGTAATGATCAAATGACTTACTCATCTGATCTGATCACTCTAAACTTAAATGATAAGTAAAACCTAGAATGTTAGCATTAGAATTAAGAGTGTGAGATCTTAAGTATCTCAACATAAGATCATCTCTGAAATATTTTAAAGACCTAAATTAAATATACATTAAGGTAGGAGAATTTATATAGCTCATTGAGGTAGGAACTTAGATGATCCCTTAACCTTAGAAGTTGATCTTAACCCATTGTGGTATGAGTCACTTAAGATATTCGAATGATACCTCTCCTTGCGGTAGAATCTATATTGAGTGATCCTTGATCACATTTTCTTGGAGCCTTGCATAGGACTTACCTATTTAGCCTAGGAATTAATAATCTTGATAAACCCTTGATGATTAAATTGAGTCATCTAAATCTAGATTATTAGTTGGGTATAGTAGAGTATACCCATAGTACTGGATTATTTCAGTAATATTTGGGAATGGTTGAGTCACTCTAAGTAAGATTTATCTTTAGGCTATCCTACTGGTTTAGGTGGATACAACCTTGCTTAGAGTAAATTAATCGATCCTAAGAGTGTACTAAATGGGGACTCATTCCATAGTTTGATTGAAATACAAATCACCAACGGGCGATGCCTCCTAGCGAAGACTACTTCAATAGGTATGGCTCAAACAAACTAAGTAATTAGAATCACCTTCTTTAAGATACTGAGTGTGATTGTGAGTTGGGCATCTTAATAACTTAGCTTGAGATATAAATTGCAAACGGGCGATGCCTTCTATCAAAGACCGCTTTGTTAGGGTGGCTTAATCAAATTAAGTGTTAAGAACAATCTTTCTTGCAAATGGGCTAAAAATGTGTATACAATCATCCTATCTAATAATTTTAAGTAAATCTTCAACTTTAACAAATTATCATTCTAAAAGCTAGGAGTCAGAATCTTTTTAGCAGGATTCTACACAGTGAAGACCTTGAATTCATCATCAGTATTCAAAGTTCTTATGGATTTTAGAATTTTCCTCATATAGAATAGCAAAATGGGCATAAACATGAGCATGAGCATGATGAATGATTCATTAGTGATGTATGAGTATTAGTGATGAATTATGGGTTACAGAATGTTGCATACATTAACTGGGGAATTTCAAGATGTATCGGCATCACCGTACTGACTTCCCAACTAGGTGTATGTATACATTGGACCGTACAACTCATAAAATTTTAGTGATAGTTCTGTTATATATTTGTGGCATACCGTGTTGTGGCATATTTAGATGTATTATCCTGGTGACATATAGTACAACATTGGACATTTTTACCTTGGTTTCTGAGCATTTGATGTTTTCACTTACTTTCAGCATTCAGCTTTCAGTTCTTTTTTACCTTGTTTAGTCTTTACATTTTTAAGTGGATCAGTGTTTTACTGCTTTTCTGTAGTCTTGCTTACTTTACTATTTATGTGTATTTACTTTAGTACTGCTTAGTTTAGTTTTGTGTGTTACACTTCTTGTCTAACATGGGGTACTTTTGGGATCCGACTATTTGCTAGATCCTGAGCAGCTTGTTGAGGCAGGATCGGCGAACTTACAGGAGATCTAGGAGGAGTACATGGAGCCTTAGTGGACCTATCTTCTACCCTTTACTTTACTGCTTTAGTACTTCATATAGATTTACTTTTCGGTCATTTAAATCAGTTTGTAATAATTATTGATGTATTTTACTTTTCTTTTATGAGATGAATGTTTACTACTGCTCTGTGATGAATATATTTTGGATGTCTTGCTTTCGCTTCCGCACTCTGTTATTCTACTATTATACTTAGTATTGTGATGTGATCAGCATACTAGAAATGCTGATATATTGATAACATATATTGGATTCATATTTACATCTTTAAATCCAACTTACGTATTCATCTAATACTTAAGGAAAGTATCCTATACTTATCTTAAGTATTGACTCTCGATCCTACTCTTGGGTTCGAGTCAGCAGCCCTTCAGTGTGGCTAGTTTTAGTTAGACTACTCGGGAAGATGGGTTATGCTTTTTTCCCGAGTGGCACACCGCTCTGCCGCCGCTCTGATTATAATTATAACCTTTGTGCGCGGTGACAGGGCGGGGCGCTACAAACGCACCTTGCTGACGTGTGGCCTGCTATTTTGAAATTTGCCCAAGCTACACTTCAATATTTCTAAGGGATGCTGACAGACAGAAATACACGTCTGCATTTGCACGCAAGTGTATGTGGTCTGAAATAATAAGTGGAAAGTTTAGTTTTTGGGATTTATCGAACCTCAGGGAATGGTTATTTTGATCTTGAGTTGTATTTTCTTTCACTAATATCAAGATGCAATTTTGATTGATTTTTGTTGGTTCCTAATTAGCAATACACAAGACTTGAGTATAGATACGATTTGATTAAAAAAGAGAGAGTTGAGATTTCGTTGTAGTATATGCAAGGGCTGGTTATATGACTTCATTATTCAAATGTATACGTTCAATTTAATTGCATAATTAAATCAAGTGAATATTATTTGGAATTGAAGTATCCTCCAATTACATTGGGTTCAAGTTTAGTGCACAAAGAGAACTCCTTTTGGATTCCTCCTTAGCACATAAACTCTTATGAGATATGATTCGATTTGATAGATTTCGATTCCCTACATTTAGGTTACCGAAAACATCTTTTAATTATAATGATCTCACAAGCAAGAATCCATTTACCGTGCATCATGCACTTCACACGCAGTTTAGCTAGATGAGAGGATGCATTGGGTCAATGGATTATGTCACATCATCCATTGAAGTCCCCAATGTCCTCTTATCCCTTCTACTTTACTAAGCAGCAAAGCAAGGTTAATGGAGAACATGGTCCTCAAGCATCAAACTTTTGGGAGAGCTACTAAGGGAGGGTTAAAGTGAGATTTGAGAATTCTGTCACGTAATTCTCAGCTCTACTCGCATTACCATCCTTGCTCTTACCCAATTCATGAGCAATGGAACACAAGCTCTTTTAATTAAAATAAATAAGAATTCAGTTCATCCAAGCATTCATTCAATATTAAAATCAACAATATAATAATTAGTTTTTCATTACAATTAAACAATATCATCATACACCAATTTTTCCCTTACATAATTCTACAACTACATCTCAACCCTCTCCAAGAAGTTCTTAGCCTTCCATTACTAAGCAAGAAAGAACATACATGCAAAAAAAAGTGAACATCATCATCAGTTCACAGCAAAAAATTAATCAAGGGAGTTTATGAGAAATACAAAGAATCACCCAGAGGTTTTCTGGGGTTCTCTTTACTTTTCCTGTTCTATCCTCTTGAAGATCCACCCTTCATTCTTTGTTGTCTTTTCTTCCTTCCTGTTCTTGGTCCTCTCTTCCCCTTGGAGAGTTCTCCTTCTTTATCTTCCTGCAACCTTTCTCTTGGCCTTTTGAGTAGAAAAGGTTGGAACTCTTTTAAGGTCTGAGATTGGCCCTTAAATAGGGATGCACTCAGCACAAAGCCTTTAATGTGTGACCCTTCCTCTTCCTTGACTTAATTCCAATCACTTTTATTGTTTCCATCTGCTTAAACCTATTGGGGTTTAGTAGGGATTTAATTTATCAATTTTCAAGATGTTGGGGGAGGCCAAAGATCAGATTTTTGTGGCCTTCCCCATACTTCTTAATTGTTATTTTTAGAAATTTTGGGCCGGCAGCTAACACGCACTGTGGCGCACTGCGGTGCACTGTGGCACTCTATGGTAGCGACGTTTCAAATACTATTCCGCTGCGGCAACCATGTTTCAAATCATGTTCTGTTGCGGCGCGTTGTAGCAGCAGTGCTCCAAATGCTTTTCCTGTATATATGTTGGTCTTTTTTTTGTTCGACCGCTGTAGCGCCTGCTATGGCATGCTGTGGCATGCTACAACAGATAAATTTGCAGGATTACTGTTCAATTAGTTTAACTATAATTTTATAAAATGAAAATTTACCTATCGTGGCGCGCTACAGAGGATAAATTTTGCAGGATCACTGTTCAATTAGTTCAAATATAGTTCTATAAAATGAAAATTAAACTACGGTGGTGCGCTGCGCCGCGTCACAGCGATTAAATTTTGCAGGATCACTGTTCAATTAGTTCAACTATAGCTCAATAAAATGAAAATATACCCGCTGTGGCGTGCTGCGGCGGGCTACAGTGGATAAATTTTGCAGAATACTGTTCAATTACTTGTTTGTATGGTTTTAATTAATTCTCAAGAAATGATGATGTGGCGCACTGTAGTGTGCAGCAGTAGTCTTGCTCTAATTCTGTAATTCTGCTTCCAAGTAAGGTGTTTTTAATGGGTAACCAGGGCGCGCGGCAGCGCGCCGTGGCGTACAGCGGCAATTTTTATCCAAAATTTGGTGAATCAGCCCATACAATTTGTTTACTTTATTTATCTGAAAAAACATCAATTTCTACTCAAAGTATAAGGAAATATATGGTGATATGAATGCTTAAACACTGCTACAAATTCTAGCTATATCACACCCCCACACTTAAATTCTTGCTCGTCCTCGAGTAAGCTCAATAAATGTGATTTTTTGAATTTGTCTTTGACTAAGGATTCAATCTGTTAAGCTAATGTATCATGAATTTAGTTGTCAAGCATACTCTAGTTAAGATTACTTCATGTCTCCAAGTTTCTACTACCCCTCCAATTGAGTTTAAATTTCTACACTTCCTTTGGCTTCAAATTAAAATGTCATGCTTAATGTTTTAATATGAGGAGACGATCCTGAAATTCTAACCTTAGTGATTCAATTTGTAAGTTTTTGAGTGTTGTGCCATGTTTGTCCCTTCTTATGATTCACAAGGACATTTTAATATTTTAGGAGAGATATTTTTTTTCATCCTAAATGTTCACTTATTTCGCTTGGGAGAGATATTTTTCATCATCTATTTATATATTAATTTTTCTTTTCTTTTTCAAATTCCTTTTTAAAGGGAGAGCCATTTTTTTTCATCCCTTAATATAGTCCTTATGATCACAAAGTCCTACAGGAGCCTAGCACTTCAAATTATCACTCACCTCTTGCCACCTTGGTGTAATTTTCAAATTTTCCCTCCCACGCTTAAACTTAAGCACATTTCATTTTAAGTTCTGGAAACTAAGCTTAGTAGACTCATGAACTCAGTAAGGGGTGTGTCACTTGAATTCATTTTCATCTTTTTCTCAAACATGCTTGCATCTTTATTCTATACCATAATTTTTCTAACATTGAATCCAAAACTTGATCACATTCAGAAAATTCTCCTTCAAGTTCCATTTTAGCAAAAATGTAGGGTGTTTGAAATACGGAAATTATTTTATTGACTGAAATCAAAACTACAAAATAGAAAATAAAAAAATTAAAAAACAAAAAATAGGAAACAGCACAACCTTATTAATTGTGGGTTACCTCCACCATAAAGTGACACTTTTCCCAATTGAGAATAAGATTAGTTTCCTCATATTTTCTTAGGACCTTACCAAAGTTTGTTAGACATTGTTCAAAAGATTTTCCCACAATGAAAAAATCATCCATAAGGATTTCTAAGAAATCTCCTATCATTTCAAAAAAGATGGCCATCATACACCTTTGAAATGTTGTAAGTACATTGCATAAACCAAAGGGCATCCTCCTGAAAGCAAATGTTCCATAGGGGCATGTGAAGGTTATTTTTTCTTAGTCTTTCGGGGCTATCAATATCTGATTGTACCTCGAGTAACCATCCAAAAAACAAAAGTAAGGGTTCCCTACCAGCGTATCTAACATCTGATTAATCAATGGGAGAGGATAGTGATCTTTCCTAGTTTACTTATTTAATCCTTTATAGTCTATGCATACTCTCCACCTCGTAACCTTTCATATATGAGTTAATTCATTATTTTCACTCAAGATCACAGTTATCCCACTTTTCTTAGGAACCATATGAATGGGACTTACCCAAGGGCTGTCCAAAATTGGGAAAATGATTCCAGCATCCAAAAGCTTAATGATTTCCTTATGCACCAGCTCTCTTATATTTGGGTTTAATCTTCATTGAGGTTCTATAGAAGGTATTGAGTTGTCTTCTAACAGTATGCAGAAATGCTCCATCCTATTGCCCTTTTATGCTCTCTTAACAACGCACACAATTTAGTTTCTTAGGTTGGGTCAACAAAGCAGAAATTATTACCGAGAGCGACATTTCCTCCCCAAGGTAAACATATTTTAAGTGCTTGGGCAAAGGTTTTGTAACAACTCAAATTCTTAAGCACCAAGGTATTATTCGCTTTGGCCAGAAAGGCCTTAGGGTTTTGCCCTCAGAAGATAACTTCCCAGCAGGTCACCTATCCTGGGAGTTCTCCTACCTAAGCATGCTTAACTTTAGAGTTCTTATCAAGAACTCCACCGTTATCTAAAAAGGCACCTCAATATTTAAGAGTTTCACTTATTACTACTTAAGTGAGTCTTTACAATCTCCCCAACTTAAGTAACTGAATTCTCGTCAGTATCTACATATAAATCCAAGAACCATCCATTGGGCAGATAGGACTAGAGGTGACCCCTACATGGTCAAGAGGTACCCACAACCATTTAACACCTTAACCATCATGGATTCAAGAGGCTGCTCACACAAAGTAGTATTTTTCCCTGTATGACGCTTAGCTCCTATCTGATACCCTATGGCTTGCTCTGATACCATTTGTAACAGCTTAAACTCTTAAGCACCAATATATTATTCGCTTTAGCTAGAAAGGCCTCACAGTTTTACCCTCATAAGATAACTTCCCAATAGGTCACCTATCCTGGGAGTGCTTTCACATGAGCACACTTAACTTTGGAGTTCTTATCAGGAATTCCACTATTATATGAAAAGGCACCTTGATGTTTAAGAATTTCACTTATAACTACTTAAGTGGGTCATCACAATTTCTAACAGCCCAAACTCTTAAGCACCAAGGTATTGTCCGCTTTAGCTTGAAAGGCCTCATGGTTTTGCCCTAAGAAGATAACTTCCCAGCAAATCACCCATCTTGAGAGTGCTCCCACATGAGCATGCTTAACTTTGGAGTTCTTATCAGGAACTCCACCATTATCTGAAAAGGCACCTCGATATTTAAGAATTTTACTTATTACTTCTTAAGTGGGTCTTCACAATCTCCCCAACTTAAGTAACTGATGTGCTCATCAGTATCCACACATAGATCCAAGAACCATCCAGTGGATAGATAGGACTAGAGGTGACCCCTACAGGCTCAAGAGGTACCCATAACCATATAGCACCTTAACCATCATGGGTTCAAGAGGCTACTCACATGAAGTAGTACTTTGTCCTATATGTCACTTAGCTCCTATCTGACACTCTATGGCCTGCTCTGATACTATTTATAATAGCCCAAACTCTTAAGCACCAAGGTATTATCTACTTTGGCCAAAAAGGCCTCAGGGTTTTACCCTGGGAAGATAAATTCCCATCAGGTCACCCATCCTGGGAGTGCTCCTACCTAAGCATGCTTAACTTTGGAGTTCTTATTAGGAACTCCACCGTTATCTGAAAAGATGCCTCGATATATAAGAGTTTCACTTATTACTACTTAAGTGGGTCTTTACAAACTCCCCAACTTAAGTAACTAATGTCCTCATCAGTCTCTATACATAGATCCAAAAACCATCCATTGGGTAGATAGGACTAGAGGTGACCCCTACATGCTCAAGAGGAACCCACAACCATGTAGCACCTTAACCATCATGGGTTCAATAGGCTACTCACACGAAGTGATACTTTGCCTTATATGGTACTTAACTCCTATCTGACACCCTATGGCTTGCTCTGATATAATTTGTAACAGCCCAAACCCTTAAGCACTAAGGTATTATCCGTTTTGGCTAGAAAGGCCTCAAGGTTTTACCCTCAGAAGATAACTTCCCAACAAGTCACCCATCCTGGGAGTGCTCCTACCTAAGCATGCTTAACTTTGAAGTTCTTATCAAGAACTCCACCGTTATCTGAAAAG
The DNA here is from genome assembly GCA_016760335.1 of Gastrodia elata. Lineage (NCBI taxonomy): Eukaryota > Viridiplantae > Streptophyta > Magnoliopsida > Asparagales > Orchidaceae > Gastrodia > Gastrodia elata. Next base: position 31,416,652 of record CM028678.1, on the reverse strand, counting down.
GTACCTCAATATTTAAGAGTTTCACTTATTACTACTTAAGTGGATCTTTACAAGTTTCAAGTCCAATTTAGGGGGTTCATCTATAGATAGCTGCATTCTCTTTCTTTCCTGAATTAACTCATCAATTTTGTTTTCTTCCTCTTCAATTTCAACTTCTTCTTCTTCCTCTAAATCTGATTCCTCTATACTTCCAAAAATTAACACCTCTTCCACTACATTTACTTCCCAACAATACTCTTTTGGCATAAACTCACCTCCTCCCCCTCACAACGAATACTTAATTCACCCTTATCAACATCAATCATGGTTTTTCCAGTAGAAAGGAATGGCCTCCCTAGAATTATAGGAATCTCCTGATTTTCCTCTTCCATTTCCAACACAATAAAAGCGGCGGGGAAGATAAATTTATCAACCCTTATTAGAACATTTTCCAAGATCCCGATGGGGGTTTTTATGGATCTATCCGCTAGTTGGAGGAGGGCTGATGTAGGTTTTCAAGAATCAATTCCCAGCTTTTTGAATATTTAAAATGGCATTAAATTTATTGAGGCACCCAAATCACATAAAGCCCTTTTAAAAGAATGATTTCCTATTGTGCAAGGAATGGTAAAACTTCCTGGGTCCTTTCTCTTAAGAGGGATTTTCTACTAGAGAATGGCACTACATTCTTCAGTCACCACAGTTTCCTTTTCAATTATTTTTCTTTTCTTTGATAGTATATCCTTCATGAATTTTGCAAAATTGGGCATCTGTTCTAATGCTTCAGCAAAGGGAATATTTATATGAAGAGTCTTAACAGTTTCTATGATTTTTTGGAACTGGTTATCTAGCTTCTCCCTTGCCATTATTTGAGGATAGGGGATGTGAGGAGTGTGGTCAGAAGGTTTAGTCATCTGCGTGTTTATTTTCTCATTCATTTCTTTATCCTTGTCTTATTGATTTTTTTTTCCTCAATAGATTTCTCTCCCAAATTTTGAGAATTATTTTCAGGATTTTTAAGTACCAGCGGTTCTGTAATTTTTCCACTTCTTAAAGTTATGGAATTTTCTGATTCATTCCCATAGTCCCCTATGGCTCCTACCAAGAAGGGTTGATTTAGTTGCACCATAATCTCTTTTATTTTTAACTCAATTCTTTGAACAGCTTTTTCTTGATTCAAGAGTGTGTGTTCGTGTTGATTTAATGTTGCATTTGTTCTGTTCATAAAATTAGTTGTGTCCATTTTAAACTCTTTTAGGGAACACTCTAAACTTCTTCCCTCCTTAGTTTGTTGGGTTCTATAGTTTTGAACATCATTCACTCCCTCAGTTTCTTCTTTATGATCAGAAATATGTTGCACTCCCTCGAGTTGTTTGGTAAACATGCCAATTTTGCTTCTTAATTCAGCAATCTAATTTGACTTGTTTACATAATCTACTTCCACTTTATTTAAATTTGGCTACTCAATTGGCCATTGGTATGCGTTGTTAGCCATTTCCTCGACGAGGTCTCCTCGAGGGTCTTACTGCTTAATGATCCTCCTGCGGCAGCATCTATGAGGGTCCTTGTGGGTGCGTTTAATCCATTATAAAATGTCTGCACTTGCATCCACAAAGGAAACCCATGATGCGGGCAATGCCTTAAGTAGTCCTTAAAATGTTCCTAGCCATCGTACAAAATCTCACCATACTACTGAGAGAAGTTTGAAATTTCATTTCTCAATCTGGCAGTCTTGGCAAATGGAAAATACTTGGCTAAGAATTTCCTTACCAAGTCATCCCAAGTCCTTATAGACTCACCGAGTAGGGAACTGAGCCAAACCTTAGCTCGATCTCTCAACGAGAATGGGAATAATCTCAAATTTAAGGTGTCATCTGATACCCCGTTGAATCGAAAGGTGTCACATATTTTCATAAAAGTTGAAATATGTGCATACGGGTCATCCGATGCCATCTCACTAAATTGATTATTTTGGATCATGTTCAAAGTGGATGGTTTTATCTCAAAATTATTTGCTTGTATAGGAGGTCTAATAATTGCATTTGGAACTCCTTTTATCGTGGGGAGTGCATATTCTCTAAGCAATCTTCTCCTAGCATTTATCATAGGTTCTGCTGGGTTATATCTAAGTCTTCTATTTGCATTTTGTTGGTTTAAAATGACTTGCTCTCTCCTAGCTCTCAAATAAGTTCTATCGATTTTGGGATCGTAAAAGAATTTGGTAATATTTCTCCTACTCATACAGTTAAGGTGTCACTAGCTAGAACAATAAATATTTAACTACAACTATGTAATAATTATGCACAATTTACTTAGTTCTAAATCACTAGTTACTAGAGAATTATACTTGATACAAAACGAAAACTGATCCCCGGCAATGGCGCCAAAATTGACAGACGGAAATACACGTTTGTGTTTGCACGTAAGTGTTCATGGTCTGAAGTAATAAGTAGAAAGTTTAGTTTTTAGGGTTTATCAAACCTCGGGGAATGGTTGTTTTGATACCAAGTTGTATTTTCTTTTACTAATGTCTAGATGTAATTTTGGTTAATTTTTGCTGGTTTCTAATTAGCAATACACAAGACTTGAGTATAGATACGATTTGATTAAAAAGGAGAGAGTTGAGATTTCATTATAACATATGCAAGGGTTGGTTATATGACCTCATTGTTCGAATGTATATGTTCAATTTAATTGCTTAATTAAATCAAGTGAACACCATTTGGAATTAAAGTATCCTCCAATTACATTGGGTTTAAGTTTAGTGCATAAAGAGAACTCCTTTTGGGTTCCTCCTTAGCACATAAACTCTTATGAGATATGATTTGATTTGTTAGATTTTGATTCCCTAAGTCTAGGTTACCAAAAACATCTTTTAATTATAATGATCTCACAAGCAAGATTCCATTTACCATAAGTCATGCACTTTACAAGCAGTTTAGCTTGATGGGAGGATGCATTGGGCAATGGATTATGTGACATCAAATATTAGAGTCCCTAATGTCCTCTCATCCCTTCTACTTTGCTGAGCAGCAAAGCAAGGTTAATGGAGAACTTGGTTCTCAAGTGTTAATCTTTTGGGAGAGCTACTAAGGGAGGGTATAAGTGAGCTTTGAGAATTTTGTCACGTAATTCTCAGCTCTACATGCACTACCTTCCTTGCTCTTACCCAATTGATGAGCATTGGAACACTAGCTCTTTTAATTAAAATAAATAAGAATTCAGTTCATCCAAACATTCATTCAATATTAAAATTAACAATATAACAATCAATTTTTCATTACAATTAAACAACATCATCATACACCAATGTTTCCCTTACATAATTCTACAACTACATCTCAATTCTCTCCAAGGGATTTTTAGCCTTCCATTACTAAGCAAGAAAGAACATATATGCAAAGAAAAGTGAACATCGCCATCAGTTCACGGTAAGAAATGAATCAAGGTAGTTTAGGAGAAATACAAGGAATCAGCCGGAGATTTTTTGGGGTTCTCTATACTTTTCCTACGTTGTCCTCTTGAAGCTCCACCCTTTGTTCTTTGCTGTCTTTTCTTCCTTACTATTCTTAGTCCTCTATTCCTCTTAGAGACTTCTCCTTCTTTCTCTTCCTGCATCCTTTCTCTTGGTCTTTTGAGTAGCAAAGGTTGGAACTCTTTCAAGGTCTGAGATTGGCCCTTAAATAGGGATGCACTCGGCCTCAAAGCCTTTAATGTGTGACCCTTCTTCTTCCTTGACTTAATTCCAATCCCTTTTAATGTTTCCATCTATTTAAACCTATTGGGATTCAGCAGGGATTAAAATTATCAATTTTTAAGAGGTTGGGGGAGGCAAAATGTCAAATTTTTGTGGTCTTCCCCATGCTTCTTAATTGCTATTTCTAGAAATTTTGGATTGTCCGCTGCGGCGTGCTATGACGCACTGCGGCAGCGGTATTTCAAATACTGTTCTGCTGTGGCGCTCTACGGCAACCGCGTTTCAAATCCTGTTCCGCTACGACGCGCTGTAGCAGCAGTGCTCCGAACACTTTTTTAGCATATAAGTTAGTCTTTTTTTTGTTCGACCGTTGCAGCACCCACTGTGGCATGCTACGATGCACAATAGCGGATAAATTTGTAGGATCACTGTTCAATTAGTTTAACTATAGTCTTATAAAATGAAAATTTACCTGTCGTCGTACGCTACAGCGGATAAGTTTTGCAGGATCACTCTTCAATTAGTTCAAATATTGTTCTATAAAATGAAAATTTACCAGCTATGGTGCACTGCAGTGCGCAACAGTGGATAAATTTTGCAAGATCACTGTTCAATTAGTTCAACTATAGTTCTATAAAATGAAAATTTACCCGCTGTGGCGCGCTACGGTGCGCTACAATGGATAGATTTTGCAGGATACTGTTCAATTACTTGTTTATATAGTTTTAATTAATTCTCAAGAAATGACACTATGGAGTGCTGCAGTGGTCTTGCTCCAGATCTGCAGTTCTGCTTCTAGGTAAGGTGTTCTTAATGGGCCGCCATGGCATTTTTGTCCAGAATTTGGTGAATCATCCCATACAATCTATTTTCTTTATTTACCTGAAAAAGCATTATTTTCTACTCAAAGTATAGGGAAATATATGGTGATATGAATGCTTAAACATTATATTTTTGCTACAAATTTTGGGTATATCAGATGCCTCTATCCCTTTGATAGTTGCATCATGACGGAGAATTCTCGCTTCAAATTTTTTCATGAATTAAATTGTTTTACCCTTAAATGCATTAAATGCTCCTTCTAGATTTGAGGGTTGGTTTTGATATTTATTCTCTGAGTTGTATCCTTATTTATTCACCCCATTATAAGTTCCAGAATTGTTATTAATATTATTGTTTCCCCAAGAGAAGTTGGGGTGGTTCTTCCAATCTGGATTATAATTATTTGAATAAGGGTTGTTCATAAAATTATTCTGGGCTGCATTGTTATTTCTCAGAAAATTGATTTGCTCAGTTTGTGAGGGTGCAAAAGAGTTATTAAAATTAGATTTTTCACTCATGTGACCCCTCCACAAAGCTCATAGGGAAATTATTGAACATTACACACTGTTATATTCTCTATTCTTTAGTTTAATACATTAATTTCATTTTGTTTCTCATGAATCTAATGTGTTCATTATCTTCCTTCTTAGGATTTAGCCTATCAGTAGGCCATTAATATGTATTATTTGCCATTTCTTCTAGGAGGTCAAAAGCCTCTTATTGCATTTTGTTACTCAAAGATCCCCCCGAGGCTGCATCTATCAAGGTTCTAGTTGGCACATTTAATTTGTTATAAAACATTTGCACTTGTTTCCATAAGGGAAATCCATGATATGGGCAATGTCACAAATAGTCCTTATAACGCTCCCACCCATCGTATAAATTCTCACTATTTTTCTATGAAAAATTAGAGATTCATTCCTTAGCCTTGCGGTTTTAGCGGGTGGGAAATATTTAGCTAGGTACTTCCTAGCTAAATCATCCCATGTCCTAATGGACTCACCAGGCAAAGAAGTTAGCCACATCTTAGCTCTATCTCTCAGCAAAAATGAAAAGAGTCTAAATCTAAGCGCATCATCCGAAATTAATGTTTGGCCTGAAATTCTTGATCATTTATCGGGACTTTGATATTACAAAATTAATGGGCACTCAGTTGGGTTCTAGATGGATGCCCAACACTCAATATTTGTGCTAGGTTGCATGCGTGAAGTTTAAGGCTTTTGGCAAATCATTCAGAGATAAACAAGTGACTGGCACCGGTATCGAACAATATATTACAAAGTTGGTTGTTGAAATAAAGTGTGCCTAAATTTACACAGTTTCGTATCAACAACTTGAAAAGATACTGAAATGCAATTTAGCAGAAGAGAGGTTTAGGAGTGTGTACCTAAAACCACATTGTTATCTTCTACGGCTTCAATAGAAGTTAAGGCATAAACTTGTGCAGGGCCAGGCAGGACGATTGTTAGGCTGCCGTTGCTGATAGTTTTAAGAATGGGGAGCTGGCGGCTGTGTGTGAGTAACTTTAAAAGCAGGTGCTGGCATTATGGCCAGATTTGGTTCCCTCCGGTTTAACGGAGTTGCTCTGAACACTTGCTTCTTCTAGTAAGGCTTCATTGGAACTCCGTCTATCGTTTATATATGGTCGCACTGATAGAATCTGTGGCCTGTACTCCCACAATTGAAACACCTCTGGCCAAAGTGGTAACACTTTCCATACGGATGGGGCTTAGTACAGTTTTGAATTTGTTCGGCAGTAGGTGCAGCTTCAAGCTGATATACTTTTGCAGGGTTGGATCCGTGTCTCTTGAAGTTTCCTCGTGGGTTTAGAGTTGTTTGTGCTTTTCTCTTAAGATCCTCTTTAGATTGGTGATGCTCAATCACCTTAGCCGTTTCCACCAGTTTGAAGAAACTAGACAGACAGAGCGGCACGATCTAGTTCTTCAGTGAACCACGGAGTCCACAAAGAAAGCGGTGGCACTTAGCTGACTCAAAATAAGTAATTTCTGGCGTGAAACGAATCAATCTACAAAATTCCCTTTCGTATTCAGCTACTGAATGACTCCCTTGAGTCAACCTCATGATTGTGTCTGCAATAATGTTTTGTGCGGATGGGGGAATGAATTTAATCTTGAAGGCCTCAACGAACTCATCCCAGGGGATGTCCTCTAACTCGTAGTCAGCTAACTTGGTATTTCGAAACTCTTCCCACCAATATTCTGCTTCTGCATGAAATAGACGGGTGGTGAGATGGATAGATTCTGAGTTCGGGACCTTCAAACTAATGAGATCCCTTTCCACAGCCTTCAGCCAATCGGCTGTATCCATTGGTGACAGGTTCCCACCAAAGGTTAGAGGCCTTAACCTCAAAACATTGTGAAGGAGATTATCCACCGAATAATGTGAAGAAGGAGCAGCTTGTGGAGCATATACTGTTGGAGCAGCGACAGTGACTGGAGTTGCACGATCATTTAGTAATTTCTGCATAACGAGCACCTGTTGAGCTTAGTTTTCCAACAGAGTTGCCACCATGGCTCGCAGATGATCCACCTCATCATTAGAACTAGTAGAGGCAACAGTGTTCTTGACAGGAGTAACGGTAGGTGGTGATCCAAAATCCATTCTAGTTTAATTTTAAAGAAAAAGACAAACTCAAAATTTACTCTAAGGAAGAAAAATCAAAATTTTCATTAATTATAGAAATAAGGGATTACAATGCCAAAACTGTAAATCTAATAGGGTTGCTTGAGAATGAAATAACATTTATCTTAACTATCACTCAAATAATATCAATATACTCTGCCCTAAAGGCTACACAAAAGTCCTCAAAAGTGACTTCCCGATGCTTCCTGTTACGCTTCTTCTCGAGCCTTGCCATAGTCTCATACCACCAAACTCTGGCGTAATCCACCATTAAGTCTATCACAATATACATAAAGTGACTCAGGACACTCTATGTGTATCAGAATGGACTCCACTCGACTCAACCATTCTTGTGCATATATAGGAAAGTTGAGCCCTCGATTTACTGCTTGCTGTAGAATCTTCTCCAGGACTAAGATCCCTTTTGCTAAAACTCCTTTAATCTGCCAATTGCTTTCCTGCCTCCACTTGAAGTTACAGCTTCAAACTGTCTTAAAAGCATGCAAATAATAGTTTATATCAGACTCTCCAGAATTCATTTGACTCTGAGGACATAATTTTATTACATTGGTGTTAGACTCTAGATGATTATATTATTAGGATGGGAGTATTCTCCTTCTACATTTTATATAGAGTTACTAACACTACTATGTTATGGATGTTACCTATATTGATGTTTGTATTTCAAAAGAACGGTCCATTAGGTAGAAAGGAATTATAGATCCCATTTTGACACCTTATGGTGTTCTCTGATACCAACTGTGGGGCCCCCATACTAACAACAAGGAAGTACGGTGCTCCAACTATGGCAAACCCCCAACTTAACTAAAGTTAGGTAAACCTAACCTGCCTTAAGCCAAGGACTTGTTACCAAGTACTATAACATTCATCAATATATATATATATATATATATATCAAAGTGGCAGAAGCAATAGGCGAGTAGTAACATCCACAAGCATACATAGTAGATAGAGGAAAAACAATAGAGTAACTCATCGAAATGCAGAAATGAAATACATCCAGAATTAATTATTACAAACTAAATTTTAAAGAGAATGAAAATGTCTCTCAGTCTCATTGAAATAAAATGCAAAATCTATATAAACAGCAGCAGCACGATCTTCCTCCTGAACCTGCTCCTCTTCTGTGACACTGCCCACAAACACGTCTAAATCTGACATTTGTCAGTATCACAAATGTCAGGGCCCCAGCCAACAAAACAAAAAGGTTACAATTAGACAATTGTCTAAGTACATTTTAGGCTATTTTAATGAACTGAATATTTTAAAGATATCACATTTAAATTAGCTAAACATGCAAGCAGTAATAGGTGCAACAAGCTATGGAGAAACGGTAACTATAAACTATCCATTTATAGCCAGCAACTAGTATGAAGAACATATAATGTAAAATAAATAAGGTGAGGCTAAAAGCTAAAAAGAAATAGCAACTACAATACAATTCTGAACCAAACATGCTTATGATCATATTAACACATGCTAGGTATACGAAAGAAATACGAGTACTAAAAACATGGAATTCTAGCATCCTAAACATGCCAATATATATAAGTAAACCATATGCGTATACATACAACATGCTAATTAATAAAAGGAAAAGAAAAGTCAACTGAGACATGTGGCAAAAGCAAAGCGATCTATGTAAAGCCACTGAGACATGTGGCAAGCGAGCAAGTACTGAAAATAAGGCCACTGAAGCATGTGGCAAAGCAAAAATAGAAAATAATAGTGAACAATCCAGCTAAAGTAGCAATAAGCCTAAGACATAGTACTGCCATACCAGCCAATAGGCCATACAGGGCCTCTAATATCAATCAATTAATCCCCAGCCTAGCCATCCAAATATGCTAGGTCTGAGTCCAGTCTATACAATACTACTATTGAAAAGACAGACTAAGCTTGGACATATTCTACCAACTGCAAGTAAGGCAAGAACTGAATGATATGCAATTCAAATATTAACTTAAGATGTATCATTCATATCCTAAGTTCTCCTATTATGCTCAAGGAATAAAGCTCAATATCCAAGATATGCAAAGCAATCTAGTCAAGTAAGCAAGAGACTCAATCTAGACTTATGTGATATCTGTTATTATCTAATTACCAAATCTAGCTACTCTAAGAAGGTACAAGTTTAGGATCTCTAATATCCAGCTATCAAGTAGAATCTCAAATTTATGTCCTTAAAGTTAATATTAGAACTTAACAAGTTCTAATCTAAAATCATGTGATGACTATGTAGTTTAAGTAAATAAATCAATGACCTAATTAACTAATATTTTACTCTTCTACCCAAATCTTGATTAAGTAATTCAAGATTTAAGGATCTTGGAGTTGAACTCCACTTTGGTGTCCCAATCCTAAATCCATGGTAAAAGTCCTATTTAAGATCTAGGGTTCTCAATTACTACCCAAATTAAAGGTAAGGAATCCAATAAGCTGAAAGATCCAAGAACTAAGAACTTAGTGAAGAGTTATTCTACTGATTATAAGATAAAATAATCAATTAAGAACTTGAGAATCTAAGATCTATAATCAACCTTTAAGATAATTTCATTATCCTATAGATTGAATCATCCTATACCCACATGGAAGGTTTCAAAGGGTTAAACAGTTAATCATTTAAAGAATTCCAAAGGAGATAGTTCAATTCAAGTAGAAGATCTAAAGTCTAAGGTCTAAGATCTAAGATCTGATTTTTGATTACTTTAGACTCAAACTAGGTTTTCAATTTAGACTCTACTAATTGCATTTCTTTTGGCATTTAAGTTCAAAATCTAACTAAATTGAACTTATTAAGGTGATATTTAACAATTGCAATTATTAAATTTAAGTACTAAGGCCAAATGACTCTTTTAGGATCATTTAAGATCTAAGTGTCTTAATTAAGGTTTAAGTGAATATTTTTTGAATTAACGTCCAAGTCATTAGTATTATTAACTGAAGAGTTTAGAGAACATTTCTAGTCTATCTTAGGGTTAATTTACTAAATTTCCCACAGTTTAAGGGTATTTAAGCACATCTTGGCCAAAATGACCAAAATACCCCTCATAAGGCTAAAATTGAGATTTTAGGGTTTAGTTATCTAAATTAGATCTAATCTATTTTAATGGGTTTCATATTGATTAATGAAGTGGGAAATACTCTTATCTTAGGTTTTGACAACCTAATTAAGCTAATTAACACTAATCACATTTTTAGGCTAATTAGAATGATTAGAGAATTTAGGGCACTCTAGGGCAATCCAACCTTACACTTAGGTTCTAATAGACTTAAGATGGCACTAAGAATTTCCCTACCCAAAATTAGAGACTATTTTAGGGTTTAATTCACTAATCCTTAATTAGAGTGATTAAGGAGTGATTAAGGAAATTAAATATCCAAAACTGATCTTAAGGGTCTAACATCATTCTTTAGGGCTCAATGAGCAATCAGAGCCCTTAATTACTTAATTTGGTTATTAATTGAATTTATTATGATTTAATTAAAAACAGAAAAGGTTTGATCAATTATTTTAAATCCAACCATTGGATTTGTGATTTTATTCTATATTTAGATTTCTTGTATTTTTCTTATTCAAATGGTATATTGAATCATACCATTTGGATCTGTGTAGCTAAAGTTATTTAAATAATTTATTCTGAATGTTTATTTAAATTAAAACTATAGGATTTGATTTATTAAATTAATAACTATAGAAAATTTAATCCTATAATTCATTATTAACCGTGGCCCAAAATCAGAACCGCCTGGGTCGGGGTCGGCCCGTCCCAGACTTCATCTTCAACTCTCGACGGGTTCGTCCCAGGCTAACTTCCGCGCTGAAATTCTCGGCGCTCAGATGACGGTGGTGGCTCAGCTTGATCCCTACACGTTCCTAGGGTCGAGATGCGTCGATTGGATTAAGAACCCCCATCTGGATCCCTCTGGATCGATGGGGTGCTACTCGCCCGAGACGCCTTCAATAGGGGCGTTTCAGGCTTACTGTGAGGAGACAATTCTCCTCACAGAGGCCATTAATCGGCCGAGGGTTCGACACATACACCTTCAGGGAGGTGAGGCGAGTCGAACCCCTAAGGTTTCATAACTTAGGGCATAGCCGATCACTGGGTCCTTACTTGGACTCACCCATGGCTCGGACGCTAGCTCAATCAATTGATACGATCAATTCAAGCTAGCCTAGCCCCGGCAACAATCACGATGAGTTCCCTAAGTGGCTAAGGCTAATTATGCGACATCTAGAGGCTCATCCAGTAAGCAGAATGAAGACTGAGCTTAAGGAATTTCAATGGGGAAGGCTGTATCTGAGGACGGGTTACAGGCTTGGCCGAGGAGAATTAAAGTGTGCTGGAGCTTCCTAACCAGCATACGAAGTTTCACAGGGGGTCTGAACACCAGACGGGCCCTCTATCAGCGGTTTGAGGCTTCGGGAACGCCGAAAATTCACCGAGGAAGATGGGATCTCCAGAGGCTTCTGCTGGGGAAATTGAGGAGTCTTAGTGAGCAAAGAGACTCACTGAGAGGTACTGGGGGTATTTATAGGTAGCTGGGAGCTCTGGGGGTGGTTTCCAGAGCTTGGCAATGGGAGGAAGCTTGGGCCGAAGGGAGAGGCTCGGGCCAATGGCCTTGGGCAATTTGTGAAGAAGGCAACCGGCAGGCAATCGCACCGAGGGCAGAAGGGGAAGAATGGACCATTTTCCCATACTGCCATGGGGCTAAGGGGATCCTGGCTGTCGAGGGGGACCAGACGTAGACGGGTCAAGAGGTAAATGAAGATCCACAGTGCTCGGGATGCTCCGGACCGTCTGATTGATCGTCCATCGAGGCAAAACAGCCCTGATCTCCTGACACTTAACGAATGGCGCAGATAGAATGTCCACCGTTGGATTAGATTGGGTGATTTAATGACGGATAGCTGGACGCCGTTGGATTAAAATCTCAAAACCGCGAAACGGTTGAGATGAAGCGGATTCGATCGTAGGTGCGGACCGTTGGATCAAGACTGCAGAATGGGCGGCCCAGATGGTGCCTACGGTTTGGAAGGAGTCGACCGTTGGAGGGATAATTTTGCAATTATGAATTGTTTAAAACCCTAATTTGCAATTAAACTAATTTAAATTAAATCCAAAATGTGACTAAATCACCTCTAATAATTCCCAAAATTTTACCCTTAGCTAATTTGGGGATGAAGAATTCAAATATCAACTCAAATTTTGATTTGGAGATCAAATTATTTTTGGTATTTTCTAGGGCTCAAAAATAGTCAAAAATACCAAAATTTCCAATTTAGCTCCGATTGATTTCAAACCTTTATGGTTAGGTTTAAATGACCCTTTGAATCTAATGGAATAAAAATCAAGACTTGGTTTTGCTTAATACAATTAGGTTTAGCTAGAGTAACAACCTAGGGTTATTATATGTGTTTTCTTGGAATAGTTAAATTTGAATAAATTAGACAATAATAGATATCACACAAGTCTAGTTGAGTCTCTTGCTTACTTTGACTATTATTGCTCTGCACACCTTGTATATTGAGTCTTCTTCCTTGGACATAATAGGTGAACTCAGGATATGGATAATGTATCCTAAGTTAGTATTTGAAAAGCATAAACATTCATTCAGTTCTTTCAGTGCATTCAATTCAGTATGGTGTGTCCTAGCTTAGTCTGCCTCCTCAATTTTAGTTTTATTATAGAATAGACTCGGACCTAGCTTTGTGCTTGGCTTGGATAGATACATGTCTTATTTTATAATTTCAACTCAGACCTAGAACATGTTGAGCTTTCTATTAAGAGGCCCAATATGGTCTGTTTCTATTATGGCAGTACTACGTTTAGGCATGCTTTTACTTCAGTTCAGTTTTTAGTACTTTTGGTTACTTTGCCACATGTTTCAGTGACTTTACTTTTAGCTTATTTCAGTACCTAGGCTAGCTTTACCACATGCTTCAGTGTCCTTTTATTTATTTATTTTGTATACTTGTATACTTATTTTTATTCAGTAGCTATTAAATATTAACATGTTTAGGATGTTAGTTTTCTTATATTTAGTTCAGCATATTTCAGCAGAGTTTTTTTTTAATGAAATTAGCATATATCAATGTGATCATAAGCATGTTAGGATGAGTTTACTTTTAGTACCTTGCAGTTATTTACACATCTTAACCTTACCTTGTTCAGCTACATATTTAGTATGTACTTTGCGTACTTTGTTGTTTAAGTTATAAATGTATTGTTTATAGCTACCCTGTTCATTGTAGCTTGTTTCACCTTAATTTACTTGCATGCTTAAGGTAATTCTGTGATATCTCTAAATGTTCTATTCACTTAAATTAGCCTAAAGTGTACTTAGACGATTTGTCTAACTGCAACCTTTTTTCTTTTGTTGGCTGGGGCCCTGGCATTTATATCGACAAATGTCAGATTTGGAGCTGTTCATTGGTAGTTCCCATAGGAGAGGAGCTTGGACAGGAGGAGGATCTTCCTATTACTGCTTAGTTAGATTTCCTCTTTCTGCTATGAGATTGAGAGTTGTTTTCTTTCTTTAAATTTTGGTCTGTATTAATTTTTAATCTAGATATATTTACTTTCTGCCTTTGAGCTGAGTTACTATTGCATTTACTTTTTTATACTATGATGTGATGTGGATGTTATATTATACTATTTTTTGCTTCTGCTACTTTGATATGTTAATATATGTTCACAGTTCTCATGTGACAAGTATTCTAGTTAAGGCGGGTTGGGTTACATCTGACTCTACTTGGGCTGGGGATTTGCAAGAGTTATGGCACCGCACTCCTCATGACTATGCTAATATCAGTATTAGCATTGCCATGGAGGGTACGAGGCCCTATAAGTTTATTGCTTACTATTTTAATGATGAATGTTATTTCAGTTAGCATTCATTTACCAGATTACTTATATATTATAGGATGTTAGACTTCACTACTATTTATTATATAAGTAGCACGATCAAATTTTTTACTCTTATTAGCATACATTATATGATCAGCAGCATATTTAGGATTAGACTTTTCTTTCAGTACTTTTACGAACTGTATTATACATGTACACCTATCCTTGCTTAGTTTGCTTTGAGGTGTGCCTTTTTGCCTCAAATCTTATTTAGTTATAAATGTTGTATTTATAACTTATCCTGTTCCTTGCATATATATTGCTCCCATGCTAGTTAGTTCACTTTTATTTATTTAAGTATAAATGGTGACATTAATAACATGTGAAAAATATTCAGCTTAAAATGTACTTAGACAATTGTCTAATAAGGTTTTCTTTTATTAGCCGGGGCCCTAATATTATGAAACCAATAATGTTAGAATCATATTGATTTTAAGAGTTGGGTGCTAAAAAGGAGGAGCATTATATTTAAGAGGAGCATCAGTCGGGAAAAATAGATGTTGTTTAATATTTTACTTCCTGTGAGGATGAGAGTTTTTCTTTTATTTTATTTAAGCTAATTATTTAATATTATAATAATACAGATACCTTTGACTGTGCTTTTCCTTATTGTACTTTATATTCTGAGTTGTATATTATACTTTTCCTATTTATTGTGGTGAATTAAATGTATATTTGTTTTACTTTACTTCTACACTTTGCTTTGTATTTGCTTAATGACTAAGTGAATGGCATATATAAAGTGGCTCATCTTCTCCTTATTGGTGGATTAGGGTCTATATCCAATCCAATCTTATGTGGGGGATTTGCCAAAGTGACACACCATCCCTCAATCTAAAGATTGTGGATTAAGAAGCGGGGCACCACATGACCGTTTTGCCCCTACTTAAGAGTCTAAAATGCTACTTTTTGATTTATGGCTCCAAATTAAAATTTGCTGATGCCAAATAATTACTTATTGTGTAATATGAAGATAGATGGTAAGTACATCAAATTTGGATAAGGGTTAAGCCTTGTGAGCTCATGTTAAGGTTATTTGCTCATAAAGGAAAAATGATAATTTTATCTTGTGAAGTCTAAATATTTAGTCAGTTAATTATTGCTTACTGTTTAAAGATTCAATAGAACCTAAAATTACTGAATTTTGATATCTATTGGCCAAGTTATGGCCAAAACGGGTTTAAATATGTAAATTATGATGTTTAACAATGGGTCAAAAATCAATCTTTCTCAAATATTATCTAAATTCAGCAAATTAAGTGGCTATAGCTTTCTTATAATATACTGAGTACTATGATTTGGAGTAAACCTAATTTGAACTTTATTTGGTTAAGTTATAAGCTAATTAAGTTCTAGGATAATTAGGGCAATTTAGGAAATCTACGCATCAAAACCTAAATTTTCTTGCAGTTTACTGTTAATTAGGTCCTCCTGATCAAAATGGTATATTAGATGACTTAATTTGGAGCTAAATTGACTAAGTTATGATCAATTAAAATTTTATATCAAATAAGGTAATTAGTGAAGGTACCTAAAAATCATTAGTCAAACTATTAACCTAACAGCAAAATTAACACTATGGGAACATTCCTATTGATCTTCTGATTAATATGAGACCCATATTAGCTATGATTGGATTAGTGGGTATAAAGATATGGATGTTTGAAATTTTCTTGGGTTTTGAGTTAAGTGTGAAGTCCTAAAATATCACTATACTAAATACTTATCCAAATAAAAATTTGTTACTGCCAAAATGCTTCTCTTATTTTTATGAGAAAAATGATATCTACAATTGCTATACTTGGATTATCAAATTGGTTGATATTAATTATTGAAGTTCTGTAATTATTTTAATCAAATCTACAATTAATCAATTTATTAAACTCCATTTCCTATATTCTTAATTTAAGACTACAGCGATGGGCTGAGTTAGAAGACGTGGATGCGGGCAATCCTAGTAGAAAAAATGGGCAGAGAAGAATAAAGAAAAATTGGTGCGATGAAGTGGGTTGGCCCAGTGGCTTGAGTGCGTGACCCAGAAGTAAGTTGGGTCGAGCTGATACGACCTGGCCCAGCAGAGGTGCGATCCACAACTAGATCGGTCCAATTTGGATCAGACCCGATACTGTAGCTCGTCCCCGACAGGGATCGACTATGGGAAGCTAGGGTTCCAAAATGCTCTTAATACAGATAGAATTAGGTAGCATATAATATGTTGAAATGAAGATAATGAAAGAACGTATCGATTAATCGCATAAACCTTAAAGATAAGCATCTTCACCACAGAGATCTTTCAAAACCCTAATCCTATCGAATGGGAAATTGATTTTTTTTTTTGGCCTCGCCTGAGCCCGATTATGCTCAAATTATGATAACAAATACACTCAATAAAGTATCAATATTTTAAATGAAATAATTTGAAAGAGAATTAGGTGTGATGAAGTACCCGGATGAGAGCTGATTGGAAGAAGAATGAAGCTGGGAATTGAGGACTGGTTGAAGGAGAATGCACTATAATCAGAGCTCTTAAGTTTCACTCCTGAAAGCTTAGGAGTGAAGGGAATTAAGCAAAAGTGTTTGGAAGCGGTGGAGACAATGGCACACGGAGGGCGAGTGCTGCGTGCCCGCCTGCGCGACATGCGCAGGCTCGCACGCGATCGCACGAAGAAGACTGTCTAGGGCCATCCGATTGGAATGGCCCGATCAAAGGCTTAGATTACACCGTCCATTTTGATGGCAGCAGGGGCCGTTAGGCAGACGGCGCCGAAAAGAAAAAGGAAGTATTTAATTAAATAATTAATATATTTATTAATCCAGAATTTCCTTAATTAAATTGGACTATAAATTGGGCTCAAAACAATTCAAAAAAAAAAAATCACCTCTAACTAATTGAAGGGCGAGGAATATAACAGCGAAGTCAGATTTCGATTTCAAAGAGTATTTAATTTTCATTTTTTGGGGGTATTTAATTTATATTCAAAAATTTGTCAAAAGTCCAATAACTTTCAAATGCCTTTAAAACATCACTCATAGCTAATTTGGGGGTGATGAGCGTAATGGTAAAGTCAGATTTTAAATTTGAGGTCATTTAAATAGATCAAATTTTTGGGTTCTTGAAATTCTCAAAATTAAGATTTAATTCATTTGACACCTGATTTGGATCAAAACTTCAGGGTAAGGTCTTAATTACTAATTAAGAGTGTTATAATCTAAATTAAGATTAAGTTTAGTCCTAATTAATTATGGTAACAACCAAGGGCTGTTAAATATAAGGAGTCTGATGAAACTTAATTCATATAATTTAGTTAAGTATAGATGCTAATCTTCAGTTATTAAAATATGATATAATTAAGCATAATTAGAAATTTCATATATAGAAACATAATTATTATTGTATATTTTTGTCCCTCATGTTTTTTTGAACAAGATAATATATAACTTTATATAGTTTGGATAAGTAAATTAAGTTATTCTGTTAATTTCATTTGTATTTTTCTAATTAAATTTTTAACATTCCATTTAATTTCTTAAAGAAAATAATTCATATATATATATATATATAAGTGACGGAACTCGCACAAAGTTTTGGAGGTCATTTAGTCTATTTTGGATTTAATTTAAATTAGTTCAATTGTAATTTAAGGTTTTAAACAATCCCTAATTGCAAATCTATCCTATTTTAACGGTCGGCTGATCCCAAACCGCGGGTGCCATCCGGACCATTGATCTCGCGGATCTGATCAAACAGCCCGCGCCTTCAATTGGAACCATCTTATCTCAACCGTTCTATAGTTCTGAGATTTGATCCGATGGCATCTAGCTATCCATCTTAAGTGACCCCGATCACCGTAGGATCTCTCAGTCTAATCCAACGGCTGATCCAGCATCCTCGCTCGACCATTAGATGTCGGGAGATAAGAGTCGTTCCACGTTAACTGAAGATCAACCAGACGGCTCTGGAGTCCCCCGCGATTGAGGATCATCTTCCTCCTCAACTCGCACCCGACAGCCGAATTCTCCCATACTAGCACGTCCACAAACAGGTTTGCCACCCTTTGTGCCTTGTCTGAGAGGCCGTTGCAGCCTTGCCCTCGCCTCCCTAGCACTCCCAGCCAAGAATGAGGCCCAGTCCACCCCCAATTTTGGTAAGTGACAGAACTCCTTCGGGCTGAACCTATGCCATAGCTCCCAACCTCGGCAGCCACCCCGAACCTTCCCTCAGCCTATAAATACCTCTGGATTATCAAATTGAGTCCCTTTGCTCTCTATGATCTCCAAATTTTTCTAGCTTAAGCCTCTGGAGCTCTCGGCATTCCCGTCGATTCCTGCTGCTGCGAACCACTGATAGAGGGTGTGGTTTGGAGTTTAGACCCCCTTGCTAAGCCTCTGTGATCATCTGAAGGATTCTGAGCTTCCCAGTTCGCCTCTGTCATCTCCAATTTCAGGTACAGTCTTCTTCCCGCCGAGTCTTGCTGGCTCTACGTCAATTAAGCTTCTAGGAATGCATCGGGATGTCGCCTAGCATGCCTTAGTCTCCTATGGAACCTATTTTGATTGTTTCTAGGGTTTGAGCTAGCTCTGATCGATCGTATCAATCGATCAAGCTAGCGACCGAGCCATGGCTGAGTCCAAATAAGGACCTAGCGATCAGCTGCACCCCAGGTTGTGAAACCTTGGGGGTTCGACTCGCCCCGTCCATTTAGTGGCTTTTGTGAGGAGAAGTATCCCCTCACAGCGAACCCTAATCTTCTAAAATTGGGACATTTCAGTGGAGTAGTCATCCGGAGTTCTAATCCATCCCAGTTAGGGCTTCTAGGTACTCGAATATTAGCCGCAGCGTGGTCTATCGGCGGCAAATTTGGCAGTCTAATGTGCCCTCCTATTATTGTCTACGAAGGGGGTATCAGGGATGAAGCTACTGGCGTATCGGGCTGGGTCAGCCCAGGCCCGCGTGGTGCAACAGTGCCGACCCATTTGGGCCCCGCTCTGACGCGCACGGTTTGATTATCGGGTCGGGTTATTTAAATCCATTTGGAATTATTTTCCTTCTTAAAAATAAAGGATAAATAGAATCAATTAAATATCCTATGGTTTGAATTATTAAAATCATTTAGAATAAATTAATTGCATAATTTAATCAATTCTTATCTAAATAGTATGATCCATTATACCATTTTAATCAAAAAAATATAATGAATAATAATATGCAATAAAATTTATGATCCAATGGTTAAATTTTATAAATTAGCCTAATCATTCTTTGAACTTAATTAATTCGTAGTTAATTCATTTAATGTCTAAAAATTATGATTTTATTCTCTGATTTCTCTTAAGACTATGGAGAACCTATCTATTTCATTAAAAATAGTTTATGA
Organism: Gastrodia elata; assembly: GCA_016760335.1. NCBI lineage: Eukaryota > Viridiplantae > Streptophyta > Magnoliopsida > Asparagales > Orchidaceae > Gastrodia > Gastrodia elata. The sequence goes on along the minus strand of CM028678.1, from coordinate 31,397,201 downwards.
GTTCTTAAAATTGCTAATCACCTATTAATCATCCTAATCCTTGATTAGTGATATAAGCCTTAATTAACCTTCTAATTTTGGTAATTTAGGTTTCTTCTATCCTCTTAAGGGTAATAGCACTTATATTTATCTTAGGATTTCTTTAGTGAACCTCAATTCACCTAATCACCTTAATTGGCCTTAAGGTGTGATTATTGCTAAATAAGCTACTCATGAGCTCAATCTAGGGTTTTTGTGTCTCATTCACCTCATTAGTCAATATTAAGTTCAATAAAATTGGTTTGAGTCAATTTGAAAGCTTAAATCCAAAAATCCAAAATTTAGTCTTAAGAAGGTTATTTTGGTCATTTTGACCAAAATATTGCTTAAGCACTCTTAAACATATAGAAACTTTAGTAATATGCTTGTAATCAATAATGAATTGTATTAGTGTGAATCATGTAACTCCGAGGCCTAATGGATAAATCCAAATGCTTAAGTCCTTAAATCCTCTTAAGACTCCTCATTAAAGAATAACTTAAATAATATTAGAACCCAAATTCTGATCTTAATTTTCTTATTAAGATCCTTCATTAACCACAACCTTAAAGAAAATGCTCATGAAAATTCTAAGTCTAAATTTTAGTTTAGATCTTAAGTGATCAAACCTTAGATCCTAGATCTTAGATCTGTATTCATCTGATTGAATTATATTATCTCATTTGGAACTCCCTACTTGATTGATTGTCAAATTCTTTTGGAAATCTCATTGTGGGTGTAGGATTAATTCAATCTATAAAAATATATGATTATTTTATAGATTGAATATAGATCTTAGATTCATATGTTCTTAATTGATTATTTTTCCTTTTTAATAATATAATAACCTTTCATTAAGTTCTTAGCTTCTTGATCTTTCAGCTCATAAGATCTTCCACCTTTAGATTATGGTTGGATGTGAATTATAGATCCTTAGTAGGATAGTTCCTTAGATTTAGGATTTGAACCCCAAGTATAGAGTTTAAGTCCAGAATCTCTAATCTCAATTAGCATAATCAAGATTTGGGTTGACTAACTAAAATAAAATAATTAAGATGTTGAATTATTTACTTAAATCCTTTATAGTCGCCATCTGATTTTGGATTAGAATTGGTTAAGTTTTAATGTTAACATTAAGGTCGTGAATCAGGGATTATACTTGATAGCTGGATATTAAAGATCCTAAACTTGTACCTTCTCAGAATAGTTAGAACAAATTAAATTAGATAACAACAGATATCACCTGAGTCTAGTTGAGTCTCTTGCTTACTTTGACTATTGTAGCTCTATACACCTTATATATTGATTGAGCCTTTTTCCTTGGATATAATAGGTGAACTCAGGATATTGATGATGTATCCTAAGTTAGTATTTGAATAGCATAAACATTATTTAATTCATTCAGTACATTCAGTTTAGTCCTAGCTTAGTCTACCTCCTTAATACCAGTTCTGTTATAGAATAAACTCAAACCTAGCCCTGTGCTTGGCTAGAATTGGGTACATGTCTTATTCTATAAGTTCAACTCGGACCTAGCTCTGATGATGCCTAGGATGGATACATGTTGAACTTTTTATTCATAGGTCCTGTATGACTTAATTATGTTATGACAGTACTATATTTAGGCATGCTTTTACTTTTAGTTCAGTTCCAATACTTTGGCTCGCTTGCCACATGCTTCAGTGGCTTTTACTTTACAATTTTTTGTATACTCTTATCATTATTTCTATTCATTATTTCAGTTCAGCATTCATTCTGTACTTGCATGTTTATAATGCTAATTATATATATATATATATATATATATATATATATACAGTTCTATGTGTTCTAGTGCAGTTATTCTTTTAAGTAATCAGCATGTATTTTTGTGATCATAATCATGCTAGGATGAGTTTATTTTTAGCAATTGCAGTTATCTATACTTTTAGCCCTATCTTGTTTAACTTCATTTATAGTATATTATTCTATGTACTTTGCTTGTTGGTTATAAGTGTTAGTTTATAACTATCATGTTTATTGTAGCTTATTGCACCTTGATTTACTTGTATGTTTAAAGTAATAATGTGATATCTTTAAATATTCAGTTCACTTAATCAGCCTAAAATGTACTTAGATAATTTGTCTAATTGTAACCTTTTTTCTTTTGTTGGCTGGGGCCCTAGCATTTGTGATACCAACAAATGTCAGATTTGGAGCTGTTCGCTGATAGTTCTTCTAGAGAGCAGCTTGGACATGATGAGGATTTTCTTGTTGCTACTTAGTTAGACTTTACTTTTAATGTGTGGATGAGAGCTCTTTTCATTTAATTATTTAGTCTATAATAATAATTTCATATTCTATATGTATTTACTTCTGCATTTGAGCTGAGTTACAGCTGCATTTACCTTTTTATGCTATGCTGTAATGTGGATGTTATGTTCAACTATTTTTTGCTTCCGTTACTTTGATATATTGATGTATATTCTCAGTTTTAGGTGACAAGTCTTCTGCTTAAGGTGGGTTGTATTATACCTGACTCTACTTAAGTTGGGGATTTGCCATAGTTGGAGATCGTACTCCTCATGATTATATTAATATCAATATTAGCATGACCAAGGAGGGTACGGGGCCCCACATAAATTAAGTCTAAAATATAATTCTAACACTCTTAAATAGTCATTAGGACCCCACCTGAAGTTTTGATTCAAATCAGGGGTCAAATAGATCAAACCCTGATTTTGGGAAATTCAGTAACCCTGGAAATTGACCAAATTAATTTGCCCACAAAATAAAAATCAAACTTATTCATTACATTTATTGCCCTCAAATTAGCTAGAGGTGATATTTTATAGTCATTTAGAAGTCGTTGGATTTTGTCAAATATTTTAATGTATTTAAAGTACCCTGAAAAATAGGAAAAATAAATACTCGTTGAAATCAAAATCCGACTTTGTCGTTGCATTCCTCACCCCACAATTAGCTAGGGTGAATATTTGAAAATTTTTGAAAGCCATTTAATTATCTAATCTTAAATAAAAACTTTGAAAATAATAATTAAATATTTATTTTTTTGTTTTTCATTAATGGCGCCATCCCCTTACTTGTTAATAGCTTCTGATCGGGCATCGCCCCCTCTAGAATGTTCGATCGATTATCCAATCGGACGGTCGAGGCGCTCCTTCCTCGTTCGCTGCCGTGTGTCGCAAGCCAGGCACGGTGCGGCCCTCTTCGCTGGTGCCAGATGTCGTCCTCGCCCTAGGAGCCTCCGCCGCTCCCCCTTTAAGCACCTAATCGCTTACCTAAGCCTCGGTTGCAGGGTTAGCGAGCCATATGGAGTTCAATCGCTCATCATCCTCTTCCCAGCCGACAGCCGTCTATTTAGATATTATCTTAATCTCCTGATTCCATTTTGCATTTGCTATCTTCTCTTTTCTATTGCATATTGCATGTGTTGGATTGATGATTGATCTGCTTCGATTGAGCTCGATCGAAGCTATATGATGGTGGCTCCATAGTACTCTACAGTGGCAACCGCTCGCATAACCTAGGATCTAGGTTTATATATTGTCGGCGCCTCGCACTCCCTCTGTCCTCGGCTGTACGGATCGGCCTCGGGTGTCGCCGAGAGGCCGCCCATTTTGCTTGCCCTAATTCCTTCTGCCGCGAGTCTGAGGTGTGGATGTCTTGTGTCTGGGTCAGGCTGGGTCGACCCGAGCCCGACCTATGCGTCTTAATGATGATGCGTGTCCACGTATGTTAAAATTGTGGGTCCCGCTGTTGCGCAGTGTTTGCCGAATCAGTTCGGTGGGACCCGCTCGGCTCCATCGTCTCTTCTATATCGGGCAGACTGGTGGGTCCTGCCTACAAGTGTCTCATCTATGGTGGGTCTCATCGTTTGTATAAGACTGTTAATCACTGCTTCAAAAAATTTGATTTGCTTAGCTAATCAATTAATTATCATATGTTTAAACCTTCATATCTATGAATCCATAAGTCCTAATATATTAACATATATCTCATTTTAATAAAAAGAAATGAGAGGAATATTATGGTAGTATCATTTTTGTTGTTTGATTAGTATTTAACATAATGATATTTTAGGACCCCCTAATTAGTTCAAAACCCTAGAAAACTTCCATTACTCATAACTTTGCACCCACATATCCAAACATAGTCAATATGAGACTTATTTTAATTAAGAGATCATCAGGAATATTGTGACAGTGTTAATTTTTTTGTTGGACTTATATTTAGGCTAATAATATTTATGCCCTTTCCCTAATTACCCTATTTGATTTAGAATTTCATTTAGCCTTAACTTAGTCAATTTAGCTCCAAATTAGATCATCCAATATATAATTTTGATTAGGAGAATCTAATAAATAGTAAACTGCAAGAAAATTTAAGTTTTGATAATTATATTTTTCTAATTTATCCTAATCATCATATAACTTGATTAGCTTATAACTTAATCAAATGAAGTCCAAATTAAGTCTACTCCTAGTCATTGCACTTAATATGCTATATGGAAGCATTAACTTATGAGTTTGTTGAATTTGGGCATATTTGAAAAAGTTAGGTTTTTGGATCTTTTCTAAAAATTCTTAAATTATATTTTTTGAACCTCAAACTTGTTTTGGCTATAACTTGACCAATAAATATTAAAATTTAATAATTTTAGATAATATGGAATTCTTAGACAGTAAACAACAAAGACATAATTGAATTATTAAACTTCACTAGGTAAAATTATCAAATAGCCTTCATGAGCTAAAACACAAAATTGAGCTTGGTTGCTTTAAGTAAATGGTGATATCAGTTAATACATAGAATAATTAATGAATTATACAGCTTTGGGTTGAGCCGTCTGATGCATCAGCCATTGGAGAAAGATGGCTCAGATGCTGCTAGCTAACGGAAGGTCTCGGAGAGATCTTCAGTCGTTGGATCGTATGCACGATCCTGTGGATGATAGACGATCTTCGCACGAGATGTTGAGGCCATTGGATTAAGCACGCTGAGATGCGTGCGCATATTTTCTATTAGACGTAGAGGCTGGGCTGCTGGCGGGGCCCCGCAATGAATCCTGACCGTTGGAGGGGTATAAAAAGCAATTCTAAGTTAATCCAAACACTTATGTGCAATTTTTCGATTTTAAATTAAATCTAATTAATGCTTAAATGACTTCCAAAATTTTTCAAACTTGCACCCCTAGCTAATTTGGAGGTGAGGAATTTAAAATTGTAATTAGATTTTGGATTTGAGATCAAAATATTTTGGGTATTAATTAGGGTACCTAATTTGATGAAAATACCCATTTGACCTAGAGAGGTCCGATTGATGACAAATGTTCAGGATTCACTTCTAATGATCTATGAAATGCAATGGGATTAAAATAAGAACATGATTAAACTTAAGATTAAGCTAATTAACAACCCTAACAACTGGAGTATAAGGAAAGAGAAGTGAGGAATTAGGAAAATATGAGCTTTGTTTGGGCTTGATGAGAGCTGGAGAGATTGCAACTGAGTAACCAAAATTCCAAGGAAAAACTAATGAGGTTTTATAGACTATAGAGGTTGAGTACAACGGGCTACAAGTTCTCGAAAAAACCTAATAGTTCAGGTTCAATCCAGGCCAGTCCAAGGGTGAACCAGTCTAAGAAATATTACTTGAGATTCCTTCTACCAATTCCAAGGAAAAACTAATTAGGTTTTATAACCGGAGAGGTTGCATTTGTTAGCTTCAACCTAAGGAATAAGACTAGTTAAAAAGGGTCGATTCAGATAACTTTGTGAATGTGCATTATACCACCGCACATCCGATTGCTAAAGCATGAGTCGCCACATGTAGACATCAGCTAATAGAAATTTAAACCTAAATAATAAAAAAATTGTTTTTATTTTATTAAAACTCAATTTGCATTTTTAAATGAAGAAGTTCAATAAATTCATATTGCTAGCCAAAGAATTAGAAGAATACAAAAATATAAAAATTCTTGCGGCATGAATATTTTACTTTATATTAATTTTCAAAAATAAGGTATCCTTATTGGTAATTAATTGTGCTATAATTTTAAAACTAGTTTAATCACTAATACAAATAATAAATAAAAAGTTTGAATACATTGTTTATAGGTTATTATTAATCTTTAATAAATTTTTAGTGAATTCATTTATTATGAATTAATCATTAATTTTAAATGCACTAATGATTGTGATGTATTAGAAGAGATATATATAGGGTATTGTAACCGCTTCCTTATTTTTAATGCAAAATAATATTGAAAAAATATCAAATTTGCATCTCTGCCCATTTTTTTGATATTATTGAAAAATTACAAATTTGCAAGAAAAATATCTTTAACTAATTTCCAACAGAAAATAGAGATGCAAAACCACAATAAAATGAATAATTTTGGCGGAGGGTTGTTTCTTTCAGCGTCACTTTCGCACGACGACAGCCATGTGACAACAGCTCATCAATAAGTTGGCAGTTAATTCCAAATAATTGACGGATTGAGTTTTTAAACAATATAATAAATTAAAATATTTTTTTAATATAGTAGCGAGATATATATATTTCTTATTTAAACCGGATGTATAATCCCAACAAATAGCTTAATTATGTAGATTAACTTGTATTGCAATTAATTACTCAGTCAGAAAATTAATTAACTACTAATCTAATTATGCAATTGATGCAATAGGACTTGACAGTTTATTATATTTGAGAAAAGGATTTGGGGGTCCAGAATAATGATAAAAAGCCTTGATGGGCATGTGTAGTGGGCCTGCTTTATATGTTCGTAATGAGATTAACACGTAGCTTGACCGGTATTTAGACTAACTATAAATAAAACCAAGATTAATTAGTGCTAATAGGAGAAAGGAAATAGAAAGCGAAGTTGGGTGGCAGCAGAGGGATTAATTATTTTAATAGTACTTTATGATTTGGAAACAAAAGAGTACAGAGCAGATTATAGTTTCTGCTGTACTGTGTGCTGTGCGGTGCTGCTGCTGAGTGCTGACCCATAAGAGGGAATGAGAAAATACCAAACAATGCGACCTGCCTCGTTTTTAAAGCCATCAGAAATTTCTGAGTGGCCCCTCGCAGCTTTTAACTTGTTCCTCGAAATATATACATCTCGCAACAATATTAGCAATAAATAATAATGACGCAGCAATGTGATCGATCTCATATTTTGAAGCATTAAGCTCGCATGCCTGCAAAATAACAACCCTAGCTAGGAGTGGGCGTCTCAGTACCGAAGCGTTACAAATGTGCGAGCACAATCAATGGTGAAAGTAATACAAGGCGACCTGATTTGCATTAACGCAAGTCGACCGTCGTGGGGGACCTCTCCAGCCCATAAACTTCAGAGGGTTCTGTTTCCAACAGCCAAAATACTGAAGGAATGCACACAATTTTGGATCATGAATTTTCAACAAGCCTGAATTTGAATTTTGTCAAGATTTGTTATCAATGCAGTATTTATTTAGGAAACCCTGGCTATAACCAACGCATTCCGAAGATTAGAATGTTCTTTGAAAGTTGATATTTTATTTTACATGTCATCCGCCGCCTCTATATCTCGCCTATACATATAATCGATTATGATGGGATGATGATAATCAGGTGGATACCCAAAAATTTGAAGGCAAAATGCAGCAAAAAAGAAGAAGAGGCGATTCAGATGAGCATATCGGACTTGGCGGGCAGCCTCCTGTAGAAATTGTAGGGCACGGAGGGCATCTTGTTCCTGAACCTGGGGTGGCGGAGGAGGTAGAGGCCGAGGATGACGGCAGCAACCTGGAAGGGAGTGATGTAGAGGAAGAAGGCGGTGAGGAGGGAGAAGATTATGAAGATGGCGGTGGCGCGGGGGTCCCTCCAGCTGAGGAGTGCCTGCGCCCTCTCCCCCTGGGTGGCGAGGTCCCCCACGACGGTCTGCACCCTCCCGGCGACGCTCCGCAGGCGGTCGTACCTCATCCTCACTATGTCCGACGATTTACTGGACGGGAACGTATCGAACTCCTCGTCGAGCTCGTCCGGGTTCGCAAGCTCGGCGTAGGACAGGCGGGTGTCCATGTGGGGCGGGTTCCGGGGGCGGCGGCGGTAGTTCCAGATGCCGATCATGAAGAGGTAGAGGAAGGCGGTGGGGAGGATGAGCTCCGGGTTAGCACACTAGGATGAGGAAGAGGATGTGGACGAGGACAGTTGTCACGGGGTTGCGCCAGCTGCAGACGCTGCCGAACCAGCGGAAGACGGCGCCGAGGCCGGCCAGCATCGACGTGATGCGGTAGAAGTTGGCCTTGCTGCGGCGGAGGCTCCACATGTGGGAGTCAACGTCCAGCATGTACTCCACGACCTCACGGCGCAGGGGTGGCTCTGCGCGGGCGAGACGGGCGGCCACGATCTGCATTGCCTGGTGGCGCAGGATGTCGAGCTGGACGACGGAGATGGGCTGAACGTAGTGCATCTTGGGGAGGAGGGGGCGGCCGTAGAGGGCGAGCATGTTGACCCAGGCAGTGCACGTGAAGCGGACGGCGAGGTGGAGCTCGCCGGTCTTCTTGAGGCCGGATGGCTGGAGGGCCAGGAGGGGGTAGTAGTGGGAGTAGACCCGGTCGGCCTCCAGGGTCGAGAGGCGGATCCGGACCTTTCCGATTCTCTGGTCCTTGGCATCCTCCTTGCTGCTGCCGGAGGAGTGGCAATTGTCGAAAACTGCCACGGTGACGACGGTGCAGGGATCGAAAACCTCCCAGGTGTACTGCTCTTGCCAGCGCGGGTTCAGCGTGTCGAGTAGAGTACGGGTGCGCACCCACTTGGACCCGTATTTGGCCACGCAGTAGGCGTCGGTCATCCGCCCCTCCTTGGACTTCATCGGGCGTGAGGCTGCGGGCCTCAAGGATGCCCATCTCCAGAATGCCGATGCTGGGTTTCCTCAGGTGGCGGGCGCTGGGCCGGAAATCACTGCTGTAGTGGGTGGACTCATCCAGCACGTGGTACCCGGCATCAAGGAAAATCCTCAGGTGGATCTTGCTGCTGAATTTGCTGGCTGATTCCTTCTTGTCGTCGCTGGGGGAGAGCTTGGAGAGGTTGAACCACCGCGGCTCGACAGGCTTGCTGTGGTCGAGCCGCTGAGGGACGGCAAAGGACCGGGAAGATGAATCGGCCCAAGGGGCTCCATCCTGGCGGCCTCGACGCGGTCGTCGACGGAGATGACGAGGGGGTCGTCGTAGGGTTCGGAGGCAACCAGCATGAACTCTTCATCCCAGACTGGGTTGATGGAGCGGGTGGTGGGGGAGGGGCGGGGGTGGTGCGGAACTGGTGGCCAAGCTGGAGCCGGACGATGGGGTCCGGCTGCCGGGTCCGGTCAGAGGGCGCCAGGGTCCTGGGCCTCGATGACGTGGACGCGGAGGTAGCAGAGCTTGGGAGAGAAGTAGACTTTTGGAGCGGGTGTGGGCGAGGGGCTTGAGCGCCCACGGAGTGCGCGTCGGAGGTGCCAGGCCTCAGGAAAGGCATCGTCGGCTTGAGTGCCCATCCAGACCGCCAGCATCAGCTCACCGCCATTGCGGCGCTTCTCGACCTTCTTGTCCTCTAGGCGGTACCACTGGGGAGCGAGGGGGCTGTCGGGAGGGACGCGGTGGGGTATTTCGGTTTGAGGTCGATGATAAGCCGCCCGGACCAATTCGTCCTTCACGACGGCCTTGTCCTGACCATGATTTCCAAATGGCTGGCCTGGAGGCGTTCGCGGGAGAAGGCGAAGATCTGGTTGAAGAGCGGTATTTCTGGTTCTTCTCCAGGTGCTTGGTCATGCCCCTGTAGTTGCCGAGCTTCACCTCCACGTAGGGATCCACGTTACCGGAAACGTCCATCGGAGGCAGATCCCGGGCTTTTGACGACGCTGAAGTAGACGAACTGCATAGGGAGAACGAGATCGTAGGTGGAGGAGATCTTGTCCCGCCCTCGGTAGCCGAGGCGGCCGGTCAGAGGCGGACGGGTCTCGATCAGGCCGTACTCTGACTGCGGCCGGGGAGGGCCTCTGATTGGACTCTGTTGAATCATCGCTGAAGCAGGAAAGGGGAGCCGCGGCATGGCGGATCTCACCGACGGAGCCGCTGGGGTTTTTCCTGGGCAGCAGACGAAACTCGTAGGAATAGAAAAGAAGACGTGAGGTCTTTCGTCTCGGGTGGCGGTTTGTTCTTCTTCTTTTTCTGAGGCGGATCCGGCGGAGGAACCGGAATCGAATTCGGGGGATGATGATGGAATCTGGGGATGGAGGACGCCAGAATCGCCGAAATCGTCGGGGATTTGGAATCTGGCAAAAGGTACAAGTACGTAGGGCGACGTCCGCCGCGGATGTTGGAGAAGAAACCGCGCTTGTCGAGAGGGAAGCGCAAGCGTGTGCGCTTCCGAAGGGAAGGGGCGACGGAGACGCCGGAGATCCGAACGCGGCCGAGGCTTCGGGATTCCCGCCGACCGCAGACGCCGATAGATCGGACGAACGAGAAGAAGCTCTGGCGGGCGATCGTGGAAGACGGAGACGTCGATGGTGAGATCGGGAGAAGTGGTACGAGTCGAGATGCTGAAGATTAGGGTTTCGTTCCAGTACGGATTGAGATCCTTGAACTTGGTCTGCGTGCGCTGCCGCTGCCCGTCGAGCTCCACCTCCACGAAGGGATTCGCAGAGCCCAATCCGTCCTTGGGCATCAGGTCGCTTGCGTCCGACACTTCCACAGCCACTTTCATGCTTGGCTTTCTGGCGCCCGCCGGCGCTCTGCTGTGCTCTATTTATAGACGGAGGAAGGAGTCAACGGCGGTGAATTTAGGAGGCCCGTCTCTCCGCCGGATTTAAAAGGATTGAAGATCGAGAAAAGGCGGAGAAGAAGGGTCTCATAATACTTTCCAGCAAAAAGATAATTCGTATCAGGAAGGATCCCCGATTCAGGATATACCAATATGGATTGATTACACACTCTTCCTTCTTTTTAAAACTCTTTACAGTGATCCTCCTCTTTTGAAATTTCTGATCTATGTATGAATCATGTCTATGCTAATTTTAATTTTTACTATTATTTTTATGGATACTGTACTATCAGAAATTTTATTTTATTTATTTAATACAAATCTTACATACTTTAAAATATCAATTTAGAGTTTTTTAATCCTTCAAAATAGATAAAAGAGCCTAATTAGATCTTATTTTTATAAATTCTAAACTAAAAAATATTTCCTAAAAAAATGGATAAGTATGATTTGACGATAAAATATATATTTCATCAGCGAGCCTGTAAATAAATATATTTTTAATTATAATATTCTGTTTATGTTTTTTAGAAATATTTAAAAATATATCTTGAAAATTATAAACTAATTAAATCTCTATTTGAACATATTTTTCAAATAATTCGTAAGAATATAAAATATTTGTTTTATTTCATATAAAAAACTAGAATTAATTATAGGAAGCTGTTACATTACCCTAAATATATCCTTTTTATTGCCTACATTAACTTATAATAATTGAAATTTATTATCTAAAATTATGATTTATTAATGAGTCAAAATTATATTCTTATATTTTGACCTAAATAATATTATTTTATCATATTCTTGGAATAATATTATGATTTATTTATTAAATAATTATTGACTCTTATAATAACCTTTGCAGTCTATTTGACTCTTTACAATCTAAAAATTTTATAAATCAAATAATAGATATTCAAGATATCGGTATTAAAATAACTGAATTACTAGTCATAGAATATTATTCTAATATCTAATAATAAATTAATTTATTTTTAATTTTTAATCTTTTTATGTTAACTTTAATAATGTAAAATATCATAAATTAAATATTAACCTAAAAAGATTTAGAAATTAAACGCGGGGACAGGATTTGAACCTGTGACCTCAAGATTATGAGCCTTGTGAGCTACCAAACTGCTCTACTCTGCGAGATTAACCAAGAAGCAATTTTAATTAGTCGACTTTTTTATTTACGAACTTGATACTATTGTCCTTTATAATAATATGCATGAACCATTTCTCACAATATATATCCCGATATCCCGAAGTATTTATAATTTGATCTAGGTCTTCCTGTTAAAAAATAACGTCGATGAAGCCTTATGGCAAAACTATACCGTGGCAAGGATTGTAATCTTTCGTGAATCTTCCATCTTTCTCTCAAATAAAAACATCTTCTTAGTTCTTTTTTTAAAGATAGACGAATCAAATAATATTTTTGTTCTAAATTCTGATGTTTTTTTCTCGTTGGAACAGGCTTTTTTTCCATAATGTTAAGTTTTAAGATCCTTTTAATAATTTAAAATTTTTTATATTATTTTAACAATATAAAATAAAGACATAAATTAATTATAAGTACAAGTAAGAAATAATAAAATATTAGCCCTCAACGTCTAGAGGTTCATGACATTTCTATTTCAAGGAGATAATAGAGATTCGACTTCCCCTGAAGGTATTTTTTTGTAGGACGACAAATAAAATTATTTATATTAGTATATAGATTTATTAATTTATTATAATATTACAAGTATTATTAATTATAATTTAGAATTTTTTATTATTTATTATTGGTCACTGTCCAAGTGTTTAATAGGTGTAAAGCCTTAAAACTATTTTTTAAGATAGAACTTATTCTTATTCATTGGTTTAAATGTAGTTAGGAAAAATATTTTATAAATTAATAAGAATAAAAAAAAAAAGCTTATTAATAAGGTAAATTATCAAGAACATAAGAAAATATATTTTAATATTTTATAATTTTATAGTTTATTTTTAGTTAAGAATCGTATGGATTGTCAAACCTTAAAATCACTTACACCCACATCTTACTCTTTCGCATAGCAGTGCTCCATAACCTATTGATATTAAACTTGAACTAACTTCTTTTTTTTTTTTATTTATAGTTAGAGTTAGCGGCATGGTCAAGTGGTAAGACAGTGAACTGCAAATCCGTTATACCTCAGTTCGAATCTGGGTGTCGTATGATAGCAAAAACTAAAAAATATAAAAAGATATAATCAGAATTTCCTACTTACTATTCTATGTTTCATAATTATATATTTTTTATTTGAATATTAACTAATATTTAAAACTTAATATTTAATTATTATATTAGTTTATTAGTTTTCAGTTCATTTTTGGTATAATTATAATATTAATCTACTTTATTCTACTATATACCTAATACCTATATAATATATATTATAGAATAGATAAGTGAATAGGAGTATTAAATTTAGGTCGTATCTTAAAAGTCAATTATAATATAATTTTTATTAAAATACTATTTTTATATTTCTTATTTTAAATTTTTAAAATAACTTAATAGCTGAAACCTTGTGATAAAATGACAAAACGATATTGGAATATAAGTTTAAAAGAAATGATGGACGCAGGAATACTTTTTGGTCATGGTCAGGAATTCTAAGATGGCTCCTTATATTATCGTAAAATTTAATAATATTTATATTATAAATCTTACTATTACTGCTCGTTCTTATCAGAATCCTATTATTTAGTTTTTGATGCAGCAAAAACGGGGAAACAGTTTTTAATCATAGGTACAAAAAATAAAGTTTTTTTTTAATAGCATTCGAAGCAAAAAAGATTCGATGTCATTATGTTAATAAAAAATAGCTTTGTAGTATGTTAATAAATTGGTTTATCACAGAAAATTTACTTCGAACGTTAAGGAATTTAAGAGCCAAGCAAAATAGGGGTAAAATAAATGTTTACCAAAAAGAGATGCATCTATAAATAGAAAATTGAATACTTTACAAAAATATCTAGGAAGAATAAACTATATGACAAAATTACCTGATATAGTTGATCAGAAGCACGAATTTAAAGTGATTCGAGAATGTATAATCTTGGGTATTCCAATGATTTGTTTAATTGATAAATTGTGACCCAGATTCTGCAAATCTTTCAATTCCTTCCAACAATGATTCTATAGTATCTTTTCATTTTATTCTTACCAAATTAGTATATTCAATAGAAAAGACATACTTTTTTTGCCAAGTGGTAAGGTAATAGTTTTTGGTCCCGTTAATCAGAGATTCGAATCCTTCTGTCCCAAATATTTTTTATATTATTTCTTATTATGATATTCTGCAATTAAATCTTATATTAAATATTTAAATATATATTATATATAAAATATAAAATCATTTATAAAATAATTAAAAATTAAATAAATAAAAAAATAAATATGTAATAAATTAATAAAATAATAAATTAAAAAAGTAAAGGAACTAAATTTAATAATTAAAGAAAATAAGCTTTATTGAATAATTTTATACTTATTTAGTTTTCATTAATAAAATATAATAATATATTAATATATTATTAAGTATATTAAGTTAAGTATATTAAGAAATATTATATATTAAGAAATATTAAAAGAGATTAATGAACTAATATTTAATTTGTGAAAACTAAACATATATTTTTAAACAAAAAGAATTATTCTATCGGTATTATTAAAAGAGTATATTTACTCTTTTTTTCATTATCTTAGGCAACCTAAAAGTCAACCTCAACCCTTTTAGTTATAAAAATAGATTTAGTTTACTACTTGTAAAATGTTTAATTAATCAAATTTAGCACCAAAAATATTCTCAATTTGATATTATTAGTTCGAAAGAAAAAGATTACAAAAACTTTTTTTTATTATCTTTCTTATCAAATGCTATTAGAAGGCTTTATCTTCCTTTTAGAAATATCATTATTCTCAAAGTTAGTATTGTCATTTAAAAAAAAAAATACTAATATATAATAAATTAAGATCTATTTATTCAAAATTAACTTTTTTAGAAGATAAAATATCAAATTTAAATTATGTAACAAACATCCAATTTATTTGGGAATTTTAGTTAAAATACTTCAATGTTGGATCAAAGATGCCCATTCTTTGCATTTATTAATATTATTCTTTTATGAATATAATCAAATTAAGAATGAGATCTTTTTTACTTCAAACACTCTTTACAAAGAAAAGATATAAAATTTTATTATACATCATAGTTTGTATTTTATGTTTTTATGTTGCGGGGCTTGGAAAACGAGGAAGAGGAGAAGGACACGGCGAAAAGAGGGGGGCCAGAAGGACACGACGAAAAGAGGGAGAGAAGGGGAAGGAAAGGATAGGAGGAAGGGGGGGGGGGGGAGAAGGGAGAGGGAAGGGACAGGGAGGAGGAGGAGGAGGGGAGGAGGGCAAGAGGCAAGGGAGAGGGGAGCAGGGAAGGGAAGTAGGGAGGAGGAGGAGAGGAGGAGGGGCAGGCGAGAAGGGGCAGGGAGGAGGGGAAGGCAAACAGGGGGCCGAGAGGAGGATGAGGAGGAGGAGGAGGAGGGCGAGAAGGGAGAGGGAGCAGGGGAAGAAAGGCAGGGGGGAGGAGGAGACGAGGGCGAAGGAGGAGGAGATGAGAGAGGAGGATGAGGAGCAGGAGGGCAAGGGGGGCGAGGACAGGGCGAGCCTGGGAAGGCAGGAGGGGGGCAGGAGGAGGAGGAGGAGGTTATTAGTATTATTAGGTAGATTTTCTTATCGATCTATCATTTAATTCAATTATTTTTAATTATTTATTTCTACAATTTACATTTCTATCATTTAATTCAATTATTATTATTATTTTTTATTTGTGCAATTTAAATTTTTATCATTTTAGTTCAAACCAATAATCTAGGGATATGTGGGGATATAAGTGTACTTCTGGAACAAATATGTTGACTCATAATCATAGTTTGTATTTATACATCATTTACATTTATGTGTTCCAGCTTTATGTGGTATTATTATTTGTAATATTCAGAAAGAAAAATGCTAAAGAATCATCAAAATCATGCTAGTTGTGTAATTATAATAAAGAAGGATATTATTTTTCAATTCGATGTGGCTTGTGGTAAAGAAAGTGATGGATTTGATTTGCATTGATTGGCTATGATAAAATTCGCTCTAAGCAGGATGGTTGGCCAACTTGATCAAATATCTTCTCTATTTTTGAATAGATACTTCTTGATCTTGAACATATAATATGGTCAGCAACCGTATAGAGATATTTGAGCCATAGTAAAATATTGTAGTCAAATCTTGTTGCATGAAATTTCCTGCCAAATGCAAGGCCTTAGAAAGGGTTAGGCCACTCGAAACTCGAACTGTTCTTGGAAAGTAAAATTAGTGTGGTCTTTAAGTTCTCCTCTCCCACCAGAGGTGTAAGTGCTTTGTGTTCATCACTGCATCCATGTCGGGCTTACAAGTCTTCATTTAGATTGGTTGGAAGTAAATTTGTCTTCATTTGCTATAGTTTTTGACATCTTACTACTTTGCATGTCAAACTCTTAATATATCGAGACACCCTTTTCAAATAACGGTAGAGTTCTTGATAAGAACTCCAAAGTTACGCATGCTCAGGTGGGAGCACTCCTAAAATGGGTGACATACTGGGAAGTTATCTTCTAAGGGCAAAATCATGCAGCTTTCAGGCTAAAGTGGACAATACATTGGTGCTTAGCCAAGTTGTTATCTTAGCCAATTACGGCTAATCTAAGCTATAATCTCAATCCTAAGTGTTAATTAGGTCATTATGAGTCCTCCACCAATACCTAGTCCAAATCAGGAGTCAAATAGATCAAATCCTAACTTTGAAAAATCTAGAAACCATAAAATTTGACCTATCTAAATTGACCTTAGATCGAAAATCGGACTTCGCCATTGCGCTCGTTGCCCCAAATTAGCTAGGGTGATGTTTTAGTGTTAATCGGAAGTCGTCAAAATTTTTATTAATATTTAAATACTCTGAAAATTAGGAAAATAAAATACTCGTCGAATCTAAAATTTGAACTTATAGTTGCGTTCCTTATCCCTCAATTAGCTAGGGGTGAATATTTTGGAATTTTCTAAAGTCATTTTATTAATTAGAATTAATTAATTAAAATAAAAAATAAATAATATTTAATATTAGGGCTTAACGGGTCGTATCCGCCGTTCTTAATGGGATGGATCCGCCCCGCTATTGGATCCGGATCTGTGGCGTAGCGGGTCGGGTCCTTATCAAATCCGGATCCGATATCCGGAATCCATTTAGATTCGATCCGTCGGACCGAATTGTATCTGACGGTCTCGAGGGCTATGCCCTCGTCTTCTCCGTCGTCTTCCACGCATCGCTCCGCCGCCATCTTCGCCAAACCGGTGAGCCTTGAACCTCTCAGCTCCGCCTCGGAGCCATTAAGGCTCAGTCCAACGCTCGGGGACAAGTTTCGACAAATCCATCTTCTGCTCGCTATCTTCGAACCCTAGCAATCTCGGACGGTCAATTAGGTACTACCTTGATCCCTCTCGTTTTCCATTTGATCCTTACAATTACAAGTCGTATACTTATTGCATGTGTGAACGTGGCGATTGATCGACTTCGATTAGGTCCGAGCGAAGCTAATCGGAGCAATTTGAATCCGCCTCCACAGTAGAATCCGTTAAAGCCCGCCCGTCCATAACCTAGAAACTAGGGTTAGGCTTTGCCGGTGACTCCGTCCATCTGAGGCGCTGGTCCGACTATGGTTGGCGAGCTATCGTCGAGTACTAGTCGGGACCGTGCGGGCCGAGCTCTGGCGATGCCGAGAAGGCGGCAATCTTCCGTGCTCTAGGTCCTAGCCCTCGGGTGTCTGGCGAGGGAGACAAAGGGTCTGCGGGCCGGGCCAGGTTGGGCCTCGTCTGCGCGAGATTGAGCGAACCTGTCGCGCGTCGCGCGAGTGTTATGTGGGCCTCGCCTGCTTCAGCGGGTGGGCCGCGCGCAGGCCTGTATTCAACGGGATGCTGCCGCGTGTCCCGCGGGGCCTGCTTCCTCTGCCGCAACCAATCGGGAACTGCCACGTGTCTGTGGCGGGTCCTGCCGCCATTAATGTCTATAGAATAATAATAGTAATAATATATATATATATATATAAACTTATTAACAGATATAGATATATATATATTTATAACTATTGACAGAAACTTTAGGAATACAAATATAATTATATATAAATATATATGCATATATATGTATGTATATATACATAACACAAACTTTAAGTTAGATAAATAATTAATTAGTGTTAAATAGAGATTAATTAACATTAATTATAATTAGTTAATATTAAATAGTGACTTAGTTAATTAATTAGCATTATTAAATTGGTAAGTATATATAAGTTAATTATTTAAGTAGATTAATTAAATAATCCTATTTAATTAAAATAATAAATTAATTTAATTTGTATAAATGAATAGTAAATATTTAATTTAAATTTAATTAATACAATCTTTAAAGTCTCATAAACTTAAAAATATTGATCCAATTATGTCAAATATAGGTCTTATTTTACTCAGAAAAATCAAATGACGTAATTCAAAATTTTGATTCGGGGTATATTTAACCTAGTGATATTTTAAGTCCTAAACACACCCGATAACTTTTAACATAGTTATCAAAACATAAGAAATATGAGTATTAAAATACTAAGGAGAACATATCCATAACTGTAGTAGTATTAGCTTTCTCATTTAGAGCTTAGTTTGAAAAGTGACATTTAAGACCCTCACCCAAAAATGATCAAAATACTCTTAATTTTCAATTGACCATAATTTGGTCAATTCAACTCTAAATTAAGAAATTCAAAGTGCTAACTAGCTTAGAATTTTAGTATCAACAATAATCTAAAATAATATTTAGGTTCTGAACCCTAAAAAAATTAGAAAATGACTAAAACACTCATAACTCTAATTAGGCTATAACTTGACCAATTGAAATCTAAATTGGGTCTACTCCCAGTTAAAGTACTCATTATGTTATAGGAAAGCTATAAATACTGAGTTTATTGAATTTGAATCTCAAACAGAAAAAATTAGTTTTTGCCCCCTTTGACCCATAGAAAATTACCGAATTGCCCTAAAATTTTAGAACCTCTATAACTTAGCCAATCCACCTCAAAATTTTATGTTCTTAGACTCTATGGAATCATTGAACAATAACCAACAGTAAATTATAGAAAAAGTTAGATTCCACTAAGTATAAATTACTAAATTGCCCATTAGATCAAAATTCTTAGTCTAGACCTATAGGACTCATTTCTTATCCAAATTTAGTGTACTTACTGCCTATATTCATGTTAGAGAAAAAATCATTTGGCAGTAATAAATTCTAATTTGGAGCCTTAAATCAAAAAGTAGCTTTTGGGACCCTTTAGAAGGGGCAAAATGGTCATTTTGCCCAAAAATTTAGGTTAAGCTCTCTTAAGCCTTAATTTACTTTTTAAATCATTAAAATCAATATTAGAATTGTATTAATATCATCTAAATAAATAAAATTAGCTATTAAATCAAATTAGTTAAATTCTCTGAAAATTTTTCTACATCTTTTTTTAAGATTTTACACTTTAGATTAGGACTATTCCTATAACTAGGATTAGATCATATGATAGATTTTATTTATTGAATAATGGGGTTATTCAATGAATGAATCCTTACTTTTATTAGTTTTTAGATTTTACAACTTAATTTTGATTATTTTGTCTTTCAATCTTAGATTCAGGATAGGATAATCATCTTATTAAGTTGAGTTTGCTTAATAGAACTTGTCTTAATCATTAAATCACATTTAGATTGAAACTTAGATCTTAAGTTTTACTCTTTAGATTATGTGATTAAGCCCAAGCTCATGGTATTTAATCCATAATCTATAGCTTAGTAGATCTTGATCTCTTAGTTAGAAATATCTAAATTCATCAAATTAGGATATTGTGATTTATTACTTAACTTATAGTTATACTTAATTGAATTATATTAGAACATGATCAGTTTTAATCCTTTTTAACTTATAAGGCCATATTTTTAAGTTTCACTTGATAGTAAGAATTAGAGATACTGAACTTGTGTAACTTGGAATAGTTTAGAATGGTTTAAATTATATAATAAATGATACACCATGTTTAGTAGAGTCTCTTGCTTACTATTTTATTTTGTGCTATGTATTCCTTGAACTTTATGCTTATTTTTCTTGGACATATCATATAAGAAATATTATTACATGAAAATGAAAATATAGAATATTAGGATAACATTTGCATTGAGTTTAATAACTGGTTGATAGGGTGCATTTTTTCTTATTGGACAAGGATAAGGAGAAATAAGAATACTTAATATTACTCATTGAGGAGTGTGTGTTAAGCTTGAAACCTGTTTAGTCTTATAGATGTGCTTGAATCTTCAGTTATTTATAGACATGTCCACAGAAACAAAAGTAAGATAATTAAAATATTTTGCATTTGTATTTACTGACTCTTCAATTCTACTGCTATGTTCTGTCTGCCTTAACCCATAAAGGCTATGGGAATTTCTGTCTGCCCTAGCCCAGAAAAGCTTTGGAAATTATACTAGGCCATATTTTCCAATTCTTTCTGATCTGGAAATTATACGTACCTATTTCAGTTTCAGTTTACTGTTTACTGCACTATTGATGCACGTTATTTTAGTCAGCTGCATTTCTTTTCTTACTTACTCACTTATACATACTTATAGGATGTTAGATTTTACTGCTTATTATATGTATCACTTTCAGATTACTATTTTAAATCATCATATATCATGTGATTATTAGCATGTTTATGATTAGATATTTTAATCAGTACCTTAACTTACTGCATTATATGTGTATGCCTATTCCTTGCTCAGTTTGTTTGAGATGTACTTTTACCTCAATTCCTGCTTAGTTATAAATATTGTATTTATAGCTTATTCTGTTCTTTGTATGCTTACTTGTAACAACTCCAGTATTGTTACCCATTAATTAGTGACCTAATTGACTCTAATCCTTTTCCATTAGTCTTATAATAGTATTAGGAGCCTCCATTTCAAATTTTGTATAATTTAGAGATCGTTTGGCAAATTCCAATATTTCCTAGTTTTTTGATAATTCTGAGAATGCCTAATGTATTTAGACCTCATAATCAAAAAATGGAGTCCACTATTGA
The DNA here is from genome assembly GCA_016760335.1 of Gastrodia elata. Classification (NCBI taxonomy): domain Eukaryota; kingdom Viridiplantae; phylum Streptophyta; class Magnoliopsida; order Asparagales; family Orchidaceae; genus Gastrodia; species Gastrodia elata. Next base: position 31,376,171 of record CM028678.1, on the reverse strand, counting down.
ACTCACCACACCCAAATTAGCTAGGGGTGATATTTTGGAAGTCGTCAAATTTTTCCTAATATTTTAATAATATTCTAAATACCCAAAAAATTAAGATAATTAAATTAACCTCCGATTGAAAATCCGGTAGCATTTTTGAGTTCACCACACCTCAATTAGGTAAAGGTGAATTTTAGAGATTTTTTGGGATCCATTTGATTATTTGAAATTGAGATAATAAATGGGTTAAATCTAATAATTTAATAATGTAGTTATATATATATATAATATATATATATATATATATATATATATATATATATGTTAAATAAATTTTATCAAACGACTACTATCAAAAGTGCGGAAATCCTTTATGGAATGCCAAACATGAAACAGTCTAATTACCAATCAGATGCATTCCACCTTCCTTCTTCTTGATCTGATCGTCTGATATAAATCATATTAATCTAATGGCTTACTAGGGTTTTGTCGCTTTGTTAAATAATTTAGACTCAGCTAGCCGACGGATGAACTTTTCGCACGATTTTATGTAACAACCCTAGGTTGTTACCCTAGCTAAAACTAGATTAATTAAGCTAAACCAAGGTTTGATTTTGATCCATTGGATTCAATGGGTCATTTAAACCTAAACATAGAAGTTTGAAATCAATCGGAGCTAAATTGGAAAATTTGGTATTTTTGACTATTTTTAAGCCCTGAAAAATACCTAAATTATTTTGATCTCCAAATTGAACTCTGATTTCAGTTTTGAATTCCTCATGCCCAAATTAGCTAAGATGAATTTTTGGGAATTTTTGGAGCTCATTTGATCCTAAATTGGATTTGGGAAATTTAAGATATTAATTGGATTTATTTAAATTAAAATTTAATTAAATTAAATAAATCCTGGGATTCGCTGTCGGGATCGCGGCAGATCCGCTGTGGGGTCCCGACAGCGACGCACGGCTTTGCGCCCGTTGGATTGCTAGTACGCATCTCCACGCGTTTCGATCCAACGGCTCGTGCCTTCGACCAGATCCAGTAGATCTCGACCGTTCCGCGGTTCTGAGATCTGATCCGACGATGCTTAATCCATCTGCCTTAAATAAGCCGCTCGCCCATTCGATCTGCGGATCAGATCCAACGGCCGATCCAATCCCACGCGCGACCGTTAGATGTCGGGTGATCAGGACCGTCCCGCGCCAACTAACGAACCATCAGACGGCTCTGGTGACCCCACTACTGTTCATCTTCGTCCCCAGAAGGCTTCGTCCCGACAGGAAAAATCCGCGAAAATTTGCCACGTAATTCCTATCTGCCACTCCCCGCGCCAGGTCAGCTCGACCGTTGGTACCTTCTCGTTTGTGGCCGAGCCTAGCCGGCTGAGCCAGGTGTCCTGGATCGCCCCAATTTTGGAAAATTAGGAAGTGCCCGAGCTGAGCCAAACTCCAAACCCGAGCCCCAGCCTCCATACCTGAGCCCCCCTTAAGCCTATAAGTACCCCTGGGACTTCACAGTGAGTCCCTTTGCTCACTGTGAATCCCCATTTTCCCCATTGAAGGTTGCTAAAGCTCTCCTTTCCCTCGGTGATTTTTTCGGCATTTGCAGGACTTAGGACCGCTGATAGAGGGTTCGTCTGGTGTTCAGACCCCCTGTGCACCCTCGTCCAGCCTCCGGGAAGCTCAGGAGCACCTCAATTCCCCTCGGCTAAGCCCGCAGCTCGACCTCAGGTACAGCCTCTTCCCCATTAAAATTCCTTAAGCTCGATTTTGTTCCTACCTTCTGAATGAGCTCTGGATGCCATCTAGGTTACCTTAGCCACATAAGGAATCCTCTGTGATTGTCGCCTAGGGCTAAGCTTGCTCGAGTCGATCGTATCGATCGACTGAGCTAGCCAGTGAGCTAATGGCTGAGTCCGAGTAAGGACCCAGCGATTGGCTGCGCCTCGGGTTATGATAGGTTGGGGTTTCGACGCGTCTAGTCCCCCTGAGCATGTAGGGATCAAAATACCATCGAATCGAGGTCCCTGTGAGGAGAATTCCCCCCTCACAGGCGACCTGAGACGCCTCGCAGGAGGACATCTCGGGTGAGTAAGACCCCATCGATCCAGAGGGATCTAGATGGGGGTTCTTGGTCAATTCGACGCGCATGACTCAAGGAACGTGTAGGGATCGATTTGAGCCCCTGCCGTCACCGGAGAGCCGAGAATTTCAGTATTGAAATTCAACGGGCTCGGGACCCATCGAGAGGAAGAATACGAAGTCGCGGGTCCGGGTCGGTTCGATCTCTGACCCGCGCGGTTCTGATTTTGGGCCGCGGCTAATTAAATAATTATTGGAGTGTATTTTCAATGGTTATGAATTAATTTAATTAAAACCTAAAGTTCTCATTTAAATAAAAATACAGATTAAATTAATTAAATAACTTTAGTTATACAAATCCAAATGGTATGATCCAATATACCATTTGAATCAGAAAAGTTCAAGGAATCTGAATATAAAATAAAATTTTAAATCTAATGGCTGGATTTAAAAATATTGGCTAAGACTTCTCTGTTCTTAAATAAATCATATAAAATCATCTAAATATCCAATCTATGAGTTTAAGGGCTCTGATTGCTCCTTGTACCCTAAGGAACAATTCAGACCCTTAAAATTAATTTTGGATAATTAATTTTCTTAATCACTCCTTAATCACCCTAATCAAGAGTTAGTAAATTAAACCCTAATTAAGCCTCTGATTTGGGTGGGGATAGTTCCTAATATCATTAGGCCTAGTATAACCTAAGTGTAAGGTTAGATTGCCCTAAAGTGCCTTAATTTCACTAATCATTCTAAGTTGCTTAATTAAGTGATTAGTGCTAATTAAGATCATTTATGTCATCAAAATCTAAATAGAGGGTGTTTCCCACTTCATTTAGTCATATGAAATGCTTTAAAATAGATTAGAACAAATTTGGACAATAAAACTCTAAAATCCTAATTTTTGCCTAAAGAGGGGCATTTTGGTCATTTTGGCCAAAAATGTGATTTAGTGCTCTTTGAGGACTGAAAATTTTAGTAAACCACTATAACATAGATTGAAAATGTTCTCTAAAATCCTAGAATAATCATAATCACCAATCCATAAGGTCTCATTAATTCCTTAATTAAGATACCTAAACCTTAAGCATTCCTCAAAAAGATCCTATGGTATTAAACTTTAAGTTTAATAATTGAAATGGTCAATTATCTCATTAATAAGTTCAGTTAAGATAACTTAAGAATTAAGAGTTAAAAGAAAAGTAATTGAAAATATCTAAGTAAAATCTTAGCTTAAGATCTAAAGTGATCAAAACTCAGACCCTTAGATCTTAAATAATCTAAGAAGGTCAAAATGGGTTTAATGTTAATATAATGCTTAGAATTGTCAATTATTGACCTTAATAAGCTCCTTATAGTTAATCATGAAATTAGATCTAAAGAGATTCACAAATGGAAACTCTTAAGTCAAAACTCTAATTAGAAGTCTAAAAGTGATCAAACTTCAGATCTTTAGATCTTAGATCTTAGACTTAGATCTTCAAATTGAATCAAATCACCTCCGATTGAAATTCTTTAATGATTGATTGTTTAATTTTGAAACCTTTCATATGGGTATAGGATGATTTAATCAATAAGATAATGAAATTATCTTAAAGATGGAATATAGATCTTAGATTCTCAAGTTCTTAATTCATTATTTTATCTTATAATCAGTAGAATAGCCTTTCACTAAAATCTTAGTTCCTGAATCTTTCAACTTATAGGATTCTTTACCTTCAAATTGGGTATTAAGTGAAAAACCTAGATCCTATTTAGAATATCACCTAGGATTTGGGACTTGAACTCAACATAAGGTTTAAGTTCTAAATTCTTAAATCTTGACTTATTTGATCAAGATTTGGGTAAGAGAGTGAAATATTCATAAAATCAGGTCATTGATTTGCTCATTTAAACTATATAGTCGTCGCATGATTTTGGATTAGAACTTGTTAAGTTTTAATATTTAACTTTAAGGACGTAAATCTGAGATTCTACTCGATAGCTGGATATGGTGGAGATCCTAAGCTTGTACCTTCTCAAAGTAGTTAGATTTGGTAATTTAGACAACAACAGATATCACATAAGTCTAGATTGAGTCTCTTGCTTACTTTGACTAGATTGCTTTGCATACCTTAGATTTTGAGCTTTAGCCCTTGAGCATAATAGGAAAAACTTAGGATGATACATCCTAAGCTAGTATTGTAATTTCATATCATTCAGTTTTGTTTTGTTTGCAGTTAGTAAAATATGACCTAGCTTAGTCTACCTCTTTAGTAGTAGTATTGTATAGACTGGACTCAGACCTAGCATATTTGGATGGCTAGGCTGGGGATTGATTGATTGATATTGGAGGCCCTGTATGGCCTATTGGCTGGTATGGCAGTACTAGGACTTAGGCTTATTACTACTTTAGCTAAATTATTTTGCTTTCTGATTTGCTTTGCCACATGCTTCAGTGGCCTTATTTTCAGTATCTGCTCACTTTGCCACATGTCTCAGTGGTTTTATATTTCATATATTGCTTTGCTGCTGCCACATGTCTCAGTGGCATTTCTTTTCATATTAATCTGCATGTTGTATGTATATTTTATGGCTTAGATATATGTATAAATAGCATGTTTAGGATGCTAGAATTTTATCATATTCAGTACTTGTGTTCTTTTATACTCAGCATGTTTTACTTCGATCATAATCATGTTAGGATCATGTTTATTCAGCAGTTGCAGTTATTTTTGCTTTTAGCCTTACCTTGCTTATTTAGTGTTTTGTATGTTACTTCACATACGTGTTGCATGCTATAAATAGATAGTTTATAGTAATCCCTTTCTTTCATAGCTTGTTGCACCCTTTACTGCTACATGTGTAGTTAAATTAAATGTGATATCTTTTAATATTCAGTTCACTTTAAATAGCCTAAAATATGCTTAGACAATTATCTAACTGTAACCTTTTTTATTTTTTTGGCTGGGGCCCTAGCATTTTTGATACCGACAAATGTCAGATTCAGACGTGTTCGTGGGCAGTGTCGCTGAGGAGGAGCCAGTTCAGGAGGAGGACCTTCCAGCTGCTGTCTAGCTAGTTTTGTCTTGTTGATTCCAGTGAGGATGAGAGTCTTTCATTTTCAGTTATTCATTTCAGTTTGTAATAATTAACTTTCTAGATGTACTTTACTTTCTGCATTGTGATGAGTTACTATATTGCATTTTCTTTTCCTACTATGTATGCTTGTGGATGTTACTCTATTTTATATTGCTTCCGCCACTTTGATATTTATATTGATGAATGTTATAGCACTTGGTGACAAGTTCTTGCCTTAAGGCAAGTTGGGTTCGCCTAACTTTACTTAAGTTGGGGATTTGCCACAGTTGGAGCACCGTACTTTCTTATTACTAGTACGGGGCCCCACATTTTATCCATCTAGTGACTGCCTTCCATCATCGGTACTTCCTTGCTATTCGCTATGGAGGATCGTGCGTATTGAGAGGGAAATCGCTCGTACCATGAGGACTCCTCCTTAGCTTACCGACCTTCCCTTTTTACGTTTCGCTTCCCCATTATTTCCTTTGCAAGCCCTAAAGGTTCCTAAAGGAGATGAGAAAGGATCCCATTGTCGATTGAAGAACAGAGACTCTAAGCTTTTATTTGCAAGATCATTGGCGTAAGAGAGCTGGATCTTTACTTTGGAGCTTACTTAGTGGGTTTGGCAGTCGAAGCCCTTAACCCTAGGTGTCAACTAGTAAAGATAAAGGAGTCACTTCCAGGTACCCCATTTCCCTTAACCATACTCCATTTTTGTTAAGATAAATCATTTTCTTTTCGCTTCTTGAAACCTACTGAGATCGAATGGATTGCTGGATGCTTTGTTTTAGTCGAATTGAAATATCGCAGGCCATACCTTAATCTTCTATCTTTTAATTTCAATATGCAGATGATTACTGAATTAGATTGTTTCTTGTTAGTTATAATAATAGAGCGAAAAATAAAAATATTAGGAGATTTAAGCATATAGGTGTAAATTCTCTTAAGTTTGAAATGCTAATGGCTTTTGGTTATATTTTACATTTCTTTTTATGAATACTGTGTTTCTAAGAATTTATTATATTTTGTTTGCTTACTCAATAGCTTAGGTCAATTAAATGTATTCATTTGAATCCTAAGTTAATTTCAATTAAAAATTTCTGAAATCTAAATGTCTAAAATATCTAATAGGGCTCTTCATTTGTTTTTAGTTTGAAACACTCGTGCATGTATATATTCTCTTGTCATTTTTATCAAGGTTATATAACTTCATCGTAGTGATTGGAAGCAATGCGTATGCTGAGATCTACACTTCCTTAATGTTGTTAGTGCACAGTTAGCATTTCATTAAATCGGGTAAAAGAGCCAATTATATTGATTATAATCAAATTATCATTTGGGAATGAGCAAGACTTTAGGTAGTCTTTATGCCCTTGCTTTGTTTTTGTTTTTTTTTAGTATATATATTCAACCTGCAACTCCTTTTGGTGCGTTGTGACCATTTAGCTTCCTTCCTTGCAAACTCTTTTCATCTATATTGACCATGGTGAATCCTTATCACATGTTTTTCTATTTGCACAGTGGACCTATTTTACTATTCTTGTTTTGCCTCTATATATGGTCTCATCTGATTTGCAAATTACTCAATAATTAATAAATAAAACAAGTCACTTAATACAAATATAATATAAATTATAACAAACTTTATAAGCAAGAAGATTTGAATTCTAATTGTAAGCTAATTATCTTTAACTTGAATTCTTAATTATAATAATTATGATTGAGCTACAAGTGTGATCTTAACAAATAAGTTATGATGCATGACAACACACACATAAATTGGATGCACTTATTATACACCTTATGGCAGAAAGTTCGGCGAGAGCTAGGGTTTGGGTCCGAGAGGGGCGTCCGTCCCTTGGCCCGCCCTTCCTCTCTGTTGTGAATTTCCCTCCTCTTCCTCAGCAGGTAAGCAATGTTAATCTGGTCCCATCGTTGCTGAGTTCCTCGTCTTTAGCCCCTATTCTCTCTCTTCCTTGTGCTGGAGGTGGCTTTTCCATTTCGGCCATATGCGTAAAAGGCTGGATCTTTATATCCTCCCTAAACAGATGGCTGGACTCCTTCTGTAGGGGTGGCTTCTGGATCGCATCAGGCCCTCATAACATTTTTTTGATTACTTTGGTTATTTTTGATGATTTCGTGAATTTGCTTTCTTCTCATTTCCTGAGGCTTGGTCGGGGAACGTTGAAGATGTTGGTAGAGAAAGGGTCGCGGGATCCTGAAGGTTCCTTCTTTGAGCCTCATTGGATTAGCTTCCCTAATTTCAGGCCGAAACTCAACAATCCACACCACCTCTGGGCTTTAGCTAGCCTTATTGGAGCCCCTATTGCGATTGATAAATCCTCTGGCTATTGACATGCCACTAAGGCCCGTGTTCTCGTGGATATTGATATTTCTAAATGATGTCCCAAATCTATGACTATCTCAGGCAGTATGTTTGAACACTCCCAAAAAGTTGTAGTTGAACAAGAATATGTGAAATGTTCTCACTGTTGCTTGTGTAGACACGTCTCTAAGGAGTGTCACAAGCAAAATAAAAAGGTTTGGAGGGTTAAACCTTCATGTTCGGTGCTTACCGCTGTTGGCGTTGATGCTCCACAGTCTTTTGTCCCTCTTGTCCATTCTGATCCCTCTCCGAGCCCTTCTCAAGAATCTTTTGCTGCTTGTCAGCTGGGGCCTGCTGTAGTTGAGCCGTCTCCCCCTTTGTGTGATGTTAATTCTATTATTCTTCAGGAATTAGAAAAAGTTGAAAAAGGTAATGATATTGATAGCTTGAGATCGCTGGAACCAGACTCCTCCTTAGAAGAGTGGGAAACTCCTAAGAGGAAGTCCAGGTCGGCCAGGAGGTCTCAAGCGGCTATGCTTCTTGTCTGATCTGTCCCTAGGAGGTCTGTCAGCCTTCATTCATGCTAGACAAATCTATTTTTTTTTGGAATGTGCGGGGTATAGCTGCTACTGTTATTAGAAGAATGCTCAAATCTATTTGCAAAAGAAACAGTGTTACTTTTCTGGGTATCTTTGAGCCTCTCCTTAAGTGTGAGACTATAGATAAATCCATAAATTATATCTAAAATAAATGGGAAAATTCATTTATTTAAGATATTTTTGCTGCTCCTAAATCAAATTTTTCTATCATTTTCAGGAAATGGAATCCAAAGGAGCTCTAGGGCATTTCTGCAATTTTTTAAACAAAGAGTTCCGCTACAGCGCGCTGCAGCGCGCGGTCGCGTGCCGCAGCGGGCTGCAGCGGAAACATTTAAACTTATTAAACTGGCTCCCCACTAATTGAATAGTGATTTTTGCGGAATTCACGCTACAGCGCGCGGTCGCGCGCTGCAGCGGTTTACCGCGAAAATACTGATGATTATTAAAAGGGGGGCTCAACTAATTGAATAGTGATTTTTGCAGAATTCACCACTACAGCGCGCGGTCGCACATTGCAGCGGTTTACCATGAAAATACTTATGATTATTAAAAGGGTGGCTCAACTAATTGAATAGTGAATTTTGCGAAATTCACCGCTACAGCGCGCGTTCGCGCACTGCAGCGGTTTATCGCGAAGGACTTGGCTATATAAATCGGGCCGCCCAACTAATTGAACAGTGTTTTTTGCAGAATTGACCGCTACAACGCGCGGCGCGCGCTGCAGCGGTCTGCCGTGGAAATATTTCTCTCTATAAAATCTGGAAAAAAACTAATTGAACAGTGTTTTTTGCAGAATTCCCCGCTACAGCGGTTTACAGCGGAGGACTTAGCTAAAATTTCTAAAGACCAGGGTATGTTAAAGCACACCGCAGCACGCTACAGCGCGCGACACCACGCTCCAGGATGCTGCAGCGGCCTGCCAAAATTTTTCCCAGACAATACAATTAATACGGCTGGAGACATGACCTTTATCCTGAATGTTGTCTCCAGCCATCATTTCCTGCAGCAGCCATTTTTGTAAGCTTTGAGGTGATGTTGTGGCTAAAGAAATGAGATTATTGTTACATCACCCGAAATTAAAAATTAATACAATGATGAATTCAGCATTTTTAATGGAAATTCTGGTTGCTTATAGAAGAGAGGAGCATGCAGCCCCCCCTCCCTTGACTAGAGGAGGGTTCACAATTTTAGCAAAAATTCCCTATGTAAGGAGGAGAGCCAAAGGAAGAGAGAACTCCCCAAGGGTGGCAAGGCAAGCTTTTGCAAAGGGAGAAGAGGAAGAAGGCAGCACTAGCAATCTAAGGAGAAGGTAATTAGAAGGAGAAGAAGAATTACGGAGAACTTCTATGGAGCATTCCTAGTATCTTCTAAATTCAATCTTTATTTTCTTTTTAGTGACCATGAAAGGGTCTTTAGCTATGTATGTGTCTTCCTTATTTTCTTGTGTAATGAGTAGCTAAATTCCCCTTGGGGAGGGTTGGGATGAAGTCCCATTTTGCATGATGTAATATTGATGTATGAATATTTTCCCTCAAGCATAATGTATTTGTGATTTAAATACTTTACTAAGAAATTTCTATATAATTAGTCTTGATGTGTTTATTAGAAAAGAACTAAAGAATCCAAGATCTAATTGTCTTGTGCCCCTTATCTCACCTTAGGTTGGATGCTAGATTTTGAGTGCATGAAAGTTTAGAACCATGTGAGAAGGTTCTTGAGCTCAATGCACCTCAATCTAAGCTCAACCAAAGAGTTGATGTAAGTAATGCTAAGACCCACTAATTGAGCTCCTTAGCTCCACATAATTGAGATTGAGAAATGAAGCGTTGAGTGCTCATGAACTAAGTGACATAGTCATTGAGCCCAACATGTGGTTCTCTAATCTCAACTATGTGAGATGCGAAGTGATGCTCGTAGTGGAATATCAATGCTTGTGAGATCTTGAGATTTAAGAAAATTTAAACTCTCCTTAAATAAGGAGAAAATGAATTAACTTTAAATCTCAAGAGTCTTACAAGAATCTTTGTGCTAAAGTAGAACCGAATGTGAGTTCATTTTGTGAACGAGATTTGAACTTGTAAGCCTTTGAGCTAGACTAAAGGACAATAATATGCACTTGATTTCAATTAAACTAAATGATAAAGCTTGAGAAATAAATTTACACAAGTATTATATAATTGCATATGGGATGGACCCAACTCTCCTCTTTCTTTAATCTTGCTATTTTACTTAGTGAATATTTATGCTAATTTTAGACCAACCAACCAATACATACTATAGCTTAAACATTAGTGAGAATAGATATACTTTAGTACCAAATCAATCAATTCTCTGTGGTTCGATAAATTCCTGGAAAGTCACACTTTCCACTTATTACTTCAGACCACATACACTTGTGTGCAAGCGCAGACGTATATTTACAGTCTGTCAGCTATCGGAAGACTTGCTGCTTACCTTGGGTTTTCTTCTTATTTTTTCAATTCTTACAATAAAATCTGGATTTTCTGGAAAGCTTCTATTCATTTTGAGGTTGAGGTGAATGAAGATTAGTGTATTAACGGGTCTTGCCTTTGGGGTGGTCATCCTGTAAGGATCTCGGTGGTTTATGTTAGCTGCTCCTATATTATTAGAAGAAACCTTTGGTCCTCTATTATCAGCTGGTGTAATTCCAGTGATTCCCCTTGCTTGGTGGGAGGTGACTTTAATTCGGTGAGGAAAGCCTCGAAAAGAATTGGGTTTAGCAGATTCACGCCGATTGCTTCTCGTGAATTAAATGAATGAAATGATTTGCAAAGGGGGTCTTATAGAAATTAATTTCCAGGGCTCTAGCTTTACTTGGTCTAACAACTCTACCATTTCTAGAATTGATAGATTTCTTGCAAATCAGAGTTGCTTGGGTCTGTTTTCTGGTCTCCGTGTAGCCCACCTTAGCCATTTAGGCTCGGATCATGCCCCTCTCCTCCTTCCCCTTGTTTGCTCTTCCTTCTCTAAAGGAAGATTCTGCTTTTAGAATATGTGGGTGAGGCATCTGAGTTTTCTGGAGGTGGTTAAGTCTAGTTGGGAATCTCTGGTTGCCTCTATTGCTACCCCTTGATTATCCTCCACATCAAGCTTAAAAGGCTCAAGCTTGCCCTAGTCAATTGGAATTTAAATGTTTTTGGCAACATTTTTTCAGAGGTTAGCAAAGCTGAGGTTGAGGTTGCTGCCCTGGAGTATGACCTTTTGAATGAGCAAAATCTTTTCCTGAAACTCTCTAAAGCTCAAGATCGCCTCGATTCTTTACTTGAAATGGAACAGGATTTTTGGGTTCAAAAAGCTACCTTGAAAAAATTTAAAGAAGGGGAAAGGAACACTAAATTCTTTCATTTGTGGGTTAAAGTGAAGCAAGCATCCAATGCTTTTGTCTATATTAAAGATGTAGTTGGCACTAATATTCCTCAAGAAAATTTGGGAGAGTCTGCTTGCAGCTTCTTTGCCAATTTGTGGTCGAGTGAGGGTTGTAATCTGACCCCTCTTAACAATGACATTCCCTTTCCCTCGGTTTCAGAGGAAGAAAATTCCATGCTAGTCTCTCCTCCCTCGTTGTTGGAGATTGAGGAGGTCATCCGTTCTTTAAAAGAAGACTCTGCGGCAGGGCCGGACGGGTTCTTCCCTCTTTTCTTCATCCAGTGCTGGGATATCATTAAGCTGGGCGTGGTTGAAGCGGTTCTGGATTTCTTTTCCTCCCATTACATCCTTAAATTCATCACCTCCACTGCTATAGTCTTGATCCCCAAAGTTCAATCTCCTAAGTCTTGGTCAGATTTCAGGCCTATTAGCCTTTGCAATGTCTTCAACAAAATTTGCACTAAAGACTTGGCTAACAGACTTTGCTCCATCCTTCTGAAGCTTATTTCCCCCAATCAAAATGCTTTTGTTAAAGGAAGGCTTCTATCTGATAATTTCCTTCTAGCAAAGGAGCTAATCCATGACCTTGATAGGCCGTGCTTCGGTGGCAATGCCATCATTAAGCTCGACGTGATGAAGGCCTTCGATAGGATTGAATGAGCTTCCTCCTTGCCATTCTCCAGAAGTTTGGTTTCTCTTCTTATAACAACCCTAAGTTGTTACCTTGCAAAAGTATAAGTAACCTGATCAAAATTTTAAATACCATTGCTTATAGAACCTCAAACTGAGCCTATCTAGAAAAATTGAAGTCCATTAGACTTCACTAAGTTCAAAATGATAATTGGATCAGTCTAAATGCCCTAGATTAGACCTAAAATATTTTGATCTCAAAATTAAAATCTGATTATATTTTTGGATTCCTCACCCCTAAATTAGCTAAGGGTGAAATTTTGGTGTAATTTGGAAATCATTTGGGCCATAATTCAATTTAAATTAAAATGGTTTAATTGCACATAAGGGTTCCTATTATTTCATAATTGCAATTATACCCTTATACCTGAATTAACAGCTGGGCGCCGCTGTGCGGACCACGGGTGATCCGCTGCGGAGCCCAGGCCATGCGACAGCGGTGCCCCGTGAATCCAGCCGTCGCACTTTACTAATCCAACGGCTAGGATCAGATCCCGCGGAACCACGGATCCGTCGTTGGATCCACCCCATGGATCCTACGGCCAGGATCATCCCCGCGATCAGCCATTAGGATCCAGGCGATCCCAGCCGTAGCGCCATCTGATCAAATGATCAGATGGCATCCAAGGCACCCGGTACTGTGGATCTTCGTCTCCACGCGCTCGTGCACCCGACCGAGAGATCCCCAGTACTGCTAGCTGCCTCCTCTATCCCCCACTCCTGATTCCACCTCAGTAGACTATTAGCACACCTCCCCTAATGGCCAAGAGACCCAATCGGGCCTTGTGACCCAGCCGAGCTCGAATTGGAAATTCGAGAGCTCGGCCATGGCCCGACCACTCCGACCCTCCCCAGCCCAATTGGAGCCTCTGGAATCTTCCCTACACTCCCCTGAGGCTATAAATAGCCTTAGCACTCCTCCATTTGATCCTTGCTGATCAATTGGAGTTGAGCTTCCTTCCGCCATTCCCGAGCTCCCATTGCTGAATTTCCGAGCTGCCAGCTTCTTCCAGGCATCCCCGAGCTTGTGTACCGCTGATAGGAGAGTCTCCTGGAGTTCAGGAACTCTTAGAGAAATCCAAGGAAGCTCAGCCAGCCAGCATTCCCCTCTGCAGCGTCTGCAAGAAATCCCGACAAAACCAGGTACCCCACTTACCGGTTTCGAGCCAATGAGGGTCGGACCTTGTCCCTTTTGATGCATCTAAGTCCATATTATCGTCTCAAACCCAGGGGTATCGAGATTAAGATCTAAGCTAGCCCTGATCGAATCAATCTATCGGATTATACTTCTTAAGGATCACCTCGGTCGAGTAAGGACCCGGCGATCCAGACCATCCCAGACCCTCAGACTAGAGGGCTTCGATCCGCATCACCTCCCTGATGGTGTAGGGATCGAGCCTGGGGTTTGGTGTGGCATCTATGGGGAGAATTATCTCCCCACAGTAGCTCCAAAGGAGTATCCCTCAGGTGAGTAAGGTCCGGTCAATCCAGACCGTATCACAGGGCTTCGGGTCCCATTCGATGCGTCTGACCACGGTGATCGTGTAGCGATTGAGTTCTGGTCATGCCGTGGTCGAGATGCGCAGGGATTTGGCGATTAGGTTACCCCTAATCGGATCCCTGGCCTGGAATGAAGGAGCGGGGATGACGGCACTGCGGGCCGGGTCGACCCATGACCCGCGCTATGCGACAGTGCTGGGTCTTCGGGTCCCGGTCGACCCGCGCGGTTTGGATTACGGGCCGAGTCGTTTTAATTAATATCGAATTATAGGAATTATTTTTCTTAAGGAAAATAATTTCAATAATCAAATTATAGGATTTTAATTAAATAAAAATACAGAAAGTATTATTTGAATAACTTTTAATCCACTGGTCCAAATCCTATGATATTATATATGAAAATGATCAGCAAAACATAAGGGACCAGAATATAAAATAAAAATGGATATCTGATGGTTAGATCTTTAATTATTGCTTAATTATAGTGGATCTTAAATAGGGTGATTTAGTAATTGTACTTATCCAAATTGCATGTTTAGGGTGCCATTAGTTCACTTATGATGAGTAGAATGAACGTGCTAAGGGAATTATTTTTCTGAGTTATGTATTTTAACATATGCCATAATCTTAATAAAACTTAATTAGTAAAATTAGGGTTTATACTTATTGGATCTTAGCAAACTTAAGCTCTGATTAATTGTATGATTAAACAAAATTTGTGTGCTAAATTCCATGCAATCCTGATGGTTAGATTTATACTTATGTGCTAATCCATTTTGAATTGAATTAGGGTTTGATTAGCACTAAGTATCCCCTGTTTTATAAAAATTTGATTATCAAAAGTGACTTATAACATTAGGTTAGATGTACTGAAATCATCTAGGTAAATCTAGTAAGTACAACTTGATCCAATCTAAATTTGAGAACCTTGAACACCTTAATTAACTTAAGAAATCTTAAGACTTGGATCAAGCTTTTAAGACTTAATCTAGGTCTGAGATTGCCACCAATAATACATAATTAACTCACTGATTTGACATTGATCATTAACCAAATTCATGATCTTAATTAAAAAAGGATAGGGGTCCAACCCTAATATACTTAATTAAGGTCCAAATCCTTAAGAATCTTAACTTAATCAACTTGATTATAAGACTATGGACTTGACATTTTCCAATAATGCATTCTGATTTGATATTGATTTTAAACATTTGAATTAGACAAATTAAGGTTAATAATAATCCTATGTGACTTTTCAATCTGAATCAAACCTTAAGATCCATGATTTGCTCCTAAGCAAGACTATTGGCATAAAAGATTAATAAAATCATCTGATTTGATAAATGATCTTAAACTTTAATAATATGTTGGATTTGAATCCCTTATCCCTACATTAAGGTGTGATAAGATGGCTTAATCATCTGGTCTGATCATTCTAAATCTAAGTACAGAATAGAATCAAAAGTGTTAATATTAGAAATTTGAATGGGAGGCCTTAAGCATTTCTTCATAAGATTGTCCTGAAAATATTTAAAAGACCTAAAATACATCTTCCTTGTGGTATGAGATCCTTATGTGATTCATTAAGGTAGTAGTTTAGATAACCTTTGAAACCTAAGAAATTGATCTTAACCCCTTGTGGTAGAGTTCACCTAAAAACCTTAGAGTGACACTTCTCCTCATGGTAGAATCCATGTTGGGTGATCCTTGATCACAAGTTAGTGAAACCTTGTATAATTCTCACCCATTGAGTATAAGTATTACTAGTTATGATAATTCCTTGGTCTATTAAATAGTCTTGTGAGAACCCCGATTATTGGGTGGTGTAGTATAGTATACCCATAGTACTAGTTCTCCAGTAATATCCAGAATTAGTTGATTCATTCTAATAAAGACTTATGAGCAAGTTATATCCCGCAAGATTAGACGAATACAGTCCTATTAGAATAAATCATTCAAGCCTAAGAGTGTATTAAATGGGTACTCATTCCTTAGTTTAATTGAAATACAAGTTGCCAACGGGCAATGCCTCCTAGCGAAGACCGCTTCAATATGTATGGCTCAAATAAACTAAGTAATGAGATTTACTTTCCTTAAGACACTGAGTATGATTGTGAGTATAGCAACTTAATACTTAGCTTGAGATACAAAATCACCATCGGGTGGTGTCTCCTAATGAAGATCGCTTTGTTAGGGAGGCTTAATCAAACTAAGTAATAAGAATCATTTTCTTGAATTGTACTGAATATGTGTATACAAACACCCATCTAGTGATCTCTAAATAAATACATGACTTCAATTAATCATCGATCTAGAAGTCAGGAGTCAGAATCCTTTTAGAAGGCTTCTACACAGTGGGGACTTAAAATTCATTATCGTTTCTTACTAAACTCTTCATTGATTTCTGAATTTTTCATTCATTCAACATAGTGGCATAAGCATAAGCATAAACATGCATTTGACTCATTTTTTTGTTGTGATACATGGGTATCAGTGATACTGTATGGGTTACGGAATGCGATATACACAGATTGGGGAATTTCAGGGTGCATCTGTGTCACCATACTGACTTCCTAACTAGTGTATTTACATTGAACCGTACTACTCATAAGCCTTCACTGATAGTTCTGGAATATACCATGGTGTAGCATATTTGTGTGCATTATTTTAGTGATATATAGTGCAGCATATAGCATCTCTTTCATCATGGTGTTTATTTTACTTTCAGTTTTCGTTTGGCGATAGCTCCACTTTAACTGGCCTTTACTGCTCTATTTACTTAGCATTTATATTTTTCATTACTATGCACTTTTCCTCAATTCTTTTACAATTTTACTTTACTTTTATGTTTATTATGTTTAGTTTAGTTTTGTATAGTTAGTTGCGATGTGTTAGACTTCTTGTCTAATATGGGGTACTTTTGGGATCCGACAATTTGCTAGATCTTGAGGAGTTTGTGGAGACAGGTCAGGAGGACGTACCAGAGACCCAGGAGGAGCATGTGGAGCTGTAGTGGATCGAGCACCTACTTTTACTTATTAGCACATTTCAGCATTACAAATAGACTCTTTATGTTTCTGCATTCTACATCTGTTTGTAATAAACTCTGGATGTATTTTACTTTTCTTTTATGAGACAAATGGCTATTACTGCTTGTGATGAATGTATTCTGGATGATTTTCTCTTAGCTTCCACACTCTATTATACTACTATACTTAGTATTGTGATGTAATCAGCATACTGGAAATGCTGGTATATATTGATAATGTATATCGGGTTCTTATTTACCTCCTTGGACCTTGTATACGTACTAGCCTAAGATCTAAGATAGCATTTCACTCTTATCTTAGGTATTGGATCTCGATCCTACTCTTAGGATTCGAGTCAGTAGCCTTCAGCATGGCTCAATATTTTTACCCGCCTATTCGGGAAGAGGGGTTTTGCGTGTATACCCGGCTTTCCCGAGTAGTGCACCGCTCCGCCGCCAAACTATATGTATTACTTGTCTTTTGCGCGCGACGATGGGGCGGGGCGCTACAGTTGGAATCAGAGAAGTTTTATAAAGTGTCAGATAAGGAGCTTGTTCACTCAATTCATTTATAAGTCAATCTCTAATATTTGGTTCTCGATCCTTATAAACGGCCAGTGCCATGGCTTCTTTAAATCTTCTAGAGGGCTACGGCAGGGAGACCCTCTCTCCCCAGCACTGTTCATCCTTACTAATGATTATTTTCTGAGACTGCTGTCCTTCCAGTTCTCGTTGGCTAAAGGAGTCAACTATCATAACACTGGTAAAGATATGATTTCTCACCTTGCTTTCGCCGACGACACTATTATTTTTTATAGAGCCATGATCAAGGCTTTAGTATCCTGCTGCAAATCCTAGAACACATGCAAGTTGTCTTTGGGATGAAAGTAAATATGTTCAAGTCCAATGTTGTTTTCGGGAAGCAAGTCGCTTTGAGCCATTGCAATGAAATCATGCGGCTATCTGGTCTCTCTAGGAAGTCTCTCCCCATTAGTTACCTGGGTCTTCCTTTGTCTAAAGGTAGAGTGCCGGGTTCTCTCTTGCAGCCTATCCTTGATCAAATGTCCATAAGATTTAATGGTTGGGCATCTAAATGCCTTTCCCTTAGGGGACGTATTGTTTTGCTCCAATCGGTGCTTAGCTCTCTTTCGAACCATTTTCTGGCAGTATTTAAGCCTTCTGCCACTTTCATTAAGAGGGCATATTGTAACAACTTTAGGTTATTACCTTGCAAAAATATAAGTATCCTAATCAATTTTCAAATACCATTGCTTATAGAACCTCAAACTGAGCCTATCTAGAAAATTTGAAGTCCATTGGACTTCTCTAAGTCTAAAAGGATAATTTGATCAGTTTAGATATCCTAGATTAGACCTAAAATATTTTGATCTCAGAATTAAATTTTGATTGTATTTTTGAATTCTTCACCCCCAAATTAGCTAAGGGTGAAAATTTGGTGCAATTTGGAGATCATTTAGGCCATAATTCAATTTAAATTAAGATGGTCTAATTGCATAAAAGGGCTCCTAACATTTCAAATTTACAGTTATACCCTTATACCCGATTAAACAATCAGGATCTGCTGTGTGGACCGCGGGTGATCTGTTGCGGAGCTCGGGTCACGCGACAACAGAGCCGCGCTAATCTAGCCATCCGTCTTCCTAATTCGACGGCTAGGATTAGATCTCGTGGAACCACATATCAACTGTAGGATCGCCCCGACCGATCCAACGGCCCAGATCACTCCCGCGATCGGCCGTTAGGATCCGAGAGATCTGAGCCATTCTGCCATCTGATCGATAGATCAAACGACATCCGAGGGACTCGGCACTGTGGATCTTCGTCTCCACTCGCTCGCGCACCCGACAGGAGAATTTCCCATACCGCCAGTTGGCTCCCTTGTCTCCCACTCCCGCGTCCAGCTCAGCAAGCCATTGGGGATCCTCCCGTTATGGTTAGGCACCCCCGATCAGGCCTCGTGACCTGGCTGAGCTCAAATTGGAAATTCGAGAGCTCGGCCATGGCCCGACCTCTCGGGCTTTTTCTAGCCCGAGCCAACCCTCCAGAAGCTTCCCAATCCTCTCCTGAGGCTATAAATAGCCTCTACACTTCTCCATTTGATCCTTGCTGATCAATTGAAGTATCCGTGCCTTCCGCCATTACTGAGCTTCTAAGCTTGCAAAGGCGATCCCCAGGCGTTCCCGGCGTGCGTACCGCTGATAGGAGAGTCTCATGGCATTCAGGAACTCTCAGAGGAGGCTCAACAAACCCAGCATTGTCGGCAAGCTCTCCCGAGAATCCTGGTACCCCACTTACCGGCTACGAGTCAATAAGGCTCAAACCTTCTTTGTTTTGATGCATATAGTTGCGTATTGTCGTTACGAACCCAACGGTATCATAATTAAGATCTAGGCTAGCCTCGATCGATCGAATCGATCGATTGAGTTAAGTTCTTTCCGGATCGCCTCGGTCGAGTAAGGACCATCCCAAACCCTCAGACCTGAGGGCTTTGATCCGCCTCACCCCATGGATGGTGTAAGGATCGAGCTTGGGGTCTAGTATGGCCTCTGTGGGGAGAATTGACTCCCCACAGTAGCTCCATTGAGGGAGCCCTCGAATGAGTAAGGTCCGGTCGATCTAGACCACCTCACAGGGGGCTTCAGGTGTCAGTCGGTGCTTCTTGGCCAGGGGATCGATTCCCGATTGACCCTAGGCCAAGACGTGCGCTTTAGACAGAGAATTTTTTTGTCTAGGGTTTCCCGGATCGGCTCTTACCGAGGGGAGTCGGGGCGTGGACGATGACCCTATGCGGGTCGGGTCAGCCCGTGACCCGCGCGATGCGATAGTCCCGAGTTTTCGGTCCCCGGTCGACCCGCGCGGTTCGGTTAATGGGCCGAGTCCATTTATTTAATATCCGATTAATTGGAATTATTTTTCTTAAGGAAAATAATCTAATTAATCAAATCATATGAGGATTTAATTGGAAAAATACAGAATATATTAATTGAATAACTTTTAAACCACTAGTCCAAACCCTATAATATTATATAGGAAAATAATCAGCAAATCATCAGGGACCGTAATATAAAATAAAATTAGACATCTGATGGTTAAATCTTTAATTATTGCTTAATTATAGTGAACCTTAATTAGGATATTTTAGTAGTTTTACTTAACCAAATTGCATGATTAGGATGCCATTAGTTTACTTATGATGAGTAGAATGCATGTGCTAGGTGGATTATTTTTCTGAGTTCTGTAATTTTAGTTATGCCCTCAATTTGTTAAAGCATAATTAGTGAAAATTAGGGTTTATACTCACTGGATTTTAGCAAACTTAGGCTCTGATTAATTAACCTATTAAGTAGAACTTGTGTGCCAAATTACAACTAGTTTTAATGGCTGGATTTGTAATTAAGTGTTAATCCATTTGAATGGATTTAGGGTTTGATTAGCACTAATTACTTTCTATTTTTATAAACTTTTCTATTTTAATGCTTCATAACAGTAGGAAAAATGTATTGAAAACTATAGATATTAATCCATAATGTATAATTTGGACAAAACAAAATTTGAGATCATAATCTCCTTAATTAACTTAAGAAATCTTAAGTCTTGGATCAAGCTTTTAAGACTTGATCTAGATCTGAGGTTGCCACCAATAATACATGATTAATCCACTGATTTGACATTGATCTTTAAACACCCACTTGATTTTACTTAAGACCTGAGAAGGGATCAAACCCTAACCTACTTAAGAAAGATCCAAATCCATAAAACTTAACTTAATTGATTTGATTATAAGAAATTGAATTTGACATTTTCCAATAATACATCTTATTTGATATTAACTCTAAACATTCAACTTAGACATGATAAGGTTGACAATAACTCTATGTGATTTCCTAATCTGAATTAAGACCTTAAGATCCTTGATTTTCACTTAAGTAAGAGGATTAGCATAAGAGGTTAATAAAATCATATTGATTAAATAATTGATCTAAAAAATCTTAATGATATCTTCTGATTTAAATCCCATAATCTTAGATTAAGTTGTGATTAGGTGACTTGATCATCTGATCTGATCATTCTAAACCTAATTATGAAATGAAACTCAATATATTAATATCAGAAGTTAGAATGAGGAGTCTTAAGCATCTCTTCATAAGATCATTCTGAAACATTTAAAAGACCAAAATTCATATACTTGAGGTAGGAGACCTTGTATGACTCTTTGAGGTAGAAGCTTAAAAGATCCCATTACCTTAGAGATTGATCTTATCCCCTCGTGGTAGAAATCACTTAAGACATCATAAAGATACTTCTCCTTGTGGTAGAATCCATATTAAGTGATCTTTGATCACCATTTTGTGAAACCTTGTATACGACTTACCCACTAGCTTAGGCCTTAATAGTCTTGATAATTCCTTGTTTTATTAAGTAGACTTGATTAAACCTTGATCATTGGGTGATGTGATGTAGTATAGTATACCCATACTACTGGTTTCCAGTAGTATTCAGGTTTGGTTGATTCACTCTAATAGGGACTTATGAGCAGGTGCTAACTCGAGGGATTAGACGAATACAGTCCTGTTAGAATAAATCATTCAAACCTAAGAGTGTATTAAATGGGTATTCATTTCCTTAGTTTGATTGAAAGAAAAATTGTGAATGGGTAATGCCTCCTAGAGAAGATCGCTTCAATAGGTCTGGCTCAACCAAACTAAGTAACTGAAGTTACCTCCTTTGAAACACTAGGTGTAATTGGGAGTGGGGCATCTTAATGACTTATCTTGAGATACAAATCGCCAACGGGTGATGCCTCTTATCAAAGATTGCTTCGTTAAGGTCGCTTAATCAAACTAAGTGATGAGAACTACCTCCCTTGCAAAGACACTAAGTATATGTATACCATCATTCTACCTAATAATCTTTAAAGTAAATCTGCAACTCTAACCAATTATCATTAAAGAAGCTAGGAGTCAGAATCCTTTTTAGCAGGATTCTGCACAGTGGAGGCTTAGAACTCATTATACATTCCAAGTTTTCCTAACTTTCTGGGTTTTTACTCTTATAGAATAGGAGCATGGGCATAAGTATGAGCATGAACTTGAACTATCATTTCACTAGTAACGTATAAGTATCAGTGATGAAGTATGGGTTACGGAATGTTACATACACATACTGGGGAATTTTGGGGTGCATCTGCGTCACCATACTGTGTTCCCAACTGGGTGTATGTTTACATTGGACTGTACTACTCATAGTCATTCAGTGATAGTTCAGTGATATATCCGTGACATCTGTGGTATGGCATATTTGGGTGTATCTTTCCAGTGACATACAGTATAGCATTTGACATTTCTTTCATCTTATTTTTTTTGAATATTCACTGTTTCCTTTACTTTCAGTTCTCTTTTGTGTGACAATTTTGCTTATATAACTTTATTGTCTTACTTACTCAGCTGTTTTAATTCTTCCTTACTTAATTTTTTTTCCCCAATTTTTCCTACAATTTTTCTTTACTATACTTTCTACCTGTATTTAGCTTTATTTCTGCATAGTTAGTCGCGATGTGTTAGAGTTCTTGTCAACACACGGGGTACTTTTGGAATCCGAAAATTTGTTAGATCCCGAGCAGCTTGTGGAGATAGGTCAGAGGACATACTGGAGGTCCAGAAGGAGTACGAGGAGTCTTAGTGGATCGGATATCTACCTTTATTTTTAGCTTTATTTCAGTACTATAGTAGATTTATATATTTCTGCATTTAAAATAGTCTGTAATAAATTTTGTATGTATCTTTTACTTTCATTTTCTGAGATGAATGCTAACTGCTTGTGATGAATGTATTCTAGATGTATTTCTTTTAGCTTCCGCACTCTGTTATACTACTATACTTAGTATTGTGATGTGACTAGCATACTAGAAATGCTGATGTATTGATGATGTATTGGATCCTCACTCATTCTTTAAATCCAATATATGTGTTAGTCTAATACTTAAGGTAAGTACTCTACCCTTATCTTAAGTATTGGCTCTCGATCCTACTCTTAGGATCAAGTCAGTAGCCTTTAGCATGGCTCAGTTTTAGACCCGCCTATTCGAGAAGATGGGTTTTTGCTTGTATACCTGTCCTCCCGAGTAGCGCACCGCTCCGCCACAAGAGGTTTACGTATCTTTTGTCTTTTGCGCGCGATGACGGGGCGGGGCGCTACACCTATAATCTTTGTAACGGTTTCCTCTGGGGAGCGTTTGATTCTAGAAAGACCGTGCATTGGTCCTCATGGAAGAAGATAGCGTGCCCAAAGCTGGGGGAGGCTGGGCTTCCATCCGTTTAATCTCATAGCTTCTGCCTTCCGAATTCGGGATTGGTGGAGACTGAGATATGGGGGATGGCAGTTGGGCTGCCTTCATGGCCAACAAATACGGGAAGTTGGCTCATCTTTCTATTCGGTCTTGGAAGCAAAATGACTCCATTGGTTTGAAACACCTTTTAAATATCAAAGCTTTAGTTGAGAGCAAAATCTTTTGGAAGCTGGGAGAGGGCTTTATTTCTTTCTGGTTCGACAGGTGCTGTATCGAAGGCCCAATGGCTTCTCTTTTTTCGGTTAGGGGCTCCCCCCGTGATTGATTGTGTGGCAGATTTTTGACTAATGGTCATTGGTTGGAGGACAAGTTAAGGAGCGCTGGTATTAGTGAGTCTTGGATTTCCAAACTTAATCAAGAGGTTGCCATTATTCCGTATACTGATGACTATTTCCAGGTGGACTTTGACACTAATGTGCAAGTAAAAGTTAAATTAGCGCGTAAGCTCCTACTCAATCCGGGCCCTTCTTCTCCCCGATCCTGGTTCAATTCCCACCTTTGCCCTATCTTTCTTTATTTGGAGACTCTTGAGTAATTTTATCTCGGTGGATGACATTCTGCAGAACAGAGGAGTCTCCTTAGCCTCTAAATGTTCCCATTGTCTGGCCGAGGAATCCTTGTCTCATCTTTTCATGTTTTGCAAGTATGCTATGCTTCTTTGGAAAGGCTTTGCTTCCTTTCTGAAGCTCAACAAGATTTTAAACTTGAGTATGTAATGGTCCCAATAATTGGATAGAAGATTAATCCAATAATTGGGATGTTACCTTAGCACTCAACACTTGATTAGAAGAAAACAAATCAAGTGTTGATGCTAAGTGGCCAAGCACTTTTTGAGCATTTGTTAAGTTAAATGAATGAAAATGAAGATACATATAGATGTAATGTTGCAAATATTTATAATGCTAGAAATTAGATTAATCCACTTAATCATCCCAAGCCATTTTAGAAGATACAACACAGATTAAAAGTGTAGGCAAAAGTAACTTAAGCACTTAATTATTACAAGCCTTTTTAAAAGTAAAAGAAAAATGTAGCAAATAAATCACTCTTGCTTGCATAAACAAGTAAACTATTTGAAACTAAGCGGAAGCAGAATTCTTTATAAACCCTTCAACTACTTGGACCTGCATCACTTGGATAAAAGGGTTCTTGATCTATCATATTTTGGTATTTAAATATGATAGGGCAAAGCCAAGAAAAAAGGAAAAGTGTAGTTAGACTAAATAGTCTAAGCACATTTTATAATTGGCTATGTTTTTAGATTAACAAGATATCATAATTATGATTTACAATTTAAAGTAGTAAGCAGCGGTGCTATAAAAGCTATAAAATATGGGAAAATAAAGTAAGCATAACTGTAAGAAAAACAGTATGAAATAAGTTGAGTAAAATACTCACTTTTATTAAAGTCCTAGCCTGTATTGAAAATTGGTAAGGGGAAAGCATCCTAAAAGCTAGAAACTACTATGTGCATGAAAGGAAAGTAATATATGTTCAATTGGAATTTATGCTAAGTAAGCAAATGACATATAGTGAAGCATTTATTGAAATTAATCAACATACACTGTATTTAATTTAAATTGAAATAAGCAATGCACAATACTGAAAATAGAGAGTGTAAAGCTAAGGAAATAAGGAAATATCTTAGATTCTCAATCTAAGACAATCATAGTCTAGGACTATAAAATGAAAGCATAACTAAATAGTTATGAAGAAATACAATTTGTAACAAACTTTATATCTTAGTTAAAGTTACATTTAGAAATACCTCATTCTGTAGGAGTACACAACAAAATGGGTGAGGAGTTAAGCACATCTGCCTAACTAGATACAGTGGGGAAGTTGAACATTCATATTTACCATCTCTAAAATGTGAAATCCTAATATAAGCGCTTTCTTTTGTACTCAATTTGCCATAAGGCATTCCCCTTTAAAATTTTATGAAAATCTTTATTTATGCACAATGATCTTGAATGAATGTTCAAGGAAAGAGGCTCAAAGTTAGGCAAGCATTCAATAGATTGTAATAATTGTAAAGTATGTGCTATCTTTTTGTTATCTAAACTTTTAATAATCTACTATATGATTGGAGTTAATTAAACTCCAATTGACTTATAGATATGATCTTGAATTCTTATATGTAAGTTTATTCTTTGAAGTAAATAGATTTAAATTCAATGAAGTATAAATTGTAATGTTTAAGTTTTCTTAGTTGTAGTATTTTGAGTTTAGGAAATAGATTTAAATTCAATTTGAAATTTTTATTTTAAATTGAATACTAAAATTTTCTGAAAATTTTCTAAGTCTTAAAATTCTTAGAAATTTCAGTAGAGTCTCCTTTATTTTTGTTCAAATAAATAATTTTCACAATTAATATAAGTCAATTTTATTGACTATCTCCAATTCTAAAATAGAGTTCAATCCTTTTTATAGTCTTTGCAGGATACTAATATGAATTATCTAATCACAAAATACTATCTTAATGATTTAGTATTTAAGATACAATTATATTGAATAAAACCCATCATTTAATATGAAACTGCAGCATAGAACTTTATAACATTAATCTTACTTTCATCTAATGGCAGCATGTAATTCAATTGAAAGAAATGATAATCTTTGTTCTTATGGCAGTATTTAATCTCATTTAAACATATGGACATCATTTACTCTCATATTACATTAATTGTAATATGTGATCTTACATATGATATATAGCCGCAATTGATCTTAGGCCAAAGTAAATGACAACACTTATCCTTAATGATAGCAACTAAAAAAAAATGGCAGTGATATCCTGCTATACACTTAAAGTATAGCATCATTCATTTTTAGCATTCAACATTAATATCTAAGATTGAAGCATATTTGTATCCAGTATTGAATGAATACCAAATTAATTTCTGCAATTCACTAGTACAACCTTATTAATTCAACAAGTTAAGGATTTCTGAAATCATACTGTAAAGTAATTCTGTATTTTATATATTGAACTCATTCACAGCTTTACCTTAGGATCACATAACTTAAATGATATTTCTAAAATATTTAAGAATCAAATTATGGTTAAACCCTGTAATCAACTTAATTATATCACTAGTAGTTATCAAGTATGATGGAGTATGTGAAACGAGGAGCCACAGAACCTAAATTCTTTGAGATTATTTGAATTTGAAGCTACCCCAATTCTCAAACCTGATTGCTGCATCTCAATATCTAAATGTAAAGTGGTATTGAATAAGCGCAACACTTAATATGAGATTTAATTTCAGAATTATGATAAGAAAGAAAAAAAAATAGAATTATTATCATATAGAAGAGAGATCCAGCATCCAATTCAAATTACATGTAAAATTAGATAAATGTACATTATGTTATATGGAGATTTAATGTCAACTGTTAAGATTTCAATAAAAATAATCCCATTCATCTTATGTAGATTGAATGGATGGGACGAACAGAATTTTCACAACTTACCTCTCAAATAATCCAACTCGAGATTCATCCATTCTTAACATTTATTAAATAGGTGAAAACTATAGAAGGTGAAATCGAAAACTTTAAATAAAATAAGGTATTAAATAGTTGACGAGACATAAGAATGGCAAGCCAACAATCTTTTCTCAGCATCAATGACTTGGCGCAGAAAGATTGATTGAGGATTACATAAAAATCAAGAAAAAATTTATGTTGATTTTGACAATGATTATCTGAGTTCTTTCTTAATTTTACCTCTGAAAAATTCAACTAAATACCATTGCAGGGTTAGAATAAGTATTAAGAATGCACATCAGCCATCCCATTAGTTTGGCATTTAAGAAAGAAAGATGAACAAAAAAAAAATATGGAGTATTAAGATCAATTTGGAGAAGAGTAAGGGTAGTACCTAAAAGAAGATCCATCGGGAGGGAGAAAGTCGGCTCAACTTTAGGGTGTAGGGAGTTTGCTTGATTGACGAAGGTTGGAGCAATGGCTGACAGCAATCGTAGCAAAGGCAGCCACTCAGTGCTCGACAGGTAGGACGTTCGCATGCTCGTCGGGTATGTAGGTGTGGCCAAATGACCTAGGATCTTTGATGCTATGTGAGGAAGAAGGCGTCAGCGAGTGGAGGGAGGGTCAGCTAGGTGGAGGAAGCTCGTTAGGTGGGTTGGGGATGGAGATGGATCGACTAGGGTTTGGACCCAAGCTTCCTTCTCTTCCTTCGAATGAAGATTCCCGTGCCGAGTGGCGGGGGTCTTCTTAATGAGGGGATCGGCATGGGTTTACAGGAGATAGAGATTGCAGTATACTCCTCGCTTACTCTCCCATTGGCGGGCGTAAGCGGTGAAGGGCATGCGTCGCCTTCCTTGCAACAGAAGGAGAGAGCGATTTCCTTTTCCCTTGGAACCGAGGGTTTGCGATAGGATTAGGTTAAGGGATAAGGAGAAAAATCTGAACATCTATATATAATTGTATATATTTATATATATATATATACAATTATATATCTATATAGTTTGATTACTTAATTAGATATTATATTTAAAAATTAAATATTTATGTTATTCTAAAAATTCTTTACATAATTATAAGTAATGAGTGAGAAGATACCGTCATACTTTCTATTGGAGATTGACTTAATTATAATGTTTTTCAGATAAACATTTATTGAAATTTTGAATTTCTCCAAACTTACCGAAATTTCACCCCAAGCTAATTTGGGCGTGAGGAATGCAATGGCGAAATCCATTTTTGATTCTGAAGTCTAAATAAATTAGGTATCTTCATTATTATCTGAAAACCAGGAAATGATGGAAATTGCCAAATGGTCTCCAAATCGCACAAACTTTGAAGTGGAGACTTTTAACTCTATTATAAGAGTAATGAAAGAGATTTAGAGTCAATTAGATCACTAATTGATGAGTAACAACATCTGGGTTGTTACAGACTCCCCCCCTTAAAAAGAGTGTTGCCCATGACACAACAAATAAGAACAGAGCAAAGAGAATGAAAAAGGAAGTTTAAATAATTGATAATGAAAATGAAAGGATTAAATCTATCTGATTAGAAACTGCATGAGTTTGTAGCAAGCATCATACTTATTTCTTTATCTCATACGTTGCCAACTAAACTACACTTGATCAGAAAGATTTTCTTAGGGGTCTCTTCTATAAACTTGGAATCAGAAAGTTGAGAGTTTCCTACTTTTGTCCAAGTAAATGGAGTTGTATGTCTTCTCCCAAAAGAGTTTCAGAAGGAGTTATACAAATACTGGACTGCAGGCGAACTCAACTAACACTTAATGACCTCCACATGATTTACTGAAATCTATAACACGAAGACGCAAGAGAACATCCATAATTTGATTTACTCATTCAGCGTGACCATCGATCTAGGGATGTACCAAAATACTCATATCTAAGATGGTCCCCAGATCTTGCTAAGTAGTTGATCAAATTCAGATGTAAGTATGCCGTCCTTGCCTTATAGATATGATTCAGTGTCTTGAGTAGACAAAAGATCGTTAAAGAGTGGAGCTTGACTAACCTTTCCATTGAGTTAAATTGGAAATTTGAAAGGAAAGAAATGGCTTGGTGAGTCTATTGATGAACACCAATTTTACAACACCTCCTTGGTTAGTTCTTTGGCAAGATTTAAAATTAACTATGGAGATGAAAGACAACTTTTAAAAAGAAATTTTATCAGATTAAGAAGTCTACTAAGCTTCTGGTGCATAGCCTCCACAAATCATAGGTAGGCACTTAGAGATAAAGATAGCAATATCCCTTTTAGTGCATGACCACCAGAAGGACTTCTATAAAAGCTAAGACAGCCTACTGCCACCCAATAGTATTAAAGGAACATACACAAGTGTAGTTTCTGTAGACTCATCTGCAGCCGGATTTATAGATTCTATACTTATCTTTCACTTTTCTATTATTGGTGAAACTATCGTTCTAAACTATACTGGGAATACGCAAAGTTAGGATCCACAAGATCCTACTATTAGTGTAAACTCAGTTGAACGGACTTATAAAAGTCAAAGCATTAGAACTCATCAAGTTCTAACTTTAATAAATCAAAGTCATCTAATGAAGTTAAATGGCTTAAATTGATTGTCTTATTTACACTAGGATCAAAGCTTGATATAATCTATCAAGATTAAGAGTCAAGAGATCAAACTCCAAATATGATGTTCAAGTCTCTCAACTTATGCTTCTAAACACATAAGGTTTAGGATTTTTAATAACTTAAAAGTTAAAGTTCTATCTATCATTTTAGGTAGGAACTTAATAGATTAGCTATCTTGATGCTAATAAGATTTACTTATATACTATAGAATCTCCTCATTATCCTACTTTAGCAGAGGAATAAGCTAGCTCATCTTACCCCACACTAAGATCTAATCATAAGCTAAGGTAATTTTCTTGTTATATTAACTAGGAAGAAGAGAAATAAGATTTCTATCTAAGCAGCGCAAGAACAATGCAATACTCAAATCTTAATTAAGAAGCTAACTTAATTCCTAATGCTCCACAATGAAAAATGGAATTACAAAAAGTTAAGATAGGAATGACTGAAAACTTTAGAAATTAAATTTGAAATCAACCCTGATGCAATTCCTGCCTTCAATGGTGACAACTAGAAACAAGGGAATACACCTTCAATAGAGCAGTAAGAAGATTAACTGCATATCTATTCAGATCACTCCTTGGTAAAGGAAATGATCTTGCCACAGGGGAAGCCATGATTCCATAAGCTGGAGATAGAAATTTAATAGAAAATGGTTTTCAGATTTAAAGGATAATGATCGATCTACACCTAAAGTTGCGGTGGTTAAATCACTAGAAAAGCTCATGGTGATTGGATTCCTATCCTCCGAGGATACTTTAAAATCCTCTAAGGAATATAAGGTTTCATCCTCCGCCTCTACTTCTCCTTATGATATTCTATCAATCTTGCACCTTCTAGCAATTCTGAGAAATTGATATAGTGGCAGGATACAAAATGATTTTAAATCGAGTCTTCTAAATTTTTGAGGTAACGACTAAGTCTAGCTCCTTAAGTCCTTACCAATTCAAGAGAATAACTTAATTAGATTCTCACTTAGAATTCATCGATTAAGATTCACTTAACACCTTGAGTCGAATGAATTCTACTCAACAATCCGTACTTAAAATTATATCAAAGTTTGTAATCGATATAAAGATAAGTTTGGATCAAAATTCATGCTAGAAGGAAAAAAGAAAGATTAATCAGAATTTATCATTTTTGGAAAAGAAAATTCTCCTTAATTTGGAAGACTTTGAAGATACATTAATCGAAAAGAAGAAGGAAAAGCACAAGTGGAAAGAAATAATAAACTATTAAGGAAGAAGCAAATAGTGCAAAAAGAAATAACACTATACTTGGTGAAGTCTGTTATAAAACATAGGTCTAAAGTTTTCATAGGAAGGAGCTTGGTGTAAATGGTTGTACCCACGAACTAGCATATTATAAATATGATCCAACTAGTTCATGGCATGGATATCAAAGAATTGCTCCAACATCAGTAAACGCATAAGATTTGAACATTCAATGGCATCAAATACTAAAGTATCACAATGGAGCCATTCTCTTGCTAATCTAGGAAAATCATCACCCCTAAAGATACAATACTTTTAATATCTTAATTAACACATTTTCACCGACCAGGGATACTTCTTGGTATTCATGACCAAAGGTCAATTCATAATTATGAAGACCCTAGGCTTTCATCCTACTCTAAGGGAATTTCTCTTAGAGCAAATTGATACAACATTATACTTACTCAATCGATCCAATCTTAAAATATATGTCAAAATTTGTAATCGGCATTATGATAAGCTTGGATGGAAAGAGTTGGTTATTGATAGGGATACTTACCAAACATAACATGCTACATATATTTCAACACTTGTTGGTATTTGCATTATCAAGCATTACCCAGGTTGAAATGCTAGAAGCTTTAAAGAAATGTACTACTCACTGATATGCAGGAGTGACAGGCACCCTTAATGCAGAGAGTGACACAAGGTTGGTTCTTAAAATTAGAGTTCCTTTAACAGGGAAAATAACTCTAATTACAACCAATAAAAATTAATAATATGAAGTATGAAAAATAAAAATGCAGAGAGAATGAAAGATAAAAGATAATGAAAGTGGAAAGATTGAAAATGGGTAAAAGGGAGCACTTATAGAAGCAATCTTCTCAGCCGCCTTGCTTGGGTTTCAACCAAAACTTTAATCTTTTGCATTAACTTCCTTATCTCCTTATTAGATGGTGGGACAAAAGGTTCAACTTCTTTACTTGTTGAAGGGAAAGGATTTATCTGATTATAATCCATTCTAAGAAGATTAAGAAAGAAAAATCAAAAATTTGAAAAAGAAGAGATTCTCGTAGGATTCATTAAAAGTTGTAGTACTTTTGAAGAGTACGTAGAAAAAAAAAAGTAAAGAAAATAGGAACTACAAGTCATAAGAGACTTTTGAAAGGAATTAGAAATATATTCTAGTTCAGACTCAAGATTATTTCCTCTTAGAATCACTTTCTTAATTCAATTAAGATTTTATCAATTATTGAATTTGAAGTTTGTTCACTTTCCTAAGGTGATATTCTTTAAGTACTTTTACCTTTCTGTGTTGTGGTCTTGGATGAGTGGATATCTCTCTTTTAACTTAACGTTCTCAACCTTGGCTCTGATACCAACTGTAACGGTCCCAATAATTGGATAGAAGATTAATCCAATAATTGGGATGTTACCTTAGCACCCAACACTTGATTAGAAGAAAACAAATAAAGTGTTGATGCTAAGTGGCCAAGTCACTTTATGAGCATTTGTTAAGTTAAATGAATGAAAATGAAGATACATATAGATGCAATGTTGCAAATATTTATAATGCTAGAAATTAGACTAATCCACTTAATCATCCCAAGCAGTTTTAGAAGATACAACTCAAATTAAAAGTGTAGGCAAAAGTAACTTAAGCACCTAATTATTACAAGCCTTTTTAAAAGTAAAAGAAAAATGTAGCAAATAAATCACTCTTGCTTGCATAAACAAGTAAACTATTTGAAACTAAGCGAAAGCAGAATTCTTTATAAGCCATTGAACTACTTGGACCTGCATCACCTGGATAAAAGGGCTCTTGATCTATCATATTTTGGTACTTATATATGATAGGGCAAAGTCAAGAAAAACAAAAAGTGTAGTTAGACTAAACAGTCTAAGCATATTTTATAATTGGTTATATTTTATATTAACAAGATATCACAATTATGATTACAATTTAAAGAAAAAGTGTAGTTAGACTAAATAGTCTAAGCACATTTTATAATTGGCTATGTTTTTAGATTAACAAGATATCACAATTATAATTTACAATTTAAAGTAAGCAGCGGTGCTATTAAAACTATAAAATATGGGAAGATGAAGTAAGCATAACTGTAAGAAAAATAGTATGAAATAAGTTGAGTAAAAATACTCACTTTTATTAAAGTCCTAGCCTGTATTGAAAATTGGTAAGGGGAAAGCATCCTAAAGGCTAGAAACTACTATGTGAATGAAATAAAAGCAATATATTCAACTGGTATTTATGCTAAGTAAGCAAATGACATATAGTGAAGCATTAATTGAAATTAAGCAATATACACTGTATTCAATTTAAACTAAAATAAATAATACACAATACTGAAAATAGAGAGTGTAAAGCCAAGGAAATAAGAATATCTTAGATTCTCAATCTAAGATAATCATAGTCTAGGACTATGAAATGAAAGCATGACTAAATAATTATAAAGAGATCTTACAATTTATAATAGAACTCTTATATCTTTAGTTAAAATTACATGTTGAAATATCTCATTCTGTAGGAGTACACAATAGAATGGGCAAGGAGTTAAGCACGTCTGCTTAACCAGATACAGTGGGAAAGTTGAACATTCATATTTATCCTCTCTAAAATGTGAAGTCCTAATATAAGCACTTTCTTTTGTACTCAATTTGCCATAAGGCATTCCCCTTTAAAATTTTAAGAAAATATTTTTATACATAATGATCTTGAATGAATGTTCAAGGAAAGAGGCTCAAAGCTAGGCAAGCATTCAATAGATTGCAATAATTGTGAAGTATGTGATATCTTTTTGTTATCTAAACTTTTAATAATCTACTCTATGATTGGAGTTAATTAAACTCCAAATTGACTTATAGATATTTGATCTTAAGTCAATTCTAAATACCAGTAGAATGAATGTAAGTTTATTTTCATGTAATTTTGATGTTTTAGGAAATAGATTTAAATTCAATTTGAAATGTTTATTTTGAATTGAATACTAAAATTTTTTGAAAAGTTTCTAATTCTTAAAATTCTTAGAAATTTCAGCAGAGTCTCCTTTATTTTGTTTTAAATAACAATTTTCACATCAATATAAGTCAATTTTATTGACTATCTCCATTCTAAAGTAGAGTTCAATCCTTTTATAGGATTGCTCATTTCCATTTCTACAATAGAGTTCAATCCTTTTTATAGGTTGCTCAGTTTCTAGTTCTACAATAATTTTAAATATATAAAGACTAAACTAAGCAGTTTAGACATCCTAGATAAAACATTCTAATAAAAAGGGAAATACAGAAATAAAATTAGCATTTATAAGAGCAGCTTTATATGGTATTTCACACATAGCATTTAATTTAGCATTCTTGTATTATTCTTACAACTTAACTTGCAAAGAATCATCATTAAAGTTAGCATTTATGAAATACTAATATGTGAATCAGCAGTTATAAATTATAGCATTATGGATTCAACAATTCATAGATGCCAATATAAAATTCAGTAAATAGAGAAATATAACATTAATAATTATTAACTTTTTATATAAAGATAGCAGTAGTAAGAACAGTATTTGGATTCTTTTGAGATAATTCTATAAATAGCAACATGTGATTCATACTTAAATAAATGACAACAACTATCTTTATATTACAAGGAATATAAAGCTTTTGAATTCACCTTGAAAATAAAGAATAGGATTTCATCACTTGTTGAAAATGGAAATAATTTATTCTAATAAAAGAAATGATAATATTTATTCTCATATAATCCATTTGCAACAATGTAATGTGGGTTTTAAAATAAATGAAATAATAACATCCATCCTTATAAAAGAAAATGATAACAATAGATAACAATAATTTGATCTTAAAATGATACATGGCAATATATAAACCTCATAAATTGGATGGCATTATTGAATCTTTTATAGCAGAAATTTATCTTATTAAATGAATGGACAGTAATTAATCTCATTAAATGAATGGATGGCAATATTTTCTCTTAGCAGTTCCAGATCCCCATGAAATACATTGCAGTATTCAAACTTATTGAAATAATAATAACATTAAATCTTATAAAACTATTGCATCATATTCATTCAATATCACTAAATGTTGAAATGTTAACTTAGCATTATAGAATACAGTAATATAAAGCATATAACTTTCCTCATGATAAGTGATGGCATTTGGGTCTTGTAGTTGAAAAGATAGCATTTGATTATAATGAAATAAGTGACAACATTTACTCTTAAATGAATGATAGCAGTTGATATAATCTATTGATCTCATATAGAATGAAAGGCAGCATTTAATCATTCCGTCCTTATATATAAAAATGGCAACATTTGATTTATGACAGAATATGATTCATGTTGAATTTAAATAGGAGCACATGTTCTCTCTTGATAACAACATTGAAACACTTGATGTCACATTGATTCTTGTCATCTATACAATTGACTTCATATGATCATATTTAATAAGACAAGAGATTGCAGCATATGAATAAAAATATGACAAATCTATCCTCATATTTATCTCACATTCATTTGATGGCAAGATATGATTCCTATGTATATGGTAGCTTTTGTATTTAAGCATAAAATGGCAGCAATTATTCTCATATTATAGTTAATGGTAACATTGAATCACTCAAGTTCTTAATAATCTCCTCTTTGGAAATACATGGCAATATTAAATTCATTGAAATGAATAGCACCATTTAAGTGCAGCTGAACTAAATGGAAGCATATGATAATAAAGACAACATTTTAGTATCTCATTCATTTGATGGCAGCCATTGATTTGATGCATAAATGATGGTACATAGAATCATATGCATTAATATCTAGTATTAGACATATACAGAATTTTTTAATCTTTACCCAATGCCCAAAATGCAACAATCAATATTAATATCTAAAACTTAGACAAAGCTTTTATATTCAGCCTTTGGCAGGATACTAATATGAATTATATAATGACAAAATACTATCTTAATGATTTAGTATTTAAGATACAGAATATATCGAATAAAACCCATCATCTAATATGAAACTGCAGCACAGAACTTTGTAAACATTAATCTTACTTCATCTAATGGCAGCATGTAATTCAATTGAAGAAATGAGAATCTTTGTTCTTATGGCAGTATTTAATCTCATTTAAACATATGGACAAACATTTACTCTCATATTACATTAAATTGTAATATGTGATCTTACATATAATATATAGCCGCAATTGATCTTAGGCTAAAGTAAATGACAACACTTATCCTTAATGATAGCAACTAAAAAAAATGGCAGCGATATCCTGTTATACACTTAAAGTATATCATCATTCATTTTCAGCATTCAATATTAATATATAAGATTGAAGCATATTTGTATCCAGTATTGAACGAATACCAAATTGAATTTCTGCAATTCACTAGATACAACCTTAATGATTCAGCAAGTTAAGGATTTCTGTAATCATACTGTAAAGTAATTATGTAATTTGAATATATATTGAACTCATTCACAGCTTTACCTTAGGATCACATAACTTAAATGATATTTCTAAAATATTTAAGAATCAAATTATGGTTAAACCCTGTAATCAACTTAATTATATCACTAAGTAGTTATCAAGTATGATGGAGTATGTGAAACGAGGAGCCACAGAACCTAAATTCCTTGAGATGATTTGAATTTGAAGCTACCCCAATTCTCAAAACCTGATTGCTGCATCTCAATATCTAAATGTAAAGTGGTATTGAATAAGCGCAACACTTAATATAAGATTTAATTTCAGAATTATGATAGGAAAGAAAAAAAACATAATTATTATCATATAGAAGAGAGATCCAGTATCCAATTCAAATTACATGTAAAATTAGATAAATGTACATTATGTTATATGGAGATTTAATGTCAACTGTTAAGATTTCAATAAAAATAATCCCATTCATCTTATGTAGATTGAATGGATGGGACGAACAGAATTTTCACAACTTACCTCTCAAATAATCCACTCGAGATTCATCCATTCTTAACATTTATTAAATAGGTGAAAACTATAGAAGGTGAAATCGAAAACTTTAAATAAAATAAGGTATTAAAACAATTGACGACACATAAGAACGACAAGCAAACAATCTTTTCTCAGCATCAATGACTTGGCACAGAAAGATTGATTGAGGATGACATAAAAATCAAGAAAAGATTTATGTTGGTTTTGACAACGATTATCTGAGTTCTTTCTTATCTTACTCCTAAAAAATCAACCAAATACCATTGCAGGGTTAGCAGAATAAGTATTAAGAATGCACATCAGCCATCCCACTAGTTTGGCATTTAAGAAAGAAAGATGAACAAAAATAAAAATATGGAGTATTAAGATCAATTTGGAGAAGAGTAAGGGTAGTAACCTAAAAGAAGATCCACTGGGAGGGAGAAAGTCAGCCTAGCTTTAGGGTGTAGGGAGTTTACTTTATTGACGAAGGATGGAGCAATGGCTGACGGCAATCGTAGCAAAGGCAGCCACTTAGTGCTCGACAGGTAGGACGTTCGCATGCTCGTCGGGTATGTAGGTGTGGCCAAATGACTAGGATCTTTGCTGCTACAAGAGGAAGAAGGCGTCTGTGAGTGGAGGTAGGCTCGGCCAAGTGGAGGAAGCTCGCTAGGTGGGTTGGGGATGGAGATGGATTGGCTAGGGTTCGGAGCCAAGCTTCCTTCACTTCCTTCGAATGAAGATTCCCGTGCCGAGTGGATGAGGGCGGTCTTCATAATGAGGGGATCGGCATGGGTTTTACTTGAGATAGAGATGGCAGTATACTCCTCGCTTACTCTCCCATTGGCGAGAGCAAGCGGTGAAGGGTACGCGTCGCCTTCCTTGCAATGAAGGAGAGAGCGATTTCCTTTTCCCTTGGAATCGACGATTTACGATAGGATTCGTTAAAGGGATAAGGAGAAAAAATCTGAACATCTATATATATATTGTATATATTTAATATATATATATATATATATTATATATATATATTATATCATATATATAATCTTATATATATATATATATACCATTATATATGTATATAGTTTGATTACTTAATTAGATATTATAGTAGAAATTAAATATTTATGTTATTCTAAAAATTCTTTAACATAATTATAGGTAATGAGTGAGAAGATACCGTCATACTTTCTATTGGAGATTGACTTAATTATAAATGTTTTTCAGATAAATATTTATTGAAATTTTGACTTTCTCAAAAACTTACCGAAATTTTACCCCAAGCTAATTTGGGCATGAGGAACGCAATTCTGAAGTCTAAATATATTAGGTATCTTCAGAATTATCTGAAAACTAAGAAACGATGGAAATTGCCAAATGGTCTCCAAATCGCACGAACTTTGAAGTGGAGACTTTTAACTCTATTATAAGAGTAATGAAAGAGATTTAGAGTCAATTAGGTCACTAATTGATGGGTAACAACATCTGGGTTGTTACAGAGTAGCACTGCTGAGTTGATTCTTACTATGAGTACCGTCGACCCCTTATCTTTTGCTCTAGTATGTCGGATTCTTTGGCAAATTTGGTTAATGAGAAACAATTTAAAGTGGAACAAAAAAACTGACTTCTCTCCCCAAATCCATCTTTTCGATTGGAAATTATATTTAGATGGCTTGTGCTTCAGGCCTTTTACAGGGAAATGATAATTTCTCCAACTTCTATGACAAAATGGCTACTGTTTTCCCCTCTCTGGCCAGCGGCTCCCTGAGCATCCCACGGGATGGTCACTCCTCCCTCTTCATTCACTTCTCTGTGCTGAATCATGGAAGGGCTTGGATCTATTCTGTTGTGTGGGTGGACCATTCAGGCCAGTGGCTTTCCCGATCCTCTGGTCCTAGAATTTGGATGATTCCGTGGCTGGTTTGGATCCTTTTATCGTCATTCTCATGCAGGATTAATAATTTAGTGTGGAATTTGCAATAATTCTTCCCGTCTCTAGCTCTTGCATTTTTTTAAGGGTCTCCTTCTAATTCTCTCAGCTTTTCCTGGGTGGTGGCACGGTTTTAAGCTCACGCATGTCTAGTATTGCTTCTCCCCGTAGGCTTTTTGGCGTTGTCTCTCTTGGGTCTCCCAGGTTTTCTTTCCTGTCAAGCCTTTTCTGGAGGCTCATTTATAACTAAAAGGCTTATTAGGTTTGTCTATTCAGGGGACTTTTAAGGGCCTCTCGTCGCTATTCTGACGTTGCTTCCGGATGGTGGGTGGCTTCTCTTGGTTCCTGTGCTACTATGTTTTTCTCAATGATGCTATGGATCTGATGTGACTGGGGGGCATCTAGTCTTGCTCTATCAACCTGCGCTTTTTGTTGGGATTAAGTCCCGCCGCTTCACCTTATGACTCCTCGGCTATTTATCCCCCCTTTCGTCTCGCCTGTCGGATATCTCAATGGCGAACTGGCTTCGTGTCAAGCTGCGAGTTTTGCTCATTCTCTCTTTTGAAACTAGTAAGCTACTTTTTCATCTCTTTTAAGAAAAATATTTGGTGGAGTTCTCCTGGTTTGCTTGTGGGGGAAGCTTCTACAGTTCTGTGCTGCCATGGTCACTGCTCATCTTGATCCTCTGCTTTTCGGTCAGCCATGTTCCTTCTGGCTCAGTTCTATCATGCTGATTTTTCTTCTCCTGCTCCTCGAAGCCCTTCCGAATGGATGCCTTCCTGCGATCTCTGTCGCCGGCTCTCTCTGGTTCGTCGCTTGGACTTTGTCAGTGATGGTTTTCTCTAATTTTTGAAGTGCGCTTCAGTTACTTTTTGTTCCTTTTCTATTTTTTTTGGGTGGAAATGTTTTGGCTTTTTGTGTTCTCTTGGGCTGTCGGTTGGTCGGCTCGCTGCTCTTGTTTTTTTGGGTGGAAGTGTTTTTTATGGTTTGGTTCCTACATTTGAATGTAAGCAGGTCTCATCGAATGTTGTATAGTCCATTTTTGATGAAATAAAATATAGGCCGAGATGACATTCAATAATATATATATATATATATATATATTCTACATTTTACAAATGACTTGTTTAGAATCTTAATGTTACCCATCGTTGTTGATTCAATGATTCTCCTGAGTTCATCCTTAGGAAGCATATCCTTAGTAAGTAAAGTTATCAAAGAAAGTATAATATAAATATACCTTGCCCCATATACTGCAGGTGTGGTGATTGCCATCTTCTTCTAATCAATCATTGAGCTCCATTTTCTAAATTGCTCATGCAAGGTACGTTAAGTACTTAGAACTTATATTTAGTCCTGATAGACTAAATTACTTTATTGGAGACTTATGTGCAGTGTGATCATCGCTCACATAGACCTCTTTCATGCTAATGTATTTTATTTAATTAATCAATAAAAAATTAGGCTAATTTTACAAAAGCAATAACTTAGTTGATTCTTGTCCAAACTTGGCAATCAAATAATCCATTTTACTCACAAAAATATGAGGAACAATAATATAAAATCAAATTTAATATTTGAAACCTAATTTTCATAATCACTTTTTAACCCTAATTAGGAGTCATAAAACCCTAATTTTCCAAGATTGTCCAAAATTTACATACTCAGCGTCATTTTTCTCCTTATGATATAAGGATTTCAATAATATGTAAATCATTTCCATTGGACAACAATTAGTGATTTTAGGTTGTTGACTCTTAAATAAGTGTTATTATGATGAATACTAATTTTTTAGATAGCATGTTTTAGTTTTTATAAAACCCTAGGATAGCTAACATGTCATATTTATTATTCCCCATGCCAAAATATATTACTTAGGTTTGAGCTTAGTTCTCATTTTCTAGCTATATGAATCATTTGCAATTTGCTTGATTCGCTTTTCAACCCTAAGGTAGAAGCCCTAGGATTGATTTAAACATAAATTGTAGTTGATCCATAGAATTATCTATCACATCAATTAAGAGTAGTTAGCCTTAATACCTTAGTATTTGTAGATTAATGAATCAATTAGGACTAGTCTTTAGTGACTAGAGTAGAACCTAGTTTATCCACCCTAATCCCTAAAGTCTTCATTTGATTTCTTTAAGGATTAGTAATAAAAATTCCAATTTACTTAGAGTAGTTTAGGAATCCTACTGGATTCCTTAAACTTTAACTATTTGGATACCTAGAACTTAGAGTTCTTAAATCTCACCTTTTATTTTACTTTAAACCTTTCAATTTAATTTAGCTTAACTAGATTAGTACTTGATCGATTTGATCCTTCAAACTATAACTTGGCGTATGTGTATTGACTACCGTGAACTGCTTGAAAAGGGTCTCATTAGACCAAGCTTGTCTCCATGGAGAGCACCGGTACTATTTGTAAAGAAGAAAGATGGTTCTATGCATATATGTATTGACTACCATGAAATGAATAAAGTCACGATCAAGAACAAGTATCCATTACCATGCATAGATGACTTATTCGATCAGCTGTTATGAGCCAAGGTATTCTCAAAGTTTGATCTGCGATCTAGCTATATCGAGATGACAATATTTGGGACTCAATATGGACACTACGAGTTCTTAGTAATGTCATTTGGGTAGACAAATTCACGCTCAATATTCATGGATCTAATGCAGTGCATCCTCAAAGCCTACCTCAAGAAATTTGTTATTGTCTTCATCGACGACATTTTGATCTATTCCAAGAATAAGAAGGAGCACAAAGAGCACTTAAGAATAGTGCTAGAAATATTGCGTGACCATGAACTTTATGCTAAGTATTCCAAATGCGAATTTTGGCTCGATTCAGTAGCTTTTTTGGGGCATGTTGTAGATGCCCAGGCTATTAGAATCGATTAAAACAAGGTCAACACTATCCAGGAATGGTTTCAGCCCAAGTTAGTAACTGACATCAGAAGTTTCTTAGGCTTAGTCAGTTACTACAGGAAGTTTGTGAATGTCTTCTCCCAGATAGCCTCTCTACTAACTAAGCTGACCTAGAAGGCAGTGCTATTCGAATGGTCTTCAGTATGTGAGGAAGCATTTCAAGCATTGAAGAATGTACTATCCACTGCTCCAGTTCTAGTTCTTCCTAAAGAGGGAGTGAACTACCAAGTTTACACTGATGCCTCTAGCAGAGGTTTGGGAGCTGTGTTAATGCAGTAAGGTAAGGTCATAGCCTAAGCTTCTAGACAATTGAAGACTCATGAGAGGAATTATGTAGTTCATGATCTCAAGCTAGCTGTTGTAGTATTCGCATTAAAGATTTAACATCACTATTTATATGGAATTCAGTGCTCAATATTTACAGATCACTAAAGTCTCAAGTACATATTCACCCAGAGAGAATTAAATTGCAGACAAAGGAGATGGTTGGAGTTGATCAGTGACTATGACCTTGATATTTAATACCATCCCAAAAAGGAGAATGTTGTAGCGGATGCGCTTAGTCCTCATGCTACTCTTAATGTCCTTAATTTTGAAAGTCCACTAGAGGAAGAATTCCGTAAAATGGATATCAAATCAATGCACGGTGACCAACTGAGTACAATGATTAATGTGGAGCCCATATTCCACAGGGATGTGTCTATTACCTAGACTAAGGATGATGAGTATCTGAGTTTTAAACAAGCCATCGAGAGTGGCTATCGTACTGACCTTCATTTCCATAGGGGTGCTATTTATTAAGGGGATCATCTATGGATTCCTAAGTCCATGACCATAAAGTTCTAAATAAAGGCCATAACTCCGGATATTAAATACATCCAGGAAGCTCAAAGATATATTAAGACCTAAAACAATTTTTTTGGTGGTCAGGAATGAAGAAAAGTGTAGCTAAGTTCATTGAAAAGTGCCACACTTGCAATGTAGTTAAGGCTGAACATCAAAGACCCGGTGGTCTGCTTCATCCGCTTGAGATTCCCGAATGGAAATGGCTAGATATATCCATGGAATTCGTTATGGGTTTTCCCAGTGCAAGATTTGGGGTCGATGCTATTTGGGTCAT
This sequence comes from Gastrodia elata, assembly GCA_016760335.1. Lineage (NCBI taxonomy): Eukaryota > Viridiplantae > Streptophyta > Magnoliopsida > Asparagales > Orchidaceae > Gastrodia > Gastrodia elata. Next base: position 31,333,836 of record CM028678.1, on the reverse strand, counting down.
AGTTGACCAATTGACCAAGTCCGCTTATTTCATCCCTATCCGACAAATAGACTTAGCTAAGAAACTCGCAAAGCTTTATATCAAAGAGATAATCAGGTTGCATGGGATCCCAAAATTAATTGTATCTGATAGAGATAGTCAATTTACCTCCAAGTTTTGGCAAGAAGTACATCAGGACCTGGGAACAACCCTAGCAATGAGTACAACTTTTCATCCGCAAATGAATGGTCATACAGAACAATTAAATCAGGTTCTTGAAGATCTGCTTAGACTATGTATCCTTGATTTTGGTGGATCTTGGGAAGATCACCTCCCGTTGGTAGAGTTTTCTTATAACAACAATTTCCAAGCCATCATAAAATTGGCTCCATATGAAGCCCTGTATAGCAAAAAATGCAGCACTTTATTGACTTGGTCAGAAACAGGTAGTGTTCAGCTGTATGGATTTGAAATAGTAGAAGAAACTAACAGAAAGTTTAGTTGATTCAACAATGGATTCATGCAGCCCAAGACCGTCAGAGTAAATATCATAACATTCATCACTGTCCTCTAGAATTCAAGGTCAGAGATTTTGCTTATTTGAAGGTCAGTCCAGTCAAAGGAGTCTTCAGATTCGGCATAGCAAGGAAACTTAGCCCCCGTCATATTGGCCCGTTTAAAGTAATAGCCAGAGTAGGTTCTTCCACCTATAAACTAAATCTTCTAGATTACTTTGCAGCAGTTCACAATGTATTCCATGTATCATCATTAAGAAAGTGCCTTAGAGATCCATCTCACCAGTTCAGTTCCTAGAAATTCAAATCCAGCCCAATTTATCATATGTCGAGGAACCAATTCGAATCTTAACCTGAGATTGCAAGCAGCTTAGAAATCGTGCTATCGAAATGATCAAAATTCAGTGGAAGAATCGTTCTCAAAATGAAGCCACTTGGGAGAAGGAATCAGATATGCGAGCCAAATATCCTAGACTCTTCAAGAATTTAGGTATTCTTTCTTAGCATCCTAATATATCAATTCAATTCATATTCTTTATCTTGCCTTTTCTTTTAACTTGAGTGATGTCAAGGATGACATCATTCTTAAGTGGGGGAGCTTATAATAATCCAAGTTATTACCTTAGCCCATTATGGCTAATCTAAGCCCTTATCTTAGTCTTAAGTGCTAATTAGGTCATTAGGAGTTCTCCACCAAGACCTAGTCCAAATCAGGAGTTAAATGGATCAAATCATAACTTTAGAAAATCCAGAAACCTTAGAATTTGACCTATTTAAATTGACCTTAGATCGAAAATAAAATTTCATCATTGCGCTCATTACCCCCAAATTAGCTAAGAGTGATGTTTTGGTGTCAATCGGAAGTCGTCAAAATTTCATCGAATATTTTTTTAATCATTAAGTACCCCGAAAATTAAGAAAATAAAATACTCGCTGAATAAAAAATCTGACCTCGCCGTTGCATTTCTTATCCCTCAATTAGCTAGGGGTGAATATTTAGGATTTTTTTGAAGTCATTTTATTAATAAGTATTAATTAATTAAAATAAAATTTTTTTAATTAAATACTTAATATTAGGGATTAACGGGTCGAATCAACCCCGTTATCGGATTCAGATCCGCGGCGTAGCGGGTCGGGTCCTTATCACATCCGGATCTGATATCCGAAATCCGTTTCGATTCGATCCGTCGGATCGAATCGAATCCGGCGGTCTCGAGGGCTCCGCCCTTGTCTTCTCCGTCGTCTTTCACGCGTCACTTCACCGCCATCCTCGCCCAACCGGTGAGCTTCGAACCTTGGCAGCTCCGCCTCGAAGCCATTAAGGCTTTGTCCAATGCTTGGGGATGAGTTTCGTCGAATCCATCTCCTGCTCGCGCTCTTCGAACCCTAGCAATCTCAGACCATCCATCAGGTACTACCTCGATCCCTCTCGTTTTCCATTCGATCCTTACAATTGCAAGTCGTGTACTTATTGCATGCGTGAATGTGGCGATTGATCAACTTTGATCAAGTCCGATTGAAACTGATCGGTGAAATTTGAGTCCGCCTCCATAATAGAATCCATTAATGCCCGACCGTCCGTAACCTAGAAACTGGGGTTAGGCTTTGCCGATGATTCCGTCCACCCTAGGCGCTGGTCTGACTACGGTTGGCGAGCCATCGTGAGTACCAGCCAGGACCGTGCGGGCCGAGCTCTGGCAGTGCCGGGAAGGCGACAATCTTCTATGCCCTAGGTCCTAGCCCTTGGGTGTCTAGCAAGGGAGACGAAGGGTCGGCGGGCCTGCTGCATGTCTCGCATGCGTCAGGCGGGCCCGTCTACATCAGCGCATGGGCACCGCGTGCAGCGCCGTATCCAAAGGGGCGCTGTCGCGTGTCCCGTGGGGCCCGCTTCCTATGCCGCAGCTAATCGGGGACTGCCATGTGTCCGTGGCAGGTCCCGCCGCCATTAATGTCTATAGAATAATAATCATAAACAAATATATATATGTATATATATATATATATATATATTTATATATATATATATAAATATATATATATATATATATGTATATATATACATAACAGAAACTTTATGTTAGATAAATAATTAATTAGTGTTAAATAGAGATTAATTAACACTAATTATAATTAGTTAGTTAATTTTAAGATTAGTTATTATTAAATAGTAACTTAGTTAATTAATTAACTTTATTAAATTGGTAAGTATATATAAGCTAATTAATTAAGTAGATTGATTATATAATCCTATTTAATTAAAATAGTAAATTAATTTAAATTCTATAAATGAATAGTAATATTATTTAATTTAAATTTAATTAATACAAATTTTAAAGCCTCATAACTTTAAGAATATTGATCCAAATATATCAAATATATATCTCATTTTACTCAGAAAAATAAAACGAATCGAATGACGCAATTCAAAAAGTCGATTCGGGGTATATTTAACCTAGTGACATTTTAGGTCCTAATACACCCCCATAACTTTTAACTTAGTTATTCAAACTGAGTATTAAAATACTCAGGAGAACAGTCCCATCAATATCGCAGTATTAGTTTTCCGATTGGAGATTAGTTTGAAAAGTGACATTTAGGACCCTCACTAAAAAATGACCAAAATACCCTTAGTTTTCAATTGACCATAACTTTATTAATTCAACTCCAAAACAAAAAGTTCAAAGTGCTAACTAGTTTAAAATTTTAGTGCCAATAGTAATCTAAAATAATATTTAGGTTTTGAACCATAAAAAGTCAAAATTGACCAAAATACCCCTAACCTTAGTTAGGTCATAACTTGACCAATTGAAATCCAAATTTGGTCTACTCCCAATTAAAGTATTTAGTGTGTTATAGGAAAGCTATAGAAATTGAGTTTGTTAAATTTGAACCTCAAACAGAAAAGTTCAGTTTTTGCCCCCTTTGACACTTGGAAAATTACCGAGTTACCACTGAATTTTAGAACCTCTATAACTTAGCTAATTCACCTCAAAATTTAGTGTTATTAGACTCTATGGTATCCTTGAATAGTAACCAATAGTAAACTATAGAAAAATTTAGATTCCATTAAGTGTAATTTACTAAATTGCCCGTTAGGTCAAAATCCTTAGTCTATACCTATAAGACCCGTTTCTTATCCAAATTTAGTGTACTTACTGCTTATATTCATATTAGACAATAAAAAATTATTTGGCAGTAATAAATTCTAATTTAGAGCCTTAAATCAAAAAGTAGATTTTCAGACCCTTTAATAAGGGCAAAATGGTCATTTTGCCCTAAAATTTAGGTTAAGCGCTCTTAAGCCATATTTTACCTTTTAAATCATTAAATCAATATTAGAACTGTATTAGAATCATTTAAGTAAATAAAATTAGCCATTAAATCAAATTAGTTAAATTCTCTAAAAAATTTTCTATATCTTTTTTAAGGATTTTACACTTCATATTAGGACTATTCCTAAGACTAGGATTAGATCATAGGATAGATTTCATTCATTGAATAATGGGGTTATTCAATAAATAAATTCATAGCCTTATTAGTTTCTATATTCTATAACTTAATTTTGATTATTTTGTCTTTTAACCTTAGATTTAGGATAGGAGAATCATCCTATTAAGTTGACTTTACTTAATAGGACATGCCTTAATCATTAGATCATATTTAGATTGAAACCTAGATCTTAAATTTTACCCTTTGGATTTTGTGATTAAGCCCAAACTCATGGTGTTTAATCCATAATCTATAGCTTAGTAGATCTTAATCAGATCTTAGTTAAAAATGTCTAAAATCATTAAATTAGGACGTTGTGATTTATTACTTTACTTATAGTCATACTTGAATGAATTTAATTAGAACCTAATCAGTTCTAATCTTTTTTAACTTATAAGGCTGTATTTCTAAGTTATACTCGATAGTAAAAATTAGAGATTTTGAACTTGTGTAACTTGTAATAGTTTAGAATGGTTTAAATTAGATAATAAATGATATCACCATATTTTAGTAGAGTCCCTTGCTTACTACTTGATTTTGTGCTATGCATTCCTTGAACTTTGTGCCTATTTTCTTTTGGCATATCATATAAGAAAACATTGTTGTATGAAAATTAAAACATATAATATTAGGATAATATTTGCATTCAGTTTAGTTACTGATTGATATGATGCATTTTACCCTATTATACTAGGGTAAGAAGAAATAAGGATGCTTAACATTACTCATTGAAGAGTGTGTTAAGCTTGGAATCCATTTAGTCTTGTAGATGTGCTTGATTCCTCAGCTATTTTTAGTCAAGTCTACTAAAACAAAAGTAAAATAACTAAGAGATTCTGTATTTATATTTATAGCCTCTTAAGTTCTACTGCTCTATTCTGTCTACCATAGCCCAGAAAGAATATTATAATTTCTGTCTACCTTATCCCAGAAAGGCTTTGGGAATAATACTGGGTCGGATTGGCCAATTCTTTCTGATATGACAGTTATACGTACTTGCTTTAGCTTCAGTTTATAATTTATTGCTCTATTGATGCATATTATTTCAGTTAACTGTATTTCTTTCCTTACCTATTCACTTGTACATACTTATAGGGTGCTAGATTTTACTACTTACTATATGCATCATTTTCAGATTATTATTTTAAATCAACATATGTCATGTGATTATCAGCATGTTTAGGATTATACCTTTCTTTCAGTACTTTTACTTATTGCATTATATGTGTATGCTTATTCCTTGCTCAGTTTGCTTGAGGCGTGCTTTTGGCTCAATTCCTGCTTAGTTTTTGTAATAACCTGTAACAACCTGAGGTTGTTATTGGAGAAATAAATTCCAAATTGAGGAGCATTTAGTCGAAATTAGTATTTCAATTTTAGTCAAATAAAAATTTAATAAAAATATCCTCGAATGAAGCGTATCAAGGGGATTCTTTTACCAAAATTTGAGCGCAATCTGAATCTCGGATCGTTCTAAATAAATTCAGAAAGTTTAAACTTCCGAAGTTGATAATAGATAAAATAAAAGTTGGATTTTATAAATTTTTGTAGATTTGAGTTAAGCGATATATGAGGACGCTATGTTTCAAGTTTTGTGATTTTTGGGCTCCGGATTAATCGTAGTGAATTTCTAAAAATTTTCACTTAAAATTAATATAAAATAAATTATTTGTCCAAATTCAATAATTTCTGGACTCTTGCGTTCGTCTCGTCGAGATGGTTGTTTCGATACCAAGTTTGTAATTTTTAAAGGTCAAATGGCTATAGATCTTAGCTTGAGAATTTTCAGCCGTGCGATCTAAATCTAATGGCTACATTAGATCTTAGATTTTACTTTATATCTCATCTAAACCCTATTTTATTTCCTAAACCTAAAAATCCTGCCTCTCATTTCTTCTCCCAGCCGAAACCTTATCATCCTTCCCTAGCCGAGCAATCTCTCCTTCCTTCTTTCGATCGAGTAGCCCTCATCCTTCTCTCGACCGAGCTCGAGCAGCCCTCATCCTCCACGATCGAGCTTGAGCAGCCCTCATCCTCCACGGTCGAGTAGCAGCCCTCCTTCTATTGGTCAAGCATCTTCTTCTCTTGGCCAAGCAGCCCTCCTTCTCTTGGCTGAGCTCTCCTTCTCCATCGTTGATCGAGCTACAGCTCTCTTCATCGATCGAGCTCCTCTTCCTTGACCGACTAGTAGCAGCCGCTGATCCGACAACTTGATTTCCTCTCGACTGAGTGCCAATCCTTCTTAGCCCGATCGATGCTCACTTCAAGCATCGATGCTCCTTCTAGCCGCAGCAACCCTCTCGTTCGTTGGCAAGGTATTAAATCCCTATAAATCTGAATTTGATGGATCTAATCATTGTTGGTAATTTATCAATTTATTACTTGTGCAATTAGTGGTTCATTAGCTCTATGAATGTACATGATTTAAGTCTTCTCTTGCATTGACTAGATTTAAAATTGCTATACATATGTTGTTTTTCATACTAAATCCTCTTTTGCCATGCAGATGATTTTTGAATGTACCCTTGTAACTATCTCTCTATCATCCACTTTTCATCAATTCGATAACATCATGTATGCAATTAATTGATTTGCAATTAGAAATTTAAGCGTCAATCTTTCTTTATTCGGGTAAGGAGGCCTTATGGATATCAATCATGTTTTATTTGCGATTAGCACTAGAAAGTTAAAAAAAAAAAAGGTTAATATCATATCGTAGTGTCCAAATTTATCCTGATTAAATTATAAAGTAAGTTGTATTAAAATTGAAAGTTGAAATGCATGTTAAATGGAATAGTTGTCTCAAATTTGTTAAAGACACATAAATCCATTATTAAAATTAATTCATACTATTGTATTGTATATAAGTTGTGGAGTTGGCATTACCTTTTAGGTCTTGATCACTTTTGTTTCCTCCATTCAAAATGAAAGTTTAATCTCCTAAGCATAATATATTCATCTTTTGTTTGCTCTTAAATTAAATTAAGGCATGGCTTGTTTGAAACCATTCATTATATCTTTTGAGTATTTTCCTTGCAATCTAATAGTATTCTTTACTTCCTCAAGTTCTAATTCATCGGTTGCCTTAAACCTTTTATGCATGTCTAGTAGTAATGATGATAATAATCTAAAATGTTTATGCGACATAATAATCTCTTGAGCCATTTATAGAAATGATTACTATGTTTCCTACTAAGAAAATGTGTTTCATTTAGCAAGTCACTCTAAAGTAAGCTATAGTTAACCTCTTCTCTTTAAGTTATGGAAAATGAATTAAATAGAGTCCATTCTAAGCGAAAGTAAGCAACACTTGTAAAGGTAATTGTCATTTAGCTGCCTTAATTAAATAATGCAGGTGCTATGAATGCTGCCTTGCCTCAACCAACCATTGAGCTTCATGTTTGGATCGCTGTAAAGGTACGTAAGTACTTAGAACTTGTATTGAGTTCTATATATTAAATTACTTATTTAGTCCTATGTTAAGTGCGTACATCACTTGCATAGTTCTTGTTACTGTTTTTGTGCTTTTACTTTTCTAAAGTTTATGTTAAGTTTCAATTACTTTGCAAGTTATGTTTAAGGATTGAGGTGTCTTGATTATGTCTTGAATGCTAAATTTCAATAAACTCTTATTTATCCCAAATTAAACTTAAGAGATCTTAAGGGCTTGATCAAGTGAATTACACTTAATCTAGATTTTAGATTGTCATCAATAATTCATTTGATTTTTCATTGATTTGTAATGCAACTATTGGCCTTAAATTGATAAGATTAGGGGTTAACACCAAATCTGTCAGACTTAGACCCAAACTCTTAATCACTTAAATAATCGACTTGATTATAAGATAAGGAACTTGACATTTTCCAATAATGCATCCGATTTGGTATTGATCTTAAACATTTGAATTAGACATATTAAGGTTAATAATAAATCTATGTGATTGCTTGATCTGAATCTAAACTTTAGATCCTTGATTTTCTCCTAAATAAGACTATTAGCATAGAAGATTAATAAAATCATATTGATTGAATAAGTGATCTAAAATTTTAACAACATCCTTGATTTAAATCCCATAATCTTTGATTAAGTTGTGATTAGATGACTTAATCATCTGATTTGATCATTCTAAACTTAATTATGAAATAAAACCTAAAATGTTAATATTAGAATTTAGAATGAGAGATCTTAAGCATCTCTTCATAAGATTATCTTGAAACATTTAAAAGACCTAAATTATATATACCTTGAGGTAGGAGAACTTGTATGAGTCATTGAGGTAAGAGCTTAGATGATCCCTAAACCTTAGAAATTAATGTTGACTCCTCGTGGTATGAATCATTTAAGACATTAGAATGATACTTCTCCTTGTGGTAGGATCCGTGTTGGGTGATCCTTGATCACATTTTAGTGGAACCTTGTGTAGGGATCTCCTATTTAGCATATGCCTTTATAGTCTTGATAATTCATTGATTTATTAAGTAGACATATTTGAACCCCGATTATTGGGCGGTGTAGTATAGTATACCCATACTACTGATTCTTCAGTAATATTCAAGATTGGTTGATTCACTCTAATGGGGACTTATGACCAGGTTATATCCTGCGGAATTAGATGAATAGAATCCCATTAGAATAAATCATTCAAACCTAAGAGTGTATTGAACAGGTATTCATTCCTTAGTTTGATTGTAATACAAATTGCCAATGGTGCAATGCCTCCTAAGCGAAGACCGCTTCAATAGGTATGGCTCAAATAAACTAAGTAATGAGATTCACCTTGTATAAGACACTAAGCATGATTGTGAGTAAGTGATGCACATCACTTTTCTTGTAAATGTGCTAAATATGTGTATACGATCATCCCATCTAGTGATCTTTAACTAAATCTGCAACTTTAACCAATTATCATTCTAGAAGCTAGGAGTCGGAATCCTTTTAGCAGGATTCTGCACAGTGGAGACTTAGAATTCATTATCTGCATTCCAAGTTTTCATGGATTTCTGGAATTTTTACCCATATAGAATAGGAGCATGGGCATAAGCATAAGCATGAGTTTGAAGCATCATTTCAATAGTGATGCATGAGTATCAGTGATAAATTATGGGTTACAAAATGTTATATACGCAGATTGAGGAATTTCAGGGTGCATCTGCGTCACTGTACTGTCTTCCCAACTGGGCGTATGTGTACATTGGACCGTACTACTCAAAGCCTTTTAGTGATCATTCTATTGCATATTCATGGCATACCATACCGTGACATATTTGGGTGCATTATTTCAGTGACATGTAGTACATCATTTGACATTCCTTTCACAGTGATTTCTGAGCATCCGATATTTTCATTTACTTCAGTATTTAGTTTTGATGCAGTTTTACTTTGCTTAGTCTTTACAGTTCAGTTATTTAGCGTCTTTACAGTTTTTCTGCACTCTTACTTTACTTTGCTTCAATTTTATACCATCTTATACTTTCATTTATTTTATAGTATTTCTGTAGCTTAATTTCTGTCTTACTATTATGTTAAATAACATCTTTTAAATGCAAGTATATGCTATGTTGCAGCTTTATTGTACTTAGACTTTATAAGTCACAGAATAGTGTTAGAACATTGTTGCCACACGCCGTAGCAGAATAGTATTTGGAACACTGCTACCACAACATGCCGTAGCGGACGATCCAGAAGTTTCCAGAACAGCCATAATTGTAGCATAGGGAAGGCCACAAAATGCAACATTTGGCCTTCCCCAGCTTCTTGAAAACTGAAGTGTATTATTTTCGCTGAATCCCAACAGAATAAAGTGAATCGAACATTAAAAGAGATTAAATTAAAACTAAGGAAGGGGAAGAGTCACATAATTAATACCTTGGGGCTGAGAGCTTTGCTATTTAAGGGGTAATCTCAGACCTTAAGGGGGTTCCAAAATTTGATATTCAAAAGTCCATAAGAAAGGCTGCAGTAAGTAAAAGGAGGAGAGCTATCTAAGGGGTTGACAGTGATCCATGAATAGTGAAGAGAAGTAGACGACAAGATAGAAAGAGGAGAACTCAAGAAGGAGTGGATGAGGAACCTCAAGAGAACCCTAGAAAATCTCTGGGAGCTTCTTAGTATTTTTTCTAACTTCCTTTTTAATTCATTTTTTGTGTAAACTGATAACAATGTTTATTTCCCTTGGCATGTATGCTCATATTTATCTTGTAATGGAAGGCTAAACCCCCTTGGGGGGGGGGGGGGGGGGTTGGGATGTAGTTCTTGGAAAATATAAGGAGATTATGGTGTTCTGATGGAAATGTTTGAATGAATGAAAATGATTTCTAATTTTAACTGTCTATATTTATTATTATGATGAATGCTTGGATGAACTTTTTGATTAAACCATTTTGCTAAGAAAATAAAACTTAAAAGAATTATTAATTAAACAACTTGAGTTCTAATCTCATCAATGGGACAAGAGCGAGGAAGGTAGTGCTGTTAGAGCTGAGAACTATGTGACAAGTTCTCAAATCTCACTCGCACATTTTTCTTAAGAGCTCTACCAAGAGATTTGATGCTTATGAACCAAGTTCCCATCAACTCAATGCGCTGCAGCTCAACAAAGTAGAAGGGGTGAGAGGACATTGGAAATCTAATGGATGATGTGACATAGTCCATTGGAGCCATTGCATCCTCTCATCTAGCTAAACCGCATTTATAAGTGCATGATGCATTATCGATGGAAATCATATTTGTGAGATCCAATGAGCAAAAGAAAATATTTGGTAACCTAGATGAAGAAAATCAAAGGCAAATTAAACCATGATCTCATAAAGGGTTAAGTGCTGAGGTAGAATCCCAAAGTGAGTTATCCGTGTTGCACTAAATTTGAACCTATTGAAATTGGCAGATTGCTCCATTTCTAACAGTTATCACATGATTCAATTAGGCATATATAAATCAATTTATACAATTAAATAAATAAGTGACTATACCAAATCCTTATAAGTACTACAATGAAACCCCAACTCCCTCTCTCTTTGAATAACTATATCTTATCTTAAAGTCATTTACATTGATAATTTAAGGACCAAATCAAAACCAACTAAATCATCTAAACATTATTAAAAGAAGATATAACTTAGTAACTAACCACTATTCCTAGAGGACGATAAATCCCAGAATTAAAACTTTCACTTATTACTTCAGACCACATACACTTGCGTGCAAATGCAGACATGTATTTTTATCTGTCAGGATATTCCTTCCTGAGTGGCGCATCACTCCACAGCTGAAATTAATTATGTTATCTCTTTTGCGCACGGCGACGGGGCGGGTGCCATAGCCACCCCACCTCATACCTTCAAAAAACCCTAATGGCTCATTTGCACTGGCTCAAGCTAGGATACACCCAAGTTTTAGCTAGGGTTGGGTTAGCTAGCTTGGGGTCAACCCGACCCACCCAATGGACCAGTAGAATCCATTATGGCATGGGAGCACCAAGATGAGCTCCCATGAATTCATCTAGACCATTTTGACTATTACCTATATTTGGGCTAGCCCAAGCTAGCCTGAGTCCTAGCCAAGTTTACTTGGACAAACAAGGGTCCCAACAGCCCCATTATGATCTTATAAGGTAATTAGAGTCACAAGAGCTCAATAGAAAACCCTCATGACCCCATTATGTCCAAAACCTATTTTGGTTGAAGCTAGCCCGTCCTAAAGTTAGGTCAAGTTGAACAATTTCATCCATATGGTGCACACAGTCTCACAATTCTCATATAAGGCCAATAAATGATCATAAGAGTCCAAACCCTCCTTATTTTGCAATTTGACTCATTTAGGCTAGTTTGGGTTAGCCCAAATCAGATCCTAACCAGATTAGTTTGATATACCATATATGGGAAAGTTAGGTCAAGATATGATCCAAAAGGCTAAATAATCATTGTGAGTGTCAAATGTGAGCTTGTGATCTTAAAGGCACAAGGGTTTATTCTAGACCCATTTGAGCTAGCCCAAGCTAGCTCAAATGGGCCCAAGCCAAAGTCAACTTGGATACCCCCATATGAAAATGGTTCTGTAGCAACCATAATTTGTTAATCATTATTTTATATTCTAATTATTTTGAAAATATCCCCACTAGTCTCCAAATATCATTAGGGACTAACTTCTAAAATTTAATTCAATTTGGAGCTCATTTAAAATTCTTATTTATTTTAACAAAATTATTTAATCAACAAATTAAGATTATTAAATTGACTTCCTGCAACAACCTTAGATTGTTACTTAATTGAATTATAAGCTTAATTATGATTTTATTTCTTAACCCATTGCATTCAATATGTCATTACAAGCTAACCTTGAAAAATTAGGGTCAATCAAACCTATTTAGGTCAAATGGGAATTTTGGTTGAATTAGGTGTCCTAAATAAAGGCTAAAAATTTTTGATGTCTGATCCAAAAGCTAATTGCATTTTTAAATTCCTCACCCCCAATTTAGCTAGAGTGCAAGTTTGAGAATTTTTGAAGGTCATTTAGGCCTATTTTGAATTTAATTTATTTTGGTTTAATTGTATTCTAGGGTTCCTAACATTTCTTATTAGGAAATCTATCCTAACCAACGGTCGACTGCCTTCCAAATTGTAAATGCCAACGGGGTCATCAATTTCTCAGATTGGATTGAATGGTCCGCGCCTTTGAACGGTTCCGATCCATCGTGACTATTTTGTGGCTCTGAGATGGGTTCCGACGGCATCTACCCATCCGTCTTAAGTAGATTTGATTGTACATCAGATTTGTGGATCTAGTCCAACAGATGATCTCTTGTCCACGTTCGATCATTAACTATCTGATGATCAGAGCCATCCCGCTTCAACAAATGATCCCTTAGATGGTTGTGCCCTCTCCAGTGACTGCAAATCTTCCTCCTCCTTCGCTCGCACCCCATAGCTAAATCCTCTCCATACAGCCACGTCCACCTGGCTGTTGGCCACTCCTTGTCCACCTCAACATAACCATTAGGAGTCTCCATCTCTTGGCAGGACATCTCGATCAGGCCCTATTGACCGGTAAGTCTCAATTGTGGAATTGTGAGCTCTTGTCCATGATCCAAGCTTTCGGGTCTTGCCGGCATGATCAATTTCTACCCGAAAGGTCCTCTGAGGCTATAAATAACTTTGGGATTTCTTCAGTGAGCTGTTTGTTGGTTAAAGTGCCTCAAATTTATTTCTCCCCAATTCTCCATTATCAATCTGCCTAAGTTCTCCTCGGCGTTCTAGTTGATTACGTACCACTGATAGTGGATTAGTCCTAGTCTTCAGGATCCCTAGCATCATCTCGAAGCTCATTTGTTGCTAGATTTTCTTTATTGATTGAGCCAACTCCTGTCCAAAACTAGGTATCTCAGTTGCAGTTAAGAGTCAATTATGCTCGATACTTCCCTCCAGTTGCTTTGTAATTTCTCTCTTGCTCTAATCGAACCCAAGGAACAAATTGCTGAGGCTCGGGCTAGACTTGTTCTATCGAGCTGCCATCCTACCTAGTTTTTGAACCGAGTAAGGTCCTAGTGGTTTGGCCACCCCCAGACTCAGCCAAGCTAGGGTACCAATTTATCTTGACTCCCTGATGTTGTATGAGTCGAGCTCTGGTCTTAGCTTGGGCTCTATGAGGAGAATTTCTCCTCACAGAGAAATCCTCAAATGGGAACTTAGTTGATTTGGGGAGAATAGCCCGCCATCGATCTTGACTGTCCCAACATCTAAATTTAAGTTCTATCGATGTGTCAAAAAATGGTGATGTTGTAGGTATTGATGGGGAGCCCTGGCATGCTCTGGAGTCTCCTAATTTTTGCAATTAGGGTTAAAGTCTAAATTCTAGGCATCGGGGAGGAGTCGGGAAAGAAGATGCACTGTGTGGGTCGGGCCGACCTGTGACACGCGCTGTTCGACAGTGCCGTGTCATCAGGCCGAGCCAACCTGCACATTTTATTAACGGGATCGCAACCCGTTTAATTAAATAAATTATGATTTAGTAATTATTTTCTTTAAGAAAAATTAAATGGATTAATTAGAAAAATGTAGATTAAATTAATTGAATAACTTTTGATCTACTTATCCAAACCATAAAATATTATATATCATTTTATTTAGAAAATAATGAGGAATAAGAATATAAAATAAAATTTAGGTTTCTTTGCATGAATATAGTAATATTGCCTAATTATTCCAGAACTTCATTAGGGTTGATTATCTTATATACTTATCCAAATTGCATGATTCATGTTCCATTATGCTTCTTATGCCATGTAGAGTGCATGTGCGAGGTGAAATAATTTTTTGATTATTATTTTTTTAATTATTCCCCAATCTTAGAAATGCAAGCTTAGTGAAAATTAAGGGTTACACTAAATCAAACATTTCAAACATAGTATCTAATTATTCACATGGATCAGTAGAAAATAATTGCAAAGTTTCATGAATTTTGATTGGTTAGATTTATAATTAATTATTAATCCTTTTGGGCTTGCTTTAGGGTTTGATTAGCCTTAATTAATTTCTATTTTGCTTAATTAAATGTTTATATACTTTAATAACAATAGTATACATGTTAGAGAACCTAAACTCTGAATTGAACACATTAACTAATTAATTTGATATTTATCAACCTTAAACCATAAGGAATCTTATGAATTGATTAAGGTAAATAATAATTGATTGATTACTGATTTTGGATATCAATAATGCACAAATAACTCATTAATTTTGTCATTGATCATTAATTAAACAAGTGGTTTTGGTTTGGTTAAGTTAATATTTTTATTCTAACTTGTCTAAATTAAGGTCTAAACCTTAATTATCCTAAATAAGACAGTTGATTTGAACAATTAAAGAATTTGCATGACTTTAATAATATATCTTGATTGGATATTGATCTTAAGCCATCTATAATGAAGTCATATGATTGCTCATCTGAACCTATATCTTTAAATCCTAATTTTTTCTTAAGTAAGACCCTCAGCAGAAGATAAATTATAAAATGATATTGATTTGCAAAATGACCAATTCCTAATAATTCACATGATTGGATCCCATAATTGTAGTATTCGTTGTGATTAGACGGGTTTACACATCTGATTTATAAAATTTGGCTTAATGTATTAGGAATTGTAGAATTAACATGAATCTTAGAACTTAGATTATACTAGTATATTTCAGTGCTTAGATCTTTAAAGTTGTGATCTAGTGCTATTAATTCAATAATTGTTAATATTATTAATAGATGAGCTATTGAGATAGGAAGAACTTATTGCCTAACCTTGAGGTAGGAACTTAGATGTACCTTCTCATCTTTAGAGAATTAATCATAGATCTTTGTGGTAGAATAACCTAAAGGCTTAGACTGAGATCATTTTCTTGTGGTAGTATCCTAAATTGAGTGGCTTTTAAGTCACATCCTTGATACCCTTTTGTAGGATTCACCGCAATGAAGTGTGGATTCATTAGCCTATATTCCTTGATTATTAAATAAAATTGAATGAACCAATAGAACAATTGATTGGAGGTGATACTGTATATCCATAGAACTGATTTATTTCAATAGAAAATGGAGTTAGTTGATTTACCCTAAATAAAACTGTAGAGTCTCAGTCTTATCTTAGGTAATCACATAAGTACAGTTTAATTTAGGATAAATATTCTAAGTCCAGGAGTGTTATAAGTAGGGTATTGAATACTTAATTTGAAAGAATAAACTATGACCAGGTCCTGCCCCTTATTATCATATATTTTGATAAGTGCAGTTAAACAAACTAAGTGCTTCAAGTTACCTATCTAAGGATACTATAAGTATTCTTATAATTAGGGTATTTAACGACTTAGTTTGAGAGAATAAATTGTGACCGGGTCCTACCCCTTATTGTCATGCATTTTGATAAGTGCAGTTAAGCAAACAAAGCATTAAAGTTACCTTTCTTAGAAATATGCCGACTATGTGTATATAACCTCTTCAGCTAATGAACTTAGACAATCTCAGTGGTTCTATTCAATTGATTTGAATTAGAAGTCAGAATTCATTTAGATGAATTATGCACAATAGAGATAAATGGAATAATTATTTGATATTGAATTGATTCTGGATGTAGATGTTTTAAAGTATATATTCATAAAAGCCTTGATGTATCATAAAATGCATAAGCCATGTCTGCATTAGTGGAGCAAATGAGCTCACCTAAGAACTCTGTTAGCGGAGAGTTCACTCACCTAAGATCTGTGGGGTGTCATATGACACTAAGTTTGCATATCAGTGGCATATAGTTTAGTGGCATATTCAGATGCATAATTATAAATTTAGTGACATACAATACATTCTTAAATCATTATTTACTCAGTTTATGATTACTTTCAGCTTTCTCTACATTTCAGTATTCAATTTGCAATTTCAAATTTGTACTATTTTGAGTTTTCAGTTGTTTTACTATTTTTTCAACAATTTTACTTTAACTATTTAAATGCTAAGTATTAGATAACAATAACTATTAGAGTAGCTTTTGATGTGTTAGACTTATTTTCTAACATGTGGTACTTTTGAGATCCGGTAATTTGCTAGATCCAGAGCAGCTTGTGGAGCTAGATTAGGAACCTTCACAAGGGTTATAGGAGGAGCTCGTGGAGCATTAAAAGACTCTTGATCAACATTTATTTTCTGCACTAGTCTACTTTTAGTTTAGTATTTAGACTATTTTTTGTATTTTATTAAGTAAATTGTCTGTAATAATTCTGGATGTATTTTATTTTCTTTTCTGAGATGAAAGCTTTACTTAGCTTTTGTGATGAATGTTTTTAGATGTATGCTTTAGCTTCCGCAGTCTATATTACTACTATTTATACTTTGTATTGTGATGTAATCAGGATATTCATAAAATTCTAGTATTCATGTAACTTGGATCTTATTTATATTCATAATCTAATGCACACGAGTATCCTATCTAATACTTAAAATAAGGATAATACACCTATCTTAAGGATTAGTACTCAGCCTCTTCCCTTGAGGTTGAGTCCCAGCAGCAGCTCTTTGTTTTCAGCTCAGCCGGTGTATTTGGGGAGGTTCAGTTTCCCTTCCCAAGTAATGCACCATTCTGCCTCAAATTGTTACTCCTTAAATTGCCTCTTTTGCACGCAGTGACGAGAGGGGGCATTATAGTTGGTATCAGAGAAATATAATAAAGTGTTAAATAAGAAGAATATTCCTATCTACTTTATGATCCATTCTCTGGAATATTTATGATCACAATCACTAATTGTAAGAAAAGCAGCATCCATAACTTCACCAAGTCGAATCTTAGAAATGAAAACTAACAATGTGTAGAAAGGACACCTTAGGAATTGAACAAAAACTAAAAGCTACTTAAAATGTAAATTCCAAGTAACAAATGATATCTTAGGATATGAACAAACTTTAAAGAAGTAAAATATACAAAAAAAATTCTTATGACTAAAATTAGTGGAAAATAAGAACTAATATTTGAATGAAATTTTAGGAATGGAGTATCAATCGTTCAAGTACCACTACTACCTTAGATTATTCGACGAGTATTGCACGAATGATTTCTAGAATGGTAAGGTTTATGGAAGGATTGTTGAGGGAGTGACTCATCGTGGAACTAGTCTTCCTATTCTTGCTAGGGAATGGTTGGATCATGTGAGTACTTCTTTCTAAGAGATAGCATGTCTAGTGACTACCATCTTTAGATTTTAGGAACTCTAATGAGAGGATCAGATGATAGATTGTGGTGCTGGACCTGTTAAACATTAGTAAGAAAGAATTTAATAGTCTCGTACAATGATTTTTGTACTGCCTTTAGGGCGGAATATTATAGGTGATCTTATTAAAGCTTTCTCTTGTATCTCCTTTCGCATTAGTTTATCCTTTTGGCCTATCTCCGTAGCTTCTCCTTTAAGAAGTAATGATTTAAAGAGATAGTGGATTTTGTTTTATTCATTGTATTCATATTTTTGGATATTACAGTCATGAATCCATGTTCCCCCTCAGCTCCTACACCCATTAAGAACACGATCTCATCCTTAGGCAGACCTAATGAAGTTAACTCCCTGGCCAATCTTATGAAAGCTTTAAGTGAAACTAATGCGCACTAGGCACAAGTGACTCACACTCTTATTATGAACTCTCGTCAACAGCCCAATGCTCAGATAATAGCTCCATATGCATCACACTTTTCTAGAGATGGCGTTTTGCATAGTTTCCCGTGTCTCCGGACACCAATCAATGGGGTAGTGAACCCAATGAACACCATCAGCTAGCTCAAGTTAGCCGAGAATAATTTAGCAAGCATAAAGTGCCAGAACTCTGAGGCCATCCATCTGGCCACCCACCTTTTTCAAGATAAGGCCAAATATTGGTGGGAAAATGAGCACAACACCAAGTTTACAGGCTATGAACTAGAGGACATTTCATGGGATCAATTTATTGAAGCCTTTAGAGAAGTCTTTATTCTAGTATCTGCTCAAGTGATAGTTGAAGATAAACTACTCCATCTGACTCAAGGTAGAAGATCCATGGCGAATTACAAACTCGAATTCTATCGGTTATCTCATTTCACTCCATACTTAGTTAAGTCTAAAGCCTCCAGATGTCATTTATTTCTAAAAGGGATGAGAGATTCTATCAAGGCTCATTTAATCTCCCAATAAATTAAGAGTTTACTTGAACTAGTCAAAGCCGCCCGTCTACAAGAAAATTTTCATGGGCAAATAGATCGAAAGAGAAAGGCTAACCTTATACATCTCAGAAAAGGAAACTTTGGTCATCAAAAGGTGGCAAGGGTATATAATATGGAAGCAGAACAACCATAGAGAGAACATTATGAATGTAAACACCATCACCCATACGGTAAGTGTTATCACTAGGGTAACACATGCTATACTTGTGGCCGTTAGGGCCATCATTTTTACCACTGCGAAGCCAAGGTTACTATCAACAGAGTACACATTACCCTCTCTTGGCGTGATCAAGTGTTTCGCCCCCAGCCACTGAATAGCCGAGCTCCTGCCCTTGTTGTAATGTTAATTCTCACTTCTTCTGCAAATTCCAAAGTAGCAGCACCTATTCCTATGCTAGCCTACAACCATCAAGGTAAAATGCCTCAGAACAATCAACCAACAGCTCCTGCACAAGTGTACATGCTAACTCCTGCTTCTACCCTAGAAGATAACAACATTGTTTTGGGTATGTATAAAATTTACTTTAAGTCCTTGTTTTATTATTTCAGCATTTCTTGAATGTTTTGAATAGAGATTCTTATTACTGCTTTAATTATGGGCACCATAATAAATAATAATAAGCCATGTAACATTCCTTTTGATACTGGAGCAAGTCACTCATGCATTTCAAAAAGTTGGGTTAAAGCCCTTAATCTATTGTTATATCTTTTAGCAACTTCATTATGCATCGGGTTGCCTTCTGGAGCTCCATGCGATCTCAACAATTCTGTAATATAGAAATCTCAATTAGTGAACAAAAGTTTGAAGCTAAATTAATCGTGCGGCCAATCATTAACTTTGATATAATATTGGGCATGAACTATTTAAGTAGACATGGTGCTTCTATAAATTGCCAAAAGAAGATCACCCTAGGTAGAGGAAGACAATCGAATATGTTTGTTAGCAAATATAGTACCCAAACTTCATTAATTAACACAATAAAGGCCGAAAAGCTAGTCAAGAAGGGATGTAATGCATACTTAGTAACAATGTTGGGTGAGAAGAAAGAAAATAATTATATCATAGAAAATTGTGTAGTATGTGAATTCTATGATGTGTTACCCAAAGACCCACCTGGTCTTCCTCTTATTTGAGAAGTAGAATTCATGATAGAACTAATTTCAAGAACACAACCGCTATCGAAGGTTCCTTATCACATGACACTTCAGGAGTTACAAGAGTTGAATAAGCAACTTCAAAAGCTGTTTGAGAAGCGTCTCATTCAACCAAGTTCATCTCCTTGGGGAGCACCAGTATTGTTCATGAAAAAGAAGGATGGATCGATGCGCATGTGTATCGATTACTGTAAGCTGAATAAGATAACCATCAAGAACAAATATCCTTTTCCTTGAATCGATGATCTCTTCGATCAATTATATGGAGTTAATGAGTTTTCTAAGATCAGTTTGTGATCGAGCTATCCTTAGCTAATAGTCAAGGAATTTGATATAGAGAAGATAACATTCAAAACTCAATATAGATATTATGAGCTTCTGATATTGTCATTTGGACTAATAAATACACCATCTATTTTTATGACTTAATGTAGCGTGTGCTAAAGGCAAACTTAGATAAATTCGTCATCGTCTTTATCAATGATATTTGATTTATTTGAAAAGTAAAGCAGAACACAAGAATCACTTAAGGGCAGTATTAGATGAACTATGTGACCACAAACTCTATGCCAAATATTCCAAGTGTGAATTTTGGCTTGACTCAGTCACATTCCTGGGTCATGTTGTTGACACTCAAGGTATTATAGTGGACCAGATATAAGGTTAGTGCTGTTCATGTTTGGTCGCAGCCAAAATCTGTGATTGACATCAGAAGCTTTCTAGGTTTAGCTAATTATTACAAAGAATTTGTGAAAGGCTTCTCCAAGATTGCCTAACCTCTAACAAAGTTAACTCAAATGGCAATGCCTTTCATTTGGAGCCTCGAGTGCGAGAATGCATTTCAGTCACTGAAGAAGCTCTTTCTTTTGCCCCGATGCTTGCCTTACCTAAATAAGTTTTGAACTACCAAGTATATACTGATGCTTTTGGAATAGGCTTGGGTTGTGTTTTAATGCAAGAAGAAAAAGTTATCACCTATGCTTCTTGTTTGCTAAAGCCGCATGAGAAGAATCACCCAGTCCATGACCTTGAACTAGCCGTTGTTGTATTTGAACTGAAGGGCTAGCATTATTATATGTATGGCATCCAATGTGCTATATTCACCGATCATCAGAGTTTGTAGTACATTCTCACTTAGTAAGAGATTAATTTACACTATCTTAGATGGCTAGAGAAAATAAGTGATTATGATTTGTCTATTCAGTATCACATTGGTAAGGCAAATGTAGTAGCTGATGCACTCAGTCATCATGCTATATTATCTACCATGATCTCTTCCAGTTTGTTAGAAGAAAAATTTTCTAAAATTGAAATTCCCACTGTTCATGGGGATATGCTAAGCTCATTGTTGACTAAAATCAACATGGAACCCACATTCCACCCCGAGATGTCTCCATCTCGCAAACTAAGGAAGAGGATTATTTGAAGTTTAAAACCAACATTGAAGGAGGCCGCCATCAGGATCTGCAAATGTGGGAAGTGTAATTTATCAAGGTAATTGCTTATGGATCCCCAAGTCCACACACCAAGAAATTCTCATTGAAGGCCATAACTCTAGATATCAGATTCACCCCGACAGTACTAAAATGTATCAAGATCTAAAAAAGTAATTTTGGTGGCCTGGTACGAAAAAGAGCATGACATAGTTCATTGCAAAGTGTTATGCTTGTAGCCTCATTAAAGCAGAGCATCAAAGGCCCGGAGGTCTACTTCATCCTTTGGCTATCCCTAAATGGAAATGGTTCTATATTTCCATGGACTTTGTCATGGGCTTACCCAAGTTAAGGTCTGGTGCTAATTCTATCAGGGTCATAGTTGATTAACTGACCAAGTCAGCAAATTTCATTCTAATGTGTCAAACAGATTTCATGGAGAAATTAGCAAAGCTATACATTAAATAAATTGTAATGCTCCTTGGTATTCCAAGATCTATTGTCTTCGATCGTGATTGTAGATTTACCTCAAAGTTCTGGCAGGCAGTGCATCAAGACCTGGGAACTACCCTGGCCATGAACACCGCCTTTCATCCGCAGATTGATGGACAAACAAAACAAGTCAATCATGTTCTTGAAGACCTTCTGCATTTATGTATTCTATATTTTGGAGGTTTATAAGAATATCACAGTCCCCTAGTGGAATTCTTTTATAATAACATTTTCCAAGCAAGTATTGGCATGGCACCATATGAAGCCTTATACGGAAGAAAATGCAATATTCCATTAGCATGGTCTAAAATAGGTAGTGTTTAATTATATGGATCAGATCTGGTTGAAGAAACAAACAAGAAAGTGAAATTGATCCAATAGAGAATTAAAGCAGCACAAGATCGCCAGAGTAAATATCACGATGCCCATCATCGTCCTTTGGATTTCAATGTTAGAGACTTTGCATATCTCAAGGTTAGTCCTATGAAAGGAGTATTTCATTTCAGTGTAGCTGGGAAGCTAGGTCCTCACTATATCAAACCATTTAAAGTATTAGAAGAGATAGGCTCTGCAGCCTATAAATTAAGGTTTCCAAGGGATTTCCTTGTAGTGAAAAATGTATTTAATATCTCCTCACTACGGAGTGACAGACTAAAAATACACATCAGCGCTCACACGCAAGTGTACGTGGTCTGAAGTAATAAGGGATATGAAGTTCCAAGGATTATCAGCCACTGAGAATGGAGTGTTTTGTTATTAAAGTATACTTGTTTTAATGATGTTTGAATAGTGGCTTAGATTGTGTTGTTGGTTCCAATTTAACAATCAAAGTTTTGTTGATTAGAAACTACAAGTTGAGATAGTAGGGAGAGTTGGGTTTAACATGCAATTCATTAAAGGGTTTTGTGTAAGTACTCTTCTTTGTCAATTTTGAATGCCAAACTACTTAAATATTTAAATTATAATCAAGCAACAATAGTCTTCCTTAGAATGTCCCCTAAATCAGACTAAGTTATGCCTAGTGCTCAGAGATGAACTCAAGAAGGTTCAATCCCGGCACATAGACCCTCACATGATTGATATTAGTTAAATCTGAAACTTTCACCTAAGTTTTCAAATCTATTGTTTTAATTATGTAATCATGTAAGCTTAATTCCACAAAATAGCATTACATGCATTAGTTCTAGTTTTAGCTAAGGAAGAGAGTTATTGGGCTAAATAGGATATGCCATATCACCTATAAGCACTCAACACTTCATCTTCCTCCATTAAGTAGAACAAGCTATGGATCACATTTGGTGGCTCTTGGCTCACACACATCAACTTCCCCGCTTAGCTAGAGGAACATTGCTACAATGCTCAAAAGCTTGTCACTGGGCTCTTAGAAGTTGTGCGCATGTTCCTAGCTTAAGCTAATGGTGAGTGGTTGAGCTCTAAGATCATTTAATTTTCTATTACTCTGCTCATCATTTCAAACCCTTAGGATTTTCATTGATCATCCTCACACAATGAATATTGTCACATATATCCACGATGAGGATGCTCTATGTGCATGTCCTTAGTTCTAAAAGGATAAACTAGCTTGATAGTTTTCCAAGTTTAAGAACATTAACTTATATAGATACAGTCATGACACATCATTCATCCAAGCAATTCTTCATACCAATAATCAAGAATTGATTAAAAAAATTTATTCATTGACAAAATTGAGTACATACACTTTTGAATCCCTCAAATCATTACATGCTTATGACCAACCCTCCCCAAAGAGGCTTTAGGCTTCCATTATAAAAGAAGTACAGGAAAAGAATTTTAGGACATTGAACCCTTGCATGGTTCTTTACAGAAAAGAAATTAAAATAGAGACAGAGATACAATACTAAGAACTATTGTCGGGTTCACCGGATCTTCTCTCAATCATCGATCTCTTTCCATTTTTTGTTTCCTGAGCTCGATTCATCTTTCCTTTGGTGATAGTCTATTCCTTCCTTGGGCAGGGCTTCTCTCCTCCCTTCAGCTTTTGCCCTTCCAAATATTTAGAACATTGAATGTCAAAATGGGGAACCCTTTCTTAGTTTTCTCTCTCAACTTTTATAGATCCTGAATAATTCTTTTAGCATTAGTGCAGCCACTCTTTAATCTCTTTATGAATTAAATGACTTTAATTGCATATTATTTTGTTCTCCTGAGAAGGAGGAGATTAAATGCATTTTGGTTTAATGGCTGTTGTGGAAAGATAGAGAATTTGAGATTTTTGGTCTTCCATATACTGCTTTTAATGCTCTTTCCAGGAATAAATTTTGACAGGCACAACAGCATGCTGTAGCATGCTTGGGCGCATTGCAGCAGTTTTGCTTTAAAATTTTTGCTTAGTAACTTTCTGCCATGGCGCACGATAGCACCAAGCTCTCTATCTTGTGTCCGCTATGGCGTGCAATAGCACTAAGCTCTCTATCTTGTGTCCCATGCGGCATGCGATGGCGTCGACCTCTCTGTCTTATGTCCCATGCGGCGCACGATGGCGCTGACCTCTCTGTCTTGTGTCCACTGCGGTGCGCGATAGCGCTGAGCTATCAGGCCTATGTCCGCTGTGGTGTGCGATAGCATCGAGCTCTCTGTCTTGATCAGCCTTGGCATGCGCTAGTGTCGAGCTCTCTATCTTGTGTTCACTGTAGCATGCAATAGCAATGAGCTCTTTATTTTGGTCCGCTGCAGTGCGCTATAGCTCGGAGCTCTTTGTCTTGTGCCCGCTTTAGTGCGATGTGGCGCGACGTAGCGATTTTATTCCATAAACTTTTATTTAGGCCATATTTTATTTTACTTGTTTTTTAATTTGAAAAAGTAGCGAAAATACATCAAAATATACATTTCTAATAAAAAGTATTTATTTTTATTAACATATTTTACTATAAATCTTAGATTTATCACATAGATGTCTTCGTAATCTGTTCCATCTAGTTCAACTTCTAGCAGTATCTCTCCAGCTGAACTTTTCTTATGCATAGGAGCCTATCAAGATCTTAGCTTGTGATCAAAAGCAGCTGAGAAATCGATCTATCCATATGGTGAAAGTTTTGTGGAGGAATCATT
Organism: Gastrodia elata; assembly: GCA_016760335.1. Lineage (NCBI taxonomy): Eukaryota > Viridiplantae > Streptophyta > Magnoliopsida > Asparagales > Orchidaceae > Gastrodia > Gastrodia elata. Next base: position 31,308,975 of record CM028678.1, on the reverse strand, counting down.
CTCTTGAAGAATCCACTTGGGAAAACGGTTGAAATACAACAGAAGTATCCAAGTCTCTCTGAAATTCCAAGTATCCTTAAATTCCAAATCATGTTCTTAATATTTCATGTTTTCTTTTACCTTCTTAGGATAATGTCGAGAATGATATTGTTCTTAAGTGGGGGAGTCTGTAATAATCTTATGTTGTTTCTTAGCTGAATTATAAGCTTAATCATGATTTTATTTCTTAACCCATTGCATTCAATAGGTCATTATAAGCTAACTCTAAAAATTTGGGGTCAATCGAACCTCTTTAGGTAAAATGGGAATTTTGGTCCAATTAGGTTCCCTAAATAATAGCTAAAACATTTTGACCTTTGATCCAAAATCTAATTGCATTTTTGAATTCCTCACCCCCAAATTAGCTAGGGGTGCAATGGTACAAATTTGAGAATTTTTGGAGGACATTTAGGCATATTTTGGATTTAATTATTTTAGTTTAATTGCATTCTATGTTTCTTATTTGCAAATCTATCATAACCAACGGTCAGTTGCCTCCTAAACCTTGGGTGCCATCAGGGCCGTTGATTTCTCAGATCAGATCAAATGGTTCGTACCTTCGATTGAATCCGATCCATCTCGATCGTTCCGTAGTTCTGAGATGGAATTCGATGGCATGTACCCATCCGTCTTAACTAGCTTCGATTGTCCATTGGATCTGTGGATTTAATCCAATGGAAATTCTCTCATCCGCATTTGGTTGTTACCTTTTTGATGATCAGAGCCATCCCACTTCAAGAAATGATCAATTAGACTACTGTGCCCTATCCAGCAACTGTGGATCCTCTTCCTCATTCGCTCATGCCCGACAGTAGAATCCTTTTCATACAGTCACATCCTCCTGGCTATCGGCCTCTCCTCATCCACCCCAACATAGCATTAGAAGTTTCCCTCTCTCGGTAGGACATCCCAAACAGACCTCGTGACTCGATAAGTCCCAATTGTGGAATTGGGAGCTCGGCCATGGTTCGAGCTCTCGGGTCATGCTGGCTTGATAAATTTCACCCAGGAGATCCTCTGAGGCTATAAATAGCTTCAGGATCACTTTAGTGAGTCGTTTGTTCACTAAAGCACCTTGAATTTATTTCTTCCCAATTTCTTCATTGCCGGTCTATCCAAGTTCTCCCAGGCGTTCCAGCTGCTTGCATACTGTTGATAGTGGGTTTATCCTAGTGTTCAAGACCCCTAGCATCATCTGGAAGCTCATCTATAGTTGGATTGCTCTCTATCAATCGAGCCAGCTCCTGTCCAGAACTAGGTACCTCAGTTGTAGTGAAGAGTCAATTAGGCTCGACAGTTCCCTTCAATTGTTTTGTAATTGCTCTCCTGCTCTAATCAAACCCAATGAACAAATTGATGAGGCTCGGACTTGACTTGATCGATCGAGCTACCATCCTCCATGGTGTTTGGACCGAGTAAGGTCCCAGTGGTCTGGCCACCCCCATACTCAGCCAAGTTAGGATTCCGATTTGTCTTGACTCCCTGATGGTGTATGAGTTGAACTCTTATCTTAACTTGGTCTATGTGAGGAGAATTTCTTCTCATAAAGATATCCTCAAATGAGAACTTATCCGATTTGGGGAGAATAGCCTGCTATCGATCATGACCATCCCAGCATCCTATTTTAAGTTCTATCGATGCATCAACGAATGGTGATGGTGTAAGGGTTGTTTTGGATCTCTGGCATGCTCTGGAGTCTCCTACTTTTTGCAATTATGGTTAAACCTAAATGCCAGGTAGTGGGGAGGGGTTGGGGAAAATGATACACTGTGCGGGTCGGGCCGACCTGTGACCTGCGCTGTTTGATAGTGTCGGGTCATCGGGTCGAGTCGACCCGCATGTTTTGTTAACGGGCCGCAACCCGTTTAATTAAAATAAATTCTGATTTAGGAATTATTTTTTTTAAGAAAAATCAAATGGATTAATTAAGAAAATGCAGATTAAAAAAATTGAATAACTTTTGATATAACTACTCTTTTTAAATTGGGCTTAGATTGTTTAGTCTAACTACTCTTTTTCTTTTCTTGGCTTTGCCCTATCATATTTAAATACTAAAATTTGATAGATCAGGAGCATTATAATTCAGGTGGAGCTAGACCTAGCACATGAAAATCTTTCATAAAGAAACTGCTTTTGCTTATTTTCTTTCATCACCTGCACTCTTAATTCAAGTGAGAGAGTTACTTATTTTCTTGTAACTCTTTCATTTTAAATTGCATGTAATAACTTAAACTATTTGTGATATTTTTACCTACACTGTGTGTTGATTTTACTTATTTTAAAACTACTTGGATTGAATGAGTAGATAATTATTGCTTGTATTACCTATATACTTGCACTTACAATAAAGATAACACATTCATAATCAAGCACAACACATTTTCGAATTTTCATTCATCAAATTCATTATTTAAAAGGAGCAATTGTTGAACTAGATTTTATTTTGCACTACAAAAGAAATCACAAAAGACATTAAAATAAAAATAAAAGAAATAATTACAACCTAGTTGTACAAGCGAGTTTCCTCCCATATGTGCTTAGTTTAACGTCCTTAGGTAGACCAATAAGAGTTTATATCTATTTATAATATCTTTCCAAACTTTTATTAAGGCTTTGGGATGTGTACGAGCTTATTTAACAATATAATCTTTATGAATATCAGTTGTGTTATCTTTTATCTTCCAAATCTAGCATATATCATATAACTTACTATAATTATTCTTTTTTTTTTCCTTTCCCTCTTCCCACGTCTTGCCTTTTATTTTTCAATCGACTCATCATTAACCTCATTCTTGACTTCATTTTGTAAAAATGTGTATAATTCAATTTTCATAGGAGCACATTCCCAGCATTTCTCCACAAATTCAACTTGCAAGCAATTCTCATTAAGATTGTAAGGGAGTTTTATGACATTGGAGATGTTACAAATGATTTATATACCATCACAATGTTGTATCGATTTACCTTATTCCACATTAATTAATGTTTTACCTATTTCTAAACATTGAGGGAATGGTATTAGTAGCTTGTAAGGAGCAGGCTTTTTTGGCATGTTTGTTGCTCTTCTTCCTCCCTACATATTGGCACTTCTTGAGCTTGTTCCCTTATATGCTCATTTGCAACTACCTCTTGGGTAGGTTTAATCAATTGTTACAATATCAACTTCTATTGAGCCTCAATTCTCTTATATGTATTCTCTTGAACTTCCAATACCAACTCGTGCCTAATCAAGGTTGCCTCAATTTCTTGCATATAATTCTTCACATACTCCTTGAATTCTTCCATTGATTTTTTTTAAGTAAGATTGATCTTTTATCCAATTTTTGTTGTTAATATTCATGTCAAGGTAAGTGGGACAATGCTGGAAGTTGTGATCATGCCAATGTAGTTAATAGGCTTTGTTCTTGAATGTGCGAAAGAGTTATTTGTATTACAACTAAAACTCGAATGTGCTCCCCTACACAATATGCACCAATTCGGTTTGTTATTGTTCATTACTATGAAATCTAAGTACCCCATATATAAAACAAAAATTAAAGTAAAAACAAAATATAAATAAAAAAAAAAGTTTATAAATCACTAGTTCTAAATCCGTTGAGCGCTTGGGCGTGCTTGAGTGGTCAGGTTTATGTGCTTTATCGCTTGGGCACCCATGAGCATGTAAGTTTTTGTATGACCGATGCCTGAGCACACGAGTTTCTTATGATACTACTCAAGTGCTTTAATGAGGTGCTCAAGCTTGCATGAGTGTCTGGCTGCCCTTTTTGATGAAAAAAAGGATCAATTTTCTTTAATTGCTCTTAAATACCTAAAAAACCAAAAAGGAAACAAAACACACACAAAATAAATAAAAAGTAATCTATTATAATATAAATCACATAAAATAATGGGATAATTTTAGTGTAAATTCAAGGCTTATCACTCATATTGGCTTGATCTAACCTAGATAAGTCACAAAACAATCAAGCTCCACAATGTTGCAAAATGCAACCCGGTCGAGTAGGCTTCTGACATTTTAGGTGGGCTCAGATGTCATGGATAGGCTAGTTTGAACTTCCATGGGATGGTGATGGTGGAGGCATCAAAACCTCCCTTTGGAGTGGTCTGTATCGAGCCAATTTGACTCATCCAATAGGCCATAGTGCCCTCTTGTGGAGTAAGGTCCCGATGATTGGCGCCACTAGACAAGGGGCTTCTGGTGCCCATCGAAGCACCTAATCTTGCTAAGCATTTTGGTATGTTGATTGATCCTTAAGATTTCTAATGTGGATGGGATTTTGTAGCAAAAGTTCACCCTAATTCGATGGGTGCACAAAGACAATGCACAGTCACTAGTCAGGCTCAACCATGACCCGCACCATTTGACGAAAGGAATATTACCCAAGTATTCTGAATCTGTTAGGTTTCTATCGACCCTTGCATCAGCCTATAATGGAAATAGATTATTCCAAAAATATTCTATTCCATATAAGCGGTGCAATTAATTAAATAAAATTAGAACATTAAGAAATTAATACATAATGTACCAATGAAATAATTTGAGAAATATAAATTCAAAATATATGAAATTATATATCATTTAGATTATAATAATATGAGGAATATTATATTGAAGTAAAAACCAAGATTTAATAAATAATTTTACTAATCATCCCTGATTATGATTAATCTTGACTAAGGCCTATTATGATTAATAAAGACCCAAACTTATGTTTAAGGTGTCATTAGATGTAACAACTCAAATGTTGTTACCTAAGATAGGGTAGTTCAAATAGCTTAAAAATCTCACCATCAGACTCCAAATATCATTTGGAGAAAATCCTAAAATTTTGAGTCAATTTGGAGACCATTTGAATTAGTTGATTATTTTGATGTATTTAATTAATTTGAAAATCAAAAAATTAAATTGATCTCCAATCAAAAATTTGATTGCATTTTTTTAGTTCCTCACCCTTAAATTAGCTAGGGGTGAATTTTTGGAAATTTTTAGAGCTCATCTAGTTATTTAATTTTGATTAATTAAAAATATATTAATTAATATTAAATAAAATTATTTAAGTTTTATATTTCGGCTAACGACATCCGCCCTCTATTTGGATCTAAATGGCAGGATAAATCATCACCATCCATTGGGTAACAGAGGTCAATCAGATGGCTAGAAGTGAATGGGGTACTGTACTACTGTACCTCTTCATCCAATGTGGCCATGATCAGCTTTGCAGCGGGCGGTCGTACCCCATGACCATCCTCACTACCTTCCTGCACCATTTTTTCCAGCATGATCCCTCCATTCTCCTTACCTATTCAAACTCAATCATCTAGGAGAAATTGGCGAAGCATCGAGCAACTTTAGGCGGTGAATTTGACTGGCAAAGAGAACAAGTGACTGACCCCAAGTACCTCGTTCTCGAGCTCCATTTCTCCTCCATCAATTTCATTTCTAAATTTTATTGCATATGTGATTATATTTAGGAGCCAAATGGGCTCAATAGGGTCACCTTGGTTTGCTAATATTCGAGTTGCTATAGTAATGCACAGTAAGTCGAACCCTAGTCCAACCGCGGCAGTTCGTGCAATCTCCACCTTTAACTTAATGTTCCTTGGGTCCGCTTTGACCCATGGAACTCAACAGAGCTAAGATCAGACCTAAAGGTTTACTGTGGAGGGAATATTCTCCCTCCATAGTAAACCCTAGTTCAGGGATATTTAACCTCATTGTTTGGTCGATAGTATCGATATCGATTAGAAATCTTGTGTGTAGGCCTTATTGAGGCATCATTATGATATATGCTTCACATTTTATAGTGAACTAAACATAGAAAATTTTGATGCCCTAAGTCCTTCCCATCCCAGATTGCGAGCGGGGAAGATGCATAGTGTCGGGCAGGCTAGTCCACGGCTCATGTGACACTGTGCAGTGGAATATTCAGCAAATATTCCTAGAATATTCACTGAATATGCTAAGACCCGTCTGGTCGCGCCAACCCGACCGGGCCCGAATTTAATTCCTTCATTTAAAAGGTAATATTTGCAATAATATTTCTTATTTAATAATCAATCTTTGAGAAATTAATACAAATTAAATTATTGAAATGTTTTGAGAAATTAAAGTCCAAATATAGCAAAATTATATACCAAATTAATTAAAAAAATGTGTAGAAAAATAATATGAAGTTTAATTTCAATTTTGATTATTGATTTTACTAATCACTTCCTCATTATAGTTAAGTGTGTTTAAGACCTAATTAAGTCATTTGACGTCCAATTTGAACCTACTTATTATCATTTTAATCCTTGTACTATAAGAAATTCATATTTGCTGATTTGGAGAATTTGTATTATAAAAGCAAATTAAATTATTATCTTAATGTAAATTTGGGGTTTTTCCCATTTAGCCTCATTAAACACTAGGTCAACATAGATAAAACTAGATTATGACTCGGCTAAACCTTAGAGTATGGTTTTGATAGGAAAATACTTAGACAAATCTAGTCATAGTATAACTCTACAACACTTAGGTTTGAACCTCAACCTTTAGGACAGTGAAAGTGATGTGATTTAACTTAGTCAATAATTGTATTTAGCCATTAAGTGTTATGAATTGCTAGGATTCTTCAACCTATTTTAAGATTCATAGTTTGACAACATCGAGTGATTATGAGAACATACAATGGCAATATAAGAAATAGAAGATCACAAATAAACAAACACATAAGAACTTTATGTGGAAAATTCAAAACCTAGGAAAACTCACAGCCACACAACTAAGAAGATCCACTATAAAGATTACATGTTGTTACAAAGTACTGAAGAAGCCTTAACCTTGGAAGAAAAAAAAAGTGTTCCCCACTTCTTATATTCCCTTTCCTTGGTTCTCAACTCAAACCGTAGATGCCACAAGATTTCTCCTCCCAAAATCTCTCCTTATCTTCCTTTTGGCCTTAAGAAAACATTCCATAATGTTCCCTTAAATAATTGGCTTCATTTGGACCCCAAATGGTTCAAAATTCCCTTAAAAACATGTAGGGTAGCGCCTAAATCCGAAGCAAAAACCTGGTGGGTGCTACAGTGTGTCGTAGCGCCCCAATCTTGGGCTACAAGGTGCTAGGACATGCTATGGCACCCAAGCTAATATTGTAGGGTTCAAGAGCATGCCACAATGCCCACACGGCGTGCCATAAGGATCTATAACAGTAGTCCCTCAGCAGCAAATCCTGCAGGGTGCACTGGGGTGCGCTGCAGCACTTGAAGTTCCCCCAACTTGTCCTCAAATATCTTGAGACCTCTCGGAAGCCCACCAGAATTCCATTGGCACCTCCATAATGATCTAAATGGTATCCACATTCTAATAATATCTCACTTGGAGATTTATTTCCCACTTGGAGAATGATTTGGATCAATACATCTTCATTTATGAAATCCTCTCTTTTCCCATCATAGCTTCAATTACTAAGGTCATGCTATGGCACACCCCACCTTGAACATGCTTCAAGGCCAACTAAAGCTGCTCCTTGCTTCAATTTTTATGACTCTAAGTTGTTTACTTCTGTTGAAAAGTTAACCTTCTTCTCATTCTTTGTTTCTGCTCTTGTAATAAAGTTTGGCCCTTTATTGATCAAGAAGTGACCCTTCCAAATTGCTCTGAGCTATAACTAGAGAACCTTTCATCACCATTCATTGACCTTTCTTGAAGAATGTTGCATAACTATCATAGGCTAACTGACCAACCGAAACATTGTTTTCTTAGACACAAAATGTGTCTCACATCCTCCAGTCTCCATACAAATCCACTAGGTAACCTTATGTTTACATTGCCTTTACCTGTAACATTATATGCCTTATCATTATCTAGGTAAACCTTCCCTATATATCCTTAAGTGTAATTACAGAAATCACCTTTGCTTGGCGTTGCATGAAAGAGGCTCCTGAATCCACAAACCGTGATTTAGCACTCACTAGAGACAAGACCAGCGAGTCTTGACCACCTTCTTCTAAGATGTTCATAAAATCTCCCTTAACTTGGTTTCCATCATCTTTTCTCCTCAAAGCTGGGTAGTCCATCTTTAAGTGTCCTTTCTTTCTACAACTCTAGCATTCTACTTTCTCTTTTTCTAGATTCATCTTTTGTCACCTTCTACTTTCAACACTTAGGGTTGTGGTTGAAGCCTCACCACTTGCCCTCCTCCAACCTTCCTCATTCAGCACAAGCCCTACGGCATCATCGAAGCATAGCTTCACATTTCTTGATGAGATACTTATTGCTATAACTAATCTATCCCAGTTGTCTAACAATGAGGATAAAAATAACAAAGCTGTCACATTGTCCTCAAAATTGATTTCGATCGAGCTTAACTGGTTGGTTATGGTGTTGAAATCATTCAGATGTTCAATTGCCAAACCACCTTCTAGCATCTTTATATTAAATAGCCTCTTCATCAAGAAAACCTTATTAGAAGTCAAAGGCTTTTCATACATCTTTATCAGGGCTGCCATAAGACCGGTTCTTGTCTTTTCGTTCATGATGTTGAAAGTAACCGAAGTAGATAAATACATGCGTATCAAACCTATGCTATTTTGTCAACAACATGCCAACCTTCATCACTTATAGTCTCTGGTTTCTTGTATATTCCTCCTATTAGCAAATACATTTCCTTCTGACATAATAAGTCTTCAACTTGCATCTTCCAAAAAGCAAAGTTCATCCCTTGAACTTCGCCACCTTGTATCTCATCTCATCACCCATTGCTCCCACTGAAACTGATAAATCTTAGAACCTTGCTCTAATTTCACTTGTTATAAATTGTTAGGATTCTTCAACTAATTTTAGGTTTCATAGTTTGAACAACACCAAGCGATTATGAGAACATACAATAGCAAAATAGAAAACATAAGATCACTAGCAAATGAGCACATAAGAACTTTACGTGGTAAACCCAAAACATGGGAAAAACCATGACCATGCAACCAAAAAGATTCACTATAAAGATTACTGGTTTTGATAGAGTACTTGAAAATCCCTAACCCTTGGAAGAAGAAGAAGTTCTCCCCACTTCTTCTATGTCCTTCCCTTGGCTCTCAGCTCAAACCCTAGCTATCATAAGATTTCTTCTCCCAAAATCTCTCATAACTTCTTTTTGTCCTTAATAAAACCTTCCATAATTTTCTCTTATATACTTAAGCTTCATTTGGACCCCAAATGGTCCAAAATGCCTCCCAAAAAAATTAGGGTAGCACTTATTCCGAAGCAGGAACCCAACAGATGCTACGGAGCATCGTAACGCCTCAATCTCAGGCTATGAGATGACAGGGTAAGCTATGGTGACTAAGTTTGTACCACGGAAAGCCAGAGTGTGCCACAACATGCTACTATGGAAGCCCCACAACTATAAATTCTACAAGGGGTGCACTGCTGCTCCTGAACTTTCCCCAACTTGTCCCCAAACATCTCAGGACCTTCCAGAAGCCCATCGAAGCTCCATTGGCACCTCCATGATGATTTTAATGGTCTCCACATGCCAACATTAAGTATAAGTAGAGTGGCTAGTGTTGCATGCCCAAGTCCCATTAGTTCTAAGTCAATCTTAAGGAAGCCTTAAGAGATTATGTCAAACCTAGTCTAATATCTTTCCTTCCCTAAATTTAGGATTGATTTAACCTAATTTAGTACATTATTAGGTGAATGTTAGTAATTATAGTGAAATCATTAGTATTCTAATTTACTTACTTAACTTTAAATTCCAATTAAAAGAATAGGGCTTAGTAAAGCAATATTTATAAATTCCCCACCTTTAGAACCCTTAATGGAATTTTAGTAGGTAGTAAGTAGATTTAGCTATAGAGTCTAAGAGAACTTAACCCTAGTGATCCTTTAATATTCAAATTAATAGAGCCTATAATGAACCTTATAGAATAAAAATCATAGTATTAGTCTAAAATTAGTAGCTTAGGAAAGAGAGCCTAGTAGTTTGAAGTCATTTGGTGTAGGATAGGTGTAGTGAAACTTTATTATTTTCTTTACTTAAACTATAATTTCAAATTATTATTTTTCAACAATATATATATATATATACATTTATATTTATTTATTTATATTCAATTAACATAGAGATTGATAATATCTAAGTCAATTGGGGGCTTGATTAGCCCCAATCATTAAGGTAGATAACTTAATTAAATAATAATGGATATCACATGGTTTTTAATTAATCTTGAAATCATTGAATGTTGCATCCCATTGAGACTAAAACCTTGAGCATTCATTATGACAATGTGCATAACTAAAACATTAAAATACTATATATAAGGGTTTCATGTGATGAATATTTGAGCTAGGGCAGGTTACTGAGTGATATGGAGACCACACATATCCTCAAGGGGGAGTGTGTGTGTGTTTTGGGAGACCCCACTACTTTTGGTTAAATAGACGTGCTTAACTCTTCATTTATTTTGTAATGTGCCCACATAATAAAACTAAAATAAGATAAATAACTTTAAAAAAATACATTTCTCATATTTTTATTGATTGTGAATGATTTACCACAGTCTTATGACTATATTTTACTCAGTCTTTGTAACAACCCTAGTTATTACCTAAGTTAAATTTGGATTAATTAAGCCAAACCAAGCTTTGATTTTGATTCCATTGGACTCATTGGGCCATTTAAACCTAACCCTAGAAGTTTGGAATCAATCAGAGTTAAAATGAGAAATTTAGTATTTTTGGCTATTTTAAGCCCTAGAAAATACCTAAATTAAATTGATCTCCAAATCCATATTTGATTTTATTTTTGAATTCCTCACCCCCAAATTAGCCAAGGGAGAATTTTTGGGAATTTTTGGAGCATATTTAGTCCTAAATTGGGTTTAGAACATTTAAGAATAATTATATATTATTTAATTGGTTTTATTTTTATTAAATTATTTTTTTATTATTAATTAAATCGGCAGGATTTGCTATCGGGACCGCGGCAGATCCGCTGCGGGGTCCCGACAGCGGTGCGCCGTGTTAAGCCAGTAGAATGTCTAACACGCATCTCAGCGGGTAATCCAAAGGCCTGCACCACTCTGTCCCGTGATCTAATCTCTGACGCTTGATCGGCATATTATATCCCATGTTCAGGATTCGATCCACATTTCCCTTAATCAGTATCCATATCAGGCCGCCCGTCTCCAACGTCTACGCCATCAGACGGCTACCAAGCACCCCGCCCTGTTCACCATTGTCCCGAAGAGATCCCCGACCTGACAGCAAAAATTTGCTCATACCATCCACATCGACCCTGTCTCCCACTCCCTCTGCCATGTCCTCCAGACTGTTAAGATCTTTCCGATTCTAGTAGGACGAAGCTCGGCGGGTCACAAGGCCCTGCTAGCCCCAATTGTGGAGGTCCGTGGATTCGCCCCTGTCCGAGCCTACGATATGGCCTCTAGCCATGGTGTCCACCCCTGGACCTCCCACTCGCCTATATAAACCCTCAGCGCATCTCAGTGAACCCCTTTTGCTCACTGAGACCCACAAATTCTCCTAGATGGAGTTTCGGAGCTCTATGCAATCTCGGCGTCTGAACTGTTGCGTACAGCTGATAGAGGGCGAGGTCTGGAGTTCAGACCCCCTTGTCGAGCTCCTGCAAGTCTCTGGTGCGATCTAGGCTATCAGCATTACCTCCATCACAGCAGCTCTTCAAACTAAGGTACAGCCTATTTTCCCCTTCTCTTTGTCGTGCTGGTTTCAGCTCGACTCGCTTCCTCTCTGGCCTAGATGTTGCATTAGGACCCCTCCTTAGTTCCCAGTAGACGTTTAGGTCTTCTGGTGAGGCCTAGCAGTGGGCCAGATGGCATAATCGCCGTTTTATAGTGCACTGCCAGTCGAGCCATTTCAGTAAAATATGGCTTACCTTAAGGCAGTTAATCGTAGGATAGATGCTAGAAGCTGTCGGTGATAATTGTCGAACCATATCGAGGGATGGGTTCAATCAGATCATTCAATTCGACTGGAATCGATTGATTTAGTCGCAGTTCTCATCTACAATCTACCCCGAGTAGCACCCCACTGATCCAGACCATCCCAGGACCCCTCTACTCACTCTATCGCTTCCTCTTAGGTCCCAGAATGTGTAGGGATCGAGACGACTACAATTTGTGGCCGCTATGAGGAGAATTCACTCCTCACAGGTGCGCCTGAGGAAGAGCCTCGGCCGAGTAGCACTCCATCGATCCGGCGCCTCCCAGCTAGGGCTTCGGGCATCGAGTATCGGCGAAAGGAAGGAGACGAAGTCACGGGTCGGGCCGACCCGTGACCCACGCATTTTGGAATCGGGTCGACAGTTAATAAAAAGAATTTTAGAATTAAAATCCTTAAGGAAATGAATTCATAAATCAGTTCCTATAGTTTTAATTTAAATAAAAATACAGAATAAATTATTTAAATAACTTTGGCTATACTGATCCAAATGGTATGATTCAATATACCATTTAAATCAGAAAAATGCAAGGAATCTAATTATCAAATAAAATCACAAATCCAATGATCAGATTTAAAATAAATCCCTAATCCTTTTCTATTTTTAATTAAATTATAATAAATTCAATTAATAATCAAATTAAGTGATTAAGGGCTCTGATTGCTCATTATACCTTAAGGAACAATTGTAGAACCTTGAACCTAATTTTGGACATTTAATTTTCTTAATCACTCCTTAATCACCCTAATTAAGGATTAGTGAATTTAATCCCCATTAAGCCTCTGATTTTGGCAAGTATTGTTCCTAATGCAAACTGAAGTATAGTAAAGCCTATGGGTAAGATTGGATTGCCCTAAGATGCCCTAATTTCACTAGTCACCCTAATTAGCTTAAATAGTTAATTAGTGCAAATTAGTTTAATTAAGGGGTCAAAACTTAAGATAAGTGTATTTCCTACTTTAGTAATCAAGATGAAACACATTAAAACAGACTAGAAGTGAATTGGATAACTAAACCCTAAAATCCTAACTTTTGCCCTAAGTGGGGTATCCTGGTCATTTTGACCAAAATGTGCTTAAGTGCCTTTAACCTTAGAAAAATTCAGTAAATTATCATTAATTAGAGCATTGGCATCTCTCTGATTTTTTGATTTAAAGGCATTCATAATTGAGTTAAGGAAATCTGTATTAGCCTTAAGTAAGGATATTTAAAACTTGGGTGATCTTAAAGATGTCACCTTGCCTCAATAATCAAACCTAATAATGCTAAATGATGAACCTCCACTTAATAAGTTCAATTTAGTTAAATTATAAACTTAAAGAAAAACAAAGTGAAACCCCTAAGTTAAGAATCTAGCTTAAAGCCTAAAGTGATCAAATATCAGATCCTTAAATCTTAGAACTTAGACTTAGATCTTCAATTTGAATCAAACTATCTCCAATTAAAATTCTTTAAATGATTCATTGACTAACCATTTTGAAGCCTTCCATATGGGTTAGGATTGATTCAATCAATAGGTTAATGAAATTATCCTAAAGATTGAACATATATCTTAGATTTTCCATTTCTTAATTAATTACTTTTGTCTTATAATCAATAGAGTAACCATTCCCTAAGTTCTTAGCTCTGGAATCCTTCAGCTTATAAGCTTCCTCACCTTTAGGTTGGGTATTAAAAATGAACCCTAGATCCTAGTTAGGATACCACCTTGGATTCAGGACTTGAACACCAAAGTGGGGTTTAAGTCCAGAATCCTTAAATCTTGATTTATTTAATCAAGAATTAGGGAAGAAAGTAAAATATTAATAAATTAGGTCATTGATTTATTCATTTAAACCATATAGTGATCACATGATTCTGGATTAGAACTTGTTAAGTTTTAATATTAATCTTAAGGTCGTGAATCTGAGTTATACTCGGTAGCTGGATATTGGAGATCCTAAACTTGTATATTCTCAGAATAGTTAGATTGGGTAATTAGACAACCACAGATATCACATAAGTCTAGATTGAGTATCTTACTTACTTTGACTAGATTTGCTTGGCATACCTTGGATACTGAGCCTTAGTCCTTAAGCATAATAGGAGAACTTTGGATATGGAGGATACATCCTAAGTTAGTAATTGAATTGCATATCATTCCGTTCTTGCCTTGCTTGCAGTTGGTGGAATATGTCCTAGCATAGTATGCCTCTTCAGTAATAGTATTGTGTAGAATTGACCCAGGCCTAGAGGATTAGGATGGCCTATTGGCTGGGTATTGATTGATATTTCAGTATTGGGGCCCTGTATGGCCTATTGGCTGGTATGGCAGTACTATGTCTTAGGCTTATTGCTACTTTAGCTGATTATTCAGAATTATTTCCTATTTTGCTTTGCCAGATGCTTTAGTGGCCTTACTTTTAGTACTTGCTCATTTTGCCATGTGTCTCAATTGCTTTGCATTATATTACTTGCCTTGCTTTTGCCACACTTCTCAGTGGCTTTACTTTACATAGATTGCTTTGCTTTTTCCACATGTCTCAGTGGCCTTTTCTTTTCTTTTCTTTTTCTTAATTAGCATGTTGTATGTACACTCATATGGTTTACTTATATATATGGGCGTGTTTAGGATGCTAGAATTGCATGTTTTTAGTACTTGTGTTTCCTTTATATACCCAGCATATGTTAATATAATCATAAGCATGTTAGGCTCAGATTGTACTGTAGTTGCTATTTCTATTAGCTTTTAGCATCACCTTGTTTATTTTGCATTGTATGTTACTTTTCATACTAGTTGTTGGCTATAAATAGATAGTTTATAGTTACCCATTTCTCTCATAGCTTGTTGCACCCATTATTGCCTACATGTTTAGATAATTTAAATGTAATATATCTTTAAAATATTTGGTTCATTAAACTAGCCTAAAATGTACTTAGACAATTATCTAACTGTAATCTTTTTGTTTTGTTGGCTGGGGCCCTCGTATTTGTGATACTGACAAATGCCAGATTCAGACTTGTTCATGGGCAGTGTCGCGGAGGAGGAGCCGGTTCAGGAGGAGGATCGTGCTGCTGCTGTTTAAATGGATCTTACATTTTATTTTAGTGAGATTGGGAGACATTTTCTTTCTTTTTACAATTCAGTTCGTAATAATTAATTCTGGATATATTTCATTTCTGCATTGTAATAAGTTACTATATTGCTTTTCCCTCTTTCAACTATGTATGCTTGTGGATGTTACCTTACTGTTTGTTGCTTCTGCCACTTTGATACTTTTATATTGATGAATGCTATAGTACTTGGTGACAAGTCCTTGGCTTAAGGCAGGTTGGATTTACCTAACTTTACTTAAATTAGGGATTTGCCACAGTTGGAGCACCGTACTTCCTTATTGTCAGTACGGGGGCCCCACAGTTGGTATCAGAGAGCACCATAAGGTGTCAGAATGGGATCTATGATTCCCTTCTACCTAATGGACCATTCTTCTAAAGTACAAACATCAATATATGTAACATCTATAACATAGTAGTATCAATAACTCTATGTAAAATGTAGAAGGAGAATACTCCCATCCTAATAATCTAGTCATCTTGAGTCTAACAAAAATTTAATAAAATTTTGTCCTCATAGTCAAATGAATTATGGCGAGTCTATTATAGACTATTATCTGCATGCTTTCAAGACAGTTTGGAGCTGTAGCTTTAAGTGGAGGCAGGAAAGAAACTGGCAGATTGAAAGAGTTTCTACAAAGGGGATCTTGGTTCTGGAGAAGCTTCTATAGCAAGATGTATATCGAGGGCTCAACTTTCCCATATACGCATAAGAATGGTTGAGCCTAGTGGAGTCCATTCTGATACACATAGAGTGTCCTGAGTCACTTTATGTAGATATTGTGACAGACCTGATGTTGGATTACGCCAGAGTTTGGTGGTATGAGACCATGGCGAGGCTCGAGAAGAAGCGTAACAGGAAGCATTGGGAAGTCACTTTTGAGGACTTTTGTGTAGCCTTTAGGGCAGAGTATATTGATAATGTTTGAGTGATAGTTAGGATAATTATTATCTCATTCTCAAGCAACCCTATTAGATTTACAGTTTTGACATTGTA
This sequence comes from Gastrodia elata, assembly GCA_016760335.1. NCBI lineage: Eukaryota > Viridiplantae > Streptophyta > Magnoliopsida > Asparagales > Orchidaceae > Gastrodia > Gastrodia elata. The sequence continues at coordinate 31,292,886 of CM028678.1, read as the reverse complement.
ATCCCTTATTTCTATAATTAATGAAAGATTTTGATTTCTCTTAGAGTAAATTCTGAGTTTGCCTTTTTTTTTTTTTTTAAAATTAAACTAGAATGGATTCCGGATCACCACCTACCATTACTCCTATCAAGAACACTGTTGCCTCTAGTAGTTCTAACGATGAGGTGGCTCATCTGCGAGCCATGGTGGTGACTCTGTTAGAAAATCAAGCTCAATAGGCGATCATCATACAGAAACTACTAAATCATCATGCAATTCCAGTCACTGTTGCTGCTCCAACAGTCCATGCTCCACAAGCTACTTCTTCTTCACATCACCAGACAGATAATCTCCTTCACGATTTCCTGAGGTTAAGGCCTCCAACCTTTGGTGGGAATCTATAACCAATGGATACAGCCGATTGGCTGAAGGCTGTGGAAAAAGATCTGATTAGTCTGAAGATTCCGAACTCTGAAGCCATCCGTCTCACCACCCATCTGTTCCACACCAAGGCATAATATTGGTGGGAAGAAGTCAGAAACACCCAGTTCATCGATTATGAATTAGACGACATTCCCTGGGATGCATTTGTTGAAGCCTTCAAGGCTGAATTCATTCCCCCATCTGCACAAAATATTATTGCTGACACGATCTTAAGGTTGACTCAAGGGAGTCGTTCAGTTGCTGAATACGAAAGGGAGTTTTGTAGATTGATTCACTTTGCACCAGAAGTCACTCAATCTGAATTAGCTAAGTGCCACCTCTTTCTTTGTGGACTTCAAAATTCGCTGAAAAATCAGATAGTACCCCTCTGCTTAACTAGCTTCTTCAAGTTGGTGGAAATAGATAAAGTAATCGAGCACCACTAGTCTGAGGATAATCTCAAGTGGCAGGCACAAACAACCTAGAACCCACAGGATGCCTTCAAGAGCCACAAGACTAATCCTACAAAGGTATACCAGCTAGAAGCTGCACCAACCTCAGAACCCGGTTCAAAGCTGTGATAGGCCACATCCCTACGGCAAGTGTTACCACAATGGCCAAAGGTGTTTCAATTATGGGCGTACAAGTCACAGGTTCTACCAGTGCGACCACACGAAAATAATAGATGGAGTTCCAATGAAGCCCCATCAAAAGAAGCAAGTATTTAGGGCAACTCCACTGAATCGGAGAGAACCAAATCTGGCTATAATGCCAGCCCCTGCTTCTAAAGTTACTCACACGCAGCCACCAGCTCCTAATTCTCAGAACTATCAATGACTGCAGACTAACAATCGTCCTGCTGGTCCTGCATGAGTATATTCCTTAACTCCTATTGAAGCCGCAGAAGATAACAATGTGGTTTCAGGTACACATTTCTGAACTTTTCCTATGATAATTGCAATGCTATACTCTCACTCCTTGCAAATCATTAATGTAATTCGTATGAACTAGGCACACTTTATTTCAATAACCAACCTTATAATGTATTATTCGATACCGGTGCTAGTCACTTATTTATCTCCGAATGATTTTCCAATAACCTTAAACTTCACGCCTGCAACTTAGCACAAACATTGAGTATTGGGCTTCCATCTGGAACCCAACTGAGTTCCCATAAGTTCTGTAATATCAAAGTTCCGATAAATGACCAAGAATTTCAGGCCAAACTAATTGTCCTGCCAATAGCCAACTTTGATATCATCCTTGGTATGAATTGGATCAGTGACAATAATGTTGTGATAAACTATCATAAAAAGATAGTCACTCTCCATTCTCAGGGCAAGCCTGAAACATTTGTAGGAAAAACCTGCACGCAGTTATCCTTAATAAATGCCATTAAAGCCGAACAATTGATTGTTAAGGGTTGTAATGCTTACCTAGTTACCATGATGGGCAAAACAAAAGAGAGTATCTCTCTTTTGTTTTGTAAGGTAGTCAAAGAATTCACCGATGTATTCCCAGAATATTTCCCCAGAGTACCTCCCCTCAGAGAAGTAGAATTCTCTATTGAATTGATCCCGGGTACCCAGCCGATTTCCAAAGCACCTTATAGAATGGAACCTAAGGAGCTTCAAGAGCTCAATGAGCAATTGCAAGAGCTCTTGAGTAAAGGCTTCATCAGGCCAAGTATGTCTCCTTGGGGAGTGCTAGTTTTATTTGTGAAAAAGAAGGATGGATCTATGCATATGTGTATAGATTATCGTGAATTGAATAAGGTCACCGTAAAGAACAAATATCCCCTACCTAGAATTGATGATTTGTTCGACCAGTTATCCGGAGCCGTTATATTTTCCAAGATCGATTTAAGGTCTGGATACCATCAACTGCGAGTAAAGGAAGACGATGTAGGGAAGAATGCTTTCCGTACTCGTTATGACCACTTTGAGTTTTTGGTGATGTCATTCGGACTCACCAATGCATCGTCAATCTTTATGGATTTAATGCAACGAGTACTAAAACCATATTTGGACAAGTTTGTGATCATCTTCATTGATGATATCCTCATTTATTCCAAAACTCTAAGAGATCATGAAGAACATCTGAGGTTAGTGTTAGAAACTCTGCGCAAGCATCAATTGTATGCCAAGTTCTCCAAATGCGAGTTCTGGCTCAATTCCATTGCATTCTTGGGGCACGTAGTCGATGCTCAGGGTATTTGAGTAGATCAGAGTAAAGTGCGTGCTATTCAGGACTGGGCTCAACCTAAGTCTGTCACCGACATTAGAAGTTTCCTGGGATTAGCAGGATACTACAAAAGTTTAAGGCTTTTCCCAGATTGTTTCGCCATTGACTAAATTGACTCAAAAGGCCATTCCGTTCATTTGGAGTCCAGAATGCGAGGAAGCATTTCAAACTCTAAAAGATGCACTTTCTACCGCTCCAGTTCTTGTTCTACCAAAGGAAGGTTTGAATTACCAAGTATATACCGATGCTTCTGGAATCGGTCTAGGCTACGTATTAATGCAAGAGAGTAAGGTAATTGCTTACGCCTCTCGTCAGTTAAAACCCCACGAACAAAATTTTCCAGTGCATGATCTTGAACTTGCAGCCGTGATATTTGCCTTAAAAATATGGCGTCACTATCTATACGGAGTGCAGTGTTCAATTTTCACTGACCATCAAAGTTTGAAGTATATCTTTACCCAGAGAGAGTTGAATTGCCGTTAGAGGAGATGGTTGGAGCTCATCAACGATTATGACCTCAGTATCCAATATCATCCAGGAAAAGCGAACGTAGTGGCCGATGCTCTTAGTCGTCGTGCTACTTTAACCTCTATGATCGCATCCAGTTCCTTAGAACCTGAATTTTGTAAGCTCGAGATTTCTCCAGTCAGTGGCGATATGCTGAGTTCGCTATTAATAAATATTAATGTGGAACCCACTTTCCACCGAGATGTCTCTATCTCGCAAACCAAAGATGATGGGTATTAGAAATTCAAAGAAGATATTGAAGGTGGTCTTTGTCATGATCTGCAGTTGTAGAATGGTGTAATTTATCAAGGTAATCGATTGTGGATTCTTAAGTCCATGCATCAAGAAGTGTTAGTCGAAGGCCATAATTCTGGATACCATATTCATCCAGGCAGTACTAAGATGTACTAGGACCTGAAACAATCATTTTGGTGGCCTGGTATGAAGAAAGATGTAGCTGTAACAACCTAAGGTTGTTACCCAGCTTAATTTAAGTGTAATCATATCCTTATTACCATTCCATTAAGTTTATCTAGTCATTAGAACCAAACCCCGAAAGTTTAGAATAATTCGGAGACCAATCAATTAATTCGAAATATTTTAATATTTAATTAATTAGAAAATCAAGGTATTTATTTTGACATCGAAATCAAAATCCGACTTCATCGTTACGATCGTCACCCCCAAATTAGCTAGGGGTGATGTTTTGGACGCATTTGGAAGTCATCGAATTTTTGCGAATATTTTAATGAAATTAAATGCGTCGAAAAATAGGAAAATTAAATAATCGTTGGAATCAAATTTCGACTTCACCGTTGAATTCCTCACCCCCAAATTAGCTAGGGGTGAATTTTTGGAAATTTTTGGAGCACATTTCAAAAATCAAAATTTTTAAATAATTCTGGAAAATAAATGCGTAATTAAGCAATCTTTGAGTCCCCTATTTGCAATTTTCCTATTTTCTAATTTCCATTTATGATGGCTATCACCTCAGTCAGCGCCCCATACCCCCCTTGGCTACTACATGATGGTATCTCCCCCTAGGCCAATGATGGCCTAGTCCCCTACTCCCCTCCTCCTCACCTCCTTTAAGAAGGAGCTCAAACCCTTCATTCTCTCCATTTGCAAAATCTGAGACCTTACCTCATCCCTTCCCTTTTCCATTGATGATCTAGCATTAAAGAAGAAGGAGTTCAGCTCACCCTCTAAGGCATGGAGAAAGACAAAGGATCCTTCTTCCTCCTCTTGCAAAGAACTAAGGTACCCCTTTACCCATCTCTTTTGCCTTCTTCATATGGCTATAATGCTGGAATACATCTCTAGATATCCATGTTTAAGTATGGAAGCCATTAAGGCTCTTGAAAGCATTATAGAAAAATGCTCTGTTTTCTTGTATTCTGTATACCCTGTCATTTATCTGTATTTTTAGTATAGCTAGGATGCTCCGTTTATGCTGATTTTGATGTCGATGGAAAGGTATCAAAAATACCTTTCCATTAATATGTGGCACCGCTCATGGAACTCTCTTGATTGAGAGTAATTAAGCTCGAAAAATGGCCTACACGGGTTTCGCACCTAGCGAAATCACCGTCTGCTGCTACAGCGCGCTATAGCGCGCTGCAGCGGGTCGCAGCGGTTGGACACGGGCGTAAAACTTAGGAAAGATATATAAAAATGCATGTTGAACTAATTGAATAGTAAAAATTGCAAAATGGACCGCTACAGCGCGCTATAGCGCGCTGCAGCGTCCGGTAGCGGAAATTTCGTGGAAGAATAAAAATATTAATGAAAGTAATTGCACAGTAATTAGCAAAATGGGTCGCTACCACCATGCGCTGTAGCGAACCTTAGCGGGAATATTTCAGAACTTAGGAAATGTCAAAATAATTGAATTGAACAGTGTTTTTTTTTCAAAATGAACCGCTACAGCGCGCCCATAGCGCGCTGCAGCGGGTCACAGCGGATTTCAGCGGACCACAGCAGGCCGCAACACAACCCCGCGCGAAGAGCACTACCGCGCGAATTATGCTACAGTGCGCTACCGCGCGAATTGCGCTACAGCGTGCTGCAGCGCCAAAAAATTTGCAAAATTTCAGAAATTTTCAAAAATTTCCTGGATCTTGTAAAACTGCCCAGTCTTGACTGAAATGGCCAAAACTCAACTGTTTTGATATTTTAAGACCCCTAGGACCTTAGTGAGGTTGAGTTATACTAAATTTGAACATAGCATAAAATTATATATGAAAATTGAACATAGCATAAAATTGAACATAGCATAAAATTCTATATGAAAATTAAGTTTGAAAACCTTGCCATTTTAATAAGTGATCAAAACTTACCTTATCCCTAAAATGCATTATACAAATGGCTGGATACCTTAGAATTTTAGTGCCAAACAATAATCTAAAATAATATTTAGGTTTTGGAAACTTAGGAAATTAGAAAATTACCAATTTACCCTTAGAAATTCAAACGGCTATAATTAATTCGTTAGACCTCAGAATTTAGTGTTCTTGGACTCTATGGAATCCTTGAACAATAACCAATAGTAAACTATATAAAAAAGTAGGTTCCATTAAGTGTAAATTACAAAATTTCCCCTTAGGTCAATAAGCTTAGTTTGGACCTATAGAACTCATTTCTTACCCAAATTTAGTGTACCTACTGTTTATCTTCATGTTAGACAGTAAGGAATCATTTAACAGCAAGAAATCTCAATTTAGAGCATTAATTCAAAAGTTAACTTTTTGGACCCTTAGTTTGGGGCAAAATGACTCATTTTGCCCAAACTCTAGGTTAAGCGTCATTAACCTCTAGATTATGTTCTAAACTAATAAAATTAGTGTTGGAACTATATTATATTCATTTCAGTGAGAAAAATCATTTATTAGGTCAACTTAATAAAATCTCCTATAAATTTTATAAGTCTTTTCCTTAGGATCTCTTCACCTCATATTAAGATTATTCCTAAGTTTATGGTTAGATCATAAGTTAAATTTCATTTATTGGGTAAGTGGGTTATTCAATAAATGAATCCTTAGTTTATTTAGTTTCTAGACTTTTATAACTTATTTCGATTATTTGTCTTTCAACTTTAGATCTAGGATAAAGAGATTCATCCAATTAAGTTTGATTTGCTTAATAGGATATACCTTAATCAATATATCACTTTTAGACAGAAACCTAGATCTTATGTCTTAACCTTTTTGGATTATGTGATTAAGCCTAATCTCATGATGTTTAATCCATAATCTCTAGTTTAGTAATTTTGATTAGGTCCTAGTATAGGACGTCTAAAATCATTAATTAGGTCGTGATGATTTATTAGTTAACTCTTATAGTTGACTTTGATTAAGCATATTAGGACTTAGCTAGTCCTAGTATTTTGTAATCTATAAGGACGTACTTCTAATTTACACTCGATAGTAGAAATTGGAGATCCTAAACTTGTGTAACTTAGAATAGTTATAATGGTTTAAATTAGATAACAACAGTGTCATTATGTATAGAAGAGTCCCTTACTTACTTAATTTTTTTTGTTGCTATGCACCCCTTGTCTTTGTGCTTAATCCCTGGGACATATCATATAAGAGCAATTTGTGCATGAAATGAAAACTTAAAATAATTAGGATAACAGATACATTTGGGTTCAGTCTCTAGAAGGATTCTGGTACACATTTACCCTATTGGACGGGGTAAGGAGTAATAAGGAGGCTTAACATTACTCATTAAGGAGAGAGTGTTAAGTATGGAACTCGCGTAGTCTTGCAGATGTGCTTGACTCCTCAGCTATTTCTGAAACGTGTCCACAGAAACAAAGTAAAATAACTAAAAGAATCTGCATTTGTAATTATTGCCTCCTCAGTTCTACTGCTGGATTATGTCTGCCCTAGCCCTGAAAGGCTATGGGAATTTCTTTCTGCTCAAGCCCTGAAAGGCTTGGGGATTTCACCGGTCCGATGACCAACTTTCTAATATGGCAATCTTTACATACCTATTTCAGTTTTCAGCTTATTGTGTACTGTGTTCTGATGTATATTTCAGTCAGCTGTCTTCCTTTACTTACCTGCTTACTTGTACGTATTTATAGGATGCTAGACTTTACTGCTTACTATATGTACCATGTTCAGATTTCTGCCTTTAATTTGCATATGTCATATGATCATCAGCATGTCTTGGATTAGACTTTACTTTCTATACTTTTACTTACTGTACTATACATGTATATACGCCTATTTCTTTGCTCAGTAGTTGAGGTGTGCTTTTGCCTCATTTGTTGTTTAGTTATAGATGTTATATTTATAACTATTTCTGTTTCTTTGTACGCTTACTGCACCTATGCTTTTGAGTTTACCTTTGTTGTGCTTAAGTTAAAATGGTGACATTAATAACACATGTGAAATATTTAGCCTAAAATATACTTAGACAATTGTCTAACAAGATTTTCTTTTATTGGCTGGGGCCTTGATATTATGAAATCGATAATGTCAGATTCAGATAGGTTTGAGGAGCTAGTTGTTGAAGCAGAGGTGCCTTACTTAGAGGAGGAGCTTCAACCAGGAGAGCCGGATATTGTTTAGTTTCTTTTAGCCGCTTGTGAGGATGAGCGTTTTACCTTTCAGTCTTTTAAACTATTTAAATGTTGTAAAAATACAGGTACTGTGATTGTGATTTACTTTATACACCTTATTATTTTATGAGCTATTTTATTTTTATTTCCTATGAGATGCATGATGAATGGATGTACTATTTATTTTATTTAGCTTCTGCACTCTGTATGTATGTTAGATGTAGTGACTGATTCTCTTATTTATTATGTACACATCCTCCCCTTATTAGTGGATTGTGAATCTTACATAATCCAATGATAAGAGAAGGATTTGCACAAATGACCTCCGCTTCTTAGTCTAATGATTGTGGGTTTAGGGAGCGGGGTGCCACAGTAACTGACTTTGTAGCTAAATGTCATGCCTGTAATTTAGTAAAGGCCGAACACTAAAGACCTGGTGGTCTTCTGCACCCATTAGATATCCCTGAATGGAAATTGTTCGATATATCTATGGATTTTGTCATGGGATTGCCGCGTGCAAAATCAGGAGCCGGTGTGATCTAGGTGATAGTGGACTGCTTAACTAAATCAGCGCATTTTCTTCCCATCCGTCAAATTGATTCTGTAGAGAAGTTAGCAAAACTCTACATCAAAGAAATTGTCAGATTGCATGGGATTCTGAAGTCAATTGTATCTGATAGAGATAACAAATTTACTTCCAAGTTTTGGCAAGTTGTGCATCAAGATCTGGGTACTACTCTAGCCAGGAGTACAGCTTTTCATCCTCAAATGGATGGTCAGACTGAGAGGATAAATCAAGTTTTGGAAGATTTTCTTAGGCTCTGTATTCTTGATTTTGCTTGTTCCTGAGAAGATCATATCCCGTTAATGGAGTTTGCTTACAACAACAGTTTTCAAGCTAGTATTAAGATGGCTTCTTATGAAGCATTGTATGGTAGAAAATGTAGTACTCTGCTAGCTTGGTCAGAAACAGGAAGCGTTCAGCTCTTTGGTTTAGAATTAATTGAAAAAACTAGTAATAATATTAAATTAATTTAGTAGAGAATTTATTCAGCTCAAGATCATCAGAGCAAGTAACATGATTCTCATCACCGTCTCCTAGAATTCAATATGGGAGATTCTACTTATCTAAAGGTCAGTCCAATGAAAGGTATCTTTAGATTTAGAGTAGTTGGGAAACTTAGTCCCCGCTATGTTGGACCTTTCAAAGTGTTGGCCAAAATAGGATCATCCGCATACCGGTTTAGTCTTCCTGATGGCTTTGCAGCTGTTCATAATGTATTTCAAGTATCATCATTGAGAAGATGTCTCTGAGACCCTTCTCATCTCGTTCAACTTCCAGCAGTAGAGATTCAACCTGATCTTTTTTACGTTGAAGAACCTATCAGAATCTTAGCTCATGATCAGAAGCAGCTAAGGAATCGCTCAATTCCTATGGTCAAAATTCAGTGGAAGAATCGAACCTTGGAAGAATCTACTTGGGAGAAAGAGGTGGATATGCGCAAAAATATCCACACCTCTTTGTAAGACTAGGTATTGTTCTTCTCTTTCTCATCTATTGTAATTAGAGCTTGTTCTGTCCCAGTAGGATTTTCTTCACTTGAGTGATATCGGGGACGACATTGTTCTTAAGTGGGGGAGTCTATAACAACCCTAGTTATTACCTTAATTAAATATGGATTAATTAAGCTAAACCAAGCTTTGATTTTGATTCTATTGGACTCATTAGGCCATTTAAACCTAACTCTAGAAGTTTGGAATCACTCGAAATTAAAATGAGAAATTTGGTATTTTTGATTATTTTTAAGCCCTAGAAAATACCTAAATTAAATTGATCTCTAAATCCAAATCTAATTTTATTTTTGAATTCCCCACCCCCAAATTAGCCAAGGGGGAATTTTGAGAATTTTTTGAACTCATTTAGTCCTAAAATGGGTTTATAACAATTTAAGAATTCTTATATATTATTTAATTGGTTTTAGTTTTATTAAATTAATTTTTTTTTTAAAATTAATTAAATCGGTAGGATTTGCTATCGGGACCGCGACAGATCTGCTCCGAGGTCCCGACAGCGGCGCACCGTGTTAAGCCAGTAAGATGTCTAGCACGCATCTTAGCGCGTAATCCAAAGTCCCGCACCACTCCGTCCTGTGATCTATTCTCGGACGCTCGATCGGCATCTTATATCCGATGTTCAGGATTTGATCCGTGTTTTCGTTAATCAGTATCCACATCAGGCCGCTTATCTCTAATGTCTTCGCCATCAGACGGCTGCCAAGCACCCCGCCCTATTCACCATCGTCCTGAAGAGATCCCCGACCCGACAGTGAAAATTTGCTCGTACCATCCACGTCGATCCTGTCTCCCACTCCCTCTGCCACGTCCTCCCGATTGTTAAGATCTTCCCGGTTCTGGTAGGACGAAGCTCGACAGGTCATAAGGCCCTGCTAGCCCCAATGGTGGAGGTCCGTGGCTCTACCCCTGTTCGAGCCTACGCCATGGCCTCTAGCCATGGTGTCCACCCCTGGACCTCCCCCTCGCCTATAAAAACCCTCAGCGCGTCTCAGTGACCCCTTTTGCTCACTGAAACTCACAAATTCTCCCAGCTGGAGTTCCGGAGCTCTTGGCAATCCCGGCATCTGGACTACTACGTACAGCTGATAGAGGGCAAGGTCTGGAGTTCAGACCCCCTTGCCGAGCTCCTGCAAGCCTCTAGTGCGATATAGGCTATCGGCATTGCCTCCGTCATTGCAGCTCTTCAAACTAATGTACAGCCTATTTTTCCCTTCTCTCTGTCGAGCTGGTTTCAGCTCGACTCGCTTCCTCTCTGGCCTAGATGCTGCGTTAGGACCCCTCCTTAGTTCCCAACAGACGTTCAGGTCTTCTGGTGAGGCCTGGCAGTGGGCCAAATGGCATAATCACCGTCTGAGAGCGCTCTGCCTGTCGAGCCATTTCACTCAAATACGGCTTACCTCAAGGCAATTAATAGTGGGATAGATGCTAGAAGCTGTCGGTGATAATTGCCGAACCATATCGAGGGCTGGGTTCGATCAGATCAATCAATTCAACTAGAATCGATTGATTCAGCCGCAGTTCTCATCTACGATCTACCCCGAGTAGCACCCCACTGGTCCAGACCATCCCAGGACCCCTCTACTCACTCTATCGCTTCCTCTTAGGTCCCTGAACGTGTAGGGATCAAGACGGCCACAATTCGTGGCCGCTGTGAGGAGAATTCACTCCTCACAAGTGCACCTGAGGAAGAGCCTCGGCCGAGTAGCACTCCCGTGACCCACACGTTTTGGAATCAGGTCGACAGTTAATAAAAATAATTTTATAATTAAAACCCTTAAGGAAATTAATTCATAAATAAGTTCCTATAGTTTTAATTTAAATAAAAATACAGAATAAATTATTTAAATAACTTTGGCTATACTGATCCAAATGGTATGATCCAATATACCATTTGAATCAGAAAAATACAAGGAATCTAATTATAAAATAAAATCATAGATCCTATGATTGGATTTAAAATAAATCCCTAATCCTTTTTTATTTTTAATTAAATCATAATAAATTCAATTAATAATCAAATTAAGTGATTGAGGGCTATGATTGCTCATTATACCCTAAGGAATAATTGTAGACCCTTAAACCTAATTTTGGACATTTAATTTTCTTAATCACTCATTAATCACCCTAATTAAGGATTAGTGAATTTAATCCCCATTAAGCCTCTAATTTTGGCAAGTATTGTTCCTTATGCTAATTGAAGTATAGTAAAGCCTATGGGTAAGATTGATTGCCCTAAGATGCCCTAATTTTACTAGTCACCCTAATTGGCTTAAATAGGTGATTAGTGCAAATTAGTTTAATTAAGGGGTCAAAACATAAGATAAGTGTATTTCCTACTTATTAGTCAAGATGAAACACATTAAAATAGACTAGAAGTGAATTGGATAACTAAACCCTAAAATCCCAACTTTAGCCCCAAGAGAGGTATTTTGGTCATTTTGACCAAAATGTGCTAAGTGCCTTTAACCTTGGAAAAGTTCAATAAATTATCATTAATTAGAGCATTGGCATCTCTCTGATTTCTTAATTTAAAGGCATTCATAATTGAGTTAAGGAAATCTGCATTAGCTTTAAGTAATGATATTTAAAACTTGGGTGATCTTAAAGATGTCACCTTGCCTCAATAATCAAACCTAATAATGCTAAATGATGAACCTCCACTTAATAAGTTCAATTTAGTTAAATTATAAACTTAAATAAATACAAAGTGAAACCCCTAAGTTAAGAATCTAGCTTAAAGCCTAAAGTGATCAAATATCAGATCCTTAAATCTTAAAACTTAGACTTAGATCTTCAATTTGAATCAAATTATCTCCAATTGAAATTCTTTAACTGATTCATTGTCTAACTCTTTTGAAGCCTTCCATATGGGTTAGGATTGATTCAATCTATAGGTTAATGAAATTATCCTAAAGATTGAACATAGATCTTAGATTTTCCATTTCTTAATTGATTACTTTTATCTTATAATCAGTAGAGTAACCATTCCCTAAGTTCTTAGCTCTGGAATCCTTCAGCTTATAGGCTTACTCACCTTTAGGTTAGGTATTAAAAATGAACCCTAGATCCTAGTTAGGATACCACCTTGGATTCAGGACTTGAACACCAAAGTGGGGTTTAAGTCCAGAATCCTTAGATCTTAATTTATTCAATCAAGATTTGGGGAAGAAAGTAAAATATTAATAAATTAGGTCATTGATTTATTCATTTAAATTATATAGTCATCACATAATTTTGGATTAGAACTTGTTAAGTTCTAATATTAATCTTAAGGTTGTGAATCTGAGTTATACTCGATAGCTGGATATTGGAGATCCTAAACTTGTATATTCTCATAATAGTTAGATTGGGTAATTAGACAACCACAGATATCACATAAATCTAGATTGAGTATCTTGTTTGCTTTGACTAGATTTGCTTTGCATACCTTGGATATTGAGCCTTATTCCTTGAGCATAATAGGAAAACTTATTATATGGATGATACATCCTAAGTTAGTAATTGAATTGCATATTATTCAGTTCTTGCCTTGATTATAGTTAGTAGAATATATCCTAGCATAGTTTGCCTCTTCAGTAATAGTATTGTGTAGAATTGACCCAGGCCTAGAGGATTGGGATGGCCTATTGGCTGGGTGTTGATTGATATTTCAGTATTGGGGGCCCTGTATGGCCTATTGGCTGGTATGGCAGTACTATGTCTTAGGCTTATTGCTACTTTAGCTGGATTGTTCAGTATTGTTTCCTATTTTGCTTTGCCACATGCTTCAGTGGCCTTACTTTCAGTACTTGCTCATTTTGCCACGTGTCTTAATGGATTTGCATTATATTACTTGCCTTTCTTTTGTCACATGTCTCAGTGGCTTTACTTTACATAAATTGCTTTACTTTTGCCACATGTCTCAGTGGCCTTTTCTTTTCTTTTCTTTTTCTTAATTAGCATGTTGTATGTACACTCATACGGTTTACTTATATATATGGGCATGATTAGGATGCTAGAATTGCATGTTTTCAGTACTTGTGTTTCCTTTATATACCCAATATGTGTTAATATAATCATAAGCAAGTTAGGTTCATATTGTACTGTAGTTGTTGTTTCTTTTAGCTTTTAGCCTCACCTTGTTTATTTTGCTTTGTGTGTTACTTTTCATACTAGTTATTCGTTATAAAAGGATAGTTTATAATTATCCATTTCTCTCATAGCTTGTTGCACCCATAATTGCCTGCATGTTTAGATAATTTAAATGTGATATCTTTAAAATATTCAGTTTATTAAAATAGCCCAAAATGTACTTAGACAATTATCTAACTGTAATATTTTTATTTTGTTGGCTGGGGCCCTGGCATTTGTGATACCGACAAATGTCAAATTCATACTTGTTCGTGGGCAGTGTCGCGGAGTAGGAGCCGGTTCAGGAGGAGGATCGTGCTGCTGCTGTTTAGATAGATCTTGCATTTTATTTCATTGAGATTGAGAGACATTTTCTTTCTCTTTACAATTCAGTTTGTAATAATTAATTTTGGATGTATTTCATTTCTGCATTGTGATAAGTTACTATATAGTTTTTCCCTCTTTCTACTATGTATGCTTGCGGATGTTACCTTACCGTTTGTTGCTTCCGCCACTTTGATACTTGTATATTGATGAATGCTATAGTACTTGGTGATAAGTCCTTGGCTTAAGGCAGGTTAGGTTTACCTAACCTTACTTAAGTTAGGGATTTGCCACAGTTGGAGCACCGTACTTCCTTGTTGTCAGTATGGGGGCCCCACAGTCTTTGAGACTGAACTTTACTTCCTCCTATTTTTGTACTATATTTTACTATTTTACTTTCAGCTTCTTTGCAGTGCATGTTTACTTCTTTGTAGTGTTATTTATCTTTCTTTTACTTCAGATAGTTTCGATAATGAATATTATTATATACATTGCAATTTTATTGCTTATATTCTTTATCTCAAAAGATTCTTGATCACGTAGTACTTAATAGTGAATTGGTTTTCTACTGATTAAGTATTAAGTACTATAGTAACTCCTAGTGTTGGGCTAGTATATACCTAACTTAACACCAGGGTGTTGTATTAGACTCCTTAGATACTAGGAATCATGTCTAAATAATAATTTAGAGAATTTGATGCCTAAATTCTTAAGTCAAATTTTTGGCACTTAAATAGTGATATTTTAATCCCAAGTTAAGAAAAATTTTCAAATCATAAGATTAGACCTCCACTCATCCTTAAAACCATCTAGATCAATCTCTTTAATAATTTGGAATTCTAGGGACTATCTAATCACAAGCTTAAGCAAACTGATGAGATTTGATCATATTCAAAATCTAAGCTTGAGAGTTTAAGTCTAAGTATCAAAATAAAAAGTTAAATTGATAGTTCAGCTTCTAAGCCAAAATTTAAGAATATAACTTTAGTATTTGAAGAAATATATCCTTAATGAAGAGCTATCTTAGATTAATAAGCAAACTTAATCAGTTATGATAGTCATAATATCAGGACAATCTAGTTTGATTAATTTAATAAGATAAACTTATAGATTTATCAAACTTTTAGGCTAAGACTATTTTAGGTCTTCACATCAAATTCAAATCAGTTGGTCTGAAAATGTACAAGATAGTATGATGAAGGATGATCTTTAGCATGTACATTTTTGGAGTAATTAAATCAGGATAGTTAGATAACAACAAATATCACACTATTGTAAATTATTTTAGAATAACCTTCTTATTGCTGCATTGCTTTAAGATAAAATCCATGTTATATAACACATGATTTGTGTATGAAATTAAAATTAGTAACTTAGAAAATTTTCAGCATACGTCATCAGGATAGATTGATCATGTATGCATTACGACCAATAGGTAGGATGTAAGGAGAAATAAAGATACTTACATGTACTCATTGAGGAGAGTTGTGCACGTTCAAGGAACCCATAATTTTAGTCTTGCATACATGCTTGACTCCTCAGCCGATTCTTTATGTATCTACAAAGTGAATTAGAATAAGATAAAATAAATTATTGTATATATATTATTGCTTATTTCAGTTTGGTTGTAGTTATTCGTAGCTAGTCAGATATATCTAACTAGTTCTAGTTCTTAGTTGCTAGTTAGACAGTACAGCTTTACTTTTCGTATTAATAGTTATTTATTCAATTTTCCAATCTTTAAATTTAGCATCATTAGCTGTAGCTATGCTTATTATTATCACTTGTTAGCATATTTATATTATCACTCATTTACAGTACATTCACTTCAATTTATTATATTTTATATGCCTAATCTTATATGCAGCTTGAGGCTAATGTGTTAAAGATTCTTAATTACCTAAGTTTTCTTGAGTTATAGCTTGGCAAGGTTATAACTTTCCTCTTTTTATTATATAATTTTATTGCACCCATTTGTTAACTGTGTAAATGTGATATTCTTAAATTTAAAAATAAAATTAGATAGCCTAAAATATACTTAGACAATTATCTAACACAAAGTTTTTTTTTGGACCAGGATTTGGCATGTGAAGCATATATGTCAGATCAAGAACTTTTTAAGGAGCCATCGAAAAGATGCATGTGCTTGAGAAGGAGCCATTGACCTAGCATTTTATTATAAGCTATTATATTTTCCTTAGTTAAAGAGAGACATTTTTTCCTTGCATTTTAATTCAATATATGGTCCTTACATATTTAAACTGCTTTAAAGTATTAATTCTAAGGTTAAAAATCAGATTATCATAATAAACTTGTTTAATTATAAAATAGTTTATGACTAAATATAAAATTGATCTATATTTACTATATATATATTATTGTGATTTTTAGTTTTTTTTTGTTTTATTACATAATAATTGTTTGACCCAATTCAACTATACTTTAATCTTTGAACATTAGTTTACAATTTGAAGTGTATTTTCTTTTGAAACTCATATACGACGAGATCAAGTCTGTAAATTGGGAGTAGAAGCTGTTTCCAACATCAGGAAATAACATAGTTAGTTCCTCAGTTGCTCAGTTTGGGAGTTTCTTAACACCTCTTGCGTCCTTTTTTATTGCCAGCCACCCTGTTCCACTCTCCTTCGGCTTAGGGTTTGGATTTAAGGTTTTGCGCGATTTGGCCATTTTCGGAATTGTTTGCTTTGCGTGGAGCCGTAATTGGAATAGCGGTTTAAGCATCTTGCGATTTTTTTTCTGCGACACCTCTTCCTCTTCACTTCGGCTTAGGTTTTCTATTTTATTATTCATCAAATCATTCAAAACCGGGGATTATATCATTTGGCTGTCCTTCCTAACTGGTAACACGTGTTCAATAAGGAATATATGTGCATACTTAACTAAGTTTAATATTTTATACTTAACTTAGTTGCTAACAGAATTATTCAGTTTACTTCTTAACTTTTAGGGCATCTATTGTGCTCACAATGCAGTCATTTAGAGTTTAGATTATGCATTATGGAAATACCAACGTTTTACTAAACTTGTACATTTATGTTTGGATGCATGCTTAGCCAGGTGTTGTTTGCAGTTTTTTTCGAATATCAGATCATTTATCTGCTATTTCAAAGGATCATACTGTTTATTGTTTGTTACAAACACCATAGATTTTTTTTCTAGTTTGTTCAGTTTTGATAAAATCCTGTATAGTTGATCTTGAAGTTTCAGTCATTCCATGTTGCCATTTAAATATGATGTTGTATTGGAACTTACTTTTAGTTCTTAATCCCAGCAAAATTTTTGTACACGAACATTGAATTTCAATGCATGAGTATACTCATCAATGAGAATGGTTTTTATGGGGATACAATAAAACTAAATACTACCTCTTATATTTGTTGTTCTTGAAGTTTGAAACTGAATTTAGTAAGATCAGGAAAAAAATCTCAATTTTTGTACATCTGATGGAAAATTTTTATTAGTTTAACTGTTAGGCACAAGTGGACATGCATGCAACTTTTGAGCCCACATTTGTAACATGTGGCTTAAACTTATAGGCGCATGGAGGTAAGCTTAAACGTTATCAAATGACTGATTGAAAAGCTATGTTATGAGCTCAGTTTGCTGTGAAATTTGGCATTGCATTGCAGACTTTATGGTTTTTTATGAAATCAAACTACACTTAATACTTTATTAACTTGTAATTCTTTTCCAGGGCCATTTCAGCCGAATCAATGTAGAAATCTATGCCTCTAGAAATTTTTTATCATTTTGATATCAGCTCTTTAGAACAATTACAGCATTGAGTGGTCTTCTCATCACAATGCCTATTACTTCCATTTGGTTTAGAAACTATCATCAGATAAGGAGCTACGTTGGGAGAAATTTTTGTTTCAGAATTCTTAAATCTCATGCTACATTCTTTTCTGAAAAACAGCTGCATTATAGGATGTGTAGTTTGCAGTCGTTAGCAGCAAAAATTCAACAATGCAGTCAGAGCTCAGGCAGCATTAATTCTTGTGATATTAAGAATGATAAAAAAAGGTGGTCAAATTTTCCCGACTGCAAGACTTCTCAGCTTTTCAGTAACCAGAAAATTTCAGGGGAAATGGTATCTAATAGACCTGCTACTCTTTTAGTATTAGATATAGAAACCACTCGTTTAAGTAGGAAAAAGGGGAGAATTATTGAAATTGCAATTCGAGACCTCAATGGGGGTAAGAACAGCACGTTTCAAACTCTTATCAATCCTAGATGTGCTATACTCAATACACGCATTCATGGCATTAGCTATTATATGGTTAACAAACCCGAAATCCCAAGGTAAGGCACTAAATTGCATGAATTATACATTTATTTTCTTCTGTGTTGTGGAGTTTTTCCAAACTAGTAAAACATTTTAGTTTTAGCATGGTCTCTGTATTGGGATGGAGATACAAATCTAAAATGAGCAGCTTCTTCAAGCTCCATGTTTCTGCTTATTATTGGAAAAGTTTATTTTTAAGATTCTTGAACAAAATTTTAGTAATATTTTTCTCACCAAAACTGCAACAATAAGCTTAAAGCTAAAGATATTGGAAAATATATTTCAACTAGAGCTTTTTCCTGAAAACTTTCATGTTAATATGTCTCTGTATTTTATTATAGTTTTAATTTTTCTACTTACATGATCATGTTTCTCATTTTATGGGAGGCACAATTTCTTAAAGAACTCATGTCACGAAAAGATTTGACAAAGTTTTTGTTGATTGTCAACTACTTAACACAATCCCTCTTCGTTTCTTCTCTAGAACATGGATCCTAGCAACAGAGGAGTTTCTATTACAGCTTTTTGGCTAAAATAGAATATATGGAGCTGTAATCTTGCGGACATTAATATTGAGGACCATGTGATCAAGAAGACCAAGAATTTCAAGTGCCTTGATTTAGTTATTCAAGATAGTGGTGAAATGGAAAGCAATGTGATTAATAGCACCCAAGCTAGTTTTATAAATTGGAGGAGCACTTTTAGAGTGTTGTGCAATTGAAAATTTCTCCTAAAAATTAAAGGAAAATTTAATAGAGCGGTTACATGATTGCTATATTGTATGGAGCTGAAGGTTGGCCACCAAAGATGAAATTTACTAATAAAATAAGTATTATAGTGATGAGAATGCTAAGGTGGATGAGTGGGGCTGTTCGAATGGGTAGAACTATAAATGAGTTCATTAAGATTTTGATTGTCATCTCAAATGGTTCGTACATATTAAGCATGTAGACCGTTCATTTGTTCTTTGTGCACATATATGCATGGTTAGGGATAATATCAAAATGAAAGAATGTTTGATTTATAAATAATATATTTAAACTCTTTCCTTTGTGAACTAGGTCAACCTTTAAGATAGAGAAGAACTGATTGTTCATGGATTAAAAAATAAACAAAATTGAATTCGTTCTCAACTAGTTAAGCCAGAGGATGATTGACATAAGTAGGAAAATCTATATTTTAAGACAAGCTAGGTATTGCGCATGGAGGTGGACAATCTACTTGATTCACACAATGATTCACATAGATATTATTATTGAGTGAGCCAAACTGAAACTCAAATTTAAGCTGGATATACAAATTGTCATACTTCAGTTCAATACAAAATATTTGTAGATGTGGGCTAAGCATTATTATTTCTGCACAACTTTCATTCTTAATTACATGATGTGCGACTGAATCCTTCTCACATGACTCAAGAACCAACTCTTGAAATTCAAGAGAAATTGAGATTAAGATGCAAGAACAATGGGTGAAAATATAAATAAGGGGGTGAGAATGGAGATGACTCCCCAAGGAAATGAAAGGGATGAGAGGGGGACAGATCGTGCATGTCATTTTCATTAACATGTATTTACCTTCATATAAACCAAGGGAATCAATATATAGACCCAATAGGATTCAAAATAATATTAAAATTTGGGACAACATGATGGCATACAAAACTATCCTACTGCAGCTCATTTAATCAATTATTGTTAGTTGTCATTTGAAGTTTCATTTACAGCGCACCTGCTAACTGAATATTATGCTTCATGTTTGGCACTACAGTTTTGATGAACTCGTTCCTATGCTAATGCACTATATAAATAGCCGTCGGAGGAATGGCAGACCTGTCCTGTGGGTCGCTCATTTTGGACGGACATTTGACTTTCCTTTTCTCATTTCGGAGTTTAAACGTTGCTCTGTGGAAATTCCTGATGATTGGCTCTTTCTGGATACTCGAAATCTTGCTAGCCAGCTGAGAAATCCAGACGGTATTAAAATTTCAATTTCCATCATGCCAATTCTGCCACAATTTCATAATTTTATCATGAAATTAAAATTTTAAATTATATGCAAATTGACCTGGCTTTTTGGATTACACACCATGAATTGCCATAATTTAGATGCAGCCTTTTTCAGCTCACTGAAAGTGAACATTCCATTGTTTTCATTATTTTTTTTCTGTCATAGGTTCAAATCTTAAATCCATCTCACTTGAGGCGCTCTGCAAACATTTCGGGATTTCTTTGGAGGGACCTGCGCATAGAGCAATGACTGATGTCAATGCGTTGGCGTCTGTTGTCCAGCGTATTACTTGCGAACTTAAAATAACAGTTCCCGAGCTCTTGCAAATAGCTTTACAGCCCTCCGACATTTCAAAATGATGTTGATCTTAAAACCTGCAGAATCTGCTATCATCTAACTTCTAGCTTTACTCCATTTTTTGCAAAGTTCCATGCTCAGAATTTCTGAACACAAATTATCTGTTGTGCCACTTCATTGTTTGGTCTCATAGAAAGGGATCATATACCAACCATATATGTAATTTAAAGATGTGCAGAAATTTACAGTTGGACTATAGTTTTGTTTCATAATAAATATTATGCACAGCTGTCTTCTGCTACTAGTGTATGCCTTGTGCTTTGATGTCTTTTTTAGTTTTATGACATTCCTATCTTGTAAATACTCTCCCTTTGAAATGTAATTGGGCTACAATTCTCTCTCAAATTGGTTAAAAAAAAAATAAAAAAAAAGTTGGAGTGTAAGGAGAAGAGGTAAAAGGAAGAAGGTGAGTTGGGTTCTATTTATAGAGAGAAAATAATTATTTTGCTTCTTTAAGTAGTAACTTAATGAGGAAGCAATATAAAATATTTTACTCAATGAAAAAATAATTGAAAATATTTTACTAAATGAAAAAGTAATTTAAAATGTTTTTTTAATGAAGAAATAACTTAAAATATTTTATTTAATAAGAAAATAATTTAAAATATTTTATTTAATTAAAAAGTAATTAAATTACTTGATGGGTAAATAATTTAATGAGGAAGTAATTTAAAATATATTACTTAATTAATTAGTAACTTAAGAAAGAAGTAATTTAAAATACTTCATTTATTGAGGAAGTGGCTTAAAATATTTAATAAATAATTTAATGAGGAAGTAATTTAAAATATTCTATTTAAATATAAGTAATTTAATAAGGAAGTAATTTGTAATATTTTATTTAATGAGGAAATAACTTAAAATATTTTATTTAATGAGTAAGTAATTTAATGAGGAAGTACCAAAACTTAACGAAATTTAACCAAAATGTGTATCTTGACTAGATGCACATACTAAAATTGTTTATTTTGGAATTTTATTTTATTATATATTAATTTTTGAAAATTAAAATTTTAAAAATTAATTATGATCAATCATGAGCACCAAATTTAATAAAAATTTTTATATAATTTTTTTGTATTATTCTTAATCTAATGATATCAAAATTACTGAATTTGAATTTGTATTTAATTTTTCTTAATTTTTTAAATTTAAAATATTTAGAAATTAATTTATTTATAAGTACATGCTATCTAGATTGCTCATAAAGTTAAGCATTATAATCACTAAAATATACTCTATCTAATAGCATATTTGGTTTGACGTAAGTTGGAAGTTGTCCGAGAACCTTATTTTGACGTAATTGAATTAAGTTTAGCTCCCCAAGTAACTTTGTAACTACATGGGTTGTTGGATACAGTAACCCTCTAAAACATCCCATACTTTCCGACCACTAATTTAGAAATCATACAACAATCTTGAACAGATTCAAACAAATTAAACATTGTAAAATCTGAACACAAGTTCAAGCTAAAGAGAGTTAAACAACAATACAACCTAAGCTCTCCCTCTTAAGTTCAGCTCAAACAAAGTGACACCACTGAAGACCGCACTCACATACAATCCTCCAAATAATCAGATTGGCAGGCACTACATTGGTCCCACGTACAATCCTCCAAACAATAAGCTTGATAGACACCATATTGGGTCCACATACAATATCCTGAATGATTATATTGGCAGACACCATATTAGGTCCACATACAATCTTCTGAAAAATCAAATGGGCGAATACCATATAGGATCCACATACAATATTATGTATATATGAGTATGTCAAACCAATCAAGTTGGCAGGCTCCATATCAAACCCACATACAACTTGTTGAATATCTGAATCCGTTCAAAAAATTAGATTGGCAGGCTCCATACAAAACCTGCATACAACTGACAGACTGTACTATACACGTTTGCGTTTGCACACAAGTGTCTGTGGTCTGAAGTAATAATTTGGAAGGTAAGTTTCGAGATTTATCGTCCTCAGGGAACGTTGTGTTTTGTTACAAAGGTATATCTATATTTAATAATGTTTAAACGGTATAATTTCAGTTTTGAGTTAGTTTTGTTAACAAAGCAATAATTTTGATTTAAGAATTGTTTAATTTAGAGAGGAGAGTTGGGTTTCCTCCATGTGAATTGATGGGGACTCATTTTGAATTACTTCTCAAGCACTTCTCATTCTTTCATGGTCATGCCAAATAATCAAGTGCACATTGCATTACTTAGCATTTTCCTCTAATTATTACAAGTTCAAATCTTGTGCATGAAATGAACACACTAGGGTTCAATTTCAACACAAAGATCCTCATGAGATTACACTTAGGGCATCTTAGTTTTCCTACATCTAGGTTGCAAAAATAACAATTTTAGTTAAATGTTCTCATGAGCATTGATTCCACTAATGAGCATCAGGCGTATCATGCGCAGTTCAGATAAAGAAATTGTTTCATTAGGCTCCATGGACTATGTTACATCATCCATGAACTCTCAATAAATCCTCTTCCTCCTTTCATGTATGCTGAGCAATGAAGCTCTGTTAGTGGGTCTTAGCTCACACGCTTTGACTTCTTAGTTGAGCTAAGAACATAGTACAATTAGGCTCATGAACTTCTCACATAGTTCTAAGCACTAATGCACGCATATCTAGCTCTAAACTAAGTAATGAACTATAGAGCACAAGATGTTAATTAAGGTGTTAATATTTATGATTACAATTACTTAACATATTTTTTATTTAGTCCACAGCATTATTTTATAGTGATCTCATTAAGTCATTCAACACAGATTTTTATTTCAATGCTTGAGGAAGTTCTCCAACATTCATTTAAGTCCCTTACATATCACAATAGATTCAGCCCAACCCTCCTCAAGGGGGTCTAGCCTTCCATTACAGCTGAGATAAAAAGAAAAATATATAAGGATGAAGACCCTTTCATAATCCACTAAAAATAAATCAAAAGCAAAATATAAAGTTAACTAGGAACAACCCTCATTGGGGTTCTTTGGATCTCTCCTCTTCTTCCTCTCTTCCTTTCCATTAGCTCCCTAGTGCAGCTTAACTTCGTTCTTCTCTAGCAATAGTCTCTTCAACCTCCCTTGGAGATGTGGCCTTCAAAAAGTTAGAATTTTTAAGTGAAAATTGGGAACCCTTGTCTTGTAACAAGAAGCTATATTTATAGAGGAGTCAATCTGCTCTCTTGCATTCAAAATTTGGCTTTTCCCTCCATATTTCTGTTGTCATGAGTGCACAACCTACTTGAAGCATGAAATGACATCTCCTTTTCCATTTTAAAATCTCATAATCATTTCAAAACTTTCATTTTTCTCTTTAAAAATATTATGTTGTAGAAGATATGGCAGCTGGGAGACAGCACTGGGAGACAGCAGCAGGCTAGGGGTCTTGTCTCAGCCACAATTAATGCCTTGAGAAGATAAAAGTTTGGCCTCCGCTGCAGCGCGCTGGAGCGATTCAAGTTTGTAATTTCATCCGCAGTTGCGTGCTGTAGCGTTTTTTTTCTCTCGAACTCGATTCGCGGTAGCGCGCTGTGGCGTGTTGTAGCGGTTTAAGTTTGAAAGCTTACTGGCTACAGTGTGCTGGAGCGATTCAAGTTTGAAAACTTACTCGCTGCGGCACGCCGCAGTGGTTCAAGTTCAAGAACTTACTCTCCGCGGCGCGCTGTAGCGGTTCAAGTTCGAGAACTTACCCACCGCGGTGCGCTGTAACGGCTCAAGTTCAAGAACTTACCCGCCGGGGCGTGTTGTAGCGATTCAAGTTCGAGAGCTTACCCGCAGCGGCGTGTTGTAACGGTTCAAGTTCGTAAACTTATCCGCTGTAGCGGTTCTTATTCGAAAACTTATCCGCCACGGTGCGCTGTAGCGGTTCAAGTTCAAAAACCTATCCGCTGTAGCGCGCTATGGCGCGCTGTGGCACGCGGTAGCGGAATCGCTCCAGAATTCAAAAATCCCCTTAGGATAGTGCTTTCTGCTTGCCAGTAGCCGGGGCGCGCTGCAGCGGTTTTCTCTCAGAAATTGCAGAAACACTCCAGATTTTCCCTGAAATTGCTGAGCTCACATTTTCTCTGAAAATAAGCATAATTTGATCAATGTGGATTGTTTTTAATAATTTATCTTAATATTAATTTTTTTTGTCAATTCTTTAGATTTCATCTTTAATTTAATTTTTTTTGTTTCGAACACATTTTGAATCATCGTCATTTAAATGATGACGCCATATCAAATTGAAAACGTTTACACTTGCAAAATAATCATTATTCTCTACACAATAGAACAACACTTTATCCTAGATACTATAACCTCATTTTATCAAGATAGTTTATATCAAAATTTTTATCACTACAAAGAGTGGGCTCAACTTCTAGCTATATCTAAACGTAGCAAGTACATTCATGGGACTAGTTTAATCGATATTGCCATCATACAAGTTATGATATTCTGCTTCTTTAAACAAAATCTAAGAATCCTAAATGATAAAATCAATATGTATACAATAAGTTATGCAGAAGTAAAAATAATCCTAAGCAATATGTAAAAAATTATCATAAACTAATTATGGATTACAAGTTGCAATGGTGATATTACTTGAATATTTACTTGAAGTTAATAATTTTACAAATTGTAAGAATATTATTAACTAATGAAAATTTTATAATGTAACAATCCAAGTCGTTATCATAGTCAATTAAAACTAATCCGGGTCTCAATCTCAGTCTTAAGTGATAATTAGGTCATTAGGAGTCTTTCACTAAGACCTGGTCCAAATCAGGAGTCAAATTGATCAAATTCTAATTTTAGAAAAATTCAGAAACCCTAGAATTTGACCTATCTAAATTGACCTCGGATCAAAAATCAAACTTCGTCATTGAACTCATTACCCCCAAATTAGATATGGGTGATTTTTGGTGTCAATCGGAAATCATCGAAATTTCAACGAATATTTTAATATTATTTAAATACCCCGAAAAATAGGAAAATAAAATACTCGTCAGATTAAAAATTCGACCTCGCCGTTGCGTTCACCCCTCAATTAGCTAGATGTGAATATTTGAAAATTTTATGAATACAATTTAAATATTTGAATTTTAAAGGAATAAATTATATTATTATTATTATTATTTAAATTTTATTAATTATTTAAACCGCGGCGCCATTAAGTTCCCAATGTCGTTCGCCATTTTAATCGCTCTGTTAGAAGCAAACCGTCAGATCTGGAGGCTCATCCGAGCCGTCCGATCGCCATATCCGATGGCTCTCGTATTTTCTTCCTCGCGGGGAGTCGCCCGCATGTCGAACGATGACACGCAGCGCCCGCCGCCGAGATCGCCCAACCACGGCCTCCTCCAGCCTCACGATCCCCGTCCCTGGCTTCCCTAAAGCCCCACCCGCACGTAATGCTCAGAGCTTTCGCGCATCTGTGATCCGTAGCAAGCTCGACAACCTAACCTCCCTCATCCTTTCGTCACAGGTACCCCCCTCTGCCCTCGATCCTTCTATCTGATCATTTAAATCTGGCTACGACAAGCGATTGCATGTTGTTGATCGAACTTTGATCAAACCCGATTGAGTTCGATTGGGTCCGATCGACTCAAATTGAGGTGCGAATCCAAATCGGGTCGACCGCACACTCACACACCCGCAGCTAGTCACCTAGGGTTTGATCCTGCCGGCAGTACACTTCACCTCCGGCGGAGTTCTTGCCACAGTTTATCCAATGGTGGGTGGGTCATGCGCGGTGACAACGTGTGGCGCCCCTGCTCCCTAAGCCCCCAATGATTGGGCTAAGGAGCAGAGTGTCACTCGTGCAGATCCCTCACTCAATATAGGATTAGGCGATATCCACAATCCATTACTGAGGTAAGGATGTGCACACAATATATAACGGAATTAATCACTAAATCTATATATACATACAGAGTGCGGAAGCATATGAGAAGTAAATATTACATCCATTCACCATACATCCAATAAGAAATAGTAATATAGCTTAGGAAATAACATAGTGTAGAAAGTAAGCATAGTCACAAAACTTGTATTATTATATCATTTTAATTAAAGTTAATGAAATACTGAAAATATAAATAACACTCATCCTCACAGTAAAGAAAAATAGCTAATATCCTCTGGTCCAAGCAACTATACCTCCTCTGTGTAAGTCTCCTACTTAGGTACAGGATCCTCAAACTGCTCAAGTTCTGACATTGTCAGTTTCACAATGCCGGGGCCCCAACCAATAAAGAAAATCTTATTAGACAAAATGTCTAAGTACATTTTAGGCAAGTAAATTGTTAAGCATTTGTTAATATCACCATTTATACGCTATACCAAGTAAAATGTCTATCTAGCATGGGAGCAAGTAAGCATACAAGGGAAACATGATAAGTTATAAACATAGCATTTGTAACTAAACAACAAGTGAGGTAAAAGTACACCTCAAGTAAACTAAACAAGGTAGGGCATACATATATAATATAGTAAGTAAAGATACTGAAAGAAAAGTCTAAATTTAAACATGCTGATGATCATATGACATGCTAATTTAAAATATAAATCTGAAAATGGTACATATAATATAAGCTGTAAAGACTAGTACCCTATACATATATCTATACAAGTGAGCAGGTAAAATAATACCACAACAGCTGATTGAAATAACATGCATCAATAACATAATGAACAGTAAACTGAAAAACTGTAACGAAATGTATAGCTGCTATATTAGAAGAATTGGCCAATCTGGACTAATATATTCCCATAGCCTTTCTGGGATAAGGCATAGAGAACATAAGTAAAGCAAAGCTAAAGAGGCAGATAATACTATGCAGAATCTTTTAGTTATTTTACTTTTATTTTTGTGGACACATCCAGAAATAGCTAAAGAGTCAAGTACATCTACAAGACTAGGCGGGTTCCCAGCTTAACACACACTCTTTAATGAGTAATGTTAATCATCCTTATTTTTCCTTACCTTTGTCCATTGGGGTAATGTGTACTATAATCAACCAAAGGCTGAACCCAAATGCAAATATTTTCCTAATATTCTAAGTTTTTATTTTCATACAACAACAATTTTCTTATATGACATGTCCAAGGAAAATAAGCACAAAACTGGTGTAGCACAAAGTAAGCAAGGGACTCTACTAAGTATGGTGATAATATTTATTTTCTAATTTAACCATTCTAATTATTCCATGTTACACAAGTTCAGGATCTCCAATTCCTACTATCGAGTGTAACTTAGAAGCTCAGCCTTATAAGTTAAAAAGGAATATAATTAATTAGGTTCTAATCTAATTCAATCAAATACGACTACAAGTTCAATAGATGAATCATACGTCCTAGTTTTATGAATTTGGACATTCTATCAAAGATCTGATCAAGATCCACTAACTTATAGATTATGGATTAAATATCATGAGATTGGGCTTAATTACATAATCCAAAAGGGTAATACAACAGATTTAGGCTTTATTCTAAAAGTGATCTATTAATTAAGGCAAATCTTATTAAGCAAATTAAACTTAATAGGATGAATCTCCTATCCTAATTTAGGATTAAAAGACAAAATAATCAAAATAAGCTGTGAAGTCTAAAAACTAATAAAACCAAGGATTTATTCATTGAAAAACCTTATTTTCAATGAATGAAATCTAACCTATGATCTAATCCTAATCTCAGGAATAGTTCTAATATGAGGTGAAGGATCCCGAGGAAAGGACTTAGAAAAGATTAAGGAATGTTTCTATTTTTGATTGGAAAGCTGATTTTATTCACTTAGGAGGTTCTAATATACTTCTAATACTAATTTTAGTGATTTACTAAAGAAATTAGGAGTTGAGAATGCTTAACCTAAAATTTGGGCAAAATGACCATTTTGCCCCTACTTCAGAGTTCAAAAAGTGACTTTTTGACTTAGGGCTCCAAATTGAAATTTCTTACTGCCAAATGTTTCCTTACTATCGAACATGAAAATAGACAGTAAGTACACTCAATTTGGATAGTAAGTATGCTTAGAGGTCCAAACTAAAGTTTTTGACATAAGGGCAATCTTATAATTTACACCTGATGGAATCTGAATTTTTGTACAGTTTATAGTTGGTTACTGTTCGAGAGTTCCATAGAGTCCAAGAACACTGCATTCTGAGGTCAAATGACTAAGTTATAGCTACTTCAATTTTTAAGGGCAATTCGGTAATTTGGTCGGTCAACGGTGACAAAACCGAACTTTTTTGTTTGAAGTCCAATTTCAGCAAATTCAGTAGCTTCCCTATAACATACTGAGCGTGTTGACAAGGAGTAAACCCCGTTTGGACTTCAAATGGTCAAGTTATGACCTAACTAAAGTTAGGGATATTTTGGTCATTTTTTGATTTTATAGGTTTTAAATCCTAAATATTAGTTCAATTTATTGATGACACCAAAATTCTAAGCTAGTTAGCACTTTGAATTTCTGAATTTAGAGTTGAATTGACCAAGTTATGGTCAATTGAAGTTATGGGGTATTTTGGTCATTTTTAGGATGGAGTCCTAAATGTTACTTTCCAAACTGAGCTCCGAATGGGGAAATTAATACTTCTATAGTGTTGCAGCTATTCTCATGAATATTTTAAGACCCATATTATCTATGTTTGGAGAACTATGTTAAAAGTTGTGAGGGTTTAATTAGGTCCTAAAATTTCACTACATTATACGTACCTTAAAACTAATTTTTGCATTATGTCAGTTGATTTATTTTATTTTTTTGAGTAAAATGAGACATATATTGAGTATGTTTGTATCATCCTACAAAAAGTTATTAAATTTTTAAGAATTTTGAATTAAATAATTTAAATAAATAAAGTTACTATTCATTTATTCAAATTATATTAATTTACTATTCATTCCTATAGTTTAAAATACATATTTTTATATTTATTAATTAATTAAATATTCTTGATCTGTACTTAATTAATATTAATTATTAATTAATAGCAATTAATCTATTATTTAATTAATTTAAACATATTAATCATATTTTCAATTATTAAATCACTATTTAATTAAGATTAATATTAATTAATTAATTAATTAATTAATTATTACTGTTAATTAATTTAATCAATTAATTAATCACTTAATATTAATGTATTAATATTAGTTAGTTAATATCCTAAAATTTTCTGTTTGATATATATATATATATATATATATATATATATATATATATATATATAATACATATTCAATTTGATTATGACTACTAACACTACTTAATTAACTTAAAGTATACATATAGTACTAATTAACGGATCCTATTTAATTATATAATCATATACTTGACATAATTAAAATGATTAATGTCCTGTTTATACAACTATAACTAAACGTGTACATATATTATATCTTTTTTTATGTTTTTTTTTTTTTTTGCAGGCTTAATGGCAGCGGGACCCGGGCCGAGGCAGAGGAGGTGGGACCCACCCTGCCTCGCGGCTAGCAGAGATGGGCCAAACGCCGCGCGCGGGCCCCACGGGCGCGCGTCCGCTGACGCGGCCTATGCAGTAGCGGGCCCCCCGCCCCGGGCGCCGAGCCCGCACATGACCAGCGCGTGCAGCCCTAGGCGGGCCCGGGTCGACCCGACCCTGCCCGATTGCCCCGCAATGCCCTTCGGCCGGCCGAAGCTAGGGCATGCCAAAAGGCAGCCTTCCCGGTGGTGCCGATGCTCGATTCGCATGGCCGAGGGTAGGTCTCGGCGAGGCCTACCCGATGGCTCCTGCCGGGCCTCGGAGGTGGCCGGAGGCGACGGCTAGGGGGAACCCTAGGTTCGACCGTTCGAGCGCTCGGGCTCTAACGATTTGTATTGTAGACGCCCAATTGAATTGATCCGATCGGACCGAGGGTTCGCGGATCAGGATCGAAGTATCTTCGATCGATCGTATGGAATAGTGATGCAAGCAATAATACTAAGAATCTCAATGAAAGGAGGAGGAAGATCGGTACCTTAGATCGACGGCTCGGGTAGGCCTAGGGCTTGTAGAGCTCGAAGTGTTTTTGTTCGCACCGAAACGGCTAGCCGAGGTGCGGATGGGGACTTAGGGTTCCCAAGGCGGAGAAGATGAGGCCGAGCTGTACGCCGGTTGGCCGTGACCACGACACGATCGCCGCGTGGAGAGACCGTGGAGGTCTCGCGGACGAAGGCCCCGAGTGTTCGATCCTTCTGATCGAACGGCTCCGAACGATCCGAAGGATCAGACGACGCGTGCAGACGGCGTTCGTGCAAGTGGACGGCGCGGAATGGTTTTGACGGTGCCGTTTGAGGGAAAAATAATAATAAAAATAACTTAATTAAATTTTAAATAAATTCCAATTTATAAATTAGCTCCAAAAATTCCCAAAATATTCACCACTAGCTAATTGAGGGGTGAGGAACGCAACGACGAGGTTGGATTTTCAATTCGACGAGTATTTTGATTTCCCAATTTTCAGGGTATTTAAATATTATTAAAATATTCGTTAAAATTTTGACGACTTCCGACTGACACGAAAACATCACCCTTAGCTAATTTGGGAGCAATGAATGCAATAATGAAATTCGTTTTTCGAGTTGAGGTCAAGTTAGATAGGCCAATTTTAGGATTTCTGGATTTTTCAAAAATCAGAATTCGATTTATTTGACTCTTGATTTGAACTGGGTCTAGATGTTGGCTCCTAATGATTTAATTAACACTTAGGATTATGATTAAGACTAAGATTAGTCATAATTGACAATGGTAACAAACTGGGTTGTTATACAATGGGAAGATTCTCGTTTCGCGAGCCCTAGTCTCCCCAAGCCCTCGGGGTGCCGCGGGGGAGACGAAAGGTCTGCGGGCCAGGCCGGGTCGGGCCCGTTCGCGTGAGATCGAGTAAGCCTGCCGCGTGTCGCACGCGCGTCAGGGGGGCTCGCCTGCGTATTTAACGGGACGCTGCCGCGTGTCCCATGGGGCCCGCCTCCTCTGCCGCAACCAACCAGGGACTGCCACGTGTCCGTGACGGGTCCCGCCGCCATTAAACCTGCAGAAAATATAATATTATATATATATATATATATATATATATATGTCATATAATTGTATATACAATATATAAAGTTAGAACTTAGTTAGTATATAATTAAGTTAGTATATAATTAATATATAGTTATATATATAATTAAATGTTATTAGGTTTATTAAGTTAGTTAATTAACATTAGTTTAAAATAACAGTAGATTAAATTATGATAATTATTATTAAATAGTGAGTTAATTATGTTAATTATAAATCAATAGTTAATATTTAATAATTAACATTAGTTTAGTTTAGTTAAACAGTAGGATTTATTTTAATTGAATTATTTTAGTTAAATTAATTAAAACAGTAAATGACATTAATTAAGTTAGTAGGTTTAATTTATTTAATTAAACAAAAGACTAATTAATTGATTTAATTTAATTAAATTTAATCTTAACTAATTAGCTAATAATAATTAGTAATTTAAGTAATTAATTAGTTAATATTAAACAATAATTAGTTTAATTTAATTAATTAATATTATTTAATTAATTAAAAATAGTGAGCAAATTTATATACATATATGAACACAGTAAAAAAAAATTTAATTTAGTTTTAATTAATGCAAACTTTAAAGCTTCATAATCTTTAAAATAATGATCCAAACATATCAAATATAAGTCTCATTTTACTTAGAAAAATAAAAGGAATCAGATGACGTAATTCAAAATTTCGATTCGGAGAATATTTAATTTAGTGCTATTTTAGGACTTAAACAAACACCTGTAACTTCTTACCTAGTCATTCAAACATAGGCAATATGGTTAAAATGATCAAGAGAACAGCTGCATCAATGTGATAATATTAGTTTTCCCTTTTGAAACTTAGTTTGTAAAGTGACATTTAGGACCCTCACCCAAAAATGACCAAAATGTCATCAGTTTTCAATTGACCATAACTTAATCAATTCAACTCCAAATTATGAAATTCAAAGTGCTAACTAGCTTAGAATTTAATTTCCAACAACAAACTAAGATAATATTTAGGTTCTGAATCTTAAAAATTTGAAATGACCAAAATACCCCTAACCCTAGTTAGGCCATAACTTGACCAATTGAAGTTCAAATTGAGTCTACTCCTAGTAAAAATACTCATTGTAATATAGGAAAGCTATAGACACTGAGTTTACTGAATTTGGACTCTAAATGAAAAAATTTGGGTTTTGCTCCCTTTATCCCTAGAAAATTACTGAATTGCCCTTGAAATTTAGAACATCCATAACTTAGCCACTTAATCTCAGAAATTAGTGTTCTTAGACTCTATGGAATCCTTGAATAGCAACCAATAGTAAACTGCATAAAAATCTAAATTCTATTAGATGTAAATTACTAAATTACCCATTAGGTCAAAATCTTTAGTTTGGACTTATAGGACCCATTTCTTATCCAAATTGAGTGTAGTTATTATCTATCTTTAAGTTAGGCACTAAGGAATAATTTGGTATTTAAAAAATTATTATTTGAATCCCTAAATCAAAAAGTAATTTATTGGACCCTTAAGTAGGGACAAAATGATCATTTTGCCCAAATTTTAGGTTAAGTGTCCTTAACTCCTAATTGATCTTCTAACTCACTAAAACCAATATTAGTACTATATTAGAATCAATAAAGTGAATAAAATCAATGTTTCAAACAAATTGGTTAAATTTTGTGAAATTCCTTTAAGTCTTTTCCTTAAGAATTCACACATCACATTAGGACTATTCCTAAGACTAGGACTAGATCATATATTAAATTTTATTCATTGAATAATAAGATTATTCAATGAATGAATCCTTGATTTTATTAGTTTCTAGATTTTACAACTTAATTTTTAATTATTTTGTCTTTCAACCTTAGACTCAGGATAGGAAAATCATTCTATTGAGCTTGACTTTGCTCAATTAGGATTTAACCTAATTTATAGTTCACTTTTAGTAAAACCCTAGATTCCTTAGATTGTATCCTTGGATTATGTGATTGAATCCAAGCTCATTGTGTTTAATCCATATTTCCTAGTTTAGTAGATCTTGATCAGATCTTAGTTAGAACGTCTAAATTCATCAAATTAAGACATTATGATTTATTACTTAATCTATAGTCGTACTTGATTGATCTAGAATAGAACCTGATTAGTTCTAATCTTTTTAACTTATAAGGATATTCTTCTAGGTTACATTTGATAGTAAGAATTGGAGATCCCGAACTTGTGTAACTTAGAATAGTTAGAATGGTTTAATTAGAAAACAAATGATATCACCATATTTAGTAGAGTCTCTTACTCATTATTGGAAATTTGGTTGCTTACACATTCCTTGAATATATCATACAAGAATATTGTTGCATGAAAATGAAAACTTAAAATATTTAGGATAACTTTGCATTGTGTTCTATTATTGGTTGACATTTGCGCATAGTACCCAAATGGGCAGGGGAAGGTGAGATAATGAATTCTTAACATCACTTATTGAGGAGTGTGTTATTAAGTTTGGAACCTGAATAGTCTTGCAAATATGCTTGACTCCTCAGCTACTTTAGAAATTATCCACAAAAGTAAAGTAAAAAATAAATATGAAGTGTATGTGCTAATACTGCCTCTCAGTTTAGTTATATATATATATTTTCTGCCTACCCTCCTTGTTGACGCTAGGAGAAAATTTTCTGCCACTTATGTCGATAAGAATATTTCTACATATGCCTCCTTGTTGACGCTAGGAGAAACTTTTTTGCGTTAGCCACTTATGTCGCTAAGAATAATTCTGCCTATGTCTCCTTGTTAACGCTAGGAGAAAAAATTTTGTCGCCTTAGCCTCCTTGTTGACGCTAATAATCCTTTTGATTTTAGCAAACTAGATTTAGCCCTCATCTATATGGCAGTTAATACACAATTTTTATTGTTTCACTTATATTAGATTTCTATTTTTTAGTTAAACTTTTCAGTTACTTTTATTTTAGTTAGGTACTTTACTTGCTTTACTTGTATATGTACCACAATTAGATTTATTTCTTTTAAATTTGCATAAGTCATATGATCATCAGCATGTTTAAGATGTAGTTTTTCTTTTCAATATTTTAATTATCTATCCATGTATGCCTAGCCCTGTTCTTAGTTTACTTTTGAGGTATGTGATGAATCCATTATTTACTTCATATATGAAGGAATTTTCATAAACAATTTATATTTGAATTAGCCTACTTTGATAAACTTTGTGTAATTTCAGGTAAAATATAATGATCGACAATTTTCTGGAAAATTTTGAGCGTATTTACAAAATTCTGGAAATTGTTCGATGCCGCGCGCTCAGCACGCGGCAGCGCGCCACAGCGGTCTAGGCATTATCAGGATGAGTTATGGCAGAAACCACTGACCTAGAGCATTATGACGCTATAGCACGCTATCGCGCGCCGTAGCACGTAGTTGTTGCATCTTCGAAACTTCAGCCACCACAGCGCGTTGTAGCGGATAGGTTTTTGAAACCTGATCGCTGTAGCGCGTTATAATGTATGCATCCTCAAAACTTTAGTCACCACAGTGCACCGCGACATGCTATAGCACGCTATAGCGGACTAATAGAGAAGAGCCAGAACGCCACAGCGCATCGCCGAGGACCATCTTACAAAACTTGACCACTGCAGCACGCTAGAGCGGGCGCCAAATTCCTATCTTCTCAGAGCATTAAATGTAGCTAAGATTTGACCCAGAATCTAGATCTTATCTTCCAACCATTTTTCTAGACCTGTTGCTTGATATTTAATTGGGAGGAGGTGATTTGAAACAAAATAAAAGAATAAAAAAAAAAGGGAAAAGAAGTCATCACCTCAAGCTCCACTTAGTTTGGCAATGATGGCAGAAATTTTAAATCAATTTTTCAGATTTCAAAAAGGCTGAGAATGGATATGCACCACTCCTATAAATTTAGCTCTTCAATTCATGTGAAGGGTTCCCAATTTGGCTTACAAAACTTCTAAGTGAGGAGAGGACTGCATAAAAGAGAAGGAGAACTCTCCAAAGGTGGAAGAACTTCAATTACTAAGAAGAAGAAGAGAGAAAGGTAGGACTACAGACCTAAGATAAACAACCAAGAACAAGAAGATGAGAAATCTGGAGAACTCTATCAAAGGAACGTTCCTAGTAATCGCTAACTATTGTCTTTGTATATTTTTAGTTGATCATGAAAGGATCTTTATCCATATATGTGTTCTTCTTTATCTCAAGTGTAATAGAGAGCTAAACCCCCCCTTGAGGAGGGTTGGGCCAATCCTATATGTCATGTAAGGGACTATTATGTATGAAAATTTCCTCAAGCTTCTAATTTGAGAAATAAATGACTTGTTAAAGAAAAAAAAAGGGACTATTTGTGGACTTAAATGTGGACCATATGATGAAGGAACTAAATGGCATCAAGACTTAAAAGTCTTGTGCTCCATAGCTCACTCTTAATTTGGAGCTGGAATCATAAGTGCATACGAGCTTGGAATTATATGAGGAAGTTCTTGAGCCTAGTGCACCTTGATCTATGCCCAACTAAGATATTGATGCGTGTGAGCTAAGACACACTAAATGATCTCTGTAGCTCAGCATATGTGATGGGAGGGAGATAACTAGTTGAGAGCTCTCATGTGTGACGTGACATAGCACATTAAGCCAAACTAGTCATCTCCTTATCTGAACTATGTATGACATGCGTGATGCTCTTAGTGGAATCAATGCTTGTAAGATCTAAAATAAAGAAATAACACTCATTTCTATAATCTAGAAATGAGAGGAAAACTAATGATTAATAATCTTATTAGAGTCTTCATGCTAAAATAGAACTGACAGTGTGTTCATTTCAAGTACGAGATTTGAACTTGTAAATCTTAGAGTTAAACTCTAAGGAGGATAATGTGCATTTGATTAAATTATATAAAATTATTTAAAAAAATAAAAAGGGCAATGCTTGAGGAATTATCCTATATGAGTCTCTAACATTTCATGTGGGAGAGACCTAACTGTCCTCTCCTTTTATCATAGTTACTTTCTACCAAGACTTGTTGTGCTTATTTAGGAACCTAATCAAAAAAATACATATAATTTAAACATTATTGAATGTAGATATACCTTAGTAACAAAATACTCGATTCCTTAAGGACGATAAATCTCGAAACTCACATTCCAAATTATTACTTCATACCATGTACATTTGCGTGCAAGCGCAGACGTATATTATACGTCTGTCAAGTTTTTGGCGCCATTGTCAAGGAATTGGTAATTGTTTCGTATTAAGGAAAATCTATCATTAAATAGTGATTTAAACAAAACCCTTACATATAGTTTTGTTTTGTATTTATATAAACTAACTTGTAATTAGATTATTAATCATTCTTTTTGTTATCTTTCTGAATCTTTGATCATTATCATTATAATTGTTCTTGATAGCTTAATTTCAATCTTGTATGAGTTGAAGAAGTTGTACTGAATATCTATTTGATCTAAAAGTTGAAAGACCCACTTACAATCTAGAAGAGAACAAAACAATCTACTAAATCAACAAGCTATTATGGAAAACCTTAATAATATTCCTAGAGAACCTTTAGGAGAACCTAGGGGATAAGCACTACGTGACTATGCACTACCCACTATGAGGGGAATCCCCCATGCCATTATGAGACCAAATATTGAAGCCAATAATTTTGATATCAAACAAGCAACTTTGAGTATGGTACAGAACAATCAATTTGGTGGTTTAGCCACTAAAGATCCCAACTCCCACATTTTGAATTTTCTTGAGATTTGTGATACCCTTAGATTTAATGGTGTTTCTGAAGACGCTGTTAAACTTAGGCTCTTCCCATTTTCTTTAAGAGATAGGGCTAAGAGTTGGCTCAGCTCTCTTCCGAGCGATTTGATCCATTCTTGGGATGATTTTGCAAGAAAATTCTTAGCCAAATATTTCCCTCCGGTGAAGACAGCTCGCCTGAGAATTGAAATAACCAATTTCAATCAATTTGAGGGAGAATATTTATATGATGGCTGACATTACACGATGCCCGCATCATGGGTTTCCTTTATGGATGTAGGTTCAAACCTTTTATAATGGTTTGAATGCTCCGATAAGGACACTCATTGATGCAGCCGCTGGAGGATCTATCAGTAGCGAAACTCAGGAGGAAGCTTATGATCTTTTAGAGGAAATGGCAAATAATGCCTATCAATGGCATATTCAAAAAGGAGATCATCTGACTAAAAATGAATGCAACTCTCTAGAGAACTCACAGCATATTCTTGATCTCAAAAAAATCAAATTTATCAACTCAACAAAAAACTAGAACTCATCCAATTGAAATCTATTCAAGAGGAAAGCCACGAATTGGGGAATGCAAATGTGATTATGAATCATGGGGGGAACAGACAGAGAATGGAAAGTTCGTTTAATGAATTCAGAACATATACCACTAAATTTATGAATAAAACTGACACCACTCTGAATAGACATGAACACACTCTTCTAAGGCAAGAAGAGTCAGTATAAAGAATTGAACTAAAACTAAAGGAAATCCTAAGATAATTAGAGAAACCAGCCTTGGTAGGGGTGATTAGGGATTATGAAAATGAATCTAGAAACTCAATAACATTAAGAAATGGAAAAACAACGACACCTACGATGCGTAAAGAGGTTGTAATTCCACCCTCAACTGTTAGCAAGGAACCAATGGAGGAGGAAGTTACACACACTAATGACAAAAGTCAATTAGGG
The DNA here is from genome assembly GCA_016760335.1 of Gastrodia elata. Lineage (NCBI taxonomy): Eukaryota > Viridiplantae > Streptophyta > Magnoliopsida > Asparagales > Orchidaceae > Gastrodia > Gastrodia elata. The sequence continues at coordinate 31,254,682 of CM028678.1, read as the reverse complement.
GAGTTAGAAAAAACTCAAATCAACGACCCTCTTCAATACACCCCTAACATCCCTTACCCTCAGTGAATGGCTAGAGAGAAATTTGATGCTCAATTCACATATATTCTTAGAGACTTTTAAACCTCTCCACTTTAATATTCCATTCGCTGAGACTTTAGAGCAAATGCCGAGTTATGCCAAATTTATGAAAGATATTCTATCTAAGAAAATAAAAATTAATGAGAGTGAAACTATGGCTTTAACTGAGGAATATAGTGCAATTCTTCAGAGAAAAATCCCTGCTAAGAGAAAGGACCCAGGCAGCTTCACTATCCCTTGCTCTATTGGAAATCAATCATTCCAAAAGGCTATTTGTGATCTTGGTGCTTCAATAAATCTCATGCCTCTCTATATATTCAAATAGTTAGGAATTGATCAGTTGAAGCCTACCACTGTCCTACTCCAATGAGCCAACAGATCTGTAACAACCCATTTGGGAATCTTAGAAAATGTTCTCGTTAAGGTTGATAAATTTATCTTCCCAGCTGATTTAATAATCTTAGATACGAAAGATAAGACCAGGAAATTCTCATAATTTTGGGGAGACCCTTTTTGGCAACTAGGAGAGCGATGATTGATGTTTATAAAAGGGAATTAAGATTAAGATATGGAGATGATGAGGTTAAATTTCATTTGAATGATTCCATAAAGCACCCTTCTGTGCCCAATGATGATTATAGGGAGATCAATTCAATTGAAGAAACCATGATATTAGGTAGATGAGGAAGATGAGAACCCAATTGATGAGGGTATTATTGTGGAATTAATTAGAGAAAGGAAATTAATCCAACCCTCCCTATATGCCCCTCCAGAGTTAGAATTAAAACATCTGCCTTCTCATTTAAAATACATTTATCTAGGGGAAGGGACATCTTTGCTTGTGATAATTTCTGCCTTGTTAAACCAACATTAGGAGAAGATTCTATGTGAGGTTTTGAAAATACACTGAAGAGCAATCAGGTGGAGTATAACTGATCTAAGGGGAATTAGCCCCACGATCTGTATGCCCCGCATTCTTTTGGAAGATAATTCTATTCCCTCTATTAAGCCTCAAAGGCGTTTACATCCTAACATAAAGGAAGTTGTTCACAAGGAAATCATTAAACTCCTGGATGGTGGAATTATATTTCCTATCTTTGATAGCCCTTAGGTAAGCCCAATTTATGTAGTTCCTAAGAAGAGTGGGATAATTGTAGTGTTTAATGATAACAATGAATTGATCCCCACTAGAACTGTGACTGGACGGAGGGTGTGTATTGATTATAGGAGGCTGAATAAGGTAGCTAGGAAGGATCATTACCCTCTTCCATTCATTGATCAAATGCTTGATAGGTTAGCAAGGAACCCTTACTTCTGTTTCCTTGATGGTTACTCTAGGTACAATCAAATCCTTATCGCCCCAGAGGACCAAGATAAAATAACATTCACATGCCCCTTTGGAACCTTTGCTTTTAGAAGGATGCCATTTGGGTTATGGAATGCCCCTGCCATATTTCTATGCTGTATCATGGCCATTTTCTTTGACATGATAGGAGAATTTCTAGAAATCTTCATGGATGATTTTTCGGTGGTTGGGAGTTCTTTTGGCATTTGTCTTTCAAATTTGAGCAAGGTGCTTAAGAGATGTGAAGAAACAAATTTGATCTTGAACTGGGAGAATTGTCACTTTATGGTTGAAGAAGGAATCGTCCTTAGCCACTTGATCTCTAAAATGGGGATAGACGTTGATAAGGCTAAGGTTGAGGTAATTGAAAAACTCCCCCCACCTATAAATATAAAAGGAATCAGAAGTTTTAAAAGATTTCTCCAACTTAAGCATGCCATTGTGTAGATTATTAGGAAAGGATGCTAAATTTAATTTTGATGAAAACTACCTAAAAAGTTTCAATACTATCAAATCCGCCTTGGTATCGGCTCCCATAATTTCCACTCCAAATTGGGAATTCCCTTTTGAAATTATGTGTGATGTGAGTGATCTCGTAGTTGGTCCTGTCCTTGGGCAACGAAAGGAGCGTACCTTCTACTCAATTTATTATGCTAGTAAGCTCCTTGATGTTGCACAGTAGAACTATGCCACTATAGAAAAAGAACTCTTGGCAGTTATATTTGCATTCAATAAATTCAGACCTTATCTGATTGGCACAAAAACTATTGTGCACATAGATCACGCTGCCATTAAATATCTCCTGTAAAAAAAAGAAGCAAAACCTCGCTTGATTCCTTTGGTGTTGCTCTTGCAAGAATTTGATCTTAAAATCAGGGATAAAAAGGAAAGTGAGAATGTATTAGTTGACCACCTTTCTAAGCTAACTTACCTTGAAATTGATAAGCTAACCAAGATAGGTGAGTCATTCCCTGATGAGAAGCTATATGTTATTGCTTCAACTCACTGTCCTTGGTTCATAGACTTTGCAAATTATCTTGCAAAAGGAGTCATACCAAAAGACATGAACTACCAATAAAGAAAGAAATTCTTTACTGATATTAAAAAGTATTTTTTGTATGATCCATTTTTGTATAAATGTTTCAATGATCAACTCCTAAGGAGATGTGTTCCCGACTTCAAAATCAGAGATATTCTCTATCACTGCCACACATCTCCCCTTATAGAGGACACCACAAGATTGATCGAACGGTGGCTAAGGTGCTTCAGTCTAGGTTCTTTTGGCCTCACCTGTTCAAAAATGCTGCTGATTATGTCAAAAGTTGTGACAAGTGCCAAAGAACCGAAAACTTAAGCAAAAGGGATGAGCTTCCTTTGAATGGAATTTTTGAGGTGGAGTTATTCGATGCATGGGGAATTGACTTCATGGGCCCATTTCCCTTATCCCAAACCAATATGTATATTCTTGTTATGGTGGAGTATGTGTCCAAATGGGTTGAGGCGCTATCATGTGTGAGTAATGATGCTAAAATTGTTATTAAATTTCTCAAGGAGCACGTGCTAGCTAGATTTGGGACACCTAAATTCCTAATAAGTTATGAGAGAAAACACTTCTGCAATAGGTAGCTGGAGAGTGTTCTAAGAAGCTATGGGGTAAGGCATAAGGTGGCAACTGCTTACCACCCCCAAACTAGGGGGCAACTTATAGTCTCAAATAGGGAATTTAAGCAAATCTTTGAGAAAATAGTAAATCAAAATATAAATGATTGGACTTCAAAGCTACAAGATGCCCTTTGGGCTTATAGAACTGCCTTTAAAACCCCTTTAGGAATGTCTCCTTACAAACTCGTTTATGGAAAACCATGTCATCTTCCAGTAGAATTGGAGCACCGTGCCTTTTGAGCCATTAAAAAATTGAACTTCGACTTCTAAAAAGCAGGTGCACAGAGAATGTTGCTATTAAATGAACTTGATGAATTCAGATTTAATGTCTATGAGAGTGCAAAATTATATAAAGAGAAAACAAAAAAATGGCATGATAAGCTGATTAAGCCAAGACATTTCCAACCTAGGATGAAAGTACTGCTTTTTAACTCAAGATTAAGAATATTCCTAGGTAAATTGAAGTTAAGATGGACAAGGCCATTTATTTTCACTAAGGTCTTCCCTCCTGGAGCAGTTGAAGTTGCTTCAAATGATAGCATCTTTAAGGTTAATAGAAATCATCTAAAGCTTTACTTGGATGAGAGTAATTTATAGGAGAAGGGAGGATGGACCCTTCAAGGCCTTTCGGATGAAGGGATCACATAAGAGATCTTACACGTGTCAAGCTGAGATGTTAAAACAAGCGCTTATTGGGAGGCAACCCAAGAATAAATAGGTTGTACTTTTTCTTTTCTTTTGGTATGTTTATTTCCTTTTTGTATTTTGATAAAGTAAATTTGGATTCTCCTACCTTCATTGCTTTTGCTAAAAAAAATAAAAAGAGAGAAAAAATGAATTTTATCTAAATATTTATAAAAGTATGAGAAGTTATGAAAACATCAAAAAAGAGAATTTTATCATCAAACTAATAACTTACTTAAACAACAAATGACACATTAAGTGGATGCTCTAAGCAATTCTAAATAAAGGAATAGTCTGAAGTTATGTCTAGTCTCCAAACATTTAATGAGAACTATGCAAAGTTCTAAGTGTGGGGGAAAAAGAAGGATGAGCAAGCTAGTGATGAACCAAATGTTAACTAATGAGTGTGCTAGGCTCCTATGGGGCTTCATAATCATAAAGATCCAAAAATTAGGATGAAAAAAAAATCTCTCCCAATAAATGAAAAAACAAAAGAAAAAAGATTAGGGATGAAGAAAAATATCTTTCCCAAGAAGAAGGAAAAAGTAAATCAGGATGATGAAAAGTATCTCTCCTGAAATATCTTGTATCTTTGTGATTCATAAGAAGGAGCACATATGGTATAAACTCTTAATCAATCACTATCTCACTAGTATGTAATATCTAAGCATTTGTCCAACACAAGGTGTTAGCATAACAAAACTTAAAATTGGAGACTAAACCAAGCAACCAAGGATTATGACCTAAGTCAAATAATTGTTTAGTAACTAAACAATGGTGAATCATTCCAGTTAAAGCGAGTTTTTGAAAGACAATAAAATTGATATCCTAAATAGCCTTTCATAATTTGAAAATTTAGATAAAAATCAATTTATGAGCTTACTCGAGGACGAGCAAGAAACTGAGTGTGGGGGTGTAATGAATCCATTATTTACTTCATATATGAAGGAATTTTCATAAATAATCTATGTTTAAATCAGCTTACTTAGATAAATTTTGTGTAATTTCAGGGAAAATACAATGATAAGCAATTTTCTGGAAAAATCTGACCGTATCTACAAAATTTTGGAAATTGTTCGCTGCCGCGTGCTGCAGCGCACCCCAGCAGTCCAGCAATATCAGGAAGTGTTATGGCAGAAACCACTGACCTCGAGCATTATGATGTTATGGTGCACTATCGCACACCGTAGCGGAATGCATCTTCGAAACTTCAGCCACCACAGCGCTATAGCGGATAGGTTTTCGAAACCTGACCGCTGCAATGCGCGATAGTGGATGCGCTTTCAAAATATGACCGTAACAGCGCGCTATAGCGTATGCATCCTCAAGACTTTAGCCACCCCGATGCACCGCGACGCGCTATAGCGCACTATGGCAGACTAATAGAGAAGAGCCAGAATGCCACAGCAAGTTGCCGAGGACCATCTTACAAAACTTGACCGCTGCAGTGCGCTACATCGGGCACCAAATTCCTATCTTCTCAGAGCATTAAATGAGCTGAGATTTGACCCAAAATCAAGATCTTGTCTTCCAGCCATTTTTCCAGACCTACTGCTTGATTTTTAATTGGGAGGAGGTGATTCAAAACAAAATAAAAGAATAAAAAAAAGGGAAAGAAGTTATCACCTCAAGCTCCACTTGGTTTGGCAATGATGATAAAAATTTTAAATCAATTTTCTAGATTTCAAAAGGGCTGAGAATGGATGTGTACCCCTCCTATAAATTTAGCTCTTCAATTCATTAGAAGGGTTCCCAATTTGGCTTACAAAACTTCTAAGTGAGGAGAGGGCTGCATAAAAAAGAAGAACTCTCCAAGGGTGGAAGAACTTCAATTACTAAGAAGAAGAAGGGATAAAGGTAGGACTACGGACCTAAGATAAACAACCAAGAACAAGAAGAGGAGAAATCCGGAAAACTCTATCAAAGGAACGTTCCTAGTAATCTCTAACTCTTATCTTTGTATTTTTCTTAGTTGATCATGAAAGGGTCTTTTTCCATGTATGTGTTCTTCTTTATCTTAAGTGTAATGGAGAGCCAAACCCCCCCCTTGAGGAGGGTTGGGCCAATCCTATATGTCATGTAAGGGACTATTATGTATGAAAATTTCCTCAAGCTTCTAATTTGTGAAATAAATGACTTGTTAAAGAAAAAAAAAGGGACTATTTATGGACTTAAATGTGGAACACATCAAGACTTAAAAGTCTTATGCTCCATAGCTCACTCTTATTTTGGAGCTAAAATCATAAGTGCATACGAGCTTGGAATTATGTGAGGAAGTTCTTGAGCCTAGTGCACCTTGATCTATGCCCAACTAAGATATTGATGCGTGTGACCTAAGACCCACTAAATGAGCTCTGCAGCTCAGCATATGTGATGGGAGGAAGATAACTTGTTGAGAGCTCTCATGTGTGACGTGACATAGCACATTAAGCCAAACTAGTCATCTCCTTATCTGAACTGTGTATGACATGCGTGATGCTCTTAGTGGAATCAATACTTGTAAGATCTTAAATAAAAAGATAACTCTCATTTCTATAATCCAGAAATGAGAGGAAAACCAATGATCTAAAATCTTATGAGGGTCTTCATACTGAAATAGAACCGACAGTGTGTTCATTTCAAGCATGAGTATTGAACTTATAAATCTTGGAGTTAAACTCTAAGAAGGTTAGTGTGCACTTAATTAAATTACATAAAACTAAGTAAGAAAATAAAAAGGGCAATTTTTGTGGAATTATCCTATATGAGTCACAAACATTTAATGTGGGAGAGACCCAACTCTCCTCTCCTTTTATCATAGTTACTTTCTACCAAGACTTGTTGGGCTTGTTTAGGAATCTAATCAACAAAATACGAATAGTTTAAACATTATTGAACGTAGATATACCTTAGTAACAGAACACTCAATTCCCTGAGGATGATAAATCTCAGAACTCACATTCCAAATTATTAATTCAGACCACGTACACTTGCGTGCAAGTGCAGACATGTATTATATGTCTGTCAATATATCTTTTGCCTCATCCTTGCTTAGTTATAAATGCTTAATTTATAACTTACCATCTTTTCCATTTGATGCTTGTTGCACCTATTTTATTTCTCTACTACTTTAAGCTTAGTAAAAATGGTGATATTAATAAACGTATAACAAAATTTCAGCTTAAAATGTATTTAGACAATTTATCTAATAAGATTTTTTTTTTTTTTTTGACTAGGGCCCTGACATTGTGAAACCAACAATATCATAATTTGAGTAGCTTGAAGATCTAGTCCCTGTGGAGGAACCATTTCTAGAGGAGGTATAACAGATTGGAGCTGAAGACCTTTAGTTTCACTTACTTTATTTATGAGGATAAGTGATGTCATTTTATTTTGTTTTGAAATTTAATTAAATATTATAATAATACAGGTACACTTGATACTGTGTTTACTTTTCTGCACTATTATTTTCTAAGCTATGTTTCATTTTGTTTCTCAGTTGATTTATGGTGAAATGGATGTATTCTTTAATTTATATGCTTTCGCACTCTGTACTTGTATTGATTTAGCATATGATAGTATGTTTTCATTATATGCATATCCTTCCCTTATTAATGGATAATGGATATTACATAATCCAGTGATAAGTGAGGAATTTGCCAAAGTGGCACACCACTCCTTAAGTCTAATCTTGCGGATTAGGGGGTGGGGCTCCACACATGAAAATTGTATTTATATGTAAGAAATCCTTTGTATAATATAAGAGAATGATGGAAAAGGCTTACTTACCTTTGCATTATAAATTCAAGCATTTTGATCAAGTTAGTCGCCTCCATTGGTGGACTAGACCCATTAAGAGTTGGTAAATTTAGATGAAAGAATCTGTGGAGTTGATAGACCTTTACATATGTTTGACTTAAATTACGTATGACTGTATTTGCATGCAAGTGTACGTGGTTCGAAGTAATAAGAGATATCAAGATCCAAAGATTTATTATTCTCTCGGAACAATGTTTAGATTTATAACTAGAGTGTATCTAATTTTAATAATATTTAAGAAATCGATTTGTTTGATTTTGAATTCCTAAATTATGATTCCTAGATTACTTTGGTTTTGAAATAATTTTAGAAAATTGGGGGGAGTTGAGGTTAAACATGCAGTGCATCATGAATTCATGCTAGTATTATTCTTCTTCTCAAATCTATGTCAATTCAGTTGGATTAATTTGTATTTCATGATCAAGAGATTTAGTATTCTCTATATGATATATTAAATGTACTAAATCTTATCTACTGCTCTAAGATGAACATTATAAGGTTCAATCTCGACACATAGATAATCATGTGATCTTTAAGTTAATGAAATCATCACTTACATTTAAGTGATAAAATCCACATTTTTTAGTTATCACATGAGCTTGATTTCATTTATGGCTCACACGCATCTACACTTAATTTAGCTAAGAAAGTGAGCTATGAATCTAAATGAGTTTATGTCACTTCACTCATAACTTAATGCGCTCAAAATCCTTGCATAAATCATGAGTGAGTTGTGGAGCTCTATAGATGGCTCTCGGCTCGCATGCATCAAGTTCATATCTTGAGTGGTATGAACTGAGCTTTGGAGCTCAGAGAATGTTATGTTATATTTTCTCATGGCTTAATTGATCAAGATTTTGCCCTAAGTTGTGCATGGGTTGTTTTCGCACATTGAATGTTGTCACGGCCATTCACGATGTTAACGCTCGAGAGTGCACCCCTTTTGGACAAAGCGATCATTAAGCTTTATGAGACTTCCAATTAAATATATACAATAATATATATATATATATATATATATATATATATATATATATATTCATCATTCTTCAACTCACTCATACAATAAAATATTTAAATATTTGAGAACTAAATGACATTTTATTGATTAGAAGAATTTACAAGTATTATATTATGATTTATTACATGCTCTTGCCCAACCCTCCCCAAAAGGTGGTTTAGGCTGCCAACACAAATATTAAACAAAGAAAGCTACAAGAAATTTTCATTTCTCTAACAAGGAAATTTTAAGAAAATAAGTTGAGAATACAATACACAGGAACAACTTTAGCCTTCTCTTTACTTTCTTCTCTTCTCAGCTTCCTTCCATTTTCCTTGCTCTCTATACTTTCCTTCTTCTCAATCTGCAGCCTTTTTCTCCTCCTTAAGGTTGGAAAGTCCTCCTAAAAATTTTCTTTTTTAAACAAGAAGCTAGAACCCTTGATAAGTCTTGCATCTTCCCTTTTATAATCTTTTCTTCAGCTTCCCTCTCTTCCAAGTAGCTATCATTCTTCCTCTTGAAACTTGGATTTGCAATTAATTTTATTCCCTTATTCTCTTGGAAATGAGGGAGTTTAATGTTTTGAATCAATTATTGCTGTGGGAAAATAGAGAGTTTTAAATATTTTGGTTGCCACAATGCTTACTTGGAGTAGGTTTCCAAGAAAACATTACGGCGCATGCTACGACTAGCTATAACGTCTCACTCGCGGTTCGTCTGGTGCTATAGTGCGCTATAGCACCCGAGCCTTTAGAATTTAGGGGCTATGGCGCACTATAGCACCTCAATCTCAAAAATATAGATGATGTGGTGAACTGTAGCGCCCGAGTCTCTGGAATTCTGGAGCTATGGCGCAATATAGCATTTCAGTCTCAAGGATTGAGCATTGTGGTGTGTTGTAGTGCCTCGGTCTCGAGGTGCAAGCGCTGTGGTGCACTATGGCACTAGTCTCAGGAAATTGTGCGTTGTGGCGCACTATAGCGCCTCGATCTTTGGAATTTGGCTCTACGACGGACTATGGCACCTTCATCTTGGGAATTCTGGCGCTACGATGCACTATAGTGCCTTCCTCTTATGTGCAGGGCACTGTGGCGCTCCATAGCGTGTTGTAGCATGCAGAAGTGTTTATTTTTATCTAATTCAATCTTTTTTGTAATCTGATCTCTTTAGAGCTGAAATGACGTAAGAACATATATTCTAAATAAGAAACTGTCTTTAATTATGGGGCCCATTAGGAGTAATCCATCTATTCCTGAACTAGATGCTGGTTAAGAGTTGACATGGATGATCTGAGGAACAGGTGTGGTAGAAGACATTAAAGTATATTGAGCTTGATGCTCCGCCATTAAAGTGACCGAGTCTATAAGCTTACCAATATTGTCAGATGAAGAACTAACCGCTAGTGGGGCTTAGATCAAAATTTCAAGGGAGGGTGATCCTAGATTTGTATAAACAGAATTAAATTTAAATTAGTTTTACTGTTTCTCAAAACACATCCTCACATAGTGCATGTAAGAGTATTATGTATTTATCATAAGAGTTTACGTGTCCATTGTTCATGTTCAATGCCAATGTATTATATATTACTAAAGTTGTTCTCTAAGAAAAACTAAGTTGTAAGACCACAATGATTTATGTTTAACTATCATTTCCAAATGTCATTAATGTCACTAATATCACTAATGTCACAATGTTTTCTAAACTAATATTTTCTAAATTAATGTTTTCCAAATGTCACCAGTGTTTGCATGTGTTGTTTGTTTATGTCAATTATTTATGCTTTACATTCTAATAGTTTCTATTGAAATTGAATGGCTGAAAACTATCACATGTTTCTCATATATTCATGTTATTATTTCTAAGTGTCTCCAAGAGTCAGACATTTCATTGACTCCCCCAGTCGCATCACTAGATCTTACCCTACCGGGTGGCCTCCCCTTCGACAGCCTCCCTTCATGTTCTCTATCCATTCTACATTGGTACTGCAAATTTTGATAATTGTAACTATCTAATAGTTGATATTCTCAAATTAAATGGAATGGATTTATGTGGCTCTGTATTCGTACTACCTTACTTAATTTCCCCCAAATCCTATTTTGATACCAACTATGACAACCTGATGTTGGGTTGTGAAACTAAACCGACATTAGGTGTTAACAACCAGGATCCTGTTGGGTGATTAAGCAAAGTGACAAAAGAAATAAGCAAAAGAAATTCAAAGCCCTTTAAAAAGAATTATGACATTCATTTTCATTAAATTTAAAAAAGAAAATGCAAATTATGAAATTGTCCAAATTATTACAAGGCTTTAACAGAATTAAAATTTTCATTAAACTAAAAATTATATAAGAAAACTTTGACTCCATTCTGCTCCCCCTAGTGGTGAAGCTCTCTCTTCAAGTGGTGACCTGCTTACAAAAAATTATTGATTACATGTATTAGAGAATTTCTCTAAGTACCTAAGATAACAATGTTTACTAATATATTGGTAGTTAGCACATTATAAACAATAACATGTAATGAATAAAACATAAAAAGGGAGTAAAATAAATGCATGAAATAAATAGTTAGGTATGCTTCTTTTGAGGCAACATCATTAATTTTTCTTCAAAATTGATGTTAATTATAGATGCATATATATATATATATATATATATTATGTCACATATGACACTGTTTACCAAACCACCATAGCAACGTACAAAATAAGAATATTAGCACAATTTAAAAGTAAAAGAAAATATGTGATTACCTCAAGTTGATTGAAAAACATGTCCAAAATCAAGCGTATCTGCAAGGGTTTATCATCTTAACTTTTTAGCGCATGAATCTCAATCATTATTGTTTAGAGAGTTCTTGATTTACTTATGCAATTAAATTACTCTCCTTAACACCTAATGGTGTATGCTAAATGTGGCACATCTGTGCATATGCTTATATATCTATATAAATATATGAGAAGCTCATATACATTATGTTTATTTGTGTTGTATGACTAGATATCATTTTATGTGCATATATATATATATATATATATATATGTATGTATGTATGTATGTGTGTGTGTGTGTGTATGGTTGCATGTGTATATTTATTTATCTATGTCCATAAAATTATATGAATATTCTAATAAACTAAATTTCATGCATTTGGCTTATTACTTAAGGTCATTCCATCTTCTATACTTAAGCATTAAAGTTGTCCACATAGAATCTCTTCCCTCATTTAAAAAGATTAAATTTGAATAAGTATCCAAATGAATATAAGAGCTTTATTACACAAGACAACTCATGATATATAAACTTTAATTCACAGTTACACTCAAAATAATTTGTATTACTGATAAATATTATACTTAATGGCATTCAATCATAACTATGCATCTTTATATCAAGTGAAAGAGAAATTGCGAGGAAGGAGTGCAATGCTCAATATTTTAAAGTTGAAAGAGGTAAGCATCTTGCATACATAGCACATGGACAAATTTGTCATCATCTTCGTTGATGATATTCTCATCTACTGCAAAACTCTTAAGGATCATTAAGGTCATTTGAGGGTAATGTTGTAAATATATTGTGCTCATCAGTTGTATGCAAAATTCTTAAAGTGTGAATTTTAGCTAGATTCTGTAGCATTTCTTGGATCATGTAGTTGATACCCAAGGAATTCATGTAGATCAAAACAAAGTTAGCGTTATCCAGGATTGGGTACAACCAAGTCAGTAACTGACATTCAAAGCTTTTTGGGACTTTCTAGTTATTACAAAAAATTTGTTAAAGGCTTCTATCAAATCGCCTCTCTGTTAACTCGACTGACTGAGAAAAATCATACCTTTTGTTTGGTGTTCTGATTGTGAAGAAGCGTTTCAAACATTGAAAGATGCACTCTCTATTGCCCCAGTGCAAGTTTTTCCAAAGGAAGATTTAGAATATCAATCTATATTGATGCATCTGGAGTTAGTTTAGGATGCGTGTTAATGTAAGAAGGTAGAGTGATTGCATATTCTTCTTATCAATTAAAGCCACATGAGAAGAACTATCTAGTGCATGACCTCAAACTTGTTGCTGTCATTTTTGCTTTAAAAATTTAGCATGTATGGAGTTTAGTGTTCTATATTCACTGATCATCAAAGCCTGAAGTATATTTTTCCTCAGCGCAAACTGAACTACTAATAGAGAAGGTGGTTAGAATTGATCAGTGACTATGAATTAAGTATTCAGTATCATCCTGGCAAAGCAAATATTATAGCCAATGCTCTTAGCCATCGTGCTACATTATGTGCTTTTATTGCAGAAAATCCTATTGTTGATGAATATCATAAGCTGTGCATTGAGCATATCAAAGGTGATTTGCTTAGTTAATTGATACAGCTAAGTTCTATAGAGCCAACCTTTCGTAGAGACATCTCTATCTCTTAGACAAAAGATGAAGACTATCTTAAGTTTAAAATCAAAATTAAAAGCAGTCATCACCATGATTTGCAGTTGTGTGGAAGTATGATTTATCAAAAAGATGTGTGAAAAGAAATTATTTTCCCCACTTGAAATAGTAACTCTTTGACTTCAATTACTGTAATGTGCATGTGTACCGTAATTTGTGAGGTTGTTTTAAAAAATTCAATAAACTGAGTAATGTGAGAAAAAGTCCTAATTTTCTTTTAGATTTTTCACCACCTAGAATGTAAATATATCATCATAACTCATCATCTACCTCTCAATCTTCAAGTAGCAAGAACTCTGAATAGTTAATCTGTGTCTATTAGATGTTCAAAATTCATGCCATTCAAACAACTCAACCAAGAACATATTAACTAGTCTAATTAGTTTTAATTTAATCACTTTAAGTATATATTTAAAGGCATAAATAGGTTTAATCATATGTTGAGCTCCCATTATTATACTAATAGTGTTTGGGTTAGTGATTGAGCTAAAATTTGGCTGCACGTAGTTCAGTAGCTTATTCCGCACAGCTAACAACTTAACTTATCAGCATATTCAGTTTATCTAGTTTAAAATTAAAAAAAAGTAACAATTACTCTAGAATAACTTAACAATTTAGTTTCAATTTATTGAGAAAATTAGTAAAACTGCCCCTTAACTCTTTGCAAAATGTTAAAATTAGTCTTTAATTTATTTAAGTATTTTTTTTTCAACTCCCCATCCCCTTTTCATTAAATTTGCATTTTTCCAGCTAGAATACGCAAAGGAGTTAACGACAGGGACAAAAATAAGTAGTCTTGTAATCCCAAAAAGCTAAAAACCGTTCATTATCATACCAACTCAACAAGACTTTTTTTCTGGGAGGAGGGTGTTGGGTTGCATCTCTTCTTTGTTCTTCGTTTTGTTTGAATAATAGAAATGATTTTCACTCTTTCTTTCAGGCTGACTGAAATGAACAGCAGAGAGTACCTCGAGCAGCATGCCACCCTCTGCCTGCAAGACCACAATTTGCAGCTTGTTGAATAAATTATCCATCTTTACACAAGTTATTATTTTCAAGTCCAATTGTGTAATTTCATCAATTTATTGGGATTCTTCAATAAAAAGATTCAAACAAATGTTGGCCATTGTATATTCTCAATTAATGTTTTCTTTTTATAATTTACAGATCAAGTCCCAGTATTTCAACAGTAATACTTAACAATCACTTCATTTGATAAAAAATCATACAATATAAAGTTGATGGAATATTTTCTTAAGATATTTGAGTTTGGGTGAATATTTAAATCAAGAAAAATACTATGCTTATAAAAGAATATACATCAAATAGAATTTTTTTCTTATTCATATAATTATTTATAATTTACAAAAAAAATTATATGTTTTGGTGTGTGTAATAATATTCTTAAATAAATTGTGCTACAATATCCATGCTTTTTCTGTTATCTCAGAAAAATCATACCTTTTGTTTGGTGTTCTGATTGTGAAGAAGCGTTTCAAACATTGAAAGATGCAATCTCTATTGCCCCAGTGCAAGTTTTTCCAAAGGAAGATTTAGAATATCAATCTATATTGATGCATCTGGAGTTAGTTTAGGATGCGTGTTAATGCAAGAAGGTAGAGTGATTGCATATTCTTCTTATCAATTAAAGCCACATGAGAAGAACTATCTAGTGCATGACCTCAAACTTGTTGCTATCATTTTTACTTTAAAAATTTAGCATGTATGGAGCTCAGTGTTCTATATTCACCGATCATCAAAGCCTGAAGTATATTTTTCCTCAGTACAAATTGAACTACTAATAGAGAAGGTGGTTAGAATTGATCAGTGACTATGAATTAAGTATTCAGTATCATCCTGACAAAGCAAACATTATAGCCAATGCTCTTAGCCATCGAGCTACATTATGTGCTTTTATTGCAGAAAATCCTATTGTTGATGAATATCATAAGCTGTGCATTGAGCCTATCAGAGGTGATTTGCTTAGTTAATTGATACAGCTAAGTTCTGTAGAGCCAACCTTTCGTAGAGACATCTCTATCTCTTAGACAAAAGATGAAGGCTATCTTAAGTTTAAAATCAAAATTAAAAGCAGTCATCACCATGATTTGCAGTTGTGTGGAAGTGTGATTTATTAAGAAGTTCTTGTTGAAAGCCAAAATTTTAGATACAAAGTCCACCCTGATTGTACAAAATGGTACCAAGACTTAAAGTAGTCCCTCTAGTGGCCTAGTATAAAGAAGAGTATAGATGAATTCATTGCAAAGTGTCATTCAAGTAATATGGTTAAGGCCAAACATCAAAAGCATGGAGGATTATTGCATTCGCTTGAAATCCCAGAGTGAAAACGGTTCGACATCTCAATATATTTTGTTATAGGATTGCCTCACACAAGATCTGGTGGCAACACAATATGGGTCATCATTGATCGTTTGAATAAATATGTGCATTTTATTCCTATTCGTTTGATTGACTGTGTGGAAAAACTTGCAATGCTTTTTATTAAGGAAATTATCAGGCTGCATAATTTTCCTAAATCAATTGTATCGGGCAGAGACATCAAATTCACTTCCAAGTTTTGACAGGCTATGCATCATAATTTAGGGACTACCCTAGCTATGAGCATAGCTTTTCATCTTCAAATAGATGGTCAAATTGAAAGAGTGAATCAAGTTCTTGAGGATCTGCTCAAACTCTATGTTTTAGATTTTACTGGGTCCTAGAAAGATTATACTCTATTAGTGGAGCTTACATACAATAACTGCTATCATGCCAGTATTAAAATGGCTCCTTATGAAGACCTGTATGGAAAAAAGCACAGTAATCCTCTCGCTTAGTCAAAAATAAGAAGTGTTCAGCTCTTTGGATCTGAATTAGTGGAAGAAACTAATAAAAACCTTCAAATCATTCAACAAAGGATTTGTTCAGCTCAAGATCAGCAAAGCAAATATCATGATGCTCATCATTGTCCTTTATACTTTAGGTTTGGTGATTATGTATATTTAAAGGTCAGCCCAATGAAAGGTATTTCTAGATTTGGCATAATTGGGAAACTTAGTCTCCGTTACATTGGACCTTTTGAGATATCAACAAAAATAGGGTTAGCAGCCTACATGCTAAAACTCATTGATGATTTCTCCGCACTTCATAATGTGCTTCAAGTATCATCGTTAAGAAGACATCTCATAGACCCTTCTTATTTAGTTCAACTTCCAGTGGTAGATATTCAGTATGATCTTTCTTATCAGAAGATGTAACAATCCAAGGTTGTTACCAGCTAAATTTTAGCTCAACCGTATTTTAATTAAGTCCATCCAGTCACTCAACCCCAATCACTGAAGAGTTTATACAATTCGGAGATAAATCAAATATTTTGGATTATTTTAATATTTAATTAATTTGGAGATTGACGTATTTAATTTGACCTCGAAATCGAGATCCGACTTCGCCGTTGCGATTGTCACCCCCAAATTAGCTAGGGGTAATGTTTTGGACGCGTTTGAAAGTCATCGTATTTTCACAAATATTTTAATATAATTAAATGACCAGAAAATGGAGTAATTAAATAATCGTCGGAATCAAATTCTGACTTTGCTGTTGAATTCCTCACCCCAAAATTAGTTAGGAGTGAATTTTCAGGATTTTTTGGAGCGCGTTTATTTAATCTGAACTTTTAGCAATTTAGAAAATAAATAAATATTTATTTAATTAAGAAAAATCATTTTCCTTAATAATTTCTCCAGATAGCCCCTCCATTCGGCGCCTCTCCCTCTTTTTGCACGCAAGGATGGCTGAGACCATCCCTCCACTCTCCTCTTAGCCATGCCTCCATCCCATCTTCTTTTCCCTTATAAATGGAGCTTAGTTTCCTCTCCTCCACCCCTTACTATCCATCTAGAGCTCCCCACCTTCCCCTCCATTGCGGAGTTATGCTGAAGAAGAAGAAGTTAGGCTCCTCTCCAAGTTCTTGGAGAAAACTGAGTATCATCTTCCTCTTCTAAAGGCTAAAGGTACCCTATTATTTACTCTCCTTGTACCCATTTGCTCATCTTTCTTGACTTCTTCATGTTGATATTATGCTTGAATATATCATTAAATATCCATAATCATGTATGGAAGCCATTAAGGCTTTTTAAGGCATCACATTTCTTGAAAGAAAACTGCTTTGTTTTTTCGTCTATTCTGCACACCCTTGCATTTATCACCATTTTTTGTTTAGTTAGAATGCTATGTTTGTGCCGATTTTAGTGTCAATGGAAAGGTATCGAAAAGACCTTTCCATTGATTTATGGAACTACACATGGAATGCTCTGCATTAAGAGTATTTGAGCTCTAAATGAGGCCTTTATGGGTTTCGCACTGGCGAAAACACCATCTGGCGCTGCAGCACGCTGCAGCGCCCAAGTTGTAGAAACTGATCCACTACAGCATGCCACAGCGCGCTGCAGTAGGCTGCAGCATCATTTCAGGAAAAATTATATAAAATTAGTTAATAAACAAATTGAATAGTAACCCACAAGGAGACCGCTGCAGCGCGCCATAGTGCGCTCAGCGGGTTGTAGCGTCATCTCAGGAAAATTATATGAAATCAGAAAAATAAATTAAGTGAACAGTGTTTTCATGAGTTAGTCTACCCCATGGCGCTGTAGCGCCAAAAGAGCTGCAGCGCACTATAGCGCCCCACAACGCGCCAATGCACCATTTTCTGCAGCAGCGCGCAGCATCATCAAGAGCACTGCAGTGTGCTCTGGCGCCAAAAGCGCTGCAGTATGCTATAGGGTGCCACAGCGTGCCATAGCACCCAAAAATTATAAAACTACCCAGAATTGGCCGAAATAGCCAGAACTTCTCTATTTTTGCATTTTAAGGTCCTAAGGACCCTAGTGGGACTAAATTATATCAAATTTGAACCAAGTTTAGTTAAAATTGAGCATTGCATAAAATTCTATATAGAAATTAGGTTTGAAACTTTGTCATTTTTAAGGAGTGCTCAAAGCCTATTATGTATCTTAAATGTATTGTGCCAATTACTAGATAATTGAATCCCTATATACTTGTGTTGAATAAATATATCTTAACAACTAAATGGCATGAAACCTAAGTACTTTAGATTTGTAATCAAGTGCTAACTCCTTTGGTTTGAGTTGGAATTTAGTTAGCCATAATTACCTTCCATTTTATGTCAACTTTACATTTCTATGCTTTTATGATTTTAGGATGTATGTTAGAGAACTTTAATATTTATTTGGACACTTAAAGGTGCTTAGTTGACATTAAACTATAATTGAACATAAGAATCTTGATAGCATGATTAAGTAGATGATACTTAATCAAAACTTAAAATTTTCCTTTAATAATTCACTAATAATACATTGATTTGTCATTGACCTTTAAATTAACCTTTGATCTTAATGGTAGAAAGGTTAGGAGTTAAACCATAACTTGTCTTGATTAAGATCTAAACCTTAATCACGTTAACTAAAACATCCTTGATTGTAAGATAATTCAATTGCCATTATTCCAATAATGCATATGATTTGATATTGATCATAAATCATTGAATTAGAAGTGCTACGGTTAATATTGAATCTGTGTGATTGAATCATCTGAATCTAAACTTTAGATCTTTGATTTTCTCTTTTATAAGACTATTAGCATAAGATGGATAATAAAATTGTAATGATTTATGAAATGACCTAACTCTAATAATATCTTTGATTTCATCCCATGACTGTAGAATAAAAAAGGGTCAGATGAATT
Source organism: Gastrodia elata (assembly GCA_016760335.1). NCBI lineage: Eukaryota > Viridiplantae > Streptophyta > Magnoliopsida > Asparagales > Orchidaceae > Gastrodia > Gastrodia elata. The sequence goes on along the minus strand of CM028678.1, from coordinate 31,235,915 downwards.
TTAATCACCTGATCTGATCACTTGAATGTTAACTTAAGAAGTAGAAAAATGAGATCTTAAGGGTCTTGCTTTAAGATCATCCTTGAAATGTTTAAAGACCTTAATTATTGATACATTGAGGTAGGAAGAACTTTTGTAACTTACTAAGGTAGATACTTAGATGATCTTTCATAACCTTAGAAGTTGAACTTAATATCTTGTGGTAAGAATCACCTAAAATACTTATGATGGGACTTATTCCTTATAGTAGTAACCTACATTGAGTGATCTTTTGATCATATCCTTGGATCCTTGCGTAGGACTCACTCATTTAGAATGAGGATTAATAGGTTTGATAAATCCTTGTTGATTAAATCAAATTGTCTAAACTCAGATTATTGGTTGGGTGTAGCAGAGTATACCCATACTACTAGGTTATTTCAGTAATATTCAGGATTGGTTGATTCAGTCCAATGCGGACTTATGACTAGGTGCTATCTCGAGGGATTAGATGAATACAGTCCCATTAAAGTAAATCTTTCAAGACTAAGAGTGTTACAATTAGTGAATAAGATCCTTAGTTTGAGATATAAACTACGACCAGATTCTGCCTCCTATCGTAGTGTGCTTCGATAAGTGCAATTTATGCAAACTAAGTATCTCAAGTCACTTTGCGTAGGACACTAAGTATGCTTATAATTAGGATATTTAACAGCTTAGCTTAAGATATAAACTGTGACCAGGTTTTGCCTCCTATCGTAGTGCGCTTCGATAAGTGCAGTTTAAACAAGCTAAGGGTTAAATCTGCCTTTCTTGCAAACATGCTAAATATGTGTATACAATCATTCCAACTAATGATTTTCAAGTAAACTCTCAACTCTAACTAATTATCGAAGTTAGTATTTTAGGAGTCAGAATCCGTTTAGCAGGATTCTGCATAATGGAGACATTGAGTTCATTAACAGATTTCAAAGCATTATCTAGATTTTTGGGTTTATCTCATGTATCTTAGAAGTATGAGCATGAGAATAAGCATGAAGTGTGAGTATTAATGTATGAGTATCAGTGATGATTTATGGGTTACGAAATATTGCATACATTGACTGGGGAATTTCAAGATGTATCGGCATCATAGTAAATGGTATTACCAACTAGATGTATGTATACATTGGATCATACTAGTCATAGTAGTTTAGTGATATTTGAGTTGCATATAAGTAGCATATAGTATTATGGCATATTCAGATGCACCTTTTCAGTGACATACAACATAGTGTTATAGATCATTACTCAGTTTCAGATCTATTACTATTTTTAGTTTACTTTCAGTATTCAATTTATAGTTCAGTTTTACTTTACTTTACTTCAGTTTGTATAGTCTTATTCAGTTTTATACTTTCAATTACCTTTACAATTTTTTTGTAGATTTACTTATATTATGTAAATGTTAAATGAATAACTAGAACTATTTAGATTAGTTTCGATGTGTTAGACTTATTTTCTAACACGGGGTACTTTTGGGATCCGGTAATTTGTTAGATCTTGAGCAGTATACTGAGCCAGGTCAGGAGGACACCCAGGAGATTCTGGAGGAACCCGTGGAGCACTAGTGGACTCTCATTTAGTTTCACTACTTTTCTACTTAGTTTATTTCAGTTCAGTACTTAGTTTTTACTTCTGTATTTTAGTAAACTGTTTGTAATAAATTTGGATGTATTTTCCTTTCTTTTTTGAGATGAATGTTTTATACAGCTTCTGTGATGAATGTTTCTAGATTTTTGCTTTATCTTTCGTACTCTGTTATATACTACTTATACTTAGTTTTGTGATGTGATCAGCATACTGAAAATGCTGATATCTTATACATATATTGGACTCCTCATGTATTTTACATCCAATGTATGTATTGGTCTAATACTTAGGATAAGGATACTACTCTTATCTTAAGTATTAGCTCTCAACCCTCCTTAAGGTTGAGACAGCAGCCCTTCAGTTGGTTTGGTTTACAGCTATTCGAGGAGATGGGATATTCCTCCCTGAGGGGCGCATCACTCCACTGCCAAAATTGATTATAACTGTCTCTTTTGCATGCGGTGATGGGACGGGGTGCTATAGAAGAACTGTTAAAATCTTGGATCATGATCAAAAGTAGCTAAGGAATCATTCTATTTCCATGGTAAAGGTTCAGTGGAAGAATCGTTATCTCGAAGAATCCACTTGGGAAAAAGAGGCAGATATGCATCATAAATATCTAAAGCTCTTTGAGAACCATGGTACTTTTCCAATCTCTTCGTAAGCATTTCTGTCATTAGTTCTTTATTTTAGTTCGTTGTACTTCTTTACTTGAGTGATATCGGGGATGACATTGTTCTTATGTGGGGGAGTCTGTAGCAACCCAAGGTTATTACCCAGGCTAATCTAAGCTAAACTAAGCCTTAATTTATAGTTCATTAGACTTAAATGGCCAATTAAACATAACCCTAAGAATTTGGGATCAATTGGAACTCATTTGAGCAAATTGACTATTTTATCAATTTTAGGATCCTGAAAATTAGATAAAGTTATTTGATCTTTAAAATAAAATTTGATTGTATTTTTGAATTTCTCACCCCCAAATTAGTTAAGAGTGAAGTTTTGGGAATTTATAGTGGTCATTTAGTCTCAAATTGGATTTAATTACATTAGAATTAAATAAATTTAATAACTAATTTTTTTAATTAATTAAATTAAATTAATTAAATATTTTTCAATGTCTAGGATCTGTTGATGGACTGTGGAAGATTTGCTGTGGGGTTCTGATAGCAGCGCAACAAATCTAGTGTATACCCTTCTTAGCATGAATCTTGATGCCTCGATCAAGCGGCGACTATTTCTCTGTCCTAAGATCCTTTATCAACCGTATGATCTCTTCCGTGATCCAACAGTTGACCTCTTCTCCATGTTTAATCATTAATCTCGGGCGCATCTGGACCATCGTGTTCCAATAAATGATCCATCAAATAGCATGCATCACCCTGTCATTGTGGAGCTTTGTCTCCAAGTGATCATGCGAGCGTCTGGTCCCATCCAGGCAGCTCATCTAGCAGCCGCTGTTATAGCAGTATGGGTGTGACCAGGTCTTCCTCTTCTGCCATCGACTCCAATATCTTGCCGACAAAAACTCCCCAATATGCCGTCAATTGGTTAAGCCTGTCTGCCTCTTCTTCGGGTTGACCTCTGGAACCCACTTGAAGCTCAATTGGACTCCCAAGGCTATAAATAGCCCTTGATTTTATCTAGTTAAACCTTTGCTCTCTAGAATTTTCCTCTGAAGCTCCCAATTATTCTCCACACCTCTTTATCTCCGTGCTATCCCGACATTAATCAGTAGGCTTCATCTGTCCATCTCCAGCAGTGCAGTGAGTGTGGTCTGGTGTTCAAATCCCCCAGTAGAGCTCAGTTGATCATCTGCAATCCCTAGAGCCTAGTAGAAAAACAATTGCACTCTCCCTGCATTTCTAGGTATCGCCTCTTCCCCATTGAGCTGTGTGAGCTCAATGTCAATTCATGTATGCCTTAAGTTTAGCTTTGTAATGCTAAAACTCATCTCTAGTTCATTAGGTTGCCTGTATGAAGCAATTGAAGTGGCCAAACTTAGTCTAGACATCAAGGAATTACTGTTTGGATAGAGCACCTGACCAATGGAGATGATGCTACTCCATTGGAAGCTTGGGCTCAATTCCAGCCCAATTGCCTTCATGATAGCATCCCCTATGCTAACAAAACTCAATGCTGCCATCCTTAGAGCTTAAGCTAGCCCTGATCGATCGAATCGATGAATCGGGTTTTGACGCCGCTCACTGCTGAGCTCGAGTAGGGATCCAGTAGTCAAGCCTCTCCTATGTCATGTACTTTTAGGGCTCTTCTTTGCATTGACATATTTAAGGTGTAGGGATGAAGAGGTAACTGTGATATAGCCTCTATGGGGAGAATTATCTCCCCATAGTAAACCCTAGGATTAGGGCTCGATTGAGTAGGGTTCTGACATCTCCAGCCACTGGGCAGAGGGCTTCAGGGTGTGTTCGATTTGTCTTCATTCATGGATGGTGCGGCGATCAGAACCTAGCTAAGAAGTGGCTCAGATAGACCGAATTTCGCTGTTCACTCTAACCCTAAATCCAATGTTAGGGATCTACCGAGCAAGGAAGAAGAATAGTGGCAGGTCAGACCGGTCCTTTTAAATATAATCCAATTAATCGGATTTAAAATCCTTAAGGAAATTAATTGATTAATGCAGAACGTACCTATGACTCATTTATTTAAGACATTCCTTTTCAATTAATGAAATAACATAGCCAATTAAATCAAAAATGTATGATCCAATATACCATTTTGATCAGAAAAATATAAAGAATAATAAATTACAATAACATTTTGATTTCTATGATTAAAATTCCTAATCTAACCTTAATTGCTCAAAAAAGTAATTAGGGAATATTAAATCTATTTCTTAGCCAAATTTCCTAATTAAGGCCTATAAAGGTTCATATGACGGAGTAGAACTTTATTATGCCATCAAAAATATTTTTTGAGATTTAATTTCACTAATCATCTCCTAATTATTATAAATTTTAATTAGTGCCTAATTAATTCTATTGAGCTCTACTTTTGGAAAACTCAATGTCATTCATCTTCTAATGCCTTTTAGAACCTAAAGGTGAGCTTAGATCTCATTTCCATGCCCTAATTTTGTTAATCCCCTATCTTAGCCATAAATTATGATTAGTGCTCATTTGGCCCATCTTAAGCCCAAATCTAGTGCTTAAGCTATTAATCCTCATCTTTGATAGTATAGAGCCTATTAGAAGTAATTAGGATCAATTTAGAAATTTAGATATTAAAACCTTAATTTTGGACTCTTAAGGGAGGTATTTTGATCATTTTACTCAAATGTAGTTTAAAGTACTCCTAAATCCTATAAGACTATACAAATGCTTAAAATTAGTAAGATAATTGATTATGATCATATCACAAACCTTTAAACTCAAAGAATGGATCATAAATATTAAACCCTAGGTCTTCCTAAAACCTAATTAAGAAGCCTATTAAGATCCTTAAGGTAGATCTTAGATCTTCAATATTGCTTCATTAAATGAAATTCAATACTTATTAATTAACTTATCTAATATTTAGAATATTCCTAATGCTTATCCTAAGTCTATGTCTTAAGTAAGTTCTTAATCTCAATCTTAATTAAGATCTTTAGAGCTTAGCCTCAATCCTCCAATCTTAGACTTTGGTAGCTGATACTAAATTCATAATTCCTAGGGGGGTTTCTAGGATTGCTTAACTCAGATAAGTTAGATTCAGTGTGTAAGAATCTAGTGCCATTTGTGTTTTTTCTTCTAAATCGCAATGAATATTTTATTTTAGGAGAGATATTTTTCTTCATCCCATTTTTCTCAATTATTTACTTTGGGTGAGATATTTCGCTTTATCCCTAGATTTTCTTTAAGGATCTACCAAAAGATTTGATGCTTGTGAACTAAGTTTTCCATTAACTTTGCTCTGCTGCTCATCAAAGTAGAAGGGACGAGAGGACATTGGAAAACTTGATGGATGATGTTACATAGTTTATTAACCCAATGCATCCTCCCATCTAGCTAAACCTTATGTGAAGTGCATGATGCATGATTAATGGAAATCTTGTTTGGGAGATCAATAGGTACAAAAAATATCATTTGGTAACCTAGATATAGGGAATCAAGTCTAATTAACAAATCATAATCTCATAAAAGTTTATGTGCTAAGGAAGAACCCAATTGGGAGTTCTCTTTGTGCATTAAACTAGAACCTATTGTAATAGGAGGGTAACTTCGATTACAATAGTGTTTATTTGATTGAATTAAGCATGAAGATTTAAAGTACACATTCAATAATGAAGTTATATCACCAAGTCCTTGCAACTATTATAATGAAAAATCAACTCTCTCCTTTTAAGTAAATCGTATCTTAACTTAAGGGAATTTGTATTGCTAATTTAGGAATAAAAAATCAATCCAAAAATCAACATCTAAACATTATTGAAAGAAAATATAACTTGGTATTAAAACCACCGTTCCCTGAGGATGATAAATCCCAGAATTAAAACTTCCACTTATTATTTCAGATCACGTACACTTGCGTGCAAACACAGATATGTATTTTTCTTCTGTTAAGTTTTTAGCACCGTTGCCGGGGAACGGTTTTGTTTTGTATTAAGTATAATCTTCAAGTAAATAGTGATTTATAATTATCTTTATTTTGCATATATATTTTTTTATATCTTTGATTTACTTTTCTATTAGATTTTATTGTTCTTATTTTCATATATGGAGTACTAAAATCTCATGGCCATGCATAATAAAAATCAAAATTGGTGTAGGTGGTGTGGGGGAACACATTTAAGTTCTAACAGTAATACAAACAACTCATTTGCACCTTCAAAAACAAAACTGATCAATGACATCAAGTATGATAATAATTTGCAACATTATGACACTCACTCTAACATGAATGTTAATATCATAAATTAAATGTGTGGGCAATCTTACTTAGAAGAATCGGTGGATGATTATAGTAGCAATGATATCAATAATCTGCATGAAACTGGACCAACCTTGCTTAGGAACGAATTTAATCTAGAAGTTCAAAAGCATCTATATGAATTAATTGAGGCTAAGTTAGAATTTATATTGCAACAATTAGCTAACCCTATCCAAGAAGTTGTTATAATTGAGAAAATAAAGGAACAAGCTGAAGAAGTGTTGATTTATAAAGAAGAAACCTTAACTCAAACAAACATTGAAAATGTGAAAGAGTTATTGTATCAATTCAATTTAGATCATTCTGAAATGCAACAAGAAGTGCCAACGTGTAATGAAGAAACTTTGACTCAAATAAATAGTAAAAATGAGAGAGAGGTGGAGTATCAACTTGAATTGGACAATTTGAAAATGAAACAAGAGTTTCAAACTAAAAAATTTGACCAAGAGCAATCCAAAATTTATGTCCCATACACACTTCAAGTGCTTTCAACTGAATGCTCAGCAATATGTGATCAACCATGTGAAAATAGCTAAGATGAATTGATTGAAAATAATAGGAGGACTAATAAACTAAGTAAATCTTGAGGTAGTGAAAGTAAAAAAATTATTATCTCTGAAATCTCGACCTCAACAAACCCCTTAGTAATATCGACAGTATTTGTGTGCAATTTAAATTTGTAGAGAATCACCTTAAGAGTAGTCCTGAAAGAAATGAGCTTTACACATTCTTACAAAATGAAATGGAGGATGATAACAAGGAAAAGTATGAAGAGTTTGATAACAAGTATAAAGGAAGAAATAAAAGGAATGAAAAGACAAATAGAAATAAAACATATTATAAGAGTGATGACACTGATTGGGCTTATAAGAAGAAAAATAGTAGAGCTGGTGTTCATGATGATCCAATTATTAAACTAGCTCGTACTCATCCTAAGAAGTTAATAAAAATCTGGAAAGAAATTTTGAAGGGATATAAACTCTTTTGGTCAGGCTGAAGACCTTAAACGAAGATCTGGTTAAGAGGCAACCCAACAAATAATTTTGTATTTTTTGTCTATTTCAGATTCTAAGTAGTACTTGTGGGTATCAAAAAAGGAGCAGGAGGAATCTCGAGCATGATTGCAGTAATGAAAATCTGTCATTATTTATATCAGGTTGTTTTATTCCTTACTACTCCTAGTAATGTATGTTTATTTTTCTTTCAAGTTTGTGCTTTTCATTTTTGTTTAAATAAATCTTAGTGAATTGCTATCCCTCAATTTTTGTGCTAATAGAATGTCATTAACTAGGCAATTTTTCTGAAAAGTTCAATGGGCTGAATTCAATTGAATAATGAGCATGTGAAGATTTTCTTTATTCTAATTTTTTTAACAAGAGGTGATCAAGAAAAACATGCAGTTTTAAGATTTTTCATGCTAAATTGTTTTACACTCATTTTACTATAAGTCTCTAACATCAAAAATGTATAATGCTCTAAATCTAAGTGTGGGGGCGGGGTCAAGGAACTTAATGTAGAGAAGTGAAAAACAGTGAAATAAGAATGTGCTAAGCTTCTGTAGGACTTACTGAACATAATGACAATAGATAGAGAAGAAGAAAAATGTCTCTCTCTTAAACAAAATGCTAAAATAAATCCAGGGATAAAGAGAAATTTCTCTCTTAAAGTAAATAATTGAGAAAAATAGGATGAAGAAAAATATCTCCCCTGAAAAAAATATTCATTGCAATTTAAAAGAAGAAGCACAAATGGCACGAGATTCTTACACACTGAATATAACCTATCTGAGTTAAGCAAGCCTAGAACTCTAACATCAGAAATGTATGATGCTCTAAATCTAAGTGTGGGGGTGGGGTCAAGGAATTTAATGTAGAGAAGTGAGAAACAGTGAAACAAGAATGTGCTAAGCTTCTATAGGATTTACTAAACACAATAAAAATAGATGGGGATGATGAAAAATATCTCTCCCTTAAACGAAATACAAGAAAAAATCCAGGGATAAAGAAAAATATCTCTCTCAAAGTAAATAATTGAGAAAAATAGGATAAAGAAAAATATCTCTCCTGAAAAAAATATTCATTGTGATTTAGAAGAAGAAGAACAAATGGCACGAGATTCTTACACACTGAATCTAACTTATATGAGTTAAGCAATCCTAGAACCCCCCTCCCCATCCCCCCCCCCCCCAGAATTATGAGTTGAGTATCATACATTTAGAAATTGGAAACTCAAATAGTCAAGAAAAGAATATACTAGTATGAGACTTGTTAGAATTTGAATCTTTCTAATCACCTTTGTCAAGTAATGCATAAAATGGTAAAAACACTTCACATATATTCAATTGAATTTTGCAAATAGAGAAAATCAGAAAAATTTATTCTTGAGGATACTTGAGGACTAGCAAGAATTTAAGTGTGGGGATGTGATAACCACAAAATTTATAGTAAAATAGGTTAATAAACATATACACTTTTTAATTAGAATTTTATATTTTGATGTGCTATCGCTACTTTTCAGGATGAAAGATGAGCAAATTAAAATTTGCTTAAATATGGAATTTAGGGAGAAAATCACCATGGCGCACTAGCCCTAGTGCGCAACGGAGCGCCCTAGCGTCATGAGAGCAGCTTGCAAATCCTGTAGAAATTCTGCAATTCTGGATGGAACCCACTGTAGCGTGCCCCAGCATACTGCGGCATGCCAAGGCTACAATTATGGAACTTAGGCAAAGGAAATATAAAATTTAATTGAGCCTCCATAGCGAGCTATAGTGGACCAAATTCAAAACTTGTTCGCTACAGTGCGCCGCGATAGAATAAATATCAAATTAAGATTTATTTGATCTGCCATAGCGTGCCACAGCGGGGGGCCGATTGGAAACAGAGATGTCACAGCGCACTGTAGCGCGCCGTAGCGCCTGACGTAGTTTTTGCTAAAAATAAGCATTCGATGTAGCATAGGGAAGGCCAAGGAATTTAATTCTCCCCCTTCCCACAGCTGAAATTAATATCAATTTAATTTAAACTTCTTATTCTCAAGGAATAATTCATTAGGAAATACGTTAAAATTATGAGGAAGATGGAAGGGGTGGATGCAATAAAAATTGAGAAATCTTTATTATAAAAATTATTATAAAAATATATGTTTAAGCCATCATGGGAAAGGGCAAGAGGCTAATTTAATTATTTTACACAATAAAACATAAATGCAAACAATCTAAATCCCTTCATTACCAAGAAAATAAATGAATAATCATTTAATAAAAGCACAAATTTCTAAATGGGATTTAATTGCTTAATTAAATTTTAAACAGGTGAAAGGAAGTCTATAAAAGGAAACTTGAATATCTTAAGATGGTTCCAATTTTTGGTATTCAAGTGCCCATAAGGAAAAGCTGTAGGAAGAGGAGAAAGGAGAACTCTCCAAAGGGAAGACGGTTTACCAAGAACGATAAGGAGAAAGGGACAACAAAGGGAAAAGGGCGGAGCAATTAAGAGGAAGTGCAGGAGGAATCCAAGAGAACCTCTGAAAAACCTTCGGGTAATTCCTAGTATTTCTTCCTAACCTTCTCTGATATCTTTCTGCTATGAACTGATGTCAAGGTTCACTTTCCTTTGTATGTGTGCTTGTGCTTATTTAGTAATGGAAGGCTAAAATCCCTTTGGAGAGGGTTGAGATGTAATTGTATAAAATTGAAAGGGATCTAATGGTGTTGTAATAAATTTATTTGAATGAATGAAAAGATGTTCTTATTGTTTATTGTTAATGCTGGAATGAATGCTTGGATGGAATAAAGTCTAAATTATTTTTCTAAAAAGAAACCTAAATGAATAATTATTTTGTTTAAAGAACTTATGTTCCAAGCTCATCAATTGGGTAAGAGCAAGGAAGGCAGTGCAAGTAGAGCTGAGAATGATGTGACAAATTCTCAAGCTCACTTGCACCTTTCCTTAAAAGCTCAATCAAGAGATTTGATGCTTGTGAACCAAGTTCTCCATTAACTTTGCTCTGTTGTTTAGTAAAGTAGAAGGGATGAGAGGACATTGGAAAACTTGTTTGATGATGTGACATAGTCCATTGACCCAATGCATCCTCCCAATTAGCTAAACTACGTGTGAAGCACATGATGCATGGTTAATGGAAATCATATTTGGGAGATCAATATGAACAAAAAATATCATTTGGTAACCTAGACATAGGGAATCAAGTCTAATTAACAAATCATGATCTCATGAAAGTTTATGTGCTAAGGAAGAACCCAAATGAGAGTTCCCTTTGTGCACTAAACTTGAACCTATTATAATAGGAGGGTAACTTTGATTCCAATAGTGCTCACTTGATTGAATTAAGCATGAAGATTTAAAGTACATATTCAATAATGAAGTTATATCACCAAGCCCTTATAACTATTATAATAAAAACTCAACTCTCTCCTTTTAATCAAATTGTATGCTAACTTAAGAGAATTTGTATTGCTAATTTAGGAATCAAAAATCAACATCTAAACATTATTGAAAGAAAATATAACTTGGTATCCGAACCACCGTTCCCAGAGGATGATAAATCCCAGAATGTAAACTTCCACTTATTACTTCAGACCACGTGCACTTGCGTGCAAACGTTGACTGCATTTTCCATAGAGAGACATAAAATACATGTCTGAGCACAATGATAAGGGGTAGAACCTGGTCACAGTTTATTCTCTCAAATTAAGCTATTAAATACTCTAATTACAAGCATACTTAGTATTCTAAGAAGGCTGACTTGAGATACTTAATTTGTTTAACTGCACTTTTTGAAACACAAGATAATAAGGGGCAGAACCTGGTTATAGTTTATTCTCTCAAACTAAGTATTCAATTTCCCTAATTTTAACACTCTCAAGTTTAGAAGGTTTACTCTAAGCTGGACTGTACTTATCCAATCACATAGGATAAGATCGAGACTCTACAATCCTACTTAGAATGACACTTCCAATTTTATATTTCTTTGAAGTAAATCAGCACTATGGATATACACTATCACATCCTACTGACAATCTACTGGTTTCAGCAAATCTATTTAATAAACAAGGATTATCATACTATTGAATCCTTACTCCATTAGGATGGATCCTACATAAGGCTCTAAGGATGTGACCAAAAGGTCACTCAATTTTAGGTTACTGCCACATAGAAGAATCTCATTCTAAGTTCTTAGATGATCCTACCACAAGGATCTAAGATCAAGCATCTAAAATTAATAAGGAGCATCTAAGTTCCTACCTCAAGATGTAAACAATAAGCTTTTCCTACATCAATAGATTATATATTAATACGGCTTAACATTTATTGACTTATTAATACTAAGGCAAGCTCAAATTGATCTTGCACTTCTAACATAAAAGAAAAATCTATATTCCATGAAATTCACTAATCCCACAACTCTTATCGTCTTTAGATTTGATTTGATCAGATCAGATAAGTGACCCATCTGATCACCACCTATTCTACAATTATGATCATTTTGCAAATCAATATTGTATTATAATTTATCACATGCTAAGAATCTTACATAAGAGAAAATCAAGGACTTTAAATGAATAAGTTCACATTGATAATCATATGAGTTCATTTAAGATCCTATCACTTCTAGTTCAATAATTTAAGTTCAATGACAAATCAGGGTGCATTATTAGAGTTACACAAGTGACTTATCTTTCAATCAATCTATATTAATTAAAGTGATTAAGGGTTTAGACCTTAATCAAGACAAGTTAAAGTTTGGCACTTAATTACAAATTAAGGAAATTAAGTAAGTAAAATGAAAGGAAATTAAGGCTAATCAATCCCTAAATCAAGCCAAAAAGGATTGGCACTTAATTACAAATCTAACCATTCAAATTTTATAAAACTTGGCAATTAAGCTCTATTTATGCATATAAACAATCAGAGACTTTGTTTACTAGAGTTGTTCAACTATAAACCCTTTATTTTACTAATCATGCATTTTTAAGATTAGCGCATAATTATTAAAATAATAATCAGAAAATTATTTCACTTAGCACAAGCATTCTACAAAGCATTAGAAACATAATGGCATCTTAATCATGAAATTTGGCAAAGCATAGACACTAATCAACCCTAATTAAGATCTAGAGTAATTAGGCAAAATCAGAAAATCCAACAATTAAAAGTGCAATATTATTTTGTATTATGATTTCTTGTATTTTTCTGAATAATTTGATATATTATTTCCTAGGGTTTGGATTAATGGATCAATAGTTATGCAATTAAATTATTCTGCAATTTTCAGATTTTAATTTCCCTATGATTCAATTAATCGAATTATTTTCCTTAAGGAAAAATAATCAAATTAATCGGATTATTATTAAATGAGTTCAGCCCATTACCAAACCACGAGGGTCGACCGGGGCCTGAGAGACCTGGCACTGTTGTCGCACGGGTCATGGGCTGACCCAATCTGCATGTGCCGTCATCCCCGTTCACCACAGCTCGACAGAGGTTGATTAAGGAAACCCAAATTCATGAAATTCTCTGTCGATAGAGCACGCCATGGCCTCGAGACAATCGCAAATCCATCCCCAAGCCCTAACACAACAATTAGGACTCATAGCCCCTTGTGAAAAGGTTTGGTTCCCCTGGACCTTACTTAACTGAGAGCTTGCCCAATGGGGCTACTGTGGGGAGTCAATTCTCCTCACAGAGTCCATGATTGACCCAGGGCTCGATCCCTACACCTTTAGGGAGGTTAGAAGGATCGTACCTCTATGGAAATTGGGTTTGGGGTGGATCACTGGATACTTATTCAGACCTAGTTTTTTAGATAACTGTAGCCCTATCAAATGATTAGGTACCATCTGACCTAAGCCAGACCCCAACTTCAATAACCTTGATTTTAGTTAACCTACGAAATAATTATGAATTGAATAGACTGAAGTACTGATCCTTATTTACTAATTTCAGCAATCTATGGTACCTGGTGCGATTGGGAGAATGAGCTGACATTGTAGAGGGCGATCCAGGGACTTAGCAAAGCTTTAGAGGAGAGCCAGGGGTCCTAAACATCTGAACTCACCCACTATCAATGGTACGCAAGCACTGGATCACCGGGGAGAGCTTAAACAGATCGGCAATGGCGAATGGAGAAAAATCTAAATCAGACTCAATTAGCTAGCTAGGGGTTCTAGGAGGGAGACCTGAGTATATTTATAGCCTTGGGGAGGAATTAGGGTGCACTGGAGTGGGCTAGGATGGCCTGAGAGCTCGGGTCATGGCCGAGCTCCCATATCCACTAATGGGAAGATTGGGCCATGGGGCTCAATCAGGAGGTTAGGCTGAGAGTGGAAGGGTCCTAACAGCATGCTGAGGTGGATGCAGGGGTGGGAGACAGGCATGGTAGCTGGCGGTACGGGGGAATCTCCTCTATCAGGAGTGGGCGCGATCGGGACAAAGATTCACAGTGCGGGTGCATTGTGGATCATCTGATCTATCGATCAGGGCTATGGAATGGCCCTGATGATCTAGATGCTAATGGCTAGATCCAAAGTGATCTGAGTAGTGGGATCTGAAGGATAGATCCAATGAGGGATCTATGCTTCCGCAGGATTAAATTTTGGCAGTGGGATCTAGCAGAGTAACGATGAGATGAGCGGGGTTCCATTGTCTTGAGATCGAGACTCCACAGCGGATCGCCCACAGTCTGCACAACAAATCCTAGTGAATAAATTAGTTAAGGGTAGGTTTGCAAATATTAAATGTTGGGATCCCTTCTATGCAATTTTCCCAAATTAATTTAAATTGAATTATGACCTAAATGACCTCCAAAAATTCCCAAACTTTTACCCCTAGCTAATTTGTAGGTCAGGAATTCAAAAATGCAATTAGATTTTGAATCGGAGATAAAAATATTTTAGCTCTTATTTAGGGTATCTTGATTGATCAAATAACTTATTTAGCCTAGAGAGGCCCAATTGACCTGAAACTTTTAGGGTTAGCTTAAAATAATATATTGAATGCAATGGAACAATAATTAGAGCACGAACAAGCTTAGATTAAGCTAGGTAACAACATAGGATTGTTATAACTATGGATCATTATCTCCAGCTCGTTGCTTGCTCGCTTGGTCTCCCCCGATAGCTTGACCCTCTGCAGACCTAGTGGTAGTTCAAGATCCATTAGAGGTGCTTGCGGTCTCGTCGCCCCAGCTGTGCGTACCGCTAATAGAGGGTGTGTATCTGGTGTTCAGACCTCCCTAAGTAATTACAAAGGTCATTAACAGCTCCTCAACTATCTGCAGCTCTCATATCCGCATTTCCTAGGTACAACATCTATCTTTTCCTCTATCAAATTGAAGATAGCTCGACTTATAAATGCTCTACCCTAGATGCTGTGCAAGGATCATACCCAAACTCCTCAGTGAGTGGTTGCAGTGTTGGTAAGCTCTGGTAGTGGATCAGATGGTGAAATGGCCATCTGAGTGTGCACTACTGATCAGCCATTGGATCACTGAAATCATTGGCAATTGAAGCCTTTGGGATGCTCTGTAAAATCATTGGATAATTGCTAATGAGTAGCCATTGTTGAATTGAGCCTGATCAATTGATTTAGCTCGAATCAACTGACTTAGACTCAGCTCATGTCCACTCTCACCTGAGAATAGCATCCCAGTAAATCAGTCAACCTACTCACCCAATTCCTCCACAATAAATCCCTCTCTGCATTCTCATCATATTAGGATCAACCTTGAGCCGTGGCATCATCTCTGTAAGAAGCTATCGTGAACCCTAATTGCTTGTTAGTAGGAGTGTAGGTTGAGTAGTTATCCAGAGATTTAGGCCATTTTAATTAGGGCTTCTAGGTCCATTGGGTGCACCTAGGTTCAAGGATGGTGTAGCGATCGACATGAGGTGCTGGCTTGCCATGTGTATCAAGAATTTAGCCATGGAGCGTCATCCTCCTTTGGCCTATCATAGGATGGGGTGGGGACGATGACGCTGTCGCATCAGGCCGGACTAGCCTAGGCCTGCATGATTCTACAGTGTCGACCCAGTCGGGCCCCGATCCGACTCACGCCTTTTGTTAATTGGGCTGGGCTATTAATCTGATTTAAGAAATTAAATTCCTAAAGGAAAATAAGGGGAAAATAAATTTAATTAAATTGCCTATGGTTTAATTAATTAAAAACATTCAAACTAAATTAATTGAATAACTTAATCAATTCTTATCCAAATGGTATAATCCAATATACTATTTTAATTAGAAAATTATAAGGAAAAATAATCTACAATAAAATTCTAGATCCAATGTTTAGAATTTCCTATTTAACCTAATCTCTGAATAATCTTAATTAGTGAATAAATAATTCATTAAATGTCCAAAATCCATGATTAAGGTCTCTGATTGTTCATAAGACAGAGAAGAACTTAATTATGCCTTTAAAAATAATTTTAGAGTTCTAAATTTGTTAATCACCACTTAATCCCCTAAATCTTGATAGTGATTAATTACTTAATTAATCCATTGATTTTGGTAAGACAAGTTCCTATTATCTTCTTAAGTGTATTAGAACCTACCTATGTGTTTAGATTTCCATTTTAAACCCTAATTTCCTTAATCACTTTTCTTATCCTTAAAAGTGATTAGTGCTAATTAATTAAATCTTAAGTTCAAACTTAAATTTAAGTGCCTCATTTCTTTTATTAGTCAATATTAAGCCTATTAGAAATAATTAAAGTCAAATTGGATGCTTAAATCTCAAAATCTCAACTTTAGCCTTAAGATGGGTACTTTTATCTTTTTGACCAAAAGATTGTTTAAGAACCCTTAAACCATAGAAATATTATTAATGTGCTTTTAATCAGTAATATATTGTATTAATATCATTCATTTAGCTTTTAGAACTAGTTGAATGATATAAAGTGCTTAAAGCTTAATTCTTCTTAAAATTCTCTTAAGTAAATCTTAAAGATCTTAAAATGATCTTAGACCCTTTACTTAATCTTGAATAATGAAATCTAACCTTATGCAACTAGTCTTAAGTGCCTTATTAAAATTAATCATAATATTATTCTTAAGAGAATGTCTTAATGAAAACCCAAATTATAAATCAAAACTGAGGTCTTAAGTGATTAAGTCTAAAACTTAGATCTTAGATCTTTAGTGATTATCCATAGTAATCCATTTGAATTGTACCATCTTTTTCTTGAATTTCTTATTTGATTGAATCCTTTTGAATCCTTCTTGTGGGTTTAGGTTGATTCAACCTTTAGAAAAATGCAATTATTCTATAGATTGAACTTAGATCTTAGATTCTTAAGTTCTTATTTAGTTATTTAATATTAAAATTATAGATTTAACCTTTCTTTAAGTTCATAGTTCCTTAATCTCTTAGCTTCTAAGATTCTCTACCTTTAGAATAAGAGTGGGTGTGAACCCTTAGATCCTTAGAAGATTAGTACCTTGGATTCAGGATTGAACCCCCAAATTAGAGTTTAAACCATGAATCCTTAATCTTTATTAGCATAATCAAGATTGGGGTTGAATTATTAAAATACATTAAATAAATCATTAATTTATTCATTTAACTCTTTATAGTTGTCACTTCTTAGTATGAATTAGAACTGTTAAGTTCTACTATTAATTTTAAGGTCATAAAATCTATTATTTTACATGATAGTTGGATATTTGGAGATCCTAAGCCTATACTAGCTTAGAATAGATAGAACAAATTAAATTAAACAACAATAGTATCACATATGTCTAGTTGAGTCACTTACTTATTTTGACTATTGATGCTTCACACACCATGTCTTTGAGCCTTTTTCCTTGGACATATTAGCTGGGCATAAGGTACTTGATGAGTATCCTATTTTAGATTTGAAACTGCATAAACATGATTTAGCTTCATTTAGTTCATTCAGTTCTTAGATTAGTAGAGTGTGTTCTAACTTGGTCTGCATCTTCAGTTCAGCTCTTTGGATGTAGAATAAACTCAAACCTAGCTCTTTGCTTGGCTAGGGAGATACATGTTTGATTCTATAAGTTCAACTCGGACCTAGCTCTGAGGATGCCTAGGGAGATACATGTTGAACTTTATGTACAGTGGCCCTACTTTAGCCCATATTTTGTTATGGAAGTACTTTAGGCATATTTCTGCATTTTAGTTCAGTTCTAGTTCAGTGGCTTATTTAGCTATATATTTTACTTGCATTTTTACTATTATCAGTGCGCTTTTGCAATTCATTTCATTTTAGTACTTTTAGTTAAATATTTTGCTTAGTACTTGCATATTTAGGATGCTAGTCTTTTTTTTCAATGCTCTTATGCTTCAGTTAAGTTTTCTTTTATGTAAATTAGCATATATTCATATGATCATAAGCATGTTAGGATGAGTTTATTTTTAGAATTTTTTAACTATTAATATATTTACTGCCTAACCTTATTAAAGCTTCTGGTTGGGTATGTTAATTTATATACATTACTTTGTTTAGTTATCAATGTTAGTTTATAATTATTCTGGTTCTTGTGGCATGTTGGTCCTTTTGATTGCTTAAATATTCTTTAATTGTGATATCTTAAATGTTCAACTGCATTTTAAATTAGCCTAAAATATGCTTAGACAAATTGTCTAGCTGTAAGTTTTTTTTTGGCTGGGGCCCTGGCATTGTGATACAGACAATGTCAAATTTGGAGCTATTCGTTGAGGATGCTTCTGGAGAGGGCCTTGGTTAGGAGGACCTTCATGATGTTGTAGCTTAGTTAGATTTATTTTCAGGTGTGAGGACGAGCGTTCCTTCTTGATTTTAAGTTTTAATTTATAATAATTTCATATTCTGAATATATTTATTTTTTGCATTTTTTATATTGAGTTGAGTTATTGTTCTACTTTCCTTACTATGATGTGATGTGGATGTTATATGCTTTTATGCTTCTGCTACTTTGATATTTTTATGTATGATCTTCAATTTTGGGTGACAAGTCTCCTAATTAAAGTGGGTTAGGTTTATACCTGATTTGACTTCAGTTGAGAGGTTTGCCACAGTTAGAGACCGTATTCATCATAATTATGTTAATCTCAGTATTAGCATGACCACATAGGGTACGAGGCCCCACATCTCCAACTCGCTACATCATTAAAAAGATCAAATCTATCTTCAATAATTTCCTTTGGAGGCACAATCCTAGCTCTTAAACTTTTTGGTGTTCCTAGAATCATCTTACTTATACATTAAATGAAGGTGGAATGGGCTTTCATTGTCTGGATTCTCTTCATGAAGCTTATTCATATAAATTATAGGGGAAATTTTGTACTTCAAACTCAATTTGGGTAAATATTCTAAATGCTAAGTATTGTGCTACTGCTCATCCTTTCCAACCCCTATCAAAATGACTGATTCTATTATTTTGAAAAGAATGTTAATTCATAAGTCTTTGACTGAAGAAAGTGGGATTCTCTTGACTATTACTCCTCTTTCTAGTTTGATAGTTGTAGTCAGCTTGCAACCCTTGCTTTTCCCAACACTAGTAAGATTACCAAGTCTAAATTAACTGTTGGGAACTACTTCATGAGACTGGCTGGAATATTCAATTGATTAGCTAGTTAATTATGGCTAATCTCATTAGTGCTATTTCAGCTCTTACCCCTTCTTTGAATCAGTATAAGAAACCAAACTCCATTTTGTGCAAAAATTCTAAAATCCATTTAACTAATATGTGGCATTATTATAGGAATCATGTTATTCCCACTTTTCCTATTTGGATTTGGAATAATTGTATTCCCTCTAAATGACATTGCTATGCTGATGTTGAATTTATTGACCATATTTTTATCTTTAATGAAATTAGTCTCAAGATTTGAAATGCTAGGAATAAAGCTAAATATTCTAATATTGCCGTACAGCCTAGTAAGATTGTTAATGCTATCCATGCTGATGCATCAAATATCATTAACATTCTGTCCTTAACTTTATTCTATCTTGTGTGGTGTTGTTGCCTATTGGTTAGGTGTCTTTTGCTGGTTTCTATCTTGGTTGGAGGCTGGTTTGGTAGGCTGACTATCTCTGGTTAGCTATCTTGTATGGGTGTCTTATTTTTTGCTATTTGTTTTCTAGTTTGGTAGGCTATCTCATTCTGTCTTGATGAAGTTGTTGCAGCTATAGGCTCATTTGGCTCCTGGTTCAGGGTAGTCTGGCCGTTGGTTTGGTTTTTGTGGTTGTCTTATTTTTGGTTGTTGGTTTGGTTTTTGTGGCTATCTTATTCTCGGTTGCTGGTTTGGTTTGGTTGGTTGAGCTTGTTTTGGTTGTCTATTTAGTTTGGCTAGAGGCTAGTTTGGTTTGCTGGCTTCTTCTAGTTGGCTGTCTTATTTGAGTGTCTAGTTTTTTGTTGTCTTATTGGTTTGGTTTGGTTTGTTATGGTGGTGGGCTGGTTTTGGTTGGATGTCTAGTTAATGTTTCTTTTTGTCTTGTTTTTTTTTTTTTTTGTTAGCCTTCAAGGATTCTAATGGTTTTATAGTTTGGCTTGTAGTTTGGCTTCATATTTGTTGTTTGGTGCTTTGTTTGGTTAAAGTTTGGTTTTAATTTTCAGTTTGGTACTTGGATTCTCTAGCAGTTTGTCAGCAGTCTACTGCTATTACAGGTTTCGGCTTGCTATTGTAGTTTGGCTGCAGTTTGGTTTTCGTTGTAGTTTGTAGGCTCTCGGATTTGGTGCTTTGGTGCTGTTGTGCTTTCAATTTCTAGAGACTTTGGCTTTGTCCTCTTTTCATTGTTGATCAGTGAAGGTTATTAACTTGATGGATGTTGATTGGAAGTTAATTCGTTGTCTGCTATTAGGCTAAATAATAGTTGGTGCTTTTTGTCTTGAATCTGCTGATGGACTCCTGAGGCTTGTGTCAGGTATATCATTTTTTTATGCTTTAACTAATGTTGCGATTTGCAGGGTCTGTTTTCTTTTTTTCTTTTTGGGTTGTCGATTTGTTTGTTGTCCTTTTTTGCAATTTTTTCCTTAGGCTTGATGTATTTTCTTTTTATGGAAGGACCTTTTAAGATTTTCTCTGAATCCCTCCATTTTGGGGTTGACTTTTGGTCTTTAGAAATAAGTTTCTTGTATCCACCCAACCCTAAATTTTTTTTCCTTCATTTTATGTTAATAAGACATACATGTTTCCCCAATATATATATATATATATATATATATATATATATATATATATGAAAATATTGTATCCAAAAACAAAATATATTTGACAAGAAACCACATAAATACTATTCGCACTTATCATTGATGGAGGTGTTAACTGGATCGATTACATGTGCGAAGGAAGGAAGTGAAAAAATTTGGCGAGTTATCCTAAGAAAAATCAAAGGAGGAAGCTCTACGACAATGTTACAGATGTCGATGCGGAGATGGCTGAGGATCTGGAGGAGAGGGTGGATGACAAATGTGTCAGTAGAATGCGAGAGAGTGACAGACTGTTGACCTCCCCTAATCAATTAAAGTTGCTGATCAGCTGCACTTTCAGCAAAGGATGGCTCAGTTCAAGGAGGAGGTTCAAGGAAGACCCATAATTGAAGTAGATTACATGTGTGTGATGAGGGAGATGATGGAGGATCACCAAGTCTTCAAAGGAAGGAGGAGATGAATGACTCGACGAGGGCGTAGATCGGCACCTCCTAAGGAGATCAATAGTGCTTGCAAGAGGAAGAGGGTGGAAAGTTGAAGTAGCGGCGATGCATGAGAGAATGGTGATTTGCTGCTCCAACACCCAATAGAGGATAATCATCGAATTAGAAAGCTGGCTTGCAATTTAGGGCTGGATGCTTGTGCTTTAGGGCATTTAAGGTTCTATATAGGTTGGCTAAAAAAATCTAGACCCTTCGATTTAGATCGGGTGGCTAGGGATCACCCAAAATTTTTAAACTAATATGGACTATTATTTATGCACCAAGAATTGCAAATTTTAGACCAATTCGAGCATCTCGATGAGAAACATGTGCATGTTTAAAAATTATCAATCTTGATTATTAATTTAAAATTAAAAACCTAAGAAATTCACTACGGTCAATCCAGAGCTCAAAAATTAATGAAACTTGAAGCATACCTTCCTCATTTGATGCTTAATCTAATATTCATAATTTTGATTTATATTTTATTTTCTATTAACTTCTAAAGTTAAAACTTTAAAAATTAATTTAGGAATATTCTGGATTCTAATTGCGCTCAATCTTTCGCAGTGGGATTCCCCACTATGCTATATATATATATATATATATATATATATATATATATATATATATATATATTTGTTTTTTATTCGACTTAAATATGGATGCTTATGTTTCAGTTAACCCTCTTGTATTTGGAGCTAATTGATCTAGTAACAATCTCGGCTTATTTCAAACTCCCCATTTAAAAATGATATCATTCTCAAGATTACTATATATTTACCTAATCGGTGTTGCTCGAACAAGTTACTTTACTAACATATGTTACTTAAATTTGCATTTTACTTAATTTGTGCATGAGTCTTGTAATATGTTCAAGGGTTACAAGCATCAAAATGAGTGCAGAAATAAATCAATTACTTTTAAAGATAATGTATTTTATTATTTTAATTTATTATGTTATTTAAATGACTAATTGATTTAAAGTTTAAATAATATTGTTTTTATTTATTTATTTATTATTATTATTTTTTCTTATTCTAAATTGTGCATAAAAACTAAAAATAATAAACTAAAGTAACTTTACTAAAATAAAAAAATAAAATAGTTGCCCTAGTCTATGACTGAATCAAGTTGTACAGGTCCCCACAAGCTATATTTGAGCCCTAATGCAATGTAGAGCATTATGCTCAATCATATCTATAGTTCAACTAGACATAAATTTCAAAGCGATAAAGGGATACAAAATTAAATTAATCATTTGTAGTTGTAATATCCGCTAATGTCTAATTATTCTAGTTTTATCTGCCCTTAAAGTCTAATCCTAATTATAATTAATTGTTTTATTTCTAATTCTGAAAATGCATAGCTCAGGATCATCGAGCATCCAATATTCTTCACAATTTAGACCAACTAATTTGATATTACGTTAAGATGTACACATGTCTTAACCTGAAAATTATATATAACTATTAATTTTAATTATTGAATTGACCACTTAGGTTCATGCATACTATTATTTTATAGCTTATTTTGTAATAAACTGAATTATCTACCATTTAAAATTTAATTATTACTCATTCAATTTCTTAAGTCTAAGACAATACACCTTAAACATGATCAAAATTTAGACATTGTCTAAATTTGAATTTACTTACTGAAGTTAAGCAAAGTTCCTCTATTCACATTATACTATCCATCTTACTGATATTAGTTTCCTAAATTCTTAACTTAGAAGCTAGATTCCTAATTTTTACCTATATTAGGATTTTGACTTAGTCTACTTGATCTACTAACATCTTAGGATCTCATCACGATTACAATTGGTTATAAATCAATACAAAAATGTGAATAAAAACTTGGAAGACTGAAAATAACATAAAATTGAAAGCCGAGAACTGTAAACTAAAAGATAATATTGGGATTGGCAGGCACTACATTGGTCCCACATACAATCCTCCAAACAATAAGATTGGTAGACACCATATTGAGTCTACATACAATCTTCTGAATGATCATATTTGTAGACACCATATAGGGTCCACATACAATCTCTAAAAATAAGATTGGTAGACACCATATTGAGTCCACACACAATCCTCTGATCAATCAGATTGACAAACACTATATATGATCCATATACAATCTGATGTATATTTGAATCTGTCAAATCAATTAAGTTTGTAGGCTCAATATCAGAACCACATATAACATGACAAATATATGAATATGTTCAAACAATTAGATTGGCAGGCTCCATCCCGGACCCGCGTACAACCTGTTCGGGTAAAAATGCTGTATCATGTTTAGTTTGGAAAATAATAATGGGAAAGACTATTTATTTAAACAGTAGGTTGAACTAACTAATTTCTCTTTAGATTTAATTTATGTATCATTATTAATTTTTTTTTTCTCAATTATTTATATTTCATCATTAATTTAAATATTTTTGTTCGAACATATTTTGAATCATCGTCATTTAAATGATGCACCATATCAATTTGAATATGGTGGAGTGTAACAACTGTGGTGTTGTTACTCTGTTTTAGCTAGCCAATTTAAGTTGGAAATCTTGCCATTAGTCTTCTAACAACATTAAGAGAAAATGTTGTAAATTTGAGCCAATTTGGAAGCCACTAGTATTGATTGATTATTTTAATACCTAGATTAATATGAAAATTATTTTAGTCTCCAATCAAAAACTCGATTACATTTTTGATTTCTTACCCCAAATTAATCAGAGGTGAATTTTTTTAGAATTTTTAGATGTCATTTAGCTACAAATATTTGAATAATTTAATTTTGTATTATTTATGTAATATTCCTTTAATTAAAATACTAAAAAAATTCCAGGATCCTTAAATAAGCCAGCGAATCCAATTTTATTTGAAAATGGAAAGTTTTAAATATTTTGATTGTCCCAATGTTGACTTGGAGCAGGTTTCCTAGATAGTTTGACGGCGCACGATATGGCATGCTATAGCACCTTGCTTTCTATTCATCGGGCGCTATGACTGTAGCGCTCACTTTTTATTCATAGGGCATTACTGTGCAATGTAGCGCCTTGATTTCTATTCATAGGATGCAACGATGCGCTATAGCATCCAAGTCTCTAGAATTTTGGTGTTATGGCGCGCTATAGTGTCTTAGTCTCAAGAAGTTGGGCGCTATGGCTCATTATAGCATCTTGCTCTCTGGAATTATGGTGCTACGGCGTATTGTTGCACCTTTCTCTTGGGAGCAGGGCTCCATGGCATGCCATAGTGCGTTGTATTTTAACAAAAACATGCATTCTAAATAATAAATAATTATAATTATGAGGCACATCATAGCCACACACTTAAATTTTTGCTCGTTCTTGAGTAAATAATCCAAGCAGCTTTTTGTAGTAATTGAAATCAATGATTGAAAATTAAATTCGTATTATTCTATTATGAAAGTTTAAGATTAATTCTACAAAATTAAGTCATTAGTTTGGTTAATACTAAATAAAACTTTAATCAAGTGTTTTCAGGTTCTTAGTTAGACTTATTTTTAGATAATCCCAACTACTCTTTCTTTATTTCATAATTACTACATACATAATTGAGAGAAACTTAATTGCATTCAAGAGAATTGCTTAGTGGTTATTCTATGAACTTTATGTGCCAAATGTGCTCATTCTTATGATATGTAACACTTTTTTTATTAGGAGAGATATTTTTCTTTATCCCTTTTATCTTTTCTCATCTCTTTTATGAAAGAGATATTTTTCTTCATCCCATAGTTTTTTTCTTAAATGCCAAATTTAGCACATGCATCATCACATCCATGAAGTCCTACAAAAGCCTAGTGCATTATAAATTTAACCACTAGTTCCATTTCTCTCTTTACAATCTTTACTCCCCCAGACTTAGTTTATTTCGTCATTTTAATTAAGTCATGAGTTTGTGCTAGTTAGTTTAACAAATTAATCCAACAAACTTTACTTTAATTAGTTAAAATTTATTTAGACATCTTTCACCAATCCAAAATATTTGATGCACATAATTAGAATTTGGTTTTTAAATCAGATTTCTAAAAGATTAAATTCTCAAATTGATCAACTCAATTATCAAATAACAAGTCTTGATCATTACTCTTATATGAACAATTTATAGGATGACTTTATGAAAAAGACAAACATAAAATAATAAAAACAAAACTACAAACTAATTACAGAATTAAAAATTATTTCCTAGGAGTTGTAGTAAGAACTGAAACTACCTAGTAGAATGATAAAGACTATCATTACTACGATCATGCTCGAGATTCCTCTTGCTCCATTATTGACACACATATACTACATAAGACATGAAACAAACAAGGAATAAGAACATAAAATTATTTGTGGGTTGCCTCCAAACCATGACTTAATTTAATGTTCTCAACCCGACCATTAAGATTTTTGGATGTGCATGAGCTTGTTTAATAATATGATTATTATGAATATTAACTATGCATTATTTTCCCTTTCAGACCCAGCTTATATCATCAAACTTACAATAGTTCTTCTTTTTTCTCTTTTCATTCTACCCATTTCTCGCCTTATATTTTTCATCTATTTCATTAAATTCATCATTATTTCATTCTCAGTTTTATATTGTAAAAATGCATATAATTTAATTTTCTTAGGGGTACATTCCAAGCATTAGTCACAAATTCAATTTGCACACAATCATAATCAAGATTGTTAAGGGGTTTATTGATATTTGAGATGCTACATATGGTTTTGACACCTTCACAATGTTGTATCTATTTTCCTTATTCATCCTTGAATAATATTTCACCTATTATTAAATATTGAGATAGATGCACTTGAGGTGTGTAGGAGACGTAAAGCTTATGTTGCATTTGATCAACTTTTTCTATTTGAAAATTTTGTAGCATTTTAAAATGGCTTAATTTAATTTGATACTCTAACTCTTTTTTATTGTCATTATTTGTTTGAGTTAAAGTTTCCTCCCTACACATTGGCACTTCTTGAGCTTGTTCCTTTATATGCTCATTTGCAACTACATCTTAAGCAGGGTTAACTAATTGTTGCAATATAAACTCTATATAATAATTGACAAAATGAAATTGTACGTCTGCGCTCACACGCAAGTGCACGTGGTCTAAAGTAATATTGGGATGGTGAGAACTCAAGATTTATTATCCTCCAGGAACTATACTGGTTTTGTTACTAAAGTTAACTAGAATCACTAATGTTTGTATGATAATTAAGTTTGTTGATTGTTTGGTCCTAATCTTAGCAAATCAGAGTTTCTTTTATCAAAAATTACTTTTAGAGAAAATAGGGAGAATTGGATTTTAGCATGCAATTTATTAAGAATTCATACAAATACTATTCTTTATTAATTTAGTGTCAAATAAAATGGATGAATTAATTATAATCTAGACATAGTCTTCTCTAGGGTGTCCCCCAAATGTACTACTTCTCACCTAGTATTCAGAGATGAACTCATGATGGTTCAATCTCAGCACATAGACCGTCATGTTATAATTATCGGTTGAGTTCAAGGCTTATGACTAAGACAAGAAATCTGTAGTTTTTGTCATGCACCATATGATCTTTATTCCACTAATGACTCACATGCTTTAATTTTAGGTTCAACTAAGGAGGTGAGCAATTAGGCTAGATGGGTTGTGTCACATCACCCATAGCACATAATCCATCTAACTCCTCGCAAAAACCTAAAATGAGCTATGGAGCTCAACTAGCGGCTCTCGGCATCACATGCGTCAACTTCTCAGCCCAAAAAGTAGTTATGCAATGACTCTCATCATGCACAAACTTCTCGCATAAACTGATGGTGAGCAATGAAGCTCAGAGATTAATAAGTATTCTATGGCTCTATTGATCAGCTTAAATCTAAGGGGTTGCACTGGCCATTATTGAACATCGAATGTTGTCACTGACATTCGCAGTGAGGACACTCAACATACAATCCATTGGTTCTTAGTGATTGAAAAGCACAATGGTTTTCATACTTAAAGTAAATTATTTACTAAGATATCTTCATGCTAGCATTTACTTATCCATTTCATTCTTCAAAGCATTTAAATCAAAAAGTTAAGATCAAAATATATTCATTGATATTTAAAGAGTACAAACGCTTTTATTTCTTAATTCATTATATGTTTATGCCCAATGCTCTCCAAGGAGGGTTTAGGCTGCCATTATTATAAAAATACAGAAAAGATTACGAGCAATAGGAAGCCTGCATGGCTTTTATAGAAAAGAAGATAAGTTAGAGAGTTAACTGATTACTAAGAACTATTATCGTGTTCACCAGCTTGTCTCCCTTTCTCTAGATCTTCTCCCTTTAGTTCCTGTGCTTCGTCCTTTCTTTTTTAAAGTAAATCCTTCTCCTTCCTTGGGTAGGGGGAACTTTCCTTCTCTTTCTCTTGCAGGAGCTCTGGTATAAGATCTCTAGTGTTTGTCAAAATCTGGAACCCTCACTTAACCTTGAATTCTTCTTTTTTATAGACTTTTTCCCAGCTGCTCCAGAATTTATTCAGCCATTTACACTCCATTTAGAAAGTTGTGTTTACCTTAAATGTTTATTCCTTTATTCCTTGGTCTTTTGACTGCTGCAACGCGTGAAAGCGCTAATGTTTCAATTTTTGGACCGCTGCTGCGCGCGGCATCTTGATACTTTCAAACATTAAAATTATTTGAATTGCTAGAAATATTTTAATTTAGTTGTGGAGTGCGGTAGCACTGGAGTCTCGGCCTTGGGACTGTCACAACGTGCCTTGGTATTTGAACTGCTGCAATGCGTGGTACTACTACGGTGCGTGATTGCGCAATACTTCGAATAATTAATCCTTGGAAAATTTTGTACATCCACTACGGTGAGTGGTAGCACTACAGTCTCAGGTTTTGGTCTGCTAGGGCTCATGGCAGCGTGACAGTCTCGGGTTGATATCTGCCACAGTGCGCTGTAGCAAGCTAAGGCGCACTGTAGCGTGTTTTTCCCCAAATTTTATGATTTCTTCCTAGAATGCAATTTAGCTCTCTCTTTGTCCTAAAAAAATAACACTCAAACTCAGCACTGTGAGGTGCCGCTTGCCCGATCAAACGATGCAATCGATCGATACGATCGATCGGAGCAAGCCCAAGCCCCACAAGAGATTGTGCTGTGTTTGATTAGCCAAAGGATGCAATTACAAATGTGATTGAACTGGGATAGAGCCCTAATTCCCCATAGAGTGGCTCTGACTCCATGGGGAGCTAATCTGTCTAGATAGCAAGTCCTTGCTGTCTGAACTAAGCCCCATTCAGTTAAATTAATGTGTAGTGATGGCCTAAGGCTTAGAAGGATCTACACATCATTATAGAGTTATCCTAATGTACTGAAAGGAATATTGAGTCTACACGAGTCAGTATGGAGAAAGCTAGTACTTGGAAATGCAGAGAAGATGATAGACAGAGTTCAGCTGGGATTCTGGAGCTACCAGAAGATTCTTTAAGCTCCACCTAATAGCCTAGGGTTTGAATATCAAACCTTGCCCACTATCAAGCTGGTGAAGGTCAAATGGAGCTCCACTGATGGCTGAATTGGATAGTAGGTGGAGGATCAGAGGATAGGAATAAGGATGGCAATGGAACCCTAGGGAATACACCTTTAGAGAGCAAATGTTTTTGCTGCAGGGCTCCTAGAGCTATTTATAGCTTGGAAAGTAGGGAAGACGGTTTGGGCTTGGCCATTAATGGTAATTTAGAGGAATCAAACTCTATGTCTGGCTCGAGAGGGGTTGTAGCAACCCCAATATATGGATAGGAGATTAACCCAAATATTGAGATGTTACCTTAGTACCCAATACCTGATTTGAAGAAAGCAAATCAAGTATAGATGCTAAGTGGCCAAGTCACTTTGTGAGTAGTTGTTAAGCTAAAATAAAGTTATGTAAATGAATGCAATAGAAGATACATGATAAGGAGATACATGTAAATATAGCATTACAAGTATAGACAATACATTTAATTAGTAAAATCCACTAGTTCATCCCAAGCAGTTACAAAATAAGTAATCACAACATAGATATTTAAGTATAGGTAAAAGTAACTTAAGCAAACTCAAATAGTTTATAATTTAATTATTACAAGCCTATTAAAAGTAAGAGTATAAGAAAGTAAGTAGGTCACTCTCTCACTTGTATTAAAATACAAGTAAATATTTTCTAATTAAGTGAAAGCAAAAATTCTTTATAAGCTCTTCAAGCGCTTGGACCTGCATTACCTGAATCAAATAGCTCTTGATCTGTCATATTTTGGTATTTAAATATGATAGGGCAAAGCCAATAAAAGAAAAAATATTGTTATACTAAACAGTCTAAGCACAATTTAAGATTGGCTACGTTTAAAGTTAATAAGATATCACAAGCATTGATTTACAATTTATTAAGCAGCGGAGCTATAAAGCCGTCAAGCAAGCAAAAAAGGAAGTAATCATAATTGTAAATAAAATAATATGAAATAAGCTGAGTAAAAATACTCACTTGGATATAAGTCCTAGCCTGCATCCAAAATGGTAAGGGAAAGGCATCCTAAAAGGCTAAAAATTACTATGTGCATTTGAAGTAAAATGAAATTAAAGTAATACATGTTCAATGAAGTTTATTCTAAGTAAGCAATGAAATACAGTGAAGCATTAAATTAAATTAAGCAACATACATTGTATTTTAATTGAACTGATGTAAGAAATACAATAAACTGGAAATAGAGAGTGTAAAGCATAGGAATAATGAAGTATCTTAGACTCTTGGTCTAAAACAAACATAGCCTAGAACTATGAAAAGTAAATATAATTAAACAGTTATGAAGATATTACAATCAATAAGAATGTAAAAGAACTCTTATATTATTAGTTGAAGTTATATTTAGAAGCTATCTCATTCTGCGGGAGTATTCAACAGAATGGGACGAGGAGTTAAGCACGTCTGCTTAACTTGATATAGTGGGGGGTCGAACATTCACATTTACCCTCTCTAAAATGTGAAGTCCTATTTTAGGCGCTATCTTTCTTGTTCAAATTTGCCAAAAGGCATTTCCCATAAAGTTTTATGAAACTTTTTATTTATGCACAATGATCCTGAATGAATATTCAAGGAAAAAGGCTCAAACCTAAGCAAGCATTCAATAAATTTTAATAATTATAAACTATGTGATATCCTTTATGTTAACTAAATTTTGATAATCAACTTAATGATTGGAGCTAATTGAGGTCTTAATTGACTTATAGATATCAATCTTTAAGTTAATTATAGTTAATAGTACAAGAAAGAAAAGTTTAGAAAATAATATTTTCAACTAAATGAAGTTCATTCTATATTAGTCATAAAGTAAGCAAATTAAATAGATTTATGATTTAAGTTTAAGCAAACTAGTAAAGAAAAGTAAGATTTGTAATTTGCTAAGCTAATAAAAGTATAAGATAAATGATATTTTACTAGCTTTATCTAGTTAGCTTACAAACTAGAAAGTATCAAATTAATTCAATCATGAAGTTATTTATTATGGATGTTAAATATTTGTATATAAGGAAGGAATTCGATTATATCCTACAAATAATAATCCATTTGTGGTTGTAGGAATTTAGAAATCTATAATTATTTAAATCATGAAAGGGAACTATTATTCCCTAATTTAATAAATAGAGAACTAATTTGGAAGGTTAAGGATTATTGGAATAGGTGCTAATCATTTATTTGATTGTTTGAGCACTAATCTTATCTTGCGTTCTTTTAAGGAACTTTAACTTAGAAAGTAGAAGTATTAAGCTAAAATAGAATACAAATGAAATTAAGAGATTCTTAGTTAATTCTAACATGCAACTAAAGGAGAAGTAAAACATGTAGAACATAAAAATGAAATTTCAATCCTAAACATTTTGGCATGATTTCTATTGTATTTGCTCAAAATAAACATATAAAACATCATATGTAGGTCAATCCGTTACATGAGATTGCTTATTTCCAATTCTAATAATTTTAGTATTTGTAAAGAACATTAATATGTAAGTCAATCCGTTACATGGGATTGCTTATTTCCTGTTCTAATAATTTCAGCATTTGTAAAGTATATTAATTTGTAAGTCAATCCATTATATGGTATTGCTGATTTCTAGTTCTAATAAATTCAGCATTTGTAATGAACATCAATATGTAAGTCAATCTGTTACATAGGATTGCTTATTTCTAGCTCTAATTATTTTATGTGAGAAAATCATATGAAATAATTTGCTAACCTAGGATTCACACATCCTAAATCAAACATTTATGAAAAATAATGAAAGATGTAGTAAATAAATTAGCAATATAAAGGACAACATTATGTGCTTAGTATGCAAGAAGTAATAGCATTTGGTTCAACATTTGTAGAGAACATTAATATTGGTTTAACATTACAAGTGATATTAGCATATAACTTAAACTGCAAAGAATAACAGTATTTAGTTACAAGAAATGATAGCATTTGATCCTATATGATCCATTGATCTCACATTTATACAAATGGCAGCATTTGATCACTTTTGATCTATTATTATAAGAGATGGCAGCATTTGATTACATTTGATCTCACATTATAAGAGATGGTAGCATTTGATCACATTTGATCTCACATTATAAAAGATGGCTGCATTTGATCACATTTGATCTCACATTATAAGAGATGGCAGCATTTGATCACATTTGATCTCACATTATAAAAGATGGTAGCAATTCTATTACATTTTAACCAACTATAGCAAGAACAATAGAGAAGTAAAACTTTATAGAACAAAGAGAACTTGCCATTTTAAAAGTTATATAGGTGAGACAATTGCCAAACATTTAAGTTGAATAGTAAATTAACTGCATTGGCCATTGGTTATAGTAAATTTGCTTGCTCACCCTCCCATTACAGCATTTTACACAATTACAAAAAGAAAAAAGCAAGTTAGTTGAACCAAAATAGGCATTAAACTTATTCAAAGACTTTACATGCTATTTTGTATGGAATCATGCTAAGATACAAAATTATTTGTACACATAGCTATATCAAACTCTCTATTGGTTCTGAAGTTAAGCTTATAAAATGGCCATTAGGCAGATGAGATGTGAAGCTGAGGCAGCACTAGGCTGTGAAACCAGACCGATGAAATACAATCTTGTTTTTGTATTAGACCTATAGTTATTTCCATTGTGTATAGTTTCATCTCTTCTTACTTTTGATTGTACGAATGCCCAAACTTGGGAAACAAAATAAAACAGACTTAAAGCCTCAGTTGGGTGTAAAACTTCTTTGGTGTAAGTGGTTAACTTTGATTAGAGATGAAAGATTACCATTCACTAAAAGGTTAAATAATGAAGTTGAAGAAAGCTGTATTTCCACTATTATTGTTTCTCACAAAATGGGCTGGGTGAAATCAGTTGCTTTTTAAATTACAATCATTTAGAAGAGTGGCTCCTAATATTTTAGAGTGGGGAAAGAACCTGGCAACACAGATTTTTAAGATCTAGGATTTATTGTTATTGCTAAAATGCGATTTTATGAATGGATGGATGAAGTCCATTTGAACTCAACTGAACTCATTCAAAATTCAAAATACATTTACAAATCGAAGAGCAGCTATATACCCAAATTAACAATAAATATGTATAGAAAGATTCAGTTTCAAATTTATCTAGAAAAAATAAGCATTTTTAAAAATAGAAATAAACTTTAATATGACTTAATCTTAATTAGGCTTAGATAGATCTGTCTGTAAAATCTCCAAATGAAGGAAACAGATTGTACGAGACAAATTCGACATACCTTATACACATCCAAAGGAAAAAGATGGCGACATGGAAGTACCTTTGGTGTACTAGTCTTCGAGTTCGTCATGGGGAAATTAGAGGCTTAGGATTTGAAACTCCACTGTAAGGCCTCCTCTCTTCCGACTAGCAAGAGTTCATGGCTACTGGTTTCGCAAAAAGGGAAATGATGTACCAACCCCAGAACTAGAGAGCCGAGAGGGGGGTAAGGGTCTTAGGAGGCCAGCTGTGAGGATTTTTTGTATGCCATTCCTCCCTCCTAGCGATCATGTGAAAAGAGGGGGGAAGGCGCATAGATGGAGTGGAGAGTCTGAGGGTCCTTCGATCATTCTTTCATCGATCTAGCGACTCTCTTTTCCTTCATTAACACTCGACCATTGGATCAAAACCTAATAACAAATGACTCTAAATAAAATGGTTCGCTGTCTTAATTATTCAGACATAATATTATTACATAATTATTTATAAAGAAATAATTAAATATTATATGTTTCTTCAATTATTTAATCAAAATTATTTACTCAAGTGCACTTTAAAGATTCCTAAATTTTCTCCCTTACCTAATTGAGAGGTGAGGAACTCAAAAATGTTATTAGATTTTTGATCAGAGGTACATTTAATTTACATAATTTTCTTTGTATCAAAATATTATTAAAATATTGACAAAAATTATGACAACTTCCAAACACTTCTAAAATATCAACCCAAGCTAATTTGAGTGTGGTGAATCCAATGGAGAACTCTATTTTTGGTTTGAAGTCTAAATAAATTAGGTATTTCCAGAATTACCAGAAGATTAGGAAATGTTTGAATTTGCCAAAAGGTCTCCAAATTGTACAAAATTTAAGGTGGAGACTCTTAACACTACTGTAAGAATAATGGAAGAGGTTTGGAGTCGATTATGTCACTAATTAATAGGTAACAACATATGGGTTGTTACTGACTCCCCTCCTTAAAAAGAGCATTGCCCATGACATGCAACAATTAAAATATAATTAAGCAATTACAAGGAGGAAGTCTAACTGAAACAAAATTGAAAATTGAAAAATTATGATTACCTGATTAATTAAAGAACTTTGGGAATTCCTTTCACATATCTTCCTCTTTCTCCCAAGTGACTTCTTTATCTGAATGATTTTGCCATTGGATCTTGATCATAGGAGTACTGCAATTTCTTAATTGCTAAATATCTCTTCCCAAAATTTCTATAGGCTTAACAATGAATATCTGATTGGGTTGCAATTCCATTGTTGGTATCTGAACATGCTGGCTAAGATCTAGCAAACACCTCCTTAGTGATGATGTGTGAAACACGTTATGTACAACTGAGAAGTTTTCTGGTAACTTTAGTATGTATGCTGATGTTCTAATTCTCTCAATCATTTCAAAGGGTCTTAAGTACCTTGGACTCAGCTTCTTAGAAATACCATATCTCTGCACACCTTTCATTGGACTAAAATTAAGAAAAGATCTATCACCCCACTTGAAATTCTAATTGATGATGACGAGCATCATGATATTTATTCTACCTATCTTGTGTTGCCATCATACTACATATAATCAGCTGAATTTTCTTATTGGTTTCTTTAATCAATTCAGAACCATAAAGTTGAGTCTCCTACTTTAGTCCAAGCAACAGGAGTTGCACACCTCCTTCCATAAAGAGCTTCATAAGGAGCCATACCTATACTTGACTGATAGCTATTATTGTAGGAAAACTCAACTAATGCTAAGTGATCTTCCCATGATCCACCGAAGTCAATAACACAAAGATGCAAGAGATCTTCAAAGATTTGATAAACACATTCAGTCTGACCATCTGTCTGGGGATGAAAAGCAGAACTTAACGCTAAATTCATCCCCAAGTCTTGCTGAATAGCAGACCAAAATCTGGAAGTGAATCTACTATCTATGTCATAAACTATACATGAAATCTACTCTTAGGCACACCTACAATGAAGTTCATGGAGATATCGAACCACTTCCATTCAGGAATGTCTAAGGGTGTAAGAAGTCCACCAGGCTTCTGGTGCTTAGCCTTGACTAAGGAACAGGAATGGCACTTACAAATGAAAATGCTATACTCATTTTATGCCAGACCACCAAAATGATTACTTGAGATCTTGATACATCTTACAACTACCAGTGTGCACAGTATAGCTAGAGTAATGAGCTTCAGACAATACTTGTAACTATAAGCTTTTAGTAATCCATAACCTAGACTTCTGAAAAATCACACCTTCGACGTCAAGACGTAATTCAGATCTCTTACCATAATTAATATCAAAAACTAATTGAAATGTGAAGTATCTTCTTTTTGAGCTTCAATTATTCTTGATTGAAGAGATGACTCATACTGAATAGTACATAGTAAATTGCACAAATTAGCAGATCTAATTAACTCTAAATTCAATCTTTCAAAGTTCTTGACTAAAACATTGTTGCAACAGAATGAAGATAAATCTGTCTTATGACTTAGGGCATCAGCTACTAGATTAGCTTTACCTGGATGATAAACAATATCTAAGTTGTAATCACAAATTAGTTCTAACCACCTACACTGACATCAGTTAAGTTCTTTTTAAGTGAAGATGTACTATAGGGTTTGATAATTAGTAAACATCTCACACTTAACTCCATACAGGTAGTGTCTCCAAATTTTTAGAGAAAAAATACTCTTGCAAGCTCTAAATCATGCACAGGATAGATTCTCTCATTTGGCTTTAGTTGTCTTAAAGCATAAGCTATGACATATCGATCTTGCATTAGGTAGTATTAAGATTGGTTCAGAAGTTAACAGTTGTTTCAACTTCTGAAATGCTTCTTCATAAGCTAGGTTCCATACGAAGGGAACTTCTTTATGAGTTAACTAAGTTAACAAAGATGATATTTGGGAAAATCCATGAACAAATCGTTTGTAATATCCTGCAAGTCCTAGAAAACTATGGCTTTCAGTCATACATTGGGTTGAACCCATTCTTGTATAGCTTGGATCTTTTTTTGGTCAACTCTAATGCCTTCAGCATCTATTACATGGCCTAGGAATGCCACTGAGTTGTGCCAAAATTCACATTTTGAAAACTTAGCATATAACTTATATTCTTTTATTAGAATAAGGATATCACGGAGGTGATTCTTATGATCAGCTACTGACTTGGAATAAATTAGAATGTCATCAATAAGGGCTATTACAACTGATCGAGGTAAGGCTTCAGAATGCACTATATTAGGTCCATGAAAATAGAAGGGGAATTTGTCAGTCCAAAAGACATGACAAGAAACTCATAGTGCTCATAATGGGTCCTAAATGCAGTCTTAGGAATATCTTTATCCTCAACTCGTATCTAATAATATCCTGTTCTCAAGCTAATTTTAGAAAAGACTTTTGCTCTAGCGAATTGGTCAAACAAGTCATCAATTCTTGAAAAAGGATACTTGTTCTTTACTGTCACCTTGTTGAGCTCTCTATAATCTATACACATTCTCATGGATCCATTCTTCTTCTTAACAAAAAGGACAGGAGCTCCCCAAGGTGACATGCTAGGGTGCACAAAGCATTTTTCTAATAGTTCTTTTAATTGTTCATGAAGTTCTTGAAGTTCTATTGGTGCCATCCTATATGGAGCTCTGGATTTAGGTTGAGTTCCTGGAATTAGCTCAATTGAAGAACTCTACCTCTCTCATTGGAGGTAGTCCATGTAATTCATCTGGAAAAACATCTAGGAACTCTCTTACGATAGAGGTATCCATTGGATTTCTTTCTTCTTCATCTTCACAAATTAAGGTTACTAACACAGCAAAGCAACCTTTACTAATTAGGCGCTTAGCTTCACATGCATTTATTAATGATTGCAATTAGGCTAAGCTGCCTACAAAGACTTCTAGTTTTCTCCCTACTTTAAGGGAAACTTTCTTTCTATAGCAATCTATTATAGCATTGAATTTCTTTAGCCAATTCATTCCTAAAATTATGTCAAAATTGGCAATCGACATAAAAATAAGCTTAGAGGGAAAGAATTGATTGCTGATTAGGATGTTTACCAAACAGAATCTACTTGCTGACATCTCAGCACCTGATGGCATCTGCACTTTCAATGCATTACTCAGGCTGAAAGGTTGAAAAGTTTAGGGAAAAAGCACAATTCTCTAATATGAAGGAGTGACTAGCACCCATATCAAAGAGAGTTTCACATGGATGATTCTTAATTAACAGAGTTCCTATAATAGGAAGGAAAAAAAATTTAACTACTGCAAATGGAATTAAAAGCAGGTAGTATAAGAAAATAAATGCATTGAAAATGAAAATTATTAATTGAAAGCTTTAAATATTAAAATATACTAATCACAATGTCATTTTCATCTTTAGTGATGCAAGTAGAGAGAGCATACACTTTGGGCATGGCTAAGAATTGAACAATAGCTTTACCCTTGTCAGCACGATTAACTTGCCCATGCCTTTGGGCTTGTTGAAGAGACTTTCTTCTTATCATGAATATTTCCACCCGTAGGAGGGGGCATAATAGCGGGAGCAGAGCCTTAGTGCTATAGGGAGTGGGA
Source organism: Gastrodia elata (assembly GCA_016760335.1). Taxonomy (NCBI): domain Eukaryota; kingdom Viridiplantae; phylum Streptophyta; class Magnoliopsida; order Asparagales; family Orchidaceae; genus Gastrodia; species Gastrodia elata. The sequence goes on along the minus strand of CM028678.1, from coordinate 31,198,330 downwards.
TTTCTACACTTTCTATTGACGATTTATTTTCATTGGGTCAACACTGAAAGCAGCATGGTAAATTTGATAATAATGATTTGTTCTACCACATATATAACACCTATTCCCCGTGTGATAGCACTTGCCATACGGGTGTTGCCTATTGCACTTGCTTGATGAGCTTCCCTATTGCTCTTACCTTTTTTGCATTTGGAAGGCTTTCGAACCTTGATTATGACTCCTTTTGTAAGAGTCTTAGCATGTAGTGAAGGATGAGGTCATTTTTGCAACTCAGATTGAGCTGGATAGTTAAATCATAATTACTAATCAATTCCAACCACTACCATTGTCGATAGTTAATTCACGCTGAGTAATAATATACTTCAAACTCTGATGATCAGTGAAAATAGAACATTGAACTGCATTACAAATAATGATGCAGATTTTTCAAAGCAAAAATCACTACGGTGAGTTCAAGATCGCAAATGAGATAGTTCTTTTTGTGTGGTTTTATCTGATGAGAGGCATAAGCGATTACTATACCCTCTTGCATCAATATGGATCCTAAACTCATTCTAGATGCATCAGTATAGACTTTATAGTTTAAAACTTCCTTAGGCAGAATAAGCATTAGAGCAATAAAGAGTGCGTCTTTCAAGATTTGAAATGCTTTTTCACATTCATGACTTCAAATGAAAGGTACAGCTTTTTGAGTCAGTTTAGTTAAAAGTGAGGTGATCTGAGAGAAGCCTTTATCGAACTTTTTGTAATAATTGACTAGTCCCAAAAAGCTCTTGATATCAGTTACTAACTTGGCCTGTACCTAATCTTAGATTGTGCTTACTTTCTTCTGATCTACTCTAATATCTTGGGCATCAACTATGTGACCCAAGAACGCTACAAATTTTAGCCAAAATTCACACTTGAAGAAGTTGGCATACATCTGGTGATCACGCAATGATTCTAAGACAGTTTTAAATGAACGTCATGATCCTTCTGAGATTGAGAATAGATAAGAATATTGTAGATAAAGACTATCACAAATTTGTCTAAATATGGCTTAAGGACACACTGCACCAAGTCCATAAATATTGATAGCACATTAATGAATCCAAACGAACATCACATGAAATTTGTAGTGGGCATAGCGAGTGGGGAAAGCTGTCTTCTTGACGTTGGCATCCTTTACTTGCAACTAATGATATCCTGATCTTGAATCTATTTTTAAAGAATATAATGGCACCAGATGGTTGATCAAACAAATCATCAATTCTGGGCAAAGGATATTTTGTAACAACTTAGTTTGATTACAATGCTCTCAAATAGTCAATAGGACCTCACATTAAAGTTTTGGACCAAATCAGGGGTCAACTGATTCTGGGAATTTCAGGAACCCTAGAAATTAACCTAATTATTTTGACTTTAAATAAAAAATCTGATTTCACCGTTATGCTCATCACCCCCAAATTAGCTAGGGGGGCTATTTTGGAAGCATTTGTAGTCATCGGATTTTTGGCAAATATATTATAATATTTAAAAAATACTCGTCAAAATCGAAATCCAACTTTTCCATTGCGCTTGTCACCCCCAAATTAGCTAGGGGTGATGTTTTAGAAGTATTTGGAAGTTGTCGGATTTTTGCGAATATTTTAATGTATTTTAAATACTCCCATAATTAGAATAAATAAATTGATCTCCAAACTAAAATATGACTTCATCATTGAGTTGCTCACTCCTAAATTAGCTAGGGGTGAATTTTTGGGATTTTTTGGAGCACATTTATAAAATCTGATTTGTAAAGCATTAATTAATTAAATAAATTAAATTAAAATTATAAACAATCCATTTCTCCTCATTTTCCTTCTGAGCTTGGCCCAACGCTACCTTTTTTTCTCCTTTTCCAGTGCCTTACTCCCTATGCCCCGCGTACACAAGCGGCTTCTGTCCCTCTCCTTCCCTCCATGCTGATGGTAAGGCTTATTGATGGAGCTATACCTTCCTAGCTTGAGCCATCCATCTCCATCTCCCTCTCTTTCATAAAGGTAGCCCTCAACCCTCCTCCCTCTCCATTTTCTCACCTGAAGCTCTTCCACTCTACCTTTTATTTGCTGTGCTTACTGCTGGAAAAACCCTCAACCCTCTTCCTCCTCTTGTTAGCAGTTGCAGAAGAAGAAGAAGCTTCTTTACTCAAGCCATGAAAGAAGCAGAAACTTGATCTTCCTCAAGCCAAAGTACCTCTGTTTTCCTCATTAGTTTGATTCAAAGGCTACTTCATTTTGTTCTTATGCTCATTTTGCATCTTTAAGAATTTGTTGTTGAGATATGGAATCCCATTAGAGCTCATTAAGATAGTAAGTTATAGAGAAGAAAATCCATTCTACAAATATGATTTTTATTCCTAACCCTTAGCTTCATTGTTTGCATTGTTAAAATAATCATTTGTGTCGATTTTGGTATCAATGGAAAGGCCTTGGAAAGAGCTTCCAGTGATATATGGCACCGCACTTGAGGTGCTCTAAATCAAGAGTATTTGGGTGTCAAAGGGGAAATGTTTCAGTTTTCGCATAGGCCAAAATCATCATCGAGCACCACTGCATGTGATAGCGCCTAACACTCAGCCAGAAGGCACTACAGCCCGCCGCAGTGCCTACGTCTCAGGTTAGCTACATCGGGGCGCACCGTGGCACGCTACAGCTCCCCGTAGCCCCTATCTCTCGAGAAATCTGTCATCGTAGTGCATCGCAGTGCCTGAAGTACTACGGTGCACCACAACACTAAATCTGCCACAGTGCCACGTAGTGCCTAATAGTGCTGCGGCGTGCTATAACGCCCAAGTCTCGATGTTGGCTAGCATTTGTAGCGCTTGGTTCTCGGCCAGTAGGCACCACAGTGTCAAAAGCCGCCGCAATGCGTCGCAGCTCCTAAAAGTGCTAACCCGCACCATAGCGCCCGCGACTCAGGAAAACTGGGTACCATAGCGCACCGCAGCGCCTGACTCTCGGCCAGGAGGCGCTACAATGCGCCGTAGGGCCTAGAATTGTCTGGAATTGCCTAAACTTTACATTTTTAGCATTTTAATGACTTTAGAACCCTAAGGGGTCCAAAATATACCAAAATAAACCTAGATTTAGTAAAATTGAGCATTATGTGAATTTGGATGTGATTTTGAGAAAATTAGGTTTTTTGACCCATTCATAAACCCTAAAACTATACTTTTGGATTCTATAATGGTTTTGGCCATAACTTAACTAATTACATAAGAATTTAGCATTCTTAGGTTTCTATAGAATCCTTAGAAGGAAAACAACAATAAAATAGCTAAATTTTTAGACTTTACTATGTAAAATTACCAAATTGCCCTTATAAGTTAAAATATTTAATTGGACCCATAGGACTTAATACATGTCCAACTTAGAAGTACCTACTATCTATCTTTATATTAGATAGCAATGAATTATTTGGCATCAATTAAAATCCAATTGAAGCTCTTAATAAAAAAGTAGCATTTTAGACCCTTAAGTGGGGGCAAAATAGTCATTTTACCTAGAATCAGGTTAAATGCCCATAACCTCTAGAATATCAATTTAAATATTAATATTAGTAATAAAACTATTTGTAACCAATTTTGTCTCTTAATCTTCTAATTGGGTTGAATTGAGAGAATTCATATTTATGGTTAATAATTCTTAAGTAAAAATAATGAACTTCTAATTTAGTTCTAATTTCACATCCCATCTTCCTTAAATAAATTTGGCTAGCAAGTAAAGATAGATTGTGATAATTATCATCAATTCTTAAACTTCCTAATTCATCCATAGGAGATTCCTTAGGATCTGCACTTTCACTTTATGATGCATTTCTTAAGAACTAAGGATATAAATTAGGTTAGATTTCATTCATTAAGTAAATGAGTTATTTAATGAATAAAACATTAGTTTATTAGTTTCTATATTTTAATATTTAATTATGATTAGTTATCTCTTAACTCTAAATTTAGTTTAGGATATCCATCCTATTAAGCTTTGAATATGCTTAATGGAATTTGCCTTAATCATTAGTCCTCAATTAGACTTAAGCTTTAGTTCTTAAAATTTACCTTTAGAATTATGAGGTTAAGCCCCAAAACATGGAGTTTAATTCATAATCCCTAGCTTTAGTAGATTTTGATCAGATCTTAGCTCAGATCATCTAAATTCATCAAATATGATGTACTGATTAATTATTTAACTTGTAAGCATCATTAATTAAATTAAATTACAATCTAATCAATCTTAATTATTTTTAACTCATAAGGCCATAGATCTAAGTTATACTTGATAGTAGCAATTGGAGATCCTGAACTTGTATAACTTGAAATAGTTATAATAGATTAAGAATATAAAATAAATATCACATGTATATAGTAGAGTCCCTTGCTTACTATTGAATTATTATTGCTTTTACATTCCTTGTACTTGTGTTGTTTTCCTTAAACATGTCATACAAGACAACATTGCTCCATGACATGAAAATATAGAAGTTGGGATAACATTTGCATTGGGTTCAGTTTCTAGTTGATCTTATGCATTTCACCTCCACAGGAGAAGGAGTAAGGAGAAATAAGGATTACTTAACATTACTCATTGAGGACTGTTGTGTTAAGTTAGAACCCGAGTAGTTTTGCAGACATGCTTGACTCCTCAGCCAATTCTAGATGTGTCCACAGAAATAATGTAAAATAACTAAATCTTACAACAAGTGTATTTTCTTCCTCCTCAGTACAGTACTTGCCCTAACCCAGAAAGGGTATGGGAATCCTGCCCTAGACTAGAAAGGCTATGGGAATTCTGCCCGAGCCCAAAAAGCTATGAGAAATTTACAGTACAGTTGCTTATTTGTCCAATCCTTCTGATATGATAATCTTGACATAATTATCTTTATGTTTTATTATTACTTTTACTACAGTTAGCCTTTACATTACTCTGCTTACTTGTATATTTATAAGATGTTAGATTTCTTTTCCTGCTAACTTATATGTACAACAATTAGATTACTTTCTTTTAAACCTACATAAATCATATAATCATAAGCATGTTTAGGATGAGTCTTTTCTATAAGTAGTTTCTTTACTTTACTTATAGTTATATGCCTAACCTTATCATAACTTTGGTGTTGAGGTATGTTCTTTTACCTCAATTATTGCTTCGTATAAATGCCTTCATTTATAACTTCTTCACACTTCTTTGTATACTTGTTGCACCCATATACTTGCTTGTTTTTACTCTAATTAAAATAGTGATTTCATAAAACTCATGAACTGAAACAGCCTAAATATTACTTAGACAATATGTCTGACAATATTTTTCTTTTCTTGGCTAGAGCCCTAGTATTGGTGAAAACTGATGTGTTAAGAATCTGAGCAATTTGATGACCTTGGGTTTGAAGAAGTGCCATACATTAAGAGGAGGTAGCCGGTTAGAGCATAAGATTCAGTAGAGTAGTTTATCATTTTATTCTGTGAGGATGAGTGATTATTTCATTGTATAACTTATCTTAAAATGATGTAATAATTCAGGTACCCATATATATTCTTTTACTGTACTATTTTATTCAGAGTTGCATGCTTATTCTCTATCTTTCATTGTGGTGGATTGGATATAGCATTTTACTTTCCTTTGCTTCTGCACTCTGTTAATTGCATATACTTAGTGAATGATTTCATTGCATTTTTCAGGACACATCCTTCCTTATTAGTGGATTGAGGATTATGCCTTAATATAATGATAAGTGAGAAATTTGCCAACGTGACACACCTCCCCTTGATCTAACCTTGTGGATTTGGGGGCGGGGTGCCACATATTTGTTATTGATGGTGACTTTATGCAACTACCGATAATTTATGCACATTTTCTAGATCCATATTTTTTCTTTACAAACAGAACTAATACACCCCAATGAGACATACTAGGTCAAATAAAACCTTTGTTAAAGAGCTATTGTAATTGTTCTTAAGCTCTTGTAGTTCCTCAGGTATCATTTTGTAAGGAGCTTTAGATATTGGTTGAGTTCCGGGAACTAACTCAATAGAGAATTCCACTTCTCTAGCTGGATGTACTCTTGGCAGATCCTCAGGGAATACATCGATAAAATCATTTACTACTTTACAATCAGAGAGAGGAATACTCTCTTTAACTTCACCCATTATAGTGACAAGAAAAGCATCACATCCTTTATTGATTAATTTCTCAGCCTTAATAGTGTTTAATAGAGATAATTGAGTACTAATCTTCCCTATAAATATTTCAAGCTTTCCAAGAGAATGAAGAGTGACTTTCTTCTTTAATTTATTATTACTGCATTGTGACTACTAAGCCAATTCATTCTAAGAATGATATCAAAATTGGTTAGAGGAAAAATGATTAACTTGGAATCGAAAGCTTGATTATTTAACAGGATTTTAATATTGTAGAACTTGTGTGCACTGAGTTGGGCTACCGGTGGAAGTCCAATATTTAATGACTTAGCTAATTTATATGTAGGCAGATTAAGAGTTTTGACGAACGTTCAGAGATAAAAGAATGATTGACCCCGGTGTCGAATAACACATTACATGCTTTGTCATTAAAATAGAGCGTTCCTAAAAATTTTTAAATCCATTGCATTAACTATTTGTAATATTAAAGTGCAAGAAATATGAAAGAAAGAATGGGTTCAAGAACATGTAACTGAAACCACATTGTTATCTTCTGCAGCTTCCAAAGAAGTTAAGGCATATACACGCGCAGGATCAATAGGATGATTAGTAGCCTGGTTTTAAATTATTCTGGTTTTGAAATCTAGGAGCAACAACTTTCTCCCGTGCTAATTCTGAAGCTTCTATGACAGGAGTTGGCATTATTTCCATCCTTGAATCTCGCTTGTTCAATGGTGTAGCACTGAAGACCTGGTTATATTGTGAATGATTGATACGAACACCATTCACTGTTTTCTTGTGCGTGCAGTGGTAGAATAGATGGCAATGACGACCACAATTGTAGCACTTATGGCCAAAGTGAAAACACTTGCCATACAGGTGAAGCCTGTTGCAGTTTGGAGTTGGCTTCGACGGTGAAGCAACCTCGAGTTGGTAGAATTTAGCAGAAGGAGGCCTCTGTAGCAATCCAAATTTTAGAAAACCAAAATGTTGATCAAATCAGGACAAAATCAGGTCATCGAGCAAGTTCAAAATTAAACCAAACAAAATATATCGTTATATATTTTTATAATCGTAATGCCTAAGTTTGGAGGCGATTCGACGGACAAATATTTCTATATAAGAAAATTAAAATTAATATATAAGTCCAAATTCAATAATTTTGGTATCGTTAGATTCACAATAATAAAATAAGGCTACACAAAATATTTCGTTGAATTTTGAGAGTTGAATTGTTCGTAATTAAATTTTAAAAATTTTACTTTCAAAAACTAATAAAAAATAAAATATAACTATGAATCGAGAAATTTGGGCTTGAGGTTGTTCGTCTCGTCAAGACGGACCCCCGGTCAAGTTCGTCAAATTTAGAAATCAGACGACGAAAAAATACGATTAATTAAAATAAATTTATATTAAAAAAAAGTAAAGAATTGATTCTTTTTTTTTACGTGTCATTTTCCTTTCTACGATGCGTAACTAATGGGGCTAGCTGCGTGCTTGGCACGCAGCAATAGAAGGACTAGCCCCTACCCGCTTCCACTTGGGGGTGGCCACGCCTCCCCCTGCTTGGGCCGACCAGAGGCTGGTCGGGCAGCCCCTCCTCCCTATAAATAGGGCTGCCCCTCCTCTCCACTTCCCTCAAGTTTCTCCTCCTCCTCCACCTCCGGCTGGCCACCGACCTCACTTCTCCACCTCCCAACCTTGCTAGCAACCTCTAACCATCCTCTCCATTCCCCCTCGGCAACCCCAAGTCTCTCATCCACCTCTCTTCCTCTTCTTCTTATTCCCCGGTCAACGGCCGCCCCTCACTAACTTTCTTTATGTAATTTATCTCCTGCATTTATGCAATTTTAATTCTTATTCTCTTATATTTTTTATATGTTTATATATATATATTATATATATATGTTATAATATGATAATATATCATATTAATATATAATATATGTCATAATAAAAATACTAATAACTAAAGATGTTATTACTAATAATTATCACTTAAATAATATTATCTATTAATAATATCATATATTCTCTCTCTACTATTATTCTCTAAATAATAATAGTAATAATAATTATATTATCTTATTATTTGTGAATGGTGTTGTAGCCGAGTAAGTATGAGGCTCAGGAATTAATATCGCAGGTCATGAGTTCAAATCCAACCGGCCACACAAAAGAAAGAAAAAAAAATACTATCTTATTATTACTATTATTATCATATATATATATATATATATATATATATATATATATAAAATTAATCATACGATTATCCAATTAATATATCACTAATATTCTCTCTTTAAAATAAACTCACGTGCATAAAATTATCATTCGAAATAACAACTTTATTTTTTCTATTTATTATATTCTCTCACATAGAGAATTAAAATAATGCTTTTTTACGATTTAAATTTTCCTATAAATATGATGATGATAATAATAATAAAATATTATTGTTATCATTATTATCGTTCCTTATTTTTGTTCTTCCATAATGATTTCCATTTCTTTACTTAAAAATATAAATAATACTAATTATAATAACGTTGGTTATTATTATTATTATTATTATTGTTGTCGTTGTATCACTTTCGTCACAACTACGATAATCACTACTATCATATCATTACTATCTCCATCACCATCATTATCTTCATCTTATTTACACAAACAATGAAACAGTGAGAGAAAATCAGAGAGATAATTAGAATTATGATAATACAAATATCTTTATTTTCTTTTCCCCTTGACAAGTTTATTAATAAATAAATTTTGTACATATTTAAAAAATGTCAACCTAGCTAAAGAAATAAGTACCTTGGATATCATGAGCTATATTATATATATTGATTTGATTAAACACTTTTGCTCTGCAAATTTTACCAATTAATTTCTTACTCTGCTATAATTATAATTTAATTTAATATCACTATATGAGATACTTTCAAAGATAGATAATTAATCTTGATTGATTGTATTAAATGGGGTTCCATGATGAGTATTTACAGTTATAAGGAGACTATGAGTATGTCTACGAAGGAGCTAGCATAGGTGGAATAATGCATGAACGACATGCAATATTTGAGCCTAAATTGTGATAATCATAACAGACGTGTCTGATTTCCCCAAGATTCGAGAATTACCCGCTCGAATAAAAATGTTATATTTACTTTCGAGATAGAGATAGAGATATTTTGATAACAATGACTTACTTGTGACATATTACTTTTATTATTATTTCAAAATTATAGCTAAAATTCTGATTTGCAGGAAAACTATGAAAATTCTCAAAAGAAAAAATTATGCCTTTCAAATTCTTATTATTATGCTTCCCAGCATTTTTCCTGTATTTAAATTTCATATTTTTTCTTATATATATATATATATATATATAATATAATTAATAATATTCAAAGTACTGAGTTTATCTTTAATAGGTATTCAACCCGGGCATTTTCGTTGTAAATGCCAAGTCAGGTCGCAGCTGCGGATATGGAGATAGCCTGATCAATTTGCAGTTGCTCTTTTATTCTCTTATTGTATATATAAATAAAAGAGAAACATACGCTTGTAATAATACTCTTCTTAGAATAAAAGTTACTACTTTCATATTCTCTAATTATTTGAGCAAATATCTGTGATCTTTATATTATTATTCTAAGCTTTCAACTACAATCCTCGGCATAAAATACTGACGCCACCCTAGTCCCCACACCTTAACCAGGATCTATCAAGGATCCAGGATCAAGGTTGGATCGAGAACTAAGATGGGGTCATCACAAACTTGTGCCTCTTGAATGCCTCATGGCGGTTTGGTACCATGTGAACCTTCTGTTTCAGATATCTTCGACTGGTGGTGCTTCCATAACCCTTACTGTCTCCATAAGTTGTGATAACTCTATGAGACAGAGCAAGATTACATGATCTTTAGTAGAATCATGCAAGCTGCTCTGGAAATCAGTGACATCTGGTACCTTCAGATCTGATTAGTTATGGGGCGAAGTGCATTAACCTTCTAAATTCCATCTCATATTCTAAGATGGGAAGACTACCCTGTTTAAGCCGTAGAATCGTGTCTTCAATGATGTTTTGTACGGATTGGGGGAATGAACTTGGATTTGAAAGCTTCTACAAAATCATCATAGGGGATCTCCTCAATGCTGAAATCAACAAGCCATGTGTTTTGGACATTATCCCACCAATATTCTGCTTCTTCGTGGAATACATATGTCGTGAGACAGATTGCCTTATAATTTGGGCACTTGAGGTTGATTAAATTTTTCTTAATCATTTTCAGCAAACTGGCTGTGTCAATAGGGGACAGGATTTTGCTAAAGGATGAGGGTCTCAACCTCAAAAAGCTGTGTAGAAGACCATCAGTAGAATGATGGGATGAATGAGATGTATTGTGCAGGTACTTTTGGTGCAGGGCTATTAATTACTACAGGTGAAGGATGGATGCCTATTAAACTTGAATTGATAAGGCTTGCTGGGTTTTGGTTTTCCAGCATTGTTGCCACCATTCTCTGCAGATGGGTAGTCAATGGAGGTGATTCTAGATTCATCTTGTTGTAGCAAGACGAATCTTATTTCAGAATGAATTTAAGGAAATGAGACAATGCTTGACATTCAATCTTGAAATCAACAAAAACTTTTTACTCAAAAGTGAAGTAACATAAGTATTAAAAGGAAAAATGATGACTCATATAAATACTAATACATGAAATGATAAAGAATACAATCATTTTAAATGCTCTATATTGGATACTATGCTCTTTGACGAAATTGGCACAAAATGTGAGACAAAAGTTTGCGAAGGTCACAATACGGCGCTCCCTTCTGCACGTACTCTCTAACTTCCAATTGGTGATGATCCACCAATCCTGTGCAGCATCTTGAAGTAACAATATCATAAGATTAACATGGATGGAATCCGGGCACTCTATGTGGTCTAATATTGATTCATATCATCATATATATCCCTGTACTTTGAGTAGAAAATGGTGCTTTTTCAGGGAAAAAAAAGAAGAAACTAGAACTGATGACTGAATTACCAAATTCTAGAGCAAACTAACTGCCACAGTGTGCCAGAGCGTCATTTCTCATGGAAATATAAAAACCTTATAAATGAGAAATTGAACAGTATTACATAACTTTTCTCCACTGCAGCACGCCACAAACGGGTAAATTTTCATTTTATAAAAACTATAAATGAACTAATTGAACAGTGAATCCGAAAGTTTATCCTCTGTAGCAGCGCCGCAGCAGGTAAATTTTTCATTTTATAAGACCATAGATGAACTAATTAAATAGTTAATCCAAAAGTTTATCTGCTATAGCATGCCGCAGTGCGCCTCAGTGGACGCTGCAGCGACCACAAGGAAAAGATACTAACTTACATGGAGAACAGCGTTTGGAGCACTGCTGCTACAGTCGCCGCAGCGGAACAGGATTTAGAACCACGGATGCTACAGCGCGCCGCACCGAAACAGTGTTTGGAATGCTGCTTGCCGCAGCACACCATAGCGCGCCACAGCGGACGGTCCAGAAATTCTAGAACATCAATTAAGGTAGCATGGGGAAGGCCATAAAAATGTGACCTTTGGCTTCCCTAGCCTCTTGAAAATAGATGACTTAATCCCTATTGAATCCCAATAGGTTTAAATAAATAAGAACATTAAAAGGGATTTGATTGAAGTCAAGGAAGAGGAAGAGTCACACATTTAAAACTTTGAGGCTGAGTGCATCCTCATTTAAGGGCCAATCTCAGACCTTTAAAGGGTTCCAACTTTTGTTATTCAAAGACCAAAAAGAAAGGCTGCAGGAGGAGAAAGAGGGAGAACTCTCTAAGGGGGAAAGAGGACCAAGAATAGGAAGAAAGGGAAGACAACAAATAATGAAGGGTGGAGCTTCAAGAGGATAGCACAGAAGAGTCAAGAGAACCTCAGAAAACTTCTGGGTGATTCCTTGTATTTCTCCTAAGCTCCCTTGATTTATTTCTTCCCGTGAACTGATGGTGATATTCACTTTTCCTTGTATTTATGCTCTTTTTTACTTAGTAATGGAGGCTAAAAACCCTTTGGAGAGGGTTGAGATGTAGTTGTAAGAGTATGTATGGGATAAATGATGTGTGATGACATTGTTTGAATGTAATAAAAAATCATTTTTATAATTTTTATTTAATGTTTGAATGAATGCTTAGATAAACAAAACTCTAAATTATATTATTTAAAAGAACTTGTGTTCCAATGCTCATCTATTGGGTAAGAGCAGGAAGGTAGTGCAAGTAGAGCAGAGAATTATGTGACAAAATTCTCAAAGCTCACTTGCACCCTTCCTTTATAGCTCTTCCAAGAGATTGACGCTTGAGAACCAAGTTCTCTCCATTAACCTTGCTCTATTGCTCAGCAAAGTAAAAGGGATGAAAGGACATTGGGAACTTCAATGGATGATGTGACATAATCCACTGACCTAATGCAATCCTCCCATATAGCTAACTGTGTGTGAAGTGCATGATGCACGGTAACCTAGACATAGTAAGTCAAAATTCTAATTAATGAAACTTGATCTCATGAGAATTTATGTGCTAAGGAAGAACCCAAAAGAGTTCTCCTTAAGTACTAAACTTGAACCTAATGAAATTGGAGGGTACTCCAATTCCAACAGTGTTCACTTGATTTAATAAAGAAAATAAATTGAAGGTAATACACTCAACATAAAGTTGTCTCACCAACCCTTGCACAACTATTACAATGAAATCTCAACTCCTCTCCTTTTAATCAAACTAGTATCTTTACTTAAGGTTTTTTGTATCACTAATTAGGAACCAACAAAATCAACCAAATTTGTCATCTGAACATTATGAAAGAAAATACAACTTGGTATCAGAACACCTGTTCCCTGAGGATCGATAAATCCTGGAAATTAAACTTTCCACTTATTACTTCAGACCACATACACTTGCATGCAAACACAGACATGTATTTTCCATCTGTCAGGTAACAGCTTGGGTTGTTACAGTGATAACCAGAAAAATAGAGTAAATGCATTGGCATGAATAATTTAGGATAGTTAACATTATTTAGTAATTGGTTAATAGCTTAATAGACATCAAGTAGCATATTTTAATTAAACTATCGCTTTCGATTGTTCCATCCAATTCCCTTTATCTTTTTCTAAATCATCTTTTGTTAAATTTTCTTTCATTTAATGAATCCTGAACCCAATACTCCCTTTATTCATATTGAAAAGCCAATATATTATGGCTCTCCTTCCACCTAAGAAGAAACTAGAACTCTAGTGGAGATAATGAGCTAAATCCCATTTTGCTAGGGTGGATATCGAAGAAGTTTCTTGAGATAAATTCGAAGAGATTTTCAGAGAAGAGTTCATTCTACTCTCAACCTAGTCAATCATAAAAGATAAGTTAATTTAATTAACTCAAGGAGATAAGATAGTCCATGACTATGAGATGGAATTCATGATGCTATCAAGATTTGCTCCGAACATAGTGCAAAGTAAAGAAGCAAGATGTTGTCGTTTCCTCAAGGGGTTAAAGAATTCATTTAAAGACCATCTTATATCTCATAACCATGACAATTTGCAAAATTGTTAGAGTGTGCAAGACTGATAGAGTACCACCAGGTGCAGAAGAGGAAAAGGAAGAGATCTCTATCGTTTCTAGAAGAGTCTGCAGAAGCTAAGAAGATAGAATGCAATTATAGCAAGTCTTTAAAATGATTCAGCAATTGAGTAGTAGGAGAAGAAATCACCCAAGTACTACCACCAAAAAATGTGTGTTATACCTGTGGAAAGGCTGAATATAGGTTTTGGGAATGCCAATTATGTTGGACTATGGAATATGGTAAGGATCAACCATCCTCCCTCGATTCAAAATCTAGTTCGAATTAGATCCCATTCTCTTCTCTAGCTTTAGAAATTATGCCTCCCCCAGTGGCAGAATCAATTATTGCTTTAAAGAAATAATTAGAAGGGAAAAGCAGTCAAGCAAAAGCAGTCAACCAACCTTACTCCACTTCCAAGGGTGTATGCTATGACCCCCATTGTTACCATGAAGACAATGAGGCCGTATCAGCATTTTTTTTAATTTTTATCACTTAAAGTTTTGTTCATTTCAATTCTAGTTTATTGTAATCTTATTTAAATCATTTTGGAGTCAAGGACAACACCTCTTTAAAAAAGGGAAATTCTATAACCATTCTAGTGTTCTTACCATATTTTAGCTATCCAAATTAGGTTGGAAACCTTGCCATTAGTCTTCTAATAATATTAGGAGCAAACCCTTCAAATTTGAGCCAATTTGGAAGCCATTAGATTTCATTAATTATTTTAGTCAATTTTGATAATTAGAATAATATGAAAATTAATTTGATCTCCAATCAAAAATTTGATTGCATTTTTTAATTATCACCACCAAATTAGCTATGGGTGAATTGTTTAAAAACTTTTGGAGGTCTTTTGGTAAGAAACTTTGATTCATTTAATTTATATTATTTATGCAATATTACTTTAATTAATAGAGTAGATGTATTTCCATAATCTGAGCCATCTCATCCAATTCCACGTCCTAATCTAACAGACCAGATTATATTCATGGTGGACATGATCTCAATCACTATATCACAGCCTAGATCTAACGACTGATGTGCTCTTGCAGATATAATTGATCTAGGATCTGATCGGAACCATCCGATTGAAATCAAAACAAGAGCCCTATGCTCCTGTTGTATTGCCAACTCTGTCATGTCTGAGCATGGTAGCAGGGTTGTGCTATAGACTCCACCTCTCTCGACATCCCCAACCCCTCTTAGACTTAATTGAACCCTTCCTCCTCATTCTCTTGTAGAGTATGATCATTGAAGCGAAGACTTGATGGATGCTAGGTATGCCTTTACCATCAAAATCCTTACTCAATTCCCATCCATCTTTTTTTTTAATTGCATCTCTGAGCCCATTATATTGTTCCTCGAGATCAGTTGAGCTCAAGTGAGCCTGATAGTCGAGACGACTCATGCATGTATAGTGTTGTACAGTGGGCGAGTCCCCCAATTATGGTTCTTAACTCCCCAGTGATCCTAATCATTAGTATAGGATTCCTTGGGTTGGCCTTGACCTAAGGAAGTCACTGGTGCCAAGAGCAATGGGTTGGGGTCATTGTGGAAGGCATAATTTGCATCCATAGTAAGCCCTAACCCTAATTCTAATCCTTCTAAATTAGAATGAGTAATGCATATGGAAATAGATAGGCCTTGCTGCTAGCTCCATTTAGCATATGGTTCAATGACTAACCTTACTTATACGTGTAGAGAATCTAAACCCTAGGTGTGTCTTTCGGGCCTCCGACTGGATAGAAGCTGAACAGTACCGCAGTTCAACCAAACTGTTGTACTATGCAGTCTAAGAACCTTGAACCAGCTAGTTCAACCACTTTTAAGCCCGTGCCACTGAATATTCAGAGGAGTATTTGAAAGATGTTGATTTTAATTAAATGGAAACTATATATTTGAATATAGAATAAATTATTTAAATAACTTTTAAAATACTCATCCATTTATATTGAAATTACATGCTAAATTGATCAGAAAAATGAATAGAACAATAAAATGAAGTTAATTTCAATTTTAAATATTAATTTTGCTAATCACATTTTAATCATTATTAAGTGTTATTAAGACCGAATTAAGCCATTTGAAATTCAAATTGACCCTACTTACAATCATTATGCTCCTTATGCTAAGGGAGTCTATAGCCACTGATTTCTTTTCATTTGGGCAATAATGGAAAATATGATTTTTTGGCCTTAATTAATAAAACAATTAATCCTAATTTAAGGAGTTTGCTTATATAACTTGCAATTGATCCCATTAGATATCAAAATATATCTTGATGTATATTGATTGAGCAATAGGGTAGTATGTGTGACTAAAGGATATCTTAAACCTTAAGATGAAATTTACTTAGATAAATATAGGGTAGTGCCTACTCTAGTGTACCTATTATTGAATTTATAAGACCTTGCGGATAAGTTATATGGACTGTGAAAGAACAACTATTGTAGTATAGGTTGCCATGGAATTGTAAGTGCAAGACTTAGAGCCATCTAGGACATTTAACCATTGAGCTAAGATTAGATTTAGGCTTAAGTGAAATTAAGACATAGAACTTTAGGTAGAAAGAGAAAAACTTGTTACTTGACTAATAACCTAGTATGTGTAAGATCTAGATAAACTTAGCCTAAGTCTGATCATTTCTTAAGCCTTACCAAGTTGGACTAGTGGATATATAAAGATATTAAGTTAAGGAATAGACTACCATTGAGCTAATAGTAATCTATTTGAGGATAGTAAGTGTAAGTTAAAGAAGATGCTAAAAGGAAAACTAAGGGTAGTAGACATCAACTTGTTAGCAGATTTAAAGGACTAGAGAGCAATATGAACTAGGACCTTGAGTAGTATGATCAATTGGAACTCTATAACTTAAGATGACTTAGTGAAATCAATAGCCTATTTAAATTAAGAATCCCATCATCAAGTAGAATAAGAGACTAATTAGGAGACTTAGAGAATTGTAGTTCTAAATTTTGGATAGTACTTTAAGGTGAAAACTTATACACACACGTACACACACATACACACACACGAATATATATATATATATATATATATATATATATATATCTGAATTGAATCTATAACTCTCTTGCTTCTAAATGCATTTGCTGCAACAATATTAATCCAAAGCTCATAGTTTCTTAGAAAAAGTACCTATAACAACCCTAGTATTATTACCCATTAATTAGTAACCTAATTGACTCTAATCCTTTTCCATTACTCTTATAATTATGCTAAGAGCCTCCACGTCGAATTTCATATAATTTAGAGATCGTTTGACAAATTCTAGCATTTTATGATTTTCTGATGATTCTGAAAATACCTAATTTATTTAGACCTTAGAATCGAAAAAGAAGTGCACCATTGAACTCACCACACCCAAATTAGCTAGGGGTGATATTTTGGAAGTATTTGGAAGTCGTCAAAAATTTCCTAAATATTTTAATATCCAAAAAATTATAATAATTAAATATACCTCCGATCAAAAATCTAATAGTATTTTTGAGTTTATCACCCCTCAATTAGGTAAGGGTAAAAATTTGGGATTTTTAGGAGTCTGTTGGAATATTTAAATTTAAGAAATAAATTAAGAAAATAATTTTAATTAAATTTCGTTTAAAATTAAATTAGTAAATATAATGATTTCATCTTTTTTTCCAATAGCTTATTTCAAAAAGACAGGAATCAGTTGTGCCGTGCATAACACCATACAACAAAAAGGATTGATAGTAACCATTTAGCCTTAATTAAGTAGATCTAACGGCTGAGTGGCTTTTAGATCTGCCCAGAGATCTGTCCATCGAATTCTGCATCTGATCTGACGACTAAGGAACAGGGACTGTACGTCCCTGTCCTTATATGTATTGCGTAGGTACACGATCCCCTACTACCCTACATCCTTCCAACTAGAGGCTTAGGCTTCTTATCCTCCAAAGCAGCCCTGATTTCACCATTTTTCTTCACTACTTCTAAGGGAAAGTTCTTAAGGATTTTAGGAAAGTCCTAATTTTTTGCGCCACCGTATTTTATAGATTTTTGAGATGTTTTATTTTCTGTGCAAATGAAGTAATTTCAAAATATGGGTATAATAATGATTAGGGATATATTTCTTAATGATTTAATTATGTAAATTTCATTCGCATGTAACTCCCAATTTACTTAACCAATATATGCGATATAATATACTATTTCGATCGCACAAATGTTAGGTTTATTATATGTCATTTAATTTTTTTAGGTGAGTATTTTATTTAATCATTAATTTAGATTAATTAATTAAATATAATTTAATTCCAAAATTGTATGTGACCTAATTTGATCCTTTAGTGTCTAAATTTAATGATCAAATAGTCCATTTCACTCACAAAATGTGTACAATAATAATATGAGATTAAATTTAAGTTTTGAACCCTAAATCTCTTGATGACTTTTTAACCCTCATTAGGAGTCCTCCAAACACTTGAAATTCAATATTGTCCAAATATGACATAGTTAGTATCATTTTACTCTATATGACATAAGCATTTTATTGATATGTATTTTATTTCATTTGGACAACATTTGGAAATTTTAAGTATTTGGTTCTGTAATAACCCTAGTGTTGTTACTCATCAATTAGTGACCTAATTGACTCTAATCCTTTTCAATTACTCTTATAATACTGTTAAATGTATCCATCTTAAATTTTATACGATTTGGAGACCGTTTGACAATTTCCAATACTTTCTAGTTTTCTAATAATTTTGAAAATACCTAATTTATTTAGGCCTCAGAATTGAAAACAGAGTTCGCTATTGGACTCTTCACCCCCAAATTAGCTAGGGATGATATTTTGGAAGTGTTTAGGACTCTTCAAATTTTTTGCGAATATTTTAATATTATTTAAATACCCAAAAAGTTTGAATAGTTAAATATACTTCCGATCAAAATTCGATTGCATTTTTGAGTTCCTCACCCCTCAATAAGGTAAGGGTGAAATTTTTGGATTTTTTGGAGTGCATTTGGACATTTAATTTTGAGTAAATAAAATGGATAAAAATAATAATTAAATATTGCATTTAATAATCTTAATATATATATTTAATAAATTACCAAACGAATAATATTTAAAATAATGGCGATCCACTGTCTAATGCGAAACACAGGATAGCTGTTCAATAAAATTCATGCCATTCATTTCTTAATTTCAAATCTAACAGCCTAACATTAAAGGAATGAAACTAACCATTAGATCAAAGTATAATCCAATGGCCCTAATGTTTTCACTGTACTTCTCCTCCTTTCTGCACTTGAGAGTGGTAAGGCAGAGGCGTACGCTCAGCAAATTCTTTCCCTTCTACTGTCCTTGCCTCCCAGTTGGCCTCCCACTGTCCTTATCCTATTTTGGACTCCTCAACTTCCCATTTGGCATATCCATTTCCTTTTCCAAGGGGCTTGCGAAGGAAGAAAAGGAGGCTGGGAAGAAGAAGGCTTTGCAGTGAACCTTCAAATCCTAAATCCCAAACTTCCATTGGGAGCTCAAGGGATAGAACCCTACCAAGTACTGCTTCCTTTGTGTCTCTCCCGTTTGAATGTTCTTAATCGCTAATTTAATTATTTTGCATTGAATGAATTCCTTTGATCAAAGGTTATTTCAAATCCAAAATGATGTTAAAACTTTCATTATCCAAGTTTATTCGTCCAGCTATACGATTCTTTTTTTCTTTGCAACTTCATAAGCAAAGAAATCAATGATGCATTCACTTAGATTAAATCATGTTCTATTTGAATTATTTCAGTTATTTCTTAACTCCTACTGTGCAAAAATTTAGTAGATTAGGGTTTTTCTTCTTCTTCTATCATCCTTCATCTACTTTCCTGCAATTAGGTGAAGATGATATTTAATGGGACATATGAAGTGGCCCATAAAATTAGCAAACAACCAATTTAAACTTTTTGCAAGTTGGGTAGTTGACGGGCTCGACAAGAGGAAGCGGAAGAAATTCTGTTAACTATAACCTAAATTACTTAAAGTTTGTCATTTTATATTTAATTCATGATTTTATTTTAGAATTTAATCCTACATGTGTTATATATGTCCTTATGGATGTTAAAATTTGTAGAATAACAAATGAAATGTAAATTTTGATTTGATAATTGAAAATTTTAATTATTATTTCCTTATGACTTAATATTTAGTTTAATCAATCTTAAATGAAATAATATTCCTTACATTATTATGATTTTCATTATTGCATAAATTCAGATATGCTTAATTAAAACTTTTCAATTCATATATATTATCTCATTTACAAAATTGTGAAGAATAATATTATGATCTTAGAATTACAATTTGATAAATAATTTCATTTACCATTGCTTCAATGATGAATTAAATTAATTATTTCATTCAATGTTGTTTGTGTCATAACTTAAGTTATTGGTGTCCAAATTTGTTCATCCAATAGCTCTTTTCACACAAAAATGCACAGGATATTATTATGTCATTTAATTTCTGTTTTGATGATTATTTTATTTAATCATTATTTTAGATTAATTAATTGATTTCAAATTAATTCCAATATTTCATATGGCCTAATTTGATCATTTAGTGCTCAAACTTAATGATCAAATAGTACATTTTAATCTCAAAAATATGTAGAACAATAATATGAGATCAAATTTAGATTTTGGACTCGAAATCTCATATTGACTATTTCACCCTAATTAGGAGTCCTCCAAATCTTAAAAATTCAATGTTGTCCAAATTTGACCTAGTTAGTGTTATTCTTCTCCTTATGCTATAAGGATTTCAAATTGATGTATAGCATTTCATTTGGACAATATTTAGACATTTTAGATATTTATCTCCTTAATTTAGGTAAGGTTATAATTTCATAATTTTCATTTATGTTTATTTTAGGTTCACTAAACCCTATGACAGGAAATTAGTCTCACTTTTCTTATCTCACATATATTCTTAAATTATATGTTTAAAATATAAATTTTCATAATTTATGATTTGGAAATGTTTGGAACTTACTTGAATTGATCTTCTTCATTTGTAGAATAATTATATGAATAAATTAAATTATATAAATTGCATGTGTTCATTTAAGTTAGATTAATTCCAATTATTGTTGATAAGTCTCACATTTATGTAATTTAAAAGTTATGAAATTAGTGTGATTAAATTATATGGCATATACTAAATTAATTCTTCCATTTTTAGTATACGTCATGTGGAATTTAGAATACTTAGCTTAAATGAATTGTCATATTCCATGAATTTAGAATGTAAATAGCATGTATTTTTGTCATATTAGAATTCAATTATAACAAATATCATATGTTTTGATTTAACTTAATGTTAGTTCTTTGATATTATACTATTCACTTAGTCCTTTAGTAAGAAGAAGACTTGTATGTTAATTTAATGTCTTATTCCATTAAGAGAATTTAATAGATTTAATGTTCAAATTATTAGAATAGGAGTTTTAGATCTCATATCTTCCCAAGTTTCTAGTTCTCTTTTAAGTTCATACATGATTAAATTAGATAACCTTAGTTACCTATCATGCTTTAATAAACTCATAGACTTCAATTAACCTACAACTAAGAATGAATTAGTGCTTGTAGATGATAGTCTATTTCTTTCCCTACATTTAGATATTCCATATCAATTAATCCTAGTTAAATTAGTGATTTTATTGATTTGAAACCTTCTAGTTTATAAGCTAACTAGATGAAGCTAGTAGGTTGTTCTTTAGCTTTCACTTCCTTTAGCGTACTAAGCAAATAGTCTTACTCTTCCCGACTAGTTCCGTAAATTTTAATCATTAATCTATTTGATTTGATTAGTTTAGGACTAGTATAGAATGAATTTCATTTGTTTGAAAATACTTATAAATTATTTTGTCATTTTATAAGTTAATTAAAATATTATTTTCTAAACTTCTTTCATTTCTACTAATATTTACAATTTATTTAAGGATCAATATCTATAGGTCAATTAGGAGCTCCATTAGCTCTAATCATTAAGTAGATAATTAAGATTAAACAACTTTGGATATCACATAATTTACAATGAATTGAATTTTTTTGAATGCTTGCTTAGCTTTGAGTCTATTCCTTTGAATCATACATATAAGATTTTTGAGCATAAATAAAAGTTTCATAAAATATAAAGGGGTTGGTACTATTGGAGGTTAGCTCAGGGCAGGCTAAGTAAGAGATATAAGGAGACCTCACATTATCAGAGGGTGATTGTGAATGTTTATTTTGAAACCTGGTTTTCTTGTTTTAATTAAATAGACACATTTAATTCTTCCTTCCATTCTGAATATGCCCACAAAATGTGATTTTTCATAAGATAATCTAAACAACTAAAATATGAGTTCTCTTACAATCTTATTGATTGTAAGATATCATCATATCTATTTAGCTATGTTACTTCCCATAGTCCTAATCTATGTATATCTTAGACTAAGAGGCTAAGATACTTCCTTTAATTTCTATGCTTTGCACTTTCTATTTTCAATACTATATTTTGCTTACTTACAGTTCATATAAAATGCAGTGTATGTTGATTTAATTTCATTTAAATGCTTCACTATATTTCTTTTGCTTACTTAGCATAATTTCCATTTAAACATATATTTTATTCAATTTCATTTTACTTTCAAATGCACTTTAGTAGTTTCTTACCTTACTTAGGATGCTTTCCCTTCCCTTTTTAGTTGCAGGCTAGAATAATAATACAAATGTGTATTTTTGCTCAACATCTATCAAACTGTTCTTCTTTAATGTTATGTTTATTTCTTTCCCTACTTGAATGCTTTTAATGCTCCACTGCATATTTTAAATTATAAATTAGCTTATGATATCTAATTAATTTTAAAATGAATAGCAAATTTTAAAATATACATAGACTATTTAGTATAATTATTCTTTTTCTTTTCTTGACTTTGCCCTATCATATTTAAATACCAAAATATGATAGATCAGGAGCTTTTTAATTTAGGTGATGCTGGACTGAGCACTTGAAGAACTTAAATGAAACTACTTATGCTTACTTTTAAAATTTACTTGCACTTTTAAATTAAGTGAGAGAGTGACTATATTTTCTTTTACTCTTTCATATTAAATGTCTTGTAATAACTTAACTTAAATTGCTTGATGTTCTTACTTAATCTGTGTCGTGTTACTTATTTTGAAGCTGCTTGGGTTAAATGAATAGATAATAATTTCTTATGTTACTTATACTTATATTGTTTCATATCTTCTTACTTGTTTTTAGCATCTAGCATTTGATTAGTACAAGTTGTTTTTACTTAATCTGTGTTGTGTTACTTAATTTTATAACTGCTCACATAGTGACTTGCCACTTATCATCTAGCATTTGATTAGTTTTCTTATAATTAGATATTAGATGCTAAGGTAATGCTCTAATGTTGGGTTATCTATTATCCAATATTGGGGTCGTTACAGGATCCTTAATTTAGATAAACCAATAATTTCATAATTTTCATTTATGCTTATTTTAGGTTCATTGAACCCTAGGACAGCAAACTTGACTCTTTTTTTTTCTTACCTCACATATGCTTTTAAATTGTATGATTAAAATATGAATTTTCATAATTTATAATTTGGAAATGATTAGAACTTACTTGAAGAATAATTTTATGAATGAGTTGAATTGTATGACTTGCATGTAATCATTTAAGTTAGATTAATTTTAATTATTATTAATAACTCTTACACTCATGTGATTTTAATATTATGGAATTAGTGTGATTAAATTGTATGGCATATTCTAAGTTTGATTCTTCCAATATTAATATACTTCATGTGGAATTTAGAATACTTAGCTTGAATGATTGTCATATTCTATGATTTTAGAATGTAAAATTGCTTATATTTTAATCATGTTTGAATTCAATTTAGAACTAATATCATATGCTTTGATTTAACTTAATATTAGTTCTTTGATATTAGAATTTTCATTCAGTCCTCTAGTAAATAGAAGACTTGTATATTAATTCCATTAAGAGAATCTAATAGATTTAATGTTCAAATTATTAGAATTAGAACTTTAGTTCTTATACCTTTCCAAGTTTTTAGTTGTAACAGCCCTAGGTTGTTGCTTGGCATAATCTTAACTTGATCGCATCCTAATTTTCATTTTATTAAGTTCATCTACTTATTAGAACCAAACACTGAAATTTTGGAGCGAGTCTGTAACAACCCTAGGTTGTTACTTAGCTTAATCGCATCCTAATTATTATTTCATTGAGTTCATCTAGTCATTAGATTCAATCTCCGTAGATTTGGAGCAATTCAAAGCTCAATCAAATAATTGGACTATTTAATAATATTTAATTAAGTAAAAAATTGAGTTATTTAGTTTGACATCGAAATTAAAATCCGACTTTGCCATTATGCTCGTCACCCCTAAATTAGCTATGGGTGATGTTTTGGACGTATTTGGAAGTCGTTGGATTTTCATGAATATTTTAATATTTTAAATACCTCGAAAAATAGGAAAATTAAATACTCATTGAAATCAAAATCTAACTTCGTCGTTGCGTTCCTCATCCCCAAATTAGCTAGGAGTGAATTCTTAGGATTTTTTAGAGATCCTTTATTAAATATGATTTTAGAGATTGATTAATTTAATTTATTTAAAATTCATTTTTATTTTTCCCTCATTTTTCCTTTTTTTTCTCTAGCTGAACCCCACCTCCCTTTATTTCCTTCTGAAAATTTGGCGCATCCCTCCTCTTTTCCTCTACTCTTTTGCCATGCTTTGTTCCCCCTCTCCTCTCAACCTTCTGCCACCCCCCCCCCCCCCTTATCTCCACAACTGGGATGGGACACGCTTTCTCTTCCATTAAAAGAAGCTCAACTCTCCTCACTTCCTCCATTTGCTGCCAAGTTGAGCTCCCCTCCTCTCCTCCTTCCTCCATTATTGTGCTACTGAAGAAGCCCTCAAGCTCCCAAGTTCCTACAAAAAATTGAGCTCTCTTCCTCCACCTTCCTTCATTTGAAAGTCCAAGTACTCCCTTTCCCTCCATAAGTTAATCCAATGGCTATGTTATCTTATTTGCATATCTATGAATCTATATTTAAGATGTGAAATCCATTAGAAGCTCATTAAAATCTACAAATGTTAGGGAAGGAGATATAAATCTACAAATACAAATTTCTGTACACCTAGTTCCTTACTTCCACTGTTTTCATTGATAACATAATGGTTTGGTACCAATTTGGGTATCAATGGAAAGGTCTCGGAAAGAACTTTCCATCAATATTTGGCAACGCATGTGAAGTGCTCTAGGTTAAGAGTATTTGAGCTCGAAAGATGACTCATTGTGATTTTTGCACAGGAGAAATCACCATCGGGCGCTGCAGCGCAATGAAGTGCCCGAGTTTTGAAATTGGGTCCGCCGTAGCGCGCCACGTGTGCCACGGTGCTTGAATTTTGAAATTAGGTTTGCCATAGCACACTGCAGTGCGCCACCATGTTGCAATTCACCATAGCGCACCGCTGTGTCGAAAAGTGCTACAGTGCACCGTTCGCCTAGCTTTTGACGAGAAGGGGTCATACCGCGCTGTAGCACGCATAACTATCTAGAATTGCCCAAAATTGTTTGAAACTGCCCATAACTATCTGGAATGGCCAAAACTTTTTATTTTTCATATTTTAATGACCCTAGGACCCTAATGAGGCCAAAATATGGAAAATTAAATATTGTATAAAATTGTAGGTGATTTTTGAAAATGGAAAAATTAAGTTTTGACCCCCCATTCAAGAAAATAGAACCCTAACATTAAAATGACCATAACTTGATTATTAGACATCAGAATTCAGTGTTCTTAAACTCTTTGGAATCCTTAGACAGTAAACAACAATAAACTAGTTAAATTTTTAAAATCCTTAAATTGGACTCATAAGACTTAATACTTATCCAAATTTAATGTACTTACTATCTATCTTCATGTTAGATAGCAAGGGATTCTATGGCATCAGCAAAATTCAATTTGGAGCCCTTAACCAAAAAGTAGCATTTTATACCCTTAAGTAGGGGTAAAACGGTCATTTTGCCCAAAATTTAGGTTAAGTGCTCTTAACCTTCAAAATGTCATTTAAATCATTAAAAAAAATAATAAAACTGATTTAGGATTAATTTAAGTATTAAAACCCATAATTTGAATAATTTGTCAAACATCATAATTTAGACTTGAAAAACTCTAAGAATAATGTACCTTACTTAGCTAAAATTCGTTCTTAACTTCCCTATTAAATAAAAATAACAAATTAAGTTAAATTAAAATAAATTTAATCAATTCCTAGAATCTCTTAAAGTCTTTTTATTATAAGCTCATTAGGAATCTTAACTTCACCTTAGGACCTTTCCTTAGGAATGGGAATAGATTCTAAGTTAGAGTTTATTCATTAAATAAAGTGGGTTATTCAATAAATGAATCCTTGATTTTATTAGTTTCTAGATTTTTATACTTTAATTTTGATTATTTTATCTCTTAACTCTAGATTAAGAATAGGAGAATCATCCTATTAAGCTTAATTACACTTAATAGGATTTGCCTTAATCTTTATTTCACTTTTAGACTTAAGAACCTTAGATCTTATGTTTGACCCTTGAATTATGTGATTAGCTCCAATATCATGGTGTTTAACTCATAAACCTTAGTTTAGTAGATTTTGATTAGATCTTAGCGTAGAATGTCTAAATTCATCAATTAAGGATGTAATGATTTATTATTTAACTTGTAGTCGATTATTATTGAACTAAATTAAAACCTGATCAGTTCTAATTACTTATGACTTATAAGGTCGTGCTTCTAAGTTATACTCGATAGAAGGAATTAGAGATCCTGAACTTGTGTAATTTGGAATAGATAGAATGGTTTCATAGATAATAATTAATGTCACCATGTGTTGTAGTCCCTTGCTAACTATTGATTTACTTGTGCTTTTGCATTCTTTGTATTTTGTGCCTTATTCCTTGAACATGTCATACAAGATAATATTGTTGTATGAAATGAAAATATAGAATATCTAGGATAACATTGCATTGGGCTCAGTTACTTATCAATCTTGCACATTTTACCCTACTGGAAAAGGGTAAGGAGAAATAAGGAGCACTTGGCATTACTCATTGAGGAGTGTTGTGCTAAGTTTGGAACTCGTATAGTCTTGTAGATGTGCTTGACTCCTCAGCTACTTCTAGTTGTGTCCACAAAAGTAGATTAAATAACTGAAATATTTCTGCATTTGTGATTACTGCCTCTTCAGTTCAGTTTCAATTATGTTATTCTGGCCTAGCCTTAGATGACGCTAGGAATATTTTGTTGCCTTAGCCTCAGCAATGATGCTAAGAATCCTTTTGATATCAGCAGGCTAGATTAGCCCTCTTCTAATATGGCAGTACTTACATACATGTTTACTGTTCGTTGTTTCCTATTTATGATCATACTTGACTTTAATCTACCTTACTTTACTTGCTTACTTGTATATTATAGGATGCTACACCTTTGTTTCTTACTTATATGTACCACTATTGGATTTATTTCTTTTAAATCAGCATATGTCATATGATCATCAGCATATTTAGGATTAGATTTTTCTTTCAATAGTTTTACTTACTGTATTATACATGTATGCATATGCTTGCTTAGTTTACTTGAGGTGTGCTTTTATATCTCAAATCTTATTTAGTTATTAATGCTATATTTATAAATTATCGTTCTCCTTGTATGCTTACTTCTCCTATGCTAGTTAAGAATTTTGTTTTATTTAAGTAAAATGGTGACATTAATAACATATAAAAAATATTCAGCCTAAAATGTACTTTGACAATTGTCTAATAAGAATTTTCTTTTGTTGGCTGGGGCCCTGGCATTATGAAACCAACAATGTCAGAATTGAATAGATTTGAGAAGCGTGGTGCTGAAGAGGAGCCTTATCCAGAAGTGGAGCCATATCTTGAGGAGGGGCATCAGGAAAGAGCTAAAGCTATTTAGTCTTTTCTGCTTATTGTGAGGATGAGTGATTTCATTTCAGTTCATTTAAACTTAATTAATATTGTAATAATATATGTACTATTTGATTGTGTTTTCCTTACTATACTATTTATTCTGAGTTGTATGCTGCATTTTCACTATTTATTATGTTAAATTGAATGTATGTTTACTTTACCTTGCTTCTGCACTCTGATTCTGTATTTTCTTAGTGACTAATTACATAGCATGTATGCATTGGCTTATCTCTTTCTTACTAGTGGTATAAGGCTTACACCTAATCTAATGCTAAGTGAGGGATTTTCCAAAGTGACACACCACCCCTTAGCTTAATCTTGTGGATTAAGGGGTGGGGCGCCACAGTTGGTATCAGAGAATTCCATAAGGTGTCAGATTAGAATTTGGATTCTACTCTACCTAATGGATGATTCTTCTGACAAGTTAGTCACTAATTATTACATTAAAGTTACATCCAAGTTACTGCAATACCATGCTCAAAATAAAAAAGTATAAGAATGAAAAATACATATATGGCTCATGTATAAAGAACATAGACTAAAGTAACTTAACAAGTTGTAACGATATAATTGAACTAATTTAACATGTGGAATTATTAGAGTTTATTCATTGAATAAAGTGCGTTATTCAAGGAATGAATCCTTGATTTTATTAGTTTTTAGATTTTTATACTTTGATTTTGATTATTTTATCTCTTAACTCTATATTAAGAATAGGAGAATCATCATATTAAGCTTGATTACACTTAATAGTATTTGCCTTAATCTTTAGTTCACTTTTAGACTTAAAACCTTAGATCTTATGTTTGACCCTTGGATTATGTGATTAACTCCAATCTCATTGTGTTTAACTTATAATCCCTAGGTTAGTAAGTTTTAATTTTATCTTAGCCTCGAACATCTAAATTCCTCAATTAAGGACATGATGATTTATTATTTAACTTGTAGTCAATTATGATTGAACTAAATTAGAATCCAATCAATTCTAATTGCTTTTGACTTATAAGGTTGTGCTTCTAAGTTACACTCAATATTAGGAATTGGAGATCTTGAACTTGTGTAACTTGGAATAGTTAAAATAGTTTAATAGATAATAATTAATGTCACCATGTGTAGTAGAGTCCCTTGCTCACTATTGTATTACTTGTTCTTTCCAATTCCTTGTATTTTGTGCCTTATTTCTTGAACATATCATACAAGATAATGCTGTTGCATGAAATGAAAATAAAGAATATCTAGGATAACATTACATTGGGTTTAGTTACTTATTGATATGGCGCATTTTACCCTATTAGACAGGGGTAAGGAGAAATAAGGAATACTTGGCATTATTTATTTAGAAGTGTTGTGCTACATTTGGAACTTATTTAGTTTTGTAGATGTTCTTGACTCCTCAGCTACTTCTAGTTGTGTCCACAAAAGTAAATTAAATAACTAAAATATTTTTGCATTTGTGATTACTGCCTCTTCAGTTCAGTTTTAGTTCTGTTACTTCGGCCTAGCTATAACAACCCTAGTGTTGTTACTCATCAATTAATGACCTAATTAACTCTAAACCTCTTCTATTACTCTTATAATATTGTTAGGAGTCTCCACCTCAAATTTCGTACGATTTGGAGACCGTTTGACAATTTTTAGCATTTCTAGGTTTTTAGAGAATTCTGAAAATACCTAATTTAATTAGACCTTAGAATCAAAATAGAGTCCACCATTGGACACACCATACCCAAATTAGCTAGGGGTGGTGTTTTGGAAGTGTTTGGGAATCGTCAAAATATTTATCAATATTTTAATAATAATTAAATACACAGAAAATTAAGTAAATTAAATCTACCTCCGATCGAAAATTCAATTTCATTTTTGAGTTCCTCATTCCTCAAATAAGTATGGGTGAAATTTTGAGATTTTGTGGAGTTCGTTTAAGAATTTAATTATGAATAAATAAATAGGATAGTTAAATAATTTAATATTGTATTTAATTTTTAATAACATAAATATTAAACTAAAATTAACCAATGGTCAGAAATAACACGGTGGAGATCCGTTGTATGTTCCATAATGCAGAACAGACATCCAATATAATCTGGACCATTCCACATATTAATAGGCTGATCCAACGGTCTATATTCAATCTAATCCTTCACACACAATCTAGCCATTTGATTGCCAGAAGGAATGGATGTCCCAGATATAGGAATTGTACGTCTTCTTACATCTTCAGCGATCAAGGGCAGATGGAGAGGCCATCCTTCGCTCCAGCTGGCCTCTCCCGTCCTCCTTAATCTCTCTAAATGCTTCCTCTTTCTTTGGCACATACCCAAAGCATTTGTGGAAGCTCTACGCTGAAGGAAAGATTAGTTGAGTGCACAACAATCTATTTTGGCTAACCCTTATCGAAGAGGTCTTCTTACATCTTCAGCTAATGTTTTCATTACTTAGATTTCATTTAAACTAAATGTGTAATAACTCTTAGTTTGAATTATAAGTTTCATTAAATCCAATCGAAGGTTAAGCTGGAAGGTTAATATTACTTCTCAATCCTAGTTGTTTTGTCGAGCAATGGTTCATATCAAATATGTATGTTTGTTTCACTTGGCATAACACAAATGAATTGAACTTGACTGAAATTAATAAATCTAAATCTAAAATCCTTCTATAAAAGCTGTGTTTAAGTTTAAATAAGAAAAAATATATATATATTGGCAAAACTAACTCAATCGAAACATGTTAAGCCCAATTCCATCTTTTGATTTCATTCCCAAGGTATCGAAGGTCAATACTTAGGGCATCAGGTTTAATGATCAAGGAGGCATTTCGATTGGGGCTATTATATCTTGATCAAAGACTTAGGTATGAGCTTCAGCTCCTGAAGTCGATCATACCCTAAAGCATCTCAGAGTGCAAAAATGATGATGCCCTAAATCCCCAAATGAATGAGTACCGGAGAAGAAGACAGTTTAATGAACCGCTGTGAAAAGAACCGACCAGTTCACTTAGTTGGATCACCCGGTTTAGGATGAACCGATCTGCAAGTAGGCGGGACCCATCGTGACGCGCGGCTACCATATATGGAAGACACACGTCTCAAGTGGTGCAATTAACAACCATTGACAGCCGCCATTTCAAATTGTTGCTTTAATGTTTGCAAAATTCTGAATTTCAGTGTCGCTTATAATTCTGTAAATGAAATGAATAATTAATCATTAAGCAAATTTTAAAAGTAAATTTCATTAACTCATATCTTGCTTAATACTTAACTAAAATATATATTTTTATATACCATTTTGATCACCAAAATGTGTAAATTATTAATATGTTGTTTAATTTTTATTTTGGCGAATATTTTTTAATCATTATTTTAGATTTAATTAAATAATAGTAAATTAATTCCAAACTAGTAATTAGCATAACTTGATCATTTAATATACAAATTGGACATTTAACTAGTCCATTTCACTCACAAAAATGTGAGGAGCAATAATATGATATCAAACATAGGCTTTGAACCATAGATGTTAAATTGAAATTTTAACCCCAATTAGGACAATTCCAAATCCTAGAAAATCAATGTTATCCAAATTAAGCGTAGTTAGTGTCATTTTACTCCTTAGGATATAAGGATCACATTTGGACAACATTTGGACATTTTAGGTATTTCACTCTTAAATTTAGAATATTGTTGTCTTTTATAAATGGTAAACTAAATATAGCTATTCCTTGTATGTTAAGTAGAATATTCATAGCTTTTTCAATTATAATTTTATGTTGCTATACTTTACTATACTGAATTTTTATTGTTTTACTTTACAAGGCTAAATCAACTTTTATTGTCCTTTATGATGTTATTTTAAAATAATTGATATCCTTTACGAATGCTGAACTAAATATAGCTATTCTTTGGATATTAAGTCACATATTACTGCCTTTGTATTGCTAATCTAATTACTGCCATCCTTCATTATTTTTCAATTATGTATGATTTAGGATGTGTGAATCCTATGATAGCAAATTGTTTCATATGATTTTCTTACATATAGTTTTGAATTGGAGATGTTTAGAACTTCTATAATTGATTATTCTCATATGTAGAATTAATGCATGAATGAATTAAATAGAATAATTTCATAATATATGCTCAATCCATCTTCATGTGTGTTTCATATGGAATTTAATTACTTATCTCAAGCTAGTATTAAATTGCAATAAGCAATCCTATATAATCGATTGATTTAATGTTAGTTTTATATTATTGATCTTTCTAATTAATCTCCAAAATAAATGGAAGACTTGCATGTTATGCCCTATGTATTTCTTTTGAGTAAATATAATAGAATTTCTGCTAAAATTATTAGAATTGGAATTTCATTATTATATTCTACATGTTTTACTTCTCCTTTAGTTGCATGTAAGATTTAATTAAGAGTCCTTTTAATTTCTTTTGTATTCAAATTGGCTTAACACTTTCAATTGCTAAGCTAAAGTTCCTTAAAAGAACTCATGATTAGACTAGTGCCCAAATAATCATTTAGAATTTGCACATATCTTCTTAGTTCTTAACCTTCCAATTTATTTCTTTATTGATTAAACTAGAGAATAATAGCTCCCTTTCATAGTTTTAATAAATTATTAGATTTCTAATTTCCTACAACTACAAAATAAATTACTACTTGTATGATATAATCTATTTCTTTCCTTACTTTTAAATACTCAACATCAATTAATCTTAGATAACTTCATGATTAAATTGATTTGATATTCTCTAGTTCGTAAGCTAACTAAATGAAGATAATAGAATTTCCTTTAGCTTATACTTTCATTAGTGTAACAAACTATAAACATTGCTATTCCTTATTAGTTTCCTTAAATTTTAATCATTAATCTATTTGATTTGATTTCTTTTAGGACTAATATAGGATGAACTCCAATTACTTGAAAATTTTATTTTTCAAAACTTCTCTTTCCTCTACTACTACTTTAAATTGACTTGAAGATCAACATATATAAATTAATTAGGAGCTCAATTAGCTCCAATAATTAAGTAGATCATTAAGATTTAGATAATAAAAAAATATCACTTAATTTACAATTTTTGAAATTTCTTGAATGCTTTCTTAGCTTTGAGCCTTTTCCTTGAACATTCATACAAGATCATTGTGCATAAATAAAACTTTTATAACACTTTATGGGGAATGCCTTATGGAAATTTAAACAAGAAATATAGCTCTTATAATAGGGCTTCACATTTTAGAGAAGGTAAATGTGAATGTTCGACCCCCAACTATATCTAGTTAGGCAGACGTGCTTAATTCCTCATCCCATTCTATTGAATACTCCTGCAGAATGAGATAGCTTCTAAATATAACTTTAATTAAGTATATAATAGTTATTTTACAACCCTATTAATTTTAAGATCTTTTCATAACTGTTTAATTATGCTTACTTTTCATAGTCTTAGGCTATGTTTATCATAGACTAAGAGTCTAAGATACTTTTTTACTTTTTATGCTTTACACTCTCTATTTCTAGTATTGTGTTTTACTTATTTACAGTTTATTTAAAATACAGTGTATGTTGCTTAGTTTCATTTAATGCTTCATTGTATTTTATTTGCTTACTTAGTTTAAGCTTCATTGAACATGTATTACTTTCATTTTCATTTTACTTTAAATGCACATAGTAGTTTCTAGCCTTATATGATGCTTTTCCCTTACCATTTTTGGATGTAGGCTAGGACTTGTATATATTTGAATATTTTTACTCAGCTTATTTCATACTATTTTCCTTACAGTTATGTTTACTTTCTTTTTCCCTTACTTGACAGCTTTTATAGCTCCGCTACTTAGTTCAAATTGTAAATTAATGCTTGTGATATCCTATTAACTTAAAATGTACTTAGACTATGTAGTCTAACTACTCATTTTCTTTTATTGGCTTTGCCCTATCATATTTAAATACCAAAATATAATAGACCAAGAGTTCTTTGATTTAGATAATGCAGGTCCTAGTGCTTGAAGAGATTCTAAAATGAAAAGCTTTCGCTTACAATTTAAACTTTCTTGCACTTTTGGTTTAATGAAGAGAATGGTTGTATTCTCTCTTTCCTTTTCATTTAAATGGTTTTATAATAATTAAATTATAAACTCTTATGTTTGCTTGAGTTATTATTACCTACTCTTACATATCTATGTTGTGATTACTTATTTTGTAACTGCTTGGGATGAATGAGTGGATTATCCTAATTGCTTGTATTGTATATTCTTGCAATGCTGACATGTATCATCTATTACATTTATTTGCATAATTTTATTATAACTTAACATTTGCTCACAAAGTGACTTGGCCACTTAGCATCTATACTTGATTAATTTTCTTCTATTCGAGTATTTGGTGCTAAGGTAACATCCCAATAGTTAGATTAATCTCCTATCCAAATTTTTGGGGTCATTACATTTGGTATCAGAGCCAAGGCTGAGAATGTTAAGTTAAAAAGAGACATCCATTCATCCAAGGCAACAATACAAAAAGGTAGAAATAGTTAAAAAATGTCACCTTAAGAAAGTGAATGACTTCAAATTTAATAATTGATTTAAATCTTATTTGAATTAAGTAACTAATTCTAAGATGAAATAATCTTGAGTCTGATCTATAATACATTTCTAATTCCTTTCATAGTCAATTGTCACTAATAGCTTCTATTTCCTTACAAAATTTGTGTACTCTTTCTAAGTACTACAAACTTTTAAAGAACTTCCTGGGGAATTTCCCTTTTATTTGAATCAAAATTAATTAACTCTCAGTTGGAGAATCCAGAGTCAGAGTTAAGATAGTACACTAGAGAGTTCTTTCAGTATTCGGATGACGACCACAGCTTCAGCTCGATGTATGGACGTCTCTACTTGGAAGTGTCTAATGCTGGAAGTGAAGTACTTGATAAACTATTAAAGTACTGTATGTTCAGGGGAGACTGCATCCCTTAATTAGCTAGGGAGTGGCTTTTAAGGGTCTCCGATACCTTCACTGCCATAGGGTGCCCCGATCACATGCGCCTCCAAATGTTAGATGACTTCTTCAATAATTATACCCAAGATTGGTGGGGTCATGCCCACAACATCCTTATTCGAGCTAGTAGACGCCTTCATCATGCTCCCCTATATACTGATTTTGAATTTATGTTCTATAACAATGTATGTAAATGAGTAATTAGTTTCCTTTTCAAGCAACTTTCATAGTAATTTGTACATTATAGTTGCTCTTTCTCTTCAATCTTATGTACTTTTCTTAATGTATCCCAAATTTTGAATACTAATGAGAAGTCCTTCCTTTTTACTACATGTTCTGAATTTTCATTCTCTTTATTTGATAGAATGAATCTAGATCATGAAGATCCTTCTTCTTCTACTGTTAAGGATGCTGAACCAGTTGCTCCATCTCTTAATGGAGGGAAGCGATAAATGTTGGGGATGTTTAAGACTATGATTGAAGGTTAAACTAGAGTAGCAGAGAGAATGGCTTCTATTATCAACCCCTCACACCCATCTCCAGCTTCCCCTTTCTCATCTCGTATGCTACCCCAAACTTCCCAACTCCAATTTCCTCCTCTCCCTATTGTACTAGAAGCTTCTGCCCCAACTCCTAAGGCAGTTGTAATTCCTCATCTGCACACTTCAAGTCCAGTGGTGGATCCTTTTCTGATGGCCTTCCTTAGACTGAACCCTCCTAATTTTATGGAGGCGGCCTATTGGTTCAAATCTATAGAGAAGATCTTAGCGAGTATTAATTGTCCTAAAAATGAATGTATTCGCTTAGCCTCCCACTTATTTAAGGAAGAGGCAGAATTTTGGGGATAGCGAACTAAAGTTCTACTATTCAGATATTGATATGGAAGACATTCCATGGGAAGAGCTTGAATAGGTCTTCAATGCGGAATTTATTCTCTCTTCTGCTCAAACAATAATAGAAGATGATTTCATGCAATTAAATCAGGGTAATCGTTCAGTGCATGATTATGAATAGAGTTTAAAAAATACTCCTGCTTTACGCTAGATATAGTCTGCACTGATGTGGCTAGATGTAGTAGATTTCTCAAAGGTCTCAATAATCCTATTAAGTGTCAATTGATGTCCTTACACAATGATGACTTTCCAAAGTTGCTGGAAGGACCAAAGATGATTGAGCATCACCAAGCCCAATTTGAGACACACAAATGACCTCATCCTCCACCTTCAAGGTAAGAGTCCTTTAAGAAGAACCATTCAAAGGTCTTAAGGTCTTTCACATGGCTCCAAACAAAAGTCAACAAGGAGGACAAACATATAAATGTAATAGGTCGCACCTATATGACAAATGCTACCATACTGGGAACAGGTGTTACATTTGTGGCAGAACCAATCATAAATACCAAGAATGTCATGCTAACTAGATAGTTGATAGAATGAAGATCAACCATCAACAAACAGCCCAGAATCCTACTCCCTATAATTCCAAGGCACCTCATACTGCACTAATGTCTCCTCTGTTAATTAGAGATGTAAAAGATTAGAAGATATCATCTTTTCAAATTCAAAAGAAAGGACAAAGCGGTCATGCCATCAAAGGCAAGGGTGTTGTTCAATCTCCACCAGTACTAAGAGTTTATGCTCATTCTGCTTCTATTACAAAAGAAGAGAGTGATGTTATAACTGGTACATTTTATATTTAAAGCTTTCAATTATTGCTTTTTATTTTTAATGCATTTATTTTTGTATACTACTTGCTTTTAATTCCATGTGCAGTAGTTGAACTTTTCCTTTCTTTCCTATTATAGGAACATTAATAATTAAGAATCAACTATGTAATATAATCTTTGATATGGGTGCTAATCACTCCTTCATATCAGAGGATTGTACTTCTGCCTTAAATTTTCAATATTTCAGCTTAGATAATATCTTGAGAGTGCAAATTCCATCAGCCGCTGAAATGATAGCCAAAAGATTGTGTTTGGTAAACATCCCAATCATCAATCAATTATTTCCCTTAGAACTCATTATTATGTCTATTACCATTTTTGACATAATATTAGGAATAGATTGGCTAAAGAAATTCAATACTATAATAGATTGTTATAGAAAGAAAGTTTCTCTTCAGATAGAAAGAAAACAAGATGCCTTCATAGGCATGTTTGGCCTAATGGCATCATTGATAAATACACATGAAGCCAAATGCCTAATTAGCAGAGGATGCTACGCAGTGTTAGTAACTCTAATTGGTGAAGAAAAGGAAGTGAGAAATCCAAAGGATACTCCTATCGTAAAAGAGTTCCTAGATGTATTGCTAGATGATTTGCCTGGACTACCCACAATGCTAGAGGTAGAGTTTTATATAGAGCTAATTCCAGAAACTCAACCCAAATCCAAGGATCTATATAGGATGGCACCGATAGAACTTCGTTAATAGTTGCAAGAATTGTTAAAAAAAGGTTCTATGAGCCCTAATATGTCGCCTTGGGGAGCCCCGGTCCTTTTCGTCAAGAAGAAGGATGGATCCATGCAAATGTGTATAGATTATCAAGAGCTCAATAAAGTGATAGTGAAGAACAAATATCCTCTTCCAAGAATAGATGAATTGTTTGACCAACTTACAGGAGCAAAGATCTTTTCTAAAATTGACTTGAGAATGGGATACTATCATATTCGAGTTGAGGATAAAGATATTCCTAAGACCGCATTTTGGACCCGTTATGGGCGCTATGAGTTTCTTGTTATGTCTTTTGGACTGACTAATGCTCCTTCTATTTTCATGGACCTAATGCAGCCATCCTAAAGCCTTACCTCGATCAGTTCATCATAGTCTTCATCGACGACATACTGATTTATTCCAAGTCAGTTGCTGATCTCAAGAATCACTTTCGTGCTATCCTATTTATTTTAAGAGAGTATAAGTTATATGCTAAGTTTTCAAAGTACAAATTTTGGCTCAACTTGGAATTCTTAGGTCACATATTAGATGCTGAAGGCATAAGAGTTGACCAAAAGAAGATCCAAGCTATACAAGAATGGGTTCAACCTAAATCTGTGACTGAAATCCATAGTTTTCTAAGACTTACTGGATATTACAGAAGATTTGTTCCTAGATTTTTCCAAATAGCATCTTTGTTAGCTCAATTAACTCATAAAGAAGTTCCCTTCATATGGAACCCGGCTTGTGAAGAAGCATTCCAGGAGTTGAAACAACTATTAACTTCTGCACCAGTCTTAATGTTACCTCAAGAAGGCAAGGACTTTCAGGTTTATATTGATGCCTCAAACGTAGGAGTAGGATGTTTTCTAATGCAAGATCGACATGTCATAGCTTATACTTTGAGACAACTAAAGCCAAATGAGAGAAACTATCCTGTGCATGATCTAGAACTTGCAAGAGTAGTTTTTGCTCTTAAAATTTGGAGACACTACTTGTATGGAGTTAAGTGTGAGATGTTTACTGATCATCAAAGTCTAAAGTACGTCTTCACTCAAAAAGAACTTAACTACTATTAGCATAGGTGGTTAGAATTGATTTGTGATTACAACTTAGAAATTATTTATCATCTAGGTAAAACTAATCTAGCAGCTGATACCCTATGTTGTAAGGCAAATTTATCTTCATTCTATTGCAATGATTCTTTAGTCATGGACTTTCAAAGATTGAATTTAGAGCCTATCAAATCTACTGATTTGTGAAATTTTTAATGTACTATTTAGTCTGAGTCATCTCTTTGATCAAGAATAATTAAAGCTCAGAGAGAAGATCCTTCATATTCTCAATTAGCTTTTGATATTAATAGTGGCAAGAGATCTGAATTACGTCTTGATGCTGAGGGTGTGATTTTCTTAAAATCTAGGTTATGGATTCATAAAAGCTTACAGTTATGAGTATTGTATGAAGCTCATAACTCTGGCTATACTGTACACCCTGGTAGTTGTAAGATGTATCACGATCTTAAGCAATGATTTTGGTGGTCTGGCATAAAATAGGAAATAGCTATTTTCATTTCCAAGTGCCATCCTTGTTCCTTAGTCAAGGTTGAGCACCAGAAGCCTGGTGAACTTCTTAAATCCTTAGACATTCCTGAATGGAAGTGGTCTGATATCTTCATAAACTTCATTGTAGGTTTTCCTAAGAATGGATTTGGTTCTGATTCAATTAGGGTGATTGTAGATATACTCACTAAGTCAGCTCATTTCCTAGCTATTTGTCAGACAGATCCTGTTGAGAAGTTAGCTAAGCTTTATCTTTAAGATATCATTCATTTGCATGGTACACCAAACTGTATAGTTTCTAATAGAGATAGTTGGTTCACTTTTAGATTTTGGTACACAGTTCAGCAAGACTTGGGGATGAATTTAGCATTGAATACTGCTTTCCATCCCCATATAGATGGTCAAACTGAATGTGTTAATCAGATCTTGGAAGCTCTGTTGCATCTTTGTGTTATTGACTTTGCTGGATCTTGGAAAGATCACTTAGCATTAGTTGAGTTCACCTACAATAATAGCTATTAGTACAGTATAGGTATGGCTCCTTATAAAGCTCTTTATGGAAGGAGATGTACAACTCCTATTTTTTGGACTAAAGTAGGAGACTTGCAACTCGATAGTTTTGAATTAATTGAAGAAACCACTAAGAAAGTTCAGTTGATTAAACACAATATGATCGCAGCTCAAGATAGGCACAAGAAATATCATGATGCTTGCCATCATCAGTTAGAATTTCAAGTGGGTAGTAGAGCTTATTTAAAAGTTAGTCCGATGAGAGGTGTGTAGAGATTTGGTATTTCTGGAAAGCTGAGTCCAAGGTACATAGCATCTTAATCCTCGTGCAAACTTAGCATGAGCTATGGAGCTCAACCGATGGCTCTTGGCTCACATGCATCAACTTCTCAACTTAGCTAAAGAAACTATGCAACACCGCTCATAGAGCTTGTCACTAGGCTATAGGCAATCATGCGCATATTCTTCGCATAAGCTAATAGTAAGTTGTGGAGCTCAAAGAGTCATTTATTATTTCATCACTCTATTCATACTCTTAGATCCAAGGAAT
Source organism: Gastrodia elata (assembly GCA_016760335.1). Lineage (NCBI taxonomy): Eukaryota > Viridiplantae > Streptophyta > Magnoliopsida > Asparagales > Orchidaceae > Gastrodia > Gastrodia elata. Next base: position 31,158,449 of record CM028678.1, on the reverse strand, counting down.
TGCATTGGTCATCCTCGCATGGCAAATGCTGTCACTGACATTTGCTGCTAGAATGCTCAATATGTAAACCCTTAATTCTAGTAGAATCACTAGCTTGATGAGTACAACATTAGAATATTTATCTTCTTAAAATGTAAACAAGCATAACACTTCATTCAAGCATTCTCCACATCATTCAATCAATATATGGAGTAAAAAAATTATTCGTTAACAAATTCAGAGTACAAACACTTTTTCCCTTAACTTTATCACATGCATGTGCCCAACCCTCCCCAAGGAGGGTTTAGGTTTCCATTAAAATGGAAAGACAAAAAAATCAATTAAAAACTGAGAGCATTTTCATATCTTTTATAGTAAGGAAATTGATTTGAGGTTGAGATACAATACTAGGAACTGCTATGATGTTCACCAGTCCTTCTCTCTATCTTAGAGTTCCTTCTCTCTTTCGCTACCTAAGCACGACCTTTTCCTTCTATGGTAACCTTCTTCTTCCTTGGGCAAATGGACTCCCCTTCCTTTGTGCTCAACAGCCTCCATTATTTTGAACCCTTGAATGTCAAAATATGGAACCCTTTCTTAGCCTTTCTTCTCAGCTTTTATAATCCTTGATTAAAACTCTCATAATTTATGCTGCCATCCTTTTCCACTTCTTCAGAATTGATTTGCATTAAGGATATGTTCATTTATTCCCTTGAAACTTGAGGATGGTTTAATTGTTCTGCCATTAACTCCTGCTATGGGAATGGGGAGAATTAAGATTTTTGGCCATCCCTAAGTTGCTCTTAATGCTCTTGCCTAGCAGAAATTTTGATGGGAGCTACAATGTGCGGTAGCACCTGAGTCTCTATTTAGAAAGCACTACGGCGTGCGACAGCACTCAGATTTCAAATTACATAGTGATGCGTTGTGCGGTAGCCCCAGTGTTTCTGTCTTGAGACCTCTGCATTGCACGGTTGCGTCAGTGTTTATGTCTTGAGATTGCTGCTGTGCGGTAGTGCAAGAGTTTCTGTGGGCTTTTGTTGTGGCACGCGGTTGTGCTAGAGCCTCTGTTAGTTTTTGTTGTGGCATACAGTAGCGTGATGCTTTTGAATTATGTTAAAATTCGGGCATAATTTTATTTTCGTTGTGGCACAAAGTAATGCCAAAGTCTCTGTCTTGAGACTGCTACAGTGCACGATAGCATTAGGCTTTTATCTTAAGGACTGCAGTGGTGCACGGTAGCACTGAAGTCTCAGTATTTACTTCCAAAATTTCAGATTTTTAGCCCAAAATTGCAATTTGCTCTTTCTTGCCCTAAAATCATAAAAAACACATTAAAGCATTAATGTTCTAATAAAAAGTGTTTATTTTTATGGACTTAAATTACTAGAAATCTTAAGTTTATCAACCCCAAAACTTGATTATTGAATATTAGTAAAACTAATTATCCAAATTTAGAAATTTAAATTGTTATAGACTTGTAGAGTAGAGTAGAACATCTTAGTGAAGTTAATTTTTCATTCCTAGAATTTATTTCACTAATCACTCACTAATCACATTAAACCCTAATTAGGGCATAAGTTGAGCAAATGAGGTTCAAATTGGTTAAACTCACAGTCATTGTACTCAGTGTGCTATAAGAAAACTAGAGTCACTGAGTTTGCTGAATTTGGTCATCATTTGAAAAAGTTAGGTTTTTGGACCATTCCTAAACCTCCTAAATTACATAATTAAACTCTATTCTTGATTTGGCCATAACTTGGCCAAATGATCTAAAAACATAGTAATATTGGACTCTATGAAATTCTTAGGCAATAAATAATATAAGTATAACAAACAATTCATATTTTCCTAAGTAAAATTACTAATCTACCCCTAATAAGCTAAAACCTTAATTTGAGCTCATTAGCCTAAATCCTTGACCAACTTAGGTGTCCATACTACCTATCTTCATATTAGACAATAAGTAACTATTTGGAATTAATAAATTTCAGTTTGGAACCTTAAATCAAAAAATTGTATATTGAACCCTTAAGTAGAGGCAAAATGGTAATTTTGCCTAAAATTAGGCTTAAGTATTATTAAGCTTTAGCTGAATTATTTTAAAAATTAGTAAATTAAGTGATTTAAAATCAATTTTAGATCATTCAGACTTATTAATCTAAATCTTTAAGGCAAACCCTAATTCTTCCTTAAGAAATTCTAAAGTAATCCTTAAGCTTCATAATATGGAATCTAGTCCATATTATGTCATTCCTAAGTTCTTAGAATATGCAATCATGTTTAGTAAAGATGTAAATAACTTTAACATCTAATATTAAAACCTTCATTAAATCTTAATTAACCTTCCTAGGTTAAGTTTCTTCCTTAAACCTTAGGACTATTCCTTATTAAATTAGATGTAGACTTATGTTTGAATTCATTCATTAGGTAAATGGGTTACTCAATGGATGAAACTTAGGTTTTATTAGTTTATATATTTTGTATTTTATTATGATTATTTTGTATTTAAGCTTTAGTCTAGGACTAGAGATCCATCATATTAAGCTTGACTTTGCTTAATAAGATAGCCTTAACTTGTAGAATGTGAGAGTTGGGCTTAACCTTATACCCTTAGTCCTTAGAACCTTTTGGATTAAGAGGTTAAATCCTAATATTTGGAGTTAATTCTTAATCTATCATTCTTGATTTATCTTAATCAAGATTGGTTTGGGGATAATTAAATTATTAATTAAGATGTTTGATTTATTCTTTAACTTATATAAGTGTCACTGATTGAAATATGTTGGAACTTGATTAGTTCTAATTACTTTAAACCTTAGAGAATTGTAGTTTTGAGTTTATACTGGATAGTAGGATATTAGAGATCCATATTAGTTAGAATGGATTAAATTAAAAAATAAATGATATCACAGATTTTTGAGTAGTGCTGATTACACCTTGTATTGTATACTTTGCTACCTTGTTTTGAGTCTTATTATTTTGGCATATCAGATGAAACATAAAATATTTGATGAATGTCCTATGTTAGATTTAAAATTTGCATAAGTCATGAATATAAGAGAATTAGATATGTCAGATAGATCAGATAACTTAATAAGTAAGATAATAATTTAGTAGCATATGTCCTAGCTAGACTACCTCTATAATTTGGAAATACAATGCAATACAATTCAGTACTTAGGCATTAGTGTCCTAGATGATTTCAACTCAGTTTTTGTGGACCTATTGATCTAGGCATTAGTGTCCTAAATGCCTTAGTCTTAGATTTGATGGCTAGCTTGGCCAATATTTCTATTATGGCAGTTCTAATGTATGTACATGTCCAATAAAGGATGTTTTCTATTATTTCAATCAATTTCAGTTGCTCTCAGTTCAGCTTCAGTATTTTCAATACTTTTGAGCATTTTTAGTATTTTCAGCATGTACAGTATTTACAGCATTTGTAGTTCTTATGTTTTTTTAACTTTAGTTTTATATACAAGCATGTTATGATGCTAGACTTTCAGTTCAGTTGATTTATATTGCTTTTTATTCAAAAAATTAGCATGAGTAGAACTGATCATATTTGCTTATTGTATTTCTTATACTTTATAGTTTTTACATATAAATTGCTTAACCTTTTCTACAGCTTTGGGTTGAGGCATGTTGCTTACCTCACAGTTTGCTTAAAGTTATAATTAAATGGTTATAGCTTTTACTATTTTTTTTATGCTTTGTTGCTCCTAAGATGCTTAGGATGTTTGTGATATCATTGAATGCAAATAATAATAGCCTAAAATGTACTTAAGTAATTTGTCTAACCAATTTTTCTTTCTTTTTGGCAGGGGTCCTGGCATTGAGAAATCAACAATGTCAGCTTCTTAATATTTTGTGGAGATAGCACCTGGGGAGGAGTATAGTCAGGAGGAAGAGTGCCTTGATGTTGAGGATTCTTAGTTAGGTTACTCTTTATTTCAGTGAGGAGGAGTATCTTTTCTGCTTTATTAGAACTTTATTTAAAAGTTATAATAATATAGGTATTTGTTGTATTTCCTTTATTGCATACTTTATTCTAAGCTGTATGTTACTCTACCTTCTACATTTTTGCTACATGGATGTTAATTATTAATTTTCTTTCGCACTCTGATATTCATGTATGATCGTTTAGTAAATAATTTAGTTGTATATAATGCACATACTTACCTTTTTAGTAGATTAGGGATAAAAACCTAATCTAATGATAAGTGAGGGATGGAATAGTGATGACCACTCCACCTTATCAGGGGTGGGCACCATAATTGGTATCAGAGAACACCACATAAGGTGTCAGATTATAATTTGCATTCCTATCTACTTAATGGATTATTCTTCTACCATACAGTCACTAAATAAATTCTTAAAAGACATCCATATTACCATACTCTTATGCTCAGAATAAAAGGTATAGAATGAGAATAATTATAAAAGTAACATAAAATGCTCAAATATAAAACTCAGATACTAATATTCTTAATTATGATAAATAGCTTAATTTAACTCAAGAAGTTTGATTGAACCTATAGGATCAAGAAAAACTTAAGATGTCAAACCTTGAATACTTAAGCAGTTCGAATCACTATGGGAATTTGATTACTAGATAGTCCAAAGATATGGGAGATATGTAGATGGAGTCTCTGAGTAAGGAATATTAGTATTTGAAAAAATTCTTCAACATGCCATCTTTAGAGGATTGGACTTCCCCATCTTAGCCAAGGAGTGGCTAAAATGTGTCAATTCCATTCTTGAAGCGATGGAATGCCCTAACGATATTCGGGTCTCACTAATGACCCTCTCCTCCAAGACAAAGCTGAAGACACAACTTTTTAGGAGCCTACAAAGAAGCTGAGGGAGAGACTCAAAGTTACCTTTGAAGACTTCCGTCTTGCTTTTACTGAAGAATATATAAAATAGATTTTTCAACTATTTTCTTCTATGTCTCCAATTGTACCTTTCTTATTATGCCAATGCACTCTATTTCTTATGACTAATAAAATGAAGTAGTATTTGAAGTTTTCTTCTCAATCTCGAAGGAGTGTTTTCATTAAAATCAAATAAAAAGAATCCTGGACAATCTTTTTCTACCCCCACTGCATCCAGCGGCTCATCTTCAAAGATTAATGCAATTCTTGAAAATGTGCAAACCTTAGTGGACACCCACATATGGCAAGCAAAAAAGATTGAAAGACTGGTTACTGTACAAAGCAATCAAAACCATTTGCCAGCATCAGTAGCCCCTGCACCATATTACCCCCCTCAACAACACTACTAGTCCAATGATGAACTCTTGATAACCTTATTCATTTAAGAACCCCTATTTTTAGTGGGAATATGTCGATCATGGATGCAGCTAGTTGGTTGAAACTAGTTGAGATGAATCTGACAAGCATCAAGTCTTGATTCAGAAGCCATCAGATTAATAACACGTATGTTCCAATATGAGGCGGATTATTGGTGGGATAACATCAAAAACACACTATTCGCAGAGTATAATGTAGAAGATATTTCATGGGATTCATTTGTCAAGGCATTTAAAGTAGAATACATTCCTCCATCAACTCAAAATAATTTGGAGGATATGTTCCTTAGATTAAAACAAGGAAGTCATCCCATCGCTTAATATGAGAAGGAATTTTGGTGACTAGCCCGATTTCCTCCCAATTTGGTAAGAACTGAAGTGTCCCATAGTCACCGCTTTCAGATTGGGCTACATGATTCAATTAAGAATCATGTTATACTCCTAAGGCTGTTAAAATTTAGTGAACTTATCGAGAATGCCAGAGAGGTGGAGCAACACCAGTTCTAAATGGACTCAAAGAAAAACTTCAACTCGTCTTCATACAAAAATGACAATTTCAAAAGAGCTAGAAATCCATTGGGAAGAGTTTATCAAATTGAAGTTGCTGCTACCTCAACCGATCTATTTAAGGGTTTTTTGAAGCCGCACCCTTATGGAAAATGTTATCATGGAAATTGAACTTGTTACACTTGTGAAAGATCTAGCCATTTCTTCTACTAGTGCACTTATGAAGAAACTATCGATGGTGCTCGAATCAACCACTCCAAGCACCGGCAGGTATTTAATCCCAATCCTATCAATCGTTGAAACTAGCAATTGGTGATAATGCAGCCATCCTAGGAGATGAATTAGCTTCAAAGGAAAGAAGACCCCTTTACATCCCAAGTCATTGTAGCTAAGTCTCCATGGAAGTAGGTGTACAACAACAAAACTGCATGATCTGCTTGAGTCTATTCCATCACTACTTTGGAAGCTGATGAGGATAATAACATCATTTTAGGTACATATTTATGAACCTTTCTTTTGCATTATTCCTGCATTGGTGAATATTGCAATTAGTTAATGCAAGCAATCAAATAATTATAGGAATGCTCTGTTTTAATGACCAACCCTGCAATGTGCTATTCGACACCGGGGCCAGTCATTCTTTTATCTCTAAGAGTTTCATCATAATGCATAGTCTACCTACGTACAAATTTTCTAAGTCATTGAATGTTAGACTTCCATTCGGAGCCCAACTCAGTGCTTACAAGTTCTGTGACATTAAAATCAAATTAAGTAGTCAAGTATTTGATTCCAAGTTAATTATCTTGCCTCTAGCCAATTTTGATATTATTCTTGGGATGAATTGGCTTAGTAGTCATAATGCAGAAATAAACTAACTAATGAAGACAGTCACCCTTCATTCCCATGGCAAGCTTAAAACTTTTATAGGGAAGATTAGCACTCACCAATCTCTAATAAATGCTATTAAGGCTGAGAAATTAAATAGTAAGGGATGTGATGCTTTTATTGTCACTATAATGGGTGAAGTTAAAGAGAGCATTCCTCTCTCTAATTATAAAATAGTTAAGGATATTGTCGATGTATTTGCTGAGGATCTGCCAGCAGTACCTTCTGCTAGAGAAGTAGAATTATCTATCGAGTTAGTTCTTGGAATGCAGCCAATATCTAAGGCTCCCTACAGAATAACACCGAAGGAACTACAAGAGCTTAACAACTAGTTGTAGGAATTCTTAAGCATAGTCTTCATCAGGCCAAGTATGTCTCCTTGGGGAACGCCAATCCTATTTATAAAGAAGAAAGATGTCTCTATGTGAATGTGTATAGATTATTGGGAGTTAAATAAAGTCAACATAAAGAATAAATATCCTTTGCCTAGGATCGACAATTTAAAAATAATCGCATGTGAGGTAAATTGACCATAATCAAATAAAAGTTTAAATATATTTTGAGAAATGATGTCGGGAGTAATTGTTGAAGCTCCAAACAAAATACATGAAGATAATGCTAAATATAAATTAAATTAAATTAAATTAGATCACATCAATTGTAAGTTTATGAGAATACAATATCCATATTAAGAAATCCTCAACATTGAATTATTGATTCCAACATGTCTAGTTGGTTCAACTTGTACATGAACACTATTGAATTCTTGTTTAGTTTTCTCTTTCAAAATACTTTATTCATCAATAAAGGCTTTTGAATCCACTTTACTTATAAAAAAATGATTTTACCTGTACTTAAAATGACACCTCAAAAATCAAGATTTAATCACTATATCCATAACATGATTCTTATAATTCCACTAAGTTGAGAATAAACATTCTCTTAAATCTATTCATCTTTGATGAGTCGCCAAGATAAGGCCATCATGGTAATGCTAAATTTACTTGATCAACATTTACTAAAGTATCAAAATCAACATCACACTGAAGTATTAACCATCAATTGAACATGAATAGAAAAGTACTTAGAGCCAAGTATAAAAATAAAACCCTAAACATCGTGCATCAATTTCAGTTATCCCATTATCAAGCTTGTTAATCTATTTGAAAGTAGTTTTATTATAAAGTACCACATTACAATCAATATGATCACTATCACTTTCTTCCTTAGCTTCATAAAATTCACATTACTTTGATTCTATTTTGCTTACTTCATACTTAATCATTACACCCTGGATTCTCTTTTTCAGTCATCTAATTTTATAAAATCTCAAGCAATAATCAGGGCAATATACCACTACTCAATAATTTTGAGCATTCAAATCTTTGTATAAAAATGAAATATCATTTTAAAGGCAATATGTAAACCTTATAATCAAGAGGAAATTATCTAATAGTTCCAACATAATACGAGCAAATGAATTTAAAACATCAATTAAACCTCTTTTAGGGCTTTCCAAAAATTCATAGGATCTCCTCAAATTGAAAGCAATTACAATATTATCTTCAACAAGACAAGAGTAAACAATTTTATAAGTTTTCCAAATAGTCATTAAATCATCTAGAATGTGATAGGAATATGTCATAAGTTCACTAAAATTCCAAAATAATTCTAGAATTACATATTTCTCTTATTAAGTAAATGCAATCCATACCTAAATTTAATCTAACATGTTTTAATTTTCAAATTTAATAGAATTAAGAATGAAGTTTAATATATAACAAGAGCATTAGACACATTTATTAAAATTTTAATTGCCTTCAAAATTATTTCTACAGTTCTCAGCCAAAGGAGATATTTTTCAAATGCAACAATTTGCTTAATTAATTACATATTGAAATTTAATACCCAAAGTTTCTTAATCTTATAAAATGTCACTTATTCTATGATTTAGATAGCTATTCATCTTATCTTCTTAAAACACCAAAGGACTTTCATCAATTTTCATAAGAGCTTCATTTCATAATATGTGCATGAATCTAAATTTACATCCATTACTTAGCAACCTAACTCTAATATTACTTTATTAAGAAATAACTTCTTGTTAATTTTAAATCTTCACAGATCCCTAAAAGCGCATAATTGAGGGAATCTTTGGTGCTCAATACAAAACTTAATACACCAAAGATAGGAATTAAGAGTTTTATGGAAATTCACCAAGATCATAAAAGTGTGATCAAAGAATATGTGACTAGCATATTGTAACAACCCAATTATTGTTATTTAGTTTTAGACATCCATATTAGGTTAAAACTATCTCTAGTTAACTCCTAATAGTATAAGGAGCTAACACCTAAAATTTTGTGCGATTTGGCGATCGTTCATTTTCAATGAATAGTTTGAGAGATTCAAATAGCTAGGAAATTACCTAAATTAATTTGACCTCCAAATCAAAATTAGAGTTTGTTATTGAATTCTTCACCTCCAAATTAGCTAGGGATAAAATTCTAGGAATTTATGGAAGTCATTGAATTATTTTGAATATTTTTATACATTTTAAGTGCTCAAAAAATAAAGATAATTAAATTGATCTCTTATAGAAAATCAGACTTCATTTTTGAGTTCCTCACCCTCGTTATAGCTAAGGGTGAATTTTTAGGTTTTTTTGGAGCTCGTTCAGTTACCTAATTTTAATTAATTAAAATTTATAATTTATGAAATATTTTAAATAAATTTAATCATCCTTAAAAACACCTAATGTCGCATCAACCAAATGAAGCCAATCCAGCTATCCATCCATGCATAGCTAGCTATCGAATGGTCGCAGACACGCTACTAGGCATTTCTGCCACGCACGATTGTTGATGGCAAAGCGCACAACATTGTGCTATGGAATCTCTATCGAGCCTTAAACTACGACTCCCATCTCTCTCAATCTGACGTTAAGTTACATTCGGGAAAGTGGATCCATGGGAGCAAGCAGCGGGCATCCGAGCAACCGAGTCTCCTGATTTGGCCAAGCCCTAATTCTGAGCTCATCCATGTAAAAATATGTCTTTTCCCAAATTGATTGTTGTGCAATTACCTCCTTTAAATTTTGAATTACTATTACTTAACCTTTATGATTGATTGATGAGTCCCAATCAAGCTCAATCAAGCCCGATCGGTGTTTGATATGAACACTTTGAACATTACTCCACAGTACCATCTCGCTCTCATCTGACCCTAAGCATCTAGAGCACCTTCATGTCAGAGCTAAGGGCAGTCTTTGGTGAAGGTCAAGCTACCAATCAAATGGTCTCTCTGAGACCTTTCGATTGGCATGCGGGCCGGCCACCGACGACTACCAGAGCTAGGGCGATTTTGATGCCCTAGCTCTGGTTTTGCGGCTTTTGCTGCGATGGGTCACAACTCTGGTAAGCCCGACCTGAGTGGCCCAACCCTCAGGTCAACCCGGCGAGCATGAGTGTGGCCAGGCCTGCGTGTGCGTGAGTGGGCACCTCCTGTGAACAGTAATTCTAACATTAAATTAAATCATTATTTAAATACAAATTATTCAATACCTCATAAGTTTCAAAATACACATCCAAATATATTGATATTATATCTCAAAATGACCAGAAAAATATGATGATCAATAATATGTTCTTAGAATTTTAGTTTGAGGATTAATTTCTCTAATCACATTTTTAATTAATTAGCATTTAACATAATTTTGAAAAGCCCCATACCTCAATCAATCTCATCCAAATTCAATGATCCAGTAGTCCATTTTGATCACAACAGTGTGTATGACATTAATATAATGTTAATTTTTTATTTTGATAACGGATTTTTGTAATGACCTTTTAAGTGTCATTAAGAGTCATTTGTGCCCAGATTGGCCATTTGATGTCTGATTTGACCCTACTTAATGTCATTGTACTTATTATGCTATAAAAAAATTATATCCACCATGTTTACCTGATTTGGACATCAAATAGAAAAATGTGAGTTATTGACCTCTGAATAAAATAATATTAAATTTTTAAAATTAGGATTTTACATGCTTCGGTCTCTTAATGGCTAGGACACCTTTGATAAACTACTTTATGACATATTTCAACATTAGATGATATTTTTTGTAGGAAAATAACTAGAATAACCTAGTTTTGCTAAGTATTAGTAAACTTAGATAAGAGCCTCATCACAGATATAAAGTGATTGTAAGAGCTCCTTGGGCTTGATTTAGTGCCTATGGTTTGTAGTAGTCCTAAACTCAAGGATGAATTGGACTAGTTAATACCTTATGTTAGTAAGAATCATTAGTGAAACTCTTAAATGGTTATATTGAACTTAACATAGTACCTTACCTTCCTTAAGTATATGCTTGACCCTAGCTACCCTATTAAATAACTTAGTACCATTATAGTGAGCCTAATTAGTTACTTAACTAAACCTTAGGACTCCTAGTTCCTTAATGTGAATCTAAAAGCTAGTGGTTAGAGAACTTCCACTTATGCACCTTACTATTAAGATTGCATTAGGTTGTAGTTAGCTAATTTATTTGGTAGTTGATTAGGATCTTCCAACCTTAAGATCCCTTAGTGAAGTTAAAGTGAGGAAGCCTTCATACTAATCTTCTAGCTAAGAATATTAATACTAGTATAAGTATTGTGCCTTGATGAAATTGGAAAGTTAGTGATATGATAAATCCTTAATTCAACTTAGATTAATACTTACACTCTTATTGCCAATTAGATAACTTAAAGTGAACCCTAGCTTGTAGAATAGTGAATTATTGATCACACCAAGAAATAGTGAATTATTTAGAATAATATTAAGTAATCATTATTATAGTAATTATATCTAAGTGAAGACTTGGAAATTGATTAGAATGGAAACATTTGAGGAATTTTAGTGCCTTCCACTTAGACTTAAAGGTTAACCTAAGAGATTAAGTGTGACCTACTTAAGATTGTATAAGCAGCCATAACGGGCTAAGTATAAAACTTAGAGATTTATCTAAGTAGTTAAGTGCAAGTTTCTTAGTAAAGTGTAGTCAGTCATTTTATTTTGAGTTTGATGCTTAGGATAATTTAGAAAGATTAAATAACTAAGCTAAGAATAGAAGTGATCTTGGATGATAAGGAGGATTAGAACCTTAGGGTTTTGATCAACTAAGTAAGTGCAAAGACTTGGAATCCCTTAAGTGTTAATCATCATAATAAGAACTAGGACTTAATTCTCATACTAATTAGAATTGAAATCTTATATTTACTTAAGATACGACATCATTAAGTTTTAGAATCCCTTAGAATGACTAAGTGGTTAAGCTAAGGTTAGATATGGCCTTAAGTGTTTAAAGGCTTAGAATCCTGTAAGCGCTAAGTAATGGAACTTAGATTAGGAATCTCAGTGATTGTAATACTAAAGTTTAGAACCTTAGGATTATGAGAAGAACTATAATGTTAAATTTGTAACTTAATGTGAGGTAATGTTAGATAATATTAACTTAAGTAATGTTAATCCTTAAGTCTTACCATATTAGACTTGTAGTCTCATAAAACTCCTAAGTCTAAATAATACTAATTAGTATCTTACTTAAGTGTAAGATAACTTAAGTTATTAGATAGAGCAACCTTTTTAAATATAGAACCTTAAAGATAGAATGATTAAGCAATATTGTTAGCTTAAGTGTTTAGATAGTATAAATTAAGAGAATCCATTACTTTAAGTGTAAGGAGATATTAAGTTTAGTATTTAAAGAATCCTTCAACTAAACCTTCAAGTATCATAAATAATAGGAGCCTAGAAATATAATAATTGTAGTAATGAAACCTTTAGTATATAAGAATGTTCCATTAGAGTAGAAGTGTTATTCGACAATTTTGATGATTGCAAGTGTTAGTAATAGGATAGGATGCTTATTTGTAACATTTCAACTATTTCTATAAATTATTTTGTCACATGAATAAAATCTTAATCAAAATACTATTTTCAAACCTCATCACATTATTTATTATTATTGTATCAATTGATAAAGACATTTGAGGAATGTTTAAGTTAATTGAAGATCTTAATTAGCTCTAATCATAGGATATCTAACTAAAGTAGATAACAACGGATATCACATGATTTATAATTAGATTTGAACATCTTTGAATGCTGCAATACATTGAGATTAATTTCTTGAATACATTCATAAAGATATTGTGCATAAATTAAACTTCTTACATTTACTTTGGGGTTTCATATGATAGACTATGATAGGGCAAGCAATGGAGTAATAAAGAGACAACACATATCCTAGAGGGGGAATGTATGTGTTATGGGAAAGCCCCTTACTTGGTTAAGCAGATGTGCTTGACTCCTCACATGTTTCTACGCCCACAGAGTAAGATACAAGATAAAAAATTTAAATATTATAGTCCTTTATGGCAGTTCTTGTTTTTCCCACAATCTTCATGATTGTGGATGATTTATCATAATCTTCTGACTATGCTTATTCAGTTCTTTATGACTGCCTTTATTGTACATTCAACCCTTTATGCCTGAGACTTCCTTTACTTACATGTATTACAAGTTCACCTGTATTTACAGTTATGTTATTTATTTGCAATGTATGTTATTTTCACATACATTTATGCTTACACTACTTTCACTTATGTTACTTAGTATATATCCATTTGCACATATTTTCTTACTATTTTTTTATGGCACACTTATTAGTATATATGCACCTATTTTTCTAACTTACATATTTGATGAATATTGTTACCATCTTTCCTCTTTTTACTACTTTTGGCCTTTGTTTGTTGCTTATAGTAATTTTGTTTACTTACTTTACTTTCCATTTTTACTGCATTAGCCCTGCTTAAATTATTATTATAAATGGCTAATGTGAAATCTGCATATCTAAGATATTTGAGTTGCCCTAAAATGTATTTAGATTTTTTAAGTTTGATCATTTTTTTTTATTGGTTGTGCTCTACCATGTTAAATACTTAATAGGGTAGATCAAAAAACTTTGAGTAGATATTGTACCTGAAGCAGATCAGATCCAGTAGCTACTAATTGAAGACATTACTTTCCACTATCTTTCTTTTGCTTTTTGCATCCCATGAGGATGAGTGTTTTACATTAAATGTTATATAACTTAATTAATCCAAGATGTTTTACTTTACTATTCTGTGCTGTGTTTTAATTTTCTTTTTGGATGGTTGGAATGGTTTATATTTACTAGATATTTATGCATTTTGTTTTTCTCTTTGGAGACCCTTGGCTCTTCGTAGTACTTAATAGTGGGTTAAGACTCACTAACCAAGTATTAAGTACTACAGTAACACCTAATGTTGGATTAGGTTTCTAATCCAATATTGGGGTCGTTACATATACATAGAAAAAGAAAATAATAAATTATTTTGAATGCATTTAACAAAGATGATTTTGAGAAACTAAATAACTTCTTATGAAAATAAAGCGGCACTAATAGGGCATTGTAATGTTTCTTCCAAGTATACAATCTTATTATTATGCTCATAGTATTTCAATATGAACTCACCATAGTACTTGGGTTATTAATTTAAGACATTTTGATCATAAGGCTCTCTTATCGCACAAATTTATCTCTTAAAACCTTGTCTAGTAATTATCATAAGGTTGCAACTAAATATTATCAATTAAATCATCTCTCAAAAATATTTTACTTATATATAAACAATTTTAAGAATCTTAAATTTAACCAATAACTAATTTGAAATTTTGATTTTCAAAGTATTTTTACTTCTCTCATTGTGGCCCTTAGGAACTGAACAAGAAAGATAGTTAGCATGATATGGTCATAACTCACCCCTTTGAATGGCCATCACTAAAAATAAAAAAGATATTATAACTTTCTTACTTAAGAATAAAGTCACTCTCAAAACAACTTGATTATTTTATTGATTGTATAATCACCAACCATAAGAAGAAAATGCATATTCATATTTGAGCTTGGTAAAAATCCACTACATTATCAAACTATGTTATCTCCATCCTATATTGTTATTTCTAAAATATCACTATTGCTGCAGCATTCTTATTATTTGCTAATGGTATAATGCCCCTGTTATCATTCTCATTATGATTTTCTAATTTCATGAGAGCTAATTTATTATAATCTTTTATTAATAATAACTTAATTGTTCTCTCTCATTTTGCAATATGGAACTAGTATGAATGGAAGTATCCTGATTTTACTCTCACATTTTTCTCATTTAAATATGCTTAATTATGCTCTGATACCAACAGTAATAACCTAATGTTAGGATAGTGAGGAATAATCTAGCATTAGGCTCTCTGAGACATAGGATCCTATTGAACAAGTTAAATGAAATAATACGAAAAGAAAAAATCCATTCACAAAACAAAATTTGCACATTCATCCATTCGTTTTAATTTCGCATTACAAAATATCATTCAGCGTTTGTCCCATTCATATGATGTTCATTTAAAAATACATGGCCTTTCAAAAAATAAAGAGAAAAATTAAAAGAAAAGAAAATGTAATGACAAAAGCTTAGGTAGCATTTCAGTTTCCAACAATTCCTCAAAGATTACCTTCAGGCTCCTCTATTAACATTTGACCTAGCATTGTAAATACATTATCGAGATTAGAATTCTCTGTAATTAGAGAATAGTATACGTACCTCAATATATATCAAATATAACACTTTTTCAAGTAGCAATGCAGTAAGTGGAAGTAATTGCATAAATAAATTGCAGGAAATATGGTTTTAAGCAAGAAAGAAATATTTTCTTTGTTCCAGAATAAAAGAGGGAACACATGTTCTTGTATGACAAATCCAGCATGTATCATTTGCCTTTCCATAAGGCATTCCCTATCATACATATGTCATGTGTCAAAAAACTTATTGATTGCAGCACATATGTCTTTTATAGTGAAGAAGCAACTTGTAACAGTTATGGCAGGAAATTCCAGAACCTTGAGACAGGGCTCCATAAAGCATAAATCATGAATCATACCCTCAAAGGAAGTTGTTGGTACTCTTATAACTCCCAAGGATTGCCCCATCTTTATCAAATCGCACTACTATTTCGGGAACCCTTGTAGCATCCACCAGACATTAATTATTTTGTTATATGACATCTTTTTGTAGTAATAATTATTTTATATATGATCGATGTGAAAATATGCTCAAAGTAATGCTAAAATAGCAGTAAAAAGAAAAAGCATATAAGTGCAAAAATTAATATATATTTATGTACCTTTTCTTTTAGTTTTGTTGATGAGCAAAATAAATGTCAAGTTTCAAAAACATCTGCATAAATTGCATAATTGTTTTATTAGCCTTTTATCATGACTATTACACTTTTAACATGCACTTGTTCCACTTAGTGTTTTTATATTTTAACTTTATTGTTTATTTGTGTATATCCCACATATACACATAGTTCAACTTTGACTAATTCTAGTAATTGGATTATGAACATTATTCTTAAACATACTTGTGTTATTTTTAAATCTTGAAAAGTTACCACGGCTTAAGTAGTTATGAGGTGGGTCTGTATTCCTTTTAAGTAGAATCAAACTTCCTTTTAATTAGAGGATTCTTATTAGAGTTAGTATGTGTTAACTTAAATCACCAATGCAATTTATAAGTTAAAATATTATGTGATCAATAAGTAAGCATGTGTTCCGATTTTCCTAAGGATCTTGAAAGCTCCTACCGCTCTAGTATGTAATTTCTTATATTTTGTCTTGGAATACCTCTCAGGGAGAATGTGAATGAGTACATAATCACCTTTTAGCTTTTAAACCATAATTTTCATAGAATTTCTCAATTTGATTTTCAAAGTCATGATACATTTTATAAAAATCCCTATTAAAAATGTTATAGTATCAAAATGTGTATGGTTAGGTTGACTAACTAGGCCAATTGGTTTCATAGAAAGATGTACTCAACTAATTTCAAATGGTATCAAATTCTGTTGTAGAAAGATGTAAATCACAAGTGACTAAGTTCTTCCCCATTAAACTCTTTACTAGATTCATTAATAGTTTATTTACCACTTCAATTGGGGCCATCACTTGTGGGTGCATTAATGATAAAAGGTTTAGTACATTACCTATTAACCACCATGGGCTCAAATACTCCCATAAGAAACTCTATTGGAGTAAAGGCTTCTACACGCTATTGAAGATCAGTTTGCTCCCCAAGATTAAGATGGCAGTGTATCAAAAAGGGAAGTTGAGAACCTAATTCTTAGTTGGATTTCTTGTGGATTTTAAAATATTTTGCAGCAGCCTTCTCAATTAAGGAATTAGAACTGAGCAAAATCACTTTACGATTAAGAATATAAATTTGAAAAGATGTACAAACTTCAACTTATGGCATATTAGTAAATGAAATGTAATATATCATTTAATTGTAAATGATATAGTTGGAGAATTGAGAGCTAGATCCTCAAGTTGAGTCACTTTGTTGAATGAATCTAGGTATGAGAATATTATAATTACATTTAATATTTTAGCCAATTATAATTGCTTATTTGACCGTTGCATTAAAACCCGGTCAGACTCAGCCTGCCGAGCATGTTACATAAAGCTTGGACCCACGAAGTATACCAACGCCCTTAGCATATTTTATGGTTTACATCGGGCTTGTGGAATTTTGAAAGCCTGACCCATATTCGATGTTCTAAAGCTTGAGCTGGCCCATTTAAAGGCCTAAGCCCAACCCACACAGGTTCCGCATAGGCTTAGGATTTGTTATCCAAGGTGCTGAGTTCAAATCTCATCGACCACATATTTGCTTAATATTTAAAGCTCACCGAATTTAAACAAAAAATCATTTACCAGAATTTTTTGTTTGATGAGCAGGCCTTGTCCGACCATGCCCAATTGGCCCGACCTGTGCCAAGTTCACTGGCTATGTATCAAAAATGGCCTTATTATGATAGTCTTTATTTATATATATATAACAGAGTATATGATATATGATATATATACATAAATATACATATATATATATATATATATGCGCTTGAAAAATAAATTTATGCATTTCCATTGGTTGCTTCATAATTGTTCACTTGTTAGCATGATTCTTCGATTACACAACAATTGAATGCTCATTGATAGATCCAAAATATTAGCTCATCTAGGAGCGTGAATTAAAGGAATTCAAAAACTGTCGCAAGAACATCAAAAGCAACAAAGATAGATAACAACAAGAACAGCAACTACACCAAACAAAAAAGCTGCAACAATTTCAACAACACGAAACAAAAGAAAACAACTTATCTGAGCTAACAGGCTACAGCAATTTCAACAGCAACATCAGCCAAAACAGCACTGGTGCAGCAACAAGTAGGTACAAGAACAGAAATAACAATGCTTCAGCCGACAGCAATCACAATAATTTAAATTGTCACCCTAATCAAGTTTAAGCAGCTATAGAATATGATCAGCAAATAATTTGACAGCAAAAGTTACAAAAATGAAAGTGTGAGGAAAAAGAAAAACAATGTTATTCATCGCTGCAGATCTAACACTTCTAAAAGGGTGTGAACATTTTCCATAACCTCCACTTGAAGTTAGGGGTAAGACACATAATATAAATAAAGTAAACGAAGTTAAACACAAGTGGATTAGGGAATGGATTGGAGAATCCTTAATACACAGCAACTTTACAGTACAGCGTCTCTGGGCCTTCAATCTCAAAGCGATATAAATAAATTTCAATTCTTTTGCATCAAAGAAGCAAAGGAAGATGGAGAATGGAGGAAAAAGAGACGAAGATGACAGCAATAATCCGAGAAAAATAAATAAAACATGAAAAGCATGCGGTCACTAGTTTACTCCAATCCCACTAATGTGGATTTCAAGATAGCCATGGCGCTGAGCAAGTGAACCGGCTTTAACCGTGTTCGGCACTTGAAACTAATTAATTCCGTCTTAATCCGCTTCAAGTGGCAACCAAGCAAGGTATTAGAAATGAAAAATTCATAGATTTAATCTTAATTGTGTTTGTAAATTCA
This sequence comes from Gastrodia elata, assembly GCA_016760335.1. Lineage (NCBI taxonomy): Eukaryota > Viridiplantae > Streptophyta > Magnoliopsida > Asparagales > Orchidaceae > Gastrodia > Gastrodia elata. The sequence goes on along the minus strand of CM028678.1, from coordinate 31,139,737 downwards.
TGCTTAGTACATTAATCTAGTTTTTATTATAGACAGGTAGGGATGACAATTTAACCCGAAACGCAAAAATCCTTTGAAACTTGCTCGAATTTTGAAATGAATCGAAATCAACTCGAAAAAAAAATTTCTAGTCGAGTTCGAGTTGAATGGAGTTGAATGGGTTGACTCAGCGCAGGTGGTAAAGCTCCCTTTACATTTGGTTAAGTCCAACGGTCCCGAGTTCGATCCTGATTAATGCAAATTCACTGATGTATAATAAAAATTTCGAGTCTGAGTATGAGTTAGCTCGCTCGAACTCGACTTGAAGCCAGACTTACAGACAAGCCTTTACATTAACAATGACCCATTGCAAATTAGTGATAATTCACTAACTCTCTGACCTCGAACCCATATCTCAAGTACTTATCAAAGTCAGGTCAGATCACAAGCTTAGTGGCAGACCGTTACAATAACTAACTAGTCATTAAACCCCTTCCTGATGTACAGTTGAAGATAAACTCCCGTGATGCTGAGCAGTCCCTAATAGGTCCCCTACTAGTTGTTTCATTGAGTATAAAAATGTGGCAAAAACATTATGCATGCTAAAAATTTGTTATAATAAAGGCTCTTTGGAGGATATTTAGCACCCTTTCACTAGCTTATGTGCTTTAAATTTCAAATTCTTGCCATAAAACTACAATTTGACTATGAATAATTTGGAAGTGCTTTGAAGTTCAAGATACCCCATGATCCTTAAATATACCGATTATGGATATCCGTGAAAAGATAAAATCAAGCATCGGTTGCTAAATGCAGAACAATACTTTAAAAGCTCTCTTATTGTGATCTCTTACAATCCACATTCATCTTAGACACTTTATTCTCAAAGAACCACAAATTTTGGCATTTGAAAAGTCTCTCAATTTTTATGATAAAATGCTCACATTTCTAATAATTAGAATTAGATTCAAAGTTGACAAATATCTCCAATATTTGCAACAAATGCCACAAACCATCTCCAAATTGGAATTAACCTATCCACAAACTCACATTTCCCATAAACACAAAAAGAAGAATTAACACCAGCCTCAAGGAAATATCCAAATTACTTGACAAATAAACCAATGAAATTTCTTGACGTGACTTGATTGTCATATAAATAGGCGAAGAAAATTTCATTAAACATCATGAGTCTTTAGTAACTTGAACACCAATCTTGTTGGAGATTCTTGGGGTAATAAACTCGCATATGTAAAATTTAAAGAAATTGACAGAAATTAACACAATTTATATAGAATTAAAGAGCTAAACCCCGAGGAGAGCCACAAGCATATTTCTTGCAATGTATAAACTGAAGTGACAATTGCAAATTAAAATTAAAAATTTTGGCATTTATATAACTCCGATACGCCATAAAAAATGTAGTTTGTGCCTTTATTCTTGCTTTATTCTGTTTGCTCATGTTTTTCTCTTTTGGGTCTATTTCTTGCTATTGGTTAGCTAATCTTTCAATTTTCTTAGTTTTTCCTTTGCTTCAAATATTGTCTTTAAGTGTGGTCAAGCATTAAAACCCAATGGTGGATGTTCAATTTAAACTACAGAAGAAATACGAAAGCAAAGAAACAACTTTGATCAAATTTGTGGCAACTGCAACCGGTCAATGCAGTTGTCTATACTAATACAATCTTCCACAATACCACCACATAGCACTTTTTATAGTGTTTTTATACTAGTTCAAAAGATTCTACGGTTAAAGAAGTGTTCATTAATTTTTGCCTATATTAAAAGAAGTGAGACCAGAAAGCCTGATCGTACATAGTAAAAAACAAAGTATTCATGTAGCCGACCCCACTTATTATGGCTAAGGTTTGCTGGTGCTGTTGTTGTTTAGTTGCATTCAAAAGTATCGCTCCACTCAGCACAACACTACCCTGCAACCATGATCTTTGCACAATCCTCGAAACCATCTTCACGAGTAAACAACTGCAACTGTGATCTTGGCCACTCTCAGTTAAAATTTTGAGTCACCATATTCAGCAACCTAATTCAAAGAAGAAAACAGCAAAAAATTACCAATTACTCCATTATTCATGCATCTGACAGTACTTAGAATTACTCCACCAGCCAAAACAGCATCAATTCTCAGGGCACTAGCAACGTTAGTGGTGACATGTAACTGCAACAAAAAAAGAAGATAATTCATAATGTGAAAAATCTATAGCAGCAACCCAGAAAATGAAAACATGAAGTTCTCTCTTTCAGTGTAACTATTAACATATAATAGCAGTCAGTTACCTCACTTATTTGTATACATTCTGAGTTAAGGATTCATCCATGTTCACATATTCTTCAGTGATTCAGCCTGCTTTAGATGATTTGTATAATCATGCACCTGCTATTTCAAACTGCCAGAACATAGCAGTCTTAATGCAAAAGAACCTTTCTCCGACAGCATTCCAGTTCATCCAATTCATTATTGCTTTATGAATCATTATTCATTATTGCTTTATGAATCATTCCATACAAGTGTTCATAATTGCATCGCCCTCAAATTGATTTCATATACCATGCTGCATTTCAGGATATTCCTTCATCAGCAGAGAATTTGTTTGAGGACTGAGGCTACAGTGTCTTTCAGCCATTACTGATAAAATTTCAGAACACATTTTACGATGACCTGCTTTCAAAGGACCATCTATAAGAATTTTCCATGCAATTTCATCATGATTATACCCCCTTTCAAGCAAGTTCAAGAAAGTTAACTTTGCGCTGTCAAAGCTCCCTTCATTACAAAGTTCAGAAATAAGACACTGATAAAATTTCAGATCTGGTAAGAAGCCACAGTTAACCATTGAACTGAGCAATTGTGATGTGAGCTCATGCATTTTTAAACTAATGCAGCAGTTGATAAGAGCTGTGTAGACAACATAATTTGGAGACAATCCAATTTCTAACATGCGCATATACAATAGGTGTGCTTCTTTGAACCTGTTAAATTTACACAATGCAGAAATGAGGGTCCCATATGTGGAGTTGCAAGGGTCACAACCACTTCGAAGCATTTGGTCTAACAACTCATGTATAGTATCCATCTGTACTAACTTCCATGTTTGAGAAGTGTCAACAGCTTTACCAGCAGGGCTTCTCCTTTTAAGAAGATAACCAAGTAAAGTAGCAAAAGTCACATTATCAGGCTCACAAGCGGTATCCATCATGTCCTTGAGAGCAGAAAAGGATTGGTCCAACAGTCCTAGTTTTCCATATCCACTGATCATTGTATTATAGGTAAGCAAATCAGGTGTCACCCCCATCTTATTCATTTCTGCCAATACAAGTTCAACTTCCTCTGGCCAACCTTCATTGAAATAAAAATCAATTATAATTGTAAATGTACATACATCCCAGCCATATCCTGAATAAATCATTTGAACCATCATTGATTTTGCAAGTTTTTCTTCTCCTTTCTTAAGCATTTCATCAATGAGAATGTTATAAGTGTTGTTATCAGGTTCTACTCCCTCTTTAGGCATTTGACGAAATAATTGCATGGCTTCTTGCAGTTTTCTCTCCTTGCATAAACCTTCAATAAGGGAATTGTAGGTATAACTGTCAGGTAAGCAGTTATCCAAAGCCATTCGTTCAAACAGTTCAAATGCTCTATCCATTTGTCCAAACTCACTTTGCACATGTATAAGAGAGTTGTACATAACATTGCTTGCCCTTACACCCTTTTGTTTAAGGGTAGCAAAAAGAGAACAAGCTTCCTCTATCTGACCAGATTTGCAGAGTGAATCAACCAATGTGCCATATGATTGTTGATCAGGGATGACACCATTATCCGTCATTAGAGAGAGCAACCTAAGCCCACAATTAAAATTGCCATGCTTGCATTGGCCATGAATCAAAATATTGTATGTGACAACACTAGGAGGCAGACCACGGTCAATCATTCTACTCAAGAAAATCATTGCCTCATGCACCCTTCCTTCATTACAAAACCCATATATCAGCTCATTGTAAGTTCTTGTATCCGGTTTGCACTCATTTTCCTCCATCGACTGCATCAGCCCAAGAGCTTCCCCAACTTTTCCTTTCTGACGACAAAAACCAGAAATCAAAGCATTGTAAGAAACCACATTAGGAATCATGCCCTTCTGAGGAATACAATCAAACATATTTCTAGCATCGCTTAGCCTGTTTTCCTTGCATAGAGCATCAATTAACTGGGTATACATCCACAAATCAGGCTTGCAGCAACCAGAATCCAAAACCTTAAGAAGCCTCATAGCATCATCTACTCGGCCTTCCTTACAGTACCCCTTAACTAGAGCATTGTAAGGAACAGTGCTAGAAGCCAATCCCTTGTTGGTAAAGTCAGTAAGTATACCCTCCGCCTTATCAATCATACCCATCTTGCACAACCCATCGATTAAAATTGTATAAGTATGAGGATTCGGGGAGCAGCCACCTTTTACCATTCCTGAATACAATTGTAAGGCTCCATCCACCCGTAGAGCCTTCAAGAGCCCGTCAATCAGTATAGTATAAGAGTGAGCATCCCTTTTGCAGGAATTCTGCAACATTGTAGTAGAAACCTTGCAAGCTCGGTCAATATTATCTCTTCTGCAATATCCCAGCATCAATGAGTTGTAAGTGAAGGTGTCAAGATCCAAGTTTGCACGTATCAGGTGACAAAGGTAGACCATGGCATTTGCTATGTCGCCCAGCTTACAGTAGCAGTTTATCATGGTGTTATACGTAAAAAGGTTGGGAAAGACGCCAACTTGGTACATTTGGCGGTAAGCGGTCTTCATCTGATCAACCATGCCGAACTTTTGCAGTTTGAGAAGAAGTGTGTTGAAGCCTCTGAGACTAGGAGTAGACCTAGCTCGGGTCATGAGCGCGTGGAAGGCACGGTGGGTGTCCGCAGCGGAGGCACAGGCTTGGATCATGGAAACGTTGATACTGTTGAAATTCTTAGCGAAGCGGCGAGATAAGGTGGAAGGATCAAAAAGACCGGGGCGGGCCGTAGAGGGCCCATCGCTCAGACCTTCAATGGAGCTCATGGATGAAGAAGAAAAAGAAGGTAATGGAAGTAACATAAATTGCGAAAAGGGTTTCGTCGGAAAAATAATGGAGGTGCATCTTCTTCTCATCTTGCGGCGGTGCCCTGATTAGGGTTTCACGGTGGAAGAGAAGCAGCCGGCGGAGCTTTAGCACTCTCATCTTATTACTATTTTCTTAAAATGGGAATTTAATATCGATGCCACAAAGTTTCCTTTTATTTACATAATTAATATAAATTTTTTTATATTTACTTCATATCACTTATTTTTGTATAATGTGAGCATTTTCATTCCAAAAGTAATTTATGAATCATGAGTTAAAAATTAGCTAAATTGATTAGAATTATTCTTCATTTTCATATTTAACATAATATTTTTAAATTATACAAAAAATCACAAATTTTTTCAATACATAACAAAAAGAAGATATTTTTAGTCAAACTCTCCCGCCTTCGTCGCGGCAAGGTCGCAGAGTGCGTCCGCTGCCGCCGGTACTTGAGCCCGAGCTCGCCGTCTTTGAATTGATCAGCTTCATTGGTGAATTTGATCTAAAAATAACGCTTATGATTTTTTTGTAATATTTAAAAAATTGTGTTAAATGTGTAAATGAATAATAAAATTATGTTATATATGTAAGAATCCCAAAAAATTTATATTTATTTCATATTAATCATTCTTGAATAAAATGGGAACTTGATTTCAAAAGTAATTTTATGAATTATATGAGTTAAAAATTAGCTAAATTGATTGAAATTATTTTGTAGAGTTTAACTTTTATTTTTAGTATTTTAATTTTAAAATTTTAATTAATAAACTTAACAAACTAAACTAAATTGTTAAATTATTCTAAAATAATTATGATATATTAAGTTAAGGTATAGTATCTAATTTCATATTATTAATGAATTTACATATGATAATAATTTGATAATATGCATGGAATATATAATGAACCTCCTACAATATCTCAATCGGTGCTCTCATCGATGCCCAAGCAATATTAAAATATTTAATTTTAATTAATAATTTATAATAATTTAGATTCACTAGTAAGAATTATGATTGTAAATCAATTAAAAAAATTAATTATTTTGAAAAAATATTAAGATATTTAAATATTTTCAAATATATATGTACAATAGAAAATATAGTATTAATAATGAAAATTAAGTAGTTATCAAAATTTAATAATCAAATTAATATTATTATTATATTAAGTTAGAGAATGGTATACAAGCAATGAGCAAGAAATTAAATAGTAGCATAATTTAGTTTAATTGTTTATACCCATTATATTTGCTCTACGTGGTGCTACATTGTCAAAATAATAAAGTTTGGAGTATGTAAAGATGCAATTTTGCCTCTCTTAAATTTACAATTCAAACATAAGCAAATGAAAATACAGAGCTATTGGTATGCCTTGTTTGCAATACTTATTTTTTTATATTTTGTAGCATATAAGCAACAAAAGTTAGCTAAAAAAATCCCCAACAAGTTGAAGATGGGGTATCTATTTATCACAAAGCATGACTTTGAATGGTTTCTTATTGTAACGAAGCATCTTCTCCATGCAAAACATGGCTAGAAGGTTATAACAAACCTTAAGGGTCATGTTATTTTATAATTAATGTGTCTTGAACTTGCAATATAGTGTATCTATCCATTATGAAAATATATGATCATGTCTAAATTATTTATTTCACAAGGCAATCATTTACTTTGTACTCGAAATCTTAGCCAATCAAAGAATGTCTTAAATGGGAAATTATTCATTGTTAAACATAGTTTAAATAATTAACATGATATTATTCATTTAGTTTTGACAAGAATTACATGCACATTAATTCCTTAAAAAATTGAATATAACTTCTCTTCACACTGTCATGTTTTCTATCAACCACACTATTGAGTTCATCTCATCAAGCACATATGAAGATGTCATAGCAAAAACACCGAAGGATCTCTTGATTTGTTACCTTATGGAATACAAGCAAAGACAAACAATAAAAATAAGAGAAAATTTTCATCATCCAAGCACAAAGACATTCTTATATTGAAATCCTAAGAACTTGAGAAATATTACAGAACTTGTAACAACCCTAATATTGTTACTCATCAATTAGTGACCTAATTGACTCTAATCTTTTTCCATTAGCTTTATAATAGTATTAGGAGCTTCCAATTCAAATTTCTTGCAAATTGGAGATCATTTGTAAATTTTCAGCATTTCTTAGTTTTCTGATAATTCTGAGAATGCCTAATTTATGTAAACCTCATAATCAAAATCAGAGTTCGACATTGGACTCAGCAGCTCCAATTTAAACTAGAGTGATGTTCTGGGAATTTTTGGAAGTCGCTAAATTTCCCATATATTTTATTGTATTTCGAACACTCAGAAAATTTTGTCGAAATCAGGATTCCAATTCAAGAAAAATAAAAATTAAATAAAAATATTCTATTGTAATGCCTATTAAGCAAATCATAATGCGAAAGTTTGAGCACATTTAGGATCTCAGATTATCCTAAACAAATTCGTGAAGTTTAAACTTCAAAGGCTAGTAATATGAAAAAAAATAAATCAAAATTTGGAAATTCTTGTATATGTAAGTTATGCATCAATAAAGGATGCTATGTTTTAAGTTTCGCTAATTTTCAAGCTCTCGATTTATCGTAATTAATTTTCAAAGTTTTTCACTTAAAAATTAATATAAAATAAAATACTCAGCAAAATTAAATAATTTTTAGACGCTTGTATTTGACTCGTCGAGACGGTCATTTTGATATTAAGTTCGTAATTTTTAGAGTTTGATCGGCTATCAATCAAAGCTTAAAGATTTTGAGTGGTTTATTGCCACTCGATCTTGATCGAGTGGCTCTCAACAACCTGAATAAGTATATATGCACCCTCTCATTCAGCCTTAACACCTTCTAACCTAATTTTTGTTCTAACCCTAACTCTCCCTCATCTGAAATATTCCTCCCCTCTACGTGAGGAGCCCGATCCTTCATCATTCATCTCAGTTGGAGGCCAAAAGCCAGCGAGCCAGCCCTTCTTCCTCTCGGCTAGAGGCCGATCATGATCTTCGATTCGTTCCCTTCTCCTACAACTTCATCATTTTAGGGTTCCCTGGCAGTTACCAATTGATTTCGGCCTGCGATGACTCATTTCAAGGATACACGGATTATTTGAGATTTTTACAGCAACGTTAATCTGGTGATATGGATTCCAATGTTGAATCATCCATAAATTCCTCAAAAATTTCTTCCACTCATCCTCCACTCAACGAACGGATACTGTCATCCCTGTCCAGGTGATCTATGGCAACCCACCCTTAGCATGACCTTGAAATAGGTCCAGGTGTGCCTCAAATTTTTTTTTATTGTGTTGTGGAGATTAGAATGGGAAGTAAGGTGAAGTTTGAACTTGACAAAGAGACTAGGCTGATATAGGTAGACTGTGTTCCTTACTCCTTAGTGGTGTATCCCCACAATAATAGTTTCCTTCTTCAAACACTCTGTGAAGACCGCAATCCCATTAATGTTCTTGTCCTCCTATAAGAGCCGATCCTCCCAGGATGTTTCCTTCGCACTAAGGCTATAGGTCTTATGCCTATGTTCGATCAGGGAGAAAAGGATGACAAAATAATTGCTGTTTGCGCAGATGATCCTGAATATAGACACTACACAGACATAAAGGAGCTTCCGCCTCATCGCATGGCTAAAATCAGGCGCTTCTTTGAAGATTTCAAGAAAAATGAAAACAAATAAGTGGTTGTGAATGACTTCCTGCCTTTTAGTGCTGCTTTTGACGCTATTCAGCACTCCATGGACCTCTATGCCACTTATGTAGTGGAGAGCCAGAGGAGTTAGAGAGGGATGCGATTATTTTCAACTACAAAACTCAATACCTAAAGAGCACTATTGATCTTCATTATAAGGATATTATATGAAAGTTCTTTTTCTTTCTGGCATCCATTAGTTAAGAAGATTTCAGGTGCTAGCATTGATGTCTCATCCCAATCAATTATTGAGCTTCAATTTCAAATCGCTTGTGCAAGGTACACCGATCATTACTTTTCCTATTGCATACAAACTCTCATTAATGTTGTTTAGTAATTAAAACGAAGATTACATTTGTATTGATTCCTTAGTAAATTGATCTGAATCTTTATCATGACCTTGTAGAATGGGGTTGCTTTCTTTTGTTTGTGTTCATTATTATTTCAGTAATCTATCCTCTTCTATGCAAGTTATGTTTTCTAAAGGACGCTAGCTTTGATTTTAGCATAATTGTAAATCCCTATTGATCTCAAAAGAATACTAATGGCTGAATCTTATTCCATAATTGTTTTTCTTATAAGTTCTTAGACAAGATTATGCAGTTTGCAATGGATTAAGGTATGCCAAGAATTTATGTTAAACTACACTTTCATGTGATCTTTGAATAAATTCTATTCCTGATACTCATGTCATTATTGCGACATTTTATTGCTTTAGGGATTCTACTTTGTGTTACTTTTTTTTATTATCACATTTTGAAAAGAATGATGAAGTTAAAGGTAGTGGGCCTGAGACTGTGACTCATTTATGAGTCCACGTGTTTAGGTACGCAGCTGCATCTTCTATAAATATATGGGCTATCATTGGCTCATATTCACTCATGATTTTCATTGAGCATGCAATTATTATGAGTTAAATTAGCATAAATAGAGTAAAAAGAAAATTTAATAAATCTATTGCAATTATTTTGCAATTAAAAATTATTTGAAGTTATAAATTAATTTAGCAATTCTATTTATATAATAATTTCCTTAATAAACTCATAAGCTTGCAATTAACCTATATCATTAAAATTCTTAAAGAAAATATGCATACATTAGAGAAATGATAATTGAAAGATATTATTGAATATTAAAATATTTGATTAACATTCCGAGTAAATTTTCATAATTAAATCAAATTTACTTTTGATCAAAATTGGATTCCGTTTAATAAATATATACCAAATCTGTCAATGATTTCAATGCAATTAACATATATTGTTTTGTTTTCAAATTGACTTAGAACTAGATTATGTTATTGATCATCTATTGTATCAATTTTCTTCATTCATTCATTCAACTTTTAAGATTTACTAAAGCTTAATAATTTAAAATAATTAAATCTTCAAAGCCTTTGTTTTCTGTTCAAATGAAGTCTAATTTGGACACTTCAACAGTCCATTTCACTCACAAGAATGTGAGGACCATTAATATGAAGTCAAATTTAGGTTTTAAATCCTAATCTTATTAATGACTTCTTCACCCTAATTAGGAGTTCTGAATACCCTAAAATTCCAACATTATCTGATTTTGACCTACTTAGTATCATTCTTCTTCTTATACAATAAAGATTTCATATTTATAAATTTTATTTCATCTGGACAATAATTAGTGATTTTAGGTTTTTTCTCCTTAATTAATATTACTTGAATGATTTTATAGTTTCGTAATTTCAAGTTACAAGTGTTTAAAGCCCTAGGATAGCAAACTTGCTTCACCATTTTTCTCCCATGTCAATTTTCCATGACATGATTATTTGGAGCTTAGTTCTCATAACTTATTTATATAAATCTTTAGCAAATTGCTTGATTCATCTTTCAACCTTAGGATATTGCCTATAGGATTGATTACACCTTAAATTGTAGGTGATCCTTTAGAACTAGATGTTATACTCATTAAGTATGTTTAACCTTAATGCTTATTTAGTTTAGGTTATGATCTTCTTGGTCATAATCCTAAGTATTTAGGTTAGAGCTTAGTTCACTCCTCCCAAGTTCTTAAGTCCTTTAAAGACTTATGTTGAGAGACCTAAATTCATTAAAATAGCTTAGGAATCCTATTGATTTTCCTAAGACTTCAACTTATAGAAAACATAGTTTTATTTTCAAATCCTTCTTTCCTTTTTCCTTTAAACCTTTCTTATGTCATTAACCTAGCTAGACTAATTAGTGTTTTGATTAGATCTTTCTAATTTAACCTAGTTAGATGAGTTTAGTGTATAGAACCTTAACTCATAGCTTCATCATTGTAGTGTTTACTTAACCCTACCTTTTTTCTAATTAATTTCTTAAGCTTTAATTTAGTTAACCTATTTCAATCTTATGGTTTAGAATAAGAATATAACTAGATTTTAATTGTATTGTTATATTTATAAATTATTTTGTCATCTCATTGAATGAAATAAAGCTACTACTTTCAAAACCCCAATTACTACTATTACTTATAATTAATTTGAGATCAATATCTCAAAGTTAATTGGGAGCTCAATTAGCTCCAATCATTAAGTAGATCATTAAAATTAGATAACTTTGGATATCACTTAGTTACAATTATTGAATTTTCCTTGAATGCTTACTTTGCTTTGAGCTTTTTATCTTTGAATCATTCATATAAGATAATTGTGCATAAATAAAACTTTCACATTAAAAATAATAGGGGTTTATATTGCTGGATCAGCCAAGGGTAGACTAATAAGGAATAATAAAGAGACCTCACATTCTTAGAGGGTGAATGTGAGTGTTACTTGTTTTGACCCCATTTTCCTTTACTTGTTAAATAGACATGTTTAACTCCTTGCTTCATTTTGTAAGTCCCTGTAGAATGAGAAACTTCTTAAAACAACTTCAATTAAATAATATGTGAGATCCTCTACAATCTTATTGATTAAGAAGACTCATTATAGCTTTTTAACTATGATACCTTACATAGTCCTAGGCTATGTGTATCTTAGACCAAGAGTCTAAGATTTTCCTTCAGCTGCTATGCTTTGCACTTTCCATGTTAATACTATACTTTACTTGTTTATAGTTCTTTTATATTGTAGTGAATGTTGTTATAATTTCATTTAAATACTTCATTGTTTACTTTTCTTACTTAACATAATTCCATTGAATATATACATGTTTCATTTTATTTACTTTCATATGTACACTTGAGTATTTCTTGAGCTTATCTAGGTTGCTTTTACCCTTATTTTACTTGCAGGCTCAATTGTCAAATTATGTGAGTATTCTTACTCACTTTATTTTTTCCTTACTTTCCTTACTTTCTTTTCCACAGTTGTATGCTTTTATTTTTGCACCCTTACTTATGCTTATATTGTAACTAGTTGTGATATCCAAAATAAATAATAAAATGTTTAGCCTAATCTTAAATTATACTTAGACTATTTAGTCTAACTAGATTTTCTCTTTTTTGGCTTTGCCCTATCACATTTAAATGCCAAAATGTGATAGATTAGGTGCACTTTGAGGCTAGTGGAGCTGGACTAAGCACTTAAGGAAATATAATTACTTTTGCTTAATTTATTTAATTCTTGCTTTATATTAAAAGTGAGAGAGAGATTTTCATTTAATAACTTCCTAATGTTTATTCATGGCATGCAGTTATTAAAGTCCTGTACAAAGTGTTGTAAGTTAAATTCCTCACATAAATGCTTGGTTAGAGATGAATGGATATATATAGATGAATGGATACTTAAATAAAAATTTAGTTATTATTTTCTCATTTTCTTATAAATGTAAATGATGTAGGGTGTGTGTACCTTAGGATAGAAAAGTGCTTCATATGTTTTTCTCACTTCAAATTATATTAGAACTGGAAATAAGCAATCTCATGTAATGGATTGACTTTATATTTGAATTGGAAATAAACAATCCCATGTAACGGATTGACTTTATATTAGAACTGGAAATAAGTAATCCCATGTAACGGATTGATTTTATATTTGAATTGGAAATAAGCAATCACATATAACGGATTGACTTTATATTAGATTTGGAAATAAGCAATCCCATGTAATGGATTGACTTTATATTAGAATTGGAAAGTTTCTGTACTTTTAATTAATCTTCCATTAGAATGGAAGATTTGTATGTTGAAATTGCAAGTGTATATTTGACCAAATACAGTTGAGGTCATGCCAAAATTTTTAAGATTTAATTGACTTAAACTTATATTGTATATTGTACACTCATATCTCATATACTAATCATTAGAATTTTTATATCTAAATTTGCAAGTATCTATATTATATGTTATTTTTAAATTCATGTTTTCATATTTATTTCATGTAATATTTTCACAAAATTCATTCCATCTTAACTTAAGACCCTCTTCTAAATCCTTGGCCAAACATAACACCTAATGATTTGGATTAGTTTCCTTCCAATCCAGTATTAGATGTTGTGGTGGCGTATCAATATTGAGATTTGTTATTACTCAATATTGGGGTCGTCACAGTTGGTATCAGAGCCATGTTGAGAACCTTAAGTTAAGATAAAGATATCCATTCATCCAAAAGCAAACAACACTGTATAGTAAGGACAATTAAATGGCATCTTAAGCTAGTAAATGCCTAATCTTATTTATAACAAACTTAACTTAAATCGTAAGAATTTTTAGATATTAATCTTCAAGTCGATCTAGACTTTTAATCTAAAATGTTCCTTAAGCATTTTCCAAAATTTACTCCAGAATTTCCTAGTATTAAGGAATACCCTTTCTATTTCATAATTTGTAAGTTGTCTTTTTTTTTTCTTTAAAATTTGAATCAATCATTCCAGTCATCTCTATTGAAGAGGTATCAGTCTCCAATTTGTCCTTCATTAGCAAAGATCAAAACCTTGTTAGCTATGATGAAGATCTTGTGGGAGATCCTAAAAATCTTGGGTGAATTGCAAGATCAAGCAGCTCCTAAAGCAATTAATCTGCCTAATTCTCAAACCTTTCATGCCAATCCTAAAGCAGCATCAAGTTTATTTGTGGATGGATACCTTCATATATTATTCAACTAAATCCTCCAACCTTTGTTGGGTCTGCTTCTTCCATTGAAGCAACCATTTGGGTGATGTTAAATTGAGAAAGACCTTTCATATATTAAGTGCCATAGCAGCTAAGCTATCCGCTTAACCACTCACTTGTTTGTCAAAGATGTTAAGTATTGGTGGAATAGCTAGCTGAATTCTTTAGTGTGGAAGTAGTGTTGAGGAGATTTCTTGGGTTGAATTTGAATCAGTCCTTAGAGAATAGCTCATTCCTCCTTCTGCTCAATCGCTACTAAATATTGAGTAGATCCAATCGACCCAAGGTGTTAAGTAAGTATTAATCGATGAAATTTAAGTGAGGAAGAAACCAAGTTTTTCTCTTGAATTGGTGAGGACTGAAGAAGCTAGATTTAGTTGTTTCCTCAAAGGTTTAGGAGACTCAATTTAGAAAAATCTTGTATTCTACCACTATATCAATTTCTCAAAATTATTGGAAGGTGCAAGATTGATAGAATACCTTCAAGGGAAGTAGAGGCTTAGAAAAAAACCTTATCTTCCTTAGTGGATTATGAAGTAGCCCAGGAGAATAGAATTCAATCACCTTAAGCTTTCAGATTGACTTAACCACCGCAGCATCAGGTGAAGGTCGATCATCATCCTTTAGTTTGAAATCCATTTCATATTAGATCTCTAGCTCCAGCTCTTGCAATCATGCCTTCCCCTGTGGCAAAATCATTTCCTTTTTCGATGGAGTGATCAGAATGGAGATGCAGTTAATTTACTTGCTGCTTTGTCAAGGGTACATGCTCTTTTTTCCATTGCCACTAATGAAGGTAGGGGGCTGCATTAGCCTTGATTTCAATTTTAGTTTCTAAAGTTTTCAGTCATTCCTATCTTAACTTCTTGCAATTTCATTCTTTGTTGTGGAGCATTAGGAATTAAGTTGATTTATTAATAAAGAATTTGATTAATACCTTGTTCATATATTGCTTAGATAGAAATCTTATTTCTTTTCTTCTTAAATATAATAACAATGAGATTACCTTAGCATCTGAATAGATCTTAATAAGAAGTAAGATGAGTTAGCTTAATTCTCTACTTAGATAGAATAATAAGAAGATGACATAGTATCTAAGTAGATCTTATTAGCAATAAGATAACTAGTTTGTTAAGTTCCTATCTAAGTTGATAGTTAGGACTTTAGTTTTTAAGTGATTAGAAATCTTTAACTTTATGTGTTAAGAATCGTAAGTTAAGAGACTTGAACACAATATTTGGGGTTTGATCTCTTGACTCTTAATCTTGACAAATTATATCAAGGTTTGGTCCTAGTGAAAATAAGACAGTTGATTTAAATCATTTAACTTCATTAAGCGACATTGATTTATTGAAGTTAGAACTTGATGAGTTCTAATGCTTTGACTTTTATAAGATCGTTCAGCTGAGTTTACATTGATAATAGGATCTTGTGGATCCTAAAATTGTGTATTCCCAGTATAGTTAGAATGAAAGTTTCACCAATAATAGAAAAGTGAACGATAAGCATAGCATCTATAAGTTCGGCTGCAAATGAGCCTACTGAAATGATACTTGTGTCTGTTCCCTTAATATCATTGGGTGGTGTTATGTTGTATTAGTTTTTGTGAAAGTACTACTGGTAGCCGGGTGCTAAAAAAGACTTTTCTATTTTTATCTCTAAGTGCCTATCCTATTATTGGTTGAGGCTGAGCACCAGAAGCCTAGTAGACTTCTTAAGCTGATAGAAATCTTTGAATGGAAGTGGTTTAATATTTCCATGGTTATTTTAAGCTTGCCAAAGTGTAAACCAAGGAGGTGTTGTTATTTGGGTATTTGTCAATAGACTCACCAAGTCATCTCTTTTGTTTCCAAATTTTCAATCTGACTCAGTAGAAAGGTTAGCCAAGCTCCATTCTTTTATGATTATTTATCTACTCGAGATACTGAATTGTAATCTTTAAGACAAAGGCAACATACTTTCATCTGGATTTTGATCAATTGTTCAACAGCACCTGGGGACCATCTTAGCTATGAGTACTGCGATACATCCCCAAATTGATGGTCAAGCTGAACGAGTAAATCAAATTTTAAAAGTTTTCTTGCATCCTTATGTTTTAGATATCATTGGGTTTTGGGAAGACCACCTCGCCTTAGTCAAGTTCACCTACTTTTTTTTTAGTTATCGGTTTAGCATCAGTAAAGCTCCTTATGCATCTCTTTTTGGATTTCTGTGTTGGCCAGAGGGATGGACATAAAAGCTCTTCTAATTAAGCGTTGTTTGGTTGGCAGCGCATGATAGATCAATAAACAATCGTGGTGCTTGCCACAAACTCTAAGAGTTTCAAATCAGGTAATTTTAGTTCTTTCAATTTCATTATTATTTCAATTTCTTGTTTTTGTTTGTTATGTATCGTGGGCGACACTCTTTTTAAGAAGGTGAGTCTGTAACAACCCTAATATTGTTACCTATCAATTAGTGACCTAATTGACTCTAATCTTTTTCCATTAGCTTTATAATAGTATTAAGAGCTTCCAATTCAATTTTCATGCAAATTGGACATCATTTGTAAATTTTTAGCATTTCCTAATTTTCTGATATTTTGAGAATACCTAATTTATGTACCTTAGAATCAAAATCGGAGTCCGCCATTGGACTCAGCAGCTCCAATTTAGCTGAGAGTGATGTTCTAGGGATTTTTGGAAGTCGTTGAATTTCTCGGATTTTTTATTGTATTTCAAACGCTCAGAAAATTTCATCGAAATCAGGATTCCAATTCAAGCAAAATAAAAATTAAATAAAAATATTCTCTTATAATGACTATTGAGCAGATCCTACTGCAAAAGTTTGAGCACGTTTGGTATCCCGGATTATCCTAAATAAATTCATGAAGTTTAAACTTCAAAGGCTATTAATATGAAAAATATAAATCATAATTTAGAAATTTTTGTATATTTAAGTTATGCATCAATAAAGGATGCTATGTTTTAAATTTCGCTAATTTTCAAGCTCCCGATTATCGTAATTAATTTTCAAAGTTTTCATTTAAAATTTAATATAAAATAAAATACACGTCGGAATTAAATAATTTTTAGACGCTTGCGCTCATCTCATCGAGATGATCGTTTCGATACCAAGTTCCAAATTTTTGGAGTTCAATCGGCTATCAATCAAAGCTTGAAATTTTTGAGTGATTTATTACCACTCGATCTTGATCGAGTGGCTCTCAACAACATGAATAAGTATATATGCACCCTCTCATTCAGCCTTAACACCTTCTAACCTAATTTTTGTTCTAAGTCGAACTCTCCCTTAGCCAAAATATTCCTCCCCTCTACATGAGGAGCTCGATCCTTCATCCTTCCTCTCAGTTGGAGGCCAAAAGCCAGCGAGCCAGCCCTTCTTCCTCTCGGCCAGAGGCCAATCACGATCTTCAATTCGTTCCCTTGTCCTACAGCTTCATCATTTTAGGTTCCTTGGCAGCTACCAATTGCTTTCGGCCTGCAATGACTCATTTTAAGGATACACAGATTATTTGAGATTTTTACAGCATCGTTAATCTAGTGATATGGACCCTAATGTCGACTTATCCATAAATTCCTCAAAAGCTCTTTCCACTCATCCTCCGCTCAACGAATGGATACTGTCATCCCTGTCCTGGCGATCTGTGGTCGCCCACCCTTAGCATGGCCTTGAAATAGGTCCAGGTGTGCCACAATTTTTTTTTTAATTGCATTGTGGAGATTGGAAAGGGAAGTAAGGTGAAGTTTGAACTTGACAAAGAGACTGGATTGATCGAGGTAGACCGTGTTCTTTACTCCTTAGTGGTGTATCCCCATAACAACGATTTCCTTCCTCAAACACTCTATGAAGACAGCGATCCCATTGATATTCTTGTCCTCTTGCAAGAGTCGATCCTCCCAGGATGTTTCCTTTGCACTAAGGCTATAGGTCTTATGCCTATGTTCGATCAGGGAGAAAAGGATAACAAAATAATTGTTCTTTGCACAGATGATCATGAATATAGACATTACACATACATAAAGGAGCTCCAGCCTCATCTCCTAGCTGAAATCAGGCGATTCTTTGAATATTTCAAGAAAAATGAAAACAAAGAAGTGGTTATGAATGACTTCCTGCCTCCTAGTGCTGCTTTTGATGCTATACAGCACTCCGTGGACCTTTATGCCACTTATGTAGTGGAGAGTCTGAGGAGTTAGAGAGGGACATGATTATTTTCAACTGCAAAACTCAATACCTAAAGAGCACTATTGATCTTCATTATAAGGATATTATATGAAAGTTCTTTTTCTTTCTGGCATCCGTTACTTAAGAAGATTTCAGGTGCTGGGATTGATGTCTCATCTCAATCAATTATTGAGCTTCAATTTCAAATCGCTCATGCAAGGTACACCAATCATTACTTTTCCTATTACGTATAAACTCCCATTAATGTTGTTTAGTAATTAAAATGAAAATTACATTTGCATTGATTCCTTAGTAAATCGATCTTAATTCTTTATCATGGCCTTGTAGAATGGGGTTGCTTTCTTTTGTTTGTGTTCATTAGTATTTCAGTAATCTATCCTCTTCCCTGAAAGTTATGTTTTCTAAAGGATGCTGGCTTTGATTTTACCATAATTATAAATCCCTATTGATCTCAAAAGAATACTAATGGCTGAATCTTATTCCATAATTCTTTTGCTTATAAGTTCTTAGACAAGATTATGCAGTTTTGCAATGGATTAAGGTATGCCAAGAATTTATGTTAAACTACACTTTCATGTGATCTTTGAATAAATTCTATTCCTGATACTCATGTCATTCTTGCGACATTTTAGAGCTTTAAGGATTCTACTTTCTGTTATTTTTTTTTTTAATCACATTTTGAAAAGAGTGATGAAGTTAAAGGTAGTGGGCCTGAGACTGAGACTCATTTATGAGTCAACATCTTTAGGTACGTAGCTGCATCTTCTATAAATTTATGGGTAATCATGGGCCCGTATTCACTAATGATTTTCATTGAGCACGCAATTATTATGAGTTAAATTGGCTTAATAGAGTAAAAAGTAATTTACTAAATCTATTGTAATTGTTTTGCAATTAAAAATTACTTGAAGCTATAAATTAATTTATCAATTCTATTTATATAATAATTTCCATAATAAACTCATAAGCTTGCAATTAACCTATATAATTAAAATTCTTAAAGTATATATGCATACATTAGAGAAATGATAATTGAAAGATATTATTGAATATTAAAATGTTTGATCAACATTCCGAGTAAATTTTCATAATTAAATCAATTTTACATTTGATCAAAATTGGATTCCATTTACTAATATATACCAAATCTGTCAATGATTTCAATGCAATTAAGATATATTGTTTTGTTTTCAAATTGTCTCGAAACTAGATTATTAATGAATCCATAATTATATCTCAAATAAAGGAAAAGTTCATTGATTTTCATTAATAAAACTGCTATTGTAAACCAGTTTTTATTATCTTTTCAGGAAAAATACCTATCCAACGAATTTCAAGCAATTTGGACAAATTTCCAAAACTTCTAAAGGAAACTGCTGCCACGTGCTGCAGCGTGCCATTTTGCAAAATCTGGCGCCACAGCGCGCTGCAGCGGCTCCATTTGCGAAAACACTAGCGCGATCACGCGCTGCAGTGGGACAGTTTGTAAACGCGGGTGCTCTAGTACGGTGCAGCGGCTCACTTTGCGACACATGGGAGCGATCGCGCACTGTAGCGAGAAAATTTACAAAACTGCTGGAGCGACCGCGCGCTACAACGCACAGCAGCGGGCCTTTTTGCAAAATCGTCCGCTATAGCGCGCTGCAGTGATCCGCCGTAAATTTGTCTGGCAGAAGCATTAATTGTGGCTGGGACAAGACACCCAACCAACCTCTTGTCTCCAGCCATCATTCCTCCTGCTGCAGCTCCATTTTTAAATGAAAAATAGTCTTTTTGATGTAATGAAAAGGGTAAAACAATGGAAAATTTTGGTCACCTCACCCATCTAGTGGATTTTGCCATTATTACTCCAGAATTTTATAGGCATTTGCTAGTTTTGATCATGGGAATGAAGATGCAACCGCTCATTTATAAATACCACCTCTCTTGACTAGAGGAGGACTCCAAACTTGGCTCACTTCAACCTAAGTAAGAGAGGGGCTGCATAGAAGAGAAGAAGAACTCCCCGAGGGTCTTTATCCCCGAAGGAGGAGAAAGGCAGCACTAGGGACCTAAGAGAAGCACTTCAAGCAAAGAGAAGAAGAGTTCGGAGAACTTCCCTAGGAACATTCCTAGTATTTTCTAAACTCTTATTTTGTAATTTCTTTTCTTAGTTGATCATGAAAGGGTCTTTATCTATATATGTGTTCTTTTTCATCTATTTTATAATGGAGAGCTAAACCTCTCTTAGGGAGGGTTAGGGCACTCCCACATATTTTGATAGTTACTATAAAATGTATGAAGTTTTCCTCAAGTATTAATAAAAATTATAAACTTAATGACTTGCTAAAGAATTGTATATGACTATTGTGGACTTGAATGTGAACCAAAGGAAAAAGACTTCTTAACTTAAGAACTAAGTTGTCTTATGCTCCATAGCTCACCTTGGTTCGATGTTAGATTTATGAGTGCATGAGAGCTTAGAACTATATGAGGAAATTCTTGAGCTTAGTGCACCTTAATCTAAGCTCAATTAATGAGTTGATGCGTGTGATGCTGAAACCCACTAATTGAGCTCCATTGCTCAACATAATTGAGGGAGGGAATAGAATGGTTGTGTGCTCATGAACGAGGTGACATAGTCATTGAGCCAAATAAAATCAATCCCTTATCCCAACTATGTGTGATGTGTGTGATGCTCTTAGTGGAATCATTGCTTATAAGATCTTAAAAATTAACAACCCTCATCTCCATGATCAAGATATGAGGTAAAAGCTAAAAACCTTAAATCTTATAAGGATCTTTGTACTGAAATAGAACTGACTGTGAGTTCATTTTGTGCACAAGATTTGAACTTGTAATTTTTCGAGATAAAACTCAAGGAAAGACAATGTGCACTTGAGTAAGATCAAAGAAAATGAAAGATAAATGCTTGAGGAATCATCATATATAAGTTATCTATCATGTAATGTGGGAGAAACCCAACTCTCCTCATCCTCTTATTTGACTTATTTTCTACTAAGTGATTGTCATGCTTATTCTAAAACCAACTAAAACAAAACATCTATAGCTTAAACATTAGTGATAATAGATACACCTTGATAACAAAACATCCAATTCTCTGTGGTTCGATAAATCCCGGAAACTCAAACTTTCCACTTATTACTTCAGACCACGTACACTTGCGTGAAAGAGCAGACGCATATTAAAGGTCCGTCAATTATGTTTTTGATCATCTATTGTATCGATTTTCTTTATTCATTCATTCAACTTTTAAGATTTACTAAAGCTTAATAATTTAAAATATTTAAATCTTCAAAGCCTTATTTTCTAATCAAACGAAGTTCAATTTGGACACTTCATTAGTCCATTTCACTCACAAGAATGTGAGGAGCATTAATATGAAGTCAAATTTAGGTTTTAAATCCTAATTTTATTAATGACTTTTTAACCCTAATTAGGAGTTCAAAAAGCCTAAAATCCCAATATTATCTAATTTTGACTTACTTAGTATCATTCTTCTCCTTATACAATAAGGATTTCATATTTATAAATTTTATTTCATTTGGACAACTATTGGTGATTTTAGGTTTTTGCTCCTTAATTAATATTACTTGAATAATTTCAAGTTATAAGTTTTTAAAGCCCTAGGATAGCAAACTTGCTTTATAATTTTTATCCCATGTCAATTTTCCATAACTTGATTATTTGGAGCTTAGTTCTCATAATTTATTTATATGAATCTTTAGCAAATTGCTTAATTTATCTTTCAACCTTATGATATAGCCTATAGGATTGATTACACCTTCAATTGTAGGTGATCCCTTAGACCTGGATGTCATACTTATTAAGTGTGTTTAATCTTAATGCTTGTTTAGTTTAGGTTATGATCTTCATGGTCATAATCCTAAGTATTTAGGTTAGAGCTTAGTTCACTCCTCCTTAGTTCTTAAATCCTGTAAAGACTTATGTTAGGAGTCCTAAATTCATTAGAATAACTTAGGAATCCTATTGAGTTTCCTTAACCTTCAACTTATAGAAAACATAGTTTTATTTTCAAATCCTTCTTTCCTTTTTCCTTTAATCCTTTCCTATGTCTTTAACCTAGCTAGACTAATTGTCAATTGATTAGATCTTTCTAATTTAACCTAGTTAGATGAGTTTAGAGTGTCGAACCTTAACTTAAAGCTTCCTCATTGTAGTGTTTGCTTAACCTTACTTTTTTTTTCTAACTAATTTCTTAAGCATTAATTTAGTTAACCTATTTCAATCTTATGGCTTAGAATAAGAATAGAACTAGATTTTAATTGTATTGTTATATTTATAAATTAGTTTATCATCTCATAGAATGAAATGAAGCTACTATTTTCAAAACCCTAATTACTACTCTTACTTACAATTTATTTGAGATAAATATCTCAAAGTTAATGGGAGCTTAATTAGCTCTAATTATTAAGTAGATCATTAAAATTAGATAACTTTGGATATCACTTAGTTACAATTATTAAATTTTTCTTGAATACTTGCTTAGCTTTGAGCCTTTTTCATTTGAATCATTCATATAAGACAATTGTGCATAAATAAAACTTTTACATTAAAAATAATAGGGATTTATATTATTGGATTAGCTAAGGGCAGGCTAATAAAGAGTAATAGGGAGACCTCACATTCTCAGAGAGTGAATGTGAGTGTTACTTATTTTGACCCTGCTTTCCTTTACTTGTTAAATAGATGTGTTTAACTCCTCGCTTCATTTTATAAGTCCCTGCAGAATGAGAAACTTCCTAAAATAACTTTAATTAAACAATATGTGAGATCCTCTACAATCTTATTGATTGAGAAGACTCATTATAGCTTTTTAGTTGTGTTACCTTACATAGTCCTAGGCTATGTATATCTTAGACCAAGAGTCTAAGATCTTCTTTCAACTACTATGCTTTGCACTTTCCATGTTAGTACTGTACTTTACTTATTTATAGTTCTTTTATATTGCAGTGAATATTGTTATAATTTCATTTAAATGCTTCACTATTTACTTTTATTACTTAGCATAATTCCATTGAACATATACATGTTTCATTTTATTTACTTTCATATGCACACTTTAGTATTTCTCTAGCTTATCAAGGATGCTCTTACCCTTGTTTTACTTGCAGGCTAGATTTTCAAATTATGTGAGTATTCTTATTCACTCTACTTTTTCCTTACTTTCCTTACTTTCTTTTCTACAATTGTATGCTTTTATTTTTGCACCCTTACTTACGCTTATATTGTAACTAGTTGTGATATCCAAAATAAATAATAAAATGTTTAGCCTAATCTTAAATTGTACTTAGACTATTTAGTCTAACCAAATTTTCTCTTTTTTGGGTTTTCCCTATCACATTTAAATGCCAAAATGTGATAGATTAGGTGCACTTGGAGGCTAGTGGAGCTGGACCAAGCGCTTAAAGAAATATAATTGCTTCCGCTTAATTTATTCAATTCTTGCTTTATATTAAAAGTGAGAGAGAAATTTTCATTTAATTACTTCCTAATATTTATTCAAGGCATATATAAATTAAAGTCTTTTACTTTGTATTTACTATGCTTGTGTTGTAAGTTAAATTCCTCACTTAAATGCTTAGTTAGAGATGAATGGATACTTAAATGAAAATTTAGTTATTATTTTCTCATTTTCTTATAAATGTAAATGATGTAGGGTGTGTGTACCTTAGGATGGAAAATTGTTTCATATGTGTTTCTAACTTCAAATTATATTAGAACTGGAAATAAGTAATCTCATCTAACGAATTGACTTTATATTAGAATTGGAAAGTTTATGTACTCTTAATTAATCTTCCATTGGAATGGAAGACTTATATGTTGAAATTGTAGTTGTATATTTGACCAAATACAGTAGAGGTCATGCCAAAATTTTTAAGATTTAATTGACTTAAACTTATATTGTATTTTATACACTCATATCTCATATACTAATCATTAGAATTTTCACATCTAAATTTACAAGTATCTATATTACATGTTATTTATAAATTCATATTTGCATATTTATTTCATGTAATGTTTTCACAAAATTCATTCCACCTTAACTTAAGACCCTCTTCTAAATCTTTGTCCAAACATAACACCTAATGATTTGGATTAGTTTTCTTCTAATCCAGCATTAGATGATGTGGTGGCGTATCAATATTGAGATTTTTATTTATTCAATATTGGGTCGTCACAGAACTACACTATGAAGATATTCACTATAATTTAAACAGAAGATACAATAGAGACTTCACTCTCTTCAACAATTATTAAGCTTTTTTTAGCCCACTCACATCTTTTTCTTCATCACAGTACAATTTTCATATCTCCAACCTCTAGTCACTACACAACATTCTTGTATACACTTCACATCACCCATAAAACATAAGCATGTTAGATATTTATAGCTCTCAAATCAATCCTCAAACCCTCTATTTTCCTTAAGAGTCCTTGGATGTTTGCCATGTTTTAGGAAAACCCCTCCTAGACATGCCACGTGTTAAATTTATCTTTCCAGCATGCCAAATGGGTTCCAAAAATTTTCATATGCAACTTAGCGTTGGGTGCATCCAAGCGCTCGAGTCTTAGCTTCTTTGGTTGTCTAGAAATGCACATAGAGCTTGGGAGCATCAAAGCCTCTGTTTTGCTTTTGACCTAATACATTAGTTGATGATTGGGCCCTCTCAAGTATGTCCCTAGCTCTATTGTTTGAGGAAGTGTCAGTTCTTGGGAATGCTCAAGCACCCAAGCCTTGACTTGTCGGATAAGTTCAATGCCTCTGGTGCTTGGGTGTGCCCAAATGTGTTGCACCATGTAGGATTGCACTTGAGTCTTTGCAAACATAAAACACACCCTTGAAAAGGGCACAAATCCCATAGATTATGGTTTGGGTTTCTTTATTGTGAATCCATAGCGGTTGCACAATTCATTTAGAAATCAAATGTGAAATTTCTGAGAGTGATGATACAAAGGAAAACACAAGCACTACAAAACAAACTAAGAGGCCACATTGGGCATGGTCCTTCAGCTTCTTACATCCTTATTAAACTTGCACAAACTATTCATAGTTTTGGAAGAGAAGTTGCATGAGAGTTATATAGGACCAAGTCAATGAGAATGCATAAATCATAATAATAACATTATATTATATTTTATTTTAATTCAAATAAAAAAATACATTATCTTAGCTATGATATTCCCATGAATTTTAAGAAAAATTTAAATTTAAAACGCATACACAAAATACGCATGAAATTCATGATGAAATTGTATTATTTCTAAATGAGTTTCAAATTACTAGTTTTCTTCCACTTCTAAGTCAATCATTAGGTGATATTGAATATGTAATAACTCAGATTATTATTTAATTTTATTAGCCTAATTAACCTAGAAATCTTTCTATTTATCCCAAAATACATTAAGATCCAACTCCAAAGTTTTTGGGCAATTTGGAAGTCTTTTGATTAAAATAAATATTTTTATCAATTTAAATAAAAATTTTGAGATAATTTTTTTGACGTCCAATCAAAAAATCGACTTCATTTTTTAGTTATTCACACTCAATTAGCTAATTATGAATTTTTAGGAATTTTTAAAGTCCATTTGATCAAAAAATTTTGATCAATACAAATTGTTTTAAGTAACAAGTATTATAACTAATTATTTATAATTTTAAAATAATTTAAAAAATTTGGTTGTTGAATTCAAACGACGGGTGATCCGACATTCCTTCCCAAACATGGGATAGCCATATTAAATGATCTGAGTCGTCTGCTATTTTGATGATCCAGTTCAGACGATCGTAATTAGTCAACTGGCGGATCTGATATCAGGCACTAGATCCAAACCTGAATCTGACGGCTAAGATCGGACCTACGGTTCTCAATCTCTCTCAGTCAAATCAGGGTCATCCGATAAAACAAATGGTCAAGATTCAATTCATGTCGTCTCCTCAGAGCCCGTTGCCCGAAGCCATGCAACGCTCTGAACTACCACTGGAGCCGCCCCTTTACTTCATCAAGACCTAACCAAACTTCTCCCTTGCATTTGCTTGGCAAATTTATTGCAATAAGGTGTTCAGGGAGTTGATCTAGAGAGAACTAGGGTTCGACAAATGACAGCTCATCGGAGACAAGGTACTCTGAATTCTTTATCCTTTGTAATCAATTTTGATTCCATTGATTTCGTTCCTCAAGTTAATTGTTTGTGATAAATGGTAAATATACGTCTACGATTGCAGGCAAATGTACGTGGTCTGAAGTAATAATTAAAAGATAAGTTCTAAGATTTATCATCCACAGGGAACAGTGTGTTTTGTTACTAAAGTTTATCTACTTTTAATAATATTTAGATAATCATATTTTTGGATTTTTGTGGCTCCTAATTAATAATTCTAAATCTAGAAATTTAAAGATATGATGTTGATAAGAAGAGGGAGTTGGGGTTTCATCATGCAACTTGTTATGGGACTGGTGCGAGTATTTCTTTTCGTTTAATTTTTAGTGAAACTTGTTTTCATGCCAGTTACAATCAAATGAAGATATCATTCCTTATATTGCTCCTCTAATTCCAACTAGTTCACGTCTAGTGCATAAGATGAACACATTAGGATTCAATCTTAGCATACCCCATGTGATCAAATTGAGTTAATTGAGATTCTCTAGATCTAGGTTATCAAAATAGTCATTTTAATTCAACGATCACATGAACTTGATTTCCACACAATTAGTATCACATGCTACATGCGCAGTTTAGATAAGGAAGCAAATTATTATACTAAGTGGATTATGTCACATTCATCTATAAGCATTCAATTATTTCTCTTCCTCCTTTTACGTATGCTGAGCTACAGAGCTTGATTGGTGGCTCTTGGCTCACATGCATCAACTTCTCAACTAAGCTCAAAAAGTAGTGATGTTAGGCTCAAGAGCTTGCCACTGGGCTCTAAGCACTAACACACGCATTCTTAGCTTTACGCCAATTGGAAAGCTATGGAGCTCGAAGAGAATTAATTTATCTCATCTCCCTTTCATATCAAGCTAAGGTATTTTACATCGAGAATCCTCACGCAGCGAATATGTATTCGTGGTGAGGACCTTTATTTGCATTTCCTTTAACTCGAGATGTCTAGTTGATTCGATATTATCTTCATTATAAATTATTTGTAAGAAAAATATAATAAACATTCATCACATGCATGCATACACAGGAAACACATCCACATCAAAATATAAAGATTTTTATTCATTAAAGAAAATCCATACAAGCACCATATGTCTCTCTACTTGTTACATAACTCTATCCCAACCCTCCCCAAGGGGGGAGTTAGCTCCCCATACCAAAAGAAACACAAGACATGGAATACAAAGACATGAACCCTTGCATGGTTCTACTGTATGAAAGAAAATAAGGAGAGGTTTAAGAAGAATACTAAGAACTACCCTTGGCGTTCTCTAGCTTTCCTTCTACTCTCTAACTTCTCCTCCTCCAGCTCTTTGAATTTCCTTCCCTTCTTTCTCAGATGGAATTCTTCTCCTTCCTTGGTTTGGGTTATTCCTTCTTTTCTCTTCAGCAGCTTTGAAAAACTGATCTTGAATATCAAAGAGGGGAACCCCATCTTAGTATTGAATAGCTGATTTTATAGAGAAGCCTCCAGCCATTACAATTAAATCAACCACCCTTTCCAACTTATTTGAATTGATGGCTTGCAATTATTCTTATATTCTCTTGAGAATAAGCAAGAATTAAGTAATTTGGAGTTTCAAACAGCTAGGGAAGGCAAATGGTTGAATTTGTGCCCTTCCCTATGCTGCCATTAAGGCTCAAACTTAGTAGAAATTACGGCGGACTGCAGCGCGCTGCAACGGGCCGCGGTGCGCTATAGCGCCTAGTTTTCAAATTCAATCCACCTTGGTGTGTTGTGGCGTGCTTGGGCACGCTGCAGCGGATGTACTAAATTTTATTATATTTAACCCTTTTATTCTGCTGTAACGCGCGGTAGCGCTGAACTTTTGAACTGACCCCGCTGCAGCGCGCGGTAGCGGACATGTCAATAATTCTATTAAGTCCCATCCTGCTATAGCGTGCGGTATCAACAAGGTTACGAGTCGGATCCGCTGCAGCGCGCGGTAGCGGATCAATTAATATTCATTTCATTTTTTTACTCCACTGTGGAGCGCGGCAGTGGTGAGGTTTCGATTTCTGACAGCTATGGCGCGCTACAGTGGTTCTATTTAAATCTTCAATTTTAGAGTCTGGGTTTTATAATTGCCACTGCGAAGCACTGTATCGATGAGATTTCAAGTTCGATCCGCCTTGGCGCGATTCAGTGCGCTGTGGTACGCTCCAGCAATTTTGTTCCAGGATTTCAGATTTGCTCTAGATTTTGCTCTGCCTATTCTTTTGTTTGAAAATGTTGAAAAAATCATCAAAGTAGATTATTCTAATCATGGAATATCTGTATTTTTTTTTTATTTTGTTATAAATCTTAGACTTATCACACTCACACAATTAGAATTTTGCTCGTCCTCGAGTAAGCTCAAAAAGATTTTTTTGAATTTAGAATCATGAGGTTCAATTTTAGATGACAATGTAAAGTGTCTTGTTAGTTGATTGTTTGCACAATTGGAGTGATTTATAAAAATTCAGCCTCTAACAAATTCTAAACTCAAGTTCCACTCCTTATTGTTTTTTTAGTCTCCAATTTTATGTTTGTGATGCTAATTCTTAATTAGGGGGGGAAGTTCTCTATGAATTCTTAATTAAGCTAGGCATGAGTGAGTGACAGTTTTATATCATATGTGTTTTTTCTTATAAATCACAAAGAATAATTCAAATTTCAGGAGAGATATTTTTCATCAACTCATTTTTCTTAGATTTTTATACCTTGGGAGGAGTATTTTTCTTCATCCCTAATTTTGTTTTTGGAATTTTTGTTCAGCTCAAGGGAGAGATATTTTTCTTCATCCCTATCTCAATTCTTTGTGATTATGAGGTCCTAAAGAAGCCTATCACACTCATAAGTTCACTCAATCCTTACCATTCATTAATTTAGTTCCTAATATTTTCCCACCCTCATGCTTAGACTTTGAGCATCATTCTTATTAAATTTTTGGAGACATGATGCAACTTAGGATTATCACCTTATTTGAAGGGCATTAGGGCTGTCAATTAATTCAATCACTTTTTTATTAAGCAAATTATTATGATAATATTCTTCACATTTAATTTCTTATTGAATCCATACAATTAAAAATTTCAAAAAAAAATAATCCTTGCAAATCACTTTTTTATAGCAGCATATGAGGATTAAGAAGGTCCAAGATTCATTCATTAAAAAGAAAAACAAAGTACATAGGGAAACAAAAAGAAAATGCAAAAAGAAATCGCAAAACTAAAACCATTACAACCTTATCATTCTTCTTCTTCTTCTTCCTCTTCATCATCGTCTGCGTGTCTATAAGTGTAATCTACTAGCCAAGGGGTGTTCGGAATGGCGTCGCCCACTGAGGGCTGCAGGAGCTGTGTCGCCCGGCCCTCCATGCAAACTCCAGCTTTGAAACATGGTTCCAAATGCTGCATGGAATTCTGATTATAATTGATGATGTCAGGCAATTTCTCCTTGCATAATCGCATGTTCTGCACCATGGCATTCCCCAAATCCACTTGATGGGCGTAAAGCCGCGCCATCCCTTTCTTCAAATAAGTTTGGCCAGTGGACGAAGAAGCTTCTCCTTCTTCTCCCCTTCTCTTTTGCTCCCCTTTCCCTCTTGCACGTGGACATTTAGGTTTGCCCAGGAGAGAGGAGCACGGGGAGGGACAATGACATTGGAGGAAAGTACCTTGACCCATTGGGCCACGCAAATCCAGAAATTAAGGATCTAAATGCAAGTGCAGCACATGGCCCAGTCATGGCATTCCAGATTTGCTCAAGAATAATTTTGGAGATATGAATTTCTTCAGGCCTTTGAATTACACACATGAGCAGTGCCCTTAACTAGGTCACCTCACTTAAATGCCTAAATAGCATGATAAAATCGGAGATGAGAACATGCCACACACTAATCGAGTCCATAAGAAGGGCTTGAGGAATATTGGCAAGGTTCCCTCTCCAACCCGCGTCATCGCGGGTGAGGTCACTTCCAACTTTTGCGAGGTTGTACTTTGATCTCACGAGGGCCAGGTAGGAACAGTCTGCTACTTCTCTTGATAAATCCATAATTTATATCATAAAGGAAAATGTCATACAAGTCCATATTGGAAACAACTTACTTTGATCAAATTCTATTTCTTTTTAGGAAAAAATAAGAGCACAACAAATTCTTGAAGAATTTGAAGCATTTCTGTAAATTATGGGAGAAAACCGCTGTAGCACGCTGTAGTGCGCTCCAAGGGGATTTTTGAAGCCTGGAGTGATTCCGCTATAGCGCGCTATAGCTAGCACAAGTTCGAAACTCCAACTGCTATAACACGCCACAGCGCATCGCAATGCGCTACAACGGATGAAGGCTCTAACCTTATGTTCGCTACAATGCACTGCAGCGTGCCATAGCGCGCTACCATGGATGAAGACTTGAACTTACATCGCTACAGCGCGACACATTGGATGATACTTTGAAACTGAGCCGTAGTAGAGTGCCACAGCGGGTAAGATTTTGAAACTTGATTCATTGCAGTGCACTACAGCGGGCGCTGTATTTTTTGTCTTTTTAGAGGCATTGATTTTATCTAGGACAAGACCCCCATCCAACATCTTATCTCCCATCTGACATATCTTCTGCCAATAGAATATTTTTTAGAGAAAAGGAAGGTTTTTGAAATGATTACAAGATTTAAAAATGCAAAAGGAGAAATCATTTCATGCATCAAGTGAGATATGCACTCATTATAGTATGGTGGAGGGGAAAAGGCAGAATTTGAATACAAAGAAAGTAGAAAGTCTCATCTATAAATGTAGCCTCTCTTGACGTGAGATGGGTTCCCTTTTTTTCACTCCAAAATCTCAGATTTTTAAAGGCTGCATAGAAGAAGAAGGGACCTCCAAGGGAGGTTGAAGAGGCCATTCCTAAAGGAGAAAGAAGTAAGAGCTGCACTAGGGAGCTAAAGAAAAAGAAGAGAGGAAGAAGAGAGAAAATCCAGAGAATCCCAATAAGAGCTGTTCCTAGTATACTCTTAATCTTTCTTTTGATTTCTTTTTAGTGGATTATGAAAGGGTCTTTATCCTTGTATATTTTTCTTTGTATCTCAGCTGCAATGGAAGGTTAAAACCCCTTAGGGAGGGTTGGGCTGAATCCAATGTGAAATGTAAGGGACATAATGAATATTGGAGAACTTCCTCAAGCAGTGAATAAATAATTCTGTGTTCAAATGTCCTAATATAGTTGCTAAGAAAATCATGCTGTGGACTAAATGAAAAATCTGTTAAGAAAATATAAATATAAAAATGAACATCTAAATAAAAGTCTTGTGCTCCATAGCTCACACCTTAGTTTAAGAGCTGGACATGTATGCGTTAATTCTTAGAACTATGTGAGAAGTTCTTAAGTCTAACTGCACCATGCTCTAAGCTTAATCTAATAGTCAAAGCATGTGAGCTAAGACCCACTAACGGAGCTCCGTTGCTCAGCATACGTCAAAAGAGAAAGATGATTCATTAAGAGCTCATGGATGTAGATACAGAGTACATGAGCCCAATGAAATGATTTCTTTATCTGAACTATGCGTGATGCGCAAGATACTCGTTAATGGAATCAATGCCCATGAGATCACCCAATTAAAACTACTATCTTGACAACCTAGACGTAGGAAAACTAAGATGCTCGAATCGCGATCTCATGAGAGTTTTTGTGCTGAAATAGAACTCTAGTGTGTTCATCTCATGCACAAGATTTGAACTTATAGGAATTAGAGGACAATTCTAAGGAGTACATTGTGCAC
Organism: Gastrodia elata; assembly: GCA_016760335.1. NCBI lineage: Eukaryota > Viridiplantae > Streptophyta > Magnoliopsida > Asparagales > Orchidaceae > Gastrodia > Gastrodia elata. Next base: position 31,107,714 of record CM028678.1, on the reverse strand, counting down.
TTGATTATTTGGCATGACCATGAAAGAATAAAAAATGCTTGAGAAGGAATTCAACATGAGTCCCTATCGATTCACATGGAGGAAACCCAACACTCCACTCTAAATCAAATAATTTCTTAAGTCTGAATTTTGCTTTGTTAATGGAACCAAATAAAAAACTAAAATCATACTATTTAAATATTATTGGTAGATATACCTTAGTACAAAACACACCGTTCCATGAGGATGATAAATCTCGGAACTTACCTTCCAAATTATTATTTCAGGCCATGTGCACTTGCGTGCAAGTACAGACGTGCAATCACAGTCTGTCATCCCTCAGCTCGTAAATTTGCTCGAGCTCGAAAATTACCATCTTCCATCGTACAAAATTTTATGCCCCGCCGCGTTAACCGCGATGGCGTAAATTTCCTGAATGATAGCTAAATAAGAATTGGTCTACGAGCAGACCAGCTTTTACCATCCTCTGTTCAAAATTTATTCTGAGTTCACGAGGAAGGGATACATGAAACCTTTCTCCGAGATCAGCTTCCTCCACGAAGTGACTTGGCTAAGCCTTTGTTCAGCTTCAAAGGAGGATAATCTTTTCTTATTATAAGCTCCACCAGATGTGGAAGCAATTGCATCCTTGCTCGCTACGCTCTTCTTCCCAGAAGACATGGTTCTTTTTGGTGGGGGTTTTGAAATTGAAGTGAATGAAAGCTGGAGGATTTCAGAAGTTCAAACAAGTGAGTGCTTCCTCCCCCCCCCCACAAGTTTAAATACCCAAAAGTTATGGAAGGACTTAACAAGGAAATCATCATTAAGTGCTTGATTAATGTTGGTCAAAGAAGTCTTAGAGTTATGCCTTTAATGTGATAATAAGTCAGCCATAAATGGGAAGAAAAAAAAAACTTTTGTAGCACTTCTTTTCAGTTTTCTAATCCCTATGCGTACCATAGCGACTTTGATTGCTTGGGGAATCACAAGCAGTCAATCTCTGCTCTAGCTGTGTGCCACACACAACCATGCGTGGTGACGTGCTGTGGTGCACTATAGCGCCTCAAGACTTGTAAAGTTTTAGCATCAGTGCTAATGTCCTCTACAGCATGCTATAGCGGCTGAATCCGCTGTAACGCCCTTTAAAGCAATTTTTTCCAAAATGCTAAATGAGCTTCCAAAATTCTTTTTGTTCGTTTGTTGTCAGATTGTTTTATTTTATTTTGCTATTTTCTACTGGAAACTAACTACTCTTGAGTTCAAATTACTTGGGTTGCCTCCCAAGAAGTGCTTGGTTTAGTGTCATCAGCCCGACAAATAAGAGTTTATATCCCTTTAAAATTCCTTTCCAAATTTTCATTAAGGCTTTAGGATGAGTACTAGCTTATTTAATAATGTAATTATTATGAAGGTCAGCTACACTATTTTTTTCCTTCCAGTCTAGCTTGTGTCTTCTAAACTAGAATACTTCTTCTTTTTATTTTTCTTTTCATGCTTGTCTTTTCTTGTCTTATGTTTATCATCAAACTTATCAAATTCATCATTCATATCATTCTCAATTTCATTTTGCGAAAAGATTCAAAATTCAATTTTTTTAGGAGTAAGATCAAAGCATTTCTCTACAAATTCACATTGCACACAATAATCATCAATATTGCTAAGGGATTTGTTGATGTTTGAGATAGCACGAATGGTTTTGATACCTTCATTATTTTGAATCAATTTACCTTGATTATCCTCAAATAATGCATCACTTATTGTTAAACATTAAGGTAGATACTCTTGAGGTGTGTAAGAGATATAATTTTTGGATTGCATTCGATCAACTATTTATGTTTGAAAATTTTGTTGCATTTTTAGATTGTCTAATTTAAATTGATACTCCAACTCTCCCTTGTTTTTATTAATTGTTTGAGTTAAAGTGTCTTCACTACATGTTGGCACTTCTTGTTGCATTTCAGAATGATCTAAATTGATTTGATTCTCTAACTCTTTCTCATTTTCATTATTTATTTGAGTTAATATTTTTTCCCTACAAACCAACACTTCTTTAGCTTGTTCCTTTATCTGCTTAATTATAACAACTTCTTGGACGGGATTAGCTAATTGTTGCATTATAAATTCTAACTTATCCTCAATTAATTTACATAAATGCTCTTGATCTTCTAGATTAAACTCGTGCTTAATCAAGGTTGGTTCAGTTTCGTGCAAATTGTTGTTCACATAACTACTAAAATCTTCCACCAATTCTTCTAAGTAAGACTGCTCACTCAACCAGTTTGTGTTATTAATGTTCATATCAGAGTGATGTAATTGTGTTTCAAGTTATCACCAAACATAATGTCGTTAATCAATTTTGTTCTTGAAAGTGCAAAAGGGTTGTTTATATTACAATCAAAACTTAAATGTGTTCCCACACACCACATACACCAATTTTTATTATTATTATGCATGACCATGAAATTTGAGTACTCTATATTTGAAAAAAAAACTATTAAAATTAATAGAAAAGCAAATTAATGAAATAAGAAAATATATGCAGAACAAAGATAATTCTAAATTAATATTTACTTATAGATTATCCTTAATACGAAACTAGAACCAATCCCTGGCAACGGTGCCAATAACTTGAAAAATAGTAAATACACATTTGTGCTCGCCCGCAAGTGTGCGTGGTCTGAAGTAATAATTGAAAGGTAAGTTCTGAGATTTATCGTCCTTTGGGAACGGTGTGTTTTGTTACTAAGGCTTATCTACTTTTAATAATGTTTAGATAATCATATTTTTTGGGTTTTTGTGGCTCCTAATTATCAATTTTAAATCTTGAAATTTAAAGATATGATGTTGAGAAAAAGAGAGAGTTGGGGTTTTATCAAGCAACTTGTTATGGGATTGGTGCGAGTATTTATTTCCATTTAATTTTTAGTGAAATTTGTTTTCATGCCAATTACAATCAAGTGAAGATAGCAATCCTTAGATTGGTCCTCCAATTCCAACTAGTTCACGTCTAGTGCACAAGATGAACACACAAAGGTTAGATCTTGGCACATAGACCCTCATGTGATTGAATTGAGTTAATTGAGATTCCTTACTCCTAGGTTATCAAAATAGTCATTTTAATTCAACGATCACATGAACTTGATTTTCACACAATTAGTGTCACATGCTACATGCACAATTTATATACGGAAGCGAATTATTGTGCCAATGGATTATGTCATGTTCGTCCACAAGCATTCAATTATTTCTCTTCCTCCTTTCACGTATGTTGAGCTACAAATCTTGATTGGTGGCTCTTGGTTTACATGCATCAACTTCTCAACTGAGCTCAAGGAATAGTGTTGTTATGGCTCAAGAGCTTGTCATTGGGCTCTAAGCACTAATACACATATTCCTAGCTTTATGCCAATTGGAGAGCTATGGAGCTCAAAGAGAAATAAGTTATCTCATCTCCCTTTCATCTCAAGCTAAGGTGTTTTACACCGAGAATCCTCGCGCAGCGAATATATATTCATGGCGAGGACCTTTATGTGCATTCATTTTAATTCGAGATGCCTAATTGATTTGATATTATCTTTGTTATAAACCATTTGTAAGAAAAATATAATAAACATTCATCACATGCATGCGTACACAGGAAACACACCCACATTAAAAGATAAATATTTTTATTCATTAAAGAAAATCCATACAAGCGCCAAATGTCCCTCTACTTGTTACATGACTTTATCCCAACCCTCCCCATGGGAGAGTTAGCACTCCATACTAAGAGAAATATAGGACATGGAATACAAGACATGAACCCTTGCATGGTTCTACTTTATGAAAGAAAACAATGAGGGGTTTAAGAAAAATACTAGGAACTGCCCTTGGTATTCTCTGGCTTTCCTCCTGCTCTCCAACTTCTCCTCCTTCAGCTCTTTGGATTTCCTTCCCATCTTTCTCAAATGAAATTCTTCTCATTCCTTGGTTTGGGTTATTCCTTCTTTTCTCTACAGCAGATCTAAATTTCTGATCTTGAATGTTAAAGAGGGGAACCCCCTCTAAGTCTTGAATGGCTAATTTTATAGAAAAGCCTCCAACCATTACAATTAAATAAGCCACCCTTTCCAACTTCTTTGAATTGATGGCTTGTAATTATTCTGATATTCTCTTGAGAATAGGCAAGAATTAAATAATTTGGAGTTTCAAATAGCTGGGGAAGGCAAATAGTTTAATTTGTGCCCTTCCTGGCAGAAATTATGATGGGAACTGCGACACGTTGCAGCAAGCCATAACGCCCTATAACGCCTGAATTCAATCTGCCTTGGAGTGCTTGGGCATGCTGCAGCGGCTGTATAAAATTTCATTGTATTTAACCCTTTTATTCCACTGTAGCGCGTGGTAGCACTGAACTTTCTAACTGACCCCACTGCAGCGTGCGGTAGCGGGCATGTCAAGAATTATGCTAAGTCCCAATCAGTTGTAGTGCGTGGTAGCGGTGAGTTTTCGAGTCGGATACGCTACAGTGCGCAGAAGCGGTCAATTAATCTTCATTTCATTTTCTTACTCTGCTGTGGTGTGCGGTAGTGACGAGGTTTTGATTTTTTACCACTAGGGCGCACTGTGGCGCGCTACAGTGATTATTTTAAATCTATAATTTCAGAGTCGAGGTTTTATAATTGCCACTACAACATGGTTTCGAGTTTGATCAGCCTTGGTGCACTATAGCTGCTGTGGCGCGCTACAATGGTTTTCTTCTAGAATTTCAGATTTGCTCCAGATTTTTCTCTGCTTGTTCTTTTACCTGAAAATGTTGAAAAACTCATCAAAGTATACTGTTCTAATCATGGAATTGTCTATTTTTCTTCTTTATTTTGTTATAATTCTTGGACATATTAGTATGCCTGATCGAATACTAAAGTTAATCAAACTCGAGTGAGTCCGGTCGAGGCTCAAAATGTCGGGCATGGACAGTTGTGTACAGTGCTCGGGTTTGAGCGGCCACCCGAAGATCCCCTCCTCTCCATGCTTCAATTTAGGGCTCGTTGTATCAACATCAACCCAATGAACACAGTGGTGCCTTACTCAAGTCGTGAAGTATACTATAGAGGGAGTAATAATCCTCCATGGTGAACCCCAACTCTCTAATTTTATTGATTATGGCTTGAACATTACAGTTCATTTCATTCAGGGCTTCTTATGTTATGGTGTGGATTTCATTGCAATTTTATGATTAATATATTACATGTATCCTAAAGGTAGACTATGCACTAAGAATTTAAGGTTTCTTCAAAATCCTTATTATCAAGCTCCGTCTCTTGAAGCAGAGATGATGGAGCACAGTGCGGCGGGTCGGCCCATGACTCACGCGGCACTATGCTGGGATATTCGACGAATATTCCCCGAATATTTGCCAAATATTCCTGGCCTGTTAAGCCCTAATTAGCTTGACCAACCCAATTATGTTTGTCATTCGATTTGGAATATTTTTAGGATTATCCAAATTTAATTAAATTTGAGTATGAGGAATTAATGTAGATTAAATTAAATGAATAACTTAATATATATAATTCAAACATATTGAAATAATATATCAAAATGATTACAAGAAATGAGTAGAACCTCAATATGACATAAAATTGTAGATTGGACAATTAATTTTACTAATGATGTTCTAATCACCAATAAAGGTGATTTGCACATTTTTGAGCCTAGAGAGCTCCAGACTTAGCAAACTACTAATCTTTGAAATCCTTAGAGTATGAGGATTAATAATTTACTATGTTTGTAAGAATTTGACATATAAATCAATATATCAGTTTTGGACATTGGAATATTATTATTTTATTCAAAATTTAGGTCTTTGACTTGGTTAGATTCCTTTAGATTTTTTAGGTAATTTAAGGGATAGCTATAACAACCCTAAGTCATTATCCTGATTAATTCATAGTTTAATTAGGCATTAAACTCTAATTTTATTGCCTTAGAATATCAAGTTAAGCTAATCTTAAAAGTTTGAAGTAAATTAGACTTCTCTAAGTCCAGTTAGCATTTTGATCAGTCTATATGCCCTAAATAAGACATAAAATATTTTGAATTCAAAATTAAAATCCGAGTTCATTTTTGAATTTCTCACCCCAAAATTAGATAGGGGTGAAAGTTTAGTAAACTTTGGAGATCATTTAGGCTATAATTCAATTTAAATTAAATTGGTCTAATTGCATTTTAGGGCTTCTCACAATTCAAATTTACAAATATACCCAAATGATCGATTAAACGGTTGGGATCCGCTGTGCGGACCGTGGGCGATCCGCTATGGAGCCCAGGTCGCATGACAGTGGTGCTCTCGCCGTATCCGCCATTCACTCTATTAATCCAACGACTAGGATTTAGATCCGAGGAATCGTGGATCTGCCGTTAAATGCGTCCCGTGGATCCTATGACGTGGATTAAATAGGTATGGCTGTTAGGATCCGGAGGATCAGTACCATAGCGCAGTTCCGATCGATTCATCAAACGGCACACAGTGCTCCCGCACTATGGATATTAGTCTTCGTCTCGCCCACGCCCGACAGAAGGAATCCAAAGGATTCCAGACAGCCAGGCCTGTCCCTCACAACTCGCTCCACCTCTGCATGCTGTTGGGAATCTTTCCTCAATGGCATATCAGCCCTTTTGGGCCGCATGGCTTGGTTAGCTCCAATTAAGGAAATTGGATTTTGGCCATGGCCCGAGCTCTTAGGTCAGTTCCAGACCCGAGCAAGCCTCTGGAACCTTCCCATTCCCTCCCTGAGGCTATAAATAGCCTCAGGTCTACTCCATGGATTGGCTTGCTGTCAATTGAAGCTCTGCTTCTCGAACCTCCATTGCTAGTTGTACGAGCTTCTCTAGCATTCCAGGCATGCTTAATATTGATAGAAGGTGTCTCCTAGAGTTCAGGAATAGCCTAATTGAGCTTTTAATAGTTGGATTTTCTGGAATAGCCTAATTATTACATAACTTAATTAGGGTTAATTAGCATGTGTACTTAGCCAAATTATATAATTTAGGTGCCATTATGTTTCTTTTGCCTTGTAGAATGCATATGCTAGGTGGTTTAATTTTCTAATTTATGTATTCTTAATTATGCCCAAATCTTATAATTGTATGATTAGTAAAAATAGGGTTTATAATTATTCAAACTTAGTGAACTTAGTCTCTGATTGCTCATATGAATAGGTAGCACATATATGCCAAGTTTGATGAATTAATAATGGTTGGATTTGTAATTAGGTGCTAATCAATTTGTTTTGAATTAAAATTTGATTAGCACTAATTACCTTATATTTTCTGCAAATTTCAACTATTATATTTTCATAACAGTACTATGATTGTAAAGAGTCTATCATGTAAATCTTAAATATTTAATGTAACCAATTTGATTAAAGTAGAATAATTCCTTAATTAATCTTAAGAAATCATAAGATCTTGATCAAGTGAATTATACTTGGTTGGAAACTGAGATTACCACTAATAATACATCAATAATATACATATTTGACATTTGATCTATAAATCAACAATTGGTCTTAATTGGATAAGGATAGGGGTTAAACCCTAACCTGTTTGATTAAGATCTGAATCCTTAATCACTTAATTAAATGACTTAATTGTAAGATAATTCAATTGACATTATTCTGATAATGCATCTAATTTGATATTGATCTTTAATCATTGAATTAGAAGTGCTAAGATTAATAATAAAGTTATGTGATTGAATCATCTGAATCTAAGCTTTAGATCTTTGATTTTCCCTTATATAAGACTATTAGCATAAGATAGTTATTGAAACTGTAATAATTTATGGAATGAGCTAACTTTAATAATATCTTTGATTTCATCGCATGATTGTAGAATAAGATGTGATCAAATGGATCTAATCATCTAATTTGATCACTTTTTTCCAAGTTAATAGGTAAACCCTGAATCTTTAACTTAAGTGGTAAAAGAGTGAGATCATAAGGATCTTGCTTTAGGAGTACTTTAAAATATTTAAAAGCCTAAAAGGATGTTACACATTGGAGTAGGAAAGACTTATTATGACATATTGAGGAAGGAACTTAGATGATCCTCCCAACTTTAGAAGTTGATCTTAAACCTTGTGGTAGAATACACCTAAGATATTAAATTGAGATTTTCCCATGTAGTAATAACCCATGTTGAGTGACCTCTTGGTCACATCCTTGGAACCTTGTGTAGGACTCACCCAATTAGAGTAAGGATTGATAGTGTTGAATAAATCCTTGGTGATTAAATAGAAATTTGTTGAGCTTGGTTTATTAGTTGATTATGATCATGTATACCCATGGTACTAAATCACTTCAGTAATATTCAGGTTTGGATGAGTCACTCCAATGTGAACTTCTGACTAGGTACTTCCTGTAGGTTAAGCCAGATATAGTCCTGCTAGAGTAAATTGTCCAAACTTATGAGAGTGAGCTAGAATCTTAGTTTGGGTGAATAATAACTATGAAATGGTTCTACCTTCTATCTTGTGTGCGCCTTGATAAGTGCAGTTATAAGCAAACTAAGTTCTAAATTCACCTTCTTGGGAACATACAACCATGTGTATACATCCATTCCAATTGATGACTCTAAGCAAAACTCCCTAAAAAAGAAGAACTAATTAGTGAAAATACAATCTATGAGTCAAAATCCTTTTAGCAGGATTCTGTATAATGGAAACATTTGAGTCAAATCTAATTTCAAGTACTTCTGGATTTCTCTTTTGATTTAACTCATATAGTATAAAGGAATGAGCATGAGCATAAGTGGGATGCCTGAGTATTAATGTGATACATGAATATTAGTGATGACATATGAGTATCAGTGATGAATTATGAGTTACGAAATGTTGCATACATCAACAGAGGAAATTCAGGATGTTGAGACATCGTAAAAAATTTCCCAATAGGATGTATGTAGATATTGGACCGTACGATCCATAATAGTTCAGTGATAGTTCAGTTGATATCAGTAACATACTATGTTGTGGCATATTCGGATGCATGATTTAGTGGCATATAATACAGTTTAGATGTTTTTCTATTAGTTTTAGAGCATACGCTATTTTTATTCTTTTTCAACTTTCAGTGTACAATTAGCTTATGTTATTCAATTTTATGCAGTTTCAGCTATTCAGTTATTCTTACAATTTTTTTGCAATCTTTTTACTTTACTGTTACATTGTTCATATTTTAGAACTATTTAGTTTAGTTCGATGTGTTAAACTTCATGTCTAATATGGGGTACTTTTGAGATCCGATAATTTGCTAGATCTTGAGCAGCTTGTTGAGCCAGGCTAGGAGGACTCTCAGAAGATTTAGGAGGAGTTCATGGAGCCTTAGTGGACCTTCCTCCAGCCTTGCTATTTCTTTCTATTTCTATTTTAGTTTAGCACTTAGACTTTATTTCAGTATTATTTCAGTAAACAGTTTGTAATAATACTGGATGCACTTTTACTTTCTTTTTCTGAGATGAATGTTTACTACAGTTCTGTGATGAATATATTTTGGATGTTTTGCTTTAGCTTCTGCACTCTATTTTTATACTACCTATACTTAGTATTGTGAAGTGATCAGTATACTGGAAAAGCTAATATTTGAGAGCATATATTGGATTCTTTACTTGCCTTTATAATCCAATGTATGTATTAGTCTAAAACTTAGGATAAGTATCTTACTTTTATATTAAGTATTGGCTCTCTACCATTCTATTGGGTTGAGTCAGCAGTCTTCAGTGTGGCTAGTTTAATTAGCCTGCCTATTCGGAGAAATGGGTTATGCCTTCCAGATTAACATGCTACTATGCCACCAAATTTAGTTTATTTTTGCGAGCTGCGATGGGGCGGGGCGTTACAATAGCTAAGCCTACAGAATGCTATGCTAGGAAGTTAAACTAGAATTGGTTAGAAAATTCCAGAAACCCATGATTCTAGAAAGGAAACCCAAGGTTAGGCTAATTTAGGACCTATCCTTTGAAAAATTTAGCAAAATGTTAGATTTTGTAAACTAGAGATTTAGGTAAGTAAAGGATCAACTATTTGACACTTGTGAGGTAGAAGAGTAGAAAGCTTAGAACCATTTTAGATTATGGGAGTTAATGTTAGGAATAAATAATTAAATGATTGAGAATTTATGTAAAATAGAAATGGAACACATAGATCATATTTAGGGTGATAAGCTAATAACATCTAGAAAAAATCAAGATTTTGGTGTCGTTCTTGTTTAAGTGAATATAGACTTATTATTCATCCCTCCTTAGATTCTTAGTGAACACTGGCATAGAAATGTAATTAACTTATCAAGGAAAATATTAATTTAGGATTGCTAGAAACTCCTTAGGATGGTAAGAGAGAGTTAGTAGACCCAATAGTCTTTCTAAGGTAAGATTTGGTAACTAGTGATGATATATGCTCACTTAGGAGGTTTAGGAGAATCTAGTGTAACATCCCAAACTCTTAAGCACCAAGGTATTGTTTGCTTTGGCATAAAAGGCCTCACAGTTTTGCCCTCAAAAGATAACTTTCCAGCAGATCACCCATCCTAGGAGTGCTCCCACATAAGCACGCTTAACTTTAGAGTTCTTATGAGGAACTCCATCATTATCTGAAAAGGTGCCTCGATGTTTAAGAGTTTCACTTATTACTTCTTAAGTGGGTCTTCACAATCTCCCCAACTTAAGTAACTGATGTTCTCGCCACCATTATTTTGACTGCGATGCTAAGAACACAATCGACGGAGTGATCATGAATAACTCCCGTCATAAGCAAGCATTTCGTGCACAGCCAAGGAATAGCTAAGAGCCTGCTCTTGCTATAATGCCAGCTCCAACTTCAAAATTGAAAGCAATTGTACCAGAACAAAAGCTGAACAATGATCGTCAGGGTCAAAGGCCACATAACAAACAACCATCAACTCGTGCACGGGTATATATGTTAACTCCTACCTCTGCTCCTGAAGATAACGATGTGGTTTTAGGTACGCCTTAAATTAATTCTTGTTTGATCATGTCTATTTCTATATTTGATCTTTCCTACTTCAGTAGTATAAGCCTTATCATAAATATTATTATAGGCTTAGAACTATGTGAGAAAGTTCTTGAGCTTAGTTTACCTTAATCTAAGCTCCAACTAAAGAGTTGATGCATGTGATGCTAAGACCCACTAATTGAGCTCCATTGCTCAACATAATTAAGGGAGGGAATGGAATAGTTGTGTGCTCATGAATGAGGTAAACTAAGCTCTAGTCCTTAGTCCAATGCCTTCCCCATAATTTCTAGTCTTTAGTCTAATGCCTTCCCCCACACTTAGTTCTTAGCATTGGTTTAGATTTTTGGAGATTAGATTATCCTTAAATTATTCCATAATTAAGAGTTTTAATGCTGTCCATGTATTTGATTGTTAAGCTCCCTTTTACTTCACATCATTTCTTTATTGGTATCTGTGTGACTTGCATTTCTTGAAAAACTTAGAAATATTTATCATTTTTAAATGCTAGAGAGATTTTGGGAATATGAGAAATCATAAATTAAGTTCTTAAAATAGAACACAAAAATAAGAAAAGTACAAAACAACCTATTTATTCTTGGGTTGCCTCCCAATAAGCGCTTGGTTTAATGTCTCAGCCCGACACGAGAAAGATCTTTCATGTGATACCTTCATCCGGGAGGTCCTGAAGGGTCCATCCTCCCTTTCTTGTAAAATTACTTCATCCAAGTATAACTTTAGATGATTTCCATTTACCATAAGTGTGCCATCATTGGAAGCGACTTCAACCGCTCCATAAGGGAAAACCTTAGTGATAGTAAATGGTGCTATCCATCTTGACTTCAGTTCTCCTGGAAATCATCTTAATCTTGAGTTTAAAAGCAGTACTTTATTCCAGGTTGAAAATATTTTGTCTTGATCAGTTTATCATGCCATTTTTTAGTTTTCTCTTTATACAATTTTGCACTCTCATAGGCATTTAATATGAATTCATCAAGCTCATTTAACTATAGCATTCTTTGTGCACCTGCTTTTTGGGAGTCAAAGTTTAATTTTTTAATTGCCCAAAAGGTACGGTGCTCCAATTCTACCGAAAGATGACATGATTTACCATAAATGAACTTATAAGGAGACATTCTTAAAGGGGTCTTAAGGATAGTTCTATATGCTCATAGGGCATCCTGAAGCTTTGTAGTCCAATCCTTTCTAGTTTGGTTCATAGTTTTCTCTAAAATTTGCTTAAGCTCCTTGTTTGAGACTTCAACTTGCTCGCTAGTTTGAGAGTGTTAAGGAGTACCCACCTTATGTCTCACCCCATAGCTTTTTAAGACACTTTCCAATAGCCTATTGCAGAAGTGTTTTCCCCCATCACTGATTAGGAATCTGGGTGTCCCAAATCTAGCGAGCACGTGCTCCTTGAGAAATTTAATAATAGTTTTAGCATTATTGTTCACACATGCTAATGCCTCAACCCATTTGGAAATATATTCCATTGCCACAAAAATGTACGTATTGGTTTGGGACAAGGGAAATGGCCCCATGAAGTTAATTCCCCACACATCAAATAACTCCACTTCAAAAATTCCGTTCAAAGGGAGCTCATCCCTTTTGCTTAAGTTTCTGGTTCTTTGGCACTTATGACAACTTTTGACAAAGTCAGCAGTATTTTTGAACAAGTAGGGCCAAGAAAATTCGGATTGAAGTATTTTTGCAGCCGTTCGCTCAATCCCATAGTGCCCTCCATACGGGGATGTGTGACAATGATAGAGAATATTTCTAATTTCGGAGTCAGGTACACATCTCCTTAGAAGTTGATCATTGCAACACTTGTATAAAAATGGATCATATCAAAAGTAATTTTTAATGTCAGTAAGGAATTTTTTTCTTTGTTGGTAGCTCATATCTTTAGGTATGACTCCTCCTGCAAGATGATTTGCAAAGTTAGCAAACCAGGGAGAATGATTTAAAGCAATAACATAGAGAATGATTCACTGATTTTGATCAACTTATCATTATTGAGGTGAGTCAATCTAGATAAATGATCTGCAAGCACATTCTCACTTCCCTTCTTATCACGGATTTCAAAATCAAACTCTTGTAAGAGCAACACCCATTGTATCAATTGAGGTTTTGCTTTTTTCTTCTGAAGGAGATACTTAATAGCTACATGATCAATATAAATAATAGTTTTAGACCCGATGAGATATGACCTAAATTTAGTGAAGGCAAAGATGATAGCTAGGAGTTCCTTTTCTGTGGTAGCATAATTTTTTTGAGCATCAGCTAGGAGCTTACTAGCATAGTAAATTGAATAGAAGGTTTGTTCCCTTCGCTGCCCAAGGATAGCACCAATTGCAAGGTCACTCACATCACACATAATTTCAAAAGATGAATCCCAATTTGGAGTAAAAATTATTGGAGTAGAGATTAAAGAAATTTTTATGGCATTGAAACCTTTTAAACAATTTTCATCAAAATTGAACTCGACATCCTTCCCTAGTAATCTACAAAGCAGCAAACTTATGTTGGAGAAGTCCTTGATAAATCTTCTATAAAATCTTGCGTGCCCAAGGAAGCTTCTAATTCCTTTTACATTGATGGGAGGGGGAAGTTTTTCAATTACTTCAACCTTTGCCTTATCAACTTCTACCCCTCGCCTCGAAATTAAATGACCAAGGACAATCTCTTCTTCCACCATGTAATGACATTTTTCCCAATTTAAGATTAAATTTGATTCTTCACATCTTTTTAAAACCTTTCCTAGATTGATCAAGCAATGATTGAAAGAGCTCCTGACAATAGAAAAGTCATCCATGAAGATTTCCAAAAACTCCCCAATCATGTCAGAAAAAATAGCCATCATACAATGTTGAAAGGTGGATGGAGCATTGCATAATCCGAAGGGCATTCTTCTAAAGGCAAATGTCCCAAAGGGGCAGGTGAAAGAAGTTTTCTCTTGGTCTTCAAGTGAAATAAGGATTTGATTATATTTTGAATACCCATCAAGAAAACAAAAATAGGGATTCCCTGCTAATCTATCAAGTATTTTGTTAATAAAAGGAAGAGGATAGTGGTCCTAACGGGTGGCTTTATTTAATCTCCTATAATCTGTACACACTCTCCATTTGGTCATTGTTGTCATTGAGAACAACTGTCATCCCAGTCTTTTTGGGAACCATATGTATAGGGCTAACCCAAGGGCTATCAGAAATGGGAAAAATGATTCTAACATCTAGAGTTATCCTCCAAAAGGATTCGGTGCATACAAAGAGTTGGACTAACCCCCTTCAGGTTAGCTATACTCCAACCAATTGCTCTCTTATGTTCTTTTAAAACCTTACATAAAAGACTCTCTTGATGCTGAGTTAACAAGGAGGAGATTATTATAGGAAGAGATTCTTTTCCCCCTAAATAAGTGTATTTTAAATGTGAGGGAAGATGTTTTAATTCTAATTCTGGAGGGCAAATTATAGAAGGCTGAATTATTTTCCTCTCCTAAATCAATTCCTCAATCACTTCCGTGTCCGTGGGATCCTCATCTTCCTCACTTGCTAACAATCCCTCTTCTTCCACATCTCCCATTAACCACGCTTCTTATATTGAATTGATTTTCCAACAATATTCATTGGTTTTAGATGTGTGTCTCATAGAGTCATTCACATGAAATTTAATCTCCTCATCCCCATATCGCAACCTCAATTCCCCTTTATCTACATCAATCAAAGTTCTTCCGATGGCCAAGAAGGGTCTGCCTAGAATAATAGGAATTTCTTGATTTTCATCTTCCATATCCATGATTATGAAATCTGTAGGAAAGATGAACTTGTCAACCTTCACAAGCACATTTTCCACAATTCCTAAGGGGGATTTGACTGATCTATCTACGAATTGGAGGAGAACAGAGGTGGGTTTTAAGTGATCATTTTCTAACTTCTTGAATATGTAGAATGGCATCAAATTTATGGACGCACCTAGATCACAAAGGGCTTTTTGTTAAGATTGGCTTCCAATAGTGCAAGGGATAGTGAAACTTCATGGATCCTTTTTTTTAATGGGAATCTTCCTCTGAAGGATTGCACTACACTCTTTTGTTAATGTCACAGTCTCCTTTTCATTAATTTTTCTTTTCTTGGAGAGAATATCTTTCATAAACTTAGCATAACTAGGCATTTGTTCAAGAGCTTCTGCGAAAGGGATATTTATATAAAGAATTTTAAAAGTTTCTAGGAATTTACGGTATTGGACATCAAGTTTCTCCCTAGCCATACGCTGAGGATATGGAATATGAGGAATTTCCTTATTTTGATCTCTAGATTCTTCCTTTTCTATATCCCTTACATATTTCCTCTCTTTTCTGATTGTTTCTTCTTTCTCCCCCTTTTCCTCTCTAGTTATTGCTATGTTTACATGATTTTCCTTTCTCACAACCAGTCTTGTAATTTTTTCACTTCTTAGGGTTATTGTATTTCCTGACTCCTTTTCATACTCACCAATGACTCCCACTAATGAAGGTAGCTCTAACTATTTTATGATTTCTTTTAGCTTTTGTTCTATTCTTTTTACTGACTCTTCTTGCCTTAAAAGAGTGTGTTTGTGCCTGTTTAAGGTGGCATCAATTTTATTCATGAATTCAGTTGTGGAGGTTCTAAATTTGATAAGCAAGTTTTCCAATCTCTCTATTCCTTCCATGATTTATAATTACATTGAAATTTCTTAACTCACCATCTACCTCCTGACAAGAATTTACATACCCCAATTCTAGCTTTTTAGTGAGTTGAGAGATCTGCTTTTGGAGCTCAAGGATTTATTGTGAATTTCCAAATGAGTTACATTCATTTTTATTATGGTGATCATTCTTATGGAGAGGCAATTGGTAGGCATTCTTTGCCATTTCTTCCAAGAGGTCATAAGCCTCCTCTTGGGTTTTACTACTAATAGAGCTGCCACCGGCTACATCGATGAGTGTCCTTGTACGAGCATTCAAACCATTGTAAAAGGTTTGAACTTGCATCTACAAGGAAACCCCATAATATGGGCAACGCCTTAGGTATTCCTTAAGTTGGTCCCATCCATCATATAGTGTCTCACCTTCCAACTGAGTAAAGTTGGTTGTCTCAATTCTCAGTCAGGCAGTTTTTGTCAGAGGAAAATACTTGGCTAAGAATTTCTTAGCCAAATCGTCCCATGTCTGGATCGAATCGCTTGGAAGAGAGGTGAGCCAACTCTTGGCTCTATCTCGTAAAGAAAATGGGAAGAGCCTTAATTTAATTGTGTCTTCAGTGACGCCGTTAAATCTGAAGGTGTCACATATTTCAAGGAAAGTTGAAATATGTGAATTTGGATCTTCAGTGGCTAATCCCCCAAATTGGTTATTTTGAACCATACTCAGAGTGGAAAGTTTGATCTCAAAGTTATTAGCTTCTATATTAGGCCTTACAATTGCATGGGGAATTCCCCTAACAGTGGGTAGTGCGTAATCTCTAAGTGCTCTTCTCCTAGGCTCTCCTAATGGCTCTCCTAATGGCTCTCTAAGATTTTCATTATTGTTTTCCATAATAGCTTGTTAGCTTATTAAAATGTTTTGTTCTCTCCTAACCTGCAAGTAAGTTCTCTCAATTTCAGGGTCGAAAAGGTAATCTGTGCAAACTCTTCTACTCATACACAACAACAATTAAGCTATCAAGAATAAATATAACAATAAGTTCAAAGATTCAGCAATAAGAAAAGAAAGCATAAAAGTAGATGGTTAGTACCTATAATTACAAAAATCAAAAAATTAAAAGTATATGCAGGAAAATGCTTAAATCACTAGTTACTTATAGATTATCCTTAATACGAAACAATTTCCAATTCCCCGGTAATGGTGCCAAAAACTTGACAGACCTAGAATATGCGTTTGCGCTTTCACGCAAGTGTACGTGGTCTGAAGTAATAAGTGGAAAGTTTGAGTTTCCGGGATTTATCGAACCACAGAGAATTGAATGTTTTGTTACTAAGGTGTATCTATTATCACTAATATTTAAGTTATCAATGTTTTGCTTAAGTTGGTTCCAGAACAAGCACGACAATCACTTAGTAGAAAATAAGTTAAATAAAAGGAAGAGAAGAGTTGGATTTCTCCCACATGACATGATAGATAACTTATATATAATGATTCCTCAAGTGTTTATCTTTCATTTTTTTTTATCTTAATCAAATGCACATTGTCTTTCTTTGAGTTTATTTCGAAGAATTACAAGTTCAAATCTTGTGCACGAAATGAACACACAATCGGTTGTATTTCAGCACAAAGATCCTTATAAGATTTTAGGTTTATAAATTTTTTCTCTTCTCTTGATCATGGAGATGAAGGTTGTTAATTTTTAAGAACTTATAAGCATTGATTCCACTAAGAGTGTCACGCACATCACACATAATTGAGATGAATGATTGATTTCATTGGGCTCAATGACTATGTCATCTTGTTCATGAGCACACAACTATTCCATTCCTTCCCTCAATTATGTTGAGCAATAGAGCTCAATTAGTGGGTCTTAGCATCACACACATCAACTCTTTAGTTGAGCTTAGATTAAGGTGCACTAAGCTCAAGAACTTTCTCATATAGTTCTAAGCTCTCATGCACTCATAAATCTAGCATCAAACTAAGGTGAGCTATGAAGCATAAGACAACTTAGTTCTTGAGTTAAGAAGTCTTTTTCCTTTGGTCCACATTCAAGTCCACAATAGTCTTATGCATTTCTTTTAGCAAGTCATTAAATTCACAATTTTTATTAATACTTGAGGAAAACTTCACACATTTTATAGTAACTATCAAAACATGTGGGATTGCCCCAACCCTCCCAAAGGGAGGTTTAGCTCTCAATTACAAAAGAGATGAAAAAGAACACATGCATAGATAAAGATCCTTTCATGATCAACTAAGAAAAGAAATTACAAAACAAGAGTTTAGGAAATACTAGGAACGTTCCTTGGGAAGTTCTCCAGACTCTTCTTCTCCTTGCTTGAAGTGCTTCCCTTAGGTCCCTAGTGCTGCCTTTCTCCTCCTTCTCCTTAGCAAGTTGAACTCCTCCACCCTTGGGTAGTTCTTCTTCTCTTTTATGCAACACCTCTCTTACTTAGATTGAAGTGAGCCAAGTTTGGAACTCTCCTCTAGTCAAGAGGGGTGGTATTTATAGATGAGGGGCTACATCTTCATTCCCATAATCAAAACCAGAAAATGCCTTTAAAATTCTGTAGTAATGATGGAAAATTCCAATTGATGGATGAGGTGACCAATATTTTCCATTGTTTTATCCTTCTCATCACATCAAAGAGACCTTTTTTCATTTAAAAATAGAGCTGCAGCAGAAGGAATGATGGCTGGAAACAAGAGGCTGGTTGGGTGTCTTGTCCCAGCCGCAATTAATGCTTCTGCCAGACAAATTTGTGACGGGCCACTGCAGCGCGCTGCAGCGCACTATAGCATACTATTTTGCAAAAAGGCTCGCTGCGGTGTGCTGGGGAGATCAGGTTTGATAAGTGAAGGGTCATTGCAGCACTCTATAGCGCGCTGTAGCGCACGGCCGTGCCAGCAGTTTTGTAAATTTGCCCGCTGCAGCGCGCGATCGCGTCCACGTTTCGCAAAGTGTCCCACTGCAGCACACGATCGCACCTGCGTTTCACAAAGTGTCCCACTGCAGCGCACGAACACACCCGCATTTCGCAAATGGCACCGCTGCAGCATGCAGTGGCACCTGATTTTGCAAAATGGCAAGCTGCAGCGCGCTGCAACGCGCAGCAGTGGTTTTCCCTTATAAAATTTGGAAATTTGTCCAAATTGCTCAGAATTTGTTGGATAGGTATTTTCCTAAAAAGATAAATAAAAACTGGTTAACAAGAGCATTTTTATTAAGAGAAATAAATGAGATTTTCTTTTATTTGAGATATTTTATGGATTCATCAGGAATCTGTCGCAATCATTTATAGGCAAATTTAGTGCTCAAGCATCATTAATTAACCCAATGAAGGCGGAAAGGTTAGTTAAGAAAGGCTGCGGCGCATACCTCGTAACTATGTTGGGAGAAAAGAAAGAAGTTATGCCCTTTATGAGAATCAAATCGTTCGTGAATATCCCGATGTTTTTCACGAAGACCTACCCAGTCTTCCTCCTATTAGAGAAGTAGACTTTGCAATTAAAATAATTCTTGGAACACAACTGCTGTCAAAAGTTCCGTATCATATGGCACCTTAGGAGCTTCAAAAATTGAACAAACCGCTTCAAGAGTTGCTCGAGAAAGGTCTCATTCAACCAAGTTCGTCTCCTTGGGGAGCGCCATTATTGTTCTGGAAGAAGAAAGATAGATCGATGAGAATGTGCATTGATTATAGGGAACTAAATAAGGTAACTATCAAGAAAAGATACCCCCTACCTCATATCAATGGTCTATTCGATCAACAATCTAGAGCTAAAGTTTTCTCTAAGATAGATTTGCGACCAGGCTACCACCAGCTATGAGTTAAGGATTCGGATACGAGAAAACAGCGTTTAGAACTCGCTATGGACATTATGAATTTTTGGTAATGTCCTTTAGCTTAACAAATGCACGTCCATTTTTATTGATTTAATGCAGCGCGTGTTGAAAATGTATTCAGATAAATTCATCATCGTCTTTATTGATGATATCCTAATTTGTTTGAAAAGCAAAATGGATCACGAGAAACATCTGCGATTAGTATTAAAAGAGCTTCAGAGTCATGAGCTATACGCTAATTATTCCAAATACGAATTTTGGCTTGACTCAGTCACTTTCTTGGGTCACATCGTAGACTCTAAAGGGATCAAAGTTGATCAAAATAAAGTAAGCATAGTTCAAGATTAGTCACAACCAAAATCCATGACCGATATCAGAAGTTTCTTAGGACTAGTAGGTTACTATAAAAAATTTGTCAAGGGCTTCTCACAAATTACGTCTCCTCTCACGAAGTTGACGCAGAAAGAAGTACCTTTTATCTAGAGTCCATAAGTGCGAGAATGCGTTTCAAACGTTAAAAGATGCTCTTTCCTCTGCACCAGTTCTAGCCTTACCTAAAGAAGGCCTCAACTACTAAGTCTATACCGATGCATTTGGCATAGGTTTGGGATGTGTGCTGATGCAGGAAGGAAGAGTTATAGCCTTTGCATCTTATCAGCTAAAACTGCATGAGAAAAACTCTCCTGTCCATGATCTTGAACTAGCAGTTGTAGTTTTTGCTCTGAAAATATGGTGTCATTATCTTTATGGTGTCTAGTGTTCCATATTCACTGATCATCAGAGCTTAAAGTATATCTTCACCCAGTGTGAACTAAACTGTCATCACCGAAGATGGCTTGAGTTGATAAGCGATTATGATTTTAAAATTTAGGTATCCATTAATTTTATGAATTGTAATTCTATTCATAATATTCCTGCATGTTTTGTCTCTTGAGATGATGTCGAGGATGCCATCATTCTTAAGCGGAGGAGTCTATAACAACTCTAGGTTGTTACCCTGCTAATCTATAGTCTAATTAATCATTAATTTCAATTCCATTATCTTTATAACATCAAGTTAAGATAATCTTAAAAATTTGAAGTCAATTGGATTTCTCTAATTCCAAGATGACAATTTGATCAGTCTAGATGCTCTAGATTAGACCTAAAATATTATGATCTTAAAATTAAAATTTGATTGCATTTTTGAATTCCTCGCCCCCAAATTAGCTAAGGGTGAAAGTTTGGTGCAATTTGGAGATCATTTAGGCTATAATTCACATTTAATTAAAATGGGTTAATTGCACTTTAGGGTATCTAACTTTTCAAATCTGCATTTATAACCAATGAACTAATTAAACGATTGGGATTTGTTGTGCGGACCGCAGGCAATCTGCTGTGGAGCCCGGGTCGCGCGACAGCGGTGCTTCCATCATATCCTCCATTCACCCAATCAATCCGATGGCTAGGATTAGATTCTGCGGAATCGCGAATCTGCCGTTGGATGCGTCCCGTGAATCCTACAGTGCAGATTCAATCAGATCTGGCCATTAGGATCTGAGAGATCAGGAGTGTCACGCCTTTCTAATTGATCAATCAGACGGCTCCAGATTCTCCTGTGACTGTGGACCTTCATCCCCACTCGCTCGCACACCTGATCGAAAATCCCCCCATACTGCCACATGCCCTCCCTGTCCCCGACTTGCGCCTCCAGCTCAGCAAGCCGTTGGGGATCCTCTCTTATGGCTAGGTGCCCCAATCGGGCCTCATGGCCCGATAGAGCTCGAATTAAAAATTCGAGAGCTCGGCCATGGCCCGCTCATTCGGGTCACCCCAACTGAGCCAAACCCTCTGGAAACTTCCTCCACTCCCTGCTGCGGCTATAAATAGCCCCAGCATTGCTCCATTTGATCCTTGCTGATCAATTGAGCTAGGTTGCCCCGTCGCCATTATCATCTATTTGAGCTCCCTTAGGCGATCCCAAGAGCTCTTGGACCATTAATAGTAGGCTCTCCTGGTGTTTAAGATCCTTTACAGCATTTGGAAGCCCCGCTAGAGCCAGCCTTGCCTTCTGCCAGTAGCCCCGAGCTAAGTTGTGAACCAGGTACCCCTGCTTGCTCGGTCTGAACCAATTAGGCTCAGATCCATTTCCCTTTGATTCGTAATCATTTGTATTATCGAAACAAACCCAATGTTATCAATCTTAGGCCCTAAGTTTGCCCTGATCGACTGAATCGATCGATCGGGCTAAGTCCTTAAGGAACGCCTTGGGTCGAGTTAGGCCCCGATGTTCCAGCCCACCTCAGGTCCTTACACCAGGGGGCTTCGATCCGTCTCACTTCCTTGATGGTGTAGGCATTGAGCCTTGGGTCTAGTGTAGCCTCTATGGGGATAATTGTCTCCCCACAGTAGCTCCATTGAGTAAGGTCTGGTCGATCCAGGCTGCCTCACCGAGGTTTTCTGGTCCCCATCGCTGTGCTTGGCTACAGTGAATGTGTAGCGACAGTCGGGTGGTCGTGCCCTAGTTTAGGGATGAGGGAATTTGTCAATTAGGGTTCCCCTAATCGGGTCCTTCTGTCGGGATGAAGGCTTGGGGACGAAGCCCCTGTGCGGGTCTGGCCGACCCGTGACCCGCGCTGTGCGACGGTTTCGGGTCATCGGGCCCCAGATGACCTGTGTCTTTTGAATTCTGGCGGAACCCATTTAATTAATAACTGATTAATTGGAATTATTTTTCTTAAGGAAAATAATATAATTAATCCAATCACAGGAAAATTTAATTGGAAAAATGCAAATTAAATTTATGTGATAACTTTTAATCCACTAGTCCAAACCCTATGATATTATATATCAAATTGATCAGAAAATCTTCAGGAATAAGAATATAAAATAAGATTGAACATCTAATGGTAAGAGTTTTTCATTTTTGCCTAATTATTTCAGATCTAAATTAGGGTTGATTAGTATTTATGCTTATCCAAATTGCATGTTTAAGGTGTCATTAGTTTCCTTATGATTAGTAGAATGAATGTGCAAAGTAGTTTATTTTTCTAATTTTATATTACAACTTATGCCTTAATCTTATTAAATCATGATTAGTGAAAATTAGGATTTTTAATCATTAGATCTTAGCAAACTTAATCTTTGATTAATTGTATGATTGGCTCAAACTTTAATGCCAAGTTGTATGAAATTATGATGGCTGGATATGTGATTATGTGCTAATCCTTTTGAATGGGCTTAAGATTTGATTAGCACTAATTACTTTCTATTTCTTTGAATATTTTTTGTTAATATGCTCCATAATAATAAGGTAGAAGTATTTAAACCATGGATGCCAATTTATGATGTATAAATTAAATAGACCTAAATTTGAGAACTTAAATATCTTAATTAAACTTAAGAAGTCTTATGACTTTGATCAAGCCATTAAGACTTGATCTAGGTCTGAGATTGCCAACAATAATACATCCCTAATTCACTGGTTTGACATTTGATCTATAAATAAACACTTGATCTTAACTAGACAAGAGTAAGGGGTTAAACCCTAATCTATTTGATTAAGATCCAAACTATTAAACCTTAATTAAATTGACTTGAGTATAAGATAATGCAATCGACATATTTCCAATAACGCACCTGATTTGGTATTGATCTTAAGCCATTGAATTAGACACGTTAAGGATGATAATATATCTATGTGATTGATTAATCTAAATGTAAGCTTTGGATCTTTGATTTCATCTTATATAAGATTATTAGCATATGAACAATAATAAAATCATATTGATTAAACAAGTGATCTATCTCTAATAATATCTTTGATTTGTCCCCTTGATCTTAGAATAGCATGTGATCAGAT
The DNA here is from genome assembly GCA_016760335.1 of Gastrodia elata. Classification (NCBI taxonomy): domain Eukaryota; kingdom Viridiplantae; phylum Streptophyta; class Magnoliopsida; order Asparagales; family Orchidaceae; genus Gastrodia; species Gastrodia elata. The sequence continues at coordinate 31,084,373 of CM028678.1, read as the reverse complement.
GAGCTAATCACCTGATCTGACCATTCTGAACCTAAGTAATAAGTAAAACTTATAATTAGAAGTGAGAGTGTGGAATCTCAAGTATCTCACTATTGAGCTCATATCTAAAATATTTAAACACCTTAATTAATAATATATTGAGGTAGGAAGAACCTTTAAAATTTGTTGATGTAGAATCTTAGATGACCCCTTTGACTTTAGAAGTTGATCTTAACCGCTCGTGGTAGGAATCACCTAAGATACTTAGAATGACACTTCTACTTATGGTAAAATCTACATTGAGTGATCTTTTGTTCACATTCTTAGAACTCTGTGTAGGACTCACACATTTATTATAAGAATGGATAGTCTTGATAAATCCTTGTGAATTAATAGAATTGCTAAGCCCAGATTATTGGATGGTATAGTAGGGTATATCCATAATACTAGGTTATTCTAGTAGTATTCAGGATTAGTTAATTCATCTTAGTAAAGATTATGTCTGTGTTCTATCCTACGAGTTTAGTCAGACATAGTCTCACTTAAACTAAATCATTCAATCCTAAGAGTGTTACGATTAGGGAATTTAGATGATTAGTTTGTTTGAATAAAAATCACCATCGGGTGATGCGTCCTATCGAAGTTCACTTCCATAGGTGTGCTTCAAGCAAACTATGTGATCCCAATCACCCTCATTAGAACACTAAGTGTGCTTGTGATTTGGGTACTTTAATAGCTTAGCTTGAGATACAAGTAATCATTGGGTGATGCCTCCTATCGAAGATTGCTTCGTTAGGGTAGCTTAATCAAACTAAAAGTTAAAAGACTACCCTTATTGGAAACATGCTATATATGTGTATACCATCTCCCCATCTAATGATTTATAAGTAAATTCTCAACTTTAACTAATCATCATTCTAGAAGTTAGGAGTCAGAATCCTTTTATCATGATTCTGCATAATGGAGACCTTGAATTCAATATCGGTATTTCAAAACATTTCTGGATTTTTGGATTTTACTCATATATAATTGAAGCATGGACATGAGTATGATGAATGATTCTTGTGGTGATATATGAGTATCAATGATGATTTATGGGTTACAAAATGTTACATACATTGAATAGGGAATTTCAAGATGCATCGGCATCACAGTAAACTGTATTCCCAACTGGATGTATGTGTACATTAGACCGTACGACTCATAGTCTTTCAGTGATAGTTCTGTTACATATCTGTGGCATACTGTGTTGTGGCATATTTGGATGCATTATCCCAGTGGCATATAGTACATCATTGGAAATTTTTTACATTGGTTTCTAAGCATTCAATATTTCCACTTACTTTAAGTATTCAGATCCCAGTTCAGCTTTACTTTGTTTAGTCTTTACACTTCAGTTACTCAATGCCTTTACCATTATTTTCTACAGTTTTGTTTACTTTACTGCTTACTTGCATTCACTTTAGTACTGCTTAGTTTAGTTGCGAAGTGTTAGACTTCTTGTCTAACACGGGGTACTATTGGGATCCAGCAATTTGCTAGATCCCGAGCAGCTTATTGAGACTGGGTAGGAGGACTTGCAGGAGATCCAGAAAGAGTACATGGAGCCTTAGCGGATCTGTCTTCCACCTCTTACTTTACTGTTTTTTCTTTTAGTACTTTAGATAGACTTTACTTTTGCCTCATTTAAATTAGTCTGTAATTGTAACAATCCTAGTATTGTTACCCATCAATTAGTGACTTAATTGACTATAATCCTTTTTCATTAGTCTTGTAATAGTATTTGGAGTCTCCATTTCAATTTTTGTATGATTTGGAGATTGTTTGGCAATTTCTAATATTCCTTGGTTTTCTAATAATTTTGAGAATGCCTGATTTATTTAGACCTCAAAATCAAAAATGGAGTTCACCATTGGACTCACCGCACCCAAATTAGCTAGGCGCAGTATTCTGGAAACATTTGGAAGTCGTCAAATTTTCCCTGAATATTTTAAAAATATCTTAAATACTCAGAAAATTAAGATAATTAAATTGACCACCGATCAAAAATCCAATTTTATTTTTGAGTTCCCCACACCTCAATTTGGCAAGGGTGAATTTTTGGGATTTTTTGGAGTGCGTTTGATTATTTTATTTTGAGTAATAAATTGTGCTTAATTAATTAATTAAATAATGTAATTAAAAATAATTAATATATATATATATATATATTTAATAATTTAAATTCTAACTACTTTTCCAAAAGGCGGGCATCCCATGTTTTGCTTCGAACACGGGATAGCCGCTCCGTCTAATCCGAATCATTGGATCCTTTTAATCCAAATCTGATGACGCTTTTTAAGCCTGTTGATCTAGCCGTTGGATCGGCGCTTAGATCCAATGGCCTGGATCATTCACTTGTATATCTTCTTCCCTTCCCGTGCTCAGCCCTGATACCCACGCGGAGGTCACGGGCAAAATGCAGGTGTCGTACCCCAGCGTCTTTCCCCGGCCATAATACCTTCTCTTAGACAATTTCCTTCATTTTGAAAAAACTTGTGAGCTTGTGGGAGTTTGCTACAGCCACTAACTGGAGCTCAAGCAAACCCTAATTCTTTGAATCCTCTCGTTAAAGGCTGAGGTATGGTCATTAATTCTTACCAATTAAATCCTAGTAATTGCTCTTCTACATATTTGTTCCTTACGATCCTTCTCTGTAAGATATTTCATAAGGTTTATTTGCATTCATCTGCCTTCAGCTTAGCTTATTACCTCAGTTAAATAATTTTGCAGAAACATTTAAACCTAGATTTTAGGGTTGAGATCTATCGACAATGGAGACTATCTCCGGGTCCATTTACTATGTCATCTGATAGAGCTTATAGAGATCTATTGATCGATAATTGATCCGGGCATAGAGGTAATCAGAATCGTCCATGGAGCGAAACCCTAATTTCCTCTTCATAACCCCGACAGGGATGAAGGGTCAGCGCCCTGAACCAGCATGGTCAATTATTTTTCTCATACTAGGCCGGTTCGGGTCATTAGAATTTCAGTCGACTCTCGAAAGGCGTCGAAGACGCGTGTCGACCTCAGGGCGATGGCACACAATATGGTGATGATGGTGCCGTCTTCCGTGGGAATTGGTGCAACGCAGGAATCCGTCTCTGTCATGATTGCAAAACAAATTAACAAATGATTTCATAATCCAAATTTAATCTTAAATTAATATTTCATTAAGTTTATTCAAATTTCATTTAATTATAACTCTAAAAATACTTAACCAAAATACACAAAATTATATATCATTTTGATCACAAAAATGAGTAGATTAATAATATACAATTTAATTTTTGTTTTGATAATTACTCTAATTAGTCAATATTTAAGATTAATTAATTAGTTACAAATTAATTTCATCATTTCATGTGGCTTAATTTGATCATTTAAGATCCAAATTAAATGATCAAATAGTCCATTTCACTCACAAAAATGTGAGGAACAATAATATGAAATAAAATTTAATAATTAAACTCTAATTTTTTTAATCACTTTTTAACCTAATTAGGAGTCATTAAAACTCTAATTTTTCCAAAGTTGTTCAAAATTGACATACTTAGTTGCATTCTTCTCCTCATGAAATAAGGATTTCATTGATATATAAATCAATTCCATTGGACAACTATTTAGGATTTTAGGTTTTTGACTCTTACTTAGTGTTATTGTGATTATTCCATATTTCTAGATATCATATTTTAGGTCTTATAAAACCCTAAGATAGCTAACATGTCACATTTATTATCTCCCTTATCAATTAGATTGTATTTTTATGAGCTTAGTTCTCAACTTTCTATTTATGTGAATTAATTGTCAAGAGCTTAATTCACTTTTCAATTCTAAGGTATGAACCCTAGGATTGATTTGCAATTGATCTATAGTTAATCCCTGAGTCTGTTAGTTACACCCATTAAGAATAGATAGTCTTAATGCTTTAGTAATTGTAGATTTGTGAATCAACTAGATCTAGCTTTAGTGATTAAATTAGGACTTAGTTTATTAATCCTAATCCCTAAAGCCTTTTCTTAATTATTTTAAGACATAGTAATAGGAATCCCTAACTTACTTAGATTAGTTTAGGAATTCTATTGAGTTCCTTAAACATCAACTATTAGAATACTTAGAGCTTACAGTTCTTAAGTTCTAGTAACTACTTACCCTAAACCTTACAATTACTTATAAAGTAGCTAGATTAACATTTGTTTGATTAGGTCCTTCAAACTACAATCTAGCTAGTGAACCCTATTGAACCTTATTAGTTTTGTCTTAGTTTTCATTTCTTAAGTTAGATATTTTCCTATCTTGATCTCTTCCTACTAGACACCAAAGCCTTGATTTAATTATTGTAATTAGATCTTATAGTTTAGGATGAGATTAAGAGCTAGTTTCTAATAGTAATAATTATTCTTATATATTATTTTGTCATATCATATTAATTGAATTGAATCTACTATTTTTAAAATACCAACTACTATTATATTACAATTAACTTGAGATCAATATCTCAAAGTTAATTGGGAGCTCAATTAGCTCCAATCATTAAGTAGATCATTAAAATTAGATAACTTTGGATATCACTTAGTTGCAATTATTGATTTTCCTTGAATGCTTGCTTGGCTTTGAGCCTTTTTCATTTAAATTATTCATATAAGATATTGTGCATGAATAAAACTTTCACATTAAAATTACTAGGGGTCTATATGGTGGATCAATTTAGGGCAGATTGAAAATGATGTAATAAGGAGACCTCACATTCTTAGAGGGTGAATGTGAGTGTTTAGGTAGGCCCCACTTTTCCTTAGTTGTTAAACAGACATGTTTAACTCCTCTTTTCATTCTGAATATGCCCACAGAATGAGTACAGATTAAATTAACTTTAATTAATAAATATGTGAGATCTTCAATCTTATAGATTGTTAAGACTCACCATAGCTTTTAGCTATATTACTTTACTTAGTTCTAGACTATATGAATCTTAGGCTAATAGTCTAAGATCTTCCTTTAATTTCCTTACTATGCATATGCTATGAAATGTTGTATAATTTCATTTAAACGCTTCACTGTTGATTTTTCTTACTTAGCATAAGTTCATTTGAACATATACATGCTTTACTTTATTTACTTTCATATGCACATTAGTTTATTTTTAGCCTATTTAGGATGCTTTTACCCTTACATTATTTGTAGGCTAGGATGTATACTTAAGTGAGTATTCTAACTCACTTGTTTTTCTTATTTACTCTTCCTTACTTGTATGCTTACCATATTGCACCTACGCTTGTGCTTACTTTGTAACTAGAAATGTGATATCCAATTAAAATAATAACATGTTTAGCCAATCTTAAATTGTACTTAGAATATTTAGTCTAACCAGATTTTCTATTTTTTTGGTTTTTCCTGATCACATTTAAATGCCAAAATGTGATCGATCAAGTGCACTTGGAGTTAGTGGAGCTGGACCAAGTGCTAAAAATTAAATTACTTCCGCCTATCATATATTACAAATTTATAGCTTATTACAAATTACAAAGTGAGCTATTAGATTTCTTCCTTTTATTTTCAATTTATTGTTAGTTTGTAATAATGTCATTTATTTTGCTTTTACTAAACTTTGTTGGAGCTTAGTTATATTTAAATGCTTGTGATGAATGAATGTATGGTTGTATTAAATGGATGAATGGTTATAAATGCATAAAAATAAATATTAATCAAGCCCTTAGTTGCATGTCTACCTAGGATATTAATTGGAATTAGTTGAATATTCACTTGTTTATAGAATTGGAAATTAGTTTCTTATCTGATTAATGGTCTTTGCATATCTATATGTGAATGATGAATGCTTGTGATGAAGTAAACCATAGGGTAGACAATTATTTCATATGTAATTTTCTCCCTTTAATATTGTAGAATTAGAAATGAGCAATCCTATAAAATAGATTGAACTCTATTGTAGAATTGGAAATGAGCAATCCTATAAAATGGATTGAACTCTATTGTAGAATTGGAAATGAGCAATCCTATAAAAAATATTGAACTCTATATTAGAATTGGAGTTAAAATGGACTAAATGCACGTTAGTTTAGGTTGTCATCTCTTTAAGAATATAACTCCCATTGGAATGGGAGTCTTGTATGTGATTCTGCAGGTGTTTCCTTAGCCATTTACAAAGGAGACTCTGCCAAAATTTTAAGAAAATTTAGTTTTAGAATATTTTGGTAAGAATATAGACCTATAACTCACATACTAAATACTTAATAAATACTTAGAATTTCATATCTAAGATTGAATGTAAGCAATTCATTTGTTTTAGATTACCATCACATGTATTCTTACATATGTCACATGTTAAATTCTATTTCACTCCCATTTGTAAACTTCATGTATTACATCTTTACTTATAAACTACTAAATTACCATTCACATTTCTCTTCCATCTTAACTTAAGACCATCTTCTAAATCCTTGGCCAAACATAATATCTAATGATTTGGATTAGCTTTCTTCTAATCGAGTATTAGGTATTGTGGTGACATATCAATGTTGAGTTAAGTGATTCTCAATATTGGGGTCATCACAATAATAATTCTAGATGTATTTTACTTTTCTTTTCTGAGATGAATACTACTACTATTCTATGATGAATATATTCTGGATATTTTGCTTTAGCTTCTGCACTCTGTCATACTACTACTATAGTTAGTATTGTGATGTGATCAGTATACTGGAAATGATAATATATTGATAACATACTTTGAATGGAATCAAATGAGGCTCAATCAGTGGTTCTTGGCTCACATTCATCCCCTCTTAATTTTGCCAAGGTGATGTTCTAGTTGGCTAAATGAGCCTGTCACATGACTCATGATTGACCTGCAATAATCACCTCGCATAAATTAGAATTGAGCAATGGAGCTTAGAAAGTATTAATGATTTCTCATGGCTCGATTTATCAAGCTTTGTCCAAGGTTATGCATGTGTGATATATACGAAATTTATAGCTAAATCTAATATCAAAACATCACTAAACACATATGAAACAAAGAACTTTGAATGGAATCATATGTTTTTCAGGGGGAAATGGAGGACAATGAAGATTTGAGCAATTTACATAAATTCTGGCTGAAAATCGCCACAGCGTGCCAGGGCATTTCCATTAACTCTCTCACCTGGAAGAAAAATTGAAGACCTGGAAGGAAGACCATTGCGGCGGGCTACAGCGCACTACAGCATCATTTCTTGAAGATGAATTAAAACCTTATGCGGACTAATGGAACAAAGCTAAATCCATCTTTTCATAAAATAAATTGCTGCAATGTGCTCCAAGCACGCTACAACATACTATGCCTCATAAGGATTTGCACTGGCTAGGAACAAAACCACTGTAGCTCGCCGTGGCGTGCCACAGAGCGCCCCGACGGCATACTTAATTAATCTTTAAGAACTTTATATGAACTAATTGAACAGTAAATCTTCTGCATTTTCGAAGTTTCAAACTGCCGCTGCGCGCCACAGCGCGCTGTGGCAGCATTGAACTAATATCCCGTGTTTTCAAACTCTCAACCACCGCAGTGCGCCACAGCGCGCCGCGACGACATTTCTGATTATTCATACAAACTATATGTGATTTAATGAAACAGTATTATTCTACCTTTTGAAGATGAAACCGCCGTAGCTCGCCGCTGCGCGCCACAGTGGGCACAACGGTGTCCTAAGGAAAAATACCAACTTATATAGTAGGAACATTGTTTGAACATTAGCTGCTACAGCGCACCACAGTGGAATAGTGTTTGGAACGCTACTACCACAGCACACCATAGCGGAATAGTGTTTGGAATGTTGCTATCACAGTGCGCCACAACGTGCTGTAGCGGTTGATCCAGAATTTTCCAGAAGAGCCATAAATTCAGCATAGGGAAGGGCACAAAAATGCAACCTTGGCCTTCCTCAGCTTCTTAAAAACTGAAATACATTATTTCTGCTGAATCCCAATAGAATAAATAGGACAAGCATATAAAGGGTTTGAATTAAAGCCAAGAAAGATGAAGAGTCACATGATTAATGCCTTGGGGGCTGAGAACTCCCCTATTTAAGGGGCAGTCTAAGACCTTAAGAGCGTTCCAAATTCTGATATTCAAAAGTCTAAAAGAAAGGCTACAACAAGGAAAATGAGAACTTTCCAAGGGGCCAACAGTGATCCGTGAAGAGTGAAGAGAAGTGGATAGTAGGGGAGAAGGAAGAGATGTCAAGCAGAAGTGCAGAAGGAAATTCAAGAGAACCCTAGAAAACCTCTAGCTACTTTTTAGTATGTTTTCTAACTTCCTTTTTGATTATTTTCTGTAGTAAACTAATAAAAAGGTTTATTTCTCTTAGCATATATGCTCATATTCATCTTGTAATGGAAAGCTAAACCCTCTTGGGGAGGGTTAGGATGTAGTTATAGGAAAATGTAAGGATATTATGGTGTTGTCATCAAAATGATTAAATGAATGAAAATGATTTATATTTTAAACTATATATATTTATTATTGTGGAATGCCTAGATGAACTTTATGTCAAACCATTTTTTGCTAGTAAATTAAACTTCAAGGAATTATTAATTAAAGAACTTGAGTTCTGAGCTAATCAATTGAACAAGAGCAAAGAGGGTAGTGCAGGTAGAGCTGAGAACTATGTGATAAGTTCTCAAAGCTCACTTGCACCTTTTCCTTAAGAGCTCTACTAAGAGATTTGATTCTTGTGAACTAAGTTCCCATAAACTCAAAACTCTGCGACTCAGCAAAGAAGAAGGGATGAGAGGACGTTGAAAACCCAATGGATGACGTGACATAGTCCATTGGAGCCAATGCATCCTCTTATTTAGCTAAACCGCATTTGTAAGTGCATAACATATTTTTGATGGAAATCATGTTTATGGGATCTAATAAGTAAAAGAAGAAATTTTGTAACCTAAATGTAGGAAATCAAAGGTCATTTAAATTACGATCTCATAGAGATTTAAGTGCCGAGGTAGAACCCCAATGGGAGTTCTCCTTGTTGCACTAAATCTGAACCTGTTGTAATTAGAGGATTGCTCCAATTCTAACAGTGATCACATGATTTAATTCGGCATAAATAAATCAATTTATACATTTAAACAAAGAAGTGACAACACCGAATCCTTATAAGTACTACAATGAAACCCTAACTCTCTCTCTTGGAACAAACAGTATCCTATCTTTAAGTCATTTGCATTGATAATTTAGGAATCTAATAAAAAACCAAAACTCAATCATTTAAACATTATTGAAAGAAGATATAACTTAAAAACAAGACCACCGTTCCCAGACGATGATAAATCCCGAAATTAAAACTTCCACTTATTACTTCTGACCATGTACACTTGCATACAAACGCAGATGTGTATTTTCCATCTGTCATGTTTTTGGCGCCGTTGTCGGGGAACGGTTTTGTTTTGTATTAAGTATAATCTTCAAGTAATTAGTGATTTAGAGCTTTAATTTTTGTGTATACATTTTCTGTTAGCTGTAATTATATTCAATTTGATTTGTAGAACTAACTAAGTTGGAAATTAGATGCAGAGAATACTAATGTTATTGTTTTAAAATCTGGTGCTTGTTGAAATTCTTGTACTCTTATGTGCTAAGCTGTTTAAACTTGTGTTAAATTCATTTCTGACTTGAATTAATCTTTGCTGACTAGAAACTTTTGAATTGTATGAATAGAATAGATTCCGCTGATTTAGTATTTGACCTATAAATTGAGCATAATTACATAAGGGCTAGGAGAGAGTGAGCAATTCTCAACCAATTTCATTTAGAAATGGATCACTGAGAAGCCAATCCTTTAGAGCCACTTGTGATGGTAAGAGGTAGATTATTAAGAGACTATGCCCACCCTACCATAGGATGAATTCCTAATGCTATTGTTAGGCCCCCAATTCAAGCCAACAATATTGAAATTAAACCTTTAACCTTGAACATGATTCAGAATAGTCAATTTAGTGGGCTAGCATCGGACGACCCGAATGCGCATATTTCAAACTTTTTGGAAATATGTGACACCTTCTGATTTAACAGTGTATCAGATGATGCATTAAGATTGAGATTATTCCATTTTTTACTAAGAGATAGAATTAAGGTTTGGCTCAGTTGTCTACCCAACAAGTCTATCAGGACTTGGGATGACTTGGAAAGGAAATTCCTAGCTAAGTACTTCCCACCTGCCAAGACTGCCAGGCTGAGAAATGAAATCTCAAACTTGTCTCAACAACATGGTGAGATTTTGTATGACAGCAAGGAACGCTTTAAGGACTGCTTAAGGCATTGCCCGCATTGTGGGTTCTCTTTGATAATGGAATAAATGCATCCACAAGGACCCTTATTGATGCATCCGCAAGAGGGTCTCTAAGTAGCAAACAATGCATACCAATGGCCGACTGAGCGGCCGAGCTCCAATAAAAATGAGGTGAATAACTTGAAAGAGTCAAGTCCGATTGCTAAACTAAGAAACCAAATTGACCTGTTAACTAAAAAACTAGAGGGTATGCAACTGATTTCTCATCATAATGGAGAAACTGAAGAAGTGAATGATATCCTAAATTATAGGAACCAACAAGCTGAGGATAGAAGAGGATTAGAGTATTTTTTAAAATAGTTTAGAACTTCCACAATCAATTTTATGAACAGAATTGATGCAACATTAAATCAATATGAACACACTCTTTTGAATCAAGAAGAAGCTGTCAAAAGAATAAAGTTAAAACTAAAAGAAATTATGATGCAAAAAAATTAACCCATCCTGGTAGGAGCTATAGGAGACTATGCAAAAGAATCAGGAAATTCCATAACATTAAGAAGTGGAAAAATTACAGAACCTGTAGTATTAAAAATATCTAAAAATACATCTAAGGCTTTGGGAGAGGGATCTATTGAGGAATAGGAAATTAATAAGGACAAAGAGAAAGAGTTGAATGAGAGAACTAACATGCAGATGACTAAACCTTTTGAATACACCCCTCACACCCCCTACCCACAAAGAATGGCAAGGGAAAAATAAGACATCCAATTCTAAAAATTCTTGGAAACATTTGAAACTCATCATATAAACATTCCTTTTGTTGAAGCCTTAGAGCAGATACCCAGTTATGCCAAGTTTATGAAGGAAATCCTTTCAAAGAAAAGAAAAATAAATGAGAAGGAAATTGTTGCCTTGATTGAGGATTGTAGTGCCATTATCCAGCAAAAAATTCCCCTTAAAAAGAAGGACCCAAAAAGTTTCACCATTCCTTGCACTATTGGAAATCACTCTTTTAAAAAGACTTTGTGTGATTTGGGGGCTTCAATAAATTTAATGCAATTCTATATATATATATATATATATATATATATATAATTAGGAATTATTCTTTAAAACCTACCTCAGTCCTTCTCCAACTAGCTGATAGATCAGTAAAAACTCTTATAGGAAATCTTAGAAAATGTTCTAGTCAAAGTTGATAAATTTATCTTCCCCGCTAATTTTATTGTGTTCGAAATGGAAGATGAAAATCAAGAGATTCCTATAATCCTGGGGAGACCATTCCTTGATACTGGTAAGTCCATGATATATGTTGATAAGGTTGAATTGAGTCTTCGTTGTGAGGGGGAGGAGGTGTGTTTTAACATAAGGGATTCGATGAGGCACCCCATTAAGCCAAATGAGGAGTGTTGGGAAGTCAATATGTTGGAGGAAGTGCTAATTTCTAGAGATATAGGGGAATCTAATTTAGAGGAAGAAGAAAGAGCAGGAATTGATGAGGTAGAAAATAAAATTGATGAGTTGATTTAGGAAAGGAAGAAAATGCAGTTATGTATAGTTGAACCTCCTGACTTAAAATATGTTTATCTTTGGGAGGAAAAATCACTACCGATTATTATTTCTACATTATTAAGCTCAACTCAGGAGACTAAACTGTGTAAGTTGTTGAGAGAACACAAGAGGGCGATAGGATGGAGCATTGCTGATTTAAAGAGAATTAGTCCTACCTTATGCATGCATAGAACCTTAAACCTCAAAGAAGATTAAGCCCAAATATAAAAGAGGTAGTGCATAAGGAAATCATTAAGCTATTGGATGCTGGGATTATTTTCCCAATTTTGGATGGCCTTTGGGTAAGTTCAATTCATGTGGTCCTTAAGAAGAGTGGGATAACCGTGACACTAAATGAAAAATAATGATATAATTATAATTAAGAAAGTTACGGGGTGGAGAGTATGCATAATATAGGAGACTAAACAAGGAAACTCAAAAAGATCACTATCCTCTCCCATTCATTGATCAGATGCTAGATAGGCTGGCAGAAAACCTATACTTATGTTTCTAGATGGTTACTCGGGGTACAATTAGATTCTGATAGCCCCAGAAGACCAAGAGAAAATAACCTTCACATGCCCCTATGGAACATTTGCTTTCAAAAGGATGCCCTTTGGTCTATGCAATGCACCTGCAACTTTTCAAAGGTGTACGATGGCCATTTTTTCAGATATGATAGGAGATTTTTTAGAGATCTTTATGGATAATTTTTTGGTAGTTGGCAAATCTTCTGAAGATTGTGTGACAAACTTGGACAAAGTTATAAAGAAATGTGAGAAACTAGTCTTATTATGAATTGAGAAAAGTGTCACTTCATGGTGGAGGAGGGGATTGTCTTGGGTCACTTTATATCTAGAAAAGGAATCGAGGTAGATAAAGCCCAAATTGAGGTTATTGAGAAATTGCCCCCACCCACCAATGCAAAGGGAGTTAGGAGTTTTCTTGGGGATGCAGGGTTTTACAGAAGGTTCATAAAAGATTTCTCCAAAATTAGTTTTCCTTTGTGCAGGCTTCTAGGAAAGGATGTTGAATTCAAATTTGATGAAGACTGCACAAAGGGATTCAATACAATAAAAACTGCTCTCATTTCAACCCCTATAATTTTTACACCTAGCTTGGATCACCCTTTTGAAATATTATGTGATGCTAGTGATCTTGCTGTGGGAGCAGTTTTAGGATAGCAAAAGGAGAGAATTTTTTATTCCATCTATTACGCAAGTAAATTAATGGATGACGCCCAAAAAAACTACGTCACCACTGAAAAAGAGATTTTAGCAATTGTTCTTGCATTCAACAAATTCAGGCCGTATCTTATTGGATCAAAAATAATTGTGTACACGGATCATGCTGCAATCAAGAATTTTCTTCAAAAGAAAGAAGCAAATCCATGACTCATACGTTGGGTTTTGCTTCTACAAGAATTTGACTTGGATATTCGTGACAAAAAGAGATGTGATAATGTGGTGGTTGATCACCTCTCTAGATTAACCCATCTAAATCATAAGGAAGGTGAAGAAATTTGTGAGACTTTTCCTGATGAGCAGCTTTATGCAATTGCAGTAAGAAATCCTCCCTAGTTTGCTGATTTTGCTAACTATCTTGCAGGGAAAGTGATCCCAAAAGACTATAATTTTCAACAAAGGAAAATTTTTTTTGCTGATGTTAAGAATTACTTTTGGTATGATCCTTTCCTATACAAATGTTGTGCCGATCAAATACTAAAAAGATGTGTGCCTGAACTTGAAACAAACAACATCTTATATCTTTGCCACACATCCACTTATGGAGGTCATCATGGTATTGATCGAACAGCAGCAAAGGTGGTACAATCTGAATTTTATTGGCCAAAAATATTTAAGGATGCTGCTAATTTTGTAAAGAGTTGTGATCAATGTCAAAGGATGGAGAATTTTAAGAGAAATGAGTTACCCCTGACTGAAATTTTTGAAGTTGAACTATTTGACGTTTGGGGGATTGATTTTATGGGACCATTCCCCTCCTCTAATTTGAACAGCTACATATTAGTGGGGGTTGAATATGTGTCCAAATGGGTCAAAGTTGTAGCTTGTGCAAATAATGATGCTAAAACTGTAATCAAAATTTTGAAGGATCATGTCCTCGCTAGGTTTGGTACACCTCGTGTCCTAATAAGTGACAGAGGAAAACACTTCTGCAATAAACACCTCTTGAAGGGGTGTGGGGTGAAGCATCAATTAGGCACTGCTTACCACCCACAAACCAGTAGTCAAGTAGAAGTGTCAAACCAAGAATTAAAGCAAATCCTTGAAAAAATGGTTAGCAAAAATAGAAAGGATTGATCCATGAAATTAAATGATGCACTATGGGCTTATAGAACAGCATTCAAAATCCCTTTAGGAATGTCCCCTTACAAGCTAGTTTATGGGAAGTCTTGTCACTTGCCAGTTAAGTTGGAACATCGGGCCTTTTGGGCAGTTAAAAAGCTGAATTTTGACATCAAAATAGCATGTGAGAAAAGAGTTTTGTAACTATATGAATTAGATGAATTCAGGTTGGGTACATATGAGAGTGCCAAGCTGTACAAGGAGGGAACAAAAAAATAGCACGATAAGCTGATAAAACTCAAACACCTAGAACCGGGAATGAAGGTACTATTATTTAATTCCAGGTTAAGGCTCTTTCTAGGAAAGCTGAAATCAAGATGGATGGGCCCATTTAGAATAAAAAAAATTTACCCCCATGGAAGTGTGGATATCACTTCATCTGATGGGACACTAAGGTAAATAGGCACCATCTAAAGCCTTACTTAGATGGTTCTGAAGTGTAAGAGAAAGAAGGATGGATATTGTAGGACCTCCCAAGGGAAGGAGTCACATAGTGACCTAAATTCACGTCTGGCTGTGATGTAAAAATAAGCGCTTGATGGGAGGCAACCCACTTTAATAAGGTTGTATTGTTTTTTAATTTTTGTTTTCTGTTTTTGTTTTTTGTTTTTGTAATTTTTATTTCAGTTTAATAAAATGGATTTTGTATCTAGTGCACCCTCATCATTACTATAATTAAACTTCAAAGATGATTTTTTGAATGAAATTAATTTTTGGATTTAATGTTAAAATCAATTGTGTAGAAATTAAGACTCAAGTATGCTTGCAATTAAGATGAAAATCAACTTCAATTCTACACCCCTGTATTTGGTTTAAGGTTCTACTAATATTTGGTTTCCACAAATTAAAATGACATGTACTGTAGTTTAAGTGTGGGGGAGGGGGGGCAGAAATCTGAAAATTAAACCCAAGTGGTAAGAGATGAGTGAGAAATTGAAGTTCTAGGCCCTTGTAGGACTTAATGACCACAAGGAACTAAATGAAGGGATGAAGAAAAATGTCTCTCCCTTAGATATGAAATTAAAAAAAAACAAAAATATAGGGATGATGAAAAATATCTCTCCCATGCTAAAAAAAGTGAACATCTAGGATGATGGAAAATATTTCTCCTAAAATGTTAAAATATTCCTTGTGATTCATAAGAAGGGGTATAAATGGCACCATACTCAAAACACTCACCAATTGCACTACTAAGGTTTGAATTTTCTAATCACCTCCCCCATAATAAAATATTAAGTACAACATTTAATGTGAAACCCAATTGAGAGTAAAAATTTGGACTTGATGAAAGGGGGGTAGTAGTAATTGAAAGGTTTGAAGTCATCTTAACTTAAAGCATTACTTGGTAGCTAAATTCATTACACATTGATATGACACATTGAATCCTTAAACTAAGAATTTCAAAAAATTAATTTTTTCTTAAAATCTTACTCGAGAATAAGCAAGAAATTAAGTGTGGGGGTGTGATATATACAGAATTTATAGCTAAATTTAGTATCAAAACATCACTAAACACCATATGAAACAAAGTACTTTGAATGGAATCATATATTTTTCAGGAAAAAATGGAGGACAATGAAGATATGAGTAATTTACATAGATTCTGGGTGAAAACCACCGCAGCGCGCTGTCCCTCACTTGGATGCAGAATTGAATATATGGAAGAAAGATCGCTGCCACATGCTATAGCGCGTCGCAGCGTGCTACACCGTCATTTCTTGAAGATAAATTAAAACCTTATGCGGACTAATGGAATAGTGTTAAATCTACCTTTTTTTAAAATAAACCGTTGCTGCGCGCTATGCCTCATAAGGATTGGCACTAACCTGGAACTAAACAGCTGCATCTCACCGCGGCTCGCCATAGCGCTCCCCGGCGACATATTTAATTAATCTTTAAGAACTTTATATGAACTAATTGAACAGCAAATCTTCCACATTTTCAAACTTTCAAACCATCGCAGCGCACCACAGTGCACCGCGGCGGTATTTCTGATTATTCATACAAACTTTATGTGAACTAATATGCCGCAGTTTCGAACTTTCAACCACTGCAGCACGCCATAGTGCGCCACAACAATATTTCTGATTATTCATACAAACTATATGTAATTTAATGAAACCGTATTATTCTGCCATTTCAAAGATGAAATCACCATAGCGCTCTACAGCGCGCCATAGCGGGCACATCGGTGTCCTAAGGAAAAATACCAACTTATACAGCAGGAACAATGTTTGAACCTTAGCTGCTATAGCGTGCCACCCTGGAATAGTGTTTTGAATGCTACTGCCACTGCATGCTACATCGGAATAGTGTTTGGAATGCTGCTGCCACAGCATGTCATAGTGGTCGATCCAGAATTTTCCAGAATAGCCATAAGCAACCTTTGGCCTTCCCTAGCCTCTTGAAATTGAAATACATTATTTCTACTAAATCCCAATAGAATAAATAGGACAAACATTTAAAGGGTTTGAATTAAAGCCAAGGAAGGTGAAGAGTCACATGATTAATCCTTTGGGGGCTGAGAACTCCCCTATTTAAGGGGAAATCTAAGACCTTAATAGGGTTCTAAATTCTATTATTAAAAAGTCAAAAAGAAAGGCTACAGTAAGGAAAAGGAGGATAACTCTCTAAGGGGCCAACAGTGATCCGTGAAGAGTGAAAAGAAGTGGACAGCAAGGGAGAAAGAAGTGACGTCAAGCAGAAGTGCAGAAGGAAATTCAGCAGAACCCTAGAAAACCTCTGGCTGCTTCTTAGTATATTTTTTAACTTCCTTTTTGATTATTTTCTATAGTAAACTGATCAAGGTTTATTTCCCTTGGCATGTATGCTCATATTCATCTTGTAATGGAAAGCTAAACCCTCTTGGGGAGGTTTGGGATGTAGTTGTAGGAAAATATAAGGATATCATGGTGTTGTGATCAAAATGATTAAATGAATGAAAATGATTTCTATTTTAAACTATCTATATTTATTATTGTGGAATGCCTGGATGAACTGTATGTCAAATCAGTTTTTTCTAGTAAATAAAACTTTAAGGAATTATTAATTAAAGAACTTGAGTTTTGAGCAAATGAATTGGACAAGAGCAAGGAGGGTAGTGCAGGTAGAGTTGAGAACTATGTGACAGGTTCTCAAAGTTCACTAGCACTTTTTCCTTAAGAGCTCTACTAAGAGATTTGATGCTTGTGAACCAAGTTCCCATTAACTCAATGCTCTGCAACTCAGCAAAGTAAAAGGGATGAGAGGAAGTTGGAAACCCAATGGATGACGTGACATAGTGTGGGGCCCCGAACTTTTGCACAGCGACACTAATATTGATATTAGCATAATCGTGAGGAGCATGGTGCTCTAACTGTAGCAAATCTCCAACTAAAGTAAAGTCAGGTAGAACCCAACCTGCCTTAAGCCAAGGACTTGCCACCTAGAATTGTGAACATACATCAATACAAATCAAAGTGGCAGAAGCAAGAAATAGTATAATATAACATCCACATCATAATTTAGTATAAGAGAGTAAACGAGAGTAACTCAGATCAAGTGCAAAAAAGTAAATACATCCAAAATTTAATTATTACAAATTGAATTAAATGAAAGAAAAGTTCTCTCAAAACCTCACTGCAAGAAAGTAAATCTAACTAAATAGCAGTAGGAAAATCCTCCTCCTGCACCAGCTCCTCTCCTGCAGTACTGCCTATGAATAGCTCCAAATCTGACATTTGACGGTATCACAAATGCCAGGGCCTCTTCCAATAAAAGAAAAAAATATTATAGTTAGACAATTATCTAAGTACATTTTAGGATATTTAAGTGAACTGAATATTTAAGATATCACATTTAAAGGTCTTAAATATGCAAGCATTATAAGGTGCTACAAGCTACAAAGAACAGGATGGCTATAAACTAATTATTTATAGCTAATCAACAAGTATGTTAAAATAACATACAAGGCAACAATTAAACAAGGTGAGGCTAAAAGCAAAATAACTGTAACTACTGAAATAAATCTAATCCTAATGTGCTTATGATCACATGGATACTTGCTAAGTATATAAAGAACACAAGTGCTGAAATAACATACAATTCTAGCATCCTAAACATGCAATAATTAATACTAATTAATAAGAACATATATACAAGCATGCAAATTAAGATGTAAATAGGCCACTGAGACATGTAGCAGAAGTAAGCTAAGTATATGAATGAGCAAAAAGTAAAACCACTGAGACATGTGGCAAAGCAAGCCAAGCACTAATAGAAAGGCCACTGAAGCATGTGGCAAAGCAAAACAAATACTGAAAACTGAACTGAAGTAGAAGTAAGCCTAAGACATAATACTGCCATAATAAAAACAGGCCATACAGAACCTGTGAACTAAAAGTTCAACATGTATCCATCCTAGGCATTCGCAGAGCTAGGTCCGAGTTGAACTTTTAGAATAAGACATGTATCCATCCTAGACATCCGCGGAGCTAGGTCCGAGTCTATTCTATAACAAAACTAGAATTGAAGTGGCAGACTAAGCTAGGACATACTTTACTAACTAAAAGCACTAAAAGAACTGAATGAATGCTATCCTTTTGAAATGCTAACTTAGGATGTATCTTCCATATCCTAAGTTTACCTATTATGCTCAAGGAACGAGGCTCAATATTCAAGGTGTGCAAAGCAATCAAAGTCAAAGTAAGCAAGAGGCTCAATCTAGACTTATGTGATATCTGTTGTTATTTAATTTATCCAACTAATTATTCTGAGAAGATACGAATTTAGGATCTCCAATATCCAGCTATCGAGTATAATCCCAAATTCACAACCTTAATGTTAACATTAGAACTTAACAAGTTCTAATTCATAATCATATGATGACTATAAAGAGTAAAAGTAAATAATTCAATGACTTAATTGTTATTATTTTCCTCTCTTAACCCAAATCTTGATTTAAGTAAATCAAGATTAAGGATTCTAGACTTACTACACTTTGGTGTTCAAATCCTGAAACCAATGAAAAATCTTAATAAAGATCTAGGGTTCACACTTAACCCAAATTAAAGGCAAGGAATCTTATAAGTTGAAAGACTTAGAAACAATGATCTTAGTGAAAGGTCCTTCTAATATTATAAGATAAAATAATCAATTAAGAATTAGGAATCTAAAATCTATATTCAATCCTTAGGATAATCATATTATCCTATAGATTGAATCAATCCTACACCCACATGGAGGTTTCAAAAGGGTTAAACAATAAATCACTTAAGGAATTCCAAAGAAGGTAATTCAATTCAATTTGAAGATCTAATGGGTTAAGACCTAAGATTGATGATCTATTGTTTGATCACTTTAGATCTTAAGCTAAAACTAGACTTTAGGAGTTTACAAGATCGTTTACGTTTACTTCTTTAAGACTAAAATTCATGAATAAACTTAGGTAAGATAACAAAGATTAGAAACTTTAACATTAATATTGATTAAGCTAAGACTCTTAGGAAAAGTCTTAAGATCACTTAAGATCTTAAGAGCTTACTTAAGAATTTTTAAGATTTAAATATTAAGATGCAATCATGAGGTGATAGCACTTAACAAATGATGTTAATACATTTCATTACTGATTATAATCATTTTACTTGAGATTCGTAGGGTTTTGGGGTACTTAAGCACATTTTGGTCAAAATGACCAAAATACCCCTCTTAAGGCTAAAAATGAGATTTTAGTATTTAATCATCCATATTGATTCATATCTATTTTAATGAGCTTCATATTGATTAATGAAGTGGATAAAACACTTAAATTAGGCTTTGAATATTTAATTTAGCTTAATTAGCATTAATCTCCAATTAAGGCCAATTAAGGTGATTAAGGAAATTAGGGCCTCCTAGAGTGATCCATTTGCATTTATAGGCTCTACTATCCTTAATAAGGCATTAGGAACTTAATTCCCCAAAATCAAAGGTTAAATCAAGACTTAATTCACTAATCTCATTTTAGGGTAATTAAGGAGTGATTAACAAAATTAAGGATCTTAAATTCTTTTAAGGGTCTACATAGGTTCTATACGGTCTCATGAGTAATCAGAGACCTTAATCAATACTTTTGGATAATAAATGAATTTATTATGATTTAAATAAAATAGAGAAGGACCTTGGCAATTATTTAAAATCTAACCATTAGATCATTGATTTTATTTTACATTATTATTCCTTGCATTTTTCTGATTAAAATGGTATATTGGATCATACCATTTCGATAAGTATAATTAAAGTTATTTCAATAATTTATTCTAAATGTTTATTTAAATTAGAATCATAGGATATCTTTTTATATATTATTAAACATAAGAAATTTAATTCCAATAATTTGTTTATAAAGCCATGGCCCGAATGCCCAAAGCGCCAGTGCATCATCTCCGATACCCCCCGTTCGCTCACAGCCGCGGGAATGGCACCTTGGACCGCTAAATTTGCCACCGATAGGCCACGCCACGACCAGCATTCCATTGACAAACCTTCAGGAGGTCAAGGAGCGTCGGTTGAACATAGAAACCCTAACTGGGACGGGCCAGAACGCCGGATGGCTACTCCACCAAAGCGTCCCTTTACAGACGATTAGGGTTTACTGTGATGGGATAATTCTCCACATAGAAGCCACTAAATGAATGTGGCTCGATCCCTACACCATTAGTGAGGTGAGGCGAGTTGAACCCCCAATGTTTCATAACTTGGGGTGAAGCCGATCGTTGGGTGCTTACTCGGATTCAGCCATTGCTCGGCCGCTAGCTCGATCGATCGATTCGCTCGATCCGAGCTAATTAGCCCCTAGCAATAATTATGACATGTTTCTTAAGTGGCTAAGGCTAGCTAGAAGACATCCAGAGGCTCATCCATAAGCTTAAATGGATGGACTGAGCTTACACAGCTCAGTGGGAAGAGGAGGTACCTAGGATTTGTCAGTAGCTGAGACCGAGACAGAATGGAGAACTAGGAAGCTTTCAAATGGTGGCAGGAGCTCAACAAGGGCGTCTGAACTCCAGACCTCACCCTTTATCAGCAGTGCTCAGCAGGTTCAAATGCCGGGGTCATCGAGACCTTCAAGGGAAAGCAGTTGAGAATTAGGGGATCATAGTGAGCAAAGGGACTCATTGTGATTTCCATGAGATATTTATAGGTATGGGGTGGCTGTTGAGGATGTGATCCATGGCATAGGCTCGGCCCGAGGGAGCTCCCTAAATTTCTAAAATTGCAATGGACTGGGCCTTGACTTTGGCTGGGTGTGCTAGGGAGATGAGGGCAAGGTAGCAATGGCTTCCTTGACATGGCAGGGTGTGGCAGACCAACTTGAGGACGTGGCTGTACGAAGGGATTTGGCTGTCGGGCATGAGCTGAGGAGGAAGACGATCCACAGTGGCAGGGAACTCCAGAGCCGTCTGATCAATCATTAGTTGACGCGGAACGGCTCTGATCTCCCAACACTTAATGCCTGAGCGAGGAGACTGGATCAGCCATCAGATCGGATCTAAAGATAAAATGGGCGATCAGGGATACTTACGGCGAATAGCTAGATGCCATTGGATAGAAATCTCAGAACCGCGGAATGGTCGAGATGAGATGGATCCGATCAAAGGCGTGGACCATTGGATCAGATCTGCAGAATGGACAGCCCGGATGGTGCCCGCAGTTTGGGGTCAGCCGACCGTTGGAGGGTGGGTATAAATATAATTAGGAATTGCTTAGAACCCTAATTTGCAATTAAACCAAATTAAATTAAATCCAAAGTAGGCCTAAATGACCTCCAAAAATTCCCAAAATTTCACCCTTAGCTATAGAGATCAAATTAATTTAGGTATTTTCCAGGGCTTAAAATAGGTAAAAATACCAAAATCATCAATTTAGCTCCGATTGGTTTCAAACTTCTAGGTTTAGGTTTAAATGACCCATTGAGTCTAATGGAACCAAAATTAGAACTTAGTTTTTAGCTTTTTTAATCTAAAATTATCTAAGATAACAACTAGGGTTGTTACACATAGTCCATTGGAGCCAATGCATTCTCTCAATTAGCTAAACCTCATTTGTAAGCGCATGACGCATTGTTGATGGAAATCATGTTTGTGAGATCTAACAAGTAAAAGAAGATATTTTGTAACCTAGACGTAGGAAATCAAAGGACATTTAAATTAGGATCTCATAGAGATTTAAGTGCTAAGGTAGAACCCTAATGGGAGTTCTCCTTATTGTACTGAATATGAACCTATTGTAATTGGAGGATTGCTCCAATTCTAATAGTGATCACATGATTTAATTCAGCATAAATAAATCAATGTATATATTTAAACTAAGAAGTGAACACCGAATCCTTACAAGTACAACAATGAAATCCCAACTCTCTCTCTTTGAACAAATAATATCTTATCTTAAACTCATCTGCATTGATAATCTATGAACCCAAACAAGAACCAAAAGAAGCACCAAAACTCAATCTTCTAAATATTATTGAAAGAAGATATAGCTTAATAATAAGACCACCATTCCTAGAGGATGATAAATCCTGAAATTAAAACTTCCACTTATTACTTCAGACCACGTACACTTGCGTGCAAATGCAGACTTGTATTTTCCATCCGTCAATGTGATAATTTTGCACGGTGACTATTGTCACATATATTTACGGCATTAATGCTCGAGCATGTACAACCTTCAAACAAGGCAATCAACGAGCTCTATGAGGTTTATATGATAAAATACATTTAATCATAGATTTGTACATGGAATCATAAGCTTAAATCATTTCATTCACACAACATGCAAACATTTCATACTTTGAACAATCATTCATTGATAAGAAGAGCACATCGCTTTACAATCATTAAACCCTACATGCTTATACCTAGCCCTACCTAAGGAGGGCTTAGGATGCCATTAATTTAGAAATATGTGGAGAGAAGCACGAGAAACTAAGCCTTTGCATGACTTTTACAAAGATAGAAAAAGAGTAAAGAAAGGGGTACAATACGAGGGAACAGCTATCGCATTCTTTTGGATCTTTCCTCCAAGACTCTCCTTAACTCCTTGCTCTTTGTCCTTCTCCTCTTCTTGGACTGCAGCTACTTCCTTCATTGAGTAGGGGAATCTCCTCTGAATATGTCTCAATGGCTCTTTAAGTTAGGAACTTTTCCATTGAAAATTTGTAACCTTTCTTCATCTCCAATCCTTCATTTTATAACCATCAAGGCAGCCAATTAAATTTTCCATCTTAAGAGTTGAATTTTCATTTATTTTTATTACTTTATTCTATTGGTAATGAGGATTTTCAATGCCAATAATTGAATTTTATTGTGGGAATATGAAAAAAATTAAGTCCATTTGCCTTTCAATGCAGATTAGGAAGAGATAAAAATGATGAAAATACGATGGGCGCTATGGCACACTGTAGCGCCAAGCCCTCTATCAGTCGAGCGCTATGGAGCACGGTAGAGCAAATACTTTCTATTGGTCAGGCACTAAGGTGCGCTGTAGCGCCATGCTTTCTGTCTGAAATGCACTACGATGTATTTTAGCGCCAAGCCCTCTGTCAGTTAGGTGCTACAGTGCGCTGTAGTACTAGGGTTACTATCTGAAGCACTCTATGGCATGCTGTATAGCATAAGTCTCAATTTGATGGGTGTTGCGGTGCAATGGAGTGCCTTAGTTTTTTGTTTGATGGGCTCTGCGACGCACTGGAGTGCTAGGTTCTTTGTTCAATGGATGTTGTGGAGCACATGAGCACCTTAGTCTTTGTTATATGGGTGCTACAGTGTGGTGCACCACATTAGTCTCTGTTGGCCGGGCATTACGGTGTGCCATAGCGTCCTGTTCTTGGGAATGAGGTGTAGTGGCATGCTGTGACATGCTGCAGTGCCCTTTATTACTTAAATTATTCTTTCTTCTTGATATTAAGTTCTTTGTCCTGAAATGCTACAAAATTATATGTCAAGGTACCACTAATATTATGATAAATAAGAATTTTAACACAAATTTATTTATATTTATTGGGTTCATCATTCCCCCACATTTAACTTATTTCTCATCCTTGAGTAAGCAATGAATACTCTCTTTTGAATACTTAGAATCATTCAATCCTATTAAGAACAGTTTTGAAATTCTTCTTTATAGTTTTAAAGTTGTTCAACGAAGTGATGATTAAATAAAGGTACTACTCCTTTGTATTTGATTTACTGTTTCCCTTCTCTTTTACCTTCCTTTTCTCCTTTTTATTTAAAACAATGAGGGATGTTGAGAGCAAATGATTTTGGAAACTCTCATGTTTTTGTATTGGTGTAATTGAATGTTGGTGTTCTTGAACATTTTTGTGCCATATGTGCTTCTTCTTTTGTAATTCATGTATATCACCTCTATTAAGAAAAACATTTTTCTTCATCCTAATATTTATTTTTAGTAACTTGGGAAAGATATTTTTCTTCATCTCTTTTTTCTTCCTCTATTTTTCTTTTTCTATGGAGAGATATTTTTCTACATCCCATTATTCATGCAATGCATTCAGCAAATCCTACAGATGCCTAGTACATTCTTGACTTTACCATTCCTTCATTTATCTTATACAAGTCTTGCCCCCCCCCCACCCCACACTCACACTTAATTTCATATCATCACAAGTTCTTGATAAAAGATACAAGGCAATGGTTGTTGGCAGATTTCACTAAATTTTTTACAAATGATGGTTAACTTCCTTTTCAGTCAGTTATTTGTCAAACACATTAATTTCAAAAAAAAGTTCAGATTACTAGTTAGAGCTTGATTATGAAGATCTAAATTCACAAAAAATGATACTATTGATTTTTATGAGGTATGAATGCTTAATTACAACAATGGTGGATAACCAATACATAAAGATAGAAAACATACAATATAGAAAGAAAAACTACATAACAAAAAGAAAAGTTACAACCTATTTTAATTCTGGATTGTCTCCCATAGAGCGCTTGGTTTATTGTCCTTGGCTCGGCTGAATGTTTGCTTTATATGTGATCCCCTCGACATGCACATCTCATATTGTCATTACTTCTTTTTCCTGAATATGTTCCTCCATGAAGTAGGGTTTCTGTCATTGACCATTAGCCTTAAAATATTTCTTTAGATGCCAATTCAATCGCTCCATAAAGATAAACCTTGAGTATAGTGAATGGTCCTGACCACCTGGATTTTAACTTTCCTAGGAATGATTTTAATCTAAAGTTGAAAAACAAAACCTTCATCCCTAGTTCAAAATTTTTGGGCTATAACATTTTGTCATTCCACTTCTTAGTTCTCTCCTTATAAATCCTGGCATTCTCGTATGCATTCATTTTAATTTCTTCCATCACATTGAGCTGAAGAGTTCTTCACTCTCCTGGTTGCTTTAAATCAAAATTAAACCTTTTCATAGCCCAGAAGGTGCGATGCTCCAGCTCAATAGGTAGGTGACATGACTTTCCAAGCACATGTTTATAAGGTGACATTCCTAAAAAGGTTTTGAATGTCGTAATGTAAGCCCATAAGGCATCACTTAGTTTAGAAGTGATTTGATCTAAGTGAAACATCCATAAGGCACGCACTTCCTCATGATTTGATCTACACATTTCTTATAGAGAATAGGATCATACCAAAAGTAATTTTTAACATTGGACAAAAAAAAATTTCTTTATCGATGAGTCATTTTTTTTGGTATGACACCTCCCGCAAGGTGGTTTTGCTGAAGCAATAAATAATTGTTCATTGAGGAAGCTCTCACATATATCAAGAGTCTCATCTAACTCAAGGTGGGTTAATATAGACAAATGGTCTGCCACAACATTTTCACTTCCATTTTTATCCTAAATTTTCATATCAAACTCTTGGAGCAACAATACCCACCTTATTAGTCTAGGCTTTACTTCCTTATTTTGAAGTAAATATCTAATGGTTGCATGATCAGTATAAACAATAGTTTTTGAGCTAATTAAATATGAGTGGAATTTGTCAAAAGCAAAGATCATGGCCAATGGCTCTTTTTTAGTAGTTGCATAGTTACTTTGTGCTTCATTTAAAACTCTACTAGCATAGTTTATAGAATGAAAAGTTCTTTCTCTCTTTTGACTAAGAATAGCCCTATGGCCTCATCACTTGCATCACACATGATTTCAAAAGAACTCTTAGTTAGGAGTGAAAATTATGGGCATAGAAATCAATGCAACTTTTATTATGTTGAACCCTTTGAAATATGCTACATTGAAATCGAATTCAACATCCTTTCCTAGGAGCTTGCAAAGTGGGAGACTTAATTTTGAGAAGTCCTTAATGAATCACTTATAGAAACTTATGTGTCCTTGAAAACTTTATATGCTTTTTATGTTAATGGGGGTGGGATGTTTTCTATGACATTAATTTTTGCTTTATCTACCTCAATTTACCATGCTGAGAATAGATATCCTATAACTATTCCTTCGTTAATCATGAAGTGACATTTTTCCCAATTCAGCACTAGGTCTATTTTCTCATATTTTTTTAAGCACATTGTCTAAACTTGATAATCAATGGTCAAAAGAGGATCCCATAATGGAGAAATCATCCATAAATATTCCAATAAAGTTTTCTACCATTTTCAAAAATATTTCCATCAAGCATCTTTAGAAAGTGGCAAGAGCATTACATAGTCCAACTGGCATTCTTCTGAAGGCAAAGGTGTCATACGAGCAAGTGAATGCAATCATTTCTTGGTCTTTTGGGGCTATTAAATTTTGATTGTATCCTGAGTATCCATCTAAGAAGCAATAATATAGATTTCCAACCAATTTATCTAACATTTGATCAATGAATGGCAAATGATAGTGATTCTTACAGGTTGCATTGTTCAACCTCCTATAGTTAATGCACCCTCTCCATTCCATTACCTTTATAATGTAACCATAAGTTCATTATTTTCATTTTTCACCACTGTTATCCCACTTTTCTTAGGCACAACGTGAATAAGGCTAACCCACGAGCTATTTGAGATGAGAAAAATGATTCCACCATCGAGTAATTTGACTATTTCCTTATGCACTACTTCCTTAATGTTTGGATTTAAACTTTTTGGGGTTCAATTGATGGCTTAAAATCATTCTATATTAGGATTCTGTGCATGCAAATAGTTAGGATAATTTCCTTTATGTTAGCTAAGCTCCATCCCAAAGCCTTCTTATATTTTCCCAAGATTGTGCATAATTGAATTTCTTGAATTGGATTAAGCAAAATAGAAATTATCATAGGTAAGGAGGTTCTGTAACAACCCTAGGTTACTACTTAGACTAATCTTAGCTTGATTGCATCCTAGTTATCATTTCATTAAGTTCATCTACTTATTAGAACCAAACTCTGAATTTTTGGAGCAATTCAGAGCTTAATTGAATATTTGAAATATTAATAATATTTAATTAATTAAAAAATTGAGATATTTAATTTGATCTCAAAATTGAAATCTGACTTCGGCATTGTGCTCGTCACCCCCAAGTTTGCTAGGGGTGATATTTAGGAATTATTTGGAAATCGTCATATTTTCTCCTAATATTTAATATATTTAAATACCCCAAAAAATAGAATAATTATTTAATCGTTGGAATCGAAATCCGACTTCGTCATTGAGTTCTTCTCCCATAAATTAGCTAGGGGTGAATTTTTGGGATTTTTTGGATCACATTTATATAAATTGAATTTTAAAGCATTAATTAATTAAAATTAAAATTATCAAAAGTCCATCTTTCCCTCCTTTCCTAGCACCTTCCTCCCCATACCCTGCAAAGAGGCTTGAGCCCCTCTCTTTTCCCTCCAGGCTGATGGGAAAGCTCATTGATGGAGCCATACCTTCCCAGCTAGTGCCATCCATCCCCCTCTCTTCCATAAAGGCAGCCCTCAGCCCTCCTTCGTTCAATTGCTGAAAATCCCTCTTCCCTCTTTATTTGCTCAGCTTAAGCTCCTTCCCCTCTACCTTTCATTGCTATACTTGCTGCTAGAAGAACCATAAGTCCTCTTCCTCCTCTTGCTAGCAATTGAAGAAGAAGAAGAAGCTTAACCCTTAAGCTTTGAAGCTCCCAAGGATTTTTAGAAAATTTTGTCGTTTGCAAGTCTAAGGTACCCCTCCCTTTTCCCTCATTGGTTTGATCCAATGGTTCATATTTGTTCCAATGCTTTCCTTACATCCTTAAAAATCTATAGTTGAGATATGAAATCTTTTAGAGCTTATTAGGGTTGTATGTTTAAGGGTAGATGATAAAATTCAGCAACTATGATTTTTGTACACCCGGACCTTAAGCCTCATTATTTGCATTGTTAAAATGATCATTTTGTATTGATTTTGGTATCAAAGGAAAGGCCTTCGAAGGACTTTCCATTAGTATATGGCACCACTCATGAGGTGCCCTAAATCAAGAGTATTCGAGTGCCAAACGAGACATATTTTGATTTTTGCACATGCAAAATCACCATCGATGACTATTGCGCGCCATAGCCTGGCTCTCGGCCAGGAGGTGCTACAATGCGCCGCAGCGCCTGCATCTTGGATTGGCTATGCCATAGCGTGCCGTAGCACACCATATCACACTGTAGCGCCTCTCTCTTGGCCAAAAAGTGCTACAGCGCATCGTAGCACCCAGCTCTCATGAAATTTGGCTACGCTTGCGCTGCAGTGCCAGAAATTCACCGCAGCACTTTCACAACGGGTCGTAGCGACCGCGCCTTGATAAAATTGGAATCACAACGTGTCGTAGCTCTTGGCCAGGCAATGCTACCATGTGCCGCAGCGCCCAGAACTGTCTGGAATTTCCCAGAACAGTTCAGAATTGCCTAACCTTCACATTTTTTGCATTTTAATGACTCTAGAGCCTTATTGGGGCCAAAATATACTAAAATAAAACCTGGATTTAATAAACAAGCAGTCTGTGAATTTGGAGGTGATTTTGAATATGGAAATCTACCATTTATCCTAAAGGGCATGTTCTTAATCCTAAAATTATGTTTTTAAACTCTATAACAGTTTTGGTCATAACATAATCATTAAACATCAAAATTTAGTATTCTTAGACTCTATGGAATCCTTGGATAGTAAACAATAATAAACTAACTAAATTTTTAGACTTTACTAGGTATAACCAATTTGCCCTTATAGGAAGAAATACTTAATTTGAACCCAAAGGACTTAATACTTATCAAAATTTGATGTACTTACTATCTATCTTTATGTTAAATTGCAAGGAATCATTTGGCATTAAGAGAATCCAATTTGGAGCTCTTAATCAAAAAGTAGCATTTTAGACCCTTAAGTAGGGGTAAAACGGTCATTTTGCCCAAAATTTAGGATAAGTGCCCTTAACCTCTAAAATATCATTTAAATTATTAAAACTAGCAATAAAACTGATTTGAAATTAATTTAGAACCCTTAATCTCATAATTATATAATTTGATATAAATTCCCATTAAAGACTTGAATATTTCCCAAGTAAAATCTATGAACTTTTAACCTAGTTTAAACCTCACATCGTAACTTCCTTAAATAAACCAGACCAACAAATAAGAATATAATGTATTAATTATCATCAATTCTTAAAATTCCCTAAGTCCTTTATTAGGAGCTTCTTTGGACCTATACTCCACTTTAGGATCTTTTCCTTAATATAAGGAATAGATACTAGGTTAGATTTCATTCATTGAGTAAATTAGTTATTCAATGGATGGAATCTTGGTTTTATTAGTTTCTATATTTTCATATTCTAATTCTAATTATTTTATCTTTCAACTTTAGATTAAGATTAGGAGAATTATTTTATTAAGATTGATTTTGCTTAATAGAATTTTTCTTGATTATTAGTTCGCAATTAGACTTAAACTTTAGTCCTTAAGCTTTACCCTTTGGATTATGTGATTAAACTTAATTCATGAGATTTAACTCATAATCCCTTGCTTTAGTAGATCTTGATTAGATCTTAGCTTAGAGCGTCTAGTTTCATCAAATAGGATGCATTGATTACTTATTTAACTTGTAAGCGATATTGATTGAATTAAGTTAGAACCTGATCACTTCAAATTGCTTTTAACTCATAAGATCATACTTTTAAGTTATACTTGATAGTAAAAATTAGAGACCCTAAACTTGTATAACTTAGAGTAGTTAGAATGGATTAAGTAGATAATAATGGATATTACTTGTATGTAGTAGAGTCCCTTGCTTACTATTGAATTATTTGTTGCTTTTGCATTCCTTATACTTTGTGTCTTTACCTTGAGCATGTCATATAACAAGATTGATTTATGAAATTGAAATAAAAAAGCTAGAATAACATTTACATAGAGTTTGTTTCTGGTCAGATTTGTGCACTTTTACCCTATTGGATAGGCGTAAGGAGAAATAAGGATTACTTAACATTACTCATTGAGGAGTGTTGTGTTAAGTTGGAACCCAAATAGCCTTGCAGACATGCTTGACTCTTCATCTATTTCTGGACGTGTCCACAGAAGTAAAGTAAATAATTAAAATATTATTATATTTGTACTTACTGCCTCCTCAGTTTAGTTTTACTTTGTTATTTTGCCTTAGCCTCATATGACGCTAATAAACCTACCGGATTAGCCTCTTTTGATGCTATGAATATTAAATTTTTCAGTTCAACAGGATAGCTCTCCTTCTGATATGGCAGTCATTATATACTTATTTACTATTTTACTATTACCTTTTTACTATAGTTAGCCATTAATTTACCTGCTTACTTGTATATTTATAGGATGCTAGATTACCTTACTACTTAATTATACAAATCACAGATAGATTGCTTTCTTTTGAACTTGCATAACTTATATGATCATCAGTATATTTAGATAAGTCTTTTCTTTCATTACTTTTCTTACTTTATATCTATATAGATATATATATATATATACCTAATCTTGTCACAACTATGTATTAAGGTATATTCTTTTACCTCATATGTTGCTTAGTTATAAATGCTTTTATTTATAACTCATCACATCTCTTTGTATGTTTGCTGCTCCCATATGCTTGTTTATTTTGAATAGTTTAAGTAAATTGTGATATCAATAAACTCATGAATAATAAAGCTTAAAATATACTTAGACAATATGTCTAAGAAGATTTTATTTTCTTTTGCTGGGGCCCTAGCATTGTGAAACCAACAATGTCAGTATCTGAGAAATTTGAGGATGTTTTGCCTAAAGAAAAGCCATTCTTGGTGGAACAGCAGGTTAGAATGTAAGATCAATAGAGTAGCTGTTATTTTATTTTATGAGGATGAGTGATTTATTTCATTTTAAACTTATCTTAAAATTGATATAATAATTCAGGTACCATGTATGTTCTTTTACTGTACTATTTTATTCTGAGCTATATATTTATTTACTATTTTATATTGTGGTGGTTTTGGATATAGCATTTTAATTTTCTTTGCTTCCACACTCTGATGAATGTATATACTTAGAACATAATTCCATTGTATTATTTAGGGCACATCCTTCCCTTATTAGTGGATTAAGGGTTACACTTTAATCTAATGATAAGTAAGGGATTTGCCAAAGTGGCACACTGTGTAACAATCCTAGGTTGTTACCCTGATTCAATTCTTAGCTTAATCAAGCATTAGTTTTAATCCCATTGCTTTAGAATATCAAGTTAAGCTAATCTTGAAAGTTTGAAGTCAATTAGACTTCTCTACACTTAGTTAGCATTTTTTATCAGTCTTGATGCCATAATCTAAACCTAAAATATTTTGATCTCAAAATTAAAATCTTATTGCATTTTGAATTCCTCAACCCCAAATTAGTAAAGGGTAAAAGTTTGGTAAAATTGAGAGATCATTTAGGCCATAGTTTAATTTAAATTAAAATGGTCTAATTGCATCTTAGGTCTTCCAACAATTCCATTTTGCAAATGTGCCCTTATACTCGATTAAAAGGTCGGGATCCGTTGTGCAGAGCACAGGTGTTTCACTGTGGAGCCCGGGTCACGCGACAGCAGAGTCCCGCTGATCTCACCATCGAGCCATTTGATCCCACAGTCCTAATATAATTCTGTGGGATAGCAGATCCATCATCAGATCAACCAGTGGATCCTTCGGCCAGAATCACTCCCACGATCGGCCGTTAGGATCTGAGCTATCCTAGATGACATTCGAAGGTCCTGCTACTGTGGACCTTCATCTTCCTCTCGCTTGCACCCGACATAGAATCCCTCATGTATAGCCAGCTGCAAGGTCTGTCTCCCACTCCCACGTCCACCTCAGTAGGTCATTAGGATCTCCCCCGTCTTGGCAAGGAACCTCGATCTGGCCTTGTGACCTGACCGAGCTCAATTTAGAAAATTAAGAGCTCAGCCATGGCCCAATCTCTCGGGCCTCCCCAGCCCGAGATTAGGCCTCTAAAAGCTTCCCATTCCTCCACTGAGGTTATAAATAGCCTTAAGTTTGCTCCCTTTGATCCTTGATGATCAATTGAAGTCGGTCCCCCCTTCCTCCATTGTTGTCTGTCCGAGCTTCCCAGGCATTCTAGGCATGCGTACAGCTGATAGAAGGTGTCTCATAGCATTCATGAACCCTTAGCTCATCTCAAGAAGCTAGATGGTGCCATGTTCTCCCTCTACATTGCCAATGAGACTCAGACTCCTCTCCTTTTGATTTGTTTGAATGCGTATTATCGAATCAAACCTATTGTGATCGTACATGTGCCTTAATCTAGCTCCGATCAATCGATCTAGCTAAATTCATAAAAGAGGCTAGGTCTGAATAAAGACCCAGTGATACAGCCCACCTCAGACCCTCAGGCTAGGGGGCTTTGATCCGTTTCACCTCCCTGAAGATGTAGGGATCAATCCCTAGGCAAATCATGCCTCCCTAGGGAGAATTTTCTTCCCACAGTAGCTCTTTTGTGGGAGCTCTCAGGTGAGTAAGGTTTGGGTGATCGAGACCACCTCACAAAGGACTTCGGGTCTCCACCGATGCATTGGCTACGATGAATGTGTATCGACCATCGGTTGGTCGTGCCATGTCCTAGATGCATGGGAATTGGCCGATTATGGTTTTTCTAATTGGGTATTCTGTTGGAACGAGGGGTCGAGGATGAAGCCACTATGCGGGTCGGGCCGACTCGTGACCCGCGCGGTGTGACAGTCCCGAGTCTCTCGGGCCTCAGCCAACCCACACCTTTTGTTAATGGGCTGAGCCTATTTTATTTAAATCCGATTAATTGGATTCATTTTCCTTAAGGAAAATAATCTAATCAATCAAATCATAGGAGAATTTAATTGAAAAAATGCAAATTAAACTAATGTGATAATTTTTGATCAACTGGTCCAAACCCTATAATATTATATATCAAATTGACCAAAAAATCATAAGGAATCAAAATATAAAATAATATTGAACTTTTAATGGTTGTATTTTCTATTTTAGCCTAATTATTATAGAACTTAATTAGGGTTGATTAACATGTATACTTAGCCAAATTGTATGATTTAGGTGCCATTGTGTTCCATATTATCTTAACTGAACTTAATAATGAGGTAACTGACCATTTCAATTATTAGACTTAATTAAGTTAAGGTCCAATGATCTTTATAAGGAATGCTTAGATTTAAGTATCTTAATTAAGGAATTAATAATACCTTATGGATTGGTGATTATTATTATTCTAGGATTTCAGAGAACATTTCCAATCTATGTTATAGTGGCTTACTGAAATTTTGAATCCTTAAAGAACACTAAATCATATTTTGGCCAAAATGACCAAAATATCCCTCTTAAGGCTAAAATTGGGATTTTAGGGTTTTGTTGTCCAAATTTGTTCTAATCTATTTTAAAGCATTTCATATGACTAAATGAAGTGGGAAACACCGTTACTTTAGGTTTTGATGACCTAAATAGTCTTAATTAGCACTAATCACTTAATTAAACAACTTAGGGTGATTAGTGAGATTAAAGCACTTTAGGGCAATCCAACCTTATACTAAGGTTATACTAGATCTAATATGATATTATGAACTATCCCCACCCAAATCAGAGGCTTAATTAGGGTTTAATTCATTAATCCTTGATTAGGGTGATTAGGGAGTGATTAAGAAAATTAATTATCCAAAACTAATTTCAAGGGTCTGGAATTGTTCCTTAGGGTACAAGGAGCAATCAGAGCCCTTAAACTCATAGATTGGATGTTTAGATAATTTTATATGATTTATTTAAGAACAGAGAAGTTTTGGCCAATATTTTAAAATCTAACCATTGGATCTGAAATTTTATTTTATATTCAGATTCCTTGAATTTTACTGATTCAAATGGTATATTGGATCATACCATTTGGATCTGTATAACTAAAGTTATTTAATTAATTTATTCTATATTTTTATTTAAATCAGAACTTTAGGTTTTAATTAAATTAAATCATTACTATTAAAAATACATTCCAATAATCGTTTAATTAATCGCGGCCCAAATTCCAAACCGCGCGGGCCGGGGCTCGGCCCGGCCCAAAATCGGTCTTCGTCTTCCTCTCGACGCATCCGCAGCCCTAATTTCTGAGACGGGCTTCCAGCGCCAAATTCACCGCGCTCCGGCCACGCCACACCGCGATTTCGATGGCTACCCGTTCCCTGACCTCAGACGCGTCGATTGAACTAAGAAGCCCTCACTGGGACGCACTGGTTCACTGGATGCCTATTCGGCCTAAATCCCTCAGCTGGCGCACCTGTGAGGAGATAATTCTCCTCACAGAGTCCACGAGCTGCCGATGTCTCGATCCCTACATGTTCAGGGATCGAAGATGGAGCGATAGGGCGCAACGAGAGATCCTGAGGTGGTCTGGATCATTGGAATGCTACTCCGCATTTTCTGCCGCTCAAAGCTTCGGCTGGATCGATCAAGTTCAGTCGAATTGATCTATCTGGTCGAACCTAACCCTCGATACCAGTTACAATTATTGCTCTGAGGGATCTAATACTAGCTAGGCAGCTGACTTCTATTGAAGACGCCGAATTTGGCGAAACCAGAACTCCGTCTGGCGGTGCGTACAGACGACGAATTCGTCGTTTGGGTCACTGCCAGACCATGCTTACTGACCCGATCGAACGCAAAGGAGCTAAGGAAGGGTCCTAGCACAGCACCTAAGCTTAATTGAGTGCAAAACGAGCTGAAAACCAGCTCTACTGGAAATGGGAGAGGCTGTACCTTTGTTTGCGATGACGAAGACAATGCAGACTGTCCTGAGGCTCCAAGTGATCACAGGAACAATGCTGGGGGTCTGAACGTCAGACGCACACCCACTATCAGCTGAAATGGCAGGGTCGATCGCCGGGAGAGCTTGGAATGCCGGGAACAGAAGAAGAGACCAAGGTGAGCTTCACAGTGAGCAAAGGAGCTCACTGAGGGGTTAATGGGGGTATTTATAGGCTGCTGGCAGGTCCAGGGTGGCTGCCGAGGTCTGGAGCCATGGCTTAGGCTCGGCCCGAGGGGGTCACTCGCCATTTCCTCTCAGGGAATGGCTCAGCCATCCCTGCGGCTCGGCCACAACGGGAAAAACCTCTAACGGTCCAGCTGACCTGGCAGGAGGGTGGCCGACAAGGTCGACGTGGCTGGGTACGGAAAATTTTCTGCGGTCGGGCTGAATCTCTCGGGGATGAAGGTGAACAGTGGCTGGCCAGAGCGCGATCGTCTGATAGGTTTCCAGTTGAGATGGAACGGTCCTGATCACCCGACAAGTAACGGTTGATTGCGGGAATCAGATCGACCATCGGATCTTAATCCGTGGATCGAACTGGTGATCGGCTTATTTAAGGCGGATGGATTAAGCGTCGTCGGATCGGATCTCAGAACCGCGGAACGGTCGAGATCTGCTGGATTCGATTGACGGCGCGAGCCGTTGGATCGAAGCGCGCTGAGATGCGTGCTAGCAATCCCGTTGGCTCGAAATCATGCGCCGCTATCGGGACCTCGCAGCGGATCTGCCGCGTTCCCGACAGCAAATCCTAACAGTAAAATTTAATTATTTAAATAAAATTATTAAAAAAATAATAATTTAATTATTCTAATAATTCTTATATCCAATTTAGGACCAAATGAGCTCCAAAAATTCCCAAAAATTCACCCTTAGCTAATTTGGGTGTGAGGAATTCAAAAATGAAATCAGATTTTAATTTGGAGATCAAAATAATTTAGGTATTTTTCAAAGCTTAAAAATAGCCAAAAATACTAAATTTTCCAATTTAGCTCCGATAGATTTCAAACTTCTAGGTTTAGGTTTAAATGACCCATTGAATCCAATGGAATCCAAATTAAACCTTAGTTTGGCTTAATTAATCTAGTTTTAGCTAGGGTAACAACCTAGGGTTGTTACATGCTGAGTTTGCTATTAGTAAATATTAATATGGAACCCACTTTCCACCAAGATGTCTCTATCTCACAAACCAAAGATGATGAGTATCTGAAATTCAAAGCATATATTGAAGGTGGTCTTCGTCATGACCTACAATTTTGGAATGGTGTAATTTATCAAGGTAATCGATTGTGGATTCCTAAGTCCGTGCATCATGAAGTATTAATTAAAGGCCATAATTCTGGGTACCATATTTATCCAGATAGTACTAAGATGTACCAGGACCTAAAACAATCATTTTGGTGGCCATGTATGAAGAAAGATGTAGCCGACTTCGTGGCTAAATGTCATGCTTGTAATTTAGTAAGAGTCGAACACCAAGACCTGGTGGTCTTCTGCATCCAATAGATATCCCTGAATGGAAATAGTTCGATATATCTATGGATTTCGTCATGGGATTGCCTCAAGCAAAATCTGGTGCCGATGCAATCTGGGTGATAGTAGACCGCTTAACTAAATCAGCGCATTTTCTTCCT
The DNA here is from genome assembly GCA_016760335.1 of Gastrodia elata. Classification (NCBI taxonomy): domain Eukaryota; kingdom Viridiplantae; phylum Streptophyta; class Magnoliopsida; order Asparagales; family Orchidaceae; genus Gastrodia; species Gastrodia elata. The sequence goes on along the minus strand of CM028678.1, from coordinate 31,047,272 downwards.
ATCCGTCAAATTGATTAAGTAGAGAAGTTAGCAAAACTCTATATTAAAAAAATTGTCAGATTGCATGGGATTCTGAAGTCAATTGTATCTGATAGAGATAGCAGATTTACTTCCAAGTTTTGGCAAGCTGTGTATCAAGATCTGGGTACTACTCTAGCCATGAGTACAGCTTTTCATCCTCAAACTGAAAGAGTAAATTAAGTTTTGGAAGATTTGCTTAGGCTCTGTATTCTTGATTTTACTAGTTCCTGGGAAGATCACATCCCTTTAGTGGATTTTGCCTATAATAACAGTTTCCAAGCCAGTATTAAAATAACTCCTTATAAAGCGTTGTATGGTAAAAAATGCAGTACTCCGCTAGCTTGGTCAGAAACAGGAAGCATTCAGCTCTTTGGCTCAGAATTAGTTGAAGAAACTAGTAGTAAGACTAAATTAATTCAGCAGAAAATTTGTTCAGCTCAAGATCGTCAGAGCAAGTATCATGATTCTCATCACCGTCTCCTAGAATTCAATGTGGGAGATTCTGCTTATCTAAAGGTCAGTCCAATGAATGGTGTCTTCAGATTTGGCGTAGCTAGGAAAGTCAGTCCTCGCTATGTTGGACCTCTTAAAGTTTTGGCCAAAGTAGAATCATCTGCCTATCGGTTGAATCTTCCTGATGGCTTTGCAGCTGTTCATAATGTATTTCATGTATCATCATTGAGAAGATGTCTTCGAGACCCTTCTCATCCCATTCAACTTCCAGCAGTAGAGATTAAACCCGATCTTTCTTATGCCGAAGAATCTATCAGAATCTTAGCTCATGATCAGAAGCAGCTAAGAAATCGTTCAATTCATATGATCAAAATTCAGTGGAAGAATCGATCCTTAGAGGAATCTACTTTAGAGAAAGAGGTGGATATGCGCAATAAATATCCACAGCTCATCACAAACCTAAGTATTGTTCTTCTCTCTTTTCCATCTTTTTCATTCCTAGTTTTGTTAAAGCCCAGTAGATTTTTCTTCACTTAGGTGATGTCGGGGACGACATCGTCTTAAGTGGGGGAGTTTGTAATAACCCTAGTTGTTACCCTAGCTAAATTTGGATTAATTAGGCCAATCCAAGCTTTAATTTTGATTCCATTAGACTCAATGGGTTATTTTAATCTAACCCTAGAAGTTTGGGATCAATCGGAGCTAAAATGGAAAATTTAGTATTTTTGGCTATTTTTAAGCCCTGAAAAATACATATATTAATTTGACCACCAAATCAAAATCTGATTTCATTTTTGAATTCCTCATACCCTAATTAGCTAAGAGTGAATTTTTGGGAATTTTTGGAGCTCATTTGGTCTTAAATTGGATTTAGAATTTAAGAATAATTATATATTATTTAATTGGTTTTATTATATTTAAATTAAATTTTAATAAAAAAAATAAAATGGCAGGATTCGCTGTCGGGACCACAGTAGATCCGCTGCGGGGTCCCGACAATGGCGCATGCGTATAAGCCACCCAATGCAATAGCACGCATCTTAGCGCTCTCGATCCAACGGCTCTCATAACACGCGCCTTGATCGAATCCAATCCGCCCGATCGGCATCTGGATCCGACGCCCGGGATTTAATCTGCATTTTGGTTAAGTAGTTAGGCCGTCTATCCTCAACGGTCTCGTGATCAGATTGCAGAGATGAACCTACCACTGTGGATCTTCATTCTCGCAGCGATGCGGCCCGACAGAGGAATTTTTGTCGTACCAAGCCACGTAACCTTGTCTGCCACTCCCCTCGCCAGGTCACCTAGACCGTAAGCGCCTTTCTAAGAATGGTCGAGCCTAATAGTGCGACCTGGGAGGCTTGGTGTAACATCCCAAACTCTTAACACCAAGGTATTGTCTGCTTTGGCCTGAAAGGCCTCATGGTTTTGCCCTCAAAAGATAACTTCCCAGCAGGTCACCCATCCTGGGAATGCTCTCACCTGAGCATGCTTAACTTTGGAGTTATTATCAGGAACTCCACCGTTATCTGAAAAGGCGCCTCGATGTTTAAGAGTTTAACTTATTACTACTTAAGTGGGTCTTTACAATCTCCCCAACTTAAGTAACTGATGTCCTCGTCAGTATCAACACACAAATCCAAGAACCATCCATTAGGTAGATAGGACTAGAGGTGACCCCTACAGGCTCAAGAGGTACCCACAACCATGTAGCACCTTAACCATCATAAGTTCAAGATGCTGTTCACATAAAGTAGTACTTTGCCCTATATAGCACTTAGCTCCTATCAAACACCCTATGGCCTGCTCTGATACCATTTGTAATAGCCCAAACTCTTAACACCAAGGTATTATCCACTTTGGCCTGAAAGGCCTCATAATTTTGCCCTCAGAAGATAACTTCCCAGCAGGTCACACATCCTGGGAGTGCTCCCACCTGAGCATGCTTAACTTTGGAGTTCTTATCAGGAACTCCACTATTATCTGAAAAGGCGCCTCGATGTTTAAGAGTTTCACTTATTACTACTTAAGTGGGTCTTCACACTTGGACCCTCCCAATTGCGGGAAAATGGAAAGAGCCCATAGCCCGAGCATCTACTCCAGGCCCGAGCTCAGGAAGCCACCCCCATAGCTCCTAACACCTATAAATACCCTCAGCACGCCCTAGTGACCTCCTTTGCTTATTGAGATCACCTCAATTTCCCCTGGTGTGTGCTTTGGAGCATTCGGTGACCTGGTGATTGGACCTGCTGCCTCTGTTGAAAGAGGGCGAGGTCTGGCGTTCAGACCCCCTTGTTAGAGCTTCTTCGACCATTAGAAGTAGCCAGAGCTACCTGCATTGCCTCTGTCGAAGCCGTCCCCCGTCTTCAGGTACAGCCTATGTCCTAGCTCCTCTGTCGCGCTGGTTTTAGCTCGACTCGCTTCCTCTCTAATCCTAGATTCTGCGTTAGGACCTCTCCCTAGCTTCCTAGTAGACGTTCGAGTCTTCTAGCGAGGCCTGGCAGTGGGCCAGACGGTGTATCTGCCGTCTGAGTGTGCACTCCCAGTCGAGCCAATTCGCCCAAATGCTGCATTCCCTCAAGGAGATTGGTCGTCTAATAGGTAGTAGAAGCTATCGGTGATAATTGTCGAACCATATTGAAGGCTGGGTTTGACCAAATCGATCGATTCAACTGGACTCGAATGATCCAGTCGTAGCTCTTGTCAGCAAAATACCACGAGTAGCACCCCATTGATACAGACCATCCCGAAACTCTTCAACTTGCCCTATCACTTCCTCTTAGGTCCCTGAACGTGTAAGGATCGAGACGGTCGCAATCTGTGGCCTCTGTTAGGAGAATTCGCACCTCACAGGTGCGCCTTCAGGGACGCCTCGACCGAGTAGTCCCCCAGCGATCCAGCGCCTCCCAGTTGGGGCTTCTTGGTTTAGTCGACGCATCTGGAGTCAGGGATGGAGTAGCCGTCGAGATCAGGGCATGGCATAGCCGGAGCGTGGAGAATTGCGCGTCGGGAGCTAACCCCAGGGCACCGGGCTTCGGGTGCCAGCCGAAGGAAACAGATGAAGTCACGAGTCAGGCCGACCCGTGACCCGCGCGTTTTGAAATTGCGCCAACCGAATAAATAAAAAGGATTTTGGAATTAAAATCCTTAAGGAAATTATTTCATAAATCAAATCCTAAATTTTTTATTTAAATAAACATGCAGATTAAATTAATTAAATAACTTTAGTTATACTCATCCAAATAGTATGATCCAATATACCATTTGAATCAGAAAATGCAAGGAATATAAATATAAAATAAAATCACAGATCCAATGGTTGGATTTAAAATAATTGCTTAAACCTTTTTTATTTTTGATTAAATTTTAGTAATTCCAATTAATAACTAAATTAAGGGATTAAGGGCTCTGATTGCTCATTAAGCCCTAGAGAACCATTTCAGACCTTTAAATCAAACCTGGGACATTTGATTTTCTTAATCACTGCTTAATTACTCTAATTAAGGATTAGTGAATTAAACCCTAAATTAGTCTCTGATTTTGGGTAGGTTAGTTCCTAATGCCATCTTAAGTCTATTAGAACCTAAGTGTAAGGTTTGATTGTCCTAGAATACCCTAAATTCATTAATCACTCTAATTAGCCTAAAAATATGATTAGTGTTAATTAGCTTAATTAGGTTGTCAAAACCTAAAATAAGTGTGTTTCCCATTAATTAATCAATATGAAACACATTAAAGTATAGTAGATTTAATTTAGATAACTAAATCCTAAAATCCCAATTTTAGCCTTATGAGGGGTATTTTGGTCATTTTGGCCAAGATGTGTTTAAGTACCCCTTAAACCTTGGGAAATTCCGTAAATTATCCTTATCTAGATTATTAATATTCTCTGAACTCTTAAGCTAATAATGTTAATAATATTCATATTAAATTAAGAAATCTTCATTTAGTCTTAATTAAAATACTTAGATCTTAAGTGATCATAAAGGGGTCACTTTGCCTTAATAATTAAATCCAATAATTTTAGATGTTAATTCTCAAATTAATAAGTTCAATTAAGTTAACTTATGAGCTTAAATTCTAAAGAAAGCACAATTAGTAAAGTCTAACTTAAAAACCTAGCCTAAGTCTAAAGTGATCAAATAATCAGATCTTAGATCTCAGATCTTAGACTTTAGATCATCTACTTGAATCAAACTATCTCTAATTGAAATTCCTTAAATGATTCATTATTTAACCCTTTGAAACCTTCCATATGGGTATAGGATGATTCAATCTATAAGATAATGAAATTATCTTAAGGGTTGAAAATAGATCTTAGATTCTCAAGTTCTTAATTGATTATTTTATCTTATAATCAGTAGAATAACCCTTCACTAAGTTCATAGTTCTTGGACCTTTTAGCTTATAGGATTCTATACCTAATGTGAATATGGAGTGTGAACCCTAGATCCCTAATAGGATATTTATATTTTTCCTTGGATTTAGGATTTCAACACCAATTGGGTTTAAATCCAAAGTCATTAAATCTTGACTCACTTAAATCAAGATTTGGGTAAGAGAGTAAAATATTAACAAATTAGGTCATTGATTTATTTACTTGAACCCTATAGTCATCACATGATTTTGGATTGGAACTTGTTAAGTTCTAATATCAACTTTCAGGGCATAAATCTGAGATTCTACTCGATAGCTGGATATTGGAGATCCTCAACTTGTACCTTCTCAGAGTAGCTAGATGGGGTAAATAGACAACAACATATATCACATAAGTCTAGATTGAGTCTCTTGCTTACTTTGACTAGATTTGCTTAACATACCTTGGATATTGATCCTTATTCCTTGAGCATAATAGGAGAACATAAGATATGGATAATACATCCTAAGTTAGTGTTTATAAAGCATATCATTCATCTGGTTCTCACAGTGCTTTCAATTAGTAGAAAATTTCCTAGCTTAGTCTGCCTCTTCAGTATTAGTATTGTATAGTATGGACCCAGGCCTAGCAGATTTGGATGTCTAGGCTGGGTATTGATTGATCTTGGAGGCCCTGTATGGCCTATTTGCTGGTATGACAGTACTATGTCTTAGGCTCATTGCTGCTATAGTTTGATTTTTTAGTCTTGTTTTCTTTTTGTCTTGCACATACTTAAGTGGCCTTACTTACAGTACTTGCTTACTTTGCCACTTGTCTCAGTGGCCTTACGTTACCTAGCTTGCTCTCCTTTTGCCACATATCTCAGTGGCCTTTTCTTTTCTTTGGTATTAATTAGCATGTTGTATGTATATTCCTATGGCTTACTTATGTATATTGGCATGTTTAGGATGTTTGAATTTCATGTTATATTCAGCAATTGTCTTCTTTTATAATCAGCATGTTTCAATGTGATCATAAGCATGCTAGGTTCAAAATTGTATTATAGCTACTGTTACTTTTAGCTTTTAGCCTCAACTTGTTTATTCTGTGTTGTATTTTATTTTACATACTACTTGCTTGCTATAAATGGATAATCTATAGTTACCCCGTTTCTTCATGGCTTGTTGCTCCCATAGTTATCTTGCATGCTTTGTATATTTAAATGTGATATCCTTAAATACTCAGTTCATTAAAATAGCATAAAATATACTTAGATAATTGTCTAACTGTAACCTTTTTATTTTGTTGGCTGGGGCCCTGGCATTTGTGATACCTGCAAATGTCATATTCAGACTTGTTCATGGGCAGTGCTGCAGGGGAGGAGCCCGTTCAGGAGGAGGACCTTGCTGTTGCAGTTTAGATAGATTTTGCATTTTTGTTCAGTGAGATTGAGAGACCTTTGCATTTTCTTTTAAATTCAATTTGTAATAATTAATTCTGGATGTATTTCATTTCTGTATTGTGATTAGTTACTATATTATTTTCCTTTTTCTCTACTATGTTGTGCTTGTGGATGTTACAACACACCTATTGCTTCCGCCACTTTGATATTTGTATGTATATTGATGAATGTTTATAGTATTCTTGTGACAAGTACTTGGCTTAAGGCAAGTTGGGTTTTCACCTGATTTTACTTAAGCTGGGGATTTGCCACAGTTGGAGCACCGTACTTCCTATTGTCAGTACGGGGGCCCCACATGATGTCCTGCTAAGGATCTAGGGTTCACACTCCAACATAATCTAAGTGTGCAATACCTTATAAGCTGAAGGATATAGAAACTATGATCTTAATGAAAGGTTATTCTAATATTATAAGATAAAATAATTATTTAAGAATTAAGAATCTAAGATTCTATATTCAATCTTTAGAATAGTTACATTATTCCATAGATTGAATAAATCCTACACCCACAAGGAAGGTTTCAATAGATTAAACAATTAAATTAAGTAAGGAATTTCAAATGAAGGTAATTCAATTCTATTAGATGATCTAAAGGCTAATATCTAAGATCTAAGATCTAGGGTCTAAAGTTTGATCACTTAGATCTAAACTAATAAGCTTAAGTGTAGGGTTATTTAAAGCTTTTGCTTTTACTTATTTAAGACTATAATTCATGAATAAACTTAGGTAAGATAATTAGGATTAGAAACTTTATCATTGATATTGATTAAGCTAGGTCTTTTATGAAGGGGTCTTAAGATCTTAAGAGCTTATTTAAAGATTTTAAGATTTAAACACTATGATTCATTCAAAAAGTGATACCACTTAGCAATTTATGTTAATATATTATATTATTGATTAATATTGCTTTAATTGAGAATTCTGAGGTTTAAGGGTACTTAAACACATTTTGGTCAAAATGACCAAAATACCCCTCTTAAGGCTAAAAATGGGACTTTAGGATTTAATCATCTAAATTGATTTAAATCTATTTTAATAAGCTTCATATTGATTAATAAAGTGGTATAAATACTTAACTTAGGTGACTTAATTAGCATTAAATACATTAAGAGGCCAATTAATAAGATTAAAGAAATTAGGGCATACCAATATGATTTAAATGCTTTTATAGGCTCTAATACACTTAAGAAAGCATTAGGAACTTAGTTCCCCAAAATCAGAGGGCTAAATAAGGTTTAATTCACTAATCTCTTTTTAGGGTGATTAAGAGGTGATTAGCTAATTTAATTATCTTAAATTACTTTTAATGGTCTAAATAGATTCTCTATAGTCTCACGAGCAATCAGAGATCTTAATTAACATTTTTGGATAATAAATGAATTTATTATGATTTAAATGAAAATAAAGAAAGATTAGGCAATTATTTTAAATCTAACCATTGGATTTTTTATTTTATTCTATATTATTGTTCCTTACATTTTTCTGATTAAAATGGTATATTGGATCATGACATTTGGATAAGTGTTGATTAAATTATTTCATTAATACATTCTGAATGTTTATTTAAATAAAAACCATAGGCTAATTATTATTCAAATATTTAACAGAAGGAATATAAATCCAATATTCCTTAAATATTCGCAGCCCAAAATTAAACCGCACGGGTTGGTATCTGACCCGGCCCGAAGCGCCAGTCGTCGTCTTCACGGAGACACCCCGACACCTGAACCCTAGGGCTTACTTCTGGTGCCAAATTCTCCATGCTCTGGTCATGCCATGCTAGGATCTCGATGGCTATACCTTCAAGGATTGAAGATGCATCGATTGAGGTAAGAACCCCCATCTAGGTCACGCTGGATTACCGGGGTGCTACTCAACCGAGACGCACTAAGGAAGGAGAATTAGGGTTCACTGTGAGGGAACCATTCTCCTCACATATGCCACTAAACACACGATGCTCAATCCCTACACCATCAGTGAGGTGAGGTGAGTCGAACCCCCATGGTTTCACAGCCTGGGGTGCAGCCAATCGCTAGGTCCTTACTCAGGCTCAGCTTTGGCTTGGTCGCTAGCTCGATCGATTGATACGATCGATCTGAGCTAGCTCAGACCCTGGAAATGATCAGGTTAGGTTCCTAGAGGGCTAAAGGAGCTAGATGACATTCAGAGGCAATAATTGCAAACTTAAATTGATGGGCAGAGCTCACGAAGCTCAGTTGGATGAGACGGTACCTGGGAGGGGAATGCAGGCACAGCTGAGGGGACTTAGGAGCAGCTGGAGCTTCCTGAGGATCGCCACGACCTAGCAGGGGGTCTGAATGCCAGAGGTTCACCCTCTATCAACAGTTCACAAGTCCGGAGGTGCCGGGATTTGCCGAGAAGACGGGGAGCTCCAAAGGAATTCAGTTGAGTAATTGAGGATTCACAATGAGCAAAGGGACTCACTGTGAGGTCTTGGGGGTATTTATAGGTTTAAGGAAGAAATGGGGGTGGATTCCAGAGCTTGGGCATGGAGAAAGGCTCGGGCCAAAGGGAAGGCTTGGTTCCAATGGTCATGGGCAAATTGGGGAGACTACTACTGGCAAACAATCGCGCCGAGGGTAAAAGAGGAAATTGGGTCAATTCTCGTACTGCCACGGGGGCTGGAGGTTACCTGGATGTTGAGGGGGACCAGACGTGGATGGGCGAGGCAAGGGAGACCATCCACAGTGCTCGGACTCGCGCCTGCTGTCTGATGGATTGACCATTGGGATTGGAAAGCTCTGATGGATTACTTAAGTGAAACAGATGCTAGCCATCAAATGCGTGCAATAGATCCGAAGCCTATGATTATATCTTACCATGGAGGAGATCCCATCATTGGATTAAATGCGCTGAGATGCGTGCTATGGCATCCATTGGTTATATCCCATGCGCCACCATCGGGACCCCGCAGCGGATCTGTTGTGGTCCCGACAGCAAATCCCGTATATATTAAAAATATTTAAGTTAATTTAATTAATATTAATGTATTTAATAATAAACTTAAATTCTAATTAATTCTATAAATCCAATTTATGATTAAATGAGCTCTAAAAATTCCCAAAAATTCACCCATAGCTAATTAGGGCATGAGGAATTCAAAAATAAAATCAGATTCTAATTTGGAGATCAAATTAATTTATATACTTTTTAGTGCTCAAAAATAGCAAAAAATACCAAAAATCTCAATTTAGCTCCGATTGATTTTAAACTTCTAGGGTTATGTTTAAATGACCCATTGAGTCTAATGGTATCAAAATTAGGACTTGGTTTAGCTTAATTAATCTGAACTTAGCTATGGTAACAACTAGGGTTGTTACAAACTCCCCTACTTAAGAACGATGTCACCTCAACATCACTTAGTGAAGATAGTACTACAGGGATTGAAATATTTAAATAAAATAGATGAGAAAGAAAAGAACTGTACCTGGACTTACAAAAAGCTATGGATATTTATTACGAATATCCACTTCTTTCTCCCAAGTAGATTCTTCCAAAGATCGATTCTTCCATTGGACTTTGACCATAGGAATTGAATGGTTTCTTAGCTGCTTCTGATCACGAGTTGGGACTTTGATTGGTTCTTCAGCATAGGAAAGATCAAGTTGAATTTCTATTGCTGTAAGTTGAATGAGATGAGAAGGGTCTCTGAGACATCTCCTTAATGATGATACATGGAACACATTGTGGACAGCTGCAAAGTTATCAAGAAGATTCAACTTGTAGGAAGATGATCCTACTTTGGCTAAAATTTTAAAAGGCCTAACATAGCGGGGACTGAGTTTCCCTGCTACACCAAATCTATAGACACCTTTCATTGGACTAACTTTCAAATAGGCAGAATCATCATAATTGAATTCCAAGAGATGATGATAAGCATCATGATACTTGCTCTGGCGATCTTGAGCTGAACGAATTCTCTGCTGAATTAATTGGATCTTCTTATTAGTTTCTTCAACTAACTCAGACCCAAAAAGCTGAACGCTTCCTGTTTCTGACCAAGCTAGTGGAGTAATATATTTTCTACCATATAATACCTCATACGGAGCCATTTTAATGCTGGCCTGATAGCTGTTATTATAGGCAAACTCCACTAATGGAATATGATCTTCCCATGAACCGATAAAATCGAGAACACAAAGCCTAAGCAAATTCTCCAGGACTTGATTCACCCTTTCAGTCTGACCATCCATTTGAGGATGAAAGGCTGTACTCATAGCTAGAGTAGTACCCAAATCTTGATGCATAACTTGCCAATACTTAGAAGTAAATCTATTATCTCTATCGGATATGATTGATTTTGGAATACTATGTAGACTGACAATTTCCTTGATATAAAGTTTTGCTAACCTTTCTACAGAGTCAGTCTAATGGATAGGAAGGAAGTGCGCTGATTTAGTTAAATTATCTACTATAACCCAGATTGCATCGGCACCAAATTTTGCACGGGGCAATCCCATGACGAAATCCATCGATATATCAAATCATTTCCATTTAGAAATTTCTATTGGACGCAGAAGACAACCAGGTCTTTGGTGCTCAACCTTAACCAAATTGCAGGCATGACACTTAGCCACAAAATTAGCTACATCCTTCTTCATATAGGCCACCAAAATGATTGCTTTAAATCCTACTACATCTTGGTACTGCCTAGGTGAATGTGATACCCAGAATTATGACCTTCAATCAACACTTCATGGTGCATGAATTTAGGAATTCATAAACGATTACTTTAATAAATTATGTCATTGCACATCTGCAAATCATGATGATGACCACCTTCAATATCTACTTTGAAATTTAGATAATCATTGTCTTTAGTCTACGAGATAGAGACATCTCTGTGGAAGGTAAGTTCCACACTAATATTTATAAGAAGCAAACTTAGCATATTACCACTGACTGGAGAAATTTTGAGCTTATGAAATTCTTGTTCTAAAGAACTGGAGGCAATTATGGAAGATAAAGTAGCATGACGGCTAAGAGCATGGGCCACTACATTTACTTTCCCTGGATGATATTGAATGTTCAGATCATAATCACTAATAAGCTCTAACCATCTTCTCTGATGGCAGTTCAGTTCTCTTTGGGTGAAGATATACTTTAAGCTTTGATTATCAGTGAAAATTGAACACTGAACTCCATATAAATAATGTCGCCAAATTTTCAGAGCAAAGATTACAGCAGCAAGTTCAAGATCATGAACTGGATAATTCATCTCATGTGGTTTTAACTAATGAGAGGCATAAGCAATTACCTTACTCTCTTGTATTAACACACAACCTAGACTAACTCTAAAGGCATCGGTGTACACCTGATAGTTCAAGCCTTCCTAGGGCAGAATAAGTACTGGGGCAGTGGAGAGTGCATCCTTCTAGGTTTGAAATACTTCCTCACATTCAGGACTCCAAATGAATGAAATGGCTTTCGAGTTAATTTAGTCAAAGGTGAGGTGATCTGGGAAAATCCCTTAATGAACTTCTGGTAATATCTAGCTAATCCCAAGAAGCTTCTAATATCAGTGATTGACTGAGGCTGAACCCAGTTCTGAATAGTGCTTACTTTGTTTTGATCTACACGAATACCCTGAGCATCGAATACATCTCCAAAGAAAGCAATGGACTTGAGCCAAAGTTCGCATTTAGAGAACTTGGCATACAGTTGATGTTTACACAGAGATTATAATATTGACCTCCGATGATCTTCATGATCGTTTAAGGTTCAAGAATAGATGAGAATATCGTCAATAAAGATGATTACAAATTTGTCTAAGTATGGCTTAAGAACTCACTGCATCAAATCCATGAAGATTGATGGCGCATTGGTGAGTCCAAAAGACATCACTAAGATTTCAAAATAACCATTGCGAGTACAGAAAGCAGTCTTTCCTACATCATCTTCTTTTACTCGCAATTGATGATATCCTGTGGCGGCCCTACCCCGTCGTGGTCCTGTTAACCCTTAAGTTAACATGATTATGGTGGAGGGGTCACCAAATGACAAGGTCCCCACTTAAGATTGGATTAGACACACATTCTAATCCAATCTAAATAAGGACTTTGCCATTCAATCCAGAAATACTATCACTAAATGATCATACATAAACTCAGAGTGTGGAAGCAATAAAAGGTATAACATCCATCCAATATAGTATAAATACAACAATACAGAATAAGTAAAGTACTGAAAAAGAACAATAAACCTGAATTATTACAATATTAATAAGTTTAAAAGAACTGAAATAAACTCTCAATCTCACTGAAAGAAAAACTAAGACTACAGATCTTCAGGAATGGGCTCCTCCTCCAATGGCAAACTCTCCACTGGATCTGCTAATCCAACAAACTCAGAACCTACCATTATCAGTTTCATAATGGTAGGGCTCCAGCCAACAAAAGAAAAACTAGTTAGACAATATGTCTAAGTACATTTTAGGGCAAACAATTTTATTAAATTAAATAGATATCACCATATAAATAGAACTAAGCATAATAGGTGCAGAAAAGCGTACAAAAGAACAGTAACAAGTTATAAACCACAGTTTATAACTAAACAAATAGGAAGTAATATATACCTCCTCCAAGCAACTGCAACAAGGACAGGTAAGTAAAAGAAAAGTAAAAGAAAGGTAAGCCTAAACATGCTCATGATCAAACAGATTATGCTAAGTGAAGTACAAAATTTAAACAGTATAAAACTGAAAACACTAACATCCTATGTGAGCATATGAAAATAGTAAGTAGAACTAGCATCCTATATATAACATGTGCAGAAAAACTGAAAGTAAAACAGTGCTAAAATGTAGAATATGCTAGTAAAACAATATTTATAAACTGAAACCGCAGTGACTATCTAAGTCACCCAAACTGAACACATATACAGCAAATCTTAGCCTGATGAGCTAAGAAACTCTGAACTGAACATCACTGAAATTCTTAGCCTGATGAGCTAAGACAGAACTGAATGTAAGTGTACTTGAATTAGTATAACCATATCAGAATCCTGACTCTGTAGTCAGTAGGGCAAGAGTCTATCCATCCTATTACTCGGACTAGGCATGGCCAATAGACTATCGGACATTAAACCCTCGAAAGGTTGCCGACCCCGAACGGGTTGATCGAAGAGGTATACTAATCAAGCTACACCTTACATACCACTTGTGAAATGAACATAATGCTGCTTATGAATAATGTTCCAAATTAACATAAGATATTTATCAAAATATCTTATGTACATAATACATGTTCAAGGTATAAGGCTCAAAATCAAGGAATGCGAAGCATCAAAATCAAAGTGCAAGAAACTTTATCTAAAACATAGGTGATATCCTTTGTTTTCTACTTTATTCGTTCTATCTACTCTAAGTTACATAAGTTTCAGATTTCATCAATTCTTACACATTCTGTAACTTAGAATCACGAATCCTACTTGTTGAAGATAATTAGGACTGGCCAAGTCCTAATTATAACTTAATTAAAAGACGACTATTTGGTTAAAATGAATAAATCAATGACCTAGTTTTGTAATTTAATTCATCCCAACCTCATCTTGATTAGCCAAATCAAGATGAATAGATTAAGAATTAGACTCCAGATGATGGGGTCTAATCACTTAATCTAAAGGTATAATCTAAGGGTCTAAGTTTAGAACCCAAAACTTACAGATTAGGTTAAGGCAAATCCTAATGATAATTCAATTCATTAGGATAGATCTCTATTCTTAATTCTATAGTTTAAAGATCAAATAATCATTTAATAAACTAAGAAAATCTATAAAGTAGAAAAACTCAAGGTTTCACCTAATTGAGTAACCCAATTTACTCAATAGATGAATTCTAACTTAAGATCTATTCCTAATCTTAGGAAATAAGGCTCTTAATTACTAAGAGTATCTCTCAAGGCACACATCCTAACTAATGTTATAAGACCTAAGGATGGGTCTAAGAATGGTTAAGGAAAGAGAACTCTTCTTAAGACTTAAGAATTTTCTTTACTGAGCAAATTCTGAGATTTTAATCAAAACCTAATTTAGACTTAAATTTGATTAATTTCAGTTCTAAATCATTCTATTTACTGATTTTAATGATTAGAAAATTGAATTTAGGGCTTTAAAAGGCTAAACCCTAAATTTGGGCAAAAAGACCATTTTGCCCCTACTTAAGGGTTCAAAAGATCAAATTTTGATCTAGGGCTTAAATTCTGAAATTTTTTCTTGGAAAGTGTTTCTTACTATCTAATATAAGATTAGACAGCAACTAAGTTAATTTTGGGTGATTATTAAGCCATATGAGATCAAATTAGTGAGTTTGACTCATAAGGGCAAATCAGTAATTTGGCTAAGTGAAAGATAAATTTTCTTTTAGATTATTGATCTTTACTGTCTTAGCTTTCCATAGAATCTAAATTTACTAAATTCTGATAAGTATTGACCAAGTTATGGCCAATACAAGATTTAGGGTTTAAGGGGTAATTAAGGAATGCTTAATTAAGGGTCAAAAATCCTAATTTTGCCAATTAATATCCAAATTAAGCAAAATTAGTGGCCATGAATTACAAATAGCTCACTGATCATAATGACATGTGGTAGGCTTAATTTGGACCTAATTTGACTAAGTTAAGACTTAATTAGGGTTTAGGGTGATTAGTGAGTTATTAACAAAATTAATCACTCAAATACTAATCTAACCTTATAGATTGATTCTAAATAGTTCTAGGAGTCCTCTGAAACTTAAATCATTCAATTTGGATTACTAAATTTGCTAATATTCACTAATCAAGATTTAGAGCAATTAAGGGTGATTAGCAAATCTAACCGTTGGATCTAAACTATTTTTTCATATTATTGTTAATTAAGTTCTTCTGATCTACATTGATATTTGTATCATCAAATTTGGAGCTCAACTGACCAAGTTATGGTCAATTGAAGTTCTAGGGTTAATTAACCTAATTAAGATTAGGACTTAAATGTGATTAGGCAAACACTAATCCAAACAGCAAGATAAATACTATCAAATTAATCCTTAGGGCTTTTTGATCATTTTAAGACCCATATTGGGTATGTTTGGATTAACCTACACAGTGTTATGGTTAATTGAACATTTGAGACATAAATTTGAACTTAATTAAACCCTAAATGTCATTTTGCTAAATACTGGTCCAAATGCAAAATTATTGGCATCAATAAATTCCTCATATTTTTCTGATCAATTTGGTATATTTGTTTGCATAATTTGGATGTGTATTTTAGGAGTTAATTAGGTTTAAAGTTTTGCATTTAATTAATTAAAATAATTCTGTTTAATTTAATTAACTAATTCTGTTATTATAAATATATATATATATATATATAAATATAATTTCGTTTATTTAAATAAACGTTATAATTATATATAACTTTTTATTTAATAATTACGCAAGACACGTGGCGAGCCGCTATAGGCTGGGCAGACTGCAGCGGGCCCCACAGATTAGACGGCATCAGAGGTGGACACGCGTCGCGCCAGGATTGGCTGGCGCGCTGCGCGGTGGGTCCCGCCGTGGCAGCCGAAGCGCCACAGGCCACAGGTTCCAGGCCGGGCCAGGGCCGACCCGGTCCAGCCCGAGAGGGCTTCGTCTTCGCGCGAGTGATCCGAGGCGGAGGAATTAGGGTTCGAAAAATGGAGGCGAAGACGATGGAACCAGACTACGAGCCGTATACCGATCGAAAGGTCTTGAAGAGACCTTTCGATTGGTACCTCAAAGACCACCGGAGAAGGCACACAACCCCGGCAAAAATCAAACCCTAAGTCACTACGCTCAGCGAGAAAATTTGATAACGGTTTCCACTGTTGCATCTTAGCCAAATCCGGGTTAACCAGACCTGATCGACTCGATCGGAACCGGTAGATGAACAATCAAGCATATGAAATTAAGAAACGAAACTTTAGATGCAATTTTTAATGAATATTGGAGGTGTGGTGCGTACCTTAAACGGACGGCTGAAGAGGGTCGAGGCTCGAACTCAGGTTCCGGACTTCAGGAGTGAAACCGAGCAACCCGGACTTCAGAGGTCTTATACAGACCTTAAACGGTGGTTTAAGAGAGGTGGGGAGGCCATGTGTCGACAGCGATGCCCGGCAAGGATTCTAGGGCGACGCGTGCAGCTCCTCCGAGCCACACGGCGCTCACGTGGAGACGACGACTCACAGCCGTCTGATCCCGCGATCAGACGGCGCGGAGAGCGTCGTCAGGATAGACAGCGCGGAAATAAGAATAGGTAACGGCGTTGAACTTGAGTGGACGGCGCCGTTAATCTTAATTAAATAAAAATTATTTAATTTAATTTATTCAGATTTAATTAATTAATTTTACCCCATTAAATGAATCCCAAAAATTTCCAATAAATCTCCCTTAGCTAAATGAAGGGTGAGGAACGCAATGGCGCACTCAGATTTTTGTTTCGACGAGTATTTAATTATTTGATTATTTAGGGTAATTAAATAATATTAAAATATTTGACGATAAATCAACGACTTCCAAATGCCTCCAAAATTTTACCCTTAGCTAATTTGGGTGTTCTGAACGCAATGGCGAAGTCAGATTTTTAATCTGAGGTCTAGATAAAAAATCAAATTTCCAGGTTTTGGGATTTTCCAGAATTCTTATTTTGACTTTGTTGACTTCTGGTTTGACCTAGGTTTCAGAGATGATTTTTAAATCACTTAATTAGTGACTTAGAACCTTAATTAAGACCTAGATTAGTCTTAATTGAGCAAAGTAACAACCTGGGTTGTTACATATCCAGACCTTAATTTAATCTTAGAGAATATGACAGCTCCTGACAATTGGTCAAACAAATCATCAATTCTAGGAAATGAGTATTTATTCTTTATAATAACTTTATTTAGTTCACGATAATATATGCACATTAGCATAGATCCATCCTTCTTTTTTATGAATAGAACGGGTGCTCCCCAAGGAGACATACTTGGCCTAATAAAGCCTTTATTCAAGAGCTCTTGTAACTGTTCATTGAGCTCTTGAAGTTTCTTAGGCGCCATTATGTATGGTGCTTTAGATATAGGCTGGGTACCTAAAATTAATTCAATAGAGAACTCTACTTCTCTGGGAGGAGGTACACCAAGCAAATCTTCTGAGAATACATCGGTGAATTCCTTAACTACTTTGCAAACTGAGAGAGGGATACTTTCTTTTGCTTCACCCATCATAGTGACTAGAAAAGTGTCACAACCCTTACTAATCAATCATTCATCTTTAATTGTATTGATTAAGGATAGTTGTGTACTGACTTTTCCTATAAAGGTGTCAGACTTGCCCTGGGAATGAAGAGTGACCTTCTTCTTAAGTCAGTTTATCACGACATTATTGTCACTAAGACAGTTCATCCCAAGGGTAATATCAAAGTTTGCTATTAGCTGGATGATTAATTTAGAATCAAACTCTTGATCATTTAATGGGATTTTGACATTATAGAACTTATGAGCACTGAGTTGGGCTTCAGATGGAAGTCTAACACTCAATGATTTTGCCAAATTTTACGGGTGTGGTTTAAGGATGTTGGCAAAATGTTCAGAAATAAATGAGTGACTAGCACCAGTGTAAAATAACACATTGCAGGGCTGATCATTAAAATATAGTGTGCCTAATTTATTCATATGAATCGCATTAACAAATTGTAATAATTAAGGTACAGAAATGCAAATAACAAAGGAGAAGTTCAGAAATGTGTACCTAAAACCACATTATTGTCTTCTGCGTCTTCCAGAGGCGTTAAAGCGTACACTCATGCAGGACCAGCAGGACGATTGTTTACCTACTTCCTGGGATTGTTCTGGGACTTAGGAGCTGAGGGCTGCTTTGGAGCGACTTCAAATGCTAGGGCTGGCATTATTGCCAAACCTGGTTCTCTCCTATTTTGCGGAGTTGCTCTGAACACTTGGTCCTTTTGATACTGCTTAATATGAACTCCATCCACTATCTTTGTGTAGGTGCAATGATAGAACAAGTGGCCTGGACGCCCACAAGTATAGCACTTATGGCAAAAGTGGTAACACTTGCCATAGGGATGAGGCCTGTTACAACCATAAATTTATTCAGTAGTGGGTGCAGCTTCGATTTGGTAGACCTTTGTAGAGTGAGGTCTATGCCTTTTGAAGGCTTCATGACTGAGAGGAGTTGATTCCCTCTTTTTCTTGAGATCTTTTTCTGAGTGATAATGCTCAAGCACCTTAGCTGTCTCTACTAGCTCAAAGAAGCTAGTCAGGCGAAGTAGAACAATCTGATCTTTCAGTGAATCTTGTAGTCCACTGAGAAAGTGATGGCACTTAGCCAATTCAGAGTGGGTAATATCTGGAGCAAAATGAATCAACCTACAAAATTCCCATTCGTAGTCAGCGACAGAATGACTTCCCTGAGTTAATCTCAGAATCATGTCTGCTATGATATTTTGTGCAGACGGGGGAATGAATTCAGCTTTGAATGCTTCTATGAATTCATCCCAATGGATGTCTTATAATTCATAGTCAACAAATTTTGTATTACGGATATCATCCCACCAATATTCTTCTTCTGCATGAAACAGATGTGTCGTGAGACGGACGGCTTCTAAATTTGGGATCTTCAGACTAATTAGATTCTTCTCAACTACTTTCAGCCAGTCAGTTGTATCCATTGGTGATAAGTTCCCACCAAAGGTGGAAGGCCTTAGTCTTAAGAAGTTATGGAGAAGACTATCCATAGAGTGATAGGAAGGAAAAGTATGTTGTGGAACTGGAATAATAGGAGTAGTAGCAACAGATGGTACTAGGCGATCGGACATCATCTTTTGCATTACCAGTGCTTGTTGAGCCTGATTCTCTAACAAGGTTTCCACTATTGCTCACAGATGAGCTACTTCATCTGAAGAACTGCTCGAAGCGATAGTATTTTGGATTGGAGTAGCAGCATGAGGTGATCCAGAATTCATTCTGATTAAGGAGTACAAATCTAGATTTCAGAATCATTCGAAGGAAGGCAGTAATTAAATTTCTAATAGATGCCAAATATTATCATTACTTTTGAAATGAGGGATTACATAAGATTTAGAAAATACCAAAAATCACAGCACTACTAAAATTAAGAAATGACAATTACTCTAACTAGCACTCAGATGTCCTTAATGTATTCAGTCCTAAATACAACACAAAAAACTTCAAAGCTCACTTTTTGATGCTTTCTCTTGCATTTCTGTTCGAGCTTCTTAATGGTATCATACCACCAGACTCCAGCATAGTCTAGCATCTGATCTATTATTATATTAACCCAGAGGGACTCTGGACAGTCTATGTGCCTCAGGACTGACTCTACTCAGTTCAACCACTCTTGTGCGTAGATAGGAAAGTCAAGCCCTTGGTATGCCGTTTGATGTTGAAGTTTGTCCAAGACTAGGGTTCCTTTTGTTAAAACTCCTTTCACCTGCCATTTGCTCTCTTGTCTCTATTTGAAACTATAACTCCAAGCCAACTCGAAGGCATGCAAATAATAGTCCAAGTCAGACTCTTCATGATCCATTTGATCCTAATAGTAGAATGTATTAGTTTTTGTTAACTAAAGATGACTAGATATTTAGGATATGAGTATTTTCATTCTACAATTTTTTGAGATTTACTAGTAGTACTATGTTATGGATGTTATATCTTGATGTTTGCACTTCAGAAGAATGGTCCATTAGGTAGAAAGGAATCACATATCCCATTTTGACACCTTATGGTGTTCTCTGATACCAAATGTGGGGCCCCGTGCCCCACCGCGGCCATGCTAATACTGATGTTAGCATAATCATGGGAAGCACGGTGCTCCATGCCATGGCAAATCCTCAACTTAAGTAAAGTCAGGTAAGACCCAACCTGCCTTAGGCCAAAGACTTGTCACCTGGAACTATGATATACATTAATATAAAATTAAAGTAGCGGAAGCAGGAAACAATATAACATAATATCCACATCACAGTATAGTATAAAAGAGTAAGAGAAACATTAACTCAGTTCAAGTGTAGAAGGCAAGTACATCCAGAGTTTAATTATTACAAACTGAATTAATAGGAAGAAAAAAGCCTTTCTATTCCCGGGCCTTTCTCCATGCCTGAGCTCTGAATGTAATTAGACAAATTGTCCAACTTTAACCTTTTTTTTTATTGGCTGGGGCCCTGGCATTGGTGATACCGATAAATGTCAGATTTGGGGTTGTTCATTGGTAGTACTATAGAAGAGGAGCCAGTGCAGGAGGAGGACCTTCCTCCTACCGTTTAGTTAGACTTTCCTTTTTCTATAGTGAGATTGAGAGCTCTTTTCTTCCTTTTAATTTAATTTGCAATAATTAAACTCTGGATGTATTTACCTTCTGTAGTTAAACTGAGTTACTGTTTCTCTTACTCTTTTATATTATGTTGTGATGTGGATGTTATGTTATATTGTCTCCTACTTCCGCTACTTTGATTTGTATTGATGTATGTTCACAGTTCCAGGTGACAAGTCCTTGGCCTAAGGCAGGTTGGGTTTTACCTAACTTTACTTAAGTTGGGGATTCGCCATGGCGTGGAGCACCGTGCTTCCCACGATTATGCAAATATCAGTATTAGCATGGCCGCGGTGGGGCATGGAGAAAGGCTCGGGCCGAAGGAAAGGCTTGGTTCCAACGGTCATGGGAAAATTGGGGAGACTATTACCAGTAGACAATCGCGCCGAGGGTAGAAGAGGAAAATTGGGTCAATTCCTGTACAGCCACAGGGCTGGAGGTTACCTAGTTGTCGGGGGGGGGGGGGGGGACCAAACGCGGATGGGCAAGGCAAGGGAGATGATCCACAGTGGTCGGACTCGTGCCTGCCATCTCATAAATCGACCGTTGGGATTGGAAGGCTCTGATGGATTACTTAAGTGAAACAGATGCTAGCCGTCAGATGCGCGCAATGGATTCGATGCCTAGGATTAGATCTTACCACGGAGGAGATCCCGATGTTGGATTAAATGCGCTAAGATGAGCGCTATGGCATCCATTGGCAATATCCCATGCACCACTGTCGGGACCCCGCAGTGGATCTGTCGCGGTCCCGACAGCAAATCCTGTATATATTAAAAATATATAATTTAATTTAATTAATATTAATTCATTTAATAATTAACTTAAATTCTAATTAATTCTATAAATCTAGTTTCAGATTAAATCAGCTCCAAAATTTTCCAAAAATTAACCCTTAGCTAATTAGGGCATGAGGAATTCAAAAATAAAATCAGATTTTAATATGGAGATTAAATTAATTTAGTTATTTTTCAAGGCTTAAAAATAGCAAAAAATACCAAAATTCTCAATTTATCTCCTATTGATTTCAAACTTCTATGGTTAGGTTTAAATGACCCATTGAGTTTAATGATATTAAAATTAGGACTTGGTTTAGCTTAATTAATCTGAACTTAGCTATGGTAACAACTAGGGTTATTACAGAGAATGAGCGGAATAACAAGTTTGCTGATTATGAGATAGACGATATCCCATGGGATAGGTTCCTAGAAGCATTTTATGAAGCATTCATCCCCGCATCAGCTCAAGCATATTTAGATGATGAACTTCACCACCTTACATAAGAGAATAGGTCTGTGTTCGATTACGAACAAGAGTATTGAACGCTAACACAATTTCTTCTAGACTTGGTTAGAACGGAAGCAGCCAGATGCCATCGCTTCCTAAAAAGTTTGAGGGACTTCATAAAAGCTTATTTGGTGTCATGTCAAATCAAGAACTTCACAGAGTTGATCGAAGCGGCTCACCTCCATGAAGGATTTCAAGGACAAATGGATTATAAGCGTAAGGCTGCATTTGTGCAACCAAGAAGAGAATATTTTGGTCATTGCAAGATGGCTAAAGTTTTCAACCTGAAAGCTGAATAGTCCCAGTCAGAAACTCCCAAGTGTAAGCGTGCTCATCCATACGGTAAATGATATCACTTTGGCAGTATATGTTTCACCTGCGACCGAGATGGTCACCGCTACTACCATTGTGACTCTAAAACAACTATTGACGGAGTTCTCATCGATCACTCTCATCACAATAAAGTGTTCAATACGAAGCTATTGAATAGTCGGGCTCTAGACTTAGCAGTAATGCTAGCTCCAGTACCTGTAGCCAATAAGGACACATCTGCTCTTGTGCAAAGGCTGGCCTATAATCGCTAAGGCCAGCGGCCTCAGGGCAAGCAACCATTAGCTTCTGTGAGTGTTTATATGCTAACTCCTACCTTGACTCCTGAAGATAATGATGTTGTTTTAGGTACATCTTAAATTTTATTTCAATCTTTTCTATTTCCATATTTTTGAATATTTTAATATCAATTCTCATTATAACTATTGCAATTAAAGGAACCTTAACAATAAATGATAAATCTTGCCATATTCTTTTCGATATGAAAGCAAGTCATTCCTTCATATCAAAAAGTTGGGTTAAAACTCTTAAAATGCCAACCTATTGATTAGTAAATTCATTGGGCATCGGGTTACCTTCTGGAGCCCATATACAATCCCAGCAATTCTGTATCGCTGATTTTCCTATTGGAGAATAAAAATATATAGCTAAAGTAATTGTGTTGCCAATCACAAATTTTGATGTAATTCTGGGTATGGACTGGCAAAGCAAATATGGTGCATCCATAAATTTCTAAAACAAGAAAATCACTTCTGGCAGTGGAAGTCAGTCACAATCCTTTATAGGCAGATTTAGTACCCAAACATCACTGATTAATGCAATGAAAGTAGAAAAGCTAGTCAAGAAAGGTTGTGCTGCGTATCTCATAACAATGTTAGGAGATAAGAAATAAGTCATGCCTATTTTGGAGAATCGAATAGTTCATGAATTTCTCGACATCTTTCCTAAAGGCCTACCTGGTCTTTCTCCAGTCAGAGAAGTACAGTTTGCAATTGAGTTAATCCCTGGAACCCAGCCATTATTGAAGGTTCCATATTGCATGGTGCCTAAAGAGTTGCAAGAACTGAATAAGCAATTGCAAGAGTTACTAGAGAAGGATCTTATTTGACCGAGTTCATCTCCTTAGAGAGCACCCATTTTATTCGTGACAAAGAAATATGGTTCAATGCGGATGTGCATCGATTATAGAAAACTGAATAAAGTAACCATCAAGAATAAGAATCCCTTGCTGTGTATCGATGATCTATTTGATCAACTATCTGGAGCTAAAGTTTTCTCAAAAATCAACTTATGATCAGGTTACCACCAGCTGAGAATTAAAGATTCAGATGTCGAGAAAACAGCGTTTAGAACCCGCTATAGTCACTATGAATTTTTGGTAATGTCTTTCAGCTTAACAAATGTGTCATCCATTTTTATGGATTTAATGCAGCGCATATTGAAAGTGTATTTAGATAAATTCATCATCCTCTTCATCGATGATATCCTAATTTACTCAAGAAGGAAAGCTGATCATGAGAACCATCTACAATTAGTATTAGAAGAGCTTCGAAGTCATGAATTATATGCTAAGTATTCTAAATAAGAGCTCTAGCTTGACTAGTTGCTTTCTTAGGTCATGTTGTAGACGCACAAGGAATGAAGGTTGACTAGAATAAAGTTAGTGCAGTTCAGGATTGGTCGCAGCTAAGGTCTGTGATTGATATTAGAAGCTTTTTGGGTATGGCAGGGTACTATAAAAACTTCGTTAAAGGCATTTCGCATATAGCATCTCCTCTCACAAAGTTAAGTCAGAAGGTAGTGCCATTCATCTGGAGTCCAGAGTATGAGAATGCATTTCAATCGTTAAAAGATGCTCTTTCTTCCGCCCCAATACTGGCCTTACATAAGGAGGGTCTCAACTACCAAGTCTATACTGCTGCATTTGGGATAGGCTTGGGATATGTTCTGATGCAGGAAGGAAAAGTTATTGCATATATATTTTGTGAGTTAAAGTTGTATGAGAAGAATTACCCTATTCATGATCTAGAATTAGCTGATGTAGTTTTCGCCTTGAAAATTTGGCATCATTATCTGTATGGTGTCCAATGTTCTATATTTACCGATCATCAGAGCCTAAAGTATATCTTCACCCAACGTGATCTCAACTGCCATCAATGAAGATGGCTAGAATTAATAAGTGATTATGATTTAAGCATTTAATACCATCTTGGTAAAGCGAATGTTGTAGCCGATACACTCAGTCACTATGCTACACTGTCCTCCTTAAAAACTTTAAGTCCTTTGGAGGAAGAACTCAGAAAGCTCGATATCAGGCTAGTTCATGGCGTTATGTTAAGCGAACTAATATCTATGAGTACCGTAGAACCAACATTTCATCGAGATGTCTCCATCTCCCAAACAAAGGATGAACATTATCTAAATTTTAAAATAGAAATTGAAAGTGGTCGCCGATTCAACCTGCAACTACGAGGAAATGTAATTTATCAAGTAGATCGTCTATGGAGTCCCAAATCCATGCAGCAAGAGATTTTAATGGAAGGCCATAATTCTGGTTATCAATTGCATCCTGATAGTGCAAAGATGTACCAAGATTAGAATAAATTATTCTGGTGGCCTGGAATGAAGAAAAGTATGGCCAAATTTGTAGCAAAGTGTCATGTTTGTAGTCTAATTAAAGCAAAACATCAAAAGCCTGGAGGACTTCTCCATCCTCTGGCAATTTTGGAATGGAAGTGGCTTGATATTTCTATGGACTTCGTTATGGGTTTGCCTACATCAAGGTATGTTGCTGATTCAATTTGGGTTATTATCGATTGACTAATCAAATTGGCACATTTCATTCCTATGCGTCAAACCGATTCTGTAGAAAAATTAGCAAAGTTGTACATCAAGGAAGTAGTCAGACTTCATGGAATTCCAAGGTCTATTATATCCGATTGGGATAGTCATTTTATTTCTAAATTTTGGCAGGCAATGCATCAAGACTTGGGGACTACTCTAGCCATGAGAATCACTTTTCACCCTTAGACAGATGGTCAAACTAAAAGAGTCAACTAAATTCTAGAAGATCTTCGTCATCTTAGTATTCTGGATTTAGAGGTTTCTGGGAAGATCATATTCCGTTGGTAGAGTTTGCGTATAATAATAGTTTTCAAGCGAGTATCGGCATGGCTCCGTATGAAGCCTTGTACTGCAGAAGATGCAGTACTCCCTAGCATGGTCTGAAACTAGTAGTGTTCAGTTATATGGCTCATAATTAGTTGAAGAAACTAATAATAAAGTATAGTTAATTCAGTAGCAAATTAAAATAGCTCAGAATCGCCAGAGTAAGTATCATGATGCTCATCATCGTACTCTGGAATTTGATGTTGGATATTTTGCATACCTTAAGGTCAGTCTGATGAAAGGTGTATGTCATTTTGGTGTAGCTGGAAAGCTAAGTCCCCGCTACATCGGACTATTTGAAATTATAGAGAAAATTGGTTCTGCAGCATATAGATTGAAGCTCCATGAATACTTCTCTACAGTCCATAATGTGTTCCACATCTCCTCTTTACAGAGCTTTCTTCATAATCCTTCTCATCTAATTTAGCTTCCTACAGTTTCTCTTCGGCTGAATCTTTCCTATGTGGAGGAGCCCATAAAAATATTAGCTCATGATCAAAAGTAGCTGAGAATTTGCTCTATCCCCATGGTGAAAGTTCAGTGGAGGAATCACTCTCTAAAAGAATTTACTTGGGAGAAAGAGGTTGATATTCAAAGAAAGTATCCTAGACTTTTTGAGAATCCAGGTATCCATTAAATTCTAAATTTGTAATTTTGTTCTTAAAATTCTGCATTATTGTTTTCTCTCTTGAGATAATGTCGAGGATGACATCGTTCTTAAGTGTGGGAGTCTGTAATAACCCTAAGTTATTGCCCTGATTAATTCTCAGCTTAATTGGGCATTAAGCTCTAATTTTATTGCTTTAGAATATTAAGTTAAGCCAATCTTGAAAGTTTGAAGTCAATTGGATTTCTCTAAGTCTAGTTAGCATTTTGATCAGTCTAAATGCTCTAAATAAGACATAAAATATTTTGATCTCAAAATTAAAATCTGAGTTTATTTTTGAATTCCTCACCCCCAAATTAGCTAAGGGTGAAAGTTTAGTAAAATTTGAAAATCATTTAGACCATAATTCAATTTAAATTAAATTGGTCTAATTGCATTTTAGGGCTTCCAACAATTTAATTTTGCAAATGTACCTTTATACTCGATTAAACGGTCAGGATCCGCTGTACGGACCGTGGGCAATCTGCTGCGAAGCCCATATCATGCAACAGCAGAGTCCCGTAGATCTCGACGTTGCGCCTTTTGATCCATTGGTTATGATTTAATTCCATAGGATCGCGGATCCATCTCGTGGATCCTACAGCCCTGATTAGATCAGATTCGGCTGTTAGGATTTAGGCTATCAGGACTGTTCTGCGGTCTTGATTGATCAATCAGATGGCCCACAGTGCACCAGCAATGTGGATCTTTGTCTTCGCCTTACCCGCACCCGATAGAAAAAATTCTGAGGATCCGCGACTGCCTGACCTATCCCCACTCCTTTGGACACCTTAGCATGGTCGTTAAAACCTCACCTCTCCTGGCAAAGCTCCCTAGATCGAGCTCTGAGGCCCAAGCTCCATAATTAGAAATTGGGACACATGGCCTTGTCCGGACCTCACAGGCCAGCTCCAACCTTGCCCAGCTCTTTGGAAGCTTCCCATTTCTCTGCTAAGGTTATAAATAGCCTTAGCATTCCTCCCTTAATGGTTTTGCAGGTCAGCTAGAGTCAACCTTCCCGAGCTTTCCTAGGCATCCCTGGTGTGTGTACCACAAATAGAGGAAATGCTTGGCATTCATGAATCCTAAGTGCATTCGTTTAAAGTTTTGCAGTCCCTGCCTTCCTCTCGGTCGACTGATCCAACTCTCATCATTGAACCAGGTATATCTATTTGCAAATTTCAGCCAATGAGGCTCGAGCTTTCTTCTTTTTGATTCGTAATACTGTGTATTGTCAAACTGAACTTAATGTGATTGTAATTGTGCTATGAGTTAGCCTCGATCAATCAAATTAATCAATTGGGCTAAGTCCTAATAGAGGGACTGGGTTTGAGTAAGGACCCAGCGATCTAGACCACTCCAGACTCAACTGTCTTAGGGGTTCGATCTATCTCACCTCCATGAAGGTGTAGGGATCAAACCCGGAGTGAATTGTATCCTCTGTGGGGAGAATAAACTCTCCATAGTAGCTCCGTAGTGGGAGCTCTCAGGTGAGTAAGGTCCGGCTGATCCAAACCACCTCACTTCGAGCTTCGGGTCTCTACCGGTGCGCCTGACCATGGTGAAGGTGTAGTGATCTTTGGATAGTCATACCAGGCTCTGGGTGCATGGGAATTGGCCAATTTTGGTTTCCCTAATTGGGCATCCGTTGAGATGAGGAATCGGAGATGATGCCACTGTGATGGTCGGGCCAACCCGTGACCCGCGCGGTGCGACCATCCCGGGCCTCTCGGGCCCCGACCGACCTGTGCGGTTTGGTTATCGGGCCAAACCCATTTAATAAATCTGATTAATTGGATTTATTTTTCTTAAGGAAATAATCTAATTAATCAAATTATAGATTAAATTAATTGGAAAGATGCAAACTAAATTAATGTGATAACTATTGATCCACTAGTCCAAACCTTATAATCTTATATATCAAATTGATCATAAAATCATAAGGAATCAGAATATAAAATAAAATTTAACTTTTAATGGCTAGAATTTTAGGATTAGCCTAATTATTATAGAACTTAACTAGGGTTGATTAGCATGCATACTTAGCCAAATAACATGATTTAAGTGACATTGTGTTCCTTATGCCATGTAGAATACATAAGCTAGGTGGTTTAATTTTCTAATTTATGTATTCTTAATTATGCCTTAATCTTGTAATTTCATAATTAGTAAAAATTAGGTTTTCTGATTATCCAAACTTAGTAAACTTAGTCACTGATTGCTCATATGAATAGATATCATATAATAGCCAAGTTTCATGAATTTCTAATGGTTGGATTTGTAATTAGGTGCTAATCCATTTATTTTGAATTAAGGTTTAATTAGCACTAATTACCTTCTATTTTCTATAAATTTTAAATATTATATTTTCATAACAGTACTATGATTATAAAGAGCCTATCATGTAAATCTTAAACATTTAATTTAACTAATTTGATTAAAGTAGCATAATCCCTTAATTAATCTGAAAAAATCTTAAGATCTTGATCAAGTGAATTATACTTAGTTGAAATCTGAGATTTCCACTAATAATATATCAATAATACACTAATTTGACATTTGATTTATAAATCAATAATTAGTCTTAATTAGATAAGGATAAGGGTTAAACCATAACCTATTAGATTAAGATCTGAATCCTTTATCACTTAATCAAATGACTTGATTATAAGAGAATTCTATTAATATTATTTCAATAATGCATTTGATTTGATATTGATCTTTAATCATTGAATTAGAAGTGCTAAGATTAATAATGAAATTATGTGATTGAATCATCTGAATATAAGCTTTAGATCTTTGATTTTCTTTTATATAATACTATTTGTAATAATCCTAGTGTTGTTACCCATCAATTGGTGACCTAATCGACTCTAATCTTTTTCTATTAGTCTTATAATAGTATTAGGAGCCTCCATTTCAATTTTTGTGCGATTTGGAGATCATTTGGCAATTTCTAATATTTCCTGGTTTTCTGATAATTCTGAAAATGCCTAATATAGTTAGACCTTATGATCAAAAATGGAGTCCACCATTGGAGTCACCACACCTAAATTAGCTATGGGTGGTATTTTGGAAGTGTTTGGAAGTCGTCAAATTTTCCCTGAATATTTTAATAATAATTAAATACCTAGAAAATTAAGATAATTAAATTGATCTCCAATTGAAAATCCGATTTCATTTTTGAGTTTCTCACATCTCAATTAGGTAAGGGTGAATTTTTGAGATTTTTTAAAGCACGTTTGGTAAGTTAATTTTGATTAATGAAATGAGTTTAATTAAGTAATTAAATAATGAAATTAATTTATTAATATATTTATTTAATCCCGACGGCTTATTAGTAAAATTGGTGATCTGCCGCAATAGGACGAACACGGGACAGTAGGATTTTTAAATCGAAGCTTCTCTCGACTTCCTTAATCAAAGCCTCGTCCTTACCTTAGCTCTCGACTTCCTTAATCGAAGCTTAGCATTAATTTTGAAACGGGAGCATTTTCTTTACCTACCTGTGAAGTTCCGAAAGGGGAGGCTTAATCTTATGCACTTTTGAACTTTTGCTTCCTTCTTGAAGAAAATGTTCAGGTACTACTCCCTTCATCTTAATCTAATCCTGTTCGCATGCTGTAATGTCTTTGAATTTATTTTTTTTGTACTCTTTAAGTTAAATTGATTTCATTTAAATCTCAATCAGTAAGAGGTAGTAGACTGCCATCAGCCATTCATTATCTTCTACTTCTCTTGCAGTACAAATCTTATCATTGCATATGCTTTTTCTGCTTGACAATATAACTTATATTGATTACCAGTGATTCCAGCTGATGGATTCTATTTTTTTCTTAAGGATTCTTTATCGATAATAAAGATCCTTCTGTTGTAAGCTTAATTATCATATGTGTTAATTTCTCTTAAGCACTCTATGTAGGAACCGCTATTTTATTGTTTTAAGAACAACTTCTTACTTAAGATTCAAATTAATTTGGTCAAACTCAATCTTTTTTTGATCTAACCCCATTTTTTTTCTTAGTACTCTGTAATACTCAATAAACATAAGCCTAGGGCATCATTATAACTTACCTTAGGATTGATCTTAGGCGAGATATTGGTGGTTTTATTCTAGGCCATAGGATATTCTTTCACAAGGAGGGCTTAACGCGCGGTGTGAGTTCCTATCACATTACTGCAGGCTAGCCCTAACTTCTCTAAGGCGCAGAACTCATTCGGGGAAGAAGACGGTTTACGTTTGTGCTTTCGAACCGGCCGGTCCACTGCATCAGAACTGTGCCATTTGGAAGTTGATGTGGCATCCTTAGGGATAACGACGCTGAACAAAATCATTAAATGAAATAATTAAAACCAATAAAACATATTAAATAAAATTTAGAATTAATTAATAAGAATTTTATTTCATTCATAAATTCAAAAGTATTTATTAAATATAAATGATATTATATATCATTTTGATCACAAAAACATGTAGATCATTAATACATCATTGAATTTCTATTTTGGGAAATGTTTTAATTAGTCAATATTTAAGATTAATTAATTAATTACAAATTAATTTTATCATTTCATGTGACCTAATTTGATCTTTAATGTCCAAATTAAATGATCAAATAGTTCATTTCACTCAAAAAAATGTGAGGAACATTAATATGAAATCAAATTTAACATTTGAACCTTAATTTTCATAATCACTTCTTAACCCAAATTAGGAGTCCCGAAAACTCCAAATTTCAAATATTGTCCAAAATTGACCTACTTAGTGTCATTTTTCTCCTTATGATATAAAGATTTCAAATATATGTATATTATTTCCATTGGACAACAAATTGTGATTTTAGGGTTTTGACTCTTAATTACTATTATTGCGATGAATCCTAATTTTTTAGATAACATGTTTTAGGTTTTATAAAACCCTAGGATAGCTAACATGTCACATTTATTATTCCCCATGTCAAATTAGATTACTTTTAATTGAACTTAGTTCTCATATTCTAGTTGTGTAAATCAATTGCAATTTTGCTTATTCATCTTTCAACCCTAAGGTAAAAACCCTAGGATTGATTTATAATATGAATTATAGTTGATCCCTAGATCTATTAATTACATCCATTAAGAGTAGCTAGCCTTAATGTCTTTGTAATTGTAGATTATTGAATCAACTGGGACTAGCCTTTAAGGACTATATTAGAGGCTAGTATATTCATCCTAAATCTTAAGAACTTCTTTTGAATCCTTTAAGAGTTAGTAATAGGAATCCTAATTCACTTAAGGTAGTTTAGGAATCCTATTGATTTTCCTTAAGCATTAACTATTAGAATACTTAGAACTATAGTTCTTAAATCCCATCATTTATTTACTTTAAACCTTTCATTATATTATAACCTAGCTAGATTAGTACTTGATTTGATAGAATCTTCAAACTACAACCTAGCTAGATTAGTACTTGATTTAATAGAATCTTCAAACTACAACCTAGCTAGTGAACTTTAGTAGATTAAACTTTAACTTTCAGTTCCTTAAGTTTGATAATTTCTTAATCTCAATCTTTCCTACTAGTCACCTAAGCCTTGATTTAATTATCATAATTAAATCTTATAGCTTAGGACTATGATTGAACTATTTTCTATTTGTATTGATTATACTTATAGATTATTTTATCATATCATAATAAACAAAATGTAACTATTATTTTCAAAACCCCAATTACTACTATTATTTTCATTTGACTTGAGATCAATATCTCAAAGTTAATTGAAAGTTCAATTAGCTCCAATCATTAAGTAAATCACTAAAATTAGATAACTTTGGATATCACTTAATTGCAATTATTGATTTTTTCTTGAATACTTACTTAACTTTGAGCCTTATTCATTTAAATCATTCATATAAGACATTGTGCATGAAAAAAACTTTTACATTAAAAAAAATAGGGGTTTATATTGTTGGATCAGCCAAGGGTGGGCTAAAAAAGAGTAATAAGGAGACCTCACATTCTCAGAGGGTGAATGTGAGTGTTACCTGTTTTAACACCGCTTTCCTTTACTTGTTAAACAGACGTGTTTAACTCCTCACCTCATTCTATATTTGCCCGCAAAATGAGTACTTTTTAAAATAACTTTAATTAATTAACATATGAGATCTTCTTCAATCTTATGGATTGTTAAGACTAATCATAGCTTTTAGCTATGTTACCTTCCATAGTTCTAGACTATTGACAGACCTTGAATACGTGTCTGCGCTTTCACGCAACTGTACATGGTTTGAAGTAATAAGTGGAAAGTTTGAGTTTCTAGGATTTATTGAACCACAGAGAATTGGATGTTTTGTTACTAAGGTGTATCTATTATCACTAATGTTTAAGATATCGATATTTTGTTTAAGTTGGTTCCAGAACAAGCACGATAATCATTTAGTAGAAAATAAGTCAAATAAAAGGAATAGGATAATTGGGTTTCTCCCACATGAAATGATAGATAACTTATATATGATGATTCCTCAAGTATTTATCTTTTATTTTCTTTGATCTTAATCAAGTGCACATTATCTTTCCTTGAGTTTTATCTTGAAGAATCACAAGTTCAAATCTTGTGCACGAAAAGAACGCACAGTCAGTTCTATTTCAGCACAAAGTTCCTTATAAGATTTTAGGTTTATAGATTTTACCTAATCTCTTGATCATGGAGATGAGGGTTATTAATTTTTAAGATCTTATAAGCATTGATTCCACTAAGAGCGTCATGTGCATCACACATAGTTGAGATGAGTGATTGATTTTATTGGGCTCAATGACTATGTCACCTCATTCATGAGCACACAACTATTCCATTCCCTCCCTCAATTATATTGAGCAACTGAGTTCAATTAGTGGGTCTTAGCATCACATGCATCAACTCTTTAGTTGAGCTTGGATCAAGGTGCACTAAGCTCAAGAACTTTCTCACATAGTTCAAAGCTCTCATGCACTCATAAATCTATCATCAAACTAAGGTGAGCTATGGAGCATAAGACAAATTAGTTCTTGAGTTAAGAAGTCTTTTCCTTTGGTCCATATTCAAGTCCACATTAGTCTTATACATTTCTTTAGCAAGTCATTAAGTTCACAATTTCTATTACTACTTGAGGAAAACTTTATACATTTTATAATAACTATCAAAACATGTGGGATTGCCCCAACTCTCCCCAAGGGAGGTTTAGTTCTCCATTACAAAAGAGATGAAAAAGAACACATACATGGATAAAGGCCCTTTCATGATCCACTAAGAAAAGAAATTACAAAATAAGAGTTTAGAAAATATTAAGAACGTTCCTTGGGAAGTTCTTCGGACTCTTCTTCTCCTTTCTTGAAGTGCTTTTCTTAGGTCCCTAGTGTTTTCTTTCCCCTCTTTCTCCTTAGCAAGTTGAGCTCCTTCACCTTTGAGGAGTTCTTCTTCTCTTCTATGCAGCCCCTTTTTTACTTAGGTTGAAGTGAGATAAGTTTGAAACCCTCCACTAGTCAAGAGGGGTGGTATCTTTATTTCTATGATCAAAACTAGCAAATGCCTTTAAAAAATCTGGAGTAATGATGGCAAATTCCAATTGATGAGTGAGGTGACCAATATTTTCCATTATTTTATCCTTCTCATCACATCAAAGAGATTACTTTCCACTTAAAAATGGAGTTGCAACAGGAGGAATGATGGCTGGAGATAAGAGGCTGGTTGGGTATCTTATCCCAGCCACAATTAATGCTTTTGCCAAAAAAATTTGCGGCAGGCCGCTGCAGCGCTCTATCGCGGTCGATTTTGCAAAAAGGCTCGCTGCGACGCACCGGGGCGGTCAGGTTTGATAAGTAAAGGGTCGCTACAGCACACCGTAGCATGCTGTAGCACGCGGTCGCGCCAGCAATTTTGCAAATTTGCTCGCTGCAGCGCGCTGTAGTACCCACGATTACAAACTGTCCCGCTGCAGTGCGCAATCGCGCCCGCATTTCACAAAGTATCCCACTGCAACTTGTGATCGCGCCCGTGTTTCACAAAGTGTCCCGCTGCAGCGTGCGATCGCGCCCCCATTTGGCAAATTTGCTCGCTGCAGCGCGCTATCGCACCCGTGTTTAGCAAAGGGGCCCGCTGCAGTGCGCGATCGTGCCCCTAATTCGCAAAATGGCCCGCTACAGCAGTTTTCCTTTATAAAAATTTGGAGAATTGCCCAAATTGCTTAGAATTCTTTGGATATGTATTTTTCCTGAAAAGATAGACAAAATTAGATTAAGGAGCAGTTTTATTATGAGAAATAAATGAAATTTTTCTTTATTTGAGATATAATTTATGGATTCTTCACACCCCCACACTTAAATTTTTGCTCGTCCTCGAGTAAGCTCAAAATTCTATTTTTCTATTTTTTTAAGTATGACAGTCAACAAAAGATATCAATTAGATTTTGATGAGTAATTCAAGGTATGTGCTTAATTGAAATGAACAAAATCATTTGGCATTAAATTTTCTAATTTTTTTTATATGAAGCAAGGTTAAAAAGTTAATCTCCAAGTATTTGTTTTCAGGCTTGACGTTAGGTAATCAGGAAAGTTCCTTGGAAAACTTAGACTAGAGAGGTAGGGAAATACTCAAGAGTTTTGTGCCATATGTGCTCCTTATGAATCACAAAGATGAAAAGATATAAAGGAGAGAAATTTTTCATTATCCTTTTCATTTCATTCATTTGGGAGAGATATTTTTTATCATCCCTATTTTTATATTTTTCTCTTTTCATTCTTAGGCAGAGATACTTTTTTTCATCCCCAATTCACATCTTTATGATCATGAAGTCCTACAGGAGCCTAGCACACTTTTTTAGAATACTCACCATAATCTCTAGTCATTAGTCTAATGCCTTCCCCCACACTTAGTTCTTAGTATTGGTTAAATTTTTTGAGATTAGATTACCCTTAATTCATTCCTTAATTAAAAGTTTTAATGATGTTCATGTATTTGATCACTTTTTATTAAGCACCCTTGATTTCACATCATTTCTTTATTGGTATCTTTGTGACTTGCAATTCTTGAAAAACTCAGAAATATTTGTCATTTTTAAATGCTAGAAAGATTTAAAAATATTAGAATTCATAAATTAAGTTCTCAAAACACACCAAAAGAAGAGTACAAAAAAAAAACAAAACAAATAAAGCAAAAAGAAAAAACACAACATTTATTTTCGGGTTGCCTCCCAATAAGCGCTTGTTTTAATGTCTCAGCCTGACACGAGGAAGATCTTTTATGTGATACCTTCATCCGGGAAGTCCTGAAGTGTCCATCCTTTCTTTTCTTGTAAAATTCCTTCCTCCAAGTATAACTTCAGATGATTTCCATTTACCTTAAAAGTGCCATCATTGGAAGTGACTTCAACCGCTCCATGAGGGAAAACCTTTGTGATAGTGAATGGGCCTGTCCATCTTGACTTCAGTTTTCCTAGAAATAATCTTAGTCTTGAGTTAAGAAGTAGTAATTTCCTTCCAGGTTATAAATGTCTTGGCTTGATCAGCTTGTCATGCCATTTTTTAGTTTTCTTTTTATACAATTTTGCACTCTCATAGGCATTTAATCTGAATTCATCAAGCTTATTTAATTGCAGCATTCTTTGTGCACCTGGTTTTTGGGAGTCAAAGTTTAATTTTTTAATTACCCAAAAGGCACGGTGCTCCAACTCTATTGGAAGATGACATGATTTACTGTAAATGAGCTTATAAGAAGACATTCCTAAAGATGTCTTAAAGGCAGTTCTATATTCCCACAGGGCATTCTGGAGCTTTGAAGTCCAATCCTTTCTATTTTGGTTCATAGTTCTTCCCTAAATTTTGCTTAAGCTCCTTGTTTAAGACTTCAACTTGCCCGCTAGTTTGATGGTGATAAGGAGTACCCATCTTATGTCTCACCCCATAACTTTTTATGATACTCTCCAACTGCCTATTACAGAAGTGTTTTCCCCCATCACTTATTAGAAATCTGAGTGTCCCAAATCTAGCGAGCATGTGCTCTTTGAGAAATTTAATAATAGTTTTAGCATCTTTGTTCACACATGCTAACACCTCAACCTATTTGGAAACATATTCCACTGCTACAAGAATGTATGTATTAGTCTGGGATAAGGAAAATGGCCCCATGAAGTTAATTCCCCATACATCAAATAACTCTACTTCAAAAATTCCATTCAGAGGGAGCTCATCCATTTTACTTAAATTTTCAGTTCTTTGGCACTTATCACAACTTTTGACAAAGTCAGCAGCATTTTTGAACAAGTGGGGCCAAAAGAATCTAGATTGAAGTACCTTTGCAACCGTTCGCTCAATCCCATGGTGCCCTCCGTACAGGGATGTGTGACAATGATAAAGAATATTTTTAATTTTGGAGTCACGTACACATCTCCTTAGGAGTTGATCATTGCAACACTTGTATAAAAATGGATCATACCAAAAGTAATTTTTAATGTCAATAAAGAATTTTTTTCTTTGTTGGTAGCTCATATCTTTTGGTATGACTCCTCCTGCAAGATAAATTGCAACATCAGCAAACTAAGGAGAATGATTTGAAGCAATAGCATAGAGCTTTTCGTCGAGGAAAGATTCACTGATTTCAGTCAACTTATCATTATCGAGGTGAGTCAATCTAGATAAATGATCTGCAAGCACATTCTCACTTCCCTTCTTATCCCGAATTTCAAGATCAAATTCTTACAAGAGCAACACCCATCATATCAAGCGAGGTTTTACTTCTTTCTTCTGAAGGAGATACTTAATAGATGTATGATCAGAATAAATAATAGTCTTAAACTCGATGAGATATGACCTAAATTTAGTGAAGGCAAAGATGGCAGCTAGGAGTTCCTTTTCTGTGATAGTATAATTTTCTTGAGCATCATCAAGGAGCTTACTAGCATAGTAAATTGAATAAAAGGTTCCTTCCCTTTGCTGCCCAAGGACAGCACCAACTGCAAGGTCACTTGCATCACACATAATTTCAAAAGGTGAATCCCAATTTGGAGTAGAAATTATTGGAGCAGAGATTAAAGCAGTTTTTATGGCATTGAAACCTTTTAAATAATTTTCATCAAAATTGAACTCGACATCCTTCCCTAGTAATCTACAGAGTAGCAAACTTATGTTGGATAAGTCCTTGATAAATCTTCTATAAAAACTTACGTGCCCAAGGAAGCTTCTAATTCCTTTTACATTGATGGGAGGGGGAAGTTTTTCAATTACCTCAACCTTTAACTTATCAACTTCTATCCCTCGCCTCAAAATTAAATGACCAAGGACAATCCCTTCTTCCATCATGAAATGACATTTTTCCCAATTTAAGGTTAAATTTGATTCTTCAAATCTTTTTAAAACCTTTCCTAGATTGATCAAACAACGATTGAAAGAGCTCCCGACAACAAAAAAGTCATCCATGAAGATTTCCAAAAACTCCCCAATCATGTCTGAAAAAATAGCGTTGAAAGGTGGCTGGAGCATTACATAATCTAAAGGGCATTCTTCTAAAGGCAAATGTTTCAAAGGGGCAAGTGAAAGTAATTTTCTCTTAGTCTTCAGGTGATATGAGGATTTGATTATATCCTGAATACCCATCAAGAAAATAAAAATAGGGATTCCCTACCAATCTATCAAGCATTTGGTCAATAAAAGGAAGAGGGTAGTGGTCCTTACGGGTGGCTTTATTTAATCTCCAATAATCAATACACACTCTCCATCTGGTCAAAATTATAGTGGGGATCAGTTGGTTGTTGTCATTGAGAACAACTGTCATCCCACTCTTTTTGGGAACCACATGTATATGACTAACCCAAGGGCTATTAGAAATGCGAAAAATGATTCCAACATATAGGAGTTTAATGATTTCCTTGTGAACTACTTCTTTTATGTTGGGGTTTAGTCACCATTTGGGCTCAATTGAAGGGTTGGAGTTATCCTCCAAAAGGATTCGATGCATACAAAGAGTTGGACTAACCCCCTTCAGGTCAGCTATACTCTAACCAATTGCTCTCTTGTGATTTTTTAAAACCTTACATAGAAGACTCTCTTGATGCTGAGTTAACAAGGAGGAGATAATTACAGGAAGAGATTCTTTTTCCCCTAGATAAATGTATTTTAAATGTGAGGAGAGAGGTTTTAATTCTAATTCTGGAGGGCAAATTATAGAAGGCTGAATTATATTCCTTTCCTTAATCAATTCCTTAATCACTTCCGTGTCTGTGGGATCCTCATCTTCCTCACTTGCTAATAATCCCTCTTCGTCCACATCACCCATTAACCATGCTTCTTCTATTGAATTGATTTTCCAACAATTCTCATTGGGTGTAGATTGGTGTCTTATAGAATCATTCACATGAAATTTAATTTCCTCATCCCCATGTCGCAACCTCAATTCCCCTTATCTACATCAATCAAAGTTCTTCTGGTGGCCAAGAAAGGTCTGCCTAGAATAATAGGAATTTCTTAATTTTCATCTCCCATATCTAAGATTATGAAATCTGTAGGGAAGAAGAACTTGTCAACCTTCACAAGCACATTTTCCACAATTCCTAAAGGGGATTTGACTGATCTATCAGCGAATTGGAGGAGAATAGAGATGGGTTTTAAGTGATCAATTTCAAACTTCTTGAATATGTAAAATAGCATTAAATTTATGGACGCACCTAGATCACAAAAAGCTTTTTGGAAAGATTGGTTTCCAATAGTGCAAGGGATAGTGAAACTTCCCGGATCTTTCTTTTCGATGAGAATCTTCCAATGAATGATTGCACTACACTCTTCTGTTAATGCCACAGTTTTCTTTTCATCAATTTATCTTTTCTTGGAGAGGATATCTTTCATAAACTTGGCATAATTAGGCATTTGTTCAAGAGCTTCTGTGAAAGGGATATTTATATGAAGAGTTTTAAATATTTCTAAGAATTTGTGGTATTGGACATCAAGTTTTTCCCTAGCCATACGCTGAGGATATGGTATATGAGGAATTTCCTTAAGTTGATCTCTCGATTCTTCCTTTTCTAAATCCCTTACATCATTCCTCTCTTTTCTGATCATTTCTTCTTCCTCCCCCTTTTCCTCTCTAGCTATTTCTATGTTTTCATGATTTTCCTTTCTCACAACCAGTCTGGCTTAGGGTTATTGCGTTCGCTGACTCCTCTTCATACTCACCAATGACTCCCACTACTGAAGGTTGTTGTAACTATTTCATGATTTCCTTTAGCTTTTATTCTATTATTTTTACTGACTCTTCTTAAAAGAGTGTGTTCATGCCTGTTTAAGGTGGCATCAATTTTATTCATGAATTCGATTGTGGAGGTTCTAAATTTGATAAGCGAGTTTTCCAATCTCTCTCTATTCCATCCATGATTCATAATTACATTGATATTTCTTAACTCACCAACTTCCTCCTGACAAGAATTTACATACCCACATTTTAGCTTTTTAGTGAGTTGAGAGATTTGGTTTTGGAGCTCAAGGATTTTTTGTGAATTTTCAAGTGAGTTACATTCATTTTTATTATGGTGATCATTCCTATGGAGAGGCCATTGGTAGGTATTGTTTGCCATTTCTTCCAAGAGGTCATAAGACTCATCTTGGGTTTTACTACTAATAGAACCGCCAGTGGCTGCATCAATGAGTGTCCTTGTAGGAGTGTTCAAACCATTGTAAAATATTTGAACTTGCATCTACAAGGGAACCCCATGATGTAGGCAACGCCTTAGGCATTCCTTAAATCAGTCCCATCCGTCATAAAGTGTCTCACCTTCCAACTGAGTAAACTTGGTTATCTCAATTTTCAATCGAGCAGTTTTTGCTGGAGGGAAATATTTGGCTAAGAATTTCTTAGCCAAATCGTCCCATGTCTGGATCAAATCACTTGGAAGAGAGCTGAGCCAACTCTTGGCTCTATCTTGTAAAGAATATGGAAAAAGCCTTAATTTAACCGCATCTTCAAAGGCACCGTTAAATCTAATATTTCAAGGAAAGTTGAAATATGTGAATTTGAATCTTCAGTGGCTAATCCCCCAAACTAGTTATTCTGAACCATACTCAAAGTGGAAGGTTTGATCTCAAACTTATTGGCTTCTATATTAGGCCTTACAATTGCATGGGGGATTCCCCTAATAGTGGGAAGTGCGTAATCTCTTAGTGCTCTCCCCCTAGGCACTCCTAATGGCTCTCCTAATAGCTCTCCAAGATTTTCATTATTATTCTCCATGATGGCTTCTTGGCTTAACAAAATGGTTTATTCACTCCTAGCCTGCAAGTAAGTTCTCTAAATTTTGGGGTCGAAAAGCTCATCCGTGCAAACTCTTCTACTCATACATAACAACAATTAGGCTATCAAGAAAAAATATAGCAATAAGTTCAAAGATTCATTAATAAGAAAAGAAAGTAGAAAAGCATATTGTTAGTACCTATAACAAAAATCAAAAATTAAAAGTATATGCAGAAAAATAATTAAATCACTAGTTACTTATAGATTATCCTTCATACGAAACAATTTCGTATTCCCCGGCAACGGTCCTAAAAACTTGATAGACCTTGAATACGCATTTGCGCTTTCACACAAGTGTGCGTGGTCTGAAGTAATAAGTGGAAAGTTTGAGTTTCTGGGATTTATCGAAACACAGAGAATTGGATGTTTTATTACTAAGGTGTATCTATTATCACTAATATTTAAGCTATCGATGTTTTATTTAAGTTGGTTCCAGAATAAGCATGACAATCACTTAGTATAAAATAAGCCAAACAAAAGGAAGAGGAGAATTGGGTTTCTCCCACATGACATGATAGATAACTTATATATGATGATGCCTCAAGCATTTATCTTTCATTTTCTTTGATCTTAATCAAGTGCACATTGTCTTTCCTTGAGTTTTATCTTGAAGAATTACAAGTTCAAATCTTGTGCATGAAATGAATATACAGTCAGTTCTATTTTAGCACAAAGATCCTTATAAGATTTTAGATTTATAGATTTTACCTCATCTCTTGATCATGGAGATGAGGGTTGTTAATTTTAAAGATCTTATAAGCATTGATTCCACTAAGACCATCACGCGCATCACACATAGTTGAGATGATGGATTGATTTCATTGGGCTCAATGACTATGTCACCCCGTTCATGAGCACACAGCTATTCCATTCCCTCCCTCAATTATGTTGAGCAACTGAGCTCAATTAGTGGGTCTTAGCATCACACGCATCAACTCTTTAGTTGAGCTTGGATCAAGGTGCACTAAGCTCAAGAACTTTCTCACAATGTTCTAAGCTCTCATGCACTCATAAATCTAGCATCAAACCAAGGTGAGCTTTGGAGCATAAGATAATTTAGTTCTTGAGTTAAAAAGTCTTTTTCCTTTGGTCCACATTCAAGTCCACATTAAACTTATACATTTCTTTAGCAAGTCATTAAGTTCACAATTTCTATTACTGCCTGAGGAAAACTTCATACATTTTATAGTAACTATCAAAATATGTGGGATTGCCCCAACCCTCCCCAAGGGAGGTTTAACTCTCCATTACAAAAGAGATGAAAAAGAACACATATATGGATAAAGACCCTTTCATGATCAACTAAAAAAAGAAATTACAAAACAAGAGTTTAGAAAATACTAGGAATGTTCCTTGGGAAGTTCTTCGGACTCTTCTTCTCCTTGCTTGAAGTGCTTCTCTTAGGTCCCTAGTGCTGCCTTTCCCCTCTTTCTCCTTAGCAAGTTGAGCTCCTCCACCCTTGGGGAGGTCTTCTTCTCTTCTATGCAACCCCTTTTTTACTTAGGTTGAAGTGAGCCAAGTTTGGAACCCTCCTCTAGTCAAGAGGGGTGGTATTTATAGATGAGGGGTTGCATCTTCATTTCCATGATCAAAACCAACAAATGCCTTTAAAAAATCTGGAGTAATGATGGCAAATTCCAATTGATGGGTGAGGTGACCAATATTTTCCTTTGTTTTATCCTTCTCATCACATCAAAGAGATTACTTTCCACTTAAAAATAAAGTTGCAGCAAGAGGAATGATGGTTGGAGACAAGAGGCTGGTTGGGTGTCTTGTCCCAGCCGCAATTAATGCTTTTGCCTGAAAAAATTGCGGCGGGCCACTGCAGCGTGCTATCGCGGTCGATTTTGCAAAAATGCCCGCTGCGGAGCGCTAGGGCGGTCAGGTTTGATATGTAAAGGGTCGCTTCAGCACGCCGTAGTGCGCGGTCGCGCCAGCAGTTTTGCAAATTTCTCGCTACAGCGCGCTGTAGCGCCCGCGATTGCAAACTGTCCTGCTGAAGCACGAGATCGCGCCCGCATTTCGCAAAGTGTCCTACTGCAGCGTGCGATCGCGCCCGTGTTTCACAAAGTATCCCACTGTAGCGCACAATCACACCCGTGTTTCGTAAACTTGCCTGCTGCAATGCGCTATCACGCTCGCATTTTGCAAAGTGGCCCGCTGTAATGCGCGATCGCGCCCGTAATTCACAAAATGGCCCGCTGCAGTGCACTGTAGTGCGTTGCAACGCGCAGCAGTGATTTTCCTTTATACAAATTTGGAGAATTCCCAAAATTGCTCGAAATTCCTTGGATAGGTACTTTTTCCTGAAAAGATAGACAAAATTGGATTAAGGAGCAGTTTTATTATGAGAAATGAATGAAATTTTTCTTTATTTTGAGATATAATTTATGGATTCATCAACTATCTGAATCTTAGACTAATAGTTTAAGGTCTTCCTTTAATTTTCATACTATGAATTTTCTATGTTTTAGTACTGTATTTTACTTGTTTACAGTCTACTTCGATTACAGTGAATGTTGTTAAAATTACATTTAAATGCATCACAGTCTCTTTTTCTTACCTGGCATAAGCTCGTTTGAACATATACATCATTTACTTCATTTACTTTCATATGCGCATTAGTTTCTATCTAGCCTATTTATGGTGCTTTTACCATTATTTTATTTACAAGTTAGGATGTATATTTTTGTGAGTATTCTAACTCACTTTGCCTTTTCCTTACTTACTTTTTCCACACATGTATGCTTATCTTTTTGCACCCATGCTTGTGCTTATGTTGAAATTAGTAGTGATATCCAATTGAACAATAAAATGCTTAGCCCAATCTTAAAATGTACTTAGACTATTTCCTCTAATCATATTTTTTATTTCTTGGCTTTGCCCTATCACATTTAAATGCTAAAATGTGACAAATCAGGTGCATTTGGAGGCTAATAAAGCTGGACCAAGTGCTAAAAGCTAGCTGTTTCTGCTTATAATATAATAAAATATATAACTTATAAATTTTTGCAAGTGAGCTTTTAGTTTCTTACTTTTATTTAAGTTTACTATTGGTTTGTAATAATTATGCCATTTACTTTACTTTCACTATACTTGTGTTAGAGCTTAGCTCTTTATTTAAATGCTTAGAATGTGATTGATGGATGAATGTATCTAAGTGAATGTTAACTAAATCATTAGTTGCATATTTACCTTGTATGTTAATTGGAATTAGTTGTATATTATATTTCATATAGAATTGGAAAATAGTTACATATGTTTAAGTTGAGAATCTCTTCTTATCCTTAGTATGTATTAAGTGTAATGTGAATTGCATACTTTAGGGTA
Source organism: Gastrodia elata (assembly GCA_016760335.1). NCBI lineage: Eukaryota > Viridiplantae > Streptophyta > Magnoliopsida > Asparagales > Orchidaceae > Gastrodia > Gastrodia elata. The sequence goes on along the minus strand of CM028678.1, from coordinate 31,003,582 downwards.
GATAATTATTATATATGTATTTTCTCTCTTTAAGCTTTTAGAATTAGATATGATCAATCCCATGTAACGGATTAATTTTATTTTAGAATTGAAAATAAGTAATCCAATGTAACGATTGACTTTATATTAGAATTATAAATGAGCAAATCCTATATAATGGATTGGCTCTATATTAGAACTGGAACTAAATAATCTTATATAATTGATTGATTTCATGTTAGTTCTAGGTTATTTTTCTTTCAATTATATCTTCCATTGGAATGGAAGACTTTTATGTCTACATTGCAGGTGTTTCTTTAGCTAAATACAGCAGAAACTCTACTGAAATTTTTAAGAATTTAATGACTTAGATAATTTTGGAATAATTATAGACTCATGATTCACGTGTAAAATATTTAGAATCTTTATATTTAAAATTACAAGTACTCACATCAATTGCTTTTAAATTATATTCTACTCACATGTCCTTATATGTAATATATTTTTATATGTACTTCATATAACATATCTTCATGAAATTTCCCTTCCATCTTAACTTAAGACCCTCTTCTAAATCCTTAAACACAGTATCTAATGATTTGGATTAGTTTCCTTCTAATCTAGTATTATATATTGTTGTGACGTATCAATGTTGAGTTTAGTGATTCTCAATATTGGGGTCGTCACAGTTGGTATCAGAGCCAAGTTGAGAACTTTAAGTTAAGACAAACACATTCATTCATCCAAAAGCAAACAACACAGTATAGTAAAAATAAGTGAATGACATCTTAGGATAGTAAATGCATTTCCAATTAAATAAGTGATCTAAATTTCTAACTAAAACCTTAATTAAACTTTCAGATGGCAGACTCTAGTACTGAACTAAAACTTTATACCAAATTATTCTTCCAGTATTTGGAGTACGATTATTTGTATAGTTTGACATTTGGTTGTGTTTACTTGGGAGTATCTGATGCGGGAGGTGACATTATGAACAAAATTTTGAGGTTTTGTGTGTTTCGAGGCAATTGTCTCCCTCAGTTAGCTAGGGAATGGCTCTCCCATGTTACTACGGTATTTAAGGCCATAAAATGCCCCGATCACTCACGCCTCCAAATTTTGGATGAATATTTTTGTGACTATGCCATGGATTGGTGGAGTCGTGCTTTTGAAGTACTCATTCGTGGATGTAGACGTCTTCATCGTGCTCCCATTTATAAAGACTTTGAAAATATATTTTAGGTAAAATTATGTAACTAGTAGTACTAGTTTTTCTCTTACTTTAGCTTCTTCTTCTTTAGTATCTTTGTAAATAGTTTCTACTTTACTTGTGTTTCTTTCCTTTTCCTCCAAAATTGTAATCTCTTAAAAGTTTCAAATTTTAATGAGAATTTTCTTTTCCAACCTTCTTTAATTTTTGAATTATGTTTTCTTTCCCTTTCTTAGAATGGATCCAATTCCAATACTCCTGTTGAACCTATAGTGTAGGAACCTGCTTCCACTATAACTTCCCACACTGACCAAATGCAGAATTTGCTAAATCTAATGAAGGTTAGGATAGAATCACAGACTCATGCAGCTAAAAGGATAGCTTCATCCTGTAACCCGTCCCAACCTTTTCCTGCTCCATCCCAAATTTGCCCAACTCCTCCTCAGGCCTCTTCTCCTATTATTCCTGGACTTCCTTTGGCTCCACAACCATCTTCTAGTCTAGTGGTGGATGCCTATCTTTTAACTTTTCTTCATCTAAATCCTCCAACCATCAATGGTTCTGTTTCCCATTTTGAAGCCATTGACTAGCTAAAGGCCATCAAAAAGACCTTAGTTAGCATAGAGTGTACGGAGAGTGAATGCCTCCGTCTTGTGACCTGTCTATTCCACGGTGAAGCAGAATATTGGTGGGATAGTGAGTTGAAGGCTCGCTTCTAAGAAGTTCAGATGGAAGACATCCCTTGGGATGAATTCGAGCAAGTGTTCCATGAGGAATTCATTCCTCCTTCTGCCCAAACCATAATTGAAAATGACTTCATACAACTCATGTAAGGAAGCCATTCTGTCCATGACTATGAGATGGAGTTCCATAAACTCTCTCGCTTTGCTCCAAACCTAGTCCATTCTGAAGTGGCTAGGTGCACTAGATTTCTTTCCTATCTTAAAGATTCTGTTAAAAGTCATTTGACATCTCAACATCATGATAATTTTCCCAAGCTTTTGGAAGGTGCTCATATGGTTGAGTACTATTAAACCCAAATGGAATTGAGGAAGCACTCCCATCCCCATCCTTCCAAATTTGCACCCTTCAAAAGGAATCATTCCCATGGTCCTAAAGTCTTTCAGCTTACTTCTGGCCAATATCTTAATTAAAATCAAAATCCTAACCAGAACCCCTAGCAAAATTAGCAAGGAAGACTTGAAGTAATATGTAACAGACCCCATCCTTATGGGAAGTGCTACCACACCGATGGTAGATGTTACATTTGTCGCAGAACCAATCATCGTCATTGGGACTGTCGTGCTAATTGGATCGTGGAGAAGATAAGGATCAATCGCTAAGCTTCTGTGCAGAATCCAATTCCTATCCATTCTCAAGCACCAGCACTTGCCTTAATAACTCCTCCTGCTGGTGAAAGTGCTCAGCACCAAAAGGGTGTACCTTTATCTTCCTCCAAGCAAGGTCGCTAGAGTAGAAAGGATAAGGGCAAGTCTGTTGCTCAACCTCCTGCAGTACCACGGGTCTACGCTTTGTCTTTTTCAGCTACCCCTAATGATAACAACATTGTTACTGGTACGTTCTAAGTTTAAATTCCTATTTTTTGTCTTTCATTTTCTTCCGCATTTTATTTTTAGCATTTTCCTGCTTTAATTTTCATTAGTTGTAATTAGAGTTTATCTTCCCTACTATATGAACTCTAATTATTAAGAACCAATTTTGTGGCACTCTCTTTGATACTGGTGCGAGTCACTCTTTCATGTCAGTGAGTTGTGCCTCTTCCTTAAGTCTTTAACATTTTAGCTTAGGTAGTCCCTTAGTAGTTCAAATGCTATTTGGTGCTGAAATGTGTACTAATGAGTTCTGTTTAGTAGACATCCCAATCCGTAACCAATTTTTCCAATCCAAACTTATTGTTATATCTAATTTTAGGAATGGATTGGTTAAGTAAGTTTAAAACTGTAATAGATTACTTTTGTAAGTGAGTTTCACTTAAGGTTGGAAAGAAACTTAAAGCGTTTGTAGAAAAACTTGGCTTGACTACATCCTTAATCAATGCAATTGAAGCCAAGCGCCTCATTAGTAAGGGTTGCTATGCAATCTTAGTAACTTTAATTGGTGAAGAGAAGTAAGTAAGTAGTCCAGAAGAGATTATCATTATTAGAGAGTTCCTGAATGTATTCCCTGAGGACTTGCCTGAACTACCTCCTTTGCGTGAGGTAGGGTTTTCTATAAAACTTATCCCTGGAACTCAACCAAAATCTAAGGCTCTGTATAGAATGGCTCCAAAAGAACTGCAAGAGCTTAGAGAGCAGTTGCAAGAGTTGTTAGAGAAAGGATTCGTTCGCCCTAGCATGTCACCTTGGGGAGCTCCTATCCTATTCTTAAAGAAGAAGGATGGTTTAATGCGGATGTGTATAGACTACTGTGGGCTTAATAAAGTGACTATAAAGAATAAGTATCCTCTCCCTAGGATCAATGATTTGTTTGATCAACTCGCTGGAGCGAAGATCTTCTCCAAGACTGACTTAAGATCAGGTTATTACTAGATTAGAGTCAATGATGAAGATGTTTCCAAGATTGCATTCAGGACCTGTTATGAGCATTTTGAGTTTCTAGTCATGTCTTTTGGACTGACAAATGCTCCTTTTATCTTCATGGACCTGATGCAGCATATCCTTAAGCCGTATCTCGACGAGTTTGTCATCGTTTGATCGATGACATCCTAATCTACTTGAAGTCAGTTGTTGAGCATGAAGAGCATCTGTGAGCCGTTCTAGAATTGTTAAGAGAGAATAAACTCTTTGTTAAGTTTTCTAAGTGCGAGTTTTGGCTCAAATCCATAGCATTTCTGGGTCACGTGATTGATGCTGAAGGCATTAGAGTAGATCAAGAGAAAATCTAAGATGTTCAACAGTGGGTTCAACCTAAATCTGTAACAGAGATCCGTAGTTTCTTAGAACTCGCTGGCTATTACAGAAGGTTCGTTCCTAGATTCTCTCTAATTGCTTCATCGTTAATGCAGTTAATTAGGAAAGATGTTTCGTTCATCTAGAGCATAGCCTGTGAAGAATCTTTTTAGAAGTTGAAATAGTTATTGACTTCTACTTCTGCTTTAGTACTACCTCGTGAGGGTAAAGCTTTTCAGGTTTATACTGATGCCTCTAAGGTATGGCTTAGTTGTGTTCTGATGTAAGATTGCATAATAGCCTATGCCTCTAGACAGCTTAAGCCTAATGTAAAGAACTATCATGTGCATGATCTTGAACTTGCAGGGGTAGTTTTTGCTCTAAAGATCTAGAGACACTACCTATATGGAGTTAAGTGTGAGATGTTTACTGATCACCAAAGTTTAAAGTACATCTTCACTCAAAAGGAACTTAACTACCATTAGCGTAGGTTGCTAGAATTACTTTGGAGTATGATTTAGAAATCCAATACCATCCGGGTAAAGTTAATATAATAGCTGATGCTCTAAGTCATAAAGCGACTTTATCTTCCCTTTATTGCAATGAATCTTTGATCAAAGATTTTGTCAAATTGAATCTTGAGCCAATCAGTTTAGCTGATTTGGGCACTATACTATTTGCTATTCAGTCAGATGAATCCCTAAGATCTAAGAATATTGAAGCTCAGAAGGAAGATTCGAGTTATTCTGCATTAGTTTCTGAAATTATTAGTGGTAAGAGATTTGAAAGACAATGAAGAAGTGATATTTCAGAATTCTAGGTTATGGATTCCTAAGAGCTTGTAGTTACAAATATTGTCTGAAGCTCATCACTCTGGCTATGCAGTGCACCCTGGTAGTTGTAAGATATATCAAGATCTCAAGTAATCATTTTGGTGGTCCAGCATGAAGCGGGATATAGCCATTTTTATTTCCAAGTGCCATCCCTGTTCCTTGGTCAAGGCCGAACACCAGAAGCCTGGTGAACTTCTTAAACCCTTAGACATTCCTGAATGGAAGTGGTCTGATACGTCCATGGACTTCAATGTAGGTTTGCCTAAGGGTAGATCTAGTTTTGACTCTATTTTGGCGATAGTTTATAGACTCACTAAGTCAGCTCACATCCTTCCAATTCGTTAGACTGATCTTATTGAGAAGTTAGCCAAGCCTTACCTTAAGAAGATCATTCATTTGCATGGTACACCGTATTGTATAGTTTCTGGCAGAAGTAGTAGATTCACTTGAGTACTGCTTTCCACCCCTAGACAAATGGTCAGACTGAGCATGTTAATCAGAGCTTGGAAGATCTCTTGCGCCTTTGTGTTCTTGTGGGGCCCTGTACCCTCCACGACCATGCTAATACTGATATTAGCATAAACATGAGGAGTACGGTGCTCCAACTGTGGCAAATCCCCAACGCAAGTATAGTCAGGTAAGACACAACCCGCCTTAAGCCAAGGACTTGTCACCTGGAACTGTAAACATACATCAATATATCAAAGTAGTAAAAGCAAAAAATATTATAACATAAAATCCACATCACAGCATAGTATACAAGAGTAAAGGAAATAGTAACTCAACTCAAGTGCAGAAAGTAAACACATCCAGAATTTAATTATTACAGACTGAATTAAAAAAAAAAAGATCTTTTAATCTCACTGCAAGAAAGGAAAATCTAGCTAAGCGGCAGTAGGAAGATTCTCCTCCTACACGAGCTCCTCTCCTGCAGAACCACCAATGAACAACTCTAAATTTGATATTTGTCAGCATCACAAATGCTAGGGCCCCAGCCAACAAAAGAAAAATGTTACAATTAGACTGTAACAACCCAATGTTGTTACTCAGCTTAATTTAAGTTTACTTATATCTTAATTATCATTCAGTTAATTTCATCTAGCTATTAGAATCAATCCCTAAAAATTTGGTACGATTTGGAGCTAAATCCAATATTTGGATTATTTTAATATTTAATTAATTAAAAAATTGAGGTATTTATTTTGATCTCAAAATTAAAATTTGACTTCGCTGTTGTGATCCTCACCCCCAAATTAGCTTGGGGTGATGTTTTGGACGCATTTGGAAGTTGTCGAATTTTCATGAATATTTTATTATAATTAAATGCCCCTGAAAATGGAATAATTAAATAATCATCGGAATCAAATTTTGACTTCACCGTTGAATTCCTCATACCCAAATTAGCTAGGGGTGAAGTTTTGGGATTTTTCGGAACACATTTATTTAATCTGAATTTTTAATAAATTAAAAATTATGAATAATAATTAAATATTCCTTAATTTACTTTTTCTCTTTCCTTTTCTCTCCTAAATTTTAGCTAGCCATCCCCCTTCATTCGGCTGACCCATTACCTCCCTATTACACATTAAAAGCTGAGGCCATCCCTCTCCTTCCCCTTTTTAATTACAATGCTTGATGGCTAAGGTCATCCCCCTCCCCTTACCTCATAACTCCCTAGCTCATGGCCTTCCCCTTTCTTCTTCTTCTTTAAAGAGAAACCTCAGCCCTCCTTATTTTGTTTACTGCCAAGCTAAGAGCTTCCTCTCTATTTCCCCCATTGTTGAGCTTGGTACTGACGAAGGAGCTTCCCTCCCTCATAGGTCTTGAGCAAAACAAAAGTTTCTTCTTCCTCTCCCAAAGGCTAAGGTACCCTTTTGTTTACTCTCCTTATACATATTTATTCTTCTTCCTTGGTCATTTTATTCCTTTATTATGCTTATTCGCATATTTAGACATCCATGATTAAGTATGGAAGCCATTATAGTTCTTCAAAGTAATATACCTCATGCTCTGTTTTTCGTCCATTCTGCATACCTCTGCCTTTATCACGATTGTTCATATAGCTAGGATGATCCGTTCATGCCGATTTTAGTGTCAATGGAAAGGTATCAGAAAAATCTTTCCATTGATATATAGAATCGCTCATAGAACACTCTATATTGAGAGTATTTGAGCTTGAAATGTGACCCTTCATGGTTTTCGCACAGGCGAAATCACCGTAGGGCGCTACAGCGCGCCGTAGCGTCCAGAAAATTCATTTGACCATATCTTAGTCATTTATACTCTAAATCCAAAATTTTAAAGTGCTAGATAGCTTAAATTTTAGTGCCAACAATAATCTAAAATAATATTTAGGTTTTGAACCCTAAAAAAATTAAACAATTACCAAATTGCCCTTGGAAATTGAAATGGCTATAACTAATTCATTAGACTTTAGAATTTAGTGTTCTTGGACTCTATAGAATCCTTGAACAACAACCAATAGTAAATTGCATAAAAATTTAGATTTTATTAGGTATAATTTACTAAAATACCCCTTAGGTCAAAAATCTTAGTTTGGACCCATATGACTCATTTCTTATCCAAACTTCATAATTAGGGTGCCATTAGTTTCCTTATGTAGAGAAATGAATGTGCTAAGTGATTTATTTTTCTGATCTTTGTATTTCAATTTATGCCCTAATCTTGTTAAACCATGATCAGTAAAAATTAGGATTTGTAATCATTGGATTTTAGCCAACTTAGTCTCTGATTAATTGTATGAGAAGATAGAACTTATGAGCCAAATTGTATAAATGTTTGATGGTTAGATTTATAGTTATGCGCTAATCCTTTTGGATTGATTTAGGATTTGATTAACACTAATTGCTTTCTGGTTTCTGAATTTTTTCAGTTAATATGATTCATAACAGTAAGGGAGATATATTGAGATCATGTATACAAATTTAGGATGTATAAATTGAATAAATCAAAAATGGAGAACTTAATCATCATAACTAACTTAAGAAGTCTTAAGACTTTGATCAAGCTAGTAAGACTTGATCTAGGTCTAAGATTGCCACTAATAATACATCCCAAATTCACTGATTTGACATTTGATTTATAAATAAACATTTGATCTTAATTGGGCATGAGTAAGGGGTCAAATTATAATATAGTTGATTAAGATCCAAACTCTTAAATCCTTAATTAAATTGATATTATCCCAATAATGTATCTGATTTGGTATTGATCTTAAACATTTAAATTAGACATGTTAAGATTATTGATAAATTTATGTGATTGATTAATCTAAATCTAAACTTTGGATCATTAATTTTCTCCTAAATAAGACTATTAGCATAAAAAGATAATACAACTAAATTGATTTAATAATTGATTTGACTCTAATAATATCCTTGATTTAAATCCCATAATCTTAGAATAGGATATGATCAGATGACTTAATCATCTGATCTGATCACTCAAAACCTAACTATTAAATGGAACCTAATATGTTAGCTTTAGAATTAAGGGTATGAGATCTTAAGTATCTCAGTATATGATGGCCTCTGAAATATTTTAAGGACCTAAATTTAAATATATATTGAGATAGGGGAATTTTGTATAATTTATTGAGGTAGAAGCTTAGATGATCCCTTAACCTTAGAAGTTGATCTTATCCCCTCGTGGTAGGAATCACTTAAGATATTAGAATGACACTTTTTCTTGTGATAGAACCCATATTTAGTGATCCTTGATCACCCTCTTCTTGGAGCCTTGTATAGGACTTACCTATTTAGTATATTAATTATTAGTCTTGATAAATCCTTATTGATCAAATAGAATTGCTTGAACCCAAGTTATTAGTTGGTGTAGTAGAGTATACCCATAGTACTGAATTATTTCAATAATATTCAAGATTTGTTTATTCACTCCAATGTGGACTTATGACCAGGTGCTATCCTGAGGGGTTAGACGAATATAGTCCCGTTAGAGTAAATCTTCCAAGACTAAGAGTGTTACAATTAGTGACAATATCCTTAGTTTGAGATATAAACTACGACCGGGTTTCTACCTCTTATCGTAGTGCACTTCGATAAGTGCAGTTTAAGCAAACTAAGTATCTTAAGTCACTTTGCGTAGACCACTAAGTATGCTTATAATTAGGTCATTTAACGGCTTAGCTTGATATATAAACTATGACTGAGTTCTACCTCCTATCATAGTGTGCTTCGATAAGTGCAGTTTTAAACAAGCTAAGGGTTAAATCCACCTCTCTTGGAAATATACAACCATGTGTATACAACCTTTCCAACTAATGATTTTAAGTAAACTCTCAACTTTAATCAATTATCGAACTAGAACTTAGGAGTCAAAATTATTTTAGCAGGATTCTACACAATGGAGACCTTGAATTCATTATCAGATTTCAAAGCATTTTTTAGATTTTTTTTGGATTTACCTCATGTAGTTTAAAAGTATAAGCATGAACATAAGCATGATGTGTGAGTATCAGAATGATATATGAGTATTAGTGATGATTTATGAGTTATGGAATATTACATATATTGACTGGGGAATTTCAAGATGCATCAGTATCATAGTAAATGGTATTTCTAACTATATATATGTGTATATTGGACCGTACTACTCATAGCATTTCAATGATATTTTGATTGCATATCAGTAGCATACAGTGTTGTGGTATATTCAAATACACAGTTTCAATGACATACAACATAGTTTTATAGATCCTTACTCAGATTTTAGATCCATTACTATTTTTGGTCTACCTTCATAATTTAGTTTATAGTTCAGTTTTACTTTACTTTACTTTAATTTGTACAGTTTTATACAGTTTTATACTTTTAGCTACCTTTACAGTATTACTATAGATTTAATTACGTTATGTAAATGTTAAATGAATAACTAAAACTATTTAGATTAGTCTCAATGTGTTAGACTTATTGTCTAACATGAGGTACTTTTAGGATCCAGCAATTTGCTAGATCTTGAGTAGTATATTGAGCCAGGTCAGGAGGACACCCAGGAGATTCAAGAGGAGCCAGTGGAGCATTAGTGGACTCTTCTTCAACTTTATCTTTCACTTAGTTCAGCTTAGTACTAGCTTTTATGTCTATTTCAGTAAAATGTTGTGATAGTCTGGATGTATCTTCTTTTCTTTTTTGAGATGAACGTTTTCATACAGCTTCTGTGATGAATATTGATGGATTTTGCTTAGCATTCGCACTCTGTTATATACTACTTATACTTAGTATTGTGATGTGATCAGTATATTGGAAATGCTGATATCTTATGCATATATTGGATTCCTTATATGTGTTTTAAATCCAATATATATATCAGTCTAATACTTAGGATAAGGATACTACTCTTATCTTAAGTATTAGCTCTCACCCCTCCTTGAGGTTGAGTTAGCAGCCCTTCAGAGGGGTTTTGTTTCAGCTATTCGGGGAGACAGGATATTCCTCCCCGAGTGGCGTGCCGCTCCGCCGCCGATCTGATTATACATATCTTTTGTGCACAGCGACAGGGTGGGGCGCTACATAGACAAATTGTCTAAGTATATTTTAGGCTATTTAAGTGAATTGAATATTTAAAGATATCACATTTAATTACTTTAAACATGCAAGCATTATAATGTGAATCAAGCTACAAATAGAAGGATAGTTATAACTATTCATTTATAACTGAGCAACAAGTATGTATAAAAATAGGAAACTATGCAAGGTGAGGCTAAATAGCAAGAGTAACTGCAAGTACCGAAATAACAGATCCTAACATACTTATGATCACATGAAGATATGTTGAGTTTGTAAAAATAAACTGTACTAAAAAGTGCTAATATGAACATATGAAACTAGCATCCTAAACATGCCAATATATAATACTACTCAATAGAAACATATATACAAGCATGCAGATTTAATATATAAAAGCCACTGAAGCATGTGGCAAAAGCAAGCTAAGAGCATAAATGCTAAAAAGTAAAGCCACTGAGACATATGGCAAAACAAAACAAAGCACTAAAACTGATCTGAAGTAAAAGTAAGCCTAAAACATAGTACTACCATATCAAAAATAGGTCTTATCGGGCTTCTGAACAGAAAGTTCAACAAGTGTCCATCCTAGGCATCATCAGAGCTAGGTCCGAGTTGAACTCATAGAATAAGATATGTATCAATCCTAGCCAAGCACTAGACTAGGTCCGAGTCTATTCTGTAACAAAACTAGAACTGAGGAGGCAGACTAAGCTAGGACATATCCTATTGGACTGAATGCACTGAAAGAACTGAGTGAGTATTATGCTTTGCAAATACTAACTTAGGATGTATCTTCCATATCCTAAGCTCTCCTATTATGCTCAAGGAACAAGAATTAATATCCAAGGTGTGCAGAGTAATCAAAGTTAAAGTAAGCAAGAGACTCAATTAGACTTATGTGATATATGTTATTATTTAAATTATCCAAATCTAACTATTCAGAGAAGATACAAGTTTAGGATCTCCAATATCCAACTATCGAGTATAGTCTCAGATTTATGACCTGAATGTTAACATTAGAACTTGACAAGTTCTAATTCAAAATCAATTGATGACAATAAGGGTTTACAGTAAATAAATTAATAGCCTAATTATTATTATTATACTCACTTAACCCAAATCTTGATTAAGTAAATCAAGATTAAGGATTATGGATCCAAACTCCACATATGGGGTTCAATTTCCTAAATCCAAGGTAATATCCTAATGAGAATCTAGGGTTCACACTCAAACATGGTTTAGAGGTGCAAAATCATATAAGCTGAAAGATTTAGAAGCTAAGATCTTAATGAAAGGTTATTCTAGTATCATAAGATAAAACAATCATTTAAGAACTAAGAGTCTAAGATCTATATTTAATATTTATGATAATTATATTATTCTATAGATTAAATTAATCCTACACTCACAAGGAGGTTTCAAAAAGGATTAAATAATTAATCACTTAAAGAAGTCCAAAGAAGATGATTCAATTTAATTAGATAATCTGAAGTCTAAGATCTAAGATCTGATCACTTTAGATCTAGGCTAAAAATTAGACTTAGGATTTTACAAGGATAGTTCTTTTAAGATTTCTAGCTTATGAATCAACTTAATAAGGATTAAATTGAAGATTTAATGGTAAAGCTAATTAGGTTTGCTCCCTTAAGGAAGTGGTTATGAATACTCTTAAGATCTTAAGATCTTAATAAGAACTAATTTAAGTGTTCTTCACTTAACTCAAAATTACTAACATAAGATTTTAGAAAGGTGATAAGATATTAACTAGAGACATTATACTAAAATTTCAAGGCTTAAGGGGTGCTTAAGCCTATTTTGTTCAAAATTACCAAAATACCCCTCTTAAGGCTAAAAATAGGATTTTAAGATTTAATCATCTAAGTTGACTCAAGTCTATTTTAATGAGTCTCATATTGATTAGTGAAGTAGGTTAAACACTTATATTAGGGTTTGGATATTTAATTTAGCTTAATTAGCATTAATCACATTAAGAGGCTAATTAAGATGATTAAGGAAATTAGGGCATTCTAGGGTGATCCAATTATATTTATAAGTACTATTATACTTAATAAGGTATTAGGAACTAGATTCACCAAAATTAGAGACTAATCTAAAGCTTAATTTACTAATCCCATATTAGGGTAATTAAGGAGTGATTAACAAAATTAAAGATCTTAAATTATTTTTAATGGCTTACTTAGGTTCCTTATGGTCTCATGAGAAATCAGAGACCTTAATCAACATTTTTAGACAATTAATGAATTTTTTATGATTTAAATCAAAATAAAGAAAGATTAGGCAATTATTTTAAATCTAACTATTGGATCCTTAATTTTATTTTTATATTATTGTTTCTTATATTTTTCTGATTAAAATGGTATATTGGATCATACCATTTGGATAAGTATATCTATAGTTATTTAAATAATTTAATCTGTATTTTTATTTAAATCAAAACCATAGGTTTGCATTTATTAAATTATTTAACAGAGGAAATATAATTCCATAAATCCATTAATTAGTCGCGACCCAAAATCAAATTATGAGGGTCAGAAGAGGCCCGACTCGATGCGCCAGTGCATCGTCCACGCACTTAATGCCCGATACACATTCCCTTAGGGTTAGCTTCAGACACACAATTCTCCACGCATGCGCCATGCCACGCCCTGATCTCAACGACTACACCTTTAGGGAACTAAGACACATCAATTGAGGTAAGAACCCCCATCTAGGACACGCTGGATCGTCGGGGTGCTACTCGATCGAGACGTACTAAGGGAGGGGCATTAGGGTTCATTTTAGGGAATCATTCTCCTCACAGAAGCCATTAAACTGATAGGGCTTGATCCTTACACCATCAGTGAGGTGAGGCGAGTCGAACCCCCAAGGTTTCACAGCCTGGGGTGCAGCCAATCGCTGGGACCTTACTCGAACTCAGTCATGCTTAACCGCTAGCTCGATCGATCGAAGCTAGCTCAGACCCTGGGAACGATTGGGTAAAGTTCCAAGAGGGCTAAGGGAGCTAGACGACATCTAGAGGCAATAATTGAGAGCTCAGATTGACAGACTGAGCTTACGCAGCTCAATGGGAAGAAGTTGTACCCGATCTTAGAGAATGACTACAGTTGAGGCAATGGGAAGAGCTCAGAAGCTTGCAGGTAGTTGTAGAAGTCTTGCAAGGGGGTCTGAACACCAGACTGCACCCTCAATCAGTGGTTCGCAGCTACGGGGATGCCGGGATTCGCCGAGATGACTGGGAGCTCCAGAGGACTTTAGCTAGGCAATTGAGAAATCACAGTAAGCAAAGGGACCCACTGTGATATCCTAAATGTATTTATAGGCTGAGGGAAGGTCTGGGGTGGCTGCCGAGGTCTAGAGCCATGGAATAGGCTCAGCCCGAGGGTGCTCCACTCAGTTTCCAAAATTGAAATGGACCGAGCCTTGACCTTGGCTGGGAGTGCTAGGGAGACAAGGGCAAGGTCGCAACGGCCTCCCTGACGTGGCACAGGAGTGGCAAACCAGCTTGAGTACATGGTTGTACATAAGGATTCGACTATCAAGCACGAGCTGAGGAGGAAGATGATCCATAGTCGCAGGGAACTCCAGAGCCGTCTGATTGATCATCAGTTGACATAGAACAGCTCTGATCACCTGACACCTGACAGCCGAGCGAGGAGGCTGGATCAGCCATCAGATCAGATCTAAAGATCAGATGGGCGATCGAGGCTTACTTAAGATGGATACTTAGATGTCGTCAAATTTGAATCTCAGAATCGCGGAACGGTCGAGATGAGACGGATCCTAATCGAAAGCGCGGGCCATTGGATCCGATCCGTGGGATTAACAGCCCGAATGGTGCCCGCAATTTGGGGTCAGCCGACCGTTGGGGAAAGGCTAGAATTGCAAATATTAATTGTTCTAAGCCCTAATATGCAATTAGACCAATTTAATTTAAATTCAAAATAGGCCTAAATGAGCTCCAAAAATTCCCAAAATTTCACCCTTAGCTAATTTGGGGGTGGGGAATTACAAAATAAACTCAATATTTAAATTGGAGATCAAATTAATTTAGGTATTTTTTAGGATCTAAAAATAGGCAAAAATACCAAAATTCACAATTAAGCTCTGATTGATCCCAAACTTCGGGGTTAGGTTTAAATGATCTATTGAGTCTAATGGAATTAAAATTAGAACTTGGTTTAGCTTAATCAATATGAATTTAGCTAGGGTAACAACTAGGGTTGTTATAGTTCTAGACTTCGGTGGATCATGGGAAGATCATTTAGCGTTAGTTGAGTTCACCTACAATAATAATTATTAGTCCAGTATTGGTATGGCTTCTTATGAAGCTCTTTATGGAAGAAGATGTGCAACTCCAGTTGCTTGGACTGAAGTAAGAGACTGTAAAATACCAGAAATTTTTTTCAAATTTATTTATTAATATTTAAATAATTTTGATCTTAGATTGAAAATCTGACTGCACCATTAAGTGATATATTGCTCCAAATGGAAAATTGATAGTTTCATATTGTTCCTCTAATTTTTTTATTATAATACTATATTTATTTGTTAAATTTGGAATTATATTTTGCTAATTACTAGTGTTTAAAGTTTTCGTTAAATGATTTTATTAAATCTAAATAATTAATTTAATATAATTATATTTAAATTTCTTTGCCCGTCGTGCAGGTGGGACCCACATGACTGGACAGACTAACAACAAGGCAGGCAGCAGGACACGTGCTGTTATACGATTTGATTAGGATGCCAGTGGGACCCTCAACTGGTTAGCAGGATTTAATATCCCTGCGCCCGCTGACAGACGCCACGTGGTGTGCTGAAGGTTTGACACGCAAATCTGGCGGGCCCCGGTTTTTCCTACGCTGATTCTAAGAAAAACGGGTCAGGTCCGGTTGACCCGGCTCGACCCAAAACCCTTCCTTCTTTGCGCGAGACCCCGAACAAGGGCACCTAGGGCAGGAATGTGGCGCCCCACCCCTTAATCCGTAAGATTAAGCTAAGGTGTGGCGTGTCACTCTAGCTAACCCTTCACTTATAATTGGATTAGGATGAAATCCACAATCCACCTAATAAGGGAAGGCGTAAGCATAGAATCAACATTCAGTCACTATCTAAGTAGACATACAGAGTGCGGAAGCAATTTTTCAATATGAATCATCCAAACATCACAACATAAATATAAAGAAAAGTATCTCAGAACGTAAGTATAAAATCTAAATATGCAGTCACCAGTACCTGTATTATTACATCATTCTAATGTTTAAGTAAAATAAAGTGTAAATCTCTCATCCTCACTCAAGAATATAAGAAGGCTAGACGACAACTTCTTCCACGGGCTCCTTCTCTGGGTATGGCTCAACTCCTAACTCCTGCTCATCTAACTGAAGAGGGTCTGCCATTATCGGTTTCACAATGTAGGGCCCCAGCCAAAAAAAAAAGAAAAATCTAGTTAGACAATTTTATAAGTATATTTTAAGCTGATAAATTTTTATAAATGTTATGTAATATCACCATTTTTCTACTTCTAAGCAATAATGTGTATAAAGGAGCAGTAAGCAGTACAAAAGAAAAAGAGAAAGCTATAAACCATCATCTATAGCTTAAGCAAGGAAAAGGAAAGAGGCTGAGACATGCCTCATATACAAACTAAACAATGAAGGGCATATAAATATACATAACTAAGCAAGTGCTATAAGAAAAGTTCTACATCCTAAACATGCTGGTGATCAACATAAAATATGCCAATTAAAATAAGTTAACTCAGCAGTGGTACATATAAATAGCAGCAAGATTCTAATATCCTAAATATATATAAAAGTAGTACAAGGAAATAGCTGACTGAATAAGAATACTGAAAAGTAAATGAAACGACACAACTGTATATAAATATTCGTGCATCGACTGCCATACAGAAAAGAGCTAATCTAGCCCATCGAGTATCAAAAAAGCTTAGCACCATCACGGCTAAGTCATAAAACTGTGTACCCCGAGCGATATAAGGAGGCTAGGCAAATAAGCACACAAAGCAAGCGAAGAGTCTTAGCACCAGTACGGCTAAGGCACCAACTGTATATACCTAGCGACATAAGGAGGCTAGTAAACTAAGCATACAAGGCAACCTTAACACCAGTACGGCTAAGGCACCAACAGTGTACTCCTAGCGACATAAGGAGGCTAGTAAACTAGGCACACAATAAAATAGGTCATTCCCCTAGTGACATAAGGAGGCTAGAAAACAAGGATATATCTGAGAGGCAGCTCATATAATTATCATCTTTTCATTAATCAATTTAATATTTTCACAAAGAATCTAAGAAGTCTCCATATTTTCCTAATATTTTATTTATGCGCCAACAGTCTCATATAATATGCTCAAGAAAATATGGCACAAAAGTACAAGGAACGCATAGCAACAAAATATCAAAAAGAAGCAAGGGACTCTACTAAACATGGTGATATTATTTGTTTTCTACTTAACCATTCTAACTATTCCAAGTTACACAAGTTCAGGATCACCATTTTCCTACTATCGAGTGTAACTTGAAAATTCGTCCTTATAAGTTAAAAAGGATTAAAACTGATCAGGTTCTAATCTAGATCAATCAGATAGACGACTATGAGTTAAATAAATGAATCATACGTCCTAGTTTTGTGAATTTAGACGTTCTAACTAAGATCTGATCAAGATCTTATAAGCCTATAGATTATGAATTAAACACTACGAGATTTAGGTTTAATCACATAATCCAAAGAGGATAAGACCTAAGTTCTAGGTTTTATTCTATTAGTGATCTACTGGTTATGGCAAATCCTATTAAGTAATCAAACTTAATAGGATAAATCTCCTACCTTAAATGTAAGGTTAAAAGACAAAATAATCAGAACAAGTTGTAAAATAAAAGAAAGTCTAGAAATTAATAAAACCAAGGTTTCACCCATTGGGTAACCCAATTTACCCAATGAATGAACTCTAACCTATGATCTAGTCCTAGTCTCAGAAAGGATCCTGAAGGTGTAGTGCTTAAGACTTAGAGAGACTACTAGAATCTGACTTAAGGGTTGATTTCACTCACTTGATTGTTACTAAGATGATTATAATATTAGTCTTGGTGTTCTGGAATATTATATAAAGGGTAGGGGTACTTAACCCAATCTTAGGGCAAGATCACCATTTTGCTCCTACTTTAAGGGTCAAAAAGTCAACTTTTGACTTAAGTGTTAGACTTGTATTCTCTTAGTTCCATTTGATTCATTACTGTCTAACTTGAAGATAGACAGTAAGTACGTCCAATTCGGATGAGAAACGGTCAAGTTATGACCAAAATGAAGCCAGGGGTAATTTGGTCATTTGCCTAAATTTCTAGGGTTCCAATCCTAAATATTATTTCAGTATATTGATGACATTGGAATTCTAGGATTGATAGCTTCTTAAATTTTTGAATTTGGAGTTGATTTGACCAAGTTATGGTCATTTGAATTTCAAGGGCAATTTGGTCATTTTTCACTAAAGTCAACTCTAAGTTCTAGGGTTGACTTTTTATCCTGATGTCCAAATAAGAAAACTAATACTACTACAGTGATGGGGCCACTCTCCTGAGCATTTTAAGACCCATATTGACTATGTTCTGATAATGGGGTAAAAAGTTATGAGGCTCTAAAGTGGTCCTAAAGTGCTACCTCGATATACGTACCTTGAAATAAATTTTTACAGTAAGTTATTTGATTCCTTACATTTTTTTGAGTATTTTGAGACCTATATTGGCTATGTTTGGATCATCCTATAAAAAGTTATTAAACTTTCAAGATTTACTATTCAAAAATACAATTTGAATTATTTTACTATTTATTTATTCAAATTAAATGATTTTAATGTTCATTCCTAAAGTTTTTATATAAAATTTCTAAAATTATTAATCCTTAATTAATCTATGATTAATTAGGCTTAATTATTAATTAACATTAATTAATCTATTAATTAATTAGTTAAATTATATTTATTAATATTTTACTGTAGCAAAATAATTAGTATTAATCACTGTTTAATTAGTCTTAATTACTTATTAATATCTAATTAAGAATAATTAATTATACTTTACTATTTAATAATAATTAATTATTCTAATTATTGTTTAAGATTTAATTAATATTAAATTAACCCTAATTAATTTCTAATTACTTAATTAATTAAGGTTACTGTTTAAAAGTAATTAACACTAATCTAAATTTAATTAATCACTAACTATAATTAATTAAGCATTAACAGTAGTTAATTAACACTAACAATAATTAATTTAATTTAATTAATCAGTCAATGAGCTCCACCTGACACGTGGCACTACCAGAGGCTGCCACGTGGCACTGTGGGCCCCACAGGGAGGCTGAGTCAGCTCGGGTGACCGGGCAGTGGGTCCCACTTGACACGTGGCGGGCCCAGAGGCTGCCACGTGACAATGTGGGCCCCACAGGGGAGGCGAAGAGCCGCGCGGGGCTCGAGCTGTGGGCCCCACGGGCCACGGGGCGTGCCGGCTGGCTGCCACGTGGCGCAGGGGGCCCCACGGCCGAAGCTGAAGAGTCGCGGGGCTTGGGCAGTGGGCCCCACATGCCACGTGGCGTGCCCAGTGGCTGCCACGTGGCCTGGTGGCCCCACGGCAGAAGCCGAGGGGTCGTGAGCTCGGCGTGTGGGCCGCCACGTGACACGTGGCGGGCCCAGAGGCTGCCACGTGACGGAGTGGGCCCCACCCGCGACTTATGCGGACCCGACGCGGTCGGGTCGGGCTCAGGTCGACCCGGCCCGACCTGCACTTCGTCTTCCTCGCGGAGACACCCGAGGGCACCGGGCTAGGGCATGGCCCTTACCGGCCTTCCCGGCGCCGGACCACCTTGGCCCGCACGGCCAACGGTAGCCCTCGGTTAGGCCTACACGTCGGTGGGCGGACCTTCGCCGGAGGTGGCCGGGATCAGCGGCAAAAACAAACCCTAGCTTCTAGGGTTTCGACGGGTGCGCGAGAGGAAAATGGCCCGAGGCTTTAAGCCTCGGCCTGAGTCAGCCATACCTGATCAAGGTCGATCAAGTCCGGTTGATTGACGATCTGGACCCTAACCTACAATCCTAAAGCTACGCGACGGCGAAAAATAAACGGAGGACGGAGATCGGGGGGGTACCTGATCGACGGTGCTGGTTTGCACGGGCTCGGTTCGGGTCGGGAGGTCGCTTCGGGCTCCGGTTTCGCTAACCCCGAGCCCGACGAGCTGTCGGGGATTTAAGGGAGGAGGCGGTGACCTCGCCAAGGCTGGGGGAGGCACCGGTTGGGTGCGGGAGGCAGCGGGGCGCGTCGTATGGCGTCGGGCGGAGAGGGCGAGGACGACGGCCCTGGGCCGTCCGATCCCGCGACACGCGGACGGCCCAGATCAGCCCGGACCGCGCGATGCGAATCGCGGCTGGGAGCCGTTGGATCCGCGTGGATCGGACGGTTCAGATGGATCCGTCCGATCGGACGGCGCCGTTCGCGCCGTCCACTTAAGTTGACGGCGTCGTCAATTAAATATATATATATATTTTTTAAATATTTTCCAGAAATTTTTGAACATGTTTTTCCTAGCTAATTTGGGGTCAAGGAATTCAATGGCGAAGTCAGATTTTGGATCCGACGAGTATTTTGATACCTCGATTTCTAGGGTATTTTTATTATTAAAATATTCGTCAGAATTTCGACGACTTCCGATTGACACGAAAACTTCACCCCGAGCTAATTTGGGGTCAAGGAACGCAATGGCGGTGTCCGTTTTTCGATCGGAGGTCAATTTAAATAGGTCAATTTCTAGGGTTTCTGGATTTCTAAAAATCAGGATTCGATCCATTTGACTCCTGATTTGGACTAGGTCTCAGAGGTTGACTCCAATTAACCTAATTAGCACTTATATTTATGTTTAAGACTTAGGATTAGTCCTAATCAACTATGGTAACAACTCGGGTTGTTACAAGGAAAAAGGCCGACGTTCCCGGTGATGCTAGGTCCCGGTTCACACGGCGTTGAATAAATATTGAAGAGGCCTTTCCGCCAGTGGTTAAATCAATGGCTGAGGAGGTCTATATCATCGGCAACTCCTAACCCTAGCTCTTAGGGTATGGTTTATAGCGGTGAGGACGAGCGATTACTGTGGGGTACTGTGGATTAATCTCAAAATTGATTCGATCGATTCAATTATCATTCAATCAGGTATCATCTTATTGCAATCCATATATTGAAATAGGTATACAAATGATCATCTTGTAAATTAGTTGAATAAAAGTAGGGGATGGAGCGTACCTAATTTGAACGGTCCAAAATTTGAGATTCGTCGGATGATACTTTGATCACTCGCTGTGTTTAGATTGAATTCAAACTCGGTCTAGAGGATTCTTTGGAGACTTAAGCCGAGTTCTAAGCGGTGGATGAACCTTCGATCGCTAGCTGCAGCGAAGGTAGCATGCGCGACTTCCGCATGGCCTCGATCTCGCCATGCGCCAGATGCGCGGGGAAGAAATGAGTGGGTCGTTCGATCTTTCGATCGAACGACCCACAAGTGCCGTTAGATGTGACGGCTACGGACGAGTAATAATGGATGGCGTCAATAACAAATGACAGCGCCGTTTAATGCATTTAATTAAATTAATATTACTTTAATTAAATGCCGATTTTATACTTAAATTAAATTAATTATACGCAGTCCAAAAATTTCAAATAAATCTTTCTTAGCTAACTGAGGGCTTCTGAACACAATGGCAAAATTGAATTTTCGATCCGACGAGTATTTATTTATTCGAATTTTCAGGTATTTAAATAATATTAAAATATTCGCCAAAAATTCAATGTTTTCCAAATGCATTCAAAACATATCAGAATTTGATGATTTTAAGTTCTATAGAAAACTTAGGACATAATCTACAATAAACTAACAAAAATTTAAGATTTCATTAAGGGTAAAATTACTAATATGCCCTTATAAGGTCAAATTCCTAATTTGACCTTATAAGGCATAATAATTACTCAAAATTAGTAACTTAATAAATTAATTTAAAAATTCATTTTATTATTATTTTAGAAACCTAAATAAACCTAATAATTATTAATGAATTAAATTATTTTTTTGGCAGATCAAAGAAATTGAATAGATTGAAAATTGTATCAAAACAGTCAGATACGTAAATCTACTTATATGTTTTATTTTAGTATTCTTATTTGAGCTATTTTCATTTGAGTTTTATTTATCCCAAAATTACTTATCACTTACAAATCTACAAAAGAATATTATCAAATAAGCATGTAACAAAAAGATAAAATGTGGTATATATTATTGTGGTGTTTATCTTTGGAGAATGGAAAGCAATATTGAGAATCTGTACAGATTGGGCCTGCTGGCAGCCCCTGGGAGTCATATGGAGGGATTTAGCTCTTATTAGAAAGTGGGCAAATCCAGAGAAAAGACACACCATTAGTTCCTATTTTGAGTAAGCTACCGACAGGTAGTGAGAAAAGCTTCCTACAGGCTATGCCTATGGGTTTACCCATTTGGGCTCAGGAGTCTATGGACTCGACTTATTATTACAAATGTTTTTGATAAAATTTATATATTTCATACTTATCATATGTTGATTTTCAAAGCTAACATGCAGGACAATATTTAAATTTGAAAAAAAAAATTACTTTTATTTCATATATACTATGCAGATATTCCCTTCATTTTCACATTGATTTATACCTATTATAGGATACTAGAATTACTCTTATAACAACGATTTGTGTACTCCTACCTGACTAGTAACTGAATTTTTCAGGTTTTAAAAATTAAAGTATTGAAGATCTGCCTAAGTAATAAAAGAAGAGAAGATATAGAGATGTGAGAAATAGAAAATGTTTAAAGCTTTATTGTAAATATTAAAACTATTGTAAATTTCATATATGAATGGCTCTAGATGTAAATATGAATATTTATGTATTTTATTTTCTTTACTATCATAAATGCATATTTTCAATGTATGAATCATTCTTTTGAGACTCTCAAACTTTGATTCTCGGTCGCCACAGAGACTCTCAACTTTATGGTTCTGAATTAGTAGAAGAAACCACTAAGAAAGTTCAACTGATCAAGCGCAATATGACTGCAGCTCGGGATAGACAGAAGAAATATCATGATGCTGGTCACCATCAGTTGGAGTTATAAGTGGGCAATAGGGCTTATCTTAAAGTTAGTCTGATGCATGGTGTGCAGAGATTCGATGTTTCTAGAAAGATGAGTCCAATGTATTTAGGACCCTTTGAAGTGATTGAGAGGATTGGAACATCTGCTTATAGATTAGAGTTGCCAGAAGACTTCTTGGCTGACATAATGTGTTTCACATATTGTCACTAAGAAGGTGTTTGCTAGATCGGAGTCAGCAAGTTTGGATACATATAATGGAACTCAACCTAATCTGACTTTCATCGTTAAACCTGTTGCGATTTTGGGGTGGGATCTTAAACAATTAAGGAGCCACATCATTCCTATGATCAAAGTCCACTGGCAGAATTATCCAGCTGGTGAAGTCACCTGGGAGAAAGAAGAGGATATGCTAAAGAAGTTCCCAAAATTATTTTCTTAATCATGTAGATTTAGTTCTTTCATTCTTCATTATTGTTTCTTCAGACTTCCTTTTACATTATCAATTTCCTTATTTTATTCATTGTGTGTCGTGGGTGACACTCTTTTTAAGGAGGGGAGTCTGTAATAACCCTAGTGTTGTTACCCATCAATTAGTGACCTAATTGACTCTAATCCTTTTCTATTAGTCTTATAATATTATTAGGAGTCTCCATTTCAATTTTCATGCGATTTGTAGATCGTTTGGTAATTTCCAGCATTTCTTAGTTTTTTGATAACTCTAAGAATGCCTAATTTATTTAGACCTTGGAATCAAAAACAGAGTCCACCATTGGACTCACCACACACAATTTAGCTAGGGGTGGTATTTTGGAAGTGTTTGGAAGTCGTCGAATTTTCCCCGAATATGTTAATAATAATTAAATACCCAAAAAATTAAGATAATTAAATTGACCTCCAATTGAAAATCCAATTTCATTTTTGAGTTTCCCACGTCTCAATTAGGTAAAAGTGAATTTTTGAGATTTTTCAGAGTACGTTTGGTTAGTTAATTTTGATTAATGAAATGAGTTTAACTAAGTAATTAAATAATGAAATTAATTTATTAATATATTTATTTAATCCCGACGGCTTATTAGTAAAATAGGTGATCTGTCACAATAGGATGAACATGGGATAGCAGGATTTTTAAATCCCTGCCGTCCCGTGATAATCTATATCTATCCAATGGCCAAAGTTCATACTCGTGCTGAGGAGTCCTGATCCACACGATCTCAGCCTCAATCGGACGGTCTTGATTTTCGCTACTGTACGTCTACCACAGCAGAGCCATGATTCCACCATTGTGCGATGGAGGCGTACTATGGCAGAGCAGATCCTCGTCCTTACCTTAGCTCTCGACTTCCTTAATCAAAGCTTAGCATTAATTTTGAAGCGGGAGCATTTTCTTTACCTACTGTGAAGTTCCGAGATGGGAGATTTAATCCTATGCACTTTTAAACTTCTGCTTCCTTCTTGAAGAAAACGTCTAGGTACTACTCCCTTCATCTTAATCTAATCATGTTCGCATGCTATAATGTCTTTGAATTTTTTTTTTATATTCTTAAGTTAAATTGATTTCATTCAAATCTCGATCAGTAAAAGGAAGTAGAATGCCATCAGCCATTCATTATCTTCTACTTCTCTTGTAGTACAAATCTTATCATTGCATATGCTTTTTTCTGCTTGACTATATAGCTTATATTGATTACCAGTGATTCCAGCTGATGGATTCTATTTTTTATTTAAGGATTCTTTATCGGTAGTAAAGATCATTCTATTGTAAGCTTAATTATCATAAGTGCTAATTTATCTTAAGCACTCTATGTAGGAACTACTATTTCATTATTTTAAGAACAAGTTCTTACTTAAAATTCAAATTAATTTGGTCAAACTCAATCTTTTTCTGATCTAACCCCATTTTTTTTTTTAGTACTCTGTAATACTCAATAAACAGAAGCCTAGGGCATCATTATAACTTACCATAGGACTGATCTTATGCGAGTTACTGGTGGTTGTATTGTATACCATAGGATATTCTTTCACAAGGAGGGCTTAACGCGCTGTGTGAGTTCCTATCACATTACTGCAGGCTAGCCCTAACTTCTCTAAGGCGCAGAACTCATTCGGGGAAGAAGACGGTTTACGTTTGTGCTTTCGAACCGGCCGGTCCACTGCATCAGAACTGCGCCATTTGGAAGTTAACGTGGCATCCTTAGGGATAACGATGCTGAACGAAATCAATAAATGAAATAATTAAAACCAATAGAACGTATTAAATAAAATTTAGAATTAATTAATAAGAATTTTATTTCATTCATAAATTGAAAAATATTTATTAAATATAAATGATATTATATATCATTTTGATCGTAAAAACGTGTAGATCATTAATACATTATTGAATTTCTGTTTTGGGAAATGTTTTAATTAGTCAATATTTAAGATTAATTAATTAATTACAAATTAATTTTATCATTTCATGTGACCTAATTTGATCTTTAATGTTCAAATTAAATGATCAAATAGTTCATTTCACTCACAAAAATGTGAGGAACATTAATATGAAATCAAATTTAACATTTGAACCCTAATTTTTATAATCACTTTTTAACCCTAATTAGGAGTCTCGAAAACCCCAAATTTCAAACATTGTCCAAAATTAACCTATTTAGTGTCATTTTTCTCCTTATGATATAAGGATTTCAAATATATGTATATTATTTCCATTGGACAACAAATTGTGATATTAGGTTTTTGACTCTTAATTAATATTATCGTGATGAATCCTAATTTCCTAGATATCATGTTTTAGGTTTTATAAAACTCTAGGATAGCTAACATGTCACATTTATGATTCCCCATATCAAATTAGATTACTTTTAATTGAGCTTAGTTCTCATTTTTTAGTTATGTAAATCAATTGTAATTTAGCTTGATTCACATTTCAACCCTAAGGTAGAAACCCTATGATTGATTTACAACATGAATTATAGTTGATCCCTAGATCTATTAGTTACATCCATTATGAGTAGCTAGCCTTAATGTCTTTGTAATTGTAGAATATTGAATCAACCAGGACTAGCCTTTAACGACTATATTAAAGCCTAGTTATTCATCCTAAATCTTAAGAACTTCTCTTGAATCCTTTAAGAATTAGTACTAGGAATCCTAATTCACTTAAGGTAGTTTAGGAATCCTGCTGATTTTCCTTAAGCATTAACTATTAAAATACTTAGAATTATAATTCTTAAATCCTATCATTTATTTACTTTAAACCTTTTATTCTATTATAACCTAGCTAGATTAGTACTTGATTTGATAGAATCTTCAAACTACAACCTAGCTAGTGAGCTTTAGTAGATTAAACTTTAACTTCTAATTCCTTAAATTTGATAATTTCTTAACCTCAATCTTTCCTATTAGTCACCTAAGCCTTGATTTATTTATCATAATTGAATCTTATAGTTTAGAACGGGATAGAACTAGTTTCTATTTGTATTGATTATACTTATAGATTATTTTATCATATCATAATAAACGAAATAAAACTATTATTTTCAAAACCCCAATTACTACTATTATTTTCAATTGACTTGAGATCAATATCTCAAAGTCAATTGGGAGCTCATTTAGCTCCAATCATTAAGTATAAATTAGATAACTTTGGATATCACTTAGTTGCAATTATTAAATTTTTCTTGAATGCTTGCTTAGCTTTGAGCCTTATTCATTTGAATCATTCATATAAGATATTGTGCATGAAAAAAACTTTTATATTAATAATAATAAGGGTTTATATTGCTGGATCAGCCATAAGCAGGCTAATATAGAGTGATAAGGAGACCTCACATTCTCAGAGGGTGAATGTGAGTGTTACGTATTTTAACCCTGCTTTCCTTTACTTGTTAAACAGACGTGTTTAACTCCTCGCCTCATTATGTATTTGCCTGCAGAATGAGTACTTTTTAAAATAACTTTAATTAATTAACATTTGAGATCTTCTTCAATCTTATAGATTGTTAAGACTCATCATAGCTTTTATCTATGTTACCTTCCATAATTCTAGACTATGTGAATCATAGACTAATAGTCTAAGGTCTTCCTTCAATTTCCATACTATGCATTTTCTATATTTTA
Source organism: Gastrodia elata (assembly GCA_016760335.1). Lineage (NCBI taxonomy): Eukaryota > Viridiplantae > Streptophyta > Magnoliopsida > Asparagales > Orchidaceae > Gastrodia > Gastrodia elata. Next base: position 30,976,788 of record CM028678.1, on the reverse strand, counting down.
GTACTGTACTTTATTTAATTACAGTCTACTTAGATTACAGTGAATGTTGTTAAAATTACATTTAAATACATCACTATCTCTTTTCCTTACTTTGCATAAGTTCATTTGAACATATACATGATTTACTTCATTTACTTTCATATGTACATTAGTTTCTTTCTAACCTATTTAGGATGCTTTTACCCTTATTTTATTTGCAGGTTAGGATGTATATTTTTAAGAGTATTCTAACTCATTTTGCCTTTTTCATTACTTACTTTTTCCACACTTGTATGCTTATCTTTTTGCACCCATGTTTGTGCTTATGTTGTAATCAGTAGTGATATCCAATTGAATGATAAAATGCTTAGCCTAATCTTAAAATGTACTTAGACTATTTAGTCTAACCATATTTTTTATTTATTGGGTTTACCCTATCACCTTTAAATGCCAAAATATAATAGATTAGGTGCATTTGGAGGCTAGTGGAGCTGGACCAAATGCCAAAAGCTAGCTACTTCCTCTTATAATATAATAAATATTTAGCTTATAAATTTTTGCAAGTGAGCTTTTAATTTCTTACTTTCATTTAAGTTTACTGTTGGTTTGTAATATCTATATCATTTACTTTACTTTCACTATATTTGTGTTGGAGTTTAGCTTTTTATTTAAATGCTTGGGATGTGATGAATGGATGAATGTATGTAAATGAATATTAACTAAATAATTAGTTGCATATTTACCTTGTATGTTAATTGGAATTTCATATAGAATTAGAAAATAGTTACATATGTTTAAGTTGTGAATCTCTTCTTATCCTTAGTAAGTATTAAGTGTAATGTGAATTGCATACTTTAGGGTAGATAATTGATGTACATGTATTTTTTCACTTTAAACTTTTAGAAATAGAAATGAACAATCCCATGTAATAAATTAACTTTATTTTAGAATTAGAATTAAGCAATCTCATGTAACGGATTGACTTTATATTAGAATTATAAATCAGCAAATCCTATTTAATGGATTGGCTCTATATTAGAACTGTAACTAAATAATCCTATGTAATTGATTGATTTTATGTTAGTTCTAGGTTGTTTTTCTTTTAATTATATCTTCTATTGTAATGGAAGACTTGTATGTCTACATTGCAGGTATTTCTTTAGCCAAATACAGCAGAAACTTTGCCAAAATTTTTAAGAATTTAATGACTTAGAATAATTTGGAAAAATTGTAAACTCATGATTCGCTTATTAAATATTTAGAATCTTTATATTTAGAATTGCAAATACTCACATCAATTGCTTTTAAATTACATTCTTCTCACATGTCCTTACATGTAATATATATTTAAATGTACTTCATATAACACATCTTCATAAAATTTCCCTTCCATCTTAACTTAAGAACCTCTTCTAAATTCTTGGCCAAACACAGTATCTAATGATTTATATTAGTTTCATTCTAATCTAGTATTAGATATTGTGATGACATATCAATGTTAAGTTTAGTAATTCTCAATATTGGGGTCGTCACAAACACACCGATTCGAACTTCTCCTGAGGCAAAATAATGCAAGCTGGAGTCCACTAGAGCTTAATGCAAGCTCTATAGCGGCGTATGCCATTTGTGAAAGGGAGGGGAGTCCGCGTGCCCAAGCTCGCGCCATGCGCAGGCCTCGCGGAGAAGGAGATCCTTCGACTGTCTGATCGGGCGATCCAAATCACATCATGCCGAACCGAACGTCGTTAAGGAAAAAGTGTTACGGCGTGGATTAGATGCTGACGACGTCGGCTAATTACATATAATATATTAATATTAAATTAATTTAAATTGATTTAATTACTCAAAATTTAATTAATTAAATGCATTACAATAATTTCCAATAAACCACCCCCAGCTAATTGAGAGGTGATTAACACAATGACAAAGTCAGATTTTTGTTTCGACAACTATTTAATTTTCTCATTTTCCAGGGTATTTAAATTATATTAAAATATTTGCCGAAAATTCAACGACTTCCAAATGCTTTCAAAACATCACCCTTATCTAATTTGGGGTGATGAGCAAAATGGCGAGTCAGATTTTTTATTTGAGGTCAATTTAAATAGATCAATTTTTAGGGCTTTTAGAATTTCCAAAATTAAGATTTGATCTATTTGACTTCTGATTTGGACTAAGACTTTATGGTAAACTCATAATGACTTAATTAGAGTACTAAAATCACAATTAGGACTTGATTTAGTCTTAATTGATCTAAGTAACAACCTGGGCTATTACATTCACTAACATCTTAAATTCAATGTTCTGATTTATCACATTAATAGCCTAATCTATCATTATAAATTGATGATTCATCAATTCAACTCATCTTAATTATTCAATATTCAATTATACAAAATACTTAAGCTTATATCTGATCAAATTTATTGAGAAAACAACCTAATCTAAGTCTTTAATACTCTAACCTGAACTAATAAGGTCCTAAGATTAGCTATTAATTCAAGACTTAAGATTTAATTCATTAATATAGGGTTTTAATCTTTTTTAATAAAAGGAAACTAAGGCTCATAAAATATTTTGAGTCTAATACTAAACTTAAAAATTATAGGTAAATTGTAATCAATCTTAAGGTTTAAGACTATACTTTCACACTTCCTCTTACATGCTAAGGTTAGACTAAGTGAATAGTGGCTATTAAGCTTACAAAGCAACTACACAAACTAAGTGATAATTATCACTTACTGAGGATCAAACTAAATGAAAATTACTATCATTCAACTAAGTTGAATAAACCTAATAAGAATTAAAAAGGTGAATGCTTAAGAAAATGCAACTAGGACTTAAAGATTCTATAGTTAAGCTCAACTATACTTAAGCTATTGGGTAATCTTATTACTCAATAAGATAAGACTTAAGAATCTAAAACTATTAGTTAAAGGATCAACCATTTAAGATATTTCTTAAGAATTTAACAAGAAATCTTACTTAAAAAATTCTTCTAAACTTAAGATGATGTTTAATTAGACAAATTTTGATTTAATTAGCTAATAATTTTAAAGGTGAAGGAAAAGTGGATTTTCACATTCACTTTTCAACATATAAGTTAATTAGGTCAAATTTAAGATTTAGGTCCTTAAGACAAAATTGATGGTTTAATTAACATTAGGCTAACTTTAAATACTAAAATTATTGATTGCAAAGGTAATTGACAAATTGGGATGATTAAATTTCACTTAGATTAATATTTGATCAAAATGACCAAAATACCTCATATTAAGGGTCCAAATAGAAAATAAAGATTTAAGATTCCAAATTGACTTTTTTTAATGTCAAATAATTCCTTACTGTCTAATATAAAGATTGATATTAAGAATACCCAATTTGGTTAAAGATTAAGGCTAATGAGCTTAAATTAAATTTAAGCTCATTAAGGGTAATTAGCAAAATTAATTATGAAAACCTAAATTTTATGATATACGTATATTCTATTCAATCTAAGGATCTCATAGATAATTAAGCTTGCTAAATTCCGAGGTCAAATAATTTAATTATTAGTTAATTAGAAAAAAAACTCTAAAATGGGTAATTAAGGGAGAGGCCAAGAAATCATATTCACTAATTGATGTTTAAATCAAGCAAAATTAGTGGCAACAGGTTCCTTATAGCACATTGAGTTCAATGACAGTAAGTATGCTAAATCTGAACTTCAATTAATTAATTTAAGCCTTGATTAAGATTTATGATGATTAGTGAGTGATTAGTAAAATTAATTAAAGAAATATAATTTTATTTTCACAAACTTGTTTTCCTTTATTTAGTGAGTGATCAGAGACCAAAAATTTGAAATTTGGCTAAGTATTGAGCTTAATATTTACTAATTTATTTTATAAGTGATTAAGCATAATTATAATAAATAATGATAGAAATCTAAATATTTATATAGATTAGTGTTCCTTATATTTTTTTAATTAAAATAGTGTATTGGTTCATATTATTTGGAGTTGATTTGACTAAGCTATTGATTTATTAAATTTTAAGATTAAATGGGTTATTTAGTTTAAAATGTGATTAGTTAAATTAATCACCAAATAAAAAAACTAGTGTCATAATATTAATATTTGCATTCTTATTAAAATAGTATATTGGATCACTATATTTAGAGTTATAATTACAAAGTTATGAAGTCTTGAAAACTTACAAATAATTAAATTAATAAATAAAAATTTTCTGAAACTTTACTGTAACATGAATGGTAAATTGACGAAAAATTGAAATGGCATCTAAATTCTTCTTTCACAGAGTTTCTCATGAGGCCTGTCATATACTAATAGAAAGGTCTCTTCGAGATTTTTCTATTGATACCAAATACGTCTCCTAATTTTATTTATAACTTAAGAAATTACGAGCCCTAATTCGAGCTTAAAAATAAGAAATTGTGTACATTTTAAGGTTTAGTTGGAAGAAGAAGATGGAGCTCCAATAGGTTATTAGCTCCCAAGACTGGTGTCAATTGATGCAAACGAGATTTGTGGGTTCAAATGAGGATTTATTAGGCTCAAAACGAGCCTAAAAATGCAGCAGCAGCCACGTGCATGAGGCAACTAGCTCCTTAATTTTTTCTTATTAATAATTAAAATTAATTTAAATATCCAAAATTTAATAAACAATTGAGCTCCAAAAAATTCACTTGTAACTATTTTAGGGGTGAAGAACCAAAAAATGAAGTCAGATTTTAATTTTGAAATCAATTTAATTAGCTTAATTTTTTATTATTTAAATATATTAAAATATTCGAGAAAATTCAAAAACTTCCAAAAATTCTCAAAATTTCACATATAGCTAATTTGAGGGTGAAGAATTCAATAGTGAAGTCGAAGTTTTGATCTGAGATCGATTTAATTATTTTGTTATTTTTAATTAATTAATTTCCCAAATTATCGATTGGTCAGTTGATCTCCAAATTAGACAAAGACTTTGAGATTTTCTCTTAATGATGATTTAAGACTAATGAAAGTGATTTATGACTGATTAAGATAGGCTTAATCAAAGTAACAACCTTGGGTTGTTATGAGATATTACCTAAACATGCATCTAATAAGTGTTAAGTAGAATTGACTTAATATAAAGGCTTAGGAAATAGTTTAGACAATAAGATTCAAAGTCTAAGCCATTTAATTTGCTTAAACTAATTGCAAGGGCAAAATAATCCTTTTCAAAGCAAAATATTATTTTTGATCAACATGATTTCAAATCAAAAATTAAACATGAAATCAGGTTCCATACACCATAATTGAGACATTGATAGTAAGAACACAAATTGAAGCATTTAAGCTCAATTAATTAACTGACACCCTAAAATGTGATTAAGATTAATATTTTTAATTACAAAAAATGGAAATTAAGTATGTATTAATGTTCTTCACAGCTTAATGAGCATTTCAAGACTAAGTTTAGCATGTTTGGATGTCAAATCATCAAGTTATGCCTTAAACAAGATTCAAGTTAATAAAATAATAGTTAGCAAAACCAATCGCTAAAATCTAAATATTATTACATATTAATGTTATAAATGTTCTCCTGATCAAAATGATATATAAGTTTGCTATGTTTGGACATCGGGTGATGGAAATATGTCAAACCCTAGTTTCAATTGATTTTATAAAATTTAAACTTTATGTTTCATTAAATTAATTCTCATTATTTCATTTAAATGGCGCCGGCCCAATCGGGTAAATCAGGACCCGACGGGCCAGCCCAGTGCGGGACCATGCAGGTCAACCGAGATCCGATGACGCGGGTCACGGGTCGGCCCGACCCGCGCTATTGTGCTTCGTCCCAACAGACAAGTTGCTTGAAATCCTAAACTCACACTACCTGGCGCACCATTTAGCACGTTAAAGAACTTGAATTAATTGCACAATTAAGATCTATGCTAAGATATGAAAAGCCCTAATTGATATGTATCAAATCAAGAGTTCCTAAATTTTATGCTTCAATTTTAAGGTTTACTATGGAGGGAGAATTCTCCTTCCACAACCCACCACTAGACAATGGTTCGATCTCGACACCATTTACGTGCCAAGGTCGATTCGATGAGTGGTCCCACGCACCGGGTGGTGACCTAGATTGATAGATGCAATGTGGGGCTCGGGCAATGTACCCTACCGTACAAGCTCGAGCCCGTAGCCGCTCAATCAAGTTCGATCGAACCAAATTGATGCTAAGGATCGATACAACAAGGCTTGGAACAGCAATTGGGGTTCCAAATTGCACCAGAAAAAAAGAATGTACTATGTGAGGAGAGTACCTGAGATGCTCGATTCCACCGATTATTTGTGAGGCTCTAGATGGATATGCAGACATGAACACGGCGGAGTCGGGGCTCCATAGTTGGTATCAGAGAACATCATAAGATGTCAGATTAGAATTTGCATTTCTATCTACCTAATATGTTGTTGTTCTATAATGCAGTCAAGACAGTTGTTTCTTCTAGCAATACCTCTGATGAGGTTAATTCTTTGAGAAGCATGGTAGCTACTATGTTAGAGAACCAAACTCAGCAGGTTTTGGCAATTTAAAAGTTGAATGCTATTCACCCGTCTACCACTGCCAATAATGCTGCACCATCAGTTCCTACCTCTTACACTCCTCACACTCCTCATCAATTAGCTGATAGATTTCTGCATAGTTTTCTAAGGTTGAGACTTCTGCATAGTTTGCTAACATGATATATTTTGAATCAGCTCAAACTTAATTCGAATCGAGTTAAGCCCAATCCGAAATCGACTCGGATTGGGTTAGAGTCAATTAACATAACTTGAGAATCGACTCGAAAATTTCGGGTTGAGTTCGATTTGACTAAAAATTCGAGCATTCTAATTTGGGTAAAATTGTCAGCCATAGAATCTGTATTTAAGATATGCATTTTTTAGTGAACACTCACATACAGAAAGGAATTTAATGTTATTTATAGTGAGAAATAAGCTCTCAAAATCATTCTTAAATTGATAATCATATCTTGATCTTATAAACGGATTGATCCAAGATTGACTTATATTTTATAACTCGAATGAATATTTTATTAGGAGATGAGATCTAAATCAAACCAATTGGCAGGTCTACTTCATCGAATTTAATGTAGGCATATTTCGGTTGGAGAGGCTCCACCGACGGCCCACACAATAGGGCTCAACCGCATAGGAGATATAATAATTCCGACCAGCCAACGCAAAAATAAACTTGAATAAAAAAGAAACCGTAAAACCTCCCTATTATTTGTGCTCAGCTCCCATTCGTTCCTCTCTAAAACCTCGCTTCCATCCCTCCATTCCTCGTTTTCTGGAGGGGATTGAGTTCAGGCCTCGTGGATTGCCCGCAGAAACCCTAATTTTTACTTTGAAGGATTTAAGTGTTTTCTTTTCTATATCTCCCTACATTCAATCCATAATTTGCCGCTTGATTCGGCCTCAGGCGGCTTGATCAGGATTCCATCCCGCCATAACAACTTTTGGCTGGGCAGAAGTTGGATGGAAGGGGGTGGAGCGGCGTATAATCCTCGGACGCCTGAGGAAGTTTTCCGGGATTTCAGAGGCCGCCGGGCTGGAATGGTCAAGGCTTTGACAACAGGTCGCTCTCTGCACGTCACATTACCCTTTTTCCATCTCTTGTTATTTACTAAGTCTGGAGTGCACTAAATAGTTCTATTGTTTATCCTATACGCTCCTACTAATTTGGAACATGTTTTTTGTTTCGTTTGTGCTAGTTGCAGATGTTCAGAAATTCTACCAACTCTGCGATCCCGGTAAGCTATACTTTGCGTTTTCGTTGCTTTTTGGGCATCAGGGTTTCGCTTCTGTGCTCATTGTTTTTTTTTCAGGGCACCGATTTTAGGAAAAAACAAAGCTCAGTGGTTTTTGAATGATTTGAGCTTCTCGGTTTGGTTTAAATTAATTTTTTTTACTGTAGAGTTTTCGTTGTAAGTAGGATACTTGTTATCTCGCTAACCTTCCAACACAGAGAGTTGGTTGGAAATCATGGGGATTTAATTAAAAGTTCTTTTTTTTCTCACCTATGAAGCACTGTAATCCCATTAAATTACATATGAAAACCTAATCTATGCATGCCACTTATTAAACACCTATAACTTATTGTTATGACAAAATAAACATTCATGCATTGAAAGGAGGGGGATATTAATTTCAGCATTTTTATTAATGACAATTATAAGAACTAATTTCTTTTTTCTCGGCTTTCTACCAAGTTAGGAGCTCAAGGGTTTTGATATTTATTCTACATGACAGCTCTGCTAGCTTCAATTAGGTTCATTGGCATTGGTCGCTACATTGTGCTGGACACAGAGTAGCACTTACAACCCAAAGAGTTTTGATCATTCTTGTTGGCAATGCCTCAACAAGCTTGGATCACTTTTGATTAAATTTTAAAAATATAAGATCAAACTACATAAGCTCTTCAAATTATAAGATCAAACTACACAAGCTCTTCAAATGATAATAACACAAACCATATACATCTAAAGAAATAGAGGAATTTATAAGAAGTATTTCTTGCACAAAATGCAAATTTTAGGATTTCTCAGTTTTAGAATTAAATGAAGGGCACAAAGAAATGCATGTGCTATATATGGAAATTTTGAAGCAACAACATTTGTTTCTAGCTCTATGTTTTGAAGATATTAAAATAATATTGCAACAGATGGGTCTTTTACAAGCATTCCTTACATTGAGTGTTTATATGAGGTAGAGTCTGTGGACGAAATATGGAGTGAATTGACTGGATGATTGATGATAGGAGGAGGGTTTGGCAATGATTATGTGGCAGATGTGAGAAATACTCTCCTATGAAATGTAGAAATACCGTAAAGTATTCTAAGCCTATTTAAATGTACTGCAAACTTTGAAATCCAGTAGTTACCTTCTTTTGATTTGTGTTTGAAAACTGATAAAGAGTGTTCTTGAAACTAATGTTTTTGCTGCATCATTTTGTTTCAACAACTTTCTTATGCAACTGTGTTATGTATGTTTATTTACTTGTGATACTTGTTTAAATAGAGATATGTAGTTGTAGACCTTGTCATAATTTTTGATCTGATTTGTGGTAGTCCTTGAAATGACATAATTTGTTAAGAATACTTTGTGAGATGTATATAAAAATCATTTCTTGCTTGTGTTAGAACTTGGCAAGACTTGTGACAAGACATGATAACCTTTCAAGTTCATGAAAATTTAAGATGTGTAGAAGTGAAATCATTTCTTTAAGAGCCAAATGTTGTTTTGAAGATTATTACACTTTGAGCCGAATTAGATTTTTAAAAGCTCAATCTCTAGCAACTTTTATTTCAGGACATTCAAACTGATGATGATAATGAATGTAGGGCTGGAATTGAGCCGAATTTTATCGAGTTAGATAATACTTGATTCAAAATTTTCAATTTGAATTTGACTCGAACTCGGATTAATTTGAGTCGAGTCAAGTTCGAGCTGATTTGATAGCTCGACAATAAATATTTTAAGATAGAAATAATTTAATGATATAAAATTCTTAAATTTTAGATTAAATTCTATATTTCTTAAAATATCATTAATTTTACCATAGAGAGAATCGATCCTGCGACTTGAGTCGAGAAATGTAGACTGCATTGCCCTTGTGCTGCTAAATTCTTCTGTAGATTATATAATATTTTGGTTTTATATATTTCAAGATTAAATTTTGTATTTCTTAAAAAAACATAGTTAAAATTTCACCAGAGAGAGAATCAATCCTGTTACCTAAGGTGAGAAACGGAGACCGCATTAGCACTTGAGCTGCTAAATTCTTCTGTAGATAATGTAATTTTTTTTGTTTATATATTTCGAGTTACTTGATTTTATGTTTGATTTGAATCCTCCAACTCGAACTTTACTCGAAATTTATTCGGGTTTAGCCGTTTAACTCATGAATCAACTAGTAAATTTCGAGCCGAGTTCTAATTGATTCAAAACTTGAGCGACTTTTAAGCGAGTCCCGAGTTTTGGGTAAAATTGCTAACCCTAACTGAGTGTGTTAGAATTTTTTATTTTTTATTTTGAAAGTGGATATTTGGTAGCCACTATATGACACAAAATCAATTAACTTTAGCTTGTATCTTGTCAACTAGAAAAATTGCATGTTTAAAATTTTAGATGTTTCTAAAATTATAGTTCCTTTTTATCTAAATTAAGGATTTAATTAGTCCCATTATTGAGCATATTTAAAGAATTTAGGACAAAGTCATTCATGCTTATAACAAAAATTCACTAAACGATTATATCCTGAAACTAGAAAGGGGATAGCTAGAATATAATGAGATTTAAGATTTGCCATGCAAAGTGAAACAATTTAGAGGTTTTGCTATGCAAAATAATTTTTAGGTTTTGTGATTTGTTAAATTAGAAGTTATAAGTTCAAACTTGTGCTAAATTGAATTTAAAAAAAATTGTTTTAAAAATGCGGAGAAATATTAAGAAGGCTAACTAGTTCAAATATACGAATTCTATTATAGGACTACACAATCTGAATCTAGCTCAACATATATTTCAAAATTTTAATTGAGCTTTTACCTGGTTCTCGACAAAAATCTGTTTTGGGCACTTGCACTCTTGGAGATGTATAAGAAAATTCCTAATACCTTAGAGGGGATTGTGAGTTGGAATAGTATGTCGCCCATTTTCATTTTATTATTTGTGCACAAATGTCATCGCTTGCTAACGGGTTGGATTAGGGTTATCATCAGCTTATTTCTAAAAGAGATCAGAATCCAGGAGATAATAAACGCACATTGACAACTTGTTGTTTGCGCAGAGATGCTAGTTTGTCCTTGCGGTGGCCCACAGTGGATGTGCCAGCAAGATTGTTGGGTTAAACATGACTCACTCAATTGCAATTTTGATCCTAAAAATTGAAGTTTTGAAGAGATGACATTCAAAAGTGGGAAGGGAGCAAAACTTTTTCTTATATAATATGAACTATTTTATAAAAAAATTTATTTGATTAAGTTCACAAATGTATTTTTTATGTTTTTTCCCTTATCGGTACACACATTTTAACCAACAATGTGCACCACTAGAAAACAACTCCCCATTCATATTCTATGTGCTCAAGCTGGGATCCTTTTTTCTAACATATGTCGGGCATCCAAACAATGAGGATGCAAACAATATAGCATTGTTAAAGACACAAGATATTATTTCTGAGTAATTTATCAAAATGGTCTTTCAAGTATTAAAAAATATTTGTTTTATACTTGACTTTCAAAAGTGCTTAAATAGTCCTTGACTATTATAGAAACAATAAATTTAGTCTAAAAGTTTACATTGTTAAATTTTGGTGTTATTGGAGTTATTTTTAAAGGATAAAAAAATATTTTTCCTTTAACTGACATGAAAAAAATATTTTTGGATAAAATATCATTTAAAAGTTTTTTCATTATTTAAAAATAAAAAAAAATTAAACCTCATAATGTTTCAGCTCGAGGAACCTCTTAGAAACATTGTTCATAACATCAGAGACCATGATTAGCAATCATGTGTTACTTCATCTAAAACTCTCGAACAGACTAGGTGATATTTGTGAGGACTTAAATTTATATTTATTTGGATTTAAGATTTACTTCTATTGGAATAACCTACTTGATTTGTTGGAATGATCGGATTTAGTTTACGAGAGGGCTTATTTATTCATTGGAATACTGGGATTTGATTTAGGATGTGACTTATATCTATTTAGAATGCCCGATATAATGGTCCCTCAAGCGCTAATGTGATGCTATTTAAATTTTTCTTGCTTGAAATTGTATAAGAAAATTTCTTAAGTGATACCCAAATTGTAATATGTGAGAAAAATTTATTCAAATGAATTTTTTTCATGTCGATTGAGAGAAAATTAAAAATTTTCATCCTTAAAAAAATTTCAAAAGATTCTCACAATTTTGATAGCAAAGTTAGCGGTCTGTTTGAACTAAGCTTATGACTTTTAATATTGGTAGAGACCATTTTAAGCTCTTTTGAAAGTTTGAGACTCAAGTCACTATTTCTTAATGCACGAGGGATCATTTGGATAAAATGCTCTTATTTGTTTGCCAAAAATATATATTTGTTTTCTTTGATGAGCAATTAAATTTATGTTTAAATTGTCAAATTTTAATGTAATAATGCTTTTAAATAAAAAAATTGTGTTGTTTAAATTGTGCAATGAAATTTGTGAGTATGCAATTAACATAAAGTTGAAGCAAGTCATCACATATCCATAAATAAGTTTCATATTTGTACAAATGACATTCTATGGTGAATTACTTCAATCTCCTTTTTGTAGTAATGGTGCTTAGACAATGGGGATGTGAATCATACTTTTTTTCATAAAGCTTAAATTAGGATCTCTGGTTAAAATCCCATGGCATTATTAACAAGGTCTGTTGTAGGATACCAATATGTGCTTCAACCAGCAAGTAATACCACATAATATATTAAGTATAATAATAAAAAAAGGTAAGTGTGTGGAATGTGTGTAAAATAGTTAATGGCATTCATATGACCATCCTCTTTCTAGTTAATGGATTGAAACTAATGTCAGGGATTCTCAAGCACATTTTATTTAGTTGCACAGGATATTGGAGATAAGGTAACATATTATTGCTAATTAGATTCTTTTGATACTGTAGTTTAAGACTTAATATCATTGATGGATTGGATTGTTGGTTGAATTGGGATAACGAAATTATGGGCTCTAGATTGTGTTTTCTTTTATCTACCTGATTATACCTTTTAACTGTCTAATTTCAAATATATAAAGAGAAATGCTAGATGCCTCAACAAACAAACAAAAAAGTAGACATAATCTTAAGCTTTTATAAAAAAAAATGGAGAGATAAGGCATAATTCGTAAGCAAAAGTGCATGTCACTAATCCAATTTTTATATTTAGGAAAAATCATCTCATCAAATATAACTTTTGTTTGATTTTTGGATTGGTAGTAATACCCATATTTAAATTTAAATCCTAACTCTGTGCCTAAAGAATTTATATGAGCATGCTTATGATCCATAAGCAAAAGTGCATCTCACTAATCCAATATTTACACCTAGGAAATATTGTGTCATCAAACTTAGCTTTTGTTTGATTTATAGTTTGGGTAGTAGTACTCACATTTATATTTAAATCCTGACGTATTTTGTGCCTAAGCAACTCATCCAAGCGTGTTACAAACATGGACTATATTTAATTATGAGGAGTTTGCTTTTACTGAAAACCTTCACTCGATATCTTTTTGATTATGAGCCATAGGAATTTTTATTGAAATATAATAATTTTCTCATAGAAAAACTATTCTTGAATACTGTCAACAGATGAGGGCTGTGCGCATGTTTTTTCTGAGTTATCAGGATAAGTCCTAATTACTTCTGTCATTTATTTAGCATAGTTCATTTGGCATGAAGAGTGCTACTTTTGTTTTACCTGTACACAACTTTATATTATACCTGTATTTCATGGCATTTTAGTATTTTTCTTTTTTCAATCTGGCTGTAATTTATTTGCAGTGAGGTATCATTTGAACTTTATCTTAAACTATTCATTTCTTTACAAATCTTAATTTTGCAGGTAATGCTGATTTATGATATTTTTTATTGTTTTCTGGTGAACAGCCGTGCTACTTTAGATTGTCTCCCAATATTCCCTTGAAAGTTTATATGGAATTTGTTTTTTGCTTTCATGACGCACTTGTATATTATATTTTAGTATTAGGTTCAGACACATACATTCCATGGTGCCACAATACATTTTGGCGTAGGATTGCTTTTTTACACCCTTCTCACCATCCATCTTAAAATTTGAATAGCTCAGATTGCAAGTTGCTAATCAGGCAAGCGCCTACCTTTTTAAAGTGATTCTATATTTTTAAATGAGCAGTAGTAGTATAACTCTTTGTACCATTATGCTCACTTATATGCTACCAGTGGTGTGTTCTTTTAGGTCCAACCTTATAAATGCTATTTAATGCTAGGGTTCATACCTTTGATGGTAACATGCTCCTTTATTTACAGAAAAGGAAAATTTGTGTCTTTATGGACTTCCCAATGAGACCTGGGAGGTTACTTTACCTGCTGAGGAAGTGCCTCCTGAGCTTCCTGAACCAGCTTTAGGAATTAATTTTGCTAGGGATGGCATGGATGAAAAGGATTGGTTGTCACTTGTTGCTGTTCATAGTGATGCCTGGTTACTAGCAGTTGCTTTCTATTTTGGGGCTCGGTTTGGGTTTGACAAAGAGGCCAGGTAACTTTAATGCTGCCTTGTTATTGCAAAAGACTTGATAATCAATGTTTCTTCTTTTGTTTGACTTAGTAATATTGTTGATGTTACATTTAAAAGCTTTTTTATTTATTTAGTTATATATTAGCTTTCCTGTATGTCATGCAAATGGTAATCTATACTGGTATTGTGACTTGATACAGTTTATTTGCTACTCAATTTTGTTAAGATGATTTCATTTGGAGAGTCTTATATAAATTTAGAGGTTCTAGTTTGATTCAGCGTTCAGTTATATAGTATATAGGGCGTCTACAACTTCTTATTGCCATTCTATATGGTGATGATCTTTATAAGTATTAGAATTAAGAGATAATCGTGAATTGTATAATTTAATGATGACATCGCCTGATATATCTATCCATTGTATTAAGCATTGCAAATGTCTACTTTATTCAGTCATATGTTGGTCATATTTTTGTAGCTATCGCACCTATACTTGGAGGTAACACCAACTTGAATAAAATTTGATTGGTTATATTTTTTTAATTTTTTGTTTTTGTATGATGAGCTGTAATTTTATTTCATTGCTCATTTTAGTATTGTTGTCATGATTGATGGAATGAGGATATTAAGATGTAGAGTTAGTAAACAAATTTAACAACAACAACACAAGCCTTAGTCACATTAGGTGGGATCGATTATGCTTGATAAAAGGGAAGCACCTCCCTAAGTTCAAAATAGATGAGATTTTTTCTAACAATTTTTTCTCATATTTTAGTCTTTCTCTTCCTCTTTTAATATGAGCAAAATTCATGTACTCAAATTTTTAATCAGGGGCATCAAATGCTCTACGCTTAATATGCCCAAACCATATAAGCTATCTTTTAGTCTTATCCAGTGATGGAGCAACTTTAACCTTTCTATTAGTGAACTCATTTCTTATTCTACCTCTGACTTTACACACTCATCCACCTTAGCTTCCTCAACCTTGCAACAAATATTTATTGATAAGTTTGTTCTTTGTTGGCCAACATTTAGCTCCATATAACAAAGTCAACGATATAGTTGCTTTATAAATTTTTTTAAGTTTGTGGTATTTTGATTGCACAACTCTCCAAAAGTGCTCCTCTATTTTATTCAATTGGATGGGACTGTATTAATTAAATCACTCTCCTTTTTACCATTATCTTGAATAATTGAACTAAAGTACTTGAACCTCTCACTCTTCATGATCACATGATCCTCAATAGTTTTGTCCTTGAGATTATTTTTTATATTATTATTAAAATTGCAACTCTATATATTCTATTTTATATCTACAAAAATAAAATTCTTTTGATTCTAAATTAGTTCTTCATAACTTGAGTTTTACTTTAACTCTATCTCTACTTTTATCAATTAAAAGAATGTTATTTGTAAATAACATGCATCAAAGAATCTCTTTTTGAATATGTTTAGTAAAAACATCCATAATTAAGGAAAAAAGATGGATTGAGTGTAGAGCCTTGATATAAGCTAATAGTAACAAGAAAATCATTTGTCAAACCATCTTGCGATCAAACACACATTATAACCTCATTATACATATCTTTAGTTGCATTAATATATGTCATATAAGTTCTTTTTCTTCCTAACTCTTTGAAAAACCTCTCTTGGTACCCCCTATTATAAGCCTTTTTGAGATCATTAAAGGTTAAATGAAAATTTCTCCATCAAATCTCTTAAAAATGTATGACAATCATGGTAGATCTACTAGATATAAAACTAAATTGATTTTCTGAAATACGAGTACCTCTTTATGATGTGTATTCAATCTTAATTACTCTCTCAAAGTCTTAATGTATGGTTCATTAACTTAATTTTTCTATAATTTGCATAATGTTGAGCATTGTTTTTATTTTTGTAAATGTGTACAACAATACTTTTTACTCATGTGGCACTTTTTTTAGCATTCAAAATAACATCAAACTTCGTTGCATACCAATAAATTTCTTCCTTGCCCAAATATTTTAGGACATTGATATGAATAACATTTATCTCATTTCCACATTTCATCCTCTTAGAAACATTTCAATCTCATGTCTACAAATTTGTTGAAAAATTTGTAAATGATATTACTTTTATAATCATGAAACTCGCCTTTGGTAATTGATTGGTACAATCTTCATTAAAAAATTTAGTAAAATAATTTATCTATTTATAGTAATATATTTATTCCTAAAAGTACTTTCTTATCAATATTTTTGGTATAGATATATTTTACTAATTCATATTCTTCATTCATATAATTTTTAATATGGTTAACTTATGTGTATCTTTCTTTATAAATTCTCGAATGCAGCAATCGTAGCATCATGAATTGTAATTTTGGTTTCACAATAAATTAGTTTATATATCTTCCAACTTTTATTATTCTTATATTTAAAACATTTTGTATCACATTTTTTTTCTTTTAATCTCTTATTTGAAGATCTTGTTTCTACCACTAAATATCTTTCTATTAGATGCTCTCTTTTAATTTACGAAGTATACTACTAAGTACATTACAAATATAACTAGTAACCAAATTTATCATAAAATTGGCTTTACCCCCTAAATTTATTATCTATGTTTTAAAATTTCACTATAAAATTATCTATATTATACTTATTATGATTTCACAATCTAGTTTATGAGATATTTTTGATTTAATATTACTTTTTTTACTTCTTATTTTCAAATCACCTAGAGTAATAATCGATGTTGGTTAACTTCTCATTATCAATTTGAGTTTTAGAATCCCCATTTTTATAAGTTTATCTCTTTTTCTTCAAGTAAATATTAGCAATCTTAAGATTATAAGCTAAAAAAATTTTAAAAATTATTTTTCTTTATTTATTAATCTCTCAAAAATCAAAATTATTATAAATATTATTAAATTCTTCAGTTACCCTTTCAACATTCTCATTTAAATTTTCACTTATAAATAACATCTTTTCTTTGAATATTTGTTTAACCAGCTCCAAATTATGCTAATTTTTATTATACTAATATTTTTCTAGTGAGAGGCATTAACACTTCACATTAAAAGTTTTTTTATTAATTATAATATTTAAAGATAGAATACTATCTCTCAATCTTTTAACTTCCACTACATTATACTTTAAATTCTTATATAGAATGATAACCAACCCATTTTTATTGTAGTTCTTATCAGAATGCTAGAGTTTAAAGTCTAAATTATCAATTTTTATGCTCTTTTTCCAAACCACTTTGTTTCTTAAAGATATTCGATATTTATTCTCCTATTGAACTAAATGTCTACTAGCTCAGATAGCTTGCCAATGAGAGTGTCAATATTCCAATACTTAATCTAATTTTGGTACCATGGACTCGCATCTCTATTTGTATTCACCTATAATGCAGGAACTCTTGCTTATTTGACACTACACCTAGATATTGATGTAATGGCATTTGCTCATTTTTCACTACATTTAAGCAATGCAATGTATTGTTTCCAAGGGATGCCCTATCTCTTGCCCAAAATTTAGAAGATTCTTGTTATAAGAATATTCGACAGTCTTATGTTGACTATTGATTATAATTAACCTTTTCTAGTATAGAAGCCAACCATTAATTATGAGGTTTAGTGGAGGCATTTAGAGATAGAAAAGAAGATCTTCATTTAATATTTATTGATATTAAAAGGGTTTATGATAGAGTACCAATAAGTTCTTTTAAGAGTTTTAAATAGAAAAAAAATTTATGTGACAATATTATTATCATTAAAGATGTGTGATGGGGTTGTAATATGTTTATGTTTGTAAGGTGGCTTATCTAATAATTTTCATGTTACTGTTGGATTATATCAAAGCTTTTCTTTCAATTCATAAATTTGCTATTATTGGATAACAGCAGGCTCTGCTCTTAATCTATATTTTTTCTCTTTAATTGTGGATGTTCTTATTGAACACACTCAAAAACGGATACCTTCATGCACACACATTGTTTGCAGATAACATTTTGTTAATTGAAAGACATGGGATAAAGTAAAGGTAAAATTTGTCTTAGATGGTTTGGGTGTATTAAGCATAGACCGTCTAATGCTCTTGTTAGAAAAAATGATTATGAATTTTGCTCATGTGAAAAGAGTAAGAGAAAGTCTAAAAAAGATTAGTGAAGAAACCATTAGAAATGATTTTATTTATTTGGAGCTTAAGAGGAGCTTCTATTTGATCATGCACAATGAAAAAAGGATTCATGTAGTCTACCTCAGCTAGTAGGACTAAGGGTTGTGGTTGTTGTCGACGACTACCTAGCACAACCTTCGCCCTTTCTCACTTGAGAGTTGGGACTTGCCAATGATGGAGTTAGTGGAGTTAGCTAGCTTAAAATAAATTTTTTCTTTCGATTCATTTTGTAAAATTTGGGATATTTATAATTTGAAAAATCGTTTGGTATGAATACCTAGTGGTTTTTTTTTGGCAGACAAATTAATCTAGATGATAAATTGGTTTAAAGGAATTAAGATAAGTTGTTACGTTATTTGAATGATTTGCTTATTTAATTTTAATTAAATAATTTGAGATTGATAAAATAAATTTATTTCAGTTTAAGTTTAGCTTAAAATATTTAAATTAATTTAGACATCTATTATGAATATAATAAATACTTATTTAAATTAATAATAATATATTTAGTCGATAAATATAAAAATAAGTAAATAAATTATTTTAATTTTTGTAAATTAATTTATTATAAATTAGAGTTTTAATAATGCCTATTAATTCTGTTGATTTTTTTCATATATTACGGGATCACTTATTAAGTTATTTAAATAAGGAATCTCAATTAAGTTGATTAATTAATGTAATTTAATTAATTATATATATGAATTAAGTACATTTATAATAGCATGATAATTAATTACATTTTATGTTAATTAATTATATTATTTATTTGTATTGTTTACACATTAATTATATTATTTACACCATTATGTTTTATTAATCAATGTTAGAGTTGACTAATTATACTCAATCATTAAATTCATTAAGTCACTTAATTAATTATAACACAATATATATATATATATATATGTATAGGATAATCTCCATTATTAGCTATAATAATTAATAAAGTTATGTTTAATTGATAATTTTTAATTATAAAATATATGTGTTGATAATTGCTATAAATTCTTATTGATTGATTAGGTTTTCCTTGTAAGCATCTATAGATCAAAGTCACCTTGCGGGAAATGATCCTTTGAGTCTCCAATATTTATGATGTTCATTTGATTGATTGCTTGTCCCCTCCCCCAATCAATGGTTCCCTATAAAGTTCTCTTTACTTTGTGGATTGAAAGGCTAAATGTGAACTATATGATGTTACAATCAATGATTCTTATTTTGTCTCTATTACTGCAATTGAGTATGTGGCAGTAGGTAATTATGTGGCATAAACATTACAGCATTCCCTGTTTAAACAAAGAGGCTCTTATCACATGTTACTTATTTGTAAGTAGAAATGATTTTTTCAACTCCTAATATCAATAATGAATGAAAGGATCTCTATTAGGACCAACTAAAACATTTAGATCAACCAGGCATCAAAATATACATAATTGGTGAAATGAAATAGCTCAAGAATCTCTTAAATAAACAAGGATTGTGAGATAATTCATTAATTTATAATTTCACACAAATTTTGAGAACCATTTGACCATTATTGTCTCTATTACTGCAATTGAGTATGTGGCAGTAGGTAATTATGTGGCATAATTATTTTGATTTAAACATCATCTAGAAGATTATATAGTTAAAGCTAGGCCATGTTAATATGAGAGATGAGATCATGTCAATATCTCAAATTTAATGCTAATACTTAAATGATGCATGCTACTAACAGTTTAATCAAGACTGATTTTGTATTATCCCACATTCTAATCATTACTTGAGAGCAACACTCGCAATATGGTCCCCACATTAGACTCAAAGAGCCAGTCAAAATTGTGGATTTATTTTGGTGTCCAAGTGATCAAACATTTCATGGTAGAAAGTAAAAATAGATGGAAATATTTATAAAAGTCTCTTATCATAGAAATATTAGTATCGAGTATAAAATCTCTTACAAATACATCAATGCCCTCACTATGTCTCAAATAAAATTAAAATGAGTATATTAAATTCCCATTTTAAGATCACTCCAACCCTTAATAGAACACACTCTTCTTTTAGTTGGAGCTTATTTTTTTACATTAGCTTTACCAGTAGCATGGGTGAGCAAAGCAAGTAGGTTCTAACATATGTTGACACTCTACCTATAGAAGGGAACCAACATGCTATGCATATAGAATAAAAGCAAGCAAAATCGAGAAAAACAAAAGACAGTGAAAATAAGCTATTCGATGTACTAGTAATAATTGTAGTAGCTATAGCATCTCCAACAATAGTATTATAGCAGAACAAAAATAAAAATAAAATCAAGCCAAAATTATGCGAAAACAGGACTAAATTGTCAAAAACAGAGCATGGGCAGACTTAAATAGAACATACTTAGAAATATAATTGAATTATTTTTTATATTCTATTTAATTATGATTACTAAGTTTCACTTATTGTGATAAATGCATATATCGAGACTGGAATACAATGTTAGTGTAGAAAAGAATTAGGATCAAAAGTTCATAATCTAACATAAAATAGGCTGCTTGATTATAATGCCAAATTGAACACATCAATGTTCTTCGAAGAGGTCCTTTATATAGTAATTGGCACTTGGATATCAATGGTTTGAATCAAGCTACTACCAACTCAGATGCCATTGTCCCTCCTATGCAAGGTAATGAAGCTGAAATTAAAGCGAAAAGGAATACAGAGATATCCATAAAGTGGAACTCGAAGGTTTCTGCAATAGAACCAAAATAACCAACTAGCTTCCTCACTTGACGCATCATAAATCTAAAGTTTAGTGCTAGTTTGTTGTTAATTTCTCAATGTAAAAATATAGGTTGTTCTTATAGGTTACCTATTTTTTCCCAAAAATTGTTGTTATATATTTCTTAAGTACATCTGTCCATTTTTATATAAAGTAATTTTTTATTGTATTTGCATTTTAGTTTTTTCAAAAATTAGATGAACTAAATTGGAGAGTGCTACAAAACAATTGTTTCTCCTAAGCTTTAGGATTTTTGTTCATAGTTCAAATCCAGAACTTTCGTATATAGAAACCTTCCAAATTTGTATTTGCGAAGATATTCTGGAATTTGTAGTATGAAAGTCCCTGTCTTCATTCTATGAAAGCGTTAGATTTTCTATATGCCAACCTTCTAGAGTCTTATATATGAACTTTCCATATATACAGAAGTTGTAGGTTTGTACATACAAAGGTGTGGGGACATAAGTTCTAAACTTAGCAAACACAATATCACATTCTAAGCCATACAAGCTATAGATCAGCCTATGCATGCACCAATGTAAGTACCAAAATCACATAGTAACAAAATTTGAAGTATGCAAGTCATTTTAAAGGGGTTTTTTCAAAATAACAAAATAAGCATAATTGGAACAAATTCATGGTGATCTAAATGGAGTATAAGTGATTAAGAAACAAAATTTGACTTAAATATGCTTATCTCTACAACAAACTTGAAAGCTAAAGAAAAAGTAGAGTAATCAGATGATATTAGGACTTACTAGAATTGAAAGAAAACTATGAAAATGTGTGTCTCAAATGGATCTTTTTTTGCACAAGCTCGACCACAAGTTTTTAGCATCAGCATGAGTGTCTTTCCAGCTCCACACTACAATGACGCTGAGAGAAATGGAGGTGATTCACAAGGAGTGCCTAGACGCTTGATTTCGTGCATTTAGGCGCACAAGTCTTAGCGCATTATCTAGCGCGTTTGAGCACTGAGTAGGTAGAGCAATAAATTATTAGTGGCTAGCATACTCTCTAAGAAGCTATTCCCTCTCAAACTTTAGTGAGTATACTCATACTATGGCTTATAAATATCATATTTGATTACAAGCACAATAGATATAAAGCAAAAACAAGGTCTTCAATAGGGTCTGAATATTCTGAGCTAGGGTTAAGCTTAAATCTATTTCATAAACATACGTTAAAACAAATATCATTAGTATTTTGAGTAAAAAATAAAATAATTTGTTGTGATCATCAAAATCAAATTATAAAATAAAAAGAACTCAAACCCTAGAGTCAACAAATGTTGAATTGAATTGTTGGTGAACTAATGACACTAGCATTGTCACAAACTCCAAGTAACACAACTACTTATTGCTATTCATTACTAGATAAAGATGCTGACAACTACTTGCTTGACCATAAAATTAAAGCTATTCAAAAATTAACATGCGCTGAATGTGATGTTTCTATGGTGCTTGATTTTGCATAATCTGATTATAAATATCCTGCATGGTCAATGGATGAACTATTGTGAGAAAATCATAATTTTAAGGTAAGAGTGCCTTATAGTAACAACATATAGGTGCGATTTTCTAGGGCTGGAAAATAACAAGCATAATGTCTTGCCTACTTGTGATTAAATACAATAAGGATCTTTTCATGCTACGATAGAGCTTTTTGATCACTAGGCTCGTTAGAGTTATCTTTATCTTATATGGTATTAGGGTTCATGGATGTGTAAATAACAACCAAATAAAAAGTATATATAGATACGGACAAGTAAGAAAATCAGAATGAGTTTCTTAAGTAAACTAATAGTGTCAATTGTTCCTCTAGAAAATTTGTTTTATACAAAAAAATATACTAAGATGTTTATACCATACATGTGATTTCTTCAAGTTGTGGAATATTTTCTTTAACATATAATTTGAATGCTCTATGCTTTCAAAACCTGAGAATTTTCTCAATATATCAATTAAACAATGCACTTTTAATATCTATTTGATATAAATTCGTATTGTAATGATATGCATATGTAATAAATAACATCATAATTGCTTCTTAATATGCAATGAATGCTTAGATATCTTCAAAATCAATACTTTTACTTTGATTGAACCACCCTTATCACAAGTTTTATTTTATTTCTAATTACTAAACTTTCATTATTCAATTTATTCTCGAAGACTTATTTTGTTCTAATACACTACCATTATCAAAATCAGCAATTTAAATCTTAACATTTTTTTTTTCAAGTTGATCCAATTCTTCTTTCATAGTTACAATTCATTGATTATCAAATAATGTTTTATCAATAGTCTTAGGCTCTACTAAAGAGATAAATATCGAATGATTAATCTTATTTTTCAAATCATTTCTAATTCTCACTCTTTGGAATAAATCACTAATAATATAATCTAGATGATTACTAGTATATATCTTCAGTACCTTGACATAATTTTTCTAACTCCAATATTATGATTATTAAGATTCAAATCATATAGCCTATCCAAAGAGTCATCTTCCTATGATGTAGATTGAGAAACATACTGAGTTTCATCAATTGAAGCATTTGTTGACTCTTCAATTTTCTTTTTTCCTTATTATGACTTTTATGTCTTGCTAGAAGAAGAGTAGCTAACGAAGTTTGCCTTTCAACTTTTGAGTAAAAAATTTTGGTACTTTCCAAGGGCAAGGCTGTGTATAATTAAATATATGAAGATGAGAAACAATTGGTTTTCTCCTTTTAATTGCTCAGAATTTTCCTTAATATTTATTTAGGATTAGCTTAATTTGTGATACAACAAGTGATAGCAACCGCTTCAGCTCAAAAATACTTAGTGAATGATACTTATGTATCTTGTATTTAGCCATAAAAGTGCAATTTTTATGTTCTACTACCCGTTTTGTTTAGTGTTCTTAATTTACTAAAGTTATATTTTATATCATTTTATATCCAAGCCACCTTGGAGGCAGCCTTCTTCACCCTATTTTATATCATTTACCTCTAATAAGGTGAAGAAGGCTGTCTCCAAGATGGCTTGGATAGAGGAGCGTAATGAGGAGAAGATTGCAATCATGGATGCACCGTTCGTCCCACTTTTTAAGGAGAGTCTTAGGACTAGCAGGACTGCTTAGCCATGATTCAAAAGGCATTTGAGGTGCTAAAGGAGGGTAATGATATGGTTTGTTAGAGTGATAAGCTTGTGTCAAGCGGAGAATGAGGTTTGAACTCTAAGTCAAACAGTTTATTATCGCAGAAGAGATTGAGCCTTAATCAGGGTTGTGAGTAGAAGTGACAGCGATGATAATGATGATGCTGTGTTCATCACAATTCTCTTGCTGAGGGGCCATGCCTCGGGGGTGTAACTGAATTGAGTGTGAAGGAACTTTGCTCGAACAGTGACTCGGGCGAGGCTTAGTCGTTGGGAAGGGAAGCGCCACACACTGAGCCATGGAGAACCGCTAATCACGAGTGGGGACAAGCTAGTCAGCGACCCAAACGGAGTTTGTACCTTAAGATGGGAGTGAGGATCAAGAGGTGCTCCGGAAGAGAATGGTGAATGTAGATTAGGTGTTGAAGAATATTCTGAATCTTGCTAACAAAAACATATAGGAGAGGATGAGCGACTCAGACACTCAACAAATCCTTCATTGCTAGCTGAATCTAGTGATCACGGAGCATCAAGTGATGAGTTCAGAATTTACCAACACTCAGGAAAGATCACATCCTTGGAGAAGATGGATGCGGTGGATTTTGTAGCCAAGACATCAGTCTCACTATTATCAAACCCGAGGAAGCAAGTTACAAGCCTCATTGAGGAATGGGAGCTCCGAGATAAGCCAATAAAGATCAGAGAAAAGAGATGCACCTGAGGGTGATTAGCTTGTCCCGACCATTCAGGAAGAGCTGTTGGCATTAGAAACAAAAATTGTGTTGGTGAAGGCAGTGCTTGATGCAGTGAATAGCGAGCTACCATGAGAGAAGTTCCAGCGCATGAAGGCTTGAATATGCTGGAAGCTAAGGGGCCATGATTATCGAGATGGATGTCTGGGAGTGCTCGATGCTCACTGAGAGGGATCGGCAAATTGCTGAACTGAAATACAAGTTGTCAAATTTTCCTAGTTGCCACTTCTATTGGAGCCCCGATGCTTCTAAATGGAAGAAGATAATTGGCAAATACAAGGACTTGAAGAGGTACTGTAAAACATAATTTGATGCATCTAAAGCAGCTTTGCACTTATCAAGGTTGAAGTATTTTATGGTGGGAAGATGGATCGGTCTGAGGTACTAGTGCTAGACTTTAACGCTTGTTTGAGTTGAAGTAGGCCAGAAACATTCAGGGCTTTTCTTATATGTTTTTTGTTTGTTAAGATGTCGATTGATTGTCTTTTTACTTTCTTATATGATTGAAGATAGACATTTGAAGTTCTTCGAGCAGATCAAGATCCTCTTGCAGAGCGAAGTTGCTTGTTACTACGTGGTGAGGTCTAAAATTGAATTTTTAACAATGGTCTTGGTTTTTGATGGCGGGATAATAAATATATCTGAAGTCACCACTTTCGTGCCAAAAGAAAACAAAGGGCGGATTTTTTTTGGCAGAGTTTGTGGTTAATCTTAGGGTTCATATGACTTGACTTAGGGTAAGCCAGCAGTTCAACTTTCCCCATCCCGACCATCAAGCTGTTTCTTTATGTGCTAAATGATAAACTTATTTGTGATTTCAGTTTGTCCGGTCTTTTGGAGATGTTGAACTATTACAAATTTGAACCAAGTTATCATTCATGTGGTTAATCTTAGGGTTCATATGACTTGACTTAGGGTAAGCCAGCAGTTCAACTTTCCCCATCCCGACCATCAAGCTGTTTCTTTATGTGCTAAATGATAAACTTA
Organism: Gastrodia elata; assembly: GCA_016760335.1. Taxonomy (NCBI): domain Eukaryota; kingdom Viridiplantae; phylum Streptophyta; class Magnoliopsida; order Asparagales; family Orchidaceae; genus Gastrodia; species Gastrodia elata. The sequence continues at coordinate 30,950,733 of CM028678.1, read as the reverse complement.
TTTGTGATTTCAGTTTGTCCGGTCTTTTGGAGATGTTGAACTATTACAAATTTGAACCAAGTTATCATTCATGAAGTCTTGAAGCTTTTTCAGAGAAAATTGGGATTCATTATCAGCTATTATGGTTATCAATTGGCTGAATTGAAGGAATACTTGTTCCTAGATAAAGTTAATTATTGACTCTTCTATGATTTTAGCCTGCATGCCCGCCTCAATCCATTTAGTAATGTAGTCCAGTAATTCTAATATGAATCTTTGCTAGTCCGACGTAAGTGGAAAATCCCAATAAAGTTTATTCCCCATAATGCAAAGGGCTAGCAAAATAGGATCGTATGGGTTGGGTAGGTCGGCTACCGAGTAAGTCGGCTACCGAGTCACATTGGCATTTATTTGGCAACGCTTGTAATGCTAGGAAACTTCTTTTGCATCTTTATTATAGGAGGCTAGAAATGCTTTTGTCGATTCACCTTCCTGAGCCATCTGAAGAATGCACTCATGCTCTTCTTCTGTGACACACCGAAGGCTCATCTCTTGGCAGGACTGTTTCTACACAGTATCGTCATGGAGAAAATATATTTTAGGCCGGATGAACATGTGCTTTTGACTTGAACTGCTAGTCTGTATATATATATATATGATGAATCCTATTTATTTAAAACTCGCGACACGTTTGCTGCACTTGATCAAAAAATTATTATTTTTATTTCCCATTTAAGTTTTTTTTTTGTTTTTAGTTATGCAAATTTTCTTCTTGGTCTGAACACAGTTTCTTCATGTGAACAGACTAGTCCTCTTGATGCAAAATATTTTTCACGACGTTTTATTTAGTATATCCTTTTTCTGCATTTTGATGGTTGTTGGGGGCAGTACATATGATGCTCGAGGTGTACGTCTTGTGTACATTCCTTTTTTTTTATGTAAAAACTAGGCGAGGCTCACCATGGTTGAATACTGAAATTTATTATTAGTTTGAAGCTTGAAGGAGATATCGACCATTTCGGGTTTACTTCCCATGTTCTGTCGGCTGCCATTGCAGGAAGCGACTCTTTACCATGATCAACAGTCTCCCAACCATTTTTGAAGTTGTGACCGGAACTGCAAAAAAGCAGTCTAAAGAGAAGACCACCAACACCACAAACAGCAGCAGCAAGAGCAACAAACCTGCCCCAAAGGTGTGAATCAGATTTTGTTTTGCGGGTCAATTCGAACCTGACCTGAATCCTATATAGGACATAAACATTGACATGAACTCAGCCCTTCTTTTTGCGTCCAGTCACATATCAATGCTCTTTTTTTACGACACAATTCGCACATTTTGCAGGTCCAGCTCCAGGTAAAGAACTCGAAGCCGCCAAGCCAGAAGGACTATGACCAGAGCGGAGAGGAGGCGGAGGAGGAGGAAGAAGATGATGAGGACGACGAGGAGCATGGGACCACGCTGTGCGGCGCCTGCGGTGACAACTACGCGAACGACGAGTTTTGGATCTGCTGCGATGTTTGCGAGCGATGGTTCCATGGAAAGTGTGTGAAAATAACTCCGGCCAGGGCTGAGCACATCAAGCAGTATAAATGCCCGGCATGCAGCAACAAGAGGGCAAGGCCATGACCTGCCTTCTTCTTCAAGCAAAGGTACTTGCTTGCCGCTTTGTAACCTTTCTGCTTCTTTTCCTTTTTGGCTTTTCATGTATGTGCTGCAGTTTCACCATTGAAACCTTCTCCTTTCCTGCTGAGCATGTCTTCTTCTCCGTTGTTGTGGTAGTTGTTTCCTTCTGCCTCACACTTTTCAAGTGTAACTGTAAATTATTGCTGCAGCAATTTTAATGTTATTATTCGAACCTTCCCTCCGTCTTTCCTTGCTGCTACTGACTAATTCCAAGGCTTAGATAAGCGAGATAGTAGTTGTGATGCGATGGTAACTGTTAAGATATTGGTGTTAGATTTGTAAATCAGCAAGAATTTGTGATCCCCCGATAACTTGTTGGGAATTTTGAGAATCTCTTTGGGGGTTTGGTGGCGCGGAAGTCTCTTATTGCCTCTATTCTTTTGATGATGCATTCTACATGTTTTTTTATGCATTATACTGATGGGATTATATTTATATATATATATATATATTTAATGTTTGTTAAGATAAAAAGAAAGCAAAATTATTTAAAGAAAAGTCAGAAATATATTTTTTGTAGGTTCACTGAAATTTCTATTATTTTATTTTTAAATGATTAGAGGCAAATTTGAAGGGATTATTGCATTTCACATTTTTTTAACTGCGGGTATTTTTGGTTGGTTAATTTTTTGTACTTAGCTTTCCTTGAGTAAAGGGGCAAATTTGTTTGAGGTAGAAAGAATCTTATGGTAAGGGGCTGCTTAGCATTAACTATTAAAGTAAAATTTTTTCAGAGAATTTTGAATTGCAGGTGATATAAATATAATGCTGTAAAATTTTTATGGCCAAATCAGCTGGAATCTCATTTTACGTGGTGTTTTGGATCACTTTTGTTCCTTCTCGAGCCCTTATCTCCTCCCTGGTTTTCGATTTTTGTGCTCCAAGGGCAGCTTTTTTATTCAATTTAGGGTGTGCCTGCTGTGGAACTTTTCATTCAAATGTTATCTTGGTAGGACACTCTTTCTCTTTTGAACATCTCTTCCTTTTTTTGTTTTTTGTTTTTTAGTTTTATGGTATAAGATACTGTCATTTTCCCCTTTTGAGCAATAAATTATTGGATTAGTACGTTTATCCAGTAAAAATAAATGATTGCTATATTTTTTTCTTTCATGGCTAAGTGAAATGAAATATTGTAGTTGTATAGGGTTTTAGTCTGGTGAAAAGGAGCATGTTGATTTTATTGTGGTTGTTAATTTTTTTTTATCTGATGGAAGGAAGCATTATACTTAATAGCATGTTATTGATGTATAAAATAAATTAAATAGTGCCATTAGAACATTATGAAATAGTACATTGATTGTTCATGACATCATAGTTTCAATGAAATAGTACATTGATTGTTCATGACATCATAGTTCCAATGAAATAGTACCCGTATTCTAGCATCATAGTTTCAATGAAATAGTACCCGTATTCTAGCATCATAGTTTTAGCTGTAATAGATTTACAATAACAAATTTTTTTCTGTTTGATGAAATGAAGCATTTTAGCACGTAACAATTTATTGGTCACTAAAATTAACAACATTAAAAATTGCAATATTAAGAGATAACATCTTAACTGCTTACATGTTATTGTTTAAGAGATTCACATATTCATAGCAATACAATACTTTGATTTCGTTTTACTCGAATAATTACATGCGATGTTTGTTTCTATTTATTGTACTGTTCATTAAATCTTTTGGATGTTGTTGCTTTATCAATTTTACTGAGTTGTTTATGATATTTTATTTGGTTTGAGGCAAGAATGGATTGGGGCGACATCATTCGGCCAAGTGTCTTCCCCTTGATCTTACTCGATAGAACATATACTTTATTTAGATACTACTCAAAAATAATTTTTCAGTGTCAAGAGCCTCTCTTTGCTTCCATAGTATCTTGAGTTTCCCTTTTTTTCTGCTTTTGATCGTTATTAGTAATTTTGTTTTCTCTTGCGTATGTATCAAACTCTTGCATTGTCTTTTTAATGAAGATTTATGATATTTTATTTGGTTAGAGGCAAGGATGGATTAGGATAATATTGGGGCACATCTTTCGGCTGAACATCTTTCCCATTATCTTAATCGAAGGAACATATGCTATACTTAGCTACTGCTCGGAAAGAACTTCACCAAAGGTCAAGGGCCCTGCTTTGCTCAATTTGAAGCATTGAATTCAGAGTCTCTTAATTTTCATTTTTTTCTGCCTTCGAGTGCTATTAGACATTTTATTTTCTTTTGCTTTTGTAATGAGCTTTTACATGTCTTTTTAATGAATGTTTATGACATTTTTTTGGTTTGTCTATTCAGTGCTGTTCTAGTTCTTTAGCGTTGTTTTGACATGATATTTACAACGAAAATATTCAGGTTGAACACTTGTTTGAAAAATTAAAAATATTTTGAATATTATTAATTATATTATATATATATGTATGTATAAAGCATGCAATTAAATTTGTAAAATACATGGAAATAAAGTAATAGGGCTTGAAGAGATAATCTTTACTCTTTTGATCGTAACTTTTTTTGTAAATCAATATTGAATAATAATTGAAACAATAACAAAAGTAATATGTCAGAAGTAAGTTATATTGTATCAATAATTGATTTTTATCTTAAAAATGAATAAATAATAATAATATTGTTGAGTGAGCAATTCTCAAACATTGAAAAATCAAGCACGTCTGCTTCTTTATCATAATGTAACATTAACATATATAATTTTACCTATGTTAGCTCATCATAGGTATAATCATAATATTCTTATATTTTATAAAGTATGATGATAGCGAAATAGCCCCGTTTTAAAAATAAAATTACATTATGTATAGATTGTAAATAATTTTAGCGGGACCTTGTTTTTATTCAATCAAGATTTATTATATATTCTTGGCAGTATCTCAAATAATGACAAAATATTTAAATTATAAAATTTGCAAGGCTTATAGGAGTAGGAAGGATATAAAGTTAAATCAATAAAATTTAAGTGTGTTAAAGCGAAGTCTTTTCTTGCTAAATTGTATTTTTACAAATCTATGTAAAATTTCATAAAATTACAGACTTTTAATGTCTTCTCTCTCTATTTCTATCTTAGTAAGAAGAATAAACATAATTAGGAAGAGAAGCTGATGATTGAAATAATGAAGAAATAGGATAACATAGATAGTAATAAGGATAATGACGATAAAAATGATAGTGATAATAATAATAATAATAATAATATCGATTTTATCATTATTATGATTTATTTTTATAAGATAAGACCCTTACAAGAGTGCTATTATTCTTCTATAGAGAATATAATAAGAAAAAATAATAATATATATATATTTGCTTAGACAGAAGCATGTTTAATAATTAGGGATAATAATGATAATAATAATATTATATTATTCTTTTTATTATCATTATTATTTTATGATAATCTATACATAAAGAGTACTATTATTATTTATATAGAGAGATGATACTATAATAGGAAGAAATAATGTCAGATAAATTTATGCACATATATTTATTTAAAGAAAGAATATTAGGATAATAATAAGATAAAAAGCATAATAGTTATTATCATTATTATTACTATTATTATTCATACAAGGATAATAATAATAAGTATAATAATATATTTATTGTTATTATGATTTTTATTAATAAAAATTGTATAGTGAATATTATAATAACAATATAATAATATTATCAGTATTATGATTATTATATATAATAATAATAATAATAATAAGTAAGATAATATACTTGTTAATATTATTATTATTAATATTAGAAGATAATAATAGAGAGAGAATAATATATTAATATTAATAAGATATAATTACTTTATAATAATATTTGATAATAATAATAAAAATAAAAATATTAGTATTACTATTATTATTTCTATTATACACATAATAATAATTATAATAATTTATATACTTATTAATATTATTATTATTATGATTTATCATTATCCTTAATCATAATGATTATAAAATTATTTTTTATTATAATTATCAAATGATGATAATAATAACATTTAAGAACTAATATTATTATCAATCTTACTTTTAATAATAATAATAAAAATTATAATAACAATAGCAAATAATGTTATTATTATTATTATAATATAATACTATATTAAGATATATATATATATATATATAATATTAATAAATAATTAAAATAAAAAGGGCACTAAATTAAAAGTGCTAAAAATGAATAAAGAAATGTTAGGAGTAGAAATAAAAGTTTGGAGAAAATAAAAATTAGTAGTTAGTAGGTTAGTGATGTTAGGAGTCAAAATTAATATTTAATTATTTTTATTTATCATTTAAAAATTTTAATATTTCGATTAGCCCATAAAAATTTCTCTCACTCCTTCCTTCTCGTTCAAAGGGGATTCATCGCGGGGAGGCAACGATTTGCCTAGGAGGTGGGGAATACTTCGGATTTGTTTGGCAGGGTGCCAACAAGTTGTCGGCACGACGAGGTGGAGGAGCGAGGGGCGGTCGTTGGCCGAGGAAGGAGGAAAAGAGGGCAAAGAGGGAGGAAACTTTGGCGTTGTCGAGGAGAGAGGTAGAGGGAGGCTAGGAGTTGTCGGTGAGGCAAAGAGGAGAGGGAGAGAGGTTGGCTGTTTGTCGGAGGAGGAGAGGGTGGTGGCCGTGAGGGAGAAGAGAGAGGGAGGGGAAGGGCTTTTATAGAAGGGAGAGAATGGGGGTTGTATAACAACCTGATGATGAGTTAGTGTATTCAAACATAACACTAGGTGTTACCGTAGTCTTAACACTAAATTAGTATGACTGTAACTCACTATTAAGTACTATGCGGCCAAGAATCTTCTTGAGACAAGGAAATTTAATAATTAAAAGAGCAAAGTATATAATTTTATATCCATCATCCAAACCAACTATAATAAAAGGAATGAAAATACATCAATCATAGAAAAGAAAGTAATAATATCCAAAATTTAAGTTATTACTAACAATTTATAGAATGTTATAAAATTCTCTTATCCTCATGAATATGAAAATGCAAGTCTTCAAGGTACTATTACAAGTTGGAACTAGCTCCAACTTTAAGCTCCACAATATGCTTATGATATGTTATATTTATAATTTAATACGGTAGGACACAACCAATACAAGAAAAATAAATGATTAAACTTAAAGTCTAAGTACATTTTAGGGTTACACATTTTATTTTAAATTAAGCGGATATCATACTAGTCATTTATAATTATTTGAGTTAGCTTATTACTAAGCAACAAAAGAAATATGTACAAAACTATATAAAAATAGTGAATTAAGTTAAAGAAGTAGAGTACTTACAAATAATTTGCTTTAGTCTGCACAAAATATGCAAGCAGGAAAAACAACATCTAATGGTTAAAAATACTAGTGTGCATATGAAATTTGAAAAAAATATGAATATGTTCATTTGGAATTATGCTAAGTAATATTAAAATGGGTAGTGTAACCATAAATGAAAGTAAATAAGAAGCATACACTACAAGTAAAATTGAAGTAAAACTGAAGTAAAACTATAAGGAATGTACTACAAAAATAATAAGAAGTATTGTACAGTAATGTAATATAAAATTTAATCTCAAAGATTGAGTAAGCATAGCCATACAACTGTTAAGCCATTGACAAGAAATGTAATATAAAGTTATTTATGTTATTTAAGGTTTTATTCTATGGGCAAAATTACAGAACAAATGAAGAGTTAAGCATGTCTGCTTAATCAAGTAAAGCATGGTCTCCCATAACACACACACACACTCCCCATCTAAGATGTGTGGTCTCCAGATCACTCCATATCTTGCCCTGACTTAATAGTTCACCATATGAAATCCCTATGTTTAATGTTTTAAAGTTTTATTTATGCACAATGTCTTAGTGATTGTCAACAGTTATAATCTCAAGATATTGCAGCATTCAAGGAGTTCAAGTTAATTATAAACTATGTGATATCCAATATTATCTAATTTAGTTATCTACCTTAATGATTGGGGCTAATCAAGCCCTTAATTAACTTAAATATTATCAATCTCTGAGTCAATTGAAGTATAATACTATATGTAATTGTGGTTTTTGAAAAATAGTAGTTTAATTAAGAGTTATTTAGATGACAAAATATTATATAAATATATATACAAGTTGAATTAAAATCCATTCTTACTACTATACCTTCTATTTTTCTAAACTACTAAACTTAGACTAGAGATAGGGTTTTCAACTAGAGGGTTAGTTTGAAGGTTTACTAATGATATGCCTTGCCCCGTCGTTATGCGCAACAGAATATTATTATTAGCACCGGAATGGGTCATTACTTGAAAGAAGTAATCCATTATGACTTGTTATCAATCCATCACTAAAGATGGATTAATAAGAGTCCCATCAAATTACTCATTTCCTATACTGACAATAGCTGCTGAGACTAATACTTAAGATACATGGAGTACCATCATCTTAAGTATTAGCTAATGTTACTCATACAAATTAGCCATAAGTTCATTAAGGAAAGATAGCCATAGTATATGAATAAGCTTTGTATATGTAAATTGATCACATCACAATACTAATTTCAAGTAAAAATATAAACAGATTGCGGAAGCTTAAACATCCATCCATAATATTCATCACAGAAGCTAAGTAAACATTCATCTAAAAAAAAAAAAGAAAATATATCTATAGTTAATTATTACAAACTAGATTTTAAAGAAAGGAACAATAAATAGAATCTCTCATTCTTACAACAGAAAAGTAAAATTAGCACTTTAATAACTATTACTCCTCTGCCTCCTCCTGAAGCTCCTAAATCTTCTTCTGAGCTAGTTTATCAAATTGCTCCAAGCCTAATATGTCGATTTCACATACCAGGGCCCCAACCAAAAAAGAAAAAATCTTGAGTTAGACAATCAATCTAAGTACAATTTAGGCTGCAAACAATATTTTCTTATATTTATGGGATTTTACTTAATAGTAAAATAGAAAGTATACTATAGAAAACTAAAACAAACAATTACTGTAAAATCAGATAATGAGACTGAAAACTAGAATAATATTGAAACTAAGTGCACTGAAAATAAATCAGTTAAAACAAAATTGAAAACTGCACTATGCAATGTCATTGTATATGCATCTAAATATATTATGCCATAAATATTTATAACTTGTGATGCACAATGCATCCTAAAATCCTAAGTGACTTGATGCCTATTGCATTCCATAGTTTCAACTCCACATTGATGGATGTTGCATCTCATAGTTCTCAAATGATCTTGATGCATTATGCTTATGCGATTCATGTTATGCCAAAACTTGATGAAAATAAAGATAAAACTGATTAAATCTAGAAAACAAAAATTTCATCCCTTTTTGTTATCTAACTATTTAACCTATTTCATTAACATGTTTCATGATCTACATGCCATACAGTTCCGAATTATAACCATGAGAGTTTTATAACTTAGGTCCTTTAACATCGAAATCTAAAATTATACAAAAAATACCAACCTACATTATCACATGTTATGAGCACATATACATGATTAATGTGTCTTAAGAAAGGTGATATTGGCCACTTAGGTTGCTTAATTGCACTTATCCATGTGCACATGGATATGAAACATAAATTTATTTACAGTTTATTCTCCCAAACTAAGCTGTCCAAACCCCTGCTTATGATATACATTGAGATTGGGATATTTATCTTGAACTGAACTGTACTTATATAATCACCTAAGATAAAATAAAAATTCTACAATTCTATATAGGTCAAATCAACCAATCCCATACCTTACAGAATCAAGTTAGTTCTATGGATATGCACCACTATTTCCATATGATACTACTAATATTATCATTACTACAGTTCTAAACTGACTATTTTAATAAACAAAGAATTTCAAGCTATAAAAATCCATTCTCCATTGTATTAGGACCTTCTCAATAAGTTCCAAGAAAGTGACATTTATGTCATTAAAATTGGGTCAACTACCATAATTATATAAGTTCAATCTATATTTTAGTAGGTTATTACTACCACAAAATATGAGATCAATATCTAAAGCTCATATGATGCATATAGGATTCTACTACAAAATGTGATAAGTAAGACATTCCTACCTCAAGATTTACCTTAACCGTGTTCTTACTAATACATTGATTAATTATTTTCCTTGCACTACTTCTAAGGTTATGGACTAATTTATTTAATCATTACAAGTTGAAACAAAAATTAGGATAAGTCTTATGTAAGGCTACATGCTAATTCATAATACAAATTGAAGTTAAGGATAAGTTAAGGATGTAATCATCCCTATGAAACTTCAAAGAGCATATACTAATTCATAAGTCAAATCATTACACAAGGAACTTAATTGTTTGATTAATTAGTCATCTATTATTGACTAAGGATCATACCATTCAAGTTGACTTACTTAGGAGATAATTAATAAGTTTTAAGAATTGAGATTAAGTGTAATGACCCCAATAATTGGATAGGAGATTAATCCAAACATTGGGATATTACCTTAGCACCCAATACTCGATTAGAAGAAAACAAATCAACTATAAATGCTAAGTGGCGAAGTCACTTTATGAGTAGTTGTTAAGTTAAAATAAAGTTATACAATTGAATGCAGTAGAAGATACATGATAAGGAGATACATGTAAATACGATATTACAAGAATTTTCAATACAAGCAATTAAAATAATCCACTCATTTATCCTAAGCAGTTACAAAATAGTAAATACAATATAGATTAATTAAGAGTAGGTAAAAATCAACTTAAGCAAACTCAAGCAATTTATAATTTAATTATTACAAACCTTTTAAAAGTAAAAGTAAAAAGAAAGTAAATAAGTCACTCTCTCACTTATAATAAAATACAAGTAACAATTTAAAATTAAGCAGAAGCAAAAATTCGTTATAAGCCCTTCAAGCACTTGGATCTGCATTACCTGAATCAAAGGGCTCTTGATATATCATATTTTGGTATTTAAATATGATAGGGCAATGCCAAAAAAGAAAAAAAGTGTAGTTAAACTAAATAGTCTAAGCACATTTTAAGATTGGCTATAATTTTTTTAATTATAAGATATCACAAACAAAATTTACAATTTAAACTAAGCAGTGGAGCTATAAAAGTTATCAAGTATAGAAAAAAGAATTAAGCATAACTATAAAGGAGACCAATATAAAATAAGTTGAGTAAAAATACTCACTTATATACAAGTCCTAGCCTACATCCAAAATTGGTAAGAGAAAGCATCCTAAAGGCTATAGAAACTACTATGTGTATTAAAGTAAATGAAATGAAAGTAATATATATTTAATGAAATTTATGCTAAGTAAGCAAATGAAATGCAATGAAGCATTAAATAAAATTAAGTAATATACACTATATTTTAAATAAATTGTAAGTGGGCAAAACACAATACTAGAAATATAGAGTGTAAAGCATAGAAAACAAAGAAGTATCTTAGACTCTTGATCTAAGATAAATATAACCTAGGACTATAAAAGTAAACATAACTAAATAGTTATGAAGAGATCTTACAATTAATAAGATTATAAAAGAACTCTTATATTATTAGTTAAAGTTATATTTAGAAGCTATCTCATTCTACAGGAGTACTCAACAGAATGAGATGAGGAGTTAAGCACGTCTACCTAACTAGATGGAGTGGGGAGGTCGAACATTCACATTTACCCTCTCTAAAATGTGAAGTCCTATTATAAGCGCTATCTTTCTTGTTCAAATTTGCCATAAGGCATTCCCCATAAAGTTTTATGAAACTTTTTATTTATGCACAATGATCTTGAATGAATGTTCAAAGAAAAAGGTTCAAAGCTAAGGACTAGAGTTTAATTCTTAATCATAAGGTTATCCTAAGGACTAGAGTTAATCTCATCTCACTAGTTTAAGTATTAAGGCAATCCTATTGAATTAAGTCAAACTCAACAGGATAGATTTCTAATCCTAATTCCAAGATTAAAAGATCAAATAATCATTTAATAAACTACAAAAAATTTATAAATTATTAAAATAAAGGTTCACCTAATGAGTAACCCACTTTACTCATTAAATGAATTCTAACCTAAGATTTACTCCTAATCTTAGGAATTAAGGCTCTTAGATCTAAGAGTATCACTCAAACACATATCCTAACTAAGGTTATAAGACCTATGGGGTGAGCTAAGAAGTTCAAAGGAAGGGAAAAGAACTCACATCTTTACTTATGACTAAAATTAGGATTTTCCTTAAATTTCTAATTTAAGATTTAGGAATTATCTCAATTAAAGTTTAAATCACTTTAATTATTAAATATTATGACTTAAGGATGAATTTAGGACTTTAAATCATTAAACCCTAAATTTAGGCAAAATGATTATTTTGCCCCTACTTAAGGGTCTAAGATTTCATCTTTATGAATTAGGGCTTAAATCTAGAGTTTATTGAAGTGGAGTGATTACTTACTGTCTAATATGAGTTTAGACAATAGTATATTAATTTTGGTTAAGTATTAAGCCTTATAAAATCAAATTAAGAAATTTGACCTATAATGGCAATTTAGTAATTTTACACTAATAAAACTAATTTTTCTGTCAGTTTATTGTATATTATGTCCTAAGGTTTCCATAGAACCTAAAATTATTAAATTTTGATATGTATTGGCTAAGTTATAGCCAATACAAATTCTAGGGTTAATATGGTAATTAAGGGTTCTTAATTAAGAGTCAAAAATCCTAACTTTTCTAATTAGTGTCCAAATTAAGTAAAATTAGTGGCTATATTTTACAAATGATCCACTAATTACATACACTGGTAGTAGGTTCAATTTGGACTCTAATTGGCAAAGTTATGGTCTAATTAGGGTTTAGGGGTGATCAGTGAGTGATTAGTGAAATTAATCATCAAATCATTAAACCAACTACACCACTATATTTCAATATACTCTAGGAGTTCTCTGAAACTTGAATTATTCAATTTGGATCATTAAATTTGTTAATCTTCACTAATCAAATTTCAGGATAATTAGGGTTGATTAGGAAATCTAACTGTTTAAATCCTAATATTTTTATAGATTACTATATGTTAAGTTTTTCTAATCAAAATGAATAATTAAATCACCTAATTTGGAGTTAAATTGACCAACTTATGATCAATTGAAGTTATAGGGTTAATTTACCTAATTAGGGTTAGGTCATAAATATCATTAGTCTAAAACTAATCCAAACAGCAAAATAAATACTACTAGATTAATCCTTAGGGTTTTCTAATTACTTTAAGACCCATATTGGGTATGTTTGGGTTAAAAGTTACAAAGTTATGGTTAATTAAATATTTGTAACATAATTTGATTATGTTAATACCCCTAAATATCACTATGTTAAATACTTATCCAAATTGAGATTTGACAATCTCAGATTATTCCTTGATTTTTGCTAATAACAATAATGTATTTATTTGCATAATTTGAACTTATATTATTTAAGATATAGGTGCCTAAAGTTTTGTAACAACCCAGGTTGTTACCTTAGTTAATTAGGACTAATCTAAGTCTTAAAACTAATCTTAAGTTCTATTTAGGTCAATTGGAGTCACCCTCTAAGACCTAGTCCAAATCAGGAGTCAAACGGATCGAATCCTGATTTTTGAAAATTCAGAAACCCTAAAGTTGACCTATTTAAATTGACCTCCGATTGAAAAACAGACTTCACCATTGCGCTCGTTGACCCCAAATTAGCTAGGGGTGAAGTTTTCGTGTCAATCGGAAGTTGTCGAAATTTCGACGAATATTTTAATAATATTTAATGCTCCGAAAATTAGGAAATTAAAATACTCGTCGAATCAAAAATCCGATCTCGCCGTTGCGTTCCTCACCTCTCAATTAGCTAGGGGTGAGTATTTGGGAATTTTCAGAAATCAATTATTAATTATGAATATTATATTTAATTAAATAGAATATTTTATTAAATTAAATTAATTAACGTTTAAAATAATTTTTTTTTAAATTTGCGCCGTTAAAGCCATCGACGCCGTCTCCTGTTGCCGTCAGCGCGTAACGGTCATCCTGGACCGTTCGATCGAGATCGAACGGTCGATCTCCTTCGTTCCCCCCAGCTCTCGCCGCGTGGCGCAAGGCGAGCGGGTGCCGCCGCGGCGCTCCAACCAGCGGCCGAGGGCCGCCTCGACGAGTCCGCCTTCACCCTCCTTAACTCCCCAAAGATCCTCGGGTTCGCGTCGCACGATCCTAAATCGTCGGGAGGCCACCTCTGCGAACCCTAGCCGTCAATCTTCTCGCCCTTTCGTCGCGGCCGTCAGACTAGGTACCACCTCAACCCCCTTCATTTCTTGTGCTATCATTTATCTGTCATATGGCATGCTTATTCCGCAAAACGGATCGCCGTAGGAGCGACTTGGATCGATCAATAGAGTCCTCGATCGATTGAATTTCTTAGTTAGCAAACAGTTCATACCGTTAGGTATCGTTCGCCGGGTAGGTTAGTTAGGGCTGACCTCCACGCGCGAGCCAGTCCACCTCCGATCACGGCCGAGCCACCAGGAGGAAGGTCTCTCCAAGATCTGTCCGGCGGCAAGCAAGCCGGAGCATGGCAGCGCCGGCCGGGCCTCCAAACGCCGTGCCCTAGCTCTCGGGGCGAAGCGAAGGAGTAGGAGTCGGGCAGGCCGGGTCGACCCGGGGCCCGACCCGTCGCGTGCGGGTCGCGTGCGTTGGCAAACGCAGAGCTGTGGGCCCTGCAAGGGCCAGACGTCACGCGTGGATTCACCACGCGTCGCCCGTGGGCCCGCGTCTGGACCGCCGTCCCTCCTCCTGAACAGGTGGGCCCCGTCCGCTAGCCAGCAGCCAATGGGTCGCTGCCACGTGTGGCAGTGGATCCCACTGCATTTAAGATTCTGCGAAAAATAAATAATTAATAAATATAATACTTAATTTATATATATACATATATATATTATATATATATGATTAAATAGATTAAGACAGAAACTTAATGTGAGTAAATTAGTGTAACTATAGTCAATAGTTAGTTAATTTAGCTAATTAAGTGTGTTTAATGCTAAACAGATAAATTAATATATTTAATTAATTTTAATAATTAATTTACTATTATCAATCAGTAAATAATCGATTTATTATTACCTATTAATATGATAGTTAATAAATATAATTACCTAGTTTAATTAAATCTTCTTAATTAATATACAATAATATTAAAGGTTAAATTAATTACTTGATTAGACTAACTAGGTACAATTAAGACTATTAAGATATCATTAATTTAATTACTGTTAATTACAAATTCATTAAATACAAATTAAGAATTTAATGTAATAGATTAATTAAATTATAATTAATTATAGTTAACTAATTAATTAATTAATAAATTAAGTATTAATTTTTCAGATGAATTAATTAATTAAATGCAGGGAAATAAAATCTGAACTTTATAAATGAATAGTAAAATCATTTAAATTGAATAAATGAACAGTAAATTTATTCAAATTGTATTTTTGAATAGTAAAACTTAAAAGTTTAATAACTTTTTGTATGATGATCCAAACATAGCAAATATAGGCCTTAAAATACTCAGAAAAATAAATAGAATCAAATGGCGTAATGCAGAATTTAGTTTCGGGGCACGCATAACGAAGTATCATTTTAGGACCTCTTTAGGACCCATAACTTTTGACCCAGTTATCAGAACATAGTCAATATGGGTCTTAAAATACTCAGGAGGGCAGCCCCATCACCCGCATAGTATTAGTTTTCCTATTTGGGCAATAGAATAAAAAGTCAACCCTAGAATTTAGAGTTGACTTTAGTGAAAATGACCAAATTATCCCTAGCATTCAAATGACCATAACTTGGTCAATTCAACTCCGAATTTAAAAATTCAAGATACTAACTAGTTTAGAATTTTAATTTCACACCAATAAACTGAAATAATATTTAAGTTATGAACCCTAGAAATTTAGAAAATGACCAAAATACCCCTAATCTTATTTAGGTCATAACTTGACCATTTAAGATTCAAATTGGGTCTACTCCCTACTAGCATACTCAGTACATTATAGGGAAGCTATAAAAACTGAGTTTGCTGAAATTAGACTTCAAACAGAAATGTTCAATTTTTGTCACCCGTTGACCGACTCGAATTTACCAAATTGCCCTTCAAACTTAAAACGTCCATAACTTAGTCACTTGACTTCAGAATGTAGTGTTCTTGGACTCTATGGAATCTTTGAAAAGTAACCTACAATAAATTATATAAAAACTTAGTTTTCAATAGAGTGAAAATCACTTGAATGCCCTTAAGTCAAAAATATTAGTTTGAACCTGTATGACCTGTTTCTCGTCCGAATTGGACAAACTTACTCACTACCCTCAAGTTAGACAGTAAAAATCATATGGAAAGGAGAAACTCCAATTTGGGTGCTTAAATCAAAAGTTGACTTTTCAGACCCTTAAGTAGGGGCAAAATGGTCATTTTGCTAAAAATTTAGGATAGACACCCTTAACCTTTAATTAGTCTTTAAAAACACTAAAACTAACATTATAACCCTATTAGTGACAATTAAGTAAGTAAAACTATCAGTTAGGTCAGCTCGGCAAAATTCCCCAGAATTCTTTTTAAGTCTTTTCTTTATGATCTTTGCACTACACCTTAAGGACCCTTCCTGAGACTAGGACTATATCATAGGGTTGATTTCATTCATTAAAAAATGGGTTTTTCAATGAATAAATCTTTGGTTTTATTAGTTTATAGAATTTTCAACTTATTTGGATTATTTTTTCTTTTAACCTTAGATCTAAGATAGGAGATTCATCCTATTAGGATTGGCCTAGATTATTAGATCACTTTTAGAATGAAACTTAGATCCTAGGTCTTATCCTTTTTAAATTATATGATTAAGCCCAATCTCGTGGTGTTTAATCCATAATCTATAGTTTTATAGTTTTAGTTGGAATGTCTAAAATCATTAATTAGGTCGCTATGATTTGTTACTCAACTTTTATAGTTGACTTTGATTTGGTATATTAGGACCTAGCTAGTCTTGATATTTTGTAACTTGTA
Organism: Gastrodia elata; assembly: GCA_016760335.1. Taxonomy (NCBI): domain Eukaryota; kingdom Viridiplantae; phylum Streptophyta; class Magnoliopsida; order Asparagales; family Orchidaceae; genus Gastrodia; species Gastrodia elata. The sequence continues at coordinate 30,933,978 of CM028678.1, read as the reverse complement.
AGGACGAATTTCTAAGTTACACTCGATATGTGGGAAAACGGTGATCCTGAACTTGTGTAATTTGGAATAGTTAGAACGGATAATAGAAAATAGACGGTATCACCATATTAGTGGAGTCCCTTGCTTATTTTGATACTTTGTGCTATGCATTCCTTGTGTGTTGAGCTTACTTGCTTGGACATTTCATATAAGATAATTTTGTGCATGAAAATGAAAACTTAGAATATTAGTATAACAGTTGCCTTTGGGTTCGGTTTATGGTGATTATGGTGCACATTTGCCCTGATGGACATGGGTAAGGTGAGATCAGGATACCTAACATTCTCATTGAGGAGAGTGTGTTATGCTTGGGACCCGTATGATCTTGCAGACGTGCTTGACTCCTCACTTATTTCTAACAGTTGTCCATAGAAATAAAAAGTAAAATAACTAAAATATACTGCATAAGTATTGTCTGCCTCTTCAGTCATGCAGTATGTTCAGTATGTTTGCAGATTGAGATGTATATATATATATTGGGCCAGTTTGGCCAAGTTTTCTAATATGGCAGCCAGTATACCAAGTTTGATGTGCAGTTTTAGTATTTGGCTATGTTTTGGCATTGCTTATTTAGTCAGCTATTTCTTTGTACAACATATATACAGTAGGATGTTAGATTTTATTGCTATTTATTTGTATCACTGCTAAGATTTATTATTGTAATTTGCATATTTCATTTGATCACCAGCATGTATTAGGGTGTAAAATTTTCTTCCAGCATATGTTTAGTTACTTATATTATATGCCCTATTTTGTTTACTTCGCTTTTAAGGCATGTCTTAGCCTCCTTTGTTTAAGTTATAAATGTTATTTATAACTGCTCATCTTTCTTATTGTATTGCTAGTCGCTCCCTGATATATTGTTGCTTAGGAAAACTTGTGTAAAGTGATGATATTAAAAACATATGAAAATGTATCAGCCTAAAATGTACTTAAACAAATTGTCTAACCAGATTTTTCTCTTTTTTGGCTGGGGCCCTACATTGTGAAACTGACAATGGTAGACGTAGAGCAGATAAAGGATCCAGCACCTGAGGAGGAGCTATTCCTAGAGGAGGAGCAGTAGCTCGGACCAGAGCATATTTAGTCCGTAGACTTATTGTGATGATGAGTGCATTTGCATTTCCTTTTATTTGAACTTTAAATATTGTAATAATATAGGTACTCTTGACTGTGCATTTGGGTTTGTATGCTTATATTCTGAGTCATATTTTACACTTATGTTACATTGTGATGCTTGGATGTTATTTATTGCTTCTGCACTCTGTACGTTATAGTGACTGTTAGATTGATTCTGTGTTAATCTCAGGTGGATTGTGGAGTCTATTATAATCCAATGGTAAGTGAGGGGTTAGCCAGAGTGACACTCCACCCTTAACCTACTCCTTGGCGGATTAAGGGTGCAGGGCGCCACAGTTGGTGTCAGAGAATTCCATAAGGTGACAGATAAGAATTTGCATTCTTATCTACCTAATGGATGATTATTCTGTCAATTCAGTCACTATTTCAGAATATGTTAGAGTCACATCCAAGGGATCACAACATCACACTCAGAATAAGAAGTTGATAATCAAAATACACAAGCAGTGGTATCGAACAAAAATCTAAATGTTAACATAGTTAGATACGCTAGAATGATGGTTGAAAGGCATCTTCAACGATTCAACAAAAGCTAGGAAGAATTTGTCCAACTCTACCAAGGACTCGACCCATACGTAGATTCGGAAGTCAGGGTATTGAACCAATTGCTCTGTGAAAGCACCTTCAGAGGACATGATCTCCCCGCATTGGCCGAGAGATGGCTACTGTTGACAGATGATATAATGGGGACGATGGATATTACAGACAATGTCAAGCTTGCCCTCATGACACGCCTCCTGTAGGATAGAGCTAGAGACTGGTGGCATGTCACCCTTAGAGCCCTCACCTATCAGCGCCGAATGGTTACAGCGGGACGTCATCTACGAGGACTTCCGTCGTGCCTTTACAGCCCGATACATTGTATAGAAGCCTTAGTTTATTTCATATGTTATTTGTATTCCCTACTGTATCATTGTAATTTGGTCTTTTAAATTTAAAAACTGTTTTTCCTTACTTCATTGATATGGATGTCTAGGATTCTGTGCGAGCATGACAGGATATGACCTTTTCACCCATTTTAAGGATATGTGGGCATACGATGTGTTCTTAGCAAAGAAATATGGGAGGGAAGTCCAAGGAGTCTCCCAGCTAGAGCTAGCGTTCTTGAGAGGATGTTGGAATGTGCGGTGTTCAGGGGACTGGATTTCCCCATCCTGGCCAGAGAATGGTTACGTGGAGTAACCAAAGTGTTTGATGAGCTGGAGTGTCCAGATGATACTCGACTTGACATCCTTGAGATCCTCCTCCAGGATTATGCGGAGGAGTGGTGGGCCCAGAAAGTATGGAGGTTCAAGCGACGACACGCCCGCCGCCGCCAAACACTGACCTACGCTTACTTTGCTCGAGCTTTCACCAAAGAGTACATAGGATAGCCTCTGTATTCTCGTTATTGATGTCTTTTTATGTAATGCATTAAATGATGTATTGTATCGAGTTAATAAAGGAAATGGAATGTTTTGCTCTCCTGTTTATTGAGTTCTAAAGAAGGCGTTGTTCTTGATTCAGGTGTTGATAACCATGAACCCAGGATCAAGTTCCCCTTCTGTTCCCTCCAGTACCTCCTCTAATGAGGTAAATGCATTATTAGAAGCTGTGAAACTGATGGTAGAAACCCACCAGCGACAGGTTGAATTTAGCCAAAAGCAGGCTAAAAAGGCCGTGAAGGCCCAAGCTAAACAAGTCGAACTAATGGAACGACTGCTAGTATCTCAAATAAACCAGAACCGTACCACCACGGGAAGTACCTCAGCACCCCAGACCCAACCGCAGAATCAGTCCACAAAAGGGATACTCCACAGTTTTCTCCGATTGAGGCATCCTACGTTTGATGGGACCCTCTCGTCAGTCGATACGGACGCATGGTTAAAGATGGTCGAGAAGAATTTAACGAGCATCCAATGCCCGGAGTTGGCCCTAGTTCGCCTTACTACCCACCTCTTGCAGAACGAAGCTGAATACTGGTGGGATACCACCCGCAGCACCACATTTTCTGGAGTTTCATTATCCGATATAACGTGGGATGAATTCGTCGAAGTGTTCCAAGCTAGATTCATTCCTCAATCTGCCAAGCATCGCTTGGGAGAAATGCTACTAAAATTACAGCAAGGAGATCGATCCGTGTCAGCATATGAGGCTGAATTCCATCGCCTTGCCAGATTCTCTACAAGACTGATCCCTACAGAGACAGACCGTTGTTTCCGATTCCAGGATGGCCTGCGACCTTCAATCCGGAGTCAAGCGATTCCTTTGCGCATAACTGATTTCTCAGAATTATTTGAGACAGCCAAGGTAGTAGAACAGGACCAAGCTAGGGAAGGATCCAGAAGGAACGTAGGGTCTACTTCATTACAGCCACAGCAGTTCAAGCGAGCTAGGGTATACCAACTTGAGGCCGAGACTCCAGCAACAGATCCATTCAATGGTTGCACCAAACCACACCCTTATGGGCGGTGCTACCATGGGAGTCATGTATGCTATACCTGCGGACGGCCAGGTCATGGGTTCCTCGACTGTGCAGCCACAGAAACAGTGGATGGTGATGTGATCGATCGTACCAAATGCCGTCAAGTCTTCGACCTGTACCAGAGGCCTACAGCTGCCCGTCCAGCCCCCTCTCCTACTTCAGTCGTAATGCGTGAAGCACCCAATGCTTCTCGCTCAAATGCGCCTTGACCACCTCCAAGGCAAAATCATAACAACCGGCCTGCTGGACCTACACGTGTGTACACTCTCACGCCCGTTGAGGCTACAGAAGATAACCACATGGTATCAGGTACACTATCTTAAACCTACTCATCTATACTGTCATTTCTTACTATGCACAGTTAAGTAAATTATTTATTATATGATTAGGTTTCATCTGTATAAATGGGAAACTCTGTAGCATCTTATTTGACACTGGGGCTAGCCACTCTTTTGTATCTGAGGGATGGGCAAAATCATTAAATCTTAATATGTATAACTTGGCCAATTCCCTTAAAGTTGGATTACCTTCTGGAGCCCAATTGCTAGCCCGCCAGTTTTACAAGATGCAGATTCCAATTTCAACCAGAAAGTATGAGGCTAAGCTAGTAGTTCTTCCCATAGCCAATTTTGATATAATTCTGGGCATGAACTAGCTAAGCCAACACAATGCCACTATCAACTGTACCAAGAAAAAGATTACCTTGGGTAGTGGGAACGAAGCCATCTCCTTTGTTGGCAACCTTAGTACTCGCGCCTCACTCTTTAATGCAATAGAAGTAAGAAGATTGGTTTAGAGAGGATGCAAAGCCTTCCTAGTGACAATATTAGGAGAGAAGAAAGAAGAAGTCCCATTAGCTGAGAACCCTATTGTTTGCAAATTCGCAGATGTCTTCCCAGAAGACTTACCTGGTCTTCCTCCTATACGGGAAGTCGAATTCGCGATTGATGTTATTCCAGGAACACAGCCCATTTCTAAAGCCCCATATAGAATGGCGCCTAAGGAATTGCAGGAGTTGAACAAGCAATTACAAGAACTCCTAGAAAAGGTCTCATAAGGCCAAGCTTGTCACCATGGGGAGCGCCAGTATTGCTTGTAAAGAAGAAGGATGGTTCTATGCGGATGTGTGTTGACTACCGCGAATTAAATAAAGTCACAATCAAAAATAAATATCCTTTGCCGCGCATAGACGATCTGTTTGATTAATTGGCAGGAGCCAAGGTATTCTCAAAAATTGACCTGCGATCTGGATACCACCAACTGCAGGTGAAAGACTCTGATATTGATAAAACCACCTTTCGGACTAGATACGGTCACTATGAATTCCTAGTGATGTCATTTGGACTCACTAATGCTCCGTCTATCTTTATGGACCTGATGCAACGAATCTTGAAACTGTACCTAGATAGGTTCATCATTATATTCATAGATGACATCCTGATATACTCTAAGTCTAAGAACGAGCACGAGGAACATCTCCGGACTGTATTGGAGGAATTGAGGAACCACCAACTATACGCCAAATAGCCGAAGTGTGAATTCTGGTTGGAATCTGTCGCCTTCCTAGGCCATATTGTGGAAGCTCACGGGATCAAGGTGGATCAAAATAAGATTCATGCAATCCAAGAATGGGCTCAGCCAAAAATAGTGATGGAGGTCAGAAGTTTCTTGGGATTAGCAGGCTATTATAGGAAGTTTGTGAAGGGATTTACCCAGATTGCCTCTCCTATTACCAAGCTTACTCAAAAAGCAGTACCATTTGAATGGTCATCCGCATGCGAGAAGGCATTTCAAGCACTTAAAGATGTGCTTACCTCTGCCCCTGTACTAGTCCTTTCGAAAGAAGGAGTGAACTTCCAAGTATATACGGACGCCTCGGGTATAGGCCTAGGGGCCGCATTGATGCAAGAAGGAAAAGTCATCGCTTACGCCTCGCGATAACTTAAGGTCAACGAGAAGAACTATACAGTCCACGACCTCGAGCTGGCCGCAGTAGTGTTTGCTCTAAAGATATGGCGACACTATCTCTACGGGGTTCAATGCTCGATATTTATCGATCACCAAAGTCTGAAATATATATTCACTCAGCGAGAACTAAACTGTAGACAGAGAAGATGGTTGGAGCTGATCAGTGACTACGACCTGGACATTCAATACCATCCCGGGAAAGCCAACGTTGTAGCCGACGCTTTAAGTCGTCAGGCCTCACTAAATGCCATAATATCGGAGGGACCGTTAGTCGAAGAATTCCGCAAAATGGGTATCAAGCCTATTAGCGGGGATAGACTCAGTTTAACTCTGGCAAACATCAATGTGGAGCCCACCTTTCACAGGGACGTATCCGTGTCATAAACCAAGGACGATGAATACTTGGGCTTCAAGCAAGCTATTGAAAGTGGCCGCCGCACGGATCTTCGATTTCAGAAGGGTGCTATCTATCTAGGGGACCGTTTGTGGATCCCTAAGTCTATGCAATGTGAAATACTAATTGAGGGTCACAATTCTGGATATCAGGTGCACCCAGGAAGTACAAAAATGTATCAAGACCTGAAGTTATCATTCGGGTGGCCAGGGATGAAGAAGAGCGTAGCAGACTTTGTGGCTAAGTGCCACGCATGTTGCCTAGTGAAGGCAGAACACCAAAAACCTGGCGGTTTACTGCATCCACTAGAAATTCCAGAATGGAAATGGTCAGAGATATATTAATGGATTTTGTTATGGGATTGCCTCGTGCAAGGTCTGGGGCAGATGCAATTTGGGTCATAGTTGACCGATTGACCAAGTCTGCACACTTCCTTCCAATTCAACAAACGGACTCAGTTGAGAGACTTGCCAAAATCTATATCAAGGAGATAGTTCGGCTTCATGGTATCCCAAAGATTATTGTGTCAGATAGAGATAGCGATTCACATCAAAATTTTGGCAGGCCATCCATCAGGACCTAGGCACCATGCTGGCCATGAGCACAACCTTCCATCCTCAAACAGACGGTCAAACAGAGAGAGTAAATCAAGTTTTAGAAGACTTACTCCGCTTCTGTATTTTAGATTTTGTAGGATCTTGGGAAGATCACATTCCCTTGGTAGAATTTGCATACAATAACAGCTTCCAGGCAGTATCAAGATGGCCCCGTATGCAGCACTTTATGGTAGGAAGTGCTCTACACCTCTAGCTTGGGCAGAAACATGAGATGTTCAACTGTATGGCTCTGATCTAATAGAAGAGACAAACAAGAAGATAAAGCTCATACAACAGAGAATCAGGACGACCCAGGATAGGCAAAGCAAGTATCATGACCTTCATCGTCGCCCCTTGGAATTTCAAGAAGGAGACTCTGTATACCTAAAGGTCAGTCCTATGAATCTATCGTTTCGGGGTTGCCGGTAAGCTCAGCCCAAGGTATGTGGGACCATTCAAAATCCTGAAGAGGATTGGGTCAGCTGCCTACCAATTAGAATTGCCAACGGATTTCACCGCGGTGCACAACATCTTTCACATTTCGTCCCTAAGGAAATGTCTCCGGGACCCGTCTCACCTTGTGCAACTCCCAGAAGTTCAGATCCAGCCCGATCTGTCATATGTCGAGGAGCCAATTCGAATCCTAGCTCGTGATCGCAAGTAGCTCAGAAGTCGTGCCATCGACATGATCAAAGTCCAGTGGAGGAATCGTTCCTGCAACGAAGCCGTTTGGGAGAAGGAATCTGACATGCGATCTAAATATCCCCGACTCTTTGAGAACCCAGGTATTTCCATTTCAAATTCTTAGTCATATTTGACTCTTGTCTATAATTCTGTTTAAGTGATGTCGAAGACGACATCATTTTTAAGTGGGGGAGTCTGTAACAACCCAGGTTGTTACCTTAGTTAATTATGACTAATCTTAAGTCTTAAAACTAATCTTAAGTTCTATTTAGGTCAATTGGAGTCACCCTCTAAGACCTAGTCCAAATCAGGAGTCAAACGGATCGAATCCTGATTTCTGAAAATTCAGAAACCCTAAAGTTGACCTATTTAAAATGACCTCCGATCGGAAAACGGACTTCACCATTGCACTCGTTGACCCAAAATTAGCTAGGGGTAAAGTTTTCGTGTCAATCGGAATTCGTCGAAATTTCGACGAATATTTTAATAATATTTAATGCCCCGAAAATTAGGAAATTAAAACACTTGTCGAATCAAAATCCGATCTCGCTGTTGCGTTCCTCACCCCTCAATTAGCTAGGAGTGAGTATTTGTGAATTTTTAGAAATCAATTATTAATTATGAATATTAGATTTAATTAAATAGAATATTTTATTAAATTAAATTAATTAACGTTTAAAATAATTTTTTTAAAATCCGCGCCGTTAAAGCCATCAACGCCATCTCCTGTTGCCGTCAGCGCGTAACGGTCATCCTGGACCGTTCGATCGGAGATCGAACAGTCGATCTCCTTCGTTCCCCCCAGCTCTCGCCGCGTGGCGCGAGGCGAGCGGGTGCCGCCGCGGTGCTTCAACCAGCGGCCGTTAGACCAGGTACCACCTCAACCCCCTTCATTTCTTGTGCTATCATTCACCTGTCATATGGCATGCTTATTCCGCAAAATGGATCGCCGTAGGAGCGATTTGGATCGATCAATACAGTCCTCGATCGATTGAATTTCTTAGTTATTAAACAGTTGATACCGTTAGGTATTGTTCGTCGGGTAGGTAGTTAGGGCTGACCTCCACACGCGAGCCAGTCCACCTCCGATCACGGCCGAGCCACCAGGAGGAAGGTCTCTCCAAGATCTGTCCGGCGGCAAGCGAGCCGGAGCATGGCTGCGCCGGCCGGGCCTCCAAACGCCGTGCCCTAGCTCTCGGGGGCGAAGCGAAGGAGGAGAAGGAGTCGGGCAGGCCAGGTCGACCCGGGGCCCGACCCGTCACGTGCGGGTCGCGTGCGTTGGCAAACGCAGAGCCATGGGCCCCGCAGAAGCCAGACGGCGCTCGTGGATTCGCCACGCGTCGCCCGTGGGGCCCGCGTCTGGACCGCCGTCCCCTCCTCCTGAACCAGTGGGCCCCGTCCGCTGGCCAGCAGCCAATGGGTCGCTGCCACGTGTGGCAGTGGATCCCACTGCATTTAAGATTCTGCGAAAAATAAATAATTAATAAATATAATACTTAATTTATATATATATATATATATATATATATATATATATATATATATGATTAAATAGATTAAGACATAAACTCAATGTGAGTAAATTAGTGTAACTATAGTCAATAGTTAGTTAATTTAGCTAATTAAGTGTGTTTAATGCTAAACAGATAAATTAATATATTTAATTAATATTAATAATTTATTTACTATTATCAATCTGTAAATAATCGATTTATTATTACCTATTAATATGATAGTTAATAAATATAATTACCTAGTTTAATTAAATCTTCTTAATTAATATACAGTAATATTAAAGGTTAAATTAATTACTTGATTAGACTAACTAGATACGATTAAGACTATTAAGATATCATTAATTTAATTACTGTTAATTATAAATTCATTAAATACAAATTAAGAATTTAATGTAATAGATTAATTAAATTATAATTAATTATAGTTAACTAATTAATTAATTAATAAAATTAAGTATTAATTAATTTCAGATGAATTAATTAATTAAATGCAGGGAAATAAAATCTGAACTTTATAAATGAATAGTAAAATCTTTTAAATTGAATAAATAAATAGTAAATTTATTCAAATTGTATTTTTGAATAGTAAAACTTAAAAGTTTAATAACTTTTTGTAGGATGATCCAAACATAGCAAATATAGGTCTTAAAATACTCAAAAAAATAAATAGAATCAAATGGCATAATGCAGAATTTAGTTTCGGGGCACGCATAACGATGTAGCATTTTAGGACCTCTTTAGAATCATAACTTTTGACCCAGTTATCAGAACATAGTCAATATGGGTCTTAAAATACTCAGGAGGGCAGCCCCATCACCGCAGTAGTATTAGTTTTCCCATTTGGGCAACAGGATGAAAGTCAACCTTAGAATTTAGAGTTAACTTTAATGAAAATGACCAAATTACCCTTAGCATTCAAATGACCATAACTTAGTCAATTCAACTTCGAATTTAAAAATTAAAGATGCTAACTAGTTTAGAATTTCAATATCACTAATAAACTAAAATAATATATAGGTTATAAACCCTAGAAATTTAAAAAAATGACCAAAATACCCCTAATCTTAGTTAGGTAATAACTTAACCATTTAAGGTTCAAATTGGGTCTACTCCCTACTAGCATACTCAGTGCATCATAGAGAAGCTATAGAAACTAAGTTTGCTGAAATTGGACTTCAAATGGAAAAGTTCGGTTTTTGTCACCCGTTGACCGACTCGAATTTACCAAATTGCCATTCAAACTTAAAACGTCCATAACTTAGTCACTTGACTTCAGAATGCAGTGTTCTTAGACTCCATGGAATCCTTGAACAGTAACCTACAATAAACTGCATAAAAACTTAATTTTCAGTAGAGTGAAAATCAATTGAGTGCCCTTAAGTCAAAAACATTAGTTTGAACCTGTAGGACCCGTTTCTCGTCCGAATTGGAAAAACTTACTGGCTACCCTCAAGTTAGACAGTAAGAAATCATATGGAAAAGAGAAACTCCAATTTGGGCACTTAAATCGAAAGTTGACTTTTGGACCCTTAAGTAGGGGCAAAATGGTCATTTTGCCAAAAATTTAGGATAGACACCCTTAACCTTTAATTAGTCTTTTAAAATACTAAAACTAACATTATAACCCTATTAGTGACAATCAAGTAAGTAAAACTATCAGTTAGGTCAGCTCGACAAAATTCCCCAGAATTCTCTTTAAGTCTTTTCTTTAGGATCTTTGCACTACACCTTAAGGACCCTTCCTGAGACTAGGACTAGATCATAGGGTTGATTTCATTCATTGAAAAATGGGGTTTTTCAATGAATGAATCCTTGGTTTTATTAGTTTATAGAATTTTCAACTTATTTGGATTATTTTATCTTTTAACCTTATTAGATCTAAGATAGGAGATTTATCCTATTAGGATTGGCCTAGATTATTAGATCATTTTTAGAATGAAACTTAGATCCTAGGTCTTATCCTTTTGGATTATGTGATTAAGCTCAATCTCGTGGTATTTAATCCATAATCTATAATTTTATAGTTTTAGTTGGAATGTCTAAAATCATTAATTAGGTCGCTATGATTTGTTACTCAACTTTTATAGTCGACTTTGATTTGGTATATTAGGACCTAGCTAGTCCTGATATTTTGTAACTTGTAAGGACGAATTTCTAAGTTACACTCGATATGTGGGAAAACGGTGATCCTGAACTTGTGTAATTTAGAATAGTTAGAACGGATAATAGAAAATAGACGATATCACCATATTAGTGGAGTCCCTTGCTTATTTTGATACTTTGTGCTATGCATTCCTTGTGTGTTGAGCTTACTTGCTTGGATATTTCATATAAGATAATTTTGTGCATGAAAATTAAAACTTAGAATTTTAGGATAACAGTTGCCTTTGGGTCCGGTTTATGGTGATTATGGTGCACATTTGCCCTGATGGACAGGGGTAAGGTGAGATCAGGATACCTAACATTCTCATTGAGGAGAGTGTGTTAGGCTTGGGACCCGTATAATCTTGCAGACGTGCTTGACTCATCAGTTGTTTCTAACAGTTGTCCATAGAAACAAAAAGTAAAATAACTAAAGTATGCTGCATAAGTATTGTCTGCCTCTTCAGTCATGCAGTATGTTCAGTATGTTTGCAGATTGAGATGTATATATATGGGCCAGTTTGGCCAAGTTTTCTGATATGGCAGCCAGTATACCGAGTTTGATGTGCAGTTTTAGTATTTGGCTATGTTTTGGCATTGCTTATTTAGTCAGCTATTTCTTTGTACAGCATATACAGTAGGATATTAGATTTTACTGCTATTTATCTGTATCACTGCTGAGATTTATTATTGTAATTTGCATATTTCATTTGATCACCAGCATGTATTAGGGTGTAAAATTTTCTTCCAGCATATGTTTAGTTACTTATATTATATGCCCTGTTTGTTTACTTCGCTTTTGAGGCATGTCTTAGCCTCCTTTGTTTAAGTTATAAATGTTATTTATAACTGTTCCTCTTTCTTATTGTATTGCTAGTCGCTCCCTGATATTGTTGCTTAGGAAAAATTGTGTAAAGTGGTGATATTAAAAACATATGAAAATGTATCAGCCTAAAATATACTTAAACAAATTGTCTAACCAAATTTTCTCTTTTTTGACTGGGACCCTACATTGTGAAACCGACAATGGTAGACGTAGAGCAGATAGAGGATCCAGCACCTGAGGAGGAGCTATTCCTAGAAGAGGAGCAGCAGCACGGACCAGAGCATATTTAGTCCATAGACTTATTGTGAGGATGAGTGCCTTTGCATTTCCTTTTATTTGAACTTTAAATGTTGTAATAATACAGATACTCTTAACTGTGCATTTAGGTTTGTATGCTTATATTCTGCATCATATTTTGCACTTATGTTACATTGTGATGCTTGGATGTTATTTATTGCTTCCGCACTCTGTACGTTATAGTGACTGTTAGATTGATTCTGTGTTAATCCTTTCCTAATTAGGTGGATTGTGGAGTCTATCCTAATCCAATGGTAAGTGAGGGATTAGCCAGAGTGACACTCCACCCTTAACCTAATCCTTGGCGAATATAGAATAGGGCAGAAGGAAGAGGGGAAGAAGTAAGTACAAGATAGAGAGCTTAGTAGGAATAAGGAGAGAAGAGGGCAGGAAGAGGGGAGGGACGGAAGAGGACGGGGAAGGAGCGGGGGAGAGAGAGAACCAAGATATATAATATATATATATATAATATATATATATATATATATATATATATATATATATAAATGTTTCTTTTCTATAGTTAGTATTATAAGAGCTTTATATATACGAATATAATTTAGGAGATATATATATAAGTATATAACTTTATATATAGTTATTCTTTTCTCTGTAGGTGGGACCCACGTCTGCAGACAGAGGAGATAGCCAGCCCACGTGTCGACATGCCATTGGCTGGTGGAGGACAAGCGGGCCCCAACGCCTTACGTCGATACAGACCGCGGGACCCGCTGCTGCTGACGCAGACGACGCGTGGACGAATCAGAGCCCGACAGCGAACCCAGAAAAAAAGATGCTGTCGGTCCACGTGTTCCACATGTACGGCCGGTTCACGTCTCGAAACGAACCGACCGGCTCGGCTTGGTTCGAAGCGAACCGACGTCTCCTCGCCTTCCCTCCTCGCGATTAGGGTTAGGTTTTAGGGAAGAGGCGAAAAACGATTCGAACGAGCGTTCGATCGGACAATAGAGCACCACCTAGACATCTACTAAATCACTTGAAATAAATCTGAAAACGAAGAGAGGATAGGAGGTACCTAATTGACAATATAGAAGGTTAGGGTTTGCTCGGCTAGAAGAAAAAGGGATTCCCTTCGCTAATTTTTCTGTTTCGAACGGGTGAAACCGAGCTCCAGGAAGGTAATAACTCTTAAAGAGTAGGATTAAGCGGCCATTGACGCGTGTGGTAGAAGCCCTGTGAGCCGCGCGTCGAAGCTTGCGACACGCGGAGGCCTCCTCGGCTGGGCGAAGAAGACGGGCTTCTGTCCGTCAGATCTCTCGATTGGACGGATCAGATCAGAAGACTCGTTTAACGGTAGGATAGAAATTTAAGTGACGGCGTTAGAGTAATGGCGACGGCACCGTTATATTTAATTAAATATATTATTTATTTAATTTCTTTTAATAAATTTAAGAGAAATGCTATTTGGACCCGCTGACGTGGCACCCAAAAAAGCCCAAACCAATAAGATTTGAGTATATTTTATTAGTTTTTTTATTTACATTAAAATAATATAAATATTATTTTTAATATTTGTATTGAAATCATGTCCAAATATTATTGGGTGGGCTTTTTTGGGTGCCACATCAGCGGGTCCAAATAGCATTTCTCTAAATTTAATTAAGCAAATTTAACCTATTAAATATATTCCAAAAATTCCCAATAAATCACCCTTAGTTAATTAAAGGGTGAGGAACGTAACGGTGAAATCAGATTTTTGTTCCGACGAGTGTTTAATTATTCGAATTTTTCGGATTTAAATAATATTAAAATATTTGAGGATGTGACAACTCAACGTCTTGTGGAAAAGGCATTCAAATCAATGTCACAAAGAATTAATGCCATCATCACTTTAATTTAGAAAAGTAAGAGCCATCTTAACTCAGACTTAACATTAGGGAGAAGTATCATAAGATATGGTATCACCATGGGAGACACTACAGTGAGTATCAAGGAGTTCATAAGTTCAAATAGATTTGTCTCAGATGCTCAGAGAGGAATTTGAATCATTTCAATGAATGATTTAGAGACCATATTTCAATATAGCGTGCAATTGCAAACAGTGGCCAACCAGACAAACACAGCACTGCAATGAGGATGTGCCAACTCAACGTCTTGTCGAAAAGGCATTCAGATCAATGTCATGAAGAATTAATGTCATCTTCACTTCAATTTAGAAATGTAAGATCTTCGAGCAACTTTCCTTAGTAAGAGCTATCTTAACTCAGACTTAATATTGGGGAGAAGTATCACAAGATATGTTATCACCATGGGAGACACTACAATGAGTATCAAGGAGTTCATAAGTTCAAATATATTTGTCTTCAGATGCTCAGAGAGGAGTTTGAATCATTTCGATGAATGATTTAGAGACCATACCTCAATATAGCATGTGATTGCAAACTGCGGCAACCAGATAGACACATCACTACAATGAGGATGTGACAACTCAATGTCTTGTGGAAAAGTTGTTCAAATCAATGTCACGAAGAATTAATGCCTTTGTCACTTTAATTTAGAAACGTAAGAGCTTCGAGCAACTTTCCTTAGTAAGAGCTATCTTAACTCAACTCAATATTAGAGAAGTATCATAAGATATGTTATCGCCATGGGAGACACTACAGTGAGTATCAAGGCGTTCATAAGTTCAAATAGATTTGACTTCATACCCTCAGAGAGGAGTTTGAATCATTTCGATGAATGATTTAGAGACCATATCTCAATATAGTGTGCGATTGCAAATTGTGGCCAACTAGACAAACACAGCAATGCAATGAGGATGTGACAACTCAACGTCTTGTGGAAAAGGCGTTCAAATCAATGTCACGAAGATTTAATGCCATCATCACTTTAATTTAGAAAAGTAAGAGCTTTGAGCAACTTTCCTTCGTCGAGTTAGTTGAATTCTTGTAGATGCATGATCGAAGGATTAATCAATGGGATGTAAATTCTACTACCATAGATGAAAATAACTTAACATCTCATATGATATCCCATTGAGAGGCACTTTCAGAGGACTCAGAAGATTTGGCCGTGGTGGCTATAGCAAACATCAGCAGATTGGACAACAACAATAGAGGAGCTTAATGATTATCAAAATAGGAGCACAGGAGTGCATCACATAAGCCAAAGCAAAGGTCATGGTAGAGTGGCTATAATGAACCTGGGTGCTATAACTGCAATTCATATTGTAGCACAACATTGAGAATTAGTCTAAAGACAAGCACACTAGGCGGCCACTAGAAGCGACAAATGTGGTTGAGGTTGACAGTAAAGCTACTAACACCGAATACCAAAAGAGGCACCAGCAACATTAGCACATGGTTAGCTGACACATGAACACGATTGTGAAGTACAGAGGACACAAACTACCAAAGCTACTCTACTGCAACAAAAATGCAGACATAGGGTTCTTAAATAAGTTGTACAAAAGAAATATGGATCTTAATAGTAGTTGACTATAGTTAACTATAAAATTTTACGTAAATTATTTCTTAAATCTCAATGAGCTTAAAGGTAACTTATATTTAGCCTGTCGAGCCGATCATTTTCATGAAAGGAAAAAAAATACTTTTAATTTATATGGGTTATATATATATATATATATATATATATATATATATATTATGTATATATATATATATTATATGTATATATAAAGAAGATCCAACCATCTTATGATCTACAAAATGATGATGAGATGCCCTCTCTTTCTCATCTACATTATATCATTATCATTCCATTGATTGTATTTTTCTCCAGCTTCCTAGGGGTGATATATATCCCGAGAGTTTAAGATTCCGCAAGATAGCACCCTTTCACCCGAGCAGTGGTGTGTTTCTTGCATTGCAGAATCTTTCTATTCAAAGCATACTGGTAACCCATTTGGTCTCATTGCTAAGGACTCTACAACATATCTCAATTGGACTTGTAATTTTTCAAAAAGAAGATTTTGAGTCTAAGAACTTTGCAAAGGCTTATAATTTGGCCCTCAAACATTTCCAACATTTATCCTACTTAATTGCTGAAAGTAGAGTCGAAGATGCAAACACAAAATGCTATACACAAGTGTGATAATTGTTAGCATGCCTACAAGTTTTTAAAAATGGGAATACAACCAACATGTAGAGAACAAGCAGCTATCACAAAATATTTTGAAGATCTCTTGGAGTAGGCGATGCCTATGAGGGTCCATAAATTATATGCCAAAAATGCTAAACTTAAAGCAAATTTTGAGGAGAAAGACATTGAGAAGTTATGGAAAATGATAGAAGCGCAATTCAAACTGAAGTAGTCAAGATTAAGGAGGAAATAATTACTGCTTGGTGAGACATTGGATTGGGCACTGTTTATCTCTTAAAAGAGATGAGAGTCATAAAAGGTCTTCTTGTCCTTCTAATGAGAAGACATTTCTTTTTCTGCTTAAGAAAGTAGAATCTTTGGTCAGATTTATCGATGTAGTTTCCTACTCTTTTTAAGGTCACAATCATCCGGTGGTGATGTGTTTTACTAACCCCAAGATTAGATGTTGCTTCAAACTTCACGTACTATTCTTAATGTGCATCATTATCATATATCAGAGTTCTGCATTGTTCAGTCTAGGTGGTGACCATGAATACGATTTGTTTACTCTATTCTCTTTTCTATTTCTTCCCAAATAGATTATAACACTTGCTGACGCCCGACCAACAATAAGGAACTAATATACTATGTAAGCAAAATCAAAACTATGTAAAATCAACTAAAGTACAAGTTGCATATCACATGCACTTGTGTATGTATAACCTACGTGCTAGAAAAATAAAAGTATAGCTAAACAAAAAACAAACAAATTATGGAGTAAAAATTCAACTAAAACAGATAAAAATAGAAACTAAATCAACAGCAGACAAAAATTAGAGATTGAATTAGAATCACAATATTTCTGTAATTTTATGGTGTGCTAAATATGTATAACTAAATATGATAACTAGAATTGCACACTGTGATGGGGGCGTGGAACAAGACCAAAAGAAACGGTAATGCAGAACAGAACTAGGATCAGAAAATCCCCACAGCTATTCTAAAAATGAGCAGCTTAGCTACCTTCATAATTAGGCACATTGGTGTTGCTAGTCAAGGAGTCAGTCCTCTAGGGTTGAAGCACTTTGCACCACAAGCGGTGGCGACTACATACTTGATGGCTGTCACCTCTTCCTGCACAAAGAATAGAAACCAAAATAGATAAAAATTTGAAGACTACCAAAGTGGAAATCAAAGACTCCCAAAGCATAACAAAACTAACTTAATCATATGCCCGTTATCTATTAAATTACACTCGTCTAAAATCTAGTGCCAAAATATACAAAATTTCAATTGCAAATATGCTCATGATATTTTCAAAAATTACTTCTCAAGATTCAATCAAATTTTTCAGGATTTTTTAAGAACTAAGAAAATGCTGTTTTTGCATGAAATTATAAACCGTAGAATTGCATAGTTATTTTATGTGAAAATCGTTTAACGAATGGAGCTCGTAAAGAAAGCTGCTCACACCTCTCAGATGAGCTACATAAATCAGCATCCTTAAATATCACACACGCAAAGCATATACAAAGATTGATTGCTCGAAAAGGAGCAAATGATGCACCTTCACCATCTAGATTAATTTTTAAGAGTAAATGCTTCGTGAAGCCAATTTAGATATATACAACCAAACTTTACCTTGATAATTAAATTAGGATATGTATAGTTCTGGGATTGAGAATTTCTTATTGGCACAAGCTTCAATAGTTAATGGCCGTGCTAGTGATAGGAGAGAAACTCTCATAAAGAGTGTATATTGGTTTGGCCAACCATAAAATGACAAAAAGTTAGGGGTAGATGGAAGTACACACGATTAAGAAATTTTGGCGCTGTCATTCTAAGCATTCTATGATTCATCAATCAATGTCATAGAAAATTTTTTCTGTAAAGTTCAGACATTTTGATTAAAATTCATTGATTACCTATCTCAAATATTCCAATCATAATAGATAGAAATTGTTTAAGAGTTAGGCTTTCAGTTCAGCACTAACTCATTTTGCTCAATAATTTAGCATAGTCTAATGACCATTATGGTTCATTGGTTCTAGACATGAC
Source organism: Gastrodia elata (assembly GCA_016760335.1). NCBI lineage: Eukaryota > Viridiplantae > Streptophyta > Magnoliopsida > Asparagales > Orchidaceae > Gastrodia > Gastrodia elata. Next base: position 30,915,791 of record CM028678.1, on the reverse strand, counting down.
CGTAGCAGCTTAGACATTGGATTTGGGCGTGTATTTGATGATTTTGAGGACTTATTAACATGGTGATGGCTCGAGTTAAGTTTAGAATGAAGGATTTGAAAGTAGTGGGGGGCCTAAGTATCAATTAGATTGAGCCTTACATCATTTTAAAATGCTCAATAATGAGGCTTATATCTATTAGAATGTTTAAAATAATAAGTCTATGGCCAAATCATTTAGACGAAGTGGCTCAAATTTAAGATGGGGATTACATCCTTTAGAAAGCTCGGGTAGTGAGTCTTACAGTCTCAATCATTTATGAAATTATAGCTCAATATATATGTAAATGATATTTTAAATATTTTAAAAATTAGCCTACCTAACTAAGCAAAATTTATTCAATTAGCTAAAGCATTCATATTTAATATGGTTCAATTAGAAGTTTCTAGATCAATTGCTATGATTAATTAGATCTACTAGAAATCCAAACTTCCTGTTTAAGACAATTCAGCTAGGATCACAAAGATCTACATGAAACAGAATGTTTAATTTAAACTAACTCAACTAGATTAAGCAAGATCAACTAAAAATGGACTTAGTTTGACTTGAGAATGATTCTATTGGGACTAGGAAAATCTCCAAAAAATCAAATGATGTTCAAACTTCCGTTGATTCAATTACGATCGACTAAATCAACTAGGAATCCACTTTGTTCACCTCAGGCCGACTCAATTAGAATCAATTGAATCAACTAGTAATCAGAACAATATAAGTTCTCAGTCCATTGCTTAAATTACAAGAATATTTTCCTTAATTTCTTGCACATATTTTCCTACACATATTTTGTATGCTTATTCATTTTAGCTTATTGTTGTGCTAATGAGCTTGTTGTCTGTGTGCAAGTTTTGGCTCGCATGAGAATAACTTTGCACGCATGAGGATCAATGCAGATATTCCAAATGGGATTGCTTTGAGAATCTACAGTTTGAAGACTAGAGCCTTAAGAAGAGTGAGCATGAGATCAGTATCTTGTATTTTGAGAGAATGAGGTTGAGTAATATATATGTACTCAAGATATACATTTTGTGAATGCATTAGTTTTGTAAATGTTTAATTAATGAGATTTTTTCTCTTTCCTTTTATAAAAATAATAACATCATAGCATTATTAATATTATCATTATTAGCACTATATTAAAGAGAGCATCAATCAGAATCCCAATTGTGTCATCGTCTAAATGAACTGATTTACTCAACTCCCAATATTATCTAAAAATTGTGCTGAACGCATCCTCAGCTCATGCTAATTAAACACATTTTTTTTTAAATGAAATTTTCATCGCATCTTAGTAAATTTATGATTAACATTATTACTTAAGATTAAATTTCATAAATTTAATAACATGACTGTTGTTTATCAAAATTTTTGACGATGCTCAAAATTGTCACAAAAAATACTCCCAAATCTAAGATCGATAAAAAGCACTTTCTAGCAACAAAACATAGGGTCAGCCTGTTTGCATGTTATTTGTTAAGGGAATGAAAAGGCCTAATATTCATAGACAAAAGGAGTAAGAATGATTCTAGGAAATTATTATTCGTTCCAGCACATACAATAACTTCCTTTCCTGAACCGCTCGATTAAGGAGATTGTGCACGCAATCATGGGGGTTTGAGACGACATGCACTAATGGCTGTAATTCAAGGGCAATGAGTGTGCATGGATCATGGGCAGTGACTGTGCAAGGGTCACTGAGCGGTCACCGTTGTCGTTAACCCCGCCAGCCACCAATCAACCATGTGAAGCATATTCTTTCATCATCATAATTCTTTTTAATTCTTCTTCAAACCTTTCATCTTCTCTCTCTTCTTTTTCTTCTTCTATTTCCCTTGCAACTTGTACTCTTCTATTTTTATCTTAGGAGTTTTTTCCCTCTTATTCTTCCTCTTCTTTTTCTTCTTTAAAATATATCTTTTACTTACATATATTATTATTATTAAATAATTTAAAATTATTAGTACAATATCATTAAAACAAGCTAACATATACATATATGTATATATAGTATTAGTAATATACCACTTTTAATGTATAATGTTATTAATAATATTTATTAATTTTTTATCATTATTAAACATATGTATACATATATATGTTTTAATACTAAATATTAGTGGCTAACCAATTTCAGCAGTTGTGCACATATTTCTCCCTCCGTAGATATATTTTAATTTTATAAATTTTATTTATTGCAACTAACACAGCCCGGTTGTGACGCCTCTTACGTTAGTCTGTTATCGATTTTTTAATTTCTGCATCTTCAATTTTAGCAATTTTCTTTATTTTTTAGTTTGACTGTAGTGGCACTTACCTTCGCCCATTGTTGATACTTTAATTACTACATTTTTCAAATTTAGCAATTTTCTTTATTTCTAAATCAGATTGTGGCAGCGTTTATGTTCGATCGTTGTCGATATATATATTTTTACATTTACAAATTAAGCTATCTTCTTTATTTCTTAGTCCTGTTGTGGCCGCTCTTACATTTGTCAGCTATTGATATTTGAATTTCTACAATTTTAATTTTGCAAATTATTAACTAAGTTAAGGCGTGTGATACCGCCAGCCGCCAGCTTGATATGTATAAATCAATAAATAATATATATATATATATATATATGTGTGTTCAATTCTTTATTAAGTGTAGCAATAGTCAAAAGGATCGATCACCTAAGTTTTTATGAACTACCTGAATAATGAAGAATAATCTCTTATAATAATAAATAAATCTATTTTTAAATAATTAGTTATTATAATAAAATAAAATATCAATGTTAGAATATTAATTGGTTTCTTGCTTATAATGCGAAAGCCCTCTCTGTGAATACCTTCAACTTATTAATACTCTCCTAATTGTCACTTAAAAAGGTATGTGAACTTAAATGCTATGAGAAATTACTTGTATAAAAAAATCAAGTATGCAAATCTATGTTGTATTATTAATTCAAAATGCTTAAATATGTGAATGGGGTTTGGATGCATCAATCTGCGGTGGTGGTGTTCTGAGGTTAGAAGTATGTATGTATAGACGACGGGATAGCCTCATCAGGGCTTAAAGGATACAAGCAAGATCATTTTGCCAATGGCGAGCAATTAATCATATAATAATGTGCAGAATCCTATTGATATATTTATACTCGAAGACGTGTTCAGTACTTTTACATCCTCAATGATGTTGTGGAAGATCGCATTGCTTGAGTTCAAAATCCAATTCCATTATTACTAATGGTGATGGTTAAGCCAATTATACTATATGGGGGAATAGTGTGGTTCCGCCCACTCTAATTGTATAGAGTAAATACTTCCTGATATTAATTGCTAATTTTATTGAACCTTTTATATGATAGATTATTTTCTGACCTATGTAAAGTTTGATATCATTTTTATGCCTTTTAATTAACAAAGTTCATTAAATTCACGTACTTACCATGTTGTCGCTGATTGTATTTATACCATCCAAGTTTGATTGGAATCAGGAAGATTATTAATGCACTTTGTAAGAAAGAAAATTCCCAGGAAGTGCAAAATGTTGACAGCATAAATAAAACATTTTGTAAATATATAATATTGTAAATAAAATAGTGTACTCAAGAATAAAATTTAGTCATGTAATTATATTTTATATCTTTTGAAATGTATAGTAGCTCTATGATGTAAATTTGATATATATTTCTACATTATTTATCTTATTTTAGTCTTCATCCTAAATTTGATCCTTAATGATGGCCACCCACATGTAGCATCGAGGTTCGGGTAGTTAAGGCTTAACTAAGCTTGAATAATCATGACCTCAATGATTACAATCATGGGGTGTGCCACACATGGGCTGCTTGAATGTTAGCGGTTGACCTTAAGATAATGGGTGGTGCCTACGACAATGATCGTGGGATCTCTAGTGACTGCGCATGTGGGCGAATCGACCAGAAATATGTGCACAACGCATGTGGCAAGGGTCGCGGGTTGGTATGCACACATGTTATGTGTGGTCGACCTCTAAACGTGAATGACTAAGGTAGCTTGAGCTGAGCCTCTCATTTCCTTAGAAAAAAGCTTTCTTTCAAAAAAATTTAGCTGCAAGTAAGCATCATTTCATAACCTTTTTCAAGAATCAATTTAGAAAGCTTAAAATACTCAAGAATTTGTTGATCTGCTTTCAATCAATTTTGTATTTTTTGTTTAATGAATGTGGTTTGTCATATAACCCCGGTTAAATGCTCTCCCCAGTCAACAAAATACTATTCATTTATATGAGACAACTGAACATTCACATTTTACTGGTGTAAAAGACTTTGTTCAATAAACATATACATGTCAGACTAAAGGCCCAATTAGCAAAAACTTTTTAAGTTTCTTAAATGTTTATTTACAGCTATTGATTATAACAAAATTTAGCATTGTTATAAATCATTTAACATATTACAGCACATAAATTCAAAACATCCCAAATATGAGCATGCTGATAATATGAATAATTTCTCAAAAATTGCAAATTAACATTCATAAAATTATTGTTTGATATAGAACATGAGATGATCCTTATTCATTTGAGAACAAAACATTCTTAATCATTGTACGTTCTCATGTTTAGAATCCTGGTTAGGCTAACCAAATAGTCAAATGACATAAAGTGCTACATTCTTCCTTGGTTCAGTAATTTGGAGAAATTTTAGGAGAAATATCCTTGCACAAGTTCAAATCTACCGCAACACAAGTACTCTACCATAATCTCCTCTTTGGCACCACAATAAAAGAGAAGAAGAGATAGCTAAGTGTTTGGCTTGTAGAAGAAGGGAGAAAAAATAAGAAGATAAGGAAGATTTGAAAAAAGATAACTAGGTGAAAAGCCTCTTCTCAGCTTCTACTTGTAATTATAGGTTGAGAGCTCAATTTAGGCCATTGGATTGATCAACCGATCAAACTAGGCAAATTCGTTCAAAGAACTGTCGGCAGCCCTATAAAAATTTCCAATTGAGTCTAAGCTTCCAAGGCGACTATAGTTTGACTATTAATTGCACATTTACTTAATTTTTAGTTATTCCTTGCAAGTTAGCGTGCTGGATCTTAAAATAAGTATCAATGTGATATATTGTATGGCTTAATTCACTTTTAGTTGTGCAGGAAGTTTTATTAAGGTTAATGTTAAAATAGGTGTCATTGTGATGATGTACAATACAATTCACATATAATCGTATCTAAAGAAGTTTAATTTTGTACATATTAGAAATCTATTTAAGCCATTCTTGTAAAGTGTTTAGTAATTTGACTAAGGAGTCATTTGATTTGAGGTAAAAACTGCTAATATTAAGTAAATCCAATTTATAATTTTTTCAAAAAAAAATACAGTATCTAAAATATACTTTTTAAATATTAGGTAGCTTATGGTGTATTTGATTTTTAGGTTAGCTTGTGTGTAAATTGAAATAAAGTGAATTAAAAAAATAAAAGCCGGAGGAGGCTGCAAAGCTCAGAGAATAACTAGTGGAGGTTGAAGAGATGACATGTGGAGGCTGAGTAGACCCGTAAAGGCCGACAACGGGAGACAAGAGAAAATGATGGAGGTGAAGCACGGGGAAGGCCCCTGAAGCCCCGTTCCAGAACATAACCTAATTTGATTCCTCTAGCAAAGGTTAGAGAAGGTTTGGGAAACCCGACAAATGGCTGATGAAGTCCAGTAAGATCTGGTGGAAATGAAAACCGAGCATTGCTCTGTTCGATTTGACTAAATCCTACCTATTTCAGGTAATAACATTACGCTAAAATAATGCAAGGAGAAAATTCCACAAGCAAACCACCTAAAAAAATCAAAATACAGGTAAATACTTAACTTTGCACCTAAAATTGTATAAACCAAATTGCCCCTAACAGAACATGTTTAGCAAAATGAAATCATTTAAATTATCGGAGCTTGTTAACTGTATTATTCATACATGCACTTATTACTGAAACATATGCCTTTAGATCACTTAAGCTATAGTAAGTTAAGTTGATAACATTGTAAATGCTAATCAAATGAATATATAATATTGTGGGTGTGAGATTGTGGGCACATATTAACTAGCAAAATACTTCCAAAAGAAAAGAAATGCAAAGCCTTCGCATACCTTTCAAAGCTGAACTCAAAAACTTGTTAGATGGCAGCTCTTATACCATAGTATAGGCTAGTTTGGCAGATTGGCAGCTACTTTCACTTGTAAGGAGATTCATTCCTCGAAGCTTCCCATCCTCTCATTATTCTGAATTTTTTTTCACCTGCACTAAACCTGCAGAATCGCTCCATGATTCATTGAGAACTATTATGGCAGGAATGTAGGCCCGTTCAAGTTGTTCTTTCATAACAAGCTCTCATGCCCTATTGCCAGGGTATGACAAACTGACCTATTTACTGTCAGATTAATATAAGACAACAGAACATTTTCACACAGCGCACCATCCTTGAAGAGATTGAAATATGTGAATGATGTATTTAAAAAGTCTGCACAAGTGTATTTATAGGGCTGAAATCGAATTTCTTGAACTTCATGTTTGCCTGAACAAAGCTTGAAAAAGCAATAGGTTTATCAGGTAGAATTCCTTTTTCTAGCATTTCCTCTAAAAGTTCTGCAGCTTTCTCAACCTCTCCCTTCCTCAAGTATCCACATACTAGAGAGGTGTATGTGAAGGCATCAGGTGTAAGACCTCTTTCCTTCATCTCAACCAAAAAGTTGCAAGCTTCTTGAGGGTCATGCATCTTGCAAAGCCCATGTATTAAAACTGTATAGAGGACTGCATCTGCACTTATTTCCATTTCCTTCATAAATTTGAACATGCTATTTGCCAAAGTAAAAAACTTGGGTTTGAATTTAAGGTTTGCCATTTTTTTGTCAAGACTTGAGCAGCATTCGTTTAAATATTCTTTTAGATGTCCATGCAAAATCACAGTTAAAGCTATGACATCAGGTTTAATTCCTTTTACCTTCATCTGAGAAAACAAATGGCAAGCTTCCTGCAGACGGTGGACCTTGCAATATCCATTCATGAGAGCAGTATACAGGATTACATCAGGGGAGAGGCCTTGCGAAACCCATTTATCAAACAAAACTTGAGCATTCTCCATGGCTCCAGTGCGACAATAAACATCAATTAGATTGGTGCATAGTATAATATTTGGAGTTTTCCATGTTTTTAGCATATGATCTACTGCTGTAGAAGCTCTATTAACATCCTTCTCTTTACACAGTTTTCTTATAAGTCTAGAACAAGTGATCTCATCCACCAGATTCCCTTGTTTGAGCAAACTTGCAAAAAGCTCATACGCCTTTTCAGTATAACCCTGTTCAAGGTATCCAGAAACCATGGCATTAAAGAGTGGTGTATCTTGAGCAGTATTGCTTCCTTCTAAATCCTTGAACAAAATTTCAGCCTCTTCTAAATTCCCTCCCCTGCAAAGTCCAATAATGAATATACTATAGGTAATAGCATTCGGCTGTACACCTCTTTCCCACATTAAATCCAAAAGATCAGCAGCTTCCTGATTAACTGACCCATGAACGCAAAAGCCTTTAGCAAGCACATTGTATGTCATAATATCAGGTTCCACATTGGCATTCAGCATCTGCATGAGCAATCTCCGAGCATAATTTACTTGACCGTTGCAGCAAAATCCGTAAATCAGAGTAGTAAAATGGATCTTATCCGGAAATACACCCTGGTTCATCATTTCTTGAAATAAATTCATTGCGCATTCCATTTCCCCTAGCTTGCACCAAGCATTTATTGCAGTATTATAGGCAACTCCATCAAGGCAAATCCCAAAATCCTTAAACTTCTTGAAATACTGTAAGCCATCATAATATAAGCCAATCTTGCAACAACCCTGAACAAGAAAAGTGGCAGTGTAATGATCATGAACAATACCCTTTGATTCCATTTCCTCTACAAGATGTGCAGCCTTTAAGAGATTTCCAGTCTCACATAGAACCTTAATGAGACAGTTGTAGCTAAAGGTATCAGGGGATACATCTTGTTGTACCATGTCAACAAAGACATTTTCAGCTTCTTCCAGCTTCATTTGTTTACAGAATTCACAAATCACTTTATTATAAGCTACGCTACTAATTCCTTGCCTTGCTATGATTTTAAGAAACTCGATAGCTAATTCTGGTTTCCCACATTTACACAGCCCAGCTATAAAGTAGTGTAAGCAAGCACATCTGGCTCAACTCCAGCTTGTGTCATTTCCTGCATAAATTTACTAGCCCTTTCCAACTCACCTCGGCAGCATGAAGCCTTGATCAAAAGTAAAAGTATGAACGTCTGGATGAATTGAAAATCTCATCATGTAGCCATATGTAGTCATCACCATTTCAAAAAAACTACCTTCAGCCAGAAAGTTCAACAGAAAATTGCATGTCTTAAGAGATGGGATGAATCCAGCTCTAGCCAGCTCAAAGAAGGCTTCCATGGAATCCTTGCCCCTTTGGCAAGACGCATATGCTTTGATAAGCGAATCGAACACAAGAAGCAATGAGTCAGAACAGTGGTGGCCTTTAGATAGAGTTTCGAAGAGAGATGGAAGCTCAAAACTAAGCTTTCCCCTGGTTAAGATGATTTCAGTAAAGAGAGAAACAAGTTTCTTACTCTTTCTAGAATTGGAAAGGATGCGAATAATACGGAATAAGTGAAAAGGCCGTGCCGAAATCCTTGGTTCTGGAAGCCCCTAAAAATCGCAAGAGCCATGTCTGGATTTCGCCTCAGATTTGCAAGGGTATGGGCCACAATAAGAGAAGTGTGGAAGGCGGGGTACGCTTCTGAAGAGGGATCATCAGAATCAACTAATGCTGCAGCAGAAGAGGTGGAGAAGAAAGAAATCGATTTAGAAATGAAAGGTCCTGCTAGTGATGACGATGAGGTCTTTTTCCTCGCATTGCGTGAAAAAATGGAGGATGTGAGCAACCCATGACGAAATCTGACTCCAGATTTGAGCTTTGGGCATGGAATCATTGAGAGGAAAAAGGCAAGTGTAATGAACAATAATGGAATAAGGGCTGTTTAATACTAAATGGAGAGATTCTCACCGATAGTAGACGTTGGATTCTTGACGTAGCACGAGATATGAAGGTGACGAGCAAGCTCCCCCTTCCCTACCCGTGGAACGCCAATGTGCAGAGCCCAGTGGCGACAGTTTTCAGAGCATTTATACGCTTAGGGTTTAGTGTTAGATATCAAAAAGAAGTGATTTGTTTAAAAACTTAAGTTTAAACATGAGCCGCAATATCATTCATTTTAACATGAGAAATTTTTGCATGGAATACTACTAAAAAATAAACTTTATCATAAATTAACTACAAATAAATTCATTTTTTAAGGAATTACTATCATATAATATGGCTGGGAGCCTGAACTCGAAATTTTTGAGAAGTCCAATTCGAACTCATTCGAGTTCGAGTTTGAGTTGAGTCCAAATCGAACTCTTTCGAGTTCAAATTTGAGTCGAGTTTCAGTCGAGTTCCAGTCAAGTTCGAGTCATCCCGAGTTGAGTCAAATAAGGTTTGAGTCAATCTGTCTGGCTCAAAAATTTCAAGTCAAGATCGAGTAAATTTAAAATTTTGCAAATTGTAAGAAAATTTCAGTTTGCTCTTTAATTTTTTTTTGTATTCTTTTTAAGAATCTATAAATTTTAAATCAACTTTAATCAATATAGTTAAGAAATAATATAATAAATATAAATTGTGTAAAATATACTTTTAGCAATGTCTCTCATTGAAATAAATACATTCATCGTTTGAGTTCAAACAACCTATTCAGCTCCATTCAATTGCGCATGTCATAACATAACTTACCATGTGATTAATTCAGGTTATAACCCCCTCTAGCCACACAACAAAACCAAAATCATGGAAAATTTTATCATTGGTTGCAAACTCACTCTAAATATAAGCACTGCAAAAAACTCCTATTTTAACCCTAGTATCTCTAGGAGCTTTCACATTCTAAATCTAAGTCTCATGAGCATCCATCTCTCTCTCTCTCTGCTACTTCCTCTCTACCTTTCTGCCCCTCCAATCCTTTTATGACAACCTTCAAGCTATTTTCGGCCTGCCATAGCCACTATAGCTTCCAAAATTGTTATCACTAGTCTTAGTTGTCCTTTTGAAGCTCCATTGCTGTTAAAATTCTTGGGAAAAGGAGCTTCATAATGTAATATATTAGTATGATTTTATATTTTTATTATGATGCTATAATTAGTATTATATTATTTATATAATTATAAGAGTATATAAATATGTATTATTATAATATAGTATATTATGAATATTAAACTATAGAAACATGTATAAATAATACTAGAATAAAATGACTTTTCTTTATAAGCAGTATTATGATATTACATTATTATGCTATTATATGATATTATATATAGTATAAAATATATTAATATAGTACTATGTATAGAAAAAAGCTAGAGAATAATATTCTCTATTTTGACCTACAAAATGACTTCTTTATGATCAAAAACAAGTGATTCATATAGCTAATTAATATATGAAATGTATAGAATACTTAGAAGAATAAAGATCAATACCTTGACCAAATTGTTTCTCTTAACTTATTGCAAGGCATTAGTTAGAACTCTCCTTTAAGAACCCCTCCATCTATACGTAGCCATCATTGTTAACCAAGTTATAATCATCTCTAATTAGACTCATTAAGCTTCTCTTTCATAATTTATGCCCTAGAGTTAATTATATGAATATTAAATTTAATTGATATTTTGAAATCATATGCTTACTCTTTATTTTTATTCTGATTAATTCATATACTTAATTCATGTTAAATCACCCATATATATGTATTTCAAAATTATATATTGCTATTTAATGTATCTTATGCATGTCAAATTAGAATCATATTAGGATTCATAGGATGCTTATATTATTATCCTCTTCTTATCCTTTTTATATGATTTGATACTTATTTAATTAAATTTCATGCCTGACAATCATAGAATTCTTAATGAAAGCTTTTAATTATAGTTCTATTCACATAAAAGTTCAGCTTGCACCTTAAGTTGGAATGTTTAAATTAACCTCTATATGAGTTTTAATAAGTTTATAGAGCTAATGTGAACATTTAAGATGGACACCCAAATAAGCCTTTGGAATAATAATATTTAATTAAAATACTTTATCTTAAAATTCATCCTTATGTATTAAAAACTTGATGATTCATTCTCTAAAGTTCTATAAAAAAAAATTACGGTGTTAAGAGACAAATAAAAGTATTTTTGTCCATACTTAATAAAGATACCCATGTTTAACTTTTACTATAAAGTAAGATAAACTAACAAGGAATTCGAACTCATATCTTAAATAGTTACATAAGACTTGAAGATTAGAAAATAAGCTAATACATATAGACTTAAGTTCAACCATGTATACACATATTCCATAACACTTAACCTCACAGATAATAAATTTAATAATTTATAGCTATAATAGGACATAAATATATGATTAATGCTTTATAAAAAAGAATGGTGATATAAATAAAAAAAAAATCACACTAATGAGAATTAATAATTTTTTAGATACCCTAGATAAGTGATACACTTTTTAATATGTATTAAAAAAATGTACATAAATATCACAATTTATATTTATGTGCTACTTTCTCTCCTTATTATTATTGCACTACATTTGAGCATCATTATTTTATTGTTGGCATGTTTGGTTACTATTTTGATATATGTGTGTTGCGACATGTTATCACACTCTTAGAAGTTTATCAATTTGTGCAAAGCTACAAAAGTGAAAGCATATTCTTGAGTGTATGATTGCCTTACCAAGCTCTAAATTTAGGATAGTAATGGAAGGATTATTACAAATGAAATGATTATTTTATAATGGATGCCAGAAGTAGTGTAGCTAAGTACAGTTCAAATACTTTTTTTTATTTTACATAATTCTTCTTGGATTTTACATAATTCTTGGCTTAATTAGTTTCTAGATTTTCATACTTTAATTATAATTATTTTATCTTTCAATTTTAGATTAAGACTAGGAGATTCATTCTATTAAGCTTTGATTTTGCTTGATAGGGTTTGCTTTAATCATTAGTTCACATTAGGGCTTGAACTTTAGTCCTTAAGCTTTACTTTGGAATTATGTGATTAACTCCAATTCATAATGTTTAATTCACAATCCCTAGCTTAGTAGATCTTGATCAAATCTTAGTTTAGAATATCTAAATTAATAAATTAGGATGTGATGATTTCTTATTTAGCTTATATTCATTATTCATTGAATTAAAATAGAACCTGATCAGTTCTATGGTGCCCTGCCCTGCCGCCACGTGCAAGCAAAGAAAGGTAATCAATTGGTGGCAAAGCGGTGCACCACTCAGGAAGGAATTTCCTATCTTCCCGAATAGCTGAAATAAAACCCATATGAAGGGCTGCTGACTCAACCCCAAATGAGGGTCAAGAGCTAATACTTAAGATAAAAGTAGTATCCTTATCCTATATATTAGATAAATATATACATTAGATTTAAAATATAACATGAAGAATCCAATATGTTATAAAATATCAGTATTTTTAGTATGCTGATCACATCATAATACTAAGTATAAATAGTATATAAATAGAGTGTGAAAGCTAAAGCAAACATCCAGAAACATTCATCACAGAAGCTGAATGAAATATTCATCTAAAAAAAAAGAAGAAAATACATCTAGAATTATTATAAATGGTTTATTGAAATATAGGAAATCAGTCTAAGTACTTAATTGAAATAGTAACTAAGCAAAATAGTAAAACTGGAGAAGACTTTACTAGTGCTTCACAAACTCCTCTTGGATCTCCTGAGTATCCACCTGATCTGGCTCCACTAACTGCTCTGGATCTAGCAAATAACCAGATCCCAAAAGTACCTCATGTTAGACAATAAGTCTAACACATCAAAACTAATCTAAACCGTTCTAATTATTCACTTAACATTTAAATAATGAAAAACAAAACTGCAGAAATACTATATAGGTAACTGAAAGTATAAAACTGTACAAAACTGAAGTAAAGTAAAGTAAAGTTGAATTGTAAATTGAATACTGAAGGTAAATATGACAATAAATGGTCTAAAACCGAGTAATAACATGTGAAGTTATGCTGTATGTCACTGAAGTCTAGCATCGGTATATGTCACGATACGATATGCAACTAATATGTAACCAAAATATTACTAAACATGTATGAATTGTACGGTCCAATGTCTACATATATCCGGTTGGGAATGCAGTACTAATCATCTTACAAATTCTTTGATTAATATATGCAATATTCCGTAATCTATAAATCATCAATGATACTCATACTTCATGCTCATGTTTTATGCTCATAACTCAACACTACTGCCTTAAAATTCAAAAATCTAGAAAATTTAATTTAAAATTAGATATGAATCAAGTATCTCCATTATTCAGAATCCATCCAAATGGATTTGACTCTAGTTCTAATTTTAATAACTAGCTTTGCTTAGGATTTTACTTAAAATATTAGTTGGAAAGATTGTATGCACATGGTTGTATGTTCCAGAAATAGATTTAACACTTAGCTTATTTAAACTGCACTTATCAAGCGCATTTCGATAGGAGGTAGAACCTGGTTGCAGTTTATATCTCAGGCTAAGCTATTAATACCCTAATTAAAGCATACTTGTGTTCTACACAAGGTGACTTGAGATACTTAGTTTGTTTTAAACTGCACTTATTGAAGCGCACTACGATCGGAGGTAGACCCGGTCAATTTATGTCTCAAACTATGGATCTAGTTCACTAATTATAACACTCTTAGTCTTTGAAGATTTACTATAACGGGACTATATTCGTCTAATCCCTCGCGATAACACCTGATCATACGTCCATATTGGAGTGACTCAACCAATCTTGAATATTACTGAAGTGACTCAGCACCTGGATATGTATAATCATATCTAACTAATAATTTGGGTTTTAGCAATTCTATTTAGCAACCAAGATTTACCAAAGCTATGACTACTGACTCTAATTAGGTGAATCCTACACAGATTCCAAGAGTGTGCAGAGAGTCACTCAATATAGGTTACTACCACATGGGAGGAATTTCATTCTAAGAACTTTGGGTGATCCTACCACAAGGGCTTAAGATCAATCTTCTACGGCTAAGAAGATCATCTAAGTTTCTACCTCAAGATGTATATAAGTTCTTTCTACCTCAATGTTTAACATTTTGTTAAGCTTTTAATTAAATAAAATTCTATTGTAATCATCAAGATCTTACATATCTAGCATTTGACTTAATATTTTGCACTAAGATCATGAGTTGCATTTGTTAAGTCTGAATTAGTTTGATCAGATCAGATGGTTAGACCCCTCTATCACATCCTATACTAAATCATGGGATAAAATCATAATATTATTGGAATTAGATCATGTTGTAAATCATTATAATTTTATAATTATTCTCATGCTAAGGCTCTTATATAAGAGAAAATTAGAGAATCTTAAACTTAAGTCTAGATGATTAATCACATAAATTCTTTTAATTATTTTAGCACTTCTAATACAATGTATTTAAATTCATATCAATCAGATGTATTATTGGAATTATGTAATTTGAATTATCTTTCAATCAAAATTACTTGATTAAGGTAATCAAGTTTTAGATCTTAATCAAGACAAGTTAGGGTTTAACCCCTAGCTTCACCAAAATTAAGACCAATGGTTGATTTATAGATCACGACAAATCATATTATTGTGTATTTGATGGCAAATTTTAGAAGTAGATTAAGTATCATTTACTAATCAAGGTCTTAAGATTTTTATGTTCAAATATAGTTTAATATCAAATTTAAAAGTAAACTAGGTGTCCAAATCAGCATTTAAGTTCACTAACATACATAAATATAACATTGATTGAATAACGAGCAATTAAGGCTAATCAAAATCTCAAATCAAACACAAAAAGGATTAGCACTTGATTATAAATTTAAAGCAATTATGTTCCATGCAATTTGATTATTAAGATCTGTCATACAAGCAATCAAAGATTCCAACATTAATTTTGGTACAAAAATATTTAAGTAAACACATAAGGGATTTTAGCACATGCTATTTTGAATAAATTTTCACATTTTAATTCCATATAAAACTTTATACAATGCTTAATTTTACTAAAATTAGATTCAAATTTGATATATTTTGGCCCCACTAGGTCCTAGGGTTCTTAAAATGCAAAACTATGAAGTTTCGGCCATTCCGAACAATTCTGGAAAGTTCCAGGCAGTTTTGGGCACTACGCGTGCAGTGGCACCTTCTGGACAAAGCTATGTGCTACGGCGTGTTGTGGCATGCTACGATGGATTTCAGCACGATGGCACGTTACGATGCCTGTTTCCCGAGGTGCCGACGCTACGGCGCGCTGCAGCGTTTTTTAAGTGCTGCGACGAATTTCATTTAATTTCATCAAAAATGCTTTTATGCTTCATCAAATTATTATGATGCTATGGCACATGGTAGTTCACTATGGCGCACTACGGCAGACCCAATTCAAAACTCGGGCGCTGCGGCGCGCTGCAGCGCCCGACGGTGATTTTGCCTGTGTGAAACCGTGATGGGCCTCCTTTTACACACCCAAATACTCCCAATTTTGGGCACCTCATGTTGGTGCCATATACCAATGGTAAGGTCTTTCTAAGACCTTTTCATTTATACCAAAATGAGCATGACAGATCATTTTAACAAGCAAAAATTAAAGTTCTAGCTACTGGTATACAAAATCCTTCAGTTTTCTTGACAGAAATTTTAATGGAGGAATGAGCTTTAATCGGACTCATTTGATATGATTGAGGTTCTACGATTACACCTAGATGTTATTCAAAAGCTAATAAAAGTATCATACATAACATTTTGATAAATCAAGGAGAAAGTAGCCAAGGAAGTAGAGCAAATAGGTACCTTGGTTAGGAAAGATAACTCTGTTTTCTTCAAAACTTTGGAGGAATGAACTTCTTCTTCTTTAGCAAGGAGGGAGGAAGAGCTTTAGCTGGGCTACAAGCAAAAGAAGGAGGGGGTTGAGCTCCATTTTAAAGGAGAAGGGGTGGCATGGCCCCCCCTTGAGCTCTCCCATGAGCATGGAGGAGAAGATGGGAGGGAGGACTATCCCTCTTGCGTGCGCAGTAGGGAGGCGCCGACAATAGGCAAAGGAGGAGTGGGAGGCAGGTCCCAGCGTAGGAAAGAAAAGTGAAGGGAAATGGAAATAATAAATAAATAAATAATTTTTTTAAAATTTTAATTTATTAAAAATTCATATTAAATAAACATGCTCTGAAAAATCCCAACAATTCACCCCTAGCTAATTTGGGGTGAGAAATTCAACGAAAAAGTCCGATTTTGATTCTGATGATTATTTAATTTTTCTATTTTTCGGTGCATTTACTTATATTAAAATATTTGTGAAAATTTGATAACTTCAAAATGCGTCCAAAAATATACCCCTAGCTAATTTAGGGGTGACAATTGTATTAGGAAAGTTGGATTTTGATTTGAGGTTAATTTAAATATCTAAATTTATAGGATATTTAAATATATTAAAATATTCTAATTATTTGATTGATCTTCAAATTGTACCAAATCTTCAAAGTTTGGTTCTAATGGCTAGAAGAACTTAACAGAATGATAATTAAGATGTTGGTAAATTAAGTTGAGTAATAATCTTAGGTTATTATAAGTTCTAATTGCTTTTAACTTATAAGGCCGTACTTCTAAGTTACACTCAATAGTAGGACTTAGATCCCGAACTTGTGTAACTTGGAATAGTTAGAATAGTTTAATAGATAACAACTAATGTCACCTTATATAGTAGAGTCCCTTATTCACTATTTTTTTTACTTGTGCTTTCACATTCATTGTACTTTGCGCCTTTACCTTGAACATGTCCATATAGAACATTATTGCATGAAATGAAAATTTAGAATAATTAGGATACATTCGCATAAGGTTCAGTTACTTGTTGATTTTGCGCATTTTACCCTACTTGACAAGGGTAAGGAGAAATAAGGTTACTTAGCATTACTCATTGAAGAGTGTTGTGTTAAGTTTGGAACCCAAAAATCTTGCAGATGTGCTTGACTCCTCAGCTACTTCTGGATATGTTCACAGAAGTAAAGGAAAATAACTAAAATTTACTGAATTTGTGATTACTACTCTTACTTACTACTACTTACTACTACTCTTTACTTACTACTTACTCTGCTCTCCAGTTTAGTTTTTGTTCTGTTATTTTGGTCTAGCCTCAGATGATGCTAGGAATATACATATACTTATTGCAGCAGGCTAGATTAGTCCTCTTCTGATATGGTAATTATTATATACTCATTTACTGTTTACTATTTACTATTTTACTGTGGCATTTTACTTCAGTCAACTTTACTTTACTTGTTTACTTACCTATATAATGCTAGATTTCTTACTATTTACTTATACTTATCACAGATTGATTACTTGCTTTTAGACTTGCACATTTCATATGATCATCAGCATATTTAAGATTGATCTTTTCTTTTAATACTTTTCTTACTTTATATATATATATATATATATATATATATATGTATGCCTAACTTTGTCTTAGCTTATTTTTGAGGTATGTTCTTTTACCTCAGTGCTATTTACTTATAAATACTGTTATTTATAACTTACCACCTCCTTTTGTATGCTTGATGATCCTATGCTAGTTTATTTTGCTTAGTTTAAGTAAATGGGACATTATTAAACTCATAAAATATTAATAGCCTAAAATGAACTTAGACAATATGTCTAACTAGAAGTTTCCTTTCTTTGGTTGAGGCCCTTTCATTTTGAAACCGACAATGGTAAATTCTGAGTTATTCGAGGTAGTCGAGCCTTTTGAAAATCAGATTTAGGAGGAGGAGTGTGCTGCCGCTAGAGAACCTTAGCTTAGCTTCTCTTTTATTTTTGTAAGGTTGAGAGCTTTATCATTTTTATTAAAACTTATTTAATATTTGTAATAATTCAGATATTTATGTATGTTCTTTTACTGTACTATTTTATTATGAGATGCATATTTGCTTCTTACTTGTATTGTGATAGATTAGATGTAACATTTTACTTTTCTTTGCTTTTGCACTCTACTGAATGTATATACTTAGTGATTGATTTCGCTGCATTATTCAGGGCAAATACTTCCCTTATTAGTGGATTGAGGAATTACACCTTAATCTAATGATAAGTGAGGGATTTGCCAAAGTGGCACACCACTTCTTAGCCTTGATTATTAGTGGTTAAGGGGCGGGGTGCCACATCACCACTAAGCTTTGTCTGAGCTCAATTTAGCTCACATTGAATTGCAAATAATTGTTTGCATTATTTGGATCTAACATAAAGCTGAAAAGTGTGGTACTTGTATTCCCAAGCTCGTTATTTTCTTCCCAAGATGAACCCGAGAGGTACCTCACTTTCCGATCCTTTACTTTGCAACTTCACGTCAATCTAGTTTTGTATTTCTATTTAATGCTAATAATTGATTGTTAAGCCTCAATCGAGTTATAACGAGTCCGATTGAAGCTCGATGCCCATCAATGCTATAGTTCGTAACAGTGGCCATAAGCCCAAAATTAAGGCATCAAAATTTGTGAGATTTAGGAAGAATTAGATAAGGGTTTTAGGTATATTTGAAGGGTCTCAAAGGGACCTTTGATTGGTATATGGCTTGCAATTTGAGAAACTCTGTGCTGAGAGAATTTTGATGCACTAGAAACCTCCTTTCGTCATTCATCATGTCGATGCATAGTGTCGGGTAGGTCAACTTTGACCTGCGTGTGTGCAGCCGGTAGTGGGCCTGCACCTAGATGTGCTACATGTGTGGGCATGCCTTATGAATAGTAGGCAGTCCTTATGAGCAGTAATTAGGATTAATTAAATAAATCTAAATCTTCCAAAGCTTCATATCTTCTTATTTGCAAATCCAAACATAATGATGTTGTATCTCAAAGTGATAAGAAAAATACAAATAATATTAATATAACATTTAAATTTTATTTTGATGATTAGTTGCACTAATCACTTTTTTAAGTGATTACGCAATTAATCCCATTATAATTAAGGCTATAACTTGGTCAATTCACATCCAAATTTGATATTCCAATATACCATTTTAATTTAAAAAAATGTAAAGAATATTAATCTATATAAATATTTAAGTTCATATAACTATTTTTCTTAATCTTGCCTAATTACCTTAGAAAGATGATTAGTGAATATTAAGCTCATCCCTTAACTAAATTTCATGTTCTAGGTCTCTAAGCCTACATTGGATAGAGAAGAATAAGTTTGTAAAGTTAAAATGATTTTTTTATGAATAATTTTACTAATCACTTATTAATTACTCTAAACCTTAATTAGCACATAATTAAGCTATTTAATCTCTAATTTTAGTGATGTTAGTGACTTTGAATTTCTTAAGAAGAGTAGAACCTAATTATTTTATAAAATTATAGTTTCCTTAATTAATTTTGCTAATTACTCTTTAATGAGCTAAAACTCTACTTAGAGCTCATTAACCCCAGACCTTAACCAATTTAGGGGTTCTTAGTGTTAATCCTCATTTTTGGCTGTAAGAAACATATGAGCATTGAAATAAATCAGTTTGGAATCTTAGAATCTTAAGTCCCCATTTAGTCCCTTAATGAGAGGTATTTTGATCATTTTGACTAAATATTAATGTAAGTAAAATTAAAGCATCCCAATATATTATTTACTTTTACAATCAACAAACTTAGAAATTATAATCAACCTAAATTCATTTGGACTTTCAATTTTTGCCTTTGAAGCCTAACCCTAACTTGTCCTAATTTATTTAGTTTATAATTTTAAGTGTTGAAATGTGGATGTAGGAACCCACATTTCCTTCATCCTTAGAATCAATGAATCTTATCAAATTAGTTTTAATCACATTAAACTTCATTTAAGTTTAGATGTATTTTCTTTAAGTAAACTTTATGTTAACCTTTAAGAGATTCCTTAATGATTAAATCCCTTTAACTCGTAAATTAAGATTTCCATGACTTCCCTTCTTAAGTTCAATTCTATTGAATAATGGAATTACTCAATATTTTAAGACTAGTTTAGAATAAAACTTAGGTTAAGAGTTAGACTGATGAGCCCCATATCTATAGTTATTTTCATGTTAAAATGCATGATTTTTTAAAACCAATCGTTATTCTAGTGTGCTTTATTTCCACTGCACTTGAAGCGATAAGATAACAAAAAAGATAGAAATTGATAAAAATGGAGATTTCTGCGTGCCACAGCGCACCTTAGCGCCTTCATCACCGAACGATTGGTGCCAGATCGCGCCTTAGCACCACAAATACCAAAAGTTTGGTGCTACTGCGCGCCATTGCGCCCCAAAGATGAAATTATGGCATTCCCGTGTGCTGCGGCGCCATTAATGCCGAAATTGGGCGCTCCCGCGTGCCGTACCGCCCACTGTAAGAATACTCAATAATGGGAATTCGAATCAGCATTGGGAAAAGAAGGAAGTTAATTCATCCTCCTCCCACATCAACAATTGAACTGATTACATTAAGTTATCCTTTTTCTTAAGAGAATAAAGGAATAATTAATAAAAGCTATTTAATTTCTGAGGATATGGAACGGTGGCTGCACTTCTGCTGAGGAAATTTTTAGAGATTATATACTAGGGATTCAAGACTAAGAGAGGGTTCCCATTTTCCAAACTCAAAGCATATTAGAGATAGAGGCTACTATAAGAATAAAAGAGAAGAGAGTTACCCCTTCCCAAGTAAGGAGAAGGCTGCACCTGATAAGAAAGAGCAATCATAAAAGGACAGAAATGGAGAAGAGATATCGGATAGAGGAAGAGACAGGCAAACATGGCAGTAGTTCCCTAGTATCGTACCCTATATCATACCTTTAATTTTTTTTATAAAATCCATGCAAAGGTTTTCATTTTCTTGTGATTTTGTTATTGTTTACTTTTCAATGGCAGCCTAAAGCCCCCTTGGGGGGGTTAGCCATACACATGTAATGATTTAAGGAAGGAAAGCATTTGTACTCTTTAATTATTAATGAATATCTTCTTGATAATTTCTTTTTGATTAAATGATGTGAATAATGGATTGGATTAATTATTTTTGTCATGAAGATATTTTTAAGCAAATGAATGTCTTAAAACTAGAAAAATTAGTGTGCTGTTTGATCTCTTAGAACTAAGGTTGTTCATGTTGAGCATACTTGTCGCAAATTTCTGTGACAACATTCGCAGTGCGAAAATGATCAATGCAAACTCTTAGATTTAAGCTGATTAATAGAGCCATGGAATAATTAGTACTCTTTAAGCTATGCTGCTCACTATGAGCTTATGCGAGGCATTTATGCACAATAGCCTAGAGCCTTGTGATAAGATTTATGAGCGTCGTGACATAATTCCTTTGCTAAACTAAGAAGTTGATGCATGTGAGCCAAGAGCCACCAGTTGATCTCCATAGCTCATCCTAAGTTTATGTGAGGATTCAGATGCATTGTCTGCTATGGGTTATGTGGCATAATCCACCTAGCCTAATGAATCTTTTCCTTAGCTAAACTTAGAATTGATGCATGCGAGCCATTGGTGGAATCAAGTTCATGCGATGCATAATTAAGACTATATATTCATAACTTAGACATAAGTATTGATCTCAACTAATTTTGATCACATGATAGTCTATGTGCCAAGATTGAACCATCTTGTGCTCATCTCTGAGCACTAAGTGAGACTTAGTACATTTGGGGGACACCCTATAGAAGACTATGTTTCTTTATTGTAATTAAATCATTCAATTTATTTGACACTAAATTAATAAAGAAGAGTATTTATATGAACTATTAATAAATTGCATGCTTAGACCCAACTCTCCCTATTTTTTCTAAAATTAGTTTCTCATCCAAGAAACTTTGATTTGCTAAATTAGAACCAAAACATCAACCAACTTAATCATCATTCAAACATCTGTAAACTCAAGTAAACCTTAGTAACGAAATAGCACCGTTCCTAGAGGATGATAAATCTCGGGATCTCGCCATCCCAATATTACTTCAAACCACGTGCACTTGCGTGTAAGCGCAAACGTACATTTTCAGTATAACAAGTTTTTGGCACCGTTGCTAGAGAATGGTTATTGTGCCGTATTGGAGACAACTTAAAAGTAATTAGTGATTTAAGATTTTTTGTGCATATCTTTTCAATATTTGTAATTTACTTTTCTATTAATTTTTAAAGTTTTTATTTTCATATATGGAATACTCAAATTTCATGGTCCTGCACAATAATAATCAAAATTGGTGTATGTGGTGCAGTTGAACACATTCAAGTTCTAATTGTAATAAGAATAACCCTTTTGCCCCTTTGAGAATAAAATTGATTAATGACATCACAACTTGTAATACTGCTACACTCACTCTAGTATGAACAGTAATAACACAAATTAGAAAAGTGAGCAATCATCCTTAGAAGAATCAGTTGAAGATTTTAGTGTGATTGTGACCAACAATTTGGACAAAATTGAACCAACCTCGATTAGGCACGAGTTTAATCTGAAAGATCAAAAGCATCTACGTAAGTCAATTGAGGCTAAGTTAGAAATTATATTGCAACAATTAGCTAAACCTGTCCAAGAAGTTATTATAATTGAATATATAAAGGAACAAGCTCAAGAAATACCCAATGTGTAGGGATGAAACTTAACTCAAACTAATAAAGACAAAGAGAAAGAGTTAGATTATCAATTGAAAATAGACCATTTGGAAATGCAACAAGAAGTGTCAACATATAGTGAAGAAGCTTTGGCTCTAATAAAAAATGCAAATGAGAAAGAATTGGAGTATCAATTAAAATTAGACAATTTGAAAATGCAACAAGATTTAAAAAAAAAAGTTGATCAATTGTAATTCGAAATTTATGTCTCCTGCACACCTCAAATGCACCTACCTCAATGTTTAACAATAGGTGACATATTATTAGAGGATGAGCAAGGCAAATTGATTCAAATAATAAATTTGCCAAAACCATTTGTAGCACTTCAAACATTAATAAACCTTCTAACAATCTTGATGATTATTGTGTGCAATTTAAATTTATTGAGAAATGCTTGAACTGTACTCCTAAGAAAATTGAATTTTACGCCTTTTTATAAAATAAAACTGAGAATGATGTTAATGATGAATTGACAAGTTTAATGACAAACTATGGTGCCCCGCCCCTTAATTACCAACAATCAAGGCTAAGGAGAGGTGTGCCACTCTAGTAAATCCCTCACTTATCATTGGATTATGTATAATCCACAATCCACTAATAAAAGAAGGATGTGCCCAGAATGTATGTAAGGTAGATCAACCACTAAGTATATACAACCACCAAAGTGCGAAAGTAAGGAAAAGTAAATTATGCTACATCCAATCCATCACATACAAGTAAGAAGTAAACATGTAGCTCATAATAAAATAGTACAGTAAAAGAACATATAAAATATCTGAATTATTACAAACATTAAATACATTTTAATAAAAAAGATAAAGCTCTCATCCTCATAAAAATAAAAAGAAGTTAAGCTAAGGATCTCTAGTGGCAGCACACTCCTCCTGAATCTGACATTAAGAAGGCTCAACTACCTCAAATAACTCAGAATCTATCATTGTCAGTTTCACAATGATAGGGCCCCAGCCAAAAAAAAGAAAAATCTTGTTAGACATATTGTCTAAGTCCATTTTAGGCTGTTAATATTTCATGAGTTTTGTGATATCACTATTTTACTTAGAATATAAAAATAAGCAAAGTGTAAGGGTGCAACAAGCATACAAAGTAAGAAATAAGCTATAAATAAAGGCATTTATAATTAAGCAACATGTGAAGCAAAAAACATACCTCAGCACCAAAGCTGTAACAAGGTTAGGCATATAAGTATAAATAAAATAAGGAAAATACTGAAGGAAAAGACTCATCATAAGCATGCTTATGATCACTGACATATGCATGTTAGAATAAATAATCTTACTGCAATATGTATAGTAAGCAGTAATCAAAGTAGCATCCTATAATTAAGTAAGCAGGTAAAGTAAAGCTGACTAAAGTAAAGTACATCAGTAAATTGGTAACATAGTAACATTGAACAGTAAACCGTAAACAGGTATGTAATAATTACCATATCAGAAGAGGGCTAATCTAGCCTACTGATAATAAAAGGATGTCTTAGCTTAAATGCGGAGGCTAAGGCAATAAATAATCCTAGCATCATTTGAGGCTAGGCCAGAATTATAGAACATAAACTAAAACTAAGAGAGGCAGTAATCCCAATGCAGCATATTTTAATTATTCACTTTACTTCTGTGGATATATCCAGAGGTAGTTGAGGAGTCAAGCACATCTACAAGGACTATACGGGTTCTAAACTTAGCATAACAGTCCTCAATGAGTAATGCACAAAGTAGTTCTTATTTCTCCTTACCCCTATCCATTAAGATAAAGTGCGCCAGATCAATAATAACTGAACCCAATGCAAATGTTATCCTAATATTCTATATTTTCATTTCATGCAACAAGATTATCTTGTCTGATATGTTCAAGGAATAATACACAAAATGTAAGGAATGTGAAAGCACAAGTAAATAATAGTGAGCAAAGGACTCTACTATACAAGGTGACACCAGTTGTTATCTATTAAACCATTATAACTATTCCAAGTTACACAAGTTTAATATCTCCAATTCTTATCATTGAGTATAACTTAGAAGCACAGCCTTATAAGTTAAAAGAAATTATAACTGATTAGGCTCTAATTTAATTCAATCAATAATGACTATAAGTTTAAATAAGAAATCATCACATCCAAATTGATGAAATTAGACATTATAAACTAAGATCTGATCAAGATCTACTAAACTATAGATTATGAATTAAATACCATGAATTAGAGTTAATCACATAATCCAAAGGGTAACACTTATGGACTAAAGTTTTAAGTCTAAATGTGAACTAATAATCAAGGTAAATTCTATTAAGCACAATCAAGCTTAATAGAATAATTCGTCTAATCTTAATTTTAAGATTGAAAGCTAAAATAATCAGAATTATAAAGTATAAATTCTAGAAAAAGCTATAAAACCAGGGTTTCATTTATTGGATAACCCACTTTATCCAACAAATAAAATCTAACCTAGAATTATTTCTAATCTTAAGGAAAAGATCTTAAGGTGGGAGTGTAGATCCTAAGAAACTTCTAATAAAATAACTTGGAATTTTGATGATAATTATTGCAATTATCTTTATTATCAATCTAATTGACTTAAGGAAGTTAAGGATGTAATTAGCTAAGCTAGGGGGTGTATTAGTTTTTCTTAAGAATTTTCAAGCCTTAATGGGGTTTCTATCAAATTACTTGATTATGAGATTAAGGGTTATAAATTGATTCTAAATCAGCTTATTATTGATTATAATGATTTAAATAGGTGTTGTGGAGGTAAGGGCCACAACTAAATGTTTGGGCAAAATGACTGTTAGTGCCCCTATTTCAAGGGTCTAAAATGCTACTTTTTATGTAAGGGGATCTAAATTGAAATTTTACTATGCCCAAATGATTCCTTGTTGTCTAGCCGATGAAGATAGATAGTAGCTACATCAACTTTGGACAAAGTATTAAGTCATATGAGTTCAATTTAAGGATTTTAACATCTAAGGAATTTGGTAATTTCACTTAGTGAAATCTAAAAATTCAGTTAGTTTATTATTATCTACTGTCCAAGGTTTCCACAGGAGTACAAGAACACTAAATTCTGATATCTACTGATTATGCATTTATGGTCATTTCATTATTAGGGTTTCTTATTTTTTAGTCAAAAAATGGGTCAAAAACTAATTTTTCTTATATCAAAATCACCTACCCTACAATTGTATGCAAATGATTATTTTACTAAAACATGTTTCTAATTTGATAAATTTGGGACCCCATTAGGGTCCTAGGGTCATTAAATGTAAAAATCATAAAGTTTCAGGCAATTCCAAATGTTCTAGGCACCTTTAGACAGTTCTGGGAGCCTACGGTGCATTGTGGCACCTCTTGGCCGAGAGCTAGCGCTGCGGCGCGCTGCAGCACTTTTCAGCGCTGTGGCATGCTCTAGTGGGTCTCAGCGCTATAGGCGCGCTGCAAATGCTTTCAGGTGCTACGGCGCGCTACGGTGCCAATGTTCCTGAGAGCTGGATGCTACGGGCACACTGTAGCGCTCCCTGGCCGAGAGCCAGGCGCTACGACGCGCTGTAGCACTTTTAGGCACATTGGCGAGCTACGGTGGATTTCAGTGCTGTGGCACATTTAATTTCATTTCATCAAATTAATATGCCGTTGCGGCGCGCTGGGGCACGCTGCAACGCATTGCGGCGGATTTAATTTTAAAACTCGGGCGTTATGGTGCGATGTTGCGCCCGACAGTGATTTCGCCTGTGTGAAAACTATAATGGGTCATCTTTCAGCTTAAATACTCTCAACCTAAAGCACTTCACATGTGGTACTATATAACAATGGAAAGGTATTTCCGATACCTTTTCATCGATACCAAAATTAGCACAAAACTATTATTGTAACTATGCAAACAATGGAGTTAAGGATTCAGGTTTGTAGATAGGAGGAAAAACAGAGCATTTCATTTCATATGAAATTTTATACCTTAATGAACTTTAATTGCTTTCATGCTCAATCACTGATTTATAAGGATGCAAAATAAGTATAAGAGCAAAATGAAGTAGCCATTGATCCATTCAATAAGGGAAAGGGAGGTACCTTGGCTTTCAATAGAATAGATGGAGGATGAGAGCTCTGTTTTCTACAGGAACTTGGAGGCTTGAAGGCTTGAGGAGAAGAAGAGAGCTTGGGAAGAGGAGAGAGCTCAGCTGGCCAATGGAGGGAGGAGAGGCTAGAGTTCCATTCTTATAGGAGAAGAGGAGGCTGGCCTTGGGATGAAATAAGAATGAGTTATCCCACCATGCATGGAGGAGATGATGGCAAAAAGAAAAGGAGAGGGGGCTCTGCCCCTTTTGCGTGCGGCAGGAGAGGGAAGCACTGAATGGAGAAGAAAAAGGGGGGTGCCAGCTAGAGAGAGAAAAGAGGGAGAGAGGAAAATGGAAATAAGGATTTAAGAAACAAATGTTTTCTAATTTTTAATTTATAAAAATTCAGATTTAATAAACAGGCTCCGAAAAATCCCTAAAAATTCACCCATAGCTAATTTGGGGGTTAAAAATTCAACGATGAAGTTGGATTTTGATTCTAACGATTATTTATCTATCCTATTTTTGGAGTATTTAATTATATTAAAATATTCGATAAAATCCGATGACTTCCAAATGTGACAAAATTACCCCTAGCTAATTTGGGGGGACGATTGCAATGACAAAGTCAGATTTTGATTTCGAGGTAACATTAAATATCTCAATTTTCTATTAATTAAATATTATTAAAATATTTGATAAAATTTTGATGACTTTCCGATTGCCACCAAAATATCGCCCATAGCTAATTTGGGGGCAATAAGTGCAATGGCGAAGTCTTATTTTGATATGAGGTCAAAATAAATAGGTTAATTTCCAGGGTTCCTGAAATTTTTGAAATCAAGGTTTGATCCATTTGACCTCTAATTTGGACTAGGTCCCAGTGCTGAACTACTAATGATATAATTAGTGTGCTAGAATCAAAATCAGAACTTGGATTAGTCATAACTAGCTAAGGTAACAACTTGGGTAGTTACAGGCTCCACCACTTAAGAATAATGTTATCCACAACATCACTCAAGTTAAGAGAACAATGTAGAAACTAAGAATTGAATTGAAAGAATTTAAGAGTTAAAGAAAGATACCTGGACTTTCAAATAGGTTAGGGTACTTGGATTATATATCAAATTCTTTCTCCCAAGTGGGTTTAGCAGATATGTGGTTCTTCAATTAAATTTTGACCATTGGGATTGAGCGGCTCATTAACTTCTTATGATCTCTTCCCAGAATTCTCACAGGCTCCTCGAGGAATGAAAAATCTGGCATAATCTCAACTGGAGGGATTGAGATTAGATGATGGGGCTCGGTGGGGTCACGAATCCTCCGTGGCTATGCTAATACGGATATCAACATAATAACAAGGAGTATGGTACTCCAACTATGGCAAATCCCCAACCTAAGCAGAGTCAGGTATAACCTAACCTGTCTTAAGCAGAAGACTTGCCATCTGAAATTGAGAACATACATCAAAATATCATAGTAGCGGAAGCAGAAAAATAGTATAATATAATATCCACATCATAGTATAGTATAAAAGGTAAATGCAATAGTAACTCAGTTTAAAGTGCAGAAAGTAAATATATCCAGATTAAGACTTATTACAGACTGCATATTTAAAAGAAAGAAAAGAGCTCTCAATCTCATGACAAAAAATAAAATCTAACGAAGCAGCAACAGGAATATTTTCTTTCTATTAAAGCTCCTTAATTGCAGAACCACCAACGAACAGCTCCAAATTTGACATTTGTCAGTATCACAAATCCCAGGGCCTCAGCTAACTAAAGAAAAAGGTTGCTGTTAGACAAATTATCTAAGTACATTTTAGGCTGATTAAGGGAACTAAATATTTATATATATCACATTAATACTTTAAACATGTAAGTAATTTAAAGTGCAACAAGCAATAATGAACAAGATAACTATAAATAATACCTTTATAACTAAATAATAAAGTATACAAAGTACATACTAAACATGAAGCTGAATAAGGTGAGGCTAAAATGTATAAATGACTGCAACATACTGAAAGTAAGCTCATTCTAATATGCTTATGATCATCTGAATACAAGCTAAGTTCATAAAAGAAAACAATACTGGAATGTGTTGAAGTAAGAATACAAAACTAGCATCCTAAATATGCTTTTGCTAAATAAATATTGAACTGGGATATATATATAAGTATGAATAACTAATAATTAAAAAGCTACTAAAGCATGTGGCAAACAAGCCCAAGCACTGAAATGAAATAAAAGTAAGGCCACTGAAGCATATGGCAAAACAAGCCAAAGTACTAGAACTAATAAAAGCATGCCTAATATAGTACTGCCATAATAGAAATAGGTCATATAGTGCCTCCAAACAGAAAGTTCAACATGTAACCATCCTAGGCATCATCAGAGCTAGGTCCAAGTTGAACTTATAGAATAAGACATGTATCCATCATAGCTAACCATAGAGCTAGGTCCGAGTCTATTCTATAATAAAGCTGGAATTGAGGGGGTAGATTGAGCAAGGACATACTCTACTGAACTGAATACATTGAATGAACTAAATTAATGTTTATGCTTTTTAAATACTAACTTAGGATACATTATAAATATCCTGAGTTTACCTATTATGACCAATGAAAAAGGCTCAATATACAAGGTGTGTGGAGCAACAGTAGTCAAAGTAAGCAAGAGACTCAACTAAACTTATGTGATATCTGTTGTTGTCTAATTTAATTTAATCTAATTATTCTGAGAAAAATACAAGTTTAGGATCTCCAATATCCAGCTATCGAGTATAACACTAGATTCACGACCTCAAGATTAATATTATAACTCAACAAGTTCTAATTTATAATCAGATGATGACTATAAAAGATTAAAGTAAGTAAATCAATGATTTAATAATTATTATTTTTCTTACTTAGCCCAAATCTTGATTATACAAATCAAGATTAAGGATCCTAGACTTCTCCATACTTGGGGTTCAAATCCTGAATCTAAGGGGCTACCCTACTGGGGATCTATGGTGCACACTCAACCATAATTTAAAGGTAAGAACTCTTGTGAGTTGAAAGATTCAGAAACTAAGATCTTAATGAAAGTTTATTCTAATGTTATTAGACAAAATAATCAATCAAGAACACATGAATCTAAGAGCTATATACTGGTCCCCAATAATATCTGGGATTGGTTGAGTCACTCTAAGTGAGATTTGTCTTTGTTGCTATCCTGGGGGCTTAGGCGGATATAGTCTCGCTTAGAGTAAATCAATCGATTCTAAGAGTGTATTAAATGGGTACCCATTCCTTAGTTTAATTGAAAGACAAATTTCCATCGGGCAATGCCTCCTAGTGAAGATCGCTTCAATAGGTATGGCTCAAATAAATTAAGTAATGGGATTCACCTTTCTTAAGACACTAAGTATGATTATGAGTTAGTGACTTAATACTTAGCTTGAGATACAAAATCATTATTGGATGGTGCCTCCTAATGAAGATCACTTTGTTAGGATGGCTTAAATAAACTAAGTAATAAGAACTCTATTCTTGCAATATATTTAATATGTGTATACAATCACCTTGTCTAGTGATCTTTAAATAAATAAGCAACTTTAACCAACCCTTGCTTAGAGATTTGGAGTCAGAATCGTCTTAGCAGGATTCTGCATAGTGGAGACTTAGGATTCATTATTGTTTCTTACTAAATTCTTCATGGATTTCGGGATTTTTCATTCATTCAATATAATGGCATAAGCATAAGCATAAACATGAGTTGAACTCATTCCCCCTGTTGTGACACATGGTTATTAGTGATACAGTATGAGATACAGAATGTTATATGCACAGACTGGGGAATTTCAGGGTGCATTTGCATCACCATACTGACTTCCTAACTGTTGTGCTTACATTGGACCGTACTACTCATAAACCTTCAGTGATAGTTCTGTGATATACCATGGTATAGCATATTTGTGAGCATTGTCTCAGTGGCATATAGTGCAGCTTATAGCATCCTTTTCAGGATAATGGTTGTTTTACTTTTAGTTCTATTTGGTGATAGCTTCACATTTCATAGCCCTTTTGCTGTCTTATTTACTCAGTACTTACAGTTTTCCTCGCTTACATGTTTTTCTTCAGCTCTGTTATGGCTTTACTTTACTTGTATACTTGTTATGTTTAGTTTAGCTTTGCATAGCTAGTTTCGATGTGTTAGACTTCTTATTTAATAGGGGTACTTTTGGGATTCGGCAATTTGCTAGATCTTAAGCAATTTTTAGAGACATGTCAGGATGACGTACCGGAGACCCAAGAGGAGCATTTGGAGTTGTAGCAGATCAAGTACCTACTTTTACTTACTATCTCTTTTCAGCATTTTAGATAAACTCTTTATATCTCTGCATTTAAATGGTTTGTAATAAACTCTGGATGTACTCTTACTCTTCTTTTTTTGAGATGGATATTTACTACTGCTTGAGATGAATGTATTCTGGATGTTTTGCTTTTAACTTCCGCACTCTGTTATACTGCTATACTTAGTATTATGATGTGATCATCATACTGAAAATCCAGATGTATTTTTGTAACGTACATTGGTTCTTCCCCACTTCCTTGAACCTTGTGTACGTACTAGTCTAATACCTAAGATAAGTATTTTAGCCTTATCTTAGATATTAACTCTCGATCCTACTCTTAGGATTCGAGTCAGCAGCCTTCAGTATGGCTCCGTCTCTCTAGCATATTCGGGATGATGGGTTTTGCTTGTATGGCCCACCATTCCCGAGTAGCGCACCGCTCCACCACCAAAATATGTATTACACTTGCCCTTTTGCGCACGGCGACGGGACGGGGCATTACAAGTTATGACATAATTAGGGTTAAGGGTGATTATTGAGTGATTAGTTAAATTAATCATAAAATCATAAAACTAATCAGACTACTAGGTTTTAATATACTTAAGGAGCTATCAAAAACTTGAATCACTCAATTTTGATTACTAATTATGCTAATTTTTAATAATCAAGATTTATGAGGATTAGGGCTAATTAAGTAATTTAATCACCAAAACCTAAATATTTTTAATATTTATAGTTAAGTAAGTTTTTTTGATCTAAATGATATATTGGATGACCTAATTTTGAGTTCAATTGACTAAGTTATAATCAAATCAATTTCTAAGTCGATTAGGATAATTAGTGAAAGGTCCTAAAAGTGATTAGTTAAGATATTGACCTAACAGTAGAATAAATACTATCTGACTAATCTAAGAATTCTCTTAAATAAAATGAGACCCAAATTGGCTATGGTTGGATTAGTGTATGCAAAGTTATGGCTAATGTAAGATTAGGGGAATTTAGGTCAATTTATTAGGGGTTATAACAGATAAAGGTGGAATACATATCCAATTGAAAATAGACAATGCCATAATGATCTCTAAATTTTACTAATCAAAATGACATATAATTTTGCTATATTTGGATCATTGGAATTAAACTTATGAATGCTTAAAGTTTTTGAATTTAAATTAATTCAATTTATTAAAATTGAATTAATTTGACTTTACTTCTAAAATAAATTCAACAAATTTAATTAAATAGTATATTTATTTAAACGACGGGACCCACGACCACAGAAAATAAGATGGGCGTGCCCGCACTTTGACAGCTGGCGGAATCTCAGAGGCTGAGAAGCCACTGGCGGGACCCACATGTGACGACTGTGACGCGAGGGCGAGTCCCACTGCATGGTCACATCAAACGAAGACGCAGGTCGGCCCGAGTATGGTGCCCCACCCCCTAATCCACAAGATTAGACTTAAGGGGCGGTGTGCCAATGGCAAATCCCTCACTTATCATTGGATTAGGTAAGATCCATAATCTATTAATAACGGAAGGATGTGCACAGAATGAATACATACTATCAGTCATTAAATCAATATAAGTACAGAGTGCGGAAACATGTAAAGTAAATAATGCATCCATTTCACCATACATCAAATGAGTGAATAATGAAAAAAATAGCTCATAAATAATAGTACAGAAAAGTAAACACAATCACAAGAGGGTACTTGTATTATTATAAAATTTACTTAAAAGAAATGCTACATCCTAAACATGCAGATGATCATATGACTTATGCAAATTTAAGAGAATCAATCCAACTGTGGTACATATAAGTAAGCAGCAATAACAGTCTAACATCCTATAATATATAAGTAAAGTAAGTAAAGTAGCTGACTGAAGTAAAAGTAAACTGAAAGGTATAACTAAAATTAGAAATCTATATAAGTGAAATAATATAAATTGTGTAATAACTGCCATACAGATGAGGGATAAATCTAGCCTGC
The DNA here is from genome assembly GCA_016760335.1 of Gastrodia elata. Lineage (NCBI taxonomy): Eukaryota > Viridiplantae > Streptophyta > Magnoliopsida > Asparagales > Orchidaceae > Gastrodia > Gastrodia elata. The sequence continues at coordinate 30,882,578 of CM028678.1, read as the reverse complement.
TGAAATCAAAAAGTTTCTTAGTATCAACAAGGAGGCTAAGGCGACAAAATTTCTTAGCATCAACAAGGAGGCTAGGGTAGAAATATTCTTAGCGACATAAGTGGCTAAGGCAGAAAATATATAAAATTGAACTGAGAGGTAGTATTAACACATGCAATTCATATTTTAGTTATTTATTTTACTTTTATGGACAATTTTAGAAGTAGCTAAAGAGTCAAGCACATCTGCAAGACTATTCGGGTTTCAAACTTAACAAATCACTCCTCAATGAGTGATGTTAAGTAATCCTTATCTCACCTTTCCCTGCCCATTAAATAACTGAACCCAATGCAAAGTTATCCTAAATAATCTAAGTTTTTATTTTCATGCAATAATGTTCTTGTATGATATGTCCAAGGAATAAGGCACAAAATTCAAGGAATGCATAAGTAACAAAATTTAATAATCAGTAAGAGACTCTACAAAATATAGTGATATCATTTGTTATCTAATTAAGCCATTCTAACTATTCTAAGTTACACAAGTTCAGGATCTTTAATTCCCACTATCAAGTGTAACTTAGAAGCACGGCCTTATAAGTTAAAAAGAATAGAACTGATCAGGTTCTAATCTAGATTAATTAAATACGATTATATATTAAGTAATAAATCATGACATCCTAATTGGTGAATTTAGATGTTTTAAATTAAAATCTGATTAAGATCTACTAAACTAGAGATTATTGATTAAATGCCACAAGCTTGGGTTAAATCACATAATCTAAGGGTACAGTCTAAGTAATTTGAGGTTTTACTAAGAGTGAACTACAAATTAGGGCAAATCATATTTGAACAAAGTTAGCTTCAATATGATGATTCTCCTATCCCGAGTTTAAAGTTGAAAGATAAAATAATCAAAATTAATTTGCAAAAAATTTAAAAAACTAATAAAACCAAAGTTTTATTCATTAAATAACCTCATTATTTAATGAATGAAATATAACCGATGATATAGTTCTAGACTCAAGAATAATCCTAATGTGAAGTGTAAATTTTTAAAGAAATAAGACTTAGAGAATTTTATGGAATTTAACCAAATTTGATTGAATGACTGATTTTATTTACTTAAGAGATCTTAATACAGTTATATTATTCATTTCAATGATTTAATAGGCTATTTAGGGGTTAAGGACACATAACCTAAATTTTGGGCAAAATGACTATTTTGCCCCTACTTAAGGGTCCAAAAAGTTATTTTTTGATTTAGGATTTTAAATTAGAAATTCTTACTATCAAATAATTCTCTATTGTCTAATATTAAGATAGACAGTGAATACAGTCAATTTGGATAAGAAATGGGTCATATATGTCTAAACTAAGGATTTTGACCTAAGGGGCAATTTAATAGTTTACACCTAATGGAATCTAAATTTTTATGTAGTTTATTATTGGTTGCTATTCAAGGATTCCATAGAATCCAAAAACACTAAATGTTATGGTTAAATGGCTAAGTTATGGGTGTTCTAAGATTTAAGGGCAATTCGGTAATTTTTTCTAGGGTTAAGGGGCAAAAATTAAACTTTTCCATTTGAGGTCCAAATTCAGCAAACTCATTGTCTATAGCTTCCCTATAATACACTGAGTATTTTAACTAGGAGTAGACCCAATTTATATTTCAATTGGTCAAGTTATGACCTAACTAGGGTTAGGAGTATTTTAGTCAACTTATATTTTCTATGGTTCAAATCTAAATATTATCTTAGTTTGCTATTGGCACTAAAATTCTAAGCTAGTTAACACTTTGAATTCCTTGATTTGGAGTTCAATTGACCAAGCTATGGTCAATTGAAAACTAAGAGCATTTTGGTCATTTTGGGAGAGTCCTAAATATGACTTTGTAACTAAGCTCCAAATGAGAAAATAAATACTACCATAATGATGGGGCTATTCTCCTGATTATTTTAAGACCCATATTAACTATGTTTGGATTACTAGATAAAAAATTATATGTATTTCTTATGTCCTAAAATATCACTTAATTAAATATTCCCCGAATCAAATTCTTGAATTACGACATTTGATTTCTTTTATTTTTTTGAGTAAAATGAGACCTATATTTAATATGTTTGAATTCTTATTTTTAAAGTTATGAGGTTTTAAAGTTTTATTTAATTTAAATTAATCAATTTTAATTAAATGATTTTGAATTGACTATTTTTCTGAATCAAATCAATTTATTTATTTAAATAATTTAATAAACTAATTATTAAGAATTCTTAGTGTTTCAATTTGAATTAAATTAAGTAGTTAGTTAATTAAGTTAAACTAACTAAAGTTAACTAATTAAGATTATTTAATTAATCTACTGTTTTAATTAATTAACTAACTTAATTAAATTAGTCTATACTAACATGAGTATATATATATATATATATATATATATATATATATATATATAATTGACTAAAGTTCTGTTATATGGTTATATATATATTTATCTAACCTAATGAAAGTATGTATATATGAACATATACATATATATAATTATAAATACCTAACCTAATGTATATATATATATATATATATATATATATATATATATTATACATATAGTTATATTTATTTTATTTATTTTTTCTGCAGATTTAATGGCTGCGGGACCCATGGGATGAAACGGGGCAGGCACAGATTGGACGCGGCACTGCGGGCGGGGCACGCATGCCACGCGGCACCAATGCATTGGCGCGGCAGAGCACTGGCAGGCCCACAACACGCCAGTCGACAGACCCACGGGACCTACTTCCTGGAAATCCGCAGCTCATGCGCCCGCACGTGAAGACGCGGGCCGGGCTTGGGTCGACCTGGCCCGAGCGGACCCCTCGTTTTTCTCTACAGGGTCAGCGACCTAATGAATTAGGGTTCGAGAAAAGCTAGTCGTCCCAGTGGCCTTAGGCAGTAACCCGCACAACCGAGGGTAGGTCTCGACGAGACCTACCCGACGAAACTCGAATCGAGTTCGGTGGTGGCCTGAGCTAGCCACTATGGCTAACCCTAGCGGCTTGGGATCGGCGTATCGGTGGGTAACGGTTTTTACTATGGACCGTCCCTCGATACTCCTCGATCGGGTGCAATCAAACCTAATTGAACCATTTGATCTACAATCCACGATAAGCAATTAAGTTTCGAAACAAGAATGAGGAATTTCAACGGAGATCGGGGAAGATGTGAGTACCTGAAGTTTAACGGTCTGAGAGGAACGAGGCTCGCAGAGGTTCGGGAGGGTCTCAATTGCGCAAAATGGCGATGCTAGCCGCACAGAGGGGTCCTTAAGGACCGAGGGAAGGAGTCCGCAAGTCTGGAGAGGCCGCTGGTTGGCTCGGGACGCGGCGAGCGCCGCGTGTCGCGGGTGGAACCCTCGATGAAGGAGACGGTCTTCTGACCGTCCGATCTTGATCTGATCTGATATGATAACGGGCCGCGGATCCGGATCCGATATGATAACATATCTGACTTGTTAACACATCGGATCCGACCTGTTAAGAAATGACAGATCTGACCCGTTAACGCTTAATTAATTAATATAAATTAATTAATATAAATAATTAAATTCATATTTTAATAATAAATTCTAAAATATTTAATTGACTCCCAAAAATTTTCAAATATTCACCCCTAACTAATTGAGGGGTGAGGAACGCAACAGCGAGGTCGGATTTTTGATTTGACGAGTATTTTAATTTTTTAATTTTTGGGGTATTTAAATATTATTAAAATATTCCACAAAATTTTAACAACTTCCGGTTGACACCAAAACATCACCCACAGCTAATTTGGGGGCAATGAACGCAATGACGAAGTCCAATTTTTGATCTGAGGTTAATTTAGATAGGTCAATTTCTAGGGTTTTTGGATTTTCCTAAAATCAAAAATTGATCCATTTGGCTATTGATTTGGACTAGGTCTTGGTGGTGAACTCCAAATGACTAAATTAAAGCACTAAAACTGATATTAGGACCTGGATTAATCCTAATCAGCTTAGGTAACAACTTGGGTTATTATATCGAGCGACCGACAACGCACGCAAAGGAAGCATTGTGAATCATAGTGAATCCACCGAGATATTGAGTTGATCAAATTCGATCGAATGGGATCGGGTCCATTGGATTGTTAATTCATGGCATGCAATCAACTTTTGAAATGATAATGCATAAGTTGACTGATGTTAATCGGGAAGAGGATGATACCTACGATTCGACGGTCGTGGTTGAAGGGTTTGTAGTGCTGCCTCCAGAGAGCTCCCAAGGTTCTAAGCTGTATGTGTGGCAAGCCAAGATAGCTTAGGGTAGCTTAAGGAAGGGCTGGTGGAGCTCACAAGGTTCCGCAGATGGTGTTTGCAGTCCTTAGTGCTGCGATGACACGTGCAGCATCCGTAGAGAGTCAGAAGAAGGAGGTCATCAGCCCATTTGATCGATCTGATCGAACGATCAAATCCTGTCATTCGACTGAACGACATACTGACGGCGAACAGAGGATTAAACAGTGCGGGAGAATGGGGATGCTTGGATTAATCAATATAATATTTAATTAATTTACACATAATTTCCCAATTAAATTAAATATTTAAATGACTCCCAAAAATTCCCAAATATTCTCACCCCTAGCTAATTAAGGGATGAGGAACATAATGATGAAGTCGAATTTCAATTTCGACGAGTATTTATTTTTCCTATTTCTCGAGGTATTTTAAATCTATTAAATGTTTGACTAAATTCTGACGACTCCCGATTGCCTCCAAAACATCACCCCAAGCTAATTTGGGGGCAATGAGCGCAATGGCGAAGTCTGATTTTTGATTTGAAGTCAAAATAATTAGGTCAATTTTTAGGGTTCATAGAATTTCTAGAATCAGGGTTTGATCCATTTGACTTTTGATTTGGACCAAATTTTCAGGGTGATGTCCTAATGACTATTTAGGTGCAATATAATAAAGTCATGGGTTTGGTTTAGTCCTAATTGACTGAGGTAACAACTGGGAATTATTACAGACTCCCCCACTTAAGAACGATGTCGTCCTCGACATCACTTAAGTAAGAAGAACAAAGCATGAATGAATTTAATGAAATAGAAATAAGAAAGATGAGGAAGGTACCAGGATTCTCAAATAATCTTGGGTACTTTGATCGCATATCTGACTCCTTCTCCCAAGAGGATTCAGTAGAGGACCGATTCTTCCACTGAACCTTAATTGTTGGGATTGAATGGCTTTGTAGTTATTTTTGAATTTTTCCTTGAATTCTTATAGTTCTTCAACGAATGTTAAATTTGGCTGAATTTCTACTAGGAGAATTGAAATCAGGTGATGAAATTCTCTTAAACACTTTTTGAGTGAGAACACATGAAACACATTGTGCACTGCAGAGAAGTCATCGGGCAGTTCCAGCTTATAGGCTGAAGACCCAATCTTGGATATAATTTTGAAGGGTTCAATATATGTTGGGCTAAGCTTTCCAGCAACTCTAAAATAGTAGATACCTTTCATTGGACTTACCTTCAAATGTACTAGATCATTTTCTTGGAATTCGAGAGGATGATGAAGAGAGTCATGGTACTTACTTTATCAGTCTTGTGCTATCTGAATCATTTACTGAATGAGCCTTACTTTCCCTATAGGTCTCTTCTACTAAATAAGACCCATATAATTGAACATCTCCAATTTTAGTCCATGACAGTGGAGTAGAACACTTTCTCTCATATAATGCTTCATATGGAGCCATCCTGATGCCTGACTGGAAACTATTGTTATATGCAAATTCAACTAGAGGAATACGATCCTCCCAAGAACCAAAAAAGTTCAAAATATAGAGACGGAGCATATCTTTTTGAATTTGATTTACTCTTTCAGTTTGGCAATCTATTTGGTGATGAAATGTCATGCTCATTGCTAGGGTTGTTCCTTGATCATAATGCATTGCCGGCCAAAACTTTGAAGTAATTCGTTTATCTCTGCCAGATACGATTGACTTGGGGATACCATGCAGTCTGACTATTTCTTTAATATACAGCTTCGCAAGCATTCTATGGAATCAGTTTGACATATAGGAATAAAGTGAGCAAATTTAGTAAGGCGGTCCACGGTAACCCAAATTGCATCCACACCAAATCTTGTGCGAGGCAATCCCATCACAAAGTCCATCAAGATATTAGACCATTTTCACTAAGGAATCTCTAGCGGGTGAAGTAATCCATCGGGGTTTTGATGTTTAGCCTTGACTAGACTACAAGAATGACGCTTAGCAACAAATTCTGCAACACTTTTTTCCTGCCTGGCTGCCAAAATGGTGATTTTAAATCTTGGTACATTTATTGAACTTCCTGGATGGATCTTATATCCAGTATTGTGACCTTCTATAAGGATCTCTTCTTGCATGGACTTAGGAATCCATAAGCTATTTCCCTGCTAAATTACTATCCAATGCAACTGCAAATCTTGACGGCGACCACCTTCAATATCAACCTTGAACTTTAAGTATTCATCATCCTTAGTTTGTGATATGGAAACATCTCGGTGGAATATGGGTTCCACATTAATATTAGTTAATATTAAGCCTAGCATATCTCCACGAACAGAGATGATTTCTAACTTGCAAAATTCTTTTTCTAATGAACTAGAAGCAATCATAGAAGATAAGGTAGCACGATGGCTAAGAGCATCGGGCACCATATTTACTTTACCTGGGTGGTATTAAATATCTAAATTGTAGTTGCTGATGAGTTCCAACCATCTTCTCTATCTATAGTTCAATTTTCACTGAGTGAAGATGTATTTTAGACTCTAGTGATCAGTGAAAATGGAGCATTGAACTCCATATAAGTAGTGATGCTATATTTTTAAGGGAAAGATTATGACAACAAGTTCAAGATCATAAATGGGGTAGTTCTTTTTGTGAGGTTTCAACTGATGAGAGGCATAAGCAATTACTTTACTCTCTTGTAACAAAACACAACCTAATCTAGATCCAGAAGCATCTATGTAAACCTGATAATTCATGCCTTCCTATGGTAGAACGAAAATGGGGGCTGACGAGAGTGCATCCTTCAGAGTTTGGAATGCTTCCTCACATTCAAGGCTCCAAATGAAAGGCACAGCTTTTTAAGTTAATATAGTTAATGGAGAAGCGATTTGGGAAAACCTTTAATGAACTTTTTATAGTATCTAGCAAGTCCCAAGAAGCTTATTATATCAGTTATCATCCTTGGTTGAGTCCAATCTTAAACTGTGTTGATCTTTTGCTGATACACTCTAATGCCTTAGGCATCAATAACATGACCCAAAAATGCTACTAAGTCAAGCCAAAACTCACACTTAGAGTATTTGGCATAGAGTTGGTGGCTACGCAGTTCTTCTAATACTATTCTTATATGAATTTCATGCTCTTTCTCATTCATAAAATAGATTAAAATAGCATCGATAAAGATGATGAAAAGTTTGTCCATGGATGGTTTGAGCACACGCTGCATTAAATCCATGAAAATAGACGGCGCATTTGTGAGACCAAACAACATTTCAAGGAATTCATAATGTCCGTATCGAGTTTGTAATGATGTATTTTCAATATCCTCAACCTTGATACGTAATTGATGGTAACCAGAATGCAGGTCAATTTTTGAAAACATTTTGGCTCCAGCTAGTTGATCGAACAAATCATTGATCTTGGGTAAAGGATACTTATACTTAATTGTTACCTTGTTGAGTTCTCTATAGTCAATACACATTCGCATCGAACTATCCTTCTTCTTAACGAATAGCACTGGTGCACCCCAAGGGGACGAAGTTGGTCGAATAAGACCCTTTCAAGCAACTCTTGAAGTTGACTGTTCAGTTCCTGCAATTCTTTTGGTGCCATGCAACAGGAATGTTAGAAATAGATTAAGTTTTTGGAATGAATTCTATTGAAAATTCTGCTTCCCTGATTGGTGGAAGACCTGGTAGGTCTTTAGGGAAAATATCAGGAAACTTGCAGACAATTCTATTCTCACTTATATGCACTATCTCATTCTCTTTACCTAGTATTGTCACTAGGTAGGCATCACAACATTTCATTACTAATATCCCTGCCTCTAAGAAATTTATTAACAATGCATGAGTACTAAATTTCCCAATGAATGACTTAGCCTGACTACCACAACCCAACATGATCTTTTTCTTTTGATAGTTGATGGTGGCGTTGTGTTAGTTTAGCCATTTCATTCCTAGAATTATGTCAAAATTCACAATAGGAAAGACGATGAGCTTGGCTTTAAATTCTTGCCCGCCGATAGGAATTGATATGCTACAAAATTGATGAGCTGGCATTTGGGCTCCAGATGGAAACCCAACACTTAAGGTGCTAGCTAGGCTATAAAATGACAAGTTAAGGGATTTGGCCCAGCTTTCCGACACAAAAGAGTGACTGGCTCTAGTGTTAAACTTACAAGGCTTGATTTTCTAAGATAAAGTGCCTATATACGCATGCAGCAAATTATATTTTTGTAAAAATTATGTTGAGCGAGTAATAAAGATTATTTCCAAGAGGAGATTAGTTTAAAATTGTGTACCTGAAATAATATTGTTATCTTCAGTAGCTTATAGAGGTGTAAGGGTATAAACTCTGGCAGGACCAACAAGTTTGTTGTTATGTACCTGCTTCTATGGAGGTCTTGCTGCATTAGTCCTTGGTGCACTAGGCACTTCTCTCCTTTAAGTTGGAACTGCTGCCTGAGGTGGGGGCATTATGGCCAACTGCTAGCTCCTGTGATCCGTGAGATTTGAGCAGAATGCTTGTTGATGCCTGGAATGATCAATCCTAACACCATCAACAATTTTTTCTTGATTGTATTAGAAGTAGAAATGACCTAGCCTTCCGTAGGTGTAGTAAATCTGATTCCTATGATAACACTTTCAGTATGGGTGAGGCCTCGTATAGCCATTGCAAAAGTCGGTGGAGGCAGTTGTCACTTTAATTTGGTAGACCTTTCCAGTTGGGCATCTGACTTTCTTGAAATTATCGTTCCAATTAGAGAACGAGCCAAAATATATTTTAGTGTCCCTCTGGGACTGATGCCGCTCTACAACTCTAGCTATTTCTATCAGCTCAATGAAGTTGGATAATCTTAATGGCACCACAGGATCCTTGATTAAATTATGTAGTCCACTTTAAAATCTATGGCAGCAAGAGACTTTGGTTAGCATCATGTTGGGAGCAAAATGGGCAAGTTGCCAAAACTCTGATTCGTATTCTACGATGGAATGACTGCCTTGTGTTAACCTTAAGAACATATCCTCTAGGTTGTTCTATGCTAAAGGATGAATGTACTCAGCTTTGAATGCATCCACAAATGCATCCCTGAAAATGTCTTTAATGGCGTAATCAGTAAACAGAGTGCTTCGGGTATTATCCCACCAATATTTCTCCTCATCCTGGAAAATGTGGGTTGCTAGTTTGATTGCTTATGAGTTAGGGCATTTAAGACTAGTCAGGTTCTTTTCTACTAGTTTCAACCAATTGGCAGTATCCATGGCTGATGAGTTCCCACTGAAGGTAAGGTTCTTAGCCAGATGAAGCTATGCAGAAGTTAATCAGTGGATGGATATTCTTTCATCTACGTTTTAATAGAGTTCCTTCTTATATTTCAATTTCCAATATTTTATTTGTTGTGTGTCATGGGCGACACTCTTTTTAAGGAGGGGATTCTGTAATAACCCAGATGTTGTTACCTGTAATTAGCAAACTAATTGACTCTAAACCTTATCCATTATTCTTATAATAGACTTAGGAGTCTCTACCTCAAATTTAGTACAATTTGGAGACAGTTTAATAAATTCTAATATTTCATAGTTTTCTGATAATTCTAAGAATACCTAATTTATTTAGACTTCAAAATCAAAAACATAGTCCACCATTGGACTCACCACACCCAAATCAGCTAATGGAGGTATTTTGGAAGTGTTTAAGGGTCGTCAAATTTTTTGCTAATATTTTATAATATTTTAATACCCAGAAAACTAGGTAAATTAAATATACCTCTGATCAAAAATCTGATTGCATTTTTGAGTTTATCACTATTCAATCAGGTAAGGGTGAAAATTAGGAATATTTTAGAGTATGTTTGAGTACTTAATTTTGAGTAAGTAAATTGTTTAAAACTAATATTAAATGATATTATGAATTAATTAAAATCATATATATAATTAATAATTTCTAAATAGCCATTTTTGAATAAATTGCAAGTAAAGGTACATATATAGCAGATTTTCAATTGATGGGTATATTAACTCATAAATGCTTATTGACATAATTACTTATTGGCATTTATGTGATTTTCATTATATTTGAAAGATATCAGCAATATTTCATTTGAGAGATGTTACTATCTATTATAATGTGAGACCATAAGAGATTAAATGTTGTCACTTATTTTGATATGATCAAATGTTGTTAGCTAAATCTATGTGATCTGGTGCTTTTAGATACACTGATGTAATTAAATAATGTTAGTTAAACTGATGTAATCAAAGGCTTTTAGTTAAACTGCATAAGATGTGTTGAGCTTAAATCCTTATATTTAATTTATTTCATAGGGATCAATCGATGTCAATTAATGTATGTGAGAACAAGAGCTGCCAATTATTTTAATAAATTCAAATGCTGCCATGTATTTTGGTAGATCCAGATGCTGCCATTTTATTATCAAATTCAAATGTTGTCATTCATTTTATTGTAAATCAAAAGCTATTATTTATTGTAAGGTGATATCTAAGGCTGTCATTGATTGTAATATAGGATTAAATGCTGCCATATTTTATGAGAACCAAATGTTGTCAATTATTTAAATGAAATTATATGCTGCCTTTAAATTTAAAGTGAGATCATAAGTGATTCAATGCTACCATGTGTCATATAAGTGATTCAGTGCTGCCATGTATTTTCTAAAAAGAGATCAATGAGATCATAAGTGATTCAATGTTGCTATTAATTATAACGAAAGAACAAGTGTTGCCATTTATTTCAAGGTGAATCAAATGCTATGATGAGTCAAATGCTGCCATCTTTATTATTATAAGATTAAAGGTGATCAAATGCTATTAGTCAAATCCATATGATCAAATGTTACTTTTTATTCTAAAGTAAGATCAAGTATGATCAAATGCTGCCATGTTTTATATTATGAGATCAAATATAATCAAATGCTGCCTTTTATTTTAAAGTGAAACCAATTATGATCAAATGTTGTCTTTTAATTCCAAAGTGAAAACAAATGATCAAATGTTGTCTACCGTGTAGGTGTTTCTTTAGCCATTTACAGTAGAAACTCTGCTGAAATTAATAAGAATTTAATAACTAAGAAATTTTATGGAAAATTGTAGACTTATGTTTCACATGTTAAATACTTATTAAATATCTCAAATTTTATATCTAGGATTGTAAGTATTCACTTCAATTGTATGTATTCACTTCAATTGTTTATTTTAGAATATTAATTCTCAATCAATTAGATTGAGAGTAATAGCTTCTTTTCATACTTTAGATAAGCTTTTAGATTTCTAATTCCTTACAATCTTAAAAATGAATTATTTCATGTATGGTGTAATATATCTCTTTTCTTAATTTCAAATATTCAATATTACTTAATCTTAGATAACTTCATGATTAAATTGAGTTGATACTTTTTATTTATAAGTTAAATAAGTAAAGCTACTAGAATATCCTTTAGCTTATACTTTCAATAACTTACAAATCTATAAATATTATTCTTTTTTACTAGTTTCCTTAAACTTGAATCATAAATCTATTTGATTTGATTAGTTTAGGACTAGTATAAGATGAACTTCAATTACATGAAAATACTAATTTCCAAACTTAGTTTCCTTTTACTTTTTATCAAAATTGACTTAAAGATCAATATCTATAAGTCAATTTGAAGCTCAATTAGTTCCAATCATTAAGTAGATTTTTAATGTTTAGATAACAAAAGGATATCACATAGTTTATAATTATTAAAATTTATTGAATGCTTGCTTAGCTTTGAGCCTTTTTCCTTGAACATTCATTCAAGATTATTGTGCATAAATAAAGATTTTCATAAAACTTTAAGGGGAATGCCTTATGGAAAATTTGAATAATAAATATAGCACTTATAATAGGACTTCATATTTTAGAGAGGGTAAATGTTAATGTTCGACCTCCCCACTGTATCTAGTTAGGCAGACGTGTTTAACTCCTCGCCCCATTCTGTTGAGTACTCTCGCAGAACGAGATAGGTTCTAAATATAACTTCAACTAATGATATAAGAGTTCTTTTACAATCTTATTGATTGTAAGATCTCTTCTTAATTGTTTAGTTATGCTTACTTTTCATAATCCTAGGCTATGTTTGTCTTAGATCAAGAGTCTTAGATACTTCTTTATTTCCTATGCTTTACACTCTCTATTTCCAGTATTGTGTATTGCTTACTTCAGTTACATTTAAATACAGTATATGTTGCTTAATTTCATTTAATGCTTCACTATGTTTCATTACTTAGCATAAATTTCATTGAACATGTATTACTTTCAATTCATTTTACTTTAATGCACGTTGTAGTTTCTAGCCTTTAAGGATACTTTCCCTTACTAATTTTGGATGCAGGTTAGGACTTTTATATAAGTGAGTATTTTTACTCAACTTATTTCATACTGTTTCATTTACAGGTATGTTTGATTTCTTTTTCCATACTTTATAGCTTTTATAGCTCCATTACTTACTTTAAATTATAAATTATATTTGTGATATCTTATTAAATTAAAAGTATAGCCAATCTTAAAATGTGCTTAGACTATTTAGTCTAACTATACTTTTATCTTTTTTGGCTTTGCCCTATCATAATTAAATACCAAAATATGAAAGATCAAGAGCCCTTTGATTCAGGTAATGCAGGTCATAGTGCTTGAAGGGCTTATAAAGAAATTTGCTTCCACTTTATTTAGAATTGCTTACTTGTATTATATTACAGTGAGAGAGTGACATACTTACTTTCTTTTACTCTTACTTTTAAAAGTTTATTATAATTAAACTATAAACTGCTTGAGTTTTCTTAAATTACTTTTGCCTACTCTTATTAATCTATGTTGTATTTACTATTTTTGTAACTCCTTAGGATGAATGAGTGCATTATTCTAATTACTTGTATTGAAAATACTTGCAATGTTGTATATACATGTATCTCTATATCATGTATCTTCTTTTGTATTCATTTGCAATATTTATTTTAACTTAACAACTACTCTTAAAGTGACTTGGCCACATAGCATCTATACTTGATTTGTTTGATTCTAATCAAGTGTTGGGTGATAAGATAACATCCCAATATTTGGTTTAATCTCCTATCCAATTATTGGGGTTGTTACAATTATAAAGACCCACTTAAGTAGTAAGAAGTGAGGCACCTCTTCAGAAATGATGGAGTTCCTGATAAGAACTTCAAAGTTAAGTGCACTTAGGTGGGAGCACTCCCAAGATGGGTGACCTGCTGTAATAACCCTAGTTGTTACCCTAATTAAATCTAGAGTAATTAAGTTAAACCAAGCTTTGATTTTGATTTCGTTAGCCTCAATAGGTCATTTAAACCTAACCCTAGAAATTTGGAATCAATTAGAGCTAAATTGGGAATTTTAGTATTTTTGGCTATTTTTGAGCCATAGAAAATACCTAAATTAAATTGATCTCCAAATTAAAATTTGATTCTATTTTTGAATTCCTCGTACCCTAATTAGCTAAGGGTAGTTTTGAGAATTTTTGGAGCTCATTTAGTCCTAAAATAATTAGGATTAATTGTATATTATTTAATTGATTTTTATTATATTTTAAACTAAATTATTAGTTAAATTAAGTGGCAAGATTTGCTGTCAGGACCACAGCAGATCCGTTGCGGGGTCCCGATAGTGGTGCACCGAGTTAAACCACTCGATGCATTAGCACACATCTCAACGCGTAATCCAACGGTTCACGCTACCTCGCCCTGTGATATGATTTTAGACGCTCAATCGGCATTTTCCATCCAACATTCAGGATTTAATTCGCATTTCCATTAATCAGTATCCGCATCAGGCCACCCATCCCCAACGACTTTGCCATCAGACGGCTACCAAACACCCCACCCTTTTCACCGTCGTCCCAGAGAGATCCACGACCCGACAGAAGGAGATTCACCGTACCTGCCACATTGATCCTGTCTGCCATTCCTCTGCCAGGTCACCTAGGATGTTAGGGACTTTCCATTTCTAGCCGAATCACCCTGGCAGTCTGGAGGCTGAGGAAGCAACTCATGGAGGCTGAGTTGTGGAGACAGCTGGGCCGAGCCTGTGCCTTAGTTCCTGATCTTGATAGCCACCCTTGAGCTCTCCCCTACCTATAAATACCATTTGGGAATTACAGTGAGTCCCTTTCCTCACTATGATCCCCATAATTCCTTGTTAGAGCTCCCATCCCTCCCAGCAATCTCCCTGCATTCCCTGGTGACTCCAATGCTGCGAACCGCTGATAGTGAGTGTGTGTCTGGCGTCCAGACCCCTAGCCAACTTCTTCAATTGTTTAGAGTACTCAGAACCCTCCATTTCATTACAAACGTAGCCAGCTACCAAACTCCAGGTACAGCCTCTGTCCCTTTTTCAGTCGAGCTGGTTTCGGCTCGACTATACTTCAATTGAACTATAGGTGCTGTGATAGGATCAAACCCTAGTGTCTAGCCTACTTGCTGAAGTATTGGGGAGGACTGTCGATGGACCAGATGGCGTGATCGTCATCCAGTAAGGCACTGGCAGCCAACCCCTCAGCCGATGAATCGTGATGATTTATTGAGGTGTTGGGTCCTCATCAAGTGTCCCAATCCATTGCTAAGTGATTGCTGATTGGTGGGAATCACTAGTCTCGACCAGATCCATTGATTTGATCAGGAATCGATCGACTCAGAGCGAGCCCGAGCCTGCAAAATTCCTTGAGTAGCACTACGGTGATCTAGACCTCCCCAGGACCTCTAGACTCACCCTATCGCTTCTCTGTAGGTCCCTGAACATGTAGACTTAACATCTAGTGTCTGGCATTAGCTCGGTGATGAGAATTTACCCCTCCAAGTTCTGCCCGGGAGGCATCCTCGGTTGAGTATCACTCCAGCGATCCGGCGCTTCCCAAACAGGGCTTCATTATTCAATCGATGCATCTAGAGTCAGGGATGGTATAGCCGTCGAGACCAGGGCGCGGCCTGACCAGAGCACAGAGAATTTGGCTCTGGAAGCGAGCCCTAGGGTTTGGGTGTTGGGTGTCGTCGAGAAAAAGGAGACGAAGTCACAGGTCGGGCCGACCCGTGACCCGCACCTTTTGAATTTGGGCCGACAGTTAAAATAAAAGGATTTCTGAATTAATTTTCTTAAGGAAATTAATTCAGAAATTCATTCCTATGATTCTAATTTAAATAAAAATACAGATTAAATTATTTAAATAGCTTTAGTTATACTGATTCAAATGGTATGATCCAATATACCATTTGAATCAGAAAAATGCAAGGAATCTAAATATACAATAAACTTATAGATCCAATGGTTGGATTTTAAATAATTGTCTAATCCTTTTCTATTCTTAATTAAATCATATTAAATTTAATAAATACCCAAATATGTTGATTAAGGGCACTGATTGCTCATAAGACCCTAAAGAACCTATGTAGACCAGTAAAAGTAATTTAGGAACCCTAATTTTGTTAATCACCTCTTAATTACCCTAATTAGGGATTAGTGAATTAAACCTTAATTAAGACTCTAATTTTGGTAAGTCTAGTTCTTAATGTTATTTTAAGTGTAGTAGAACCTATGGATAAGGTTGGATTGCCCTAGAATACCCTAATTTTTTAATCACTCTAATTAGCTTAAATATGTGATTAGTGCTAATTAGACTAATTAGGTTACCAAAACCTAAGATAAGTGTATTTCCAACTTCATTAATCATTATGGAACTCAATAAAATAGATTAAAATCAATTTAGATGATTAAATCCTAAAGTCCCATTTTTAGCCTTAAGAGGGGTATTTTGGTCATTTTGACCAAAATGTGCTTAAGTGCCTCTTAAACCTTGAAAAGTCAGCAAAATACCCTTGGTTAGGTTATTAGTACCTATCTGAAGTCTTATGTTATGATATTAATATTAATTTAAGAAATCTGACATTAGTCTTAATTAAGACCTTAAGATCTTAAGTGACCATAAAGGAATCAATTTGCCTTAAAAAAAAGCAAAGCCTAAATTATCTTAAAGTGCTAGATCCTTAGTTAACAGCTTCATTAAGTTGATCCTTAACATAAATCCTAAAAGAAATACTCTTGCAAAATTCTAAATCTAAAACCTAGCTTAAGTCTAAAGTGATCAAACATCAGATCTTAGATCTTAGCTCTTAAACTTTAGTCCCTCTATTTGAATTGAACTACCTCCCTTGGAATTCCTCAAGTGATTTACTATTAACTCTTTTGAAGCCTTCCATGTGAGTGTAGGATTGATTCAATCTATAGGATAATGTAATTATCCTAAAGATTAAATATAGATCTTAGATTCTTAGTTCTTAATTGACTATTTTATCTTATAACCAGTAGAGTAACCTTTCACTAAGTTCTTAGTTCTTAGATCCTTTAGCTTATAGGATTCCTTATCCTTAATTTGGGTTTTAAGTGTGAACCTATATATTTATTAGGACATTATCCTGGATTCAGGATTTGAACACCAAAGTGAAGTTTAAATCCAGAATCCCTAAGTCTTGATTTACTTAATCAAGAGTTGGGTGAGAGAAAAACATATTAATAATTAGGTCATTGATTCATTTATTTAAATATTATAGTCATCACATGATTATTAATTGTAACTTGTTATGTTCTAATATTAACTTTAAGGTCATAAATCTGGGATTAAACTCGATAGCTGGATATTGGAGATCATAAATTTGTATCTTCTCAGGATAGTTAGTTGGATAAATTAGACAACAACAGATATCACATAAATCTAGATTGAGTCTCTTGCTTACTTTGACTTGATTGCTCTGCACACCTTGAATATTGAGCCTTATTTTTGAACATAAAAGGAGAACTTTGAATATGGATGATACATCTCAAGTTAGTATTTAAAAAGTATAGCATTCATCTAGTTCTTTCAGTGCTTTTAGTTAGTAGAGAATATCCTAGCATAGTCTGCCTCTTCAGTTCTAGTATTATTATAGAATAGACTCGGACCTAGCTCTGCGAATGTCTAGGATGGATACATGTCTTATACTATAAAGTTCAACTCGGACCTAGGTCTTCGGATGCCTAGGATGGACACTTGTTGAACTTTCAATTCAGAGGCCCTGTATGGCCTATTTCTGGTATGGCAGCACTATATCTTAGGCTTACTGCTACTCTAGTTCAGTTTTCATTCTTTGTTTTTCTTTGCCACATTCTTCAGTAGCCTTACTTACAGTGCTTAGCTTGCTTTTCCACGTGTCTCAGTGGCCTTACTTTACCTTTTTGTTTTTACTTTTGCCACATGTTTCAATGACCTTTCCTTTTCATATTAATCCGCATGTTGTATATATGTTCTTATGGGTTAGCTATTATATATATTGGCATGTTTAGGATGCTATAATTGTTTGTTATTTCAGTACTTGTGTTCTTTTATTCTTAGCATGTTTCCATATGATCATAAGCATGTTAGGATCAGATTTATTTTAGTATTTGCAATCACTTTTGCTTCCAACTTTGCCTTACTTACTTTTATGTTTTGTATGTTAGTTCACATACTTATGATTAGCTATAAATGATTAGTTTATAGTTACCCCATTTCCTTTGTAGCTTGTTGCACCCAATAATTGCTTGCATATTAAAATAATTAAATGTGATATCTTTTAATATTCAATTCATTTAATAGCCTAAAATATACTTAGACAATTGTCTAACTATAACCTTTTTATTTTGTTGGGTCCCTGGCATTTGTGATATCGACAAATATCAGATTCAGACTTATTCGTAGGCAGTGCTCCAGGAGAGGAGCCAGTGTACGAAGAGGATTGTTCTACTACAGCTTAGTTAGACTTTTCATTTTCTTTCAGTGAGATTGAGAGACTTTTATATTTTGTTCTTTTAATTTTGATGTAATAATTAAATTATGGATGTATTTTACTTTTCTGCACTTGAGCTGAGTTACTATTTTGTTTCTTTCTTTCTACTATGTTGTGTTTGTGGATGTTAGTTTATATTTTATGCTTCTACCACTTTGATATATGTGTATATTGATGAATATTTATAGTATTCAAGTGATAAGTCCTTTGCTTAAGGCAGGTTGGGTTTCACCTGACTTTACTTAAGTTGAGGATTTGCCATAGTTGGAGCACCGTACTCCCTACTGTTAGTATGGGTGGCCCCACACCTGCTGGGAAGTTATCTTCTGAGGGCAAAACTGTGAGGTCGTTCAGGTCAAAGTGGATAATACCTTGGTGCTTAAGAGTTTAGGCTGTTACAAATTATATCAGAGCAGACTATAGAGTGTCAGATAGGAGCTAAGTGTCATATAGGGCAAAGTACCTCTTCTTTTGAGCAGCCTCTTGAACCTATGATGGTTAAGGTGCTACATGATTATGGGTACCTCTTATGCCTGTAGGGGTCACCTCTAGTCCTATCTACCCAATGGATAGTTCTTGGATCTATGTGTGGATACTGACGAGGATGTCAGTTACTTAAGTTGGGGAGATTGTAAAGATCCACTTAAGTAGTAATAATTGAAACTCTTAAATTTTGAGGCGCCTTTTTAGATATCGGTGGAGTTCCTAATAAGAACTCCAAAGTTAAGCGTGGGAGCACTCCCAAGATGGGTGACCTGCTGGAAAGTTATATTCTGAGGGAAAAACCAGGCCAAAGCGGACAATACCTTGGTGCTTAAGAGTTTGGGCTGTTATACAAGTTCCAATCAATTTTGTTCTACTGCTCAGCAAAGTAGAAATGAGAGGATGTTGGAAATCTAATAGATGATGTGACATAGTCCATTGACCAAATGCATCCTCTCATCTAGCTAAACTATGTATATAAGCATATGATGCAATGTTGATGGAAATCATGTTTGTGAGACCTAACAATTAAAAGCAAATATTTGGTAACCTAGACGTAGGAAATCAAAGATAAATTTAATCCACGATCTCATAAAGGCTTAGGTGTCGAGGTAGAACCCCAAGGGGAGTTCTCCTTGTTGCACTAAATCTGAACTTGTTGTAATTAGAAGTTAACTCCAATTCTAATAGTATTCACTTGATTTAAGTAGGCATGAAAAAATCAATTTATATATTTAAATAATAAAGTGACAACACTAGGTCCTTACTAGTGCTACAATGAAACCCTAACTCTCTCTTTTTGAACAAACTATTTCTTACCTTAAGGTAATTTGTATTGTTAATTTAGGAACCAACTCAAACCAAAACTTGATCTTCTAAATATTATTGAAAGAAGATATAACTTAGTATCAAAACTCTTAGTATCAAAACCACCGTTCCCTATGGATGATAAATCTTGAAACTAAACTTCCACTTATTACTTCGGACCATGTACACTTGTGTGCAAGTGCAGACATGTATTTTACGTCTGTCAACCTTCCATGAGTCTCCATGAAACATGTGCTATATCCCTCTCTGGCTAGCTAGCTTGCTGAGATTAAATTTCTTCTTAGACGTGGCACATGTCTAACATCTTTCAGCTTCCAAGTTGTGTCACTTGGTAGCTTCACATTCACATCACCTCTACCAATGATGTTTCATGCCTTATCATCTCCAAGTTACACTTTCCCCAAGTTATCCTTGGTATAGTTCTTGAAGGCGCTCATCAACGGAGTGGCATGGAATGATGCTCATGAGTCCACAACCTAGGACTCCACGTTGACAAGTGAGAGGATCAAAGCATCCTGATCCTCCTCGACAGAAACATTCATAGTGGGGTTCATCATTTTACCACCACCACTTGACATTTTCAAGGTAGGGCAGTCATTTTGAAGTGACCTGCCTTCCCATAATTCTAGCAATCTGGCTTTGCTTTTCCTGGTTTTGATTTACCTCACCAAGATATAAACCTATTCCTAGTATGTCTCCTCTCAACATGTCTTCCTCTACTTTCAGCATTCTGTGCTGAGGTAGATACCTCGCCGTGAGATTTCTTTCGCACCTCCTCATTCAGTACAAGCCCAACGATGTCATCAAACTTCAACTATGCATTCCCTGATGAATTGCTTATGGCTATAACCAGCCCATCCCAACTTTCTGGTAACAAAGAGAGGAATAACAGAGCTCGGATCTCATCATCAAAATTGATGCCTATCAAACTCAACTGGCTCTTCACGGTGTTGAACCCATTGAGGTGTTCAGTCACTGAATGGTCATCCACCATATTTAAATTAAATAGTATCTTCATCAAGAAAACCTTATTCGAAGCTGAAGGCTTCTCATACATCCTTGTTAGGGCATTCATAAGATCTATAGTAGTTTCTCATTGACAATATTAAAAGTAACATAAGAAGATAGTGATAAGGGAATCAAACCTAAAGCGGTTCTTTCAAGAACCTCCCATTCTTCATCAATCATAGTTACAAGTTTCTTGTCGGCTCCTTTCAATGGAAGATATAACTTCTTCTGGTATAGCAAATCCTCCATCTGCTTTTTTCAGAATGTAAGGTTTGTTCCACTGAACTTCTCAATCTTGTGTCTCATTTCTTTGGCCATTGCTCCACTCAAACAAGCAAATCCTCCTTAGCAACAAGGTAAAGAACTAACTCTCTAATACCACTTATTGATGCTGAAACACAAAACCTTCTAATCCTTTGAGGATCGAAGAATGCGTTGAAGGTTACCAAGCAAATAAAAAATTCACAAAATCACAAGAGAAATATCGCAGCACATACAATCATCCAAACCTAAGAATGAGAAAAACCATGGAGCCACACCAACTAGAAAATCTACTATGAAAACTTCAAAGGTTACAGAGTTACAAGAGCTATATCACCTCTGCACAAGAGTTAAGCTCTACTCTAGAATGGAGAGGAGGAATAGAGGTTATCACTTGGAGTTGCTTCACCACTTTGTAAGACTTGCCTTGGACAGTAACTCCCTTAGAATTCCATCAAGGGTTCTCCTTTCTATAGCCGCTTAAACCTCCAAACAGATTGCAAAAGCCTTAGGTATTACTCCACTACTTAGGCTTAAGTAGCTAGCTCTATTTTGGACCCAAAAGGTCCAAAATACCTTTCAAAATTCTTTAGATCAAGACCTGGAACAAAGCAGAACTTCGTCGGCCGCTACGGCGCACTGTGGCGGTCGACTTTTAAATTAACATTCGCAGTAGCGCGCTACAGTGCACTGTGGCACGCAGTAGCAAATGACTTTTAAATCTTGAGCTGCTATGGTGCACTATGGCGCGCTGTGGTGCCTGCATTAAATTTGGACCCTATGATCTGCCGTGGCGCGTTGTAGCGCCGACGTCTAATTCTGCTACAGCGCGCTGTGGCGTCTGCTTCTCGGTTGCGTACCGCTGAGGCGTGTTATGGCACGCTACAGCTTCTGTTCGGTTCCTGGACACCAAATTCTCCACAACACAATAGGACCCACAGGCACGACAAAAGGATGCGATGGGCGGGACCCAGCGCTCTACATTGAAGACAAGTGGGTCCTGCATTACTTAATCGACAGGCGCGACGCAAATGGGACCTACGGATGTGCCAAATGAGGGATGTGTGGCAGCCGAGATAAATACATGCGGGTTGGGCCCGGGTCGACCCAACCTGAAACCTTCGACAACCGACACATCCTGCCTGAGTCCAGCTAGTACACAAAAATTGATGGTGAATTCACCGTTGATGAGTGCCGACGCACCTGCCGTTATAAAGGTCTCGGGGAGACCTTTCGAACGCCAAAGGGATGAACCTCTTGGAGGCCCAGGGTCTCGAGAAAAACCCAACCATAGACCCAAATGGTCGGGCAAAGGGGATGATACGGTGTGCACTGTGGAGCTCGAACCAAATTATGCTCAATCGGGTTCAATCGAACCAGATCAAACTGATTAATCATCAATCGATGGCATGCAATAACTATACGAACTTAATGTAGTTGAATCAATCGAAGAAGGAAGGAGGTCGAAGAGTTCCTGGATTTACAGTTAGGGTTCGAGAGAGGTCGAGCTCCTTATGTACTGAATGGATCCTCAACAGTGCAAAGGGAGACACGCTAGTCGGCCTGGGGCCTTAATGGCGTCCTGACGGACTCACCGAGGTCGAGCCCGAAGCGATGCCTAGCTGACCACAGCGGCACCCGACCACTACGTGCCACACAAAAAGCATCACGCACGACACTGGAGGACGTGTGGGGATAGTTCGATCAGTCGATCGAACGGTCGAGATCGGGTGTTCAATCAAACGAAGAGAGTGACAGCGCAAGCGAGGGAGGAAACGGTGCAGATGACGGTCCGTTGACAGGGTATTTAAAATAATATTTATTTAATTCAAAATTTTAATTTTATTAATTAAAATTAATTATTTAAATAGCTTCCAAAAATTTTAAAATATTCACCCTTAGCTAATTTAGGGGTGAGGAATGCAATGACAAAGTTGGATTTTAATTTCGTTAAGTATTTAGTTTTTTTTATTTTTCGGGATATTTAAATATATTTAAAATATTCGACTAAATTCCAATGACTTCCAAATGCCTCCAAAATATCGCATATAGCTAATTTTGGGGCAATAAGCGCAATGGCAAAGTTCGATTTTTGATTTGATGTCAAACTAATTAGATCAATTTCTAGGGTTCATGAAATTTCTAAAATTAAGGTTTGATTCATTTGACCCCTGATTTGGACCAAAACTCTAGGGTGAGGTCCTAATGATTATTAAAGAGTGTTAGAATCAAAATTAAGACTTGTTTTAGCCCTAATTGGCCAGGGTAACGACCTTGAGCTATTACAAAACTAAGTCCTAATTTTTTTCCCATTAGATTCTAATTATCATTAAGACCTAACCTTAAAAATTTGGGATCCATCGGAGCTCGATTGGATCAATTGGTTATATTGTCGACTTCATTGACCTGGAAAATTAACTAATTTTAATCTGATTGCATTTTCGAATTTCTCACATCCAAATTAACTATGGGTGAATTTTTGGAAATTTTTGGAGGTTATTTAAGCTTAAATTAAAATTATTCTAATTAAGGTTTAATTAATTAATTAAAATAATTAAATTATTTAATTAAACCTAAGTCTAACGGCTAGCAACCGAAACCTGAGGAAATCCCAACCGTCAAGCGGTCCTGGAACTCTAGATCTGACGATGCTCCTTTTCTTTCACTCGAATCCATCTTTAGCTGTCAGATTACAGTTGCGATCCAAATTCTACCATCTTCTCCGTGATCGACTGTTACAGATCGATCGTATATGGGCCGTTGCATCTTTTCTTTTGATACATTAGATAGCTCGTGTTGCTCATGATCTTATTCATCATCGTTCACCTTTTGCTCAGCGCTGATAGCAAAGGAACCTTTGTACACTAGCGTCAGGATCCTGTCCCTCACTATCAGGCCACATCACCAGGCCGTTGCTCACCTTCCTAATACGGTTGAGCGCTTCCAATGGTCCATGAGGCCCTATTGATCCCTCAATTGCAATTGGAGAACCAAGCTATTGGGCTTGGATCAAACCTTATGGCCCAACCACCCGAGCTCCCTTTTGGCTATAAATAGCTTGAGAGAACTTTAAATAGTCTCTTTGCACTCTCTGGAGCTTTCAATTTCTCTTGCAAACTTTTGTTTTCTCTGCATTTGCTCCAGCTATCTAGTCAACCTCCCGCAATCTTCCAAATGTTCTTCCTAGCGTTCAGTGGCCACGACCTGATGTTCAGGTCCCCAATTGCCATCTAGGATCCTAAGAAAGCCTAATTGGTGCCCCATCCCGTCTGCGGTCATGTTGATATGTATATTAATATGATTATAGTAGAGTAATCACCTTCACAGATCCCCATTTACAATAATATTAGATTTTTTTCCTAATTTGCTAATAATTGCAAGATATGACATATGCCTGTAGTTCAATCACTAAATGTGCATACATAAATAACAGAGTATGGAAAAAATTTAAATAACATCCATATCCATAATCAAATAGAAGAGAGCAAAACTCAGCTCATAATAAAAGGCTAAAAAGAAAATACATCCAAGTCTCAAATTATTGCAATTTTTTTGAGTAACGGTTTAGATGAAAAGTAAACGCTCGTCTTTACTAAAGTAGAACTAAAAGGGCTAAGCATCAGCAGCAGCAGCAGAAAGATGATTATCCTAGCTGAGCTCCTCTCCTAGTGCAACCTCCTTAAAAAGCTCTGAATCTGATGTATCAGTTCACACGCCAAGACCCCAGCCAAGAAAAGAAAAAAATATTATGTTAGACAATTATCTAAGTATATTTTAGACAGATTTAATAAATTCTAAAATTTTCAGGATATCATATTTTAACTTTAAATTATAATAAAGAAGCTATATGTGCAATAAGCCACAAAAGAAAAGGAAAGCTATAAATAAAATATTTATAACTTATCAAAATGAGGTAGGACTAAGAACATACATCAAACCAGAAACTGCAATAATGCATATAAAGCTACAAAATATCTAAAATAACTAAAATGAACAACCTAATAGGAATATGATAATCTAAAAAGTATGTTGAGTGATAATAAACAAAACTGAACAGTGATATAAATAAGTAGTTCAAATCAAGCAACAATTAAGACTAACATCCTAATATGCATAGTAAGGGCTATAGAAAAGATGAAGCAAAAGTAAAAGTGTACACAACTTGAAAATAAATAAGTAAAATTGTCAGCTTTAAAATTTTCATATAAATGCAAATATTTGACAATTTGTGTTATGCATGAAAATATAGAAGAAATTTATGTACTTAGGCAAATATCATCATCCGTCGGCACTTGATAATCATATGCTTGATATATTAGCACATGAATGCATCTTTTTTCCAAATCTCTCATATTCACACATTTATATGCATCATTAAATGTAAAGTTGCACAAATTTGCACAAACTTACCTAACAATCAAGCTTTGATGTTTACAAAACAACACTTTACTTCGTGTATTAAAAATTCATAGACTTACTCTAAAGTTGATATAGAGTTCCTTCAAAAATAATTAGAGCATGCAGCATGTTCTATAACGTGTAAATTCAAGATATATCAGAATTTTAAGCTACATAATGTCGCATTCAACCAATTGTAAAAAGCATATAACTTGCAGAATTATAGAGAATTACTAAACATTTATTTAATTTAGTATCGTAGTTAATAAAAATTTTAATTTATATTTATCAAAGTGATGCTTCAATTCTACTAGAATTTTATTGAAAATAATTTAAACTATCTGTTTTTTTTTGGTACTATTGTGAGAATTTTCTCAAACTGAAGCTATATAGCCTTATTCTCGGAAAAAGAAAGCATTTCTTAAGGTACTAACGAAAGTAATCATTAATTCAACATTTTAATTAAGTAATTAGAGGAACATTTTTTTCTTAAATTCTTAAAGCCATATATGCTCCTTCTTGTGTTCATAAGAGAAACACATGACAGCAAGAACTAATTGGAGTAAGCCTTGAAAGATTCAAAAATATGAAATAGAAATGAAATGTAGAGAAATTGTTTGATTCATATTACTTATGATAAAAAATCACCAATTATATTAGGGATTGAAAAGAAATTTAAAGGTATTAGGGATCCTCATAATCAAGATCGAGTGGTTACGGATCACCCAAATTTTCAAGGATTGATCGATCGCCGATTGAACTCCAAAAATTACAAATTTGAGATCAATTCAAGAGTCTCAATAAGACAAACACACACTTCTAAAAGTTATTGAATTTGGACGAGTATTATAATTTATATTAATTTTTAATTATGAAACTTTGAAATTTCACTATGGTTAGTTAATTCAGAGCTCAAAAATTGACAAAACTTGAAACTTAGCATCCCCACTATATGCTTAATCTAGAACTACAAAACATTTTACGTTTAGATTTATATTTTATTTTATATTAATTTTTGAATCTAAAATTTTAGAAATTAATTTAGGACAATCCATGATCTCAATTGCCCTCACACTTTTATAGTTAGATACTTAGACTAGGCTCTATGAAATGTATTTTCATTTAATTTTTATTTGACTTGAATTAGGATCTTGATTTCGACTTAATCCTCTTGAATTTGAAGTTAATTACTTTAGTAACAATCTCAGGTTATTACATCTAGACCATCATATTTGATTTTTAATATGGTAGGAAGCACAGTCAATAAAAAGAAAAATAAATGATTAGACTTACATAGTCTAAGTACATTTTAAGGCTTTCTCATTTATTTAATTATTAAGAATATCACATTAGCAAGCATAATGTTCGAGCACAATGCAATATAAAAAAAATATTGAAAGGATTATGAACTAGTAAGACAAGTAAAGCAAATAAGCGTGTAAATGCACACAATGATTCCATACAAGAAATTTGTTAAGCAATAGAAATAGACAAAGTATGAGCTTAATAAGTAAATGCTAGTAGCCAAAAGATAATGTAAGAGATGATGTAGTAGTAAAGTTGAACTGAAGTAAATAAGTTTAAAATTGTAAACTATAAATTCTAATATGTTAATATCATTTTATATTTTCGTTTTACAAGCTCGTACAAAACAACGATGAGTTAGGTACGCCTACTCAATTATATGTATCAAGGTCTTCTGTATAACCACACATTCTCCCTCAATAATATGTGTGGTCTCCTGATAACTTCATAGCCAATCCTGGCTTACTAGTATCTGTACAGACTAATCCACCCTGAATAAAATCCCTTATCATATTTAATTATAATTTATGTTATACATATATATTGGTTGTTATGATCAAGAAGGTAAGGTTCTCAAAACATTGCTGCATTTTTAGGAATTGCCAAACTTAATTATAAAGCATGTAATGTCTATTTGTTATCTATTTTAAATTATTTACCTTAATAATTGGGGTCAATTAAACTCCTAATTTATTTAAGCATATATTTTAGTCAATTGAGTTTATATATATATATATTCTTATTTTATTAGTTATATTATAAATGCATGATTCTAACACTTAACATAAACCTAATATTCTTATTCCCAAATTAACCAAAATTCTCCTAAGTATGACTACTATCTATAACCATCAACTCTCAGTTTAGTGACTACTATGTTCTCTAAAGGTCTTGGGAAGGTTTATTCAATAGCTTAAATTCTATTAAGTCTCATCCACTAATCTAGCTGTAGTTTATCTCCCTAAATAATACTCAGGCTCCATAACACTCATCTGTCTAAACCCCAAACATAGAATTTCCCATTACCATAAATCATCATCTCTAAACTTCTTAAGGAAAGAAGGATCCTTAAACTAAGCTCTTTTAAATTCATACTATATTCTAGCTTTAGATTTATAGAAGTAGCCTACTACTAGTTTAATCTAGGTGATTCTAAGTTACAATTCTCTAATTACCACAAAATTTAATATTAAGTATTCTTCATCTATTAACTTCTATACTACAAAACCTAACCCTTCTACCAAACTTTAAAGATGAGAGTTCTATAATAGTCTAACTTAGGTTCTCCTCTTATAAGAATACATGTATAGATAATTCTTATCCAATTTCAATCTATCATCCTAACATCTGTACCCTATAAGGTTAACAATTCTATTAAGCACTTATAGGTGAAGAATCTATAATATTTACATCTAAAGCTCCCTCTCCTGTGGTTATTAGTTTAGACAATTCTTACTATATTCCAAGTTTAACACCTACTATTGGCATTCTTTTGGTTAAGCAACTACTTCAATAATCTATGGAGCTCATATGATGTTAAACTAATTCAATGTTAATAAAAAATAGAATATAATAAGAATATTTTTCAAGTTAATAATTTGATGTTTTAATTTATAAGTCCAAATTACAAAAATTTAAGGAATTATCAATCCTCATAGCATAGGGATTTCAATGACTGGTAGTATTCAAGAATTAGAGCTCTCTAGGCTCAAATATATGCTAATAAACTTAATGGTGATTAAGAATATCATTAGTAAAACTAATCATCAAAATATAAATTTAAGGTTATAGAAATGGTCTACCTATTTTTGTGACCATTTTGATATATAATTTCCCTATGTTTGGACTTATATTAAGAAAGTTATTTAAGCAATTTAATCTGCATTAAATTTAATTTAAAGTTTAATTTAAATCAAAATTAGGATATTCCAAAGGAATATTCTACCTTCAATCGGCTGAAGCGTGGGCAAATAAATCGAGCCACGAGTGTGGGCCTGTTGACAGTGGAGAGGGGGTCCAGGTTGGCACGCTTGGAACTGTTCCTCTTCCCGACAATCTCTGCAGAGGGAGACCTAGGGTTTCTAAATACACCACACATAGGACATCCTAATGAATGTTTCTTTTACCAAATTGAAGCTAAGATTGAGACCTGCCTGAAGCTTATACATTCCCTAACTATCATCGGGTAAAATGTATAACCCTAATTAACCTTAATTTATAATCTGACTAGGGTTTTGTAACAACCCAGATTGGTACTTAGGTTAATTAGGACTAATCCCAATTCTAACTATAGTCTTAGTTCACTAATTAAGACATTAGGAACTTACTACTAAGACCCAGTCCAAATTAAGAATCAAATAGATCAAATGCTGATTTTGGGGAATTTTTAGAAACCCTAGAAATTAACCTATTTAATTTAACCTCAAATCAAAAATTTGACTTCGTTATTGCGTTCACCAACCTCAAATTAGCTAAGGGTGATATTTTGGAGACATTTGGAAGTCGTTGGATTTTCATCAAATATTTTAATATTATTTAAATACCTAAAAAAATTGAATTATTAAATACTCATCAAACTAAAAATTTGATTTCGCCATTGCATTCCTCACCCCTCAATTAGCTAAGGGTGATTCATTTAGAATTTTTTTAGAATGCATAAAATTTATTTATTTTAATTAATAAAACCTGTTTAAATTAATTAAATAATAATTTAAATTGAGTAACGGTGCAGTTTGCACCATTCTCTTTTCTTCAACAGCCATCACATCTAACAAGAGAAACCAACCGTTCGATCATTTGATCGAACGGTCAGCGGTCATCTTCTCCGCGATCCTGCGCGTGGCAAGCGCGCGAAAGCTCGGCCCTCACTCGCCTCGCCAGATGTCTAACGACCACTCAGGATCTTATCTTAGCTTCAATTAGGGCTTATTCTTCTTGGGAATGACTAGAGTTAGCATGCTGGGAGGATTAGAGGCTGTATCAAAAGAGCCCTAAATCTAAGCAGATGATCGAAGGTACATCCCAAACCATCCAAATTTGAATTCTAAGTATAATTATTCTATCTTATTACCTCATTTAAATCTGTATATTGAATTGAGTAATTTCTATCTGGATTGATTAAGATTAGTTGATTGATGTGTATTGTCGGGCGATGAAATTATCGATATAGAAGGATCTTAATGAGCTGATATTAGGGCATCGACTACCAAGAAATCCAGGCCATTTCAGTCATTTATTCACCTGACGTAGGATAGATCTCATTGTTCCCTTACTCTGGGTATGTAGGACGCGCCCATCCGGCATCAAAAAGCCGTCCGTTAAGCGTACCCTAACCCTTAGGGTCACAGTTTCTATCCGGGAAGATGAAGACCCTTCGGGTCAGACCAGGTTGACCTGGGTCTGACCCGTGGTTTTGTGGATGGTCCAATCCGTCAATACAAGCAGGTAGGTCCACTGAATCCAGATATCGTGATCTCGATGGCTACGTCCGTGCCGCGTCAGCTCCGTCATGTTGCGTGGGACTCATTGCAGACGTCCAATTCCACCGTTGTAATAATAATATAAATTAAGTTTAAATTTAATTTAAATCAGTGATTAAATGATATTTAAGTAAATTTAATTGCTAAAAAAAAATTCAATCATTAATAACTTTGTAACCTGAAATCCAAAAATAATAATATTATATATCATTGTGATCAGAAAAATAAGAGGATCATTTTGACACTGACTAAATTTCAGTAGGATAATTATTTTATATAAAAACATTTAGGATCCCTAATTAAACCCTAATTAACCTCAAAACTTCATTTAGCCATAACTTTGTAATCACTTACCCAAATATACCTAATATAGGTCTTTATATAATCAACAAACTCTCATGAAAAATCTAATAATAACAATTTTGTTATTTGAGAAATATTTTGACTAATCACTTTTGGACCCAAACTCTAATCTTCCAAAGCTCATAACTTTTCACTCACTAGTCCAAACCTAGTCAATATGGGTCTTAAAGTGATTAGTGAAGCCATTAGAAAAACTTAGCAGTATCCATTTGTCTGTTTTGATTAGAATTTACTTAATCACTTTTAGGACCTAATCCTAATTATCCTAATTAACCTTAGAACTTCAATTGTCCATAACTTGGTCAATTGAGCTCCAAATTAAATCTTCCAATATACCATTTTGATCAGTAAGATCTAATCATGTAGCGCCCATTCCGTCACCGCGCGCAAAATACGAGTATAATTCATAGATTGGCGACGGAACAGTGCGCTACTCGGGATCATGTGGGCCATACAAGTAAAACCCATCATCCTGAATAGGCTAAGGAGACAGATCCATACTAAAGGCCACTGACTCGAACCCTACGAGTAGGTTCGAGAGCCAATATCCAAGATAAGAATGAATTACCTATCTTTGGTATTGGCTCTCGAACTTACTCGTAGGGTTCGAGTTAGTGGCCTTCAGTATGGCTCTGTCTCCTTAGCCTATTCGGGACAATGGGTTTTACTTGTATGGCCCACATCATCCCGAGTAGCGCACCGTTCCGTCGCCAATCTATGAATTATACTCGTATTTTGCGCGCAGCGACGGGACGGGGCGCTACAGTTGGTATCAGAGAAGTATTATGAAGTGTCAGATAAGGAGTTTGTTCCTATCTACTTTATAATCTGTTCTCTGTGTCAGGACAAGATCACAATTATTAGGTGTAGTGCAAAGCAAACATCCAATAGATTCATTGAGTTGTCTCAGAAATAGAAAGGGAGATTATGTCTACAATACTGACACCCTAAGAATTAAATGCACGTAAAAAGATAACTTAAAATGACATCTTAGGATTTGAATAAATTTTGAAAGAAATAATGAATAAAATATTTATGGGTTAAACTATTTTAAGGAATGGAATACTCGCCGTCAGCATTTATGTTCTACCTTAGGAGGTTTGATGATTATTGGATAGACGACCTTCGAGATGGTCAGATCTACGAGAGGACGGTGGATGGAGTATCATCCCGAGGAGTCGCAGTACTGGACAAGATCCTGGTTCATTTATCATTCAGAGGCACCAGTCTTTCGGTACTCGCCAAAGAGTGGCCTGTCCAGAGAAGTACCGCCTGGAGATTGTAGAGATCCTACTGAGGGGATCAGCGAGTCGTTAGTGGTATTGGGTCGATAGGAGATTAGCTCGAAAAGGTCACATATTCACATATGATGACTTTTGTGTTGCCTTCTGGGTAGAGTATTATAACTAGATCCTAAGAATTTCCTTATGTCATTTCTTGTTATATTGTTTACACATTTTGATGTATCCATGTATCTTCTTTTATGAGAAAGAACTTGAAAATGAATGAAATTTTCTAAGAATTTGCATTGTAACTGCAGCTATGAATCTTAGTTCCCCCTCAGCTCCCACTCCTATTAAAAAGACGATCCCATCGTCAAGCGGACTTAAGGAATCGAGTCTTATGGCCAATTTGATAAAGGCCTAAATTGACAGTAACACGCAACAGGCGCAGGAGACACGATCTCTCATCCTTTCAGTCACACAATAACCCTCCGGACCTTCTTCTTATAACTCAGGAGACGGAGTCCTACACAACTTCCTTCATTTTCACACTCCCACATTCAACGGGGCACTAAATCCTATGGATACAGTAACATGGATAAAGTTGGTGGAGAAGAATCTAGCCTTGATTAAATGCCCTAATTCTGAGGCAATCCGTCTGGTGACCTACCTGTTCTAAGAAGAAGCGGAAAATTAGTGGGAAAATGAACGGAATAATAGATTTGCGGACTTCGAGATAGAGGACATTCCATGGGATATGTTCATGGAAGCATTTCACAAAGTTTTCATTCCGGCCTCAGCACAAGCAATTCTAGAAGACGAACTTCTTCACCTCACGCAAGGGAGTAGGTCAGTATCTGATTACGAACAAGAATTCAGAAGACTGTCAAGGTTCGTTCCAGATCTAGTGAGAACGGAAGCATCCAAGTGTCACCGCTTCATGAAAGGTCTGAGAGATTCTATTAGAGCACGCCTAGTCTTACGGCAGTTCAAAACCCTAATAGAGTTGATCGAGGCTACTTGTCTGCAAGAAGGATTCCAGAGTCAGCTGGATCGGAAGAGAAAAACCATAGTCACACACCCTCAAAACGAGCGCTTTGGCCATCGCAAAATGGCCAGAGTCTACAACATGGAAACTATACAACCTCAACCTCAGAATTCTGAATGTAAGAAGAAGCATCTGTATGGGAAGTGCTACCACTTCGGTGGTGTATGTTTCACTTATGGCCATAAGGGCCACCGCTACTATGAGTGTAGGGAGAAAAATACCATCGATGGTGTGCCCATCGACCACTCCCGCCATAGGAAAACCTTTTGTGCTCAACCCGTGAACCAGCGGGAGTCCGCTCCTACCATAATGCTGGCTCCTACAACGAACTCAAGGGCAAGTGTACTGGTGCAAAGGTCAACATACAACAACCAAGATTCAGGAACCCAGAACAAACAACCCACGGCACCTGCCCGAGTATTCATGTTAACTCCAGCTTCTGCTCCTGAAAATAATGACGTGGTATCAAGTACGCCTTAAATAAATTCTCTTTTCTTGTTGTATTAAATATTTGTCCCTTACTATTCCCATATTTCAATTCTCAAATGAACTATCCTTACGCAAAATTATCGCAACTATAGGCACATAACCATAAACGACACAACTTGTAATGTTTTATTCGATACAGGAGCTAGTCAATCTTTTGTATCGGGAGAGTGGGCTAAAACACTTAAACTACAGACACATCAACTAGCCAGTTCCTTAAGTATTGGGCTACCTTCTGGAGCTCGTATGCAGTCTCAACAATTTTGCAATCTAGATATTCCTATTGAAGATCAAAAATTCATAGCTAAGCTAATTCTACTGCCAATTACCAACTTTGACATAATCTTAGGTATGAATTGGTTAAGCCAACATGGTGCGTCCATTAACTGCCAAAAGAAGAAAATAACTTTGGGTAGCGGAAGAAACTCCAAATCATTCGTGGGAAAATTTAGCACCCAATCGTCGTTAATAAACGCCATGGTGGCAGAGAGACTAGTAAAGAGGGGATGCAATGCGTACCTTGTAACAGTGTTGGGAGAAAAGAGAGAAGTCATACCTCTTTCTGAGAACCATGTAGTTTGTGAATTTCTCGATGTTTACCCTGAAGACCTGCCTGGTCTTCCTCCGAACAGAGAAGTAGAGTTCACCATAGAAGTAATTCCTGGAACTCAACCATTGTCAAAAGTTCCATACCGCATGGCGCCAAAAGAACTCCAAGAGCTGAACAACCAACTTCAAGAATTATTAGAGAAGGGTCTCATCTGTCCAAGTTCATCCCCTTGGGGAGCGGCGGTGCTGTTCGTTAAAAAGAAAGATGGATTGATGAGAATGTGCAACGATTATAGGGACCTAAACAAAGTAACCATTAAAAACAAATACCCTTTGCCGCGTATCGACGATCTATTTGATCAGCTATCTGGAGCAAAGGTCTTCTCCAAGATAGACTTGCGATCTAGGTATCATCAATTGCGAGTTAAGGATTCTGATATTGAGAAAACAGCATTTCGGACTCGTTGTGGACATTACAAATTCTTGGTGATGTCTTTTAGATTGATGAATGCACCATCCATTTTTATGGACTTGATGCAACGTGTGTTGAAAGTATATATGGATAAATTCGTCATCATCTTCATTGACGACATACTGATTTATTCCAAGAATAAGACCGATCATGAGAAACACCTTTGTATAGTACTTGAAGAACTCAGGAACCACGAACTCTATGCTAAGTATTCTAAGTGTGAATTTTGGCTTGATTCTATCACCTTTTTGGGTCATGTCATCGACTCTCAAGGGATCAGAGTGGATCAAAACAAAGTAAGCGTAGTTCGATATTGGTCACAACCAAAATCCGTGATGGATATTAGAAGCTTCTTAGGACTGGCAGGCTATTATAGAAAATTCATCAAGGGTTTCTTACAAATTGCGTCTCTCCTCACCAAATTGACTCAAAAAGTAGTACTTTTCATTTAGAGTCCAGAATGTGAGAAAGCGTTTCAAACATTGAAAGATGCTCTTTCTTCTGCCCCAGTTCTCGCCTTAACCAAGGAAGGATTGAATTATCAGGTCTATACTGACGTATCTGGTATAGGTTTGGGATGTGTATTAATGCAGGAAGAGAGAGTCATAGCCTATGCATCTCGACAGTTGAAACCACGTGAAAAGAACTATCCTGTTCACGATCTCGAACTAGCATCAGTAGTCTTCGCTCTAAAGATTTGGCGTCATTATCTATTTGGCGTCCAGTGTTCCATATTCACCGACCATCAAAGTTTGAAATATATATTCATCCAACGCGAGTTGAATTGTTGACAGCGAAGATGGCTCGTGTTAATAAGCGACTACGACTTAAACATTCAGTATCACCCAGGAAAAGCGAATGTCGCAGCAGATGCACTCAGCCATCATGCTACGCTATCTTCTATAACTTGCACTAGTGCATTGGAGGAAGAATTCCAAAAATTTGAAATCAGGCCAGTGCATGGAGACATGTTAAGCACACTAATATATATGAGCTTAGTTGAACCTACCTTCCATCATGATGTCTTCATCTCTCAAACTAAGGATGAGGATTATTTGAAGTTCAAAGTCGAGATCGAAAGTGTACGTCGCTTCGACCTTCAGCTTCGTGGTAATGTAATTTACCAAGGTGATCGTCTATGGATTCCCAAATCCATGCATCAAGAGATTCTGGTTGAAGGCCATAATTCAGGCTACCAAGTACATCCAGGTAGTACCAAAATGTACCAAGATCTGAAGAAGTCATTCTGGTGGCCCGGTATGAAAAAGAGTGTGGCAGAATTTGTGGAAAAATATCACGCTTGCAGTCTAGTCAAAGCCGAGCATCAAAGGCCTTGAGGACTCCTTCACCCACTAGCAATTCCTGAATGGAAATGGTTTAACATTTCTATGGACTTTGTTATGGGTTTACCTAAAGCAAGATTTGGTGCGAATTCAATTTGGGTCATTGTTGATCGATTGACCAAGTCAGCTCACTTTGTCCCCATGCGTCAAACTGATTCTGTGGAAAAATTGGCAAAACTTTATATTAAGGAAATTATCAGGCTCCATGGAATCCCAAGATCTATCGTATCTGATCGAGATAGCCGTTTCACCTCTAAGTTTTGGCAAGCAGTGCATCAAGACTTGGGGACTACTCTAGCTATGAGTACCGCCTTTCATCCTCAGACAGATGGATAAATAGAAAGAGTTAATCAAGTTATGGAAGATCTTCTTCGTCTATGTGTACTAGACTTTGGAGGTTTCTAGGAGGATCACCTTCCCCTTGTAGAATTCGCATACAATAATAGTTTTCAAGCAAGTATCGGTATGGCACCATATGAAGCTTTGTACGGCAGAAAATGCAATACGCCATTAGCCTGGTCTGAAACTGGCAGTGTTCAGCTTTATGGGTCAGAATTAGTTGAAGAAACAAATCGTAAAATTCAGCTAATCCAGCAAAGAATCAAAGCTACTCAGGATCGGCAAAGTAAATATCACGACACTCATCATCGTGCTCTGGATCTTAATGTGGGAAAGTATGTGTATCTAAAGGTCAGCCCAATGAAAGGTGTTTATTGTTTTGGTGTAGCCAGAAAGTTAAGTCCTCGCTATGTCGGGCCTTTCGAGATACTAGAAAAGATTGGTTCTGCAGCATATCGACTAAAGCTTCCTGAAGATTTCTCTGCAATTCATAATGTGTTTCACATCTCCTCTCTGTGGAGATGTCTCCGTGATCCATCTCACTTAATTCAACTTCCAGCCGTATCACTCCAACAAGATCTTTCTTTTGTAGAAGAGCCGATTAAGATCTTAGCTCATGATCAAAAGCAACTAAGGAAACGCTCAATCCCAATGGTAAAAGTTCAATGGAGAAATCGCTCTTTAGAAGAATCTACTTGGGAGAAAGAGGAAGATATGAGAAAGAAATATCCCAGCCTCTTTGAAACCCCAGGTACTCTTTAGTTCTAAAGCTTTATTTTTGTACCTCACTTTCCTTGTTGTCTTCTCTTGAGATGATGTCGAGGACGACATCGTTCTTAAGTGGGGAGTTTGTAACAACCCTAGGTTGTTACCATGCAAAATATAAGTTTTTTGATTTAATTTTTTGTATCATTGCTTTTAGATCATCAATATAAGCTTATCTAGAAGATTTGAAGTTCACTAGACTTCTCTAAGTCAGAATTTGCAATTTGATCAATCTATATGCCTTAGTCTAGACTCAAAATATTTTGATCTCAGAATTAAAATCTGATTGCATTTTTGAATTCCTCACCCCCAAATTAGCTGAGGGTGAAAATTTGGTGCAATTTGGAATTAATTTGGGCAATAATTCAATTTAGATTAAATTGGTTCAATTGCATAAAAGGGTTCCAAACAAATTGAGTTTGCAATTATACCCTAATACCTAAATAAACGGCCGGGATCCGCTGTGCGGACCGCGGGCGATCCCCTGCGGAGCCCGGGTTACGCGACAACGGCATCCCGTGAATCCAGCCGTTCCGCCTTTTTGATCTACGGCCAGGATACGATCCCGCGGAACAGCCGATCCGTCGTTGGATCTGTCCCGTGGATCCAATGGCCAGGA
Organism: Gastrodia elata; assembly: GCA_016760335.1. NCBI lineage: Eukaryota > Viridiplantae > Streptophyta > Magnoliopsida > Asparagales > Orchidaceae > Gastrodia > Gastrodia elata. The sequence goes on along the minus strand of CM028678.1, from coordinate 30,845,489 downwards.
TCGCTCCCGCGATCGGCCGTTAGGATCTGAGCGATCCCAGCCGTAGCGCCTTCTGATCGGTCGATCAGATGGCATCCAGGGCACCCGACACTGTGGATCATCATCTTCCTCCCGATCGCGCACCCGACAGGGAGAATCCCCGTACTACCAGCTGCCCAGCTTCTCCCCCACTCTCAGCGCCACCTCAGCATGCCGTTGGGATCCTTCCCGTAAAGGCAGGGAGCTCCCAATTGGGCCTAGCGACCCTGCTGAGCTCAAATTGGAAGCTTGAGTGCTCGGCCGAGGCCCGACCTCTCGGGCCCCCTCCAGCCCGAGCCAACCCTCTAGAATCTTCCATGAGCTCGCCTGAAGCTATAAATAGCCTCAGGAATCCTTCCTCTGCCGGTTTGCTGATCAATTGACCTCAAAATTTCCTCAGTCGTCATTTCGCCATTGCCAATTTCTAGAGCTCCCCTCAGGCGCTCCTAAACTTCTGAACCGCTGATAGTAGGCTCTCCTGACGTTCAGGAACCTTTATAGCATTTGGAATCGAAGCTAGAGCCAGCCGAGCCTTCTGTTGAGCATCCCGAACTAGTCCGTCAAAGCTAGGTATCCCAGTTGCAGGTTCTGAGCCAATAAGGCTCAGACCTTATTCCATTTGATGCAAATTTGTACCTATTGTCGTTTCAAACTTAGCCGTATCGTATTTAGGGCCTAAGCTAGCCCCAATCGATCGAATCGATCGATCGGGCTAGTTTCCTTCTGGATCACCTCGGTTGAGTAAGGACCCGACGATCCAGGCCACCCCAGAACCCCATACCAGAGGGCTTCGATCCGCCTCACCTCCCTGCTGGTGTAGGGATCGAGCCCGAGGTCTGGTATGGCCTCTGTGGGGAGAATTATCTCCCCACAGTAACTCTAATGGCGAACACCTCGGGTGAGTAAGGTCTGGCAGATCCAGACCATCTCACAAGGAGCTTCAGGTCCCAACCGACGCGTCTGGACATGGTGATGGTGTAGCAATCGAATGCTGGCCGATCCGTGGACAGGATGCGCTGGAATTTGGTGATTAGGTTTCTCCCTAATCGGCCTCTCCTGCGGGATGAAGGATCGGGGACGACGACACTGTGCGGGCCGGGTCAACCCATGACCCGCGCATTTTTTATTTTGGGTCGAGCCGTTTTATTTAAATCGAATTAATGGAATTATTTTCCTTAAGGAAAATAATTTGATTAATCGAATCATAGGATTTTGATTAAATAAAAATACAGAATGTATTATTCAAATAACTTTTAATCCACTAGTCAAAATTTTATAATATCATATATGAAAATGTTCAGAAAATTCTCAGGAACCTAAATATAAAATAAAATCACACATCTGATGGTTAGATCTGTAATTCTTGCCTAATTACAGTGAATCTTAATTAGGGTAGATTAGTAAATTTACTTATCCAAATTATATGTTTAGGGTGCCATTAGTTCACTGATGTTAATTAGATTACATGTGCCAAGTATAACATTTTTTTGAGTTCTATAATTGTAGTTATGCCCTAATCTTGTCAAATCATAATTAGTAAATTTTAGGGTTTATACATATTGGATCTTAGCAAACTCAGTCCCTGATTTCTTGTAAGGTTAATTAGGATTTGCATACCAAATTTCATGTAATTTGAATGGTTGGATTTTTACTTATGTGCTAATACTTTTTGTTGGAATTAAGGTTTGGTTAGCACTAAGTAACCTCTGCTTATTAAACTGTAATCATTATTTTGGCTTATAACAGTAAACTAAATGAAATGAAATTACCTTTTATAAACTTATTAAGTATACTTGAATAAATCTAAAACTATAGAATCTTAAATATCTTAATTAACTTAAGAAATCTTAAGATTTGGATCAAGCTTTTAAGACTTGATCTAAGTCTAGGATTGCCACCAATAATATATAATTAATCCACTGATTTGACATTGATCTTTAAATATACACTAGATTTGACTTGAGATTTGAGAAGGAGTCAAACCCTAATCTACTTAAGGAAAGAAGATCTAAAACCATAAAAACCCTAACTTAATTATATTGATTTCAAGACTTTGAATTGAACACTTTCCAATAATGCATTTGATTTACTATTGATTCTAAACATTTGAATTAGACAAAGTAAGGTTAATAATAACCCTTTGTGATTTCATAATCTGAATCGAACCTTAAGATCCCCGATTTTCTCTTAAGTAATAAACCTGCATAATAAGATCATTAATACTAGGTTGATTTAACAAGTGATCAAATCCTTAATAATATGTTTGATTTACACCCAATAATCTTAGTCTAAGTATGATCAGATGATTCCATCATCTGATCTAATCATCCTAAGATCTAATTATGAACCAAAACCTAATAATCTAATATCAATACCTAAAGGAGAGATCTTGATATTCTCTTCATAAGATCGTCTTGAATTAATTAAGAGACCTAAATTCATATATCTTGAGGTAGGAGGCCTTGTATGAGTCCTTGAGGTAGAAGCATAGAAGATCCTATCACCTTAGATGTTGATCTATTCTCCTTGTGGTAGTAGTTATTTAAGACCTTAGAAGAGATACATCTCCTTGTGGTAGAACCTATATGATGTGATCCTTGATCACATTCACTTGATAAAACTTTGTATAGGACTTACCTATTAGTTTAAATAATTGTAGTTTTGATAAATCCTTTTTCTATTAAATAGACTTGATTGAACCTTGATTATTGGGCAGTGTAGTATAGTATACCCATATTACTGGTCCCCAGTAATATTCTGGATTGGTTGAGTCACTCAAAGTAAGATTTGTCTTTGTTGTTATCCTGCGGGCTTAGGTGGATATAACCTCGCTTAGAGTAAATCAATCAATCCTAAGAGCATATTAAATGGGTACCCATTCCTTAGTTTTATTGAAGGACAGTTGCCCTCAGGCAATGCCTCCTAGCGAAGATCACTTCAATAGGTATGGCTTAAATAAAACTAAGTACAGGGGGAGTACCTTCCTTGAGACGCTAAGTATGATTGTGAGTTTAGTGACTAAATGCTTAGTTTGAGATAACAAAATCATCATCGAATGGTTCCCCCTAATGAAGATCGCTTTAGTAGGGTGGCATAATCAAACTAAATCTTGTGTCCTATCCTTACAGCATATTTAATATGTGTATACAATCACCCTGCCCAGTGATCTTTGAGTAAATAAGTAACTTCAACTAAATATCGACCTAGAGATTTGGAGTCAAAATCCTTTTAGCAGGATTCTGCACAGTGGAGACTTAGGATTCATTTATGTTTCTTACTATATTCTTCATGGATTTCGGGATTTTTCATTCATATCACATAATGGCATAAGCATAAGCATAAACATGAGTTGAACTCATTCCTTCTGTTGTGACACATGGTTATCAGTGATATAGTATGAGATACAGAATATTATATATACACAAACTGGGGAATTTCAGGGTGCATCTGCATCATCATGCTAACTTCCTAACTGTTGTGCTTACATTGGACCGTACGACTCATAAACCTTCAGTGATAGTTCTGTGATATACCGTGATATAGCATATCTGTGAGCATTGCTTCAGTAGCATACAGTGTAGCTTTTGGCATCCTTCTCAGCATCTGACATTCCTTTTACATTGGTTTATGAGCATCTGACATTTTCATGTACTTTTAGTATTTGGTTTTGATGCAATTTTTCTTTGCTTAGTTCCTACAGTTCAGTTATTTGATGCTTTGCAGTTTTTCCTGCACTTTTACTTTACGTTCTTGCATATTTGTTATGTTTAGATTAGCTTGTATAGCTAGCTTCGATGTGTTAGACTTCTTGTCTAACACGGGGTACTTTTGGGATCTAGCAATTTGCTAGATCCTGAGCAGTTGTTGGAGGCAAGTTAGGAGGACGTCCTAGAGACTCAGGAGGAGCACTTGGAGCTGTAGGGGATTGAGCACCTACTTTTACTTTCTAGTTATTTCCAGTATTCTAGCTAGACTCTTTATATTTCTACATTATTATGGTTTGTAATAAAACTCTGGATGTACTTTTACTTTTCTTTTCTGAGACAGATATTTACTACTGCTTGAGATGAATGTATTTTTGGATGTTTTGCTTATAGCTTCCGCACTCTGTTATACTACTATACATAGTATTGTGATGTGATTGGCGTACTTGAGACGCTGATATATTTTATAATGTACATGGATTCCTCCACTCCCTTGCACCTCATGTACGTACTAGTCCAATACCCAAGATAGGTATTTCATTCTTATCTTGGATATTGGCTCTCGAACCTACTAGTAGGGTTCGAGTCAGCGGCCTTCAGTATGGCTCTGTCTCCTTAGCCTATTCGGGACGATGAGTTTTACTTGTATGGCCCATATCATCCCGAGTAGCACACCGTTCTGTCGCCAATCTATGAATTATACTTGTATTTTACGTGCGGCGATGGGACGGGGCGCTACAAATCAATTATAAACTACAAAAATATTTTAGATCCAATAATTAGATCTCTTAATCAACCATAATCATCTTAAAACTTGATTAGTAAATATTAGCATAATTAATGATCCAAATTGAGTAATTTTAGTTTTTGATTACTCATAGAGTAGAGTAGAACCTAGTGGTGTGATTGGTTTTGTAATTTTAAGATTAATTTCACTAATCACTCACGAATCACTTAAACCCTAATTATGCCATAACTTAACCAAATGAGGTCCAATTTGGGACTACTCCTAGTTAAAGTAATCAGTGGATTATAGGGGAGCTATAATTACTGAATTTTTTGAATTTAGACTTCAAATGGAAAAGTTAGGTTTTTGACCCCAATTAGGAGACCCTAATTTGCTCAATTTGCTCTAAATATTGTATTGGCTATAACGTAGACAATACTTATCAGAATTTAAAATTTTAGGTTCTATGAAACCCTTAGACATCAAACTTTAATACACTAACAAAAAAATTAGAATTCATTAGGATAAATTACTAAATTTCCCGTATGAGTCAAATTCTTTAATTTGATCTCATAAGACTTTATAATCATCCAAAATTGATGTACTTACTGTATAACTTCATATTAGATAGTAAGTAATCATTAACCACTAAAAAGTTCCAATTTAATGTCTTAATTCATAAAGTAGAACTTTAGACTCTTAAGGAGGGGCAAAATAGTTATTTTGCCCAAATTTAGAATTTAATATTTTTAAGCCTTAAATTCATATTCTAATAACTAAAATCAGTAACTAAAGTAATTCTGAATATAATTTTTTTAAATCAAGTCATTAATTTAGTTTTAAATCATAACCCTAATTTTTTTCCTTAAAGAAATCATAAGTAAATTTAGCTATATGATGAATCTCACATCATACCTCTTTTCTGAACCTCCTTAATCTAACCTTAATCTTACTTATATCATTAGTTAGGTTTGGAGCTTGAGTGTTCATCTTAGTATTTAAGAGCTCATTTCTTAGAAAATAGGATTAGCTCTTATGTTAGAATTCATATATTGAGTAAAATGAGTTACTCAATAGGTGAAGCCTTGATTTTTATAATTTATAGATTTTCATAGTATATTATTGATTATTCAATCTTTTAATTTTAGATTTAAGAATAAAGATCCATCCTATTAAGTGTGATTTTACTTAATAGGATTTGCCTTAACCTTAATATGTGAGTAGGGTGGGCATTAAAACCTTGGTCCTGTAGGTTCACCATTTGGATAAAGTAATTGAACCCCAAATGTTTGGAGTTTAATTCTTAATCCTTTCATCTTGATTTGGCTAATAAAGATGATTTTGGGATGTTTAAATTATTAAAATAGGTCGATTGATTTATCATTTAACTTATATATCAACATTAATTTATTTATAATTAGGACCTAGCTAGTCATAATTATTTTCAATCTATAAGAGCATGAATCTGAGTTACACTCGATAGTAGGAAATGGAGATCCTAACTTCTGTAATTCAGAGTAGATATAACGAATAAATTAGACAACAATGGGTATCACCTGTGTCCTTGTAGAGTTTCTTGCTCACTTTGAAATTTGATGCTTTGCTTACCTTATTTTGAGCTTTACACCTTGTACACATATATTGGACATAGGATATTTGATAAGTATCTTGTGTCAATTTTGAATTTGCATATATATCATTCATATTTTATCGATGTTTTCAGCTTTATGGTTTTAGTAGGTTGTGACCTTACTAGTATACATTTTCAATCCGTGGGTCCGGCATAGCATGCTAGATTGCAAGTGTCTGGTAAGTCTATCCATGCCTAGTTGAGCGTTGGTTTCCTAGGATGGTGAGAAATAGATTTTGTTCCCATATGACATTATTAGTCAGGATCTGATATGGTAGTACTAGTTGTGGGTGCACTTCTACTTAGTGATATTCAGTTCAGTACTTTCTGCCCTAGCTCATCAGGTAAGTGATATTCAATTCAGTATTTATGCCTTAGCTCATCCGACAAGTGATTTTAGTACATTTCAGTTCAGAGCTTTTGCCTTAGCCCATCAGGCTAAGTGAGATTATTTTCTTTCATTTTTGAATGGCTTATGTAGCATTGACAGTTTTTAGTTTTTGATTTATTATTTTTAGTTTACTTTTCTGTATTTCAGCACTTTCGTATTTACAGTCTTACTACTTTTACTAGCTTTATTTACTTATAGGATGCTAGTCTTGCTCGCTTGATTATAAATACATAGAATGTTAGTTTTACTTTTAGTTATTTAATTAATTCACATGTCCTTTTCCTTTATAATTATTAGCATAAACTTATATTGATCATAAGTATATTTAGGATGAGTTTTCTTTCAGTTAGTAGTATTATTCTTTATTTTATGCCTAACCTTGTTGCAGCTATACTTGGAGGTATATGCTTACTTCATATTTGTTAAGTTATAAACTTATTTCTTATAACTGGCTTTCTCTTTTATATGTGTTCTACTCCTTTACTACTTGTATTAAATGTAAAGTTTATGATGATATCTAAATTAACATAATAAATTTGCAGCCTAAAATGTACTTAGATATTTTGTCTAATTAGATTTTTTTTGTTCACTGAGGCCCTATTATTATGAAACTGATAATGGTAGACTCTGAGCTATTTGAGGTTGTGGAACCTTCTGAAGATAGGGTTCAAGAGGAGGTTCAAGTTGTTGAAGACCCTTAGCTTTTCTTTCCTGCATTGTGAGGATGAGTGGATTATATTTCTATTTTCTGCTTAACTTTTAAAATCATATTGTAATAATATAGGGTTAACTTTACTTTTTCCAACTTTACTTATTTTGAGTTAGATGTTTAGTTCCTTATATTGTAAAGAATGGATGTTTATTGATTTGCTTCCGCGCTCTGCTTTCTAGTACTTTTCATTTAGTAAAATTATGCTTGGAAATGGCAAAGTCTTTAATTATGATAGATTAGGATGAGTACCTAATCTAATTATAAGTAGAGATCTAATCATTTAGGTGACCCCTCTACCGTAATCATGTTAACTTAAGAGTTAACAGGACCACGACAGGGATGGGCCACCATAGGTTTACTATGGGGGGCTCTTCTCCCACCACAACCCACTGAATGGCTAACTCGAGATCCCAACATGTTCCTTGGATCAAGTCCGACCTAAGGAACACTTACTTGCCATCGAAGATTGCTTGGATGGTCAGGATTCATATGGATCAAGCATTATATATTACTGTACATGCCCGAGGATATTGTCCTTCTATTAAACTCATCCAATCCAATTGATTATGACAATCATTAGTTCACACTAATTATAAACAAACAAAATGCAGTGGATGCAATTGCGCTATAAATGGATATGGAAAAATGATGTACCATGCCTCAAGTGAGCCATCATTCGTTGAATCCTAATTATGCACTGAACGGTTCACCGAACTCCTATCGCCAGCAAATTGCCAAACAAATGTGAGGGAGGAATTTGGAGGGTTTTGGGGTTATGAAGAGGTGGGGAAGCGACAGTTCTTGGCGATCGCAAATGGCCCCGAGCGGCCACAATTGAGTTGGAGCAGGAGACAGAGCGTGACACTCTTTGCATCTTAACCGTCCACTGAATCAAATAGCCTTGGTTCAACCCCTATGGTTTGATTATCCATGAGAAGGACTATGGCTATTGGATGACAACCTCGATCCAACATCCAAAGTGTGTGTCAGCCATGGATGAGATCCTGATGTCCGATCCAACCCTAATATGGATCAAATGGTGCGGAAGCAATAGAAGGATTTACTTTTAATAATTAATAAAAATTAAATAATAAATTATAACTAATATTAATTAATACTAATTGTATTAATGTAGTTATCCTAATTAAATGAGTTTTGAAAAATCCCAAAATTTTACCCTTAAGTGATTTGGGTGTGATGAACTCAAAAATAAAGCCAAATTTTTAATTAGAGGTCAAAATAAATATCTCATTTTTCCATTAATTCATATTAATTGAAATATTCACTTTAATCAAGTGATTTCCCAACCTCACCAAAACTTTGGGATTTAGTCTTAAGTGTGTTATAAGACAAATTGAGAGGTTTCTAAACCAATTAGGTTATTAATAATAAGGTAACAATCACGAGTTATTACAACATAGTGCTTAATAGTGAGTTAGTTTTTTTCTTATCAGTATTAAGTACTACAATAACCCCTAGTGTCGAGTTAGTATACACCTAACTTAACACTATGGAATTACAGCTTCGACCATATGGAGTCAACTTCGTGAAGTCCAAAATTCTTGGAATAATCTTCATCTTTTTTCTAAGCTTTAATTTTACTTGATCTTAGAGATAACTCTGACTAGAAAGAAAACAAGATTCAGCCTTTCAAATTCTTAGATCAAAGTATCTTTGCCACAAAGAGAAGACAACATCGTTTTACTACATATGGCATCAGCTATTAGTTAGCTATACCCAAATGATAATGGATTTCTAAATCATAGTGCAAATCAACTCAAGCCATTTTCACTGTCTACAGTTTAACTCCTTCTATGTGAAAATACACTCCAAACTCTGATGATCAGTAAATATATCACAATTAACACCGTACAAGTAGTGTCTTCATATTTTTAGAGCAAAAACTACAGCTGCTAATTTAAGACCATATACAGGATAGTTTCACTCATTAGGCCTTAGATTTATAGAGGCAAAGGCCATTGGAATTTTATCTTACATCAGAACACAACCAAGTCTCACATTAGAGGCATCAGTATAAACCTAAGAAATATTTCCTCTCTTGTAATACAAGGGTTGGCGCAGAAATTAACAGATGCTTCAGCTTCTAAAAAGCTTCTTCATAGTATGAGCTCCAAATGAATGACACCTCATTCCTAGTTAATTGAGTTAACAACACTGCAATCTGAGAAACCCTAGAACAAACCTTCTGTAATAGCCAGTAAGTCCCAAAAATTATGAATCTCAGTTATAGACTTGGGTTGCACCAATTGCTAAACATCATGGATCTTCTTTTGGTTAGCCTGAATCCCTTCAACATCAATCACGTGACCCAGTAATGCCACAAAAATGAGCTAAAACTCACATGGATAACTTAGCAAAGGGCTTATGACTTCTAAGTAGCTCAAGAATGACACACAGGCGCTTCTCGTGCTCAGTTTCTGACTTTGAGTAAATTAGATTATCGTTAATGAACACTATGATAAAATTATCAAGATAAGGCTTAAGAATATGTTACATCATGTCCATGAAAATGGATGGAGCGTTAGTCAGTCTAAGATATATGACTGATAATAACCATATCGCATCCTGAATGCAGTCTTAGGGACATCTTCCTTAACTCTTGTAACAACCCAAGTGTTGTTACTTTATTTTGGACATCCAAATTAAGTTAAGACTATTTCCATTAGACTACTAAAAGAATTAGGAGTTTCCACATAAAATTTGGTGTGAGTTGGAGATAGTTCATTTTTGATGCAAATTTTGAGGTAATTTGATTATCCTGAAAATTTTCTAATTAATTTTGGCCTCTGAATCAAACAGAGTTCTTCATCAAATTCGTCACCCCCCAAATTAGCTAGGAGTGATATTCTGAGAATTTTTTGGAAGTCATCAAATTTTTCCTAAATATTTTAATATTATTTTAATGCTCAAAAAATTAAAATAATTTAATTAATCTCTAATAAAATATGACTTTATTTTTGAGTTCATCACCCTTGATTTAACTAAGGGTGAATTTCAGAGATTTTTCAGAGCTCGTTTGATTATCCAAGTTTGATTAATTAGTAAGATATAATTTTTAAAATAATTAACTTAATTAATTAAATAAAATCAGTAATTTCCAATCATTTAGCCTGTCTGCCACGGATGATCCACTACGCCAAGTGTAACACATAATAGCTAATTCCGTGAATCCAGGCCATCCGCGTACATGGTATGGCGGATCGAATAGTCGAGTCTCTATTGCTTGATTTGACCGTTGGAACGAGTCGCCGATCTAACAGCCATGACACCACAGAGCGCGTGCTATCTGCACAATCGAGTGTCAAATGGCCTGTTGCACAGGGAAGTACCATGGCCGTCCTCCCTCCTAATTTCTTGAGGTTTAAGCTCCAATTTTTTCCCCATACAAACCCCATTGTCTAGCCCTAATGTTTGGAGAGTTGTTTTCCAACTAGAAGTAGAGGAGTCATCGACTTGTGATCATTGGAGCTGCGTCGGGATGGCATGTGGTACGTCATTTTTCTCCTTTATTCTTATCTTTTGGTGTCATTAGTATTTTATTCGCTTATTGCATGCATAATAGTATCATTTGGTGGGTTCAATCAGGATCGATAGATCCCTAATGAATCAGACGCACTCGAGCTTGTACAATTATGTACAGTGCCCAAGAGTCGTCAGCTTAATTAGGCACGGCCATGGGTGTTCGCCGTCTCATTTGGGATCCCTGAAGTCACCCACAAATTCAAGAAACCTTTAGAATCCAGCTCAACCCCTAAGGCTCGCTGTGGAAGGAAGCACCTCCTTCCTCAGTAAACCCTAGCTAACTATTACTCCACCCTAAAATTTGGCCGAACAGATTGATTAAGGATGAGGGATTTAGGGGCACTGATAGCCTCAATAGAAGCTTTGATTTTGTATGATGTGCAATGATAAAGGGGTCCAGGGCGGGGAGAAATTGCAAACTCTAGTCGGCCTCTTTCGTTTCTGCGGCAGGGTTCGAGAAAAAGGCACGTGGATCAAGCAGATGGCGCGCATGTTCGAGTAGAAGGTGTGCGATTTGATCTAAGGTCGTGCAGTGATGATTCCAAGATTTATTGCATACTAAAGAAGAAAAACATACAAATCTTTCACGAGAACATCCTGCTTTGATTAGTTTTTATATATTTTCAGGCAAAATGACAAGCTCAGTAAAACCTAGAGCAAATTTGCTATTCTGGAACAAAATTGCCATTGTGCGCCTGACAGATGACGAAAATACATGTCTGCGTTTGCACGTAAGTGTACGTGGTCTGAAGTAATAAGTGGAAAGTTTAAATCCAGGATTTATCGATCCTCAGGGAATAGGTGTTAAATTTGGTTGATTTTGTTGGTTCCTAATTAGCGATACTAAAGATCTTAAGTAAAGATAATAGTTTGATTAAAAGGAGAGAGTTGAGATTTCATTGTAATAGCTACAAGGGTTGGTGAGATGACTTTATTATTGAGTGTATACCTTTAATTTATTTGCTTTATTAAATCAGGTGAACACCATTGGAATGGGAGTACCCTCCAGTTTCATCAGGTTCAAGTTTAGTGCTTAAGGAGAACTCTTTTGGGTTCTTCTTTAGCACATAAACTCTCATGAGATCAAGTTTTATTAATTAGAATTTTGACTTCCTACATCTAGATTACCAAAAGATATGTCATATTTTAGATGATCTCTTAAGCAAGATTTCCATTTACCATGCATCATGCGCTTCACTTGCAGTTTAGCTAGATAAGAGGATGTATTGGGTCAATGGATTATGTCACATCATCCATTGAAGTTCCCAATATACTCTCATCCCTTTTACTTTGCTGAGTGGCAGAGCAAGGTTAATGGAGAACTTGGTTCTCAAGCATCAGTCTCTTGGGAGAGCAATTAAGGAAGGGTGCATGTGAGCTTTGAGAATTTTGTCACATAATTCTCCACTCTACTTGTACTACCTTCCTTGCTCTTACCCAATAGATGAGCATTGGAACACAAGTTCTTTTAAACAATATAATTTAGAATTTTGTTCATCTAAGCATTCATTCAAACATTAAATAAAAGTTATAAAAACAATTTTTTATTACATTCAAATAATGTCATTACACATCATTTATCCCTTACATATTCTTACAACTACATCTCAACCCTCTCCATGGGGTTTTTAGCCTTCCATTACAAGTAAGATAGAGCATACATACAAAGAAAAGTAAATATCGCCACCAGTTCACGGTAAGAAATAAATCAAGGGAGTTTAGAAGAAATACAAAGAATCACCCGGAGGTTTTCTGAGGTTCTCTTGACTCTTCCTACGATATCCTCTTGAAGCTCAACCCTTTATTCTTTGTTGTCTTTCCCATCTTCGTGTTCTTGGTCCTTTTTTCCCCTTGGAGAGTTCTCCCTCTTTCTCCTCCTGCAGTATTTCTTTTTGGTCTTTAAATAACAAAAGTTGGAACTCTTTCAAAGTCTGAGATTGGCCCTTAAATAGGGGTGCACTCAGCCTCAAAACTTTAAATGTGTGACTCTTCCTCTTCCTTAATTTTAATCCAATCCCTTTTAATGTTCTTATTTATTTAAACATGTTGGGATTTAGCAGAGATTTAAGTCATTTATTTTCAAGATGCTGGGGAAGGCCAAAGGTCACATTTTTGTGGCTTTCCCCATGCTGCCTTAAATATTATTCTGTAATTTCTAGACCATCCATGGTGGTACACTGCGGCGTGCTATGGCATGCTGCGATAGTAGCATTCCAAACACTATTCCGCTATGGCGCACTATGGCAATCGCGTTTCGTATCCTGTTCCGCTACGGTGCGGTGTTGCAGTAGTGCTCCAAATGCTATTCCTGCATGTAAGTTAGTGTCTTTTTTATTCGGTCGCTGTAGCATCCTCTATGGCGCACTACGGTGCACTACAACGGATAAACTTTCAAATTCAGTGTTCAATGAGTTCATCTATAGTTTTATAAAATAAAAATTTACCCACTATGGTGTACTACAATAGATAAACTTTTGGATTCACTGTTCAATTAGTTCATCTATAGTTTTATAAAATGAAAATTTACCCACTGCAGCGCACTGCAGCGGAGAAAGTTTAGTAATACTGTTCATTTTCTCATTTATAAGGTTTTAATATTTCTATGAGAAATGACGCTCTGGCACGTTGCGGTGCGCTACGGCGCGCGACACCATACAATCTTTTGTACTACTGTTCGATTACTCATATGTCTGATTTTAATTTACCTTTAGCGATATGACGCTGTGGTGTGATGTGGCACTCTACAACGGTCTTTCTCCAGGTTTGCAATTCTGCTTTTAGGTGAAGAATTTTTAAAGGAGCTACTAAGGCGTGCTATGGCGGTTTTGTCCCAGAAATTGGTATTTTAGCCATGTAGTCTAATTTCTTCTATTTCCTGAAAAAGTACCATTTTTTACTCAAAGTATAGGGATATATATGATGATATGAATGTTTAGCACTATATTTCTATTATAAATTCCAGATATATCACACCCCCACACTTAATTTTGCTCGTCCTCGAGTAAGCTCAAAAATATGATTTTTTGAATTTTGTTTTTTTGTCTAAGGATTCAATGTAATAAGCTAATGTGTAATGAATTTAGTTATCAAGAATGCTCTAGTTAAGATTACTTCATGTCTCTAAGTTTCTACTATCCCTCCAATCATGTTCATATTTCTACACTTCACTTGGTTTCAAATCAAAATGTCATGCTTAATATTTTAATATGGGGAGGTGATCCTAAAATTCAACCCTTGATGATGCAATTAGTGAGTCTTTGAGTGTCGTGCCATGTGTGCCCCTTCTTATGATTCACAAGGGACATTTTAACAACTTAGGAGAGATATTTTTCTTCATCCTAAATGTTCAATTATTTTAGCTTGGGAGAGATATTTTTCATCATCCCTAGATAATTTTATTTTTTTCTCTTTTTTTGAAATTTCAGTATTAAAGGGAGAGCCATTTTTCTTCATCCCTTGATGTAGTCTCTTGTGATCATTAAGTCCTACAAGAGCCTAGCACCTCAAATTATCGCTCACCTCTTGTGACCTTGGTTTTAGTTCTCAGATTTTCTCCCCCCCACCCCCCCCCCCCCCCCCGCCCACACTTAAACTTAATCACATTTCATTTTAAGTCCTGGAAACCAAGCTTAGTAGACTCATGAACTGAATAAGGGGTGTATAACTTAACTTCATTTTCCTCTTAATTTCAAGCATACTTGAATCCTAAGTTCCACAAAATTGATTTTAATATTGAACCCAAAAATTTATCTCATTCAGAAATTATTTTTCAAGTTTAATTTTAGCAAAAAAGAGGGTGTGCTAGATACAGAATTCACTTTATTAACTAAAATAAAAATTACAAACACAAAATAGGAAAAATTAAAACATAAAGCAAAAAATAGCACAACCTTATTAATGTGGTTTGCCTCCCATCGAGTGCTTATTTTTATGTCTCAGCCTGACGCCAATTTAGCTCATCTACGTGACTCCTTCCCTTGGGAGATCCAGTAATAACCATCTATCTTTCTTTTGCAATTCAGATCCATCTAAGTATAGTTTTAGATGATGCCCATTTACCTTTATTGTCCTAGCCTTTGAAGTGATATCCACACTTCGATGGGGGTATATTTTTTTGATTATAAATGGGCCCGTCCATCTTGATTTCAGCTTTCCTGGAAAGAGCCTCAACTTGGAATTAAATAACAATACTTTCATTCCCAGTTTTATATGTTTTGGTCTTATTAGCTTATCATATCATTTCTTAGTTCTCTCCTTGTACAGCTTAGCACTCTCATATGCTCCCAACGTGAATTCATCCAGTTCATGTAATTGTAGAACTCTTTTCTCACCTACTAGTTTGAAATCAAAATTTAACTTTCTAACTGCCCAAAAGGCCCGATGTTCCAACTCTACTGGCAAATGACATGATTTCCCATAAACCAGTTTGTAAGGGGACATTCTTAAAGGTGTTTTGAATGCTGTTCTATATGCCCATAGTGCATCGTTTAATTTCATGGACCAGTCCTTCCTATTTTTTAATGATTTTCTCTAAGATTTACTTTAATTCATGGTTTGACACCTCTACTTGGTCACTGGTTTGAGGGTGGTAGGCTGTACCTACCTTATGTTTCACCCCATACCCCTTCAAGAGAGTTTCTAATTGTTTATTGCAGAAATGTTTTTCACCGTCAATTATTAGGTCACAGGGTGTACCAAACCTAGAGAGGACATGATCCTTCAAAAATTTGATCATAGTTTTGGCATCATTGTTTGCACACGCTATAGCTTCAACCCATTTGGACACATATTCCACCTCCACTAGTATGTAATTACTTGAATTAGAGGTGGGGAATGGGCCCATAAAGTCAATCCCCCAAACATCAAAGAGTTCAACTTCAAAAATTTCATTTAGAGGTAACTCATCTCTTTTTCCTAAATTTTCCACCCTCTGATATTGATCACAGCTCTTTACAAAATTAGCAGCATCCTTGAATAATTTGGGCCAATAAAATCCAAATTGCAGCACCTTTGTCGCTGTTCGATCAATACCATGATGCCCTCCATAAGGGGATGTGTGGCAATGATATCAGATGTTATTTATTTCAGGTTCAGGCACACATCTCCTTAGGATTTGATCGGCACAGCAATTGTATAAGAAGGGATCATACCAAAAGTAATTCTTAACATTAGAAAAAAAAAATTTCTTAATTGATAGTTAAATTCTTTTGGGATTTCCCTTCCTGCAAGATAGTTGGTAAAATCAGCAATCCAAGGAGCTGCAATTGTATAGAGCTGTTCATTAGGAAAAGTTTCACAAATTTCTTCTCTTTCCTTATGTTTTATATAAGTCAATCTAGAGAGGTGATCAGCCACCACATTATCGCACCCCTTTTTGTCACGGATTTCCAAGCCAAATTCTTGTAGAAGTAAAAACCAGCGTATGAGTCGTGGCTTTGCTTCTTTTTTTTGAAGAAGATACTTGATCACAGCATGATCCGTGTACACGATTGTTTTCGACCCAATAAGATATGCTCTAAATTTATTGAATGCAAAAACAATCGCTAAAAGCTCTTTTTCAGTGGTGGCCTAATTTCCTTGGCTTTCATCCATTAACTTACTTCTGTAATAAATGGAATAGAAAATATTTTCCCTTCGCTGTCCTAAAACTGCTCCCACCGCAAGATCACTAGCATCACACATGATTTCGAAGGGGTGATCCCAACTAGGAGTAGAAATTATAAGAGCCGAAATGAGAGCAGATTTTATTGCATTGAATCCCTTTGTGCAGTCTTCACCAAATTTAAATTCAACATCCTTTCCTAGAAGCCGGCACAAAGGTAAACTGATTTTAGAGAAATCTTTTATGAACCTTCTATAAAACCTAGCGTGCCAAAGAAAACTCCTAACTCCCTTTACATTGGAGGGCGGAGGCAATTTCTCAATAACATCAATTTTAGCCTTATCTACCTCAATTCCTTTTATTGATATAATGTAACCCAAGACAATACCGTCCTCCACCATGAAGTGGCACTTTTTCCAATTTGGAATAAGATTAGTTTCCTCACATTTCCTTAGGACCTTACCCAAATTTGTTAAACAATCTTTAAAGGATTTTCCCACTACCGAAAAATCATCCATAAAGGTCTCCAGGAAATCTCCTATCATTTCAGAAAAGGTGGCCATCATATGTAAAATACCAAAAATTCTTTTCAAAATTATTTATTAATATTTAAATAATTTAGAACTCAGAATCAAAAACGGAGTCTACCATTGGACTCAGTAACTCCAAATTAACTAAGAATGTTATTCTGGGAATTTTTGAAAATTATTGATTTTCTCGAATTTTTTTTTGCTGAATTTCGATCGCTCATAAATTTTCGTTAAAATATGGATTCTAATTTAAGTCAAATAAAAATGTAATAAAAATATCATCTTATAATGCCTATTGAAAGGATCCTACTGCAAAAATTTGAGCGCATTTGGGATCCCGGATTGTCCTGAATAAATTCATAAAGTTTAAACTTCAAAGGCTAATAATATAAAAAATATAAATCGAAATTTGGAAATTTTTGTATATCTAAGTTAAGCGTCGTATGAGGATGCTATGTTTCAAGTTTCGTTAATTTTCGAGTTTTCGATTTATCATAATTAATTTTCTAAGTTTTTCACTTAAAAATCAATATAAAATAAAGTACTTGTCCAAATTCAATAATTTTTAGATGCGGGTGTTCGTCTCGTCGAGATGGTCGTTTCGATACCAAGTTTGTAATTTTTGGAGCTCAAATGACTCCAGATCTTGGCTCAGAAATTCCAGCCGTTTGTTTTAATCCAACGGCTAATATAAGATCCTAGATTTACTTATAATCTCCTCAAAACCTAATTCGTTATGATCTAATTTTCCCTCAGCCGAATTTTCTTTCCTCTCCTACGCAACCGAGACCGAACCTTCATCCTTATCGCTCGAGCGAGAGGAGAGAACGATGCGTGGATAGCACCGTTGATCTCTCCAATGGAAAAGGCTCAAACCCATGCCGATCCCTCTCCTTATCTTCGAGCATTTAACCTTTCGACATGAGCATTGATCCGAAGAGGAGCCTTCCACTCGCCGAGTCCTCCCTCGTCGCCAAGTCTCCTCTAACAAAGAGCTTTCCAAGCCGAGCTTCTAAAGCTCGCCGAACCTCTTCCCTCTCGCCGGATCTCAAAGAGCAAAGGTACTCTCGTTTCAAATTTTACCCTATGTGTATACCTTCCTTTGCATAATATTTTCAGCATAAATCAATTCTAATGCTGAATACTAGGCTATGCGATCTGATTTGATTTATACAAATGCATCCTAAAATATAAACATGAAGTAAGGAAAAAGTATTTCATTTAATTTTCTTATCAATTATGGTTCATATGAAATAATCTGAAATTATCTCTAAGACTCTCAGGTAAACTTGTGATGAAACTTTGCTTTTAACACAAGTATTCCATCCGATTTTTTTTTTTCAGTATCTTTATACAAAAGTTAAGGATAATTTAGGAATTTATGTTGTCAAACAAAGAACTCTTTATGATTTATTCAAATCAGATTTTATAAGAATCAATTTATGTAATTTGGTGTATATCTAAACCACCGTCAATCTCATAACTTTTTTTTTTAAAAGTTATAAGAATTATGTGCTATAATTAAACGGTGTTTGAACTGGCCTTTATATATACAACAATTATATCAGTTAATTACTGCCTTTAATTTCGTCCGAAATAAATAAAGGAAATGATCCTTTAAGGCAAGAAAAGTTAACAAATCTTTTTCTATTATATTTGCACTAATGATTTTCCTCATTATTTGGAAAGAATTTCGTTATATATTAGTGTTGCATAATTATGAAGTTTTGTGCTGTAATACCTTTCAATTACTTTAAAGTTTCCACTCTTGGCAAAGATAATATCATCAATATATATTAAGAGTTTAATCATTTGTGATATATTAATCACATTCTATGCTGCTTTTAAATACACCTAAACATTTCTATAACTTTATTCAGCCAAATGGTAATCTTGGAGATAATTTTTTTTTTTCATATAACAGAAATTGTGAACCTTAATGTTTTAATTTTTCTTATTGTTCATGCTGTCAATGCCTCTTTAAGCATCTTTGGCTTATATAATTGTAAGTACCTATTTTTTTTTTTCAAATGATAACTAAGTTAATGTTGTTCTTTAAATCACAAGAATGTCTATTTTTGAAGTTAAAAGTGTTGTATATATTATTGCGGTTGATATGATGAATTGTCTCATAATGTTACAAATTTTAATAAGGCTTCATTTAATATTAAAATCAGAATGTTTAGTGATTCTTCACTTGAAATTGTAATATCTAAATTAGGAGATGCTAGACTAAATACTTAGTTATCGATATTATAAATACTATAGCTGATGATGTGAAAATCTTAAACTTCCTCCCTTTAGATTTTTTTTTAAATTCAGCTCTTATCCATTTCAAGTGCCGAAAGTTTCTTTTGTTTTTAATACTGGATATGGAAATTATAGTTGCCACAATACATTACTATGCTGCTGCACTTATAATACTAAATAAAGAGTTCTATTTTTTATGAGATTATCTCAATCAAATGTTTCTATTAGTATGTTATGTGTATATTTAACTATTGTATCTAAAGAAAAAGGAAGAACACTTACTTTCATCAATTCCAATATATTGTCTTTGCTACTATTTATTTCAATAATTCTAATTGCTGTCAATAGTTATATAAAGTTCAAAGAGGCCAATTAATTTATAAAATTCAAATGCTATTCTTAATTGTAAGATGAATCAAATGCTACCGAAAATCATATGAAATTTAATGATGCTACTGAATTTATGAAACTCAAATACTGTTAGTTTAAGTCAAATAATTACATACTGCCATTTATCTCAATGCATTAAATGCCATTATTTATTTGGGAAGATCAAAACATTGTTATCTACTTTAATGAATCGTTTCCTGCTATTTCTTTAAGGAGGAATGCTATATTTTTCTTTCATTAGAATCTCATATAATTATAAGAACTAAATGCTGCCATTTATCTTAATAAGAATCAAGTGCTATCATAAGTCATATACTGCATATGTATTGGTCCTCTTATAATCACAATGCTGAATAAATATTGTTGTCCCTTATTTTGTAATCAAATGCTGTCAATATAAAATTTAAATGTTGCCATGGAAATTCATATTGTTGCCAATTATATTGTAAAGTACAAATACTGCCACGTATTTAGGAGATCATATACTATCTTTAAATTCAAATGATTATTGTTAACTTTAATAATGTTGTCTTTTGCAGGTTAAGTTATAAATTAATATCAAAAGAAATGCTGTGCTAAATGTTATTGACTTATGGCTTGATAAGTCAAATGATGATTATTTCTATAAAATTTCTAAATTAAATTCTGCATCCTTTATTTATTTCATAGATGCTTATAGGATGTATGAATCACAATTAGTAGAATGTTTTGTTTAAATTAAGGAATTATTAGAAATTGGAAATGAGTAATCCTGTAAAAAAGATTGAACTCTAAATTAGAACTGGAGATTGATTGTGAAAATTGAAAATTTGAACAAAAACAAAGGAGATTCTGCCGAAATTTTTAAGAATTTTAGGACTTAGAAAATTTATAAGAAATATAAATATTTTCGTATGTTTCTAAAAGTTTCATATAGAGAATTTTAAACATTCACTTCATTTGAAAGTATTAGTCATAAAATGATCAATTAGAAAAAAATCCAAATATTAATATCATAAAAACCTATAATTACAAATCATGAAGCATTAAATTAATAACTCAAACTACTTTTGGCAGATCAAACAAGTTAAAAATTGGTTGATTTTGAATCAAAATAAGTCAGGTACATAAATTTACTTATAAGTTTTATTTCATTATTCTTATTTGAGCCATTTTTTATTTGAGTATTATTTTACACTGCTTACCGCTTTATAATCTGCAAAAAGAATGATATCGAATAGTATGTAACAAAAAGATGAACAATAAATATATTATTGTGGTGTTTGTCTTTGAAGGGTGGAACGCAACACTGAGAATCTGTACAGATTGGGCCAGCTAGCAGCCCCTGGGAGTTATATGGAGGGATTTAGCCTCTTGTAGGAAGTAGGCAAATCTAGAGGAAAGACACACCAAGAATTATTATTTGAGTAAGCTACTGACGGGTGACAAGATAAGCTTCCTACAGGTTATGCCTATGGGTTTACCCATTTGGGCTCAGGAGTCTCCGGACTCGCCTTATTATTACAAATGCTTTTGATAAAATTTATTTCATATATGTTGATTTTCACAGCTATTTTGCAAGGCAGAAATTGCATTTAGAAATTGCTTATTTTACTTGCAGTTTTATTTTCAATCATTTTCATATGTGATTCATACCTATTATAGGATGCTAGATTTATTCTTATAAGAACAATTTGCGTACTCCTACCTGACTGGTAAACTGAATTTTTTTTTAGGTTTTGATAATTAAATAATTTAGAAGATCTGCCAAATTAAAAGAAGAAGAATTTAAAGAAGCAAGAACAATGTAGATATTTTATTTCTTATTTTGTAAAAATTCAAACTGTTGTAACTTTTCATATATGTTTTGGCTCTATGTATAAAAGGACTGTGAATTATTATTTTATTTTATTATGTCCTTTTTGAATCATAAAGATATAAATATTTTCATTTGAGATGAATTGTTCTTTAAAGACTCTCGAACTTCGATCCCCGGTCACCACATCATACACCTTTGAAAAGTTGCAGGTGCATTATATAGACCAAAAGGGCATCCCCCTGAAAGCAAATGTTCCATAGGGGCACATGAAGATTGTTTTTTCTTGGTCTTCCGGGGCTATCAAAACCTGATTGTACCCTGAGTAACCATCCAAAAATAGAAGTAAGGGTTTTCGGCCAGCCTATCTAACATCTGATCAATGAATGAGAGAGGATAGTGATCTTTCCTAGTTGCTATATTCTATACATACTCTCTACCCTATAACCTTCCTGATAGGAATTAATTCATTATTTTCATTCAAAGTCACGGTTAATCCACTTTTCTTAGGGACCACATGAATAGGACTTACTAGGGCTATCCAAAATTAGGAAAATGATCCCAGCATTCAAAAGCTTAATGATCTCCTTATGCACCACCTCATTTATATTTGGGTTTAATCTTCGTTGAGGTTCTTTGGAAGGTTTGGAGTTGTCTTTTAGCAAGATGAGGTGCATGCATAAGGTAGGACTAATACCCTTTAAATTGGCAATGCTCCATCCTAGTGCCCTCTTATGCTCTCTTAACAATGTACACAATTTAGTCTCTTGAGTTGGGCTTAATAGAGTAGAAATTATTTCCAGTTATTCATAAACATATTTTAAGTGTTTGGGCAAGGGTTTCAAGTCCAATTTATGGGGTTCATCTACAGACAACTGCATTCTCTTTCTTTCCTGAATCAACTCATCAATTTTATATCTTCCTCATCAATTTCAGCTCCTTCTTCTTTCTCTAAATCAGATTCCTCTATATCTCCAAAAATTAGCACCTCTTCCAACACATTTACTTCCCAACCCTCCTCATCTGTCCTAAATGGGTGCCTCATCAAATCCCTTATATTAAAACTCACCTCCTCCCCCTCACAATGAATACTCAATTCACCCTTATCAACATCTATCATGGTTTTTCCCGTAGCAAGGAATGGTCTCCCCAGAATTATAAGAATCTCCCGATTTTCTTCTTCCATTTTCAACACAATAAAATCGACAGGGAAGATAAATTTATCAACCTTTACTAGAACATTTTCTTAGATTCCCATGGGAGTTCTTACGAATCTATTTGCTAGTTGGAGGAGGACTAAGGTAGGTTTTAAAGAATCAATTCTGAGTTTTTTAAATATGTAAAATAGCATTAAATTTATTGAAGCACCTAAATCACATAAAGCCCTTTTAAGAGAATGATTTCCTATTGTGCAAGGAATAATAAAACTCCTTGGGTCCTTTCTTTTAAGGGGAATTTTTTACTGGAGAATGGCACTACATTCCTCAGTCAAGGCTACCATTTCCTTCTTATTTTATTTTCTTTTCTTTGATAGAATATCCTTCATGAACTTAGCATAACTGGGCATCTGTTCCAATGCTTCGGCGAAGGGAATATTTATATGAAGAGTTTTAAATGTTTCAAAGAATTTTTGAAACTGGTTGTCTAGCTTCCCCCTTGCCATTCTTTGAGGATAGGGGATGTAAGGAGTGTGACCAGAAGGTTTAGTCATCTGTGTGTTAGTTCTTTCATTCATTTTTTTCTCTTTGTCCTTATTGATTTCTTTTTCCTCAATTGATCTCTCTCCCAAAACTTTAGAAGTGTTTTCAGAATTTTTTAATACCAAAGGTTCTGTAATTTTTCTACTTCTCAAAAGTTATGGAATTTCTTGATTCATTCCCATAGTCCCCTATGGCTCCTACCAAGAAGGGTTGATTTAGTTGCATCATAATTTCGTTTACTTTTAACTCAATTCTTTGGACAACTTTTTCTTGATTCAAAAGTGTGATTTCATGTCGATTTAATGTTGCATCTATTCTGTACATAAAATTAGTTGTGTCAGTTCTAACCTCTTTTAGAGAATGCTCTAAGCTTCTTCCCTTTTTAGTTTGTTGGGCTCTATAGTTTTGAACAACATTCACTCCCTCAGTTTCTCCCTTATGATCAAAAAGCCTGTTTCATTCCCTCTAGCCTTTGGGATAACATGTCAATTTTGTTTCTTTATTCAGCAATCTAATTTGACTCGTTTACGTAATTCAACTCCACTTTATTTGAATTTAACCGCTTAGTCGGCCATTGGTATGCATTGTTAGCAATTTCCTCGAGGAGATCAAAATACTCCTCCAGGGTTTTCTTGCTTAATGATCCTTCTGCGACTGCATCAATGAGGGTCCTTGTGGGTGCATTTAATCCATTATAAGAAATCTACACCTGCATCCACAAAGGGAACCCATGATGCGAGCAATGCCTTAAGCAGTCCTTAAAGCGTTCTCAGCCATCATATAAATTCTCACCATGCAGTTGAGAGAAATTTGATATTTTATTCCTCAACCTGGCTGTCTTGGCAGGTGGGAAATACTTGGCTAGGAATTTCCTAGCTAAGTCATCCTAAGTCCTCATAGACTCACCGGGTAGAGAACTGAGCCAAACCTTTTCTCTATCTCTCCACGAGAATGGGAATAATCACAATCTCAATGCATCATTGTATACCCCGTTAAATCGAAAGTCATCATATACGTCCAAAAAGTTTGAAATATGCGCATTTGGGTCATCCGATGTTAGCCCACTAAATTGATTATTTTGAATCATATTTAATGTGGATGGTTTAATTTCAAAATTATTAGCCTGAATAGGAGGTCTAACAATTGCATTAGGGACTCCTTCTACTATAGGAAGTGCATATTCTCTAAGAAGTCTCCTCCTAGCATTTTCTATTGGTTCTACTAGTTTTACTTCAAAATCTTTCATTTGGGTGTTTTGTTGATTAAGCAATACTTGTTCTCTCCTAGCCCTAAGAATAGTCCTATCAATTTCAAGATCGTAAAAAAATTCAGCAAGATTTCTCCTACTCATGCAGTTAAAGATCAACTAGCTAGAGCAAGTTTAACAATATAAATTTCATGCACAAATGGCCAGCATTTAAAAAATATTTTCAACAATGATAATAAGCAATGAGCAATACTTTTAGCACTAGATCTTTTTAGAAAATTTTCTAATTTTTCTCAAAAGCAAGTAAATAAAGAAATTAATTATAGCTATATAAAAAATATGCACAAATTAAATAATTCTAAATCACTAGTTACTAAAAAATTGTACTTGATACAAAATAAAACATTTCCCCGGCAACCGCGCCAAGAACTTGACAGATGACGGAAATACACGTCTGCGTTTGCATGCAAGTGTATGTGGTCTGAAGTAATAAGTGGAAAGTTTAATTTTTAGGATTTATCGATTCTCAGGGAATGGGTGTTCTGATAACAAGTTGTATTTTCTTTCACTAATGTTTAGATGACAAATTTGATTGATTTTGTTGGTTCCTAATTAGCGATACAAAAGATCTGTAGTAAAGATACTAGTTTGATTAAGAGGAGAGAGTTGAGATTTAATTGTAATAGCTGTAAGGGTTGGTGAGATGACTTTATTGTTGAGTATATACCTTCGATTTATTTGCTTTATTAAATCAAGTGAACACCATTGGAATCGGAGTACCCTCCAATTTTATTAGGTTCAAGTTTAGTGCTTAAGGAAAACTCTTTTGGGTTCTTCCTTAGCACATAAACTCTCATAAGATCAAGTTTTATTAATTATAATTTTGTCTTCCTACGTCCAGGTTACCAAAAGATATATCATATTTTAGATGACCTCTTAAGCTATATTTCCATTTACCATGCATCATGCACTTCACTCGCAATTTAGCTAGATAGGAGGATGCATTGGGTCAATGGATTATGTCACATTATCCATTCAAGTTCTCAATATCCTCTCATTCCTTCTACTTTACTGAGCAGCAGAGCAAGGTAAATGGAGAACTTGGCTCTCAAGCATCAATCTCTTGGGAGAGCTATTAAGGAAGGGTGCAAGTGAGCTTTGAGAATTTTGTCACATAATTCTCCGCTCTACTTACACTACCTTCCTTGCTCTTACCTAATATATGAGCATTGGAACACAAGTTCTTTTAATTAATATAATTTAGAATTTTATTCATCCAAGCATTCCTTCAAACATTAAATAAAAATTATAAAAATGATTTTTTATTACATTCAAACAATGTCATCACACACAATTTATCCCTTACATATTCTTATAACTACATCTCAACCCTCTCCAATGGGTTTTTAGCTGTAACAACCCGACGTTACCAGGCTGATTAGGCATAAGCCTAATCAAATTAAGAGAAAATTTAATATCTTAATTTAAATTAAATAAAAAAATCAAATAAAAATATCTTCAATAAAATATATTGAGGGGATCCACCTGCAAAAATTTGAGCACAATTGGAATCCCGGATCGTCCTAAATAAATTTTGAAAGTTGAAA
This sequence comes from Gastrodia elata, assembly GCA_016760335.1. Classification (NCBI taxonomy): domain Eukaryota; kingdom Viridiplantae; phylum Streptophyta; class Magnoliopsida; order Asparagales; family Orchidaceae; genus Gastrodia; species Gastrodia elata. The sequence goes on along the minus strand of CM028678.1, from coordinate 30,819,683 downwards.
CTAATGGAGTTTATAATATATAAATTATAACTCATAATTTAAAAATTTTTGCATATTTAAGTTAGGCATTATAAGAGAACACTATGATTTAAGTTTCGTAATTTTTTGGGCTCTGGATTAGTTGTAACAAAATTTTGAAATTTTTCACTTAAAATTAAATATAAAATAAAATACTTGTCCAAATTCAAAAATGTATAGATGCTTGTGTTTGTCTCGTCGAGATGGTTGTTTTGATATAAAGTTCGTAATTTTTAGAGTTCAAATGACTATGAATCAGGGCTTGAGAATTTTCAGCCGTTGGATTGGTAATATAGGGCTGCGATGGAGCATAGCTTGCGTTATAAATATATAACATCATCTAACCTAAATCTTTTAAGATCTGATTTGTTTCCCCTCAGCCAAAAACCACCCTTCCCTCTCTCGACCGAGCGAAGCACCTCTCCTCTTCTATTCGACCGAGCGCCTCTCCTCCTCTCCATGGCCGAGCACCTCTTCTCCTCTCTATGGTCAAAATCAGCCCCTGATTACTTTCATCCACAGATCTCCTGCCAGCTGACCGCCTCTTCACTCCTCATCATGGCCGAACCTTGCATGGCCGAGCCTTACTTTCCCCTCTCCTTGGAAAACCAATCAGTACCTCATCAATCGATCATTTCGACATTTTGGAGGTACAATTTCATACTTAAGACTGTATTTGTTGTGAATAAATGTTTCATGTTCATAAATTATTCTGATGCTTGGATATAAACCTTAATGCCTTGGATCTAATTTTATTGTCTTTTGTAATTAACATCAAATGCATGCATGTGTTGATATCAAATAAATATCATAGTAATAGCTTCGATTGTATTATTATTATTGGCGATATTGAGTAAGATGTCTTACATGTGCTTTGTTCAATTCATAATCGATTTAAGTTAGGCTATGCATCACTCATGATATTGTTCATTCAAGCTTGAATTAACTTTAATTATGCGATTGATTTAATCTCAGTAAAGATGCAGAAATCCTTACATAATATTTGAGTATAATTTCCTTGATTTGCTCATATAATCAATATTTAATGCTTTATTTAGGTTGTTAACTGCTGTCCTTATTAATCCCTATGCATGTAGCCTTCCTTGTGTGGTTAATCAATTTTGTATTAGTGACTTGTGTGGATGTTATACTTACATGACTTCTAAAATAATTAACCAAATATCATTAAGTTGAAGCAACTCTTGTAGCATTTGCTGTGAGATCTAAAATTAGCATCTCAATCAAATATCTGTGAAGTAATATTGATTATTTTTAATAATGGCATAATGATGTTCTATTTTTTATCCTATGGGATTGTATCCTTATTCTTCCATCCATCTACTAGGGATTGATTGCGATCAAAGTATTGTATTCCATCTTGTAACTTCTTTTCTTTTAGCATGTTGTAGTTTAGCATTCTATCTTTAGTATTTAAAAAATAAATTGGCTAGAATCCATGTTCATGAAGGAATAAGCAAAGTTATTAAAGAAATTATCATTTAATAATACTTTGCCTAATTGCTACAAGTGTTGTGAATGCTGCCTCCTCCTAATCAAATCATTAAATTGCAAGCTAATATGGCATGTGCGAGGTACGTAAGTACGTAGAACTTGTATTGAGTTCAAATAATTAAAACTGTTTATTTAGTCTTATGTTAAGTGCGTACATCACTTGCATAGTTCTTATTACTGTTTTTGTGCGTTTTACTTTCTCAAGTTCTATGTTAATTTTCATGTATTTTTGCGAGTTGTTTTAAGGGATTCATATGTTTTAATTCTATTATGATTGCTTGATTTTATTAACTGTCAATTATCCTTTATTAAACTTAAGAGATCTTAAGATCTTGATCAAGTGATTTACATTTAATCTAGATCTTAGATTGCTATCAATAATAAATCAATAATTCATTTGATTTGCCATTAGCTTGTATATAACTCTTGGTCTTAAATTGATAAGGTTAGAGGTTAACACCTAATATGTCTAATTTAGACCTAAACTCTTAATCACTTAATAAATCAACTTGATTTTAAGATAATTTGATTAACATGATTTCAATGATCTATTTGATTTGATATTGACTTTAATTCACTGAATTACAAGTGCTAAGAAATTTAAGAACCGGTATGATTAAGTATCTGAACTTGAAACTTAAGATCTCTGATTTCCTCTTAATAAGATTATTAGTATGAAATTAACTATAAAATCAGAGATTCTCAATCATATCTCATATTGTAGTCTAGAACTCAATCAGATAAGGCTATCCATCTGATCTAGTTAACTAAACTTAATGAATAATCCTATATGATTATATTGAGTGTTAGATATGTGAGATATTGATGATCTTGTATTAGGTTTATTTGGTATTTACTAATAGCCTTAGTAAATGATGATATATTGATGTAGGAAGGACTTTTGCAATTTGTTGAGGTAGAACCTTAGATGTTCCTTTTTATCTTAGAAGTTAATCTTACTACCTTGTGGTAGAACTCACCTAAGCTACTTAGAGTGAACCCTTTTCCTTGTGGTAGAATCTATTTTGAGTGATCTTTGATCACATCTTTGGAGCCTTCTGTAGGATTCACCAACTTAGCATAAGGATGGATAGTCTTGGTAAATCCTTATAAATAAATAGAATTGCTGAACCCTGATTATTGGATGGTATAGTAGGGTATACCATAGTATTGGATTTCTTCAGTGGTATTCAGAATTAGCTGATTCACTCTAATGTGGACTTATGAGCAGGTGCTATTCCTAGGGATTAGATGAATACAGTCCCGCTAGAGTAAATCTCCCATGACTCTGAGTGTATTAAACAAGTATGCATTTCTTAGTTTGATTGAAATAAAAATCGCCAACGGGCGATGCCTCCTAGCGAAGACCGCTTCAATATGTGTGGCTCAAACAAACTAAGTAATTAGAGTCACCTTCTTTAAGATGCTAAGTGTGTTTGTGATTCAGGTATTTTAATAGTTTAGCTTGATATACAAATCGCCATCGGGTGATACCTCCTATCGAAGATTGCTTTGTTAGGGTGGCTTAATCAAATTAAGAGTTAAGAACTACCCTTCTTGGAAACACACTGTATATGTGTATGTCACCTCCCCATCTGATGATTTATAACTGAAATATCAACTTTAACCAATTGTTGCATTAGAATCTAAGAGTCAGAATCCTTTTAGCAGGATTCTACACAATGGAGACTTTGAATTCATTAATAGTGTTTTAAAGTATTTATGGATTTTTGGATTTAACTCATGTAGGATAAAAACATGAGCATGAGCATGAGCATAAGCATGATGTTGAATTTCAGTAATAACGTTTGAGTATCAATGATGATTATAGGTTACGGAATGTTGCATATATTGATTGGGGAATTTTAGGATGCATCGGCATCACAGTAAACTGTATTCCCAAATGGATGTATGTATACATTGGACCGTACGACTCATAGCCATTCAGTGATAGTCCTGTTACATATCTGTGGCATACCGTGTTGTGGCATATTTAGATGCATGATCTCGGTGACATTTAGTACAGCATTGGACATTTTTACATTAGTTTTAAAATATTTGATATTTTCACTAACTTTCAGTATTTAGATTTCAGTTCAGTTTTACTTTGTTCAATATTTATAATTCCAGTTATATAGTGCCTTTACGGCTTTTCTGCACTCTTAATTTATTTTGCTTCAATTTTATACAGTTTTATATTTTCATTTAATTTACAGTATTTCTGCAGCTTAATTTCTGTCTTACTATTATGTTAAATAACATCTTTTAAATACAAGTATAAGCTATGTTATAGCTTTATTATACTTAGACTTTATAAGTCTAATATTAATTTTCCTTTGTTGGCTTGGCCCTATCATATATATACATATGGTAGCATCAGGTATTAGCTCAGACCTTGTGCTTGGGGGTGTGCTGGTGATAGAAGGTCAGGTGAGATTGATATTCTGCAAAGAAGGAGAGCTTGCTCAGTTATTAAAATTTATGTTGTTCATATTTAATTAAATATAATAAATGAGTTTCTTTCTTATTATTTTGCATTTTTTATATTGTATATGAATGGATAGATATGGATAATGCTTGAATGCCTTTTTCCTTATTTTCTGCACTGCTTTACTTATGTTTCTACCTAAGACTTTGCTCACCTTCAGATTAATGCCATATATATATTGCTTATTATTTGTGGTATTAGTGACAGCCACCACTTGATCATAGTTGAGTTAGTGTTACTCGACGACGGTCAAGAGGCGGCCATTACATTAGCCTTCCATTACTAAGTAAGAAAGAGCATACATACAAAGAAAAGTGAACATCTCCATCAGTTCACAGCAAGAAATAAATTAAGGGAGTTTATGAGAAATACAAGGAATCACCCAGAGGATTTCTGAGGTTCTCTTGACTCTTCCTACGCTGTCCTCTTGAAGCTTCACCCTTCGTTCTTTTTTGTCTTTCCGTTCTTCCTGTTCTTAGTCCTCTTTTCCCCTTGGAGAGTTCTCCCTCTTTCTCCTCCTGTAGCCTTTCTTTTTTGTCTTTGAATAACAAAAGTTGGAACCCTTTCAAAGTTTGAGATTGGCCCTTAAATAGGGGTGCACTCAGCCTCAAAGCTTTAAATGTGTGACTCTTCATCTTCCTTAATTTTAATCTAATCCATTTTAATGTTCTTATTTATTTAAACATGTTGGGATTTAGCAGAGATTTAAGTCATTTATTTTCAAGAATACATTGTTCAATTAGTTCATCTATAGTTTTATAAAATGAAAATTTACCCGTTATGGTGCACTGCAATGGATAAAGTTTCGTAATACTATTCAATTTCTCGTTTATAAGGTTTTAATATTTCCACGAGAAATGATGCTCTGGCGCACTGCAGCGTACAAACATTTGTACTACTATTCAATTACTCATCTTATGATTTTAATTTATCTTTTGCGATATAATGCTGTGGCGCACTGCAGCGGTCTTTCTCTAGGTCTGCAATTTTGCGTCCAGGTGAAGAATCTTTAATGGAGCCGCCATAGCGCGCTGTGGCAATTTTATCCCAGAAAATGGTATTTCAGCCATGCAGTCTAGTTTCTTCTTTTTTTTCTGAAAAAGCATTATTTTCTACTCAAAGTATATGGATATATATGATGGTATGAATGTTTAAGCACTATATTTTTGCTATAAATTTTGAATATATCAGTGTCCCATCACGCCGCGGCGCGCCCTAGCGGTAAGAGAGTAGACGACAGTAACATGTAGTGTTTCAAGAGACCTAGAGCAATAGCGCTGTCACGCGCCACTGCGTTTCAAGGCGACATTTGTGGAATTTAAGCAGAGGAAACAAAATTTTATTGATCCGCCGCAGCGGGTTGAATGTCGAAACTAATTCACTACAGCGCACCACGGCAGAATGAATATCAAGAGGAAAATTTAATTGATCCACCACAGCGCGCTGCAGCGGGTTGAATGCCAAAGCTCAATCGCTACAGTGCACCACGGTGAAGTGAATATCAAAAGGAAATTAATTGATCTGCCACCGCATGCCACAGCACGCCACGGTGGGGGAAATGCCAAAACTCAATCGCTATAGCGCGCCGTAGCGTGCTTCAGTGCCCGCAGTATTTTCTGCCAGAAAAGTGCATTAATGACAGCTTGGGGAAGGTTGAAAATTAAAACCAGTTGGTTTCCCTAGCTGTTTAGAAACTCCAAATTAATTAATTCTTGTTATTTCTCAAGGGAATAATGGAATAATCTTAATGGCAAGCAATTAAAACTTGGAATTGGAAAAGGTGAACAGATTTAATGAAAAAGGGCTGAAGGCTTTCCTATATAATTTGCATTACAGAACTAAGAAAGGGTTCCCAAATTTGACTCTCTCAGATCTATACTGAAGGACAACTGTAAGAAAAATAAGATGAACTCCCCAAGGAAGGAAGTAGAGTGTCGTTGCTTGAGAAAGAAGAAGGACATTGCCAAGGAGCTTGAAGGGAAGAAGAGAAAGGAGAAAAGAAAATCCAGAGAACCCTAAACAAAGGGTTGTTCCTAGTACTCTCCTCAACTTTATTCTTTAATTTTTTTAAGTCAAACCATGAAAGGGTTCATGCCTTTGTATGTTTCTCTTTTTATTTCTTTTGTAATGGAATGTGAATGTAAGGGCAAATGGTGCTATATGTACTTTCTTGCAATGAAATAAAAATTTGTTTAAATATTTATTTAGATCATTCTTGTAATTGCATGCTGTGAATGAATGAAAATATGTGTGAATAAAATGCTTATAACTAAAATAATGTTAAGTAAACCAATGCTTCAAGCCTAGAGGGAATGCACATAAAGGTCCTCACCACAAACAATGTTTGCCGAGCAAAGATTCTCGGTCTAAAATACCTCAGGATTGAAGCCATTAGTTTATTTAGCAACTTAGCTACCTTGCGCTCCATGGCTCACCAATTGGCATAAGGCTAGGTATGTGTGCGTTAGTGTTTAGAACTATGTGACAAGTTCTTGAGCCTAACTGCACCATACCTTGAGCTCAATCAAGAGGTTGACACATGTGAGCCAAGAGCCACTAATGGAGCTCCGTTGCTCAGCAGATGTGAAAGGGGGAAGAGGATTCATAGAGTGCTCATGGATGATGTAACATAGTCCATGAAGCCTTATAAATCCACTTTCTTATCTAAACTGCGTGTGATGCTAGTTAATGGAATTCAATGCATTTTGTGATCACCTAATTAGAAGATTATTTTGATAACCTAGACATAGGAATTCTAAATACTTTAAATGCAACCTCATAAGAGTCTAAATGCTGAGATAGAACCCTAGTGTGTTCATCTCGTGCACTAGATTTGAATTTGTTGGAATAAGAGGACCAGTCTAAGGAACACAATGTTCACTTGATTATTTGGCATGACAATAAGAACATTATGAATTGCATAAATTAAATACAACACCAGTCCCTAACTACTCACATAATGAAACCCAACTCTTCTTTCTTAATCAAATAGTATCTTAAGTAAAGCTCTTGCATTGTTGAATTAGGAACCAACAAATTAAAAACATAATTTCTAAACAATATTAAAAGTAAATATAATTTATTATCAAAACCTTCCATTCCCTAAGGATGATAATATCCGGAGCTTACCTTCCATTATTACTTCGAACCACGTAACACTTACCCGTGAATGCAGACAAATATTTGAGGTCTGTCAATTTTTTGGCGCCGTTGCCAGAGAGCAGTTTTTGTTTTGTATTAAGTAAAATCTACGAGTAAATATTGATTTAGAATTTTCTTATTTTACATATTCTTTTTACTTTACTGTAATTATATCTTTGTTAAATGTAGTGCTAATTGTAGCAAGTTTTTAATTTAGTTTCTTTGATTGTAACTATTGTGCTATGATTAAATTAATGTAATTATTTGATCTTGGTTGAATTTTTGGAATTTGTATGAGTGGGAGAAATTGTCCTAATTTATTGTTTGACCCAAAAATTGAACGGACATACTGTAGCGCCCCACCCTGTCGCCGCACGCAATATGGATAATCAATTCAGCGACGGAGCGGTGCGCCACTCGGGAAGACATAACCCGTTTCTCCCCGAATAGGCTAAAACTACTAAGCCACATTGAAGGCTGCTAACTTAACCCAAAAGGTGTGTCAAGAGCTAATACTTAAGATAAGAATAAGGTACTTATCCTAAGTATTAAATTAGTACATACATTGGATTATAAATGTAAGGAATCCAATATATATCCACAAACATTCAGAAATACATTCATCACAGAAGCTGAAGTAAGCATTCATCTCAGAAAAGAAAAGTAAAATATATCCAGAATTTATTATAGACTAGTTACTAACATAATACTGAAATAAATCTACTGAAGAACTAAAATAAAAGCAAAAGTAACAAGGCTAAAAGAGGGTCCACTAAGGCTCCACGTATTCTTCCCGGATCTCCTGAGAGTCCTCCTGGCCAGGCTCAACAAGCTGCTCATGGTCTAGCAAATTGCTAGATGCCAAAAGTACCAGGTGTTAGATAAGAAGTCTAACACATCGAAACTAATCTAAATAATTTTAAATATTTACAATTAACAGTACAGTAAAATTGTGAAATTAACTGAATAGCTAAAATTGTATATGTAACAACCCTAATGATGGAACCCGTCAATTAGTGACCTAATTGACTTTAATCTTCTTCCATTACTCTTATATAATGTTAAGAGTCTCCATCTCAAATTTTGTGCGAATTGGAGATAGTTTGACAATTTCCAATATTTCCAAATTTTCTGATAATTCTAAAAATGTCTATTTTATTTAGGCCTCAGAATCAAAAATAAAGTCCGTCATTGGACTCACCACATCCAAATTAGCTATGAGTGGTATTTTGGAAGTGTTTGGGAGTCATCAAAGTTTTCATCAATATTTTAATAATATTTTAATATTCTGAAAATTAGGTAAATTAAATTTATCTCCGATCAAAAATTCGATTGCATTTTTGAGTTCCTCACCCCCCAATTAGGTAAGGGTGAAAAATTGGAATTTTTCGGAGCACATTTGAATATTTAAAATAGAGAAATAAATTAAAAAAAATTAATTAATTAATTAAATAATCAAATGAATTTAAATTAATTTAAATGTTATTAAAAAAAATAAACCAAACGGCTATTTACAAAACAACAAAGATCCACTGTTTTTCGCAAAACACCGGACGTCGTTTCCTTTAATCCAAACCGCCGATTCAACTTTGATTAAGATCAAACGGTGGGATTTTAATCTTCACGATCTAACCGTTGGATCGTTTACCTGATCCAACGGCTACCGCAAATTACTGTATGTCTTCCTCATCCTGTGACAAGCCTTGATAACCACACGGGTCATGGGCGCAAGCAGAAGCTGTCCATCCCTCCAACTGGTTTCCCTCATCTCCTTATCAGCGTTCTCTTCCATATTTTTGATTTACCTCACCTCACCTAAAGCTATTTGCGGGAGCTAAAAGCTGTAGGAGGCGATTGGAAACTTTGCAAAAAATGAATCCCTGCCCTAACTAAAAAAAAAAAACAAAATTGCAGCTTCGAAGTTTCTTCTTTCCTTGATTAATCTACATGTTTCAGATTATAAAATCCCCTGTTTATGGTGTTAGTCTGATTTTAATAGCAAAATAGAATTTAGAAACTGCTAATTCTCTTTATTATTCTATATGTTCGAATCACCTATAAACCTATTAGAAGGCTTCTTAAACATTGGTATATGATACGATCGTAATTGCTTTAAAAATTAATCAAACTAACTTCGAGCCTGATCGAGCTCAGGAAATGGCTGAAAAAGTCCTAATCTAGGACCGACAAGGATGAGATGCATGTACGCTACCTACTGTTATTTTTATTATAGTTATAGCTCTCTCTTTTTTTGACGAGAGCATTTCCTTGCATGAATGTAAGGAAAATTAGTCCACCTTGCCAAATAGGGACTACTAGGCTCTGTGATGCGATTACAACTTTTTTTTCTTTTTATCCTTTGTCTGCTCCCATTGTGAATTGTTTTCTTCTCATCTTGAAAGTGTTAAAGGGAAATGCTGGAAGCAAAAAATGTGGTGACGATAGAGAGGTAAGGGTGGTGGAAAGGGCAAGCTGTATGGGGCCAAGCAGCATGTGAGCAGGCCAGCCTTATACTGAACAATTAAGAGATTTATGTAGATTCCTTCTTAGCTTCTTTCTTTATCAGCCAGTCGGGTTGTGTGAGCCTCTCCCTAGCTTTTAATAGAAAGAAACTTATCTTCTTATTCTTATATTTGAAATTAGAGATTGCATCTCAGTGATTGCTTATGCTATCTTGGTTTTCTTGAAAAAGTTTGGTAGGCCTTAAAGCTTTTGCATTTTTGTATCTTAATATTAGTGTTGGACTAGCACATTGATATTGCTCGATATTGCTCAGAGTTATACGGAAGAATTAGGATGGCCTTATAAAAATATACCTTAATTAGAATGAATGATTAATTCTGAACTCACCTATGAAAATTTAGTGCTTTTTGGGTTTTAAATTTGATATGAATACCCACCAATGCCTCAAACGAAACTAAAGTGACATATTTATATGAAATTAATTATTTCAATCACTCAATCTGCTCTTCAATACAAATTTAAGTTATTCTATCAAATTCGGTCAATCACTGTCAAGTTCGAACTACTCTTACTGTATCTCTTTCACACGAACCAAAAGGCTGAAATTAGGATCCCCGATTTAATGACTTTGCAATGACTTGATTTATGCCTTTCGTATGCCAAATGAAGACCTATACCTGGATGTTGCATTTTGTGTGTTATTTGCTTTCTGAAATGCTTGGACACTTGATTCAGATGATGTCCTAGAATCACTATTCGAAGCCTAATGGGGAAGACGACGGTTCAAGGATTGTCCTTGATAAAACCGACCGGTTTGATTGGAATCGAACCGCGCCGTAATTTTCCTTCTCTTCCGGGCCATGTGGAATTTTGATTTCAATGTGTCGTCGTCAAAGTCTCTTTTTATTTAATTGATGACACAGTTAAATAAATAACCGATGGAAGTAATTATGTATACATACATGAAATTAAGGAATATTAATATAAAAGTTTATTTTACTCATAACTTGCAAAATAGTTGTCATATATATATATGTAATATTATATACCTTTTTGATCGTGAGATCGGATAGATTAACAATATACCAATTAAATTATGTTTTGATGATTTGAAAATGTTTAGTAGTTTTCTTTAATTGATCTTTATGAATTGTAGAGTTGCTATATAAATAAATTGAATTGTATGAATTTTACACGATCCTCTAAATTAGATTATTTCCAATCATTGTTAATAGATTTCATGTTCATATAATTTCAATGTTATGAATTTTTGTAATAATATTTGCATGATAAATTTCTAAATTCTATTCTTTCATTATTAGAATACTTCATATGAAATTTAGAATCTTAATTTGAATGAATTTTCATCAAGATTTTAGTTTATATATATGTCCCATAACAATAGATTTCAATTAACATGTATTCTTATCATGACGTGATTTCATTAAATCTAATATTCTATGATTTGAATTAGACTTGTGTTAATTCTTTTACGTTTATTTCTTCATTTAGTTCTTTAGTAAGATGAGAAAATGTACTCTAATAGTATGTTTGACTTCATATAAAGATTTTATAAGAGTAGTGTTCCAATTTTTAGATTTAAATCTTTAATTTATACTTCTCTTCTAGTCCCCAAAACTTTATTTATTAATCAAATTGATTTGATTCAATTAGTATTAGTATAGGTTGAACTCCAATGTCTTGAAAATGATATTTTCCAAACTTCTTTTTCCTCAACTATTACTTTAAATTGACTTGCAGATCATTATCTACAAGATAATTTGGAGCTCAATTAGCTCTAATTATTAAATAGATCATTAAATAATAGATAACAAAGGGATATCATAAAGTTTACAATTATTAAAATTTCTTGAATGCTTGCTTAGTTTTGAACCTTTTTCCTTGAACATTCATACAAGATTAATGTGCATAATTAAAATGTTCATAAAACCTTATGGGGAATGCCTTATGGCAAAATTGAATAAGAAAGATAGTGTTTATAATAGGGCTTCACATTTTAGAGAGGGTAAATGTGAATATTTGAACCCCCCCACTATATCTAATTAAGAAGATGTGCTTAACTCATCATCCCATTCTATTGAATATTCCTGCAGAATAAGATAGCTTCTAAATATAACTTCAATTAATTATATATGAGTTCTTTAACAATTTTATTGATTGAAAGATCTCTTCATAACTATTTAGTTATGCTTACCTTTCATAGTCCTAAGCTATATTTATCTTAAACCAAAAGTCTAAGATACTTCTTTACTTTCTTTTCTTTACACTCTCTATTTTCAGTATCATGTTTAGCTTACTTACAGTTCAATTTAAATATAGTGTACATTGCTTAGTTTCATTTAATGCTTCACTGTATTTTATTTCTTAGTTAGCACAATTTTTCATTGAACATGTATCACTTTTATTCATTTACTTTAAATGCACATAGTAGTTTCTAGCCTTTTAGGATATTTTTCTCTTATTGTTTTTGGATGCAAGCTAGGACTTATATACAAGTGAGTATTTTTACTCTATTTATTTCATACTGTCTTCTTTACAGTTATGTTTACTTCTTTTTTCCTATACTTGATAGCTTTTATACCTCCAATGCTTAGTTTACATTCTAAATTAATGCTTATAATATCCTATTAACTTAAAATATATCCAATTTTAAAATGTGCTTAGATTATTTAGTCAAACTACATTTTTTTTTATTGGCTTTGCCCTATCATATTTAAATACTAAAATATGATAAGATCAAGAGCTTTTTAATTTAGGTAATGCAGATCCTAGTACTTGAAGAGCTCCTAAAATGAAAGGCTTCTACATATTATTTAAATTTTCTTGCAGTTTTAGTTTAATGAAGAGAATTGTTGTATTATCTCTTTCCTTTTCATTTAAATAGATTTATAATAATTAAGCTATAAACTGTTTGAGTTTGCTTGAGTTATTTTTACCTACTCTTGTCTATCTATGTTGTAATTACCTATTTTGCAATTGCTTGGGATGAATGAGTGGATTATATCAATTGCTTGTATTATATATACTATCAATGTTAACATGTATCTTCTATTTCTATTCCTTGTAATTTTATTTTAACTTAACAACTACTCATAAAGAGATTTGGCCACTTAGCATATATATTTGTTTAGTTTTCTTCTAATTGAGTATTGGGTGCTATGGTAATATCCCAATATTTGGATTAATCTCCCATCCAATTATTGGGGCCATTATAGTTGGTACTAGAGCCAAGGTTGAGATTATTAAGTTAAAAAGAGATATCCACTCATCCCAGGGTAGCAACACAGAAAGGTAAGAATACTTAAAGAATGTCACCTTTGGAAAGTGAACAAACATTAAATTTAATAAGTGATTTAAATCTTAATTGAATTTAATTAACTAATTTTAAGATAAAATAATTTAAAGTCTGAACTAGATTACATTTCTAATTCCCTTAATAGTCAATTATGACTAATAGCTTCTATTTCCTTACTAATTCTGATTACTCTTTCTAAGTACTACAAACTTTTAAGAAACTTCTTGGGGAATTTCCCTTATATTTGAATCTAAATTAACTGACTCTTAGATGGAGAATCCAGAGTCAGAGTTAAGATAGTACACTAGAGAGTTCTTTCAGTATTGGGATGATGACCACAGCTTCGGCTCGATGTATGGATGTCTCTACTTGGAAGTATCTAATGCTAGGGGTGAAGTGCTTAATAAAATATTAAAGTGCTGCGTGTTCAGGGGAGACTACATCCCTCAGTTATCTAGGGATTGGCTTTTAAGGGTCTCCAATACCTTCATTGCCATAGGGTGCCCTGATCACATACGCCTCCAAATGTTAGATGAATTCTTCGACAACTATGCCCAAGATTGGTGGGCTCATGCCCATAGCATTCTCGTTCAAGCTAGTAGACGCCTTCATTGTGCGCCCCTATATACTGATTTTGAATTCATGTTTTATAATAAATTTACTTTTCAAGCAACTTTCTTAGTGATTTGTACATTGTAGTTGCTCTTTCTCTTCTATCTTATGTACTTTTCTTAATGTATTTCAAACTTATGCATATTAATGAAAAGTTTTCCTTTCTATTTGTTCTAAATTTTCATCTTTCTTTATTTAAAAAAATGAATCCAGATCATGAAGATCCTTCTTCTTCTATTATAAAGGATGCAGAACCTGTTGCTACATCTCTTAATGAAGAGATGTAGCAGATGTTTGGGATGTTTAACACTATGATTGAAGCTCAAAATATTGTGGCAGAGAGGATAGCTTCTACAAGCAACCCCTCTCACCCATCTCCAGCTTCTCCTTTCTCAGCTCCAATGATACCCCAAACTTCCCAACTACCACTTCCTCATTTTCTTACTGTGCTAAAAACTTCTGCTGCAACTCGTAAGCCAGTTGTAATCCCTCATCCACACATTTCAGGTCCTGTAGTAAATCCTTTTCTTTTGGCCTTCCTAAGACTGAACCCTCCTATCTTTAATGGCTCTGCCTCTCCCGTGGAGGTGTCCAATTGGTTCAAGTCAATAAAGAAACTTCTATCTAGTATCAGAAGTCCAGAAAGCAAATGCATTCGCTTAGCCTCTCACTTATTTAAGGAAGAGGTAGAATTTTGGTGGGACAACAAGCTAAAGGCCTGCTTTCCAGATATTAGTATGGAAAACATAATGTGGGAGGAATTCAAATAAGTCTTCCATGCTGAATTTATTCCCCCATCTGCTCAAATAATAATATAAGACAATTTCATGCAATTAAAACAAGGAAATTGTTCAGTGCATGAGAATGCAATGGAGTTTAAGAAATACTCCAGCTTTGCACTGGATCTAATCTTCACTGAGGTGGCTAGATGTAGCAGATTTCTAAAAGGTCATAACAACCCTATTAAAATTCACTTGATGTCCATACATCATGATGATTTTCTGAAACTGCTTGAGGGAGCAAAAATGATTGAGCATCACCAAGCTCAATTTGAGTCATATAAGCGACCTCATCCTCCACCTTCAAGGTAAGAGTCCTATAAGAGGAATCGTTCATAAGGTCCAAAGGTCTTTCATATGACTCCAGGTAAAGACCAGCAAGGAGGGCAGCAAATCAAATGTAATAGGCCGCACCCATATGACAAATGCTACCATAAAGGGAGCAAGTGTTACATTTGTGGTAGGACCAATCACAAATACCAAGATTATCATGCTAACTGGACAGTTGACAGAATGAAGATCAACTATCAACAAACAGTCTAGAATCCTTATAAATAAGGAAAATAAATAGGTAATTATTCAGCCCCTCATCTGCAATTTCCCCAAATTTTTATTACTTCCAGTCAGCCACCTCTCCATAGCTAGCACCCCCATGCTCAACCATGATTAGCCCTCCCCTAGGCTCATGATGGCTCCCTATAGACCCTAGCCCTCCTCCCATCCTCCTCTTCTCCTTTAAAGGAGAAGCATAGCCCTTCCCTCTCCCCTTGCTGTCCATCTAGAGCCCCTCACCCTCCCCTCCATTGCTAAGTTGTGTCGAAGAAGAAGGAGTTCCAAGTTCTTGGAGAAAATAGAGTACCGACTTCCTCCTTCTTTTGCAAGGCTAAATTTATCACTTTACCCCTCTCTTTTGTCTTCTTCATATAGCTACAATGCTTAAATACATCTCTAGATATCCATGTTTTAAGTAAGCAAGCCATTACAACTCTCCAAGAGATTAAATTTAATGC
This sequence comes from Gastrodia elata, assembly GCA_016760335.1. Lineage (NCBI taxonomy): Eukaryota > Viridiplantae > Streptophyta > Magnoliopsida > Asparagales > Orchidaceae > Gastrodia > Gastrodia elata. The sequence continues at coordinate 30,804,344 of CM028678.1, read as the reverse complement.
TCTATTTTTCTTTTATTCTGTAATCCCTGTCCTTTATCCACATTTTTTATATAGTTAGGATGCTCCATTTGTTCCTATTTTGGTGTCGATGAAAAGGTGTCGGAAAGACCTTTCCATCAATATATGGCACCGCTCATGGAATGCTCTAGGTTGAGAGTATTTGAGCTCGAAAGTAGGCCTTCCAGGTTTCATCCTGGTGAAATCGCCGTCTAGCGCTGCAGCACGCTGCAACGCCCGATTTTGCAAAATAGGCCGCTGTAGCGCACCACAGCGCGCTGCAGCGGGCTGCAGCGGCATTTCATAAAAATTAAATAAATTTGTAAATTAATTAATTAAACAGTAAAATTCGCAAAATGGACCGCTACAGGGCGCCATAGCGCGCTGCAGCGGAAATATTTTTTTTTGAAAACTTTAGGAAATTTCAAAATGAATTAATTGAACAGTAATTTTGCAAATTGAACTGCTGCTGCGCGCCATAGCGCGCCGCAGCAGGTCGCAGCGTACCATAGCGCAAAAAGAGCTACAGCGCACTCCAGCGCGCTGCAGCATCTGAACTTGCAAAATTTCCCAGAATTTTTTGAAAAATTGCCCAGTTTTGGCTGAAATGGCCAAAACTTCACTTTTTTGGTATTTTAAGGTCCCTAGGACCCTAGTGGGACTGAATTATATCAAATGTAAACTTATTTTAATTAAAATTGAATATTGCATAAATTTCTATATGGAAATTAAGCTTAAAAACCTTATCATTTTTAATAAGTGCTCAAAATCTACCTTGTACCTTAAATGTATTATACAAATTGCTAGATAACTTAGAATCTTAGTGCCAATAATAACCCAAAATAATATTTAAGTTTTGAACCCTAGAAAAATTAGAAGAAATGACCAAAATACCCCTAACCTTAATTAGGTCATAACTTGACCATTTGAAGTTCAAATTGAGTCTACTACTAGTTAAAGTACTTAGTGTGCTATATGGAAGCTATAGCCACTAAGTTTGCTGAATTTGGACACCAAATGGAAGAGTTAGCTTTTTGACCCCTCTTAACTTAGAAAATTACCAAATTACCCTTAGAAATTCAAATGGCTATAAATAATTTATTAGACCTCAAAATTTAGTGTTCTTGGACTCTATGGAATCCTTAAATAGTAACCAATAGTAAACTGCATGAAAATTTTGGTTTCCTTAAGTGTAAATTACAAGGTCAAAAATCTTAATTGGGACCTGTATGACTTATTTCTTGTCAAAATTGAGCAAACTTACTATCTATCTTCAAGTTAGATAGTAAGAAATCATTTAGTAGCAAGAAACTTCAATTTGGACCCTTAATCAAAAGTTGATATTTTGGACCCTTAATTAGGGGTAAAATGGTCATTTTATCCAAAATTTAGATTATGCATTATTAACCTCTAAATTATGTTCTAAATTACTAAGATCAGTATTAGAACTATATTAGAGTTGTCTAAGTAAGAAAAATCAACTATTAGGTCAACTCATCAAAATTCCCCAAAAATTTTTTAAGTCTTTTCTTAAGATCTTTTCACCTCACATTAGGTACATTCTTGAGACTAGGACTAGCTCATATGTTAGATTTTATTTATAGGATAAGTGGGTTATCCAATGAATGAATCCTTGTTTTTATTAGTTTCTAAACTTTTATAACTTATTTGAATTATTTTGTCTTTCAACATTAGATTTAGGATAGGAGATTCATTCTTTTAAGATTGATTTGCTTAATAGGATCAACCTTAATCAATATATCACTTTTAGATTGAAACCTAGATCTTATGTCTTATCCCTTTGGATTATGTGATTAAGCCCAATCTCATGGTGTTTAATTCATAATCTATAGTTTAATAGATCTTAATCAGATCTTAGATAGAACATTTAAATTCATCAAATTAGGATGTTATGATTTATTGATTCAACTTGTAGTCATATTTGATTGAATTAGATTAGAACCTGATCAGTTTTAATTCTTTTAATATATAAGGCCATGCTTTTAAGCTACACTCGACAGTAGGAATTGGAGATCCTGAACTTGTGTAACTTAGAATAGTTAGAATGGTTAAATTAGATAACAACAGTGTCACCATGTATAGAAGAGTCCCTTACTTGAATTATTTGTGCTACTCATTCCTTATATTTTGTGCTTAAATATCTTGGACATATCATATAAGAAAACTTTGTACATGAAATAAAAATTTAGAATAATTAGGATAATAGTTGCCTTTGGGTTTAGTATATTAGTAAATTTGAGTGCACATTTACCTTAATGGACAGGGGTAAGGAGTAATAAGGATGCTTAACAATACTCATTGAGGAGTGTGTGTTAAGCTTGGAACCCATATAGTCTTACAGACATGCTTGACTCCTCAGCTATTTCTGGACGTGTCCACAGAAACAAAGTAAAATAACTAAAATATTCTGCATTTGCATTTATTGCCTCCTCAGTTCTACTGCTGGATTCTGTCTGCCCTAGCCCAGAAAGGCTATGGGGGTTTCTGTCTACCCAAGCCCAAAAAGGCTCTAGGGATTTCACTGGCCCAATGGCCAACTTTCTAATATGGTAGTCTTTACATACCTATTTCAGTTTTAGCTTATTGTGTATTGTATTTTGATGCATATTTCAGTCAGCTATATTTCTTAACTTACCTGCTCACTTGTACATATTTATAGGATGCTAGACTTTGCTGCTTACTATATGTACCATGTTTAGATTTTTGTCATTTAATTTGCATATATCATATGATTATTAGTATGTTTAGGGTTATACTTTACTTTCAGTACTTTTACTTACTGTACTATACATGTATATGCCCACTCCTTACTTAGTTATTGAGGTGTGCTTTTGCCTCATTTATTGTTTAGTTATAAATATTATATTTATAACTATCACTATTTCTTATTACGCTTACTGCTACTACTGCTTAGTTACTTTTGTTGTGTTTAAGTATAAAAATGGTGACATTAATAACCAATGTAAAATATTCAGCCTAAAATGTACTTAGAAAATTATCTAACAAGATTTTTCTTTTATTGGTTGGGGCCCTGGCATTATGAAACCGATAATGTCAGATTCAGATAGGTTTGAGGAGCTAGGTGTTGAAGAAGAGGTGCCTTACTTAGAGGAGGAGCTTCAGCCAGGAGAGCTGGATATTGCTTAGTTCCTTTTAGCCGCTTGTGAGGATGAGTGATTTATCTTTCAGTCTTTTCAACTATTTAAATGTTATAATAATATAGGTACTGTGACTGTGATTTACTTTATGCACGTTATTATTTTCTAAGCTATCTTATTATTGTTTCTTATATGATGCATGGTGAATGGATGTACTATTTACTTCATTTAGCTTCCACACTCTGCTTGTATATCAGATTTAGTGACTGTTCCTCTTAATTATTCTGTGCACATCCTCCTCTTATTAGTGGATTGTGGATCTTACCTAATCCAATTATAAGAGAAGGATTTGCACAAGTGACCTCTGCTCCTTAGCTTAATGACTGTGGGCTTAGGGAGCGGGGCACCACACAATCACCTTCTTAAGTGTAGTAAAGCCTATAAATATGCTTGGATCACCCTAATGTGCCCTAAGTTTCTTAATCACCTTATTTGGTCTTAAAATGTGATTAGTGCTAATTAGGTTGATTATAATATCAAATATTAAGTTAACTATTTCATTCACTTCATTAATCATTATTAAGCTCATTAAAATTGATTTGAATCAATTTAAATATTTAAATCTTAAATTTCCAATATTGATATTAAGAAGGGTATTTTGGTCATTTTGACCAAAATATCATTTAATCATCCTTAAACCCTAAACTCTCAGTAAAAAGCTTCTAATTAATACATTAGTACCTATCTGAAATCTTAGGTTTAATGAAATTATTTTAAGTGAAGAAATCTTGAAATTTTTTAATAAGATCTTAAGTTTTTAGAGCAAACCTAATTAACATTAGTACTCAAACCCTAGTTTAATTACCTCAGTAAGATCATTCATAAACTACAAATTCTTAAAGGAAATATTCATGTAAATCCTAAGTCTAAATTTTAGTTTAGACCTTAAGTGATCACCACCTTAGATCTTAGATCATCTGATTGAACTAGCTTATCTCAATTATAATTCCCTACTTGATTTATTATTTAATTCTTTTGAACCTTCCTTGTGGGTGTAGGAATTTAATTCAATCTATAGAATAATGTGATTATTCTATGGATTGAATATAGATCTTAGATTCAAATTTTTTTAATTGATTATTTTATCCTATAATATCAGTAATGACCTTTCACTAAGATCTTAGCTTCTAAATCCTTCAACTTAAAAGATTCTATACCCTTAGATTTTGGTTGAGTGTGAATTATAAAACTTTAGTAGATTTGAACCTTGGATTCAGTAATTGAACCCCAAGTTTGGAGTTTAAGTCTAGAATCCTTAATCTTGATTTACATAATCAAGATTTGGGTTGAGTGAGTAAGATAATAATAATTAAGTCGTGATTTATTTATTTCAACCCTTTATAGTCATCATTAATTTTGAATTAAAACTTGTTAAGTTTTAAGGTTAACCCTAAGTTCGTGAACCTGGGACTATACTCGATAGCTAGATATTGGAGATCCTAAACTTGTGTTTTCTCAGAATAGTTAGATTTGAATAAATTAGATAACAATAGATACCACATCAGTCTAGTTGAGTCTCTTGCTTACTTTGACTATTATTGCCTCTGCACACCTTGTATATTGAGCCTTTTTCCTTGGACATAATAGATGAACTCAGGATATGGATAATGTATCCTAAGTTAGTATTTGAAAAGAATAAATATTCATTCTGTTCATTTAGTACATTCAGTTCAGTAGGGTGTGTTCTAGCTTAGTCTGCCTCCTCAGTTCTAGTGTTGTTATAGAATAGACTTGAACCTAATTCTGTGCTTAGCTAGGATGGATACATGTCTTATTCTATAAAGTTCAACTCGGGCCTAGCTCTGATGGTGTCTAGAATGGATACATATTGACCTTTCTACTTTAAGGCCCTATAAGGCATGTTTCTGTTATGGCAGTACTATATTAAAGCATGCTTTTACTTCTGTTCAATTTTTAGTGCTTTGGTTTACTTTTCCACATGCTTCAGTGGCTTTATTTTTAGCTCATTTTAGCACCTTGGCTTACTTCACCATATGCTTCAGTGGCCTTTCATTTATATATTTTGCATATTAGTATACTTATTTCTATTAATTAGTTATTAAATATTAGCATGTTTAGGATACTAGCTTTTGTGTACTTAGTTCAGCATATTTCGGCACAGTTCCCTTTTTATGAAATTAGGATGTATCAATGTGATCATAAGCATGTTATGATGAGTTTACTTCAGTACCTTGCAATTTTTTATACATCTTAGCCTTACCTTGTTCAGCTGCAAGTTTAGTATGTACTTTACATACTTTGTTGTTTAGGTTATAATTGCATTATTTATAGCTACCCTGTTCATTGTGGCTTGTTGCACCTTAATTTAATAGTATGTTTAAAGTAATAATGTGATATTATTAAATGTTTAGTTCACTTAAATTAGCCTAAAGTGTACTTAAACAATTTGTTTAACTGTAACCTTTTTCTTTTGTTGGCTGGGGCCCTAGCATTTGTGATACCGACAAATATCAGATTTGGAGCTGTTCGCTGGTGGTTTCGCAAGAGAGGAGCTTGGACAGGAGGAGGATCTTCCTATTACTGCTTAGTCATCTTTCTCTTTCTATTGTGAGGATGAGAGTTTTTTCTTTCTTTAAACTATTCAATTTGTAATAATTAATCTGGATGTATTTATTTTCTACACTTTGAGCTGAGTTACTGTTGCATTTACTTTTCTATACTATGCTGTAATGTGGATGTTATGTTATATTAGTTTTTGCTTCGGTTACTTTGATATGTTGATGTATGTTCACAATTCTCAAGTGACAAGTCTTCTGCTTAAGGCGGCTTAGGTTACACCTGACTCTACTTAGGTTGGGGCTTTGCCAAAGTTGCAGTACCGCACTTCTCGTGACTATGCTAATATTAGTATTAGCATGGCCGCGGAGGGTACAGGGCTCCACATAATCCTAGGTTGCATCAAGTCTCCAAATATTTAACAAGATCAATGCTAAAAGTCTAAGTGTGGGGGTGGGAAAGCTAAGGAACAAAAAATTAGTGAATTGCAAAACTTTAGTAAATTAATTAATGTGCTAAGCTCCAATAGAACTTTTTGACTCTTTGTCCTCTAGCAATGGTCCTTTCCACCTCCCTTGGAGAGATTTCCTCCTTCTTTTATGCAGCCCTTAAAAACTAAATTTTTAGATAAAAATTTGGGAACCCTTCTTTTGTGAAGTGGAGCTGCATATATAGAGGAGTGAATCTCCTTCCTTACTTCAAATTCTAGCTTCTTCCCTTTAAATTTCTGTAGTAATGAGTGCTTAGCCCACTTGAGGAATAACAAGACATCCCCTTTTCCATTCTTTAATCCCCAAATCACTTAAAAACATTCATTTTTCCTTAAAAAAAAATTTATTGCAGAAGATATGGTGGTTGGGAAACAAGGAGTAGGCTGGGGAGTCTTGTCTCAACCATAATTAATGCCCTGAGAAGACAGGAATTCGGCGCGCCACTGTAGCGCGGTGTAGCGATTGAATTTTGAAACTCTTTTGCTGCAGTGCGCTGTCGTGGTTTTAAGTTTGAAAACTTGCCCACTGCAGTGCGCTATAGTGATTGAGTTTCAAAAACTCATTCACTGCAGTGCACTATAGCAATCGAGTTTTTGAAAACTATTCTGCTATAGCAATTGAGTTTTGAAAACTCATCCGCTGCAGCGCGCTGTAGCGATCAAGTTTTCAAAAATTCTCCCACTGTAGTGCATTATAGCGATCGAGTTTTCATAAACTCTCCCACTGTAGCGCGCTGTAGCGATTGAGTTTAAAAAATTCACCCGCTGCAATGCGTTATAGCGATTGAGTTTCGAAAACTCATCTGCTGCAGCGCGTTGTAGCGATCGAGTTTCAAGAACTCTCCCGCTGTAGCGCGTTGTAGCACGATGTAGCGATAAAGTTTCGAAAACTCACCCGATGCGGCGTGCTGTAGCGATTGAGTTTTGAAAACTCACCCGCTGCGGAGCGCTGTAGTGAATAAGTTACGAAAACTGTCTCGCTACAATGCATTGTGGCGCATTGTGGCGTGTCGTAGCCGAATAGCTCAATATTTAAAGAATCCTCTTAGATTAGTGCCTTCTACATGACAGTAGCCAGAGCGCGCTGGAGTGCGCTATAGTGCACCGCAGTGGTTGTCTCCCAGAAATTGCATAAATACTCCAGAACTGCCCAGAATTTGCTGAGCGCACTTCTTACTTGAAATAAATAGAATTTGATCAAGGAGGGTTGTTTTTAATAAGAATTTGAATGAAATTATTCCTTTAACTATGATATAAATTATGGATTCATCAGTACTCATAAGTTTAAACATTCTAACCTGCAATTAAAATAAGGGTAAAATCATCCTAAATATGCTACAAAAGTACTAAAGTGCATATGAAAACAAATAGAATTAAGCATGTATATATATTTAATGAACTTACGCTAAGTAAAGAAAAGAAGACAGTGAAATATTTAAATAAAATTATAGCAATATTCACTGTAATGTAAATGAACTATAAACAAGTAAAGTACAATACTAAAAATATAGAAAGTGCAAAGTATAGTAAATGAAAGAAAATCTTAGACTATAAGTCTAAGAGGTATATAGCTTAAGACTATAAAAAGTAACATAGCTAAAAGCTATGATGAGTTTTCGTAATCAATAAGATTGTAGGAGAACTTATATTTTATTAAACTGAAGTTATTTTATGAAAGTATTCATTATGCGTGAAAATACAGAATAAAGCGAGTTAAGCACGTCTGCCTAACAAGTAAAGGAAAATGATGTTTAAAACAAATAACACTTACATTTACCCTCTAAGAATATGAGGTGTTCTTAATACTCCTAATTAGCCTACCCTTAGCTTAACCAATATGTTAAACCACTATAGTTTTAAATGTGAAAGTTTTATTTATGCACAAAATCTTATATGAATGTGTCAAATAAAATTTGCTCAAAACTAAGCAAGCATTCAAAGAAAAATTCATAAATTGCAAACTATGTGATATCCAAAGTTATCTAATTTTAGTAATCTCCTTAATGATTGGAGCTAATTGAGCTCCAAATTAACTATAGATATTGATCTTAATTTAATTTTAGGTAATAGTATAAGTAATTTGGGTTTTGAAAAATAGTAATTTAATTTTATTTTATGATATGGCAAAATAATTTATAAGTATAATAAACTAAATAAAATTAGTCATATCCTTATCCTAAACCATAAGATTGATATTAGTTAACTAAATTATAGCTTAGGAAACTAGTTAGGAAAGGGTGTAGTTATGGAATTATCATATTGGGATAAGATAGAAGTTAAGATTCTAATTACTAAACTTCTCTAGCTAGATTGTAGTTGGAATGATCTGTCCAGTTAAGTACTTATCTAGCTAAATTAAGGTAGTAGGAAAGGTTTAAAAGAATAGGAGAGGGAAGATTAAAAGCTACAAGATCTATGTTTTCTATAGAAATGAAGTTAATTGGAATCTATCACCAATCTAAGACATGATTAGGATATATAGGTAACACCTAAAATAGACAATAAATGATCTACAAGAAGACTACAAGCTAGTCAAGAATCCAAATTTAATTAGTAAAAGCTAAACCTAATAAATTCATAACATAAAATCTAACATACAATAAGGTTAACTACACTAATTTGGGTATCTCACAACTTCCAAGTTCCCAAGTAAATGACATTATAACATAACTCCTAAAGTATCTCTCCTAAGTTTATAGGTTGATATCAATCACTTTGCTAATTGTACAAGCATCTAATATTTGAAAAATAACATGGGAAATAGATATTATGATATGTTTGTTGTCCTAAGGTTTAAATACTTAAAACATGCAATTTATGAAATTTAAAAATTCACAAAATTGCCTTAAATTAGGAGCCAAAACCTAAAATCACCAAACATTGTCGAAATAAAATAATATGCATAAATATGAACTCCTTATAGTATAAAGAGTAAAATGATACTAATTAGGTCAAAATTAGACAACATTAAGATTTTAGGGTTTTCAAGATACTTAACAAGTGTTAAAAAGTGATTATAAAAATTAGAGTTCATATCTTAAATTATATTATGTCATTTTGTTCATCTCATTTTTCGAATCAAAATGATATATTATATCATGTATTTTGAAAGTGTATTAAGAAAATTATGGATTAATGAAATTACATTATTTTAATTAGATAATAATTCTATTTAAAATAAATACTAATAACTGTATCAACAATATATACTGCCTTAATACTATTTTGGTGTTTATTAAATCTGACAATCCTAATGACATAAATTATTAACAGGATTTAAATTCAATTTATGAAATTCTTAAATAAATAATGAATAAAGATTTAACTGAATGATAATTGAAATTTTATTAGATTTAATAGATTTAAATTCTTATTTGCTTTTTTTCAGTATGAAGCCCATTTATAAGTTTAATGGGCTGTTAATTCCAGGCCCATTAAACTTCCCTCTTCTTCATCAAGAAGACGGAACCGGCTGAAGCAAAAAAAAAAAATCTTAAAAATGGTGAGCATGGAAGATTTGAAAAAAAATCAAATCATACAGTTAGATTCTAACTAATTATTATAATCTCTCCTTATAAAAAAAAATTATCGCAAGTTAACACAATATTTTATTAATTAAATGTAAACTGAAGAAAAATTGAAAGAATTGATATGCAGTACTTTGATTTTTCTAAGATAATGTTGAGCACTATCGATTCTAAAAGAAGGATTCATATTCCTGCAATATAAATAAAATGACTTATTTCAAAATTGAGAGAACAAATAGAAGGTGTACCTGGAACTTGCAATGGCTTGTCTCTCCTTCGCTCGATTGAACTAGGCTTAGCAAGGATTTCGTCGAGCAGCAGGTCCTATTTCATTTTCCTTAGCAGCTCTCCCTCTAAATGCCAATAATGACAGCAATACCGAGAGTAGGGCAATAGAAGAGACCTAAAAGAGAAGGAAGGGGGCAGCTAGCGAGGCCGGACGGTCCTTTATCTGGCGCCAGCGATCATGGGAAGAAGGAGTACAGTAAATGCATTACAGCCATCGGATCTTATCAGTAATCCGACGGTCCAAGATTGGATAGCATCGCCCGCCGTCAGTTTTCATAAAATAAAGAATCAACGGTTTTGATTTAGGCGGATCAACGTCCGAGATTGGATCCCTACAGCAGATTCTCCCTTTTATAAATTTTATTAGTTGGAAATTTTTAATATTTACAAGTTAAGATTATTTAAATGCAATATTTAATTAATTAATTTAATCAATTTATATAATCAATTTTAAATACTCAAATATATTCTGAAAAATCTCAAATTTTCACCTTTACCTAATTGAGAGTTGAGGAACTCAAAAATATAAACAGATTTTTGATCGGAAGTCAATTTAATTATCATAATTTTCTGAGTATTTAAATTTCATTAATATAATCAGGGAAAATTTGATGACTTCCAAACACTTCCAAAATATCACCCCTAGTTAATTTTGGTTTGATGAGTTTAATGGCAGACTTTGTTTTCGATTCTGAAGTTTAAATAGCTTAGACATTCTCAGAATTATCAAAAAACTAGGACATGCTGGAAAATATCAAACGATCTCCAAATGGTATAAAACTTGAAATGAAAGCTCTTAATACTATTATAAGAGCAATGAAAGAAAATTAAAGTCAATTAAGTCACTAATTGATGAGTAATAGCACTAAGGTTGTTGCAGGTTCCCAAATTTTACTCTCTCAGATCTAAACTGAAGGACAGTTGCAAGAAAGAGAAGAACTCTCCAAGAAAGGAAGTAGAGTGCCATTACTTGAAAAAGAAGAAGGACATTGCCAAGGAGCTTGAAGGGAAGAGGAGAAAGGAGAAAGGAAAATCCATAGAACCTCAAACAAAGGGTTATTCCTTGTATTCTCCTCAACTTTATTCTTTATTTCTCTAAAGTCGAGCCATGAAAGGGTTCTTGCTTTTGTATGTTTCTCTTTTTATTTCTTTTGTATGGAAGGCTAAGTCCTCTCGGGGTTGGGATGTAGTCATGTGAATGTAAGGGACAAATGGTGTTGTATGTACTTTCTTACAAAGAAATAAAAATTGGTTTGAATGTTTATTTAGATCGTTCTTGTAATTGCATGCTGTGAATGAATGAAAATCTGTGTATTTAAAATGCTTGTAACTAAAATAATGCTAAGCAAACCAACGCTTCAAGCCTATAGGGAATGCACATAAAGGACCTTGCCATGAACAATGTTCGTCGAGCGAGGATTCTCGGTGTAAAACACCTCAGGATTGAAGCGATTAGTTTATTTAGCAACTTAACTATCTTTTGCTCAATTGCACACCAATTGGCATAAAGCTAGGTATGTGTGCTTTAATGCTTAGAACTATGTGACAAGTTCTTGATCCTAACTGCACCATACCTTGAGCTCAATCGAGAGGTCGATGCATGTGAGCCAAGAGCCACTAATGGAGCTCCGATGCTCAGCAGATGTGAAAGGAGGAAGAGGATTCGTTGAGTGCTCATGGATGATGTGACATAGTCCATGAAGCCCTATAAATCCACTTTCTTATCTGAACTACGCATGTAGCGTGTGATGCTAGTTAGTGGAATTCAATGCTTTTTGTGATCTCCTAATTAAAAGATTAATTTGATAACCTAGACGTAGAAATTCTAAATAATTTAAATGCGATCTCATAAGAGTCTAGGTGCTAAGATATAACCTTAGTGTGTTCATCTCGTGCACTATATTTAAATTTGTCAAAATTAGAGGACCAATCTAAGGAACATAATGTTCACTTGATTATTTTGCATGATAACAAGAACATTATAAATTGCATGAATTGAATACAACACCAGTCTCTAATTACTCACATGTTGAAAACCCAACTCTTCTTTCTTAATCAAATGGTATCTTAAGTAAGCTCTTACATTATTCAATTAGGAACCACCAAATTGAAAACATATTTTCTAAACAATATTAAAAGTAGATATAATTTAGTATCAAAACCATCCATTCCCTGAGGACGATAAAATCTGAAACTTACCTTCCATTATTACTTCGGACCACGTACACTTGCGTGCGAACGCAGATGCGCATTTGAGATATGTCATGCGGTTCGAGCAGATGGCGTGCGGGTTCAGCGCCGAGTTTAGGGTTAGTCATTTAGGCTTAATTAATTGCTTTAGTTTAGTTTTGACTTTTTAAATATAACTTTAAAAATAATTAAATTATATACCATTTTGATCAGAAAAATGTGATGGTACATTAAATTTTTAATTTAATGATTATTTTCATTAATCATTGTTTTGGCCAATTAATTAATTAGATAATTAATCAAATTTAATAATGTGGTAACTTAGCCAATTCTCATATAAATTTGATGATCCAATAATAGTTCATTTCAATCACAAAAATGTATAGGAAAATAATATGATGTTAATTTTTTAATTTGACAACTTATTTTCTTAATGACTTTTAAGTGTCATTAAGAGTCATTCAAATTTTGACTAACCATTTAATGTTCGATTTGACCTTACTTAGTGTTATTTTACTTATTGTGCTATAAGGAGGCTATAGCCACCTTATTTATGTGATTTGGACATCAAATGGGAAATGCGAGATTTTGACCTTTGAATAAAATAATATTATATTCTCGATTTTGGGATTTTGCATATTTAGGCCTCCTAAAGGCTAGGATACCTTAGAAAATATGTCTTAAGTTAAATTACAACATTAAATAACTTTTTTAGTAAGAAACTACCAAGAATAACCTACTCTTAGTCTAGTGCTAGTAAACTAAGCTAAAGCCCCATCACATAAGTGAATTGACATTATATGGTCATAATGCTTAATTTTAACATTTAAGATTTGTACTAGTCCTAAACTCTAGGATGAATTGAACTAGTAAATTATTTATGTTAGTAAAAGCCATTAGTGAATCTCCTAAATGGTTAGATTGAGCTTAAGCTAGTGCTTTACCTTTCTTAAGTATAGGCTGGACTCTAGTTACCCTATTAAGTAGCTTAGCACTTTAGTAGTGAACATAATCACTTAACTAACATTTAGGACACTTAGTGCCTAGTTGTGAATCTAAAAATCTAGTGATTAGTGAATCTTTACTTAGGCTCCTCACTACTTAAGATTGTATTAGATTGTAATTAGCCAACCTATTTGGTTGATTGATTTGGATCTTCTAACCTTAAGATTCCTTAATAAACTTAAGGCTAGAAATCCTTTATCATTGCCTTCTAGCTAAGGATCTCAGCTACTAGCCTAAGTCATATAATTTGATGAGTTAGGAAATTAGAAATAAGTTTAACTTTTAAGTTCAACACTAGATTATTGCCTCACACTTATTGCTACCAAAATAACATAGATTGAATCTTAACTTGTAGGGCAGTGAATTGTAGATTATCATAGATCTCATGAACTACTTAAAATAAAGTTTAGTAATCTTTAGTATAGCTCTAGTAACTAAATGAGAACTTAGGAGAAAATTAAAATGGAGGCTTCTTAGGAAGTCTAGTGACTTCTACTTAGACTTAAGGAGTGATTTAAGTGACTAAGTGCAACCTACTTAGGATCATATAAGTAGTCTTAACATGCTCTAAGTGTAGGGCTTAGAGATTGATTTAAGTAATTAAATGAGACATGCTTAGTAAAGTGTAGTCAATCATTCTTAGTGTGGACCTTAGGATCTTCTAGAAATATTAAATAACTAAGTTGAGTTTATAAGTGTGAGCTTAAGTAATAAGCATGGTAGGACCTTAAGTGTTGAGCATCTGAGTCAAAGGTAAGAGACTTAGAATCCCTTAAATGAAAATCATTAATATAAGAAGCAGGACCAAGGGACTATATCAATAAGTCATAGAATCACTTAAAATGACTAAGTAATTAAGTTAAGGCTAGATATTATCTTAGTAGTTAAGGATTTATAATCCTTTAAGTGCTTAGTATTTGGAATTAAACTTAGGATCTTAGTGATTGTAACATTAAGGTTTGGAACCTTAGGACTTAAGAGAATAACATTAATGATAGAATAAGTAGATTAATGTGAGTTTAATTTAGACAATATTAATGCAAGTAATATCAGGCCTTTAGTCTTGCCTTATTAGGCTAGATGCTTTGATAGAATCATAAGTTTAATATTAGATTAGTATTATCATACTTGTCACATATCTAAGATTAAATTGATCTAAGAAATTAGATGAGTGAACCTCTTAAGCATAGAACCTCTAAGATGTTATTAAAATAGAATGCTTAAAAGAGAGTATTAGCTTAAGTATTTGGCAAGTATTAGTTAAGATAACCTTCATCCTTAAGGATAATAAGCCATTAAACCTAATAGCTATAGAGTCTTATAGCTAACATTCCAAGTAGTATAAGTTATAGTAATCAGGTAGCTTGAGTGGAGTAAAAGTGAAACCTTTAGCTTCTAAGCTAGAATGTTCTCATAGAGGAGTAGAAGTGTTAGTTGATAGTTAGATGATTGTAGTGCTAGTAATAGGATAGGGTGCTTGTTTGTAATAATAAAGCTATATATAAAAATTATTTTGTCACATAATTAAGACCTTAATAAACATTTTCAAAGCTCATCTAATAGTATATTATTATTGTATCAATTGATGAAGACATTTGATGAATATTTAAGTCAATTGAGGAGCTTTATTAGCTCTAATCATAGAATAAATAACTAAAGTAGATAATAATGGATATCACATGGCTTACAATTAGCTTTGAAATTATTGAATGCTGCAACGCATTGAGACTAAATTCATGAATACATTGTGGAGCCCCGTACCCTCCGTGGCCATGCTAACACTGAGGTTATCCTGAATACAATCATTGTGTGGCAACCCTCCCAACTATAGTCAAGTCAAGCATGAACCCAACCCGCCTTAGCTGAAAGACCTGTCACCTGAAACTGTAGGTCATGCATCAAAATATCGAAGTAGCGGAAGCAGGTAAAATTATAACTTCCACATCCATGGCTCAAAAAGAAAAGTAAAAATAGTAACTCAGCTCAATATGAAAATGCAAAAAGTAAATACATCCAGAACATTTAATTATTATAAACAACAATTTAAATGAAAGGAACACTCGTCCTCACATTTAGAAATAGAAATCTAACTAAGCCTTAGTAGCAGGAAGGTCCTCCTCCTAACTAAGCTCCTCTCTTGAGGTTACCTTCACGAATATCTCTGAATTTGATATTATCAGTATCACAATGTTAGGGCCCCAGCCATAAAAAAGAAAAACTTACAGTTAGACAAATTATCAGTAAATTTTAGGCTGATTAAGTGAAACTAAATATTGAAGATATCACATTTTTATTAACATGCAAGCACTTAAAAGGTGCAACAAGTAACCAAGAATAGGATAGTTATAAATAAGGTATTTATAACTAAGCAAAATAAAGCATGTAAGCTATCATACCTCAACTAGAAGCTACAACAAGATTAGGTAGTAAATATATAATAACTGAAAGAGCTAAAAGTAAACTCATTCTAACATGCTTTTGATGAAATAAATATGTGCTAATTTACTTAAAGAAAGTATAAACTAAGGCATAAATGAACTGAAATAAACTAGCATCCTAAATTATGCAAGTAACTAAATTGAAAAGCACTGAACTGAAATATATGTACTAAAAATGAACTGACAACAAAAAATATGCATAACTAATAATATATATAACTTGGCTAAATGAAGCCGCTAAACTAAAAGAGAGTCTAACAAATATTATCCTAGTCAACCATAAAGCTAGGCTTGGTTAGAATTAAGAGATCAAAAAAGAGAGATGTATCTAAACTAATACTATCATAATAGAAACAGGCTAAACGAAGACACTGAACCAAAAAGTTTAAGAAATACCATCCTAGCCAACTATATGGAGCTATGCTTGGTTAGAATTATAAAAATAAATGAATACCATCCTATCCAACCATAAAGCTAGACCTGGCCTATTCATTGCAAAAGTATTGAATTGAATAAGCAAACTAAATAGAATACCCTCTACTGAACTAAGCATTCAAAAATAGAATATACTGAATATACTGAAATATATTGAATAAACTGAATTACTTATTTAAGTAATGAGGTTTCATGCATTCAAAACTAA
Organism: Gastrodia elata; assembly: GCA_016760335.1. Lineage (NCBI taxonomy): Eukaryota > Viridiplantae > Streptophyta > Magnoliopsida > Asparagales > Orchidaceae > Gastrodia > Gastrodia elata. Next base: position 30,788,070 of record CM028678.1, on the reverse strand, counting down.
AATAGGATATTCATCAAAATCTCCCATGTTCAACTATTATGTCCAAGGTCTAAAGCTCAAAATACAAGGTATGCAAAGCAACAATAATCAAAGTAAGGAACTCAACTAAATATATGTGATATATGTTACTATATAATTTAATTTGTTCTATCTAATCTGAGATAATACAAGCTTAGGATCTATAACAACCCAAGTTTTTACCCTTGTCAATTAAAACTAATCTTCATCATAATCTTGATCTTAAGCATTAATCAAGTCATTAGGAGTCATCCACTAAGACCTAGTCCAAATCAGGAGTTAAATAGATCAAGTCCTAATTTTTAAGAAATCCAAAACTCTGGAAACTGACCTATCTAAATTGACCTCAAATCAAAAATCATACTTTGCCATTATGCTCATTACCCCCAAATTAGCTAAGGGTGATGTTTTGGTGGCAATCGAATGTCGTCAAAATTTCATTGAATATTTTAATATTTAAATACCCCAAGAAATAGGAAATTTAAATACTCGTCGGAATTAAAATTCGACTTCGCTGTTGCGATCCTCACCCTCAAATTAGCCAAGGGTGAAATTTTGGGATTTTTCAGAGATCATTTATAAAATATAATTTTTGAGATTAATTAAATTAATTTCTTAAACACCGTTTTTGTCTTCTTCCTTCTTCAGTGGCTCAGTGAGGCCCATTACCATCTAAATCGGGCTGAGCCCCCTGCTATGCTCAGCCTAGATTGTCCCCCCTATCTTCTGCCAGCTCCTCCCCTATCTCACCAAGTGGGTTGGGTCAAATCCATCCATCCCATCCATTGGCAGCCCTCTTCCCCTATTAAGAGAGCCTTTGACTCTCAGCGCTTTTTTCTCATTTGCCTAGCTAAAGTCCATTCTCTCTTCCCATTCTTGCTGTGCTAGTTGTTAAAGAGAAGTTCCCCAGCCCTCAAACTCTCAGGTTTCCAAGGATCCATAGAAGGAACCCCCATTTGCAAGACTAAGGTACTCCATTTCCCTCCATTGATTACTCCAATGGCTATTCCATATCTATGTTTAATTGTATGTTTAAGATTTTGTGTTATCTTAGTTGAGCATCTATGAATCTTTGTTAAGATGTAGAAACACATAAAAATTTGTAAGCAATAGGAATGATATGTAAATATGTTAATACAAATTTCTGCACACCTAGTACTTTAAGCCTATTATTTTCATAAATAACTTGATCGTTTGGTGTTGATTTGAGTATCAATGGAAAAGTCTCGGAAAGACCTTACCATCGGTATATGGCACTGCTCGTGAAGTGCTCTCAGTTCAGAGTATTTGAGCCCAAGAGTTTGCCCTTATTAGTTTCACTCAGGCGAAATCACCTTTGGGCGCTACAGTGTGCCGTAGCACCCAAGTTTAGAACTGAATCCGCCGTAGCACGCCATAGCGTGCTACAGTGCGCCACAGCACTTATGGAGCTAAAAGAAGGTCCTAGAAGCAAACCACTGCAGCAGGCTGCAGCGTAATTTTAGGAAGAACTATATGGAATCAAGAGAAAATATAATTGACATTATAACTCAAAAGTTGAACCGCTGCAGCGTGCCGCACCATTGTTTTCCGCTGCAGCATGCCATATAATTATTTTTCGCTGCAGCGCGCTGCAGCACCCGAAGTTTCAAATTCGGGTCTAATAGTTGGATGAAGCGTAAAAACATTTTCTTGTATGAAAATAAATTTTCCCGCCGTAGCGCGCCGTAGCATCAAAAGCGTTGTTGCGTGCCGCAGCTCGTCATAGGCGCCATAGCATCTAGCTTTCTACCAGAAGGCACCACAGCGCGTCGTAGAGTCCAGAACTATCCGGATTGGTCCAGAATCGGCTGAAATGGCCAAAACTTCACTATTTTTGAATTTTAAGGACCCTAGGACCCTAGTAGGGTAAAATTGAGCACTGTATAAATATGTAGGTGAATTTCTAATTTTGTATTAGATGATAGTTTAATCCCTAATCGCCCTTAAAACCCTAAATATTAATTTGACCATATCTTAGTCAATTAGACTCCAAATCAAAAAATTTAAAGTGCCAAATAACTTCAAATTTTAGTGCCAACAATAATCTAACTTAATATTTAAGTTCTGAACCCAAAAATAATTAGAAATGACCAAAATACCCCTAACCTTAATTAGGTCATAACTTGACTAATTGAAGTCCAATTTGAGTCTACTCCCAGTTAAAGTACTCAGTGTGATATATGAAAGCTATAGCCACTGAATTTGTTGAATTTGAACATTAAATAAAAAAGTTAGCTTTTTTGACCCCCTTAGCTTAGAAAATTACCAAATTATTCTTAGGAATTGAAATGGCTATAACTAATTCATTAAACCTCAGAATTTAGTATTTTTGGACTCTATGGAATCCTTGAACAACAAACAGTAGAAAATTGCATGTAAATTTAGATTTCATTATGTAGAATTTACTAAAATGCCCCTTAGGTCCAAAATTTTAGTTTGGACCTATAGGTCCCATTTCTTATCCAAATTTGGTGCACTTATTATCTATCTTCATATTAGACAATAAGGAATCATTTGACAATAAAAAATCCCAATTTGGAGCCCTAAATTAAAAAGTAGCTTTTTGGACCCTAAAATAGGGGCAAAATAATTATTTTGCCCAAAAATTTAGGTTAAGCATCTTTAACTCCTAGATTATCTTCTACGTCAATAAAATAAGTATTAAGACTATATTAAAATCTTCTAAGTGAGTAAAATCAGCTATTAGGTCAAATTTGTTAAAATCTCTAGAATTTCTTTAAGTCTTTTTCTTTGGAAATTCAACACCTCACATTAGGATTATTCCCAAGATTAGGGCTAGATCATATGATATATTTCATTCATCAAATAACGAGGTTATTAAATGAATGAATCCTTGGTTTTATTAGTTTTTAGATTTTACAACTTATTTGGAATATTTTGTCTTTCAACATTAGATTTAGGATATAAGATTCATCCTATTAAGATTGATCTGCTTAATAAGATTTGCCCTAATCAATAGATCACTCTTAGACTAAAACCTAGATCTTTTGTCTTAACCTTTGAATTATGTGATTAAGCCCAATCTCATGGTGTTTAATCTATAATCTATAGCTTAGTAGATCTTGATCAGATCTTAGATAGAAAGTCTGAATTCATCAAATTAGGATGTTATGATTCCTTAATTCAACCTATAGTCATATTTGATTGAATTAGATTAGAGCTTGATCAGTTATAATCCTTTTAACCTATAAGGACGTACTTCTAATTTACACTCGATAGTAGGAATTGGAGATCCTGAACTTGTGCAACTTAGAATTATTAGAATGTATAAATTAGACAACAAATAATATCACCATGTTTAGTAGAGTCCCTTGCTCTCTAATTTATTTTTGTGCTACACATTTCTTGAAATTTTGTGCTTATTTTCCTCGGACATATCATATAAGAAAAATATTGATGCATGAAAATAAAAACATAGAATATTAGGAGAACATTTGCATTTGGGTTCAGTTTATGGTGGATTATGGTGCACATTTACTCTAATGGACAGGGGTAATGAGAGATCAAGATGCTTAACATCACTCATTGAGGAGAGTGTGCTAAGCTTGGGACCTATTTAGTCTTGCAGATGTGCTTGACTCCTCAGCTATTTTTGAAATTATCCGCAGAAACAAAAGTAAAATAACTAAAAGATGTTTGTATAATATTATCTGCCACTTCAGTTATATAGTATTATATTATTGTGATATATTTGCCTTAGCCCATAAAGGCTTTGGGGATATATATATATATATATATATATATATATATATATTTGGGCCAGTTTGGCCAATTCTTTCTGATATGGTAGTTATACATTCCTTTCTATTTTTAGCTTATTGTTTATTATGTTGATGATGCATTTTATTTCAGTTAGCTGTATGCTCCCTATTTTACATGCTTACTTGAGTAGATATATATATATATATATATATATATATATATATGATGCTAGACTTTACTACTTATTATATGTACCATTTTCAGATTAATGTTTTGAATTAGCATATGTCATATGATCATCAGCATGTTTAGATTAGACTTTTCTTTTCAGTATTTTTATCTACTGTATTACATATGTATGCCCTACCTTATTTAGTTCACTTGAGGCGTGCTTTTGCCTCACTTATTGTTTAGTTATAAATGTTATATTTATAACTTATCCTATTTCCCTTGAATGCTTACTTGCTCTCATGCTAGATAGATATTTTATTTGGTATAGAGTTAAATAGTGATATTAATAAATACTTAATAAATTACTTGCCTAAAATGAACTTAGACATTTTGTCTAACAATATTTTTCTTTATTGGCTGGGGCCCTGGCATTGTGAAACCGACAATGTCAGATACTGAGTAGTTTGAGGATCCTGTACCTGAAGAAGAGCCTTACTTAGAGGAGGTGCAATAGCTTGGACCAAAAGATATTTAGTTCCCTTCCTATTTCATAATGAGGATGAGAGTTATTTATTTTATTTCATAAACTTTATTTAAATATTGTGATATAATAGGTACTCATGACTGTGTTGACTTTCTGCACATTATTATTTTCTGAGCTATCTTTTCTTAATTCATGTGTGATGTATGGTGAATGGATGTAGTGTTTACTTCTTTTTCGCTTTTGCACTCTGTATGCATGTTAGACTTAGTGACTGATTCTCTTATTTATGCTGTGCACATCCTCCCCTTAGCAGTCGATTGTGGATCTTACCTAATCCAATGTTAAGTGAGGGATTTGCACAAGTGACACTTCGTTCCTTAGCCTAATGACAGTGGGCTTAGGGAGCAGGGTGCCACAGGATCTCCAATATTCAACTATCATGTATAATCTCATATTTCACGACCTTAAAGTTAACATTAAAGCTTAACAAATTCTAATTCATAATCAAAAGTGCACTACAAATATTAAGAAATTAATCAGCGACTTAATTTTTTTATTTTATTAACTTAAACCCAATTCTGATTATGCCGATCAAGATTTAAGAATTCTGGGTTCAAACTCTAGAGTGGGGTTTAAACCTGAATTCAATGTACTAATCTTCTAAGGATCTAATGGTTCATACCCACACTTTTTCTAAGGGTAGAGGATCATAGAAGGTGAAACTCTAAAGAAACTTTGATCTTATAGGAAGGCTGATTCTAATTGTCATAAGATAAAATAATTAAACAAGAACTTAAGAATCTAAAATTTAAGCTCAATCTATAGAATAATTTAATTATTCTATAGGTTTGCTCAACCTAAACCCACTGTAATGATTTCTAAGGATTCAATTAATTAAGAATTTTAAGAATAGAATGATTCAATTCAAATTGGATTTATAAAATGATGAACTTTTAAGAATTCGAGATCTTACGATTAAGTTAAGATTATAAATTGCATGAATTATCATAAGGCTTATGAACTTAAGGTTTACTAGTATAAAATCAAATGTCAAATCAACAAGATTTAAACTAATTCATGCAGATTATTAAATACCAAATCAAGAAGTTCAATTTAGATTAACTTCCCTTTGAGTCTAATTAAGGTAGATTAAGGTCAAAATCAATGTTGACTTAATAAATCTATATCACATGCTAAATTAGCAATGTTAATTAGAAAATTAATGTTAACCTTTCACTAATTAAGAACTAAGACAATTGGTACTTAATTAGCAATTCAAGAAATTCATAATTTAAATATAATTGAACAAATAAATTTTTAAGCATCCTAAGCATGGGGTTCATATTTAAAAATCACCTCTATATTTATGGAATTCGTGATTCATAATAACTAGTTTTTTATTTTGGTATATTCTTGCATTATTAGGGTTCTGGAGTCATCAAAATATGAAAAATGTGAAGTTTGGGCAAAACTGGTCAGTTCTATGCGCTATGGGATGTTCTAGCGCTCACCTAGCCGAGAGCTGGTCACTACAGCGTGCTATGGCGTGCCACTGCATTGTGGCAGATTTCTGCGCTACGGTGCGCTGCAGTGCTTTTGGGCGCTACGGTGCCTGATTTCTCGAGACGTGTGTGTTGAGGCACTTTCAGGTACTGTGACGCGTTATGGCGCCAGATTTCCAGAGATGCGGATGATGTGGCACGTTATAATATTGTCTTGCTAAAAGTCAGACGCTACGACGCACTGTAGCACCAAACAGACATTTTTCCTAGATAAAATGGAGGAATCCCCCTATGGCATTCAAATACTTTCGATTCAAGGCACCTCATTTGTGATGCCATATACTGATGGAAAGGTCTTTCACATTTCCATTGATACCAAAATTGATACGAAAAGATCATTTTAATGACGCAAAAAATGATGCCCTAGTTACCTATGCATGATTCTCACTATGCAACAGTACTCATTTTTAAAATAGATTATGATCGAGCTCTATTGAGCTCGATCGCTCAAATACAGGTTCTTAGAGATGAGTTTAACATGCACACAAAATGAAGTAGTTATTGGATCACCTAATGAGGGAAAGGAGGGTACCTTTGCTTACAAAAATGGAGATTTTTTCAAGGGATCCTTGGGAGCTTGAGAACTTGAGAGTACCTTCAGCAACTTGAACAAACAAAAGAAATAGAGAATGGGGGCTAAGGGGGCTCTCTTAAGGAGAAAGAAGGGCATGGATTTGGATGGGATGAGCCTGAACCATCCCATCACAGGCATGGAGGAGGAGGGAGATGAGCTCCTTGCGTGCGCATAGGGGAGGGGTTGTACACGGGAAAGAAGGGGAAAAGGGCAAGCGAGTCCTAGCTCAAAGGGAAAAGAAGAAATGGAGGTTTAATTTAAATAATTCATATTTTTTCTAATTTTTAATTCATGCATTAAAATCAAATTGATAAACGAGTTCCGAAAAGTACCAAAAATTCGCTCGTAGCTAATTTGGGAGTAAGGAACTCAACAGCAATGTCAGATTTTAATTTGGAGATCAATTTAATAATCCTAATTTTATAGGTATTTAAAATACATTAAAATATTCGAGAAAATCCGATGACTTTCCAATACTTCCAAAACATAACCCCTAGCAAACTTGGGGGTGACGATCTCAATGGCGAAGTTGAATTTGATTTCAATGTCAAAATAATTATCTCAATGTTCTAATCAATTAAATAATATTAAATAATTTAAGGTTTTAGGGTTTGGTTCTAATGACTAGATGAGCCTAATTAAATGATAATTAGGATGCTATTAAGCTAAAATTAGGCTAAGTAATAATCTAAGGTTGTTACATACATTCATAAAAATATTGTTCATAAAATAAACTTATAATATTTACTTGGGATTTCATTTGGTGGATGGACTATGCCAAGGCAGGCAGCGGTGTAACAAGGAGACCTCACATATTCTAGAGGGGGAATGTGTGTATTATAAGAAATCCCCTTTACTTAGTTAAGCATGCATGCTTAACTTTTCACTTGCTTAACTCATCGCTTATTGATGCACCCACAGAATAAGATTACAAGATAAATAACTTAAATATTATAGTCCTTCATGATTATTCTTACCTTTTCATAATCATTGTGATTATGGATGCAATATCATAGCCTTGACTATGTTTACTTAATTCTTTATGATTGTCCTTACTTTACACTCAGTCCTTTATAGTTATCTTCACTGTGTACTCAATTCTTGAGACTGAGACTTTCATTACTTATATTTATTACAGATTCATCTTTATTTTCAACTCCTTTACTTGCTTATTTACTTGCAGTGTATATTATTATCATTTACATTTATGCTCACACAACTTCCATTTATGTTACTTAGAATATGTCCTTTTATATATATTTCATTACTGCTTTTATTGCACACTTGTTAGTATAGCTATACCAGTTTTTCTTACTTATTTATATGATGTAAGTTGTACTAGTTTTTCCTCTTTTATTATTGTATAGCCTTTTTATTTATACTTATAGTCATTTCTCTACATGTACTTTACTTCACTTTGCTCAATTTACTTTCCTTTTACTGCATTAAGCTCTGCTTAAATAATAATTGTAAATGCCTAAATGTGATATCCACTTAACTTATAAATAGATTAGTTGCACAAAAATGTGCTTAGACTTTTTAAATCTAATCACCTATTTTTCTTTTATTGGGTGTGCCATACCGCATTAAATATAAAATACGGTAGATCAGAAGCTTAGAGTAAATCTTGTACCTGAGATAGATCAGATCCAGTAATTGCAGCTTTGAAGATTTTTTACTTTTTGCTATTTTTACTTTAAGCATTCCGTGAGGATAAGTGTCATTACATCTAAATGTTTATATAACTTAATTAATTATGGATGACTTACTTTACTATTCTATCTGTATTTTTACTTTCTTATTTAGATGGCTCAAATATATTATATCACTTAGGATTATATCTTTAATTTTCCTCTTTAGAGACCCTTGGCTCCTCATAGTGCTTAATAGTGGGTCAAGACTCACTAACCCAGTATCAAATACTATAATAACCTCTAATGTTGGATTGGGTTCCTAATCCAATATTGGAGTTGTTACAATTCTGATCTGGTAGTAACCTAATCTCAAGTCTATTTCTTAAAGGACCTTCACTCCCACAAGTTGATCAAAAATATCATCGATTCTGGGTAAGGGACATTTATTTTTCACAATCACATTGTTCAACTCATAGTAGTTTATACACATCATCATTGAGCCATCCTTCTTTTTCACAAATAGAATGGGGGCACCCCAATGTGACATACTAGGATGAATGAAGCATTTTTTAAGTAGTTCTTGCAGTTGCTCTCTCAGCTCTTGCAACTCCTTGGGAGTCATCCTATACGAGACTCAGGATGCATTCCTGGAATTAATTCTATCAAAAACTCTGCCTCTCTCAAAGGAGGTAGTCCTGGCAAGTCAGCTGGGAACACATCCAGAAACTCTTTTACGATATTGGTATCCTCTAAGGACCTATATTCCCTGGCTTCACCAATTATGATTACTAAGATTGCATCACAACCATTACTAATGTGGTGCTCGGCTTCTACCACATTAATTAGAGATGCAGTTAAATCAATCTTACTTATGAAAACCTTGGGTTTCATCCCTACTTGTAATGTAACCGTCTTTCAATGATAGTCTATGAAGGTGTTGAATTTACTCAACCAGTTTGTGTCTAAGATTATATCAAAGTTTGTAATCGGCATAACAAAAATCTTTGCTTGGAAATATTGGTTGCTAATGGAAATGTATAACATACAAAACTTATTAGCACACATTTTAGCTCTAGAAGGCATTTGCACATGCAAGGCATTACCCAAGCTGAAATGTTGAAGGTTGAGAGAAGCAGCATAATTCTCGGATATGAAATAGTGACTAGTACCCGTATCAAAGAGTGTGTCACATGATTGGTTATTAATAAGAGGAGTTCCTATGATGGAAAATAAAACCTTATTTAAATGACTAATGCTAAAAAAAAAAAAACATGAAAATAAATAGGAAGGAAAGAAAGACAGAATATGAAAATAAATGTAGAATGTACAGGTGCCAACATCGTTATCCTCTTGTGTAAAATCGAGTGTTAAAGCATAAACATAATGCATGGCAGAAGATTGAATGATAGCCTTTCCCTTTGCATTACTCCTTGCCTGAGCTTGCTTCTAGGCGGGTGAAGGTGCTCCCCGAGGCTTCTAAGCACTTCCACTGACTGGAGGTGGCATTAAGGTAATTGTTGGAGCTTGAGCATTGACAGGAGCGGGGTTATGAATGTGGCTGGGAAATTAATCCTCACTTTTTCTATGGCCCAAATTGCTCGGCAATCCAATACTTGTGGCCAGTTCTTCCACAAATATAGCATATATTACCAAAATGATAACATTTGTCATTGGGATGTGGCTTTTGGCAGTGAGCACCCTACTTTCCTGACTGGGTTGGGTCATTTGATAGACCTTCAGCCCTTATGAGCGGTTCAGCTTAAACAGCTCAGACTTGGGGGTTGCTAACGAATCCATAAATTATATTTAAAATAAAGGAAAATCTCATACATTTCTGATCCTTAAAACTGCTCCTAAATCAAATTTTGTCTACCTTTTCAGGAAAATGGCATCCATAGGAGTTCTAAGACATTTATGCAAAAATTCCTATTTTCAAAAGAAGCTGCTGTCGCGCGCTGCAGTGCGCTGCAGCGGGTCATTTTGCAAATTATGGAGCTATAGCACGCTGCAGTGGGTCCAGTTGCGAACCGCGGGCACGGTAGCGCACTATAGTGGATCCATTTGTGAACCGTGTGCGCCGTAATGCGCTGCAACAGGTAATTTGCAAACTGTAGGAGCAGTAGCGCACTGCAGCAAAGCATTTTGTGAAATGCTCCCGCTACAGTGCGCTGCAGTGGTACGATTTGCAAAATGCTAGTGCTACAGCGCAATGCAGCATGTCACTTTGCAAAATTTTGACGCGGTAGCGCACGGCAGTGGAACACTTAGCAAAATTTGATGGCACCATTGTGCGCCGCAGCGTGCTACAGCGCATTGCCGTGCGCTGCTGTAGCCCGCCGCAATTTTGCCAGACAGGAGCATTTATTACGGTTGGGATAAGACCCCCAACATGCATCTTGTCCCCAGCCATCATTCTCTGCAGCTGCTACATCTTTTATATGGAAAAGAAGATCTTGAGGTGATGTTTTGGCTAAACAAATAGAGATATTGGTCACTTCACCATCAATTGGGATTTTTGCCATCATTGCTCAGAATTTTCCATTGGAAATACTAGTTTGGATCTTATGTGGGATGAAGGCAGCCCCTCCCCTATATATATCACTCCTCTTATCTAGAGGAGGTTCCCAATTTTGCTCAAAACACTAAGTAAGGAGGAGGGTAGCATAAGTAAAAGTGAGGAACTCCCCAAGGGTGGCTAAGCAAGTTTTTGCTAAGGAAGAGAAAAAGGAAGGCAGCACTAGCGACCTAAGAGAGGAGCTTGAAGAAGGAGAAGAAGAAATTCGGAGAACTTCCAAGGAACGTTCCCAGTATCTTCTAAACTTTACTTTTGTAGTTTTTTTTCTTAGTTGATCATGAAAGGGTCTTTATCCATGTATGTGTTTTTCTTCATTTCCTTTGTAATGAGTAGCTAAATCTCCCTTGAGGAGGGTTGGGGAAATCCCATGTATATAAGTTATTTTTATTGTATGAAGTTTTCCTCAAGCACAAATAAAATATAAGAACTCTATGCCTTGTTAAAAAAATGTCTTTTATTATTTAGTCTTGAATATGGATTAAAGGAAAATGAACTCATAAACTCAAGAACTAACTTGTCTTGTGCTCCATAGCTCACCTTAGGTTGGATGCTAGGTTTATGAGTGCATGAAAGTTTAGAACTATGTGACAAATTTCTAGAGCTTAGTGCACCTTAATCTAAGCTCAACCAAAGTGTTGATGCATGTGATGCTAAGACTCACTAAATGAGCTCCTTAACTCAACATAATTGAGGGAGAGGAAAAAATAGTTGAGTGCTCATGAACTAAGTGACAGAGTCATTGAGCCCAATATATTAATCCATCATCTCAACTATGTGTGATGCGAGTGATGCTCGTAGTGGAATCAATGCTTATAAGATCTCAAGGATTTAATAATCGTAATCTCCTTGATCAAGAGATAAGATGAAAACTTAAAAAACCTAAAATCTTATAGGAATCTTTGTGCCGAAATAGAACCGAATGTGTGTTCATTTTGTGCACAAGATTTGAACTTGTGAGACTTTGAGACAAAACTCAAGATGAACAAAGTGCACTTGATTTAAAAATAAATGAAAGATAAAGCTTGAGAAATCAATATACATTAGTAATATATCATGACATGTGGGATAACCCCAACTCTCATCTCTCTTTTATCGAACTTATCTTCACTTAGCAATTATAGTGCTAAATGTAGGACCAACTCAACCAATCAATCGTAGCTTAAACATTAGTGAGAATAGGTAGACCTTAGTAACAAAATAATCAATTCTCTGTGATTCGATAAATTCCGAAAATTAACACTTTTCACTTATTACTTCAAACCACGTACACTTGCGTGTGAGCGCAGACGTGTATTTACAGTCTGTCAACTTTTTGGCACCGTTGCCAGGGAATTGATGTTTGTTTCGTATTAAGGATAATCTATAAGTAGCTAGTGATTTAAGTATTTTATTACATATATTTTTAGTTTTGATTTTTTGTAAATTGTAGAAACTAACATCTTACATTTCTGCTTATCTTATTTTTGCTAAACTTTTGGAACGTTATTGCTAAAATTGCTCTCGATAGCCATACTATTATTTTGTATGAGTAAAAGGGTTTGCACTGAATATCTTTTTGATCCCAAAATTGAGAAAACATACTTACAAGCTAGAAGAGAACAAAACCTATCAAATCAATAAGCTGTTATGAACAACTATACTAAAAATTTAGGAGAGCTATTAAGAGAGCCTAGGGGAAGAGCACTTAGAGATTATGCACTACCCACTATTAGGGGAATCCCCCATGCTATTATTAGGCCAAATATTAAAGCCAATAATTTTGAAATCAAACCTTCCACACTGAGTATGGTGCAAAATAATTAGTTTGGGGGACTAGCCACTGAAGATCCGAACTCACATATTTCAACTTTCCTAGAAATATGTGACACCTTCAGGTTTAACGGCATTTCTGAAGACGCAGTTAAATTACGGCTTTTCCCATTCTCTTTAAGAGATAGAGCCAAGAGTTGGCTCAGCTCTCTACCTAGCGATTCCATCCGGACATGGGATGATTTGGCTAAGAAATTCTTAGCAAATATTTCCCTCCGGTGAAAACTACCATGTTGAGGATTGAGATCACCAATTTCACTCAGTTGGAAGGCGAGACTCTATATAATGGGTGGCACTATTTTAAGGAATGCCTCAGGCATTGCCCACATCATGGGTTCCCTCTATGGATGCAAGTGCATACCTTTTATAATGGTTTGAACGCTCCTACGAGGACACTCATTGATGCAGCCGCCGGTGGTTTTATTAGAAAAAAAACCCAAGAGAAAGCTTACGACCTCTTGGAGGAATGGCCAATAATGCATATCAATGGCCTTTTGAAAGGCTAGAAAAGGAAGTTATAAAGATAAATGAGTCCAACCAAATAATGACATTACAGCATGAAATACATGCCTTGAATGAAAAAATAGAAAGAATGAACGTTAACATTGTTCTAGAGGCACATTGTGATTTATGCGGGGGTAAGCATAACAGTGAGATTTGCAACTTAAATAACCCCTTTGTACAAACTAACACTGAACAGGTCAATTACCTAAGAAACAACAACTTGATGAATAACCCTTACTCCAACACCTACAACCCAGGGTGGAAAAACCACTCTAATTTCTCTTGGAGTAATAATAATAATAATGCAAATCAATATGGGGGAAGTTCATCCAACCAATAAGGCATAAATAATTGAAATAACAACAATAATCATCACCTCAATTTAGAAGGGGCCTTCAACTCCTTCAAGGTTGAAATGATATAATTTATGCGCCGCACCGAAGCCACTATCACACGCCATGATACTTCAATCCAAGGGATAGAAGCTTCCCTGAGGAATATACAGACCCAGTTGGGGCAGATCTCCAAGCAGCTGACCTCTCGGCAGTAAGGGGCCCTACCAAGTTTGACCGAAATAAACCCTAGGGAGTTGGTTAGTGTGACACATTCAGAAGATGTGTTAGGAGGAATTAATACTGAAAGAGCGAGTGTAACAGATTATAAGCTAGAGGAACAGGAAGAAAAAAGGGAAATGAGTGTGAGAAGCTAACAACTCTTAAATGTGAAGACCCAGGGAGATTGAGCATCCCTTGCATAATCAGAAATGAAGTATTTGTAGATCCCTTATGTGATCTAGGTGCTTCGGTCAACATTATGCCCTACCATATTTGCAAACATCTAAAGGTAGGTGGGATGGAATATACCTCAATAATTTTGGGTTTGCCAATTTAGAATCCCTTACCCCTCTCGGAATGATAAAAAATGTTGCAGTCAAATTGGGAAGTTTTATAGTTCCAACTGATTTTGTGGTTTGTGAATGGGATCGATGGAATAAAAATTCCATGATTATCTTTGGGAGACCCTTTCTAATGAGTTTAAAAGCTGTTATTGATATAGGTCGCAGGGTTATGAGCATAAGTGTAAAAGGGAAATCTGAATTAATTGACCTTAAACCCACTTTATTTAAGCAAAGAGAGATGAAAAATTAGAAGAGAAGGGTAAGAGAAGAAAGGTTATGGGTTGATGATGTTCTAGAGGATCTAATAATAGAAGAAAGAAATTTTGGTAATAGCTCAACTCCTTCCTCAGAAAAGGGGAGCAAGAAAGGAGTAAGAAAGAGAAAAACAAGATGAGGAAAAAGAAAAAAAAGACTCCCCCTAAGATTGAAATTGAAACAGTAGATCCGCTAAATGAAGTAGAAAATAGCAGGATTCTAGCCACCATAAGAGTTGTGCTCACTCTATAGCTTATGGAAGTGGAAACCACCAGATCCGACTAGTCGATCGTTAGCAAGTCTAGCTAAGGACGTTAAATTAAGCACTTATTGGGAGGCAACCCAATTCAAAAAAAAAAAAAAAGGATTATTAGCATTTCAGCGCGCTGCAGCGAAAATTCTGCGACAGCGCGCTGCAGCGGGTAAACTGCACCTCTGTGGAAAACCCGTGATGGCGCGCGATAGAGAAATTTCCACTACAACGCGCTGTAGCGGAAATTCTATGATAGTGCACTGTAGCGGAAATTTCGGTACCGCACGCTGCAGCGGTTTGCTCCAACTTCAGAAATTTTGTTTTTCTCTCTATATTAGGAACCATGTAGTCAAAAAGTCATGCAATTTGGGTTCCCCATGCAGTCAAAAGGTGTGGCTGAAAAAGCTGCCCCCCCTCTTTCACATGGATCACCACATTTATAGCATGGGGAAGACCCATTGACCATACTCTCTTGCCTTGGATTTCCTTGGCTATAAAAGGGAGGCATGCGGGGGGGGGGGGGGGGGGGGGGGGGCATTATCCTTGCACCATTCTTAACTCTCCTTCTTCCTCATACTCTTGATCTCTCTAGCTCTCATATCTCACCATGTATTCCAGAAAGAAAGCCATTCCAAGAAGGGAGGCTGAAGCCTCTTCTTCTGGGGGAACCTTTAATAAGAAAAGGTTCTCTTTCACTGAGGCCGAGCAGCATTTCTATTCAATCACTTCTCAACATAAATTAATTTCGGAGAGGAGTTTTAGCGGCATCTTACCCATTTTGGTTGAACAAGTCACCCCTCGAGGATGGAGGGAAATAGTGACTAAGAGATCCCCCACGTACCCTTCTATTGTCTAGGAGATTTACACAAATGCCATTAATGCGGCCGGACAGTGGGTCTTCTGCCGTGGTAAGGGTGTCACCCATGATATTGCTCAAATTGAGCAATTCTATGGGCTCGAGGAGGTACGTTCTTGCTCTTACTTGGAAATTTTGGAATCTCGCAAAGACCCCCTTGATCTCATGTCGAAACTCGTCCACGATGACACCGAATGAGAAGGAGGATTAGCCAACATTTCTCGTTTCAAATTAACAGATATGAGCAGTGCTTGGCTAGTCTTCATTCTTAGCTTTGTCATGCCTATGAGTCACTTAACGGAAGTGACCCGTGCCGGAGCACTCCTCTTGTGCTCATTGGTTAGGCCGGGTGAGATTCGCATTTTGAACATTATTTTTGAGCAGCTTTGGAAAGCTCTCAAGGGTCCCTGCACTCTATTGGCCTATGGGTCTTTAATATCAGGGCTGTGTGAGACCCAAGGGGTCAAGATCCTCTCCTCGGACACCATCGTTCCCCCTACTTGAGCCCTTAATCGCTCAAATCTGAATGTCCGGGCAAGCCAGCGGAAGCTGCCCATGAAAAGAAGGGGAGTGCAGGGGGAAGCATCCACGCCATCCAGCCAACACCTCACCAATAAGATTTTTCTACATCTCCACAATCAACATGCGAATCTTAGCAAGGCCCTAGCCAATGACATGGGGTTCGTTAAGCAAGAACTCATCCAGCAGCGTCGATTTCAATCCAACTTTCATGAAGCCCTCGGGATGATGTTTGAGGATTGGAGCTTGCAGGGTGGACCGGATCCCTCTGTGTTGCCTAGACCGCCTGTTTGTGCCCCCATTCCGGAGATGCGCTATCCTTATGAAACCGCATATATGGAGGAGGTGGAGGAAGAGGAGGAAGCCAAAAATTAAATAGGTTGTATTTTTTTTTTTGTACTTTTCTGTGTTTTCTTTGTATTTTTATGTTTGTGTGTTTTATTTTGAGATTTTAATTTATGAAATTTCATATTCCCTCATTTTTATGGTATTCTTCAAAGAAATGAAGATCACAAAATGTCAAGAAGGAATTTGATAAAAGTAAAAGGGTGCTTATTAAAAATGACCAAATGTATTATAAGCACTAAAATATTTTAACTAAGGATTGAATGGAGGATAATCTAATCTCCAAGAATAAAAATAAATGACATGAACTAAGTGTGGGGGAAGGCATTGGACTTAGACTAGAGCATATGGTAAGTACTCTAAAAAGAGTGTGCTAGGCTCCCGTAGGACTTCATGATCATAAAAGATGTATGTTGGGGATGAAGAAAAGTATATCTCCCTAAAATTGAAAAGAATAAATTTATATTTAAAAAGGGATGACGAAAAATATCTCTCCCAAATAATCAAAATATGAAAGAATGAAAAAAAATATCTCTCCTTTAATCTTTTCATCTTTGTGATTCATAAGAAGGAGCACATATGGCAAAACTCTTGGAGTCTTTCACCACCTCTCTAGTCTAGGGTCCACAAAGAACTTTACCCATCACCTAGTGTCAAGCATGAAAATCAAATACTTGGAGATTAATTGATTAACCCACTTTATTGGCATGGTTAAAATATTAATGTTGCTAAATGTTTCGTTTCATTTTTGATGTGCACGTACCTTGACTTATATTTATTCTAATTGTATTTTTGTGACTATCATCCTTACAAAATAGAAAAAAAATACAATTTTGAGCTTACTCGAGGATGAGCAAGAATTTAAGTGTGGGGTGTGATAAATTCATAAATTATATCTAAAATAAATGAAAATCTCATACATTTCTAATCCTTAAAACTGCTCCTAAATCAAATTTTGACTACCTTTTCAGAAAAATGGCATCCATATGAGTTCTAAGACATTTAAGCAAAAATTCCTATTTTTTTCAAAGGAAACCGCTGCCGCTCGCTGCAGTGCGCGGGTCATTTTGCAAATTATAGCGCTGTAGCGCGCTGCAGCGGGTCTAGTTGTGAACCGCGGGCGAGGTAGCGCGCTGCAGCAGATCCAGTTGCAAACTGCGTGCGCAGTAGCGCGCTGCAGCGGGTACATTTGCAAATCGTAGGCGTAGTAGTGTGCTGCAGCGAGGCCATTCGCAAAATGAACCGCTACCGCGCGCTGCAGCGGAGCATTTTGCGAAATGCTCCCGCTCCAGCTCGCTGCAGCAGTACAATTTGCAAAATGCTAGCGCTACACGCGCTGTAGCAGGTTACTATGCGAAATTTGGATACAGTAGTGCGCAGCAGTGGAACACTTAGCAAAATTTGCTGGCACCATTATGCGCCGCAGCGCGCTGCAATGGCCCACCGCAATTTTTCCAGACAGGAGAATTTATAGCGGCTGGGACAAGACCCCCAACCTGCATCTTGTCCCCAGCCATTATTATCTGCAGCTGCTACATTTTTATATGGAAAAGAAGATCTTGAGGTGATGTTTTGGCTAAACAAATAGAGATATTGGTCACTTCACCATCAATTAGGATTTTTGCCATCATTGCTCAGAATTTTCCATTGGAAATGCTGGTTTGGATCCTAAGTGGGATGAAGGCAGCCCCTCCCCTATATATATCACTCCTCTTGACTAGAGGAGGGATCCCAAATTTGCTCAAAATACTAAGTAAGGAGGAGGGTAGCATAAGTGGAAGTGAGGAACTCCCTAAGGGTGCTGACAGACTATAAATACACATCTGTGCTTGCACGCAAGTGTACGTGGTTAGAAGTAATAAGTGGAAAGTGTGACTTTCTGGGAATTTATCGAAACACAAAGAATTGGTTGATTTGGCACTAAAGTATATCTATTCTCACTAATATTTAAGCTATAGTATGTATTGGTTGGTTGGTCTAAAATTAGCACGAATATTCATTAAGTAAATATCAAGAATTAAAGAAAGAGGAGAGTTGAGCCCATCCCAAATAAAATAATATAATACTTATGTACATTTGTTTCTCAAGCTTTATCATTTAGTTCAATTGAAATCAGGTGCACATATTGTCCTTTAGTCTAGCTCAAAGGCGTACAAGTTCAAATCTCGTGCACAAAATGAACTCACATTCGGTTCTACTTTAGCACAAAGATTCTTGTAAGATTCTTGAGATTTAAAGTTAATTCACTTTCTCCTTATTTAAGGAGAAGTTAAATTTTATTAAATCTTAAGATCTCACAAGCATTTATTTTCCACTATGAGCATCACTTTGCATCTCACATGGTTGAGATGAGAGAATCACATGTTGGGCTCAACGACTATGTCACTTAGTTCATGAGCACTCAACACTTTATTACTCAATCTCAATTATGTGGAGCTAAGGAGCTCATTTAGTGGGTCTTAGCATCACTTGCATCAACTCTTAGATTGAGCTTAGGTTGAGGTGCATTAAGCTCAAGAACCTTCTCACATGGTTCTAAGCTTCCATGCACTCAAAATCTAGCATCCAATCTAAGGTGAGCTAAGGAGCACAAGACAATTAGATCTTGAATTTTTTTAGTTCTTTCCTCATAAATACATCAAGACTAATTTAGATAAAAATTTCTTAGTAAGGCATTAAAATCACAAACACATTATGCTTGAGGGAAAACATTCATACAATAATATTAAATCATGCATCATGGGACTTCATCCCAACCCTCCCTAAGGGGAGTTTAGCTACTCATTACACAAGAAAATAAGGAAGAGACATACATAGATAAATACCCTTTCATGGTCACTAAAAAGAAAATATAAGATTGAGTTTAAAAGATACTAGGAATGCTCCGTAGAAGTTCTCCAAAATTTTGCTTCTCCTTCTGACTATCCTCTCCTTAGGTTGCTAGTGCTGCCTTCTTCCTCTTCTCCCTTTGCAAAAGCTTGCCTTGCCACCCTTGGGGAGCTCTCTTTTCCTTTGGCTCTCCTCCTTACTTAGGGAATTTTAGCTAAAATTGTGAACCCTCCTCTAGTCAAGAGGAGGCGAATTTATAGGAAGGGGGGGCTGCATGCTCCTCTCCTCCATAAGCAACCAGAATTTCCATACAAAATGCTAAATTCATCATTCCACTAATTTTAATTTAGGGTGAGGTGACAATAATCTCATTTCTTTAGCCACAGCATCACCTCAAAGCTTATAAAAATGGCCGATACAGGAAATGATGGCTAAAGACAACATTCAAGATAAAGGTCATGTTTCCAACCGCATTAAATGCATTGTCTGAGAAAATTTTCGGCGGGCCGCTGCAGCGCCCTGTAGCGCGCTGTAGCGTGCTGCGGCGAGCTTTAGCATACCCAGGTCCTTAGCAATTTAGCCAAGTCCTCCGCTATAGACCGCTGCAGTGCGCGACCGCGCGCTGTAGCAGAGAATTTCACAAAAAACACTGTTCAATTAGTTCTTTTTCCAAATTTTATAGAGAGAAATATTTTCGTGGTGGACCGCTGCAGCGCGCGACCACGCGTTGTAGCGGTCAATTCCGCAAAAAACACTGTTCAATTAGTTGGGCGGCCCAATTTATATAGCCAAGTCCTTCGCGATAAATCGCTGCAGCGCGCGACCGCGCGCTGTAGCGGTGAATTTCTCGAAAAAAAAAACACTATTCAATTAGTTGAGCCCCCATTTAATAATCATAAATATTTCCACGATAAACCGCTGCAGCGCACGACCACGCGCTGTAGCGATGAATTCTGTGAAAAATACAATTCAATTAGTTGACCCCCATTTAATAATCATAAATATTTCCGCGATAAACCGCTACAGCGCACGATCGTGCGCCGTAGTGGTGAATTTTGCAAAAAATACTATTCAATTAATTGGGAGCCTGTTTAATATAGTTTAAATGTTTTTGTTGCAGCCCGCTGCGGCACGCGACCGCGCGCTGCCTTGCACTGTAGCGGAATTCTTTATTATATTTTTAGGAAAATTGTAGAAATTCCCTAGAGCTCCTTTGGATTCCATTTCCTGAAAAAGATAGAAAAATTTGATTTAAGAACAACAAAAAATATCTTAAATAAATGAATTTTCCCATTTATTTTAGATATAATTTATGGATTCATCACACCCCCACACTTAAATTCTTGCTCGTCCTCGAGTAAGCTCAAAATGATAATTTTTTCTGTATTTGAATGGATGAAAGTCACAATGATATAATTGAAATAAGTATTAGTGAAAATATATGTATGACAACAAAAAATGAAATGAACATCGTAGCAATCTTAATATTTTCAATTGAGTTAGTAAGGTGGTTAAGTCACTAAATCTCCAAATGTTTGTATTTTTTTAATGCTTGATAATAGGTGATGGGTTCCATATATTTTGGATTTTCAGACTAAAGTCATTGTTTAGAGATTGTTAGAGTTTTGTCATATGTGCTCCTTCTTATAAATCACAAAGATGAAAAGTTTTTAAAGGAGATATATTTTTCTTCATCCTTTCTTATTTTATTCACTGGGAGAGATATTTTTTATCATCCCTTTTTCCATAAATACTTTATTCTTTTCATCCTTAGGAGAGACATTTTTCTTCATCCCTAATATCTTTGTCATCATGAAGTCTTACGGGAGCCTAGCACACTCCATTTAGAATCCATGTCATATATTTTTTTAGTTTAAATCCTATGCCTGCCCCCACACTTAGCTCAAGCATTTATTTAAATTTTTTTGGAGATTTAGATTTTCCTCCGTTCATTCCTTAATCTCATATTTGATTGCATATAATTCATTTAATCATTTTTTTGCTAAGCATTCTTTTGCTTATATCTCATTTGATTTTTGTATTTTTGTGATTTTCATTTCTTTTAAAAAATTCAGAAAAAGTATGTCACTTAAGAATAACTCAATAAATGCAGGAATATGAGAATTCATAAATTGTAATCTCAAAATAAAAATAAACTACAATAAAGATAAAAAGAAAAAGTGAAAAAGAATAAATACAATCTAGTTAATTGTTGGGTTGCCTCCCAACAAGTGCTGGTTTTAGTGTCTCAGCTTGACACAGGAAAGAGCTTATGTGATTCCTTCATCAGGGAGGTCTTGAAGGGTCCACCCTCCCTTCTCTTGAGAGGCACCTTCCTCCAAGTATAACTTCAGACGATTTCCATTCACCTTGAAAGCGCTATTATTTGAGGCAACTTCGATAGCTCCATGAGGAAAAACTTTAGTGATGGTGAATGGTCCTGTCCAACGTGCTTTCAGTTTTCCAGGAAAAAGTCTTAATCTAGAGTTAAAAAGCAATACCTTTATTCCTGGTTGGAGGTGCTTAGGTTTAATTAGCTTATCATGCCATTTTTTTGTTTTTTCTTTATACAACTTGGCATTCCCATAGGCGTTTAACCTAAATTCATCAAGTTCATTTAGTTGCAGCAGTCGCTGCGCCCCTGCCTTTTGGTGGTCAAAATTTAATTTCTTTATTGCTCAAAAGGCACAGTGTTCAAGTTCCACCAGAAGGTGACATGCTTTTCCATAAACGAGCTTATACGGGGACATTCCTAGAGGGGTCTTGAAGGCAGTTCTATAAGCCCAAAGGGCATCTTGGAGTTTTGAAGTCCAGTCCTTTCTATTTTGGTTTACAATTTTTTTCAAAATTTGTTTAAGTTCTCTATTGGAGACTTCAACTTGCCCGTTGGTTTGAGGGTGGTAGGGGGGACCCACCTTGTGTCTTACCCCATAGTTTTTTAATATATTCTCTAACTGTCTATTACAGAAGTGTTTTCCCCCATCACTAATCAAGAATCTGGGTGTTCCAAATATAGCTAGCACGTGTTCCTTGAGAAATTTGATCACTGTTTTAGCATCATTGTTGACACATGCCACAACTTCAACCCATTTTGAAACATATTCAACTGCCACAAGGATATACAGATTGGCCTGGGATGGGGGAAGGGTCCCATGAAGTCAATTTCCCAAATATCGAATAGTTTGACTTCAAAAATCCCATTTAAAGGAAGCTCGTCCCTTTTTGTTAAATTCTCGGTTCTTTGGCACTTGTCACAACTTTTGACAAAATTAGTGGCATCCTTGAATAGATGGGGCCAAATGAATCCAGATTGAAGCACCTTCGCAACCGTTCGCTCAATTCCATGGTGTCCTCCATAAGGAGATGTGTGGCAGTGGAAGAGAATATTCCTGGTGTCAGAGTCAGGAACACATCTCCTTAGGAGTTGATCATTACAACATTTATACAGAAAGGGATCATACCAAAAATAATTTTTTATATCCACAAAAATTTCTTTTTTTGTTGGTAACTCATATCTTTTGGTATAATTCCTCCTGCAAGGTAGTTTGCAATATCAGTGAACCAGGGAGGAGCATTTGTAGCTACCCCATAGAGCTTCTCATCGGGAAAGGATTTACTAATATCTGTCGACTTTTCATGACCAATGTGGGTTAATCTGGATAAATGGTCAGCAAGCACATTTTCACTCCCCTTCTTATCCCGGATTTCAAGATCAAATTCTTGTAAGAGCAACACCCATCATATCAAACATGATTTTGCCACTTTCTTTTGGAGGAGATACTTAATGGTAGCATGATTCGTGTAAACGATAGTCTTAGACCCGATGAGATACGACCTAAATTTAGTAAAAGCAAAAATGACGGCTAAAAGCTCCTTTTCCATGGTGGCGTAATTTCTTTGAGCATCGTCAAGGAGTTTACTAGCATAGTAAATCGAATAGATGGTTCGCTCTCTTCGTTGCCCTAGAACAGCGCCTACAGCAAGGTCACTCGCATCACATATAATTTCAAAAGGTGAATCCCAGATTGGAGTAGAAATTATTGGAGCAGAGATCAAGGTAGTTTTTAGTGTATTGAATCCTTTCAGACAATTGTTATCAAAATTGAACTCAACATCCTTTCCAAGCAATCTACAAAGTGGCATACTTATGTTTGAAAAATCCTTAATAAATTTGCGATAAAAACCAGCATGCCCTAGGAAGCTTCTAATTCCTTTAACATTGATGGGAGGAGGAAGTTTTTCAATTACTTCAATCTTAGCTTTATCGACCTCTACCCCCCTCCTAGAAATTGAATGACTAAGAACGATACCCTCTTCAATAATAAAATGACACTTTTCCCAATTCAAGATCAAGTTTGACTCTTCACATCTTTTTAACACCTTTCCCAGATTAATTAGGCAATGATCAAAAGAGGTCCCAACCACAGAAAAATCATCCATAAAAATTTCTAAGAACTCTCCTATCATGTCATAGAAAATAGCCATCATGCAGCGTTAAAAAGTAGCTGGAGCATTACACAAATCAAAAGGCTTTCTCCTAAAGGCGAAGGTTCCGAAGAAGCAGGTAAATGTTGTTTTCACTTGGTCTTCGGGTGTAATCAGGATTTGATTGTATCCAGAATAACCATCAAGAAAACAGAAATAAGGATTTCCTGCTAATCTATCAAGCATTTGGTCAATGAAGGGAAGGGGATAATGGTCTTTTCGAGTTGCTTTATTTAATCTCCTATAATCGATGCAAACTCGCCAATTAGTCACAGTCCTAGTGGGGATTAGCTCATTATTGCTGTTGAGAATAACGGTCATCCCACTCTTTTTGGGAAGCACATGTATAGGGTTCACCCAAGGGCTGTCAGAAATAGGAAAAATGATCCCAGCATCTAAGAGCTTGATGATTTCCTTGTGAACTACTTCTTGATGTTAGGGTTTAATCATTGTTGAGGTTCAATTGAAGGCTTAGAGTTGTCCTCCAATAGGATACGATGCATACACAGAGTTGGCTAACCCCTTTCAAATCCGAAATACTCCACCCCATTGCACTCTTATGATATTTTAAAATGTTACATAAAAGATTCTCTTGATATTTAGTTAACAAAATGGAGATTATTACAGGAAGTGATTTATCTTCTCCTAAGTATATGTATTTTAAATGTCAGGGAAGAGGTTTTAATTCAGTTTTAGGAGAGAAAATTATCGAAGGTTGAATCATCTTCCTTTCCTCAATTAATTCTTCAATAACTTCTGTTTCAGTGGGAACTTCGTATTCCTCACTTCCCATCATTTCCTCTTCTCCCACATCTTCCATTGACCGAGCTTCTTCTAATAAATTGATCTCCCAACAATCCTCTTTAACTTAGAAGGGTGTTTCGTAGAATTATTTACATGGAATTTAATCTCTTCCTCTCCATAATGCAACCTCAATTCCCTTTGTCTACATCAATTAAGGTTCGTCCTATGGCCAAGAAAGGTCTACCTAAAATAATAGGAATCTCTTAATTTTCATCTTCCATGTCCAAGATTATGAAGTCTGCCGGGAAGATGAACTTGTCAACCTTTACAAGTATATTTTCCACAATTCCTAATGGAGATTTTACAGGTCTATCGGCAAATTGGAGTAGAACAGAGGTAGGTTTTAACTGATCAATGTCTAGTTTCTTGAATATGTAGAAAGGCATCAAATTAACAGAAGCGATAAGATCACAAAGAGCTTTTTGAAAAGATTGGCATCCAATCGTGCATGGGATAGTAAAACTCCCAGGATCCTTCTTTTTAGTGGGAATTTTTCTTTGAAGGATTGCACTGCATTCCTCAGTTAATGCCACAGTCTCCTTTTCATCAATCTTCCTTCTCTTGGATAAGATGTCTTTCATAAACTTGGCATAACTAGGCATTAGTTTGAGGGCTTCAGCGAATGGGATATTGATGTGAAGAGTTTTAAAAGTCTCAAGAAATTTTTGATATTGGACATCGAGTTTCTCCTTAACCATACGCTGAGGATAAGGTATATGAGGGGTTTCCTTAGGTGTGTCTCTATGTTCATCCCTTGCGGCATCCCTTGCCACAATCTCTTATGTCATTAATGTTTCTTCTTCCTCTTTTTTCTCTCTAGATTTAGCGATATCTTCGTTATTCTCTTTTGTCATAATCTCATGAGCAACCCTTCCACTTCTTAAGGTGATTGCATTACCTAATTTATTTTCATATTCCCTGATTACCCCGACTAGTGAAGGTTGTTCTAGCTGCTTTATTATATCTTTCAATTTTTGTTCAATTCTTTTAACCGTCTCCTCTTGTCTGA
This sequence comes from Gastrodia elata, assembly GCA_016760335.1. Classification (NCBI taxonomy): domain Eukaryota; kingdom Viridiplantae; phylum Streptophyta; class Magnoliopsida; order Asparagales; family Orchidaceae; genus Gastrodia; species Gastrodia elata. The sequence continues at coordinate 30,762,742 of CM028678.1, read as the reverse complement.
GGAGAGTGTGCTCATGCTTATTTAGTGTGGTGTCAGTTTTATTCATGAATTCAATAGTGGAGTTTCTAAATTCTTTTAGAGAGTTTTCGAATCTTTCTCCATTCCTTCCATAATTCATGATTATATTAACATCTCTCAATTCCCCATCATTCTCCTGTAAAGGGCTTATATAACCATATTCTAGCTTCTTATTAAGTTTAGAAATTTGATTTTGCAGTTCTAGGATTTTTTGTGAGTTTCCTAGTGAATTATACTCTTTTTTATCCTTGGAATCATTCCTTAGAAGTGGCCATTGGTAAGCATTGTTTGCCAATTCTTCCAAGAGGTCATAGGCTTCCTCTTGGGTTTTTCCACTAATAGATCCCCCGACAGCTGCATCAATGAGTGTCCTTGTCGGAGCGTTCAAACCATTATAAATGGCTTGCACTTACATCTAGAGAGGGGACCCATGATGCGGGCAACGTCTGAGGTACTCCTTAAAGCATTCCCACCCATTATAGAGAGTATCACCTTCCATCTTAGTAAAGTTGGTGATCTCAATTCTCAACCGTGCAGTTTTAGCTGGAGGAAAGTATTTGGCTAAGAATTTCTTAGCCAAATCATCCTAAGTACGGATAGAATCGCTCAGTAAAGAGCTAAGCCAACTCTTGGCTCTATCTCTTAGTGAGAAAGGAAATAACCTCAATTTAACTGCGTCTTCGGAGACACCGTTAAACTTGAAGGTATCACATATTTCGAGGAAAGTTGAAATATGTGAATTTGGATCTTCAGTGGCTAATCCTCCAAACTGATTGTTTTGTACCATACTCAGCGTAGAGGGTTTAATTTCAAAATTATGGGCTTCTATATTCGGCCTTACAATCGCATGGGGAATGCCCCTAACAGTGGGCAGTGCATAATCTCTCAGTGCTTTACCCCTAGGCTCTTCTAAGTTTTCAGTGAAAGTGTCCATCACAACTTGTTGGTTTGATAAGTTTCTTTCTTGCCTAGCTTGTAAGTATGTTCGTTCTATTTCAAGATCAAACAGATATTCAGTAGAGACTCTTTTACTCATACAAGTTTCAATAAAGCTTATCAAGAACAATTTAGCAATAAAGATCAAATAGATATATTTTGGAAATGAAAATAAACAAAAAAAATTATAAAATGTTAGCTTGATAATTACAATAGAAAATGTAAAACTACTAATATAAAAAAAAATATCAAATGCTTAAATCGCTAGCTACTTATAGATTACCTTTAGTTCAAATCAAAAACCAATTCCCCAGCAACGGCGCCAAAAACTTGACTGACTGTAAATACACATCTGCGCTTGCACGCAAGTGTACATGATCTGAAGTAATAAGTGAAAAGTGTGACTTTCCGGGAATTTATCGAACCACAGAGAATTGGTTGATTTGGCACTAAAGTATATATATTCTCACTAATGTTTAAGCTATAGTATGTATTGGTTGGTTGGTCTAAAACTAGCACGAATATTCACTAAGTAAATATCAAGAATTAAAGAAAGAGGAGAGTTGGGCCAATCCCACATGAAATAATATAATACGTGTGTACATTTATTTCTCAAGCTTTATCATTTAATTCAATTGAAGTCAAGTGCACATTGTTGTCCTTTAGTCTAGCTCAAAGGCTTACAAGTTCAAATCTCGTGCACAAAATGAACTAACATTCGGTTCTACTTTAGCACAAAGATTCTTGTAAGATTCTTGTGATTTAAAGTTAATTCACTTTATCCTTATTTAAGGAGAAGTTAAATTTTCTTAAATCCTAGGATCTCACAAGCACTGATTTTCCACTACGAGCATCACTTCAAATCTCACATGGCTGAGATGAGAGAATCACATGTTGGGCTCAACGACTATGTCACTTAGTTCATGAGCACTCAACACTTTATTACTCAATCTCAATTATGTGGAGCTAAGGAGCTCATTTAGTGGGTCTTAGCGTCACTTGCATTAACTCTTAGATTGAGCTTCGGTTGAGGTGGATTGAGCTCAAGAACCTTCTCACATGGTTTTAAGCTTCCATGCACTCAAAATCTAGCATCCAACCTAAGGTGAGCTAAGGAGCACAAGACAATTAGATCTTGGATTTTTTTAGTTCTTTTCTCATAAACACATCAAGACTAATTTAGATGAAAATTTCTTAGTCACGCATTAAAATCACAAATACATTATGCTTGAGGGAAAACATTCATTCAACATTATTACATAATGCATCATGGGACTTCATCCCAACCCTCCCCAAGGGGAGTTTAGCTACTCATTACACAAGAAAATAAGGAAGACACATACATAGATAAAGACCCTTTCATGGTCACTAAAAAGAAAATACAAGATTGACTTTAAAAGATACTAGGAATGCTCCGTAGAAGTTCTCCAGAATTCTTCTTCTCCTTCTGATTATCCTCTCCTTAGGTTGCTAGTGCTACCTTCTTCCTCTTCTCCCTTTGCAAAAGCTTGCCTTGTCACGCTTGGGGAGCTCTCTCTTCCTTTGGCTCTCCTCCTTACTTAGGGAATTTTTGCTAAAATTGTGAACCTTCCTTTAGTCAAGAGGAGGGGTATTTATAGGAAGGGGGGGTTGCATGCTCCTCTCCTCCATAAGCAACCAAAATTTCCAAACAAAATGCTGAATTCATCATTACATTAATTTTTAATTTAGGGTGAAGTGACAATAATCTCATTTCTTTAGCCACAATATCACCTCAAAGATTACAAAAATGGCTGCTGCAGAAAATGATGGCTGGTGACAACATTCAGGATAAAGGTCATGTCTCCAGCTGCATTAAATGCATTGTCTGGGAAAAATTTCGGTGGGGCCGCTGCAGCGTGCTTTAGCATACCTAGGACCCTAGCAATTTAGCCAAGTCCTCCGCTATAGACCGCTGCAGCGCGCGACCGCGCGCTGTAGCGGGGAATTCTGCGAAAAATACTGTTCAATTAGTTCTTTTTCTAGATTTTATAGAGAGAAATGTTTCCACGGCAGACCGCTGCAGCGCGCGAACCGCGCGCTGTAGCGATCAATTTAGCGAGAAACACTGTTCAATTAGTTGGGCGGCCCGATTTATATAGCCAAGTCCTTCACGTTAAACCGCTGTAGCGTGCGACCGCGCGCTAGAGCGGTGAATTTCGCAAAAAAAAAACACTATTCAATTAGTTGAGCCCCCATGTAATAATTATAAATATTTCCCCGACAAACCGCTGCAGTGCACGACAGCACGCTGTAGCGGTGAATTCTACGAAAAATACTATTCAATTAATTGGGAGCCTGTTTAATATAGTTTAAATGTTTCCGCTGCAGCCAGCTGCGGCACGCGACCGCGCGCTGCAGCACGCTGTAGCAGAATTCTTTGTTATATTCTTAGGAAAATTGCATAAATGCCCTAGAGCTACTTTGTATTCTATTTCCTGAAAAAGATAGAAAATTTTGATTTAGGAGCAGCAAAAAATATCTTAAATAAATGAATTTTCCCCTTTATTTTAGATATAATTTATGGATTCATCACGCCCCCACACTAAAATTCTTGCGCGTTCTCGAGTAAGCTCAAAATGATGATTTTTTTTGTATTTGAATGGATGAAAGTTACAATGATGTAATTAAAATAAGTGTAAGTGAAAATATGTGCATGGCAACAGAAAATGAAATGAACATCGTAGCAATCTTAATGTTTTCAATTGAGTCACTAAGCTGGTTAAGTCACTAAATCTCCAAATATTTAAATTTTGTTAATGCTTGATAATAGGTGATGGGTTCCATACATTTTGGATTTTTAGACTAAAGATATGGTTTAGAGATTCTTAGAGTTGTGCCATATGTGCTTCTTCTTATAAATCACAAAGGTGAAAAGTTTTTAAAGGAGAGATATTTTTCTTCATCCTTTCTTATTTTGTTCACTTGAGAGAGATATTTTTCATCATCCCTATTTCCATAAATATTTTGTTCTTTTCATCCTTAGGGAGAGATATTTTTCTTCATCCCTAACATCTCACATTTAGAATCCATGCCATATATTTTTTTAGTTTAAATACTATGCCTTCCCCCACACATAGCTCAAGCATTTATTTAAATCTTTTTGGAGATTTAGATTTTCCTCCATTCATTCCTCAATCTCACATTTGATTGCGTATAATTCATTTAATCATTTTTTGCTAAGCATTATTTTACTTATATCTCTTTGATTTTTGTATTTTTGTGATTTTCATTTCTTTTAAAAAATTCAGAAAAAGTATGTCACTTAAGAATAACTCAATAAATGCGAGAATATGAGAATTCATAGATTGTAATCTCAAAATAAAAACAAACTATAATAAAGATAAAAAGAAAAAGTGAAAAAGAACAAATACAACCTAGTTAGTTGTTGGGTTGCCTCCCAACAAGCGCTGGTTTTAGTGTCTTAGCTTGACACAGGAAAGAGCTTATGTGATTCCTTCATCAGGGAGGGGTCTTGAAGGGTCCACCCTCCCTTCTCTTGAGAGACACCTTCCTCCAAGTATAACTTCAGACGATTTTCATTCACCTTGAAAGCGCTATTATTTGAGGCAACTTCGACAGCTCCATGAGAAAAACTTTAGTGATGGTGAATGGTCCTGTCCAGCGTTATTTTAGTTTTCCAGGAAAAAATCTTAATCTAGAGTTAAAAAGCAATACCTTCATTCCTGGTTGGAGGTGCTTAGGTTTAATTAGCTTATCATGCCATTTTTTTATTTTTTCTTTATATAACTTGGCATTCTCACAGGCGTTTAACCTAAATTCATCAAGTTCATTTAGTTACAGCAGTAGCTGTGCCCCTACCTTTTGGTGGTCAAAATTTAATTTCTTAATTGCCCAAAAGGCACGGTGTTCAAGTTCCACCGGAAGGTGACATTCTATTCCATAAACGAGCTTATACGGGGACATTCCTAGAGGGGTCTTGAAGGCAGTTCTATAAGCCCAAAGGGCATCTTGGAGTTTTGAAGTCCAGTCCTTTCTATTTTGGTTTATAGTTTTTTCCAAAATTTGCTTAAGTTCTCTATTGGAGACTTCAACTTGCCCGCTAGTTTGAGAGTGGTAGGGGGTACCCACCTTGTGTCTTACCCCATAGTTTTTTAATATATTCTCTAACTGCCTATTGCAAAAGTGTTTTCCCTCATTACTGATCAAGAATCTGAGTGTTCCAAATCTAGTTAGCACATATTCCTTGAGAAATTTGATCACAGTTTTAGCATCATTGTTGACACATACCACAACTTTAACCCATTTTAAAACATATTCAACTGCCACAATGATATACAGATTGGCCTGGGACGAGGGGAAGGGTCCCATGAAGTCAATTCCCCAAACATCGAATAGTTCGACTTCAAAAATCCCATTTAAAGGAAGCTCGTCCCTTTTTGTTAAATTCCCGGTTCTTTGGCACTTGTCACAACTTTTGACAAAATTAGCGGCATCCTTGAATAGATGGGGCCAAACGAATACAGATTGAAGCACCTTCGCAGCCGTTCGCTCAATTCCATGGTGTCCTCCATAAGGAGATGTGTGGTAGTAGAAGAGAATATTCCTAGTGTCAGAGTCAGGAACACATCTTCTTAGGAGTTGATCATTACAACATTCATACAGAAAGGGATCATACCAAAAATAATTTTTTATATCCGCAAAAAATTTCTTTTTTTATTGGTAACTCATATCTTTTGGTATGATTCCTCCTGCAAGATAGTTTGCAATATCAGCTAACCAGGGAGGATCATTTATAGCAACCCCATAGAGCTTCTCATCGGGAAAGAATTCACTAATATCTGTTGACCTTTCATGATCAATGTGGGTTAATCTGGATAAATGGTCAGCAAGCACATTTTCACTCCCCTTCTTATCCCAGATTTCGAGATCAAATCCTTGTAAGAGCAACACCCATCGTATCAAACATGGTTTTGCCTCTTTCTTTTGGAGGAGATACTTAATGGCGGCATGATCCGTGTAAATGATAGTCTTAGACCCGATGAGATACGACCTAAATTTAGTAAAAGCAAAAGTGACGGCTAAAAGCTCCTTTTCCGTGGTGGCGTAATTTCTTTGAGCATCGTCAAGGAGTTTGCTAGCATAGTAAATCGAATAGATGGTTTGCTCTCTTCATTGCCCTAGAACAGTGCCTACAGCAAGGTCACTCGCATCACACATAATTTCAAAAGGTGGATCCCAGATTGGAGTAGAAATTATTGGAGCAGATATCAAGGTAGTTTTTAGTGTATTGAATCCTTTCAGACAATTGTTATCAAAATTAAATTCACCATCCTTTCCAAGCAATCTACAAAGTGGCATACTTATGTTTGAAAAATCCTTAATAAACCTGCGATAAAAAGCAGCATGCCCTAGGAAGCTTCTAATTCCTTTAACATTGATGGGAGGAGGAAGTTTTTCAATTACTTCAATCTTAGCTTTATCAACTTCTATCCCCCTCCTAGAAATTAAATGACCAAGAACGATACCCTCTTCAACAATAAAATGACACTTTTCCCAATTCAAGATCAAGTTTTACTCTTCACATCTTTTTAACACCTTTCCCATATTAATTAGGCAATGATCAAAAGAGGTCCCAACCACAGAAAAATCATCCATAAAAATTTCTAAGAACTCTCCTATCATGTCATAGAAAATAGCCATCACGCAGCGTTGAAAAGTAGCTGGAGCATTACACAAACCGAAAGGCATTCTCCTAAAGGCGAAGGTTCCAAAGAAGCAGGTAAATGTTATTTTCACTTGGTCTTCGGGTGTAATCAGGATTTGATTGTATCCAGAATAACCATCAAGAAAATAGAAATAAGGATTTCCTACTAATCTATCAAGCATTTGGTCAATGAAGGGAAGGGGATAATGGTCTTTTCGAGTTGCTTTATCTAATCTCCTATAACCGATGCAAACTCGCCAACTAGTCACAGTCCTAGTGGGGATTTGCTCATTGTTGTTGTTGAGAATAACGGTCATCCCACTCTTTTTGGGAACCACATGTATGGGGCTCACCCAAGGGCTGTCAAAAATGGGAAAAATGATCCCAGCATCTAAGAGCTTGATGATTTCCTTGCAGAAATGCCCTAGAGCTCATTTGGATTCTATTTCTTGAAAAAGATAGAAAAATTTGATTTAGGAACAGTAAAAAATATCTTAAATAAATGAATTTTCCCTTTTATTTTAGATATAATTTATGGATTCATCAGGTGCAAAGCAAGTTTTTGCTAAGTAGGAGAAGAAGGAAGGCAGCACTAGCGACCTAAGAGAGGAGCTTGAAGAAGGAGAAGAAAAAATTCGGAGAACTTCCAAAGAACGTTCCTAGTATTTTCTAAACTTTACTTTTGTAGTTTATTTTCTTAGTTCATCATGAAAGGGTCTTTATCCATGTATGTGTTTTTCTTCATTTCCTTTGTAATGAGTAGCTAATATCCCTTGGGGAGGGTTGGGGAAATCCCATGTGTATGAGTTATTTTTATTGTATGAAGTTTTCCTCAAGCACAAATAAAATATAATAACTCTATGTGTTGTTAAGGAAATGCCTTTTATTGTTTAGTCTTGAATATGGATTAAAGGAAAATGAGCTCATAAACTCAAGAACTAACTTGTCTTGTGCTCCATAGCTCACCTTAGGTTGGATGCTAAGTTTATAAGTGCATGAAAGCTTAGAACTATGTGATAAAGTTCGAGAGCTTAGTGCACCTTAATCTAAGCTCAGCTAAAGTGTTGATGTATGTGATGCTAAGACTCACTAAATGAGCTCCTTAGCTCAATATAGTTGAGGGAGAGGAAGAAATAGTTGAGTGCTCATGAACTAGGTGACATAGTCATTGAGCCCAATATATTAATCCCTTATCGCAACTATGTGTGATGCAAGTGATGCTCGTAGTGGAATCAATGCTTATAAGATCTTAAGGATTTAATAATCGTAATCTCCTTGATCAAGAGATAAGATGAAAACTTAAAAAACCTAAAATCTTATAGGAATCTTTGTGCCGAAATAGAACCGAATGTGTATTCATATTGTGCACAAGATTTGAACTTGTGAGACTTTGAGACAAAACATAAGGTGAACAAAGTGCACTTGATTTAAAAATAAATGAAAGATAAAGCTTGAGAAATCAACATATATTAGTAATATATCATAACATGTGGGATAACCCCAACTCTCCTCTCTCTTATATCTAATTTATCTTAACTTAGTAATTATTGTGTTAAATCTAGGACCAACTCAACCAATCAATCATAGCTTAAATATTAGTGAGAATAGATAGACCTTAGTAAAAAAACAACCAGTTCTCTGTGGTTTGATAAATCCCAGAAATTAATACTTTCCACTTATTACTTCAGACCACGTACACTTGTGTGTGAGCGCAGACGTGTATTTACAGTCTGTTAGTTGCCGAGTGAGATCTCTTTTTCTTCTCCTTCTAGATTGGTGATGCTCGATCATCCGTGCTCCCTCCAAGAGCTTCGCAAAGTTATCGTGGTGCTGAGACATCTGATAAATCTAAGGTTTATAACAAAATAAAAGAAGAAATATAAACAATTTTATGCTAGAATAGTCTACTTTGATGGGTTTTCCAACACTTTCAAGAAAAAAGAAAAGTTGAGCTATAATCTGGGCAAAACATAAAATCATGGAAGAAATCTCCACAGGTCGACCAACCGTGCCCTAGCATGCTCAAGCGGGTACAAACCCAATAGCTTAGCGCTACTACGCACCGCAGTGGGTCCAAACCCGAGAATTCAGCGCTACCGCATGCCATAGCGAGTACTCACCAGACCAAAACTCAGAATACATTTAAGGAAGACCACTACCGCACACCTCAGCAGGTTCAAACCCGAGAGCTCCGTGCTACTGCATGCCGCAACGGGTTAAAACTCGAAAGCTCAGTGCTACTGCGTACCACAATGGATCCAAACCCGAGAGCTTGGCGATACCATGCGCCGTAGCGAGTTCAAACACGAGAGATCGGCGCTACCTCATGCTACAACGGGTCCAAACCCTAGAGCTTAGAACCACCATGCATCGCAGCGGAAATCGCCAGACCCAGACTCAGCAAACATTTAAGGAAGACCGCTACCGTGCACCACAGCGGGTTCAAACCCGAGAGCTCGGTGCTACTGAGCGGAGCAGCATGTCTAAACCCAAGAGCTCGGTGCTACTGTGCGCTACAGTGGGCATACACTTAACATCCAATTTGAAGCAAAACCATTGCAGTGCCTGCCAGAATTCTAGCCAGGAATGAGCAATTAATTCAGTATAGGGAAGGGCATAATTCAATCTCTTGCCTTCCCACATCTGCCTTAACTCCAAATTCAATTAATATTTTCATTCTCAAGAGGAATAGTAGAATAATCAAGAACAAAACATTAAAGAGAGAAAATTGGAGGGTTTGACAAAATTAATTCCAAAGGGGCTGAAGGCTGCACTATAAAAGCAAGATAGAAAGACTTAGAGATGATTCCTCTCTTTGACATTCCAAGACCTAAAATCTGAGCCTGCTGTGAGAAAGAAAAGGAGACCCTCACTAAGGAAGGAAAGGAGAACTATTCAAGGAGAGAAAATAAGAACAATCCAAGGTGATTTGGAAAGGATGAAGTTGGGGAGCAAGGAAAGATCCAGAAAATGCCAACAAGGGGCTGTTCCTAGTATTCTTCTCAAGATAAATAGTAAAACCATGCAAAGTTTCATATTCTTGTATGTTATTTCTTGTATTTCCTTTGTACTAGAAGGTTAAACCCTCCTTAGGGAGGGTTGGGCCAACATCATGTAATAAGTAAAAGGGACTATGGTGTTTGTATGAATATTTTTTGATGAATAAAAATATGTTTCATTTAGTGTGCTACTTGTGTTGTTCCATGCCTGTGGAATGAATTCTTATCTATTTTCTTAATGGTTTATCACGTAAATAATACCTAACCAATTCTACATTTCAAGCTCAAGGGAATGCACATAAAGGTTCTTGCTGTGAACACATGTTCACTACGTGAGGATTCTTGGTGTAAACACCTTGAGATTGAAATGAATAGTTGATTCTTTAACTTTAAATCTCTTTGAGCTCTATAGCTCACCAATTGGCGTAAAGCTAGTTATATGTGCGTTAATGCTCAGAGCCCAGTGACAGGCTATTGAACCTAATTCATTATTCCTTGTGCTCAGTCGAGAGGTCAATGCATGTGAGCCAAGAGCCACCACTCAAGCTCTGTGGCTCAGTAGACGTTAAAAGAGGAAGAGGAATTATTGAGCGCTCATGGATGATTATGACATAGTCCATATAGTCCAATAATTCACTTTCTTATCTAAACTGTGCATAGTTTATGTGATGCTAATTGTGTGGAAATCAAGCTTATGTGATCGCTAAATAAAAATGATTATTTTGATAACCTAGATGTAAGGAATCTTAATTAACTCAATTCGATCACATGAGAGTCTATGTGCCAAGATCGAACCCTTGTGTGTTCATCTTGTGCACTAGACATGAAATAGTTAGAATTGGAGGACAAATCTAAGGAATACAATCTTCACTTGATAAAATTAGCATGAAAATAAGTTTCATTAAAAGTTGAATGAATATGAATATCGACGCCAGTTCATAACAATTTGCATGATGAAAATACAATTCTCCCTTTTTGTCAAATAGTATCTTCAATTTAAGATCCTTGAATTATTAATTAGGAGCCACAAAACCAAAAATATCTTAATCTAAACATTATTAAAAGTAGATGAACCTTAGTAACAAAACACACTGTTCCCTAAGGACGATAAATCTCAGAACTTACCTTCCAATTATTACTTCAGACCACGAACACTTGCGTGCGAGCGCAAATGTTTCATATTAAGAATAATCTATAAGTAAATAGTGATATAGAATTATCTTAATTTTTTCATATAATTTTTTTTTTATCTTTTTGTAATTGTATTTGTTATTAATTATTAGTTTAGATTGATATTTTAGTTGCTTTAATTTCAACTGTTGAACTACTGAACTGCATTGCTATACTGGTTCTATCTAGCTAAATTTTTAAACTACATGAATAGGAGAGAAAACATAGACATTCTTTTTGGTCTTAAAATTGAACAAACTTAAGAGCTAGAAGAGAACAAAACCTATTAAATAGAAATCAACCTGCAATGGATAACTTAGAAGTAAACCTAGTAGAAGAACAAAGGTGTATGGCCTTAAGAGACTATGCACTGCCCACAATGTGAGGTATACCCCATGCTATTATTAGACCAAATATAGAGGCTAATAATTTTGAGATAAATCCCTCTACCTGAGTAGGGTACAAAATAACCAATTTGGGGATTAGTCACAGAAGATCCAAACTCACATATTTTCAATTTTTTGGAAATATGTGATACTTTAGATATAATGGTGTCACTGAACACACCATTAAACTTAGGATATTCCCATTTTGATAAAGCCAAGTTGGCTCAGTTTGTTACCAGGCGATTCATTTCGCACATGGGATGACTTGGCTAGGAAATTTCTAGCCAAATACTTCTCACCTACCAAAACGGCCCGGATGTGAATTGAGATAACAAATTTTAACCAATTTGAGGGAGAGATGTTATATGATAGCTGGGAAATGTTTAAGGAGTGCCTGAGGCACTGCTCACATCATGGGTTTCCTTAATGGATGCAGGTTCAAACCTCTTATAACAGTTTGAACCCACAAACGAGGATACTCATTGATGCAACTATCGGAGGCTCACTTAGTAGTAAGACCCAGGAGGAGGCTTATCAACTTTTAGAAGAAATGGCTAATAATGTATACTAATGGCCTACTGAGAGGCTTATTTTAAATAAAAGGGAAGGAAACAAAATTAATAAAACCAATCAAATTTTAGCCCTGCAAAATGAAATTAATATCCTGAATAATAAGATAGAAAATATGAATGTTAATAGTTTTCAAGAAATTTACTGTGAATTGTGTGGGGGAAAATATCTTAGAGAAAATTGTAACATAACAAATCCCTTTGCACCATCCAACAATGAACAAGTAAATTTCTTAAGGAACAATAATTTAAGCAAAAATAGCATGATGAACAACCCTACTCCAACACATAATCCTGGATGAAGAAATCATCCAAATTTTTTATGGAGTAGTAATAGCAATAATGGAAATTTTAATGGGGGAATTTATCTAATAAACAAGGGTGCAATAAAGGGCATAACCCTCTAACTCAGACATCAAACCTTGAATGAGCCTTTAATGCCTTTAAGGTGGAAACAATTCAATCCATGCAGAGGACTGAATTGATAATCACCTGACATGATGCCTCCATCAAAGGGATAGAGAAATACCTTATAAACATTGAAGTTCAACTATGACAAATCTTCCAATAACTATCCACTCAGCAGCAGGGAGCCTTGCCTAGCTCTACTGAAGTGAGCCCTAGAGAAATGGTGAGTGTCATTCACTCCGATGGGATTGAGAGTGGCCACCTTAATGACAATATTGATATAAATGAAGCTAAATTGGGGGGTCGAGAGAGAGATTGAAAAATCTAAAAATGGAAGGTTAGTCACAGTAAAATGTGAGGACCTGGGTAGACTCAACATCACGTGCATGATAAAGAGCAAAGTTTTTCTAGATCCCTTGTGTGATCTTGGAGCTTTGGTCAATGTCATGCCCTACCATATTTATGAGCATCTTAGATTGGGAGGGATGGAAACCACTTCAATGATTCTTGAGTTTGCCAATTTAGATTTATTGACCCCACTATGTGTGGTGAAATGTGCCCGTGGGGTTATGAAGTTTTGTTGTCCCAATTAATTTTATAATTTGTGAATGGGATAGATGGAATGATAAATCCACTATCATCTTTGGATGACCCTTCTTAGCAAGCACTAAGGCTATTGATTTGGTTAGCAGTGTGATGAGCATTAAGGTCCACGGAAGAGCAAAACTGATTGATTTAAAACCCACTATGTTTAAGCAGAAGGCTATCGAGTTAGAGTGGAGACGGAGGACTAAGAAAGAGGATGTGTGTGATGTAGTTGATTTGGAAAATCATGCCTTAAGTGATAAGAAGTCATAAGGTAATCTTAGCACCTGATCTAGAGGGGAAACTAAGGAGAAGAATATTTGAAAGAAAAAAAATAAGAAGGGGCAAGCGGAAAAAGAAGGGTGCCTCTTTGCCAAAATCTAAAGTGGGGTTGGAGAGTAAATCAACTGAAGAAGTCATGAGTTTGAGCACAACTTTTGTTAGTGCTCAATCATGTAATTCAAATATCAGGAAAAGAAAACCGCCACTTAATTCAATCCCTTAAAGATTTTAACTTGTCGGGCTGACGACACTAAACCAAGCGTTCTTTGGGAGGCAACCCAAAAAAAAAAATAAACAACCTGATCACAAACCAACAATTCAGAAAGAATATTTAATTTTTGTGGGAAAATTTTCTTTGGTAGCTGCTACAGCGCGTCGCAACGGATTTAGTCACCAAGGCACACTGCAGCTGATTTTGTTGCTATAGCGCACTGTAACGGACTTAAGCACAAGCGGAATTCTTACAAGTGCTGAGGCGCTATAACGTGCTGCAGCGTGCCACAGCTCGCCGCAGTGTGTGGCGCACAGCTGGAGCAGCTATTAACTACTTGGGATTCCCCATGTAGTCAAAGTCGCTACAAACGCGCCTAGGAACTTAAAAATTGAAATAAAGTGCTGAAAAGCTATTTTTCCCACCTCATAAAAAGCTGAAATTAATTCACATTAAATGCATGATATTAAAATAAATTTTGACTATCTTTTAATCATGCTTTGAATGTTTTTAAGAGCAAACAACTTCCAGAATTCCTAAAAAAATAGAGTAGGGAAGGAAAAATGTTCACTACTTGTTCTTGACTTAATTTTGCTACATCACTCTCAAGATTCTTCACAACCCTTTCCCTCTCCAATGACTTCCCAAAAGAAAAGTGTTGCAAGCAAAGAAGCAACCACCTCAACATCTAGAGGCGCTTTCAACAAGAAATGATTTTCTTCGGTGGAAGCTGTACTTCATTTTTGTCAAATAACATCAAGTTGCAAGCTTATCCCGGAAAGAAAATTCAAACTCCCCTATCCAGTTTTCTATCAGAATGTCTAGAACTGGGGGTAGCACAAGCTGGTTTGCTTACAGACTGACTCATTTCTTTCCTTAGTACAGGAAGCTTACGCCAATGCAAACAACACAAATGGGCGTAAAAGTTTTGTACGAGGGAAGGCTGGAAGTTTGAGCTCAATGAGATCGAGCAATTTTATGAGCTTAGGGTGGTAGAGGAGCATTCCTACCATGCCCTATTAAATTTTGAAATCAATTCTGTAGACATTGTGAGCACCCTCACTCACGATGACGCATGATGGAGAGGAAATTTAGCCAACATTCCATGGGCCCTTCTTAGGGATATGTGCAATGCATGGCACATTCTTATCTCCATCATCATAATTTCATCTGGGCATTTGAGTGAGGTGAAAAGGTCATGGGCACTTATCATATGTGTTATTGAATGACTTGGAGATATCCATATCTCTAGGATAATACTTGAGCAGCTCTAAAAAGCCCTGACCGGGTCATGCACCGCACTTGCCTTCGGATCACTAATTACTGGGATATACCTTACACAAGGGGTCAAGGTATCATCCGGCAATGTGGATATTCCCCCCCTCCCCCCCCTGAGTTTTTCTTATCGCTACAATTTAAATACCCATTTTCAAGAGGGTAAGAAGAGCAAGAAGAGAAAGGGGGAGGAAGGAGAAGCTTCATCTTCCTCCAGAATAATCTCATCACTTAAAAACTTACAAAAAGGTATGAATAGAATGAGGGATTACCAAATGCAAATGGGGAAGAGTATGGCAGCTAACATGTGATACTGCAAGGCCAAACTGTCCAAACAACGCCAATTTCAAAATGATTTCCACTCAGCTCTCAGAATGATGTTTTTGAAATGGAGCTTACATAGTGGATCGGGCGATGTTGTGCTGCCACAACCCCCTGCCTATGAAGCCTCTCCAAAGAAGAAGAAGAGAAGAAGAAGAAGAAGAAGAAGAAGAAGAAGAAGAAGAAGAAGAAGAAGAAGAAGAAGAAGAAAGAAGAAGAAGAGAAAGAAGAAGAAGAAGAAGAAGAAGAAGAAGAAGAAGAAGAGAATAGAGAAGAAGAAGAAGAAGAGAAAGAAGAGAAGGAAGACAGAAGAAGAAGAAGAAGAAGAAGAAGAGAAGAAGACGAAGAGAAAGAAGAGGAAGAATAGGTTGTAATTTTCTTTTCTTTTATCTTGTTTCTTTAATTTAGATTGTACTTTGTCTTTTTTTTCAGTTATCTTTATTTTCCTTTGTACTCTTTGATCTTATTTAAATAAATCTTGGAAATTGTCTAGCCCCATAATCTGCTATAAAAATTGGATTGTAAATATGAACTTTTCTGAAAATTAAAAAATGCTATGGATTAATGAAAAATCAAGTGTGAAAAATTTTGTTACAATAATTTGCTTAAACAACATGTGATTGAACTCAAATGACAGCCCTATTGCCTTTCAAACCAAGTGTTCTTTCTAAGATTACATTATGTCTCCAAAAATTTAAAGAGAATGATGCTAAGAGTCTAAGTGTGGGGGTGGGGAGTCTAAGGAATTTAATCAGTTAATAGTAAGAAATGGGTGAACCTAAGATTGTGCAAGGCTTCTGTAGGACTTCATGATTACAATAAATTGAGATAGGAATGAAGAAAAATATCTCTTGAGCTAATTAAGAAAATAAAATAAAAACCTGGGATGAAGAAAAATATCTCTCCTAAAGTTTAAAAATTGAAAAAAGAAGGATGATAGAATGCATCTCTCCTGAATTTTGATATGTTTATTGTGATTTATAAGAAGGAGCACATATGGCACACAAATCTAATTCACTCATTTCAGCTTATCATCTCTAAGAATTCTTAGAAAACTTTCCCCTTAATTAAGAAACATCATCACAAATTAAGTATTGGAAACTAGAAAAAATTAAGGAGCTACAATTGAATTTGGAATTTATTAGAAGCTGAATTTCTATAAATCACACTGATTAATCAAACAATGAATTGATAAAGCACTTCACATTGCAATCATAATTGAACTCCATAATTCTTGAGCTTACTTGAGGACAAGCAAGAAACTAAGTGTGGGGGTGTGATAAGTCCAATGTTTATTATAAAATAAAAGAAGAAATACAAATAATTTTATGTTAGAATGGTCTACTTATGAGTTTTCTAATACTTTCAAGCAAAAATACAAGTTCAGCTAAAATCTGGGCAAAACAAAAAATTCTGGAAGAAACTGCCATGGTGCGCCCAAGCGCTCCCAAGCACACTCAAGCGGGTACAAACCCGAGAGCTTGGAGCTACCACGCACCGCAGCGGGTCCAAACCTGAGAGCTCGGTGCTACCGCACACCGTAGCAGGTACTCACCAGACCCTAACTCAGCAAACATTTAAGGAAAACCGCTACCGCGTTCCACAGCGGGTTCAAACTTGAGAGCTCAGCGCTACCACGCATCGCAGTGGGTTCAAACTCGAGAGCTCGGCACTACCGTGCACCGCAGTAGGTCCAAACCCGAGAGCTCAGCGCTACCGTGCACCGCAGCAAAACTCACCAGACCCAAATTCAGCAAATACTTAAGAAAGACCACTACCATGCGCCGTTGCGGGTCCAAACCTGAGAGCTCAACGCTGCCGTGCGCCGCAGCGGGTCCAAACCCGAGAGCTCAGCTCTACTGCGTGTCGCAGTGGGTCCAAACCTGAGAGCTCAGCGCTGCCGCATGCTTTAGCAGGAAAACACTTAACATCCAGTTTGAAGCAAGATCACCGCAGTGCGCCCAAGCGTGCTGCTGCTCGCCACAGCGCCCGCCAGAATTCTAGCCAAGAATGAGCAACTAATTCAGCATTGGGAAGGCCACAATTAAAATATTTTGCCTTCCCACAACTGCCTTAACTCTAAATCCAATTAATATTTTCTTTCTCAAGAGGAATAACAGAATAATAAAAAATAAGCCATTAAAGAGAGGAAGTTGGAGGGTTGGACAGAATTAATTCTGAAGGGGCTGAAGGCTGAACTATAAAAGAAATAGAGAAAGACTTAAATAGGTTCCTCTCTTTGACATTCCAAGACCTAAAATCTGAGCCTACTGTGAGAAAGAAAAGGAGACCCTCACCAAGGAAGGAAAGGAGTACCATTCAAGGAGAGAAAAGAAGAACAATCCAAGGAGCTGGAAAGGACAAAGTTGGGGAGCAAGGAAAGATCCAGAGAATGCCAACAAGGGGCTGTTCCTAGTATTCTTCTCAAAACTCTTTCTTCATTTTCTTTCAGTAGAATCATAAAAAGGTTAATATTCTTGTATGTTATTTCTTGTATTTCCTTTGTAATGGAAGGTTAAGCCCTCCTTGGGGAGGGTTGGGCTGACATCAAGTAAAAAGTAAAAGGGACTCTGGTGTTTGTATGAATCTTCTTTGATGAATAAAAATTGAATTCATTTTTATTTAGATGTGTTACTTGTGTTGCATGCCTGTGGAATGAATGCTTATCTATTTTTTTAATAGTTTATCACGTAAATAATACCTAACCAACTCTACATTTCAAGCTCAAGGGAATACACATAAGGTTCTCATCATGAATACATATGTTCACTGTGCGAGGATTCTTAATGTAAGCACCTTGAGATTAAAATAAAATGTTGATTTGGTAACCTTAAATCTCTTTGAGCTCCATATCTCACTAATTTGCGTAAAGTTAAGAATATATTTGTTAGTGATCAGAGACCAGTGACAAGCTCTTGAACCTAACAACACTATTCCTTGAGCTTAGGGGAGAGGTCAATGCATGTGAGCCAAGAGCCACCACTCAAGCTCCATGGCTCAGCAGACATTAAAGGAGGAAGAGGAATTATTGAGAACTCATGGATGATCGTGACATAGTCCATGTAGCCCGAGAATTCACTTTCTTATCTAAATTGCACATATAGCATGTGATGCTAATTATGTGGAAATCAAGCTTATGTGATCACTGAATTAAGATGAATATTTTGATAACCTTTATGTAGGGAATCTCAATTAACTCAATTTGATCACATGAGAGTCTATGTGCCAAGATCGAACTCTTGTGTGTTCATCTTGTACACTATACATGAAATAGTTGGAATTAAAGGACCAATCTAAGGAATACTATATTCACTTGATTAAATTAGCATGAAAACAAGTTTCATTAAAAGTTGAATGAATATGAACACCGACACCGGTCCATAAAACTTTGCATGATTAAAACCCAACTCTCCCTTTTTGTCAAATAGCATCTTCAATTAAAGATCTTTGAATTGTTAATTAGCAGCCATAAAACAAAAAATATCTTAATCAAAATATTATTAAAAGTAGATAAACCTTAGGAACAAAACACATCATTCCCTGAGGATGATAAATCTCAAAACTTACCTTCCATTTATTACTTCAGATTACGAACACTTGCGTGCGAGCGCAGACGTGTATTTGCAGTCTATCAATATCATGTTATCATTACTTGAGTCCTTCAGTCCCCTTAGAAAATGACTGCACTTAGCCATTTCGATATATACAAGGTCTGGGTAAACCTGGATAGCTTCCTGAACTCTATTTCATAGGCCAATACTATTATGTTTCCCTGACTCAACTGGATGAACTCATCCTCAATGATCATCTGAGCAGATGATAGAATGAATTCTTCTCTGGAAACTTCTTTCAATTCTTCCCAATAGATATTCTCGATGCTAACTTCTGAAAAGCAAAATTTGAGTTCATTGTCCCACCAAAACTCAGCTTTTTCCTTGAATGAGTAGTAAGGCAGATAGCCTCGCTCTTTGAGCACTTAATACTAGCCAAGTGTAACAATCCTAGGTTGTTACCCCAGCTAATTTAAGCCCGTTCAACTTTTCATTTTCATTTTATTGGCTTTATCAAGTAATTAGGACCTAACCCTAAAATTTTGGGGTCAATCGGATCTCAATAAGTTGAATTGGCAATTATGGAACCCTACAAAATAGCTAAAATAACTTGATCTCTAAATCATTTTTTGACTTCAATTTTGAATTCCTCACCCCTAAATTAACTAGGGGTGCAGTTTGGCAATTTTTAAAGGTTATTTAATCCTATTTTGGATTTTAAAATTCATTTGAATTTAATAATTAAATTAATTTATTTAAATTTTATTTTCTCAATAGTCAGGATCCGCTATCAGCACCGTGGCAGATCTACTACAGGGTCCCAACAGCGGCTCAGCTTCTTTTGCCTACTCCGCATCATCGCACGCATCTTGGCGCATCAATCAAACGACCCTCATCCTTTGCGCCCGCGTCCCTCACCAGCTTCATGATCGCGCCCATAATACAATGGCTGACATTGCTTCAGCATTTAGCTGTTAAATAAGATCACATCAAAGCCTTTATTTCCCAACCGTTGATGGATTAGATAGCCAAAAGTATGCCCTTGACTGTGGATATTCATCCCCATTTTCCTGAATTAGCCCTGACAGCTTCTATTACTGCAGCTGGCATGGCAGTAAGTGGACCTTCCATGTCCCCCACATCTTTTTTCAATCCTAATGGTCTGAAGCCCCAATTCTAGGCTTGCCCTCAGCCCCAACCCATGCCCCATTTTCCAATCTCTCGGGCTAGCCATAGGAGGCCAGCCCGAGCTCCCTCAATTCTCCTGGGCTATAAATAGCCCATAATTTTTGAATTGTGGGTTTTTTGCTCACCATTACTCCCCTCCTCAAACTTCTCAGCTGTTTGGAGATCTCCGCAAGCTTAGCCGCTCCTCTCCATCAAACCAGCTAACCCCGGTGTCTTCTTGATCCAATCTAAAGGTGAGACCCGGTCTTTGAGTTCACTAGTGTTTCCTGCCAGTCTTGGAAGCTTCTGAAGTCCAAACCCATCTCCCCAGCAGTCGCGACAACTTATAATTTGCATTCTTCCTCCTTAGCCAGGTACTTCCTATTCCCATCGAGTTGGATGAACTCTATGCACTTTCGATTGCCAAGCCACTCGATATTGCCCATTGCTGTTATGGTGCAATCATTGAATGGTATGATATTAAGATTGTTAGGCACTCTATATATAAGCAGCAAAATTTGTAATGTCTTTCTTGATACTAGAGCAAGCCACTCCTTTGTATCAGAAAACTAGGCCAAAACTCTAAAGATACCTTTCTATTGTCTAGCTAATTCCTTAAGCATAGGGTTATCTTCTAGAGCCCACATGCAAGCTCAACAATTTTTCAGTATAGCAATCTCCATCGGTGAACAAAGTTTCGAAGCTAACTTTATAATACTTCCAATTGCAAATTTTGATGTGATTCGCAGAATGAACTGGCTAAATAAGCATAACACCACAATCAACTATCAGAAGAAGAAAATCACTTTATGCAGTAGAAGTCAAGTCAAATCATTCGTAGGCAAGTTCAGTACCCAATGTTCTCTAATTAACGCTTTAAAGTCCAGAAAGCTAGTCATAAAAGGATGTATGCCTACCTAATAACTATGTTATGAGAGAAGAAGAAAGATGTTCCTATCAGTGAGAACCGTATCGTTTCCGAACTCCTTGATGTTTTTTTGAAGACCTACCTGGTCTTCCACCCGTTAGAGAAGTGAAGTTTGTAATTGAGCTTATACTTGGGACATAGCCTAGCTCCAAAGTCCTGTATCATATGGCACCCAAGGAGTTGCAAGAATTGAACAAGCAAAATTCATGAATTGTTGGAGAAAGGCCTCATTAGGCCAAGCTCCTTTTCTTGGGAAGCGCCAGTTCTTTTTGTCAAGAAGAAAGAAGGTTCCATGCATATGTGCATAGACTACCGAGAGCTTAACAAGGTGATGATCAAGAAAAAATATCTGTTACCTCGAATCGATGACCTATTCGATCAGTTATCTGGAGCCAAGATTTTCTCCAGGATTGACTTGTAGTTAGGTTACCATCAGCTACAGTCAAGGAATAAGACGTTGAGAAGATGTCGTTCAGGACTCGTTATGTACATTATGAATTTTTGGTGATCTCTTTCGGTCTAACAAATGCACCATCCATCTTCATGGACTTAATGCAGCATGTGCCTAAGTCCTTCTTAGACAAATTCATCATTATCTTCATCCACAATATCCTGATTTACTCGAACAGTGAAGTGGAGCATGAAAACTACTTAAGAGCCTATTAGAAGAATTGCACAACCATCAACTATATGCTAAGTACTCCAAGTGTGAATTGTGACTCATCTTAGTTGCATTTCTGGGTCAAGTTGCTGACGCTCAAGGTATTTGAGTTGTTCAAAAGAAGGTCGGTGTTGTTCAATATTGGTCACAACCAAAATTGATGACTAATTTTTGAAGAATTTTGGGATTAGTTGGTTATTACATAAAGTTTGTTAAAGGCTTCTCTCAGATCTCCTCTTCATTGACCAGACTAACTCAAAAGCGGCTCCTTTTGTCTGGAGTTCTGACTGTGAAGAAGCATTTCAAAAGTTGAAAGAAGCACTCAACTGCCCCAGTGCTCATTTTGGCAAGAGAAGGTTTATACTACCAACTCTATATTGATGCATTTAAAGTTGGTTTGTATTGCATATTAATGCAATGCGTATGCTTCTTATCAGCTCAAGCCTCATGAGAATAATTATCCAGTGCATATTCTCGAACTTGCTACTATTATCTTTGTCTTGAAAATTTAATGTCACTATCTCTATTACATTCAGTGTTTTATTTTCACCGATCATTAAGTTTGAAGTATATTTTCACTCAGCGTTAACTAAACTGTCGGTAAAGAAGGTGGTTAGACTTGATCAGCGACTATATTTGAATTTTCAATATCATCCTGGCAAAGAAAACATTATAGCTGATGCTCTTAGCTGTCGTGCTACGTTATGTGCCATGATTGTCGAAAGTCCTATCATTGACAAATTTTGTAAGTTGTATATTGAGCCTGCCAGAGGTGATATGCTTAGTGAATTGATTTAGCTATATTCTGTAGAACCAACCTTTCATAGATATGTCTCAATCTCTCATACCAAGGATGAAGACTATTTTAAATTTAAGATCAAATTGAAGGTGGTCATTGTCATGATTTGCAACTGCATAGTAATGTGATTTATTAAGGAAATTGTCTATGGATTCCTAAATACATGTATCAAAAAGTTCTCACTGAAAGCCATAATTCTTAATACAAAGTTCACCTTGGTAGCACAAAAAATGTACCAAGACTTAAATCAATCTTTCTAGTGACCTTATATAAAGAAGATTCTAGCAAAATTTGTTGCAAAGTGCCACGCATGTAATCTCATTAAGGCTGACATCAAAGTCTTTGAGCGTAACAACCTAAGGTTGTTACTCAGCTTAATTTTAGCTTAACCGTATCTTAACAAAGTTCGTCTAGTCGTTAGAACCAATCCCTAAAGATTTTGAGAAATTTGGAGCTAAATCAAATATTTTGGATTATTTTAATATTTAATTAATTAGAAAACTGAGGTATGTATTTTGACCTCAAAATTGAAATCTGACTTCATCATTGCAATCGTCACCCCCAAATTAGCTAAGGGTGATGTTTTGGACTCATTTAGAAGTCATCAAATTTTTGCAAATATTTTAATATAATTAAATGCACCAGAAAATAGAGTAATTAAATAATCGTCGGAATCAAATTTCGACTTCGCCGATGAATTCCTCACTCCCAAATTAGCTAGGGGTGAATTTTTGAGATTTTTGGAGCGCATTTATTTAATTTGAATTTTTAGCAATTTAAAAAATAAATAACTAATTATTTAATTAAGAAAATCAATTTTCTTAATTGCTCTTCCTGACAGCCCCCTCCATTTTTGGTGCCTCCATACCCCGTTAGGCAAGCATAATGGACTCCTCCTCCCATGCCTCCTCTCTCCCTAAGCTCATGATGGCCTATCCCCCTCACATCTCCTTCTCCTCCTTCTTTAAAGAGAAGCCTCAGCCCTCTTTTTCCCTTGTTGCAAATCCAAGAGCTCCCTCCTTCTCCCATTATTGCTCCATTGTGTTGAAAAAGAATCTCCTCTCCAAGGTTCTTGAAGAAAATAGAGGTTTCTTCTTCCTCTCCTAAAGGTAAAGGTACCCATTTGCTCCTCTTCTTTATCTTCTTCATATTGCTATTATACTGTTTTGTATCTTAAAAGATCCATGATTGTATGTGGAAGCCATTGAGGTTCACTAAGGCATCATATTACTTGAAAATATCATGCTCTATTTTTCATCCATTTTGTATACCTGAACCTTTAACTATATCGTTCGTATAGTTAGGATAATCTGTTTGTGCCAATTTTGGTATCGATGGAAAGGACTCAGAAAGACCTTTCCATTGATATATAGCACTGCTCATAGAATGCTTTGGATTGAGAGTATTTGAGCTTGAAATGTGGCCCTTCACGGTTTTCGCACAGGCAAAATCATCGTCGGGCACTACAACGCGCCGTAGCGCTTGAAGCTCAAATAGTTTCCGCTGCAGCATGCCACAAAGCGCCCTAGTGAGCTGCAGCGTCATTTCAGGAAAAACTATAGGAAATCAAGAGAAAAATTAATTGAACAGTAACCTGCAAGTTGGACCACTGCAGCGGGCCACAGCATCATTTCTAGAAAACTATATGAAACTAGAAGAAAATTTAATTGAACAGTGTTTCCGCAAATTGATCCGCCACAACGCACTGCAGCACTTGAAAGCACTGCCTTGCCGTAGCATCCAGCTCTTGGATTGGTCCCGCCGTAGCGCACCCAGCATCAAAAGTGTTGCAGCGCGCCACAGCATCTTTTTCCGGCGTAGCGCACCGCAGCGCTTTGCGCGCCCCAGCGCGCTGTAGCCCCCAGAATTTTTTGTAAGTGTGAAGAATTGGCTGAAATGGCCAAAACTTCACTATTTTTGCATTTTAAGGTCCCTAGGACCCTAGTGGGACTGAATTATACCAAATTTGAAAATTTGTGCATTGTATAAAATTCTATGTGAAAATTAAATTTGAAAATTTGGCTTTTTTAGTATGCGCTTAAAACCTATTATGTGTCATAAAAATCTTGTGTCAAATGTTAAGGAATAGGATTCTTGATTGCTTATATTAACCAAGTATACCTCAACAACTAAATAGTATAAAACTTAAGTCTTTTAGAATTGTAATCAAGTGCTAACCCCTTTGTTTTGATTTAGATTTTGGTTAGCCTTAATTATCTTTTATTTTTCTATCATCTTTACATTTTTATGTTTTTCATGATATTAGGATGTATGATAGAGAACTTTAATATTTATTTGGACACCAAATTATGCTTAATTAACATTAAACTATAATTAAACATAAGAATCTTAAAAGCTTGATTAAGTAAATGATACTTAATCTAAATCTAAAATTTGACATCAATAATACACCAATAATACATTGATTTATCATTGACCTTTTAATTAACCATTGGTCTTAAATTTGATAAGGCTAGAGGTTAAACCTTAACTTATCTTGATTAAGATCTAAACCTTAATCACCTTAACTAAAGCATCCTTGATTGAAAGATAATTCAATCGACATGATTCCAATAATGCATATGATTTGACATTGATCTTAAATCATGGAATTAAAAGTGATAAGGCTAATATTAAAACTGTGTGATTGAACCATTTGAATCTAGACTTTAGATCTTTGATTTTCTCTTATATAAGACTATTAACATAAGATGAATAATAAAATTATAATGATTTATGAAATGATCTAACTCTGGAAATATCTTTAATTTCATCCCATGATTGTATAATAGGAAAGAGTTAGATGAACTTTTAGTCATCTAACCTGATCACTTTAATCCATGTCTATTAAGTAAACCCTGAATGTTAACTTAAGAAATAGAAGAGTGAGATCTCAAGGGTCTTGCTTTAGGATCATTTTTGAATGCTTAAAGACGTTAAATATTGATGCGTTGAGGTAGGAAGAACTTTTGTAACTTATTGAGGTAGGAATCTTAGATGATCCTTCATAACCTTGGAGGTTAAACTTGACACCTTATCGTAGGAACTACCTAAAGCATCTAGAATGAAACTTCCCTCTTGTGGTAGAAATCATTATTGAGTGATCTCTATAATCATATCCTTGGAGCCTTGTGTAGGACTCACACATTTAGAGTAAGGATTAATAGCTTTGATGAATCCTTGTTGAATAAATAAAATCTTCTGAACCCATATTATTGGTGGGGTATAGTAGGGTATACCCATAGTGCTAGATTATTTCAGTAGTATTCAAGATTGGTTAATTCACTCCAATGTAGACTTATGACCAAGTACAATCTTGAGGGATTAGATGAATACAGTCCTGTTAGAGTAAATCTTTTAAGACTAAGAGTATTACAATTAGTGAACAAGATCCTTAGTTTGAGATATAAACTGCGACCGGGTTCTATCTCCTATCGTAGTACGCTCCGATAAGTGCAATTTAAGCAAACTAAGTATCTCAAGTCAATTTGCGTAGAACACTAAGTATGCTTGTAATTAGGTTATTTAATGGCTTAGCTTGAGATATAAACTGTGACCGGGTTCTGCCTCCTATCGAAGTGCACTTCGATAAGTGCAGTTTAAAATAAGTTAAGGGTTAAATCCACCTTTCTTGGAAATATGCTAAATATGTGTATACAACCTTCCCAACTAATAATTTTTAAGTAAACTCTTAACTTTAACTAATTATCGAACTAGAATATACGAGTCAGAATCCTTCATTTTTTTAGGATTCTACACAATAGAGACCTTGAATTCATTATCGGATTTCAAAGCATTTTTTGGATTTTTGGATTTATCTCATGTAGCTTAAAAGTATGAGCATGAGCATAAGCATGATGTTGAGTATCAATAATAATGTATGAGTATCAATAATAATTTATAGGTTACAAAATATTGCATACATTGACTAGGGAATTTCAGGATGCATCAACATCACAGTTCTCAACTGGATGTATGTATACATTGGACCGTATGACTCATAGCTATTCAGTGATATTTTTGGTTGCATATCAGTAGCATGCAGTCTTGTGGCATATTCAGATGCACAATTTCAATGGCATACAACATGGTTTTACGTGCTATTACTAAATTTCAGATCCATTACCATTTTTATTTACTTTTAGTATTCAGTATTCAGTTTTCAGTACAGCTTTACTTTAGCTTTGTACAATTTTGTATAGTTTCATACTCTTAGTTACTTTATAGTTTTTCTATAGAATTATTTACATTATGTAAATATTAAATGAATAACTAGAACTGCTTAGATTAGTTTTGATGTGTTAGACTTATTGTCTAACACGGGTACTTTTGGGATCCGACAATTTGCTAGATCTTGAGCAGTATATTGAGCTAAGTCAGGAGGACACCCAAGAGATTCAGGAGAAGCCCATGGAGCACTAGTGGACTCTTCCCCAACCTTACCTTTTTACTTAATTTATTTCAGTTCAATACTTAGCTTTTTATATCTGTATTTCAGTAAATAGTTTGTAATAATTTTGGATGTATTTTCTTTTCTTTTCTAAGATGAATGTTTTAAATGATTTCTGTGATGAATGTTTCTGGATGTTTGCTTTAGCTTTCGCACTCTGCTATATACTACTTATACTTAGTATTATGATGTGATCAGTATACTGGAAATGCTGATATCTTATACATATATTAGATTCCTCATGTATTTTACATCCAATGTATGTATTGGTCTAATACCTAGGATAAGGATACTACTCTTATCTTAAGTATTAGCTCTCAACCCTCCTTGAGGTTGAGTGAGCAGCCCTTCAAATGGGTTTGGTTACAGCTATTTCGGGGAAACGGGATATTCATCCCCGAGTGGCACGCCGCTCCACTGCCAATCTGTTTTTACCTTTTGCACGCGGCGACGGATGGGGCGTTACATGGAGGACTCCTTCATCCTCTAGCAATCCTTGAATGAAAGTGGTTTGAGATATCCATGAACTTCATCATGGGTTTGCCTAAGTCGAGATATGGAGCTGATTCAATTTGCGTAATAGTCGATCGACTACCCATGTTTGCTCATTTCAGCTCTATTTGTCAAATTGATTTTGTGGAGAAGTTGGCAAAGATCTATACCAAAGAGATCATCAGACTCCATGAGATTTCTAAATCGATCGTATCTAATAGAGATAGTAGATTCACATCAAAGTTCTATAAAGCAGTGCATCAAGGCCTGGGAACTACTTGGTCCATGAGCATCACCTTCCATTCTCAAACAAATGGACAAACAGAATGTGTTAATCAAGTTCTCAAAGATCTCTTGCATTTGTGTATCTTAGATTTTAGTGGTTTTGGGAAGACCACATTTCTCTTGTGGAGTTTGCTTATAATAACAGTCATCAAGCAAGCATTGGCATGGCCCCATATGAAACTTTATATGGGAGGGAGTGCAGCACTCCACTTGCTTGGTCAGCAATTGATAGTGTTCAACTCTTTGGGTCTGATCTAGTAGAAGAAACCAACAAGAAGGTGCAGTTAATTCAGCAAAGGATTCGTGCTGCTTAGGATCATCAAAGCAAGTATCATGATGCCAAGCACCATCCTTTGGAGTTTAAAGTTGGCAATTTTGCGTATCTCAAAGTCAGCCCGATGAAAGGTGTTTTTTGCTTAGGCATAGAAGGGAAGTTCAGTCTTCATTATGTCAAACCTTTTGAAGTAGCAGTGAAAGTAGGTTCTACAGCCTACAAGTTAGGCTTTCTAAAAATTTCTCAATAGTGTACAATGTATTTCATATTTTATCATTAAGGAGGTGTCTTTGAAACCTTTCTTAATTAGTTCAACTTTCAGTCATGTCTCTCTAGCCTAATATTTCTTATGCTGAAGAGTTAACTAAAATTTTAGCTCATGATCAAAAGCATCTAAGGAAATGTTCCATTCCCATGGTGAAGGTTCATTAGAATAATTGCCCTCTTGAAGAATCTACTTGAGAGAAAGATGAATATGCAGCATGGGTATCTAAGTTCTTTTGAAAATTCAGGTACTCCTCTTTTATAAGTCATATTTTTAAATTCTGCATTTTCTTTTCCCTCCTTAGAATGATATTGAGGATGACATTATTCTTAAGTAGGAGAGTCTATAACAACCCTAGGTTGTTACCCCAACTAATCTAAGCTTGATCAACTTATAATTTTTATTCCATTGGCTTTATTAAGTTAATAGGATCTAACCCTAAAATTTTGAGGTCAATCAGACTTCATTAAGTTGAATTGATAATTCTAGAACTATGAAAAATAGCTAAAATAATTTGATCTCTAAATCAATTTTTGACTTCATTTTTTAATTTCTCACCCCAAAATTAGCTAAGGGTGCAAGTTTGAGAATTTTTTTAGGTCATTGAATTTTATGTTGAATTTTAAAAGTCATTTGAATTTAATAATTAAATTAATTTATTTAAACTTTATTTTCCCAACAGTCGGGATCCGCTATCGGGACTGCAAAAAATCCTTTGTAAGGCCCGACAGTGGCTCAGCTTTTTCTGCCGACTCCGCATCATCACACGCATCTTGGCGCATCAATCGAACGGCCCTCATCCTTCACGCCTGCATCCCTTGCCGATCGCAGGATTACACCCACAATCCAATAGCTGGCAGTGCCTCTACGTTTGGCTATTAAAGGATCGCATTAGAGCCTTTCTTTCCCAACCATTGATGGATCAGACTGTCAAAAGGAAGCCCTCAACTGTGGATCTTCGTCCCCATTTTTTTTGAATCATCCCCGACAACTCCTGCTGCTACAGCTAGCGTGGTAGTATGGGTTCTTTCCTGTGCCCCACGTTTTCCTTCAATCTTAATAGCCTGAAGCCCCAATTCCGGGCCTACCCTCGGCCCCAACCCAAACCCCATTTTCCAAGCTCTCGGGTCAGCCATGGGAGGCCAACCCAAGCTCCTTAAATTGTCATAGGCTATAAATAGCCCATAAATATTGAATGGTGGGTTCTTTGCTCACCATTGCTCTTCTTCTCAAACTTCTCAACCATATGGAGATCTCTGCAAGCTCAGTCGCTCCTCTCAATCAAATCAGTTAACCCCGGCGTCTTCCCGATCAAATCTGAGGGTGAGACTCAGTGTTCAAGTCCCCTAGTGTTCCCTGCCAGTCTTGGAACCTTCTGAAGTCCAAACCCAACACCCAGTAGTCGTAACAGCTTGTAATTGGCATTCTTCTTCCTCAGCCATGTAATTCCTATTCCCATTGAGTTGGGTGAACTGATGAACCCAATAGATATAGATAATTTTTATAAATAATTCAGTTAATTTTTTTAAATATATGATGCTTTGAGTTGTACTTCCTTACTTTTTAGGATAAAGCCCAAAAATCATGAAAGAAAAAGAATTTGGCCAAAGTATAAAAAGCTGCATGCTACAGCACACTGTAGCCATCTCAACCCGAGAAGGCAGCACCACCGCGCGCCTTAGAGGGCTCAATCCTAGAGCAAGGCGCTACAGCGAGCCGCAGTGGGTTCAACTCGAGAAGGCAGTGCCACAGCGCACCGTAGCGGGAACCCAAGAAGGCAGCGCTACCGCGCACCTTAGCGGGCTCAACCTGAGAGCAAGGAGCTACCATGCACCTCAGCACCTGCGAGACAGAAATCTCAGTGCGATAGTGTGTCGTAGCGTTCATCGTATTTTAGGCCCAATAATAAGCAATTAGCACAACATAGGGAAGGCAAAATGATATTAATCTTGCCATTCCCATAGCCAATTATTTATTGCAAACCATTAAAACTCTTTGTTTCCAAAGGACACGGCAGAATAATTCAAAATATTATGGGAAGGAAAAAGGTAGCAGATTTAAATGCTAAAGGCAGAGTGACTCAGAACTATAAAAGCCAAGGAGAAAGGCTAAGAAAAGTGTTGCCAGTTTGCAGTTCAAAGCTCTAAAACTCTTAGGCTGCTGTAGGATTAGGAAGGAGAGTCCCCCCTACCCAAGAAAGGAGAAGGTCTGCACTGAAAGAAAAAGGATCAAGCACAGGTTACTAAAGAGAGAAAGAGCTCTGAGATAGAGAGAAAGCCCGATGAACGCGACAACATTTCCCAGTATTGTATCCTCCTCTCGCTCATTTTCTTTTCTGTAAGAGCAATGCAAAGGCCCCTAATTCTCAGTAGTTATTGTATTTGCTTTTTAATGGTAGCCTAAACCCTCCTTGGGGAGGGTTGGGCGTATGCATGTAATGAATTGGGAATGTAGCGTTTGTACTCTTCAATATTAATGGAAACCTATTAATCATTTTCACGTGATTGATTGCTGAGAATGATGAATTGGATAGCGTACTATCTAATAAAATAATATTTAACGCAATGACAATTTTAAGTTGCAAAACCATCAAGCCTTTGAACCTAAGGTGTGCATATTGAGTGTTCACGCCGCGAATGTAAGTGACAACATTCGCTATGCGGAATGACTGGTGCTAATCTTTGGAATTAAGTGATCATTAGAGTGGTGGAATAACCAATGATCTCTGAGCTCCATTGGCTTACACAAGGAATATGTGCACAATAGCCTAGAGCCCTGTGACAAGCTCTGTGAGTGTTGTAACACAGCCATATGAATTTTCATGCCATATAGAACTATAATGTGACTCAGACTAAAGCCATTAGTTTTGATATCATGTTGTTTTTGCAATGGGCATTCTTTCAATGCTAGTATTACTATAATGTTTGCTGAAAGTTTTAACAGATTAGTATCAAGGAAAACTTACGAGGAACTCTACTTGATTTTAGTTGTTATATCATTAAAATAATAATAATAAAATATTCAAGCAAGTCTAATTAAAATAAAACCTAATGTAGCAGCAGATACATTGATTTATGTTTGAATCAAGCAATAACAATGATTTTAGGCTGCTAGACTGTCTAATGCCTGAAGCGTTAGGCATCAATCTAGGTTACAAGTGAGATATTAAAATTTTCATTTACTTTATTTGTGAAATATATTGTGTGAAAATGTTACCATTGTGATTAGATTTTAAAATATACTAGTAGTAGTTCAAAAATACATTCTCAATTTGTTTTCTTTTAGAAAAGTTGTCATTTCAAACACTAAAATAGCAAATTTTCCAAATATAAGCAATCTCTTCACAATCAACTAAGTAAATAGAATCGATCATGAATAGATAAGTGTCACAACTGGAACTGCTAATATTGGGAAATCAATGTGGGGAGGAAGGGATGGATTGAAATAAACCTCATGAAACTTTCAAAGGATCAAAATCAAAGTATATTATCTAACATTAACATGAAGTTCTAATAAAATTTAATTTTGCTATTTAACTTTATTTGAGGAGTGTAAATGTATACCTTATTAATAATCACTCTACAAATATCTTTTTAATTTCATATGGTTTTTTTCTTAACTTTCACTACATCATTTAAATTCTTATTCATAATTCTACCTACATATTTTCTATATTAATCCTTATATGAGTACTAAAGCATAAAACCTAAACTATCAAAATTTTCTTTTTATTTTTTGCACACCATTTTATTTTTGAAGACATAATATATATCTTTCTATTAATTATAAATATGCCAACTTTACTAGTCAATACTCTCAATTTATTGTTTTGGATTAGCTTCTTTTATTTGCATTCACCCAAAATATAGGAACTCTCAGTTAACTTTATACTTGGGCGTTGATGTGGTGGTCTTTGCACATTTTTCATTACCTTCAATTATTGTAGTATTTGCTTCAACAGGACACTGTAGCTCTTGCACAATATCTCAAAGGATTCTTATTATGTTGGTCTGATAAATTTATGCAGGCTATTAGCTACCTAATGCAACTCTTCATCTTTCTCATCTAGGGATTGTCCCAACAATGCCTATGAGTTAAATTATGCTTTTAAGAATATTTATAATTCTAATAAAAATATGTTTTAAACATCCTTCCTGCAATGTGTACACTGCAATGCGTGCACAAAGAACATCACTTAAACTATTTGAGGCATTGAAAATAATGGGGAGGTAACAATTATATGATGAATCATTCTATTTATATCATGCATAAGTTTTATTGTCTTGGTTTGTTATCACCTTACTTTAATACAGCAATTCATATAATCAATCAAAATTATGGAGCATATGGAACTTATTATATCATATTTATTCATCAATGCTAAACTATTGATGTCGAAATGAATTTGCTGACTGAAAAGTAATAACTCTAAAAATGTGAGCTTTTAAGGATGTTTTCTTTTGTTATCAACATAAAATATACAACATATTCCATCATTATTTAAATGAAGTAGAAAAATATTATTATTCAATGAATTTTGTATTTAACTTGTAGTAGAATTAATGTTATTAAAGTATTATTTTTTAATGTTATTAAATTATAATTTAATTTGTAGACAAAACTTATTCAATTATAATATGCCCAAACTATTATTTTATTTTTCTAAACAAAGCAACATAAAGTTGTCATATGTAGGCACTAAATTTCAGACTGAAATTTCTATCTTGTTTAATGTTTGGTTTTGATTTTATTTGTTGCAATAGAAGGCAATGTTTATTGAGAAATAGAATTGATTTGATTAGAATTGATAATCTTAATCTTGTAAAGACAATGAGATTCATGATGTCAAAATTTGCTTTGCTAGTACTTGTTTATATAGCTTGGAGTATTTTCTTTCCATCCTTTTATAAAAATTGCCCATTGTTATCAAGGCTAGAAGATTGATCAATTATTGGCAGTTTCACTATAAGCTGAATGAAAGGATTTTCAATATAGACAAATTTTATAGTTTGTATGTGTATTCATGATTATACACCAACTTATTACTCATTTTATTCATTGTATGTTTGCTATCAATGTTATCGATGTTATCAAGATTTTATCTACTCTTGTGATTTATGAAATCAACTTGTTCATTTGTTAGTGCAAGTGTACATTGGGATTGCAGTTGTGTGATTATAATGATATTTATTTATACTTTGAGTAAAAATGTCTCTAAAAATGAGAGGCTTCTAACCATTTGTAGAAGATTCTTTGAAATAAAGATCCATTTTATCATTAGCACATATTTGAAAGTATAATCCATTTCTTAATTGATGAATTAGTATAGATTATCACTTGCAATGTGTGCATTTTCATGTAAACACATGTTTGTGCAAAATTGAAATTGAAGTTAAGTCTATGCACAGGCCCAATGCCCTGCCTAGTTCGGTTACATATCGGTTTTGGGAGGGGGTCAAAAGCCCGCTTCAAATTTTGGGTTAGGTTGGCCCATAAGAAAATTATTTAGCCACACCTCATTTAATGTTTTTTAATTTTATTGAGAGGCTCAGCTTGTGAACAGAGGCTTGGTTGAGAATCGCAAACTTGTTTTTTTTAATTTAATGAGTTTTACTACAAATGCTGATTTTGCTTTTATTAAGATTTTACCGACCCAGCTTGAGCTCACAGCTAATCGAGCTCGGGTTGAAGAGTGTGGCCCTGTTCTTAGGCCAATCGGAGCTTGGCCTACTATGTGATTTCTCTTGGCCTGTTCAAGCCTGACCCGGGATCAGTCAAGCCTGGCCCTTGCCTAGGCCTAATTATGGTATCTATAGCTTCTTGCTCATCTTTTTTATAACTAGAATAGTCTGCCTGAAATCTCAACCAGTGGCTACAATATTTTCACAAAATATTTTGTTTATATTTAATAATCTAAATTTTATAATATCTTTCAAAGTGGATATTTTTCTTTGAATGCATGATATTGCACCATACGTGCTTCGCTTTATTTTATTGAAGATGCATTTTTAATTAGCTTTCAATTTTGATGCAATAACACAAGTTAACACTTCATCAAGGGAAAACAAAATTTTAAACCTTGAATGTGATGCACATTCGGCAACAATAAATCTGCAATTCTAGATGACGTTATAACAATAACAATCATTCTCTTAGATCTCATTTTGGCTATAGTTATTTTCAAAGAAAAGTTACATACGTTCTGTCACTCTATACGAAAAATAATGTGTATATTTAAGATTTAATCAGTCATTAAACTTAACTTTGTTCAATAATTAGTAATTGATGAAAGTTTTAAGATTGTTCATGATATAGTTAGGATCATATTCTGAATATTCTAAAATCCATCTTTTTTGCTAGTTTACAACTCCATGAATAATGGAAAAATATATTATAGAAGTCATGAAGCCATCTCTTATTTCTATTTTAACTATTTAAATTTGCATTAATACATAATTTCTATTTTGTGAACCATCAATTGTATGATCTTCAACTACTAATTACCTTTAAAATAAAATAATTAATATCCTTAGATAATTTTTCACAATGATTGTCTTTTAGTCTACTTAAATGGACAATATCACACTATTTGCAAATATATTTTCTTAGTTGTTTTATAGGTATTCATATTGAAATTTCATTGATGCTTCAACCTAATTTGTATTCTTGAGAAGCCCAGTCATGAATATGGTGCCAAAATGTTGATTGTATCATACCATTATCCCTTCTTAAGTCAGCATAATTTTATGCTCGTTTAACAACATGCGAAAGCATATGAAAATATAACCACTGCTGATCGTGTAAGTATATGGTACAATTGTGTTGTTGAATATATCGACTTTTGTGTGCTTACTTCTGTCGTCTTTTGTTAATCCAATATAATGGAAACTCATGCCAAATTTTTAGCATTTTTATATATTTGTGTAGTAACAAATCAATGCAAAAGCTTAGTATTTTACTATATATTTCAAAATAATATTTTATAAGAAATAGTTATCACAAAGTTATTTTGTTTATTTTTGTGGTGATATTTGCACATGTTTAATCGATAGACATTTGGCATGATTAAGCTTTCAGCATGCATCAATTGATTACATATATTTGCAATCAGGTATTATTTATACTTGTATTATAGTTTATATTTTGTTGGATCAGATTATTTTATGATCTTCCCATATTATTATTTATTTACATATTTACAATATTAATTTTACATTGCATTAATCTCAACGTTGATGTGGAAATTGTATAATATCAGAAAATTTTGATATTATGATATACTGAGAGATTATCAATGATTTCCATTCCTTATTGTTGAAAGTCCACTGTCTATTTCTTATGAATATGTATTATCAACATTTGCATTTGTGCTTAACATAGAGGCTTTTTTGTTAAGTTTAATAATCTATAAATCTATGCACAATATGGAAGTTTTAAAAATATTGAAATTAAATAATATATTTAGGGAAAATAATTAAGAGAAAAGCATATATTAAGTAATAACATCTCTCCGGCCTTAGTTTATTTCCTTACAAAGCATAGATTAATCTTATCAGACCTTAGTAGTCGATTTCATAAGTTCTTCATTTAAATAAATTTTTTCATTCTTATGCTTTGTTATATAAATATGCATTTATGGTGAACTGATGGTATATTTTATCATTAGGAAAAAGATATCCTATTCAATGACAACCTGAAGCTTTGTTACAAATATAAAGTCGTTTGTATTCATCAAAGATAATATGGTCAACCTTGCCTTTCATAGATGTGAAAGCAAACATTGATCTATATTTTTTTTTGGATTACACTAATATATGCTGTAGCAAAAGAAGTATGCTTTTGCTGTGATCGTCCCCAAAGAAGAGAATGCTCATGTTTATCATTATGTACAGTGACGTTTATAGAACAATAGTGTTTTCTTCAAAAGTTGGTGGCAATTGAGTAGAGAGAAACATTCAAAGCTGTGATATTGGTGATACTTGCCTTGTGCTACAGGAAATTATATCTAGGATTTATTACTCTATCTCGGAATTTGAACATATGGCAGTCAAAGCTGAGATGACAGTCAAATTTAAGATGGCAGTCACAGTGGATATGAAATATGCCTATGACAAGATAGAGTGCATTTGTCTAGATCTTGTTTACACAAATACGGATTCACTCTGATTTCTATTGATTGGGCTTTTTAGTGTAGTCAATACATAAAATATGTCCTTATTGTTAATGGAGAACAGTTGCCTTTGATTCACGCTAGATTAAGCTGTCGGCATAGTTGTACACTCTCACCATACGTTTTTTATTTTAACTCTTTCTGTTGCCATTCATAGTAGGGAAAGTATTGGGTTACCTATTGGCATTCGCTTGGACTGAAATAGGCTGTCACTCTCGCACATATTATTTGCACATGATGTCATTTTGTCTGCTCCACATTCAATCTCTGCATAACATCAACTATTTGGGTTTAGAGATCTCTAGTAAGACACCCTAAAAGCAAGAATTGGTGCACATCATTAGCAAGGTCAGGAACAAAGGTTTATCATGCTTGAGGTGCACGCGCTCTTTCATTGGTGGGCCATGTTTGCCTCATTAACTTAGTTCTTGTCTTGACTCTCATTTATACTGTGCTTCACTCTCGCATTTTGTTTTCTTGCTTATTGGAGATTGAGAAAATTATTAGAACCTTTTTGTGGAAAGGACCGGATGATAAAGGGCTGCACTCTATCAAATGGTTTGCTTGTCCAAAGATGTGGGTGAAGACAAGATAGAAAATTAGTGTGTTTAACTCCGCACGCTTGTTGCTAGTTATGCCCTAAACATCAGCTTTGGGTTCAGCTCATGCCATCTAAAGATGTGGCACAAAATCACAACTTTTTGATAAAAAGGGATTTTTCGATTTAGCGAATGATTGCCAAGGGTTGGAGCATTGTTTAAAACTAAATGAAGTGGACAATTAGGCAGGCAATGATATTTTGGCGAGTGGTTGCGACATTTTTCTGACAGCATTGTTCATTCTTTGATTTGGCGAATTATTACATGTTGACCAGATCAATAAGATGGATGCTATAATGGACAATTGGGCAGGTCATGATGCTTTAAATTGCATCCGCTTTGCATGTGTTATGAGGATTTGAATGGCAGGCTACTCAAGACAAATTCTTGTAGGCTGACAGATTAGTGCAGGACGTGCTGGGCGGGATATGATGTTGCAAGGTGCTATCCATAGTGGCGATAATGATTATAATGCGAGCTGCATTCAATTACATTGGGTCTTCCTACTGTCAACATGCAGTCTATGAGGCTAAAGTTTGGTAACTCGATTGGAGCTGTTATCTTAAATGGAATTGGTGTTTGGGATTTAGAGAGCAATACTTATATGAAGGTTGTTACCAAAGGATTCTTTGCCAACCAAAGTTTGGCTTTATTATTAAGGTATGGCTAAAAATATGATCTGCATTTGGGGACGTGGCGAGGTTGAAGACATTGAGCATTCTGTGTTTGGGTGCATCTTTACCAAGGCCATTGCCGATCGGGGCTTGGTGATAATTCTTGAATGATTTTGAGAACCTCTTGATGGTGGCTAAGGAGAGGACGATTGTACTTTTTGGAGCATTTATTTATTGTTTAGCTCTTTACCAGAAGCGGAGGTGCCGCCATCTTGCCAAAGCTAATAATGGAGCTCAACAAACACCGACATTTTGCTAGTGCTATTCTAGGCGTTGCCATTAACTTGGGATATTCATGATTTGCGGGTTCTTGGGATTCCTCAGTCTCTCTTACCCATGTTCACTCTACAATTAGTGTCTCCCCTCTAACGATGTTCCTTTCTTCATGAGGATATTGTTTTTGGTGAGATTTTGTTGAGAGATATCAGGTTCGAGCTAATTATAGCTTGTGGGATGAAAGTTGTGGCTATTACTTTGCTTGATGCTGAGATTAGAGCCGTCCAGTTTGCTGATGGGATTACGAACTACTGGATGCAGAAGATGCATGATATTATTTGAAGGTTATAACATTAAATCAATTAAGAAGTTGAAGAAATGTGAGGCTATCCACACAAATATTGGAGCTGATTGCTTTGTAAATCATTTTGGTTCTTGTTTGGGAAAATTTATTCACATTTATAGATTTTGAAATACCATTACAAATTTTTGTGCTTAGCTTTTTCATGGCAGTAGGCTTATATTCATGATGACTTTTTCATGAAGGTAAGCTTATCTTTGTATGTGGCATGCAAAATCATGCACACAATTTCACGCAAAGGGCAAAAAAACAATGCAGAATCCTTCTTAAATAAATTTAAATGTGAAAACTTCTTTTGAAAGCTGTGTACAAATCAATAATTTTGAAGCTAGGATGTTCAAAAACGTGCGCATAGATGAATACTATTTAAATTTACTTAAATCTTAAAAGAGGTTTTATTTTCTTTAGACAGGATTAAAACGATCTTTGAAGAAAATTTTGTTTTTTACCGCATATCTGCAATGAGCACACATTGACTTAAGTTGTAAAGCATATACATTGGCAGCAGTGCGATATAGGAGATGGGAGACGTGGATGCATGATAGGTGCACTGCTTTATCAAGGGAGAGTGACTGGGAGATTTTACTTCGCTTATTATGGGATGAGATGTTATAGTGCCTGAGAAGAGAACGTTTGGTCCTTATGTCTTGTATGTGGAAGCGCCAGTGAAGATAAGAGACAAAATGATGGGTTCATTTGACTGAGTAATTTTAATGAGATGAGGGAAGATGAAAGGTTGGGGAGGGGATTTAGTCGGGATAAGCAGGAATGTAAATGAACAATTTTTACTAAAAAAATTTGAAAATTTTTATATTTGAGAAATTTGAATTCTAAGTTTCTGAAATTGCACCATTTTTTTCTCTTATAGAACATATATATTATAATATCACATGATAAAGACCTATAAATATGATCAAGCAATTGTGTAACATAATATCATACGGTCATGCTTTCAAGTGCTAGAACATAAGTGTTTGTTAGCTCATTTTGATGCATAGTCAGAAAATGGAAGATGAATTAAAGCCTGTACCTGCAATTTGCTTAAATTCATTAGGTTAATGCTAGGAAAGTCAAGCTCACTGATACTAGAAAAAGTGCTTTCTTAGGTAAAATGTCTGTGTTGATAATTTTACTCTTTTTATATTTTTTATTTTACTCAAATGTTTTCATCGTATTGTTGGTTGGCTTCTTATTACCTGTGCAGATCCAGAGGGTATTGCAAGGCTTAGGTCAGGAACAGAAAGCCCGTCGTGCATATTCTATGAAGTTGAATTAGGCTTTGCCCAAAATATCTATACCCTTTTATAGATATTATAGCCAAAGTTGATGGGTATTTAATTCTAGTTTATGTTTTACTTTCTCTTGTTTTTATCTGAAAAAATACTCCAGTTGAGAGCAAGACGATTGCATTTGTTACTTACTGACGGTTGAGCACAGTCTTGCTCTTGTCCTCTTGTTGCCATCTCTAGCAGCGTTCCTTGGCTCTTCAACAATTACTTAGCTTTCTTTGTGGCTGGAAGCTCAGTAACACAAGGCGGCTTTATACCCTGAGGATATATATCATCATCTCACATTTTTCTTGAAGAATCACCGTCCATCCCTTTTCTATGCTTAGAGCCTGTATGATTCTAGTGAGTGGATTTGAGTGATGGAGCGTACTTTTTATTGGTCTTGATGTCTAGATGATTACAAGTCAACTTCTTTGTAAATGTTAAAGGCTGGTATGAGCCCATGATTGATGACTAGTTAAGCTAGTAGATTGCATTTTGGGGAGACAGAAATTTTAGATTATGTTTGTTAAGGCTTTTCGGTGGTGGCATTCAAAGGCTGGGTGATACTTTTATCTAATTGATATAGAGGTCATGCGCACTAATCATATATGAGGTGAAGTTCATTTGC
The DNA here is from genome assembly GCA_016760335.1 of Gastrodia elata. Taxonomy (NCBI): domain Eukaryota; kingdom Viridiplantae; phylum Streptophyta; class Magnoliopsida; order Asparagales; family Orchidaceae; genus Gastrodia; species Gastrodia elata. Next base: position 30,723,105 of record CM028678.1, on the reverse strand, counting down.
ATTTTCTATTTTTTCTAAGATTGTTAGCTCACTGGAGAAGAGGTGACATTGTTTCCATTATGCTATTTAAGACTTGTGTTTTCTCATAATCTGTCCATGTGCATTATATTTATTCTCATTTTGTGTCTCAAACATGTATGTATGTGTATAATCACTTATCTTTGTATATATATCAAGGTTTTGAGTATGCTCATCATTATCTTTATCTTAGTTCTCATTTACTCAAATGTTATTTATGTTCTTATATATATATAAATCTTAGTTCGATCTGAATGCTAGATAAATATTTTTATAAGCCAGACGATGGATCAGGGATACTTCGGATGTGTAATTGTAGTATGTTTGTGTATTCATATTTTTCCTATAAATAAAATATTTTCTTACAAGTATTTTATATATACATGTAATTCTATATATTTTTATCATTATTAATATTCATATATAATTTTATTGCAATAGGATTATTATTTATTGTCTCATTATTTATAATATTATTATGGGAAAATAATTTTCTAGCCCTTAAACTTTTATACTTTATCAATTTAGTCTCCATAAATTTTTTTTTGTATCAAATATATCCTTACAATTTCATCAAAATTTAAATTTGGTGGGAAAATGTCCCTTTGTCGTACACTGGAAGCTCTGGTAGTACTCCGGAGGGACGTAACTGGGGGGTGCCGGCGAGCGTGGACATGCTCAGGTGGGTGTCCTTGTCACCCGTGAACCTCGCCATCCTGAAGTGCGCTCATGAACCTCGTCATCCCAAAGTCGGAGACCCTAGCCTCGTGGTTCGCATCCAAGAGCACGTTGCTGGACTTCATGTCCCTGCGGATGTTGTGGGGGATGCAGTTGTGGTGGAGGAACGCGCGGCCTCTGTCCGCCTCGATCGCAATCTTCCTCCTCGCTGGCCAGCTCAGCCTCGTCTTTGCTGCCTTCTTTGTCGATGTCGTGCAGGACATCCTCCTGGCTTCTGTGCTTCATTTACTCGTAGACCAACAACCGCTCCTCGCCGACTTGGCAGTAGCCCAACAGGGGGGACGAAATTTTCGTGCTTGATCCTTCCGATGGTCTCCATCTTCGCCATGTACTCCCGATGGCCTCCATCTTCGCCATTTCAGTACCTTGCAGTTATTTATACATTTTAGTCTTACCTTGTTCAGCTTCATGTTTAGTATGTTTGTTGCATACTTTGTTGTTTAGTTGTAAATAAATTATTTATAGCTATCATGTTCATTGTAGTTTGTTGCACCTTAAACTATTTGCATGTTTAAAATAATAATGTGATATCTTTAAATATACAATTCACTTAATCAGCCTAAAATGTACTTAAGACAATTTGTCCAACTGTAACATTTTTCTTTTGTTGGCTGGGCCCTAACATTTGTGACACCAACAAATGTCAGATTTGGAGTTTTTCGTTAGTGGTTCTACTGGAGAGGAGCTTTGATAGGAGGAGGATCTTCCTGTTGCTGCTTAGTTAGATTTATTTTTTTGTTGTAAGGATGAGAGTTCTTTTCTTTTCATTTAAATATTCAGTTTGTAATAATTCTTAATCTTGATGGATTTACTTTCTGTACTTTGAGCTGAGTTACTGTTGCATTTACCTTTCTATACTATGATGTGATATGAATGTTATGTTATACTATTTTTTGCTTCCACTACTTTGATATGTTGATGTATGTTATAAGTTTTAGGTGACAAGTCTAATGCTTAAGGCGGGTTGGGTTATACCTTACTCTACTTAGATTGAGGATTTGCCACAGTTGGAGCACCGTACTCTTCGTGATTATATTAATATCAGTATTAGTATGGTCGCAGAGGTTACGGGACCCCACAGCAAAATACCTACTAAACATGAAGCTGAACAAGGTAAGGCTAAAATATATAAATAACTGCAATTTACTAAAAGTAAAACTTATCTTAACATGCTTATGATCACATAAATGCATGCTGATTTCATTAAAGAAAGCTATACTGAAATGTGCTGAACTAAATATACAAAATTAGCATCCTAAACATGCTAATACATAATAATTACTGAACTGGAATAAATAGACAAGTATGCTGAACTAATAAGTAGAACCCACTGAAGTATGTGGCAAAACAAGCTAAAGTACTCAAATAAAATAAAAATAAAGCCACTGAACTATGTGGCAAAGCAAGCCAAAGTACTAAAATTGAACTGAAGTAAAAGCATGCCTAAACCTAGTACTGCCATAATAGAATTAGGCCATACAGGACCTCTGAATAGAAATTTCAACATGTATCCATCCTATATATCATCAGAGCTAGGTCCGAGTTGAACTTATAGAATAAGACATGTATCCATCCTAACCAAGCACAAAGCTAGGTCTGAGTCTATTCTATAACAAAACTGAAACTGAGGAGGTAGACTAAGCTAAGACACACCCTACTAAACTGAATGCACTGAATGAACTGAATGAATATTTATGCTTTTCAAATACTAACTTAAGATACATTATCAATATCCTGAGTCCACCTATTATGTCCAAGGAAAAAAGCTCAATATACAAAGTATGTAGAGCAACAATAGTCAAAGTAAGCAAGCGACTCAACTAGACTTATGTGATATTTGTTGTTGTTAAATTTAATTTAGTCTAACTATTTTGAGAAAAATACAAGTATAGGATCTTCAATATCTAGCTATCGAGTATAATCCCAAATTTATGACCTTAATGTTAACATTAGAACTTAAAAAGTTCTAAATCATAATCAAATGACGACTATAAAAGATTAAAGTAAATAAATTAATGACTTAATTAATATGTTTCACTCACTCAACCCAAATCTTGATTATGCAAATTAAGATTAAGGATTCTTGACTTGACTCCAAAATTGGGGTTCAAATCTTGAATCCAAGGTGCTACTCTATCAAGGATGGTTCACATCCAACCTTAGTCTAAAGATAAAGGATCTTATGAATTGAAAGATTTAGAAGCTAAGATATTAGTGAAAGGTTATTCTAATATCATAAGACAAAATAATTAATCAATAATATAAGAATCTATGATCTATTTTTCAATTCATAGAATAATCATATTATTTTATAGATTGAATCAATCATACACCCACGAGGAGGTTTCAAAAGGATTAAGACAATAAATCAATTAACGATTTCCAAAATGATGGCATAATTAGATCAAAATGATTAAGAGTCTAAGATCTAAGATTTAAGGTTTGATTACTTAAGTAAAAGGAAAAATAAACTTAAGTTAATTGGATTAATTAGGCTCAAAAGTTAAGGAAATAATACTAATACATTTCATCACTGATTAAAAATACTTTACTGAAGTTTCTAGGACTTAAGGGCACTTAAACAATATTTTGGTCAAAATGGCCAAAATACCCTCCATAAGACTAAACATTGAAAATTTAAGATTTAAACATTTAAATTAATTCAAATCAGTTTTAATGGACTTGATATTGATTAATAGGGTGAATGAAACACTTAGCTTAAGATTTAGCTCATGATTTAGCTTAACTGACACTAATCTCATTTTAAGGCTAAATAAGGTAATTAGGGAAATTAGGGTTCATTAAGGTCATCCAAGCACATAGGAGAGTTCTAATACTCTTAAGAAAGTATTAGGAACTTGGTTCACCAAAATTAGAGGATTAATTAATGCTTAATTTTACTAATTAAGGATTAAGTTGATTAAGAGGTGATTAGCAATTTTTGAACTCCTAAATTATTTTTAAGGGCATGCATTAGTTCTCCATGGTCTCATGAGCGATTATCAAAAACTTAAATCATAATTTTTGGACATTAATTGAAGTAATTATAAATTAATTAAGTTTAAAAAAAGATTAGGCCAATTTATAAAATATAATCATTAGATCATAAATTTTATTGTATATTATAATTTCTTATGATATTCTAATTCAAATGGTATATTGGATCATACCATTTGGATAAATATTGATTACATTATTTCATTAATTCATTCTGAATGTTTTTTATTAATAATCATAGGATATTTAATTAAAAGGATTTATAATTGAATTAACAAAAGGAAAATACTTCCTAAGTAAATTAATTAGCCTGGCTCGATTATCAAACTGCGTGGGTCAGAGCGGGGCCCAAATGGACTGGCACTATCGCATCTCGTGGGCCTGGGCTGACCCGGCCCGATGCGCCAGTAGCATCATCCCCGATACCCCCTTCGCAGATAGCCGCGGAAGGGTACCTTGGACTGCCAAATTCAACATCGGTAGACCACGCTACGACCAGCATTCAATCGCCACACCTTCAGGAAGTCCAGGAGCGTCCGATTGAACCTAGAAGCCCTAACTGGGACGGACTAGAACGTCGGACAGCTACTCCACCAAAATGTCTCAATTTTAGATTATTATGGTTTACTGTGAGGGGATAATTCTCCTCAACGAAGCCATTAGAAGTATGGGGCTTGATCCCTACACCATCAGTGAGGTGAGGCGAGTCGAATCCCTAAGGTTTCACAACCTGGGGTGCAGCCGATCGCTGAGTCCTTACTCGGACTCAGCCATGGCTCGGCCGCTAGCTTAATCGATTGATATGATTTATCAGAGCTAGATCAAACCCTAGTGACAATTAGGATAGGTTCCCTATGAGGCTAAGGCAAGCTAGACGACATACAGAGGCTCTCCTAGAGGCTTAATTGACGTCGAGCCCACATGACTCGATGAGAAGAAGGTTGTACCTAAAATTGAAGATGGCAGAGGTGACAGAGGCACAATGAGGAGCTCAAAAATGTCCAGACAATTGAAGAAGCTCAGCAAGGGGGATCTAAACTCCATACCACACCCTCTATCAGCGGTTCGCAACAGCAAGAATCGTCGGGAATGCCGAGGGCTCCAGGGACTTCATGTAACAACCCTAAGTTGTTATCCTAGCTAACTTCAGATTAATTAAGTTAAATCAAGTTCTAATTTTGATTACATTAGACTCAATAGGTCATTTAAACCTAACCCTAGAAATTTGAGATCAATCGGAGTTTAATTGAGAAATTGGTAATTTTGCCTATTTTTGAGCCCTAAAAAATACCTAAATTAATTTGATCTTCAAATTAAAATTTGATTTTATTTTTGAATTCCTCATGCCTCAATTAACTAAGGGTGAAATTTTGGGAATTTTTAGAGCTCATTTAAGCCTAAAGTGGATTTAGGAATTTTAGGATTATTAATTTAATTATTTAAATGAATAATATTAATTAAAATTAATTTTATTAAAATTTACTTATACGGGATTTGCTGTCGGGACCACGGCAGATCCGCTACGGGGTCCCGACAGCGGAGCACTTTCTCCTTCCATTGGATACGCTAACATGCATCTTAGCGCCATCTATCCAATGGCTCGTATCACCCGCCCCGTGATTAAATCCTAAGCGTTAGATCAATCGAGCTCATCCGATGGCTTTTATCTGATCTGCGGTTAATCTTTTAAGTAGTGCATCGCAGCCTTCCAATCCCAATGGCTCAGTGATCAGACGGCTCCCAGCACCCCGTGCACTGTGGATCTTCGTCTGCCTCTCGCCCATCGCACGCTAGCCCCCCCCCCCCCCCCCCCCCTCGACAGCTCGATCCCTCCCAGCCCCCATGGCAATACAAGAAAGAACATGTTCTTCTGCTTCTACCCTAGGCGTGACCTTCTGTTGGTAGTAGTCTCCCAGGATTACCCATAGCCGTTGAGTCAAGCCTTACCTTCGGTCCAAGCCAATGTCATGAAACCCGAGCTCTGGAACCCACCCCCAGAGCTCCTTATCGCCTATAAATACCCTGAGAGCATCACAGTGAGTCCCTTTGCTCATTGTGATCTCTTAATCTTCCCAATTGAATCCCCTGAAGCTCCCGTCTCTCTCGGAGATTCTCGGCTTCCCCGCAGCTGCGTACCACTGATAGAGGGTTCATCTGGTGTTCAGACTCGCTGCGAATCTGCGCCTGCTGTTGGGTGAGCTCGAAAGCCTCTTCCACTGAATTTCATATGTTTAGTTTTCCATTTAAGCTTCTGGATGAGCCTCTGGATGTCGCTTAGCTTACCTTAGCCACCTAGGGAACCTATTTTAATTGTCGTCAAGGTTGAGCTAGCTCTGATCGATCGATTGAGCTAGCAATCAAGCCATGACTGGGTCCGAGCAAGGACCCAGCAATTGGCTGCACCCTAGGCTGCGAAATCTTAAGCGTTTGACTTGCCTCACCTCACTGATGGTTTAGGAATTGAGCCCCGTCCATTCAATGGCCTGTGTGAGGAGAATTATCCCCTCACAGTGAACCATAATCATCTGAAATTGGAAGCTTCTGTGGAGTAGCCATCTAGCATTCCAGTCCGTCCCAATTAGGGCTTCTATGTTCAATCGACATGCCTTGACCTCATGGAGGTGTGGAGGTCGAATGCTGGTCGTGGCGTGGCCTAGCGGCGACGAATTTGGCGGTCCAAGGTTCTCTCCTCGCGGCTGTCTGCGAAGGAGAGGTATCAGGGATGACGCACTGGCGCGTCAGGCCTCTCTTGACCCATGTGGTTTTGATTTTGGGCCACGATTATTTAAGGAATATTGGAATTTATTTCCTTATGATAAATAATTGATAAATGCATTCCCTATAGTTTTAATTTAAATAAAAATACATATTAAATTATTTAAATAACTTTAGTTATACTTATCCAAATGGTATGATCCAATATACCATTTTAATCAGAAAAATGCAAAGAATAATAATATAAAATAAAATTAAGGATCTAATGGATAGATTTTAAATAATTGCCGAACCTTTCCCTATTTTTATTTAATTCATAATTAATTCATTAATTGCCCAAAAATAATGGTTAAGGTCTCTGATTGCTCATAAGACCATAGAGAACCTATGTAAGCAACTAAAGATAATTTAAAAACCCTAAATTTGATAATCACCTCTTAATTACCCTAAAATGTGATTAGTGAATTAAGCCTTGGATTAGTCTCTAATTTTGGTGAATCTAGTTCCTAATGCCTTATTAAGTATAGTAGAACCTATAAATGTATTTGGATCATCCTAATATGCCATAATTCTCTTAATCACCTTAATTAACTTCTTAATATAATTAGTGCTAATTAAGCTAATTTAAATATCAAAAACCTAAGTTAAGTATTTTACCCATTTCAATAATCAATCTAAAGTTCATTAAAATAGACTTGAATCAATTTAGATGATTAAATCTTAAAATCTCATTTTTATCCTTAAGAAGGGTATTTTGGTCATTTTGACCAAAATAGGTTTAAGCACCCCCTAAGTCTTGAAATTTCAGTAAAGTATCTCTAGTTAATTGTAACAACCCATGGTTGTTACCCAGCTTGAATTTAGCTTAATCATATCATAATTATCATTCCATCAAGTTCATCTAGTCGTTAGAACCAAATGCTGATGGTTTGGAGCAATTCGGAGCTAAATCCAAAAATTTGGATTATTTTTAATATTTTACTAAGTAAAAAATTGAGGTATTTATTTTGACCTCGAAATTGAAATCCGACTTCGTCGTTGCGATCGTCACCCCCAAATTAGCTATGGGTGATGTTTTGGACGCGTTTGGAGGTCATCGAATTTTCGCGAATATCGTAATGTAATTAAATGTGTAGAAAAATAGGAAAATTAAATAATCATCGGAATCAAATTCCAACTTCGTCGTTGAATTTTTCACCCCCAAATTAGCTAGGGGTGAATTTTTGGGATTTTTCGGAGCACGTTTCAAAAATCAAAAATTTTAAATAATTAGGGAGAATAAATAGGTAAATAGGCAATCTTTGAGGCCCTTATTTGCAATTTTCCCAACTTTAATATTTTTGGCGGACAGCCCCAAGCAATTTTCGGCTGGCCATTCTCTCACCCTCCCCTTAGCCATGCTCTCCTTAGGTCTCATGATGGCCTAGCCACTAGGATCATCATGGCTTCCCCTCCTTTAAGAAGGAGCTCACATCCTTCTTCCTCTCTTTTGCAAGAAGTTGAGCTCCTCCTTTCTTTCTTCTCTTGTTCCCCCTCCATTACTGTACCTTGAAGGAAGCTCCTCTCCAAGCTTTGAAGAAAAGGCAAAGGTTCCTCTTCCTTCTTCTTTTGCAAGGCTAAAGGTACCCTCTTGCTCCTCTCCTTATCTTTCTTATGTTTTTATGATGTTAGAATGCAGCCTTAGAATGTCCATGTATGAAAGCCATTAAGGCTCTTAAAAGTTTCAAAGGAATATGCTCTGTTTTTATTAATTTCGTATACCCAGTCATTCATTCGTCTTTTTAATATAGTTAGGATGCTTCGTTTGTGCTGATTTTGGTGTCGATGGAAAGGTATCGGAAATACCTTTCCATTGATATATAGTACAAATCGTGGAACTCTCTGGATTGAGAGTAATTGGGCTCGAAAAATAGCTCTCGTGGGCTTTGCACCTGGCGAAATCACCGTCTGCCGCTGCAGCGCGCGGTAGAGAACTGCAGCGGATTGCTGCGGGCTGCAGCGGACAGGAAAACTTAGGAAAAAATGCAAATTAACTAATTGAACATTAAAATTGCATAATGAACCGCTACAACGTGCTATAGCGCGCTGCAGCGGTTTGTAGCGGCATTTCACGAAACTTAGGAAACAGCCATAAAAATTAATTGAACAGTAACTTGCAAAATGGGACGCTACAACGCGCTACAGCGGACCTTAGCGGAAATATTTTAGATCTTAGGAAATGACAAAATAAATTAATTGAACAGTAGTTTTGCAAAATGAACCGCTGCAGCGCGCTTCTTCACAGCGGATCGCAGCAAGCTGCATCGCAAAGGCGCTATCGCACGTTGTCGCGCGGAAAGCGCTCCAGCACGCTGCAGCACCCAAAAAATTGCAAAATTTCCAGAAATTCCAGAAACTGCTCAGATTTTGTAATAAGTGCCCAGTCTTGGCTGGAATAGCCAGAACTACTCTGTTTTGGTATTTTAATACCCCTAGGACCCTAGTGGGGCTAAGTTATACTAAATTTGAACATTTCATTAATTTATATATAGAAATTAAGTTTGAACTTGTCATTTTCCATAGATGCTCAAAATCTACTAAGTATCTTTAAATGTATGTCATATCAAATGCTAAGTAATAGAATCCTTAAAAGTATGTATCAAATAGGTAAACCTTAATAACCTAAATAGCATGAAACTTAGATCTTTTAGAATTGTGATTCAGTGCTAATCCCTTTGTTTGTTTTAGGATTTGATTAGCACTAATCACCCTCTTATTTTATATTATTTTTCTATTTATATGCCTTTATGATTTTTAGGATGTATATTAAAGAACCTTAACATTCAATTGGACATCTTGATATGTTAGAATTGACATTAAACTACAATTGAATAAAGAATCATAATAACTTGATTAAGTAGATAATACTTAATCCAAATCTAAAGTATGACATCAATAATACACTAATAATACATTGATTTGTCATTGACCTTTAAAGTAACATTGATCTTAATGATAGAATGGTCAGGGGTTAAACCCTAACTTGTCTTGATTAAGATTTAAATCTTAATCATTTAATTAATTAACTTGATTATAAGATAATTCAATTGACATTATTCCAATAATGCATATGATTTAATATTGATATTAAACTATTGAATTAGAAGTGCTAAGATTAACATTAAATCTGTGTGATTGCACCATCTGAACCTAAACTTTAGATCCTTGATTTTCTCCTATATAAGACTACTAGCATAAGATGAATAATAAAATATTAATGATTGAAGAAATGACCTAATATTAATAATATCCTTGATTCCATCCCATGATTATAGAATAGAAATGGATTAGATGAATGGTTAGCCATCTAATCTGATCACTTTAGTCCAAAGCTAATAAGTAAGCCTTAAATGTTAACTTAAGAAGTAGAAGAGTGAGATCTTAAGGGTCTTACTTTAGGATCATTTTGAAAATATCTAAAGACCTTAATTGTTGATACATTGAGGTAGGAATAACTTTTGTAATCTATTGAGGTAAGAACCTTAGATGATCCTTCAAAACTTTAGAAGTTGAACTTGATACATTGTGGTAGAAATTACTTAAAGTACTTAGATTGTGGCTCATTCCTTGTGGTAGCAACCTATATTGAGTGATCCTTTGATCACATCTTTGGAGCCTTGTGTAGGATACACTTACTTAGAGTAAAGATTAATAGATTTGATAAATCCTTGTCGATTAAATAGAATCTGCTGAACACAGATTGTTGGTTGGGTATAGTAGGGTATACCCATATTACTGGATTAATTCAGTAATATTCAAGATTGGTTGATTCACTCCAATGTGGACTTATGACTAGGTGCTATCCTGCGGGATTAGCCGAATACAGTTCCATTAAAGTAAATCTTCCAAGACTAAGAGTGTTACAATTAGTGAACAAGATCCTTAGTTTGAGATGTAAACTGCGACCGGGTTCTGCCTCCTATCGTAGTGCGCTTCGATAAGTACAGTTTAAGCAAACTAAGTATCTTAAGTCACTTTGTCTAGACCACTAAGTATGCTTATAATTATGGCATTTAACGGCTTAGCTTGAGATATAAACTGTGACTAGGTTCTATCACCTATCGTAGTGCGCTTCGATAAGTGCAGTTTAAACAAGCTAATGGTAAAATCTACCTTTCTTGTAAACATGCTAAATATGTGTATACAATCATCTCAGCTAATGATTTTAAGTAAACTCTCAACTTTAACCAATTATCGAGATTAGAATTTAGGAGTCAGAATCTTTTAGCAGGATTCTGCACAATGGAAACTTTGGATTCATTATTAGATTTTAAAGTATTTTCTGGATTTATCTCATGTAGTTTAGAAGCATGAGCATGAGCATAAGCATGATGTGTGAATATCAGAATGATGTATAAGAATCAGAATGATGTATAAGTATCAGTAATGATCTATAAGTTACGAAATGTTGTATACATTGATAGGGGAATTTTTGGATGCAACAGTGTCATCAATAAATAGTATTCCCAATAGGGTGTATGTAGACATTGGACTGTACTGCTCATAACAATTCAGTGATATTTTAGTAGCATGTCAGTAGCATACCGTATTGTGGCATATTCAGATATACAGTTTCAGTGACATACAGCATAGTTGTACATATGATTACTCAGTTTCAGATTCAACACTGTTTTGATTTATTTTCAGTATTCAGTTACAGTTCAGTTTTACTTTACACTGCCTCAGTTTTATACAATTTTAGATAGATTTGCACTTTCAGTTACCTTTACAGTTTTTCTGCAGATTTACTCATATTATGAAAATGTTAAATGAATAATTAGAACTGTTAGATTAGTTTCGATGTGTTAGACTTATTGTCTAACACGAGGTACTTTTGAGATCTGGCAATTTGCTAGATCCTGAGCAGTATACTGAGCCAGGTCAAGAGGACATCCAGGAGATCCAGGAGGAGCCCGTGGAGCATTAGTGGACTCTTCTTCAGCTACTTAGTTTACTTTCAGTTCAGTATTTAGTTTTATGTCTATTATTCAGTAAATGTTTGTAATAATTCTGGACGTACTTTCCTTTCTTTCCTGAGATGAATGTTTTCATACTGTTTCTATGATGAATGTATCTGGATGTATGCTTTAAGCTTCCACACTCTATTTTTATACTACTTATACTTAGTATTATGATGTGATCAGTATACTAGAAATACTGATATCTTATACTTATATTGGGTTCTTATTATATTTTAAATCCAATGTATATATTTATCTAATACTTAGGATAATAATACTACTCTTATTTTAAGTATTAGCTCTCAACCCTCCTTGTGGTTGAGTCAGCAGCCCTTCAGATGGGCTTGGTTTTCAGCTATTCGGGGATACGGGTTATTCCTCCCCGAGTGGCGCACCGCTCCGCCGCCGAATTTATGATTTTAAATCTTTTGCGCATGGCGACGGGGCGGAGCGCTACATTAATACATATAACACCTCCCTGAAATCTCATGTTAATAAAAGTGAAGTTAAGTGAAGAAATCTTAAGAAGTTATAATTAAGATCTTAAGATCTTAAGAGTACTCAAAACCACTTCTTTAAAAGAGCAAACCTAAATAGCTTTAATGCTAAATCTCTAATTTAATTACTTTATTAAGTTGATTCATAAACTACAAAGCTTTAGTAAATATTCTTGTAAAAGCCTAAGTCTAGTTCTTAGTTGAGATCTAAAGTGATCAAATCTTAGATCTTAGATCTTAGACTTTAGATCATCTATTTGAATTGAATCATCTTCTTTGGACTTCCTTAATTGATTAATTGTTTAATCCTTTTGAAACCTCCATGTGAGTGTATAATTGATTCAATCTATAGAGTAATGCAATTATCCTAAAGATTGAATATAAATCTTAGATTCTTAGTTTTTAATTGATTATTTTATCTTATAATATTAGAATAACCTTCCATTTAGATCTTAGCTTCTAATCCTTCAACTTATAAGATTCTGTATCTTTATTTTATGCTTGAGTGTGAACCCTAGATCCTTAGTTAAACCTTGGATTCAGGATTTGAGCCCCATATGTGGTGTTTAAGTCTGGAATCCGCAATCTTGATTTATGTGATCAAAATTTGGGTTAAGTGAGTGTAATAAAAACAATTAGGTCATTGATTTATTTATTTTAAACCTTTATAGTCCTCACTTAATTTTGAATTAGAATTTGTTAAGTTCTAAGTTTAAACATTAAGGTCGTAAATCTGAGATTATACTCGATAGTTGGATATTGGAGATCCTAAACTTGTATCTTCTCAGAATAGTTAGATTTGGATAATTTAGATAATAACAGATATCACATAAGTCTAGTTGAGTCTCTTGCTTACTTTAACTTTGATTGCTCTGCACACTTTGAATATTGAGCCTTGTTCCTTGAGCATAATAAGAGAACTTAGGATAGGAAGATACATCCTAAGTCAATATTTGTAAAGCATAACATTCACTCAGTTCTTTCAGTGCATTCAGTCTAGTAAGGTATATCCTAGCTTAGTCTGCCTCCTCAATTCTAGTTTTGTTATAGAATAGACTCAAACCTAGCCCAGTGCTTGGCTAGGATGGATACATGTCTTATTATATAACTTCAACTCAGGCCTAGCTCTGATGATGCCTAGGATGGACACATGTTGAACTTTCTATTCAGAGGCCCTGTATGGCCTACTTCTGTTGTGGTAGTACTATGTCTTAGGCTTACTTTCACTTCAATTCAGTTTCAATGCTTATTTTGCTTTGCCACATTCTTTAGTGGCCTTACTTTTTGGTGCTTTCAGTTGCTTTCCCACATATCTCAGTGGCTTTACTTTTTAGCTCATTTATACTCTTAACTTATTTTTGCCACATGCCTTAGTGGCCTGTTATATCTTAAACATGTATGCTTGTATATATGTTCCATTGATTAGCTATTAAATATTGGCATATTTAGGATGCTAATTGCATGTTTATTTATTTTTACAAAAGCAGCATGTCTTCATGTGAGCATAAGCATGTTAGGATCAATTAATTCTAGTACTTGTAGTTATTTTTACTCTTTAGTCTCACCTTATTTAGTTTCATGTTTGTACATACTTGATGATCAGTTATAAATGATTAGTTTATAACCATCCAATTCTTTGTAGCTTGATGCAACCTATATTGCTTTCATATTTAAAGTAGTTAATGTGATATTTTTAAATATTCAGTTCACTTAAATAGCCTAAAATGTACTTAGACAATTTCTCTAACTGTAATATTTTCCTTTTGTTGGCTAGGGCCCTAGCATTTGTGATATCGACAAATGTCAAATTTGGAACTGTTCATTGGTGGTTCTGCAGGAGAGGAGCTAGTGCAGGAGGAGTATCTTCCTACTACCGTTTAGTTAGATTTTTTTCCTTTTCTTGCAGTGAGATTGAGAGATCTTTTCTTTCTTTTAATTCAGTTTGTAATAATTAAATATTTCTGGATGTAATTACTTTCTATACTTTCAGCTGAGTTACTATTTCCTTGTATACTATACTGTGATGCTTTAATATATATTGATATATGTTTACAGTTTTGGGTGATAAGTCCTTGGATTAAGACGAGTTGGGTCTTACCTAACTCTACTTGAATTAAAGATTTGTCATAGTTGGAGCACTGCACTCCTCGTGATCATGCTAATATCAATATTAGCATGGCTGCTGAGGGTATGAGGTCCCACAGTTGGTATCAGAGAACACCATAAGGTGTCCGAATGGGGTCTGTGATTCCTTTCTACCTAATGGATCGTCCTTCTGAAGTACAGACATCAAGATATAACATCCATAATATAGTATTATCATTAACTCTATGAAAAATGTAGAATGAAAATACTTATATGCTAAAAATCTAGTCACCTCTAGTTTGACAAAAATAGTACCTTATGCTATTATGATCAAATGGATCAAGAAGAGTCTGACTTGGACTATTATCTGCATGCCTATGAGTTATCTTGGAGCTACATTTTCAAATGGAGACAAGGGAGCAAATGGTAGATCGAAGGAGTTTCAAAACAAGGAGCCTTAGTCTTGGACAAGCTTCTGTATCACGGAACACTTGTTCGAATTCATCCCAAGGGATGTCTTCCATCTGCACTTCTGATAAGTGAGTTTTCAACTCACTATCCCACCAGTATTCGGCTTCACCGTGGAATATATAGGTCACAATATGGAGGCACTCACTCTTTGGACACTTAATACTGGCTAGTGTCTTTTCAATGGCCTTTAGCCAGTCAATGGCTTCGAAATGAGAAATGGAACCATTAAAGGTCGGAGGGTTCAAACAAAAAAAGTGAGAAGGTAGGCATCCACCATAGGTCCAGAGGATGGTTGTGGAGCCAATATAAGCTCAGGAATAATAGGAGAAGAAGCTTGAGGAGGCGTTGGGCAGATTTGGGATGGAGCTAGAGAAGGTTGGGAAGGGTTGCAGGATGAAGCCATCCTTTCTGCTAAATGAGTCTGTGCTTCTGCTATAACCTTAATTAGATCCAATAATTTCTGCATTTGATCTGTTTGGGAAGTCGTAGTATAAGTTGGTTCTTCCACTATTAGTTCAATAGGAATATTAGGATTTGGATCCATTCTAAAGAAAGGAAAAGAAAACATAATTCAAAAACTGGAGAAGATAAGAAAAGAAAATTCTCATTAAAATTTGAAGATTTTAGAGATTACAATTTTGGAGGAAAAATGAAAGAAACATAAGTAAAAGTAGAAGCTATTTATAAAGCTAACTAAAGGGAAAGAAGCTAGAGCAAAAAGAAGACTAGTACCACTAGTTACAAAATTTTACATAAAACATATTTTTGAAGTATTCATAAGTGGGGGCACGATGAAGATGCCTACATCCATGAATGAGAACTCCATAAGCATGACACCACCAGTCCATGGCGTAGCCACTAAAACATTCATCTAAAATTTTAAGGTGTAAGTGATCGGTGCATTCTATGGCCTCAAATATCGTGGTAACATGGGAGAGCCATTCCCTAGCTGGCTAAGGGAAATAATCGCCTCTAAATACACAAAACCTTAAAATTTTATTTAGAATGTCACCTCCCGCAGCAGATACTCCCAAGTAAACACGACCAAACATTGACCCATACCAATGATCATACTCCCAATATTGGAAGAACAATTTGGTATAAAGTCTTAGTTCATTACTAGAATCTGCCATCTGAAAGTTTAATTAAGGTTTGAGTTAGAAATTTATATCACTTCTTTGATTGAAAATGTGTTTACTATCCTAAGATGATTCACTTACTTTTATTATACTGTGTTGTTTGCTTTTGGATGAATAGATGTGTTTGTCTTAACTTAAAGTTCTCAACTTGGCTCTGATACCAACTGTGACGACACCAATATTGAGAATCACTAAACTCAACATTGATACGTCACCACAATACCTAATACTAGATTAGAAGAAAACTAATCCAAATCATTAGATATTGTGTTTGGCCAAGGATTTAGAAGAGGGTCTTAAGTTATGATGGAAGGGAATTTTATAAAATGTGTTATGTATAATACATATGAAGATGCAATACATGAATTAATATATGAGAATATAATTTAAAAACAATTGATGTGAATACTTATAATTCTAGATATAAAATTTCTAAGTATTTATCATGTGAAACATAAGTCTATATTTTTCAAATTATTCTAAGTTATTAATTTCTTAAAAATTTTGGCAAAGTTTCTGCTATAAATGGTTAAAAAAACACTTGTAATGTAGACATACAAGACTTCCATTCCAATGGAAGTTATAATTGAAAGAAAAACAACCTAAAACTAATATGAAATCAATCTATTACATAGGATTGTTTAGTTTTAGTTCTAATATAAAGTCAATCTATTACATAGAATTTACTCATTTATAATTCTAATATAAAGTTAATCCGTTGCATGGGATTGCTTATTTCCAATTCTAAAGTAAAATCAATCCATTACATGGGATTGCTTATTTCCAATTCTAAAGTAAAGTCAATCTGTTACATGGGATTGCTCATTTATAAGTCTAATAGCTTGAAGAGAGAAAACATATATGTAAAAATTATCTATCCTAAGGTATGCTCAATTCACAACATTCAATACATACTAAGGATGATAAAAGATTCTCAACTTAAATATAAAGCTAATTTCCAATTCTATATATAATATAAAATACAACTAATTCCAATCAACATACAAAGTAGATATACAACTAATGAATTAGTTAATATTCATTTACATCCATTCATTCATCACATGCATTTAAATTTAAACTAAGCTCCAACACAAGTATAGTGAAAGTAAAGTAAATAACATTAATTACAAACCAACAATAATCTTAAAGGAAAGTAAGAATTAAAGCTCACTTGCAATTAATTATAAGCTATATTTTTATTATATTATAAGCAGAACCAGCTAGCTCTTAGCACTTGGTCCAGCTCCACTAGCCTCCAAATGCACCTGATCTATCATATTTTGGCATTTAAATTTGATAGGGCAAAGCTAAGAAAATAGAAAATCTAGTTAGACTACATAGTCTAAGTACATTTTAAGATTAGGCTAAGCATTTTATTATTTAATTGGATATCATATGTTAAGCATGCAAGTATGGTAAGCATACAAGTATGGAAAAATGAAAGTAAATTAAAGGAAATGTGAGTTAGAATACTCACAAAAATATATATTTTAGCCTGCAAATAAAATATGGGTAAAAGCATCCTATATAGGCTAGAAAGAAACTAAAATGCATATGAAAGTAAATGAAGTAAAGCATGTATATGTTCAAAAGAACTTATGCTAAGGAAAAGAGACAGTGAAGTATTTAAATATAATTTTAACAATATTCACTATAATCTAAGTAAATTGTAAATAAGTAAAGTACAGTACTAAATCATAGAAAATGCATAGTATAGAAACTGAAGGAAGATCTTAGATTATTAGTCTAAGATTCACATAGTTTAGAACTATGGAAAGTAATATAGCTAAAAACTATGATGAGTCTTAACAATCTATAAGATTGAAGAAGATCTCATATGTTAATTTATATTAATTTTTTTAAATCTGTACTCATTCTGCGGGCATATTTGGAATGAAGAGAGAAGTTAAACACGTCTGTTTAACATCTAAAGAAAAGCGGGGTCAAAACCTATAACACTCACATTCACCCTTTGAGAATGTGAGGTCTCCTTATTACTCCTTTTAGCCTGCCCTAGGCTGATCCATTAATATAAACCCCTATTAATTTTAATGTGAAAGTTTTATTCATGCACAATGTCTTATATGAATGATTAAATAAATAAGGCTCAAAGCTAAGCAAGCATTCAAAGAAATTCAATAATTGCAACTTAGTGATATCCAAAGTTATTTAATTTAATGATCTACTTAATGATTGGAGCTAATTGAGCTCCTAATTAACTTTGAGATATTGATCTCAAGTTAATTATAATTAATAGTAATGATTGGAGTTTTGAAAATAATAAATTCAATTCAATTTGTATGATATGAAAAAATAATTTATAAATATAATTGATACAATTAGAAACTAGTTCTTATTCACATTCTAAACTATAAGATTCAATTATATAATTAAATCAAGGCTTAAGTGTCTAGTAGGAAGAGATTTAGATAAAGAAAATATCTAACTTAAGAAATTGGAAGTTAAGGTAAATTCACTAAAGTTCACTAGCTAAATTATAGTTTGAAGGATCTAACCAATCAAGTACTAATCTAGTTAGGTTATAATAAAGTGAAAGGCTTAAAGTAAGCAATTGATAGGACTTAAGAGCTACAAGTTCTAAGTATTCTAATAATTGATGTTTAAGGAATTTAATAAGATTCCTAAACTAATCTAAGTAAGCTTGGAATTCCTATTACTAGCTCTTAAAATATACAAGAGGAGGCTTTAGGGATTAGGATGAATCAACCAAGTTCTAATCTAATCACTAAAGCTAGATCTAGTTGATTTAATAATCTACAATTACAAAGGCATTAAGATTAACTACTCTTAATGGGTGTAACTAATAGATCTAGGGATTAATTACAATTTAAAATGTAAATCAATCCTAGGGTTTCTACCTTAGGGTTGAAAGATGAATCAAACAAATTGTAATTGGTTCACATAATAAGAAAATTAAAACTAAGCTCAAATAAATGTAATCTAAATTGACATGGGGAATAATAAATATAACATGTTAGCTATCCTACGGTTTTATAATACCTAAAGCATGTCATCTAGGAATTTAGAATTATCACAATAACACCTAATAAAGAGTCAATAACCTAAATTCACTAATTGTTGTCCAATAGAAATGATTTATATATTATTCAAATCCTTATATCATATGGAGAAAAATAGCACTAAGCATGTCAAATTTGGACAGGAATGGAAAATTAGGATTTTGTGACTCCTCATTAGCGTTAAAAAGTGATTAAGAAAATTATGGTTCAAATATTAAATTTGATTTTATATTATTGTTCCTCACATTTTTGTGAGTGAAATTGACTATTTGATCATTTAATTTGGATATTAAATGATCTAATTAAGTCATATGAAATGATGAAATTAATTTGTAATTAATTAATTAATCTTAATTATTTACTAATTAAAATATTCTTTAATACAAAAATTAAATTATATATTATTAATCTACTCATTTTTGTGATCAAAATAGTATATAATATTGTATTAATTGAATGTATAATTATAGAGTTATGATTTAATAAATTTCTTTAATTTAATAAACATAATGATTTCTGAAAGAAAACATTAAAGCATTCTCATTTTAATCTTTAATGGATTAATATAATTAAACCAGTCATCTCACAGAAAAGTTAGAGCACTTATTCCATGGACAAGATGGCGGCAGCGACTCCGATACGCATACGCAGTTATACACGTGGCGGCACCTACATTCAACACGCACCTTCATGGAAAATGGGCAACGGCACGGTCCAACCAGAATTGAGCTGATTCGGTTTTAAAATAATTTTGGACCAAATGTCTGAATCGTTCATCCCCAAATGTTTTAGGCGGAACCACCAGAAATTAGGGTTTTATTTTTGAAGCAATTTTAGTCCACCATTAATCATGATTCAATCTCCATTCGATAAGTCATATGGAGATCTATTGAATGGCACTAGATTTGCAGACTGAGACTACCCAAATCTCCTTATAACCCTAACCCTAATAATACTAGGGTGAACGATTTGGCGAGACTAAAAATCTAAACCAGTTGAAACTCTATCAGGTAAATTAGACCTGATTGCGTTTCGAATCACATTTTAAAGTTACCAGAAGGTTTAAGGAGTTTATAAATTCGAAATTATGGAAGGAGATGAATACCTAGAGGTTCAAATGGCTGGCTAGAGTTCCTTAATCTAGTTGATTCAATAATCTACAATTACACTAGGGTTGTTACAATCAGTCAGCGTACCGAGGACTTGACTTTCCTATCGACGCGTAGGAGTAGTTGAGCCGAGTAGAGTCAGTCTTGAGGCACATAGAGTGTCTAGAGTCCCTTTTTGTTAACATAGTAGCGGATCAGATGCTAGACTATGCAGGAGTTTGGTGCTACGATACCATTAAGAAGCTCGAACAAAATGCAAAAGAAAGCGTCAGGAAGTGACCTTTGAAGATTTTTGTGTTGCATTTAGAGTTTAGTATATTAAGGATGTCTGAGTGTTAGTTAGAGTAATTGTCACTTCTTGTTACTTCAATGATTTTAATAGTCTGGCAATTTTTGGCATTTTTTTGAATCTTATGTAAATCTTCATTTCAAAAGTAAATGAGAATTTT
Source organism: Gastrodia elata (assembly GCA_016760335.1). NCBI lineage: Eukaryota > Viridiplantae > Streptophyta > Magnoliopsida > Asparagales > Orchidaceae > Gastrodia > Gastrodia elata. Next base: position 30,702,843 of record CM028678.1, on the reverse strand, counting down.
TAGCATCTATTAGAAATTTAAGTGCTTTCTCCCTTAGAATAATTCTGAAATCTAGATTTATATTGCTCAACTAGAATGAATTATGGATCACCTCCTGCTGCTACCCCTATCAAAACTGTTGTCTCTTCAGGCAATTCTTCTGATGAACTAGCTCATCTTTGAGCAATGGTGGCAACCTTGTTGGAGAATCAGACTCAACAAGCACTTGCAATGTAGAAGATGATGTCTGATCATTCAGTACCAAGTATTGCTACTACTCCTGCTGTTCCTGTTCTGCAACTTCCTTTTCCTTCCCATCATTCCATGGATCGTCTTCTCCATAACTTTTTAAGATTAAGGCCTTCCACCTTAGTGAAAATTTATCTCCAATGAACACAGCCGACTGGCTAAGAACTATTGAAAAGGACCTAATCAGTCTGAAAATCCCAAATTCATAAGTCGTCCGTCTCACGACACATATGTTCCATGCTAAGACAGAATACTGGTGGAAAGAAGTTTGAAATACCAGAATAGTTGATTATGAACTTGAAGACATCCTTTGTGATGAATTCGTAGAGGCATTCAAGGCCGAATTCATTCCCCCGTCTGCACAAAACATCATAACGGACATGATTCTAAGGTTGACACAAGGAAGTCGTTCTGTCGCTGACTATGAAAGAGAGTTTTATAGGTTGATTTGTTTTACCCCAGAAATGATCCAATATGAATCAGCTAAGTTCCATCGCTTTCTCAGCGGAGTACGAGATTCACTGAAAGATCTGATTATTCTGCTCCGTCTGACTAGCTTCTTTGAGCTAGTAAAGACAGCAAAGGTGCTTGAGCATCATCACTTGAAAAGAGATCTCAAGTGAAAGAGGCAATCAACTCCCCACAGGCATGAAGCTTTCAAAAAGCATAGACCTCACTCTGCGAAGGTCTATCAAATTGAAGCGGCACCCACTATTGAACCAATTCAAGGCTGTATTAGGCATCATCCTTATGGCAAGTGTTACCACTTTGGCCATAAGTACTACACTTGTAAGCATCCAGGCCACCTGTTCTATCATTGCACCTACACAGAGATAGTGGATGGAGTTCTGATTAAGCAGTCGCAGAAGAACCAATTCAAGAGCAACCCTCAGCTCCTAAGTCCCAGAACAATCCCAGGAAGCAGGTAAACAATCGTCCTGCTGGTGCTGCGTGAGTGTATGCTTTAACACCCCTAGAAGCCATGGAGGACAATAATGTGGTTTCAGGTACACATTTCTAAACTTCTTCTTTTTAAATTGCACTTTCTATATCTTAATTATTGCAAGCTATTAATGTGATTCGTATAAACAATTTAGGCACACTATATTTTAATGATGAGCCCTACAATATGTTATTTGACACTGGTGCTAGTTATTTGTTTATTTCTAAACACTTTGCTGACATTCTTAAACCACACTAATACAATTTAGCAAAATTATTAAGTGTTGTACTTCCGTCTGGAACCCAACTCAGTGCTCATAAGTTTTGTAATATCAAAATCTCATTAAATGATCAGGAGTTTGACTCCAAATTAATCATCCTGCCATTAGCGAACTTTGATATCATCCTTGGGATGAATTAGCTCAGTGAAAATAATGTCGTGATAAACTGCCTTAAGAAGAAAGTCACTCTTCATTAATCAAAGCTCTTAAAGCTGAACAATTGATTAGTAAGAGTTGTGATGTTTTTCTAGTCATTATGATGGGTGAAGCAAAAGAAAGTATCCCTCTCTCTAATTATAAAGTAGTTAAGGGATTTGCCGATGTGTTCCCAGAAGATTTGCCTAGTGTACCTCCTCCCAGAGAAGTTGAGTTCTCTATCAAATTAAACCCAGGTACCCAGCCCATATCTAAAGCTCCGTACAAAATGGCACCTAAAGAACTTCAAGAGCTTAACAAACAGTTGCAAGAACTCCTGAATAAAGGCTTTATTTGACAAAGTATGTCTCCTTGGGGAGCGCCCATTTTGTTCGTAAAGAAGAAAGATAGATCTATGCGAATGTGCATAGATTATCGTAAACTAAATAAAGTCACCGTAAAGAATAAATATCCGTTGCCTAGAATTGATGATTTGTTCGACCACTTATCTGGAGCTGTCATATTCTCTAAGATCGACCTCAGGTCTGGATATCATCAATTGTGAGTAAAAGAAGATGATGTAGGAAAGAATGCTTTCCGTACTCGTTATGGTCATTTTGAATTTTTAGTGATATCTTTCGGACTCACTAATGCGCCATCAATTTTCATGGATTTGATGCAGCAAGTCCTTAAATCGTATTTAGACAAATTTGTAATCGTCTTTATCGATGATATCTCAAACCTTAAAAGATCATGAAGATCATCTAAGATTAGTATTAGAAGCTCTGCGTGAACATCAATTGTTTGCCAAGTTCTCCAAATGCAAATTTTGGCTTAAATTCATTGCATTCTTGGGACATGTAGTCGATGCCTAGGGTATTCCTATAGATCAAAATAAAGTAAGCGCTATTCAAGATTGGGTTCAGCCTAAGTCAGTCACAGATATTAGAAGTTTCTTGGGATTAGCTGAATATTACATGAAGTTCATTAAAGGCGTTTCCCAGATTTCCTCGCCTTTGACTAAGCTAACTCAGAAAGTCATTCCGTTCATTTGGGGTCCTGATACAAAGAAGCATTTCAAACCCTGATGGATGTACTCTCTACAGCTCCAGTATTTGTTCTACCCAAGGAAGGCTTGGACTATTAGGAATACACTGATGCCTCTGTAATTGGACTAAGTTGTGTATTAATGCAAGAGGGTAAAGTAATCACTTATGCATCTCATCAGTTCAAACCCCATGCGAAAAATTATCCAGTTCATGTTCTTGAATTTACTGTCGTAATCTTTGCTCTAAAAATTGGGTCACTATTTATAAGGAGTTTAGTGTTCAATTTTTACTGATCATCAAATCTTGAAGTATATCTTCACTCAAAGAGAATTGAATTGTCATCAGAGGAGATGGTTAGAACTCATTAGTGATTATGATCTAAGCATTCAGTATCATCTAGGAAAAGCAAATGTAGTGGCCGATGCTCTTAGCCGCCGTGCTACTTTGTCTTCCATGATTGCCTCCAATTCTTTAGAACAAAAATTTTATAAGCTAGAGATTTCTCTAGTCAGTGGAAAAATGCTAAGTTTTCTTTTAGTAAATATCAATGTGGAACCTACTTTTCATAAAGATGTCTCCATCTCGCAGACCAAGGATGTGGATTATCTGAAATTCAAAGCAGATATTGAAGGTGGTCATCATCATGAATTTCATATGCATAACGACATAATTTATCAAGGAAATTGTTTATGGATTCCTAAATCTATGCACCGTGAAGTTTTAGTAGAAGGCAATAATTCTAGATATCACATTCATCCAGGCATTACTAAGATGTACCAAGATTTAAAGCATTCATTTTGGTGGCTCGGTATAAAGAAGGATATAGCCAATTTCGTAGCTAAGTGTCATGCCTGCAATTTGGTAAAGGCTGAGCACCAAAGACCTAGTGGTCTTCTGCATCCATTAGAAATTCCTAAATGGAAATGGTTCAATATATCTATGGATTTTGTCATGGGATTGCCTTGCGCAAAATTTGGTGCCGATGCAATCTAGGTTATATTAGACCGTCTAACTAAATCAGCACACTTACTTCCTATCCAACAAACTGACTTTGTTGAGAAGCTAGCAAAGCTCTAAATCAAAGAAATTTTTAGGCTACATGGTATTCCGAAATCAATCGTATCCGACAGAGATAACATATTTACTTCTAAATATTGGTAAGCTGTGCACCAAGGTCTTGGTACTACTCTAGCTATAGGTATAGCTTTTCATCCTCAAACAGATGCTCAGACTAAAAGAGTGAATCAAATTCTAGAGAATTTGCTTTGGCTCTGTGTTCTTGATTTTGCTGGTTCCTGGGAAGACCATATTCTATTAGTGGAGTTTATACAATAATAGCTATCAAGCCAGCATTAAAACAACTCTCTGCGAGGCATTGTATGGTAGAAAATGTAGTACTCTGTTAGCTTGGTCAGAAATAGGATGCGTTCAGCTTTTTGGTTTAGAGTTAGTTGAAGAAACTAACAAGAAGATTCATTTAATTCAACAGAGAATTTGTTCTGCTCAAGATCATCAAAGCAAGTATCATGATGCTCATCATCATCTCCTAGAATTCAATATTGGAGATTTTGCTTATTTGAAAGTTAGCCCAATGAAGGGTGTCTACAGATTTGGTGTAGCAGGGAAACTCAGTTCCCGCTATGTTGGACCTTTTGAGGTTTTGGCCAAAGTAGGATCATCTGTCTACAAGTGAAATCTCCTTGATGACTTTGCAGCTGTTCACAATGTGTTTCAAGTATCGTCATTAGAAAGATGTCTCAAAGACACTTTTCAACTCATTCAGCTTCCTGCAGTAGAAATTCAACCTGATCTTTTCTATGCCGAAGAACCAATCAAGGTCTTAGCTCGTAATCAAAAGCAGCTAAGAAATTGTTCAATTACAATGGTCAAAGTCCAATGGAAGAATCAATCTGTGGAAAAATCTACTTGGGAAAAAGAAATGAATATGTGTAATAAATATCCACAGCTCTTTGGTATTGTTCTTTTCTTTTCTTTCTATTTCATTTAATATTTCAGTCATAGTAGTACTTTCTTCACCGAGTGATGTCAGCGACAACATCATTCCTAAGTGGGGGGGTCTGTAACAACTCTAAGTTGTTACCCTAGCTAACTTTGGATTAATTAAGTTAAAACAAGTTCTAATTTTGATTCCATTAGACTCAATGGGTCATTTAAACATAACCCTAGAAGTTTGAGATCAATCAGAGTTTAATTGAGAAATTTGATATTTTTGCCTATATTTGAGCCCTTGAAAATACCTAAATTAATTTGATCTCCAAATTAAAATCTGATTTCATTTTGGAATTCCTCATGCCTTAATTAGCTAAGGGTAAAATTTTGGGAATTTTTAGAGCTCATTTAAGCCTAAATTGCATTTAATAATTTTAGGATTATTAATTTATTTATTTAAATGAATAATATTAATTAAAATTAATTTTATTAAATTTACTTATACGGGATTTGCTGTCGGGACCGCGGAAGATCCGCTACGGGGTCCCGACAGCGGAGCACTTTCTCCTTCCATTGGATACGCTAGCACGCATTTTAGCACCATCTATCCAATGGCTCATATCACCTGCCCCGTGATTAAATCCTAAGCGTTAGATCAATCGAGCGCATCCGATGGCTTTTATCTGATCTGTGGTTAATCTCTTAAGTAGTGCATCGCAACCTTCCAATCCCAATGGCTCAGTAATCAGACGGCTCCCAGCACCCCGTGCACTGTGGATCTTCATCTACCTCTCGCACACTGGTCCCCCCCCCCCCCCCCCGATAACTCGATCCCTCCCAGCCCCCGTGGCAGTATGGGAAAGAACTTATTCTTCCTCTTCTACCCTCTGCGCAACCTTACCCCGGTCGTAGTCTCATAGGATTACTCCTAGCCATTGAGTCGAGCTTTACCTTCGGTCCGAGCCAATATCATGAAACTCGAGCTCTGGAACCCACCCCCAGTGTTCCTTATTGCCTATAAATACCTAAGAGCATCACAGTGAGTCCCTTTGCTCATTGTGATCTCTTAATCCTCCCAATTGAATCCTCTAAAGCTCCCATCTCTCTCAGCAAATCCTGGCATCCCCGTAGTTGTGTACTGCTGACAGAGGGTCCGTCTGGTATTCAGAATCCCTGCAAAGTTGTGCCTACTACTGGGTGAGCTCTAAAGCCTCTCAATTTCTCTCGATTGTGCCTGCAATCCCGTCTTCAGGTACAGCCTCTTCCACTAAATTTTGTAAGTTCAGTTTTCCATTTAAGCTTCTAAATGAGCCTCTGGATGTTGCCTAGCTTACCTTGCAACCTAAGGAACCTATTCTAATTATCGTCATGGTTGAGCTAGCTTTGATCGATCGTATCGATCGATCGAGCTAGCAGTCGAGCCATGACTGGGTCTGAGTAAGGAACTAGCGATTGGCTGCACCCCTGGCTGTGAAATCTTGGGGGTTCAACTCGCCTCACCTCACTGATGGTGTAGGAATCGAGTCCCATCCATTAAGTGGCCTCTGTGGGAGAATTATCCCCTCACAATGAACCCTAATCATTTGAAATTGGAAGCTTCGGTAGAGTAGCCCTCCAGCTTCCAATCTGTCCCAATTAGGGCTTCCAAGTTCAATTGATGTGCCTTGACCTTCTGAAGGTGTGGCGATCGAATGCAGGTCATGGAGTGGCCTAGCGGAGGCGAATTTGGCAGTCCAAGGTTCCCTCCTCACGGCTATCTGCGAAGGAGAGGTATCAGGGACAATGCACTGGCGCATCGGGTCGGGCCTCTCTTGACCCGTGCAATTTCAAGTTTGGGCCGCGATTATTTAAGGAATATTGGAATTAATTTCATTATGATAAATAATTGATAAATGCATTCCCTATAGTTTAATTTAAATAAAAATACAGATGAAATTATTTAAATAACTTTAGTTATATCCAAATTGTATGATCTAATATACCATTTTAATTAGAAAAATGTAAGAAACAATAATATAAAATAAAATTAAGGATCAAATGGTTAGATTTTAAATAAATGCCTGACCTTTCCCTATTTTCATTTAATTTATAATTAATTTATTAATTGCCTAAAACTAGTGATTAAGTTCTCTGATTGCTCATAAGACCATAGAGAATCTATGTAAGCCACTAAAGATAATTTAAGAACCCTAAATTTGCTAATCACCTCTTAATTACCCTAAAATGAGATTAGTTAATTAAGCCTTAGATTAGTCTCTTATTTTGGTGATTCTAGTTCCAAATGTCTTATTAAGTATCGTAGAACCTATAAATATATTTGGATCATCCTAATATGCCATAATTCTCCTAATCACCTTAATTGACCTCTTAAAGTGATTAGTACTAATTAAACTAATTTAAATACCAAATACCTAAGTTAAATATTTTGCCCACTTCAATAATCAGTCTAAAGTTCCTTAAAATAGACTTGAATTAATTTAGATGATTAAATCTTTAAATCCTATTTTTTGCCTTCAGAGACGTATTTTGGTCATTTTGACCAAAATAAGTTTAAGCACCCCTTAAGTCTTGAAATTTTAGTAAAGTATCTCTAGTTAATACATTTAACACCTCCCTAAAATCTCATCTTAAATGTATGAATTAAGTAAAGAAATCTTAAAAAGTTATAATTAAGATCTTAAGATCTTAAGAGTACTAAAAACCACTTCCCTAAGAGTGCAAACCTAAATAGCTTTAATGCTAAATCTCTAGTTTAATTACTTTATTAAGTTGATTCATAAACTACAAATCTTAAGTAAATATTCTTGTAAAAGCCTAAGTCTAGTTCTTAGTTGAGATCTAAAGTGATCAAATCTTAGATCTTAGATCTTAGACTTTAGATCATCTATTTGAATTGAATCATCTTCTTTAGACTTCCTTAATTGATTAATTGTTTAATCCTTTTGAAACCTCCATGTGGCTGTAGGATTGATTCAATCTTTAGAATAATGCAATTATCCTAAAGATTGAATATAGATCTTAGATTTTTAGTTTCTAATTGATTATTTTATCTTATAATATTAGAATAATCTTTCATTAAGATCTTAGCTTCTAATCCTTCAACTTATAAGATTTTGTATCTTTAGTTTATGCTTGAGTGTGAACCCTAGATCCTTATTAGGATATCACCTTGGATTCAGGATTTGAACCCCATATGTGGAGTTTAAGTTTGGAAATCTCAATCTTGATTTACTTGAGCAAGATTTGGGTTAAGTGAGTATAATAACAATAATTAGGCCATTGATTTAATTACTTTAACCTATATAGTTGTCACTTGATTTTGAATTAGAACTTGTTAAGCTTTAAGTTTAAACATTAAGGTCGTAAATCTGAGATTATATTCGATAGCTGGATATTGAAGATCCTAAACTTGTATCTTCTCAGAATAGTTAGATTTGGATAATTTAGATAACAACAGATATCACATAAGTCTAGTTGAGTCTCTTGCTTACTTTGACTTTGATTGCACTGCACACCTTGAATATTGAGCCTTATTCCTTGAGCATAATAGTAGAACTTAGGATATGGAAGATACATCCTAAGTAAGTATTTGCAAAGCATAACATTCACTCAATTCTTTCAGTGCATTCAGTCCAGTAAAGTATGTCCTAGATTAGTCTGCCTCCTCAGTTCTAGTTTTGTTATAGAATAGACTCGAATCAAGCCCAGTGCTTGGCTAGGAATGGATACATGTCTTATTCTATAAGTTTAGCTTAGACCTAGCTCTGATGATGCCTAGGATGGACATATGTTGAACTTTCTATTTAGAGGCCCTGTATGGCTTGCTTCTGTTATGGCAGTACTATTTCTTAGGCTTACTGTCACTTCAGTTCAGTAGCTATTAAATATTGGCATGTTTAGGATGCTAGTTGTATGTTTATTTACTTTTACAAAATCAGTATATCTTTATGTGACCATAAGCATGTTAGGATTAGTTCATTCTAGTACTTGCAGTTATTTTTGCTCTTTAGCCTCACTTTGTTTAGTTTCATGTTTATACATACTTGATGATCAATTATAAATGAAGAGTTTATAGCTATCTTATTCTTTGTAGCTTGATGCACCCTATATTTCTTGCATATTTAAATAGTTAGTGTGATCTCTTTAAATATTCAATTCACTTAAATAGCTTAAAATGTACTTAGATAATTTGTCTAACTGTAACATTTTCCTTTTATTAGCTAGGACCCTGGCATTTGTGATACTGACAAATATCAGATTTTGAGTTGTTCGATGGTGGTTCTGCATGAGAGGAGCCAATGCAGGAGGAGGATCTTCCTTTTGTCGTTTAGTTATATTTTTTTCCTTTTCCTGCAGTGAGATTGAGTGTGGGGCCCCGCCCATGGTCCCACATAATTAGACCCAAGGGGTGGTGTGCCACTCCTGGCAGATCCCTCACTTATCATTAGATTAGGTAAGATCCACAATCTACTAGTATGTGAAGTATGTGCACTGGATGAATATATGGGTCAGTCACTAGGTTTATACATACATACAGAGTGCAAAAATGAAAGAAATAAATATTACATCCATTCACCATATATCAAGTAAGAGGCAGTAATATATAGCTCAGCAAATAATAAAGTGTAGAAAATAAACACAGCCACGAGTACCTGTATTATTACAATATTTTAATTAAAGTTTAAGAAATGAAATAAGTAACTCTCATCCTCATAATGAATATAAAAGCAACTAAATATCCTCTATTCTAAGCTAATGCACCTCCACTAAGTAAGGCTCCTCCTCAGGCACAGAATCCTCAATCTGCTCAAGATCTGACATTGTCAGTTTCACAATGCCAGGGCCCCAGCTAATAAAACAAAAATCTTATTAAATAAAATGTCTAAGTACATTTTAGGCAAGTAATTTATTAGGCATTTATTAATATAATAATTTTACTCTAAACAAAATGAAATATCTATTTAGCATGAGAGCAAGTAAGCATACAAGGGAATTATTATAAGTTATAAATGTAATATTTATAACTAAGCAAGAATTGAGGCAAAAGCACACCTCAAGTAAACAAAACAAGGTAGGGCATACATATGTAATACAGTAAGTAAAAATACTAAAAAGAAAAGTCTAAACTTATATGTGCTGATGATTATATGATATATATTAATTTAAAATATTGATCTGAAAATGGTACATATTATAAGTAGTAAAGTCTAGCATCCTATATATGCATCTACTCAAGTAAAAAAGTAAAACACAAAAAATACAGCTAACTGAAATAAAATGCATCAGCAACATAGAAAATAATAAGCTGAACTAAGAGGAACGTATAACTACCATATCAGAAAGAATTGGCCAATCCAGCCCGGTAATATTCCCATAGCCTTTATGGGCTAGGGTAGACATAATATAACAAGATAACACAATATGATTGAAGAGGCAAATAATACTATGCAAATATCTTTTAATTATTTTACTTTTGTTTTTGTGGACAATTTCAAAAACAAATGAGGAGTCAAGCACATCTGCAAGACCAAATGGATCCCAAGCTTAACACACACTCCTCAATGAGTAATGTTAAGCATCTTGATCTCTCCTTTGCCCCTGTCCATTAGAGCAAATGTGTACCATAATCCACCATGAATTGAACCCAAATGCAAATGTTTTCCTAATATTCTAAGTTTTCATTTTCGTGCAACAATATTTTCTTATATGATATGTTCAAGGGAAATAAGCACAAAATACAAGGAATGTGTGGCACAACAACAAATGGTAAGCAAGGGACTCTACTAAATATGGTGATATCATTTGTTATCTAATTTGACCATTCTAACTATTCTAAGTTACACAAGTTCAGGATCTCCAATTCTTACTATTGAGTGTAACTTAGAAGCATGACCTTATAAGTTAAGAAGGATTAGAACTAATCAGGTTCTAATTTAATTCAATCAAGAATGACTATAGGTTAAGAAACAAATCACAACATCCTAATTAGATGAATTTAAATGTTCTACCTAAGATCTGATCAAGATCTACTAAATTATAGATTATGGATTAAACACCATGAGATTAAGCTTAATCACATAATCCAAAAGGATAAGACATAAGATCTAGGCTTTAGTCTAAATGTGATCTATTGATTTAGGTAAATCCTATTAACCAAATCAAACTTAACAAGATGAATCTCTTATCCTGAATCTAAGGTTAAAAGATCAAATAATCAAAATAAGTTGAAAAATTTAGAAAAATAATAAAAACTAAAGATTCATTCATTGAATAACCCACTTATCCAATAAATAAAATCTGACCTATGATCTAGTCTTAATCTTAGGAGTAGTCCTAACGTGCAGTGAAAAGATCCTAAGGAAAAGACTTAGAGAGATTTTTAGGAATTCTAGTAAATTTGACCAAATAGTTCATTTTACTAACTTAGAATATTCTAATATAGACCTAATACTAGTTTTACTAATTTGGAAGGTTATCTAAGGTTTAAAGATGCTTAACCTAAATTTTTGGCAAAATGATCATTTTGCCCCTACTTAAGGGTCCGAAAAGCTACTTTTTGAATTAGGATTCCAAATTTGAATTTCTTATTGCCAAATGATTTCTTACAAAAGAACTTGAAAATAGACAGTGAGTGTACTCAATTTGGATAAGAAATGGGTCCTATAGGTTCAAACTAAGGTTTTTGACCTAATGGGCAATATTGTAATTTACACCAAATGAAATTTAATTTTTTATGCAGTTTACTATTGGTTACTATTCAAGGATTCTATAGAGTCCAAGAACACTGCATTCTGAGGTCAAATTGCTAAGTTATAGCTATTTCAATTTTTAAGGGCAATTCAGTAATTTTGTCGGTCAACGGGAGAAAAACTGAACTTTTTCGTTTGAAGTCCAATTTCAGTAAAATCAGTTTCTATAGCTTTCCTATAACATACTGAGTGTGTTGATAGAGAGTAAACCCAATTTGGTCTTCAAATGGTCAAGTATGACGTAACTAGGGTTATAAGTATTTTGGTCATTTCTAATTTTTTTCTAGTTTCAAATCCTAAATATTATTTTAGTTTATTAATAACACTAAATATCTAAGATAGTTAGCACTTTGAATTTCTAATTTTGGAGTTGAATTGACCAAGTTATGGTCAATTGAATACTATGAGCATTTTGGTAATTTTTAGGATATGGTCCTAAATATTACTTTTCAAACTAAGCTTTAATTAGAAGAACATAGTTCTATAATATTGGGGCTGTTCTCCTAAGTATTTTAAGACCCATATTGCCTATGTTTTGATAACCAGGTTAAAGTTGTGAGGGTTTGTTTAGGTCTTAAAATGTCATCATGTTATACGTACCCCGAAACTAATTTTTGAATTACGTCATTTGATTCCTTTTATTTTTCTGAGTAAAATGAGACCTATATTGGCTATGTTTAGATCATTGTATAAAAAGGTATTAAACTTTAAAGATTTTGAATTAAATAATTTAAATTAAATAAATAAAATTATTACTCATTTATTCAAATTGTATTTTCTACTATTTATTTTTAAGATTAAAATGAATTTACTATAATATTATATAATTAATTAATTATTTCTAATACGTATTTAATTAATTGATTAAATATTTAAATATTAAAATTACTATTGAATTAAGGTTAATGATAATTAATTAATTATCCTATTGTTTTACACTCAATTAATGGATTAATTAATCTATTAATGACCAATTTAATAATATTTATATTTTAATTAAGACTAGGATTAGCACTAATTAATCCTAATTAATTATCATTTATACTAATTTAAAAATTAGTTTTATTGTTTAATCATCATTTTAATTAAATTAATTATGTCACTATTTAGTAATTTAGTTGAATAATATTAATTAATGTTACTATTTATTTAATTAATAACTTAATAAATTTAGTTAATTAATTACTATTTATTATTTATCATCTAACTAATTAACTAATTAAATACTAACACGATAATTAACATACTAATTAATACTTTAACATGATTATTAATAATATAATCACATAATTATTAATAATCTCTCTGCAGGATTTGATCACCGCGGGCCCACCATGCCACGTGGCAGGCCTTGATTGGCTGGCTAAGGGGTCGCAGGGCCCCACAGGGACACGTGGCGGCCCCATATTGGCCGCGGCAGCTCTGGTGGGGCCCACATTTCGAGTTGTACGTGACAGCCCGATGACCAATGGGCCCACGAGACATGTGGCGACATCCTAAAGGATGTCGGCTCGCAGCTGGGACCCATGCGCATCAGCAAAGCTGACAGCTCTGCACTGCTGACACGAGGTCACGTGGCGTCGCGAGGGAATGCCACTTGTCAAAGTGGGTCCTACCGTTCCGACGCGGACCCTGGCGATATTGGGACAGGCCCGGGTCGGCCAGGCCCAGACTCCTTCTTCCACGCGAGGCAACTCGAGGGCGCCGGGCTAGGGCATGGCTTTTGCCGGCCTTCCCGGTGCCGGATCACCTAGGCCCGCACGGCCGACGACATGCCAGGGCGAGGCCTACACGCCGGTGGGTGGATCAGCGCGGGAGGTGGCCGGAGGCATCGGCTAGGGTCCACCCTAGGTCCTAGGGTTCGGCGAACGGGGAAGACTAACGGTATATAATGTGGACTTGTATTCAAATTTACTCGATCAAGGTCGGCTAATTGGGGGGTGAGGAACGCAACGGCAAGGTTGAATTTTTGATCCGACGAGTATTTTAATTTCTCAATTTTCGGGATGTTAAATATTATTAAAATATTCGTCAAATTTTTAATGACTTCTGATTGGCACGAAAATATCACCCCTAACTAATTTTGGGGAAATTATTGTAATGGCGATGTCTATTTTTCGATCTGAGGTCATTTTGATAGGTCAAATTTTAGGGTTTTTGGATTTTCCAAAATTCAGGATTTGATCCATTTGGCTCCTAATCTAGACTAGGTCTTAGAGGATGACTCCTAATAACTTGATTAACACTTAGGGTAAAGATTAGAGCTGAGATTAGTCCTAAATGACTAGGGTAACAACCTGGGTTGTTACAGGCTCCCCCACTTAAGAATGATGTCATCCTCGACATCACTCAAGTGGAAGGAAGAAAGCAGGAATGAAACATGAATTGAATTTGAAAGCTTGGAATGCTAAGAAAGAATACCTAGATTCTCGCAAAATCTAGGATATTTGACTCACATATCTGACTCCTTCTCCCAAGTGGCTTTATTGCAAGAACGATTTTTCCACTGAACTTTGATCATTTTGATGGCACGATTTCTAAGCTGCATGAGATCTCGGGCCAAGATTCGAATTAATTCCTCGGCATATGACAGATCGGGTTGAATTTGAATTTTTGGGAACTGTACGAGGCGAGATGGATCTCTGAGGCACCTTCTTAGTGATGATACATGGAAGACATTGTGAACTGTTGCAAAGTCATCTGGCAGGCTTAGTCTATATGCGAAAGAAGCTATCTTGGCTGCCACTTCAAATGGACCAACATAACGGGGGCTGAGTTTCCCAGCTATGCCGAATCTGAAGACTCCTTTCATCGGACTGACTTTTAAGTAGGTGAAGTCTCCAACTTTGAATTCCAGTGGACGATGGTGAAGGTCGTGGTATTTAGTCTGACGGTCCCGAGCCGCACGAATCCGCTGCTGAATCAACTGAACCTTCTTATTTGTTTGTTCTACTATATCGGATATGTACAACTGCACACTGCCTATTTATGACCATGCCAAAGGGGTAATGCACTTCCTGTAATATAAGGCTTCATAGGGTTCCATCTTTATACTGGCTTGATAGCTGTCATTATAAGCGAACTCCACTAGTGGAGGTGATCTTCCCAAGATCCAACAAAACAAGTATGCACAATCTAAATAGTTCTTCAAGAACCTGATTCACTTGTTCTGTCTGACCATCTGTCTGCAGATAAAAGGTTGTACTCATTGCTAGGGTTGTGTCTAGATTTTGATGCACAGCTTGCCAGAATTTAGAAGTGAATCGGATGTCTCTATCAGATACAATTGTCTTGGGAATTCCATGTAGCATGATTATTTCCTTGACATATAGCTTCACGAGTTTCTCAACCGAGTCTATTTGCCGAATATGATTGAAATGAGCGAATTTGGTCAACTAATCAACTATGACCCAAATCGCATCTGCTCCAGATCTTACACGAGGCAACCCCATAACAAAGTCCATTGATATATCTATCCACTTCCATTCAGGAATCTCAAGTGGGCGAAGTAAGCCACCGGGTCTCTGATGTTCGGCCTTGACCAAACTGCAAGCGTGGCACTTTGCAACGAACTCATCCACACTTCTTTTCATTCCTGTCCACCAGAAGGATTGCTTCAGGTCTTGATACATCTTTGAGCTTCCAGGATGGATTTGGTATCTGGAGTTATGACTCTCAATTAGAACTTCTTGGTGCATGGATTTAGGAATCCATAGACGATCTCCTTAATATATAGCACCCTATGAAATTGGAGATCAGCGCGACGACCGCTTTCGATAGCTTGTCTAAGATTTAGGTACTTATTGTCTTTCGTCTGAGTGATAGACACATCTTCGTGGAATGTGGGCTCAACGTTAATCATTGTAAGCATTGTATTCACTTGGTCTCTACGTGCTGACTTGATATCCAATTTACAGAATTCTTCTTCCAAATGACTTAGAGATGAGAGCGTTTAGAGTAGCATGATGACTCAGCGCATCGGCTACTATATTTGCCTTTCCTGGATGGTACTGGATATCTAGGTCATAATTGCTGATTAGTTCTAGCCATCTTCTTTGTCAGCAATTTAACTCTCCTTAAGTGAATATATACTTCAAATTCTGATGATCTATGAATATTGAGCATTGAATTTGATATAAATATTGATGCCAAATCTTTAAGGTGAACACCACGGCTGCTAGCTCGAGGTCATGTACCGCATAGTTCCTTTAGTGTATCTTTAGCTGACAGGAAGCATAAGCGATAACCTTTCCTTCCTGCATTAACATAGCTCCTAAGCCTATACTAGAGGCGTCAGTATAAACCTGGTAGTTCACACCTTCTTTAGGGAGAACTAGGATTGGGTCAGATGAAAGTGCATCTTTTAGGGCTCTGAATGCTTTTTCACAAGCTGGCAACCACTCAAATGGCACAACCTTTTGGGTGAGCTTGGTGAGCAGAGAGGCTATCTGGGATAAGCCCTTCACAAACTTTCTGTAGTAACTGGCTAAATCTAGGAAGCTCCTGATGTCAGTCACCAACCTAGGTTGCACCCATTCTTGGATGGCGCTAACTTTGTTCTGATCTACTCTGATTCCTTGAGCATCTACCAAGTGGCCTAAGAAGGTGATAGATTCAAGCCAAAATTCACACTTTGAATACTTAGAATACAGCTGGTGGTTTCTCAGTTCTTCTAATACTGTCCTGAGATGACTTTCGTGTTCCTTCTTCACCTTAGAATATATCAAAATATCATCTATGAACACAATGACGAATTTGTCAAGGTATGGTTTCAAGATATGCTACATTAAGTTCATAAAGAGGGAAGGCGTATTTGACAATCAAAACAATATTACTAAAAACTCATAATGGCCATATTTGGTTCTGAAGGCAGTCTTTACTATATCTGAATCTCTTACTTGAAGTTGATGGTAGCCTGATCGCAAATCAATTTTTGAGAATACCTTTGCTCCTGCTAATTGATCAAATAGATCATTGATACGGGGCAATGGGTACTTGTTCGTTACTGTTATTTTATTTAGCTCTCGATAGTTGATACACATTTGCATCGATCCATCTTTCTTCTTGACAAACAGAATTGGTGCATCCCATGGGGATGAACTAGGCCTAATAAGACATTTCTCCAATAGTTCTTGTAGCTGCTTGTTTAGTTCCTGCAGTTCCTTAGGTGCCGTTCTATAAGGAGCTTTAGAGATGAGCTGCATTCCTGGAACAATGTCAATTGCAAATTCCACTTCTCATGTAGGAGGAAGACCTGGTAGATCTTTGGGAAAAATATCGACAAATTCGCAAACGACGGGGTTCTGGGATAAGGAAATGTCCTCTTTCTTTTCTCCCAATATTGTTACTAGGATGGCATTACAACCTTTCTGAACTAACCTTTTAGCTTTTATAGCATTGATTAAATAGGCTCTCGTGCTAAGATTACCAACGAAGGATTTGGCCTTGCCACCACTACCTAAGGTATTCTTCTTCTTTGTGCAGTTGATAGTGGCGTTATGTTAGCTTAGCCAATTCATGTCCAATATTACATCAAAATTGGCTATTGGGAGAACTACTAACTTGGCTTCATATTTCTCATTTTCAATGGGGATTGGTACTTTGCAAAATTGGCGAGCTGGCATTTGGGCTCCAGAAGGTAACCCAACGTTAAGAGGATTGGCTAGGCGATACAAGGGTAGGTTAAGTGATTTTGCCCAACCTTCAAACACAAAGGAATGACTAGCCCCAGTGTCAAATAAGATGTTACAGGGTTTGTCATTTATGCAAATTGAACATAATTACATATGTAATAATTACTAACTACATTAAGCAAGTAATAACTATAAAAATAAAAATGGTTCAAGAGCGTGTACCTGATACCACATGGTTATCTTCAGCAGCCTCAATAGGTGTGAGGGTGTAAACGCGTGCAGGGTCGATAGGCCTGTTGTTATAAGTCTACCGTGGAGATGGCTAATGTGCATTTGGGTGAGGGACATTGGCTGTATCACACCTCATAGCTGGAGTAGAAGGTGGTGCTGGACGAGCTGCCGCAGGCTTTTGAAACAAGTTAAAGACTTAGCGGCATTTAGAGCGGTCAATATGATCACCATTAATCGTTTTCATAGCCATACAGTGATAGAATTTGTAGTTTGGACGTCTGCAGGTGAAGCAGACATGATTCCCATGGTAACACCGACCATACGTGTGTGGTTTTGTGCAACTATTGAATGGATCGGCGGAGGGAGCTTCGGCCTCGAGCTGATATACTCTGGCTCATTTGGGAGGATTCTGCTTTTAATGAAGTGGACCTGATACTCCTCTTGGGTCCTTCCCTAGCTTGGTCTTACTCTAATACTTTAGCAGTCTCAAGTAGTTAAGTAAAGTTTGATATGCATAGGGGAATCACCTAGCTCCTGATGGAGGGTCGCAGACCGCTCTAAAACCGGCGGCAGCGGTCTGGTTCAGTGGGAACCAAGCAAATAGAGAATCTTGCAAGGTGACAGAATTCTACTTTGTAAGCAGACACAGATCGATCACCCTGTTACAATTTCAGGAACATGTCCCCCAAGCTATGCTTGGCGAATAGGGAAATGAATCGAGCCTGGAATGCTCTGATGAATTCATCCCAGGTAATGTCCTCAAGTGGTATATCAGCAAACTGTGTGTTGTGGGTGGTGTCCCACCAATATTCTGCCTCATCTTGCAGAAGGTGAGTAGTAAGATGGTGTAGCGCCATGCCCCGTCGCCGCGCACAAAAGACGAGTATAATCATAATTAGCGGTGGAGCAGTACGCTACTCAGGATGGATGAGCTTACAAAACCCATCTTCCCAAATAGGCTAAAAGACTAAGCCACACTGAAGGCTGCTGACTCAAACCTGAGAGTAGGATCGAGAGTCAATACTTAAGATAAGAGTAGATAACTTGTCTTAAGTATTAGACCAATATGTACATTAGATTTAAAAAGGTAAATATGAATCCAATATACGTTATCAATATATCAGTATTTCTAGTATGTTGATCACATCACAATACTAAGTATAGTAGTATAATATAGTGCAGAAGCTAAAGCAAAACATCCAGAATACATTCATCACAGAGCAGTAGTAAATATTCGTCTCAAAAAAGAAAAAGTAAAATACATCCAGAGTTATTACAAACTGATTTAAAAGATAAAATGCAAAGTCTATCTAAAGTACTGAAAGTAAGGCAGTAAGAAAAGGTGGAAAGTAGCTCCACTAAGGCTCCACGTACTCCTCCGGGATCTCTTGTAGGTTCTCTTGCCCTGTCTCCACAAGCTGCTTGGGATCTAGCAAATTGCCGAATCCCAAAAGTACCTCGTGTTAGACAAGAAGTCTAACACATCGCAACTAACTAAGCAGTTCTAAAGTAAATGCAATAGATAGTAAAGTAAACACAGCTGTATGAAATAATAATAAAGGCACTATGTAACTGAAGCTGCAAAGACTAAACAAAGTAACACTGCATCAAAACAGAATACTGAAAGTAGACAAAAATATATAAAATGCTCATAAATCAATGTGAAAGGTTAAATATTGTACTATATGTCAATGGAATGATGTACCCAAATATGCCATAACCCTGTTTGCCACAGTATATCACAGAACTATCACTGAAAGACAATGAGTCATACAATCAAATATATGCATACACTCAGTTGGGAAGATAATACGGTGATGCTGATGCATCCTGAGATTCCCCTGCCTATGTATGCAATATTCCGTAACACATAATTTATCACTGATACTCATGCATCATGCTGAAATGATTCATCAAACTCATGCTAATGTATATGCCCATGCTTCTATTCTATATGAGTTAAATTCAGAAATCCACAAAACTTTGAATATCAAAAATGAATTCTAAGTCTCCATTGTGCAGAATCCTGCTAAAAAGATTCTGACTCCTAGCTTCTAAAATGATAATTGCTTAAAGTTGAAGATTTGCTTAAAGATCATTAGGTGGGGTGATTATATACACATATTTAGCTCATTTGCAAGAAAGGTGATTCTTATCTCTTAGTTTGATTAAGCCACCCTAATGAAGCACTCTTCGATAGGAGGCATCGCCTGTTGGTGATTTGTATCTCAAGCTAAGTTAATAAGATGCCTAACTTACAATCACACTCAGTGTCTTAAAGGAGATGATTCTAATTACTTAGTTTGTTTGAGCCACCCCTATTGAAGCGGTCTTCGCTATGAGGCATCGCCTATTTGCGATTTGTATTTCAATCAAACTAAGAAATGAGCACCTGTTTAATACACTCTTAATCTTGGGAGATTTACTCTAACAGGACTGTATTTGTCTAATCTCTCGGGATAGCACATGCTCATAAGTCCATATTGGAGTGAATCAACCAATGCTGAATACTACTGAAGAAAATCAGTACTATGGGTATGCCATACTACACCAATCGATAATCGGGGTTCACTCAACTCTATTTAATTAATAAGGATTTATCAAGACTATAATTCTTATACTAAATAGGTAAGTCCTATACAAGGTTCCAAGAAAATGTTATCAAGTATCACTCAATGTAGGTTCTACCACAAGGAAAGGTGTCATTCTAATATCTTAAGTGATTCCTACCACGAGGGGTTAAGATCAACTTCTAAAGTTAAGGGTTCATCTAAGCTTCTACCTCAATGACATATGGAAAGTCCTCCTACCTCAATATATAATTAGATTTAGGTCTTTAAAATATTTTAGAAATAATCTTATGTTGAGATACTTAAGATCTCACACTCTTATGTTAGCACTCTAAGTTTTACTTATCATTTAGATTTAGGATGATCAGATCAGATTATTAAATCATCTAATCATTCCTTATTCTAAGATTATGGGATTTAAATCAAGGATGTTATTAGAGTTGGATCACTTATTCAATCAATAAGATTCTATGAATATTATTATGCAAATAGTCTTATTTATGAGAAAATTAAGGATCCAAAGTTTAGATTCAGATTAAGCAATCACACAGCTTTATTATTAAGCTTAGCATATTTAGTTCAAATGTTTAAGATCCATACCAAATCAAATGCATTATTGGAATAACGTCAATTTCATTATCTTATAATCAGTTAATTAAATTAAGTATTTAAGAGTTTGGATCTTAATTAAGCAGGTTAGTGTTTGGCCCCTACTCATGCCTTAATTGAGATCAAGTGTTCTTTTATAGATCAATGACAAATCAGTGAATTAAGTATGTATTATTGGTGGCAATCTTAGACCTAGATCAAGTCTTAAAAGCTTGATCAAAGTCTTAAGACTTCTTAAGTTAATTAAGGTGATTAAGTTCTCCAATTTTAGATTTATTCAATTTATACATCAAAAATTAGCATACATTATTTTCATATATTTACCTTACTGTTATGAAGCATATTAATAGAAAAAATTATAAAAATAGAAAGTAATTAGTGCTAATCAAACCTTAAATCAATCTAAAAGGATTAGCACATAATTACAAATCTAACCATCAAAATTTCATACAAATTGGCATATAAATTTTATTTAATCATACAATTAATCAGAGACTAAGTTTGCTAAGATCCAATATATATAAACTCTAATTTTTACTAATCATAATTTATCATGATTAGGGCATAAGTTAAAGTACAGAGATCAGAAAAATAATTCACTTAGCACGTTCATTCTACTCTTCATAAGGAGATTAATGGCACCCTAAACATGTAATTTGATTAAGTATAATTGCTAATCAACCCTAATCAAGATCTGTAAATATTAGGCAAAAATGGAAAATCTAACCATAAGATGTCTAATATTATTTTATATTTAGGTCCCTGAGGATTTTCTGATCAATTTCATATATAATATCATATGGTTTGGACCAGTGGATTAAAAGTTATTCAATTAATATATTCTATATTTTTATTTAAATGATTTCCTATGATTTGAATAATTGAATTATTTGTATTAAGGAAAATAATTCCAATTTTTTTATTATAATTAAAACGGGTTCAGTCCGTTATTAAAAGGCGCAGGTTGGCCGGGGCCCGAAGACCCGGGACTGTCGCACCGCGCGGGTCATGGGTCAGCCTGACCCGCACAGGGGCTTCGTCCCCGAGCCTCCATCCCGACGGAAGGGACCCGATTAGGGGAACCCTAATTAGCAAATTTCGGCATGTCCCGCCACTACATGACCCACCATTGGTCGCTACTCATTCCCCGTGGTCAAACGCGTCGAATAGAACCCGAAGTTCTCTGTGAGGTGGTCTGGATCGGCAAGACCTTACTCACCCGAGAGCTCCCATAATGGAGCTACTGTGGGGAGACAATTCTCCCCACAGAGGCCATGCCCAACCCAGGGCTCGATCCCTACACCTTCAAGGAGGCGAGACGGATCGAAGCCCTCTGGTCTGAGGGCCTGAGATGGTCTGGAACTCCGGGACCTTACTCACCCAAGGCGTTCCTTAGGTAACTTAGCCCGATCGATCGATTCGATCGATCGGGTCTAGCTTAGGGCTCAAGTTTGATAGCCTTGGGTTCGTTTTGATAATACGCACGATTACAAATCGAAAGGAAGAGGGTCTGAGCCCAATTGGCTCAGGCCGAGCAAGCGGAGGTACCTAGTTTGATGGGGGAGCTCGGGACGATCGACTGAGGGTTTGGCTGGCCTTAGCTGAGGTTCAAGACGCTACAAAGGATCTTGAACACCAGGAGAGCCTACTATCAGCGGTTCGGGAGCTCCTAGAATCTCCTACGCAAGCTCGGACATATGGTAATGGCGGAAGTTGCAGAGAGCTCAATTGATAAGCAAAAGATCATAGGGTGAAACATTGAGGCTATTTATAGCCTCAGCATGAAATGGGGAAGCTTCCAGAGCCATTGGCTCGGGCTAAAGAGACCCAAGAGGTCAGGCCATGGCCGAGCTCTCAATTTTTTTAATTGAGCTCGGCCAGGTCACGAAGCCCAATTGGGGCGCCTCGCCAATACGGGAGTATCCCCAACACTTGCTGAGCTGGATGTGGTGGGGGATAGGTTCGGCAGCTGGCAGTACGGGGATTTTCTCTATCGGGTGTGCGAGCAAGAGAAGACGAAGGTCCACAATGGCGGGACCTTCAGATGCCATCTGATCTATCAATCAGATAGGCGCTACGGCTGGGATTGCTCAAATCCTAACGACCGATCGCGGGAGTGATCCTGGCCGTAGGATCCACAGGTTCATCTGACGGTGGATCCGCTATCCTGCGGAGTTACGTCCGAACCGTGGGATCTGAGGGTCCGGCGGTGAGATCAGCGGGACTTCGCTGTCGCGTGACCCGGACTCCACAGCGGATCGCCCGCGGTCCGCACAGCGGATTACAGCTGTTAAATTAGTTTAAAGGTATATTTGCAATTTAGAAAAGTTAGGAACTCTTTTATGCAATTAGACTATTTTAATTAAATGTGAATTATGGCCTAAATGATTTTCAAATTGCACCAAAATTTCACTACTAGCTAATTTGGGGGTGAGGAATTCAAAAATGAAATCAAATTTTAATTCTGAGATCAAAATATTTTAGGTCTAATCTAGGGCATCTAGACTTAACAAAATATCCTTTGGACTTAGAGAAGTCCAATGGACTTCAAATTTTCAGGATAGACTCAATTTAGTGCTCTATAAGCAATGGTATTAAAGTTAGTGAGTAATTAAGCTATATTTTAATAGGGTAATAACTTAGAGTTGTTACAGATTGACTACTTCTGAGTTAGGGCACTTGATACTTGTCAGGTTCTTTTCCACCATTTTGAACCAGGTGGCAGTATCTACTGCAAAGAGACTCCCATTGAAGGTAAGGGGTCTCAAGCGGAGGAAGTTGTACAATAGTCCATCTACGGACTATATGTGATGCTGGTGAGAGTATTGTAATGTTGGGGCAACTTCTGCCACGGCACGGTTTTGGCTTATCTGAGCTACCAGCAGCCGCTCCATTCTCTCGGCCTACTTGGCCTGAGCATTGACGACGTTCTTAGCTTGCTTTTGGATGGATTTCACTTAATTTTAGTGGAATTCCACCATAAGTTTTACCGCTTCTAGTAAGGCATTTACCTTACAGGAGGAACTACTGGAAGGAGCGGTAGAGGGGCTCTATCTGGGATTCATAGTGTTTTGCTAGAATCTAAATTAAAAATAACACATTTTCAGAAATCTAGAAAATAGGAGATTATAACATTTCATCTCTTTTATTAATCATATGAGAAAAATGAAAATACATCATCAAAATAGTAGATGGGACATAAGATAATAAAAAACAACATATAGAAAGCATAAAGTCTATCCTATGTATTCTTCAGTAAACGCCTGGGCAAAGTCTGCGTAAGTTACCTTTCGGTGCAGGCAAGTAGCTCCATGTCTGAGGGTCCATTGTTTGCAGGCCCACCACTCCTTGGTATAATCTTGGAGTAGGAGCTCTACAATGCTGAGCCGGATACGATCTAGATAACTTAGCTCATCAAAAATTTTAGTTACTCTTCGTAACCACTCTGTGGCCAGGATGGGGAAATCCAGTCCCCGATATACATCATCTTCTAGCATCTTTTCTAGTATGCTGGATCCTGCTGGGAGACTCCTTGGACTTCCCTCCCATATCGTTTTGCCATGAGCACATCAAATTTCCACTTATTCTCAAAGCAGGTATAGAAATTACACATTGACATGATAGTGTAGTAGTATCCCTAAGTATCCAGATCAAGCATCATAAGAATAATGGTCCATTTCTAACTCTAATATTCAAAATTAAGATACAAAATGCGAGGAGTAAACTAGGTAGCATAGGAATGAAAGCTAAAAGATATATCTAATATATCTAGCAGTAAAGGCATGGCGAAAGTTCACATATGTGACCTCTCTTTACATTTCTTCACGCCGATGGGTGAGTGCCCGTAGGGTGGTGTTCCACCAATCCTTGGCTCTGCTGTGTAGGAGACGGGATACAATGGGGACTCTAACATTGTCTGGGCAATTAATAGTTTCAAACAAAAAATCTGCCTACTCCTTCCACTGCTTGGCTATAATGGGAGATCGTATCTCCTAAATACACTTTGCTGGAGTAGTCGATCCAGCATTCGGACGTCGGGGTCTGACACTCCTACGTACCTCTCATGCTGCTGATGGAGTTGGATGATATACTCCCACCTATCTTCAAATTGTTGGTAATGCCACCTAAGCATCATCCTTGCACGTCTAATGATTTTCTAAGTTACATTAGTTTATTGATAGTTTACTTGTGCATGCATTTCCATTTTTATACTCTTATTATCCTGAGCTCATGATCATGGTGCTTGGATATAACTCTAGTATTTAGTTAGTGACTGATTGGCAAAAGAATCATCCATTAGATAGAGTGGAATGCAAATTTCAATCTGACACCTTATGGAACTCTCTAATACCAACTGTGGGACTCCGCTCCTGGTCCCACATGATTAGACCCAAGGGGTGGTGTGCCACTCCTAGCAGATCCTTCACTTATCATTGGATTAGGTAAGATCCACAATCTGCTAATAAGAGAAGTATGTGCACAGGATGAATATAAGGGTCAGTCACTAAGTTTATACATACATACATACAAAGTGCGAAAGTGAAAGAAATAAATATTACATCCATTCACCATACAATAAGTAAGAGACAGTAATATTTAGCTCATCAAATAATAAAGTGCAAAAAATAAACACAGTCACAAGTACATGTATTATTACAACATTTTAATTAAAGTTTAAGAAATAAAATAAGTAACTCTCATCCTCACAATGAATATAAAAGCAACAAAATATCCTCTATTCCAAGCTGCTGCAGCTCCACTAAGTAAGGCTCCTCCTCAAGCACATGATCTTCAATACCAGGGACCCATCCAATAAAAGAAAAATTTTATTAGACAAAATGTCTATGTACATCTTAGGCAAATAATTTATTAGGCATTTATTAATATCACCATTTTACTCTAAATAAATTGAAACAACTATTTAACATGGGAGCAAGTAAGCATTCAAGGGAAATATGATAAGTTATAAATTTAATATTTAACAAGAATTGAGGCAAAAGCACACCTCAAGTAAACTAAATATAGTAGGGCATACATATATAATACAGTAAGTAAAAATACTGAAAAAAAAAGTCTAAGTCTATACATGATGATGATCATATGACATATGCTAATTTAAAATATTAATCTGAAAATGGTACATATAATAAGCAGTAAAGTCTAGCATCTATATATGCATCTGCTCAAGTACACAGGTAAAACATGAAAAATACAGCTAACTAAAATAAAATGCATCAATAACATAAAAAATAGTAAACTAAACTAAAAGAAACGTATAACTGCTATATCAGAAAGAATTGGCGAATCTTGCCCGATAATATTCACATAGCCTTTATGTGGCGCCCCGCTCCGTAAGCCCACAATCATTAAGCTAAGGAGCGAAGGGTCACTTGTGCAAATCCTTCTCTTATCATTAGATTAAGTAAGATTTACAATCTATTAATAAGAGGAGGATGTGCACATTTAAGAGGATCAGTCACTAAATCTGACATACAAGCAGAGCACGAAAGCAAAATGAAGTAAATAGTATATCCATTCATCATGCATCACATAAAAAATAGTAATAAGATAGCCCAAAAAATAATAAAGTGCATAAAGTAAATCACAATCACAGTACTTATATTATTACAACATTTAAATAGTTTAAAAGACTGAAAGATAAATCACTCATCCTCACAAGCAGCTAAAAGGAACTAAGTAATATCCGGCTGTCCTAGCTGAAGCTCCTCCTCTAAGTAAGGCACCTCTGCTTCAGCACCTAGCTCCTCAAACCTATCTGAATCTAACATTATCAGTTTCAAAATGCCAGGACCCCAGCCAATAAAGGAAAAATCTTGTTAGATAATTGTCTAAGTATATTTTAGGCTGAATATTTTACATGTGTTATTAATATCACCATTTTAATACTTAAACACAACAAAAAGTAACTAAGCAGTAGGAGCAATAAGCATAATAAGAAATAGGGATAGTTAAAAATATAATATTTATAATTAAACAACAAATAAGGCAAAAGCACACCTCAACAACTAAGCAAGGAGTGGGCATATACATGTATAGTACAGTAAATAAAAGTACTGAAAGTAAAGTCTAACCCTAAACATGCTGATGATCTTATGACATATACAAATTAAATGATAGAAATCTGAATATGGTACATATAGTAAATAGCAAAGTTTAGTATCTTATAAATATGTACAAGTGAGCAGGTAAGTAAAGGAACATAACTAACTGAAATATGCATCAAAATACAGTACACAGTAAGCTAAAACTGAAGCAGGTATATAAAGACTGCCATATCAGAAATATGGTCATCGGGCCAGTGAAATCCCCAAAGCCTTTCTGGGCTTGGGCAGACAGAAATTCCCATAGCCTTTCTAGGCTAGGGCAGACAGAATCCAGCAGCAGAACTGAGGAGGCAGTAAATACAAATATAGAGTTATTTAGTTATTTTACTTTGTTTCTGTGGACATGTCCAGAAATAGCTGAGGAGTCAAGCACATCTGCAAGACTATATAGGTTCCAAGCTTAACACACACTCCTCAATGAGTAATGTTAAGCATCCTTATTACTCCTTACCCCTGTCCATTAGGGTAAATGTGCACCCGAATCTACTAAATATATTGAACCCAAAGGCAACTGTTATCCTAATTATTTTAAGTTTTCATTTCATGTCCAAAGTTCTCTTATATGATATGAACAAGGAATTTAAGCACAAAATACAAGGAATGTGTAGCAACAAAAAATTAATCAAGTAAGTAAGGGACTCTTCTATACATGGTGACACTGTTGTTATCTAATATAACCATTCTAACTATTCTAAGTTACACAAGTTCAGGATCTCCAATTCTTACTATCAAGTGTAACTTAGAAGTATGGCCTTATAAGTTAAAAGGATTAGAACTGATCAGGTTCTAATTTAATTCAATCAAACACGACTACAAGTTTAATTAATGAATCATATGTCCTAGTTTAATGAGTTTAGACATTATATCTAAGATCTGATCAAGATCTACTAGACTATAGATTATGGATTAAACACTACAAGATTGGGCTTAATCACATAATCCAAAAAAGTTTAGACATAAGATCTAGGTTTCAATCTAAAATTAATCTATTGATTAAGGTAGATCCTATTAAGCAAATCAAACTCAATAGGATGAATCCCTTATCTTAAAGCTAGGGTTAAAAGACAAAATAATCAAAATAAGTATTAAAATTTCTAGAAACTAATAAAACTAAGGATTCATTCATTGAATAACCTACTTATCTAATAAATAAAATCTAATATATGAGCTAGTCCTAATCTTAGGAGTAGTCCTAATGTGAGGTGAATGATTCTAAGGGGAAAAGATTTAGAAAAATTTTAGGATTTTTAACAAATTTGACATAATAACTGAATTTACTCACTTAAATGATTCTAATACAGTTCTAATATTAGTTTGAGTAATTTAAAACACAGATTAGAGATTAAGGGCAATTAACCTAAATTTTGGGCAAAATGACCATTTTGCCCCTACTTAAGGGCCCAAAAAATCAACTTTTGAATTAAGGGTCCAAATTGAAGTTTCTTAATAACAAATGGTTCTTTACTGTCTAACATAAAGTTAAACTATCTAACTTTAAGTTAGACAGTAAGTATGCTTAATTTGGACAAGAAACGGGTCATATAGGTCTAAACTAAAGTTTTTGACCTAAGGGGCATTTTAGTAAATTGCACTAAATGAAATCTAAATTTTTATGCAGTTTATTGTTGGTTGCTGTTCAAGGATTCCATAGAGTACAAGAATACTAATTTTTGAGGTAATGAGTGAGTTATAGTCATTTGAATTTCTAATGGTAAATAGGTAATTTTTCTAAGTTAAGAGGGGTCAAAAAGCCAACTCTTCCATTTGGTGTCCAAATTCAGCAAACTCAGTGGCTATAGCTTTCCTATAGAATACTAAGTACTTTAACTAGGAGTATACCCAAATTAGACTTCAAATGGTCAAGTTATGACCTAACTAAGGTTAGGGGTATTTTGGTTATTTCTTTTAATTTTCTAGGGTTCAAAATCAAAATATTATTTTGGATTATTGTTGGCAATAAAATTCCAAGTTATCTAGCAATTTGCACGATACATTTAAGGCATAAGGCAGGTTGTGAGCACTTATTAAAAATGATAAGGTTTTCAAACTTATTTTTCATATATAAATTTATACAATGTTCAATTTTAACTAAAATATGTTCATATTTGATATAATTCAGTCCCACTAGGGTCTTAGGGACCTTAAAATATCAAAACAGTGAAGTTTTAGCTATTTCAGCCAAAATTGGGCAATTTCTAAGAAATTCAGAGTATTTTTGCAATTTCAGGCATTGCAGTGTGCTGGAGCGCGCAGTAGCGCATTTCGCACAGCAGCGCGCTGTAGCGCTTTTAGCGTTGGGGTCAGTTGCGGCCCGCTGCGACGCGCTATGGCGCACGGCAGCGGTTCAATTTGCAAAATACTGCTTAAATACATCATTAATTGATTTCCTAAGTTTTTCATAAAATATTTCTGTTGCAGCGCGCTGTAGCGGTCCATTTTGCAAATTTTACTGTTCAATTAATTTAATCACTGGTTTATTTTATTTTTCCGAAATGCCGCTGCAGCGTGCCTGCAACGGCCTATTTTGCAAAATCAGGCGCTGCAGCGCCAGACAGCGATTTCGCCAAGACGAAACCTAGAAGGCCTAATTTCAAGCTCAATTACTCTCAATACAGATGGAAAGGTCTTTTCGATACCTTTACATCGACGCTAAAATCGGCACAAATGGACTATCATAGCTATACGAAAAATGTGGATAAAGAATAGGGTATACAGAATGTAAGAAAAATAGAGCATTACATTTAATCCCTTGGAGAGCTGTAATGGCTTGCATACTTAAACATGGGTGTCTAGAGATGTATTCAAGCATTGTAGTTATATGAAGAAGACAAAAGAGAGGGGTAAAGGTGTACCTTAGCCTTTAGGAAAGGAAGAAAATGGCCTCTGTTTTCTTTAGGACCTTAGGGATGATCCTTCTCCTTCAAAGTGCAACAATGGAGGGGAAGGGAGAGAGCTCAAGAGCTTACTTGATAGCAAAGAGAGGGAGGAAGGGCTGAGCTCTCTTAATAAAGGAGGAGGGATGGGGTAGGAGAGTAGGGAGCCATCATGAGCGTAGGAGAGGGCTCATCATGGTTGCAGTTAAGATGGCATGGGGAGGGATGGCCAGCCGACTTGTAAGGGGGGCTGTCAGCCAAAAAATTCATAAAGATAGGGAAAATTGCGATTTGGGGATCGAATAATTGCTTATTTATTTCCCTTAATTATTTAAAAATTTAGATTTTTGAAATATGCTTCGAAAATTCCCAAAAATTCACCCCTAGCAAATTTGGGGGCGAGGAATTCAATGGCGAAGTTGGATTTGATTCCGATAATTATTTATTTATCTTATTTTCCAGTACATTTAATTACATTAAAATATTTGCGAAAATCTGACGACTTCCAAACACGTCCAAAACATCACCCCTAGCTAATTTGGGGATGACGATCGCAACAGCGAAGTCGGATTTTGATTTCGAGGTCAAAATATATACCTCAATTTTCTAATTAATTAAATATTAAAATATTCTAAAATAATCGATTGAGCTCTGAATTGCTCCAAACCTTCAGAGTTTGGTTCTAATAACTAGATGAACTTAATGGAAGGATAATAAGGATATGATTATGCTTAAATTAAGCTGGGTAACAACTTTGGGCTGTTACACTTTATGGGCTAGGGCAGACATAATATAATAAAATAGCACAATATGACTGAATAGGCAGATAATACTATGCAAATATATTTTAATTATTTTACTTTTGTTTCTATGGACAATTTTAGAAATAACTGAGTAGTCAAGCATGTTTGTAAGACCAAATGGGTCCCAAACTTAACACACACTCCTCAATGAGTAATATTAAGCATCTTGATCTCTCCTTTATCCTTATCCATTGGAGTAAATATGCACCATAATCCACTATAAACTGAACCCAAATGCAAATGTTTTTCTAATATTCTAAGTTTTCTTTTTCATGCAACAATATTTTCTTATATGATATGTCCAAGCGAAATAAGCACAAAATACATGGAATGCATGGCACAACAACAAATAATAAGCAAGTGACTCTACTACACATGGTAATATCATTTGTTATCTAATTTGACCATTCTAACTATTCTAATTACACAAATTCAGGATCTCTAATTCCTATTATCAAGTGCAATTTAGAAGCATGGCCTTATAACTTAAAAAGGATTAGAATTGATTAGGTTATAATCTAATTCAATCAAGTACGATTATGCGTTAAGAAACAAATCACAATGTCCTAATTAGATGAATTTAGACATTTTACCTAAGATTTGATCAAGATCTACTAAACTATAAATTATGGATTAAACGCCACGAGATTGAGCTTAATCACATAATCCAAAAGGATAAGACATAAGATCCAAGATTTAGTCTAAAAGTGATCTATTGATTTAGGTAAATCATATTAACCAAATCAAACTTAATATGATGAATCTCCTATCCTAAATCTAAGCTTAAAAGACCAAATTATCAAAATAAGTTGAAAAATTAAGAAAAATAATAAAAATCAAGGATTCATTCTTTGAATAACCCACTTCTCCAATAAATAAAATTTAACCTATGATCTAGTCTTAATCTTAGGAGTAGTCCTAACGTGCAGTAAAAAGATCATAAGGAAAAGACTTAGAGAGATTTTAAAGAATTCTAATAAATTTGACCTAATAGTTGATTTTACTTACTTGAATATCTAATACAACCCTAATACTAGTTTTACTGATTTGGAAGGTGAATTAGGGTTTAAGGATGCTTAACCTAAATTTTAGGCAAAATGACAATTTTGCCCTTACTTAAGGGTCCGAAAAGGTACTTTTGAATTATGGTTCCAAATTTGAATTTCTTATTGCCAAATGATCTCTTACTGTCTAACTTAAAGATAGACAGTAAGTGTACTCAATTTGGATAAGAAACGGATCTTATAGGTCAAAACTAAGGTTTTTGACCTAAGGGGCGATCTTGTAATTTGCACCAAATGGAATTTAAATTTTTAGTTTACTATTGCTTACTATTCAAGGATTTTATAAAGTCCAAGAATACTGCATTCTGAGGTCAAATAGCTAAGTTATAGCTATTTTAACTTTTAAGGGCAATTCAGTAATTTTGTTAGTCAAGGGAGATAAAAACCAAACTTTTTCATTTGAAGTCCAATTTCAGCAAACTCAGTTTTTATAGCTTCCCTAAAATATACTGAGTGTGTTGACAGGGAATAAACCCAATTTGGTCTTCAAATAGTCAAGTATGACCTAACTAGGGTTAGGGGATTTTGGTTATTTCTAATTTTTTCTAGATTTCAGATCCTAAATATTATTTCAGTTTATTGATGACACTAAATATCTAAGCTAGTTAGCACTTTGAATTTTTGAATTTGTAGTTGAATTAACCAAGTTATGATCAATTAAATACTAGAGGAATTTTGGTCATTTTTAGGATAGGGTCATAAATGTTACTTTTCAAACTAAGCCCAAAATGAGAAAACTAATACTTCTATAATATTATGGTTGTTCTTCTGAGTATTTTAAGACACATATAGCTTATATTTGGATAACTAAGTTAAAAGTTGTGAGAGTTTGCTTAGGTCCTAAAATATCACTATGTTATATGTACCCCAAAACTAATTTTTGAATTACGTTATTTGATTCCTTTTATTTTTTGAGTAAAATGAGACCTATATTGGCTATGTTTAGATCATTGTATAAAAAGTTATTAAATTTTAATGATTTTGAATTAAATAATTTAAATTAAATAAATAAAATTTACTATTTTTTTTTTGGAAGTTTGTGAGGACCTAAGCCCGTATATATATCAAAATAAAACAATGCAGTAAGAGTTCTTAAACAATAACGAACAGGCAGCAAAAATAAATATAAGAAAAATAAGGGAAAATATAATGCTTCCAGAATTAAAGAAAAAAATAAATAAGACTCAGGAATCAGGTCCTCCACATTGAGGTCCACTGAAGACCAAAGATCTGTCAAGGCAACAATCCTGTAAGACCAAGGTAGTAATCGTGTAGTATCCAGGCAAAAAGGAAGCTGCCAGACCGGCAAATGGGGTCTAAAAATCCTCATAATCCATCCTTGTCCTTAAAACCAAAATAATAACCAATAAAGGAGCCGAAGAGAAACTCACCAGTCAGAAGCCACCCGAAAAAAAAATACATGCCTGTAAAACTGAAAAGAACCAAATCTGAGATTTTTAAGAACTGGGACTGCCAAAACCAAATGTAGAACAGCAACCCCAACCAAAACAAAACCCAAAACAAAGCATTAGGCTTCCATAAGATGCTTTTTCCAGACTGTAATCAACTCCGAAGAATGTCATCTGCTAATAATACTAAATATCTTTGCTTTAATAGTGGATAGAATGAAATGAGGGCTGGCGCTACAAGTATTAAAGATTTGAGCATTTATTTCTTTCTAGATACCGTCAATTGTCACGCCAATAGCAGTAATATAGGCTCTCTTATGCCACTTATCAAGATCCTGAATGTCACACAGAATTTGGGGAAGGGAGGGGGGGAGCAAATAGATAAGACCCCGTGGAAGGATCTTTGTAAGCAAGAAAAAGGAAAACTCATAGTTAAAAATGCGACTCATCACTACATAAACAAAGCGGGCAATTCGGAGAACAAGCGATTCCCCTATGAATAAGAATGTGTGCAATTTTAAGGCCAGAAATAATCACTTTCCATATGATGCATCTTAAATTAAGCTTTGTACCTCTCAACCATAGAGTACCGGCCCAGAACACATCCGGCAAATCAGAAAAAATTAAGGCATGAGCATCTTTAAATAAGAACCCCGAACGGTTCTTAAAATAACAAGTGATCCTGTAATGATCAAAAGAAATATGAGGAGCAAGTACGCTTTTGACAGATACCTCCAAAAGGAAGAAGCCATTCTGTTACTCACACCATAATAATCCCCCAACTTAAGTCGGTTGCTTTTCCACCAAAGAGATAGTAGAGAAGTATTGGAAAGTATGTGTCAACAAATAGATAGCTTACAACTAATAAGTAATTTTGAAGGACAAATAAGACCAATACCACCTTTTCCTTTTGGAACCGCAACTTTTGCCCAAGCAATTATGTGCATTTTGTTCTCTAGGGATCCATAATTAAGGAACTTCGAAGCAAGACGCTTAATATTTTTAATAACATTCATCGGGATATAAACGGACTTAAATCAGTGCAAAAGAAGAGGCCATATAATGAATTTAAGCAATTGCAGCCTACCCGCAAAGGATAGAGACTTTTGGGCCCAACCCATAATCCAAATGTGCAACTTAGAGAGCAGCGAAGAGAAGTTATCATTTCTAGGCTTAAGAGGGAGGATGGGAAGACCCAAATATTTTATTGGAAAACTACCAAGAGAAAAGTTCCATATGTTCGAAAGCTCCTGAACATTTTATACCGCTTTAGAAAAATGAATGCTTGATTTGTTACAATTAAGGCTCAGCCCAGAAGCTGAAAGGAACCTTTCAATGCATGATTTGAATTCAAGCATGTTATCTGAACTAGCTTCCCCAAAAATAAGAATGTCATCAGCAAAAAGTAAATGAGAGCAGCTAAAACTTCCCATCTTTAAGGGGACAATTTGCCCACTTTGAACAGCAGCGTCAAAAGAGGAAGACATGTAATTCAAGGCAATAATGAAAAGAAGATGGGAAAGAGAGCATCCTTGTCTAAGCCGAGTATTCGTTCCAAAATATCTATCAATGGATCCATAAATGTTAATGGAGAAGTGGGGATTAGAAATACAGGTCTGGATCCAATTAATAACTTTCCTCGGCAAGTTATTATCTATGAGAGCATTAAGAATAAAATCCTGGTTTAAGCTATCAAACGCTTTCTTAAGATCAATCTTAGCACAGAAGGAATTCGGAGCCTGCCAGTTAAATGTATGAATGATTTCATTGGCCAGGATGACGTGGTGAGCAAGTTGCCTGCCTCTGACAAACACCGCTTGGGCAGGATGAATAAGGTCCGGCAAAAAAGGACCAATACGGTCCGCAATCAATTTGGAGATAACTTTATACATAGTATTACACAAAGCAATCGGCCAAAAGTTATCAAGACAAGTAATACCTTTACCTTTATGAACTAATGTAATAAGCGTGTGATTCATCCAATGAGGCATAACGAGATGCTGAAAAAAAAAACTAATCCCATAAGTAATGTAATTATGAATAAGATTTCAGGATTTTTTAAAGAACAAATAAGGGAATCTGTTAGGGCCTGGACTAGCATTGTCTTTAATAGAAAATAAGATACGTTTAATGTCTTCATCAGTGAATGGAGTACAGAGGTGATTGTGAACCTCAGAGCCAACCACAGCATAAGGAGAAGAGTAAATAGTATTGTGACCCTATTTGTCATTCAACAAATTTTTATAATAAGCAATAGCAGAATCCTTTATCAACACAGCACTTGCACTAGTGTTTTTCCTGACCGCCATATGAGAGAAGAACTTTAAATTTTCTTCAGCAAGATTAAGCCAATGAACTTTAGAACGTTGCTTAGCCCACGATAACTCATTATAAATAGCATCTTTGGGGGATTGATTAATGTCAAGAAGCCTTAACCGATGAAGCTCAGTAGAAGACTAGGAGTCAGAGAGGTTTAACGCCTCAAGCTGAGCACGACGAACTCTTTTTACTTCTAAAGGGTTATATTTCTAGGAACAATTAACCAACTTAAAGATCTTTTTGGTTTGGGTTAGTTTCTTATGAAGCTCAAAGAGGGGGTCTCCTCCATAAAAATTATTCTAGGTGGCCGAAACAATGCCATTAAAATCAGTTCTATTGACCCAATAATTCTTAAAACAAAATCTGGAGGGGGCACTAACATTCAAGGGACTAGCAATGAGAAGCGGGGCATGATCAGAGGTGGCAGGGGGAAGAACCTTATAAAAGACCTCAGGGAAAGTAGAAAGCCAATCTATATTTACAAGACATCTATCCAGTTTAGGTTTTATAGGGGAATCAAGGCGATGGTTATCCCAAGTGAAGCAATTACCCATGAAATGCAGATCAATGAGCTTAGCTTTGAAAATGCAATTATTAAAGCCATTCAGATGAGATAAAGGAGTCAAAATTCCCCCAGATTTTTCATGAGACAACCTAATACAATTAAAGTCACCGGTCACCAACCAAGGACCATAAATGCCAGCCTTCAGATGAATAATATCATCCCACAATTTTAATCTATCATTTTCAGCATTTGAAGCATAGATTACCGTTAGCCAACAATTAACACCCTTACAGATTAATTTGCTATGGATAAACTGAGAATCTATAATGATTGGAGTAAATGAAACAGAGTTAGTGTTCCATTTGATCCAAATTTTGCTAATAGATATATCATCAAAGTTATTGTAATGAGCTTCCGAATTAAGAAAGGAAAATTTCTTAAGTAAGAATGGCGAAGAAATATCTGAAGATTTTAGTTTTGGCTCCAGAATACCAATAATGTCAGGAGAATAGCAACGAACATGGTGTTTGAGATCAGAGATGCGGATGTCAGAGTGAAGACCTCTAACATTCCAAATTAAAATGTTGGATTTAAACATAAGTGTAACAAACTTAACAAGGTCAGACAGAGGAGAGTATAAGAAAAATAAAAAGAATTATTTAGGCCAAATCCTGAGGGAACGACTCCGACTCTCAAGCTTATGAATATCCTGAGATGATGCAGGATCATTTAACAAACAACCAAATGTATTATTCTGGACAACGGATTTACCTTTACTGGAAGAGGGTGGAGGCAATAAATAACCTTGAAAGTCTGACTAAGGAGGAGAGCCGCGAGGATTGCCAAAAGGTTGGGGGGATACAAGAGGGGAGTTGAGACCATATGAAAGCCCGGTCACAGGTAAGACATTTAGGTCCTGGCTTGAGGGAAGAGGGCTGGATATGGAGGGAACCAGATCACAATTGGGAAGTGGGGATTCCGAGATAGGCGACAAAGGGTGGGGAGAGGGGGGGAAGGAGGAGGCAGTATATAAGAACCAATCAAAGGGGCCGGATTTGCAACAACAGTAGAGGAAGCAGAGAGAAGAGAAGAGGGTCTCGGCTGACGATAGCGGCTCCTTCCTCTACGTAAAGAGGAAGAGGGGCAGGAGCAACCAACATTCATAAATAATTTGCAAGAATTACACACTGACGGTTTCTAGTCATATTCCACTATCTGGTTTAAAATAGAACCATCAAATTTTATTGGGATGAATTCAGGTAATGATGAGAGAGTATCGATTTCTACACAAATTCTGGCAAAAGAGAGCCTCTATTTGGAAGCATTGAGGGAGTCCGCCATAATCGGGGTTCCGATTTGCTAGCAAGTTTAGAAAGTATACCTTCCGACCAGAGATGGAGGGGAAGTTCCGAGAATTTGACCCACACTGGCAGCGATGAGAAGGAAGAAACTGTTGGCAAGAACTTACGGTTCTAGGGCTTCACGAGGAAAGGAGTGTTAAACAAAAACCATGATCCCCCTTGTAAGATCGACTGCATGTCTTCTTCACGAGTAAACTTTATTAGATATCAAGTAGCATTAAGAGAGAACAAAGTAAAAGAACCTTTCAATTTACAGGATTTGGCCATAGTGTCATGAAGGGCTTTATACGTGTGCTTACGGCCCAGACTTATACCGACAATACAAATTTTCCATTGCTTTTCACCGAGAGAGAGTTCCTCTTCTAAAACTTCTATAACATCCTTCGACGTCAGAATATAAGAAAAATTGAAATCAGATTTTTCCAGTTGAACCGCATTGAACAAGGATCTCCAAGAGGAAGGACCTGCCGAAGGGTGGTCAAGGGGTCGGGGATGGGCTCTCAGGTTGTATTATTTTAAAATTATTATTCATTTATTCAAATTGTATTATTTTACTATTCATTTCTAAAATTAAAATGAATTTATTGCAATATTATATAATTATCAATTATTTCTTATCTGTATTTAATTAGTATTAATTACTAATTAATTAATAAGTAATCTATTATTTAATTAATTGATTAAATATTTAAATATTAAAATTACTGTTGAATTAAGGTTAGTGATAATTAATTAATTATCCTACTATTTTACACTCAATTAATGGATTAATTAATCTATTAATGACCAATTTAATAATATTTAAATATTTAATCATGATTAGGATTAGCACTAATTAATCCTAATTAATTATCATTTATACTTATTTAAAAATTAGTTTTATTATTTAATCATCATTTTAATTAAATTAATTATGTCACTATTTATTAATTTAATTGAATAATATTAATTAATGTTACTATTTATTTAATTAACTGAATTAATTAATAACTTAATTAATTACTATTTATTATTAATTATCTAAGTAATTAACTAATTAAATACTAATAAGATAATTAACATACTAATTAATACTTTATTATGATTATTAATAATATAATTACATAATTATTAATAATCTCTCTGCAGGATTTGACCACCGCAAGCCCACCATGCCACGTGGCAGGACTTGATTGGCTGGCTGAGGGGTCGCGGGCCCCCACAGGGACACGTGGCGTCCCCAGATTGGCCATGGCAACTCTGGTGGGACCCACATGTCGAGCTGTACGTGACAGCCCGATGACCAGTGGGCCCACGAGACACATGGTGACATTCCAGAGGACACCGGCTCGCAGGTGGGACCCATGCGCGTCAGCAGAGCTGACGGCTTTGCACTGCTGACGCGGGGGCCACGTGGCGTCGCGAGGGAATGCCACGTGTCAAAGTGGGTCCTACCATTCTGACGCTGTGGCGGCCCTGCCCCGCCGTGGTCCTGTTAACCCTTAAGTTAACATGATTACGGTGGAGGGGTCACCAAATGACAAGGTCCCCACTTAAGATTGGATTAGACACACATTCTAATCCAATTTAATTAAGGGCTTTGCCATTCATCCCAAAAATACTATCACTAAATGATCATACATGAACTCAGAGTGCGGAAGCAATAAAAGATATAACATCCATCCAACATAGTATAAATACAACAATACAGAATAAGTAAAGTGCTGAAAGAGAAATATAAACCTGTATTATTACAACATTTAATAAGTTTTAGAGAACTGAAAGGAACTCTCAATCTCATTGAAAGAAAGAAAACTAAAGCTACAGATCTTCAGGAACGGGCTCCTCCTCCAATGGCAAACTCTCCACTGGATCTGCTAAACCAATAACCTCAGAACCTACCATTATCAGTTTCATAATGGTAGGGCCCCAGCCAACAAAAAAAAAACTGGTTAGACAATAAGTCTAAGTACATTTTAGGGCAAACAATTTTATTAAGTTAAATAGATATCACCATAAAAACAGAACTGAGCAAAATAGGTGCAGAAAAGCGTACAAAAGAATAGTAATGAGTTATAAACAAACAGTTTATAACTAAAGCAACTATGAAGTAATACATACCTCCTCCAAGCAACTGTAACAAAGACAGGTAAGCAACAAACTAAATAAAATTGTAAGAAAAGGTACAACCTAAACATGCTTATGATCAAACAGAATATGCTAGGTGACATACATAACAGTATGAAATTGAAAACAACTAACATCCTAAGTAAGCATAAGAAAATAGTAAGCAAAACTAGCATCCTATATATAACATGTGCAGAAAAACTGAAAGTAAAACAGTGCTGAAATGCAGACTATGCTAGGTAAAATAGTAACTGAAAACTGAAAACTGCAGTGACTGTCCAAGCCACTCAACTGAAAACATACTCAGCAAATCTTAGCCTGATGGGCTAAGAAAGTAGCTCTGAACTGAGTATCACTAAAAACTCTTAGCCTAATGAGCTAAGACAGAACCAAATGTAGGTGTACTTGAATTAGTATATCCATATCAGAATCCTGACTCTATAGTCAGTAGGGCGAGAGTCTATCCATCCTATCCTATGGATTAGGCATGGCCAATAGACTGTCGGACATTAAACCCTCGAAAGGTTGCCGACCCCGAACGAGTTGATCGAAGAGGCATACTAATCAAGCTACACCTTACCAAAATCACTATCAACTAGTACTCACCATGTCCAATCCTGATTAAAGAGCGCAAAATCTATTTCTCGCCATCCTGGGAATTATTTCAACCAGATATGGATAGACTTACCGACAATAACAAACTAGTGTGCTATGCCGAACTCGAGGATTGGAGAGGCATACTAGTTAAGCCACAACTTTCTGAAAAACTGAAAAACATCGATCAATCATGAACGATATGTATGGAATTCAAAATTAACATGAGATATTTATCAAATATCCTATGTCCATTATATGTGTACAAGGTAAAGGGCACAAAATAAGGTATGCAAAGCATCAATTCAATGTGAGCAAGAGACTCTATCTAAAACACAGGTGATATCCGTTGTTGTCTACTTATTCGTTCTATCTACTCTAAGTTACATAAGTTTCAGAATCATCAATTCTTACACATTCTGTAACTTAGAATCACGAATCCTACTAGTTGAAGATAATTAGGACTGGCCAAATCCTAATTATAACTTAATCAAAAGACGACTATTTGGTTAAAGTGAATAAATCATCGACCTAGTTTTGTAATTTAATTCCTTCCAACCTCATCTTAATTAGCCAAATCAAGATGAAAAGATTAAGAATTAGACTCCAGATAATGGGGTCTAATCACTTAATCTAAAGGTATAATCTAAGGGTCTAAATTTAGAACCCAAATCTCACAGATTAAGTTAAGGCAAGTCCTAATGATAAATCAATTCATTAGGATAGATCTCTATTCTTAATTCTAGAGTTTAAAGATCAAATAATCATTTAATAAACTAAGAAAATCTAGAAACTAGTAAACTCAAGGTTTCACATATTGAGTAACCCAATTTACTCAATAGATGAATTCTAATTTAAGATCTATTCTTAATCTTAGGAATTTAAAGCTCTTAATTACTAAGAGTATCTCTCAAGGCACACATCCTAACTAATGTTATAAGGACCTAAGGATGATCTAAGAGTGATTAAGGAAAGAAGAACTTCACTTAGGACTTAGGAATTTTTCTTATGAAGCTAAGATTAAGATTTTAATCAAAGTCTAATTTAAACTTGGATTTGATTAATTTCAACTATAAATCATTCTATTTTCTGATTCTAATGATTAGAAATTGAATTTAGGCTTTTAAAGGCTAAACCCTAAATTTGGGCAAAATGACCATTTTGCCCCTACTTAAGGGTTCAAATGATCAAATTTTGATCTAAGGCTTTAATTCTAAAATTTTCTTTTGGAAAGTATTTCTTACTATCTAATGTAAGATTAGACAGCAACTAAATTAATTTTGGGTGATTATTAAGCCATATGAGATCAAATTAGTGAATTTGACTCATAAGGGCAATTTAGTAATTTGATTAAGTAAAAGTTAAATTTTCTTTCATATTATTGATCTTTACTGCCTAAGTTTTTCATAGAATCTAAATTTGCTAAATTCTGATAAGTATTGGCCAAGTTATGGTCAATACAAGATCTAGGGTTTAAGGTTAATTAAGGAATTGTTAACTATAGGTCAAAAAATCCTAACTTTGCCAATTAGTGTCCAAATTAAGCAAAATTAGTAGTTATGAATTACAAATAGCCCACTGATCATAATGACAGGTGGTAGGCTCAATTTGGACCCAATTTGACTAAGTTAACACCTAATTAGGGTTTAGGATGATTAGTGAGTGATTAGCAACATTAATCACTCAAACACTAATCCAACCTTATAGATTGATTCTAAATGGTTCTATGAGTCCTCTGAAATTTAAATCACTCAATTTGGATTATTAGATTTGCTAATATTCATTAATCAAGATTTAGAGTAATTAAGGGTGATTAGCAAATATAACCATTGGATCTAAAATATTTTTATAGATTACTGTTAATTAGGTTCTTCTGATCTAAATGGACTTTTGGATTATCAAATTTGGAGCTCAATTGACCAAGTTATGGTCAATTGAAGTTCTAGGTCTAATTAGGGTAATTAGGGTTAGGACCTAAAAGTCATTAGCCAAATGCTAATCCAAACAGCAAAGTTAATACTACTAAAATGTTCCTTAGGGTTTTCTGATCACTTTAAGACCCATATTCAATATGTTGGGATCATTGGGTGCATAGTTATAGGCTAATTAAGTTTTGAAGCATTATTTAACTTAAATTAAACCCTAAATAATCACTTTGTAAAATATTGATCCTACAGCAAAATTATTGGCATCAATAAATTTCTCATATTTTTCTGATCAATTTGATATATTTATTTGTATAATTTGGATGTGTATTTTGTAAAATATTAGTGTTTGAAGATTTGAATTTAATTAATTATCTAATACAATTTTAATTTAGTTAATAATTCTGTTATTTATATATATATATATATATATATATATATATATATATACTTATAATTATGTTTTTAATTTTAACTGTTATTTATATAATATATATATATAAAAATTTTATTATTATTACTGCAGGACACGTGGCATAATGTGACTGGCTGAGGTATGACAGGCGGGCCCCACAGCGCTGAGCAAACGAACCATCAGCACTGCCGGGTGGGCCCCGCAGCCAAGTCACCGATCCGCTGCTATCCTTACCTGCCAATGATATAACGCCACGCAAGCAAGGAAATAACACAACACTACGTGGAGGATCCAACAACTCTAATCAATCACATCTGATAAAATGGACAGATGATATTGATTCAAAAGGATCTGATCTGATTTGATTACGTTTACGGCTCAGATTGAATAAATGGGTTAACGGTCGACAGTGATTTGGATCAATTTCAACGGCTGGATTTGAATCTCAAATCAACGGCAGATACGGAGGAGTCGATTCGTCTCTTCCCCGAAACCTCCTACGCTCGCTAGGGTTACGGGCACGATCCATCGATCAATCGATCGATCGTGCTCAGATGCCAGATTTAAACGATAAAAAAAAAAGAATGCATAAGTATTAACTTTGGTGGAAAAGAGGGTACCTAGAGATCGATCTCTGGCTGGCTTGCTGAAGACTTGAAGACGTCGATCGATTGATGATGGCAAGCTTTCGATTAAGATCCCTACTTAGAGGTTTAAGGAAGGTCGAATGCCGAAGGAAGCCACGCGCAGAGATGCGCTCGCCGCGCGTCCTAAGTGACGGACGTGTGCCCTAATCGCGAGCGAGGGGACGACTCGTGGCTCGATTGAACCGGCTCGACCGGTTCAAGCTGGACCGGCAATCCGGTCCAGAGGAGTGAAGCAGATCGCAATTATCGAGTGGGCCCCACCATAATAATATATATTTATTTATATAAACATATATATATATATATATATATATATATATATTGTTTAAATAATTCTTAAAATGATTCTTCTTTTATTAAATTAGCTGACCAAATGAATTCCGAAAATTTTTAATAAATCACCCCTAGCTAATTGAGGGGCGCACTCAGATTTTCGTTTTGACGAGTATTTATTTATTTGATTATTTGGGGTATTTAATTATTATTAAAATATTTGACGAAAATCCAACAACTTCCAAATGCCTCCAAAATTTCACTCCTAACTAATTTGGGTGTTCTGAATGCAATGGCGAAGTCAGATTTTCAATCTGAGGTCTAAATAAAAAGTCAATTTCTAGGGTTTGGGATTTTCCAACATTTCTGATTTGACTCAGTTGACTTCTGGTTTGACCTAGATTTCTGGGATAAGTTCTAAATTACTTAATTAGTGACTTAGAACTTTAATTAAGACTTAAATTAGTCTTAATTGAGCCAAGTAACAACCTGGGTTGTTACAGACGCAAACCCTGGCGATATTGGGGTAGGCCCGAGTCGACCTGGCCCGGCCCGGCCCGGACTCCTTCCACGCATGGCAACCCGAGGGCGCCGGGCTAGGGCATGGCTTTAGCCAACCTTCCCAGCGGCGAATCTCCTCGGCCCGCACGGCCGACGATAGGCCGGGGCGAGGCCTACACGCCGGTGGGTGGATCAGTACGGGAGGTGGCCAGAGGCGCCGGCTAAGGTCAACCCTAGGTCCTAGGGTTCGGCGATTGGGGAAGACTAACGGTAGATATTGTGGACTTGTGTTCAAATTCACTCGATCGAGGTTGTCTAAACTCGATTAGACACTCTATGATTGCAATCCAATATGTGAAATAGCATTTCAAATTAATACACTGAAGAATGCGGTATGATTGAAGTGGGATTATTGGGTACCTCGCTCGACGGCTGTGACGGTGCAAGGGCTAAAGAGGCTCGATCCTTGTTCCGGGCTCACAGTTTTGCGAAAGGCGCTCATTTGGGTCACTAATGGGTAGAAGTAGGGGCGGCGATGGAGCGGACAAGGCTGCCGAGCAGCTGGCCGCAGCGAGCGCGCCGCATGTCTGCGGGCAACTCGCGGGACGATCTCCGCGAGGGAGATGACGCTCCGACGTCTGATCTTTTGATCAGACGGCTGAGATTAGCCGTTGGCTCAAACGGCAAGACCCCTAACAGCATGGGTTGAGGGAACGGCGCTGTTAGTTTACGATTAAAATAATAATATTTTAATTAATTTCCTATTTAATTTAAATAATTAATTTGATTTCAGAAAAGTTCTAAATATTCACCCCAAGCTAATTGGGGGGTGAGGAACGCAACGACGAGGTCAAATTTTTGACCCGACGAGTATTTTAATTTCTCAATTTTTGGGATGTTAAATATTATTAAAATATTCGTCAAAATTTTGACGACTTTCAATTGGCACGAAAACATCACCCTAGCTAATTTGGGGGCAATGAGTGCAATGGAAAAGTCCATTTTTCGATATGAGGTCATTTTGACAGGTCAAATTTTAGGGCTTCTATATTTTCCAAATTTTAAAATTTGATCCATTTGACTCCTTATTTGGATTGGGTCTTAGAAGATGACTCTTAATAACTTGATTAACACTTAAGGTTAAGATTAGGGCTGAAATTAATCCTAATTGATTAAGGTAACAACCTAGGTTATGATATTAACAGATCTTTTCTTTCTTTTAATTCAGTCTGTAATAATTAAATATTTTTGGATGTATTTATTTTTTGCACTTTAAGTTGAGTTACTGTTATTATTGTTATCTATATTATTATTTTTACAAAAATTATTATGAG
Organism: Gastrodia elata; assembly: GCA_016760335.1. NCBI lineage: Eukaryota > Viridiplantae > Streptophyta > Magnoliopsida > Asparagales > Orchidaceae > Gastrodia > Gastrodia elata. The sequence goes on along the minus strand of CM028678.1, from coordinate 30,658,212 downwards.
TTCGGCGCCCAAGCATCCAGAGGGATCAACATAAATGCAGAGGGCCGAGCCTTGGGCGCATGAGTGCACCCAAGCGTCGACAATCTTCAGTAGTTCTTAAGTGGGTTGAAAGGGCGTCGCTTGGGCACACCACCAAGCGATTATTGTTTATATGAACAGCCTAACCGCAAGTCTAAGCGCTCTGTTCTCGCCAGAAGCGTTGGCGTTTGGCCCAAGCGCCAAGCGAAGCGCAACGTACATAGTTCAAGATCAAGGCACCACTCGAGGAATTTGGGGGCTAAATGTAAAGTATAAATACCCTTGTTATGTTGTTAATGAGTTGCATTGATTATTTTGACTTCATGATTGTTGGATTGAAGAAAAGTGGAGGTCTGTCTTCCAATAAAATGAAAGCTCTAAGTTATTGGTGGAGATCCTTAGATTGGAGCAAGAAAAAACTCTATTACTTCGCTGCATCTTGTTCTCAACAACTCTCAGCATTATTAACAGCACAGATAAAATGACTTGATCAACAAATGAACGTCTTATATTCACATTAAACTACACTCTAAACAATATTCAATCAGAAATAATTACCAAAATATAGATCAAAACCCTAATTTATATATGATAAAAAGGCTACATGCGGTAGCCCAAAAGCTGATACGTTTCTTCTACAACAAAAGCATTGTATTTCTGATCTTCTCGGAAAACAAAAAAGCTTTGCCGGCCCAAAACCCCACTTAAACATCCCAAAAGCCGTCGGGACGGCACTCTCCATAATTCCATGTCATTCGTCTCTATCATTCATCGAACGGATCTGAAAAATTCTAGCTTTAATAGAAATTCTGTATGAATGTCAGATCTAAGAAGAACAAGACTGTTCTATAGAATTCAAAAATTCATGACCGTTGAAGTCATGTTAAGCAGAGCCTCCAATGCGCTGGGAGCAAACTTCCTTGCAAAGAGAAAACAGACAGATGTCGGCTCATTGTTGTATGTGCAGATGGTTCCATTGTTCCTGATGGACAGGACAAAACTCTCATTGACGCTCTCCCGTCCAAATGTTGCTGGATGAGGCCCTAGCCTAGACCAATCAACCCATGTCACACTCCGGTTCGCATTAAGAGACCCGTGGAACATGTTCAAGTAAGTTTGAATATAGTGCTCATCCGGGAAGCAAGAAGGCCTGCAATGCTTTTGAAAGATCCGGTAATACTTAAAATCTGCGACAATATCGACGGCCAGCTTGCGGTCAAGCTCAAACCACTCCGATCCCTTCCTCCACTGGCTGAGCATAATCTCAGGACGCATTCTCTTGTTGTAACGGCCGCGGCCGCGAGACGAGTCCTCGTCGTAGGATTGAACGAAACTGTGTACGGAATTGATCAGATAATCGTAAATTGTGGGGAAGTTAAAGATTGGAACACAACTCTCAGAAAGCAGCACGAAGCGTTCGTTCGAGAAATCCAGAAGCGCATTTGCGAGGAGGCGCTTTTCGGCATCTACCAGGCTCACTGAACCCCATCGAACCTCCTGCATATTGAAATATCAATCATGTACTAAGAAATGAAAGGTTCATTTTATCATAGATTCTTTCCTAGCATCATTCAAAGTGAAAGAGGCCATGAATAGTTTTGATACAAAGGCAAGCACTTTGCATATCATTTTTTACTCAAAAATTATAAAGCGCCCAAAAAGTCAATATTCATTCAATTTCAATCATGGTATAATCAGAATTTGCTATGCTTCATATAGCAAAAGTTTCACAAGTGAAGATTTGATTTTTGGTAAAATGCATCATATTTTATTGCGAGCAACTGCAAAACAAAATCATAAAACTGATTGGTTTTATGTCTCAGGTCACTCCAGTTTTACAGTGACTTGAAATTCAAATTCTTACCATAGAGCAAAAAATGACTAGTAACAGCAAAATGCAGCGCATAATTTACCTCACTGGGGATTTTCCGTCCATAGAAGGCTGATTTTTTGGAAACGTTGAGCTTGTAGTCCGGAAGAGAATGCACGTAAACAGAAAACAACCCTTCATGTCCTTTGAAGAATACATCCCACAAAGAAGAAAAAGGCAGAGGTCCCCTTGTCAAGAACATGAAGGCCACCTTGGGAACCCTCTTGAAGGGATACTCTTGAATCTTGGGGACCATAGTTGCCCTCCAGAAGAGTTCATCATCCGTCATCATATGCATTAAATAGCTTGGCTTAACAAAATGTTTGAAGACCATAGTTTGCCGATCGCAATTGGAGCAGTACATCCTCTCAGGAAAGAAGAGTTCCGTGTGGGAGGTGAAGTACCAGTTGAATCGGGGGATCATCGCAATACCTAGAACTGTTCCAGCCATAAAAAGAGCCAATCCGCAGGCCAGCTTCATGAATCCGTGCGTCAAATCCTTCTTAGGGCTCGAAGGACAGAAATCGGCAAGTTTCTCAACAGCTCGGCTCTTCGGAATCGGGTGTGTCTCCATTCTGATTACGACCATCACTCACCCCAAACTTCAGTAAAGCAATCAAATAACAGCCCAGGATCAAAATCTAGAGATCCTTCAGAATCCCCTCACGAACCCAAACGCTCAAAGCAAAAAGTGCATAAAAAAACACTAAATTCTCGTTTTAAAAATCGAGTGGAAAGCTTAAACCTACAATCGCAAACAAAAACTGAAATCTAGACAGGTACAAAGCTCAGCGAACTCGCAAACACCAAAAACTTATGGACAACTTTACAGTAGCAGATGAAATAAAGGAAAGTGTAAACCCTAACCTCTGAAAATTCCTCATGCGATCTCAGTGCAGAGATTTGCTTGGCTTATCAGAAGAAGAGGTTGACTGAAATTGAAGATAAATTTATAAAAGTGAAAAGGCGAAGAAAGCGCGTGCTTAAAAAAATTATTCTTCTCTTGACATGTTCGTCGCTTGAAATTTTTATTTTAACAAGATCTGTAAGAAATATAAAATAAATGTGCCAAAGCGAAATTCAGTCGCGAATTTCATTCGCGATAATATTTTTCTCGAAATTGTTGAATGCTTTGGAATCATTGCTTCGTCATAGCAATGCAATGAATATCATAGAACTAATTCGACTGTTAGAAAAAAAAAATAAAACATATTACAAATGTTTTGATGAAGCAAAAACATTGTGCGCTGCTTCTCAACTCTTAAGTCACTCCACTCAATATATGCATGAATAAAATCAACTTAAAGGGGATAATTTTCTACATTGATATTAATTGTGCATATTTTTGTGAAAATATAATAGGACAATGCTATAATACTCCTCTAATACCTCTCTAATACCTCATAATTTCTATATGACGTGGCAGCTAACGTGGCACTTCAGGCCACGTCAGCTTTTTCCCTAAAATCCCCTCTTTTGCTAACCTATTCTACCGAAGGTTGTCGATACACAGCTCATCATTCACGACAATGAGGTTTACAACATCGAGTGGGGCGGCGTTGGGGTTTTCGCTTCCGTCTCCGCAGACGGATCAGTTTGCATCTTCGATCTTTACAATAAAGAGCATTCCACCACCATCTATGAGTCCTCTGATCCTCCCAACACCCTGCTCGTTCGCCTAGGCTGAAACAAGCAAAATCTTCCTATTTGCATTCCCCGCCCCTAAGACCTATTAGCATTCACATTCTCATCGGCGTACCTCGGCAAGCTATTGTTGTTTCCTTGCATTCCAGAATTTATGTTACTACTGTAGTTAGATTGACTGATTGATAAATGCAAGTAGTTCTTCAATTACTACTGTAAAGAAAAATCTTCAACTCCCAATGAATTGTGATGATGGATGGAGATGGAGAGTAAATTATCTAATAAATTTATATATAAATATTAAACTATTGCATTCCAAATATAGAAGTTGCAATCGCATTGCGAATTTTTGCGTTAGCCACCGCATTGCAAGTAGTTCTTCTACTTCACCAAGCTCACCTTACAATGCAATGTTTGCTTGAATTGTAAATGAGATTTGTTGCATGTAAGAACTTAGAAGTATTTCTTTCCACATCTCTAATTGAGCAACATTTTATGATTGTTGCTAATAATGATTATGCAATTTCTATGGAACATTGTATGTTCAATATGTACTACAAGTCTAATCATTTCAATAATATTAAGATTCTCTTAATTGTGAAATTCACTTATTTGTGCTGGCATAATTGGAGTTTAGAAAAAAATTATCTTATAGTAGGCATAAATTGTAGCACCCTTCTTCAACGACCCAATGTGTTTTGCAATTTGATGCCTTAACGTAATTTAGTGGATTTACAATGGGTAATAAGGATATACAATGAGTTAGTGGAATTTATGGGATCACTTACTTGAGTCAAATTCATTTGGAGATTTAATGACTTCAACTAATATCTTGCTTTACATAATTGCTAACAATAACTATGCCTATAATAAATTGTCCTAAGAAGTTGAAGTGAATTTTTCAATAGGTGAAGGAAAAGTAAATCCAATATTTCAATTTATGAATTTAATGGCACAATTTTTTGCATATCATATTATAGAAGTTGCAACCGCATTGCAAATTTTTGCGTCAGCCACCAACAATAAAAGTACCATGTTTGCACTTCTCTACAATCTGTAATATAAGTGCATTACTATTGTATTCCAAATCTTTGTTATATGTCCCGGTAAGAAAGATCATCATATTTCTTATTTTCTTTTAGATCTTAAATTTTGCTTCTCAAAAGCGCAATGTTTGTGATGATGGATCCGGCTCATCATTCATCAACATCTGCTTAGGCTGCTGAGCCTATAAGATGGCCTGGTTCCCCTTGGAGGCTATTGGAGGTATAAGAAACTTAAATTTATTTTTCATTTTAATCTCAAAGTTTAGTGCATGATTGATTATGCATGCTTTCGTTTCTTTTTTCTGGCCTCTTTGCTTTCAGAATTGTGACTGTGTTTTCCTTTGTGTTAAGTTTGCTGAGGATTGCAAATTAAGCTACACTAGTAGTCTTACATTCAATTGCACATTATTAGCTTTCAAATGCTGCACATATTGAATAATCTAAATCTCTTTTACAATAAATTGATCTTTAAAATATTTTGATTCGAACAGTATGCAACTTGCATAGCTTTTCATGTTTATCTTAATCTCTCAACTTCATATACCCATATTATCTCTTTATAGTAACATGTCTTGTCATATGTTGAATATATTGAATATTGTTGCAAATAGTTAATGTTGCTGCCAATTATACCTATGTGAGTTGCATGTTCTCAAGGGATGCTCACACTTTGTAATATTAGCATCCAAGATGGATTAATGAGAATGTGATTAAACTTTAATAAATGGTTAAATATATGCGATGTTTCATATATTCATATCTAAATATGTTATTTGCAGGTGACATGGTATGAGCGTAATTCTCTTCAGAATGTAAAACGCAATCCCGTGGCTGATGGAACTTGTGTCAAACACGCCTGCCATTGATTCAGCTCCATTCTTGCCTCCACAAAAAAGCTTCAAATTGTATGGAAGATTGGCAGAAATGTGTGGGATTGAGACGGCGTGACTTACCGGCCACGTTGTTTATTATAATTGGGGCAGCACACTAAAACACGCCGAAGACAAACAATTTCAATTTTTTTTTATTTGTATAAAATGTGTTGGTATGATTGAAGGATATTTTTATGTAATTGTTTTCAAATGTTGTTATTGTGAAATTATGAAAAATGTGATGTATGAGTTACAATTTAATTCAAAGATGTTAAAGTGTTATTTCAAATTATTGTATAAATTTAATCACATTTAGCTCTATTGAGTATGAAATATATATTCGATTTTCAATTTATTGTGTGCGGGCTTATTTTCATATTTTAATACTACTACTTTTTTCATTATTGATATTACTTCATTTTGAGTTGTGCTATGTATGCAAAATACTATGAAGGGACCTTTAAGTTGATGTCTCTTACTTTATGAAATCCTTAATTATATTAATTGGCATATCTGCTCAAACTTGTTCACTTTCTTAATTAGTGATGCAGGGGATCGAACCCTGATCCTCTCGTATATCATACGAGCACTCTGCCATTTGAGCTAATTCACATTCAAAGTTTTTTATTTGAAGCAAAGTACAGAAAGTACAAAAGCTAATTTTATTAATCCTTCACTGTAACGATACTATTTTACTTAATATAGAGTTTGGATTAACTTAAACAAAGTGCAAACAATTCTCTCTTGCAAGAAAGCCAGTAACAATTCTATGCTCGCATACTATCAAGTTAGCAGTAGATCCCAATAGAGAAAAATTTCCAACAATCGTGTTCACCCATGCAAGTACGAGCCATGACCGAGCCTCTTCAGATGGCGAGACTGAAGCTACTAATGATGCCACCCTGCATCCAAGCAGTAGAATTGTGGAAAGAGGGATGTCATGAATATTGCAAGAATCACTAAAAAATCAAATAATCAAGAACTCATATGATGCCTAATTTGATAGCAGACTAACCACATAACCACTTTTCATGCTCAATTATATATGCCGGCTATGCAGCACATTCAAAACTATTGAAAGGGGAGATCACAAGTAGGTAAATTTGATGCAACATTAAATAAAACAAGGATGACAACACTAAGCTAGTTGATCCCACCAACACTATCAATATGAAAATGGCTCTTAACAGCATGCCAAAGCATACTCATAATTTGTAACAACCCGGGTTGGGGGCAAGGCCGCCACATAATTCCAATCCTATTGAAGCCATCAACTGATATAAACATACCACAGATGTATATAAACAAAGAGTATAATATTTGAATAAGAAGAAAAATCAACAAACAAACAAACAACTAAATTCAATCTCATGTGCTCTGAGAAATAAAGAACCTTCTCCAGGCAAGGTCGGACATCCTTGAAATTGAGGACCACAAGAGCAAGAGCAGCAGAAATAGCTGTCCAGAACATATTATGTAACAACCCAAGGTTGTTACCCAATTGATTTTAGCATAAGCATATCATAATTATCATCATCGAGTCATTAAATCCAAACCCTGAAGGTTTGGAGCAATTCGGAATCCAATCCAATATTTATGATTATTTTAATATTTAATTAATTAGAAAATTGAGATAATTATTTTGACCTCAAAATCGAAACCTGACTTCGCCGTTGCGATCATCACACCCAAATTAGCTATGGGTGATGTTTTGAACGCATTTGAAAGTCGTCAAAATTTCGCGAATATTTTAATGTAATTAAATGTGTCGAAAAATAGGAAAATTAAATAGGCTTCGGAATCAAAATCCGACTTCGCCGTTGAATTCATCACCCCCAAATTAGCTAAGGGTGAATTTTGGGAATTTTCGGAGCACGTTTTAAAAATCAGAATATTTAAATAATTATGGAAAATAAATGCGTAATTAAGCAATCTTTGAGTCCCCTATTTGCAATTTTCCTATTTTCTAATTCTCATTTCTGCTGGCTATCACCTCAGCCGGCGCCCCATACCCCCCTTGGCTGCCTCATGATGGCATCTCCCCCTAGGCCAATGATGGCCTAGTCCCCCACTCCCCTCCTGTTCTCCTCCTTTAAGAAGGAGCTCAAACTCTTCATCCTCTTCATTTGTAAAATCTGAGAGCTCACCTCATCCCTTCCTTTCTCCATTGATGATCTAGCATTGAAGAAGAAGGAGTTTAGCTCACCCTCTAAGGCTTGGAGAAAGACAAAGCATCCTTCTTCCTCCTCTTGCAAACGACTAAGGTACCCCTTTACCCATCTCTTTTGCCTTCTTCATATGGCTATAATGCTAGAATACATCTCTAAATATCCATGTTTAAGTATGGAAGCCATTAAGGCTCTTGAAAGCATCATAGAAAAATGCTCTATTTTTTTATATTCTGTACATTCTGTTATTTATCTATATTTTTAGTATAGCTAGGATGCTTCGTTCATGCCAATTTTAGTGTCGATGGAAAGGTATCGAAAATACCTTACTATTGATATATGGCACCACTCATGGAACTCTCTGGATTGAGAGTAATTAAGCTTGAAAAATGGCCTACACGGGTTTCGCACCTGGCAATATCACCGTCTGCCGCTACAGCGCGCTGTAGCGCGCTGCAGGGGGTCGCAGCGGTTGGTCGTGGGCGTAAAACTTAGGGAAAATGCGTATTGAACTAATTGAACAGTAAAAAATTGCAAAATTGACCGCTACAGCGCGCTGCAGTGGCCGGTAGCGGAAATTTCGTGGATGAATAAAAACATTAATGAAAGTAATTGCATATTAATTAGCAAAATGGGTTGCTACAGCGCGCGGTAGCACGCTGCAGCGGACCTTAGCGGGAATATTTTATAACTTAAGAAATGTCAAAAATAATTTAATTGAACAGTGGTTTTTGCAAAATGAGCCGCTACAGAGCGTCATAGCGCGCTGCAGCGGGTCACAGCGGATTTCAGCAAACCACAGCGGGCCGCAGCACAACCCCGCTCAAAGAGCGCTACCGCGCGCTGCAGCGCCCGAAAAAAGCCGCAATTTAACCGCGTCTTCGGAGACATCGTTAAATCTAAAGGTGTCACATATTTTAAGGATAGTTGAAATATGTGAGTTTGGATCTTCAGTGGCCAATCCCCCAAACTAATTATTCTGAACCATACTCAGAGTGGAATGTTTGATCTCAAAATTATTGGCTTCTATGTTTGGCCTTACAATAGCATGGGGGATTCCCCTAATAGTGGGTAGTGCATAGTCTCTTAGTGCTCTTCCCCTAGGCTCTCCTAATGGCTCTCCTAAATTTTCATTATAGTGATCCATAATGGTTTGTTGATTTGAAAGGTTTTGTTCTCTCCTAGCCTGCAAGTAAATTCTTTCAATTTCAGGTCAAATAGATAATTCGTGCAGACCCTTCTACTCATACACTATAATACTTAGGCTATCAAGAACAAATTCAATAATGTTCAGAAATTTTAACAGAAATAAAAAGACAGAAACAAAAAAGTAAATGTTATAACTATAAAAATCAAAAACTAAAAGTATATGCAAGAAAATACTCAAATCACTAGCTGCTTATAAATTATCCTTAATACGAAACAAATTCCAATTCCCCGGCAACGGCGTCAAAAACTTGACATACTGTAAATACACATCTGCATTTGCACGTAAGTGGACGTGGTCTGAAGTAATAAGTGGAAAGTATTAGTTTTCGGGATTTATCTAACCACAGAGAATTGGTCATTTTGTTACTAAAGTTTATCTATTATCACTAATGTTTAAGCTATGATGTAATTGGTTGAATTGGTTCTAGATGAAGCACAATAATCACTAAGTGGAAATAAGTCAGATAAAGGAAGAGGAGAGTTGAGTTTATTCCACATGTCATGATAAGTCATTAATGCATGTTGATTCCTTAAGTTTTGTCTTTCATTTACTTAAAATTAAATCAAGTGCACATTGTTCTTCCTTGAGTTTTATCTCAAATTTTTACAAGTTCAAATCTTGTGCATAAAATGAACACACAATCAGTTTTATTTCAGCACAAAGATTCTTATAAGATTTTAAGTTTTGAGTTTTTATCTTATCTCTTGATCAAGGAGATATAGATTATTTAAATTTTTAAGATCTGATAAGCATTTATTCCACTACAAGCATCACTCGCATCACACATAGTTGAGATGAGGGATTAATATGTTGGTCTCAATGACTATGTCACCTCATTCATGAGCACACAACTAATTCTTTCCCACCCTCAATTATGGTGAGCTAAGGAGCTCACTTAGTGGGTCTTAGCATCATACGCATCAACACTTTTAGTTGAGCTTAGATTAATGTGCACTAAGCTCAAGAACTTTCTCACATAGTTCTAAGCTTTCGTGCACTCATAGATCCAGCATCTAACCCAAGGTGAGCTATGGAGCACAAGACACTTTAGTTCTTGAGTTCATAAGTTCATTTTCCTTTAATTCACAATCAAGACTAAAATAATAAAAAGCATTTCTTAAGCAAGGCATTGAGTTCATACATTTTCTTAATGCTTGAGGAAAACTTCATGCAATAAAAATGTAACTATCAAATATATGAGATTACCCCAACCCCCCTAGGGAGATTTAGCTACTCATTATAAAAGAAATGAAAAAAAATACATACATGGATAAAGACCCTTTCATGATCAACTAATAAAAGAAATTACAAAAGTAGAGTTTAGAAAATACTAGGAACGTTCCTTGGAAGTTCTCCGGATTCTTCTTTTCCTTCTTCTTCTCCTTAGCAAAAATGGCTTTTCTACCCTTTGGGAGTTCCTCTCTTCCACTATGCACCCCTCTTCCTTACTTAGTTATTTTTGAGCAAAATTGGAAACCCTTCTCTAGTCAAGAGGAGTGATATATATAGGAGAGGGGCTGCATTCATCTCACTTAAGATCTAAACTAGCATTTCCATTTGAAAATTCTGAGCAATGATGGTAAGAATCCCCATTGATGGTGAGGTGACCAATATCTTCATTTGTTTAACCAATACATCACCTCATAATTCTTCTTTTATTTAAAAACATAGCTACTGTAGAGGGAATGATGGCTGATGACAAGATGCAGGTTGGGGGTCTTATCCCACCTGCAATAAATGCTCCTGCCAGAGGAAATTGCGGCGGGCCGCTGCAGCACGCGGTAGCGCGCTACGGCGTGCTGCGGCGTACACTAGTGCGAGTAAAATCCACTAAGTCCCCTGCTGTCGCGCGCTACCATGTCTATATTTTGCAAAGTATTCCGCTGCAGCGTGCTGGAGCGCTAGCATTTTGCAAATTGTACCGCTGCAGTGCGTGGTAGCGGTTCATTTCTCAAAATTCTCCGTTACAGCGTGCGATCGTGCCCGCGGTTCGCAAAATGCTCTGTTGCAGCGCGCGACAGCGCAATATTTTTGCAAAATGACCCGCTGGAGCATGCTCCAGCGCGCGGCAGTGGTTTCCTTTGAAAAGTTTTGGAAACTTACATAAATATCTCAGAACTCCTTTTGATAAGCCATTTTCCTGAAAAGATAGACAAAATTTGATTTAGGAGCAATTTAAAGATCAGAAATGAATGAAATTTTTTTTTATTTTAGATATAATTTATGGATTCATCAGCACTCTATCGAATGGCACTTAAAGAGTTATAGAAACTGAACAAATAACAGCATGAGCTATTGTATAAGGGTCTGATCAGACCTTATTCATCACCATGGGGAGCACCAGTCCTATTCGTCAAAAAGAAGGATGGGTCAATGCGAATGTGTATTGACTATAGAGAGCTAAACAAGGTCACCATAAAGAATAAACACTTGCTTCCCCGCATCGACAATTTATTTGATCAATTGGTCGGATCAAAAGTGTTCTCCAAGATCGATTTGCGATTAGGACCCATATGCAATCTCGTTGAGCATCGGGTTACCTTTCAGAACTCGTATGCAATCCCAGCAATTTTGCAACATAGATATTCCTATCAGTGAATAAAAATATGGAACTAAATTAGTTATATTACCAATCGCAAACTTTGATATAATCCTAGGCATGAATTGGTTAATTGAACATGGTGCTTCCATAAATTGCCAAAAGATGAAAATCACTTAGGGTAGTGGAAGCCAATCAAAAACCTTTGTTGGAAGACTTAGCACTCAAGCATCGTTGATCAATGCTATGAAAGTAGAAAAGTTAGTCAGAAAATGGTGTGATGCGTATCTCATAACAATGTTGGAAGAAAAGAAAGAAGTCGTGCCTATTTCTGAGAACCGAATAGTTTGTGAATTTTTTGATATTTTTTCTGAAGACCTACTCGGTCTTCCTCCCATTATAGAAGTAGAATTTGCTATAGAATTAATTTCGAGAATCCAATCATTATCAATAGTTCTGTATCGTATGGCGCCTAAGGAGTTGCAAGAGTTGAACAAGTAACTGGATGAGCTGCTAGAAAAAAGTCTTATTCGGCTGAATTCATCTCCTTGGGGAGCGCCAGTTTTATTCGTGAAAAAGAAAGATAGATCGATGAGAATGTGCATCGATTATAGATAATTGAACAAAGTAACTATCAAGAATTAATACATATAGCCATGAATCGATGATCTATTTGATCAATTATCTAGTGGTAAGGTATTTTTCAAGATCGATCTGCGATCTGGTTATCACCAGCTAAGAGTTAAAGATGCTGGACATTATGAGTTTTTGGTGATGTCTTTTGGCTTAACCAATGCGCCGTCCATCTTTATGAACTTAATGCAGCGAGTACTAAAAGCATATTTAGATAAATTCATTATCATCTTTATTGATGATATCCTGATTTATTGGAAGAGTAATGTTGATCAAGAGAAGCACTTGAGTTTAGTTCCGCAAGAATTTCGAAATCATGAGCTTTATGCAAAATATTCTAAGTGCGAATTTTGGCTTGACTTAGTCACTTTTCTAGGCCACGTAATAGATGCACAAGGAATTAAAGTAGATTAAAATAAAGTTAGCGTCATTCAGGATTGCTCATAGCCAAAGTCTCTGACTGATCTCAGAAGCTTTTTGGGTCTGGCAGGGTATTATAAAAAATTTGTCAAAGATTTTTCACAGATAGCATCCCCTCTCACAAAGTTGACTCAGAAGGCAATGCCATTCGTCTAGAGTCCAGAATTTGAGAATGTCTTTCAATCGTTAAAAGATGCTCTTTCTTCTGCCCCAATTCTCGCCTTACTTAAAGAATATTTGAACTACCAAATATATACTGTTGCTTTAGAGATAGGCTTGGGTTGTGTGCTAATGTAGAAAGTAAAGGTTATTACCTATGCGTCATGTCAGTTAAAACCACATGAGAAGAATTGTGGCACCCCACCCCTTAATCCATAAGAATTAAGTTAAGGGGTGGTGTGTCACTCTAGCTAACCCTTCACTTATAATTGGATTAGGATGAAATCCATAATCCACCTAATAAGGGAAGAAGTGAGCATATAATCAAACATTCAGTTACTATCTAAGTAAACATACAGAGTACAAAAGTGATTTTCAATATAAAATATCCAAGCATCACAACATACGTATAAAGGAATGTATCTCAGAACATAAGCATAGAATCCAAATACGCAGTTATAAGTACCTGTATTATTACATCAAATTTAAGTTCCAAATAATAAGAATAAAAATGCACTCATCCTCACTTAGAATAGAAGGGCTAAATACCTGCTTCCTCCACAGGTTTCTCCTCCGGATATGGCTCCACACCAAGATCCTGATCGTCCAACTAAAGAGGATCTGCCATTGTCGGTTTCACAATGTAGGGCCCCAGCCAAAAAAAGAAAAATCTGATTAGACAATTATCTAAGTATATTTTAAGCTGATAAGTCTTATATGTGTTTTGTAATATCACCATTTTTCATTTTCTAAGCAACATCTATATAAGGGAGCAACAAGCAATACAAAAGAAAAGAAAAAGCTATAAACCATCATTTATAACTTAAGCAAAAATAGGCTAAGACATGCCTCAAACGTGAGCTAAGTAAGGTAAGGCATATAAATATACATAATCAAACAAGTACTGTAAGAAAAATGCTACATCTTAAACATGCTGGTGATCAAAAGGAATATGCCAATTGAAATAAAATAACTCAGCAGTGATACATATAAATAGCAGCAAGGTTCTAATATCCTAAAGTATGTAAGCAATACAATGGAATAGCTGACTGAATAAAAATGCTAAAAAGTAAACAAAACATCATAACTGCATATATATATATAAATTTACGTACATCAACTACCATACAGAAAAGAGCTAATCCAGCCCATCGAATATCGAAAGATCTTAGGACCATCATGGCTAAGTCACCAAACTGTGTACCCCTAGCAACATAAGGAGGCTAGGCAACTAAGCACACAAAGAAATCAAAGAATCTTAGCACCAGTACGGCTAAGGCACCATTGGTGTACCCCTAATGACATAACGAGGCTAGGCAACAAGGCACACAACAAAACAAGTCCTTCCCCTAGTGACATAAGGTAAGGACATATCTGAGAGGTAGCTTATATAACTATTATCTTTTCAATAATCACTTTAATATTTTTACAAGAAATCTAAGGAGTCTCCGTACTTTCCTAACATTTTATTTATACATCAAGAATCTTATAAAACATGCTCAACAAAATATGGCACAAAAACCAAGGAATGTGTAGCAACAAAATATTAATAGAAGCAAGGGACTCTACTAAATATTGTGATATCATTTGTTTTCTACTTAACCATTCTAACTATTCCAAGTTACACAAGTTCAGGATCACCATTTTCTTACTATCGAGTGTAACTTAGAAATTCGTCCTTATAAGTTAAAAAGGATTAGAACTGATCAGGTTCTAATCTAGTTCAATCAGATAGACGACTATGAGTTAAATCAATAAATAATACGTCCTAATTTTGTGAATTTAGACATTCTAACTAAGATCTAATCAAGATCTTCTAACCCTATAGGTTATGTATTAAACATTATGAGATTTAGGTTTAATCACATAATCCAAAAATGATAAGACCTAAGTTCTAGGTTTTATTCTATAAGTGATCTACTAGTTAAGGTCAATCATATTAAGTAATCAAACTTAATAGGATGAATCTCCTATTCTAGATCTATAGTCAAAAGATAAAATAATCAAAATAAGTCATAAAACAAAAGAAAAGTCTATAAACTAATAAAACTAAGGTTTCACTCATTGAGTAACCCATTTACCTAATGAATAAACTCTAACCTATGATCTAGTCCTAGTCTCAAGAAGGGTCCTTAAGGTGTAGTGCTTAGGGAAAACTTGGAATCTAACCTAATGGTTGGTTCACTCACTTAGATGTCACTAAGATCCTTATAATATTGGTTTACGAGTTTTGAAATGTTAGCTAGAGGTTAATAGTACTTGGTCCAACCTTAGGAAAAAATGACTATTTTGCCCCTACTTTAAGGGTCAAAAAGTCAACTTTTGACTCATGGTTTTGCATTGATTTCTCTTAGTCCCAACTGATTCCTTACTATTTAACTTGAAGATAGATAGTAAATATGTCTAAATTGGACTCCAAACGGTCAAGTTATGACCAAAATGAGGTCAGGGGTAATTTGATATTTTAGCTAAATTTCCAAAGTTCAGATCCTAAATATTATTTTGGTTTATTGATGATATTAAAATTCTAAGTTAGTTAGCATCTTGAATTTTTAAATTTGGAATTGATTTGACTAAGTTATGGCTGTTTGAAGTCTAGGGGCATTTTGGTCATTCTTCACTAAGAATTCTAGGGTTGACTTTTTGTCCAGATGTCCAGATAAGAAAACTAATATCACTATGGTGATGGGGCCGCTCTCCTGATCATTTTAAGACCCATATTGACTATGCTCTGATAACTGGGTAAAAAGTTATGAGATCCTAAAAATGTCCTAAAATATTATCTCGTTATGCGTACCCCGAAATTAATTTTTAACTTATATTATTTAATTCCTTACATTTTTCTGATCAAAATGAGACCTATATTGGCTATGTTTAGATCATCCTACAAAAAGTTATTAAACTTTTAGGTTTTACTATTCAAAAATACAATCTGAATTATTTTACTGTTCATTTATTCAAATTGAATGATTTTATTGTTCATTCCTAAAGTTATTTATATAGTTTCTGAATTTATTAATCTTTAATTAATCTAGGCTTAATTATTAATTAACAATAATTAATCCATTAATTAATTAATTAACTTATATAATATTATTATTTTACTATTGAAAAGTCATTAGCACTAATTACTGTTTAATTAAATTTAATCACCTGTTAATATCTAATTAAGAATAATTAATTATAGTTTTATGTTTAATAATAATTAATTATTCTAATTGCTATTAAGGTTTAATTAATATTAAAATAATCCTAATTAACCTCTAATTACTAATTACAGTTAATTAATTATAAAGTTACTATTCAAAGTCATTAATACTAATCCTAATTAATTAGTCACTAACTGTAATTAATTAGGCTAACAGTACTTAAATTATTTAATTAATAGACAGTGGGCCCCACCTGACACATGGCACTGTCAGAGGCTACCACGTGGCACTGTGGCCCCATAGGGAAGCCGAATAGGCTCGGTGACTGGGCAGTGGACCCCACTTGACACGTGGCAGTGCCAGAGACTGCCATGTGGCACTGTGGGCCCCATAGGGAAGCCAAAATGCCGTGAGTAACCAGGCAGTGGGCCCCCACTTGACACGTGGCGGGCCCAAAGGCAGCCACGTGGCACTGTGGGCCCCATGGCCGAAGCCGAAGAGCCGCGGGGCTCGGGCTGTGGGCCCCACGTGACACGTGGCGCGCCAGATGGCTGCCACGTGTCTCATTGGGCCCCACAACCAAAGCCGAAGCGCCGCGGGGCTCGGGCTATGGGCCCCACGTGACACGTGGCGCGCCGGATGGCTACCACGTGGCACAATGGCCCCACGGCCGAAGCCGAAGAGCCGCGGGCTCGGTTGGCGGGTCCCACTTGACACGTGGCAGGCCCTGATGGCGCCACGTGGCTCGGTGGGCCCCACCTGGCTTACGCGGACCCGACCGCGGTCGGCGCGGGCTCGGGTCGACCCGGCCCGACCCGGACGTCACCCGCTTCGCAGGGCGTCCCGAGGGCACCGGGCTAGGGCACGGCTTTTGCCGGCCTTTCCAGCGCCGGACCACCTCGGCCCGCACGGCCGACGGTAGCTCACGAAGTGGCCTACACGATGGCAAGCGGACCTTCGCCGGAGCTGGCCGGAGGCGGCGGCTAGGGGCAACCCTAGGTCCTAGGGTTCGGCGGACGTAACCTCTAACAGTTTCTACTGTTTGCCTAATCCCTAAATCAGCCGATCGAACGCCCTTTTGGTCGATCAGCTCCGCTCGATCGATGATCGGGGGTTTGGAATAGGTAAACGACAATAATTGCATGTGTTTACATGAAGGATAGAATGGGAATGGGGTGCACCTGTTCGACGGTCTGCTGCCTTCGGGATCTCGAGAGGACGGGGCCGCACCCTTCGATCGCTCTGCTCGAACCTGGAGAGTTCCCGAGGTTGAGGAGCATCCCCGGGTTCTTAGGGAAGGTCCCAGCAGAGGCCACGAGGTCGGGGAGGGCTCGGACTAGCCCAGAGGGGCGGCGGGGCGTCGTGTGGCATCGGGGACGAAGAAGTCGAGGAAGACGTGTCCCGAGCCATGCGATCGATCCCGATCGGACGGCTCAGATCCGTCAAATCGGATCAGATGGAGGAAGCGACGCCGTCGGCTGAAACTGACGGTGCACGTGGTTAAGTGGACGGCGCCGTCAGTTAATAAATAAATTAATATATTATTAATATTTTAATTAATTATTTAATTCCAATTTAATTAAGATAATTAAATTGTTTCTAGAAAAATTCCAAATATTCACCCCTAGCTAATTGAGGGGTGACGAATGCAATGGCGAGGTCAGATTTTCGATCTGACGAGTATTTTAATTTCTCAATTTCCGGGGTATTTAAATATTATTAAAATATTCATTGAAATTTTGACGACTTCCGATTAACACGAAAACATCACCCCTATCTAATTTGGGGTCAATGAACGCAATGGCGATGTCCATTTTTTGATCGGAGGTTAATTTAAATATGTCAAATTTTTAGGGTTTCTGGATTTTCTAAAAATCAGGATCGATCTGTTTGACTCCTGATTTGGACTAGGCACTAAAGGTTGACTCTAATTGACCAAATTAGTACTTATGGTTACTTTTAAGACTAAGGTTAGTCCTAATTGGCTAAGGTAACAACCTAGGTTGTTACAAAAATTATCTTGTTCATGATCTCGAATTAGCTGTCATAGTCTCTGCCTTAAATATTAAGCGTCATTATCTGTATGGTGTCCAATGTTCCATATTTACAGATCATCAGAGCTTAAAGTATATTTTCACCTAGCATGAACTTAACTATCGTCAGCAAAGATGGCTTGGGTTAATAAACGATTATGATTTATCAATTCAATATCATCCCGATAAAGCGAATGTTGTAGTCGATGCACTCAGTCGTCATGCTACGCTCTCCTCCTTAATAGCTTCAAGTCCTTTAGAAGAAGAATTCATAAGGCTCAATATCAGTCCAGTTCGTTGTGCTATGCTAAGTGTGCTGATATCTATGAGTACCGTAGAACCAACGTTTCATCGCGATGTTTCCATCTCCCAAATAAAGGATGAATACTATCTGAAATTTAAAATGGAGAACAAAAGTGGTCATTGCTTTGAGCTGCAGTTGTGAGAAAATATAATCTACCAGGGAGATTGCCTATGGATTCCCAAATCCATGCATCAAGAAATTTTAGTTGAAGGTCACGACTCTGGTTACCAAGTACATCCTGGTAGTACTAAAATGTATCCAAGATCTAAAGAAGTCATTCTGGTGGCCTGGAATGAAGAAAAGCATGGCTGAATTCATATCGAAGTGTTATGCTTATTATTTGGTTAAAGCCGAACATTAGAAGCTTGGAGGACATCTCCATCCTCTAGCAATTCCTGAATGGAAGCGGTTTGATATTTTTATGGACTTCATAATGGGTTTACCTAAATCAAGGTCGGGAGCTGATTCAATTTAGGTCATTATCGATCGACTGACCAAATCGGCACATTTTATTCCTATGCATCAAACTAATTCTATGGAGAAATTAGCAAAGCTGTATATCAAAGAAATTGTCAAATTGCATGGAATTCCAAGGTCGATCAATCTGATCGGGATAGCAGATTCACTTCTAAATTTTGGCAAGTTGTGCATCAAGACTTGGGAACCACCCTAGCCATAATCACCGCTTTTCACCCTCAAATAGATGGTCAAAGTGAACGAGTTAATCAAATTCTTGAAGACATTCTTCACCTATGTATTTTAGATTTCAGAGGTTTCTGGGAAGATCATATTATCTTAGTTGAATTTGCTAATGACAATAGTTTCCAATCAAGTATTGGCATGGCTCCGTATGAAGATTTGTACGATAGAAAATGTACTACGCCTTTAGCCTGGTTTGAAACATGTTGTGTTCAGTTGTATGGTTCAAATTTAGTTGAAGAAACGAATAAGAAAGTGCAATTGATCCAGCAGAGGATTAAAGCAGCTCAAGATCGCTATAGTAAATATCACGATGCCCATCATCGTTCTCTAGAGTTCAATGTTGGAAATTTTACGTATCTCAAAGTTAGCCTAATGAAAGATGCATTTCATTTCAGTGTACCCGGGAAGCTCAATCCTCGCTACGTCGGACCGTTTGAAGTAACAGAAAAAATTAGTTTTGCAATGTATAAATTAAAACTCCTTAAAGATTTCTCTGCAGTTCATAGTATGTTTCACATCTCCTCTCTGCGGAGGTGTCTTCGTAATCCTTCTCATTTAATCCAACTTCCAGCGGTATCTCTTCAGCCAAATCTTTATAATATAGAAAAGCCTATCATAATCTTAGCTCGTGATCAGAGGTAGCTGAGAAATCGTTCTATCCCTATGGTAAAGGTTCAGTGGAGTGATCGCTCTGTCGAAGAATCTACTTGGGAAAAAGAGGCCGATATGCAACAGAAATATCCAAGTCTCTTTAAAAATCCAAGTACCCGTTAAAATTCTAAAATTCAATTCTTAATTATGTGCATTTTCTTTTCCCTTCTAGTAATGATGTCGAGGACGACATCATTTTTAAGTGGGGGAGTCTGTAACAACCCAAAGTTGTTACCCAGCTTAATTTAGCTTAATTGTATCTTAATTATCATTCTGTTAAGTTTATCTAGTCATTATAACCAACCCATGATGTTTTGGTACGATTCGAAGCTAAATCAAATATTTTGGATTATTTTAATATTTAACTAATTAGAAAATTAAAGTATTTAATTTAATATCAAAATCAAAATCTGACTTTGCCGTTACGATCCTCACCCCCAAATTAGCTAGGGGAGATATTTCGGACACGTTTAGAAGTCATCGGATTTTCGCGAATATTTTAATATAATTAAATGCCCAAATATTAGCATAATTAAATAATCACCGGAATTGAAATTCGACTTCATCGTTGAATTCCTCACCCCCAAATTAGGTAGAGGTGAATTTTTGAGATTTTTTGGAACGCATTTCAAAAATCTGAATTCTCAAATAATTAAAGGAATAAATATTTATTTATTCTAATTTTTTTCCTATTTTCTAAATTCTTTTTCCTACCTGGCTTCCCCATCCCCTAAACCGGTGCCCCCATGACCCCTTAGGTGCAAGCATGATGGCCTCCTCCTCCCATGCCTTCTCTCTCCCTAGCTCATGATGGCTTATCCCCCTCACATCTCCTTCTCCTCCTTCTTCTTTAAAGGGAAGCCTCAGCCCCTTTTTTTTCCCTTGTTGCAAAACTGAGAGCTCCCTCCTTCTCCCATCGCTGCCCTATTGTACTGAAGAAGAAGCTCCTCTCCAAGGTTCTTGAAGAAAACAGAGGTTTCTTCTTCCTCTCTTAAAGGCTAAGGTACCCATTATTTTCTCTTCCTTGCCTACTTCATGTTGCTATTATGTTTGATTGTAGCTTTAGAAATCCATGATCATGTATGGGAGCTATTAAGTTTTCTTAAAGCATCACATTTCCTTGAAAGAAAACTACTCTATTTTTCATCCATTCTGCACACCCTGCCTTTATTACCATTGTTCATAAAGTTAGGATGATTCGTTTATACCGATTTTGGTGTCAATGGAAAGGTATCAAAAAGACATTTTCATTGATATATGACACCACTCATTGAATGCTCTGGATTGAGAGTATTTGAGCTCGAAATAAGACCCTTTACAGGTTTCGCACAGGCAAAATTACCATCGGGCGCTGCAGATGCAGAAACTGATTCGCCATAGTGCGCTATAGCACGCCGTAGCGCGCTGCAGTGTCTTAATAACTTGCGATGTGTAAAAATATATTTTTGCTGAAAATAATGGAAATCCGTTGTAGCGCGCCACAGCACCGAAACCCGTCGTAGCACACCATAATGCCTGAAAGCGCGCAGTGCTCCATGGCGCTGAGACCCGCCGTAGCGCCCAGAAATTTTCAAAACTGTCCAAAAATGGCTGAAATAGCCAAAACTTCGCTATTTTTGTATTTTAAGGTCCCTAGGACTATAGTGGGACCGAATTATATCAAATTTGAACCTAGTTTAGTTAAAATTGAGCATTGCATAAAATTCTATATAAAAATTAAATTTGAAAATTTGCCCTTTTTAATATACGCTTAAACCCTATTATGTGTCATAAAAATCCTGTGCCAAATGTTATAGAATAGGATCATTAATTGCTTATATTAACCAAGTATACATCAACAACTAAATGGCATGAAACTTAAGTTTTTTAGATTTGTAATAAAGTGATAATTCATTTGGTTTGATTTAGAATTTGGTTAGTCTTGATTACATTTTATTTTATGTCATCTTATATTCCTATGCTTTCATGATTTTATGATGTATGTTAGAGAACTTTAATATTTAATTGGACACCTAAATATGCTTAAATTGACATTAAACTATAATTGAACATAAGAATCTTGATAACTTGATTAAGTAGATGATACTTAATCTAAACTTTAAATTTACCATTAATAATATATTAATAATACATTGATTTGTTATTGACCTTTAAATTAACATTTGGTCTTAATGGTAGAAAGGTTAGGGGTTAAACCCTAACTTGTCTTGATTAAGATCTAAACCTTAATCACCTAAATCAAGTAACTTTAATTGAAAGATAATTTAATCATCATGATTCCAATAATGCATACAATTTGACATTGATCTTAAATCATTGAATTAGAAGCGCTAAGGTTAATATTAAATATGTGTGATTGAACCATCTAAATCCAAACTTTAGATCTTTGATTCTCTATTATATAAGACTATTAGCATAAGATGGATAATAAAATTGTAATAATTTATGAAATAATCTAACTCTAATAAGATCTTTGATTTTATCCCATGATTGTAGAATAGAAAAGGATTAGATGAATTTTAATCATCTGATTCAATCACTTTAATCCAAGTCTAATAAGTAAACTTTGAATGTTAACTTAAGAAATAAAAAAGTGAGATCTCAATGGTCTTGCTATAGGATAGCTCTTGAAATACTTAAAGACCTTAAATATGGATACATTGAGGTACGAAGAACTTTATAACTTATTGAGGTAGAAACTTAGACGATCATTGATAACCTTAGAGGTTGATCTTAACACATCATGATAGGAATCACCTAAAGCACTTATAATGGGACTTTCCCCTTGTGATAAAAACCATTATTGATTGATCCTTTTGATCACACCCTTGGAGCCTTGTGTAGGACTCACCTATTTAAAGTAAGGATTAATACCTTTAATAAATCCTTGTTGATTGCACGCAAGTGTACCTGGTCTGAAGTAATAAGTGGAAAGTGTTAGTTTTTGGGATTTATCGAACCACAGAGAATTGGTTGTTTTGTTACTAAGGTTTATCTATTCTCACTAATATTTAAGTTATGAGTAATTATTTTGAGTTGGTTATAAACTAAGCACAATAATCACTAAGTAGAAATTAAGTCAGATAAAAGGAAGATGAGAGTTGAATTTATCCCACATGTCATGATAAGTTACTTATGCATGATGATTCCTCAAGCATTTATCTTTCATTTACTCAAATTTAAATCAAGTGCACATTGTTCTTCCTTGAGTTTTATCTCAAGGATTCACAAGTTCAAATCTCGTGCACGAAATGAAAACACAGTCGGTTCTATTTTGGAACAAATATTCTTATAAGATTTTAGGTTTGTAATTTTCAACTTGTCTCTTGATCAAGGAGACGAGGATTACTAAGTTTTTAAGATCTTATAAGCATTGATTCCACTAAGAGCATCACTCACATCGTACATATTTGAAATAAGGGATTAATATGTTGGGCTCAATGACTATGTCACCTCGTTCATGAGCACACAACTATTTCTTTCCCTCCCTCAATTGGGTTAAGCTAAGGAGCTCACTTAGTGGGTCTTAGCATCACACGCATCAACACTTTAGTTGAGCTTAGATTAAGATGCACTAAGTTCAAGAACTTTCCTCACATAGTTCTAAGCTCTCATACACTCATAGATCTAGCATCTAACCAAATGTGAGCTATGGAGCACAAGACACTTTAGTTCTTGAGTTCATAAGTTCATTTTCCTTTAATTCATAATCAAGACTATAGTAATAATAAGCATTTCTTGAGCAAGGTATTGATTTTATACATTTTATTAATACTTGAGGAAAACTTCATACAATTAAAATGTAACTATCAAATATATGGGATTACCCCAATCCTCCCCAAGAGAGATTTAGCTATCTATTACAAAAGATATGAAAAAGAATACATATATGGATAAAGACCCTTTCATGATCAACTAAGAAAAGAAATTACAAAAGAAGAGTTTAGAAGATACTAGGAACTTCCTTAGAAGTTCTCTGGATCCTTCTTCTCCTTCTTGAAGTTCTTCTTTTAGATCGCTAGTGCTGCCTTCCTTCTTCTTCTCCTTAGTAAATTGGCTCATTCACCCTTGGGGAGTTCCTCTCTTCCACTATGCAACCCTCCTCCTTACATAAGTGATTTGAGCAAAAATTGGAACCCTCCTCTAGTCAGGAGGAGTGATATTTATAGGAGAGGGGCTGCATTCATCACACTTAAGATCCAAACCAGCAATTCCTATTGAAAATTCTGAGCAATGATGGCAAAAATCCCAATTGATGGTGAGGTGACCAATATCTTCATTTGTTTAGCCAATACATCACCTCATAAGCCTCCCTTTCATTTAAAAACATAGTAGATGTAGAGAGAATGATGGCTGGGCACAAGATGCAGGTTGGAGGTCTTGTCCCAGCCGCATTAAATGCTCATGCAAGAGGAAATTATGGCGGGTCGCGGCAGCGCGCGGTTGCGCGCTGCGGCGTGCAATGGCGCAAGCAAATTTC
This sequence comes from Gastrodia elata, assembly GCA_016760335.1. Lineage (NCBI taxonomy): Eukaryota > Viridiplantae > Streptophyta > Magnoliopsida > Asparagales > Orchidaceae > Gastrodia > Gastrodia elata. The sequence goes on along the minus strand of CM028678.1, from coordinate 30,634,314 downwards.
ACTAAGTGTCTCATTGCCGCACGCTACCACATCCAGTTTTCGCAAAGTGACCCACTGCAGGGAGCTGTAGTGCTAGCGTTTTGCAAATCGCACCGCTGCAGCGCACTGGAGCGGCAGCATTTTGCAAATCGCACCGCTGCAGCACGCTGGAGCGGCAGCATTTAGCAAAATGCTCTGCTGCAGCGGGCGATCGTGCTCGCGATTTTGCAAACTGAACCACTGCAGCGCACCATCGTGCCCGCGGTTTGCAAATTGAACCGCTGCAGCACGCGGCAGCAGTTTTTTTTGGAAAATTTTAGAATATTCACAAATGACTCAGAATTCCCTAGATATGCTTTTTTCCTAAAAAGATAAACACAATTTGATTAAAGGAGCAATTTTAAGATCAGAAATGAATGAATTTTTCCTTTATTTTAGATATAATTTATGAATTCATCATGATGCCTCCTAGCGGAGATCGCTTCAATAGGTATGGCTTAAACAAACTAAGTAATTTGAGTCACCCTTCTTAAGACATTAAGTGTGATTATGAGTTGGGCATCTTAATGACTTAGCTTGAGATACAAATCACCATCGAGTGATGCCTCCTATCTAAGATCGCTTTGTTAGGGTAGCTTAATCAAACTAAGTGTTAGGAACCACCTTTCTTGCAAACATGCTAAATATGTGTATACAATCTACCCATATAATGATTTTTAAGTAAATTCTCAACTTTAACTAATTATCAAAATTAAAATCTAGGAGTCATAATTCTTCTTTTTGGTAGGATTTTGTACAATGGAGACCTTGAATTCATTATCGGATTTCAAAGCATTTTTTGGATTTATGGATTTATCTCACGTAGCTTAGAAACATGAGCATGAGCATAAGCATGATATTGAGTATCAGTGATAATTTATGGGTTATGGAATATTGCAAACATTGATTGGAGAATTTCAGGATGCATCGACATCGCAGTTACCAACTGGATAAATATATACATTGGACCGTACGACTCATAGCAGTTCAATGACATTTTGGTTGCATATCAGTACCATACAGTATTGTGACATTTATATATGCACAATTTCAGTGGTATACAGCATAGTTTTACATGTTATTACTCAGTTTCAGATCCATTATTATTTATATTTACTTTTAGTATTCAGTTTTCAGTACATCTTTACTTTACTTTACTTTAGTTTTGTACAATTTTATACTTTCAATTACTTTACAATTTTTTTATAGATTTATTTACATTATGTAAATGTTAAATAAATAATTAGAACTGTTTAGATTAGTTTTGATGTGTTAGACTTATTACCTAACACGTGGTACTTTTGGGATCCAGCAATTTGCTAGATCTTAAACAGTATATTGAGCTAGGTCAGGAGGACACTCAGGAGATTTAGGAAGAGCCCATGGAGCACTAGTGGACTCTTCTTCAGCCTTACTTTTCTGCTTAGTTTATTTCAATTCAGTACTTAACTTTTATTCTATATTTCAGTAAACTATTTATAATAATTTTGGATGTATTTTTTTTTCTTATCTGAGACGAATGTTTCATATAGTTTCTGTGATAAATATTTCTAGATGTTTGCTTTAGCTTCCGCACTCTGTCTATATAATACGTATACTTAGTATTGTGATGTGATTAATTTACTGGAAATGCTGATATCTTACATATATTGGATTTTTTATATATGTTTTGAATCCATGTATGTATTAGTCTAATACTTATGATAAGAATACTACTCTTATCATAAGTATTAGCTTTCAACCCTCCTTGAGATCGAGTTAGCATCCCTTTAAATGGGTTTTGTTCTAACTATTTGGGGAGATGGGATATTCCTCCCAGAGCGGCGCGTCGCTCCGCCACCAAATCGATTATGATTCCCCTTCTTGAGCGTGGTGACGGGGCAGAGCGCTACACTGCGTGACCACAAACTGTATGCCAAGTACTCATAGTGTGAGTTTTGGCTTGATTCAATTGCTTTCCTTGGCCATGCGGTGGATGCGTAAGGAATTAGAGTGGATCAAAATAAAGTCAGTACTATTCAAGATTTAGTCCAGCCAAAGATAGTCACTAACATCAGAAGCTTCTTGGGTCGAGCTAGGTACTACAGAAGATTTGTGAATGGCTTTTCCCAAATACTTGCCCCATTAACCAAGTTAACCCAAAAAGCAGTGCCATTTGAATGGTCTCCAGCCTGTGAAGAAGCATTTCAAGAACTAGAGGATACGCTCACTCTACCCCAGTCCTAGTTCTTTCTAAGAAAGGGTTGAACTACCAAGTATATACTGACACCTTTGGTTCAAGCTTGGGAGTAATATTAATGCAAGAAGGGAAAGTCATTTCTTATGCTTCCCATCAACTGAAGACCCACAAAAAGAACTACGATGTCCATGACCTTAAATTAACTGTTATAGTGTTCACTCTAAGGCTTTGGCATCACTACTTATATGGGATTAAGTGCTCGATATTCACGGACCATCAGAGCCTCAAATATATATTCACTCAGAGGGAGTTGAACTGTAGACAGAGAAGATGGTTAGAGTTGATCAGCGACTATGATTTGGATATCCAGTATCATCCTGGTAAGGCAAACGTGATAGCAGATGCCCTTAGCCGCCGTGCTACACTCACAACTATGATTGCCTCGAGCTCATTAGAAGATGAGTTTCGTAAGCTCAAAATTTCTCTTGTAGATGGAGAAGCACTAAGTTATCGACTAGCTAACATGAATGTAGAACCCACTTTTCACTGAGATGTATCCATTTCGCAGACTTAGGATGATGACTACCTAAAGTTTAAAATCGATATTAAAAGTTGCCGCCGTTCTGATCTTCGCTTTTATAAAGGTGCTATCTATCAAGAGTATCATCTTTGATTCCTAAATTCATGCATCAGGAAGTACTAATTGAAGGCCATAATTCAGAATATCAAGTGCACTCAGGAAGTTCTAAAATGTATCAGGATCTGAAGCTATCATTTTGGTGGCTAGGACTGAAGAAGATTGTAGCAAAATTTGTTGCCAAGTGCCACGTGTGCTGTTCAGTCAAGGCAAGGCATTAAAAGCTAGGTGGTTTGCTGCATCCTTAGAAATTCCAGAATGAAAATGGTCAGATATATCTATGAACTTTGTCATGGGTTTGCCCCATGCAAGATCAGGAGCAGATGCAATATGGGTGATAGTAGATCGATTGACCAAGTCTGCCCATTTCATTCCAATTTGTCAAACTGACTCTATTGAGAAGCTAGCAAAGCAGTATATCAAAGAGATAGTCAGGTTGTATGGAATTCCCAAAACCATTGTATCTGATATAGACAGTCATTTCACATCCTAATTCTAGCAAGTTATATATCAAGGTTTAGGCACTAATTTAGCAATGAGCACAGCCTTTCATCCACAGACAGATGACCAAACAAAAAAGGTCGATCAAGTTCTAGAAGATCTTCTCCATCTCTGCATGTTAGATTTCTCAGGATCTTGGGAAGATCATATCCCTTTGGTTGAATTTGTCTATAACAATAGCTTCCAAGCAAGCATTAAGATGGCCCCATATGAAGCTCTAAATGGTAGAAAGTGTTCTACTCCAATAGCATGGTAAAAAACAAGCGATGTTCAACTATATGGCTCCGAGTTAGTGGAAGAGACAAATAAGAAAGTAACGCTCATCCAGTAAAAGATTAAGACAGCTTAAGATAGGCAGAGCAAATACCACGACACCCGTTGTTGTCCGCTCAAGTTCCAAGAAGGAGACCCAATATACCTAAAAGTTAGTCCTATGAAGGGTATCTATCATTTTGGAGTTACTAGAAAACTCAGCCTGAGGTATGTTGGACCGTTTAAGGTCTTAAAGCGAATGGGGTCAGCAGCTTACAAGCTAGAGCTGCCTGAGGATTTTGCTGCAGTGCACAATATATTCCACGTATCATCTCTCAGAAAATGCCTAAGAGAGCCTCACCACCCAATCTATATTCCTCTAATAGAGGTCCAGTCAAATTTATCATTCATAGAATAACCTATCAGAATTCTGTGGAGAGACCAAAAGAAATTAAGGAGCCATTCCATCCCAATAGTCAAAGTGCAGTGGAAGAATCACCTATCTCTAAAGCTACTTGGTAGAAAGAATCAAATATGAGAGCCAAGTATTCTCGTCTATTTGAAAATTTGAGTATCTTTCATAGTTCCTTAATCTTTCAATTCAATTCATTTTTATTTTATCCTGCTTTATTCTTTCCACTCGAGTGATGTCGAGGACGGTATCATTCTTAAGTTAGGGAGCTTGTAATAACTCAAGTTGTTACCCAAGCTATTTATGACTAATTTAGATCCTAAACTCAATCTTTATGCCCTAATTAGGTTATTAAGAGTTCACCACCAAGATCTATTCTAAATCAAAAGTCAAATGGATCAAATTCTAATTTTGGAAAAATCTAGAAACCTTAAAAATTGACCTATCTAAATTGACCTTAGATTGAAAATCGAAATTCATCATAGCGCTCATTGCCCCCAAATTAGCTATGGGTGATATTTTGGTATAAATCAGAAGTCGTCAAAATTTCGTCAAAATATTTTAATAATATTTAAATACCCAAAAATTTGGAAATTTAAATACTCGTCGGATCAAAAATTCGATCTCGCCATTGCGCTTCTCACCCCTCAATTAGTTAGGGATAAAAATTTGAGAATTTTTTGAAGTCAATTAAATATTTTATAATTAATTATTAATATTAGAATTTAATAAATTAATTAAATTAATTAAATTAATATTTAATTTTTGCGGCCATTAAATAGTTAACACAATCGGCATATTAAGCCGCGCGCCATTCAGTTTGCCGTCAGGATCAGACGGCTGATCCCAGCCGTCTGATTCTTGATCAGACAGCTCCCGCGTCTCCTTCCTTCTCTGGAACCCTATGATTCCACGCGTCACATGCCGCTTGTCCGGGCTGCTGATCACGCCAATCGGGCACCTCCGTGACTTCAAGGGCTCCGTCCTATCTCCCATAAATCCTCCCTGACACTAATCGCAGCATTTTTGTGCGTTCTAGAGTTCATCTGCATCCCAATCGAGCCCCGGATCTGCAAACCGTTCGTTATCAGGTACTTGATCCTCCCCTTCATTTTTTGATCATAATATTCCTAATGCTATTCCGCATACTATAATGCATTGTGATTGATCCTAATTGGAGTATCGTCGGTTCGATTGAGCCAATTCGATCTCACGCATACAGTCGAAACCGTTAGCGTGCGATCGATTGAGCAACTGAACCTAGGGTTAGTCCTAGGTTAGCCAAGAGTCCTTCCCTGCGTCTTATTCGGCCATAGTTTGGATGGTCTGGTCGAGACCTACTCAACATCGTGCACCGCCGAGAAGCCGTCAGTTTCTCAAACCCTAGCTTTGACCGCTCGGGAAGGAAAGGGCTAGTGTGGGACGGGCCGGGTCAACCCGAGCCCGACCTAGGTCCGTGCGGGTCTGCATCCGGGGTCGCATAGTCCGAGTCGTGGGGACCTACTCAATGTCTAGTGCTGCCACGTGGCTCATGGGGCCCGCACCTGATTAACCGCGTTAGCGTGGTCTCATCCTGGCCAGTCGTGGGGCCTGCATATTTTTTCCGCGGCCCATCTCCTTCTGCCGTGCGTCCTTGTCTTATGCCGCTGTCGGATGGTGGGGCCCGCCCGCAGCCGCTCGTCTAACTAGAGGATGCCGCGTGTACTGATGGACCCCGCGGCTCTACACCCAGCCAATCTGTGTTTGCCGCGTATGCATATGCGGGTCCCGCCGCCATTTTAAATTTATTTAATAAATCAATTATATATTTAATTACTCAGCTTAATTTATGTTAATACAGAAAGCATTTAATTTACTTTGTGTCAATTATTTAATTATAAAAACTTTAAACCCTCATATCTATTAAACTAATAATCTAAACATATTAAAGTTATATCTCATTTTAATCACAAAAATAAGAGGAATATTTTGGTTGTATCAGATTTCCCATAGGATGCCTAGATAACATAGTAATATTTTAAGATATCCACTCACTTGTACCAAAACTTTGAACCCTCATAATTTTGTACCTAATGACCCAAATCTAGCCAATATGGATCTTAAAGTGATCAGAAAAATGCTAGGAATACTTTGATAATATTAGTTTTGTCATTGGGTATATAATTTGCTTAATAACTTTTAGGATCTATCATAATTACCCCTAAAACCTTAGATTTTATTTTGATCATATCATAGTCAAATATACTCTAAATCAAAAAATTTAAAGTGCCAGATATCTTAAAATTTCAATGCCAACAGTAATCTATAATAAATTTCAATTATGAATCCTAGAAACTCTAAGTTCACCTAAATACTCCTAATTCTAGTTAGCTCTTAACTTGACCAATTGAGGTTCAATTTGGTTCTACTCCTAATTAAAGTATTCAATATGATATATGGAAGTTATAGCCACTGAATTTGCTAAATTTGGACACAAAATGAAAAAGTTAAGTTTTGACCCCTCTTAACTTAGAAAATTCTATTATTGCCCTTAGAATTAGATTATCCATAACTAGTCCAATAGACCTCAGAATTTAATATTCTTAAACTCTCTAGAATCTTTGAACAACAACCAACTATAAACTGCACAAAAAGTTAGATTTTATTAGGTGCAATTTACTAAAATGCCCCTTAGGTCAAAAATTCTAGTTTGGACCTATATGCCCCATTTTTTATCCAAATTTGGTGTACTTATTATCTATCTTTATGTTGGACAGTAAGGAATAATTTGGTAATAAGAAATTCTAATTTGGAGCCATAATTCAAAAAGTAGTTTTTTGAACCTTTAAGTAGAGGCAAAATAGTTATTTTGCTCAAAATTTATGTTATGTGTCCTAGAACCTTAAAATACCTTTTAAATCATTAAAATAAAAAATAAAACTAATTTAGGATTAATTTAAGTCACAAATCTCTCAATTAGAATAATTTGTAAAATATCTCAATTTTAGGCTTGAAAATCTCTAAGGAAAATGATCCATACTTAGCTAAATTCCATCATTAACTTCCCTAATTAAATAGAATCAGAAAGTGTAAATAATTCAATCAATTCTTAGAACATTCCTAGGTTTCTTCATTAAGAGCTCATTAGGAATCCTCACTTCACTTTAGGACCTATTTCTTAGGATTAAGGATATATATTATATTAGATTTCATTCATTTAATAACAGGGTTATTCAATGAATAAATCATTAATTTTATTAGTTTATAGATTTTCCTAATTTCATTTTGCTTATTTTATCTTTCGACCCTAGATTAAGAATAAGAGAATCATCCTATTAAGCTTGACTTTGCTTAATAGGATCTGCCTCAATTATTAGTTCACTTTAGAATTTGAAAACTTTATATACTTAGACTTTACCTTTGGATTATATGTTTAACTCTAATTTATAGTGTTAAATCAGAATCCCTAGTTTAATAGATTTTGATTAGATCCTAGTATAGAATGTCTAAATTCATTAATTAGATCATGATGATTTATTATTTAACTTATAGTCAATTTTGATTGAACTAAATTAGAGCCTGATTAGTTCTAATTGCTTTTAACTTATAAGGTCATATTTCTAAGTAACACTCGATAATAAGAATTAGAGATCCTGAACTTGTATAACTTAGGATAGTTAAAATAGTTTAATTAGATAACAACAATATCACCATGTATAGAAGAGTCCCTTACATACTATTTGATTTCTCGTGCTACACATTTTCTTGTATTTTGAGCTTATTTCCTTGAACATATCATATAAGAAAATTTTGTGCATAAAATAAAAATATAAAATAATTAGGATAACAGTTGCCTTGGGTTCAGTATATTCTGGTAGGTTCTAGTGCACATTTATTCTAATGGCAGGGGTAAGGAGTAATAATGATGCTTAATATTACTCATTGAGGAGTGTGTGTTAAGCTTGAAACCTGTATAGTCTTGCAAATATGGTTGACTTCTCAGTTGTTTTTGGACGTGTCCACAGAAACAAATGTAAGATAACTAAATAATAATGCATTTGTATTTTCTGCATCTTCAGTCTAACTATTCTATTCTGTCTGCCCAAGCCCAAAAAGGCTTTGTAAATTTCTGTCTGAGCCCGTTGGCCAATTTTTTGATATGGCAATTATGCATACTGTAACAACCCTAGATTGTTACCATGCTAATTGCAGGTTGTTTAATTCAACTTTTAGTGCCATTGCCTTTAGAACATCAATTTAAGCCTATCTGGAAAATTTGAAGTCCATTGGACTTCTCTAAGTAAAAAATTGCAATTTGATCGGTCTAGATGCCCTAGCCTAGACCCAAAATATTTGATCTCAGAATTAAAATCTGATTATATTTTTGAATTCATTTGGACCATAATTCAATTTAAATTAAAATGGTTCAATTGCATAAAAGGGTTCCAAACAATTTAATTTTGCAAAAATACCCATTTAACTAAATTAACAGTCAGCTTCCGCTGTGCGGACCGTGGGCGATCCGCTGCGGAGCCCGGGGCACGCGATAGTGGGATCCTGCACATCTAACTGTTCCGCCTTTTATCTAACGATCGGGATTTAAACCCGCAGAAGCGCTGATCCACCGTTAGATCCACCCGAGCGATCCTACGGCGTGGATTTAATCAGAATTGGCCGTTAGGATCTAGCTGATCAGGGCTGTTGTGTCTTTCCGATCAATACATCAGACGGTCCACAGCGCACCCGCACTGTGGTTCTTCATCTTCGCCACACCCGCAGCCGACCGAAGGAATCCCGCAGATCCTCGCTAGCCTGGCCTATCCCCCACTACCCAATCCACCTCAACAAGCTGTTGGGAGCCTTTCCCCAATGGCATATCAGCCCCGGTCGGGCCTCGTGACCCAGCTGAGCCAAATGAAGAAATGGAGAAGCCCGACCATGGCCCGACCACTCCGGCCCTCCTTAGCCCAATTAAAGCCTCTGGAAGCTTCATGGCACTTCCCAAAATAGCCTCAGCTCTCCTCCAATTGATCCTTGCTGATCAATTGGAGTCGAGCTTGCTTCCGCCATTCCCGAGCTCCATTGCTGTCTATCCGAGCTCCCCAGGCGTCCAGGCGTGCGTACCGCTGATAGGAGAGTCTCCTGGAGTTCAGGAACTCTCGGAGGAAGCTCATGGAAGCTCATCCAGCCCAGCATTTGCTCCCGCGATGTCTGCTCACCCTTCGGCCAATTCAGGTATCCCAGTTGCAAGAATCGAGTCAATAAGGCTCGAATCCTATTCCATTTGATGTGTTTTCATGCTTACTGTCAATACGAACTCAGCCGTATCGTATTTAGGGCCTAAGTTAGCTCTGATCGATCGAATCAATCGATCGGGTTAGTTTCCTTCTGGATCGCCTCGGTCGAGTAAGGACACAGCAATCCAGACCACCCCAAACCAGAGGGCTTCGATCCGCCTCACCTCCCTGATGGTGTAGGGATCAAGCCCGGGGTCTGGCATAGCCTCTGTGGGGAGAATTATCTCCCCACAGTAACTTAAATGGCGAAATCATCGGGTGAGTAAGGTCTGGCTGATCCAGACCATCTCACAAGGGGCTTCGAGTCCCAATCGACGCGTCAGACCACGATGATGGAGTAGTAATTGAGTGCTGGCCGAGCCGTGGCCTGGACGCACCAAAATTTTGGGAAATAGGGTTCCCTAATTCGGTCTACCCATCGGGACGAAGGGATGTGGACGACGACACTGTGCGGGCCGGGTCAACCCATGACCCACACGATGAGACAGTGCCGGGTCTCCCGGGCCCCGGTCGACCCGCGCATTTTTGATTTCGGGCCGAGCCGTTTTATTTAAATCGAATTAATGGAATTATTTTCCTTAAGGAAAATAATTTGATTAATCAAATCATAGGATTTTGATTAAATAAAAATACAGAATGTATTATTCAAATAACTTTTAATCCACTGATTCAAATCATATAATATCATAAATGAAAATGATCAGAAAAATCTCAAGAACTTAAATTTAAAATAAAATCATACATCTGATGGTTAGATCTTTAATTATTGCCTAATTACAGTGAATATTAATTAGGGTAGATTAGTAAATTTACTTATCCAAATTGCATGTTTAGGGTCCCATTAGTTCACTACTATTAATTAGATTGTATGTGCCAAGTATAACATTTTTTCTGAGTTCTGTAAATTTAGTTATGCCCTAATCTTGTTAAATCATAATTAATGAATTTTAGGGTTTATACACATTGGATCTTAGCAAACTCGGTCTCTGATTACTTGCATGATTTATTAGGACTTGCATGCCAAATTTCATATAATTTGAATGGTTGGATTTTTACTTATGTGCTAATCCTTTTTGCTTGAAATTAGGGTTTGATTAGCATTAAGTAACCACTGTTTATTAAACTTTAATTATTATTTTGACTTATAACAGTAAGCTAAATGAAATGAAATCATCTTTTATAAACTTATTAAGTATACTTGAATAAATCCAAAACTATAGAATCTTAAATGTCTTAATTAACTAAGAAATCTTTAGATTTGGATCAAGCTTTTAAGATTTGATCTAGGTCTAGGATTGCCACCAATAATGCATAATTAATCCATTGATTTGACATTGATCTTTAAATACACACTTGATTTAACTTAAGGATCGAGAAGGAGTCAAACCCTAATCTACTTAAGGAAAATCTAAAACCATAAAAACCCTAATTTAATTATATTGATTATAAGATTTTGAATTGGACATTTTCCAATAATGCATTTGATTTACTATTTATTCTAAACATTTGAACTAGACAAAGTAAGGTTAATAATAACCCTTTGTGATTTCACAATCTGAATCAAACCTTAAGATCCCTGATTTTCTCTTAAGTAATAAACTTGCATAACAAGATCATTAATACTATGTTGATTTAACAAGTGATCAAATCCTTAATAATATGTTCGAGTTTCAACCCATAATCTTAGTCTAAGGATGATTAGATGATTCCATCATCTGATCTAATCATTCTAAATCTAATTATGAACCAGAACCTAATAGTCTAATATCAACATTTAGAGGAGAGATTCTTGATGTTCTCTTCTTAAGATCATCGTGAATTATTTAAAAAGACCTAAATTCATATATCATGAGGTAGGAGACCTTGTATGAATCCTTGAAGTAGGAGTATAGAAGATCCCATCACTTTAGAGATTGATCTATTCTCCTTGTGGTAGTAATCACTTAATACATTAGAAGAGATACATCTCCTTGTGGTAGAATCCATAGTAAGTGATCCTTGATCATATTTGATTGGTGAAATCTTGTAAAGGACTTACCTATTAATTTAAGACTAGTAGTCTTGATAAATTCTTATTCTACTAAATAGACTTGATTGAACCATGATTATTAGGTGGTGCAGTATAGTATTCTCATATTACTAGTCCCCAGTAATATTCTGGATTGGTTGAGTCACTCTAAGTAAGATTTATCTTTGTTACTATCTTGCGAGCTTAGGCGGATATATCCTCGCTTAGAGTAAATCAATCGATCATAAGAGTGTATTAAACAGGTGCCCATTCCTTAGTTTTATTGAAGGACAATTACCATCGGGCAATGCCTCCTAGCGAAGATTGCTTCAATATGTATGGCTTAAATAAAACTAAGTAAAGAGGAATCACCTTCCTTAAGACGCTAAGTATGATTGTGAGTTTAGTGACTAAATGCTTAATTTGAGATACAAATTCATCATCGGATGGTGCCTCCTAATGAAGATCATTTTATTAGGATGGCGTAATCAAACTAAATGTTGAGAGTCCTATCTTTGCAGCATATTTAATATGTGTATACAGTCACACTGCCCAGTGATCTTTAAGTAAATAAACAACTTTAACTAAATATAGATCTAGAGATTTGGAGTCAGAATCCTTTTAGCAGGATTCTGCATGGTGGAGACTTAGGATTCATTTTTGTTTCTTACTATGTTCTTCATGGATTTCAGGATTTTTTTTCATTCATACCATATAATGGCATAAGCATAAGCATAAACATGAGTTGACCTCATTCCTTCTATTGTGACACATGGCTACCAGTTATACAGTATGAGATACAGAATATTATATACACAGACTAGGGAATTTTAAGGTGCATTTGCATCACCATACTGACTTCATAACTATTATGTTTACATTGGACCGTACGACTCATAAACCTTCAGTGATAGTTTTGTGATATACCGTGGTATGGCATAATTGTAGGCATTGTTTTAATGGCATATAGTGCAGTTTATAACATCCTTCTCAGCATCTGACATCCCTTTCACATTGGTTTATAAGCATCTGTCATTTTCATTTACTTTTAGTATTTAGCTTTGATGCAGTTTTACTTTGTTTAGTTTCTTACAGCTCAGTTATTTGATGTCCTTACAGTTTTTCTTGCACTTTTACTTTACGTTCTTGCATATTCGTTATATTTAGTTTAGCTTGTATAGCTAGCTTCGATGTGTTAGACTTCTTGTCTAACACGGGGTACTTTTGGGATCCGGCAATTTGTTAGATCCCGAGCAGTTGTTGGAGGCAGGTCAGGAGAACGTCCCAGGGACTCAGGAGGAGCTATTGGAGCTTTAGGGGATTGAGCACCTACTTTTACTTTCTAGTTCTTTCCAGTATTCTAGCTTGACTCTTTATATTTCTGCATTTTTATGGTTTGTAATAAACTCTAAATGTATTTTTACTTTCTTTTCCAAGATGAATATTTACTACTGCTTGAGACGAATGTATTCTGGATGTTTGGCTTTTAGCTTCTGCACTCTGTTATTCTACTATACATAGTATTGTGATGTGATCGGCGTACTGGAAATGCTGATATAGTTTATAACGTACATGGGTTCTTCTCCACTCCCTTGCACCTTATGTACGTACTAAGTCTAATACCTAATATAAGTATTCCATTCTTATCTTAGATATTGGCTCTCGAGCCTACTCTTAGGGCTCGAGTCAGCGGCCTTCAGTATGGCTCTGTCTCCTTAGCCTATTCGGGATGATGGGTTTTACTTGTATGGCCCACCGCTCCCGAGTAGTGCATCGTTCCGCCGCCAAACTATGAATTATACTTGTATTTTGCACGCGGCGACGGGACGAGACGCTACACATACCTATTTCAGTTTTAATTTACTATTTACTGTGTTATTGATGCATGTTATTTCAGTCAGTTGTATTTTTGTTTACTCGCTCATTTGTACATATTTATATGATGCTAGATTTTGCTACTTACTATATGTACTACTTTCAGACTTATAATCTTTAATCAGCCTATGTCACGTGATTATCATCATGTTTAGGGTTAGACTTTTTTTAAGTACTTTTATTTACTGCATTATATATGTATGCCGCCTATTTCTTGCTTAGTTTGCTGAGACGTGCCTTTTTGCCTCAATTTCTACTTAGTTATAAATGTTGTATCTATAACTTATCTTGTTCCTTGTATGCTTACTGGTCATATGCTAAATAGTTATTTTGATGGTAACATTAATAATTTATATAAAATATTCAACCTAAAATGTACTTAGACAATTGTCTAATATGAATTTTCTTTTATTATCTGGGGCCCTGATATTGTGAAACTGACAATGTCAGATTCAGATAGGTTTGAGGAGCTGGGTGCTGAAAAGGTGGAGTCATATATTGAAGAGGAGCATCAGTCGGAAGAGCCAGACGTTGCTTAGTTTTCTTATAGCTTTTTGTGAGGATGAGAGATTTTATTTTAGTCTTTTAAACTATTTATTTAATGCTGTAATAATACAAGTACCTTTAACTATATTTTTCTTTACTGTACTTTATACTTTGAGCTGTATGTTACACTTTTCTTATTTATTATGATAAACTAGATGTATACATATTTTACTTTATGGCATTTATGCAGTGGTTTATGTCCCCCTTATTAGTGGATTATGGTCTATACCTAATCCAATCTTAAGTGGGGGATTTACCAAAGTGACATTCTGCTCCTTAATTTAATGATTGTAGATTAAGGGGCGGGGCGCCACACTGTACGAAGGGGATTTGGCTGTCGGGCGCGAGCAAAGGAGGAAGAAAATCCACAATCGCAGGTGGGAGCGCAGCCATCTGATAGATCATCCGTTGAAGCAGGACAGCTTTGATCATCATACAGGTAACTACCGATCATGGAAGGGGAGATCGTCCGTTGGATCAGATTCAAAGATCTAAAAGATGATCGAGGCTACTTAAGGCTGATGGATAGATGCCATCAGATCGTTTCTCAGAACCGTGGAACGGTTGAGATGAATCGGATTCGATCAATGGCGCAGGCGTTGGATAGGATCCACGGAATCAATGGCCCGGATGACGCCCACAGTTTGGAAGGCAGTCGACTGTTGGAATATGGTAGATTTGCAATTAAGGAATGTTAGAAACTTTAATATGCAATTGAACCAAATTAAATTAAATTCAAAATAAGCCTAAATAATCTCTAATAATTCTTAAAATTTTACTCTTAGCTAATTTGGGGTGCAAAATTTAAAAATGCAATCAATTTTATTTTGAAGATCAAAATATTTTAGTTAACATCGAGGATCATAAAATAGGAAAAATAGCTCAATTGTTCAATTGAGCTCCGTTGATCACAAACTTCTAGGATTAGATTTAAATAACTAATTGAATCTAATGGAATGAAAATCAAAGTTTTGTTTGACTTAGATTAACTTGGATTAACTAGAGTAACAATTATGATTGTTATAGAGGCAAACCCTAAAGAGCAAATCCTTGCCTCCCTTGTTCTTCCATGAGAGCTGCTTGCCGAGGTACGTCAAAGAATGTGAATGTGAATAGGTCTTGGGGGTGGGGAATGCGAATATGAGAATTTTTCTTGTTTCAGCCCAGGCGAACGAGCAGGGTGTTGGGAGGATCAGAGAACTCATAGATGATGGTGGAATGATCCTTATTGCAAAGATAGAAGATGCAAACTAACCCGTTTTGCAGAGACGGAAGCGAAAACCCCGACGCCGCCCCAGTTGATGTCGTAGACCTCCTTGTTGTGAGCGATGAGCTGCGTGGCTTGGAGTGCCACATCATCTAGAAATTAGGGGAGTAATATTAGGGGTATTGTAGCATTCTCCTGTATAATATTTTCTTTTTGTATTAGTTAATAAATATAATTTTCTACATTACACATATATTTTTGATTTTTACAAATCTATTATTTTTTGAATTAAAAAAATAAATTTTTTTAATAAAATGGGAGCTAAATAATTTTTTCTTATATAAATTATTTAGCTCCCATTTTACTTAAAAAAATAATAATAATTAAGATTTATATTTACTGTAAATAAATAAACTGAACTTATTTTCTTATGTGTAAAAAACTAATATTTTTGAGAGCTAATTGTGACTCGTTGGTGATGATTTTTTTTTTTAAGTGTTGTTATTGTTGTTGATGATTGGTCCCAACTTTTTTGTAAAGGTCATATGAATTTAAATGACGTCTAGTATGTGCCTCTCTCGATTGTACATCTTCAATCTTGACCTACCACTCCCCATATCGCTGCTCTCGCGAAAACGCTTCGAGTAGTTCGATTGAACTGAATGTCTATGTCGTCTAAGCAATTGGAACCATTAGATCAGAAACACCGACCACCCTTTCTCTTATCCTTTTTCAGAGGGCGTCTTCTCCGCTTTCTAGGCTTTAAAGCGGCTACGTTGCGGATTGGATCGCTCGTATTGATTTTAGGGTTTCTGGCGGTCGTTGCTGGTCTTTACTCCGCTTTGCAGAATGGTGGGGATGACGACGTTTTTCCCACCGTCACAATCTTCTCTGCGCCCCGCCCTTTCTCTTATTCGGGAGGTCGGCTCGATTTGGGAGGAGGAAGGCAGGAGCTGGCCGTGCGCTCGTGGCTGGCTCTTGCACACGAGGTCAATGTCGTCCTATTTGGCAAGGATTCTTCTATATTTGAGCTGGCAAGCAGTCTGGGACCTAGGGTTACGGTAGAGACGGCCATCGATTTCTCGTAGGTGCTCTCATTTAACCTTTTTTTTTTTTTTTTTTCCAGTTTTAAGCGCATAACACCAAATCTGTATGATTTGTAACTTTTAATGCTCAGTATTTAATATTTGTTAAACTGCCAACTACTCTTAGCATATACTTAATGATTGAAAAAGACCTTTGTATACCTTTGATGTGGATAGATTTGAATTTTAGATTAGTAAAGATAAGGAAGGGCATATGTAGGATATGAATGAGAAAAATCAGGCTTTATGCCATTGAAATGAAATTATTTATGTTTTTTTGTAATATGATTTCTTAGTTCCCTTTTTTTTACATATACGGAATCTGCCTTTTTTTTTTCTCATGATTTATTTTTATTTCAAACCGAAATTTTTTTTTTTGTAATATATCAAACTACTAGAAATCATGTTTTTTTAACATATTATCAAATTATTTCAAGGAACAATATGTCAACAGGTATTATTTAGTAAATATGTAACTTCAGATTTACCAAACCTTGGGCTATTAAATATTGAAAAACTATTTGATAATTTAACTGTTAAATTTTGTTTAATCTTCTTACAAATTGCTTGGGAGTTCAAGGATTAGATCCTTTTTCCTCTTTCACAAAATACCTTTTATCATGATTTAAGATTTAGGCTTCTAATTCCCTGCAAAATCATTGACCAAACAGCTTCTAAATCTATCAAGACTATCACATTACTTGATCTTTCTTAATCATTTAAAAATGGTGAGATTATATGTATGAGAATGATTTGCTGTTAATGACATAGTCATGTACTATAAGCTCAGAATGTTTGAGATGAGAACGAAAGTTGAATGAACAACATAAGATGCAAAACTCTATTATCATTTTTTCAATATTTTTTTCAGTCTGCGTAACTTCATAAAATAGATCTTTCATATCCAAAGAAGGATTGCTAAACCAAATGTTCATTATTTTTTTTTTATTTACATCATAAGATCAAAATTTCACAGATCATAATAAGTATAATTAATTCATTATACTCGATTTGATATCTCTATTTTATGGTAATTAGGGCTTTATCTTAATCAATCCTCTTGAACATTTTCTAGAATAAAAACAATTCTAGGGGTATGAGTTTTCTTATAGCCATGCAATATATCATTATTTTATAATACAATACTAAAATAATGTATTGTTTTACTTGATAATAAGCCAAGTCTGGCTCAGTTACTTTGAAATATATTTTAAGATTTATGATTTTATGATAGTAAGGAGAAGAGAACAAAATATTAAATATATACCTTAGTCTTTTAGAAGCATAACCTTTGTGATGGGAAAACACACAATGAACCTCCACATAGCTCTGAACTACTTATCTCATTGAGCCAGAATTTAATACTCGTTGTTTCAGCATTCGTCTATTATATGCTCACCAATTTATATTTGTTAATTTGAAACCCAAATTTTTGTACAATTCCTTTACATTCAATACACAATGATGCTAGCTTTGTCGATTAGTGATAAATTGAAGTAGGCAATGAGGGTTGCTGTAATGACCTTAGGTCATTTGTAAGGTAGACGTTCTTTTCCCGCAATGTTTGAATTCCATTACTTGCGAATTTCAGTTTTTCGTTTCACGCTAAAATTCGTTTTTCATCAACCACCGCTTGATTCTGTTATGACTAGAAACTGTAATTGTTCATTGATTCGTTTGGAATATAAATACAAATGTTACAAGCAACATTCAAACAAGAATTTATGTAGTCAAGCAGTTTCCAATTTCTTTTCTCTCCACTCCAGTAATCAACGCAAGTTACTGGAGGCATTTAAGTAGCTAATTCCAAACGTGTAGAGTACCTTCCGCTGAAATCATTGCGACAGTTTCATTATGGAAGAATCGACGGAGCATACAAACGCCTAAAATCGTGTTACTTCCAATTTTTTCCTAATTCTCGTAACTTATGCGCGTTTCAGCGCTATCTCTAGCTGACGAAGCGGTCGTGCGTTACGTGCGCGCCCTATTTAATCCCAAGGCTGCTATACTCTTCCCCATCCTCATCGAGATCGCTTATTTTCCTCCCGTTTGCCCAAGCCTGCTAGATATGGAGAAGCTTACCTAAGCCGATGACAGGGACATCAATCGACGGAAGCGATCCTTGCAGCCGATGACAGAGAGACGATCCTTGCAGCCAGTGATGAAAGCCGACGGAAGTAGATACGAACCTTGCAGTTGACGTCTCAGCACACTGCATCAGGGACACACGATTCTTCTCCGCTCGATCTTTTCTTCTCTGCGATCGATCGAGTTATAAGGTACGATGCACCTTTCCGTCTGTTAAGCACTAAGGATAAGTCTGTTTATAAACAAACTAATTATTTCAATACTTAAACCTGATTTTCTGTACTCAACCACAAACCTTGTGTTTAAAAAAAAGATGTAAAATCATAAGACGAGTTATATGAATGAGATTAAGGGTTACATTGACAATAAGGTGAAATTGGGATTCTGCACTAGTCATTTTCAACTCTTGATTAAAAATTTAGAATTTTATTTAATGATTAAAGTATTTTGAATCTAGTATTTGTCAATAATTTAGTCATAGCTAAACTTAAGACTAGGTTGTTTAATCATGCTTTAAGAGGTATTAAATTGACTAAAGTAATTTAATCTATTTACGTTGACCATAGACTTATGTAATTGCTTTATGGATAAGAATTTTGTGTGACCAATCCTGATTTAATCATAGTTGTTGTAGATTGATGTCTGAATTGCAGTTTAATGATTTAGCTAACACTGGGAAAAGATCTACTTGGTACAAATTAGTCGTTTGATAAATTCTTAATAAGAACAAGGAGTTACAAGATCTATATGTCGTATAATGAAGTCAGATATAACTACTTTTGAATGTTGTCAATATCAAATCAATAATTATTATGTCCTAACTTATGCTTTAATGAACACTAAGCTTTTGAGTTCATACTGACTTTTGATCATAAAATCTCAAGAAGTTTTCATATCTTTCTTTAATAAAGCATGTTGTGTTGCTCTAACATAATAGATGAGTTCTATGCTGATAAAGAGAGGTTTTATCGATTCAATTTGACTTCTTTTTCTTCAATATTGTAATATGATTCTTTCTGATAAAGTTGCCTAAATTCTTTGCCTAATCAAGTGTGATTTTAGTTTAATTATAATACTTTAAGAGTTAGGTAATGATCCTAAGTATGTTTATAACTTATAAATTAGATCTTCTAGCAGTATGGCATATTAGAAGGGGAATGGGTTACTCTATAAATTAGACCTTCTAGCTATATGGCATATTAGAAGGGGAATGGTGTACTCTATATCATTGCAAGGTGAGTTATAGATTTAAGTAACCGGCTAAAGCCAAAACTTGGGAATAAGAATACTGATTCTAATTTTATAAATAGGCAGTTTCAAAGCTTAATAAAATTTTAATTATAATTTTTGCAGACTCATCAAATTTGTGTGTGATTCATCTTGTTAAGTCAAACACAAATGTATACTGGATATTATTTTATATACTATAATTTTTTTTATTCCTGCTTAAACATCGCTTTGAGCCTATTTTATATTGTCACTTAATGCGTTATTCTTACTACTAATGATGTAAGAGAAATAAAATGATGTTTATATATCTTGTGAATGTTGTTAAGGGTTTCAAAACTGAGCATGAATAGGTTAGGGATAGGGCTAGTCCTCTGGAGACACAATGGTGCCATCTTGAGCCTTTGAGTGGGCCTAGATGAAGGTTATTCTTTTATGCATTTATTGAACCCAGCCTCAAGGTTCTGGCTTCGCCCATCAGAACTATTACCGTCGCTTCACAATATCAAGTCATAAACATAAACATGAATTTTTATACGATTACTATTTGAAAATTTGGCATATGATAAAGAAATGCTTATTTGCAGGAGTAATGATTATCTTTTATTTGCATTTTACCATATTTTTTGCAATGATTATTATTTCATTTTTGTCTTCCGCTTTTTGCTTAAAAGTATATTATTTAATATCCTTTGTATTTAGAATGTGCACTAAGACATTACTTTTATGATGCCAGACCATATCCTGCTGGAAGAGGCTGATGTTGTTTAAAGATGTAAAAGAGAATCACGCTGTGGGATGTATTTTTAGTTTTTATTTTCTTTACGAGAGGCAAACATTTATATTCTGTAGTTTGTCAATTTATGTAATGATTTGGATGATATTTATTTTAAATTAAATGAATAAAATTTCCTTATTCTTCTATGGCTCTGGATGTTGTTTAACTGCTATTTTACTTGACTGTCAATATGATCCTACGAAAAGATGCTCCCGATGTTAGATTGGTTGTTTGACTAACCTAACATGGGTCATCACAGTTGCTGACAAGTGTTATTGGTTACAGTCACTGACAAGGGTTGCCAAGGAGGGGTACACGGAGTTGCATTGAGGAGGGGTGATTGGGAGTGTTACTAGAGGGAACTTGGCGAGGGGCTATGAGGAGGCTGTTTGTGAGGGGAGCTGTGGAAGTGAGAATTGTTAGGAGGAGACTATGGAGAGGTTTTTGAAAGGGGTAATTGGGTGATAAAGGCCACGAAGGTAGGCTAGGTAGTTATGCCAGGAAGGGTTGTCAACAGGCGGGGGGGACTGGGTGTGGTAGTCAATTAGAGGCGTTGATGGCTGAGGATAATACTTTAAATTGTTATGATGGAAAGCAGCCTAAAAATAACATTTTAATTTTCTTATGAATATTTGTGAATATTTAATAGGTGAATATTAAAAATTTAGGTGTTATGCATGTAGAAATCCCTTATAATTATATTCCAGTATACATGTATAAATTTCCCAAACAATTCATATATGGTATCTCAAACAAGACCCAAAATTATTCCATAATGCATTATGATAAAAGCAAAGTTCATGACCTTTTTTTTGTTTTTCATTAATTTCACAAATACAAAACATTGTGGATTCCCAAAAATTTTAACTACTTTTTTAATATGCCATTTGTTATTTTTGATGAATAACAATTTATTTAAAGAGATCCCTTAAATTAACTCTTTTGGATCATGCTAAATATTTTATATAACCATTCAATTTTATTTTAGGGGTATAAACAAATATGAAATTACTAGTTAACTCATTGGTTGATAATCTGCAACACAATAATTATATTTCAATTCTCTTAACTTTAACTTCATTATTTGTCAAATTATTTTCCAAGATGGTCGCACCCTTTTTATTTTGTTAAAGCATGAGGCCTAAATTATGAATTTATTTCTCTCTCTCATTTATTCTCCTTGTTTTATAAAGGCATAAAATTCTTTTTAAATCTTAATATCTACTATATTCATAAGCTTTTTTCTTGGAATACCAAAATTTTAACTTTCTATTCTAAATGTAGTATCTTAGACTTGTCCTTTTGCTTGTATCAACTCAAACTGTGGGAAACTTTGCTTACTTGGTGCAGCACTTGAACCTCGGTGTAGCAGCTATTGCACAGTTTCAATTCCATCCGAGTGGTACAACACACCATTTCCATCGGTCAATCCAACTATAGCATAGTCTCAAAGCATTCATATCATTTTAATTTAACATAATTTATGATGTTCGTCGACCACCAAGCATAATTCTTCATGTTTCTCATTTTGAACTTGGGAAACAACACTAATGGTGTTAAAAGCCTGACTTTGAGTAATAGCAAAAGTTCAATGGAGATTTTGTTGTTCGTGCACGCAAGAATAGGCATCCAAAATAGCATAATTTGGAAAGAGAATTACCTTGCTCATTAAAAAATAATGCTGGATATAATGTTAATATCCCTCACTTATAGAACTCATGATTTAGAGATTGTCATAATGGGATTTCATGACACGTCATCTCCACCTCTAGCATACGACTTATCTGGATCATCAGATAACTTGATGCCCATGCCCCCATTTGCTCTAGTCGTCTCCACCCTCTGGGGAGGATTGATCCAACATACTTCGGTTTGCTCCATTCCTTATTTTGCCTAGTTTAGTGCTTTCAACTTGTCTTTTATAATGGTAGAGATCATTCAATTATACTACTGCTTTCATGGTGGACTTTTTGTTTTCTTGAAGGAGCATTGCTAACCTTGATGTGTTACCAGTTTCAATAATAATAATAACATATCAATTTCACTTAAGTTGTATCGATGCCTTATCTATGTATATGCTGGGAGCGTCCTTGTGCAGCTCATGTATTACCGGTGAAAGTTATTATTTTACCTAGTTAAAGCCCTATGTTTTTTTCTTTTTGAAGATGCCCCTTTTTGGTCATAATACGTTTATAATTTTATTTTGTCATCAATTTCAAGCTATACCATATTTATTTCTACAAGGAGTATTGACATGCCACAGTGTCACAATGTCACTAAATAAATCATGTGTAGGTTTTAAACATACAATGATACATATGTGTTGTATATATTTTTTATTTTAAACTTAATAGTGAAATGCAAAATAATTAAAATTAAATTAAATGTTATATTTATTAAGCTTAAATTTCACTATTATTATGCCTAAAAACAAAATATATATAGCTGTATAAGGACATTTTCCGATATTAAGGGAGTGATACAGAACCACGTATTACACTTTTTTATGATTAAAATTTATATATTATAATTATCACTATGAAATATATGAAAAATACAAATATTTTTGAATTGTGTGTGCGCACAAATATTATACTGACATTATACACAAATTTAATAAGTTCATCAATACAAAATTTACTAGCAAAATCTCAATTTAACCTGCATTTTATTGACACCTCTGCATTCGAAGATGAGGTATTCCTTGTGCTGTTAACTCATATCGACCATTAGCATCACTTTTTTAATGCCTATGATTTTATCTTTTCAAGTTTTCACTTAAATGATTTTTTTTATTCTATGATTATGCGTCTGTGGAAAACTATGTATTGCTATGGAAATTAAGTTCTATTTGTATCTTCTCAATTTTTTGCATGCAATAGAGCAATTTTTCATCTTCTTTTGACTCACCTTTTTCATCCTTATATTTTGAATGTGCGTGCGTGAAACATTTTACGGTGTCCGACAATGGCTTGTGAGATCTGACATCTTTGATTTTTGCATGCTATATGTGATCGATGCCTGGTGGCAATGTTTTAAGAGATGGTGACAGTGGTTGATGCTAGCTGATGAGAGTTGGCTCGGTGAGGCTTAATGTGTGACCAAAACGAATTGGTGCTTGGTTTATGATTTTTGTTGTTTTAATGAGTAATGCAAAACAAGACTGCTCGAATTGTGCTTAAAAGAATTTCATGAAAAAAGGGATATTGAAACAATCCTTTTACATGAATTTCTTACTTTACTCAAAAAGATTACTCTGAACTAAACACCTTGAATTTGCTTTACTTGTAATTGTCTTTCTTTTTACCAAATTATTGTAACCAAATAGCCCTAAACCTATTTAAATGCTGAAGTGGTGATCTCCACTCGTATTTTATTTCCTATTATCATTTATTAACAATCCTCAATATCAGATGCAAATAATAAATATGAGAAAGAGTAATATTTTAGAGATAGGAAGAATTATTTGTGGTTAATAGGTAATATGCAACGTATGAGGCAGAGGCATGCGTCGACGTAGGGTTGATGTGAGAGATACGAGCATCGATGTAGGCCGGGATGGTGTCGACAACTGACGTGCAATGCAGAGGCGCCGAAGAAAGGTGATCTTATCCATCTTCAGCTTCTCCTCTGATTCTTGTTTATTCCTTTCCCCCTCTTTTTTTTCGTTCTCTTTTTTTTTATATGCAAGCACTTGCAGAGCAGGCATTGTTTGGCAATACTATGTTACTTTATTGTTGATATCAATAATGTCATAAAAAAAGAGAACGAGGAGAGACTTGGTGAAAAAGGATGAGAATGCCCTCACTTGTATTGCCAAGGGTGTCAACTATTCAATAATTATCAATTAGCTGCTGGAAAGATCTCATCAGAGGTGGTTAACTAAACTTTACTGAACTTTTTAAATTTATTCATCAGCTAATGACTCAGCAATAATTTATTTGACTTGTGATCTCTGTTGTGCTGTTAGGAGTTTGCCACCTTGCAATACACACAGTCAATTGCGAGGCAACATTAGAGATTTATCCTCCATTATTTTATTGACTTCTTGGTTTGAAATTAGGATGCGAAAGGCTTTTGGAATCACATGAATTTAGGTCTATGATGTAGGCATTATAAAGGCATTAATAGCTATTGAATTGATTCATTAATCTTTGAGAGAGGGGGCTTTATTGGCTACCTTGAAATATGCGCTCTGGTTGCAGAAATATGTTGCCTAATGATCGAATGAACATATTTCTCTGAAATGAATTTAGAAGAATAGAGATTTGAATGTCTGTTAGTGGCTAGTCTAAGTTCTAAAATTATAGTTTCATTGATTCTCTTTTTGCACTAACTGCGTTTAAATAAAATAACAACATTGTATTTTGCTGGATACTTGAGGAAAAAATTTCTTAATTTTCTTGTTACCATATGTGCACACAAACATTACGATTAATACAAAATCCATATTTGTCATCTTTACTAGTTCATTTTTTTCTGATGTAGTAGTAATGGTTTTTTATTGTCTTCTAATTGTGGTTACTTTTAGATTCATAAGTTCAATAAACTCTTAGATTAAGACCCAACTAATTAGCGATACAGTGATTCTTGGCCTTCGAACCTCCAATTTTCTTTTTATTTGTTGCAGCAAATCCAACTTCTTATCTTATCAATAGAACTAGTCTTCTTTCATTGCAATACAAAGTCTGTGGGGATTATTTTAAATAAGCCTGTTTTTTTTTATTGGGATTCCAAGAATCTCAAAACAATTATCAATTATCTTAATTCTCAGTGCTACCAAAGCATGATTATTCCAACTTTGCTTCGATCATATAGGGAATGCATTTATCGTCTCTTCATTTTTGAATCTTGTTTCTCTTTCATTGGATTCTCTAATCCAGATTGTTGTCTCGGAGAACTTTTTCTTAACAAATAATTGTACAGAGTTTGCAGTATTGATAGTGCACTTTAGCAAATATATTCAATTGTATGTAATCTCTCTCCATACTCATAGATCTATAGGTTCATAGGCTTACCAAAGTGCTCTCTCCTCTCCTTTAATGTAACCAAGAAAGTATTCCTATGGCTAGAGATATGGTTTAATATCAAAGTGATATGAAATTACGGTGCAAAGGACTTTTGAAGCACATAAAGAAATTACTAGGGTCAAAGATTAACATATTATTGGAAAAATTTAATTGGCAGTCAAATTCTGTCTTCCCAAGAGGAGAGACTGGAGCCACCACTCACTATGGATTCTTCCCTATATGTTTACACTCTGCCTTGGAAGGTGTGGCAATGGAGAGGATTGGAAGGTTCTTAGGTATGGATTGGAGGGAGCTAGTGAAATGTATTTGTATTGATATAAATTTTGGAGCGATAAATTATACTATGAGTTTATTATATTTTTTGTTTTCTATTTCTCTTTGCCTTCCTTCTTAAAGCCAAGGTTTTACTAATACTATATCTTTTGTCATGCTGCTGAAAAGTAACACAGATGTCAACAAACATCATTATCATAAGCTACATGAAAGAAGGCATGAGGGAGTGGAGCCATCATTCACCACGAATTTATCCCTATAAGCTTACACTGTGCCTTGGAAGGTGTGGCAATGGAGAGGATTGGAGGGTTTCAGGTAGGGATTGGAAGGTTTTAGGTAGGGATTGGAGGGAGGATAAATTATACTATGAGTTTGTTTTTTTTGTTGTTTTCTATTTTTTCTTTATTTTTCTTCTTAAAGCCAAGGTTTTACTAATATTATCTTTTGTCATACTGCTGAAAAGTAACACAAATGTCAACAAACATTATTATCGTATTCTACATGAAAGAGGACACGAGGGAACTGGTTTTAGTAGCTAACACTTTCTCAGTGAAGTTTAATGGATGCCTTGAATGTGGGTATGACAGTGTTTTCACATAATCTAAGTACTGCAGTAATTAAGAATCAACATACACCTTTGGCAATAAATAAGTAGATAGCAAGAAGGCGCTTTATTCACTTTTTATTTTTATGTAACCATTAAACTTTAATTTCTCATGAAGATAATAACTAAGTATTCTAAGGAAAGACACTTAGGTTTAGGAGAAAGTTTTTAAAATAATTTATTCATCAATTATGTAATTTATATAATCTATAATTTTATTCTTAACAATAGAGCAAGGGGAATTCAATAGTGCAAACACAAAAAAGAGAAGGGGTTAACCCAAACATGTAGAGCGATATGAAAAGCCTCCATAACATAAAAAATGTCTTAATTTCTTGCACTAATTAGGCTTCTTGTTATTAATTTGTGCTTGACTTAAACCCTTGATGAGTCATTATCGAGCTGTCATCATCAAGGAGACTAGGGGCCAACCTGTTTCGGGCTTTTTCTTGGCTTAACTTAGTTTAACATAACTATTCCTGAGTAGCTTAACTTAGCACAGATTCAACTTATCTATCTTATAAGTCAAACTGAACAGTTTTATTAGTTTAGCTTAACTTAGCTAATTCCTACTCTATTTAATTAAAAATATTAAGCCCAATATGAACAGCCTTCAAGATGTTTACTCAATCTATAATCATTATCCAAGGTTAGGTGGTGATAAAAGCCTAGGAGTATAAATCCTTAACTAAGTCAATGGATAAAATGTCTTATCTCATGAAAGGTGTTCGACCATGAAGATTTAGATTTTTTGCTAGTAAGCATCCTGTAATCATTTTTGAATCTTTCTATTAAAAATTGCCAATTTGCAAGGCGGCCTATACTTTTTCAATATTTCTACGTCTAATATTTCAGCGGTATTTTTAAATTTCTTGAGAGCTTCTGAACCAATTATTAGACATCAAATGCTTTGCTCCTATTTTCTTGACAAGTAATATCATCAGACCAGGATTGTTATGTGGCATGTTCTATATGTCGTACTATTCAGTCTCACTAATCTGATATTTTTGGCCTATCATGGTGATTTCTGTAAATTTTTTTATTTGTGCTTTTTGAAATGTCAGAGTGATCTTCTAAATATCTTAAAAATTTATTAAATTCATTTATTTCATGGACAGTCATTTTCGTAATGACCTATCTGTGCCTTCTCCTAAAGTTATACAGACCGGCTTCCGACGCCATACTTTGTTTTTGACCACCTTATTTGGTTACTGATTATTTGCAACTAACGATTAGCAAGTTTTATCACAATTTCTTCTCAGTAGTTTAATAGATATTGTATGATTGTTTTCAATCATTTAATTGCATTTTGAATTATCGATGTAGATATGCATTATAATTTAGTGCTTGGCATTTTTAATGACAAAAGTGAAAGCCTTGCATATTCTTGTTCAAGATTGTATAACATGTGGACACTCTCATTTGGCACTCTTTAGGTTTGTGGGGACACCATTTTTTCATTGTATGATAGCAAGATCCCAAAATTATTCTTCTGCGATTTCTGTTGTTATTGATCCTGAAACAATTCTTCTACCCAACTTCCTCGCTGCTTTACATTGTGCTTACAAACTTGATCGTGACTGGTTTCTATTTTCAATGACACCAAGCATCTCAAACTTTCCTTTTCACATAGATGATACTGGGAAGTACTGGTTTAAAGAAGATGGTACACATATAGGTATTCAGAAGGTAGAAGGAACTTACTTTACGTCTAGCTAATTAAAAAAACTTGTGCTTTGTCTGCTTATCAGTGCTCTGCAATTCTACCAGCTGCAGGAATATGTTATCAAGGAACTGCAATGGAGAAACTGTGGTGATAAGCTTCTAATGGCTTGGAACACTGGTGAGGTACCACTACATGCCGGGATTCTCCCTCCTTTCTTATATGGGAAAGGTTTCCACAATTTGTGGCTTTTACATGAGGTGTTGTCATCAGAATTCAGATTGGCTATTGATAGCAGTTATATAGCATCTGCAATATATCTGGAGAATCCGGCCTATCATTTTAAGAGGAATATCGCACCTGATGCTGGCAACGGTGGTTGGGAAGTGGCAGGGAATCGTCATCTTGCAGCTTTATATGGATCTTTTTCTTCTGGGCAACAAAACTCACTAACCACCGCTCTTAAGTATATAAAATGTTCTGGAAAACATTTTCTTGTTGATTCACTGAAAAAGGTTGTTTTCTCCAATGAAGAAGCAAACACTTATCCTTTTGACCGTGAGAGCAGATTGGTCATCTTCTTTAGAATGCTATTGCACTTGCCTTTTGGGCTAAACTTAGGTCGGTGCATTGTGGATATAAATCTCCTTGAACACCAATGTTCCCTTAAGAAAATATACAAGAAGGCTTCTACAAAACCTTTAGCATTGTCTTATCAATTTGATTTGGAATCCCTTCTTCATATCACAGCTGATAAGCATAAAACAATTGTTCTTGCAATTGCTGGAGAAAATTACAGGGACATGCTTATGAGTTGGGTTTGCCGTCTGCGCTACTTATCTGTATCCAATTTTATCGTCTGTGCTCTTGATACTGAAACTTATCAGTTTGCATTATTGATGGTATCTGACTGTTTGAGTCCTAATTTCTATAAAAATAAGCTGCTATATCTTACACTTTTTTACTGTAGTTTTTATCACTGAATTTCTAGCATCTGGCTTTTGCTGATGCATATATTTTCTCCTCCATTTTTCAGGGTTTGCCAGTTTTCAAGGATCGACATCCACCAAGCAATATTAGCTTCAACGACTGCCACTTTGGCACCAACTGTTTCCAGAGAGTGACAAAAGTCAAGTCCCGGATAGTTTTGCAGATACTGAAATTGGGATACAGTGTTCTCCTAAGTGATGTTGACATCTATTGGTTTAACAATCCTTTGACTTATCTCCAATCATTTGATCCTGCTATTTTGGTGGCACAAACAGATGAATATAATGAGACAGGTATGGTGGAAATACATGGACAATTTTGTTGCACATTTTACTAGTTTGATTAGTTTTACTGGTATTTTTGCATTTATATTTCAAACATGTGCTAATAAACAATTCAGCATATTATTTAGCATTTAGATATACATTCTCTTACTGTAGACATTGACATCATGTCAATTTGAGAACACAACATAATCATAAAATATATGATAAAATATGCCATGTATACAGCATAATACATTTATGAATCATTACATAAACTACTTAATATGAATATTTAAAACCTACATTTCCTTTTATAAACACCAATATTCTTATGATGAGGAATCGCACAATATTAACTTGTATGCATCTCTTACAAACATAAAAAAAGACATTGGTTTAATTGCAATAACATTTCATTAATATGTTAAGTATACAACATTTCCAATAGTTTTATTAATCCTTAAAAATGGCTGTGCTGATCTAAACATTGCATGCAACTCTTATACAGCATAATACTTTTATGAATAAAAAATTGCTTATACATTTTCTTATAATACATTAAATATGGAGCATAAAGCTAACTAAAATCTAACAAAAAAATTACTAAAAATTATCCAGAATAAGTGTTCATTATAGAATATAAAGTTGTGAGAAGTTCTTACTGAAAGAATACATACAATAGAATCCTTTAAATCACTTCACTTCAAAATACTCACACTAAAAGCACTCACCAGCAGAGGGCATATAAGAAATCACATAAGTCACAACTCCTAAGTTTGTATTGAAATTTTAAATATATTATTAGTACAAATATTTATCAACATAATAGCTCAATATAAAATTTAAATTATTTGCAATAAAGATTTGACAACATGCTTGTTTAACCAATAAATTAATGTCATTTTAACAGAATTAGAGATGGTCACTATTTTGCATTTAAATAATAAGAGTAAGCAATGCGGTAGACAATGGTGAATGTTATAGTGTACAAAATATACTGTAGTAATGTGAGACTAAAATAGGAAGATAATAAGTGTACATTAAAATGGATAGTAAAGTAATTTTAAATTGGAAGATTTACTGCTTTATACTTGCAGTCTACTTTTCAATGATAGTTTGCCATTGTGTTTTTAATAAAGTTTATAGTTTACCTTTAAGTTAACAAAATAAAGTAAAAATTATATAACATATTGCAACATAGCCTAGATAGTAGCGCATTGCAACCAATTTTTAACTCATAATTTTAAATCTTGTATAGTGAGTTTAGTAATTTATTAAGAGAAAATTGTCAACATGGTCAATTAGCAATTTATTCATTCTAGTTTTTGACTCTTTTTGACTCTTGTATATGATTTTCTTAGTCCAATAACATTTATATTTATAATTTTTTTAGTCTTATTCAGTTTATTTGAATGAAAATCATTTAATACAAATGGTAATTTTGTCCATGCAACACTACTAACGAGTTTAAGTTTAAGGCTTAACAAAAAAATTTAAGCAGAACAAAAAATTAATTGTAGTTAACTAATAAAAAACTTGCCATCTATTCCATCACACTGCAAACAAAAACACAACTAACGAGTTAAAATTTAAGGCTTATAAATCAAGTCCTAGCAACACTAGCAGAAAAAAACTACCAATTCTAGCTTAATCTTCGACCAATTCCCCATCACCGTGCAGGAAAGGCTGGAGCTTCCATTCAGCACAATTAACACTAACAATGAGCTCAGCTTGCTGATGACCACATTCGACGGGAAGGAGAAAGCCTTCGGAATCTTAGTAGCCGTTCAGTGCCACCCTTAGGTATAAGCTCTCATTGGCGTTTCTGAGATTAAGCAGCATCCTATAGTAGTACATCTTTATGATCATAATGCCCATTGTTATCAGCATCGCCAGCTGCCGCAAAGCCCAACCTTTCTCCCTTAACAACCTTGCTGGAGAGCCTGAATTTTGAGTCATTTTTTTCGATGCGACTGCTGTCAAATCTTCTAACTTAAAGAAGAGATCTTTTTCAATATTTCAAGAAGCAAGGGACTGAGGTGTGGATGTAGAGCAGCCTCCAAAAAACTGATCGATCTGGGTTACAGTCATTGGCCTGCTTTGCCTTCAGAACGCGGATGAAGATGTAGGCCACGAAGTTAACCAAGCTGTAAGTAATTACGGCGCTCTCGCCACCGCACAACCATATTTCCAGGTTGCTGAAGCGCCGGTTCATCAGAGGAATACTGCAGTGACGACCAAATCTTGCTTTGGCTTTCTCTGGTTTATGTTCTGTGTGTAGTTTTTCTATGTTTTTGTCTCCTCTGCTTTAGCTCCTTCCTCTGTTTTCCTAAACTCTAATTGAACAAAATTACACTTTGTATTTAACGCTTCTGTCCAAATTAATTGCATAGGACCAAAAAATTAGGAACATAAAAGTTGAAGGACTAAAAAATATACAAAAGTCAGACTAAAATGAACAAATTGTAAAAATTAAAGGATAATTTTGATAATTTTCTCAATTTATTAATTTAAAGATCCACCTCTTATTTTTTTGTTAGTCATTAATTTATTGTGCATGCAGAGAGTATCACATTCATATAAGAACCATTCATTTACAAGAAAATAAAACTGCATTTAAATACTTGAAATTTGAAATAATTCATTGCGGGTAGTTTGAGTTTACGGACTTGAATTATAAACACACAAACAAAGCAGTAAACTAGGAAATCAATTAGTCTAAATGCAATTCTTAATAAGATTTTGTGATGTATATGTGGTTTGAGAAAAAACACAATCAACAATTGGTGGTTGCACATTAATATGATGATTCTATTTTGATTTAGGAATAAGTTATCTATTTATATATATATTTAATTTCAATATATCATATATAATATAGCTCATTTCAAATTTCTTATACGAGAAGTCAATTAATAGGTAGTGTTAGTTGATCTATATATCAGTATACATAGTTTAAATATACATTATATATTTCTATATATTTAAGTTATATGCATATATATACATACACATTCATAATTTTTTTGAAATTCACATATTGTATATATGAAACTGTAACATAACGCTTTTACTAGTATAATGTGATCACCACACTATTGAATTTCTACATACAACCTTCTTGGGATTTAAACCAATTTCACATGCTACTATCAAAATATGGGATTCCTATCCACAACCTTCTTGGGA
The DNA here is from genome assembly GCA_016760335.1 of Gastrodia elata. Taxonomy (NCBI): domain Eukaryota; kingdom Viridiplantae; phylum Streptophyta; class Magnoliopsida; order Asparagales; family Orchidaceae; genus Gastrodia; species Gastrodia elata. The sequence goes on along the minus strand of CM028678.1, from coordinate 30,602,210 downwards.
CTTTAACTTAGTTCTTCATTTTTTATTTTAGTGTGGGGTTCATACCCACAACATCACTAGGACTTCAACCTAGTTCTCATGTTGTATTTCTGTGTTGGTTCATATTCACTACTACCTTTTTGGGGCTCCAACTCAATTCTGAGGTTACTATCACAGTGGGGTTCATACCCCCAACTTTCCTAGGATTCCAACCTAGTTTTCATATTATAATCTTAGTGTGGGGTTCATACTCACTATCTCGCTGGTATTCAAACCCGCTTCTCATGTTATACACTCAGCGTGGGGTTCATACCCATAGTCTCCTTGAAAGATTAGACCTATCTCTCAAGATATTGTCTCAATGTATTCTCCAACCCAGGATTTTCCAAATGCGTTGGTCACAGACATTTTAATCTGAAATTAACATGCAAAGAGTACAAGAATAAGTCTGAAGTGCTGTGCATTAAAAGAGACCAAGTAATAAGTGCTAAGTATGATATAAGAATTGAAGAAAAACCATTAAAAATAAAATATTAAATTTTACGCACTTAGAATCTTGCCAATGTAAACTAAAGCTAGAATATTAGCATAATTTTTAATCTAAAATTTATTATAATTTTTTGAAAATCTATTAATATTTCAATTTTATAAATTAAACTTTTAATTAAGTGCCATGTATTTATATTTTTAATAATTTAAAACTCCAATTTTATAATATTAATATTTCATATATTTTGATAAGGTCACCTTTTTTATTTGTATTCGTCATTCAATTATTTTTTTATCATAGATTTATAAGATTTTAAGATTTTAATGATTAGACTCATTTGAGCAGGGTTTATATTTATTAGATTTTTGAGTATTAGATCAAAATTGATGAATCTTGGGGTAAATCAATTTCCAACCTTAAGATTAATAATTTTATAATAATTTAAGATTTTATAAATTCATTTCCAAGGGTTAATTAGGTTAGGATTACAAACTTAAATTTCAACATCTAAATTGCAGATCTCTCTCACTTAGGTTCAAGAAAAACATCTTCCATGCTACCAATAGGTTATAAAATAACTATCAAAGATCAGTGGGGATTAATTATTAGGTTTAGATCTAGGTTTGGACCAACCTAAGGGATATGCAAAATCTTAAATATCATTGTGATATGAAGCTTAAGGGTGCAACATAGGATGGTTCTTAGTACTCAAAACCCATCTTATGATCAAACAAAATTCTAAAATTACAAGTAGTAAATACCAAAACACACATTTTGGAATTCATTCAAAACTTTGGTTAAGTGTATGGATTCAAGAGTTTTAAAGGTTTCAGTGATATGGTCAATTGATGCCTTAAGGCCATTCATGTGAAGGTCACATGGATTTTCTTCAAGCTCAAATTGAATTTTGAATTTACTGTTATAGGTCTTCAAGAAAAAATTAAAATCAGTAATTATCTTTCAAACACATTGATCAAATGGGTACTCTAATGAAATGGCAAGGTGAAGACTAAAGCTTCAAGGTAAGGTTTCAAATCAACAAACCATGATCCCAACTTGTTGCTAATGACTTTATTCACTATTTTAGGATTTCAAACATTAGTTTTAACAATGATTAGCCTATTGATGGGGGTTATGGTGGTAAGATTGTAGATATGATTTTGATAATTTTGGGAAGGCTTCTGGTGGACTAAATGATGTCGAATTGACATGAAACTATATGAGGGTGTTGCCGTGGATGATAGAAATTTGCGGGATGTTGTTTTGTATGATTTGGTAGTTGTTTGGAAAAGTTATGAACAATGAAGTGAGATAACATTGGGTTGCACGTAGGTTTCGTAGGAGGAGCTTTTGAAGGTCAAAATAGAAGCTAATTTTAAGCGAAACAACATGGAGATGAAAGTTAATAAAGTGTACTATGAATTCAAACAGAAAATAACAGAAGTATAAAGAAAGATAACCCCAAGATTATCCACACATTAGGTTCTTGAAGGCTATGCACATCTTCAAGGCTTTCGGTTATGCACATAGAAAAATGTTTCCCTTGATTATCCATACCAAACAATCTCTCAAGCCAAATTTCTGTGATATCATTCAACTATCCTCTAAATAGGGTTTACAAAGAGTATGTATATTAGCCATATCCTAATCCAAACCTAACGGTGCTAATAATGACATTGTTACATTTCCCTGGGGGATCTTTTACATTCCCAACACACAAAATAAAGCATCATAAAAACACAAATGTTAAAATAACATAAAAACAAATCTATGCAAATAAAATATATAAATATGACAGATCCATAATCGTATCCCATCATGACCCGATAGCCTCCTTCAAGCTCTTTGAGTATACCCTCTCATGTAGGCCTCCGTACTGCATCAAAATCTGCCCCTCCACAAGCACTTTGCTCTGCAGAGTTAAAGTTCACATAGTCATCCAGAAGATCAGGGTCAAGTTTTTACAGCTCTTTATAAGTTAAGTGTCTTCTGAAGGTGGCTTACCTTTCCATCTCACCAAAAAATTGTGCTCTCCATGCTCACCTGTGATCACATCATTAGTAATTATAGCATCAATATCAAAGAAAGAGGGTTTAAGATATTTATGTAAAGGTTTACTATTTAGCTCCTCAAAAGCAGTACCTATAATATCCTGCATGAGTGTATTAGTATATGGAATTAAATCATCAATATTTAATACATGACTAATGAGCATATATGATGGCAAATCAATCAAATATGCATTAACTCGATCTTCCTTTAAGGTTCGTCGCTCTGGCATGCAGCTTTTTATGTTTTGTGGTAGAAAAATGCTCCAAACGAATGCGAATAAGCTTAAGTACCTAGGCTATCTTTGAGACAGTGTTACCTACGTTGGATGTTCCACTTGATCTAGCATTAGCCTTAGTTGAATATTTTTCATTTGATTCCTCTATTTGTGTGACGGCCCCCACCTTAGGCCCCAACCCAACCTTGATTCTGGATCCTTGATAGATCCTGGTTAAGGTTTGGGGACTAGGGTGGCGTCACCATTTTATGCCTAGGATTGTAGTCGGGAGTTTAGAATAATAATATAAAGATCACAGACATTTGCTCAAATAACTAGAGAACTTAAAAGTATTAATTTTTGTTCTAAAAAGAGTATTATTATAAGTGCAAGTTTCTTTTTTATTTATAAATACAATAAGAGAATTAAAAAGTGCAGCTGTAGATTGATCAAGCTATCTCCCGATCCTCAACAGCGACCTGATCTGGCATTTACAACGAAAATGCTTGGGTTGAACACTTGTTAGAGATAAACTCTAGTACTTGGAATATCATTAATTACATTGTATATATGTAAGCAAAAGCATGAAATTTAAATGTAGGGAAGAAAATAATAGGAATTTGAAAGGCAAAATTTCCTCTTTTAAGGATTATCATGGCTTTTCTTGAAAATCAGAATTTTTGCGATAATTTTGAAATAGCAATAAAAGTAACCTGTCACAAGAAAGTCATACTTATCAAAAATTGATATCTCTATCTCGAAAGTGAATAATATATATATATATATATATATAATATTTTCATTCGAGCGGGCAATTTTTCGAATTTTAAGAAAATCAAGCACGTTTGCTATAATTATCATAATTTGGGTTCAAACATTGTCATTCAGACATTATTCCACATATGCTAGCCCCATCGTAGGCATAGTCATAATTTCCTTATATCTTCACGGAATAGTATGATAGCGAATTAGCATTGTTCTTATTACATTCTGTGCAGACTGTAAATACTCATCATGTAACCCCATTTAATTTAATCAATCAAGATCCACTATATATCTTTGAAAGTATCTCATATAGTGACAGTAAACTTTAATTTTAACAGAGTAAGAAACTAGTTGGTTAAATTCGCGGAGCAAAAACGTATAATTAAATCAGCATATATAAATGTAGTTCATGAAATCCTGGGTACCCGTTTTCTTTAGCTAGGTTGATTTTTTGTGAATCTATGCAAAATTTATCGATTAATGAAGATATGAAAAATACAACTTTTATTATCTTCTCTTACTCGGTGTGTTTCAATGTTAGTAAAATAGTAGTAGAATGAGACGATGATGATTGAGGTGATGAAGATAACATAGGTAATAGTAATAGTGACGATGGCGTAAAATCATGATAATAATAATAATAATATCATTATTCTTATTATTATTATTATTATTATTTGTATTTATAAGATAAGAATAAGAACTAAGAGTATTGGAGAGAGAATAATATGTTTATATATATATTTAAAGAGCATGGATAATAATGATTATATTATTATTATCATTTATATAATAATTTATACGTAATATATATTATTATTATTATTCCTAGTGAGATAACATGATAATTGGAAGGAAATAAAGGTGTTAATTTTTATTAATATTTTATGCACATGAGCTTATTTTAGAGAGAGAATATTAGGATGCTATTATTAAGATAATAATAATAATATGATTATCATATTATTATTATATGAAGATAATATCGATAATAAGTATACAATTATCATCATTATTATTATTATTTTTGTAAGAAGAGAGATTATATTATAATAATAATATGTTAGTATTTATGATAATAATAATAATAATAAGATAATATACTTATTATTACTATCATTATTTAGAGAATGATAGTAGAGAGAGAATATTATGATACTAGTGATAGATATTTATAATAGTATTATTTAAATAATAATTATTTAACGACTGCAATAATTATGATAATAATGATAATAACTTCTTTAATTATTATTATTATGACATAATTTATATATATAATTACAATACAATATATTGTCATATATTATAATATATATATAAATATACTTATATATTTAGAATAATACTAACATAATACTTATATATATATAATATAACATATATATACATATGATATATAATATATATATATATATATATATATATATAAAAGAACAAGAATTAAAATTGCATAAAATAAATGCAGGAATTAAATTGCAAAAATAAAAGTTAGTGGTTAAGAATAAAAATAAACTTAAAAATTAGTGATTAGTTAATTAGCACAGTTATCAGTTAAAATTAAATTTTATTTATTATTAACCTCTCATTTAAAATTTTTATAAATCAATTAGCTCATAAAATTTTCTGACTCACAATTTTTTTGTATGTTTTATGTGGGCCTTCTCCCCGTTCAAAGGGGGCTTGCCGAGGGCGGCAGAGACTTGCTGAGGAGGCTGGGCGAGGGCACGACGAGGTGGCGGAGCGAATGGAGGCCGTTGGCCGGGGAAGAAGAAGAAGAGGAAGAGAGGTGGGGGGAGACTTTGGGGTTGCCAAGGGGGAGGGAGAGGATGGTTGGAGGTTGTCGGCAAGGTAGGGAGGTGGAGGAGTGAGATCGGCGGCCAGCCGGAGGTGGAGGAGGAGGAGAAACTTGAGGGAAGAGGAGAAGAGGGGCAGCTCTATTTATAGGGAGGAGGGGCTGCCCGCCCGGCCTCCTGTCAGTCCTGGTAGGCGGGCAGGGGGCGGTGTGGTTGCCCCCAAAGAGGGAAGGGAGGGGGCCGGACACCATGTAGTTGCGTGAGAAGCAAGCAGCAGTGTAGGGTAAGAGGGAGGGGGACCATCGAAGAAGAAGAGGAATCTTTTGCTTAAACATTTTTTTTTAATAAAATTTGATTTAATTTAATCGTATTTTTTGTCGTCTGATTTTCAAATTTAATGAAACTTGACCCGGAGGTTTGCCTTGATGTGACGAACATCTTCGAACCATATCCACAGTTGGCTCAAAAATGCAAAACTTAGACCCTTTAGGTAAAATCACAGATTGTGTATCGGACATAATTGATGGAGTGGAAATGATTATAAATTGAAGTTTGACCACTCTTTTGGGTTGGGAAGGTACAATTTTTGCATTAACACGAGCCTTGGATATAGAAGATGTAGAAGGTGTAGAATTAGTGGGTGGAGTGGATGTCAAAGCAAGTCATGTACGGTGTCTTGAAATGATAGAGTTTTATGATCGTATTATTAAATTTGAATACATATGTATTTTCACAATCATAATATATGACATCCATATCAAAAGCCAAGGCCGGCCTAAAAGGATGTGCGTTATATTCATGGGTAATACGTCACACCATATCTTATACTCATAACTTCCAAGCTTGATGGGAACCAAACATTGTTGGGTAATAGAGAGTGAGGTATGGTTCACCCAACTAAGTTTGAATGGGCTCGGATATGGTTCAGCTTGAAGTTTGCCCTCACCAAGGTATCTGTGAATACCACATTCATGGCACTACCACCATCAATCACCATCTTACACGCAATGCCATTGTATGTCGTTGACACACTAAAAATATTCCTTTGTTTCATCATCTCCCACTTCAACAAGTACAATGGATAGGACTTCTTTGCACCCATGTTTGATGTTTCCTTTCTGCTTGCATCTATAACAAATAACATCACACACAAATCTACCCATTTGAGTAGTAGGTGTCTTAGTGGACACACTAGCTAAAGGTGTAGACTTTTGAATAGATTTGAAAGTGCTAGTTGAGGGTTTAACCCTAGAGGATGATGCCTTTGATTGGGACTCAATGAGAAGCACATCGTGTAGTGAATCTTCTACGATTTGGGGATCATTCATTTCAACTTGATAATGTCTAGCCTCAAGCCCATAACAAATGTATGGTTAATTACCAATTTGAGTTCTGACAATCAGTCCTTGCAACCAAGTTCTCATACACATTTAAATACTCAGTAACAGACATGGTCCCTTGCCTAAGTGTAAGGAATTTTGTGTGAAGTTGCTTATGATGATAATGCAGACAATATTTGTCCTTTAGGATCTTCCTCATCTCAATCCAAGCTATTCTCCTACGATCACTCTTTTTTTCTTGGAAATAATTATTCCAAAAGATTTTGGCGCTACTAATCAGCTTCATCTAGCATATGGACTCGCTGATAATCATCTAATTCATGCCACTCAAAGAACTCTTTGATTTGGGTCATCAAATCTAGAAAATGATCAGGGTCATGGGTGCTATCGTAAGTAGGGGTTTTTTTCTTAATCATGCTCAAAATATATTTTTCATGTGTACACAGGTCTTAGTGAAGGTCAGTCCTAGGTCTCCCACGTATATCATCTTTTCTTTGATGATCAAGTCCTCTAAGAACATGTCAATAATGTCATCTTCAAAATTATTTTCCTTAGGGACCCTACCACTCATATAGTTTGGATTGTGTCTAATCTCATAAGTAGGTCAACCCTAGTTCTAGTTTGATGTGCAGTATATTCATGTGGTGGTGGAGAGTGTTGATAACTCCTTATATTTAGTGCTTCTATGACTTGCCTAAGTTGGGCTTCTATCCTACACAGAAGTTTCCAAGCCCTCAATTTGTTGATCTAAGCCATTCCCATTAAGTTCTTGGTTGTTAAATATGCTGCTCTTTAAATGCAAAAGTTTCCAAATAAAAATGCAACAAGTACTCTAAGCAGTGAAATGAACAGATGAATAAAAGATAATCAAGCTAGGCTAAATCACACGTAGAGTAAGTAAAACCAGTAAATGTGACTCAAATGTATCTCAAGCACACCAAGACGGGCTATTTGAGTGGAACACATGCTCACAAGTGGTCGCTCAAAGTTTTGGTAGGGTTTAGGGATAGTTGGTTGTCTAATTAAGGTGGAGGTGCACTAAATTGAGCAGGAAATACACAATTTGCGCACAACTTGCCAAAGATATAGAAATTATCCAATATATTAATATCAATACATATTCTAGAGACTAATTACTCAAAATATTGTAAGAAAATGAAAGTTGTTCCTTTTGTGAAGGCGAATGGATCCCCCTCACGTGTCAAATATTCCCAGTAACTCCTCTCTTGTCTGGAGTACTATAATTCGTTAGAACTGTTACCGGAGTGTAGTTGAGGTTTCAGGTTTCTAGCGGCGCCAACGACACTAAAATTGGAAGTTGGCGTGTCGAATGAAGGCTGCACTCGTAGGCTGACTGGCGCGGGCTAGCGGCTCAGTTGGTCCGGGTTAGTTCTGGTGGGCCGGGCCAGTTTTGGTGGGCTTTGCCGGTTTGGGTTTCGCGGATTGGAAACAACGGGCCGAAGGTTCATGAACGGCTGCGACACGAGTCGTGTCAATTTGGCATACGACGACAGGTGGTGGCGGTGGTTGGTGGTGGCCGGAAACTGCTCTCCTTGGGGTTTTTGGGGTCGAAACAGGGTCAAAAAAGTTCAAAAATATATATGTAAATTTCAGAACGAAATTCTCTACAATCTTAGCTAAGAAACCTTACTCTGATACCAAAAAAGATAAGGGTTATGGTGGTAAGATTGTAAATATGATTTTGATGATTTTGGGAAGGTTTCTAGTGGACTAATTGATATCAGATTGACACAAAATCTTAGGAAGGATGTCGTGGTGGATGATAGAAATCTGTGGATGTTTTTTTGTATAGTTTGGTGGTTTTTCGGAAAGTTATGGACAATGAAATGAGATGATATCAGGTTGCACGTAGGTTTCGTAGAAAGAACGTTTGAAGGTCGAAACAGAAGCAGATTTAAGTGAAACAAAGAGGAGATGAAAGCTAATAGAGTCCAAACTGAAAATGATAGAAGAAAAAAGAAAGATAGCTCCAAGATTATCCCCATCTTGGTTCTTAAGGCTATGCACACTTTCAAAGCCTTCAATTATGCACACCAAAAAGGTTTTCCCTTAGTTATTTACACCAAGCAAGCTCTCAAGCCAAAATTCTATAATATCATTCAACTATCCTTCAAATAGGGTTTACAAAGAGTATGTATCAGTCATACCCAAATTCCAACTTAATGGTGTTAGTAATGATAATAAGGTCCCGTTACATTACCCGACTGATCTTTTACATTACCATCGCACACAAAATAAAGCATCATAAACACGCAAATGTTTAAATAACATAAAAGCAAACATAATAAAAAAAATTATATAAATGCCGAATCCATAAACGTATCCTGTCATGACCCGAAAGTCTCCTTCAAGCTCCTTGAGTATGATCTTGTCACCTCAAGCTCTTGTGTAGGCCTCGGTAATGCATCACCTACCTGAAGTATTAAGTGATTAGACCAATGGATAGGGAAGGAAGGCTAAGTAAGGCTAAGGCTCCAGAGTTAGGGTTATATTAACCAAACTATAATTAAATACAAAACCAAACATTCAACTCACTGATTTAAGATCAGACGCTTTCAATTCAGAAATTACAATCATTATATTAACCTATTGCAGGGCTTAAATGTTAGGGATGTTTTTATGGGATGTCAAGCAATGTGGAAGGTCAAGGTTTCAAGACTTGCATTCAATTCATCCTGCCATGTTAACCAAGCATTCAATTCTTTGATATATGATTGGATTAAGAATTTTATGCAGTAAATGCCTTATTTAACCTAATCTTAATTAAGGTTTATAGATTAGGCAACCAACTTTCATATTACCAAAGATTTGATTTTAATCCCCCTATATTTGTGTTTATCTTATTTATATGATTTAGTAGCGGTTGATCACATGTTAAACTAATCACTAAACCATGATCGGAGAGAGAAAGAAGGTTAGGTAAAATCTTGAATTCCCAAGCAAGGGTATTATAATCCTTCAAGAACAATGGATAAAATCATTATAAGATTGAAAAATTATGTCATCTGGCTTAGCTTAACAAAGATCAAGCCCTAGATTAACTAGTTTTATTCATCAAGACCTTACAAGAAAATTTGGAGAAGGAAGAATTATACCTTGCTTTTAGTAACTCAAAATCTGGAACTAGATTGCCTCCCAGTTGAGTCCAGGGCCCTAAGAAGCTACACTAGACCTATCTGATCAACTCTGAGTCAGCTCTATTAGCTCTAAGGTTCAGAGGCTGAGAATTCATCTCAAGAAAAGGGCTCATGGGTTATGAATTCAATGCCCGATCCATAGACTTTCAAGCCTCGTTATTTCAGAATGCTTAGCCAGAGGAAGTCGAAGCTCTCAGCAATTGTCCCTAGCCTTCAGGTAGTTCTAGAGATGGCCAAGAAAACATGAAGGGCTGGAATTTCAGATTTTTTCGTCCCAACCACTAGGGTGTTTTTTTGGCTTCAAGAAGCTTCAGGCATTCCATCTGAGTATGAGGAGCTACTTAGGATTGAATGGACTCACCTGGAAAGCGAGGGAAGAGAAGCCGAAAATAAAGAAATTTGGAGCCTAAGGGTTTGTGAAGAAAAGTTTCATGAGAGGAAGCGATAATAGGTGCAAAATGTTCTTTTGGATGCGGGAAACATGTGGGTATATAAAGGGCACGGTCTGCTGCGTCAATTACGCATATTTTGTTATTTAGATTGTGTGATAAACGCAAAATTCTTTCTTGTTGTGCTTTACTAAGGCTAAATTCTTGTCCATTGGATTTCAATTAAGCTTGCGTGTCGATCAATCCTAAGTAGGCTAGAAATGATTGTGAATTGGGTCAGATTGGGTTTTAGGATTTTTAGTGCTCGTGGGGTTCTTCTGTCTAAAGATTTAGGGATGATCATGTAGCATTGGGTCATTCCGGTCAAGTCAGGGCTAATTGCCGCAGGATGGAACCTCATGTTGTTTGATATAAATAGAATTTGCATAATTAATTTTTTACGCCCAATTTGACAGCTAATGATTAGCTGTTATTAAACAATTTAAATATTAACGGTCAACTCCAATTCGTTAATCATCAGTTTTAGATCGTGGCTGCCAGATTTGATGATGAAATCTTAGTCATCTGGTCTTTCATGTTTCTTTAGCTATTAAATTAAATAAAATTTAAATAAAAATTCAAATTAAATTGATTAAATATTTCTCTCATATTAATTCCAAATTTAATAAAATATTAATAGGAACCTAAGAAAATTATGGAGAATGTTCTAATTCAAAGGTTTTCCATTTTGGAATATTATGCTATTTATTATAATGAAAAAAGTAAAATGCTTATGAATGGCCATTTGACACTTGCATTTTCTCTTTGTCAACATCTATTGATATTATATTTCATTTACAAATTTAACACCCAAACATTAATACAACTGGACATAGCAATCCAATTTTCAGATCTCAATAAAGACTAACATTGCATTTAGGTCATCCATCATTACGGTGAATGTGATTCAAATACATACGTTGTATATGCTTTAATTTTGTAAATGTTAAACTTTGGGATAAATATTTATATGGTTTCATATTGTAATAATTAAAGATCTAGGTGGTTTATAGAAAAATACCAAATCTATTAACTCCTCAAAAACTATGTTTGACTTAACACGGTGTTGCTGCTGATGATGGATGACGTGATAGCAAGAGTGGGAGTGATGCTCATGCAGAGGGGGCTCAGGATGGAGGAAATTTTAGTTGACAGTAGTCTAAAGAACGATGGAATTCATTGCATTAATATTAACAGTTCATCTAAAAGGCATGGAAGGTCTTGATTAGTGATGGGGAAAAGGCTTTACGCTTCGTTGCTGGTTAGGTGATTGCACTGCTAAAGCTTTGTTTTTGATGTGAGGCAACGATGGGAGGTTATAAAAGTGAGGTGTAGTGAGTCACTAGGCTTATAATAGACCTTTTGATTAGAGAGGGAGAATTAATAGATGGAGAATAGAGAGGATTTTGTAATTGGTAATGGGTTAAACAATGACAACATTTATTTATGGAGAGTAGAGAGGAAATAGAAGAGGGTGGCTTAGTGGGACATAATCTAGGGTTTGGTTAATATTATTAATTGTGTGAGAATAACGGATTTATGGTAAAATTTAAAGTTGTATATATATATATATATCATTAGTGTATTTATATCATTGTTGAACGGACACATTTTTTATCCAATGGAAGAACTCGTCACTCCAACAATATTTAGTTAAATACCTTGGATGGGTTGCACCAAATCTGTCAATAAAACACTTTGATTCCAGCACAATAGACCGGAGTTCTCCCCAAGCATTTGTTGAGAAATTATCGGAGCAAAAACAAAGCAAGAAATCATAGACCGTAGAAAATCAAAATGAAGAATACCGAATTTACGTGAAAGACCCAAAGCTGGGATAAACCACGAAACAACACTACAACATATTTTTTACTAGTAATTAAAGATGAAATTACAAATCTCTCCTCTCCTAGAAGAGAAGATGACAATTGCCCAAGAAAAACTCACATACAATCATAGCATTTGCAGAGATATGTATAAAGGCTAGGGCATCAATACATATATTTAGAAAAAGAAGAAAATACCATCCCCCCATCAAAAAAATTTTCGGGGGGTCTGCTCCCGAACCATTGGGCAGGGGCGCGCTGCCCCCTGCAGCCCCCAACGAGCTCAACACCGAGCTCTACCGGTGAAAAATGTGGATCGGGTCAATAGGACCTCCTGCTCTAATTCATCAGCCTTCACAAAATAATATCATCATATTATAAAGTTTATTTTTGGAAGAGCTCCTTTCAAAATAGGTCATCCGCCACAAGTAGATTTCTTAAAATTATTGCTGTTAAACAAAATCTAAAATTCAAGTCTTGAATCGAAACTGAAATTTATAACTCACTATATTGGAGGGCAATAGCTATTGCAAGTTCGTAATTATGATAATGAATTAATCAATGAATGGATTTATTTATGAAGCACCTCTTTTAATTTAATTTTTAATTATTATATTCAATTATTGGTTTTATTAAACAATTTATTTCTTTTAAAAAATCTCTTTAAATTTTTTTTCAGACTAGGTCATTCCTCTCTCCCTCCTTCACTCCTCTCCCTCTCTACGGGCTAGGCAGTGCATCCTTGCCTCTCCACAAATCTACATCTCTGTTCTTTACTCCCCATATATTGTCTTCGCCACCCACTTCAAATCTTTCAATTTCCATGTTGGTAACAACTTGTCTCTCCTTACAATTAAAATAGATACCCAGCTGTTGATCTATATTGCAGGACCTATAAACTTTCCTCGGAGATTGAATTCTGGCTTTTACTTTGCTCGCTCTGATCCGCCGACGATTGCCGCAATGGAAAAGGTTGTCAGGCACGCATCAGCCTCTGCCCTGTCGGAGCAACCCAGCTTCTACGATGTCCTGTGCGGGGAGGGCGGCACAAACCGCATTGACAGTGCCCATTGCTTTGAGCCGGGTACGAACCTGACCGTGCACTTCCTTGACCGGAACCTGTTTCCTAACGGTGCTTACAGGGGACTGTGGGGGAGAAACAGTGTGAGGTCTGTCTGCCGGAGGCAGGGCTGCCTCATCCTTCATAACAACTGGATCAGCGGAAGGCTGAGAAAATTGGAGCGCCAAGTGCGCTCCGGCTTGTGGGAATACGACCCTGCTTTCAGAATGTGCTTCCAAAGCTGGCACCGCACCAATCTGACCAGCCATTTTTTCTAATCTGCACTCAAAATGCCTGAATTGTTATCGTCGATGGATGATCCATCGGTGCAGCGGTAGGCTGTTGAATGCCGGCCGCCATGTTTTTTATCGCCTCAGTCTGCTCTCTCAGGCATACCTTTGGGCTGCATCTCTGCTGATCCTTCTGGGAAAACAAACTTTCGGTGCTGCTAGAGCAAGCTGTTTGGATGTGGCGGCACCTTCGTCAGCAGCTACCTTCCCTGTTGCCGGTTGTGTACAATTGATTGCTCTGACTGAAGGTTTTTCACATTTATTTTCAAGGTTCACTAGCTTATCCGAAGCATTTCAAAATTTTACTTTTTTGTTTTTCACAATCTCAAGTCAGTTCATAATCTGCTATTGGTTGCTGGCATAGTTGTTTATATGCATTACAGTTATATATGCATGAATGCTCTGGTGATGCCATTTTAAGGTGTTGCATAATGATGTGCCCCAAGATTGTCTGGCTGACCTTACATTGTGGGATTAAGGCTTGTTGTTACTATTGTTGTTATATTTGAATGATTTCATGCAAAATTATGTTTTATGTTGAGAGAACTTAGTTTTTCGCAATGTTATTTTATTTGCTTTGAGATTATGACCAATGATACGTATATGATGGTCTTTGCAAGTGTATTTTTGGAAAAATCTTTTGCTTGAGATCAATTACTCGGACTAATAAGAAGAGGCTTGTGAGAAATTGGATAGAGCTGTTTACAACAGTTGTTAGTTTTCAAATTTCCCTTCTACATAAGTTGAGGCCCTTTGATTACTCTTATTTTTTATATTGGTTTATCAAAACCTATAAAAATAAATCCTTTCCATTTCAAATTATAGGGGCATGCTTCGCCAATTTCTAGAGGAACCAATGGCTTTTCATGAATAATTTCAGTTACTTAGAAATAAGGGAGTTCTATAACTACTCAAGTAAAAAAAAAACAATTTGGAGGCATTTCTAGCAATGTAGCATCAATAACAGAAGTAATTTGCCAAGCTGAAGATTTAATCGAAAATAACTCCCTTGAACTTAAAATTAAGCTAAACTTGTTGAATATTAAAAATGCCTTGAAAATGAAGACTTTGAATTATAAGACAGTAAAGATAAGCAACTTGGAGATTGAAACACATTACTTCATGCTAGACTTGTTCTTCCATAGCCAAATACATTAGAACGTTATGTTATTGCTTAGTCATGGATCGCTTTTAGCTCCTAATATATATATATATATATAATACTCATGGGGCAAATTAGGTGCAAATACAAATGTTTTAGCAGAGCTAAATACTTAAGATTGAGGATATTATGCTAGTTATTGTTGCATTGTGGACCGATTAATAGAATTTTTAATATATGTTCCGTCTTAGGATAGACTGTATGGTTTCATGTTGGGTTTTAGACAACTCAATGGACAGATTATTAGAATTGGAGTCGAGCACTTGTAAATTAAAATTTTAAAATTTATATATTTGAGATATTCAAAACAATCGCAGAGACAAAAAAGAAAAGTAAAATTATTGAAAATATAATGAATTGGCCAATACCCTATCCTAATCACTTTTAGGACCCTACCCTAATTACCTCATTAAATTCTAGAACTTCAATTGACCATGACTTGATCAATCGAGCTCTAAATTAAGTCTTTTAATATATTAATTTAATCAAGAAGACCTAATAGTCAGTAAACTGCAAATATATTTAGGATTGGGTGATTATATTTCTTAATTAGCCCTAATTATCCCAAAACTTGATTAGTGAAACTTAGCATAATTAGTGATCCAAATTGAGTGATTTAAGTTTCTGATAGCTCTAAGAGTAGATTAGAATCTAGTGGTGTGGTTGGTTTAGTGATTCTATGATTAATTTATTAATAACTCATTGATCACCCTTAACTCTAATTAGGTCATAACTTGATCAAATGAGGTCTAAATTAGGTCTACTCCTAATTAAAGTAATCAATATATTATAAGGAAGCTATAGCCACTAAGTTTATTAAATTTGGACTTCAAATGAAAAAATTAAGTTTTTGACCCTCTTAAGAAAACCTAATTTGCATAATTAAACCCAAAATATTGTTTTGCTTATAACTTAACCATTAGACATTATAATATAGTTTTTTTGGATTCTATGAAATTCTTGAACAGTAAGCATTAATGAATTGCTTAAATTTTTAGACTTCATTAGGTTAAATTATCAAATTGTTCTTATAAGTCAAATTTCTTAATTTGATCTCATAAGACGTAATTATTATCCAAATTTTGTGTACTTACTGTCAATCTTCATATTAGACAGTAAGTAATCATTTGCTATTGAAAATTATAATTTAGAACCCTAAATCAAAAAGTAGCTTTTAGACCCTTAAGTAGGGGCAGAACGATTATTTTGCCCAAGTTTAGGTTTAAGCATTCTTAAACCTTAGAAATCATAGTATAATCATTAAAATCAGTAAATGAAGTGATTTAAAATTTTATTAATTTGATTTTAAGTTATTAATCAAATTTCTAAGTAAAATCCTAAATTTCACCTTAAGTAAATTCTATGTATTTATTAAGCTTTATGATGTGAGATTTATCTCACATCATGCCTTCCTTTTGTTTTCTAATCCTTCTCTTAAGCATTCAATTCAAGATTAGTTAATGTTAGTGCTTGAGTGTTTATCTTAGTTCCTTAAGTTCTTCTTCCTTAGGAATTAAGATTAGAATTAGTTAGTCTTCATTCATTAAGTTAATTGGGCTACTCAATAGATAAAACTTTGATTTTTACTAGTTTATAGATTTTCATAATTTGTTTATGATTATTTGATCTTTCAAGCTTAGACTTAAGATTAGAGATCTATCCTATTAAGTGTGATTTTACTTAATTTGATATGCCTTAATCTTTAATCTGTGAGATTGGATTTTAAGCTTTAGTCCTTTAGGATCACCATTTAGATTAAGTGATTAAATTCCAATATTTGGAGTTTAATTCTTAATCATTCCATCTTGATTTATCTTGAATCGAGATGGGATTGAGTTGCTATCATCAAAATAGGTCGATTGATTTACTTATTTAAATTATATAGTCGATATTGATTAAATTAAATTAGGACCTAGCTAATCCTAATTGTTTTTAATTTATAAGGTTGTGAATTTAAGTTACACTCGATAGTAAGAATTAGAGATCTGAGCTTGTGTAACTTGAAATAGTTAGAACAGACAAATTAGATAATAAAGGATATCACCTGTGTTTTAGTTGAGTCTCTTGCTCATTTGAAATTTGATGCTATGCTTACCTTGCTTTTGATCTTTATACCTTGGACATATGTATTGTAACATAGGATATTGGATGAATATCATATGTCAATTTGAATAGCATAAAAATCATTAGCATTTTTATCGATGTTTTCAATTTTCTGACTTTCGATTCAATATGTTGTGACCTAATAAGTCCGCCTCTTCACTTATACTATTTTTCTTAGGCCAGGCCTATCACTCCAATTTACTATGTATGTATTGCCTAATGATGTTTTGGGCCAGGCCTATTATTTTGGTTTGCTACGGATGTATTTCTTGATGTTCCTCCCCCATAAATATATCCATGCTTAGCCCTATATAGCAGTCTAAGATAGTTCGTAATAGATTTTTTTGGTGTGGTGGCTTGTTTAACCAGTTTCTGTTATGGTAGTACTAGTTTTAGATGCCCTTCTACTCAAAGTTTTTGATTAGCCCATTGGGCTAAGTGAATTTGTGTATATTTTAGTTTAGTTCTTTCTGCTTTAGCCCAACAGGCTAAGTGAATTGATGCATATTTTAGTTTGAGAGGCTTATCTGGCCATATAAGTTTTTCAGTCTGTATTTACTATTTTCAATTCGTTTTACTGTATTTCAGTACTTTCTTACTTACTGTTTACTTGATCTCTAACTTACTTATATTCTAAGATGTTAGCCTTGCTTACTTATTTTATATATGATGCTTGATTTATTTCTGAATTATTTAAATGTATTATATGTTCTTTTACGCTATGTTAATTAGTATAAGTTTATATTGATCATAAGCATGTTTAGGATAAGTTTTCCTTTCAGTTATTTATATTTATTCTTTCTTTTATGCATAATCTTGTTGCAGTTGTGGATGGAGGTATGTGTTTATTTCCTCTTTTGTTTAAGTTATAAACTTATTGTTTATAGCTTTTCGTTCATTTTATATGCTTTCTTGCACCTTTGTTGTTGCTTAGTTGTTATTTAATGGTGATATCTAAAAGAGCATGAAAATTAATCAACCTAATATGTACTTAGACAATATGTCTAACAATATTTTTTTATTTGTTGGCTGTGACCCTATCATTGTGAAACTGGCAATGATAGATTTTAAGCTATTTGAGGTTGTGGAGCCGTCTGAAGATCGGATTCAGAAAGAGGAGCATGTTGCTGGAGAGCCTTAGTTTCTTTGCTCTTTTTACTTCTCTTGCTTTTGAGGATGAGCGTTTATTGCATTTTCTGCTTAACTCTTTTAAATATTGTAATAATATATGTTTAAATTGTATTTTCTCTTACTATATTTATTCTGAGTTGTATACTTACTGTATTATGATGAAATTGATGTTATATTTTGCTTCCGCATTCTGATTATATTTCTTGTATTTGTCATTTAGTGAAATACTCTGATGAATGGCAAATTCCTTAGTTATATTGGATTAGAAAAAAATTTATAATCTAACTATAAGTGAGGGACTTGTCATTTGGTGACCACTTCACCGTAATCATGTTAACAGGACCACGGTGGGGTTGGGATGCTGATGAATCCATAGATTATATCTAAATAAAGGGGAAAATTCATATATTTAAGATTTTTATGCTGCTCCTAAAATCAAATTTTTCTATCTTTTTCAGAGAAATGGAATCCAAAAGAGTTCTAAGGCATTTCTGCAGAGTTTTTTAAATTTATTAAGGGAAAATCGCTGCAGCTCGCTGCATCGCGCGACTGCGCGCCGCAGCGGGTTGCAGCGGAAATATCTAAACTATATGAAAATTAATCTCAACTAATTGAACAGTGTTTTTCGCAAAATGACCCGCTCCAGTGCGCGGTCGTGCGCTGCAGCAGTCTGCAGCGGAAATATTCATAACTTTATAAAATGGGGGCTCAACTAATTGAACAGTATTTTTCGCAAAATGACTCGCTACAGCGCGCGGTCGTGTGCTGCAGCAGTCTGCAGTGGAAATATTCATAACCTTATAAAACGGGGGCCCAACTAATTGAACAGTGATTTTCGCAAAATGACCTGCTACAGATCGCAGCCGCGTGCTGCAGCGGTCTGCAGTGGAAATATTCATAACCTTATAAAACGGGGGCCCAACTAATTGAACAGTGATTTTCGCGGAATGACCCGATACAGCCCGCGGTCGCGCGCTGCAGCGGTTTGTAGCGGGACATTTTCAGATGCTCAAACGTGGCAGCGCGCGACAGCGTAGGACTTGGCGAATGTGCAAAGGATCATTGCACGCGTAGCGCGCCACGATGTGATACAGTGCACTGCAGCGGCCCGCCGCAAATTTTTCCCAGACAAGCATTAAATGCGGCTGGGGACATGACATCTATCCTGCATTTTGTCTCTAGCCATCATTCCCTGCTGCAGCCCATTTTATTTGAAAAAGGAAGCTTTGAGGTGATGTTTTGGGTAAACATTTGAGGATTATTGTCACCTCACCATAAATGGGGGTTATTGTTATGATGAATTCAGATTTTTATATGGAAAAGCTGGTTTGAAATGAAGGGGAAGATGGCAGCCCCCCCCTTCCTATAAATACCCCTCCTCTTGATTAGAGGAGGGTTCACAATCTTAGCAAAATTCTACTAAGTAAGGAGGAGAGCCAAGGGAAAAGAGGAACTCCTCATGGGTGGAAGGCAAGCTCTTGCTTTGGAAGAGGAGGAAGAAGGCAACACTAGTGACCTAAGGAGGGAATATTGAGAAGGAGAAGAAGGATTCCGGAGAATTTCTACGGAGTGTTCCTAGTATCTTCTAAACTCCACTCTTGTATTTCTTTTTAGTTGACCATGAAAGGGTCTTTATCCATATATGTGTTTTTCTTCTTTTCTTGTGCAATAAGTAGCTAAACTCCCTTGGGGAGGGTTGGGGGTTAAGTCCCATTTGCATGATGTAATATTAATGTATGAATATTTTTCCTCAAGGATAATTTGTTTGTGATTTTAATAAAAAAATTTATTTAATTAATTTTGAATGTGATTATGAGATGAGAAAAGAACTAAAAACAAACTCCAAGAACTAATTGTCTTGTGCTCCTTAGCTCACCTTAGGTTGGATACTAGATTATGAGTGCATGAAGGCTTGGAACTATGTGAGAAAGTTCATAAGCTCAATGCACCTCAATCTAAGCTCAACTAAAGAGTTGATGCAAGTGATGCTAAGACCCACTAAATGAGCTCTTCAGCTCAACATAATTGAGGTAGAGGAAGGAAGTGTTGAGTGCTCATTAACTAAGTGACATAGTCATTGAGCCAAACATGTGAATCCCTCATCTCAACTATGTATGATGCGAGTGATGCTCGTAGTGAAAATCAATGCTTGTAAGATCCTAAGATTTAAAAATCAATCTCTCCTTGATCAAGATAATAAGAATCTTATAAGAATCTTTGTGCCAAGGTAGAACCGAATGTGAGTTCATTTTGTGCACGCGATTTGAACTTACAAGACCTTGAGCTAGACTCAAGGACAATAATGTGCACTTGATTTTAAATTGAATTAAATGATAAAGCTTGAGAAACCAATCTACATAAATATTATGTCATAGCATGTGGGATGACCCCAACTCTCCTCTTTCTTAAATCATGTTACTTTACTTAGTGAATATTTGTGCTAATTTTAGACCACTCATCCAATACATACTATAGCTTAAACATTAGTGAGAATAGATACACATTGGTGCCAAATTAACCAATTCTCTGAGAATCGATAAATTCCCAGAAAGTCACACTTTCCACTTATTACTTCAGATCACGTACACTTGCGTGCAAGCGCAGACGTGTATGTACAGTCTGTCAGGTGCCACATTGGATCTTAATAAATACTCGATCCAATAGCCTTTGTAATTCTTGATAGCATATAATCTCGACCATTAGATACATACTTGAGATCCAGTGAGCAAGATAATTCGATGATTTTAAATCATTCACCGCTTTTAGTGGATCTAATTAGCAGTTTGGATCTATTTTACTATTTTGGTTCATATCAGCCATTGGATCTACTAATTATGATTCCGCAACTATCATAGAATCCACGGTTCGACCGCTAGATCTGATCCATTCAGATATGACGGTAGATTCGCACTCGTAGTTTGAGTTGAGAATAACCGTTGGATCTATTCTTAGATCCACCGATTGAGATTTCACCCACGATTATTTTTTGTTAATTTATCATTTTTAATTAACTCAAAGTAACTAATTAAATAAGTTCAAAAATGTATTTTGTGCATCTTTCGCCTATTTGAGCTCCAAAAATTATAAAAGTTCACCCCTTATATAATTAGTTGTGAGGAGTCCAAATATATATTTATTTTTAGGTTTTGACCTATATATTATTTTCATAATTTTTGTTTGTTTATTTTCTTTTAAGAATTCCAAAATTTAAGATACTTTATTATAATCAATTCATGTACTATTTGGATCAATCATTTCATTATCAAGGTTTGGATTAATTCAAGCTTAATTGAATCATATTATAATTAGATTAGTCGAACAATGATCTATAATAATAACCTTAAAACTCAATTCCTTGCATAATCCTAATTAGAACATAATTGTATATATATTAAAATTTTAAATCATCGTGTATCATGCAAATTTAGCCTCTCTCTAAAACCTCTTTTCACCAAAATACTTGTTGCTAATGCATCCATTTTACATTAGCTCGATCGCAACCCCTTCAGACAAGACTTAGCTCCAAATTGTACCCAAATTTGTGTCAAAAATCAAAGGTTCATTTTGAAATGCCTGAATTGTTTTTCTTGATAAGTGGTTTGATCCACTTGCCAAATTATACAATTTTTATATCAATATGCACATAAATAACTTCCATAGTAGCATTATACTAACCATTATGACTGTTTTTTCTTAGGACAAGCATTGGGTCTAGGCCCCTTAAGCCCCATTGCTGAGACCCACATAATATGGCTTGGACATTCCCATCCACCTCAAACCCCCAAAAATTGCCTATTTAAATATCTATCACCCCATGAATCTCTCCTTTATAATTATAATCCTTGAATCCTCAACTCTTTATCTTCCTCTTAACCCTTGATTAGTCAAGCCTTAATGTTTTGAACCTCTTGCCCTAACGACTACAACTCAAGAGCAAAAAGTTTGTCAGTATCCTCCCTTCACTATCCCCTCCCAATCCTCTAGCTTTTTACTATGGGTTGAAGGTGGCTAAGCCCATCATTTGGGTATTGTGTGCCTTGAACATGCTACTCTTGGGCTATCTTGGTCCTTTGAACTTCCTTAACTATCTGGTGCAACTCCTTGAACTTTCTCCCTCAATGTTTGAAATCATAAACATATTCCTTTGTGATGAATCCTAAGAGCTACTTCACCATAAGGGTGCTTGGGTTATACCCATGGAATTAGTCACCAAAGTTCGTTCAAGACAAAGACATGGCTTGTGATGTCCTGACATTGTGTTAGCGTAAACTAAATCAACATTGGGTTCTCGGAGCCGCAAGGCCCAATTAAGCATTTAAGCAAAATGATACAGAAGAATATTGTCATTTAATTTCATAAGAAATTCCAACATCCATCCATTCATATTAATTTAACATTTACAAAAAAAAATTCACATCTATTTCATAAGAGATATTTATTAAATATTGCAATGTTTTTAATAAAATAAAGGATGAATAAAAATACTAGATGCTGGGTGGTTTTCTTAATCATCATAAAGCTTCTCAAGGACTTCCTTCCTGTACATCGTCTAGCTCCTGATATGAAAATTTATTTATAGAAAAAATGCCCAGGTTTGAATCACGGCTAATTAGAGAACACTTTAAGAGCCGAGTGATATCACATTATATTTTTCAAATAAAAGTGGTATGTAGTAGTAGAAAATGTAGGGAGATAAATAATAGTAAATAAAATGAAATCTATAATAATATTATATAGAGACTTACCCTTGCAAAATAGTTCATTAGGATGCTTGACATTTTGAGCAAAAAAATTCAATATTAAAGATATCACACAAAATATGTAAGAAAATTATTTATCACATATCTTATGCATTAAAAATGTTCTACAGGGCAAACCTAGATCCTAAGGTATAGGGGAGGTAACCTAGATCCTAAGGTATAGGGAAGGTTCATTATATATATATGGTATATCCTTCTTATTTCTCTTGGCAAGCCCCAGCCCTAACAACTGTCTGTACATACTAAAAGGAAATTCAACAAAAAAATGAACCATTGCATCACAATTATCAGGATATTTCATATATACATTTGTACGTGACATTTTAACATATTTATAATAAAAAGAGATAAGATATAGTGCCTTGCATTTAAGGTAAAGAATGATATTGAGCACCTGGTTTTAAGTTTTTAGTTAGTTTGTTTGTGTTGATTTTTCTCAAATATGTGTATACATAATTTAATTAGATGAGATGTAATTTAATAATTTATTATTAAAATAATGTAATTAATATTTATAACTTATTTAATATAAAAATAATATTTTTTAAGATGTTAAAGGATTTTAATTCAATATAAGTTATTAAAATGATATAGTATTATTGTTTATATAAGAGAATAAAAAGAGAATTTTTATTGTTATATATATATATATATATTATGTATCTAAATTAATTAATTAAAAAAAATAATTGAATGATTACGATAATATTTATTTTCTTCTCTTTTTTTTTTCCTTTTTTTTTTCTTCTTTATTTGATATTTTTCTTCTCTCTTTTCTTACTTTCTCTCTTTTCTTTCTATATCTCTTCTTACTCTCTCTCTCTTCTAACTTTTTATATTTATTTTATTTTATTTTTTTATCTCTTTTTCTCTCACTTTTTATTTTTTTTCTCTCTCTCTTCTTATCATAATTATAAATATGAAATAATAATAATAATAATATCAAGAGGACATAATAATAATAAGTGAAATTGACAATAAAAAGAAAAATGAAGAAAATGAAATGAAATAAATAATAATAATAATAATAATAATCTTTAATAATTATTTATTAATTAAGATAATTATTTAAGATAAATATGAATCTTAAATAATGATAACACATTATACATGTTATTATTATTATTTCTATAATAGTAATAATAAAAGAAAAATAAAAATAGAAAAAGAAAAAATTGACAATAATAATAATAATCTTAAATAATAATTTTAATTAACTAAGATAATTACTTAAGGTGAATGAGTCATAAATAATAGTAACTCACAATACATGTTATCATTATTATGTCTATAATATTATAGAAAAAGATATTAAAAATAAATGTAATAATAATAATAATATAATATTTAATTTTTTTTCTTATTTATTAAATTTATTTATTTTATTTTTATCTTAGAAATTAAAAAAAGAAAAGAAATTCTCTCACCCTCTATCTTTTCATCTCTCTCAATCTCTCTCTATATAATAGCTCAAAGTTGTTACTAGATCAATTAGATCTAAATGTGAGCATAGTGAGAAGATTTTACTATGAAAGTTTATGAACGTTTGGGATCCCAGATCATCTTTTATTAATTTTTAAAATTTTAACTTCATAAATTGATAGAAAATAAAATATAAATTAGAATTTAGAAAATTTTGTAATTTTAGATTAAGCATCAAATGAGGATGCTATGTTTTACATTTCATTACTTTTCGAGCTCCGGACCAACAATAGAGAATTTTTAAAGTTTTACATTTAAAAATTAATATAAAAAACTGCTAATCCAAATTCAAAATTTTTTAGACATGCATCTTCAATTCATCGAGACGCTCAAATTGGTCAAAAATTTATAATTTTTGGAGTTCAATCGGCGATCGATAAGCGCTTGAAAGTTGTAGGCGATATATAGTCATTCGATCACGATCAAAGATTCCTAACAGTGTGGGGCTATTTATATAAATCTCACATCTCAACCATAGTATTAAGCAACCCTAGTCCCTTATTCATGTTGTTTTTTACGGTTGAGAGCAAGAAATAAGGTGCCAATCTCCCCTTCCTCTACATCCCATGGACGAGCTCTGCACCTCCACCCCATGGTCATGCTCCACTCCTCTACACCATGCCCGAGCTCCACTCCTCCATCCCATGGCTATGTTCCACTCCTCTATCCCATGGCCAAGCTCCATCTTTCATGCCATGGTCAAAACCTTCCTTCACTCGGGCAGAGTTGCAGCTCTCTTCTTTGCACAGCCAAACTTCCTCCCTTTTACATGGACGATCCTTTCACTTAACAAGTAAAGGCCAAATAGATCTCCTTCCATGGCCGAGAAGATCTCCATTCCACAACCGAGCAACCCTCCTCCTTGGCTGAGTACAAGCTTCTCTGCCACCAACCGATCCTTTATTCTCATCGACGCTCCTCGCAATCATGCCTTCCTTTGCCTGTTGATTGTCGCAAGCAAGCAAGGATCTTGCTGATCCTTCTTTTGATGCTTTGGAGTTAGTAATCTACGCCTAAGATTAGTCTTGTTGTGATTAATTATTTTTATCTCTTAATCATAAAATTGTTGAATCCAAATAAAAGAAAAAAAATGTTTGAGTACATTTGATTTTATAAAAAATATTGGTTTAACACTCGAATAGTCTTACTAATATGCTCAATTTTGCTACTAGTAATCCAAGCTATAATTCTTTGCATTAATCATTTTGTTCATGAATTTGGTTGATTATTTAAATGAATGGAAGAATCGATTCTTAGAAGAATTTACTTGGGAGAAAGAGGTAGATATGCGCAATAAATATTCACAGCTCTTTGCAAGCCCATGTATTGTTCATCTCTTTTTCATCTACTGCATTTAAAACTTGTTCTGTTTTAGTAGAATTTTTTTCACTTAGGTGATGTTGGGGATGACATCGTTCTTAAGTGGGGGAGTCTGTAATAACCCTAGTTGTTATCCTAGCTAGATTTAAATTAATTAAGCTAAGCCAAGCTTTGATCCAATAGACTCAATGGGCCATTTAAATATAACCCAAGAAGTTTGGAATCAATCGGAGCTAAATCAAGAATTTTGGTATTTTTGGCTATTTTGAGCTCTAGAAAATACTTAAATTAAATTGATATCTAAATTAAAATCTAACTTCATTTTTGAATTCCTCATACCCTAATTAGCTAAAGATAAATTTTTGGGAATTTTTGGAGCTCATCTAAGCCTAAATTGGATTTATAAATTTAATAGAAATTAATGTAATTAATAAATAGATTTATAATAATTAATTTAATTATTTATATAAAAATTAAGGCTAGGATTTGCTGTTGGGACCATGGCAAATCTGTTGCGGGGTCCCGATAGCGGTGCTTGGGAATGAACCCATGGGATGCGCGGCACACATCTTAGCGCAAACTATCGAATGACGGGATCTCCTCCGCGGGGCGACCTAATCCTAAGCGTCGGATCCATCGCTCGCATCCGACGGCCTCTATCCATTTCATTTAAGTACTCCATCAGCGCCATTTAGAGCCAACGGTCGATCCATCCGATGGCTCTAAAATCCCCAGGCACTGTGGATCATCGTCTGCCTCCCAATCTTCCCACGCGCGCTAGTCCCCCCGACATCCAAATCCTCCCCGCCTTGTGGCAGTACGGGAAGACCCCGAATTCCCCCTTCTGCCCTCGGCGCAACCTCTTGCTGGTCGTGGTCTCCCCGAATTGCCCCCGGCCATTGCACCCAAGGCTTCCCCTCGGCCCGAGCCTCTTCTCCAAACCCAAGCTCTGGAAGCCACCCCCATACTTCTCTAGACCTTTAAATACTCCTAGGATCTCACTGTGAGTCCCTTTGCTCACTGTGAATCCTTGATTGCTCAGCCAAATTCCCCTGTAGCTCCCGTCTCCCTTGGCAATTTTTGACGCTTGCTGGAGCTGTGAATAGCTGATAGAGGGTTCGTCTGGTGTTCAGACCCCCTGTGAGCACTCGTCTGTGAATTGGAAAGCTTCAGCTCACCTCATTTTTCTCGGTCGTGCCTGTAACATCAACTTCAGGTACAGATTTTTCCCACTGAACTCAGAGAGCTCAGTTTCCATTTAAGCTTCTGGTTAAGCCTCTGGATGTATCCTAGATTGTCTTAGT
The DNA here is from genome assembly GCA_016760335.1 of Gastrodia elata. Lineage (NCBI taxonomy): Eukaryota > Viridiplantae > Streptophyta > Magnoliopsida > Asparagales > Orchidaceae > Gastrodia > Gastrodia elata. The sequence goes on along the minus strand of CM028678.1, from coordinate 30,575,550 downwards.
CACTTAGGAAAAGCCAATGCGATTGCTCCTAAGGTCTGGATTAGCCTACATTGATCGATCGTTCGTCTGGTGTGTGCCGCGAGCTCGTAGCCGAGCTCGAGTAAGGATCCACCGATCCAGGTCATCTCGAAGCTCATGGCCAGAGGGCTTCGATCCGCCTCACCACCAGAATGGTGTAGGGATCGAGCTCTGGCCAAGTGGTCATCTATGTGTGGAGAATTTACTCCTCACAGTAAACCCTAAAAGCTTCAAGTAAGACCGAATTCACCGAGTGGCCATCCGACGATCCAGTGCGTCTCAGAGAGGGATTAATGGTGGGATCGATGTGTCTCGACTCTAGGAACGTGTAAGGATCAAGTTGAGCCGCCACCATCGCCTGGGTGCCTGGAATTTCAGCGCTGAAGCTCGACTGGGACGGGGTCAGTCGGGAGGAAGGAGACGAAGTCACGGTCGGGCCGACCCGTGACTCGCGTCTTTTGATTTTTGGGCCGCGGCTATTAGCGAATTATAGGATGGTATTTTCTATGGTTAATTAATTAATAAATGCATTCCTATAGTTTTAATTTAAATAAAATACATAATAAATTATTTGAATAACTTTAGTTATACTGATCCAAATGGTATGATCCAATATACCATTTGAATCAAAAAAATACAAGAAATCTAAATCTAAAATAAAATCATAGATCCAATGGTTGGATTTAAAATAATTGCCCAATTATTTTCTATTCTTAATTAAATCATATTAAATTAAATAAATGCCCAATTATGGAAAATAAGGGCTCTGATTACTCATATGACCATAAGGAACAATTGTAGACCCTTAAAACTAAATTAGGATATTTAATTTTCTTAATCACTCCTTGATTACCCTAATTAGGGATTAGTGAATGAAACCCTAATTAAGTCTTTGATTTTGATAAGTGTAGTTCCTAATGCTACCTTAAGTGTAGTAGGACCTATGGATAAGATTGGATTGCTTTAAAATACCATAACTTTCTTAATCACTTTAATTAGCCTAAAAAGGTGATTAGTGCTAATTAGAATAATTAGGTTGCCAAAATCTAAGATAAGGATATTTTCCACTTTATTAACCATTTTGGAACTCATTAAAATAGATTAGAATCAATTTAGATAATTAAACCATAAAATCCCATTTTTAGCCTTAAGAAGGGTATGTTGGTCATTTTGACCAAAATATGCTTAAGTGCCACTTAAATATTGGAAAATTCAGTAAGTTACCATTAATTAGACTATTAATGCTCTACTGAACTCTTAGACTAATGATGTTAATAATATGGATATTAAGTTAAGAAATCTTCATTTAGCCTTAGTTAAGATACTTAGATCGTGATCATAAAGGAGTCACTTTGCCTTAATAATTGAATTTAATAATTTTAGATGTTAAGTCTCAATTTAATAAGTTCAACTAAGTTAATTTATGAGCTTAAATTCTAAAAGAAACACATTTAGAAAATCCTAAGTTAAAATCCTAGCTTAAGTCTAAAGTGATCAAATCTTAGATCTTAGATCTTAGACGTTTGATCTTCTACTTGAATTAAACTATCTCCCATTGAAATTCCTTAAATGAATTATTGTTTGAATCTTTTGAAGCCTTCTATATGGGTATAGGATTGATTCAATCTATAGGATAATAAAATTATCCTAAAAGATTAGATATAGATCTTAAATTCTCAAGTTCTTAATTGATTATTTTATCTTATAATCAGTAGAGTAGTCTTTCACTAAGTTCTTAGATCTTGGATCTTTCAGCTTATAGGATTCTTTATCTATAACTTGGGTATTAAGTATGAACCCTAGATCCTTATTAGGACATCACCTTGGATTCAGGATTTGGACAATAAAGTGGAGTTCAAATCCAAAATCCTTAAATCTTGATTTACTTAATCAAGATTTGGGTAAGAGAGAAAAAAATTAATAATTAGGTCATAATTTATTTGTTTAAACCTTATAGTCATCATATGATTTTGAATTAGAACTTGCTAAGTTCTAATATTAACTTTAAGATCGTAAATCTGAGATTTTACTCGATAGCTGGATATTGGAGATCCTAAACTTGTATCTTCTCAGAATAGTTAGATTGGACAAATTAGACAACAATAGATATCACATAAGTCTAGATTGAGTCTCTTGCTTACTTTAACTTGATAGCTTGGCATACCTTGGATATTGAGCCTTATTTCTTGAGCATAATAGGAGAACTTAGGATATGGATGATACATCCTAAGTTAGTGTTTGTAGCATATCATTCATCTAGTTCTTGCAGTGCTTCCAGTTAGTAAAGTATGTCCTAGCCTAGTCTGCCTCTTCAATTCTTGTATTATTATAGAATAGTCTCAGGCCTAGCATATTGGATGCCTAGGATGGTTATAAACTTATTCTATGAGATCAACTCAGGCCTAGCATATTGGATGTCTAAGATAGTTATAGTTGAACTCTCAGTTCAGAGGCCTTGTATGGCCTATTGTTTGGTATGGCAATACTATGTCTTAGGCTTACTGCTACTCTAGTTTAGTTTTCAGTCTTATTTTTGCTTTGCCACATGCTTCAGTGGCCTTACTTGCAGTACTGGCTTGCTTTGCCACATATCTCAGTGGCTTTATGTTACATCTGATTATTTTGTCTTTGCCACATGTCTCAGTGGTCTTTCCTTTAAATATTAATCTGCATATTGTATGAATATTCTTATGGAGTAGCTATATATATTGGCATATTCAGGATGTTAGAATTTCTTATTATTTCAGTACTTGTGTCCTTTTATACTCAGCATACTTCAATACGATTATAAGCATGTTAGGATCAGATTTACTATAATAGTTGCAGTTACTTTCACCTTTAGCTTCACCTTGCTTACTTTTGTGTTTCTTTTATGTGAAAACATACTTGTTGATTGCTATAAATGGATAGTTTATAGTTGTCCCATTTCTTTTATAGCTCATTGCACCCCATAATTGCTTGCATGTTAGATTAATCAAATGTGATATCTTTAATTAATCAGTTCATTTAAAATAGCCTAAAATGTACTTAGACAATTGTCTAACTGTAACCTTTTTTTTTACTGGCTAGGGCCCTGGCATTTGTGATACCGACAAATATCAGATTCGAACTTATTTGTGGGCAGTGCTGTAGGAGAGGAGCCAGTTCAAGAGGAGGATCATTCTGCTGTAGTTTAGATAGATTTTACATTTTTATTTCAGTGAGATTGAGAGACCTTTATATTTTCTTTTATATTCAGTTTGTAATAATTAAATTTTGGATGCATTTTACTTTCTGCACTTGTTCTGAGTTACTACTACTATTTCCATATTTTTATATACTATGTTATGCCTGTGGATATTACATCTTATTCCCTGCTTCCGCTACTTTGATATATATTGATGTATGTTTATAGTTGTATCAGGTGACAAGTCCTTGGCTTAAGGTAGGTTGGGTTTCACCTAACTTTACTTAAGTTGGGGATTTGCCACAGTTGGAGTACCGTACTCTTTACCATTAGTACGGGGGACCCCACAGGTTTTCACCCTAATCCCTTATAACTAAGGAATTTTCCATTTAACTGAGAGCTTTTCACCAAATGATAATACATGAAATTCTCAAGGTGAGGAAGCAAAAAATATATACATCCATTTCACTATAATTTAGAAAGTAAATACATTCAACTTAGAACAAATATGCAGTAAAAGAAAATACAAATAGAACCAGTATTATTACAATATTAATAGCTTAACTGAAATAAAAGATAAACACTCATTCTCACTAACAAAAAGAAAAAAAAACTAATAATCTTTGGTAGCGGCACACTCTTCCTCCTAAATAAGCTATTTAGAAGGTTCAACTGCCTCAAATAGCTTAGAATCTGCCATTGTTGGTTTCAGATATGACAGAGCTACGACCAAAAAAAGAAAAAAAAATCTGATTAGATAATTTGTCTAAGTACATTTTAGGCTGATATTAATTTTAAAATATTTTAAGATATCACCATTAACTAAATGACTAAGCAAGCCTAAATAAGTGCAACAAGCTATGAAAGAATAAGATGAAGCTATAAATAACATATTTATAGATTAATCTAAAATAAGTAAAGCACATACCTCCACCCAAAGCTGTAACAAGATTAGACATTTCTATAAGTATAAAATAACTTTAAATATTGAAAAGAAGACTCATTCTAACGTGCTTATGATCATATAAAATTATGCAAATTAACATAAAGTCAACTGAACTGTGATGCATATAAATAAGCAAGGAAGACTAGCATCCTAACATATATAAGCAAATAAATAAATACTGAAATTAAGTAAAAGCAAGTAGGAAGCAGTAAAGAAAGAATAACATGTAAAATCTGTCATATCAAAAGAATTGGGTAACAAGCCACTGAACTGAAATTGAGCTGAAATGTATCATGTCATAACACTTAGCCTTTCTGGGCTAAGGCAGAAAACTATATCATGCATATCACTTAGCTTCTCAAAGCTAAGGCAGAAAATGGTACTGAACTGAAGAGGCAAAAAATACATATATGTAGTAAATTTTAATTATTTTACTTTACTTCTGTGGACACATTCAGAAGTAGCTGAGGAGTCAAGCATGTCTACAAGACTAAAGCAGGTTCCAACTTAACATAACTCTCCTCAATGAGTATGTGTTAAGTAATCTTTATTTCTCCTTACCACCTGTCAATTGGCAGTAAAAGTGCACAAATATCTGTGCATAATTGAACCCAATACAAGTGTTATCCTAATTTTTTATGTTTTTATTTCATGCATCAAAGTTATCTTGTATGTTATGCTCAATGTAAAAAAGCTCAAAATACAAGGAATGCAAAGCAACAACGTTCAATAGTAAGTAAGAGACTCTACTAAAATATAAGTGATATCTGTTGTTGTCTAATTTATCCATTCTAACTATTCTAAGTTTATATAAGCTCAAGATCTATTATATTCTACTATCCAGTATAAACTCAGATTCACGGCCTTACAAGTTAAATATTAGAGCTTAAATAGTTCTAATCCAAATAAAAAATGTCGCCTACATAAGTCAAATAAATAATCACTCGTCCTAATTTTAATAATTTTTAGCAACCCGAACCAATCTTGATTAAGATAAACAAAGATTAAGGGACTAAGAATTAAACTCCAAATATTGGGGTTTAATCACTTAATTCAAAGGTGATCCTAAAGGCTAAGAATTAAAAACCCAAATCTTGAACTAAATATTAAGGTAAATTCTATTAAGCAAAATTAGAACTTAATAGGATGGATCTCTAACCTTAATCTAAAGTTAAAATATAAAATAATCATAGATAAAAGATGAAATTTTAGAAAGTTAGAAAACTAAGATTTCATCCATTGTATAACTAACTCATTTACCTAATGAATGAACTATAACCTATTTCTATGCCTAATTCAAAGGAATAGGATCCTAAAGTTAAAGGAAAGTCATAAGGAAAAGATTTGCATTGCTACACATTAAAGTTAATTAGATCTTATGAATACTTAATTATTAATTTAGAAGGCTTATGGATGACATGATGTATGATGAATCTCACATCATGAAATTTAATAATTACTTAAAAATATTTTAAGATGAAACTTAGGGTTTTACTTAGAAATTTAATTAATAATCTAAAAAATATAAAATTGAATATAAATTATTTTATTTACTAATTTTAGTGATTTAATTAAAATTCAAAGGCTTAAGAACACTTAAACCAAAATTTGGGCTAAATGATCATTTTGCCCCTACTTAAGGGTCTAAAATGCTACTTTTTGATTTAGGGCTCCAAATTTAATGTATTATCATTTGGCAAAAAGCTCTCAATTAAATGACAAATTCCTTAGTTCTAAATTATTAGGGTGAAAACCTAATTTGACTATAAATGAGGAACTTGTCATTTGGTGACCACTTCATCATAATTATGTTAACTTAAGTGTTAATAGGACTACAGTGGGGTAGGGGTGCCACAGTTAGTACTATATGAAAATAGACAATAAGAACATCAAATTTGGATAAGAGAAGCCTTATGAGCTTAATTTAAAGTTTTTAGCTCATAAGGGCAAATTAGTAATTTAACCTAGTGAAATTTAAAAATTTAGTCAATTTATTATTATTTATTATCTAAGAATTCCATAGAACCTAAAATTACTGAATTTTGATATCAAATGGCCAAGTTATAGTGAAAATAAGTTTAGGGTTCAAATATGTAAATTTGGTGGCATATAAATGGGTCAAAAAAACTTAACTTTCTCAAATAATATCCAAATTCAGTAAACTCAGTAACTATAGCTTAGTTATAACATACTGAGTACTATGACTATGAGTAGACAATTCAGTAAACTCAGTAGCTATAGCTTAGTTATAACATACTGAGTACTATGACTATGAGTAGACCTAATTTGAACTTCAATTTGTTAAGTTATGAGCTAATCAACTTCTAGAATAATTAGGGCAATTTAGGAAATCTACTCATCAAAACCTGAATTTTTTTATAGTTTAATGTAAATTAGGTTCTTCTGATCAAAATGATATATTGGATGACATAATTTTGAGTTAAATTGACTAAGTTATGATTAATTGAATTTTTAGGTCAAATAGGGTAATTGTGAGAGTACCCAAAAATCTTTAGTCAAAATATAAGTCCAATAACAAAATTAAGACTATATAAACATTTATGATGATCTCATAATTAAAATAAGACCCATATTGAATATATTTGGATAAGTGGGTGCAAATTTATAGATGTTTAAATTTTTCTAAGGTTTTTGAACTAAGTGGGAGGTCCTAAAATATCACTATGCTAAATACCCCTCTAGCAAAACATTGGAGACTACCATAATATTTCTCTCATTTTTCTGATTAAAATGAGATATATATTTAATATGTTTTGACTTATGGATCAAAAGTTATGAGGGTTTTAAAATTCCAAAATTTATTTAATTAAATAAATTAAACTGCTTTCTGTTGATATTTAAATAAAATGATTTAAATTAATTAAGTTAAATGGCAGGTCCCACGCATATCATATGTCAACAGAGGCGGGTCCCACCAGTAGACCTGACTCAGCGTGGCAGTCAAAGATGCGGGCTCCACGGAACACACGGACGAGAGCTATGGTGCCAGCTCATCGAGACGAGCCCATGCTCTATCATACGGGGCATAACTGGAGTGCGGGTCCCACGTGACTGAAAACAGCGAGTCGGGCCAGCCTGACCTGGCTAGAGATGAATTAGAGTCCCGATAGCAATCTCACAGATGGCCATTAGGGCTTGAATTTTGCTGGCCTTTCCGACTGTGGTTGGATGCGGCCCGCACGGAGACGGATATGCCTCGACAAGATCTACCCATAGGTGGCCGGACCAGCGACTAAGGAGACCTAAGACAGTGGTGAGGTTGAACCCTAATTGTGACCCACTGAATAGAAATGGGTTGGAACTGTTAACTACTATGGATTGAATCCCTAATTGATTCGATTAAGCTTCTTATGAGTCAGTCCAGTCTGTTTGATCGACAATTGAAGCCATGAAATAGCTTTTCAAACTTGATTGAGCAGAATACATGAAAGAAATATAAGTATCGAATATACTTTTTTGAACAGCTGAGGAGGGATGGAGAATGCTCATGGCTCTATCGATTTTACTGGCTCTTGATTTCGTAAAAGTGAGGTAGGAGGTCGATCAAGAGAGCTATATGGCCCTGTGATCAGCTCCTATGGCGGTGGGAGCAGACACCTAATGGTGAGGAGGCCATGTGTTAGCGTGCAGGACATGCGTAGGCCTCCGCGAGCATAAGTGGGAGAGACGATAGCTCGACCATCAGATCTCCCGATCTGATGGTTCGGGAGATCTGTTAGATTTGATGGCATGGAGGTAAGATGGGAGATGACGCAAAACGAAATCGTTAGATTTAAATATAATAATAAGAATTTAATTATTTAAATCAAATTTTATTAATTAAAATTAATTTATTAAATACATTTCAAAAATTTCCAATAAATTACCCTTAGCAAAATGAAGGGTGGGGAACGTAATGGCGAAGGCAGATTTTGATTTGGATGAGTATTTAATTTTCCAATTTTTCAGGGTATTTAAATTGAATTAAAATATTTGACAAAATTCTGATGACTTCTAAATGCATCCAAAATATTACCCTAAGATAATTTGGGGGAGATGAGCGCAATGACGAAATCCAATTTTTGATTTGAGGTCAAATTACAGGGTTCTTGAAATTCCCAAAATTAGAGTTTGATCAATTTGATGCCAGATTTGGACCCAAACTTCAGGGTATGCTCCTAATGACTTATTAAAAGTGTTAGAATTAAAATTAGGACTTAGCGTAGTCCTAATTGACTAGGGTAATAACCTAGGGTTATTACAACTGATATGTAACAACCAACATGTCAGATTTAGAGTATTTCCATGATCTAACTTCAAGCAAGGAGTAGGAGCAAGATGATGTTTATAGCAATTGCTTAGTCTTCTAATTGTTATTTTATTTTTGGGAGAGAGTGCTTTTATTTCAGCTTTTCATTCTGTTAACTTTCATTAAATCATGGCATGTAATAAGTTACTTTTGCATTTTATATTTCTACTTCAGCACTGTATTAATTGAGATGTATTATTCATATTATTTACTCATTTATTTAATTAATGTGATGTATGGATGTATTTTGTTATGTCAGTTTCTGCACTCTGTTTATCTACTGCACCTATTGATAAGTCCAAGATATATTGCATAATAAAGCAGGAAAATATATAAATCTCTTACTTGAACATCATGCTTTGGTGTATTTTCAACTATTTTAGGGACAAAATAAGAAAATTGCAATTCTGGAGCAGAAGGAAGGATTCTAGGAGAAAACTGCTGTAGCGCACCCAAGCGCGATGCAGCGCGCCATAGCAGAAGAATTAAAAACTAAAGAACCAGGGAGCCATCTACAAGGCATGGGAGAAGAACCACTATAGCATGCTGTAGCGTGCCACAGTGCGCTCAATCAGATCAAACCCGAGAGCTCGGTGCTACCGCACACCGCAACGGGTCCGTCCAAATTCAGAGTTTGCATTCAATTAGAAGCCTTCGCTACAGTGCGCTGCAGCGGTCTCAACCTGAGACACTGGCTCTACCGCGTGCCGTAGCGGATCCAAGGGAAAAAAAACTTGGAAGTGTATATATAAAGCTAAATCGCTACAGCGCGCTCAAGTGGAGTCTTCCTGAGAGCTTAGCTTTACCACGCGCCATAGAATATCAGAAGGGACGAGACTTAGAGGACGAATAACAAAGTGGACCGTTATAGCGTGCTCAAGCGCGCCACAATGCGCAATAACAGAATCTTCCCAAGAGTACCGCGCGCTGCAGTGGGTATCCTTATAAAAACCAGCCTGTAGCAAGAACCGCTGCAATGTACTGCAGTGCCTTATGCAGAATTTTTTAGGCAGAGCATTTATGGAAACCTAGGGAAGACCAGAAATTCAAACCATTGGCCTTTTCCAGTCGCTTGAAAACTAAAATCACATTAAAATCTGCTATCTTTCAAGAGAATAATGGAATCTAATTTAAATGCTTGCCATGAATACAAGGAAAGGAAAGAGGAGGTAGAATTTATGCCAAGGGGGCTAAGGATATCACTATAAATACTGCCATTTTTAACTAGGAAATGGTTCTAAGTTTTGACATTCTAAGTCCTAGAAAGAGGGATTACTGCTGGGAGAGAAGGAGAACTCTCCAAGGAAAGGTTCAGAGTACCTTTGCAAGATCAAGAAGAAGGAGAAGTACAAGGATCTTGAAGAAAGGTAGAGAGAGGAGAAGAAGAAATCTAGAGAGCCTTAAAATTCAGGGTTGTTCCTAGTATTTTCTCTTTACTTTATCTTATTTCTTTTACAGTCGAACATATGTCAAGGTTCTTATCTTTGAATGCATCTTTCTGTGTTGTGACTGCGATGGAAGGCTAGACCCTCCTTAGAGAGGGTTGGGCCATAGTTATGTGATGAGTGTGGGACATAAGGTGTTGTATGCTGAAGTTACAATGAATAAAATTTGAGTTTAAATTTTACTTATTCTTATGTTTTAATTTAAATGCCTAAATCATTTATCAAATATAAATCTTTATTAAAATACTTGTACTCCAATGCTCACTAGTTGGAATAGAGCAAGAAGTGAGAGGCAATTGAGCTGAGAGCTGCTTGACAAGTTCTCAAGCCTATTAACACCACTTCTTAAGCTTATCCGAGAAGTTGAAGCGTGTGAGCCAAGCCCCCCTCCAATCATGCTCTGTGGCTCAACAAAGTAGAAGGATGGAGAGATCATCAAACACCCATGGATGATGTGACATAGTCCATTGGGTCCAATGAATCCTCTCCCTTAGCTAAACTATGTGTGTGGCGCATGATGCTGATTGGTAGAAATCAATGCTTGTGCGATCACCCAACTAAATATAATTTTGATAACCTAGACATAGGAATTCTAAAATAAATCTAATGTGATCTCATAAGAGTCTATGTGTTGAGGAAGAACCCTAGTGTGTTCACCTTGCGCACTAGATTTGAACTAGTTGGAATTAGAGGACCAATCTAAAGAATACTATGTTCACATGGGTTGATTGACATAATCCAAGTATTTGATGAAATGCAATGAATTAAATACAGCACCAATCTCTTATGAGTCACATGACAAAATCCCAACTCTCTCTTTTTAATTAATAGTATCTCTATTTAAGCTCTTTGTATTGTTGATCTAGGAACCAAACAAAACACCAAAAGTAGTCTTCTAAATATTATTGAAAGAAGGTAAGCCTTAGTAACAAAATCACTGTTCCCTATGGATGATATAAATTTGGAACTCATCGTTCCAAATTATTACTTCAGACCACGTACACTTGTGTGCGAGCACAGACATGTATTTACAGTCTGTCAAGTTTTTGATGTCGTTGCAAGGGAACGATTTTGTTTTGTATTAAGAATAATCTTTTATTAAATAGTGATTTATACTTTTTACTTATTTGCATATATTGTTATTATCTACAATTATATCACATTGTGCTAACTGTAGTGTAACTTAGATTTTTAAATTAATTTCACTATTGCTAAAATCTGTAAATTGCTGAAATTATAATTGTTGAAATCTGTGTTAAACTGAAATTCTGAACTTGTGAAATATTTGTAGAAAAATTCTATTACTGAAAATTGCTTGCTAAAATCTGTTTGTTGAAAAACTGAATTGCTTACACTAAAAAACTTCTTTGTTGTGATTTGTTATAGGTCTAATCAATATATAAATCAGGAGTCTGGGCTAGAAGAATCTTTTTTAGCCTTTAAAACTAAAATTGTGCAATTTATAAAAAGGACTGAGTTGACCATGAACAAGCATGAAACCTCAATTCCTTGAATTGAGGTATCTCTTAGGAATATTAAAGTCCAATTGGGACAAATTTCCCAATAGCTGTTTGCTCGGCAGCAGGGAATGCTCCCAAGCTCGACAGAAATAAACCCGAGAGAGACGATGAGTGTGATCAACTTGGACACAGCAAAAATAGACTGCATGGAACATGACTCTACTGAAGAGATTATAGGAGGAAAAACTAGGGAAATTTCTACTGAGAGTATTAATGGAGATAAAAAAGCCATTAAAAGAGCAGACCCTGGAAGAATGAACATTCTTTGTATCATTGAGAGTGAAGTCCTTTTAGATCCCTTGTGTGATCTAGGGGCTTCCATTAATATTATGCCTTTACACATATACTCCCAGCTCAGGGTAAGGGGAATGAAAGAAACACCCATCATTCTTGAATTCACTAATCTTAATTCTATGACGCCCCTAGGAATTGTGATGAATGTTCAAGTGGGAGTAGTTAGTTTCATGATTCCTACAGATTTTATTGTTTGTGATTGGGACAAATGGAGTGAAAACTCCACTAAAATTTTTAGGAGACCGTTCCTTGCCAGCTCAAGAAAAATAATTGATATAGAAAGAGACTTGATGATGGTGAGAGTAAATGGCTTGGAAGAGATCATAAATCGGATGCCTTCAATATTTTAGGAGAAAATTATAAAAGCTTATTGGAAAAAAAACAATTTGACTAAATTTTTTAATTTTAAGTTGGAAAGTAAAGGGGAGACATTTAGTGAAGCTGATTATGCTAGTCACTTGGATACCTCATCTAGATGAAGTGACAAGAAAGTGGAGAAAAAGAAAAAGAAAATGAGGAGAGGGAAGTGGAAGAAGAAGGGAGCTTCCCTTCTAATTACTAAAAATGGGGCAGAAAATAAGGCCAATGATGAAATCATGAGTTCGAGCACAACTTTGATTGGTACTCACTCAAATAAATTAAAAACATGGAAGAAGAAACACCCATGAATTTAGACTCTGTTTGATTCTAAATGTGTCGGGCTGATGACATTAAACCAAGTGCTTTTTGGGAGGCAACCCAAATTTTGTGTTTAACTTTGATATTAGAAGTAGATTAGTTAAAATAAAGCAACCTAATTTTTGTGAGTAAAATGATTCTGGAAGCCATTTTAAAGTTGGAAAATTTTGCTTCTGGAAGCGCTGCAGTGGAAATTTCTGCTGCCGCACGCCACAGCGGGTTCAACCGTTGGAGCGCGCCGCAGCAGATTTCACTGCTACAGTGCGCTATAGCAGATATTTTGCACGCATGAATTTTGCTATGTTCCTAAGTGCTATAGCGCGTTGTAGCATGCCACCGCGCCTGGCACCCCGCTGTATGTCGCTTTAACTGCTTCAGATTCCCCAAGCAGTTAAAGGCGCTACAGCGCACCTTAGAACTTAAAACTTGGACATATTGCTGCAAAAGTTGATCTTTTCCCCACATTTAAGGCTGATTTCAATCACATTCATTGCATGACATTTAAATAACCTTTGACCATCCTTAAGCATGCTTTGAATATGATTTCTTTTGTAAAAACATCCAGAAATTCTTGGCTATAAATACCCAGGTGGAGGAGGAGAGAATTTTACCCTTGTCTAAAACTAAAATTATATTTTCCATTTTCAAAACCCTTCAACTCTCCTCTTTAAAATGTTTTCCTAGAAGAAGACTGTAGTAAACAAAGAGCCGGGTGCCTAAACTTCTGGAGGCCCCTACAATAAAAAGCGATTCTGCTCGGTAGAGGCTGAGCAGCGCTATGATCAAATCACTTCTCACCGTAAGCTTATCCCGGAAAGGGGGTTCAAACTCCCCTATCCGGTCTACTACCTTTGTGTCCACAACCTAGACTAGCACAACTTAGTCTATTTACAGAGATACTCTTGCCTTCCCTCATCCAGGAAGTGTATGCAAATGCTATCAATGCAAAGAAGCATACAATTTTTGTACAGGGAAAGACAGTGAAACTTGGGATCAAAGAGATCGAGCACTTTTATTATCTAAGGGTTGTAGAAAATTGCTCCTACTAAACCCTCCTTAATTTTGAAATTGAACCAGTAGGCATTGTGAGTGCACTCACTCGAGATGACGCCGGATGGAGAGGATCTCTGGCCAATATTCCACGAGCTCTACTCACATACTCGTGTAATGCATGTCATATCCTCATCTCCAGCGTCATCTTGCCATATGGGCAAATTATTTAGGTGACTAGGTCACGGGCGCTGCTCATTTGTGCCATAGAACGACCTGGATACATTCATGTCTCCAGGATCATTTTTGAGCAGCTCTGGAACGCCCTGATCGGGTCTTGCACCGAACTCGCCTTCGGCTCTTTCATCACCAGAATATGCCTTGCACACGGGGTCAAGGTATTCGCCAGTGACGTGACCATTCCTCCTCGTGCACCTCTAACTAGCCACAATCTGAATGTGCATTTTCAAGAGGGGAAGAAGAGCAAGAAGCGTAGGAGAGAGGAAGGAGAAGCATCAACCTCCATTGGCAGAACTTTTGCTGATAAGATATTGATCAAGATGTATGCTCACCAAAAGGACTTGGGGGAAGCAATGACCAAGGACATGCGATTCTACAAGTTGGAAATCTCCCGGACACGCCAATTTGAGTCCGAATTTAATGAGGTCTAGGAACGATGTTTCAAGAGTGGAGCCTGCATGGAGGACCGGACGGATCGAATCTAATGCGGCCCTTATTGGTGAACCCATCCCTGATACTCCTTGGCCAGTGGATTATTCCTATAAGAGCATCGAGCTGGAAAAAGAAGAAGAAGAAGATGATGATGAGGAGGAATGAGAAGGTTGTCTAGTTTTTTTTATTTTATTTTCACTGTGGATCGAATCCCTAATTGATTTGATTAAGCTTCTTATGAGTCAATCAGATCTGTTTGATCAACAATCAAAGCCATGAAATAGCTTTTCAAAACTTGATTGAGCAGAATACATAAAAGAAATATAAAAATCGAAGGTACCATTTTGAACGGTTGAAGAGGGATGGAGAATGCTCAGGGCTAGATCAGTTCTGCTGTCTCTCAATTTCGTGAATGTGAGGTAGGAGGTTGATCAAGAGGCCTATAGGGCCCCGTGATCAGCTCCTATGGCGATGAGAGCAGACACTTGGCGGCGAGGAGGCCGCATGTTAGAGCGCGCGACACGCGCAAGCCTCCGCGAGCACAAGTGGGAAAGACGGTAGCTCGACCGTCGGATCTCCCGATCGGGCGGTTTGGGAGATTCATTAGATTTGACGACATAAAGGTAAGACGGGAGACGGCACGAAATAGAACCATCAGATTTAAATATAATAATAATTATTTAATTATTTAAATCAAATTTTATTAATTAAAATTAATTAATTAAATGCATTCCAAAAATTTCCAATAAATTACCCTTACCTAAATGAAGGGTGAGGAACTCAACGGCCAAGTCAAATTTTGATTTTAACAAGTATTTAATTTTCCAATTTTTCGGGGTATTTAAATTGAATTAAAAAAATATGACAAAATTCTGATGACTTCCAAATGCATCCAAAATATCACCCATAGATAATTTGGGGTGATGAGCGCAATGGTGAAGTGCAATTTTTGATTCGAGATCAATTTATATAGGTCAAATTCCAGGGTTCCTAAAATTCTCAAAATCAGAGTTTGATCCATTTGACACCTAATTTGACGGCATTTCACAGGAATTTAGGCTGCGTAATTAATATGCTTGGTGGTTGACGGCAGCGTTGAAATTAGAGGCATTGATTTCAGCACAACGCCAAAATTCACACGCCGCCTTAACACGCTGCACCTCGTGAGAGCGCCGCGTGTAGATGCGGGGCCTGCCACTACGGCACAGTTTACTTAAAGATTTCAGAATTGGTCTGGCCACGGGACTGGTTCAGACCGCAAAGAACCATTAGACTATTTCGTCCCCATGAAAAAGAGCAGAGTGCAGGGAGATTAGGGTTTCGAACTAGAACTGCATCCAACAACTTCACAGGCTACATCTTATACCCGCAATGAGGTCTCACTGAAACAAAACCTCCAAGGCCTAATCCTGAATCGATAGATGCCTGGATTGTCGAGGAAGCTGATGCCCTAATTTTGTATGGAAACCTTAATTTCTTGCCAAAGGATTAAAATAGAAAATAATGATTTTGATTGGTCTCATTCGAGGCTGATTGAAACTCATAATGCAATAATAAGATGAACTAAATTATGATAGAAGATTTGGTAGGAAAAATGGAGGAAATATGCACCTTGAGTTTTGCCAAAAATAATGGAAGAAGACGGGATCCTCCACTAAGCCTTACTTCAACAACATCAATACCCTAGCTCTCCTGATGACTCCCAGATGAAGATAAAGGAATGAGAAAATAATGGGGTAGAAGGGAGCTCGGTCAGGCTTTGCTGAGGCTAAACATATGATAGCCAGCACTCGCAGGCACACGATCGATGATGGCAGAGGAGACATACAAGGAATCCATCTGGGTCGTCGGATCCTGATTCAGATCCGACTGCCAGATCAAACAGTTAAAGATCTGACCGTTGATCAGCCAAGAAGAAACGCAACGGCTTAGATATGCAGAAGTGGCTGTCCCGTGAATTGTCCAAAATAGTGGATCTCAGTAGAATTAAAATAAAAACGTAGGAATACTTTAAATTATATCATATATATTAATTTATTTGCTTTATTATATTATTTAATTAAACTTAACTTATCAATCAAAATTATATAACCAAACGCACTACAAAAAATCTCAAAAATTCACCCTTATCTAATTGAGGTGTGGGGAACTCAAAAATGTAATCAAATTTTCGATCGAATGTCAATTTAATTATCTTAATTTTCTAAGAATTTAAATATTATTAAAATATTCAGGGAAAATTCGATGACTTCCATACACTTCCAAAATACCACTCCTAGCTAATTTGGGTGTGGTGAGTCCAATGGTAGATTTTGTTTTCGATTATGAGGTCTAATAATTTATGCATTCTCAGAATTATCAGAAAACTAGGAAATATTGGAAATTGCCAAATGATCTCTAAAATGTACAAAAATTGAAATGGACTATTATAAGACTAATGGAAAATGATTAGAGTCAAATATGTCACTAATTGATGGGTAACAACACTAGGGTTATTACATTACCATTCAAAATTATTACTTCGAACCACGTACACTTGCATGTGAGCGCAGACGTATATTTACAGTCTATCACCTATTTAATTGTACTTTAAATTATAATTATCATTATATGATAATTTAAGGTACAATTACATGTCTAAGTAATTGGTTACTTAGACATTTCAGTAGAAGTAGTGTTACCAAAGTGAGTGGTATCTCAGTAGACACTTACCTTATTAACACTAATCTAAGGTTATCTTTGAGTGATGACCCATCCCATCATTAATTCATACTTCGCTTGTGCAAAGCGGTGGGGCAGGGCACCACATTTGGTATCAAAGGGTACCATAAGGTGTCTTATGGAAGCTATGCTCATATATATATATATATATATATATATATATATATATATATATATAATGGACTATTCTCTAAGGATGCAAATATATCAAGTGCAATTTATTATATCCCTAATATCACATTTTTGTCATTTCAGGATATAAGCAGAAAAGAGAAATGTATAATGAATGACACCCTATAATTTATAACAAACTCTTAGAAGAAATATTAATATTTAAAGCATCTAGTAAGAAACCGTAAAGTAAGACACCTTCAAGTAAACAATAGAGAACTTATAAGCTATAAATTATATAGGATGTCATTTCATTTATCAGCCACCGAGTACTTCCTTAAAAGAGTTGATGCAGTTTGGGAAGAAGATTTCCAATATGGTCAGCTTCATAGTTGTAATAGCCCAAACTCTTAAGCACCAAGGTAACCGTCATTTCTGGAGACAGAGCTTAGGTGAGCCCAGTCAATTCGACGAGAAGCCGAAACCCGCTAGCCAGAGGAGTCAGAGAAGAGCTCGAATGTTCCTTTTGGCCTGAAAAGCCTCATGGTTTTTCTTTCAGAATATAACTTCCTAGTAGGGAACCTATCCTGGGAGTGCTCCCACCTGAGCACGCTTAACTTTAAAGTTCTTATCAGGAACTCTACCGTTATCTAAAAAGGCGCATCGATGTTTAAGAGTATCACTTATTGCTACTTAAGTGGGTCTTTACAATCTCCCAAACTTAAGTAACTGATGTCCTCATCTGTATCCACACACAGATCCAAGAACCATCCATTGGATAGATAGGACTAGAGGTGACCCCTACAGGCACAAGAGGTACCCACAATCATATAGCACCTTAACCATCATGGGTTCAAGAGGCTGCTCACATGAAATAGTACTTTACCCTATATATCACTTAGCTCATATCTGACACCCTATGGCCTGCTCTTATACCATTTGTAACAGCCCAAACTCTTAAGCACCAAGGTATTGTCCGCTTTGGCCTGAAAGGCCTCATGATTTGGCCCTCAGAAGATAACTTCCCAGCAGGTCACCCATCCTGTGAGTGCTCCCACCTGAGCATGCTTAACTTTGAAGTTCTTATCAGGAACTCCACTATTATCTAAAAAGGCGCCTCGATGTTTAAGGGTATCACTTATTACTATTTAAGTGGGTCCTTACAATGGTAGAGTCATACTAGGAGTTTCATCTAAAGGAGACCTAGTGTTAGATAAGATTCTTCAGTATCCAATCTTTAGTGGATTATCAAGATACCATACATATCCTAAAGAGGGAGTGTGGGTACATGTAGTTAGGCGGCTATGCCTAACTCTTCTATTATTCTATACTTTTCCTATATAACACAATTAAATAATATTACATATGACATAATCTTAGTGATTATGTATTTATAAAGTCCTATAACTATACTTTATAGTTTATTTAGTCCTTGAGATTGAAATCACTTTACTTAATTTTGTACTTTATAATTTACTTACATACTTATAGTTTAGTTACTTACATTTATTGAAGTGTAATTCTTTTACAGTTTATAATGCATTTTCTTACACTGCTTTTATATTTACTCAGCATATATCATATTGGACATATTACATTTGTATTTCTTTCATATAGGACTAAAATAGACTCATGTGTATATTTACAATTTATTATATCATTTTCCTTACTTTTACTTTTTTTTAACCTTATTTTACCTATTAATTGCATTGTACAACACTTAATAATTTTAAATATTAAATGTGATATCCTCTAATTAAATAACTTAGATACTCTAAAATGTACTTAGACTTTATAAGTTTAACCACCTTTTTTTTCTTTTTTTGGGTAATCCAGGGAAGCACCACTATAAAGTGAGCAAGTGAATTTTGATGTAATTTAAGGGTACAATAGACAAATTACTTTACTTTGGTAGGTCAAATTTTAATCAACCGAGCTTTGTAAATTCAGACATTGTAAGTAAAGTTGATAGATAGAGGAGCATTACTAGATATGTGTTCATATTAGGAAGTGCAATGGTTCTGGATCTCCAAGTTACAGATCATTATTGTTATGTCCACCACTGAGGTTGAGTACGTCACCATCACTAAGGCAAGTGAGGAGATGGTTTTGTTGAACAACTTTATGGCATAATTGGGCAAGGAGCAAAAAGATGTAAAGCTCTACAGTGATAGTATGAGTGTGATTTACCTCACTTAGAATGATGTATTCCATGCCAGGATGAAGCATATATAACTTTGGTTTCAGACATTATTGGTAGAAGGTCAACTAGCTTGGAGAAGATTTACACTTCGATGAATCCCACTAATATATTTACAAAAGTTGTAACAATAGAAAAATTGAAGCTATATACTGCTTAAAATTATTAAGTGTTGTACAATGCAATTAATAGGTAAAAGGGGTGGGGGTGAGCTACACCACATTCTAGATAATGATGAAAGAAGACAATGAAGATCCAAGATTGAATAAGATATGATCTCAATAGATCTCCAAGTGGGAGATTATTAAGATGTGGAGACCATTTAAACCACCATGTATATGACAAAGAAGCTCCGGTGTGTTTTTGGGAGGCTCAGGGTGTTTCAGGATAAGTTAGAGGGAAATTCGGGCACCCCAGCGCATCCTACAATCATTGCAGTCGAGGGCTAGGTGTTGTGGTGTGTTGGGCACCTGTCAGGGTGCCCAGGTGTAGTGTGGCCTCCCATTATTCAAAACTAGGGTGCCCCAGCATGCTGTGGCACCCTATGATTTGAAACTAGGGCTCCTCGGCGTGCCGTGGCATGTGCTGAAACCCAGTTACAAATTTTGGAGGACCCCTATGTAATAACTCGAGTTATTACCTTAGTCAATTAGAACTAATCTTAGTCTTAAAATTTAATCCTAAGTTCTAATTAAGTCATTATGAGTCAACTTCTAAGACCCACCTGAAATCAGGAGTCAAATGGATCGAATCCTGATTTTTGGAAAATCCAGAAACCCTAGAATTTGACCTATTTAAAATGACCTCAGATCGAAAAACGGACTTTGCCGTTGTGCTAATTACCCCCAAATTAGCTAGGGGTGAAGTTTTCATGTCAATCGGAAGTCGTCAAAATTTTGACGAATATTTTAATAATATTTAAACATCCTGAATATTGAGAAATTAAAAAACTCGTCAGATCGAAAATCTGACTTCGCCATTATGTTCCTCACCCCTCAATTAGCTAGGGGGGAATAATTAGAAATTTTTGGAAGTTAATTATTAATTATCAATATTAGAATTCTAATAAATAGATAAATATAAATATTTTAATTATTTAATATTTAATTTATTTAAAATTGACGGCGCTGTCCCAGTGCCGTCTTCCCGCAAGGTGCTCTGTCAGCTCTCCCGTCTGATCAGACGAGAGTTGCGAGCTGTTCGATCGAGCGATCGAACGGCTCCACTTTGTCGTCTCTGCGGCCCATCTGGGATCCTCCACGGGTCGCAATGCAGCCCCGCTTGCCCAGCCACGGCCTCTCGAACCTCGGCGAGTCTGCCTGGGCCTTGTTAAGGACCCCCCTACTCGCGTGCCAGCCACGGCTTTGCGCGATCGAACCTCTAGAGCCAAACTCACCGAACCCTAACGCACGGACCGTCTACCTAAGGTATCTTCGATCTACCCATTCGTTCATATGATTGTCACTTTTACATTTCGAAATGCTATTTCACCTCGTCGATTGATGATCCAACGGCTCGATCAAGCTAAACCCAACTGGATCGATCCGATTAGCCGATCGATACACAGTACAAACCGTTAGGGTTCGACTCGCCGAATCCTAACGGCTAGGGTACCGGCGGATAGCCCCCGGCGAGCCCTATCGTCGGCCGTGCGGGCTGAGCCCTATCGTCGGTCGTGCGGGCTGAGCCCCGCTGGGACCGGGAAGGGTGCCTGAAGGCGTGCCCAAGGTGCCAGCCCTCGGGGCTCTCTGAGAAGCGGATGAAGTCCGGGTTGGGCCGAGTCGACCCGAGCCCATCCCGATTACGCTTGGGTCCGCGTAAGCAAGGTGGGGCCAGCAGCACCACGTGGCGCCCTCCGAGCGAGACACGTGTCGCGTGGGGCCCACCGCCAGAACTCGCGGCTCTTCGGCTTTGCTGTGGGGGGCATGCGGAGTGCAGCACCCAACCGGGTGCGGACACGTGGCAGCCGTGGGGCCCACACACAGAGCAGCGCCCAATCGGGCGCTGCCACGTGTCACTGGTGGGCCCACTGCCCGACCGCGCAATAGGTGTGGGACACGCCACAGCTCCGTGGCCACTCACAGAGCGCCACGTGGCAACCGTGGGACCCACTCTCAATCCCAACAGATATATTAGTAATATAATTATAATTAATTAGTGTTAATTAGTAATTAATTAAGTTTATAGTAAGATTAGTATATTTAATTAATGATAATTAGTGGTTAATTACTATTAAACGGTAAATAAATAAATAATTATTAATTATTATTATTAAATATAATTAAATTAATTAAATAGTTATTAATTAATTAATTAATTAGCATAATTAATAATTTAATAATAATTAATTACATATTAATCAGTAAGTACAATTAATTAACTTAATTAAACCTAATTAAGATTATCCTAATTAAATATTATATATATATATAGTAATATTAATAATTAAATAACTAGCATATGATTAATAAACAAATTAGACTAATTAATCATGATTAGGACTAATTTAATTTAATAATTATTTACCTAATTCAAACTGTGAATTAACTTATTAATATAAAGATTAATTAACACTAATTATAGGATTAATAATTATAAATAGATAATTAATTCACTAATTAGGGTTTAAACAGTAATTAATTTAACCCTAATCAAACAGTAATAATAATAATATTATATTTAAATAATTAAATAATAGATTAATTAATTAATAATAATAATTAATTAATTAATTAATTAATACAAAAAATATATTTTAACTTTAGGAATGAACAGTAAATTTATACAAATTGAATAAATAGATAGTAAAAGATGCAATTTATATTTTTGAATAGTAATTAAATTAATTAAAATTAAATAAAACCTAAAAATTTAATAACTTTTTGTAGGATGATCCAAACATAGTCAATATATGTCTCATTTTACTCAGAAAAATAAAAAGAATCAAATGGTGTAATGCAAAAACTAGTTTTGGGGTACGTATAATGTAGTGATATTTTAGGACCTATTTAAACCCCCATAACTTTAAACCTAGTCATCCAAATGTAGGCAATATGGGTCTTAAAATACTCAGGAGAATAACCCCATTACTATGGTAGTATTAGTTTCTCTTATTTGGACATCAGGATAAAAAGTCAACCCTGGACCCCATAGTTGACTTTAGTGAAAATGAGCAAAATGCCTTTAAAATTTAATTGACCATAACTAGGTCAATTCAACTCCAAATTCAGAAAATCAAAGTGCTAACTAATTTAGAATCTCAATGTCATCAATAAACTGAAATAATATTTAGGATCTGAACCTTAAAAAATTAGAAAATGACCAAAATACCCATAATCTTAGTTATGTCATAACTTGACCATTTGAGGTCCAAATGGGGTTTACTCCCTGTCAACACACTCAGTATATTATAGGGAAGCTATAGAAACTGAGTTTGCTAAAATTAGACTTCAAACGGAAAAGTGCGGTGTTTGTCACTCATTGACCGACAAAATTACCGCATTACCCTTAGAAATTAAATGACCATAACTTAGTTATTTGACCTCAGAATGTAGTATTCTTGAACTCTATGAAATTCTTGAATAGTAACCAATAGTAAACTGCATAAAGATTTAGGTTTCATTAGGGTGCAAATTACAAGTTTGCCCTTAGGTCAAAAACCTTAGTTTGGGCTTATAGGATCTGGTTCTCATCCAAATTGAGCATACTTACTATCTATCTTTATGTTAGACAATAAGAAATTATTTGGAACTAAGAAGCTTCAATTTGGACCCTTAAATTAAAAGTTGACTTTTTTGACCCTTAAGTAGGGGCAAAATGGTCATTTTGCCCAAAATTTAAGTTAAGTGTCCTTAACCTCTAAATTATCTTTTAAATCACTAAAACTAATGTTATAACTATATTAGAATCATTTAAGTGAGAAAAATGAGCTATTAGGTTGAATCTGTTAAAATCCCTAAAAACTTCTTAAAGTCTTTTCCTTATGATCTTTCATCTCACGTTGGACTATCCCTAAAATTATGGATAGATCATAGGTTAGATTTCATTCATTGAAGAACGGGGGTTTTCAATGAATGAATTATTGGTTTTAATAGTTTCTAGATTTTTATAACTTATTTTGATTATTTTATCTTTCAACCCTAAATTTAGGATAGAGGATTTATCCTATTAAGTTTGATTTACTTAATAGGATTTGCCTTAATCAGTAGATCACTTATAGAAAAAAACCTAGATCTTAGGCCTTGTTCTTTAGATTATGTGATTAAGCCTAATCTCGTGGTGTTTAATCCATAGTCTATAGCTCAGTAGATCTTGATTAGATCTTAGATAGAACGTTTAAATTCATAAAACTATGACGTACGATTCATTAATTGAATTGGTAGTCGTATTGGATTAAATTAAATTAGAACCTGATCAGTTCTAATCATTTTTAACTTATAAGGCCGAGCTTCTAAGTTACACTCGATAGTAGGAATTGGAGATCCTGAACTTGTGTAACTTGAAATAGTTAGAATAGTTAAACTAGAAAACAAATGATGTCACCATGTTTAGTAGAGTCCATTGCTTCTATTTGATTATTGTGCTACGCATTCCTTATATTTTGTGCCATATTTCCTTGGACATATCATATAAGACTTTGATGCATGAATAAAATTTTAGGAAAATATGGAGACTCCTTAAATTCCTTATGAAAACATTAAGATAAATGATTAAAGATAATAATTGCATATGTTAGAACTGCCTCTCAGTTATATCTTCTGCCTATGCCTACTTGTTGACACTAGGAGAAGATTATGCTTATATTTTCTGCCTATGCCTGCTTGTTGATGCTAGGAGAAAATTTGTTATGTGTTTTCTGCCAATGCCTCCTTGATGACGCTAGGAGCAAACTCTATATTATGCCTATGCCTCCTTGCTAGGAGAATATAGTTTTACGCCTTAGCCTCCTTGTTGATGCTAAGATCTTTTTGATATTCATTGGGCTAGATTAGCTCTTTTTTATATGACAGTTAGTACACGGATGTTCCTATATAGCATTGATATTTTGTATTCGCTTCAGTATTTTCATTTATGTCAATTATTTTCTTATTTTTCTTATACATATTTTTGGATGTTAGAATTGTTGCTGCTATTTATATATATCATTGTTGAGTTTTTTTATTTAACTTGCATAATTTTTATGATCACCAGCTGTAACAACCCTAGGTTGTTACCCTAGCTTAAAACTAGATTAATTAAGCTAAACCAATGTTTGATTTTGATTCCATTGGATTCAATGGGTCATTTAAACCTAAACCTATAAGTTTGAAATCAATTGGAGCTATTTTGGAGAATTTGGTGTTTTTAGCTATTTTTAAGCCCTGAAAAATACCTAAATTATTTTGATCTCCAAATTGAAATTTGATTTCATTTTTGAATTTCTCATACCCAAATTAGCTAAGGGTGAATTTTTGGGAATTTTTGGAGCTAGTTTAGTCCTAAATTGAATTTGAGAAATTTTAGAATAATTAAGAATTAATATAAATAGTTTAATTAATTAAAATTAAATTTTATTTAATTTTTATTTATGTGGGATTTGCTGTCGGGACCGCGGCAGATCCGCTGCGGGGTCCCAACAGCGGCGCGCACGTCTCGGCCACTTGTTGCGTAAGCACGCATCTCAGCGCGCTTAATCCAATGGCTCTTATCTCGCGCGCCGTGATCTGATCCCATCCGCCCGATCGACATCTCAGATCGGACGCTCGAGATCCTCTCCGCGTTTCTAAATTTCAAACCCTCGCATAAGACCGTCTAAACCCAATGGCTTCGGCATCAGACGGTGGAGGCGAACCCTACCACTGTGGACCTTCGTCCCCACAGAGATTCCGTCCCGACTGAGAGGATTCACGAAAATTCGCCACGTAATCCTGTCTGCCACTCCCCTCGCCAGGTCAGCTAGGCCGTTAGCTTCCTCCCGTAAGTGGCCGAGCCTATCAAGGCGACCCCGGAGGGCTAGACCCTCCCAATTTAGGGAACCAGGGAGAAGCCTCGGGCCGATCCAATTCCCAAGCCCGAGCCCTGGCCTCCGTTCCTAGAACCCCATGGCAGCTATAAGCACCTCCAGGACTTCACAGTGAGTCCCTTTGCTCACTGTGAATCCCCAATTCCTCAGCTAAAGGCCTGCTGGAGCTCCCGTCCCCTCGGCGAATTCCCGGTGATTTCTGAAGGCTAGAACCGCTGATTGAGGGCCCATCTGGAGTTCAGACCCCATGTGCAACCCTCGTCTAGCCTCAGGGAAACTCAGGAGCACCTCAATTCCCCTCGGCTAAGCCCGCACCTCGACTTCAGGTACAGCCTTTTCCCCATTAAAATTCCTTAAGTTCGATTTTGTTCCTGCCTTCTGAATGAGCTCTAGATGCCGTCTAGGATACCTTAGCCACCTAGGGAACCCTCCGTGATTATCGCCTGGGGCTAAGCTAGCTCGAGTCGATCGTATCGATCGACTGAGCTAGCCAGCGAGCCAATGGCTGAGTCCGAGTAAGGACCCAGCGATTGGCTGCGCCTCGAGTTATGATACGTTGGGGTTTCGACGCGACTAGTTCCCCTGAGCGTGTAGGGATTAAAATCCCGGCGAATCGAGGTCCCTGTGAGGAGAATTTCCCCCTCACAGGCGACCTGAGATGCCTAGCAGGAGGACGTCTCGGGTGAGTAAGACCCCATCGATCCAGAGGGATCCAGATGGGGGTTCTTGGTCCAATCGATGCGTCTTGCCTCAGTGAACGTGTAGGGATCGATTTGAGCCCCTGTCATCGCCGGAGCACCGAGAATTTCAGCTTTGAAATTCGATGGGCTCGGGACCCGTCGAGAGGTTGAAGACGAAGTCGCGGGTTCAGGGCCGGGCCGACCCGTGACCCGCGCGGTTCTGATTTTGGGCCGCGCCTAATTATTAAATATTGGATATCATTTTTAATGGTTGCGATTTTAATTAATTGACCCCTATAGTTTTAATTTAAATAAACATTCATAATAAATTAATTAAATAACTTTAGCTATACAGATCCAAATGGTATGATCCAATATACCATTTGAATCAGAAAAATTCAAGGAATCTGAATATAAAATAAAATTTCAGATCGAATGGTTGGATTTAAAAATATTTGCCAAACCTTCTCTGTTTTTAATTAAATCATATAAAATTATTTAGTTGTCCATTTTATGAGTTTAAGAGCTCTGATTGCTCTTTGTACACTAAGGAACAATTCCAGACCCTTAAAATTAATTTTTGATAATTAATTTTCTTAATCACTCCCTAATCACCCTAATTAAGGATTAGTGAATTAAACCCTAGTTAAGCCTCTGATTTGGGTGGGGATGGTTCCTAATATCATATTAGATCTAGTATAACCTAAGTATAAGGTTGGATTTCTCTAAAGTGCCTTAATCTCACTAATCACCCTAAGTAGTTTAATTAAGTGATTAGTGCTAATTAATACCATTTAGGTCATCAAAACCTAAAGTAAAGGTGTTTCCCACTTCATTTAGTCATATGAAATGCTTTAAAATAGATTAGAACAAATTTGGACAACAAAACCCTAAAATCCCAATTTTAGCCTTAAGAGGGGCATTTTAGTCATTTTGGCCAAAATGTGATTTAGTGTTCTTTAAGGATTGAAAATTTCAGTAAGCCACTATAACATAGATTGGAAATGTTCTCTGAAATCCTAGAACAATAATGACCACCAATCCATAAGGTCTCATTAATTCCTTAATTAAGATACTTAAATCTAAGCATTCCTTATAAAGATCATTAGACCTTAACTTAATTAAGTTTAATAATTGAAATGGTCAGTTACCTCATTATTAAGTTCAGTTAAGATAATATTATAATTAAGTCTTAAAATAAAAAGGGAACTAGAAATGTCTAAGTAGAATCTTAGCTTAAGTTCTAAAGTGATCAAAACTCAGATCCTTAGATCTTAAGTAGCCTAAAAAGGCCAAAATGGGTTTAATGTTAATCTAATACTTGAAATTGTCAGTTCTTAACATTAATAAGCTCCTTATAGTTAATTATGAAATTAGATTCTAAAGAAAATCACAAATGGAAACCCTTAAGTCAAAACTTTAATTAAAAGTCTAAAGTGATCAAACTTCAAATCTTTAGATCTTAGATCTTAGACTTATATCTTCAATTTGAATCAAACCACCTGCAATTAAAATTCTTTAATAATTTATTGTTTAATCTTTTGAAACCTTCCATGTGGGTATAGGATGATTCAATTAATAAGATAATGGAGTTATCTTAAAGATTGAATATAGATCTTAGATTCTCATGTTCTTAATTGATTATTTTATCTTATAATCAGCAGAATAGCCTTTCACTAGGATCTTAGTTCCTGAATCTTTCAACTTATAGGATTCTTTACCTTTGGGATTAAGTGAGAAACCTAGATCCTATTTATAATAGCACCTTGGATTTGAAATTTGAACCCTCATAGGGTTTAAGTTCTAAATTCTTAAATCTTGATTTATTTGATCAAGATTTGGGTAAGAGAGTAAAATATTCATAAAACTAGGTCGTTGATTTGCTTATTTAAACCATATAGTCACCACATGAATTTTTGGATTAGAACTCGTTAAGTTATAATTTTTGACTTTAAGGACGTAAATCTGAGATTCTACTCGATAGCTGGATATTGGAGATCCTAAGCATGTACCTTCTCATAGTAGTTAGATTTGGAAATTAGGTAACAACAAATATCACATAAGTCTAGATTGAGTCTCTTGCTTACTTTGACTAGATTGCTTTGCATACCTTGGATTTTGAGCTTTAGCCCTTGAGCATAATAGGAAAACTTAGGATGATGTATCCTAAGCTAGTATAGAATTTACATATCGTTCAGTTTTGTTTTGTCACAATTAGTAGAATATGATCTAGTTTAGTCTGCCTCTTCAGTAGTAGTATTGTATAGACTGGACTCAGACCTATCATATTTGGATGGCTAGGCAGGGATTGACTGATTGATTGATATTGGAAGCCCTGTATGGCCTATTGGCTGGTATGACAGTACTAGAACTTAGGTATATTACTACTTTACATGTATTGTATTGTTTTGGTTTTCTGGTTTGTTTTGCCACATGTTTCAGTGGCCTTATTTTTCAGTATTTGCTCGCTTTGCCACATGTCTCAGTGGCTTTACTTATCATATATTGCTTTGCTTTTTGCCACATGTCTCAGTGGCCTTTCTTTTCATCTTAATCTGCATGTTGTATGTATACTTTTATGGCTTAGATATATGTATGAATGGCATATTTAGGATGCTAGAATTTTATTGAATTCAGTACTTGTGTTCTTTTATACTCAGCATGTTTTACTTTGATCATAATCATGTTAGGATCATGTTTATTCAGTAGCTGCAGTTATTTTGCTTTTAGCCTTACCTTGCTTATTTAGTGTTTTGTATGTTGCATGCTATAAATAGATAGTTTATAGTATTCCAGTTCTTTCATAGCTTGTTGCACCCATTACTGCTTACATGTGTAGTTAAATTAAATGAGATATCTTTTAATATTTAGTTCATTTAAATAGCCTAAAATGTACTTAGACAATTGTCTAACTGTAACCTTTTTATTTTGTTGGCTGGGGCCCTGGCATTTGTGATACCGACAAATGTCAGATTCAGACGTGTTCGTGGGCAGTGTTGCTGAGGAGGAGCCAATTCAGGAGGAGGACCTTCCAGCTACTGTCTAGTTAGCTTTGTCTTATTATTCCAGTGAGGACGAGAGTCTTTCATTTTCAGTTTGTAATAATTAAACTTTCTGGATGTACTTTACTTTCTGCATTGTGATGAGTTACTATATTGCATTTTCTTTTCCTACTATGTATGCTTGTGGATGTTACCCTATTTTTATATTGCTTCCGCCACTTTGATATTTATATTGATGAATGTTATAGCACTTGGTGACAAGTCCCTGCCTTAAGGCAAGTTGGGTTCGCCTAGCTTTACTTAAGTTGGGGATTTGCCACAGTTGGAGCACCGTACTTCCTTATTGTTAGTACGGGGGCCCCACAGTTGGTATTAGAGAACACCATAAGGTGTCAGAATGGGATCGATAATTCCTTTCTACCTAATGGATCGTTCTTCTGAAATACACGCATCAATATAAGTGACATCCATAACATAGTATTGCCAGTAACTCTATTCACAATGAAAGAGAAGAATACTCCCAACCTAATAAATTTATTAAATTAGGGTCTAACACAAATATAGTAAAATTCTGCTCCCAGAGTCAGATAGGATCTGAGGAGTCCGATATAGACTATTATCAGCGTATCTACAGGAGTGCTTGGGACAGTAGCTTCAAATAGAGGCAGGAAAGCAACTGGCAAATCGAAGGAGTTTCATCGAGAGGAATTTTGGTCCTAGAAAAGCTTCTACGACAAATTGTATATCAAGGGCTCAACTTTCCAGTGTATGCGCAAGAATGGCTGAGCCGAGTAGAGTCCCTTTTGGAGCACATAAAGTGTCCCGAGTCACTCTATGTAGATATGGTGACTAACCTGATGGTGGACTATGCCGGAGTATGGTGGTACGAGACTATGGCAAAGCTCGAGAAGAAGCATAATAGGAAGCGACGAGAAGTCACCTTTGAAGATTTTTGTGTAGCCTTTAGGGCTGAGTACATTGATAAAGTCTAAATAATAGTTAGATTAAATGTTATTTAAATTTCAGGCAAACTTCATTTGATTTACAGTTTGGCATTGTAATTTCAAAATTTTATAATTAATGAGAAATTTTGATTTCCTTCCTTAGAGTAAATTATGAGTTGTTCTTTTCTTAATTAAAACTAGAATGGATTCTGGATCACCACCCACTGTTACTCCAATCAAGAACACTGTGGCCTCCAGTAGTTCTAACGATGAGGTGGCTCATCTGCGAGCCATGGTGGCAACTCTCCTAAAAAATCAAGCTCAAAAGGCACTGGTCATGCAGAAGTTGCTGAATGATCGCGTAACTCCAGCAACTATCGCTGCTCAAACAGTCCATGCTCCACAAGTTGTTTCGTCTTCACACCATACAGCAGATAATCTCCTCCATAATTTCATGAGGTTAAGGCCTCCAACCTTTGGCGGAAACTTGTCCCCAATGGATACGGCCGATTGGCTGAAGGCCGTAGAAAAGGATCTAGTTGGTCTGAAAATTCCAAACTCTGAAGCCGTCCGTTTCACCACTCATCTGTTTCACGCCGAGGCGGAATATTGGTGGGAAGGAGTCAGGAACACCCAGTTCGTCGATTATGAATTAGACGACATTCCTTGGGATGCATTTGTTGAAGCCTTCAAGACTGAGTTCATCCCCACGTCTGCACAAAACATGATTACAGATACGATCATGAGGTTGACGCAAGGAAGTCGCTCAGTGGCGAAATACGAGAGAGAGTTCCGTAGATTAATTCATTTTGCACCAGAAGTCACCCACTCTGAGTCAGCGAAGTGTCATCGCTTCCTTTGTGGACTCAGAAGTTCATTGAAGAATCAGATAGTGCCACTCTGTCTAACTTGTTTCTTCAAACTAGTGGAAACGGCTAAGGTTATTGAACATCACCAATCCGAAGAAGATCATAAGCGAAAGGCGCAAACCAATCTAAACCAGCGAGGAAATTTCAAAAGGCACGGGTCTAACCCCGCGAAAGTATATCAGCTGGAAGCTGCACCTACAACTGAACAAATTCAGAACTGCGCCAAACCACATCCATATGGCAAGTGTTATCACTTTGGCCAGAGGTGTTTCAATTGTGGGTGCACAGGCCATCGATTTTATCAGTGCGACCACACAGAAATAATAGACGGAGTTCAAATGAAGCTGTATCATAAGAAGCAGGTGTTTCGAGCAACTCCGCTGAATTGGAGAGAACCAAATCTAGCCATAATGCCAGCCCCTGCTCCTGAAGTGGCTCACACCCAGCCACCAGCACCCAATTCTCAGAATTTCCAGCGATGGCAAAATAACAATCGTCCTGCTGGACCTGCCCGAGTGTATGCTTTAACTCCTATGGAAGCCGCGGAAGATAACAACGTGGTTTTAGGTACACACTCTTAAACCTCTCTTGTTACATTGCCTTTCTGTATATTAAATCTTTTCAAGCTGTTAATGCAAAACTGTGTAATTTAGGCACACTTTATTTCAATAACCAACCTTGTAACGTATTGTTCGATACGGGTGCCAGTCACTCATTCATCTCAGAACAATTTGCTAATAATCTTAAACTCCACACATGCAACCTAGCGCAAAGATTGAGTGTTGGACTTCCATCAGGAATCCAACTAAGTGCTCAAAAATTTTGTAATATCAAAGTCCCGATAAACGATCAAGAATTTCAGGCTAAGCTAATCGTTCTACCGATAGTAAACTTTGACATCATCCTCGGGATGAATTGGCTTAGTGACAATAATGCTGTGATTAACTGCCATAAAAAGAGAGTTACTCTCCACTCTCAGGGTAAGCCTGAAACATTTGTAGGAAAAACTAGCATGCAGTTATCTTTAATAAATGCCATTAAAGCAGAACAGTTGATTGTCAAAGGTTGTAGCGTCTACTTAGTCACCATAATGGGCGAAACAAAAGAAAATATATCCCTTGCTGATTGTAAGGTAGTCAAAGAATTCGCCGATGTATTCCCAGAAGATTTTCCTGGTGTACCTCCTTCCAAAGAAGTGGAATTATCTATTGAATTGATTCCTAGTACACAGCCAATATCCAAAGCAACTTATAGAATGGCACCTAAAGAGCTTCAAGAACTCAATGAGCAGTTGTAAGAGCTCATGAATAAAGGTTTTATTAGGCCAAGCATGTCTCCTTGGGGAGCGCCAGTTTTATTTGTGAAGAAGAATGATGGATCTATGCGTATGTGTATAGACTATCGCGAACTAAACCAGGTCACCATAAAGAACAAATATCCACTGCCTAGAATTGACGATCTGTTCGATCAATTATCCGGAGCCGTGATATTTTCTAAAATTGATCTAAGGTCTGGATACCATCAGTTGCGAGTAAAAGAAGACGACGTAGGGAAGACTGCGTTCCGTACTTGTTATGGACACTTTGAGTTCTTAGTGATGTCGTTCGGACTCACCAATGCACCGTCAATCTTTATGGATTTAATGCAGCGCGTGCTAAAACCGTATCTGGATAAGTTTGTGATCGTCTTTATTGACGATATCCTCATTTACTCCAAAACTCTGAAAGACCATGAAGAACATCTAAGGCTAGTGTTGGAAACCTTGCGTGAGCATCAACTTTATGCCAAGTTCTCCAAGTGTGAGTTCTGGCTTAACTCCATTGCATTTTTGGGGCACGTAGTCGATGCTCAGGGAATTCGAGTAGACCAGAGCAAAGTAAGAGCTATTCAGGATTGGGTTCAACCTAAGTCTGTCACCGATATTAGAAGTTTCCTGGGATTAGCAGGATACTACAGGAAGTTCGTTAAGGGCTTTTCCCAGATTGCTTTGCCATTGATTAAACTAACCCAAAAGGCTGTCCCATTTATTTGGAGCCCAGAATATGAGAAAGCGTTTCAAACCCTTAAGGATGCTCTATCTACCGCTCCAGTTCTTGTTTTACCAAAAGAAGGTTTGAACTATCTGGTGTATACCGATGCCTCTAGAATCGGTCTAGGTTGTGTTTTGATGCAAGAGGGTAAGGTAATTGCTTACGCCTCTCGTCAACTAAAACCCCACGAGAGAAATTATCCAGTTCATAACCTTAAACTTGCAGCCATAATTTTCGCCTTGAAAATATGGCGTCACTACTTATACGGAGTGTAGTGTTCAATTTTCACCGATCATCAAAGTCTGAAATACATCTTCACCCAGAGAGAATTGAATTGTCGTCAGAGAAGATGGTTGGAACTCATTAGCGATTATGATCTTAGCATTCAATATCATCCGGGAAAGGCTAATGTAGTGGCAGATGCTCTTAGTCGTCGTACTACTCTAACCACTATGATTGCCTCCAGTTTCTTGGAACCTGAATTTCGTAAGCTCAAGATTTCTCCAGTTAATGGCGATATGCTAAGTTCGCTATTAGCCAATATTAATGTGGAACCCACTTTCCACCGAGATGTCTCCATCTCACAAACCAAAGATGATGAGTATCTAAAATTTAAAGCAGATATCGAAGGTGGTCGTCGTCAGGATTTGCAGTTGCAGAATGGTGTAGTTTATCAGGGCAATCAATTGTGGATACCTAAATCTATGCATCAAGAGGTTTTAGTCGAAGGCCATAATTCTGGGTATCATATTCACCCAAGCAGTACTAAGATGTATCAAGATTTGAAGCAATCATTTTGGTGGCCAAGCATGAAGAAAGATGTAGCTGACTTTGTGGCCAAATGCCATGCCTATAATCTAGTAAAGGCTGAACACCAAAGACTTGGTGATATTCTGCATCCGCTCGATATTCCTGAATGGAAATGGTTCGATATATCCATGGACTTTGTCATGGGATTGCCGGGTGTCAAATCTGGTGCCGACACAATCTGGGTTATTGTTGATCGATTAACTAAATCAGCGCATTTCCTTCCTATTCGTCAAACTAATTCAGTAGAGAAGTTGGCAAAGCTCTACATCAAGGAGATTGTCAGATTGCATGGAATTCCAAAGTCAATTGTATCTGATAGAGACAGCAAATTTACTTCCAAGTTTTGGCAAGCTGTGCATCAAGATCTAGGTACGACTCTAGCCATGAGTACAGCTTTTCATCCTCAGACGGATGGTCAAACTGAGAGAGTAAATCAAGTTATAGAAGACTTGCTTAGACTCTGTATCCTTGATTTTGCTGGTTCCTGGGAAGATCACATCCCATTAGTGGAATTTGCCTACAACAACAACTTTCAAGCTAGTATTAAGATGGCTCCTTATGAAGCTTTGTATGGTAGAAAATGTAGTACCCCATTAGCCTGATCTGAAACAGGAAGTGTTCAACTGTTTGGTTCAGAATTGGTAGAAGAAACCAGTAGCAAGATCAAGTTAATTCAGCAGAGAATTCATTTAGCTCAAGATCGTCAGAGTAAGTATCATGACTCTCACCATCGTCTCTTAGAATTCAATGTGGGAGATTCTGCTTATCTGAAGGTCAGCCTAATGAAGGGTGTTTTCAGATTTGGTGTAGCTGGAAAACTCAGTCCCCGCTATGTAGGACCTTTCAAAATATTGGCCAAGGTAGGGTCATCTGCTTATCAACTAAGCCTTCCTGATGGCTTTGCAGCTGTTCACAACGTGTTTCATGTATCCTCATTGAGAAGATGTCTTCGAGACTCTTCTCATCTCGTTCAACTCCCAGCAGTAGAAATTCAACCTGATCTTTCTTATGTCGAAGAACCTATCAGAATTTTAGCTCGTGATCAGAAATAACTGAGGAATCGTTCAATTCCTATGGTCAAAATTCAGTGGAAGAATCGATCGTTGGAAGAATCTACTTGGAAAAAGAGGTGGATATGCGCAATAAATATCCCCAACTCTTTGTAAACTCAGGTACTATTCATTTCTTTTCCTTCAATTGTACTTAAACTCGTATTATCGCAGCAGGATATTTCTTCACTTAGGTGATGTCGGGGACGATATCGTTCTTAAGTGGGGGAGTCTGTAACAACCCTAGGTTGTTATCCTAGTTTAAAACTAGATTAATTAAGCTAAACCAATATTTGATTTTGATTCCATTGGATTCAATGGGTCATTTAAACCTAAACCTAGAAGTTTGAAATCAATTGGAGCTAATTTGGAGAATTTGGTATTTTTGGCTATTTTTAAGCCCTGAAAAATACCTAAATTATTTTGATCTCCAAATTGAAATATGATTTCATTTTTGAATTCCTCATATCCAAATTAGCTAAGGGTGAATTTTTGGGAATTTTTGGAGCTAGTTTAGTCCTAAATTGAATTTGGGAAATTTTAGAATAATTAAGAATTAATTTAAATAGTTTAATTAATTAAAATTAAATTTTATTTATTTTTTATTTCTGTGGGATTTGCTTTCGGGACCGCGGCAGATCTGCTGCGGGGTCTCGACAGCGGTGCGCGCGTCTCGGCCACTTGTTGCGTAAGCACGCATCTCAGCGCGCTTAATCCAATGGCTCTTATCTCGCGCGCCGTGATCTAATCCCATCCGCCCGATCGGCATCTCAGATCGGACGCTCGAGATCCTCTCCGCGTTTCTAAATTTCAAAACCTCGCATCAGACCGTCTAAACCCAATGGCTTTGGCATCAGATGGCGGAGGCGAACCCTACCACTGTGGACCTTCGTCCCCGCAGAGATTCCGTCCCGACCGAGAGGATTCGTGGAAATTTGCCACGTAATCCTATCTTCCACTCCCCTCGCCAGGTTAGCTAGGCCGTTAGCTTCCTCCCGAAAGTGGCTGAGCCTAGCAAGGCGACCCCGGAGGGCTAGACCTCCAAATTTAGGGAACCAGAGAGAAGCCTTGGGCCGAGCCAATTCCCAAGCCCGAACCCTGGCCTCCATTCCTAGAACCCCATGGCAGCTATGAATACCTCCGGGACTTTACAGTGAGTCCCTTTGCTCACTGTGAATCCCCAATTCCCCAAATGAAGGCCTGCTGGAGCTCCCGTCCCCTCGGCGAATTCCCAGTGATTTATGAAGGCTAGAACCGCTGATTGAGGGCCCGTCTGGAGTTCAGACCCCCTGTGCAACCCTCGTCTAGCCTCAGGGAAGCTCAGGAGCACCTCAATTCCCCTCGGCTAAGCCCGCAGCTCGACTTCAGGTACAGCCTTTTCCCCATTAAAATTCCTTAAGCTCGATTTCATTCCTGCCTTCTGAATGAGCTCTAGATGCCGTCTAGGATACCTTAGCCACCTAGGGAACCCTCAGTGAGTGTCGCTTGGGGCTAAGCTAGCTCAAGTCGATCGTATCGATCGACTGAGCTAGCCAGCGAGCCAATGGCTGAGTCCGAGTAAGGACCCAGCAATTGGCTGCGCCTCGGGTTATGATTGGTTGGGGTTTCGACGCGTCTAGTTCTCCTGAACATATAGGGATTAAAATCCCGGCGAATCGAGGTCCCTGTGAGGAGAATTTCCTTCTCACAGGCGACCTGAGATACCTCGCAGGAGGACGTCTCGGGTGAGTAAGACCCCATCGATCCAGAGGGATCCAGATGGGGGTTCTTGGTCCAATCGATGCGTCTTGCCTCAGTGAACGTGTAGGGATCGATTTGAGCCCCTGCCGTCGTTGGAGCGCCGAGAATTTCAGCTTTGAAATTCAATGGGCTCGGGACCCGTCGAGAGGTTGAAGACGAAGTCGCGGGTTCTGGGCCGGGCTGACTCGGGACCCGCGCGGTTCTGATTTTGGGCCGCGCCTAATTATTAATTATTGGATATCATTTTTAATGGTTGCGATTTTAATTAATTGACCCTATAGTTTTAATTTAAATAAACATTCAGAATAAATTAATTAAATAACTTTAGCTATACAGATCCAAATGGTATGATCCAATATACCATTTGAATCAGAAAAATTCAATGAATCTGAATATAAATTAAAATTTCAGATCCAGTGGTTAGATTTAAAAATATTTGCCAAACCTTCTCTATTTTTAATTAAATCATATAAAATCATTTAGTTGTCCATTTTATGAGTTTAAGAGCTCTGATTGCTCCTTGTACCCTAAGGAACAATTCCAGACCCTTGAAATTAATTTTGGATAATTAATTTTCTTAATCACTCCCTAATCACCCTAATTAAGGATTAGTGAATTAAACCCTAGTTAAGCCTTTGATTTGGGTGGGGATGGTTCCTAATATTATATTAGATCTAGTATAACCTAAGTATAAGGTTGGATTGCCCTAAAGTGCCTTAATCTCACTAATCATCCTAAGTGGTTTAATTAAGTGATTAGTGCTAATTAAGACCATTTAGGTCATCAAAACCTAAAGTAAAGGTGTTTCCCACTTCATTTAGTCATATGAAATGCTTTAAAATAGATTAGAACAAATTTGGACAACAAAACCCTAAAATCCTAATTTTAGCCTTAAGAGGGGCATTTAGGTCATTTTGGCCTAAATGTGATTTAGTGTTCTTTAAGGATTGAAAATTTCAGTAAGCCACTATAGCATATATTGGAAATGTTCTCTGAAATCCTAGAATAATAATAATCACCAATCGATAAGGTCTCATTAATTCCTTAATTAAGATACTTAAATCTAAGCATTCCTTACAAAGATCATTGGACCTTAACTTAATTAAGTCTAATAATTGAAATAGTCAGTTACCTCATTATTAAGTTTAGTTAAGATAATATTATAGTTAAGTGTTAAAAGAAAAAGGGAACTAGAAATGTCTAAGTAGAATATTAGCTTAAGTTCTAAAGTGATCAAAACTCAGATCCTTAGATCATAAGTAGCCTAAGAAGGCCAAAATGGGTTTAATGTTAATCTAATACTTGAAATTGTCAGTTCTTAACATTAATAAGCTCCTTATAGTTAATTATGAAATTAGATTCTAAAGAAAATTACAAATGGAAACCCTTAAGTCAAAACTCTAATTAAAAGTCTAAAGTGATCAAACTTCAGATCTTTAGATCTTAGATCTTAGACTTAGATCTTCAATTTGAATCAAACCACCTCCAATTGAAATTCTTTAATGATTTATTGTTTAATCTTTTGAAACCTTCCATGTGGGTATAGGATGATTCAATTAATAAGATAATGGAGTTATCTTAAAGATTGAATATAGATCTTAGATTCTCATATTCTTAATTGATTATTTTATCTTATAATCAGCAGAATAGCCTTTCACTAGGATCTTAGTTCCTGAATCTTTCAACTTATAGGATTCTTTACCTTTGGGATTAAGTGAGAAACTTAAATCCTATTTATAATAGCACCTTGGATTTGAAATTTGAACCCTCATAGGGTTTAAGTTCTAAATTCTTAAATCTTGATTTATTTGATCAAGATTTGGGTAAGAGAGTAAAATATTCATAAAACTAGGTCGTTGATTTGCTTATTTAAACCATATAGTCGTCACATGATTTTTTGGATTAGAACTCGTTAAGTTCTAATTTTTGACTTTAAGGACGTAAATCTGAGATTCTACTCGATAGCTGGATATTGGAGATCCTAAGCTTGTACCTTCTCAGAGTAGTTGGATTTGGAAATTAGGCAACAACAGATATTACAAAAGCCTAGATTGAGTCTCTTGCTTACTTTGACTAGATTGCTTTGCATACCTTGGATTTTGAGCTTTAGCCCTTGAGCATAATAGGAAAACTTAGGATGATGTATCCTAAGTTAGTATAGAATTTACATATCATTCAGTTCTATTTTGTCACAGTTAGTAGAATATGATCTAATTTAGTTTGCCTCTTCAGTAGTAGTATTGTATAGACTGGACTCAGACCTATCATATTTGGATGGTTAGGCTGGGGATTGACTGATTGATTGATATTGGAGGCCTTGAATGGCCTATTGGCTAGTATGACAGTACTTGAACTTAGGCATATTACTACTTTACCTGTATTGTACTGTTTTGGTTTTTTGGTTTGTTTTGCCACATGTTTCAGTGGCCTTATTTTTCAGTATTTTCTCACTTTGCCACATGTCTCAGTGGCTTTACTTATCATATATTGCTTTGCTTTTTGCCACATGTCTCAGTGGCCTTTCTTTTCATCTTAATCTGCATGTTGTATGTATACTTTTATGGCTTAGATATATGTATGAATGGCATATTTAGGATGCTAGAATTTTATTGAATTCAGTACTTGTGTTCTTTTATACTCAGCATGTTTTACTTTGATCATAATCATGTTAGGATCATGTTTATTTAGTAGCTGCAGTTATTTTGCTTTTAGCCTTACCTTGCTTATTTAGTGTTTTGTATGTTGCATGCTATAAATAGATAGTTTATAATATTATAGTTCTTTCATAGCTTGTTGCACCCTTTACTGCTTGCATGTGTAGTTAAATTAAATGAGATATCTTTTAATATTTAGTTCATTTAAATAGCCTAAAATGTACTTAGAGAATTGTCTAACTGTAATATTTTTATTTTGTTGGCTGGGGCCCTAGCATTTGTAATACCGACAAATGTCAGATTCAGACGTGTTCGTGGGCAGTGTCACTGAGAAGGAGCCAATTCAGGAGGAGGACCTTCCAGCTACTATCTAGTTAGCTTTGTCTTGTTATTCCAGTGAGGACGAGAGTCTTTCATTTTCAGTTATTCATTTTAGTTTGTAAAAATTAAACTTTCTGGATGTACTTTACTTTTTGCATTGTGATGAGTTACTATATTGTATTTTCTTTTCTTACTATGTATGCTTGTGGATGTTACCCTATTTTTATATTGCTTTCGCCACTTTGATATTTATATTGATGAATGTTATAGCACTTGGTGACAAGTCCCTGCTTTAAGGCAAGTTGGGTTCGCCTAACTTTGCTTAAGTTGGGGATTTGCCACAGTTGGAGCACCGTACTTCCTTATTGTTAGTACGGGGGCCCCACACCAGCATATTTAGGATGTAGTATTTTTCTTTCATTACTTGTTCAGTTACTTATACTTGTATGCCCTACCTTATTTAGCTTACATTTGAGGCATATCTTAGCCTCCTTTTTGCTTAAGTTATAAATGTTATTTATAGCTTTTCCTCTATTTTATTGTGCTTGTTTCTCCCTTACTTGGTTTGATTATTGCTTAGAATATATTAAATGGTGATATTACAAAATACATAAAATTTATCAGCTTAAAATGTACTTAGACAATTTGTCTAACAAGATTTTTCTCTTTTTGGCTGGGGCCCTATATTATGAAACTGATAATAGCAGAGTCCCATCAGTTAGAAGATTAGGTGTTTGAGGTGGAGCCTTATCTAGAGGAGGAGCCTTTAGAAGGAGCTGCTATTTAGTATTTTTACAAGTAAGGATCAGAGTATTTTGCCTTTAATTATTTAAACTTTAATGTGATGTAATAATACAGGTACTCACGACTGTGTGTTTTGGATTACTATGTTATTTATCCCGAGTTATATTTCATGCTATTCATATTGCGATGCTTGAATGTTTCTTATTTAAATCGCTTCCGCACTCTGTATGAATTTCTTATATGGTGACTGAATATTTGATTCTGTGCTTACTCCTTCCTTTATTAGGTAGATTGTGGATTTCATCCTAATCCAATAATAAGTGAAGGGTTAGTCAGAGTGACACACCACCCCTTAGCTTAATATTATGGATTAAGGGGTGGGGCGCCACACCCTAAGTATTTAAAAGGATTTTTTAGGTCATTTAGAGTCCATGTAAAGCCTAGGTATATAAGAAAACATCTGGGGATATTTTCTTAGGGTGAGATCAACCCTAATTTGGTGTTGCGATTGTTGTTGGTCTCCTTCAACCTAGAGTGATAGTCAGAGTTTTCTGGAGGAGAAGAAGTTGATCGGGAAGCTTTGTAAGTGGTAGATCTTTTTTGTTCTTGTGAAGGTGAAGCTCTTTATAACTCTATTATCTTCTTGTTCTTTGTGGATTATTTTTGTGCTTCGATGTTTTTTCCCATTTTCGGGTTTTTCACATAAAATTTCTTGTGTTTGGATGCTTATGTGGTTATGATGTGATTCTTGTGCTATGGTTTTATTCTTTTATGCTTAGATAATTTTGTTTATTGCTTGGTAACCAACATCGGTATCCCATATTGTATCATTTCCTCGTGCACTAATATTCAATTGATATTAGAGTCAATTATTACTTAAGCTAAGTGATCAAACTTGGTTGTTGCTTCCATGTTACATCTTGTGGAGTTATATGCATTTGGCACATTTGTAGGTGCAGATTGTGGAGCTTTTAGTGAACTCGCATAATTTTGGTGACTTCCCATGCTTGAGTTGGCTTCAAATTCAAAGTAAGATACTTAATTGTTGTTAAGATCTTAGGTGCTTCTAGGATCTCAATTGTGGATACATACATGAGGAAGGGATTGTTGAAAATTGCATGTATGTATTAATTCAATATTGCTTGAGAATGAAAATGTAGAGTGGTTATAGATATGAAGGGTATAATACCTATATTTAATTTTTTGGATCAAAAAATAGATTTCTAAAATATTGCTTGGAATAGGTGAGGGCATAGCCTATTTCATTAAATAACAAAATTGTACATGTGCAATTCAGCATATCCATGTGCGTTTCCTCAATGTTTTCCCCCAAATCGTGAAACTGAAGAAAAAGAATATGACGGAATTGTAATTTTGTAAGCAATACCAACACGTCAATTAGCTTCTATTCCTTCAAGGATTTTGGCTTTTATCACCATTATAATCAACAAAGTGAAAAAGACTAAATGACAACTAGTTTTGGATACAACAGTAACTTCTTTAGCGCCATTATGGCAAACAATGCATACAGTCATGACACTTATCGCCACGTGCTTTGTAGGTGGCACAATTACAACTTTGTGCATGTTCCAAAGGTGCATATCCCAATAAGCATGCGTTTGAAAATATCATACAGAATTTCGTCCTAGCTTAACAACCCAACCTAGAAAGACTCTTCTATAAATTTTCTTCATTCTGGCTGAGTGACTAGCAATTCCTCGAGTCATTCATTGTTGATCGAGCTTTCCAAGCATTTGTTTTACAGAGTAACATTTAATAGCAGGCAAGGAAGCCTTAACCTCCTCTTTTACTTTTATCTTGAGTGAGCCCCAGATGATGAGGCATAGCAAAGGTCGGTAAGGTCGAGAGTCAACATGCAAGGGGACATCAACGACTCAAATCAAGCTTTGTCAACCTTTCTCATTCTTAACATATCTTAGTTTCATATTGTATTTAATTTGACCTCTTTTCCTCATTAGTTTCATTGTGTATTATATTGTATTTATTTTACTTGAATATTTATTTTACTTTAAACCATTATTTTATATACATGTGATGCAAAATACTATTTTTTGATTAAAAAAAAAACCTTGATTTGACAAAACAAATACTTGTAAATACAATTTTGATGTTTACTTCCACTAAAATTAAAAATATTATATTTATATAAAAATATATATTAAAAAGTATTCAAAATTAATAATTTTTTTTTTTACATATAAGGCTTATAAAAAAATGTATTAATCAATAATTTATTTACACATTAAATTAAAATCTTCTATATATTTTGGTATGTATGTAGATAAAGAAATACAAGTATAAAAAAATCATTTAAAATAATATTTATAATTAGAATTTATATTAAATATAATATTTCGTATTTTCAAGCCTGGAAATATAGTAAAATTTATTATAACGTTAAAAATCTTTCATAGAGAATTTGGGTGAAATTTAGAAATAAGTATATATATAAATAAAATATAATAAAAAATAAACAAAAATTTAAGACCAGCGACTTTTTTAGAGCGAGCGGCGACCTTCGTTGAACGGGCAAATGAGTCGCATCGCCGTCACTGTTTTTGGTTCTCGCAAGCGGCGATCGTATCTACAATTTCTTTCTTAGAATCTCTCCCATTCTTTTTCCAGCTTCGAATCTGCACTCTCTCTCTCTCTCTCTCTCTCTCTCTCTCTCTCTCTCTAAATGAGCACATTCTTAACCGGAAAAGCAGAAAGAGCTCGGATCACGGGAGAAGCTCCAATCTGGATCTGGTGCTCTTCAGCAGAGAAAGATGAGAGGCCGGCAGTTTGACGCCTCCATCAAAGATCGCCGCCATGGCGCAGCCGGGAAATTTTCGAGGCAATCGAGCTATTGCGCCTTTATCCTTTTCCTAGGCTGCTTCGCCCTCTTCTCCGCCCTTGCACTTTCCAGCTTCCGACTTTTTGGCGGTAAGATGATGAACCCTAGCTTCAAACCTCGGCTTCGATTTTTGTTTAGGTTCTGTTTGATTTTCTGTTCTGTATGTCAAGAATGTCGGAACCATGTCCCAATTACGTTACCGGCTTTGTAATAGATCGTATATAAAATTGTTTTTTGCGAATTTCTGCTGCAGTTGCTTTCCGACCCGTCATTGTGCTTCCAACATGGAGGAATCCTGTTATGAGAGCCGTCTCCGATCAACGAAACTCTCTTTCCCGGCGAGATCTACGATTTTCTAATTCATCCTCTGCTCATCTGCAGATCGAGCAGGCCGTTTCTTTACCCGACCAAGTTCTCCTTTTCCTGAAACCCCGAACCCTAATACCAATTCCCCCTCTTGCAGATCTGAACTGCTTCTACCTCTTCCCCGAATCCATGGAGTCTCATCTCAGCCTCCCTGCCCTTTCCTTCTCCACTGCTGGCTCTTTCATTCGCTGCCCTCGCCCTCCATCAGATCACCTGTCCTTCAACATCTCCCTTTCCCTCTCCTCATCGCTTCCCCCAATCCTCCCCCTCCCATCAGACCGCCTAGCCTATGCTTCCATATTAGACGACATGGATAACTCCACCATCATCTTCGCCAAGGGCCACAACCTTCGCCCTGCTCGCCTCTCTAACCCTAACAGCTTCGAGTGCATCTTCGGCTGGGACTTCTCCCGCCCCAAATACCATCTCACATCAGATGTCCTATCTGCCGCCCAAGAGATTTTCCGCTGCCGCACCCCTCTCAGCATCCTCCATCGCCGCCGCCTCCTCCCTTCCTCCAACTCGCCGCTGGTTTCCGTCCGCTTCAAAGCCCATGGCACTGTCCCTCTCCCCTCCATTGCTCGGCCCGAACCCCTCGTCCCTCCATCAAAGCCCCACCTCATGTGCGTTTGCACCATGCTCCGAAACCAGGCTAGGTTTCTCCGGGAGTGGGTCGTCTACCACTCCCGCATCGGCGTCGAGCGCTGGTTCATATACGATAACAACAGCGACGACGACATCGTCCAAATCGTGGAACGCCTTTCCTCCGATCTCAGCGCCGTGATTAGCCTCCACGAGTGGCCGTGGGCAAAAACACAGGAGGCCGGATTCGCTCACTGCGCCGTGCGCGCCCGCGAGTCCTGCAAATGGGTCGGATTCATTGACGTGGACGAGTTCCTCTACTTCCCGACAAACGCTGGGCTGCATGATCTGCTGAAGAACTACTCTAGATCGCCCAGGGTTGCGGAGCTCCGCGCCGCCTGCCATAGCTTCGGGCCTTCGGGGAGGAAGACGGCTCCCCCGGAAGGTGTCATGGCTGGGTATACATGCCGCATTTCTCCGCCGGAGAGGCACAAATCCATCGTCAGGCCGGACGCGCTGAACCCCTCCCTCGTCAACATCGTTCACCATTTTCATCTCAGGGATGGAATGAAGTACGTGAATGTGGATGCGCGGAAAATGGTCATCAACCATTACAAATATCAAGTGTGGGAGGTGTTCAAGGAGAAGTTCCACAGGCGGGTTGCGACCTACGTTGCGGATTGGAAGGATGACGAGAATAAGGGATCGAAGGACAGGGCGCCTGGATTGGGGACCAGGGCTGTCGAACCGTCAGATTGGGCCAGCCGATTCTGCGAGGTGAAGGACACCGGTTTACGGGATTGGGTGCTGCGGGCTTT
The DNA here is from genome assembly GCA_016760335.1 of Gastrodia elata. Lineage (NCBI taxonomy): Eukaryota > Viridiplantae > Streptophyta > Magnoliopsida > Asparagales > Orchidaceae > Gastrodia > Gastrodia elata. The sequence goes on along the minus strand of CM028678.1, from coordinate 30,531,013 downwards.
TGCCGATCCCAGCAGCGGCCGCCTTCCGTGGTAGTGGATGAATGGCTTGTTGAACTTCTTCTATGGAAGCATGTAGAGCTGCATTATGATACAGGTGCAATAAAGAGTAACATCATTGTTTTCTTATAAATAATTCTTGTAATTAGGGAGACTGAGGAAAATTGATTCTTTTTTGTAGATAGGAACATACTGTGTAGCCATCTTTACAGTGATATTTAGATGGCAGTATGAATTGAGTGTGAATTTCGATTAGGGATTGATTTTTATTCAAGTTAATATAATGTTTACTTTAAACGATGTATAGGATTATTATTGATGGTTTGTTCTGCTTGAATTTATATGACTATTAAGCCACCTGCTTTGCCAATGTCTTCTTTTCCAAGTCTATAGAGTTTAATCAGTCAATTCCTTTTTCTTTTTCTTCTTGAAAGAGAAAGTTATGCTTATCTCATCCATCACTCAAAAGCAGCCTTAGATATCATTTATTTATTTTTTGATATTTTTGTCGGTGAATTTCGATGGCAATGTGAAAGTTATGATTTATATTGAGATATTTATTCCGTTCTTAGTAAAAGTGCTCCAACAGGTATAGTCGCAGCTGTTGTGATATACATAAACAGTCCAGCGATATCACTTTATTTTATTTTATTTTAAATATTTTATTTGAAAATAAGTAATTTGCTTATCAGCTTTTGGATGAAAAAATTTGATAAATTTAAACGAAAAATAATATGATTATAGTATGCTGTTTAATGAAATTTAAATTTTTTTTGTTTGAAATAAAGTATGAGTATGATATTTTGAGTAAATTATGAGGATAAGATTATCCCATTCAATTTTCTTTTGGAATTTAGGATTTGTTCGAACGAAATCAATTCGTTGTCGTCCGAATCAATGTTCGAAATTGATTCGCACCATGCCATCTGAATCGATTTCGAATGAAATCTATTTCCTTCGTATCCATTTCGTTCATAATCGATTTCTAACGATTTGTTAGAAATCGATTTGAATGATTCAGAAAACTTTTGTCGTGGACGGAGAAGACCTCTGATTCAAATGAAATCGATTTCATTCGAAATGGATTAGCACGATTCATAAAGCTGCTGTTGTGGGCGGAGAAGACCTCTTCAGCTCGCTCGCTGCTCCGCTTCTTTTGCGTAATCTCGAGTTACGTCAGATTTGGGCGTAACTCGATTACGTTGTTTTTATATATACAGACACAAAATTAGATTACAGTGTAACAGTTTTTCAGCTGTTTTACTTTAACCAAACACCAATAATTTAACTTTACTCAAATTTTTTTGACTTTACTCTCTTTTTACTTCATTCCATACAACCATTTAATATATTATTTTGAGTAATTTGTATGGTTAGGTTGCCACAAAACAAAAATAGAAAGTTTTTTCTGCAAAAGAAATACGGTGGTTGATTCGTGCGAGAATGAATCGATACCTTCTTCATTCGTTCGATTATTTAATTTCAGTTCGAGATAAATCATCGACGATGGGATTCCTGCGAGAACGACACAAATCTTCAGCAAAGGGATGTTTCGCCAAACTTTTGTAATGCTCCACCCAATTTAATAAATACCTTTTAACGACGAGTTGGGTCATTACTGGAATATGATCGGGGTTAATATCCTAAATACTTATTAATATTTTTCTAATAGCAACACTGATATTTCTGGGATATATAAGTAACTAAAGTACTTAGATACCTATAATTCTTACTTTAGTGTCCGGAATAATTATTTACAAGATAATAATAATATTTCGGAGTACTAAGTAAACTTACTAAAAAGATACTAAGTGTAACAGCCTAGAGTGCGGAAGCAAAAATATAACATCCTTATATTACATTCAGACAGAAATAAGAGAAATAAAATGCAATCATTTCAGAATAAAAGTACTATAAAGAAAACATACTAGTTCTAAATTATTATTACAAATCAATACTTAAAGAATATAAAGAGAATGAAATACTAATATTCACTCTCTTCGAAGCAAAAAACCAACAAAAATTAAACAGCTACAGCAGGATTATGCTCACACTTGTGCTCCTCACCTGGAGTAGGCTCCACGAACAATCCTAAATTTGACAAGTTGATTTTTACACATCAGGGCCCCATCCAAGAAAATAAAAATATTGTGTTAGACAATTGTCTAATTACATTTTATGCTAAATATTTTATTATTGAAATTAAATATATCTCATGATTATATTAAGCAATTTTGGCGCAACAAGAAACAAAGAAAATAGGAAAAGCTATAAATAAATCATTCATGCCTTAAACAAATTTGTGGCAAATAAAGAAACCTAGCTCACTCCAGAAGCTGCAAACAATATTTCATATAATATAAATATAACTACAGTAATAAAGAAAATAATAAATAGGAAAATGATCAACAAAATATATGCTAAGCATACTGAATTTAAAGTAAATAATGTTATATAAGACTAATTAAACTCTAGCGCCCTAACATGCATATGTAAAGATACCAAAAAGTACGCAAAAAAATTGAAAATGACTAAACTGTAAGTATAACTAAAAACTGTGAATAAACTGAAAAGACATAAAAATGTAGCTGAAATTAATAACTCAGATTATATATAGTCTAAAACTAAGCCTAAGTAAATCTGCAATAACAACAACTAGTTAAATAGAGCTACTGAAGAGAAAGTCCCACATGTATTATCTTGCTATCTAAAAGTTAGATCTAAGCCAGACTACAATATCGTACATGTATCATCTAGCTATCTAAGAGCTAGATCCGAACCGAACTAAACAACAAGAACTGAGGAGGTAGAAATACTAGGACATATTTCACTGAGTAATTTATTTCTTTATCATGTTGATTTATTGATATAATATTATTTTATCAGATGCATAAAAATATCATTGTGTATTTATTAAATACACAATAATATTCCAAGTAAATTATGCTCAAGGCTGACAGATCAAATACAAAGAACAATGCAGCAAATCAAGGATTAAGTGATAATTCTACAACAAGATCTGTGATATTTGTTGTTATATAATTAATTTATTATAAGTATTCTAAAAATATGTAAGTTCAGGATTTCTAATATCCTACTATCTAGTATAATCATAGATTTATGATCTTAAAAGATTAAATATTAGAACTTAACAAGTTCTAATTCAAGGTCCTACAAAATCGCTTACAGAAATTGAATAATTAAATCAATCATCATATCTGATATTTTTGTTAACTCCAACTCAATCTTGATGTAATCAAGATTTAGAAGTTAAGATAGTAAACTCTTAAACATGGGATTTAAGTCTCTTAACTTGAATTCTAAGTCTCTTAGGTCTAGAATACTCAAAACTAGACTTGACTTAAGGATAAAATTTAAGAGAATTTTATTGAGTCTAATAAGTCTCTATAAAATCAAATGGAACTAATTTTACTAAATTCAAGGGTCATGAAACATAGCATGTATTATACATCCATATTATCGGTTTCAAATTTTTTAATCTCAACTAAATTGATATATTGGGTTAATCCATCTCAATAGAACCTAACATTTATCTTACTAATCTAAAGACTTTGGAAAGAGGAATGCGGGTCCTTGAACCACATTCATAATGATTTAAAGGTAAAGCTAATTTGATTAGGCAAACTAGGGTTTGAGATAAAGACATATTAATGATTCAATTGAACCAAACCAAAGTTATATACATTTTAATTACTGATTTAGAAGGGGAAATGGACTAATTAGAAGATCTACGCTCTTAATTTAGGCATCTTCGACATTTTTTATTGAAATAATATTATTTAAGGGTTCAAATGTTGACTTTAAGATTTAAAAGTCCAAATTATATTTTCTTTATTTTAAATGATTTCTTATTGTATAAGTAGAAGATTAACACTTTATACACTAAATTTGATTAAGAATTGACTATATTATTCAATAATCATGATTTAAGCTCATTAAGAGATAGTAAATTATATTACATAAATTGGAAAATTTAATTTATTTTTAAGATGTTACTATCCAAGGAGTCATTTAACACCTTAAACACTTAATTTGGATCATTAATATTCTAAATTTTCATTAATCAAGCTTTAGGGTACTTAGTGTGTGATTAGAAAAATTAACCACAAAAATATATAACTGATGCATAATTAAATTCTCCTCTGTCTAATGAGAAATTAAGACCTTAATCATGAAATTTAGCTAAGTATAGAGCATAATGAATCTAATCCATTTCTAGGGTAATTAGGGTTTAATTAAGAATTCTAATTATAGAAATCTAATTTTTATTGCATAATTAGATTTTTCATGATTTCTTGATTAAAATGGTATATAAGATCATTAACTTTGGATTTAAATTGACTGAAATTTTCTATTAATTTAATTTGAATATTTTCCTTAATTAAATCATAGGTTAAGAATTATTTAATGAATTAAGAGAGTAAAATTAAATCTAGAAATTAGATTTACTTACTTAAACCAGAGAACTGTTTATCTCATATGTGCTGAAATCCCCGATGACGGAGAATTTGGGTTAGGGCAAAACTCTAATTCCCGCTCATAGCGACACACCAGAAGTCTCAGAAATGATAACTTCACGATCACTGGACTGAAGCACTTCAATTTCATAAAAAAGCCCCTTGCGAGATTGTTGGAATCTCCGGGACCTTATTCCACTGAAATCTAAATTCAAGGTTTACTATGGGAAGCTAATTCTCCCCATTGAGATGATCCTACAGCTGGATTCAATCTCGACACACTCAGTGTGTCGAGGCGAAGCAAAACCCCATTCTAGTATAGGCGGGAGAAGTGCTAGGATGTCGGGACTTTTCTCGGGCTCTAGTACTGTTGAGTATTCTCACCGCCAGAGTAAGTCTAGACACCTTAGTACTAATTTGATCTCACATGACCATCCCGATCGATAAAGCTCGATAGGGAATACAATTCCTAGCAGTTAGGCACCCAAAATAGGGGCCAGCCATGAATGATTGTCGTTTGTCCATACGAGAAGATAGACCCATCCAAACGGTGTTTCTCACTGTCTGGATCATTATCAGGCCTTAGCTGATGCCTACAACTAATCATCATCCAATAGAAATCACTCACGCAACTAAAGGAGAAGAAATTGCAATGGAGTGAATGTAGTAAGAAGCTAAATCAGCTTAGAGAAGGTGAGGTACCTGGGCTAAGTGGAGTTGCTAAACTGCAAACTACTAGAGATGATTCAAAGGATGCTATTAGGTTTGGCAATGTCTTGAAGCTCATAGCTACTTCCTGGGGACTTGAATACCAAGTCGTGCCCACTATGACACTGGGAACAATGGCTAGAGCATACGTGAGGCACTGGACAAAAGGAGAAATTGTAGTGAAGGAGATTTGTTGTGAGCAACTAGGGTTGCAGCAGGGTTTTACAGCGAGCAAAGGGCTCACTGAAGAAAAATTCAAGGCTATTTATAGCCTTGGAAGCTCGGTGGGAGCTCGAGCTGGCCACCAATGGCTGGCCCAAGAGTTTTGCCAATTGGATTTGTGCTGATAAGTGAAAACTCAAAAGAATGGTTGTCTGAGGCCATTATGGCTCAGAAGGTCATGGGGGACAAGGACAATTCCCATACTACCACGATTGAAGATCCTTAGGATTTGTTGTAATAGCCCAATATTGTTACATTGGCTAATCAAGACTATACCAAGTCCTAATTCATGTTCCATTAAACATAAATAGTCATTAGAGCTTAACCCTAAAAATTTGGGGTCAATTGAACCTCAATTGGATCAATTGGCTATTTTGCTAATTTTTTTACCTAAGAAATTAACTAAATTAAATTGATTTTCAAATCAAAATTTGACTTCATTTTTGAATTTCTTGCACCTAAATTAGCTAAGGGTGAATTTTTGGAAATATTTGAAAGTCATTTAGTCTTAAATTGGGTTTAATTTCATTCAGGATAATTAATTAAATTATTTTATTTAATTCCATTTAAATGCTAACATTTGATCGACTCAAAAAGGTGGAGCCAATTTGGACAGTTGGACGGCTTCCTGGCCCTAGATGATGTGGTCCTCATGTTCCCTTGCTCAGATTATGCCCCAGCCATCGAATTGCAACTGTGATCCAATGACTGTGATTCAATACTCAGTTAACCATTAGGATCGAGATTATCTCCATCGTAGTGCTATTTTGCTCAATACATTGGACGACCACTAATGCACCCAACCATACTCATCATCTTTTATGCTTGCTTGCGCCTGACAGTAAGAATGCTTCTGTACAATTCACGTTAAAGCCGATCTCTTCCTCCCACACCACATCACCAAGGTCGTTAGCCATCCTACCCGAATCAGTTAGATAGCTCCCTACAGGCCACGAGGCCCTGCTATTCTCCAATTGTAAATGGAAGTACCGAGCCTCTGACTTGACCCCAATCGCAACCTATCCCCCTAGTTCTCTCTTAGAGATATAAATAGTTCCAAACTTCTCACAGTGAGCTATTTTCTCACTGTGCACCCCTACTGAAACCATAAAAATCCTCTCCACCTCTAATTACTCCTCTCAGCAGCCAATTGAACCTTCTGGTGATGTCCTAATTGATCTGTGGGTGTGGTTTGGTGTTCAAACCCTTAGCAAAGTGTAGTCGACCTTATAAACTCTTGAGACAACTTCTAGTTCCTACTCAGATCTCGCAAGTAGACACTTCTCTCGAATCCACACAGCTAGGTACTCCCCTACCTCCATAGTTGAGTGAGCTCAGTGTCCATTAAATTCATTTTCTTATCAATGTTATGTTGCTTGGTAGTATCTTTAGAAAATGTTGGCATTTGGTTGAAGTGTTATGGACTGGTGAGCTCAATCAAGATAATAAATATTTGCTATATGGATAGAGCTACTGTTCAGTGGAATCAAAATCCTTTCAGTAGAATTGAGAGCTCCAATCCATCTCAATTTTGCCCATAATCGCATGTCATATCATATTGAACCCAAAGCTACACGCATGGGCCTTGGGATAGACCTTGATCGATCGAATCGATCAATCGGGCTATAACATGCACATTGTTGAAGCCCAAGTAAGGGTCCAACTGTGGCGCCCCACCCCTAAATCCGCAGAATTTTACCTAAGGGGTGGTGTGCCACTCTGGCAAATCCCTCACTTATCATTGGATTAAGTAAGATCCACAATCCACTAATAAGGGAAGGTTGTGCTCAGAATGAATACAATTTATCACTCACTATATTAGCATAAATACAGAGTGCAGAAGCAATATAAGTAAACATTATATCCATTCACCATACATTAAGTAAGAAATAATAATGTAGCTCAGCAAATAATATAGTATAGAAAGGTAAGCACAATCACAAATACCTATATTATTACATCATTTAATCAAAGTTTAAAAGTAAATTAAAGCATCACTCATCCTCACAATGAAATAAAGACAACTAGAGGTCTTCTGCTCCAATCTGCTGCACCTCCTCTATGTAAGGCTCCTCCTTAGGCAGTGGATCCTCAAGCTGCTCAAGATCTGACATTGTCAGTTACACAATGTTAGAGCCCCAGCCAATAAAAGAAAATTCTTATTAGATAAATTGTCTAAGTACATTTTAGGCTGAATATTTGTTAAGCATTTATTAATATCACCATTTTTAACTTATACACAAATAAATTGACTATCTAGCATAGGAGTATAGTAAGCAAACAAGGAACATGATGAGTTCTAAATGTAACATTTACAACTAAGCAAGAATTAAGATAAAAGTACACCTCAAGCAACTAAGCAAGGAACAAGTATACATATATAGTATAGTAAGTCAAAGTACTGAAAGAAAAGTATAATCTTAAATATGTTGATGATCAAATGACATATGTTGATTTAAAATAGTAATCTGAAAGTGGTACATATAGTAAGCAGTAAAGTCTAGCATCCTATATACGTATACAAGTGAGCAGGTAAAATAAGAATATAACTGACTGAAATAACATACATCAACAATACAGTAAACAGTGAACTAAAACGAAAATAATAACGTATAACTTCCATATCAGAAAAAATTGGCCAATCCGGTCTAATAATATTCTCATAGCCTTTCTGAGCTAGGGCAGACAAAAATTTCCATAGCCTTTCTAGGCTAGGGTAGACAGAAAAGAATAGAACAATAAAGTTGAATAGGTAGAAAATACAATGCAAATATCTTTTAGTTATTTTACTTTTATTTCTATGGACACATCCATAAATAGCTGAGGAGTCAAGCACGTCTGCAAGACTATACGGGTTTCAAGCTTAACACACACTCAATGAGTAATGTTAAGCATCCTTATTTCTTCTTACCCCTATCCATTGAGGTAAATATGCATCATAATTGACTATAAATTGAACTCAAATATAAATGTTTTTCTAATATTCTAAGTTTTTTTTTTTATACAACAAAATACAAGAAATGCATAGTACAAAATCAAGTAGTAAGCAAGGGACTCTACTAAACATGGTGATATTATTTATTTTCTAATTTAATTATTCTAATAATTCTTAGTTACACAAGTTCAGGATCTCCAATTCCTACTATCGACTGTAACTTAGAAGTACGGCCTTATAAGTTAAAAGGATAATAACTGATCAGGTTCTTATCTAATTCAATCAAGATTGACTATAAGTTAAGAAATAAATCTTAACGTCCTAATTTGATGATTTAGACATTATATACTAAGATCTGATCAAGATCTACTAAGCTATAGATCATGGATTAAACACTATGAGTTTGGGCTTAATCACATAATCCAAATGGGTAAAACTTAAGATTTAAGTTTTGATCTAAATGTGATCTATTGATCAAGGCAAATCCTATTAAGCAAAGTCAAACTTAATATGATGATTCTCCTATCTTGAATCTAAGGTTGAAAGACAAAATAATTAGAATTAATTTGTAAGATCTAAAAACTATTAAAACCAAGGTTTTATCCATTGAGTAACCTATTTACCCAATAAATAAAATATAACCTATGATCTAATCCTAGTCTTAAGAATAATCATAATGTGAGGTGTTGAATTCTTAAAGGAAAGACTTAGAGAAATTATTGGGAATTTAACTAATTTGAGTTAATAGTTAATTTTATTTACTTTAAAAAATTCTAATACAGTTCTAATAATGTATTTAGTGATTTAGAAGTTAATTTAGGAGTTAAAGATGCTTAACCTAAATTTTGGGCAAAATGATCGTATTGTAGTAGGGTCCAAAAAGCTACTTTTTGAATTAGGGTTCCAAATTAAAATTTCTTAATGCCAAATGGTTTTTTACTGTCTAATATGAAAATAGACAGTAAGTACACTCAATTTGGACAAGGAACGGGTCATATAGATCCAAACTAGGGTTTTTGATATAAGGGGAAATTTAGTAATTTACACCCAGTGGAATCTAATTTTTTATACAGTTTACTGTTGGTTGCTATTCAAGGATTCTATAGAGTCTAAGAACACTAAATTATGAGGTCAAATGGCTAAGTTATAGCTATTTCAATTTCTAAGGGCAATTCAATAAATTTATAAGGACAAAAACTGAACTTTTATGTTTGAGGTCCAAATTCAGCAAACTAAGTTTCTATAGCTTTCCTATAATACACTGAGTGCTTTAGCAGGGAGTAGACCCAATTTGGACTTCAATTGGTCAAGTTTTGACCTAACTAAGGTTAAGGATATTTTAATCATTTCTGATTTTCTAGGATTCAGATCCTAAATATTACTTTGAATTATGGATGACACTATAATTCTAAGCTAGTTATTACTTTGAATTTCTTGATTTGTAGTTAATTTGACTAAGTTATGGTCATTTGAAAACTTAGGGCATTTTGGTCATTTTTAGGGTAGAGTCCTAAATGTCACTTTCCAAACTAAGCTCAAAATAAGGAAACTAATACTACCACAGTGATTGGGCTGTTCTCCTGAGCATTGTAAGACCCATATTGCCTATGTTTAAATAACTAGGTTAAAAGTTGTGATTGTTTGATTATAACCTAAAATGTTACTAGGTTAAATATAACCCGGATCGAATTTTTGAGTTACGCCATTTGATTCCTTTTAGTTTTTGAGTAAAATGAGACTTATATTTGCTATGTTTGGAGTAATATTTTTAAATTTATTAAACTTTTAAGTTTTATTAAATTAAAATTAATTTAATTAACTATTCTAAATGAATTTACTGTTTAATTAATTATAAATTATTAATAAAATCATTAATCCACTATTATTAATTAACCATATTATTATAAATTAATTAATTAACTTTATTATTTAATCAGTAATTAATTTACTTAATTAATCATCCTAACCTAAGGTTCTATTTATACGCATAGTTATATTCCTAAAGTTCCTTAATTAATCTTAATTAAATATAAATCACTAATTGTCCTATTAATATATTGAGAACAGTTGATCTAAATTAATTATTCATTAATTAATTACATAATCCTAACAGTAACAAGTATAATTATTTGAATACACTAAAGTTCTAGTTATATATATATATATAATTATTTATATTAAGTTTATTGATTTTGATTAAAAGCATCTAAATAATAACTAATCTAAATTAATTTATCATTAATTAATTAGTCAAGATTAAGACTAAATTAATTAATATTACTTAACCTATTGTTAATCACTATTTAATCAAAGTTAAATACTAACTAATCTACTGATTAATTGTTAACCTAATTTATTTAATTACTAACTATAGCTATCAGTGACCTAATTACATTATAAACTCTATTTTAATAAACATATATATAACTATATATATATATATATATATATATATATATATATATATATATTTCTAACGTTCTGCAGGGTTTGACTCGTGCCGGACCCACTAGGACACGTGGCCGCCCCCGGTTGGCTGCGGTAGAGAAGGCGGGACCCGCTGCTGGCGACGAACAGGATTGTGGGCCCCGCCTAGGACACGCGGCGCATGGGGAGATGGCGCGGCACTGCGGGTGGCTCTTCGCGCTCGACAAGACTGATGTGCGTGGGACCCACTGGGGCAGTGATGTCAGCTGAGGCGACCCGCTGCAACGGGTCGGGCCCGGGTCGACCCGGCCCGACCCGGCATTCTTTCTCCTTCTTATGGGGTCCCGACACGCATGGCTAGGGTTCGAAACCCTGACGGCTACCGGCGTCTGCAGAACCCAGCCCGCACGGCCGATGTTGGGCGAAGCCAGAGTTTCATAAAGGTAGTTGGATCGATACCCGAGGAGACCCGAGGAGACTACTATCCCTAACCCTAGTGGACCTCTCCTCGGGACGAACCTCTAACGGTAAGTGTTGTATAAAAATTGCGAAATCCGAGGGATCGAATCGGCCATTGCTCAATCCAACATGCTCAACGTGCAATCTATAACATGGAATATACATACGAATTGAAATATTGCTAATTTCTTGCATAACTAAGGGTATCGAGCGGTACCTGGTTTTGACGGCTGACAGGACTTAGGGTTCGTCTTCGACTGGAACGCTCCTGTTCGCTCACATCTTGCGCAAAATGGGTGCTGCCGCTACCGTAGGGGTGTTATAGAGGTCGAGGCGGAGCTAGTGAGGATGGGGCTGCGCGGATTTGACCAGTGCAAGCGGCAGGGTAGCCGCGTGGAGACGGCGGAGTCCACGATGGGACGAAGGCCTGAGACCGTCTGATTTCAGATCAGACGACCTAGATCAGCCATCTGATTCGGACGGACATAAGAGACGGCACGGCTATTTGGGGCAGATGACGTTATCCGTTTAAACGGTGCCACGAAAATTAAATAAAATAATTTAATACTTTAATTAATTAATTATTTTAAATTCTTATTTCATTTAAAATTAATTAACTAAATAGACTTAGAAAATTTCCAAATATTCACCCCTAGCTAATTGATTTTAAATTCGATGAGTATTTTAATTTCCTAATTTTTGGGGTATTTAAATATTATTAAAATATTCGTCAAAATCTTGACGACTTCCGATTGACACGAAAACATAACCCCTAGCTAATTCAGGGTCAAAGAGTGTATTGGCAAAGTCCTTTTTCTGATCTGAGGTCAATTTAGACAGATCAATTTTTAGAGTTTCTAATTTTTTTTTTCCAAAAAAAAATCAGGTTTTGATCCATTTGACTCTTGATTTGGACTAGGTCTTAGTGGAAGACTCCTAATGACTTGAATAACACTTAAGATTAATATTAAGATTGAGATCAGTTCTGATTGACAAGTGTAACAACTTGGGTTGTTACACAACGGTCTAGACATTCTCAGACCCAACCACATTAGGGCTTCGTTTCATCGCAACATGCTGAACATGCAAGATCGAGAGCTACTCGATTGATGGCTTATGTGGGGAAAATTTACTCCCCATAGTAAATCCTAGTTTTTCAGTAGGACCAATTTAGAGCATCTACGAATGCCTAGGATCCAAGCGCCTTCCTATAGGGCTTTACTATACAATTGGTGTGTCATGGAGTATGAAGTGTTTTGCGATCATAATTGGACCGTGAGGTGGTCTAGGCGTCCCTAATCCTAGCATTGAAGCTAGCTTTAGTCGTGTTTGTTGGGGAAGAAGTCACATGGTGTGGTGCCCTTTGCCCCGCTGTAATCCTGTTAACTCTTAAGTTAATATGATTATGATGACGTGAGCACTAAATATAAGGTCCTTATTTATAATTAGATTAGCTACTCAACCTAATTCATTTTAATCAAAGACTTTGCCATTTTAAGCACAAATCACTAAATGAAATATTTATGAAAATAGAGTGTGGAAGCAAAATAATAAACATCCATCCATTACAATATAAGAATCCAGATATTCAACTCAGATTAAGTAAAACAACAAAGACTAAAGTAGCAAAAATTAAAGTTTTATCCCTGTATTATCATAATATAATTAAATAGTTTAGCAGAAATGAAACATAAAGACACTCAGTCTCACAAGCAGAATGAAAAGAGAACAAAAAGGCTAAGAGTCTTCAACAACACTATCCTCCTCCAAAGGTAGGTCCTTGGATGACTCCACAACTTCAAATAACTCTGACTCTATCATTACCAGTTTCATAATGATAGGGCCCCAACCAAAGAAAAGAAAATATTAGTTAGATAAAATGTCTAAGTATATTTTAGGATGATACAATGTTATGTTAATTTAGATATCACCATAAACTTAACAACTAAGAAATAATATATAGGAGCAAGAAATCATATGAAAGGAACTGAAAGCTATAAACAATAGATTTATAACTTAAACAAGAGAAGGTAAGCACATACCTCCAATACTTTGCTGCAACAAGGTTAGGTATTAAATTAAAAAGATAACATACTAATAAATATAAAAAAACTCATCCTAATTATGTTATGATCAAAGTAACTTATGCTAATTCATATAACCCAACTGAATTATAAATAATAATTAAATAATTCAAATTACATCTAGCATCCTATATAAATGAGTAAGGCTAATATTCTAAATATGTATAAAAAGAGTAAAGCTAGCATCCTAAGTTAAATAATACTAACATCCCAAATGTGCACATAAAGTAAAACTAACATCCTATATGTGATTAAATATACATGTCTAACATCCTATAATAAATAAAACTATCATTCTAACACGTATGAAAATACACAGACTAAGAAAGATGACATATAAATAAGTTGAAATATTTATAAAGTAATAATTAAGAAAATGCAAGAATATAGTAAAATAATATTAAATAATAAGTATAAAACTAAAAACTGCTATGGCTAAACAAGCCACTCAAACTAAAACTGTACAAAAATTTCACTTAGCATATGGGCTAAGGTAGAAGGATTAATCTTAAGAGTAGAAGTGCACCTAAACAAGTATTGCCAAAATAGGGAATTGAATACAATGTCTAATAGATACCATCCTAGCCAGTTCATAGGCCTAGGCTTGGTTAAACTTGCAATAGACAGACAGATACCATCATAGCCGGTCATATGCCTAGGTTTAGTCTATACTAAAGCAAAAACATAGAACTGAAAAGGCATACTAATTATGCTACATTCTACTTAATTAAAATTATCAAAACCAAAGCACCGATAAAAACAAATGCCAATGCTGTTTATGTAAATCACACTTGACATAAGATACTCATCAAGTTTCCTATATTCAACACATATGTCCAAGGTATAACGTGCATAACAAGGTGTGCCAAGCATCAAAATTCAAAAGAGCAAAAGACTCTACTAAGACCAGGAGATATACATTATTATCTAATTTATTCGTTCAATCTACTCTAAGTTACACAAGATCGAAATCATCAATTCTTATGTTATATGTAAGCTTATATTCAAGGCCTTATAAATTGAAAATAATTAGGACTAGCTAGGTCCTAATTCTAAATGAATCAATGTCGACTACATAAAATAAATAAATAAATTAATCGATATATTATAATAATTTAAGCAACCCAAACCCATCTTGATTAAGCCAAACCAAGATGGAAGAATTTAGATTTAAACTCCAAATATTGGGGTTTGATTGTTTAATCCAAAGGTGATCCTAAAGGACTAAATCTTACAACCCAATCTCACGGACTAAGGTTAAGGAAAATACTATTGAGTGAACTCAAACTCAATATGATGGATTTCTATTCTTAAATCTAAGGTTAAAAGATCAAATAATCATTAATAAACTATAAAATTCTATAAACTATTAAAATCAACATTTCACTTATTGAGTAACCTAATTTACTCAATATATGAACTCTAACATAAGATCTATTCCAAATTTCTAAGGAAAGTGCTCTTAAGAACTAAGATTAACAGTCAGACACATATCCTAACTAATGTTATTAGGACTTACGAGATGGAATAGAAGATTCAAAGAAGGGTATGATATGAGATGAATCTCATATCATACAACTAACAATTTACTTAGGATTTTCTTAATGAAGAAAATTAGGGTTTTGCATGAAATTTTGATTAAAGGCTTAAATCATCTAAATTAACTTCTAAAACACTTTATTTACTGATTTTAGTGATTAGATTATGAATATAAGGGTTAAAGGCACTTAACCCTAAATTTGGGCAAAATGACTATTTTGTCCCTACTTAAAGGTTTAAGAGTCTACTTTTTGATTTATGGCTCTAAATTAGAAATTTTTAGTAGAAAATAATTACTTACTATCTAATATAAAGATAAACAGTAAGTACTCCAAATTTGGATAATTAATAAGCCTTATGAGCTCAATTTAAGGAAATTGACTCATAAGGACAAATTGGTAATTTTTCCTAATAAAATCTAAATATTCTATTAGTTTATTAAAGTTTATTGTTTAAGGATTCTATAGAGTCCAAGAACACTAATTTCTGAGGTCTAATGGTTAAAATTTGAGCAAATCAATTTTTAGGGTTTAAGGATAGGCCAAAACCTAACTTTTCTAATTTAAGTCAAAATTCTGTATAGTCAGTGGCTATAGCTTCCCTATAACCAACTGATTACTTCAACTGGAAGTAGACCCAATTTGGACGCAATTTGGTTAAGTTATGACCTAATTAGGGTTTAGGTGATTAGTGAGTGATTAGTGAAATTAATCACATAACCACTAAACCAACCATACACTAGATTTTATTCTACTCTAGGAGTATTAGAAATTGGAATTATTCAATTTAGATCATTAATTTTGCTAATCATTGCTAATTATGTTTTAGGGTGATTAGGATTGATTAAGAGTTCTAGCCATTAAATCATAAGTATTTTTGTACTTTATTATTTATTAGGTCTTCCTGATCAAAATGATATATTGGAAAACCTAATTTGGAGCTCAATTGACCAAGTTATGGTCAATTGACTTTCTAAGGTTAATTAGGGTAATTATGGTTAGGTCCTAAAAGTGATTAAGCAAACCCTAATCTAAACAGAGAAATGAATACTATTAGAGCAATCTAGAGGTTCTCCTAATTACTTTAAGACCCATATTGGGTATATTTGGGTGAGTGTGTGCAAAGTTATAACCATTTGAACATTTGGGATAGTTTGGTAATTATTGAAGTATCCTAAATGTCATTATGTAATATATAAGTCATATTGGAAATTGAATAGCACCATAGTGATCCTCTATTTTTGCTGATCACAACGATATATACATTTATTATATTTGGATTATTAATTTGCAACTTGTAGAGGTTTAAAGTTCTCAATTTAATTGATTTAAATTAATTAAACTATATTTTAATATTACTGTTATTAAATAAATCTATTTGTTTTAACATTATGCGGCGGGACCCACAGCCTCAAACCGAGACAGGTGGGCCCCACAATTGCGGCCTCAACAGTTGCTAAGGTGGACCCCACAAGCAAACAGCCGAGGCAGGGAGCGGGCCGGGCCCTATGCGGACTAGTGGCGCGACAAAGCGAACGGGCATGAAAACTCACTCTCCATAATGGATGGGCCGCAAACCCGTTCACAAAATGAAATTGAATGAGCCGCACCAAAGATCGGGCCAGCCCAAAATGAACGAGGACTCTTCACCTTCCCCGATAATTCGGCGAGACGGAGCCTAGGGTTAACGAACTCGGCTGAAACGGGCTCATGAGAGCTCGATGAAAATTGAACGAACAATAAGATTACTATAATTGAATATACAAAGCCATATATTGTAAATTGAAAGGAAATTCAGAAGAGGATGAAGTACCTTAGTTACTAAGATTCAAACAGGTTTCGACTTAGGTTGAAGGCTACCAAGCAAAAGATGCAGATTTGAGGCTTAGAGGTGTGGATTGCATTAAAGATGCGGCTACAGACAGTGGGAGGTTCTCGACAACATGCGGTGATGGCCGTGTGCCTTAACTTCAGAAGATGGTGAGATCGGGGCCATCCGATAAGACGCCTCGATCAAACGACGCAGATGCACTCCGTTACGAATAATGACTGGGCCCATTAGAAACCACGGTGGAACTTCAAATGGCGGGGTCCACTTCAGGGAATATTTAAAATTAATCTAATGAATATTAAATATTATTTCATAATTAAATTTAAATTATTAAACACTTTTAGAAAAATTCTAAAACTTTACCTCTAACTAAGTGAGGGATGAGGAACACAACAGTGAAGTCAAATTTTTGATTTGATGAGGGTTTAATTTTCTCATTTTCAGGGGTATTTAAAATAAATTAAAATATTCACCAAAAATCCAACGCCTTCCAAATGCATACAAAACATCACCCTTAGCTAATTTGGGGGTGGTGTGTGTACTGGCGAAGTTGAATTTTTGATTTGAGGTTAAATTAAATAGGTCAATTTCTAAGGTTTCTGAAAATTCTTAAAATTAGGATTTAATCTATTTGATTCTTGATTTTGACTAGATCTTAGTGGTGAGTTCCTAATGATTTAATAAATCCCATATAGAAATTTGTGCTTTGATTAAATGATTATTCATTTTTTTTCTTAGTAATGAAGGGATTTAGGCTATTTGTAATTATATTTTATTGAATAAAATAATTAAATCAACTTTTTGCTCTTCCCCATGATAGTTTAAATATGTGCCTTTTATAATAATATTTATAATTAAGATTCCTCAATTTTTATTACATCCACCCATTCTATCTTCCTCATATCTTTAATTTATTTATTCATGAATTATTTCTTAATAATGAAAAGTTTAAATTAATTTGCTATTAATTTCAACTATGGAAAGGGGAAGAATTCAATTCTTTGACTTTCCCAATGCTGCCTTGAATGTATATTTTTGGCAAAAACTGCGTCGGGTGCTAAGGCGCACGACAGCGCACTGCTGCACGCTACGGCCCGCTGTGGTGCGCTGTAGCAGTTGCGTTCCAAATATTGTTCTGATATGGCACACAGTAGCAGCTGAGGTTCAAATGTTGTTCTTGCTGTATAAGTTGGAATTTTACCTTAGGATGCCGCAGTGCCCGCTGTGGCACGCTGCAGCGAATAAACCTTCGCAACTGCAGAATAATAGTTTGCCTATAGTTTTCATGAATAATTAAAATATTCCGATGTGGCGCGCTACGGCGTGCTGCAGTGGAAAAAACTTCGAAACACTGCTCAATTTCTCTTTTATATGATTTTAATATTCCCTCGAGAAATGACGCCATGGCGCGCCGCGGCGCGCTGGGGCAGTGTTCTCCCAAAATTGCATATTTAAGCCAAATTTTAATTTATTCATCTTTTATCCTGAAAAGCAGCGAAAGCACATCAAAATATATAATTTTAATTAAAAAGTGCTTACTTTTATTAACATATTTTACTATAAATCTTAGAGTTATCAAGGCCTTAATTGAATTAAATTATTATTGGGAAAATTGCACATAAGGGCTTGGAGCAATTTGAATTTGTAGATATACCTTTAACCAATTAAACCTATCTAGAATCTGTAGTGTGGACCGTGGGCGATCTGCTGTGGAGCCCTAGTTGCACGACCGTGGAGGTCGACTTCCTCTCACTGTCGCTCTAGTTGATCCTATGACTAGGATTTAATCATGTGGGAGTGCTGATTCATCATTGAATCTATCCCACAGATCCCA
This sequence comes from Gastrodia elata, assembly GCA_016760335.1. NCBI lineage: Eukaryota > Viridiplantae > Streptophyta > Magnoliopsida > Asparagales > Orchidaceae > Gastrodia > Gastrodia elata. The sequence goes on along the minus strand of CM028678.1, from coordinate 30,512,500 downwards.
CAGCATGAATCATTCCGGATCCTATCGTTACCGCCTTTCTGACAGATCGATCAGACAATTGCCAAGGGTCCCAGCACTTTGTACCTTCATCCCAGATGCTCCCCACTCCCAACAGAGAAGATCCCTAGTACGCCAGCACTCAGCCCTGTCCCCCACTCCCTTGGCCTGCTAAGCATAGTCTTTAGAGGCTTTCATTTATTGGTTGGGCGTACCGATCGGGCCCTTTGCCAGTTTCTCCCATTGGAAGAACTGGGAGCTTGGCCATGGCTCGAGCTCTCGAACCTTCCCAGCCCAATTGGCTGCGCCCAAGATTCTCCCTAAGGCTATAATAACACCAGGATTCATCCAGATGGCTATTTTCCCTCTTTGATCTTCCAGTTGAAGCTCTCAATCCCCTTAGCTAGCTTTGCACTCCTGAGCTATCCTTTGCATCCCCAGCTCTTTCCAGTGGTAATCAGAGGGTGTGACTTGGAGGCAAGTCCCCTAGCTACTTCCCGAAGCTTGATCATCTCTCTAGATAACTCCCTAAGGCGATACCAAGTTTCCCCGAACAATCCACATACCTCTCTTTGCCATATTGTGTTGTGTTGGCTCATTACTTCACTAAAGTTAATTTAAAATCAATCTCCTAACATAATTGATCATAATGCAATAATTGTTGAGGCTCGAGTTAGCCCCGATTGATCGTGCTAATGCCCTTCCTGAAAGTTGAACCCGAGTAAGGCCCCAGAGGTCTGGCCACTCCCATAACAAGGTGAGATAGAGCTTCTACTCATCTTGACTCCCCAATGGTGTATGAGTTGAGCTCTAGCCTTGGCTTGGTCACAGTGGGGAGAATTTATCCCCACGAAGGAATCCCTAATTTGGGACTCAGTTGATTTGGAGAAAGTAGTCTCCCATTGATCTTGATCATCCAGACAGCCAATTCAGGGTTCTAACAATGCCTCATAGGGCCGTGATGGTGTAGGGATTAATTGGTGGTTCTTGTGTGTCATAGAGTCCTAAAATTTTGAGATTAGGGTTATGCGCTAATCACCAGGGTCGGGGGAAGGCACACAGTGGAAGAAGAACAGTGAGGGTTATGCACTAATCACTCAGTTGATTTGGAAGAAGAACAGTGCGGGTTCTAACAATGCCTCATAGGACCCGCACGGTTTCGGTATTTGGCCACCGCGTTTAAATAATAAAATGAATTTATGTTTTTAATTTCTTAGAGGAAAATAAATTAGAAATTAAAATCTTAATTAGAAAAATAAGAATGACTTAATTGCATAACGTTTTGAATACTTATCCAAACTATATGAAATTATATACCATTTTAATTAGAAAAATGCAAAGAATAAGAATATATATAAATATTTTAGGTTCTGTGAATGTATTTATTAGTTTTGCCTAATTACTTCAGTAGCTTGATTAGAGAAGAATAGCATGCATACTTAGCCAAATTGCATGATTTCAATTTCATTTAACTCTATATACCTTGTAGAATGCTTATGCTAAGTAGGATACTTTATTGATTTATAATTTGTTGATTAATCCCTAATCCTTAATTTGTATGATTAGTGAACATTAGGGTTTGTAATTAACCAAGTTAGCATGTTATAGCCTCTGATTGTTTATATGGTAATTTAGAACTTAATTGCATAGTTGCATGGAAATTGGTTTATTAAATTTGTAGCTATGTGCTAGTCCATTTTAAATTAATTAATATTTAATTAGCGTTGATTACCTTCTGACTTGGTTAATTAATTGTTCGTATGTTTCATAAATAGTAGGGTGCATGATAGAAAACTTAAATTCTAATTTGGACATTTAAATCTTTCAATTGACAATAATCGAGATTTAAACCTTAATCAACTTAATAAAATGATTAAGGAGATTTAAATTGAACTGGTGTTAATTTGAACATCAATAATTGTCAATTAATTAATTAATCACCTTATAAGTCAATCTTTATGCAAATAATTTTAATTAGGTCAAGTTTGGATTTAAACCCTAACTTGATTTGAATCGCATCTCAAATCTAAGTAACCTGAATTAATTGAATACTTGATTTTGGCATCCAAATGATTTGCATAAATCCAATAACCCTTGCTATTTTCACATTGATCTTAGACTAGTGAACTAGAAGATTAAGAGCTTATAATAAATTATAATAAACTCATTTGATTGATTATCTGAACCTGAGCTTAAGGTCCCTGATTTTCTCATAAGTAAGAATAATAGCTCAATATAGCTCAAAAAATGGATTAGTGAATCAATTAATTCCTTTTAATCTACATAGTTTTATCTTATAATTATAGTATTATAGTAAATTGTGTTATGATGAGTTTGCTCATCTAATTTGTATAATCCAATTTATATGATGGATAATGAAAAGTTTAGGTGAATCTTCATAACTTAGAATCCAACTTAAATTAAGTGCATCTTCTAGTACTTAAAGATAGTGATCAATCACATGCTAGACTGTTAAATAGCCAAACTATTGAAGTAGAAAGAGCTTATTATATGATCTTTAGGTGGAAGCTTAGATGAACCTTAAGGAATAGAGAATTTAATCTTAACCCTTGTGGCAGAATATCTTAAAGCTTCTAGATTGAGATTATCCTTTGTGGTAGTATCATATGTTGTGTATCTTCTAAGTCACATCCTTGGAGCCTTTGTGTAAGACTCACCACAATGGAGTAAGGATTCATTAGTTTGTTACTCCTTGATTATTAAATAGAAATATTAGCAAGAAAATTAGTAATGTTATCAGATTGAGATGATAGTGCATATCCATAGAGTTGCATTACTCAGCATATGATGGAATTGGTTGATTTACCTTTAATAGAATTGTAAAGTCTTAATCTTATCCTAGGTAACTGGATAAGTACAGTTCAATTTAGAATAAACTTCCCAAATCCATTGTATGTTATAGTTTGGGAGTTTAACAACTTAGTTTGAGAGAATAAACTGCAAGAGGATTTTGTCCCTTATCTTTGTGCGCATCAATAAGTACAGTTAAATAAACTAAGTGTTAAAGTCACCCTTCCTAGGACATGCTAAATCATGTATATGCAATCTCCCCATAAGATTATGTAGAATGTAGTTATAGTATGAACCATGAATTCAGTGAAATTAAGATAGAAGTAAGAATTCATTTAGAAGAATTTTGAATAATGAAGACAAATGGATTTATTACTTGGTTTTGATTGATTTTAGGATTTAAAAATTAAAGAAAATAATTATTAAAACCTTGGCATATCATAAATACATAATTCATATAAGCATTAGCGAAATATTATGCTCACCTAGGAACCTGTTAGCGAAGCATTGTGCTCACCTAGGATCTATTAGTGGAGCATTTGCTCACCTAGGATTCTGTGGCATGTCATGTGACATTGAGTCATGCATATTTGTGATATACATTTTTATAGCATATTCAGATATATATACATGTATTCAGTGGCATACAGTACAATTTTACTTTAGCATTTACTCAATTTTAGATTTCCTTATTGTTTATTCTACCTTTAGTTACTATTTTATCTTACTTCCAATTTTATGCCAATTTAGACTTCTTAGCTATTTTATTGCTTTTCTATAGTATTGCCTTAATTACCTAAATGTTAAACTTTAGATAAGTAAAACTATTTATAATTGATTTAGTGGTGTTAGACTCATTGTCTAACTTGTGGTACTTTTGTTATTCAACAATTTTTCAGATTTAGAGCAGCTTGTGGAGCAAGTTCAGGAGGCTTCATAAGAGATCCAGAAGGAGTTTGCGGGGCATTGGTGGACTTAGCTTTAACCATTACTTTTGCTTAGTTTACTTTCTATTTAAGTGAGAGGCTCTTTTTACCGTCATTTTAATTAAAGCAATTAGTCTGTAATAACTAAATTTTGGATGCATTTTTTTTTTTCTTTTCAGAGAAGAATGTCTTACTTAGCTTTTGTGATGAATGATTTGAATGAATGCTTTTAGCTTCTGCACTCTGTTATATTCTCTACTTCTACTTATTATTGTGATGTGATCAGTATATATGAAATGCTAACACTCATGTATATTAGATTCTTATTTCCACTCCACTTATATTCCAATGTGCATAAGTAGTTTATCTAATACTTAAGATAAGGACTTTATCCTTATCTCAAGGATTAGTACTTAGCTCTCCTTTGGGGTTGAGTCTCAGCAGTTCAATTTATAGTATTCAGGGAGGTTCAATAATCCTTCTAATAAATTACTTCAGTTATGTGCTGTTCCACCTCCAATTTCTTAATAAATTACTTCAGTTATGCGCTGTAATGGGATAAAGTGTTACATAGGAAGGACGTACCCAGCTTCTGTGATGGGGGCCCTTCGATGAGCTCCAAATGGCGTTAGCTTTGTCCTCGACTCAAATTGGCATATCCATCCTTCATGATCCATCTTTAGGCAATGAATAGAGGGGTTACTATGGTTTTAAGGCTAGTGGGGAGGCAGATGAAAGATTGTCACGCGTGTACAGGCTCTAAGCCATGATCGTGTAGGCGCATGGCCTGAGGAGGTCAACGATAATGTGCGCGTCAGGGAAATCCTTAGCCGTCTGATTCATCTCTGATACGTGGATGAAAGGCTGCAATGTGGCCCACCATTTGATCAAATGGTGGGCAGATTCCATTTGCCCTAAATAGTTAGTATTTAATTAATTTAATAATTAATAATTATTAGCTTTTTAATTAATTTTAGTTAGATAATCAAATAAGCTCTAAAATATTTCAAAAATTCATCTCTAACTAATTTGGGTGTGAGAAACCCAAAAATAAAGTCAGATTTTTGATCAGTGATCAATATAATATTCTTAATTTTCTAAATAATTAAATGCATTAAAATATTTGATAAATTTAAATGACTTCCAAATTGCATCAAATTTTCAAGGATTACTCCAAATATTATTTGGAGACTACAAGCAAGGTTTTAGCATAATTTGGATATCTAAGACTATGTAACAATACTAGGGTTGTTACAGACTTCAACTCTTAAAAGAGGTGTGATCCTCGACTCTCTAATGATCAATTAAGCTATAAGGTTAGATCAGAGAGAAATGTCACTGATCTCATGTCTAATGGTTTACCAAATATTATTGAAGGAACATATACAAATATAGTTTCTGTAAGCTCATTTGTAACCAAATTTACATATACTATATTCACCTTTCACTTTTCTATTATTATTGATAAAACTGCTCTAGTTTATTTGTTCTAACTATACTGAGAATATACAAGCTCAAGGTCTCTAAGATCATATTATCTAGTATAATCTCAGATTCATAATTCTATAAAGATCAAAGCATTAGAACTCAGCAAGTTCAGACTTAAATCAATCAGTGTCGCATAATGAAGTTAAATGGTTAAATCAATCGCCCTAATTTACACTACCAGCCAATGTTGATATGATTTATCAAGATTAGGAGTTAAGAAGTTAAACTTCAAATATAGGGTTCAAGTTTCTTAACTTAGAAATCTAATAACTTAGAGGCTAGGGTTCCTACTTGCTAATCTATATAGAAGATTAGCAAGATAACTACATTGCTCCTAATTAATAAAACTACTATAATTACAATGGCATCTCCCTAACCTAAGCATGGGTCTTAGTGTGATGGCTGCCTCCTAATCATCATCAAGTTAATACTAACTCAAATAGGATTAAGTGGTTGTAATCATTAGTATCGCTAATATTAAATGAGATATTCATGATGCTAACTATAAGATGAGCAAGATCCTGTCAGAAACATATATAGTACAACATTGCAGTAAATAAATAAAAGGCATCTAGACAATTTCCATATTTATCCATTTACATATAATACAGTAAATGCAGAAGAATAAGAAAACATAGTTCTTACATTTAATTAATTGCGGACAAAAGGAATTTAAGACAACAATTTTCTTATACATGCCACATGCTTTATTTAACTTCTCTCACAAGCTTAGTCCTCAAACGTTTGATTTGACCAATAGCATGATTTTCCATATATACATATATAATAGGGCATAGAAAAAAAAAGAAATCTTTTTAAACTAATAAAATCTAAGTACAATTTAACTTATAAGAACATGATTATTGTTTTTGGATATTAATACTGCTTCACAAAAGAAATAAACCATATAAAAATATATGTAAATCCACAAAATTGAATCTGCATAAAACTAAAACTAAAACTGTAATTGTAAACCAATGCTACTGAAAATAAAACTACAATTAAAACTGAATAGAGTACAATAAGTAGAACAAGAGGCTATAAACCAAATAGTTGAAATTAAGATTGTAAACTGTAATGAACTGCTAAAATAAGATTGTAAAATAAAATAAACTGTTAAAATAATATAGTAAATTAAAATAAACTATTGAAATAAGATTGTAATTTAAATAAATTAATGAAATAACATACCTCTAAAAATATAATTGAATCATGCTTCTAAAATAAAATGTAAAACTGAAATGCATGTGATGCATGTATGCACATGTTGTGTGCCTGAATCGCACAACCAACACATCCTAGGGTGTGCACTGAATCACACCGCTAATAAATCTTAGGTGGTGCATTGAATCACACCACTAATAGATCCGTGAGCACCGAATTGCTTCGCTAACAGATCATAAGTGAGCACTGAATCTCTCCGCTACTATATATGAGGATGCTATACTTATGGAAAAAATATGATGGCTTAAAAATAATAAATAAAACTAACAAAATAATATTTCTGTATGCATTGGTAAAATAATTCCTACGTCCTAACAACAAAACTTCATGCAATTAATACACACTAATGGTATTAAGATCTATGAAAGTGATGTACACACATTACTTGGGATGGATTTCTAGACCTTCCCACATATAAATATCGAAGGTCCACAGAGGGTAGAACTAAATACTAGTCCTTAAGATAAGTAATACAATTAGCATTTAGGATTTATAATTAACTAATTGGAGCCCAAATTGAGTAATCTCACAATCATTATAATTAATGTGCTATAGGGAACTCATAGCTGCTAACTTTACACAGTTTGGACACTAGTTGGCAAAGTTGGGTTTTTGGACCCTTCTCCTAACCCCTTTAATTATAATTTTATGATAAATCTTATTTTGACCATAACTTACTCAAATGACCTCAGAATTTATAAAATTTAGATTCTATGGAATCTTTGGGTAGTAAATAACATAAGTATAGTAAACATTTTAGATTTTTCTAAGTAGAATTTCTAATCAACTCTTAATGAACTTAAAACCTATATTAAGCTCATTAGCCTTAATCCTTAGCCAAATTGGATGTTTTTGATGTCTATATTTATATTAGAGTAAAAGACCATTTGGCATTAATAAAATATAAATTGGAGCCCTAATTCTAAAAGTTTTAATTTTGACCCTAAAGTAGGGGCATTTTTGTAATTTTGCACAAATCTTGAATTAGGTACCCATTATTTATAGAACATTGCCTTTCCCTTGAAATTAGTAAGGTAAAGGCTTAGGAATCAAATATAAGTCTTATTGTAGCGCCCCTCCCCGTTGCCACGAGCAATAAACAGTTATAATCAGATCGACGATGGAGCGGTGCACCACTCGGGAAGACACCTAACCCATCTTCATGAATAGGCTAAGACTAAGCCATACAGAAGGCTACTAACTCAAACCCAAGAGTAGGGTAGAGAGCCAATACTTAAGATAGGAGTAGAATGCTTATCTAAAGTATTAGGCTAATACGTACATTGGATTTAAAAAGGTAAATAGGAATCCAATATACATTATCAATATCAGCATTTCCAGTATGCTGATCACATCACAATACTAAGTATAATAGTAAAATAATAGAGTGCGGAAGCTAAAGCAAGACATCCATAAACATTCATCACAAGCAGTAGTAAACATTTGTCTTAGAAAATAAAGTAAAAGTAAAATGTATCTAGAATTATTACAAATTGATTTGACCATGATGTAAGATTAAAGTTCATCTAAGTACTATAATGTAAAAGGTGGAAGACGGATCTGCTAGGGCTCCACATACTCCTCCTGGATCTCCTACAAATCTTTCTGCCCTGTCTCAACAAGTGCTTAGTATCAAGCAAATTGCTGGATCCTAAAAGTATCCCGTATTAGACAAGAAGTCTAACACAACACAACTAAACTAAGCAGTACTAAAATTAATGCAAGTAGACAGTAAAGCAAAGAAAACTATAGAAAAAGCTGTAAAGGCACTGAATTACTTGAAGATGTAAATACTAAACAAGGTAAAATGAACAGAAAGCTGAATACTGAAAGTAAGTGAAAACATCAAATGCTCAGAAACTAATGTAAAAATGTCCAATGCTCTACTATATGTCACTGGGATAATGCATCCAAATATGCCACAACATGGTATGCCACAGATATGTAACAGAACTATCACTGCAAGGCTATGAGTCGTACGACCCAATGTATAAATACATCTAGTTGGGAATACAGTTTACTGTGATGCCGATGCATCCTGAAATTCCCCAGTCAATGTATGCAACATTTCGTAACCTATAAATCATCTCTGATACTCATACATCACCACTAAAATAATTTATCATGCCCATGCTCATACTCATGCTCATGTTTATGCTTCTATACTATGTGAGTTAAAATTTATAAATTCATAGAAGCTTAAAAATACCCGTACTGAATTCAGAGTCCCCATTATGCAGAATCTTGCTAAAAGGATTCTAACTCCAAACTTCTAAATGATAATTGGTTAAAGTTGAGGATTCAATTATAAATCATTAGATAGGAAGGTGGTATACAGATATATAGCATGTTTTCAATAAGGGTAGTCTTTTAACTCTTAGTTTGATTAAGCCATCCTAATGAAGTGATCTTCGATAGGAGGTGACAGACTGTAAATACACGTCTGTGCTCACACGCAAGTGTACGTGGTCTGAAGTAATAAGTGGAAAGTGTTAATTTTCGGGATTTATCGAACCTCAAAGAATTGGTTGTTTTGACACTAAGGTCTATCTATTCTCACTAATATTTAAGCTACAACTGATTGGTTGAGTTGGCCCTAAATTTAGCACAATAATCACTATATGAAGATAAGTTAAATAAAAGAGAGAGGAGAGTTGGGTTCAGCCAGCATGTGATGAGAAGTTTATTAATGCATGTTAAATTCTCAAGCTTTGTCTTTTATTCTTATAGATTTAATCAAGTGTACATTATTCTTCCTTGAGTTTTACCTCAAGGTTTCACAAGTTCAAATCTCGTGCTCAAAATGAACACACATTCGGTTCTATTTTGGCACAAAGATTCCTATAAGATTTTAGATTTAGTGTTTTTATCTTATCTCTTGATCAAGGAGACATTCGATTTTTAAGTCTTTTAAATCTTATAGGCATTGATTCCACGACAAGCATCACTCACATCACACATAATTGAGATGAGGGATTAATATATTGGGCTCAATCACTATGTCACTTAGTTCATGAGCACTCAACTATTTCTTCCTCTACCTCAATTATATTGAGCTAAGGAGCTCATTTAGTGGGTCTTAGCATGTGGCGACCCTCACCCTTAACCCTCAATAGGTTTAGATTAAGGGTGGAGTGTCACTCTGGTTAACCCCTCACTTAGCATTGGATTAGGATAAACTCCACAATCCACCTGATTAGAGAAAGGTTAACTCAGAATCAATCAAGCAGTCACTATATAAGTAAAAATACAGAGTGCAGAAGCGATAAATAAATGACATCCAAGCATCATAATATATATAAGAAGAGAAATATAACTCAGAAAAGTAGCATAGTGAAATCTGAACACACAGTCACAGGTACCTGTATTATTACATTAATTAAAATTTAACAAAATAAATGTTCAAAATCCACTCATCCTCACAAGTAGTAAATGACTAGATATCTTCTGGCCCCAACTGCTGCACCTCCTCTAAGTAAGGCTCCTCCTCGGGTGCAGACTCCTCAAACTGCTCTAAGCCTGACATTGTCGGTTTCACAATGTAGGGCCCCAGCCAAAAAAAGAAAATCTGGTTAGACAATTGTCTAAGTACATTTTAAGCTGAATTTTTAATAAGGTTATATAATATCACCATTTTACCATTTACTTCTAAGCATGATGTGTAAATACAGGAGCAGTAAGCAACACAAGTAAAAAGGCAAACTATAGACTATGCTCTATAGTATAAACAAGGCAAAGAAATGAGGCTGAAGCATGCCTCGCATAACAAGTAATCAAGGAAAGACATATAAGTGTAAATATAATTGAATAAATGCTGGAAGAAAAATTCTACATCCTAAACATGCTGGTGATCAATAAAAATAACATGCTAATTAAAAATGAATAACTCAGCAGTGATATATACATATAGCAGCAAGATTCTACATCCTAGATATATATAAAGCAGTACAAGGAAATAGCTGACTGAAAAAGAATATACTGAAACAACCACAACTGCATATAAAACTATAATACATCAACTGCCATACAGAAAAGAGCTACACTAGCTCGCCAAAAGAAACTGAAGATCTTAGCACGATACGGCTAGGGCTACTCCTAGCTCGATACGACTAAGCCAACAACAGTCACATATATGGCCCTAACACGATACGACTAGGGCTACTCCTAGCTCGATACGGTTAGGTCACCAACTATCATACCGAAATATCCTAGCACAGTACGGCTAGGGCAACTCCTAGCACGATACGGCTAGGGCAACATTCAGTATGATCAAAAGAACACTGAGAGGCAGCTCAATCACATCAATTCATTATCATTTCACTTATTTACTTTAATATTTTCATAAGAAATCTAAGGAGTCTCCATAATTTCCTAACATTTTATTTATGCATCAAATGTCTTATATGATATGTTCAAAGAAAATATAAGGCACAAAATTACAAGGTATGCGTAGTAACAAATAATAAGTAAGCAAGAGACTCGACTAAATATGATGATATCATTTGTTTTCTACTTAACCAGCTAACTATTCCAAGTTACACAAGTTCAGGATCACCATTTTCCTACTATCGAGTGTAACTCGGAAATTCGTCCTTATAAGTTAAAAAGGATTGGAACTGATCAGGTTCCAATCTAGTTCAATCAGATAGACGACTATGAATTAAACAAATAAATCATACGTCCTAATTTTGTGAATTTAGACATTCTAACTAAGATCTGATCAAGATCTTCTACACCTATAGATTATGGATTAAACACTACGAGATTTTAGGTTTAATCACATAATCCAAACTGGATAAGACCTAAGTTCTAGGTTTTATACTATAAGTGATCTACTAGTTAAGGCAGATCCTATTAAGTAATCAAACTTAATAAGATGAATCTCCTATCTTAAATCTAAAGTTAAAAGATAAACTAATCAGAATGGGTTGTAAAACAAAATAATATCTAGAAACTATTAAAACCAAGGTTTCACCCATAGGGTATCCCAATTTATCCAATGAATGAACACTAACCTATGATCTAGTCCTACTCTCAAGAAAGGTCCTTAAGGAGGGATGCTTAAGACTTAGGAAAAAAAAATTATTGGAATTCAATTTAATGACTTGTTTTATTTACTTACATGGTACTAATATGATTACATTATTAAACCTAGTATTCTAAGATTTTAATTAAGGGCTAAAGTTGCGCATTTCCAATTTTAAGGTAAAATGACTATTTTGCCCCTACTTTATGGGTCAATCAACTTTTGATTTAGGGGTCCAAACTGATTTTTATCTTCTCCACCTAATTCCTTACTGTCTAACTTGAAGATAGACAGTAAGTACGTCCAATTTGGACGAGAAACGGCCGAGTTATGGCTAAAATAAGGCTAGGGGTATTTTGGTCATTTTCCTAAATTTTAGGGTTCAAATCCTAAATATTATTTCTGTGAAAATGATGACATTGAAATTCTAAACTAGGTAGCTTCTTGAATTTTTGGATTTGGAGTTAAATTGACCAAGTTATGGCCATTTGAAGTCCAAGGGCATTTTGGTCATTTTTCACTACAGTCAACTCTAAATTCTAGAGTTGACTTTTTGTCCTGATGTCCAAATTGGAAAACTAATACTATCACAGTGATGGGGCCGCTCTCCTGAGCATTTTAAGACCCATATTGACTATGTTTCGATAATCGGGTAAAAAGTTATGGGGTCTTAAAGAGGCTCTAAAATGCTACCTCGTTATGCGTACCCCGAAACGAAATTTTACATTACGCCATTTGATCCTAAATATTTTTCTGAGTATTTTAAGACCCATATTGGCTATGTTTGGATCATCCTACAAAAAGTTATTAAACTTTTAAGATTTACTATTCAAAAATACAATTTGAATTAATTTACTATTCATTTATTCAAATTGAAAGATTTTACTGTTCATTCCTAAAGTTTTTATTTAATTAATCACTGTTTAATTATTAATTAATTAATTAATTAATTTTACAGTAGTAAAATAATTAGTGCTAATTACTGTTTAATTAATCTTAATTAATCTCTAATTATATTTATTTATTTAAAATTACTGTTCATTCATAAAGTTTTTATTTAATTAATCACTATTTAATTATTAATTAATTAATTAAATAATTTTACTGTAGTAAAGTAATTAGTGCTAATTACTGTTTAATTAATATTAATTAATCTCTAATTATATTTAATTATTTAAATTTACTGTTCATTCCTAAAATTTTTATTTAATTAATCACTATTTAATTATTAATTAATTAATTAAATAATTTTACTGTTCAAAAGTAATTAATTATCCTAATCACTGTTTAAGATTTAATTAACAGTTAATTAATCCTTAATTAATCTTTAATTATAATTATTTAATTAAAATTACTGTTTAAAAGTAATTAGTATAACCCTAATTTAATTAACCACTAACAATAATTAATTAGGGCTAAATAGTAATTAATTAACACTAACATTAATTTAATTAATTTATAATTAACTGACAGTGGGCCCCACTAACACGTGGCACCTTCAGAGGCTGCCACGTGGCACAGTGGACCCCACGGGCTGCTGACTCAGCTCGGGTGACTGGGCAGTGGGTCCCACCTGACACGTGGCACTGCCAGAGGCTGCCACGTGGCTCTGTGGGTCCCACGGGCTGCTGACTCAGCCCGGGTGACTGGACAGTGGGTCCCACCTGACACGTGGCACTGCCAGAGGCTGCCACGTGGCGCTGTGGGTCTCATGGGCTGCTGACTCAGCTCGGGTGACTGGACAGTGGGTCCCACCTGACACGTGGCACTGCCAGAGGCTGCCACGTGGCACTGTGGGTCCCACGGGCTGCTGACTCAGCTCGGGTGACTGGACAGTGGGTCCCACCTGACACGTGGCACTGCCAGAGGCTGCCACGTGGCACTGTGGGTCCCATGGCTGCTGACTCGGCCTGGCTGACGGGGCTGTGGGCCCCACTTGACACGTGGCGGGCCCGTAGGCGGCCACGTGGCCGGGGGGCCCCACCCGCGCTGACGCGGACCCGACCCGGACGGGTCGGGCTCGGGTCGGCCCGGCCCGACCCGAAGGCGTGACCCTTCGCCTTCCTGGGGTTCGGCGGACCGAACCCAGTCCACTTCAGGGACCTGGTGCGCCCGATCGGGTGGGTTTTAGCCCGATCGGTACTGTGGATGTGAAGATGACATGTTGATCTACCTATCATACAATTTTTGCAACGATCGAACGGTAAACGAGGGAGATCGGGGTACCTGAAGTTCGGATCGGCGAAGGATTCGGCGGAAAAAAAAGGGCTGACTTCCGGGCTTGATTCCGGCTCGATCCGGGCTCCGATCGGTGAAAACTCGGAGCCTAGGGGTAGGCCGAGGTCTTATAGACCGGACGGCGACCTCGCCGAGGCCTGGATGTGGCCGGATTGGCCAGAAAATGTGACGGGCCGCCGCGTGTCACGCGGGCGGAGAGGGCGAGGAAGACGCCTCCGGACCGTCGGATCTGTGCGATCGCGGATGGTCCGGATCGCTCTAGACCACGCGACGCGGATCGCGGCCGAGGGCCGTAGGATCCGCGCGCGATCGGACGGTCTGGATCGCTCCAGACCGCGTGACGCGGATCACGGCCGAGAGCCGTTGGATCCGCGCGCGATCGGACGGTCCGGATGGATCCGTCCGATCTAACGGCGCCGTTAATTAATTAATTAATAATTAATTAATTAATTAATTATTATTATTATTATTATTATTATTTTTTTTAAAAAAAAAAAAACATTTTCAGAAAAAAGAAATTTTGAACATGTTTTTCCTAGCTAATTTGGGGTCAAGGAATTCAATGGCACAGTCGGATTTTCGATCCGACGAGTATTTTGACACCTCGATTTCCGTGATATTTTTATTATTATAATATTCGTCGAAATTTCGACGATTTCCGATTGACACGAAAACTTCACCCCAAGCTAATTTGGAGTCAAGGAATTCAATGGCGTAGTCGGATTTTTGATCCGACGAGTATTTTGATACCTCGATTTCCGTGATATTTTTATTATTAAAATATTCGTTGAAATTTCGATGACTTCCGATTGACACGAAAACTTCACCCCAAGCTAATTTGGGGTCAAGGAACGCAATGGCGGTGTCCATTTTTTGATCGGAGGTCAATTTAAATATGTCAATTTTCGAGGTTCATGAAATTCTCAAAATAAATATTTAATCCGTTTGACCTCTGGTTTGGACCGGATCTTGGTAGTTGACTCCAAATGACCTAATTAGCACTTAAGATTATGTTTAAGACTTAGGGTTAGTCTTAATCAATCATGGTAACAACTTGGGTTGTTACATAGCATCACATGCATCAATACTTTGGTTGAGCTTAGATTAAGGTGCATTAAGCTCAAGAACTTTGTCACATAGTTTTAAGTTTTCATGCACTCATAAACCTAGCATCCAACCTAAAGTGAGCTATGGAGCACAAGACAAGTTAGTTCTTGAGATTATGAGTTCATTTTCCTTTCATTTGCATTCAAGACTAAATAATGAAAGGCATTTCTTAACAAGGCATAAAGTTCTCATATTTTATTTGTGCTTGAGAAAAAAAAAACTTCATACATTAAAATTTACTCATACACATGAGGGTTTTCCCAACCTTCCCCAAGGGAGATTTATCTACTCATTATAAAGGAAATAAAGAAAAACACATACATGGATAAAGAGCCTTTCATGATCAACTAAGAAAAGAAACTACAAAAGTAAAATTTAGAATATACTAAGAATGTTCATTGGAAGTTCTCCGGATTTTTTCTTCTCCTTCTTCAAGCTCCTCTCCTAGGTCACTAGTGCTGCATTCTTTCTTCTCTTCCTTAGCAAGAACTTGCTTTGCCACCCTTGGGGAGTTCCTCACTTTCACTTATGCACGCCTCCTCCTTACTTAGTGATTTGAGCCAAATTGTGAACCCCCTCTAGTCAAGAGGAGGTGTATTTATAGGAGAGGGGCTGCATTCTTCCCTCATTCACTCCATAACCAGTAATATCCAAAAACAAATCTGAAGTTATGATGGTAAATCTCAAAATAAGGATGAAGTGACCAATATCCTCCTTTGTTTATCCTTCTCATCACATCAAGAGGTTATTTTCCATTAAAAATTGGAGCTACTGCAGAGAATGATGGCTGGTTGGGGGTCTTGTCCCAGCCGTAATAAATGCTCCTGACTGGCAAAAATTGGGGCGGCCACTGCAGCGCGCAATGGTGCAAGCAAAATTAGCCAAGTCTCCCCCTGCCGCGCACTACCGCATCTAAGTTGCGCGAGGTGACCCGCTGTAGCTCATTGTAGCGCTAGCATTTTGCAAATTGTACTGCTGCAGTGCGCTATAGCAGGAGCATTTCACAAAATGCTCCGCTACAGCACGTGGTAGTGGCTCAATTTGCAAAACGTACCGCTGTAGTGCGCGGTAGCAGTTCAATTTGCGACACGCCCTGCTGCAGCACGCTACCGCGCCTGCGGTTCATAAATGGATCTACTGCAGTGCGCTACCATGCCCGTGGTTCACAAATGGACCTGCTGCAGTGCGCTACTGCACTTGCGGTTCGCAACAAGATCCGCTGCAGCGCGCTATAGCATCCCAGTTTGCAAAATGACCTGCTGCAGCGCGCGACAGCGGATTCTTTTGAAAAATTTTGAAATTCTGCATAAATGTCTCAGTATTCCTTTGGATGCCATTTTCTTGAAAAGATAGATAAAATTTGATTTTAGAAGCAGTTTAAAGATCAGAAATGAATGAAATTTTTCTTTATTTTAGATATATTTTATAAATTCATCACACCCCCACACTTAAATTCTTGCTCATCCTCGAGTAAGCTCAAAATAGTATTTTTTCTATTTTGTAAGGATGATAGTCACAACAATGTATTTAGAATAAATATAAGTCAAGGTGTGAGCATAGCAATAATGAAACAAAACATTTAGCAATATTAATATTTTAATCCTAGCAATAAGTGGGTTAATCAATTCATCTCCAAATATTTGATTTTTCATGCTTGACACTAGGTGATGGGTAAAGTTTATTGTGGAACCTAGACTAGAGAGGTGGTCTAAGACTCCAAGAGTTTTGCCATATGTGCTCCTTCTTATGAATTATAAAGATAAAGAGATTAAAGGAGAGACATTTTTCTTCATCCTTTCACATTTTGATCATTTGGGAGAGATATTTTTCATCATCCTTTTTTAAATATATATTTTGTTCTTTTCAATCTTAGGGAGAGACACTTTTCTTCATCCCCAATATGCATATTTGTGATCATGAAGTCCTACGGGAGCCTAGCACACTCATTTTAGAGTACTCACCATATTTTATAGTCTAAGTCCAATGCCTTCCCCCATACTTAGTTTAAGGCATTAATTTGAATTTTTAGAGATTAGATTATCCTCCATTCATTCCTTAATTAAAACATTTTAGTGCTTATAATGCATTTGGTCATTTTTGATAAGCTCCCTTTTACTTATATTAAATTCCATCTTGATATTTTTGTGATTTTTATTTCCTTGAAAAATTCAGAAAAAATATGTCATTTAAGAATACCATAAAAATGATGGAAATAGGAAAATTCATAAAATAAAATCTCAAAATAAGACACAAAAATAAAAATACAAGGAAAAATCATAGAAAAGAACAAAAAAAAAGAAAAATACAACATATTCAATCATCGGCTTCCTCCTCTTCCTCCACCTCCTCCACGTATGTGATTTTACAAGGATAGCGTGTCTCCGGAACGGGTGCACCAACAGGCGACCTAGGCAACATGGATGGATCCAGTCCACCCTGCAAGCTCCAATCCTCAAACATCATCCCGAGGGCTTCATGAAAGTCAGATTGAAACCGGCACTGCTGGATGACTTCTTGTTTAAAGAACCCCATGTCTATAGAAAGAGCCTGGCTAAGCTCCGCTTGTTGATTGTGGAGATGTATTAAGAGCTTGTTCGTGTGGTAAGGGTCGGGCGGCGCGGATGATTCCCCCTGCGCGCCCCTTATTTTCTTGGACAACTTCGTTCGCTTGCCTGGACATTCAGATTTGATGGGTTAAGGGCGCAACTGGGGGGAACGATGGTGTCTGAGGAGAGGATCTTGACCCCTTGGGTCTCGCATAACCCTGATATCAAAGACCCAAAGACCAATGCAGCATAGGGACCCTTGAGAGCTTTCCAAAGCTGCTCAAAAATAATATTTGAAATGCGAATCTCGCCCGGCCTAACCAATGAGCACAAGAGAAGTGCTCGGGCATGGGTCACTTCAGTCAAGTGACTCGTAGGCATGATAAAGCTAGAAACGAAGACTAGCCAAGCACTACACGTATTCGTGAATTCAGAACGAGGAATGTTGGCTAATCCTCCTTCCCATTTGGTGTCCTCGTGGAAGATTATCACAACAAGATCAAGGGGGGCTTGGCGAGATTCCAAGAGATCCAAGTAAGCGCAAGAATGTACCTCCTCGAGCCCATAGAATTGCTCGATTTGAGAAATTCCAAGGGTGACACCCTTACCTCAGCAGAAGATCTGCTGTCCGGCCGCATCGATTGTATTTGCATAAATCTCTTGGACAATTGCCGGGTATGTAGGGGATCTCTTAGTCACCAACTCCTTCCATCCTCGAGAGATGACTTGTTCAACCGGAACAGGTAAGGTGGGGCTGAAACATCTCTCCGGAATTAACTTTCGCTGAGAAGTGGTTGAATAGAAATGCTGCTCGGCCTCCTCGGAAGAGAACCTTTTCTTATTAAAGGTTCTCCCGGAGGAAGAGGCTTCGGCCTCCCTTCTTGGAATGGCTTTCTTTCCGAAAGACATGGTGAGAAATGAGAGCTAGAGAGATCAAGAGTATGAGGAAGAATGAGAGTTAAGAATGGTGCAAGGATAACCACCCCCCCATGCCTCCTATTTATAGCCAAGAGAATCCAAGGCAAGAGAGTATGGTCAATGGGTCTTCGCCATGTCATAAATGTGGTGATCCATGTGAAGGGGGGGGGGGGTGGGGGGCAGCTTTTTCAGCCACACCTTTTGACTGCATGGGGAACCCAAATTGCATAACTTTTTGACTGCATGCTTCCCAATACAGAGGAAAAAAAACAAAATTTTTGCAGCTGGAGCAAATCACTGCAGTGCGTGGTAGCGAAATTTTTGCTACAGCGCGCTAACGCGGAATTTCCGCTGCAACGCATTGCAGCGGAAAATTTGTTACCGCGCACTGTTGCGAGTTTTCCACAAGCGCAGTTTACCCCCTGCAGCGCGCTGTCGCGGAATTTCTGCTGCAGCACACTGTAGCGCCAGAAAAATTATTTATTATTATTTTTTTTTTGAATTGGGTTGTCTCCCAATAAGCGCTTAATTTAACGTCCTTAGCTAGACTTGCTAACGATCAATTAGTAGGATCCGGTGGTTTCCTCTTCCATAAGCTGAAAATGCTAGAGTGAGCATAACTCTCATGGGTGCTCGAACTTCTGCTATCTCTTACTTCCATTAGCAGATCCATTATTTCTATTTCAAGCTTAGGGGAGTTTTCTTTTTTCTTTTTCCACATCTTATTTTTCTCTTTCTTACTCCTTCTTTGCTCCCCTTTTCTAAGGAAGGAGTTGTGCTATTATCAGAATTTCTTTCTTCTATTATTAAATCCTCTAGAACATCATCAATCCATAATCTTTCTTCTCTTACCCTTCTCTTCACCTCATTTTCCATCTCTCTTTGCTTGAATAAAGTGGGTTTAAGGTCAATTAATTCAGTTTTCCCTTTTACACTTACGCTCATAACCCCACGACCTATATCAATAACAACTTTCACACTCATTAGAAAGGGTCTCCCAAACATAATCGTGGAATTCTTTTTCCATTGATCCCATTCACAAACCACAAACTATAAAATTTCCCATTTCGACTGCAACATTTTTAATCATTCCAAGAGGGGTAAGGGATTCTAAATTGGCAAACTCCAAAATCATTGAGGTATATTCCATCCCTCCTACCCTTAGATATTTTTAAATATGGTAGGGCATAACATTTACTGAAGCACCTAGATCACACAAGGGATCTACAAATACTTCGTTTCTGATTATGCAAGGGATGCTCAACCTCCCTGGGTCTTCACATTTAGGAGCTGTTAGCTTCTCACTCTCATTACCCAATTTTTGTTTCTTTCTTCTAGCTTATAATCTATTGCACTCATACTTTCAGTATTAATTCCTCCAAACACTACTTCTGAATGTATCACACTAACCAACTCCCTAGGGTTTATTTCGGTCGAACTAGGTATGGCCCCTTGCTACCGAAAGGTCAGCTGCTTGGAGATCTGCCCCAATTGGGTCTTTATATTTCTCAGGGAAGCTTCTATTCCTTGGATAGAAGCATCATGACGAGTGATAGTGGTTTCGGTGCGGTGCATAAATTAGATTATTTCAGCCTTTAAGGAGTTGAAGGCCCCTTCTAAATTTTGATGTTGGTTTCTATTGTTATTTCCATTATTAATACCTTATTGGTTGGATGAATTTCCCCCATATTGAATTGCGTTATTGTTATTGTTACTTCAACAAAAATTGGGGTGGTTTTTCCACCCTGGGTTGTAGGTGTTGGAGTAAGGGTTATTCATCGAGTTATTGTTTCTTAGTTAATTAACTTGTTCAGTGTTAGTTTGTACAAAGGGGTTTTTTAAGTTATAATTTTTACTGTTTTGCCTACCCCCACACAAATCACAATGTATGTCTAGAAGAACATTAACATTCATCCTTTCTATTCTTTCATTCAAGGAATGTATCTCTTGCTGTGATGCCATTATTTGGTTGGACTCATTTACCTTTATAGCTTCCTTTTTTAACCTTTTGGAAGGCCATTGATATGCATTATTGGCCATTTCCTCCAAGAGGTCATAAGCTTCCTCTTGGGTTTTTCTGCTAGTAGAGCCGCCGACGACTGCATCAATGAGTGTCCTCATAGGAGCATTTAAACCATTGCAAAAGGTTTGCACTTGTATCTATAGAGGGATCCCATGATGTGGGCAACACCTGAGGCATTCCTTAAATTGGTCCCACCCATCATAAAGAGTCTCTGCTTCCAACTGAGTGAAGTTGGTGATCTCAATCCTCAACCTGGCGGTTTTTGCCGAAGGGAAATATTTGGCTAAGAATTTCTTAGCCAAATTATCCCATGTCTGGATGGAATTGCTAGGTAGAGAGCTGAGCCAACTCTTGGCTCTATCTCTTAAAGAGAATGAGAAAAGCTGCAATTTAACTACATCTTCAGAGACGCCATTGAACCTGAAGGTGTCACATATCTCAAGCAAAGTTGAAATATGTGAGTTTGGATCTTCAGTAGCTAATCCCCCAAACTGAGTATTCTGAACTATGCTCAGTGTGGAAGGTTTGATTTCAAAATTATGGGCTTCAATATTTGGCCTTACAATTGCATGGGGGATTCCCCTAACAGTGGGTAGTGCATAGTCTCTTAGTGATCGGAACCTCGGCTCTCCTACTAGCTCTCCTTCATTTTCATTACAATTTCCCATAACGATTTTTTCCATAACGGTTTGTTGATTTGAAAGGTTTTGTTCTCTCCTAGCATGTAAGTAAGTTCTCTAAATTTCAGGATCAAAAAGATATTCAGTGCAAACTCTTTTACTCATGCAACTAACAATGAGGCTATCAAGAATAATTTTAGCAATAGTGTTCAAAAAGTTAGCAAAAATAAAGAAACAGAAAGGTAAATCATTAGTTTCTATAATTACAAAAATCAAAAACTAAAAATAAATGTGATGAAATACTTAAATTGCTAGCTACTTATATATTATCCTTAATACAAAACAAATACCAATTCCCCAGCAACAGTGCGAAAAATTTGACAGATTGTAAATACACGTCTATGCTCACACGCAAGTGTACGTGGTCTAAAGTAATAAGTGGAAAGTGTTAATTTCCGAGATTTATCGAACCTCAGAGAATTGGTTGTTTTGACACTAAGATCTATCTATTCACAGTAATGTTTAAGCTACAATTGATTGGTTGAGTTGGCCCTAGATTTAGCTCAATAATCACTATATAAAGATAAGTTAGATAAAAGAGAGAGGAGAGTTAGGTTCATACCGCATGTGATGAGAAGTTTATTAATGCATGTTGAATTCTCAAGCTTTGTCTTTTATTCTTTTAGATTTAATCAAGTGCATATTGTTCTTCCTTGAGTTTTACCTCAAGGTTTCACAAGTTCAAATCTTGTGCTCAAAATGAACACACATTCAGTTCTATTTTGGCACAAAGATTCCTATAAGATTTTAGATTTTGTATTTTAATCTTATCTCTTGATCAAGGAGACATTCGATTTTTAAGTCTTTTAAATCTGAAAAGCATTGATTCCACCACGAGCATCACTCGCATCACACATAGTAGAGATCAGGGATTAATATGTTGGGCTCAATGACTATGTCACTTAGTTTATGAGCACTCAACTATATCTTCCTCTACCTCAATTATGTTGAGCTAAGGAGCTCATTTAGTGGGTCTTAGCATCATATGCATAAATACTTTGGTTGAGCTTAAATTAAGGTGCATTAAGCTCAACAACTTTGTCACATAGTTCTAAGTTTTTATGCACTCATAAACCTAGCATCCAACCTAAGGTGAGCAATGGAGCATAAGACAAGTTAGTTCTTGAGATTATGAGTTCATTTTCCTTTCATCCGCATTCAAGACTAAATAATGAAATGCATTTCTTAACAAGGCATAGAGTTCTCACATTTTATTTGTGCTTGAGAAAAAAAAAACTTCATACATTAAGATTTACTCATACACATGAGGGTTTTCCCAACCCTCCCCAAGGGAGATTTAGCTACTCATTACAAAGGAAATGAAGAAAAACACATACATGGATAAAGATCATTTCATGATCAACTAAGAAAAGAAACTACAGAAGTAAAGTTTAGAAGATACTAGGAATGTTCCTTGGAAGTTCTCCAAATTTCTTCTTCTCCTTCTTCAAGCTCCTCTCTTAGGTCATTAGTGCTGCCTTCTTTTTTCTCTTCCTTAGCAAGAACTTGCTTTACCACCCTTAGGGAGTTCCTCACTTCCACTTATGCACCCCTCATCCTTACTTAGTGATTTGAGCCAAATTGTGAACCCCCCTCTAGTCAATAGGAGGTGTATTTATAGAAGAGGGGTTGCATTCATCCCTCATTCACTCCATAACCAGCAATTGCCAAAAAAAATTTGAAGTTATGATGGAAAATCTCAAATTAAGGATGAAGTGACCAATATTCTCCTTTGTTTATCCTTCTCATCACATCAAGAGATTATTTTCCATTAAAAATCGAAGCTACTGCAGAGAATGATGGCTGAGGACAAGATGCTGGTTGGGAGTCTTGTCCCAGCCGCAATAAATGCTCCTGACTGGCATAAATTGCGGCGGCCGCTGCAGCGCGCAATGGTGCGAGCAAAATCAACCAAGTCTCCCGCTGCCGCGCGCTACCGTGTCCATATTTCGCGAGGTGACCCGCTGTAGCGCGCTAGAGCGCTAGCATTTTGCAAATCGTATCGCTGCAGCGCGCTGTAGTGGGAGCATTTCGCAAAATGCTCTGCTGCAGCGCGCGGTAGCGGCTCAATTTGTAAAATGTACCGCTGCAGCGCGCGGTAGCGGTTCAATTTGTGACAAGCCCCGCTGCAGCGCGCTACCGCGCCCGCGGTTCGCAAATGGATCCGCTGTAGCGCGCTACCGCTCCCACGGTTCGCAAATGTACCCATTGCAGTGTGCTACAGTGCCCGCGGTTCACAACAAGATCTGCTGCATCGTGCTATAGCATCCCAATTTGCAAAATGACCCGCTGCAGTGCGCTAGAGCGTGCTGCAGCGTGCAGCAGCGGATTCTTTTGAAAATTTTTGAAATTCTGCATAAATGTCTCAATTCCTTTGGATGCCATTTTCCTGAAAAGATAGACAAAATTTGATTTTAGAAGTAATTTAAAGATCATAAATGAATGAAATTTTCTTTTATTTTAGATATATTTTATGGATTCATCAGGAGGCATCACCTTGTGGCAACTTATATCTTAAGCTAAGCTATTTAAATACCCAAATCACAAGCACATTTAGTGTTCCCAAGAGGGTGATTAGGATCACATAGTTTGCTTGAAGCACACCTATGGAAATGATCTTTGATAGAAGGCATCACCCGATGGTAATTTTTATTCAAACAATCTAATAATCTAAATTCCCTAATTGTGACACTCTTAGGATTGAATGATTTAGTCTAAGTGAGATTATGCTCGACTAAACTCACAGGATAGAACACAGACATAATCTATACTAAAATGAATCAACCAATCTTGAATGATATTGGGATAACCTAGTACTATGGGTATACCCTACTATACCATCCAACAATAAAGGTTCAACAATTCTACTTATTAAATAAGGATTTATCAATACTATCAATCCTTATGCTAAATGGGTGAGTCCTACACAAAACTCCAAGAATGTGATCAAAAGATCACTCAATGTAGATTCTACCACAAGGAGAGATGTTATTCTAAGTATCTTAGGTGATTCCTACCATGAGGGGTTAAGATCAACTTCTAAAGTTAAGGGGATCATCTAAGATTCTACCTCAATGTGTCATACAAAATTCTCCTATCTCAAAGTATAATAATAATTAATATCTTTAAAATATTTCAAAAACGAGCTTATAATAAGATACTTAAGATCCCACACTCTCAAATCTAATACTAACATTATAAGTTTTACTTATTATTTAGGTTTAGATTGATCATATCAGATGATTAGATCATCTGATCACATTCTATTCAAAAATCATAGGAATAAATCAAGGATATTTTTAGAGTTAAATCAGTTATTAAATCAATACCATTTTATTAATCATCTTTTGCTAATAATCTTCAAATCAAGTCAATTAATTAAGGGTTTGGATCTTAATCAAGCAGATTAGGGTTTAATCCCTACTCTTATCCAATTAAGATCAAGTGTTTATTTATAAGTCAAGTGTCAAATTAGTGGATTAATGATGTATTATTGGTGATAATCTTAGACTTAGATCAAGTCTTAATAGCTTGATCAAGGTCTTAGGATTTCTTAAGATTAATTAAGAAAGTTAAGTTCTCAAATTTAAGTTTGTTGAAGTTATCACTTATAAATTGACATGCATGAGTTACATATAGCTACCTCACTATTTATGAAGCATAAAAATAGAAAAATCAAAAAAAATAAAAAATAATTAGTACTAATCAAACCCTAAGCCAATTTAAAAAGATTAACACCTAATTACAATCTAACCATCAGAATCTCATACAACTTGGTACATAAGTTCTATTTAATCATATAATCAATCAAAGACTAAGTTTGTTAAGATCAAATAATTACAAACCCTAATTTTCACTAATTATAATTTAATAAGATTAGGGCATAAGTTAAAATACAGAGATCAAAAAAATAAAATACTTAGCACATTCTAAAAAAAAAACTAATGGCACCCTAATTATGCAATTTGGCTAAGTACACATGCTAATCAACCCTAATTAAGATATGATATAATTAGGTAAAAATGAAGAATCTAACCATTAGATGTTCAATATTATTTTATACTCTTATTCTTGAGGATTTTTTGATTAATTTGATATATAATATCATAGGGTTTGTACTAGTGGATTAAAAGTTATTTAATTAATTTAATTTGCATTTTTCCAATTTAATTTCTCTATGATTGGATTAATTGGATATTTTCCATAAGAAAAATAATTCTAATTAATCGGAATATTAAATATGGGCTCGGCCCATTAGCCAAACCGCGTGGATCGACCGGGGCCCGAGGAACCCGACTCTGCCGCACAGCGCGGGTCACGGGCTGACCCGACCTGCACAGTGCCATCGTCCCCGCCTTAACCCCTCTCGACCGAGACCGATCCGAGAAACCCTAGTCGGCAAAATTCTCCGTCTAGAGCGCACGCCTTGGCCTCCGGTAAATTGAGGATCAATCCTCTAGCCGAGACGCACCGATTGACACTCGAAGCCCCCTGTGAGGTGGTCTGGATCAGCTGAACCTTACTCACCCGAGGGCTCCCTTAATGGGGCTACAGTGGGGAGACAATTCTCCCCACAGAGGCTATTCTAAACCCATAGCTCGATCCCTACACCATCAGGGTGGTGAGACGGATCGAACCCCTCAGGTCTGAGGGCCTATAGTGGGCTGGAATGCCGGGGACTAACTTGTCCTTAGGCGTTCCTTAAGAATTTAACCCGATCAATCAATTAGATTGATCAAGGCTAACTCAGGGCCTAAGTTCCATAGCATTGAGTTTGGTTCAACAATACACATGAGTATGAATCAAAAGGAAAAAAATTTGAGCCCATTTGGCTCAGACCGAGCAAGTGGGGGTACTTGGTTTCACGACTGAGCTCGGGGCAACTAGTAGAGGGCAAGGCTAGCTCTAGTCGGGCTTCCAGATGTAGCAAAGGATCCTAAACACCAGGAGAGCCTACTATTAGCGGTTTGAGAGCACCTGGGATCACCTAAGGAAGCTCTAATAAATGGCAATGGTGACAGGGCAATTGAGCTCAATTGATCAACAAGGATTAAATGGAGCAATGCTAGGGTTATTTATAACCTTAGCAGGGAGTGGGGGAATTTTCCAAAGGGCTGGATCGGGCAGGGAAGGACCCGAGAGGTTGGGCCATGGCCGAGCTCTTGAATTTCCAATTAGAGCTCGGCCAAGCCATGAGGCTCGATTAGGGCACTTAGCCATAACATGAGGATCCTTAATGGCTTACTGAGCTAGAGGCACGAGTGGGGGATAGGGAGGGCAGCTGGCAGTACCGGGGGATCTTCGGTCGGGCACGCGAGCTAGTGGGGACTAAGGTCCATAGTGTTGGGACCTTCGGATGCCGTATGATCGATCGATCAGATGGTGGAATGGCTCGGATCACTCGGATCCTAACAGCTGATCACGGGAGTGATCCAGGCCATAGGATCGGTCGAGCAGATCCAATGGCAGATCCACGGTTCCGTGGATCTTAGATCCCAGCCGTAGGATCCACGGGAGGAATAACGGGATGGAATAGGGTTCTGCTGTCGTGCGACGCGGGCTCCACAGTGGATCGCCCGCGGTCTTCACAGCAAATCCTGGTCATTTAAACAGGTATAGGATAGATTTGCAAATTCAATTTGTTGGAAGCCCTAAGGTGCAATTAGACCAGTTTAAATAAATTTGAATTAATGTCTAAATGATCTCCAAATTTTACCAAACTCTCACCCCTCGCTAATTTGAAGGTGAGGAATTCAAAAATGCAATCAGATTTTAATTCTGAGATTAAAATATTTTAAGTCTAATCTAGGGCATCTAGACTGATCAAAATGTCATCTTGGACTTAGAGAAATCTAATTGAATTCAAATGTTTAGGATAGACTCACTTTGATGTTCTAAAAGCAATGACATTAAAATTAATAATTAATTAGGCTATAGATTATCAGGGTGACAGCCTAGGGTTATTATAGACTCCCTCACTTATGAACGATGTCGTCCTTGACATCATCTTAAGAGAAGATAGTGAATGCAAAAAATTCAAAAAATTAATGGATACTTGGATTTTCAAAGAGACTGGGGTACTATTTCCGCATATCAGTCTTTTTCTCTTAAGTGCATTCTTCCAGAGAGCGATTCCTCCACTGAACCTTCACCATTGGAATTGAGCAATTTCTCAGCTACTTTTGATCACGAGTTAAGATCTTAATTAGTTCCTCTGCATAAGAAAGATTCGGCTGCAGAGATACCACTGGAAGTTGAATTGGATGAGATGGATTACGAAGACATCTCTACAGAGAGGAGATATGGAACACATTATAGATTGCAGAGAAATCTTCATGAAGCTTGAATCGATAAGTTGCTGAACCAATCTTCTCTAGGATTTCGAAAGGTCCGGCGTAGCGGGGACTTAGCTTCCCAGCTACACCAAAACGATACACGCCTTTCATTAAACTAACCTTAAGATATGCAAAATTTCCAACATCAAATTCTAGAGTATGGTGATGAGCATCATGATACTTACTCTAGCGATCTTGAGCTACTTTGATCCTTTGCTGAATCAGTTGAATCTTACGATTAGTTTCTTCAACTAATTCTGAGCCATATAGTTGAACACTGCCTATTTCAGACCATACTTAAGGAGTGCTGCATTTCCTGCCATACAGAGCTTCATATGGATCCATGCCAATATTGGCTTGAAAGTTGTTGTTGTATGCAAACTCTATGAGGGGAATATGATCTTCCCAGAAACCTCCAAAGTCCAAAATACAGAGATGAAGAAGATCTTCCAAGACTTGATTGACTCTTTCCATCTGACCATCAGTCTAAGGGTGAAAAGAGGTACTCATGGTTAGAGTAGTCCCCAAGTCTTGATGCACTTCTTGCCAGAATTTAGAAGTGAAACAGCTATCTTGATCATATACGATAGATCTTGGAATTCCATGGAGCCTGACGATTTCCTTGATGTAATGCTTCACCAATTTCTCAATAGAATCGATTTAACGCACCGGGATAAAATTCTGATTTGGTTAGTCGATCAATAATGGCCCAAATTGATCGGCATCAGATCATGCTTTAGGTAAACCCATAATAAAATCCATAGAAATATCAAACCACTTCCATTCAGGAATTGCTAGAGGATGAAGAAGTCCTAACTTCTGATGTTCAGCCTTGACCAGATTACAAGCAAGACACTTTGCCACAAATTTAGCCACGCTTTTCTTCATTCTAGGCCACCAGAATTATTTCTTTAGATCTTGATACATCTTAGTGCTACCAGGATGTACTTAGTATCCAGAATTGTGGCCTTTCACCAAAATTTCTTAGTGCATGGATTTGGGAATCCATAAGCAATCTCCTTGGTAGATTACATTACCTTGAAGTTGATGATCAAAATGACGACCACTTTCGATCTCCAGTTTAAATTTTAGATAGTTTTCATCCTTGGTTTGGGAGATGGAGACATCGCAATGAAATGTTGGTTCAACTAAACTAATGGATATCAGCGTTCTTAGCATAGCGCTACGCACTAGCCTAATTTTAAGCTTTCTAAATTCTTCCTCTAGTGAGCTTGATGTTATTATGGAAGAAAGAGTAGCATGACAACTGAGTGCATCAGCTACGATGTTTGCCTTTCCTGGATGATACTGAATGCTCAAATCATAATCACTTATTAACTCGAGCCATCTTCGCTGGCAATAGTTTAGCTCTTGCCGGGTGAAGATGTACTTTAAGCTCTGATGATCGGTGAATATGGAACATTGGACGCCATAAAAATAATGACGCCAAATTTTCAGAGCAAAAACTACAGCTACTAGTTTGAGATCATGGACTCCTAGGATAGTTCTTTTCATATGATTTTAGCTGATGAGATACATAGGCTATAACTCTCCCTTCATGCATCAACACACATCCCAAACTTATGCTAGATGCATCGGTATAGACTTAGTAGTCGAGACCTTTTTTAGGTAAGGCTAGAGCTGGTGCAGAGGAAAGAGCATCTTTTAACAATTAAAACACCTTCTCACACTCTGGACTCCAGATAAAAGGTACTGGTTTCTACGTCAACTTCGTGAGAGGAGATGCGATTTATGAGAAGCCTTTGACAAATTTTCTATGGTAACCTGCTATTCCCAGGAAACTTCTGATATCAGTCATGAATTTTGGTTGTGACCAATCCTGAACTGCGCTTACTTTATTTTGACCGACTTTGATCCCTTGAGAGTCTACGACATGACCCAAGAAAGCAACTGAGTCAAGCTAAAATTTGCATTTGGAATACTTAGCATATAGCTCATGACTCTGAAGTTCTTTTAATACTAACTGTAGATGGTTCTCGTGCTCAGCTTTACTTCTCAAATAAATCAAGATATCATCGATGAAGATGATGACGAATTTATCTAAATATGCTTTCAATATGCGCAGCATTAAATCCATAAAGATTGACGGCGCATTTAACAAGCCAAAGGACATTACTAGAAATTCATAATGTCCATAGCGAGTTTTAAACGCTATTTTCTTGACATCTGAATCCTTAACTCGCAGCTGGTGATAGCCTGATCGCAAATTTATCTTTGAGAAAACCTTAGCTCCATATAGTTGATCGAATAGATCATCAATACGAGGCAAAGGATATTTGCTTTTGATGGTTACCTTATTTAGTTCCCTATAATCGATGCACATTATCATTGATCCATCTTTCTTCTTCATGAACAATACTGGCGCTCCCCAAGGAGATGAACTTGGTCGAATGAGACCTTTCTCGAGCAACTCTTGAAGCTGTTTGTTCAATTCTTGAAGCTCCTTAGGCGCCATACGATACTGAACTTTTGGCAGCAGTTGTGTTCCGGGAATTATTTCAATTACAAACTCTACTTCTCTAATAGGAGGAAGACTGAGTAGGTCTTCGAGAAAAACATTGGGATACTTGCAAATGATACGATTCTCTAAAAGGGGCACAACTTCTTTCTTCTCTCCCAACATAGTTACGAGGTATGCATCGAAGCCTTTCTTAACTAACCTTTCTGCCTTTATTGCGTTAATTAACGATGCTTGAGCACTAAATTTGCCTATAAATGATTGCGACATATTCCCACTGCCAAGGGTGATCTTCTTCTTTTGGCAATTAATTGAAGCACCATGCTGGCTTAGCCAGTTCATGCCCAGGATTATGTCAAAATTTGCAATTGGCGAAAT
This sequence comes from Gastrodia elata, assembly GCA_016760335.1. Classification (NCBI taxonomy): domain Eukaryota; kingdom Viridiplantae; phylum Streptophyta; class Magnoliopsida; order Asparagales; family Orchidaceae; genus Gastrodia; species Gastrodia elata. The sequence goes on along the minus strand of CM028678.1, from coordinate 30,482,324 downwards.
GAACAGTTTAGCTTCATATTTTTGTTTACCAGTAGGATTATCTATTTTGCAAAACTGTTGGAACTGCATACAGGCCACGAAAGGTAACCCGGTGCTTAATGAGTTTGTTAAGCGATACGATGATAGCTCCCATATCAAAAATGATGTTACAAGATTTATCATCTATCATTAAGGTTCCTATTATAATATTTATGATAAGGGTTATACTATTGAAGCAGAAAAGATCAAATATAGAAACAGACATGGTCGAACAAGAATTAATTTAAGGCGTACCTAAAGCCACATCGTTATCTTCAGGAGCAGAGGTAGGAGTTAACATATATACTCGTGCAGGTGCTGAGGGTCATTTGTTCTGAGGCCTTTGACCCCGATGACCATGGCTCGGCTTTTGTGCTGGTATGATTGCTTTCGAGTTTGAAGTTGAAACCGGCATTATAGCAGGAGAAGGCTCTCCACTGTTCCTTGGCTGTGTACGGAATGCTTGCTTATGACGGGAGTGATTGATGAGCACTCCATCGATTGTGTTCTTAGCATCGCAATCGAAATAACGGTGGCCACTTCGACCACATGTAAAGCATACACCACCGAAGTGGTAGCATTTCCCATACGGATGAAATCGTTTGCACTCGAAGTTTTGTGGTTGGGATTGTTCAGTTTCCATGTTATAAACTTTTGCCATCTTATGATGACCAAAGCGCTCCTTCCTTGGCTGCATAACTATTGTCTTTCTCTTCTGGTCTAGTTGACCTTGAAATCCCTCTTATAGATGGGCAGCTTTGATTAATTCATTCACAATTTTGATCTGACGGGAGACTAAGTGGGATTATATAGAATCTCTTAACCTCTTCAAGAAATGATGGCACCTAGACGCTTCTGTCCTCACTAGGTTTGGAACGAAGCGTGACAATCTCTGGACTTACTGTTCATAGTTGAACACTAAATTATTGCCTTGAGTGATATGGAGGAGCTCATCCTCCATGATTGCTTGAGATGATGTTGGTATGAATGCTTCTTGGAATGCTTCTAAGAACATATCCCAGGTAGAACCAAAAGGTTGACTGCGAGCATTCCATTCCTAAAATAGCTCAACTTATAAGTATTTCATTCATATTTTATTGTTACCTTCAAAGATCATTCAAATCCTAAGATGACCATTTCATATTTAACTGTTCATGTTATTATGCACAACATGATATATGCTAAGTAGATAGAGCAGTGTAAAAAATTGAAAATATAAAATGAACTGTAAATACAAGTAAGCTATAATATATGAAGCAACTTATATTTTACTAATATAAGTATCAAGTCACTTCTTTAATTTTTGGGGTTCCAAGTCCTAATATTACTAATACTTAGTTTTGTACTTGGCTTTATTAGTTAATGCCTCAAAACATTAAGTCGCATTATCATTTATGGATGAGTCTAGTCTTTGCTCAACACTAAAAATCCTAGATAGTTATAAGCCTTACACTTATCATATTATGAAAATATACACTACAAAATGTAATTCAATCTCATCCACTTAGCATATCTACAAAACTATAGGGATCCAATCATTAACTAGATTGTGTTTTCACACTATCTCTCCTAAGAAGGCTCCATTCTAAAACCTTAGGCTCCCTCTTAGTCACAACAACTATCCTAATGATCAATTACTACAATCCTAATTTAGTTGACAAGGTTAAGTCATAAGTTTCTCTCCTTAACTTCTGTCTCTCAAAGGCTAAAATTCAAACCTAAGTTTACTAGTACCAAGTCAAGACTAGTCAATCAAATTATTTTCCTATCCCAAATCATCCTCTAATTTTCATACATCTCATATTCTAGGTTATCTTATGATGTCCTAAGGTTTAGGAAGCTTAAATAGAGAGAACCCTAATTTTGGATTAAAATAATAATTTATTTAAGTGTCAAAAATTCATATTTTCCATTTGATGTCAAAATGATATGAAATTAGTAGCTATAGCTTCCTTATAGCATAAAGAGCATAATGATTAAGTATGGCTAATTTGGCCTTTAAATAGTTAATATAAGCCTTAATGATATTTAATGATAATTAAAAAATGTTTATTTAAATTAACCATCAAAATGAAAACAAAACTTCATATTATTGTCTTACATATTTTTCTAACTATTTTAGTATATAATTTTAATATATTTGGATTTGTATTTTAAAAGTTATTCAATTAATTAAAATAAAATTAATTTACATAAAGTTTAATTCTAACTTAATTAATCCCCATCGCATGCGATGCCTTTTGCACGCAATCCTTGACTGCAACCTGCATGCGAATAGCTCGCGTGTGTGGGCCCGTAAGTAGTGTCGCACGGGTTGGGGTCGACCAGTCCGTCAGTGCACATCTTCCCGTTAGAGAAATGTCGAGGGAAAACTAGGGCATCGCAAAGACCACCTGCCCAGTCGGACTCAGCTAGCATGCCATATATCAAAATAAATCTACAAACGAGGCCTACACGGGGACATACAAACCCCTAACACTAATAGCTCATATCAGCCTAGTTTTGACGGGGAAGGTTCTAGAGTTAAGGTTTATTGTTGAGGCCATTTGTGCTCTCTAGAGTGCCCTAACCTATAGGAATTGGGGTCCATTAGCCTCCATGGGTCAAGGCCGACCCATGGAGCCTAATGCCATCAACTGGGATGGTTGGGAACCCATTCCCTAATTTGGGAGACCAGGCACTGTACATCAATGTACAGGCCCATGTCTCCCCAGGTTGATTAAGCTCACTCAAGCTCAATACATCTCGGGGAATGATACACGAGGCTCATAAATACAATTGTGAAAGCACTAATGCAGAATTGAAGCAATGGGGGAGGCATGACGGGCATACATAGCTTTCAAGTCGGGGGGGCCTTCGGCGAACTGCAGACAGTGACAACTCATTCCTCGACTATAATTGGCATCTCCGTCCTTCATGATCCATCCTAGTATGAAAAATATAGGGGTTAATGCTGTCTTAAGGCTAGTGGGAAGGCGGATGAAAAATAGTTGCACGCGTACGGGCTCTGAGCCACGATTGCGTACGCACGTTGCTTGAGGAGGACGATGACATTATGTATGTCAGGGAAATCCTATTCCATCCGACCCATCTCTAATACGTGGATGAAGGGTTGTGATCTGTCCCGCCTTTTGATCAAATGACGGGTGGATGTTGTTTGCCATAGTTAGGGTATAATTTATTAAATAATTAATAATTATTAGCATTTTAATTAATCAAAATTAGATAATCAAATGAGTTTAAAAAAATTCAAAAAATTAACCCCGAGCTATTTTGCGAGTAAGGAGCTCAAAAATGAAGTCAAATTTTTGACTGAAGATCAATTTAATATTCTTAATTTTCTGAAAAATTAAATGTATTAAAATATTCAATAAATTCAAACGACTTCCAAATTACACCAAATTTTAAGGAATTGTTCCAAATATCACTTGAAGATTACTGGCAAGGGTTTTAGCCAAATTTAGAAATCTAAAACTAGGTATATTGCTAGGGTTATTATAGGTCCTAATGATAGTTAGAACAAACTGGTAATTTGATTAGAACTTAATTGAGTCTAGATTTAGCAAAGTAACAACATAGGATTGTTACAGACTCCCCACTTAAGAATAATATCATCCTCGACATCACCAAAGTGGGTGAAGGAATATAATAGACAGGAGTTAAAGGAGTTTAAGAAGTACCAGATTATCAAAAAGCTTTTGATATTTTTTGCCGCATATCCATTTCTTTCTCTAAAGTGGCTTCTTCAATACTTTAGTTCCGCCATTGGACTTTAACCATATGGATGGATCGACTTCGAAGCTAATTCTGATATTTTCTCAAAATGTTGACATATTCATTTGTGAAAGACAAATCTGGCTTCAAACTTGACGTAGGAAAGGATATGTGATGACAGGGTTCACGGAGGCATTTTTTGAGTGAGGAAACATGAAAGACATTATGAAATGAGAAGAAATTATATGATTATTTCAATTTTAGGTAGTTGATTCAATTCTGGACAACACTTCAAATGGTTCTATAATTCTTCTAGCACATGATTCACTCTTTCAATTTGGTCATTAGTTTTAGCATGAAAAGATGTACTCATTGTTAGGATAGTTCCTAGATCTTAATGTACTGTCTGCCCAAACTCAGAGGTAAGCCTTCTATCATGATCAGATACTATTGAATTTGGAATACCATGTAATATGAAATTTTTTTTAATATAGAGTTTAGCAAGCTTCTCAACAGAGTCAGTATAACAAATCAAAATGAAATGACTAGACTTGGTTAAGTGGTCGATAATGGCCCAAATTGCATCGACACCTGATTTTGTTTGAGGTAATCCCATAATGAAGTCCATAGAAATATCGAATCATTTATATTCAAGAATTTCTAACAAAATTAACAATCCACTAAACTTTTGATGTTCCACCTTGACTAGATTACATGCATGATATTTCACAACAAATTCAGCCACACTTTTCTTCATACCCAACCACCAGAATGATTTCTTCAAGTCTTGGTACATCTTTAGCACTTCTAGGATGAATAACATAACCTGAATTATGACCTCTTACTAAGATCTCCTAATGCTTAGATTTTGAAATCTAGATTTGATTTCCTTAATAAATAGAGTTTCTACAAAGATGTAGGTTGACATGAGGACCACTTTCAATATCAACTTTTAGTTTCTAATAATGATCATCCTTGGTTTGCATAATGAATACCTATCTGATAAAGGTTGGTTCAACTGAACTCATTTAACATATCTCCATGTGCCGGTTCTATGCTCAACTAATAAAATTCATTGACTAAAAGACTTTCATTGCACAAAGATCAGGATGATGACTGAGAGCATCTGCTACTACATTAGCTTTCCATGGATGATAATGAATACTTAGGTTATAGTAACTAATGAGTTATAACCATCTTCTATGAAAATAGTTCAATTAATGCAAGGTGAATATGAACTTTAAACTCTATTGGCTAGTGAATATCTCACACTCAAGACCATACAAATAATGTCAGCAAATTTTTAAGGAAAACACTACAACAACTAGCTCTAATTCATGGACATGATACTTTTTCTCATGCAGTTTTAGCTGATAAGATGCATATGCAATAAACTTCTTATCTTGCATAAGCATGCATCATAATCTAATTCTAGAAACATCTATGTAAACATGATAATCGAAACCTTCTCTTAGTAGGATTAAAACTGGTGCTAAAGTTAACACCTTCTTAAGTTTTTGAAAAGCCTCTTCACAATCAATATTTCAATCGAATGGTACTGCTTTCTGAGTCTGATTTATCATTAGCAAAGCAATCTGAGAAAATCTGTTAACAATTTTTTTGTAGTAATTAGTTAATCCCAAAATGCTATAGGTATCTGACATTGACTTATGTTGCACCCATTCAAAGATAGCACGAATATTCTTCTATTCACTCTAATTCCTTAGGCATCCACTACATGACCCAAGAATGTGACATTGTTTAACCAGAATTAGCATTTTAAGTACTTTGCATAGAGCTTATGAGTTCATAGAGTTTTTAGAATAGTCCTAAAATGATTTTCATGCTCTAAATAACTTTTACAATTGATAAGAATTTCATCAATGAGGATAATAACAAACTTATTCATAAATAGTTTTAAGATATAGTGCATCAAATTCATGAAGATTGATGGAGCATTAGTGAGCCCCAAATGACATCATTGGAAATTCAAAATGACCTTATAAACTCCTGAATGTTGTTTTCTCAACATATGTATCCTTGACCCTTTGCTGATTGTAGCATGATCTCTAATCGGTCTTGAAAAATATCACAACTCCAGAAAACTGATCGAATAGATCATTGATTCTCAGAAGATGATACTTATTCTTGATGGCAACTTTATTTAGTTTGCAATAGTATATGAACATTCACATGAAACTATCTTTCTTAGAAATAAAATGGGCGCCCTCCAAGGAGACATACTCGGCCTAATAAATCCCTTACTCAGAGTTCCTGTAGTTGTTTATTTAGCTCCTACAGTTCCTTGGGCATTGTTTTATATGGAGCCTTAGAATTGGGTTGTGTTCTGATGAACCAAATAAACATAGAGAATTTTGTGTTAGAATTTATGTTTTTCTTAGGATTAGTTGTACTTTGAGTATACTCTTATGGAATTTCAGGAAAGAAGAGATCAAATGGAAAAAAAAAAAAAATTGAATGAAGATGGTGCTGCAGCACACTGCAGTGCATTATGGCGTGCCATAACACCCTTGTTCATGAGAGCAAGGCACTACAGTGCATGTAAAGACCCACATAAGTAGTAATAAAGAAAACTCTTAAACCTCAAGGCACCTTTTTTAGTATGGCGGAGTTCCTGATAAGAACTTCAAAGTTAAGCGCGCTCATGTGGGAGCACTCATAAGATAGGTTACATGATGGGAAATTATCTCCTGAGGGCAAAACTGCAAGGCCTTTCAGGCCAAAGCTGATAATACCTTGGTGCTTAAGATTTTGGTCTATTACAAATGGTATTAGAGCAGGCCATATGTTGTCATTTAAGAGTTGTGGAGCTTCATCTCTACCATGATCATGTTAACATGCATATTAACATGATTATGGTGGAGTGATCACCGAGACAGATCCACCATTTAAAGTCATATTAGGTTTACAGCCTAATCCACCGATAAATGAAGGACTTGTGCCATAATTGAACTAAATATCACTAAATGATCATACATAAGTCAAAGTGCGGAAGCAAGTAAATGAGACATCCATTAACCATAAATGCAGAAATGAAACAAGCATTCATTCAACTCAGAATATAAGTTTAGTAAAACTAAATACATTCAGAATTATTATAACTTTAATTAAAAGTTCAACTAAATGAGGAAAAGTAAACACTCATTTTTACTCATAAAAAGACTATAAAAGCAAAGCATCAATAGTCGAAATGTCCTCCTCCCTCACAAGCTCCTCACCTGAAGCTAGCTCAACAAGCAACCTTGAGTTTGATATTGTCGGTTCCACAATGCCAAGACCTAGTGTAATGCCCCGTCCCGTCGCTATGCGCAGCCAAAGAAAATTTGCGACCGAATGGGTCATTACTCCAAATTATGACTCACTTCCTTCAATGTTCCGAGTGAAACAATGATAGTTAACCTAGAACATCATGATAGAAAGTGAGATGATAAGAGATGAGTACTCCACCATTAATCAAGTTAATTTTTTCATTAACTAAATTAACAATGCAAGTTTACTAAATTGATGATCAAAATATAATATATGTAGTATAGTATAATATAGGAAACATAGTGCAGAAGACAATGATGAATCAATAATTTATATTCTAAATAAAGGACAAATCTCATTCATTTCCTTATTCGAAACATCCCTCTTGATCAAATTCTACTTATTTTCAGGCAAAATGCGAGCTCAGTAATTTCTGAGAAATTCTGGAGTATTTTTGCAATTTCTAGAAGAAAACTGCTGCTAGCTTGCATAAGACACTTATCAAGGGCATTACTAAACTATGGAGTGTTATCGCTACGGCGCACCCTAGGGTACTACAGCGGGTTAGTTTCTGAAACTCAACTGCTCCAGCGCACCACAGCGGGAGAGTTTCCAAAACTCAACCGCTCCAGCGCGTTGCAGCGGGAGAGTTTCCAAAACTCAATCACTGTAGTGCACCACAATGGGAGAGTTTTCAAAACTCAACTGCTGCAACGCGCTGCAGCGATAAGTTTCAAAAACATAAAACCGCCACAGCGCGCTGCAGCAAAAGAGTTTCGGAAACTCAATCACTGCAGCGTGCTACAACGGTGTGCCAAATTTATGTCTGTTCAGGGCATTTATTGCAGCTGGGACAAGACCCCCAACTTGCTCCTTGTCTCCCAGCCATTATTTCTTCTGCAACAGCTTATTTTATTGGAAAGAGGGTGGATTGAAATAATATTAAAGAATTAAAAAGGGGAAAGAAGATGTCACTTCACTCCTCAAGCAGTATTTGCAATCATCGCAAGCAGAAAAATAATAAGGGAAAAGAATAATTTGAAAAAGGAGAAGAGGAGAGTAATCCATCTATATATGCACCACTTCTCCACTTAAGAAGGGTTCCAACTTTTCTTCCAAAAAGTTCAGTTTTTAGGGGCTTCATAGAGGAAGAAGGAGACCTCTCCAAGGGAGGTGGAAAAGAACCATTACTAGAGGAGAAATAACTAAAGGCTGCACTAGGGAGCTAAAGGAAAGGAGAAGAGGAAGAAGAGGAGGGATCCAGAGAACCCCATTAAGGGCTGTTTCTAAAAAACTCAATGAATGATGTAGAACTTTCTCAAGCATTGAAATAAAAATAATTTGTTTTTGAATGACTAAATTAAAATATCTTAAGATCAGGTTGCGGAATAAATGAAAATCTTATGTTAAGAAAATATAAATATAAATACTATAATCAAAATGAAAGTCTTGTGCTCCATGGCTCATTGCTTAGTTAAGAGCGGAACATGTGTGAAAGGGGTGCTTAGAACTAACTGAAAAGTTATGGAGCCTTCTTTCACCATGTTTTACACTCAACTAAGGAGTCAAAGCATGTGAGCTAATACCCATTAATTGGAGCTCCTTTGCTCAGCATACGTGAAAGGAGGGAGTGGATTTTTTGAGAGCTCATGGATGATGTGACATAGTTCATAGAGCCCAATGAAATCACTTTCTTATTTGAACTGTGCATGATGCGCATGATGCTCACTAGTGTAATCAATGCTCTTAAGATCGGCTAATTAAGACTATAAATTTTGGTAACCCAGACGTAGGAAAACTAAGATGCTCTAATTGCGATCTCAAGGGAATTTTTGTGCAGAAATTGAACCCTAGTATGTTCATCTCTCGCACAATATTTGCACTTGAAGGATTTAGAGGACAACTCTAAGGAATACAATGTGCACTTTATTAATTAGCTTAATAAAAAAGAATGAAATGTGCTTGAGAAGTAATACAACTTGAGGTCCCCATCATTTCACATGGAATAAGCCCAACTTTCCTCTTTAACTTAAAAAGTTTCTAAACTCTACATTATTGCTTATTAATAAAACTGAATTAAGCTGAAATCATTTCATTTAAATATTATTGAATTTAGATATACTTTAGTAACAAAACATACCATTCTCTGAGAACGATAAATCTCGGGTCTTACCTTCCAAATTATTATTTCAGACCATGTACACCTGCGTGGAAGCACAGCCATGTATTTTACAGTCTGTCAAGTTTTTGGCGTTGTTGCCGCGGAATGGTAATTGTTTTGTATTAAGGAGAATCTATTAGTAATAGTGATTTAAACAAGTCTCTTTCTATAATATTTTCTTATTTCTTTAGTTTACTTCTCTTTTAATTTTTATAGATTTTATCTTATTATATGGAGTACTCAAATTTCATGGGTGCTCACAATAATAATCAAAACTCATGTATTTGGTGTGGCAGAACACATTTAAGTTTTGATTGTAATACAAATAATCCTTTTGCACCTTCCAAAATAAGACTGATTAATGACATTAAGTTTGATAACAGCTTGCATCACAAGTACACTCACTCTGATATGAACATTAATAACACAAATTAGTCGAGTGAGCAGTCTAACTTAGAAGAATTAGTGAAAAATTTTAGTGGTTATGTGAACAACAATTTTTACGAAATTGAAACAACCTTGATTAATCATGAGTTTAATATGAAAGATCAAGAGCATTTATGTAAATTAATTGATGCTAGGTTAGACTTTATATTGTAACAATTAGCTAATCCTGTCCATGAAGTGCCGATTTGTAGGGAAGAAACCTTAACTCAAGCAAATAATGAAAATGAGGAAGAGTTAGAGTATCAATTTAAATTAGACAAGTTGAAAATGCAATAAGAGATGCCAACATGTAGTCAAAAACACTTTAACTCAAACAAACAATGAAAATGAGAAAGAGTTGGAGTATCAATTTGAATTAGACAACATGAAAATGCAACAAAAATTTCAAACAAAAATAGTTGATGAAATGTAATTCAAAAATTATATCTCCTACACTCCTCAACTGCATCTACCTCAATGTTTAACATTAAGTGATGCATTATTTGAGGATAAGCAAGGTAAGTTAATTCAAAAAAATGAAGGTGTCAAAACCATTTATAATATTTCAAACCTCAACAAACCTCTTAGCAATATTGCTCTGATTATTGTGTGCAATTTGATTTTGTTGAGAAATGCTTTGATGTTACTCCTAGGGAAATTGAATTATTTGCCTTTTTACAAAATGAAATTAAAAATGATGAATTTGATGAATTTCATGACAAACATAAGGCAAGAAATAAAAAGAATAAAAATAAAAATAAAGAGAAGAACTATAGTGGAGCTATCATTCATAACGATTACATTATTAAACAAGCTCGTACTCATCCTAAAGCCTTAATGAAAATCTGAAAAGAAATTTTAAAGGGATACAAACTATTTTTGGTCAGGCTGAGAACTTTAAACAAAGCGTTTCTTAGGAGGCAACCCAAGCTTAACAAAAAAAAGAAAAAAAAAAAAGAATGTTTATATCAGTTGCGCTACGGTGAGCTACAGAGTGCCATTGCGCACTGCAGCGGAAGAGTTTTTGAAACTCAGCCGCTACAGTGCGCTACAACAAAAAAGTTTTCAAAACTCACTCACTCCAGCATGCTGCAGTGAGCTATAGCGCGTTGCAGTGATCTGCTCCAACTATAGCAGTTTAGACTGCCTAGGGAATAAATGCAGTCAAAATTTTATTGCATTTAGTATTCCTAGGCAGTAAAAAAAGGATGTTGCTAATAAAGCTACCCCCTCCTTTTCTCTTTTCCATTCAAAGCTTGTCATATTTATGGCATGGGGAAGCCCCTTTGACCAGATTTTCATTGGCCTTTGAAATTATTGCTATTTAAGGGGAGTTAGGGGGGTGCAATCTTTGCACATTCTAATTTTTGCTCCAGAATTACTCTTTTCCTCATCCTTCCTTAATAATTTCAGCTCTCCTTAAAATTTCAACATGTCTTCGGAAATGAAATCTATTCCAAGGAGAGAACTCGAGGCCTCCACATCTGGTGGAGCCTTTAACAAGAAGATGTTCTCCTCCGAGGAGGCTAAGAAGAGGTTTACCGTGGTTACTTCCCGAAGGAAGCTCATCCCGGAGAAGTGTTTCGGGCAGCTCTTGTCAGTGCCATCCAAGCAAGTGGACCCCTGGGGATGGAGGCCAATGGCGACCACTCCTGCCGTCTCGTACCCGAACCTTGTCCAGGAGTCTATGCCAATGTTATTAATGCAGTGGGAAGTAGAGTCTTCATTTGGGGAAAGGGAGTTGTTTTTGGGCATGAGCAAATCATGTAATTCTACGGGTTGAGGGAGGTCGAGGACTGCTCTTACTTGACCTTCATTGCGTTTAGCTGTGACCCGACTGCTCTCGCAAGTGAACTCGTTTGCAATAATGCAGATTGGAGAGGAAATTTGACCAACATTCCTCGAGCCCTCCTCACAGGCTCGAGTAATGCGTGGCTATTTTTCATCTCCAGCTTCATCATGCCATCGAGTCACCTTAGTGCAGTAACCCGTTCAAGGGCACTGCTCATGTGTGCGCTCCAACGGCCCGAAGAAATTCGTCTCTCCGGTATCATTTATGTGCAGCTCTGGAACGCCTAGAAAGGGTCTTGCGCTGCACTGGCGTTCTGGTCATTAATCTCGGGCATCTATCTGGCCCAGGAGGTTAAGATCCTTTCCTCTGACACCATCGTCCCTCCTAGTGCCCAACTTGAGCTAATAAATTAAAATGCTCATTCCCAAGTACGAAAGCAGGTTAAGAATAAGAGGGGAGAAGAAGGTGAATCTTCAACTTCCACAGGCCGCTCTTACTCAAAAAAATTGTTTATGCGGATTTATGCTCAACAAACAGACATGGGTAAAGCTATGGCCATTGACATGCAATTTTTTAAGAAGGAAATTGCCTGACAGCGGGAGTTCAAATCAGAATTCCATGAAGCTCTTGGAATAATGTTCCAAGACTGGAGCTTGCATGGAGGACTGGATGGCTCTTTGCTGCTACAACCACCTGTCGGTGACCCTATCCCGAGCACCCGTTGACCGTGTGACTATTCCTACCAGGAGATGGATGAGGAGGATGCGGAAGAAAGTGAGGAGGATGACTAAATTATGTTGTATTTTTTTTTCTTATTTGCATTTCTAGTTTTTCTTTTCTTTTGTGTGCTTTTTTTTTCTTTAAGGAAATAAATTATGGATTTTCATGTTTTTAAATTATGGATTTTCTTATTTGCTTTTTTTTTCTTTAAGGAAATAAATTATGGATTTTAACGACATATTTTTTCTGAACTTTTCAAGATTATGAAAGTTATAAGAATATCAGTGTAGAAATTGATTATCAACCAAAGTTTGCTTAGTAAAAAATGACTAAATTCATTAATAGCATTAAATCATCTAAATAAGGTTATAGTCTCTAAATATTTAAATCAATGCTAAGGTCTAAGTGTGGGTGTGGGGCCCCTATACTGACAACAAGGGAGTACGGTGCTCCAACTGTGGCAAATCCCCAACTTAAGTAAAGTTAGGTAAACCCAACCTGCCTTAAGCCAAGGACTTGTCACCAAGTGCTATAACATCATCAGTATACGAATATCAAAGTGGCGGAAGCAATAAACAATAAAGTAACATCCACAAGCATACATAGTAGGAAAAGAGAATGCAATATAGTAACTCATCATAATGCAGAAATGAAATACATCCAAAAATAATTATTACAAACTGAAGTTTAAAGAGAATAAAAATGTCTCTCAATCTCACTGAAATAAGAATGTAATAGCTAACTAAACAATAGCAGCACGATCCTCCTCCTGAACCTGTTCCTCTTCAGCGACAATGCCCACGAACATGTCTGAATCTGATATTTGTCGGTACCATAAATGCCAGGGCCCCACCCAATAAAATAAAAAGGTTACAGTTAGATAGTTGTCTAAGTACATTTTAGGCTATTTTAATGAGCTAAACATTTAAAGATATCACATTTTTATTTAACTACAAATGCAAGCAGTAAAGGTGCAACAAGCTATGAAAGAAATGGGTAACTATAAACTATCCATTTATAGCTAGCATATAATGCAAAATAAACAAAGTGAGGCTAAAAGCTAAAAGAAACAGTAACTACAATATAATTCTAATACTAACATGCTTATGATCATGTTAACATATGCTGAGTATATAAAAGAAACATAAGTACTGGAAATGTGCAATTCTAGCATCCTAAATATGCCAATATACATAAGTAAGCCATATGTGTATACATACAACATGTCATTTAAGAATAAGGAAATAAAAGAAAGGCCACTGAGACATGTGGCAAAAGCAAAGCAATCTATGAAATATAAAGCCACTGAGACATGTGGCAAAATGAGCATATACTGAAAATAAGGCCATTGAAGCATGTGGTAAGGCAAACCAGAAAATAATACTGAACAATCCAGCTAAAGTAGCAATAAGCCTAAGATATAGTACTGTCATACCAGCCAATAGGCCATACAGGGCCTCCAATATCAATCAATCAATCCCCAGCCTACCCATCCAAATATGCTAGGTCTGAGTCTAGTCTATACAATACTACTACTAAAGAGGTAGACTAAGCTAGGACATATTCTACCAACTACAAACAAGGCAAAACTGAATGATATGCAATTCAAATACTAACTTAGGATGTATCATCCATATCATAAGTTCTCCTATTATGCTCAAGGAATAAGGCTCAATATCCAAGATATGCAAAGCAATCTAGTCAAAGTAAGTAAGAGACTCAATCTAGACTTATGTGATATCTAATGTTATCAAATTACCAAATCTAGCTACTCTGAGAAGGTACAAGTTTAGGATCTCCAATATCCAGCTATCGAGTAGAATCTCAGATTTACCTCCTTAAAGTTAATATTAGAACTTAAAAAGTTCTAATCCAAAATCATGTGATGACTATATAGTTTAAGTAAGTAAATCAATGACCTAATTTATTAATATTTTAATCTCTTACTCGAATCTTGATTAAGTAAATCAAGATTTAAGGATTTAGAACTTAAACGCTATGTTGAGTTCAAATCCCAAATCCAAGGTAACGGCCTAACTAATATCTAGGGTTCACATTTACAATCCCAAATTTAAGGTATAGATTCTTATAAGCTGAAGGATCTAGGAACTAAGAACTTATTGAAAGGTTATTCTACTGATTATAAGATAAAATAATCAATTAAGAACTTGAGAATCTAAGATCTATATTCAATCTTTAAGATAATTTCATTATCTTATTGATTGAATCATCCTATACCCACATGGAAGATTTTAAAAGATTAAACAATCAATCATTTAAAGAATTCCAATTGGAGATGGTTTGATTCAAATTGAAGATCTAAGTCTAAGATTTAAGATCTAAAGATCTGAAGTTTGATTACTTTAGATCTCTAAATAAGAGTTTATCCTTAAAGCTTTCATTTGTGATTCTCTTAGAATCTAAGTTTGTAATTAAACTACAAGGAGCTTATTAAGGTTAAAATTGACAATTCTAAGCATTAGATTAACATTAAACTCATATTGACCTTTTTAGGGCTACTTAAGATCTAAGGATCTGATGTTTGATCACTTTAGACCCTAAGCTAAATTTTAACTTAGACTTTACCAATTACATTTCTTTTAAGTTTTAGCCCTTAGGTTAACCTTACTGAACTTATTAAGGTGATATTTTATCATCTCAATTATTAGATTCAAGGATTAATGCCAAATGACTCTTATAGGATCACTTAAGATCTAAGTGTCTTAATTAGAGATTAGGTGGAGATTTCTTGAATTAATGATCACATTAACATTACTATTAGTCTAAGGGTTCAGAGAACATTTCTAATCTACCTTAGGATAGTTTACTGAAATCTCCAAGCCTTAAGGAGCATTTAAACATATTTTGGTCAAAATGACCAAAATGCCCCTCTTTAGGGTAAAATTAGGATTTTAGGGTTTAGTTATCCAAGTTAGATCTAATCTATTTTAATGAGTTTCATATTGATTAGTGAAGTGAGAAACACACTTTTATTAGGTTTTAATAACCTAATTAATCTTAATTAGCACTAATCACTTATTTAAGCCAACTAGGGTGATTAGTGAACATAGACATTCTTAGGGCAATCCAACCTTATACTTAGGTTAATATAGACCTAATATGACATTAGGAACAACCCTCATCCAAATCAGAGGCTTAATTAGGGTAAAATTCACTAATCCTTATTTAAGGTGATTAAGGAGTGATTAAGAAAAATAATAATTCAAAATCAAATTTAAGGGTCTGATATTGTTCCTTAGGGTACAAAGAGCAATCAGAGCCCTTAATCTCATAAATTGGATGCTTAAATAAATTTATATGATTTAATTACTGACAGTAAAGAGTTTGGCAAATAAGTTTTAATCAAACCATTGGATCCGAGATTTTATTTTATATTTAGATTCCTTGAAGTTTTCTGATTCAAATGGTATATTGGATCATACCATTTGGATTTACATAACTAAAGTTATTCAAT
The DNA here is from genome assembly GCA_016760335.1 of Gastrodia elata. Taxonomy (NCBI): domain Eukaryota; kingdom Viridiplantae; phylum Streptophyta; class Magnoliopsida; order Asparagales; family Orchidaceae; genus Gastrodia; species Gastrodia elata. Next base: position 30,466,748 of record CM028678.1, on the reverse strand, counting down.
TAATTTAATCTGAATGTTTATTTAAATTGGAATCATAGGTTTTAATTAATTTAATCCACAACCATAGAAAATGTCATCCAATAATTATTTGATTAGCCGCGACCCAAAATCAAACAGCGCGTGTCGGGGTCGGCCCGGCCCAAAATCCAACATCTTCTTCCTCTCGCACGCTCCCGTAGCCCGAACCCTAAGACCAGCTTCCAGAGCCAAATTCTCCGCGCTCCGGTCACGCCACGCCCCGATTTCAAAGGCTACACGATCCCTGACCCTAGACGCACCGATTAAGCCAAAAAGCCCTAACTGGGAGGTGCTGGATCACCAGATGACTACTCGGCCAAGGCGTTTGTGAAGGTGCACCTGTGAGGAGTGAATTCTCCTCACAGAGTCCATGAGTCACCACTATCTTGATCCCTACACGTTCAGGGATTGATGAGGGAGCGATAGGTCGACTCGAGAGGTTCTGAGGTGGTCTGGATCACTAGGGTGCTACTCGGCATATTCTGCCGTCTAGAGCTTCAACTGGATCGATCGAGTCCAGTCGAATCGATCGATCTGGTCAAATCCAGCCTTCGATATGGTTTGACAATTATCATTGATAGCTTCTACTACCTATTGGATGACCAAACGCCTCGAGGGAACACAGCATTTGGGATAAATGGCTCAACTGGCAGTGCACACTCAGACGGCGATTATGTTGTCTGGCCCACTGCCAGGCCTCACCAGAAGACCTGAACATCTGCTGGGAACTAAGGAGGGGTCCTAATGCAGCATCTAGGCCAGAGAGGAAGCGAGTCGAGCTGAAACCAGCTCGATAGAGAGAAGGGATAGAGGCTGTACCTTGGTTCAAAGAAGCTCAGAGACAGACGATAATGCAGCTAGGCTGGGTCGCACTAGAGGGTTGCAGGAGCTCGGCAAAGGGGTCTGAACGCCAGACCACGCCCTCTATCGGCAGACGCGGCAGGACCAGTCATCACGTTCGCCGAGAGCTCCAATTTCTTCAGCCGAGAGATGAGGGGATCACAATGAGCAAAGGAGCTCACTGTGAGTCTTGGGAGGTATTTATAGGCTGGAGGAAACCTAGGGAGTGGATGCCAGAGCTCTGGTTTGGAGCTTGGCTCGGCCTGGGGGTTCACTCGCCATTGCCCATTAGGGAATGGCTCAGCCAACCATACCCATCCCTGCGGCTCGCCACAATGGGAAGGACCCTAACGGTCTAGCTGACCTGGCGGGAAGGTGGCAGACAGGACTGATGTGGCTTGATTCGGCGGATTTTCTTTTGTCGGGATGGGATCCTCTGGAGACGAAGATCCATAGTGTCGGGGGACTCCAGGACCGTCTGATGGATCGACAGTTGGCGCGGGACGGCCCTGATCACCCGACATCTAACGGTCGTGCGAGGAGTTGGATCAGCCGTCGGATCAGATCTGTCGATCGAACGGGCGATCGGGGTTACTTAAGGCAGATGGTTTAAGCATCATCGGATCAAATCTTAGAACCGCAGAACGGTTGAGATTAAGCAGATCCGATCGAAGGCGTGAGCCGTTGGATCAAACGCGCTGAGATGCGTGCTAGTAATCCCACTGGCTCAAAGCCGTGCACCGCTGTTAGGACCCCACAGCGGATCTGCCGCAGTCCCGACAACAAATCCCGAATTAATAAAACTATTAATTTATTTAATTTAATTAAAATTAAATCCAAATAAATAATATATAATTATTCTTAAATAATTGAAATCCAATTTAGGACCAAATGAGCTCCAAAAATTCCCAAAAATTCACGCTTAGCTAATTTGGGTATGAGGAATTCAAAAATGAAATCAGATTTTAATTTGGTGATCAAAATAATTTAGGTATTTTTCAGAGCTTAAAAATAGCCAAAAATACCAAATTTTCCATTTTAGCTCTAAATGATTCCAAACTTCTAGGGTTAGGTTTAAATGACCCATTGAATCTAATGAAATCAAAATCAAGCCTTGGTTTAGATTAATTAATCCAGGTCTAGCTAGGGTAACAACTTAGGATTGTTACAGTGGGGGAAGCTTAGAAATCAAAATTAGTGATGATATTGAGTGAGCAAAAGAGTGTGCTAGGCTCTGTAGAAATTCATGATCACAAAGATTTAGAAGTGGGATGAAGAATATCTCTCCTTAAAGGAAGAAAAAGAAAACAAAAATGGGGATGAAGAAAATATCTCTCCCAAAGAAAGAAATGAAATATGATGATGAAAGATATCTCTCCTAAAATTTTAAATATCTTTGTGATTCATAAGACGGAGCACATATGGTACAAAACTCTTTACTGCTCATTACCATCCTAGTTCAGTAATTCCAAAGAACCTCCCCCATTATCAAGCACCAAGCGTTATAAACTTAAAATTGGAGACTAGTTTATCAACCTTGGTTCATAATCAAAGTTAGAAAAATTTAAATGATGAAAAATGTGCTTGTCATTTTAGTTAAGCATAAACTTTAAATTGCAATCAAACTCACATTGACATTACTTATAGACTCTCATACCTTAGAAATAGAAAATATTATTTTTGAGCTTACTCGAAGATGAGCAAGAGTCTAAGTATGAGGGTGTGATGAATCTATAATTTATATCTTAAATAAGGGAAAATTCTCATTCATTTCTTTATTCGAAATAGCTCATTGATCAAATTATGCTTATTTTCAAGTAAAAAGTGAGCTCAGTAATTTCTGGAAAATTATGGAGTACTTTTGCAATTTCTGGAAGAAAATTGCTGTGGCGCACTGCAGTTGCAGCGCGCTGCAGCGCGCCACCGCGCGCCACACCTACTGACTTATAGAAGACACTTATCAAGGGCATTACTGAATTTTGGAGCGTTATCGCTACGACACGCCACAACGTGTCATAGCGCGCTGCAGCGGGTGAGTTCTTGAAACTCAATCGCTCCAGCACACTGCAACGGATGAGTTTCTGAAACTCAACCGGTACAGTGCACCACAGCGGGAGCGTTTCCAAAACTCAACCCCTATAGCGCACTGCAGCGAAATAGTTTCCAAAACTCAATCGCTGCAGCGCACCATAGTGAGAGAGTTTCTGAAACTCTACGGCTCCAATGTGCTGCAGCGGGAGAGTTTCTGAAACTCAATCGCTATGGCGCGCTGCTGCGAGCAAGTTTCAAAAACTTAAAACTACCACTATGCGCTGCAGCAAAAGTGTTTCTGAAACTCAATCGCTGCAGTGCGCTACGTGGCGCGCCAAATTTATACATGTTCAGAGCATTTATTGCGTTTGGGACAAGACCCCCAACCTGCTCTTTGTCTCCCAGTCATCATTTCTTCTGCTGTAGCTTATTTTATTGGTTAGAGGGTGGATTGAAATGATATCAATGAATTAAAAAGAGAAAAGAAGATGTCACTTTACTCCCCAAGTAGTATTTGCAATCATCACAAGCAGAAAAATAAAGAGGGAAAAGTAGAGTTTGAAAAGGGAGGAGAGGAGAGTAATCCATCTATATATGCACCTCTTCTCCACTTAGAAGGGTTCCAACTTTTCATCCAAAAAGTTCAGTTTTTAGGGGCTGCATAAAGGAAGAAGGAGACCTCTCCAAGGGAGGTGGAAAGGACCATTATTAGAGGAGAAAGAACTAAATGTTGCACTAGGGAGCTAAAGGAAAGGAGAAGAGGAAGAAGAGGAGAGATCTAGAGAACCCAATTAAGGGTTATTTCTAGTTAATTCTAATCTTGCTTTTACATTTCTTATAGTGGATCATGAAAGGGTCTTCATCCTTGTATATTTTTCTTCTTTTTTCAGCTGTAATTGAAGGCTAATCCCCCTTGGGGAGGGTTGAGATGAGCCCATTGTAAAATGTAAAGGACTCAATGAATGATGTAGAACTTCCTCAAGCATTAAAATAAAAAGCATCTATTTTTGAATGACTAAATAAAAACATCTTAAGATCAAGTTGTGAAATAAATAAAAATCTTATGTTAAGAAAATATAATTATAAATACTATAATCAAAATGAAAGTCTTGTGCTCCATGGCTCATTGCTTAGTTAAGAGCGGGATAAGTGTGAAAGGGCTGCTTAGAACTAACTGAGAAGTTCTGGAGCCTTCTTACACTATGTTTTATGCTCAACTAAGGAGTTGAAGCGTGTGAGCTAAGACCCATTAATTGGAGCTCCGTTGCTCAGCATACGTGAAAGGAGGGAGTGGATTCTTTGAGAGCTCATGGATGACGTGACATAGTTCATAGAGCCTAATGAAATCACTTTCATATATGAACTGTGCATGATGCTCGTGATGCTCATTAGTGTAATCAATGCTCTTGAGATCGGCTAATTAAGACTATAAATTTTGGTAACCTAGATGTAGGAAAACTAAGATGCTCTAATTGCGATCTCATGGGAATCTTTTTGTAGAAATTGAACTCTTGTGTGTTAATCTCTCGCACAAGATTTGCACTTGAAGGATTTAGAGGACAACTCTAAGGAATACAATGTGCACTTGATTAATTAGCTTAATAAAAAAGAATAAAATGTGCTTGAGAAGTAATACAACTTGAGGTCCCCAGCATTTCATATGGAATAAGCCCAACTCTCCTCTCTAACTTAAATAGTTTGTAAACTCTACATTGTTGCTTGTTAATGAAACCAAATTAAGCTGAAATCATTTTATTTAAATATTATTTATTTTAAATATACCTTAGTAACAAAACATACCATTCTCTGAGGACGATAAATCTCAGAACTTATGTTCTAAATTATTTCTTCAAACTTCGTACACTTACGTGCAAGCGCAGACGTGTATTTTATTACAGTCTGTCAGACATCATCCATTCATTCATTCATCTCGAACAATAAGTAAGGGCATTCATCTAAAAAAAAGATAGAAAATACATCCAGATAATTTTTCTTACTATAGACTTTAATAAAAGAAAAGTAAAAATAAATTGCAACAATAAAACAACTAAGGAAGGAGGCCGTAATAGCTACTCAACAACCCCACATTTCACTTCCTCTTGAGTCTCCTGCAGCTCCATGAATAAAAACTCCCTAAAAATATGAATTCGACATTTACACTTTTGCAATGCCATGGCCCCAACCAAAAAAGTAATAATCTTATTTAGACAATGAGCTTAAGTACATTTGAGGCTCAGTAAAATGCATTTATTAAATTGTATGGATATTTAACATAAAGTAGTAAAAAAACAAAAAACTAACTAAAATTGTAAGTTAACGATTGAAAGTAACTGAACTACTGTAAAATAAGAATCTGAACTATAGAAAGTACTAAAAACAAGTGCAATAAACGAAAAGAAACCAAAATCCATAATATGCAATATATACTCCAATACATATGCCAAATCAATTTATATGTTACAATATATAACCATAAAGTGCTCCAACATCACTCAACTTAAATGTGCCCAACACATTGAACCAAGAAATTGTGCTAACATACTGAGTCAAGAAATTGAGCCTAACGCACCGAAACAAACGAGCCAAATTGTGGCGCCCCGCCCCCAGGTCCACAATCATTGGACTAAGAGCGGTGTGCCACTCTGGCAAATCCCTCACTTATCATTGGATTAGGTATAATCCATAATCCACTAATAAAGAAAGGATGTGTTCAGAATATAAACAAGGAAATCAATCACAAAGTAAATAACATCTCAGAGTCTGTAAGTAAGAAAGGTAAAATGATCCATCTAGTTCCATCATAATACAAATATGACATACAACTCAAAATAAAATAGTACAATAAAAGAAAATACAATATCTAAATTATTACATCAATTTTAAATAAACTTAAATGAAATAAAAATGATATCGCTCATCCTTACTTAAGTAAAAAGACCAACTGAGGCTCTTCAACTCTAGACTAATGCTCTTGCTGAAGATAAGGCTCCTCTTTAGGCACGAGCTCCTCAAAATGATCCGGATCAGATATTGTCGGTTTCACAATGCCAAGGCCCCAGCCAACAGAAGAAAATTCTTATTAGATAATTATCTAAGTACATTTTAGGCTGATTAATTTTCATAGATTTATTAATGTCACCATTCACTTAATAATACAAAATGTAACTAGCATAGGAGCGATAAGTATACAAATAGAAATGGTAAGTTATAAATAAAGTATTTATAATTAAGTAAGAATGAGGCAAGTATATACCTCAAGATAAGCTAATATAAAGCTAGGCATATATATGTAAATATTATAATAAAGGTACTAAAATAAGAGACTAACCTAACCCTAAACATGCTGATGAACATATGATATATGAAAGTTAAAACTAAATAATTTGACTGTAATATGTATTATAAGCAGCAACAAAAATCTGGCATCCTATAATATATGAGTAAGTAGGTAAAGTACAGATGACTAAAGTAAAGTACATAGTAAGACAATAAGCAGTAAATTGTAAATAGTAAATGGTATGTACAAACTGCCATATCAGAAATTGGCCAATTGGGCCATAGTAGCATTCCCAAAGTCTTTCTGGGCTAGGGTAGAACAGAACTAAATAGGTGATATTGAGGAGGCAGCAAATACAAATGTAGTCGTTTTTAGTTATTTTACTTTGCTTTTGTGGACACATCCAAAAGCAACTGAGGAGTCAAGCATGCTTGCAAGACTATACGGGTTCCAAACTTAACAAAACACTCATCAATGAGTTATGCTAAGTTATCCCTTATTTCTCCTTACCCCTGTCCAATAGGGTAAATATACACTAAAATCAATTTGAATAATGAACCCAATGCAAATGTCTAATTATTCTAAGTTTTTGTTTCATGCAACAATGTTGTCTTATATGTCATGTTCAAGGCTTAAGGCACAAAATACAAGGAATGCGTAAGCACAAATAATCAATAGTGAGCAAGGGACTCTACTACACATGGTGACACTATTGTTATCTACTAAAACTTTTCAAACTATTCTAAGTCATACTACTTAGAAGCACGGCCTTATAAGTTGCAAAATATTAAGACTAGCAAGGTCATAATATGATTAAATCAATGTCAACTATATAAATCAAATAAGAAATCAACAAAACCTAACTGATGAATTTAGACGTTCTAGACTAAGATCTGATCAAAATCTACAGAAGCTAAGGATTATGAATTAACATCACGAATTAGAGTTGAAAACATAATTCAAAGGTAAAGTCTAAGGATCTAGGGCTTACCACCTAATCTCACAGATTAAGGGTTAAGGAAACTTTTATTAAGTAAGGTCACACTTAATAGAATGGATCTTTAATCTCAAGTCTAAGTTTAAGAGATCAAATAATCATAAACAAACTATGAAAATATGTAAACTACTAAAACCAATGTTTCATTCATTATGTAACCCATTTTACCCAATGAATGATTTCTAACCTAAGTCATATTCTTAATTCCTAAGAAAAAAGCTCTTAAGGAACTAAAATGAATATTCAAGCACTAACATATCTAATCTTGATTGAAAGCTTACTTAATTGATTAGAAGGTTTTAAGAAAGACATGATGTGAGATGAATCTCACATCATAAAGTTTAATACTTAATTAATTTATATAAAAAAAAGCTACTATTCAACTCGCAAATTTATTACTATTCAATTTGTTGGTTACTATTCATTTCACTGTTTACTATTTATTTTGCAGATTACTATTCATTTCACTGTTTACTACTTAATTTGTTGTGTACTATTCATTTCACTGATTACTATTCATTTCATTGTTTACTATTCATTTCACTGATTACTATTCATATCGCATTCGGCTTAATAAAAGAAACATTAATTTATAAAAATTTAAACTACATATTTTTAATTCTAAATCACTTAAAGAGCCTAAAGCATTTGCATTACATCTCATCTATCTTGATGAAGGATTTAATAAATTATAGTTGATGGGATCAAACTAGAATATTTATCTCCATTCTAAATATTTTTATTTGATCTCAAAATATCTTTGAAGATGCTTGCATATTCACAAGGATAGGGTCACCTTTATTAACATGAATTTTAAGTTCAGATGTATATATCATATGGTTGTCTAAGACTTGTAATAAGAAATTAGGCAAATCTCTATTTTTAGAATTTCTATTAATTTCAGTCGAAAGAGATAAAATTTCATTTAGCAATAGCATCCAAATACAACATAATAAGTTCACATAAGTTTTGAAATAAAGCTATAATATTTCATTAGTAAGTTACTTTATTTTGATGACATATATTCAAATTAAGATTTAATCTTCTTAAATGTATGATAAAAGTGATTAAAAATAATAGCTATTAGAATATAATTTTAACATCGCATTAATGCTACAAATGATACACAACAAAGTTATAGGTCTCATCACTTGACTCTATTTGTGTACTTATAATTTCTTAATCTATATATTAACAAATAAAAATTTAGACGTTAAAGGATGAATTTTAAGTATTAAGTTTTTCTCAAATATATGAGAAATTATTTTGAAGGAAAATATAAATCTCTATGTTCTTAAATTGATATCATGCCATGTTATATGTTTTCTTTTCATTTTTTTTGTAGAAGCATGCCATATATAATAAGTGTGCATTCTTTTAGAGGAAAACAAAACATGGGCTATAACCCCACTACACAAAGGAAAGGATCTATTAAGTAAAGATTGAGAATGATAAAAGTGAAATATATATGGTAATATTTATATATATGATATTTCAATAAATCCAAGAGATAAACTAACAAAGGCGTTCTCACCAAAAATAAAGATGATAATATTCATAAAGAAGTTGAGTACAATACTTGTTGATAACCTATATCCAGTGTTCTTAGGTGCTACATTTATACATGAGGATATAGTTGACAATATACATTGAACGATTTGAAGGGTGAGAAGCTATAAGAAAGACTTGTGTGCAACCTCCAAAGCCTATAATGGGCTAAAACAAGATCCAAATTAATAGGAAAAATTTGAAGGTTTCATGTGCTAGAACGAATTCACTTGAGCATACGATGAGCCTTATGCCATAGTATATATTTAAACACCTTGAAGAATTTCATATCCTGATTCCATAGATGCCATTATGTCATGCATAGTATCAAAACAACATAATCATCATCAAGTTTGACTTACATAAACAAAGAATTAAGAAACAAACATGCATATGGCACTCAAGGATCAGCATTTGTAGCATCAATAACAGCTTAGGATCATACTCTAAAACACATCAATCCTATGTTAAATAATTTGTTCTCTTTTGAAACATCCACAAAGAAAGAACAGTTGTACAAGTTTAGATTCACATATAAGTCGCTTGACATAGAACAATTTCTTCTTAAGGCAATCTTAATCAAAGTGCTGATCGAAGGTAAAGATAGCTACTCCATAAAAAAAAACATCAAGAGATGATGAGCTGTTCAACTTAATAACTCAGCATGCATAGAATGAGGAGTACTAAATAAAAGCAATAAATTAATAAAGAGATCTATGGCAATTAACTCACAAATCATATTATTGTTTTGAGAAATCATTTTAATGTTTTTTAAAAAAATCCAAGTAGTGGAGGTATGATCTTTGGACAAGGTAAGTACCTTGACGGTGGAGCTGGAAGAACCGACATCAGAAAGGAGGGGCGCAAGTCTTGTGAGGGCTGAGGTCGATAGCCAAGATGGAGAGGCTTGAGCGCTCGACCGCAAGGAGGAATAGGAGAGTCGTATAGCTCATCTGCGCCGCTCGACTGAGAGGCGGAAAAAGAGAAGTTCCTTCAATGATTGAAGGAGAAATCTATTGAAGGGAGAGGTGAGGCTCGGCTTAATGCCTTTGGCAGAGGTTGCGAGGGCGAGGGGCAGAGACTCTGAGCGCAAGACGATGCGTCTTGCACGAGGGATGAAAGGTGAGGCCGCTCAAGAGGGGGGTTGGTCGATCGAGAGGGGTCGGGCAAATGGAGGGGTTGAGCGTACGACTAGGGCTTTAGGGCAGGCAAATGGCGGAGGAAATAAGTTTAAGGGAATATTAAAGTTTAATTAATTTTAATTTATTATTTATAAAATTTTATTCTAATTTTCTCAATTAAAATTATATAGTTTAATGTGTTCCAAAAATTCTCAATAAATAGCCCCTAGCTAATTGAGGGGTGAGGAACACAACAGTAAAGTCAAATTTTGATTCCGATAAGTATTTAATTTTCTCATTTTTCGGATTTTTAAATTTTATTAAAATATTTGATGAAATTTCAATGACATTCAATTGCCACCAAACCATCACCACTAGCGAATTTGGGGGCAATGAGTAAAATGGCGAAGTCCGGTTTTTGATTTGAGGTCAAAATAATTATGTCAAATTTTAAGGTTCTTGAAATTTCGAAAATCAGGATTTGATCCATTTAACTCCTGATCTGGACTAGGTCTTGGTGATGAACTCCTAATGGCTTAATTAATATATTAATATCAGAATTAGGACTTGAATTAATCCTAATTAACTAGGGTAATAACTTGATTTATTATACAAATGCTCTAATAATAAATCTTAGTTGAGCCCAACGCTCCATTGTATGTGTCCAATGCACCAATAATAGTCCTTAGGTGAACCCATCACTCTGATATACATAAATAAATAAATAAAAAAAAAAAAAAAAAAAAAATATATATATATATATATATATATATATATATTATAATTGTGCCTAGCACACCAATAACAGAATATGAAAGTTGTGCCCAATGCTCTGAATTCAAAGTGTTGTGCCCATATGGCACCTAATCAATAACATGTTATGCATGATATGCCATTCTAAAACATGCATAGATCATGTGATTGAAATCCATCAAAACATTACATGCTGAAAATCCATATGAAATCTGAAAGCATGATAAAAATGAGAAAATCATCGAAAGCACAAAACAATATTCTTTCTTGTTGTCTATTTAACCTGAACTTAATAGTCTATTCAAATGCTAAGACATAAGCAAGTCTTACTTTGAAAACCAAGCTTCAAATCTATTTAGTAGCTTAAATCAATATTTAAAACTTCCTCAATTAATAACTTATCTTAAGATTATAGATTAGAACTGAATTAACTTTTCAATCTATCTCATCAATTCAACTTAATCAAACATTCAGCTATACAATCTTAACATCTTAAGCTTGTATCTGATAACATTTATTAAGAATCAAACCTATTCTAAGTCCTTATTATTCTGCTCTTAGAACTACCTTAAGGTTCTAAAGATATATATTAAACTAGACTTAGCATTAAATCCAACAATGTAGGATTATAAACCAATCAATGGAGCTAAGGTTTAAGGATACTTAAGAACATCAAGGATTCTAAATCTAGAATCAAATATCAAAAATAAGGTTTAGGACTAAGCCTTCACAAAACCTTACAAGTTAAGGTTAGACTAAACTGACAAGGAAGCTTCACAAACTAAGTGATAATCATCACTTACTAAGGTAGGCAACTAGATGAAGAATACTAACATTAAACTAGGTTAAATGTAACCTTAAAAGATTTAAAGGTTGAAGTCTTAAGTTGTCACATATGACTGAGCACACAAGGCTCCAAGGCTTGGATCAACTATATAAAGAGGTAAGGTAACTACTACTTAGCATGTAATATTACAAACTAAGCATAGTATATGCTAAAAATCAAAGTTTCATAAGGGTTCTACAACTTAAGTGACATTTATCACTTAATGAGGCTTACATTAATGGGAAAGGATTACCATACAATTAAGATGGATAAGGAGGAAAAGGTTAACTTGTTAAGTCATTATAAATGACTTAATAAAAAAAAGGGAGGTTTCAAAGAGAACTATCAATTCTATTCTCAAAGATTAAAATTCCTAAGCTTAAAGAAGGACTTAACATCAACTAACAAAGGTTCATTAAATACTTAAGAAAAATAGACTATAAGCTTATAGCCTATCTAAAGCGCCATAATAGACCAAGTTTAATAATGAGAGGAAGGTTAACTACTATGCTACACTTATGAGATTACATGCAATGGTTAGAACAATTCATCTAATATGTAATCTCACATTAAGGAGGGATTAGGGTGAACTATCCATATGATTAGTCCACACCTAAGCATCTACCACTTAAGAGATATTCACCTCTTGTTAAGGGATTATCTTGAGGCAACAAGGTTAAATATCCAATTTGAATACTTAACCATAAAGCAGAGGGTGGACTAATGCATCTTGTCACATAGTATGACTTAGCACCATTAGGCTCTAAAGTTTATCCTTAAATCAAGACAAGGGATCACTTATCCAAATAGATAAAATACTAGGAAGCTTAATGAATGAACTAGGCTAACACCTAAGTCACAAATGTGACTTAGCCTACTATGGTTTCAAGGCTAAAACCAAAAAATCTAAGGAATATGAAGATAATCATCCAATTAGATAAGACTCTTCTCAAAGGAGGGATTAACACTATAAGTCACACAATGTGACTTAAACAAAAAGATTCTAAGGCTTTGAATGACTAATCCAAAGAATAGGTGGCTGTCCATGGAGTGAAAATACATCTTGAACGCATGGTTAGGCTAAATAGTGGTGCACATAAAGTTAAATAAAGGGTTAACCCTATTTAGAAATTCATCCTCCCAAACTTGGGTAGGATTACCTACACATGCATCTTACTAGTACGAAGTCAAACAAACTTAACATTAAGGCTTAGGAATAGTTTAGACAGCAAGAATCAAGATATAAGCCATTAGGATTAGCTTAACTAAATTCCAGGGGAAAATGGTCATTTGGTGAACCTAAAAGCTAATTTAAATCAGAAATCTAAGCCCATAATTAGGTCCTACACATCCTAATGGAAGCATAGACAATAAGACATCATAAATTAGAGCACACTAGCTCTTAATCTGTGCTAGTTATTCTACATTATCATTGAAACATAATTATCAAAGTAAATTATAGAAATTAGAAATTATGCATGCATTATTGATCTATATTGTCTAATGAATAAATCAAGACTAAGTTTGGCAAATTTGAATGTCAAATAATCAAGTTATTCCCTAAATAAGGTCTAGGTCAATTAGGCAATAATTAGCAAATCCATTTATAGAAAAATAAATATTATTGCATTTTTAGATTCTGCAAGTTCTCAAAATCAAAATGGTATAGAAATTTGCTATATTTGGACATCATATAAGGGAAATATGTCAAACCCTAATTTTCATGTGTTTTCCTATGATTTAAACTTAGGGTTACATTACTTTTTGGCACATAATTTCATTTAAATGGCTTCAGGCTCGATATGGTGACCTGCTTAGGATAGGTGCATATCAATTAGGGCCTAACGGGTCCGCACTGTCACATAATGCAAGCCCTGGGTCAGCTCAACTCGTGGCTACAACTCTTCGTCTTGCCTCAGAGGCGATCAGGACTGACAGAATCAAAAGTTTTCAGGTTTCATAGAAACCCTAAATTTTGGTGGTTGATGAATCTATAAATTATATCTAAAATAATGGAAAATTTCATTTATTTCTGATCTTTAAACTGCTCCTAAATCAGATTTTGTCTATCTTTTCAGGAAAATCGCTTATGCAAAGGAATTCTGAGACATTTATGCAAAATTCTATTTTTTTTCAAAGGAAACCACTGCCATGCGCTACAGTGCACTGCAGCAGGTCATTTTGATAAATCATGCACTGACGCGCGCTGCAGCGGGTCTGTTTGCAAATCGCAAGTGCGATCGCGAGCTGCAGCAGGTCCGCTTGCAAACCGTGGGCGCTATCACACGCTGTAGCGGGTCCGTTTGCAAACTGTGGGCGCGATCGCGCGTTGCAGCGGGTCTCTTTGCGAAATGAACTGCTACCGCGCGCTACAGAGGAGCATTTTGCAAAATGAATCGCTACCGCGCGGTGCAGCAGAGCATTTTGCCAAATGAACCGCTATTGCGCGCTGCAGCAGAGCATTTTGTGAAATGCCTCCGCTACAGCACGCTGCAGAATTATGATTTCCAAAATGCTAGCGCAGTAGCGAGCGACAGCGGGACACTTAGGGAAAATTCTTGTGCCATTGCACGCTGTAACGCGCTGCAGCGACCCACCGCAATTTCTTCTAGTAGATACATTTATTGCGGCTGAGACAAGACTCCCAACCAGCATCTTGTCCCAGCCATCATTCCCTATGCAGCTGCTATGTTTTTAATTGAAAAGGAGGCTTATGAGGTGATGTTTTGGCTAAACAAATGATGATATTGGTCACATCACGATCAATGGAGATTTTTTCCATCCTTGCACAAATTTTTCTAATGGAATGGCTGGTTTGGATCTTAAGTGGAAGAATGTAGCCTAGAGGAGGGTTCCCAATTTTGCTCAAAACAACTAAGTAAAGAAGAGGGGTGCATAGTGGAAGAGAGGAACTCCCCAAGGGTGGAAGAGCCATTTTTTGCTAAGGAGAAGAAGAAGGAAGGCAGCACTAGCAACCTAAGAGAGGAACTTCAATAAGGAGAAGAAGAATCCAGAGAACTTGAAAGGAATGTTTCTAATATTTTCTAAACTCTACTTTTGTAATTTTTTTCTTAGTTGATCATGAAAGGGTCTTTATCCCTGTATGTGTCCTTTTTCATTTCATTTGTAATGAGTAGCTAAATCTCCCTTGGGGAGGGTTGGGGTAATCCCATGTGTTAGATAGTCATATTTTTATTGTATGAAGTTTTCCTCAAGCATTAATAAAATGTATGAACTCAATGCCTTGCTTAAGGAATGCTTTTTATCAATTTAGTCTTGATTGTGAATTAAAGGAAAATAAACTTATGAACTCAAGAACTAAAGTGTCTTGTGCTCCATAGCTCACATTTAGTTAGATGCTAGATATATGAGTGCATAAACGCTTATAACTATATTAGAAAGTTCTTGAGCTTAGTGCACCTTAATCTAAGCTCAACTATAGTGTTGATGCGTGTGATGCTAAGACCCACTAAGTGAGCTCCTTAGGTCAACATAATTGAGGGTGGGAAAGAATTAGTTATGTGCTCATGAATGAGGTGACATAGTCATAGAGCCCAACATATTATTCCCTCATTTCAATTGTGTGTGATGCAAGTGATGCTCCTAATGGAATCAATGCTTATAAGATTTTAAAAATTTAATAAATCTACATCTCCTTGATCAAGAGATAAGATAAAGACTCAAAACCTAAAATCTTATAAGAATCTTTGTGCCGAAATAGAACCGATTGTGTGCTCATTTTGTGCACAAGATTTGAAGTTGTGAAACCTTGAGATAAAACTCAAGGGAGAATAAAGTGCACTTGATTTAATTTTAAGTAAATGAAGGACAAAGCTTGAGGAATCATCAAGCACTAATGACTTATCATGACATGTGGGATGAACCAACTCTCCTTTTCCTTTATCTGACTTATTTTCCACTTAGTGATTATTGTGCTTAATCTAGAACCAACTCAACCAATTACATCATAGCTTAAACATTAGTGATAATAGATAAACCTTAGTAACAAAACAACCAATTCTCTGTGGTTCGATAAATCCCAGAAACTAACACTTTCCACTTATTACTTCAGACCATGTACACTTACGTGCAAATGCAGACATGTATTCACAGTCTATCAGTGGTCAGACCACCTCCGAATGCATACCATAGCTCAAAAGAAGCATATAGTCAAGCTCTATAACTTGGCCATGAAAGCACTAATCAAAAAGCATTAGATCAAATGATCTTAATCCTATCTCGATGGAGCCTAGGTTCTACTATGGATGGAAAATTATTCCTTAACAATCAATTGGACTAGGGGAGATTTATCGCAACACATCCCTTCAGTCAAGGCTGACCTAAAGAATGCCTTAACTGATGGAAAGGCAAGCAGGAAGGATGAAGTGCAGATTGAACTCGGGCACAGTACCCCATTGTACAAGCCAGAGTCTGACATCATTTGATCAGGTTTGTTTGAACCTAATCGGTGATGGAAATCCACACAATGCTCATTGGAATAGAAATCAATGCATTCACAAAATTCAAAGATTGGCTGACTACTTTGGTAGTAGAGTACTTGGTTCATCTAGTATTCACCGATTCTTCAAACCCTTAAACGTAGATGGGGTAGATTTGAGCTCCAATCCTCTTCAGTTAATAGCTCTTCACTGATCTTTGTAGTTGCTAATGATGACCAGGGGATTGGATGCATCTATTACAGTAGCTGGACTCACTGAGTTTTCTAGACAAAAAGAAGGAAAGAGAATGAGTGGAAGAAATTAGGTTCAATAGCTTTTGGAAATGCGAGGAGAATACGATGATGTGGAATTCCATTAGAACACCAAAGGGATCATGGGGGACAGCAATAGGTTGTGGTTCTGGAGCCCCCGTACTGTCAATAAGGAAGTACGGTGCTTCAACTGTGGTAAATCCTTAACTTAAGTAAAGTTAGGCAAAACCCCAACTCTACTTAATCCAAGGATTTGTCACCTGAAAACAGAGAGTCATACATCAATATACATGTATAGAACAAAGTGCGGAAGCAAAGTATAAAGCAATCATCCATACACAACATAGTAAGGAAAAGAACTCAAGCAGTAACTTAGAAATATGCAGAAGGTAAAGTACGTTCAGAAAGTTAATTATTACAAACTAAAATGAATAACTAAAAATGAAATACTCTCATCCTCACAGAATAAACAAGACAAAGCTATCTAAATAGCAGCTGGAAGATCCTCCTCCTGAAGTGGCTCCTCACCAACATCACAGCCCACGAATAACTCCGGATCTGACATTTGTCGGTATCACAAGTGCCAGGACCCCAGCCAAAAAGAGAAAAAAGTTACAGTTAGACAATTGTCTAAGTACATTTTAGGCTAATTTAATGATCTAAATATTTAAGATATCACATTTAAATTATTTTAACATGCAAGCGTTTAAAAGGTGCGACAAGCTGTACAAGCAAAGGAAATACTACAAACTATCCATCTATAGTGATCAACGGGTATGTAACAGAACATACAAAACATCAAAAATAACCAAGGTAAAGCTCAAAGCAAAAGTGACTGGTCTACAATGTAAATCTGATCCTAACATGATTATGATCACAGTAAACATGCAGATTATAAAAGAACACAAGTACTGAATAAATCTAGAAAATCTAGCATCCTAGATAGGCCATTCATGCTTATATAATTCATAAGAACATACATACAACATGCAGATAAATATAAAGCAAGGTCACTGAGACATGTGACAAAAGCAAATAAAACCTAAGTAGGAAACCAATGAAACATGTGGTAAAGCGAACTAAACTGCAAGTAAAAGCCACTAAAACATGTGGCAATATAATACAAGTTGAACTAAACTGAACTAAAGCAGCAATAGGCCCAAGCTATAGCACTACCACCCCAGCCCGAAAATCATCAAAATACCCAGCCTATAGGCCATCCCCGTTCCCCTCAGAGGCCTCGGTAACTTGCATACTATACTGAATACTGGAGGTGGCAATACTATACTCAGAACCTAATCTACGAATTGAAAGCACTGCAAAAACATGAATGAAATAATATATGCATTACAAATTCTAACTTATGATGTATCATCCATATCCTAAGTGTTCTATTATGCTCAAGGAATAATGCTCAAACATAAGGCATGCAAAGCAATCTAGTCAAAGTAAGCAAGAGACTCAATCTAGACTTATGTGATATCCATTATTGTCTAATTTATCCAACTAGCTAATCTGAGACATTTACTAGCTTAGGATCTCCAATATCCAGCTCTCGAGTAAATTCTCAGATGTACGGCCTTAAGATTAACATTAGAACTTAATAAGTTCTAATCTAGAATCACAAGATGACTATATAGTTTAAATAACTAAATCAACGACCAAATTTCATTAATATTTTACTCTCTTACCCAAATCTTGATTAAGTAAATCAAGATCTAAGGATTTAGAACTTAAACCCCATATTGAGTTCAAATCCTAAAATCCACGGTGACATTCTAAATAAGATCTAAGTTTCTCACTTCTTCCCCAAATTTAAGGTAAGGAATTCTATAAGTTGAAAGATTTAGGAACTAAGAACTTAGTGACAGGCTATTCTACTGATTATAAGACAAAATAATCAATTAAGAACTTGAGAATCTAAGATCTATATTCAATCTCTAAGATAATTTCATTATCTTATTGATTGAATCAACCTATACCCACATGGAAGGTCTCAAAAGATTAAACAATCAATCATTAAAGAATTTCAATTGGAGGTGGTTTAATTCAAATTGACGGTCTAAGTCTAAGATCTAAGATCTAAAGATCTGAAGTTTGATCACTTTAGACTTCTAAGTAGAGTTCTCACTTAAGAGTTTCCATTTGTGATTCTCTTTATGATCTAAGTTCATAATTAACTATAAGGATCTTATTAAGGTTAAAATTGACAATTCCAAGTATTAAATTAATATTAAACCCATATTGACCTTCTTAGGTTACTTAAGATCTAAGGGTCTGAGTTTTTGATCACTTTAGATCTTAAGCTAAGATTTTACTTAGACATTTCCAATTACTCTTTTTTTAACACTTAATTCTTGAGTTATCTTAATTGAACTTATTAATGAGATAATTGAGCATTTCAATTATTAGATTTAAAGTTTAAGGCCAAATGATCTTTATAAGGAATGCTTAAGGTTTAAGAATCTTAATTAGGGATTTAATGAGATCTTATGGATTAATGATTAGATTAATACTATTATTATTCTAAGATTTCAGAGAACATTTCCAGTCTACTTTATAGTGGTTTACTGAACTTTAAATCTTTTAAAGAACACTAAATCACATTTTGGTCAAAATGACCAAAATGCCCCTCTTAAGGCTAAAATTGGGATTTTATGGTTTAACTACCCAAATTTGCTCTAGTCTATTTTAATGTGTATCATATTACTTAATGAAGTGGGACACACCCTTAATTTAGGTTTTGATGACCTAAATGATCTTTAATTAACATTAATCACTTAATTAGGTCACTTAGGGTGATTAGTGAAATTAAGGCAATTTAGGGCAATCCAACCTTGCACTTAGGTTATAATGGACTTAATGTGAGATTAGGAACAATACTCACCCAAAATAGAGGCTTAATTAGGGTTTAACTCACTAATCTTTGATTAGGGTGATTAAGGAGTGATTAAGAAAATTAATTCTTGAAAATAGAGTTTTAAGGGTCTGGAATTGTTCAACAGAAAAGGTTTGGCCAATATTTTAAAATCCAACCATTAGATTTGAGATTTTATTTTATATTCAGATTACTTGAATTTTTCTGATTCAAAAGGTATATTGGATCATACCATTTGGATCTGTATAACTAAAGTTAATCAATTAATTTAATCTATATTTTTATTTAAATCAGAATCATAGGTTTTAATTAAATTAATTCAAAACCATTAAAAATGCCGTTCAATAATTTGTTAATAACGGCGGCCCAAATTAAAAAGACGCGGGTCGGGGCTCGGCCTGGCCCGAAGTCTTCGTCTTCCTCCTTCAGCTTGCGCCCGTAGCCCAAACCCTAGGACTGGCTTCCAGCGCCAAATTCTCCGCGCTCCGGCGACGCCATGCCTTGATTCCGATGGCTACACATTCCCTGACCCTAGACGCTTCGATTAACCTATGAAGCCCTAATTGGGAGGTACGGGATCACTAGATGACTACTCAGCCAAGATCCTCCAGCTGGTGCACCTGTGAGGAGTAAATTTTTCTCACAGAGTGCACGGGTCACCTCGATCTTGATCCCTACACGTTCAGGGATCAAGGAGGGAGTGATAGGGTGACTCGAGAGGTCCTGAGGTGGTCCGGATCCTTGGGGGTGCTACTCGGCGATTTCTGTCATTTAGGCTCGGGACTGGATGATCGATTCCAGTCGAATCGATCGATCTGATCACACCCAACCATCGATACCCACTTACAATCATTGCCGAGGGGTATCTTTTATGAATGGAGGCCCAATGGTTCGAGGGAATGCCGAGATCAAGAAAAAGTGGCCCGACTGGCAGTGTGCATTTCAGACGGTGCTTATGCCGTCTGGCGCACTGCCAAAGCTCACTGGAAGTACTGGACGACCGCTAGGAGCTAAGGGAGGGATCTAACGCAGCATCTATGGCTTGAGGGAGAGGAGACAAGTTGAATCCAGCTCGACAGAGAAGATAGGAATGGTTGTAGCTCGGTGCGAAGATTCACAGCGAAGAAGGCAATGCAGGCCATCTCGAAGGCACTTAGAGGTTCCAAGAGCTCTGCAAGGGGGTCTGAACTCCAGACCTCACCCTCTATCAGCAGCTGCAGCAGGTCCAATCACCAGGAGATCTGGGAACACCGGGAATAGAGAGCAGAGGGAGATAGTGAGCAAAGGAGCTTACTGAGGGATTAATGGGGGTATTTATAAGCTTAGGAGGGCTTAAGTATGGAGGCCGGGGATCGGTTTGGAAAATGGCTCAGCTCGAGGCTCCTCCTTGGATTCCCAAAATTGGGAAGGTCCAAGCCTCCTGGCTCAGTTGGCTAGGCTCGGCCACTTACGGGAAGGTGCCAATGGTCGAGCTGAGCTGGCGAGGGGAGTGGCAGACAGGGATTACGTGGCGAATTTTCGTGAATTTTTCCTGTCGGGACGAGATCCTCTGGGGACAAAGATGAACAGTAGCGGGGTCGCCCGGGCCGTCTGATGGTTCGTTAGTTGATGCGGGACGGCTCTGATCACCCGACATCTAACGGTCGCGCGTGGGATTGGATCGGCTGTCAGATCTGATCCGGGGATCGAACGGGCGATCGGGTTACTTAAGCGAATGGATTAAGAGCCGCCAGATTAGATCTCAGAACCGCGGAATGGTCGAGATCTAATGGATCTGGTCGAAGGCGCGAACCGTTGGATCGAAATGCACTGAGATGCGTGCTAGCGATCCTACGGGCGCAAAGCCGTACGCTGCTGTCGGGACCCCGCAGTGGATCTGCCGCGGTCCCGACAGCGAATCCCAAGATTTAATTTAATTAATTTTAATTTAAATAAATCCAATTAAATAATATATAATTATCTTAAATTATCTAAATCCAATTTAGGACCAAATGAGCTCCAAAATTTCCCAAAAATTCACCTTTAGCTAATTAGGGTATGAAAAATTCAAAAATGAAATCAGATTTTAATTTGGAGATCAAAATAATTTAGGTATTTTTCAGGGCTTAAAAATAGCCAAAAAATATCAAATTTTCCAATTTAGCTCCGATTAATTTCAGACTTCTAGGTTTAAGTTTAAATGACCCATTGAATCCAATGGAATCAAAATCAAACCTTGGTTTAGCTTAACTAATCTAGTTTTAGCTAGGATAAAAACCTAGGGTTGTTACAGACTCCCCCATTTAAGAACGATGTCGTCCTCGACATCACCTAAGTGAAGAAATATTCTATTGCGACAATACGAGTTTTGTTATAACTGAAAGAAGAGAAATGAATAGTACCTGAGTTTTAAAGAGCTGGGGATATTTATTACGCATATCCACCTCTTTTTCCTAAGTAGATTCTTCTAACGATCGGTTATTCCACTGAACTTTGATCATAGGAATTGAGCGATTCCTTAGCTGTTTTTGATCACGAGCTAAGATTCTGATGGGTTCTTCGGCATATGAAAGATCAGGTTGAATTTATATTGCTGGAAGTTGAATAAGATGAGAAGGGTCTCGAAGACATCTTCTCAATGAGGATACATGAAATACGTTGTGAACAGCTACAAAGCCATCAGGTAGGCCTAGCCGATAAGCCGATGACCCTACCTTGTCCAATACTTTAAGAGGTCCAACATAACGAGGACTGAGTTTCCCAGCTACACCAAATCTGAAAACACCCTTCATTGGGCTGCCTTTCAGATAAGCAGAATCTCCCACATTGAATTCTAAGAGACGGTGGTGAGAGTCATGATACTTACTCTGACGATCTTGAGCTGAACGAATTCTCTGTTGAATTAACTTGATCTTACTACTGGTTTCTTCTACCAATTCTGAACCAAATAGTTGAACACTTCCTATTTCAGACCAGGCTAGTGGAGTACTGCATTTTCTGCCATACAAAGCTTCATAAGGAGCCATCTTAATACTGGCTTGAAAACTATTATTATAGGCGAACTCCACCAACGGGATGTGATCTTCCCAGGAACCAGCAAAATTGAGAACACAAAGCCTAAGCAAATCTTCTAACACTTGGTTCACTCTTTCCATTTGACCATCCATTTGAGGATGAAAAGCTATACTCATGGCTAGAGTTGTGCATAGATCTTGATGCACAGATTGCCAAAATCTGGAAGTAAATCTGCCATCTCTATCAAATACGATTGACTTTGGAATCCCATGCAATCTGACAATTTTTTTAATGTAGAGCTTTGCCAACTTCTCGACTGAATCAGATTGACAAATAGGAAGGAAATGCACTGATTTAGTTAATCGATCAACAATAACCCAGATTGCGTCGGCACCAGATTTGGCACGAGGCAATCCCATGACAAAGTCCATGGATATATCAAACTATTTCCATTATGGAATATCTAATGGATGCAGAAAACCACCAGGTCTTTGGTGTTCGGCCTTTACTAAATTACAGGCATGGCATTTGGCCACAATTCAGCTACATCTTTCTTCATACCTGGCTACTAGAATGATTACTTCAGATCTTGGTACATCTTAGTACTGCCTGGGTGAATATGATACCCAGAATTATGGCCTTCGACTAAAACCTCTTGACGCATGGATTTAGGAATCCACAATCGATTACCCTGATAAACTATACCATTCTGCAACTTCAAATCCTGTTGATGACCACCTTCAATATCTGCTTTAAAATTTAAATACTCATCATCTTTGGTTTGCGAGATGGAGACATCTCAGTGGAAAGTGGGTTCCACATTGATATTTGCTAATAACAAACTCAGCATATCGCCACTAACTGGAGAAATTTCTAGCTTACAGAATTCAGGTTCTAGAGAACTGGATGAAATCATAGAAGTTAAAGTAGCCCGATGACTAAGAGCATCGGCCACAAGATTTGCTTTCCCTGGATGATATTGAATACTGAGGTCATAATTGCTGATAAGTTCCAACCATCTTCTCTGACGGCAATTCAAATCTTGCTGGGTGAAGATGTACTTCAAACTCTGATGGTCGGTGAAAATTGAACATTGCACTCCGTACAAATAGTGACGCCATATTTTAAGGCGAAATTTACGGCTGCAAGTTCAAGGTCATGAACTGGATTATTTCGCTCGTGGGGTTTCAGCTGATGAGAGGCGTAAGCAATTACCTTACCCTCTTGCATTAAAACACAACCTAGACCGATTCCTGAGGCATCGGTATAAACCTGATAGTTCAACCCCTCTTTAGGTAGAACAAGAACTGGAGAGGTAGAAAGTGCATCCTTTAGAGTTTGGAATGCACATTCACATTCTAGACTCCAAATGAACGGAACAGCTTTTTGGGTCAACTTAGTCAACGGAGAAGCAATCTGGGAAAAGCCCTTAACAAATTTTCTGTAATATCCTGCTAATCCCAGAAAACTTCTAATATCGGTAACAGACTTAGGTTAAACCCAGTCCTGAATAGCTTTTACTTTGCTTTGATCTACTCTAATGCCCTGAGCATCGACCACGTGTCCTAAGAATGCAATGGAATTTAGCCAAAACTCGCACTTGGAGAAGTTGGCATATGGATGATGCTCACGCAGAGTTTCCAACACTAACCTCAGATGTTCTTCATGATCTCTCAAGGTTTTGGAGTAAATAAGGATATCGTCAATAAAGACGATTACAAATTTGTCCAGATATGGTTTTAGCACTCGCTGCATTAAATCTATAAAGATGGATGGGGCATTGGTGAGTCCGAATGACATCACCAAAAACTCGAAATGTCCATAACGAGTACGGAACGCAGTCTTCCCTACATCGTCTTCCTATTACGTTTCTTCTCGAGCCTTGCCATAGTCTCATACCACCATACTCTGGCATAGTCCACCATCAGGTCAGTCACAATATGTACATAAAGTGACTCGGGACACTCTATGTGTTCCAAAATGGACTCCACTCGGCTCAACCATTCTTGCGCATATACGGGAAAGTTGAGCCCTCGATATACAGCTTGTTGTAGAAGCTTCTCCAGGACCAAAATTCCTCTTCATGAAACTCCTTCAATCTGCCAATTGCTTTCCTGCCTCCATTTGAAGCTACAGCTCCAAACTTTCCTGAAGATACGCTGATAATAGTCTATATCGGACTCTCCAGAATCCATCTAACTCTGGGGCAAAAGTTTTATTACATTTGCGTTAGTCTCCAGATGGCTAATTTATTAGGATGGGAGTATTCTCCTCCTACATTTTGCATAGAGTTACTGATACTACTATGTTATGGATGTTACTTATATTGATGCTTGTATTTTAGAAGAACGATCCATTAGGTAGAAAGGAATCATAGATCCTGTTCTGACACCTTATGGTGTTCTCTAATACCAACTGTGGAGCCCCCGTACTGTCAATAAGGAAGTACGGTGCTCCAATTATGGAAAATCCTTAACTTAAGTAAACTCAGGCAAAACCCCAACTCTACTTAATCCAAGGATTTGTCACCTGAAAATTGAGAGTCATACATCAATATACATGTATAGAACAGAGTGCAGAAGCAAAGTATAAAGAAATCATCCATACACAACATAGTAAGGAAAAGAACTCAAGCAGTAATTCAGAAATATGCAGAAGGTAAAGTACATCCAGAAAGTTAATTATTACAAACTGAAATGAATAACTGAAAATGAAATACTCTCATCCTCACTGAATAAACAAAGCAAAGCTATCTAAACAGCAGCTGGAAGATCCTCCTCCTGAACTGGCTCCTCACCAACAGCACTGCCCACGAACAACTCCGGATCTGACATTTGTCGGTATCACAAGTGCCAGGGCCCCAGCCAAAAAGAGAAAAAGGTTACAATTAGAAAATTGTCTAAGTACATTTTAGGCTAATTTAATGATCTGAATATTTAAGATATCACATTTAAATTATTTTAACATGCAAGCGTTTAAAAGGTGCGACAAGTTGTACAAGAAAAGGAAATACTACAAACTATCCATCTGTAGTGATCAACGGGTATGTAACAGAACATACAAAACATCAAAAATAACTAAGGTAAAGTTCAAAGCAAAAGTGACTGGTTTACAATGTAAATCTGATCCTAACATGATTATGATCACAGTAAATATGCAGATTATAAAAGAACACAAGTACTGAAAAAATCCAGAAAATTTAGCATCCTAGACATGCCATTCATGCTTATATAATTTATAAGAACATACATACAACATGCAGATTAATATAAAGCAAGGTCACTGAGACATGTGACAAAAGCAAAAAATACTTATGCAGGAAACCACTGAAACATGTGGTAAAGCTAACTGAACTGCAAGTAAAAGCCACTGAAACATGTGGCAAAACAATACAAGCTGAACTGAACTGAACTAAAGTAGCAATAGGCCCAAGCTATAGCACTACCACCCCAGCCCGAAATTCATCAAAATACCCAGCCTATAGGCCATCCCCATTCCTCTCAGAGGCCTGGCTAACTTCCATACTGTACTGAATACTGGAGGTGGCAATACTATACTCAAAACCTAATCTACTAACTAAAAGCACTGCAAAAACTTGAATGAAATGATATATGCTTTACAAATTCTAACTTAGGATGTATCATCCATATCCTAAGTGTTCCTATTATGCTCAAGCAATAAGGCTCAAACACAAGGCATGCAAAGCAATCTAGTCAAAGTAAGCAAGAGACTCAATCTAGACTTATGTGATATCCATTGTTATCTAATTTATCCATCTAGCTAATCTGAGACATTTACTAGCCTAGGATCTCCAATATCTAGCTCTCGAGTAAATTCTCAGATGTACGGCCTTAAGATTAACATTAAAACTTAACAAGTTTTAATCTAGAATCACAAGATGACTATATAGTTTAAATAACTAAATCAATGACCAAATTTCATTAATATTTTACTCTCTTACCCAAATCTTGATTAAGTAAATCAAGATCTAAGGATTTGAACTTAAACCCCATATTGAGTTCAAATCCTAAAATCCACAGTGACATTCTAAATAGGATCTAAGTTTCTCACTTCTTCCCCAAATTTAAGGTAAGGAATTCTATAAGTTGAAAGATTCAGGAACTAAGAACTTAGTGACAGGCTATTCTACTGATTATAAGACAAAATAATCAATTAAGAACTTGAGAATCTAAGATCTATATTCAATCTCTAAGATAATTTCATTATCTTATTAATTGAATCAACCTATACCCACATGGAAGGTCTCAAAAGATTAAACAATCAATCATTAAAGAATTTTAATTGGAGGTGGTTTAATTCAAATTGACGGTCTAAGTCTAAGATCTAAGATCTAAATATCTGAAGTTTGATCACTTTAAACCTCTAAGTAGAGTTTTGACTTAAGAGTTTCCATTTGTGATTCTCTTTATGATCTAAGTTCATAATTAACTATAAGGATCTTATTAAGGTTAAAATTGACAATTCCAAGTATTAAATTAACATTAAACCCATATTGACCTTCTTAGGTTACTTAAGATCTAAGGGTCTGAGTTTTTAATCACTTTAGATCTTAAGCTAAGATTTTACTTAGACATTTCCAATTACTTTTCTTTTAACACTTAATTCTTGAGTTATCTTAACTGAACTTATTAATGAGATAATTGAGCATTTCAATTATTAGATTTAAAGTTTAAGGTCAAATGATCTTTATAAGGAATGATTAGGATTTAAGTATCTAAATTAGGGATTTAATGAGATCTTATGGATTAATGATTAGATTAACACTGTTATTGTTCTAAGATTTCAGAGAACATTTCCAATCTACTTTATAGTGGTTTACTGAACTTTCAATCTTTTAAAGAACACTAAATCACATTTTGGTCAAAATGACCAAAATGCCCCTCTTAAGGCCAAAATTGGGATTTTAGGGTTTAACTACCCAAATTTGCTCTAGTCTATTTTAATGTGTTTCATATTACTTAATGAAGTGGGACACACCCTTAATTTAGGTTTTGATGACCTAAATGATCTTTAATTAACACTAATCACTTAATTAGGTCACTTAAGGTGATTAGTGATTTTAAGGCAATTTAGGGCAATCCAACCTGACACTTAGGTTCTAGTGGACTTAATGTGAGATTAGGAACAATCCTCACCAAAAACAGAAGCTTAATTAGGGTTTAACTCACTAATCCTTAATTAGGGTGATTAGGAAAATGAATTCTCAAAAATAGAGTTTTAAGGGTCTGGAATTATTCTTTAGGGTGCAGGGAGCAATCAGAGCCCTTAAACTCACAATTTGGATATTTAAAAGATTTTATATGATTTATTTAAGAACAGAAAAGGTTTGGTCAATATTTTTAAATCCAACCATTAGATCTGAGATTTTATTTTATATTCAGATTCCTTGAATTTTTTTGATTCAAATGGTATATTGGATCATACCATTTGGATCTTTATAACTAAAGTTATTTAATTAATTTAACATGTATTTTTATTTAAATCAGAATCATAGGTTTTAATTAAATTAATTCAAAACCATTAAAAATGCAGTTTAATAATTTGTTAATAACTGCGGCCCAAATTAAAAAGACGCAAGTCGGGGCTCGGCCTGGCCCGAAGTCTTCGTCTTCCTCCTTCCGCTCACGCCCGCAGCCCAAACCCTAGGACTGGCTTCCAACACCAAATTCTCCGCTCTTCGGTCATGCCACGCCTCGATTCCAACGGCTACAAGTTCCCTGACCCTAGACACTTCGATTAACCTACGAAACCCTAATTGGGAGGTACGGGATCACTAGATGACTACTCAGCCAAGATCCTCTAGCTGGCGCACCTGTGAGGAGTAAATTCTCCACACAGAGTGCACGGGTCGCCTCGTTGATCCCTACATGTTCAGGGATCAATGAGGGAGCGATAGGGCGACTCGAGAGGTCCTGAGGTGGTCCGGATCCTTGGGGGTGCTACTCGGTGATTTATGCCGTTTAGTATCGCGACTGGATCGATCAATTCCAGTCGAATCGATCGATCTGGTCGCACCCAACCATTGATACCCACTTACAATCATTGCCGAGGGGTATCGATGCTGAATGGAGGCCCAATTGCTCGAGGGAATGCCGAGATTGAGCAAAAGTGGCCCGGCTGGCAGTGTGCATTTCAGACGGTGCTTATGCCATCTGGCGCACTGCCAGAGCTCACTAGAAGTACTGGATGACCGCTAGGAGCTAAGGGAGGGACCTAACGCAACATCTATGGCTTGTGCGAAAGGAGTCGAGCTGAATCCAGCTCGACAGTGGAGATTGGAATGGCTGTACCTCGGTTCGAAGATTCACAGCGAAGAAGGCAATGCAGGCTATCTCGAAGGCACTTAGAGGTTCCAGGAGCTCTGCATGGGGGTCTGAACTCCAGACCTCATCCTCTATCAGCAGCTGCAGCAGGTCCAGTCGCCGGGAGATCTGGGAACACTGGGAATAGAGAGCAGAGGGAGATAGTGAGCAAAGGAGCTTACTGAGGGATTAATGGGGGTATTTATAAGCTTAGGAGGGCTTAAGCATGGAGGCCGGGGATTGGGTTTGGAAAATGGCTCGGCTTGAGGCTCCTCCTTGGATTCCCAAAATTGGGAAGGTCCAGGCCTCCTAGCTCAATCGGCTAGGCTCGGCCAGTTACGGGAAGGTGCCAAAGGTCGAGCTGAGCTGGCGAGGGGAGTGACAGATAGGGATTATGTGGCGAATTTCTGCAAATTTTTCCTGTTGGGATGAGATCCTCTGGGGACGAAGATGAACAGTAGCGGGGTCGCCCGGGCCGTCTGATGGTTCGTTAGTTGATGCGGGACGACTCTGATCACCTGACATCTAACGGTCGCGCGTGGGATTGGATCGACAGTCGGATCTGATCCGGGGATCGAATGGGTGATCGGGTTACTTAGGTGGATGGATTAAGAGCCGCTGGATCAGATCTCAGAACCGCGGAACGATCGAGATCTAACGGATCTGGTCGAAGGCGCGAACTGTTGGATCGAAATGCGTTGAGATGCGTGCTACCGATCCTAAGGGCGCAAAGCCGTGCGCCGCTGTCGGGTCCCCGCAGCAGATCTGTCGTGGTCTCGATAGCGAATCCCAGGATTTAATTTAATTAATTTTAATTTAAATAAATCCAATTAAATAATATATAATTATCTTAAATTATCTAAATCTAATTTAGGACCAAATGAGCTCCAAAAATTCCCAAAAATTTACCCTTAGCTAATTAGGGTATGAGGAATTCAAAAATGAAATTAGATTTCAATTTGGAAATCAAAATAATTTAGGTATTTTTAAGGGCTTAAAAATAGCCAAAAAATACCAAATTTTCCAATTTAGCTTCGATTGATTTCAAATTTCTAGGTTTAGGTTTAAATGACCCATTGAATCTAATGGAATCAAAATCAAACCTTGGTTTAGCTTAACTAATCTAGTTTTAGCTAGGTAACAACTTAGGGTTGTTACAGTGGTAGACCGGTAGAGCGAATAGAGCAGGGCTTCCAGTGTGGTAGGAGGGGGACAAGCGTGCGTGGGCATGTTCTTGCAAGACTCGAGATGACAAAGCATAGTGCCTTGTCGATCTGGGCTGCTAGATCGAATATGGTAGCACATACTCAATTCTAGTGATATTAAATAAGCAGGGTAGATCATGGCCGTTGGATCTGGCCTTAAATCCAAAGGTTGGGCTAGGATCAGGCAGTTGAAGGAATGCGGGCCATCTAATCTGAGCAGATGAACCGCATGCTAGTCCAGCTAGCTTAGACCATGCAATTTAGAGAGAGAGAGAGAGAGAGAGAGAGAGAGAGAGAGAGAGAGAGAGAGAGAGTTAAATCAGTTAGGAACCGTTGAAAAATTTTAAAAATACTAATTAAATAAATTCAAAATTTGAATTTCCTAATGTAACCAAATAGATTCTAAACAATTTTCTAAAAATTCAACCATAGCTAATTTGGATGTTAAAAATCCAAAAATAAGATTTGATTTTTGATGTGAGGTAAATTTAATTATTTTATTAATCATAGTATCTAAAATATATTAAAATATTCAAGAAAATCAAATAATTTCAAAAAATTCTCAAGATTTCACCCTTAGCTAATTTGGGGGTGGGAAATTCAAGAGTGAAGTCAGATTTTGATTTGGAGTTCAATCTAGCTACTTTATTTTTTATAATTAAATAATTAGCTAAAATTGATGATTAGTCCGATTGATCTCCAAATTGAATAAAAATTTTAGGGTTTACTCCTAATGCTAATTAGAAAATAATGGAAGATGTTTGAGATAAATTAGGCTAGGTTTAGCCTAACTAATAACCTTACATTTTTATAGTCTCTCTTATTTAAAAATGATGTCGTCCTCGACATTGCAACTATTAAAAACAAGTAGGGTGTTAAAAAAGAAACTTAAAAATAGAAATTAAAATATAAAATTGAAATTTACATAAGGTAAAGTGGTACCTGATGCAATTCTATTGGTTGCTGGAGCAATGCAGCTAGAGATAGAGAGCTTAGAGTATGTTTAGAGAAGTCATCATGAATACTATTTCCAAAGCTGAAGGTTGATTATTGGATTTAGGTCTTCCTTGCAAGTCCTGAGTTGATGTTCTAGGCACGATAATCTGAACTTTTTTAGAATGGGTACATCAGATTGTGGAGGCACTGCTACCACCACAAAAGCTTCTTGGATGATAGCACATAATAAAAAAGTTTTAACTCTTTGCAGAATGAGTGATTGGCACTCCATTGATGGTTTCTAATTGGAAACACCTATAGGATCTATGTCCTAGCCTTCCATAGGTGTAGCTGCAACAAAACTAAGTTATTACCTAGCTTAATATTAGGTTAATCTTGAATTAATTCTAGTTCCATTGTATTTAAAACATCTATTTAAGCTAACCCTGAAAGTTTGAGGTCAATCGGACCTCTCTAGGGCAATTTTTTCCATTTGATCAGTCTAGATGCCCTAATTTAGACCCACAATATTTTAATCTCAGAATTAAAATCTGATTGCCTTTTTAAATTCCTCACCCACAAATTAGCTAGGGGTAAAAGTTGGGTAATTTTAGAGGTCATTTGGACAATAATTTAATTTAAATTAAATTGGGATAATTGCACATAAGGGATCCCAATAATTTAATTTTGCAAATCTACCCTAAAATGAATTACCCATCCGAGATCTGCTGTGTGAACTATGAACGATCCACTATAGAGCCCGGGTCACGTAACAGCAGAGCCCAGCTTCATCCTATCATTCCTCCCGTGAATCCGACGACTAAGATCAATTTCCATAGAGCCGCGATCTGTCATTGGATCTACCCGTGGATTCTACAGTCCAGATCGCTCTCGTGATCAACCGTTAGGATCTAAGCAATCTGAGCTATTGCACCATTTGATCCATAGATCAGTTACCATCCTTATCCCCCATGACCTCTTTCCACCTCTGCATGCCAATGGGAATCTTTCGTTAACGGCATATCAACCCTATCGGGCCCATAGCCCGGTTAGCTCCCAATGTGAAAATTGGGGTTCAGCTTTGGCCCGAGCTCTCGGACCACCCCTAGCCCATGCGATCTCCATCAGAAGGTTCCTAATTCTATGTTAAGGCTATAAATAGCCCCAACATTTATACCTTTTTCCCTTTGCTGCTTAATTGATTTCAATTGGAGTTCTTCTTCTCAAGCCGCCAATGCTAGTCTATTTGAGCTTACCTAGACTTCCCAGGCTTGCGAACCACTAATAGAGGGTACTCTTGATGTTGAAGATCTCTAAGAGCTCTTCTCTGATTCTTAGCAGCCTCTAGTGTGCTTTCGTCTGACCTATTTAAGCTTCCCTTCAACAAATACCCACTGCCCCGCATTAATGATTTATTCGATCAATTAGCTAGAGCAAAAGTGTTCTCGAAGATCAATCTATGATCAGGATACCACCAGCTACAGGTGAAAGATTCTGACATAGCTAAGACTACCTTAAGGACTAGATATGGCCACTATGAGTTTCTAGTGATGTCATTCAGATTGAAAAATGCGCCTTCAATCTTATGGACTTAATGCAGCGTATCTTGAAGCCCTACCTCGACAAATTTGTTATCATCTTCATAGATGACATTCTTATATACTCTAAGACGAAGAAAGAACACAAATGTCATATTAGGGCAGTATTGGAAGAATTGAGAAGCCACCAGTTATATGCCAAGTACTCAAAGTGTGAGTTTTGGCTTGAATCTATCGCCTTCTTAGGCCAAGTAGTAGATGCTCAAGGGATCAAAGTAGATCAAAACAAGGTCAGCGCTATCCAAGAATGGGTGCAGCCTAAGTTAGTGATAGAAATCAGCAGCTTCTTGGGTTTGTAGGTTATTATAGAAGATTCATGAAAGGCTTTTCTCAAATAGCCTCTCCACTCACCAAGCTCACCCAGAAGGCTATACCATTTGAATGGTCGCCAGTAATATAGCTGGAATTTGTAGCAAAAATATAGTTTGATAAACATTCATATCACCATACGATTAAATTAATGTCGACTATATAAATCACCATATTAAAACTAACTAGGTCATAATATGATTGATCTAATGGAACAGTGATCTTGCAAAACTTATCCACTGTAGTGCGCCGCGGTGCAGAAAGTTGTGTGACACTGTTCAATTACTTGCTTATAAGGTTTTAATAAATCAACGAGAAATGACGCTATAGTGCGCTGCGGTGCACCGTGGCACGCTGTGGCGTGCAAACTTGTGTATTACTATTGAATTACTTGTTTATATGGTTTTAATTTATCCTTATCAATATGACGCTATAGCGCACTGTGGCGAGTTGTGGCACGCTGTAGTGGTCTTGCTCTAGGTCTGCAGTTCTACTTCTAGGTAAGGCATTTTTAAAGGGATGCCATGGCGTGCGACGGCGCGCAGCGGCGCGTAGCGGCGGTTTTTGTCTAGACTTTGGTAAATTAGCCCTTGCAGTCTGTTTTCTTCATTTTCCTAAAAAGACATCAATTTCTACTCAAAATATAAGAAAATATATGGTGATATGAATGTTTAAACATTATATTTTTACTACAAATTCCGATTATATCTCACCCCCACACTTAAATTCTTGCTCATCCTTAAGTAAGCTCAATAAATGTAATTTTCTGAATTGTCTTTATCTAAGGATTCAACGCGTTAAGCTAATGTATCATGAATTTAGTTGCCAAGCATACTCTAGTCAAGATTACTTCAAGTCTCCAAGTCCTACTACCCCTAGAATTGAGTTCATGTTTCTACACTTCCTTTGGTTTCAATTTAAAATGTTATGCTTAATGTTTTTATATGGGGAGCAGATCCTAAATTTCTTACCTTAATGATGCAATTGGTGAGTCTTTTGAATGTTGTGCCATATCCCCTTCTTATGATTCACAAGGACAATTTAACAATTTAGGAGAGATATTTTTCTCCATCTTAAATGTTCACTTGTTTAGCATGGAAGAGATATTTTTCATCATACCTTTGTATATTGTTTTTTTCTTTTCTATATTTAAATTCCTTCTTAAAGGGAGAGCCATTTTTATTCATCCCTTGATGTAGTCCTTGTGATCACAAAGTCCTACAGGAGCCTAGCACTTCAAATTATTACTCACCTCTTGCCATCTTAGTTTTATTTTCAAATTTTCCCATCCACACTTAAACTTAAGCACAATTCATCTTAAGCCTTGGAAACCAAGCTTAGTAGACTTATGAACTTAATAAGGAGTGTGTCACTTGAATTCATTTTCATCTTTATCTTTTATATGCTTGCATCTTAATTCTATACCATAATTTTCTTAACATTGAATCCAAAACTTGATCACATTCAGAAAATTCTCCTTCAAGTTCAATTTTAGCAAAAATGTAGGGTGTGTGAAATAAGGAATTTATTTTATTGATTGAAATCAAAACTATCATAGAAAACAGAAAATTAAAAAACAAAAATATGAAACAACACAACCTTATTAATCCTCAGTCTTCATCTTCCTCTCCTTCGTAGCGATATGAATAATCTGTCGACTAATCATCTTCCAGAAATGGAGCTCCTGCAGGAGGACGCGGCAAGCTTGACCCATCCGGGCCTCCACGCAAGCTCCACTCTTGAAACATTATTCCGAGAGCTTCATGGAATTCCGTTTGAAATTCATGCTGCCGGGCCACTTCTCCCTTGTTGAAGCGCATCTCCCATGCCAAGGAGATGCCTAGATCCCGCTAATGCACGTACATGCGTGTCAGCATCCTGTCGGTTGATGTTTGGCTAGGTGATGTCGAAGCCTCACCTTCTTCTCCCCACCTTTTCTTTGCTCGCACCCCCTCTTGGGTGCGAGTACTCAAGTTTGTCAATTCTAGAGGGGCACGAGGTGGTACCGCCACATCAGTAGGGAGGAGTTTCACCCCTTGGGCTTCGCAGATACCTGAAATTAACCACCCAAAAGCAATTGTAGCACATGGCCCAGTCAAGGCGTCCAAGATCTGCTCCTTTATAACATTGGAGATAAGGATATCTCCTTCCCTTTGTAGTGCACAAAGGAGCAGCACCCGTGACCGGGTTACCGTGCTAAGATGCCCAGATGGCATCACAAAATTGGAGATAAACACATGCCAAGCATAGCTTGAATCCATGAGGAGTGATCGAGGAATGTTGGCAAAGTTCCCTCTCCAACCATCGGAGAGGGTAATCTCGCTTGCTATTTCTACTGGGTCGTATTGTGAGCTCAGCAAGTCAAAATATATATAGGTCTCCACCTCACCCAATATATACAAACCTTCGATGGCCTTGAGCCCAAACTCCACGGCCATTCCCCTCACAAATATTTTGTCCCCCACCGCATTGATTGCATTGGCGTACACTTCCTGCACAATCGAGAGGTATGTGGAGTTTGTGGGACTCACAAAATGGGTCCATCCTCAGTTTAGAATTTGGTTCAGGTTTATGGGGTAAGGGAGTCCTAATCCACGCTCAGGAATCAGCTTCCTTTTGATAACTACTTGATTGAAGCGTTGTTCTTCTTCAATCAAAGAAAATTATTTTTTGTTGAACATTCCACCAGATGTGGCAGTAGAAGCTCCCTTGCTAGCAATGGTTTTCTTTCCCGAGAACATGATTCTTTAAATGATACAAAGGGTAGATTGAGAGAATTTGATTTTAAGGACAATTGAATGGCTTAAGAGTTGAAGAATTCAGGTTTCTAATGGAGTGCACCTTCAGCCCACCCCTTTAGGCCCTTTTATAGAGGGTTGAAAGAAAAATTTGGAAGGTTAGTTAGGCACACTTATGGCACACTAAGACTTGGTCAAAGATGGATTCAATGCATGCCATACGTGTGACTTTTTTCTGCTCAAAGAAGATGAAACTTTTCAGCTTTTACCAGCACATTTGGCAGTTTGGGAGTTCCAAGGCACGCTGTAGTGTCTTTGATTGCTTTGGGAATCCAAGGCAGTCAATTCCTTTTCAGCTGGGCTTTTTCTGCCGCAGTGCGCTGTGGTGCACTATGGCGTGCTATGGCACTTTTGGAATATTCGTGCTAAGCTAGTCCACTACAGCGCGCTGTGGCAACAAAATCTGCCGCGGTGCACTGTAGCAACGAAATCCGCAGTGGCGCGCTGTAGCGGATAATTTTGCTATGACAGTTTTCAAGTAGAAAGTTTTCAAAAATTTAAGATCGACTTCCAGGAAAAATAATTTTTAGTTGTGATTAAATTTATTCTACTCCTAAAATAAAATTAAGGTAAAAACAGAAACTAAGTTGGGTTGCTTCCCAACAAGCGCTTTGTTTAATATCGTTAGCCCGACACATTCATGGTCAACTTTGATTTTCTTCCATAGGAGCTTTTCTCGCCCAAAATTTTAAAGGAGATGAGTGAGCACCAACCGAGGTTGGGCTCAAACTCATTCATTCGCTGTTGGACTCGTTTTCTACCTCACCTTCCTTGTTCACCATGGGGGTTCCTTTTTTCTTCTTTTTCCCCCTCCTAGATTTTCTCTTTTTATTTTCCCCCTTTATGTCATTTCCTCTAAACTAGGTATCTTGGTGATCTGCAGAATCTACAGCACTTTCTAGCTCATTCTCTCCTTCTGGCTCCTTATTTACTTTCTCCCATTTTTAATTTATACTTCTTTCCTTAAATAATGAAGGCATTTGATCAATCACTTCCTCTAGATCCTTGATCCTGACTGTCATAAGTCCCCTTTCAATATCTATGATAGCCCAGGAGCTAGCTAAGAACGACTTCCCAAATATTACATTGGAGTTTTCACTCCAGCTGTCCCACTCGCAAACTACAAAATTTGTGGGGATCACAAAACTTCCTATTCCGACTTGGACATCCTTGACAATTCCCAAAGGGGTTTGCGATGCAAGATTAGCAAATTTCAGAATTATTGGTGTCTCCACCATCCCCCTTATTCCTAGTTTGGTGTAGATGTTCCATGGCATAACATTCACCGAAGCCCTAAATCACATAAGGGATCTAAAAGGACTTCGCCTTCGATTATACATGGAATATTCAATCTACCTGGGTCACCCTTTTTTTTTGCTACAATCTTCCTTCTATCATTTAGCTTAGAAATCATTATTGGCACCTTCTTTTCCTCATTATTATGATTGATGCAGTTTATGTTTTTAGTGTCTACATTTATAACGCTCACCGTTTCTCTAGGATTTAATTCAGTTGAGCTAGGGAGCATACCTTGCTGTCTAGCAGATACCTGTTTAGAAATCTGTCTTAATTGAACTTCAATATTTCTTAATGATACCTCAATTCCTTGAATGGAGGTTTCATGGAGATTCATTGTCAATTCAGTTCTTTTCATAAACTGCATTGTCTCATTTTTAAATGCCCAAAATGATTCTTCTAGACTGCCATCTTGTTTATTATTCTAATTTTGTTTATACAAATTGTTTCCATTGTGCATTGGCCGGTTTTATTGTGGGGCGTTGAGGTTTCCTTGAGAATTCCCCTCACTCCAAGAAAAGTTGGGATGATTTCTCCATCCCGGATTGAAAGATTTAGAGTAGGGGTTGTTGTAGGAGTTATTGTTCATATTATTATTTTTCATAAAATTTACTTGTTCTGTTTGTGAGGGGGCAGATGGATTATTTAAATTACAGTATTCACTATTGTGGCTTCCCCCGCACAACTCGCAATTAGTATCATGAACAACAGTAATATTCATTGTCTCAATTTTATTAGTTAGGATTTCTACTTTCCTTTGCAAGGAGGCCAATTGTTTAGATTCATTTAGATTGTTCACCACCATTTTAGTCGAGTTTAATCATTCAGTAGGCCATTGGTATGCATTGTTAGCCATTTCCTTGAGGAGATCAAAGGCCTCCTTGAGGGTTTTACTATTTAGTGATCCCCCTGCAGCTGCATCTATGAGGATCCTTGGGGGTGCATTTAATCCATCGTAAAAAGTCTGCACTTGCATCCAAAAAGGAAACCAATGATGCAGGCAATGCCTTAAGCAGTCCTTAAAATGTTCCCAATCATCATACAAGTTCTCACCATGCTGCTGAAAGAAGTATAAAATTTCATTTCTCAACCTGACGGTCTAGGCAGGTGGAAAATACTTGGCTAGGAATAACCATGCCAAGTCATCCCACGTCCTTATAGACTCACCGGGTAGAGAATTGAGCCAAACTTTAGCTTGATCCCTCAGCAAGAATAGGAATAATCTCAATCTTAAGGCGTCATTGGATACCTCGTTGAATCGGAATGTGTCACATATTTCCATAAAAGTTGAAATATGTGCATTCGGGTCATCCGATGCTATCCCACTAAATTAATTATTTTGGATCATGTTCAAAGTGGATGATTTTATCTCAAAATTATTTGCTTCTATAAGAGGTCTAACAATAGCATTTTGAACTCCTTCTACCATCAGAAGTGTGTATTCTCTAAGCAATCTTCTCCTAGTATTTACCATAGGTTTTGCTGGGTTCATATATAAGTCTTCCATTTGTGCATTTTGTTGGTTTAAGATGATTTGCTCTCTCCTAGCTCTCAAATAAGTTCTATCTATTTCTATATTGTAAAAGAATTTCATAAGGTTTCTCCTACTCATGCAGTCAAGGTGTCTCTAGCTAGAATGAGTTTCAACAATCAATATTCATCAATAAATATTCACCAAAAATTACAGTAGAATTTTTAATAAGATAATATGCAATAAAATTCAGCACAAGTACTTTTTAGAAAATTTTTCTAATTTTTCTCAAGCAAGTAAATAAATAAATTAATTATAGCTATGTAAAAATATGAACGAGTTAGTTAGTTCTAAATCACTAGTTACTAGAGAATTATACTTGATACAAAATGAAAACCATTTCCCAGCAGCGTCACCAAAAACTTGATAGACGAAAGTACACGTCTGCGTTTGCACGCAAGTGTACATGGTCTGAAGTAATAAGTGGAAAGCTTAATTTTTGGGATTTATCGAATCTCAGGGAATGGTTGTTTTGATACCAAATTGTATTTTCTTTCACTAATATTTAGATAATAAATTTGGTTGATTTTTATTGGTTCATAATTAGCAATACACAAGACTTTGAGTAAAGATACGAATTGATTAAAAAAGAGAGAGTTGAGATTTTGTTGTAATATATGCAATGGTTGGTTATTTGACTTCATTGTTTGAATGTATACGTTCAATTTAATTTCTTAATCAAATCAAATGAACACCATTGGAATTGAAGTATCCTTCAATTACATTGGGTTCAAGTTTTGTGCACAAAGAGAACTCCTTTTGGGTTCCTTTTTAGCACATAAACTCTTATGAGATCTAGTTTCATTAATTTAGTTTTGACTTCCTATGTCTAGGTGACCAAAATTATCTTTTAACTAAAATGATCTCACAAGCAAGATTCCATTTACCATGCTTCATGCACTTCACACTCAATTTAGCTAGATGGGAGGATGCATTGGGTCAATAGATTATGTCACATCATCCATTGAAGTTCCCAATGTCCTCTCATCCCTTATACTTTCCTGAGTAGCAGAGCAAGGTTAATGGAGAACTTGGTTCTCAAGCGTCAATGTTTCAGGAGGGCTACTAAGGGAGGGTGCAAGTGAGCTTGAGAATTTTGTCACGTAATTCTCATCTCTACTCGCACTACCTTCTTTGCTCTTACCCAATTGATGAGCATTGGAACACAAGCTCTTTTAATTAAAATAAGTAAGAATTCAATTCATCCAAGTATTCATTCAATATTAAAATTAACAATACAACAAATAGTTTTTCATTATAACTAAACAATAACATCATACACCAATATTTCCC
Organism: Gastrodia elata; assembly: GCA_016760335.1. Taxonomy (NCBI): domain Eukaryota; kingdom Viridiplantae; phylum Streptophyta; class Magnoliopsida; order Asparagales; family Orchidaceae; genus Gastrodia; species Gastrodia elata. The sequence continues at coordinate 30,427,465 of CM028678.1, read as the reverse complement.
TTACAAAATTCTACAACTACATCTCAGCCCTCTCCTTTTTAATTAATTTGTATCTTTACTCAAAGTCTTGTGTATTGCTAATTAGGAACCAACAAAAATAAACCAAATTTATTATCTAGACATTAGTGAAAGAAAATACAACTTGGTATCAAAATAACCTTCCCAGAGGTTTGATAAATCCCAGAAACTAAACTTTCCACTTATTACTTTAGACCACGTACACTTGCGTACAAACGCAGATGTGTATTTCCGTCTGTCAGCTAGCTTCTGAAGAAGTGTGCCAAGCACTAAAGAATGCGCTTACCTATGCCCCAATCCTAGTTCTTCCTAAAGAAGGAATGAACTACCAAATATATATCGATGCCTCTGCATAGGTTTAAGAGCTATGTTAATACAGGAAGGAAAGGCTATCGCCTACGTTTCCCATCAATTGAAGACCCACAAATAGAACTATGTCATCCATGACCTCAAATTAGCTGTAGTAGTGTTCGTTCTAAAGATTTGGCATCACTACTTATATGGAATTCAGTGCTCAATCTTTACTGATCACCAGAGCCTTAAGTATATATTCACTCAGAGGGAGTTGAATTGCAGATAAAGAAGTTAGTTAGAACTAATCAGTAACTATGACCTTGACTTTCAGTAACATCCTGGAAAGGCAAATATTGTGGCTGATGCTCTGAGCCGTCATACTACCCTTAATGCCCTTATCACTAAAAGTCCCATGGAAGAAGAGTTCCATAAAATGACATTAAATCAGTGTGTGGTGACTTATTAAGTACAATGATCTCAATGAGTAATGTGGAGCCCACTTTCCATAGAGATGTATCCATTTCATAAACCAAAGATGATGACTATCTAAGCTTTAAACAAGCCATTGAGAGTGGTCGCCATACTGATTTCTGCTTTCATAAGGTGCTATCTATCATGGTGATCATTTGTGGGTCCCTAAATCTATGCATCGTGAGGTGCTAATCGAAGGCCATGATTCAGAATATCAAGTGCACCCAGGAAGTTTTAAATGTATCAGGATCTAAAGTTGTCATTCTACTGGCCAGGAATGAAGAAGAGTGTAGCATGATTTGTTACCAAATGCCATGTGTGTTGTCTAGTCAAGGCAGAACAACAGATACTAGGTGGGTTGCTGCACCCATTTGAAATTCCAAAATGGAAATGGTCAGATATCTACATGGACTTTGTCACGGGCTTGCCCCGTGCAAGGTCAGGAGAAGATGCAATATGAGTGAAAGTATATTGACTTGCCAAGTCCGTGCATTTCATTCCAATTCGTCAAACTGACTCCATTGAGAGGCTAGCAAAGCTGTGTATCAAGGAGATAGTCAGGTTGCACGGAATTCCCAAAACTATCGTATCTGATTGAGATAGTCATTTCACCTCCAAATTCTGGCAAGCTGTGCATTAGGAATTAGGCACTACTTTAGCAATGAGCACAGTCTTTCATCTATAACAGATGGTCAAATAAAGAGAGTTAATCAGGTTCTGGAAGATTTGCTCTGTCTTTGCATGTTAGATTTCTCAAGATCTTGGGAAGATGACATCCCTTTAGTTGAATTTGCCTATAACAATAGCTTCTAAGTGAGCATCAAAATGGCTACATACGAAGCTCTATATGGTATAAAGTGTTCTACTCCTATAGCATGGTCTGAAATAGGAGATGTTTAGCTTTATGTCTTTGAGTTGGTGGAAGAAACAAATAAAAAAGTAAGGCTCATCCAATAGAGGATCAAAATAGCTCAAGATAGGCAGAGCAAGTACCATGATGCCCGTCATCGTCCCCTCAAATTCCAAGAAGGAGATTTAGTATACCTAAAAGTTAGTCCTATGAAGGGCATCTACCATTTTGGAGTTGCTGGAAAGCTTAGCCCAAGATATATTGAACCATTCAAGATCTTAAAGAAAATTGGTTCAGCAGCATACAAGTTAGAACTGCCTAAAGATTTTGCCACTGTGCATAATGTATTCCATGTATCATCTCTCAGAAAAAGCCTATGAGAACCTCACCACCTGATCTCCATTCCTTTAATAGAGATCCAACCAGATTTATCATTCATTGAAGAACCTATCAGAATTCTAGGGAGAGACCAAAAAAAGTTAAGAAGCCATTCCATCCCAATGGTCAAAGTGCAGTGGAAGAATTGCCTATCTGTTGAAGCCACTTAGGAGAAAGAGTCAGATATGAGAGCCAAGTACCCTAGGCTATTTGAAGATCTAGGTACCTTTCTTAATTTCTTAATCTATCAATTTAATTCAATTTCTTTTATCCTACTTTTTGTTTTCCACTTGAGTGATGTTGAGGATGACATCGTTCTAAAGTGGGGGAGCCTGTAATAACCCAAGTTATTACCCAAATCATTTAGGACTAATCTAGGTCCTAATCTCAGACTTAGTACTCTAATTAGGTCATTAGGAGTTCACCACCAAAACCTAGTCCAAATCAGGAGTTAAATAGATCAAATCCTGATTTTTGAAAAAGCCAAACCTTGGAAATTGACCTATCTAAATTAACCTCCAATCAAAAAATTGGACCTCGCCACTGTGCTCATTGCCCCCAAATTAGCTAGGGGTGATGTTTTCGTGTCAATCGGAAGCCATCAAAATTTTTACAAATATTTTAATAATATTTAAATACCCCAAAATTAGGAAAATAAAATACTCGTCGTATCAAAAATCCGACCTCACGGTTGCGTTTCTCACCCTTCAATTATTTATGGATGAATATTTGAGATTTTTTTTTTCTGAAATCATTTAATTAATTAAGATTAATTAAGAAAAAATAATAATAAATTATATTATGTTATTCTGCGGTTCTTAAATACCTGACACCGTCAGGCTGAATAATGCGTACTGTTTTGATCTGCCGTCCGGATTAGACGACATATTTGAGCCCTCTGATCTGAGATCAGACGATCTCGTGCTTTCGTCCCCTTCGGGGACTCCGTCTTTTCCACGCGGCATCCCCGCCACCTCGCTCGCCCAACTCACGTCGCCCCAACCTAGTCGCCTCCGTCCAGTGGCCCATAAGGACTCCCCTCGCTCGTAGAACATCCCCATTTGCGCAATTGGAGTCTCTGAGCCAAACCTGAACCCTAGAACTCATGCTATAGTCGATCGTGAGGTACCCCTCTACCCTTCGATCTCCGCTCGATTGTTACCTTTATGATGTGAATTGTTATTACATGCATTAGATCGATCATAGATCGGGTCTAATCGGTCTTGATCAAACTCGATCGAGGGATTTTGGCGAAGGATCCAAAGTACAAACCGTTATCTATCCTTCGCCGAACCATAGCCACTTGGGTTAGCCCTAGCCGGCGGTATCGGCTATCTCTGGTGGTAGTTCAGTCGTCATTGGGTAGGTCCCATTGAGGCCTACCCTCGGCCGGGCAGGCTGGACCCTGGTTCCGCCGGGAAGCCTGCCTAAACTCGTGCCCTAGCCGCAGGTGGATAGGTGAGGGTGGGGTGCTGTGGATCGGGTTGGGTTGACCCGAAGCCCGGCCCACGTCCCTTCAGGTCTCGTGCACAGCTGGTGGGACCCGCATTCATGTCGCTCGTGTGTCATTGCGTGATGTGAGCCGTGCGTGGCCCGCACCTGAGCGGTCGCGTCAGCTCGGTCTCATCCGAGCCAGCCGTGGGGCCGCGCGTATCTCGCGGCATGTCTTCTGGTGCCGCGTGTTACATGGGGCCCGCCATTGCCTAGTCTGTTCGAGACAGAGGGGACCCACCATGCCACGTGGCAGACCCGGTTGCCCACCATCTCTTCTTCTGCAGCCATGGGTCCCACTTGCAGAGAAAGTTTAATTAAATTAAATTTATTTCTGTTAGTTTAATCAGTAGTATTAATAATAGAATTAGGTTAATATTAATTATAAATTTTGAAAACTTTAAACCCTCCTAATTTTTAAACCAATAATCCAAATATATTAAAGTTATATCTCATTTTTCTCAGAAAAATGAGAGAAATTTAAAGGTAGTATTAATTTTCCCATAAGATGCCTAGATAATATAGTGATATTTTAGGACATCCTCTCACTTAAACAAAAACTTTGAACCTTCATAACTTTGTACACAGTGACCCAAACCTCACCAATATGGGTTTTAAAGTAATTAGGAGAATATTAGGAACTCTATGATAGTATTAGTTTTGCCATCAGGTACTTAGTTTGCTTAATAACTTTTAGGACCTATCCTAATTATCCCTAAAACCCTAGATTTTGTTTTAACCTTATCTTAGTCATTTAAGCTCCAAATCAAAAAATTCAAAGTGTTAAATAGCTTAGAATTTTAGTGCAGTAAAATATTAAAATAATATTTAAATTTTGAACCCTAGAAAATTAGAAATGACCAAAATACCCCTAACTCTAGTTAGGTCATAACTTGACTAATTGAGGTTCAATTTGGGTATACTCCTAGTTAAAGTACTCAGCATGTTATAGGGAATCTATAGTTACTATGTTTGCTAGTTTGACACCAAATGGAAAAGTTAGGTTTTTGACCCCTTTTAACTTAGAAAATTACCAAACTTCCCTAAGAAATTGAAATGGTTATAACTAATTCATTACACCTCAGAATTTAGTGTACCTGGGCTCTATGAACTCCTTGAACAACAACCAATAGTAAACTGTATAAAAATTTAAATTCCATTAGGTGAAATTTACTAAAATGCCCCCTTAGGTCAAAAACTCTAGTTTGGACCTATATGACTCATTTCTTATCCAAAGTTGGTGTACTTACTATCTATCTTTATGTTAGATAGCAAGGAATTATTTAGCAGTGAGAAATTTTGGTTTGAATCCTTAATTAATAAAGTAGCTTTTTGGACCCTTAAGTAGGGGCAAAATGGTCATTTTGCCCAAAATTTAGGTTAAGAGTCATAGAACCTTAAATTATCTTTTAAATCATTAAAATTAGTAATAAAACTAATTTAGGATCAATTTAAGTCATAAATTTCTCAATTGGAATACTTTGTAAAATATCTTAACTTTAGGTTAAAAATCTCTAAGGAAAATGATCCTTACTTAGGTAAAATCTATCTCTAACTCTTTTAATTGATCAAAAATAGAAAATTAAGTTAAAGGTAAAGAAATTCAATTTACTCTTAGAACATCCCTAATTTTTTTCATTAGGAGCTCATTAAGAAATCCTCACTTCACCTTATGATATATTCCTTAGGATTAAGGATAGATTTAGGTTTGATTTCATTCATTGAATAACAGGTTATTCAATGAATGAATCCTTAATTTTATTAGTTTTTAGATTTTCATAATTTTATTTTGATTACTTTGTATTCAAACCTTAGAATAAGATTAGGAGAATCATCTTATTAAGCTTTACTTTGCTTACTAGGATTTACCTTAATTATTAGTTCACTTAGAATTTGAAACTTAGATCCTTAGAGTCTTACCCTTGGGTTATGTGCTTAACTCCAACTCGTGGTGTTAAAAATTAAAACTTTTAGTTTAGTAGATCTTGATCAGGTCTTAGTGTAGAACGTCTAAATTCATTAATTAGGTCGTGTTGATTTATTATTTAACTTATAGTTTATTTTGATTGAACCAAATTAGAGCCTGATTAGTTCTAATTGCTTTTAACTTATAAGGCTGTATTTATAAGTTACATCTGATAGTAGAAATTGGAGATCCTAAACTTATGTAAATTAGAATAGTTAGAATGGTTTAATTAGACAACAATAGTGTCACCATGTATAGAAGAGTCACTTGCTTACTTGATTAATTGTGTTACTCATTCCTTGTATTTTGTACTCATTTCCTTGGACATGTCATGTAAGAAAACTTTGTGCATGAAATAAAAACATAGAATAATTAAGATAATATATACCTTGGGTTCAGTATATTTTGGTAGCTTCTAGTGCACATTTACCCTAATGGATAAGGGTAAAGAGTAATAATGATTTTAAGCTTGGAACCCATATAGTCTAGCAGATATGCTTGACTCCTCAGCTGTTTCTAAACGTGTCCACAGAAATAAAAGTAAAATAACTAAAATATTTTGCATTTGTATTTACTGCCTTTTTAATCCTACTATCCTGTTTCATCTGCCTAGCCTAGAAAGGCTTTGGAAATTTTTGTCTGGGCCTGATTGGCTATTTTCTGATATGGCAGTCATACATACCTGTTTTAATTCCTATTTACTGTTTACTATATTAATAATGCATGTTATTTTAGTTAGCTGTATTTCTTTACTTACCTGCTCACTTATACATATTTATAGGATGCTAGATTTATTGCTTACTATATGTACCACATTCAAATTTACTATTTTTAAATCAGCATATGTCATGTGATCATCAGCATGTTTAGGGTTAGACTTTTCTTTTAGTACTTTTACTTACTGTATTATATATGTATGCCTATTCCTTGCTTAGTTTGCTTGAGGTGTGCCTTTTGCCTCAATTACTGCTTAGTTATAAATGCTGTAGTTATAACTTATCATGTTCTTTGTATGCTTATTGCTCCTATGTTAGATAGTTATTTTGGTTTGTATATGTAAATGGTGATATTAATGATTTATGTAAAATATTCAGCCTAAAATATACTTGGATAATTGTCTAATTAGATTTTTCTTTTATTGGCTGGGGCCCTAGCATTGTGAAACCGATAATGTCAGATTTAGATAGGCTTGAGTAGCTAGGTGCTGAAGATGAGGAGCCTTTTATTGAAGAGGAGCATCAGCTGGGTGATCCAGAAGCTGCTTATTTTTCTTTTCTGCATCTTGTGAGGATGGAGACTTTTCTTTTTATTATAGTCTTTTGAAACTATTTATTTAATTCTATAATAATATAGGTGCCTTGACTATATTTTTCTTTACTGTACTTTATACTATGAGCTGTATGTTGCACTTTTCTTATTTATTATGATAATCTGGATGTACACCTAGTTTACATTACTTCCGCACTCTAATCTGTATTCGCTTAGTGACTGAGTTTAAGGCATGTATGCAGTGGCTTATCTCTTCCTTAATAGTGGTTAAGGTCTATACCTAATCCAATCTTAAGTAACGGATTTGCCAAAGTGACACTCCACTCCTTAGTCTAATGATTGTGTATTAAGGAGCGGGGCTCCACATTAAATATTTAACCTAACAATCTTAAGAAGTGATTAAGCAATTAATGCTTTGTCTTAAATCCTTAATTTAAACATCAATAATACACCAATAACTCACTGATTTGTCATTAATTCTAAATTAAATAAATATCTTAACTTGGTTAAGTAGGGGATTAAATCTTAACTTACCTTGATTAGGGTCTAACACCATTAATCACATCAACTAAAATTGTTTGATTGAATGATAAATCAGTTTGCATAATTCTAATAATATACCTTGATTTGACATTGATCTTAACTTAATATCTTAGACCTATTAAGATCTTTAATAAGCTATGTGATTGGTCAATCTGAACACTTACCTTTAGATCCTTGATTTTCTCTTAATTATGACTACCAGCATAATGAAGCTTATAAAATGGAATGGATTTATAAACCAATCATTCCTTAATAATTTATGAGATTAGATCCCATGATTTTAGCATTGGTATTGATCAGATGGGTTTACCCATCCTATCTAGTCAAATCAAACATTTAAGGAAATTAGAACTCTGAAATTAGTGTAAAGCTTAGTAATTAGATTTTCTTTTAAGTTAGGTGTGTAGGATCATTATGATCTTACCTTAGCATGAATAAATCACTAATTGTAAGCCATATGTGATTGGTCTATTGAGGTAGGAAGAGCTTATTATCTACATTTTGAGGTAGGAACTTAGATGCTCCTTCTAGCCTTAGAAGCTTGATCTTAGATCCTAGTGGTGAGATTTCCTAAGAACTTAGTATGAGATTCTTCCATGTAGTAGTAACCTAAATTTGAGTTACCTTAGGGTCACATCCTTGAAACCTTGTGTAGTACCATTCTAATAGAATAAAGATTTATTAGTCTGATAATCCTTATTGTTTAAATAGATTTGTGGGAAAATTAGTAGATTATCAGTAGAAGGTGAAATTGTATATCCATGGTACTGAATCATTTTAGTAAAATTCTGGGATTAGATAAGTCACTCTAAGTGAGATTGTAGAGTCTCGATCTTATCCTATATGATTGGATAAGTATAATCCAGCTTAGAGTAAGATTTTCTGAGCCTAGGTGTTTCATAATTGGGTAAACTTGGTTGCTTAGTTTGAGAGAATAAATTGTAGCCTGGTCATGCCTCTTATCATCGTGCACTTCGATAAGTGTAGCTAAACAAACTAAATATCTTAAGTTATACTCTTAGAGCACAGTGTATGATTATAATTATGGTATATTACAGCTTAGTTTGAGAAAATAAACTGTAACCGGGTCATGCCTCTTATCATCATGCGCTTCGATAAGTGCAGTTAAATAAACTAAGTATTAAATTTCTTTTCTTGGAACCATACCAACTATGTATATTCAATACCTTCAGCTGATAGTTCTATATGATCTTAATCTAAAAAACTCAATAAATTAGACTCTGGAGTCAGAATTCACCTAGGTGAATTCTGCGCAATGGAGATAAATGGAATCATTACTTGATAATTGAATTGATCTCAGGATTTATCGATGATTTAAGGCATACTGGCATTGCAACCTTAGCATATCATACTGCATAAGTCATGTTAGTATTAGCGGAGCGATTTGACTCACCTAAGGACTCTGTTAGCAGAGAGTTCGCTCACCAAGAAAATTAGTAGTGTGTCCGCGAGACACCCAGTCAGCATATCAGTGGCATATAGTTTTTTGTCATATTTAGATGCATAATTTCAAATTCAGTGGCTTACATCATAGTTTAATAGTATTATTTACTCAGATTCAGATTTCATTCTATTTTATACATATTTCAGCAATTAGTTGCAATTTTAGATTTATTTACTTTTTTTAGTTTGTAGCTCAATTTACAATTTCAGTTTATAGTTTTAGTCTACAGTTTTAGATGTCAGTTTCTATTACTTTACTTTAAATTTATATTGTTTCATGTTTTAGCTATTTTAATGTCTTTCCTATAATTTTTGTTAAGCTATTTAAATGTTAAATAGTATATTATTATAAATTATTAGTATAGCTTCGTTGTATTAGACTTTGTAACAACAATAGGTTGTTACTTAGCTTAATTTTAGCTGAATCACATCCTAATTATTATTTTATTGAGTTTATCTAGTCATTAGAACCAATTCCCTGAGATTTGGAGCGATTCGGAGCCCAATCAAATAATTGGAATATTTAATAATATTTAATTAATTAGAAAATTAAGATATTTTGTTTGACCTCGAAATCAAAATCCGACTTTGCCATTGTGCTCGTCACCCCCAAATTAGTTAGGGATGATGTTTTAGACGTGTTTGGAAGTCGTCAAATTTTCACAAATATTTTAATATAATTAAATACCTCAAAAAATAGGAAAATTAAATACTCTTCAAAATCAAAATCTGACTTAGTCTATGAATTCCTCACTCCCAAATTAGCTAGGAATAAAGTTTTAGGATTTTTTGGAGATCATTTATAAAATATGATTTTAGAGATTGATTAATTTAATTTATTTAAAATTAGTTATTATTTTTCCCTCATTCTCTTTTTTTTTCTCTAGTTGAACCTCACCTCCCTTATTTTATTCTGAAAATTCGGAGCCTCCCTCTTCATTTCCTCTGCTCCTACCCTGCTTTGTCCCCCTCACATCTCAACCTCCTGCCACCCCCCCCTTATCTCCACAGCTGGGATGGGACAGCCCATGCCCATCCCATCCAAAGCATGCTTTCCCTTCCATTAAAAGAAGCTCAGCTCTTCTTCCATCCCCCATTTGCTTAGCTAAAGCTCTCCCCCATTCTCCATTGTTGTACTACTGAAGAAGCCCTCAATCTCCCAAGTTCATGCAGATAATAGAGCTCTCCACCTCCATCTGCTTCCATTTAATAGCCAAGGTACCTCATTTCCCCCATTGAATGGATTCAATGGCTACGTCATTTTACTCTTAAGCTTATGTTGCATCCTTAAAGAATCTGTGTTGAGATTATGGAGTTCATTAGAGCTCATTAGGCTTGTGATTTTAGGAAGTTGTAACAGCTTTATTTTTCTTTTTTTATGCACACTTGAACCTTTAACTCCATTATTTGCATAATTAGAATGATTGTTGTGTGCTAATTTTGAAATCGATGGAAAGGTCTCAGAAATACCTTTCCAACAGTATATGGCACCGCATGTGAACTGCTCTAAGTTGAGAGTATTTGAGCCAGAATGATGACCCATCACAGTTTTCGCATAGGCAAAATCACCATCGGGTGCTGCAGCGCACCGCAGTGGCATAATAGTTTGATGAGGCGTGAAAACATTTATGATGAAATTAAATTTACCCAATGTAGCGCACCAAGCGCTGTAGTGTGCCACCGTGCCAAAATCCACTACAGCGCGCCGCAGCGGCAGCGCCCGAAAGCGCTGCAGTGCACCGTAGCGGCAGTGCTTTGGAAAGACATGCACCACAGTGTGTCGCAGCACCTGGCTTTCGGCTAGAAGACGCTTCTGCACCCCGTAGCACCCAGAACTATCCGTAATGGCCAAAACTTCATATTTCTTGCATTTTAATGACCCTAGGACCCTAATGGGGCCGAAATATACTAAAATTGAGCCATAACTTCATCATTTAGATTCCAAATTATGAAATTTAAGATGCTAACTAAGTTAGAAATTTAGTACTAACAGTAAACTGAAATAAAATTTGGGTTTTGACTACTAAAAACCCTAAGTTAACCAAAATACCCTTAACCCTAATTAGGTCATAACTTGGCCAAATGAGGTTCAATTTGGGTCTACTCCCAGATAAAGTACTTAGTGTGATATAGGAAAGCTATAGCCACTGAGTTTGCTAAATTTGAATATCAAATGGAAAAGTTAGGTTTTTAAACCTAAAAATGACACATTTATCCTAAAACTTAGAATGCTCACAACTAATCTAATAGACCTCAGAATTTAATGTTCTTAGATTCTATGGAATCCTTGAATATCAAGCAACAATAAACTGCACAAATTTTAAGATCCCATCAGAAGAAAATCACTAAATCACTCATTGGGTTAACTTCCTTAGTTTGGATCTATAGGACCCATTTCTTGTCTAAATTTGGTGAACTTATTATTTATCTTCATGTTAGATACTAAGGAATCATTTGACAATAAAAAAATTTAATTTAGAGCCCTAAATCAAAAAGTAGATTTTTGGGCCCTTAAGGAGGGGCAAAATGATCATTTTGCCTAAAATTTAGGTTAAGTGTTCTTAACCCTTAAAATATCTTTTAAATTATTAAAAATAGTAATATAACTAAATTATGATGAATTTAAGTCTTAAATACTATAATTTGAATAATTTTTCAAACATCCCTCTAATTTGGATAATATGCCTTAACTAAAATTCATTCTTAAATTCCCTAATTAAATAAAAATAACAAATTAAGTTAAATTCAAATAAATTCAGTCAATTTCAAGAATCTCTTTAAGTCTTTTCATTAGGAGCTTCTTGAGGAACTTCAATTACACCCTATGACCTTTCCCCTCAAGATTAGGAGTGGATCCTATATTATAATTCATTCATTGAGTAAATAGGTTATTCAATGAATTAAACCTTGGTTTTATTAATTTCTAGATTTTAATAGTTTAATTATGATTATTTTATCTTTCAATTTTAGATTAAGACTAGGAGATTTATCCTATTAAGCCTTGATTTTGCTTGATAGGATTTGCCTTAATCATTAGTTCACAATTTAGATTTAAACTATAGTCTTTAAGTATTACCTTAAGATTGTGTGATTAACTCCAATTCATGGTGTTTAAGGCACAATTCCTAGTTTTAGTAGATCTTGATTAGATCTCAATTTAAAACATCTAAATTCATTAATTATGACATAATGATTACTTCTTTAACTTATAGTCGTTATTGATTGAATTAAATTAGAACCTGATCAGTTCTAATTACTTTTAACTTATAAGGCTTGTTTCTAAGTTACACTCGATAGTAGGAATTGGAGATCCTGAACTTATGCAACTTGGAAAAGTTAGAATAGTTTAATAGATAATAATTGATGTCACCATGTGTAGCAGGGTTCCTTGCTCATTATTGTTTTACTTGTGCTTTTGCATTCCATATATTTTGTGCCTTATTCCTTGAATATGTCATACAAGATAATGTTGTTGCATGAAATGAAAACATAGAATATATAGGATAACTTTGCATTGGGTTTAGTTACTTGTTGATCTGGTGCATTTTACCATACTGGATAGGGGTAAGGAGAAATAAGGAGTACTTGGCATTACTCATTGAGGAGTGTTGTGCTAAATTTGGAACCCGTATAGTATTGCAAATGTGCTTAACTCCTTAGCTACTTCTGGTCGTGTCCATAGAAGTAAATTAAATAATTAAAATATTTCTGCATTTGCGATTACTGTCTCTTCAGTTTAGTTTCAATACTGTTATCCCGGCCTATCCTCAGATGATGCTAGGAATATTTTGTCGCCTTAGCCTCCGCATTGACGCTAAGAATCATTTTGATATCAGCAGGCTTGATTAGTCCTCTTCTGATATGGAAGTACTTACATACCTATTCATTGTTTACAGTTTACCATTTAATATTTATTGTTTGTCGTTTCCTGTTTAACGTCGTACTTGACTTTAGTCTACCTTGCTTTACTTGTTTATCTGTATATTATAGTATGCTAAACTTTTGTTGCATACTTATATGTACCATTGTTAGATTAATTTCTTTTAAATCAGCATATGTCATATGATCATCAGCATGTTTAGGATTAGATTTTTCTTTCAATACTTTTACTTATTGTATTATACATATATGCCTACCCTTGCTTAGTTTACTTGAGGTGTGCCTTTTTGCCTTAAATCTTGTTTAGTTATAAATGTTTCATTTATAACTTATCTTTCTCCTTGTGTGCTTACTATTCCTATGCTAGTTAGGATTTTTGTTTTGCTTAAGTAAAATGGTGACATTAATAACATATGAAAAATATTTAGCCTAAAATATACTTAGACAATTGTCTAATAAAATTTTACTTTTATTAGCTGGGGCCCTGGCAATGTGAAACCCACAATGTCAGAATCTGATAGATTTAAGAAGCTTGGTGCTGAAGAGGAGCCTTATCCAAAAGTGGAGCCATATCTTGAGGAGGGGCATCAAGAAGGAGCTGAAGCTATTTAGTCTTTTCTGCTTATTGTGAGGATGAGTGATTTTATTTTAGTTTATTTAAACATAATTAATGTTGTAAAAATATAGGTACTATTTGACTGTGTTTTCCTTACTATACTATTTATTCTGAGTTGTATGCTAAATTTTTCTATTTATTATGATAAATTGGATGTATATTTACTTTACCTTGCTTCCGCACTCTGATTCTGTATTTGCTTAATGACTGATTATGTAGCATGTATGCATTGGCTGATTTCTTCCTTACTAGTAGAATATAGTTTACACCTAATCCAATGTTAAGTGTGGGATTTGCCAAAGTGACACACCACCCCTTAGCTTAATCTTGGGGATTAAGGGATGGGGCACCACAGACTTCTTGTCTAACACGTGGTACTTTTGAGATCCAGAAATTTGCTAGATCCTGAGCAATTCATTGAGCTAGATCCGAAGGATACTCAAGAGATTTAGGAGCAGTTTGAGGAGCAGCAGTGGACTCTTATTTAGTATTTACCTTTATTTAGCTTTCTTAGTTCAGTACTTAGACTTTAATTTTATATTTATAATAAAAGTGTTGCAATAATTTTGGATGTCTTCTCTTTTCTGTTTCTGAGATGAATGGTTATTTCAGTTTCTAAGATAAATGTTTTTGGATGTATGCTTAGCTTCTTCATTCTATCTTTATATTGCTTATACTTAGTATTTTGATGTGATCTAGATATTCATAAAATGCTTGTATTCTGATGAATCCATAAATTATATCTAAAATAAAGGGGAATCTCATACATTTCTGATTCTTAAGCTGCTCCTAAATCAAATTTTGCTTACCTTTTCAGGAAAATGGCTATCCAAAGAAGTCCTGAGACATTTATGCAAAATTTCAATTTTTTTTCAAAGGAAACTGGTGCCGCGCACAGCAGTGGGTCAGCTTGCGAATTAAGGGAGTTATAGCGCGCTGCAGTGGGTGCATTTGTGAACAACGGGTGTGGTAGCGCACTGCAGCGGGTCCAGTTGTGAACCACGGGCGCGGTAGCGTGCTACAGTGGATCCTGTTGCGAACCGCGAGTGGGGTAGTGCGCTGTAGCGGGGCTTTTCGCAATTTGAACTGCTCCCACGCGCTGCAGCGGAGTATTATGTGAAATTCTTCTGCTATAGCACATTGCAATGGTACGATTTGCATAATGCTAGTGCTACAGCACGCAGCAGCGGATAATTTTGCGAAATTTGGATGCGGTAGCGCGTTGCAACGGAACACTTGGCAAAATTTGCTAGCACCATTGTGCGGCGCGCGGCGCGCTGCTGCGGCCCACCACAAATTTTGCCAGTCAGGAGCATTTATTGTGGCTGGGACAAGTCCCCCAACCTGTATCTTGTCCCCAGCCATCATTCTTTGCAGCTGCTACATTTTTTATATGGAAAAGAAGATCTCGAGGTGATGTTTTGGCTAAACAAATGGAGATATTGGTCACTTCACCATCAATTGGGATTTTTGCCATCATTGCTTAGAATTTTCCATTAGAAAATGCTGGTTTGGATCCTAAGTGGGATGAAGGCAGCCCTTCCCCTATAAATATCACTCCTATTGACTTGAATAGGGTTCACAATTTTGCTCAAATCACTAAGTAAGGAGGAGGGGTGCATAAGTGGAAGTGAGGAACTCCCCAAGGGTGGCAAAGCAAGTTCTTGCTAAGGAAGAGAAGAAGGAAGGCAGCACTAGTGACCTAAGAGAGGAGCTTGAAGAAGGAGAAGAAGAAATCCGGAGAACTTCCAAGGAACGTTCCTAGTATCTTCTAAACTTTACTCTTGTAGCTTCATTTCTTAGTTGATCATGAAAGAGTTCTTATCCATGTATGTGTTTTTCTTCATTTCTTTTTTAATGAGTAGCTAAATCTCCCTTGGGGAGGGTTGGGGAAATCCCATGTGTATGAGTTAATTTTATGTAATAAAATGTAAGAACTCTATGCCTTATTAAGAAATGCCTTTAATTATTTAGTCTTGAATGTAAATAAAAGGAAAATGAACTCATAATCTCAAGAACTAACTTGTCTTGTGCTCCATAGCTCACCTTAGGTTGGATGCTAGGTTTATGAGTGCATGAAAGCTTAGAACTCTGTGACAAAGTTCTTAAGCTTAATACACCTTAATCTAAGGTCAACCAAATTTTTGATGCATGTGATGCTAAGACCCACTAAATGAGCTCCTTAGCTCAACATAATTGAGGTAGAGGAAGAAATAATTGAGTGCTCATGAACTAAGTGACATAGTCATTGAGCCCAACATATTAATCCCTCATCTCAACTATGTGGGATGCGAGTGATGCTCATAGCGAAATCAATGCTTATAAGATCTTAAAGATTTAATAATCATAATCTCCTTGATCATAAGATAAGATGAAAACTTAAAACCTAAAATCTTATAGGAATCTTTGTGCGAAAATAGCATCGAATGTGTGTTCATTTTGAGCACAAGATTTGAACTTGTGAGACTTTGAGATAAAACTCAAAGTGAACAAAGTGCACTTGATTTAAAAGTAAATGAAAGACAAAGCTTGAGAAATCAACATACATTAGTAATATATCATGATATGTGGGATAACCCCAACTCTCCTCTCTCTTTTATCTAACTTATCTTCATTTAGTAATTATTGTGCTAAATCTAGGACCAACTCATCTAATCAAGCATAGCTTAAACATTAGTGAGAATAGATAGACCTTAATAACAAAACAACCAATTCTCTGTGGTTCGATAAATCTCAGAAATTAACACTTTCCACTAATTACTTCAGACCATGTACACTTGCGCGTGAGCGCAGACGTGTATTTATAGTCTGTCATATTTGTATAACTTGGATCGTATTTGTGTTCTTAATCCAATATAAACAAGTATCTTACCTAATATTTAAGATAAGAATATCACACTTATGTTAAGAAATAGTTCTCAGCCCTCTTCTCATGAGGTTAAGTTTTTAGCTGGCCTTATGTTCAGCAGTTATTTTGCATTTATTTGGGGAGGTCGTGTTTTGTTTCTTCCCGAGTAACGCACTGTTTCACCGCCAATTTTTTATCCCATTAAAGAGATTGTGCTTGACCATGGGACGGGGCATTACAGTAGCACACATTGCCTTGATAATAACACTTTCCATATGGGCATGGCATTACAGTAGCACACATTGCCTTGATAATAACACTTTCCATATGGACGTGGCTTACTACAATCCTGAATTTGAATGAGTTAAGGTTCAGCATTCATCTGATTGACTTTTGTTGAATGAGGCTTTTTGAATACTTTAGTTTCTTTGGATTCATATTAAGCTTTCCTTTTCAACACTATCTAAAGCTAATGAAGGTCTTAGATATGGGATGCTTCAACTAATTCAACAAAGCTTTGTGAATCCATTATATTAGATGTCCCTTGATCTCATCATTCAGACCGGATCCACCAAAAATACGTAGTCTACACTTGCGTGCAAGAGTATGTGGTTTGAAGTAATATGGGATGGTGAGATCCTGAGATTTTATCATGCTTTGAGAACAGCACTTAGACTTGTTACTAAAGTGTAGTCAAATTCATTAATTTTCAAGTATTAAATTAGCTTTTGATTTGGTCTAAAACTACAAATTTTGAATTTCTTTAAGTTGAAATTATAGTTGGAAGATTAGGGAGAATTGGGATTAAACATGCAAAATAATATAGTTTATATAAGTACTCTTCTTCTCAACTTTATGTCAAGTTAATTGGATGAATTTATTGATTTATAATCAAGAGATTTAGGTTTCTCTAGTAAACTCACTAAATACACAAAATCTTACCTGGTGCTCTAAAACGAACACTTGAAGGTTCTACTTTGACACATAGACATTTATGTGATCATTAGCTGATGAGTTCATCCCTTACATCTAAGTGACAATAACAAAGTTATAGGTTGAATATCACATGAACTCAATTTTACCAATGGCTCACACACACCAACCCTTGATTTCTCTAAGGAAATGTGCTTTTAGGCTAAATGAGCTAATGTCACAATGCTCATAACTCTTAGCACACTAGATCCTTGTGTAAACTAAGATTGAGTTATGGGGCTCAATTATTGGTTTTTAGCTCACATGCATCTTATAGCAACCCAAATTATTACCCTAGCTAATCTAAGCCACACTAAGCCTTAGTTTGCTTTTCATTGGCTTTATCTAGTCATAAAAACATAACCTTGGAAATTTGAGATCAATCAGGGCTCATTTGAGCAAAATGACTATTTTTTAATTTTAGGATCCTAAAAAATAACTAAATTAATTTGATCTCCAAATTAAATTCTGATTAATTAATTAAAATAATTAATTAATTTCATTTTAATTAAATTCCAATGGTCAACAAGCATTTTAAGGGTTAAATTCTGACCATTTTGTCATCTAGCTTGGGATTGAACTGATCTTGTTTCTACCAATGCCGATCGCTCTCCAATCGTCAGATCACTGCCGCGATGCAACGACTGCGATATGTTCCTCGATCATTCATTAGGCTAGAGTTTATCTGAACCATCAAGCCTTCTAATTTGATCAATCAGACGACTCCAATAGCTATTAGTCCTGTAGACCATTGTCTTCACGCAGTTGCTGCCGATAGAGGAAATCACATCATACCAACAACTTTCAGGCTATCCCCCACTCCCACATGCTACATCTACTTGGCCATTAGGATCCTTCCCATTGTTGGGTGGACATCCAAGGTGGGCCATGAGACCCAATTAGCTCTGATTGTTGAAACCCAAAGGAGAACCCTCGGCTCGAGCCTAAGACATGTACCCAAATCCTGGTAACCCATCAGCCTTCCCATTAGCTATAAAAAGCACAGATTCCTCTCAGCAAACTCCTTTGTTCCATGTGACTTCCTCAAATTCCACTTCATCCCAGATGAAGCCTTTGTGCAAAGCAGTCCCTGGCATTCTAGCTATATTCCCAAGTGGTCTAAGGGTGTAGTCTGGCATTCAAACCCCTTATGTAGCTCATGTGATCATCTAACATCTTCAACATTCCTACAATTCTTCTCAGTCCCACTTTACTCTTGTAGCTTCATTTCTTAGTTGATCATGAAAGAGTTTTTATCCATGTATGTGTTTTTCTTCATTTCTTTTTTAATGAGTAGCTAAATCTCCCTTGGGGAGGGTTGGGGAAATCCCATGTGTATGAGTTAATTTTATGTAATAAAATGTAAGAACTCTATGCCTTATTAAGAAATGCCTTTTATTATTTAGTCTTGAATGTAAATGAAAGGAAAATGAAGTCATAATCTCAAGAACTAACTTGTCTTGTGCTCCATAGCTCACCTTAGGTTGGATGCTAGGTTTATGAGTGCATGAAAGCTTAGAACTCTGTGACAAAGTTCTTAAGCTTAATACACCTTAATCTAAGGTCAACCAAATTGTTGATGCATGTGATGCTAAGACCCACTAAATGAGCTCCTTAGATCAACATAATTGAGGTAGAGGAAGAAATAGTTGAGTGCTCATGAACTAAGTGACATAGTCATTGAGCCCAACATATTAATCCCTCATCTCAACTATATGGGATGCGAGTGATGCTCATAGCGAAATCAATGCTTATAAGATCTTAAAGATTTAATAATCATAATCTCCTTAATCATAAGATAAGATGAAAACTTAAAACCTAAAATCTTATAGGAATCTTTGTGCGAAAATAGAACCGAATGTGTGTTCATTTTGAGCACAGGATTTGAACTTGTGAGACTTTGAGATAAAACTCAAAGTGAACAAAGTGCACTTGATTTAAAAGTAAATGAAAGACAAAGCTTGAGAAATCAACATACATTAGTAATAGATCATGATATGTGGGATAACCCCAACTCTCCTCTCTCTTTTATCTAACTTATCTTCATTTAGTAATTATTGAGCTAAATCTAGGACCAACTCATCCAATCAAGCATAGCTTAAACATTAGTGAAAATAGATAGACCTTAGTAACAAAACAACCAATTCTCTGTGGTTCGATAAATCTCAGAAATTAACACTTTCCACTTATTACGTCAGACCACGTACACTTGCGCGTGAGCGCAGACGTGCATTTATAGTCTGTCATATTCATATAACTTGGATCGTATTTGTGCTCTTAATCCAATATAAACAGGTACCTTACCTAATATTTAAGATAAGAATATCACACTTATGTTAAGAAATAGTTCTCAGCCCTCTTCTCATGAGGTTAAGTTTTTAGCTGGCCTTATGTTCAGCAGTTATTTTGCATTTATTTGGGGTGGTCATGTTTTGTTTCTTCCCGAGCAACGCACCGTTTCACCACCAATTTTTTATCCCATTAAAGAGATTGTGCTTGACGATGGGACGGGGCATTACAGTAGCACACATTGCCTTGATAATAACACTTTCCATATGGGTGTGGCATTACAGTAGCACACATTGCCTTGATAATAACACTTTCCATATGGACGTGGCTTACTACAATCCTGAATTTAAATGAGTTAAGGTTCAGCATTCATCTGATTGACTTTTGTTGAATGAGGCTTTTTGAATACTTAGTTTGTTTGGATTCATACTATGCTTTCCTTTTCAGCACTATCTGAAGCTAATGAAGGTCTTAGATATGGGATGCTTCAACTAATTCAGCAAAGCTTTGTGAATCCATTATATTAGATGTCCCTTGATCTCATCATTCAGACCGGATCCACCAAAAATACGTAGTCTACACTTGCGTTCAAGAGTATGTGGTTTGAAGTAATATGGGATGGTGAGATCCTGAGATTTTATCATGCTTTGAGAATAGCACTTAGGCTTGTTACTAAAGTGTAGTCAAATTCATTAATGTTCAAGTATTAAATTAGCTTTTGATTTGGTCTAAAACTACAAATTTTGAATTTCTTTAAGTTGAAATTATAGTTGGAAGATTAGGGAGAATTGGGATTAAACATGCAAAACAATATAGTTTATATAAGTACTCTTCTTCTCAACTTTATGTCAAGTTAATTGGATGAATTTATTGATTTATAATAAAGAGATTTAGGTTTCTCTAGTAAACTCACTAAATACACAAAATCTTACCTGGTGCTCTAAAATGAACACTTGAAGGTTCTACTTTGACACATAGACATTTATGTGATCATTAGCTGATGAGTTCATCCCTTACATCTAAGTGACAAAAACAAAGTTATAGGTTGAATATCACATGAACTCGATTTTACCAATGGCTCACACACCAACCCTTGATTTAGCTAAGGAAATGTGCTTTTAGGCTAAATGAGCTGATGTCACAATGCTCATAACTCTTAGCACACTAGATCCTTGTGTAAACTAAGATTGAGTTATGGGGCTCAATTATTGGTTTTTAGCTCACATGCATCTTATAGCAACCCAAATTATTACCCTAGCTAATCTATGCTACACCAAGCCTTAGTTTGCTTTTCATTGGCTTTATTTAGTCATAAAAACATAACCTTGGAAATTTGAGATCAATCAGGGCTCATTTGAGCAAAATGACTATTTTTTAATTTTAGGATCCTAAAAATAACTAAATTAAGTTGATCTCCAAATTAAATTCTGATTAATTAATTAAAATAATTAATTAATTTCATTTTAATTAAATTCCAATGGTCGACAAGCATTTTAAGGGTTAAATTCTGACCATTTTGTCGTCTAGCTTGGGATTGAACTGATCTTGTTTCTAGCACTGGCGATCGCTCTCCAATCATCAGATCATTGCCGCGATGCAACGACTGCGATATGTTCCTCGATCATTCATTAGGCTAGAGTTTATCTAAACCATCAAGCCTTCTCATTTGATCAATCAGATGACTCCAATAGCTATTAGTCCTGTAGACCATTGTCTTCACGCAGTTGCTGCCGATAGAGGAAATCACATAGTACCAACAACTTTCAGGCTATCCCCCACTCCCACATGCTACATCCACTTGGCCATTAGGATCCTTCCCATTGTTGGGTGGACATCCAAGGTGGTCCATGAGACCCAATTAGCTCTGATTGTTGAAACCCAAAGGAGAACCATCGGCTCGAGCCTAAGACATGTACCCAAATCCTGGTAACCCATCAGCCTTCCCATTAGCTATAAAAAGCACAGATTCCTCTCAGCGAACTCCTTTATTCCATGTGACTTCCTCAAATTCCACTTCATCCCAGACGAAGCCTTTGTGTAAAGCAGTCCCTGGCATTCTAGCTCTATTCCCAAGTGGTCTAAGGGTGTAGTCTGGCATTCAAACCCCCTATGCAGCTCATGTGATCATCTAACACCTTCAACATTCCTACAATTCTTCTCAGTCCCACTAAGCCATGTGGACTAATTATCAATTCATTTGTGCATTAGGTTTAGTCCTATGGTGATGCAGCAAACTCTCCTATTCCATTAGGTCATCAATGCAAAGAGTCTGGAGTGGCTGGTCTTAGTCTAGATAGCGAGGACTTACTATCTAGATAATTACAGCCTAAGGCTACCCAAGCCTAATGCAATCATTCCTGAGACCCAGGCTAGCACTGATTGATCGAATCAATCAATTAGGTTAGAATATTGTAATGTGCTTAGCTCGACTAAGGACCTAAGAATGGTGTCCTTCCCAAGCTAAGTAATCATGGATCTCCATTCTGCCTCAGCTCTCTAAAAGTGTAGAGATTGAGCGCTAGCCATTTGGTTCCGTCTGTGTGTAATATTTAATCCCCACTATAAACTCTAGGCTCCACAATTAGGGCTGATTAAGGCACATAAGGTCTCGATGTCACCGTATTCCCCGCAGAGAGCTTCGTAGCTTAATCATCATTTCTAGCATCATGGTTTTTTTTGCGATCAGATCAGAGGCATGCGGTGATCTTGTGCTTGAGGATTCATTGTTGGAAGCTTAAACCTAAGTCTCTGGTGTCGAGGGTTCTTAGTGCGGAAGGGCCGGGTCACCCCCAACCTTCAAGTTTTAGTCATGGGTTCGATTTAATCAGCCAGTTTATTGGAATAAAAATCCTTAAGAAAATTCAGTGATTAATTATAATGCCTATATTTAATTAATCAAAAGCATTCCATTTAAATTCAAATAACTTTGACAATTCTAATCCAAATGGTATGTTCCAATATACCATTTTGATCAAAAGAACTTAAAGAATCTTAATCTGTAATAATATTTTAGTTTGTTTAGTTAGGATTTCTAATTTTTTTTATTTACTCTTAAATCTTAGTTAGTAAATATTAAATTCATTTTTTAGCCAAACTATATGATTAAGGTCTCAAATTATTTTTAGATAGTTGGGAACCTAATTATGCCATTGGAAATATTTTATGAGTTTTAAATTCCCAAATTGCCTCTTAATTAGCTTAATTATTGATTAGTTCCCAATTAGCTTAATTGAGCTCTTATTTCAAAGATCTCAGTGTCAATCATTTTCCTTATCATTTAGAAGCCATTGGTATGTTTAAATCCAATTACTATAGTTAAATTTTACTAATTACCTTTTTAGGTCTTAATGCTTGATTAGTGCTCATTAATCCTAATTTATGTTTGAATCCTAAATTTAATATATTAATTCTTTCATTAGACAATTATAAACTAATTTCAAACCCTAGGTTGACCAAAATACTCCTAACCTTAATCAGGTCATAACTTGGCCAAATAAGGTCCAATTTGGCTCTACTCCTAGCTAAAGTACTCAGTGTAATATAGGAAAGTTATATCCACTAAGTTTGCTGAATTTAAATCTCAAATTAGAAAAGTTAGGTTCTTGACCCCTCTTAACCTTAAAAATAACACATTTACCCTTAAACTTAGAATGCTAATAACTAATCCAATATAGACCTCAGAATTTAGTTTTCTTAGACTCTATGGAGTCCTTGAATAGCAAGCAACAATAAACTACACAAATTTTTAGATCCCATTAGGAGAAACTCACTAAAATGCCCCGTGGGACAAATCCTTAGTTTGAACATATAGGACCCATTTCTTGTCTAAATTTGGTGTACTTACTGTCTATCTTCATGTTAGACAGCCAGGAATTATTTGGTAGTGAGAAAATCTAATTTAGAGCCCTAAATCATAAAGCAATTTTTTGGACCCTTAAGTAGAGAAAAATGGTCATTTTCCCCCAAATTTAAATAAAGTGTTCTTAACCCTTAAAATATCTTTTAAATCATTAAAAATACTAATAAAACTGATTTAATTTTAATTTAAGTCTTAAATCCCATAATTTGAATAATTTGTCAAATATCCTAATTTAAGCTTGAAAAACTATAAGGATATTATGTCTTACTTAGCTAAAATTCATTCTTATCTTCCCTAATTAAGGAAAAACAATAAATTAAGTTAAATTAAAATAAATTTAATCAATTTTTAGAATCTTTCTAAGTCTTTTCATTAGGAGCTTCCTAAGGAACTTCACTGCACCCTAGGATCTTTTTCCTTAAAATTAAGAGTAGAACCTATATTAGAATTCATTCATTGAGTAAATGGGTTATTCAATGAATGAAACCTTAGTTTTATTAATTTCTAGATTTTCATACTTTAATTATGATTATTTTATCTTTCAATTTTAGATTAAGACTAAGAGATTCATCCTATTAAGCTTTGATTTTTCTTGATAGGATTTGCCTTAATTATTAGTTCACAAATTAGAGTTAAACCATAGTCCTTAAGTATTACCTTGAGAATATGTGATTAACTCCTATTCATGGTGTTTTATGCATAATTTCTAATTTTAGTAGATCATTATTAGATCTTAAGTTTAAAATGTCTAAATTCATTAATTAGGACATAATGATTTCTTATTTAACTTATAGTCATTATTGATTGAATTAAATTAGAACCTGATTAGTTCTAATTTATTTTAACTTATAAGGTCGTGCATCTCTATTACACTCGATAGTAAGAATTGGAGATCTTGAACTTGTGTAACTTGGAATAGTTAGAATGGTTTAATAGATAATAATTGATGTCACCATATGTAGTAGAATCCCTTGGTCACTATTGTTTTACTTGTGCTTTTGCATTCCTTGTATTTTATGCCTTATTCCTTGAACATGTCATACATGATAGTGTTGGTGCATGAAATGAAAATATAGAATATCTAAGATAACTGTGCATTGGGTTCATTTACTTATTGATCTGGTGCATTTTACCCTACTAGACAGGGGTAAGGAGAAATAAGAAATACTTAACATTATTCATTGAGGAGTGTTGTGCTAAGTTTGGAACTCGTATAGTTTTGCAGACATGCATGACTCCTCAGCTACTTCTGGTCGTGTCCATAGTAGTAAATTAAATAACTAAAATATTCCTACATTTGTGATTACTGCCTCTTTAGTTTAGTTTCAGTATTGTTATTTCGGCCTAGCCTTAGATAACGCTAGGAATATTTTGTCGCCTTAGCCTCCAAGTTGATGCTAAGTACTTACACACCTATTCATTATTTACTATTTACCGTTTATTGTTTACTGTTCGCTATCCTAATTAACGTCATACTTGACTTTAGTCTACCTTGCTTTACTTGTTTACTTGTATATTATAGTATGCTAGACTTTTGTTGCATACTTATATGTACCACTATTAGATTAATTTATTTTAAATCAACATATGTTATATGATCATCAGCATATTTAGGATTAGATTTTTCTTTCAATACTTTTACTTATTGTATTATACATGTATGCCTACCCTTGCTTAGTTTACTTAAGGTGTGCCTTTTTGCCTTAAATCTTGTTTAGTTATAAATATTACATTTATAACTTATCTTTCTCCTTGTATGCTTATTATTCCTATGCTAGTTAGGATTTTGGTTTTGCTTAAGTAAAATGGTGACATTAATGACATGAAAAATATTTAGCCTAAAATATACTTAGACAATTGGTTAATAAGATTTTTCTTTTGTTAGCTGGGGCCCTGGCAATGTGAAACCAATAATGTCAGAATTTGATAGATTTGAAAAGCTTGGTGCTGAAGAGGAGCCTTATCCAAAAGTGGAGCCATATCTTGAGGAGGAGCATCAAGAAGGAGCTGAAGCTGTTTAGTCTTTTCTGCTTATTGTGAGGATGAGTGATTTCATTTTAGTTCATTTAAACATAATTAATATTGTAATAATATAGGCACTATTTGATTGTATTTTCCTTACTGTACTATTTATTTTGAGTTGTATGCTAAATTTTCTCTTTTTATTATGGTAAATTGGATGTATGTTTACTTTACCTTGCTTCCGCACTCTGATTTTGTATTTGCTTAGTGACTGATTACATAGCATGTATGCATTGGCTTATCTCTTCCTTACTAGTAAAATATGGTTTACACCTAATCTAATGTTTAGTGAGGGATTTGCCAAAGTGACACCACCCCTTAGCTTAATCTTATGGATTAAGGGGCGGGGCATCACAAAATTCTTGTCTAACATGTGGTACTTTTGGAATCCAGAAATTTGCTAGATCCTGAGTAGTTCATTGAGCTAGATCTGAAGAATACTCAAAAGATTCTAGAGTAGTTTGAGGAGCAGTAGTGGACTCTTCTTCATCATTTATTTTATGTTCAACTTTTTTAGTTCAGTACTTAGACTTTATTTTGGTATTTATAATAGAAGTGTTGAAATAATTCTGGATGTTTTCTCTTTTTTGTTTCTGAGATGATGGGTTATTTCAGTTTCTATGATGAATATTTTTAGTTGTATACTTAGCTTATACATTCTGTCTTTATATTGCTTATACTTTGTATTTTGATGTGATCAGGATATTCATAAAATACTAATATTGGTGTAACTTGGATCATATTTGTATTCTTAATCCAATATATACAAGTACCTTACCTAAGACTTATGATAAGAATATCTTACTTATCTTAAAAATTAGTGCTCAACCCTCTTTTCTTAAGGTTAAGTTTTTAGCAGGCCTTATGTTCAGCAGCTATTTTGCATTTATTTGGGGAGGTCGTGTTTTGTTCCTTCCTGAGTAACGCACCATTTTGCCACCACTTTGTTATCCCATTAAATAAATTGTGCGTGGCGATGGGATGAGGCATTATAGTAGCACACATTGCCGTTATAATAACACTTTCTATATGGATGTGACTTCTTGCAATTATGAATTTGAACGAGTTAAGGTTCAGCATTCATTTGATTAACTTTTGTTAAATGAAGCTTTTTGAATACTTTAGTTTGCTTGGATTCATACTAATTCTTTCTTTTCAGCTTTTAGATATGTAATTTATATGGAATTTATAGCTAAGTTTAGTATCAAAACATCACTAAACACCATATAAACAAGGTACTTTGAATGAAATCTTGTGTTTTTCAAGAAAATATGGAGGACTTAGACGATCTAAGCAATTTACATAAATTATGGGTGAAAATCACCGCAGCACGCCATGGAGTGCCAGGGTGCGCCAGGGCATTTCCATTAACTCCCTCACCTGGAAGCAGAATTAAAGACCTGGAAGGAAGACCGTTGCTGCGCGCTCCAGCGCGCCATAGCGCGTTACAACGTTATTTCTTGAAGATGAATTAAAACCTTTTGTGGACTAATTGAACAGTGCTAAATCTGCATTTTCGTAAAATAAACCGCTACAACATGTTCGAAGCGCGCCACAGTGCACTATGCCTCATGATAATTTGCACTGACCTGGAACAAAATCGCTGCACCTTACCGCGACAAGCCATAGCGTGCCCTGGCGGCAGATTTAATGAATCTTCAAGAACTTTATATAAACTAATTGAACAGTGAATATTCTGCATTTTCAAACTTTCAACTGCCGCTGCGCGCCACAGCGTGCTGCGGTGATATTTTTGATTATTCACACAAACTTTATGTGAACTAATACCCAGTGTTTTCAAACTTTCAACCACCGCAGCGCGCCACAGCGCACCGTGGCGGCATTTCTAATTATTATTAAACAACTATATGTAATTTAATGAAACAGTTACTATTCCACCTTTTTGAAGATGAAACCGTTGCAGCGCACTATAGCTGACACAGCGGCGACCCAAGGTAAATATACTAAATTACAGCAAGAACAGTGTTTGGAGCGCTGCTGCCATAGTGCGCCACAGTAGAACAATATTTGGAATGCTGCTGCCACAGCGTGCCACAGCGGACGATCCAGAATTTCCAAAATAGAAGGCCACAAAATGAAACCTTTGGCCTTCCCCAGCCTCTTGAAAACTGAAATACATTAGTTACGCTGAATCCCAATAGAATAAATAGGACAAACATTTAAAGGGTTTGAATTAAAGCTAAGAATTGTGAAGAGTCACATGATTAATGCCTTGGGGACTGAGAACTTCCCTATTTGAGGGCCAATCTCAGACCTTAAGAGGTTCCAAAATCTAATATTCAAAAGTGCATAAGAAAGGCTACGGTAAGGAAAAGGAGGAGAACTCTCCAAGAGGCCAACAACTATCTGTGAATGGTGAAGCGAAGTGGACAGCAAGGGAGGAGGAGAAGTCAAGCAGGAGTGTAGAAGGAAATTCAAGAGAATCCTAGAAAACCTCTGGGTGCTTTCTAGTATTTTCTCTAACTTCCTTTTTGATTACTTTCTGATTGTAAACTGATGATAAGGTTTATTTCCCTTGACATATATGCTCATATTTATCTTGTAATAGAAAGCTAAGCATTCTTGGGAAGGGTTGGGATGTAGTTATAGGAAAATGTAAGGAGATTACGGTGTTGTGATGGAAATGGTTCAATGAATGAAAATGATTTCTATTTTTAATTTTCTATAATTATTATTATGATGAATGCTTGGATGAACTTCTTAATTAAACTATTTTGCTAGGAAAATAAAACATAAAAGACTTATTAATTAAAGAACTTGAGTTTTGAGCTCATCAATTGGATAAGAGCAAGGAAGGGTAGTGCAGGTAGAGCTGAGAACTATGTGACAAGTTCTCAAGGCTCACTTGCACCTTTTCTATAAGAGCTATACCAAGAGATTTGATGCTTGTGAACCAAGTTCCCATCAACTCAATGCTCTGATGCTCAGCAGAGTAGAAGGGATGAGAGGACATTGGAAACCCAATGGATGATGTGACATAGTCCATTGGAGCAAATGCATCCTCTCATCTAACTAAACCGTGTTTGTAAGCGCATGACGCATTATTGATGGAAATCATGTTTATGAGATCTAACAAGTAAAAAGAAGATATTTGGTAACCTAGACGTAGGAAATCAAAGGTTATTTAAATTACAATCTCATAAGTGCTGAGGTTGAACTACAATGGGAGTTATCCTTATTGCACCAAATCTAAACCTATTGTAATTAGAGGATTGCTCCAATTCTAACAGTGATCACATGATTTAAATCAACAAAAATAAATCAATTCATACATTTAAATAAAGAAGTGACAACACCGAATCCTTATGAGTACTACAATGAAACTGCAACTCTCTCTCTTTGAACAATTGCATCTTATCTTTAGGGACCAAATCAAAACCAACTCAATAATTTAAATATTATTAAAAGAAGATATAACTTAGTAACAAAACTACTATTCCTAGAGGACGATAAATCCTAGAATTAAAACTTTTACTTATCACTTCAAACCACATACAATTGCGTGCAAACGCAGACATGTATTTTTCATCTATCAAGTTTTTGGCATCATTGTCGGGAAACGGTTTTATTTTATATTAAGTATAATCTTCAAGTTAATAGTGATTTATATTTCTTACTTAATTATCTTTATTTTCATTTTCTATAATCATATTATATTGTGCTAATTGTAGTGTAACTAGAATTTTAATATAGTTTACTTGTTGTGCTTATTAGAACTGGAATTATATTGCTTATTCACTTTCTTAGAGTGATTAAAATGTTAATTTGCCATTGTGATTGCTGTAATCATCTTTGTTGAGCCGAATTTA
Source organism: Gastrodia elata (assembly GCA_016760335.1). NCBI lineage: Eukaryota > Viridiplantae > Streptophyta > Magnoliopsida > Asparagales > Orchidaceae > Gastrodia > Gastrodia elata. Next base: position 30,398,406 of record CM028678.1, on the reverse strand, counting down.
AGAACTGTATGAATTGGAGAGAAAACATTAATATTTTATTTGATCCTGAAATTGAGCGAACATACTTAAGAGCTTGAAGAGAATGAGCAATCCTTAATAAACATCATCTTGAAATGGAAAGTTTAGAAGCTAATCATTTAGGAGAACCTAGGGGTAGAGCCTTGAGAGATTATGTGCTGCCTACTGTTAGAGGCATCGCTCATGCGATTGTGAGACTAAACATAGAGGCCAATAATTTTGAAATTAAACCCTCAACACTTAGCATGGTGCAAAATAACCAATTTGGGGGACTAGCCACAGAGGATCCTAATTCACATATTTCAAATTTTCTAAAATTTGTGATACATTCAGATTTAACAGTGTTTCTGAAGACATTGTTAAACTGCGACTTTTCCCATTCTCACTTAGAGATAGAGCCAAGATTTGGCTCAGTTCACTTTCAGGAGACTCTATTCGCACTTGGGATGATTTAGCTAGGAAATTCCTAGCTAAATATTTCCCACCTACAAAAATAGCCCAGTTGAGGAATGAGATAACTAATTTCAATTAATTTGAGAGGGAGACTTTATATGATAGCTGGAAAAGATTAAAGGAGTGTCTTAGGCGATGCTCACATCATGGGTTTCCTAAATGGATGCAGGTACAAACCTCTTACAATGGTTTGAATGCTTCAATAAGGACACTTATTGATGAAGCCACCGGAGGGTCACTCAGTAGTAAGACCTAGGAAGAAGCCTTTGGTCTCTTAGAAGAGATGGCCAGCAATGCCTACCAATGGTCGACTCAGAGAATCAACCATAACAAGAGAGAAGCTAACCAAGTAAATGAAATGAATCAAATCTTGGCCCTTCAAAATGAGATAAATACATTGAACAACAAAATAAAGAGTATGAATGTCAACTATATTTAAGAAGCACACTGTGAGCTATGGGAGGGAAACATGTGAGCAAAAATTGCAGTTTAAATAACCCTTTTGCACCCTCAAACACTGAACAAGTTAATAATTTAAGAAATTATAATGCTGGGCAAAATAATGCACACAATCCTTACTTCAATACTTACAACCCTAGATGGAAGCAACATCCTAATTTTTCCTAGAATAACATTAATAATAGCAATGGAAATTTTAATGCAGGAAATAATATAAATAAACAGGGGTACAATCAATTTGACAACAATTTCAACCCAACAGCCCAACCTTGAGGAAGTGTTTAATTCCTTTAGGATAGAAACCCTTCAGTTTAAGAGGAGAATTGAAGTAACTCTCAATAGGCATTAAGCCTATATCCAAGGGATAGAGGCATCCCTCAGGAATATTAAAGTCCAGCTAGGACAAATTTCCAAGTGGTTGTCCACCCGGTAGCAGGGAATGTTGCCCAGCTCGACTAAAATTAATCCAAGGGAAACTGTGAGTGTCATTCATTTAGATGATATTGAAGAATACCGCCTTAATGTCAAAGCAGGAGTAAATAAATCTAAATGGGGGTTAGAAAGAGAAGTAGGAAACAAAACATTTGAGAGATTAGTGGCAGAAAAGAAAGAGATTCTCGAAAGGTTGAATATCCCTTGTGTGATAGGGGATGAGGTTTTTCTAGATCCTTTATATGATCTTGGAGCCTCAGTCAAAATCATGCCTTACCATGTGTATAAGGAATTGAATTTAGGGGGGATGGAGGCCACCTCAATGATCTTAGAATTTGCAAACCTTGATTCAAGGACTCCTTTAGGAATAATTAGAAATGTACCCAATGGTTAAGGAAAGTTATTTATTCCCACTAATTTTACTATTTGCGAATGGGATACGTGGAATGAAAATTCAACTATCATATTTGGGTGACCTTTCCTAGCTAGCACCAATGCCATAATCTATGTAGTCAAGGGTATAATGAGCATCAAAGTCAAGTGTAAAGCTGCTGCCATTGATTTAAAACCTACCTTTTTTTTTAAAAAAAATGATTGAAATTGCTTGAAAAAAGAATACGAGGGAGGAGGAATTGTGCAAAATGCTGAATTTAAAAAATCTGGAACTGGATGTAGAGAGAGGTGAGAGTAGGATTAATTCCTCATTTGAAAGAGAAAGTGAGAAATCTCCTACTAATAAAAAGAAAACAAGGAGGGGAAGGAAAAAAAAGAAAGGAATTCCCCCTTCCAGATATGAATTGGAAGAAAAAGTGGAAATAGCTGCGGACCCAATCAAAACAAGAAAATTTTCTACTGAAACTAAGGGGCAAAAATCTGAAATTTGAAAATGGAGACCAAATATTAATTCTGAATCAGTTTGAACCAAAACGTGTTAGGCAGACGACATTAAACCAAGCTCTTCTTGGGAGGCAACCCAACTTTTTTCTGTTTTGATTGAAGTTATTGCTGTTAGGAGTAGTATAAAATCAATAAACAACCAAATTTGTGAATGGGAAATCTGTGAAAAGAATTCTAGAACTAAAACTGTATTCTGAAAATTTTTGCTTAAGAACCGCCGCAGCGCGCTATAGCCAAGTTATTCACCACAGCGCGCTGCAGCAGCTTTCACTGCCTCAACGAGCTATAGGGGATAACTAAACACAATTATTCCAAGGCGCCACAGCGCGCTACAACGAAAAATACCTAGCCAAAGCAAAAAATTGACTGCCTTGGATTCCCAAGGTAGTCTAAGACACTACAGCGCGCATTGGAACCCCAAAACTGCAAATTAGGTGCCAAAAAGTTGAAATTTTCTGTCTTTTTGAATCAAAATTAAGTTACACTTATGGCATGAGTTAAATCTAGCTTTGACCAAGAAATATTGTGCCATAAGTGTGATTAACTCAAAATATTTTAGAATTTTCTTTCTATCTTCTATAAAAAGATTGAGAGGGGGGAGTTTAAGGATGCACCTCATTTGAAACTTAAGCACCCCAGCTCTAAGCTCTTCCTAATTCTTTCAATCATCATTCCTCTCATTCTCTTCATACATTTAAATAAAGAAGTGACAACACTAAATCCTTATGAGTACTATAATGAAACCCCAACTCTCTCTCTTTGAATAACTATATCTTATCTTAAGGTCATTTGCATTGATAATTTAGGAACCAAATAAAAACCAACTCAATCATCTAAATATTATTAAGAGAAGATATAACTTAGTAACAAAACCACCATTCCTAGAGAACGATAAATCTCAGAATTAAAACTTCCACTTCTTACATTAGACCACGTACACGTGCGTGCAAACGCAGATGTGTATTTTCCATCTATCAATATGGTATGCTTCAACTAATTTTGCAAAGCTTTATAAATCCATAATATTAGGTGCCCCTTGATCTCATCATTCAGGCCTGATAAACCAAAAATATGTAGTCTATGCTTGCATGCAAGAGTATGTGGTCTGAAGTAATATGGGATGGTGAGATCCTAAGATTTTATCATCCTCTAGGAATAACACTTAGACTTGTTACTAATGTGTAGTCAAATTCATTAATGTTCAAGTATCAAATTAGGTTTTGATTTGGTCTAAAATTACAAATTTAGAGTTTTTTTAAGTTGAAATTATAGTTGGAAGATTAGGGAGAGTTAAAATTAAACATGCAAAACTATATGGTTCATATAAGTACTCTTCTTCTTAACTTTATGTCAAGTTAGTTGAATAAATTTATTAATTTATAATCAAGAGATATATGTTTCTCTTTTAAGCTCACTAAATACACAAAATCTTATCTAGTGTTCTAAAATGAACACTTGAAGGTTCTACTTTGACACATAGACATTTATGTGATCATCAACTGATGAGTTTATCCCTTACTTCTAAGTGACAAAAACAAAGTTTTAGGTTGAATATCACATTAACTTGATTTCACCAATGCTCACACACATCAACTCTTGATTTAGCTAAGGAAATGAGCTGTTAGGCAAAATGAGCTTATGTCACATAGCTCATAACTCTTAGCTCTCTAGATCCTTATGTAAACTAAGACTAAGCTATGGGGCTCAATTGTTGGTTCTCAGCTCACACCCATCTTGTGGAAACCCAAAATTATTACCCTAGATAATCTAAGCCACACCAAGCCTTAGTTTGCTTTTCATTAACTTTATCTAGTCATAACAACAAAACCTTGGAAAATTGGGATTAATCAGGGCTCATTTGAGCAAAATGACCATTTTTTAATTTTAGGATCCTAAAAAATAGCTAAATTAATTTGATCTCTAAATTAAATTCTAATTGCATTTTTGAATTCCTCACCCCTAAATTAGTTAAGAGTGAATTATTGGGAATCTTTAGTGGTTATTTGATTATAGTTGGATTTAAAATCATTTAAATTGAATAATTAATTAATTAATTTTGTTTTAATTAAATTCCAATGGTCGGCAACCATTTTAACGGTTAAATCCTGACCATTTCGCCGTCTAGCCTGGGATTGAATGAATCATGTCTATCACAAAACCGAACACTCTCCAACTGTCAGATCACAGCCATGATGCAATGACTGTAATATGTTCCTCGATCATTTATTATGCTAGAGTTCATATGAGCCTTTGAACCTTCTGATTTTATGAATCAGACGACTCTAATAGTTATTAGTCATGTAGGCCATTGCCTTCACACAGTCGTCATCGATAGAGGAAATCACATTATACCAATAAATTTCTGGCTGTCCCCCACTCCCACATGCCACGTTTACTTGGCCATTAGGATCCTTCCCATTATTGGGTGGACATCCAAGTTGGGCCATGAGGCCCAATCAACTCTGATTGTTGATACCCAAAGGAGAACCCTCAGCTCAAGCCTAAGCCATGTACCCAAACCCTGGTAACCCTTCAGCCTTCCTATTAGCTATAAATAGCTCAGGTTCCTCTCAGTGAACTCTTTTGTTCCATGTGACTTCCTTGAATTCCACTTCTTCCCAGTTGAAACCTTTGTGCAAAGTTTCTACTCCCTAGCATTCTAGCTCTATTCCCAAGTGGTCTAAGGGTGCGGTCTGGCATTCAAACCCCCAATGCAGCTCATGTGATCATCTAATAGCTTCAACATTCCGTCAACTCTTCTTAGTCGCACTGACCTTCAGCTTCCCAAGTACTTGTCTTCTTCCCACTAAGTCATGTGGACTTAATGTCAATTCATTTGTTTATTAAGTTTACTCTTATAGTGATGCAACAAACTCTCCTATTCCATTAGGCCATCAATACAAAGCATCTGGAGTGGCTGGTCTTAGTGTAGATAGTGAGGACTTGCTATCTGGATATAGCAGCTATTCAGTGGAGACAAAGCTACTCCACTAGATTTTTGAGCTTATCTCCAGCTCAATCCACTTCATAATTGCATCCTAAGGCTACCCAAGCCTAACACAATCATTCCTGAGGCCCAGGATAGCACTAATCGATCGAGTGAATTGATCAGGTTACAACAATGCAAGGTGTTGAGCTCGAGTAAGGACCTAACAATGGTGCTCTTCACAAGCCAAATAGCCATGGAGCTCCATTCCACCTCACCTCTTTAAAGGTGTAGGGATTGAGCGCCAGCCATTTGGTACCGTCTGTGTGTAGTATTTAATCCCCACAGTAAACTCTAAGCTCTGTAAGTAGGGCAGATAAAGGCAAGTAAGGTATCGACGTCTCCGTATTCCTCGCAGAGGGCTTCATATCTAAATCATCGTGTCTAGCATCATGGTTTTTCTTGCGATCAAATTAGAGGCATGAGGTGATCTTGTGCCCGAGGATTCATTGTTGGAAGCTTAAACCTAAGTCTCTGTACTCGAGTCTTCTCAGTGTGGACGAAGCATAGTGACGGGCCGAGTCATCCCCGACCTGCATGTTTTAGTCGTGGATTCAATTTATTCAGCCAGTTTATTGGAATAAAAATCCTTAAGAAAATTTAGTTATTAATTATAATTCTTATAGTTAATTAATCAAAAGCATTCCATTTAAAATAATCAAATAACTTTGCCAATTCTAATCTAATTGGTATTTTCCAATATACCATTTTGATCAAAAAGAACCTAAAGAATCTTAATCTGCAATAAAATTTTAGTTTGTGTAGTTAGGATTTCTAATTTTCTTATTTACTATTAAATCTTAATTAGTAAATATTAAATTCATTTTTTAGCCAAACTATATGATTAAGGTCTCAAAATCTTTTTAGATAGTGGGGAACCTAATTATGCCATTGGAAATATTTTATGAATTTTAAATTCACAAATCACCTCTTAACCACCTTAATTATTGATTAGTGCCTATTTAGCTTAATTGAGCTCTTATTTCTTAGATCTCAGTGTCAATCATTTTCCTTATGTCATTTAGAATCCATTGGTATGTTTTAATCCTATTACTATAGTTAAATTTTGCTAATTACCTTTTTAGGTCTCAATGATTGATTAGTGCTCATTAATCCTTATTTATGTCCAAATCCTAAATTTAATATATTAATTCTTTCATTAGATAATAATAAACTGATTTGAATTGATTATAATTAATTTGGAACCCTAAATTTTAAAATCTCAATTTTTGACCCTTAAGGAAGGGCACTTTGGTCATTTTGCCCAAATGTTGGTTTAAGTGCTCTTATACTCTAAGAACATATCCAAATGCTTAAAATAAGTAAGTTAATTGAATAGAACCATTTTAGTAACTTAATTGAATGGAACCATTTTAGTAACCTCTAGACTGGAAAAATATAGTTTAAAGATCTAACCATAATTCTTCCTAAAATATATTTAAGAAGATTATTAAGATCCTCATTCTTGTCTCATTTAAATGAAATTTAATGCTTATAAAATCAGTATTAATAAGCTTAGTAAGTAATTATAATACTCCTAATGCTTATCCTAAGTCTATAGTCTATGTAAGTTCTTAAGCCCAAACTTATTAAAGTTCGTAAGAGCTTAGTCTTAATTCTTCAATCTTTGATATTAGTAGTTTATTTCTATTGAGTAATTGAACTACTCAATAGATTGAGCCTTCATAGGACTTGTATTCTTCATCTCACTAAGAGTCAATCTATATTCTTACACTTTTAGAAATCTCAGGTGCTTAGTTTTTTGGATTCTCTTCATTTTGCTTAGTGAATTCAACTCTATTGAATATTGGAATCATTCAATAGATTGAATCTAGTCCTTAGATTTTGAAGTTTATATTGATTATTTTGTCTTATGACCTTAGACTTTAGCCTTTATAAATTAAGATCTTTTCATCTTCATAAATCTTCAGTCCTTATAACTCTCCATCTTTAGGGTAAGATTTTGTGTGAAACCCTAGATCCATATATGTTAGCACCTTGGGTTTAGAGCTTAAACCCTAATTTTAGAGTTAACCCTAGATCCCTAAATCTTGATTTTCTTGATCAATATTGGATTTGGGATATTAAAATACATCAATTAAGTTATTGATTTATTATTTAATTTTTGTAGATGACCTTTTCTGATTCAAAATTAGAACTTATTATTTTCTAATGCTTAACTTTGTTAGGCTTTGAGCTTGGGATTTTACTTGATAGTAAGATGTTGGAGATTCTGAACATGTGTTCTCTCATAATAGATAGAATGACTAATATTATACAACAATAGAGATCACATGTGTTTTAATAGAGTCTTGCTTACTTTGACTTTGTAGCTTTGCACACCTTATATTTGAGCCTTAAGCCTTGGACATATACAATTGAACATATCATACTCAATGAGTATTCTATGCCAGTTTTAAAATGTATATACATTATCAAACTTAATCAGCACATTCAGTATTTTCAGTTATCAATTCAGTAGAGTGTACCTTAGTTCGTCTGCCTTTAGAGTTCAATTCCTTTAAATTAGAATCAACTCAGATCCAGCCATGAGTGGTCTGGATAATATATGTTTGATTCTATAGTCTAGCTCGGATTTAGCTCAATAGTTGACTAGATAATACATATAGGACTTTCTATTTAATGGCTTCATTTAGGCACATTTCTAATTTTTGTGATTATTCAGTTTTAGTGGCCTTATTAGCCAATTTTTCTATTATGACATATTTACTTATCTTTTTCTATTTTGCATGCTTTCACTACTATTTCTGTATTGTCCTTACTGCTACTTATAAGATGCTAGATTTGATTATATATTATGCTCAACTTCTATTTTATATAAGCTCAAATTTACATTCTATTAGATAAGCATACTTTAGAAAATCATATGCATATTTAGGACTTCTTTCAGCTATTCTTAGCCTTATATACATATATTGTTTAATCTTGTTGCAGCTTCTGATTGAGATATATTTCCTTATATACATCATTTTGTTAAGTTTTAAAGGCTTTATTTATAACTATCCAACTTTTATTTATTGTTTGTTGCACCTTTGTAGTTGCTTAAATGTTCATTAAAGGTGATATCTTAAAAATGTGGATTAAATCAGCCTAAAATATACTTAGATAATCGTTTAACACAAGTTTTTCTTTTCTTAGCTGGGCACCTAGCATTGTGATACCGACAATGTTAGATTCAGAGCTATTTATATACGTAGCTACAGATGAGGAGCTGAGCTAGGAGGAGGACCCTCCTACTATTGCTTGAGGCTTAGCTAATTTTTTTTTTCTATTTGTGAGGAAGAGTGTTCTTTTCTTTAAAATTTTGTTTCAATATTATAATACTTTATATTTTGGATGCCTTTACTTTTCAACACTTTATATTGAGTTGAGTTACACTTTTTGTACTATGGAAATGGATGTTATACATATTTTGCTTCTATACTCTGTTCCTTTTATATATGTTGATGAATGAATTACAGGTACAGGTGACATATTCTGCTATTATTGTTTGATTAGGTAATAAGCTAGTTTGACTATAATTGGGAATCTGAACATGGTGACTGCTCTATCATAATTATGTTAATATTAGTATTTACAAGACCACTGCATAGATGGGGATCCACACATATACTCTTGATTTAGCTAAGGGATGTGCTACAAAGCTTAAAGAGCTTGCCATATGGCTTTAAGCTTAACATGCACAATCATCTCACATAAATTAAGAGTGAGCCATGGAGCATAGAGAATGTTAAAATTCATCATGGTTCAGATGATCAAGCATTGTTCGAAGTTATGCACTGGCTATTTTTGCACAGCGAATGTTGTCTCAGACATTCGTGGTATTAACGCTCATGCATGCACAACTTTAGGACAAAATGATCATCAAGTTTTATGATATTCTTATGTTGAAAAGTCTAACATTCATATTTAATTATAGAATCATGTACTTCTAATCATTCATTCATATAGTAATGAACATTTAAGAACTAAATGGAATTTCATTAATATGAAGAGTACATACATTACAACCATGTGTTTTTACATGCTCATGCCTAAGCCTCCCCATATGGGGTTTAGGGTACCATAAAAATAAAGATACAATAAGAGCTACTAAAACAATGAGCCTTTGCATGGCTCTTACAAGAAAATTTGAGAGATAATGTTTGAATACGATACTGGGGAAGAGCTATCACATTATCTTGGCCTTCTTCTCCCATTAGACTCCTTGGCTTCCTGCTTTCTATGCTTCTCCTTCTCCTATGGCTACAACCTTCTCCTCCCTTGGGGTGTGGACTCTTCTCAATGCCTCTTGCAGTAGCCTTCAGGGTTAAGAGCTCTAAACTAAAATTGGGAACCCTCTCTATGTCTTCATTGTTCTCTATTATAACACTTGCTATAACCTTTAATCATTAAGGCAACTAGCCACCTTTTCCTCCTTGAGAATTATAATTATATTTATATTTTATCCCTTTATTCCATTGGTAATGAAAGAGATTTAAATGGATGCAATCAATTTATGCTATGAGAAGTGGAAAAAGTTATGTTCAATTCCTTCCTAATGTTGGTTAGGAGCTTAATTCATAGCAGAAATACAACGGGCGCTACTATGCATTGTAGCGCCAAGCCTTTTTGTTTGTCATGCTATAGCACCTAGCTTTCTTTTAAACTGGCACTGCAGTGCATTGTAGCACATAATTTTATGTCAAATGGGTGCTGTGGTGCACTATAGGGGAAACTCTCTGTTTGATGGGCACTACAGCATGCAGTAACACCTAACTCTCTATCTGAAGGGCGCTACGATGCGCTGTAATGCCTAACTCTCTATCTGATGGGAACTACGGTGCGCTGTAGAATCTAACTCTCTATCTGATGTGCACTATGGCATGCTATTGCTTTGAGTTCTCTGTTTGAATTCGCGGCAGAGCGCCATAGCATTGCTTTCTCTATTTGAACCTGCAGCGGCATGCTATAGTGCCAAGTCTTTTATTTTATATCCATCACAATGTGTTGTAGCATTATACTCTTGGGAACAAGGCATTATGGTGACCTGCTATGCCATTATTATTAATATTCTTTTTTTAACATAATACTGAGCTATTTGTCCTGAAATGCTACAAAAATACATGGCAAACTACATCTCATCCTATGAAAAACATAAATTATAACACTAAATTTTCTATAAATATTAGGTTCATCACAGCCCCACACTTAACTTCTTGTTCATCCTCAAGTAAATAATATATGACTTCTTGAACACTTAGAATCACATAATCTTGCTCTGAATTTAAACAGTTCTGAAATTCTTCTTAAAGCTCGTTCAACAATGTGATGATTGATTAAGGGTAATCTCACATTTGTATTTGCTTTAGTGTTAGCCTGCTCTTTCCACTACCCTTTCTCATTATCTTTTAAAATATTATGTGACACCTTAAACAGATTTCTTAGGGGACTTTCATGCTTTTGTATAAGTATAAATGAAAGTTAGTGTCCTTAGAAATTTTCATGCCATATATGCTTCTTCTTATGAAATGCTATGATTATTGACCTTCGATAGAGACATTTTTCTTCATCCCATTTTCCTTCCTTTTGATTTTTCTTTTTTAAGGGAGAGATATATTTCTTCATCCTATTGTTCTTGCATGGCATTCAGTAAATCCTTTAAAAGCCTTGCACATTCCTTGATTTCATCATTTTTTTATTTATCTCATACAAGCTTTGTTTGCCCCCACACTTAATTTCATAAAATCACAAGTTTTTGATACAAGATACGAGGTAATGATTTATGAGTAGGTTTTACTGAAGTCCTTTTATATGATGGTTATTTACTTGCTCAGCCATTTATTTGTCAAACACATGAATTCAAGAAGAATTTTAGATAAGTAGTTAGAGCTCAATTATGCTGATCTAAATTTGCAGAAGTGATACCATTAATTTTTATAAGATACGAGCACTAGTTATAGAATTGGTGGATGACCTAAACATAAGCAAAATAAATAAACAAACTAAGATGAAATACTACAAACAAAAAGAAAAATTATAACCTGCATATTCATCATCATCATATTCTTCTTCTTCTTTGTCTTCTTCTTCTTCTATGACAAATTCAGGCCACGGAACATTTGGAGGAGGTTCAAGCAATGGTGGTGGTGGAAAAACTGTTTCTCCTAGACCACCGTGTAAATTCCAATTTCCTAGTATACACCCAAGAACTGTGTGATAGTCTTGGTTGTACTTGTAGCAATGGTACATGATGGTTTTACAATATCTTAGGTCTTGTTCCACATATTTACTGGTATGCTTTTGATACTTCTCCAGTTTATTAATTCACCTCTAAACATTTTCAAGCTTAGGATATTGGCCTACTGATGTAGAAGATTCTCCATATCCTCCTTACTCCCTCTTCTTGATTCTTTTCCGTTCTTGGTAGCGAGTGTGCAAGTTCTTACAAGTCAAAGGTGTGCGAGGCAGAAACAAGGCTTCATTACTACTTACTTTTACCCCTTGATCAAGGTAGATCCCAATGATAAGGGATCTGTAGTAGAGAGCTGCACATGGCTCGGTTAGGGCTTGCCAGAGGTGCTCAAGCATAATTCTGAATATGTGAATATCTCCCAGTTATTTAATAGCATAAATAAGGATAACTCTCACCCAGGCTACTTCACTCAAATGCTTAAAAGACATTATTCTACTGGAGGTAAGGACGTGCCATGCATTGCATATGCTGGTTAGCAGAGCTTATGGAATATTAGCTAAGTTCTCTCTCTAGTTGGCATGGAAATGTGTGAGTGTCCTAGACATAGCTTTGGGAATGAAATTGGAATTCAAATATTCATTGTAGGCATAGCTTCCTACAACTCCATGTACTTAAAATTTATCAATTTTATTAAGCTCGAAATCAACAGCCTTCCCTCAAACTAAAATCTTTCACCGATTTGCATCGATTGCATTGGCGAAAACATTCTAGATGAGGACTGGATGGGTACAATCTGTTGCCACACCAGATTCTCTTAACCTCTGCTCTTTATGTCGGCATAGCATACCGGATTTGGTTGGGAAAATCCCCACTCTCAAATTAGTTTTTTCTTGGCATTTATTTGGATGAAATGCTATTCAGCGTCCACAGAGAAGAACCTCCTGCTGTCAAAGCTTCCTTCAGAGGTGGAAGCTGGTACACCTTTGCTTATTGTTTCCTTCTTATCAGAGGCCACTTTTTCTTTTATTTTTGAGTGCTTATAAATCATAAGGAGAAGATGAGAGTTTAAGGGGGTGTAAGAAAGCAGCCCATCCCTCTTTGCTATTTAAAGGCATTCTAAGGAAATCAAAATTTTCACCTAATTTTTCACATGGCACTCCCCTAATGGTTGGTCAAAAAGTTATAATAAAGTCCCATAAGTGTGATTTAATTTCTAACCACTGGGAAGACCAAAGTGCAACCTAGAAATAACTTTTTACTGATTTTTTGAGTGGAGCACTACATCGTGTTTGACCCGTTGGAATTATGTACAAATATAATTTCCACATGTTAGATAATGTCACGCTGTAGCGTCCAATTTTCTGTTCGAGTATGCTGCAGCGTGCTGGAGTGCTTTGCTCTCGAGTTTTTGCCTTCCACTGCACATTGCAGCGCCTTGTTCTTGGGAACAAGGGCATTGTGGCGCACTGTAGCGCCATCCTAACCCAAAATTTTAGCTGGCCATTAATTAGGTGCACTGTAGCGTGTTAGGAATGCAATTATATTAGTTTTTTATTGTATGCTATTAGGACTTCTTACCTCTTTTAGTTTTTCATATCAGGTTTCAACAATCTATTATTAGATTAATTATAGCTATATTAATGAAGAATCAAGCTAAGCTAATCAAAATTTTGGGTTGCCTCTAAAAAGGTGCTTGGTTTAACATCCTCAGCCTGACCTGTTTAAGATCACTTACCTTGCATTTTTGAGTGGTAATTCTCTCCTGATTTTAAAAGAGCTTGAGCGAGCACAAGCAGGCTGTGTTTCTGTCATGCTCAAACCTAAGCTATATAATTCATTAATTAAGGAATCCTTTAGTTCAATTACTAGATTTGATTTTATTATTTTCTTCCTTTTCCCTCTTTGAGTCTTTCATTATACCTTAGTTTAGTAAGACTCACTTCCACCAGATGAGGTGTTCTTAAATTTTTCATATCCAGATTTAGAGAGCAATTCACCTTCATTATCAGCCTCTGTTAGTTTTAATCTAGCCCTTTCTATTTTCTTCCAATTTGAATAAAGATTTTTCTCTCTATTTAGAGTCGACATTAGATCTTTATCCTCTTCTTCACCATTAATTTTAATTCGCATTAATCCACTTTCAACATCAATTATGGCATGAGTAGTGGCAAAGAATGATTTTCCAAAAATGATGGTGGAATTTTTATTCCACCTATCCCATTCATAAATAATAAAATTTGTAGGGATAATGAGATTTCCCAAATTTACTAACACATTCTTCAAGATACCAATTGGTGTCATCGAATTAAGGTTGGTAAATTATAAGGGTACCTTCCATTCCCCTCATCCCCAATTATGTATAAATATAATATGGCATCACATTAATAGAGGACCTTAGATCACACAAGGGATCTATAAAGACTTATTCGTCAATCACGAAAGGGATGTTCAATCTCCCTATATCTTACCTTCTCAAAGCTACTAAACTTTTATCTATTATCACTTAATTTTTGACGCTATCTTTTTTTTGAATTTTGTTACAAGAATTTTCCTTAAGTACAATAGAATGGGGTTTAAGTTTTTCTATTTTCTTAATTATCACCAAATCTTCCTCCAAATGCTCAGAAGTAATGATGCTCACCATTTCCTTGAATTTATTTCCATGGTACTAGAGAGCATTTCCTATTGTCTATTAGTTAATTGTTAGGATATTTGTCCCAATTGGGCTTTTATTTTACAGAGATTGGTTTCAATTCTTTTGATTGAATTTTAATTTATACTTATAGTTTGCTCAATCCTATCCATGGACATTTTAGTTTCAGCATTGAAGTAGTGGAAAGCTCTTTCTATTCTAGATTCTTAATGTTTTTATTGTTAGTTTAGTAAATTATTGAAATTTAATCCTTGTTTAGCCTGGTGATTGCTTATATTGGGATAGTTATTTTGGTTCTTTTTGTTTCTCAAAGAGAAATTAGGGTGGTTTCTTCACCCTTGATTATAAGTATGGGAGTAAGGATTGTTGCTGCCTCCTTAATTGTTATTATTGTTTCATAAGAAGCTAACTTGTTCGATATTATAGGGTGCAAAAGGTTATTGGAATTACAGTCTTTGTTTGTATGCCTGACAGACTGTAAATACATGTCTGTGCTCACACGCAAGTGTACGTGGTCTGAAGTAATAAGTGGAAAGTGTTAATTTCTAGGAATTTATCTATCCTTAGAGAATTGGTTGATTTGGCACTAAGGTGTATCTATTCTCACTAATGTTTAAGCTACAATGTATTTGGATGAGTTGGTCTAACAATTAGCATAATAATCACTAAGCAAAAAGAGCAAGATGAGAGAAAGAGGAGAGTTGGGACCATCCCACATGCCATGATATAACAATTATATATATTAATTTCTCAAGATTTATCATTCATTTTAATTAAAATCAAGTGCACATTATTTTCCTTGAGTTTAACTCAAGGTCTTACAAGTTCAAATCTTGTGCACAAAATGAACTCACATTCGGTTCTACTTCGGCACAAAGATTCCTGTAAGATTCTTTGGATTTAAATTTTAATCTTATTCTCTTGATCAAGGAGAGCTTGATTATTAAATCTTAGGATCTTACAAGCATTGATTTCCGCTACGAGCATCACTCGCATCTCACATAGTTGAGATGAGGGATTCATATGTTGGGCTCAACAACTATACCACTTAGTTCATGAGCACTCAACACTTCCTTCCTCTACCTCAACTATGTTGAGATAAGCAGCTCATTTAGTGGGTCTTAGCATCACTTGCATCAACACTTTGGTTAAGCTTATATTGAGGTGCATTGAGCTTAAAAACTTTGTCATATAGTTCCAAGCTTTCATGCACTCAATACCTAGCATCCAACCTATGGTGAGCTTAAGGAGCACAAGACGATTAGTTCTTAAATTTTTTTAATTCTTTACTCTTATTCCACATTCAAGACTAAATTAGATAAAATATTTCTTAATAAGACATTAAGATCACAAAATAAATTATGCTTGAGGAAAAAACATTTATACATTAATATTACATCATGCACATGAGACTCACCCCAACCCTCGCCAAGGGAGTTTAGCTACTCATTACAAAAGAAAAGAAGAAAAACACATACATGGATAAAGACCCTTTCATGATCAACTAAAAGGAAAATAAAAGAATAGAGTTTAGAAGATACTAGGAACGCTCCTTTGGAAGTTCTCTGGAATCCTTCTTTTCCTTCTCAATGTCCCCTTCATAGGTCGCTAGTGCTACCTTCTTCCTTCTCCTCTAAAGCAAGAGCTTGCTTTGCCACCCTTAAGAAGTTCTTCTCTTCCTTGGCACTTTTCTATACTTAGTGGATTTTTGACTAAAACTGTGAACCCTCCTCAAGTCAAAAGGAGGGGTATTTATAGGAGAGGGGCTGCCTTCTTCTTCTTCATTTCAAAACCAGTATTTCCATTTAAAATTCTAAACTCATGATGACAAAATCCTCCATTGATGGTGAGGTGACAAATATCTTCATTTGTTTACCCAAAACATCACCTCAAAACCTTCTTTTTGAAATAAAATATAGCAGCTACAGGGAATGATAGCTGGGGACAAAATGCAGGATAGAGGTCATGTCCCCAGCCGCAATAAATGCTTGTCTGGAAAACATTTGCGGCTGGCCACTGCAGCGTACTGTGGCGAGCTGCGGCATGCAATGGTCCTTAGCAAATTTGCCAAGTCCCCCGCTGCCGCGCGCTACCGCGTTTGAGTTTTGGAAGATGTCCCGCTGCAGCGCGCTGGAGCAGCTCGTTTTGCAAAACACTGTTCAATTAATCAATTTTCCCTATTTTATAAAGTTGAAAATATTTCCGCCGCAGACCGCTGCAGCGCGCGACCGCGCGCTTTAGCAGCTCATTTTGTAAAAAACACTGTTCAATTAGTTGAGCCCCCCTATTTATATAGTTTAAATAATTCCGCAGTAGCCCGCTGCAGCACGCTGTAGCGGATTTCCTTTAATAAATTTTAAATGTTTCCAAAAATGCCTCAGAACCCCTTGGATGCCTTTCCCTGAAAAAGATAGAAAAATTTGATTTAGGAGCATCTTAAAGATCTGAAATGAATGAAATTTCCCTTTATTTTAGATATAATTTATTGATTCATCACACCCCATACTTAAATTCTTGCTCATCATTGAGTAAGCTCAAAATGATATTTTTTCTATTTTATAGGGATGAAAGTCACAGCAATACAATTAGAATATGTATAAGTCAAGATGTGTGTATTGCAAAAATGAAATGAACATTTTAGCAATATTAATGTTTTTAATTGTGGCACAAAGGTGGTTTAATCAATGAATCTCCAAATGTTTGAATTTTTAATGCTTGATATTAGGTGATGGATTTAGTTCATTGTGAACTTTAGATTAAGGAAGTGGTCAAAGATTCCAAGAGTTGTGTCATATGTGCTCCTTCTTATGAATCACAAAGATTATAGAGACATATTTTTCTTTATCCTTTTTTATTTTGATCATTTGAGAGAGATATTTTTTATCATCCCTTTTTTCATAAATATTTTACTCTTTTCATCTTTAGGGAGAGACATTTTTCTTCATCCCTAATATACATCTTTGTGATCATGAAGTCCTACAGGAGCCTCGCACACCCTTTTTTTTAGAATACGTATCACATCTTTTAGTCTAAGTCCTATGCTTTCCCCCACACTTAACTAAAGCATTTATTTAAAATTTTAGAGATTAGATTATCCTCGATTCATACCTCAATTATAACATTTTCTTGCTTATAATGTATTTCATCATTTTTGTTTACGCATTCTTTTACTTGTGTCAAATTCGATTTTTATATTTTTGTGATTTTCATTTCTTTTGAAAAAATTCAGAAAAAATATGTTAATTAAGAATACCATAAAAATGAGGGGATAAGAAAAAATCATAAATTAAAATCTCAAAATAAAAATATACTAAAAATAAAGATACAAAAGAAAAAAGAAAAATTGAAAGAAAAGAACAAATATAACCTATTTAGTTATCCTGCTCTCCTTCTTCGTCCTCCTCCTCTATATACACCGTCATGGTAGGGTAGCGCGTATCCGGAATGGGAGCTCCGACAGGAGGCCTTGGCAACACGGAGGCGTCCGGTCCACCTTGCATGCTCCAATCCTCAAACATCATCCCAAGGGCTTTGTGGAATTCAGATTAGAACTTACGCTGTTGACCGATCTCTCGTTTGAAGAACCCCATATCAGTTGCAAGAGCCTTGCTAAGCTCTGCATACTGATTGTGGAGGCGTACCAAAAGTTGGTTCGTGAGGCGTGAGTCGGAAGGTGCGGATGCATCCCCTTTCGATCCCCTTCTCTTCTTGGGCAGCTTTCGTTCGCTTGCCTGGATATTTAGGTTTGAAGGGTTAAGGGTGCAGCTAGGGGGAACAATGGAGTCCGAGGAGAGGATATTGACCCCGTGGGTCTCGTACAATCCTGATATTAAAGACCTGAAGGCCAATGCCGCGCAAGGGCCCTTGAGAGCTTTCTATAGCTGCTCAAAGATAATGCTCGAAATACAGATTTCACCCGCCCTAACCAACGAGCATAAGAGGAGCGCTCGGGCACGGGTCACTTCCATTAAGTGACTCGTGGGCATGACATAGCTAGAAATGAACACTAGCCAAGCACTACTCATCTTAGGGATGTTGGCTAGTCCTCCTTCCCACTTTGTGTCATCATTGACAATTTCCGCAATGAGACTACGGGGGTCAAAGCGAGAATCCAAGAGGTTCGAGTGAGAGCATGAATGTACCTCCTCAAGCCCATAGAATTGCTCAATTTTAGGAATCCCTAGGGTGACAACCTTACCCTGGCAGAAGAGCCATTGCTCGGACGCATCGATCGCATTTGCATACACCTCCTGGATGATCACCGGGTATGTAGGGGCTCTCTTAGTCACAAACTCTCCCCATCCCCATGGGTTGACTTGCTCATGCGGGATGGGGTAGGCATTGCTAAAATTCCTCTCCGGAATCAACTTCCGCTGGGAAGTGATGGAGACGAAGCGGTGCTCGGCTTCCGCCGAAGAGAACCTCTTCTTGTTGAAAGTTCCTCCGGTCGAGGAGGCTTCAACTTCCTTTTGAGCAATAGCCTTCTTCCCGATTAACATGGCAAGGAATGAGGATTAGGAGGATCAAGAACTTAGAGAGAATAGGAGAATTTGAAAGGTGCAAGGATAACCCCCCCCATTGCCTCCTTATTTATAGCCCAAAAAATTCAAGGCAAAGAGAAGATGGTCAAATAGTCTTCCCCATGCCATAAATATGGTGATGCATCTGAAGGGGGGGGGGGGGGGGGGGGGGGGGGGCAGCTTTTTTAGCAATTTTTTGACTGCCTTGGGAACCCAAAGGGCTTGACTTGTTGACTGCATTTTCCCAAGACAGAAAAATTTTTCGATACTGGGGCAAACCGCTGCAGCGTGCGGTAGCGGGTTTTGTGCGTTAGTGCGCTGGAGCGGAAAATGATTTTCACATGCCGCCATGATGCTCTACACACACGGTTTGCTCGCCGCAACGTGCAATTTTTTTTATTTATTTATTTTTTTTTTTAAGGGTTGGGTTGCCTCCCAATAAGGGCTTAGTTTCACGTCCTTAGCTAGACTCACTAATGATCAATATGTAGGATCCGGTGGTTTCCTTTTCCATAAGCTAGAGATGTTCGAACAAGCACAACTCTCATGGTGGCTCGAACTCTCTTCATCTTCAACTTCTAATAAAGGATCCATTTTTTCAGTTTCAAAATTGGTGGGAGTCTTTTTCTTTCTCTTCCCTCATCGCGTTTTTCTCTTTTTTACTCCTTCCTTGCTCCCCTTTTTAGAGGAAGGAGTAAAGTAGCCATCAGAGTGTTTCTCTTCAATTGTGAGGTCTTCTAGAACATCATCGACCAATAACCTCTCTTCTCTAACCCTTTTTCTCACTTCATCCTCCATCTCTTTATTTTTAAAGATAGTTGGCATAAGATCAATCATTTCCATTCTTCCTTTAACACTCATGCTCATTACACCGTGACTCACATTGATGACAGCCTTCA
The DNA here is from genome assembly GCA_016760335.1 of Gastrodia elata. NCBI lineage: Eukaryota > Viridiplantae > Streptophyta > Magnoliopsida > Asparagales > Orchidaceae > Gastrodia > Gastrodia elata. The sequence continues at coordinate 30,378,893 of CM028678.1, read as the reverse complement.
CACTCATTAAAAAGGGTCTCCCAAAGATAATCATGGTGTTTTTGTTCCATTTGTCCCATTCACACACCACAAAGTCAGTTGGAACTATAAAATTCCCTAATTCAACTGCAACATTCTTTATCATTCCTAGAGGGGTAAGGGATTCTAGATTGGCAAACTCCAAAATCATTAATGTGTATTCCATCCCTCCTACCTTTAAATGTTCATAGATGTGGTAGGGAATAACATTTACTGAAGTACTTAGATCACACAAGGGATCTACAAATACTTCATTTCTTATTAAGCAGGGATGCTCAACCTCCCTGGATCTTCACATTTGGGGGCCATTAGCTTTTCACAGTCATTCCCTTTCTTTCTTTCTACTTCCTCTAGTTTAAAATTTGTTGCACTCTCTCTCTCAGTATCCATTACCTCTGACACAATTTTTGAATGTATCACACTCATCAACTCCCTAGGGTTTATTTCAGTTGAACTGGGTAAAGCCCCTTGTTGCTGAGAGGTCAGTTGCTTGGAGATTTGCCCCAATTGTGTCTCTATATTCCTAAGAGAAGCCTCATGGCGTGTTATGGTGGCTTCAGTGCGGCATATGAATTGGGTTGTTTCGGCTTTAAATGAATTGAAGGCCCCTTCTAAATTGTGTTGATAGTTGTTGTTATTGTTTCCATAGTTCATGCCTTGCTGGTTGGATGAATTCCCCCCATATTGATTAGCATTATTATTATTATTACTCCAAGAAAAATTTGGGTGGTTTTTCCACCCTAGGTTATACATGTTGGAGTAGGGGTTGTTTGTCTGGTTATTGTTTCTGAGGTAGTTTACCTATTCAGTGTTATTTTGTACAAATGGGTTGTTTAAATTACAACTTTCACTGTTATGCCTACCCCCGCACAACTCATAGTGTACCTCTGAAACCACATTGCATTCATTCATTTTATTCTTTCGTTTAATGCATGAATTTCTTGTTGAAGATCTGTTATTTGGTTAGATTCGTTTGCTTTCACGGATTCCTTTTTTTGCCTTTCAGAAGGCCATTGGTATGCATTATTGGCCATTTCTTCCAAGAGGTCATAAGCTTCCTCTTGGGTTTTTCCACTAATCGAGCCATCGGTGGCTGCATCAATGAGTGTCCTCGTGGGAGCGTTCAAACCATTATAGAAGGTTTGCACTTGCATCCATAGAGGGAACCCATGATGTGGGTAATGCCTGAGGTACTCCTTAAAGTGATCCCACCCATCATACAGAGTCTCACCTTCCAACTGAGTGAAGTTGGAGATCTCAATCCTCAACCGTGCAGTTTTAGACAGAGGGACGTATTTGGCTAAGAATTTCATAGCCAAATCGTCCTAAGTCCGAATAGAATCACTCGGTAAAGAGCTGAGCCAACTCTTAGGTCTATCTCTCAGAGAGAAGGGAAAAAGCCGCAATTTAACTGCGTCTTCGGAGACACTGTTAAATCTGAAGGTATCACATATTTCAAGGAAAATTGAAATATGTGAGTTAGGATCTTCAGTGGCTAATCCTCCAAACTAATTATTTTGCACCATACTCAGTGTGGAAGGTTTGATTTCAAAGTTGTGGGCTTCAATATTTGGCCTTACAATTGCATGGGGGATTCCCCTAACAGTGGCTAGTGCATAGTCTCTACGTGCTCTTCCCCTAGGCTCTTCTAAATTTTCTATGCAATTATCCATAACGGCTTGTTGGTTTGATAGGTTTCATTCTCGCCTAGCTTGTAAGTATGTTCTATCTATTTTGGGATCAGAAAGATATTCAGTACAGACTCTTTTACTCATATAACTAACAATATGGCTTATCGAGAACAACTTAGCAATCTAGATCAAATAGTTCTGCAGAAATAAAATAACTAAAAGGTAAGATGTTAGCTTTGATAATTACAAAAAAATATAAGACTACTAATATATGCAATTAAATGCTTAAATTGCTTGTTACTTATAGATTGTTACCAATTCCCCGGCAACAGCGCCAAAAACTTGATAGACTGTAAATACACGTCTGTGCTCACATGCAAGTGTACGTGGTCTGAAGTAATAAGTGGAAAGTGTTAATTTTTGGGAATTTATCAATCCTCAAAGAATTGGTTGATTTGGCACTAAGGTGTATCTATTCTTGCTAATGTTTAAGCTACAATGTATTTGGATGAGTTGGTCTAAAAATTAGCACAATAATCACTAAGCAAAAAGAGCAAGATGAGAGAAATAGGAGAGTTGGGACCATCCCACATGCCATGATATAACAATTATGTATATTAATTTCTCAAGATTTTTCACTCATTTTAATTAAAATCAAGTGCACATTATTTTCCTTGAGTTTAACTCAAGGTCTTACAAGTTCAAATCTCATGCACAAAATGAACTCACACTCAGTTCTACTTCGGCACAAAGATTCTTGTAATATTCTTTGGATTTAAATTTTAATCTTATTCTCTTGATCAAGGAGAGCTTGATTATTAAATCTTAGGATCTTACAAGCATTAATTTCCACTACGAGCATCACTCCCAAGGAATGTCCTCTACTTTATAATCAGCAAATTTGTTGTTCCGCTTGTTCTCCCACCAGTATTCATCTTCTTCTTGAAATAAATGTGTTACTAGGCGGATGGCTTCAGAGTTAGGTCACTTAATATTGGCCAAATTCTTCTCGGCCATCTTGAGCCAGTTCACCGTGTCCGTAGTATTCGGCGCTCCATTGAACGTAGGAGTTCAGAGACAAAGAAAATTGTGTAGGATTCAGTCGCCCGTATAGTGTGAAGACGATGAGATTCCTGATGGGGGTGCAGGTTGCTCTCTAACCGAGAGGATAAGAGCAGTGTCTCTTGTGTATTGCTATCTATTAGGACCTTCACTAAACTGGCCATAGGGTTGGACTCCTCAGGTCCACCTAACAACATGACCATATTCTTAATTGGAGTAGGAGCAGATAGAGAGCCATAATTCATGACTGTAAATACAAGTATAAATTTAGAAATATAAAATTTTACTATAATTTCATTCATTTATTTCTTTCTTAAAAGAGATCATACGTAGATCCATAAAACACATGACATAAAAAGATCTCTAAAATCTAGTTACAATATTCTATCTAAAGGGCAGCACAGAAGTCATCATATGAGATTATGTGGCTCCTCCGAGTTAATCTCCTATAAACCCAAAACCACCAATGTCTCGTTTATCCCCTAGATAGGATCTCTACGATCTCTAGACGATACTCCTTCAGACAGGTTGTCTCTTTAAGAGCGGTAGTAACGCAATTCAACCATTCTCTAGCGAGTGCTGAAGACTGGTGCCTCCAAAGGATGAATTGATAAGGATTTTATCTAGCACCTCAACTCCTTGAGGCGACACTATATCGACGACCCTTCCGTAGATCTGGCCATCTCGGAGGTCATCTATCCAGTAATCGTTAAACCTCCTAAGGTAGAACAAAAATGCTAACTGTGAGTATTCCATCCCTAAAATAATTCAACTTATAAGTATTTCATTCACATTTTATCATTACCTTCAAGTTCGTTCAAATCCTAAGATGTCAATTTTGATATTAAGAATATGCATAGTTTCAATCAAGTTATTATGTACGTTAAATTCCTAGGGTGTCATTATTCTAGACATAGTCAACCCTTTCCTTTCTGAGGTAACTTAATTAATGTTTGGATGTTTGCTTTTCATTACACTTAGTAACTTGTGATCTTGACCTAATATAGAGAATAGATCATAACGTTTATAGGGACAAACTCTTTATCTAACACTTTATGATACTTATCTGATATCAACTGTAGCGCCCCGCCCCATCGCCGCGCGCAAAGGTTACAATTATAATCAGATCAGCGGTGGAGTGGTGCGCCACTCGGAAAAATGATCATAACTCATCTTCCTGAATAGGCTAAAAGAATGAGCCACACTGAAGGCTGCTGACTCAAACCTAAGAGTAGGATTGAGAGTCAATACTTAAGATAAGAATAGAATACTCATCTTAAGTATTAGACTAATACGTATATTGGATTTAAAAAGGAAAATATGAATCCAATATACATTATCAATATATATCAGCATTTCCAGTATGTTGATCACATCACAATACTAAGTATAGTAGTATAACATAGTGCAGAAGCTAAAGCAAAACATCTAAAATACATTCATCACAGAGCAGTAGTAAATATTTGTCGCAGAAAAGAAAAGTAAAATACATCTAGAATTATTACAACTGATTTAAAAAAGGAAAAGTGATGTCTATCTAAAGTACTAAAATAAAATAGTAAGTAAAAGGTGGAAGACTAATCCGCTAAGGTTCCACGTACTCCTCCTGGATCTCCTGTAAGTCCTCCTGCCTTGTCTCCACAAGCTGCTCAGGATCTAGCAAATTACCGGATCCCAAAAGTACCCCTTGTCAGACAAGAAGTCTAACACAACATAGCTAACTAAGTAGTTCTAAAGTAAATGCAATAGATAGTAAAGTAAATATGACTGTAAAAAATAATAGTAAAGGCACTATGTAACTGAAACTGTAAAGACTAAGCAAAGTAAAACCGCATCGAAACTGAATACTGAAGGTAAATAAAAATATCAAATGCTCAAACAATCAATTTGAAAAATGTCCAATGCTGTACCATATGTCATTGGGATGATGCACCCAAATATGCCATAACACGGTATGCCATGGTATGAAACAGAACTATCACTGAAAGGCTATGAGTTGTACGGTCCAATGTATATAAACACCCAGTTGGGAAGACAGTACGGTGATGCCGATGCATCCTGAAATTCCCCAATGAATGTATGCAACATTCTGTAACCCATAATTTATCACTAATATTTATGAATCACTACTGAAATAATCCCTCAAACTCATGCTCATGTTCATGCCCATGCTTCTATTCTAATGAGTAAAATCTGGGAATCCATAAAGCTTTAAATACAGATGATGAATTTAAGGTCTCCACTGTGCAGAATCTTGCTAAAAGGATTATGACTCCTAGCTTCTAGAATAAAAATTAGTTAAAGTTGAAGATTTACTTAAAGATCATTGATGGGATGATTGTATACACATATTTAGCAAGTTTGCAAAAAAGGTGATTCTTATCACTTAGTTTGATTAAGTCACCTTAACGAAGAGGTCTTCGATAGGAGGCATCGCCCGTTGGCAATTTGAATCTCAAATTGAGTTATTAAGATGCCTAACTCACAATCACACTCAGTGTCTTAAAGAAGGTGATTCTAATTACTTAGTTTGGTTGAGCCACACCTATTGAAGAGGTCTTCATTAGGAGGCATCTCCCATTGGTGATTTGTATTTTTATCAAACTAAGGAATGAGTCCCTGTTTAATACACTCTTAGTCTTGGGTTATTTACTCTAAAGGGACTGTATTCGTCTAATCCCTCGGGATAGCACCTGCTCATAAGTCCACATTGGAGTGAATTAATGAATCCTGAATATTACTAAAGAAAACCAGTACTATGGGTATACCATACTACACCAACCAATGACCTGGGTTCAAACGACTCTATTTAATCAACAAGGATTTATCAAGACTATTAATTCCTATACTAAATAGATAAGTCCTATGCAAGGCTCCAAAAAAAAGGTGATCAAGGATCACTAAACATGGATTCTACCACAAGGAAAAGTATCATTCTAATATCTTAAGTGATTGCTACCATGAGGGGTTAAGATTAACTTCTAAGGTTAAGGGATCATCTATGCTTTTACCTCAATGAGCTATACAAAATTCTCCTACCTCTATATATATTTAAATTTAGGTCTTTAAAATGTTTCAGAGACAATCTTATGCTGAGATACTTAAGATCTCACACCCTTAATTCTAAAGCTAACATTTTAGGTTCTATTTAATAGTTAGGTTTAGAGTGATCAAATCAGATGCTTAAGTCATCTGATCATATCTTATTCTAAGATTATGGGATTTAAATCAAGGATGTTATTAGAGTCAGATCAAATATTAAATTAATTTAGTTATATTATCTTTTTATGGTAGTAGTCTTTTTTAGGAGAAAATCAAGGATCTAAAGTTTAGATTCAGATTAATCAATCACATAGATTTATCAATAACCTTAACATGTCTAATTCAAATGTTTATGATCAATACCAAATCAGATGTATTATTGGAATAATATCAATTTCATTATCTTATAATCAAGTTAATTTAATTAAGGATTTAAGAGTTTAGATCTTAATCAAATAGATTAGGGTTTAACCCTTAACTCATGCCTAATTAAGATCAAATGTTTATTTATAGGTCAAATGTCAAATCAATGAATTTGGGATGTGTTATTGGTGGCAATCTTAGACCTAGATCAAGTCTTAATAGCTTGATCAAAGTCTTAAGACTTCTTAAGGTTAATTACAAGGTTTAAGTTCGCCATTTTTGAACTATTCAATTTATACATCATATATTTGCATACATGATTTCAATACATCTCCCTTACTGTTATGAATCATTTTAATAGAAATATTTTAGAAAATAGAAAGTAATTAGTGCTAATCAAACCCTAAATCAATCTAAAAAGATTAGCACATAATTACAAATCTAACCATCGGAATTTCATGCAATTTGGCACATAAGTTCTATTTTACCATACAATAAATCAGAGACTAAGTTTGTTAAGATCCAATGGTTACAAACCCTAATTTTCACTAATAATGGTTTAATAAGATTAGGGCATAAATTCAAATACAAAGACCAGAAAGATAAACTTCTTAGGACATTCATTCTACTAATCATAAGGAAACTAATGGCACCCTAATCATGCAATTTGGTTAAGTATAATTGCTAGGTCATCCTAATCTAGTTCTGCAATACTTAGGTTAAAATAGAAAATCCAGCCATTAGATGTTCAATATTATTTTAAATTCTTATTCCTCATGATTTTTTTTTTTTTTAGGAAAATGCCATCTCGGCCTGCAATATCATTTCATCAACAGATTTTACAAAATTAACTGGAACCTGATTACAGACTAGTTCAGGTACTCAGCAAAAGTTAAAGCAAAATAAAGTTGCAGCAAAAGAACAGTCCATATAAACAAAATCAGCGACAAAAAATCCACAACACTTCCGAGCATCAGAAGTTCGAAAAGATCAACACCGATAGGATCCAAGCGGCGAACCAGAGTGATCCTACCACGGATAGAAACGAGAGGCAACCACGAGGCAGAGATTCAAGAAGGAGAATAAGGAGCACCAGCATTACTGAATTGAGCCAGAATGAGCACGGCAGGCCGAATAACATAGGGTCGAGACGGGCGGAAGCCACAACCTCACATAAGTGGGTGAGTTTCCCCCACAGGCAAACTAAGAGGACACTGATGAAGATCTTCCAAAGGAAAAGATGAAAGAACAACCTACCAGTGTCTGGAGAGAGGACAATTAAAATTTGCAGTTTGAAGCGTAGCCAACAAGCCATCGTGGCAGCACTACGAAGAAACATCAGATAGACGAGCTGGCTAGGAATGCTTAAATAGACGAAGGAGCAGAAGCCGAAGCGATGGAAAAGAAAAAATTCTTCTGAAGAGTGCAATCTAATGGGGACGGGATGGCTCGCCAATCAATCACGACATCCCCGGAAGGCATCATGAAGCAACGTGGGGATCAAGAAGAACAGAACAACAACTCCCAGAACTTGAGAAGACCAATCCGCAAGAGGAGGAGTCGAGAATCCCCCAGAGAGCCCCCAGAGGAGAGATCCTGAGAAGCCTATTGGTTGCAAATTAAGCCTCCATAAAAGGCCAGTCAGGATGCAAGCCGCATGGGTGTCCCAAGAGAGAGTTTATCCCAGAGAGAATCCACCTTACAAGAGTTAGGGGGAAGAACTCCACCAAACATCCACGTGGCTAAGACATTTCCACCACATAAACTGAGCCAGGAAAAGCAGCTGAAAATCATTCAAGAAATGCAAAAGCTGGAGAAGGGAATTGTTGTTGCAAAACAACACTAAATTAATTAATCTACCAGAGAGATGCAATAAGGCATCCAAAACCATCCATGAAATCATCCAAATCCTAGTACCAGAGGATCTCGTAAGCCACTGGTCCGAGTGGTCCAACCATAAAACTTTCAAAATCCAACCCCTTCCAAAGTTAAGCATGGTGAAGTATATGTAAAGGGAGGAGTGTCCATACAGCGGCTTACACAGAGAGCCCTTGGACTGAACTGAGGAAACTAAAGCCACGTTAACAAATAAAGCAAAGAAGTTATCGTTAGCAGGTAAGAAGCCGAAAGAGATATCCATTTGAATATATTTGCCAATGGAAAAAATAGACTTTGGAATAGAGATAAGGAAATTGTTCCACTGAAATTGGTTTCTAACATGCCATAACTGCCAAAGAATCTGGCAGGTCAGAGAAAAAGAGAAGGGGTCAACATTACTTAATTTAAATATCATTTCTAAAATGTTACCCATGCTTAAAATTTCATCCACCTGCAAGAAGGAGTCAAATCCCTTCCAAATGCTCGAAGCATAATTGCAATGCTTAAAAAGGTGAGACAAAGATTCCTCAGTATGGCAATGAACACGAGGCGAGGGGGATCCCTCTTTCTTTCAGAATGTCATCCACAGAGATGCATTTCTTGATAACTCTCCAAATAAAAAAGGACATAGCAAGGGTGGGGAGTTTAAACCAGGACCGGGGGGACGAAGTTCCAGGGATGTGGAGAAGCTTTTGCGCCGATTTTACTGCTATTCGAACTTTGGTGCCAATGACCACCTTTAACTTATCTCTAGATTGAGAGTTGTTGGAAATAGAGTCTTTGATTTTGAGGATCCAATCATCACTAATTCCTACATTTATTAGTTTGTCCTCTATCCAACAATCACTAGCCCAGAAATTGGCCACACAAGCTAGGGGAGATCCCTTAACCGGAAAGAAAGAAGCTAATGGGCGCTCATCAAACCACTTGTCAAACCAAAAAGCAATAAATCCCTTCCCCAGCTTCCAAAGAATCTTAGCCTCAGCTAGGTCTTTGATTTTTATAAGATGTTTCGAGCCAATATAATCATTTTGCTTCCAGCTTCTATTAGATAGATGTAAAGGTTTTCCATATTTGCTTGCCATGAATGAAACCCAGCTACCAATCCCTTTTCTCAGCCTCCACCAGTACCGAATTCAGAAGGTAGAGGCAGTGAGATTAAATGGGAGAAAGCCCAGACCTCCATTAGCTTTCGGACGAGAGCTTCCTCCAAGAAGCCCAACGAACAGCTTTCTAGCCCCAAAGTCCCCCCAAAGGAAACCGTTACAAAGTTTGTATGCCTGTTTAATGAAATTGACAGGGGGTTTAAACATCGCCAGAAAGTGGTTTGGAAGGGAGCTAATAACCGATTGAAGCAGCACAATCCGGCCAACAAATGATAGACATTTAGAGGCCCAGCCATTAATTTTAGTGGATATTTGTTCCAATAGGGGCTGGAAAAGAGAGCCAGCCACCCTACATTTCGATAACGGGAGACCCAAGTAAACAATAGGTAGTGAAGCCCTTGAGAGACCTGATAGCCGCAGAATCTCAGTTCTTCTATTTAAGGCTACATGCTTCCCGAAGACCACATTTTACTTACTCATATTAACCTTCATCCCAGAAACAATCAACATGTGGTCCAAAATTTGTAAGAGAATAGTGAATGCTTTTCTAATCAATTTGATATATAATATCATTGGGTTTGAACTAGTGGATTGAAAGTTATTTCATTAATATATTATGTATTCTTATTTAAATAATTCCCTATGATTGGAATAATTGAAATATTTTCCTTAAGGAAAATAATTTTGATTATTCAAATATTAATTAAAACAGGTTCAGCTCGTTCACCAAAACACGCGGGTCGGCTCGGCCTGGGGACCCGTTACTGTCGAACCATGCGGTCATGGGTCGGCCCAACCCGCACAATCCTTCTTCTTCCCCTCGCCATCCCCGATGCCTCACCGATTAGGGTAACCTTAATCGGCCAAATTCGTGGCCTAGGGACCACTCTACAGCCTCAGGATGATCAAAAATTGATCCCCTAGCCATTACGCGCCGATTGACACTCGAAGCCCCCTGTGAGATGGTCCGGATCGGTCGGACCTTACTCACCCGAGGGCTCCCTTAATGGAGCTACTGTGGGGAGACAATTCTCCTCATAGAGGACACACTAGACCCAGGGCTTGATTCCTACACCATAAGGGAGGTGAGATGGATCGAAGCCCCCTGGTATGAGGGCATGAGGTGGGCTGGAACACCAGGACCTTACTCAGTCCCGAGACTCCTTTACAGACTTAGCCTGATCAATTGATTCGATCAATCGGGGCTAGCTCACGGCTCAATTACGATAGCATTAGGTTCAATTCGACAATATGCAGCAATACGAGTCAAAAAATGGAAGGTCCGAACCTCATTGGCTTAAAACTGGCAAGTGGGGGTACCTGGTTCATCGGTTGTGCTCAGGGCGGTTGACAGAGGGTTTGGCTGGCCTTAGCAGAGCTTCTAGACGCTGTAAAGGATTTTGAACTCTAGGAGAGCTTACTATTAGTAGTCTGAAAGCTCCTGGATCGCCCACGCAAGCTCGGACAGATGGAAATGGCAGAGCAAAGGCAGAGAGGAATCGAGTTCAATTAAGCAACAAAGGGGCAGAGGGAGGATTGATGAGGCTATTTATAGCCTCAGACGAGTTCAAGGAAGCTTCCAGAGGGCTGAATTGGGCTGGGGAGGACTCGACAGGTCGGGTCATGGCCGAGCTCTCAAATTTCTAATTCAAGCTTGGCCGGGTCACGAGGCCCAATTGGGGTACCTCGCCATAATGGGAGGATCCCCAACGGCTTGCTAAGCTGGTGGCACGAGCGGGAGACAAGGAGGGCAGCTGGTAGTACAGGGGGATCTCGGTCAGGTGTGCAACTGAGTGGGGACGAAGCTCCACAGTCACAAGAGGGTCTAGAGCCATCTGATTGATCAATCAGAAAGGCGCGACGGTCCTAATCCCCCAAATCCTAACGGCCAGATCTGATTGAATCCGCACTGTAGGATTCACAGGATGCATCCAACGGCAGATCTGCGGTTCTGCTGAATCTAATCCTAGCCGTCCATTAAATAAGTGCGACGGTTAGATTTGTGGGACTCCACTGTCGCGCGACCCAGGCTCCGCAGCGGATCGCTTGCGGTTCGCATGGCGGATCCCGACCATTAATTTAGTTTTAGGGATATATTTACAATTTGGAAAGATTAGGAACACTTTTATGTAATTAGACCATTTTAATTAAATGTGAATTATGGCCTAAATGATTTTTAAATTACACCAAACTTTCACCCTTAGCTAATTTGGGGGTGAGGAATTCAAAAATGCAACTAGATTTTAATTCTGAGCTCAAAATATTTTAGGTCTCATCTAGGACATCTAGACTGATCAAAATGCAAATCTAGACTTAGGGAAATCCAATTGACTTTAAATTTTCAAGATATACTTAATTTGATGTTCTAAAAGAAATGGCTTTGAATTTAAAGATTAATTAGGCTATAGTTTAGCAAAGTAACTACCTAGGGATGTTACATCTGATCACTTTAATCCAAGTCTAAAAAGTAAACTTTAAAAGTTAACATAAGAAATAGAAGAGCGAGATCTTAAGGGACTTGCTACAGGATCATTCTTGAAATGCTTAAAGACCTTAATTATTGATATATTAAGGTAGGAAGAATATTTATAACTTATTAAGGTAACTTAGATGATACTTAATAACCTTAGAAGTTGATCTTGATATCCCTGGTAGGAACCACCTAAAGTACTTAGAATGGAACTTATTCCTGTGGTAGTAACCTACATTGAGTGATCATTTGATCATATTCTTGGAGCCTTATGTAGGACTCTCCTAATTAAAATAAGGATTGATAGCTTTGATAAACCCTTATTAATTAAATAAAATCTTCTGAACCCAGATTATTGGTTGGGTATAGTAGGGTATACCCATAGTACTGAATTATTTTAGTAGTATTCAGGAATGGCTGAGTCACACTAAGTAAGATTTATCTTTGTGCTATCCTGCAGGCTTAGGCGGATATAATCTTGCTTAGAGTAAACTAATCAATCCTAAGAGTGTTATATATAGGGGCTCATTCCTTAGTTTGATTAAAATACAAATCGCCATCGAGCGATGCCTCCTAGTGAGGATCGCTTCAATAGTTGTGGCTTAAACAAACTAAGTAATTTGAGTCACCTTCTTTAAAACACTAAGTGTGATTATCAATTGGGCATCCTAATGACTTAGCTTGAGATACAAATCGCATCGGGTGATGCCTCTTATTAAAGATCACTTCGTTAGGGTGGCTTAATCAAACTAAGTACTAAGAACCACCTCTCTTGCAAACTTGCTGATTATGTGTATACAATCATCACATCGAATGATTTTTAAGTAAACTCTCTACTTTAACAAGTTATCGAAACTAGAATTTAGGAGACAGAATCCTCTTAGTAGGATTCTACAGAATGGAGACCTTGATTATATTATCAAATTTCAAAGTATTTTTTGGATTTCTAGATTTATCTCATGTAGCTTAAAAGCATGAGCATGAGAATAAGCATGATGTTGAGTATCAATAATGATGTATGAGTATCAGTGATGATTTATGGGTTATATAATGTTGCATACATTGACTGGGAAATTTCAGGATGTATCAGCATCGTAGTTCCCAACTGGATGTATGTATACATTGGACTGTATGACTCATAGCAAGTCAGTGATATTTTGGTAGCATATCAGTAGCATGCAGTATTGTGGCATATTCAGATGCACAGTTTCAGTGGCATAAAATATAGTTTTATATGCTATTACTTAGTTTCAGATCTGTTACTATTTTTATTTAATTTCAGTATTCAATTTCCAATATAGCCATACTTTACTTTACTTTAGTTTTGTACATTTTTCTACTATTTTATACCTTCAGTTACTTTTTAGTAATTTTGTTGTTTTATTTATATTATGTAAATGCTAAATGAATAACTAAAATTGTTTAGATTAGTTTCGACATGTTAGACTTATTGTCTAACACGAGGAACTTTTGGGATCCTACAATTTGTTAGATCTTGAGCAGTATATTAAGCCAGGTCAGGAGAACACCTAGGAGATTTAGGAGGAGACCGTGGAGCACTAGTGGACTATTTCCTAGCTTTACTTTTCTGCTTAGTTTATTTCAGTTCAAAACTTAGCCTTTATATTTATATTTTAGCAAATCATTTATAATAATTCTAGATGTGTTTTCTTTTCTTTTCTGAGACAAATGTTTCATATAGCTTCTGTGATGAATATTTTTGGATGTTTGTTTTAGCTTCCGCACTCTGTTATATACTACTTATACCTACTATTGTGATGTGGTCATTATATTGGAAATGCTGATATCTTATACATATATTAGATTCCTCATGTATTTTACATCCAATGTATATATTGGTCTAATACTTAGGATAAGGATACTACTCTTATCTTAAGTATTAGCTCTCAACCCTCCTTGAGGTTGAGTCACTAGCCCTTTTGATGGGTTCGGTTTGAGCTACTTTGGGGAGACGGGATATTCCTCCCTGAGTAGTGCGCCGCTCCACCACCGATCTGTTATACCTTTTACGTATGGTGACAGGGCGGGGCACTACAGAATATGACCTTAAATGACTTAAAGGCTAAAGTCCTAAGTTGTCATATGTGACTTAACACACAAAGCTCTAAGGCTTGGCTAAATTGTACAAAGAGGTGAGGTAACTACTACTTAGCATGTAATTTTACATGCTGTAGTAACTCAAGGTTCTACCCTAATTCAGGACTAAACCAGGCCATGATCTTGATTCTAATAGTCTTAATAAGCCATTAAAAGAAAATCTTGAAGTTTTAGTTCAAATCAGGAGTCATTTAGGCCAAACCCTAATTATGGAAAATTTGAATAAATTGGAAAATGATCTAACTAGATTGAGCTCAAATAAAATTATTGACTTTGTCATTGCGCTCATCACCCCCAAATTAGCTATGAGTGATGTTTTGGAGGTATTTGGAAGTTATCGGATTTTCCTCTATTATTTGAATATTTAAAATACCTCAAAAATTAGAATAATTAAATACTGATCAAAATCAAAATCTGCCTTCTTCATTGCGTTCCTCACCCTTCATTTAGCTAAGAGTGAATTTTTGGAATTTTTTTGAACCCATTTAATAGCATAAATTTTAAAATGAATTTTGATATAATATTAATTAATTTAATAGTTAATATTTTGGCTGTGGGACCAACCATTTGGCCTCAAATTGCAATCGTCATCTCTAATCGGGCGGCTTGATTGAGCTGTTCGATAGAGGCACCTCATTCAGACGGTCTGAGGTCATCTTCCTCGTGCGACGCGTGCCCTACCACATTTGATCGTGACAGCCTCATCTGCCACATGGTAGCCTTCATGGAAGATTTGCTGAAGCCTTCCATTAAAAGCCTTGGAGACCTCCAGATCTCAGTTACACCATTAGGATCAAATCGCGCCATCGAAGAACTCCTATTTTGTAATCTCGATCAAGCCAAGAACTCTGAATAGTCGATGTAAAGGTACTTTTAATCTCCTTTGATTTCCGCACAATCAATTTCATCTTCATTCATTTATCAATCTCTACCCTAATTAATCATTTTATCAGATCCAATCAAGCTTGATTGAGCCCGATCAGTTGATTTAAGCGTCACATGAATAGTTATCCATAATAGAACTGGTTTTGCCTCCGTCACCGTAGGCTATGGCTAGGTTTCACCAGTGGCTCAGGCCACCATAAGCATCATTTCAGCCATTATTTGGAAGGTCTCTCCGATACCTTTCCAATGAAGGGTGGGCCGACCTCCGGTATTAATGAGAAGCCCCGTCCAGGTGTGCTCTAGTTGTAGTCCACCGGCCAGATGAGATGGTGCTGACCCATCTGTAGGTGGGACTGAGCAAGGTCAGGCCCAGCCCGCGACTTTGAGGACGGGTGAATATGTGTCATCCCCTGTGCATCCGTGAGTGTGGGCCCATCGCTGAAGCCTTTGCCATCTAATTTGTGGAACCATATGTCGCGTCAGTGGGTCCAACTACTACTGTCAAGTTGCCTGTGGGTCCCACCATTGTGCGAACCCTACAATGGGTAACCTGGAATATATATATATATATAACTCTGTTAATTAAATTTCTTAAATAAGTAGATTAATTAATTAAAATATTATAAAACTTCAATATTCATAACTTAAAATCCATAAATCCAAATATAGTCAAGTTATATCTCATTTTAACTAAGAAAATGCCAAGATTATTATGGTAGTGCTCAAATTACTATTGGATTATTATTTTGCCTAATGACATTTAGGACCTCTCTTAATTACCCCATTAATCCTAGAAACTTTATTAGGCCATAGCTTTGCCAATTAAGCTCCAAATTATGCAGTTCAATATACCATTTTGATTAGGAGAATGTGTAGAATAGTAAACTGTAATAATATTTTAGTTTTGGATATTAGGTTGCTTAATTAGCTCAAATCTCTCCAAAACTTAATTAATAAGGATTAACTTCAATAATCACCCAAATTTAAAAATTGAAGTTGTTGTTAGCTCTTAGTATAGTGTAGAACATAGTGGTGAGGTTAATTTTGTAATTCTACAATGAATTTCACTAATCACTCACAAATCACCTTAAACTCTAATTAGGGCCTAAGTTAATCAAATGGGGTTCAAATTGAATGAAATAAGTTTCATTATGATTAGTGTGCTATATGAAAACCATAGCCACTAATTTTATTAAATTTGGATACCAAATGAAAAAGTTAGGTTTTTGGACATAATCCAAAATCTCCTTAATTATCCTTTTAGACCCAATATTTGTTTTGAGCATAATGATGAATCCATAGATTATATCTAAATAAAGGGGAAAATTCATCTATTTAAGATCTTTATGCTGCTCCTAAAATCAATTTTTCTATCTTTTTCAGGGAAATAGAATCCAAAGGAGTTCTAAGGCATTTCTGCAGAGTTTTTAAAACTTATTAAAGAAAAACTGCTGCAGCGCGCGACCGCGCACCGCAGCAGGTTGCAGCGGAAATATCTAAACTATATGAAAATTAATCTCAACTAATTGAACAGTATTTTTTGCAAAATGACCCGATACATCTCGCGGTCGCGCGCTGCAGCGGAAATATTTATGACTTTATAAAACGGTGCTCAACTAATTGAACAGTGATTTTTGCAAAATGACCCGCTACAGCGCGCGGTCGCACGCTGCAATGGTTTGCAGCAGAAATATTCATAACCTTATGAAACAGGGGCTCAACTAATTGAACAGTGATTTTCGCGGAATGACCCGCTACAACGCGCGATCGTGCGCTGCAGCGGCCTGCAATGGGACATCTTCAAAAGCTCAAACGTGGTAGCGCGGGGCAGCATGGGACTTGGCGATTGTGCAAAGGATCATTGCACGCCGCAGCGCGCCACGGCGCGCTACAACGCGTTGCAACGCGCTGCAGCGGCCCGCCGCAAATTTTTTCCAGACGTGCATTAAATGCGGCTGGGGACATGACCTATATCCTACATTTTGTCCCCAGCCATCATTCCCTGTAGTAGCTCATTTTATTTGAAAAAGGAAGCTTTGAGGTGATGTTTTGGGTAAATAATTGAGGATTATTGTCACTTACCATAAATAGAGGTTATTGTCATGATGAATTCAGAATTTTTTTTGGAAAAGCTAGTTTGAAATGAAGAGGAGGATGGCAGCCCCCCCCTTCCTATAAATACCCCTCCTCTTGACTAGAGGAGGGTTCACAATTTTAGCAAAAATTCTACTAAGTAAGAAGGAGAGCCAAGGGAAAAGAGGAGCTCCTCAAGGGTGGAAGGCAAGCTCTTTCTTTGGAAGAAGAGGAAGAAGGCAACACTAGTGACCTAAGGAGGGAACATTGAGAAGGAGAAGAAGGATTTTGGAGAACTTCTACAGAGTGTTCCTAGTATCTTCTAAACTCCACTCTGGTATTTCTTTTCAGTTGACCATGAAAGGGTCTTTATCCATGGATATGTTTTTCTTCTTTTCTTGTGCAATGAATAGCTAGACTTCCTTGGGGAGGGTTCGGGGTTAAGTCCCATTTTCATAATATAATATTAATGTATGAATGTTTTCCCTCAAGCATAATTTGTTTGTGATTTTAATGCCTTACTAAGAAATTTTTATCTAATTAGTTTTGAATGTGATTATGAGAAAAGAACTAAAAACAAACTCCAAGAACTAATTGTCTTGTGCTCCTTAGCTCACCTCAGGTTGGATACTAGATTATGAGTGCATGAGGGCTTGGAACTATGTGAGAAAGTTCATAAGCTCAATGCACCTCAATCTAAGCTCAACCAAAGAGTTGATGCAAGTGATGCTAAGACCCACTAAATGAGCTCCTTAGCTCAACATATTTGAGGTAGAGGAAGGAAGTGTTGAGTGCTCATAAACTAAGTGACATAGTCGTTGAGCCCAACATGTGAATCTCTCATCTCAACTATGTATGATGCGAGTGAAGCTCGTAGTGGAAATCAATGCTTGTAAGATCATAAGGTTTAAAAATCAAGCTCTCCTTGATCAAATAATAAGATTAAAAATTAAATCCCAAGAATCTTACAAGAATCTTTGTGCCAAAGTAGAACCGAATGTGAGTTCATTTTGTGCATGAGATTTGAACTTGTACGACCTTGAGCTAGACTCAAGGACAACAATGTGCACTTGATTTTAATTGAATTAAATGATAAAGCTTGAGAAACTAATCTACATAAATATTATGTCATAGCATGTGGGATGGCCCCAACTCTCCTCTTTCTTAAATCTTGCTATTTTACTTAGTGAATATATATTCTAATTTTATACCATTCATCCAATACATACTATAGCTTAAACATTAGTGAGAATAGATACACCTTGGTGCCAAATCAACCAATTCTCCGAGGATCGATAAATTCCCGAAAAGTCACACTTTTCACTTATTACTTCAGACCACGTACATTTGCGTGTAAGCGCAGACATGTATTTACAGTCTGTCACATAACTTTGTCAAATGACCTCATAATTTAGTAACATTAGATTCTATGGAATCCTTAGGCAGAGTAAAACATAAGTATAGCAAAATTTATAGATTTCCCTAAGTAAAATTGTTAATCAATCCTAAATGAACTTAAACCCTAATTTAAGCCAATTAACCTTAATCCTTGGACAATTTTGGTGTTCTTTGTGTCTATCCTTATATTTGACAATAAGAAACCATTTGGAGTTATTAAAATCCAATTTAGAGCCCTAATACTAAATGTTATATTTTGACCCTTAAGTAAGGGCATTTTGGTCATTTGGCCCCAATTAGGTTTAAGTGTTCTTAAGCCCTATAAACTTACTATATTCATCAAAATCGGTAATGTAAGTGAATAGAAATCAAGTTTAGATTATTTAGACCTATTAAATTGAATTCTATGCAAAACCCTAGTTTTCATTCTAAAATCTCTTAAGTTAATTTTTAAGTTTCATAATGTGGAATAATGTTCACATTTTGTCCTTCCTAAGTTCTCAAAATTAGTAAATAAGTATAGTTAAGATTTAAATATCTCTAATGCTTAATTTTTGAACCATTATTAAGACTTTCCTTAAGTAATATTTCTTTGAGTAGCTATATTCTTAAGCATTTAGGATTCTTCCTTAAGCTTTAGTAGTAGACTTAGGTTAGAATTTAATCATTGGGAAAATGAATTACTCAATGGAATGAAGCCTTAGTTCTTTTAGTTTCAAAATTTCATCCTTTATTATGATTATTTCATATTTAAACCTTAAAATGTAGAATGTGAGAGTTAAGATTAACCTTAAAGCCTTGGTGTTTAGAATCTTTAGTTTAAGAGAATAAACTAAACTATTTTTGAGTTTAACTCTTAATCCATCATATTGATTTATCTTAATCAAGATCAGTTTTGGTTAATTAAAATCATTAATTTATTATTTAACTTATTTAAGCATCACTGATTGAATTACATTAGAACTGATCAGTTCTAATTGCTTTAAACTTTATAGGATCGTAGCATTGAGTTTATATTGGATAGTAGAATGTTGGAGATCTTGAGCTTGTATAATCATTAATTAGTTAGAATAACAAAAATTAGAAATTAAGTGATATCACAGATATTTGTGTAGTGCTATTTATATCTTATTTTGTACACTTTGCTTCCTTATTTTATGCCTTTATTGTTTTGGCATATTATGTAAAATATAGGATACTTGATGAATATGCTATGTTAAATTTGAAATTGCACAAGTCATGAACATAAGTGAATTAGATGAGCTAGATAAATCAAATAAACTAGTAAATAAGATAGAAGTTTAGTGAAATGTACCCTAGTTTGTCTACCGCTATAGTTTGATATTAAGATACAGTACAATTCAGTTCAGTTTAGTTCCTAGGCATTAGTATCTTGAATGATTTATTTTAGCTCAAATGTATATGATGGATCTATTGATCTAGGCATTAGTGAGCTAGATACTTCAGTGTTGGATTCGATGGCTAGTTGAGCCAATTTTCTATTATGGAAGGACTAATCTAGGCACATGACCAAAAATTAAAATATTTTCAGTCAGCTTTAGTTACTTTTAGTTCAGTTTCAATATTTTTAGCATTTTTAGTATTTCTATATTTCAGCTTTTGGTTTTATGTGAAAGCATATTAGGATGCTAGATTTCAGTTCACTTTTTTTTATATTGCATTTATTTCAGAAAATTAGCATAAGTAAATTTAATCATATTTTTTAGGATCTTTCTTATACTTAGTAGTTCTTACATGTAAAATGCTTAATCTTTTTTGCAGTTTTGGGTTGAGGTATGTCTTCTTACCTCACACTTTGCTTAAGTTATAAATGTATGGTTTATTGCTTTAATATTTTCATTGACACTTTATTGCTCCTAAATACTTAGGATGGTTTGTGATATCATAAAATACATGAAAATATTAGCTTAAAATGTACTTAGGTAATTGTCTAACCAATTTTTCTTTTTTTTGGCTTGGGCCCTGACATTGTGAAATTAGTAATTTCAGCTTCTGAGCATTTTGTGGAGATAGCACCAAGAGAGAAGCAGAGCTGAGAGGAAGATCGCTTTGTTGCTGAAGGATTCTTAATTAGGGCGTTCTTTTATTTTTCAGAGAGGATGAGTGATTTTCCTACTTTCATTAAGCTTTTATTAAATGTTATAATAATACAGGTATTTAATTTGTATTTTTTTTATTGCACACTTTATTTTGAGTTGGATGTTATCTATTACTGCATTATGGCTAAATATATGTTACTTTTGTTTACTTCCGTGCTCTAACGTTCTGGTATAGTCATTTAGTAAAATTTAGCTCAATTTATGGCACATCTTTCTCTTATTTGTAGATTGGGGTGAATACCTAATCTAATGATAAGTGAGGGATGTACTGTGGTGACCACCTCACCATAATCATGCTAACATTTGTGCTAGCGGCACCACGGCGGGGGAAGGGGCATCACACATACTAAGCATAGGATATGCTAAAGATCAAGGTTTCATAAGGGTTCTTCAACTTAAGTGACATTCATAACTTAATGAGGCTTGTCTTAATGGGAAAGGCTTACCATCTAATTAAGATGGATAAGGAGGCAAAGGTTAACTTGTTAAGTTACTATAAATAACTTAACCAAAAGAATAGGGAGGTTTCATATATAACTACCAATTCTAGTCTCATAAATTAAAATTCCTAAGCTTTAAGAAGGGCTTAGCATCAAAGAACAAAAGTTCTTTTACTACTTAGGCAATATATACTATAGGTTTACAACATATCTAAAGCACCATTATTAGACCAAGTCTAATAATGAGAGGAAGATTAATTGCTAAGCTACACTTATGAGCTTACATATAAAGGATAGAACAATCTAGCTAACATGTAATCTCACACTAAGGATGTATTAGTACACACCTAACCATCTACCACTTAAGAGATATTCACCTCTTGCTAAAGGATTATCCTAAGGTAATAAGGATAAATATCCAATTTGGATACTTAACCACAAAATAGAAGGAGGACTAATGTATCTTGTCACATAGTATGTCTTAACATCATTAGGTTTTAAATGTTATCCTTAAATCAAGGCAAGGGGATCACTTGCCCAAAGGGATAAAATACTAGAAAGCCTAAGGAATAATTTAGGCTAACACCAAAGTCACAAATGTGACTTAGCCAACTATGGTTTCAAGTATACATATATCTAAGGAATATGAAGATACCCATTCAATTGGATAAGACACTTCTCAAAGGAGGGATTAACACTATAAGTCACACAATGTGACTTAACCAAAAATATTCTAAGACTTTGAATGAATAATCCTAAGAATAAGTGGCTATCCAAAGAGTGTAAGCATGCTTTGAACACAATTTTAGGCTTACTAGTGGTGCACATAAAGTTAAATTAAGGGTTAACCCTAATTAGGGATTTATCCTCCCAAATAAGGGTAGGGTTACTTACACATGCATCTAGCTAGTGTTAAGTCAAATCGACCTAACACTAAGGCTTAGGACTAGTTTAGACAACAAGAATCAAGGTCTAGGTTAACTAAATTTCAAGGGTAAAATGGTCATTTGGGGGACCTAAAAGCTAATTTGAATCAAATTGATTCAAATCAAAAATCTAAGCACATAATTAGGTCCTTCACATCCTAATGGAAGCATCAATAACAAGATCACTAAAATTAGAGTATCTTAGCTTTTAATATAAGCTAGTCATCCTCAATCATCATTAATACATAATTATAAAAGTTAGAAATTAAGCATGCATATAGTTCTCTACTGTTTAATGAACGAGTTGGGACTAAGTCTTGCAAATTTGGATGTCAAATCTTCAAGTTATGCCCTAAATAATATCTAGATTAATTATGCAATAATTGGCAAAGCCATTTACAATAACATAAATATTATTGCATTTTTAAATTCTACAAGTTCTACTGATCAAAATGGTATTAAAATTTTTTTTGTTTGGACATCAAATGAGGGAAATATGTTAAACCCTAGTTTTCATGTATTTTCCTATGATTTGAACTTAAGGTTGCATTAATTTTATGCACATAATTCCGCTTAAACGGCTTCGTGCCCTGTCGGGTCGACTGGGACTTGCCAGGCTGGCCCACTTCAGAAAGGCGCTGTTGAGTAGGGCCCGGTGAGTCTGAACTGTCGCTCAGCACGAGCCCCAGATTGGCCCGACTAGCGGTTACAGCTCTTCGTCCTGATTCAGTGGCGAATGGGAATGACAAAAATAAGAGTTTTAGGGTTTCATAGAAATGCTAAAATTCTAGTTGTCTGACCACATATGAATGCATACCATAGCTCAAAAGAAGCATGGAGTCGGGCTCTACTGTTTGGCCACAAAAACCCTAATCGAAAAGCATCTAATCCATTGATCTTAATCCTATCTCGATGGAGCCTAGGGTCTATTGTAGCAGGAAAATTATTCATCCACTGTCAACTGGACTAGGTGAGATTGATTGCAACACGTTCATTGGGTTAAGGCCGGCCCAAGAAATGCCTTAACAGGCAGGAAGGCATGCGGGAAGGTTGAAATGCTGATTGGACTCGGGCACTATACCCCACTGTATAGGCCCGAGTTTGACATTATTTGATCAGGTTTGATCAAACTTGATGGATGATGGCAATCTACCTAATGCACTTTCGAATAGTAATCAATACATTCAAAGAATTCAAAGAGTGTTTCAGTACTTGGGTAGCAGAGTACCTAGTTTGCATGGTATTCACCGATTCACCGAACCCTTAGATGTAGAAGGGGCAGCTCTGAGCTTTAATCCTCTTCATCTGACAGCTTGCCACCGATCCCTACAGCTATTGATGCCGACCACGGAGTTGGATACGTCGATTACAACAGCTAGACTCGCCAAGTTCTTAGGACAAAATGAAGGAAGACAAGGAGAAGAAGAAATGGGGTTCAACGGCTTCTAAAAAATGCTTAGAAGGAGAACAAAAAGCTGTTGAATTTTATTAGAAAAGTAGAGGGGTCGTGGGGGACAGTTGCAGGCCGTGGTTGACCGGCAGAGGACCAGTGTGCGTGAACATGTGCTTGTGGGACTTAGTATGATATGGCATAATGCCCTAACTATCTGGGCTGTTTCATAGATTCTAGGGTCCTAGATTCAATCCTGAGCAGATTAATGAAGCGGTGTGGATCCTAACTATTGGATTTGGCCTCAGATCCAATGGCCGAGCTAGGATCGGGTTACCAAAGGAACGCAAGTTGTCCAATCCAAGCAAATAAACCGTGTGATGGTCCAGTGACTTGGACCGTGCAGTTCAAAGGAGAGAAAGTGCGATGGCTAAATTAGTTAGGAGTCATTGAAAAATAAAATAAATTCAAAATTTAAATTTCCTAATTTAACCAAATGAATACTAAAAAGTACTATAAATTCACCCCTAGCTAATTTGGATGCTATGAATCCAAAAATGCAGTCAAATTTTTAATATGAGGTTAATTTAATTATTTTATTACTCTGAGTATCTAAAATACATTAAAGTATTTGAGAAAATTGAATGACTTCCAAGAATTCCAAAAACTTCACCCTTAGGTAATTTGGGGATGGGGAATTCAATAATAAAGTTGAATTTTGATTTGGAGTACAAAATAATTATCTTATTTTTCTTAATTAAATAATTAGTTTTAATTGATGATTAGTCTGATTGATCTCCAAATTGAACCAAAACCTTAGAGCTCACTCATAATGATAATTATAGAATAATGGAAGAGGTTTGAGAAAGATTATGCTAGTTTTAGCCTAACTAATAACCTTGTGTTGTTACACCTAGTCAAGAAAAAAAAATTTGTATTAGACAATTATCTAAGTACATTTTATGCTGATTTAAGGAAATCTATATTATTAGTATATTATATTTAACACCTTAAGAATCAATAACAAAAAAGGAGCAGCAAGCTATAAACAATAAGAAAGCTATAAATTATGTATTTATAACTTATCAAAATAAGTATATAAAGCAACATATCTCAAATTAGAAGTTGTAATAAGGTCTGATAGTAAGCACATACACACACACACACACACACACACACACACACACACAGATATATATATATATATATATATATATATATATATATATATATATATATATATATATATATAGCTGTAAGTACTGAAACTACAAATAGTAAATCATTTCTAACATGCTTATAATAATATGGTAAATGAACATTTATAAAAAATAAACTAAACTGAAGCATATGAGTGAACTGAAATATGCATTTAACATATCTAGTATCTAAGCATGCATAAGTAAACAAGTACTGAGCAAAAATGAACTAAATTGTCAAAGTGTGCAAAAAATAGAAAATGGCCATATAGAATGCTATAATAGAAAGCAGATTAACTGTCACTGAAATTTAATGGAACAAAACTAAACTGAATTGAATAGATGTCTACCTAGATTAGTCATTCCATAACAAAAACTGGCCAAACATAGCCACTAAACAAAAATAGTCCTACCGATGGCTAGATCCGAGCTGGACTAAAGAATCAGACATGTACCTTCTAAACCATATCATGGTTGGATGTGAGTCAATTTTTCAGAATCAGAAATGTATCATCCAAACCCTTTCATGGTTGGATCTGAGTTAATTCTATCACAAAAACTGAACTAAAATGGTAGATTAACTAGGACACACTATTAAACTCAACTAGTAATGGAATCACTGAATTAACTGATTTACTTAACTTACTGAGTTATCATGACTATGTTTAATGCATTTAAAAATTAACATAGAATAATCATCAAATGTTGCATATTCAACTAAGTATATTCAACAATATAAAGCTCAAATACAAGGGATGTAGAGCATCAAGATTAAATAAGATTGTACTAAAATATATGTGATATATGTTGTTTATTTATTTTATTCATTCTATATATTTTGAGAGAATTCAAATTTAAGATCTCCAATATTCAACTATAGCAAGATCTCAAGTTCTCGGCCTTAAAGGTTAAATATTAGAACTTAAACAATTCTAATTCACTATCAAAAATGTCATTTGCAAAGGTTAAATAATTAGTCAATTGTCCTATTTTTATCATTTTATACATCCCAAAACGAAATCTTAATTAGGATAATCAAGATTAAGAGATTTAGAGTCAAACTCTAAAAATGGGGTTTAAGCTCTAAAATTAAAGGTATTAATGCCTAAAGGTCTAAGGTTTCTCACACTGCTTATTCTAAAGGTTGAGAAATAACAAAAAAGTTTAGCTCTTAAAATAAGAATTCAAATACTCAAGAAAAACTGCAAATAGACTAAATTCAAAAGATAAAATAATTAGACTTAAAGATAGATCCAAAAATTAAGGACTCATTCCATTGAGTAACCCATTTAACCAATAGAATGAACACTAACCTAAATTTATATCTAAGCATTTTTGAAAGAATTGCTAAGAGTTTATTAAGGGATTACTTAAAGAATTTTTCTATAGAATGACTTAGAGTAAAGTATAAAAGTTAAATGCTAAAGATATTATTGGTTTAACAAACATACAAGTGATTGAGGAAATCACAAAGTATATACAAATCCACATTAAGACTCTAAGCACTTTGCTTAATTATGATTAGAAAAATCTAGGCTTTACATTAAAAATCAAACTAACAATCTAAAATGATCTAATTCTTATTTCTAAACATTAAATTTACTAATTTAGTAAAATGACAGATTTCTAGGGATCAATGGCACTTAAACCAACATTTGGGCAAAATGGCCAAAATGCCCCCTTAAGGGTCAAAATTGAGATTTTAAGGTATAGTGTTCCAAATTAAATCTGATTAACTTCAATAGTTCCTTACTATCTGAGATGAGAATTGACACCTTAAACACCAAATTTGAACTTAACTTAAGCTTAATGGGCATTGATCAAGTTTAAGACTTACAAAATTGATTAGCAAAAATAATCTATGGAAATGGGTTTTAAACATATCCATGGCTTCTATATGACATCAGGAGATGATTGACTCTAAGTTTACCAAAATTAGAGCTCAAATAAAATAATTAAGCACTAATCAACATTTAGGGTAAATAAGAGGCAATTAGTGAAATTAAACCTCAAATATTATTTTTAATTGCTTAATTAAGTTCTCTTCCATCTAAGGAAGATTTAGAGACCTAAGTTAAGAAATTTTGCTAAGGAGGAAAGATTTAGAGACTTAAGTCAAGAAATTTAACTAAGGAATAAATTTAATATTCAATAATTAAGATTAATAAAGTAATTATACTAAATTAGAAAATCTAACCACAAAATACAGAATTTTGTTGCAGTTTATTATTCTTTGTATTTTTTAATCAAAATGATATATTTGATTATATTATTCTAATTTAAAATGAGCAAGTTATTCTAATAATTTATACAAAAAGATTTCATTAAGCAAATCATAGGAATTTCATTATTCAACTGAATTTCCAACAAATTTCCCAAAGGAAAATTAATCTAATTACTCCATTAAAAATCACAACCCAAAAACAAAAAAGCCAGGGCTGACCCAGCCCAGTATTTTTTTCCACCTCTGTCGCTGTTCTTCGACATAAGCCAGACCTAGGTTTAAGACTCCTTTACCTGATTAAGCTCACAAAAGCCACCCGATGCCTTAAATTTGAGCTCGATTCATGTGGGGCTCCGTATCCTCCGTGGTCATGCTAATACTGAGATTAACATAATTATGGTGAATACGGTCTCCAATTGTGGCAAATAGCCCAACTATAGTCGAATTAGGTATAAACCCAATTCACCATAATTAGAAGACTTGTCACCTAAAATTAAAGATCATGCATTAAAATATCAAAGTAGAGAAAGCAGAAAAAGAATATAACATCCACATCACAGCACAGAATAAAAAGTAAGATAATAACTCAGCTCAATATAATAGTGTAGAAAGTAAATACGTCCAGAATATAAATTTATTGCAGACTGAATTTAAAATAAAAGGAACACTCATCCTTACAACTGGATATAAAGCTAACTAGCTATACTAAACAATAGGAAGGTCCTTTTCCTAGCCAAGTTCCTCTCTAGTAGGAACTTTAATGAATAGCTACAAATCTAACATTGCCAGTATTATATAGCCAGGGCCCCGGCCAAGAAAAGAAAAACTTACAGTTAGACAAATTGTCTAAGCACATTTTAGGCTAATTTAAATGAAACTGAACATTTTAAGATATCACATCTTACACTAAGCTTATAGGTGAGTAAGGTGCAACAAGCTACAAGAATGGGATAGCTATAAATTAACATTTATAACTACTTAAAGCAAAGTAGGTAAATTAACATACCTCAACCAGAAGTTGTAATAAGGTTAAGCAGTAAATATATAATAACTGAAAGTACTGAAAGTAAACTCATCCTAACATGCCTATGATCATATGAATACGTGCTAATTTTTATAAAAAAAGCTGAACTTAAGCATAAGAAAATTGAAATAAGACTAACATCCTAATAATATAAGCATTGAATAAAGTACTGAACTGAAAGTACTGAACTGAAATGAACTACAAAAGCATACAAAAGACTGTAAAAAAAAAATGCAAGCAAAACATATGGCTTAACAAGCCACTGAACTAGAATTGAATTAAAAGTAGAAGTATGCCTAAAGTAGTACTGTCGTAATAGAAAATGGGCCAAAATAAGGCCACTGTACAAAAAGTTCAACATGTATCCCCATAGCCAAGCACAGAGCTAGTTCCGAGTTGAACTTATAGAATTAGACATGTATCTCCCTAGCCGACCACAAAGCTAGGTTTGAGACCAATTTATTTCCAAGAACTGAACTAAAGGGACAGACTAAGTTAGAATACACTCTATTGTATTGAGAACTGAATGAACTGAATGAAAAACATGTTTATGCAATCTCTTGTCTAACATAGGATACTCATTGAATATCCCCTGTTAACTAATATATCTAAGGAAAAAGGCTCAAACACAAGGTGTGTGAAGTAATAATAATCAAAGTAAGCAAGAGACTCAACTAAACATATGTCATATCTGTTGTTGTCTAATTTAATTCGTTCTATCTATTTTGAGCTAGTACAGGCTTAGGATCTCTAATATCCAACTATCCTGTAAAATCATAGAGTTGAGGCATTAAAGTGAACATTAGAGCTTAATGGTTCTAATTCATAACCAGAAGTGATGATTATAAGGGTTATGTAATTAAATCAATGACTTCATAAAAGTATTTTAATAACTCAAACCAAATCTTGATTATGCCAATCAAGATTAAGGATTTTAGACTTATACTCCAATTTGGGGTTCAATCCTGAATCCAAGGTATTAATCCTCAAAAGATCTAAAAGTTCACACTCACTCTTATTCTAAAGATTGAGAATATTAGAAGTTGAAAGATTAAGAAACTATGATCTTAAATAAAAGTCAAGTTTATGATTATAAGACAAAATAATCAATTAAGAACTTAAGAATCTAGGTTCTAAGTTCAATCTATAGAATAATCACATTGCTCTATAGGTTGAACCATCCTAAGCCTACAAGAAAGATTCAAAAGGATTCAATCAAATAAGAAATTGAAGAATAAGACGGTATAATTCAAATGAATGTTTATGGTTCTAAGATCTAAGTCTTATGTTTAATCACTTAAGACTTCAAATGGGATTTAGACTTAGGGATTTCTTTAAGGCATTTCTTAAGAATAATTATCATGATTAACTTTGATAAGGAAAATTATTACTAGTTTCATAAGATTAAATTCCAATATTCATGATTAAGGGAAGGGTCTAAAATCACTTTTAAGATCTTAAGCTCTACTTAAGAGAATTTTAATAAGAATTAAGCCATCAATTAGGTCTTAAATCTAAGCAGTTGAACTTAATTCATTACATTACTGATTAGAAGCATAATAATGACATTTCTAGGGTTTAAGGGTTCTTAAACAATATTTTGGTCAAGATGACAAAAATACTCTTCTAAAGGCTAAAATTGGGATTTTAAGATTTATGCATCCAAATTGATTCTAATTAGTTCTAATTGGCTTAGAATTTACCAATAAGAGTAATGAGGCACCTATATTTAAATTTGAACTTAAGATTAGATTAATTAGCACTAATCACTTTTAAAGGCTAAGAAAAGTGGCTAAGGAAATTAGGGTTTAAAATGGAAATCTAAGCACTTAGGCAAGTTCTAATACACTTAATAAGATAATAGAACTTGGTTTACCAAAATTAGAAGGTTAATTAGGCCATTAACCACTAGTTAAGATTTATGGTGATTAAGAAGTGATTAACAAATTTAAAGCTCATAAACTATTTTTAAAAGCATAAATAAGTTCTCCGATGTCTTATGAACAATTAGAGAACCTGATCATGAGATTTGGATATTAAATAAATTAATTATTCACTAATTAAGATTAGAGAAGGATTAGGATAAATCAAAAGATCTAACCATTAAATCAAGAATTTTATTGCATATTATTATTCCTTAATTTTTTGGTTAAGAAGTTATATTAGATCATACCATTTAGATAAGAATTGATTAAGTTATTGAATTACTTTAATTTGAATGTTTTCCATAGGTTAGATTTATTTTCCCTGTATTTTCCCATAGGAATTTAGTTCCTTAATTCAGATAATTAGCCCAGCCCGATAAACAAAAGGCGCGGGTCAGATCGGCACCCGACTGGGTTGGCACTATCGCATCGCCTGGGCATGGGCTAGCCCGATGTGACAGTGTCATCGTCCCCACCCCATTCCTTGATAGGCTGAAGGGGGACGACACTCCAAGGCTAAATTCTCAGTATACATGGCATGCTAGCACCTAGTGTCGATCGCTACACCATCCTTAAACCAAGGCGCACCCAATGGACCTAGAACCCTAATCAAAATGGCTTAAATCTCTGGATGACTAATTGGCCTAAACTCCTACTGACAAGAATATAGGGTTTACGAGAACTTCTCACTAAGGTGTTGCCACAGCTTGAGGTTGATCCAAATATGATTAGAAGGCATAGGGGATTCATCGAGAGAGGAATTGGGTGAGCGAGTTGATTGACTGACTAGGATGCTACTCCCAGTAGAGTGTGGACACGTGTTGAGTCTAAGTTGATGGATTCAATATAAATCGATTGATCAGGCTCAACTTGACAATTGTTACTTATTAGTAATCATCCAATGATGCTTCTGAGCATCCTAAGGGCTTCAATTGCTAAGGATTTCAGCAGCTCAATGACTAATCAGCACTGCACACTCAGACAGCCATTCGATGATGTCTGGTTCACTACCAGACCTTACAAGCATCACAGTCACTCACTCATTAAAGAGTTAAGGCTTGATCCTAGCACAGCATCTAGGGTAGAGAATCCATGAGTCGAGATAAAACCAGCTCGACTAAGAGAGGGTCAGAGGCTGTACCTGGAACTGAAGGACAGCTGCGATAGAGAGAAAATTGGTTGGCTCTGGATCTCTTTAAGTAGTCACAACAGCTTAGCAGGGGGTCTAAACGCCTTACCACACCTTTATTAATGGTACGCAGCAGCGGGAGTTGCCGGGAAAGCTGAGATCGCCGAGAACATCTAAGAATCCTTAGTGAGCAAAAAAGGTGCTCACTGAGAAATCAAGGAGGTATAAATAAGGCTTAGGGAGATTCTAGGGTAGGAGCCATGGATGAGCTAGGGACTTAAGCTCATACTAAGGGGCATACTCAGCCCACCTCAATTAGAAGGATTCAACCTTTCGGGTCGCCAAAATGGGTTTGGCCACTAGCGAAATAATACTTACGGTCTAAGGGATATGACAGAGGAGAGTGGCAGACAATGCTGGCAGAGCTTGTATGATCGCATCTACCTTATCGAGCCAGAGATTGGGCGAAGACAAAGGTGAACAGAACTCTGGTAGGACTCAGCCGTCTGATCCGCGAAGCCGTTGGTATTAGACAGCCTGATGCTTCATCTAATTAACAAAACTACGAGCTTGACCATAACCATTGGATTGGCTATTCAATTCAACGGGCATTAGAGAATTCTGGCGCTACTGATTAGCGTCATTTAATTTCATGCTGCAATTCGTGCACAGGCATGGATAGACTGGATAAGCTATGCTGCTGTCGGGACCCCCGCAACAGATTTACCATAGTCCCGATAGCAAATTCCACAGTTAAATAATTAATTTATTAGTTTAATTAATAGTTTAAATCGTTTAACTAATACCATTAATTTCCAATAATTTTAAATCTAATTTAGGACTTAGTAAATTTGAAAATTTTCCAAAAATTCACCCATAGCTAATTAGGGCATGAGGAATTCAAAAATGAAATTATATTTTAATTTGGAGATTAATTTAATTTAGCTAATTTTCAGTATCCAAAAATAGGCAAAAATAACTAAATTTCTCAAATGAGCTTCGATGAATTCCAAACTTCTACGATTATGTTTAAATGACCCATTGAGTCTAATGAAATAAAAATCAAAGCATGGTTTAGCTTAAATTAACTTGGATTAACTATGGTAACAACTAAGGTTGTTGCAGACTCCCCCACTTAAGAACGCCCAACATCACTCAAGTGAAGCAAGCTCGATGCACATGAAATATTGAATGACAACTAAAATAAGGAAAATGAAGAGGTACCTGAGCTTGCAAAGAGTTGCAAATATTTATGGCGCATATCCACATCTTTTTCTCAAGTAGATTCTTCGAATGATCGATTCTCCAACTGAATCTTAACCATTGGAATTGAACAATTCCTTAGCTGCTTTTGATCACGAGCTAAGACTTTCACTAATTCTTCGGCATAAGAAAGATCAGGCTGAATTTGCATTTCTGGAAGTTGAATGAGATGAGAAGGGTCTCTGAGACATCTTCTTAATGAACACATGGAACAAATTGTGAACAGCAGCGAAGTTATCAGGAAGTTTCAACCTGTAGGCTGATGATCCTACCTTGGCTAGTATCTCAAAAGGTCCAACATGGCGGGGACTGAGTTTCCCTGCTACGCCAAATCTATAAACACCCTTCATCGGACTTACTTTCAGATAAGGAAAATCTCTAACATTGAAATTTAAAAGATGGTGACGAGCATCATAATATTTGCTCTGATGATCTTGAGTCGAATGGATTCTTTGATGAATCAGATGAATCTTCTTATTAGTTTCTTTGACTAACTCAGACCCTTAATGCTGAATGCTTCCTATTTCTGACCATGTGAGTGGAGTACTTCATTTTTGTCGTATAATACCTCATAAGGATCCATTTTATTACTGGCTTGGAAACTGTTGTTATATGTAAACACTACTAATGGGATATGATCTTCCCATGAACCAGCAAAATCAAGAATGTAGACCCTAAGCAAATCTTCAAGAACTTGATTTACTCTTTCAGTCTAACCATCCATTTGAGGATAAAAATCTGTACTCATAGCTAAGGCAGTCCCCAAATCTTTGTGCACTGCTTGCCAAAACTTAAAAGTAAACCTGCTATCTATGTTGGATACAATTGACTTAGGGATACTGTGCAACCTGACAATCTTTTTATTATAAATCCTTGCGAGCTTCTCGACAAGGCCAGTCTGAAGGATATGAATGAAATATGTTGATTTAGTTAATCTAACGATGACCACCTAGATTGCATCGGCACCAAAGTTTCTACGAGGCAATCCCATAAAGAAATCCATTGAGATATCAAACCATTCCATTCAGGGATTTCTAAGGGATGCAAAAGAACACAATGCCTTTGGTGCTTGGCCTTCACCAAATTGCAATCATGACACTTAGCCACTAAATCAGTTATGCTTTTCTTCATATTGGGCCACCAAATATAATGCTTTAAATCCTGGTACATATCAGTACTACTTGGATAAATATGATATCTAAAATTATGGCCTTCTATTAGAACTTCACGATGCATGGATATAGGAATCCACAAATGATTCCCTTAATAAATCATGCTATTACACATCTGCATATCCTGACGATGACCTCCTTCGATGTCAACTTTGAATTTCAAATAGTCTGCATCTTTAGTTTGCAAGATGGAGACATCTCTATGGAAAATGGGTTCCACATTGATATTAACCAGAAGTTCACTTTGCATATCACCACTTGCTATAGAAATTTTGAGTTTACAAAGCTCTTCTTACAATGAACTTGAAGTAATCATAACAGATAGAGTAGCACGATGACTGAGAGCATCAGCCACCACATTTGCTTTACCTGGGTGATACTGAATACTAAGATCATAATCGTTGATGAGGTCTAACCCCCTTCTCTATTGGCAGTTCAATTCTCTCTAAGTGAAGATATATTTCAAGCTCTGAGAATCAGTGAAAATTGAGCATTTAACTCCATATAAGTGGTGATGCCAGATCTTTAAAGCGGAATTTACAATAGCAAGTTCAAGGTCATGAATTGGATATTTCTTTTTGTGATGCTTTAATTGATAAGAGGCATAAGCAATTACCTAACCCTCCTGCATTAATACACAGCTTAAGCCAATTATAGAGGCATTAGTGTATACTTGATAGTTCAAACCTTCTTTAGGCACAATAAGCACTTAAGTGGTAAAGAGTATATCTCTTAGGGCTTGTAATGCTTTCTTATATTCAAGACTCCAAACGAAAGGTACTGCTTTCTGAGTCAATTTGGCTAAAGGTGAGGCAATCTGAGAGAAGCCTTTGAGAAATTTTCTGTAGTATCCGGCCAATCCCAAAAAGCTTCTAATATTGGTAACTGATTTGGGTTGTACCCAATTTTGATTTGCACTTACGTTCTTTTGATCTACACGGATACCTTAGGCATCGACTATATGACCCAAGAAGGTAATGGATTTTAGCCAAAATCTGATTTAAAAAACTTGGCATATAACTGATGATCACACAATGATTTTAATAATATCCATAAATGATCCTCATGATTCTTTAAAGTTTGAGAATAAATGAGAATGTCATCGATGAAAAAGATAATGAATTTGTCCAAATACGGCTTAAGGACTCGCTGCATCAAGTCCATGAATATCGATGGGGCATTAGTGAGTCTAAAAGACATCACAAGAAATTCAAAATGACCATAACGAGTACGAAAGGCTATTTTCTTAACATTGGCATCCTTTACTCGCAATTGATGATATCCAGATCTTAAATTAGATTTAAAAAATATAATATCTCTAGCTAGTTGGTCAAACAAATCATCAGTTCTAGGCAAGGGATATTTATTATTGATAGTGACTTTGGTCAACTCATGATAATATATGGACATTCACATAGATCCATCTTTCTTCTTAACGAATAGAGTTGGCACACCCTAAGGAGACATGCTAGGCCTAATGAAGCCTTTCCTTAAGAGCTCTTGCAATTATTTATTAAGCTTCTGGTTAGGTGCCATTCTATAAGTAGGTCTAGATATAGGTTGAGTACTATGAATTAGCTCAATATAGAATTTTAGTTCTCTAGATGGAGGTACTCCTAATTGATCTTCAGGAAATACATCGGTGAAATATTTCACCATCTTACAATTGGAGATAGCAATGCTTTGTTTTGCTTTACCTATCATAGTGACAAAAAAAAAAGCATCACACCCCTTACTGATTAATTTCTTGGCTTTGATAGCATTTATTAATGATAACCGAGTACTAATCTTTCCTACAAAAGTTGCAGGCTTGCCCTAGGAATGAAGAGTGATCTTCTTCTTAAGGCAACTTATCACAGCATTATGAATACCGAGCCAATTCATTCTGAGAGTAATATTAAAATTGGCCAATGTCAGGATAATTAACTTGGCATAAAAAATCTGATTATTCAATAAAATCTTGACCTTGCGGAACTTATGTGCATTGAGTTGGGCCCCAAATGGAAGTTCAACATTAAACGACTTAGCTAGTCTATAGGTAGGCAATTTAAGAAGGTTGAAAAAATGATCAGAAATGAATAAATGACTAGCCCCAGTGTCGATAACACATTGCAGGGCTGCTCATTAAAATAAAGCGTGCCTAAAATTATTCATACGAATTGCATTAACTAATTGCAATATTTAAAGCGCAAGAAATTTATTTCAAAGAAAAGGTTCAGACATACGTACCTAAAACTACATTGTTATCCTCTGTAGCTTCAAGAGGACTAGCAGGATGATTATTCACCAGATTTTTGAACTGATTCTGCAACTTTGGAGAGTTAGTTTGCTCCCGTGCTGGTTCAGAAGCAGGGGCTGGTATTATTGCCAATATTGGATCTCTATTACTCAAAGGTGTCTCTCTGAAGACTTGGTTTCTTTGCAAATGGGTTATACGGACACCATCCACAATTTATGTGTGCCTGTAGTGATAGAACAAATGGCTTGGATGGCCACAAGTGTAGTATTTATAGCCAAAGTGGTAACACTTGCCATAGGGATGAGGCTGATTACAGCCTGAATAGGTTCATTAGGAGGTGTAGCTTCAACCTGATAAACCTTGGCATATTCAGGCCTGTGCCTCTTGAAGGCTATGTGACGATTTGGAACTGCCTGAATCTTTCGCTTAAGATCCCTTTCTGATTTGTGGTGCTCCACCAGTCTTGTCGTTTCCACATGCTCGATGAAAGTAGTAAGGTGAAGTGGAATATTGTGATCCTTAAGTAAATCACGCAATCTGCTTTGGTACCGATGGCACCTTGCAGATTCAGATCGAACAAAATCGGGGGTAAAATGGGCTAGCCTTCAAAACTCCAACTCATAGTATGAGATAGAATAACTTTCTTAATTTTGCCTCAAAATTTTGTCTTCAATGATATTCTCTATAGACGAAGGGATAAACTCATATTTGAATGCATCCACAAACTCATTCCATGGAATATCCTCAATGTCGTAGTCGATAAATTGGGGGTTCCAGATGTTGTCCCACCAGTACTCGGCTTCCACATGGAACCGATGTGCAGTGATAAGGATCGCTTCAGAGTTTGGGCACTTCAGACTAATTAGGTTCTTTTCAACCATTTTCAGCCAATTGGATGTATCCATAAAATTATTTTCCATTGAAAGAAAAAAGTCCCAGCCTTAGAAAGCTTTGGAGAAGACCATCAGTAGAATGATGGGAGGAAAGAGATGAATGTTGGGCAGGAATAACTAAGGCAAGATTATTTCTGGATGGTGAGGGGTGGATGGCATTTAGCTTTTGGATAGCCAAAGCCTGTTGGGTTTGGTTTTCCAGCATTGCAATTACTATTCCTCAAAGATGGGCTATTTCATCAATAGAGCTACTAGAAGTTATGGCAAACTTAATGGGTGTAGTTATTGGAAGAGATCTGGGTTTCATCCTGATTTAACAAGACAAATCTTGATTTCAAAACTAGATTAAAGAAACAAAATCAAGTATGACATTTCCATTGATAACCACAAAATTTTCATTACCTAAAATGAGGGTTACATATGATAGAAGAAAATATGAAATTCATATAATTGTTGAAATCCTAAGATGATAAGGGATCATAATCACAATAACTATGCTAGTATTAATATTCTTTAGCAAACTCTGCACAAAATGGGAGATAGAAGTACTCAAATGTTACAGCTCGATGCTTCCTCTTACACTTTTTCTCAAGCTTATTACTAGTGACGTCCCACCAATCTTTCGCAAAGTCTTGAAGTTGTTAGGCCATGAGATCAACACGGACAGAATTAGGACATTCAATATGGTTCAGAACTGACTCCACATGGCTTAACCATTATTTTGCTAAGATCAGGAAGACAAGTCCTCTGAATACAGATCGTTGAAGAAGTTTGTCCAAGGTTAGGATCTAGCAATGGATATCTTACTTAAGATAAGTGTAGAATCGAGAGTCAATACTTAAGATAAGTGTAGAATGCTTATCTTAAGTATTAGACTAATATGTACATTAGGCTTAAAGAGGTAAAGATGAATCCAATATACGTTTAGCAATATATCAACATTTCTAATATGCTGACCACATCACAATACTAAGTATAATAATAGAATAACAGAGTGCAGAAGCAAAAGTAAAACATCCAGAATACATTCATCACAGAGTAGTAGTAAACATTCATCTTAGAAAAAAAAAAGTAAAATACATCCAGAATTATTACAAACTGATTTTCTTTATGATGCAGAAGTAAAGTCTATCTGAGGTACTAAAGCAAAAACAATAAAGTAAAAAGGTGGAAGACAGATCCACTAAGGCTTCACATACTCCTCCTGGATCTCATGCAAGTCCTCCCACCCTGCCTCAATAAGCAGCTCAGGATCTAGCAAATTGCCGGATCCCAAAAGTACCCTGTGTTAGACAAGAAGTCTAGCACATCGCAACTAAACTAAGAGGTACTAAAATAAATACCAATAGATAGTAAAGTAAACAAAACTATAGAAAACCAGCAAAATAATGAACCACTGAAAAATGTAAAGGCTAAACAAGGTAAAAATGAACAAAAATTGAATGCTGAAAGTAAATGAAAATATCAAATGCTCAGAAACCAAGGTAAAAATGTTCAATGTTGTACTATATATCACCGAGATAATGCATCTAAATATGCCACAACATGGTATGCCACAGATATGTAACAGAACTATCACTAAAATGTTATGAGTCGTACGATCCAATGTATACATACACCCAGTTGGGAAGTCAGTACGGTGATACCGATGCATCCTGAAAGTTCCTAGTCAATGTATGCAGCATTCCGTAACACATAATTCATCACTGATACTCATACGTCACCAATGAATCATTCATCAAACTTATGCTCATGTTTATGCCCATATTGCTATTCTATATAAGGAAAATCCCAAAATCCATAAGAACTTTGAATACTGATGATGAATTCAAGGTCTCCACTGTGTAGAATCCTACGAAAAGGATTCTGACTCCTAGCTTCTAGAACTATAATTAGTTAAAGTTGAAGATTTCTTAAAATCATTAGATGGGATAATTGTATACACATATTTAGCACGTTTGCAAGAAAGGTGGTTCTTAACACTTAGTTGGATTAAGGCACCCTAACAAAGCAGTCTTCGATAGGAGGCATCGCTCGTTGGCAATTTGTATCTCTAGCTAAGTTATTAAGATGCCCAACTCACAATCACACTCAGTGTCTTAAAGAAGGTGATTCTAATTACTTAGTTTGTTTGAGCCACACCTATGGAAGCGGTCTTCGCTAGGAGGCATCGCCCATTAGCGATTTGTATTTCAATCAAACTAAGGAATGAGTCCCCGTTTAGTATACTCTTAGGATCGATTGATTTACTCTAAGCGAGGTTGTATCCGCCTAAACCCGTAGGATAGCCCAAAGTTAAATATTTCTTAGAGTGACTCAACCATTCCCGAATATTAATGAAATACTCCAGTACTATGGGTATACTCTACTATACCCAACTAATAATCCAGATTTAGACAACTCTATTTAATCATCAAGGGTTTATTAAGATTATTAATTTCTATGCTAAATAGGTAAGAAAATGTGGTCAAGGATAACTCAATATAGATTCTACCACAGGGAGAGGTATCATTCTAATATCTTAAGTGATTCCTACTACGAGGGGTTAAGATCAACTTCAAGGGTTAAGAGATCATCTAAGTTTCTACCTCAATGAGTTATATAAATTCTCCTACCTCAATGTATATTTTATTTATGTTCTTAAAATATTTTAGAGATGATCTTATGTTGAGATACTTAAGATCTCACACTCTTAATTCTAATGCTAACATTCTAGTTTTTACTTATCATTTGGGTTTAGAGTGATCAGATCAGATGATTAAGTCATCTGATCATAATTTATTCTAAGATTATGGGATTTAAATTAAGTATGTTATTAGAGTTAGATCCATTATGAAATCAATATAATTCTATAAATCTTTTCATGTTAATAGTCTTATTTAAGAGAAAAAATCAAAGATTTAAAGTTTAGATTCAGATTAAGTAATCACATAGATTTATTATTAACCTTAACATGTCTAATTCAGATGCTTAAGATCAATACCAAATCAGATGCATTGCTGGAATAATCTCAATTACATTATCTTATAATCATGTCCATTTAATTAAGGTTTAAAAGTTTGGATCTTAATTAAGTAGGTTAGGGTTTAACCCCTACTCATGTCCAATTAAGATCAAGTGTTCATTTATAGATCAAATATCAAATTAGTGAATTAGGTATGTATTATTGGTGGCAATCTTAGACCTAGATCAAGTCTTACTAGCTTGATCAAAGTCTTAAAACTTCTTAATTAAGATGTTTAAGATCTTCAAATTTATGTTTATTCAAATTATACATTATAATTTTGCATACATGGCTTCAATGCATCTAACTTACTATCATGAAGCATAATAACAAAAAAATTCAGCAAAATAAAAGATAATTAGTGCTAATCAAACCATAAACCAATGCAAAAGGATTAGCACCTAATTATAATTCTTACCATCAGATTCTTATACAACTTGGCATATAAGTTCCATTTTATCATATAATTAATCAGAGACTGAGTTTGCTAAGATCCAAAGACTAAAAATCCTAATTTTCACTAATCATGGTTTAATAAGCTTAAGGCATATGTTAAAATACAGAGATCAGAAAAATAAACCACATAGCACATTCATTCTATTAATTAAAAGGAAACTAATGGCACCCTAAACATGCAATTCGGTTAAGTGGTTATGCTAATCAACCATAATCAAGATCGACAATAATTAGGCAAGAATGGAAAATATAACAATTAGATGTTCCATATTATTTTATATTCTTATTCCTGAGGATTTTTTGATCAATTTGATATATAATATCATAGGGTTTGGACCAGTGGATTGAAAGAAATTTAATTAATACATTCTACATATTTATTTATTTAAATCCCTATAATGGGAATAATTGAATTTTTCAGATATTATTTAAAATGGGTTCGACCTGAATTCGAAACACGCGGGTCGACCGGGGCCCAAAGACCCGGGACTGTTGCACCACGCGGGTCACGGGTCGGCCCGACCCGCACAGGGGCTTCGTCCAGGAGCCTTTGTCCCGACAGAAGGACCCGATTAGGGGAACCCAAATTGGCCAATTCTGGCACATCCTAACCATGGCATGACCAACCGATGATCGCTACATGTTCACCATGGTCAGGCGCGTCGAAGGGGACCCGAAGCCCTCTGTGAGGAAGTCTAGATCGGCCAGATCCTTCTCACCCGAGAGCTTACACTATGGGGCTACTGTGGGGAGACAATTCTCCCCACAGAGGCCATGCCAGACCCAGGGCTCGATCCCTACACATTCAGGGAGGTGAGACGGATCGAAGCCTTCTGGTCTAAGGGCCTAAGGTGTGCTAGATTGCCAAGGTCTTACTCAATCTGAAGCGTCCTTAAGGGGCTTATCCCGATCCATCAATTTGATCGATCGAGGCTAGCTCACGACTCAATTATGATAGCATTAGGTTCGATTCGACAATACGCAGTCATACGCATTAAATGGAGATGTGTCCGAGCCTCATTGGCTCAAGAATTGCAAATGGGGGTACCTAGTTTCTCGGTTGAGCTCGGCACGACTGGCAGAGGGTTCGGCTAACCTTAGTTGAGCCTCCAGATGCTGCAAAGGATCTTGAACTTTAGGAGATTTTACTATCAGTGGTTTGAGAGCTCCTAGGATTGCTTACGCAAGCTCGGACAGATAGTAATGGTGAAAGAAGCAGAGAGCTGAATTGATCAGCAAGAATTATATAGAGCAATGCTGGGGCTATTTATAGCCTCAGCAGAGGGTTGGGAAGCTTTTGGTGGTAATGCCTTAGGCTGGAGAGTCCCAAGAGATCGGGCCATGACAGAGCAATCAAATTTCCATTTCGAGCTCGGCCGGGTCACGAGGCCCAATTGGGGCTCCTTTCCAAGACTGGGGAGGTCATAACGGTCTGTTGAGGTGGATACAGGAGTGGGGGACAGGCTCGATAGCCGGCAGTATGGGGGATCTTCCCTGTCGGGCACGGGCAAGAGGAAGACAAAGGTCCACAGTAGCAGGACCTTTGGATGTCGTCTGATCTATTGATCAGATGTCACTACAGCTGGGATCGCTCAGATCCTAACAGCCGATCACTGGAGTGATCCTGGCCATAGCCTTCTGGTGGATCTGCTATCCCGCAAAATTAAAACTGGACCATGGGATCTTAGGGCTCAACGGTGAGATTAGCGGGACTCCGCTGTCGCGTGACCCGGACTCCATAGCGGATCTCCCGCGGTCCGCACAGCGGATCCCGGCTATTAAATTAGTTTAAAGGGTATATTTGCATTTTAGAAAAGTTAGGAACCCTTTTTTGAAATTAGATCATTTTAATTATATGTGAATTATGGCCTAAATGATTTCCAAATTACACCAAACTTTAATTTCATTCTTCGTATCCCTAGACGCAGTATTCTTGCTCCCCTAGCTAATTTGGGGGTAAGGAATTCAAAAATGCAATCAAATTTTAATTCTAAGATCAAAGTATTTTATATCTAATCTAGGGCATCTAGATTGATCAAAATGCCATTTTGAACTTAGAGAAGTCCAATGGACTTCAGATTCTCTAGCTAGGCTTAATCTGATGTTCTAAAAACAATAATATTGAAATTAAAGACTGATTAAGCTATATATATAACAAGG
The DNA here is from genome assembly GCA_016760335.1 of Gastrodia elata. Lineage (NCBI taxonomy): Eukaryota > Viridiplantae > Streptophyta > Magnoliopsida > Asparagales > Orchidaceae > Gastrodia > Gastrodia elata. The sequence goes on along the minus strand of CM028678.1, from coordinate 30,337,285 downwards.
TAACAACCAAGGGTGGTTATAAACTCCCCCACTTAAGAACAATGTTGTCCTCGACATCATCTCAAGAGGGAAGACAAACATGCAGAAATTTGAAGAATTAAAAATATTAATCAGAAAGTTAATAGGTACCTAGATTTTCAAAGAGACTCGGATACTTTCTTTTCATATCCGCCTCTTTTTCCCAAGTAGATTCTCCAAAAGAGCGATTTCTCCACTGAACCTTTACCATTGGGATTGAGTAATTTCTCAGCTGCTTTTAATCTTGAGCTAAGATCTTAATTGGCTCCTCCGCATAAGAAATATCCGGTTGGCGAGACACTGCTGGAAGTTGAATTAGGTGAGATGGGTTGCAAAGACACCATTCAGAGAGGAGATGTGGAATACATTATGGACCGCAGAGAAATCTTCAGGAAGCTGCAATCGATAAACTGTCGAACCAATCTTCTCTAGGATTTCAGATGGTCCGACATAGCTGGGACTTAGTTTCCCTGCTACACCAAACCGATACACGCCTTTCATCGAAGTGACTTTAAGATACGCAAAATTTCCAACATCAAATTCTAGAGTACGATGATGAGCATCATGATACTTACTTTGGCAACCTTGAGCTACTTTGATTCTTTGTCGGATTAGTTTAATCTTACGATTAATTTCTTCAACTAATTCTGAACCATGTAGCTAAACACTGCCTATTTCAGACCATGCCAAAGGAGTACTACTTTTCTTGCCATACAGATCTTTATATGGAGCCATGCTAATACTTGCCTAAAAACTATTGTTGTACGCAAACTCTATGAGAAGAATATGATCTTCTAAAAAGCCTCCAAAATTCAGAATACAAAGACAAAGAAGATCTTCCAAGACTTGATTGACTCTTTCCATTTGACCATCTATTTGAGGATGAAAAGCGGTGCCCATGGCTAGAGTAGTTCCCAAGTCCTGATGCACTGCTTGCCAAAATTTAGAAGTGAAACGGCTATCTCGATCAACTACAATAGATCTGGGAATTCCATAGAGCCTGATAATTTCCTTGATATACAGATTTGCTAATTTCTCCACAGAATCGATTTGACGCATAGGAATGAAATGTGCTGATTTGGTCAGTCGATCGATAATGACCCAAATTGAATCAACACCGGATCTGGATTTAGGTAAACCCATAACAAAATCTATAGAAATATCGAACCACTTCCATTCAGGAATTTCTAGTGGATGAAGAAGTCCTCCAAACTTTTGGTGTTCAGCTTTAACTAAGTTATAAGAGTGACACTTTGCTACAAACTCGGCCACACTCTTCTTCATTCCAGGCCACCAGAATGATTTCTTTAGGTCTTGATTCGTCTTGGTACTGCTAGGATGTACTTGATATCCAGAATTATGACCTTCTACTAGAATCTCTTGATGCATGGATTTAGAAATCCATAGGCGGTCTCCTTGATAGATTACATTACCCCGAAGCTAAAGATCAAAGCGGCGGCCACTTTCAATTTCTACTTTAAACTTTAGATAATCTTCATCCTTGGTTTGGGAGATGGAGACATTGCGATGGAATGTGGGTTCAACTGAACTCATGGATATCAGTGTGCTCAACATAGCACCACGTACTAGCCTGATTTTGAGCTTTTGAAATTCTTCTTCTAGTGAACTTGATGATATCATGGATGATAGAGTAGCATGATGACTGAGTGCATCTACTACAACATTTGATTTTCCTGGATGATACTGGATGCTTAAATCATAATCACTTATTAACTCAAGCCATCTTCGTTATCGACAATTTAACTGACACTGGGTGAAGATGTATTTTAAGCTCTGATGATCAGTGAATATGGAACATTGAATGCCATAAAGATAATGATGCCAGATTTTCAAAGCAAAGATTATGGCTGCTAATTTAAGATCATGGACAGGGCAGTTCTTTTCATATGGTTTTAACTGATGAGATGCATAGGCTATAACTTTTCCTTCCTGCATCAGCACACATCCCAAACCTATGCCAGATACATCAGTATAGACTTTGTAGTTAAGACCTTTTTTAGGTAATGCTAGAACTGGTGTAGAGGAAAGAGCATCTTTTAATAATTGGAATGCTTTCTCACAGTCTGGACTCCAGACAAACGGTACTCCTTTCTGCATCAACTTCATGAGAGGAGACACAATTTGTGAGAAGCCCTTGATAAATTTTCTATAGTAGCCTAGTAGTCTTAGGAAACTTCTGATATCAATCATAGATTTTGGTCGAGACCAATCTTGGACTGCGCTCACTATATTTTGATCGACTTTGAATCCTTGGGAGTCAACGGCATGACCCAGAAAAGTGACTGAGTCAAGCCAAAATTCGCATTTGTAATACTTAGCATATAGCTCATGACTTCGAAGCTCTTTTAGTATTAATCAAAAATGATTCTCATGAGCTATTTTTTTTTCGAATAAATCAGAATATCATTGATGAAGACAATGACAAATTTTTCTAAATACTCTTTTAACACGTGCTGTATTAAATCCATAAAAATGGATGGTGCATTTGTTAAGCCAAAGAACATTACCAAAAATTCATAATGTCCACAGTGGGTTCTAAATGTTGTCTTTTCAACATCTGAATCCTTAACTTGTAATTGATGATATCCAGATTGCAAGTCTATCTTTGAGAAAATTTTAGCTCCAGATAACTGATCAAATAAGTCATTGATACGAGGCAGAGGATACTTATTCTTGATTGTTACTGTATTTAATTTCCTATAATCGATGCACATTCTCATCGATCCATCTTTCTTCTTTACGAATAAAACTGGCGCTCCCCAAGTAGATGAACTTGGACGAATAAGACCTTTCTCAAACAGTTCTTGAAGTTGCTTGTTCAATTCTTAAAGCTCCTTAGGTGCCATATGATATAGAACTTTGGATAGCAGTTGTATATTGGGAATTATTTCTATAGCAAATTCTACTTCTCTAACGGGAGGAAGATCGGGTAAGTCTTCAGGGAAAAAATATGGAAATTCACAAATTATACGATTCTCAAAAATAGACACGACTTCTTTTTTCTCTCCCAACATTGTTACGAGATACGCATCGCATCCCTTCCTGACTAGACTTTCTGCTTTCACTGCATTGATCAATGATGCTTGGGTGCTAAATTTTCCAACAAATGATTTTGATTGACTTCCACTGCCCAACGTTATTTTCTTCTTTTGGCAATTTATGGAAGCACCATGTTCACTTAACCAATTCATGCCTAGGATTATAACAAAGTTTGTGATTAGCAATACAATTAATTTATCTCCATAATTTTGTTCACCAATAGGAATGTTGCAGAATTGTCGAGACTGCATACGGGCTCTAGAAGGTAACTCGATGCTCAACGAGTTTGCTAATTAATAGGTTGGTAGTTTAAGAGTTTTAGCCCAATATTTCAATATGAAGGAATGACTCGCTCCCATATTGAAAAGGATGTTACAGGATTTATTATTTATTGATAAGGTGCCTATGATTATAATGACTTAATAAGAATGGCTACTTAAACATTTGAAAGTACTGAAGTGGTAAAGACTAATTACGGAAATAGTAAGAACTGAATAAAAATAAATTTAAGGCATACCTGACACCACATTATTATCCTCAGGAGCAGAGGCGAGTGTTAGCATGTACATTCTTGTAGGAGTTGCAGGTTGTTTATTTTGGGGCCTCTAACCCAGACGATCATAGTTCAGCTTTTGTGTAGGTACAATTGCTTTGGAGTTCATAGTAGTAACAGGCATTATAGCAGGAGCACGCTCTCAGCTGTTCCTTGGCTGTGCTTAGAATACTTGTTTATGACAGGAGTGATTGATGAGCATTCCGTCGATTGTGTTCTTCTCAAAATTTACCGGATCCTCACTGTGGCGCGCTACAGCGTGCTATGGCGAACACAGTTTTGTAAAGAGAACTACTGCAACACGCGGTAGTGCCAGCAATTCACAAACTTCTTAGCTGCAGCGCGCTATCACGTGCCCAATTCGCAAAGTGAACCGCTACATCGCGCGATCGCGCCTGCAGTTTTCAAGCTGAACCGCTGCAGCGCGCGATCGCACCCGCGGCTAGCAAACTGAACTGCTGCAGTGCGCGATCGCGCCTACGGTTTTCAAGCTGAACCACTACAGTGCGCGATCGCGCCCGTGGTTAGCAAACTGAACCGCTGCAGCGCGCGACAGCGCCTAAATTTGCAAAATGACACACAAGGGAAACCCATGATGTGGCAATGCCATAGGCATTCCTTAAATTGGTCCCATCCGTCATAGAGTGTCTCGACTTCCAACTGAGTGAAGTTGGTTATCTCAATTCTCAACTGAGCGGTTTTTGCCGGAGGGAAATATTTGGCTAAGAATTTCTTAGCCAAATCATCCCATGTCCGGATTGAATCACTTGGAAGAGAACTGAGCCAACTCTTGGCTCTATCTAGCAAGGAAAATGAGAAAAGCTGTAATTTAATTGCGTCTTCAGAGACACCGTTAAGTCTGAAGGTGTCACATATTTTAAGGAAAGTTGAAATATGTGAGTTCGGATCTTCAGTGGCCAATCCCCCAAACAAATTATTTTGAATCATACTCAGAGTGGAAGGTTTGATCTCAAACTTATTGGCTTCTATATTAGGCCTTACAATTGCATGGGGGATCCCCCTAACAGTGGGTAGTGCATAATCTCTTAGTTCTATTCCCCTAGGCTCTCCTAATGGCTCTACTATATTTTCATTATAGTTATCCATAATAGCTTGTTGGTTCGAAAGGTTTTGTTCTCTCCTAGCCTGCAAGTAAGTTCTTTCAATTTCAGAGTCAAATAGATAATTTGTGCAAACCCTTCTACTCATGCACTACAATAATTAGGCTATCAAGAATAGATTTAGCAATAATGTTTAGAAATTCAATTAAAATAAAAGAAATATAAAAGCAAGTTGTTAGTGCTTATAATTAAAAAGCAAAAACTAAAAGTATATGCAAGGAAATACTTAAATCACTAGTTACTTATAGAGTATCCTTAATATAAAACAAATTCCAATTCTCCAGCAATGGTGCTAAGAACTTGATAGACTGTAAATACACGTCTGCGCTTGCACGCAAGTGTACATGGTCTGAAGTAATAAGTGGAAAGTGTGAGTTTCCAGAATTTATCGAACCACAGAGAATTGTATATTTTGTTATTAAGGTGTATCTATTCTCACTAATGTTTTAGCTATGAGTATTTGGTTTTAGTTGGTTCTAGATTAAGCACAGCAATCACTAAGTAGAAAATAAGTCATATAAAAGGAAGAGGATAGTTGGGTTCATCCCACATGTCATGATAGGTCACTTATGCATGATGATTCTTCAAGCGTTTATCTTTTATTTACTCAGATTTAAATCAAGTGCACATTATTCTTCCTTAAGTTTTATCTCAAGGATTCACAAGTTCAAATCTTGTGCACGAAATGAACACACAGTCAGTTCTTTTTCGGCACAAAGATTCTTATAAAATTTTAGGTTAGTAGTTTTTATTTTATCTCTTGATCAAGGAGATGAGGATTAATTAATTTTTAAGATCTTATAAGCATTGATTCCACTAAAAGCATCACTTGCATCGCACATAGTTAAAATAAGGGATTTAATATATTGGGCTCAATGACTATGTCACCTCGTTCATGAGCACACAATTATTTCTTTCCCTCTCTCAATTATGTTGAGCTAAGGGGCTCAATTAGTGGGTCTTTGCGTCACATGCATCAACATTTTAGTTGAGTTTTGGTTAAGGTGCACTAAGCTCAAGAACTTTCTCTCATAGTTCTAAGCTCTCATGCACTCATAGATCAAGCATCTAACCCAAGGTGAGCTATAGAGCACAAGACACTTTAGTTCTTGAGTTCACTAGTCCATTTTCCTTTAATTTACAATCAAGACTATAATAATATTAAGCATTTCTTGAGCAAGGCATTGAGTTCATAACTTTTATTAATGCTTGAGGAAAACTTCATACAAATGAAAGTAACTATCAAATATATGGGATTACCCCAACCCTCCCGAAGGGAGATTTATCTCTTCATTACAAAAGAGATGAAAAAGAACACATACATGGATAAAGACCCTTTCATGATCAACTAAGAAAAGAAATTACAAAATAAGGGTTTAGAAGATACTAGGAAAGTTTCTTGAAAGTTCTCCAGACTCTTCTTCTCCTTGCTTGAAGTTTCTCTCTTAGGTCGCTAGTACTGCCTATCTTCTCCTTCTCCTTAGCAAAATGAGATCTTCCACCCTTAGAGAGTTCCTCTCTTCCTCTTTGCAGCCCTCTTCCTTACTTAGTTGAATTGAGAAAAAATTGGAACACTTATCTAATCAAGAGAAGAGGTATTTATAGATGAAGGCTGCCTCTTCATTCTTCAAATCCAAAAACCAGCACATTCCTTTAAAAATCTGAGCAATGATGGCAAAAACCACTTGATGGATAAGGTGACCAATTCTTTCATTTATTTTAGCCATTACAACACCTCATAAGCCTCTTTTCCATTTAAAAATGTAGCAGCTGTAGAGGGAATAATGGCTGGAGATAAGATGCTGGTTGGGGGTCTTGTCCCAGCCGCATTCAATGCTTCTGCCAGAGAAAATTACGGTGGGCCGCTGCAGTGCACTCTGGCGCGCTACAGCGCGCTATAGCGAACACAGTTTTGTAAAAAGAGCCGCTGCAGTGCGCGATAGCACTAGCAATTGGCAAACTACTTCGCTGCATCGCAAACTAAACTGCTGCAGCGCGCGATCGCGCCCTCGGTTTGCAAGCTGAACTGCTGCAGCGCGCGATGGTGCCCGCGGTTAGCATGCTGAACCGTTGCAGCGCGCGACATCGCTTAAATTTGCAAAATGACCCGCTACAGTGTGCGGCAGCGGTTTTCTTTGAAAAAATCTAGAAATTTGCACAAATGACTCAGAATTCCTTGGATAGGCCTTTTTCCTGAAAGGATACACAGAATTTGATTAAGGAAGTAGTTTTAAAATCAAAATTGAATGAATTTTTTTTATAATTTATAGATTCATCACACCCCCACACTTGGATTCTTGCTCCTCCTCGATTAAGCTTATAATAGTATTTTTCTATTTCTTAGGTATGATAGTCAACAAAAGATATCACTTTAGATTTATGATATGTAAGTCAAGACTTGTGCTTAACTAAAGTGACCCAAGGCATTTGGCATTATATATTCTAACCTTGGATATGAAGCAAGGCATTGATAATTTTATCTCGAAGTATTTGATTTTTATACATATTACTAGGTAATGAAGAAGGTTCCATGAAACACCTAGACAAGAGAGGTAGTGAAATACTCAAGAGTTTTGTGCCATATGTGCCCCTTCTTATGAATCACAAAGATGAATAGACTAAAGTAGAAATATTTTTCATCATCCTTTTTCATTTCTTTCAATTAGGAGAGATATTTTTCATCATCCCTTTTTTATATTTTTTTCTCTTTTTTCATTCTTAGGGAGAGAAACTTTTCTTCATCCCCAATTCACCTCTTTGTGATCATGAAGTCCTACGGGAGCCTAGCACTATCTTTTAGCGTACTCACCAAAATCTCAAGTCTTAGTCCAAGCTTTCCCCCACACTTAGTTCATAGCATGATTTAAATTTTTAGAGATTAGATTAACCTGAATTCATTCCTTAGTTAAGAAGTTTTAATGCTATCAATGAATTTGATCAATTTTTGTTAAACACCCTTTTACTTCATATCATTTTTGTTATCGATATTTTGTGACTTTTATTTTATTAAAAACTCAGAAAAATTTGTCATTTTTAAGTACTAGAAAAATTAGGGAATATGAGAGTTCATAAATTAAGATCTCAAATAGAACACACAAAATGAAAAGTACAATGAAAAATAACTAATACAACAAAAAAAAAATACAACCTATTTATTTTTCAGTTTCCTCCTCTTTCTCCACTTCTTCCACGTATGCGGATTTGCAAGGGTAGCGCGAGTTCGGAATGGGGGCACCAATGGGTGGTCTTGGCAACACGAAAGGGTTCGGTCCACCTTGCAAGGTCCAATCCTCGAACATCAGCCCGAGGGCTTCATAAAACTCGGACTAAAACTGGCGCTGCTGAACGAGTTCTTGTTTAAAGAACCGCATGTCGGTGGCCAAGGCCTTGCTAAGATTGGCCTGCTGACTATGGAGATGCAGCAGCAGCTTGTTGGTGAGAGTTTGGTCAGACGGAGCAGACATTTCCCCTTGCTAGCCCCTCCTTTTCTTGGGCAGCTTCCGTTCACTTGCTCGGGCGTTCAGATTTAAGGGATTAAGGGCGGAGCCGGGGGAAACGATGGTGTCAAAGGAGAGGATTTTGACCCCTTGGACCTCACAAATCTCTAATATCAAAGACTCGAAGGCCAATGCAACGCAGGGTCCCTTGTAAGCCTTCCAAAGGTGCTTAAAAATAATATTGGATATACAGATCTCACCCTACCTAACCAATGAGCACATGAGGAGTGCTCTAGCATGGGTCACTTTAGTCAAGTGACTCGTAGGCATAACATAGCTGGAACTGAAAACCAGCCAAGCACTACTCGTATCCGTTAATTTGAAATGAGGAATGTTGGCTAATCCTCCCGCCCAATCAGTATTTTGAGCAATCCCAAGAGTGACACCAAGAGTTCAAGGTAAGAGCAAGAACTTACCTCTCCAAGCCCATAGAGTTGCTCGATTTGAGCAATCCCAAGAGTGACACCCTTACCTCTACAGAAAATCCTCTGCCTGTCCGCATCAATAGCATTTACATATATCTCCTGGACTATAAACAGGTACGTGGGAGATGTCTTTGTCACCATCTCCCTCCATCCCCGTGGCTCTATTTACTCCACAGGAACGGGCATGTAGCCGCTGAAGCTCTTCTCCGGAATTAACTTCCGCTAAGAAGTTATGGAGTAGAATCAGTGCTCGGCATCCACAGAAGAGAACCTTTTTTTGTTAAAGGTTCCCCCGGAAGAAGAAGCTTCGGCCTCCCTTCTAGGAATTGCCTTCTTGCCATATGACATGGTGAAGTAGCAAGAGTGGAGCAAGAGTTTATTTAGGAAGTGAGAAAACTTAGAAGGTGCAAGGATACCCCCCCCCCCATTGCCTCCCTTATATAGCTAAGGAAATCCAAGGCAAGAGAGTATGGTCAATGGGTCTTCCCCATGCCATAAATGTGGTGATCCATGTGAGGGGGGGGGGCAGCTTTTTCTGCCCACCTTTTGACTGCATGGGGAACCCAAATTTCATGACTTTTTGACTGCATGGTTTCCAAGGTAGTGAAAAATTTTCTGCAGCTGGAGCAAACCACTGTCGCGCCCTGTAGCAGAATTTCCGCTGCAGCGCACTGTCGCAGGATTTTCGCTATGGCGCGGTATTCCCGCTGCAACGCGCTGTCGCGGTATTTCTGCTGCAGCGTGCTGTAGCGCCCCATGCATTTTTTTTTTGGATTGGTTTGCCTCCCAATAATCACTTTATTTAACGTCTTTAGCTAAACTCGCTAATGATCAGCTAATCAGATCTGAAGGTTTCTTCTTCCATAAACTAAGGATGCGATAGTGAGCACAACCCTTAAGATAGCTCGAACTTTTGCCCTCTCTTCCTACCCTCATCGGATCCACTCATTCGAGGTCAAGCTTAGGGGGAGGGGGGTCTTCTTCTTTCTTTTTCCTCTTCTTATTTTTCTTTTTCTTACTCCTTCCTTGCTCCCCTTTTTCGAGAAAGGAGTCAAGCTATTATCAGAATTTTTTGCTTCTAACAATAGATCTTCAAGAACGTCATCTACCAATAATCTTTCTTCTCTTAAATTTTTCCTCACCTCTTCTTCCATCTATCTTTGTTTAAAGATGGAAGGTTTAAGGTCAATTAGTTCAGTTTTACCTTTGACTTTTACACACATGACCCCGCGGCCTATATCAATAACAGCTTTTATATTCATCAGAAAAGGTCACCCGAAAAGGATTGTGGAATTTTTATTCCATCGATCCCACTCACACACCACAAAATTGGTAGGAACTATAAAACTTCCCAATTCGACTGCAGCATTCTTTACCATACCGAGAGGGGTAAGGGATTATAGATTAACAAACTCTAAAATCATGGAGGTGTATTCTATTCCACCTACCTTCAAATATTCATAAATGTGATAGGGCATAATGTTGACCGAAGAACTAAGATCACACAAGGGATCTAAAAATAATTCGTTTCTAATTATGCATGGAATGCTCAACCTCTCGGGGTCTTCACATTTTGGAGCTGTGAGCTTCTCACATTCTATGCCCCTTTCTCCTTTCTGTGCCTCTAGCTCATCATCTATTGCACTCATTTTTCTAGTATTAGTTCTCCCATACACCTCTTACAAATGAATTACACTAACCAGCTCCCTAGGGTTTACTTCGGTGGAACTGGGTAGGGCGCCTTGCTACCGTATAATCAGCTACTTGGAGATCTTCCCCAGTTAGGTTTCTATGTTCCTAATGGAAGCTTCTATCCCTTGGATAGAGGCATCATGGCGAGTGATAGTGGCTTCAGTGCGGCGCATGAATTGGATCGTTTCAGCCTTGAAGGAGTTAAAAGCTCCTTCTAAATTTGGGTGATTATGGTTATTGTTATTTCCATTATTTATGCCTTGTTGGTTTGATGAACTTCCCCCATAATAATTTCCATTATTGTTATTATTACTCCAAGAGAAATTAGGGTGGTTTTTTCACCCTGGATTGTAGGTATTGGAGTAAGGGTTGTTCATTGAGTTATTGTTTCTTAGATAATTGACTTGTTCAGTATTTGTTTGTACAATGGGGTTATTTAAATTGCAACTTTCACTATTATGTCTCCCTTCGCACAACTCGTAATGTACCTCCAGAACAATATTAACATTCATTCTTTTGATTTTCTCATTCAAGGCATGTATTTCTTGCTATAATGCTGTTATTTGGTTGGATTCGTTTACCTTTATAGATTCTTTTTTTAGCCTTTTAGAAGGCCATTGATATGCATTGTTAGTCATTTGTTCCAAGAGGTCGTAAGCTTCCTTATGGGTTTTACCACTAATAAAGCCACCGGCAGCTGCATCAATGATTGTCCTTGTAGGAGCGTTCAAACCATTGTAGAAGGTTTGCCCTTCATCCGCAAGGGAAACCCATGATGTGGGCAATACCTTAGGCATTCCTTAAATCAGTCCCATCCGTCATATAGTGTCTCACCTTCCAACTGAGTGAAGTTGGTTATCTCAATTCTCAACCGAGTGGTTTTTGTCAGAGAGAAATATTTGGCTAAGAATTTCTTAGCCAAATCATCCCACATCTGGATTGAATCACTTGGAAGAGAGCTGAGCCAACCCTTGGCTCTATCTCGCAAGGAAAATGGGAAAAGTCATAATTTAACTGTGTCTTCAGAGACGCCGTTAAATCTGAAGATGTCATATATTTCAAGGAAAGTTGAAATATGTGAGTTCGGATCTTCAGTGGCCAATCCCCTAATATGATTATTTTGAACCATACTCAGAGTGGAAGGTTTGATCTCAAAATTATTAGCTTCTATATTAGGCTTTACAATTACATGGGGGATTCCCCTAACACTGGGTAGTACATAATCTCTTAGTGCTCTTCCCCTAAGCTCTCCTAATGGCTCTCCTAAATTTTTATTATAGTTATCCATAATAGCTTGTTGATTCAAAAGGTTTTGTTCTCTCCTAGCCTGCAAGTAAGTTCTTTCAATTTCGGGGTCAAATAGATAATTCGTGCAAACCCTTCTACTCATGCACTACAATAATTAGGCTATCAAGAACAAATTTAGCAATAATGTTCAGAAATTCAACAAAAATAAAAGAAACAGAAAAGTAAGTTGTTAGTGCCTATAATTAAAAAGCAAAAACTAAAAGTATATGCAAGGAAATACTAAAATTACTTGTTTCTTATAGATTATCCTTAATACAAAACAAATTCCAATTCCCTGGCAATGGCGCCAAGAACTTAAAAGACTGTAAATACACCTCTGCGCTTACACGCAAGTGTACATGGTCTAAAGTAATAAGTGGAAAGTGTGAGTTTTCGGGATTTATTAAACCATAAAGAATTGGATGTTTTGTTACTAAGGTGTATCTATTCTCACTAATGTTTAAGCTATGAGTATTTGGCTTTAGTTGGTTCTAGATTTAGCACAACAATCACTAAGGAAGATGAGAGTTGGGTTCATCCCACATGTCATGATAGGTCACTTATGCATGATGATTCCTCAAGTGTTTATCTTTCATTTACTCAGATTTAAATCAAGTGCACATTGTTCTACCTTGAGTTTTATCTCAAGGATTCACAAGTTCAAATCTTGTGCACGAAATGAACACACAGTCGATTCTATTTCGGCACAAAGATTCCTATAAGATTTTAGGCTTGTAGTTTTCATCTTATCTCTTGATTAAGGAGATGAGGATTATTTAATTTTTATGATCTTATAAGTATTGATTCCACTAAAAGCATCACTCACATCGCACATAGTTGAAATGAGGGATTTAATATATTAGGCTCAATGACTATGTCACCTCATTTATGAGCACACAACTATTTCTTTCCCTCCCTCAATTATGTTGAGCAAAGGGGCTTAATTAGTGGGTCTTAGCATCACACGCATCAACACTTTAGTTGAGCTTAGATTAAGGTGCACTAAGCTCAAGAACTTTCTCACATAGTTCTAAACTCTCATGCACTCATAGATCTAGCATCTAGCCCAAAGTGAGCTATGGAGCACAAGACACTTTAGTTCTTGAGTTCACTAGTCCATTTTCCTTTAATTCACAATCAAGACTATAGTAATATTAAGCATTTCTTGAGCAAGGCATTGAGTTTATAACTTTTATTAATGATTGTGGAAAACTTCATACAAATGAAAGTAACTATCAAACATATGGGATTACCCCAACTCTCCCCAAAGGAGATTTAGCTCTTCATTACAAAAGAGATGAAAAAGAACACATACATGGATAAAGACCCTTTCGTGATCAACTAAGAAAAGAAATTATAAAATAAGAGCTTAGAAGATACTAGGAACATTCCTTAGAAGTTCTCCAGACTCTTCTTCTCATTTTCTTGAAGTTCCTCTCTTAGGTCACTAGTGCTGCCTTTCTTCTCCTTCTCCTTAGCAAAATGAGCTCTTCCACCCTTGGGGAGTTCCTCTCTTGCACTATGCAGCCCTCTACCGTACTTAGTTGAATTGAGAAAAAATGGGAACACTTCTCTAACTAAGAGAAGATGTATTTATATATGAAGGCTGCCTCTTCATTTTTCAAATCCAAAAACTAGCACATTCCTTTAAAAATCTGAGCAATGATAGCAAAAACCACTTGATGGATGAGGTGACCAATTCTTTTATTTGTTTTAGCCATTACATCACCTCATAAGCCTCTTTTTCATTTTAAAACGTAGCAACTGCAGAGGGAATGATGGCTGGAGACAAGATGCTGGTTGGGGGTCTTGTCGTAGCCACATTAAATGCTTCTGCCAGAGAAAATTACAGCGGGCCGCTGGAGCGCGCTGCAGCGCGCTATGGCGAACATAGTTTTGCAAAGGGAACCGCTGCAGCGTGCGATAGCGCCAGCAATTTGCAAACTGCTTCGCTGCAGCGCGCTACCACGCACCCGGTTTGCAAACTAAACTGCTGCAGCGTGCGATCGTGCCCGTGGTTTATAAGATGAACTGCTGCAGCGCGCGATCGTGCTCGCGGTTAGCAAACTGAACCACTGCAGTGCGCGACGGCGCCTAAATTTGCAAAATGACCCGCTGCAGTGCGCGGGTAGCGATTTTCTTTGAAAAAATCTGGAAAGTTGCACCAATGACTTAGAATTCCTTGGATAGACCTTTTTTCTGAAAAGATACACATAATTTGATAAAGGAAGTAGCTTTAAAATCCTATAATTTATGGATTCATCAGCACTCATTCCTGGATAGTGCTAACTTTCGTTTAGCTTACACAGATTTCTTGGGCATCAACTAGATGATCCAAGAATGCCATGGATTCTAAATAAAATTTGCACTTTAAGAATAGCTGATGAACTCGCAAAGCTTCCAATGCTACTCTCAAGTGATCTTCATGATCCTTCAGGGATTTGGAGTAGATAAGAATATCATCGATAAAGACGATGATGAACTTATCCAAGAACTACTTCAGGTCTCTTTGCATCATGTCCATGAATAATGACAGTGCATTAGTGAGTTCAAATAAAATCACCAAAAACTCAAAATGACCGTAACGAGTGTGAAACACTATTTTCTCTACATCTATTTATTTTACCCGAAGTTGGAGATAACTAGATCTTAAATCGATCTTCAAAAAAATAATAGCACCAGACAATTAATCAAAGAGATCATTGATTCTGGGCAATAGATACATATTTTTAATGCTTACTTTATTAAGCTCACAGTAATCTATGCATATGTGCCTAGATCCATCCTTTTTCTTAATGAATAGAACTGGCGCTTTCCAAAAAGACATACTAGGACTAATAAAACCTTTACTTAAAAGCTCTTGCAATTTCTTTTTAAGCTCGTGCAATTACTTATGTGCCATTCTGTACATTGCTTTAGAGATAGGTTGAGTCCCATAACTAACAAAATTGAGAGCTCCACTTCTATTGCTGGAGGTAAACTAGGCAAGTCTTTAGGGACCACATCAGCAAATTCACTTACTACTTTGCACTCAGTGAAAGGGATGCCTTCATTTACTTCACCCATCTTTGTAATGAGATAGGCATCACATCCCTTACTAATAAACTTCTCTGTTTAATAGCATTAATTAAAGACCCTTGCATATTGATTTTCCCAATGAAGATATCTGACTTGCCTAGGGAATAAAGTGTGACGTTCTTCTTTTGGAAATTGATGATCGTAGTCTGCTTACTAAGCTAATTCATACTGAGAATGATCTTGAAATTGTCAAAGGGTAGGATAATCAGCTTGGATTCAAACACTTGATTGTTTAATGAGATCTTAAGGTCATAAAACTTATGCACATTGAGTTGGGCTATGGATGGAAGTCCAACACTTAACGATTTTGCTAATTTATACGATGGCAGATTAAGAATTTTGGCCAAACGTTTAGAGACAAAAGAATGACTAGTCCTAGTGTCAAACAACATATTACAAGGTTTGTCATTGATACACAAGGTTCCTATGTTTAAGCAATTTAGAAAAATTAACTTATTGCAAGATTTATCAGAAAATAAAGATAACTTTGCAAAATAAGAGGGGTTCAGATGTATGTACGTGAAACCACGTTGTTATCTTTAGTTTCTTTCAGAGGGATTAGAGCATAAACTCGAGGAGGACTTGTAGGTCAGTTGTTAACCTGCTTATTATGTTCTGCACTCTATGAGGTGTGGCTTGATTCCTTGCTGGTTTGGTACTGTTGGATTATGGTAGAGGCATAACTACCAGCCCTAGGTCATGCTTATTTAATGGGGTAGCATGAAAAATCTGATTGCAAAGAGAATGGTGATTGTGGATGCTATCCTCCATCTCCAGTTGTGTGCAATGATAGAACTAATGTCCCTGATGACCACAAGTGAAACAACACTGGCCAAAGTGGTAGCACTTGCCATACAAGTGGGGTTTATTACACTCCTTGATCGGTTCTCTAGAGGAAGCGGCTTCAATTTGATATACCTCGGTGTTTAAATGTGTCATGGATGTTAGGCACTGCAAGCATCTTACCCTTATGGACTTTCTTGAACTGGTAGTGTTCCACCACCCTTGTTGTCTCTACCAACTGAAAGAAGTTGGGTAAATAAAATGGAATAACATGATCCTTGATATAATCCTAGAGACCTCTCTGGAATTGGTAATATATGGCTGCTTTAGTGCAAACCAAGTTTACAGCGAAGCGAGCCATTCTCCTAAATTCCATTTCATACTCGGCGCCAAGTCGACTACTTTGTGTCAATCTTAACAAGGAGTCTTCAATAATATTATGGGCTGAAGGTGGAATGAATTCATCAAGGAACACTTCAATGAACATGTCCCAAGGGACGTCTTCAATGTCGTATTCAATGAAGCAGGAATTTTTGACATTATCCCACCAACACTCAACCACTTCTTGATACAAGTGAGTAGTCTTATGGATAACCTCAGAGTTTGGGCATTTGATGCTGGTTAAATTCTTTTCAATAACCTTAAGCCAGGTTGCCATGTCCATAGGGAATAAGTTCACATTGAAGGTCAAAGGCCTTAGCCTTGAGAATCTATGGAGCAAAGAATCAGTGAACTGATGGGAACTATGTGGAATGTGAGGAATAGAAGTTGCAGGTACAGCACTAGTAGCTGTGGCAGAAAAATAGCAATTAGCTTCTGGATGGCCAATGATTGTTGGGTCTGGTTTTTAAGCATAGATGCTACCATGCTTCTAAGAGATGCGAGTTCATCAGAAGCACTGCTTGACACAATAACCATTTTAATCAGAGTGGTATTCAAGGGTGATCCTTGATTCATTTTGGATTGAAAATATAGACCATTTAAATTGATAAGGAGACCAAAATGCCATTCAACAATCATTGAATTTCATTACTCATATAAGATTTATGGAAAATGGAAATAAAAGGTAGATTATGAAATCACTAAAATAAGGAAAATACATTTAGAGCATGGAAAGACTAATAGAAATGAAAGTTAAATTATCCTATGTATTCTGCAATAAATGCGAGACAAAACTCGACGTAGGTAACACCGCGATGCTCCCTCCTGCATCTTTTGGTGAGTTTCTAAGAAACTGTGTTCCGCCAGCTTTTCATTCCATCTTGCAAAGAAAGGACACTATCTAAGGACATGTATAATCAGGACACTCGATGGCAGCTAAGGTTGAATCTGCATGATTGAGCCACTCCATGGCTAAAATGGGAAAGTCGAATCCTCAAAAGATATCATGCTGAAAGAGTTTATCCAACACTAGCATTCCTCTAATTGACACTCCTTCTAAGAATTTTCCATTCATTTGACCACACTAGAAGCCTTCCTCCCAAATGGTCTCAAATTTGCTGGTGAAATAATCTAAGTATCACATTTTGAATTCCATGGGTCTTACATGGTGACAGACTGTAAGTACATGTCTGCGCTTGCATCAAGTGTACGTGGTCTGAAGTAATAAGTGGAAAGTGTGACTTTGATCGAACCACAGAGAATTGGTTGATTTGGCACTAAAGTATATCTATTCTCACTAATATTTAAATTATAGTATGTATTAGTTGGTTGGTCTAAAATTAGCACAAATATTCACAAAGTAAAGTAGCAAGATTAAAGAAAGAGGAGAGTTGGGACCATCCCACATGTAATGATATAATACTCATGTAGATTTGTTTCTCAAACTTTATCAGTTAATTTAATTGAAATCAAGTGCACATTGTTGTCCTTTAGTCTAGCTTAAAGGCTTACAAGTTCAAATCTCGTGCACAAAATGAACTCACATTCGATTCTACTTTAGCACAAAGATTCTTGTAAGATTCTTGAGATTTAAAGTCAATTCATTTTCTCTTTATTCAAGGAGAGTTTAAATTTTCTTAAATCTTAGGATATCACAAGCATTGATTTCCACTACGAGCATCACTCGCATCTCACATAGTTGAGATGAGGGAATCACATGTTGGGCTCAATGACTATGTCACTTAGTTCATGAGCACTCAACACTTCATTACTCAATCTCAATTATGTTGAGCTGAGGAGCTCATTTAGTGGGTCTTAGAATTACTTGCATCAACTTTGGGTTGAGCTTAGATTGAGGTGCATTGAGCTCAAGAACCTTCTCACATGGTTCTAAGCTTTCATGCACTCAAAATCTAGCATCCAACCTAAGGTGAGCTAAGGAGCACATGACAATTAGATCTTGGATTTTTTAGTTCTTTTCTCATAAATACATCAAGACTAATTTAGATGAAAATTTCTTAGTAAGGCATTAAAATCACAAATACCATATGCTTGAGGGAAAACATTCATACATCAATATTACATCATGCAAAAAGGGACTTCATCTCAACCCTCCCCAAAGGGAGTTTAGCTACTCATTACACAAGAAAATAAGGAAGACACATACATGAATAAAGACCCTTTCATGGTCAACTAAAGAGAAAATACAAGATTGAGTTTAGAAGATACTAGGAATGCTCCGTAGAAGTTCTCCGGAATTCTTCTTCTCCTTCTAATTATCCTCTCCTTAGGTCGCTAGTGCTGCCTTCTTCCTCTTCTCCCTTTGCAAAAGCTTGCCTTGCCACCCTTGGGGAGTTCTCTCTTCCTTTGGCTCTCCTCTTTACTTAGTGGATTTTTGCTAAAATTGTGAACCCTCCTCTAGTCAATAGGAGCGGTATTTATAGGAGGGGGGAGGCTGAATTCTTCTCTTCATTTGTAACCAAATTTTCCATAAGAATTCTGAATTCATCATTGCAATATTTTTCCATTAATGGTGAGGTGACAATAATCTCATTTCTTTACCCAAAACATCACCTCAAAGCTTCCTTTTTTAACAAAAAAAAATGGTTGTTGCAGGAAATGGTGGCTGGAGACAGAATTCAGGATAGAGGTCATGTTTCCAGCCGTACTAAATGCAGTGTCTGAGAAAAAATTTGGCGGGCTGCTGCAGCGCGCTTTAGCATACCCTGGTCCCTTGCATATTAGCCAAGTCCCCCGCTGTAGCCGTCGATTCCGCAAACACTATTTAATTAGTTCTTTTTCCAACTTTTATAGAGTTTAGAAATATTTCCGCGGCAGACCACTGCAGCGCGCGACCGCGCGCTGTAGCGGTGAATTCCGTAAAAAACACTGTTCAATTAATTTGGCTGCCCATTTTATAAAGTCAAGTATTTCCGCTGCAGCGCGCGACCGCGCGCTGTAGCGGTGAATTCTGCGAAGAACACTGTTCAATTAGTTGGGCGGCCCGATTTATAAAGTCAAGCATTTTCGCGGCAAACTGCTGCAGCGCGCGACCGCGCGCTGTAGCGGTTGGACTTAAACTCCACCTTAATGTTCAAATCCTAAATCCAAGGTGATGTCCTAATAAGGATCTATGGTTCATACTTAATACCCAAGTTATAGATAAAGAATCCTATAAGCTAAAATATCCAAGAGCTAAGAACTTAGTAAAAGGCTACTCTACTGGTTATAAGATAAAATAATCAATTAAGAACTTGAGAATCTAAGATCTATATCTAATCTTTTAAGATAATTTCGTTATCCTATAGATTAAATCAATCCTATGCCCACAAGGAAGGCTTCAACAAAGTTAAACAATAAATCATCTAGAGAATTTCAATTGGAGATAGTTTAATTCAAGTAGAAGATCTAAAGTCTAAGATCCAAGATCTACGATCTAAGGTTTGATCACTTTAGACTTAAATTAGGCTTTCAACTTAGACTTTCTAAATGTGTTTCTTTTAGAATTTAAGCTCATAAGCTAACTTAATTGAACTTATTAATTTGAGATTTAACATCTAAAATTATTAGATTCAATTATTAAGATAAAGTGATCCTTTTTATGATCACTTAAGATCTAAATGTCTTAATTAAGGCTAAATGAAGATTTCTTAACTTAACATGAATATTTTTAACTTAAGAATTCAGAGAGATGCTAATAATCTAGTTAAGGATAATCTATTGAATTTTTCCAAGGTTTAAGGGGCACTTAAGCATATTTTGGTCAAAATGATCCAAATACCCCTCTTAAGACTAAATATAAGATTTTAGGATTTAATTATCCAAATTACTTTTAATCTATTTTAATGTGATTCATATTGGTTAATGAAGTGGGGAACACACTTAACTTAGGTTTTGACAACTTAATTAAGCTAATTAGCACTAATCACCTATTTAAGCCAATTAGGGTAATTCAGGAATTTTAGGATATTCTAGGGCAATCCAACCTTACCCATAGGTTCTAATATACTTAAGATAGCATTAGGAATTAACTTACCCCAAAATTAGTGCCTTAAATATGACTTAGTTCCCTAATCCCTAATTAGGGTGATTAAGGAGTGATTAAGGAGATTCGATATCCTAATTTAGTTTTAAGGTCTACAATTGTTCTCTAGGGTTTAATGAGCAATCAGAGCCCTTAATCAATTAATTTGGTTATTAATTGAACTTATTATGATTTAATTAAAAACAAAAAAGCATTAAGCAATTATTTTAAATCTAACTATTGATCTGTGATTTTATTTTAGATTTAGATTCCTTGTATTTTTCTGATTCAAATGGTATATTGGATCATACCATTTGAATCAATATAGCTAAAGTTATTAAGTTAATTTATTCTATATTTTTATTTAATTAGAAATCATAGGATTGAATTTCTAAATTAATTTCCTTAAGGAAATTAAATCCAGAAATTCTAATATTATCTGCCGGCCCAAATTCAAAATGCGCGGGTCATGGGTCGACCCGACCCATGACTTCGTCTCCTTCCTTTTGATGACACCCGACGCCTGAACCCTAGGGTGGCCTTCCATCACCGAATTCTCTACACTCTGGCCACGCCACGCCTAACTCTCGATGGCTACACCTTCAGGGCCTGAAGATGGATTGAACCAAGAAGCCCTGTCTGGGAGGCGTCGGATCGCTGGAGTGCTACTCGGCCGAAGGTGCCTCCTCAGGTGCACCAGTGAGGAGTGAATTCTCCTCACAGACGCAATGCCCTGGGCTTGCGTCTATCCTTACACATTTAGGGACCTAAGTAAAAGCATTAGGGCGAGTTGAGAGGTTCTGGGATAGTCTGGATCACCGTAGTGCTACTCGACAATTTTCGCAGGCTCAGGCTCGCTCCAAATCGATCGATACCAATCGAATCGATTGATCAGACTGAGCCTAATAATAACTACAATTTGTCTTCGATCACTCAAGGAAGAGTCTAGGACTCGAATGAAGTTCAATTGCCTAATAGGGATGCTGGTGTCCAATGCCTCGGGGATCGGCTGCCAATGCACATTCAGACGGTCTGCTGCCGTCTGGTCCACTAGCAGTTCCCCAACTAAAAGCCTTAGGTTTCAATTAGGAAACCAGGTGAAGGACCTAACACAGCATCTAGGGTTAGATAGGCAGTGAGTCGAGCTGAAACTAGCTCAACAAACGACATAGGGCAGAGGTTGTACCTGAAGTCGGGGTTACAGGCTTGGCCAAGGAGAAATGAAGTGCTTCCGAGCTTCCCTAGAGGCAGACGCAAGTTCATAGGGAGTCTGAACACCAGACGGACCCTCTATCAGTGGTTCTAAACTCCAGAAAATGCTGAGAATTCGCCAAGATGACGGAGCTCCGGCAGACCTTCAGCTAGGCAATTGGGGATTCACAGTGAGCAAAGCGACTCACTGTGAAGTCCTAAGGGTATTTATAGGCTCCAGGGAGTCCTAGGAGTGGAAACCAAGGCTCGGGGATGGCAGGAGGCTCTGGCCGAAGCAGAGGCTGGGTTCTAACGGTCATGGGCAATTTGGGGAGTCCACTGCCGGCAGGAGGTCGCGCTGAGGGAAGAAGAGGAAAATCTATGGCTTTCCAGTACTGCCACGGGGGCTGGGAGATGCCGAGCTGTCGGGGGGGACCAAACGCAGATGGGGCAAGGTGAGGGAGACGATCCACAGTGCTCGAGATTGTGTCTACCGTCTGATGGTCGACCGTTGGCCTCAAACAGCTCAGATGCGTTATTTAAGCGGGAGGGATCATAGCCTTCAGATGCGAACGATGGGTCCGATGCTTAGGATTAGATCCTACCTCATAGGAGATCCCGTCGTTCGATGGTTTGCGCTAAGATGCGCGCTTACCCATCCATTGGCACTGATTGGTGTGCCACTGTTGGGACCCCGTAGCGGATCGGCCGTGGTCCCGACATCAAATCCTGCCGATTAATTTTAATTAATAATTTAATTTAAATAATATAAATTCAATTAACTAATAATTAATTAATCCTAATCAATTTTAAATTGAATTTAGGCTTAAATGCACTAATAAATGAAATCAGATTTTGATTTAGAGATCAATTTAATTTAGGTATTTTCCAGGGCTTAAAAATAGCTAAAAATACCAAAATTTCCATTTTAGCTTCGATTGATTTCAAACTTCTAGGGTTAGGTTTAAATGACCCATTGAGTCTAATGGAATCAAAATCAAATCTTGATTTGGCTTAATTAATCTAAATTTAGTTATGGTAATAACTAGGATTATTACATAAGTTGAGAGGAATACTAGGAATTGCCCTTGGCATTCACTGGATTTTATCCCTTGCCTTCTCTCTTCTTCTCCTCTAGTTGCTTGGTGTATCTCATTTCCTTCCCATGAATGGATCACTCTCCTTTCTTGGTGAGGTCTCCTTCTTCCCCTTACAACAGCTTTTAATTTCAGGTAAATGAGTGCCAAAATTGGGAACACTGCCATAGTCTCATTTGGCAGTTTATATACTAATCCTTTCATCCCCTTGGCATAAATTTTGCCTCATTTCTCCCTTCCTTAAATTTATGATAAGAATTTTGTAATAACCTAGGTTGTTACCTAGATCAATTAAAACTAATCTAAGTCTTAATTATGGTTCAGGTTCACTAACTAAGTCATTTAGAACTCATCTCTATGATCTAGGTCAAATCAGGAATTAACTAATCAAATCTTGATTTTTGGAAAATCCCAAAACCCTAGAAATTGACTTTTTATTTTGACCTCAAATCAAAAATCTAACTTCGCCATTGCGTTCACTAACCCCAAATTAGCTAGGGGTAAAGTTTTCGAGGCATTTGGAAGTCGTTGAATTTTTGTCAAATATTTTAATATTATTTAAATACCCCGAAAATTCAAGTAATTAAATACTCGTCAAATTAAAAATCTGATTGCGCCGTTGCGTTCCTCACCCCTCAATTAGTTATGGGTGATTTATTGGAAAATTTTGGAATGCTTTTAATTAGTTAAAATTAATAAATAAAATGGGTTTAAGAATAATTAAATATTAATATAATTAATTCTCTTAAACACCTTCCGTCAACTTATTCCATGTGTCATCAGCTTCTTGGACCGCCGTTTGCTTAGACGTTATGTCCGGGCGGAAGATCATGACCGTCTGATCATCCGATCAGACGGCAAAGGAATCATCCTCTTTGCGAGTTCCCCGCGTGTCACGAGTGGGGACACGCGTTGCCCTAAACCTCTCGCCACTCGTCGCCCACCGCCGAAGAGCCTGCCTGCTGCACCATTTAGACTCAGGGTTACTTCTCTCGCGTGTTACTCCTCAAAAGTTCTTACCTGCGAAGCCGATCAATTTTGGGGGATCTCGCCTTCTCTGAACCGTCAATATTAGCCATACTCCTAACCTATTGATTCAATTAAGCAATTGCAGCTTTGTATTTTAATTATTAAATTGTAATTTTGATTGAGTGATTACAGGTCTAGCTCTGATTGGTGCGAACCCAAACAAATCCATTCGATCAAAATGGTTAGGTATTAGCGAAAGTAGGATGTTTCATCTGCGTGCACGCCTAAGGTTAGACTTATCTTGCAAATTCAGGTCTGTAATGGGGAGTTACCACCGCCATTCGATCGGTCTCATTCAGAGCATCCCGACGGTATGCGGATTGATACCTATCAACGCCGTTTTCGCCGTCATCAGGCATGCCCTAGTTGGCCTGCGAAAGGAAGGAAGAGACCCTCAGGTCAGGACGGATCGGCCCTGGCCCAACCTGCGTGGCGAAGGGTCACTGCTGTGTCATGCAGGGCCCACGCCAGTGCGCTGTCATTCGCTCATGAACCGTCCTGTGATGGCATTTCATGTGGTGGGTCCCATTTCAGATTCCTACCGCTCAGTTGGTTGCCACCTGTACCGTGGGGCCCGCCATTGCTGCTCGCGCGTCGTCTACCGTCTATGTGAGACCCACCTGTAATAAATAAACATATAACAGATAATTAAATTAAGTTAATTTCAATTAATTTGAATTAAATCAATTAATTAAAGTAGAACTTTAAACATAAATATCTAGTAATCCATAAGTTTAAATGTTATGATATTACATACCATTGAATTCAAAAAATTATGAGGATTATTATGACACTATCAAAAATTCATTTGGAGCTATAATTCACCTAGTGACATTTAGGACCCCTATTAAGCCCTAGTCCCAAAATTTCATTAGTCCATAACTTTGTACGCACTAATCCAAATATACCCAATATGAGTCTCAAAGTGATCAGCAAACCCTAAGGGTTAACCTAGTAGCATTTATTTACTATTTGAATTAGTTTTAGACTAATGACATTTAGGACCTAACCCTAATTAACCTAATTAACCCAAGTTCTTCAATTGACTATAACTTGGTCAATTAAACTCCAAATTAGGTGATCTATAAATCTATTTTGATCAGGAAAACCTAATTAATAGCAAACTTTAAAAGTATTTAAGATCTAACAGTTAGATTTCTTAATCAACCCTAATTACCCTAAATCTTAATTAAAGAAGATTAGCAAATCTAATAATCTAAATTGAATAATTTAAGTTTCAGAGAACTCCTATAGTATATTAGAACTTAATGGTGTAGTTGGTTTAATGATTTTGTGATTAATTTCACTAATCACTCACTAATCACTCTAAACTCTAATTTGGTTATAACTTAGCCAATTAGAGTCCAAATTGAGCTTACCACTAGCCATTATGTTCAGTGGATCATTTGTGATTCATAGCCATTAATTTTACTCAATTTGGACATCAATTGGAAAAGTTAGGAACTTTGACCCTTAATTAAGAAATCATAAATTACCTTTTTACTCCTAAGCTTGTATTGGCTATAACTTAGCAAATACTTATCAGAATTTAATAATTTTAGGTTCTATGGAAACTCTAGAGAGTGAAAAACAATAAACAACAAAAAATTTAGATTCTATTAAGCCAAATTACCAAAATATCCCTATGAGTTCAATTTATTAATTTGATCTCATGAGGCTTAATAATTACCCAAAATTAGTGTAATTGCTGTCTAATCTTATATTAGACAGTAAGAAACACTTTAACACTAAAAAAATTTAGATTTGGAACCCTAGATTAAATTTTGATATTTTAGACCCTTAAGTAGGGGCAAAATGGTCATTTTGCCCAAAATTAGGGTTTAGCATTTTAAAGCCTTAGAATCATATCCTAAATATTATAAATAGTAAAGATAGTAAATTAAATCATATTTTATGTGAATTTAAGTCTTAATTTGATCTTTGATTAAAAATTTCATTTTAAGTCCTTAAGAAAATCCTAGGTTCAACCATGAGCTTTCCCTCCTTCCTTAACTTTCTTAGATCCTTCCATAGGTCTTAATAACATTAGTTATGATATATGTCAGAGAGATACTCATAGTAATTAAGAACATAAATTCTTAGGATTAGGAATAGAGCTTAGGTTAGAATTCATCTATTGAGTAAATTGGGTTACTGACAGACTGTAATTACACGTCTGCACTTGCACGCAAGTGTACGTGGTCTGAAGTAATAAGTGGAAAGTGTGAGTTTCTGGGATTTATCGAACCACAGAGAATTGGATGTTTTGTTACTAATGTGTATCTATTCTCGCTAATGTTTAAGCTATGAGTATTTGGTTTTAGTTGGTTCTAGATCAAGCACAATAATTACTAAGTAGAAAATAAGTTAGATAAAAGGAAGAGGAGACTTGGGTTCATCCCACATGTCATGATAGGTCACTTATGCATGATGATTCCTCAAGCATTTATCTTTCATTTAATCAGATTTAAATCAAGTGCAGATTGTTAATCCTTGAGTTTTATCTCAAGGATTCACAAGTTCAAATCTTGTGCACAAAATAAACACACAGTCGGTTCTATTTCGGCATAAAGACCCTTTCATGATCAAATAAGAAAAGAAATTACAAAATAAGGGTTTAGAAGATACCAGGAACGTTCCTTGGAAGTTCGTCGGACTCTTCTTCTCATTGCTTAAAGTTTCTCTCTTAGGTTGCTAGTGTTGCCTTTCTTCTCATTCTCCTTGGCAAAATGAGCTCTTCCACCCCTTGGGGAGTTCCTCCTTTCCACAATGCAGCCCCTCTTCCTTTACTTAGTGAAGTGAGCAAAAATTAGAACCCTCCTCTAGTCAAGAGGAGTGATATTTATAGGAGAGGGGTTGCATCCTCATGCTTGAGTTCAATAACTAGCAATGCTAATAAAAATTCAGAGTAATGATATCAAATGCAAGTTGAAGGTGAGATGACCAATATCTTCCATTATTTTATCCTTCTCATCACATCAAAATCCATTTTTCCACTTAAAAAATGTAGCAGCTGCAAAGGGAATGATGGCTGGAGACAAGATGTTGGCTGGGGGTCTTGTCCCAATCGCATTAAATGCTTCTGCCAAAGAAATTTGCGGCGGGCCGCGGTAGCGCGCTATGGCACGCTGCGGCGTGCAATGGCGCAAGCTAATTCCACTAAGTGTCCTGCTGTCACGTGCTACCGTATTCACATTTTGCAAATAGCACAGCTGCAGCACGCTGTTGCGGTAGCATTTCACAAAATGCTCCGCTGCAGCGCGTGGTAGCGCCAGTATTTGCAAACATACCCGCTACAGCGTGTGGTAGCGCCCGCGGCTCGCAACTTGAACCGCTGCAGCACGTGATTGTGCCCGTGTTTCGCAAGATGACCCACTGCAGTGCGCAATCGCGCCCGCGGTTCGCAACTTGACCCGTTGCAGCGCGCGTTCACGCCCGCGGTTCGCAACTTGAACCGCTGCAGCGCGCGATCGTGCCAGTTTTTGCAAGATGACCCGCTACAGCGCGCTGCAGCGTGCGACAGCGGTTTCCTTTGAAAAAAATGGGAAATTGCACCAATGGCTAAGAATTCTTTGGATAGGCCATTTTTTTGAAAAGATACACAAAATTTGATTAAGGGAGCCGTTTAAGATCATAAATGAATGAAATTATCTTTTATTTTAGATATAATTTATGGATTCATCACACCCCCACACTTGGATTCTTGCTCGTCCTCAAGTAAGCTTAAAATAGTATTTTTTTATTTCTTAGGTATGATAGTCAACAAAAGATATCAATTTAGATTTTTGATATGTAAGTCAATACTTGTGCTTAATTGAAGTGATCCAAGTCATTCGGCATTAGATATTCTAACCTTAGATATGAAGCAAGGTTTAATCAGTTAATCTCATAGTATTTGATTTTTGTGCATGTTATTAGGTAATGAGGAAGGTCCCATGGAAAACCTAGACTAGAGAGGTAGTGAAATACTCGAGAGTAGTGTGCCATATGTGCCCCTTCATATGAATCACAAAGATTAATAGATTAAAGGAGATATATTTTTCATCATCCTTTTTCATCTCTTTCAATTGGGAGAGATATTTTTTACCATCCCTTTTTTATTTTTTTGTTCTTTTTCAATTTTAGGGAGAGATACTTTTCTTCACTCTCAATTCACCTCTTTGTGATCATATATAGATTACAGGAGCCTAGCACACTCTTTTTAGAGTATTCACCATAAGTCTAATACTTTCCCCCACACTTAGCTCATAGCATGATTTAAATTTTTAGAGATTATATTAACCTTAATTCATTCCTTAGTTAAAAGGTATTAATGCTATCAATGCATTTGATCACCTTTTGTTAAGCACCCTTTTTCTTCATATCATGTTCTTTATTGATATTATGTGACTTTCAATACTTTATTAAAAATTTAGAATAATTTATCATTTTTTTTTAATACTAGAAAAATTAGGAAATATGAGAATTCATAAATTAAGATCTCTAAAATAGAACACACAAAATGAAAAGTACAACAAAAAACAACTAATACAAAAATAAAAAGAAAAATATAACCTATTTCATTTTCAGTTTCCTCATCTTCCTCCACTTCTTTCACGTACAAAGATTGGCAAGGGTAATGCGAGTCCGGAATGGGGGCACCAACGGGTGGTCTTGGCAACACGAAAGAGTCCGGTCCACCTTGCAAGCTCTAATCCTCGAACATTAGCCCGAGGGCTTCATGAAACTCGGACTGAAACTGGTACTACTGAACGATTTCTTGTTTAAAGAACCGCATGTCAGTGGCCAAGGCCTTGCTAAGATCAGCCTGCTGGTTGTGGAGACGCAGTAGCAGCTTGTTGGTAAGGGTTTGGTCAGACGGGGCAGACGTTTCCCCTTGCTCTCCCCTCCTTTTCTTGGGCAGCTTCTGTTCACTTGCTCGGACGTTCAGATTTAGTGGATTAAGGGCAGATCCGGGGGAAATGATAGTGTCGGAGGAGAGGATTTTGACCCCTTATGCCTCGTAAATCCCTGATATCAAAGACCTGAAGGCCAATGCAGCGCGGGGTCCCTTGAGAGCTTTCCAAAGCTGCTCAAAAATAATATTCAATATACAGATCTCACCCGGCCTAACCAAGGAACACATGAGAAGTGCTCTGGCACAGGTCACTTTAGTCAAGTGACTCATAGGCATAACATAGCTGGAAATGAAAACCAGCCATGTACTACTCATATATATTAATTCGGAATGAGGAATGTTGACTAATCCTCCTTCCCAGTCGGTGTTTTCGTGGATGAGTTCCGTAACAAGATCAAGGGGGGTCTTGGCGAGACTCCAAGAGTTCACGGTAAGAACAAGAATTTACTTCCTCAAGCCCATAGAATTGCTCGATTTGAGCAATCATAAGGGTGACACCCCTACCTCTGCAAAAGATCAGCTAGCTAGTCACATCAATAGCATTTGCATATATCTCCTGGACTATATATGGCTACGTGGGAGATCTCTTGGTTACCATCTCCCTCCATCTCAGAGGGTCAACTTGCTCCACCGGAACGGGCAAGTAACCGCTGAAGCTCTTCTCCAGAATTAATTTTTGCTGAGAGATTACGAAATAGAATCGGTGCCGGCTTCAGCTGAAGAGAACCTTTTTTTGTTAAAGGTTCCCCCAGAAGAAGAAGCTTCGGCCTCCTTTCTAGGAATCGCCTTCTTGCCGAAAGACATTATGATGAATTTGGATGAGAGCAAGAGTTTGTTTAGGAAGTGAGAAAACTTAAAAGGTGCAAGGATAACCCCCCCCCCCCCCCCCCATTACCTCCCTTATATAGCCAAGAAAATCCAAGGCAAGAGAGTATGGTCAATAGATCTTTCCCATGCCATAAATGTGGTGATCAATGTGAAGGGGGGGTAGCTTTTTCAGCCTCACATTCTGACTGCATGGGGAACCCAAATTTCATGACTTTTTGACTGCAGCGCGCTATAGCGAAATATTCGCTGCAGTGAAATTTCGGCTCCAGCGCGTTACAGCAAAATTTCCGCTACAGCGGACTGTCGTGGGATTTTCGCTATGGCGCGGTATACCTGCTGCAACACACTGTAGCGCTGCAATTTTTTTATTTTATTTTTTAAATTGGGTTGCCTCCCAATAATCGTTTAATTTAACGTCTTTAGCTAAACTAGTTAATGATCAATTAGTCAGATTCGGAGGCTTCTTCTTCCATAAGCTAAAGATGCTAGTGTGAGCATAACCTCAGGGTGGCTCGAACCCTCGCCATCTCTTACTTCCCTCAGCGGATCTACTCCTTCGAGTTCAAGCTTAGGGGGAGTCTTCTTCTTTCTTTTTCCTCTTCTTATTTTTTTTTTTCTTACTCCTTCCTTGCTCCCCTTTTCCGAGAAAGTAGTAGAGCTATTATCAGAATTCTTCTCTTCTAACATTAGATCTTCAAGAACATCATCTACCCATAATCTTTCTTCTCTTAATTTCTTCCTCACCTCTTTTTCCATTTCTCTTCATTTAAAGATGGTAGGTTTGAGGTCAATTAATTCAGTTTTCCCCTTAACGTTTACACTCATAACCTCGTGGCCTATATCAATAATAGCTTTAACACTCATCAGGAATTCTTATACCATCGATCCCACTCACACACTACAAAATCGGTAGGAATAATAAAACTTCCCAATTCTACTACAACATTCCTTACCATACCGAGAGGGATAAGGGATTCAAGATTGGCAAACTCTAAAATCATGGAGGTGTATTCCACTCCTCCTACCTTCAGTTGTTCATAAATATGGTAGGGCATAACGTTGATCGAAGCACCAAGATCACATAAAGGATCTAAAAATACTTCATTTTTAATTATGCATGGAATGCTCAACCTCCCAGGGTCTTTGCATTTTGGATCAATGAGCTTCTCACATTCATTTCCCCTTTCTCCTTCCCATGCCTCTAGCTCATAATCTATTGCACTCGTTATTTCAGTATTAGTTCCCCTGAACACCTCTTCCGAATGAATAACACTAACTAACTCCATAAGGTTTACTTCGGTGGAACTGGGTAGAGCCCCTTGCTGCCGAGTGGTCAGCTGCTTGGAGATTTTTCCATTCGATCGAACTGGTTAGGTATTAGCAAAAGCTGGATGTTTCATTCTCCGTGCACGCCTAAGGTTAGACTTATTTCGAGCCTGTCATGGGGAGTTACCACCGCCATTCAATCGGTTTCATTCAGACCATCCCGACGGTATGCGGGTTGATACCTATCAACGCCATTTTCGCTATCATCGGACATGCCCTAGTTGGCCTGCAAAAGTGAGGAAGAGACCCTCGGGTCGGGACAGATCAGCCCCGGTTCGACCCGCGTGGCTAAGGGTCACTGCTGTGTCATGCGGAGCCCATGCCAGTGCACTGTCATTCACTCGTGGACCGTCCTGTGACGGCATTTCATGTGGTGGGTCCCATTTCAGATCCCTACCGCTCAGTTGGTTGCCGCCTGTAACGTGGGGCCGCCATTGCTGCTCGTGCGTCGTCTACCCTCTGTGTGGGACCCACCTGTAATTAATAAACATATAATAGATAATTAAATTAAGTTAATT
Organism: Gastrodia elata; assembly: GCA_016760335.1. NCBI lineage: Eukaryota > Viridiplantae > Streptophyta > Magnoliopsida > Asparagales > Orchidaceae > Gastrodia > Gastrodia elata. Next base: position 30,306,480 of record CM028678.1, on the reverse strand, counting down.
TTGATTAATTTGAATTAAATCAATTAATTAAAGTAGAACTTTAAACATAAATATCTAGTAATCCATAAGTCCAAATGTTATGATATTATATAACATTAAATTCAAAAAATTATGAGGATTATTGTGACACTATCAAAAATTCATTTAGAGCTATAATTCACCTAGTGACATTTAGGACCCCTAATTTAAGCCCTAAATGTCCCAAAATTTCATTAGTCCATAACTTTGCACACACTAATTCAAATATACTCAATATGGGTCTCAAAATGATCAGCAAACCCTAAGGGTTAACCTAGTGCATTATTTTATTATTTGGATTAGTTTTAGACTAATAACATTTAGGACCTAACCCTAATTAACCTAATTAACTCTAGATCTTCAATTGACCATAACTTGATCAATTGAACTCCAAATTAGGTGATCCATATATCCATTTTGATCAGAAAAACCTAATTAACAGAAAACTATAAAAATATTTAAGATCTAACAGTTAGATTTCTTAATCAACCCTAATCACCCTAAATCTTGATTGGAGAATATTAGCAAATCTAACAATCCAAATTAAATAAGTTAAGTTTCAAAGAACTCCTAGAGTATATTAGAACTTAATGGTGTAGTTGGTTTAATGATTTTCTAATTAATTTTACTAATCACTCACTAATCACCCTAAACCCTAATTTGGCTAGCCAATTAGAATCCAAATTGAGCCTACCACTAACCATTGTGTTCAGTGGATCAATTGTGATCCATAACCACTCATTTTACTCAATTTGGGCACCAATAGGAAAAGTTAGGAACTTTGGCCCTTAATTAAAAAATCATAAATTACCTTTTTACCCCTAAGCTTGTATTGGCTATAACTTAGTCAATACTTATTAAAATTCAATGATTTTAAGTTTTATGGAAACCTTAGATAGTGAAAAACAATAAACTGACAGAAAAGTTAGATTCCATTAAGCCAAATTACCAAAATGTCCCTATTAGTTAAATTTATTAATTTGATCTCATGAGGCTTAATAATTACCCAAAATTAGTGTAATTGCTATCTAATCTTATATTAGACAGTAAGAAACACTTTGCCACTAAAAAATTTTAGATTTGGAACCCTAAATCAAAATTTGATTTTTTAGACCCTTTAGTAGGGGCAAAATGGTCATTTTGCCCAAAATTAGGGTTTAGCATTTTAAAGCCCTAGAATCATATCCTAAATATTATAAACAATAAAGATATTTAATTAAACTATAATTTATGTGAATTCAAGTTTTAATTTGATCATTGATTAAAAATCTCATTTTAAGTCCTTAAGAAAATCCTAAGTTGAATCATGAGCTTTCCCTCCTTCCTTAACTTTCTTAGATCCTTCAATAAGTCTTAATAATATTAGTTAGAATGTGTGTCAAAGAGATACTTATAGTAAATAAAAACTTAAATTTCTAGAGGAATAGATCTTAGGTTAGAATTCATCTATTGAGTAAATTAGGTTACTTAATAGGCGAAGCCTTGAGTTTACGAGGTTATAGATTTTCTTAGTTTATTTAATGAATATTTGATCTTTAAATCTTAGATTTAAGGATAAAGATCTATCCTAATAAGATGATTACTTATTAGGATTTGTCTTAACCTAATCTATGAGATTTGAGCTATAAACCTTAGACCCTTGGATACACATTTGGATTGAGTGATTAAACCCCAATATTTAGAGTTTAATTCTTAATCCTTTCATCTTGATTTGATCAATAAAGATGGATTAGGATTATGATAAAACATCAAACTAGGTCGATTAATTTGTTATTTAACTTATTTAGTCAACATTGATTTAATAAGAATAGAACCTGATCAGTTCTAATTATTTTCAACTCATAAGGTCGTGAATCTGAGTTGCACTCGATAGTAAAACTTGGAGATCCTGAACTTGTGTAACTTAAAGTAGATAGAAAGAATAAATTAGACAACAATAGATATCACATGTGTTCTAGTTGAGTCTCTTGCTTACATTGACTTTGATGCTTTGCTTACCTTGTAATTGAGCTTTATACCTTGAACATATATTATGTACATAGAATATTTGATGAGTATTCCAATGTCAACTTTGAAAATGCATAAGTAGCATTTGCTCTTTTACTCGTATTTTTAGTAGAGTGTAGCTTAATTAGTCAACCTCTTCACTTTTTTCGTTGGGATCGACTAGACCTTAGAGTTAGTCTGATAGTCTATGCCATGCCTAGTCCATGGGATAGGATGGGTTGTATAAAGACTCAAGCCCTACTAACTGATTAATCAGGGTTTGATATGGTTATACTAATTTAAGTACAATTATACTTAATATTTCTTGACAGATTGTAAATGCACGTCTGCGTTTGTAGGCAAGTGTACGTGGTCTGAAGTAATAAATGGAAAGTGTGACTTTCCGGGAATTTATCGAACCACAGAGAATTGGTTGATTTGGCACTAAAGTATATCTATTCTCACTAATATTTAAGCTATAGTATGTATTGGTTGGTTGGTCTAAAATTAGCATGAATATTCACTAAGTAAATAACAAGATTTAAAGAAAGAGGAGAGTTGGGCCCATCCCATATGCAATGATATAATACTTGTATAGATTTATTTCTCAAGCTTTATCATTTAGTTTAATTGAAATCACGTGCACATTGTTGTCCTTTAGTCTAGCTCAAAGGCTTACAAGTTCAAATCTCATGCACAAAATGAACTCACATTCGGTTCTACTTTAGCACAAAGATTCTTGTAAGATTCTTGAGATTTAAGGTTAATTCATTTTCTGCTTATTTAAAGAGAGTTTAAATTTCCTTAAATCTTAGGATCTCACAAGAATTGATTTTCTACTATGAGCATCACTTCGCATCTCACATAGTTGAGATGAGAGAATCATATGTTGGGCTCAACGACTATGTCACTTAGTTCATGAGCACTCAACACTTCATTACTCAATCTCAATTATGTGGAGCTAAGGAGCTCATTTAGTGGGTCTTAGCATCACTTGCATCAACTCTTAGATTGAGCTTAGGTTGAGGTGCATTGAGCTCAAGAACCTTCTTACATGGTTCTAAGCTTCTATGCACTCAAAATCTAGCATCCAACCTAAGGTGAGCTAAGGAGCACAAGATAATTAGATCTTGGATTTTTTTAGTTCTTTTCTCATAAACACATCAAGACTAATTTAGATGAAAATTTATTAGTAAGGCATTAAAATCACAAATACATTATGCTTAAGGGAAAACACTCATACATCAATATTACATCATGCATCATGGGACTTTATCCCAACCCTCCCCAAGGGGAGTTTAGCTACTCATTACACAAGAAAATAAAGAAGACACATACATAGATAAAGACCCTTTCATGGTCACTAAAAAGAAAATACAAGATTGAGTTTAGAAGATACTAGGAACGCTCTGTAGAAGTTTTCTAGAATTCTTCTTCTCCTTCTAATTATCCTCTCCTTAGGTTGCTAGTGCTACCTTCTTCCTCTTCTCCCTTTGCAAAAGCTTGCCTTGTCACCCTTAGGGAGTTCTCTCTTCCTTTGGCTCTCCTCCTTACTTAGGGAATTTTTGCTAAAATTGTGAACCCTCCTCTAGTCAAGAGGAGGGGTATTTATAAGAGGGGGGGGGAGGCTGCATGCTCCTCTCCTCCATAAGCAACCAGAATTTTCATAAAAAAATACTGAATTCATTATTGCACTAATTTTTTATTTAGGGTGAGGTGACAATAATCTCATTTCTTTAGCCACAACATCACCTCAAAGCTTCCCCTTTTTACAAAAAATGGTGTTGCAGGAAATGATGGCTAGAGACAATATTCAGGATAAAGGTCATGTCTCCAGCCGCATTAAATGCATTATCTCGGAAAAATTTTGGCGGGCCACTGCAGCGCGCTGTAGCTAATTAGAAAACTATTTTTTTGATATAAAAATGCTTTTTAGAGGTGACAATCAATTCATAAAATATTGTAATAATTTTTATAATTTTTTTGTAAATATCCTACCAAAGCCGATAAATAGAATACTATTTTCAAAGAATACAATATTTTTAAGTAAAATAAGTAAACATCTTTTTTTATTGATAAATAAAAGAAAGAACATTAAAAATTATTGGATTGATGAAAAAATTGAAATAGGGGTTTCAAACAGTATTAGTATTTTTGATGAAGAAGAAAGAAAATTCTTAGTTCAGTTTTTAACTTTAAAAACTGAAAAAAACTTTTTATCTGTCCTGGCCAAAAGTGATCTTGAGTTTCTATCCAAGAATAGATTTAGTTATAAAATAAGTGAGCAACCAGGCTTTCTTTCATTACATTACTTACTATACATGCATCAAAGAGATATAATTACTTATATATTTAAGAAATCTATATTATTAGAAAGACAGATATTCTTTTCTCATTTTCATAAAACAACTTATTCACATTCACAAATATTTTGTGGACTGAATATATCTCATGAAAAACCTTTTTCAATCTGTTTATCCTTATCTTATAAAGGTGTTTTAGTTATAGGTTCAATAGGAACTGGACGATCTTCTTTGATTAAATATCTAGCTAAAAACCCTTATATACCCTTAATTACAATATATATAAGCAAATTTTGGGGATCCAATCAAAAAACTACTAATATTTATTCTTTTGATAATCCTGCTGAGAGTGTGGAGGATACTAATGATCTTGATATGAAGATGTTAACTATGTCTACAACATCAAATTTTGATCAATTAGGTCTAATCCTTCAATTTGAATTAGCAAAAGAAATGTCACCTTGTATAATATGGATTCCCAAGATCCATAATCTGCAGATAAGTGAGTTTAATTACTTTTCTTTAGGTATAGGTATTTTAGATAACTATCTATTTGAAGATTTTTATAGATCTTCTATTGGAAAGATTATTGTTTTAGCTTCAACTCATATTCCCCAAAAAGTTGATCCAGCTTTAATAGCTACTAATAGATTAAATATATGTATTAAGATACGAGGACTTATTCTTTCACAACAACGAAAACATTTTTTTCTTATTTCATATACTCGAGGATTTTACTTTGAAAATATGATGTTACAGAATAAAAATATAAATACTGGTGCTTTTGCAATGAGTGATCTTGTAACATTTAGCGATGAAGTCCTATCACTTAGTATTACTCAAAATAACTATAACATAAAGATTAATACGATTCTAGTCACTTATCATAGAAGAAATTGGAATTCTCTATCTCAGATAAGATCAATTAAAAATAATGATATATTTTTATATCAGATAGGAAGAGCTTTTATAAAAAATGTCTTTTTATATGATTGACTTTTAGATCCGCTATGTATTTATATAAATATGAAGAATAAATCTTGTATCAGATGGAATTCTTCTCTGTACAAATGGTACTTTGAATTTGGAACGAGTATAAAAAGATTAACTATACTCTTTTATATTTTTAGTTGTTCCGCTGGACTTGTCGCTAAAGATATCTGGTCTTTACATAAAGAAGGGAATAAAATTCTTTCTTATGAATTTGTTGATAATGAGTTTTACATAGTGAAAGGTATTTTACAATTAGAAGTTTATGGAAGTACGGATCGTCCGGAATGTTTGGGGATCGAAAGAGAGCTTAGTAAGTTTTATAACAATAAGATTACATTATTTAATCAACTAAAATCAAAATATCATCGGGAGTGGTTTGATATGATAAAAAGTGGATCTTTATCACTTATTTATAATAACTTTCTAAAACAAAATTATGAATTGGAGTTTGATAAATCTGAAGAAGAAGGGAAAGTTCTCAGTTTGTTTCAATTTGAAGAGGATTTCGGACAGAATATAGTTTGGGCTCCTAGGAAAGGGCGACTCGGCAACAACCTATTTAATTTTATAGAAAAAATAAGTGACTTATATTTTCCTTACTGGAATAAAAATATTTATTATTCTAAGGTTAATGAGCTTCAAGAAAAAGATTTAAAATTGTTATCTTTTAAATATCAACTACGAACTAAATATAGATTTTATGTAGAAAATTTAAAAGGGCTTGTTTCTTCGCAAACGAAATTCCCTACATATACATCAAAGAGATGGTTCCTAAAGAAAAAACAAAAAGAAAATTTAAACTTTTTAATGTATAATCAGAGATTTTTTATAGTAAATAGGTTTTTTTCTAATATTTTAACTTTATCTGAGAGTTATCATTATTTATTAAATATGTTCTTATCTAATAAGTTTTTATTTGATCAACTAATAAAATATTTATTACGAAATAAATGGCTTTTTTCAGATGGAATTAACAGTTTGATTTCTGTAAAATTAAAATGAATAAGAGTGTAAAATAGATTAGCCTGAACTTCACCTCATTTTATTTCTTTAAAAGTTAAAAGTATAAAATTAAATTATTAAAGAAAAAGAAGAAGTATTCGAGTATTCTATAAGGTTTATAAGATGCCTATATTAAATAAAAAAATAATATAAGAATAATTAAATAATAAATTTGAAGTGAAGGGTATCCCGGTGGTGTATTATATATAATTATAATAATTATATATATCATATATGCGATCGAATAAGTACTTTTTTATGTAACCCAGTGACGAGATACCAAAAGATATAAAAAAGAAGTTATAAGTTATTAAACTAGGAATATAGTGGAGAGTTTGATCCTGGCTCAGGATGAACGCTGGCGGCATGCTTAACACATGTAAGTCCTACGTGATTTGGTTTATTTAAGTGGCGGACGGGTGAGTAATGCGTAAGAACCTTACTTTTTGGAGGGGAATAACAAATGGAAACTATTGCTAATACCCCCAAGGCTGAGGAGCAAAAGGAGGAATCCGCCTATAGAAGGGCTTTCGTCTGATTAGTTAGTTGGTGAGGCAATAACTTACCAAGACAATGATCGGTAGTTGGTCTGAGAAGATAATCAGCCACACTGGGACTGAGAAACGGCCCAGACTCCTACAGGAGGCAGCAGTGAGGAATTTTCCGCAATGGGCGACAGCCTGACGGAGCAATGTCGCGTGGGGGCCTAAGGCCTTCGGGTCATAAACCTATTTTCTCAGAGAATAATAAATGAAGGTATCTGAGGAATAAGCATCGGCTAAATCTGTGCCAGCAGCCGCGGTAAGACAGAGGATGCATCGATTTAATTTATTTTATTTTTTTTACTAGTGGATATATCATTTTTACACAGCTTTTATTTTTTTACCAAGCCTATTTTGAGTTACAAAGCAGATTAGAAAATATAAAATCGTTAACAATTCCATCATATATGATGGAATTTAAAAAGATTCTTTATAGATATCCTTTATATAAATTATATAAATCTAAATTTGAACTCAAATTTTTAGGTTTAAATCATTTTTTTTTAGTAATTACGGAACAATTAGAAAACTATTTTTTTGATATAAAAATGCTTTTTAGAGGTGACAATCAATTCATAAAATATTGTAATAATTTTTATAATTTTTTTGTAAATATCCTACCAAAGCCGATAAATAGAATACTATTTTCAAAGAATACAATATTTTTAAGTAAAATAAGTAAACATCTTTTTTTATTGATAAATAAAAGAAAGAACATTAAAAATTATTGGATTGATGAAAAAATTGAAATAGGGGTTTCAAACAGTATTAGTATTTTTGATGAAGAAGAAAGAAAATTCTTAGTTCAGTTTTTAACTTTAAAAACTGAAAAAAACTTTTTATCTGTCCTGGCCAAAAGTGATCTTGAATTTCTATCCAAGAATAGATTTAGTTATAAAATAAGTAGGCAACCAGGCTTTCTTTCATTACATTACTTACTATACATGCATCAAAGAGATATAATTACTTATATATTTAAGAAATCTATATTATTAGAAAGACAGATATTCTTTTCTCATTTTCATAAAACAACTTATTCACATTCACAAATATTTTGTGGATTGAATATATCTCATGAAAAACCTTTTTCAATCCGTTTATCCTTATCTTATAAAGGTGTTTTAGTTATAGGTTCAATAGGAACTGGACGATCTTCTTTGATTAAATATCTAGCTAAAAACCCTTATATACCCTTAATTACAATATATATAAGCAAGTTTTGGGGATCCAATCAAAAAACTACTAATATTTATTCTTTTGATAATCCTGCTGAGAGTGTGGAGGATACTAATGATCTTGATATGAAGATGTTAACTATGTCTACAACATCAAATTTTGATCAATTAGGTCTAATCCTTCAATTTGAATTAGCAAAAGATGTTAACTGTAGCGCGCTGCGGCGTGCTTTAGCATACCCTGGTCCCTAGCAAGTTAGCCAAGTCCTCCGCTGTAGACCGCTGCAGCGCACAACCGCGCGCTGTAGCGGGGAATTCTGCGAAAAACACTGTTCAATTAGTTCTTTTTCCAGATTTTATAGAGAGAAATATTTCCGCACCAGACCGCTGCAACGCACGACCGCGCGCTGTAGCGGTCAATTCCGCGAAAAATACTGTTCAATTAGTTGGGGCCCGATTTATATAGCCAAGTCTTCTGCGATAAACCGCTGCAGCGCGCGACCGCGCGCTGTAGCGGTGAATTCCGCGAAAAATACTGTTCAATTAGTTGGGCGACCCGATTTATAAAGTCAAGTATTTTCGCGGTAAACCACTGCAGCGCGCGACCGCGCACTGTAGCGGTGAATTCCGCAAAAAATACTATTCAATTAGTTGAGCCCACATTTAATAATCATAAATATTTCTGTGATAAACTACTGCAGCGCGCGACCGCGCACTGTAGCGAAGAATTCTGCAAAAAACACTATTTAATTAATTTTTATAAAGTCCAGATATTTTCGCTGCAACCCGCTGCGGCGTGCGGTCGCGCGTTGCAGCTCTCTGCAGAGGTTTTCCTTTAGTAATTTTAAAAACCTACAGAAATGCCTTAAAATTTCTTTGAATTCTATTTCCCTGAAAAAGATAGAAAAAATTAATTTATGAGCAGTATAAAGATCTTAAATAGATGAATTTTCCCCTTTATTTAGATATAATTTATGGATTCATCATACCCCCACACTTAAATTCTTGCTCGTCCTTGAGTAAGCTTATAATTTATTTAATCATTTTTTTGCTAAGCATTCTTTTACTTATATCTCATTTAATTTTTGCATTTTTGTGATTTTCATTTATTTTGAAAAATTCAGAAAAAATATGTCACTTAAGAATAACTCAATAAATGCGGGAATATGAGAATTCATAAATTGCAATCTTAAAATAAAAACAAATTACAATAAAGATAAAAAAAAAGTGAAAAAAGAACAAATACAACCTAGTTAATTTTCCTCGTTCTCATCATCGTCTTCCTCCGACACATACATCGTCTTGGTAGAGTAGCGCGTCTCCGGTATGGGTGCACCGATGGGAGGCCATGGCAACATGGAGGCGTCCGGTCCGCCGTGCAAATTCCAATCATCAAACAACATCCCGAGGGCTTCATGGAATTCTGATTAGAACTGACGTTGTTGGACGTATTCCTATTTGAAAAACCACATATCGGCAGCTAGAGCTTTACTAAGCTCTGCATTTTGATTATGGAGGCGCATCAAGAGTTGGTTTGTGAGATGCGAGTCAGAAGGTGCAGATGCTTCCGCCCTTTGGCCCCTTCTTTTCTTGGGGAATTTACGTTCACTTGCCCGGACGTTAAGGTTCGAGGGGTGCAGGGAAACGCTGGGGGGACAATGGTATCAGAGGAGAGGATCTTAACCCCTTGGGCTTCGCATAACCCAGAAATCAAAGACCCGAAGGCCAATGCTACGCATGAACCTTTGAGAGCTTTCCAAAGCTGCTCAAAGATAACGTTTGAGATGCAGATTTCGCCTGCCCTAACCAAAGAGCACAAAAAGAGCGCTCAGGCACGGGTCACTTCAGTTAAGTGACTCGAGGGCATGACATAGCTAAAAATGAAGACTAGCCAAGCACTACTCATCTCCATTAATTCGGAGTGAGGAATGTTGGCGAGTCCCCCTTCCCACTCGGTGTCATTATTGATGATTTCCTCAACAAGAGCGCGGGGGTCAAAATGAGAGTCCAAGAGATTAGAGTATGAACAAGAGCTTACCTCCGCCAACCCATAGAATTGCTCAATTTGAGCAATTCCTAGGGTGACACCATTTCCCCGACAAAAAATTCGCTGCCCGGATGCGTCAATTGCGTTGGCGTACACTTCCTGGACGATTGTCATATATGTGGGAGCTCTCTTGGTCACAAACTCGTGCCATCCTCTAGGATTGACCTATTCATGAGGGATGGGGTAGGCAACACTGAAGCTTCGCTCCGGGATCAACTTTCATTGGGAAGTGACAGAGGTGAAACGGTGCTTGGCGTCCACCGAGGAGAACCTCTTCGTGTTGAAAGTTCCTCCGGATGAGGAAGCTTCAACATCCTTCCTAGCAATTTCCTTCTTCCCGAAATACATTGCCTTGGAATGAGAGTTTTAAGATGATCAAGAGATTGAAGAAGATGAAGAGAATGTGTAAGGATAACCCCCCCATTCCCTCCTTATTTATAGCCCAAATATTCAAGGCAAAAGAAGATGGTCAAATGGTCTTCCCCATGCCATTAATGTGGTGATCCATGTGAAGGGGGGGAGGGGGGCAGCCTTTTCAGCAACTTTTGACTACCTTGGGAACCCAAGGGTCATGACTTGTTGACTGTATTTTCCCAAGGTAGAAAATTTGGGCAAACTGCTGCAGCACGCTGTAGCGCGCTAGAGCGTGCGATCGCGGGATAGGGTGTGCCCAGGCGGAAAATGGTTCCACGCACTGTCGCGATGTCGTTTAAGCGTGGTTCACCCGCTGCAGTGCGTTGTCGCGGAATTTCCACTGCAGCGCGCTGTCGCGGAATTTCCGCTGCAGCGCTCTGTAGCGTACAATTTTTTTTTTTTTATTGGGTTGCCTCCTAATAAGCGCTCGGTTTAACGTCCTAAGCTAGACCCTCTTAAGATTAATAAGTTGGATCTGGCAGTTTCATTTCCCATAGGCTAAGGATGTTCGAGTGAGCACACCCCTCTTGGTGGCTCGAACCTTGTTCATCTCCAACCTCAACTAAAGGATCCTTCTTTTCGATTTCATAATTTATGGGAGTCTTTTTCTTCCTTTTTCCCCATCGCATTTTTCTCTTCTTCACTCCTTCCTTGCTCCCCTTTTCAGAGGAAGGAGTAGAATAGCCATCAGAATTTTTTTCTTCTATCATCAAGTCTCCTAGAATATTATCTACCCATAATCTCTCTTCTCTAATTCTTTTCCTAATTTCTTCCTCCATTTTTTTCTTTTTAAAGAGAGTGGGTTTTAAATCAATCACTTCTATTTTTCTTTTAACACTGACGCTCATTATACTGCGACTTACATCTATAACAGCCTTAACACTCATCAGAAAGGGTCTTCCAAAGATAATTGTTGAATTTTTATTCCATCTGTCCCATTCGCACACCACAAAATCAGTTGGTACAATGAAATTTCCTAGTTCCATAGCAACATTTTTGATCATTCCCATAGGAGTAAGGGACTCAAGATTAGCAAACTATATAATCATTGAGGTGTAGTCCATCCCTCCTACCTTTAATTGCTCATATATGTTGAATTGCAACGCGCTGTAGCGGTGAATTTCGCAAAAAAAACACTCATTTTGTTGGCCCCCTTTTAATAATCAAAAATATTTTTGCGGTAAACCACTGCAGCGCGCGACTGCGCGCTGTAGCGGTGAATTCTGCAAAAAAACACTATTTAATATTAGTTGAGCCCCCATTTAATAATCATAAATATTTCCGCGATAAACTGCTGTAACGCGCGACCGCGCGCTGTAGTGGTGAATTCTGTGAAAAATACTATTCAATTAATTTTTATAAAGTCCAGATATTTCTGCTGCAGCGCGCGATCACGCGCTGCAGCGGTTTCCCTTTAGTAATTTTAAAAACCTGCAAAAATGCCTTAGAATTATTTTGAATTCCATTTCCCTAAAAAAGATAGAAAAAATTGATTTTAGGAGTAGCATAAAGATCTTAAATAGATGAATTTTCCCCTTTATTTAGATATAATTTATGGATTCATCATTTCTATTTTAGCCTATCAGGCTAAGTGATTTCAGTAATATTCAGTTCAGTATTCTGCTTTAGCCCATCAAGCTAAGTGATTTCAGTGCATACAGTTCAGAGCTTCGTCTTAGCCCAGCAAGCTAAGGGATACTATGTTTACTTCTAGTTTGACTGGTTTGAATAGCCAAGACAGCTTTCAATTTTGGATTTACTATTTTACTTTACTCTTTTTCTACATTTAGGCACTATTTTTACTTACAATCTTTACTATATTTTCTAGCTTTGTTTATATATAGGGTGCTAGTCTTACTCACTACTTGTACACTTGTAGGATGTTAGTCTTACTTGTTGTTTGAATAGATATAGGATGTTCGCTTTGCTTTCAGTTTTATAATATTTTATATGTTCATTTACTTTTATGTCAATTAGCATAATTGTATATTGATCATAAGCATGTCTAGGATGTATTTTCTTTATAATTTCTTGCTTTAGTCTTTCCTTACTTACTTGACCTTATGCAGTTGCTATGGAGGAGGTATGTGCTTACTTCATAGTTATTTAAGTTATAAACTAGTTGTTTATAGCTTTACCTTGTCCTTTCTTATGCATTTTTGCTCCTACTTATATGCTTATGTAATTAAAGCTAATGGTGATATCTAATGAACATAATAAATTGATTATCCTTAAAATATACTTATTTGTCTAATTAAGATTTTTCTTTTGTTGGTTGGGGCCCTATCATTATGAAACTAATAATAGTAGGTTCAGAGTTGTTTGAAGTAGTTGACCCAGTGGAAGACTTCTCATTGGAGGAGGAGCTTGTACCTGAAGATCTTTAGACTTAGCTTCTTTTATTCCCTGCATTGTGAGGCTAAGTGCTATTTTCAGTTCTTATAAACTGCTTTAATATTGTAACAATACAGGTTAAACTTTATTTTCTACACTTTACTTATCCTAAGATATTGTATTTATATATGATGGATGGATGTTTGTATTTATGTTTCCACACTCTGTTCTTTTTGTATTTATATTTAGTGATGATTTCTTTGGATAATGACTAAGTCCTTGATTATAATGGGTTAGTATTAGTCACTAACCTAATCATAAGCAAGGACCTTGCCATTAGGTGACTGCCTCACCGTATTCATGTTAACTTAAGAGTTAACATGACCACGGTGGGGAGCGAGCCACCACACATTTAAACAAGATTCTCTTATTTTCTTGGAAGATAGCAAATTTTAATGTGAATTCAATTTCCAAATGACTGGAGAAGGCCAATGGTTTGATTTCCTGGTCTTCCCTAGGCACTCATAAATGCAATATACCGGGCAATTATTGCATAAGGCACTAGGTGCGCTGCAGTGATTTTGCTACAAAATACATTTTACAAGGATGCCCGCTGCAACGTGCGATAGAGCCGAGCTCTCAAGAAGACTCTGCTCAAGCGCGCTGCAGCGGGTTGCTTTATATCTTTTCTTATAAGTCTTTTTCTCCCTGTTGGCCCACTGCGGTGCGCGGTAGCATCGAGCTCTCTGGTTGGATCTGCTATAGCGTGTTGTAGTGAGGGCTTTGTAATGAATGCAAAATATGGATTTGGATGGTTCCGCTGTGGCGCACGGCATCTCCAAGCTCTTGGGTTGGACCCACTGCAGCGCGCGGCAGCGCCGAGCTCTCGGGTTGGACCCGCTGCGGCAGCGCCGAGCTCTCGGGTTTGATCCGCTTGAGCGAGCTGTGGCACGCTGGGGCTCGCTGTAGCGGTTCTTCTCCAGGCTTGCAGATGGCTCCCAGAATTATTCAGATTTTCTTCATCCGATATGGCGCACTGCAGTGCGCTTGGGTGTGCTGCAGTAGTTTTTGCCCATAATTCTCTCTTCTGCTCTGGAATTGCAATCTTATCTTTTTGTCCCTGAAATGGTTGGATATAACATCAAAGCATGTTGTTCAAGTGAAAGATTTATATATTTTTCTGCTTTATTATGCAATAAATCTTGGATTCATCAATAATCTCAATCTATAATCTTTTGGTTATTCTATCACGAGATTTTAAGATCAAATATCTAAGGTTTTTAAGGTTCATCTAAGCTTTTACCTCAAAAATCAGACAATAGGGTGTCTCTTATCTCAATAATTAGCCTACTTAAGGATCTAATATTTATTAATTTTAACATTACCCTTACATTTTCAATAATCAAGGTACAAGAAGGCACAATTATTTACAGGCCAAGTTCAAAGTTATGAACTTTATTTATAATACCCATTTCGATCACATAATTTAGACACTTAAATTAAGGTATGCAAATCTAGTTTGTAACTTTTTCTAATACTTTAATTATGGGGTGAAATCATAAAATTTATTGAAAGTTGATTATTTTACAAATCAATCTTGTTTTAGGGATCAGTTCATGCTATAATCTTACTTAGGAGAAAATCTGAGATCTTAAAATTAGATTCAGGTGATCAATCACATGAATAATTATATCTTTATACTTTCTAGTTTACTAGTCTAAGATTAATGTCAAATCAGTAAGTATGTTGAATTCATGCAAATTATTAAATGCCCAAATCAAGGTGTTTAATTTAAGTTAAGTAATTGTCAAGATTTAATTCGATTAGTATAGAGCTGAACCCAAACTTAACTTAATTAGGGTTATTCATGTAAGGTTTAATTATAGGTTAATCGTTAGGTAATTTATTAATTATTGAGGCTCAAACCCATAAGTATTTATTCCTTAGAAAGTTTCAATCACTTAATTAGGTTAATTAAGGTCTAATTCTTACATAAGGTAAATTAATAGATCCAAATGTCCAAATCAAAAATTATGTTTCCTAACATGCATACTACTATTTAAGAAGAATATATAAACCTACTAAACTAAATAGAGGGTAATTAATGCAAATTAGTCACTAATCAAATCCAAAATGATTAGCACATAATAATAAATTTAATGGCCTAAATTTTATAAAACATGGAAAGTAAGTTCAAAGTAATCATACAAATAATCAGAAATTATAACAATGCAATTTGGCTAATTAAAAACTCTAATATTCACTAATCATGTAAATCAAGAATTTGGACATAAATAAGAAAATATAAATCAGAAAATTATCCTACATAGTACATGCATTCTACAAGTCATACAGAATCAAATAAAGCTAAAATCACATAATTTGGCTAAGTATACATATTAATTTTCACTAATCAAGCTACTGACATAATTAGAAATAATTAGAAATTATTTTCACAGAAACTATAATATTTTTGAATATTCTTATTCCTTATATTTTTCTAACTAAAATGGTATATAATTATGGTTTGGATAAGTAATTTAAAAGTTATTTAAATAATACATTATGTATTTTTCTAATTATATTTCTATTAATTGAATTAATTTCCCTGAGGAAAATAATTTTAATATTCCATTTATATAATTTAAATGGACTCAGCCAATTAACAAAAGGTGTGGGTCAGCCTGACCCAAGAACCCGGGATTATAGCACCATGCGGGTCATGAGTCGGCCCAACCCGCCAAGTGCTTCGTCCCCAACACCTCATCCTTGACACTAAGGGAATTAGAATTAGGGTTCGAAGCCAATTGCAGAGTGCCCTGACCACGCCATGACCCATTTGATCCCTACACGATCAATGGACCGAGACATTTTGATTGCATCATGAAGCCCTCTATGAAAATGTCAGAGTCACCCGAATCTTACTCACCTGAGACCTCTGCCGGGGAGCTACCACGGGGATTAAATTCTTCCCACAAAGGCCATAATTCTGTTGGGGCTCGATCCCTACACCTTCAGGGAGGTGACTCAGATCGAACCCGCATGGTGGCTGGGTCTAAGGTGCACATGATCGCCAGGTCCTTACTCAGAACCAACTTCTAGAGCGGGTTCTAGCCCAATCAATTGATTCAATCAATCTGGGCAAACCCAGGCCTCAGGAACAATTGCTATGAGTTTAACTGACCTAATTGAGAAATCATAGAGCGATTGAAAGCGATGTCAAGCCTACATGACTCAGCATGATAGAAGGGTACCTTGTTTGACAATTGTAAGCTCAACTTGATCAACTGAAGGGGACCCAGGGTCTGGCTGAGCTTGCAAAGGAAGCTAGGGGACTCAAACTTTGAGTGCACACCCTCGATTGCTAAGGACTAGAGTTGAGAATCACAAAGATGCTGCAAAAATCCAAGAATGCAGATTGGGGAAATTAGGAATTCGAGGCAATTCAATGAACAAATAGCTCACTGAACACTTTCTGAGGCCATTTGTAGCCTCAAAGGATTATTTGGGTAAGCTTGGTGGGCTGGATCAACCTTAGAGCTTGGGTCATGGCCAAGCTCCCCATTCCTCAAATGGGAATTGCTAGGCCACGGGGATCGATCAGGGTGCCTTGCTAATAGAGGGAAGATCCTATCAGCTCTACAAAGGTGGACGCGCGAGTGGGGGACGAGATGGGTAGCTGGCATATGGGAGATCCTGCATGTTGGGGATGGGAGCTAGTGGGGATGAAGATCCTTAGTGGTGGGTCCTTCAGTAGCCATCTTATCAATTTAACAGAAAGGTGTAACAACTCTGATCTTCTGAATTATAATGGTCAGATCCAGAGTGATCTAGGCCATGGGATCCGCGAGGAAAATCCAACGACAGATCGACTCTCTAATAAGATTAAATCTAAGCCATCATGCGTTCGGGAGCGATGGTCAGAAGCGGGGTGGATCGCCTGTAGTCCGCACAGTGAATCCTTGACGGGTAAATCTATTGATGGTATAAAGTGCAATTATGAAAAGATGGGAACCCTTTTATGCAACTTTCTCATTTTAATTTAAATTTAATTATGTCCTAAATGACCTCCAAAAATTCTCAAACTTGCACCCGTAGCTAATTTGGGGGTGAGGTTTTTAAAAATGCAATTAGCTTTTGGAATAGAGACAAAAATATTTTGGATATTAATTAAGGTTACTAATTTGGCAAAAATATCCATTTGACTTAGTGAGGTCTGATTGACCACTAATTTTTCAGAGTTATCTTCTAATGACTATATGAATGTAATGGAATCAAAATTAAAATGTGGTTAAGCGTAAGTTTAAGCTTAGTAACAACCTAGAGTTGTTATATCCCTTAACATGACATTTAAGCGAAGAGTACTATCACGAAAACCTAATTAAATTGTATACCCAACCCCAACTCTCCCAATTTTTAATCAAATAGTATTCTTAAATAGGAATACATGACTTCAATAATTCAGTACCAAAACCACAACAAGTATTTTACATTTAAATATTACTGAACATAAGTACACTTTGGTAACAAAACAAAACACCATTCCCAAATGATGATAATTCTCAGGATCTCACCATCCCATATTACTTCAGACCATGTGCACTTGCGTGTAAGTGCACATGTGTATTTTCAATATGTCAGAGCTCCTGCACTGTTTAGTGTTGTAACTCGATCAATCAGGACTTCATCGATCCCCAAGATCACACTGATTAGTTTGCTTGATCATGGAATGCAATTACGAAATGAAAGGAATCAAAGTTGAGCTTAGAATTCTAGTGGAGCCACTTCATCTCCACTAGATGACTATTATGTCCAAACAGCAAATGCTCACTATCTGGACTGAGCTTGATAGCTCAATCCAAAGACAGGATGCTTTGTAAGACTTAAAATAAAATCTCAGTACATTAAAGAACTTACCTAAAACCCAATTGAATTGACATTGAGCTTGCACAGCTTAATTATAAAAAAGGGTAGTGTCTTGCTGACGATATGCTTATAAAAGGAGCTGACCGGAGACTAGGAACTAACCACATAATCTCTCTTAGGTGAGTAGTTGTTGTTTAGGGACCTTAACGTCATCGCACCCTCTCAAAGCCATGGGAGCTTGCCAGAAGTTGCAGGTTACGAACTGGATTAAAGGATGGTGGTACGATGGATTCCATAGTGAACAAACGTTTGGGAGGAATAAGCAAAGGAACTCACTAATGAGTTTAGAGGCTATTTATACCCTTAGAGTATGAGGAGTACGAGCCAAAGCTTTGGGCTGGAGCATGACTGCAGTCGATCCTTATTACCACATCAATCAAAGTTGGGCCACTGCGTCTGAAAGGAGGGTGGAGCTGGAAATGGAAAAATTAGTTACACGCTATTGAGAGGAGTGGGGTACAGATAAGATCCCCTAGTTCCATTGAGGAAATTCTGTTAAGCACAGTCAGGTGCAGTTGGGTAGCAGAAATGAAGGCCTAAAGTGTAAGGGTAGAGCTTCACTACTTTATTGATCCATCTGTTAGGATGGGACGGTCCAGATACAAGCCTTGCCAACTTCCAGCCCCCGTGGCAGTACGGGAAGATGCCAAAATTCCTCTCCTACCCTCTGCGTGACCTCCTGCCGGTAGTAGCTTCCCTGAATTGTCCTGAACCGTTAAACTGAGCCATACCTTTAGTCCAAGCCAACACCATAGAGCCCGAGCTCTAGAAGCCACTCTTAGTGATCCTAGTGCCTATAAATACCCCCAAGACATCATAGTGAGTCCCTTTGCTCACTGTGAATCCTCAATTGCCCAGTCGAAGTCCTCTGGAGCTCTCATTGTCTCAGCAATTTCCCGGCATTCCCGAAGCTTAGAACCGCTGATAGAGGGTCCATCTGGTGTTCAGACTCCCTGCAAACGTGTGTCTATTGCTTGGGAACCTCTAGCTCACCTCAATTCCTCTCAACCAAGCCTGTAACCCCATCTCTAGGTGCAGTCTCTGCCCATTGAATATCTTAAGTTCAGTTCTTCATTCTGCCTCTAGAATGTGCCTCTGGATGTCACCTAACTAGCCTTAGCCACTTAGGAAACCTGTTGTGATTGTCTTCAGAGTTTGAGCTAGCTTTGATCAATTGTATCAATCGATCGAGCAAGCAGTCGAGCCACGGCTGAATCTGAGTAAGGACCCAGCGATCGGCTGCACCCCAGGTTATGAAACCTTGGGGGTTCGACTCACCTCATCTCACTGATGGTATAGGGATCAAGCCCTATCCGATTAGTGGCTTCTATGAGGAGAATTATCCTCTCATAGTAAACCCTAATTGTCTGTAAACAGATGCTTCAGTGGAGTAGCCATCCAGCATTCAAGCCCATCCCAGTTAGGGCTTCCAGGTTCAATCGACGCACCTTGACCTCCTAAAGGTGTGGTGATTGAATACTGGTTGCGGCGTGGCCTATCGGCGGTGAATTTAGTGGTCCAAGGTGCTCTTCCCACAGCTGTGAGCGAAGGGGGGTATCGGGGAGGACGCACTGGCGCTTTGGGCCGAGTCAGATCCCGACCCGTGCGGTTTTGAATATGGGTCGTGGCTTAATAAACGAATTATTGGAATTAAATTTCTTAGGTTTAATAATATATAAATATATATCCTATGATTCTAATTTAAATAAGCATTCAGAATAAATTATTGAAATAACTTTAATTATACTTATTCAAATGGTATGATCCAATATACTATTTTAACCAGAAAAATGTAAGGGATAATAATATAAAATAAAATCAATGATCCAATTGTTACATTTTAAATAATTGCCAAATCCTTCTTTGTTTTTATTTAAATCACAATAAATTCATTTATTTTCCAAAAATGTTGATTAAGGTCTCTGATTGCTTATGAGACCATATAGAACCTATGTAGACCCTTAAAAGTAATTTAAGATCTTTAATTTTATTAATCACTCCTTAATTATCCTAAAATAAGATTAGTGAATTAAGTCTTAATTTAACCTTTGATTTTGGGGAACTAAGTTCTTAATGCCTTATTAAGAATAGTAGAATCTATAAATGCAAATGGATCACTCTAGGAGGCCCTAATTTTTTTAATCACCTTAATTGGCCTAAATTTGAGATTAATGCTAAT
Organism: Gastrodia elata; assembly: GCA_016760335.1. Lineage (NCBI taxonomy): Eukaryota > Viridiplantae > Streptophyta > Magnoliopsida > Asparagales > Orchidaceae > Gastrodia > Gastrodia elata. The sequence goes on along the minus strand of CM028678.1, from coordinate 30,286,561 downwards.
TAAACTAAATTAAATATTCAAAACCTAAGTTAAGTGTTTTATCCACTTCATTAATCAATATGAAGCTCATTAAAATAGATTTGAATCAATTTGGGTGATTAACTCCTAAAATCCCATTTTTAGCCTTAAGAGGGGTATTTTGGTCATTTTGACCAAAATGTGTTTAAGTGCCCCAAAACCCTAAGAATATTAAGTAAAATGATTATAATTAGTAATGAAATGTATTAACATCAATTGTTAAGTGGTATCACCGCATGATTACATCTTAGTATTTAAATCTTAAAAATCCTTAAGTAAGCTCTTAAGATCTTAAGTGATCTTAAGACCCTTCATAAAAGTCTTAGCTTAATAAATATTAATGTTAAAGTTTCTAATCCTAGTTATCTTATCTAAGTTTATTCATGAATTATAGTCTTAAAGAAGTAAGAGTAAAAGTTCTTGTAAAACCCCTAAAGTCTAGTTTTAACTTAAGATCTAAAGTGATCAAACAGTAGATCTTAGATCTTAGATCTTAACCCTTTAGATCTTCAAATTGAATTGAATTACCTTCTTTTTAATTCCTTAAGTAATTTATTATTTAACCCTTTTGAAACCTCCATGTGGGTGTAGGATTGATTCAATCTATAGGATAATATAATTATCCTAAGGATTGAATATAGATCTTAGATTCCTAATTCTTAAATGATTATTTTATCTTATAATATTAGAAGAACCTTTCATTAAGATCATAGTTTCTAAATCTTTCAACTTATAAGATTCCTTATCTTTAATTTGGGTTAAGTGTGAACCCTAGATCCTCATTAAGATTTTATCTTCGATTCAGGATTTGAACACCAAAGTGGAGTTTAAGTCCAGAATCCTTAATCTTAATTTACTTAAATCAAGATTTGGGTTAAGAGAGGAAAATAATAATAATTAAGTCATTGATTTATTTACTTTAATCCTTATAGTCATCATATGATTATGAATTAGAACTTGTTAAGTTCTAATGTTAACATTAAAGTCGTGAATCTGGGATTATACTCGATAGCTGGATATTGGAGATCTTAAACTTATATCTTCTCAGAATAGTTAGTTGGATAAATTAGACAACAATAGATATTACAAAAGTTTAGATTGACTCTCTTGCTTACTTTGACTTTGATTGCTCTGCACACCTTGAACATTGAGCCTTATTCCTTGAGCATAATAGGTAAACTTAGGATATGGAAGATACATCCTAAGTCAGTATTTGAAAAGCATAACATTCATTCAGTTCTTTCAGTGCTTTCAGTTAATAGAGTATGTCCTAGCTTAGTTTGACTCTTCAGTTCTAGTTTGTTATAGAATAGACTCGGTCTTAGCTCTGCGAATATCTAAGATGGATACATTTCTTATTCTATAAGTTCAACTTGAACCTAGCTCTGCAGATGCCTAAGATGGATACATGTTGAACTTTCAGTTCAGAGGTCCTGTATGGCCTATTTCTGTTATGGCAGTACTATGTCTTAGGCTTACTCTTACTTCAGTTCAATTTTCAATAATTTTTTTTCCTTGCCACATGTCTCAATGGCATTTCTTTTAGTGCTTAACTTGCTTTGCCACATGTCTCAGTGGTTTTACTTTTTGCTCATTCATATACTTAGCTTACTTCTGCCACATGTCTCAGTGGCCTATTTACATCTTAATTTATACACTTGTATATATGTTCTTATTGATTAGTATTAAACATTGCATGTTTAGGATGCTAGAATTGTATGTTATTTCAATACTTATGTTCTTTATATACTCAGCATGTATCTATGTGATCATAAGTCATAAGCATGTTAAGATCAGAATTATTTTAGTAGTTGCAGTTATTTTGCTTTTAGCCTCACCATGTTTAATTACTACTTGTATGTTATTTTTACATACTTATTGATTAGCTATAAATGATTGGCTATAGCTATCTCGTTCTTTATAGCTTGTAGCACTTTATAATGCTTGCATGTTTAAAACTTTTAATTGTGATATCTTAAATATTCAGTTCAGTTAAATTACTTAAAATGTACTTTGATAATTATCTAACTGTAACATTTTTCTTTTGTTGGCTAGGGCCCTGGCATTTGTGATACTGACAAATATCATATTTGGAGCTGTTTGTAGGCAGTACTGCAATAGAGGAGCTGGTGCAGGAGGAGGATCTTCCTACTGCTATTTAGTTAGATTTACTTTCATGTAGTGAGGTTTTGAGAGATCTTTTCTTTCATTTAATTTAGTTGTAATAATTAAACTCTGGATGTATTTACTTTTCTGCACTTGAACTGAGTTACTATTACTTTTGCTTCTTCTATATTATGTTATTCCTGTGGATATTATATTATGTTATTTTTCTGCATTCGCTACTTTGATTGATGTATGTTCACAGTTCCAGGTGATAAGTCCTTGGCTTAAAGCAAGTTGAGTCCTACCTGACTTTACTTAAGTTGGGGATTTACTTAAGTTGATGCTAATAACAGTATTAACATCATCGCAGGAAAGTACGGGCCCCACAGTTAGTATTAGAGAACACCATAAGGTGTTAGAATGGGATCTATAATTCCTTTCTACCTAATGGACCATTCTTCTGAAGTACAAACATCAAGACATAATATCCACAACATAGTACTATCCATAACTCTCTGAAAAATATAGACTGAAAATACTCATATCCTAAATACCTAGTCATCTATAGCTAATAAAAACCAATACATTCTACTATTAGGATCAAATGGACCATGAAGAGTCTGATTTAGAATATTATCTGCATGCTTTCGAGTTGGCTTGGAGTTATAGTTTCAAATGGAGATAAGAAAGCAAATGGAAAATCAAAAGAGTTTCAATAAAAAGAACTTTAGCCTTGGACAAACTTCTACATCAGACGGCATACCGAGGGCTTGACTTTCCCATCTACGCACAGGAATGGTTGAACTGGGCAAAGTCAGTCTTGAGGCACATAGAGTGCCCAGAGTCCTTCTGTCTTGATATAGTGACGGATCTGATGCTAGACTATGCAGCAGTCTCATGGTACAATACCATCAAGAAGCTCAAATGGAAATGCAAGAGAAAGCATTTGAAAGTGACCTTTGAAAATATTTGTGTTGCATTTAGGATTGAGTACATTAAGAAAATTTGAGTACTAATTAGAGAAATTGTCACTTCTTGATTTTAGTAGTGCTATGATTTTTTTGGCATTTTCTAAATCTTATGTAATCCTTCATTTCAAAAGTAATAAGAACTTTTGGCATCTATTAGAAATTTTAATTTCTGTCTTCCTTAGAATAATTCTGAAATCTAGATTTGTACTGCTTACTTAAAATGAATTCTGGATCACCACCTATTGCTACTCCAATCAAGAATGTTATCACTTCAAGCAGTTCTTCTGATGAAGTAGCTCATCTGTGAGCAATGGTGGCAACCTTGTTGAAGAATCAGGCTCAACAAGCACTGGTAATGCAAGAGATGATGTTCAATCATCATATACCAGCTGTTGCTATTGCTCCTGCTGCCCCTGTTCCGCAACATACTCTTACTTCCCATCACACTATGGATAGTCTTCTCCATAACTTCTTAAGGCTAAGGCCTTCCACCTTCAATGGAAACTTATCACCAATGGATACAACCGACTGGCTGAAAGCAATAGAGAAGGATCTTATTAGTCTAAAGATCCTAAACTCAGAAGCTGTCCGTTTCACTACACACATGTTTCATGCTGAAGCAGAATACTGGTGGGAGGAGGCCCGGAATACAAAGTTCGTTGACTATAAATTGGAAGACATCCCTTAGGATGAATTCGTTGAAGCATTCAAAGCTGAATTCATTCCCCCGTCAGCACATAATATCATTTCAGACAAGATTATAAGGTTGACTCAATGGAGTCATTCTGTTGCTGACTACGAAAAGGAATTTTGTAGGTTGATTTGTTTTGAACCAGAGATTACCCATTCCAAATTGCCTAAGTGCTATCACTTTCTCAGTGGACTCCGAGATTCACTGAAATATCAGATTGTTCCACTTCGCCTAATTAGCTTCTTTGAGCTAGTAGAGACAGCTAAGGTGATTGAGCATCATCACTCAGAACGAGATCTCAAGCAGAAGGCGCAATAAACTCCTAACCAGCATGAAGCCTTTAAGAAGCACAGACCTAACTCTGCAAAGGTCTATCAACTTGAAGCTGCACCCCCTGCTGAACCAATTCAAGACTGTAATAGGCCGCACCCATATGGCAAGTGTTACCACTTTGGTTGTAAGTGCTACAATTATGGGCAACCAGGCCACAGGTTCTATCACTATACACATACGGAAATAGTGGATAGAGTTTCGATGAAGCCATCTCAAAAGAACCAAGTATTTAGAGCAACTTCGTTGAATAGGAGAGAACCAAATTTGGCAATAATGCCAGCACATGCACTTGAAGCTGCTCCAGAATAGCCCTCTACTTCCAAGTTCCAGAATAATCCCTGGAGGTAAGTAAACAACCATCCTGCCGGTCCTGCACGAGTGTATGCTTTAACGCCTTTGGAAGCCGCAGAAGACAATAATGTGGTTTCAGGTACACATCTCTGAACTTATCCTTTGTTAATTGCATTCCTGTACCTTAATTATTACAACTTGTTAATGCGATTCGTATGAATAAATTAGGAACACTTTATTTTAAAGACTAGCCCTACAATGTGTTATATGACACCAGTGCTAGTCACTCATTTATTTTTGAACATTTTGCTAACATCCTTACACCACACTCATACAACTTAGCAAAACCTTTAAATGTTGGACTTCCATCTGGAGCCCAACTAAGTGCTCATAAGTTTTATAATGTCAAAATTCCATTAAATGGTCTGGAATTTAACTCTGAACTAATCATCCTGTCATTAGCAAACTTTGATATCATCCTTGGGATGAACTGGCTTAGTGACAATAATGTCGTGATAAACTGCCTGAAAAAGAAGGTCACTCTCCATTCCCAAGGAAAGTCTGAAACCTTTATAGGAAAAGTCAGTACACAGTTATCATTGATCAATACTATTAAAGTTGAATAATTGATCAGTAAGGGTTGTGATACTTTTCTGGTCACTATGATGGGTGAAGCAAAGGAAAGTATCCCTCTCTCTGATTGTAAAATAGTTAAGTAATTCATTGATGTATTCCTAGAAGATCTGCCTGGTGTACCTCCTTCCAGAGAAGATGAGTTCTCTATTGAATTAGCTCCGGGTACCCAGCCTATATCTAAAGCACCATACAGAATGGCGCCTAAGAAACTTAAAGAACTCAATGAATAGTTACAAGAGCTCTTGAATAAATGCTTTATTAGGCCAAGTATGTCTCCTTGGGGAGTGCCCATCATATTTGTAAAGAAGAAGGATGGATCTATGCGAATGTACATAGATTATCGCAAACTAAATAAAGTCACCATACAGAATAAATACCCATTACCTAGAATTGATGATTTATTTGACCAATTATCTGGAGCTATCATATTCTCTAAGATTAACTTGAGGTCTGAATATCATCAATTGCAAGTAAAAGAAGATGATGTAGAAAAGATTGCTTTTCATACTCGTTATGGTCATTTTGAATTCTTAGTGATGTCCTTCGGACTCACCAATGCACCGTCAATCTTCATGGATTTGATGTAGCGAGTTCTAAAGCTATATTTAGACAAATTTGTAACCGTCTTTATCAACGATATCCTCATTTATTCTCGAACCTTAAACGATCATGAAGAACATCTGAGGTTAGTATTAGAAGCTCTGTGTGAACATCAATTGTATGCCAAGTTCTCCAAGTGTGAGTTTTGGCTTAAGTCCATTAAATTCTTGGGACATGTTGTCGATGCGCAGGGTATTCGTGTAGATCAAAATAAAGTAAGCACTATTCAGGACTGGATTCAACCTAAGATAGTCACAGATATTAGAAGTTTTTTGGGATTGGCCGGATATTACATGAAGTTTGTTAAGGGATTTTCCTAGATCGCTTCACCTTTGACTATGTTAACTCAAAAAGCAGTTCCGTTCATTTGTAGCCATGAATGTGATGAAGCATTTCAAACCCTGAAGGATGCACTCTCTACCGCTCCAGTACTTGTTCTGCCCCATGAGGGTTTGAACTACTCGGTATATAGCAATGCCTCTAGAATTGGACTAGGTTGTGTGTCAATACAATAGGGTAAGTAATCGCTTAAGCCTCTCGAAAGTTAAAGCTCCACGAGAAAAATTATCCAGTTCATGATCTTGTACTTACTACTGTGATCTTTGCCTTAAAGATCTTGCATCACTATTTAAATGGAGTTCAATGTTTGATCTTCATTGATCATCAAAGCTTGAAGTATATCTTCACTCAAAGAGAACTAAATTGTCATCAAAGAAGATTGTTAGAACTCATTAGTGATTATGATCTTAGTATCCAGTATCATCCAAGAAAGGCAAATGTAGTAGTCGATGCTCTTAGTCGTCGTGCTACTTTATCTTCCTTGATCGCCTCCAGTTCTTTAGAATAAGAATTTCATAAGCTAGAGATTTCTCTAGTCAGTGGTGATATTCTAAGTTTGCTCTTAGCAAATATCAATGTATAACCTACCTTTCTTAGAGATGTCTCTATCTCGTAAACTAAAGATGATGATTATCTGAAATTCAAAGCAGATATTGAAGGTGGTCATCGTCATGAATTGTAAATATGCAATGGTGTAATTTTTCAAAATAATTATTTGTGGATTCCTGAATCCATGCACCGTGAAGTGTTGGTTGAAGGTCATAATTCTAGGTATCACATTCACCCAGGTAGTACTAAGATGTACCAGGATTTAAAGCAATCATTTTGGTGGCCTAGTATGAAAAAGGATGTAGCTAATTTTGGGGCTAAGTGTCATGCTTGCAATTTCGTAAAGGCTGAACACCAAAGACCTGGTGGTCTTCAGCATCCATTAGGAACTCCTAAATGGAAATGGTTCGATATATCTATGGATTTCATCATGGGATTGCCTCGTGCTAAATCTGGTGCCGATGCAATCTGGGTTATAGTAGATCGCTTAACTAAATTAGCGCACTTTCTTCCTATCCGTCAGACTGATTCTGTTGAGAAGCTAGCAAAGCTCTATATCAAAGAAATTGTCAGACTACATGGGATTCTGAAATCAATCATATCCGATAGAGATAACAGAATCACTTCTAAGTCTTGGCATGCTGTGCATCAAGATCTGGGTACTACTTTAGCTATGAGTACATCTTTTCTTCCTCAAATGGATGGTCAAACTAAAAGAGTGAATCAAGTTCTAGAAGATTTGCTTAGGCTGTGTGTTCTTGATTTTGCTGGTTCTTAGGAAGATCATATTCTATTAGTGGAGTTTGCCTACAATAACAGTTTCCAAGTCAGTACTAAAATGGCTCCTTACAAGGCATTATATGGTAGGAAATATGGTACTCCGCTAGCTTGGTCAGAAATAGGAAGCGTTCAACTTTTTGGGTCTGAATTAGTTGAAGAAACAAACAAGAAGATTCAATTAATTCAGCAGAGAATTTGTTCAGCTCAAAATTGTCAGACCAGGTATCATGATACTCATCATCATCTCCTAGAATTCAATGTTAGAGATTTTGCTTATTTAAAAGTTAGTCCAATGAAGGGCATTTTCAGATTTGGCATAGCAGGGAAACTTAGTCCCCGCTATGTTGGACTTTTTGAGGTTTTGGCCAAAGTAGGATCATCTGCCTACAGGTTGAATCTTCCTGATGGCTTTGCGGCTATCCACAATGTATTACATGTATCATCATTAAGGAGATGTCTCAGAGACCCATCTCATCTCGTTCAACTTCCAGCAATAGAAATTCAACCTGATCTTTCATATGCCGAAGAACTTCTCAAAGTCTTAGCTCGTGATCAGAAGCAGCTAAGAAATCGTTCCATTCCTATGGTCAAAGTATAGTGGTATAATCAATCTTTGGAAGAATCTACTTGGGAGAAAGAAATGGAAATGTGCAATAAATATCCACGGCTGTTTGTAAGACCAGGTACTGTTCTTTTCTTTCTTATCTGTTCCATTTAAATTTTAGTCCTTGTAGTACTTTCTTCACTAAGTGATGTTGGAGATAACATCGTTCTTAAGTGGGAGAGTCTGTAACAACCCTAGTTGTTACCATAGCTAAGTTTAGAATAATTAAGCTAAACCAAGTGCTAATTTTGATTCTATTAAACTCAATGGGTCATTTAAACCTAACCCTAGAAGCTTGAAATCAATTGAAGCTAAATTGAACATTTTGGTATTTTTGCCTATTTTTGAGCCCTGAAAAATACCTAAATTAAATTAATCTCTAAATTAAAATCTGATTTCATTTATGAGTTTCTCATGCCCTAATTAGCTAAGGGTGAATTTTTGGAAATTTTTGGAGCTCATTGGATCCTAAAGTGGATTTAAAAAACAATTTATTAGAATTTTAGATAATTATTATTTGAATTAATATTAACTAAATTAAATATATACATATTTTATACTTTTGGGATTCGCTGTCGGGACCACGGCAGATCCGTTACGTGGTCCTGACAGCGGGGGTAGCGTAAGCATCGAATGGATGCATTAGCACGCGTCTCCATGCCTCCATCTAATGGCTCGTATCACCCATGCCGAGATTAAATCCTAAGCATTAGATCAATCGAGAGCATCTGACGAATAATATCTTATCGGCAATTAATCATTTAAGTAATCCATCTCAGCCTTCTAATCCCAATGGCTCGGTGATCAGATGGCCCCCAGCACCTCGAGCACTGTGGATCTTTGTCCACCTCTCGCCCATCACTCGCTGGTCCCCCCTGACAACCAGATTTCCTTCCAGCCCCCATGGCAGTACGGGATGATGCTGAAATTTCTCTCCTACCCTTGGCATGACCTCCTGCCGGTAGTAGCTTCCCTGAATTTCCCCTAACCATTGAACCAAGCCATCTTTTTGGTTTGAGCCAATGCCATGGAGCCTGAGCTCTAGAAGCCACCCCTAGTGATCCTAGTGCCTATAAATACCCCTAAGACCTCACAGTGAGTCCCTATGCTCACTGTGAATCCTCAATTGCCCAGCCAAAGTCCTCTCGAGCTTCCATCATCTCGACAATTTCCTGGCATTCCCGAAGCTTAGAACTGCTGATAGAGGGTCTGTCTGGTGTTCAGACTCCCTGCAAATGTGCGTATGCTGCTTGGGAAACTCTAGCTCACCTTAATTCCTCTCGGCCAAGCCTACAACCCCGTCTCTAGGTACAGCCTCCTCCCACTGAATTTCTTAAGTTTAGTTCTTCATTCTGCCTCTGGATTGAGCCTTTGAATGTCGCTTAACTAGCCTTCACCACTTAGGAAATCAATTATGATTGTCGCCAGGGTTTGAGCTAGCTTTGATCGATTGTATCGATTGATCAAGCTAGAGGTCGAGCCATGGTTGAGTCCTAGTAAGGACCCAGCGATCGGCTGCACCCCAGGTTATGAAACCTTGGGGGTTCGACTCACCTCACCCCACTGATGGTATAGGGATCAAGCCCCATCCATTTAGTGGCTTCTGTGAGGAGAATTATCCCCTCACAGTAAACCCTAATCATCTGTAAAGGGACGCTTCGGTGGAGTAGCCATTCGGTGTTCGAGCCTGTCCCAGTTAGGGCTTCCAAGTTCAATCGACGCGCCTTGACCTCCAGAAGGTGTGGTGATTGAATGCTGGTCACGGCGTGGCCTATCAGCAATGAATTTAGTGGTCCAAGATGCCCTTCCCGCGGTTGTGAGCGAAGGGGGGTATCGAGGATGACTCACTGACGCTTTGGGCCAGTTTAGACCCCGACCCGCGCGGTTTTGAATTCGGCCCACGGCTTAATAAATGAATTATTGGAATAAAATTTCTTATGTTTAATAATATATAATAGAAATCCTATGATTCTAATTTAAATAAACATTCAGAATAAATTATTGAAATAACTTTAATTATACTTATCCAAATTGTATGATCCAATATAGTATTTTAATCAGGAAAATATAAGGGATAATAATATAAAATAAAATCAATCATCCAATGGTTAGATTTTAAATAATTGTGTAATCCTTCTCTATTTTTATTTAGATCATAATAAATTCATTTATTATCCAAAAGTGTTGATTAAGGTCTCTGATTGTTCATAAGACTATATAGAACCTATGTAGACCCTTAAAAGTAATTTAAGATCTTTAATTTTGTTAATCACTCCTTAATTACCCTAAAATAAGATTACTAAATTAAGTCTTGATTTAACCAACTAAGTTCCTAATGCATTATTAAGGATAGTAGAACTTATAAATACAAATGGATCACTCTAGGAGGCCCTAATTTTCTTAATCACCTAAATTAGCCTTAATTTGAGATTAATGCTAATTATGCTAAATTAAATAATCAAAACCTAAGTTAAGTGTTTTATCCACTTCATTAATCAATATGAAGCTCATTAAAATATATTTGAATCAATTTGGCTGATTAACTCCTAAAATTCCATTTTTAGCCTTAGGAGGGGTATTTTGGTCATTTTGACAAAAATGTGCTTAAGTACCCCAAAACCCTAAGAATCTCAAGTAAAATGATTATAATCAGTAATGAAATGTATTAACATTAATTGTTATGTGGTATCACCTCATGATTGCATCTTAGTATTTAAATCTTAAAATCGTTAAGTAAGCTCTTAAGATCTTAAGTGATCTTAAGACCCTTCCAAGAGTCTTAGCTTAATAATTATTAATGTTAAAATTTCTAATCCTAATTATCTTACCTAAGTTTATTCATGAATTATAGTCTTAAAGAAGTAAAAGTAAAAGCTCTTGTATAACTCATAAAGTCTAGTTTTAGCTTAAGATTTAAAGTGATCAAATAGTAGATCTTTTAGATCTAAGATCTTAACCCTTTAGATTTTCAAATTTAATTGAATTACCTTCTTTCGAATTCTTTAAGTGATTTATTGTTTAACCCTTTTGAAACCTCCATGTGGGTGTAGGATTGATTCAATCTATAGGATAACATAATTATCCTAAGGATTGAATATAGATCTTAGATTCATAATTCTTAATTGATTATTTTATCTTATAATATTAGAAGAACCTTTCACTAAGATTATAGTTTTTAAATCTTTCAACTTATAAGATTCCTTATCTTTAATTTGAGTTAAGTGTGAATCCTAGATCTTTATTAAGATTTTTCCTTGGATTCAAGATTTGAACACCAAAGTGGAGTTTAAGTCCAGAATCCTTAATCTTGATTCACTTAAATCAAGATTTAGGTTAAGAGAGGAAAATAATAATAATTAAGTCATTGATTTATTTACTTTAATCCTTATAGTCATCATATGATTATGAATTAAAACTTGTTAAGTTCTAATGTTAATATTAAGTTCGTGAATCTAGAATTATACTCGATAGCTAGATATTGGAGATCCTAAACTTATATCTTCTCAGAATAGTTACTTGGATAAATTAGATAATAACAGATATCACATAAGTCTAGATTGAGTATCTTGCTTACTTTGACTTTGATTACTCTGCACACCTTGAACATTGAGCCTTATTCCTTGAGCATAATAGGTTAACTTAGGATTTGGAAGATACATCCTAAGTCAATATTTGAAAAACATAGCATTCATTCAATTATTTTAGTACTTTCAGTTAGTAGAGTATGTCCTAGCTTAGTCTGCTTCTTCAATTCTAATTTGTTATAGAATAGACTTGAACTTAGCTCTATGGATCTCTAGGATGGATACTAGTATTATTCTATAACTTCAACTCTGACTTAGCTCTGCGGATGACTGGGATGGATACATATTGAACTTTTAGTTCAAAGATCCTATATGGCCTATTTTTCTTATGGCAGTACTATGTCATAGGCTTACTTCTACTTTAGTCTAGTTTTTAGTATTTATTTTGACTTGCTTTGATCATATTCTGTTGGTGGAATTCGCATATAATGACAGTTTTCAGGAAAGTATCGGCATGGCTCCATATGAAGCCTTGTATGGCAGGAAGTGCAGTACTCCCTTAGCATGGTCTGAAATTGGCAGCATTCAGTTATATGGTTCAGAACTAGTTGAAGTAACTAATCGTAAAGTTCAACTAATCCAGCAGAGAATCAGAGCAGCTCAAGATCGCCAGAGTAAGTATCATGATGCTCATCATCGTACTCTGGAATTTAATGTTGGGAATTTTGCGTACCTTAAAGTCAGTCCAATGAAAGGTGTATATCATTTTTGCGTTGTTGGGAAGTTAGTCCCCGCTACATCGAACCTTTTGAGATTATAGAAAAGATAGGTTCTGCAACTTACAAATTGAAACTTCCTGAAGCTTTTTTTGCAGTTCATAATGTATTCTGCATCTCTTCTCTATGGAGATGTCTTTGTAATCCATCACATCTAATATAGCATCCAGCAGTATCTCTCCAGCCAGATCTTTTCTATGTGGAGAAGCCAATTAAGATCTTAGCTCATGATTAAAAATAGCTGAGAAATTGCTCAATTCCAATGGTAAAGGTTCAGTGGAGAAATCGCTCTCTAGAAGAATGTACTAGGGAGAAAGAGGCTGATATGCGAGGAAAGTATCATAATATCTTCGACAATCCAGGTATCCATTAAATGCTGAATTTGTAATTTTTGTTCTTAAAATGTATGCATTATTGTTTTCTCTCTTGAGATGATGTTGAGGATGACATTGTTCTTAAGTGGGGGAGTCTATAATAATCATGAGTTATTACCTTGTTTAATTTCTAACATAATTAAGTATTAATTGTGATCCCATTGCCTTTAGAACATCTAGTTAAGCTAATCCTTGAATGTTTGAAGTCTATTGGATTTCTCTAAGTCAAGATAGCATTTTGACCAATCTAGATGCCCTAAATAAGATCTAAAATATTTTGATCTCAGAATTAAAATCTAATTATATTTTTAAATTCCTCACCCCCAAATTAGTTTGGGATGAAAGTTTTGTAAATTTTGGAGATCATTTATACAATAATTCAATTTAAATTAAAAAGGTCTAATTGCATTCTAGGGTTTCCAACTTTTCAAATGTGCAAATATAACCTTTTACTTAAATATGCAATCACTTTTTTAATTGGAGCTCGACCGGGTCACGAAGCCCGATCGAGACCGATATGCCATTGAGGGAAGATCCCCAATGGCATGCTGAGGTGGAGCGGGTGGTGGGGGACAAGCTGGGCTGTCGGGAATCTGAAGGATTTTTTCTGTCGGGCGCAGGCGTGGCGAAGACAAAGATCCACAGTGCAGGTGAACAGTGGGCCGTATGATTGATCAATCAGAACTGCGAAACGGTCCTGATGGCCTGGATCCTAATGGACGGATCCGATCTGATCAAGGTCGTAGGATTCACAGGATGGATCTAACAACGAATCCGCAATCCAGCAGGATTAAATCCTAGCTGATGGTTCAAAAGGCGCAACGGTGAGATTTGTGGGACTTTACTGTCGCGCGACCCAGCCTCCACAGCGGAACACCCGTGGTCCGCACAACGGATCTACGTGGTGCAATAGTCCAGGGTCCTTCGGGCCCCGACCTACCCAAGCGATTTGGTTAACGGGCCGAACTTTTTTTAATAAATCTGTTTAATTGGATTTATTTTCCTTAAGTAAAATAATCCAATTAATTCAATCGTAGGGAAATTAAATTGGAAAAATACATATTAAATTAATATGATAACTTTAGATCCACTAGTCCAAACACTATGATGTTATATACCAAAAAGATCAGAAAATCATTAGGGATCTGATTATAAAATAATATTGAACTTCTAATAATTAGATTTCTTAAATTAGCCTAATTATTGCAAAATTTAATTAGGGTTGATTAGCATGTATTCTTAGCCAAATTGTATGATAAGGGTTCCATTAGATTCCTTATGTTTAGTAGAATGCATGTGCTGAGTAGATTAATTTTCTAATTTTTATATTCTTAATTATGCCCTAAGCTTATAAAAGTAAGATTAGAAAAAGTTAGGGTTTTTACTTATCCAAACTTAGTAAACCTAGTCTCTGATTGTTTGTATGATTATATAGAATATATTTGCCAAGTTGTATAAAATTTTGATGGTTAGATTTATAATTAGGTGCTAATCCTTTTATGTTTGATTAAGGTTGATTAGCCTTAATTACCTTCTGTTTTCTGAGGTTTTCTATTAATATGCTTCATAATAATGGGGTAAATGTAATAAACTCATTCATGTTAATAAGTAATTGATCATTTTAACAAACTTGAATTAAAAACCTGAATTTCTTAATTAATCTTAAGAAGTCTTAAGACCTTGATCAAGTCATTAATACTTGATCCAGATCTAAGATTACCACCAATAATACATCAATAATCTACTGATTTGACATTTGATTTATAGGTTAACAATTGTTCTTAATTGAGTAAGGATAGGGGTCAAACCCTAACCTAATTGATTAGGATATAAATCCTTTAACTACTTAATCAAATGACTTGATTGTAAGATAATTTGATTGACATTATTCCAATATTTCATATAATTTTGTATTGATCTTAAATTATTAAATTAGAAGTGTTAAGGTTAATAATGAATCTATGTGATTGGATATTATGAATCTAAGCTTTAGATCTTTGATAGTGTGCTTCGATAAGTGCAGTTTAAACAAATTAAGTGTTAAATTTACCCTTCTTGGAAACATACAAAATATATATATACAATCTTTTTAACTGATGATCGTAAGTAAAATCCCAATTAAAACTAATTACTGAGATTAGAATTTAGAAGTCAGAATCCTTTTAGCAGGATTCTGCACAATGGAGATATTTGAGTCATAATCTGATTTCAAATATTTCTTGATTTCTAGATTTAAATCATGTAGTATTAAAACATGAGTACTAGCATGAGCATGAGCATGATGTATGAGTATTAGTAATGGTTTATGAGTTACAGAATGTTGTATACCTAAATAGGGGAAATTTAGGATGTTTAGACATCATGGTAAAATTTCCAACAGGATGTATGTGACATTGGATGACTCATAGCAATTCAGTGATAATTCAATTGCATATTAGTGGCATATAGTATTATGGCTTATTCAGATGTATGAATTCAGAGACACATAGTACAGCATTGGAAATTCTTACATCATGTTTAGACCATTCAGTTAGATTATCGTTCAGTTTTACTTTACTCAGTTTTGCATAGTTTCAATTATTCAGTTGCCTTTATAGCTTTTCTACAATTTTATTTATTTTACTATTTCATTGCACCTATTTTTAGAACTTCTTAGTTTAGTTTTGATATGTTATACTTCTTGTCTAACATGGGGTACTTTTGGGATACGGCAATTTGCTATATCCTGAGCAGTTGACTGAGCCAGGGCAGGATGACTCGCAGGAGATCCAGGAGGAGTATGTGAAGCCTTAGTGGACCCTCCTTCAGCCTCTTCACCTTCCTATTTTTATTTCAGTTCATTAGCTAGACATTACTTTTTTATTATTCAGTAAATAGTTTGTAATAATTCTAGATGCACTTTTACTTTCTTTTCTAAGATGAATGCTTACTATTATTCTGTGATGAATATATTCTGAGTATTTTGCTTTAGCTTCTGTGTTATTCTATTACTATACTTAGTATTGTGATGTGATCAGCATACTGGAAATGCTAATATATTGAGAATATATATTGGATTCCTTGATTACCTTTTTAATCCAATATATGTATTAGTCCAATACTTAGTATAAGTAACTTGCTCTTATCTTAAGTGTTGACTCTCAGCCCTCCTCTTAGGTTGAGTCAGCATGCCTTCAGTGTGGCTAGTTTCTTTAGTAAGCCTATTCGGGGAGATGGGTTATGCTTTTCCGAGTAGCGCGCCGCTCCGCCGCCAATCTGATTACACTTATATTGTGCGTGGAGACGGCGCGGGGCACTACACCTTATAGGTTAAAATCCTTAATGTGAATCCATAGGACTTAATGCTTGTCTAAATTTGATGTACCTATTATCTATCTTCATGTTAGATAGCAAAAAATCATTTGGCATCACTAAAATCCAATTTGGAGCCCTTAATCAAAAAGTAGCATTTTAGTCCCTTAAGTAAGGGCAAAACAGTCATTTTGCCCAAAATTTGGTTTAAGTGTCCTTAACCTCTAGAATATTAAGTAAATCACTAAAATCATTTGAAATATAAATTATTTTAAGAAAACCCTTATTTATAGCTTAAGGATTCCCAAGTAGATTAATAAGCCTCATAACCTAAACTTAGACACGTATTATATCTTACTTAAGCTAATTAAGTCAGTAACTAAAGATAGTTAAGGTTATTTAACATCAAAGCATGAACCAATCATCATCTATTTTTTAAGAACTTTCCTTAACACTTTAAGATCTCTCCCTTAAGGATGCGGAATAGAAAATTAAGTTAGACTTCATTCATTTGGTAAATGGGTTATCCAATGAATCAAACATTAGTTTTTTTTTTATTTAGTTCTAGGTTTCACCCATTTGTCTGATTAGTTGCATTTAAATTCTAGCTTGGATCATCTAAATTCATTAATTAGGATAATTGATTTACTTATTTAGCATGAGTAGGCAATAGTGATTTAATTTGCTTTATACCTTATAGGACCGCAGTGTTGAGGTTATACTGGCTAGTAGGATATAACAAGTGATGTCATAAATTTTGTGTAGTGTTATTTATGTAATATATTGTATACTTTGCTTCCTAAATTTTAATCTTTATTTACTTTGCCATATTAGATGATGATGTTTGAGGGAATGTTCCTTATTAGTTTAAAACTTGCATATTCATAAGTAAGAGATGTAAAATGAACTAAATGAATTACCTTACTTATAGGATGTGTCTTACTTAATTTGCCACCATAGTGTCATTGCATACATTTGAGATGATGATAATTTAGGGAATTTCACATAGATGACTTATACTGTATACCAAATAATCTAAGAAATTTCTCCTAGATGACTTATATTAGATGACTTATATTCTGTTAATCTATGAAATGTCTCCAGATGTAGAAGGCCCGTATTCATGATACTCTGGGAAATTTCTCCTAGATGGTATTTGATAGACATGTATTTCACAGTACATGGTCTAAAGTAATAATTTGGAAGGTGAGTTTCAAGATTTATCATCCTCAAAGAATGGGGTGTTTTGTTACTAAGGTATATCTAATTTCAATAATGTTTAAATAGTACAAATTCAATTTGAATTTGGTTCTATTGTCCTGGTAATAATTTAGATTTAAGAAACTATTTAAAGTAGAGAAGAGAGTTGGGCTTATTCCATGTGAAATGATTGGGGCCTCAAGTTGTATTACTTCTCAAGCACATTTCATTCTTTTTTTTTATTAAGCTAATTTATCAAGTGCACATTATATTCCTTAGAGTTATCCTCTAAATTCTTCAAGTGCAAATCTTGTACGAGAGATGAACACACAAGGGTTCGATTTCTGCCAAAGATTCCCATGAGATTGCAAGAAGAGCGCTTTAGTTTTCCTATGTCTAGGTTGTCAAAATTTATAGTTTTAATTAGCCAATCTTAAGAGCATTGATTCTACTAATGAGCATCTTGCGCATCATGCACAGTTCAGATAAAAAAGTGATTTCATTGGGCTTTATGAACTATGTCACGTCATTCATGAGCTCTCAAAGAATTCACTCCCTCCTTTCACGTATGCTGAGCAACGGAGCTTCAATTAGTAGGTCTTAGCTCGCATGCTTCGACTCCTTAGTTGAGCATAAAATATGGTGCAAAAAGGCTCAAGAACTTCTCACTTAATTCTAAGCTCCTCTTTCACACATATCTCACTCTTAACTAAACAATGAGCTATGGAGCACAAGACTTTCATTTTGTTTATTAGTATTTATAGTTATATTTTCATAACAGAAGATTTTCATTTGTTACACAACTTATTCTTAAGATGATTTCATTGAGTCATTCAAAAATAGATTTTCTTTAGATCAATGCTTGAGGAAATTCTACATCATTCATTGAGTCCCTTACATTTTACAATGGGCTTAGCTCAACCGACCCCAAGGGAGTTTAGCCTTCCATTACAGCAAAGAAAAGAAGAAAAATACACAGGGATGAAGACCCTTTCATGATCCACTTAAAGAAAAGTAAAAGCAAGATTAGAGTTTACTAGGAACAGCCCTTAATGGGGTTTTCCAGATTTTTCTTCTCCTTCCTCTTCTCCTCTCATTTAGTTCCCTAGTGCAGCCTCAAGTTCTTTCTCCTCTAGCAATGGTTCTTTCCACTTCCCTTTGAGAGGTCTCCTTCTTCCTCTATGCAACCCCCTAAGAACTCAGCTTGTTGGATGAAAATTAGGAACCCTTCTTAAGTGAAGAAGAGATGCATTTATAGAGGGGTCAATCCTCTTCCTTGCCCTTCAACTTCTGCATCATCCCTCCAAAATTCTGTAGCAATGAGTGCTTATCCCACTGTAGGCATGATAAGATAATCTCTTTTCCATTCTTTGATCTCCACATCACTTCAAAAAATCATTTTTCCTTTTAAAAACAATTCTGTTGTAGAAGAAATGATGACTGGGAGAAAAGGAGCAGGTTGCGAGTCTTGTCTCAGCAGAAATAAATGCTCTGAACAGACACAAATTCGGTGCACCGCTATAGCACGCTGTAGTGCACTGCAGCACACTGTAGCAATCGAGTCTCACAACTCATTTGCTGCAACACGCTGTGGCAGATTTAAGTCTTAAAACCTGCCTGCTGTAGCGATTGAGTTTCGTATAATTTTTTGCTGCAGCACACTATAGCGATTGAGTTTCGCAAGCTCTTCTGCTATGGCGCACTGTAGCGATTGAGTTCCGCAAGCTCTCCCGCTGTGGCGCACTGTAGCGGTTGAGTTCTGCAAGCTCTCCCGCTGTGGCGTGCTGTAGCGGTTGAGTTCCGCAAGCTCACCCACTGTGGCGTGCTAGAGCGGTTGCGTAGCGCCCCGCCCCGTCGCCACGCGCAAAAGACAAGTATAATCAGATCGGCGGTGGAGCGGCGCGCTACTCAGGATGAATAAGCAATCAAACAATGACATCTTCCCGAATAGGCTTACTTAAACTAGCCAAACTGAAGGCTACTGACTCGAACCCAAGAGTAGGATCGAGAGTCAATACTTAAGATAAGAGTAGAGTATGTGTCTTAAGTATTAGACTAATACGTACATTGGATTTAAAGAGGTCAATATGAATCCAATATATGTTATCAATATATATCAGCATTACCAGTATGCTGATCACATCACAGTACTAAGTATAATAGTAGAATAACAGAGTGCGGAAGCTAAAGCAAAAACATCCAAAATACATTCATCACAGAGCAGTAGTAAATATTTGTCTCAGAAAAGAAAAGTAGAATACATCCAGAATTATTACAAACTGGTTAAATGACACAAAAGTAAAGTTTAACTGAAGTACAAAAAGCATAAACAGAAAAGTAAAAGGTGGAAGACATATCCACTAGGGCTCCACGTACTCCTACTAGATCTCCTGTAAGTCCTCCTGCACTGTCTCCACAAGCTACTCAGGATCAAGCAAATTGGTGGATCCCAAAAGTACCCCGTGTTAGACAAGAAGTCTAACACATTGCAACTAAACTAAGCAGTACTAAAGTAAATACAAATAGACAGTAAAATAAACAAAATTATAGAAAAGCAGTAGAACAATGAACCACTGAAAAATATAAAGGTTAAACAAGACAAAAATGAACGGCAAACTGAATGCTAAAAATAAGGGAAAATATCAAATGCTCAGAAACCAAGGTAAAAATGCCCAATGTTGTACTATATGTCACCAGAATAATATATCTAAATATGCCACAACACAGTAAGCCACAGATATGTGACAGAACTATCACTGAAATGTTATGAGTCGTACGGTCCAATGTATATATACACCAAGTTGGGAACTCAGTACGGTGATGCCGATGCATCCTGAAATTCCCCAATCAATATATGCAATATTCTGTAACCGATAATTCGTCACTAATACTCATACATCACCACTGAATCATTCGTCATGCTCATGCTCATGTTTATGCCGATGCTTCTATTCTATATGAGGAAAATCTAAAAATCCATAGAGCTTTAAATACTGATGATGAATTCAAGATCTCCACTGTGCAGAATCTTGCTAAAAGGATTCTGACTCTTAACTTCAAAAACAATAATTGGTTAAAGTTGAAGATTTACTTAAAAATCATCAGATGGGATAATTATATACACATATTTAGCACGTTACAAGAAAGCTGGTTCTTAACACTTAGTTTGATTAAGTGTGGCGCCCCGACCCCCAAGCCCATAATGATTTGGCTAAGGAGCGAAGTGTCACTTGTGCAGATCCCTCACTCAACATTGAATTAGGTGAGATCCACAATCCACTACTAAGGTAAGGATGTGCACACAATATATCATAGAATAATAATCATTAATCTATACATACATACAAAGTACGGAAGCATATAAAAGTAAAGGCTACATCCATTCACCATATATTATACATGAATTAAAATAAGATAGCTCAGAAAATAATAGAGGGCAGAAAGTAAATCATAGTCACAGTACTTATATTATTACATAATTTAAATTAAAGTTAATGAAATGAAATAAATACTCTCATCCTCACTATGAAATAAAAAGGGCAGCTAAATATCCTCTGGTCCAAGCTGCTACACCTCCTCTAAGTAAGGCCTCCTCCTCATGTACAGGATCCTCAAGCTGCTCAAAATCTGATATTGTTAGTTTCACAATACCAGGGCCCCAGCCAATATAGGAAAATCTTATTTGACAAAAATGTCTAAGTATATTTTAGGCAAATAAATTATTAAGCATTTGTTAATATCACCATTTATACTCTATATCAAGTAAAACGTATATCTAGTATGGGAGCAAGTAAGTATACATGGGAAATAGGATAAGTTATAAATATAGCATTTATAACTAAATAATAAGTGAGGCAAGAGCACACCTCAAGTAAACTAAATAAGGTAGGGCAAACATATATAATACAATAAGTAAAGGTACTGAAAGAAAGGTCTAAACCTAAACATGATGATGATCATATGATATATGCTAATTTAAAACATAAATCTGAAAATAGTACATATAATATAAGCAGTAAAGTTTAGCATCCAATATACATATATAAGTATGCAAGTAAAATAGGAAACACAGTTAACTGAAATAACATGCATCAGCATCATAATATATAGTAAGCTGAAAAACTGAAAAGAACATAACTGTCATATCAAAAAGAATTGGCCAATCTGGCCCAGTATATTCCCATAGCCTTTCTAGGCTAAGGTAAACAGAGATTCCCATAGCCTTTCTAGGCTAGGGTAAACAGAGATTCCCATAGCCTTTCTAGGCTATGGCATAAAGAACAGAGCAAAAGTAAAGCAAAGCTAAATAGGCAGATAATACTATGCAGAATTTTTAGTTAATTTACTTTTGTTTTCATGGACATATCTAGAAATAGCTGAGGAGTCAAGCACATCTGCAAGACTAGGCGGGCTCCCAGCTTAACACACACTCCTCAATGAGTAATATTAAGCATCCTTATTTCTCCTTACCCCTGTCCATCGGGATAATATGCACCATAATAAACCAAAGACTGAACCCAAATGCAAATGTATTCCTAATATTCTAAGTTTTCATTTTTATGCAATAATATTTTTCTTATATATATCCAAGAAAAATAAGCACAAAACTTAAGGAATGTGTAGCACAAAGTCAAATAGTAAGCAAGGGATTCTACTAAGCATGGTAATATTATTTATTTTTTAATTTAACCATTTTAATTACTCCAAGTTACACAAGTTTAGGATCTCTAATTCCTACTATCGAGTGTAACTTAGAAGCTCGGCCTTATAAGTTAAAAAAAGGATTAGAATTGATCAAGTTCTAATCTAATTCAATCAAATATGACTACAAGTTCAATCAATAAATCATACGTCCTAGTTTTATGAATTTAGACGTCCTACTTAAGATCTGATCAAGATCTACTAAACTAAAAATTATAGATTAAACACCATAATATTGGACTTAATCACATAATCCAAAAGGATAAGATAACAGGTTTAGGCTTCATTCTAAAAGTGATCTATTGATTAAGGAAAATCCTATTAAGCAAATTAAACTCAATAGGATAAATCTCCTATCCTGAATCTAGGGTTAAAAGATAAAATAATCAAAATAAGTTGTAAAAGTCTAGAAACTAATAAAATCAAAGATTCATCCATTGAAAAACCCCATTTTTTAATGAATGAAATCTACCCTATGATCTAATCTTGGTCTTAGGAATAGCCCTAATGTGAGGTGAAAGATCCTAAGAAAAAGACTTAGAAAAGATAAAGGAATTTTACTAATTTTGATTAGAAAACTGATTTTATTCACTCAAGAGATTCCAATACACTTCTAATACTAATTTTAGTGATTTGCTAAAGAAATTAGGAGTTAAAAACGCTTAACTTATATTTTGGGCAAAATGACCATTTTGAACCTACTTAAGGGTTCAAAAAGCTAATTTTTAAATTAGGGTTCCAAATCAAAATTTCTTACTACTAAATGATTCCTTACTGCCTAACATGAAGATAGACAGTAAGTACGCTCAATTTGGATAAGAAATGGATTCTATCGGTTCAAACTAAGTTTTTTGACCTAAGGGGAAATCTTATAATTTACACCTGATGGAATCTAAATTTTTATGCAGTTTACTGTTAGTTACTATTCAAGTATTTCATAAAATCTAAGAACACTGCATTATGAGGTCAAATGACTAAGTTATAACTAATTCAATTTCTAATGGCACTTCGATAATTTTGTCGAACAATGGGTGACAAAAATCGAACTTTTCTGTTTGAAGTCTATTTTCAGCAAACTTAGTTTCTATAGCTTTCCTATAATATACTGAGTATATTGACAAGGAGTAAACTCAATTTGGACTTCAAGTTATCAAGTTATGGCCTAATTAAGGTTTGGGGTATTTGGTAATTTTCTAGGGTTCAGATCCTAAATATTATTTCAATTTATCGAGGACATTAAAATTCTAAGCTAGTTAGCACCTTGAATTTCTAAATTTGGAGTTGAACTGACCAAGTTATGGTCAATTGAAGTCTAGGGAAATTTTGGTCATTTTTAGGGTAGGGTCATAAATGTTACTTTTCAAAATAAGCTCCAAATAGGGAAACTAATACTTATATAGCATTGGGGTTGTTTTCCTAAGTATTTTAAGACCCATATTGTTTATATTTGGACAACTAGGTTAAAAGTTATGAGGTTTAATTAGGTCCTAAAATGTCACTACGTTATACGTACCCCGAAACTAATTTTTGCATTATGCCATTTGATTCTTTTTATTTTTCTGAGTAGAATATGACCTATATTAACTAAGTTTGGATCATCCTACAAAAATTTATTAAATTTTTAAGAATTTTGAATTAAATAATTTAAATAAATAAAGTTACTATTTATTTATTCAAATTATATTAATTTATTATTCATTCCCTAAGTTAAAAAATTTAATTTTCTATATTTTTAATTAATTATTCAATTATCTCTAATCTATATTTAATTAGTATTAATTATTAATTAATTAATATTAATTTGTTATTAAATCAATTTAATAATATTTATGATTAAATCTTATTGCTGTTTGATATTAACTTACTGTTTAATTACTCCTAATTAATTAGTATTAGTACTATTTAATAATACCATTTCGCTGTTTAAATATTTATTAAATTAAATATAGTTACTGTTTTGTCTTAATTAATTAATTTGATTTGGTAAATGTTATCTAATTAAATAGATAAGTATTCTTTAAAACTAATTAAGTAACTAATTATTTAATTAACTAAAGCCTAATAATTAACTGACTGTTAATTAATATTTATTATTACATAACTAATTTAACAGATCTAATACATATATATATATATATATATATATATATATATATATATATATCGGCTGGTGACCCCAATCTTTTGTCTGGCAACGGCCCTGTGGGAGTTCATTGTTGCGTGCGGTAGTTAACAGCTGGCGGTTCTCGTCTTTGGACTGCATGAGGTATTCTGGCTCGGTGCTATCATGCTTTTCAAAATCTGTGAAGCGCTGGAATGGTTGTCGGTGTTGTCGAACTGGTCGGACAGGTCATCGAAGAGTCTGCTGCTTCTTGCGTTCAGCCTCTGGTTCCTATTTTGGCTGGTCACAGTGTTCGTAGAGGTCTTATTTCCCCTGTTCTGAGGTGCGGCGGTTAAGGAAGCCGATGGTGGCGTTTGGATTGTATAGGGTTTTGATTTGTTTTGTCTTGGGTTGGTTGTTTTGAGGCAGTTATTTTTTTATATTTTTTGGGTTTGTTTCTTTTTTTGGTTCTTATTGGGGTACAAGAGGGCAGGAATGTGGTCCGGTCATACACTCTTCGTAATATTTGCTGATCAATAGAATATAATGTTTGCTTAAGAATATATATATATATATATATATATATATTAACTAATTTATATGTCTAGATTTGACCTCTTCGGGTCCCACCTTGCCACGAGGCACCTCTCGATTGGTGCGGCAGAGGCTACGTGGCGCTCAACGATTGGCAGGCGGTCTACCTGAGGGGCCCGCACATGCAGCCGTGCTATCACGGGAGGGCCTGTGCCAACAGGCGCGCGACGCGTGGCTCGCTCCTCAGGTCTTCGCGCGAGCCGAGTTTGACCCGGCCCGACCAGCGCCGGGTCGTCTTCCTCGCGAACACCCGTGGCTAGGGCGGCCAAATTAGCGACCCTCCGGCCATTGCCGGGGGTTGAGTCGCACGTCGTTGAGAAGTGGGTGTCGAGAGCTTGCCGAAGATGCTTGGGTCGAGGCTGGAGGAGGTCAGGCGCTCCCGGAATGTCTAACCTTAGTCTCTAAGGGCGGACGATCTACGAGTAATGGTAAGTACTGTGGATTGTCCCCCAAATTCGATCAATCTAGCCTATAGTTTTTCGATCAGGATACGGATCCAGGTTATCGATGCATGCAATCAACATTGGATACTAAATATTAGCAATCGAATAAGTAGGTAAAGAGGGTAGGGAGGTACCTGATCAACGGCTGTAGGGGATGGATTAGGGTTTGACTAGACTCGCTCGAGATCTCGATCGCCGAAAGTTGACCTACCCGAATGATGGGAAGGCTTTAGAGGGCTTCGAGACGGAGTGGGCGAGGCCGCCGAGCAGCTGGCCGCGGTGAACGCACCACGTGTCTGCGGGCGACTCGCGGGATGATTTTCGCGAGGGAGATAACACTCCGCCGTCTGATCTTCTGATCAGACGGCTCAGATTAGCCGTCGGTTTAGACAGTTGGACCCCTAACGGTGTGGGTTGAGTGTACGGCGCCGTTAGGATGAATTTAATTATTATTCTATTTAATTAATTATTTTAATTAATTAATTTCCTATTTAATTTAAATAATTAAATTATTTTCAGAAAAATTCCAAATATTCACCTCTAACTAATTGAGGGGTTAGGAACGCAATGACGAGTTCGGATTTTTGATTCGACGAGTGTTTCAATTTCCCAATATTTGGAGTATTTAAATATTATTAAAATATTCATCAAAATTTTGATGACTTCTGATTGACACGAAAACATCACCCATAGCTAATTTGGGGCAATGAGCGCAATGGCAAAGTCAGTTTTTTGATTTGAGGTCTATTTAGACAGATTAAATTTTAGGGTGTTTGGATTTTTCAGAAATCAGGATTCGATCCATTTGACTCCTAATTTGGACATGTCTTAGAGGTTAACTCCTAATGACTTAATTAATACTTATGATCAAGATTAAGACTGAGATTAGTCCTAATTAACTAAAATAACAACTTGGGTTGTTACTTTAAGCCATCCTAACGAAATGATCTTCGAAAGGAGGCATCGCCCATTAGCGATTTGTATCTCAAACTAAGTTAATAAGATGCCTAACTCACAATCACACTCAGTGTCTTAAAGAAGGAGATTCTAATTACTTAGTTTGTTTGAGCCACACTTATTGAAGTAGTCTTCGCTAAGTGGCATCGCCCATTGGCGATTTGTATTTCAATCAAACTAAGGAATGAGTCTCTATTTAATACTCTCTTAGTCTTGGGAGATTTACTCTAACATGACTGTATTCATCTAATTCCTCGGGATAGCACCTGCTCATAAGTCCACATTGGAGTGAATCAACCAATTCTGAATACTACTGAAGAAAACCAGTACTATGAGTATACCATACTACACCAACCAATAATTTGAGTTCATACAACTCTATTTAATCAATAAGGATTTAACAAGACTATAAATTCCTATGCTAAATAGGTAAGTCTTATACAAGGCTCAAAGAAAATGTGATCAAGGATCACTCAATACAGCTTCTACCACAAGAAAATGTATTATTCTAATATCTTAAGTGATTTATACTATGAGGGGTTAAGATCAACTTCTAAGGTTAAGGGATCATCTAAGTTTCTACCTCAATAAGTTATAAGAAATTCTCCTATCTCAATGTATATTTAAATCTAGGTCTTACAAATATTTCAGAGACGATCTTATGGTGAGATACTTAGGATCTCACATTCTTACTTCTAATGCTTATATTCTAAGTTTTACTTATCATTTAAGTTTAGAGTGATCAGATCAGATGATTAAGTCATCTGATCATAACTTATTCTAAGATTATAGAATTTAAATCAAGGATGTTATTAGAGTTAGATCACTTGTTCAATCAATCTGATTTTATTAATCTTCTTATGTTAATAGTCTTATTTAGGAGAAAATTAAGGATCTAAAGTTTAAATTCAGATTAAGCAATCACATATCTTTATTATTAACCTTAACATGTTTAATCCAAATGTTTAAGATCAATATCAAATCAAATGCATTATTGGCATAATGATAATTACATTATCTTATAATCAATTCAATTTAATTAAGTTTAAGAGTTTGAATCTTAATCAAATGGATTAGGGTTAACTCCTTACTCATGTCTAATTAAGATCAAATGTTTATTTATAATTCAATGCCAAATCAGTGAATTTAAGATGTATTATTGGTGGCAATCTTAGACTTAGATCAAGTCTTAATAGCTTGATCTAAATCTTAAGACTTCTTAAGGTTAATTAAGAGGTTTAAGTTCTCAATTTTAGATTTGTTCAATTTATATATCATAAATTTGCATACATGATTTCAATACATATACCTTACTATTATGAGTCATATTAATAGAAAAATTTTAGAAAATAGAAACTAATTAGTGCTAATCAAACCCTAAATCAATACAAAAGGATTAGCACATAAATACAAATCCAGCCATCAGAATTTCATGCAATTTGGCACACAAGTTCTAAGTTACCATACAATTAATCAGAGACTAAGTTTGCTAAGATCTAATGGTTACAAACCCTAATTTTCACTAATCATGATTTAATAAGATTATGGCATAAGTTAAAATGTAGAATCTGAAAATTAAACTACTTAGCACATTCATTCTACTAATCATAAAGAAGTTGGCACCCTAAACATGCAATTTGGTTAAGTATAATTACTAAGCAACCCTAATCAATATCTGCAATAATTAAACAAAAATGGAAAATCTAACCATTGGAAGCTCAATATTATTTTATATTCTTATTTGTGAGAATTTTCTGATCAATTTGATATATAATATCATAGGATTTGGACCAGTTGATTAAAAGTTATTCAATTAACATATTATGTATTTTTATTTAAATAATTTTCTATGATTGGATTAATTGGATTATTTTCATTAAGGAAAATAAATCCAATTAATCGTATTTTAATTAAACGGGCTCGGCCAATTAGCCGAACTGCGTGGGTTGACTGAGGCCCGAGGAACCCGGCACTGTCGCGCAACGCGGGTCATGCGCTGACTCGGCCCGCACAGTACCGTCGTCCCCAACCTTTTTTCCCCGATACCCAAGGAATTAGGGTTAGCTTGCGCAGCAAAATTTCGAGCGCTTCGGTCATGCCGTGACCCCTTATTGATCCTCACACCATTAGGGGGCCAAGACGCTTCGATTGAACCCCTTAGCCCCTTGTGAGGTGGTCGGGGTAGCCCAGACCTTACTCACCCGAGAGGCTTCACTTTAGAGCTACTGTGGGGAGACAATTCTTCTCACAGAGGCCACGCCAGACCCAGGGCTCAATCCCTATACCATTAGGGAGGTGAGATTGATTGAAGCCCTCTGGTCTGAGGGCCTGAGGTGGGCTGGATCGCCGGGGCCTTACTCAACCCGTGGCATTTCTTAAGGACTTAGCCCGATCGATCGGAACTAGCTTAGGGCTTAAGTTCGATAGCCTTGGATTCGTTTTGATAACACACATGATTATAAATCAAAAGGAAGAGGGTCTGAGCCCAATTGGCTCTGACCGAGCAAATAGGGGTATGCAGACATCGCAGGGGTCAATGTTGAGCTACCTGAGATTTCTCTAAGAGTTCTTGAACACTAGGAGACTCTTCTATCAGTGATATGCACGTCAGGAATACTTGGGAGAGCTCAGCCTATCAGCAATGGCAATTTGAGAAGGAGACTCCAATTGATCAGCAAGTTTTACCCCGGGGAGATCTAAGGCTATTTATATCCTCAGGGAGAAGTGAGGAAGGTTCCAGATGAATTGGCCCGGGCTGGAGAGGCCCGAGAGACTGGGCCATGGCTGAGCTCTCAAATTTCCAATTTGAGCTTGGTCTGGTCACGAGGCCCGATCGGGGGTCCTTGCCAAGAAGGGGAAAGTTGTAATGGTCTGCTGAGGTAGATGCGGGAGTGGGGGACAGGCTCGGCAGCTGGCAGCATGGGGAGATCTTCCCTGTCGGGCATGAGCGAGAGGAAGACGAAGCTCCATAGTCGCGGGAGGGTCCGGAGTCATATGATTAATCAATCAGAAAGATGCGATGGTCTTGATCCTTCAGATCCTAACGGCCGATTCCGATTGAATCCACGCCGTAGGATTCACTGGACACATCCAACGGTAGATTCGTGATTCCATTGGATCTAATCCTAGCCGTCCGTTAGATAAGTGCGACAGTTAGATTTGCGGGACTCCGCTGCTATGCGACCCAGGCTCTGCAGCGGATCGCCCGTGGTCCGCACAGCGGATCCTGGCTATTAATTTAGTTTAAAGGTATATTTGAAATTTAGAAAGAATCCTTAAATGTAATTAGACAATTTTAATGAAATATAAATTATGGTCTAAATGATTTCCAAATTGCACCAAACTTTCACCCCTAGCTAATTTGAGGGTGAGGAATTCAAAAATGTAATCAAATTTTAATTCCAAGATCAAAATAGTTTAGCTCTAATCTAGGGCATCTAGACTGATCAAAATGCCATTTTGGACTTAGAAAACTCTAATGAACTTCAAATTTTCTAGATAGACTCAATTTGATGTTCTAAAAATAATGGAATCAAAATGAATGCTCAATTATGCTAGAACTTAACAGGGTAACAACCTAGGGTTGTTACAGGTTGAGTTCCACAAGATCTTTCGCTGCAGTGCGTTGTAGCAAACTCTCCCGCTGTGGCGTGCTGCAGCGATTGAGTTCCGCAAGCTCTCTCAATGTGGTGCGCTGTAGCGGTGGAGTTCTGCAAGCTCTGTTGCTGCAACGCGCTGTAGCAATTGAGTTTTGCAAACTCACTCGCTGCCACGCGCTAGGGCGCGCTATGGCGCGCCGTAGCGAAACACTTCAGAATTCAGTAATGTCCTTATTAAGAGTCTTCTGTATGCAAGTAGTTGTGGCGCGCTGCAGCGATTTTCTTCCATAATTTGCAGAAACATTCCAAAATTGTCCAGAAATTGTTGAGCTTGTATTTTTCCTGAAAAATAGGTAGAATTTGATCAAGTGGGTTGTTTAAAATAAAGAAATGAATGAGCTTTTTCCTTTATTTTAGGATATAATTTATGAATTTATCAATATCTATTATGTATACCTGCTGATCTAGAAAATGTCTCCTAGATGCAGGGAATTTATATATGTTATATTTATGATCTGGGAAATATCTCTTATATGTCATACTTTTAATGGACCTGTTGATCTGGGAAATCTCTCCTGAATGCATCAGAAGATTTTGGACAATACTTTTTATAATGGCAGAGCTAAGTAGACACATGCCCATATAAAACCGCATGTTTACACTTTTTTTCTGTATTGCTTCAGTACTTCACATAACATTTGCTTTGTAATTATTATATTTCAGCAATTACTTTTACATATTTCAGCAGTTCTTGATTTTACATATATATAAGCATGTTAGGATGTTAGACTTACTTCAGCATTATTCTTTCTACATTTTATTTGTAAGCCAATATGAGTAAACTTGATTATATTTGCGTAGAGTGTGGTGATATCATTAAATACAATAAATAATCATCTTAAAATGTACTTAGACAATATGTCTAACAAAATTTTCTATTTTCTTAGATGGGACCCTAGCATTGTGAAATCGACAGTGCCAAGTTCTGAGCAATTTGAGGATCTCGTGCCTGAAGAGGAGCCATTCCAGGTGCTAAGCAAAATATCAGTAGAATTGTAATAGCTCAAGTTGTTACCTGGTCAATTAGGACTAAACCAAGTTTTAATTTTGATTCTAATACTCTTGATTAGTCATTAGGACATCACCCTGAAGTTTTGGTCCAAATCAGGGGTCAAATGAATCAAATCTTGCTTTTTGAGAAATCCAGATACCCTGGAATTTGACCTATCTAAATTAACCTAAGAATAAAAATCGGACTTCGTCACTACGCTCATTGCCCCCAAATTAGCATGGAGTGATGTTTTGGTGGCAATCGGGAGTCGTCGAAATTTCTTCGAATATTTTAATAATATTTAAATACATCAAAAAATTAAGAAAATAAAATACTTGTCGAATAAAAAATCCGACCGCACCGTTGCAATCCTCACCCTTCAATTAACTAGGGGCGAACATTTGGGAATTTTTGGAAGTCTTTTAAATATTTAAAATTTATATATTAAAATGAGAATTTAATTATTAAATTAATTGATTTATATTACTTAAATAAGCATTAACGGGTCGTATCTGTCGTTTCTTAATGGGTTGTATCCGACGCATTAACAGGCCAGAGCCACACGGCATGTCCGCCGCAGTTCTGCCCAACGGGGACCTCCGCAGCTTCGGCTACTACGTCCTGAGGCCATTAAGGTCCTCAGGAGCTTCTATATAGATCCATTTTGCCGATTGAGCAGTGCTGCAGTCAAATCGTGCCCTAATCTCATTCTGTCATCGATCCTAAGGTACCACCATCTCCCATCTTCTTCAATCAAATTGCAAGTTAGCATTTCAAATTCTTATTTCATGCTTTAAATTAGGGTGTGAATGGATCTGATCGATCGATCGATGCTTCAATCGATACATTTCCTCGGGTTAGGTACAGTGCTTACCGTTAGGCCCACGCTTGTCCATTGGATTCAACCTAGGTTTAGGTTTTGCGTTTGACCAAGTCTACCCCAGTGCTTGATCCGACCGTCGATAGGCAGCCCTCGTCGTGGCCGATCCAACGACATGAGGATCACCACAGGACACCGCCGGGAGGTCACCCGTCTTCCGTGCCTTAGCTGTTGGCTTCGGTCCTCGTCGAAAAGGGTGAGAGGATCGCTCAGGCCAGGTCGAGGTGACCCAGGCCCGACCCGCGAGCCACGCGTTGTTTACGTGCATCGCAGGACCCGAGAGGGTGGGTCCCACCTGTAAATCTATAGCGAATCGGAGCCCGACGTGTGTCCCGGGTGGGGCCCAGCGCCCCTTCTATCGTTGGCCGTGGGACCCGCCGCTCTGGCTCAACCACCCTTAGGCTGCCACGTGGCCAAGGTGGGTCCCATCGTCATTAAACCTATAGAAAATTTAGTAAATATATATAATTATATATATTATATAAATATATATAACTATATATATATATAAACATAAACTATAGGTTATGTAATTATAATTATATATATATATATATACAAATATTATGTTAGTTTAATTAATTAGTTAGTATTAATCAGTACTTAGTTAATACTAATTAGAAATAGTTAGTTAATTTAATTGCAGCACTTAAGCTTAATTAATAATTATTAATAAGTTAATTGTTAATTCAAATCAATTAATCAGTTAATTATTAATTCAAATCAATTATTCAATTAGATAAATTGATTAATCAATAAATGAAATTAAATAATTTTATTAAAATTTTATGATATCATATTTTTAAATATAATGATCCAAACATATCAAATATATATCTTATTTTACTCATAAAAATAAAATGAATCAAATAGCATAAATCAGAATTTTCATTCGGGGAGTATTTAACGTAATGACACTTTAGGACCTACACAAATACATATAACTTCTTACATAGTTAACCAAATATAGTCAACATGAGTCTTAAAATAATTAAGAGAACAACCCTATCATTATGGTAGTATTAATTTTCCCAATTGATGATTAGTTTGCAAAAGTCACAGTTAGGACACCCTCCCAAAATGACCAAAATGCCCTTGATTTTTAATTGATCTTAACTTGGTCAATGGAACCCCAAATCAAGATATTCAAAGTGTTAATTAGCTTAAAATTTTAGTGCCAACAGTAAACTGAAATAATATTTATGTTTTAAATTTTAGAAACCCTAAATTGACCAAAATACCTCCTAATCATAATTATGTCATAACTTGACCAATTGAAGTCCAAATTGGGTCTACTCCTAATTAAAGTACTCTATGTGATATAGGAAAGCTATAGTCACTAAATTTGCTGAATATGAATATCAAATATAAATATTAGGTTTTTGGCCCCTCCTAACCTTAGAAAATTTCATAAATGCCCTTAAATCTTAGAGCACTCATAACTAATTCAATACTCATCAGAATTTAGTGTTCTTGGACTTTATGGAATCCTGGAATAGCAATGAATAATAAATTTCTCAATTTTTTTTTTAGATTTCATTAAGTGAAAATTTCCAAATTTCCCCTTAGGTTAATTTCCTTAGTTTGGGCCCACATGATCCATTTTTTATCCAAATTGAGTGTTCTCACTATCTATCTTCATGTTAGATAATAAAGAATCATTTAATAGTAAGAAATTCTAATTTGGAGCTCCTAATCAAAAAGTAGCTTTATGAACCCTTAAGTAAGGGCAAAATAGTCATTTTGCCCAAAATTTAAGATAAGTGTCCTATAATCTTAAAATATCCTTTAAAACTAATAATAAAATTAATTTAAGATCAATTTGAGTCATAAATCTCTCAATTTAAATAATTTAAAAAAAATCCTAATTTATGCTAAAAATTGCTAAGAATAATATACCTTAGCTAAAATTCATTCTTAACTTCCCTAAATAAGCAAAAATAGCAAATAAAGCTAACTTATGGCACCTCTCTTAATTCTTAAGTTTTTTCTTAAGTTATTTCTCTAAGTGTAACAACCCAAAGTTATTACTCAGCTTAATTTAAGTCTAATCATATCTTAATTATTATTTTGTTGATTTTATCTAGCTATTAGAATCAATCCCTAAAAATTTAGCGTGATTCGGAGCTAAATTCGATATTTGGATTATTTTAATATTTAATTAATTAGAAAATTGAGGTATTTATTTTGACCTCAAAATCAAAATCTGACTTCGCCGTTGCGATCGTAACCCCCAAATTAGCTAGGAGTAATGTTTTGAACGCGTTTGGAAGCCGTCAAATTTTCACGAATATTTTAATATAATTAAATACACCAGAAAATGGAATAATTAAATAATTATCGGAATCAAATTTCAACTTTGCCTTGAATTCCTCACCCCCAAATTAGCTAAGAGTAAAGTTTTGGGAATTTTTGGAACACGTTTATTTAATCTGAATTTTTAATAAATTAAAAATTATGAATAAAAATTAATTATTCCTTAATTTATTTTTTCTCTTTCCTTATCTCTCCTAAATTTTGGCTGGCCATCCCCCTTCATTCGGCTGACCTCTTACCTCCCTATTGCACATTGAAAATTGAGGCCATCTCTCTCCTCCCCCTTCTTAATTGCAATGCTTGTTGGTTAAGGCCATCCCCCTCCCCTTACCTCATAACTGCCTAACTCATGGCCTTCCCCTTCTTTCTTCTTCTTTAAGGAGAAACCTCAACCCTCCTTATTTTGTTTGCTGCCAAGGTAAAAGCTTCCTCTCTATTTCACCCATTGTTAAGATTGGTGCTGACGAAGGAGCTTCCCTTCCTCAAAGGTCTTGAGGAAAACAAATATTTCTTCTTCCTCTCCCAAAGGCTAAGGTACCATTTTACTTACTCTCTTTATACCAATTTGTTCTTCTTCCTTGGTCATTTCATTCCTCTATTATGCTTATTCTTATATTTAGACATCCATGATTAAGTATGGAATCCATTATAGTTCTTCAAAGTAATATACCACATGCTCCATTTTTCGTCCATTATGCATACCCATGCCTTTATCACCATTATTCATATAGCTAGAATGATCCGTTCATAATAATTTTAGTGTCAATGGAAAGGTATCAGAAAAATCTTTCCATTGATATATGGCACTGCTCATGAAATGCTCTGGATTAAGAGTATTTGAGCTCGAAATATGACCATTCACTGTTTTCGCACAGGCGAAATCACCGTCGGGCGCTACAGCGCGCCGTAGCATCCAGAAATTTTATTTTACCATATCTTAATCATTTATACTCCAAATCAAAAAATTTAAAGTGCTAGATAGCTTAGAATTTCAGTGCCAACAATAATCTAAAATAATATTTAGGTTCTGAATCCTAGAAAAATTAAAAAAAAAATACCAAATTGTTTTTAGAAATTGAAATGACTATAACTAATTCATTAGACTTCAAAATTTAGTATTTTTGAACTCTATAGAATCCTTGAATAGAAACCAAAAGTAAACTATATAAAAATTTAGATTTCATTAGGTGTAATTTACTAAAATGCTCCTTAGGTCAAAAACCTTAGTTTGGACTCATAGGAATCATTTCTTATCCAAATTACTTGATTAGGGTGCCATTAGTTTCCTTATATAGGATAGAATAAATGTGCTAAGTGATTTATTTTTCTAATCTCTGTATTTCAATTTATATCATAATCTTTTTAAACCATGATTAGTGAAAATTAGAGTTTGTAATCATTGGATTTTAGCAAACTTAGTCTCTGATTAATTATATGATAAGATAGAACTTATGAGCCAAATTGTATAAATTTCTGATGGTTAGATTTATAGTTATGTGCTAATCCTTTTGAATTGATTTATGATTTGATTAACACTAATTACTTTCTGGTTTCTAAAAATTTTCTATTAATATGGTTCATAATAGTAAGGGAGATATATTAAAATTATGTATGCAAATTTAGGATGTATAAATTGAATAAATCAAAAATAGAGAACTTAATCATCAAAATGAACTTAAGAAGACTTAAGACTTTGATTAAACTATTAAGACTTGATCTAAGTCTAAATTGCCACCAATAATACATCCCAAATTTACTAATTTGACATTTGATTTATAAATAAATATTTGATCTTAATTGGGCATGAGTAAGGGGTCAAACTCTAATTTAGTTGATTAAGATCCAAACTCTTAAATCCTTAATTAAATTGACTTAATTACAAGATAAGGAAATTGACATTATTCCAATAATGCATCTGATTTGATATTGATCTTAAATATTTGAATTAGACATGTTAAGATTATTGATAAATCACTATGATTGATTAATCTGAATCTAAATATTAGATTCTTGATTTTCTCCTAAATAAGACTACTAACATAAAAAGATAATAGAACTAAATTGATTTAATTAATGATCTGACTCTAATAATATCCTTGATTTAAAGCTCATAATCTTAGAATAAAATATGATCAGATGACTTAATCATCTGATCTGATCACTTTAAACCTAACTATTAAATGGAACCTAATATGTTAGCTTTAGAATTAAGGGTATGAGATCTTAAGTATCTCAGCATATGATGGCCTCTAAAATATTTTAAAGACCTAAATTTAAATATACATTGAGGTAGGGGAATTTTGTATAACTCATTGAGGTAGAAGCTTAGATGATCCCTTAACCCTAGAAGTTGATCTTATCCCCTCATGGTAGGAATCACTTAAGATTTTAGAATGACACTTTTTCTTGTAGTAGAATCCATATTTAGTGATCCTTGATCACCCTCTTCTTAGAGCCTTGTATAGGACTTACCTATTTAGCATAGGAATTAATAGTCTTGATAAATCCTTGTTGATTAAATAAAATTGTTTGAACCCAGGTTATTGGTTGGTGTAGTAGAGTATACCCATAGTACTAGATTATTTCAGTAATATTCAGGATTAGTTGATTCACTACAATGTGGACTTATGACTAGGTGCTATCCTGAGGGATTAGACAAATATAGTCCCGTTAGAGTAAATCTTCCAAGACTAAGAGTATTATAATTTATGAACAAGATCCTTAGTTTGAGACGTAAACTGCAACCGGGTTCTGCCTCCTATCGTAGTGCGCTTCGATAAGTGTAGTTTAAGTAAACTAAGTATCTTAAGTCACTCTGCGTAGACCATTAAGTATGCTTGTAATTAGGTTACTTAACGGCTTAGCTTGATATATAAACTGTAACCGAGTTCTGTCTTCTATCGTAGTGCGCTTCGATAAGTGCAGTTTTAAACAAGCTAAGGGTTAAATTCACCTCTCTTGGAAACATACAACCATGTGTATACAACCTTCCAACTAATGATTTTAAGTAAATTCTCAACTTTAACCAATTATCGAACTAGAACCTAAGAGGCAGAATTCTTTTAGCAGGATTCAGCACAATGGAGACATTGAATTTATTATCGGATTTCAAAGCATTTTATGGATTTTTTTTTTGGATATACCTCATGTAGTTTAGAAGCATGAGCATGAGCATAGACATGATGTGTGAGTATCAGAATGATGTATGAGTATCAGTGATGATTTATGAGTAATGAAATATTGCATACATTGACTGAGAAATTTAAGGATGCATCAGCATCACAATAAACGATATTTTCAACTGGATGTATGTATACATTGGACCGTACTACTCATAGTAGTTCAGTGATATTTTTATTGTATATCAGTAGTATACAGTGTTGTGGCATATTCAGATGCATAGTTTCAGTGACATACAACATAATTTTACAGATCATTATTCAGTTTTCAGATCCATTAGTATTTTTGGTCTATATTCAGTATTGAGTTTATAGTTCAATTTTACTTTACTTCGCTTCAGTTTGTACAATTTTATACAGCTTTATACTTTCAGCTATCTTTACAGTATTCCCATATATATTCAGACATTATTTGGACCATAAATTGTCCAAAATACCTCAAAAAGTACTTAGGTAGTGCCTTAAACCAGAGCAGAAACCCGCCGGGCTCTACAACGCGACGTAGCACCCTGTCTCGGGCGGCCTGGCACCAGGGCGCGCTGGTTTTGCTAATTGCTTTGGTTTTCACGTATGTTTTATTTTCATTCTGAATTGATTTTATTGCTCATATGATCGGCTCCTTCAAAAAAATTTTTTTTTTTTTTTTCTTCTGCATTGTTGTTGCGTCATATGAATTTTTCAGTGACCCGTAGTTTTGTATTAATGTTACTCGTTGCTTGTTATAGTAAATGAATTTATGATAAATGGTGATGAAATTTATGGGTCATATTCATCGATTTAGTGATTTTTTTTTTATCTTGACTTGTGAACTGCTGATACTAGTTTACTCTTAACGAGCACGGGCTGTGAGCTGGCCTTAGTTAAAATAACTAAGCTCCGTATTATTTATTTCTTATGTGTTTTTTTACTCCGGTATGCATTGATTTTGATTATTTTGTCTGATACGGAATAAAAGTATCTTTCCTCACTCTTTCTGATTCCTTCATCCCTCTTAAATGGAATGAAGATACACGTCCTCGACCTTCGTCAACTTTCTGGGAACCTTCCCAAAATACGAGAGTGAGTGCCGCTTTAGTTACCGTTGTTCTCATTGCTTGCAATCATCACCTCTCTCTCTCCTTCCTCTTGGCATTTTTCGTTTCTGGTGTTACGATGTTTGTGGCTCGAGACTGACAATCTGAACACTCTTTCTAGATTCTATCGCCTGCAAAGAAACTCAAAAGACATGGCTTTGTCTACTGTTACTCAGAAGCTTTTCGTACTTTTGTGTCTCTCACGCTTGGATGAAGCTTCCTCGCGGTTTTACCGCTATCCATTGTTTCGTTACATCATTAAATGCTATTTCAATTGGAAGACGAACCAACAAATCCAGAGTTCTTTGAGTGAGATTGTGGGTTTTCGTGCTACATTGTCGCTGGGCTGATTTGTTCATAATGGTTCTGAAAAGGATTTTAGGGCACGATGAATCTGATGGCTCTTCTACTCCGGAAGCAAAGCGGCCTTGTTCCTTGTTTGTGTGAGTTAGTAATTGGGATTTGACTGTGTTTGAGATTCCGCAGCTCTTTGTTATGATTTGCTTAGTGTGTTTTGGTTTTTAAGGGCAATGAAAGAGGTCATTGGAGCGCAATGCATGCAGAGGCATTTGTCAAAGCTTGAACCTTTTCTCCGTCGTGTGGTACTACATCTCTTTATATTTTATATGCTAGCGCTATGCTGGAATATGTCCATTTCAGCGTTAGTTTATAGTGGAGTTTTTCTTATAGTTTTGCCTAACACTTTTATTTTTTCTCTTAAAAGTATTAACATTAAACTACATTTAGTCTAGCAAATGTCTCTTAGGTCCTTTTGATTTATGGTATACTAAGTAAGTCAATACAGACAAACTTTCTAAGGTTTTGATTGCATAATAAACGAACTGTTTTTGTAATATGGTATCCAATTTTTGGGATTTTTTCTTATGTTTGGATGGGGGAATTATTTTGCTGTGTGGTGGTGGTGGGCAACCAATAGAGTGACAGTGGGAGGTGGTGGGCAGACAACTGGCGGCCGACGTGGTGGCTATGAATGATGTTAGAGGGCATTTGACTCACTGATGAGGTTGCGGCTGAACTTCACTTTTGGTTTAAAGAGTAATTGGCCAAATTGGAAGTTTTTTTTTATTCTAAAAAATGCATATATGAAGAATTTCAATTGTCTTAAATTTCTACAATTAATTCTCTTTTCTTAAGCTAAAAACACACACTCAAAAGAACAAGTAAAATTGTAGTTCATTATTTTTGTCAACTTATGCTCAAATTAAACAACCCTTTAATCTTTCATTCACGCTTAAACATACTAGTTTTACGCTAGTACTTTTTCAGCTTTATTTCTCAAACTTTTTATTCTTAGCTTTACAAAAAGACTTAATGTGTAGCAAACATTGCAAAAACTATAGAGAAGTATATGGGAAACTATTTGGTTACATGCTACTTGCGTATTACGCTAATCTCTTAAATTTAAGATTGTCATTGCATCTAAATATTATTTTTAGCTGTTTTGGAGTAGAAATATGATTGAGTTTTGCTATGATGCCATATAATTTGACAAAAGTAACTCTTGATGGTATAATGAGCTTAGTTTGACAAAGGGATTGGTGTAATATATAATAATTTTTCTTTAAGTTAATTACTTTTTTTGGAAGATGTTGAGTCTCAATAAAGCAAGTATGTGATCGGTGGGATTTAAATTCATGGGCCCAAACTCCTGGCCCACAACACCATTGACAGTTGCTTTAAAGATACAAAAATTAAGTATTTATATTTGATATCTAAATCTTAATATTTATAAAACTAGTGACCGGTATTTTTATTTGATATCTAAATTTTGATATTTAAAAAACTAGCTTTTAATCATAAAATTACATATGACTTGTAATAATTGGAAGATGCCAAGTGAGATGTAGGAAATGCTCCCTGCATTTTATCCACCTTTTCTCCATTCTTTTAGTGTTTTTGCCAAATTTAGATATATGAGTTGAACATGATAACATTTCAAATGTGGCTATTAGATCCTTTTTTAGATTGCTTTATTCCTTGATGCTCATTTTTAAATGTACTTTTCAAGTGTTCCACACTATGGTTTTCAATTTTTGGGCTTAAGAATTTGCAATTTTGCTGTAGGTTTGTTGGATTACATGATTATTTTGAATTTTAATATATTTATTTTGATCCATCAAGGGAATTTTGTTCTGAAAAAAATTCATTATCATTAAATAAATCTATAGTGCATCTATTTTTTGATCCAAGGGAGTTTGCTTATTGACTTAAACATGGGAAAACATTCATTATAACTTAGGATTTATACATTTTTTATTTGTCTCTTTGCAATACAATAACAACAACAACACCAAGCCTTAATTTTATTAGGTTGGGATCTCTTTGCAATGTTTCTTTGAAACAGTCTTTGAAAATATTCGCTTATATTCATTATGGAACTATAAATATTGTAGATTTTTTTGCTTTAGTACAAAAGTTTAACTCTTAAATTGAATTCCCTTAGATTGGTATGAGCGGCCCTTTTAAACAACGCTCACATGGAATCATTTTTGTTTTTGTTTTAACAAAAGGTGATTCATATGGAAAAAAAGTTTTTGGCAGCTTTTTGTTTTTAAAGTGTTGAGGGCTAAAAGCTCATTTTGTTCGAAAATAAGTTTCATACATGCATTGCAAGATGCAAAAAACTTAGAAAACTAACGGAAAAAGGTACAAAATCAGCAACCTTAACTATTAATTAAATAAGCCTAAGGTAACAACAAAGATAAAGAAATCTAAAAAATGAAGAGATTTAGGACTCACAACTTCAATTGGAGATAATGGAGCTGAGGTTTTGGTGGTTGCAAACACCATGTACCATCAATGATAGTGTCCGTCAAGTAAAAAGCTTAGACCAATAAAGCTTTCTATCTAACCAAAGAGGAACTCCAACATCATCATCATTCTCCCATGCCTTAGACTAAACCAGCACCCAAAACTGATAATAAACAGCCAACTGACTTTGAGAAATAAAATATGTAGCAAAACTCATTAAGGGATTGTTTGGTTTGAGATAAAAGGAATTTTGAAGTGAAATAAATTCGTGTAAAGTATATTCAATTAAAATAAATTCAAAGTAAATATATTTTGGATGTTTGGTAGTTTTTTAATGTAATTAATTTTAGATGTTTATGTGGGTGATTTTGAATCCCTTGTAAAAAAAAAGAAAAAACCTAAAATAGCCCTCTAGGGCCAATGTTGGCCAGAGTAAGTTGCTAAGGAGGGCCGACAAGGGTTGGTGTTGGCTAATGCAGATTCATCGAGTGCGCAAGTTTCCCTTCTCAAAATGCCCTCTCATCTCAATGCAACATCTCCATCGGCTCCTCCCAATCACCACCCTCAACTACCCACGAAAACGGCTCCCCACTCACTATTTCTTCCCAGACTCGCAAGCCTCCTCCCCTTCTAACATGCCCTATGCTCTCCCGATCCAAAATCGACACAATCCAACCTTGACACATTCCATTTCAATTCTTCACCGCCAAATCACTCCCACACCTTAAACCACCACCCACAACAGAACCACTACCTACCTTCAAGCCACCAAACACAATCATTGAAGACAATTCATGGCTGAAGAAATCACGGCTTTCAAAAATCAAGATACTTGGGATTTAATCCCACCAAATCCAGCACACTCGACTCTCAGCAGCAAATGAACCTTCAGAACCAAATATAGCGCCGACGAATCCATCGTTCGGTACAAAGCTCACCTTGTAGTTCAAGGCTACAATCAAACCTATGCGATAGACTATTGAAACATTTAGTTCAGTAGCCAAAATGTCTACCGTTCACTTCTTTTCTTCATAGCCACCCATCACAACTGGCCCTTATTACAACTCGATGTCTTCAATGCATTTCTTCACGAATTCTTTACGAAACAGTTCATATCAAGCAACCTCCGGGCTTTACCAACCCTACCAAACCCAACCATGTATGCAAGTTAAAGAAAGCCCTCGATGGCTTAAAACAGTCCCCACATCAATGGTTCTCCGTTCTCACTGACTTTCTCACCAACCCTACTAAACCGGGTATGTAGGTTAAAGAAAGCCCTCCGCAGCTTAAAACAGTCCCCACGTCAATGGTTCTTCGTTCTCATGGACTTCCTCATATCAAAGTTTTCACTCAAAGCAATGCAGATCCATCCCTACCTATCTTTGACAAGTCCGAAACTCGAGCAAATATGCTCATCTATGTCGACAACCTTCTCACCATAACAAATTTGAACTTTCTCCAGAATACCATAAGCACAATGGAAGCTCACTTTAAGATGAAGACACTCAGATTCCCCTCTCAGTTTTTTGGTATCTCAATTCAGAAAACAACACACGGTCCCACCTAGCACAAGCAACGTATGCTTCCCTGATTCTTCAAGATGCTGGAATGTCCTATTGCAAGTCGACCCCCACACCCGCCACTCTTGCCGACAACTCCACCAAAGTCTCACATTCATTCAACGACCTGCATCTCTATCGAAAGCTCGTTGTTTGCCTTCAATTTCTCACCGTCACATGTCCGGACATCAACCTTGCAGTCAACCGCATTTGCCAACACATGCATCAACCATCGCAGGTCCTCTTTTCCCAACTCAAAAGCATCGTACGCTAGATCAAAGGCACCATCTAGCTAGGCCTACCAACAACCTCCGCACCTCCAGAGCTTCATGCATACTCAGACTTCGATTGGGCCGACGACTTAGTTGATCGAAAATCCACAACATGATTTTATTCCTTGGAACCACACTTATCAGCTGGAGCACAAAGAACGATTTACAAGAGCTCCAGCATCTACAAAAGCTGAATACAGAACACTCGCATCCACGGTCACCGAACTTATATGGTTTCGATGACTCCTACAAGAGTTCTATCATCCTCCATCCCAAGCTATTGCCATTTTCTGTGATAACGTCTCCGCGATTTCCA
The DNA here is from genome assembly GCA_016760335.1 of Gastrodia elata. NCBI lineage: Eukaryota > Viridiplantae > Streptophyta > Magnoliopsida > Asparagales > Orchidaceae > Gastrodia > Gastrodia elata. Next base: position 30,243,665 of record CM028678.1, on the reverse strand, counting down.
TTGGTAACAATCCAGTATTCCACATTCGTACAAAACACGTGGAAGTGGATTGCTACTTCATTCGTGGCAATATTAAAAACTACTCACCAAACCTCTCTCAATAACACAGTTTAATCTTCTACACGATAAGTTGACGGTTAATGAACCAATCATCATCTTATGGGGGGATATTAGAGAACATCAAGACAAAATAGATCTAGATAGAAAATTGGGTGCCCAGGCTCACCTAGGTGAGTCCAGGTGCGCCCAGGTGCCCGTGGATCAGGCATCTGGGTGCCATACAGACAACTTCTAGATTTTTATCATTCAACAAGCCTTGATATTGATAGAGGAGAGGATTTCTAGACTCTTTCTTGATACAAAGACGTCATAAAATATGAAGTACCTCGATTCAAGTACCAAAAATGTTGACCTAAAATGATTGCCTAAATATTGCTTTGCTAATGGCAAATTGCTTATAATGGGAATCTTTATTGGGGCAAAAAAAGTGAGATGAGAAATGAGCTTGTCAAGGAAAGGGAAAGCTATATTCTCTTTACGCTCTGAAAGAGGAGTATAAAAATGAATTGAATCTTTATTTTTCTATCTATGTGGGTGGAAAAAGGGTTTTGCTAGAAGAACATAAGCCATTTCAAAGTACTTGAGCATCAATAGCTCTTCAAAGGATGAGAGCCCTTGGGACTTATAAGACCCTAGGGCTCATTTCTAATAGAGTTTCACTACATTTGTTTTAGTAGAACAAGGCTACGCCTTCTGACAATAGGCATTATAGTAGTACCAAATCTTTAATCTCAATTCTCCAAGGTTCATCCAACAAAAAATACGCTCTCTCCTAAAAAGATCTTCGACAAAAAACAAACATGCAGACAGTAAAAAACAAACATAAAGTGACATGTGCTCAACATTTCAAAACTATAGATTCTTAAACCCTCGGTATCTGTATCATTTATATTATGATCAGCTCATTATTTTTGGATGTTCTTAGGCTCACTATTCTTTGATCAACACTTATTTCTTTTATCCTGAAAGTACTTAAATTACTAGTCAATCATTTTCGGGTTATCATATAAATCGAGTTTCAAAGTAATATTGACCCATGCAGTCATTACATTTATTATAATAAATTATGATTTATGCTTATAAAAGTTACGAGTAACAGTGTTGTTGAATATTCTTGGAATTGTTGCCCAAGTGGAAAATACGCTAAGCTGGTGTCATAATTATTCATTAATAACAATTTTACTTTAGGAGCATCTCTTTTCTTGGTACCTTAGCTCTAAGTGTGTTGGGCTCTCAGCAACATGTTCTTGACTCTTGATGTTCAGCATTTAGGCTGTAGGCTTCCTGGAAATTATGATCGTGGCTCTCTCCATATTGTTTATTCGAGTTACTTTTAATTCTCTCCTTTTTTATATTCCTTCACAACTTTGTAAAAAAGATTTCATGTGAACATTTTCTTAACATTTCTCAGTATAACTTCATTGGCTCTAATTAGCGGTAGCAGATTTCTGTCAGACAGTGCAATAGTATATTATGCATCATCCCATACAAGTCTACAAACTTTGATCAACAGTGCTTCATCATTCATGTCTAGTAGATAACTATTAAATAGTTGATATGTATCTGATTGGAAATACTCCGATAGATGAGCAATAGGTTTTATCAAGTCATATTTCACATATGAACCTTCAACATTAAATAACTCTTCCAAACTCTAATTTGTATGATTCTATGTGTTCCTCTAATGCATGTCAATGTCCTTAAACTTTTTTTTATTTGAGGTGCCTAAATGTACAAAAGAAAAGTTCCCATTGTTTATCAAACTTTAAATAATGTTTTTGCCCATTTTCAGGTGCAGGAGGAAGTGCAAATTGCACTCAATCATCATGTAAACTCAGCTCCCAGGTTAACTTTTCACTAGTTACGTTTAACTTCAATGAACCTGTATTTTGGTGTCTATATGCTTAGTTCATTTGTGTTTGATTACTCACCAATATTGTATACTTGATAATCTCAATAAACCCATTGTGGAAACATTATTTATGCTTATTGAATTGATTCTTAATATTTTGACTGATTACATATAGAAGCTTAGAAAATCTAATTTATTATTTTGAATTTATTATTATTTCTTAAATTGTAGCAAACTGTTTACATGTACAAGTGATGTTTCTTGCAGAAGACTGCCTACAGCTCAATGCCAGCCAACAGTTAGTAGACAGTTTCAGCTTCTCTTCAATAATACTTTGCCTAATACAATTTATACGGGTAGTAGAATAGAAGCTGAGGGTGGAGCTCCTATTCAGGTTATGATTATTGACAGTAGTTCAAAATTAAGCATCACTTCAGGACCTTTGGCTTCAGCGAAAATTGAGATACTTGCTCTTAATGGCGACTTTGGTGATGAGGATGAATGGTCTGAGAAGCATTTTGTTGACAATATAGTACGCGAAAGAGATGGGAAGAGGCCATTGCTAACTGGAGAACTTATAGTTACATTATGCAAAGGCGTTGGACATGTTAATGATGCTACCTTTACTGATAATTCCAGCTGGATAAGAAGCCGAAAGTTCAGACTAGGAGCACGAGCTTGTCCAAGTAGATTAATGGAAGGAAGAATTCGAGAGGCTATTAGTCAACCCTTTTTAGTCAAAGATCACCGTGGAGAATGTAAGTTTGATACTTTCTAAACCACTGATATTTTAAAATGCAGAATTCTGCAAACTTGTTAAAATGAAAATGCCTTTGAACAAGAAATTATTTAATAAATGTACACAAAAACTGAATGAACACCCTCATGAACACATTGTTAATAATTAACATATAACTCGCTAGGCGCTATCCTCTCTTTGATGCAATAAACTATCACTTTATTGTATATAAAATTTAAGCTTCCCAACAAACAGGGTTATTGCACCATCATAAGCATATGTAAAAATTATCATCATTTGGTTTTATTTTAGAATATATTTAAAATATTAAAATATTTTGATCTTGAAACGGTTAATAGATTACATTAGTTTGAAATAGAGATGATGGTCCCTATTATGTAATCATGAACAGATTCTTGGGTTCATGATATTTCTGATGCACAAAATTAGTAGAATTGGGGATATGTGTAGAAGAGCTGTGGAATATAGAAATGGGTAAGAAAATAAGTAGGCAAATGACAATGAGGGTTGAGGAGGCAGAAAGGTGGCAAACTGAACACTAATTGCAGAATTTTTTGTTCATCCTTTTAACATCAACATTCAAACCAATTTATGAAAGGCCCAAATTCCTGAGTTGGCTACAAAACAATCTTACTAACGATCATACACAAATAATTGAAAACTTGCAAGAACCGTTTGGCCCCTTTGGCATGATTGCCCTACTCTTGAATTGATCTTGCTCTTAAGGTTGAAGTGCGGAAACAATTGAATTATCTCTTGATTGATTAAGGATGGGTAGTGCACTCAACAATAAATGGAATTCTAGGGTACCGACTTTGGATAAAAAGATGTTGAATGGATTTAAAACTTTGGAGGAAGGTAGTTTAGGATGTTGGAAGAGTAATACAATAATTATACAGTACTTTAAAAGTATTTTTGAAGGTGAAAAAAGAAAAATAGTGGCGACGAATGCAGTTTCGTGGTTGCGTATAGTGATGAAATCGAAGGTTAAACACAGCAAAATATAAAACAAAAAATAAATCACATAAATAAAACGATGGATAACAGAGAAATAAAAAGAAAAATACATATTTTCTAGGTTATACATATTTTGGAATCTTGGTCATCTTGATTATGCATACTGAGATATCTATCTAGGTTATTCACATTAGGATTAAAGTACATATAGAGTTTGTTGGAAGAAATATTTTAATTAACTATTTACATAAAAAATTGCATGATTTAAATAGTGCTATCCAAACCTTAAAGCCGCATCAATTATTCCCCTTTTTAGCACTTTAGAGTCCCAAGGGATTTGTATTTTTCAAGCATGAATATAGCTGACCTAAAACATTATGTTATTAATAATGGTTGATCCATCAGAAAAATACAAAGGTAAATAAAAAATAAAGCAACATATACACCTGATTAACCTAAAACTTTAAAACTTGATATATAACAACTCCAAACATAATAAATTTAAGTATTACAACAAAATTAAATAAAGTAACAAATGTTAACTAAAATCAAAATCAACATCATCTTCAAGGCTTTCAACTCCCCATAAGCTTTAGTCACTATCCTGGATCGAATAAATGATGATATGCTGCATCAATTTCCTCTTCTATATGAATTCTGCTTTGTTGATTTGAGATCTATGCAGTCATTCAAAGATTGGGATCAAGCTTCTGAAGCTTCCTCTTGCTCATCCATGTATCCTCTGAAGGAGGCTTATTCTTCCCTACTTATTTAGAAACTTATGCTCCTTGAGCTTACTTGCAACAATCTCATCAATCATAATATTCTCAATTTCAAACAAGGTCGTGGAATATCATGTAATAAATCACCGCTAGATCCAATTATGATTCAGTCTTTGCGTTATTTGAACTTAAATCATTAGAAAATGCAATTATGTCTTCAACTATAAATATAAGACTAATCAATATATTAGGAGACAAGTTCAGAATATTAGCATTGGATATAATATTCTTATTAAACCTTAAATGGTTCAGATGCCATCACATGGAACTTCTTATATATAGTAGTGGCATATTGTTCAAGGCAAATGCTCACCAGCATATAATTCCTCTCATTAAATACCCTCTCTAATATAATAACATGTTAGCATATTTATCATTTAAAATTTCAATTTATTTTTTTTACTTAAGCAACTTTTGAAAATCTTTGGCATAGGCACGCACAACATCAGAACAAGGATGGTGAGGCACTTAGCTAATACAATTGGCTTCATAAGGTTAAACCCATATACAAACTCAAATAGAGACTATTTAGTGATGTGGGAAACAATGCTATTTTAAGAAACTTTGTCGGTCAGTAAGTGAGGGTGCCAATTTCTTAAGCTCTCTCCAACTAATCATCTAAGCAAATTTCTTAAACTCTTATTTACTTTAACCTTGGTTTAGGGATAAAAGGCAAAAGAATATTTAAAGGAAGTGCCTAAGAGTTTTTAAAGAGTTTTCTAAAAATAGCAAACATATTTAACATTTCTATTAGATACTATTATATTGGGTACCCCATGTAATTTCACAACCTTCCTAAAAATAGCTTATCTATATGAAAGACATCCATGATGTTAGAAAATGACTAAAATGGGCCATTTTTGAAAACAATCAACTCCCATAAATACACAATCATATTGTTTAGATGTCTTCGGTAATCTCAATACGAATTCTATTGATATATCAGCCCCACATTCATAAGGCACAATAGGAAAATTTTTTTATATTTTGGCTTTATAGTTTTTGCTCTTCTACATGTTAAGCATTGAAAAATAAACTTACTCGTGTTCTGTCTTTTCACAAGTAAAGCATGTGATGTTCGATTTAGCATTGAAAAACAAACTTTTCTACTATGAGATGGATATTCTTATTCCTACTTTGATGTCCAGCAATATGCCAATAATATGTCTCTTCAATAAGAAAATAACTTAAGGGATATCCTAGGAAGATAAAAATTGGACCTTTAAGGTAACCCTGGATGATATGGAATGATGGCTTGGTTGTGAACAATCATTTGCCTAGCTATAAAGTAAATAAAAATCATGACAAGACTCGTAATTCTCTCCCAGTCTCTCAAATCTGCTATTTCACTAGACAAAGAAGGGACCATCTTCAACCTGAGAAAAAGTATCCATCGATTTGTTTTCTACCATAGATTTATGTTTAAGCACAAAGATAAAGCCTTGAAGGTATTTGATCCATTTAACATGTCAATGGTTTAGCTTTTTTGGTATTTATGAACATCAAACCATGGTGGTCAGTGTGCATAATAAACTCTGTATGTCAAAGAATGTCTCTAATTTTAGAGATTAAATAATGACATAAAACTTTCGATCATATGTAGAGTAGCTCTATTTGTCATTATTCAGTTTTCACTAAGATAGATCTTAAGGAGCTGCTATAGCAAACCTGTGCCTATTTGTGAGATAATAAGAATTGTGGAGGATATGTTTAGACTAAGCATATTATCAAAGATAATATCTTATTTTCATTCTTATTGTCATTTTGGAGGATACATATAGACTAAGCATAATATCTTATTTTCATTCTTATAAACTAGACATAATAATACTCTCTATGTCAAAATAATATCTTATTGTCATTCTTATTGTCATTATGGAGGATACATAACTTGGCATATTATCAAGGAGCGGTATAGGAAACCTGAACTTAATCATGATTTTATTTATTTAGTATATACCTATCCTCCATGTACCATCATTTTTGAGTCAATAAAGTAGGCTTGATACATGGGCTAAATCTCCCTAAGCAACCCCTTTCTCAACAACTATTCTACTTGTTGCAGCTCAACCTACTCTATCGGGTTCAAGCGATGATGTGAGAGGTTAGGAAGTTGTGCCCCCGGAGTAAGACTAGGGCGTGTTGGATACCATGCAAGAGTGCAACTCATTAGAAAATTATCCAAATCAGTCTTAGGAATATTCTACAAAAGCCTAGATGCCCTTGGTAGTATAGGAACACTCAGAATCAGATGAAACCTTTCTCACATATAGAAAATGTAATTGTCTAGGATAAGGAAACTCTCCTAAGGCTTTTTTCAATTTAAACAATTGAAGATAGGGCTTAGATTCTTAATGATCTATAGAAGTTGGGATAAGATCAATGGAATGAGAGGTGGATGGTAAAATGCTCTAATGAGTTAGAGTTTTTCCCCTTTGTTACATGCCTCAAACATTAAATAGAGGAAGGGCTACAAGTGAAAGTGAATGAATGGAACCTAAAAATGGTGTGGAAGATGAAGGGTTGGAACTAGATGTGTATGTGGTTTTGATGGTGGGCTTGGTTGAGTATTACTTAATTATTATTTTCTTGAACTTAAACACGTGTTGTCCCTCTCAAAATGAATCATGCTCAAATCATATAACCATGACCTCTATAACAAGATGTGTGTTGTGCTATACATGTGTACACACAAGTTCTATCTTCCTAACTACCCATCTTGATAGGCACTAGACATCTTTGGGTATTAGAAAGAGAAGCTTGATTGATCTAGCTAACCTTGAATGGATTAGGATATTGCTTGGGTACTAGCTTGGCCATAGTAAGAATGAGTGGATACAACATTCATGGCACTTCCTTATCTATGATCAACTTGCAACAAACCCTATTGCAATTCATAGACACTAAAATTATTGTCTCCTTCAATCATTGTCAACAGTCTTGTTCAAACACTTCACTACTCTCTTCATGGTGTTCCTCACTCACTATAAACCCTCATCATGAAATTGGTCAATCCCATGGTATGATTCACAATCCCCTTCATCTGCCTCCTCAATAATGGTAGCAATTAAACTAGCCTTACACGAATGTTTCAAGTGCTCCTTTTGCTTACACCTATGACATGCCAAGGCTTCTAGATGATTGAATAATGAATGACATTGGAGCAGGCATAGACTATGGTGTTGATGGCTTTTAAGTAAGCTTTGATAATGGAAAGGTGCTAACACTCCTAGACTTAGAAGCAGGTGCTATCCTTCTAGCTATCACTAGATTGGGATTCCAAGGGAAGTGCATCATGGATAGCATCTTCAATAGTCCGTGGGTCATTAAGCTCAACTTGATGGCTCAACTCCTTCCATGCCCTAGAACAAATTTATTGGTTAGTTGCTGTTTGAGAGTTGACAATTGGTCCTAGCCACCAAATACTCATAGATGTCTAAATACTCACTTTATTGTTATGGAGCTTTGCTTAAGTGTCATCAGTTTTGTGTTAAGCTACTTATTGGTGATATCATGGGCAGTACTTGTCTTTAAGCACCTCTCTTATTTCTAACAAAGTGATTCTTCTTCTCTCGTCCCTCTCTGCTTTTATTAAGATGTTTTTCCAGAAATTCTTAGCATGTCCCATTAACTTCATCCTAGCAAAAATAAACATACGGTAATCATCCAGCCCATGCCACTCAAGTACTTAGTTTGAGTTATTCAATTTTGAAACTTATCCTCGAGGTCATCCATCATAAATTGGGGCTTCTACCTTGATACTCTTTAATGGATTATACTCTTGTTCTTCGCTTTCAACTCTCTTCTATTAGTTCTCCTAGATGGAGGTCAGCCTTTGTTTTCATTAAAATCTCTCCTTCTAGCTTGGTGCTCTCTACTATCATAGTACTCATTCCCCAACTTCGCTCAACAGGCTCATCAATATGAATGTGTTCTCTCTTAGTGTGAGGGTTTTCCTAATTTCAAAGTCTTGTGGGTTCCTAAATTTTCGTAGAGATCATGGGCAATGATCGAGTGGACTAGGATGGCATTAGGACGCGCATGGGAATTTTTAGGCGGTGAGGTGTTTCCCTTCTCAAAGTGATAACTAGTTGTTTTAACTGTTCTTCTATCCTTCCCAAAGATATTTCTAGCACATGTAATCTTTGTTCTAAATTAACCCTGGCGTTTACTCATGGATTCTCTTAATTATTTATTGTTACGGTTACTTTTACTGAAACATTGCAGACATAAATGCACTAGAACATCACAAACCAAATTCAGTGGGTAAGTATTGGTTTGCACTTTAGGAAAGGCTCAAATATATGTGGAATCGCTCCCTCGCAAATTATCACCCAAACGGATGAAAGGTAGATTGAAGGTGGTAGGCCGACTTTGAGCTATAGCTCATTAGTAGATCACAACATAAAAACTCATTTAAAACTTGCAAAAATCATGGAAATCACTGCATTAAACTTCCAAGACTGATTGCACAACCTACTAATTCCAAAAACATATAAATGCAAAAACTTACTTCCATGTTAGTGAATGGATTGCCAATCACAATGACAACTCCAAACACACCCGTTGAGTAAAGTTGAGTACTATAGGTTGCTGATCTTGATCCTTCACAAAACTCTCCTTTGCAATTCTAGACATTTTCATGATTTCGAGCTCAAAAAGATGTCATTGTGCGTCAGCGGGCCAAGTGTTCTCGTGCTTTCTCTCTCCAAGTGGCATGTGTCAAAACTTTCTCATGATGGTTCTAATGCATAGATAATGCTTCCAATAATCCAACGATGAAATCAAATTGAAAATCAGAGCTCAAGCGGCTTCAAACGGAGCTTTAGAAGATTGAGGTGTGTGGTGGAGGGCTAGCTGAGCTGATGGGTCAATTCTGGTGCGCTGGGTTGGGCCAGTTGGTCGATTTCATATTTCTTCAGTTCAGGCACGTGGATAGAGCTCGACATGGCCACAGTTGGGTCACAATCAGGTTGTCATGTGAGTTGGCAGTGTGGAATGGAATCTGCTGCACACTGCTTGGGCTGGGTCAGGCTGTGCCTCACGGTTTATGAAGTTGTGGACAAATGCTTGATTGTCTAGAGTCGGGCATGGGTTGAGCCGATAGGGCCAGTGTTTGATTAAAAAGAGATTTAAGAGGGAACCTCGCTCTAATACCATAAAAAGTAATGATGGGTAATGTCACTTTTATTTAGATAAATGGAAATATGAGTAACAACTTTGGGTAATTTTTGATGGATGAAATGATGCTGAATGGATTTGAAACATTGCTAGACGGTAGTTTATGATGTTGGAAGAGTAATACAATGATGTTTTATTTTAAAGTAATTTTGAAGGTGGAAAAACATAAGAGCAAAATATTGGTGATAGATACGTAGTTTGTCTTCGAGGCCGCGTAAAGTGATGGAACGAAAATAAACAAAATAAAATTTCAGAAGGTGGAAAAACATATGAGCAAAATATTGGTGATATATGCGTAGTTTGTCTTCAAGGTTGCGTAAAGTGATGTTTAAATAGAGCTCTCTATCCTCCATACTTAAAGGTTCAAAATATCCCCAACCTCTCCTTTTTTCAATATTTAGAGTCACAACTGATTCTTGCCCTCTCTAAGCTTGAATATGACCAACCTAAAATATTGTATCATTATAGTGGTTGGCCCATCAGAAAAAAACAAAAAACAAAATCAAGTAATGGATTTTGCTCGATTGACTCAAAAATTTCAAAACAGGACTTGTAAATTGGTTCGACAACTCCAAACATAATAAGTTCAAATATTACAACGAAGTTTGAATAAATGACAAAATAAACTAAAAGCACAATCTATATCATCTTCAAGCGCTTGAACATTGTCAAAATCTTGTCAAAAATTTCTCAAAAAAATAGAATGTGATAATTTTTAACCATTATTCTGTAACTTTGTGATAATCAAAACATTATGAAATATTTAAGATACTTTCATTCTTTTGGAATTAAGTTTTGTGGAATCAAGAATTTATGAAAATTTTCAAATTCTCTCATGTTGATAAATTGCGTAGGCTTGTTGCAACGTTCTTCTTCCTTGTGGAGTTTAACTTGTTGTCGTCCGTCTTCCCGACTTGTGTTGGCCATCTTATTTTGTCAGGCTTGCTCTTCTAAATCGATGATGACCATCTCCATCTTTGGTAATCACTAACACCGTTGTATGCCAGGATGTATGTCAGAGTCAGTTACTTTCTTCAATTATAGCTTGCAAGGGCTATCTTTTTTCTCAATGATGAACATTTTCATCATCTGTCAACATCAATATTGTTGTTATCTACCCATTATTACTTTGCGATTACCCTCCTTCTCGACTACTCATTCACAAATCCTTCCACAATATCTCTTCAACCCCAACTCAAATAGCCATATTATACACAAGAAACCCTACCCTGCGATCACCCTCCTTCTCAACTTCTTAACCCTGCGAACTTTTGCAATTTCCAAATCATAATCTAAAAATTTCATAATTGCTTAATATTCTATATATCTTCCCTCTTTACCCTCTTAACCACCCAAGAAGATCCATTAGTGATGGCATTGATTATTTGGTGATATTTGAGAATAAAATCTATGTTTTTATCTTCATTGATTGCACATTCTGCTTCCTGGTTTGATTATTAATAAATTTAAAATTCAGGTGCTTGAGCAGATGTTGGATATATCAGAATTTGTTTGACATTGTTTATTTCCGATAATCATTAATTGTTTCAATCACTTCTTATAATGGATTTGTATTTGGGCCTTTAGGATGCAATGGGATTCCCTTTCCTAAACTGATAATTGAAATTTCATGGGTTGCTGCCTGCCCTGATATGACTTTTATAAGAGTGGTGATCGATGATTTTGCAAATTGGAACCGTTAATGTTTGCTCATTATTATTTTTATCTATCTTTAGGCAGTCAAATTCATTTGCTTAGCATGAACCAGGGCAAAATCTCATTCATTATGCATATTTTATTTGTTATCATTTGAGATTTGCAGACCAATGATTTACCACTTTCAAACTTCATTTGATTTTTTGTTACTGACACATTTTTATATTTTAGCATACAAAAAACACCATCCTCCATCATTAAATGATGAAGTATGGCGTTTGGAAAAGATTGGTAAAGATGGTGCATTCCACAGGAGGCTTACTGATTATTCAATCTATACTGTGCAAGACTTTTTGAGGAATTTGGTAATGAACCCATCCAAGCTGCGCAGTGTATGTAATTTACTTTTGTTTTTTTATTTTTTGGAATACCAAAAAATGTCAGTAACATGTAAAAAATAACTCAGTCACTTCTACTTATGTAGCTGCTGGGTAATGGAATGTCCAACAAGATATGGGAAGCTACTGTTGAGCATGCAAAAGAGTGTGTTCTAGATGATAAGCTGTTTTCATATGGCAGGGGACAAGGAGTTATTCTCATCTTTGATTCTATATTTCAGATTGTTGGTGCAAACATCGACCACATATATCATCCCTTGAATGAATTGTCTGCATCCCAGAAGGTACAAGTTTGTCTTTTTCTAATTATTATTCTTATTTCACTTTTTTTATTAGTTATTTTTGTTCAGGCTTCATCCAAATTTCCTTAGGAATGGAAAGCATATCTAAGGATAACAACTATTAAGTATAATATAATATGTGATAGATGACAATTTGGAATACAGATTACGCCAGCTGGGTTAATGACATATTCTAATTGAATCTCAATCAATAAAATCTGAATGTCTTGAATAAAATTAATTAACTGGAATTGCAAACAAGTACAAAAGAATAAGCTATGTTTTAGCATCTTGAAAGATCTATCATTCATATTGGATATGCAACTTCATTTTTTTGTTTGCTATTTTATCTTGACAGTTAATCAAATTCTTAGTATCTATTAATAGCTTCGCATTGCACTATAATGTATGTGCCCCTAACTTTTATAATAAGGCAATACCACTTCTGTTCCCTGCAGATTATAGTGAACAAGTTGAAGGAACTTGCTTACAAAAATCAAATTGAAATATCCGAGCTGAAAATCCCGGCTGACACATTTCCAAAACCTTCACATGCAATAGATGCTGCAATGAACCCTCTTGTCTCAGGCTGGTCTGAATCTCAAACCCTGGATACCCCTGCTACTTTGCAAAGCCAAGGTAATGCTAACAAATCAAACCCTCATCAGCTTAGTTTGCTTGAGCATTCTCAATCTCATGTACCATCGAATGACCTTCTGGAAATTCCTTCTCAACTGAAAGATATTTTTGGGCAAATATCTGGCTCCTACAATAGTTACGACTTCAATGGTAGGGGGGACTTCTTTGACCTTCATTTCTCTGAAAGTCAACAAGTAGGCACTATAATGAATAGCGAGCAGCAATATGCCAATTCCGATTTTGAACTTTTGAATCCCTTTGGCAACACGCAATGCCAAATGTCTGATGGCTTGTTAGGCTTTGGTAATGTGCTTCCTATAACACATATGAATACAAGCACTCGCATGGGATCTAGCAGGTGGGTTAAGTTGATTGCAGTGCTGAAGTGGATGTCGCTATTGCGGAGATCAGCTGCAAGGAGGGAAGCAGTGGCTGGCAAGATGCTTGGGATTGCAGATATTGGATATCCAACATTACCTGCAGCCATGTGTGTTGATGCAACAACCTGGTGGTGAATTTATTTTCCTTCTGGATTAATGAATGCCTCCTACCTTTGTTAGCAGTATTTGGTTAGTAAGAATTTTTGGGCGTTCCTTTTGCAGCTAGTTGTATATTCTTGCAAGTCTGAAATGTTTGGAGAGCATGTTGTATCATTATAGTGTAGATGTTGAATTGCTTATATATTTCTTCAGTGCACTCTTTGATAATTATATATAATTAATGGTAGTAGTCTATTGTCTGAAAGAGACTATAATTTTATTTACGTATTTATTTAATTCTAGATCTTTTGTTGTTTCGTGTGCTTAATTGATAGAAATACTGTAGAAATATGTTCAAACAATGCACTCTTTGATAAAAACACGCCTGTGAATTCAGGTGATTTTAACAGTTCAAGTAAAGAATAAAGTTTGGCTGTCAAAGTGCCAGACAAATAAAAATTGCAAAGCACGATTTTCCCTCCACCCCAATTCCGGTGCGAGGATCACACCAAAGTACACAACCCTCCATTTTCTTGTGAGGGAAACATGTTTTCTTGTTTGATTTTTGTCATTTTGTTTTACGTGTATCTATCAAAATGGCAGCCAAACAAAAATTAAGCGTCATTCCCCTCCCCCGCCGGGTGCGGGGCACGCGCGAGTGCCCCGTGTTTTTTGTGCAAAACACTTTTTTGACATTTTTTGTACATGCAGTACAATTTTTAAATAAGTAGTTCTATCTTGTGAATTCACCGTGACTAAATAGAGAATAGAGTATACTTTAGTTTTAATTCAAGTTCATCTTGTGAATTCAGCCAACCATTTGAGAGGTACAAAAGACATTTGATAGTTCAGTTTTGTAGTAAATGTTATTTTTAGATATTGTTGAAGTTTTTGCAATGTGTAGAATTATAAGTACTGTAGCATATTTACAAGTAGAAATTGAAAATGCATTGAAGTTTTGTTTAAGCGATAAATCTATTCCCTCACTCAAAGGTAGTATTTATAAAATGAGACTTGAAGCTTTGGACATGCACAATTTTTGAAGTGTCATTTTGTAATTAGATGAGCACAGATATCTTGTTATAGTTGACCAATTTGATCTTAAATAAATGTGAAAATTGATGAAATGATGGACTTAATCGAATTAGTGAAATTTTGGATTGATGCATATCGGAATTTAGATTGGCAGGTTAGCTGAGCCCAAGGCTGCCTGCCTGGTTATGGTGTGTACCAGTAGAAATTGGACATTCGTTGGAAATTGTATTTTCTAGAACAAACTTCTAATAGCACACCTCAAGCATAGCTTGCTAATTAGATATGAGTATGCTTGAGATTAATTAATTCTAACATCCCTCTAGGCTTAAGCATGCTTTTTTGGCAAAAATATAGCGCAATTTCTGCAATAACAACATTGATGCGCTCTAATGTTCCTCCAAGTTCAGTTGGAAGTCTCAATAATTGGATGAAGTTTAGCATTGCGAAGTTTCTTATTAGAGAATTTTTTCCTTAGTTTGTATATCATCCTAATAAAGTCTTAGTATAAACTAGAGAAATGATTTATAGTTTTTTGATTCATGTTGAACATACATCCACTTTGTGACAATGTAATCTTCCTACTAAATTGTGTAAGAAGTACAAATTGAAAGGTTTATCTTTTTGGTCAAATAACAATATGAATTACACATAAGTTCTTTCAATAGTTTCACACCTAGTAATTGTAGCACATTGCATTCACTCTGTCACTTGAAGTTTTAGCTTTTTGCAAACTCTTAAGGATTTCTCCATGGAATTCATGGGATTTTAAGATTGCATATATCCTTCTAATTTGAGGAGTCTGAGAAGAAAACCCCTAATGCAGGAAAAAAAGGTATCATGCGTAAAATCATTACAAGAGCTTTAGGAAGAAAAATAATTGTGTTTGAAGTCATTTTCACTTTTTTTCTTGTTTTTTAGTTAAATCTGAATTTGGATTTAATTACATTAAATTTTTAGTTTAGAACGGGGAAAATAATATAAATATGAGAGTAATGTATTTCCTTTATTTCCGTTTGTTTGGTAAGAGAGTTTCCTTTACTTGTCCCATTTTTTTCCTATAAATAGGGCCCTAAGCTCTCTTGTAAAGGAGCATTGTGATAATAAAAATTCTGAAATTTTTGTCCAAATTTTTTGATTTTTGAGCTCTTTTTTCTTGGTGATTTGGAACCTAGGCCTCGAGGTGCGAACAATCTCAGATGCCAAAGGTATGAACAACCAGAGGCACGCAAGGTGTTTACAACCTGCACAACCTTATCTCATTTTGCTACTTCTCATCCGTTCCGTCGTTTTTACTTCTAAACAGTCGCTTCCCTCGATCATAGTTTGCTTGCCTGAAAAGTGTGCCGACGCACCAATCACCGTCAAGTTTGGTATTAGAGCGACATTACCCACACGCTCTGTTGCGTCTCTCCACCCACAGCTTTGCGCGTGCACCAGCACATGCGCGCCTCTGCACACTCTCGTCTTCGTCAACAAGATCAACTGGGGCGATGCAAAGATTGAAAAGTTATCGGTGATCCGTTTGCCCTTTACGATGGTATGTTCTTGCATTTTTTTGCGATTTTACTTATTCTTTGTAGAATTTAGGAATTCACATTAAATGTGCACATTTTACATATCGATAACAAACCCACCTGTTGGTGTTGTCAGTTTTGCTATAATAGTTAAACTCCACTTCACATATAAGCCAACCACTTGTTCTGAAACATACCGTAACCTACTTGAGTGACGCCCGAGGGAATGTTCAACTAAAATTGAGCGCAAAATAAAATTCAATTTTTCTTAACTTAATAAACCTAAGGGTTTTTGAAAATTTTAATTTTGGCAGGAGAGTTAATTATTGTGAAAACTTGATGATTTTTGGAAACTATTTTGAACTTTGTCAACAAGGCTTAAACTTCTTAAGGCGAGCTTGGGACTTGAGCGATCCACGGATTCCCCCTGACCTAGAAGTTCTGGTTCTAAACATGAAATTACCTTTTTGTCATTTGTTTCCAAAACTTAAGATTGTGATTTATTGAAATTAAGTGCAATAATAATATCTCATTATGGAAGGGAATAATGAGAGAGATCTCAATCAACGTATCAAAACCATGGAAACAGTTATTCGAAGCATTGTGTTACATTTTTATCAACATTTCCCAAACCATCTGCCTAGAAGGAAATATAGGTCCCATTCCCTCATTCAATTTAGGATTGAAAATTTTGAACATGCACAATCCTAAATACAGTAGGCTCACCATTCTCGTGATGGTTATGACGACTTTGAATTTGACCATAACTCTAAACCCAGGAATAGATCTAATCACCACCTGAACCACCATTGAATTAAACACACACATAGGATAACTAATTGTTTTGAGAGAGAACATCTTGAACTTGACCCACTCTATAGAATTAAAGCCAAAGCACTGACATTTTAAATTACAAAGTTTGAATTCATCTGGTACTTAGTCAACGGACTAAACGATATTCAAATGCCGCACTTTTGAAACATTCCAGGCTTGGAGCAAATGGGAGTCCATGATGATGAGCTTGAGTAGCTAACTAGTGGTTTGGGGATATAAGAAAAGCCTATATATTATCACCTATTATTCTTTATTATCATCCATATATGAATGAAAAATCATGTAAGAATCTTATGATATATCTTCTTTGGAATGATGAATAAATATAAAAGGATGGATGTTTTCTTTTCTTTTTCAATATGGTCCTTAATGAGACTCTTTTATTGTCAATTTCTGTTATCTTGCTTAATTACCCAATAGGGTCATGTGATAGAGAGCCTAATATTTGAGTTAGCAGAGCTATCTTACTATCAGGCCCTCACAATTAAGGACTCAAATTAAAAAATAAAAATGATAAACACTATTCAAAATTAATGAAACAAAAACTAGTAGGGAATTAGAAGGAGAATATGTTATAGCTCACACTAGCTCGGAGAGGTATGCCACAACCAAATTCAAGAAATTACATGCAAGAGCGATCAGACCTTTCAAGACTTTTAAGAAACTTAGATCAAATGCTTACCTTTTGGATTTGCTTTTTGATATGTATATTAGTTCTATTTTTAATATTGAAGATCTAATTCCATATAAAAATGCGCATTGCCTAGAAAGTACATGAACTAACCTAAGTGCAGGAAGAATTTGAAAACCATCAATCTTTGAGATCGAGTCTATTATCACGGATGAAGATACAATGGGAACATTTGGAGAATATTGATTCTTGATTAGATAGAAATAAGCCACATATTGAAGATACTTGGTTCACTAGAGAAGAGTTACAAAAGCTAGATATTGATTTGCTAGACAATTACTTGGACTCTAACTCTGCGGAGCAGAGTTCTCTTATCGGGGAAGAAGTTGATTCAGGACAAAAAGATTTTACGCATAATAGAATCAATATAAAAGCCTTTAGAAAAAAAAGGTCTTGTTTGATATATTTTTCACTTTTTTTTGTGTTTTTTCACTAATACGGAATTAGAGAAAGGAGAATATGTCTTAGCTCGCATTCGCTCAGAGAGGTATGAACCTAATTGAAGAAAGTACATGCAAGAGTGATCGAACCTTTCAAGTCCTTTAAGAAACTTGTATTAAATGCTTACCTCTTAGATTTTATTTTTTGATATGTATATTAGTTATATTTCTAAAATTAATGACCTAATTCCATATAAAAATGAACATTGTCCAGAAAGTTTAGAAACTAACCCAAGTGCAGGAAGAATAGGAAAACTATCAGTCTTTGAGATCGAGTCTATTATCACGGATGAAGTTATGACGAGAACATTTGGAGAACATTAATTATTGATCATATATAAAGATAATCCACCTACTGAAGATACTTGGCTCACTAAAGCCGAGTTACAAAAGCTAGATCCGGACTTGATAGACGAGTACCTGAATTTTAACTCTGTAGAGCAGAGTTCTTTTAGAGGGGGAGAAGTTGATGCAGTACAATAAGACTTCACACGTGATATAACTATTACAAGAGGCTTTAAAAAAGCTATCTTGTTTGAAGTCATTTTCACTTTTTTGTATTTTTATTTAAATCTAAATTTGATTTATTTACCTTTTTTTTAGCTTAAAAAGGGGGAATTAATTTAATTATGAGAGCTATGTATTTCTTTTTTTAGTGGTAGGCTAGTTTGGCAAGAGAATGTTTTCGTTTATTTTGAGTTTAAAAGAGAATGAATTAATTTAAAAAAGCGAGTTATGTATTTCTTTTTGGGGGGTGAGTTAGCTTGGTGAGAGAGTGTTTCCTTTTATTGGCCCTTATTTTCATATAAATAGGCCCTAAGTCCTCTTGTAAAAGGGCATTGTGATGATATAATAAAAAAATTAAAATTCTCTTCTAAGTTTTCTTTATTTTGAGTTTTTGTTTTCTTGGCGATGAGGACAACAGACCAAAGCCATGGGATGCTGACAATCCTGGGGTGCCGAAGGTATATAACCAGAGGCGCGCATGGTCGTACAACCCGCACAACCTTATCTTGTTTTCCCCTGCTCATCCATTCCGTCATCGTTGCTTCTAAACATTCGCTTCATCGTTTCCCTCGATTACCGTCTGCTAAATACCTCAAAAAGCGTGCTGACACGTTGGCCTTAACTGCTCTTAGAGAATCTAGTGATTATTTGCCACTAAAGGAGTGTTATTTGTTATTCTTTTATACAATTGTTAGACTTGCAACTATTGAAGCCAAATCTTAAACTGCTCTTAGAGAATCTGGTAATTGTTTCTTTTAGGGCTAGGTGCTACCTAAGATGGGAGTTGAACTAGGTTTTAACCTAGGGGTTGCTTGGCAATGAGGTAAAAGCACTGTAAAGCATAATCTTTTTAGAAAAGCTTAAAGTACAAGCATTTGACATAAAGTAAAATGGGTGAAAAACTTTTATTTTGTAATTCCATTTTACATTAATGTATATAAGATGGGGGGAAAGGAAATACGTTAGAATCGGGTGTATTTAGAGAATATGCAAGGCAGCCTAGCAAGTGAGTGAATGAGGCTAGTGAATGAACGGTTCCAGCGAATGAACAATTTTGCTTGTCCATTTTCTCTGGTGAACGAACGATTCTGGTGAATTTTTCATTCGAATGGATGATTTGTGCATTCGTTTTGTGTTTGGACAATTTTGTTGTTGCTTGGTAACCCAAATGGTATCCTGTCTGGTATCACTTCCGTGCACTAATAGTGCCAGTTGAGCCAATCTGGATTAACTTTCTGGGGCTTAGACTCCATCTGATTAATAAAGAGCTCCTCTTTGATATGGAAAGGGCCAATGACCATCCTTTGCAACTTGAAAATAATACTGTTACACTTAGGAACATCTCAGCTCCCAGGGTTTTGGTGGAGCTTGATGTTCTAAAACTCATCCAAACAAAATATGGCTAGGGGCCAGAAATAGGTTACTTTAAAAAAAAATTCTATGAAAAAATGTTTTTCTTTTTGTTCTTCTTGTGCATCATTTGATCATTGAAATCATAACTGTACTTCCAAAATTTGAATGTTATAGTTTCTTAAAATATCAATTGTTTGGAATTAATCAGGAGAGGCCTAGTTCCTCCTTCTGCTGATCTTCCAGCCTTAAATTTTGATGCATTAGTCTTAGTAATGTTGATGAAGCCATAGTTGTGAAATATTTCAATATCTCACCCTATTTTGTTAAATTTTTTGATGGCAAGGATTGTACTGCAGATATTCTAATTTCTCCAAACATCTCCTCTAATGCTGTCCTTAACGCTAGGGAGAGACTAAAAGGGAAGTTTTTGTTAGGGACTCTAATTCAGTCTATCCTCTTTGTATTTCATTAAAGGAGGAAAATTTGATGTTTGTGAAGAATTTAACTACATGTCTCAACAATGATAATTATGAAAATGTTGAACACATAGCCCAAGATATTGATGATATTCATATTGCTGATATTTTAAAGGTCCCTGTGACAGTGAATGACTGCAGATTCAATGACATTGTGGACGCTATGCAAACTGGTTTTAACGTTATTTTTATATCTTATAATGGTATTATCAAAAGTAATGCTATTAATTTGATGTAAGAAATCTTACAGTAAGTAAATGTCTACCTCCCAATTTCCCATGTGGAGTCGGCTCCTAACAATATCAAAATTGTCAAGATTGCTTCTAATTCTTCTACACAGAATTCCTTATCTGCTAAACATAGTCAAGCTATTATTCAATATGTTGGAGAATATGCTCAAAATGCTGCTCTTCCTTTCCCTACTCATTCAACAGGTAAACCATAATTTCTTAGAGAAATTGTTTATGGGGGATCTCCGATCAAGAAATGTAATAAATCTGCAATTCTGGATTCATAACTTAAGAGATTAACTAGATCCAAATGCAATGTTATGTCCCTAAAAGTATGTCCTCTCTCCTTAAATGATTAACATCCTTGTGTGGAATATTAGAAGTTTGGGGAATAGATCATCCAAAAATAGATTTAAACACATTTCATGGGATCACAAAATTGATGTTGCTGCTACTATTGTACTAAAAATCAATCCTTGCACTAGGATTGGTAATTTGATTAAGTTTGACATTGTATTTTCTTCTCAACTTAGTAATATCTCGATTTTCCAGAATAATGGTTGGACTATTTGTAATGCCTCACCCCGTCGCTAAGCGCAAGGAGATTAATATTAGTGATAGAATGGGTCATTACTCAAGAATAACAACCATCCTGCTATTAAATAACATGATGTTGGTACCCAAGATGCCCTTTAAAACATCTCTAATACCAACTGCAATGCCTCACCATTAGCTAAGAAGTATATTTCTTAACTTAACGAATGATGCATGTCTACACATTTGATAATCACAACGCAATATATGTATAATATAATAAAGAATACAGAGTGTGAAAGCTAAAAGGTAAATCATCCATGTATTCATCCATCCATAAATAGTAAGCAGAAAATACATCAAGATAGGATTAATTAATACAAACTTAATAATATGCTGAAATAAATTCTCATCTCACTAAAGCAAGAAATCTAATTAAGGAAGAAGACAACAATTGCTACTCAGTAGCACCACACTCCTCTTCCTCCCAAGTTTCTTACAGCTCCACCAGCATGGGCTCCTCAAAGCAAGCTGAATTTGATATTGTTAGTTTCACAATGCTAGGGCCTCAGCAAAAAAAAAAATTACTTAGACAATGAGTCTAAGTACATTTTAGGCTCACTAAAATGCATCAATTACATTACAAGGATATTTTACATTAAACAATAAGTAAAATAGAAACTGAAAGTAAACAACTCAAAGTAAAACTAAAACTTCTGGAAAATAAGTAAACTAAACTGCATAAAATACTGAAATATATGCCATGTACTGAATTAAACTAAATGTCATAATATGTAATATGGAACTCCAATGCATATGCTAACATAAAATGCATATGCCATAATAATGTAATAGGAAATGTGCCCAATGCACCTGAATAAGGATATGTGCAAACGCACTGATACAAATATATGTGTCAATGCACAGATACATAATATGTGCCCAACGCACCGATAATAGATCCTTAAGTTGTGCCCAACATGGCGCTAAAAAGTCCTTAAGTTGTGCCCAACGCACTGCTAATAAATAAAAAATGTGCCTAATGTACCAAATATAATAAAAGGTTGTGCCCAAAGCACTGATGAGCAACAGTATGTTATGCATGAATATCATTCTATAACATGCATAAACTATATGTTAAAACTCAAATGATTCTTAAAGCACTGAAATATGGTATGAAAATATATTCATAACTACAAAATTGTCTGAAAGTAAGATAAAATAGGAAGGCATCAAAAGCATAAAATATATATCCCCTTTATTTTCTGTTTACTTGAAATTATCTGCCTAAATAGGTACAAAGACATAATCAAGTCTTAGCCAAATAATAAGGTTAATTGAACAGGTTAACTTATTATAATCTTAACCAATAGTTTGATTAGCTCATTAATAAATAACAATTCAATTACTAATATATTTGAACTAGCTCAACAATCTATCTTATCATTTCAATTACTTATATAATATTATCATCTTAAGCCTGTATTAGATCAAATTTTTAAAGAGAAATCAAATTATTTTAAGTCATTAATAAATCTATCTTAGAATACTAATGGATTAACTTATTAAGATTCTAAGGATATTTTAGGGATTCAATACTTATGATCTAATCCACAAGTTTAGGATTCGAAACCTTTTTTAAGGATTTAACACTGAAATACTAAGGATTCACAAAGATTATTTAAATAGTAATAATTATAGCTCTTTCTTATGAGATAGGACAAACTCTTAAGCTTACATGTTTCTTAACTAAACCTTCACATACAATTTTACATGCAAGGGTTAGGACGAACTAACAATAGATATATTTCTACTTAGGAGTTTTACAACTTAAGTAATATTCATCACTTACTAGGTTCATAACAAAGAAAGGAGAGCACTGTAACGACCCTAAGTTGTTATCTTGCTAAACCATAATCTAAACCAACCATTATTTTAGACTCCATTGCTTTAGAATTTCAAATGAAGATTATCTTAAAAATTTGAAGTCTATAGGACTTCTCTAAATTCAAAATAATATTTTGATTAGTCTAGATGCCCTAGTCTAGACCCAAAATATTTTGATCTCAAAATTAAATTTTGATTGCATTTTTAAATTCCTCACCCCCAAATTAGCTAAGGGTGAAAATTTGGTGCAATTTCATAATCATTTAGGCCATAATTTACATTTAATTAAAATTGTCTAATTGCATAAAATGGTTTCTAACAATTTGATTTTGCAAATCTACCCATATACTCGATTAAACGGCGAGGATCCGCTGTGCGGACCGCGAGCGATCTGCTGCGGAGCCCGGGTCACGCGACAGCGGAGTCCTGCACATCTAGCCGTTCCGCCTTCTTATCCAACGGTCGAGATGTGATCCCGCGGAACTACGGATTGACCATTGGATCTACCTGACAGATCCTACGGCCCGGATCGCTCCCGCGACCGACCGTTAGGATCCGAGCGATCCGAACTGTTCCGACATCTGATCGATAGATCAGACAGCATCCGAAGGTCCCGCGACTGTGGACCTTCGTCTTCCTTTCGCTCGCGCCCGACAGAAGGAATCTGGCGGATTCCAGGCAGCCAGGTCCTGTGCCCCACTCCCGCATCCACCTCAGCATGCCGTTAGGACCCTTCCCGTAATGGATTGGAGCCTCGATCGGGCATCGTGACCCGATCGAACTCGAATTGGAAATTTGAGAGCTCGGTCATGGCCCGACCTCTCAGATCTCCTCAGCCCAAGCCAATGGCTCTGGAAACTTCCCCATTCAATGCTGAGGCTATAAATAGCCTTAGTGTTTCATCCTATGATCCTTTGTTGATCAATTGGAATCGAGCTACCTTCCGCCATTACTGAATTCCCGAGCTTGCGTAGGTGATCCCCAAGTGTTCCCGGCATGCGTACCGTTGATAGGAGAGTCTCTTGGTGTTCAGGAACTCTGAAAGGAAGCTCAGCAAGCCCGACATTGCCCATGCGATGTCTACAACCCCTCGGCAAAACTAGGTACCCCAGTTGCTGGTTTTGAGCCACTGAGGCTCAAACCTCCTTCCATTTGATTCGTATGCCTGCATATTGTCTATTCGAACCTAATGTAATCATAGATAGGACCTAATTTAACCCCGATGGATCGATACGATTGATCGGGCTAAGTCGCTTAAGGATCGTCTCGGTCGAGTAAGGACCCGACGATCCAGACCCTCCTAGACCCTCAGACCCGAGAGCTTCGATCCGCCTCACCTCCCTGATGGTGTAGGGATCGAGCCTGGGGTCTAGCGTGGTCTCTGTGGGGAGAATTGCCTCCCCACAGTATCTCCATTAAAGGAGCTCTCGGGTGAGTAAGGTCCGGCCGATCTAGACCGTCTTACAGAGGGCTTCAGGTCCCATTCGATGCGTCTGGTCATGGTGAAGGTGTGGTGATCTTTTTTCGTGCCTGGCGTGGTCTGGTTGCACCAGAATTTGACGATTAGGGTTCCCCTAATCGGCCCTCTCCGTCGGGACGAAGGCACGGGGACGAAGCCCTGTGCGGGTTGGGGCACCCCGTGATCCGTGCAGTGCGACAGTCCCGGGTCTTCGGGCCCCGGTCGACCCGTGCGGTTCGGCTAATGGGCCGAGCCCGTTATAATTAAATTTGAATAATTAGAATTATTTGCCTTAAGGAAAATAATTCAATTATTCAAATCATAAGAAATTAATTAAGTAAAAATATAGAATGTATTAATTGCATAACTTTTAATTCACTGGTCCAAATCCTATGATATTATATATGAAAATGATCAGAAAATTATCAGGGATCTGAATATAAAATAAAATTTGACATTTGATGGTTAGATTTTCCATTGTTGCCTAATTATAGTAGAACTGAATTAGGATGATTTAGCAAATATACTTAACTAAATTGCATGATTAGGGTGTCTTTAATTTACTTATGCTGAGTAGAATGCATGTGATAAGTGATTTATTTTTCTCAGTTTTGTATTTCAAATTATGTCTTAATGTTGTTAAAGCATGATTAGTGAAAATTAGGGTTTATACATATTGGATCTTAGTGAACTTAGGCTCTGATTAATTGTATTACTTAACATGATTTGTATGCCAAATTGCAATTAATTCTGATGGTTAGATTTGTAATTATGTGCTAATCCATTTGAATAGATTTAGGATTTGATTAGCACTAATTAATTTCTGTTTTCTGAAATTTTCCTTTTAATATGACTTATAACAGCAAGCTTGATGTATTGAAATCTTGTAAGTTCAATTATTGAGTATAAATAAAACAAATCTAAACTTGAAAACCTTAATCACCTTAATTAATTTAAGAAGTCTTAAGACTTGGATTAAGCTTTTAAGACTTGATCTAGGTCTGAGATTACCACCAATAATACATGTTTAATCCACTGATTTGATATCGATATATAAATACACACTTGATCTTATTTAAGACCTGAGAAGGGGTCAAACCCTAATCTACTTAAGTAAGATCCAAATCCTTAACCCTTAACTTAACTGATTTGATTATAAGACAATGAACCTGACATTTTCCAATAATGCAAATTATTTGATATTGATTCTAAACATTGAATTAGACACATTAAGGTTGATAATAACTCTAGGTGATTTTCTTAATCTGAATCAAAACCTTGAGATCTGTGATTTTCTCCTAAATAAGAATATTGGCATAAAAGATTAATAAAATCATCTTGATTGAATAATTGATCTAAAACTTTAATAACATCTTTTGATTTACATCCCATAATCAAAGATCAAGTTTTGATCAGATGACTTAATCATCTGATCTGATCATTCTAAATCCATTATGAAGTAAAAACCTAAAATATAAATCTCAAAACTTAGAATGGGAGATCTTAAGCATCTCTCCATAAGGTCATCTTGAGCACTTGAATGATGCATTGAGGTAAAAGCTTAGAAGATCCCATAACCTTAGAAATTGATCTTAACCCCTCGTGATAGGAATCATTTAAGACATTAGAATGATACTTCTCCTTGTGGTAGAATCCATGTTGAGAGATCTTTGATCATAATTTTGTGAAACCTTGTATAGGACTTACCCATTAGATTAGGCCTTAATAGTCTTGATAATTCCTTGCTTTATTAAATAGACTTGTTTGAACCTTGATCATTGGGAGGTATAGTATACTATACCCATACTACTAGTTCCCACTAGTATTCAGGATTGGTTGATTCACTCTAATAGGAACTTATGAGTAGGTGCTATCCTGTGGGATTAGATGAATACAGTCCCATTAGAATAAATCTTTCAAACCTAAGAGTGTATTAAACGGGTATTCATTCCTTAGTTTGATTGAAATACAAATTCCCAACAGGCAATGCCTTCTAGAGAAGACCGCTTTAATAGGCGTGGCTCAGACAAACTAAGTAATTGAAGCTACCTTCTTTGAGACACTAAGTGTAATTGTGAGTAGGGCATCTTAATAACTTATCTTGAGATACAAATCGCCAATGGGTGATGCCTCATATCGAAGATCGCTTCATTAAGGTGGTTTAATCAAATTAAGTTATGAGAACTACCTTTCTTGCAAGGCCACTAAGTATGTGTATACCATCATTCTATCCAATGATCTGTAACCAAATCTGCAACTTTAACCAATTATCGTTATAGGAGCTAGGAGTCAAAATCCTTTTAGCAGGATTCTGCACAGTGGAGACTTAGAATTCATTATCAGTATTCCAATCTTTCACGGATTTCTAGATTTTACTCATATAGAATAGAAGCATGGGCATAAGCATGAGCATGGACTTGAAGCATTATTTCAGCAGTAATGTATGAGTATCAGTGATGAAGTATGGGTTACGGAATATTACATACACATACTGGGGAACTTCAGGGTGCATCTGCGTCACCATACTGTATTCCCAACTGGGTATATATTTACATTGGGTTGTACTACTCATAGTCTTTCAATGATAGTACAGTGACATGTCCGTGACAGACGTGGTGTGGCATATTTGGGTGCATCATTTCAGTGACATATAGTACATTATTCGGCATTTCTTTCATCTTGATTTCTGAGTACTCAATGTTTCCTTTGCTTTTAGTGTTCATTTGTGTGACAGTTTTACTTGTTTAGCCTTTACTATCTTACTTACTTGGTCATTATAGTTTTTCCTTACTTAGTTCTTTTTCCCAGTTTTTCCTGCAATTTTACTTTACTTTACTCGTTACTTGTATTTTAGCTTTATTTCTGCATAGTTAGTAGCGAAGTGTTAGACTTCTTGTCTAACACGGGGTACTTTTGGGATCTGGCAATTTGCTAGATCCCGAGCAGCTTGTAGAGATAGGGCAGGAGGACATACAGGAGATCCAGGAGAAGTACGTGGAGCCTTAGCGGATCGGACATCTACCATTGTTTCCTGCTTTATTTCAGTACTTTAGATAGACTTTCTATTGCTGCATTTAAATCAGTCTGTAAAAAAAATTTTGGATGTCTTTTTACTTTTTTTTTCTGAGACAAATGTTTGCTACTGCTTGTGATGAATGTATTTTGGATGTTTTGCTTTTAGCTTTCGCACTCTGTTATACTACTATATTCAGTATTGTGATGTGATCGGCATACTGAAAATGCTGATGTATTGAAAGCATATGTTGGATCCTTAATTGCTTCTCTAGATCCAATGTATGTACTAGTCTAATACATAAGATAAGTATTCTACTCTTATCTTAGGTATTGACTCTCGATCCTACTCGTAGGTTCGAGTCAGCAGCCTTCAGTGTGGCTCAGTTCCTTAGACCCCGCCTATTCAGGAAGATGGGTTTTGCTTGCATACCCATCCTCCCGAGTAGCGCATCACTCCACCGCTGATTTTCACATTTGTCTTTTGCGCACGGCGATGGGGTGGGGCACTACAAGCACTATCCAATTAGGTTGGATACTTGGGGTTTAAGCTAAAATAAATGCTGAGATTCTTAGTCACAAAAGGTGACTTGGCAAAATAAGATACTATAATTATGATATTATACTCAAATAGATAAGTTGATGTTCAAGAAGTATAATAACATCTAAGCACTTAAATATGGTTACTAGAAGTATTAGTATTCACTAATTACATTGTAACCTTAATTAGGGCATAATCCTTCCAAACTAAGGTTGAATTACCTCAAGATCAATCCAAATGGCTAACAAGTTAACATAGCCTATTCTATATGCTTAAGAACAGATTAGGCAACAAGATTGGTGGTCTAAACTACACAGAATAACTTAACATAATCTTGAGGGAAAATATGGTCATTAATTAGGCATGGAAGCTAATTTTGATTAAAATAGATTCAAATCAGACATATAAATATAGATTACTGATCTACATATTTTAATAAAGATATTGATAGCAAGAACATTGAATTTGGAGTACTCTAGCCCTTAATTTAGACTAATCACCTTAAATCATCATTAAGGAATAATCAACAATATTTATTACAAAAATAACATATAACAGTAGATTAATGTTCTACACTAATTAATGAACAAAATAAGACTAAGTTCAGCAAAATTAGATAAGAAATGAGCAAGTTATGCACTAATCCATTTCTAAGCCAATTAGCAAGTAATTAATAAATGCACTAATAGAAATCTAAATATTATTACATAATCAGATTCTATACATTTTCCTGATCAATCTGATATATAAGTACATTAAATTTGGATACTAGATGAATGAAAGTTATTAAACCCTGATTCTATTAATTTCCTTATGATTAGAACTTTAGGAAAAATCAAATAATTTTGCATTATGTGTAGTTAGGGTGTTAGGCTCTATTGGGATGATTGGAACCCGATGACCCAACGCTGTCGAATAGCATGTGCCATGGGTCGGCCCGACCATTGCTGTTCCCCTTCCTCGCTAATGCGAGGAGTGAAGACAGGGTAGTTAGGGTTTCACAGAAACCATAATTTCTCATCCCACAAGCCATGCCGAACCACAGAAATTATGTCCATGCACTGCTAGAGTTGAGCTTTAACATTAGATCACAAAAGCCCTAATTGAGCCTAAATCTAAATTGGCTTTAAAAGGATCTATCATTTACTATGAAGGGAAAATAATCCTTCCACAGTCCACCAATCCTCATGAACTCAGTCCCTAAACCCTCCTTGGGCCTTGGCTGACCCAAGGAGTTGATGAACTTTTTGGGTAATAATTGGTTGCACCGATGAGCTTATGGGGTTCGGGCACTATACCCAAATGTACAAGCCCGCACTTTACCAAGCTCAATGAGCTCGATAGAGCCACATTGGGATCAACAATTGATTGAGTGCCAAATGAAATTGCAGGATGAGAAGGAATTTAAGCCAATAAGGCAATGACTAGTATATGAAGAGGAGTACTTTGTGGTCGTTCGTTCACCAATTGCCAGGTACGGGAATGTCATAGAGAGCTAATGTGGGAGCTGATGTAATGATGAATGGGAAGAAAATGGAGATTTGGCCAAAATAGTAGGGAGAAGCTATTGGGATGACAACCATTATGTGAGAGTCAGCTGTAAGTGGGGGGAATGCAATGTGCACACAACTGTATGCACGTGTGGCCATGCGGCTTGGGAACAACATGGCACAGTGCTTAGTTGATCCTGGCCACTAGATCAGATCCGGTAATCCAGATCTTATCCACAGGATTTGATTTATAGTAGGAAGAATCTAGCAATTGGATCTGACCTCAGATCCAATGACTGGATCTAGATCAGGTAGCGGATGCTGTCAAATACGATCCAATCAAAATGTGGGATGGCTCAGATCGTGTGATTTGATTGTCCCGTGTAGAGGTGAATACGATTGGTTTCTTGTGCAAACGATTAACTTTCGGGAGGAGCCATTGGGATAATTAAAATAATATTAATTAAATATTTGAAAATGCCATTTCGATTAAATGGACTCCGAAAAATACCAAAAATTCACCCATAGCTAGTTTGGGTGCTAGAAATCTAAAAACACGATCAAATTTTTGATCGGAGGTCAAAATAATTATTTTATTTCTTAATTAAATAATTTAGCTAAAATAATTAATTGATCAATTTGATCTCCAAATCGAACAAAAACTTTGGGGTTTTCTTCTAATGATGATTAAAGATTAATAAAACTAGTTTTTGACTAATTTAATTAGGTTAAGCCCTAGTAACAATCTTGGATTATTACACAATTGAGGTTATCGATGAATACAACCAAGTTATTCATCTAAAGACTCAATAAGATAGCTTACACATGGTTTTAACCTTTGTTCATGGTATAAACCTCAGAAATGTAAGAGAAACACTTTGGGAATTTTTTAACAACTATAATATGTTTAATCTCCCTTGAATAGTTGATTGTGATTTCAATGTGGTTCTAACTTCTTTTGATTATAAAAGTTATGCTTGTAATTACATCAAATCAATGAGTAACTTCAACTATGCCATGCTTGAATGTGGGTTGGAGGAATTCAAGTATTCTGGAGTTCAATTCACTTGGTCTAATGGTAGAAAGTATGCGAGAATATATTAGATAGATTACTTTTCAATAGCACTTAGATTTATCTCTTCCAAGGTCTTACTAACTCCTCTTTTAACTATACTACCACTGATGATAAACACTTGATATTTAAATTTTGGGTGGACTCCTTCATGATCCCTAAATCTCTTAGATTCAAGTTATTCTAGATCAATATAAAAGAATATGCTGAGATTGTTGCCAACTTTTGGAATGAGAATTGTCAATTCTATGGAATGTATAGATTAGTTCAAAAACATAAGAGGCTTCGAAAGGCCTTATCTCAGTGGAATAAAAGCTCCATTGGTAATATTTTTAACAAGATTACCCTCCTTGAAAAAAAAAAGTTAATACTGTTGAAATTTTATTTGAGGCAAACCCCTATGATTCTAAGCATAATGAGCTTATCTTGCTAAAGCACACCTTATTCAGGGTCACAATGATATTGAATTTTTCCAAAAAAAATGTGCAACCTTAGATGGAAGTTGGAGGGGGAAATAAATTCAAAATCTTTTTTTCCTAAGTTTATAGAAGAAGGAAAATTAATAAAATTGGTAACATTACTTTGCTGGATGGCAGCTGTATCTCCAATCAAGAGAAAATGGAAAATTATGCTATCTCTTGATTCTCTAAGTTATTCAAAAGTAGTGATGTTAATGAGAGAAACTTTTGCCGTATACTTGGCAGAATGTGATGAATGAGGACATCAATTCCAATATTACTATCTATCCGGATGAAAAGGAAATTTGGAGCCTTATAGAAAATTCTGCCCTGATGCCTGATGGCTTCCATATGGAATTCTAAAAGCATAGTTGGAATATCATTAAAAAGGATATTTGTGATTCTATTGCTGAATTTTTTTGTATAGTTCCTTTCCCTAAATTTTTTACACATAGTGCTCTGACTCTCATCCCCAAAGAAAGAAATAGTAACTGGTGGTCTAATCTTAGACCGATTTACTGATGCTCTTGCTTCAGTAAAATCATATCTACAATTATGGCTTATTGAAAAAAGCCAGGGTGCTTTCATTCCTAATTGGAATATCAAAGATAATATCATTGTAACTTAAGAGTTGGTTCACAACCTTAAAAAAAAAGTGGAGGGAAGAGTCTTATTTTAAAACTTGATTTAGAAAAAGCTTATGATAATGCTAGTTGGGATTTGAATTGATTCTACTCTTGAGGATATGGGCATTAGTAAACGTTGCACCATCTTGTTAGAAATCTTATTGGTAATGTGTGGTACTCTATCTTACTTAATAGCTCTTTTAAACCCTTTTTTTAATTCTTAAATAGGTTTGCGCCAAGGTGATTCACTCCCTCCCATTCTCTTTGTCTTGGTGCTTGAGTATTGGTCCAAAAAGATTAATTATATCATAAACTTAGATCAATACCTCAAATTTGAGGTTGGCGATAAATTGATTGTTACCCACCTTGCCTCTGATGATGACCTCCTTATCTTTACAAATGCTGCTCATAAATCCATCAAGACTAGAGTCTTAAGTTCTCTTGAGATTTCTACTGGCTTAAGTATTAATAAAAATAAATCCTTTTCTTTACCAATAAGAAAACTAAACTCCAAACTTTGAATCTCATTGCCAATGAATTTAATTTCAAAAAGGGGAAGTGGCCTATGAGTCACATTGGCATTTCAATTTATAAAGGTTATGTGAAAAATGAATATTTTTCCTCTCTTATTGAAAAAACTATTTCTAAAATAAGTGGATGTGAGTCTCACTATTTTTATCTTAGAGGCAAACTTACCCTACTCACCTTTGTCTTAAAATCTATTTCTATTTATTGGTTAGATGTCTCTACTCCTACTAAATGGATTATGAAAAAACTTAAAATTCTGTTTATTAAATTATTATAAAACAAGGTGGCTCTAAAATCATTTGGGCTGGGTGAAACACAATTGCTAAGCCTCTCCTTGAAGGTTGTCTGAGTCTCAAAAATTTAGAGGATGTGTATGAAGCTATGTCTCTTAAACTTTGGTGGAAATTTTGCAAGGTGGATACCATTTGGGCTCAAATTCTCAAAGCGAAATATTGTGCCACCAAGCATCCTAATCATGTTAGTTGGAATCCGACAAACTCTCTTTGCTAGAAAAGAATTATGGGGTGTAGGGAAATTATAAAAAATATTATTATATGGGATAAAGTCATTCCTGACTTCTCCTTCTAGTTTGATAACTGGTCTAATTTTGGTGCCCTTGGATTTTAATTTGACTATTCAAAATCTAAACTAAAAGAAAGTAGATGTTTTGATCCTTTTTTTTTGTTGGAACTGGAATGCTAGTGGCTACTCCATCCCTAATCTAACTATGAGTAAAAGTAATTCCATTATCCTGGTCTTTGAGCATCTTGGCCAAGCCTCATCTGTATTTGTAGTCCAAAATAAGTTTAATCTGAATTTTTCTTGGAACTTTGTGAGAATTCATAATTTTCTTATCTCTTACCCTTGGTATTGGAGCTCTAAAGTCCCTACCAACATTAGCATTTTCATTTGGCACATTTGTAATGGTTTGGTGAGTGTTGATCAGATCATTTATGTCATCTTGTGCTAAAATGTAGTTGCTATTTTCAAATTGAATCTATTGACCACATCTCTTGGGAAAGTGATTTTACTTCTTATTTATGGAACCATTGTAATGTTCAGGACCACTGCTTTGGTGGCATTAACATCCTTCAGTTGCTTGATGGATGGAACTTGGTGAATAAATCCAAAATGAATAAGATCCATATTATGAATCTCATTGATGCAGTTTGTATTTGGGAAATTTGGAGTGCCAAAAATAAATATAAATATCATAATACTTTTGTATAACCCAGATAGAGTGCTCTCTAGGATTTACTTTTAAATGGAAATTTTCTTAAAGGTGTCCCTATTTCTAGATGAATGGGAGATTTTGACAAGCTCTAATTAAATAGAATGTTTAACACTTAAGGTGATTTTGTGGGTGATTTTGATAAGATCAAATTAAATAGAATGTTTAATACTTAAGGTGCTTCTGTGAGGTGTCTCTTCCTCTTAATTCCTGTTATTTCTTGCTTGTTCTTATCTTTTTCATTTGTTTCTATTTCCATTTTTCTGCTTGCCTTCATCTGTTTCTGCTTATTATTTTGTTTCCTTTATTGTCTGTGTTGGGTTTCTCAGTTCTGTTTTTCTTATGTATGTCTGCATTTCATGGTTCTATTGGTTGAATATTTCCTCCCTATCTGAGGTGGGTGTTGGTCTCCTGTTTTTTTTGTTGGCTGTTTGTTTTTGTTAGTTCCTTCATGCTGGCTTGATCTCTCTGTTTGCTATGCTAGTTGGATTTTATATCAGGTTTGTGCTATTTTTTCCATTAGTTTTTCTGGATTGCAGGTTGTGTTTGGGTGAAGCAATTTTTAGATTTGAGGCAGGTCGACTCTCAAGCAGGTTTGATGGTATGTTTGTAGTCCTTGTGCTACAAGTTTCGTTTTACTGCAGGTGGGCATCGGCTGATGGAGTGACTGCTTCTTTGGGATCCAGACATGCTGCCTTTCTCAAGTGCTGGCTGTGTTTAATAATCTTGTTTTTTGCTGTTCTTATTTTTTTTTTGCTGTTATGCTTGTGTAATGCTCTGGATTTATAATTGAACTATTAATTTTTTTTTTTCTTTGCTTTGTGTTTCATGTTTTTTTTTATTTTTTGCATGGGACCTTTTATGTTATACCATAGAACCCTAATTTTGGGGTTAGTTTTAGACTTTTTAGTATGATTAGGATTTTTGTAATCTCCCAACCCTCTCTATATCTATTTATTTGTCTTGAAGATATTCTATATGTCGTGCATGCGTGCGTGCGTGCGTGCGTCAAATATTATTTCTCTTTCTCTTATTTTTAGTGAGAAAAAGCTTTCTAGATCTAATCTTGTGATTAACATGTTAAATCTAACCTGCGCTTGGCACATTTGTAGAAGGCATGCTCCCTCAATTAATATTTCTTGGTTTTGGCATAAACCTTATCATAGTTACATTAGCATTTTAATTTGGATGTTGCTTAATGAGTTTATTATCAATGTTGATGAGGTGATTTCCAAAAAGTACACCACTTAGCTTCTAAATATCTTTGTTATTATATTATTGAAACTCTACAAGAGGTGTCCATGTCTAACTCCAATATTTTACAATTTTGGAATTCCCTCTTACTTAATCAAATGCCTTTAAATTTTACTTGCATTTCATATGGAGAACCTTTTTGACGCTTAAAATATTTGTTCATGTGGAATTCCTAAAATGAGGCTAAATAAAATAATGCTAGCCTTACTCATATGGTTAGCTATTACAAATGCTTTGCTTGAAGACAACTATACCTAGAGTAATGACAGACCTAAATTGGATATGTCTATGTTGCACGCAAGTGTACGTGTGTAGGGCCCCCGTATTGATAACAAGGAAGTACGGTGCTCTAGCTGTGGCAAATTCCCAAGTTAAGTAAGGTTAGGTAAACCCAACCTGCCTTAAGCCAAGGACTTGTCACCAAGTGCTATAACATACATCAATATATATATTTAAAAATATCAAAGTGGCGGAAGCAATAGGCGAGTAGTAATATCCACAAGCATGCATAGTAGAAAGAGACAAAACAATATAGTAACTCATCAAAATGCAGAAATGAAACACATCCAGAATTAATTATTACAAACTGAAATTTAAAGAGAATGAAAAATGTCTCTCAATCTCACTGAAATAAAATGCAGTATCTAACTAAACAGCAGTAGCACGATCCTCCTCCTGAACCTGCTCCTCTTCTGGGACACTGCCCACGAATACGTCTGAATCTGACATTTGTCGGTATCACAAATGCCAGGGCCCCAGCCAACAAAACAAAAAGGTTACAATTAGACAATTGTCTAAGTACATTTTATGCTATTTTAATAAACAGAATATTTTAAAGATATCATATTTAAATTAGCTAAACATGCAAGCAGTAAAGGGTGCAACAAGCTATGAAGGAACGGTAACTATAAACTATCCATTTATAGCCAGCAACTAGTGTAAAGAACATATAATGCAAAATAAACAAGGTGAGGCTATAAACTAAAGAAAATGACAACTACAATACAATTATGAACCTAACATGCTTATGATCATATTAACACATGCTAGGTATATAAAAGAAGCACAAGTACTGAAAACATGCAATTCTAGCATCCTAAATATGCCAATATATATATAAGTAAACCGTACGAGTGTACATACAATATGCTAGTTAAGAAAAAGGGAAAAGAAAAGGGCCACTGAGATATGTGGTGAAAGCAAGGCAATCTAGGTAAAAATCCACTGAGACATGTGGCCAAAGCAAGCAAGTACTGAAAGTAAGGCCACTAAAGCATGTGGCAAAGCAAAACAGAAAAAAATACTGAACAATCCAGCTAAAGTAGCAATAAGACTAAGACAAAGTACTGCCATACCAGCCAATAGGCCATATAGAGCCTCCAATATCAATCAATCAATCCCCAGCCTAGCCATCCAAATATGCTAGGTCTGAGTCTAGTCTATACAATACTACTACTGAAGAGGCAGACTAAGCTAGGACATATTCTACTAACTGTAAACAAGGCAAAATTGAAGGATATGCAATTTAAATACTAACTTAGGATGTATCATCCATATCCTAAGTTTTCCTATTATGCTCAAGGAATAAGGCTCAATAACCAAGGTATGCCAAGCAAATCAAATCAAAGTAAGAAAGGGACTCAATTTAAACTCAAGTGATATATGATGTTATCTAATTACCAAATCTAGCTACTCTGAGAAGGTACAAGTTTAGGATCTCCAATATCCAGCTATCGAGTAGAATCTCAGATTTACGTCCTTAAATTTAAAATTATAACTTAACAAGTTCTAATCCAAAAATCATGTGACGACTATATAGTTTAAGTAAGTAAATCAATAACCTAGTTTGTTAATATTTTACTCTCTTACCTAAATCTTGATCAAGTAAATTAAAATTTAAGGATTCAGAACTTGAACTCCACTTTGGTGTTCAAAACCTAAACCCAGGGGGATGTCCTAATAAGGATCTAGGGTTCACACTCTATTCCAAAGTTAAGGATAAAGGATCCTATAAGCTGAAAGATCCAAGAACTACGAACTTAGTGAAGGGTTATTCTACTGATTATAAGATAAAATAATCAATTAAGAATTTGAAAATCTAAAATCTATATTCAACCTTTAAGATGATTTCATTATCCTATAGATTGAATCATCCTATACCCACATGGAAGGTTTTAAAGGGTTAAACAATCAATCATTTGAACAATTTCAATTGAAGATGGTTCAGTTCAAATCTAAGATCTAAGATCTAAGGATCTGATATTTGATCACTTTAGACTTTGAACTAGATTTTTACTTAGGAGTTTCCATTTGTATTTCTTTTAGAATTTAGGCTCATAAATTAACTAAATTGAACTTATCAAGTGGTTTTAATAATTGAAATGATTAAATTTAAGTATTAAGCTCAAGTGACTTCCTTAAGGTCACTTAAGATCTAAGTGTCTTAATTACGGCTTAAATGAAGATTTCTTAAATTAATGATCACATTATCAGTATTATTAGTCTAAGAGTTCAGAGAACTTTTCTAATCTATCTTAGGGTAGTTTACTGAAATTTTCAAGATTTATAGGGCATTTAAGCATATTTGATCAAAATGACCAAAATACCCCACTTAAGGCCAAAATTGGAATTTTAGGGTTTAATTGTCCAAATTACTCCTAATCTATTTTAATGTGTACCATACTGATAAATAAGATGGGAAATACATTTATCTTGGATTTTTACCACTTAATTAAGTTAATTAGCACTGATCACTTAATTAAGCCAATTTTGGGGATTAGTAAATTTAGGGCATCTTAGCGCAATCCAACCTTTCCAAATGGTTCTAATATACTTAGGATAGTATTAGGAACAATCTCTATCAAGATTAGAGGCTTAATTAGGTTTAATTTTATTAATCCCTAATTAGGGTGATTAAGGAATGATTAAGAGAAATTGATATCCAAAATTGGTTTTAAAGGTCTGAAATTGATCTCTAGGGTTCATGGAGCAATTAGAGCCTTTAATCTCCTCATTTGGCTATATATTCAATTTAATATGATTTAAATAAGGAGAATAAAGAGTTGGGCATATATTTTTAAATCTAACCATTGGATCTGTGATTTTATTTTATATTTAGGTTTCTTGTATTTTTCTGATTCAAATAGTATATTGGATCATACCATTTGGATCAGTATAGCCAAAGTTATTAAATTAATTTATTCTGAATGTTTATTTAAATTAAAACTATAGGAACTGATTTATGAATTAATTTCCTTAAAGATTTTAATTCTAAAATTCTTTTTATTAACTGTCGGCTCGTTCTCAAAACGCACGGGCCGGGGTCGGCCCGACCCAAAATCCATCGTCTTCTTCCTCTCGCATGCGCCCGTAGTCCGAACCCTAGGGCTAGCTTCCAGCGCCAAATTCTTCGTGCTCCGATCATGCCACGCCCTGATTTTAATGGCTACACGATCCTTGACCCTAGACACCCCGATTAAGCCAAGAAGCCCTAACTGGGAGGCGCCGGATCGATGGAGTGCCATTCGACCGAGACCTCTCAGAAAGCGGACCTGTGAGGACTGAATTCTCCTCACAGAGTCAGCAGGTCGCGGCCATCTTGATCCCTACACGTTCAGGGATCGATGGGGAAGTGATAGGGCGACTTGAGAGGTTCTGAGGTGGTCTGGATCATTGGGAGGCTACTCGGCACATTCTGCCATTTAGAGCCGCGATTGGATCGATCGATTCCAGTCGAATCGATTGATCTAGTTGAACCAAACCATCGATACCAATTTACAATCATCGCCCAAAGGTTTTGGCACTTATTAGACGACTAATTGTGCACGAGAACGTGGCATTAGGCGAGCCAGAGGTTCCTCTGGCAGTGCGCTCAGACTGTGAATTCACTGTCTGTCCCACTGCCAGACCTCACCCGTAGACTCGAATGTCCACAGGGGAGCTAGGGAGAGGTCCTACACAACATCTAAAGCTTCAGCGAGGAAGAGCCGAGCTAGATTTAGCTCGACAGAAAGAAGGGAAGGAAATGGCTATACCTTGACAGTCTGGAAGAAGATGAAGTCGAGTGCCTTAGCAGACCACTGGCGATTCCTGAACTCCCTATGCTGTAGACTGGGGGTTTGAACTCCAAATCACACCCACTATCAGCGGACGAAGCAGGTTTAGTCACCGAAAGAGCTGGGATCACCGAGAGCAGAGGGCAGAGGGGAAATTGGGATTCACAGTGAGCAAAAGAACTCACTGTGGGATCAATGGGGGTATTTATAGGCTTAGAGAGGTCTAGGGAGTGGATGCCAGAGCTCGGGTTTGGAGCTTGGCTCGGCCCAGGGGTTCACTCGCCATTGCTCATTATGGATTGACTCGGCCATCCCTACCCGCCCCTAAGGCTCGACCACAAAGGGAAGGATCCTAACAGCCTAAGGAGTGAGACCCGGGGAGTGGCTGACAAGGTTGACGTGACGAATTTCCACGAATCTTCTCGGTCGGGCTGAGGGCGAGCGGGGACAAAGATGAATAGCTGGGATCCTTCCTCAGCCGTCTGATCTACGAAGCCGTTGGGTTTGGACGGTTTGATAGCGATCTTAACTAACAGACAGCGGGCGTCTTCTCATCCGTCAGATCGAGCCTTAGATCCGACGGGCGCTAGAGAGTTCAGGGCACAAATAATCAGCGCCGTCTGATGGCATGCCAAGATTCGTGCCAGCGCATCCCGTGGCTGTCAAGGATGAGCCGCTGTCGAGACCCCCGCAGCGGATCTGCCGCGGTCCCCACAGCAAATCCCGCTTATTAAAATAATTAATTTATTTAATTTAAATAAAATAAAATCTAATTAAATAATATATAATTATTCTTAAATATTCCAAATCCAATTTAGGACCAAATGAGCTCCAAAAATTCCCAAAAATTCATCCTTAGCTAATTAGGGTATGAGGAATTCAAAAATAAAATTAGATTTTGATTTGGAGATCAAATTAATTTAGGTATTTTTCAGGGCTTAAAAATAGCCAAAAATACCAAATTTGCCTATTTAGCTCCGATTGATTTCAAACTTCTGGGGTAAGGTTTAAATGACCCATTGAACCCAATGGAATCAAAATCAAAGCTTGGATTAGCTTAATTAATCTAAGTTTAGCTGAGATAACAACTAAGGTTATTACATACGTCCTTAAAGTTAATATTAGAACTTAACAAGGTCTAATCCAAAATCATGTGATGACTATATGGTTTAAGTAAATAAATCAACGACCTAATTTATTAATATTTTACTCTCTTACCCAAATCTTGATTAAGTAAATCAAGATTCAAGAATCTTGGGTTTGAACTCCATGTGAGTTCAGAACTTAGGATTCAAGGTGGTCTTCTAATAAGGGACCTAAGGTTCAATCACAAATGCCTAAATGTTCAAGATAAAGTACCCTAGAGCTGAAAGATTCAAGAACTAGGAACTTAGTGAATGGATCTTCTACTGGTTATAAGATAAAATAATCGATTAAGAACTTGCGAATCTAAGATATATCTTTGATCTTTTAAGGTAATTCCATTATCTTAATATATCAAATCAAACCTAAACCCACATGGAAGGCTTCAAAAGAATTAGACAATGAATCACTTAAAGAATTCCAAATGAGAGATGGTTTAATCAAATTGAAGATCTAAGTTTAAGATCTAAGGTCTAAGGATCTAAGGCTTTAAATTAGATTTTTAACTTAGGAGCTTCCATTTGTATTTCCTTTAGAATCTAAGCTCATAATAAACTTAATTGAACTTATTATATTGAGGTTCAGCATTTAGTATTATTAATTTGACTATTAGGGCCAAGTGGCATCTTTAAGATTACTTAAGATCTAAATGTTTTTATTTAAGATGTTATGATTTTCTAACTAAATATGAATGCCTTTAACTTCAAAATCCAGAGAGATGTTAATGCTCCAATTAATGATAATTTACAGAAATTTCCAAGGTTTAGGGCTCTCAAGCACATTTTGGTCAAAATGACCAAAATGCCCCTCTTAAGGCTAAAATTTGGGATTTTAGGATTTTATTGTTCAGATTATCTCTAATATGTTTTATTATACTTCACATTGATTAATAAAGTGGACAATTACATTTACCTCAGATTTTGGCAACTTAATTAGACTAATTGGCACTAATTACTCAATTAGGCCAAATTTGGGGATTAGTGAATTTAGGGCAATTTAGGGAAATCCAACCTCACACAATGGTTCTAATAGACTTAAGATAACATTAGGAATCATGTTTATTAACATCAGAGGCCTAATTAGGTTAAATTTTAATAATCCCTAATTAGGGTGATTAAGAGGTGATTAAGAGATTTAAATATCCAAAATTGATTTTTAAGGGTCTGATATTGCTCTCTAGGGTCCAAGGAGCAATCAGAGCCTTTAATCTTCTCATTTGGATATTTAATTAATTTTATATGATTTAATTAAGGACAGCAAAGAGTTTGATAAATAATTTTAAATCCAACTATTGGATCTGTGATTTTATTTTATATTTAGATTCCTTGTATTTTTCTGATTCAAATGGTATATTGGATCATACCATTTGGATTAGTATAGCCAAAGTTATTTAAATAATTTATTATGTATTTTTATTTAAATTAAAACTATAGGGTTGATTTATTTAAAAGCATAACCATTGAAAATGTCCTCCGATAATTATTTAATAGGCGCGGCCCAAAATCAGAACCGCGCGGGTCACGGGTTGGCCCGACCCAAGACCCACAACTTCGTCTTCCTCCTCTCGACGGGTCCCGAGTCAGCCAGACTTCCTCATTGAAATTCCCGGTACTCCGGCGACGGCAGCGGCTCAAATTAATCCCTACACGTTCCTGGAGTTGAGACGCATTGATTGGACCAAGAACCCCCATCCAGATCCCTCTGGATTGATGGGGTGCTACTC
The DNA here is from genome assembly GCA_016760335.1 of Gastrodia elata. NCBI lineage: Eukaryota > Viridiplantae > Streptophyta > Magnoliopsida > Asparagales > Orchidaceae > Gastrodia > Gastrodia elata. Next base: position 30,202,527 of record CM028678.1, on the reverse strand, counting down.
AACCGAGATGACTTCAAATAAGGCATCTCAGGCCGACTGTGAGGGGATAATTCTCCTCACAGAGGCCTCGATTAGATCGAGGTTCGATCCCTACACGTTCAAGGAAATGAGGCGAGTCGAACCCCCATACTATCTTAACCTGGGGCGCAGCCAATCGCTGGGTCCTTACTCGGACTCAGCCATGGCTCGACCGCTAGCTCAATCGATCGATATGATTGATTCGAGCTAGCTTAGCCCCAGGCGACAATTACACAGGTTCCTTAGGTGGCTACGGTTCACTAGGAGACATCCAGGGCTCATCCAGAGGACATAATTAAAATGGAGCTAAAGGAATTTCAATGCGGGAAAGGCTATACCTCAAGTCGGGCTGTAATCTTGGCCGAGGGGAATTGAGGTGCGCTGAAGCTTCCTAGACAGTAGACGAATCTTCACAGGGGGTCTGAACACCAAATGGGCCCTCTATCAGCGGTTCACACTTCTGAAATTTCTGGAATTTGTCGAGGAAGATGGGACTCCAGCAGACCTTAGAAAGGGACAATTAAGGATTCACAATGAGTAAAGGGGCTCACTGTGAAGTTCTGATGGTATATATAGGCCTTAGGGATGGACACCAGAGCTTGGGTTGGGAAGAATGGCTCAGCCTGAGGGGTTCTCTCAATTTTCTAAATTGGGGTGGACCGGGCCTCAGGCTTGGCTGGGAATGCTAGGGAGGCTTGGGCAAGGCCGCAACAACCTTCCTAACGTGGCAATGGAGTGGCAGACCAGCTAGAGAACGTGGCTATATGGGGAAGATTCGGCTGTCGGGCACGAGCTAGGGAGGAAGACGATCCACAGTAGCGGGGGTTGCCAGGGCCGTCTGATGGATCGTTGATTGACGTTGAACAGTCCAGATATCCCGACATCTAACGAATGATCACGAATAAAAGGTCAACCGTTGGATCCAATCAGGGGATCGAACGGTTGATCGAGGGTATTTAAGGCGAATTGCTTAGATGCCGTCGGATCAGGATCTCGAAACTGCGCGGCCGTTGGATTAGATCCGCAGAACGGACGGCCCGGATGGCGCCCGCGGTTTGGAATAGCCGACTGTTAGAAGAAGGATATATTTGCAATTAAGGATTGTTTAAAACCCTAAAATGAAATTGAACCAATTTAAATTAAATCCAAAAAGTGCCTAAATGACCTCCAAAAATTCCCAAAATTTCACCCTTAGCTAATTTGGGGTAGGGAATCCAAAAATGAAATCAGATTTTGATTTGGAGATCAAATTATTTTAGGTATTTTCTAGGGTTCAAAAATACCCCATAATACCAATTTTTCCATTTAAGCTCCAAATGATTCCAAACTTCTAGGTTTAGGTTTAGATGACCAATGAGTCCAATGGAATCAAATTCAAAGGTTGGTTTAGCTTAATTAATCCAGATTAAGCTTAGGTAACAACAAGGGTTGTTACAACGTGGTCCAAAATAATATGGGTAGTGAGATCCCAAGATTTACCGTACTCCAAGGATGGTGTTGTGATTTGTTACTAGAGTGCATCCAAATTCAATAATGTTTAAGCAATGATGTGTTGGGTTTTGTGTTCTTAGATTATCAATCCTAAGTTACTTTGGTTTTGAATCAATTTGGGAAAATTGGGGAGAGTTAGGGTTTAACATGAAGTTCCTAATGGCTTAATATTATTTTATTTCTTATTTCTCCCATAATAATTATTTTAAGGCTGGAATAATTCTCTTAAATGGTGTTTCACATGGGTTTCTTTGGTTCTAACATCTTACATAGTTTTCTTTAGTTTCCAAGTGCTAAATTGGGATTAATTTTCCTTAATTATCCTTGACAATAATTAGCAAAAATTAGAAAATCATTTGCCATAACCAAATTATTATTTTATAATATGATTTCTCATATTTTGATGAGTATATGGTCCAAATTTTATTAAATTTAGATTTAAATTAATTGAAATATTTTATTAATCTAATATATTTGCATTACTTTCATATATATTCATATAAATATGTTTATTAATCGAGTTATTTAAAATGGGGTATACCGTTGGATATTCCCATACAAAACCACATGGGTTTGACATGCTAGCTGGCGACCAAATAGATTTGAATACCCGTGGTAAACAAGGCATTGTTGACCTTCTTGATTGAGAAATGTACGTTGTTGGTTGATCTAAAGTTAGGCTTTTATATGCAATTAAAGCAATGCATACTATCTTAGAGCTTTCCTTCAATCCTAAAATGTTCCATGGTTATAGCACACCTCCAGAGCATAAAAGCCATATTAGTTTGCTTCTGTCAAGCTAGATTATTACTCACTTAAAATTTTCTTATTATGATGTTTATGGTTTAATGTATAACCAAAATTACATCACTACAACTAATACCAGAGCCTCAAATTAATCTTGAAATATTTGTCTATTAGGATTCTAAACCCCATATTATAGTTTGCAGTTTTAGCAATACGGCAAAACAAAAAACAAAAAATTTCAAGCAAATGAACATAGATAAATTATGTGGAAAGCCTAAGAATGGCAAAAACCATAGCCACACAACCAATAAAAAAATATATTATGAAGATTACACAATTTTTCAGAGGACCCGAGAAGCCTTAACCCTTGGAAGAAGAAGAAGTGCTCACTTGCTAGGAAAACACAACCATAGCACCTCACTTCTACTATGTTCTTTGTTTGGCTCTCCAACTCAAACCCTAGCTGTCATAATATGTCTCCCTCAAAAATCTCTCATTGACTCCTAACAATCAACACAATCATTTAGTCTTTTAAATAGGTTTTAATCCAAACCATAAATGCCATAAATTAGCCTGTAGAAGTCTAAAATACCTCATAAGATTACTTAGGGCACCACCTAAATTCATGATAGGATTTTTGTAGGGCACCACAATGCACCATGGTGCCTTATTTTAGAATCCCAGGTGTTGGGGCATGCCATAGCGCCCCATTGTCAAATCCTAGGTGCTGGGGTGCACAGTGGCTCCCCACTGTTGGTTCCTAGGAATTGGGGCGTGCTGTGGTGCTTAGCTCTCGAATCTCAGCTACTAGCCCAGTGCTTCCTTAGTCTTAAAACCATCTAGTATTCACCCAAATTCCATCAATTTCTACATAGTCTTCACATCCCTATATTGCCAAGCCAAAATACATCGATTGAACATATAATCCCTATCAATGTTGTTTCATATGGTTAGATGGGTTCTATCATTGGGTTATTTGGGTTCTTGCCAATTCCCAACCTTAGGGTGCTTTGATTTTTGTGATTATCAGTGTAATAGCTCATGATAGAATCTTATTTTTATCCTTATATGATTTGAGCTTGAAGATACATATTTTAAACCTAAAAACTTTATCTATCGAGCCCTGGCAAAGAAAATAGGTGTTCACTAGATCTTTGTTGTTCCTGCTTATTGTTGACTATAAATGGAAACTCTTCAGGTAACTCTAACGGCTTTGGACAATCATAATAACTTCTATTTATCGTCATCTAACTTCTTTGTATAATAGGAAACCTAGAATCATCCCATTGTTAGAGTTAGGTGCTCAATTAAAATTTCCTTCTTCTACAATTCCTAACACAATTGAGTTGACACCCTTCTCTAGATTTTAAGTGTATCATTCCTCCATTTATCTAGAAATACAATGTTAAAACCTCAGTTATTATCTTAAGAATTAAAAATTTATAGAATCGATTTTAAAGCAAGGAATTAATTGTGATTTCTAATAGTAGTTTATGCGAGTATAAGTGTAGAAATAAATAAAAAACAATCTAAATGCAATTAACCAACAATAATTCATTCACTATTAATTTAAGAAGCTAGGGAATGCACATAGAAGCTACATGCAATTAATAAGAGCTTATCATAGTTTATCAGCCTAAACCACATAGTTTAAATTAAGACAGATAATAGGGTACCTTAAATTGGGTTAAAGCTGATCCAGAGGAAATACAGAGTTATAGAACTTCCAATGTGCTTTTAGAATCCTTTGGTGAAGAAACAAATCTTGGATGCTTTGGGATATTTTCAAAGTGACTAAGTAGCTATCAAAATAGATTTGAAGTTTTGAGGGTAGGGGAGACTATAACAACCCTAGATTGTTACCCCATCTAATATGTGCTTAATTAAGTATTAAAACTTGTATCACTGAGTTTTGATCATCATTAGGATCAAACCTTAAAAATTTGGGATTCATCAAAATCCGTTTAGAGTAATTGACCAATTGTTCAATTTAGTGACCTAAAAAATTAGCTAAATTATTTGATCTCCAAATCAAATTTTGATTAAATTTTTGAGTTTCTCACCCCTAAATTAGCTAGGAGTGAAAATTTGAGAATTTTTGGAGGTCTTTTAGGGTTTAGTACGATTAAAATTAAATTTGGGAAAATTGCACAAAAGGGTCATAAATTCAAATATTTGCATTCTTGCCCTTCTAATAATTGGTTGATTGCCTGGATCCGCTGTGTGGACCTCACGCGATCTATTGTGGTGCCTAGTCTATGCAGCAACCATTTTAAGCAGAATTAGACCATCTGTTTCCATGAATCAGGCGGTACTGATCACCTCCTCGATTAACCGTTACACTCTAGAGGATCTAGACCATTCCCCCATTTCCTTTGATCAACCGGATGGCCGAGAAAGCACCCATTACTATTCAGCTTCATCCCTATCCAATACATCATCAATAGACAAGATCTGCTCATACCAACTACGTCGGACCTATCCCCCACTCCCCCTTCTGCATTAGTTGACTGTTAGCATTCATTTCCTCTAATGTACGGGATCTCCTCTGTGCCAATTTTGGCCTGGTCCTGCTCCATTTGTCAGCAGGGAGGCTGACCCCTGGGTTAGGCCAAATAGCTCCGGCTTAGCCTTCCATGGGCCTCCTCTAGCTATATGTAGAGCCTTGCCAATCTCGGTGAGCCTCTTTACAACCTCCCAAGCTTCTCCCTGCTGTAGCCGTCGACTTGGTGAAATTTACCAGCTCTAATTCTCTGCTGCAATGAGTAAGACTCAATGTTTGAGTCCCCGGGAACTAGCCAATAACTAAATGAAGCTTCAGCATTGGTGTTCAAATGCTGGTCTGCTCCCAATCTCCCGCAGCCCTTCAAATTGCTCCATTGATCAGGTACACTCTTTACAGTGTACTGTGCGACCGATTTCAGATTGAAATGATGCAATTGTAGATTGTAATCCCTTATAGGATGATTTTTGCTGTTGATCGAGTTCAATGGAATCTAATCGAGTAGCAATTAGCTCAGGCCTATACAGTGGGGCACAGTTCCTGAGCCGTAGTAAGCTCTCACTAGTCTTGCCAGCCCCAGACCGAGCTACCTTGAGGATTCCATTTGTCTTGAAATGATGATCATTTCTAGATGAAGTAGAAGCCGTGCCATCGCTCATGTGAGGAGAATTTGCTTACCACAGTAAACCCTAGCTCGAAGCCTCGGGTCGGTAAGGTCCGGAAACCTGACATCCCACAGGGGGCTTCTGGGCATGTTCAACATGCCTTGGTCCAAGGATCGTGAAGTAATCAAGTTTGGGCCATGGTTTGACCGGAGCATCCAGGAATTTGAAAAAACAATCCATATTTATAATCCTGTATGTGTCAGGGTTTTTGTGGAAATGAAGACAATCAATGCCGGTTGGGCCAGTCTACGACCCGTGCTGTTCGATAGTAACAAGTCATCGGGTCCCGACCGGGCCTCAGTTGACCTTACAGAAGCCAAAAGGAAAAATGAAATAATGTGATTTCATTTTTCATTTAAGCTTAAGATCAAACTATAAAAATTTAAATGGAATTTAGGGTTTGCTTTATTTCTATCAATATGCATCTAAAATATATGATCTTATATACCATTTTGATAAAAAAAAACTTATAAATTAATAAACTACGATAATATTTTACTTTCTGTGAATGGTTTTCTTAATTATGCCATAATTATCCAAAAATAGGATTAGTGAATATTAGGATGTACACTTAGCCAAATTGCATATTTATGGCATCTATTTCTTCATTAAATAGAAAAGAATGTAGTTATAAAGTTAGAATTACTTTTCTAAATTTAATTATGTTAATATTTCCTTAATTACCTAAAACCATAATTAGTGAATATTAATCTTATTTGTGATCTGATTTTAGTAAATTAAGTACCTATGGATTTATCAAATAGTAAATAACCTAATGATAACTTAATATTTCCATTTTAAATATTAAATTTGTTAGTCATTCTTAATTAGCTAATATCAAGCAATTTGCTTAGTCAAATTTGACATACTTGCTGTCTAATCTCTCATTAGATAGTTAGGAGTTGTATAATAACATTTGATTTTGCTTTTGAATTCAATTTTGTATGCTAGGTGTTAGAACCTATAAAAGTGATAATTTAATTAATAACACCTAAAATAACATTTAATAGTGATGATTCTTTCTAAAATTAGTGCATTAGTATGCTTAAATTACTTAGTGATTCAAATAAAATGCATTAATTGTTCAAACAATCAAATCCCAATTGTAAGGAATCATTTAGGGAAAATAAGCCTTACCTTTAAAATTGATATAAGAAGTAAAATTGTATTATTAATTTTTCATCTAAATTCATTTTGTTGACGTTAATTGTAACCATTCTTATATCAATTAAGACTCATTCTAATTTATAACTCCATCATAGTAGCTCACTTATATTAGTTAAAGGAATTAGGATTTAATAAGAATCCTTCAAGGATAATGATAATTCTAAGATTTATAATAAAATAAAAGAGGAAATACAAATAACTTCATATTAAAATGGTCTACTTTGATGAGTTTTTCAATAATTTCAGGCAAAAAGACAAGTTGAGGTAAAATCTGGGCAAAACAAAAAATTTTGGAAGCAATTGCCACGGCACGCCCAGCACGCTATAGCATGCTCAAGCGGGTACAAGCCCGAGAGCTCGATGGTACTGCGCGCCGTAGCTGGTCCAAAACCGAGAGCTCGGTGTTACCACGCGCTATAGCAGATACTCACTAGACCTAGATTCAACAAAAATTTAAGGAAGACCGCCACCGCGTGCCACATTGGGTTCAAATCCAAGAGCTCGGTGCTATCACACACCGCAGCGGGTCCAAACCCGAGAGATCGACGCTACCGTGCACCGCAGCAGGTCCAAACCCAAGAGATTGGTGCTACCGCGCGTCGCAGCGGGTCCAAACCCGAGAGCTTGGCGCTACCGCGCGCCGCAATAGGTCCAAACCTGAGAACTCGGCACTACCGCACGCCACAGCAGGTCCAAACTCGAGAGCTCAATGTACTGCGCCCCAGAACGGAACCCACCAGACCCAAACTTAGCAAACATTTAAGGAAGACCGCTACCACGCGCTGCAGTGGGTCCAAACCTGAGAGCTTGGCGCAATTATGAGCTTCAGCGGGTTCAAACCCGAGAGCTTTGCGCTACCATGAGCTGCAGTGGGCATACACTTAACATCCAATTTGAAGTAAAACCGCCACAGCGCACCCAAATGCGCTGTAGGGCACCGCAGTGTCCGCTGGAATTCCAGTCAGGAATGAGCAATTAATTCAGTATAGGGAAGGCCATAAATTTAAATCTTTTTTCTTCCCACAGCTGCCTTAATTCCAAATTCAATCAATATTTTTATTCTCAAGAGGAATAATAGAATAATCAAGAACATGCCATTAAAGAGAGGGAGTTGGAGGGTTGGACATAATTAATTCCAAAAGGGCTAAAGGCTTCCCTATAAAAGAAAAAGAAAAAGAAAAAGACTAAGAGAGGGTTCCCCTCTTTATCATTCCAAGATATAATTTTTGAGGCTGCTGTAAGAAGGAAAGGATAACCCTAACCAAGGAAGGAGAAGACATTCATTCTAGAAGTGAAATGAAATACAACTCAAGGAGATGGAAGAGAAGAAGTTGGAGAGCAAGGAAAGATTCGGAGAATGCCAGGGTCTGTTCTTAGTATTTCTCTAAAAACTCTTCTTTGATTTTCTTTCAGTAGAACCATGCAAAAGTTCACTTCCTTGTATTTAATTTTTGCATCTCTTTTGTAATGGAAGGCCAAACTCTCCTTGGGGAGAGTTGGGCCGAAATCATGTAATGAGTTATGGGACACAATAGTATTTGTATTATCTTCTTCAATAAATAAAATCTTTGTATTTTTTATTTAGATATGTTTCTTGTAAATACATGCTTGTCGAATGAATGCCTATTTTATTTTAGATGGTATTATAATAAAAATAATCTTAAATCAACTAATCATACCAAGCTTTAGGGAATGCACATAAAGGTCCTCGCGCAAATGCATATTCATTGTGTGAAGATTCTCGGTGTAAACTCCTTGAGATTGGAATGATAGGTTGATTTGGTAACTTAAATCTTTTTGAGCTCCATAGCTTATCAATTGGTGTAAAGTTAGGGATAAGTGAATTAGTGCTTGGAGCTCAGTGACAAACTCTCGAGCCTAACAACACTATTCTTTGAGCTCAGTCGATAGGTCGATGCATGGGAGCTGAGAGTTGTCAATCAAGCTCCGGGGTTCAGCAGATGTTAAGGGAGAAAGTGGAATTATTGAGGGCTCATGGATGATCATGACATAATCCATGCAGCTCGATAATTTACTTCATTTGCTAAATAACGCATATAGCATGTGACGCTAATTGTGTCAGAATCAAGTTCATGTGATTGCTAAATTAAAATGATTATTTTGATAACTTAGATGTAAGGAATCTTAATTAACTCTTGTCGATCACATGATGATCTTTGTGTCAAGATCGAATCCTTATGTGTTCATCTTGTCCACTAGATATGAAATAGTTGGATTTAGAGGACCAATTTAAGAAATAATATCTTCACTTGATTATAATTAGCATGAAAATAAGTTTCATTAAAAATTGAATTAATTTAATTACTTACACTAGTCCCAATACAAATTGTATGATTGAAGCCCAATGCTCCCTTCTTCTCAAATAGTATCTTTAGTTTGATATCTTTGAACTGTTAATTAGGAGCCACACAAAATCAAAAATATTTAGTCTAAACATTATTAAAAGTAGATAAACCTTAGTAACAAAGCACGTCATTCTCTGAGGATGATAAATCTCAGAACTTGCCTTCCAAATTTACAGTCTATCAAGTTTTTGGCGCCATTTCCAGGGAACAGCATTTATTTTGTATTAAGGATAATCTACAAGTAAATAGTGATTTAGAATTATCTTTCTTGCATATTTTTTTATCTTTTTGTAATCATATTTATTAGTTTAATTTTGTTAATTTAGCTATTCTTTTAGTTTCATTTTCTGAACTATTAAAAATTGCATTGCTGTGATTATTCTTTATAGTTGAAATTTTTAAACAACATGAATAGGAGAGAAAACATAGAGATTCTTTTTGATACTGAAATTGAATGAACTTACTTAAGAGCTAGAAGAGAATAAAATTTGTTAAATAGAAATTAGCTTGCAATAGAAAACTTAGATGATAATCCAATTAGGGGAATAGAAGAAAAAGGAGGGCTAGCTTTGAAAGATTATGCCTTACCCACTATTAGGGGAATCCCTCACATAATTATGAGACCAAACATAGTCGTTAATAACTTTGAAATTAAACCATCTACCCTCAGCATGGTGCAAAATAATTAATTTGGGAGGTTAGCCACTGAAGGCCCAAACTCACATATTTCCATTTTCTTGGAAATATATGACACATTTAGATATAATGGTGTCACTGATGATGCCATAATACTTAAGCTATTCCCATTCTCTTTGCAAGATAGAGCTAAGAGTTGGCTTGGTTTCTTGCCCAACGATTCTATTCGCACTTTGGGGTGATTTAGCTAGGAAGTTCCTTGCTAAATGCTTCCCACCTGCTAAGACTGCTAGGCTGAGAATTGAAATAACTAACTTTTGCCAAGCTGAGGGGGAAACTTTGTACGATAGTTGGGAATGGTTCAAGGAGTCCCTTATACTTTTTCCACATCATGGGTTTCCACAGTAGATGCAGATTCAAACATTTTACAATAGATTGAACGCACCCATCCGGACGCTCATAGATGCAGCATTTGGAGGATCTCTAAGCAGCAAAACCTAAGAAGAGGCTTATAATTTGTTGGAAGAGATGGCCGAGAATGCATATTAGTGGCCTACTGAGAGGCTAAACCTTAGAAAGAAGGCTAGCATGGGTGAGGCCAATCAGATTCTAGCCCTACAAAATGAAATCAATTCCTTAAATCAATATATTTGAAATATGAATATGAATAATGCTTAAGAAGTTTACTGTGATCTATGTGGAGGAAAACATAATAGTGAAAACTGTGACTTTAACAACCCCTTTTTACCTTCAAACACTTAGCATGTAAATTACTTAATAAATAACAATGCAAACCAAACCACTATGCAAAATAACCCATACTCCAATACATATGATCCATGATGGAGAAATCATCCTAATTTTTCTTGGAGTAATAATAATACAATGGGAAATTTTAATGGAAACCACACACAAAATAGATAAGGGCAAAACTATGGCAATAATTAGCAACCCCAAAACATAGGTATTGAGGGGGCATTTAATGCTTTGAAAGCAAAAACCATTCAATTTATGAGGAGAATAGAATTGACAATAATGTGTCACAATGATTGAGGTATACCTGAGAAACATTGAAGTCCAACTGGGACAAATTTCCCAACATCTGACCACACGCCAGTAGGGAACTTTGCCTAGTTCGACGGAGGTGAATCCAAGGGATACATTAAGTGTCATAAATTCAAATTTTATAGAGAAGGACTGCTTAGGAAGAAGCTGTGGAAGGAAAATTGAAAAAAGGAGAACTTAGATAGTAGGGGTTAGCCATGAAAAAGAAAACTCATTTGCAATAAAATATGAGGATCCCAATAGGCTTAACATCCCTTATAGGATACAGAGCGACGTCCTTTTAGACCCCTTGTGTGATCTTGGAGCTTCGGTGAACGTCATGCCATTTCACATCTTTGAGCATCTTAGATTAGGAGGAATGGAAAGCACATTGATGATTTTGGAATTTGCTAATCTCGATTCATTGACCACCTTAAGAATTGTAAAAAATGTAGCTGTGGGTTTAGGAAATTTTGTTATCCCCACTGACTTTATCATCTGTGATTGGGATAGATGGAATGAAAATTCCATTATCATCTTTGGGCAACCCTTCCTAGCCAGCATTTAAAGCTATTATTAATGTTGTTAGGGGAGTGATGAGCATTATGGTGAATGAAAATATAGAGGAGATTGATTTAAAACCTACTTTTTTAAGAAGAAAAAATGGAGATAGAGTGGATAAGAAAATCTAAGAGAGAGCCTGAACATGATAAACTTGACCCAGAGAGTTTAACATTGACTAAAAAACTTCTGAGTGTAGCAAGGACATCTCATCTGGAGGTGAGGCAATTTATAAGATTGAAAAGAAGAAGAAAACTAGGAGAGGAAAGAGGAAGAAGAAGGGAACCTCTTTCCCAATTTTTGAAGAAATTATTGGAGAAAATTTGACTAGAAAAGTCATGAGTTTGAGCACAACCCTTGTTAGTGCTCACTCATGCATTTCAAAAATATGGAAAAGGAAACCTCCATACAATTTAATCCCTTAAAGATCTCAAATTGGTCAGGCTGACGACATTAAACCAAGTGCTCTTTGGAAGGAAACCCAATAATCTTTGCTTACTTGAACTTAGGAGTAGTTAGTTTAGAATAAAAAACAAAAATAAATTACATAACTTGTTCATAAACAAATAATTATGGAAGAATATTTAAATTATGTGAGAAAATTTTCCTTGACAAGCGCTACCGTGCGCCGCAGCGGATTTCACTGATACTGCATGCCGCAACAGATTTAGTCGTTATGGCGCGCCACAGTGGATTTTGCCACTATAACGCGTTGTAGCGGACTTAAGCACAAGGCAAAGTTTTTACAAGTCCTGAGGTGCTCTAGCGCGTTGCAGCGTGCCGCAGCGTGTGTCACACAGCTGGAGCAGCTATTAACTGCTTAGGATTCTCCAAGCAGTCAATGTCACTACAGCGCGCATAGGGACTCAAAAATTGAAATAAAGTGCTGAAAAGCTATTTTTCCCACCTCATAAAAAGTTGAATTCAATTCACATTAAGTGCATGACATTAAAACAATCTTTGACTGTTCTTTAATCGCACTTTGAATGTTTTTTAGAGCAAAAATTTTCCAGATTCCTTTTCTAAAATGTTAGAGTAAGAAAGGAAAAATGTTCAATGCTTATTCTTGACTAAATTATGCACATCACTCTCAAGGCTCTTCACAACCCTCTCCCTCTTCAATGGCTTCCCAAAAGAAAAGTGTCGTAAGAAAAGAAGCAACCGCCTCAACATCTTGAGGCACTTTCAATAAGAAAGGATTTTCTTTAGTGGAAGCTGAACAACATTTTTGTCAAATAGCATCACATCGCACATGTGGTGCTCCCAGTACTGACAATTGGAAGTACGGTTCTCCAACTGTGGCAAATCCCCAGCTTAAATAAAATCAGGTAAGAACCCAACATTCCTTAAGCCAAGTACTTGTCACTAGATAACTATAAACATTCATCAATATACATACAATTATCAAAGTGGCGGAAGCAATAGACGTGTAGTAATATCCACAAGCACAATATAATAGAGAAAAAGGAAAACAATATAGTAACTCATCACAATGCAGAAATGAAATACATCCAAAATTTATTATTACAAACTGAATTTAAAAAAGAAAGTGTAAATGTCTCTCAATATCACTGAGAAATAGAAATGCAAAATCTATTGAAGCAGCAGTAGCATGATCCTCCTCCTGAACCTGCTCCTCTCCTGCAACACTGCCCATGAACAAGTTCGAATCTGACATTTGTCAGTATCATAAATGCCAGGGCCCCAGCCAACAAAACAAAAAGATTACAGTTAGACAATTGTCTAAGTATATTTTAGGCTATTTTAATGAACTGATTATTTTAGAGATATCACATTTAAATTATCAAAACATGCAAGCAATAATGGGTGCAACAAGCTATAAAAGAAATGAGTAACTATAAACTATCCATTTATAACCAACAACTCGTATGAAAAGTAACATACAATACCAAATAAACAAAGTGATGCTAAAGCTAAAAGAAACAATAACTATAATACAAATTCGGAACCTAACATGCTTATGATCGTATTAACACATGCTGAGTATATAAAGAACACAAATGCTGAAATAAATATAGAATTCTAGCATTCTAAACATGCCAATATACATATGTAAACCATAAGAGTATACATACAACATGCTAATTAATACAAAAGAAAAGAAAAGGGCCACTAAGACAGGTGACAAAAGTCGAGCAATCTATGAAATGTAAAGCCACTGAGACATGTGGCAAAGCAAGCCAACTAGTGCTGTAAGTAAGGCCACTGAAGCATGTGGCAAAGCAAAAAGAGAATAAGACTGAAAAATCAAACTATAGTAGTAATAAGTCTAAGACATAGTACTACCATACCAGCCAATAGGCCATACAAAGCCTCCAAGATCAATCAATACCCAGCCTAGACATCCAAATCTTCTAAGCCTGGGTCCATCATATACAATACTATTATTGAAGAGGCAGACTAAGCTAAGACATATTCTACTAACTGAAAGCACTGCAAGAACCAGATGAATGATATGCTTTACCAACACTAACTTAGGATGTATCATCCATATCCTAAGTTCTCCTATTATGCTCAAGGAATAAGGCTCAATATCCAAGGTATGCCAAGCAAATCTAGTCAAAGTAAGTAACAGACTCAATCTAGACTTATGTGATATCTCTTGTTATCTAATTACCCAATCTAGCTACTCTGAGAAGGTACAAGTTTAGGATCTCCAATATCCAGCTATCGAGTAAAATCTCAGATTTACGTCATTAAGGTTAATATTAGAACTTAACAAGTTCTAATCCAAGATCATGTGATGACTTAAGGTTTATGCAAATTAATTAACGACCTAATTTGTTAATTTTTTACTCTCTTACCCAAATCTTGATTAAGTAAATCAAGATTTAAGGATTTTGGACTTAATTACCACTTTGGTGTTCAAATCCTGAATCCCAGGAAAAAGTCCTATTAAGGATCTAGGGTTCACATTTACTACCCAAATTAAAGGTAAAGAATCCTATAAGATGAAAGATTCAAGAACTACAAACTTAGTGAAGGGTTATTCTACTGATTTTAAGATAAAATAATCAATTAAGAACTTGAGAATATAAGATCTATATCCAATTTTTTAGGATAATTTTATTATTTTATAGATTGAATCAATCCTATACCCACATGGAAGGTTTCAAAGGAATTAAATAATCAATCACTTAGGGAATTCCAAATGGAGATGGTTCAAATCAAAGGGAAGATCTAAGGTCTAAGTTCTAAGTTCTAAGATCTGATGTTTGATATCTTCAGACTTAAGCTAGGTTTTTCACTTAAACTTTACTAATTGCATTTTTTTTGGCATTTAAGCTCATAAACTAACTAAATTGAACTTATTAAAGTGAGATTTAACATCTAAAATTATGAGGTTTAATTATTAAGGCAAGGTGACTCCTTTTTTGATCACTTAAGATCTAAGGATCTTAAACTAGGCTAAATGAGGATATTTTAACTTAATATCCACATTATTAATATCATTAGTCTAAGAGTTCAATAGAACATTAATAATCTAACTAAGGGTAGTTTACTGAATTCTCCAAGGTTTAGGGTCACTTAAGCACATTTTGGCCAAAATAACCAAAATACTTTGTTTTAATGTGTCATAAGGCTAAAATTGGGATTTTAGGGTTTAGTTAACTAAATTAAATCTACTCTAATTTAATGTGTTTCATATTGATTAATGAAGTGGGAAACTCCCTTATCTTAGGTTTTGACAACCTAATTAAGCTAATTATAACTAATCATATTTTTAGGCCAAATAGAGTGAATAGTGAATTTAAGGCATTCTAAGGCAATCCAACCTTACACTTAAGTTATAGTAGGCTTAAGATGGCATTAGGAACTAACCTATCCAAAATTAAAGACTAATTTAGGGTTTAATTTACTAATCCTTAATTAGGGTGATTAAGGAGTGATTAAGGAAATTAAATGTCTAAAATTAGTTTTAAGGGTCCACACTTGTTCCCTAGGGTCACAGGAGTAATCAGAGCTCTTAATCAACTAATTTGGATATTTATTGAATTTATTATGATTTAATTACAAACAAAAAAGGATTGGGCAATTATTTTAAATCCAACCATTAGATCTGTGATTTTATTTTATATTTAAATTCCTTGTATTTTCTGATTCAAATGGTATATTGGATCATACCATTTGAATCAGTATAGCTAAAGTTATTAAGTTAATTTATTCTGTATTTTATTTAAATTAGAATCATAGGATTTAATTTCTGATTTAATTTCCTTAAGGAAATTAAATATAGAAATTCTATTATTTGTTGCCGGCCCAAATCCAAAATGCGCGGGTTATGGGTCGGCTCGAACCGTGACTTCATCCTCTTCCTTCAGCTGGCACCCGAAGCCCGGCGCCCTAGGGTTAGCTCCCGACACAAAATTCTCCACGCTCTGGCTACACCACGCCCTGACTCGACGGCTACTCCATCCCTGACTCCAAACGTGTCGATTAAACCAAGAAGCCCCAACTGGGAGGCGTCGGATTGCCAGGGGACTACTCGGCCGAGGTTTCTCTGAAGGCGCACCTGTGAGGAGTAAATTCTCTTCACTGAGGCCACGGATTGCGGCCGTCTCTATCCTTACATGTTCAGGAACCTAAGAGGAAGCGATAGGGCGAGTCAAGGAGTTCTAGGATGGTCTGGATCAATGGGGTGCTACTCGTGGTCTAAGATGTGCTGGAGCTCTTGACGGGTCGATCGGTTCTTAGTCGAATCGATCGATCCGATCTCACCCAACCCTTCGATATGGTTCGACAATCATTGCTGAGAGCTCCTAATGCCTAAAGGATGGCTAATTGCATCAATGGAGTGTGCAATTGGTGAGCCAGCGACCGACTAGCAGTGCACGCTCAGACGGCAAATTTGCTGTCTGGCCCACTACCAGGCCTTACTAGAAGGCTCAAACGCTACTGGGAAACCTAGGTGAGGATCTATCACAGCACCTAGAGCTCAATTGAAGGAGAGTCAAGCTGAAATCAACTCGACTGAAGATGGGACAGAGGTTGTAACTGAAGATGGGGAACGACTGCGACAGAGGCAATGCAGGCTGCTTAGGTCGCTCACGATCACTGTCGAGGTTCTAGCAAGGGGGTCTGAACGCCAGACCTCGCCCTCGATCAGTGATATGCTGCAAGTTCAGATGTCGAGGAGCTCAAACCGTGAGTGAACTCCGATAGGGAGGGAGAGGATCATGCAGTCTATCCAACGAGAGCAAAGGGGGTCTCTGAGGAATCCCGGGAATATTTATAGCCCGAACGGTAGTGAGGGACCTTCGGACTGACCCCTAATGGTCGACCCAAGGGATTTGGCATCAGGCCATGACCCATGAAGGCTAACCCGAAACTTCTTCCCCCTAGCCGTTGCGATTCGGGGAGGGAATGGGGGACAAGATCTTTTCCCGTACTGCCACGACTGCAGGAGCGGGCGAGCTGTCGGAGCCTTTCTTAGAAACTCGGGGATGAAGCTGAACAGCGACGGGTGAAGGTGCAGCCGTTCGATGGACCTTTGGTTAGGACTGGGTGGTTCTGATCTCTTGATCAATAACGGTCGATGGGGGAGATGGATCGCCCGTCAGATCAAACTGAAATGATCCAACACTTGATCTGAGCTTACTTAGGATGGGGCATGGAAGGCTGTTAGATCGGGTTACAGATCGAGCTGCTACGATCTGATCACGGCATGGGTAGATCGCGTCGTTGGACGAGCCACGCCAAGATGCTTGCTAGGCATCCTACTATTCCATAGCTATGAGCCGCTGTCAGGACCCCGCAGTGGATCTGTCGTGATCCCGACAGCAAATCCTAACCTTAAATTTTAATTAAATAATTAAATTAATTAATATAATTCAATTTAATAATTACATTAATTCCTATTAAATTTATATATCCAATTTATGACTAAATGAGCTCCAAAAATTCCCAAAAATTAACCCTTAGCTAATTTGGGGGTGGGGAATTCAAAAATAAAATCATATTTTGATTTGGAAATCAATTTAATTTAAGTATTTTCTAGGGCTTAAAAATAGCTAAAAATACCAAAATTTCCAATTTAACTCCGATTGATGCCAAACTTTTTGGGTTATGTTTAAATGACCCATTGAGTCCAATGGAATCGAAATCAAAGCTTGGTTTGGCTTAATTAAATCCAAATTTAGCTAAGATAACAACCATGATTGTTACAGCACACTCATCTCGCAAAAGGGATTCAAACTCCTCTATCTCATTTTCTACCAAAAATGTCTATAACTGGAGATGGCACAAGTTGGTTTGCTTACAGACCGACTCATTTCCTTCCTTAGTACAACAAGTTTACGCCAACATAGCCAACGCGAATGGGCGTAAAATGTCTGTACGAGGGAAGGCCGTGAAGTTTGGGCTTGAGAAGATCGAGCAATTTTATGAGCTTAGGGTGGTAGAGGAGTATTCATACCAGGCCCTATTATATTCTAAAATCAATTCTATATGCATTGTGAGAGCCCTCACTCACGATGATGCAGGATGGAGAGGGAATTTAGCCAACATTCCATGAGCCCTTCTTAGGGATACGTGAAATAAAAGACACGTTCTTATCTTCAGCGTCATAATGCCATCTGGGAATTTGAGTGAGGTGACAAGGTCATAGGCGCTGCTCATATGCGCTATTGAATGACTTGGAGATATCCATATCTCTAGGATAATACTTGAGTAGCTCTGGAATTCCCTAACCGGGTAACGCGCCGCACTTACCTTCGTATCACTAATTACTAGGATATGCCTTGCACAAGGGGTCAAGGTATCATCCGGAGACGTGGCTATTCCCCCTAGAGTTTCTCTTACTCACCATAATTTAAATACTTGTTTTCAAGAGGGTAAGAAGAGCAAGAAGAAAAAGGGGGAGGAAGGAGAAGCTTCATCTTCCTCTGGAATAATGTCATCACTTAAGAACTTACAAAAATATATGAATAGAATGAGGGATTAGCAAATGCAAATGGGAAAGAGTATGGCAATGAACATGCGGTACTGCAAGGTCGAACTGTCCAAACAGCGCCAAATTCAAAGTGAATTCCACTCAAACTCTCAGAACAATGTTTTTGAATTGGAGCTTACATAGTGGACTAGGCGACACTGTGCTACCACAACCCCCTGCCTATGAACACCCTCCAAATACAGTTTAGTTGGAGGAATATCATGAAGAGGAGGAGGAGGAGGAGGAAGAAGAAGAAGAAGAAGAAGAAGAGGAAGAATAGGTTGTAATTTTTCTTATCTTGTTTCTTTAATTTAAATTTTACTTTGTTTTATTTTTCTATTATTTTTATTTTCTCTTGTACGGTTTGATTTTATTTAAATTTTATTTAAATGAATCTTGGAGATTGTCTATCCCCATAATCTGCTATAAAAATTGGATTGCAAATATAAACTTTTTTGAAAATTAAAAATGCTCTGGATTCAATAAAAAGTCAAGTGTAAAAAATTGTGTCACAATAAGTTGCTTAAATGACATATGATTGAACTCAAATGTCAGCCCTAATGCCTTCCAAACCAAATATTCTTCCTAAGATTACATCAAGTCTCCAACAATTTAAAGAGTATGATGCTAAGAGTCTAAGTGTGGGGGTGGGGAATCTAAGAAACTTAGTCAATAAATAGCATGAAATGGGTGAACCTAAGATTATGCTAGGCATCTATAGGGTTTCATGATCATAATGAACTATATTAGGGATGAAAAAAAATATCTCTTCCTTGAGCTGAATAAAAAAATAAAATAAAAACTCAAGATGAAGAAAAATATCTCTCCCAAAGTTTAAAAAACTAAGAAAAATAGGATGATGAAAAGTATCTCTTCTAAATTTTAAATTATTCATTATGATTTATAAGAAGCAGCACATGTAACAACCCTAGGTTGTTACCTTGCTAAACCATAATTTAAACCAACCATTATTTTAGACTCCATTGCTTTAGAACTTCAAATGAAAATTATCATAAAAATTTGAAGTTATAGGATTTCTCTAAATCCAAAATAATATTTTGATCAGTTTAGATGCCCTAGCCTAGACTAAAAATATTCTGATCTCAAAATTATATTCTAATTGCATTTTTGAATTCCTCACTCCCAAATTAGCTAAGGGTGAAAATTTGGTGCAATTTGGAAATTATTTAGGCCATAATTCATATTTAATTAAAATAATCTAATTGCATAAAAGGGTTTCTAACAATTTGATTTTGCAAATCTACCCTTGTACCCGATTAAACGGCCGGGATCCGCTGTGCTGACCGCGGGTGATCCACTGCGAAGCCCGGGTCACGAGATAGCGGAGTCCTGCACATCTAGCCGTTTCGCCTTCTTATCCAACGGTCGAGATGTGATCCCGCGAAACCACGGATCGACCATTGGATCTACCCGACAGATCCTACGGCCCGGATCGCTCCCACGATCGGCCGTTAAAATCCGAGCGATCCGAGCCGTTCCACCATCTGATCGATAGATCAAACGGCATCCGAAGGTCCCACGACTGTGGACCTTCATCTTCCTCTCGCCCGCATCTGACAGAAGGAATCTGGTGGATTCCAGGCAGCCAGGTCCTGTCCCCCACTCCCGCGTCCACCTCAGCATGCCGTTAGGACCCCTCCCGTAATGGATTGGAGCCCCGATCGGGCATCGTGACCCGGCCGAGCTTGAATTGGAAATTCGAGAGCTTGGCCATGGCCCGACCTCTCGGGTCTCCCCAGCCTAAGCCAATGGCTCTGGAAGCTTCCCCATTCAATGATGAGGCTATAAATAGCCTCATTGTTTCATCCTATGATCCTTTGTTGATCAATTGGAATCGAGCTACCTTCCGCCATTAATGAATTCTCGAGCTTACGTAGGTGATCCCCAGGTGTTCCCAGCGTGCGTACCGCTGATAGGAGAGTCTCCTGGTGTTCAGGAACTCTCAAAAGAAGCTTAGCAGCCTGGCATTGCCCCTGCGATGTCTGCAACCCCTCGGCAAAACCAGGTACCCTAGTTACTAGTTTTGAGCCACTAAAGCTCGAACCTCCTATCTGCGTACCGCTGATAGGAGAGTCTCCTGAGTATTGTCAATTCGAACCTAATGTAATCATAGCTAGGACCTAATCTAGCCTCGATCAATCGGGCTAAGTCGCTTAAGGATCATCTCGGTCGACTAAGGACCCAACGATCCAGACCCTCCCTGTAACGCCCCGTCCCGTCGCCGTGCGCAAAAGATAAGTATAATTCATGGTTTGGCGGTGGAACGGTGCGCTACTCGGGAACGGTGGGCCATACAAGTAGAACCCATCTTCCCGAATAGGCTAGAGAGACTGAGCCATACTGAAGTCCACTAACTCGAACCCTAAGAGTAGATTCAAGAGTCAATATCTAAGATAAGAATGAAATACTTATCTTAGGTATTAGACTGGCACGTACATAAGGTTCAAGGGAGCGAGAAAGAACCCATGTACATTATAAAATGCATTAGCGTTTCAAGTACGCTGATCACATCACATCACTATGTATAGCAGTATAACAGAGTGCGGAAGCTAAAAGCAAAACATCCAGGATACATTCATCTCAAGCAATAGTAAATGTCCATCTCAGAAAGGAAAAGTAAAAGTACATCCAGAGTTTATTACAAACCATTAAAGATGCAGAAATATAAAGAGTCTATCTAGAATGCTGAAAAGAACTGGAAAGTAAAAGTAGGTGCTCAATCCCCTACAGCTCCAATTGCTCCTCTTGAGTCTCTGGTACGTCCTCCTGACCTGCCTCCAAGAACTGCTCAGGATCTAGCACATTGCCGGATCCCAAAAGTACCCCGTGTTAGACAAGAAGTCTAACACATCAAAGCTAGCTATACAAAGCTAAACTAAACATAACAAATATACAAGAACGTAAAGTAAAAGTGCAAAAAAACTGTAAAGACGTTAAATAACTGAAACTATAAGAACTGAGCAAGGTAAAACTGCATCAAAACTAAATACTGAAAGTAAATGTGAACATCCGATACTCATAAATCAATGTGAGAGGAATGCCAAATGCTGAGAAGAATGCTATAAGCTGCACTATATGCCACTGAAACAATGCTCATAAATATGCTATACCACGGTATATCACAGATCTATCAGTGAAGGTTTATGAGTAGTACGGTCCAATGTAAGCACAACAGTTAGGAAGTCATTATGGTGACGCAGGTGCACCCTGAAATTCCCCAGTCTGTGTATATAACATTTTGTATCTCATACTGTATCACTGATAACCATGTGTCTCAACAGAAGGAATGAGTTCAACTCATGTTTATGCTTATGCTTATGCCATTATATTGAATGAATGAAAAATCCTGAAATCCATGAAGAACATAGTAAGAAATAGTAATGAATCCTAAGTCTCCACTGTGCAGAATCCTGCTAAAAGGATTCTGACTCCAAATTTTCTAGATCGATAGTTAGTTAAAGTTGCTTATTTACTTAAGGATCATTAGGCGGGTGATTGTATACACATATTGAATATGCTGCAATGATAGGACTTACAACATTTAGTTTTATTACGCCACCCTAATAAAGCGATCTTCATTAGGAGGCACCATCCGATGATAGTTTTGTATCTCAAACTAAGCATTTAATCACTAAACTCACAATCATACTTAGCGTCTTAAGGAAGGTGAATCCCGTTACTTAGTTTATTTGAGTCAAACATATTGAAGCGATCTTCGCTATGAGGCATTGCCCGATGGCAACTGGTCTTTCAATTAAACTAAGGAATATGCACTCGTTTAATACACTCTTAAGATCGATTAATTTACTCTAAGTGAGGTTATATCCGCCTAAGCCCGCAGGATAGTAACAAAGATAAATCTCACTTAGAGTGACTCAACTAATCCCGAATATTACTGGGGACCAGTAATATGGGTATACTATATTGCACTACCCAATAATTATGGTTCAATCAAGTCTATTTAATAGAACAATGATTTATCAAAACTACAAGTCTTAAACTAATATGTAAGTCCTATACAAAGTTTCATCAAGTGAATGTGATCCAAGATCACTTAATATGGATTCTACCACAAGGAGATGTATCTCTTCTAATGTCTTAAGTGATTACTACCACAAGGAGAACAGATCAATCTATGAGGTGATAGGATCTTCTATACTTCTACCTCAAGAATTCATACAAGGCCTCCTACCTCATGATATATGAATTTAGGTCTTTTAAATAATTCAAGACGATCTTATGAAGAGATACTTAAGGTTCTCTCTTCTAAATGTTAACATTAAGCTCTTAAGTTCTGTTTCATATTCAGGTTTAGGATGATTAGATCAGATGATTAAGTCATCTGATCACACTCAATCTAAGATCATGAGATCTAAATCAGGAATATTTTTAATACTTAGATCACTTGATTAATCAATATGATTTTATTAATCTTCTTATGCTAGTCCTCTTAAGAGAAAATCAAGGATCTTAAGGTTTGATTCAGATCAAGAAGTCACATAGAATTATTATTAACCCTAATTTATCTAATTTAATGTTTAGAATCAATAATAAATCAAATACATTATTGGAGAATGTTTAGTTCAAAAATGTTGAAATCAATATTAATTAAGTTAGGGTTCTTAAGGATTTGGACTCTCCTTAAGTAAATTAGGGTTTGATCCCTTCTCATGCCTTAAGAAAAATTAAGTTATGTATTTAAGATCAATGTCAAATCAGTGGATTGATTATGTATTATTGGTGACAATCGCAGACCTAGATCAAGTCTTAGAAGCTTGATCCAAATCTTAAGATTTTTTAAGTTAATTAAGATAATTAAGATTCTATATCTTTGAATTTATTCAAGCATACTTAATAAGTTTATAAGGATGAATTCAGTTCATTTACTTACTGTCATAAGTCAATTTGATAAATCAAGTTCTAAAATAAAGGTTACTTAGTGTTAATCAAACCCTAATTCTAACAAAAAAGGATTAGCACATAAGTATAAATCCAACCATTCAATTCTCATGAAAATTGGCATGTAAGTCCTACTTAATCACACAAGTAATCAGAGCCTAAGTTTGCTAAGATCTAATGAGTATAAACCCTAAAATTTACAAATCATGATTTAACAAGATTAGGGCATAACTAAAATTACAGAACTCAAAAAAATATTCTACTTAGGACATACAATCTAATTAACATCAGTGAACTAATGGTACCCTAAACATGCAATTTAGATAAGTAAATTTACTAATCTGTCCTAATTAAGATCCACTGTAATTAGGCAATAATTAAAGATCCAACCATCAGATGCATGATTTTATTTTATATTCGGGTTCTTGAAATTTTGCTGATCATTTTCATATATGATATCATAAGATTTAGAGTAATGGATTAAAAGTTATTAAGAAAATACATTCTGTATTTTTCTATTTTAATTTTGCTAATTTCCTTAAGGAAAATATTTACTAAATTGGTTATTTAATATTTAAATCGGCGCCGGCCCGATCCCAAAACGTGTGGGCCGCTCGGGCCTGAGGGCCCGTTACTGTTAAACAGCGTGGGTCACGGGTCGACCCGACCCGCGCTGTCGTCTTCTTCCTCCGCCTGGCCCCCGACTGAGGACGAATAGGGCTAACCCTAATCGCCTAAATCCTCAGTCCTCGAGCCAAGCCGGAGCGTAAAAACGATGGCAGCACATTCCTGGGACCATGGCCAACCGTGAGAACCCTGAAATTTTAGGTGAAGCGGGCCAATTCCCTGGGAGCCTATTTCTCTAATCCTCACGAAATTTCTTCACTGCGAGGGGAAATTCTCCTCACAGGGAGCTTGCCAGGGCTAGGGTTGGATCCATTCACCATCAGGACGTGCTGGCGGATCGAAGCCCTATTTATGCACATCCTGGGAGGCTCTAGACCTCTAGGACCTTACTCGGTCCTGAGCTCCATGAGACGGGTAGCCAGTTCGATCGATACGATCGAACGGACCTCCCTTAACCCACAAATTTTATTGCAATAGGTTCGTCTTAGCTAGAGAGGAGTTCAACGAATGAAATTGAGCAGGAGCTGAGCCTATACGGCTCAGTCCAAATTGGGGGGTACCTAGTTTTTACTGGACGGAGCTTGACTGGATGACAGAGCGTGGCACGATGCAGCAGAGAGGCTCTTAGGGGTCCTAAACTCCAGGAGTAACCCTCTACCAGCTGTACGCGAGCTTAGGAGCGTCTGGAGGAAGCCGGGCAGAGCAGCAATGGCGGGCGGAGGGGAAACTTTGAATGGACTCAATTGAACAGCAAAAAACCTTCTAAGGTGAGACCTAAGACTATTTATAGCCTCAGGAAGGCATGGGGAGGAAATGCTGAGGCTTAGCTTGGCTCGGCTTGGGCCGAGAGCTCGGGCCAGGAGGAGCTCTCAGAGCTCCCACATTAAGCTGCACAGGGCCCAAGGGCCCGACCCAGAGGTGCCACCATAACGGGAAATGCCCTAACAACCTTGCTGAGCTTGCTTGGGGAGTGGGGGACAGACTCTGCCTGTCGGAGATGCGAATTTTTCCTGTCGGGGATTTGCGCGGAAGAAGAAAGACAAAGAACAGTTCGGGATCCACGGCAGCCGTTGGATTGATCGATCGTTGACGCGGGACGGCTCAGATCCTTGGACAACTAACGGCCGAACGCGGGGCGAGGATCGTCCGTTGGATTTAGATCTCTGGATCTGACAAATAGCAGCGCTACTTACGGTGGATGGTTGGATACTGTCTGATCCTTTGATCGAACCGCGGTACGGTCTGGATTGATTGATCCTAAGTTAAAGCGCGGGCCACACGATCTGATCCGAGAAATGGACGGCTCAGAACGTGCCCACTGTTTTAAAGGCTTCCGCTGGTATAATTGCAAAAACAAATTGTATGCAGCCCTTATGTGCAATTGTACCATTTTAATTTAAATTAAATTATGGTCCAAATGAATTCCAAATTGTACCAAATTTTCACCCTTAGCTAATTTGGGGGTGAGGAATTCAAAAATGCCATCAGATTTTAATTTTGAGATCAAAATATTTTGGGTCTAGATTAAGGCATCTAGATTGATCAAATTGCAAATTTGACTTAGAGAAATCCAATGAACTTCAAGTCTTCTAGATAGGCTTATATTGATGTTCTAAAGGAAATGAAAAAAAAATTAAATCAAGTAGCCTATTTTGCATGATAACAACATAGGGTTGTTACACTCCCAGACCCTCTGACCCGAGGGCTTCGATCCGCCTCACCTCCCTGATGGTGTAGGGATCGAGCCTGGGGTCTATAGTGGTCTCTGTGAGGAGAATTGCCTCCCCACAGTAGCTCCATTAGAAGAGCTCTCGGGTGAGTAAGGTCTCATTCGGTGCGTCTAGTCATGGTGAAACTGTGGCGATCTTTTGCCGCGCCTGGCGTGATCTGGTTGCACCAGAATTTGACGATTAGGATTCCCCTAATCGGCCCTCTCCGTCGTGACGAAGGCGCAAGGACGAAGCCCTGTGCGGGTCAGGGCAGCCCGTGACCCGTGCGGTGCGATTGTCCCGATCTTCGGGCCCCGGTCGACCCGCGCGGTTCGGCTAATGGGCCGAGGCTGAGCCCGTTATAATTAAATTCGAATAATTAGAATTATTTTCCTTAAGGAAAATAATTCAATTATTCAAATCATAGGAAATTAATTAAGCAAGAATACAGAATACATTAATTGCATAACTTTTAATTCACTGGTCCAAATCCTATGATATTATATATGAAAATGATCAGAAAATCATCAGGGATCTGAATATAAAATAAAATTTGATATCTGATGGTTAGATTTTCTATTGTTGCCTAATTACAGTGGAACTTAATTAGGATGATTTAACAAATATACTTAACCAAATTGCATGATTAGGGTGTCTTTAATTTACTTATGATGAGTAGAATGCATGTGCTAAGTGATTTATTTTTCTGAGTTCTGTAATTCAAATTATGTCTTAATGTTGTTAAAGCATGATTAGTGAAAATTAGGGTTTATACATATTGGATCTTAGTGAACTTGGGCTTTAATTAATTGTATTACTTAACATGATTTGTATGCCAAATTACAATTAATTCTGATGGTTAGATTTGTAATTATGTGCTAATCAATTTGAATGGATTTAGGGTTTGATTAGCACTAATTACTTTCTATTTTTTTGAAATTTTCTTTTTAATATAACTTATAACAGCAAGCTTGATGTAATGAAATCTTGTAAGTTCAATTATTGAGTATAAATGAAATAAATCTAAACTTGAAAACTTTAATCACCTTAATTAATTTAAGAAGTCTTAAGACTTTGATCAAGATTTTAAGACTTGATCTAGGTCTGAGATTACCAACAATAATACATGTTTAATTCACTGGTTTGACATCAATCTATAAATACACACTTGATCTTATTTAAGACCTGAGAAGGGGTCAAACCCTAATCTACTTAAGTAAGATTCAAATCCTTAACCCTTAACTTAATTGATTTGATTATAAGATAATGAACTTGACATTTTCCAACAATGCATCTGATTTGATATTGATTCTAAACATTGACTTAAACACATTAAAGTTGATAATAACTCTAGGTGATTTTCTTAATCTGAATCAAAACCTTGAGATCCATGATTTTCTCCTAAATAAGAATATTGGCATAAAAGATTAATAAAATCATCTTGATTGAATAATTGATCTAAAACCTTAATAATATCTTTTGATTTACATCCCATAATCAAAGATCAAGTTATGATCAGATGACTTAATCATCTGATCTGATCATTCTAAATCCATTATGAAGTAAGAACCTAAAATATAAATCTCAAAACTTAGAATGGGAGATCTTAAGCATCTCTCCATAAGGTCATCTTAAAATAATTAAAAGACCTAAATTGCTTATACCTTGAGGTAGGATCACTTATATGATGCATTGAGGTAGAAGCTTAGAAGATCCCATAACCTTAGAAATTGATCTTAACCCCTCGTGGTAGGAATTATTTAAGACATTAGAATGATACTTCTCCTTGTGGTATAATCCATGTTGAGAGATCTTTGATCACAATTTTGTGAAACCTTGTATAGGACTTACCCATTAGCTTAGGCCTTAATAGTCTTGATATTCCTTGCTTTATTAAGTAGACTTGTTTGAACCTTGATCATTGGGTGGTATAGTATAGTATACCCATACTACTGGTTCCCAGTAGTATTCAGGATTGGTTGATTCATTCTAATAGCGACTTATGAGCAGGTGCTATCCTGCGGGATTAGACAAATACAGTCTTATTAGAATAAATCTTTCAAACCTAAGAGTTTATTAAACGAGTATTCATTCTTTAGTTTGATTGAAATACAAATTGCTAACGGGCAATGCCTCATAGAGAAGACTGCTTCAATAGGTGTGGCTTAGACAAACTAAGTAATTGAAGCTACCTTCTTTGAGACACTAAGTGTAATTGCGAGTAGGGCATCTTAATAACTTAGCTTGAGATACAAATCGCCAATGGGTGATGCCTCCTATCGAAGATCGCTTCATTAGGGTGGCTTAATCAAACTAGGTGATGAGAACCACCTTTCTTACAAGGCCACTAAGTATGTGTATACCATCATTCTATCCAATGATCTGTAACCAGATCTGCAACTTTAACCAATTATCGTTCTAGGAGCTAGGAGTCAGAATCCTTTTAGCAGAATTCTGCACAGTGGAGACTTAGAATTCATTATCAGCATTCCAATCTTTCACAAATTTCTGGATTTTACCCATATAGAATAAAAGCATGGGCATAAGTATTAGCATAGACTTGAAGCATTATTTCAGTGGTAATGTATGAGTATCAGTGATGAATTATGAGTTACAGAATGTTACCTACACATACTGGGGAACTTCAGGGTGCATATGTGTCACTATACTGTATTCCCAACTAGTTATATGTTTACATTAGGCCGTACTACTCATAGTCCTTCAGTGACAGTTCAGTGACATGTCCATGACAGACGTGGTGTGGCATATTTGGGTGCATCATTTCAGTGACATATAGTAAATCATTTGGCATTTCTTTCATCTTGATTTCTAAGTACTCGATGTTTCCTTTGCTTTCAGTGTTCATTTGTGTGACAGTTTTACTTGCTTAGCCTTTACTGTCTTACTTACTTGGCCGTTATAGTTTTTCCTTAGTTCTTTTTCCTAGTTTTTCCTGCAGTTTTACTTTACTTTACTCGTTACTTGTATTTTAGCTTTATTTCCGCATAGTTAATAACAATGTGTTAGACTTCTTGTCTAACACGAGGTACTTTTTGGGATCCGTCAATTTGCTAGATCCCGAGCAGCTTGTAGAGACAGGGCAGGAGGACATACTAGAGATCCAGGAGGAGTACGTGGAGCCTTAGCGGATCAGACATCTACCGTTATTTCCTGCTTTATTTCAGTACTTTAGATAGACTTTCTATTGCTGCATTTAAATCAGTCTGTAATAAAATTCTGGATGTATTTTTACTTTTTTTCTGAGACTAATGTTTACTACTTCTTGTGATGAACGTATTTTGGATGTTTTTCTTTTAGCTTCCGCACTCTATAATACTACTATATTTAGTATTGTGATGTGATCGACATACTGAAAATGCTGATGTATTGAAAGCATATGTTGAATCCTTAATTGATTCTCTAGATATAATGTATGTACTAGTCTAATACATAAGATAAGTATTCTACTCTTATCTTAAGTATTGACTCTTGATCCCTACTCATAGGTTTGAGTCAACAGCCTTCAGTGTGGCTCAGTCCCTTAGTCCCCGCCTATTCAGGAAGATGGGTTTTGCTTGCGTACCCGTCCTCCCAAGTAGCGCACCACTCCGCCACTGATTTTCACTACTTGTCTTTTGTGCACGGCGACGGGGTGGGGCGCTACAGCACATATGGCACACTAATCTAATTCACTTATTCCAGCTTATTATCTCTAAGAATTCCAATAAAACTTTTCCCTAATTAAGAAACAGCATCACAAATTAAATATTGAAAACTAGAAGAAATTAAGGAGTTACGCTTGAGTTTAGAATTTATTAAAATCTGAATTTCTAAAAATCACACTGATTAGGCAAACAATGAGTTGATAAAACACTTCAAATTGTAATCATAATTGAATTCCATAATTCTAAATTTTAGAAAAATATTATTTTGAGCTTACTCGAGGACGAGCAAGAAACTAAGTGTGGGGGTGTGATAAGTCCAAGATTTTTAATAAAATAAAAGAGGAAATGCAAACAATTTCCTGTTAGAATGGTCTACTTTGATGGATTTTCCAATGCTTTTAGGCAAAAAAACAAGTTGAGTTAAAATGTAGGCAAAACAGAAAATTCTGGAAGAAACCACCACGGTGTGCCCAAATGTGCCAAAGCGGGTACAAACCTGAGAGCTCATTGCTACTGCGTGCTGCAGCAAGTCTAAAATCGAGAGCTCGACGCTACCCGTGCTGTAGCAGGTACCTGCCAGACCCAGACTCAGAAAACATTTAAGGATGACCACTGTCGTAAGCCACAGCAGGTTCAAACCCGAGAGCTCATCACTACCGTGCACCGCAGCGGGTCCAAACCCAAGCGCTCGGCGTTACCGCACGCCACAGTGGGTCCAAACCCGAGAGCTCGGCGCTACCACATGCCGCAGTGAGTGCAAACTTGAGAGCTCGGTGCTGTCGCACACCACAGCAAAGCACAGCATACCCAAACTCAGCAAACATTTAAGGAATACTGCTATCGCATGCCGCAGTGGGTCCAAACCCGAAAGCTCGGCGCTACCACGTGCCGCATCGGGTTCAAACTCGATAGCTCCACGCTTCTGCGCGCTGCAACGGGCGCAAACCGAAGAGCTCGACGCTACCACACGCTGCAACGGGTAGACACTTAACATCCAATTTGAAGAAAAACTTCCACAGCGCACCTAAGTACGCTGCAGTGCCTGCCGAAATTTTAGCCATGAATGAGTAATTAATTCAGAATAGGGAAGGCCACAAATTCAAATCTTTTGCCTTCCCACAACTGCCTTAACTCCAAATTCAATCAATATTTTCATTCTCAAGAGGAATGACAAAATAGTCAAGAACACGCTATTAAAAAGAGGGAGTTGGAGGGTTGGACAAAACTAATTCCAAAAGGGCTGAAGGCTGCACTATAAAAGCTAGAGAAAAAGACTAAGAGAGAGTTCCCCTCTTTGACATTCCAATATTTAATTTTTGAGGCTGTTGTAAGAGGAAAGGAGAACCCTAACCAAGGAAGGAGAAGACAACCATTCAAGGAGAGAAAAGAAAGACAACTCAAGGAGCTGGAAGAGAAGAAGTTGGAGAGCAAGGAGAGATCTGGAGAATGCCAAGGGTTGTTCCTAGTATTTCTCTAAGAACTTTTTTTGATTTTCTTTTAGTAGAACCATGCAAAAGTTCACTTACTTATATTTTAAATTCTGTATCTCTTTTGTAATGGAAGGCTAAACCCTCCTTGGGGAGGGTTGGGCCGAAATCATGTAATGAGTTAAGGGACAAAATGGTATTTGTATTAATCTTCTTCAATAAATAAAATCTATCTTTTTGATTTAGATATGTTTCTTGTGAATGCATTCTTGTGGAATAAATGTTTATTTTATTTTAAATTGTTTTATAATGAAAATAATATTGAATTAACTAGTCATACCAAGCTCAATGGATTTGGTAACTTAAATCTCTTTAAGGCCCTCATCGCGCAAGGATTCTCGGTGTAAACACCTCGAGATTGGAATGATAGGTTGATTTGGTAACTTAAATCTCTTTAAGCCCCATAGCTCACTAATTAACATAAAGCTAGGGATATATGAGTTAGTGCTTGGAGCCCAATGGCAAGCTCTCGAGCCTAACAAAACTATTTTTTGAGCTCAGTCGAGAGGTCGATACATGTGAGTCGAGAGCCACCAATCAAGCTCTGTGGCTCAGTAGACGTTAAAGGAGGAAGAGGGATAATTGAGTGCTCATGAATGATTGTGACATAATCCATCCAAGTCAATTATTTACTTCCTTAGCTAAACAATGCATGTAGCATGTGATGCTAATTGTGTGAGAATTAAGTTCATATGATTGTTAAATTAAAACAATTATTTTGATAACTTAGACATAAAGAATCTTAATTAACTCTTATCTTGTCAATCACATGAGGATCTATGTGCCAAGATCGAACCCTTGTGTGTTCATCTTGTGCACTAGATATGAAATAGTTGGAATTAGAGGACCAATCTAAGGAATGCTATCTTCACTTAATTATAATTAGCATAAAAATAAGTTTCATTAAAAATTAATTAATTTAATTACTTACACTAGTCCTAATACAAGTTACATAATTGAACCCCAATGCTCCCTACTTCCCAAATAGTATCTTCAATTTGATATCTTTGAATTATTAATTAGGAGCCACAAAAAGCCAATAATATTTTAGTCTAAACGTTACTTAAAGTAGATAAACCTTTGTAATAAAGCACACTGTTCCCTGAGCTCGATAAATCTCGGAACTTATCTTCCAAATATTACTTCAGACCACGTACACTTGCGTGTGAGCATAGACGTGTATTTATAGTCTGTCAAATAATCTTGAATTAATTTGAATTAGTAACCTATAATTAAGATGATTCATTGAGGTAGGATGCCTTTTATTAAATAATTTGAGGTAGGATCTTAGATTGTGTACCCTATGAATTGAACCTATTATTGCGATAAAATTAATCCAATGAAGTATAGATTTACACTTAACATTGTTATGGTAGTAATTGCTATTATAAAATGTAGTGATCTTGCCTTGGAGCCTAATGTTGATCCATTAGTGTCTAAGTTATACCTCTTATAACTTTGTAAATCCTTGAACCTTAAAATCGCATACTTAGAATTTAACCCAGTGATGATACTAATATTATCTTATGAGAATGAAGTACATATCCATAATTTAACTTTAATTTTCAAACATTTTAAGAAATTGGTTGATTTGCCTTGCAAGGAATTGTATAGTTACTATCTTATCTTAAGTAAATAGATAAGTATAGCTCTTATCAGGATAAGAATCTTAATCCCAATGTATGTTATGAGTTAGGGTTTTAACCGTTGAGAATGAATTGAGCACCATAGTGGAAGCAATTTTGGGCACTCATTCAAGGATCGAGGTTGCGTTGATGGTTACCAAGCAAAATACAAGATCACAAAAAAGCAAGAAAAAGGAATCATAGCACATGCATGCATCACAACCCCAAGCACACCAAATATTTATGTGGAAAACCCAAGAATGGGAAAAACTACAGAGCTACACTACATAAAAATTTTCACTATGAATCTTGAATAGTACAAAGTTACAAAAAGCCTTACCTTAATAAGGAATATAAGCTCTTACTCTAGGATGAAGGGGAAAAGTAGCAGCCACCACCTAGAGTGTTTTCACCAACATGCAAGAGCTCTCTTGCACAGCAGCTCACCCTTAGGATTCCTCCTTGGAATCTCCTCCAACAATAACCAAAGCCTTAACCAACACTTATGATAGCATAAGAAACTCCTCCATAAGTTTCCTTAAGTACTCAGCTTCATTTTAGACTCCAAATAGTCCAAAAATACCCGTCAAATAGCTTAGGGTGCAACATATACCAGAGCTGAATCCGTCAGGCGATACAGTATGCCATAGAGCCTAATTTTCAGGTAGCCAGATGCCAGAGCGCACTGCATTGCCCTACTCTCGGGCTACCTAGTGCTAGAGTGCGCATAGCGCGTGCTCTACTGTGGTGTATTATAGTGCCTTGATCTTAGGACATCTACCATTGGGGCATGCTGCAGCATCCCGACCTCTATCTTCTTCTACAAGGGCACACTACAGCTCCCCGGTCTTTGGACTCTAACTGCCAGAGCTTACTATAACGCCCTAGTCTCAATTTGATAGCTACAATGGCATGCTACAACTCCTTCCTCTTGGGTGATGGGAGCCATGGTGTGCCACAGCGCCCCACAGTGTGATGAGGCGGCTATGCTGCAGCTAAACTCCAACTTTATTTTGAATAGCCTCGGAACCTCTTGAAAAGCTCACCAGAGCACCATTAGCATCTCCATAATGATTCAAATGATCTAAACAACATAACAATCTCTCACTTGGAGACCTTTTGGAAATATCCTCTTTTCTTCTTAATTCTTCATTATCTTCTTCGATTTCTGTCAGAAATGTGGTGTGGCTTGCCCTTGTTCTCTTGTCATGTGTTGAGGACTACTAATGTAGCATATAACTTCAGTTTCTCCACTATTACCACTTTTGTAAGCATATCAAAAAGATTCTTAGAAGTGTGAATATTCTATAATCCCAGTTGTCATTCTTTCAAGAGTGTTTAGATGAAATGGTATCTAAGTTGCATATACTTTATCATGGCATGAAATGCTACATTCTTTTTTACATGAATAGTGGTCATACTATCATTGTAGAGCTTCAAATCCTTTTATTCCTTACCTAATTTTGCCATAAACATTTTAGCCAAATCATCTCCTTACTGATCTTAGTAATGGTGATGTATTCTGCCTCTGTGATAGATAGATGACAGACGGTAAATACACGTCTGCGCTTTCACGCAAGTGTACGTGGTCTGAAGTAATAAATGGAAAGTGTGACTTTCCGAGAATTTATCGAACCACAAATAATTGGATTATTTGTCACTAAAGTATATCTATTCTCACTAATGTTTAAGCTATAGTATATATTGGTTAGTTGGTCTAAAATTAGCACAAATATTCACTAAGTAAAATAACAAGATTAAAAAAAGAGAAGAGTTGGGACCATCCCACATGCAATGATATAATACTCATGTTGTGGCGCCCCACCCCTTAACCCACAGGGATTAAGCCAAGGGTGGAGTGTCACTCTGGTTAACCCCTCACTTACCATTGGATTAAGATAAATCCACAATCCACCTGATTAGGAAAGAATCAACATAGAATCAATCTAACAGTCACTATACAAGTGAACGTACAGAATACGGAAGTAATAAATGACATCCAAGCATCACAATATAATATAAATACAAAATATGACTCATAATATAAGCATATAAATCCAAATACACAGTCAAGGGTACCTGTATTATTCCAACATTTAAAGTTTAAATAAAAGGAAATGCAAATGCACTCATCCTCACATATAAATCTAAATACTAGATATGCCATGGTTCGAGCTACTGCTCCTCCTTTATGTATAGCTCCTTCTCAAGTACTGGATCCTCTATCTGCCCTATGCCTGCCATTGTCGGTTTCACAATGTAGGGCCCCAGCCAAAAAAGAGAAAATCTGGTTAGACAATTTGTCTAAGTACATTTTAGGCTGATATATTTTATATGTTTTTAATATCACCACTTTCACAATTTTCCTAAGCAACAATATATCAAGGAACGACTAGCAATACAATAAGAAAGAGGAAAAGCTATAAATAACATTTATAACTTAAACAAAAGGAGGCTAAGACATGCCTCAAAAATGAGATAAACAAGTTAAGGCATATAATATAAGTAACTAAATATATGCTAAAAGAAAATACTACATCCTAGTACATGCTGGTGATCAAATGAAATATGCAAATTTACAATAATAAATCTCAGCAGTGATACATATAAATAGCAACAAAATCTAACATCCTACTGTATATAAACTATACACATAAATAGCTGACTGAATAAACAATGCCAAAATATAGCCAAATACTACAACTGCACATCAAACTCTGTATATTGACTGTCATATCAGAAAACTTGGCCAAACTGGCCCATATATATATATATATACACATCTCAATCTGCAAACATACTGAACATATTGCATGACTGAAGAGGCAGACAATACTTATGCAACTTATTTTAGTTATTTTACTTTTGTTTCTATGGACAACTGTTAGAAACAACTGAGGAGTCAAACACGTCTGCAAGACTATACGAGTCCCAAGCCTAACACACTCTCCTCAATGAGAATGTTAGGCATCCTGATCTCACCTTACCCCTGTCCATCGGGGCAAATGTGCACCATAATCATCATAAACTGGACCCAAAGGCAACTGTTATCCTAATATTCTAAGTTTTCATTTTCATGCACAAAATTATCTTATATGAAATGTCCAAGGAAGTAAGCTCAAATATACAATGAATGTGTAGCACAAAGTATCAAAATAAGCAAGAGACTCTACTAATATAGTGATATCATCTATTTTCTATTATCCGTTCTAACTATTCCAAGTTACATAAGTTCATGATCACCATTTTCCCACAAATCAAATGTAACTTAAAAATTCATTCTTACATATTACAAAATATCAGGACTAGCTAGGTCCTAATGTACCAAATCAAAGTCGACTATAAGAGTTGAGTAACAAATCATTACGACCTAATAATTTTTGACGTTCTAACTTAAGACTACTAAATTATAAATTATGGATTAAGCACCACGAGATTGGGCTTAATCACATAATCCAAAAAGGATTAGATCTTAGATCTAAGTTTCATTCTAAAAGTGATCTAATAATTTAAGCCAACCCTATTAAGTAATCAAACTTAATAGGATGAATCTCCTATCTTAGATCTAAGATTAAAAGATAAAATAATCAAAAAGAAATTGAAAAATTATAGAAACTACTAAAATCAATGTTTCACCCATTAAGTAACACATTTACCCAATGAATAAACTCTAACCTATGATCTAGTCCTAGTCTCAGGAATAGCCCTAATGTGTAGTGCAAAGATCCTAAAGAAAAGACTTAAAGAGAATTCCGGGGAATTTTGTCGAGCTGACCTAACTGATAGTTTTACTTACTTAATTGTCACTAATAGAGTTATAATGTTAGTTTTAGTGTTTTAAAAGACCAATTAAAGGTTAAGGGTGTCTATCCTAAATTTTAGGCAAAATGACTATTTTGCCTCTACTTAAAGGTCCGAAAAGTCAAATAATCTGACCTAATATTTAGATCTAATTTGGATAGCTAAACCCTAAAATTAGTCGAGTATTTAGGCTGTTGAATAATGAAAAGTTTGCGATTAGGTTGTTGAATAATGAATGTCTCAAATTAAAACGTTAGTATTTAGGCTGTTGAATAATGAAAAGTTTGCATTTTTAATACGAATCCCAACATTATGGAGCTAGCAAAAAGAAAAATATAGTTCCAAAATTATTGAGTGAGGTAAGGCTATTCCTAAATCAAGTTAGTATGAAATAAGAAATACAACAATAACAACAAACCAAACTTTAATTTTATAATGGGGTCAGCTACATAAATCCTTTATTTCCATTATGCTATATTAAATAATAGCCCTATCATAAATTTTAATATATGAGATCATTTGTAATAGTTTATTGCCACAACGTCTTTGGCCTTCAACTTCCTCTTTTAACAAGGGTAAAATAAACTTAGCTTTCCTCACTAAAGCTTCTAATATGAGCTCAATATGTTTAAACTATCTAAGATGACACCCTTTGAAGTTATCCTGAAGTGGAACAATTCTGACCTTGCTATAAGTGTATTGATTTCTCATCATAGTCATTCATGTATACCTGCTCATCCACTTTAGCATTCTCATTTCAGCAATGCTTATTTAGTCAATATGCTTCTTTTTGTAGGCCAATCTTTAGCCACATATAGCATACTAGTCTTATAACTATATAAAATTTTTTGTTAAGTTTGAGTAAAATTTTAAAATAACACATCTCATAAGCAATTTTCTATTTCATCTTACATAGATCCTATTAACATAATCACCTTTTTTTCACTATTATTGTGTATGATAAATGACATTAAATTTCATTTTTCTTAATAACATGATTTTTAATAATCATATCCTTGGAAATATAATTTATAATATGATTAAACTTACATTCCCTATAAAATAATTAATGCTACCTTTTTCACATGAATAGGACATTTCTACTTTCACTCCTCCGTGCCACTTGCAAGCACACCATCCTACTATATCCACATCATCTACAACCAGCAAAAATCAGTACAACATTCACTATTTCTCAGTAAATAACGGTGTATTTACAATAACTTAATCAAAACTGATTTTACTAACTGAAAAATAAACTTCAAGGTGATCCTATGCCAAGCATAAAAAAAATTAGAAAACACCATATATGTTTTTTTTAGAGAACTTTATGGGTAAAATGTCCGAAATGAACCAACAGAATTTCTACACGTTCATGTATAAATCATCTAATCTCATAAGTTCCCAAGCTAAAGAACATGTAATTGTCTTTACATGTAACCTTTAAACTAGAAAACCATCTTATATATGCACAAAGTTCAAAATGTAATCAGTCGTGTGCCCCATATTTGAAAAAAAAAAAAAATATGAGCCCTGTATATTTAATCATGCTTACTTATCTAAAATTAAGAGCCAATTAAAATAAAACTTCCCCAACATCTTTGATTATTTTAATTTAAATATAAGGCATTTTTAATATTTTAACTAGTATATTCACCAATTGGCTTAACATTGAGTTTGCAAATTGATGTAACAAATCTAATCTTCATTTTGGCTCCAATAAATCCATCTTTACTTTCACCAATTTTGGTTTAATTTGCAGTACGTATCCTAACTAAAGTTAGTCTATCTTCTTGCCACTATTGGGTTAAGTTGTGGTGAGTCACTTATAGATGATGTCTTGGCCAACGGGTATCTAATTTTTACCACAATATCCTAATATATTTTTACCTGTAACACTACAATTGGTTTAGTATGTAGCTCATCACTTTTGAAATGCATCTAGCTTTTTTTTCATTTTACTAATCATGAGATAACATTTATGATTGAGTAATGGCATTGCATCAACTCTCATTCATTTTTTTTACAAAATCATGAAAATAACAAGATTAAAAGTGATAGGAGTTGTGCAGACAATCCCTCAACATACCCCAGCATTGGCTTTAAGCCTCAGGTAACAACGGAGCCAAAATATTTAAGGAGAGGCAAGAAAATGTTTATCACAAATTAAGGGTTTATGAGCTCCTTAAATATGCATAACTAACGTAGAATACAAAAGATGAAATAACGTTATTATCCATAGCATCATAAGATACTCCGGTGAAATCAATCCCAACTTTTCCATAAGAAAAAAAAAACACAAGCCGGTAAGGAGTGCACTGCAAATGTTCAAAATTAAATAATAACCAAGCATGCGACATTAATCACTCGAAATGCATTATTAGAATCACAATAGAGACACACATGCTAACTTTGATCGCATCTCAGCGCATTCTACTTGATGTTCAGACATTTCCTGTTTCAAAGCAGACGAACGACCAGCATATAAAAAAATGAGACAATGATTTGAGGTTTTAAATAAGCTTACAAATCTATAAACTTCAACCAATCCTATAGGTGTTCAATGGGGTCAAAACGTCAAGAAATCCAAACCAGACAAATTATAAAAAAAAATGCGAGTTACATTGGCTAAATGAACTCACGCGGGTATACCAGTGCGTGGCGTTAAAAGCTTTAAAACATCTTCATTTTTTATAAATACAGATTTTTAATTATATAATTTTCAATTTTCCTTAACACAAAACAACTTTGCAAAAAAAAATTAAACTAAAGGCAACATATTTCAAATCAGCAAACAAAACTTTTAAACTTCACCTGAACATCAGACCAAGTACTAGTCAATCTAAAGGCATAATTTCATACTAAACCAAGAAACTTGAATAGTCTAAAAGATAAAATTGAACAATTTGAATTGACGGATTAATTTGATAAATTTTTCAATGATAAAGCAACGCATTATGTTCAACTTGATATTGCAATATGAAAATACAACCCATTGCATGGACGATGGAGTGAGAGTTTGTTCAGTGATCCTTCGAGTAATAAGAAACTTAATGAAAGTTTTGAGTGCTATAAGGTGCGGGGATACCTTGCTTGACGGAGGGGCTAGAAGAGCCGGCGCTGCTTCGGCCATGGGGATGAAGGTGGCCGGAATACTTGCTTGCGATTTTTCAGTTGGCGACCTCCCTCGCTGCATGAAGGGAAGGTCGAGCCCACGCCATCCATAAGTGAAGTGAGCGGCTGAGAGGCTCAGCTTGGTAGAGAGCAGGCCGGCGCTCGACTTGGAGAGGTGGAAGAGGCGAGGCCGCGAGGAGAAGAGAGAGCTCGTCGACTCCTCGTCAAGGGAGGAGAGGCCGACGGGTAGGGGATCGAGCGCTCGGCTAGGGCAAAAGAGCGAGTGAATGGACTTAAGGAAAGTTGGGCGGAGGTTGCGAGGGTGAGCGGTGACGCGTGTCGCGCGAGGGGGAGGAGCTGCGAGCGGCTTCAGAAGAGAGAAGGAGATCCTTCTTGGCGTGCGATCGTGCGGCGCGAAGGGGGGGGGGGTCATGCGTGCGAATGAGGATTTTAGGGCATGCGGGAGAAAGAGGGAAAAGATTATAGAGAAAGAAAAAGGAATAATGGATTAAATATATATTTATTTATATCTATTTAAATTATAATTTCCTAATTAAAACTAAATTGTTTAATGTTTTAACAAAAATTCTCAGAAAATCACCCCTAGCTAATTGAGAGGTGAGGAACGCAACGGTGAAGTCGGATTTCAATTCCGGCGAGTATTTAATTTCCTCATTTTCCGG
Source organism: Gastrodia elata (assembly GCA_016760335.1). Lineage (NCBI taxonomy): Eukaryota > Viridiplantae > Streptophyta > Magnoliopsida > Asparagales > Orchidaceae > Gastrodia > Gastrodia elata. Next base: position 30,162,746 of record CM028678.1, on the reverse strand, counting down.
ATATTTAAATATTATTAAGATATTCGTCAAATTTTGACGACTTCCGATTGTCACCAAAACTTCACCCCTAGCTAATTTGGGGGCAATGAGCGTAATGACGAAGTCTATTTTTTGATCGGAGATCGTTTTAGATAGGTCAAAATAAATAGGTCAATTTTCGAGGTTCCTAAAATTCCCAAAATAAGAATTTAATCCGTTTGACCTCTAGTTTGGACTGGATCTTGGTGGTTGACTCCTAACAACTTGATTAACACTAAGAATCAAGATTAAGATTGAGATTAGTCCTAATTGACTAAGGTAACAACTTGGGTTGTTACACATGTAGATTTGTTTCTCAAGCTTTATCATTTAGTTTAATTGAAATCAAGTGCACATTGTTGCTCTTTAGTCTAGCTCAAAAGCTTACAAGTTCAAATCTCATGCACAAAATGAATTCACATTCGGTTCTACTTTAGCACAAAGATTCTTGTAAGATTCTTGAGATCTAAAGTTAATTCATTTTCTCTTTATTCAAGGAGAGTTTAAATTTCCTTAAATCTTTGGATCTCACAAGCATTGATTTTCACTACGAGCATCACTTGCATCTCATATAGTTGAAATGAGAGAATCACATATTGGGCTCAATGACTATGTCACTTAGTTCATGAGCACTCAACACTTTATTACTCAATCTCAATTATGTGGAGCTAAGGAGCTCAATTAGTGGGTCTTAGCATCACTTGCATCGACTCTTTAGTTGAGCTTAGGTTGAGGTGCATTGAGCTCAACAACCTTCTCACATGGTTCTAAGCTTTCATGCACTCATAATCTAGCATCCAACCTAAGGTGAGCTAAGGAGCACAAGACAATTAGATTTTAGATTTTTTTCTTAGTTCTTTTCTCATAAATACATCAAGACTAATTAGATGAAAATTTCTTAGTAAGGCATAAAAATCACAAATATATTATGCTTAAGGGAAAACATTCATACATTAATATTTCATCATGCAAAATAGGACTTCATCCCAACCCTCCCCAAGAGGAGTTTAGCTACTCATTACACAAGAAAATAAGGAAGACACATACATGGATAATGATCCTTTCATGGTCAACTCAAAGAGAAAATATAAGATTGAGTTTAGAAGATACTAGGAATGCTCCGTAGAAGTTCTCCGGAAGTCTTCTTCTCCTTCTAATTATCCTCTCCTTAGGTCGCTAGTGATGCACTCTTCCTCTTCTCTCTTTGCAAAAGCTTGCCTTGCCACCCTTTTCCAGATTTTATAGAGAGAAATATTTCCGCGGCAGACCGCTGCAGCGCGCGACCGCGCGCTGTAGCGATAAATTCCACGAAAAACACTGTTCAATTAGTTGGGCGGCCCGATTTATATAGCCAAGTCCTCCGCGATAAACCACTGCAAGCGCGCGACCGCGCGCTGTAACGGTGAATTCTGCGAAAAATACTGTTCAATTAGTTGGGCGACCCGATTTATGAAGTCAAGTATTTTCACGGCAAACCGCTGCAGCGCGCGACCGCGCGCTGTAGCGGTGAATTTCGCAAAGAACACTATTCAATTAGTTGAGCCCCATTTAATAATCATAAATATTTCCCGGTAAACCGCTGCAAGCGCGCGACCGCGCGCTATAACTGTGAATTTCGCAAAAAATATTATTCAATTAGTTGAGCCCCCATTTAATAATCATAAATATTTCCGCGATAAACCGCTGCAGCGCGCGACCGCGCGTTGTAGCAGTGAATTCTGCGAAAAGCACTATTCAATTAATTTTCATAAAGTCCATATATTTTCGCTGCAACCCGATGCGGTGTGCGGTCGCGCGCGGCAGCGCGCTGCAGCGGTTTTCCTTTAGTAATTTTTTAAAAAACCTGCAGAAATTCTTTAGAATTTCTTTGAATTTTATTTCCCTAAAAAAGATATAAAAAATTGATTTTAGGAGCAGTATAAAGATCTTCAATAGATGAATTTTCCCTTTTATTTAGATATAATTTATGAATTCATCACACATCCACACTTAAATTCTTGCTCGTCATCAAGTAAGCTCAAAATGATATACTTTTTTTATTTTTGAAGGGATGAAAGTCACAATAATGTAATCTAAAATAGGTATAAGTAAAAATGTGTGCAATGGCAGAAATGAAATGAACAATGTAGCAATAATAATATTTTCAATTGAGTCACTAAGATGGTTGAGTCATTAAATCTCCAAATGTTTGGATTTTTAATACTTGATAATAGGTGAAGGGTTCAAAACATTTGGACATGTCGACTAAAGACATGGTTTAGAGACTCCTAGAGTTGTGTCATATGTGCTCCTTCTTATAAATCACAAAGATGAAAAGTTTAAAGAAGAGATATTTTTCTTCATTCTTTCTCATTTTGTTCATTTGAAAGAGATATTTTTCATCATCCTTTTTTTTTTTAAATATTTTGTTCATTTCATCCTTAGGGAGAGAATTTTTTCTTCATCCCTAATATCTTTATGACCATGAAGTCTTACGGGAGCCTAGCACACTCCATTCAGAATCCATACCATAGTTTTTTGGTTTTAAGTCCTAAGCCTTCCCCCACACTTAGCTCAAGTACTTATTTAAAATTTTCGGAGATTTAGATTTTCCTCCATTCATTCCTCACTATCAACATTTTATTGCATATATTTCATTCAATCATTTTTGCTAAGCATTCTTTTACTTATATTATCTTTGAATTTTTATATTTTTGTGATTTTTATTGCATTTGAAAAATTCAGGAAAGTTATGTCAATTAAGAACAATTCATAAATATGGGAATATGAAAATTCATAAATTGAAATTTCAAAATGAAAATAAATAACATAAGGATAAAAAGAAAAAAAGAAAAAAAAATAAATACAACCTAATTAATTATCTTTGTCCCCATCATCATCTTCCTCCAACACATACACCGTCTCGGTAGGGTAGCGCATCTCCGGTATGGGTGCACCGATGGGAGGCCTTAGCAACATGGAGGCGTCCGGTCCGCCTTGCAAATTCCAATCATCGAACAACATCCCGAGGGCTTCATGATATTCAGATTGAAACTAGCGCTGTTGGACGTATTCCTATTTGAAAAACCCCATATCGGTAGCTAGAGCCTTACTAAGCTCTGCGTTTTGATTGTGGAGGCGCACTAAGAGTTGGTTTGTGAGACGCGAGTCAGAAGATGCGGACGCTTTCGCCTTTGGGCTCCTTCTTTTTTGGGCATTTTACGTTTGCCCGGACGTTGAGGTTCGAGGGGTGCAGGGCGATGCTGGGGGGAACAATGGCGTCGGAGGAGAGGATTTTTACCCCATGGGCTTCGCATAACTCATAAATCAAAGACCCGAAGGCCAATGCCGCGCATGAACCTTTGAGAGCTTTCCAAAACTGCTCAAAGATTATGCTTGAATTGCGGATTTCACCCGCCCTAACCAACGAGCACAAAAAGAGTGCTCGGGCATGGGTCACTTCAGTTAAGTGACTCGTGGGCATGACATAGCTAGAAATAAAGACTAGCCATGCACTACTCGACTCCGTTAATTCGGAGCGAGGAATGTTGGCGAGTCCCCCTTCCCACTCGATGTCATCATTGACGATTTCGGCAACAAGAGCGCGGGGGTCAAAATGAGAGTCCAAGAGATTAGAGTACGAATAAGAGCTCTATTTGAGTAATTCCTAGGGTGACACCCTTTCCCCGATAGAAGATCCACTGCCCGGATGCATCAATTGCATTGGCATACACTTCCTGGACAATTATCGTGTATGTGGGAGCTCTCTTGGTCACAAACTCTTTCCATCCTCTAGGAGTGACCTGCTCATGAGGGACGGGGAAGGCGACGCTGAAGCTTCTCTCCGGGATCAACTTCCGTTGGGAAGTGATGGAGGTGAAACGGTGCTCGGCCTCCGCCGAAGAGAACCTCTTCGTGTTGAAAGTTCCTCTGGATGAGAAAGCTTCAACATCCATCCTAACAATTGCCTTCTTCTTGAAATACATTGCCTTGGATGAGAGTTTTAGGATGATCAAGAGCTCTAAGAAGATAAAGAGATGGTGCAAGGATAACCCCCCCATTCCTCCTTATTTATAGCCCAAATATTCAAGGCAAGAGAAGATGGTCAAATGGTCTTCCCCATGCCATTAATGTGGTGATCCATATGAAGGGGGGTAGCATTTTCAACAACTTTTGACTGCCTTGTGAACCCAAGGGTCATGACTTGTTGACTATATTTTCCCAAGGCAGAAAATCTGGGCAAACTGCGGCAAACCGCTGCAGCGCGCTGTAGCGTGTGATCGCGGGTTAGGGTGCGCCCGGGTGGAAAATGGTTCCGCGCACTGTCGCGATGCCGTTTATGCACGGTTCACCCACTGCAGCATGCTGTCGCGGAATTTTTGCTGCAGCGCGCTGTAGCGCAATTTTTTTTTTTTTTAATTGGGTTGCCTCCCAATAAGCGCTCCGTTTAACGTCCTAAGCTAGACTCTCTTAAGATTAATAAGTTGGATCCGACGGTTTCATTTCCCATAGGCTAAGGATGTTCGAGTGAGCACACCCCTCTTGGTGACTCAAACCTTGTTCATCTTCAACCTCAACTAAAGTATCATTCTTTTCGATTTCATAATTTGTGGGAGTCTTTTTCTTCCTTTTTCCCCGTCACGTTTTTCTCTTCTTCACTCTTTCCTTGCTCCCCTTTTCAGAGGAAGGAGTAGAATAGCCATTAGAATTTTTTTCTTCTATTGTCAGGTCTCCTAAAATATTATCTACCCATAATCTCTTTTCTCTAATTCTTTTGCTAATTTCTTCCTCCATTTTTTTCTTTTTAAAGAGAGTGGGTTTTAAATCAATCACTTCTATTTTTCTCTTAACACTAACGCTCATTATATCACGACTTACATCTATAACAGCCTTACACTTATCAGAAAGGGTCTTCCAAAGATAATTGTTGAATTTTTATTCCATCTGTCCCATTCGCACACCACAAAATCAGTTGGTACAATGAAATTTCCTAGTTCCACAGCAATATTTTTGATCATTTCCAGAGGAATAAGGGACTCAAGATTAGCAAACTCTAAAATCATTGAGGTGTATTCCATCCCTCCTACCTTTAATTGCTCATATATATGGTAGGGCATAACATTAACTGAGGCGCCTAGATCATACAAGGGATCTACAAACACTTCATTTCTTATTACGCATTGAATGCATAACCTCCCTGGATTGTCACATTTGGGTGCGGTTAGCTTTTCATTATCATTCCCTTTTATTCCTTCATCTACTTCTAATCCAAAATTTATTGCTCTATCTATTTCATCATTCATTCCTCCTGATACAACTTCAGAATAGATCACACTCACTAATTCCCTTGAATTTATTTCAGTAGAACAAGGTAAAGCCCCCTGCTACCGAGAGGTCAGCTGCTTGGAGATTTGCCCCAATTGAGTTTCAATATTTCTAAGGGATGCTTCTATTTCCTGGATAGAAGCCTCGTGACGTGTGATAGTTGCCTCAGTGCAGCGCATGAATTGGGTTGTTTCGGTCTTAAATGCATTGAATGCCCCTTCTAGATTGTGCTAGTAGTTGTGGCTATTGTTACTATAATTCATGCCTTGTTGGTTGGATGAATTCCTCCAATATTGATTTGCATTATTGTTGTTATTACTCTATGAGAAATTTGGGTAGTTCTTCCACCCTAGATTGTATATATTGGAGTAGGGGTTATTTGTTTGGTTGTTATTTCTAAAGTAGTTGACTTGTTCAGTGTTGTTTTGTATAAAATGGTTGTTCAAGTTACAACTCTTATTATTATGTCTCCCTCCGCACAATTCACATTGTACCTCAGAAATAATGTGTACATTCATCCTTTCTATCTTTTCATTCAAGGCATGAATTTCTTGTTGCAAAGCTGTTATTTGATTTGACTCATTCACTTTAATGGATTCTTTTTTAAGCCTTTCAGAAGTCCATTGGTAAGCATTATTTGTCATTTCTTCCAAGAGGTCATAGCCTTTCAGAAGTCCATGATGCGGGCAACGCCTGAGATACTCCTTAAAGCATTCCCACCTATCATAGAGAGACTCACATTCCATCTGAGTAAAGTTGGTGATCTCAATTCTCAACCGTGCAGTTTTAGCCAGAGGAAAGTATTTGGCTAAGAATTTCTTAGCCAAATCATCCCAAGTACGGATAGAATCACTCGGTAAAAAACTGAGCCAACTCTTGGCTCTATCTCTCAGTGAGAAAGGAAATAGCTTCAATTTAACTGCGTCATCGGAGACGCCGTTAAACTTGAAGGTATCACATATTTCAAGGAATGTTGAAATATGTGAATTTGGATCTTCAGTGGCTAATCCTCCAAACTGATTATTTTGTACCATACTCAGCGTAGAGGGTTTAATTTCAAAATTATGGGCTTCTATATTCGGCCTTACAATCGCATGGGGAATGCCCCTAACAGTGGGCAGTGCATAATCTCTAAGTGCTTTACCCCTAGGCCCTTCTAAGTTTTCAGTGAAAGTGTCCATCACATCTTGTTGGTTTGATAAATTTCATTCTCGCCTAGCTTGTAAGTATGTTCGTTCTATTTCAGGATCAAATAGATATTCAGTACAGACTCTTTTACTCATACAAGTTTCAATAAAGCTTATCAAGAATGATTTGTTAATAACTTCAGCCCAAAACTATTTTGGGAGACCCACATGCAATATCATGCTTTTGGCTCTTTCTACAATTATCTTATTTTTTCACTCTACAACACTATTTTATTGTGGTGTTCTTGGAATTGTAAATTACCTTTTGATACCTCTCAAGGAATAGAATTCCTTGAACTCTCTATCACAAACTCATCGCCATTATCAAATCTTATGCACTTAAGCTTCAATCTAGTCTCATTCTCCACCAAAGTAAACCACTTTCCAAACACATCAGATATGTCATATTTATGTTTTAAATAGTAACTACATACCTTCCTCATATAGTCATCAATAAAGGTGATGAAATATGTGGCTCCACCTAACAAAGAGGTAGGAGCTGGCCCCATACGTATGTATGCACCAACTCAAGTTTTCTACCTTTCAGCTCTCTTCTAATTTTAGAGAATGAAACATTCTTTTGTTTGCCTAGCATATAATCTTCATAGAAATCTAAGTCTACTAACTTTAATACTTGGAGTGTCCCCTTTTATTATAGGGATTTCAATCCCTTTTTACTCAAATGGCCAAGCCTCTGGTGCCATGGACTTGCATCTATCTGTTTTACAACTGCAATAGAATCAGACACTTTATTGATTAGATAAAGTGTACCATCCATATTGAGTCGTGCAATAATGAGTGCACTCTTGGTGACCTTCCATGAGTCCCCTATAAAGCATGTGATGTAGCCTTCCCTAGATAAATAGCTAACAGATATAATATTCCTCTTTAGAAATAGCACATTTCTATCATCTCTGAGCTTCCAAATTACACCACTTGGTAGTTGAACATCGATATCACCTTTGCCAATGATATCTTATGCCTTATTGTCACCAAGATACACCTTACCCAAGTTACCCTTGGTGTAAGTATTAAAAGCACCTCTAGTAGGAGTGGTATGAAAGGATGTGCCTGAGTCCACCACCCAGGACTCTGTGCTAATAAGTAAGAGGATCAATGCATCATGATCCTCTTTAATTGAAATATTCATAGTGTGGCAGATGACCTTGCCTCCACCACTTAGCTTCTCTAGGGTAAGGCAATTCTTCTTGAAGTGACCTGCCTTACCACAGTTCTACCAATCAAGCTTTGTTTTTCTAGGTCTTGATTTTCCTCTTCTAAACATAGACCTATTTCTATTATGTCTTCGTTCATCATATCTTCCGATGATTTCAGCATTCAACGCTGAAGTAGATACCACCTATGGGATTTTCTTATGCACCTCTTCATTCAGTATTGGCCCGACACTAGCCCATCCTAACTGTCTGATAATAATAAGAGGAATAACAAAGCTTGGATCTCATCATCAAACTTGATGCCCACAGAACTTGGCTAGTTCATCACAGTGTTGAACCCATTGAGATGTTTAGTCACTAAACAGCAATCCATCATCTTCATATTAAACAGTCTCTTCATTAGAAAAACTTTGTTAAAATTCAAGGGCTTCTCATATATTATTATCAGTACATCCTTGAGATCTATAGTAGTTTTCTCATTAATAATATTAAATATAGCAGAAGACAATAATAATAAATGAATTAGACCCAATGTGGTTCTATCAAGAATCTCCCATTCTTTATCTGACATAATTGTTAGTTTCCTGTTGGCTCAACTCAATGGTTGATACAACTTCTTATGATAAAGAAAATCCTCCATTTGCATTTTTCAGAACGAAAAGTTTGTACATTGCACTTCTCAATCTTGTGTCTTATCTCGTTGGCTATGTCTCCCACTCAAACAATAAACCTTAGAATCAATAAGAAACCTATCACTTTGACACCACTTGTTGAAAATGAATTGAACACCACAGCGAAAGTGGTTTTAAGTACTTAATCATGGACCAGGGTTGCGTTGACGATTACTAAACAAAATATGAGATAAAAAAATAGCAAAAAAAAGGAATCACAACACATGCATGCATCATAACCACAAGCACATCCAAATAACACAGATTTTATGTGGAAGACCTAAGAATGTGAAAAATCACAAAGCTGCACCACTCAAAATGTCTACCATGAATCTTGAAGAGTACAAAGTTACAGAGAGCTTCACCTTAACAAGGAACACAAGCTCTTACTATAGGATGAAAGGGAGAAGTAGCAACCACTACCTGAAGTGTCTTCTCCAATATGCAAGAGCTATTAGCACAGTAGCTCACCCTTAAGGTTCCTCATTGGAATCTCCTCCAATAGTAGCTAAGGCTTTTTCCAACACTTATGATAGCATACAAAACTCCTCTATAAGTTTCCTTAAGTACTCAGCTTCATTTTGAACCCCAAATGGTCCAAAATACCCTTCAAATAGCTCAGGGTGTAACCTAAACTAAGCCTAACATTTGTCAGGTGCAAGGGCTCGTCATAGTGCCTAAGCTTCAGATAACCAGGTGCCAGGGCGCATGCAGCACTCTGTTCTCAGGTGGCATGGCATTGGGGCACACTGCAGAGCACGCTCCACTGTGGCACGTTGTAACGCCCTACTATATGGACATTTGCCACTAGGGCGCACAACAGCACCCCAGTCTCTGTATGCTTTTGCTGGGGTTCACTACAGCTCCCCAGTCTATAGACTTCACCTGCTAGGGCACACTACAGCACCCTGGTCTCGGTTTATTAGCCACTATGGCTTGTTGCTGTGTCTTTCTTACAGGCGTTGGGCGCCATGGCGCGCCATGGCGCGCCATGTTGTGAATACCAGCGATACATAAGATACCAATATGGAATGGCACTTGTAATGCACACAATCAAACCAAAGTCCAAAGCCTTTGAGGATTGGGGTGCGTTGATAGTTAACGAGCTAGCTTAGAAATTATAAAATCATAACGAGAAAGAACACAGCACATAAAATCTTCCAAACACAAGCATATACATGGAAAACCTAATATTGGAAAAAATTATGGAGCTACACCAATGAGAAAATCTACTATAAAAAAACTTCAAGGCTTATAGAGTTACAAGAGTTATATCACCTCAGCATACATAATTGTAGCTCTACTCTTAGAATGGAAAAATAAAGAAGCTGCTACCTCTTAAAGTTTCTTCTTTAAACAACAAGCCTTTTCTTACTCAGCAGCTCCCTAGTGTTTTTTCTAGGGTTCTCTTTTCCACATCCTCCAAAACCTCCAAATTGATTGCAAAAGCCTTAGGTTTTCCTCCACTACTTTGACTTAAGTAGCTAGCTCCATTTCAGACCCAAAAAGTTCAAAAAATACCCCTCAGATTTTTTCAGATCGAGACCTGGAATAAAGCAGAACTCTGTCGGCCACTACGGCACTCCATAGCGATCAACTTTTCAAAATTGCATCTGTTGTAACGTGCTATGGCGCGTTGCGGCGCGTAGTAGCTCTCGCATTGGGTTCCACTGTGGCACGCTGCAGCACCCGCTTTTCAATTGCTAACCGCTGAAGCACGCCGTAGCACCTCCGCTTCTGGCTTGGTTCCGCGGTGGCGCACTGCAGCAAGCTGGGGCACACTGCGGCATGCTGTGGTGTGCAACAGCGCCTGTGCTATTCTTGGACAGTGAAGTCTCTACAACACAACACGCATTAGCGTGGCATGATGTGTTGTGGTTCTTATGCTATTGCTGAGCTCCAACTATATTCTGATAGCCTTGGAATCGCTTGAAAACTCATTTGAGCACCATTAGCATCTCCATGATGATCTGGATGGTCGCCATAACATAATATGGATGCCTTAGTTTGGGAGAACAAACTGTGAAGGGATGTATTTCTCATGTCCCTATGCACTAGGATAAGTGTAGTTAAATAACATAAGTGTCCAATTTCACTTTACTTAGAATATACTAGTTATATGCATGTACTCTTAACATATGATGAACTAGCTTAAGCCCATATTATAATGACAAAACCTATTAAATCAAATGTAATCAAGGTTTGAATTGTATAATTAGATAATGTAACAACCCTAGTGTTGATACTCATCAATTAGTGATTTAATTGACTCAAAATCTCTTTCATTACTCTTATAATAGTGTTAGGAGTTTTCAGCTTAAATTTCATTCGATTTGGAGACCGTTTAACAAATTTTAGCATTTCCTAGTTTTCTGATAATTCTGAAAATGCCTAATTTATTTAGATTTCAGAATAAAAAATGGAATCCGCTATTGGACTCATCATGTTCAAATTAGCTATGGGTGATATATTTGGAAGTGTTTCGGAGTCATCAAAATTTTCATCAATATTTTAATAATATTTTTATACACAGATAATTAGATAAATTAAATATACCTCAAATCAAAAATTTGATCACATTTTTGAGTTCCTCACCCCTAAAATAAGTACGGGTGAAAATTTGCGATTTTTTCGGAGTGCGTTTGGATAGATAAAATTAAGTAATTAAATAAGTAAAATAATTAATTTAATATTGTATTTGAATAAATTGAATTAATAAATTTAAATAAATAATCAAACGGCATTTTTATTAAAACAGCGCTGATCCGCTGTTAATTTCAAAGTACGCAACAGCCGTGTGTGTTGATCTAAACCATTTATTAATTCTTGTTTTATTCTAAGGGCCCAGATTAAATTCTGGTACGTTGAGCCGATGACCGTTCAATCAAAGAATTGATCGAACGACTCATAAATAGGCACTGTACGCCGTCTTCCTTCTATTTCGCATGATCACGCAGACTGCAGGTCATCGTATGCCAAGACCTTCCTCCAGATGGACGTTGAGACCCTTATTCTCTCCCAAGCACTCTGCCTCCTGCTTTTTACTTCATTTTCCCGATTTCTGAGTTGAAAGGAGCAACTAGTGATGAAGGAGAGCTGTTATCGGAGGAGCCTGAGTTTATTTGAATCAGCGTAGGAATGAGCTCGTAGACTCTAATGTACGTCAAATTATCGTTTATCTTATTTCATTCAAACTCCAATTATTAATTCTCAGTATTTGAGCTGAAGTTTTGATCTGAAATGACTCCTCTATGAGTCGATCTTTTTTCTTATATTATTTTTCAAATGCTCTCGCAAGGATTTTTTTTTGATGTTTCGTTCTTCTTAACTAATCTCTCCTATTACTAATGTTTAATGCTTGAAATAATAGAGATTGTGTGTTTCTATTCAGTCGAACTTAATCGAATAAGATTAAGTTCGATCTAATGTCACTTAAATGTGCGAAATACTATACCCAGACAAAATCTAGGGCATCAGATCTAGCCACCTTAGATCCATTTTTGCATGAAACTTTCGAGTTCAGGTCGAAGTCCCTGCTAAGGGCTTCCTACCTTGAGGTTGAACCCTTACTGAAACGGTGGAAATGGTGAAATTTTTGATGTCCTAATTCTTTCGAGTGAAGTAGCGATGGAGAAGATGGTGGTTCATCAAATCGTTCAGAAAAAAAAAAATGATGAACCGGCTAGTTCATTTTCTTGAACCGCCGGGTCCAATGTAGATGATTTTAAAAATGAAAGAGGGTCCCGCCTAACACGTAAGCTCCAATAAAGAGTAAACACGTGTCCTGAAACTTGAATTTTTTTATTATGAATAAATGCCAACTGTCTCTATGAAATCAGAGCATTAATCATCAAATGACGTGTCGTCTGAAACGAAATTAAACAGCGCCGAAAATAAAGAATAAATGGAATATTAATTTACAATAAATGATTTAATGAAATTATCAGTTAAATTTTATGAATTTTATTTCAATTACAATTTGCAAAATAGTTATTCAATATATACAATATTATTTACCATTTTGATCACAAAAATGCATAGAATATTAATATGCCATCAAATTTTATTTTAAGAATCATTTTTGGATATCATTATCTTAGGATGATAAATTAATTAAGTATTAATTCTAAATTTAATTTGTGGCATAATTTGATCTATAGTTATCCAAATGGGATACTTGAATAGCCCATTTCACTCACAAAAATGTGAGGAATAATAATAGGAGATCAAATCTAGGATTTAAATTCTAGATCTCCTAATGACATTTTAAGCCTAATTAGGACCCTCCAAACCTTAGAAAATTAAATGCTATCCAAATTCAACATAGTTAGTGTCATGTCACTCCTTAGGGCATAAGGATCACATTGACATGTATAACATATCATTTGGATAACATTGGGCCATTTTAGATATTTAGCTCTTAAATTTAGTTAAATGTAAATTTCTTTATTTTTATTATGCTTGTTGTAGGATGTGTGAACCCTAGGATATCAAATTTGTTTCCTTTATTATCTCCTATATAGTCTTAATTTGTATGTTTAAATCTTATTTTCTATTGATGTGATAATTTGAATTATTTAATGCTATTTAAATTGGACTTCTTTCATTATAAAATTACTTAGGATTGGATTAAATTGAATAAACTGCATGTATTTTTTCAAATTGAAATATTCATAATATAGTCAATAGTTCTTATATCAAGGTGAATTGTAAATTGAAGATATTTATAACTTCTATAATTGATCTTTTTCATATGTAGAATAATTTGTATGAGATTGTGTAAGTTAGAATAATCTCTATTATTGCATATAGTTTTCATTAGTTATGAAATGTGGATATTGTAAATTTAACTTGAATAATTGCATAGTATATGTTAAGTTTAATTCAGCTATCTCAAACATACTTCATATGGAATTTAGATTTGTTTATTAGACTTGATAGTATTGTTATGTTTCATATAATTTGAAATGATAAGCTACATGTAAATTGTTCATGCTGAGATTTAATTAGAACTAATGATCTTGTGCTTAAATTAAGTTAATGATAGTTCTTTAAATGAATTGTTCTTTCCTTTCAATTAGATGAACTATAAGGTTATCTTATGCTTTGTTTTAATTAGTGGATGTTATATTCATAATTATGGAATGTAGTTTCAATTACTTATCTTATGCTAGGATTAAATTGGAATAAGCATCCTATGTAATGGATAAATTTAATGTTAGTTTTATAATATTGATCTTTCCAATTAATATTCCAAATGAATGGAAAACTTGCATGTTAATGTCCTATGTGTTTCTTTTGAGCAAATACAATAGAGTTCATGCCAAAATTATTAGATTTGGAATGAAATTCTTATGTTCCTACATGTTTACTTCTCTTTTAGTTACATGTTAGATTTAATTAAAAATCTTTCAATTTCTTTTGTATTCTGTTTAGCTTAATACTTTTAATTGCTAAGTTAATGTTCCTTAAAAGAACTCATGATAAGACTAGTGCTCAAACAAACACTTAGATGATTAGCACATATTTCCATAGTTTTTAACCATCCAAATTAGTTCTCAATTGATTAAACTAGAGATTAATAACTCCCTTTCATGCTTTAAATAAGTTATTAGATTTCTAATTTCCTACAACTACAAATGAATTATTACTTGTAGGATATAATCTATTTCTTTTCTTACATTCAAATGCTCAACATCAATTAATCTTAGATAACTTCATGATTAAATTGATTAAATACTCTCTAGTTTATAAGCTAAATAAATGAAGCTAATAGAATTTCGTTTACCTTATACTTTTATTAGCTTAGCAAACTATAAACCTTACTCTTCCTTACTAGTTTCCTTAAACTTTAATCTTTAATCTAATTAATTTGATTAGTTTAGGACTAGTATAGGATGAACTTCATTTACTTAAAAATACTATTTTCCTAACTTCTCTTTCTTCTACTATTACTAATAATTGACTTAAAGATCAATATATATAAGTTAATTAGGAGCTCAATTAGCTCCAATCATTAAGTAGATCATTAAAATTTAGATAACAAAGGGATATCACATAGCTTATAATTATTGAAATTTATTAAATGCTTGCTTAGCTTTGAGCCTTTTCCTTAAACATTCATACAAGATTATTGTGCATAAATAAAAGTTTCATAAAATTTTAAGGGGAATGCCTTATGACAATTTGAACAAGAAAGATAGCACTTATAATAGGACTTCACATTTTAGAGAGGGTAAATATGAATGTTCGACCCCCCACTATATCTAGTTAGGCAGATGTGCTCAACTCCTCGTCCCATTCTGTTGAACAGTGCGCATGATAAGATAACTTCTAAATATAACTTCAACTAATTATATAAGAGTTATTTTGTAATCTTATTGATTGTTAGATCTCTTCATAACTATTTAGTTATGATTATTTTTGTAGTTCTAGGATATGTTTGTCTTAGACCAATAATCTAAGATACTTCATTACTTTCTATGCCTTACACTCTCTATTTCCTGTATTGTGTTTTACTTACTTACAGTTCATTTAAAATAGAGTGTATGTTACTTAATTTCATTTAATGCTTCACTGTATTTCATTTACTTAATAGCATAAATTTCATTGAATATGTATCACTTCCATTTCATTTACTTTAAATGCACATAGTAGCTTCTAGCTTTTTAGGATGCTATTCCCTTACCGGTTTTGAATGTAGGCTAGGACTTATATACAAGTAAGTATTCTTACTTAGCTTATTTTATAGTGTCTTCTTTACAGTTATGTTTACTTAAATTTTCCATAATTAATAGCTTTTATAGCTCTGCTGCTTAGTTTAAGTTATAAATTATGCTAGTGATATCCTATTAACTTAAAATATAGCCAATCTTAAAATATGCTTAGACTATTTAGTCTAACTACACTTTTTCTCATATTAGCTTTGCCCTATCATATTTAAATACTAAAATATGATAGATCAAGTACTTTTTGATTCAGGTAATGCAGGTCCTAGTGCTTGAAGAGCTTCTAAAATAAAAGGTATTCGCTTATTATTTAATGTTTATTTGCACTTTAATTAAAGTGAGAGAGAGTGATTGCATTTATTTTACTTTTTCTCTTTCATTTTTAAAAGGCTTGTAATAATTAAAGTATTTGCTTGAGTTATTCTTACTTATCCATCTTCATATTTGTGTTGTGTTCCTTATTTATAATTACTTGGGTTGAATGAATAGATGATATTAATTGCTTGTATTATTTATACTTGCAAGGTTTTGTTACATATATCCTTAATTGTTTTTCTATTGCTTTTCATTTTAACTTGACAACTACTCATAAAGATACTTGGCCAACTTAGCATCTAGTATTTGATTAGTTTTCTTCTAATTATATATTAGATGCTAAGATAATATCCCAATATTGGATTAATCTCCTCTCCAATATTGGGGTCATTATAGATAATCCTTATAAATAATATTTCTGAATAAATTAGCATCTTAATTTGCATAGTAGATGATGACAATATAAAGAGCTAGGCAACCAAAGGGATATGTTTTCTTTATTTTTTGGATTTGATTATTTAATCCTTTCAGTTTTTGCATAACATGAATTGCATATGCATAACATGAATTGCATATGCATAACATATCATTAGTGGTGTGATACATAGTTTACCTAAAATCTGTTAGTGGTGCGATTCAAAGCACAACTAGAATTTGTGGGATGCAGTCTGGCATCAAAATTATGTATACATATGACATATTTTGTAGCATTCTCAGATGTATTTTGTGTTGGCTAACTAATTATCGGTGGTTAACCCGGGGCATTACAGAGATGGAAGTTGAGTTTAAGAGAGAAATTGGGGCTTTCAGAGGTTTATAGGAGCTCATTGATTGATAAACAAAAGGATGGAAGCTTGAGGAGGTGATTTTATAGAAGCCTAAGTGGGTTCAAATGAATTACACATGTTGCATGTGATCTAAATGCCATGGGTCTGAACTGATACTATGCATGGTTTAATCACTATAAATTTGTGCCAAAAAGATTCACTTATAAATTGGAATATGCTGATGACAGAAAGGTCATGGATATAGTAGGGCCTGCAAGGGAAAAAGGGCAATTCAAAATGATTTTTTAATTTTGCTATCCGGGGAGTTGATAGGGAAGATGAATACCATAAGGTTTGTTATCCACTGTCTAATCCACTTATATAAGACACTACAGCTCTGATACGGGATTACTCCTCGCTTATGGCCTTTTGATTGGTGTAGTAGAACTCTGTTAATGTGTTCTTTTTATATAGCATAATTAACTGTTATTTAATTAAATATTTGTTTTTTAAAATAAAATTTCAATTTTGTGTATTTCTTAGCTTTCTTATGCCCAAATATTATGAGAATTTCACTCCTTGTATATTTTGATGTGAGGAATTTACACATGTTATTTTTGGGGTTTAGATTGAATCATTTTCTTATATAGGATCCTTTAGTTCCATTAATTTTTATTAAAATTTTCAAAAAATTCTTCTTAAGTATTTTCATTTGAAATGTCTTAGGAAGTGATCAAGTGATGGTTCAAGGTTCTTAATAACTTTTATTAAGCCTAAATAAGCTTGATATTGGCCAATGGTTGTTGCACTTCATCTTACTAACCAAGTCAGAAGACTCAAGAGTGGGTGAACAGATTGACTTGAAATGATCAAGAAGAAAAAAGTGTTCAGATGAATAATGCTTGCCTTAAAGGATCCAAATCATATAGATGAGTTGTTGATGTACACTACTTTCATAAATATTGAATCTACTTATTTAATATATTGTAGCTTGAGTATTTTTGAAGATGCACTATTAAGTTATAAAAGAAAATTAACTAAACGAAGTGAAATTTTGATGGCTATTAAGGTATAGAATAGTTGGCCTTAATTAGTTGACTTGATGACTCATATTTAGCCCACCAATAGAGAGTGTGTAGTAGTTTGTCTGAGAAGAGTACAATCAAGAGTGTCCATCTAACTCATTAAGTAGTACTGAATGGTAAGGTTAGCAAGTTAGAAGGATGTTCTAGACTCACGTAAGTTTTCTTGGATAAGGATTTTTGCACCAGGTCAACTCAAGTTTGTCATGCAAAGGGAGCTCATTTAATAAAGATAATCCAAACTACCAAAGAGATCAAGATGAAAGAGTTTGTAAGTTTCTAGATGTGATCATGGAGCAATGCTTCGAGTACATTCAAGTCATGATGGTTGTATGGAGACAATTTAAGAACATGTCAATACTACCAAGAGCCCAAAAAGGAAGATGTGGTAGAAGTTTTCCTTAATAATTTTCTTTAGAACCTTTTGAATGGTAAGATAATCACTTGGATAGCCACTTTCTTAAGACTTGGATGAGTGATTCTTGACATCCATATTAATCTTATAGTTTGAGGAGATTTGGATAATCATAAGCAAGAAAATCTATCCTAGTGTTTTCACTCAAGTTGTTCCTGAAACATTTGTATTAAAATTTAAGTTCGACCATATGAACAAATAAGATGTAAGGAGCAGTGCCTATGGGATATGCAAACATTTGTTTGGTATAATAAGTCTTCCCACTTTTTTTATTTGTCTTCTTGCTTTTATCTTTTAGTACATACTACCAATTATAAATATAAGGGATTAGGACTTTATTTCTTTAGTTCTTTTTTATATATTTTTCTTCTTGATTCAGAGCTTAAGCTCTCATTGTAGTTAAGACTCTTTCCCTTATTAAGTTCTTCTTTAATGTTCAATAGTAATAAATTTATAGGTTTCTTCAAGCCATGTGTTCTATGTGCTTATTGATCTTACTTTCTCTTCTTCTAAGCTTACCTTAATAAGTTATAAAATTTACAAAAGGCAAGCTTTCTCCCAACATTAGATTCTCAAATTTCATTAATTTGGAAGATATTACTCAAGTTTGAGTAAAAGTCCTAAGAGCTCCAAAAATAATGAATCATATCAATTGCTAAATTACGTATTATAGAGGAAACTAGACATACTACATTCTTTCTATAATATAGGCTACCGATACACACCATCATTTGAAAATATAAGGCCATTAGCTAAGAGAGAAACAAATGATTACCCGTGTAAGATGGCCCATTCATTATTGTGTGCAAAGCAGTGCAACATACTTACAAGCTTACATCTACTAAGAGAAATAATCTCTTAGGAATGTCCAATGCATCCAATCTAAGAGTATAGCATGCCTACAAGATTTTGATGATTTATTAATTTGACATAGGAGTCGCGAAGCTGACAATCATCCTAATGGGAGGTATATGAAAGGAGTAATTATTGGTTGCACTATATCAGATGAATGCTAGTTAATGCTTACTCCCCTCAAAAAGCTTTTTTTCTATAGTATTATCCTATGAATGTAATTGGGAATTCAATATTACTACAATTTACTAATATCAATCCATCTTATTAGTTTAACTTGAAATTACAATGCAATCACTGCTCTCAAAACATTATTTTTGTTGAAACATAATAACATCATACACTGACCAAATTAAATCTTGTAAATAGGAGCCAATAGATGTGCATACCAACTAATAAATATTTTATAAGATCAATAAGAAACTATAAGAATATAATTATTAAACATTTTCTTACAAAGAAAATTAAATGAGATGCACAAAAGCATTCACTTGGTGGCATTACCTTCAAGGAGAATTGCTTGCCCTTGGCATCATGGACAATAGACTTAGTTTAATTTGCTTCCACAAATACACTTGGAGGCACAATTAGGCCATTCAATGCCATTAAAGGTAAAAGGAGAAAAGAGACGATGATGATAAGATATAATGATAGTAACATGCTAGAAGCATATAAGGGATACATCAATACTATCTTGACTTATAGGAGAAGTGTCGGTCTCGCACAACTACTTGTTCAAGAATTGTTTTCTTAGCCTACCTTATGAAGAAGCTCTATTGGTAGGAGCAAGCTCTTAATGAGATTTTTTGGGAATAGAATTTGTTGATTAGAACTTTTAAAAGAAGAATCTGACATGCAATGACATCATTGATGATGGTAAACTGGAAGAGGAGGAATGAATAAGAATCTTTGAGGAGGTACATATCATTAGCCCACTCGACTTTTTCTTATTTATTGAAATAGACTACCTAATTCATTTTATTTTCTTATGGAAAATATAATAATTTCTTACATCTCTAAGAACCTGTAATATTCTTAAAATTGTGGACATATAATAGAAGAAACAAACATCTAGAAGAATGACAATTAAATGCCATATGAATGGCTTTAGATGCTCTTGAAATAGCACATATTAAATCAGTCAATTATACTTAAATGGTCTAAGTTGTCAATTTTCAATAGATGAGAGTTCTAAGGTCAAGGTTTCTTATTCAAAATGATGTTACAAGTATTGGAAATTCATTGGGCTTTCACAAAAATGCTAGAGTTGATACTATTTGAGGATCTAGTGTGGATTTATAAATATTGGGCTCTCACAAAGAAACATTAATGCAATCCCTCCTTTATAAATTTTGGTGACTAAGCTATTAAGATCTTCTTTCCAATGCTATGTATGGTTGGAGTCACATTAATCTATCTTAGGACAAGAAAAGTTTGCACAAAGTCTTGGCATAAAGTCTCCAAGATCCAGAGCCATCTAAAATTTGAAAGAGTATTAGAATACCCAGGAGAGTTTATGGAAGAACTTAATAAAAATTAAAATCTTTTGGTAATGCTTAAGATAATGGAAGGAAATGAAAATAGGCTCTAATTTGTAGGTGACAATTGGGCTCCAAAAAGAAAAGAAAATAGTTTTGTGATGACATAAGTGCCTAGGTGCCCTTCTAAACATCGGGCTGCCCTTCCACAATCTATGGACAACAAATTTTTATTTTAGCCCACTGACCTGATTCCAGGCCTGTCAATCATCTAAAAAGGTGTTATAATTGAATCAACCCACCAAAATTATTCTAAGTGTCCCATATGAATACTAAGGTATATATATAGATTATGGTGAATTAAATTTGCAGTTTATAAGCACTCCTAGCACTAATTCTCCCCCAAACTTTGTATAAATTATACTAAAGCCTTAATAAAAATATTTATAATTCTAGTGTTATATATTAGCTTAAATTACATGGAAATAAACTCTTATGACCTTTTGAGATTCAATGGATGTTGATGAAGCTTTTATAACTGAGCTAGTACATTTTGATGCAATATTGATAATCACCCCTAATCAATTCCACCGTGCATACTTAATATTTTTATAATATGTAATGTACTTAGATAATTATAAATGGATTCAAATCCTCTAACACTTTTAACACATTATGTTTGTGCGAATATCTTGGGAAGACTCGTTGCTTACTAGTATTAATTGTTGCTTAAAGGCGAGGACCTCATCTTGTGACATAAATAAACATATGTTTTGATTTTTGTTGTATTTTCTATCAAAGATCATTTTGATATATAAAATTAGCATGAATAGCATTTACTAAGAATAAAATTAAATTTCTAATCTTATATATATAACTTAAGCGCTTTAGCAACATTAAGTGACCACCTCTTTCAAAAACCATCAAGTTTAGAATTGGTATGCTTGTGTTTTTTAATGAAAACATACATGATTAATAAGTAATAAATCCTCATCAATTTATTTACCTATATAATGCATCTTTTAAATAGAATTTGGCCAACACTTTAAGGCAATAAACAAGTTAATTTGGCAATATATGAAAAGAAGCCCTAACTATTAAAACCCAATATTAATATTAATCTAAAATTATTTAATTTACCATTAAATATGAATAAAAATAAAAAATTAAATAAGAAAATCTTTTTGAAATTCTTAAAAGTATTAAAATTTAGTGCCAAATTGAAGTGCATAAATGTTTGAATTTTTTTTGTGAAAATTTGGAATTTTCTTAGCTACAATTTATTTTAAATAAATTTTGAGTTTTGAAACTTTAAGAAATCATATAAAAGATATTATTTAAAATTTATTTATTTTTATTACATTTTTATTCTTTATGCTTAAATGAGCTTTCTTTGAAAATTTTAAATTTTTTTGAGCAAAAATAATTAAAAGATGCACTCTGTTAATATTACAATTTTTTATTTTATTTAGCACATTAAAATATTAATAATTCCATTAAATTTTTTTCAGTAAAATGCCTCATGCAAGCCAAAGGATTTGATCTGACTAGCCACAATTATTTGAGCAAATTTATTAAATCCAATGGCTAGATCTAAACTCCTCAAACCCATAACACATTTGGCAAAAAACCCACCAACCCAGAATGACCTATTGCTCAAAAGCACCCCATCAAATGAGAAGGGCTACGTTAGATGAACATAATTCTAGGGGTGTTGGAAGTAGTGCAATTCTGCATTAATTTGACTTGGATTTGATCCCAAATTGTTTGCACGCCTTCATTACCCACATAGTCCAATTTTCAATCCCCAATAGTCACATAGTGATCAAGTATTGAATAAATCTTCAAAAGGAATAAAGCTTGTGTGCAACCAAACGAGAGCTCATGACATGCACTTGAGGGTTACTTACATAGGAATCTTGACACAAGGAAGTGATTGACACCATTTGCAAGCCATAAAATTTAGAATTCTTATAAGTATTAAATCCTATATTGTAACTGATTTAAGACTCCATTTTTTATTAATAATAAATCTAAATTATACCCAAACTTTTATGATTATGAGATACTACCCTCCAGCAAGTTCAAATTGGAGCTTAAACCTTCCATGTGTAACCTCTGTTTTTCCACCCAGAACATAAATTAAATCCATCATACTTGATTTTGTGGAAGTCACACCTTGTTATTCTTGGATCTAAATCAACCATATGAACCTTCTCTAAGCTTTAATATATCAATTCAAGCATGGATCCAAAGGTAATCTTAGTTTCCAACTTAATTCTCCCATGAATGATCAGTTGGCTTGTTGCCCAATTAGATGGATTTGGGCTTAAATTATATCACCCAAAATCAAACAAAGGTTGGAATAGAATCTAAAAGCAACTCTAATGATGTTAATTTGTTATCTTTCTACTATTTAAACTTGAAGAGTTAAGAAAACTTAGTTTAGATCTAGTTCATGGTTTCATGAACTATACCTAAGCTTAAACAAATATAGACATACAAATTATTTAATCAAAGCATAGATATGTTTCTAATAATAATTCAAATAATGATATTAATTCATTCTAAGTTTAGATCTAAGCTTGAAATAAAAAATTGTATACTTTAATTCTTGAAATTCCATGATTAGTCAAGCCTTCCATAAGCTTGTAATACGGGATCCTAGCATGGAAGCCAAAAAATCAAAGCTTAGTAAGATCAAATTTGAACTTAAGGATGATCTAAATAATGTTATTAATCTATTATTAGTTCATATTTGATCATAAATATTAATTTGAATGGTTTGAGCCTTAGAACCCCCCATATGTCAAGTTAAGTTGCCTATGCCTCTTGGCTTGGCTACTTAATCGAACTTTTTTTAAAATCATGAATTAAATAATGTCTTAAATGGTGATAGAAGCTTCTTAAAATGTATTTTATGTTGATTTAAGTAGTTTTAATTTGTTTGGAAACTTGAATCCTCACTCACATGAACTTTTCCGTTACACTCTAAAGCATGAACCATTTTAATCCATTTCAAATATAATTTTAAACCTGATGTGAATAAACTACTAGATGTTAATAAGTCACAATAACTCAAGTTTAATTTAGATTAAAGATTGAATATATAAATTTAAGGAATCACTTAATCTACACAAGTTAAGTCCTTGATGGAGCATGCTTGTATGTTTGGTGTGATTACCATCCTAGACCACTATAACGTTGCTATATTAAAGTTTATATGCGCTCCAACATCTTGTATTTCTTATTGTTTAAGCTACTTCAACTTGCATTTAATAAGACCTTCACTAATTTTTCCACTTAGCCTTTTATGAAGTGCTCAACTAGTCAATCCTTTTTCCATATTAAGGTGAGCCTAACTTGATCATTTTACTTTGCTCAAAAATGAGATTCCTAGCAGATTCTTATGTTGATAATAATTTCATCACACTATTTCATGAATTTAATGAATAAAGTCACTTTATTTGAATCAAATGAGAATACACTCACCATTTAGCCCTTTGTGCAATATGATAAGTTCACTTTGTATCACCCCATATGCATGCTTTAATCACAAATAAATGTGTTTTCTCACTGATAGCGCTTTTCAAAAGTATATTAACTCAGTGCTAGCCTTAAATAATAACCTTATATGATGCCTTATCAACCAACCTTTGCATGATAAGTTGTTGAAAATTTTTTAGTTTATAAGCTATTCAAGGATGATGATTTGTTGATTAATGCTTACAAATTGAAATAATAATATTATTAAGTGATTAAGATTAGTAATTATGAGCAAATTTAGTCTCTCACAAGAATTCAAATCCATAAGAATCTATACTTAGGCAAGGGTTAGCATAGAACCTAGTTGAGCAATCTTAGTAAAACCTTAATTTTAAGATTATGTAAAATTAATAGGAATAATGGTAAAGTAACTTTAATATATATTAAATTGATTTTAATTAGCCAAAATAAAGTCCTTTATGGAGCATAACTTTAATTCTTGAACTTTATTATAATGGTAAGATTTAATTAAAAATTAGATAAATTGAATACTTAAAATCTACTTGGAGAAATAATATAATAAATTAAGAAATTGGTTGCTAGATTCCAGAATTGCTCATTTTGTTGATTTAATCCAGGCACAAAGGATATTATAATTGTATTTAAATGTTTTTGTGATTCATTTTATTATTTTAAAATGTTTTCAGATTCAAGCACACACATATGTTTTATGTTATGTATTATTTAAATTGTGTTGTTGTAGATCGAGACACCTACACGAGCACCGCAGCGGAAGTGATTTGCGCTTGAGGATTGAGGTTGCGTTGACGGTTACTATGCAAACGATAAAAACACAAGCATAACAAAAATAGATCACAGCATATACACATGCATCCACACAAAAGTATCCAAATAATAAAGATTTTAAGTGGAAAACACAAGGATGAGAAAATCACGGAGCCACACCATATAGAAATTCTATTACATATGAACACGATTACAGAGTTGCAAAGAGCTTCACTTTCATAAGAGAAAGAAAGATCTACAGCTTACACAGCTTCCCAATCAATTTCATCTCTAATAGGGAATAACAGCTCTTACTCAAGGATGAAGAAGGAGAGCAGCAACCACCTCCCTTAGGGTTCTCTGCAATAGTAGCCAAAGCCATTGGCTTGCACTTGCCAACCTTGAAAACTTCTCCAATAATGTTCACAATAGTTAACATGCGGACCCTAAATAGTCCAAAATACCCGACAAACTGCTTAGGGCGTAACCTAAACCGAAGTATATTTCTGCCTGGCACTACAACGCATCGTAGTGCCCAGGCCTCAAGTAGTCAGGCGCTAGGGCGCGCTGTAGCGCCTTGGTCTCTAGCACTAGGGCGCACGATGGCGCGTTATAGCTCATCGGTTTCTGAATCTCCTACCGCTGAGGCACACTATCTCTCCTCTATCTCTGTTTGCTTCTCGTGGGGGCGCGCTAAGGCGCACTACTACGGACCAATTTTTGGAGTTCCACTTGCGAGGGCGCCCTACAGTGTGCTGGTCTCTGTTTTTTATAGCGCTTGGTTGTGTACACTGGCTTTACCTCGCTCATGTTGTATATTTTCATCACCTTCTTAACATAGTTCTTTTGAGTCAGCTTTAGAATTCCCATACTTCTCTCCCTATTGATTCTTATCCCAAGAATCTACTTGGCCAGCCCCTAGTCCTTCATGTCAAACTCGCTTAACCTCTGCTCCTTCAACATCTTTATCTTCTCCATATTCGATCCTACAATTAACATATCATCCACATATAACAATAGAATGATATAGGAGCACTTACACTATTTTATGTAGCAATAGTGATCCTCCAGCATCTTTTGTATCCAGTTTCAAACATGAACATGTCAAATTTTTTGTACCATCGCCTAGAGCTTGTTTCTTGAGCTTGTGCACTAGCTAATATTTTCCCTTCTCATGAGCCTTGTATCCCTCATGTTGCTACATGTACAACTCCTCTTCTAGCTCTCCGTGAAAAAATGTAGTATTAACGTCCATTTGCTCCATAAGCAAATTTTTAACTACTATGATATTCAACACATCCCTGATGGTTGTCATCTTCATAATAAGGTTTAATATCTCACTGTATTAAATTCTATATCATTACTAGAAGCCCTTCACTACAAATCTTGCCTTGTAGCACTTGCTCCCATATGGTACTTTCTTTAGCCGGTAAATCCGCTTGTTTTGAAGAGCTTTCTTTCCAACTGGTAGAGCTGCCAACTCCCATGTCCCATTTGACATGAGTGATACCATTTTATAGTTCATGGCAGCCTCCCACTTGATTAAATCATCCACCTGAAGCACCTCTTCAAAGATTTTTGGTTCACCATCATTTGCTAGCAACAGATAAAATAAAGAAGGAGAGTACCTCTGTGGTGATCTTATGGCTCTCTTGTGGATCTCAACAATGGGTGTTTGTGGTTCAACTTCAACACCCTCTTGAGTATTTTTGTACACATGCACATCTAGCATAATACTGTCTCCAACTTCTATGTGTTGTGGATCACCATATGAAGAAACCTTGGAATCATTCTTGACTCCAATACAATCCTTGTATATCCCACTTTTACTAATAGTGACATCCCTACTTTTGATATTGCGTACCTTATTATTACCAAGATATACCTTTCCCATATCATCTTTGGTGTAATTCTTAAATGCACCCCTAGTAGGAGTGGCATGATAGGATGCACACGAGTCTGCCACCAAGGTGTGGCGCCCCACTCCCTAAGCCCTCAATCATTAGGCTAAGGAGCGGAGTGTCACTCGTGCAAATCCCTCACTTATCATTTGATTATGTAAGTTCCATAATCCACTAATAAGGGAAGGACGTGCATAGAATATCTAAGGGTATCAGTCACTACATCTAATATACATACAGAGTGTGGAAGCAAAATAAAGTAAATACCACATCCATCCACCATGCATCACATAATGAATACTACTATAGCTCAATAGATAATAAAATACAGAAAAGTAATCACAGTCACAGTACCTGTATTATTATAATGTGTAAATAAATAGCTTTAAAGATTGAAAATAAATCTCTCATCCTCACAATAGCAAAAAGGAACTAGGCAGTATCTGGCTCTTCTGGCTGAAGCTCCTCCTCTAAATAAGGCACCCCTTCTTCAGCATCCAGCTCCTCAAACCTATATGAATCTGACATTATCGATTTCATAATACCAGGGCCCCACCCAATAAAAGAAAATCTTGTTAGATAATTGTATAAGTATATTTTAGGTTAAATATTTTAAATGAGTTATTAATGTCACCACTTTAACTTAAGCACATAAAAAGGTAAACTAAAAGCAGTAGGAGCAGTAAGCATACAAAGAACTAGATAAGTTATAAATACAACAATGATAACTAAACAACAAATGAGGCAAAAACACACCTCAACAACCAAGCAAAGAATGGGTATATACATATATATAGTGTAGTAAGTAAGAATATTGAAAGTAAAATCTAATTCTAAACATGCTGATGATCATATAACGTATACTAATTAAAGGCAGAAATCTGAAAATAGTACATATAGTAAGCAGTAAAGTCTAGCATCCTATAAATATGTATAAATGAGCAGGTAAGTAAGGAAACACAATTGACTGAAA
This sequence comes from Gastrodia elata, assembly GCA_016760335.1. Taxonomy (NCBI): domain Eukaryota; kingdom Viridiplantae; phylum Streptophyta; class Magnoliopsida; order Asparagales; family Orchidaceae; genus Gastrodia; species Gastrodia elata. The sequence goes on along the minus strand of CM028678.1, from coordinate 30,135,608 downwards.
TATGCATCAAAATACAGCACACAATAAGCTAAAACTGAAATAGGTATGTAACGACTGCCATATCAGAAAGTTGGCCATTAGGCCAATAAAATCCCCAAAGCTTTTCTGGGCTTAGGCAGATAGAAATTCCCATAGCCTTTCTGGGCTAAGGTAGACAGAACCAGTAGCAGAACTGAGGAGGCAGTAAATTCAAATGCAGAATCTTTTAGTTACATTACTCCTTACCCCTATCCATTAGGGTAAATGTGCACCCGAATCTACTAAAATATATTGAACTCAAAGGCAACTGTTATCCTAATTATTCTAAGTTTTCATTTTATGCACAAAGTTCTCTATATAACATGTCCAAGGGATTAAGCACAAATTACAAGGAATGTATAGCAACAAAATAATCAAGTAAGCAAGGGACTCTTCTATACATGGTGATACTGTTGTTATCTAATTTAAACAATTCTAACTATTCTAAGTTACACAAGTTCAGGATCTCCAATTCCTACTATTGAGTGTAACTTAAAAGTATATCCTTATAAGTTAAAAGGATTAGAACTGATCATGTTCTAATTTAATTCAATCAAGTATGACTACAGGTTCAATCAATATATCACAACATCCTAATTTGATGAATATAGACGTTCTATCTAAGATCTGATCAAGATCTACTAAGTTATAGATTATGGATTAAATATCGTGAGATTGGGCTTAATCACATAATCCAAAAGAATAAGATAAAGGATCTAGGTTTCATTCTAAAATAATCTATTGGTTAAGGCAAATCCTATTAAGCAAATTAAACTTAATAGGATAAATCTCCTATCTTGAATCTAAGGTTAAGAGATAAAATAATCAAAATAATTTGTAATAGTCTAGAAATTAATAAAACCAAGGATTCATTCATTGAATAACCTACTTATCCAATGAATAAAATCTAATATATGAGCTAGTCCTAGTCTTAGGATTAGTCCTAATGTGAGGTGTAAAGTCATAAGAAAAGATTTAGAGATAATTTAGAAAATTTAATTATCTTGACCTAATAACTAATTTTAACACTTAAAAAGATTCTATTACAGTTCTAGTATTAGTTTTAGTGACTTGGAAGATAATTTAGGGTTTAAAGATGCTTAACCAAAATTTTGGGCAAAATGACCATTTTGCCCGTACTTTAGGGTCCAAAAAGTGACTATTTGATTTAAGGCTCCAAATTGGAATTTCTTATTGCCAAATGATTTCTTATTATCTAACATGAAGATAGATAATAAGTACGTTCAATTTGGACAAGAAACGGATCTTACAGGTCCAAACTAAGATTTTTGACCTAAGGATAATCTTGTAATTTACACCTAAGGGAATCTAAATTTTTGTGCAGTTTACTGTTGATTACTGTTCAATGATTCTATAAAGTCCAAGAATGCTGCATTTTGAGGTCAAATGGCTAAGTTATAGCTATTTCAATTTCTAAGGGCAATTCGGTAATTTTGATCGGTCAATGGGTGACAAAACTGAACTTTTTCATTTGAAGTCCAATTTCAGTAAACTTAGTTTCTATAGTTTTCCTATAATATACTGAGTGTGCTGACATGGAGTAAACCCAATTTGGACTTCAAATGGTCAAGTTATGGCCTAACTAAAGTTAGTGGTATTTTGGTCATTTTTAGATTTTCTAAGTTTCAGATCCAAAATATTATTTCAGTTTATTCATGACATTAAAATTATAAGCTAATTAGCCCTTTGAATTTTTGAATTTGGAGTTGGATTGACCACGTAACGATCATTTGAAGTTTTAGGGCATTTTGGTCATTTTTAGGGTAGGGTCCTAAACGTTATTTTTCAAACTAAGCCCCAAATGGGAAAACTAATACTTATATAGTCTTGCAGTTCTTCTCCTAAATATTTTAAGACTCATATTGCCTATGTTTGGATAATTAGGTTAAAAGTTATGAGAGTTTAAATAGGTTCTAAAATATCACTATGTTATACGTACCCGAAACTAATCTTTGCATTATGTCATTTGATTCTTTTTATTTTTTGAGTAAAATGAGGCCTATATTTACTATGTTTGGATCATCCTACAAAAGTTATTAAACTTTTAGAGATTTTGAATTAAATAATTTAATTAAATTAAGTTACTATTAATTTATTCAAATTGTATTAATTTAATGTTCATTCCTAAAGTTAAATTTACTGTATTAATAAATTATTAATTAACTTTTATCATTAATCTAATTTAATTACTAATTAATTCATAATTAATTACTTCCTTAATTAAAATAATTATCTGCTAATTCTTACATATATTTTAATAATATCTTACTATAATTATAGTTAAATTAATTATTAGTAATCTGTTTCTAATTATTTATTGATTAATTAATGCTTAATCCACTACATATTACTTTACCATTTAATTAGGTTTAATACTAATTAATCATACTTAGCTTAATTATTAATCCTTTGTCTAAATCCAAAATGAATTTACTATTTGAATTATCTAATTATATTATTTAGTTAGGGTTAGATCAATTAATTACAATTAAAAGTAATTAGTTTGACTTTGAATTATTAATTTAAATTTAATTAATTATTTGTTTAATATTTAACTTAATTAATTAATTAACTAATTAATTATTAAGCCCTCTATTAACCATAATCCTCACAATTAACTTACTGCTAATTACGAATTAATTACTAATTTAACTATAATTAATTAAATACTAATCCTAAAGTTATATAATATAATATGTATATATATATACATAATATATATATTTATATTATATAATATTTCTTCTCTACAGGTAATCATGCGCGAGACCCAGCATCGCCACATGGCTGCCTGCGACGGGTCGAGGCAGAGAGTGTGGGACCCGTGGACACGCGGCAACGTCCTGTTAGACACGGGCGACGCGCGGGGCCCACATGATGATGCAGGCGGGGCCCGCATGATGCGCACGCGGTGCGCGACTAGCTCGCTCGGCCTCACGTGGGCCTGGCCTGACCCGGCCAGGCTAGCAGAAGTTCCGACTCCCTCGCGGCACACCGAGGGCTCGGGGGCTAGGGCACGCCCTTTTGCGGCCATCCCGGAGGTGACAACCCTCAGCCCGCATGCCATTGGACGAGTCTTGACGTCACCGACCTAACTAGGATCGAACCGTCAGTAGTGCTGCATGACGGGAGGCGCTAGGTCAAGCCCTAGGTCCTAAGGTTCGGTCTAAAGGGGTAACAGTAAGCACTGTGGAGAATTTGCCAAAATCGGGAGATCGAACTATGCGTCGCTCAATCGGACTCGATCATCTCCTAATCCTAAGCGTGAAATAAACGTGCATACATCGAACATAGCAATAAATTGAAGGAATGGATGGTTCAGTGTGTACTTGATTGGACGACGGAGGATCTAGGGTTCGCATCAGGAAGACGACCGAGCTCCAATTATGAAAAACTCGGTCCCTAACAGTGGGTATGGGTCTTAAAGGGTGCGAGGCAGATTAGTCAAGGATGGGAGGGCGCCGGTTGGGCCATGGCAGCGGCGACCGGCCGCGTGGAGGCGAGGTAGAGAAGACGAGGGTGACAGGTCATGAGCCGTTCGATCGAACGGCCTCGATCTTTCAATCGGGCCTAACGGGTGGGGTAATGGAATCGGCTTAAAATTGATGGCGTGCGTTTTAAATGGACGACGCCGTCAGGATTTAATTAAATAAATTAATTATTAATTATTTAATATTTAATTAATTACATCCTTATTTAATTTAAATAATTTTAATCGATTTCAGAAAAATTCCAAATATTTATTTACTCCTAACTAATTGAGGGGTGAGGAATGCAACGACGAGGTCGGATTTTTGATCTGATGAGTATTTTAATTTCCCAATTTTTGGGGTATTTAAATATTATTAAAATATTCGTCAAAATTTTGATGACTTCCGATTGACATGAAAACATCACCCATAGCTAATTTGGGGGTAATGAGCACAATGACAAAGTCTATCTCTCGATATGAGGTTTATTTAAATATGTCAAATTTTAAAGTTTCTGGATTTTCTAGAAATCAAGATTCTATCCATTTAACTCCTAATTTGGACTAGGTCTTAGAGGTGACTCATATTGACTTAATTAACACTTAGGATCAAGATTAAACTGAGATTAGCCCTAATTGACTAAAGTAATAATTTTGGTTGTTACACAAGGACTCTATGTTGATAAGAGAGATGATCAATGCATCCAAATCCTCTTCAGCTAAAATATTCACAATGGTGCACATGACCTTGCTCCCACCACTTGTCTTCTTTAAGGTAGGGCAGTCCTTCTTAAAGTGACCTACCATCCCACAGTTCCAACAATCTAGTTTTGCTTTTTAGTGTCTTGATTTTCCTTGTCTTAATATAAAATTGCTTATGTTATATCTATGTATGGTCTACACCTCTTCCTCTAATTTCAGCATTCAATGCTGAAGAAGATGCCTCCCCATGGGATCTTTTATGCACCTCTTCGTTCAGCACTAGTTTGATAGTGCTATCAAATTTTAAGGATGCATTTTCTGATAAATTACTGATGGCTATAATTAGCCCATCCCAATTGTCTGGCAATGATGAGAGGAATAACAGAGGTCGAACTTTGTCATCAAACTTGATGCCCATTGAAATCAACTAACTTATCATAGTGTTGAACTATTTAGATGTTTAGTCACTGAGTAACATTCCATCATTTTTATATTAAATAATCTCTTCATTAGAAAAACTTTGTTAAAAGCTGAGGGCTTTTCATATATCTTTGTTAGTGCATCCATGAGATATACAGTAATTTTCTCATTAACAATATTAAATATAACAAAAGAAGACAATAAAAGATGAATCAAATGCAATGGAATTCTAACAAGAACTTCCCAATCTTCATCTAACTTAGTCACCAGTTTTCCATCAGCTCCACTTAGTTATAGATACAACCTCTTCTGATAAAGCAAATCCTCCATTTGCATTTTCCAAAAGGCAAAATTAGTGCCGTTAAACTTCTTGATTTTTTGTCTCATTTTGTCCATCATTACTCCCACTCAATCTGCAAACCCTTGAACAACAAGAACAAACTGAGAACCTTGCTCTAATACCACTTATTTTTGAATATTGACACACCTGCACGAGCACCACAGTGGAAATGATTTGTGCTCAAGGATCGGGTGTGCATTCACAGTTACCAAGCAAATGACAAAATCAAAAGCACAACCAAAAAAGATCACAACACATACACATGCATCCATACACAGACATCCAAAAAATAAAGATTTTACATGGTAAACTAAGTATGGAAAAACCATGGATCCACAACACACAAAAAATACATTATATATGAACAAGATTACAGAGTTTCAAAAGCTTCATCATCGTAAATAAAAAAATGATCTAATGCTTACAGACCCTCCTCATTGTTTTCTTCTATAATATGGAACATCAGCTCTTACTCTCGAATGAAGGAGAGAAGTAGCCACCTCCCTAAGGGTTCTCTCCAACCGTAGCCAAAGCTCTTTGCTTGCACTTGTCAACCATGGAAACTCCTCCAATAAAGTTCCCTTAAGTACCCAGCTAATATTCAGACCCTAAATGGTTTAAAATATCCCCCAAATTGCTTAAGATATAAAAAAATCTCCAAATTGCAACTTCTTTTGAAAAAACAAATCCTCCGTTTGCATTTTTCAGAAGGTGAAATTAGTGTCATTGAACTTCTCGATTTTGTGTCTCATTTCATCGGCCACTGTGGCGCCCCTGCTCCCTAAGTCCCCAATGATTAGGCTAAGGAGCGGAGTGTCACTCGTGCAAATCCCTCACTGAACATTGGATTATGTAAGATCCACAATCCACTGCTAAGGGAAGGATGTGCACATTATAAATAATAGAATCAATCACTAAATCTATCATACATACAGAGTGCGGAAGCATACGATAAGTAAAGGCTATATCCATTCACCATACATCAAGTAAGAAATAGTAATACAACTCAAAATAGATATAAAAAGCAGCTAAATATCCTCTGGTCCAAGCTGTTGCACCTCTTCTAAGTAAGGCTCCTCATGAGATGCAGGATCCTCAAGCTGCTCAATATCTAACATTATCAGTTTCACAATGCTAGGGCCCCATCCAATAAAGAAAAATCTTATTAGACAAAATGTCTAAGTACATTTTAGATAAGTAATTTATTAAGCATTTATTAATATCACAATTTTACTCTATACCAAATGAAATATCTATTTAGCATGGGAGCAAGTAAGCATACAAGGGAAACATGATAAGTTATAAACATACCATTTATAAATGAACAACAGGTGAGGAAAAAGCATACCTCCAACAACAAAACAAGAAATATGCATACATGTATAATATAGTAGTTAAAAGTACGAAAAGAAAAGTCTAAACCTAATATGATGATGATCATATGACATATGCTAATTTGAAACATAAATCTAAAAATGGTACATATAATATGAATAGTAAAGTCCAGTATCCTATACATATATTTATACAAGTGAGTAGGTAAAATAATACCACTACAACTGACTAAAATAACATACATCAATAATATAATAAACAGTAAGCTGAAAAACTATAATGGAACGTATAAAAGCCATATCATAAGAATTGGCCAATCTGGCCCAATATATATATATCCATTCCCCTAGCCTTTATGGGCTAGAGCAAATATATCACAATATAATACTGTATGACTGAAGAGACAGATAATACTAAGCAAATATCTTTTAGTTATTTTACTTTTATTTCTGTGGATAATTTCAAAAACAACTGAGGAGTCAAGCACATCTGCAAGACTGAACGGGTCCCAAGCTTAACACACTCTCCTTAATGAGTGATGTTAAGTATCCTGATCTCACCTTACCCCAATCCATTGGAGTAAATGTGCACTATAATCCACTATAAACTGAACCCAAATGCAAATGTTCTCCTAATATTCTAAGTTTTCATTTTCATGTAACAATGTTTTTCTTATATGAAATGTCAAAGGAAAACAAGCACAAATTCAAAGAATACGTAGCTCAAAATCAAATAGTAAGCAAGGGACTCTACTAAACATGATGATATCATTTGTTATCTAATTTAAACGTTCTAACTTTTCAAAGTTACACAAGTTCAAGATCTCCAATTTTATAATGGCCCCAATAATTGGATAGAAGATTAATCCAAAGATTGGGATGTTACCTTAGCACCCAACACTTGATTAGAAGAAAACAAATTAAGTGTAGATGCTAAGTGACCAAGTCACTTTATGAGTAGTTGTTAAGTTAAAATGAATGTAATGGAAGATTCATATAAATATAATAATGCAAGTATTTACAATACAAGCAATTAGATTAATCCACTTATTCATCCCAAGCAGTCTTAAACATAGAAGATAAAATACAGATTAATAAATATAGGCAAAAGTAACTTTGAAAGTTTATAATCTAATTATTACAAACCTTAAAAGTAAGAGAAAAAGGTAGTAAGTAAATCACTCTCTCTCACTTATACAAGTAAACTATTTAAAATTTAGTGAAAGCAGAATTCTTTATAAGTCCTTCAAGTACTTGGACCTGCATCACCTGAATAAAAGGGCTCTGGATCTATCATATTTTGGTATTTAAATATGATAAGGCAAAGCCAAAGAAAAGAAAAAGTGTAGTTAGACTAAGCAGTCTAAGCATATTTTAAGATTGGCTATGTTTTTAAATTAACAAGATATCATAATTATGATTTACAATTTAAAGTAAGTAGCAGGGCTATAAAAGTTATAAAGTATGGAAAAAGGAACTAAGTATAACTGTAAGGGAAACAATATGAAATAAGCTGAGTAAAAATACTCACTTTTATAAAAGTTCTAGCCTATTATCAAAACTGATAAAGGAAAGCATCCTAAAGGCTAGAAACTATTATGTGCATGAAATAGAAGTAATATATGTTCATTGAAATTTATGCTAAGTAAGTAGATGAAATACAGTGAAGCATTTAATTAAAATTAAGCAACATCTATATCCAAATTGAATTGAAATAAGCAATACACAATACTGAAGGTAGAGAGTGTAAAGCAAAGGGAAAAGAAGTATCTTAGATTCTTAATCTAAGACAAACATAGCTTAGGACTATGAATAATATGCATAACTTAATAGTTATGAAGAGATCTTACAATCAATAAGATTGTAAAAGAACTCATATATATTTAGTTAAAGTTATATTTAGAAATTACCTCATTCTGTAGGAGTACATAACATAATGGGTCGAGGAGTTAAACACGTCTGCCTAACTAGATACAGTGGGGAGGTCAAACATTCACATTTACCCTCTCTAAAATGTGAAGTCCTATTATAAGCGCTATATTTCGTACTCAAATTTGCCATAAGGCATTCCCCTTTCAAATTTTATGAAAATTTTTATTTATGCTCAATAATCTTGAATGAATGTTCAAGGAAAGATGCTCAAAGCTAAGCAAGCATTCAATAGATTTAAATAATTATAAAGTATGTGATATCCTTTTTGTTATCTAAACTTTAATAATCTACTTAACGATTGGAGCTAATTAAGCTCCAAATTGATTGATCTTTAAGTCAATTTTTAATAAAAGTAGACTAAATATAAGTTTGGAAATTAGTATTTTTATGTAATTGAAGTTAAGAAAAGAGATATATTATACCCTACCTGAAACAATTCATCTTATGATTTTAGGGAATTAAAATCTAAGAGCTTATTTAAAGCTTGAAAGGAAGCTATTATTCTCAATTCAATTGATTGAGGGCCAATGTTCTAAATTAAAAAGTTGAAATGAATACTTATGATTGAAGTAAATATTTTCAATCCTAGATATGAAACTCTAGATACTTTATAAGTAATCAACATGTAAAAATATCTAATATTTCCCAAAAATTCCTAAGTCCTAAAATTCGTAGAAATTTTGGCAGAGTCTTCTTTGTATTTGTTCAAATAAACAATTTACAAAATCAATATATAAGTCAATGCATTGACTATTTCCAGCTTTAAAATAGAGTCCAATCCATTTTATAGGATTGCTCATTTCCAGTTCTAAAAATAGAATTCAATCAATTTTATAGGATTGCTCATTTCCAGTTCTAAAATAGAGTTCAATCCATTTTATAGGATTGATCATTTCCAGTTCTACAAATTTCAAATTATAAAATCAAACAAGCATCTTACTAACTTATAATTCATCATCCTATATCAAACATCTATGAAACTAATAAGAGAGGCAAAAATTTATTTAGCAATTTATAAGAGCAGCGTCATTTGGCTTATTATGCCATAAGGCAATAACATTTAGTGCAGCATTTCATTGGTTATTAATTTATAACTCAACCTGCAAAGAACAACACCATTAAAGTTAGTATTTAAATATAAAAGAAATAAGAATCATTTGAATTTAAAAGTAGCATATGATTTCATTAACAGAAGGGCAGCATTTGAGTTTATTTATATGACATGGAAGCATTTAATCACATATAAGTTCAAAGGCAGCATATGGTTCCATTTATAAAATATGGCAGCATTTGGATTTCACAAATTAAATGGTAGTCCTTGTCCTTACATTCATCAATAGATCCATATGAAATAAGAATATATAAAAGTGTAAACTTAACACATTTTATGCAGTTTAATTAAATGCATTTGAATGACAGCACTTGTTATTTCTCCAAATTACTTAGCAGCATTTGATATCATTTGAGGTATATAAACATGTGATTCTATAAAAGAATAAATACTTTGATGCTTATATAATCTATTGGCAACTTTTGTATATCACAATTTGATGGTAGCAATATGATCTATAAAAGAATGACAACATTGATACCCATAAAATCAATTAATAGCATTTGGTCATACAGGTTATCTAGTATCATTTGCTTCACCTAAATGAATGGACAACCTTTGATTTCTCTTGGCAGCTTTTAGATCCCATAAAACACATTGCAACATTTGTACTTATTGAAATAAATGACAGTATTTATATCTCCTAAAATACATGGCAGCATTTTGAATCTTAGAAAATAAATGGCAACTATTTGATTCATGGCATCAATTTAAATATTATAATATAAATGATGCAGCATTTGACTTATGATATCTTTTGATTCTCATGGCAGCACATATCTCCCATTTCGTTTGATAGCAACATTGAATCACTTAAGGTCTCATTGATTCTCTCATCTATATAATTGGCCACATATGATCACATTTGATCTCACATAAGAACAAGAGATTACAGTATATGATTTTCATATATAATTCATAGTAGCAATTGATCATTTGATTTCACTTTGGAATAAAAAAAATAACATTTGATAATAATGGTAGCATCTTATCCCATTCATTTTGGGAAGAAAGGCAATATGTTATTTACATTTGATCTCATATAAAAAGATGGCGGCATGTGATATTCAATAAGATAAATCACAATATTTATTCTCATATTACATTAATTCACTTTCATTTAATGGTAGAATTTGGATCTCTTATAAATAATAAGCAGCATATAATTCTAGTAAAAGATGGCAGCATGTCATGATAATAAGGGAAACAATAGTACATATTCTCATATACAGTTAATGGAATCACATGATCTTACACATGTTAAATGACAGCATTTGATCTTATACTTAATTATTGGCAGTATATGATTCTATAAAGAATGGACAGCATGTGATCCAAATAAAAGAAATGATAGTATTTAATTTCATCAGCTTGGATGTAAGCATTTGGTTTATAATGAAATAAATGGCAGTATTAATGATGACATTTAGATCCCATTGAATACATAGCTGCATTTGATCTTATAATTAATTGGTTTGTAAATTCACATATCCTAGCACAAACATGCCTTGAATAATAATTTCCTTAAAACATATGTAACTTAGCTTGTGGATATTCTTATTAAGTACTTAGAGATTTTGTATAAAACCTTCAAGCTTCATGGCACAATACAAATTTTTAATATTAAAAGAAAACACTTACTTCAAAGAAATGTTTATCATAACTACATAGGATGTTGCCAACTAAGTTAGAATACGAAAATACTACTAATACTGCTGGTTGAAATTATGTGGCACTCAGCCTTATTTATAAAACTTTAAGAACCATGGGCCTCATCAATGACCATCTTATGTGATAATCTAGCTCAACATATTTAAAATCACTTATTCAAAAATGATAGATATTTGAATCCTGCAAGGAGTATAAGACTAGAATCATATTTAAATATTTGTTTGAAGTTTTAAAATTTTGTTTATTTTATAAGAATTGTTGATTGTCTAAAATTTATTGGATCAATATTCCATATTTCTTTTATGATGAGTACTCCATGATGTAAACTACATCATCTTCAGTTTAAGAAGTGAGATAGATGTCAATGGAGTGAATAGAGACCAATGCTGAAATTCCAAATGAGATATGAGGAATTTCATTCAAGGTAAACTGAATAATGCATCTACAGGAGCTAAAAAAAAGTTTCTTTCCAGTGAAATATTATCTTGTCATTTCATTTTAATAAAAACTACTCCAATTTGGACTACCGAGCTACTCATAAGCATCCATGGGAGATTAGTTAACATAATTCTTTGAGTACCATCATAAGACAAACAGATCTGGCATAATGAAAGAATAAATACACTACAAAGTGTTAATAGATAATAATTCATGGAAGTTCAGCATATATAAAAAATTTGTAATAAAAAAATTAAAGTGAAAACATTGAAGTGTGATATTCATTGAATCTCACAGATTTTAGTAAGATAATCATAAAAGCACACGTGTCACAAACTTTTGACTGATTCTTTCTATTATTTCGATCAAACTCTATTTAATTCGATTATGTCAACTCCAAGAATGATTAAATTAACACTGCAATTAAGACTATGGAAGTAAGATTATTGTGTCCTTAGGATAAACGAAAGGGATAAATCCAAATCTCTTTCCAATTCATTTAAGGAGATAACCTTTGCAACTTTTCCAAGATAAATCTCTAAAGTTACAAAAAAAATAATAAAGAACAAGTTAGGTTCCATATGAATTTCATTAAAAGTAGCAGTTATTCTATGATAGCTATATAGAAAATATACAATACTCCATCAACAAACATTACAAATGAACTAAACCATTTACTTTGCTGATTTGCCATATTCATCCAACTATAATAAAATGATGTAGTTCTAGGATTCTACTTTACTTCCCTCAAGAAACTTCAGTTGCGAATCAACACTTATAGATGGTGTTTGACTCAATAAGCCATGAATACCGATATGTTGGAGTTAAAAAATTTGAAATACTTCAAAATTGATTCAATATAAGATTATTTAACCTCATTAAGGTAAGGAAAGGAGAGATTTGAGAAGTCGAGACTTATGAAATTTATAGGAGAAGAAATGGAGGTGGTACCTTTGCTCCTTGAGACATGGCTAGAAGAGGGGCTCGGCGAGTGGCGGCGATCAGCTAGGGTTTGCTGCTAGGGTTTGAAGGAGGTGTCGTTCCTTTATCTCGAGTCACCTAAGGAAGAAGAAAGGTCTATCGTGCTCTCAGCCGGATCCTCCTTCCTATCGACTATGGCTTGCTAAGGTATCGCTCCTTTCCAGCTGTCCCTCCTCGTGATGCCGCCTCCCTAATAAAGAGTAGTGGCCAAAGGATATGGATGGAGCTGGAGCTTATCGCCTTGGCTCGACAGCTGGAGGGATGGAATGAAGGGAAGATAAGGCGAAAGGGAAGCAGCTGTCGTGCGAGAGAGGGGGTAGGTGTCATGCGCCATCGTGCGAATGGATAGGAATTAGGGCAGCTGATTGAGATAATGGAGTTATATATATATATATATATATATATATATATATATATTAGTTTAAATTTTTTCATTTAAATTAGAATTTCTAGAAAATTTTGAAAACTTGCTTTTTAGCTAAATTGAGGGTAACAAACTAAAAAATGAAGTCGAAATTTTAAATCGGAAGTCATCTTAAATAATTTAATTATCAAATTATGAAAATATAATAAAATAATCAAGAAATTTTGATTATCTCCAAAACTCACCAAAATTTCACCCCAAGCTAATTTGAGCGTGAGGAACGCAATGGCGAAGTCTATTTTTGATTCTGAAGTATAAATAAATTAGGTATCTCCAGAATTATTAGAAAATCAGGAAACGTTGGAAATTGTCAAATGGTCTTTAAATTGTATGAAATTTGAGGTAGAGATTCTTAACTCTATTATAAGAGTAATGAAAGGGATTTGGAGTCAATTAGATCACTAATTGATGGGTAACAATATCTGGGTTGTTACAAATTCCTACTATCAAGAGTAACTTAGAAGCATGTCCTTATAGGTTACAAAATATTAGGACTAGCTAGGTCCTAATATGCTTAATCAATGTCGACTATGAAAAATATTTGCGAACTTATTTATGGTTTAGGCATTCTAAACTATTAGCTGGCCAAAATCTACAACCTAGAGTTTATGGATTTAACATCACGGGATTGGGCTAAATCATATAACCCCAAAGCTAAAACATAAGATCTAGATTTCAGTCTAAAATTGATCTATTGATTAAGGTAAATCCTATTTAAGTAAATCAAACTTAATATGATGAATCTCCTATCCTGGATCTAAGGTTAAGAAACAAATAATCAAAATAAAGTGCAAGCTCTATAAACTAGTAAAACCAATGATTAATTTATTGAAAAATCCTATTTTTCAATGAATAAAATCTAACCTATGATCTAATCCTAGTCTCAGGAGTAGGCCTAATGTGAGGTGAAAATGATCCTAAGAAAAAAAGGCTTAGAGAAGATTAGGGAATTTTACTAAGTTGATTGAATTATTGATTTGGATTACTTAAATGATCATATTAGAGTTCTAACATGGGTTTAACTCATTTAGAAGCTAATTTAAGAGTAAAAAATGCTTAACCTAAATTTTTGGCAAAATGACTATTTTTCCCCTACTTAAGGGTTCAAAAAGTGACTTTTGAATTAGGGTTTCAGATTGGAATTTCTTACTGCCAAATGATTCTTTACTGTCTAACATGAAGATAGATAGTAAGTACACTCAATTTGGACAAGAAACTGATTATATAAGTCTAAATTAAGGTTTTTGATTTAAAGGGAAACCTTAAAATTTACACCTAGTAGAATCCAAATTTTTATGCAGTTTATTGTTGGTTACTGTTCAAGGATTCCATAAAATCCAAGAATACTGCATTCTGAAATCAAATGACTAAGTTATAACTAATTCAATTTGTAAGAGTAATTCGGTAATTTTTATCGGTCAATGGGTGACAATAAGTGAAGTTTTCCGATTGAAGTCTAATTTCATCAAACTTAGGTTCTATAGTTTCCCTATAATATACTGAGTGTGTTTATAGGGAGTAAACCTAATTTGGATTTTAAATGGTAATATTAGAAGTATTTTAGTTATTTTTTAATATTTTAGGGTTCAGTTCTAAATATTATTTTAGTTTATTGATAATATTGAAATTCTAAGCTAGTTAGCACTTTAAATTTCTGAATTTGGGATGAAATTGATAAAGTTATGATCAATTGGAGCTTAGGGGCATTTTGGTCATTATTAGGGTAGGGTCCTAAATATTACTTTTCAAAATAAGCTCCAAATGGGAAAACTAGTACTTCTATAGTGTTGGAGCTATTCTCTTGAGTATTTTAAGACCCATATTGCCTATATTTGGACAACTAGGTTAAAAGTTGTGAGTGTTTAATTAGGTCCTAAAATGTCACTACGTTATACGTACCCCGAAACTAATTTTTATATTACGCCATGTGATTCTTTTTATTTTTCTGATTAAAATGAGACCTATATTGACTATGTTTGGATCATCCTACAAAAAGTTATTGAACTTTTAAGAATTTTGAATTAAATAATTTAAATAAATAAAGTTACTATACAGTTATTCAAATTAAATTAATTTACTGTTCATTCTTATAGTTAAAATAAATTTACTGTATTATTTAATTAATTAATTAATTATTATTAATTTGTTTATAAATATTTACTAATTAATTATTACTTATTTAATTATATATTATTTTACTCTTTGTATTAATTAAATCATATTAATTTAATCAAATAAAACTAATTACTGTTTTTTGTTTAATTAATTCTAATTATGTAATTAATGTCAATCAGTTTAATTCACTAAGCTACTGTTTAATTCAATTAATTATTATATGATATAATTAATTAATTTAGTAGTTATCTCATTAATCAAAGTTTATTATTAACTAACTATAACTAATTAATGATTAATTAATTCCTTAACTGAATATTTAACTACTGTGAATTAACTTAATTTAATATTTGAAAATTTAAATAATTAATTTTACTATTTACATTTATATATATATATTAGTTTACTGTGAAGTATTAATTGAACTGTCTATAAACTAATTAATTATCATTAGTACATTATAACTAACTAATTATAATTATTAATACTAGGCTCTAACTTAATCTTGACCAATCCTAAAGTTCTGTTTTCAATAAATAAATAAATATATATATATATATATATATATATATATATATATATGTCGTATTGCATTATTTTTCTAAGGTTTCTAAGCTTATAAATGCATAAAAGAAAAGCATACATATCCTAAAGTTCTCTGCACACAGTCATATAGGTATGAATATATATATATATATATATATATATATATATATAATATTTATAATTATATTTTTATCTAATGATTTATGCAGGATCATCATGGGCGGGACCCACGAGATGCCATGTGGCATCCCCTAATTGGCGCAATACCCGGGAGCGGGACCTATATGCGTCAGCTGAGCTGACCGCGGGTCCCCTGGCAGGCTCGTGCGTACCCGAGCGGGGCCCGCGCTCCACGCGGCAAATACGGAGGCCTTCAGACGGGGTTCGCACCTTCGGGCGGGCCGGGCTCGAGCCGGCCCGGGACAGGTCGCACCTCTCCACCTTCCAAGCACACGCGGACGGGCTGGATACGACCCGACGGAGAATTGGGTCGGGCGAGCCTTGATCCGACGGATCGGATCTGACCCGATCCGACGGCTCAGATCCCTTACGAGGAGATGATCATCTCCTTCGTTCGAGCGGGTTAGGGTTACGGTGGATCGAATTGATCGATCCCGCAGTGGCTCGATCGACGATCCCACGCCTCGAAACTACCGGAACGCGTAAACCAGATGGCAAGAGGGGGATAGGAGTACCTGTATCGAGCGTCGGATGGGGGATCGAGGCTCGAAGACGTGGCTCGGCGGACGGTAGGAAGTATCTCGGGCTCGACTTTGGTCTAGGGCGCGGAATACGGGACTTAGGAGAGGTGATTAAGGAGCTTAAAGGACTGCTGGAGGGATCCCTCGAGGCTCGGCGGACGCGTGTAGGGCAGCGGCAGTGGGGGCTGCAGCGTGGAAAGGTGGGGAAGTCGTCGATGACGACGACTCGCAGCCGTCGGATCGATCCGATACGACGGATAGATGGGCGCCGTCTAATCAGAGGGCGCCATTTGGGGAAGTGGACGGCGCGGGTAATTGCACGAACGACATCGTTTGCTTAATTAATAAATTATTATTATTATAAAGTATAATTTAATTAATTTTCTATTTAATTTAAATAATTAATTGAATAAAAAAAATCCAAATATTCACCCTTAGCTAATTGAGGAGTGAGGAACGGAACGGCGAGGTCGGATTTTTGATTTGATGAATATTTTATTTTCCCAATTTTCAGGGTATTTAAATATTATTAAAATATTTGTCAAAATTTTGATGACTTCCGATTGACACAAAAATATCACCCATAGTTAATTTGAGGGCAATGAGCGCAATGGCGAAGTCCATTTTTTGATCTGAGATTAATTTTGATAGGTCAAATTTAAGGTTTTTGGATTTTCTAGAAATCGTGACTTGATCTGTTTGACTCCTGATTTGGATTGGGTCTTAGGGGTTGACTTCTAATGACTGAATTAATCTTTAGGATCAAGATTAAAACTGAGATTATTCCTGATTGACTAAGATAACAACTTGGATTGTTACATTGCTCCCACTCAAACTGCAAACCCTAGAACAATAAAGAATCTTGCTCTGAGACACTTACACGAGAACCACAGCATAAGCGATATACGCTCGAGGATCGGGTGTGCGTTGACAGTTATAAGCAAATGACAAAATCAGGAGCACAACAAAAATAGATCATAGCACATACATATGCATTCACACACAAATATCTAAATAATAAAGATTTTATATAGAAAACCTAAGGATGGGAAAAACTATAGAGCCACACCACACAAAAATTCCACTATGTATGAACAAGATTACAGAGTTTCAAAGAGCTCCAAATCTCAAGTGAAAAAGATATACCGCTTACAAAGCCTCCCGATCAATTTCTTCTATAATAGGAAACACTAGCTCTTACTTTAGGATGAAGAAGGAGAGCACCAGCCACCTCCTTTAGAGTTCTCTCCAATAGCAGCCAAAGACCTTTACTTGCACTTGCTAACTTTGGAAACTCCTCCAATAATATTTTCTTAAGCACCCAGCTAACATTCGAACCCCAAATGCTCTAAATTACCCCACAAATTGCTTAGAGCGTAACTTGGACCATAGCGTATTTCTACCTGGCGCTAAGGCATGCCGTAGTGCCCAGGCCTGGAATAGCCAGGCGTCAGGGAGTACTATAGCACCTTGGTCTCTGGCGTAGTGGAGCGTTATCGTGCCCTAGTCTCTGATCATCTATCGTTGGGGTGCACTATTGACAGACTGTAAATACACGTCTGCATTTGCACGCAAGTGTGCGTGGTCTGAAGTAATAATTAGATGGCAAGTTCTGAGATTTATTATCCTCGAGAAACAGTGTGTTTTGTTACTAAGGTTTATCTACTTTTAATAATATTTAGATAATTGTATATTTAGGTTTTGTGGCTCCTGATTAATAATTCTAAATCTTAAAATTAAAGATACGATATTGAGAAGAATGGAGAGTTGGGGTTTCATCATGTAACTTGTTATGGGACAGGTGCAAGTACTACTTTCCCTTTAATTTTTTGTGAAACTTGTTTGCATGCTAATTACAATCATGTGAAGATAGCATTCCTTAGATTGGTCCTCTAATTCCAATTGTTCCACATCTAGTGCACAAGATGAACACAGAAGGGCTCGATCTTATCACATAGACCCTCATGTGATCGAGTTGAGTTAATTCAGATCCCCTGCATCTAGGTTATCAAAATAATCATTTTAATTTAGCGGTCACACAAACTTGATTTCCACATAATTAGCATCACATGCTACATGTGCATTTCAGATAAAGAAGCAAAATATTGTGCTAAGTGGATTATGTCACATTCATCCACAAGCATTCAATTATTCCTCTTCCTCCTTTCACATATGCTGAGCTACGGAGCTTGATTGGTGGCTCTTGGCTCACATGCGCCGACCTCTCGACTGAGCTCAAATAATAGTGCCATTAGGTTCAGGAGTTTGTCACTAGGCTCTAAGCACTAACACACACATTCTTAGCTTTATGCCAATTAATGAGCTATGTAGCTCAAAGAGATTTAAGTTATCTAATCTCCCTTTCATCTCAAGCTAAGGTGTTTTACATTGAGAATCCTCACGCAACGAATATGTATTCATGGCGTGGACCTTTATGTGAAATCCCTTTAACTCAAGATGTCTAGTTGATTTAATATTATCTTCGTTATAAACCATTTGCAAAAAAAATATAATAAACATTCGTCACATGCATGCTTACATGGGAAACACATCCACATCAAAAGATAAGGAATTTAATTCATTAAAGAAAATTTATACAAGCACCATATGTCCTTCTACTTGTTACATGACTCTAGCCCAACCCTCCCTAAGGGGGAGGTTAGCTCTCCATACCAAAAGAAATACAGAATATGAAATATAAAGACATGAACCCTTGCATGGTTCTACTGTAAGAAAGAAAACAAAGGGAGGTTAAAAAAGATAACTAGGAACTGCCCTTAACATTCTCTGGCTTTCCTCCTGCTCTCTAACTTTTCGTCTTTCAGCTCCTCAAATTTCCTTCCCTTCTTTCTCCGAATGGAATTCTTCTCCTTCCTTAATTTGGGTACTTCCTTCTTTTCTCTACAATAGCTCTGAATTTCTGATCTTGAATATCAAAGAGGGGAACCCTCTCTTAGTCTTGCATGTAAGCTTATATAGAATAGCAGAGAGCCCTTTAAAATAAAAAATTGTTTAACTCTTCAAATCCTTACCATAAATGCTTCTTCATAAAATGGTTCTGTTAATTGTCTTGAGAATGTAAGGAATAAGGAATAGAACAGCCAGGGAAGGCAAAAGAATTAAGTTTTGTGTCCTTTCCTATGCTGCATTTATTATTGATTATAGCAGAAAAATACGACGGCCACTGCAGCGCACTGTGGTGCGCTGTAGCGCCTAGCTTTTCAAATTCAATCTGCCCTAGTGTACTGTGGCGAATGTGTTAAATTTCATTTCATTTCTGTATTCGACCTTTTGTTTCGTTGTAGCGCACGGTAGCGTTTGAACTTTCAAACTATACCCACTGCAGCACGCAGTAGCGGAAATATTAATAATTCTGCAATGTTCAATCCTGCTACAGTGCGCGGTAGCGGCTGAACCTTCGAGTCGGATCTGTGCAGCGTGCGGTAGCGGATTAATAAATCTTCATTTCATGTTTACTCCGATGTGGCGCGTTGTAGCGCCTAGCTTTTCGAATTCAATCCGCATTGGCGCGCTACAACGCTTCTATTAAATCTTTATTTGCTGTGTCTGGTTTTATAAATGCTGCTGTGGCGCACGGTAGTGGTTCAGGTGTCGAGTCCGACCCGCCTTGGCGTGCTGTAGCGCGCTTGGGCGCGCTACAGGGGTTTTCTTCCAGAATTTCAGTTTCCTTCTAGAATTTTCGCAGCTTGTCTTTTTGTCCTGAAAATATGAGAAAACAAATCAAAGTAGACCATCATAACATGAAATCCACCCGCTAGAGCGCACTATGCCACGGAGCCTGCTGCAGCAAAGATTTTTCAAATTGTTCCGAATCGCCTCAAAATTTCCTGAAAGTTCACTAGAGCTCCATTAGCACATTCATTATGATCTGAATGGTCTCCACATCCTAATAAATTGTTGCCTTCCAAAAATTAAAGGTTCAATATATGGGGGTGTTTTTTACGTGTATGCACAAACTATCATAGTAGACATTGTCCACTAGAAGAGATAAGGAAGATAAATACATTTCCTTGAGGAAGGGGTACTTGTAAAACCATATGACAAGGGAAGTTCAAAGGCAAAAATGCATATTTAATCCTCATTAAAACTAGTGCCCAACTTTAAAATGATCAACTGAAAATAATAATATAATGATCGCATTATTGTATTAAATTAATAATTTTGTATCTATTTTTTATTGCTCAAAGAAATCCTTGTAGATGTAATTTTAACATATGGTTTGTAGTTCTTTAGGTAAATATGTTATTAATTTAATACAAGTTTATATACAGAAAATTAAAGCAATAAAAACATCATAAAACACCATTCATAAACGCCTACTTTGAAAAAATTATGTGTATTTTTAGGAGAATTGAAGAAACTACAAATTCTGGAGCAAATGAAGAAATTCTGAGAGAAAATCGTCGTAGTGCGCCGCAGCAGATTAGGGATTACTAAAGCACTTGGAGCCATATGCAAAGGCCTGGGACACAAACTGCCGTAGCGCGCCCAAGCGCGCTATAGCGAACCAAACCCAAGAGCTCGGCGCTATCGCGTGCAGCAGCGAGTCCTTCAAAAGCACCAGGATTACATGATAAAAGTAGCCCCCGCCACAGCGCGCCACAGTGGTCTCAACCCGAGACGCTGGCGATACCGCGCGCTGTCGCGGACCGACCCTGAGAGCTCGGTGCTATCGCGCACCACAACGGTTCCTTCCAAAGCATCAGGATTATATCTTAAAAGAAGCCCTTGCCATAGCGCACCACAATAGTCTCAACCTGAGACTGGCGCTACCGTGCTATGTAGTGGACCATACCTAAGAGCTCGGCACTATCGCGCGCCGCAGCGGTTCCTAACAATATATAAGCATGTAGCTCAAAACATTGCAGCATGCCCTGGTGCATCGCAGCTCGCCATAGTGATTCTTTGCTAAATTATAAGCCTGTAGCTCAAAACGATGCAGCGCGCCAGCGAACCAAGCAGAAATGCCTAGATTTTAGAAATTATGGCAACTTGGGGACAATCGAAAATTCTGATCTTTGGCCTTTCCCAGTCACTTGGAAACTAAAATAATATTTAATTTTGCAGTATTCCAAGAGAATATTGGAATAGTTCTTAATGGTTGGCCAAGAATCCAAGAGAAGGAGGAAGTTAACAGAATTAATGCAAGGAGGCTGTGGAGATGATTATAAATATGGCCTACAAAAATTGAGAAAGGATTCCAAAATTTGACATTCTTAAGATTAAAAGGGGAGGCTGCAGGAGGAAAAAGAAGAGAACTCTCCAAGGGGCTAGCAGTAGACCATGAAGAGTAGAGAGAAAAAGATAATAAAGGAAAGGAGGAGAAGTCAAATAGAAGCAAAGGAGGAAGATCAAGAGAATCTTAGAAAACCTCTAGGTGTTTCTTAGTACTCTTCCTAAACTCTATTTAATTTATTTATGCTGTAAATTTATGTCAAGATTTACTTCCTTTTTCATGTATCTTCTTATTTACTCCATAATGGAAAGCTAAGACTCGTTGGAGAGGGTTGAGATGTATTTGTAGGAAAATGTAAGGAAGAGTTTGGTGTTGTAATGGATGTGTTTGAATGAATAAAATTGGTTGCTGATTTTTTTTTTACTATTATAAAATGAATGCATGGATAAAAATTTTGATTTAAAAATATCTCTTGTTAAAATTGAATCTAAAAATAAAATATCATTAAGAAAAGAACTCGAGTTCCAAGCTCATCAATTGGACTAGAGCAAGGAAATTAGTGCAAGTAGAGCTGAGAATTATGTGACAAGTTCTCTAGCCCATTGCACAATTCCTTGAGGACTCTTCTAAGAGATTGATGCTTGTGAAACAAGTCACCATGAATTTATGTTCTGCGACTCAACAAAATAGAAGAGATGAGAGGATGTTGAAAACCCAATATATGATGTGACATAGTCCATTGGACCCAATGCATCCTATAATCTAGCTAAACTGTGTGTGTAAGCGCATGATGCAGATTGATGGAAATCATGTTTGTGAGATCTAATAATTAAAAGATAATATTTAGTAACATAGACGTTGGAAATTAAAGAGTAATTTAAATCACGATCTCACAGGGGTTTAGGTGCCAAGGTAGAACTCCAGCGGGGAGTTCTCCTTATTGCACTAAATCTGAACCTGTTGTATTTGGATGTTAACTCCAATCCCAACAGTATTCACTTGATTTACTTAGGCATGGAACATTCAATTTGTACATTTCAACAATGAAGTAACAACACCAAGTCCTTACAAGTCATACAATGAAACTCCAACTCTCTCATTTCTAATAAATCGTATCTTACCCTAAGGTAATTTGCATTGTTAACTTAGGAACCATCTAAAACTTAAAATAAATATTCTAAACATTAATAAAAGGAAATATAAATTAGTAACAAGACTCCATTCTTTAAGGATGATAAATTCCCGAAAGTCACTTTCCACTTACAACTCTAAACCACGTACACTTGCGTGCAAGCGCAGACACAAAATCTAGGTCTGTCAAGTTTTTGGTACCGTTACTAGGGAATAGTTCTATTTTGTATTGAGTATAATTTTTGAGTAATTAGTGATTTAGAACTTTATTTTCTGTGTATACATTTTTTGTTTACTGTAATTATATTTAATTTGACTTGTAGAACTAACTAGGCTAAAAATTAGTTGCTATGATTATTAAAAAAGTTGTAAAATCTGGTGCATGCTAAAATTTTTGTAATCTTAAGTGCTAAACTATTAAACTTGTGTTGAATTCATTGTTGACTTGAATTAATCTCTGCTGGATAAAAATTTCTGAATTGCATGAATAGAAGAGATTCTGCTGATTTATTATTTGACCTTGAAATTAAGTGTAATTACCTAAGGGCTAGGAGAGAACGAGCAATTCATAACCAACTTCATTTAGAAATGGATCACCGAGAAGCCAATCCCTTATAGCCACCTATTATTATAAGAGGTAGACCATTAAGAGACTATGCCCTCCTTACCATAGGAGGAATTCATAATTCTATTGTTAGGCCCCCAATTTAAGCTAACAACTTCAAGATTAAACCTTCAACCTTAAACATGGTCCAGAATAGCCAATTTTTAGTAGACTAGCCTTATATGAACCAAATGCTCATATCTCCAACTTTCTTGAACTATGTGATACCTTCAGGATGAATGGCATTTCGGATGACACGCTTTGAATATGACTCTTTCCATTTTTGGCTGAGAGATAGAGCTAAACTGTGGTTAACTTCCTTGCCTAGTGAGTCCATTAGGATGCAGGATGATTTAGCTGGGAAGTTCCTCCTAGCTAAATACTTCCCACCCGCTAAAATTGCAAGACTAAGAAATGAGATTTCTAATTTTTCATAGCAAAATGGTGAGAATATATATATGGGTGAGAGCGTTATAAGGACTGTTTGCGACGCTGCCCACATCATAGATTTCCCTTATGGCAGCAAGTGCAAACATTTTATAACAGATTAAATGCGCCAACTAGAACCTTAATAGATGCAGCCTCAGGGTGGTCTTTGAATAGGAAAACGTAAGAAGAGGCTTTTGACCTCCTAGAAGAAATGGGAAACAATGCTTATCAATGGCCAATTGAAAGGTTTGATGCAAGAGAAAAGAAAGCTAATTGGATGAATAAAGTAAACCTGATTTCTTAGTTACAAAATCAAATTTCCAAATTAAGTCAAATACTGAAGAGTATGCAATAAAATTCTTATGATGGGAATATAAGTGAAATAGAGGGAGTCAATGCTGTTGTAAATTATAGGAGTAACCAAGGAGAGAATAAAAGGGGATTAGAGCACTCCCTTAAAGAGTTTAGAACCTCAACTATCAAATTTTTGAATAAAACAGATGCAACATTAAATAGACATGAATACACCCTCTTGAGACAAGAGGAAACTATTAAAAGAATCAAAGTATAGATAAAAGAAATCATGAACCTAGTTGATCAACAAGCCCTAGTTGATCAACTAGCCTCAGTTGACGCTATAAGAGATTATGAGAATGAATCAAGAGATTCAATCACATTGAGAAGTGGAAAAATTATTGAACCAGTAGTATTTAGAAAATTTGAGGATGTATCTAAGGTTTTAGGAGTTGAATTAATGGAGGAAGAAAATTTTGATCAGGCAAGGGAAAAGGAAGCAAGGGAAGAAACTCAAACTCAATTGACTAAACAATCTGAGTGTATTCCTCACATTCCTTACCCTCAAAGAATGATTAGAGAGAAACTAGACATCTAATTTAATAAATTTTTGGAAGTATTCAAAACTCTCCACATAAACATTCCTTTTGCTGAAGCATTGAAGAAAATGCCTAGCTATTCAAATTTCATGAAAGACATCCTCTCTAAGAAAATAAAGACAAATTAAAAAGAAACTGTGGCTCTAACTAAAGAATATAGTGCAATTGTTCAACAGAAAATTCCCAACAAAAGGAAGGACTCATAGAGTTTCACTATCCCTTGTACTATAGTAAAGTATTCATTTGAAAAAGCTCTTTGTGACCTAGGGGCCTCCATTAATTTAATGCCATTCCATATATTCAGGAAACTTGGAATTAATCAATTAAAACCCACCTCGGTTCTCCTTCAACTATCTGATAGATCTGTAAAAACCTCCATGGGAATCTTGGAAAATATTCTTGTCAAGGTTGATAAGCTCATCTTCCCTGCTAATTTCATAATCTTAGAAATGGAGGATGAAAACCAAGAGATCCCTATAATTCTAGGTAGACATTTTCTTACAAATGGTAAGACTATAATAGATGTGGATAAGGGGGGAGTTGAGCCTTCGTTGGGAGGGAGAGGAGGTGAGGTTTAATATAAGAAATTCAATGAGGCACACTATCAAGCCAAATTAAGAATGTTGGGAAGTGAATTTGGTGGAGGAGGTGCTGATTTCAAAAGATGTTGGGGAATCTAAATTAGAGGAAGGAGAGGAAGCTATAAATGTTGAGGTAGAAAACAAGGTTGATGAATTAATTCAGGAAAGGAAGAAAATACAATTATCTATTGGTGAACCTCCAGAGTTTGAACTAAAACCTTTGCTCAATCACCTAAAGTATGTTTATTTAGGGAAGGTAACATCTTTACCTATAATAAGTTTTGCTTTATTAAGCCCAACCCAAGAAATTAAATTGTATGATCTATTGAGAGAATATAAGAGGGCAATTGGATGGAGCATTGTTGATTTGAAAGGAATTATCCCCACTTTATGCATGCACCGCATCTTGTTGGAAGAGAACTCTAAACCATCCATAGAACCTCAAAGGAGATAAAATCCAAACATAAAGGAAGTGGTGCATAAAGAAATTATTAAGATCCTTGATGCTAGGATTATTTTTCTAATTTTTGACAACCCTTGGGTAAGCCCAATTCATGTGGTGCCCAAAAAAAGTAGGATAACTGTGACCATAATGAAAATCATGAATTAATCCCAACTAGGAAAGTGATGGGATGGAGAGTCTGTATTGACTATAGGAGACTAAACAAATCAACCCAAAAGGATCACTATCCTCTCCTATTCATTGATCAAAGGCTAGATAGGTGGCAGGAAACCCATACTTTTATTTTCTTAATGGTTATTTGGGGTTCAATCATATTTTGATAGCCCTGGAAGACCAAGAGAAAATAACTTTTACTTGCCCCTATGGAATATTTGCTTTTAGAAGGATGCCCTTTGGGCTATACAATGCCCCTGCTACTTTTTAGAGGTGTATGATGGCCATCTTTTAGGATATGATAAGAGAATATTTATAAATCCTTATGGATGATTTTTCTGTAGTGGGCAAATCTTTCTAGGATTGTTTAACCAATCTAGGTAAGGTTCTTAAAAAATGTGAAGAAACTAGCTTTATCTTAAATTGAGAAAAATATCATTTTATAGTAGAAGAGGGGATTGTATTGGGCCACCTCATATCCAAGAAAGAAATTGAGGTAGACAAAGCCAAGACTTAGGTGATTGAAAAGTTGCCACCACCTACCAATGTGAAGGGAATTAGAAGTTTTCTTAGACACGCGGGGTTCTATAGAAGGTGTATCAATGATTTCTCAAAAATCAGTTCACCATTGTGCAGGCTTCCAGGAAAGGATGTCGAATTTGAATTTGATGAAAACTATATAAAGGGATTCAATGCAAAAAAATTTGCTATAATCTCAGCCCCTATAATTTCTACACCTAGCTGGGATCTTCCTTTTGAATTGATGTGTGATGCTAGTGATCTTGCTATGGGAGCAGTCTTAGAACAGCGAAGGGAGAGAATTTCTTATTCCATTTATTATGCAAGTAAATTAATGGATGAAGCCCAAAGGAACTATGCCACCACAGAAAAATAACTATTAGCAATTATTTTTGCATTCAACAAATTCAGGCCTTATCTTATTGGGTTAAAACCAATAGTGTGCATGGATCATGCTACAATCAAATATCTTCTTCAAAAGAAAGAAGCAAAACCACATTTCACATGCTAAGTTTTGCTCCTATAAGAATTTGATTTAGAGATCCGTGATAAGAAGGGATGTGATAATGTGGTGCTGATCACCTCTCGAGATTAACCCATCTAATTCTTGAAGAAGGTGAAGAAATTTGTGAGACTTTTCTTGACGAGCAGCTTTATACGATTGCAACAAGCATACCAGCTTGGTTTGCTGATTATGCTAACTATCTCATTGAAAAGGTGATTCCAAAAGAGTTTAATTTTCAATGAAAAAAAAAATTCTTTACTGACATTAAAAACTACTGTTTGGTATGACCCCTTCCTATACAAATATTGTGCTTATCAACTTCTAATGAGATGTGTGCCTAAGACTGAAGCGCACAATATCCTATATCAGTGCCACACATCCCCTTATAGAGGGCATCACGGGATAGATCGCACAGTGGCAAAGGTGCTGCAATCTGGATTTTACTGGCCCAAATTATTTAGAGATGCCGCTGATTTTGAAGAAAGCTATGACAAATATCAAAGAACAGGGAATTTAGGAAAGAAAAATGAGTTACCTCTGAATGAAATTTTTGAAGTTGAGTTATTTGATGTTTGGGGCATTGATTTTATGGGACCATTCCCTACCTCTAAATCAAATATTTGCATTTTAGTGGGGGTTGAGTACGTTTCTAAATGGGTTGAAACTGTAGCATGTGCGAATAATGACGCGAAGATTGTAATTACATTTCTAAGAGATCATGTCCTAGCTAGGTTTGGTACACCCCGTATCTTAATAAGTGATGGAGGAAAACACTTTTGCAATAGATAGCTAGAAACCCTTCTAAAAGGATATGGAGTAAGGCATAAGGTAGGCACAACTTATTACCCTCAAACCAGTGGTCAAGTAAAAGTGTCAAACCATGAATTAAAGCAAATTCTTGAGAAAATAGTCAGTAAAAATAGAAAGGACTTGTCTATGAAACTGATTGATGCACTTTGGGCTCGTAGGATAGCTTTCAAAACTTCTATAGGATTGTCTCCCTACAAGCTAATGTATGGGAAGTCATGTCACTTGCAGGTTGAGCTGGAACACTGTGCCTTTTAGGCAATTAAGAAGCTAAATTTTGATTTCAAGCAAGGTGGAGAAAAATGAATTCTGCAGCTGAATGAACTAGATACATTTAGGCTGAATGCATATGAGAGTGCCAAGCTGTACAAGGAGAATACAAAAAAATGACATGATAAATTAATAAAACCCAAACACTTAGAACCTAGAACTTAATAATAATAAGCTTAATTCCTTGATTATGAGTACAAAGATTTATGATTAATCTTAGTTTATGAGGGACTAGATCTAAGGCTTTGCTTTCTATATTTGCAAATTAAAATTCAATAAAATAAATTTTGGATTTGCTGCACCCTTATCTCTTGGCTATACATGTGTGAACAAATACATTTCTGAACAAATTAACTCATGGATTCAATCTTAATCTCAAATGTGTAAGCTCATGGACACTATCAATCTTGACAGATTTAGGTAGTAGATCAACATTTCAATCCTTCACTTCCTCTAAGGAAAAAGGCTCTTATAAAATTTAATTATAATAACTTGAATTGTCTATGTGCTGAAATCCAAGTGTGGGGGAGGGGAAAACCTAAGGAAATCAAACCATAAATTAGCAAAGTGTGAGTGAGCAATTGAAACCCTAACACCTATATTTCAACAGGGTTTAGGTGCCAAGGTAGAACCTAACTTTAATATTTGGTAACCTAGACGTAGGGAATCAAAGATTAATTTAAATTACGATCTCACAGGGATTTAGGTGCCAAGGTAGAACCCCAATGGGGAGTTCTCCTTATTTCACTAAGTCTGAACCGGTTATAATTGGAGGTTAACACCAATCCCAATAGTATTCAATTGATTTACTTAAGCATGGGACATTCAATTTACACATTTCAACAATGAAGTAATAACACCAAGTCCTTACAGTTTCTTCAAAGAAATCCTAACTCTCTCCTTTTTAACAAATCATATTTTACCCTAAGGTAATTTTTATTGTTAACTTAGGAACCATCTAAAACCTAAAATCAATATTCTAAACATTAGTAAAAGGAAATATAACTTAGTAACAAGACTCCATTCCCTAAGAACGATAAATTCCCGGAAGTCACCTTCCACTTATTACTCCAGACCACATACACTAGCATGTAAGTGCAGACACAAAATTTAGGTCTGTCAGACATCATGATGGGGGTAGCACCTTAATCACTCCTTAAATTGCTCCCAACTATCATAAAGCGTCTCTCCGTCAAGCTGTGTATAATTAGTGATTTATATCCTTAACTTAGCAATTTTTGCCGGAGGGAAATAATATTATAGAAACTTTCTAGACAAGTCATCCCATGGTAGAATAAAATCACTAGGTATAGAGCTCAACCAACCTTTTCCTCTATCTCTCAAAGAAATGAGAATAACCTCAATCTTATAGCATTGTCAGTAATGTCATTATACCTAAAAGTGTTACATATTTCTAAGAAGTTTGAAATTTGGGTGTTAGGGTCTTTGTTGGCTAGGCCACTAAATATATTATTTTAGATTATTTGCATGGCTAATAATTTAATTTCAAAGTTGTTGGCCTACACATATGGTCTCACTATTTCATTGGTTATGCCTCTAATAGTAGGCAGTGCATAATCCCTAAGAGCCCTTCCTCGATTATTTTGATAAACTTCTCCTGCTTTCTCTCCTATATTTTCCATTGTAATTGAAATTGTATTTGACCTAATTTTTTTCTTTTATAAGTCTAGATTGTGTTCGTTCAATTTTTGGATCAAATGATAGTTTTCCTAAATCTCTCATTTGCATACAACACTTCAACTCTCTATGTTATAAAAGTTCTCAGTTCATACAAATTACAATTTTCAGGATAAGAATATTTGAATGCACAAGATTAGATAAAGTTTATAAAAATGAATAAAATTAAAAATTAAAAAAATAATAAAAAATATGAGGAAAATGTTTAAATCACTATTAACCAAACAATTTTCTTTAATATAAACAATATTTCCTCGGCAATGATCCCAAGAACTTAATAGACCTAATTATGCTGTTTGCACTTAGACGCAAGTGAACATTATCTAAAGAAATATGACATGTGAGATCCTGAGATTTATCATCTTCTGAGAATGATGTGTGTCTGCTACTAAAGTATAGTTTTCTCTTAAAGTAAATCTAGATTTTTCTAAAATTTGTTTTTGTCAATTGGATATAATTAGGAAAGTTTTGTTTCAAACATGCAACTTATTATAAATTCGTGCAAGATAATTCTTCTTCATTTGTCATATTCACTATTTCTTTATTTCATTATTCATTTCAATAATCAAGAGATTGAATTTTATTACTCAGACATTAAATATTCTTCAACTATATCCAGTGTTGTCTTGAACAACAGATGGTTTGAATTAAGCACAATAGATATCCTTGTGATATTTTTGTGACCAAAAGTTATCCTTATGTCTAAGTGACAAAATTCGTATTTTATATTTCAATCATAAGGTCTTGATTCCATTTATGGCTCACACACTTCTACTCATGACTTAGTTAAGGTAACGAGCTGCGAAGTCTAGTGAGCTTATGTCACCTTGCTCATGACTTATCACGCTCTATTATCTTAGTATATTTTTGCATTTTTAGGGTTATAGAGTCATTAAAATGCGAAAAATATCAAATTTAAGCAAAACTGGATAGTTCTGCACCCTATGGCACATTGGAGCGCCTCCTGGCAGACAACTAGGAGCTCGGCATGCTACAACGGGCTACTGCGCTGCAGCGCTTTTAGACGCTATAGTGGATTTTAGAGCTGTGGCATGCTGCAGCGCTTTCAAACGCTGTGGCATGTGACGGTGCTAGGTTTCCCAAGACGCAGCGCTACGGTGCACTGTAGGGCTCCTTGACCGAGAGCCAGACACTACAACACGCTACGGCGCCATTTTTCCCAAGGCATGGGTGCTGCGGTGCGCTGTAGCGTCTCTTGGTCGAGAGTTAGGTGCTACGGTGCACTGTAACGCTTGGCGATGATTTTGCTAGGGTGAAAAATGAAGTGTGTCCCCTTTCGCAATCAAATACACTTGATTTAGAGAACCTCAAGTGCGATGCAATATACCGATGGAAAGGTCTTTCAAATACCTTTTCATTAGTACCAAAATTGGCATGAAAGGATCATTATAATAAGCAAACAATGATGCCCTAGCTATGAGTATACAAAAATCCTACATATTTTGACTACATTTTAATGGAGAAATGAGCTTAGGTACAGCAAATAGGTACAGCAAATAGGTACCTTAGCCTGCAATAATGGAGGATCTTTCTTCAAGAGCTGGAGAGGAAGTAGCTTCTTCTTCTTATGCTGCTAGCAAAGGAGGAAAGATGACTGAGGATTGGGAGGAAAAAGATTAAGGTATTAACCAAATGAAGGGAAGAGAGCTGAGGGAGGTAGTTTTAAGGAGGAGGAGGGGCATGGGTTGGATGGGGTGAGCATGAGCCATCCCATCGAAGGCATGGAAAAGGAGAGAGGGCTGAGTCCCTTGCATGTGCAGGATATGGGGAGAGGCACAAGGAAAGAAGGATAACGCAGTTGGGCCCCATGCGTAGGAGAAAATAAAGGAAAAAGAGAAATTTAAATAGATTTAATACAGCTAATCATTTTATTTAATTAAATCAATGCATTTAATTAATTAAAATCAGATTGATAGATGAGCTCTAAAAAATTTAAAAAATTCACCCTTAGCTAATTTGAGGGTGAGGAACTAACGGTGAAGAGAGATTTTAATCTGGACAATTATTTGATTATTCTATTTTTGGGATATTTAAATACATTAAAATATTTGAGAAAAATTTGTTGACTTCCAAACACTTCCAATATCACCCCTAGCTAATTTGGGGGTGATGAGCATAATGATGAAGTCAGATTTAAATTTCAAGGTCAAATTAAATATCTCAATTTTCTAATAATTTAAATATTATTAAAATACTCCAAATATTTGATTGAGCTCTGAATTGCTCCAAATCTTCAGTTATTAGTTCTAAAAACTAAATGAACTTAATTAAATGATAATTATAATGCAATTAAGCTAAGATTAGGCTAAGTAATAACCTATGGTTGTTACAGTACTCGAGCTATCGTTAGAGGCCACCCTAAGCTTTGGAAATCCTAAGCCCTTGGTTCTAAGTGACAGGAGGGAGGTGGGCAATCTGCGAACTACTGTAGCTTGTTGCAAAAATTGAGCTTTAATCGGGCTTGTTTGAGCCTGATTGAGATTCGATCCTAATTGCAGTGATGTGAAATAAAGGAACAATTGTATAATTTCAAAATATTGTGAAGAAGATGGATGGAATTAGAGTCCCCGATGTTCATCTTTCTTCGAGTAGGGTTAGGGTTCGATCGATTTCCTCTGATCGAAGAAGTCACTAGTAGCACTCGCATGTAAGACAGATGTTGCCCCATAGTTAAAGCTCCCTATGGCCGAGCATTGCCGGTTTTAAGATGCAGGAGAAGACCTAGCTGCGAACCGTGGGGTATGGCCCATGCCTCTGCATACGCACCAAGTATGCTAGGACATACATGGATTCTATATGTAGCTGTCTGATTGAATCTAATCAAATGATGGATGGCCATGAGTTGATCTGTCAAGCTGAATAGCATTACTAGGTTAGTTAACTGCTAATTTATTTAACTAAAATATTTATAAAATTATACAATTTTAATTAATTAAAATTAAACAACTAAATAAAATTCAAAAGATCCCAAAAGCTTACCTTTAGCTAATTAAGAGTGAGGAACTCAAAAATGAAGTTGGATTTTGAATTAGAGATCAATTTAATTATCTAAATTTTCGTGGCACTTAAAATATATTTAAATATTCAGGAAATGTCGACGACTTTAAAAAAATCTCAGAATATCACCCTTAGCTAATTTGAGGGTGAGGAGTTCATTGGCGAACTCCGACATTGATTTGAAGGTCAAATTAATATAGGTAATTTCCAAATTATTAAAATACCTCAAAATATTCGTTGAAAATGAACGATCTCCAAATCAACCCAAATTTTAGGTGCTGGCTCCTAATGCTATTAGGAGTCTACAAGCAATGGTTTTAACCTAATTTGGATGTCTAAAACCAAGTAATAATAATCAAGTTGCTATAGTTATGGTCTAGATCCTCCCGATCCTAACGAATTAACGCATGTCAGATCGTAGCCGTCGGATCGTGACTACGATCTGACGGCTCAGATGCGATCTAGGCAATGGAATGACGAAGGATGTCAGATGAAGAGCATATAATGGAATCGACAAATCGGATGGCTTCCTTTGTTTGAAGGGATTCGACAGCTGGAAATAATTAGGATTTAAATGAATTAATTTAATTATTTAATTAACCTAATTAAAATTAAAATCAATTTAGAGCTATTGACCTCTAAAAGTTCATAAAAGTTCACCCTTAGCCAATTTGGGGGTGAGAAATTTAAAAATACAATGAGATTTGGATTTGGAGATCAATTTAATTTAACTAACTTTTAATGTCCTAAAATTGTGAAAAATATCCAATTAACTCAAATGAGCTCCGATTGACCTAAATTTTCAAGATTAGGTCCTGATTACTAGGTGAAGATAATGGAATGAGAATTAGAGGTTGGTTAAGCTTAGATTAGCTAGGGTAACAACCTAGGGTTCTTACACACTGTGACACCATGTTTCAAATAATAGTTGTTGGGGCGCACTGCAGTGTTAGGCTTTCTAGTTCAATTCCTGCATGGGGCCCCAGGGCACGTTGGGGCACCTAGATTGTTGCCACTTTGTCTTAGAACACCTCGAGACCTCTCAAAAATCCACTGAAGCTTTGTTAGCACCTTCATTGATGTTCAAATTATTCTCAATGTCCTAAAATTATTCTATTTTGAGACCTAATACAATCATTCCATCTTCAACCTTAAATTTTTACCATCTTAACTTCCATTCTTACACAAAACATGGGGTGGCTCACCCTATCCTCTTATCATGTACCAAGGCTAATTGAAGCAGTACATAGCTTTAGTTTTTCCACTATTATAATCTTCATAAGCATGTATAAATCTTCTCTAATGTTAAATGATCATCTTCCAACAATCTTCAGATGAAATGGTACCTTATTTGAATGTGCTTCATCCTGGAATGAAATGATGTATTCTTAGTGAGGTGGATGGCACTTTATACTGTCACTATATAGTTTTACATCCTCTTGATTCTTATGCAACTCGGCCAAAAAGCTCTTCAACTAAATCATCTCCTTGCTTGCCTCAGTGATGGCAACATATTCCACCTCAATAGTAGATAAGTTAACTATACTTTGTAAATTGGAGATTCAGCTCACCATTATACTTCCCAATGTAAACACACATCCTGTAGTGCTCCTTCTTCTTTTTATATCTCTAACTAAATTAGAGTTTACATATCCTTGAAGCTCTATTTGAACTTCCTAAAGCAAAGTGCTTTGTCCACTATACCCATCAAATATCTAAGCGCTTCCCCAAGTTACTCATGAATCTACTGACCACTCCCACTAAATATGCTATATTTGATCTTGTGCAGAACATAACATACATCAAGTTCTTGATCGCTGAAGCATAAGGAACTCTTTCATTTTATTTCTTCTATAATTCAGACTTTGGCTTTTGATCCTTTGACAAATTGAAGTGACTTGCCAAGGGGTGCAAATTGGATTTGTCTAATTCATGTTGAATCATCTTATCACCTATCAACATATTCTGCTTGAGACAACTTCAGTATTCGAAGACTTCTCTCTATGGTGATCCTCATTCCGAGTATTTACTTTGTTGGCCCCAAATCTTTCATGTCAAACTCCTTTGATAGTTGCTTCATCAATCTTCAGATTTCCTCTATAACAAATCTTGTACTTAGCAAGTTATATATATACAATAATGGAATAATATATGATGTATAAATTAATTTATATAGTGGCAATTATATGCTTGGCATCTTGTGTACCTTGCGTCTTACATAAACTAGTCAAATTTCTCGTACCACTGCCTTGGCACTTACTTCAAGCCGCATAAGTTTTTCTTTAGCATGTATATAAGCTCTTCCTTCCCTTTGATTACTAACCCATGTGGTAGCACAATGTACATTTCTTCTTTCATATCGCCATGTAGAAAGGCAGTCTTTATGTTCATATGCTCCTGATGTAGATTTTCAATAGCCACAATATTCAGCACTACTCTGATAGTAGTCAAGTTTACAACTAGAGCAAAGATCACATTGTCGTACACCCCGTACTTTTGCTAGAAAGCTTTTACAGTAAGTCTTGTTTTGAAGCGCTGCACTTGCTTCCATTATGTTCTTCCTTCAACCTGTTGATACTCTCGTTGTGAAGAGCCTTCTTTCCAACTAGTAGAGCATCCAATTCCCACGTCTATTTTGATAAGAGTGAATTCATCTCATCATCCATGGCTAGCTCCCACTTGCTTAAGTCATGCACTTGCAATGCCTCTTCTTAGCACTTTGGCACCACCATCTGTTAGCAGTAAATAGAATAAAGAGGTAGAACATCTCTCTAGTGGTCTGATAGTTCTAGAAGATATTCTCAGTTGAGTAATAGGAGTTTGAGAAACTGTCTTCAACTTCAAAGTACTTTGATGCATCAGCTAAAGCTTTTTCTATATTTTTTTGAACTCCATTCTGGTCCTTGTACACCGCATTCTCATTAAATGTGATGTCCCTACTTCTAATGATATTTTGATTTTGATAATCCTAGAATCTATATCCAAATTCCTTAGTTTTATAGCCTATGAAAGTGCACTTGATTGCTTTTGAATCAAGCTTGCTCCTGGAACCTGGTAACACCCCAATGTTAAATTAAGTATCTTAACCTAATACTAAGTGTTACAGTAATACATAATATTGAATTAGTTACTAACTCACTAATAAGTACTACCTTTTCCCAAGAATCTATGAAATAAGGCACTTAAAAATATATATCATCATAACCGTCTAGATATATGTAAAATGAAGTAGACATCAGAGAAATGAAAATAAAAAGAAAACATTCTAAGTAAATTTATGTTAGACAAATTGAATCAAAATTAATATCACTATCCTCGCAAGTAAATAAAATCAAAAGCTAAAGTCTTCAACGATGCCTTAGCTGATCAAGATCTACCTCAGGATCTAGCTCCACTCCAAACTCCTGATATACCATATTTAGTTTCTAATATGGCAGGACACAGCCAAGGAAAAAAAAAGGATTAAATAATAAAGTTTAAGTACATTTTAGGGTATGATTTTACTATTATTTAGGGATATCACATTTAAATTTACAATTATTTTATAGTAGAGCAACATGTATAAACAAGGAAAGAAAAATTGAAAGAAAGTAAGTGATTAGAAAAAAAATAAATAAAGCTCGATAAATAAATATGTATATGCGCCAGAGTAGAATCAGAGATCTTGCAGAGAATGTGTTAAGTAAAGTAATTTATAATAAAAATATGTAAAAATGGGTGTGCAACTGGAATAAAGGGAATGATGAATACGTTCAAATAAATTATGCTAAGTATGGTAAAAAAAAAGTGACTATATAATTGTATAAAAGAAGTATTGTAGTAAAAATGAAATGAGTAAACTGAACTATAATGTGTAAAAGTAGTACTAAATACAGTCTCTAGAACTAAGTAAATTTTAAAGTATAGTCAGTAGACCTTAAAAAAATATATAAATATACACAATCAGTGAGATTGTTTTAAAAGTAAATGTTTATTATTATTTTATCTTGTATTAGCAAGTTTAGTAGGCATGTTACAAAACAAACGAGGAGTCAGGCTTATCTACCCTACTATATGTAGCGGAGTCTCCTATAAAACCACACAATCCCTCTCTAAGATATGTGTAGTCTCATAATCTCTCCATAGCTTATCCTAGCTCAAAATTTTTGTACAGACTAGTCCTCACAGAGTGAAACCCCTAATGTAAATTATTTTATATTTCATTTATACACAATGTCTGAATGAATATTTCAAGGATATAGTCTTAATGCGATACAACATTCAAGGATTTTCAAAGTTAAATGTAAATTATGTGATATCTATTATTATCTATTTTAGTTATCTATCTTAATGATTGGGGATAATCAAGCCCCCTTAATTGGCTTAAGCATTAACTAAATGACTAAGTCAATTGAAGATTAACATATATATATATATATATATATATATATATATATAAGAATATAGTTTTAAATTATTGATTTTAAAAGTAGTATTTTTTAATGAGAAATTATATTAAAGTGTAATTAAGATCATTATCTTATAACTCCTATCCTAGATCTACAAACTGCAATCCTCTAAGTCTTCTAATTAACTACTATTCTAATATTAGGATGAAGAAATCAACTACTATTCTATCTTAAGTAGACTATTAAAGATTCAAATGCACTTTTTACCTCAGAGGATTTTCTAAGGAGGGAAGGTTAACTAAGCTATTTGGGTTCCATTCCTTGGCATCCCTAGATTCTATCCAAAAGGTACACTAAGGGATTAATCTAATTAGGATATAAATGTTCGATCACATTTAATAATCTTTACTTATCTATCTCCCTAATGCTTATTTCTATCACTTAATGATCTAAGGAAAATATAGATTATGATCTAAGTTTATCTAAACCCTTAAGGTTTCTAAAACTAGATGTTTAACTAATGAGACTTATAATATTAGACAATAATGATATAAACTCCTTCATATAGGTCTTTCATAATCATAAATCAAGTTACATAACTAATCTAGTCATCTTCTATCTATCTCTCTCTCCTAAATATTTAGATTAAAGCTTATGTAAACTAGGGTTTGGCCTATAACAAATTAATCTAAGGTTAGTCTAAGTTTATCTAGGGCTTAAGGATGCTAATAATAAAAAAATCCTCAATTTTATATTAAAATATTATTATTTTTAGGTCAAAAAATTAAGATTCTTAATTTGGTGTACAAATAGAATAAAATCAGCAAATTTATAATCCTTATAGCCTAAGGATTATAATGACATGAAGTAGGGTCAATTTGGATCACTAGGCAAAATTAGGCACTAATCATCCTTAATGATGATAAGGAGTTCATCAGTAAAATTAATTGTCATAACTGAAATTAAAAACTATATTATTATTCTACTCATTTTTCTGATCATTTTGGTATATAATTTCATATATTTAGATTTTTATTTATTTAATTAATTTAATTTGCATTAAATTTTTCTTAAGTTCAATTTATTAAAAAGGGAGTAATTATAGGAATATTCCATGGGAAAAAGGTGGTAATGGCAGCGGGCCCGTCAGATTGATGAGATCCAATGGCTTATTCCATGAATATTCCCTAGAATAGTGCTGCACATGTCATAAGCTGAATCGCCTGGCATTGTGTCGCCCTATTTTGGGCGCAAGAGACAAGGGATGGGGTTTAGGGCTACAAAAAAACCCATAATCCCTGTTATACAGGCCATGCCACCAAGAAATTAATGTATTAAAATGATCTTCAGAAGGCAACCTATTTAATTTCTACAAAAGCCCTAAACATAGTAGAGTCCATTGACCTAGCCATTGTTGACCCAATCTTAGGGCTAGAGTTTATTATGGAGGGATAATTCTCTCTCCACATTGTGTCATCTAGCTCAGAACAGGTTCATTTGAGATCCTTGGGTCACGACTGACTTAAGGGGCTCAATTTGAGAGATAGGGGTCAATGAGAATGCCCGCTGACTCCGAAGAAACTCAAGCACTGTACAATACTATACATTTTTGAGCTCATCGGGTCTCAATTGAGCTCGCTCAAGCTCAATTGAATATGTTAGAGGATATAAGATTGTGAGAAATTACAAAATGAAAAGGAATTCGAGACACGGGCGCTACCATACGCCGCAACGAGTTCCATCCTGACACGGGTGCTACCGCGCGCCGCAATAAGTTCCAATTCGAAACACTGGCACTAGGCGTGCTGTAGCCCCTAGCAGATTTCTGCTCCAGTTTAGGTTACACCCTAAGTAAATTGGAGGGCATTTTGAACTTTTTTGGGTCCAATATTGAGCTGGGTACTTAAGCAAACAAGTTGGGAGGAGCTTACTATGTTGGCATTCTTAGTTTGGAGACTATGGCTGCAGTGAGGAGAAAAGATCCCAAGGTGAAGCCCTAAGGAAACTGCAGTGCAAGAAATCTTTAGCATGTTGAATAAGACACTCCAAGTGGTGGCTGACAGATGGAAATACACGTCTGCATCTGCACGCAAGTGTACATGGTCTGAAGTAATTAGTAGAAACTTTAATTCTTGGGATTTATCGATCCTCAGGGAATGGGTGTTCCAATACCAAGTTGGATTTTCTTTCATTAATGTTTAGATGATAATTTTGGTTGATTTTGTTGGTTCCTAATTAGTGATACAAAAGACCTTAAGTAAAGATACTAGTTTGATTAAAAGGAGAGAGCTACAATTTTATTGTAATAGCTACAAGGGTTGGTGAGATGACTTTATTGTTGAGTGTACCTTCTATTTATTTGCTTTATTAAATTAAGTGAACACCATTAGAATCGGAGTACCCTCCAATTTTATTAGGTTCAAGTTTAGTGCTTAAAAAGAACTCTTTAGGGTTCTTCCTTAACACATAAACTTTCATGAGATCAAGTTTCATTAATTAAAATTTTAACTTCCTATGTTTAGGTTACCAAAAGATATATCATATTTTAAATGATCTCTTAAACAAGATTTCCACTTACCATGCATCATGCGCTTCACACGCAATTTAGCTAGATGGGAGGATGCATTGGGTCAATGGATTATGTCACATCATCTATTGAAGTTCCCAATATCCTCTTATCCCTTCTACTTTGCTAAGCAGCAGAGTAAGGTTAATGGAGAACTTAGTTCTCAAGCATCAATCTCTTGGGAGAGCTATTAAGGAATGGTGCAAGTGAGCTTCGAGAATTTTGTCACATAATTCTCCGCTCAACTTGCACTACCTTCCTTGCTCTTACCCAATAGATGAGCATTGGAACACCAGTTCTTTTAAACAATATAATATAGAATTTTGTTCATCCAAGTATTCATTCAAACATTAAATAAAAATAATAAAAATGATCTTTTATTACATTCAAATAATGTTATCACACACTACTTATCCCATACATATTCTTACAACTATATCTGAACCCTCTCCAATGGGATTTTAGCCTTCCATTACTAAGTAAGAAAGAGCATACATACAAAGAAAAGTGAACATCGCCATCAGTTCACGGCAAGAAATAAATTAAGGGAGTTTAGGAGAAATACAAAGAATCACCCGAAGGTTTTCTGAGGTTCTCTTGACTCTTCCTGTGTTGTCCTCTTGAAGCTCCACCCTTCTCTCTTTGCTATCTTCCCTTTCTTCCTATTCTTGGTCATCTTTTCCCCTTGGAGAGTTCTCCCTCTTTCTCCTCCCGCAGCCTTTCTTTTTGGTCTTTGAATAATAAAAGTTGGAACCCTTTCTCAATCTTCAAATCTCCCTTTTATAAACTTTCTTTTCTGTTTAAAATTTAATTCAGCAAATAAATCTCATTTAGAAATTTGTGCTTTGATTAAATGGTTATTTATTTATTTCCTTGGCAATGAAGGAATTTAGGCTGTTTGTATTTTTATTTTATTGAGTAAATTAATTAAATCAACCTCTTGCTCATTCTCATGATGGCTTAAATATGTGTCTTTTATAATAATATTTATAATAAAGATTTCTCAATTTTTATTGCATCGACCCCTTCCATCTTCCTCATATCTTTTATTTATTTCTTTATGAATTAATTCTTGAGATGAGAAGTTTTAAATTAATTTGATATTAGTTCAAGCTGTGGAAGGGGAAGAATTCAATTCTTTGGCTTTCCCTATGCTGCCTTGAATGCATATTTTTGGCAAAAACTACATTGGGCGTTGCGGCGCGCTGCGGCGCGCTGTAGTAGCTGTGTTCCAAATACTGTTTCACGGCGGCACGCTGCAGCGCGCTGCAGCGGAAAATACTTCAAAAACGCGGATCAATTAATTCACATAAGGTTCTTAAAAAATGATAATTTACCCGCTGCGGTGTGCTGCTGCGTGTTGCAGCGGAAGTATTTGCGAAAACATTGTTCAATTTCTTGTTATATAATTTTAATTTATTTTTGAGAAATGACGCTGTCGCGTGCCACGACACGCTGGAGCGCGCACGGTGATTTTATCCCAAAATTACATATTTAAACCAAATTTTAATTTACTCATCTTTTATTCTGAAAAGCAGTGAAAACGCATCAAAATATATAATTTTAATTAAAAAGTGCTTACTTTTATTAACTTATTTTACTATAAATCTTAGAGTTATCAGTGGCTACTTCCTCTCCTTTCCATATTAGAGTAAGAGATTATGTATTTCTAATCAAAGGATAGATCTTTGTAACTCTTTAATCATCATAATTTTATAGTGATATTTATGTGGTGTGGCTCCGT
The DNA here is from genome assembly GCA_016760335.1 of Gastrodia elata. Taxonomy (NCBI): domain Eukaryota; kingdom Viridiplantae; phylum Streptophyta; class Magnoliopsida; order Asparagales; family Orchidaceae; genus Gastrodia; species Gastrodia elata. The sequence goes on along the minus strand of CM028678.1, from coordinate 30,094,419 downwards.
AGTTTTTTTTGTTCTTGGGTTTTCTATGTAATCTTTTATGTTTGGATGTTTGCGCACTTGTGTTTATCTTGCATGCGGGTACTATGTGATTTTCTACTTGTGGTTTTGTAATTTTTATATTTGCTTAGTAATTATCAATGCAACCATGGTCCTCAATCGAGTGCACTACTCAAATCGCTTCCGCTATGAACTGTGTGTTTGGTAGTGTTCAGATTACCAATAATTTCATCATTCATGGCAGCCTCCCACTTGATTGAATCTTCAACCTGAAGTGCCTCTTCCAAGCTTTTTGGTTCACCGCCATTGATTAGTACCAGGTAAAATAAGGAAGGAGTGTACCTCTGTGGTGGTCTTGTAATTATTATGAATTTTCTTAACATGGGTGATTGTGGTTCAACATTGATACCCTCCTGAGCTTCTTCATGCACTCCAACATCTGGCTCAACACTATCATCAATTTTTATACTGGGGATCAACATCTAAAATATCCTTGGAATCTATCTTAACTCCAATATAGTCCTTATATATTTCACTTTCATTGAAAGTGGCATCCCTGCTTTTGATGACCCTCAAGTTTTGATTGTTCCAGAATTTATAACCAAACTTGAATGTGCCATATCCAATGAATGTGCACTAGATCGCCTTAGTGTCAAGCTTGCTCCTAGAATATGCATTATTGTGCACATATGATGAACATCCAAATACTTAGAGATTGTTCAGTTTCACCTCCTCTCTGTTCCAAGCTTCCTCGGGAAACCCTTCATTCAAGGGTAAAAATGTTCCCCGATTGATTAGATACACCGCCGTATTAACGGCTTCAGCCTAGAGCTAATTTGGGAGACCCACATGAAATCTCATGCTCTTGGATCTTTTTGTGGTTGTCCTGTTCATCCATTCTATAACACTATTTTGGTATGGTGCTCTTGGGACTATAAACTCTCTCTTGATGCCTCTCAAGGCAAAGAACTCCTTGAACTCCCATCATAGTACTCACCACCATTATCACACCTCAGGCACTTAAGCTTTAATCCTGTCTTGTTCTCCACCAAAGCTAACCACTTTTCAAGCATATCAAATATGTTAGTATGCACCAACTCAAGTTTCTTGCTTCTTAGCTCTCTTTCAACTTTAGAGAATGAAACCCTCTTTAATTTGCCTAGCACATAGTCTTCACAAAAATCCAAGTCTACTGAATTCAGTCCTTGGAGTTTCTTCTTTGACAGTAAGTATTTTATTCCCATCTCGCTCATATGAACAAGCCACCAATTCCATAGATCCACATCTATATCTTCTACAGGTACAATAGAATTTGACACTTTATTGATCATGTAAAGTATACCTTCCATATTTTCTCATGCAATAATGAGTGCACCCTTGGTGACCTTCCATGAGTTTATAGTGAATCAAGTATTGCAGGCCTTTCTGGCTACCTGGCTCATAGAAATCAAAATTCTCTTTAGATATGGCACATGTCTAACATATTTGAACTTCCAAACTTCGTTGCTTGGTAGCTGAACATCCACATCACCTCTGCTAATGATGTTGCTGATAAATCTAAAATTTATAGCAAAATAAATGAATAAAGTAAACACTTTTTATGCTAGATTTGTCTACTTTGAATGGTTTTTCAACAATTTTAAGAAAAAAGAGAAGCAGAGCTAAATTTGGGCAAAAATATGAAATCTGGAAAAAAATCATTGTCTCGCCCAAGCACGCCACATTGTGCTCAAACCCGAGAGCTCGGCGCTACCACGCGCTGCAGCGGAGTCAAACCCGAGAGCTCGGTGCTATAGTGTGCTGCAGTGGGCTCAACCTAAGAGCCCGACGCTACCATGTGCTGCAATGGGCTCAACTCGAGCGCTCAGCGCTACCACACGCCGCAACGAAACTTACTGGACTTAGACTTAGCAAAATTATTAAAGGTCCCCGCTACCACACGCAGCAGCAGGCTTAACCGAAGAGCTCGGCGCTACAGTGTGCTGCAGCAAACACAAACTGAGAGCTCGGCACTACAGTGCACGGCAGTGGATCAACCGAGCCATGACTTAATGAAAGAAATTTAAGGCATCCTATGCCACAGCACGCCCAAGCACGCCAAAGTGCGCCACAGCGCGCCCAAGCGCGCCATAGCGCACCCAGGCGCGCCACAGTGCACCCAGGCGCGCCACAGTGCTTTTAAGCATGCTCAACCCGAGAGCACGACACTATGGTGCACCTCAGCACTACAGTAATTCAAAGCAACCAGCTCCAGCGTGCTACAACAATACTAACTCGAGACATGGGCGCTACAACACGTTGAAGCAGACATTCACTTGACAAATATTCTGAAGCAAAACCGCTACAGTGCGCTGTAGCGCCCGTCGTAAATCCAACCAAAATGAGCATTCAATTCAACATAGGGAAGACCAAAAATTCAATTATTTTATTTTCCCACAGCTTCCATTAAGCTCAGATTGCATTAAGCCTTGTAATTTTCAAGAGGACTAAAGGGAATATTCATTGATAGCCATTAAAGCAAAAGGAGATGAAAGGCTTAGCATATTTAATTCAAAGGGCTGGAGGCTGCAGCTATAAAAGGAAGAGAAAAATACTTAGAGAGGGTTACTCTTTTTGATATTCTCAACTCTAAAAATTCTGAAGCTACAACAAAAGAGAAATGAGAAACCCTACCCAAGGAAGGAGAAGGTGACCACCAAGGGGAAGCAAGATGATCATTCAAGGAATCATAAGGGAAGGTGAGGTTAGAGAGCAAGAATGAAATCGATGAATGAAAGGGTTGTTCCTAGTATTTCTCTTAATCCCCTCTTTATTTTCTTTGCTGTAAGAACCATGCAAGGGTTCATCTCCTTGTTTTGTCTTTCCTGCTTTTCATTTGTAAAGGAAGGCTAAACCCTCCTTAGAGAGGTTTGGGGGTATGTCATGTAATTTTTATGGGATGAAATGGTGTTTGTACTCATTTTATTCAATGAATAAAATTCTTAATAATTTTTTGGTTTAGATATGAACTTGTTTGAAAGCATGCAATGTGATGAATATTTTATAAAATTAAATGGTTATTAATGAAAATACTATCAAGCAAACTAATCATATTAAAACTAGGGACATTCACATAAAGGTCCTCTCCGCAAATATATGTAACAATATTTGTTTTGCGAGGATTCTCGGTGTAAGACCCCTATGATTAATATAATGAGTTGAACTTGGTAACTTAACTCTCTTAGAGCTCCATAACTCACCAATTGGCATAAAGCTAGGAATATGTTCATTAGTGCTTAGAGCCCAGTGACAAGATCTTGAGCCTAATAGCATTATTCCTTGAGCTTAGTCGAGAAGTTAATGCATGTGAGCTAAAAGCCACCAATTATGCTATGTAGCTCATCATAAGTTGAAGGAGGAAGAGGAAGAATTGTGTGCTTGTGGATGAATGTGACATAATCCACTTATCCCAATAATTCACCTCCTTAGCTAAACTACGAGGGAAGCACGTGATGCTAATTGAGTGGAATCAAGTTTATGGGATCGTAGAAATGAAAATTATAAATATGATAACTTAGACGTAAGAAATCGGATTCGACTCATATCGTTCATGCAAGGGTCTATGAGCGTTGAATTAAAAAAATAGGTGAATAAGTAATGGTCTATAAATAGTGGAGAGGGGAGATGACAACCTACACATTAGTTTCTCTTAGAACTATTCTGCTGTAACTATCAAAAAATCTCAAACTCTTCCTCTTCAATGGCTTCAAAAAAGAAGAGCTAAGCAGCCACCTCAACATTTGGAGGCACATTCAACAAAAATTGTTTTTCTTCAATGGAGGCTGAACATCTATATGTTCAGATCACGTTACAACGGAAGCTCATCTCGGGGAGGGGATTCAAACTCCCTTACCTAGTTTTCCATGGAGATGTCCAACACCAAAAAATGGCCTAAACTGGCTAGTCTGTTGATCGACTCATATCATTCCATTATGCAGGAAGTTTATGCCAACGCAGTCAATGCGAGTGGGCATAAAAGTTTTGTGCAAGAGAAGGCCGTGTCATTCGGGATTAAGCAGATTGAGCAATTCTATGAGCTGAAGGCGATAGAGGAGTGTTCCTACCAATCCTTGTTAAATTTAGAATATGACACAGCGGCGATAGCAAGCGTCCTCACCTCCAATGACGCTAGCTGGAGAGGGAATTTAGCCAATATTCTACAAGCTCTACTTAGGAACTCTTGCAGTGCATGGCATGTTCTCATTTTCAGCATTAAAATGCCATCTGGGCATTTGAGTGAGGTGACACGATCAAGAGCGCTCCTTATTTGTGCTATTGAGCAACTTGGAAATATCCACATCTCTAGAATTATTTTTTATTAGCTTTGGAATGCCTTGACCGGGTCTTACGCTGCACTCCCTATTGGGTCACACATATCTAGGATATGCCTTGCCCAATGGGTCAAGGTATTGTCCATTGATGTAGTTGTTCCTCCCCGAGATCCTCTTATTTGCAATAACCTAAACGCCCGCTGTCAAGAGAGTAAGAGGAGCAACAAGGGAAAGGAGAGGAAGGCGAAGCTTCTTCTTCCTCTGGTAAAACTTCATCATTAAAATAACTACAAAAAGGAATGGAACAATTGCACGCCTATCAAGTACAGATGGAAAAATCCATGACAGCGGACATGTGGTTCTGCAAAGCTGAACTCTCTCGACAGTGCCAATTTCAAATTGACTTCCATGCAGCTTTTGGAACTATGTTCTCAAGTTGGAGCCTACATGGTGGACTGGGTGATGCTATCCTGCCACAACCCCTAGCTGGCGACACTATTCCGGACACTATGGCTGGTGGACTTCAAATACGAAGGCGATGAAGATGAGGATGAAGAAGACGAGGATGGTGAATGAAAAGGTTGTAATAGTTCTTTTGCTTCTTATTTTTATTTTGTTTCATTTTGTTATTTTCTTTTATCATTTTATTGCACTTTTTTTTATTTTTCTTTCATTAAATAAATCTTAGTGAATCATTTTTTCCAATTTTTTATGCCAATGGAATATTATTATCTCTGAATTTTTTCTAAAATTTTAATTTAACTTAATTCAATTGTGATAAAACATGTGAAGATTTTCTTTATTTCAAATTACTTAATGAGAGGTGATTAAGAAAATGTCTTACACTTATTTTACTATAAGTCTACACAATCAAGAAAATGTATGATGCCTTAAAAATAAGTGTGGGGTTGTGGTTAGGGAACTTGATTATGAAAAGAAAGAAATAGTGAAACAAAGAATATGTTAGGCTTCTGTAGGATTTACTGAACACAGTGAAATGTGATGGGAATGAAGAAATATGTATCCCCCTATAATTGAATACAAAAATAAAATTCGTAGATGAAGAAAAATAACTCTCCCAAAGTAAGAAAAACTGAGAAAATAGGATGAAGAAAATTATATCTTCTGAAAAGAATTATTCATTATGGTTTAGAAGAAGAAGCACAAATGGCACAAAATTTTAAACACACTAAAATTGCTTTTGTCATAGTTAAGCAACAATAGAAACCCCTTCGATAATGAAGAATTGAGCATCAAATATTTAGAAAATGGAGACTTAATTAGTTAAAAGAAATGAAGACATTAGTATTAGACTTTTCAGAACTTGAATCCTTATAATCACCTAGTTGCGAGTAAAAATCATAGCTCGTGACCAGAAGCAGCTAAGAAAATGCTCAATTCCAATGGTTAAAGTCCAATGGAAGAATCGATCTTTAGAAGAGTCTATTTGGGAAAAAGATGTGAATATGCACAATAAGATTCTGCAGCTCTTTGCAAACCCAAGTACCATTCCTTTTTTTTCCTTTCTGTTCCATTTAGTGTTTTAGTATTTATAATACATTCTTCACTTGAGTGATGTCGGGGACAACATCGTTCTTAAGTGAGGGAGTTTGTAATAATCCTAGTTGTTACCCTAACTAAATTCAAATTAATTAAGCTAAACTAAGCTTTAATTTCAATTCTATTAGACTCAATGGGTCATTTAAATCTAACCCTAGAAGTTTAAAATCAATTGAAGCTCAATTGAATATTTTAGTATTTTTTCTTATTTTTGGATCTTGATAATTAGCTAAATTAATTTGATCTCTAAATTAAAATTTGATTTCATTTTTGAGTTCCTCATGCCCAATTAGCTAAGGGTGATTTTTTAGGAATTTTTGGAGCTCATTAAGTTCTACATTAGATTTAAATTTTATTAGGATTTTTATTTAATTAATTTAATGATTTATATTAATTTAATTATATATATTAATATTTTATTTATGTGGGATTGGCTGTCGGGACCGTGACAGATCCACTGTGAGGTCCTGATGGCGGGGCACGCATCCTAACGCATTCAATCCTATGGCTCTCACTACCTAGCACTCTGATCTAATCCTTGCCAGTCGATCAAGCCTTCACATCTGATGAATGGCATTCCATTCGTGTTCGGTGAAAGTAAAAACACATCATGCCATCCAATTCCAACAGCCTCGCAATCAGGCGGCTACAAAGGGTATGAGGCCCCATAATTTGTATCGTAGAACACCATAAGGTGTCAGAACAGGATCTGTGATTCTTTTCAACCTAATAGACCATTCTTCTAAAGTACAAACATCAAGATATAACATCTAATAAATCCAAAATTTATAGCAAAAAATGTAGAATTAAACTTTCAAATCATCATATATATATCCATATACTTTGAGTGGAAATTACACTTTTTCAGAAAAAATGATAAAAATGGGAAGCATGTGCCGAATCACTGAATTCTCGCACCGCAGTGCGCCACGTCGGCATATCTAATTAATCATTACATACTTTATGTGAACTAATTGAACAGTCACTATTCCGCGTTCATGAAGGTTTTACCGCCACTGCGCACCAAGGCGGAATTTCTAATTATTCATGCAAACCTTATGTTAACTGATTGAATAATCACTATTCCGCATTCACAAAGGTTTTACCACCGCAGCGCACCACGACAAAATTTCTAATTATTTATGCAAACCATATTTGATTTAATGAAATAATTACTATTCCGCCTTTTCAAAAGTTCAACCGCCACAGTGCGCCTTCAGCGCGCTCTAGCGGATGGGCAACGACCTCAAGGAAACCATCAAAATATATAGCGAAACAATATTTTAAACTTTAGCTGCTGCTGCGCGCCACGGTGAAATAGTGTTTGGATCAAGACCGCTACAGCACGTTGGGGCGCGCTGCCGCGCCCAATATACAAAATTCTAGAATTCTCATTAAATGCAGCATGGGAAAGGTCACAAGATAAAATATTTGGTTTCCCCCCTGCCTCTTGAAAACAGAATAAACATTAAAGCTAGGGAAATCAAGGAGATTAGGTAGGATAAATTTAAAAGACTATCATTGAAGTGGAAGAATTTGAAGGGTCCAATGTGATTAATGCTTGGGGTTGAAAAATTCTCCTATTTAAATGCTTATTTCAGGCTAAATAAGGGTTCCAAATTCTGATATTCAAAAGTCTAAAAGAAAGGCTGCAGAAAGGAAAAGGAGGAGAACTCTCCAAAAGGCCAATAGTGATCCGTGAAGAGTGAATAGAAGTAGACAGTAAGGGAGAATGAGGAGAAGTCAAGTGAAAGTGCAGGAAGAAATTCCAGAGAACCATAGAAAACCTCAGGGTGCTTCCTAGTATTTTTTTCTAAACTTTCTTTTGATTATTACTTGCTGTAAACTGATGTCAAGGTCTACTTTCTTTGGCATGTATGCTCATATTTATCTTGTAATAGAAAGCTAAGCCCTCTTGGAGAGGGTTGGGATGTAGTTGTAGGAAGATGTAAGGATGATATGGTGTTGCAATGGAAATGTTTTAATGAATGAAAATGATTTCTATTTAATCGTTTATATTTATTATTGTGATGGAATGCCTTGTCAAATTATTTTGCTAAAAATAAAATCTAAGTGAATTATTAATTAAAGAACTTGAGTTCTGAGCTCATCATTTGGATAAGAGCAAGGAAGGTAGTGCAAGTAAAGCTGAGATCTATGTGATAAGTTCTCAAAGCTCAGTTGCACCTTTTCTTAAGAGCTTTACCAAGAGATTTGACGCTTGCGAACCAAGTTTCCAACAATTTATACTCGATAGCTCAGCAAAGTAAAAGGGATGAGAGGATGTTGGAAACCCAATGGATGTTGTGAGATAGTCCATTAGATCCAATGCATCCTCTCATCTAGCTAAACTATGTGTGTCAGTGCATGATGCAGATTGATGAAAATCATGTTTGTGAGATCTAACAAGTAAAAGTTAATATTTGGTAACTTAGTCGTAGGAAATCAAAGATGAATTTAAACCTAGATCTCATAAGGAATTAGGTGCCAAGGTAAAACCCCATTGGGAGTTCTCTTTGATGCACTAAATTTGAACTTGTTGTAATTGGAAGATAATTCCAATTCCAACAGAGTTCACTTGATTTAAGAAGGCATGAACAAATCAATTTAAATATTTAAATAATGATGTGACAACACCAAGTCCTTACAAGTACTATAATGAAACCCCAACTCTCTCTCTTTGAACACATTGTATCTTATTTTAAGGAAATTTGTATTGATAATTTAGAAACCAAATCAAATTAAAAATCAATCTTCTAAACATTATTAAAAGAAGATATAACTTAGTATCAAAATCACTGTTCCCAGAGGATGATAAATCTTAGAATTAACTTTCACTTATTACTTCAGACCACGTACACTTGCGTGTAAGCGCAGACGTGTATTTTATGTCTGTCAAGTTTCTGGCACCGTTGTCGGGGAATCATTTTGTTTTGTATTAAGTACAATCTTTAAGTAAAATAGTGATTTAGACTTTTTACTTATTTGCATATATTTTCATTTTCTGTAATTATATCACATTGTGCTAACCTTAGTGTAAATTTAGATTTGCTATAGTTCTTATTTGATGCTAGAAAAATTGAAAATTTCTAAAAATTGTGTTGAAATATATTGTGTATTATAGTTTTCTGAATTTTATATACTGATCATTTTGGTGCTGAATCATGTTGTGGAACTTGATTGCTGTGACAAGTTCATACTAGCTATAATCTTTATACTGTATGAGTAGGAGAAACCTTTATGAATTCTTTTTTGATCCTGAAATAGATAGAACTATCTTAGAGCTAGGAGAGAACAAGTAATCTTAAACCAATAATGAGTGCAAATGGAAGATTTACAGCTCAATCTTGTAGAGTCGGTAGTAAATGCTAAGAGAAGACTCCTTAGGGAATATGTGCTACCAAACGTAGAAGGGGTTCCCAAATGCTATAGTTAGACCTCTAATTCAGGCGAATACTTTGAGATCAAACAATCGACTTTAAATATGATCCAAAATAACTAATTCAGTGGTCTAGCATCGGATGACCCTAATGTGCATATTTTAAATTTTCTAGAAATATGCGACACTTTTAGATTCAATGGAGTATCCGATGATGCCCTTAGGTTAAGATTGTTCCCATTTTCATTGAGAGATAGAGCAAAAGTTTGGCTCAGCTCTCTACCTGGCGAGTCCATCCAGACTTGTGATGACTTGGCTAGGAAATTCCTTGCTAAGTATTTCCCACCAACTAAGACTGCTAGGCTGAGAAATGAGATTTCAAATTTATGTCAGCAAAATGGAGAAAACTTGTATGACAGCTGGGAGCACTTTAAGGACTGCTTAAGGTGTTACCCGCATCATGGGTTCCCCTTGTGGATGCAAATGCATATTTTATATAACGGATTGAATGCACCTACAAGGACACTTATTGATGCAGCCGCAGGTGGTTCTTTGAGTAGTAAGACCCTAGAGGAGGCCTTTGATCTCCTTGAGGAAATGGCGAATAATGCATATCATAGACTGACTGAGCGGCTTACTTCTAATAAGAAGGAGGTAAATAACCTGAATGAGACAAATCAATTGGCCTCCCCACAAAGGGAAGTTGAGTTATTAACAAATAAAATTGAGAGTTTGAATGTGAGTGGAATGCATGAAGTGAACTGTGAGTTGTGTGGAGGAAGCCACAATAGTGAGTGCTATAATTTGAAAAATCCCTTCACTCCTTCACAAACTGAATAAGTGAGCTTCATGAGAAATATCAACAATAACAATTACCCCCAAAACAACCCCTACTCAAATACATATAATCTGGGATGGAGAAACCATCCAAACTTCTCCTAGAGTGAGGGAAATTCACAAGGAAATTACAACTCTCAACAACAAAATAGGCCGACCCAAAATTTCAACAATTCCTATAAGACCACTCAAAATAGTATGCAGGAAATAGGGCTAGAAGAATCTTTTTATGCTTTTAAAATTGAAACCATGCAATTTATGAAAAGGACTGAGATGACCATGAACCAACATGAAACCTCAATTCAATGAATTGAGGTGTCTATTAGGAATATTGAAGTCCAATTGGGACAAATTTCCAAATAGTTATCTACTCGACAGCAAGGAATGCTCCCAAGCTTGACTGAATTAAACTCTAGAGAAACAGTGAGTGTGATCAATGTAAACACCGTGAAAATGAGCTGCTTGGAACATAACCCCATGGAAAGAAGTCAAGGAGGATAAACTAGGGAAATTTCCACTAGGAATATTCAAGGAGATAGAATAGTAGTTAAGAGAGTGGACCTTGGAAGAATGAACATTCCTTGTGTCATTAAGGGTGAAGTCCTTTTAGATTCCTTGTGTGATCTAGGGGCTTCCATCAATATTATGCCATTACACATATACACTCAACTAGGAGTAAAGGGGATGGAAGAAATGCTCATAATTCAGAAATTTGCTAATATAGAGTCACAAACTCCATTTGGAATTGTGAGGAATATTCAAGTAGGAATATGAAGTTTTGTGATCCCTATGGACTTTGTTGTGTGTGAATGGGATAGATGGAGTGAAAACTCCATTATAATTTTTGGGAGACCATTCTTTGCCAGCTCTAAAGTGATAATTGATGTGGAAAAAGGGTTGAGGATGGTAAGAGTCAATGGCTTGGAATAAATTATAGATTTAATGCCTTCTTTGTTTAAAGAAATAATTACAAAGGCTGATTGGAAAATAACTAACATGAAGTAGGAAGGTAAGGGAGAGATGATAAGCAAGGCTAAGTCTGCTAGTCACTGGGATGCCTCATCTGGACGAAGTGATAGAAAAAGAGATAAAAAGAAAAATAGGCCTTCCCTTATAATTAAAGAAAAAGCAGTAGAAAAGGAAGCCAATGATGAAATCATGAGTTTGAGCCCAACTTCAGTTGGTGCTCATTCAATTAAATCAAAAATATGGATAAATAAATCACCCTCGAATGTAAATCAATTGTGATCCTAAATGTGTCGGGCTGACGACTTTAAATCAAGCGCTTTTTGGAAGGCAACCTAAAATTTTGTTTTGCTTGATTTTTGCACTTAGGAGTAGCTTATAATTAAATAAACAACCAAACCCTTATTGTAGCACCCCGCCCCATCTCCACGCATAAAACAAATTAGATTTAGCAGTGGAGCGGCGCGCTACTCGGGAAGGCATAAGCCATCTTCTCGAATAGGTTATAACTAATCCACACTGAAGGCTCCTGACTCAACCCAAGAGGAGGGTCAAGAGTTAATACTTAAGATAAGAGTAAGATACTTATCCTAAGTATTATATTAATATATATATATTGGATCATAAAGGCAAGAAAGGAATTCAATATATGTTCTCAAATATCAATATTTCTAATATGCTGATCACATCACAATAATAAGTATAGTAATAGAATAATAAAGTGCGGAAGCTAAAGCAAAACATTCAGAATATATTCATCATAAAGCAGTAGTAAGCATCATCTCAAAAAAGAAAAGTAAAAATACATCCAGAATTATTACAAAATATTTACTGAATAATACAAAAGTAAGGTCTAGCTACTGAACTGAAATAAAAGCAAGAAGGTGACAAGACTGAAGGAGGGTACCCTAAGGCTCCACGAACTCCTCTTAAATCTCCTACAAGTTTTCTTATCCTGGCTCTATAAATTGCTCAGGATTTGGCAAATTGTCGGATCCCAAAAGTACCCCGTGTTAGACAAGAAGTCTAACACATCGAGCTAAACTAAACAGTTCTAAAATGTGCAATGAGATAGTAAAGTAAATAAAACTACAAAAAACTGTAAGGGTAACTGAATAGCTAAAACTATATAAAACTGAACTGTAAAGTGAATGCTGAAAGTAAATAAAAAAGTTGAATGATCTAAATCTGATGTAAAAACATCCAACACTATGCTATATGTCACTGGAATCATGGATCCAAATATGCCACAATACTGTATGCCACTAATAGGCAATAGGACTATCACTAAAATGCTATGAGTCATACGATCTAATGTATACATACATCCAGTTGGGAATACAGTTTACTGTGATGCCGATGCATTCTGAAATTTCTCAGTCAATTTATGTAATATTTCGTAACCCGTAAATCATCACTGATACTCAAACATCATCACTAAAACTCATACATCATGCTTATGCTCATGCTCATGCTTCTAAGCTACATGAGTTAAATCCAGAAATTCATAAATACTTTAAATATTGAAAATGAATTCAAGGTCTCCATTGTGCAGAATCCTGCTAAAAGGATTTTGACTCCTAGATTTAGTTTTAATAATTGGTTGAAGTTGTGATTTCAATTAAAAATCATTAGATGGAAAGATTATATACACATATTTAGCAAGTTTGCAAAAATGGTGGTTTTTAACACTTAGTTTGATTAAGCCACACCTAATAAATCGACCCAATGGAAATTGGTATCTCAAGCTAAGTCATTAAAATATCAAACTCACAAGTACACTTAGTGTTATAAAGAGGGTAACTTGAATCACATAGTTTCTTTGAAGCACACCTATGGAAGCGATCTTTGATAGGTGCGTCACCCGATGGTGACTTTTATTCAAACAAGCTAATAATCTAAGTCCTTAATTACAACACTCTTAGGATTAAATAATTAATCCTAAGTGGGACTATATCTAACTAAACTTATAGGATAGAATACAGACATAGTCCTACACTAAGATGAATCAACCAATTCTGAATACTACTGAAATAAACCAGCACTATGGATATACCCTACTATACCCAACCAATAATCTAAGTTCAGATGATTCTATTTAATCAACAAGGCTTTATCAAAGATATCAATCCTTACTCTAAATGGATGAGTCCTACACAAGGTTCCAAGGGTGTGATCAAAAGATCACTCAATATAGATTTCTACCACAAGGAAGAAGTTTCACTCTAAATATTGTAGGTGGTTCCTACCACGAGGTGTTAAGATCAACTTCTAAGGTTAAAAAGGATCATCTAAGATTCTAGCTCAATAAGTTACAAAGCTCTTCCTACCTCAATGTATCATCAATTAAGGTCTTTAAAATATTTCAAAAAAAATGATCCTATAGCAAGATCCTTGAGATCTCACACTTCTATTACTTAAGCTAACATTTAAGGGTTGCTTATTAACTAGTATAAAAGTGATCAAATCAGATGAATTATCCCATCTGATCCCATTTTATTCTAAAATCATGGATGAAATCAAAGATATTATTAGAGTTAGATTATTTGTTAAATCAATACAATTATATTATTCATCTTATACTAATAGTCTTATATAAGAGGAAATCAAAGATCTAAAGCTTAGATTTAGATTATTCAATCACCTAGATTCATTATTAACCTTAACACTTCTAATTCAAAGATTTAAGATCAATACTAAATCAGATACATTATTGGAATAATACTAATTAACTTATCTAACAATCAAGTCATTTGATTAAGTAGTTAAAGGTTTAGATCTTTATCAAGTAGGTTAGGGTTTAACCCCCACCCTTACCCATATAAGATCAATTATTTATGTAAAGGTCAAATGCAATTCAGTACATTATTAATATATTATTAATGTCAATCTCAGATTTGGTTCAAGTATTATTGACTTGATCAACCTTTTAAGATTTCTTAAGGTTAATTAAGAGATTCAACCTCTTAATTCAAGTTTATTGAGATGATCAATTATTTATTAATATAAATGAGCTAATTATAACCACACCACTAGTATGAGGCATATTAACAGAAAATTTTATAAAAATAGAAAGTAATTAGTGCTAATCAAATTTTAATCCAACACAAAAGGTTTAGCACCTAATTACAAATCTAACAATTAAAATTTTATACAACTTGGCAAATACATTCTATATAATCATGCAAATAATCAAAAACTAAGTTTACTAAGTTTGGGTAATTAGAAACCCTAATTTTCACTAATTATGCTTTTATAAGATTAGGGTATAATTAGGAACCCTAATTTACTTAGCATGTGCATTCTACTAAATATAAGGAACTTAATGGCACCCTAAGCATGTGGCTTAGCATACATGCTAATCAACCCTAATTAAGTTCTACAATAATTTGGCTAATCCAGAAAAACCAATCATTAAAAATTCAATATTATCTTATATTCTAATTCCTTATGATTTTCTAATCAATTTGGTATATAATATTATAGGGTTTGGACCAGTGGATTAAAAGTTATCACATTAATTTAATTTGTATTTGTTCAATTTAATTTTCCTATGATTGGATTAATTGGATTATTTTTCTTATGGAAAATAAATTCAATTAATCAAATTTATTAAAAATAGGTACGGACCCACTATCAAACCACGCGGGTCAGCTAGGCCCCGAGAGACCTGGGACTGTCGCACCGCGAGGGTCACAGGTCAGCCCGACCCGCACAGTGGCTTCATCCTCGACCCCTCGTCCTAATGGATGCCCAATTAGGGAAAACATAATTGGTCAATTCCTGTGCACCCAAGCCATGGAACGACCCCACGAAGATCGCTACACCTTCACCATAGTCAGGCACACCGGTAGAGACCCGAAGCCCTAAGTGAGGTGGTCTGGTTCGCCCAGACCTTACTAACCTGAGAGCTCTCAAAATAGAACTACTGTGGGGAGACAATTCTCCCCACATAGGCATGACTGACCCAAGGCTTGATCCCTACACATTCAAGGACATGAGGCAGATCGAAGCCCTTTGGTCTGAGGGCCTGAGATGGGCTGGATCACTGGGTCCTTACTCGAACCCAACCCTTTTACGAGACTTAGCTCGATTGATAGAATTCGATCGATCAGAGCTAGCTTAGGGAATAGACACATTCACATTGAGTTTGATTCTACAATACGAGCTATTACGAATCAAAAAGAGTAAAGTTTGAGCCTCATTGGCTCAGAACTTGCAAACTGGGGTACTTGGTTCAACGAGAAGCTTGCATACAACATAGAGGGAGGGCAGAGGCATCAGCTAGCTTCCAGATATGAGCTTAGGGTTCCTGAACACCAGGAGACACCTTCTATCAATAATACGCATGTCTGGACGCCTGGGAAGCTCAGACAGACAGCAATGGAAGCTCAGGAATGGTGGAAGAAAGCTCGATTATAATTGATCAGTAAAGGATCATAAGGAGTAGACCTGAGGCTATTTATAGCCTCAGTAGAGGAATGGGAAGCTTTCAGATGCCTAAGCTTCGGCTTGGGAGGCCCGAGAGATCGGGCCATGGCCGAGTTCTCAATTTTCTAAATTGAGCTTGGCCGGGTCACGAGGCCTGATCGAGGTTCCTTGCTAAGATGGGAGAGGTCCTAACAACCTTTTGAGGTGGACGCGGGAGTGGGAGATAGATTCAGCAGCTAGCAGTTCGGGGGATCCTCCTTGTCGGGCGCGGGCGAGAGGAAGATGAAGTTCCATAGTAGCGGGACCTTCGGATGTCGTCTGATCTATTGATTAGATGACGCTATGATAGGGATCACTCAGATCCTGATGGCCAATCGTGGAAGTGATCCTAGCCGTAGGATCCACAGGTTCATCTAACGGTGGATCTGCTATCCCACGAAATTAAATCCGGACTGTGGGATATGACGGCTCGATGGTGGGATCAGCGGGACTTCACTATCGTGTGACCCGGGCTCCACAGCGGATCGCCCGCGGTCCGCACAACGGATCCCGACCATTTAATCGAGTATTTGGGTATATTTGCAAATTTGAAAAGTTGGAAACCCTAAAATGCAATTAGACCATTTTAATTTAAATTGAATTATGGCCTAAATGATCTCCAAATTTTATCAAATTTCACCCCTAGCTAATTTGGGGGTGAGAAACTCAAAAATGCAATCAGATTTTAATTCTGAGATTAAAATATTTTAGGTCTAATTTAGGGCATCTAGACTAATCAAAATGCTAACTTGACTTAGAGAAGTTCAATTGACTTCAAATTTTTAGGGTAAGCTTATTTTTGATACTCTGAATGCAATGATATTACAATTAATAATTAACTAGGCTTAAAATTAAACAGGGTAACAATCTAGGGTTGTTAGATTTACTGTGAAAACATTCTGGACCAAATTTAAATATTGCAAAAATATCTACTCAGAAGCTGCCGCAGCGCGCCCCAGCGGATTTTTCTGCCGCAACGCACCACAACGGATTTATCCGCCATAAAACACTATAGCAAATTTTGTCGCTACTGCGTGCTGTAGCGGATGAATATTAGCACAAAAGATCCAAGGCACCACAGCGCGCTGTGGCGCGCTGTAGTGCAATGTGTCCAGGTGAAGCCAAAATTTACAGCCTTGGATTCCCATGGTAGTCAAAGATGCTACAGCGTGCTTTGGGACCTTAAACCTAAATATTATGTGCTGCAAAATTGTGTTTTTCCATCTTTTTGACCAAAATTTAAATCATAATTATGGCATGAATTAATACTAGTTTTGACCATGAGTTAAAGTACAATAAGTGGGATTAATCCAAATATCCAGAATCTTCTCTTCTTATTGCTATAAAAAGCTGTTAGAAGGGTGTATAAGGCTACACCTCCTTGAGAACTCAAGCACCTCAGCTCTCAACTCTTTCAACTGCTAGCAATCCATCATTTCTCTCATTCTCTTCATTCTAAACATCAAAAGAAAAATGTCTTCCAAGAAGAAATCCACAGCGAGCAAGGGAACTTCTTCCCCCACAGCTGGTGGGGCTTTCAACAAGAAAAGATTTACTTCAGTTGAAGTTAAACAATGCTTCAACCAAGTAATAATCAAAATAAAAATAATCCTAGAATGAGGATATGGGCTCCCATACCCTGTGAACCCTGATCAAGTCTTGAACAGGGGATGGGATCACTTGGCAAGTCCCACAGGCCCAACTTACTTCTCTATTGTGCAAGAAGTTTTTGCCAATGCTATAAACGCGAATGGGCATAAAAGTTTTGTGAGGGGAAGGGGTGTGGATTTTAGGAGCAATCAAATTAAAACATTTTATTTGTTAAGAGAGGTGCATGACTGCTCCTACCTCTAACTGTTAAGCTCCCAACATGACCACCAGCAATTGCGAGCGAGACCATCCGCACTGATGCGGGATGGAGAGGAAACCTGGCAAATATTCTTCGATCACTCCTCACAGAGTCAAGCAATGCTTGGCATGTGTTTGTCTCCAGCTTTGTCAAGCCCTCTGGGCATCTAAGCGAGGTGACTCGATCACGGGCGCTGCTCCTTTGTGCATTGCAAAGAGATAGAGATATTTATATCTTCAGCATTATAAGGGAGCAACTCTAGAATGCCCTGACTGGGTCTTGCACTGCTCTTGCTTTTGGGTTACTCATTTTAGGTATATGCGAGGATCAAGGGGTAAAGATCCTCTCTTCCGATGTCGTAATTCCACCCCACACTCCTTTTGAACTGACAAACCTGAGCGCCCCCACCCAAGAGGGGGTGCGAGCTAAGAAGAGGATGGGAGAAGAAGGCAAAGCTTCAACTTCCGCTGGCTGGACCACTGCAAACAAATTGATGACATAGATGTATGCGCATCAACGGGACTTGGGAATCTCCCTAGTACGTGACATGCGTTTCATCAAGGGAGAAGTCGCCAGGCTGCGCAAATTCCAATCAAAATTCCACAATGCTCTCAGAACAAAGTTCCAAGAGTGGAGCTTGCGTGGAGAACCGGACAGGTCTAAGCTCTCGCGCCCTTCTGTAGGAGAACTCTTCCCGGACAACAACTGGCCAGCGGATTATATTTATCCGGACGTGAACGAGGAAGATAAAATTAAATTTTAATAAGGTTGTATTCTTTTGTTTCTCT
The DNA here is from genome assembly GCA_016760335.1 of Gastrodia elata. Taxonomy (NCBI): domain Eukaryota; kingdom Viridiplantae; phylum Streptophyta; class Magnoliopsida; order Asparagales; family Orchidaceae; genus Gastrodia; species Gastrodia elata. The sequence continues at coordinate 30,076,263 of CM028678.1, read as the reverse complement.
ATTTTTTGTTTAGTTTTTCATTTTGATTTATATTATTCAATTTTGTTTTTAAATCAATAAAATAAATTTCAAATCGTTGTCACCCTTATCATTGCTATGATGTGTTTAAAAGTTAAAATATTTTGAACATAATTATTTCTTGGATTCAATACTGAACTCAAATGTGTAATAATAAAGATACTAATAAGCTTGAAATCAAGGTGATAAATCCATATTTTTAATCCTGCACCTCTTGATCAAGTTCAAGGCTATAGTGAGATTTTGTTTCTAACAAGTTGAAATGAACATGTGCTTAGGTTTAAGTGTGGGGGTGAGAAAACTTAAGGAATTAAAACTGAGATGGCAAAGTGTGAGTGAATAAATGAGTGTGCGTGGCTCCTATGGGTCTTAATGACCGCAAGGAACTAAATTTAGGGATGAAGAGAAATATCTCTCCTAAAAATATAAAAATGTTCCATGTGAGTCATAAGAACGGGCACATATGGCACAACACTCTTATCACTCGCCAAATGCTCAATTAAGGTTTGAAATTCCTAAGGTAATTACCCCCATAATGAAGACAGAAGCATGAACATTTGAGATTGGAACTATATGGTAACTAGAATTTGGAGCTTGATTGAGGAAGGTAGTAGAGGTGGGAAATCTGAAATCACCTTAACCTAGAGCAACACTTAGTGACTAAATTATTTCACATTGACATCCCACATTGAATCTATAAACTAAGTTATTTTAAAAATTACTTGTGAGCTTACTAGAGGATGAGCAAGAATTTAAGTGTGGGGGTGTGATATATCCAAAATTTATAGCAAAAAATGTAGTATTAAACTTTTAAATCATCATATATATCCATATACTTTGAGTGGAAATTATACTTTTTTAGGAAAAATGATGAAAATGGGAAGCATGAGCTGAATCACTAAATTTTGGGTGAAAACTGCTGTGGGATGCCACAGCGCGCCACGGCGGTCCATTAAAATCCCTCACCTGGAAATGTACCTGGAGACCTAAAAGGAAGACCTCTGCAGTGCGCCACAGAGCGCCGCAGCGGGCCGCAGCATCATTTCCCGGGAGCAGAATTAAAACCTTATGCGAAAAAATTGAACAGTGCAATCCGCTTTCTCGAAAGATAAACCGCTACAACGAGCCACAGCACGTTATACCCCATAAGGATTTATACTAACCTGGGATAAAAACTACCATAGCCGTCGTGGCATGCCGCAGCGCTCCCCGGCGGTATATATAATTAATCATTAAAATTTTATGTAAACTAATTGAACACTCACAATTCCACATTCACGAAGGTTTACGACCGTAGCGTGCTACGGTGTGCCACGGTGGAATTTCAAATTAATCATTAAAAACTTTATGTGAACTAATTGAATAGTCATTATTCTGCGTTCACGAAGGTTTTACCGCTGCAGTGCGCCATGGCTAAATTACTAATTATTCAAGCAAACTTTATGTGAACAAATTGAATAGTCACTAATCCATGTTCATGAAGGTTTTACTGCCACAGCCTGCCTTGGAAGAATTTTTGATTATTTATGCAAACCATATTTGATTTAATGGAATAGTTACTATTTCACCTTTTTGAAATTTAACCGCAGTAGCGTGCCTTCTGCACGGTTCAGCGAATGGGCAACGACCTCAAGGAAACCATCAAAATATACAGCAGAATAGTATTTTGAATTCAACTGCTGCAGCATGCCATGGCATAACAGTGTTTGGATTAAGACCGCAACAGCGCACCGCAGCGCGCTGTGGCGTGCCGCTGCACTCGATACAAAATTTCCAGAATCCTCATTAAATGCACCATGGGAAAGGTCACAGGACAAAATCTTTGGTTTCCCCCCTTCCTCTTGAAAATAGAACAAACATTAAAGCTGGGGAAACTAAGGAGATTATGCAGGACAAATTTAAAAGACTTGCATTGAAGTGGAAGAATGTGAAGGGTCAAATGTGATTAATGCTTGGGCTAAAAAATTCCCCTATTTAAAGGCCAATTTTAGGATAAACAAGGGTTCCAAATTCTGATATTCAAAACTCTAAAAGAAAGGCTGCAGTAAGGAAAAGGAGAACTCTTCGAGGGGCCAACAGTGATTTGTGAAGAGTGAAGAGAAGTAGACAGCAAGGGAGAAGGAGGAGAAGTCAAGCGAAAGTGCAAGAGGAAATTCAAAAGAATCCTAGAAAACCTCTGGGTGCTTCCTAGTATTTTTTCTAAGCTTTCTTTTGATTATTACCTATTGTAAATAGATGTCAAGGTTCACTTCCTTTGGCATGTAAGCTCATATTTATCTAGTAATGGAAAGCTATAACCTCTTGGAGAAGGTTGGGATGTAGTTGTAGGAAGATGTAAAGATAATATGGTGTTGTAATGGAAATATTTTAATAAATGAAAATGATTTCTATTTAACAGTCTATATTTATTATTGTAATGGAATGTTGTGTCAAATTATTTTGCTAAAAATGAAATATAAATGAATTATTAATTAAAGAACTTGAGTTCTAAGCTCATCAATTGGATAAAAGCAAAGAATGTAGTGCAAGTAGAGCTGAGATCTATGTGACAAGTTCTCAAAGCTCAATTGCACTTTTCCTTAACAGCTTTACCAAGAGATTTGACACTTGTGAACCAAGTTCTCATCAATTTTTGCTCTGCAACTCAGCAAAGTAGAATGGATGAGAGGATGTTGGAAACCCAATGGATGATGTGACATAGTCCATTGAATCCAATGCATCTTCTCATCCAGCTAAACCGCGTGTGTCAACATATGACGCAATTGATGGAAATCATATTTGTGAGATCTAACAAATAAAAATTAATATTTGGTAATCTAGACGTAGGAAAACAAAGATGAAATTAAACTTGGATCTCATAAAGATTTTGGTGCCAAGTTAGAACCCCAAGAGGAGTTCTCTTTGATGCACTAAATCTGAACCTATTGTAATTGGAAGATAATTCCAATTCCAACAAAGTTCACTTGATTTAAGAAGGCATGAACAAATCAATTTAAACATTTAAACAATGAAGTGACAAGACCAAGTCCTTACAAGTACTACAACAAAACTCCAACTCTCTCTCTTTGAGCACATCGTATCTTATCTTAAGAAAGTTTGTATTGATAACTTAGGAACCAAATAAAACCAAAAATCAATCTTCTAAACATTATTGAAAGAAGATATAACTTAGTATCAAAACTACCGTTCCCAGAGGATGACAAATATTAGAATTAACTTACACTTATTACTTCAGACCACGTACACTTACGTGTAAGTGCAAACATGTATTTTAAGTCTGTCAATATCCATAACATAATACCATCAGTAACTCCATAAAAATGTAGAATGAAAATATTAGAATATTTAGTCACCTCTAGTTTAATAAAAATCAATAAACTTTTCTAATAGAGTGAGATGGATCCTGAGGAGTCCGACTTGGGCTATTATCTCCATACCTTCAAGTTGGCTTAGAACTATAGTTTCAAGTGGAGACAAGAGGGCAAATGAAGGATCAAAGGAGTTTCAGCACAAGGAGTCCCAGTCTTGGACAAACTTCTTCACCAATCAGCATACTGAGGACTTGACTTTCCAATTTATACATATGAGTGGGTGAGCTGAGTAGAATCAGTCCTAAGGCACATAGAGTGTCCAGAGTCCATCTACATTGACATTATGACATATCAAATGCTGGACTATGTGGGAAAATGGTGATCCGCTACCATTAAGAAGCTTGAAAGGAAACGAAAGAGGAAGCGTCAGGAAGTGACCTTTGAGGACTTTCATTTTGCATTTACTGTTGAGTATATTAAGAGTATTTGAGTATTAGTTAGCATAATTATCATTCTCTGTTAGTTTAATGATTCTACTAGTGGTATGCTTTTTGCATTTTCATAATTTTATGTAAATATTCATATGAAAGTAATGAGAATTTATGGCATCTTCGAAGCTTGAATTACTGTCTCTCTTAAAAGAATTCTGAAACTTAGAATTGTATTGCTCGATTAGAATGAAATATGGATCTCCTCTTGCAGCTACACCCATTAAAACTGCCATCGCTTCAAGTAGTTCTTCTAATGAACTAACCCACCTTCGAGGAATGGTGGCGGCTATGTTCGAAAACCAAGCTCAACAAGCTCTGGTTATGCAACAATTAATTGCTGATCGCTCTGTGCCCACTACTAATGCTGCTCATGTTGTTCCTATCCAGCAACACCCTTTTCCTTCCCATCACTCTGTATATGGTCTTCTTCATAACTTTTTGAGACTAAGGATTTCCACTTTTAGTGAGATATCTCCAATTGACACAGCCGACTGGTTGAAAACAGTTGAGAAAGATGTAATCAGTTTAAAAATCCCTAATTTTGAAGTTGTCCGTCTCATAGTGCATCTGTTCCATGCTGAAGTGGAGTACTGGTGGGACAACATTCCTAATACCGGATTCGTCGACTACGAACTTGAAGACATCCCTTGGGATGAATTTTTAGAAGCTTTCAAGGCTGAGTTCATCCCTTCGTCTGCACAGAAGATTATAGCAGACACGATCTTAAGACTGACACAAGGAAGCTGCTCTATTTTTTATTATGAAAGTGAGTTTTGCATGTTCATGTGCTTCACTCCAGAACTATTCCAATCTAAATTAGCAAAGTGCCATCGTTTCCTTAGTGGACTATGAGATTCGTTAAAAGATCTTATTGTCTCGCTCTGTTTGACTAAATTCTTTGAACTGGTGGAAACAGCAAAGGTGATTGAGCACCATCATTCTGAGAGAGATCATAAGCATAAGATGCAATCATATCCCCACCATCATGAAGTTTTCAAAAGGTACAGACCTCAATTTGCAAAGGTCTATCAAATTGAAGCAGCACCATTTGTTGAATTGATTCAAGGTTGTAACTTTCCTCACCCCTATGGTAAGGGTTATCACTTCGACCATAAGTGCTACACATGTGAGCATCCAAGACATCTATTCTTTCACTGCAAGTACACAAAAATAGTGGATGGAGTTGAAATCAAGTAGTCACAAAGAAGTTAAGTTTTCAAAGTGATGCCGTTAAATAAGAGAGAGCTCGGTCTGGAAATAATGCCAGCCCCTACTTCTGAAGCTACTCGGGAGCAACCTTTTACTCCAAAGTTTCATAATAATCCTCGGAAGAAGGTGAAGAATTGTCTTGCTGGTCCTGCTCGAGTCTATGCCTTAACACCTCTCGAGGCTATGGAAGATAACAATGTGGTCTTAGGTACACATTTATGAACCTCTTCTTTTAAAAGTTGCATTCTTGCACTTTAAATATTGCAAATTAGTTAATGTGATTCGTCTGAATAATTTTTGGCATGCTATATTTTAATGACTAACCCTGCAATGTGTTATTCAACACTGGTGCTAGTCATTCTTTCATTTCTAAATATTTTGCCAATATTCTTTAGCTGAACTCGTACAAATTAGCTAAGTCATTAAGTGTTGGACTTCTATTTGGAGCCCAACTCAGTGCTCATAAGTTTTGCATTGTCAAAATCCCATTAAATAGTCAAGAGTTTGACTCCAAGTTAATCATTCAGCCATTAGCAAATTTTGATATTATCCTTATAATGAATTGGCTCAGTGACCATAATGTTGTAATAAATTTTCTTAAGAAGAAAGTCACTCTTCATTCCCAGGGCAAGTCTAAAACTTTCATAGGAAATGTTAGTACACAGTTATCATTGATTAATGCTATCAAAGGTAAGCAATTAATTAGTAAGGGCTATGTTGCTTTTTTTGTCACTATGATGGGTGAAGCAAATGAAAGTATTCCTCTCTCTGATTGTAAAGTAGTTAAAGAATTTGCCGATGTGTTCCCTAAAGATTTGCCTGGTGTACCACCTCCTAGAGAAGTAGGGTTCTCCATCGAGTTGATTCTTGGTACCCAGCCCATATCAAAAGCCCGTACATAATGGCACTTAAGGAACTTCAAGAGCTTAACAAATAGTTACAAGTGCTCTTAAATAGAGGCTTCATCAGACCAAGTAAGTCTCCTTGGGGAGCACTCATTTTGTTTGTAAAGAAGAAAGATGAATCTATACGGATGTGCATAGATTACCACAAACTAAATAAAGTTATCATAAAGAATAAATACCCATTGCCTTGAATTGATGATTTGTTTGACCAGTTATATAGAACCCTTATATTCTCCAAAATTGACTTAAGGTCTGGATATCATCCAATGCGAGTAAAAGAAGCAGATGTAGGAAAGATCACTTTCCGTACTCATTATGGCCATTTCAAATTTTTAGTGATGCCTTTTGGACTCACTAATGAGCCATCAATCTTCATGGATTTGATGCAGCGAGTCCTTAAACCGTATTTAGACAAATGTGTAATCATCTTTATCGATGATATCCTTATCTATTCTTGAACCTTAAAGGATCATAAAGATCCTCTATGAGGTTAGTATTAGAAGCTTTGCGTGAACATCAACTTTATGCCAAGTTCTCCAAATGTGAATTTGGGCTTAAATCCATCACATTCTTGGGGCATGTAGTCGATGCCCAAGGTACTGCGTAGATCAAAATAATGTAAGCGCTATTCAAGATTGGGTTCAGCCTAAGACAGTCATCAATATCAGAAGTTTCTTGGGATTAGCTGGATATTACAAAAAGTTTGTCAAGGTCATTTCCCATATCGCCTCACCTCTGACTAAGCTAACTCAGAAAGCTGTTCCATTTATTTGGAGTCTTGAATGCGAATAAGAATTTCAAACCCTGAAGGACGCACTCTCTATCTCTCCAGTACTTGTTCAGCCCAAGGAAGGTTTAAACTATCAGGTATACATAGATGCCTCTGTAAATGGCTTAGGTTGCATATTAATGCAAGACGGTAAGGTAATCGCTTATGCCTCTCATCATTTAAAACCCCAAGAGAAGAATTATCCAGTTCATTATCTTGAACTTGCCGCTGTAATTTTTGCCTTAAAGATTTGGTGCCATTTTTATATGGAGTTCAGTTTTTAATTTTCACTGATTATCAAAGCTTGAAATATATCTTCACCCAAAGAGAACTGAACTGCTATCAGAGAAGATGGTTAAAGCTCATTAGTGATTATGATTTAATTATTCAGTATCATCCAGGTAAAGCAAATGTAATGGCCAATGCTCTTAGCCATCGTGCTACTTTATCTACCATGATCGCCTCCAGTTCTTTAGAATAAGCATTTCATAAACTTAAAATTTCTCTAGTCAGTGGTGATATGTTGAGTTCGCTTCTAGTAAATATCAAAGTGGAACTCACATTTAACAGAGACGTCTCCATCTCGCAGACCAAGGACAAAGATTATCTAAAATTCAAAGTTGATATTGAAGGTGGCCATCATCAAGATTTGCAGATGCGTAATGGTGTTATTTATCAAGGAAATCACTTGTGGATTGCTAAATTCATGTACCGTGAAGTTTTGGTAGAATGCCATAATTCTGGATATCACATTCATTTATGCAGTAGAAAAATGTACGAGGACTTAAAGCAATCAATTTGGTGGCTCGGTATGAAGAAGAGTGTAGCCTATTTCATAGCTAAGTGTCATGCTTATAATTTGGTAAAGGCTAAGCACCAAAGACCTGGTGGTCTTCTGCACCCTTTGGAAATCCCTGAATGGAAGTGGTTTGACATATCAATGGATTTTGTTAAGGGATTTGCTCACGCAAAATCTGGCACTGATGCACTCTGGGCTATAGTATATTGTTTAACTAAATCAGCGCACTTCCTTCCTATCCGCCAGGCTGACTCTATTGAGAAGCATGCAAAGCTATATATTAAAGAAATTGTCAGGCTGCATGGTATTCTAAAATCGATAGTCTTCGACAGAGATAGCATATCTACTTCTAAGTTTTGTCAAGTTGTACACCAAGATCTGGGGACTACTCTTTCTATGAGTACAGCTTTTCATTCTCATATGGATGGTCAAACTAAAAGAGTAAATCAGGTTTTGGAGAATTTACTTAGGCTTTGTGTTCTCGATTTTGCCGGTTCCTGGGAAGATCACATTCTGTTAGTGGAGTTTTCTTACAGCAACAGCTATTAGGCTAGTATTAAAATGGCTTCTTATGAGGCATTGTATGGTAGAAAATGTAGTACTCCATTAGCTTGGTCAAAAATAGGAAACATTCAGCTTTTTGGATCTGAGTTAGTCAAAAAAACTAATAAGAAGATTCATTTAATTTAGTAGAGAATTCGTTCTGCTCAAGATCGCTAGGGTAAGTATCATGATGCTCATCATCATCTCTTAGAATTCAATGTTGGAGAATTTGCATATTTTAAAGTCAGTCCGATGAAGGTGTCTATAGATTTAGTGTAGCAAGAAAACTCAGTCCCCGCTATGTTGGACCTTTTGAGATACTAGCCAAGGTAGAATCATCAGCCTACAGGTTCAATCTTCCTAATGACTTTGCAGTCGTTCATAATGCGTTCCATGTATTGTCATTAAGAAGATAAATCAGAGACCCTTATCATCTCGTTCAGCTTCCAACAGTAGAAATTTAGTCCAATCTTTCGTATGCTGAAGAGCCAGTAAAAATCTTAGCTCATGACCAGAAGTAGCTAATAAATTGTTCAATTCTAATGGTTAAAGTCCAATGAAAGAATCGATCTTTGGAAGAGTCTATTTGGGAAAAAGAAGTGGATATACGCAATAAGTATCTGCAGTTCTTTGCATGCCTAGGTACTATTCCTTTTCCTTTCCTTTTGGTTCCATTTAATATTTCAATATTTGTAGTACTTTCTTCACTTGAGTAATGTTGGGGATGACATCATTCTTAAGTGAAGGAGTCTATAATAACCTTAGTTATTACCCTAGCTAAATTCAAATTAATTAAACTAAACCAAGACTTAATTTTGATTCCATTAGACTCAATGGGTCATTTAAACCTAACCCTAGATGTTTGAAATCAATCAGAGCTCAATTAAGCATTTTAGTATTTTTGCCTATTTTTGGATCCTGAAAATTAGCTAAACTAATTTGATCTCTAAATTGAAATTTGATTTCTTTTTTGAGTTCCTCATGCTCTAATTAGCTAAGGGTAAATTTTTAGGAATTTTTGGAGCTCATTAAGTCCTAAATTGGATTTAAAATTTATTAGAATTTTTATTTAATTAATTAAATGATTTATATTAATTTAATTATATATATTAATATTTTATTTATGTGGGATTTGCTGTCGGGACTGCGGCAGATCCACTACGGGTCCTGACAGTGGGGCAGCTTACCCATCGGATGGGATGCTCTAGCACGCATCCTAATGCATTTGATCCTACAGCTCTCACTACCCAGCGCTCTGATCTAATCCCTGCCGGTCGATCAAGCCTTCGCATATGACAGCTGGCATTCCATCCATGTTTGGTTAAAATAAAAATACAACAGGCCATCCAATTCCAACAGTCTCGCAATCAGATGGCTACAAATGAATCAACCCTGTTCATCTTCATCTCCGCGCAATCGCTGGCCTAACAGGAAAGATCCGACTGCTCCAGCCACATCAGCTCTATCTACCACTCCTCTGCCTTATTCTGTAGGCTGTTAGTATCTTCTTTATTAGTGGCTGAACCCTCGAGGTGGGTCATAATGGCTGAGCCATTCCAAATTGGGCATGCTGAATAAGCCTCTCGGTTTAAGCCTGAATCTCGATCCTTAGCCATGGCATCCATCCCTAAGCCTCCCTCTGGCTATAAATAGCCTTCCATCAACCATGTGAGCTCCATTGCTCACTTGAGCTTTTGTGAACTTCCTTCCGCATTCCTGTCAATTGCCATTAGTGGATCTTATTATCGAGTGGCCTTGGCTGATAAAGGGTGTGTGTCTGGTGTTCATACCTCCCGAAGTGCTTACTAAGTTTGTGTGAAGCTTCCTCGACCACCCATAGCTCTTGGACTCTCCATTCCAGGTTTAACCTCTGACCCTTACCCTGTCGAGCTGAATTCAGCTTGACTCACCATCAATTAAGCTTTAGATGCAATGCTAGGATTTCCCTTCTACCTCTCTGTGAGTAATCAAAGTGCCAGTGGGTATTGGCAGCAGACCAGACTATGAAACCACCATCTGAGCGTGCACGGCCAATTCACCTTTGATTCACTATAGATCGCGTTGATTCCTCTGTCATTTGAGCCTTTAATTAATGCTTGATCTTTTGTCTAGTATTATCAGCTAGTAGCATTGCTGGGTTTGATCAAATTGATTGATTCTATTGGAACGCATCAATTCTACTAGAATTGATTAGTTCAATCTTATCTCTCACCCTTGTTTAGCTGTGGGTAGTACTCCATTCATCCTGATGTTCTCTAAGCCCCTAGGCTCAGCCAATTGCTTTGCCTTAATTACTTGATCATGTGGGGATGATCCCTAGCTGGTGACATTCCCTCTGTGAAGAGAATTTCCTCTTCACAGTTTTCCCTTAAGACCTATTAGGCTGAGTAGCACCCCAGCGATCTAGTGCGTCCCAGATGGGGATTCCTAGCTCAATAGATGTGCCTCGTGCCACTGATGGTGTAGCCGTTGAGATCTAGGTGTGATGTGGTCTGTGCATGGAGAATTTGGCGATGGGATCTAACCCTAGGGATCCTAGTGTCGGGTATTTGGCGTGGGGACGACACACAGTAATGGGCCGGGTCATACCCCGATCCGCGTGTTTTTGTTCTCGGGCCAGCCTTTAATTAAGGATTTTCCTAATTAATTTCCAGAAAATCAAATCATATGGTTTAATTAAATTAAAACATTCATAACAAATTTATGAAATAACTTTAGCTATACTTGTTCAAATGGTCTGATCCAATATACCATTTGAATAAAAAAAATACAAGGAAAAACAATATGAAATATAATCTAAGATCCAATGGTTAGATTTTATAAAATTACTTAATCCCTCTTTGGACTTATTTAATTCATAATTAATTCAATTAATGTTCAAAAATTGTAATTAAGGTCTCTAATTGCGCATGAGACTATGGAGAACCTATTTAAGCTATTAAAAATAATTTAGGAGTCATGAATTTGCTAATCACCTCTTGATTACCCTAAACTTGATTAATGAATTAAGCCTTAATTAACCCTTTGATTTTGGTGATTTAGGTCTCAATCATCTTCTTAAGTACAGTAGAGCTTATAAATGTGCTTAGATCATCTTAATGTGCCCTAATTTTTTTAATCACCTTATTTAGTATTAAAATGTGATTAATGCTAATTTGGCTAATCTATGATATTCAACCTTGAGCTAAGTGTTTCATTCACCCTATTAATCAATATTAAATCCATTAAAACTGATTTGAATCAATTTGAATGTTTAAAATTTAAATTTCCAATTTTAGTCTTAAGATGGGTATTTTGGTTATTTTTGACCAAAATATTATTAAACACCCTTAAACCCTAAAAATTTCAGTAAAGTATTTTTAATCAGTAATATAATGTATTAGTATCATTTACTGAACTTTTGAGCCAAATTAATACAATTTAGTTAAATTTAATTTTCCTTTTTCTTAAGTGATCAAATCTTTGATCTTAGATCTTAGATCTTAGACTCTTAATTATTTTGATCTAATTATGTCATCATCTTGGAAATCCTTAATTGATTTATTATCTTAATCCCTTTGAAACCTCCTTGTGGGTGCAGGATTGATTCAATCTTTAAAATAATATGAGTATATTAAAGATTGAATGCAGATATTAGATTCATATGTTCTTAATTGATTACGTTGCCTTTTAATAGTAGACTAACCTTTCATTAAAATCTTTGCTTCTAAATCTTTTAGTTCCTAAGATACTTTATCTTTAGACTAAGGTTGGATGTGAACCTTAGATTCTTGATAGAGTAGTACCTTGGATTCAAGATTTGAACCCCAATTTTAGAGTTAAGTCAGAATCCTTAATCTTGATTTGTATAATCAAGATTTGGGTTGAGTGAGTAAAACATATTAATTAAGTCATTAATTTATTTACTTTAATCTTGTATAGTCATCATCTGATTTTTGATTAGAACTTGTTAAGTTCTAATGTTAACATTAAGGTCGTGAATCTGGGATTATACTTGATAGTTGGATATTAGAGATCCTAAACTTGTATTTTTCTCATAATAGTTAGACTAAATTAAATTAGACATCAACATAAATCACATAAGTGTAGTTGAGTCTCTTGCTTACTTTGACTATTATTGCTCTGCATACCTTGTATATTGAGCCTTTTTCCTTGGACATAATAGGTGAACTCAGGATATTGATAATGTATATTAATTTAGTATTTGAAAAACATAAGCATTCATTCAGTTCATTCTGTGCATTTAGTTTAGTAAGGTGTGTCCTAGCTTAGTCTACCTACTCAATTCCAATTTTGTTATAGAATAGACTCGGATCTAGCTCTGTGCTTGGATGGATACAAGTCTTATTCTATAAGTTCAACTTGGACCTAGCTTTGATGATGTCTAGGATGGATATATGTTGAACTTTCCTTTCAGAGGTTCTGTATGGCCTATTTCTTTTATGACAGTACTATGTTTAGGCATGCTTTTACTTCAGTTCAGTTCTAATACTTTGGCTTGTTTTGCCACATTCTTCAATGGCTTTACTATTACTTCATTTCAGTGCTTTGGCTTGATTTTCCACATATTTCAGTGGCTTTTACTTATTAATCTTGCATACTTGCCTATTTATTCCAGTTCAGTAATTATTATGTATTAGCATGTTTAGGATGTTAGTTTTACATACTTAGTTTAGCACATTTTAGTACAGCTTTCTTTTATGAAATCAGCATGTATTCATGTGATCATAAGTATGTTAGGATGAGTTTTTCTTTCAGTACCTATCAGTTATTTATGCATTTTAGCCTTACCATATTCAGCTTCATCTTTAGTAGGTATTTTTACATACCTTGTTATTTAGCTATAAATATATTATTTATAGCTATTATGTTTCTTGTATCTTGTTGCACCTTAAACTACTAGCATACTTAAAGTAATAATATGATATCTTTAAATGTATAGTTCACTTAATCAGCCTTAAATGTAAAAGAAAATTTGTCTAACTGTAGCCATTTTCTTTTATTATCTGGGGCCCTGGTATTTATGATACCGATAAATGTCAGATTTGGAGTTGTTCATTGGTGGTTCTGCCGGGGAGGAGCTTGGACAGGATGCGGACTTCCTGTCGCTGAGTAGTTAGGCTTTATTTTCCTGCTATGAGGATGCGAGATATTTTCTTTTCTTTTAAATATTTAGTCTATAATAACTCTTAAATTTGGATGTATTTTACTTTCTGCACTTTGAGTTGAGTTACTATTGCATTTACCTTTTTATACTATGCTGTGATGTGAATGTTATGTTCTACTATTTTCTACTTCCGCTACTTTGATATGTTGATATATGTTCTCAGTTTTAGGTGACAAGTCTTCTGCTTAAGGCAGGTTGGGTCATACCCGACTCTACTTAAGTTGGGTATTTGCCACAGTTGTAGTACCTTATTACTCTTGATTATGTTATTATTAGTAATAGCATGGTTGCGGATGGTACAGGGCCCCACAACCACCCCTAGCTAATTTGGGGGCAATGAGTTTAATGACAAACTCCAATTTTAATTCTGTGGTTAAAATAAGATAAGTATTTTTAAAATTATCAAAGTAATATGGAATGCTCATCAATCGTAAACGATCTCCAAATTGTACCAAACTTGAGGTGAAAGCTCCTAGTACTATTATAAGAGTACTAGAAATGAATGGAGTTAATATGCTTCTAAATAATGGGTAACAATACTAGGATTTCTACAGACTCCCCTACTTAAAAGAGGTGTTGCCCTAAACACCCAACAAATAAAAATACAAAAACATACGAAAGAAATACGAAAGAACTTAGACTACTTTATTAAGGAAAGAACTATGGGAACTTCTTCCGCGTATCCTCTTCTTTTCCCACGCAGCTTCTTCAACTGAATGGTTTTTTCAGTGGACTTTCACCATAGGAATACTGCGGTTTCTTAGCTGCTTGAGATCTCATCCCATAATTGTGATAGATATAACAATAAAAGCTAAATTGTGTTGCTGTTTGACTGCAAGAAATTTGAACTTGTTGACTTGGGTCAAGCAAGCACCATCTTAATGATGAAATATGAAACACATTATGCATGGCTAAAAAGTCTTTTGGTTCCTCCAACCTATACGTAGATATTCTAACCTTTCCAATCACTTTGAAGGGTCCCAAATATCTTAGACTCAGATTTCTTGACACATCAGACCTTTGCACACCACACATCGAACTAGCTTTCAGATAAGCACGCTCTCCAACTTGGAATACTAATGGACTATAATGAACATTATGATGTTTTTTCTGTCTATCTTGAGCTGCCATCACACTACGCTTAATCAAAAGAACTTTTTTATTAGTCTACTCGATCAATTCAGAACACTAAAGCTGAGAATCTCCTACCTCAGTCCAAGCAATATGACTAACCTCCAACCATAAAGTGCTTTATAAGGAGCATTGCCATTATTGAACTGATAACTGTTGCTGTAGGCAAACTCAACTAAAGCAAGGTGATATTCCCATGATCCGCCAAAATCAAGAATAAAAAGACATAATAGATCTTCTAAGATTTGATTAACTCGCTCAGTTTGACAGTCAGTCTGGGGATGAAAAAGCAATAGTCAAGGATAAGTACATCCCCAGGTCTTGCTGAACAACAGACCATAATTTAGAAATAAATCTATTGTTTATAATTGAAATAATATAATTTGGTGTACCATGCAAATCGATGACATCCTTGATGTAGAGCTTGACTAACTTCTCTATAGAATCAGTCTGATAAATTGGAAGGAAATGAGATGATTTGGTGAGTTTGTCAATAATCACCCAAATCGAATCAGAACCAAATCTACTCTTAGGCAAGCCCATGACAAAATCCATACAAATGTCAAACCATTTCCATTCAGGAATATCTAAGGGCTTGAGAAGTTCACCAGGCTTCTGATGCTCGGCCTTAACTAAGGAACATGAATGGCACCTAGAAATGAAAATAACAATATCTCTCTCCATGCCAGACCACTAAAATGACTTTTTCAGATCCTGATACATCTTATAATTACCAGGGTAGATAGTGTAACTAAATTTATGGGCCTCTGATAGTATTTGCAATTGCAGGCTTTTAGGAGTCCATAACCTATCTTTATGAAAGATCACATCATTGGCATCAAGACGTAACTCGGGTCTCTTCCCACTAGCGATATCAGATACCATATTAGAATAACTAGCATCTTCTTTCTAAGCTTCGATACTCCTCGACCTTAGAGATAATTTTGACTGATTATCAAATAACACTATGCGCAAATTAGTAGATCTGATTGGCATAGGATTCAATCTTTCCAAATCTTTGATCAAAGATTTGTTATTGCAAAGAAAATATAAAGTCTCTTTACAAGTAAGGGCATCAGCAACTATGTTAGCCTTACCAGGATGATACTGGATTTCCAAGTCATAATTACAAATCAACTCTAGCCATCTATGCTGATGATAGTTAAATTTTTTTTGGGTGAAGATATACTTCAAGCTTTGGTGATCAGTAAGTATCTCACACTTAATTCCATACAGGTAGTGTCTCCAGATCTTAACAATGAAAACTACCCTGCAAGTTCAAAATCATGTACATGATAATTTCTCAAATTGGGTTTGTAACAATCCTAGTTATTACCATAGCTAATCCAAGTTAATTTAAACTAAACTAAGCTTTGATTGTCACTCCATTAGACTCAATAGGTCATTTAAACCTAGCCCTTGAATTTGAAATCAATCGGAGCTCGTTTGAGCATTTTAGCTATTTTTGCCTATTTTGGGATCCTAAGAATTAGCTAAATTAAATTGATCTCCAAATTAAAATATGGTTTTATTTCTTAAATTCCTCATTCCCTAACTAGCTAAGGGTGATTTTTTAGCAATTTTTGGAGATTATTTGGTTTTAAATTAGATTTAGGAATCATTGGAATTAATTTAATTTAATTAAAGGATTTATAATATTAATACTGATTTAACAAGACAAATCTTGATTTCAACCTAAAGTAGTTAAGAATGATAGCACCATTCTTAATAATGAGATGGTATAATTCAATTGGATGATTAAAGTCTTAGGTTTAATCACTTAAGACTTCAACTAGATTTAGACTTTGGGTTTTCATTAAGACATTTCCTTAAGAAAAATATCATGATTAATTTTGATAAGGCACTTAAGACTGGTTTCATAAGATTAATTTTGCATTATTTAAGATTAAGGGAAGGGTCTAGGATTACTTTTAAGATCTTAAGATCTACTTAAGAGAATTTTGTCGAGAATTAAGCTTAATCCATTAAATAGGTCTAAAAGCTAAACAATTGATCTTAATACATTACATTACTGATTAGAAGCATATTAATGACATTCAATATGGTTTAAGGGTACCTAAGTAAACATTTGGTCAAAATAACCAAAATACCCTTCTTAAGGCTAAATTGGAATTTTAAGATTTAAGCATCCAAATTGATTCTAATTAGTTCTAATAGGCTTAGAATTGACTATTAATAGGAATGTGGCACTTAAATCACTTACATCTAAGTTTGAACTTAAGATTTGATTAATTAGCTATATTCACTTTCTAAGGTTTAACAAAAGTGATTAAGAAATTTAGGATTTAAAATGGGAATCTAAGCACTTAGGCAAGTTCTAATACCCTTAAGAAGGCAATAGGAACTTGTGTAACAACCCCAATAATTGGATAGAAGATTAATCCAAATATTGAGATGTTACCTTAGCACCCAATACTCGATTAGAATAAAACAAATTAAGTATAGCTGCTAAGTGGCCAAGTCACTTTGTGAGTAGTTGTTAAGTTAAAATAAAGTTATACAATTTAATATAAGAAAAGATACATGATAAGGAGATACATGTAAATACAATATTACAAGTATTTTAAATATAAGCAATTAGAATAATCCACTCATTCATCCCAAACAGTTATAAAATAGTAAACACAACACAATTATTTAAGAATAGGTAAAAGTAACTTAAGCAAACTCAAGCAGTTTATAATTTAATTATTACAAACCTTTTAAAAGTAAGAGTAAGAGACAGTAAGTAGGTCACTATCTCACTTGTATTAAAATACAAGTAAACAATTCTAATTTAAGCGGAAGCAAAATTCTTTATAAGCATTTCAAGCACTTGGACCTGCATTACTTGAATCAAAGGGCTCTTGATCTATCATATTTTGGTATTTAAATATGATAGGGCAAAGCCAAGAAAAAGAAAAAGTGTAGTTATACTAAATAGTCTAAGCACATTTTAAGATTGGCTATCTTTTTAAAATAATAAGATATCACAAACATAATTTTCAATTTAAGCTAAGCAGCATAGCTATTAAAGCTGTCAAGTAAGGAAAAAGGAATTAAGTATTACTGTAAAGGAGACTGTATGAAATAAGTTGAGTAAAAATGCTCACTCATATTTAAATCCTAGCCTGTATCCAAAA
The DNA here is from genome assembly GCA_016760335.1 of Gastrodia elata. NCBI lineage: Eukaryota > Viridiplantae > Streptophyta > Magnoliopsida > Asparagales > Orchidaceae > Gastrodia > Gastrodia elata. Next base: position 30,058,777 of record CM028678.1, on the reverse strand, counting down.
TTGGTAAGGGAAAGCACCCAAAAAGGCTATAAACTACTATGTGCATTTAAGTAAAATGAATTGAAAGTAATACATATTCAATGAAATTTATGCTAAGTAAGCAATGAAAGATGGTAAAGCATTAAATAAAATTAAGCAACATACACTATATTTAAATTGAACTAAAGTAAGCAATACACAATACTGGAAATAGAGAGTGTAAAGCATAGAAAATAAAGAAGTATCTTAGACTCTTGATCTAAGACAAACATAACCTAGGACTATGAAAAGTAATCATAACAAAATAGTTATGAAGAGATCTAATAATCAATAAGATTGTAAAAGACTCTTATATTATTAGTTGAAGTTATATTTAGAAGCTATGTTATTCTGCGGGAGTACTCAACAAAATGGGGTGAGGAGTTAAGGACGTCTGCCTAACTAGATACGGTGGGGAGGTCGAACATTCACATTTACCCCCTCTAAAATGTGAAGTCATATTCTAAGCGCTATCTTTCATGTTCAAATTTGCCATAAGGCATTCCCCATAAAGTTTTATAAAACTTTTTATTTATGCACAATGATCTTGAATGAATGTTCAAGGAAAAAGGTTCAAAACTAAGCAAGCATTCAATAAATCTTAATAATTATAAACTATATGATATTCTTTTGTTATCTAAACCTTAATAATCTACTTAATGATTGGAGCTAATTGAGCTCCAAAGTGACTTATAGATGTTGATCATTAAGTCAATTTTGATAAGAGTAGAAGGAAGATAAGTTTGGAAATTAGTATTTCCATGTAATTGAAGTTCATCCTATACTAGTCCTAAACTAATTAAATCAAATAGATTTATGATTAAAGTTTAAGGAAACTAGTTAGGAAGAATAATGTTTATTGATTACTAAGTTAATGAAAGTATAAGCTAAAGGATATTATGTTAGCTTCACCTATTTAGCTTATAAACTACAGGTATCAACTCAATTCAATCATGAAGTTATCTAAGATTAATTGATATTTATTTGAAATTAAGAAAAGAGATAGATTACGCCCTACATGAAATAATTCATTTTAAAATTGTGGGGAATTAGAAATCTAAAAGCTTATCTAAAGCATGAAAGGAAGTTATTACTCTCAATCTAATTAATTGAGAACTAATGTTCTAAAATAAACAATTAAAGTGAATACTTACAATTGAAGTGAATACTTACATTTGAAGTGAATACTTACAATCCTAGATATGAAATTCTAGATATTTAATAAGTATTTAACATGTGAAACATTAGTCTATAATTTTCCATAAAATTTCTAAGTTATTAGATTCTTAAAAGTTTCAGCAGAGTTTCTACTGTAAATGGCTAAAGAAATACCTGCAAGGTAGACATACAAGACTCTCATTCCAATGGAGGTTATAATTGAAAGAAAAATAACTAAGACTAACATGTAATCAATCCATTACATAGGATTGTTTAGTTCCAGTTCTAGTATAAAGTCAATCTATTACATAGGATTACTCATTTCCAATTCTAAAGTAAAATCAATCTGTTACATAGGATTGCTTATTTCTAGTTCTAAAATAAAGTCAACTCGTTACATGGGATTGGCTATTTCTAATTCTAATAATTTCAACAATTATAAAGAACATCAATTTATAAGTCAATCCGTTATATAGGATTGGCTATTTCTAGTTCTAATAATTTTAGGTGAGAAAATCAAATGAAGCAATTTGCTAACCTAAGATTCACACCTCTTAAATCATACATTTATGAAAAAAATGATAAAAGGTGCAGTAATTGAATTAGCAATTTAAGGGGCAGCATCATTTGACTTAATATGCACAAGGCAATGGCATTTAATTCAGCATTTCAATTGCCATTGGTTTATAATTTAACCTGCAAAGAATAATAGTATTTAGTTTGACATTTATATATAAAAGAAATAATAATCATTTGAACTGAATTCTAAGACAACATATGGTTCTTTCAATGCATTTAATGATAGAGTTAATTTAATACAAATAATGTAAAGAACAGTATTAGATCCCACATGATCCATTAATTCTTTCATTTATATAATTGACCACATATGATCTTAATAAGAGAGGTGACAGCATTTGATCATTTGATTTTATTTTAGAACAAAAGGCAACATTATATCACATTTGATCTCATATTAAAAAGATGGCAGTATTTGATCACATTACTTAAACTAATAGCATTTGATCACATTAAATGAACTAATATTATTTGATCATATTAAATGAACTAATAATATTTGATCACATTAAATGAACTAATAGCATTTGATCATATTAAATGAACTAATAACATTTGATCACATTAAAAGAATGAATAGCATTTGATCATGTTAAATGAACTAATAGCATTTGATCATATTAAATGAACTAATAGCACTTGATCATATTAAATGAACTAATAGCATTTGATCATATTAAATGAACTAATAACATTTGATCATATTAAATGAACTAATAGCATTTAATCATATTAAATGAACTAATAACATTTGATCACATTTAATGAACTAATAGCATTTGATAAGATTAAATGAATTAATAGCATTTGATCACCTTCGATTATATAATATTAAAAATGGCAGCATTTGACTCATGATAGCATTTGGTTCACAATGAAATAAATGATAGCACTTGTTCTCTCATTACAATTAATAGCAACATTGAATCACTTATGATCTCATTGATCTTATTTTAGAATATACATGAGAGCATTGAATTTATTGAAATAAATGACAGCATTTAGATCTCCTAAAATACATGGCAGCATTTGATTTCATTTGAGATATGGCAGCATTTATGCCAAACTACACACATACAGGAGCAAGGATATGTACGTTGATTTGTGAGTATGGGGATCTGGCAGTTGAAGCTTACCAATAGATATTGCACATTCCGATCTGGCAGTTGAAGCTTACCTATAGATATATGCCGCATCAAACACCAAAGGTTTATAATAGCAAAAATACAATCAAACACCAACAAAATAATATAGAAACTTCTCCAATAATATAGCTTGGAAGATATGGGACAGAACTCCATCTTTAATCTCAAAATATTTCCAACATAATGAGCAAACTTGAAGATATAAGGCATAATTTTTACTACCACTAAACTAACTTCATTGTATGATTGCAATTGAGTAAGAGGCATTTTAACTTAATTGACTGAGCTTTTACCTTTGCACATGATTTCATACTTTATGTTTTGCTACCAAAAAGCAGTTCAAGTTAAGTAGCACTCAATATGCTGAATATATGAAGCAAGAGAATATATGATAAATAACTTTATCAAAGTGATTTAAGTCATTATTAAGATTCAACAATTAAACCAGCATGCCTCTTCTCAAGTTCAGCTCAAACGAAAAGGTAAATGAAGTAGTACATTAAGGAAAGGAGAGAGGAGATTCGAAAAGCCGAGACTTATGGGATTTATGAGAAAAGAAATGAAGATGGCACATAATCTCCTCCTCTTCCCAAAATTTTGTTTAACTATTAGTTGTAAATTCTTAACATTTTAAAAGAAAAGAAAAATGAGTTGATCCACACCTAGCATAAAATCTTCTTAAATAAACATCTAGTTTCTATCACAAATGAAAGATAAAGGTCAACCCTTGATAAAAATACCATGAGTTATAAAAGAAAGCGCAAAAAAATATTAAGTGCTCATAATGGCTTTTAAATAAATTTTTGAAATTCACCGTTATGGAAGACAATTAGGCAAAACATCATCACCGTCTACAGCCTTATCCTTAAAATTTGGTTGGGTCAGCAAATTAGATGCCACCGTACAAAAATATAAAATCATTGTAAACTTGAAAGTAAGAGATTCGTATAGGCAATCAATAAAGGATTCACATACTAATTAACATTTATAGAATGAATGAGTAGAGATAGAAATGAACTTATGAAGACATCTCGAAATCCCTAAATTAACTTAAGTAAGGAAATCAGCAACACAAATCGTAGAAGTACCTAGTAAACGCCCTTTGCCTGCATCGACTTGAAGCTTATGCATCCTCCCTTCATAAGCCGACTAATTTAAGGCTTTAGGGTTTGGATTGTGGCCGATCCTCTCTGAGAAAGGCTTGGCTTCGCACCCCTCTTTTCTAATCCTCGGCGGCTTGCCAACTCAAAGCAAATATCTGCCGAAAGTTCTAGAGAGTTGGGGATATGAAGAGGATAAGGCCGAAGGGAGCAACTGGTGCACGCGTACCCCGTCTGGCCGATTGCAGAGCATGATCGCCTTCTTTTTATAGAGGCATGCTGGGATTAATACAAGTCATTCGATCATCTTTTAATCGAATGATAATCTGATAAGCACTCCAGATTTAACTGCAGCCGTTTGATAATATTAAATCAGCCGATTAATATATATATATATATATTAATTTATTTAAAAACTATATTTAAATAATTAATTTTATCCTTTTAATAAATTAAGATTAGATATCCTAACGCACTCTGAAAACTTTTAAAATTTCACCCTTACCTATTTGAGGGATGAGGAACTCAAAAAAGCAAATGAATTTTAGATCAAAGGTATTTTTAGTTTACCTAATTTTTTAGGTATTAAATATTATTAAAATATTTGCGAAAAATTTGATGACTCCCAAATACTTCCAAAATATCACCCTTAGCTAATTTGGGTGTGGTGAGTCCAATGGCGAACTCCATTTTTGATTCTGAAGTCTAAATAAATTAGGTATCTTCAGAATTATCAGAAAATCAGGAAATGTTAGAAATTATCAAATGGTCTCCAAATTAGTTGAAATTTGAGGTGGAGACTCCTAACTCTAATATAAGAGTAATAAAAGAGGTTTGGAGTCAATTAGATCATTAAGTGATGGGTAACAACATCTGAGATATTACAACTTGGTTTACCAAAATTAGAATAGGCCATTAATTACTAATTAAGATTTAGGGTGTTTACAAAGTGATTAACAAATTTAAAGCTCTTAAATTATTTATAAAGATATAAATAGGTTCTCATCTGTCTTATGAATAATTAGAAACCCTAATCATGGATTTTGGATATTTAACGAATTAATTATTCACTAAGTAAGATTAGAGAAATATTTGGCTAAATCATAAAATCTAGCCATTGGATCTAGCATTTTATTTTTGTATTATTATTTCATATAATTTTTTGATCAAAATGATATATTAGATCATACCATTTGCATAAGAATTGATTAAGTTATTCAATTAATTTAGTTTGAATGCTTTCAATTAATCGAACCATAGTATAATTGATCAAATGGAATTAATATTTAATTTCGAAAAGGAAAATAATTCCTAAATCAATTTAATTAACTCAGCCCAAATACCAAACCCAACAGGTCAGATCGAAGTCTGACTGGGTCGGCATTATCGCACCACGGGGGCCTGAGCTGGCCCGGCCTAATGCGATAGTGTCGTCATCCCCGCCCCATCCTTCGACAGCCGAAGGGGGACGACACTCCCAAGCCAAATTCTCGGCACACAGGGCATGCCAACACCTCGCATCAATCCTTACACAATCCATAAACCTAGGCGCACCCAACGGACATAGAAGCCCTAACCATAATGGTTTAGATCGCTGGATGACTGCTCAGCCAACACTCCTACTGACGGGCATTTAGGGTTTGCGATAACTTCTCATCGAGATGATACAACGGCTCGAAATTAATACTAATATGATGAGAAGGCAGAGGGGGATTCATTGAGAGAGGAATTGGGCAAGCAGGTCGACTAACTGACTGGGTTGCTACTCCCAGTTGAGTGCAGATGTGAGCTGAGTCTAAATAAATCGATTCAAGATGATACCACAGTCATTTTTTGTACCATAGTCATTTTATGTAAGCTCGAATCGAACGACTTAGACTGAGCTCACATCCGCACACGACTGGAGTAGCATCCTAGCTAGTCGGTCGATCCGCTCGCCCAATTCCTCACTCAATGAATCCCCCTCTGCCTTCTCATCGTATTAGTATTAATCTTGAGTTGTGGTATCATCTCGATGAGGAGTTCTCGTAAACACTAAATGCTCATTAGTATGAGTGTAGGCTGAGAGTTATCCAATGATCAACATCATTCTGGTTAGGGCTTCTAGGTTCATTGGGTGCGCCTAGGTTCAAAGATGGTGTAGGGATCAACGTGAGGTGCTGGCATGCCCTGTGTGCTGAGAATTTGGCTCGGGAGTGTCGCCCCCCTTCAGACTATCGAAGGATGGGGTGGGGACGATGACACTGTTGTATTGGGTCGGGCCTGCCCTGGACCGCGCGGTGCGATAGTGCCGACCCAATCGGGTCCCGATCTGAGCCGCGCAGTTTGGTATTTCGGCCAGGTTAATTTAATTAATTTATGAATTATTTTCCTTCTGAAAATTAAATATTAAATCTATTTGATTAATTACCCTATGGTTTGATTAATTGAAAACATTTAAACTAAATTAATTAAATAACTTAATCTATTATTATTCAAATGGTATGATCCAATATACCATTTTGATCAGAAAATCATAAGAAACAATAATATGAAAAAAATTCCATATCCAATGGTTAGATTTTTTTTATTTAGCCAAATCTTTCTCAAATCTTAATTAATGAATAATTAATTCATTAAATATACAAAATCTATGATTAGAATCTCTAATTATTCATAAGATAGAGGAGAACCTATTTATGTCTTTAAAAATAATTTAAGAGCTTTAAATTTATTAATCACCTCTTAATCACCCTAAATAATAATTAATGATTAATGGCCTAATTAACCCTTTATTTTTTGGTAAATCAAGTTTTTATTTCCTTCTTAATGGTATTAGAACTTTCCTAAGTGTTTAGATTCCTATTTTAAATCCTAAATTCATTAATCACTTTTCTTAAGCCCTAAAAAGTGATTAATGCTAATTAATCAAATCTTAAGTTCAAACTTAAATGTAATTGCCTCATTCCTCTTAATAGTCAATTCTAAGCTTATTAGAACTAATTAGAATCAATTTAGATGCTAATGTCTTAAAATCCTAATTTTAGCCTTAAGAAAAGTATTTTTATTATTTTGACACAAAGTTTGTTTAAGTTTATTTGTGCTTTTTTTTTTTAAGTTTTAAGAATATTTTGTTTATGACCCTCATTTTTTATTTATCATCTTTTATTCTATATAGTCTATATTTATTTCATTATAATTATATATTATATAATTATATAAAATATTTATATATTTTATTCTTACATATTTATCTTTCATAATCTATAATATTTATTTAAATATTTAACTCTTTTTATATTTTTAGTTCATTTATTTAACTCTTATTCTTACTAATTAAGTTTTTATCCCTTAAACCATAAAGAATGTCATTAATATACTTCTAATCAGTAATGTAATGTATGAAGATTAATTGTTTAGCTTTTAGACCTAACTGATGGCTTAAGTTTAATTCTCATCAAAATTCTCTTAAGTAGATCTTAAGATCTTAAAAGTAATCTTAGACCCTTCCCTTAATCTTAAATAATGAAAAATTAATCTTATGAAACCAGTCTAAAGTGCCTTATCAAAATTAATCATGATATTATTTTTAAGGAAATGTCTTAATGAAAACACTATGTCTAAATCCAATTAAAGTCTTAAGTGATTAAACCTAAGATTTAGATCTTAGATCATTAATAATCCCATTGAATTATACCATATAATTCTTGAATTTCTTATCTGATTGAATCCTTTTTATGGGTTTAGATTGGTTCAACCTATAGAATAATGTGATTATTCTATAGATTGAACTTAGATCATAGATTCATATGTTCTTATTTGATTATTTTATCTTTTAATCATAGACTTAACCTTTCTTTAATATCATAATTTCTCAATCCTTCAGCTTCTTAGATTCTCTACCCATAGAATAAGTGCGGGTGTGAACCCTTAGATCCCTAGAAGATTAGTATCTTGGATTCAGAATTGAACATTAAATTGGAGTTTATGCCAGGGATCCTTAATCTTGATTAGTATAAATCAAGATTGGGGTTGAGTTATTAACTAAATTGGTTATTTAAATGCTTAACCTTTATAGTTGTGACTTCTGATTATGAATTACAACTATTAAGTTCTAAGGTTAACTTTAGGGTTGTAACTCTGTGATTGTACATAATAGTTGGATATTGAAGAACCTAAGCCTGCACTAGCTCAGAATAGATAGAATGAATTAAATTAAACAATAATAGATATCACATATGTCTAGTTGAGTCTCTTATTTATTTGGATTATTACTGCTTCACACACCTTGTGTTTGAGCCTTTTTCCTTAGGTATACTAGTAGTTCATGGGATATTTGATTAGTATCCTATGTTAAATTTAAATTTGCATAAACATGATTTAACTTCATTCAGTTCATTTATTTCATTCAGTTCATCGAGTTCTCAGTACAGTAGAGTTTGTTCTAATTTAGTCTGCCTCTTTAGTTCAGTTCTTTGGATATAGAATTGACTCGGACCTAGCTCTGTGCTTGGCTAGGGGGATACATGACTGATTCTATAAGTTCAACTCAGACCTAAATTTGAGGATGCCTAGGGGGATACATGTTGATCTTTCTATACATTGGCTCTATTTTGTACCATTTCTATTATGGCAGTACTACTTTAGGCATACTTTTGCTTTTCAATTTAGTTCCAATCTAGTAGCTCATTTAACTATATGTTTTACTTGAATATTTACTATTTTTGGTATAGTTTTGTGGTTCATTACAATTCAGTACTTTTAGTTTTGTATTTTATTCAGTACTTGCATTTCTAGAATGCTAGTCTTATTTCAATTTTCTTATGCCTCAGTTTATATTCCTTTTATGTAAATCAACACATATTCATATGATCATAAGCATGTTATGATGAGTTCACTTCAATACTTTTTAGTTGTTTATATATTTACTACCTAACCTTGTTACAGTTTTTGGTTGAGGTATGTTAATTTATATATTTTGCTTTGTTTAGTAATAATGGTTAATATATAGCCATTCTATTTCTTGTGGCTTATTGCACCTTAATTTCTTGCATGCTTAGTAAAAGATGTGGTATCTTAAATGCTCAGTTTCATTTAAATTAGCCTAAAATATACTTAGACAATTTGTCTAACTATAAATTCTTATTATCTTGGCTGGGGCCCTAGCATTGTGATACTGACAATATCAGACTCGGAGCTATTCATTGAAGTTCCTACTGGAGAGGAGCTTGGCCAGGAAGAGGACCTTCCTGCAGCTTAGCTTAGTTATATTTATTTTTAGCTATGAGGATGAGTGTTCCTTTTATTTTAAATTCAGTCTGTAAAAATTTTATATTCATGATATATTTACTTTCTGCACTGTCATGTTTAGCAGAGTTATTATTTTACTTTTCTTACTGTGCTATAATGTGGATGTTGTATTCTTTTTCTGCTTCCGCTACTTGATATTTTAATGTATGATCTTTAATTTTAGGTGACAAGACTTCTAATTAAGGTGGGTTAGGTTTACACTTGACTATAGTTGGGAGATTTGCCACAGTCGGAGACTGTATTCACCATAATCATGCTAATCTCAATATTAGTTTGACCACGAAGGGTATGGGGGCCCGCAGTTGTTATCAGAGAACACCATAAGGTGTCAGATTGGGATTTGTAATCTTTTCTACTTAATGGACCGTTCTTCTGAAAAGTTCAGTCATCAAAATATGCAATCCATAGCACAACACTCTTAGTAACTTTATGAAAGTGTAGATTGAAAATATCCATTTAAGATAATTAAGTTACCCTTCAAATAACTAAAGCAACTTATAAATTCTTCTGATAGAACAAAATAGAGTGTGAAAGATCAGAGTTGGTCTACTACATTGTCACATTTGACATTGTATGGGGACTCATTTAAAAATGGGAATGAGAAAGTAAGAGATCAATTGCTGGAGTATTTGCTCAAGGAGTCTTAGTCTTGGACAAACTTCTTCAATGATCTGTATTCAGAGGACTTGACTTCCCGATACTATCAAAAGAATGGTTAAGCGGTGTGGAGTCAGTTTTGAACCATATTGAATGTTCTGAGTCCATCTGCATTGATCTCATGATGTATTAACTTCAATACTATGTGGGAGATTGGTGAGACATCATTACTAGGAAGCTCAAGAAGAGAGGAAGAGGAAGCATCGTGCTGTAACATTTGAGGACTTTCGTCACACATTTGGTGCAGAGTTTATTAAAGGAATTTAGTGCTAGTATAGTTAAAGTGATTGTGATCCTTTATCATCTTATGAACTCAGTAATTATATGAATTTTATATTTTCTTTCATCGTGTGTAAATCTTCATTTTTAAGTAATAAAATTTTGTAGTTATCAATGGAAATGTCAAACTTGATATTGTTTCCTTAATATAATTTTGAAATCAAGATTTATCTTGTTAAATTAAGATGAATCCCAAATCACCTCCAACAACTACATCTATTAAGTCTACACCATAGCTTCTAGTAACTCTACTGATGAAATAGCCCATCTTGAAGAATGACAGCTATAATGCTGGAAAACCAAACCCAACAAGCTTTGACTATCCAAAAGCTAATCGCCATTTACCCCTCAATAGTAATAACTAATAATCCTACACCAGTAATTAATGCCCAACATACATCCCTTTCCTCCCATTATTCTGATGATGGTCTTCTCCATAGTTTATGGAGGCTGAGACCTTTAACTTTCAGTGGAAATCTATCCCCTATGGATATAGCCAGTTGGCTGAAGATCGTTAAGAAGAGCCTAATTAGTCTGAAGTGCACAAACTCTGAAGTGATCTGTCTCACTGAACATCTGTTCCATGAGGAAGCCGAGTACTGGTGGGACAACATCCGGAACACCTGATTCATCAATTACAAAATTGAGGATATTCTGTAGGACGAGTTTGTTGAGGCATTTAGAGCTGAATTTATCCCTCAGTCTGCATAGAATATCATTGAAGATACAATTCTAAGGCTAAAACAAGGAAGCCATTATGTCTCAGACTATGAGATGGATTTTAGAAGGCTGACTCATTTTGCCCCCGAGCTTGTTCGATTGGAATATGCAAGGTGTCAATAGTTCCAAAGTCGGATGCATGGTTCACTAAAAGATCATGTTATTCCACTTCACCTTACTAGTTTCTCCAAGCTTGTGGAAACGACAAGAGTGGTGGAGCACCACCAATCAGAAAGGGATCTTAAGCGCAAGATTCATACAGTTCCAAATTGTCATGAAGCCTTCAAGAGGCACAGACCCCAATCCTCTAAGGTCTATCAACTTGAAGCTGCATCTCCTACTGAACATATACAAAGTTGTAATATGCCTCACCCTTATGGCAAGTGTTATCACTTTGGCCATAAATGCTACACTTGTGGTCATCCAGGACATATGGTCTATTATTGCACGAACACAGAAACTATGCATGGTGTCCCTATAAACCATTTGCAATGAAACCAAGTCTTTAGAGTGACACCTTTGTGGAAGCGAGATCCAAGATTGGCAATAATGCCAGCCCCTGCTTATGAACTGGCACAGGAGCAACTTGCCGCTCCAAAGTTCCAGAATCAGTTTAAAAAGCAGGTGAATAATCATCCTGCTGGTCCAGCACGGGTATATACCTTAACACCTCTTGAAGCTACAGAGGATAACAAAGTGGTTTTAAGTACACATTTCCCCCCTCTGAATTAAAATTCTTGCACTTTAAATATTGCAATTAGTTAATTCAATTCATATGTATAATTTTAGGCACGCTTTATTTTAATGACCAGCCTTGCAATGTGTTATTTGACATTGGGGCTAGTCACTCATTCATCTATGAGCATTTTGTCAACCTTCTTAAACTGCTTACCTATAAACTAGCTAAGTCATTAAATGTTGGACTTCCATGTGGAGCCGAACTTAGTACTCATATTTTTATGATGTCAAGATTTCATTGAATAATCTGATGTTTGAATCTAAAATAATCATTCTGCCATTAGTCAATTTTGATATCATTCTCAGAATGAATTGTCTTAGTAGTCACAATGTTATAATAAATTTCCTTAAGAAGAAGGTCACTCTTCATTCCTAGGGCAAGACTTCAACTTTTGTAGGAAAGATTAGTACTCAACTGTCATTAATAACTGCTACCAAAGCTAAGAAATTAATTAGTAAAGGATGTGATGCTTTTTTTATCACTATGATGGGTGAAGCAAGAGAAATCATTTCTATCTCTGATTGTAAGGTGGTTAAAGATTTCGCAGATGTATTTCTTGAAGATCTGCTAGGAGTACCTTTGCATAGAGAAATGGAGTTCTCTATTAAGTTAATTCCCAGTACTCAACCTATATTTAAATCTTTTTATAGAATGGCACCAAAAGAACTGCAAGAGCTTAATGAATAGTTGCAAGAGCTCTTGAGCAAAGGCTTCATTAGGCCTAACATGTCACCTTGGGGAGCGCCAATTTTGTTCATAAAGAAGGAAGATGAATCTATGAGAATGTGCATAGATTATCATGAGTTGAATAAAGACACTACCAAGAATAAATATCCCTTGCCTAGAATCGATGATTGTTTGACCAACTATCTTGAGCTGTCATATTTTCAAAAATCAATTTAAGATCTGGATATCATCAATTATGAGTAAAGGATGTCGATGTAGAGAAAACAAATTTTCGTATTTGTTATGGTCATTTACAATTTCTCATGATGTCTTTTGGACTCACTAATGTTCCATTAATATTTATGGACTTGATGCAACGAATCCTTAAGCCGTATTTGGATGAATTTGTTCATTAATGAGATTCTCATTTATTCTCGAACTTTAAAGGATCATGAGAATCATTTAAGGATAGTATTAGAATCCTTGCACGATTAATAGTTATATTATAATTTTTCCAAACACGAATTCTAGCTAATATCTGTTGCATTCTTGGGTCATATAATCGATGCCCAAGATATCTGTGTAGATCAAAAGAAGGTAAGTGCAATCCAAGATTAGATATAGCCCAAGTCAGTTATAAATATCATAAGATTTCTTAGATTGGCCATATACTACTAAAAATTTGTCAAAGGCTTCTCTCAGATCGCCTCACCTTTAACTAAATTGACTCAAAAAATCATACCTTTCATTTAGAGTCCTAAATGTGAAGAAGTATTCCAAACCCTAAAGGATGCACTCTCTACCGCTCTAGTGCTTATTCTGCCTAAAAAAGGTCTGAACTATCAGGTGTACACCGATGCCTCTAGAATTAGCTTAGGTTGTGTATTAATGCAAAAGGGTAAGATAATTGCTTATGCCTTCAGTCAATTAAAATCTCACGAAAAGAATTAGCCAGTTCATGACCTTGAATTTACTGCTGTAATTTTCGCCTTATAGATCTAGCATCATTACTTATATGGAGTGTAATGTTTTATTTTCACTTATCATTAAAGATTGAAATATATCTTCACTTAGAGAGATTTAAATTACCAACAGAGAAGATGGTTAGAGCTCATCAGCGGTTAGAGCTCATCACAAAAGCTGAAGACTATCTAAAGTTCAAAGTCGATATCAAAGGAGGTCATCGTCAGGATCTTCAAATGCATAATAATGTAATCTATTAGGGCAATCATTTGTGGATTCCTAAATCCATGCAGTGTGAAATTATAGTAGAAGGCCAAAATTCTGGATATCATATTCATCTAGGCAGTACCAAAATGTACCAAGATTTAAAGCAGTCTTTTTGGTGGCCTGGTATGAAGAAGAGCGTAGCCGATTTCGTGGCTAAGTGTCATGCTTGCAATCTGGTGAAAACTGAGCACCAACGGCCTGGTAGTCTTCTGCATCTTGACTCGACTATAGTTGGGAGATTTGCCATAGTTGGAGATCGTATTCACCGTAATCATGTTAATCTCAGTATTAGCTTCACCACAGAGGGTACGGGGCCCCATAGTTGGTATCAGAGAGATCCATAGGTTGTTAGATAGGGGATATGTTCTTATCTACTCAATGGTTCATTCTTATGTTGTGCAACATTTGGGAAATATCAGTATAGCAGCATTTGGATCCATAGTTCCTTTAATATAAAACTAAAATGCTAGAAATATGAGAACATCATGATAGTGAACCATATAAATTATAGGACTTAGAAAAGAGTCAAATTAAAGATGTTAGAAAAATAAAATAGGTTGGAGGAATAATGTGATACGTGCAATGACATATTTAACTAATCTCAACCATTCCATTTATTCAGATGATTCATTTCTTAAGTAATCACTAAATTCACTTCTAACTTAAACATGTTAAGTAAATTTTGATTTTTAAATTTGATCCAATTAGTGTGGAGAACTAAATAATGTAGGAATCTAGATTTAGCTTACAAACTTGTTGTAAGGTTACCAAGGCATTAGTGGAATGTAATTTATCTAGATTTTTGATTTCCTTAAGGTTGTGTGGATTTAGTAAGAATGTTCTTACATAGCAAAGAACTTAATCAATGGTGGAGATAAGATGAAGCTATGAATTAAGTCTAAGAGTATCTCTAAGCTAATAATTATATCACCAATAATAAGGGAGGAAGCAACAAATAAAGAATTTGTAGGGTCGGCTGCAGACGAACCTATAGAAATTGCATTTGTGTGTGTCTCCTTGATATTATTTGGCAATTCAAGAACTTTCCCTTGTGGTGGGATGTTAGCCCTATCTATATATTTAAATTATGAATATATCCTCCCATTGACCTATTAGTAGAATTCATAGAAATTAATATCATGTATTATAGTATATTGCTTGTAAAATGGAACTATTATCCTCTTTTTCTCTATGGTTGATCAATATGATAGAAATGCATCCTAAAACTATAGTGGGGAAGAATAAATTTAGAATTTAATTCATCAATTTCCAATCCATAATGAAAGGGTGCTGAGTACGTATGTTTCATATGTAGCCTAAAGAAATTGATTCTTGGTCGTAATGTTTAATTAAATCAAGAAGCATTAGCTCATCCTTAACATCACTATGATGTAGATGCGATTAATTGAAAGAACTTCTTGTTGTACTGCTAATTACTCTAGTCTCTTGAATGTATAAATCTTCAAAATTTCAATTTAATCTCCACTCTATGAAATTGTCAAACTCATTTACATGATTGATAGTAATTTAAATATATGCTTATGCCAATGAATTCATTATTAAACATAATTAATATTTTTCATTCTCTGTGATTCATAAATTGGCGAAGGTTGCATATGTTTGTAATCTTCCATATTGTATATTATGGTGCAATAGAAGTACAACATATAAATTCAGATTTCATGAACCTATACTAAATACAAATTTGTTGTTCATCTTTATAAATCCTTGATGTATGCATTTGAGAGTTTGTGGAGTTTCTAACAAAAATAATTCATTATTCGAAAATTGTGATTTAAATCCAAGGAGGTCATCTATTTCTAAGAATAATTGAGAATGGAAGAAACATTTGTAAATGAGATTCTAGCAATAGAGGTAATGCTATTGATAGTTCATTCGTGTCACCTTAAACAAGGTATAAATTTTCATGGTAGAAATTTATTTAAAAGACACTTTTTTTATAGTAATAACTAAATATTATAACTATATTGTGGTACGATTTTGATTGAAAAGGTTTTGAATCTCAATATTAACTTGACCATAGAGGTAAATTTGTTTTAAATTGTTTTGTGGTTCCTGCTAGAGAAGAGCTTGGCCAGGAGGAGGACCTTCATGCTACTTAACTTAGTTAGATTTATTTTTTGCTGTGAGGATGAGTATTCATTTTCTTTTAAATTCAGTCTGTAATAATTTTATATTCTGGATGTATTTACTTTCTACATTGTCATGTTGAGATGGGTTATTGTTTTACTTTTCTTATTGTACTGTGATATGGATATTGTATTCTTTTTCTGCTTGTGCTACTTTAATATTTTGATATAAGATCTTTTGGTCCAAGTGACAAGTCTTCTAATTAAGGTGGGTTGGGTTTATACTTGGCTAGACTATTGTTGAGAGATTTGCCATAGTTGGAGACCGTATTCACTGTAATCATATTAATCTCAATATTAACTTGACCACAGAGGGCACGGGGCCCCACAATTGGTATCAGAGAATACCATAATGTGTCAGATTGGGTTTTATATTCCTTTCTACCTAATGAACCATTCTTCTAAAAGTCCAGTCATCAAAATATGACATACATAGCACAATACTCTCAATAACTCTATAAAAGTGTAGATCAAAAATATCCATTTAAGATAATTAAATCACCCTCAAAATAACTAAAGAAATTTATAAATTCTTCTGATATAACAAAATGGAGTGTGCAAGATCAAAGTTGGACTACTACATTATCGCATTCAACATTGTTTGAGGACTTGTTTACAAATGGGGACGAAAAAGTAAGAGATTGATTGCTAGAGTATCTACTCAAGGAGTCTTAGTCTTGGACAAACTTCTTTAATAATCTGTATTTAGATGACTTGACTTCCCAATCCTAGCAAAAGAATAGTTAAGACATGTGGAGTCAGTTCTGAACTATATTGAGTGTCTTGAGTCCATCCGCGTTGGTCTCATGACCTATCAACTTTAGAACTTTGCGGGAGATTGGTGGGACGTCACTAGTAAGAAGCTCAAGAAGAAGCCAAGAGGAAGCGTTGTGCTATAACATTCAAGGGCTTCCATCTCGCATTTGGTGTAGTTTATTAAAAAAAATTAGTGCTAGTACAGTTAGAGTGATTGTGATCCTTTATCATTAATAAATCCTAGATTTATAGCAAAACAAATGATTAAAAACATTCAAAACAGCACATGAACAAGCATACTTTGATTTGAATCTTATCATTTTTAGGTAAAGCAAGAGAATAGGCAATTCTAGAGAAGAGAAAGAATTTCTGGAAGAAAACCGCTATGGCGCGCCACAGTGGGCCATGGCGATCTGCTGAATAGAGCTCACCTAGAGCATACCTACAAGCCTAGAAGTAGAATCGCTGTCGTGCACCACAGTGTCATTTCTCAGAAAAATTTTTAAACATTGGATGAACAAATTAAACTGTGCTAAATCTGTGATTTCGAACTTTTGATCACTGTAGTGTACTCCAAGCGCGCCATAACATGCTATGCCTTGTTTACGCAGACCTGGGACAAAATTCATTGTATCCTGCCTCAGTGCATCACGATGGTATTTCAAATTATTTATATAAACCTTATATGAATTAATTGAACAGTAGTAGTTCCATGTTTTTGAAACTCAAACTACCATAGTCGCTGTAGTGATAAACCGAATTAATTCGACTCGCCACAGCGTGTTGCAGCAGAATAGTGTTTCGAACGAGGCTGCCACAGCATGCCACGGTGGATCCCCAGTAAACAGCATGTCTGGAGCCTTGAATAGTAGAATTAGATACAATCGCTATAGCGTGCCACAGTGCCCGACACAATTTTCCTAAGTCAAGGCATTAATGCCAGCATAGAGAAGGCAGAAAACTTTAAGCCTTTGGCCTTCCCCAGCCATTTGGAACTTCCAAAAGCAATAAATCCTACTGTATCCAAAAGGAACAAAGGAATAATATTAAATGGCTTGCATGAATTCAAGGAAGAGAAAGGGCTAGACAGAATTTATGCAGAAGGCTGAAAGAATCCCTATATAAGCAACATTTTGAAACTAAAAGGGGGTTCCCATTTTCCACATTCAGAAATCCTAAAGAAGGCTGCTAATAAAGGGAGAAGGAGAACTCTCCAAGGAGTAGGATCAGAGGACCCTTGCAAGAGCAAGAGACAGGAGAAGTCCAAGGAGCTTGGAGGAAGGAAGAGGAAGGAGAAGAAGAAATCCAGAGAACCCCAAGAATTTTTTGGGATGTTCCAAGTATTTTCTCTCAACCTTCTCTTATTTCTTTTATAATCGAACTGATGTCAAGGTTCTTGTCTTTGTATGTATCTATCTATCTTGAATCTATAATGGAAGGCTAAACCCTCCTTGGGGAGGGTAGGGCCTACATCATGTAAGAGTAAATGGACAAAAAGAGGTGTTTGTATAATTTTCATTAATGAATTAAACCCTTTTCATTTTATGTTTAAGGTATGTTATTGTTATGCATGCTGTGAAAATATTGAGAATATTTTGCTTAATAAATATAATGTAACAAAATAATGCTAAATTAATCGACAACTCAAGCCTAAAGGGAATGCACATAAAGGTCCTTGCCGTGAACACATGTTTGCTGAGCGAGGATTCTCGGTGTAAAACACCTTGGGATTGAATGAGAGATTGGCTTAGCAACAATAATTTATCTTGTACTCCATAGCTTGCTAATTGGCGTAAAGCTAGGTATGTGTGCATTAGTGCTTAAAGCCTAGTGACAAACTTTTAAGCCTAATTGCATCATACCGTGAGCTCAGTCGAGAGATCGATGCATGTGAGCCAAGAGCCACCAGCCGTGCTCCGCGGCTCAGTAGACGTTGAATGAGGAAGACGATTAATCGAGTGCTCTTGGATGATGTGACATAATCCATGTGACTTGGTTAATCACTTCCTTAGCTAAACTGCATATATAGCACGTGATGCTAGTTAGTGTAAATCAAGCTCGTATGATTGTGAACAATTAAAATAATATTTTGACAACCTAGATGTAGTAAAACCTTAATCAATTCAACACAATCATATGATATTTTATGTGCTAAGTTCAAACCTTTGTATGTTCATCTTGTGCACTAGAATTGAGTAAGTCAAAATTAGAGGACCAATCTAAGGAACACTAATGTCACTTGAATATAATTTGCATGTGAACAATTTCATTAAAAGTTAATTGAATTTTAGTATTCATACCTGTCCCTCAACAATTACATGATGGAATCCCAACTCTCCCCTCTTTGTCATATAGTATCTTAATTTAAGATTTTTGTATTGTTGAAAAGGAGCCATTAAAAAACCAAAATGACATTGACTAAACATTATTAAAAGTAGATGCACCTTAGTATCAAAACACGCCGTTCCTTGAGGATGATAAATCTCGGAACTCACCTTCCACTTATTACTTCAGACCACGTACACTTGCGTGTAAGTGCAGACACGAATTTAAGGTATGTCAATCATCTTATGAGCTCAGTAATTATATGAATTTCCTATTTTCTTTCATCATATATAAATCATCATTTTTAAGTAATGAAATTTTGTGGTTATCAATGGAAATGTCAAACTTGATCTTGTCTCCTTAAAATAATTTTGAAATCAAGATTTGTCTTATTAAATTAAGATGAATCCCTGATCACCTCCAACAACTTCATCTATTAAGTCTGCCATAGCTTTCAATAGCTCTACTGATGAAAAAGCCAATCTTTGAGGAATGATAGCTGAAAAACTAAACTCGACAGGCTTTGGCTATCCAAAAGCTAATGTCATTCACCCCTAACCAGCAATAACTAACAATCTTGTACCAGCTATTCCTACCCAATATACATCTATTTCCTCCCATCATTCTATTGATGGTCTTCTCCATAGTTTCCTGAGGTTGAGACTTTCTACTTTGAGTGGAAATCTATCCCCTATGGATACAGATAGTTGGCTGAAGATGGTTGAAAAGAACCTAATTAGTCTAAAGTGACCAAACTCTGAAGTGATCAGTCTCACTGCACATTTATTCTATGAGGAAACTAAGTATTGGTGGGACAACATCTGGAACACCCGATTCATCGACTATGAAATTGAGGATATTTTGTAGGATGAGTTCGTTGAGGCATATAGAGCTGAATTTATCCCTCTGTCTGCACTGAATACAATTGAAGATACAATTCTAAGGCTGAAACGATGAAGTTTTTTTGTTTCAGACTATGAGATGGAGTTTTGAAGGCTGACTCATTTTGCCCTCGAGCTTGTTCGATCTGAATTTACAAGGTGCCATCAGTTCCAAAGCGGGTTGCGTGATTCACTCAAATATCAAGTTGTTCCACTTTGCCTTACTAGTTTCTCCGAGCTTTTGGAAACGACAAGAGTGGTGGAACACCACCAATCATAAAGGGATCTTAAGTGCAAGATTCATGCAGTTCCAACCTGTCGCCAAGCCTTTAAAAGGCACGGACCCCAATCTGCTAAGGTCTATTAACTTGAAGCTGCACTTCCTGCTAAACCTATACAATGTTGTAATCGGCCTCATCCCTATGGCAAGTGTTATCACTTTGGCCATAAATGCTACACTTATGGTCATCCAGACTATTTTTTCTATCACTGCATGCACACAAAACTGTGGATGGTGTCCATAAATACCATTAACAAAGAAACCAAGTCTTCAGAGCGACACCTTTGAGCAAAAGAGATCCATAATTGGCAATAATGCTAGCCCCTGCTTCTAAACCAGCACAGGAGCAACCTGCCCCTCCAAAATTCCAGAATCAATTCAAAAAGCAAATGAATAATTGTCCTACTGGTTAAATTTTTGTGCTCTGATTTTTGTGATCTAGGGCATTGCCTTGTCAGCCGCACAGCCATCAACTAGCACCAGTTCTAGTCCTGGAAGGTTGGCCATGGTGACGGCTTCACGCCGGTATGCGGGCTGTGTGTTGAGATTCCTGAGTTCGACCAGGAGTTCTAACCCTATGCGTGCTCTGTTGGGTCATGACAGGGACAAAGCGGTCAAAGCCAGTTTGCATTATTGCTTGAGCATCCTTTTCGAAATAGGTCGGCTAGATCTCTCACAGACCATGCTGACTCAGAACACGGATGTGAGCGATCCCACCCGTGTTCTGGTGAATAATTATCTTGCTAAATGCCTTAAAATTCTTGCACTTTAAATATTGCAATTAGTTAATGCATTTCCTATGAATAATTTTAGGCATGCTTTATTTTAATGACCAACCCTGCAATGTATTATTTGAAACTGGGGCTAGTCATTCATTCATCTTTGAGCATTTTGTCAAACTTCTTAAACTACTTACCTATAAACTAGCTAAGTCATTAAATGTTGAACTTCCATCTAGAGCCTAACTCAGTGCTCATAAGTTTTGCGATGTCAAGATTCCATTGAATAATCAAATGTTTGATTCTAAATTAATCATCTTGCCATTAGTCAATTTTGATATCCTTCTCAGAATGAATTGGATTAGTAGTCACAATGCTGTGATAAATTGTCTTAAGAAGAAGGTCACTCTTCATTCCACAGGCAAGCCTGCAACTTTCATAGGAAATATTAGCACTTAGCTATCATTAATAAATGCTATCAAATAAGAGAAATTAATCAGTAAAGGATGTGATGCATTTTTTATCACTATTATGGGTGAAGCAAGAGAAAGCCTTTCTATCTCCAATTGTAAGGTGGTGAAAGATTTTGTCGATGTAGTTCTTGAAGATCTGCCATGAGTACCTCCGCATAGAGAAATAGAGTTCTCTATTGAGATAATTCTCTGCACTCAACCTATATCTAAAGCTTCTTATAAAATGGCACCTAAGGAACTGCAAGAGCTTAATAAACAATTGTAAGAGCTCTTGAGCAAAGGCTTCATTAGGCTTTGAGGAGCACCAGTTTTGTTCAAAAAGAAGAAAGATGAATCTATGAGAATGTGCATTGATTATTTGAGTTGGTTAAAGTCACTATCAAAAATAAATATCCCTTGCCTAGAATTGATAATCTGTTTGATAAGCTATATAGAGCTGTCATATTTTAAAAATCGATTTAAGTTCTATATATCATCAATTACAATAAAAGGATGCCTATGTTGATAAAATAGCTTTCCGTACTCGTTATGGTCATCGTAATGTCTTTTAAACTCACTAATGCTCCATCAATATTCATGGACTTGATGCAGTGAGTCCTTAAGTTGTATTTGGATAAATTTGTTATCATCTTCATTTATGACATTCTCATTTATTCTCAAACTTTAAAGGACCATGAGCAATCAACAGTTATATGCCAAGTTTTCCAAATGCAAATTTTGGCTCAAATCTGTTGCATTCTTGGGTCATATAATCGATGCCCAAGGTATCCGTGTAGATCAAAAAAAGGTAAGTGCAATCCAAGTTTGGATAAAGCCCAAGTCAGTTACAAATATTAGAAGCTTTTTGGGATTGGTCGAATACTACAAAAAATTTGTCAAAGGCTTTTCTCAGATCGCCTCACCTTTAACTAAATTGACTCAGAAAGCTGTATATTTCATTTGGAGTCCTGAATGCGAGGAAGCATTCCAAACCCTAAAAGTTGCACTCTCTACTGCTCCAGTGCTTGTTCTGCCTAAAGAAGGTTTGAACTTTTAGGTGTACACCGATGCCTTTGGAATTGTCTTAGGTTATATATTAATGTAAGAGGGTAAGTTAATTGCTTATGCCTCCTGATAAATCAAAGATTTATAGCAAAATAACTAAATAAAATAATATGCATTTTTGCTGCATTTTCAGAAAAAATTTGTGTAAAGCAAAATTTGGGCAAGTTGTAAAAATTTAGGAAGAAAATTGCTACAGTGCGCCAGAATGTGCTTAAGCAGTCTCAAACTGAGACTCTTGCGCTCCAGCGCGCTGCAGCGAAAATTAATGGATTCAAGAACTTATCAGAATTCTCAAGTGGCCTCGCTATAGCACATCACAGCGGTCCCAACCGGAGACTCTGGATTTACAGCGCTGTGGCGACCGGGGACCGAAGTTCGAGAGTCTTTAAAGAATAATTCATCTCAAATGTAAACATATATATTTTTATAAACAAAAGGACATAAAATAATAAAAGTCCAAAGTCCATTTATACATTTAAAGATAGAGCCAAAATATATATGAAATTTTATAACAATTATCTTTTACAAAATAAAGATGAAATATTCACATTCTCATGCTTCTTTATTTCTTCTTCTTTTATTTGGCAGATCTTCTAAACTTTAATTATCAAAACTTGAAAAACACAGTTACCAGTCAGGTAAGAGTATGCAATTCGTTCTTATAAGATTAATTCTAGCATCCTAAAATAGGTATAAATCAAATATGAAAGTGACTGAAATATTTGCATAAGTAAAGCAAATTTCCAAATTTAAGTATTGCCCTGCAAGTTAGCTGTGAAATTCAATATAACTATAAAGCATGAAATAAGTTAATTTTATCAAAAGCATTTGTAACAATAAGTCGAGTCCGTAGACTCCTGAGCCCAAATGGGTAAACCCATAGGCATAACTTGTAGGAAGCTTATCTCGCTACCCATCGGTAGCTTACTCAAAATAGGAACTGATGGTGTGTCTTTCCTCTGGATTTGCCCACTTCCTACAAGGGCTAAATCCCTCTATATAACTCCCAGGGGCTGCCAGCAGGCCCAATCTGTACAGATTCTCAGTATTGTGTTCCACCCTCCAAAGATAAACACCACAATAATATAAATCATTTTTCATCTTTTTGTTACATGCTATTTGATATCATTCTTTTGCAGGTTTAATAGCAGTAAGCAGTTTGTAATAAATAGTTCTCAAAAGAAATGGCTCAAAATAAAAATACTGAAATGAAACTTATAAGTCAATTTACGTACCTAACTATTTTGATATAATTTATAACTAGTTCAATTCCTTTGATCTGCCAAAAATAATTTAAGTCATTATTTTAATGCTTTATGATTTTAATATGATTTGTAATGAATATTTGAATATTTGATTTATTTTATTAAATTACTTAATTATTTATGCCTTATAAGGTCAAATTGGGAATTTAACCTTATAAGGGTATATTAATAATTTTACCCTTAAAGAAATCTAAAATTTCTAATAGTTTATTGTAGGTTATGTCTTAAGGTTTTCATAGAACCTGAAATTATTCAATTCTGATATGTATTGGCTAAGTTATAGCCAATACATGTTCTAAGTTTAATTAATTAGGGTTTAATGTGTTAGTGAGTGATTAGTGAAATTAGTCATAAAATTACTAAACTAATTATACAGCTAAGTTTTAATTTACTTTATGAGTCTTCTAAAACTAAAATTAATTAATTTGGATCATTAGTTTTGTTAAATATTCACTAATCAAGATTTTGAGTAATTAGGGTTGATTAGAAGATCTAGCTGTTAGATCTTAAATATTTTTGCAGTTTACTGTAAATTAGAATTTTCTGATCTAAATGATTATTTGGATCATTTAATTTGGAGTTAAATTGACTTACTTATGGCTATTTGAAGTTTCTAGGGTTAAAAGCTTAATTAATGATTAGGTCCTAATTAAGATTAGTTTCAATTTAATCCAAATGGCAAAATTAACACTACTAAAATATTCTTTAGGGTTTTTTGAGTTTTTTGAGACCCATATTTGATATGTTTGGGTAACCACACACAAAGTTATGGCTAATCTAAGCTTTTGTATTATTTTTGTAATTATTTTAAATATCCTAAAATATCATTATTTAACAAATATTAATATTATTGAAATTTGGATGATATTAAAATATTTTTTGATTTTTGCTGATTAATTTAATATATTTATTTGTATGATTTGGATGTATAAATTAGGACTTATGAAAGTTTAAAGTTTTGATATTTATTTGATTTAATTAAATAATTATATTAATATTAATAATTCTATAGTTTAATATTTATTAATTCTATTATTATCATTGATTCTATTATTAATTGATTTTATGTATTTTTCTGTATATGAATTTATATTAATGTTACTATTTTATATTATATTATTTATAAAAATTTCTGTTATTATTAATGTATATATATTATTATAGGTTGTCTGATTTGATATATATATATATATATATATATATATATATGTATATTTATTAATATCTTTTTAAATATTATATGAATTAAATTAAATGTTTATTAATTAATATAATTATTATTATTATATTTAAATTTTTATTTTGTCGGCAGGAAGAGACGGCGGTGGGCCCCACGTCCATGTGGTGCGATGCTACTGGACCAGACAACCCACGTGGGTCCCACTACCACTGTCAATAGAGACGGCGACGGGCCCCACTCCAAGACAAACGGCTAATTCTGCGCACGCCACCTCATTCTGTGGGTCCTACCCTTTCAGCCGATGCGACACGATAATTGGGTCGGGTCTGAGTCGACCCGGCCCGGCCCGAAGCTCCTCTTCTCTTTCGCTATTCTCGCGACATGTTGCCCTAGGGTTCGAGAAAACGGCGACCTTCCATGGAAGCTAAGCCTAGGATCGCATGGCATCTTAAGGAGGAAGACAAGATCTTCCTTATGGTGTCTTCACAGATACACGAAGTGGTCTGTATTGAAAGAATTTTCTAACCCTAGGCGGTATCTTGAAGACGAACGAAATTGGGTTTCACGGTAGATCTTAAAACAAATCAAACGACAAACGATTGCTTAATTTATTAGATGCAATAATATAGCAACTCATATATTGATTTAAGTGAGATGATTAATAGGTAATTGAAAGAGTATAAGCACCTGGTAGAGTTGGAACGACGCGCCGCCGAGCGAGGTAAAGATCGATATGGCGAGATTAGGTTTTCAGATGGATTTTGAGTGAGATAAAATATTCGATTAAGACTCCCATTTGGGTTTTATCGATCTTTGAAAGCGGTGGATCATCCTTCGGTCGCCACCTGCAGCGAAGGTCGCAGGCGCGACTTCCGCGTGGCCTCGATCATGCCACGCGCCAGATGTGCGGGGAAGAAACGAGTGGGCCTTTCGATCTTTCGATCGAACGGCTCACAAGAGGCGTTAGATTTGACAGCCGTGGATGAGTCATAATGGATGGCGTCAATAACAAATGACGGCGTCATTTAATGCATTAAATTAAATTAATATTACTTTAATTAAATGCTGATTTTTATACTTAAATTAAATTAATTATACACAGTCCAAAAATTTCTAATAAATCATTCTTAGCTAATTGAGGGGTTCTAAACGTAATGGCACACTCGGATTTTTGTTTTGACGAGTATTTAATTATTCAAATTTTCAGGTATTTAAATAATATTAAAATATTCGTTGAAAATTCAACGACTTCCAAATGCATCCAAAACTTCACCCCTAGCTAATTTGGGGGTGGTGAACGCAATGGTGAAGTTAGATTTTCAATGTGAGGTCAAAATTATTTAAATATTAATAAAAAATTAGAAATGAGATTTTGGTATTTTACAAGCACGCTGCAGCGGATACAAATGGAGAGCTCGGCGCTACAGCGCGGCGCAGCGGATCAACAAGATCAAGACTTGCGAAGAAATTTAAGGCAACCTGCGCCATAGTGCGCCACCATGTGCTTAAGTATGATGAACCCAAGAGCTCGGCGCTATAGCGCACCGTAATGCTACAGTAATTCAAAGAAACCCACTATAGTGCGCCGCAGCAGCATTAACCCAAGATACGGGCGCTACAGCGCACCCCAGCAGGCATTCACTTGATATTCTGAGGTGAAATCACCACAGCTACAGTCCCAAATCGAGACATGGGTGCTGCAGTGCGCTACAATCGCCCGTCATAATCTCAGCCATAATAAAGCATTTAATTCAGCATAGGGAAGACCCAAAATTTTGAATCATTTTGTCTTCCCCGGCTACCATCAACACAATTAGCATTAAATCTTCTCATTTTGAAGAGACTAAAAGGGATATTAATTAAACAGCCATTAAATAAAAGAAGATGAAAATAGTGGTAGAATTAATTTAAGTGGTTGGAAGCAGCAGTTATAAAAGAAAATGAAAAACACTTAGAGGGGGTTCCCCTTTTGACATTCTCAGCTCTAAAAATTTTGAAGCTGCATCCAAGAGAGAAAGGAGAAACCCTACCCAAGGAAGGAAAAGGTGACCACCGAGGGGAAGCAGAAAGAACACTCATGGAACCACCAAGGGAAGGCGAGGTTGGAGAGAAAGAAGGAAACCAGTGAATGTTAAGGGTTGTTCCTAGTATCTTCCTTAATCTCATTTTAGATTTTCTTACTATAAGAACCATGTAAGGGTTCATTTTCTTATTTTATATTTTTTGTATTTCATTTTTTATGGAAGGCTAAACCCTCCTTGGGGAGTATTGGGTTAATTCATGTAATCAATTTTGGGATAAAAGGTGTTTGTATTCATTTTCTTCAATGAATAAAATTCTTAATCAATTTTTAGTTTAGATATGAACTTGTTTAAAAGCATGTTGTGTGATGAAATTTATTTTAAACTAAATTATTTTAAATGAAAATACTATCAAGCTGACTTGGCACATTGAAACTAAGGACATGCTCATAAAGATCCTCACTGTGAGTGTATGTGACAATATTTGTTATGCAAGAACTCTTGGTGTAACCACCTTATGATTAATGTGATGAATAAAACTTGGTAACTTAATCCTCTTAGAGCTCCATAGCTCACCAATTGATGTAAAGCTAGGAACATGTGCACTAGTGCTTTGAGCTCAGTGACAAGCTCTTGAGCCTAGTAGCATTCTTCTTTGAGCTCAGTTGAGAGGTGGATGCATGTGAGCAAAGAACCACCAATTATACTCCATAGCTCATCATAAGTTAAAGGAGGAAGAGGAGAAATTGTGTGCTAGTGGTTGAATGTGACATAATCTATTTGGCCCAATAATTCACTTCCTTAGCTAAACTATGAGGGAAGCACGTGATGCTAACTGGCACGTTAGTAAGACTGTAGGCTGAGTAGTCATCCAGTGATCTAGAGCATTCTAGTTAGGGCTTCTAGGTCCGTTGGGTGTATCTAGGTTCAAGGATGGAGTAGGGATTGATGTGAGGTGCTGGTGTGCCCTGTGTGCTGAGAATTTGGCTCGGGAGTGTCGTCCCACTTCGGCCTATCAAAGGATGAGGCAGGGATGAGGACACTGTCGCATCGGGCCGGGCCAGTCATGCCTGCCTGGCATGACAGTGCCGACCCAGTCGGGCCCCGATCCGACCTACACGGTTTGGTATTTGGGCTAGGTTAATTAAATCGATTTAGGAATTCTTTTCTTTCTGAAATATAAATATTAAATATATTTGATTAATTAACCTATAGTTTGATTAATTAAAAACATTCAAACTAAATTAATTAAATAACTTAATCAATTATTATCCAAATGGTATGATCCAATATATCATTTTGATCAAAAAATAATAAGGAATAATAATATGAATTAAAATTCTATATCCAATGGTTAGATTTTCTAATTTATCCTAATCTTTCTCTAATCTTAATTAGTGAATAATTAATTCATTAAATGTTTAAAATCCACAATTAGTGTCTCTAATTATTCATAAGATAGAGGAAAACCTATTTATGCTTTTAAAAATAATTTAAGAGATTTAAATTTGTTAATCACCTCTTAATCATCCTAAATCTTAATTAGTTATTAATTGCCTAATTAACTTTTTGATTTTGGTAAACCAAGTTCCTATTGCCTTCTTAAGGGTATTAGAACTTGCGTAAGTGTTTAGATTCTCATTTTAAACCCTAAATTCCTTAATCACTTTTCTTAAGCTTTAAAAAGTGATTAGTGCTAACTAATCAAATCTTAAGTTCAAACTTAAATGTAAGTGCCTCATTCCTTTTAGTAGTTATATCTAAGCCTATTAAAACTAATCAGAATCAATTTGGATGCTTAAATTTTAAAATCCCAATTTTAGCCTTAAGAAGGGTATTTTGGTCATTTTGACCAACAGTTTGTTTAAGAACCCTTAAACCATAAAGAATGTCATTAACATGCTTCTAATTAGTAATGTAATTTATTAAGATCAATTGTTTATCTTTTAGACCTAATTGATGGCTTAAGCTTAATTCTCATCAAAATTCTCTTAAGTAGATCTTAAGAACTTAAAAATAATCTTAGACCCTTCCCTTAATCTTAAATAATGAAATATTAATCTTATGAAGATAGTCTTAAGTGCCTTATCAAATATAATCATGATATTATTCTTAAGAAAATGTTTTAATGAAATTGTACCATCTCATTCTCGAATTTCTTATTTGATTGAATCCTTTTGAATCCTTTTAGTGGGTTTAGGCTGGTTCAACCTATAGAATAATATGATTATTCTATAGATTGAACTTAGATCTTAGATTCATATATTCTTATTTGATTATTTTGTCTTATAATCATAGACTTAACCTTTCTTTAAGATCATAGTTTCACAATCCTTCAGCTTCTAAGATTCACTTCCTTTATAATAAGTGTGGATGTGAACCCTTAGATCCTTAAAAGAGTAGTACCGTAGATTTAGGTTTGAACCCCAAATTGGAGTTTAAGCCTAGGATCATTAATCTTGATTGGTATAAATCAAGATTAGGTTTGAGTTATTAAAATATATTAATTAAGTTATTGATTTAATTAGTTAACCTTTATAGTCATCACTTTTTATTATGAATTAGAACTATTAAGTTCTAATGTTAACTTCAAGGTCATAACTCTATGATTTTATAGGATAGTTGGATATTAGAGATATTAAGCTTGTACTAGCTCAGAATAGATAGAACAAATTAAATTAGACAGCAATAGATATCACATATGTATAGTTGAGTCTCTTTCTTATTTAGATTATTACTGCTTCACACACCTTGTGTTTGAGCTTTTTTCCTTGGGCATACTAGTAGGACATGGAATATTTGATGAGTATCCTATGTAAAATTTGAATTTGCATAAACATGATTTAACTTCATTCAGTTCATTCCGTTCTCAGTACAATAGAGTGTCTTCTAATTTAGTGTGCCTCTTTAGTTTAGTTCTTTGGATATAGATTTTACTCAGACCTAGCTTTGTGCTTGGAAAAATTTGGGGATACATGTTTGATTATATAAGTTCAACTTGTACCTAGCTCTGAGGATGCCTAGAGGGATACATGTTAAACTTTATGTACAGTGGCCTCATTTTGTCCCATTTCTATTATGGCGGTACTACTTTAGGCATACTTCTGCTTTTCAATTCAGTTTTAATTTAGTGGCTCATTTAGATATATGCTTTACTTGCATATTTACTATTTTCTATACACTTTTGTATTTTATTACAATTTAGTATTTTCAGTTCAGCATTTTATTAAGTATATACATTTCTAGGATGCTAGTCTTATTTTAGTTTTCTTATGATGCAGTTTAGATTCCTTTTAGGTAAATCAGCACGTACTCATATGATCATAAGCAAGTTAAGATAAGCTTACTTTTAGTACTTTTTAGCCATTTATATCTTTACTACCTAACCTTATTACAATTTCTGGTTGAGGAATCCTAATTTACATTCTTTACTTTATTTAGTTATAAATGTCAATTTATAGCTATCCTATTTCATATGGCTTATTGCACCTTAGTTTCTTGCTTGCTTAGTAAAAGATGTGGTATCTTAAATGCTCGGTTTCATTTAAATTATCCTAAAATGTGCTTAGACAATTTGTCTAACTGTAAGTTTTTCTTTTCTTAGCTGGGGCCCTGACATTGTGATACTGACAATGTCATACTCGGAGCTGTTCGTTGAGGTTCCTACTGGAGAGGAGCTTGGCCAGGAGGAGGACCTTCCTACTGCTTAGCTTAGTAAGATTTATTTTCAGCTGTGAGGATGAGTGTTCCTTTTCTCTTAAAATCAATCTGCAATAATTTTATATTCTATATGTATTTACTTTCTGCACTGTCATGTTGAACTAAGTTTTTGTTTTACTTTTCTTACTGTGATGTGATGTGGATGTAGTATTCTTTTTATGCTTTTGCTACTTTGATAATTTGATGAATGATCTTCAGTTTCAGGTGACAAGTCTTCTAATTAAGGTGGGTTGGGTTTATACCTGACTCGACTATAATTTAGAGATTTGCCATTATTGGAGACCATGTTCACCGTAATCATGTTAATCTCAATATTAGCTTGGCCATGGAGGGTATGGGGCCCATAGGGTTTAAGTTATCTAGAGGCTTAGGCTATCACTCGATGATTTTGTATCAGAACACAACCAAGCCCT
This sequence comes from Gastrodia elata, assembly GCA_016760335.1. Taxonomy (NCBI): domain Eukaryota; kingdom Viridiplantae; phylum Streptophyta; class Magnoliopsida; order Asparagales; family Orchidaceae; genus Gastrodia; species Gastrodia elata. The sequence goes on along the minus strand of CM028678.1, from coordinate 30,027,970 downwards.
TCCTTAGAGGCATCAGTATAAACTTGAAATTCTTTACCCTCCTGAGGTAGTACTAAAACTGGCGTAGAAGTTAATAATTTCAACTTCTAAAAAGCTTCCACACAAACTATGCTCCAGATATACTGAACTTCCTATCTAGTTAATTGAGTTAACAATGCTGAAATTTGAGAAAATCCTAAAGCAAACCTTATGTAATATTCAGCGAGTTCCAGAAAACTACAAATTTCGGTTACAAACTTGGGTTGCACCCACTACTGAACAGCTAGGATCTTCCTCTGGTTAACTCTAATGCCTTCAACATCAATCATGTGACCAAGAAATGCCATAGAACTAATCCAAAATTCACACTTCAAAAACTTGGCAAACAGGTTATATTCTCTAAGCAACTCAAGAATGGCATGCAGATGCTTCTCATGCTCAGCAACTGACTTGGAATAGATCAGAATGTCAACGATGAAAATAATAATGAACTCATCGAGGTATTGATTTAGAATTTGCTGCATCATTTCCATGAAAATAAAAGGAGTATTCATCAGTCTAAAAGACATAATTAGGAACTCATAGTGTCTATAGCGAGTCCTGAATACAGCCTTAAGAACATTTTCATCTTTGTCTCAATTCTAGTAGTAACCTAATCTCAAGTCTATCTTAGGGAAAGCTTTGGCTCCAGTAAGATGATCAAACAAGTCATCTATTCTACAGAGAGGATACTTATTTTTCATTATCACCATGTTAAGCTCACGATAATCAATACACATACGCATCAATCCATCTTTCTTTTTGATAAACAGAACAAGAGCTCCCCAAGGTGACATACTAGGGCAATCAAAAACTTTTTCATGCAATTCTTGTAACTACTCATGAAGCTCTTGCAATTCTTTAGGTGTCACTCTATAAGGGGATTTGGATTTGGGCTGAGTTCCAGGGATCAATTTTATAGAAAATCCTACCTTATGTAAAGGAGGTAGTTCATGCAAGTCCTCAGGAAACACATACTGGAACTCTCTAACAATGATGGTATCTTCCAGGTTTCTATCTTGATTATCCTCACTAATTAAGGTTACTAAAAGTGCATCGCAACCTTTACCAATGAGACGCTCAGTCAATCCAAGTTTGCATATAAAGACTTCGGGTTTCTTTACTACCATGAGCGGGACTTTCTTTCGATAACAGTCTATTACAGTGTTAAATTTACTTAACCAATTCATGCCTATAATTATGTCGAAGTTTGTGATAAACATAACAATAAGATTAGATTGAAAGAGTTCGTTACTAATTGGAAAATTTACCAAACAGAACTTGTTTGCACACATTTTAGCACCAGATGGCATCTGCACTCATAAGGCATTACCCAAAATGAAATGTTGAAGGTTAAGAGAGGCAACATAGCTCACAGACATAAAAGAGTAAGTAGCACTCGTATCGAAGAGGGTGTCGCAGAATTGATTTTTAATTACTAGAGTTTTTATAGAGGGAAATGTAAGACTTTAAATACAACTTATGCAATTTAAAGCTTGAAGTACGAAAAATAAATGCACAAGTAAAAAAAGACAGAACATAGAAAATTCAATGTAGGAATTAATAGTGATGACATTATTATCTTCTTGAGCATCAATAAAAGATAGTGCGTACATGTGGGGTAAAGCGGAAGATTGGGCAACATCCTTGCCTTTTGTGGCACTTCTGGCATGTACTTGCCTATGGGCTGATGAAGATACTCCCTTCAGCAATGGGCATTTTATCTACTAGAGGAGGCATCAAAGCAAGTGCTGATGCTTGAGAATTTACCAGAGAAGGGCTTGAATAGAAGATGGGCGGTTGACTCTCGCCATATCCGCAGTCTAGATCGCTCTATAGTCCCAATAGCGGTGACCAATCCTACTACAAGTATAATACTTATTGTCATAGTGGTAACATTTGCCATACTGATGTGGCCTTGTACAATGAGAAATGGGTCTTCCTTGCTAGTTTAGGCTTGGAGTAAGATGGAAGCTTTTGGTCCATGAGGATGATTCCACTTATGGTTAAGATCTAGAAGCTGTGGGATGCGATTTCTTTTGGAACTCCATCTGATCCTAATGGTGTTTGATCATCCTTTCTTTTTTCAGCAGCTTGGGGAAGTTATCATGGTGTTAGGACATCAGGTAGCTCTTTATTGAGTCCTTTAGTCCTTTAAGGAACCTACTACACCTAGCTGTCTTACTATGGACTAGGTCAGGAGCAAAATGAGATAGCTTTCTAAATTCTATCTCGTACGCTTGAACAGTTTGATTCTCTTGAGTGAGTTTCATCAGCTCGTCCTCGATAATAGTCTCGGCAAATAAAGGAATAAATTTCTCATAAAATACTTCCTTGAACTCTTCCCAAGGAGTATCATCTACACTGACTTCAGAGAAATGGGCCTTCAGCTCACTGTCCCACCAATATTCTATTTCCCCTTGAAACAAATGGGTGGCGAGGCGAATACATTCACTCTCAGTACATTTGATGCTGGCTAAGGTTTTCTAAATTTCTCTTAACTAGTTGGTGGCTTAGAAATGGGAAGCTAAGCCATAGAATGTTAAAGGGAATAAATGCAAAGAGGTGAGAAGGTGGGTGTCTACCATAGGACCCGGAGCAGGTTGTGGAGTAACAGGAATTCCCTGAGGTGTTGGGGCAAGAGTTTGAGGTGGAGTTGAAGATGACTGAGGTGGAGTAGAAGATGGCTGAGGTGGAGTACAAGCTGAAGGCATTCTCTTTGCAATGCGCATTTGTGCTTCATCCATCACTTTCATTATCTCCATAAGGTTCCTTAACTCATCAGCTAGAGACGAAGTGGTAGAAGTGGCTTCTTTTGCCACCGATGGAACATGAGTAGCAGGTTCAGGGTTCATTCTAAGAAGAGAAGTGATATACAATTTAGGAACAAAGAAAATGGAAAATATTCTCATTATAACTTAAGAGATTTAAGAGATACAATATGAAATATACGAGAAAAGAAATAATGAGATAAAAGCTACTATAAAGAGGCTACTACGAAAGAAAACTAATATGATCATCTACAGACCTTTTCATAAAACATTTTCTCAAAGTTCAGGTAGTTTTGGGCATGATGGAAGTGTCAACTCTCTCGAACGAGTCATGATCCCACCACTCATCGATGTAGTTGTCGAAGAGTTGGTCCATGAATCTGAAGCAAATGTGATCGGGGTAACCAATTACTTCAAATGTCTCTATGACTCGGGATAGCCTTCCCTTGTCAACTCAGGAATGTGGTCGCCACAGAACACATAATACTTTTGAATTTTGTTCAGGACGTCATCTCCAGCTTGCGACACTCCAACGTACATTTGTCATACTTTAAGCCATTCAAATGATCTTAATCCCAATAATTGAAGAAAAATCTAGTATAGTATTTTAGGTCTGATTCATGATCTGCCATCTATGAGTCTATTTAAAGTTCAAGTTAAATTTAGATCAATTATTGAAGTAGTAAGGCGTTTACTATCCAATTGTGACACTCTTAAATGTTGTTGCTTTTTAGTGTTGTTTTTCTTAGATAAGTGCATATTTTTTTAACTTAAATTTCTCAAGCTCTAATACTAACTGTAACAACCCCATTATCAGAGCAGGAACCCAATTCAATACTAAAGTATTACCATAGCACTTAACACTGGATTAGAAAGAAACTAACCCAACATTAAGTGTAATGTGACCAAGAATCTTTGTGAGGGTGTAAGTTAAGCAATAGAATATACAAGTAGAGAAGTATACAGTAATAAAATGCATTCGACCTACTATCAAAACCAAGCAGGTAATACTAAAAGTAAATCTATCACAGAATAAAGCAAAAATATAATAGAAATTAAGTTATTACAAACTAAATTTTAAAAGTAAAAAAACAAGTTCTCTCATCTTTCGAAAGCAGTAAAAGAAACATGCAGAAAAAATCTCCAAATCTACTAATGTTCAGCATTAGGTTCAGTTCCTCTATCCAAAAAATTCTCCTGATCTACTGTCTTTTTGATTCATAAAATACGGTATGGCACAGCCAAAAAAAAGAGAAAACAAGTGATTATACTAAAGTGTCTAAATATATTTTAAGATTAGGCTAATTTTTAATTATAGCTTAGTTGGATATCACATATGCAAATTAACAATTAAGTACTAAACGTGGAGCATTTAAAGCATAAGAGTAAGGGTAATATCACTATAAAGATGACAGTAAGTAAGTAAGGAGCAAAAACTCACATTATATTTGCTCTAGCATGCAATAATGCGTAAGGGAAAAAGGCATCCTAATAAGGCTATAAACTACTAATGTGCATATGAAAGTATACAATGAATACATGAATATGTTCAATAGAAATTATGCCAAGTAAAAGCAAATTAAAATAGTGAAGCAGGAAAAGTAAGTAAAGCAATATACACTTCATGAAAATGACATTATAAGTAAATTATAGTACAATAAGTAAGAGCTGAACAGTAAAGTAAAGTAAGATGGAGCTTAACCTTATGGCTAAGAAGGTATAGTTAAAGACTATGAAAGTAAGCATAGCTCAAGGGCAATGGCAAGTTCTCACAATCAATAAGATTGTGATAGCCTAATAAATAAATTGTTTAGGTTATTTTAAATTTTCCATTTTGCAGGCATAAATTACAAAACAACTGATGAGTTAGACCTGTCGATCTAACTAACTAAAGAAGCAGGGTCTCCAAGAAAGTATAAACACTCATATTCCCCCTCTAGGATATGTGAGGTCTCTTTATAACCCCATAGCTTGCCCTAGGATTCAAGTAATTATAAATAATGTGATATCCAAAGTTGGCTAATATTTAGGTTATATAATTAAATAAGTGGAGCTGATTAAGCTCCCAATTGTCTTAGACTTTACAAACTCTAAGCCAATAGAAGGATAGTACTGCAAGTAGTTAAGTTTTAGAAAATATTTATTTGATTTGATTTAATTAAATGACAAAGTAATTTATATGTATAATCATGCAACATGCCACAAAATCCTACGCTATTCCTAAGCTACATAATCTTCATGAGCTTTTTAGACTAAAGACCTAAGGTGCTATACGGAAGGATTTAGGTTGTAAAGTTCTCTACACTTGAAAGGTATAAGTTGAATGCTGTAGGAGTTCTACTCTTGCAAGTTTACTAATGTAGACTAGCTAAGGCCATCTAAGTTTAATGGAAACATGATTTAAGGCTTACTATCCTATTTAGCTACACCATTGGAAGGTTCTAAAAGAAAAATTAGAGGAAGGACTGCCATTACTAGATCTAGGTTTGCTCATAATTGCAAGGAAACTAAGGCTTAAATAGGAACTAGGTTATTCTTAAGAGCTAAAAGGAATTAACTTAGTAGTTGAAAAGGTAAAAGTGGGGCTGTACTGCAAAGGTAAAGCTCACTAAGTTTAACTTAGAATAGCTAGCAACTAGTCCTATTAGGTTCTCATAATATTAATAGAGGCATACTAATAGTCTACTACCTCAAGATGGCAAATCAAAGAAGCTAGGGCTTTTCAATCCTCTACAACCTCTCCTTTGAGTTAAAAGCTTAATCAATAATCTTGTTATGTCTATAAGCATATAATTCATACTAATTCAAATTCAAACTCACATTTGAAATGATGTGAGAGTTAAATAAATTGAGACATGTTTGTTACCCTATAGTTTAAAAGCCTAAAACATGCAATTTATGAAGTTACAAAATTCACATAATTTGAATAGTTAAGGAGCTAAATACCTAATTTAGCCAAATATTGTCCAATTGCAATATGAAATCCTTATAGCATAAAGAGAATAATGACACTAAGTAGGTTAAAATTAGACAATGTTAAAAAATTAGGGTTTTTGGGACTCCTAATTATGGTTAATAAGTGATTATAAAAATTAGGGTTCAAATCTTAAATTAAATTATACCAATGTGTTTGTCTCATTTTTTTTAATAAAATGACAAATAATTTCATATAATTCAGATGTGTATATTTAAAGTTATGAGGGAATAAAAATTGCATTTAAAAAAAATAAATAATTAAGATTAATTAAAACCATTTAACTAACGGCGCTGAGACCTACATAATGCAAAAAATGGTGCTAGCATGAAATTTGGGGTAGTGCAAAAATGCACATGCCAATTTGACATGTGTCGGCCAGAACTGGCGACGTGTGTCGGCTCGGGACGCGCAGGAGACCCACGCTGATGGCGCGGAATAGGGAGACCCGGGCCGGTTCGGTCCAGCATAAATGCCTGAATTGCAATAAGAATTGCAGCACAATCTATCTTCTCCGATGTAGCACTCAAGAGGGCACACTAGGGTTTGGCATTACGGTCGATCCCGACGACTTCATGGCCTAGCCCGCCCGCCATTCGATAGGTCACTGAGGGATCTATCGAACGTCACTTGAATCATGGCTTGAGATTGCTTTGACCATCATCAAGTTCTAACCCTATATGAATTAGGGTGGACAGGCTGGTGGTACTGTATACCACTATGTACTGCTCAATAAATCGGAGCTCGATTGGGCTTGTGCAAGCCCTGTAACAACCCTAGGTTGTTACCATGCAAAATAAATGTTGATTGGTTCAATTTTTTAGCATCATTGCTTTTAGATCATCAAGATAAGCCTATCTGGAAAATTTGAAGTTCATTGGACTTCTCTAAGTCAAAAATTACAATTTGATCAGTCTAAATGCCCTAGTCTAGACCCAAAATATTTTGATCTCAAAATTAAAATCTGATTATATTTTTGAAATCCTCACCCCCAAATTAGCTAAGGGTAAAATTTTGGTGCAATTTGGAGTTCATTTGGGCAATAATTCAATTTAATTTAAAATGGTACAATTGCACTTAAGGGCTCCACACAATTTAAAATTGCATTTATACCTTCGACCATTTTAAAACAGCGGGCGCGATCTGAACCGTCTATTCTTTAGGTTAGATCGTGCGGCCGCGTTTTAGATCGGGATCTATCAATCCAGACCGTTCCGCAGTCCGATCGAAAGATCGGACGGTATCCCACCATTTACCGTAAGTAGCGCTGCGATCTGTCAAATCCAGAGATCTAAATCCAACGGTCGAGCATCGCTCCGCATTCGGCCGTTACTTGTCCAAGGATCTGAGTCGTTCCGCGTCAACGATCCATCAATCCAACGGCTGTCGTGGATCCCGCACTGTTCTTCGTCTTCCTCTCTTCCGTGCGAATTCCCGACAGGAAAAATCGCATCTTCGACAGGCAGAGCCTGTCCCCCACTCCCCAATCCAGCTCAGCAAGGTCATTGGGGCATTTCCCGTTAGGGTGGCACCTCTGAATCGGGCCCTTAGGCCCGGTGCACCTTAGTGTGGGAGCTCTGAAAACTCCTCCTGGCCCCAGCATTTCATCCCAATACCTTCCTGAGGCTATAAATAGCCTTGGATCTCACCTTAGAAGCTTTTGGCTGTCCAATTGAGTCCATTCAAGGTTTTTTCCTCTACCGCCATTGCTGCTCAGCCCGGCCTCCTCCAGACGCTCCTAAGCTCGCGTACAGCTGATAGAGGGTAACTCCTAGATTTCAGGACCCCTAATAGCCTCTCTGCTGCTTTGTGCCAGGCTCTGTCATCCAAATCAGCTCAGACCAGTAAGACCAGGTACCTCCAACTGGGACTGAGTCGTATGGGCTCAGATCCTTCTCAATTTTGATCACCACACTCCTCTTTAGCTTTGGCGAACTGTTTGCAATTAAATTGCTGGGTTAGAAGAGGTTCGTTTAATCGTATCGATCGAACGGACTCTCCGCCTCTCAGAGCTCGGGACCGAGTAAGGTCCCAGAGGTCTAGAGCCTCCCAGGTCAGGTTTAAATAGGGCTTCGATCCGTCCTTATGCCCTAATGGTGAACGGATCGAGCCCTAGCCCGGATAAGCCCCCTGTGAGGAGAATTTCTCCTCACAGAGAGCGCCTTTCATGCAAAATGGGTAAATGTGTTCCAGAGGAATTGGTTCACCCCAGTTAACAATTTAGGGTTCTAAGGGTTGGTTATGGTCCCAGGAACGTGTATCCATCGTTCTTTAGCTCTGGCTTGGCTCGAGGACTGAGAATTTTGGCGATTAGGCTTCGCCCTGATCGTTCTCAGTCGGGGCCAGGCGCACGGAAGAAAACGACAGCGCGGGTCAGGTCGACCCGTGACCCGCGCTGTCCAACAGTAACATGCCCTCAGGCCCGAACGGCCCGCGCATTTTGGGATCAGGCCGGCGCCGGGTCAAGCATTAAATAACTTATTTAATATTTATTTTTCTTAAGGAAATTAGGGAAATTAAATTAGAAAATACATAATGTATTTCCTTAATAACTTTTAATCCACTGGCCAAAATTTTATGATATTATATATGAAAATGTTCAGAAAAATCTTAGCAACTTAAATATAAAATAAAATCACACATCTAATGGTTAGATCTTTAATTATTGCCTAATTATAGTGAATCTTAATTAGGGCAGATTAGTAAATGTACTTATCCAATTTGCATGTTTATGGTGCCATTAGTTTACTGATGTTAATTAGATTACATGTGCCAAGTATAACATTTTCTGAGTTCTGTAATTTTAATTATGCTCTAATCTTGTCAAATCATAATTAGTGAGTCTTAGGGTTTATACACATTGGATCTTAGCAAACTCAGTCTCTGATTACTTGTATGATTAATTAGGACTTGCATGCCAAATTTCATGTAATTTGAATGGTTGGATTTTTACTTATGTGCTAATCCTTTTTGCTTGGAATTAAGGTGTGGTTAGCACTAAGTAACCACTGTTTATTAAACTTTAATCATTATTTTGGCTTATAATAGTAAACTAAATGAAATGAAGTCACCTTTTATAAACTTATTAAGTATACTTAAATAAATCTAAAACTATAGAATCTTAAATATCTTAATTAACTTAAGAAATCTTAAGATTTGGATCAAGCTTTTAAGACTTGATCTAGATCTAGGATTACCGCCAATAATGCATAATTAATCCACTGATTTGACATTGATCTTTAAATACACACTTGATTTGACTTGAGGTTTGAGAAGGAGTCAAACCCTAATCTACTTAAGGAAAATCTAAAATCATAAAAACCCTAACTTAATTATATTGATTACAAGATTTTGAATTGAACATTTTCCAATAATGCATTTGATTTACTATTGATTCTAAACATTTGAATTAGATAAAGTAAGGTTGATAATAACCCTTGTGATTTCACAATCTGAATCAAACCTTAAGATCCTTGATTTTCTCTTAAGTAATAAACCTGCATAACAAGATTTTTAATACTAGGTTGATTTAACAAGTGATCAAATCCTAACAATATGTTAGATTTACACCCCATAATCTTAGTCTAAGTATGATCAGATGATTCCATCATCTGATCTAATCACTCTAAGATCTAATTATGAACCAGAACCTAATAGTCTAATACTAATACCTAAAGGAGAGATCTTGATATTCTCTTCATAAGATCGTCTTGAATTAATTAAGAGACCTAAATTCATATATCATGAGGTAGGAGGCCTTGTATGAGTCCTTGAGGTCGAAGCATAGAAGATCCTATCATCTTAGATGTTGATCTATTCTCCTTGTGGTAGTAGTCATTTAAGACCTTAGAAGAGATACATCTCCTTGTGGTATAACCTATATTATGTGATCCTTGATCACATTCACTTGATAAACTTTGTATAGGACTTACCAATTAGTTTAAAGAATTATTATTTTGATGAATCCTTATTCTATTAAATAGACTTGATTGAACCTTGATTATTGGGCAGTGTAGTATAGTATACCCATATTACTGGTCCCCAGTAATATTCTGGATTGGTTGAGTCACTCTAAGTAAGATTTGTCTTTGTTGCTATCCTACAGGCTTAGGCGGATATAACCTCGCTTAGAGTAAATTAATCAATCCTAAGAGTGTGTTAAATGGGTACCCATTCTTTAGTTTTATTGAAGGATAGTTGCCATCGGGTAATGCCTCCTAGCGAAGATCGCTTCAATAGGTATGGCTTAAATAAAACTAAGTAAAGGGGAATCACCTTCCTTAAGATGCTAAGTATGATTGTGAGTTTAGTGACTAAATGCTTAGTTTGAAATAACAGAATCATCATCGGATGGTGCCTCCTAATGAAGAATCGCTTTATTAGGGTGGCAAAATCAAAGTAAATGTTGTGTCCTATCCTTGCAGCATATTTAATATGTGCATACAATCACCCTGCCCAGTAATCTTTGAGTAAATAAGCAACTTTAACTAAATATCGACCTAGAGATTTGGAGTCTGAATCCTTTTAGCAGGATTCTACACAGTGGAGACTTAGGATTCATTTATGTTTCTTACTATATTTTTCATAGATTTCAGGATTTTTTATTCATATCAAATAATGGCATATGCATAAGCATAAACATGAGTTGAACTCATTCCTTCTGTTGTGACACATGGTTATCAGTGATACAGTATGAGATACGGAATGTTATATATACATAGACTGGGGAAGTTCAGGGTGCATCTGCGTCACCAAACTGACTTCCTAACTGTTGTGCTTACATTGGACCGTACTACTCATAAACCTTCAGTGATAGTTCTGTGATATACCGTGATATAGCATATCTGTGAGCATTGCTTCAGTAGCATACAGTGTAGCTTTTAGCATCCTTCTCAGCATCTGACATTCCATTCACATTGGTTTATGAGCATCTGACATTTTCATGTACTTTTAGTATTTGGTTTTGATGCAATTTTTCTTGCTTAGTTCCTGCAGTTCAGTTATTTGATGCTTTATAATTTTTCCTACACTTTTACTTTATGTTCTTGCATATTTTTTATGTTTAGATTAGCTTGTATAGCTAGCTTCGATGTGTTAGACTTCTTGTCTAACACGGGGTACTTTTGGGATCCGGCAATTTGCTAGATCCCGAACAGTTGTTGGAGGCAGGTTAGGAGGATGTCCCAGAGACTCAGGAGGAGCACTTGGAGCTGTAGGGGATTGAGCACCTACTTTTACTTTCTAGTTCTTTCTAGTATTCTAGCTAGACTCTTTATATTCCTACATTTAAATGGTTTGTAATGAACTATGGATGTACTTTTACTTTTCTTTTATGAGATGGATATTTACTACTGCTTGAGATGAATGTATTTCTGGATGTTTTGCTTTTAGCTTCCGCACTCTATTATACTACTATACATAGTATTGTGATGTGATCGGCGTATTTGAGACGCTGATATATTTTATAACGTACATGGGTTCCTCCACTCCCTTGCACCTCATGTACGTACTAGTCTAATACCCAAGATAAGTATTTCATTCTTATCTTGGATATTGGCTCTCGAACCTGCTCATAGGGTTCGAGTCAGCGGCCTTCAGTATGGCTTCATCTCTCTAGCCTATTCGGGAAGATGGGTCTTACATGTACGGCCCACCGTTCCTGAGTAGCGCACCGTTCCGCCGCCAAACTATGGATTATACTCGTATTTTGCGCACGGCAATAGGACGGGGTGCTACAGTTGGTATCAGAGAAGTATTATAAAGTGTCAGATAAGGAGTTTGTTCCTATCTACTTTATAATCTGTTCTCTGTGTCAGGACAAGATCATAATTACTAGGTGTAGTGCAAAGCAAACATCCAAAAGATTCATTAAGCTGTCTTAGAAATACAAAGGGAGATTATGTCTACAATGCTGACACCCTAGGAATTAAATGCACGTAAAAGATAACCTAAAATGACATCTTAGGATTTGAACAAATTTTGAAAGAAATAATGAATAAAATATTTATGGGCTAAAACACTTAAACTACAGACACATCAACTAGCCAGTTCATTAAGTATTGGGTCATCAGATCTAGATCCAAATCCAATGGCCAAATCAGATGGATCAATCCAGCACCGTCTGATATGGATCAGAAATCGCAATGGTCTAGATGAATCCATGCGGCTGTCCCATGCGCTAGACTCGCACACAGGATCTGCACAGTCCCGTAATTACCATTGGATTTATATTTAAATAATAAATATAATATAATTAAAATACTTTAATTGTTTAATAAATAATACAAAATTAATTACTCAAAATTAAATAATTAAACGGACTCCGAAAAATCTCAAAAATTTACCCTTACCTAATTTAAGAGTGAGGAACTCAAAAATGCAATCAAATTTTTTATTAGAGGTCAATTTAATTATCCTAATTTCTTATGTATTTTAAATAATATTAAAATATTCAGAAAAAATTCGATGACTTCCAAACATTCCCAAAATACCACCCCTAGCTAATTTGGGAGTGATGAGTCCAATGGCGAACTCCAATTTTGATTATGAGGTCAAAATAAAATATTTATTTTCAGAATTATCAAAATAATTAGGAATGTTCGTCAATCGCAAACAATCTCCAAATTGCTCCGAACTTGAGGTGAAGGCTCCTAATACTATTATAAGAGTAATAAAAGTGAAATGAAGCTAAATAGGCTTCTAAATAAAGGGTAACAACACTAGAGCTGTTACATTTAGTCTCAATGCATTACACTATTTATTAATTTTCTAAGATAATTATAAATCATGTGATATCTTTTATTTTCTACTTTAATTATCTATCCTATGATTGGAGCTAATCAAGCTTCTCAATTGACTTAGTCATTCATCAAATATTTTAGTCAACTGATACATAATATATATAAATTAATGAGATTTTAAGAATAGTGATTTGATTAAGGCCTTATTTAGATAATAAAATAATTTATATATATATATATATATATATAGTTTCCAGATTACAAAAAAAATCATATCTTAATATTAGTACTAAAATAATCTAAATCTTCTATTCTACAAGATGCTAAAACAACATATCTTATGTATATTAATGGTTATACTAACTAACATCCTAAACTTTAAGGATTTTTAATTACAGACTACTTAAGGTACTAACTTATATAGTTCTCTAATATTTCTAACTTAATGTTTACTATTCACTACTTTTATCCACCCTTATATTCACATACACTTACTATACTCAAGGAGATCATTACTTATATCAATTCTTGTCTACCTTAGCTTAATGGCTTTGTCTAGCAACAAATATAATTTGATAAGACACAAGGCCTGATATTAATTAGGATACAACCATCTAGATCCATCTCTTACTATCTAACTAATTTGAATATCAAGTATCCTCTCTTAAACCTAGGGTTCCAAGTCCAAGTGTTACCATTAACTAATATTATCCTTGATTTTAATAGCCGATACTTAAAGGTTTCATCGAATTAAAGATAAACAATAACACTTGGCAATGGAATGGTATATTACTCGGGAAGGACTACTAAATCTTTCCAAATGCTCCTGCTGGATAGAGTATATTTTTATGGACGTAATGCTCAAGTTTGGGAGCAATCTGGATAGTGAATACTCCTAAATCAATTTTTGAATTATTTAAATTCAGTAAATAGGGTAAATTAAAAAAGTTCAAATTTAGCGATTTTAGTGCCGCTGGATTAAGAATATTATAAAAAGGCTATAGAAAAAAGTTTCGTCAAATTTAAAGCTCCGGATTGACCATAATTAATTTTTGAAGTTCTTATCTTCAGAAAATAATAAAAAATAAAATATTGCTCCAAATTGAAAAAAATTTGCACAAGTGTGTTTTTCTCATCAAGATACAACCCAACGTAGAAATAAAGTCTAATCCTCAAGATAAGTGTTATACTCTTATCTTTAGTATTAGATAAGGTACTTACATACATTAAATTTATGAGAGGTGGTTGTAATATCCAATATATATGAGTATGATTTACATTCCAATCACATTATAATACTAAGTAATAGTTATAACAGGGTGTGGAAGCTATATCATTCATCCATATCATTCATCACAGAAGTTAAGTAAGAAAATATTTGACAGACTATAAATACATGTCTGCGCTCACACGCAAGTGTAGGTAGTCTAAAATAATATGGGATTTGTAAAGTCCCAGGAATTTATTATCCACTGAGAATGGAGTGTTTCAGTACTAAAGTCTATTTATTTTAATGTAGTGGAGACAAATGATGAGTTGTGATTTTTGGCTCCAAATTAATAAGCAAAGTTCTTAAATGAGAAATTACTAGTTGAAGAAGTAATGAGAGTTGGGTCTATCATGCAATTCATTGGAAGATTTGGTGTAAGTACTTTTCTTTATCAATTTTTAATGCCAAATTGCTTAAATGCTTAAGTTATAATTAAGAAAGATTAGTCTTCCCTAAGTTGTCCCCTAATTCGTACTAATTTGTGTCTAATGGTCAAAGATGAACTCAAGAAGGTTCAATCTCAGCACTTAGACCCTCAGTGATCAGTGTTAGTTAGATTTGTTTCTTACATCTAAGTTTTAAATCTACTGTTTTAGTTGTGTGATCACACGAGCTTGATTCCACTAATATAGCATCATATGCGTATGCACTAAGTTTAGCAAAGGAAGAGACTTGTTGGGGTAAATGGGTTATGTCACATCACCGGTATGCACTGAACATGTCATCTTCCTCCCTAATTAGATGAGATATGGAGCACATTTGGTGGCGCTTGGCTCACACGCATCAACTTCTTAGTTTAACTAGAGGAACGATGCTACAATTCTCAAGAGCTTGTCATTGGGCTCTCAGCACTTCTGCACATGTTCCTAGCTTAAGCTAATGTTGAGTAGTGGAGCTCTAAGAGTGTTCAATTTCTCTATCAGTCCACTCATCATTTCAAATCCAAAATACTTGCATTGATCATTCTCGTGTAGCGAATATTGTCACATGCATTCGCGGTGAGGACGTTATATGTGCACGTCCTTCATTTATACTGACAAGTGTGCTTGATAGTTTCTTTGTTAAAAGTATTAATTTAAATATATCATTCATCACACAGCATTCATCCAAGCAAGTTTTCATATCAATAATCATAAATGACTATGAATTTTATTTATTAAAAAAGTTCAGTATAAACACCTTCAATTCCTTTAATTTATTACATGATTGTGCCCAACCCTCCATAAGGAGGGTTCAACCTTCCATCACAAAATAAAAACAAGAAAGATAAAATAGGATCTTGAACCCTTGCATGGTTCTTTGCAGAAAATAAATCAAAGTAAGGATTCAGATACAGTACTATGAATAACTATCACGTTCATCAGATTTTCTCTCGCTCTTCGACTTTGTTCTCCTCTTTGATTCCTGAGTATCATTTTTAGATTTGGCTGCGAAGGTTATGGTGGAGTTTGGAGAGTTTTTGGGAGATTAGATAATGATTTGATATTTTTAAATGATACTTAAGATGTTGGAGAAGATGTGTAAATGGTTTGAGGTTATGAGAATAAGAGTATGGTTAGGAAAATAAAATATAAATAAGATAATAACCTAACTCACCAAAGATAGGCAATAAACTTGACACCACCAAGCACCAAGCAATATGAGAGCTATTCACCACAAATTTCTTTCATTCAAGTTACTCCATTACATTACATTTCAGCTCATATTAATAGCACTACATATCTCTTGCCCTATGAGCTTTGGAGGGAAAATATGGAGGGAAATTTTGGAGGAAAAGATGGGTAGTTAGCAATTATTGAAGAAGTAACTCCAACATGACATAGCTGGCCAAACATGTTCCATAATAAATAAAAAAGTACAATATTAATAAAAACAAAATACAAATAGTAAACCCAATATTTGGGCTCTTTATTGGGCTTTTGATTGGGCTTTTGTAATTAGGCCCACCTTTAAATTCTTCCCTTGAACTTTAGCCATGGCTTTTGTTATTGGGCCTTTGATAATATTCTTAGGATGTGCTACATCAACTCCCATCGGCCCAATTGAACTCTGCACCGAAGAGTTAAAATACAAGTACTCTTCTACTAATTGTGGATCTAGAGCTTCCAAATCTGTACGTATTAGCCATGTGTCTTCTGTAGGCGGCTTATTTTTCCAACGAGCGAGAAAATGAGGTTCTTTCTCTTGATCATTAGGAGCCTCCTCAGTGATGCTGTAGTCAATGTCTAAAAAGGATGGAGTTTGCATGTGGGGAACTATATCTCTTACTAAAAAGTCAGACTACGCAAGTGGAAGTTTGCTAACTCTTTCATATGAAAAAGCATCTTCAATATTAATAGTTGGATGAATTAGCATATCGTTAGGCAAATCAAGGTGATAAGCATTAGATCTAATTTTCCTAAGAACTTTGAAAGGGCCACAAGCCCTTGGATATAATTTCTTATATTTAGTGTTGTTATATCGCTCAGGGCATATGCGAATCAAAACATAATCACCTTCTATAAATTCGTTAGTTGATTTATTATGATTTGCCTTAGATGCATATTTTTCATTACTTAAAGTGATTTGTTGTCTTATAGAATCATGAAGACTTTGAAAATCTTTGGCAAATGTGAATGCTGAATCAGAAAATGCATGAGAAGGAAGGTTGGCAGCATCAATCGGTCGTTAAGGATTATGGCCATACACCACTTCAAATGGAGATGTTTTGGTTGTTCGGGAAGTACTACTATTATATGCAAATTTAGCAGTAGGTAAATATAAGTCCAAATTACTAATAATTTTTCCAACAAGGCACCTAAGTAAGTTTCCTAAGCTTTGATTGACAACTTCCGTTTGACCATCCGTTTGGGGGTGAAAAGCTGATGAAAATTTCAATTTTGTCCCAAGAAATTTTCATAAGGTCTTCCAAAAGTATGAGGCAAACCGAACATCCCGATCTGATACAATAGTTGAAGGAAGGCCATGCAATCGTACAATTTCCTTAAAGAATAATTTTGTAGCATGGGAGGCATCATTAGTTTTAGAGCAAGGTATGAAATGGGCCATCTTAAAAAATCTATCAACAACCACAAATATGCTATCATGACCACGAGCAGTTCTGGGTAACCCAAGAACAAAATCCATTGATAAATCTTCCCAAGGCCTATGAGGAACAGGCACTGCCATGTATTGGCCAGCTTTTTATTTAGTAGCTTTAGCTTGTTTGCAAGTTAAACATTGAGCTACTAGTTTTTGAATATCTCTTTTTAGGGAAGGCCAAAAAAATTTATTATCCATCAAGCAAATTGTTTTATCCTTTCCAAAATGGCTAGCTATTCCTCCTGAGTGCAGTTCAAAAATCAATAACTCCCTTAGAGAAGACCTAGGAATGCAAAGTTTTCTTTCCTCGATAAAGATACCCATTAATCACATAATATGTTGTGTTTAAGGTTAGCAGTTTGTCCAAGTGCTCCATGTAAATTAGATGAAAGTCTGGGCACACTGGGTACTCATCTTGAATTCGTTCAAATCTAGGAATTTTGAATTCTAAAGAGGAGATGGTTATTGCCACCCTTGATAAAGCGTCAAAAGGTTTGTTTTCAATTCCTGGTTTATGTTTAAGGACAACTAAATAGTCTTGGAGAAACTCAACCCATTAGGCATGTCTATGATTTAACTTTCATTGAGTATCGATAAATTTAAGGGGATGATGGTCTGAATTAAGAATAAAGTCATTATGTAAGAGATAGTGTCTCCAATGCCTTAATAACTGAATGACAGCATAAAATTCTCTATCATATGTTGAGTATCGTTGCTTTGCATCATTCAACTTCTCACTAAATAATGCAATAAGATGATTTTCTTAACTTAAAAATCCTCCAATTCCAATTCCAGATGCATTACAAGTCACTTCAAAGGTTTTACAAAAATTAGGGAGTAGAAGGACTGGGGCTATTATCATTAATACTTTAATTTGATGTAAACCCTTTTGAGCAGTTGGGGTTCAACAAAACTTGTCTAACTTCAATATATCCGTGATTGGTGCCACAACAGCACTAAAGTTTCTAATAAATTGCCTATAAAATGTTGCAAGGCCATGAAAACTCCTTACTTCAATAAAAGTTTTAGGAGTTGGCCACTCCATAATTGCCTTAACTTTGGTTGGGTTAGATTTTATTTCTTCAGAGGAAATAATAAAACCTAATAATATCACCTCAGTTTGCAAGAAGAAACATTTTTTAAAATTAATGTATAACTTCTCTATTTTAAGGGTCTCAAAAATTTGTCTAAGATAATTAAGGTGGTCTACTTTATTTGGGCTAAAAATTAATATATCATCAAAATAAACCACAAAAATATTTCCTATAAATGGCTTAAGAACAGTATTCATCATTCTAATAAATGTACTAGGTGCATTCAAAAGTTCAAATGGCATGACCAACCATTCATAAAGCCCATCAGGGGTCTTAAAAGCTGTTTTCCATTCATCTCTAGATCTAATTCTAATTTGATGATACCCACTTTTCAAATCAATCTTAGAAACAAAATTTACTCTTGAGATTAAGTCTAACATGTCATCTAATCGAGGAATGGGAAATTGATATTTGATAATGATTTTATTAATAGCCCGACTATCGATGCACATTCTCTATGTTCCATCCTTCTTAGGAGTTATTAGGGCAGGGACCGCACAAGGACTAAGACTATCTTGTATAAATCCTTTCTCAAGTAATTCAATGACTTGTCTCTTAATTTCTGCATGTTCAGTGGGATTTATTCTATAATGAGGAAGGTTTGGAAGTTGTGAACTTGGAACTAAGTCTATAGCATGTTGGATGGATCGAAGCGGTGGTAATTCATTTGGGAGTTCCTCTTGAGCAATTTCTCTAAATTCTGAAAGAAGAGGTAAGACCTCTTTAGGAATGGGAATCTCATTAATATTTAAGTTAACTTCTTTTATATGTAAAAGGTGAACATTGGTATCAAAAAAAAATTTTTTTAAGGTTCCAAATCCTATTGAGCTTACATCAAACGTTGAAAAAGAATGAGTAAATATGCTAGAACTAGGATTATGCATAGGATCCCTTATCATGATCAGTTAAAGCTTTGCTCCTTTCTTAATAGTGGGTTTTGGTTGAAGATCAGATGTTGGTATATGTGGTGCTATAGACGGTATCTTCTCTAGTGGTCTGACTGGCAAAAGTTTGATGGTTTTATTGTTATGTTTAAAAATATATGTGTTCTCTCTATTGTAATGGATTACACTAAAGTCATAAAGGCATGGTTTCCCAAGTAGAATATGAGCAATATTCATAGGGAGCACATCACACCAAATTTTATCCTCATAACTACCAATCTTGATAGGAACTAAACAACGACTAGTATGGTTAACCCAACTAACATGAAAGGGTTGGGGATGAGGTTCAATTTTTAAATTAGCTCAAGATATAGCATTGGTAGAGATAACATTCATTGCACTACCCCCATTAATAACTAACCTACACCTTCGCTCATGGCACATAATATACATGCTAAAAATAATCCTTCTCCTAAGGCATTGTAAGGCATCTCATCACATTAATTTGAGGATTGTCCACAAATTCTTCATCTGATAATGGAGTATCATCATAAACTTCTTCTAAGGTTTCATCTATAGGGTCATGAACTTCATCTAATAATAAGATTTGTGCCTTACATTAGTTCTACATGTGACCTCTCTTATGACAATTAAAATAAATAATATCCTTGATATTATTAGAGCTTCCCTCTTTGGGTGGATAGTTTAAACTAGAGGCTGGAATGGGTGTAGTAGTTGACTTATGTAGTAGTTGAGCTCTAGTTTATATTATAGAAGCTGACTTTTTTTGTTGTTCAACAAGTAGAGCATAATGGAAAGCTTCTTCTAAGGTTTGGGGATCAAAAAGTTCAACCTCATTTCAAATTTCTATTCTAAGCCCAATAATAAATTTATTAGCAAGTTGCTAATCATTATCCCCACAATTGGTCCTAGAAATTAGATCCTCAAAAGTATTTAACTATTCTGTTATAAAATGAGAGCCTTGCCTTAAAGTCAACAATTATCCATGTAACTTCTTATCATGATATCAAGGACAATATTTTGATCTAAGCATTCTTTCATCTCTATCCAAGTCAAATTTGTCCTTCCTAACCTTTGTTCTTTTACTAAAGTATTTGTCCAATAAATCTTAGCATGACCAGTCAATTTCATCTTAGCAAAAGAAACTCGTTGATAATCATCCATCCTATACCAATCAAAGAAGTCATCCATTTGGGTTAACCAATCTAAGAATTTGTTTGGATCATGTGTGCCATCATAAGTAGGAGCTTCAATTTTAACTCTGATAGAGGGATCATTAAAATTATTAGCAACTCGTTTGTGGTCTCTCCTTTCTCCATTCTTAGGGTTTAGTTGTCTTCAATGATATTGGGGAGGTGGGGGAACATGGGGTTGGCAATCACTTGCATCTATATATGAGCCATCATCTTCCATATGTGCATTAAGGTTATGGATAGAATGTGGAGCATAATTATTATGTCTTGCATTTGAGTTTTACTTTCCTCAAATAATTCCATAGTCTTTATTTCATGTTCATGAATCCTAAGATCTAAGGAATCTACTAACTTGGTCAAGTTCTCGATTTGGTCTTGAGAAATTGACTTTCGTGCCATTTTTTTTTATATAAAAAAATATGAGGGAGAAAAAAATGCTAGATTTGAGAAGATGAAATAGAAAATATAAGTGTAAAAATAATATGAATTATAAGTTAAAAGAACTTCCAGGTGATGAGGGGGGCACTTGGCCACTTAGATCTCAAGCTCTCCTTAGGCTGTTTACGCTCTTTTGACAAAGTTCAATTTAACTTCGCAATACACTAGGTTTTATACAAGTACATTTTTATGCAAACAAATTTAATGCAAATAAATGTTTTTTTTTCTAGATTTCAAAATCTTATTTTCTTAAGAATTACAAATTAATTTAAGTGATGAAAATAAGCAACTAATATTACCACAAATACCAAACATAGAAAGTAAAGAAGTTCATATAAAATTTTTTTATTCGCATCAAGGTAAAGGCTTCAATATTAAGTGGAACGCTCACTTTCCATGTTTTCACTCAAGTAAATGTTTAAGGTATGCTCAAACAAAGATATTGGCTAGGCTATATAATGGTGCTCACTAGTTGGAGTTCATGCACACACTATAGACTTGCAAGTAATATGATAAATTTCCAAGTAATTAATATGAAAAATATCAAATCATAAAAAGGATTAACTTACCTTGCACTTGTTGGCATAACTCAAAAGCTTGTGGAGAAGATTTCACCAAAATTTATTCCTCATGCCGAGATGCTTTTTTTTTTGCTTTCCCAACCTTGCTTTGATACCAAATATGATGCTAGGGGCTGCCTTTTCTCAGTAAATTAGATATATAAATATTGAATAGATTGGTAGAATAATATCTAAGAATGATTTTTGGAGTTTGTGGTGAGTTGGTTATGAGTTTAGAGTGGACAATCTATAGGAAAGCCAAGGCTAGTCCAAATCAAGCCTAGTTTGGGTTGATTCAAAATATCCCTTTTGTAGGTGGGGTTTTGATGGGTTAAAGGGCTGGAAATAAATTAATAGCGATAGTATAAGATGTGTAATTTGGATCTGGATTAGATTGATAGGTTTGATGGTGTTTAGATGGGTGTCGAGGGGTAGGGAAGAAGACTAGGTCGAGCTATTTTTAGATTTGGTTGTGAAGGTTGTGGTGGAGTTTGGAGAGCGTTTGGGAGATTAGATAATGATTTAATATTTTTAAATGATACTTAAGATGCTGGAGAAGATGTGTAAATGGTTTGAGGTTATGAGAATAAGAGTATGGTTAGAAAAATAAAATATAAATAAGATAATAACCTAACTCACCAAAGTTACGCAATAAACTTGACACTACCAAGCACCAAGCAATATGAGAGCTATTCACCACAAATTTCTTTCATTCAAGTTACCCCATTAAATTACATTTCAGCTCATATTTATAGGCACTACAAGTCTCTTTCCCTATGAGCTTTGGAGGGAAAATATAGAGAGAAATTTTGGAGGAAAAGATGGGTAGTTGGCAATTAGTGAAGATGTAACTCCAACTACTTACATTAAATATTTTTCTCATGACATGGCTGGCCAAACATGTGCCATAATAAATAAAAAAAGTATAATATTAATAAAGACAAAATATAAATAGTAAACCCAATATTTAATCTCTTTATTGGGCTTTTGATTGGGCTTTTATAATTAGGCCCACCTTTAAATTCTTTCCTTGAACTTCAGCCATAGCTCTTATTATTGGGCCTTTGATAATATTCATAGGATGTGCTACATCAGTTCATAGAGCCCAATGAAATCACTTCCTTATCTGAACTGCGCATGATGCTTATTAGTGGAATCAATGCTCTTAAGACCGCCTGATTAAAACTATGATTTTGGTAACCTAGACGTAGGAAAAGTAAGATGCTTTTTATTGTGATCTCATGGAAATATTTGTGCATAATTTGAACCCTAGTGTGTTCATCTCTTGCACAAGATTTGCAATTGAAGGATTTAGTGGACAACTCTAAGGAATACAATGTGCACTTGATTAATTGGCATAATGGTAAAGAATGAAAAGTGCTTGAGAAGTAATACAACATGAGGTCTCTATCATTTCACATGGAAGAAGCCCAACTCTCTTTTAACTCTGAATTATTGCTTTGTTAATAGAACCAAATGAAGGTGAAATCATATTGTTTAAATATTATTGAATTTAGATATATCTTAGTAACAAAACACACCGTTCCCTGGGGATGATAAATCTCGAAACTTACCTTCCAAATTATATCTTCAGACCACGTACACTTGCGTGCGAGCGTAGACGTGTATTTTACAGTCTGTCAAGTTATTGGCGCTGTTGCCGGGGAATGATAATTATTTTGTATTAAGGAGAATCTACTAGTAAATAGTGATTTAAAAAAATCTCTTTGCATATAGTTTTAATTTTTGTTCTTGTAGTTATTTTTGCTAACCATTTACTTTTCTTTCATTTACTTTTCATTCATTTGCTGAATTATGGAATGTTATTGCTATATTTGTTCTTCATGGCTTAATTTCTAAATCTGTATGAGTAGAAGAATCTGTAGTGAATACTTTTTTGATCTAGAAATTGAAAGAACCCATTTACAAGATAAAAGAGAACTAGCAATCTTAAATAACCAACAAGATGTTATGGAAAACTTTGATAAAATTCCTAAATAGCCTTTAGGAGAACCATGGGGTAGAGCGCTTAGAGATTATGCCTTGCCCACTGTTAGGGGCATTCCTCACGTAATTGTTAGGCCAAACATTGAAGCTAACAATTTTAAGTTCAAACCTTTTACACTCAGTATGGTTCAAAATAATCAATTTGGTGGGTTGGCCACGGAGGACCCTAACTCACACATTTCCAACTTTCTTGAAATATGTGATACCCTCAGGTTTAATGGTGTTTTTGAAGATGCCATTAAACTTAGGTTGTTCCCTTCTTACCTAAGAGATAGAGCCAAAAGTTGGCTCAGCTCTCTCCCGAGTGCTTCTATCCATACTTGGGATGACCTTGCTAGGAAATTCCTAGCGAATTACTTCCCTCTGGCAAAAACTGCTCGGTTGAGGATTGAGATAACTAACTTCAATTAGTTTGAAGGGGAGACGCTATATGATGTGTGGGATCGCTTTATGGAATGCCTAAGGAGATGCTCGCATCATGGGTTCCCTTTATAGATACAAGTGCAAACCTCTTACAATGGTTTGAACGTTCCAACAAGGACACTCATAGATGCGGCCACCGGTGGCTCACAATTAGTAGAAAAACCTAGGAAGAGGCTTATGACCTCATAGAAGAAATGGCAAACAATGCGTACCAATGGCCTTTTGAACAGCTGAAAAAGGAATCAATTAAGATGAGTGAATCAAACCAAATAATAGCCTTGCAAAATGAAATCCACGCATTGAACCAACGAATTAAAAAAATGAATGTTAATGTTGTTCAAGAAATTCAGTGTGAGTTGTGCAGGGGAAAGCATGCTAGTGAAAACTGAAATTTGAATAATCCTTTCGTGCAATCGAACACTGAGCAAGTTAACTACTTAAAGAACAACAATGCCATGAACAACCCTTACTCTAACACGTATAATGTAGGGTGGAAAATCACCCTAATTTTTTTTTTAGTAACAATAACAACAGTGGAAATCCTAATGGGGGTAGTTCATTCATTCAACAAAATTACAACAATAGGAACAATTTTAATCATCAACCTACAAATTTAGAAGGAGCATTTAACACGTTTAAGGAAGAAACTATCCAGTTTATGTACAGAACTGAAGAAACAATCACCCGCCATGATGCCTCCATCCAAGGGATAGAGGCATCACTCAGAAACATTGAAGTTCAACTAGGATAGATTTTCAAGCAACTGCCCACTCGGCAGCAAGGAGCATTGCCTAGTTCTACAGAAGTGAATCCACAGGAATTGGTGAGTGTGATTTATTTGGGAGGGGTGGAAGGTGATGACCATATTAAAGGTAGTTATTCTATTGAGAATGAGTTATAAGATAGAAAAGGGGGTATAAATCCTAATTTTGAAAAGCTCATAGCCCCTAAGTGCGAAGACTAGGGGAGGTTATGCATTCCTTGCATGATTAAGAACAGGGCATTTTTAGATCCCCTGCGTGATCTTGGTGCCTCGGTTAATGTCATGCCCTACCATATATATGAATATATCAAGGTATGAGGGATGGAATACACCCCTATAATTCTAGAATTTGCTAATTTGGAATCATTAACTCCGTTAAGCATTGTAAGGAATGTTCCTGTAAGGCTAGGAAGCTTCATTATCCCCACCAAATTTGTTGTATGTGAATGGGATAGGTGGAATGCAAACTCCACCATTATCTTCAGAAGACCTTTCCTCATGAGCTCTAAGGCTATCATAGATGTCGGCAGGGGGGTCATGAGCATAAGGATCAAGGGTAGGTCCAAATTATTAGATCTCAAACATACCCTTTTCAAATAAAAGGTTATGGAGTTAGATGTGAAAAGGAAGGCTAGGGAGGAAAGATTTCATGAAACACTTAACTTGCAAAATTTAAATCTAATTGAGGAATTTCAAGGCTAGCTCTAGCACATCTTCCGAAAGTGAAAATAAGGAGAAAATGAAAAAGAATAAAATGAGGAGGAGAAAGAGGAAAAAGAAAGTTTCCTCCAAAACTGAAGGCGTTGACTGTGAAAGGATTGATGAGGGTGCGGGTTTGAGCACACTTTTTATTAGTGCTCACCCAAATACCTCAAAAGTGTGGAAGGAGAGACCTCCTGACCTTTCTAATAATAAGGAGATCCTTAACGAGTCGGGCTAGCGATATTAAATTGAGCTCTTCTTAGGAGGCAACCCAAGTTAAAAAAAACGAAGAAATCAAATGCGCTACAGTGCCCTGCAGCAGGCAAATTTTCAAAATTGAATCGCTACAGCGCACTGCAGCGGATGAATTTTCGAAACTCAATCGCTACAGTGCGCTACAGCGGGCAAGTTCTCGAACTTCAACACACTACAGCACGCTACAGCGAGAGAGTTTTTAAAACTCAATCGTTACAGTGCGCTATAGCGATCTACTCCAGCTGTAGCAGTTTTGGTCACCTAGGGAATCCAATGCAGTCAAAAAATTACTTTATTTAGGATTCCTAAGCAGTCAAGAGGATGGTGCTGATAAAGTTTCCCCCTCCTCTTCCTTTTTCAATTAAAGCTTGTCACATTTACGATATGGGAAGCTCCTTTGACCAGATTTTCCTTGGCCATTATGGACATATGGCTATTTAAGGGAATTAGGGGGGGGGGGGGGGCGGGGGGGTGTAAACTTGCACGTTCTGATTTTTACTCCTGATTTACTCAGTCTCCTTCTTCATTGAAAAGTTCAACATACCTTATATTTAAGAAAGAAATCCATCCCAAGAAGGGAAGTCGAGGCCTCCACATCTAGTGGAGGCTTTAACAAAAAGTGGTTCTCCTCCGCTGAGGCTGAGTAGAGGTTCACCATGGTTACTTCCTGACATAGGCTCATCCTAGAGAAATGTTTCGGTCCGCTCTTATTGATGCCCTCCGAGCAAGCAAACCCCTGGGGATGGAGGCAGATGGCAACCACTCCATCCATCTCTTACCCAACCCTTGTTCAGGAAGTCTACGCCAACACCCTTAACTCGGCGAGGCGTAGAATCTTCGCTCGGGGAAGGGGAGTAGTTTTTGGGCATGAGCAAATCATGCAATTCTATGGGTTAAGGGAGGTCGAGAACTACTCCTACTTGACCCTAGTTGAGTCTAACTATGGCCCTGCTGCACTCGCAAGTGAACTCATTTGCAATGATGCAGATTGGAGAGTAAATCTAACCAACATTCCTCAAGCCCTCCTCACGGACTCGAGTAGTGCTTGGCTGGTTTTCATTTCCAACTTCATCATGCCATCGGTCACCTTACCGAAGTGACCCGTTCAAGGGCGCTGCTCATGTGTGCTCTCCAAATGCCTGGAGAAATTCGTATCTATGGCATCATTTAAGAGCAGCTCTGGAACGCCCTGAACGGGTCATGCGCTGCGGTTGAGTTCGGGTCATTAATCTCAGGCATATGTGTGGCCCAAAGGGCCAAGATCCTTTCCTCTAACACCATCATCCCTCCTAGTGCTCCCCTTGCGTGAAAAAATTCAAATGCTCGTTCCCAAGTATGGAAGCAGGTTAAGAAGAGAAGGTGAGAAGAAGGAGAAGCTTCAGCTTCCACCGGCCGTTCATACTTGAACAAATTGTTGATGCAGATCTACGCTCAACAAACTGACTTGGGTAAGGCTATGGCCACCGACATGCAGTTTTGCAAGAAAGAAATTGCTCGGCATCGTGAGTTCCAATCAAAATTCCATGAAGCCCTTGGAATGATGTTTCAAGATTGGAGCTTCCAAGGAGGACCGGATGGCTCTTTGCTGCGACAACCACCTATCGGTGACCCTATCCCGAGCACCCGTTAGCTGTGTGACTACGCTTACTAGGACATGGAAGAGGAAAACGAGGAAGAAAGCAAGGATGATTCCTAAATTAGGTTGTATTTTTTTCTTATTTTCAATTCTAGCTTTTTTTTCTTTGTGTGTGTTTTGTTTTTCCTTAAAGAAATAAATTATGGATCCTCATATTTTCAAATTCTTTCTATGATTTGCAAATGACTATGAAATTTACAAAAACTATCAATGTAAGAATTAATTGTCAACCAAAAATTTGCTTAACGAAAAATGTCTAAACTTATTGGCAGCACTAAATCATCAAAACAAAGGAATGATCTCTGGTTGTATCTAGTCTCCAAAAATTTAACAAGATCAATGCTAAGGTTTAAGTGTGGGGGAAAACTTAGAAACCAACACTAGTGACTACAAGTAATTGAGTAAACTAAAGAGTGTGCTAGGCTCCTGTAGGTCTTCATGATCACAAAGAATTAGAATGGGGAACAAGAAAAATATCTCTCCTTAAGGCTAAAAAAGAAAATAAAAATAGGGATGAAAAAAAATATCTCTCCCAATAAAAAATTATATAGAATAATGAAAAATGTCTCTCCTAAATTATTAATCTCTTTGTGATGCATAAGAAGGAGCATATATAGCACAAAACTCTTGGTTACCCACTACCTTTCTAGTTTTGTGAATTCTAAAGAATCTCTCCCATCGTGTAACATTAAGCATTGCAAAACATAAAATTGGAGACTAGTCAATCAACCATGATTCATAACTAGAGTTAGAAAGGTTTAAAGGCAGAAAAATTTGAGTCATTTTAGTTAAGCAAAAGTTTTGATTTTAATCAAATTTCACATTGACATTTCATCTTGACTCTCATACCTTAAAAACAAAAAAATCATTTTTAAGCTTACTCGAGGACAAGCAAGAATCTAAGTGTGGGGGTGTGATGAATCCATAATTTATATCATAATTAAAGGAATAATTTCTTAAATCAACCCTCCTTAATCAAATTCTGCTTATTTTCAATAGCCCAAACTCTTAACACCAAGGTATTGTCCGCTTTGGCCTGAAAGGCCTCATGGTTTTGCCTTTAGAAGATAACTTCACAATAGGTCACCTATCCTGTGAGTGCTCCCACCTGAGCACGCTTAACTTTGGAGTTCTTATTAGGAACTCTACCATTATCTGAAAAGACGCCTTGATGTTTAAGAGTTTCACTTATTAATACCAAGGTATTGTCCACCTTGGCCTGAAAGGCCTCATGATTTTGCCCTTAGAAGATAACTTCCCAGTAGGTCACCCATCCTGGGAGTGCTCCCACCTAAGCATGCTTAACTTTGGAGTTCTTATCAGGAATTCTATCGTTATCTGAAAAGGCACCTCGATGCTTAAGAGTTTCACTTATTTACTACTTAAGTGGGTCTTCACAATCTCCCCAACTTAAGTAACTGACGTCCTCATCAGTATCCACACACAGATCCAAGAACCATCCATTGGGTAGATAGGACTAGAAGTGACCCCTATAGATGCAAGAGATACCCACAACCATGTAGCACCTTAATCATCATAGGTTCAAGAGGCTGCTCACATGAAGTGGTACTTTACCCTGTATGGCACTTAGCACCTATCTGACACCCTATAGTTTTCTCTGACACCATTTGTAACAGCTCAAACTCTTAAATACCAAGGTATTGTCTGCTTTGGCCTGAAAAGCCTCACAATTTTGCCCTCAGAATATAACTTCCCAGCAGGTCACCCATCCTGGGACTGCTCCCACCTGAGCACGCTTAACTTTGGAGTTCTTATTATGAACTCTACCGTTATCTGAAAAAACATTTTGATATTTATGAGTTTCACTTATTACTACTTAAGTGGGTCTTCACAGTTCCAAAATTTTACACTCATTGAATCCAAAAGCTGAGCTGTTGTGAAGAGGAAGAAGGAGAACTCACTAGGGAAGGAGAAGAGATCCATCCAAGGGAAAGAAAGGAGAACATAATGAGGAGTAGGAAGGGAAAAAAGAGCAAAGGCAAAGAGAAAAATTCAGTGAATGCTAAGGGCAGTTCCAAGTATTCCTCTCTAACTCATCTCTAATTTTCTTTTAGTTTGAACCATGAAAAGGTTCATTTCCTTATATGTATCTTCCTGCTTTTCAACTGTAATGGAGAGCTAAACCACCTCTTGGGGAGGGTTGGAGCTATAGTCATGTGATGAGTATAGGATGTAAAAGGTGCTGTATGTGAATCTTTGCAATAAATGAAATTATATTTAAATTGTTTATCTATATTTTGTGCTTGTGAATGAATGCTTGCAAAATTTTTAATGGAATAAATCTATTTATTAAAAGAAAAACTACTAAATAGTCAAAATCTAGAGGGAATGCACATAAAAGTTCTCGCTGTGATGCAAGGTTGTTGAGCAAGGATTCTTGGTGTAAAGCACCTCAGGTTTTGAATGGAATAAATGACTCATTAAAATAATCATCTTGAGCTCCACAGCTCACCAATTAGCCTTGAGCATAGGTGTGTGTGCAGTTAGAGCTTAGATCTATGTAACAAGCTCTTGAGCATAACTACACCACACCATGAGCTCAGCCAAGAGGTTGATGCTTATGAGCATAAATCCACCAACCAAGCTCTGTGGCTCATCAGACGTTGAAGAAGGAAGAGTGCATCAAGTACTCATGGATAATGTCACATAATCCATGTAGTCTGGTGAATCCACTTCCTTAGCTAAACTACGTATGATGCGCATGAAACTTATTAGTGGAAATAAATGCTTATGAGATCACCTAACTAAAAGATTATTTTTGATCACCTAGACATAGGAGTTCTAAATTATTCAAATGTGATCTCATAAGAATCTATGAGCTGAGATAGAACTCTAGTATGTTCACCTTGTGCACTAGATTTAAACTTGTCAGAATTAGAGGACCAATTTAAGGAACAAAATGTTCACTTGGTTAATTAGCATGATAACTAGTACCTAAAATTGCATGAATCAAATACAACACCTATCCTTAATAAATCACATGATGAAGTCCCAACTCTCCCTTCTCAATCTAATAGTATTGTCATTTAAGTTATTTGCACTATTTAATTAGGAACCACCAAAACCAAAATATAAATTATCTAGACATTCTTGAATGTAGATATAACTTAGTAACAAAACCACTGTTCCCTGAAGACGATAAAATCTGGAACTTACCATTCCATTATTACTTCAGACCACGTACACTTGCATGCAAGCGCGGACACAAAAATTAAGGTTTGTCACCTTTTACAGTTTATTCTCTCAAATTAAGAGGTTTAATACCTTAATTAAACATACTATAAGAGTGGGATGTTTGTCTTAAACTAAACTACACTTATTGATGCACACAAGGATAAGGGGACGAAACCCTTTTACAATATTATTTAGGATAAATCAACTAATTTTATATGCTACTAAAATGAATCAGTCATATGGACATGCACTAAAATCTTCACATGATAATACTAATATTATCATTTCTAAATTGACTAATTTAAAATCCAAGGAATATCAGACTATATGAATCCACACTCTCTTATGCTGAGTCCTACTTAAAGGTTCCATGGATGTGATATGAAAGTCACCCAAATTAGGATACTACCATAAGGAAAAATCAAATTCTGGAGTCTTTAGGTTATTCTACCGTAAGGATCTAAGATCAGAATCTAAGGATCTTAAGGGTACATCTAAGCTTCTACCTCAAAATCAAATAATAAGCTCTTCCTACCTCAATAGTTTATCTATTTCAAGGTCTAGCAATTAATTGAATTAAACTATTAATAATTCAGTCTTAACTCTCTAAGTGCTAAAATCTACAAGTATAATCTAAGTAATATAATTCATTTTAAGATTTCAAGCCTTAATACAATAAGCTAGGTTATACAAATTAGATGGGTAAATCTATCTGGTTCTAGCCTATACTACAATTATGAGGTACAATCATATGAATTATTAGGAATTGATCATTTCATAAATCAATCTTATTTTAAAATTTAGTTTATGCTAATGATCTTTCATGGGAGAAAATCAAAGATCTAAAGATAAGATTCACATGATCAATCATATGAGTTTGTTATAAACCCAAGTTCTTCTAATTTAAAAGTTTAATATAAAATAGCAAATCAACAATCATTATTGGAATTATGCAAGTTCTTAGTGTCCAAATTAAGTGTCTTATTTACTGATCAAGATTTGAGTCTTCATGTAACCAAGCTAGGGCTTAACTCCCAACTTGACCAAATCAAGATTGATTACATAATTATTAATCAATTTAAAAATCAGTAAGCTTATTATCCATTATTAATGTCCAATTCCAAATCAATTCAATTATTGATTTAATTAAGCACTTCTTTAATATTCTTTAAGGTTTAATTGTTGATTAATGTCAAATCAATTATTCTGGTGTCCAATTCAAAGTTAGGGTTTTCTAACATGCATCCTACTGTTAATGAGGTGTATGAACATTGCATTACTCAAAAACAAAAAGTAATTAAAGTTAAACATTAAATTAATTACCTTTTGGCACAAAATATTCAAGTGCAACTTTAGAAGATTAGTATATGCCATTAGGATAAGAGATAGATTTCTTATTAAAAATCACCAATATATTCAATCAATGCTTTATTCCATAATAACCAATTTTAGTTTTGGTATATTTTTGCATTATTAAGGTTCTTGAGTCTTCAAAATACAAAAAATATCAAATTTGGGCAAAATTGGACATTTTTGAGCGTTGCGGCGCGCTAGAGCACCTCTTCACCCAGAGCCAGGTGCTACGATGCACTTTTGCAGGCTACTACGCTTTTATGTGCTACGGTGTGCTACGACATATTTCGGTGCACTACGGCATTTAGGATTTCGGTGTTGTGGCGCGCTGCTGCACTTTCAAATGCTCCAACGTGCTACGACGCCATTTTTCCCGAGGCGCGGGTGCACCTCTTGGCCGAGAGACAGGCGCTACAACGCGCTGTAGCCCTCGACGGTGATTTTTCCTGTGCAAAAATGAAATATGTTCCCTTTCACACTCAAATACTCTTGATTTAAGACAGCTCACAGCGGTGCCATATATCGATGGAAAGGTCTTTCCAAAACCTTTCCATTTGTACCAAAATAGGCATGAAAGAATCATTCTAATGAGCAAACAATGATGCCCTAGCTACAGGTATACAAAAATTCTACAGCTCATTGAGTCTGATTAAGGCTTGGTAATCAAATCTAGACTCCATATTATAACTACTTGAGATATCATTTCACAAATGCTTTGATTAAACTAATGGAAAGGGTATCATATGTAGGATATAAGAAAGAGGTGCAAGGAAAGTTTAGCAAATGGGTACTTTGTCTTGCAAATGGAAGAAAATAAAGTTCTATTTTCTTTAGGGGTTGGGAGGAGGGAGCTTCTTCTTCAGCTTGGGAGAGAAGGATCTTCTTCCTTAGCTTGGAATAGAGCTTGGGAAGAGGAGAAGGAGCTTCAGCTGTTGGCCAAAATGGAGGGAGAAGTGCTAAGGGAAGTAGCTTTAAGGAAGATGGAGGTATGGCTCCATCCTGAGCTCTCCCATCAGCAGCATGGAGGATAAGGGAGTGTCTTGCATGCGCATAAGCAAGGATAGGGGCACTGAACGGGAGGAAAAAGGAATGGGTCCCAAGCATTGGGGAAAATGGAGAAAATTATATTTAATTTAATATTTTATAATTTAATTAATTAACACATTTTATTAATTAAAATCATATCAATAAATGATCTCTGAAAACTCTCAAAAATTCACTCCTAACTAATTTAAGAGTGAGAAACTCAACAACAAAGTCAAATTTTGATTTTGACAAATATTTAATTATTCTATTTTCGGGTATTAAATATATTAAAATATTCAAGAAAATTTGACAACTTTCAAACACTTCCATTAAATCACCTAGCTAATTTTGAGGTGATGCGTAAAATGGCAAAGTTGGATTTTGATTCCCAGGTCAAATTAAATATCTCAATTTTCTAATTAATTAAATATTATTAAAATATTCCAAATATGCGATTGAGCTCCAAATCGCTCCAAATTTTTGTGGATTGGTTCTAATGACTAGATGAACCTAATGGAATGATAATTAAGATGCAATTAAGCTAAGATTTAGGCTAAGTAACAATCTAGGGTTATTACATAACTGTACTTATCTAATTACCTAAGATAATACAGAGATTACATTTTATTCAGGATAAATCAGCTAATTCCATCTTCTACTGACTAAATCAGTATCATGGATATGCACTATCATCTCCATATGATAATACTACAGAGTCTCTTTCTAATAATCTATTTAATAATCAAATAATAATATGCTAATGAATCCTTTCTCCATTGTGGTGAGTTCTACACAAATGCTCCAAGGATGTAGCATGAAAGCCACTCAACTTAGGACACTACTACAATGGATACTCTCAAATCTAATTCATGGGTTATTATACCACAAGGTTTTAAAATCAAGCATCTAAGGTTGTTAAGGCCCATCTAAGGTTCTACTTCAAAATAAGACAATTAAAGCCTTTCCTATCTCCAGATTTTGCTTACTTAAGGGTATAGCACTTACTGAATTTTAAAACTACCTTTATTCCATAAAGATCTAAAGCACTAATCATCACATTTAAAATCACAAGCTACTTCCTAGGATTATGAAGCTTCATTTAGAATTACAAACTCAATCACCCAAATTGGATGCATCAATCACATATACAGCCCTATCATATCTCAATTTATTCCATCACACCAATTATGGGATAAAATCCCATCAATTCTTAATAATTGATTATTTTTCAATTCAATGTTTCTATAAAAATTAATTTATGCTAATAGACTTAGGAGAAAATCAAGGATCTTAAGTTTAAATTAAGATTGTAAATCACATGAATTTTTCAAGAATTTAACCTTCAAGGTTACTAGTCTAGAATTAATGTCAAACCAGTAAGTGTTACTTGGGTTCATGAAGATTATTAAAGGCCAAATTAATGCCTTAAATTTAGGTTAACAAGCTTTTGAGATTTATCAAATCAAATTGGGGTTAAACCCAATCTTGACATAATTAAGGTTATTTTTTGCAAAGTGGTATACAAAGTCATTATTAAGTTATTTGTCAATTATTAAAATTCAAATCAGTAGCATGTTCTTTCCTGATTAATTCAAGCACTGGATTAAGATTATTAGGGTTTTGTTCCTAATTAAGGCAATTTGAGAAATCTAAGTGTCCAATTAAGAAAGTATATATTCTAACATGCATGCTACTATTTAAGAAATACTCATAAGTTTAATTGGCCAAATTAGAGGGCATTAAGTGCCTATTAATCACTAATTAAGTCCTAAAAGGATTAGCACTATTAACAAAAATAAAAATCAGAATTACTTGATACTTGGCAATTAAGTTCTAATTGATCACATGAACAAATAGAGACTATAAGATGCAAGTTTGACTAAGTATAAGCCATAATCTTCCCTAATCATGCAATACATAAATTAGGACATAATTAACAAAATATCAATCATAAAATTATTCTACTTAGCACATGCATTCTACAAGGCATAAATAACCAAATGATACTATAATCACAAGATTTGAGTAAGTATACATGCTAATCTTCCCTAATTAAATTACTAAGGTAATTAGGCAAAATTAGAAAATATATTATAATAACCCTAGTCATTAACCTTGTTAAATTTAGATTATTTAAGCTAAACCAAGCTTTTATTTTGATTCCATTATACTCAATGGGTCACTTAAACCTAACTCTAGAAGTTTGAAATCACTCAGTTCTCAATTGAGTATTTTAGTATTTTGCCTATTTTTGGAGCCTAAAAAATAGCTAAATTAATTTGATCTACAAATTAAAATCTGAGTTTATTTTTGAATTTTTCATCGTCAAATTAGCTAAGGATGAATTTTTAGAAATTTTTGAAGGTCATTTAGGCCTATTTTGGATTTAATTTAAACTGATTCAATTGTAATGTAGGGTTTTAAACAATTCCTAATTGCAAATATATCCTCCCTTCAATGGTCGGATGACCCCAAACCGTGAGCGCCATCTGGGCTATTGATTTCTGTGGATTTGATCTTACGGCCCGCGCCTTCAATCGGATCCATCTCATCTTGACCGTTCCACAGTTCTGAGGTTTAATCCGATGGCATCTAACTATCTACCGTAAGTACCCTTGATCAACCGTTAGATCTCCCAATCTGATCCAATGGCTGATCCCCTATCCATGTTCAGCCGTTAGATGCTCGAAGATCAAAGTCATTCCACTCCAATTGAAGATCTATTAGACGGCTCTGGAGTCCTCGCGACTGTGAATCCTCTTCCTCCTCAGCTTGTGCCCGGCAGCTAAATCTCTTCGTACAGCCATGTCCTCAAGCTGGTATGCCACTCCCATGCAACATCAGGGAGGCCGTTGCGACCTTGCCATCGCCTCCCTAGCACTCCCAGCCAAGGTTGAGGCCCGTTCCACTCCAATTTAAGAAACTGAATGAGCACCCTCGGGTCGAGCCTATGCCATGACTCCCAACCTTAGCAGCCACCGCAGACCTTCTATTAACTTATAAATACCCATGGGTTATCATAGTAAGTCCCTTTGCTCACTATGATATCCGAATTCTTCAGCTGAAGTCCCTAGAGCTCTCGGCATACCCTGCGATTCCTGCTACTGCGAACCGCTGATAGAGGGTGTAGTTTAGAGTTCAGACCCCCTTACTGTGCTTCTACAATTGTCAGGAAATTTATGAGATCCTCATTGCACCTATGTTGCCTCTACCATCTTCAATTTTAGGTACAGCCTTCTTCCCGTCTAGCCGTGTGGGCTCGATGTCAATTAATCCTCTATGAGAGCCTCTAGATGTCGTCTAGCTTGCCTTAGCCTCTTAGGGAACCTATCCTAGTTGTCACCAGGGTTTGAGCTAGATCTGATCGATAGAGCTAGAGGTCGAGCCATGGATGAGTCCGAGTAAGGACTCAGCGATCAGCTGCACCCCAAGTTGGTGGCTTTTGTTTGGTCACTTCTATGAGGAGAATTATCCTCTCACAGTAAACCCTAATCATCTAAAATTGGGATGTTTCGGTGGAGTAGTCATCCGCATTCTAGGCCATCCCAATCAGGGCTTCCAGGTTCAATCAACGTGTCTTGACCTCCTGAAGGTGTGGAAATTGAATGATGGCCGTAGAGTGAAGTATCGGCGATGAATTTGGCATTTCAAGGTACCTTAACGCGGTTGTCTGCTTAAGGGGTATCGGGGATGAAGGCACTAGTGCATCAGGCCGGGCCAGCCCAAGCCTGCACGGTGCGACAGCGCTAACCCACTCAGGCCCTGCTTTGACCCGCACAGTTTAGAAATTGGGCCGGGTTAATTAAATCGAATAAGGAATTATTTTCCTTCTATTAATTCCCTTATAAATCACATTAATTAAATACCTTATAGTTTAATTTATGAAAACATTCATAATGAATTAATGAAATAATATAATCAATACTTATTTAAATGGTATAATCCAATTTACTATTTGAATCAGAAAAATACAATGAATAATATATAAAATAAAATCTAAGATCCAATAGTTAGATTTTCTAAAATTGCCTAATCCTTCTCTGTAATTGATTAATTTATAATTAATTCAATTATTGTACAAAAATTATGATTTAAGTCTTTGATTGCTAATGAGACTGTGGAGAACTAATGTATGCCCTTAAAAATTATTTAGGATTTAAAATTTGCTAATCACCTCATAATCACGCTAATCCTTGATTAGTGAAATTTAGCATTAATTAATCCTCAAATTTTGGTGAACCAAGTTCTTAATTCTTTCTTAAGAGTATTAAAACTCTCTTATGTGCTTGGATTATCTTAAGGAACCCTAATTACTTTAATCACCTTAATTAATCTCAAATTGTGATTAGTCTTAATTAGGTTAATTATGATATCAATTCATGAGCCAAGTGTTTTATTCATCTCATTAGCCAATATTAAGTTCAATAAAACTAATTTGAATCAATTTGAATGTTTAAATCTTAAATTTCTAATTTAACCTTAAGAGGGGTATTTTGGTTATTTTGACCAAAATATTGTTTAAGTGCCCTTAAACCCTAGAAATTTTAGTAAAGTGTTTTTAATCAGTAATTAAATGTATTAGTACCATATCTCTAATTTTTGAGCCTAATTAATCTAATAGAGTTAAATTTAATTCCTTTTTCTTAAGTGATCAAACCTTAGATCTAACATCTTAGACTCTTAATCATTTTGATCTAACTATGCCATCATCTTAAAAATTCTTAATTGATTTACTGTCTTAAATCCTTGGAAACCTCCTTGTGGGTGTAGGATTGATTCAATCTATAGAGTAGTGTGAATATTCTAAAGATTGAATATAAATCTTAGATTCTTATGATTTTAATTGATTATTTTGTCTTATAATATTAGGATAACCTTTCAATAAGATCTTAGCTCCTAAATCCTTTAGCACAGAACCTTATCTTTAGATTAAGGTTGGGTGTGAACCTTAGATCCTTGTTTTGGATAGTACCTTGGATTCAAGATTTGAACCCCAAGTATGGAGTTTAAGTTCAGAATCCTTAATTTTGATTTGTATAATTAAGATTTGGGTTGAGTGAGTAAAATATATTAATTAAATCATTAATTTATTTACTTTAATATTTAATAATCATCATCTGATTTTGGATTAGTACTTGTTAAGTTCTAATGTTAACATTAAGGTCGTGAATCTGGGACAGTACTCGATAGCTGGATATTGGAGATCCTAAACTTGTATTTTTCTCAGAATAGATAGACTAAATTAAATTAGACAACAATGGATATCATATAAGTCTAGTTAAGTCTCTTACTTACTTTAACTATTGTTGCTCCACACACCTTATATATTGAGCCTTTTTTCTTGGACATAATAGATGAACTCAAGATATTGATAATGTATCCTAAGTTAGTATTTGAAAAACATAAACATTAATTCAGTTCATTCAATGCATTCAGTTCAGTAAGTTGTGTCCTAGCTTAGTCTGCCTCCTCAATTTTAGTTTTTTTATAAAATAGACTCAGACCTAGCTCTGTACTTGGCTAGGATGGATACATGTCTTATTCTATAAGTTCAACTTGGACCTAGCTCTAATGATGTCTAGGATGGATACATGTTGAACTTTCTGTTCAGCGGTCCTATATGGCATATTTCTGTTATGGCAGTGTTATGTTTAGGCATGCTTCTACTTTAGTTTAGTTCTAGTGCTTTGGCTTATTTTACCACATGCTTCAGTAGCTTTACATTTACTTTATTTCAATGCTTTGGATTGTTTTGCCACATACTTTAGTGGCCTTACCTTTATTTTATTTCAGTGCTTTGGCTTGCTTTGCCACATGCTTCAGTGGTTTTACTTATTAGTTCTGCATACTTGCCTACTTATTCCAGTTCAGTAATTATTATGTATTGGCATGTTTAGCTCAGCATATTTCAGTACAATTTTCTTTTATGAAATCAGCATGTCTTCATGTGATCATAAGTATGGAAGGATGAGTTTTACTTTTAGTACCTTATTGTTATTTATACATTTTAGCCTTACCTTGTTCAGCTTCATATTTAGTATATATTTTGCATACTTTGTTATTTTGTTATAAATATGCTATTTATAACTATCATGTTCCTTGTAGCTTGTTGCACCCTAAACTACTTGCATGTTGAAAGTAATAATGTGATATTTATAAATGTTCTATTCACTTAATCAGTCTAAAATGTGCTTAGACAATTTGTGTAACTGTAACCTTTTTCTTTTGTTGGCTTGGGCCCTAGCATTTGTGATACTGATAAATGTCAGATTTGGAGCTGCTCATTAGTGGTTCTGCTGAAGAAGAGGTTGGACAGGAGGAGGATCTTCCTGTTGCTGCTTAGTTATATTTTATTTTCTTGCTGTGAGGATGAGAGCTCTTTTATTTTCTTTTAAATATTCAGTCTATTATAATTCTTAAATCTGGTTATATTTTACTTTCTGCACTTTGAGTTGAGTTATTATTACATTTATCTTTTATACTATGCTGTGATGTGGATGTTATGTTATACTATTTTCTGCTTCCACTACTTTAATATGTTGATATATTTTTTAGTTTCAGGTGACAAGTCTTCTGCTAAAGGCAGGTTGGGTTATACCTGACTCTACTTAGGTTGGGGATTTGCCACTATTGGAGCACCGTACACCTCATGATTATGTTAATATCAATATTAGTATGACCGCGGAGGGTACGCGGCCCTACATATATTTACAGAAACTAAAATATTTTTGTATATTCTTATTCCTTATGTTTTTTGAATAAAATGGTATAATATCATATAGTTTGGATAAGTATTTAAAAATTTATTCAATTAATTTATTTTGAATGTTTTTAATTAAATTTTCAATTTTTGATTTATTTTCCTTAAGGAAAATAAATCCAATAATCCATTTAATATTTAACAAGGGTGGCCCAAAATAAAAAGGTGCATGTCAACCTTTTCTGATGGCCCGTGTCTGTTGCACCGCACGAGTCATGGGTTGGCCAGACCCGCATATTGAATTGTCCCCCTCCCGTCTTCCCAGACACTCAGGGAATTAGGGTTAGGGTCCAAGCCCAATTGCTGGGTTCCCCAACCATGCCATGGCTCTAACTCGATCGCTACATGGTCAGGGAATCGAGATGCATCGATTACACCACGAAGCCCTCTGTGAGAAGGCCAGAGTTGTCTGGACTTTACTCACCCGAGACCTTTGCCTGGAGCTTACTGTGGGGATCGAAGTTTCCCCATATGGACAATGGAATCACCGAAGCTCGATCCCTACACCTTCAGGGAGGTGAGACGAATTGAACTCCTAAGGCCATTAAGTATGGGATACACTCAGATGCTGGGTCCTTACTCTGACCCAACCTTTTGAAAAGGA
Source organism: Gastrodia elata (assembly GCA_016760335.1). NCBI lineage: Eukaryota > Viridiplantae > Streptophyta > Magnoliopsida > Asparagales > Orchidaceae > Gastrodia > Gastrodia elata. Next base: position 29,988,202 of record CM028678.1, on the reverse strand, counting down.
CGCAGCCCGATTGATCAATTCGATCTATTGGGGCTAACCTAGACCTCAGGAAAAATTAAAATGGGTATGTCTAGCCTAAACGTACAATCACAAATTAAATGGGCACAAATTATGAGCCTACTCAACTTAGCATGGAAGAGTAGGGTACTTGGTTCGATCAGGGAAGCTTGCTGGTTCAGCTTGATTGACTAAGGGAGATCTAGGGACTAGCTAAGCTATAGGAAGATGCGATGGGTCCTGAACACCAGGACTCACCCTTTGATTACAACCGGAAGGAGCTGGGGATTTCAGAGAAGCTCGGGACTAGAATGGAATGAATAATCAGAGGATAACTCCAATTGGGAAATCACTGTGAGCAAAATAATCCACTGGACAAATCTTGAGGCTATTTATAGCCTCAGAGGAGTGTTTGGGTTAGGCTGGCAGGTTGGCTTGGCCCAAGATCTTGGGCTCTAAGCTCTTAATTTCCCAAGGGAGGGAGCTCAAGCTTTGAGGCCCGATTCATGGCACCTTGCCGATAGTAGGAAGAGCCTAACAGCTCTGCTGAGGGGGGCGCACGAGTGGGAGACAGGGCTAGCATTTAGCATACAGGGGATCTTTCCTGTTGGGAGTGCTAGCGAGTGGGGACGACAATCCACAATCACGAAGCCTTCGATAGTCATTTGATGGATTGATTGAAACCATGGAATAATTCTAATCTTCCGGATCCTAATGGCATAATCTGGAATGATCAGGGTCATGGGATCCCAGGGTTCAATCCAACGCTAGATCGGCACCAGCACTTAGATCTAAATCGTATGATGTGATGGAGCGATTGTGTAACAACCCAAGTTATTACCTAGGTCAATTAAGACTAATCTAAGTCTTAATTATAGCTCTAGTACACTAAATAAATCATTTGGAACTCATCTCTAAGATCTAGGTCAAATCAGGAATCAACTAGATCGAATTTGGATTTCTGGAAAATCCCAAAACTCTAGAAATTAACTTTTTATTTTTGACCTCAAATCAAAAATCTGACTTCGTCATTGCGTTCGTCACCCCCAAATTAGCTAGGAGTGATGTTTTGGATGCATTTGGAAGTCGTTGGATTCTCGTCGAAAAAATTAGTATTATTTAAATACCTTGAAAAATCAAATAATTAAATAATCGTCGAATCGAAAATCCGATCGCGTCGTTGCGTTCCTCACCTTTCATTTAGCTAAGAGTGATATATTGGAATTTTTCTGAGCAGATATGAACATTTAAATTTAATTTATAAAATTGGAATAAAAGTGAATTTATGTTAATATTATTAATAAGTAATAATGGCGCCGTCTAATTTTCTTGGCGCCATTCATCTTGCGGTTAGACCGGACGGTCGATCTCGACCGTCCAATTGCAAATCAAGTAGCTGCAGGCTCGTCCCTTCCAGTGTCTTCCACACGCAGGGCGCATGGCGTGAGGGAGGGCACGCGGCTACCGATCTCGCCTGATCCCCCTCCTATCCACCATTTTAGCTCCTTTAAGTTTACATTTGGAATCTCAAAGTTGAGTTTTTACCTTGAGGGAATCGGATCTGAGCTCTGGATCTCCAACTGTGCATTTGAGAAGAACTCTAAACCCTAAGGTACCTCACATATCCTAATTTCTATTCAAGTCGTGATCAAGCATTCTGTTTTCATTTATTGTTGTTTATCAAACAAATTTTTTTGATTATTCAGCTCTCATAAAGACCGATCAAACCTTCATCTTTCGCAACCCTAAAAATCATGATTTGTGCCTTCGGAAGTAGAGGCGGTGACGAATCGAATCGTCTAGGACCGGGTCAGGTCCGACCGGTCCGAGCTCTCACGTGAACCCGCCCGGTTCGCGCTGCAAACCGCGCAGTGTACGCAGGGGCGGGGCCCGCCAGTGTGCGCTGGCTGTGCATAGGCTCGCCGCGTGAAAGCGTGGGGCTCACGGCGTGTAAATACGCGTCGTTCTGGCTGTGGACACCGCAGTCGCTTTGGCTATCGGTGTGGGGCCCGCCCGTGTTATGATCCCCAATCTCGTAGCGACATGTGGCGGTGGGTCTCACTGCTGTCGAAGTCATCTGTCGTGTAGGTCCCCACCTGCTGTTAAAATAAAAATAAAATAAATAATAATAATAAAATTATAATAATCAATATATAATTATTATAATTCTTATAACACTTATAATATAAACTCATATACTATGATGTATATAATTATATCTATGGATATAAATTTATAAATTATACTCATATATATATATATATATATATATATATATATATATATATATATATATATATATAATAGATAATAGAAATTTAAGATTAAGGTTAACAGATAAATATTGATTTAATCATAGAGATTAAATGATTAAACAGTAAATATTAAATGTATATATATATATATATATATACACACGTATGTATTTAATTAATTAAACCTCAAAGCTTTAAGAATCTATAACTCACAAAATACTTATCCAAATTATGAAATCAAATATACCAAATTGATCAGAAAAAATTCAAAGAATTTATTGGAACTATCAAATTTCTATTTGGAGTAGTATATCACATAGTGATATTCTTAAGATTTTAAATAATTGAAAAATGACACAAATGTTCAAATGGCCATAACTTTGTATCTTTTAATCTAAATAAACCCAATACAGATCTCAAAGTGATCAGCAAACCCTAAGGATTAACTTAGTAGTGTTTATTTTACTATTGGATCAGTTTGAGTCTAATCACTTTTAGGACTGTTAACCCTAATTAGGTCAATTTACCCTAGAACTTTAATTGACCATAACTTGGTCAATTGAACTTCAAATTAGGTGATCCTTATATTCATTTTGATTAAAAGAACCTAATTAACAGTAATCTATAAAAATATTTAAAATCCAACAGTTAGATTTCTTAATCAACCCTAATTACTCTAAAACTTATTTAGTGAAGATTAACAAATTTAATGATCCAAACTAAATAATTCAAGTTTCATAGAACTTCTACATTAAATTAGAACCTAGTCTTGTGGTTGGTTTAGTGTTTTGGTGATTAATTTTACTAATCACTCACTAATCACCCTAAACCCTAATTAAGTCATAACTTAGCCAATTAGAATCCAAATTGAGCCTACCACTAGTCATTGTGATCAGTGAATCATTTGTAATCTACAACCATTAATTTTGCTCAATTTAGATACTAATTGGAGAAGTTATGATTTTTGACCCATAATTAAGAAACCTAAATTACTATTTTACCCTTAAGCTTGTATTGGCCATAACTTGGCCAATACTTATCAGAATTCAATAATTTTAGGTTCTATAGAAATTTTAGATAGTAAGCAACAATAAACTGATAGAAAATATAAATTTCGGTAAGCCAAATTACCAAATTTCCCTTATAAGTCAAATTCATTAATTTGATCTCATGAGGGTTAATTATTATCCAAAATTTGTGTAATTATTGTCTAATCTAATATTAAATAGTAAGAAACACTTTGCCACTGAAAAATTTAGATTTGGAACCCTATATCAAAATTTGATCTTTTGAACCCTTAAGTAGGGGCAAAATGGTCATTTTGCCCAAATTTAGGGTTTAGCATTTTTAAAGCCCTAGAATAATATTATAAACATCATAATCAGTAAGTATAGTGGTTTAAATTATAAATTATGTAAGATTAAATTTTAATTTGATTTTGATCAAGATTTCACTCTTTAGTTCTTAAGGAAATCCTTAAGTAAAATTTGATTATTCCTTCCTTCCTTAATCCTTCTTAGATCTTCCCATAGGTCTTATAACACTAGTTAGGATGTGTGTTTGAGAGATATTCTTAGTAATTAAGAGCCTTAATTCCTAAGATTAGAAATAGTTCTTAGGTTAGAGTTCATTTATTGAGTAAATTAGGTTACTCAATAGGTGAAGCCTTGAGTTTAGTAGTTTGTAGATTTTTCCTAATTTATTTAACAATTATTTAATCTTTAAACCTTAGAACTAAGAATAGAAATCTATCCTAATGAGTTGATTTATCATTAGGATTTGCCTTAACCTAAGCTGTGAGATTTGGGTTTTAAACCTTAGATCCTTAGATGTACCATTTGGATTGAGTGATTAAACCCCATATTTGGAGTTTAATTTTTAATTCTTTCATCTTGATTTGATCAATCAAGATGGGTTGAGATTATGATAAAATATTAATATAGGTCAAATGATTTATTATTTAACTTGTATAATTGACATTGATTTATTTATAATTAGGACCTAGCTAGTCCTAATTATTTTCAGCCTATAAGACTGTGAGTCTAAGTTACATCTAGACTAAGAATTGATGATTCTGAATTTTATATAACTTAGAGTAGATAGAGTGAATAAATTAGACAATAATGGATATCACCTGTGTTTTAGTTGAGTCTCTTGCTCACTTTGATTTTGATGCTTTGCATACCTTATATTTGAGCTTTATACCTTGAACATATATTGGGTACATAGGATATTGATGAGTATCCTATGTCAACTTTGAAAATTCATAAATAGCATTTGTTCTTTTTCTCGTATTTTTAGTAGATTGTAGCTTAATTAGTATACCTCTTCACTTCATCTGTTCAGGATCGGCTTCAATGTCGGGTCAGTCTGATCTAACTGACAGATTAGTCAGGATGTGATATGGTTATACTAACTTAAGTACACTTCTACTTGGTTTTTCTGTTATAACCTATCAGGCTAAGTACGTTGATACTATCCATTCAGAGCTTCTGTCTTAGCCCATCAGGCTAAGTGAAACTATGTCACTTTCAGTTCGAGTGGCTTGAATAGCCAATACAGCTTTCCATTTTGGACTTATTATTTTACTTTACACTTTTTCTAATTTTAGCACTACTTTTACTTACAATCGTTTATAGCTTTGCTTGCTTGTAGGATGTTAGTCCTACTTATTGTTTTTACATGCATAGGATGCAAGTTTTGTTTCCAGTTTTATAATATTTTATATATGTTCATTTACTTTTATGTCAATTAACATAGTTCTAGATTGATCATAAGCATGTTTAGGATGTATATTTTTAATAGTCATTTGCTTTAGTCTTTCTTTTAGTTACCTGACCTTGTTGTAGTTACTATGGAGGAGGTATGTGCTTACTTCCTAGTTATTTAAGCTATAAACTATTTGTTTATAGCTTATTCTTATTTTTTCTTATGCGTTCTTGCTCCTACTATGCTTTTGTGTTTACTTATTTATGGTGATATCTAATAAACATAATAAATTAATTACCCTAAAATGTACTTAGACATTTTGTCTAACTAGATTTTTCTTTTGTTGGCTAGGGCCCTATCATTGTGAAATCGACAATGGTAGATTCCAAGCTTTTCGAGGTGGTAGAGCCTTTTGAAGATCAGGTTTAGGAGGAAGTTCAGGCTATTGAAGATCATTAGTTTCTTTTTCTACAGTATGAGGATGAGTGGTTTATTTTCATTTTCTACCTTAACTTTTAAATCACGTTTATAATAATACAGGGTTAACTTTACTTTCAGCACTTTACTTATTCTGAACTATTGTATTTATATATGATGGATGGATGTTTGTACATATGCTTCCACACTCTGTTGTTCTTGTATTTTCATTTAGTGATGATATCTTTGAGAAATGACAAAGTCCTTAATTATGATGGATTAGGATGTATGCCTAATCTAATTATAAGTAGGGACCTTATCGTTCAGATGACCCCTCCACCATAATTATGTTAACTTAAGAGTTAACATGACCTCGGCAGAGCAGGGCCGTCACAGGTTGCCAGATGAGGGTCAAATCCGCTGTCACAGGACCTAGGCTCCACAACGAATCACCCACGGTTCGCATAGCAAATCCTGGAAGGGTAAAGTTGTTGAGAATAGATTTGCAATTATGAATTCTTCCAAACCCTTTTGTGCATTTCTCCCTATTTAAATTAACATCAATTATGGCCTAACCGACCTCCAAAAATTATCAAAGTTGCACCTTTAGCTAATTTGGGGGTGAGGAATTCAAAAATATAATCAAATTTTGATTTAGAAATCAAAATATATTGGCTATTAGTTAGGATTCCTAATTTGATAAAATTACCAATTTGACCTAATGAGGTCGAATTGACCCCAAATTTTTAGAGTTAGCTCTTAATGACCATATAAATATAATGAGATAAATCTTAAAGTGTGGTTAAGCTTGGTAACAGCTTAGGGTTATTACAAGGTCATCCTAGGTTACTTAGATCATTTACTAAATTCTAGTAGAATATAAATACTATTTATACAATAATCCTTCTAAGGTGGTTTCATCATAAGATCTTAGGATTCTCTCCTAGCCACCTATACTAATGCATACTCATCACTATCCTAAATAGTTCACTAACTCAAGACATGAAATTGTCATATAACTTCTCTCTACCAAAAATAGAGTTCAATCTAACTTCACTAGTACTAGATCAAGACTGTCATTCAACTTATTTTCATATCCAATTCATCATCAAATGTTATATCATATCATAAGCTAAGTTCCCAAGAGTATCTTAGGGTTTAGAAAGCTTAAACAGGAAAAACCCTAATTAAGAGAATTAATTATCATATTAATCAACTATCAAAAACTCATATTTTTCAATTAAAGTCCAAATGATATATAATTAGTAGTTATATCTTCCCATAGTACAATGAGCACAATTACTATAAGTATGGTCAATTTAGACTCAAATGGCTTACTTAAGCCTTAATTACACTTAATGATAATTAGTGATTAACAAGAATAAACTTCATATTATTATTCTACATATTTTTCAAATTGTTTTGGTATATAATTATATTATATTTTGATTTATATTTTAAAAGTTAACAAGTTAATTTAAATTGAATTAAATTAAATCAATTAATTAATTTCTTAAATAACCTTCCCGCATTCCTCGCCTTCTTCACGCACACCACTGTCATGGCCTGTGACAGACCTAAATTTTGAGTCTGCACATGGCACGCAAGTGTACGTGGTCTGTAGTAATAAGTGAAAGGCGACTTCTGGGAATTTATTGTCCTCAAGGAACAGAGTCTTGTTACTAAGTTATATTTTCTTTTACTAATGTTTAAAATATTAATTTTTAATTTTAGAGGGTTCCTAAGTTAATAATACAAATTACCTTAGGGTAAGATACAATTTGTTAAGAAGGAGAGAGTTGTGGTTTCTTTGTAGGACTTGGTGTTGTTACTTCAATGTTGAAATGTATAAATTGAATGTTCCATTCCTAAGTAAATCAAGTGAACAATGTTGGGATTGGAGTTAACCTCCAATTACAACAGGTTCAGATTTAGTGCAACAAGGAGAACTCCCCGTTGGGGTTCTACCTTGGCACCTAAACCCCTGTGAGATCGTTATAAAAATTAATCTTAGATTCCCTATGTCTAGGTTACTAAATATTATCTTTTAATTGTTAGATCTCACAAATATGATTTCCATCAATCTGCATCATGCGCTTACACGCGCGGTTTAGCTAGATGAGAGGATGCATTGGGTCCAATGGACTATGTCACATCATCCGTTAGGTATCTAACATTCTCTCAACCCTTCTACTTTGCTGAGCCACAGAGCATAAATTGATGGTGACTTGATTCACAAGCATCAATCTCTTGGAAGAGTCCTCAAGGAATTGTGCAATGAGCTTAAGAACATGTCATATAATTCTTAGCTCTACTTGCACTAATTTTATTGCTCTAGTCTATTTAATGAGCTTAGAACTCAAGTTCTTTTCTTATTGATATTTCATTTTTAGTTTCAATTTTAATAAGTGATATTTTTAAATCAGAATTTTTATCCAAGGATTCATTCTATAATAGTAAATAAAAAATCAGCAATCAATTTTATTCATTCAAACACATCCGTTACAACACCAAATTCTTCCTTACATTTTCCTACAAATATATCCCAACCCTCTCCAAAGAGTTTTAGCATTTCATTATGGAGTAAATAAGAGCATATATGCAAAAGGAAGTAAGCCTTGACATCGATTTATAGCAGAAATAAATTAAATAGAGTTTAGGAATAGTACTAGGAAACACCCAGAGTTTTTCTAAGGTTCTCTTAATCTTCCTCCTTTGCTTATACTTGACTTCTCCCCTTTTCCTTTGCTATCTTCTTCTCTTTACTTTTCATGGTCCACTGCTTTCCCCTTGGAGAGTTCTCTTCTTTTTCCTCCTACAGCCTCTTCTTTTAGACTTAAGAATGTCAAATTTCAGAACCCTTTCTCAGTCTTTCTTAGCCATATTTATAATCATCTCCACAGTCTCCTTGCATTAATTCTGTTAACTTCCTCCTTTCCTTATATTCTTGGCCAACCATTAAGAACTATTCTAATATTCTCTTGGACTACTACAGAAATAAAAACCTTGTTCGAGAGAGCGAAGCTCTCTCTCTCTCTCTCTCTCTCTCTCTCTCTCTCTCTCTCTCTCTGCTTTTATTATATCTTAATTAAAAAAGAATGAAAATATATAAAAGAAAGACAAAGGGAGCGCCACGGGTCTCCCGCGCACGAGCGGGAGTGTGGTTCACGTTGAGTCGAGCTCGATCGGCCGGCCCGGAATATAAATATTGGCATTGAGCTCATTTTTGAGTGGAAAAATTAAATGTTGTTTTGGTTTCCAAGTGTCTTGGGAAGGCCAAAGATTAGGATTTTTGGTCTTACCCAAGTTACCATAATTGCTAAATCTGGGCATTTTGCTTGGATCGCTACAGCATGCTGCAGCACGTCAGGGCTCCCTGCAACATTTTGAGCTATAGGCTTATAATTTAACAAAGAATCGATGTGATGCACTACGACACGCCATGGCATGTTATAGAGTTTTGAGCTACAGGCTTATAAGTTGTTAGGAGCCACTGCAGCGTGCGATAGCGCTGAGCTCTCGGGTATGGTCCGCTACAGCGTGCGGTAGCACCAGTGTCTTAGGTTGAGACCACTGTGTCACGCTATGGCGAAGGCTTCTTTTTTGATGTAATCTTGATGCTTTGGAAAGAACTACTGCGGCGCGCGATAGCGCTGAGCTCTCGGGATTGGTCCGCTATAGTGCGCGGTAGTGCTAGCGTCTCGGGTTGAGACCATTGTGGCGAGCTGTGGTGAAGGCTTCTTTTATCATGTAACCCTGGTGCTTTTGAAGGACGCTGCGGCGCACAATAGCACCAAGCTCTCGGGTTTAGTCCGCTATAACATTAGAACTCATAAAGTTCTAACTTCAATAAGTCAAAGTCGCCTAATGAAGTTAAATAGTTTAAATCAATCGTCTTATTTACACTAGGACGAAACCTTGATATAATCTATCAAGATTAAGAGTCAAGAGATCAAACCCCAAATATGGTGTTCAAGTCTCTTAACTTATGATTCTAAATACAAAAAGGTTAGGATTTCCAATCATTTAAAAACTAAAGTTCTAATTATCTACTCAGGTAGGAATTTAACAAACTAATCATCTTATTGCTAATAAGATCTACACAGATACTATGGCATCTTTCTATTATTCTATCTAAGCAAAGAATTAAGCTAACTTATCTTACTTCTTATTAATATCTATTTAGATGCTAAGGCAATCTCCTTGCCATTCTAACTAAGAAGAAGAGAAATAAGATTTCTATCTAAGCAGCACAAGAACAAAGCACTACTCAAATCCTAAATTAAGAAGCCAACTTAATTCCTAATGCTCCACAATGAGGAATGGAATTGCAAAAAGCTAAGATAGGGATTACTGAAAACCTTAGAAATTAAATTTAAAATCAAGCCTAATGCAGTTCCTTCCTTCAATGGTGAAATAGGAAACAAAGGCATGCACCCTTAATAGAGCAGTAAGAAGATAAACTGCACTTCTATTCATATCACTCCTTGGAAAAGGAAATGATCTTGCCACGGAAGAAGGCATGATTGCATGAGCTGGAGTTAGAGATTTAATAAGAAATGGATTTCAGATTTAAGGGATGATGATCGATCTACACCTAAAGCGGCAGTGGTTAAATTACTAGAAAAGCTTGAAGTGATTGGTTTATATCCTTCGAGGTTACTTCATAATTCTTTAGAGGATATAAGGTTTCTTCTTCAGCCTCTACTTCTCCTAATGGTATTTTATCAACCTTGCACCTTCCAATAATTTTGAGAAATTGATAAAGTGGGAGGATACAAGATGATTCTAAATTGAGTCTCCTAACCTTCGAGGAAAAGACTAAATCTAGCTTCTTCAGTCCTCACCAATTCAAAATAATCACTTGGTTGCATCCTCACTTATAATTCATTGATCAAGGCTCACTTAACACCTTGAGTTGATTGAATCTACTCAACATTTAGTAGTAATTGAGTAGACGGAGGAATGAACTCATCTCTAAGGATTGATTTAAATTCAACCCAAGAAATCTCCTCAACACTACTTCAGCACTAAGGAGTTCAGCTTGTTATTACACCAATACTTGACATCTTTGATGAACAAGTGAGTGGTTAAGTGGATAGCTTAGCTGCTATGGCACTTAATATATGAAAGGTCTTTCTTAATTTAACATCACCCAATTGGTTGCTTCAATGGAAGAAGCATACCCAGCAAAGGTTGGAGGATTAAGTTAAACAAAAATATAGAGGAATCCATCCACAGCTAAACTTAATACTACTTTAGGATTAGCATGAAAGATTTGAGAATTAGGTATATTAATTGCTCTAGGAGCTGCTTGATCTTACAACTCACCCAAGATTTTTCAATATCTCTAATAGGATCTTCATCATAGCTAACAAGATTCTTGATCTTTGCTAAGGATGAAGGAGAATTGGAGATTGATACCTCTTTAATAGAGATGATTGGAATAATTGATTCAAAATTTAAAGAGAAAGAAAGACAACTTACGAATTATAATATAGAAAGGGTATTCCTTAATACTTGGAATATCTGTAGTAAATTTTGGAAAATGCTTAAGGAACATTTTAGATTAAAAGTCTAGATTGACTTGAAGATTAATAAAAGTTCTTATAATTTAAGTTAAGTTTGTTATAAATAAGATAAGGCATTTACTAGCCTAAGATGTCATTTAATCGTCTTTACTATACAGTGTTGTTTGCTTTTGGATGAATGGATATCCTTATCTTAACTTAAAGTTCTCAACTTGGCTCTGATACCAACTGTGATGACCCTAATATTGAGAATCACTTAACTCAACATTAATACATCACCACAATATCTAATACTAAATTAGAAGGAAACTAATCCAAATCATTAGATATTGTGTTTGGCCAAGGATTTAGAAAATGATCTTAAGTTAAGATAGAAGGAAATTTTATATGAAATATGTTATGTTGAAACATTATATAAAATACATATGAGAATGAAATGAAATTAATCATGCAATACATGTAAGGACATGTAAATTAGAAATATTGATGTGAAATCTTGCAAGTCTATATATGAAAATTCTAAGTTTTTTTTTTTTTTAACATGTGAAACATATAAAGATACATGTGAGTATAAATTAAGAACAATTGACACATATGATTATAAGTACTTGCATTTCTATGTATGAAATTTCTATATATTTAACATATAGAATATGAGTCTACAATTTTCAATAAAATTTCTAAGTCCTAAAATTCTTAGAAACTTCGGCAGTCTCCTCTGTAAATGGCTAAAGAAATACCTGCAAAGTAGACATGCAAGACTTCCATTCCAATGGAAGTTCTAATTTGAAAGGAAAACAACCTAAACTAACATGTAATCAATCCATTTTAACTCTAATTCTAGTATAGAGTTCAATCCATTATATAGGATTGCTCATTTCCAATTCTAAAATAGAGTTCAATCCATTGCATAGGATTGCTCATTTCCAATTTTAAAATAGAGTTCAATCCATTATATAGGATTGCTCATTTCCAATTCTAAAAGTTTAAAAAGAGAAAATCACATATATAATAATTATCTACCCTAAGGTTTGCTTCATCACAACATTTAATACTCATATGTAGATATGAAAAGATTTATACTTAGATAAAAAACTAGTTTCCAATTCTATAAATAATTTAACATACAACTAATTCCAATTAATATCCTATGTAGATATGCAAGATTATTATGCAACTAGTGATTTAATTAACATTTAATTATATTCATCCATCTATTCATCTCATCCCAAGCATTTAAGTATTTAATTAAACTCCAATACAAGCATAGTAAATATGAAGTAAATGACTTTAATTATTACAAACTATGAGTAAATTAAAAGAAAGAAATAGCTATATAAAAAGTTAATAAGCTATATTTCTATTTTATTATTAGCGGAAGCAATTTAAGCTATGCTCTTGGTCCAGCTCTAGTAGCCTCCAAATGTACTTGATCTATCATATTTTGGCATTTAAATGTGATAGGGCAAAGCCAAGAAAAAGAAAATTTGGTTAGACTAAACAGTCTAAACACATTTTAAAAGCAGGCTAAACATTATATTAATTCAATTGGATATCACTACAAGTTACAAAATTTGCATAAGTAAGGTGCAAGAAAGTAAGCATTTAAGCGCAAAAAAAGAAAGTAAGAAAATGCAATGTGAGTTAGAATACTCACTTAAATATACATCATAGCCTGTAATAAAAATAAGGGTAAAAGTATTCTAAATAGGCTAGAAAGAAAACAAGTGCATATAAAAGTAAATGAAAGTGAAATAAAGCATATATATATTTAATGAACTTATGCTGAGTAACTAAAAGAAACAGTAAAGCATTAATTGAAATTAAGCAATAAATAATGTATTCTAAATGAATCTATAAGTAAGCAAAACACAATAATGAAGATAGAGAGTGTAATGCTTACATAGTAGGGAAAGTATCTTAGACTCATGGTCTAACACAAATATAGCCTAGGACTATGTAAGAAACACAGCTAAAAAGTTATGATGAGTCTTTACAATCAATGAGATTGTAGAGGATCTCATAATTGATTTTATTGAAGTTTTTTTTAAATAAGGTCTCATTCTACAGGACTTACAGAATGAAGAGAGGAGTTAAGAATGTTTGCCTAACCAGTATTAGAAAACAAGGTTTCAAATGTAACTTACACTCAAAATTTCACCCTCTGAAAATATGAGGATCCTTATCTCTCCAATTAGCCTGCCCTTAGCTACTTCATTTAGCAACCCCTATTATGTTAAATGTGAAAGTTCTATTTATGCACAAAGTCTTATATGAATGATTCAAATAAAAAAGGCTCAAAGCTAAGCAAGCATTCAAGGAAGATCCAATAATTGCAATTAAGTGATATCCAAAGTTATCTAATTTTAATGATCTGCTTAATGATTGGAGCTAATTGAGCTCCTAATTAACTTTGAGATATTGATCTCAAGTTAATTGTAATTAATAGTAATAATTGGAGTTTTGAAAATAATGATTTCATTTTATTTAATATGATATGATAAAATAATTTATAAGTATAATCAATGCAATTAGAAGTTAATTTTAATCTAGTCCTAAGCCGTAAGATGCAATTATGATAATTAAATCAAGGCTTTGATAACTAGTGAGAAAGGATTGAGATTAAGAATTATCAACTTAAAGAATTGGAAGTTAAGGTTTAATCTACTAAAGTTCTCTAGCTAGGTTGTAGTTTGAAGGTTTTATCCAAATCAAATACTAAACTAACTATAGATCAATGTAAAATGAAAGGTTTAAAATAAGTAAATGTAGGAATTAAGAACTATAAGTTCTAAATTTTCTAATAGTTAAAGGTTAAGGAAATCAATAGAATTCTTAAACTATTCTAAGTAAATTAGGACTCCTATCACTATCTCTTAAAATATTCAAGAGAAGGCTTTAAGGATTAAGATAAATAAACTAGGCTCCAATTTAATCACTAAATGCTAGTCCTAGTTGACTCAATAATCTACAATTACAAAAACATTAAGGCTAACTACTCTTATAGGATGTAACTAATATATCTAGGGATCGACTACAATTCATGTTTAAATCAATCCTAGGGTTTCTACCTTAGGGTTGAAAGATGAATCAAGAAAATTTGCAATTGATCCACATAAACAGAAATATGAGAACTAAGCTCAAGCCTAATTACTTAGGATTTTGACTAAGAAGATCATAACCTACGCTAAAAAAGCATTAAGGCCAAATACACTTAATGGGCATAACATTTAGTTCTAAAGGGTCACCTATAATTTAAGGTATAATCAATCCTATAGGCTATATCCTAAGATTGAAAGATGAATCCAACAATTTGCTAAAGATTCATACAATTAATTTATGAGAACTAAGCTCAAAATAATCATGTCATGGAAAATTGACATGGGAGGGAAATAGTTAAATAAGTTTACTATCTTAGGGCTTTAAACACTTAAAGCATGAAATTAAGAAATTATGAAATTAATTAAGTAATACTAATTAAAGAGCTACAACCTAAATCACTAATTATTATCCAAATTAAATAAAATTCAAAAATATGAAATCCTTATTGCATAAGGAGAAGAATGACACTAAGTAGGTCAAAATCGGATAATGTTGGGATTTTAGGATTTTTAAGACTCCTAAATAGGGTTTAAAAGTCATTAATAAAATTAGGATTTAAGACCTAAATTTGACTTCATATTAAGGCTCCTCACATTCATGTAAGTGAAATGGACTATTGAAGTGTCCAATTTGGATATCAAATGATCAAGATACAAATCATATAATAATTGATGAAATAATAATTTTAATTATCTCTTTTGTAAAAGTAATTCAATAAATTTTTATTATCTAACACATTTCCATTCTCATATTACTATTCTACAAGGTTGAAGATCACAACAATACTTATGATTTACAGGTTTGAAAGTTTCATGTAATGAAATTATAATTTAATGGTTAATTAATAATCTCATTAATATGAAGATAAAATTTGCCTTTGCATAAGTGCATAATCGATCCATTTAAAATTCACTGAAACTGTAGAAAAGATAGAAAGGAGATATTTAGAAATTTAAACTTGAGTAAAGCACATGTTTTAATTTCATCATAGGGAAGGTAGTTCATATTGAATAGAAGATTATTATAATGAATTCAATTTTAATAAACTAAAACAAATTAATAGGTCAATCGATTTCATATTAAGCTAAGATTTTCTTGATTTAAGGTATCTTAATCATCAAACACAATTAGAATGGTGAACTTATTCAGCAAATTTAAGTAGTAGTGCATTTATAATAATTCAATTATAATGTGTTTGATTGAAACTAAATATGTAAGAAAAATATGTATTAATAAATGCCATATCAATGATGCAGTGTTACAATTTCATTTACCTTCTTTTCTTTTGATAGTAAATTAAAATAAAGTCATCATACATGCATTTAATTGTAATCTGATAAATCCATAATTTATATCTTAAATAAAGGAAAGTTCATTCATATTTTATAATAAAACTGCCTCCTTAATCTAATTTTGCCTATTTTTTCAGGCAAAATGCCTATCCAACAAATTTCGAACAATTCTGGACAATTTTTCAAAATTTTCGAAAGAAAATCGCTGCCACGCACTACAACGGTCCAACTTGCAAAAAATGGTGCTACAACGCGCTGCAGCAGAGCATTTTGCGAAGCGCTGGCGCTACAGCGCGCTGTAGCGGAGCATTTTGCACAGTGCTGGCGCTACAGCGCTCTGCAATGGAGCTCTTTGCGAAGCGCTGGGGCCACAGCGCGCTACAGCGGGGCAAGTTGCAAAGCACTGGCGCTACAATGCACTGCAGCGGAGCATTTTGCAAAATGCTGGTGCTATAGCACGCTACAGCGGAGCATTTTGCGAAATACTAGAGCTATAGCATGCTGCAGCGGAGCAATTTGCAAAATGCTAGCGCTATAGTGCACTGCAGCGAAGCATTTTGCAAAATGCTAGCGCTACAGTGTGCTGTAGCGGATCATAAAATTATGAACCTGAACGCTGCAGCGCACCCCAGCGGGCCATCCTGTGAAAATTTTTCACCACAGCGCGGCACAGTGCGCTGCAGCACGCTCCAGCGGCGCGCCAAAATCCTGTATGAGCAGAGAATTAAATGCGGCTGGGACAAGACCTCCAACTAGCTCCTTGTCTCCAGCCATCATTCCTTTGGCAGTAGATTTGTTTTTAAAGGAAAATTGTCATTTTGAGGTGATGCGGAGATTAAGAAATAGAAAAGTAGAGGTCACCTCACCATCAAGTGGGATTGGCTATCATTACAGCAGCATTTTTTAAGGCAAAAGCAGAAATTGAATGGAAGATGAAGTGTGCAACCCCCCCCCCCCCCCCCCAATAAATACCACCCTTCTTGACTTAAGGGGGATTCCCAACTTGGCTCACTACAACCTAAGTAAGGAGAGGGATGCATAGAAGAGAAAGATAACTCTCCAAGGGTGGAAGAACTCCTCTTGCTAAGGAGAAGAAGGAGAAAGGCAGCACTAGGGACCTAGTAGAAGCAACCACAAGCAAGAAGAGGAAAAGTCTGGAGAACTTCCAAAGAAAGTTCCTAGTATTTTCTAAACTCTTGTCTTTTGTTTTTCTTAATTGATCATGAAAGGGTCTTTATCCATGTATGTGTTCTTTTCATCTCTTTTGTAATGGAGAGCTAAGCCTCTCTTGGGGAGAATTGGGGCAATCTCACATGTAATGAAGGATAATATAATGTATGAAAATTTTCCTCAAGCTTTAATAAATTTGTAAACTCGATGACTTATTAAAAAAATGTGAAGAACTATTGTGGACTTGAATGAGGACCAAAGGACAAAGGACTAAATGAAATTCAAGAACTAAAAAGTCTTGTGCTCCATAAATTACTCTTAGTCTTGATATTGGATTCATGAGTGCATGAGAGATTAGAACTATGTGAGAAAGTTCTTGAGCTTAGTGCACATTGATCTATGCTCAACTAAAGAGTTGAAGCATGTGATGCTAAGACACACTAATTGAGCTATGTTGCTTAGCATATTTGAGAGTGGGAATGGATTCATTGAGTGCTCATGAACGAGGTGACATAGTCATTGAGCCCAAAGAAATCACTCCCTCACCTAAACTATGCTTGATGCGCATGATGATCTTAGTAAAATTAATGCTTGTAAGATCTTAACTACATAACCCTCATCTCCATGATCAAGAGATGAGAGGAAAACTAAGAAAATTCTAAAATCTTATAAGGGTCTTTGTGCTGAAATAGAACTGACTGTGTGTTCATTTCATGCATGAGATTTGAACTTGTAAATCTTTGAGTTACAACTTTAAGAAAGACAATGTGCACTCTATTAAAAACTAAGTAAAGAAAAGAGGAACGCTCGAGGAACCATCATACATAAGTTATCTATCATATCATGTGGGAGAAACCCAACTCTCCTCTTCCTTTTATCAAAGTTATTTTTTACTAAGAGTTGTCATACTTGTTCTGGAATCAAATTCAACAATATACTCATAGCTTAAACATTAGTGATCATAAATATACCTTAGTAACAAAACACCCAATTCCCTGAGGTTTGATAAATCCCGAAAACTAAACTTTCCACTTATTACTTCAAACCACGTACACTTGCATAAAAGCGCAGACGTATTTTAGGTCTGTTAAGTTTTTGGTACCGTTGCCAGGGAATTGGAACTTGTTTCGTATTAAGAAGAATCTATCAGTAATTAGTGATTTAAGCAAATCCTTGCATATAATATTAATTATTTATTTTTGTAATTATAGGTACTAACAATTTGCTTTTTTGTTTTCTTTTATTATTGCTCAATCCTTGAACGTCATTGCTATATTTGTTCTTTATAGCTTATTTGTTATCGTGTATGAATAAAAGAGTTTGCACGGATTATCTTTTTGATCCTGAAATTGAGAAGACCTACTTGCAGGCTAGAAGAGAATAAAACATTTTTCTAAGCCAGCAAGCCGTTATGTAAAATTATAATGAAAATTGTGGAGAGCCATTAGGAGAGCCTAGGGGAATAGCACTGAGAGACTACGCACTACCCACTATTAGGGGAATTCCCCATGCTATTGTAAGGCCTAATATTGAAGCTAACAACTTTGAGTGCAATAGAAGATGAGCTAGAGGCTCAGGAAGGAGTGATGGGAACGGATTATAAGAAGCTCACAGCCCTGAAATATAATGACCCTGAGAGGTTGAGTATTTCTAGCATAATTAGAAATGAATTGCTTTTAGATCCCTTATGTGATCTTGGTGCTTCTGTCAATATTATGCCCTACCATATTTATGAACATCTGAAGGTAGGAGGAATGTAGTACACCTCCATGATCCTAGAATTTGTAAATCTGGAATCCCTTACCCCTCTAGGCATTGTTAAGAATATCGTTATAGGATTGGGGATCTTCATTGTTCCAACTGATTTCGTGGTGTGCAAGTGGGACAGATGGAACAAGAACTCCACAATTATTTTTGGGCGACATTTTCTTATGAGCACAAAGGCGATTATCGACGTCGGTCGCGGGGTGATGAGTGTTAAAATTAAAGGAAAATCCGAGTTAATTGATCTAAAACCCACCTTCTTTAAACAAAGACAAATGGAGGAAAAGGTGAGAAGAAAAGTGAGAGAAGAAAAAATAAGATCGACCATGTATTTGAAAATCACATTCTAGGAGAGAAAAATTCGAAAGATAGCTCCAACTCCTCCTGAGAGAAGGGGAGTAAGGAAGGAGTGAAAAGAAGAGAAACAAGAAGGGGTAAAAGGAAAAAGAAAATTTCCCTCGATGTAGAACTTGGAAGAGATGATCCCATGAGCAAGAGTAGAAATGATGAAGGTTCGAGCACCCTTGAGGGTTGTGCTCACCCTAGTACCTTAAGGTTGTGGAAAGAGAAACCCCCGAATCCCAATATCTGATCATTATCGTGTCTAGCTAAGGACGTTAAACGAAGCGCTTCTTGGAAGGCAACCCAAGATTAAAAAAAAAAAAAAATTGCGCTACCGCACGCTGTGGCGGTTAACCCACTATAACGCGCTGCAGTGGTAGAGTTTTGAAAGCTCAATCACTACAGTGCGCTGCAGCGGTCTGTTCTAGCTGTAGCAATTTTAACTGCCTAGGATTCTATGATTAATATTTTTTAGTTTCCCATGCAATCAAAAAGGTGTGTGCTAAAAAAGCTGTCCCCCCTCCTTCACTTGGATTGTCATATTTATGGCATGAGGAAGACCATTTGACCATAAGACCTCTTGCCTTTGACTTCTTAGTATATTTAAGGAGAGGCAAGGGGGGGTGATCCTTTGCACCTTCTGAATTTACTTGCTCCAACATCATTTTTGCCCTCCTCTCAATTCTCTATTATGTCTTCCGGTAAGAAGTCAATTCCAAGGAGGGAGACCGAAGCATCCTCATCCGGGGGACCTTCAACAAAAAGAGGTTCTCTTTCGCTGAAGTTGAACACTGGTTCTTCTCCACCACCTCTCAGCAGAAGTTAATCCCTGAGAAGAACTTTATCCATTACCATCCCGTGCCGGTGGAGCAAGTCGACCCTCGGGGATGGAGGGTGATGGTAATGAAAAAATCCCCCACCTACCCGACCATCGTCCAAGAGGTGTGTGCCAATGCAATAAATACGGTCAGACATACAGTCTTTTGTAAAGGTAAGGGATTCACCTTGGGGATTGCTCAAATCGAGCAATTCTATGGGTTATAGGAGGTAAGATCTTGCTCTTACCTTGAACTCTTGGAGACTCACTATGACCCCCTTGATTTCATTGCGAAACTCATCTATGAAAACACAGACTGAGAGGGAGGCCTAGCCAACATTCCTCATTCCGAATTGACTGATACAAATAGTGCATGGCTGGTTTTCATTTCCAGCTATGTCATGCTCTCGGGTCACTTGACTGAAGTGACCTGCGCCAAAGCACTCCTCATGTGCTTTTTAGTTAAGCCTTTGGGTCTTTGATCTTTGGGATATGCGAGGCCCAATGGGTAAAAATACTCTTCTCCAACTCCGTCATTTCCCCCAGTGCCGCCCTTGCACATTCAAATCTGAACGCCCGGGCTAGCGAGCAGAAGCTGCCCAAGAAAAGGAGGGGCGAGCAAGGGGGGAAATGTCTGCTCCGTCCGGCCATTCTCTCACCAATAAGCTGTTGCTAAGAATTCACAAGCAACAAGCTGATCTTGGCACAACCTTGGCCACTGATATGCAGTTCTTCAAAAAAGAACTTGCCCAGCAGCGGGAGTTCTAGTCTGAATTCCATGAAGCTCTCGGACTAATGTTTGAGGACTGGAGCTTGCAAGGAGGACCGAACGCCTCCGTGCTGTCGCGACCGCCTATCGGTGCCCCCATCCCGGATACTTGCTACCCATGTGACTACACCTACGACATGGGAGAAGAGGAGGAGGAAGAAGCCAAAGAATAAATTGGTTGCATTTTTTCTAATTATTTGCACCATTTGTTTTTTTTTTTTTTTTTTTTTGTGTTTTATTTTGAGAAATTTAAATTATGGATTATTATAGTCCCAAAATCTTTCTTGAAGTTGTAAATGACAAATTTTTTTGAATTTTTTTTTGAATGGAAGTCACAAAAAATATCAATAAAGAAAAATATATAAAATAAAAAGGTGCTTAACAAAAAGTGATTAAATGCATTGACAATATTAAATCTTTTAACAAATTAATGAGTTAAAGTTACTCTAATCTCCAAAATTTAAAAGCAATGCTAAGGACTAAATGTGGGGGAATATATTGGACAAAAAAATGAACTAGTAATTGATGTGAGTAATCTAAAAGAGTGTGCTAAGCTCCCATAGGACTTAATGATCACAAAGATTTAAAATAGGGATAAAGAAATGTGTCTCTCCCTAAGAATAAAAAAGAAATATAAAAATATGGATGATAAAAAATATCTCTCCCAAAAGAATGAAATGAAAAAGGATGATAAAAAATATCTCTCCTTAAATCTTTGCATCTTTGTGATTCATAAGAAGGAGCACATATGGCACAAAACTCTTGATTACTCACTACCTCCCTAGTTTAGTTATTTCAAGGAACCTCCCCATTACCTAACACCAAGCATAAGTACTTATACTTGGAGCTTAGTCTATTAATCTTGGTTCATATACAAGAGTAGAACACTTGATTTATGTCAAATGATTTTGTCATTTCAGTTAAGCATGAACTTTAAATTACAAATCAAAATCTCATTGATATTTCTTGTTGACTATCATACCCAAGAAATAAAAAAATACCATATTTAAGCTTACTCGAGGGTGGACAAAAATTTCAGTATGGGAGTGTGATAAATCTATAATTCATATCTTCAATAAAGGAAAGTTCATTCATATTTCATATTAAAACTGCCTCCTTAATCCAATTTTGCCTATTTTTTCAAGAAAAATGCCTATCCAACAAATTTCGAACAATTCTGGATAATTTTTCAAATTTTCTGAAAGAAAACCGCTACAGCACGCTACAGCGAAGCATTTTGCGAAGCACTGGCCCTCCAGCGCACTGCAGTAGAGCATTTTGTGAAGCGCTGGCGCTCCAGCGTGCTGCAGCAGAGCATTTTGTGAAGCGCTGGCGCTCCAGCGTGCTGCAGTAGAGCATTTTGTGAAGCGCTGGCGCTACAGTGTGCTACAACAAACCATTTTGCGAAATACTGGTGCTACAGCACACTGTAGTGGGGAAAGTTGCAAAGAACTGGCGCTACAGCGTGCTGCAGCGGAGCATTTTGCAAAATGCTGGCACTATAATGCGCTGCAGCGGAGCATTTTGCAAAATGCTGGCGCTATAGCGGGCTGCAGACGAGCAATTTGTAAAATGCTAGCGCTACACGCACTGCAGCAGAGCATTTAGAAAAATGCTAGTACTATAGCACGCTACAGCAAAGCATTTTGCAAAATACTGGCGCTACAGTGCGCTACAACGCGCTACAGTGCGCTGTAGCGGATCATCAAATTATGAATCTGAACATCGTAGCGTGCCCCAGCGGGCCATCCTACAAAAACTTTCTGCCACAGAGCACTCCAGCGTGGTACAGTGCACTGCAGTGCACTGCAGCGCGCTCCAGCAGCACGCCGAAATCCTATTTGAGCAGAGAATTAAATGCGGCTGGGACAAGACCTCGAACTAGCTCCTTATCTCCAGCCATCATTCTTTTGGCAGCAGATTTTTTTTAAAAAGAAAATTATCATTTTGAGGTGATGTGGAGATTAAAAAATGGAAAAGTATAGGTCACCTCACGATCAAGTGGGATTGGCTATCATTATAGCAACATTTTTTAAAGCAAAAGCAGAAATTGAATGGAAGAAAGTGTGCAGCCCCCCCTCTATAAATACCACCCTTCTTGACTTAAGGGGGGTTCCCAACTTGGCTCACTACAACCTAAATAAGGAGAGGACTACATAGAAGAGAATGAGAACTCTCCAAGGGTGGAAGAACTACTCTTGCTGAGAAGAAGAAGGAGAAAGGTGGCACTATGGACCTAGGAGAAGCAACCACATGCAAGAAGAGGAAAAGTTTGGAGAACTTCCAAGGAACGTTCCTAGTATTTTCTAAGCTCTTGTCTTTTGTTTTTCTTAGTTGATCATGAAAGGGTCTTTATCCATGTATGTGTTCTTTTTCATCTCTTTTGTAATGGAGAGTTAAGCCTCTCTTGGGGAGGGTTGGGGCAATCCCACATGTAATGAAGGATAATATAATGTATGAAAATTTTCCTCAAGCTTTAATAAATTTGTGAACTCAATGACTTATTAAAGAAATGTGAAGAACTATTGTGGACTTGAATGAGGACCAAACGACAAAGGACAATGAAATTCAAGAACTAAAAAGTCTTGTGCTCCATAGCTCACTCTTAGTCTTGATGCTGGATTCATGAGTGCATGAGAGATTAAAACTATGTGAGAAAGTTCTTGAGCTTAGTGCACCTTGATCTATGCTCAACTAAAGAGTTGAAGTGTGTGATGCTAAGACACACTAATTGAGCTCTGTTGCTTAGCATATTTGAGAGTGGAAATGGATTCATTGAGTGCTCATGAATGAGGTGACATAGTCATTGAGCCCAAAGAAATCACTCCCTCACCTAAACTATGCTTTATACACGTGATGATCTTAGTAAAATCAATACTTGTAAGATCTTAACTACATAACCCTCATCTCCATGATCAAGAGATGAGAAGAAAACTAACAAAATTCTAAAATCTTATAAGGGTCTTTGACGTGTTCATTTTATGCATGAGATTTGAACTTGTAAGTCTTTGAGTTAAAACTCTTAAGAAAGACAATGTGCACTTGATTAAAAACTAAGTAAAGAAAAGATGAATGCTTGAGGAATCATCATACATAAGTTATATATCATATCATGTGGGAGAAACCCAACTCTCATCTTCATTTTATCAAATTATTTTCTACTAAGAGTTATTGTGCTTGTTCAGGAACCAAATTCAACAATATATTGATAGCTTAAACATTAGTGATCATAGAAATACCTTAGTAACAAAACACCCAATTCCCTGAGATTCGATAAATCCCAAAAATGAAACTTTCCACTTATTACTTCAGACCACGTACACTTGCGTGGAAGCGCAGATGTATTTTAGGCCTGTCGTAATACAAGGCATCTATTTAAATGTTGCATAAGATTTCAAGGAAAGGAAGATCTAAATTCATGTTGTTCAGATTTAAGCTAGGTAGGATAGTACGCAGCACAGAAATGGAAAATCGAATGCTTAAAAGTTAAATTTGTATAAGAAAATTCTACTAGTGCTAATAAGATTGAAATTTTGGAGTATTAAGATCAAACTAAAGAAAAGTAAGGGTTGTACCTTGCTGGCTACAAATGAAGGAATAGGATAGTAGAGCTGGCAACTGCTAGTGAGGAGACATGGAGACAGATCGACTAGTTCCTCTCGCTAACAGTAGACCAAGCAGTGCCAAACCTTCGAAACTTCCCCAAGGATGGAGATTATGGAGTGGTACTCACGACGGGAATGGGTGTATCGCAGCTACTTCTCAGCCCAGAGGAAGAAGGTGAAGGTGGCAAACTAGTTATTGCAGATCCTGGAGAGAACCTCAACGAAGAGATCCGGAGAGGGCAATAGGCTGCATCACTCAATGCAGCACTTGGCTTCTAAGCTGTTGAAGCCTAAGCTGAAAAGGATGTTTACAAGTGATTCAAGGTTTGTGGAGAAGAATTTGAGGAGGAAGAAGGTGAGAATATGGGGTTTTGATGGAGTGAGAGAAGAGGTTAGGGTTTGGGAGGCGGATGGTTTGAATGGGATGATAGAGATAGGAGGAGATGTTGAAGCTTAGAAAGAGGAAGAAGGAACTTCAACACCTCGATCGGCAGTTGTATGGAAAAGGAGAGAAGCGCAACTCTCCATTGAGTCCCTCGATAGGGAGAAAGGAGAGTGTCGGCTGGAAAAAAAAAAGGAGAAAAGAATTCGGTTAGGAAGATTAGGTTTAGAAGGAATAAGCAAATCTATTATTTAAATCAGCCATTGGATTGAAAATGAACGGCTGAAGTTTCTGAGCTAAGATTTGAAGTCATTTGAGCTCCAAAAATTACAAACTAGGTATCGAAACGATCGTCTCGACGAGATAAACACAAGCGTCTAAAATTTTTTGAATTTGGACAAGTATTTTATTATATATTAGTTTTTAAGTGAAAAACTTTGAAAATTAATTACGATAAATCGGAAGCTTGAAATTTAACGAAACTTAAAATATAGCACCCTCATTTGATGCTTAATTTAATTATACAAAAATTTTCAAATTTTAATTTATATTTTCATATTATTAGCCTTTAAAGTTTAAACTTCACAAATTTATTTAGGACAATTCGGGATTCCAAATGCGCTCAAATTTCCGTAATATGATCCCTTCAATAGGCATTATAAGATGATATTTTTATTACATTTTTATTTGACTTAAATTGGGATCCTAATTTTGACTAAATTTTCTAAGCGATCGAAATACAATAAAATATCCGGAAAATTCAACGACTACCAAAAATTCCCGGAACAATACTCTTAGCTAATTTGAAGCTACTGAGTCCAATGGCAGATTTCATTTTTGATTCTGACGTCTAAATAATTTAGGCATTCTCAGAAATATCAGAAAACTAGGAAATGTTAGAAATTGACAAACGATCTCCAATTCGCATGGCAATTGAAATGGAAGCTCCTAATACTATTATAAGACTAATATAAAAAGATTAGTGTTAATTAGGTCACTAATTGATAGGTAACAACATTAGGGTTGTTACACCTCCTCCCTCATGTTCTTTTTCTAAGTGACTTCTAACATTTTTTCTTAAATTTAGTGAGTTTTAAGTTAATGGTTGCTGACTTCCCTCTCATCTTATTGTTCATTTTACCATTCACTACACCTATTATTGCGTTCGTGTTGGCTAAGAAAGGACGTCCAAATATAAGCATGGAATTCTCATTCCAAGTGTCCCATTTGCCTATTATAAAATATATTGGGACAACAAATCCTTCTAGTCCCACTAGCACATTGATAGACGAAAAATACACGTCTGTGTTTGCATGCAAGTGTACGTGGTCTGAAGTAATAAGTGGAAGTTTTAATTCCGGGATTTATCGTCCTTTGGGAACGATGGTCTAATACCGAGTTATATTTTCTTTCAATAATGTTTAGATGTTGATTTTTGGATAGATTTTTTATTCCTAAATTAACAATACAAATTACCTTAAGTTAAGATATGATTTGATTAAAAGGAGAGAGTTGAGTTTTCATTGTAATAGTTGCAAGGGCTTGGTGATATAACTTCATTGTTGAAAGTATACTTTAAATCTTCATGCTTAATTCAATCAAATGAACACTATTGGAATCGGAGTTACCCTCCTATTACAATAAGTTCAAGTTTAGTGCTCAAAGAGAACTCTCATTGGGGCTCTTCCTTATTACATAAACTTTCATGAGATCATGATTTGTTAATTAGACTAAATTCCCTACATCTAGGTTATCAAATGATATATTTTGTTCCTATTGATCTCACAAACAAAATTTCCATTAACCATACATCATGCGCTTCACACGCGGTTTAGCCAGATAAGAGGATGCGTTGAGTCAATGGACTATGTCACATCATCCATAGAGTTTTCCAATGTCCTCTCATCCCTTCTACTTTGCTAAGCAACAGAGCAAAGCTAATGGAGAACTTGATTCACCAGCATCAAATCTCTTGGTAGAGCCTTTAAGGAAAGGTGCAAGTGAGCTTAAGAAGTTGTCACATAATTCTCAACTCTACTTGCACTGCCTTTCTTGCTCTTACCTAATTAATGAGCTTGGAATACAAGTTCTTTAAGTAAATTAATGATTTATTTAGGTTTCTTTTTAGAAAAAATGATTTAAATTGTATTCTATCTAAGCATTCATTCCAGCATTAATAATAAACAATAAGAACATATTTTATTCTTTCAAACAAATTCATTACAACACCACCATACCCCTTCCAATTTTATATAATTACATCTCAACCCTCTCTAAAGGGATTTTAGCCTTCCATTACTAAATAAGCACAAGCACTCATACAAAGGGAAGTGAACCTTGACATCAGTTCATAGCAGAAAGAAATCAGAGAATGTTAGAAAGAAATACTAGGAATCATCCGGAAGTTTTCTGGGGTTCTCTTAGATTATTCATGCCTTTCCTCTTGATTGCTCCGCCCTTTTCTCCTTGTTGTCTCCTTTTCCTTACTGTTCTTGGTAAATCTCCTTCCCCTTGGAGAGTTCTCATTTCTCCTCTTGCTGCAGCTTTTTATTATGGGTACTTGAATGTCAAAAATTGGAACCCTCTCAAGGTCTAAGATTGACCCTTAAATAGGGAAGCTCTCAGCCCCCAAGACATTAATTAAGTGACTCTTCACCTTCCTTGGATTTAATTCAAACCCTTTAAATTATTATTCTGTTGTTCCATTGGAATTCAGCAAAATTAATATGCACTTCAGTTTTCAAGAGGTTAGGGAAGGCCAAAGGTTGCATTTTGTGTCATTCCCTATGCTGCATTTATAGTTGTTCTAGAGTATTCTGGCACAACCACTGCGGCGCACTATGGTGTGCTATAGTAGCTATATTACAAACACTGTTTCATTATGGCGCAATGTAGCAACTAAGGTTCAAACACTGTTCCTGTTGTATAATTTAGTATTTTACCTAAATACATCGTTGTGCCCGCTGTGGCGCGCTGCAGTGCGCTACGACGATTTTATCTTTGAAAAGGCGGAATGGTAACTGTTTCATTAAATCACATATAGTTCGTATAAATAATCAGAAATTCCACCGCGACGCGATGTGGCGCGCTACGGCGGTTGAATGTTCGAAAATGCGGAATATTGACTATTCCATTAGTTCACATAACGTTTGCATAAATAATCAGAAATGTTGTCGCGGTGTGCTGCTGTGGTAAACTTTATGTAAATGCAAAATAGTGACTATTCAATTAGTTCATATAAAGTTCTTAAAGATTAATTAAATATGTCATCATGGCGCGCAGTGGTGCGCCGCGACGAGCTACAGCAGTTTTGTTCCAAGTTAGTACAAACCCTTATGGGACATAGCACGATTTGATATGCCGCCATAGCGTGCAGTGGCACGCCACGACACGCTGCAGCAATTTTCACCCAGAATTCAGTGATTCAGCTCATAGTTCTCATTTTCTTCATTTTTCCTGCAAAGATATAATTTTCACTCAAAGTATATGAATATAAATGATGATTTGAATGCTAAAACACTATATTTTTGCTATAATTTTTGGATATATCACACCCCCACACTTAATATATTGCTCGTCCTCAAGTAAGCCTTAAGAATTAATTTTCTGAAATTCTTAGTTAAGGGATTCAATATGGCATGTCAATGTGTAATGAATTCATCTACTAAGTAATGCTCTACATTAAGATAACTTCAAACTTTTCAATTTCTACTGCCCCCTTCATCAGGTTCTAATTTCTACTTTCAATTTAGTTCCATATCAAATGTTATACCTAACATTTTTATTATTGGGGAGGTGATCAGAAGTTTCAAACCTTAATAGTGCAATTGGTGAGTGACTTGAGTATTGTGTCATGTGTGCCCCTTCTTATGATTCGCAGGGAATATTTTAAATTTTTAAGTAAGATATTTTTCTTCATCCTAAATATTCAATTTTTCAACTTGGGAGAGATATTTTTCATCATCCCTATATTTTTGCTTCTTTTGAAATTTCAGCTCTAAGGGAGAGACATTTTTCTTCATCCCTTAATTTAGTTCCTTGTGGTCATTAAGTCTTACAAGAGCCTGGCACCTCAATTTCTTACTCACCTCTTGCCACTTTGGTTTAATTCTTAGATTCCCCCCCCAACCCACACTTAAACTTCAATGCATATCAATTTAATTGCTGGAAATCAAATATTAGTAGAACTTTAAACTGAATTAGCAGGTGTATGATTGATGTTTGATTCTCCTCTTAATTGCAAGCATACTAGAATCTAATTTTCTACGTAATTGATTTTAATATTGAATCCAGAAATTGATTTCATTTAGAAATTTAACTTTTAGATATAATTATAGCAAATGATGAGGGTGCACTATAAATGAATTTATTTTATTAAACTGAAATGAAAATACAAAAACAAAAACAAAATAATACAACCTTATCAATCATTATTTTCATCTTCCTCATTCACATCTAGGTAAAAGTAATCTGCTGGCCAATCGTGTAATAACCCTAGTTGTTATCCCAGCTAAATTCAGATTAATTAAGCTAAACTAAGTCCTAATTTTGATTCCATTATACTCAATGAGTCATTTAAACCTAACACTAGATGTTTGGGATCAATCGGAGCTAAATTGAGAATTTTGATATTTTTGGCTATTTTTGGATCCTGAAAAATACTTAAATTAAATTAATCTCCAAATTAAAATTTGAGTTCATTTTTGAATTCCTTATATCTTAATTAGCTAAGGGTGAATTTTTGGGAATTTTTGGAGCTCATTTAGTCCTAAATTAATTTTTAGAAAATTATTAGAATTTAATTAATTAATTAAATGATTTAATTTATTAAATAATTAAATAATTAATATTATTTTAACCACGGGATTCGCTGTCGGGACCGCGATAAATCTGTTGTGGGGTACTGACTGCGAGGCAGCATATCCGACGTATGGATGCTTTAGCACGCATCTTAACATACCTAATCCTACGACTCGTATCATCTGCGCCATGATCTAATCCTATCCACTCAATCGGCATCTCCCATCCAACACTCGAGATCTAATCCATGGTTCTATTAATCAGGAGCCGCATCAGACCGTCAAACCCCAACAGCCGCGTGACTAGACGGCTGCCGAGGACCCCGCCCTGTTAACCTTCGTCTACCTCCCGAACTCTCCCACGTGTGCTGATCCCCCAATAGCCAGAACCTCCCCCAGCCTCGTGGCAGTACAGGAAATTATCCCATTCTTCCTCTTTTGCACTCCGGTGCAATGGTCTGTCGGCGACACTCTCCCCATTCTGCCCTCAAACGGTTAAACCCATCCTGTCCCTCGGGCTGAACCACATGCTAGTGCCCGAGCCTCAGCGCCTACCCTAGATCTCTCTAAGGTCTATAAGTACCTCCATTGATCCCACAGTGAGCTCCTTTGCTCATTGTGAACCCCAATCTTCCTCAGCTCTCTGTTCTCAGTGCTCCCAGCTCTCCCGGCAACTGAACCTACTTCATCCGTTGATAGTGGGTGTGGTTTGGAGTTCAAACCCTCAGACTACAGTAGAGAGCTCAAGAATATCCAGGGACCAACTGCGGTACTTGACTCATCTTCTTCTCGATTGTCAAGGTACAGTCTATGTCCCCTTTCTCTCATCGAGATGGGTTCAGCTCGACTCTCGCTCCTTCCGCTTACTTGCTGTGCTAGGACCACCCTACCATTCCCTGTAAGAAGCCGATGTGCCTGGATGGACTGGTAGTGTACCAGACAGTGAGCTCATTATCTGAGTGTGCACGCCAGGCCACCAGTAGTTTCCATCCTAAGTTGAAGTGGACCCACGGGATACTAAGTCCTATTGGAGTTTGACTTCTTCCAAGGATGATTACGAACTCGTAGCAATCATCAGGCTTAGCCCAAGTGATCGATCGGTCTCGTATCAATCGAGCTAGGCCGCCTCTCACCCGTGGCTAACCCTGAGTAGCACCTTAGTGATCTAGCCGTCCCCAGGACCTCGCTACTTACCCAATCATTTCCCCTATGATCCCTGAATGTGTAGGGATAGACCTTGGCTTGTGGCACTGGCTCTGTGAAAAAAATTCACTGCTCACAGGTCTGCTCCAGGAGCAGTCTCAGTTAAATAGCACCCCGGCGATCCAACGTGACCCAGATGGGGGTTCTTAGCCCAATCGATGCACCTCATGTTCCTGAAGGTGTAGCCATCAAAATCCAGGCATGGCGTGGTCTGGAGGCGAAGAATTTGGCGTCGGAAGTGAACCCTAGGAGGCCTAGTATCGGGCAGACGACGCGGGGACGACGATCAGTGCCGAGCCGGGTCAGACCCCGGCCCGCGTGTTTTGCTTTTGGGCTGATAGTGAAAAAAAGGATTTACTGAATTAATTTCCTTAAGGAAATTAATTCAGTAAATCAAAACCGATGGTTTGATTTAAATAAAAATGCAGATTAAATTAATGAAATAACTTTAATTATACTGATCCAAATGATATGATCCAATATATGATTTTAATCAGAAAAATGTAAGAAACAGTAATATAAAATAAAATTAAAGATCTATTGGTTAGATTTTAATTAATTACCTAATCATTTTTTGTTTTCATTTAAATCAAAATAAAATCATTTAATGTCCATAAATAATAATTAGGGTCTCTGATTTTTCATAAGACCATAAAGAACCTATTTAAACCATTAAAGATAAATTAAGAACATTAAATTTGCTAATCACCTCTTAATTACTTTAATATATAATTAGTGAATTAAGCCTTAAATTAACCTCTAATTTTGTTAATTTTAGTTCCTAATGCCTTATTAAGTATAGTAGAGCCTATAAATGTATTTGGATCACCCTAGAGTGCCCTAATATTCTAAATCACCTTAATTGACCTCTTAATATGATAAGTGCTAATTAAGCTAATTGAGATATCAAAAATCTAAGCTAAGTATTTTATCCACTTCACTGATCAATATGAAGCTCATTAAAATAGGCTTGAATTAATTTAGATGATTAAATCTTAAAATCTCATTTTTAACCTTAAGAGAGGTATATTGGTTATTTTGACCAAAATAGTTTTAAGCACCCCTTAAGCCTTGAAAATCCAGTAGAGTATCTCTAATTAACTCATTAGCACCTTTCTAAAATCTCATGTTAATAAAGGTAAAGTTTAGTAAAAAAATCTTAAGAAGTTCTAATTAAGATCTTAAGAGTACTCAAAGCCACTTCCTTAAGAGAGCAAATCTAAAGAGCTTTAATACTAAATCTCTAATTTAATTACTTGATTAAGTTGATTCATAAACTACAAATCTTAAGTAAATATTCTTGTAAAATCCTAAGTCTAGTTCTTAGTTGAGATCTAAAGTGATCAAATCTTAGATCTTAGACTTTAGATCATATATTTGAATTGAATCATCTTCTTTGGAATTCCTTAAATGATTTACTGTTTAATCCTTTTGAAACCTCCTTATGAGTGTAGGATTGATTCAATCTATAGAATAATGTGATTATCCTAAGGATTGAATATAGATCTTAGATTCTTAGTTCTTAAATGATTATTTTATCTTATTATACTAGAATAACCCTTCATTAAGATCTTAGTTTCTAAATCCTTCAGCTTATATGATTTTGCACCTTTAGACTATGTTTGAGTGCGAACCCTAGATCCTCATTAGGATATTAGCTTGGATTCAGGAAATTCATATGTGGAGTTTAAGTTCAAAATCCTTAAATCTTGAATTACTTAATCAAGATTTAGGTTAAGTGAGTATAATAACATAATTAGGTCATTGATTTATTTACTTCAACCTTCATAGTCATCATTTGATTATGAATTAAAACTTGTTAAGTTCTAATATTAACATTAAGGTCTTAAATCTGAGATTATACTCGATAGCTGGATATTGGAGATCCTAAACTTGTATCTTCTCAGAATAGTTATATTTGGATAATTTAGAGAACAACATATATCACATAAGTCTAGTTGAGTCTCTTGCTTACTTTGACTTTGATTGCTCTGCACACCTTGGATATTGAGCCTTGTTCCTTTAGCATAATAGGAGAACTTATGATATGAAAGATACATCCTAAGTTAGTATTTGCAAAGCATAATATTCACTCAGTTCTTTCAGTGCATTCAGTCCAATAGGGTATGTCCTAGCTTAATTTACCTCCTTAGTTCTAGTTTTGTTATAGAATAGACTCAGACCTAGTCCAGTGCTTGGCTATGATGGATACATATCTTATTCTATAAGTTCAACTCAGACCTAGCTCTGATAATACCTAGGATGGACACATGTTGAACTTTTTGTTCAGAGGCCTTGTATGGTTGTTTCTTTTATGGCAGTACTATGTCTTAGGCTTACTTTTACTTCAGTTTAGTTTTGGTGCTTTCAGTTACTTTTCCACATGTCTCAGTGGCTTTACTTTTTAGCTTATTTATGCTCTTAGCTTGCTTTTGCCACATGCTTTAGTAGCCTTTTATATGTTAAATCTGCATGCTTGTATATATGTTCTTATTGAGTAGTTATTAAGTATTGGCATGTTTAGGATGCTAATTTTTTCAGCACTTTTCAGTACAGTTTGCATTTAAAAACTCAGCATATCTTCATGTGTTCATAAGCATGTTATGATCAGTTCATTTCAGTACTTATAGTTATTTTTACCCTTTAGCCTCACCTTGCTTAGTTTCATACTGTGTATGTTATGTTACATACATGTTGCTCAATTATAAATAAATATTTTATAGTTATGCTTTTCTTTGAAGCTTGATGCACCCTATATTGCTTGCATGTTTAAGTAGTTAGTGTGGTATTTTTAAATATTCAGTTCACTTAAATAGCCTAAAATGTACTTAGACAATTTATCTAACTGTAATAATTTTCTTTTATTGGTTGGGGCCTGGCATTTGTGATACCGACAAATGTCAGATTTGGAGCTGTTCATTGGTGGTTCCGCAGGAGAGGAGCCAGTGCAAGAGAAGGATCTTTCTACTGCTGCTTAGTTAGATTTTCCTTTCTTGTAGTGAGACTGAGAGATCTTTTCTTTCTTTTAATTCAGTTTGTAATAATTAAATTCTAGATATACATACTTTCTGCACTTGAGTTTAGTTACGATTTCCTTTAATCTTGTATACTATGCTATGATATGGATGATATATTATACTATTTTCTACTTCCACTACTTTGATATATTGATGTATATTTACAGTTCCAGGTGACAAGTCCTTGGCTTAAGGCGAGTTGGGTCTTACCTGACTCTACTTGAGTTGGGGATTTGCCACAGTTGGAGTACCGTACTCCCCGTGTTCATGCTAATATCAGTATTAGCATGGCCGCGGAGGGTATGGGGACCCACAAGTCATCATCTGAGAAGGGGTCTCCTATAGGAGGGTGCGGCAGCCTAGACCCATCCGGTCTTCCACGTAAGCTCCACTCTTCGAACATGGTTTCAAGAGCATCATGGAATTTCGTTTGGAACTCACGCTGCTTGGCGACTTCTCCCTTGATGAAACACATGTCGCGTGCTAGGGAGATTCCCAAGTCCCATTTATGTGCGTACATTCACGTCATCAATTTGTCCACCGTGGTCTGGCCAGCAGAAGTTGAAGCTTCGCCTTCTTCTCCCCTCCTTTTCTTAGCTCGCACCCCCTCTTGGGTGCGAGTGCTCAAGTTTGTCATTTCTAGAGGAGCACAAGGCAGAATCGCAACATCGGAAGAGGGGATTTTTACCCCTTAACTCTCGCAGAGTCTTGAAATGAGTGACCCAAAAGCAAGAGCTATGCAAGGCCCGGTCATGGCATTCCAGAGCTGCTCCCTTATAATGCTGGAGATACGAATATCTCCATCTCTTTGCAATGCACAAAGGAGCAGCGCCCGTGATCGGGTCACCTCGCTTAGATGCCCAAAGGGCATGACAAAGCTGGAGATGAACATATGCTAAGCATTACTTGTCTCCATGACGAGTGCTCAAGGAATGTTTGCCAGGTTTCCTCTCCATCCCGCATCAGGGCAGATGATTTCGCTCACAATTGCTGCTGGGTTATATTGTGAGCTTAACAGTTGTAGGTAGGAGCATTCATGTACCTCTCTCAAAATATAGAATCTTTCTATGTCCCTGTTCCCAAACTCAACACTCCTCCCCCTCACAAAGATTTAATGCCCAACCGTATTGATTGTGTTGGCATAAACCTCTTGTATAAGAGAGAGATAAATGGGGCCTGTGGGACTTACTAAGTGCTCCCAGTTCCTATTCAAAATTTGTTTAGGGTTCACAGGGTATGGGAGCCCAAATCCCCATTCTAGGATTAATTTTCTCTTGATTATTACCTAGTTGAAGTGTTGTTTAGCTTCAATCAAAGAAAATCTTTTCTTATTGAAAGCCCCACCAACTGTGGGAGCAGAAGTTCCCTTGCTCGCCATGGATTTCTTCCCCGAAGACATTTCTCTCTTAATGCTTAGAATAAAGGGGTTGACAGAAATAATGGATCAATAATAATTGGAAATGTTGAGAGCTGAGGTGCTTGAGTTCTCAAGGAGGTGCGGCCTCATACTCCCTTCTAACGGCTTTTTATAGCAATGGGAAAAAATTATTTCTGTGTTTATTTGGATTAATCACACTTATTGCATTGTAATTCATGGTCAACTTAGTCATAAATCATGCCATCAGTGTGGTTAACTTTTTGATCAAAACGACAAAAAAAACAGCTTTTGCAGCACCTAAAATTCAGATTTAATGTCCCAAGGCACGCTGTAGCGTCTTTGACTGCCTTGGGAATCCAAGGCAATAAATTATGATTGCAGTTAGGCATATTCCACCACATCGCGCTACGGCACGCTGTAGTGCTGTAGCGCCCTGTCCTGTCGTCATGCGCAAAAGACAAGTAGTAAATCAGATCTGCGATGGAGCGGTGTGCTACTCGGGAGGACGAGAACCAACAACACTCATCTTCCCGAATAGGCTAGAGACTGAGCCACACTGAAGGCTGCTGACTCGAACCTACAAGTAGGATCGAGAGTCAGTACCTAAGATAAGAGCAGGATACTCATCTTATGTATTAGACTAGTACATACATTGGATCTAGAGAAGCAAATAAGAATCCAACATACACTTTCAATATATCAGCATTTCCAGTATGCTGATCACATCACAATACTAAGTATAGTAGTATAACAGAGTGCGGAAGCTAAAAGCAAAACATCCAAAATACATTCATCACAAGCAGTAGTAAACATTCGTCTCAGAAAAAAAAAGTAAAAATACATCCAGAATTTATTACAAACTGATTTAAATGCAGAAATAGAAAGTCTATCTAAAGTACTAAAATAAAGCAGTAAGTAACGGTAGATGTCCAATCCACTAAGGCTCCACGTACTCCCCCTAGATCCCCTGTATGTCCTCCTGCCCTGTCTCTACAAGCTGCTCGAGATCTAGCAAATTGCTAGATCCCAAATGTACCCCGTGTTAGACAAGAAGTCTAACACATCGCAACTAATTATGCTGAAATAAAGCTAAATGCAAGTAACAAGTAAAGTAAAGAAAAAACTACATGAAAACTGGGGAAACAGAAATAAGTAAGGAAAAACTGTAACAGCCAAGTAAGTAAGACAGTAAAGGCTAAGTAAGTAAAACAGTCACACAAATGAAAACTGAAAGTAAAGGAAACATCGAATACTCAGAAATCAAGATGAAGGAAATGCCGAATGCTGTACTATATATCACTGGAATGATGCACCCAAATATGCCACACCACATATGTCATGGACATGTCACTGAACTATCACTGAAAGACTATGAGAAGTACGGTCCAATGTAAACATACACCCAGTTGGGAATACAGTATGGTGACGCAGATGCACCCTGAAATTCCCCAGTATATGTATGTAACATTCCGTAACCCATACTTCATCACTGATACTCATATGTTACTACTGAAATAATGCTTCAAGTCTATGCTCATGCTTATGCCCATGCTTCTATTCTATATGAGTAAAAATTCAGAAATTCATGAAAGATTGGAATGCTGATAATGAATTCTACGTCTCCACTAAACAGAATCCTGCTAAAAAGATTCTGGCTCCTAACTTCTAGATCGGTAATTAATTAAAGTTACAGATTTACTTAAAGATTATTAGATAGAATAATGGTATACACATACTTAGTGTCCTTACAAGGAAGGTGGTTCTCATCACTTAGTTTGATTAAGCCACCCTAATGAAGCGATCTTCGATAGGATGCATCACCTGTTGGCAATTTGTATCTCAAGCTAAGTTATTAAGATGCCCTACTCACAATCACACTTAGTGTCTCAAAGAAGGTGACTTTAATTACTTAGTTTATTTGAGCCATACCTATTGAAGCGATCTTCACTAGGAGGCATTGCCCGTTGGCAACTTGTATTTCAATCAAACTAAGGAATGAGTACCCGTTTAATGCACTCTTAGGTTTGAATGATTTATTCTAACGGGATTGTATTCGTTTAATTCCGCAGGATCGCACCTGTTCATAAGCCCCTGTTTAGAGTGAATTAACCAATCTTGAATGCTACTGGGGAACCAGTACTATGGGTATACTATACTACACCACCCAATGATCGAGGTTCAAACAAGTCTACTTAGTAAAGCAAAGAATTATCAAGACTATAAAGGCCTATGCTAAATAGGTAAGTCTTATACAAGGTTCCACTAAAATGTAATCAAGGATCACATATCATGGATTCTACCACAAGGGGAAGTATCATTATAATGTCTTAAGTGATTCTTACCATGAGGTGGTAAGACCAATTTCTAAGGTTATGGGATCTTCTAAGCTTCTACCACAATGCATCATACAAGTGCTCCTACCTCAAGGTATATGTAATTTAGGTCTTTTAAATGTTTTAAGATGATCTTATGAAGAGATGCTTAAGATCTCCCATTCTAAACTTCAATATTAACCTCTCAGGTTTTTATTTCATAATTGGATCTGGAATGATCAGATCAGATGATTAAGTCATCTGATCACAACTTGATCTATGATTGTGAGATCTAAATCAAAAGATATTATTAAGGTTTTAGATCAATTATTCAATCAAGATGATTTTATTAATCTCTTATGCTAATATTCTTACTTAGGAGAAAATCAAGGATCTTAAGGTTTTGATTCAGATTAAGAAATCACAAAGGGTTATTGTCAACCTTAATATGTCTAATTTATATGTTTAGAATCAATATCAAATCAGATGCATTATTGGAAAATGTCAAGTTCATTATCTTATAATCAAATCAATTTAGTTAAGTTTTAGGATTTGGATATTACTTAAGTAGGTTAGGGTTTGACCCCTACTCCTTTCTTAATTAAGATTAAGTGTATGTTTATAGATCAATGTCAAATCAATGGGTTAATTATATATTATTGGTGGCAAACTCAGACCTAGATCAAGTCTTAATAGCTTGATCAAAGTCTTAAGATTTCTTAAGTTAATTAAGGTGATTAAGGTTTTCAAAATTTAGATTTGTTTCATTTATACTTAATAAGTGAACTTACAAGATTTCAATACATCTAGCTTATTATTATAAGTCATATTAAAAGGAAAATTTCAGAAAACTGAAAGTAATTAGTGCTAATCAAACCCTAAATCCATTCAAATAGATTAGCACATAATTACAAATCTAACCATCAAAATTAGCTGTAATTTGGCATACAAATCATGTTTAGTAATACAATTAATCAAAGCCTAGGTTTGCTAAGATCCAATATGTATAAACTCTAATTTTCACTAATCATATTTTAATAAGATTAGGGCATAAATTAAAATACAGAGCTTAGAAAAATAATTCACTAAGCACATGCATTCTACTCATCATAAGAAAACTAATGGCACCCTAAACATGCAATTTGGTTAAGTGTAATTGCTAAATCGCCCTAATTAAGTTCTACTGTAATTAGGCAATAATGGAAGATCTAACCATCAGATGTAAAATTTTATTTTATATTCAGATCCCTGATAATTTTCTGATCATTTTCTTATATAATATCATAGGGTTTGGACTAGTGGATTAAAAGTTATTCAATTAATGCATTCGGTATTTTTTCTAATTAATTTTTCAAATGATTTGATTAATTGGATTATTTTCCTTAAGGAAAATAATTCCAATTAATCGGATATTAATTAAATGGACTCGGCCCATTAGCCGAACCGCGCGGGTCGACCAGGGCCAGAAGACCCGGGACTGTCGCACCGCGCGGGTCACAGGCTAACCTGACCCGCATAGGGTCTGCGTCCCCGCACTTCATCCCGATGGATTCACCCGATTAGGGAAACCCTAATCGGCTAAATCCAGTGTACCCCGACCACAGCATGGCCAGCAATTCATCCCTTCTCGATCACCGTGGTCAGACGCACTGAACAGGACCCGAAGCCCTCTATGAGGCGGTCCGGATCGGCCGGACCATACTCACCCGAGGGCTCCTCAAATGGAGCTATTGTGGGGAGGCAATTCTCCCCATAGAGACCACGCTAGACCCCGGGCTCGATCCCTACACCAACAGGGAGGTGAGGCGGATCGAAGACCTTTGGTCTGAGGGTCTGGGATGGTCTAGATCGCCGTGTCCTTACTCGACCGAGATGATCCTCAAGAGGCTTAGCCCGATCGATCGATTTGATCGATTGGGGCTAACTCACGACTCAATTACGATAGCATTAGGTTTGATTCGACAATACAAAGCTACACGAATCAAAATGGAGAAGGTTCGAGCCTCATTGGCTTGTACCCGGTAAGTGGGGTACCTGGATTCTCGGGAGAGCTCACGGACGATGCAGGGGCCAATGCTGGGTTTGCTGAGCCTCCTCTGAGAGTTCCTGAATGCCAGGAGACTCTCCTATCAGCGGTACGCACGCCGAGAATGCCTGGGGATCGCCTACGCAAGCTCGGAAGTTCAGAAATGACGGAAGGTACCGAGGCTTCAATTGATCAGCAAAGGTCAATTGAAACAGGGATAGGGCTATTTATAGCCTTGGCCGAGGGTTGGGAAGCTTCTGGAGGGCTAGCTCGGGCTGGAGAGGTCCCGAGAAGTCGGGCCATGGCCGAGCTCTCGAATTTCCAATTCGAGCTCGGCCGGGTCACGAGACCTGAATGGGGTCTCTAACCATTCCTGGGAGGTTCCTAACGGCCCTGCTGAGCTGGAGGCGTGAGTGGCAGACTGGATGGGCAGCTGGCAATATGGGGATTTTTCCCTGTCGAGAATGGGCGTGGCGAAGATGAAGGTCCACAGTGCCGGGACCTTCGGATGCCGTCTAATCCATCGATCAGATGGCAGAACGGCTCAGATCACCCGGATCCTAACGGCCAATCGCGGGGGTGATCCAGGCCGTTGGATCAGTCGGGTAGATCCAATGGTTGATCCGCGGCTCCGTGGGATCTAATCCTAGCCGTCGGATAAAGAAGGCGCGACGGCTAGATCTGCGGGATGCCACTGTCGCGAGACCCGGGCTCCGCAACGGATCACCCGCGCTCCGCACAGCGGATCCCGACTGTTAATTCAGTTTAATGGGTATTTATGCAATTATGAAATGTTAAGAACCCTTAAGTGCAATTGGACCATTTTAATTTAAATTGAATTATGGTCCAAATAATTTCCAAATTGTACTAAACTTTCACCCTTAGCTAATTTGGGGGTAAGGAATTCAAAAATGGAATCGGAATTTAATTTTGAGATCAAAATATTTGGGTCTAGACTAGGGCATCTAGACTGATCAAATATCATTTTGAACTTAGAGAAGTCCAATGGACTTTAAATTTTTTAAGATTAGCTTCATTTGATGTTCTAAAGCAATGGAGTCTAAAATAATGGTTATCTCGATTGTAGTTTAGCAGGGTAACAACCTAGGGTTGTTATAGGTGCCCTAGTCATTTTGTGCTGTGATTTGTCCGCTATAATGCGTGATAGCAAAAATTTCCGCTTTAGCACGCTGTGGCGAATAAATCCACTGTGGCGCGCTGCGGTAGAACAATCTACTGTAGCGCACTACGGCGGCTTCTGAGGAGATATTTTTCCATAATTTAAATTTAGTAAAAAATTGTTTTCCACATGTAAAGATTTTGTTGTTTATTAATTTAGAACTACTTTTAAGTGCCAATCTTAACAAAATGGAGTTTTGGGTTGCCTCCCAAAAAGCGCTTGATTTAATGTTGTCAGCTTGACACCTTGAGGATCATTCTAAGTGGCCTCTTTAATTGGGGGTTTTCTTTTCCACACTTTTTCGTTATAAGAGTGAGCATTTGCTGTGCTCCAACTCATAAAATCACTACTCTCCTTCCCATCTTCTATATTAGCAAGGGGAGCTCCCTTTTTCTTCTTCTTACCTCTCCTATTTTTCTTTTTCTTCTTTTCTCCCCTTATGTCACTTCTTCCAAATAAGGTTTCACAGTGACCAGAAACATCATCAGTGCTCACAATCTCCCCCTTACTCTCCAGTTCCATATTAACCTTCTCTCATTTGGCCCTTGTAATATTTTTCTTAAATAAAGTGGGCATTAAATCTATAACTTCTTCTTCTCCATTAACTCTCACAGTCATTAGCCCCCTTTCCACATCAATAATAGCTTGAGAGCTGGCAAAGAATGATCTCCCAAAAATTATAATGGAGTTTTCACACCATCTATCCTATTCACACACCAAAAAATAATAGGGATCACAAAACTCCCTATTCTTATGGGGACATCCTTCACAATTCCTATGAGGGTTTGAGACTCT
Organism: Gastrodia elata; assembly: GCA_016760335.1. NCBI lineage: Eukaryota > Viridiplantae > Streptophyta > Magnoliopsida > Asparagales > Orchidaceae > Gastrodia > Gastrodia elata. The sequence continues at coordinate 29,947,340 of CM028678.1, read as the reverse complement.
AATTTGCAAATTCTAAAATAATTGGTGTCTCTTTAATTCCCCTTACTACTAATTTAGTGTAAACATGCCATGGCATAACATTGACTGAAGCCCCTAGATCACACAAAGGATCTAAAAGGACTTTGCCCTCAATCACACATGGGATATTCATTCTATTGGGGTCCCCCTTCTTAGCTACAGTTCTATCTTTGCCAAATTTTAGATCAGAAATTTTTCTTGTTCTTTTCTCTTCATTATCATTTATGGAATCAAGATCAATACAATTCATTTTTTTTGTATCTGCATTAATTATACTCATCATTTCTCTAGGATTCAACTCAGTTGAGCTAGGGAGCATACCTTGCTGTCTAGCAGACAGCAAGTTGGAAATCTGTCCTAATTGGACTTTAATATTCCTTAGAGATACCTCATTTTCTTGAATTGATGTTTCATGATGGTTCTTGGTCATTTCAGTTCATTTCATGAATTATATTATTTCAGTTTTAAAAGCCCAAAAGGATTCTTCTAATCTGATTTCTTGTTTATTATTTTGATTGTGCTTATAAGAATTGTTGGCATTTTGAATCGGTCTATTTTGTGGTTGGGAGTTAAATTTTCCTTGTGCATTTCTCTCACTCCAAGAGAAGTTTGGATGGTTTCTCCATCCTAGGTTGTATGTGTTTGAGTAAGGGTTGTTATGAGAATTATTGTTTATATTGTTATTTCTCATGAAGTTAACTTGTTCGGTTTGTGAAGGGGCAAAAGGATTATTTAGATTCTACTTCCCTTTGTTGGTTAATAATTCTACTTCCCTTTGTAGGGTCCTTGTAGGTGCATTTAATCCGTTATAAAAAATTTGCACCTGAATCCACAAAGGGATCCCGTGATACAGGCAACACCTTAAGCAGTCCTTAAAATGCTCCCAACCGTCATATAAATTCTCTCCTTGTTGCTGAGAAAAGTTTGAGATCTCATTTCTCAGCCTGGCAGTCTTGGCAGGTGGGAAATACTTGGCTAGGAATTTCCTTGCCAAGTCGTCTCAAGTCCTGATAGACTTGTCGGGTAGAGAACTGAGATAAACTTTAGCTCTTTCTCTCAGTGAAAATGGGAATAATCTCAATCTTAAGAATCATCGGATACACCGTTAAATCGAAAGGTGTCGCATATTTCCAAAAAGTTTGAAAAATGCACATTCAGGTCATCCAATGCTAGCCCACTAAATTGATTATTTTGAGTCATATTTAATGTGGATGGTTTGATTTTAAAATTATTAGCTTGAATAGGAGGTCTAATAATTGCATTGGGAACTCCTTCTATAGTGGGAAGTGCATATTCTCTAAGGAGTCTCCTCCTAGCAATTACCATTGGTTCTACTGGGTTAATTTCTAGATCTTCCATTTGTGTGTTTTGTTGATTAAGAACTACTTGTTCTCTCCTAACTCTTAGATAAGTTCTATCAAATTTAGGATCATAAAAGAATTCAGTAAGGTTTCTCCTACTCATATAGTTAAAGATTCACTAGCTAGAGCAAGTTACAGCAATTAAATTCAGCAATATAAATTCATACACAATGGCCAGCAGATAAAAATTTCAGTAATAATGATAAGCAATATCTTTCAGCACAATTTTTAAGAAAAAATTTTCTTAGATTTTTCTCAGCAGCAAGTAAATAAAAAGAAACGAAAGCAATCTAGTTTTATGATAGCAATAATCACAGATATAATTATAGCTATGTAAGATTATATGCACAAATTAATTAGATTTAAATCACTAGTTACTAGAAAATTATACTTGATACAACAAAACCGTTCCCCGGCAACGGTGCCAAAAACTTGGCAAACGGAAATACACGTCTACATTTGCACGCAAGTGTAGTGGTCTAAAGTAATAAGTGGAAGTTTTAATTTCGGGAGTTATCATCCTCTAGGAACGGTAGTTCTAATACCGAGTTATATTTTCTTTCAATAATGTTTAGATGTTGATTTTTGGATATATTTTTGATTCCTAAATTAGTAATACAAATTACCTTAAGTTAAGATACAATTTGATTAAAAGGAGAGAGTTGAGTTTTCATTATAATAGTTGCAAATGCTTGGTGATATAACTTTATTGTTGAATGTATACTTTAAATCTTCATGCTTAATTCAATTAAGTGAACACTATTAGAATCAGAGTTACCCTCCTAATATAATAGGTTCAAGTTTAGTGCACAAAGAGAACTCCTATTTGGGTTCCTCCTTAGCACATAAACCTTCATGAGATCATGATTTGTTAATTAGACTCAATTCTTTATGTCTAGGTTACCAAATGATATCTTTTGTTTCTATTGATCTCACAAACAAGATTTCTATTAACCATGCATCATGCACTTCACACGCAGTTTAGCTAGATGGGAGGATGCGTTGGGTCAATGGACTATGTCACATCCATAGAGTTTTCCAAGGTCCTCTCATCCCTTCTACTTTGCTGAGCAGTAGAGCAAAGCTAATGGAGAACTTTGTTCACAAGCATCAAATCTCTTGGCAGTGCCTTTAAAGAAAGGTGCAAGTGAGCTTGAGAATTTGTCACAAAATTCTCAACTCTACTTGCACTGCCTTCCTTGTTCTTACCCAATTGATGAGCTTGGAACACAAGTTCCTTAAATAAATTGATGATTCATTTAGGTTTCTTTTTAGAAAAAATGATTTAGACTTTATTCCATCCAAGCATTCATTCCAGTATTAATAATAAATAATAAGAACATCTTTTCATTCATTCAAACAAATTTATTATAACACCACCATACCCCTTACAATTTCATACAATTAGATCTCAACCCTCTCCAAAGGGATTTTAGCCTTCCATTACTAAATAAGCACAAGCATGCATACAAAGGGAAGTGAACCTTGACATCAGTTCACAGCAGAAAGAGATCAGAGAAGGTTAGAAAGAAATTCTATGAATCACTCGGAGGTTTTCTGGGGTTCTCTTAGATTCCTCTTGCCTTTCCTCTTGATTTCTCTGCCCTTTTCCCCTTGCTGTCTCCTTTTCCTTACTATTCTTGGTAAACCTCCTTCCCCTTGGAGAGTTCTCCTTTCTCCTCTTGCTGCAGCTTTTCCTTATGGGTACTTCAATGTCAAAGATTGGAACCCTCTCAAGCTTTGAGATTGGCCCATAAATAGGGAAGCTCTCAGCCCCCAAGGCATTAATTAAGTGATTCTTCACCTTCCTTGGATTTAATTCAAACCCTTTAAATATTTATTCTGTTGTTCCATTGGAATTCAGCAAAATTAATATGCACTTCAGTTTTCAAGAAGCTAGGGAAGGCCAAAGGTTGCATTTTGTGTCCTTCCCTATGCTGTATTTATAGTTATTCTGGAGTATTCTGGCATGACCGCTGCGGCGCGCTGTAGCAGCTGTGTTCCAAACACAATTTCGCTATGGCGCGCTATAACAACTATGTTCCAAACACTGTTCCCCTATAGCGCGCTGTAGCAGCCGAGGTTCAAATGATGTTCCTACTGTATAAGTTAGTATTTTACCTTAGGACACTGTTACGCTCACGGTGGCGCACTGCGGCGTGCTACGGCGGTTTCATCTTCGAAAAAGCAGAATAGTAATTGTTTCATTAAATCACATATAGTTTGTATAAATAATCAGAAATTCCACCGCGGCGCGTTGCGGCAGTTGAATGTTCAAAAACGCTGAATATTGATTGTTCCATTAGTTCACATAAAGTTTGGATAAATAATCAGAAATGCTGTCGCGGCGCGCTGTAGCGGTAAACTTTTCATGAACGCAGAATAGTGGTTGTTCAATTAGTTCATATAAAGTTCATAAAGATTGATTAAATATGTCACCAAAGCACGCTGTGGCGCACCGCGGCGAGCTACAGCAGTTTTGTTCCAGGTCAGTGCAAATTCTTATGGGGCATAGCACGTTGCAGCAACTTATTTTACGAGAAATTGAATTGGCAATGTTCAATTATTCTGCATAAGGTTCTAATTTTTCTCTTGGGAAATGACGCTATAGCCCGCTGTGGCGCATTGCAGCGAGCTTCCTTCCGGGTCCTCAAGTATACTTCCAGGTGAGGAAATTTGATGTGCCGCCATGGCACGTGTGGCGCGCCACGGCGTGCTGCGGCGACTTTAACCAAGAATTTAGTGATTCAGCTCATAGTTCCCATTATCTTCATTTTTCCTGCAAAGGTATGATTTCCACTCAAAGTAAATGGATATAAATGATGATTTGAATGCCAAAACACTACATTTTTGCTATAATTTCCAAATATATCACACATCTCACATCCCAAGGAGTGTCAAGGAATCTAAATTTGCAAATTCTAAAATTATGGTAGTTATCTCCATTCCTCCTAGATTGAGATGCTTGAATGTATGATATGATGTTAATTGAGGCTCCTAAATCACACTGTTTATTTATGAAGCCCTCACCCCTTATCACGCAAGGAATGCTCAGTCTTCCCGGATTCTCACATTTCATCGCCACTAATCTATCAGTTTCAATGTGATCCAACTCCCTCTCCTTCTCCAATTCAGTCGTGTAAATTTTTGTTTGAATGTTCAGGGTGCAGTCATAAATTCCATCGGAGTGAACAACACTTATCATCTCCCTAGGATTTCCGTGGAGCTGGGCAATGCACCTTACTGACGTGTAGCTAGCTGTTTTGAAATTTGCCCAAGCTGCACTTTAATATTTCTAAGGGATGCCTCTATACCTTGGATAGAGGCATCATGATGGTGAATTATCATTTCAGTTCTTCTCATGAATTGAATTGTTTCACCCTTAAATGCATTGAAAACTCCTTCTAGGTTTGAGGGTTGGTTTTAATAATTATTCCCTGAGTTGTATCCTTATTTATTCATTGCATTACCCCCATTATAATTTCCTGAATTGTTATTGTTGTTATTATTTCCCCAAGAGAAGTTAGGGTGGTTCTTCCAACCGGGATTGTAGGTATTTGAATAGGGGTTGTTCATAAAATTATTATGGGTTGCATTACTATTTCTCGAGAAATTAATTTGCTCAGTTTGTGAGGGTGCAAAAGGGTTGTTGAAATTATAGTTTTCACTCATGTAACTCCCTCCATAAAACACACAAGAAAATTCTTAAACATTACACACTAGTATATTCTCTATTCTTTTGTTTAATGCATTAAGTTCATTTTGTAACTCCTGAATCTGATGTGTTTAATTAAGCTGATTCGCTTCTACCTTCCTATAATTTAGCCTATCAGTAGTCCATTAATATGCGTTATTTGTAATTTCTAAAGCCTCTTCTTGCATTTTGCTACACAAGGATCCCCCCGAGACTGCATCTATTAAGGTTCTAGTTGGCATATTTAATCAGTTATAAAATATTTGCATTTGCTGCCATAAGGGAAATCCATGATGTGGGCAGCGTCGCAAACAGTCCTTATAACGCTCCCACTCATCGTATAAATTCTCACCATTTTGTTGTGAGAAATTAGAAATCTCATTTCTTAGCCTTGCAGTTTTAGCGAGTAGGAAGTATTTAGCTAGGAACTTTCCAATTATAACATCTCACATCCTAATGGACTCACCATGCAAGGAAGTTAGCCACATTTAGCTCTCTCTCTCTCTCTCTCTCAGCAAAAATGGAAAGAGTCTTAATCTAAGCACATCATCCGAAACACCATTCATTCTGAAGGTATCACAATGTTTGAGAAAGTTGGAGATATGAGTGTTTGGGTCATCTGAGGCTAGTCCACTAAATTGACAATTCTGGACCTTGTTCAAGGTTGAAGGTTTAATCTCGAAATTGTTGGCTTGAATTAGGGGATTAATAATAGCATTAGGAATTCCTCCTATGGTAGGGAGGGCATAGTCTCTTAATGGTTTACCTCTTACAATCACAGGTGACTCTAAGGGAATGGCTTCTTAGTGATCCATTTCTAAATCAAGTTGGTTAAGAATTGCTTATTCTCTCCTAGCCCTTAGGTAATTAAGCTCAATTTCAGGGTCAAATAATAATTCAGCATAACCTCTTCTATTCATACAATTTAGAAATTTCCAGCCAGCAAAGATTAATTCAAGTTGGCAATGAATTCAACACAAGCTTAACAGTTCATCACTTAAGATTACAAAAATTTCATCATGCACTAGATCTTACAACTTTTTCAGTAATCACAACAACTGATTTCCAACCTAGTTAGTTCTATAAGTCAAATTGAATATAATTGCAGCTAACAAAAAATGAATACATAGAAGATAAAGTTCTAAAACATTAATTACTTAGAAATTGTAATCAATACAAAACAAAACCATTCCCCGGCAACGACGCCAAGAACTTGACAGACCTAAATTTCGTATCTGCACTTGCACGCAAGTGTACGTGGTTTGTAGTAATAAGTGGAAGGTGACTTCCGGGAATCTATCATCCTTAGGGAATGAAGTCTTGTTATTAAGTTATAATTCCTTTTACTAGTGTTTAGAATATTGATTTTTGGTTTTAGATGGTTCCTAAGTTAATAATGCAAATTACCTTAAGGTAAGATACGATTTGTTAAAGAGGAAAGAGTTGAAGTTTCTTTGTATGACTTGTAAGGACTTGGTATTATTACTTCATTGTTGAAATGTATAAATTGAATGTTCCATGCCTAAGTAAATCAAGTGAACACTGTTAGTATTGGAGTTAACCTCCAATTATAACAGGTTCAAATTTAGTGCAACAAGGAGAATCCCCGTTGGGGTTCTACCTTGGCACCTAAACCTCTATGAGATCTTGATTTAAATTAATCTTTGATTCCCTACATCAAGGTTACCAAATATTATCTTTTAATTGTTAGATCTCACAAATATGATTTCCATCAATCTGCATCATGCGCTTACACACACGGTTTAGCTAGATGAGAGGAGGCATTGGGTCCAATGGACTATGTCACATCATCCATTAGGTTTCCAACATCCTCTCATCCCTTCTACTTTGCTGAGCCACATAGCATAAATTGATAATAACTTGGTTCACAAGCATTAATCTCTTGGAAGAGTCCTCAAGGAATTGTGCAATGAGCTTGAGAACTTGTCACATAATTCTCAGCTCTACTTGCACTAATTTTTTTGCTCTAGTTCAATTGATGAGGTTGGAACTCAAGTTCTTTTCATATTGATATTTCATTTATAGTTTCAGTTTTAATAAGAGATATTTATAAATCAAAATTTTTATCCAGGCATTCATTCTATAATAGTAAACAGAAAATCAGCAATCAATTCTATTCATTCAAACACATCTGTACAACACCAAATTCTTCCTTACATTTTCCAACAAATACATTCCAACCCTCTCCAAGGAGTTTTGGCTTTCCATTATGGAGTAAATAAGAGCATACATGCAAAAAAGATGTAAACCTTGATATCAGTTTACAATAGAAATAAATTAAATAGAGTTTAGGAAGAGTACTAGGAAACACCCAAAAGCTTTCTAGGATTCTCTTGATCTTCCTCCTTTGCTTATACTTAGCTTCTCCTCATTTCCTTTGCTATCTTCTTCTCTTTACTCTTCACGGTCTACTGCTTGCCCCTTGGAGAGTTCTCTTTTTTTTCCTCCTACAGCCTCCCATTTTAGTCTTAAGAATGTCAAATTTTGGAACCCTTTCTCAGTTTTTCTTGGCCATATTTATAATCATCCCCACAGCCTCCTCACATTAATTCTGATACATTAATTCTGATAACTTTCTCCTTCTCTTTGATGCTTGGCCAACTATTAAAAAATATTCCAATATTCTCTTGGAATACTACAGAATTAAATGCTGTTTTGGTTTCCGAGTGGCTAGGGAAGGCCAAAGCTCAATTTTTTTGGTCTTCCCCAAGTTGCCAGAATTGCTAAAATCTAGGCATTTATGCTTGGATCGCTACGGCATGCAGGGCGCACTGTAGCATTTTGAGCTACAATCTTATAAATTAGCAAAGAATCATTGTGGTGCTCTGCGGTGCGCCAGGGCACGCTGCAGTGTTATGAGCTACATGCTTATAATTTGTTAGGAACAGCTGTGATGCGCTATAGCGCCGAGCTCTCAGGTATGGTCCACTACAGTGCACGGTATCACCAGTGTCTCAGGTTGAGACTGCTGTGGTGAATGCTTCTTTTAAGATGTAATCCTGATGCTTTGAAAGGAACCATTGTGGCGTGCGATAGCGCCGAGCTCTCGGGATTAGTCCGCTACATGGCCTGTAGCGCCAGCGACTCCAGTTGAGACCGATGTGGCGTGCTGTGGTGAGGGCTTCTTTTATCATGTGATCCTGGAGCTTTTAAAGGACTCACTGTGATGCACAATAGCACCGAGCTCTTGGGTTTGGTCCGCTATAGCGTGCGGCAGCGCGCTTGGGCGCGTTGCTGCGGTTTGTATCACAGGCCTTTGTAGATGGCTCCAAGTGCTGCAATAGTCCTTAATCCGCTGCGGCGCGCGGCGGCGCGCTGGGGCGCACTGCGGCGGTTTTCTCCCAGAATTCCTTCATTTGCTCTGGAATTTGAAGTTTCTTCAATTCTCTTGAAAATACATATAATTTCTTCAAAGTAGGTTGTTTGTGAATGGTGTTTTATGATGTTTTTATCACTTTAATTGATATAAATCTCAGATTTTTTAGTCTGAATGAGATCAACCCACGTGTGCAGCTCGATGATAGTGCCACACGAGCTGGGTCAACCCGCCCAGCACTATACATCCCCTTTGTCTGGACACCAAGACAAAAGCTCTAGGGTTTCCAAATTCATAGTGCTTCAATCAATTCAGAAAATGTCGCACATTTCAATATGAAGCTAACGAAGAGACCTTCACATGGACCTACAAACCCCTAATCTTAAAAGCCGCTATCGATGCAATTTGAATGGGGAGGGCTTTTGGATTATGGCTCGCTATGGAGGCTAATTGCGCCCTCTGTAGTGCCCTAACCTGCATGTTTTAGGGTTCATTAGCTTTCATGGGTCAAGGTCGACCCATGGAGCATAATGCCTTCTGTTGGGAATGTCAAGAATGCAAACCTTCAATTTTGGGGGACCGGGCACTATACATCATTGTACGGGCTTGCGTCACTCCGGTGTGGCTAGGCTCGCTCGAGCTCGATCAAGCTTCGAAAATGATACATATGGCTCATGCATGTAATAATGAAAAGCAAATTCCATGATTCAAGTAATGAAGCTGACGGGAGGAGCGTACCTAGCTTCCATGATGGTGGCCCTTCGACAAGCTCTAGACAGTGACTGAGCGATCCAAAGCTCCAATCGACAGCTCCAACCTTCCTAATCTAACCTAATGCATCAATTGAAAGAGAGCTCAAGATTAATGGTAAGGGGATGGGGCTACAGGCAGAGGCAGTAGCACGACTCTATGGTCTCTTTGCACGCATTCGTGGCCCACGTGAGAGAGAGCACACATTCGCACAATGTCTCTCCTGCTCATAGCCCTCTAATTCAGAGCCGTTGCATAATGGATGGCGCTGATCGAACTTGATGTTTGATCGAATGGCAGGTCGAACACTGTTAGTTGATAATTAGGATTTATTTTAATTTAAATATTTAATAAGCAATAGCTTTTTAATTAATCAAAATTAGATAACCTAACGAGCTCTAAAAAATCACAAAACTTCACTTTTAACTAATTTGGGGGTGAGGAATTCAAAAATAAAGTCAAATTTTTAATCGGAGGTCAATTCAATTTTCTTAATTTTTTGATTAATTAAATGCATTAAAATATTCAGTAAATTCAAACGACTTCCAAATCGCACCAAATTTTCAGGAATTGCTCTAAATATCATTTGGAGACTAATAGTAATGGTTTTAATCTAATTTGGATATCTAAACCTAAGTAAGAATAATGAGGTTGTTACAAGAATTGACTCTACACAGTAAACCTTAGAAACCAGTTTATGGAAAATAGTGTTCTAACGTCTCAGGCAATTTAGTAAGGGGCTATGTAGCAGAAGACGCGTCTAGGTCTAGGGAACATGCGGTGACAAGAATTGAGCCATGGTGTGGATTCTGTGAGAAGGATTTATGAGGTGACCCCTAACCCTAAATGACCAGCTGTCAGGTTAAACCTTGTGAGAAGAGGAACACGTGGGGTCGGACCGCCCGTAACTTATGCCGTACTCAGAAGGCGGAATATGCCTGAAATATTTCTGGGCCCGCCGAGTTCTGTTGGCCTGCACGTCAAATCCACGGAGTATTCTCGAAATATTCCAACGGCGTAAATGATGTCAATTAAGTAATAAATTAAAAACTTTAGAAAATTAATTTATAATGCATTTTTAACATATTTCAATTAATTTAAATCTAAATATAATAAGATTATATACCATTGAAATCAGAAAATGTGTAGAATCTAAATCTACAATAATTTTTAAGTTTCTGTAAATAAGTTTTTTAATTACCTTAAAGCTTGATTTGTGAATATTAAAAGTTTTTAATGATCTAATTTTGGTGTTTGAAGTGTTAAATGACTCCTTAGAAAGTAAAGAACCTAATTATAGCTTAAAATTTCTTTTCTAAAATTTAAATTGCTAATCACTCTCTAATAAGCTTAAATTATAATTAGTGTCAATTAAGCTCGTTTCCTTAATAAAATTAGTGTTTAAGGTGTCAATCCTCTCCTTATATACTAAATAATTAATTGGAATTAAGAAAATTTAATTTGGAACTCTAAATCTTAAAGTCAACTTTTGGACCCTTAATGATATTTTAATATTCAAAGGTGATTAAGGAGAAATTTAGAACCTCCAATATATTCAATACTAATTAAATTAGCAAGTAAAATATTTAAAACCTTAATTGGGTCTAATATGAATCATTAAGAGTCCAATTAGCTTAAGACCAAAGAGGTTCTAAGTAATATGTTTAAATACTTAAAGTGATTACAGTGTGGATTTAGAATCCATATTACCTTCATAAAACCTTAAGATAATATTGCTAAGGCATTAAAACCATCTTAGATCTATTTAGACTTATAAAACTTTCACTTAGGATAAACCCTAATTTTGACCTAAAAAGGGTAACCTAGCTCCCAAGTATATTAAGTAGTGTGGCTTGAGAACCCACCTTCTTTCTCTTAAGCTTAAGTTCAATATTTAGGGTAGTGTTTGTTTTTATTGAGAATTGATTTGATTCAATAGAAGGTGCCTTAATCAATATTGGGGAAAATTCTAGTTAGATTAGATGTTAGTTATTAGGACTCAAAACATGATTATTTAGTCAATATTGATTGTTCCTTAATTCTAAAAGTAATTGTAATAGCAATTCTAGTCTTATTTGAGTTTGATTACATTTAATAAGACTTCACTTAATCTATAGCCTTAGTAAGTCTAATTTGAGTAAGCCTAGACCCTATATGATAAGAACCCTAAGCTAAGAGACATAAACCTCATATGTTAGAGTTTCATCTCTTAATCTCTGAATCTTGATAAGGTTGATCAAGATTGGTGTGGAATAAAAAAAATTATCAAATAATTGATTGATTTAATAATTTAACTTCAGTAAGAAATATTATAATAAAAATGTTATTATCATGTATTTAATAAATACACAATAATAATTTTGCAAGTTATTTCACATTAGTAATTAAATACTAAATCAAATAATAACTCAGTATGATATGTTCTAAAGTTAGTTTGCCTCCTCAGTTCTAGTTGTATAGAATTGGCTCGAATTTGGCCATGAGTCTCGCCAAATGATACATGTACAATTCTATAATCCGACTTGGATCTAGCCCTGTGTTTGGCTAGTTGATATATGTGGGATTTTCTGTTCAGTGGCTACATTTAGCTGAATACTATTATGAGAGGATAGTCTAGTAAATTATGTTTTCAGTTCAGTAGTACATTTCAGTTCCTATTTTCTATCTGTTTAACTATTTTTAGTATCTTCTATTTTTCAACAACTTTTTAGTGCTTTATATGTACACATGTTAGGTTGCTAGATTTATTGTTCCTTTGAATGTTACAACATTTTATTTAAATATCAATACACTTGGCATGTTCAATTTGATCATATTTATTTAGCAAGTTTTCCTTGAACTTTAGTAGTACTTATAATAAAATTGCTTAATATTTTTGCAATTTTTAGATTGAGGTACATAAAATTTTCTTACATTATTTTGTTAAGTTATAAATATTTCATTTATAACTTTTCTATTTTTATTTATTGCTTATTTGCACTAATATTATTTAGGTAAATTTGTGATATCTTAAAATTTAGTAAATGAAATATTCAGCCTAAAATGTACTTAAACAATTGTCTAACACAAGATCTTTTTATTTTCTTGTCTGGGGCCCTAGAATGTAAAAAACCAACATGTCAGATCTAGAGTTGTTCGAGAAGTCAGTTCCATGTGAGGGGCATGAGCATAAAGATGATCCTTCTATGTATGCTTAGCTTTAGTTATCATTTTATTTAGAAAAGAGTGATCTCTAATTTTTCATTTTCTTTGCTCTCATTACATTTTGATCTATAATAATTAAATCAGCACCTATATGTTTTTACTTTCAACACTTCCATTTCTGAAATGTACGCATTTACTATTCTTTTCTTATTGCATTAATGTGATGAATTGATGTATTTTCTTATTGCTTCTGCACTATGTAATGAATGTTTACTTGGTTCTATTTAGTACACTAAATTATATTATTACTTGTTATGTAATAATTCGAGGTACTAAAACTCTCGTATTTTAGATATCTAAGTACTTAGTTACTTATATATCCCAAAAGGATTAGTAGTATTGATAACATAAGTGTCTTAGCGGACATTTATAGCATTAACACTAATCCAGAGATTTGTAAGTGATGACCCATCTTTTTACTAATAAGAACTTCATTTGCACAAGTGGTGCGGTGGGGCACCACACACAAGTACTAGGAATACAGGGCTAACTGAACAGTTGGCAGAGAAAGGATCAACTGTCTATAGACTGTTCACAACCCAGCTCCAAAGAAGACTCAAATTCTAGCCGTAGAAATAATACCTCCTCTAACAGTAGAGCAGGTGTAAAATCAATGATGAGCACCTCATCCTAATCCAAAACTCCTCAAGTAAGAAACAACCAAAAGGGTAAATTCGTTGGCCAGTCTACCGCTTTACCAAGAGTGTATGCTATGATGCCCATTGCCGCTCTAGAGGACAACGAAGTAGTTTATTTTTGCATATTACCTTTCTTTTCTACATATTAAGTTTGCATGTTTTATTTTTTGAAATAAATGATAAATTAATTTCTATTCATCATACACATGCTTTATATTAATAACCAACCCTATGACACATTATTTGGTATGAGTGCTAATCATTCGTTTATATAAAAAAAATGTGCTCAATCCTTAAATCGTTAATAGTTCAGATCAGGTAAACCTTTGCACATTCAAATGCCATCTAGAGCTAAATCATATGCTGATAAATTCGGTATTCTCAATATCCCAATTAATAATCAATTTTTTGAAGCTAAGCTTATAGTTATGCTGATAACCAACTTCAATAAAATCCTGAGAATGAATTGGTTAAGTAAATATAATTTAGTCATTGATTGACAAAAGAAGAAAATTATCTTAAGATTAGGCAATAAACTTGAAGTGTTTATAGGAAGACTTGGCATTACTGCATCCATGATCAATGCAGTAGAAGCCAAGAGGTTGTTAAGTAGAGGTTGTGTTGAATTATTGGTAACTATGGTGGGAGAATCCAAGGAGGGTAGGCCCATTAAGGAAACCAAAGTTGTGAAATAATTCATGGACATATTGACTGATGAATTGCCATGATTGCCTCCTTTAAGAGAAGTAGAATTTTCTATTGAGAAGATTTTGGGAATGCAACCCAAACCTAAAGCACCTTATCGAATGGCTCCTAGAGAATTACAAGAGCTGAGAGAGAAATTACAAGAGCTAATAGAAAAATAATTTAGCAGACCGAGTATGTCACCATGGGGAGCTTCAGTCTTGTTCGTTAAGAAGAAAGATGGCTCCATGAGAATGTGTAATGACTATTGTGAGCTAAATAAAGTGATTGTTAATAACAAGTATCTGTTGCGGAAAATTGGAGACTTGTTTGATCAATTGGCATGAGACAAAGTTTTCAAAAATATATTTAAGATATGGATATATCAATTAAGGGTTAAGGAAGAAGATATTTCTAAAACTGCATTTAGAATCAAATATGTGCACTATAAGCTCCTAATCATATCTTTTGCACTGACTAATTCCACATTCATATTTATGAATCTAATGCAGTGCATCCTAAAACCTTATCTTGATGAGTTTGTTATCATATTTATAGATGATATCTTATTCTATTCTAAAAATGAAGTTGATCATAAGAAACATCTTAAAATAGTCCTAAAATAGTTAAGAGATCATAAGTTATATGTCAAATACTCAAAGTGTGAGTTTTGGTTGGATATTATGTAACAATCCTAGATTGTTACCCTAGCTAATCTAAGCAACCAACCTCTAATTTTCATTATATTCGTGTTATCTAGTCATTAGAACCTAACCCTGAAATGTTGGGGTCAATCGAATCTCAATAGGTTAATTGGCTATTTTACCAATTTTAGGACTCAAAAAATTAGCTAAATTAATTTGATCTCCAAATCTAATTCATAGTGCATTTTTAGATTTCTCACCACCAAATTAGCTAGGGGTGTAAGTTTAAGAATTTTTGGAGGTGATTTAGCCCTAAATTAGGTTTAATTTTAATTAGATTAATTAATTGAATTAAATTAATTTATTTTAATCCCAATTAATCCAACGGTCAAAACCTTCAAAAGGCAGGCAAAATCCAGATCGTCGGCACCTTTTTGTGACCTAAATCCAACGGATCTTGATCTTCAGCACTCGGGTGATCCATCAACCGTCAAATCGCATCCGCGATCCCATGGCTAGAATCGCACCTGTGGTTATCCATTACGTGAAATCACATCAGGATCATCGCACCATTTCTTTGATCAATCAGAAGGATGATAGAAATCTCTCACATGTTCATCGTCTTCCCTGATCGCTCGTGCACAATAGTGGGATTTTCCCATACACCCTGTGACAGGTCCTTTCCCCCACTCCCTGTGCCACGTTAGATAATGCATTAGACTCCTTTTCAATTCACTTAGGTATCTCCTAGCGGGCAAAGCAAACCCAAGCCATTCCTTTTTGGCAATTGGGTGCTACGCTCCCGACCCGAGCTCGACCCATTAGTAGCTACCCAGCCTTTCTCTCGAGCTATAAATAGCTCTTTTGATTCTCAATGACCCTCTTTGCTCACTGAGAATCACTTGAATCCACACAATTTCTTGGTTTGATCCCATTATGCCCCTGCAAACTCCCAACTTCCTGGCATCCTCTTATGAAAACAGTGGGTGTGGTCTGATGCTCAGACCCCCAGCCTAGCTCAAGCAACCTTCAGTAGTTTCTAGAACACTTTAAGGATCCGAGCAGCTCTCGATCCTCTATAATCCTCCAAACTAGGTACTATCCCTCTTCCCCATTGAGTTGGGCAGGCTCAATGTCAACTTACCCATGCTCTAGGTGTGGCTCTGCAATGCTGTGAACTTTACATGTTTGTTAAGCTGTTGGTGCGAAGTGAGCTTAGTCTAGACAGCGAGGATTTATTGTCTATATAGAGCCTGTAGTCAGTGGAGACAGAGGTACTCCACTGTCCAATAGGGCTCAATTCCAATTCAATGCAATTCGCAATTGCATTCCCTAATAAATCTTATAATCATTGGCTTTTCTAGGCTCTGACTAAGTCCCAAATGATCGAATCGATCAATCAAACTACAGTACTGTATAGTGCTGGATCCCAAGTAAGGACCTAATGTCCTAGCCACCACTAGACAATGCCAGCATAAGGCTTCAAAGCTTCTTGACACCCTGATGGTGTAGGGATCAAGCGCTGGTCGTGGTTCGGTCTCTATGGGGAGAATTTACTCTTATGATTCAATTAATGCAAATAATTTCATTTAAATTAATTGAATAACTTGCTCATTTAAATCTAAATGGTATGATCAAATATGTCATTTTGATCAGAAAAATGCAAGAAATAATAAGCTGCAAAAATATTTTAATTTATGCGGATATTTTTTTAAGTATGTCTTAATTCCTAAATGCATGATTAGTGATAATTAAGATAAATACTTATCCAAATGGCATGCTTATAGACTCTATCTCCTTATTATGTTGTTTAGAATATGATTGCAATGATAAATTTATTTTTTATGGTTTATTTTCATAATCATGTACTAATTACATTAAGTCTTGATTAATGATTATTATCTTCATTTGAGATCTGATTTTGGTAAATTTGGTATTTATGTAACCACTAGACAGTGAATCACCTAATGAAAACTTCACATTTAATTTTAGGTGCATTTAATTAATAACTTGCTCTAATTAACTTTAAAACCCTAATTAAGTTAGATTAACATTTTGGCTTAATTGAAATGTGTTCTCTCACTGATTTTAGTTTCATAAAATAATAAATATTGAATTATTAGGCTATGATTTGTCATTTTCATTTAATATGATGTGATAGATTATTAAGACACAAAATTGATTAATGTGATTTACATCTTAATCTTAAACTTTACCCTTCTTAATTTTCTCTTAGTTAAGATAATAGGCATGAATTGATCTTTAATTAATCAATAAAATATGCTTGATTCACCTAACAACTAAACCATGATCTTTAATAATTTGCCCTATGATTTATATGTTTTTGTGTAAGAGTAAGTATTAAGGGAATTACATTCTTGAATTACTTCCTTAAATCAATGATTTGAATTATGATTTGCATAATATTATCCTCATCTTGATTCTTAATTCAATCATTAGAGCTTGTAGATTCTAGATGCAATTATCCAAAGCCTTAGATATTAAAGATAGTAATATGATTTAAGTGATTAATATAACTTTAGACAAGATAACTTTTAGGTAGGAATACCTTTTTTATTTTATGATGAGGTATGATCCTAGATGAGCCATGTGAATGTGACGACCCCAATATTGAGTAGGAATTAAACCCACTATCAGCGCATCACCTTAGCATCTAATATCTAATTAGAGGAAAGCTATGTAAATGTAAATGCTAAGTTTGGCCAAGGATCATGCTAAAAGTCTTAAGTTAAGATGAAAAAAAAAATAGAAGAAGAAAAATGCATAAGATAAATGTGATTTCAAATGCATGTATGAATGATAATTTGTAAGCATGTACAAAGACAAGTAATCATAAAACAAAAAAAGTAATTACAATTACTTGAAAATGAAAGAAATGAGATATATGAATGAAGATACTTGCAAATTACATGTAGGATTAGTAGTTACAATTAAAATCAACAATAAGAATCTATCATAATTGCAATTACACATATACAAGTAACATTTGCAAGTAATAGTAAAGGTATACATTCACATGTATTAATATGAGTTTGAAATTATGAAATGCATGTACAATTATGCTACAAGTAAGGATAGATACAATTAATCACATATGACAAATGAGTTTATAAGTATAAAGTATTTATGCAATTTAACCATTTATTTATCCATTTATCCAAACCAAGCAATTTAAGTAAGAAAAAATCTAATTCCAACATAAAATAAGTAAAGACAATGCAATTAAACTAAGTTATTACAAGCCAATTGATTTAAAGAGCAAATAAAAGATTCTCTCACAAAAGTAAAAGCAAGTAAGTTAACATTTTAAGAGGAAGCAATTATGAGACTTTAAGCACTTGGTCCGTCTCTACTTACATCCAAATGCACCTTGTCTATCATATTTTAGCATTTAAATATGTAGGGCAAAGCCAAATAAGAAGAAAAGGTGGTTAGACTAAATAGTCTAAGCATAATTTAAGATTAGTTAAGCATTTTATAAGTTTGATTAAATATCACAAGCTAGCTTACAATATGAAAGTAAATAGCAGAGTAATTGAAAGCATTTAAATAGGGAGAAGAAAATAAGGAAAATAGTAAGAAAGACTAATGAAAAGCAAAGTGGGTAAGGTTACTCACCAGTTTAGATATTCTAGCCTGCAAGTAAAATAAGGGTAAAAGCATCCTAAATAGGTTAGAAATGTATGAAAGTGCATATGAAAGTAAATAAAATGAAGCATGTATATATTCAATGAACTTATTCTAAGTAAAGAAAAGAAGACAATTAAGCATTTAAATAAAATTATAGTAACATTCACTGCAATCTAAATGAAGGAAGATCTTAGTTTGCACTTTCTAGAAAAGTACGAAAGTTCAAAGTATAGTAATTGAAGGAAGATCTTAGTCTCTTAGTCTAAGATACATATAGCTTAGGACTATATAAAATAATATGGCTAAGAAGTTATGATGAGTCTTCACAATTAATAAGATTGTAGGAGAACTCATATTTTATTTATTAAAGTTATTTTATGAAAGTACTCATTTTGCAGGCAAATATAGAATAAAGTGAGGAGTTATGCATGTTTGCCTAACAGGTAAAGGAAAGTAGGGTTCAAAATAAATAATACTCACATTCATCATCTAAGAATATGAGGTCTCCTTATTATTCCTAATTAACCTGCCATTGGATTAACCAACAAATTAAACCCCTATAATTTTAATGTGAAAGTTTTATTTATGCACAATGTCTAGTATAAATGTGTCAAATGAAATAAGCTCAAAGCTAAGCAAGTATTCAAGAAAATTCAATAATTACAAACTATGTGATATCCAAAGTTATCTAATTTTAATGATCTATTTAATGATTGGAACTAATTGAGCTCTCAATTAACTTAGAGATATTGATCTCAAGTTAATTTTAAGTAATATAAGTAGTTGGGGTTTTGAAAATAGTAGTTTAATATCATTTTATGAGATGATAAAATAATTTATAAGTATAATAATATTAAATGGAATCAATTCTATCCTTATCATAAACCATAAGATTTAAATACGTTAACTAAATCAAGATTTAGGAAACTAGTTAGGAAATGGTGAGGTTATGGAATTATCATATTAGAATAAGATAGAAATTAAGGTTCTAATCACTAAACTTCTCTAGCTAGGTTGTAGTTGGAAGAGTTTATCTAATAAAATACTAATCTATCTAAGTTAAGGTAAAATGAAAGATATAAAAGTAAAGGAAGAAATTATTGAAAGCTACAAGCTCTATACTTTCTAAAGATTGAAGGTTAAAGGAAATCTATAGGATTCCTAAACTATACTAATTATTAAGGACTCCTAATTTAAATCTTTGAAAGACTCAAATGATGATTTAAGAGCTAAAGATGAAGTGAGCTAGGATCCAATCTAGTTACTTAAGGTTAGTCCTAATTGATCTACTTTCTAGGATCACATAGGTAATTAAAGTTAACTACAGTAATTGGGTATATTAATAACTCATAAGATCACATGTAAATCAATTTAAGGTTGAAAGATGAATCACATAATTTGTTAAGTATTCAAGCATCTAATTTAAGAGAACTAAGCTCAATTCAAGCAATTAAAATTAACATGAAAAGTAAATAATGTGACATGTTTGCTGTCCTAAGATTCAAATATCTAAAACATGCAATTTATGAAATGAGAAAATTATCACAATAATACTAATTGAGTAGCCAAAAACCTAAAATCAACTATTGTTGTCCAATGGAAATAATATACATAAATATAGAATCCTTATAATATAAGAAGAAGAATAACACTAAGTAGGTCAAAATCGGGCAGCATTGGGAATTAGGGTTTCTGGGATTTCTAATTAGGGTTAAAAAGTGATTAAGAAAGTTATGATTCAAATCTTAAATTTGAGTTCATATTATAGTCTTACACATTTTTACGAATGAAATGGACTATTTAATCATTAAATTTGGACACTTAATATTCAAGTTATGCCACTTATAAGATTTATGTTAAATTAGAATTAATTAATTAACCTAAAATAATGATTAATAAAATAATCAACGAAATAGAGTTTTAATGATGTATTAATAATCTACATATTTTTCTGATCGAAACGATATATAAATTTACATAATTTGACTAAGTAATTTAGAAGCTATATGCAAATAAAGTATACCTAATTAATCATTAAAATTTAATTACAATCATTCAAACGGTAATCTAATTGCAATTAATCAGCTAATAATTTAACTGGCAATGAATTCAATAATGGCAGAAAAGAAATAAATAGAGCGTGGAATTTAAAATGGAAAGCGGCAGTTGGGCCAACCTGCAGATTTTAAACTAACAGACCAAAAAGCCTGATGGCCTCACGATTTATTAGTGGGCCTAATAAAATAAAAAAAAATTAAAGACCCATCTCTAGGCGCGGGCTCAGTTTAACAAGCTCGTTCCTCGGCCGCAATAATGGATGGACCCAGGAACTTACCTCTTCATCCCTTTCACCGTGCCAGTAAAAAAAAAGAAATTCCTAAATTCAATCTAAAGTTTTGCAAGAAGATAATATGCAAAGGAATTCGAAATGGAGAAAATAAATCTGTCAAAATTTTGATGTTACATAATATTATGAACAAATTAAACTAGGATACGGCTTTAATCACAGGATTAATTAGGGAGATAAAATGCATTGACATAAATTCTCTGTTTTGCAATTTCTTAAGCTCGATTCGGCCATCAAAATCAACTTAATGCTTTAAGTAAAAAAAAAAAAAAAACAGAGATGCAAAGGATAAACAAAGGAAAAACGAAGATAGTACCTTGCACTTGATGATGGCGTAGCTTAAGGTTAGGTTTCGAATCAGGGAATCGTCGAGCTGCTTAGGATCCTCCTCCATTCGCAGTTCGCACAGCACCAACCTCTCGCCAAAAGCTTTAGTTAAGTGCAAAGGAAAATAGAGGAGAATGGTAATAAAGAGGAGACGAAGGAAGCTAGCTAGAAAGGAGGGTCGTACCAACACTACCCTTCGGCAGGGTACGATGGCAGACAAAAGAGGAAGAAGGCGTACAGTCATTTGATCCAAACCATCGAATCAAACACTCGATCTGATGGTCAGATCTATCTGATTAAAACGGGACCGTCAGATCTTCCCCAAACAGCGCTCGATGGATAGGATTGTGGCGGATTACTGCTTCGTGCATTGTCCGCCACACGGGATCTTCGCGGTTGAGAAAAGCCATTGGGTAAAAATAATTTAATATATATAAATATTTATTTTATTTACTTTATTTAATTAATTAAATACACTTAATTTAATACTTAATTTTAAAAAATAATGCTACAGTACCCCTATTAATACCCCACATATTTCGTGATGACGTGGCAGCTGACATGGCAGAGCTTGCCACGTCAGCTGCATAACCTAAAATCTAAAATGTTCGCATCGCAGATAACCTAAAATCTAAAATGTTCGCATCGCAGTCGCATAACCTAACCTAGTCGACACCTTTCGTCTTTCGTCACTTCGCCGCTCCCTCTCGTGGCTTCCTCGCTTCGGCTTCGTCGCGCCCTCTCGGCTTCCCTCTTCTTCGACTTAGTCTCTGGATCGTAGATCATAGATCCACCGATAGGCGACCGGAACCTTCTTCCTTCGTCAAGCTCGACTTCTCCGCCCCAAGTTCAAGTTTGTTTTTTCACGTTCTGCTCCGCTAGCGCTAGTTTGTTTTTGTTTTTTCTTAAGCTTATTTTGCTTCTTAAATTTTTTTCTTGGACAACTCCGCGTCCTCTTTGCTCGACTTCTCCGTGCTCTTCATTTTTCACGTTCTTCGGTTATTTCTGATTCAAGTTCAAGTTTGTTTTTTCGCCGTCCTCTTATTTATGATGGTTATCAAATATGAGTTTACACAAAATTTTACTATAAGTTTAGTGAGTTTCTTTTATTTTTGTGCTACATTACTTTTTAATCTGCATCTTTAAAGCCAACAACAGTCATGGGTTCTATTAGATAAGCATTTTATCAATGTGCTTCATTTGACTTTAAATAGGGTTGAACTAGCTAGTAAAACTGAATCAAATCGTATAAGGCTTTTTTCTGTCTTTGTTGTTAACCTGTTATTGGCCTTAATTTTATGATGGAGGGTTATTTGCATGAGATAGAATTGTTTGCACTTTGCTGAAATGAATCCAAGCTTATTATTTCTTATTTATGTTATATGCTTTATGAGATAGAATGTTTCAACTTAATGCAACAACATTTTTGTGGTGTAATCAAGAAATAATCAGATTTGACCATGTAAGGCTAAAATGAATTTGTTTTAGTAGAGTTTATTTGTGTGGGATTTGTAGGTGGGTTAGTGCCTTCACCATTGCCCATGAGCTTTTAACTTGAAATATAGGAATGAATTGTGATTCCACCAATAATAAATGTCATCATCTATTTGACGTAAGGGATCTGTTGAATGCTGAATAAGGGTCAGGGATCAAATGCAAAGAGAACTGTGAGGCAGAATTTATATGAATAGAATATTGAATTTTCATATTTTGGTAAGATCATCAACCTTAACAAAAGGAAAGCATTGTCCCTGAATTATATTCCTTTTATGGACATATTCGCTTAACATCTCGCATTCTTACTTTTGGACACCGCATTGAATGGGCACTTAAATCCTTTATTATAGCAATTTATTTGTTGTTGTTTTCATAGCAGACTTATATTTTTCTTTATTACACTTAGGAAGTAAATGCTCATGCTTTTTCATAATCAAAATCTTTACTCCAATGCATCAATTTATTAGATTTGCTCACACTTTTTTTTGGTGATGCCTGTATTGCAACAAAAAATTTCAGTTAATTAATTTGGAAGATAATAAATATGCTTTTTTTGGTAGTTAATCTGTTAGTTGAATCATGCTAGTAGTGGACCCTTTTAAGGCTTAGCGAATAAATTAGTGGCAGTTTTTTTTATTTTGCAAACTTCTTTTACTCCATCTTGATCCTGGAAATTTTTTGGATTATTAATCTAATTCATTTGAGGGATGCCTTTTATCATGTTGTCTTTTGCTGACAAGTTACACCAGTATTATTTAGCAGGTAGAAGTCAGTTTGTTACTATTTTTTCAATATTAAAATTTTTAGCCTTATAGATTATATTAAAACTTTCTTACGAGTTACCAAATTTTAGGCTTTATATTGTCACCTGTAATTAAATCAAATCTGCTTTGTTTTTTGTTGGGTGCCTACTGAATTGAATCATCTCCTTATTAAATTTAACATTACTATGCAATCAAGTGCTTCTTGCTATTTCATTAAGTTTCATTTATGCTTCTTGCAATATGTAGTCAGTATTTAAGCGACTTTAAATTATTGGCCGAATTTTTTATTTGAGGCAAGGATGGATTGTGATGCTATTTTAGACCCCATTCGATGATTTGGTGACTTTCTTTGGCCATACCCATTGAACAGATTCTACATTTGAACAGATTCTATACTGATTATAAGGATTGATGCCCCGTCAGGTCTTTGGTCTTCTGCGCGCCTCATTTGGAGGAGCTGAATCCTAGTCTTTCATTTTTTTCTATATAATATCTACAGTTTTATCATTGATTTATAAGTGTATATATTATTTTATATTTAAATTTATTATATTTAATATCTAATTTTTATCTTAGTTCACAAATACATACATATGGATGCTACAAACAACACGCCCCATTTAATTGATGATGTTAGCAATTTTGAAAAACAAACATTGCCAATGATGACCGAATTGGACTTGGAATATTGCTCGCAATCAGAAACAGAAATGCTAGTAGATAATAACTCAGGTTAAGTATTGTGCAGTGTAAATATTTTGTTATACCAAAATATTATATGATTACATTGTTATAGCATTGAATAATGTTAATTATTTTAATGCAGGCTTAGAGATTTTAAATAAATGTGCGAATGAAAGTGATCTTGTATCTGAAACTAATGAAATTATTCTTAAGGTCCCTGAGATTGGAATGACCTTTGGTTCTCTTGAAGAAGCATTTAAGTTTTACAAAACTTATGGGTACTACAGCGATTTTGGAGTTAGAAAGCGTTCAAATCATAATTTTTATGGGCAAAAAACTCGATCTGTGCTTACTTGTTGTAAAAAGGGGAAGCCACATGCAACAACAAAAGCAACAAAATTACGCAGGAAACCGATAATAAGAACAGGTTGCAAGGCAAAATTTGCTATTGTAGATCGTTGTTTAAACTCTAATTGGGTAGTTGATGATATTTTCTTGGAGCATAATCATAAGTTGGAGCCTCAAATGGTTCGATTTATGCGATGCTATCGTGAGCTACCTTTGACTGTCCAAAGACAGTTGATAGTTAATGATAAGGCTAGAGTTCCACTAAATAAATCTATTAATGCAATGTTTACAGAAGGCGGGGGATTTGATAATTATTTGTTTACTGAAAAGGATTGCAGAAATTTTGTGGCAAAGCATAGAGCATTGGATTTAGTTGCTGGGGATGCAGTTGCTTTAATTAAATATTTTGAAAGATTGCAAAATGAGGACTCCAAATTTTTTTACAGTATTGATGTGACAGATGATAATCGACTGAAGAATGTTTTTTGGGCTGATTCGCGATGCCAAATGGCGTATGATCATTTTGGCGATGTTGTGACGTTTGATACCACGTATCTCACAAATCGGTATGCCATGCCCTTTGCACCTTTTGTGGGTGTTAATCATCATGGAAACTCTATTATTTTCAGTTGTGCATTATTATGTGATGAAATTAGTGACACATTTTCGTGGTTGTTTAAGCGGATGTTAGCATGCATGCATGGTAAATATCCTAACAGAATAATAACTGATCAATGTCAAGCTATGGAATCTGTAATTTTGGAGGTGTTTCTATCTACAAAGCACCGTCTTTGTTTGTGGCATATCATGCGGAAATTGCCAGAAAAAGTAGGCGGTAAACAAGATAAACAAGCGTTAATCTCTGAGTTTTCATCGATAGTTTATGACTTTTTGTCTGTGTATGAGTTTGAACATACTTGGTTGGTGGTGATGGTCAAATACCAACTTATTGAGATTGACTGGTTCACGTCTCTTTATAAGAAAAGGGCGAACTGGGTGCCCATTTTCTTGAAAGATTTCTTTTGGGCTGGAATGTCAACTACACAACGAAGTGAATGCGTAAATGCTTTCTTTGATGGGTACGTGAATTCAAAGACGAGTCTACGTTTATTTATTGAGCAATATGAAAATGCTCTTAGAGATAAGTTCGAAAAGCAAGCACAAGCTGATTTTAGATCATATATTTCCCAACCACAACTTATTTCAGATCTAGTATACGAAGAACAGTTATCGAAAATATATACTCTAAATATATTTTACAAATTCCAGGAAGAAGTCAAGAAATTGATGAACTGTACTATCTCAAATGCACAGCTTAATGGGTTGTTTAAAATATATATGGTAACTGTGTGGGATGAAATGAGAAGACTTGATTTTAGAGTTATTTATAATCTCATCGAAGAGGATATGTGGTGCATTTGTCGCTCTTTTCAGTTTAGTGGGATTGTTTGTTCACACATACTCTGTGTTTTGCGTCAAGAAGGGAATGCCAAAATTCCTGAAAAATTAGTGAGCTCACGATGGAGAAAGGATAATAGACAATTAACTCATTTATTAGATTCTTCAACTCAGACTACCAACATTAGAAGAAGATCTGATGACTACTATGTTGAAATTATAGAACATGCCAATGAGATTATTAACATTGGGGGAGTATATGTTGAGGCTCGTGCATATACATTAACTGCCGTACAGGAGCTTAAAGAAAAGCTTAAAGATTTTTATGGTCATGGAGTGCCAAATGTAATAAGAGATTCTGCTCGCGCACACCCAAAGGGACGCCCGCCAACCAAGAGACTTACAAGTCATCATGACAGAAAATGGAAGAAAAAGCTCAAAACTTGAACACTATTCACTTATTTTTCATGTAAGCATTTGATTAGTCAACTCGAATTTGCTTTTCTTTTTGATGAATTTCACTTAGTTTTCTTTACAGTTATTGAGTATTTGTGCATTGCAGCTAAGAATACAGATATGGGCTAGATGTACTTCAGGATGGAACAAAGATAATTATGTTCTTGCTTGTCTCCTTATTGTAAATCCCAAAATATTTTTTTGCTGTGAAAGAATCCATGTACTGTTTTTGTGCTTGTCATTAATGTAATGGTTTTTTGCAAATGTGTCTTAACTTTTTTTTTTTTAGAGTTGTTGAGCTTGGATAAGAAGGGTAGCAGTATAATGATCGGTATGAAATTGTCTTTGCCATTTCAGCTTTTAAGCATGCAGAATTTTAAAGAAATTTCTATTGCATCAAGGATGGCTTGATACCCTCAAGCAACCAATGTCATCATTCCATTATTTTTGTCATTGTTTTTCTATTTTGATTAGTGAAGCAAATACCTATCTATTTGTCTAATTAAAATGCTTGAAAAATTTCTGCTTTATATTTGTCAACTGCATGTCTTGTCTAAAATTGGACTGTTTGGTGATTATTATAGATTAGTGAAGCAAATAATTAAATTTTATCAGGCATTTTAGAGTATTCCATGGTAACTTGCTGTGACGTATCTCCATATGTAGCAAAACAACTAATATATTTCTGTTATATGCTTTCATTGACTGAATAGGATAAATGGGATAAACGAGCTATGTTATATTTGAGCTATCACTTTCAGAATTGTACATTGGCAGTTTTTTTTTCTTTGGATGGTATCATTTGAGCTAAAGATATGGCCAAAAAGCTCTCTTTGACGAGGGCTTTGTTCTACATAGTGATGCAATGCCTGGGTGCCATTTGCGGCACTGGTGATATCTTCTTTCTTTTAAATTGCACTTTATTTACTGTTTCTACCTTTACTTTGATTTCGAGCTTATTCCATATTGATGCTGCATTGTTTATATTAATAGAAATGAATATCACAATTTATGTTTAGATGCTATTCAATCCTGCATTGTAGCACATCTTCTGCAGAACGTCTGCTTTGCGAATTTGTTCTGCAGTTCTCAGTAGAAAGATAAAAAACATTTTAAAAAAAGAGTAAATGTTGGAAAGTTTGGTTGCACGTTATTGGAAGCAATGCATTTAAGATTGTCCTACTATGAATTTATGCAACCACTTTAATTCAATTGGCATTAGATGTTGAATTTCTTTTGCTTTGCCACATTTTCTTATTCCATTTAAGCAGATACTTAGTTGGGTTGTTTATTTTAAACTATATTTTTTCTTTAGACACTTATATTTAGGGAAAGTAGTACTAATTTTCTGAATGCAGGATTGAATTTACTCATGCTCGTTTGTTGACCAAATGAATCGACTGATGAAACTTTTCTAATGCATTTTCCACTTTGCTGCCTTATTGAAATGATGGTGAACATGAGATTATACTGCATCTCCAGTTAGGTTGTGATTTAAATTATGCTGCTCCTATAGATATGCATGATGTTCTTAATTCTGATGATGTGTATCATAACTGTTTCTGCTAATGTTGCCATCGATATTGTCCCTATGGTTATAATTGATGTCTCTATTGAGATGAATGCTGCTATTGATGTTGTTCCAATGGTTACAAATGTTGTCCCAGTTGAGTTTTTTTTTTCTTTAATTTAAGATTTCAATGGCATCAAGGACGGCTTGATACCCTCAAGCAACCGATGTCACCATTACGCAAGTCAGTTGTTATTCATGTTCCTTACAGCATTAGGAAAGCCAGGAGCCTTGGTGCTACCATAATTTATAACAGAGCTCATCTTTACTTCTTGTGATTGTATGCAGTTTTTAATTTCCTATTTTATTTCAGCAAGCTCCTGTGCACTACTACTTTTTATCCCTGTCCTTGTTATCCTTCGTCTGCTTCCATTGTGAATTGTTTTCTTCTCATCTTGAAAGTGTTAAAAGGGAAATGCTGGAAGCCGGTTTAGAAAACATGGCATTGGGATAATTTTTCTTCTTTTGGAATATTCACTTTTAAGGTCACTTTTGAAGAGATTCAAAAGAGCTTGAGTCATAAGTTGCAATTGTTTCCTTGAATATATCATCTACCAACCTATTTGCAAGATATTTTTGGAAAAGCTGTGATGTGAAATTTTGATCTCAAGTGTTTTGGATTTATGAAATTTTTTTATGTTTTAATGGTTTCATTTTCTTTATTATTTTTCTTATTTGCAGCCTCTATTTCGAATCCTGAAATCCTGTACTCATTGGTGCGTAATCCACGTTACAAGAATGCAGGAAATTTCATGGCATTGCCTGACTTTTTGTTATTTGCCAAACAAAAAAATCTCTCCGGAATCAACACAAGACGTGGAAAACTCTATACAGGAGAAAATTATGGAGAAATTTTGCTATGAAGAAACAAAAACAATATTACAAAAGATTTCACTCTCCCTGTAGATGTTTAATATTTTTCATACATTATCCATAAATCATAGCTAATCTTATTTTGTTTAAATTGATATATATACTGTTAAACTAATAAAGTTTGAATGTTCGGGCTCATGTTGGCATCATAGGCTGAAGAAGGCGCTGAATGAGATGAACGAGGAGGGCGATGGACGGGCTGCTTCGCAAGCTTGGGGATGCTTCTATGGCTTCACCCTTTACAGCAAAACATGCATCTGTCTCCCCAACCCTCGATATCATTCTGCAAGGAAGAAGCTGCTCTAGCTGCCATCTACATGTGTGAAGCTTGGGGACATGCAAGCAACGATCAGCAGCATTTTCACTACTGCATTTTTTACAGGAGATCATGTTATAGCTGCCATCTACCTTCAAATTGTAGGGCCCTTTATTGGAGCTGCTCTAGCTGCCATCTACCTTCAAATTGTGATCAAGGCTATCCCTTTCAAGAGCAAGGCTTGATCAGTTAGTCTAGAATTGGAGTGTGAAATTTCTAATTGTTCTTGTGATTATATGCAATTTTCAATTTTCTGTTTTATTTCAGCAAGCTCCTGTGCACTACTGCTTTGTCTAGATGGGCTCTACACTTTCAAAAGAGCTCAATTTTGTTTTAATTTGAGTTGTATCAACTTTTATTTATTGTTTGAGAAGTAAATGTATTAATTCAGATAATGTAATTTTTTTCGTGTTAAAATGAAATGAAATTGAGCTGAAGTTTTAGTGTACATTTGCTTTCTATATCCCCTCATAGTTTAGTTATGTGTGGTGCATTAATCTATTTTATTTATGATTACAGCTGCAAGTTTATAAAATTTATATTTCTTGCAATATAACACTACCATTGCGCCATTAAATGAGAGGTGGAGCTTTTGGTTTTGTTGCTAACAGTTAGCGTTAAACTTGTTGAATTGATATGACACTTTAATAAGATGTGATAAAGTGAAATGCTATTTGCAAGCAACTAACCAGATTGCCTAATTAATTCATTACATTTTCTCCCAATATTTTGTATTCAATGCCAAAATTTGTTGATGCAGGGGATCGAACCCTGATCTTCTCGTATACCATACGAGTGCTCTACCATTTGAGCTACATCACATTCAATCCATAAATCTGAACATTTAATCTTTTTTATAAATCTGAACATTGTAGAACCACACGAAACAAAGGTCAAATTAACATGAAATGAACTTAAAACAAATGCAAGTATTCAAACGAGAATCGACGCTATATAGCACTGCTAATAGATAGCACAACCAAAGCAGCTTTACATTTGGATCAGGTTCAGAAAAAGAGTCCCTTACAAAAACACAGCATTGGCTCAATAAAATTTTATCGATCCTTCAAATTATACAAAAAAAAACATAAGAAAATAGTTATAAATATATTTATATATATAAGAATTATGAGGGGAGATAAAAAACTATAAGATATGAGAGTAAGGTATGAATCATCCAATCTAAGAATACAAAAAACTGTAAAATGCATTAAAAAATATGGAGGAAGAAGTGGTGAATGACGGATGGGATGCCATGAATACTCATGATTTGGCTTATGGTGAGTGAGACAAACTCAGCTAACTGTTCTGTAATGATTTAGGAAGATATGGCCACCATCTTTGACCAAAAATAACAACGAAAGTTGCCTTAAACATATGGCTATTTTGTAATGCCTTGTCAAAGTGGCGATGCAAGATGACCAGAGTGATGAGGCAGGCACTTCATCAGACCATTTTAGTAAGGTGGACAGCACCTCAATAATCTCACCTCAAAAATCTCAGGCCAAAGATGCAACATTATTGGTACTCCAGTCCAACAGGTATTGGTTGAGAAATGCAATGCAACGAAGTGGTGGAGCAACACTTGTAATTAAAAACTATGTTGAGTAGATTTGGGTGATGAACCTCAGCCCTCGGTGCAATTTTATTTGTAGTTAAAAGAGGTGGAGGCTTCCCATAGGCTGGAGTGATAAGTTTAGATACTATTTTGAACAGTTAGTATTTAGTAAAGTTCATGACTAAATTTGACAAATAAAAATAGATGAGCATTTGATAAATCATTAAATATAAGGGCATTAAAGATCATAAACAAAAGAATGATGAATAATACACAATTATACATTCTTAAAATTAGCTTTTAATTATCACGTTTTAATATTTTTCAAGCAAAAAAAAAGATGCTGAAAATTGTCATACCTACATAAAGCAAACTAAATCAAGTAAACAAATAGCCCAAACAATATCATCTTTATGACAAAAATTCATGAAATTGTGCAACTATATATTTAGAAGCTTCATCATAATCAGAGCATGATGTAATTCTATTAATTGAAGGCAATTAGATCTTAAAAGCAACTAACTGAATACAGTTCTATTTTCTGATGCATTTGCATCTATTTAATTAACAATAACAGTTTGCAAATAATAAGAAAATGTATTCAGTTAACAGAATAAGCACATTAAACTAATATCATTTTAAAAGCTGTAACATCAGAGTATCAAATAAAAGCATAAACAAAACTAAAAACTAACAGCACACATCAACTCGAAGTCTCTCAAGCAACAAATCAGAAGGCCACAATGTTCACAGATTAACTTTCAGTCTGCTCCCTCAAACGGTGAATAGCGCTTCTAACGGTCACAGCGCTCGCAGTGCTGCAAAATTTTATTTCAAAAATAATGTTATAATATTAGAAAAAGTCGAACTAAATCCCAACAAGCTCAGTTACAGGCCCATGGATGAATTACACGTGGCATAGGCATGCCACTTGTCATCTATCTACATACAACAGAAGCTTACTTGAGAGTATAGGCACCTCCAGCTTTAACCTTCCCATAGTCCTTGCATCCCCATATCCATACAGCTTTTCTTTTCACAGCATACTGTAAAACAAATGCAAAAAAGGATAAAATTATCACATTTTATACACACAGATAAACTGGATACCATCATTCCATTTATAAATGATTAGAAATAAAGTTAAAGACCAAAAAGTAAATCCAAAAGCTAGCAACATGCATTTCAATCTCAGAAAAGAGAACACGTACAAATTCAAAGAAAGCATGATTGGGAAACTGAATCGAATTTATATTTTACAAAGATCTATAACCATTTTTAACCATAATATGGTACTAAAGAAATCTAATACACCAACTCAACAGGTGTTTCAAAAGTAGATGGTCATTTATGAATTGAGAGGTTTACCACTAAGAAGAGTAAAATGAAGTCAAAATTTAATTATATAACTTTTAGTTTAACGCAAACTTTATTCCTATTAAAACCTTGTAATAATCGGGATGATTTTATATTATGCATTTAAATTTAAGGAAAATTCATACATACTACTTTAATTATCACACCAGTCAATGAAAATCGGTGAAATACCCAAGATCCACACCAGTAAATACTCCAAAAATGAAACATAGAAGAAACGCACAAAAGTCTGATTAATTGGGGAAAGATAGCATGTTTTTGGATAACACAATCCACAATTATTAGCATTGTATCAAGATTGAATCAAAGAAAATTTAAATAAGAACCAAAGAAAACAGAAGCAAGATAGGAAAAACAAAACAGAGACAGGATCGGGCAGTCACCGTATCCATTATCAACAAGATAGTTAAAGCTGTGACCATCGCAACTATACGTGAACCTGTCGTTGGAAGGTGGCAGTCTCTGAAGGCACTGAGCTGCGATCTCGATGAAGTTGCCCTTAAACTCCGTGTGCTCTGCCAGAATCAGCGACTGTAGATTAATGTCTTCTGCTTCATCTTCCGAAGCTTTGTTGAGCCCGAGATTCCTGCAAGATTTCTCCGAGAATAGGGAAGCTTGAGGGAGGGGGAAGGGAAGTGAGTTTTCTTGGAGAGAGAGGGAGTGTGCGTGGGAAAAAAAGGTGGGCGTGCCTCCACAGTATAAAGATTCGTAGAGAGTGCCTGCGTAGTTCTCCTTCCATCCGGAGTAATGAACTTGCTAGGCTTCACAATCTTCGCAGCTCCGCAAGTATAACTTGGTCCCGGAGCTTTGAGCATAAAATTCTTAGGCACACGAACAATCTTATTCGTCGTCCCAGCAGCACCAATACTTAGCTGAAATGCGCTAATAGCATTGGGAGGATCCTGAATCCATGAACTAACTACTCCTCCTTGTAGCAATTAGCTATCTGCATATTATATGGAGTTCCAGGCAAGAGATCAACTGCAGTTTAAAGCAGTGGGAGCTTTTTCCCCAACATTACTAGGAGAAAGCCTTCTCCGATGAGTCTGCAGCTATTTCCTTTGTAATGCTCGGAATGTAGAGGGTCGCGTGAAGGATGAAGAGGAGTGGGAGAGGTCTTCCGGCGGAAAAGAGGGAATGGTTTATGGTCAAGAAGAGGGCGACGACGTGAATCCGAAGGCGTTCTGGCGCTGGGATTCGAAGCTGTGGTTCAGATTAGGGTTTGGCTTAGGAAGCGGAGGCAAGGACCGACCATTTAGGGTGATCTTGAGATGACGGGAGGCTTCGAGCCTGGGAGAGATGTCAGGCGAATAGGAGAGCACATACGAGGGTAAATCCCGATGTGCGGCACGACGGGACTCTATGAGGTCCTCCAATGGAAGGCGCATCTCCTTCAATACGGCAATGTCATCTGCGTCGTTGCCGTCGATAGCGCCGATGCTTCTAGTTGCTGTCACCGCAGAAAAAGAACGAGAGCAGGATCGACCAGAAAGAACGAGAGATGTGCGTCTGCGCCGCCATTGCCCGCCCGAGAGGTGGAGGAGAAAGAACGAGAGATTATTTAGGTTTTGCGATTTCACTTAACTTTTAGGTGACGTGGTTGTTTGCCACGTATGAATGTCAGCAACACTCTAGGTTATTAAGATGACGTGGCAGCTATGCCACGTCATCTGCCACGTCATCATAAAAAGTTATGGGGTATTGGTGGGGGTACAGTAGCAGCGTCCAATTTTAAATAATAAAACGGACTCCGAAAAATCCTAAAATTTCATATTTACCTAATTAAGGGGTGATGAACTCAAAAATAAAAACAAATTTTTGATCAGAGTTCAATTTAAATATCCTTATTTTCAGAATATTTAAATAATATTCAAATATTTGAGGAAAATTTGACGACTTCCAAACACTTTCAAATTATAACCCCTAGCTAATTTGGGTGTGGTGAGTTCAATGGTGGACTCTATTTTTATTTTGAGGTCTAAATAAATTAGGCATTCTCAGAATTATCAAAGAAATAAGAAATGCTGGAAATTGCAAAATGATCTCCAAATTGCATGAAAATTGAAATGAAAGTTCTTAATACTATTATACGAGTAATGGAAAAGAAATTAAGTTGATTAATAATTAATTAATGGGTAACAATACTAGAGTTATTACAGTGAAGCTTAGATGATTGATCTTAAGTTTTGTGGTAGTGATAACCTAATGAAATGTAGATTGAATTTATACAATTATGGTAATTCACCTAATTTGTATGACTTAAATGTCACTTTTTGGAGCCATTTGATTAGGACTTACTGTAATGGAGAATAGATTCTATATTTTAAAATTCCTTATTTATTAAATTACTTAGTTTAGAACTATAATGATGATAATATTAGTATTATCGTATGGATATTTTAGTGCATATCCATAGAACTGATTTGACTCAGTAGAATATGAGATTAATTGATTTGCTCTATATAAAATTGTACAGTTTCTATCTTATTTTAAGTAATTGGATAAGTACTATTCAATTCATGATAAACATCCCAATCCCAATGTATATTATAATTAAGAGTTTTGGCAGTTTAGTTTAGGAGAATAAACTATAAAATGATGTATGTCTCTTATCCATATGCGTGTGAATAAGTGTAGTTAAGCAACTTAAATATCAAATATATTCTTTCTTAAGACATACTAATCATGTATGTGTACTATTTACATATGATAATGTAAGTTGGTGTTTTCAGTACACTTAAAGATTCCAGTAATTGAAGAAACTAAGCTGTGAAATTCTTACGGCTAGAACTCTGAACCTTATGACATATAGATCATAAAATGCCATAAGAAAATAAGTTAGGTAACAAAAATAAATATGATTTCTATTTTCTATATTTAATTGCTTTTATTTCTATTTTATCAAGTTTGGGCATAGCATAATCTGCATAAGCATAATGCATCAATATCATTTGAGAACTATGAGATGCAATAGGCATCAAGGCTTAGTAGGAACTACGAGATGCAACATGCATCGGGATACTTGTGATTCCTTTTGGGATGCAATGTGGCATCAAAAATTGCATATATTGTGGCATAATCTGTGGCATATTCAGAGCATATACAGTAGCTAGCATATAGCATTAGCTCGATTTTCATATTTTATTCAATTTGCAGCTTTATTTCAGTTGATTTATTTTCATCACACTTAATTTGTTTTAATACTATTATGCTTTCAGTTTTTATATCCATCTTTACAGTTATTATTTATTTCAGTCTTCTATACTATGTTTTCTATTTTATCATTAAGATAAGTAATACCTTTAAATGTAAAAAAAATAATATTTGCAGTCTAAAATGTACTTAGACTTATTGTCTAACACAAGATTTTCTCTTTTTTGGCCGGGGCTCTAACATTTGAAACCAACAATGTCAACTTTTGAGCAATTTGAGGAACCAGCTTATGAAGAGATCTAGGAGGTTTAGGAGGAGCCAGTGGAGCAGTAATTGTTATAGTGTGGATTTAATTTGCTTATCTGTTGTGAGATGAGAGTTTTTATTTATTATTATTTTATTTACTGTTAGTTCGTAATAATTAAAAATTTATATATTTTCTTTTTTTCAAAGATGAATATTTACTTATGTAATAGCCCAAGAGTTGTTACTTGATTTTAAATAATCAAATTAGGTTAAAACCCTTACCCATAAACTCCTAATAGCACTAAGAGCATGCACTTGAGTTTTGGTGTGATTTGGAGATTGATTATTTTCGATGCACATTTCGAGGAAATTCAAATATCCTATAAAATACTTAATTTAATTGGACCTTAGAATCAAAAATGGAGTTTACCATTGGACTCGTGACCTCCAAATTAGCTAGAGGTGATATTCAATAAATTTTTAGAAGTCGTCGAATTTTCATAATATATATTTTTTTGTATTTCGAGTGCTCTGAAAATTAAGTCGAAATCAAGATCCCAATTTAAGTTAAATATAATTTAATAAAAATATATTCAAATAAAACATATTGAAGGGATCCTACTGCGAAAGTTTGAGCGCGTTTAGAATCCCGGATTATTCTAAATAAATTCGTAAAGTTTAAACTTAGACAAATAATAAGAAAAATATAATTTGAAATTTAGAAATTTTTGTATATTTAGGTTAAGCATCAATTAAGGATGCTATATGTCAAGTTTCGCTAATTTTCGAGCTCTCGATTTATCGTAATTAATTTTCAAAATTTCTTACTTAAAAATTAATAAAAAAAAAATACTTGTCTAAATTTAATAATTTATTGACGCATAAGTTTGTATCATGGAGACGCTTATTTTGATACCAAGTTTATAATATTTAAAATTTAAATGACTATAAATGATGACTCAAAAAATTTTAACCTTTTGATTTAAATCTAACCGCATAATTAGATAACATAGATTTGCTTTATATATCTCATAACCTAATTATTTTATCAAAACCTGTCCTTTGTTTTCCTCAGCCGAAATTGTTCTTCTCCCTCCCCTCCCAACCGAAGACTCTCTTCTCTCCCACGCTAGGCCGCCTCTCCACTCTAGGCAGGAGGCCGAGAGCTTCCATCTTCCCACTCTCGGAAGGAGGCCGAGAGGTGTCCGCCGCCTCTCCGCTCTTGGCAGGAGACCGAGAGGTTTCCGCAGCTCCTTCCTCTCGGCAGGAGGCCGAGAGCCATCCCTTCCCCCTCTCGGCAGGAGGTCAGTCCGATTCCTCCCTTCTAATCGAAGGTGCAGCCCTTCGTCGATTAGATCAACACCCACCTTTAGCTACCAGTAAACGGGCGGTCGTTATTCTTCTCAGCCGCTGAGATTTCATCAATACATCTTATCAATTAATGTCCATTCAGGTACTGCATTTTACCTAATCAAATCTTAAGCTTAAGTTCATTAACATTACTGATTTAATTACCATTAAGTGGTATGTTCTTTTTGCCAACTGTTGAGGAGTTATGTTTCTACTAGTTGGTCATGGAATGATGTATTTAGTTTTCTTTAGGCTGTTAGTTGCTGGTCATTTGTATATCCATATGTATGAAGCCCTCTAGTTCATTGGCAAGTTTTCTAGTTGATTTCGGCAAGGTATCAAGCCACTATAGCTGAATCCTATGAATTTAATTGAGTTTAGGGTTTAGGGTTTAGGGTTTATCATTGTGATTGTATCTATCAAATGCAAGCTTAGTTAGTTATTAAGTATCTTAAGGTTAGAAGATCATAAGCGCTATTGATTTACATTTAATTGCATGAAATTATATCAATGGCGGTTTTGGGTAACTCTCCATACTTTCAAGAGATCTGAATTTTTTTTGTTATTATGTTGAGCTAAGTTTAATAAAAGTGCATGTATTCTTGTGGTCATTAATGGCTTCTTTAAGTGATACCTATGCTTGTATCCATCTTATTGTGATGATATAATAATATCTCTACTAAAATTATTTATTTATACTTTGATTAGCTAGAGTATATAAATCTTAGTTATGAATACTTTCCAAATCTTTTATTTTATTTACTATAGCTGCATGCCATTTAGAATAAGTTAAGGCTTCAATCATGATAATGAGAATAATATGCTTTCATTCTTATTAATGATCATGCGTACAACATTGATTATTATTGCATGCAGTTTATTAATGAATATTATGTCGATTATTTTATAATTTTGATTTGCATATCAGGTTGTACATTGCTCTAATTTCAATATATATTTCTTGTTGTGTGTATCATATCGCTAATTGTTAGAGTTTGGGGAATTTAAAGTTTCCAAATCTTCTATTTTATTTATTGTAGCCGCATGTTATTTAGAATAAGTTAAGGCTTCAATAATGATAATTAGAATATTATGCATTGCGTATTTTTAAAGATTGAATTTGTTCATTCTTATTAATGATCATGAGTACAACATTGATTATTATTGCATGCAGTTTATTAATGAACATTATGTCGATTATTTTATAATTTTGATTTGCATATCAGGTTGTACATTGCTCTAATTTCAATATATATATCTTGTTGTGTGTATCATATCGCTAATTGTTAGAGTTTGGGGAAATTAAAGTTATATTCATTGTTGGTGATTTTATCAATTTCATGCTTGTGCAAGTAGTGGCTCATTAGCTCTAGGGATCTACTTCTGTTGCATGCATTACGTCAATTTCACGTATGGGTTTTGTGGGGTTATGCAACGCTCTTGATCCTATCCATTCTTGATTGGAGATAGTTTAGTACTGGATTGTTTCCATTTCACATCGTATGCATGAAATAATCTAATTTTCCGGATGATAAATTCATGATGCTTGTTGTTTCTAATAGGATGATAGGTTGTTGACTCTTATTCATGCATCCCTCTTTTCCTTGTTAATTGATCATGTAAGATTTATTTATGCTAATATCATCCTTGTATACCCTTGCAATGATTAGTCAATGTCTAATCCCTCATCTATATCATTATTAATACATGCATGGAGAATGTTATTTAGCTTGATGTTGATTTTTATCTCAATTAGATTTTTATGGATTATGTTCAGTACATTCTCTTAAAACCCTCCATAGGATCGATTACTATCACTGTTATAAAAATATTGCATTTCATCTTGTAGATCTCTCTCTAGTATGCTGTAGTTACTATTCTATCATATGTATTGGAGAATGAATTAGATGGAATCCATGTTCGTCTAGGAGTAAGCAAATTTATCAAAGAGTATAATATAGATGTGCATTACCCAATTATTGCAGGTGCTCTGATTGTCATCTCTTTCCAATCAATCGTTGAGCTTCAAGTTCGAATCGCTTTAAAGGTACGCTAACTACTTAGAACCTGTATTTAATTCTGATGGACTAAACTATTTTGTTCGAGTTCTATGCCAAGTGCGTATGTCTCTTGCATAGAACTTATCCCTGTTAAGGTGCTCTTAGTTAATTAACTAATCATTTAATAGCCTAATTTTGCAAATGCTATAACTTTACCGATTCTCATCCAAACTTGGCGATTCAATAGTCCATTTCAATCACAGAAATATGTAGGACAATATTATAAAATCAGATTTAGGATTAAATTCTTAATTTTCCTAATCACTTTTTAGTTGCAATTAAGAGTTTCGAAAGCACTAATTTTCCAATGTTGTTCAAATTTGACCTACTTAATGTCATTCTTCCTCTTGTAATGTAAGGATTGCATATATGTTATTATTATTGTGATTAGACAACAATTGGATAAATTGGGTATTTGGCTCTTCAAATTTTCATGGAATGTGATTTTCTTAACTTTGAATATTTGCATGCATAGGCCTTAATGCCTTAGGACAGCAAGCATGTTTGTTATTTAAATTTTCATGTCACTTTAGAATGTGAGATTAATCCTTGATTTTCTTAGTTAAATACTTAGAGTAGTTTAGTAAACTTGTGATGCAAGCCTCAATAATAGGAGAGAGTGTAGGTTGAGAATTCTTAGTTTTATTCAACTTTTATTCTAAGTGTAGCAAACATATTCTTAAGGTGCACTTATCTATTTGTTTGCCTCTATTTATGGTAGGTGCTCTTATTAGAACTAATTGCTAGTACTTGAATTTGACTTGATAAATATTTTCCTTTTAAACTACAAACCTTCCTTAACCTCTCCAGATTCCTTATTAAGTTTTAGCACACATATTGACATAAGTAAAACTAGGACTTCTAGATTGTAGCCTTTCAATTAGCCTTGTTTGTAGTACCTCCCAAGTGAGTATTTAGCTAGTTTAGTGAACCTATGAGCTAGAATCACTTATAAACTTGTATCTTCCCATTAAGAGTCATATAAATTACTTCAAGTAAATCTTTAAGGGTAAAATAGTGAAAATATAGATCACACTTAAATCATGCGAAGTATTTAGAATAATATTAAGTAATCCTCAATATAGTTGTTGTATCTAAGAGAAAATTTGTTAGATAATTAGAATGATGATATTTTAAGAAGACTAGTGCCTTCCATTTGATTATAGAGAACAACCTAAGTGGTTAAAGGAAACTTACTTAGGATTATATGAAGTCTTAGCATGCTAAATATATGACTTAGAGATTTATCTAAGTAGTTGAGTGCAACCTTCTTAGTATGCTGTAGTTACTCATCTCATCTTAAGTAAGATGCCTAAAATCATCTAGAAAGATTAAATCAATAAGTTAAGAGTTAAGAGAATAGAACCCTTTAAAGTGAAACCATCTTTATAAGAATTAGGACTTAGTGTCCTTATTGCCTAAACTTAAAGTCCCTTATAATGGCTTAGTGAAATGAGCTAAGATTAGATGATGTCTTGAGTGTCAAAATGCTTGGAATCCTTTAAGTGCTTAGTATTGGAACTAACCTTAGGATTCTAGTAATTGTAATACTCAGGTTTGAAACCTTGGGTTTAAGAAAATAACCATAATGCTAGAATAAGTAACCTAAATATGAGGTGAAAATAGATATTAATAACTCAAAAGTAATATTAATCTCTTTAGTATTGTCTTATCAAACTAGAAGCTCTATGAAGATTGTAAGTCTAAAAGTAGACTAGCATTATCCCACTAGTATCATATTTAATACTAAAGCAATCCAAGTAATTAACTAATTGAACCTTTTTAGGCATAGAGTCATTAAGCTGTAAATCAAATAGAATGATTATAAGAGCTGATTAACTTAAGTGCTTGGCTAGTATAAGTGTAGAGAACCTACAACCTAAATCCATTCATATTAGCACCCTAAGCCTTAAGTCTAGAAACTGATAAAGATTATGTGGCTTAGGATTAGTGTAGGATTAACTTCATGTTGCATTATTATACATATAAATTATTTGTCATTTGCATAAAACTAAATCAATTTACTATTTTTCAAACTTAGATCACTTATAGTATTACATTCAATTGACTTAGAGATTAATATTTCTAAGCCAATAGGGAGCTTAATCAGCTCCAATCATTAAGTTAGATAATCTAAATATTAGATAACATTGAATATCACATAATTTACAATTACTTGAATTTCTTGAGACGCTGCTTTGCTTTGAGATTATAACTTTGAACATTCATACAAGACATTATGCATAAAATAAAAGAATTTAAACAATGAAGCTTTTGGGTAAGATTGATTGTGATAATTTGTCATAGCCTTTGAGCTATACTTTCTATTTGGGTTATCACAATCTTAATTGATTGTGATAACTTGTCGTAGCCTTTGAGCTATGCTTACTTATCTTAGTCTTTGACTATGTTTCAGCCCTTGAGGCTAAGCTTCATTGTACTTACTTTACCTTACTTTATAGTTTAGTTTTATTTTTTGTACTGTAGTTTACTTACAATCTTACTTTATGCAATGTATATTGCTTTACTTATATTTTATGCTTCACTACTTTAACTTCTTTTACTTAGCATAATATTCATTGAACATATTCATGTAGTCATTGTATATTTTCATATGCACATTAGTAGTTTCTAGCCTTATTAGGATGCTTATATTCCTTTATTATTACAGGTTAGAGCAAACTTATTTGTGAGTTCTTACTCATTTCTTGTTTATTGTCTTCTATACAGTTCCTTTACCCTTTCTTTGATGCTTTAAACGCTCTGCTGTTAGTCTTTAATTGTAAATTTGCATATGTGATATCCAATTAAACTTTAATTAAAATTTAGTCGAATCCTAAAATATACGTAGACTTTTTAAGTCTAACCATTTGTTTCTCTTTTTTTAGCTATGCCCTACTGTATTAAAAAACCAAAATACGATAGATTATTAGCATCTTCTGGATAGTGGTGCTTGGAGTGGTTCTTGTACATGAGGTAGATGAGATCTCATTGTTGCAGCTTAGATGACTTTTATTTTTTGCTGTTTATTTTTATTCTATGCATCCCGTGTGAACGAGTGTCATTATGGCTAAATAAATTGTATAATTTAATTAGTTATGGATGTTTTACTTTACTATTCTGTAATGTGTTTTCTTTCTTTTTTTTGGAATGGCTAGAATGTATTATATTTACTTAATGTCTATGCTTTTATTTTCCTTTTTAGAGATCCTTGGATCCTCGTAGTGCCTAATAGTTGGATTAAAATTCATTAATCCAGTATTAGGTACTACAATAATGCTTAATATTGGATTGGGTTCCTGATTCAATATTGGGGTCGTTACAACTTAACTTCTGTGATGAATGTTATGGATGTATGTTTAATCTTCCGCACTTTGTTTATATTCTACTTATATTTAGTATTGTGATGTGATCAATGTACTTATGCAAAGCTTGTTCATATACTTTGGCTATTTTCCCCCTTATTTAACTTAAGGTCAATTTGTATGAGTAACATTAGCTAATACTTAATATAAGAAAATTTCATTTATCTTAAGGATTAATTTTAGTAGCTATTGTCAGTGGGTGAAAGGAGTAACTCAAGGGGACTTTTATTGATTCATTCTTAGCGATGGATTGATAACAAGTCATGATAGGTTGCTTCTTTCAAGTAATGACCAGTTCCGTTGCTAATAATATTCTATTGTGCATAGCGGCGGGGCGGGGCATTATAGTTTGTATCAGAGAAATTCATAAGGTGCCAGATAAAAAGAGTGTTCCTATCTACTTAATAAATTATTCTTTGTAGCAATTATGATCACAATTACTAAGTGTGAGAATACATTATCCATAATTCATCAAATGATATCTCAGAAATATAACTAAGGCATCTAAAAAATGACACCTTAGGACCTGAACGAACTTAAAGTTAGAAGATGTTTTAAAAGTTAATGTCGAAACTCTAAAAGTGTGATTCCAGTAATGTTCATAGGATGGAAAACTATCATTGTGGGTTCAGTTACTACCTTGGATTGTTTGACGATTATTGAATAGATGATTTTCAAGATGGCAATGTTTATGGTAGAACCATTAGTGGAGTGTCTTCAGTTGCCATAGAAAATACTCGACAAGATCTTATTTTACCTCACCTTCAAAGGAACCAGTCTCTCGGGTCTTGCTTGAGAATGGTTAGATAATGTAACCACCGCTTTTCGAGAGATAGCATGTCCTGATGAGTATTGCCTTCACATTCTGGGAATTTTACTTTTTGGAAAGGTTGAAGAATGGTGGATCAAGACGTATCAAAGGCTAGAGAGGAAGCGCAAGAGAGGGTCATGCATAGTTACTTATGTTGACTTTTGTACTGCTTTTGTAGCAGAATTTTGTAGTTGAAATATATGTTCTTTCTTTCCTAG
Organism: Gastrodia elata; assembly: GCA_016760335.1. NCBI lineage: Eukaryota > Viridiplantae > Streptophyta > Magnoliopsida > Asparagales > Orchidaceae > Gastrodia > Gastrodia elata. Next base: position 29,904,641 of record CM028678.1, on the reverse strand, counting down.
CTATGATTATCGTTGGTATTTCTTTTGTCTTTCAGTTCATCTATCTTTTTCCTTCTTCATTTACAAGCACTTAATGAAAAGTAACCTTTTAAATTGCCTTTTGAATTTGGTACTCTTAGTTTTCAGTCATGAATCCTAGTTCTCTATCAATGACGACTCCCATTAAGACTACTATTGCTTCTTCATCAAATGGTTATGAAGATGTGAACTCTCTTATGAGTTTAGTGAGAGCTTTGATTGAGAGTTAAGCTCATCAAGCTCAGGAAATTTGTAGTATGCTTGCAGCTCAGCAGCCTCTTGTGATTAGTGTTGCGACTTCATTTGCTTTTTTGCAGATGGCATTCTTCACAGTTTTCAATCTGATGACACCCACCTTTAATGGGGCCTTGAACCACATGGACACCATAAGTTAGCTAAAATTAGTAGAGAAAAACTAAACAACCATAAAGTGCTCGAATTTCGTGGCCATTCGTTTGACCACCCATCTGTTCCAAGATGAAGCAGCATATTATTGAGAGAATGAGCGTAACACCAAATTTACGGATTATGAAGTGTATATTTGTGGGAATCTTTTCTTAAAGCCTTTAAGGAAGCATTCATCTCTTAATCAGCTCAAACCATATCGGAGGATGAACTACTTCAGCTATCTCAAGGTGGAAGATCTAATTTTGAACATGAATTGGAATTTTGCCGACTTTTCAGGTTTACTCCAGACTTGGTGATTACTAAAGCATCTAGGTGCAATCGCTTTATGAAGGGACTTGGAGATTTGATTTGTGAAACATCTAGTGTCCCATCAGTTAAAGCATCTCTTTGAGCTAGTGGAAGCAACCCGTATGCAAGAGCACTTCCAGTTTCAGATGGATAAGAAGCAGAAAGCTCACTTCATTCCTCCCAAGAAGGAAGCCTTCAAACATCAGAGAACTGCTAAAGTGTTCCATCTCGAAGCTGAACAACTGTCATTCAACCTGTATGGCAAGAGTTACCACCAGAGTAATGTCTGTTTCACCTATGGCAGGCAGGGCCACCGATTCTTCAAGTGCGCCTATGAGACGACGATCGATGGAGTGGTTATTGTGCGCTCCAAAAGAGATCAAGTCTTCCGGTCCCAACCACTGACTTCTCGAACTCCTGCACTTGTGGTTATGCCGCCACCTGCTCCTGTTCTAGCTTAAAGGAACTTTCCTGCTTCTGCTCTTGCTCAGCACCGTCAGGGTCGTGCAAACCAAAATCGTCAACCCTCCGCTCCTTCCAGAATTTACTTGTTGACTCCAGCTTCTACCCCTGAGGATAACAGTGTTGTCTTAGGTATGTATTAAATTCTGTAAGGCTTTGTAATTATTCAATAAGCATCTTAAACATAAGTGGCAAAACATGTACTATTCTTTTTGCAAGTCACTCTTTTGTATTAGAAATCTAGGTTAAATCCTTGAAGTTACATTTCTATCGTCTGGCTAAGCCTTTGAGAATTTGGTTACCTTTTGGAGTACATATGCAAGCTTCTAAATTATGTAGCCTAGTTATCCCCGTTGGTGATCGAACTTTTGTGAAGCTAAGTTAATTGTGCTTCCGATAGCAAACTTGAACATTATATTAGGGATGAATTGGCTAAGTAAGCATGGCGCCACCATAAACTTTAGGAAGAAAAAGATCACTTTAGGCAGTGGAAGTCAAGCAAAGTCATTCATCGTTAAGCTTAGTACTCAAGCTTCTTTGATCAATGCTCTCAAGGCAAAAAAGCTAGTCAGAAAAGGATGCGACACCTACTTAGTAACTATGCTGGGTGAAAAAATGAAAGATATGCCTATCAATGAAAATTGTGTAGTCAATGAATTCGTGGACGTATTTCCAGGAGATCTACCTAGCCTTCTGCGAGTTAGAGAAGTAGAATTTGCAATCGAGTTTATCCCTTGAACTCAGTCAATTTCGAAGGTTCCGTATTGTGTGGCATGTTCTGACGCTAATAATATTCTATTGCGCATAACGGCGGTGCGGGACATTACACTCTGTGGCATTCCTTAGCTATGTCATTAGTGCTGAAGGAATTAGAATTGATCAAAAAAAGGTAAGTGTGGTTCAAGACTCGGTTCAGCCTAAGTCTATAATAGAAATTTGAAATTTTCTTAGTCTAGAAGGCTATTATTGAAGATTCGTGCAAGAATTTTCTCAGATAGCCGCATCCCAAACCAAGTTGACTAGGAAAGAAGTTCCATTTATTTAGAGTGATGAGTGTAAAGAAGCGTTCTAAAAGTTGAAGTAGTTAACTCATGCCCTAGTTCAAGTGTTACCTCAGAATGGAAAAAACTTCCAGGCGTGTATCGATGCATCCAAGGTAGGACTAGGCTGTGTCCTGATGCACGATAAATATCTAATAGCTTTTGCCGCCAGACAGTTGAAACCCAATGAGAGAAACTACCATGTTCATGATTTTGAATTGGCAGCCCTTAGTTTTCGCTCTAAAAATTTGGCGACATTATCTCGGTGGTGTTAAGTGAGAGATATTCATAGACCACCAGAGTCTAAAATATATCTTCATGCAGAAAGAGTTAAACTGTAGACAGATGAGATGCTAGAGCTGATCTGTGACTACGAATTGGAAATTCAGTATCACCCTAGCAAGGTCAATGTGGTAGCTGATGCATTAAGTAAAAAATCGACGTTCTCCTCTCTGTGCTGCAGTAGTGCGCTGATAGAAGAGTTTGAAAGGCTGCATATTGATTCAATCAAAACATCTGATTTGCGTAAGCTTATATCTGCATGTCAAGTTTATCCTTGGTTGAAAACCAGAATCTTAGCAGCTTAGAAGAGAGATGAAAGTTATCTCATGTTCAAGAATGTCATTAGCAATAATAGTGTTATTTAAAATAGATCTTCTTAGTATAAAAATTGACTACATGTCATTAATGAAGTAGGGAAGAAAAGTTTTTGGGAGTTCTAAAAGTTCCTCTTAAATTCATCTAGAAGTTTGGTGTTTCCTCCATAAATAACTATAAATGCAACTTGCTCTGAAACACTCAAAGTTTTCATCATGCACAATAATTTATGGCCAAGATAGGAGTTCGTTTTTTAAAATTAATTTTAAAAATTTGGAGGCATTATCTCTATGGTGTTAAGTGTGAAATATACATAGACCACCAGTATTAGTCATATGCATTTTGTTTGGTTCGCTGCCATTCATGTTATGTCACAAATGAGGTAAGATTGCCCTAAACAGTGAGATGCAAATATGTACATGAGCAGCTCTTTATTCTTGAAAAAACTATTCAAATTCAATTCCTTTAATTGCAGTTACAGATTTTCTGTAGCTGCAATTATTGCAAAGATACAAAAAACACAAACTGAGAAAAAAAGAAAACTTGGGATGGCATTTTTTTTGTGATCTATATTCTCCAAGAAAAGCAGAATACAAAAGGCGGTTGTTTTCCTAGTTTGATTTTGGCTTTAGCAAAAATATCACTACCAGCTAGTGCAATTGGAATACTTATTTGTATAGGGGACTATCTTTCAAATCCTTCTCATGTATACACATGAACAATTCTCTTCAAAAAATATTCAAATTCATTTCCTTTAGTTGCACTTGCCTTGAGCAGCCACCACAAATTTGCCTCAGCTTTGGCAATGATCAAATCGGCATGTGAAAATAGCGAGAGCGAGAATCGGGAGTGTCATTTTATTCCTTGGCAAGGGTGGGAATTGGAGCGAAGCACTCTACCTTGGCGAACAAATTGTCCACGATTTTATCTAATCGTCGACCAATTTTAGCTGACATTCAAATAACATTAGATAGTGGCATTTTCATAATTTTGAGATGTCATAAATGAGAGCTTTGAACCAAACAACTCCAATCTTAATGACATTTAGATAACATAGCATTGTACATAGATGTTTGCGAACCAAACAACTGCTTACTAATTTTCTATCACTAAAAAATAGCTATCATTCAGGTTAAATTTATTGATAATAGCACTCATTATGGTGTTTGTGAGATGAAACATTTAGGAAGCAAGGATATAAGTTATTCGTTGTAAGCCTTTGGTTTTTGATGGTTTTTTTGTGCAGTATTTACTTTTCTTTGAGAATAGGGGTTTGTTGTTTCAACTTTCAATAAGTTTTCTTTGGTTTAACAAGCTGCAGTTTAAAAAATGAATGATTTTTTGACACAACTTTCTTTCACTCTCATATTGTTAATGTTATTTTTGTTGTTAGATTTTCATCTACATTAGTTATTTTTCTGGCATCTTACTATTTGTGGTGCTTTTTGTGTTTGACTACAATTTTGTTTCGCTTTCTGTGTGCATTATAACATAAACTTTTTTGGATGACTATATTTTGCAGGTATAATTATTGATAACAACGGTCAATTGTCAAATCAAGTAGTATAATTTACTTTATATGAATTATTAGTCAATTTACTTTTATATGAATTATTAATTAACTCCCTATAAGATTGATTTCATTTAATTTCATAGGTGGAACATTCTGAAAGCATATATAATGATTTAACATATTTCACACAAACTCACATGAGAGATGTTCCTAGTTTCAGTAAAATCCCGCCTTGCTCATAAAAAAAAGCCCCCAAAACTTAGATTTGAAGTGTGGGATTATTTTTCACGGCATACAATAAAAAAAGGAAGTACGAGCAAATGCAATTTTTTTGGTAAAACATACCATAGCGATACTAGAATGAAATCACAAATCAGAAAACACATCTATAGTTGTAGAAAAAATTCACTATACTGAGTCAAAACAAGTAAGATTGAGTTTTTTTTAAAAAATCTCTGAAGGGGATGAAAGTGTTTCTAGCCTTAAATCTTAGAAATTTGATCAAGAAAGTATACAAAAAGCTTTAGGCATGATGGTAATTGTAGATGGATTATCTTTCAAACATGTAGAAGGTTGTGGGTTCAAATATTTTATTTTACAATGCTGCCTAATGATTCAAATTCCATTTAGATGGAGTATTACCTGTGATTGTTTTTTGAGTTTTTAGACAAAAAGTACTTTTAACATAGTTGATCGTTTATGTTATTCACATTTTTATTAATTTTTCATTGCGATTGTGTTCTTTTTTATATTTCGACTAATTTTGTTTTTCACAATATGTTGACATAGAGTAGGTTTTCTGAGACAAAATTACTTTCTCTATACAAACTTGAACTAACACTAATCAACTTGGGGTAATAAAAACTGTTTTTTAATAATAATTTTTGAGTTGCACTATGTTGATAAAGGATCCATAAAACCGAACACTTTTATTGGGTACTAAATTTTGAGTGTGTTATTGTTGTTGTTCTTGTTTAAAAAAGAAAGTATTCTTTATTTGAGAGCAGGTTTTACAGTTCATCATGTGATAAGTTAATCAAATTTCAAAGCAAGTTACCATTAGTATATCAATTAATTTTTTGCAATTTAGATATTTTGGATTAATAATAACACTTTCTTGATTAAGATTATCGGTGGATTGGAATTGGATTTAAATGAAAGATTTTGTAGTGAACATGGATAAGGGCTATAAGGCATATGCCAATTTTGGCCTTACAAATAGTCTTATATATATTTAATTTTGTTTAGTAAATTCATTATATATTAAGGGGCTATTTGGCATGAGAAAATTTGAGTATAAAGTAATCTGATTACAGTGTAGTCAGATTACTTTACTATTGTTTGATAGTTTTTTAAGAAATTTAAATTTTTTTGTTTGGAATAAAGTAATCAGCAGAGTATGATATTTTGAGTAATTTATGGGGTAAGATTATCCCCAATTTTTTTTTGCAATTTGCAAACAAATTTAAGGCTTAGGAATTGAATTTGCGAATGACAATTTGATTTGAAGCTATTCCATTTATATTCAAGCTGCCATGAATCGGTAGGAATTGAGCGAACAACAAACTTGTTTGTGAAGGGGACACTTCAAATGGAGAGATGAATTTGTCTGCGAAGGAGACGAAGCCATCTGTGAAGGAAACGAACCCGTCTGCGTTGGACGCTGACGTTTGCAACGGAGACGAACCCATTTGCATTTTTTAGGGTTTACAGTCGATTTCTGCAAAGGAGAAACACCTTCCTCTTTTGCCAATGAAGCCGCGTCGAATGGAGCCTTCGCTTTCTGCTTCATCTTTGGCACGTCGAACGAAGACCTTTGCCAGTTATCAAAGGCGTCGAGCGCGATCTTTGGAGGCGTCAAACACAGTCTTCGGAGGCGTCGAACGCGAGTCGAATGAAGACCTCGTCTCTTCCGCGAATGAAGGCGTGTGTGGAATGCTTTGCGTAATGCCAAAAAATTTTTACTTGTGGCCTTTTATGACTGGGCAAAAATTTTGTTTTCTAATTTTACTTTACCTTTTACATCATAACATGAATTCCTAAATTTCACATAAAAGTTTTACTTTACACTCACTTTACATCATGCCAAATAACCCCTAAACAAAAATCAATATAAAGAAAAATGAGATGCTACAACATTGGTTAAACTCTTTAAGGAGGTCATAGGTTTGAATCTTACAGGTGGTTGACTTGTGTTATTTTTTATATTTTTAAATCAACATGATTGCTCTTTTGTATTTTTTCATGCATATCGCAAATCACTTTTTAATTTTTATACTTGATACTAAGTTTTTAATACTATGTACATATCTCAAATATCCATATAATGTGATTGGTCTTTGCTTTTTAATGAATGTTATAGAAATTTATGGTATGAAATATATAATTGAAGAGTATATAATGTTAAAAACATAGTTTTAATTATGAATTTAAAGAATTTTGCGGCATGTATGTGAACACCCTTTTTCAATTTATGATATCATTTCTTATTGTATGTCAAATACTCAAATTTTTTGTATTTACAGACGTACCTTAAATTATCATTATTAGATAATAATGCTTTTCCATTTAGGTTAAATTCTCATTATTATACACCCAAAGGATAGTATTGGTTTGTAGTTTTGTAAATATAAAATTAGGCTAACAAATATACCAAATTTTAATTACAAAATTCTTGACAACAAATGAACAGTGTGCTGCATTTTTTTCAATCTTGAGCATGTTTTATTTTGTTGGAAATATAATTTTTTGTTTACCTTTAAAAGTTTTAAATTAGATTAATCATAAAATTTAAGATTCAGATGGAGAGTAGACGTAAGTAAATTTTTTTAAGTTATGACGTATAAATATATCAAGTTATCTGTTAAGTAAATGATTATGAGTGATGCATATTCTTTTTAGTTGTGCCTCCGATTGGATAAACTTTTGGCTCCTCCCACTGTGTCGAAAGCCCAGCCTCAGTTGCATGGACTTGCTTTGTCTAAATCTTGAAATTGTGATTATCAAGTATGGATTGTATTGGGTATATGAAAGAGGTTTGAAATTTAATCGATGAAGCTTCAATTAAAGTTGTTTTAACCATGCTATAATTCAGTACAGAAGAGTGATTCCATGGTAAACTCTTTTCAAACAGAAAAATTATTTATAAAGAACTACGAAATAGATGTCTCAGCTTTTGTTAAAAAACAAAGTTCTCTGTATTTAGTAGGTAAGCTTAATTCAATTCTGAAACATCTCTTAAAATAGAGATACATTTCTTTGGAAAAGCTGCTGGAAGCTTAGTTCAGATTTGCATTTTCCCAATTGGCTTAATCCAGGAGTCACTTGAGATTGTTTTTTATTGGAAATGTAATATCTTGTTTACCTTAAAAGTTTTAAATTAGATTAATCATAAAATTTAAGATTAAGATGAAGAGTAGACTTTTAGGCAAGTAAATTTTAAGGGTTATGACGTGATGAATATCATAATTTATCTTATAGATAAATGATTAGGAGTGATGCATGTTCTTTTTAGTTGTGCCGCCAGTTAGATAAGATTTGGCTCCTCCCACGGTAGCGAAAGCCTAGTCTTGTTGTTTGGACTTGCTTTCTCTAAATCTAGAGATTGTGATTATTAAGTTTGGATTGAATTGGGTGTTTGAAAGAGGTTGCTTGAAATTTAATCGTTGAAGCTTCAATTAAAAATTTTATTACAATCATGCTATAATTCACTACTGAAATGTGATTCCAAACAGAAAAATCATTTATAAAGCACTACGACATAGATGTTTCAGCTTTTGTTAAAAAACAAAGTTCTCTGTATTTATTAGGTAAGCTTAATCCAATTCCGAAACATCTTTCAAATTCCTTAGAAAAGCTGCTGGAAGCTTAGTTCAGATTTGGATTCTCCAAATTGGCTTAATTTAGGAGTCGCTGGAAAGACAGGCAGCTTCAAGTTAGCTTAATCCCAAAGCTACTACAAGCTTTTCCTGATCTGAATCTTCAATTAGTTGAATTAGTCACTGAAATTTTAATCTGAATTTTGCTGATTAAATCAAAAGTCACTGGAAGCTTAATCAGGATGATGTTGATTAAATCAAAAGTCACTAGAAGATTTGGAATCTGTGGAATATTAGTAATATTACCTCTTGAATCTTCAAAAAAAAAATTGTTCCCTCAATGATGAGGCACAGAAGCATTAGGAGGAGAGGGGCTTAAAAGATTAAGGTGCTTCATCAACTATATTCTTTCTATGAGTTATGAATAGAGAAGAACTGTGATCTCTGGAGGCACTATACAATGGCAGAAGGCACTGGTTAGCGGTTGCTGACATGTTAACATCTATTATCATTCAGGCTGCATAATAATCAATAGTACCTTAACCTGTTGACATCTATGACAAACATTCTCTGGATTGTACTGCATTCGAAAGACATGCCAAAATACTACATTTTTAATAAAGCATAGCTTAAAACACTCATAATCTGTCTTTCCTCTGTCCATTAAACTTCTTCAATGAACAAAGGCATCATGATAACTTAATGCCAAAAATCCATCTCTCTCTACTTTTTTTTTTCAATTACTTTATCCTACCATGTGATATTTAAAATAAAGCTGTGCGCTTTTGTGTTAAAGCCTGATAGTCTAACTAATGACAATGATTCAGTGTCTAATATATTAGGCAGGGGATTGTAAAATCTGTACCTGAATATGTTAGGCAACGGTTCTATTACATTTTGCTACAATGATCAAATAATAATGCTATCTCTTGCCTTTTGGTCTAAAACAACAGTTTTTTGAACTCCTAATTCAAATTTACAGGCATAACATTTTAGTGCTAGAGGAGGAAAGCAGATGATGGCAGTGTCAACTCAGATGTTCAATGGCAATATGAAGGTAATTTGTAGACTTAGAATGTAAGTTCAATTAAAAAATGGTCATATTAGAGTTTTTCTTTTGAATGTGGTTTCTTGCCTATATTTTTTGTAACAATTCTGTTGCTAGTGCTTACAACTATTTCTTTTTTTATTCTTGTTTCAATCAAATGTCAAAAGTTGTGGGATATGAATTATTTTTGCTACAACATTAATATCTTTTGAGTTATTTTTCACCAATTCATAATATAGCTTTTTTTTTAAATCATACTATTTTTGTTCGAAGAAATTTTTTGTTTACAGCATGTACTAGAGTGACCAGAATAATTTTTTTTTGTTTTAGAGTTATTTCCCTTGAATCTACCCAAGGGACATCATGTTAGTATATGGAAGCAAATGTTTTATTTTGTTTATTCTTTATTAATATCGTCCAAGTGGAACTAACGATGATGCACACATATAATAGTAATGTAAATTGAAATGTAATTCTATATTCATCAACAAATATTTAATTGTTACTCCTTTTGGTATCCATGCGTATAATCTTCTCGAGTACAGATCAGGTTAACTTTGAATTTTTATTGTGCCCACTTTGTTTAATGTTCATTTGATGTAAGCTTTTGGAATTTTTCTTTGAATTAGTGTTTCCTTTCTGGAAGAAAAAACACTTTCAACTATCATTAGTTGTGTAAATCTTTTGGTGAAAGCCATGTATCTTATGTCGGCCGTTGGTTTCTTCAACTGATATAAACCAATGGGTTGTATCGGTATCTCGGATGGCTTCTTTGCTTATTTTATTCTCCACATAGAAAAACTTAGGTTGTGGCACTATAGATAAAAGAGAACTTGAGATACTTACATCATGGTTAGTTTGCAAATTCATCATCATACCACCATATCGCATCATTGTTTATGTCATCAATAATAATTTATTATATTTTAGACTTTGTTTTACTTGGTTAACGTTTGATTGGATTTGTTATTGAATCAATTAGGGCTTGGATGGGCCGCATGCAGGCGTTTAACGAAGGTGATTATTGATGGGTCATGCTTGCGTTGAAAGAGATTTAATGGATTGGCGACACATGCAGGTGTGACAATGCAACTAGCCTAGGTTCTTAGAGGCATTTGGAACAACCATTTTTGTGTGATTATCTTCTAATGGAAGTGGGAAATCTTTGAAGAACTATTTGAAGGAATATGAATGAATGGAAAGCAAGTATATGAGGATACAAGCAAAAGAGTGGTTGGATCTGTTTGATTTAGCATCGAATTTTTGAATCACCATCAGTTTTTCAATGTAGACCTCTAATAACATTCTATTACAAAACTAGAATAGCACATCAAATGTTGAGGTGATATGGTGATGATTAGTCACTTGCGCAGGGACTAGAAGGGGGTTCTAAGAGTCTGCTCACTATTTCTTTTCTTTTATACCTTTGAATACTTGATACATTTATCCTAGCACGTGGCATATTGTTATGGTATCCCTTTAATTGTTTAATTAACACTGTGTGAAACCTCTTGACCCCTAAAGGTCCTTATTGATTTGGTAAGTGCCCAAGTTTTCAGCTCCTTGTGGGCTTACTAACTTAGTTATGCACACACGGTATTAAACCATAGTTTGTAATTTTTCTCTATTTTGGAGGATTGAGAAGAAATGATTTAATGCATTTGAAATGCTTGGACAAGTTTGAAAGCATGATTTATTGTTTAAACTCATTTCAATGGATTGTAAAATAATTGATGCACTTAATATTATAACAGTTTTTATTATTGGTTAGTTTATCCTCATCTCAAAAAGATTTTTTGAAGAAAATAATTTAATAGATTTGAAATACATGGGGAAAAATTTGAATGCATTGCCTGTAATTTAACCTCATTTTGGAGGATCTTGAGTAGTTAAAGTTTTCTAGCACTTGATGTTTTTGGATATAATTGAGTAGGATATGTGGTTTATCCTCATTTAAAAAAAAATTTAAATAGGGCATCTAAGACATTTGATATTAAGAAGTTTCATTGAGTGTATGTTATAATTATTCTCATACTGGAGGAAGTAACCTTGTATGCCCCATGTGAAGACACATAATATAGATAAATGACCTTAAAAAATGAGATGTATTACTATTAATATTTAAGAGTAAGAAGTTGAACTGGTTGCATGCTTTTCAATGCTTTTTAAGTTGATTTTACTTGTTGAAATTATTAATGTTGTTTGGAGTGAGCATATACTTGGATATTGTTTAAGAAAGGTTAACCACAATTTATTTAGATATTTTGTTTGGAGTAAGAAGTTCAACTGGTTGCAAGATCATTTGCTCCATGATGGTCTACGCAACTACTCTATTGAATAATCACTATGTCTGCATACAGTTTTATGCTTTAGGATCAAACATAGGCTTAAGATGAGCATACATAGCTTGACCAATCTTTTCAATTGGCCTTTTTAGATGGTTCCACGTACTGCTAAATAGCATTCCGAAGTTGTTAGTAGCTTGTCGGCTTCTAGGGGTGTAAAAGAACCGAGCATGAGTGAGCCAAGGATGTATTGGAGTTTGTCTTGTTTGATTTTGGCTTGGCTCAAATTTGGCTCAACCTCGAACTGGGCTGGCTCAAGTTCAGCTTGTTTGAATTAGGTTGACTTAGTTAGTCTTGAGCTCAGTTCGAGTAGGGTGAGCAGCTCAGTGGCTCAACTCAGCTCCTAACAAAATTTAGGTAAGTTCATAGTTCGGCATGACGGCCGACTCAGCTCAACTTAGCTCAGATGCATCATTTTTTTTATACTCAAGCATTTTTAGAACTCTATATATGCAGCAAATTATCTAATATTTAGCAATGTGGGACTATTGTCCTACAATGATGCGCGTGCTCGCAGCCGCACAAATATATATGTTTTTCACTAAAAAATGGTTAATTGTTTTGCAAAATATTATAAATATCATTTAATCATATATGTATATATCTGGTATCTAAATTAATGGTGTTATTAGTATCATTAATTAAGACATAATAATGCATCGATTCATTTCAATCCGAACTTGAATGAGCTTCTTGTTTGTGTTCGGCTTGCTAGGATATCCAGCACAAATATCTTTTTTTTAATGAAGCTGAACTCGAGCTACTTAATGAGCTGAACACGATCTATTTGGGAATGGTCTTTATTGATAGCGTTATTAGTTCCCTATTTGTCTTTCTCGAGTAATATTGTTTTAGGTTCGCTCAACTTGTATCGAATTGGCAGTGACTTGAACTTGTTAGAAGTTGATCAGAAGAAGTTTAGTAGCCGATTCTAATCTTGTAATCATTAACCTCATTGGTTAAAAGTAAATATTCCTGTGAGTCATTCTTATTCTACAAACTTTTAATACCTTTGCATTGTACCTCTTTGTTAATATAAGTAAACTCCATTTGTCAATTCTAAGTATTGCAAGTCCCTCGCTGAGTGATAATTTGTCGAATCTCAAGCATCGTGTCTCCGGAAAACTCTTCCTCCCAACTTAGGAATTACTCATCCATTGGTGGTAATACTTCTTGCACTTTATAATAGAGTATAAATGACTAAGGTTTGAGATTTTCTGTATTCACCACTGAGTAGAGTTGCATGTATGCTAGAAGATTTAATTGATAAACATTCTCTAATACTGATCGCTTGAAATGATTGTTGTATTTAATCGATTTGAGTTTCTTCTCTTCACTATTCAATCTCTACTTGGTCATGTGAAGTTAAACAAAGTCATGAAATGCTCTCTCTACCTAGTTCGGACATTCCTGATCTAAGGAGTACATCAACCATGTCTATCTTACATCTATATTAAGAGTTTAAGGTTTTCCTCCATTTGAACGTGAATTTTCAAGATGTTCTTAAGAAGTTTTTTTAGCTCAGCCTACATCTTTTGCTCACCAGTTCTTACGTTGGGATATTGTCGACTACTGCTAGTCAAATGAAATATTTGGCAAGTAGTCAATATACATTTTAAATGATGCTATCAAAGTAGATTATGTATTAGCTCAATTAAAAAAAAATTAAATATTATGAGTACTTGTCCCATGTTTTTGGCTTCTAATTATGAAATTCTCTTAACAAATGTACTGTTTTCCAATTGACCACTTAACTTTACTCAAATGTTTATGGATGTAATGCAATTCCTATCTTCAATAGTGTCCATCATAACCCATAAACTTTTCTAAAATTTATTAAAAAATCTGATACCTCATCAAAGATGATTGAATTCTGCAATCTGAAGTTTACCAATTCGTTCTTAAAGAGCATTTTAGCAGCGTCTTCACTTTTGATTGTGTTTTTTTCGTCGGCTATTGCTACATAAGCGTAGTTTCACCCTCCTTAGTCACTGACTCTAGTCTAATGAAATTTAGAGATACTTTTCCACTGTCTACAAGTGATTGACAACAATTTTTATTTGTAGGATGGTTTAGAAAATACAATATAGTGTGTTTCCTCAAATGAATCAAGTTTCATCATCTTTCATTCTTAGCCAATAGTGGTGCAGACTTTTTTGAGTCATCTTAGTTTCTCTCGACTATCTCAAATATGTATAGTTTTTCCCTTATTCAACAATCTTTCTTTGCAACTGTACATGAGTTCCAAGCCGTTGGTGACTTGGATGAATTCTCATTTTCGTGGTGAGTTTCTAATTGTATCGAGAGTTTATCCTTATTATTTTCTCCATATTTCTCTATCATGTCCATGTATTGGATTTCATTGTTAGCTTTGATAACCTACTTATTATATTGAACTTTTTTTGTGTTTGACCGCCATATTATATTGCTGGAAATATACGACCCATTTCATTTTACAAGCTTGATAGAGCTTTGTCTAAGTATGGTGAAATTGTGGCATCTTGTAATTTGTGTGATCTATCTCTTTGCTAACTAGGCTCTCGTGTTTAATTGCATTGTGTAGTTTTGAGTTGCTATAAATTAGGAAATTTATAGTGCATACTACAGTATCTCAGAAAAGCAGGTAATTAGTCTCCCTTTTAGCACAAGTATTGCTCCATTAGCATATCTAGAAGCATCAACATTGATTTCAAGTGGCTTTAACCAGTTGGAGTGTGCAAGACTAGCATATAATTGATCCTTCAATTTTTTAAATGCTGACTCATGTTCAGCTTTTCATTTATATCATGTGGGCCTATTTTTTGTCAGGCAGTGAAGTGACATATATATATATATATATATATATATATATATATATATATATATATATATATATATATATATGAGAAATGATTTGAGTTATCAGTAATTCAGTAATGTTGTCTTTCCCAAGTCTCGACTTGCCTTTCCTAAGTAATGTTGTCTTGAGTCCGTCCGACTTGGATTGGCCAAGTAATGTTCGATTGATGGTGGGATAATAGGCTTGGCATTGACTTAGAACTCTCCCTTTCCTTTTCTGGCTTGAGGATTGGCCTAGCTCAATATATAATGCAAAGTGCAGTTAAGGAATAACATTTCCTCGATGTCACCATGCCTCAAATTTAATTGAACTTGGTCTCATTGCTGTTAGAACATCGTAAGCAATCCATTGTCAACTTAGTCTTTCTTGATTTAAGATAAAATATCCTAAAGGAGGAAAGTACTCTTCAGTCTTCTCTATCTTGACCCATTCAGTATTTTTAGGATTATGCATCCCACGACTGCTATTGGTTTTCTTGGCTGACTAGACTGCACATTGCCTTCTATCGTAAGCAATCCATTGTCAACTTAGTGGATTGGATCTTGCATCTTTGGGAAGAAGGATATAATCATGTAATCGATTCTTTCACATAATACTGTTTTTTTTTTCTAGAAATTTCTTTGTTAATATTTTGTACACATTGTGGGAATACAGTCACTTATTAACACTGTTTTTTACAGAAAGCACTGGCTGGACTATGGAGGATAAATTTAGAGGGCCTAAGATGGCGGGTTTTTGATGCCAAAGGACAGGTTCTTACGTTCTCCATGTTTGTGGAAAAACTAATCATGCTTCTGATTAGATCTCTGCCAAGTAATTTTATTTTCTAATATGTTGAAAGCGCTGACAGCCGGTGTTGTGCTGTATAATTAGATACTTGGAAGATTGGCATCTCAAATTGCAACTGTTATTCAAGGGAAGGATAAACCAACATATGCACCGTATCTTGATGATGGAGACATGTGCATTGTACTTAACGCAAAAGATATTTGTGTCACTGGCAGAAAAATGACAAACAAGTTCTATCGATGGCACACTGGGTAAATAATTGCCATCGCTTCTCCTCCCTGCCGACCAATGATTTCTTTTCCGTTTTGAGTGCTTGTTAATTTCATCTTTAAATTTGATAGGTATGTTGGCCACCTCAAGGAAAGAAGCTTGAAAGATCAGATGATTAGAGACCCAACAGAAGTTATTCGCAAGGCTGTCTTGCGCATGCTACCTCGAAACAAACTACGTGATGTGAGTAATTTATAGGGGCTGTAAATGCATCATCCAAAAAGGGAGGCAAATTATTTGACTTCTTTATAATCGTTTCAAGTTCAATAATGTCAACATTAGAAATTTCCTGAAGAGCTTTTCTTAAACTATATGGCTAATCGGGAGTGCGGCTTCTTTCACACCGTAAATAATTGATTGCAATAAATTATAATACATGGACTTGCTGTAGGATCGAGATCGAAAGCTAAGGATCTTCACGGGCAGCGAGCACCCCTTTGGAGACCGCCATTTAATGCCGTATGTGATGCCCCCTCGACAAATCAGAAAGAAGCGTCCTCGTGCCAGACGAGCTCTCATCCGGGCTCAGTTGAAGGCTGAGCAGACAATTGCTTAATTTTATTGTATATGCTTTTTCTTGCTAAATTTTGTTCCGGACAATATATATATATATATAGATATTGTATGCTTATGTTTCATGCTTTGTCGTTTGGCCAGTGCTGTGAAGTTGATGGAGAGCATTATGCTGCTGTAGGCTTTGAAGATTGTATTCACTGGCTATTATTTTACTTGAAAAAATTGCTGAAAGATTTTCAAGTAGAACTGAGTTTAAATTTAACTTTTGCATGAAAACATTTGATGACGGATATCATTTTTATAATGCATCTTCGTTTATTAAATCATAAGAGTGAAATTATCATTTTATTTCTTCACAATCATATTTGCTTATTCGGTCATTTGTTCGCCACTACGTGTAAACATAACTGCTGCATATAGAGCTATTAGAATGATAAAATGCAACAATTTCTAAGACAATGAAGAGGCAATCCCAATGTAAAGCATAATAAGCAGCTAAAATTGCATATTTGTGTTAGAATTTCTTCATCATCATCCAATGAGAGCAGTACTGAAGAGGCAAACTTTTATTTTGAAAGAACAAATGTGTGGCCAGTGAAAATTGAATTATGACATGATAATAAATCATGAGCCTCATATACTAGTCTAGCATCATTCACGAGAGGCAAACTTAATTGATCATTGATCGTGGAGCTTAAAGCAAGCAGTTCTTCATAATTATCATATCTATGGTTCATATATATAATCACAAAGTTGCTGAATTAACATTAGTTTGAGTCTTTTTATATCATAGTTTGATGCGCACATTGAAATTTATTATTTTATATAAGAACTAATAATTTTGTCTAACAATCATTTCATGAAAGCTTTTCAAGCATCAAATTTTAGCTCTCTTATAGACTTAGTTGAGGAGATATGATCGGTTCAGGTCAATCCAATCCCTTTTCCAAGCTTAGTTGGTATATTAGGCTCATCCCAAATTATCTCAAGTGCTAAAATTGATCTATTTTAGAGAATTCTTCCCAAACTCCAACCTCTAAGTTGAGTATTTTTGTAACAACAATTTTTAAGCGAGTATTGGTATGACTCCTTAAGAAAACTTATACGGTATAAGGTGCACTACATCGTTCTCCTGATTCGAAGTAGGAAATACTCAAATTTTTGGTTTTAGCTTAGTAGAAGAAACTACCCAAAAATTCATGCTCAAACGAGAGCTGCCAAAAACTGCAAACGAAAAGTACTATGACCCAAAATATTGATCTGTGCAACTTCAAGTTAGAGACCTGATTTATGTGAAGGTCAGCCTAATGCAGGTGTTTATTATTTTGGCGTGTCTGTGTTTTAAGACAATTTAAAGTTTCAAAGTCATATTTAACTGTAATGTATGAGGATATACTAAGCTTAATCAGAGTGACCTATAATATATCAATAATCTGACATCCTATATGAATATATGTCTAACATTTTCTACAGAATTGTTCAATTGAGTTAGTATGGTACATCTTTACTTTTAGTCATTTTAGTTATTTTTGCATTGCACTGTTTATAAATTAATTATATAAATTATGATATTTTAAAATGCAAATAGTTTATGTAACATAAAATGTATTTAGACAATTGTCTAACACCGAATTTTTTTTTTTTTGTTGGGCTTTTGGCATGTGAAATCGACATATCAAATCATGAGCATTTGGATGAAGTAATCATACGCGGTGGAGTCGATCCACGAGGAAGTGCTAGCGGCCTAGTCTTCATTTCTACTTTTCTTTATTTTCAGTGAGTGTTTTTATAATGATTTTATTTCTCTTCAATTTTATTAAACTATATATTCTGGATATATATATATATCTATATATATATATATATATATCTATATATATATATATTTGAGATGAATGCATTCTCCCTTTTATTTTTTGGATGTAAGGATAATGATGTAATGATGTATGTATTTTCTTCCGCTTATTATTATTCTTCCACACGCTTATACTCCCCATTGATATGATTTTTGGCTCGTTAACCATTTAGTGTTGGATTGGTTTAATTAACTCGACACCTGATCGTTATAGTTGGTATTCGAGTAAGATCTAGGTGTGTAAGTATAATAATGTATTAGTATATCCATACAGATAGTACTCATAATAGAAGTGCAAAGTACACTATGTATGACACTATGGAACAGTAAAACAAACAGAAGTAAACTAGAAAGATAAGGAGATCTTAACCACAAGATAATAATAATAATAATAATAATATTAATAATAATAATACAATGAAACTTATAATTTAAAATTCTCTAATTAGATGGCAAGCAATAGTATTGAGCTAGATTATTATACAAGCCTATTAGACCAGTGTTGGGAGAGTGATCACCAGAACGAGATGAAATACAGAATGATCTACTTTAGAGTGTTTCCAGCAGGAGCTGACGTTCTTATTAGGATATTGAGATCTCTAGTGTTCAGAGGAGATGATAACCCCTCTTTGGCGAAGGAATGGAGGAGTGATTGCCGCTTTTTGTGCCATAGGATATTCGGACCATATCCGACTGCATATATTAGATCCATTCTTTCAAGGGAGATTGAACAATGGTGCGGTACGCTTATAAAAAGATGACACGGGAGTAGAGGGCTGCGTCGTCCAAATTTTTTTCAGTTTTTTGTCTTGCTTTATGATTGTACTTTCATTTTCTATTTTATCATCATAGATATTAGTGATTCTACTATTATCGGACGTGTCATCTACATGCTTGTATTCAAATCATAGATGAATGAAATATGTGTCCTTCGTTTCGCATATGAAATCATAAGTGGTGTATCCTATAGAATGAATCCAGGATCTCTATCAATGACAACCCTTATCAAGACTACTGTGTCTTCTAACAGCGCATCACATTATATCACTAAAGTAGTGGGTTTAGGAGAGAACTGATCGAGAATCAAACACAATAAGCTCAAAGTACTGACGTACTCAGGCAACCCCAGTGATTCACGTAACAACGTCCCCCTGCAACAAGCTCGACTGCAGATGGTCCGCTACACAGTTTCTTGCATTTTCGTACATTTGTCTTCTGTGTGGGTCACTAACACCAATGAAGATGGCCAACTTGCTCAAAACTAGTGAAAAAGAATTTGGCTAGCATTAAGTGCCCAAATTCGAAAGTGATTTGATTGACTTCTATGCTGAAGTCAAGTATGGGTGGTAGAACGAATGAAACACAAGGTTCGCATAATAATTTTTCCAATATTCTGCTATTTTAATTTGTATTGAACGGATTGTGATAATACACTGGTATACTAATGTTCCCACAATCCTATTTTGATACAATTATAATGACCTATTATTGGATTAGTATAACTAATTCGGACTAATCCAACAATAGGTTTAAGCTAGTATTATTCTTCATTTTTTTTAGTATTAAACTAATATTATGTAATAATATACTACAAATCAATGCTATAACTTGCCGCAAAAAAAGTATATATATATATATATATATATATATGTATTTATATAATTTTTTTCTTATGTATGATTGATGAGATGTGAACCCATAATCTGAAATAATAAATATTAAATCTCAATCACTAGCTACAACACTATTCATATATATATAAAAAGCACAATTTTTGTTTTTTCATGTTAAATATGTACCATTTTTGTTTATTCATGTAGATTTTAGTTTCTTTAGTTTATATTAATTTTTATAGTAAACTTTGGAAAATTTATTTCCGTCAATTCGGAGCTCAAAATTTGTTGAAATTTGAAACATAATATCTTCATTTGATGCTAGGTTCAAAACCAACAAACCTATTAAGTTCTTGTTCATAAAAAGTTATCTTTCGGTATTTTATTTTCTAAAATTTTTGAAGTTAAAATTTTCAAATATTAATTTAGAAAAAATTGGGATCTTAATCGCGCTCAAATTTTCTTGATATGATAATTATAGTGTGCTCTTTCTAAGAATATTTTTATTTAATTTTGATGGATTCTAATTTTAACTTAATATATTTGTTTTTGTGCCTAACTTTGCGTTATTACAGACTCCCGTACACAAAAACAATATCGTTTTCATTTCTCTAGGATGAGAATATTTATATTCTATAGTAATTCTTCTTAGCATGGATGAAATTATTTAAGAGAAAATCTCCAAATATCCTAACACATACTTAATCCATTATATATTTATAATCTTCCAAGTGATCAATGTTTTGTCTTTCAATTACTTTCCCTCTAAACTAATATAATTAAATGAAATTATAATTTCTCTTCCAAAATTTTTCTACCAAATCCCAACAATTCGATTCATCTCTATAATTTACACATCAAAGCAATTTTTGTGAAACCAAAATGTTCCATCCTAATTTCTCATAAGTATCATTGTTTATCAACTTTTTGTTTTCATGCCTTGGTGAGTCTAAGTTTCATTATCACCCTAATATTTCATAGAAGATTATCATTCGATTATATGTTGTAGTTTCTGATTAATGCCGTTCAAACGCTAATTTTATTTTCTTGACAATTGAAATAATATGTGGCATTATCTTAGAGATTAAAAACTCAATAATTATTATTTCTAAATTTAGAATTCCAACCATCAAATAATTCACCCATCTTTTAAAGATTTTCATCTAAGAATATATAAAGATTACCATAAATATCCACTCGAAATCTCCACCAATCCTCAAAGTAGCATAGGATTTCCAAAAGAAAAATGTTACTTAGCTCTCAATTATCTCTCAAAAAATATGGATGATTAGGATTTAAGATTTAAAAAATATATTTTTATGGGCCCCACAAGCAAAAGTAGATTTAATAAAAAATTTTTATTTCACTTAACACCCTAAATCCTAATCATCAATACATTTTGGGAGATATTTGAGAGCCATATAATAATACTCTTTCCAAAATTGATCTTACAAGATCAAAATAAATTTAAATTCAAAAAATATTAATATTTTTTCAAAACAAAAACTTTAATCACTACCTGTATGATGCTATTACTTAGTTTCAAATGTTCAAATTAGGTTAAAATCATCGCTATTAGTCTCTAAATAATGTTTGAAGCAATCCCTAAAAATATGATGCAATTTGAAGATCTTTTGATTTTGATGTTTATTTTGAGCAATTTAATTAACCTCAAAATTAATATTAAATTGACATTTAATTAAAAATCTGACTTCATTTTTGAGTTTCTCACCCTCAAATTAATTTGAGGTGAATTTTTGAAAATTTTTGAAGCCTATTTAATAGCTCAATTTTAATTATTACGATTATTATAATTAATTTATGTTAAATTTAAACCATTACTATTAATTGTTAATTCAATCCAGCGGTTGATCCACTGAGCTGTGCAGGGCATCATACGGGACAACAATCCCATGAGATCTGGGTCGTTACGCCCTTTCTTTTGCTAGATCAGATGGCTAAGGATTGGCCCGATAAGCCCAGTAAGATCTGACTGTTGGATCGAGCCATCAATCCAACGGCTAGAACACGACACGGTATTGTTACCCTGTCGTGTTCCGTTGACTTGGCCACAATCGCGCATGGCACAGGTTAGCCGCGCTACGACTTCTCAGCCGAGCGATGGAAGGCACCAATTTAGGCCCCAACATATCTTAAATTCTTCCTCACTCCGAAAATGCGGACGGCCTGCATGCGCTCCAGCGGCCACGTGTGCGTGCCAGGTTAATTTGGAATAAATTAAATATTAAGTGATTAATTTAATTTAATATAATGTTAATTACATTTTAATTATAAAACCAAATATATTGAAATGATATACTAAAATGATTAGAAAAATATATAGAATAATAATATGAAGTTTAATTTTAATTTTGATGATTAATTTTAATAATCACTTTATAATTATTATTAAAAATTATTAAAGCTTAGATTAACCATCTGAAGTCTAAATTGATCATACTTACAATCATTGTGCTCATTATGATATAGGGAAGTTATAGCACTGATTATATAATATTTGGACATCAATTGAAAAATATGATTTTTGAAACTTAATTTATTATTTAAATCTAAAATTAAGGTTTTCCTTATTAGAACATCTTAGGGAAACTTATATTATGCCATGTTTAAAAATTAGAGGATGATTTGGATAGGAAAATAATTTAGTTGCCCTAAAATGTACTTAGAATTTTTAAATCTAATCACTTATTTTTTTCTTATTGATTGTACACTACCGTATTAAACATCAAATACGATAGATCAGTAGCTTGGAGCGGAGCTTGAACCCGAGATAGAACAAGTCTAGTAGATGCAATTAAAGCTTTTCTCTTTATTGTTATTTTATTTTATTTTCCTATGAGGACAAGTGTCATTATATCTTAAATGTTTGTATAACTTTAATTAAATTCTAAGTATTTTACTTTACTATTCTATTTTGTATTTTTCTTTCTTTTCTGGATTGTTGGAATAGTATATATAGATCTTTATTATATTTTGCATCTATTTTTTATTTTAGAGATTCTTGGCTCTCCATAGTACTTAATAGTAGTTAGGACTCACTAATATAGTATTAAGTACTACAGTAACACCTAATATTTGATTAGATTACCTAATCTAGCATTAGGGTCATTACAATATCTCCTAATATGTCAGAATAGGGCTCATTATTTAAGTTATATTATTTTATTTATAATCATATGCGTTATTATATATGTACGCAATTTTCCACACATCCAAGATCAAACCTGTATTTTCTTATCCTTTTTTACTATTAGTTTATTAAATAAGCATTATTATCACAAAGGCACCTAATTAAATCGTAATTGCATCAAATCTCTTAAATCAATAATATATTAAAATTTCATTAACTTACAATCATGTACTTTACTTGCATGACTGAGCCTTCTTTTTGAGTCAAATAATATCTTCTAATCCTATAAGTAAGAAAGTGATATTCTCAACTTACCTTTGCTACCCTAAACCATGCATAACAAATAGTCAAAAGTTATTTTTGAATAGATGTGTGTGTTTTTCAACTAGTGGAAACACACCATTAAAGGTCATATAAACCTTTGCAACCAATATAGTATATATATATATATATAACATGTTAAATAACACATATTATCTTCCTTTTTAAAATCTTAAATTTAATATAGCCAATCTAAAATCTTAATATCAATTTCAATTAACCACTGTTCAAATTCAACCACAAACTATAAACATCATTCTATTTTTTTTTTTTCTAAATATAATTATATGTTTATTCCAATTCTTAAAATATGCTTTTTTCTTAATAAGATTTGATCCTATATCTTGTCAATATGGAGTCCTAGGTGGTGGACACGGGCACATCCTTTCAGGCTACTCCTACGAAAAGCGGGTTCAATAATTACACCAAGGGTGACTTAGGGAAGGTGTATCTAAGAAATGACAAGGCATGCAAAATTATAGGTAAAGGTGATGTGGAAATATAGCAACCAAGCAGTGCAGTCTAGAAACTAAGAAAAGTTAGGCATGTGTTGTGTCTAAGGAGAAATCTTATTTCAGTTAGCCAGCTAGCCAGAAGGGCTACAGTACAAGCTTTGCAGGGGACTTATGAAAGGTCACCAAGGGTGCACTTATTGTTGCATGGGGTAACATAGAAGGTACACTTTACTTGATCAATAAAGTGTTTATTCTAGTATAGCTGTAGAACAAATATATGCGGGTCTATGACACCAGAGGCTTGGCCATATGAGTGAGAAGGGTTTGAAATCCTTACATTCAAAGGGAAGGATTCTAGGATTGAAGTCAGCAGACTTAGATTTCTATGAAGACTGTGTACTGGGCAAACAAAAAATATTACATTCTCTAAAAGTGGAAGAAAGTTGAAAGGTTAGAAGCTTAAGTTGGTGCATACAGATGTAAGGAGCCCAGCTCCTACTTCTTTCATAGGTGGAGCTACATACTTTGTTACCTTCATTGATGATCATACAAGGAAGGTATGTGTTTATTTTTTAAAAGCACAAATTCAATGTATTTGATGTGTTTAGGAAATAGCTTGCTTTAGTTGAGAATGAGATAGGGCTGAAGCTTAAATGCTTGAGATCTAATAATGGAGAAGAGTACTATGATAAGGAGTTCAAAAAGTTTTGTGCCTTTAATGGAATAAAGAGGGAATTTATAGTTCCAAGAACACCATAATAAAAAGGTGTTGCAGAATGGATGAACATGACAATTTTATAATGAGCTAGGAGGATGATGCTGCATGCAGATCTCCCAAAGCAATTTTAAGCTGAGGCTGTTAACACAATAATATAAAGAAGGGATTCTCAAGGAGGTCTAGAGTGAAAAGGAGGTGAAACTAAATCACTTAAAGGCATCTAGCTATTCATTATATATGCATGTTAATGCAGGATCTAGGATAAACTTGATGAAAAGGCCATCAAGTGTATATTTGTTGGATATAGCATGGACGAGTTTGGCTATAGGTTTTGAGACAACTAGAAATAGAATATTATCAGAAGTAGAGATGTCATTTCAATGAAAGAAAGATGTACAAGGACTATTATGGTGTTAGGATAGATTCCAAGTTTGCTTCAGATAGTGAGCCCCAACATATGAAAGTTGATGACAATATTAAGCAAGAGGAGCATGTATAGAAAGATGCTTAGGAGAATGTTAGACAATTAAATTATAAACACCCATATTGTAATGATACATAAGAGTCACTAGACCGCCACAAAGGTACTCTCATTCTTTGCTTTATCTGTTACTAATGGATGGTAGTGAACCAAAAAGTATTGAAGAGGCGCTTCAAGTGAATGATTCTATCAAGTGGGAGGCTGCCATGAATGATGAAATTGCATCACTCATGTTAAATGGAATATGGAAGTTGGAAGCACTACCAGTTGAAAAGAAGGCCTTTTAGAATAAGTGGGTTTATTGACTAACGGAAGAACAGGATGGGAGCAAACCTTATAAGGCCAGGCTTATAGTAAAGGAATTTTAGCAGCAGCATGGAGTTGAATACAGTGAGATATTCACTCTAGTTGTAAAGATGACTACCATTATGGTAGTGCTGAATATCATTACAGTTAAAGATTTGCACTTGGAGCAAATGGATGTAAAGATTATGTTTATTCACAAAGAGTTGGAAGAGGAATTGTAAATGCAACAGCTGTAGGGGTACAAGACTCAAGAAAAAGGTAAAATAGAGCTTATGTGCAAGATCAATAAGAGCCTCTATGGCTTAAAACAAGCACTTAGGCAATGGTACAGGAGATTCGATAGGTTCATATCAGAAACTGAGTACAAGAGGAGCCAAATGGATCATAGCTACTATATGAGATAGCACGAGTCCTCCCATATTATTCTTTTGCTATACATGGATGACAAGTTAATTTCAGGATTGAATATGGAGGAGATTAAGATGCTGAAGGAGAAAATGTCAAGAGAATTTGATGTGAAGGACTTGGGGCCAGTTAAGCAAAATCTTGGAATGAGAATTAATATGGAGAGAAGTGCAGGATTTCTAAAGTTGTCTTAGAAAGAATATATTGAAAAGGTGTTGAATAGATTCAACATGAGTGAGGCAAAACCAATGGGAACTCTCATAGTAAGTCACTTTAGCCTATAAAAAGATCAAATTTTGAAGACTGAAGAAATAAAGGAACACATGCAGAAGGTTCCTTATGCTTCAGCGATTGGGTGCTTGATGTACGTAATGATCTGCGCCATACTAGATATTGCACATATTGTTGGAGTGGTTAGCAGATTCATGGAAAATCCAGGGAAGCACCACTGGGACGTAATCAAGTAAATTTTGAGGTATTTGTAGGGAACAATATATAAAGTACTTTGCTTTAGTAGGTTTGATATTATTCTATAAGGATTTAAAGATTCAGACCTTATAAGAGATGCTGATAGCTAGAGGAGAACTACCAAATATGTGTTTATATTAGGAAGTGCAATAGTGAACTAAATTTCCAAGCCATAGAATATTGTTACTCTATCCACCATGGAAACAAGTACCTCACCATCACTGAGGCGAGTAATAAGATGAAATTAATAGTAGAATTGGTGAAGGAGTAGAAGGATGTGATGCTCTATAGCGATAGTTTGAGCGCGATTCACCTCACAAACAATGGTGAATTTCATGTTAGGATGAAGCACATGCAGCTTTGCATAAAGACATTGTTGGAAGAAGATCATCTAAGATTGGAGAAGATTCACACTTCGAATAATCCCACTGACATGTTTGATAAATCTAGGATTTATAGTAAAATAAGATAATAAAAACAAACAATTTTTAGTTGGAAATGTGTACTTTGATGTGCTTTTACTAATTTTCAGGGTAAAAGAGGAGCCAAATTGTATTTGGGCAAGAACAAGGAATTATGGAATAAAACAACTGCAGTGCGTCATAGTGTGCCACAGCGGCCCAAACTCGAGAGCTCAGCGCTATCGCGTGCTGCAGCAGACTAAGACTGAGAGCTCTACACTACCGCGCACCGCAGCGGACATAAACCCAAGAGCTCGGTGTTACCACGCTCCGCAACATACACAAACTCGTGAGCTCGGCGCTACTGTGCGCCGTAGCAGAAAATCACTTAGCATAATCTTAAAATGTTTCGCTATCGCGCGCCATGGAGATTATCAAGATTAGAGCTAGGTGCTACTACACGCCGCAGCGGACATAAACCTGAGAGCTCATTGTTACTGCGTGCCGCATCAGACACAAACTTGAGAGCTCAACGTTACTACCGCATGACGCAGCAGGCATTTACTTAAGGATTTTAAAACAAAATTGAGCACGATGCAGCACGCCCATCATGATTTCAGCTTGGAATAAGTATTAAAAATACTATAGCCAAAAATCTCAAATCCTTTGCCTTCCCACAACAGCCATTAACTCAAAATCGAATCAATTCTCTTCCTTTTCAAGAGAATAAGGGAATCTTCAGTTTAATTCATTTAATTTCTGAGGAGATGAAAGGCTAGCTGCAATAATGCATGGTACCTTGCTCAACATCTATAAAAATTGAGAAAAAATACTAAGGAGGGATTCCACTCTTTAAAACTCAAAGGTCTAGAAAATTTAAAGCTATAGCCATAGAAGGAAGGAGAAACCCTACCCAAGGTAGGTTGAGGCTGACATCATGGGAAGTAGGAAGACAACTCAAGAATCAATGAGGAATATAAGGTCGGAGAGCGAGAGAAAATTTGGTGAATGTGACACCTGTTCCTAGTACTGTATGTTGGTAACAAATCTCATCACCTCCGAGCACAGAACTCCTTCTCGTAGTGGAAGCGATTGACAAAAGAGTGCGCTCAGATTTAAGAACTGGGATTGCGTTGACGATTACCAAGCAGATTCAAAATCACAAATCCACAAGAGTAAAGTCATAGTATATGCATGCAAACTCACAACACATAATAATCATTCAAACACAAAGAAATATGTGGAAAACCCAAGAACAAGAAAAACCATAGAGCCATACCATAGAAAATATACTAGAATAACTTGAAGGTTATAGAGTTACAAAGAGTTTATCACCTCAGTACAAATGCTCAAGATCTTACTCAAATATGGAGATGAGAGGAAGCAGCCACCACTTGGAGTCTCTCCCTCAACGTGCAAGGAATAGCTTGCACTACAGCTTCCTTAAGGTTCAATCTTGGGATCTCCTCCTCACAGTAGCTTCCAGCCTCCAATATGAAGTGCCAACACCCTAGCTTGCATAGGAAACTCCTACACATGTTTCCTTAAGTACCCAATTGAAAAATCGAACCCTGGAAGGTCCAAAATTCCCTCCAATTTGCTTAGGGCATAACCTGGGCAGAGCAGTTTTCTGTCAGGCGCAACGACATGATGTAGCACCCAACTCTCAGGTTGAGACCCACTACGGCATACCACGGCGTGCTGCAGTGCCTGTGTCATAGGTTGGCACCCACTGCAGCACATGGCAGTGCCTGCGTCTCGGGTCGGCACCTACTACGGAGCCCGATAGCGCTCACATCTGATTCTGATGTGGCGTTCTGCAGCGACACTTTTCGCTACGGCACGCTGCAGTACTTGCTTCTCTGTTGCTGACTTCCTGGGTGCGCTGCAGTGCACCACGGCATACTACAGTGCCTGTGTCATTCCAGAACATTAAGGGTCTCTATAACAAAACAATCTCCCACTTGGAGATCTTTAAAAAATATTCTTTCCTTTCCTCCATTGACCCTTCAATGTCTTCTTTTGTGTCTGTCAAGAAACATGGTGTGGCTCACCCCACTGTCTCTTCACATACCGAGGCCAACTGAAGCTGCATATAGCTTCAATTTCTCCACTGTTACTATTTTAGTAAGCATATTAGCTGGATTCTTAGAAGTATGGATCTTCTCCAATCAAGGCTATCCTTCTTCTAATAATGTCCAAATGAAATGGTAACGGAGTTGAATGTGCTTTGTCCTAGCATGAAAAGTAGGATTCTTTGTCAGATGAATAACACTTATACTATTGTTTTAGAGCCTCACTTCCTTCTGCTCCTTGCCAAATTAGCCATGAAACACTTCAACTAGATCATTTTTTTGCTTGCCTCTGTGATGGCAACATATTCTGCCTCAGCGGTAGATAACGATATGATGTTTTGTAGCTTGGAGATCCATCTCATTGCCGCATTTCCCAAGGTATACACATAACATGTAGTGCTTCTCCTGCTATCAATAACTCATACAAGATCTGAATCTACAAAGCCCTGTAAGATAATGTCTAATATCCCAAAGCATAAAGCTTTGCCAGTTATATTATTCAGATACCTTAGGATCCACTTAACCGCATACCAATGGTGCTTCCCTGGGTTCCCATGAACCTGCTAACTACTCCCACTACATGGGAAATATCAGATCTGGTGTAGACTACTGTGTAGATCAAGCTCCCAACTGCTAAAGCATAAGGAACCTTCAGCATATGATCCTTCTCTTCTTCAAACTTTAGCATTTATTCCTTTGGTAAGCTAAAGTGACTTGTTAGGGGAGGGCCCATTGGCTTTGCTTCACTCATATTGAATCTTTTCAACACCTTTTCAACATATTTTTTTTGCAACAGCTTCAGAATTCCAGCACCTCTTTCTCTATTGATTCTCATTCCAAGAATCTACTTGGCCGACCCCAAGTCCTTTATGTTAAGCTCTTTTGATATCATTTCTTTTAGCATCCTTATCTCCTCCATATCTGATCCTACGACCAATATATCATTCACATACAACAATAGAATGATATAGGAGGACTTACACCGCTTTATGTAATAACAGTAATCCGCATGGCATCTCTTGTACCCTGATTTTGATATGCACCTGTCAAACCTTTTGTACCACTGCCTTGGTGGCTACTTCAAGCCATAGAGGCTCTTCTTAAGCTTGCACATTCGTTCAGACTTTCCTTTCTTATGAGCCTGGTACCCTTCAGGCTGTTGCATGTATAGCTCCTCCTCCAGCTCTCTGTGAAAAAATGTAGTTTTAACATCCATTTGCTCCAAATGCTCTTCATAACTGGGGTGAAAATCTCACCATAGTCGACCCCATGCCTTTGCTGGAAAACCTTTACTGCAAGTCTTGCCTTGTAGCGCTTGCTCTCATTCGGCTCTTCCTTCACCTGGTAAACCCACTTGTTCAGAAGAACCTTCTTCCCAACGGGTAGAGGTGCCAACTCCGATGTCCCATTTGTCATGAGTGATGCCATTTCATCATTCATGGCAGCCTCCCACTTAATTGAATCTTCAACCTCAAGTGCCTCTTTTAAGCTTTCTGGTTCACCACCATTCATTAGCAACATATAAAATAAGGAAGGAGAATACCTCTGTGGCGGTCTAGAGACTCTTATTGATCTTCTTAGCATGGGTGCTTTTGGTTCAACATTGACATCCTCTTGAGCTTTTCCATGTTTTCCAACATCTGGCTCAATGCTGTTATCAATCTTATGTGCCGAGGTTCTCTATCTAAAGCATCCATGTAATCAGTCTTGACTCCCATACAGTTTTTTGTACATTTTACTTTCATTAAAAGTGACATCCCTACTTCTGATGACTTTTTGGTTCTGATTGTCCCAGAATCTGTAACCAAACTCACCCGCGCCATATCCAACAAATGTGAACTTGATCGCCTTAGCATCAAGTTTGCCCATGGATTCTGCATCAATATGCACATAGGATGAACAGCCAAATACCTTGAGGTGTTTCAGTTTCACCTCCTTTCCACTCCAAGCATCCACATAGATCCCTTCATTTAAGAGTACGTAAGGTCCCCTATCGATTAAATACATAGCCGTGTTAACGGCTTTAGCCCAGAACTACTTTGGGAGTCCTGCATGCAATCTCATACTTCTGGCTCTTTCTGTGATTGTTTTATTCATCCGTTCTACAACACCATTTTGCTGTGGTGTTCTAGGGACTGTGAACTCCCTTTTGATGTCTCTTAAGGCATAAAACTCCTTGAATTCTCTATCATAATATTCACCGCCATTATCAGACCTTAAGCCCTTAAGATTTAATCCTATCTCATTCTCCACCAAAGCTAACCACTTTCCAAACACATCAAACACATCAGATTTATATTTTAGAAATTAAACACATACCTTCCTCGTACGGTCATCAATGAAGGTGACAAAATATGTAGCTCCACCTATGGAAGAAGTAGGAGCTGACCCCCATACATCTGTATGCACCAACTCAAGTTTCTTGCCCTTCAGCTCCCTTCCAACTTTAGAGAATGAAACCTTCTTTAGTTTGCCCAGCACACATAGTATTTTTAGAAATCCAAGTCTACTGACTTCAGTCATTGGAGCTGCTCCTTTGGATATAGGGAAATCAACTCCATCACGCTCATATGGCCAAATCTCCGGTGCCATAGATCAGCATCTATTTCTTCTATAGCTGCAATAGTATCTGACACTTTATTGATCAAGTAAAGTGTACCTTCCATATTGCCCTATGCAAAAATGAGTGCACCCTTGGTAACCTTCCACGAGTCTCCTGAAACAAGTGCTGTAACTCTCTCTAGCTAACTGCTCACTGAGATCAAAGTTTTTCTTAGACATGGCACATATCTAACATCATTAAGCTTCCAAACTGCGCTGCTTAGTAGCTTAACATCCACATCACCTCTACCAATGATGTTGCATGCCTTATCATCTTCTGGATATACTTTCCCTAAGTTACCCTTGGTGTAAGTCTTGAAGGCACTCTCGACGGAGTCGCATGAAAGGATGCTCCTGAGTCCACAACCTAGGACTCTATGTTGACAAGTGAGAGGATCAAAGCATCCTGATCCTTCTCAACTGAAACATTTACAATGGAGTTCATCATCATACCACCACCACTTGGCTTTATCAGGATAGAGTAATCCTTCTTGAAGTGACCTGCCTTCCCATAGTTCCTACAATATGGCTTTGCTTTTTCGGGTCTTGATTTTCCTCATTGAGACATTGACCATTTTATGTTATGTTTCCTCTCAGCATGTCTTCCCCTACTCTCAACATTCAGTGCAGAGGTAGATGCTTCTCTATGCAATTTTTTCTAACACCTGCTCATTCAGCACAAACCCAACAATGTCGTCAAACTTTAACGATGCATTTCCAGATGAATTGCAGATGGCTGTAACTAGCCCACCCCAATTGTCCAACAATGAAGAGAGGAATAACAAAGCTCTGACCTCATCATCAAAGCTGATGCCCACCGAACTCAACTGGCTTGTCACAAAGTTGAACCCATTGAGATGTTCAGTCACTGAATAGCCATCCATCATCTTCATATTAAACAATCTCTTCATCAAAAAAACCTTATTCGAAGCCGAAGGCTTCTCATATATCCTTGTCAGGGCATTCATGAGATTTATAGTAGTTTTCTCATTAACAATATTAAAAGCAAAGAAGAAGACAGTGGTAAATGAAACAAACATAGTGCAGTTCTATCAATAACTTTCCATTCTTCATCAGTCATAGCTATTGGTTTCTTGTCGGCTCCTTTCAATGGAAGATACAACTTCTTCTGCATTTTCTAGAACACAAAGTTTGTTCTGCTAAATTTCTCAATCTTATGTCTCATCTCTTCGGCCATTGCTCCCACTCAAATAGCAAACCATAGGACCAATAAGGTAAGAACCTCTCTTTGATGATACTTGTTGGTGACAAATCTCAGCACCACCAGCGTAGAACTCCTTCTCGCAGCAGAAGCGATTGACAAAAAAGTGCGCTCAAATTTGAGGATCGGGGTTGTGTTGACGATTACCAAGCAACTTTGAAATCACAAAATCACAAGAGTAAAGTCACAGCACATGCATGCAAGTCCACAACACACAAAAATCATTCAAACATAAAAAACTACATGGAAAACCCAAGAACGGGAAAAACCACAGAGCTACACCATAGATAATCCACTAGAATAACTTGATGTTTACAGAGTAACAAAGAGATTATCACATTAGCACAAATGCTCAAGCTCTTACTCTAATATAGAGAGGAGAGGAAGTAACCACCACCTGGAGTCTCTCCTCCACATGCAAGGATTAACTTGCACTGCAGCTTCCTTCGGGTTCCACATTGGGATCTCATCCTCATAGTAGTTTCCATCCTCCAATCTGAAGTGCCAACACCCTAGCTTGCATAGGAAACTCCTTCACATGATCCCTTAAGTACTCAGCTAAAAAATTAGACCCTAAAAGGTCCAAAATGCCCTCCAATTTGCTTAGGGCGTAACCTGGATAGAGCAGTTTTCTGCCAGGCGCTACAGCACGCTGTAGCCCTGGATCTCAGATTGAGACCCACTGCGGCACGTTGCAGTGCCTATTTCTCGGGTTGGCACCCGCTGTGGCACACGGTAGCGCCCGCGTCTCGGGTCGGCACCTGCTGCGATGCGTAGTAGCGCCCGCATTTGATTTTGCTGTAGTAGCAATGCTTTCCGCTACATTGCACTACATCACTTGCTTCTCTATTATTGACAACCTGGGTGCGCCAGCATGCCACAGTGCCACAGTGCCTGTGCTGTTCATGAATATTAAAGGTCTCCACAACACAACATTGTATCTCAACCCTTACTTTGATTTATTTTATGTAAGAATAATGCAAGGGATCAAAGTCCTATTTTATCTTTCTTGTATTACTTTTGTGATGGGAGGCTAAATCCTCCTTGGGGAGGGTTGGGATCATGAAAGAAATTAAGGGACTCAAATATACTCAACCTCTTTCAATGAATAAAATTCTATAGTCAATTTTATTGATTACTGATATGGAAGATTGCTTGAATGAATGATGTGTGATGAATGACCTAATTTAAGATAAATGTTTTTAAATGAGAGAACTATCAAGCTCACTTATCATTTTAAAATAAAGGACGTGCATATAGAGCGTCCTCATTGTGAATGTATGTGACAATATTCGCTGCGCGAGGATGATCGATGCAAGTCCTTTGGATATGAATTGATGAGTGGATTGATAGAGAAATTAAACACTCTTAGAGCTCCATCGCTCACCATTAGTTTAAGCTAGAAACATGTGCACAAGTGCTGAGAGACTAGTGTGCAAGCTCTTGAGCATTGTAGTATTGCTCCTCTAGCTAAACTAAGAAGTTGATGCGTGTAAGCCAAGAGCCACCAATTGTGCTCCATAGCTCGTCTAGTTAAAGGAGGAAGATGGTGTGTTGAGTGCATATGGGTGATGTGATAAACCCATCTACCCCAATAAGTCTCTTCCTTAGCTAAACTCAGTGTAGATGCATGTGATGCTATTTTGGTGGAATCAAGATCACGTGATTACACAACTAAAACTGTCGATTTGAAACTTAGACGTAAGTAACAAATCTAACTAATATTGATCACGTGAAGGTCTAAGTACCGAGATTTAACCCTCTTGAGTTCATCTTTGAGCACTAGACATAAATTAGTCAGAATAAGGAGATCACATAAGGAAGACTAATCTTGCTTGATAATAACTTAAGCATTTGAGTAATTTGACATGCAAAGTTGACAAAGATGAGTACTACACTAAACCTTCTTAATGAATTGCATATTAAACCCAAATCTCCCCTCATCTTCAACTAGTAATTTCTAATTTAAGAATTTTGCTTGTTTATTTGGAACTAAAATCACAACTTATCCTTTGTCCAAACATCATTGAAAGTAAATAAACTTAAGTAACTAAACACTCCATTCCCAGTGGACGACAAATTCGCGGGACTTCACAATCTCTTATTACTCCAGACCATGTGCACTTGCATGTGAGAACAGACATGTATTTACAGTATGTCAAGTTTTTGGCGCCGTTGCCAGGGAACAGTGATTTGCTTTGAATTAAAGACAATTTGATAGTAACTGGTGATTTGAAAGTTTGACTGCATATATTTTCTTATTATGTAATTTACTTTTCTATTAATTTTTATAGTTTTTATTTTCATATATGGAGTAATCAAATCTCATGGTCATGCACAATAATAATCAAAATTGGTGTAGGTGGTGCGGGAGAACACATTCAAGTTCTGATTGTAATATAAACAACCATTTTGCACCTTTGAGAACAAAATCAATTAATGACATTAAGTGTGATCACAACTTGCAACATTATTACACTCACTCTGATATGAACATTAATAACACAATTTGGACAAATGAGCAATCATGCTTAGAAGAATCGGTGAAAGATTTTAGTGGGATTGTGAACAACACTATGCACGAAACTGAACCAACCTTGATTAGGCACGAGCTTAATATGGAAGATTAAGAGCATCTATGCAAGTTAATTGAAGCTAATTTAGAGTTAATATTGCAACAATTTGCAAACCCTATCCAAGAAATTATTATTTTTAGGAAGGAAACTTTAACTCAAACAAATAATGACAATGAGAAAAAGTTAGAGTATCAACTCAAGGTAGATAATTTGGAAATGCAATAAGAAGTGCCAAAATGCAGAGAAGAAGCTCTAACTCAAAATAAATGATGAAAATGAGAAAGAGTTGGAGTATTATTTTAATTAGATAAATTGGAAATGCAACAAGATTATCTAACAAAAAAGTTGATCAAATGCAGTCCAAAAGTTTTATCTCTTATAAACCTCAAGTACATCAACCTCAATATTTAATAATAGGCGACACATTATTTGAGGATGAGCGAGGTAAATTGATTCAAAATAATGAATGTGTCAAAACCATTTGTGGCATCTCAAACATCAACAAACTCTTAGCAATCTTGATGATTATTGTGTACAATTTGAATTTGTTGAGAAATGCTTTGATTGTACTCCTAAGAAAATTGAATTTTTTGCCTTTTTACAAAAGAAAATTGAAAATGATGAATTTGATGAGTTTTATGACAAACATAAGGCAAGAATGAGAAGATGAAAAGAAGAATAAAAAGACCTATTATAAGTTAGAATACACAAGCTGGACTTGGAAGGAAAAAGATAGTGTATATGACATTCATAATGATTACATTATTAAATAAGCTCATATTCATCCTAAAGCCTTAATAAAAATATAGAAATCTTTTTTAAAGGGATATAAACTATTTTTGGTAAGACTGAGGATATTATACTAAGTGCTGGTTGGGAATAAACACAACAAATAATTTTATGTTTTTATTTATTTCAGACTCTAAGTAGTATATGTGTGCATCAAAAAAGGAGCAGAAGGAATTTTGAGCATGATTGTAGTAATGTCAAATCATCATTTATATCAGGTTGTTTTATAACTTACTACTCATAGTAAATTATTTTTATTTTGCCTTCAAGTTTGTACTTATCATTTTTGTTTAAATAAATCTTAGTGAATTATAAATTACTTAATAAGAGGTGATCAAGCAAAAGGAACATGTCAAGATTTTTTTATGCTAAATTGTTTTACACTCATTTTACTATAAGTCTTCATAATAAAAACTGTATTATTCTTTAAATCTAAGTGTGGGGGTGGGGTTAAAGAACTTGATTTAGAAAAGTAAAAAATGGTGAAACAAAGAATGTGCTAAACATCTGTAGAACTTATTGAACGCAATGAAAATAGATGGGGATAAAGAAAAATATCTCTCCCTTGAATTAAATGCAAAAAGAAAAATTCAGGAATGAAAAAAAATATCTCTCCCAAAGTAAGAAAAACTAAGAAAAATAGGATAAAAAAAATATCTCTCATGAAAAGAAATATTCATTGTAGTTTATAAGAATAAGCACAAATGGCACAAGATTCTAACACACCAAATTTGGCTTTGTCTTAGTCTAAAAACACTAGAAACCCCCCTCTCGGAAATAAAGAGTCGAGCATCATACATTTAGAAAATGAAAACTAAAATAGTCAAAAGAGAGGGAAACATTATTATGGAACTTGTTAGAGTTTGAATCTTTCTAATCACATTGTTAAGTAACACATGAAATGAAGAAAACACTTCACACATATCCTATAGAATTTTGTAATATTGAAAATCAAAAGAATTCATTTTGTAGCTTACTCGAGGACGAGCAAGAATTTAAGTGTTAGGGTGTGATAAATCTAAAATTTATAGTAAAATAAGATAATAAAAATTGGAAATGTATATTTTGATGTGCTTTCACTAACTTTCAGGGTAAAAGAAGAACCAAACTGAATCTGGGCTGAAACAAGGAATTTTGGAATAAAACCACTATGGCACGCTCCAGCGCGCTCCAGCACACCACAACGCGCTCCAGCATGCCACAGTGCGCCTAAGTGGCCCAAACTTGAGAGCTCAGCACTATCACGCACTGCAGCGGACCAAGGTCGAGAGCTCTGCGCTACCGTGCACCACAGTAGACATAAACTCTATAGCTTGGCGCTACCGCGCGCCACAGCGAACATAAACTCGAGAGCTCGGCGCTACCGTGCGCAATAGTGGAAAAACACTTAGCATAATCTGAAAAACTATCTGCTATTGTGCTTTATGGCCATCATCAAGTAGAGAGCTCAGTGCTACTACACGCTGCAACAGACACAAATTTGAGAGCTCATCACTACTGCGTGCCACATTGGACACAAACCTGAGAGCTCATCGCTACCGCACGCCGCAACAAATACAAACCCGAGAGCTCAGCGCTACCACGCACCATAGCTAGCATTTACTTAGCAATAATTTTAAAGAAAAACTGTTGCAGCATGCCCAAGTACACTACAGAGCGTCGTAGCTCCCATCGTGATTTCAACCAGGAATAAGCATTAAAAGCAGTATAGGGAAGGCCAAAAATCTAAAATCCCTTACCTTCCCACAATAGTCATTAACTCATAATGCAATCAATTATCCTCCTTTTCAAGAGAACAAGAGAATATTCAGTTTAATTCATTTAATTTCTATGGAGCTGAAAGGTTGGGTGCAATAATGCAAGGTACCTTACTCAGCATCTATAAGATCTTAGAAGAAACAGTAAGGAGGGGTTATACTCTTTGTCACTCAAAAATCTAGAAAATTTGAAGCTACAACCATAGAAGGAAGGAGAAACCCTGCATAAGGAAGGTTGAGGCTGACATCATGGGAAGCAGGAAGCCAACTCAGGAATTAGTGAGGAGAACATGGTCGAAGAGCGAGAAAAAATTTGGTGAACACGATAGCTGTTCCTAGTACTGTATCTCAACCATTACTTTGATTTTTTTTCTAAAGGAACCATGCAAGGGTTCAAAGTCCTATTTTATCTTTCTTATATTACTTTTGTGATGGAAGGCTAAATCCTCCTTGGAGATGGTTGGGCGTAATCATGTAAAAAATTAAGGGACTCAATAGTGTTTGTACTCAACCCTTTTTAATGAATAAAATTATGTAGCAAATTTTATTGATTACTGATACGAAAGATTTCTTGAATGAATGTTGTATGATGAATGATCTAATTTAAGATAAATGCTTTTAAATGAGAGAACTATCAAGCTCTCTTATCATTTTAAAATGAAGGATGTGAACATAGAGTGTCCTCGCCGCAAATATATGTGACAATATTTGCCGCTCGAGGATGATTGATGCAAGTCCTTTGGATTTTAATTGATGAATGGAGCGATAGAGAAATTGAACACTCTTAGAGCTCCACCGCTCACCATTAGTTTAAGCTAGGAACATGTGCACAAGTGCCAAGACACCAATGACAAACTCTTGAGCATTGTAGTATTATTCATTTAGCTAAACTAAGAAATTGATGCCTATGAGCTAAGAGCTACCAATTGTGCTCCATAGCTCATCTACTAAGTTATTTTAATTTAATGGAAATCATATTATCCATTTATAATTTTCAAAGTAAAGCACAATGTACAAAAATGGGAAAGTAAAGTATAACAACCACATTGTTGTTACTTGATTTTAAACATCCAAATTATGTTGAAACCATTGCCATTAGTCTCTAAATAGGATTTGGAGTAATCAATAAAAATTTTGGTGTAATTTAGAAGTCATTTGAATTTATCAAATATTTAATGCATATTTAATTAATCAAAAAATTAATAAAATTAAATTGAGCTCCAATCAAAAATCTGACTTCATTTTTGAGTTCCCCACCCCCAAATTAGTTAGGAGTGAAATTTTGGAATTTTTCGAAGCTCATTTGGTTTTCTAATTTTGATTAATTAAATAATTATTAATTATTTAATATTAATAATTAATTATTTTGTTTTAAATGGCCGAGCGGCTTCAGACCCACCGTCTGATTAGACGTTGAGCCCATTCTTGACTATCCATCCTTAATCGTGTAGGATTGGATGGCTACATAAATGAGTAGCACTGTGCTACTATGCATCTCTACCACACACGATTGTGCATGCACATAGTCACAGAGTTTCGTACCGTATGGCCTCTTCCGAGAATTTTCATAGCAATTAAGCCCTCCTAGAGGCTCCATTTACTCACCTTGGAGAATGCTAGGATGTCGGGGGGAGCTGCATTAGGTGTGGGATCTCCAACCCTAATCTCTTATAATGGAACCCTAAAGTACCTCTTTACCCACTAATCTAACTGTGCTTTACTTCATATCCATTTTTCTTTGCTATTTCACTGCATTGGAAAAGATTGTCAAACTCTAATCGAACTTGATTGAGCTTGATTGGTGCTCGATAGATTTAAATTGAACAGTGTTTTGTAGTCCTTAAACCTAGAATTAAGGCTCGAAAATTGGGGCGATAGGGTCGACTAGGTATGAGGGTTTTAGGCCCAGGAGGAAGGCGATGGTAAGAGCTTCCATTTGAGGTACGATGCATGTCCTGAGGAGCTAGGAGTTATGAGTAAGGTGATGCCCTAGTGTCCCCTCTTCGATCCTGATGGAAAAATAAAGGAGATGCACAGTGCCAGACAGTTTGGCCCTGATCCACATGACACAATTATCAGGACACACTCATGGCCCTACCCTCGTGCGGGCTGTGTAAACAACATGCGTGCAGAGGCCTGGCGTGCATGCAAAGGTCTGTTGTGCGTGCACACAAGCCTTAGGAATAGTAAATATATTAATTAATTTAATTCAATTTTATTAGTTTAAATAACTTTATAAATATAATTACAAATACAATGAAATTATATACCAAAATGATAAGAAAAATGTGTATAACATTAATACATTATTAATTTTCCAATTTGATAATTAATTTTGATAATAACTTTCTAATTGTCATTAAGAGTCATTAATGCTTAGATTTGCCATTCAATGTCTGATTTGACATTACTCAATGTCATTATACTTGTTATGTGATAAATCTAAAATTTATCATAAAATAAGTGAATATAAACAAACACTTTTTGCATTATAAATGTATATATTAATGTGTTTCTACTGTCTTTTCAGGGTTAAGTTGTGCAAAGCAAAATTTAGGCCAAATATATAATTCTGGAAGAAAACCACAACTGAATGCTACAGCGCACTGCAGCAGGCACAAACTTGAGAGCTCGATGTTATCGTGCACCGTAGCAGGCACAAACAAAGAGATCAGCGCTTCGCATGCCTCAGCGAACACAAACCCGAGAGCCTATAGCTACCGCACGCTGCAACGGACACAAACTCGAGAGCTCGGCACTATCGCCCACCGCAGCAGACATTTATTTAGCAAAGATATTAAAGAAGATTTGCCGCATCACGCCCAAGCACACTGCAGCGCGCTGTAGCACCTATTGTGATTATAACTAGAAATAAGCATTAAAAGCAGTATAGGGAAGGCCAAAAATTTCAAATTGTTTGCCTTCACACAGCAGCCATTAACTCAAATTGCAATCAATTCTCCTCCTTTTCAAGAGAACAAACAAATATTAAGTTTAATTCAATCAATTTTTGAGGAGATAAAAAGGTGGCTGCAATAATGCAAGGTACTTTGCTCAGCATCTATCAAAGCTGAGGAGAAATACTAAGGAAGGGTTCCATTCATTGACATTCAAAGGTCCAAAAAATCTGAAGCTACAACCATTAGAAGGATGGAGAATCCTACCCAAGGAAGGTGACGGCTGACATTAAGGGAAGCAGGGAGCCAACTCAAAAATTAGTGAGAAGAATAAAGTTAGAGAGCGAGAGAAAATATAGTGAATGCGACAGCTTTTCCAAGTACTATATCTCAATCCTTACTTGATTTTTTTTGCCAAGAGCCATGCAAGGGTTCAAGGTCCTATTTTTTCTTTCTTGTATTTCTTTTGTGATGGAAAGCTAAATCTACCTCGGGGAGGGTTGGGTATAATCTGGTAATAAATTAAGAGATTCAAAAGTGTTTGTACTCTATCTTTTTTTCAATGAATAAAATTCTCTAGTCGAGGTTACTGTGACAATATTCATTGTGTAAGGATAATCGATGCAAGTCCTTTAGATATGAAAAGATGAGTAGATCAATAGAGAATTTGAACACTCCTTGAGCTCCATCGCTCACCATTAAGTTAAGCTAAGAACATGTGCAGAAGTAATTAGAGCCTAGTGACAAGCTCTTGAGCATTGTAGCATTGTTCCTCTGACTAAACTAAGAAGTTGATGTGTGTGATCCATGAGCCACCAATTGTGCTCCATAGCTCGTCTAGTTAAAGGAGAAATATGATGTGTTGAGACATATGAGTGATGTGACATAACCTGTAAAACCCCAATAAGTTTTTTCCTTGTATAAAATTAGTGCAGGCCCATGTGATGTTATTTTGGTGAAATCAAGCTCACGTGATTGCGAAACTAAAACTATAAATTTAAAACTTAGACATAAGTAACAAATCTAACTAATATTGATCACGTGAGGGTTTAAGTGCCAAGATTGAACTTTTTTGAGTTCATCTTGAGCACTCGACACAAATTAGTCTGAATTTGGAGACCATCTACGGATGACTAATCTTGCTTGATTATAACTTAAGCATTTATGTAATTTGACATGTAAAGTTGAAAACTATGAGTACTACACTAAACCCCTTAATGAACTACATGCTAAACCTAACTCTCCCATCAATTGCAACTAGTAATTTCTAATTAAAGAACTTTGCTTTTTAACTTGGAACCAAAATCACAACTTATTCATTGTCCAAACATCATTGAAAATAATTACACTTTGGTAACTAAACACTCAGTTCTCAGTGGATGATAAATTCATAGGACTTCATAATCCGATATTACTTCAAACCACATGCACTTGCGTGCGAGCGCAGACATGTATTTACAGTGTGTCAAGTTGTTGGCGTCGTTGCCGGAGAATGGTGACTATTTTGTATTAAAGATAATTTGTCAGTAATTGGTGATTTGGTATTCTGTATTACTGCATATTTTGTTTTTGTTTTTGTAATCTTACTTGTATTACTTTATTTAGCTTAAATTTATTTTAAATTAGTTTTCTTCAATATCTTGCTTTTATTGCTATTGATGTGAACTACGCTCCTTGAGGTAGAAGTTATGCTTGCATGAATAGAAGAAATTGTTCTAACATAATTTTTGATCATGAGATAGAAGGAACTTATCTAAGAGCTAGAAGAGAACAATTAACTTTAAATCAAGCCCAAATAGAAATGGAAAACATATATGATAATTCGATTGTGGGAATAGAAGAGCTAAGAGGGAGAGCTTTGAGAGAATATGACTTTCCCACTATGAGGGGAATCCCTCATGCAATTATAAGGCCAAATATTATTGTAAATAACTTCAAAATTAAGCCATCAACCCTAAGTATGGTGCAAAGCAATCAGTTTGGGAGGTTAGCTGTCAAAGATTCAAACTCACATATTTCTAATTTCTTAGAAATGCGTGGCATATTTAGATATAATGGTGTCGCTGATGATTCCATAAGACTTAGGATATTCCCTTTCTCACTAAGATATATAGCTAAGAGTTGGCTCAGTTCCTTGCCCAACGATTATATTCGCACATGGGATGATTTAGTTAAGAAATTACTAGCTAAATATTTTCCACATGTGAAGACCGCTAGGTTAAGAATTGAAATAACTAATTTTTGCTAATATTAAGGGGAAACTCTTTACGATTGCTGGGAACGCTTTAAGGAGTTCCTCAGGCGCTCTCCCCATCATGGGTTTCCACAATGAATGAAAGTTCAGAAATTTTACAATGAACTGAACGCACCCACCCGGACACTTATTGATGCAGCAGCTGGAGGGTCCCTGAGCAGCAAAACCTAGGAGGAAGCTTACAATTTATTAGAAGAGATGGCCGAAATGCATACCAATGACATACTCAGAGGCTTAACATAGCTAAAAATAAATGCAATTCCTTAGCTAATTCGCATAAAATTGTTGAACTTCAAAACAAAATCTCCCAACTAAACAGAACAGTAGAGAATATGTAAGCCAGTACAAACTAAGTGGACGAATATGAAATATGGAATGTAAGTGCTATTGGTAACTATGGAAATAATCTCAATGGGAATAGAGGGAATTTTGAGCAGTCCTTTAATGAATTCAAAACCTCACAACTAACTTCATGAATAAAACTGATGCAACAATGAATAGACATGAAAACACCCTTTGTAGATAGGAAAATTCAATAAAAAGAATTAAGCAAAGACTACAAAAAATTTTCAATCAATTAAAAAAACCTATGTTAGTAGGAGTAATCAGCAAGAGTGAAAGGGAACATGGGAATGCAAGAACCCTTAGAAGTGGGAAAATCACAACACCCCCAACTCATGCAAGAACTATAACAAATTCAAACAATAGAGGAGTGCAGGAGGAAAATGAAACTAATGAAAGTAAAGGTATGGAAAAGGAAATCAAACTTTACAAGCCCACTACACAAACTAGCCAATCACAATTCAATCTAGCATTTCCTTTTCCTCAACGCTTAGCTTGGGAGAAATTAGATGTGCAATTCCAAAAATTCTTAGAAACATTTAAAACACTTTACATAAACATACCATTTACAAAAGCTCTTGAACAAATGCCAAGTTAGCCCAAACTTTTGAAAGACATCCTTACAAAGAAGAGAAAAATAAATGAAAAGGAAGCAGTGGCTTTAACTGAAGAATGTAGTGCAATTTTGTAATGAAAAATCCCTATAAAAAGAAAAGATCCAAGGAGCTTTATAATACCCTCACAATTGGGAACTGTACATTTCCAAAAGCCCTATGCAATTTAGGAGCCTCAATAAATCTTATGCCATATTACATCTTCAATGAATTAGGGATTGACAGCTTGAAACCTACCTCAGTCCTCTTATAGCTAGCAGACCGATCTGTACAAAACCCTATGGGAACTCTTGAGGATATTTTGGTAAAAGTTGATAAACTTATCTTCCCAGCTAGTTTATTATCCTAGATATGGAAGACGAAAACTAAGAAATCCCCATAATTTTAGGGAGACCGTTTCTGGCGACTGGAAAAACCTTAATAGATGTAGATAAGGGAGAATTGAGTTTGCGCTATGAGGGAGATGAGATTAAGTTTAATATTAATGACAGTATGAACCACCCTCAACAAAGAAATGATAATTTTTGGAGAGCAGATCTAATTGAAAATTTGGAAGTGATTGGTGATATAGAGGAGAATGAATTTCATTATGATGGTAGCGAAGCGGATGAGAATATTGGAGAGATTGAAGAGCTAATTAGGGAAAATAAAAAGTTGTTACCATCAATTGAGGAACCACCCAAATTAGAACAGAAAATGCACCCAACTCATCTTAAATACATTTATTTAGGTGCTGAGAACTCACTACCTGTTATAATTTTTGCTTTACTAGATTTTGATCAAGAAGCCAAGTTGCATAACGTGTTGTGTAATCAT
The DNA here is from genome assembly GCA_016760335.1 of Gastrodia elata. Taxonomy (NCBI): domain Eukaryota; kingdom Viridiplantae; phylum Streptophyta; class Magnoliopsida; order Asparagales; family Orchidaceae; genus Gastrodia; species Gastrodia elata. The sequence goes on along the minus strand of CM028678.1, from coordinate 29,860,573 downwards.
AAAAAGGCTATCGGATGGAGCATAGCCGACATTAAGGGGATCAGTTTAGCGGCATCCATGCATAGGATTCTAATGGAAGATAGCTGCAAACCAACTATAGAATCTCAAAAGTGATTAAATCCTAACATAAAAAGACGTGCACAAAGAAATCATAAAACTCCTTGATGCTGGGATAATTTTTCCTATATTTGATAGCCCATGGGCAAGTCTTGTCCACGTTGTACCTAAGAAAAGTGGGATAACTATTGTGTTGAATGATAATAATGATCTCATTCCTAGGTGGAGAGTTTGTATTGATTATAGAAAGTTGAATAAGGCAACTTGTAAGGACCAATACCCCTTACCTTTCATCAATCAAATGCTTAATAGACTTACTAAAAAACCTTATTATTGCTTCTTGGATGGTTACTCCAGTTATAATCAAATCTTGATATCCTTAGAAAACCAAGAAAAAACTACTTTCGCTTGTCCATACAGATCTCGTGCCTTCCGCTGCATGCCATTTGGATTATGTAACGCCCGGCCACCTTCCAACATAGCATGATGGCAACATTTTCAGACATGGTAGAAGATTTCTTAGAACTTTTCATGGATGATTTTTCCATAATGGTATCTTCTTTTGAAGATCTCTTAATGAATTTAGAACGGGCCCTTGATAGATGTGAGAAAACTAACTTGGTTCTAAATTGGGAAAAGTGTCATTTCACGATGACGGAAGGAATAGTTTTAGGACATCAGATATCTAGAAGGGGGATAGAAGTGGATAGAGCAAAGATATATGTTATTGAAAAATTGCCTCCTCCCTCTAATGTGAAAGGGATACGGAGTTTCTTGGGGCATGCGAGATTTTTATAGGAGATTCATAAAAGATTTTTCAAAGATTAGTCTCCCTCTTTGCAAGCTTTTGGGAAAGGATGCATAATTTGAATTTGATAGTGATTGCAATAGTAGTTTCAATGCCATTAAAACTATGCTCATTTCTACTTCAATAATCTCATCACCAAATTGGGAACACCTCTTTGAGATTATGTGTGATGCAAGTGATTCCGTCATAGGAGCCGTAATTGGACAAAGGAAAGATAGGATTTTTCATTCAATTTTCTATGCTCTCAAGGTCCTAAATGATGCTCAGAAAAACTATGCAACAACTAAAAAAGAACTTTTAGCAATTATAATTGCTTTTGATAAATTTTGTTCTTATTTGATTAGCTCAAAAACTATAGTTTTTACTGATCATGCAACCATCAAATATTTATTACATAAAATAGATGCCAAACCTAGACTAATAAGATGGATATTGCTCCTTCAAGAATTTGATTTGAAAATTAGAGATAAAAAGGGAAGCGATAATGTCGTGGCAGATCACTTGTCTAGATTAACTCATATAGAGGTTGATGAAATCGATGAGATTGGTGAAAATTTTCCTAATGAGCAGCTTTATGTAATAGCCTCTTCTAAACCACCATGGTTTAATGACTATGCCAATTTTATGATTGGAGGAAACATACCTATGGAATTTTTGTATTAGCAAAAGAAAACATTCATGTTTGATATTAAACATTATTTTTGGTATGATCCTATTCTTTACAAGTGCTACTCCGATCAACTAATGAGAAAATGTGTTCTTGAATATGAGGTAGGAACAATACTCTTTCATTGTTACACTTCACCTTATGGTGGGCACTATGGGATTGTATGGACGACAGCTAAAGTTCTCCAAATTGGGTTCTTTTTGGCAAACATCTTTAGAGATGCTACCAACTATATTAAAAAGTGTGATAAATGCCAAAGGACGGGAAATATTGGCAAACGAGATGAATTGCCTTTAAATGGTACTTTTGAGGTCGAACTCTCTGATGTTTTGAAGATTTATTTTATGGGACCTTTTCCAATGTCTAAATCTAACAATTATATTTTTGTGGCGGTTGAATATGTGTCAAAATGGGTGGAAGCAGTGGCTTGTGCTAATAATGATTTAAAAACTGTAATGAGTTTCCTTAAGGAGAATATGCTGTCTAGAATTGGCACTCCTTGAGTTTTGATAAGTGATCGAGGGAAATATTTTTGTAATAAACATCTAAAAAATCTACTAAAAAACTATGGAGTAAAGCATAAGGTGGGAACTGCTTATCATCTCCAAATAAGTGGCCAAGTTAAGGTATCAAACAAAAAGCTGAAGCAGATCTTAGAAAAGCTGTAAGTCAGAATAAAAAAGATTGGTCCTTAAAATTACATGATACACTTTGGGCTTACCAAACTGCATTCAAAAATCCATTAGGATTGTCCCCATACAAGCTGATATAGAAAATCTTGTTATTTACTGGTTGAACTTGAACATAAGGCTTTTTGGGCCATTAAGAAATTAAATTTTGACTTAAAGCAAGCAGGCGAACGATGGATGCTTCAACTAAGTGAACTTGATGAAATTCGGCTTAATTCATATAAAAGCGCTATAATTTACTAAGATAAAATGAAAAAATGGCATGAAAAATTACTCAAATCAAAAAACTTTGTATCTGGAATGAAAGTCATATTATTTAATTCTAGGTTAAGATTGTTTCCAGGAAACTTAAAATCAAGGTGGACCGGATCATTCACAATTGTCAAGATACACCTGCATGGTGCCATAAAAGTGACTTCAAAAGGTGACACATTCAAGGTGAATGGTAACCGACTGAAACCTTATTATGAAGAAGAAAACTTGCAAGAAAAGGAAGAGTGGAGACTACAAGATCTCCCAATGAAAGGAGTGACAAAGTCGACATCACCAAGGTTTGGCTGCAGATGTTAAATCAAGCGCTTGGTGGGAGGCAACCCACAAATAAATATGTTGCATTTTTTTTTCATTTCTTTTGTTTTCTTGGTTTCAATTTGCACTTTGTTTTTGCTATTTTGTTTAAATAATCTTAGTGAATTATTTTCTCCAATTTTTGTGCAACTTGAATGTCATTATCTTAGCAATTTTTTTAAAAATTTTAATGGGGCTGAATTCAATTGTGATGGAGTGAAGATTTCCTTATTCTAAATTACTTAACAAGCAGTGATCAAGCAAAAAGAATAGTTCTAAAATTTTTTCATACTAAAATGTTTTACACTCATTTTACTATAAGTCTCCATAATAAAAAATGTACGATGCTTTAAATCTAAGTGTGGGGGTGGGGTTAAGAAATTTGATTTTGAAAGTAAGAAATGTTGAAATAAAGAATGTGCTAGGCTTTTGTAGAATTTACTGAGTGCAATGAAAATAATTGGGGATAAAGAAAAATATCTCTCCCTTTAAATGAATGTAAAAAAAAAAATGCATGGATGAAGAAAAATATTTCTCCCAAAATAAAAAAATTGAAAAAAATAGGATGAAGAAAAGTATCTCTCATGAAACACAATATTCATTTCGGTTTATAAGAAGAAGAAAAAATGACACAAGATTCTAACTCACCGAATTTGGCATTGTCACAGTCAAGCATCTCTAGAAATCCCCCCATAAATTAAGAGTTGAGCATTGTAAATTTAGAAAATAAATATTAAAATAGTCAAAAGAAAGAAAAACATTTTTATGAGACTTGTCAGAACTTGAATCCTTCTAAATCACCTTGTTTAGTAGTACATGACATAAAAAAAATACTTCACACATATCCTATTGAATTATGCAATTAAGAAAATCAGTAAAATTTATTTTGGAGCTTACTCGAGGACGAGCAAGAATTTAAGTGTGGGGGTGTGATATATCTAAGATTTATCACAAAACAAGTGAATAAAAATAAACACTTTTTATGTTAGAAATGTATACTTTGATGTGTTTATGCTACTTTTTCAGGATTAAGTTGTGCAGGGCAAAATCGGGACCAAAAATAGAATTCTGGAAGAAAACTGCTACGGCGCGTCATAGTGTGCTGTAACGAGCACAAACCCGAGAGCTCGGTGCTATCGCGCGCACAGACAAAGATCTCGGCGCTACTGCGCACCGTAGAGGACACAAACAAAGAGCTTGGCACTATCGCACGCCATAGCGGGCAAAAATAGCGAGCTCAGCACTATCACACACCATAGTGGGCACAAACAGAGAGCTTGGTGCTACCGCATGCCGTAGCGAACACAAACCAGAGAGGTTAGCGCTACCGTGTACTGCAGCGAATACAAAGCTGAGAGCTTGGCGCTACCGCGTGCCACAACGGGCATTTACTTAGCAAATATATTAAAGCAGATTCACTGCAGCGCACCCAAGCACGCTGTAGTGCGCCGTAGCGCGTCGCGATTTCAACCATAAATAAGCATTAAAAGCAGTTTAGGGAAGGCAAAAATTTCAAATCCTTTGTCTTCCCACATCATCCATTAACTCAAATTGCATTCAATTCTACTCCATTTCAAGAGAACAAAGGAATATTTAGTTTAATTCATTCAATTTCTGAGGAGATGAAAAGTTGGCTGCAATAATACAAGGTACTTCTGCATCTATAAAAGTTGATGAGAAATACTAAGGAAGGGTTCTACTTTTTGACATTCAAAGGTCCAAAAAATTTGAAGCTACAACCATTAGAAGGAAGGAGAACAATGCCCAAGGAAGGTAGAGAGTGACATCAAGGGAAACAGGAAGCCAACTCAGGAATCAGTGAGGAGAACAAGATTGGAGAGCTAGAGAAAATCTGGTGAATGTAACATCTGTTCCTAATACTGTATCTCATCCCTTACTTGATTTCTTTTCTTCCGAGAGACATGCAAGGGTTCAAGGTTCTATTTTGTCTTTCTTGTATTTCTTTTGTGATGGAAAGTTAAATCCTCCTTGGGGAGGGTTGGACTTAATTATGAAATAAATTAAGGAATTCAAAAGTGTTTGTACTCAATCTTTTTTCAATGAATAAAATTCTCTAGTCAAATTTTTTTATTAATGATATGGAAGATTGCTCGAATATATGCTGTGTGCTGAATAATCTAATTTAAGATAAATGTTTTTAAATGAGTGAACTATCAAGCTCACTTAATATTTTAAAATGAAGGACGTGCACATAGAGCGTCCTCATAGCGAATGTATGTGACAATATTCGCTACGCATGGATAATCGATGCAAGTCCTTTAGATTTGAAATGACGAGTGGAGCGATAGTGAAATTGAACACTCTTAGAGCTCCACTACTCACCATTAGTTTAAGCTAGGAACATGTGCACAAGTACTAAGAGCCTAGTGACAAGCTCTTGAGCATTATAACATTATTACTCTAGCTAAACTAAGAAGTTGATGTGTCTGAGCTAAGGGCAACCAATTTTGCTCCATAGTCTGTCTAGTTAAAGGAGGAAGATGATGTGTTGAGTGCATATGAGTGATGTGACATAACCCGTAAAACCCCAATAAGTCTCTTCCTTAGCTAAACTTAGTGCAGACGCATGTGATGCTATTTTGGTAGAATCAAGCTTGTGTGATCGCGAAACAAAAACTATAGATTTGAAACTTAGACGTAAGTAACAAATCTAACTAATATGGATCACGTGAGGGACTAAGTGCTGAGATTGAACCATCTTGAGTTCATCTTGAGCACTCAACACAAATTAGTTCAAATAAGGAGACCACCTAAGGAAGACTAATCTTGCTTGATTATAACTTAAGAATTTAAGTAATTTGGCATGTAAAGTTGATAAATATGAGTACTACACTAAACCCCTTAATGAATTGCATGCTAAACCCAACTCTCCCCTCATTATGAACTAGTAATTTCTAATTAAAGAACTTTTCTTATTAACTTGGAGCCAAAATCACAACTTATTCATTGTCCAAGCACCATTGAAAATAAATGCACATTGGTAACTAAACACTCCATTCTTAGTGGATGATAAATTCTCGGGACTTCACAATCCCTTATAACTTCAGACAACATGCGCTTGAGTGTGAGCATAGATGTGTATTTATAGTCTATCATTATGCTATAAAAAAGTTAAAGATATTAGAGTAGCTTAATCTCTTAGCTAACATAAGATTCTTAATGCATTGATCAAAACTTAGAAGCTAGTGGAAAGAAAACCCTTCCTCTACACCTTTCCTAACTGAACCATTTTTGTATGTAACTAGTCAAATTAGTGCAGTTGATGAATCAGGATCTCTCTAAACCTTAGATGCCTTAGTGAGCATTAGTCTAGTAAACTTACAAACTAAATATACTTCAATCGACTGACCTAGTATTAGTGAACTTAGATTGAATACTAACTTTTAGGCGAGAGAAGTTGTACTTCATATCTTGATCTTGTGAATTTCTTAAAGTAGTATTTAGTAATCCTTAGTGTATCACTTGTGACTTAGAAAAGACTTACAAGATGTTAGGATGGGACCACCTTAGAAAGACTAGTGATTAACCAATGTATAGATCTCACTAAGATCTAATAAGTGAGCTAAGTAACTAGGATGATATTCTTAGTAGAGTATAAGTGGCTATATCATGCTAAGTATAGTGCTTAGAATCATTTATGTTGAAATATTAGTAAGACTTAGAATTCTTTAAGTATTAATCATCATAATAAAACTTAAGATTTAATGTATATAACATTAAGACTTGTAACCTTAAGATTAAGAAAAGAGACTTGATGCTAGATTAGTAAAATAATATGATATAAATCTAAATAATAGTAACTCAAGTAATATTACCCTTTTAGTCTTAACATATTAGACTAGTAATCTTATAAAATAATTAAGTCTAAGGATAAACTAGAATTATACTAATAGTGTCATACCTAAGATTAAGATAACCTAAGTGGTAAGTTGAAAGAACCTTCATAAGAATAAAACCTTAAGATGTTAGTGAGATAGAGTAATTAGAGAATAGTGTTAACTTAAAAGTTTGAATAATATAGTTATAGAAATCCTACAACCTTTGTAGTGAGACTTATAAAGTATGAGATAGTTTAAACAATTGTAGTATTAGTAATAGGATATGATATTTATTTGTAACATTGCACCTATATCTATAAATTATTTTGTCACTCAAATAAAACCTTAATCAAATCATTATTTTAAACCTCATCAATTTATCTATTTTTATGTACTAATCGATTGAAATATTTGATGAATGCCTAAGTCAATTGAGGGGTTGATTAGTCCCAATCATAGGATACATAACTAAAGTTGATAATAATGGATATCACATAGTTTACAATTAGCTTTCAAAATACTTGAATACTGTAACACATTGAGACTAAATACTTGGATTCATTCATTAAAATTATTGTGCATAAATTTAATATATAAAATTTACATATGGGTTTCATATGGTGGAATATTAAGCTAGGATGAGTTATGGAGTGATTAGGAGACCACACATATCCTAGGGAGGGAGTGTTTGTATTATTAGGAAACCCCCTTACTTGGTCAAGCAGACGTGCTTGATCCCTCATTTGCTCTATAATTTTTGCTCGTAGAACAAAATATATTTAAATTAAGATAAATAAATAACATTTACATTTACATGCCTTTATGACTATATTTATAGTTATTCAATCATTGAGACTAAAATCTCATTACTTTTATATATATTGTTTACTTGTATTTATAGTTCTTTTTCTTACATTTATGCAGTGTAGTGCAGCTTATATACTCATTTTCTTTTCACTGCTCTGCTTACTTAGCATATGTCCTTTGTACATATTTATACTATTTTACTGCACACTTGTATGTATAGTTATACATGCTTTCCTTAGTTCCATATTTGATGTAGGTTGTGTACTAGTTTTTCTCTTTTACTGCATTTACCTTTTAATTTGTTACTTTAATCATTACTTTACTTTTCCTTTTATACTGCTTTGTGCTCTGTTTATAATAATTGTAAATGGATAATTTGATATTCACTAAATCAAAAATAACTTAGTTTTCCTAAAATGTACTTAGACTTTTTAAGTCCAATCACTTAGTTTTTCTTTTGTTGGTTGTGCCATATCATAATAAATACCAAATACGGTAGATTAGAAGCTTGGAGTGGATCTTAAACCTAAGGTAAATCATGTCCAGTAGCTGTTGATTGAAGTCCTTTACTTTTACTGCCTTTTTTTTACTTTAATTATCTTGTGAGGATGAGTGTCTTAGCCCGTGATCAAAAACAACTAAGGAACCGTTCCATCCCTTTAGTCAAGATTCATTGGAGGAATTGTTCTTCAGGTGAAGCCACTTGGGAGAAGGAGTCTGATATGCTTTCAAAGTACCAAAACCTATTTGAAAGTCCAGGTACTTATCTATCTCCTTGTTCTTCCAATTTAATTCCTTAATTTATGCATTTTTCTTTTAATAAGAGTGATGTCGAGGACGACAATGTTCTTAAGTGGTGGAGCCTATAATAACCCAAGTTATTATCCAAGCCAATTAGGACTATTCCAAGTCCTGATTTTGATCTTAGTGCACTAATTAAGTCATTAGGAGTTCACCAACAAGATCTAGTCCAAATTAGAGGTCAAATTAATCAAATCATGATTTTGAGAATTGCAGAAACTCTGGAATTTGGCCTAATTAATTTGACATCAGATAAAAATTTGAACTTTGCCCTTGCGCTCATTGCCCCCAAATTAGCTAGGGGTGATGTTTTGGTGGCAATCGGAAGTCGTTGAAAATCCGTCAAATATTTTAATATATTAAAAATACCCCAAAAATTAGGAACATAAAATACTCGGCAAAATTAAAATTCGACCTCGCCGCTGCATTCCCACCCCTCAATTAGCTAGGAGTGAATAATTGGGAATTTTTGGAAGCTATTGAATATTTAAATTTTATTAAGGAAAAATCAGAATTCAAAATATTAAATTAATTAAATTATTATTAAAATTATTAAATAATTATGGCGCCATTTGAACCCTAATGCCATCCACTGTAATCACCAGCATCGTTGGGGCGAGCCTTCTGATCTGACGGCTCATTTAAGCCATCAGATCATTAGATTAGACGGCGGGCGCATTTTCTCCCTTGCGGGAGTCGCCTGCGTGTCGCTCGATAACACGTGGCGTCCTGCCACCTAGCTCGCCCAACCGATAACCTCCCACTTTGCAAGCTCCATTGGGGTAGCAATAAAGACCTCACCCATGCGTAGGACTCACAGTTTGCGTGATTTGGATCCCGTGAGTCCTGCTGTGAACCCTAACTCCTGTGGACCATCGATCTCAAGGTACCAATCCTCACCCATCTCTTCATTTCAGTACAATCTTCTTGTTTGTATTGTTATTCCGCATGCTTGATCAAGTTTTGATCGATTCTGATTGGTGAATCATTGATTTGATTGGATCAATAAGATCACACATCTACAGTCAAAACCATTAGCGTGCGATCACCCATGAGGCTAAACCTAGGGCTAGTCTTAGGTTGAGCTATAGTTGATCCTAGTTAGGTTAGTGAGGTCCAGCCCTACCCAATGGCATGCGAGCCAAGTCGTATCATCGCCGGGATTGCCGCCAAAGCTTTTGCCTTAATTCTATTGACTCAGGACGAAGATGAGGGCCATTTTGTGTAGGGCCGGGTCAACCCAGGCCTGACCCACATGTGAAGGATTGCTGACGTGGTAGTAGGGCCCTATTCGCAGCATGATCAGGTCTATGGGGCCCCCGCTGTTGCGCTGTCGGCTTTGCAGCTTGACGTGTGGCCTGCTCTTGCTGCCTCTAGATCATGGGGCCCACCTTTGGATACCGTGGGGCCCTTCACTCTATCTTAGCAAATCCGTGGATGCCATGCATCCATTTGTGAGGCCCATTGCCTTTAATTAAATTAATTAATTCCATTTTATATCATTCAAACAATAAATCTATTTCTTTAAATTGCATATATTAAATTAATTTAATTCAAAAACTTTAATCAATCATAATTATTAACTAAATAATCCAAATATATTAAATATATATCTCATTTTGTTCAGAAAAATGAGAGGAATAATATGGTAGTATAAAATTTTATACATGATACCTATTTAACATAATGACATTTTAGGACCCCCACACTTGTACCTAAACTTCTCTTAGCCATAACTTTGTACCTAGTGACCCAAAGCTAGCCAATAAAGGTCTCATTTTAATCGGAGAGTGAATAGTTTAATCTGGCAGTATTAATTTTGTTGTTGGACAATTACTTTGATTAATCACTTTAGGGACCTTCCCTAATTATCTCTTAATAACCTAGAAATTGATTTAGCCATAACTTAGTCAATTGGACTCAAAATTAGGCTATTCAATATACTATTTAGATCAAAAAAACCTAACCAACAGTAAACTAAACTAAAATTAGGATTTTGACCACTAGAAGTCCTAATTTTCCCTAATTACTCCTAATCCTAATCAGGTCATAACTTGACCAATTGAGGTCCAATTTGGGTCTACTCCCAGCTAAGGTACTAAGTGTGGTATAGGGAAGCTATAGTCACTGAATTTACTGAATTTGGATCTCAAATGAAAAAGTTAGATTTTGGACCCTTCTTAACCCTAAAAATCACATAATTGCCCTTAAACTTGAATTGGCATAACTTAACTAATAGACATCAGAATTTAGTGTTCTTAGACTCTATAAAATTCTTGGATAGTAAACAACAATAAACTAAACAAAGTTTTAGGCTTCAATAGGTGAAATTACCAAACTGCCATCCTAGGTCAAAATCCTTAAATTGAACCCATAGGACTTAATCCTTGCCTAAATTTGTTAACTACTGTTTATACTCATATTTGATAATAATGAATCATTTGGCACCAACAAAATTCAATTTAGAGCCCTTAATCTAAAAGTAACACTTTAGATCCTTTAATAGGGGCAAAATGATCATTTTGTACTAAATCTAGGTCAAGCACCATGAATCTTTAAAATATCATTTTAATTAGTAAAATCTGTAATAATACTAATTTAGAGTCAATTTAGATTCTTAACCTATTAAATTTAGTAATTTGATAAAACTTCAAATTAAAGCTTACAAATCCACTAAGTAAATTTAATATATCCTAACTTAGCTAAAACTATTCCTTAACTCCTTTAAATGAATTAGAACATCAAATGATGATAGATTATGATAAATTCCATCAACTCCTAAGAATTTTCAAAGTCATGTCATTAGGAGCTTATTAGGATCTACACTTCACCTTAGGATCTTTTCCTTAAGATTAGGAATATATACTAGATTTGATTTTATTCATTGAATAAAGTGGGTTATTCAATGAATAGAATCTTGGTTTTATTAGTTTCTAAATTTTTATACTTTAATTATGATTATTTTATCTTTCAATATTAGCTTAAGATTAGGAGATTTATTCTATTAAGCTTGATTATGCTTAATAAAATTTTCCTTAATCATTAATTCACATCTAGAGTAAACCTTAGATCTTAAGCTTTACCTTTGGATTATGTAATAAACTCCAATTTGTGGTGTTTAAATCATAATCCCTTATTTTATCAATCTTGATCAGATCTTAGCTTATAATGTCTAAATTCATTAATTAGGACATGTTGAGTACTTATTTAACATGTAAGCAGTATTGATTGAATTAAATTAGAACATGATCAATTATAATTACTTTTAATTCATAAGGCCATGATTCCAAGTTATACTTAATAGTAGGAATTGGAGATCCTAAACTTGTGTAACTTAGAATAGTTAGAATGGGTTAAGTAGATAACAATGGATATCACTGTGTGCAGTAAAGTTCCTTGCTTACTATTAATTTATTTATTGCTTTTGCATTCCTTGTACTATGTGCCATTACTTGAACATGTCATACAAGATAACATTGATGCATGAAATGAAAATATAGAATTATTAGGATAATATTTACATTGGGTTTAGTTTTTGGTTAATTCTTGTGCACTTTTACCTTTACTGGATAGGGGGAAAGGACAAATAAAGGATAACTTAGCATTACTCATTGAGGAGTATTGTGTTAAGTTGGAACCCAAATAGTCATACAGATGTGCTTGACTCCTTAGCCGCTTCTACACACGTCCATAGAAGCTAAGTAAAATAACTAAAATTCATTGCATTTGTATTTTTAGCCTCCTCAGTACTATTATGTTCTGTTCTGCCCTAGCCCAAAAAGGCTATGGGAATTTTTGTTCTGCCCTAGCTCAAAAAGGCTATGGGAATTTACTGTGGCTCGATTGGCCAACCTTTCTGATATGGCAATCTGTACATACCTATTTGTTATTTTACTATTATATTTTTCTTCAATCAGATTTACTTTACCTGCTTACTTATTTATAGGATGTTATATTTCTTTGCTGTTACTTATACTTATCACAGATTGATTACTTACTTTGAAACTTACATACTTCATATGATCATCAACATGTTTAGGATTAGTCTTTTCTTTCAGTACCTTTCTTATTGTATTTATATATGTATGCTTAGCCTTATCTTAGCTTATTTTTGAGGTATATTCTATTGCCTCATTGTTGCTTAGTTATAAATACTTTTATTTATAACTTATCATATCCTTTTGTATACTTGTCTCTCCTATGATAGTTTACTTTGTATAGTTTAAGTAAATAGTGACATTAATAAATTCATGAAATATTATCAGCCTAAAATGTACTTAAACAATATGTCTAACAAGATTTTCTTTTCTTGGCTGGGGCCTTAGCATTGTTAAACTAACAATATCAAAATTTGATCGCTTTGAGGAGCTTGTGCCTGAAGAGGAGCTTTTCTTAAAGGAGAAGTAGCAGGGTGGAGCTAAAGCCATATAGATCCTTTTCTTCTTTATTCACGAGGATGAGAGATGTATTTTTATTTACCTAAAACTTTTTTAAATGTTGTAATAATACAAGTACTTATGACTGTGTTTCTTACCATACTTATTATTCTACGCTACATGTTTTCTATTTCTTACTTGTATTGTGGTGAGTTGGATGTATGATTTACCTTTCTTATTTCCACACTCTGTGTTTCTATTTACTTAGTAATAAATCATGTTGCATATATTCTGGGCACATCCTTCTCTTATTAGTGGATTGTGGATTATACCTAATCCAATGATAAGTGAGGGGTTTGCCAGAGTGACACACCTCCCCTTGACCTAATCTCATGGATTAGGGGGTGGGGCACCACAACTCAAGACCTCATCCTTATGATAAGTGCTACCATCAAGGGAGCAAGTGTTATACCTATGTATGTTTTTGAAGATTAAGTCTCAATGCGTTGCAACATTCAAGAATTTTAAAGCTAATTATAAACTATGTGATATCCATTGTTATTTACTTTAGTTATCTATCCTAATGATTGGGATTAATCATGCCGCTCATTTGAATTAAACATTCATCAAATGTTTCAATTATTTAATACTTAATGTATTAGAATTAATGAGGTTTTGAAAATTAGAATTTGATTAAGGGTCATATTTAAATGACAAAATAATTTATAGATATAGTTTCAAGAATAAAATTAAAAAAATCCAATCCTAAATTCAATTACCAAAATTATCTAATAATAATTCTACTCTAATGGAACATTCTAACTTATAAATTATAGGTTTCACTACTGCACTTCCTAAACTACATGATTCCTATGATTTAGGATACTTGAAGTTCTAGCTAAAAGGTTCTCTAACTTGCAAACTTAATGTCTCATTATTCTTAATTTCTTTCTAACAACTTAGGTTAACTGACTCCTAGCTATGCCATTCTTAGGTCAATACTATTCTACTCTTAAAATTTATGATTTGCATGACTACTAGTCTATTATGGTAAGGCTTAAGGGATGATATTACTTAAGTTATAGTTATCTAAATCTATATCACTTTAGGTTACTAATCTAAACATCAAGTCTCTTTTCTTAATTTTAAGATTCCAAACCCTAATATTATTATCACAAAGTCCTAGTTATTACTTTGTTAATCAACACTTAAAGGTTCTTATTCTTTTTATAATCTCAGTCTATAATTAGCCTTAGCTCAAGTACTAAATATACTAGATAATCCTAAGCTTTACACTTAGCATCATATGACAGTCTTCAATACAATAGGTAAGTCATTCTAGGTCACTTAAATCATTTACTAAATCATAGTGGAATCTAAACATTAGTTATACACTAATCCTTACTAGGTGGTTCCATATAAGATAATATGATTCTCCTCCTACTTATATTTTCAAAAATAATACCTACTCACTAATATCCTAAATAGTTCACTAAATTAAGATATGCAATTGGTATATACTTTCTCTCTCCTAAGAGTTAGGCTTTAATCTATGTTTACTAATGTGACGCCTCGCACCCTTAATCCGCCAAAGGATTAGGTTAAGGGTGGAGTGTCACTCTGGCTAACCCCTCACTTACCATTGGATTAGGATAAACTCCACAATCCACCTGATTAGGGAAGGATTAACCCAGAATCAATCTAACAGTCACTACATAAGTAAACGTACAGAGTGCGGTAGCAATAAATGACATCAAAGCATCACAATGTAACATAAGTGCAAAATATAACTCAGAATATAAGTATATAAGTCCAAATTTACAGTCAAGGGTACCTGGATTATTACAATATTTAAAATTCAAATAAAAAGGAAATGCAAATACACTCATCCTCACAAATAAATCTAAGGACTAGATATGCTCTGGTTTGAGCTGCTCCTCCTCCTCTAAGTATGGCTCCTCCTTAGGTACTGGATCCTCTACCTGCTCTACGCCTGCCATTGTCAGTTTCACAATGTAAAGCCCCAGCCAAAAAAGAGAAAATCTGGTTAGATAATTTCTCTAAGTACATTTTAAGCTGATACATTTTTATACGTTTTATAATATCACCACTTTATATAATTTTCCTAAGCAATAATATATAAAGGAGCAACTGGCAATACAATAAGAAAGAGAAAAAGCTATAAATAACATTTATAATTTAAACAAAGGAGGCTAAGACATGCCTCAAAAGCGAGGTAAACAAGATAAGACATATAATATAAGCAACTAAACATATGCTGAAAGAAAATACTACATCCTAATACATGTAGGTGATCAAATGAAATATGCAAATTACAATAATAAATCTCAGCAGTGATACATATAAATAGCAATAAAATCTAACATCCTACTATATATAAGCTGTACAAAGAAATAGCTGACTGAATAAATAATGCCAAATATAGCTAAATACTACAACTACACATCAAACTCTGTATACTGACTGCCATATCAAAAAACTTGGCCAAACTGGCCCACATATATATATATATATATATCTCAATCTGCAAATATACTGAATATACTGCATGACTGAAGAGGCAGACAATACTTATGCAACATATTTTAGTTATTTTACTTTTATTTCTATGGACAACTGTTAAAAACAACTGAGGAGTCAAGCATGTTTGCAAGACTATATGAGTCCCAAGCCTAACACACTCTCCTCAATGAGAATGTTAGGCATCCTGATCTCACCTTACCCCTGTCCATCGGGACAAATGTGCACCATAATCACCATAAACCGGACCCAAAGGCAACTGTTATCCTATTATTCTAAGTTTTCATTTTCATGCACAAAATTATCTTATATGAAATGTCCAAGGAAGTAAGCTCAAATAAATAAGGAATGCGTAGCACAAAGTATCAAAAATAAGCAAGGGACTCTACTAATATGGTGATACCATATGTTTTATATTATCCGTTCTAGCTATTCCAAATTACACAAGTTCCGAATCACCATTTTCCCACATATCAAGTGTAACTTAGAAATTCATCCTTACAAGTTACAAAATATCAGGACTAGCTAGGTCCTAATGTACCAAATCAAAGTCGACTATAAAAGTTAAGTAACAAATCATTACGACTTAATTAATAAATTTAGACGTTCTAACTAAAAACTACTAAACTATAGATTATGGATTAAATACCACGAGATTGGGCTTAAACACATAATCCCAAAAAGGATAAGACCTAAGATCTAAGTTTCATTCTAAAAGTGATATAATAATTTAGGCCAGCCCTATTAAGTAATCAAACTTAATAGGATAAATCTCTTATCTTAGATCTAAGGTTAAAAGATAAAATAATAAAAAATAAGTTGAAAAATTCTAGAAACTAATAAAACCAAGGATTCATTCATTAAAAAATCCTATTTTTTAATGAATGAAATCAACCATATGATCTAGTCCTGATCTCAGGAAGGGTCCTTAAGGTGTAGTGTTAAAGACTTAGGAAAATTCTGGAATCTGATCTAACTGTTGATTTTACTTACTTCAATGCCACAAATATGCTTATAATATTAGTTTTAGTATTTTAAAAGACTAATTAAAGGCTAAGGGTGTTTATCCTAAATTTTGGGCAAAAGGACTATTTTTCCCCTACTTCAGGGTCTGAAAAGTCAACTTTTGATTCAAGTGTCCAAATTGAAGTTTCTCTTTTCCATATGATTTCTTACTATCTAACTTGAAGATAGACAGTAAGTATGCCCAATTTGGACGAGAAACGGATCCTATAGGTTCAAACTAAGGTTTATGACTTAAGGGCGTTTCAGTAATTTTCACTCTACTGAAAACTAAGTTTTTATGTAGTTTATTGTAGGTTACTATTCAAGGATTCCATAGAGTCTAATAACACTGCATTCTGAGGCCAATTGGCTAAGTTATGAATGTTTTAAGTTTGAAGGGCAATTTGGTAAATTCGAGTCGGTCAATCGGGTGACAAAAACCGAACTTTTCCGTTTGAAGTCCAATTTTAGCAAACTCAGTTTCTATAGCTTCCCTATAATGTACTGAGTATGTTAGTATGGAGTAAACCCATTTTGGACATCAAATGGTCAAGTTATGACCTAACTAAGGTTGGGGGTATTTTGGTCATTTTCTAAATTTTTAGGGTTCATATCCCAAATGTTATTTTAGTTTATCGGTGACATTGAAATTCTAAACTAGTTAGCATCTTGATTTTTTTTGAATTTGGAGTTGATTTGACCAAGTTATGGCCATTTGAAATCTAGGGACAATTTGGTCATTTTTCACTAAAGTCAACTTTGAATTATAGGTTGACTTTTTATCCTAATATCTAAATGAGAAAATTAATACTACTGCGGTAATGGGGCCGCTCTCCTGAGCATTTTAAAACCCATATTGACTATGTTCTGATAACTGGGTAAAAAGTTATGGGGTCCTAAAGAGGTCATAAAATGCTACATCGTTATACGTACCCCGAAACTAAATTCTGCATTACGCCATTTGATTCTATTTATTTTTCTGAGTATTTTAAGACCTATATTGACTATATTTGGATCATCCTACAAAAAGTTATTAAACTTTTAAGTTTTACTATTCAAAAATATAATTTGTATTATTTTACTATTCTTTCCTAAAATTAAATATTTTTCTATAGTTATTATATGTATTTAATTAATATTAATTAATAATTTAATTAATATTTAATCTATTATTAATTCAAACATTGTTAATAATTATTTAATTTGATTATGCATTAATCATCATTAATTATTACTTAATCTAATATTTAGTGCATTAATTATTTGTCTAAATATTCAATATTTATTTATTTGATCTTAAGATTAATGCTAATTTATCTTTAATTAACTATTATTAATACAATGTTAATAATATCATTAAACTAATTTACTACTTAATATGATTAATTATTTACTGTTAAGTATTAATTTAATTCCATTTATACTCTGTAATTATTTAATATTTAATTATCTTATTTTATTTTGATTATATTTTAAAGTTTTATTTTGTAAATATATATGTATATATATATATATATATATATGTATATATATATATATATATGCACAAATATTTATGTATCCTAAAGTTTCTGATTTTATAATATTAATTAAATTATGTACTGTTTTAATTAACGTTGATTAACTAATTAATTAATTTAATTAGTTTAAGTAATTAATCCTAATGATTAATTTAAACTGTATGTTCCTTGTTATAATTAATTTGGTTAGACTAACTATTACTGTTAATTAGCCCTAATGATCATTAACCAATTAAATTAATTAGACCTAATTAGTTACTAATTAATTAATTAATCTGAATATATATATATATATATATATATATATATATATATATATATATAATATTAATTCCTAAAATTTCTGTTCGTATATATATATACATATAATTTGATTATGACTACTAATACTACATATATTACTAATTAACAGAATGTATTTAATTGCATAATCACATACTTAACCTACTGTTATCACTCATTAACAACTTATAATTATCTAAATTCTGTAATACTAATCTACATGTCTACATACTTGTTAATATAATTATGATATATTTAACAGATATTTAGTATTATATAATTTTTGCTAATGATGTCTTCTGCAGGTTTATCATGACGGTGGGACCCGCAGGGACACGTGGCGAGTCCCGAGTGGGTGGAGTACATCGGGCGGGTCCCAAGGCGCGTCAGCAGCGGGCCCCACGCGCCGGGAGCAGCGCTGAAGCGGACCGCGCGTGCGGCTACGGGCGGGCCCGGGTCGACCCGGCCCGAGACGCTTTGCCTCCCTTTCGCTCGACCGAAGGTAGGGCTTACCTTTGTCGGCCATCCCGTCGGCCAACGGCGACGATCCACGCACCACCGCACAGGGTTCGTTAAGCTCTACCTAAGGAGGGGTAGATCGCGAGCCGTGGGGGTCCGGATCTGCACCTATACCTAACCCTAAGTCGGCTCGGGACTGAAATGCGGACTCGGCGTACGACAAATCGAGCGCAAACAACATGCCAATTATTCACGATATGCATCGATACATCAATTTGAAAGACAGGGAAGGTGGAGTACTTGAAATGCGGCGGTTGGACGCAGGAAGGGGATTGATCCTCTGCTTAGGGTTGGATTGAGTCCTTAGCGTGCGCGTGAGGGAGGGTCGCGGCTAGAGGTGATAAGGAGGGTCGGCGAAGTTTCCTAAGAGGGTCCTCGAGCGGGGACTGGCCAGCCGCGGCGGCGCCCGCTCGCGTCGAGCCACGCGGCCTGCGCGCGTTGGCGGGGACGAAGGCGATGGAGGCGAAGAGGGCGTACCGTCTGATCTTGGATCAGACGGTCCCGATCCGCCGTCTGATCTGGACGGTGGATCGAAACGACGCTCGCGATTTGGCTGGACGGCGTCAATCTTTGACGGCGCGCCGAAAATTTAAAATTTAAAATAATATTAAATATTAATAAAAATATTATTTTAGTTTCCTAATTTAATTTATTCCAAATAATTAAATGGCTTAAAAAATTTCAACTATTCACCCCTAGCTAATTGAGGGAAGGGGAATGCAACGGCGAGGTCAGATTTTTGATCCGACAAGTATTTTATTTTCTCAATTTTTGGGGTATTTAAATATTATTTAAATATTCACCAAAATTTTGGCGACTTCCGATTGACACGAAAACTTCACCCCTAGCTAATTTGGGGTCAAGGAACGTAATGGCGAAGTCCGTTTTCCAATCCGAGGTCAATTTAAATAGGTCAACTTTAGGGTTTCTGAATTTTTAGAAATCAGGATTCGTTCCGTTTGACTCCTGATTTGGACTGGGTCTTAGAGGTTGACTCCAATTGACCTAATTAGCACTTATTATTAGTTTTAAGACTATGATTAATCATAATTGACCAAAGTAACAACCTGAGTTGTTACAACTAAATTCTAAGTCAAAACTAGGTTATTCTAATTATTCTCCTAATCAAAACATCATCTAATGTTGAATCATGGCATAATCTAAGTTCCCCTAAGTTATCCTAGGGTTTAGGAAGCCTAAATAGGAAAAACTCAAATTACAAGATTTTAATATTAAATAAATTAAGGGTCAAAAACTCATATTTTTTATTTGGTGTCCAAATGATATAAATATAATGGCTATAGATTCCATATAACATAATGAGTACAATAATAGTAAGTATGATCAAATTGAGCATCAAATGGCTAATCTAGGCCTTAATGATACTTAATTACAATTAGAAAGTGATTAGCAAAATTAATTTTAAAATTGGATAAAAAATTTATATTAATATTGTACATATTCTTATGATCATTTTAATATTTAATTTCAATATATTTGGATTTATATTTAATAAGATATTTGCATTATTTAAATTTAATTAAATTAATTAAATTAAGTAAATCCCCTAATTATCTACATGCACGCCCTGCCATCCGCACACACCCACAGCCGTTTATGTGCGCACGAGTCAGCTTTGTGTGCATGGCCCGATGGCAGTGTCGTGCGGGTCAGGGCCAAACCGCTATGCATTGTTCATCGTCTCGATGGAGATTGTCCCTACGAAAGTAGTGCATCAAAACTATGCCTGTATAGTTAACCTCGGCCAATACACCATACATCAAACTGTAGCATACATTAAGACCATCCAAATGCCCATAATATTTCAACCTAAATCTAACTCTAACATTCTAATGTGGCTTGGGAAGAATGAGAATTTAGGGTTTATTGTGAAAGAAGATTAATCCCTCTACAGAGTACCTCCCACGCCAGAACAAGTACCCCAAGATTCCTTGGGTCAAGGCTAACCCAAGTTTCCTTAAATTAGAGCTTGGTGCATGGTGTATGGTCAAAATTTTGTTTGAGCTCGACACTGTACATCACTTTATGGTCGAGCTATCGAACGGTATTTGAGCTCACTTGAGCTCAAATGGGGCTCAACAGCCTAACTAGAAGCTTATAAAATTGAGATTCGAGCAACAAGACAAGTAATTGCAAGGCAAATTAAGTGGTAAAAGAGGTACCCAAGCTTCCAACAAGAGCTGAGGATTCCGATCGCAAAGCTCCTCGCATAGACACCCTCACCTCCTAAGTTCAATCCCAAATGGTCGCTAAAGCAATTGGGAAGGGAATGAAATGGAGGTGTGAGTGTTATGGGAATGGGTGGTACGGTACTGCAGCTCAACCTATGCCTTCTACTCGCGATCGTGGAAGACGTACAGTAGCATAGTGCCACCTACGCCCACAGCCATCTAATCCCAACGGGCATGCAGATGGATGGCCCTGATCGGACTCACAGTATGATCAGACGGCGAGTCAAAAACCATTTGGCCAAAAATTAGGAATTAATTATTTTAAATAATTAATAATTAATAGCTTTTTAATTAATCAAAATTAGATAACCAAATGAGCTCTGAAAAATTACAAAAATTTGCTCCTAACTAATTTGGAGATGAGGAACTCAAAAATACAATTTGGATTTTTGATTGGACATCAGTTTAATTTTCTTAAATTTCTAATTAATTAAATATATTAAAATAATTGATAAATTCAAATGACTTTCAAATCGCACCAAATTTTCAGGGATTGCTCCAAACATTGTTTGGAGACCAAAGATGATTATTTTAACCTAATTTGGATGTCTAAAACTAAGTAACAACAACAAGGTTGTTACAACATCTCAATCGCCCGCTCGATCAGATTGTGAGTATTTGATCCCAAGATTTGATGAACAGTGGGCATTTCCTTAGCCGCTTGATCTGGGCCTTGATCCACCGGCTAAGATCAGATTAGTTGTAGATATGATCTTATCCGTCCGATCAGAATCTATAAAATAACGGGATAGCTCAGATCTTTGATCCATTTGTCCCGTGTTTTGGGAAGAATAGCGGAACATCACCATCAATTTTAAACGACTAATTAGTCGTTAAATAGATTTAAATTTAATTAATTTATAATAATTAAAATTATTTAAATTAATCAATCTTTTTTTATCTAATGAGCTCCAAAAAATTATAAAAATTCTCCCTTAGCTAAATTGGGAGTGAAGAATTAAATTGTGCGAAGTGGAGATCAGACCCATGCTAATCCGAGTCATAGAAGAGCCTTTATGCTCGCAGATCAGCTAGCCATCGCAACTCTCATTATCGTGTTTTGTTCTCGTCGAGCAAGATTGCGAGTAATGGAAAATCAAAAAATTTGCACAACCCCAAAGGATGTCCCTCATGCTCTCTCATGTCCCCAATGGTGTCCAAAAGTGGTGGGAATTTTCTCACCCCTCATTTGCCCAGTTTTGCCTTGTAATAGAGCATGGGAGGCAGATGTTCATGCTCAACCCAAGATTGTTATTAAGTCTAATCAAGCTTAATTTGAGCTTAAATTATAATTAGTAATATCTAAATATCATAGGACGAAACACTGAGAATTTAAAGGTAAAATAATCAAGAAATATTTTTCTATGTATTTTATTGAAGTAAAAAACTCAAAAAATTAGGTAAAATGTTTTGACATCAAATCCCAATCCCGAAGGGATACGTGAATTCATCAAATCAAAATATGCTAAAGGTATAAGTTTCATAGTTTTTGGGCTTGTATCAATTGAAAAACATATAAAGTTAAATTTATATTTTTATTTAAATCAAAATTATAGAATTTTAATTAACTTTTAACTAAAATAAAATTCTTATAATTATTATAAAATTAATATTTGAAACCGCAAAAATTTTGTGAAGTGGGCTGGATCATGGAACATGGGATCCCTCGATCACGACCATTTCACATTTATGAGAAGGGATCAGACGTCTCTAATCATGTTGCACCACTGAAACCTATTATATTTAAACACTAATTGTCAGGTGGCATTGTAGATCCAACGGGTGATTAATCTTGAAGTTATTCATCTTTGTTCTGCCGAATTGTTGCCAATCGCAAGAATTGCTCATACAAATGGTTGTCCGAGCTGTCCCCCATGCCTGTTAGTGTCCCCAACTAATTCCCATTGAGGAAGGAATCTTTGCCGAGCCACAATGGCCCAGTTTTACCCCAAATGTAGCAAATAAGGCCAACCACATGGGCTAAACTCGAGATCAATGGCTTGATCCATCTGGACCTCCCTTTGTCAATTTAGGCCCTCCAATTTTATTAGGAAGTCCTTTGCACACTAGCAGAATCACTTAAGACCTCAATTTTTTTTACTTTCCTCCCATCCATTACAATTCCCAATCTCATCTTCTCAAACCTCGACAGCACAAAGGCTTCTCCTCGATGATCCAGTGAAGGGAACCTGCTGTTCTAGAGCCTAAAGGCTTTGAGAGATCCTTAGGAAGAAATTGGATCCATCCTTGGAGCTTAGAGCCTTTTGGTTGGGCATGCATTCCCCCGAATCTATGGTGCAAGTGTAATGCCTCAATATTGGATTAGTGCAACTGAACCAATATTAGAGGTTACTATGACTCCTTGCACTGGATTAGAGGTGCTATTCCAGCATAAGGGGTCACATTACCAAGAGTCCTATCTATATGTAACAGAATGATAAATATGGAAATAGGAAAACTTACATAATAGCATCCAAAATTCATACATCTAAAAAAAAATACATGCATCTCAAAAAAGAAAGTAAAACCATACAGATAGAATAGTTTATAATATATAAGCTTTTAAATATATATCTCATCATACTAAATAAAAATAAAAAAGGAACTACAACACTGAAGATGGAGGTACTAAACAGAGGGCTACTCCTGAGCTGGATCCGCCTCTAAAACTCACACGTCCTCAAGCTCCCAATCTTACATATCGATATCATATGCCAGGGCACAAAAAAAATAGAAATCTCTTAGAATATCATAATTTGTTTTATAATTAATTTAATACGCAGGTGCAAAAATGCCAAGTAACTGCAAGTAAGGAAAACAAAAATATTGATAAATGGCACAATACCGTATATCCTCAATAGCAATGAATAACCTACAGAAGATAGACAATACGACATATATAAACGTACAAATGCAGTATAAAAGAAAAATAAAATATGAAACTATGATCAAACTAAACACATGTTGAGTGCTAAAGTACCGCATGAAAGATAATTGTTGAAAGTAAATAAAGGAAGGCATAAACTAAGTTGTAAGTATAAAGCAAGTAAGTAAACTGTGAGTCAGCAATATAGTTCCTAAAAATTGTATCAAAATATACAATCTATAAGATTGTATATAAAAGCTAAAGTGTACAATACTAAGAAATTGTACAAAAATGTAAGAATTTAAAATCATATCTTATTTTTACTGATATGTTATGTGGGGACTTTACAGAACAATTAAGGAGCTAGGCACGTCTTCCCAACCATTAGAATTTGAGGTTCATGAATAACGCACGCTCCCCCTTTAGGACATATGCAGTCTCCCGATCTCTCCATAGACTGCCTTAGCTCAACGATTTGTTCAAACTCTAATCCTTTATAAGTGAACCTCTTAATGTGTATATTGTATTTATATTTGTTCTACGCATCAAAATTTATCTGAATGATATGCTAAATAGAATTTGGCACAAATTATGTTGCAATGACAACATAATAGTCAAATTAATTAGTTATGATTTGAAATATTTTCTGTTATGTACTAAATTATCAGTCCTTATGTCACAACGAAACCAAGACTAATCAAGACTTTCTTTCAAACTTTAATGAGATTAACAAGTCATCCAAATTCTGATCCTATCTATTTAAATACTCACAGTTTAATTAAACTAATTTTAGCATTAAGAAATTTATATACTAAGTGTCTCGATCTAGACATACATACAACCTACAAGTAACCAAAATACTATTTATGATGATTTTAGTTTTTAACCAACTTAATTATGCAAGCTTGGTTCATTTTAACTCAAAGATTTGACATATAAATTTAATTACTAAATTTTTTATTTAGAATGGATTAAGATTTCTTAAGTGATTTGGATTCCATAGACATCTTGTTTGACTAAATTGCGCTCTATCACACTTTATGAGGCATTATTATATTGTATTAGGGTTAGAAATGTAAATTTGCAATCTAGTGATTGAAATCAATCAATTTTACTGTCATTAGAATATTTACATGGTTGGGAGTCTGTTAATATACTGTTTGCTAAAATCTAAGCTTGACATGCTAATTGAAGCATAATTAAATCTTATTAGGGTTCAAAAATCTAATTTGAAAATTAACAACCCAAACTACTCAATCTTACTATCATTAGAATGGTCACCTCACAAGGAGTCCGTAGACACCGAATTTGCTAAATTCTGAGGTCAGGATGCTAAATGAGATGTATTAATATAGAATTAAAATATCATTTTCAAAACTTCCTGATAAAACATAAATTTTATCCTACCAAAATGTTCATCTCATTTTTTAGAGTATTTTGACATAAAACTTGACTATGTTTGGATTATATTTGTCAAGATATTTAAATAATTAAATCTGTATATTTATGTAATTTTTATTAAATTTGGAATGTTCAAGAGAATATTCAATTTTGGCTTAATAGCCGTGAACGACCATTATTGATGAAAACTGTTAAAATACCTAAAAAAAGGGAATATCTTGCGGATACCCCAACCAATGGCTAACGGTCATTAACGGTCGTCTAACAATCTTTAACAAATGGACCAAATTGGTTGCTACAGTACTAGTTCGCTACAGAGAACCAATGCTACAGTAACTGTCTGCTATAATAAAAACACCGTTCATCTTTTCTGGCGAGGCGTCCCGTGATGCTTCGCCTTTCGCAATATTTTTTGATGTCATATAAATTATGTTAGCCAAGATTCAACTGCCATTGGACTCCTTTCGCTCTAGCCTACCATCAGGTACCAAAAGCCCCTCGTCGCTAGAAAAGTTTTCAACGAAGTTAATGTTCATCGTCGTCTCGAATGGCGGTGAAAACGGGGTGTTTTGGAAAAATAGATTATTCGAAAATGAAGAGAATGTTGGTGAAAAATCTTAGCTCCACCGCGCGCAGAACTCCTTCTCGCAGCGGAAGCGTTTGACAAACGAGTGCCATCATATTCAAGGACCGGGGTTGCGTTGACGGTTACCAAGCAACTTTGAAATCACAAAATCATAAGAGTAAAGTCACAGCACATGCATGTAAGTTCACAACACACAATAATCATTCAAATACAAGGAAATACATGGAAAACACAAGAACGGGAAAAACTTTAGAGCTACACCATAGAAAATTTACTAGAATAACTTGAAGGTTACAGAGTTACAAAGAGCTTATCATCTTAGCACAAATGCTAAAGCTCTTATTCTAATATGGAGAGGAGAGAAAACAGTCACCACCTAGAGTCTCTCCTCCAACATGCAAGGGATAACTTGCATTGCAGCTTCCTTAGGGTTCAATCTTGGGATCTCCTCCTCACAGCAGCTTCCAGCCTCAAATATGAAATGCCAACACCCTAGCTTGCATAGAAAACTCCTTCACGTGTTCCCTTAAGTACCCAGCTGAAATAATGAACCTTGAATGGTTCAAAATGTCCTTCAATTTGCTTAGGGCATAACCTGGACAGAGCAGTTTTTTGCTAGGTGCTACGACACGCCGTAGTGCCCGGCTCTAGGGTTGAGACCCATTGCGGTGCGCCGTAGCGCCCGCATTTTGGGTTGGCACCCGCTACGGTGCGCAGCAGTGCTCGCGTATCTAGTTGAGCCTGCTGCGGTGCACAGTAGAGCCCGTGTCTCGGGTTGGACCCATAGGGGCGCGCTGCGATGCTAATTTTCGCTGCGGTGTGTTGTAAAAACGATTTCCACTGCAGTGCGCTGTGGTACTTGCTTCTCTGTTGCTGACCACTGAGGCATGCGATAGCACCTCCATCTCGAGTTGGGACTACTTGGGCGAGCTCAGGCACGCCACGGCGCGGTGCAGCGCCTGTGCTGTTCCTGGACACTAAAGGTCTCCACAACACAACAATCTCCCACTTGGGGACTTTTAGAAAATCTTCCCCCTTTATCTCCATTGACCCTTCACTGTCTTCTTCTGTGTCTGTCAAGAGACGTGGTGTAGCTCATCCCGCTCTCTCTTCACATTTTGAGGCCAACTGAACCTACATATATCTTTAGTTTCTCCAATGTTACTGCTTTAGTAAGCATATCAGCTAGATTCTTAGAAGTATGGATCTTCTCCAATATAAGCTGTCCTTCTTCCAACAGTGTCTAGATGAAATGGTAATGGAATTGAATGGGATTTGACCTGGCATGAAAAGTGGCATTCTTCGCCAGATGAATAGCGCTCATACTATTACTATAGAGCATCACATCCTTTTGCTCCTTGCCCAATTCAGCCATGAAACTCTTCAACCATATCATCTCTTTTCTTGCCTCTTTCATGGCAATATATTCCACCCCCATGGTAGATAGCAACATAATGTTTTGTATCATGGAGATCCAGCTTACAGCCACACTTCCCAATGTATACGCATAACCTATAGTGCTTATCATGCTATCAACATCTACTACAAGATCTGAATCTACATAGCCATATAAGTTAATGTCAGATCTCCCAAAGCATAAAGCTTTGCCCGCTGTACCTTTCAGATACCTTAGGTTTCACTTGACCGCATCCCAATGGTGCTTCCCTAGGTTTCCCATGAACTTGCTAACCACTCCCACTACACGGGAAATATCCGGTCTTGTGCAAATCATTGCCTATATAAAGCTCCCAACTATTGAAGCATACGGAACTTTCCGCATGTGCTCCTTCTCTTCTTCAGACTTCGGCGTCTGTTCCTTTGATAAGCTGAAGTGACTTGCTAAGGGTGTGTTCATTGGCTTTGCTTCACTCTCGTTGAATATTTTCAGCATCTTTTCAACATATTCTTTCTACGATAGCTTCAAAATTCTTGCACATCTCTCCCTATTGATTCTCATTCTAAGAATCTGCTTGGCCGGCCCCAAGGCCTTCATGTCAAACTCTTTTGACATCATTTCTTTTATCTTCTTTATCTCCTCCATATTTGATCCTATGATGAACATATCATCCACTTACAACAATAGAATGATATAGGAGGACTTACACTATTTTATGTAACAATAGTGATCTGCTTAGCATCTCTTATAGCCTGATTCTAATATAACCTTATCAAATCTTTTGTACCACTGCCTTGGCGCCTGCTTCAAGCCGTAGAGGCTCTTCTTGAGCTTACATAGTAGCTTAGACTTTCCTTTTTCTTGAGCCTCGTACCTTTCAGGCAGTTGCATGTATAACTCTTCGTCTAGCTCTCCGTGAAGGAATGCAGTTTTAACATCCATTTGCTCCAGATGCAAATCCTTAACTACAATAATATTCAGCCCAACCCTAATGGTTGTCATCTTCACAATTGGGTCAAGATCTCACTATAGTTGACCCCATGCCTTTATTGGAAACCCTTTACTACAAGTCTCTCCTTATAGCACTTTCTCTCATTTAGTTCTTCTTTCACTCGGTAAACCCACTTGTTCTGAAGATTCTTCTTCCCAGCTAATAAGGGTGCCCTCCCATGTCTCATTTGACATGAATGATTCCATTTCATCATTCATGGCAGTTGCCCACTTGACTGAATCTTCAATAAGAAGTGCCTCTTCCAAGCTTTTTGGTTCACCATTATCCATTATCAACAGATAAAATAAGGAAGTAGTATACCTCTATGGAGGTTTATAGACTATTGTGGATCTTCTTAACATGAGTTTTTGTGGTTCAACGTTGACACCCTCCTGAGCTTCTCCATGTTCTCCAATATTTGGCTCAATGCTGTCATAAATCTTTATGTGCCGAGGTTCTCCATCTAAAGCATCCTTGAAATTAGTTTTAACTCAAATGTAGTCCTTATACATTTCACTTTCATTAATAGTGATATTCCTACTTCTGATGATTTTCTGGTTCTAATTGTCATAGAATCTGTAACCAAACTCGCCTGTATTATATCCAACAAATGTGCACTTGATTGCCTTAGTATCAAGTTTACT
The DNA here is from genome assembly GCA_016760335.1 of Gastrodia elata. Classification (NCBI taxonomy): domain Eukaryota; kingdom Viridiplantae; phylum Streptophyta; class Magnoliopsida; order Asparagales; family Orchidaceae; genus Gastrodia; species Gastrodia elata. The sequence continues at coordinate 29,831,959 of CM028678.1, read as the reverse complement.
TCTAGATTCTGCATTAATATGCACATAGGATGAGCAGCCAAATACCTAGAGGTGGTTCAGTTTCACCTCCTTTCTGCTCTAAGCTTCCTCGGGGATCCCTTCATTTATGGGTACAGAAGGTCCCATGTTAATTAAATACATAGCCGTGTTAACGGATTCAGCCCAGAACTGCTTTGGGAGACCCGCATGCAATCTCATACTTCTGGCTCTTTCTATGATTGTCCTGCTCATTCATTCTGCAATACTATTTTATTGCGGTGTTATAGGGACTGTGAACTCCCTCTTGATTCCTCTCTAGGAACAGAACTCCTTGAACTCTCTATCACAATATTTGCTGCCATTATCAAACCTTAAGCACTTCAACTTTAATCCTATCTTATTCTCCACCAAAGCTAACCACTTTCCAAACACATCAAACATATTAGATTTATGTTTTAGAAAGTAAGCCCATACTATCCTTGTATGATCATCAATGAAGGTGACAAAGTATGTTGCTCCATGACAGACTTTAAATACGTTTGCACTTGTACGCAAGTGTACGTGGTCTGAAGTAATAATTGGGAACGTGAGTCCCGAGATTTATCGTCCTCAGAGAATTGGATATTCTGTTACTAAAGTATATCTATGTTCAAAAATGTTTAAGCTATGCGTATTTTGTCGAATTGGTTCCTAAACAAGCACAACAATTCTTAGTAGAAGAAGACTATGATAAAATGAGAGGAGAGTTGGGTCTCTCCCATATGATATATTAGATGTCTTATGTATGATGATTCCTCAAGCATTCTTTTCTTCTTAGTTTTAAATCAAGTACATATTGTCCTCCTTAGAGTTTAACTCTAAGATTTACAAGTTCAAATCTAGTGCTTGAAATGAACACACAGTTGGTTCTATTTTGGCACAAAGACCCTTATAAGATTAGATCGACAATAGCAGCTCCTTTGCACCTTCGTAGCTCACAACATAATGGGAAAAGAAAAAGAATAGGAAGAAATGAAATGGGAAATTGTCTTATAGCCAAATGGACGAGGGAAAGATGGTGGTAGGTGCCTCTGGAGGGGAGGACAGTCCTCCGCCTACTACGATCATGGCAGGGACAGTGGCATACATGAAAAGGATCTGGTCCGTTGGATCAATGTACTGATACGATGGCCAGATCAAATCGAGCGATCTATAGCCATAGGATTTGACTTAAATAAGGCAGACGACTCAAATCCGCAAAAATGGAAAAATAACCATTTGGAATATTTTATTAATTATATTATTAATTTAATTTAAATGCAATATTTAATTAATAAATTATCCCTAAATAATTACTCAAAATTAAATACTCAAACGGAGTCCGAAAAATCCTGAAATTTCATAATTGCCTAATTGAAGGGTGAGGAACTCAAAAATGCAATAAGATTTTCAATCGGAGGTCAATTTAATTATCATAATTTTTAGCACTTAAATATTATTAAAATAATAAGGGAAATTTGATGACTTCCAAACACTTCCAAAATATCACTCCTAGCTAATTTAGGGGTGACGAGTCCAATGACAGACTCCAATTTTGATTCTGAGATCTAAATAAAATAGGCATTCTCATAATTATCAAAAAAATTAGAAAACATTGGAAAGTCTCAAATGATCTTCAAATCGCACAAAACTTGAGGTGAAGAGACTCTTAACACTTTTATAAGAGCATTGGAAAGGGAACAAAGTTGATTAGGTTATTAATTAACAGGTAACAGTACTAGTGTTGTTACAGACTCCCCTCTTTAAAAGAGGTGTCAGCCTCGACACACAATAAATAAAAACATGAAATTGAAAATGCACGAGGGAAGTGAAAAGAAAATATGAAAGAACTTAAACTTCATGATTAAGAGAAGAACTCTGGGAATTTCTTCCGCATATCCGCTTCTTTTTCCCACATGGATTCTTCAACTAAGTGGTTTTGCCACATTTTGATTATAGGAATACTATGGTTCCTCAACAGTTTGAGATCTCTTCCCAGAATTGCAACATGTTTAACAATGAAAGTCAGATTGGGCTACAGCTCGATTGCTGGAATTTGAACTTGCTGACTAGTATCAAGCAAACACCTTCTTAATGATGAAATATGAAACACATTGTGCATGATTGAGAAGTCTTCAGGCAAATCCAACCTATACACAGATGTTCCAACTTTTCTAATCACTTTGAAGGGTCCCAAATATATTGGACTCAGCTTTCCAGACACACCAAACATTTGCACACCTCTCATTGGACTTACTTTTAGATACGCGCGATCTCTTACTTTAAATTCTAACTAATAATGATAAGCGTCATGATATTTCTTCTGTCTATCTTGAGCTGCCATCATATTTCGCTTAATTAACAGAGCTTTTCTAGTGGTCCCTTCGATTAATTCAGAACCATAAAGTTGAGAATCTCCTACTTCAATCCATGCAATGGGAGTAGTACACCTCCTACCATAAAGAGTTTCATAAGGAGCCATACTAATACTGGACTGATAACTATTATTGTATGTGAACTCAACTAAGGCCAAGTGATTTTCCCATGATCCACCGAAATCTAAAACACAAAGATGCAGAAGATCTTTCAATATTTGATTAACATGCTCAGTTTGACCTTCTGTCCGGGGATGGAAAGAAGTACTCAATGCTAAGTTCGTCTCCAAGTCTTGCTGAAGAACGGACCAAAGTTTAGAAGTGAATCTAATGTCACTGTCAGAAACTATGCAGTTCGGTATACCATGCAAATGGATAATCTCCTTAAGGTAAAGCTTGGCAATCTTCTCAATGGATTCGGTATGACGAATTGGAAGGAAGTGAGCTGATTTGGTGAGTCTATCGACAATCACCCAAATTGAGTTAGATCTACTCTTAGGCAGTCCCACAATGAAATCCATGAAAATGTCAGATCATTTCCATTCAAGAATGTTTAAGGGTTTGAGAAGTCTACAAGGATTCTGGTGCTCAGCTTTGACTAAGGAACATGAATGGTATTTAGAAATAAAAATAGCAATATCCCGCTTCATGCCTGACCACCAAAATGCTTTTTTAAGATCTTGATACATTTTATAGCTACCAAGGTGCATAGTGTAGCCAGAATTATGGGCTTCAGACAGTATTTGTAACTGCAAGCTGTTAGGAATCCATAACATAACCTTCTGGAAAATCACACTGTCAGCATCAAAACATAGTTCAGATATCTTGCCACTAGTAATATTGGAAATCAGATCATAATAACTAGAGTCTTCTTTGTTGGCTTCAACAATTCTCAACCTCAAAGATGATTCAGACTAAATAACAGATAATATAGTGCACAAATCAGCAGATCTGATCAACTCAAGATTCAATCTTTCAAAATTTTCAATCAAAGAGTAGTTGCAATAAAGAGAAGATAGTTGCCTTACGACTGAGGGAATCAACTACTACGTTAGCTTTACCAGGGTGATACAGAATTTCCAAGTCATAATCGCAAATTAACTCCAGCCATCTATGATGACGGTAGTTAAATTCCTTGTGGGTGAAGATATACTTTAAACTTTGGTGATCAGTAAATATCTCACACTTAACTCTGTACAGGTAGTGTCTCCAAATCTTAAGAGCAAAAACTTCCCCTACAAGTTCTAGATCATGCATAGGATAATTTCTCTCATTAAGCTTGAGTTGACTAGAGGCATAGTCTATTACACGTCGATCTTGCATCAGAACACATCCCAGTCCTACCTTAGAAGCATCGGTATAAACTAGAAATTCTTTACCCTCTTGAGGTAGTACTAATACAGGTGCAGAACTTAACAAATGTTTCAACTTCTAAAAGGCTTTTTCCCAAGCTGTGCTCCAGATGAACAAAACTTATTTTATAGTTAATTGAATTAACGAAGAGGCAATTTGAGAAATTCAAGAACAAATATTTTGTAATATCTAGCAAGTCCTAGAAAACTATAAATTTCTGTTACTAATTTAGGTTACACCCACTGTTGAATAGCATGGATCGTCCTTTAGCCAACCCTAATGCCTTTAGCATCAATTACGTGACCCAAAAATGACATGGAGTTGAGCAAACTAAGCAAACAATTTATATTAACAAAATAAGGATGGCACGCAGATTCTTCTTATGCTCAACAACTGACTTCGAGTAGATTAGGATGTCATCTATGAAAACTATAATGAACTCATTGAGATAAGGCTTTAGAATATGCTGCATCAGATTCATGAAGATGGAAGGAGCATTTGTCAGTACGAAAGACATGACTAGAAACTCAAAATGCCCATATCGGGTTCTGAATGCAGTTTTAGAAATATCTTCATTCTTAACTCAAATATAAAAATATCTTCATTCTTAACTCAAATCCAAAAATATCTTGATCTCAAGTCAATTTTGAAAAAGACTTTTGCTCCAATGAGCAGATCGAACAAGTCATCTACCCTAGGAAGAGGATACCCTGTAACGCCCCTCCCATCGCCACATGCAATTTGTTTAATATATAACATATTGGTGGAGAGACGTGCGTTACTCAGGAAGGATCAAAATATGACCTCCCCGAATAAACACTGCTGCAACAACTCAACCTAAGAGAAAATAATTGAGTACTAATCCTTAAGATAAGTGTAATATCCTTACCTTAAGTATTATGTAAGGTACTTGTGCATATTGGATTAAGGATACAAATATAATCCAAGTTACACGAAAACTAGCATTTTAAGTACATCCAGATCAGATCACAATACTAAGTATAAGTAGTAAGGAAATAGAATGCAGAAGATAAGCACACATCTAGATATATTTATCACAGAAACTGAAATAATATTCATAACAGAAACAAAAAAGGAAAATAACCAGAGTTATTATAAAGCTTTTTAATTAATACAAAATATAGTCTAATACTGAACTGAAATAAAATAAACAGAAAGGAAAGTGTTGAAGAAGAGTCCACTAATGCTCAACGAACTCCTCCTAGATCTCCTGAGTATCCACCTAATCTGCCTCCACTAACTGCTCTAGATTTAGCAAATTGCCAGATCCCAAAAGTACCATGTTAGACAAGAAGTCTAACCTATCGAAAGATATTCTAAATAATTATAGTTATCTAAAACTTAATATTTGAATAGTTTAAATAAAACTTGCAAAAAATAGTAAATACAGCTGAAAGTCTGAAAATAAAGTAAACTGAATTGTAAACTGAGTACTGGAATATAAAGAAAATAGCAAAGGGTCAGAATATGAGTAAATAATACTTTAAGACTACGCCACATGCCATTGAATATGAAACTGATATGCCACTAATTTATGATGTCATTATGCATTTGGTGTCAACTATATGCAAAGAAATCCTAATATCCATGATGCATGTTGCATCCCGTAGGCCCCACCAATGATGCATGTTGCATCTCGTAATTCACATCACTGCCATGCTTATGCTTATGCCAAGGCTTCCAATTCAACATGATTCAAAAGATCATCTAAAAACAAAAATCTTTTTAATATCAAATACTAATTCCTTTATCTCCATTATGCATAATTCACCTAAATGGATTCTAACTCCTAATTCTAATTCATTAGGTAACTATAAGTGAGATTACTCTTAGAATTATCAGCTGAAGAGATTTTATATACATAGTTAGTATGTTTCCAAAAATGGCGACTTTACTGCTTAGTTTGTTTAACTACACTTATCAATGCGCACAAAGATAAGGGGACGAAACCCTTTTACAGTTTATTCTCTCAAACTAAGTTATTAAATGCTCTAGTTACAAACATACTTAGTGTTCTAAGAAGGGTAACTTGAGATACTTAGTTTGTTTAATTACACTTATCAATGTGCACAAAAATAAGAGGACAAAACCTTTTTATAATTTATTTTCTCAAACTAAACTATCCAAGTTCCCTACTTATACACTCTTAAGTTTAGAATATTTACTCTAAGCTGGACTGCACTTATCCAATCACTTAGGATAAGACCGAGACTCTACAATCTTATTTAGAGTGAATCAACAAACCCCGAATTTTACTAAAGTGACTCAGCACTAGGGATATACACTATCACATCCAACTGATAGTCTAATAATTTTAGCAACTCTATTTAATAGGCAAGGATCATCAAACTAATGAATCCATACTTCATTGGGATGAATCCTATACTAATGATTACAAAGATTTGAAACTAAAATCACTCAACTTTAGATACTACCACAAGGGAGAATCTCATTCTAAGTTCATAGGAAATCATACCACAAGGGTCTAAGATCAAGCATCTAAAGTTAAGGGGGAGCATCTAAGTTCCTACCTCAAGATCCAACAATAAGCTCTTCCTACCTCATTAATTCATCTAATTACAAGGCTTGAATTAGTAATACTAAGGCAAGCTCATCATGATCTTGAACTAAGAAGCATAAATATTACACTAAGATCTAGGATTAATTTTACTTTCCTAGTTCTTAATTCTTTTAGATTAAGCAAACCAAATCAGATGGGTGAGCCCACATGATCACTAGATACCAAAGTTATGGGATTCAATCATACATGTTATTAGGAATTGATCATCTAGCAAATTAATATATTATTATGGGTTATCATATGCTAAGAATCTTACTTAAGAGAAAATTAAGGAGGCAAAGGTAAATATTTAGATTTGCTAATCACATAGATTATTCAAGATCTTACTAGTTCTAAGTTAATCATTTAAGATCAATATCAAATCAGATGTATTATTGGAATTATGCAAGTTAATTTCCTTTCAAATTAATTTGGTTTACTTAAGGTGATTAAGATTTTGATCTTAATCAAGACAAGTTAGGATTTAACTCCTAACTTAACCAAACTAAGACCAATTGGTTACTTATAGATCAATGACCAATCAATACATTATTGATGTATTATTGATGACAATTATCAAATTTGGATTAAGTATTAGCAACTAAATCAAGCTTATTTTGATCTTAAGTTAATTTAGATATTAATGTCAATTTAATCAAATCAAGTGTCTAAGGCACACATGAAAGATTCATAACATTCATACTATTGTTATGAGAGCAAAATAATAGAAATTTGTATAAAATAGAAAGTAATTAGTGATAATCAAATCCTAAATCAAGCAAAATGGATTAACACCTAATTAGAAATCCAACCATTGAAGATTTATGAAACTTAAAAGGGGTGTTCTACTTATTCATATGAACATTCAGAGACTTAGTTTACTAACTTTGAATAATCAGAAATTCTAATTTTTACTAATCATACATTTACAAGATTATGACATAATTAAGAATGCATAAATCAAAAAATGATTCCACGTAGCACATGCATTTTACAAGGCATAAGAATCATAATGGCACCTAAATCATGTAATTTGGTTAAGTACACATGCTAATCAATCCTAAATAAGAACTAAGATAATTAAGCAAAAATAGGAAATCTAATTATTAAAAGTGTAATATTATTTTACATTTTAATTCATTACATTTTTCTGATCATTTTGATATATAATATCATAAGGTTTTGACCAGTAGATCAAAAATTATTCAATTAATTTACTCTATACTTTTCCAATTTAATTTCCCTAAGGTTGGATTAATTGGATTGTTTTCCTTAAGGAAAATAATTCTAATTAATCAGATATTAAATAAACGGGTATCAGCCCATTACTAAAAGACGCGGGTAAGCTCGGCCCGAGGACCCGTTACTATTGAACCACGCGGGTCACAGGTCGGCCCGACCTGCACAGTTCTTCTTCTTCCTTTCGCCTTCCCTGACACCAAACCAATTAGAGTAACCCTAATCAGCAAAATTCATGGCCGACAGGCCATGCCACGGCCTAAAAATGATTGAGACTCCAACCTCATGCCAAGGCGCATCCTTGGAGCCTAGAATCTCCATCAGGGATTGGCCCAAACTCAGACGCCTTATTTGAAATTCCCCAGCCTCTGAGCCCTCTGTGGATGGACAATTATTTCTTGACAGACCACCATTTTATGCCTTCTCGATCCCTACACCATCCCCAGGTGATGGAGAAGCTAAGCCCTCCATCCACTGGGTCTGAAAATGGCCGAATCGATGGGTCCTGACTCGAATCCACACCAAATGGAAGGAACTTGAGCGATTGTTCGATACGATCAATCGAGGCTAGATAAAGCCTTGAAATCGATCATAATAGATTCGACTAACCTAGACATGCAATTACGAATCAAAAGGAGGGGAGTGTTGAGACTGTTTGGCTCTTCACAGTAAGTGGAGGTACCTAGCTTAATGGGGGAGCTTGCAGACAATGTAGGGAGTGATCCAGAGGCTTAGCCAAGCTTCAGAAAAGAGCTAGGGGTCCTGAACACCTGGACGCACCCACTATCAGCTGTATACAAGCACCAGAACGCCTAGGGAGCTCGGACAGACGACAATGATGAATTAGGGAAAAAAACTCAATTGGATTCAATTGAGCAGCAAAGGGGCAGAGGGAGGAATGCTGAGGCTATTTATAGCCTCAGTAGAGGCTTAGGATCATTCCAGAGGGAATGGCTCGGCACCTAACAACTTGCTGAGGTGGACGCGGGAGTGGGGGGCAGGACCTGCTGTCGGCAGTACGGGAGATCTTCTCGGACGGGCGCCCGAAGAAGTGGAGACGATAATCCACAGAGCGGGGTGCCTCCGATGCCGTCTAATCGATCGATCAGATGGCGGAACGACTCGGATCGCTCAGATCCTAACGGCTGATCGTGGAAGTGATCCGGGCCATAGGATCAATTGGGCATATCCAATGGTAGATCTGCAGCTCCGTGGATCTGGTTCTTAGCCATATGATCCATGGAAGGAATGATGGGATGGAGCAGGGCTCCGCTTTCGCGCGACCCAGGCTCCACAGAGGATTTCCTGTGGTCCGCACAGCGAATCCCGACGGGTAAATTAGCTTAGGATAGATTTGCAAATATGATTTATTGGGATCCCTTATGTGCAAATTATCCTAATTTAATTTAAATTGAATTATGATCCAAATGACCTCCAAATATTACCAAACATTCACCCTTAGCTAATTTGAGGATGGAGAATTTAAAAATGTAATTAAATTTTAATTTTGAGATCAAAATATTTTAGGTCTAAACTAGGACATCTAGACTGATTAAATGACTAATTTAACTTGGAGAGGTCAAATTGACTTCAAATTTTTAGGTTTAGTTTAATTTGGTATTCTAAATGAAATGAAACTAGAACTAATGACTGATTAAACTAAATTTATATAGGGTAACAACCTAGGGTTGTTATATACTCATCCTTCATCGTCACCATGTTAAGCTTACGGTAATCTAGACACATCCGCATTGATCAATCCTTCTTTTTGACGAAAAAAATGAGAGCTCCAGAAGGCGATATGCTAGGGTGAACGAAACCTTTTTCTAACTATTCTTGCAACTACTCTCGAGGTTCTTGAAACTCTTTGGTGCCATCCTATAAAGGGCCTTAGATTTAGATGGGCTCCTGGGATGAGCTAAATAGAAAACTCTTCCTCATGCAAAGGAGGTAGTCTATGCAAGTCCTCTGGGAACACATCCAAGAACTCTCTTACAACTTTGGTGTCCATCGGATCTCTAACTTCTTTCGCCTCGCTAATTAAGGTTACCAAATAGCGTAGCAATCATTTTACTAATAAGGGGCCTGGCTTCATGTGCATTAATTAACGAGGCCAAGTTTGCCTACGAAGACCTCAGGTTTCTTTCCTACCCGAGATAACTCTTTTCATGAAACAGTCTATAATGACATTGAACTTACTTAGCCAATCCATTCATAAGATTATGTTGAAGTTTGTAATCAGGATAACAATAAGTTTGGGTTGAAAGAGCTGGTTACTGATTAGGATATCTACCAAACAGAACCTCTTAGCACATATTTCAGTACCAAACGATATCTGCACTCTCAAGGCATTACCCAGGATGAAATATTGGAAGTTTAGGAAGAAGCACAACTCTCAGACATGAAAGAGTGACTAGAATCCTATCTAAGAGTGTGTCACAGAATTGGTTTTTAAAAATTAAGGTTCCTATAGCAGATAATAAAGAAAAATTCAATTATAGTTTATAAAATTTAATATAAGAAGTATGGAAAATAAATGCACATAAATCCTAATTTTTGATGTGTTAGATTTATTGTCTAATACATGGTACTTTTAGGATCCAGCAATTTTCCACATTTAGAGCAGCTTGTGGAGCAAGATTAGGAAGCTTGACCGAAGATCTAGGAGGAGTTTGTGAGGCACTAGAGGACTCTTCTTCAATAATTATGTCTCCCTGCTTTAGTTTTCCTTTTAGTTCAATATTTAGACTATTTTTCTATATATTTTCTTATTTAAGTAAACTATTTATAATAATTCTGAATATTTTTTTTTTCCTGAGATGAATGCTTTACTTAACTTTTATGATGAATGATCTGAATATATGCTTTAACTTTCGCACTCAGTATTTCTTACTACTTATACTTAGTATTGTGATGTGATTAGCATACTGAAAGTGCCGTTATACTTATATATATTGGATTTATCATACTCCACTTATAAACCAATATATATATATATATATATATATATATATATATATATATATTGTCTAATACTTAAGATAAAAAATTTATACTTATCTTAAGGATTATTCCTCCACCCTCCTTTGGGATTGAGTTTCAGCAGCTCAGTCTTTTCGCAATAGATATTCGGGGAGGTTCCGTAGGCCTTCCTGATAAAACTAGATCTATACAATTCCATTTATAATGAATCAACCAATTCCATTTCTTTAATGAACCAAATTAGTTTTATGAATATACAATACAATCTCCATATAATAATACTAATATTATCATCACTTATAGTTATGCACTGATAAGTTTAATAAATAAGGAATTTAAAACTATCAAATCCATTCTTCATTATAGTAGAATCTAATCAGTTGGTTCCATGGATGTGACATATAATTCATTAAAATTGGGTGAACTACCATAACTGAATATGTTTAACCTACAGTTTATTAGGTTATTACTACCACAAGATAAAAGATTAATTTTCTAGAATTCATGAGGTTCATCTAAGGGCCTATCTCAATATGTATTCAATAAGACATTTTCTACCTCAATGTTATCTTAGCTATAGCCATAGTTATATTAATCACCTTAATTATATTACTTAACTTGTCTCTTAAAGATTAAAAGTTCTTAATCTTATCATCTACCTTTTACAAATTCTAATGATTAAACTAAATTCATGATAAGAATGATTCTATGTAAGGTCACTTGTTAAGTCATTGATTGAAAGAGTCAAATCAATGATGTAATTTACTTAATGCTAAGTTTCTAGAAATTAACATTTAAATCATTAGATAAGTCATTACAATCTTAAGATTAGGTTGTTTGATAAATCAGATATCTCTTATTAGTTAACTAAAGGTCATTACATATTGGTTCTCTTAATTAAGAAAAAAATCAAGAAGGCATAATCTTAAGTTCAAAATAAAAATCAAATCACCTTAATCCTTTACAAGACCTAATAATCTAACATGCATAATTTAATTCAAGAAATAAATCACATGCTATTAATTCATTTGTTATTGATAAGTGCAAGTGTGAAATAATAGCAAATGTGATTCTACCTAAACTCTCACTTTTTAATAGGATGATAATCCTAACATACAATTTATAATATTTTCTTCAAAGTATTTTACAAATTAAAACTTAAGGCTTAACATAGGATTCAAGAAAATAAAAACACAGTAGCAGCAATAAGACCTATGCAAGTGATGTACGCACTTTACATAGAACTAAGTAAAATGATTTAGTTTATCAAAACTCAATACAAGTTCTAAATACTTAACGTACCTGACACAGCACCAAAGCTTCTATAAGACTTAGAAACTTTCAACCTCTGACTTTCTATGGAGTATAAATAAGTTTACCCTGGGCTGAGAGATAAAACAAAATAATGGATTGATCAAAATTCTTATTCTTAAGTGCCAAACATATAATCTATCTTTAATATTAGGAATGACAATAATTGAAGGTGCATAAGTATAACCTTTAAATGTTGATTTAATGACTTTCTTAATAAAGCTAAATTAAATATGTGATTAGAATTTCACTTTCATGCAAATTTTTCCATTCCATTTCAAATTCTATGGATGCCAAATGAATATAGATGTGTATTAAGATGACTAATTATGCAAAAATTTAATTGCTTTCAAAATATCATTATTTATATCAAATTATTATTTAAGAACTTTGAAAAATTCAAATGAAAATGTTACGACCGCTAGGTGACTGCACAAAAATGTTGGAAGTCAAATGTGTTTGGATCAAATAGGGTTTAAACCAAAAGCGGAACAAAAAGAAACTTGAGCGAGCGTTGAGAAATTGAAAAATTAAAGCAAGAAAACCAAGCACATAAAATAATCACAGCCACAAGACAGAAATTACGTGATTCGGTGAACACACCTACGTCCACGAGGAGGAGAGCAAAGTTTCACTAAAATCAGAGAGGAATACAAATGGTTTAAGGTTAGAGAACCTTTACAAAATATTCTCTTAGAGATCTTCTCTTGTATCTTGTGTTATGTGTATCATGAAATTCTTGCATATCAAGGCCTATTTATAAGCCATCATTGATTCCCAAGAATTAAAAATTACAATCTCAATTAAGGACATAAAGAAAACTTCCAAATCCATAATTCCTGAAATGGAAGTTATTAATGCGGCAGTTTCTTAATACCATATTTGAGAGATTTAATTATATATATAGAAAATTAATTTCCTTTAATTTTTCTTTAATTAAGGAAACTTAATTTCCTTTAATTTAGGAAAAATTAATTTCCTTTAATTTTCCTTTGATTAAGGAAAAATTAATTTTCCTTAATTTTCCTTAAATTAAAGAAAAAATAATTTTCCTTCAATTCTCCATCTCAGGTCTCATGTGCTTCACATGAGAACTGAAACCTTATACTCTTGATCAATACGACTGCACCAAGTTGGTTGCCTACGTATCTCCCTCCCATGGGAATCAAGCAATCCGTAGTTCCACTAAATGAGAAGTCTATTAATGCTTCTCCAAATTCACCAAAGATTTACAATGGTAAAACTAGCTTCTGCAGTACTCCTCTTTTTGCATAAATTGATCAATTTTTATGTACCATTACCTCGGTGATTGCTTTAGCCCATATAAAGACTTGTTTAGTTTACATACCAAATCTCCCTTTCCTGGCTCACTATACCCTGGGGGCTGCATCATATAGATCTCCTCCTCTAGTTCTCCGTGTAAGAATGTTATCTTTACATCAAGCAACAAGTTGAACTATGCCACCAAAGTTAAAAGCACACGGATCGAGGATTGTTTCACAACTGAGGAAAACACCTCATCATAATCGACCCATTCCTTCTGAGCAAAGCCCTTTGCCACAAGTCTAGTTTTATAGCCCACATCAGCTTCCGAGGAACCTTCTTTCTTTGCATACACCCATTTGCACCCAATAGCTTTTCTGCCTGGAGGGAGTTTCTCCAACCTCCATACCTTATTTTTGTGAAGAGACTCAATCTCTTAATTCATAGCCTACTTCCATAAATTTTCTTCTGAGCCTGTCACCACTCTCTACTTTCCTGTAAGAGTCTCAGTATTATCCTCCACCTGATGAGAACTCCTTTGTCTCAAGAAATACTCTTCATTAAAGGTGACATCCCTGCTCACCACGATCCTCTTGTCAATTGGATCATACAATTTGTAGCCCTTCACGCCGCGTCATTACATTATACTTTTCTCATAATGTTTAAAAGAGATAAATAATATACTTATACAAAAATAAACATAAATACATAAAAATATATAAAAAAAAAACAATATTCTTTTTTTATATACAGATCCTACAAAAATGCATTTAACTAATAATTTACTTACACATTTAATTGTCATATTATTTCAATACAAATTTAAAAAAAAAATATTTATATTATTTTAATGTAAATAAGAAAATAATAATGAAATGATATTCAAATTCCATAAGATAAATTTTTTTAGGTGCTACATCAGCAGATTTAAATAGTATTTTTGCATTAGTATACTCGCATTAATAATGATGTTAGTATTTCTTATTAAATATTAGGTACATATGCCATCTTATCAAAATAATTTTATGAGACCCTTATAAGTCATTAATTAGTGATAAAATAATTATATCTGTTCATATATGTTATAAATACAAACAAGTATGTGGCATCATGATGAATCAAACATTGAGCAAACGATAATTATTAGGCTTAGATTTCTATGCATTGAACAGGTTTATTAAATACATTATTATTGTGGTAATTAACTCCAAAATATATAAATTAAGCATTGCTTAGTGATGGCAAAAGGGCTTTCATTCATAAGATGACCTATGATCATGCATATATTCCCATCTCATATGGAGCATCTCAAGGATTATATGCGAACATGATTGTCAAAATCAACTTAAGACATACTGAATTAGAATACTGATAAATACATTTTTGGTTCATACAGAATTTAAGTAAATATCAAAATGTTCAAATCAAATGCAAAAAATTTAAATACATGCTTTCATAATTACCCAAACCATTATTATATATCTTAAACTAATAAAGTTAGCTCAATTATACATCATACAAAAAAGATTAAAGATATAGGAAATATTATACTATATAAAAATTTCATACTATAATTTTCTTACTATGATATTTTTTTGTACCTAAAATCAAACAATCTTATAGTAAATATAATTATACTCGTGTACATGAGGAATGGTTAAATAAGATTTTTTTTTTAAGTCGGGTTTAACCGAAAAAAGTGTTTTTGGAGGCTGAAGCTTGAAACTTGGCGTTTGCTAGTCCTTGTTCTTCAAATCGGCGATATCCGGATCTCGTTCTTCAAATCCGTGACGCTTTTGATTTCCATTGGTTAGGTATTTCTCGTTCAACCTCTCTCTCTCTCTCTCTCTCTCTCTGTCGTCGTGCTTGACGACGGAAAGGCACCTCAAAGCGCACTGGCTTTAACTCAAAGCAGAAACTTCCGACTCCCACAAACTCCCCATATCGGCATCTTCATAAATTTCTCTGAACCCATTTGTTATAATTGCGGTAGAACTCCTTTCGATTAACTAAATCTTTTTTTGCCAATTGTTATGTTTATTTGGCAGAGTTATAGAAATCAAGGAAGAATTCATTGCCCTATCTCTAATTTGGCAAAAGAACGAGTGTGATCGCAATTTGAAGGGAGTGCTGCACAGGTTTATAGGGCTGTTTGGCAAGCTAGAATTTATGGATTTAGAATGGATTTAGACCTTTAATTTCCTAAATTGAGGGAGTGTAATTTTCCTACAGGACTTCTTCTGGATTTCACTCGGATTACATCACTCGAGGGATGTCCAAGTCAGTGATGCCACATACTCGAGCAAAGGCGACTGCTGAATGCAAACAGAATTAGTGGCAGGAACTCATAGAGCCCGTTATTGAGGTTTCCTTGGAGAAGTTCACATAGCACTGAGAATAAAATTCAATCGACACATGATTATCTGTTGTAAATTTACTTACAAAGGTAAGTTTCCTTGTAATTGTTGGTACAAAAAGTAGATTTTATCATTTATCAGAATGAGTGGAGCATGAAATGATAGTATCGCCTAAGTTGTCTAAGCTAGCTGTCGATCCATTTACCATTTGGACTTGTGTGTTGTTGTAGTATAGCTTACTAATGGGTTGCACTAGAAATGTGTAACTATGAATCTGGGTCTGTTGTAGCCAGAGAGCTCCGTTGTGGAAGTTGTTGTTTATATGTCAGGTACTGGTCGAAGTTTTTTCAGTGGAACCTTTGGCAGTGATATGGCTTGGTCGTTTGCATAGTTGTCATATTAGAATGGATCGGCCTTTGCCTTGTCCATTGCTGCGGCTACGAGTTGAATTACCACGGCTTCTTTGTAGTGCATAACAGGTAAAATCTTGTTTTATGCTTGCTACGGGGGAGATCAACGTTTGTTTGTGGAAGGCATTGTGAGCTAGGACACTTGCTCCTGTCTGGGAGAAGGATATAGCAAGCAGAATTTTGTGATTTAGTATTATACTGGTAAATTCGTCAAGGGAAATGGGATCTGAGCGAGCGGTGATAACAGCATTTAGGGAAGAGTACGCCAGTCCAATATTGGTTAGGATGCTGAGAACGAGTTGTTGTTCTGAGATATGTGAAATAGCAACAGAGAGTTGGTGAGCAATGTTCTTTGCTATTTGTATGAAATTTTAGTTGTTGCAGTCAGACTTGTGTCTTTGATGCATAGATGGCGGCAAGAGACTCCCTCATTGCCTAGGAGGTGCCATTACCAAGCACATGAGTGAACGTCTTCTCCGTTAGAGATGAAATTATCTAATTAAAAATTAATTGGTTATGTTTAAACCAAACAGTGTATGCCGGATTTTGTAGAGTCGAGTTCGATAAAGTAGGAGAAGTTTGAGAGACATTCCCGTCAATGAAACCTATTATATCGTGAGCCCGGAATATGGGTAGGATTAGAATCTCTATATAGAGTAGCTGTTCTTGTCGAGCTTGATGTGTGTGATAGTAGTAGCTGTTGACCGGTAAATGTTGGTGGTTTAGATTTTGGGCCATTATAGTGGTGTGTGTTTTCAAATTTTGGTTGTTAGTTGTCGTTGACGGTAAGTGTTCAGCTACTTGAAGAAAGAGGAAACAAAAATTAGAGTAGAAGGCAAAATAAATATCGATAGGAGAAGAAGAGAAGAAATTTTTTGAGAGCAATTTAGGTGAGGGAGCTTCCTGGGATTTTGAAGACCAGTGAAGATCTATTTGAAGGTCTCCAAGCTTCGTATCTACAGCTCTCCATTTTAGCTGTGCATTGCTGTTTTACAATATAAAAATGGAAGAATACTTGAAGTTAACAGGCTAGATGATGCAGAAATGGATTGATATCATTCTTCTCAAAAATGCAGAAATGTATACATAGAGAAGATTAACAGGCTAGATGATGCAGTTGAGCATCAATGGTATAGCAAGCTCCTATGTACTATAGGGGTGATAAAGAGAAACTACCACAAAATCATAATAGAAAATAAAAATAGAATATTTGTAAACAGTTTGGATGGTCTGTGCATCTACTAGCAACCGTTATGTTGATGTGTTGTTGTGGCTCACAGATGGCCAAATAAGTGGATCTGTTTTATAATTGGACATGCTAATTTGAACTCAGCCCCTCATTTCTCTTGCTTTTATTTGATATTTGCTTAGGCTTATTTGATTCATGTGGTCCTAAAAGTTAATGTATTTATCAAATATAGCTTACATGGAAGTTGAATAAATATGTGGATATGCTTGATGATGGGATAAAGATGAATTTAATTGACTGGCTTCTTTCTCCTTTTCTTGCATTTCAATAATAAATTTATGCGTTTGTTCTGCAGCTCATGCAGTGAAATGCGACACAGCATAAATTTCTAGAATTGGAATATTATTCTCATACATACTACTGAATATGAATGGAATATTTTTTTTGTAATTACTTTCCAAGTGAAAAGATTGTTTTTGGCATGATTGACAAGTGGTAATATACATCTGAAAGATCAATGCTACATTGAAGAAAAAATCAGTTAAAAAAGTCTTTAGAACTGTTAAATGAATGACCCGTTGAAATTACTTTTCAAGTGTCATCCATTAAATGATAATGGAGATAATTTTGACTAGATTTTGGTGCATTTTATTAATACTTTTTCTTTGTCATCATATAAATTTGGAATAGGTTTTAGAATACGAATGACTTTTTTAGTAGTCAACCTTCCGCAAAGCCAGTGATCATTTTGAGCTCTTTTGTTTTGTTTCTCTCTCTCTCTCTCTCTCTTATTGGGCCATGACAATCAAATTCACCACATAAGCTTTATAGAATGCTTCACTGATCTTTAGTGATGCTTTAGCTGCAGCGTTTGGGCAGTTTGGATGGCTCACACATTTATGGGAACTGCTGCCCTTTGTTGGTGGTGATGAGATGGTTAGATCTACTTGTTGGTTGAACAAATGCTAATCTGAGCTCTTCTTTTGATAGGCATGTAAAAATTGTATTGTGACATTTTTTTTTCCTAAAAACATCTACTCTGCTAATTTCCTTAAAAAATCAAGAGAGATTTTACAAATTTTTGAATACAGATTCAAGAGAAAAACTCTTTTAGTACTTTGATGTTGTGAGGGTTGTGGATGATGATTTGTTACTATTGAAGGCAAGTTTTTTGGTAAAATCTCTAAGATGTTGCCAATGATCACTTTGGTTTGGCTTATCATTTTCTTTTTAAGCTATAAGGTGTGGAAGTTCACAATGAAAGGTATAGTAGAGCAATTTCTGTCCCAGTTGTTTTTCTGTTGTTCTATCCTCTATTGCAATGGTATAGAGCAGTATGCACGGAACATGCATTTGGGCAATTGCTGAGTTTGTGCATTGTTGTTGAGAATAAATGGGTACATATACTTTGTGATGGAACAAGGGTGAATCTGAGCCTCTGACTTTTGGCTTCCTTTATTACATTTCAAGAAGAGGAATTTATTTTAAATAGTTTTGAGTAGATTCTTTGGAATTGTGTGCAATGAGAGTAATCGTTTCTTCCTAAAAATTGCTCTTTGTTTGAGAGATTTTATGCAAAGCCCAAAATTTTTTAGTTTATATATTTAACTTAAAATGATTCTTAGAATTTTATGGAAGTTTAATGCTGCACTACTCAATCAATTACTCAAATGATTCTTAAGTCTTTTTCATAAATTTTATAAGAACATTCTTGAGTTACCTTTTTGAATTCATTGTGGAGAAAATTTACATTTTTTATTTTCTAGAAGAGTAAGGAGCTGCTCAATTTTTATAGGTTTTTTGAAATGGTCAATTGATTACAAGGAGGATTCAATTTTGTTAATCAAATTCAGCAAAGCGTTAATCTGTTAAACCCTAAAATTTGTTAGTTCATTGGCATGATATGTGATTGCTATTGTACTTTCGAAAAGAGCATTATTATATTTACTTAGGAACAACATTACCAAACCATTAGATAGACTCCTACTTTTCACTCACAATTTTTTGCACAAGTCCATTGCAGGCAGCAAACAATACGGTGGTGGAGACCCATATGAAGGTGGCTTGGGGGCAGCATGCTTGGCTCTTAGGAGCACAAGTATGATCCACGAGGGGGTGAATTGGGGTTTACTTAGAGATTCTGAACATAAGAATCTTTCCGATGAGTTTGAGATAATTCAATTAGTTTTATGTGAAAAAACTTAAGTTCTATCAGAAAATAAATAAAATCTAAATTAGAAGACACGTAAAAAAGAAAAGATACATCAGTTTATAGTGGCTTAGGTTTCCTTGACCCTACATCTACCCTTTAGAAGTTCTTTAATTTTGAAATTCACTTGAACAACGAGTCATTCTTTCGCTGATACCGCAACAGACAAACAAACCCGTACAACCGCTCCTTTAAACTCTTTGATTGCAGAGTTGCAGAAGCCCAACTTTCTCAAAGCCATCCCGAGGTAGTCTCCTTGATCATTCCTTCGAAAGCTGCTGGCTACAGGGCCTTTTCTTCTTCGCTTCCTCATTTGTCTTTTATTTCCGATGCTTGGTGGAGTTTCCAAAAATATCTTTCACTTTCTCGCGAGAGTAGAGTTATAAAACAAAAGAAAATTATATAAAATAATTCACTTGCATGACACTTGAGGTGAAGTTCTCAAGACTGAAATTTTGTTAAATTTTAAGAGAGCTTTCAAAATTTCTTGAAGCGCCTTAATTTTTCTGAGTGGAGCTTTATTTAATGCTAAGAGGTATGAAAAGTTGATGAGCAAGGCATCCGATTTATAGGTGAAGAGTAATAGTGTTATGTAGGTAAGTTTCTATGGCTGGGCAGGCTGGAACATCTAGGCACGAGGATTGCACTCGTGGGCGAGTAGTTTGCGATCCGAGGATTGCATTATTTTTTATTTGTGCCCACTTGAGCGAGACCTAGAATGTGCTTGGGCACGTACCTCGATTTGTGGTTCGCCTCCTTCTTTTCGAGGCCCATTTAGGCGTGGGTTAAAACCTGTCTTGGTGGAATAATTGTTGCCAATGATTAACTTCTCTCTAAGTTTTTGCCAATGATCTCTTTGGTTTGGCTCATCATTTTTTTCTTAGCTATAGTTGGGCTGTGCTGAAGTCCACATGAAAGTTATAGTTTTCTGCTATCCTATCCTCTATTGAAATGATATAGAGCAGTGTGGATGGTACATATATTTTGGCATTTCATGGGTTTGTGTTGCTGTTGAGAATAAATAGGTACATATATGCTTTGTCATGGAACAAGGGTAAATTTGAGCCTCAGATTTTTGGCTCCTTTTAATACATTTTCATAAAGGGTAATTTATTTTCATGGTTTTGAGTAGATACTTTGGAATTGTGTGCTATGAGAGTAAGCATTTCTTCCAAAAATTGCTCTTTATTTGAGAAATTTCATGCATAGCACCCAAATTTTCTTGGCTATATATTTAACTCCACTGGTTCTTAGAATTTTATGGAAGTGTAATGCTGCACTAGTCAGCCAATTACTTAATTGATTCTCAAAATTTTCTCATAAATCTATGAGAACATTTTGAGTTTTTTTAAATCATTGTGGAGAAAGTTTACTTTTTAATTTTCTAGAAGAGATTTAATATTGTTAATCCAAATTCAACAGAGCCTTAATCTGTTAAATTCTAAAATATGTTGGTTCTTTGGCTTGAAATGTGAGTGCTATTGTACTTACAGAAAAAGCACTGTTAAATTTACTTAAGAACAACCTTGCTAATCCCTTAAATGGATTCCCACTTTTCACACACTTAAATGTGAAAGTGCTTTGACGATGAGCAGAAAATATACAAAACAGAAATTAGAAGATAAGTAAAAAGAAAAACATCAATTTATAGTGGTTCAGATCTTCCAAACCATACATCCACGCTTCATAAGTTCTCTTTCAGAATCCACTTGAACCACGAGTCGCTCCTTCTTGATACCACAACAAGTGAAGAAGCCCGTGCAACTATTCCTTTAGATGCTTTAATCGTGGAGTTGCTGAAGTCTTCTCCTACTCCAAGCCGTCCTGAGGCGGAGTCTCATTGATCCCTTCTTTGCAAACTGTTGGCACAAAACTGCGGAGCCTTCCCTCCATCTCAGGGCTTTACTGAGGCGGGGCTTCCTGATTCGTTGCTGTTTCGCAATTCGATGCTTGCTAGAGCTGCCAATGTTTACTTGCACCCCCCACAAGAGTAGGGTTATAAAACAAAAGATACTTATATAAAAATTAAATATTATAGAGATGAAGTTCTCAAGATTGAAATCTTCCTTAATTTGAGTGAGCTTTTAAATGCACCTTAAAGTTTCTTGTTAGAGCTTTTTCTAATGCTAATAGGTATGGAAAGCTGTTGGTCAAGGCACCTTATTTATAGGTGAAGGGTATAATGCTAGGTAGGTAAGATTATATGGATGGGTGGGCTTGCACATCTGGGCGAGGCCTGCACACCTCGGTGCGTGATTTGCAATCAGCATACTGTATTATTCCTATTTGGGAACACATGAGCGAGGTCTGGAATGCGCTTGGGCGCCTACCCCGTTTTGTGGTTCGCAACCTTCTTTTCTAGGCCTGCTCAAACGTGGGTCAAAATTGTATAGGCAAGATAATTGGCGCGATCCTGCCAAGCCCACAAAATGCTCACGAAAATCATGACGATTCTGGGCACATGATTGTTGTGCGCTTAGGTGAATTGTGTCTAGATGCAGAACAAGTTTGTGCCTAGGTGCAACGTGCCTGGGTGGCTAGATCAGAGCATTTGGGTGTGTTCTAGCTTAGGCAAATTTCTTAATGCGGTTTAGCTAGCTATCTCTCTCAAACTTAGTAAGTTACATAGTATGAAAAGAGATACAAAATAATATATAAAATACAAAATATGACACTAAAAACTAAAGAAAAGACTTCAATCTTAGAGCTGCAGACTACTAAATTGAGCTGATCTGGATTAATTACTAGAAAAAATCATTAGTACATAAGAAAAAATTAAATTATAATTTATGATCATCAAAGCCAAACTAATAGGTAGATAGGATTCAAACCCTAGGGTCAACAAAATCTAGTGCAAGGCTTCCTACTATGATGACTGCACAAGTACTTGAGTGGGGCTAGTGTGATGACGACGGTGGGCGTGATGAGTCTTGGTGGAAGGAAAGACTGGAGTCAGTGCAGGGTTGTGTAGGTCGTGTGGGATGACTTGGGGACAGCATAGTTCAGGGAGGATTGGGGATTGGGTGTGGAGATGGCACAAGTGCATGGGCGGTGTGAGGATGAATAGAGCTCTGTGCATGTCAAGGGGAGGTGAGGGCGGCGAGGCAGGGCCATGCGTCCGCACATTGTGCATGTTTTGTTATGTATAGTTTAAAAGTACGGTGACTTCTGTGATTTTGCCTCAATGCTTGAGCCCTAAATCGATAATATGATCCATGTTTTTTCAAGAGGAAGCGAATTGGGAAATTCCATCTTGACTTTGTTGAAATAATGTGGATTACAAAAGTTCAACTTGTGAAACTAATATGCTCATCCAAGTAGGTGTATTCATTGTGATGATTTAGATTGGTTGTCGCTCAATAACCTGTATTTTTTCAATGCCTGATCTCTTCTTACTTTTACATTTCAGTAGATTTTTATTACTTTCATGTCTCATGTTGTTTGTAATTGGTTTGTCTTTATATTATTGTTTCTCAACACGTTTAGAAAGTGCACTTGTTTACCTCATGAAGCGTTTGTGAATTCTGTTGAAGTCTAGCTGTTTAATAATCGAGGCCTATTGATTATGAGAATTTGGTGATAATAATAACACTGATGGTGCTGAAGATGTAGATAATGAAGTTATGCCAAAATCAATAATGATGATGTGGATAATGAAGTTAAAATGAAAGACTTAGTTTTTTTTTCAGATGATGATAATGATGTGGATAATAATGATAAGATGAATGGGATGATAATTATTTCTTCATCAAAGGTGAAGAGCCATGGGAACTATTTGAGTGGTCACAAGACTAGCTTCATTAACATATTCTTTGTCATTAAACATATTATTTAATAATGTTAGATAGAAGAAAGGATGCGGTTTAATAATTTTATTTTTATTTATTTATATAACTTCTTTCACAAAGTAAAGGTGTTTAGTATTTTAGAAGGGAAGAGCCA
The DNA here is from genome assembly GCA_016760335.1 of Gastrodia elata. Classification (NCBI taxonomy): domain Eukaryota; kingdom Viridiplantae; phylum Streptophyta; class Magnoliopsida; order Asparagales; family Orchidaceae; genus Gastrodia; species Gastrodia elata. The sequence goes on along the minus strand of CM028678.1, from coordinate 29,808,751 downwards.
TGAGAACCTTTGGAGGGGTCACAATACCATCTTCATTAAACATGTTATTTGTCATTTAAGATATCCTTTACTAGTGGAACTATTCTCTTACAGCCCCATATGTTATAATGTTATTTTTTTTCTAAATATTTTAGCATATACTAGAATGGTATACTTCCTAGTTTCCTTCGGTGGTTGATGCTAGAAAATTCAGAATTATATTTTCTGCTTGTATTAATTCTTAGATTCTCTTACTTGTTAGTTATTATATCTTGAGTTTCATTTGTTTTTTTGAAAAAGAAATACAATTGGAAGCCTTAGCATCAAGTTTATGTTTCCAGCAATGGATATAAATATTCTTATTTTTCATTTATTTTTCATTAAAACTGAGTATTGACGTTTTATTGTTCTTAGGTTTTCTTAACTTTCCATGGGCGAGGCATTTACTATTCAAATTAGCTCTGAACTTATTCGTCGGCTCACCAACGACACCAGGTCAACAAAGGCCAAGAAAGCCAAGCCGAAGGTTTCTCATGAACCTCAGCCACAGGGCAAGACAAATTCAGTTTCAAATGTAGAGAAAAGTTTGTCTCATCCTGGAATTTGGGCGCAGCAGGCACCTATGTTCCTTTCAGCTCCTCCAGTAAGTCTTCTATCATCACCTGTCAATACTGAGTTGGAAGCTATCAAGTCTACCCTTTTAGAGAGTGAGAAAGTTGTGGAGAAATTGGAAAAACAGGAGGCTAACATGGCTCAAGAGCTAACTCAGAGGGCAAAGGAACTCCATGAAAAGGAGTTTATGCTTCCTTACCAGAAAACTATGCCCTGCTTGGGTGAGAGAGAGGATTGTCTGAAATGTTACAAGGAGTATCTCAATGATCCTTTAAAGTGCGCTTCGGCTGTTAGAAAGTTTTCTGATTGTGCTCGCCAGGCTAGAAGGCAGGCTGCTTAACTAGACTTCAAATGGATCTGTAGTGTTTTTGGCTTGTTGCATTGTATTCCAATTTCATAATCAAGCAAGTACTTGTGTAAAGTTAAAATATTGTTTTGCCTTAAATCTTACATACCGAAATTTTTTTGTGCTAATGATTAGTTTGCTTTTTCTTCCCTAGAATTCAAGTGTTCTTTGGAAATTATTTTAATTTAATTTCTTGTAACATTCTTTTTATTTAAAATGTTTTTTGCTCAGAACTTTTAGGTTTATGCATGTGAGTGGAAAAACTATGGAGTCATACTCCATTAGTTCACTCATTTTAGTTTTTCCCCTAATTTAGGGGTTTTGCATGTAAATATTGCATTTTGTGCTTGTGCTCTATGGTTGTTTGATGTTTTGCGATCATATCTCATTCACATTGCACCCGAGTGAAATTGTCTTACTGCTGTGCCGGGGTGGATGTATGCCTAATTTCACAACATTCTTGCTCATGAAAATCCTAGAGTTGTAATTTTCCAAGTTGGGAGTGTAGAAAACACCCCAGCCTCAATTGGGTTGGCATTGATATAGGTAGCATGAAGAGCAGAGACAGTGGATGTTAAAGTAACTTCTTAAAATGAGGATGAAGAAAAAAATGTAGGTTAGGAATTAGAACTTAGGTTGTGGAAGAAGAGCAAAGAATAGAAGCAGGGAAAGAATCATCCATGGCCTAAATGAATCAAGAAACCAATAGATGTAGCTTCTCTGATTCTCGATATGGATAAAGGAGAATATTCTTAGTAAGGTGGTTATTATAAGTTAGTAAAGCCACAGAAGGCTAGGTTGTTCGAAACACCCCCAAAATATAGAGCTATTCTAAAATTTTGACTCAATTAAGTAACAAGTCTAATTTTCATCAAGACATTGCTGGTCCAAAACTATCTATTTTTGATCGATTCAATATGAAACAGGCCCTACTACTTCTTAAAATTGTTTTTAGAAGAATATATGACTATGTAAAATAATCAGGAGACATCCAATTCAATTTTCAAATGATGGAGTAAAGGGAATTCATCACTGTCAAAAGGAATAATAGCACGCATGCTATCGTTAAGAGATGATTATCATACTCTTCTAGAACAAATGTTGATTAAGGTGTTAAAGGACAATCAATTATTCTGTTGAGAAAGAGCTCTAATTGAACAAGCCAAGCAGGTTATGCACAATAACTCAGATTAACAAGGATGTGGAGACTTTGTATAAAAGTTCTAATGTTGAGAACACTCGTCATGAGTTCTTTCTGTTAATGGAAAGCACCAATCAAATCAAGTAGTCAGCCAAGAAGAGACGCGAAAATATCCAAGACTATATGATCATACTTCCAATTAACTTTTGTTAATAATTATATTTATTATTAATATCTTACAGAGCAACAAATTTGAAGCATGCAGAAATGAGTGTTTCACCGAGTCAAGGGAGAACATGCTTTACACGAGGAACCTAGATGAAAGGATAACAAATTAGAGGCAACGTTGTTCCCAACTAACCCAAGGGCAAGAGACGTCTTCGTTTACCTTTTTTAGACTATGGGGAGCTATGATCATAAATCATTTCAACCTCAGTGCCATGTCTTATAATGCAGCTCAGTTCCCAGATTTGTATTTGCTTTGCGACAATTACTAAGCCAAGATACACAATTTGATCACTATTGCTTCTCATAGATAAATGCATTTAAATTTTAAAGAAGAAATTATTACTTCAAAATAAAATTAGAGATTACCCATTTTAAACTAAAATCTATATGTCTGAAACATCAGTTTAACAAATGCTCATTCTTCCAACGAATATCAACCTGAGGCTCTTGGATTTGGGGGATACGGTTTGCCATTGTAACTTACGGTAGAAAGATAAGTTTTCCTTCAATTGGGACAATGGTAAAATTGGAGTCTATACAATCTCCTGCACATATGCCTCCTTCGATTGGCTCTAGTATCGACGAAGAGGGGTGTTCGGTTGCGTGCTGAGGAGAGTTTGGAGTACCATGCTCGAGGATATTATCTTAGACCATAAATGGCTTTGCGAAGTTTGCATACAAGTATCGTTGAATGACAAAATCGGGATGTCCTCTTGGAGTTCCACATTTAGGAAAATATTTTTTAAATTAAGCTATATGATGGTTCAATTGTAAGTTTGTGCAAGGGTTAACACCAAATGGATGGTGATAGGTTTGATCACTGTACTGAAGGTTTAATATCAGTCTATTCCTTCCTGTTGAATGAAGTTGCATGCAACCATTCTTGCATTGTGTCAGGCTATGGATTCATCCACTCTAATTTCAAACAAAACAACCATTTGCAACCTATGATATTGGTATTGGGAGGATGAGGCACAAGTGTCCCAATATTGTTGTCTACTAATGCATATAATTTTTGTTGCACAACCTATGATATCGGTATTGGGGGGAAGGTCAGAAGTGTCCCTATATTGTTGTTTATTAATGCAGATAATTCTTGTTGGATACCAGCTACCCATATTTCATGTTAGCAGTTTGCGTGTAGTTGTTGTGGATGGTGTGGTGGGGTAGGGAATCTATAGCTTGTGTGGAGTTGTATACCTTTGGTTTTTGGTAGCTAGTTTTAACTCGAGTGAGCATGAGATGAGTATTGGAGTTTGGTGCTGTGGATGGTTGGGAAGAGAGTATTGGCTCACAACGTTGGTTGTAATAGGGACCTCGTTGGTTTCCCGAAGAATCTAAAGCGGCTACTGGTTGTTTGTTTGTTGCTGTGGCCGGGGAAGGGATGGATGTGGGGATAATGAGTTCAGTTGGGAGTTATGCAAGTTGTTGGGTAGTTGAAGTCATAGGCACATTTCAAAATGGAAAATGTGCTTAATTGAACTTAACGTGTCATGACACAGGTTCTTGAAGTGTTTATATCAAGGCAGAGGTAGGCATGATGTGAGTCGTTGTAACCATTAAAAATACAAAACTGTGATCCTGGTGAGAGTTTTTCTTGGGCATAGGGTTTTAGCCATGGATAGGATTGACAACCAAATGTACAAAGGATGTTGTAATTAGGGGTGCGCTGAAATAGGAGCTCTTAAGGTGATCCGTTATGTAGAGATGCGGATGGCAGCCTATTAATCAGATATGTGGCGGCTTTGAAGGCATGGAGCGAAAAAGAATTGGTTAGTCTGCATGTAAGTGGAGGGTTCTTCCATTTTCAAATATGTGTCGAAGTTTTCTTTCATTTTGTTTTTTCATTTGAGCAGGCATGTGCGGGGGGCAATGAGCCTATGTTGAATGCCAAAGAGAGCAAGAGGTTTTGTAAATGCCTTTGCACTCTCCTCTACCGTTAGATTGAAATGCAAGCATTGTTGTTTATAAAAGATTTTTGATCATGATTTTAAATGAAAAAATATAGTTATAACTTCATATTTGAAATGTGCTGGACAAAGCCAAGACAAGTTTGAATAAGCATCAACAAAAATAATGTGATATATGTACCGTTCAAGCACAAATGAGGAGCAGGTCTCCAAATGCCAGATTAAACTAATTGTAGAGGCTTATGATATACTGTTGTGGTTGTAGTTAGAAATTGACGATGCTATTTTTCTTGCTGGCTAGCGGTGCACAAAGAGTTGTGGGAGTTTAATTGAATTACAATACTTGTTCTGGCTATCACTTGGATTACATCACTTGAGGGATGTTCGAGTTGGTCATGCCATGTACTTAATAAGCAGAGGCAGCTGCTGATTGCAAATGGAGGTAGTGGTGGGAACTCATAGAGCCTACTATTGAGGTTCCCAAGCAATAGTTCCTTGGTTTGTGTATCTTTGATGACATAGTACTGAAAATAAAATTCAAGTAACACATCATTATAGGTTGCAAATCATTGGGGTAGATTGTGTAGTTTGCAAAATTAAGTGGAGCTGGAAATGATAGCATTGCTTGAGTTGTCTATATTAGCTATCAATCCATTTACCATTTGAACTTGTGTGTTGTTGTAGTAAGGCTTTATGATGGGTTTCACCAGAGTCGAGCCATGAATCTGGGTCTGTCATAGCTAGATAGTTTCGTTGGGGAAGTTATTTTTTATGTGGGGTATTGGCTGAAGTTTTGCCAATGGAAGCAGTTGAAAGTGATATGGCCCAGTCGGTTGCATAGTTGCCATATTAGGATGAGAACTATGAGAAACCCTAGATCCTTAGATGTTAGCACCTTGGGATTAGAGCTTTAACCTCAATTTTGAAGTTTTAACTCAAAATTCTTAAATCTAGATTATTTTGATCAAGATTGGTTATGGGTTAATGAAATGCATTAATTAAGTCGATTGATTAATTATTTAACTTCAGTTGGTGATATTATTTGATTTTGAATTAAAACTTATTAAGTTCTAATATTTAACCTTATAAGGCCAAAAATTTGAGATTTTAATCGATAGTGGGATATTAGAAATTCTGAACCTATATTCTCTCAGAATAGATAGAACAGATAAATTAGATAACAACAGATAGCGCATATATTTTAGTAGAGTCTTGCTTACTCTTGAATTTGTTGCTTTATATTTCTTATTTTTGAGCCTTTTTATCTTGAACATATCATATAAGACTAATTTGATGAATAAAACGAAAACATAGAAAATTAAGATTACATTTGCGTCGGGTTCATATCAAGATGGGTGATTGTATATACACATTACTACCAATAGACAGACGGTAAGGAGAAATAAGGATACTTGACATGTACTCATTGGGGGGAGAGGTATCTAGTTCGAGAACCCACCTCAGTCTTGCAGACGTGCTTGACTCCTCAGCTACTTCTGAACATATTCACAGAAATAAAGTAAAATAATTAAAATTAATCTACATATGTATTTTTTATCTCTTCAGTTCAATTCAGTTTTTTTGCTTTAGCTTTGAGAAGCTAAATGACTTGCATGACATGACAGATACAGTGGCTTTATTATCCAGACTTTTGATACAGAAATTTTACGTGTTTACTTTATGTTTTATGCACACTTTTCTTCAGTTTAAATTTTGAGCAATCCTTACTTGTACTTATATACATGACTAGGATTCTAGTCTTGAATGAACGTTTGACTGGGTCTACTTATATGTTTCACAATTCAGTTTTACTTTCTGTTCAATTAGCATACTTTTAGATGACCATGAGCATATTAAGATATATTTCTTTTCAGTAGTTACAGTTACTTTACAGTCTTATATTTATTTATTACCTAATCTTGTTGCAACTTCTAGTTTGAGGTATGTTTCTTACATACTTCATTTTGATAAGTTAAAAATGCATTATTTATAGCTTCCTATTTTTCTTATGGCTTGTTTCTCCTTATGCTTATTATTATTATCAAGTTAGATGTCATTTCTTAAAAATGTAGAATTTATTAAATCAACTTAAAATGTACTTAGACAATTATCTAATATAATATTTTTTTCTTGGCTAGAGCCTTGGCATGCAAAAATTAACATGTCAGATTCAGAGTTTTCTATGGAGATAGCACCAGGTGAGGAGCTTAGTCATGAAGAGGACTTTCCTACTGCTATAGAGACTTAGATAGCTTTTATTTCTGCTTATGAGGATAAGTGTTTCTTTTCAATTAGACTTTATTCAATTGTTATAATAATTCAGAATCTAGATGTATTTATTTTTTTGCACTTTTATTCTAAGTTAAGTTATGCTTCTTTACTTATGTATTATATAGATGTTGTATACATTTCTTTCACGCTCTTCTATTTAAGTACGCATATTTGATGAATGAAATACAGAAACCAGTGGCAAATCCTAATGTTATTAACAAATTAGGGAGAAAATATAATTTGACTATAATTGAGGATCTATCACAATTACCACCCTACCATAATCATGTTAATATACATGCTAATATGACCACGAAAGGGTTGGGGTTCTACGATTGGTATTAGATAACACTATAAGGTGTCAAATTAGAATTTGTATTCATATTTATGTAATGGATTGTTCTTCTATAATGCACTCATTAAATATAATATCCATAGTAGCCATAATCTTAATAACTCAGAATGAAAAGTATGAATTGTAAATATTCACATAAAATGCTTAAAGTACTCAAGTAAGAAACTTTAATAAGTTAAGAACTATTATAAAATTATAGGCTTATGGAATTTGGAATGCCAAAACTCGACTACTATACTAAGAGATTTGAAGTAATTTGGGAAGAAGACTTTCAACTCAGCCAAAGTTATGGTAGGATTGTAGAATCTAACAAAAGAGGTTTAGTGCTCAACAAGACTCTTCAGTATCCAATCTTTAGAGGATTCTACTTTTAAGTGTTAGCTAAAGAATGGTTGAATTGAGTGAATTCATCCTTAGATTGTATAGAATGTTCGGACCATGTTCACCTTCAGCCCGTAGTCTTTCTTCTACAAGATGCAGTAGTCTTTCTTCTATAAGATGTAGCTGAGAGCTGGTGGGACACCATAAGATGGAGACTCATAATGTAACAACCTTATTGTTGTTACTGTCAATTAGTAACCTAATCAACCTAATTCCTTTCCCATTGCTCTTATACTAGTGTTAAGAGTCTCCACCTCGAATTTCATGTAATTTGGAGATCATTTGAGACTTTCCAACATTTCCTAATTTTTCTCGATAATTTTGAGAATGCCTATTTTTTAGGCCTTAAAATAAAAAATAGAGTCCGCCATTGGACTCATCACCCCCAAATTAGCTTGGGGTGATATTTTGGGAATATTTGAAAGTCCTCAAATTTTCTCTGATTTTTTAATATTATTTAAATACTCAGAAAATTACGATAATTAAATTGACCTCCGATCATAAATCTGATTGCATTTTTGAGTTCCTCACCACTTAATTGGATAATGGTGAAAATTTGGGATTTTTCGGAGTTCGTTTGTTAAATTGAGTATTAAATAAGATATAGTTTATTAATTTAATAATGCATTTGAATTAAATATTATATATTAATTTAAATATCCGAATGACTTTTTGATGAACTGCAGAAATCTGCTATTCGATGACATGCACAAAACATCGAAGTCCCTCAATCACGACAGTTGCGTCTATTTTCTGATAGATCTAGCGGCTCTCGTGGAATCCCTCAATCAAACCATTGAATCGGGGTCTCGATCCGACGGTCAAGATCTCAGACTATGCATCCCTGCTGATCACGGTCTGCATTGTAGGTGTACAATGTTCCTCGCCCACTAACCTTCCTTCCATTCCCAATTACTCCCATAATATGACATGTTAGCTATCCTAGGGTTATAAAACCTAAAACATGCAAAAATTGAACTCTATGAAATTATAAAATTACCATAATTTAGGAGCTAGAAACCTAAAATAACTAAACATTTTCCAAATGAAATAATATTCATTAATATGAAATCCTTATAGCATAAGGAGTAAAATGGCACAAACTAGGTCGAAATCGGACAATGTTGAAATTTTAGGGTTTTCGGGACACCTAATTAAGGTTAAAATATGATTAAGAGATATAGGGTTTAAAACTTAAATTAGATCTCACATTATTTTTCCTCACATTTTTGCAAATGAAATGGACTATTTGATCATTTAATTTGAGCATTAAATGATTAATTTAGGTCACATTAATTATTGAAGTTTATTTGAAATTTATTAAATTAATCTAAGATAATGATTAAATACTACATTCACCAAAATAGAAAATAAATGGCATATTATTAATCTACGTGTTATTGGGATCAAAATGATATATCACATCACATAAATTGGTTAAGTATTTTAGAAGATATGATTAAATAAAAAAATTAATTAAATCATTAACACTTATTACAGAATTTAATATTAACCACATTATCCATTAATGATTAATTTTATATAAACCAGTCATAGCACATAAGCAGAGGGCACAAAATTTTGTGTCTGGCAGCTCATTAATGGGGTGGTAATTCCTATGTATAATAAAGAGCCGGCATAGAAATTTAGGGTAGCATTAAAATCAGTGCTACACAAATCTCAGTAAATCGACGCGGTGGCAACAAAGGCCGACATGTGTCTGGCTCTTGAAATTGGGAGGAGGCGTGGTTCAGCCGATGCGAACTAGTTGGTTTAGAAAGCACCTCTGAACCAATTTATAACTTCGATTCGGAGTTGTCTTCTCCGACAATGCGTAGAGGATGGGATTTAGGGCATGACTGAATTGGGGACGCCATCAACCAGTCGCATTCACCCGCATGCCATTTGAAAGACCTTGAGCAGGCCTTTCTCATTGTGCGAGTGTTGGAGCCTGATGTCATTTCAGAGGTCAGTAAACTTGAATCTTAGGTTCAGGCTTACAGTGAGGAGTAAGCAAAGAGGGAAAATTTTGCACTAAGAATAATCAACTAATTGAGTTCAGTCAATCAATACGAACTGATTTAATGGGATTAATATAAACTAGCAAACCTACATGAGTAAAAATTAATGGCATACCCTTGATGAAGTTCACCAGCTAGGGTTAAAAAAAAAATTCACAGCAGGTTCTCGTTGCTCTCGACGGACACCAAAACCTGCAGAATGCAAAAATGAGACAAGAAAAAAGGGTCTTGATAAGTAATAGAGGTTTTTGAGTGTGATGGAGAGGGAGTCATGGCGTACAACGACAAGCCCTCTGCACCTGCGATGAAGCCACAGAGAAGAAGTTCAAGAAACAGATATGGGCCATTCATTTGATCGGTTAATCGAATGGCTAGATCTACTACTTAAGATCAGATCAAACATAGGCCTTCTCATTAGATCTAAAATAGGCGCGACGGCTCAGATTCCCGCTAATCGCTATCGTGTGCACTGACCTTATGCACGGGACCTGCATGGTCCAAAAATAAGTCATTGGATTAATTTTTAATACAAATATATTATTTAATTAATTAAATATACTTAATTTATTACTCAAAATAAAATAATTAAACGATTCTGAAAAATCCCAAAAATTCACCCTTACCTAATTGATGGGGGAGGAACTCAAAAATACAAATGGATTTTTGATTGTAGGTCAATTTAATTATATTAATTTTTTGAGCATTTAACTAATATTAAAATATTCAAGGAAAATTTGACTTTTAAACATTTCCAAAATATCACCCATAGCAAATTTTTGTGTGGTGAGTCCAATGGTGGACTCTGTTTTCAATTCTGGGGTCTAAATAAAATAGATATTTTCAGAATTATCAAAAAACCAGGAAATATTGGAAATTGCCAAACAATCTCAAAATCGCACGAAAATTAAAATGTAAACTCTTAATACTAATAAAAGACTAATGAAAGAAGATTAGAGTCCATTAGATCACTAATTGATAGGTAACAACACTAGGGTCATTATAAGAGAGCTTCACCTTCATAAGAATAAGAAGGATCTACCACTTACAAAGCCTCCCAATTAACTTCTCCCCCTTAAAAAATTTTCTACTCTCGCTCTAGGTTGGAAAGGAACTAATAGTAGCCACACAACCAAATTAGGATGGAGCAAGCATAATTCCCCCAAAAGCACTTTAGAAACATGTTAACTCTATAATAAGTTCTTCAGAAGGCATCTGAGGCACACTATAGCTCCTTGCTCTCATGCTCCAGGCATCACAGTGCACTGTAGCTCCCTTCTCACGATGTCCAGGCACCACAACGCACCATAGCTCCCTTGTGATTTTAGTCTTCAGGAGTCATAGCATGTTATAGTAGCTTCCAAGAATCGTGGCATGCCATAGTGCCCTCCTTGCAAATTCTAAGTGATGGGACATGCCACAGCACCATGCTGGCTCAATTTCTACAAATTTCCGCAGATTGCTACCAGCTTATCTCGAAACACTCAGAGACTTCCTAGAAACCCACTAAAGCTTTGTTAGCACCTATATTGATGATTAAATTGATCTCTACACCTTAATAATTGCCTCAGTGTTACCTATTATGTTTAATCACGGGGCATCAAATTGCATTGTTGATCCAACGATTGCAATTTAATCTCTGATCAACCATTATAATCTAGAAGATTAGAATCGCTCTACATTTTTTGATCAAAAACCATACTATGGATGAAACACCCAATGCTGTTCATTATCATCACAAAGTTGCACACCTGATAACCATGAATCACCCATACCAATGGCGATCAGAGCTGCTCCCCATTACTACTACAAGTCACTTGACCATTGCCATTAATGGGGAGAATCCTCCATGGGTTGCCACAATGTGGCTCCACCACATATTAGGCTCTAAGAAGCCAATGAGTGGGCTCATCCTCCCTCAACTTTCCCAAATGATAAAAGCCGCATAAATTCCCTCATTATGTTCCTTTACACCTCTTGAATTTGATTGTCCTACTAACGCCTCCTAATACACTACTAGTCCATTCACTCTTTTTCTCTTTAGGCCAATGGATGTCAACTCACTCCACCAAACCTTCTTGCTGATTCAGTGGATTAAGCTTAATGTTTATGCACCTAGTAGTGAGTTAAGATCCTAAGGTAGCCATCAGGATCCTCCTCAGTATCTAGAACCCATCCAGCACCTGGCAATTGCCCCTGAAACCACCTTAGTGAAAGGTACCCCCTCCAAACATTTTTAATTCTATTCTTACTTAAATTTTAAGCTCATTTAATGTCTATGATGAATACTAGGGTAAAGCTAGGATTCAATTTTAATTATAAATGAGCCATTTTTCCCATCCCATGGTTGGGATTGAGTCAATTTTGCAAGCATGCGATCGCCAAAAAATCATGTCAATCCCGTCAGCCAAAAGCTTCTCAAAGCATCAGATGTGCTCGATTGACATTCTGTGGGATAAGCAATAATTGATAAGCCCTCATTTGGCTCAAGCTAGCTCACTTTACCATCATTATGGTCGGGCTCCAAAGTGCTACGTTGTGGATCTCAGGCTGAGTAGATCCCTAGTGATCTGGGAGGGCCCAACTAATCGGGATAGGTCCATTCAAACTGCCTTAGGTTGGCGATAGTGTAAGCACCAAATGCCCCAATTGGAATTGGGCATGTCAAGCTTATTGATCTCGCACAGTAAATCATAGCTGCCATCCTTCAGTCAAGTAAGGTCTCATCAATCGGCGCCACCAACCATGAGACTAATGGTGCAATTTATGCACCTTGCCATGCTGAGTATTTTGCTAAGTAGTAAATCCTTTAAGGTGGCCAGAGTCACCCATAATTGGCGGTAAAAATACACCCTAATTTTGTATTCCGTAGGGATTAAGAATAGTTCGGGGTTAGACCGACCCGAGATCTAAGCCATTCTACGGGTGGAAAATTCCTCAAATTTTCCAGTCCCGTCGAACTTTCCATCAACATGCACAACAAACCTATTACATAATTAGAGTATTTTAGGAATTTCAAATTTAAACAACAACCTCAATTAATTAATTAAATCAGAACTTCTTGAATTTAATTATGCATGTATTTTTGAAATAATTCAATGAATTTAGTTCCAAATAATGCAAATTTATATACCATTTAAGAAAAAATATGAGGAACTTTATTATGAAATACAATTTAAGATTTAGTAAGTAATTTTATTAATCACTCCATAATTATGTCAATCCCTAATTATGTCATTTTTAGTACCTTAAATTGTCTAAATTTGGTTTTAAAGGTGTTATTACTCTTTAGACAGTAAGCTTTTCATAGAATCAAAAAAATTCCCGTTTGGAACCCTATTTCTCTGATATCTATTTTTGAACTATTAAACATTAATTTTTAATGGAAAATCATCATATTGGTTAAAAATTTATTTTGAAACCATAATTTCATTTAGTAACCTTTAAATTAGTGATTGTAGAGCTTAGATAAGTTTTTGAATCTAATTGGACTCAATGGTGATCTAATTAGGTCAAACCCTATATAATGTCTGAGTTTGAGTAGTTTAGACCTTAGAAGGTTAGAACCCAAAGCTTAAGAAACCTAAAGCATATGTTTTTATTTTAATCTCTTAAATATTAATCTTGATAAGTAGTTATGCAGAGGAAATGCAATATTAGGACATCCTATTTGATAATTGAACTTCAATAACTAATTTTATCTAATTTGAGTTAGAACTACGATTTGTACTAATACTCTTTAATCTTAGGACCATAAATTTGGGGTTGTACTAGATAGCAGGATATTGTAGATCATGAGCTTATACCTTCTCAAAATTATTAGAATGAACAAATAAATAATAATGGATATCAAGTAGGTTTTCTTAGATGTGTTGCTTACTCCTTGATTATTATTGCTATTGCATTTGAGCCAATTTTTTTGAGCATGTCATATAAGATAAACTTGTGCATGAAATGAAAACTTGGTAAACCTAAGAATATATTTAACAATGGGTTCATATCAGGACGAGTGATTGTGTATAGATATTATGGCCAATGGGTAGGCTGTAAAAAGAAACAAAGATTATTGACACGTATTAATTGAAAATAGTTGTGTCTAGTTCAGAAACCCACACTCAATCTTACATACATGCTCAAATCCTCAGCTACTTTTGTACACGCCCACAAAAGTAAAGTAAATTGCCTATAATATTTTCTTGCATATATAGTCTTGCATATTCAGTTCAGTTCAGTACAATTCAGCTCTAGTTATGAGTAGCAAAATGATTTTACGATTACACATAGTTTCTATTACAATTATAATGGTTTTCTTTGCCAATTTGATATGATAGCATTATATTATTTTCATTACTTTCAGTGCTTGCATACTTTTACTAGTTTACTTATTCTAACTTTTTCTTATAATATTTAGTTGCAGTAATATTGTTGGTCTTTATTTATTTATTGACCAACTACTTATATTTGTATAAATACTCATTTATGGTACAACATGTTAAACATGTATATTATTAATTATATTCATATTAGACTCTTCTCTTAGTCACATTACAATGTACAATATATTGTATGTATTATTACTATGTTTGCCTTGGCTACAACTAATGGATCAAAGCTATGTGTTTTTATTTATATCATTCTGCTTAAGCAATAAATTGATAGATTTATGGCTTTACCATTTCTTATTATTTTGCATTGTTTCTCCTATTATTGTGAGTAATTTTAAATATGAAACCTTAAAATAGTAGAATTCTTTAAACAGTTTCTTTATGGTACAACCTGTTAAGCATGTACTTATACAATTTAACTAAAATAAAATTTTTCTTATTTGGTTGGGGCCATGTGAAATTGACATATCAGATTTGGAGCTTTATGAGTAGCCAGCTACAGGTGAGTATCAGAAGCTTGAGGATGATCTTATTGCTGCTATATAGATGCCTTAAATGCCTTTTCCTTATTTTTGTGAGGGATAGAGAGCAACTTTATTTTTAGTGCTTTAATTATTCTAGTTTTCAATGATTCTGGAAGCATTTTCTTTCTTTTGCACCTTTTGTTCTAAGATGTATGTACTTTTTCTTATCACTTCATATATGTAATATTTAGATGTCTTCTTTTTGGCTTCCTCGCTATGCTTATATATGTATATTTATACACTTAATATATAAGATGGTGATTATACTTTGGTGGTTAACCTTGTATTCATTGGCAAATTATTGAAACATCTAATTTGGCAATAAATAGGGTTGTCATGGTGATCACATAATCATAATTTGGTTCATATGAATATTTACTCGATGACTACTAGGGTAGGGTGCCAAATCTAGTATTGGAGATGTCTTTAGTAGCATCTGGGGTGCCACAAGCAATGAGTTTACTAGAACTCATGGTAATATGTTCAAAAACTAGCATCCTTATGAAGGTTCGAGAGATACATTTTTCCTAGCCCCGCTAATAATCAGAGGGCAACTGACTAAACCAACACAAATTATCAACTTAATCAATCGATTAAATAAGTTAAGTGTGAGGGAGTTTTGGATGTGAAGAAAGGACTATAATGGTTTTGAATTGGGTGTTCTCGGCTTATAGTGTATGACAGATTGTAATTACATGTCTGCGCTTGCATGCAAGTGCATGTGGCCATAGGTAATAATTTATAAGGTAATTTCTGAGATTTATCATCCTCAGGGAATAGTACATTTTGTTACTAAGGTATATCTATATTCAATAATATTTAAATAATTTGATTTCAGTTTTTGATGTGGTTCCATTAACAAAGCAAAATTTAGACCTTAGAAACTATTAGATTTAGAGAGAAGAGTTGGTCTTCCTCCATGTAAACTGATAAGGACTTGTGTTGAATTACTACTCAAACAACTTTCATTCTTTCATAGTTATGCCAAATAATCAAGTGCACATTGTATTCCTTAAAGTTATCCTCTAATTCCTACAAGTTCAAATCTTGTGCATGAAATGAATACACTAGGGTTCTATTTCAGCACAAAGATTCTCATATGATCAAAATTAGAGCATCTTGGTTTTCCTATGTCTAGGTGTTCAAGATAGTTGTTTTAAATAATCAATCTCATGAGCATTGATTCCACTAACGAGCATCTCACGCATCACCTACAATTCAGATAAGGAAGTGATATCATTGGGCTCCATGGACTATGTCACTTCATCCATGAGCTCTCAATGAATCCTCTTCCTCTTTTTATGTATGATGAGCAATGTAGCTCAGTTAGTGGGTCTTAGCTCGCTTGCTTCGACCTCTTGATTGAAATTAGAGCATGGTGCAGTTAGGCTCAAGAACTTCTCACATAGTTCTAAGCACTAATGCACACATATCCAACTCTTAAACCAAGTTGTGAGCTATGGAGCACAAGACTTTTAATTTGATGTTCATATTTACAATTATATTTTCTTAACATTTTTTTTCATTTAGTCCACAACATGATTTTTGAGTGATTTCATTAAGTCATTCAAACATAGATTTTTTATTAACTGCTTGAGGAAGTTCTTCAACATTCATTAAGTCCCTAATATTTCATAATGGACTCAGCCCAACCCTCCCCAAGGGGGTCTAGCCTTCCATTACAGCTCAGATAAAAAGAAAAACATACAAGAATGAAGATGCTTTCATGATCCACTAAAAAAAAATCAAAAGAAAGATTAAGAGTTTACTAGGAATAACCCTTATTAGGGTTCTCTAAATTTCCCTTTTCTTCATTTCTTCTTTTCCCTTAGCACCCAAGTGAACCTTTTACTTCTTTCTCCTCTAGCAATGGCCTCTTCAACCACCCTTGGAGAGGTCTCCTTCTTCTTCAATGTAGCCCCTAAAAATCAAGAATTTTGGAGTGAAAATGGGAACCTTCTCATTTCAAGAGAGGCCATTTATAAAGGAGTCATTCTCCTTCGCCTTGTATTCAAATTTTGGATTTTTCCCTCCATCGTTTTTGCTGTAATGAGTGGCTATCCCACTTGATGCATGAAATGATTTCTCCTTTTGCATTTTTAAATCTTGTAATCATTTCAAGGAAACTTATTTTTCCCTTAGAATAAACTATTAGCAGATGATATGTCAGCTAGGAGACAAGCTGCTGGCTGGGGGTCTTATCCCAACTGCAATTAATGCCCTGAAGAGACAAAAAATACGGCGCCCACTGCAGCGGCTTAAGTTTGTAATCTCATTCACAGTAGCGCGCTGTAGCATTTTTATCTTTCAAGCTTGATCCGCGATAGCATGCTGCAGCGCACTGTGGCGTGCTGTAGTTAGTTATATTTGTAAACTTACTTGATGTGGCGCGCTGTAGCAGCTAGGTTCCGAAGTTTGAGTCCGTTGAGCCCTTAAGGTTTTATCTGCGGTCACACGTTGCAGCGCGCTATAGTGAATATAATTCAAAAACTTACTCGCAGTAGTGCACTGTAGCGCATTAAGTTTGAAAACTTACCCGTGGTAGTGCACTGCAGTGGTTTAATTTTGAAATTTTAACCGCGGTAGCGCCCTGTAACGGCTCCATTTTGAAGTATCTTCTATTGTGGCTCACTGTAGCGCCACAGTGCGCCATAGCGCGCCACAACAGAAGATACTATAGCGCCACAGCAGAAGCCTAGAACACCCAATCGTCCACGGCATCGCATTATGGCGCGTTGTGGCGCACTGTAGCGGAATAGCTCCAGAATTTGGGAATCCGCTTAGATTAGTACTTTCTGTTTGTTAGTAGCTAGAGCAAACAGTGGTGCACTGCAGTGCTCTGGAGCGCCCTATAGCGCGCTGTAGCAGTTTCCTCCCAAAAATTGCAGAAATGCTCTAGATTCTCCCAGAATTTGTTGTGCTCTCATTTTTCCTAAAAAGGAGCAGAAATTTATCAAAGTAGGTTGTTTCCAATATGGATTTAAAAGAGATTTTCCATTGTATTAGGTACAAATTATAAATTCATCACACCCCCACACATAGATTTTTGCTCGTCCTCGAGTAAGCTCAAAAATAATTTTTTCTGCTTTTAAAGTATATTTGTCAAAGTTTTAATATCAATTGGATGATTGTTACCGTTCAAACTTATGTAACTGAAATGACTAGCAAATTATTCAGTAGCTAAATATTTCTAACACTGGTTATAATCTTTAGTTGCTTGTCTAGTCTCCAATTTTAAGTTTGCAATGCTTGATATTTTATAATGGGAGAGGTTCTTTAAAATTTTCTAAACTAGTGAGGCTGTGGGTGACCAAGAGTTTTTTTCCATATGTGCTCCTTCTTATAAATCACAAAGATACTCAATTTTCAGGAGAGATATTTTTCATCTTCCTATTTCAATTTTTCCTTGGGAGAGATATTTTCCTTCAACCCTATTTTGTTTTCTTTCCTTTTTTAGCTTTAGGGAGAGACATTTTTTTTCATCCCTTTTTTCAATTCTTTATGATCATGAAGTCCTATAGGAACCTAGCACACTCATCAGTTCACTCAATTTTTCTAATCATTAGTTTTGGGTTCACAGTTTTCCCCCACACTTAGACCTTAGCATTGATCTTGTTAAATGTTTGGAGACTAGATACAACCAGAGACTATTCCTTTGTTTTGATGATTTAGTGCTGTCAATTTGTTGTGTCACTTTTCATTAAGCAAGTTTTGGTTGAATTTTAATCTTCTAATTGACATATTCTTGACACTCATGCATTGAAAAGTTTCTGGAAAAAATTATTCTTTACAAATTATAGAAAAATTAAGAAATACGAGAATCCATAATTCATTCATTCAAAAATTGCATGGGTTGCCTCCCACAAAGCGCTTATTTAAACATCTCAGCCTGATGCATGCAAAATCTCCTATGTGATTCCTTCCATAGGGTGGTCTTGTAAGGTCCATCCTCCTTTCTCCTGTAGGTTACTTTCTTCCAAATACAGCTTCAATCGATTCCCATTTACTTAGAAGGTTCCCTCACTTAAAGTGACATCTATGGCTTCATAAGGGTAGACCCTTATCACTGTGAACAGACCCGTCCACCTTGACTTCAACTTACCTGGAAATAATCTCAACCTTGAATTATAAAAAAGTACCTTCATCTCTGGTTGAAAATGCTTTGGTTTAATTAATTTATCATGCCATTTTTTTGTTTTTTCTTTGTACAATCTGATACTTTCGTAAGCGTTCAATCTGAATTCATCAAGCTCATTCAGATGCTGCTTTCTTTTTACTCCTGCTTGTTGAAAGTCTAAGTTCAATTTCTTGATGGCCCAAAAGGCACAATGTTCCAGCTTTATGGGCAGATGGCAAGATTTACTGTACAAAAGTTTGTACAGGGACATTCATTAAGGGAGTTTTAAAAGCAGTTCTATATACCATAGGGCATCTTGAAGTTTTGATGTCCAATCTTTCCTGTTCAGATTCACTGTCTTCTCTATGATCTGCTTAAGTTCCCTATTTAAAACTTTGACCTATCCACTAGTCTGATGGTGGTAAGAAGTTCCCACCTTATATTTACTCCATAGCTTCTTAGCAAAACTCTCAAGCTGCCTATTACAAAAATGCTTTCCCCCATCACTTATGATGAACCTAAGAGTACTAAATTTAGAATATACATGCTCCTTGAGAAATTTGATAATAGTTTTAGCATCATTATTCACACAAGCAAGTGCCTCTACCCACTTAGAAACATACTCAACATCAACAAGAATATACATGTTTGTTTGGGATAAAGCAAAAGGCCCCATGAAATAAATTCCCCAAACAACAAATTACTCCACCCCAAAGATCCCATTTAAGGGAAGCTCGTCCCTTTTGCTTAGGTTTCCGGTTCTTTGGCATTTATCACAACTTTTAACATACTCAGCATCATTTTTGAATAGATGTGGCCAAGAGAACTCAGATTGAAGCACCTTAGCAGCAGTTCAATCAATTCCATGGTGCCCTCCATAAGGGGATGTGTGATAATGGTAGAGGATGTCCTTAATTTTTGAATCAGGTACACATTACCTTAGGAGTTGATCATTGCAACACTTATTGTAACAACTAAAGTTGTTACCTTAGTCAATTAAGGCTAATCTCAATCTTAATCTTAATTTTAAGTGTTAATCAAATCATTATGAGTCATCCTCTAAGACTTATTCCAAATCAGGAGTCAACGGATCAAATTCTGAATTTTGGAAAATTCAGAAAATCCTAAAATTTGACCTATCTAAATTGACCTCATATTGAAAAACAAACTTCTCCATTGCGCTCATTACCCGCAAATTAGCTAGGGGTGATATTTTCGTGTCAATTGGAAGTCGTCAAAATTTTGCCGAATATTTAAATATCTCGAAAATTGGGAAATTAAAATACTCGTTGGACCAAAAATCCAACCTCGCCATTGCGTTCCTCACCCTTCAATTAGCAAGGGGTGAGTATTTGGAAATTTTTGGAAGCTAATTAAGAAAAAAAATTAAATTAATTGATTAATAAATTATTTAACTTAATTAATTCATTAATCCACGGTCGCTATTTTTCCGAACGCCGTTCGCCCTTCCCTGCATGCGTTGTCTTCTCTGCCGTTTGATCAAACGGCAGAGTACGGCCGTTCGATCGGGCCAAACGAACGGCCCAGATACTTCTGATTTCACCTTCCTCGATTACACTCGCCACCTCGCACGTGGTGCCAGTCGGGAGAGCGGTCCTCTCTGCTGGCGACAGATGTCACCTCCACCCTCGATGCCTCCGTCAAACTCCCAATACCTAACCAGAGTTGGATCGATGTGGGTGGCATCTTTGAGTCGCCTTGTGGAGTCCTCTTCATGCAGCTCACACTTGCAAACCCTAAGCCCGGTCGATAGGTACTTCACGTGCACTGGATCCCTTCGATTTTACAATTCAATTTCCTAATGCTTTCTAAGTTGTTGTGGCAGTCGTCATCACCCTATAGAGTTAAAGTAGGTGCGAAATATTGCAATCACCCGTCATACCCTAATGGTTAGGGTTTGCATCTACGGGCGGCTCGAGCCATCCTATGGCTCTGTTCCCCGATAGGAGTTAGGTCTTGGCCTGTCCTCCTGATCTCTGTGCTGTATGGCCACCGATGAGGGCATCTCAACCAGGATTCTCGATGCCCTAGCTACTGTAATCGCTGCCTCGAGTCGGGTGATGATGGTGTCCCGGGTCGGGTTGATTCCGACCCGTGAAGCAAACCCATTCCGCGTGCAGCGCAGCGCCCGCATGGCAGGTGGGCCCACCCACACGTAAATTCACGCGGGCTTGGCTGCAGGTCCCGTAGTCAGTCAAATTGCCTCCCGTGGGACCCGCCAACATCCCGCAGCCAAATCATTGGGCGCCGCGTGGCAATAGTGGAGCCCGCCGCCATAAAAACCTGCAGAAGTTAATTAGAATATATATATATATATATATATGTATATATATATATATATATATATATGCTTATATAGATTTATACAAAATCAAAACTATATATACATATAGTTATATTTATGTATGTGCTGTTGTAATTAAGTTAGTTAAATAAGGATTAATTAGCTTAACTAGTTAACTAATTAGATCAATTAACTATTTTTAATTAGACTAAATTAGGAATAATAGTAGCTTAAAATTAAGTTAAGTTATTTAATTAAAATAGCAGAATAATAATTAATTCAATTTAATTTGCTAAATTAATTAGACAATAAATGGCATTAATGGGTTTAATTTAGAAAATCCATAATTAGTTTAATAAAATTGAATAAACAGTAATTAAAGTAGATTAATTGATATTAATTAATCTCATTTAACCTTAACTATAAACAATGGATTAGGAAATTAAGTTAATTTAATTAAATAGCAAAGTAATTTAATTTAAATAAATAAATAATAGTTTTATTTAATTTAAATTTAACTTTAAAGTATAATAATTTTTTGTACAATGCTCCAAATATAGAAAATATAGTACTCATTTTACTCAGAAAAATAAAAGGAATCAAATGGCGTAATTCAAAAATTAGTTTCGGGGTACGTATAACGTAGTGATATTTTAGGACCTAATCATACCCTCACAACTTTTATGCTTGTTGTCCAAACATAGAGAATATGTGTCTTAAAATACTCAGGAGGGTAGCCCCAACACTATAGAAGTATTAGTTTCCCCATTTGGAGCTTTGTTGAAAAGGACACTACCTTGAAAATGACCAAAATGCTCATAGACTTCAATTGACCATAAATTGCTCAATTTAACTCCAAATTCAGAAATTCAAAGTGCTAACTAGATTAGAATTATAGTGTCATCAATAGACTAAAATAATATTTAAGATCTAAAACCTAGAAAACTAGATATGACTAAAATATCCTTAACTCTAGTTATGCCATAACTTGACCATTTGAAGTCTAAATTGAGTCCACTCCATATTGAAGCACTTAGTATATTATAGGGAAGCTATAGAAACTGAGTTTGCTGAAATTGGACTTCAAACAGAAAAGTTCTATTTTTGTCCCCGTTGACCGATAAAACTACTAAATTACCCTTATAAATTGGAATAGCTATACTAAGCCATTTGACCTCAGAATGTAGTGTTCTTAGACTCTATGGAATTGTTGAATTGTAACCTATAGTAAACTGCATAAAAATTTAGGTTCAATTAAGTATAAATTATGAGATTGCCTTTTAGGTCAAAAACCTTAGCTTAGACCTGTAGGGTCTGTTTCTTGTCCAATTTGAGTGTACTTACTATCTATCTTCATGTTAGACAGTAAAGAATTATTTGATAGTAAGAAATTTAAATTTGGAATCCTAATTCAAAAAGTAGTTTTTTGGACCCTAAAGTAGGGGCAGAATGGTCATTCTGCCCAAAATTTAGGTTAAGCATCTTCAGACTCTAAATTATCTTCTAGGTCACTCAAACTAATATCTGAACTATAATAGAACTATTTTAAGTATTTAAATTAGTTATTAGGTCAAGATAGTTAAATTCATAAATTATCTCTAAGTCTTTTCGTAGGACTTTACATCTCACAATAGGATTATTTCTAAGATTAGGACTAGCTCATATGTTAGATTTCATTCATTGGATAAGTGGGTTATTCAATGAATGAATCCTTGGTTTTATTAGTTTCAATATTTTCTACAATTTATTTTGATTATATTATCTTTTAACTCTAGATTCAGGATAGGAGATTCATCCTGTTAATTTTGATTGGCTTAAATAGGATTTACCTTAATCAATAGAACACTTTTAGATAAAAACCTAGATCTTATATCTTATCCTTTTAGATTATGTGCTTAAGCCCAATCTTGTAGTGTTTAATCCATAATCTATAGTTTAGTAGATCTTGATCAAATCTTAGATAAAACATTTAAATTCATCAAATTAGGACATGTGATTTGTTGATTGAACCTGCAGTTGAACTTGATTGAATTAGATTAGAACCTGATCAGTTCTAATCCTTTTAACTTATAAGGATATACTTCTAAGCTGCACTCAATAGTAGGAACTGGAGATTCTTAACTTGTCTAACTTAGAATAATTAGAACAGTTAAATTAGACAACAACAGTGCCACCATGTATATAAGAGTCCCTTGCGTACATGATTTATTTTGTTGCTACACATTCCTTGTATTTTGTGTTTAATTCTTTGGACATATCATATAAGAAAACTTTCTGCATAAAATAGAAACTTAGAATAATTAGGATAACACTTGCTTTTAGGTTCAGTATATTCTAGTAGATTTGGGTGCATATTTACCTTAATGGACAGGGGTAAGGAGTAATAAGGATGCTTAACATTACTCATTGAGGAGTATGTGTTAAGCTTGGAACCTGTATAGTTTTGTAGACGTGTTTGACTTCTCAGCTATTTCTCAATGTGTCCACAGAAATAAAAGTAAAATAATTAAGAGATTTTACATTTTACTGCCTTCTCAATTTTGCTGTTGTTCTATCTGCCATAACCCAGAAAGGCTATGGGAATTTCTGTCTACCCTAACCCAAAAAGGCTTTGGGAATTTCACTGGGCCTGATTGGCCAATTGTCTGATATGGTAGTTTTTACATACCTATTTAGTTTTAGCTTATTGTGTACTGTATTGTGATGCATATTTTAGTCAGTTGTGTTTCTTTACTTACCTGCTCACTTGTACATATTTATAGGATGCTAGACTTTATTACTTACTATATGTACCATTTTCAGATTTCTATCTTTAATTAGCATATGTCATATGATCATCAGCATATTTAGGATTAGACTTTACTTTCAATACTTCTTACTAACTGCACTATATATACATATATGCCCATTCCTTGCTTAGTTTATTGAGGTGTGCTTTTGCCTCACTTTTTGTTTAGTTATAAATGCTGTATTTAGAACTTATCATGTTCCTTGTATATATACTGCACCTATGCTCTTAGTTCACTTTTGTTGTGCTTAAGTATAAAATGGTGACATTAATAATTCATTTAAAATATTCAGCCTAAAATATACTTAGACAATTATCTAATAAGATTTTCTCTTATGGACTGTGGCCCTGGCATTAGAAAACCAATAATGTCGGATTCAGATAGATTTGAAGAGATAGGCGCTGAGGAATATAAGCCATTCATAGAGGAAGAGCACCAGCTAGGAGAGCCAGACATCGTCTAGTTCCTTTTTAGCCTTCTGTGAGAATGAGGGATTTTGTTTCAGTCTCTTAAAATATTCATTAAATGTTATAATAATACAGGTACTGTGACTGTGATTACTTTTCCGCACTTTATTATTTATTGAGCTATATTTTGTTCCTTACTGGATGTATGGTGAATGGATGTAATACTAATTTTATTTTGCTTCCGCACTCTGTATGTATGTCTTATTTAGTGGCTGATCTTCTTAGTTATTCTATGCACATCCTTTCCTTAATAGTGGATTGTGGATCTTACCTAATCCAATGATGAGTAAGAGATTTGCCAGAGTGACACTCCACTCCTTAGTCTAATGATTATGGGCTTAAGGAGTGGGGCATCCCAATTGGTATCAGAGATATTCATAAGGTGTTAGATTAGAATTTATATTCCACTCTACCTAATGGATGATTCTTCTGCCAATCAGTCACCAACTGAATACATTAGTTACATCCAAAACATCATAATCATGGGCTTAGGATAATACTAGTATAGAAATAGAAAATGCTATCACAATAATAGAACTTGAGTAAGTAGGAACTTAAGACAGATGAGTAACTATTTAACCTGAATTAAACATTGTAAAGCTTATAGGATCAAACTTAAGTATAGTATGTAGCTAACTAATTCAAATTAAGCCTTCATAAGATTTATAAGATCAAGAACTTGAAATGTTAGGACTTAGCTTTCATATGAATCCCTATAGGAGTTCAAACCAACAAAATGGTCTTAAATCACTCTTAAGTAGTTACCTTCCATTTTCTAAATTTCATCTCCTTAAAAATAATAGCAGCACAACCTACTTTTCAGAATTATTAAGGCTAATAATGTTTCTCTAAGGAGTTTAAAACTAGTTAAAGTATTAGAGTCATAGTAGATAGTAGGCTAAAAGTGAAAGCACTAAACCGGAAGACCATCCATTATATCAAGTCACCAAAACCCTTTTGGCAAAGCCTCCACAAAGACAAACATGCACAATAGGCTTGCAAGAGCGTACACCCTTGCACCACTAGGTGTAGCCAGAGGAAACGATGTTATTTCAGGTACACATGTTTGACCACTTAATTATTTTCAGCATTTAAGTTTTATCATCATTCCCTTAGTAACTCTTGTTCATAGTCATTCTTTAAATTGCTTATCCTATGTTCGGATGCCACATTGTTGCTGTAATAATTACTGCTTCCTAGCTTAAGTAGTCAAACCTTGAACTCTAAGTCATACTTTTGTGACTTATAACAATAGTTCCTCTTCTGAGTTGTAACCTACCCAATATGGGTAAATGACCTGTCACTCCTTCAGCTAACTGAACTATCGAGTATGTTATTAAGCAAGTCATAATTATGACTTGAAGATGCTAGCTTAGCATTTCATTAGATCTCCAACACCCTATTTTGTTGGAGTGAGTGCCTTCTATATCCTTTTGGAGTGGAAAGTTATCATCATAGAATCTTAGTTGATTAAGTCATAGTTCATAATTTGATAGTAGCCTTATAAATTACATTCTATTACATCATTCTAATTGGATGACAAACCCATCATCTTGATTCATTGTGAGTCAATTTGTTCTTTCAATATTGAGTCATATTTTTGTGACTCGATATATTGGACTTCCCTCTCCTTTGAAGTTGATTATTCAAATGGGTAATCACCCTCTCTAACTTGGTAGTATTCCCCAGGCAAGGTCGAGTACCTTGTCAATAATAGGAGCCTTGGCTTGGATTGACCTCATGATTGGTCCATCCTAGCCATTCCTATTGTGAGCTTGCTTCATGGCTAGATTATTCCATCCCATGTTTGTAAACTCACAAGTATATATTGTAGTAAAATCTATCTCATTAGACTTGGTCTAATGATGGGGTATTAGCAAGCTTTAGCTATAGAGACCCTTCTAAGTCAAAGAATATTTGTTCTTTGAAAATCTAACCTCCCTTTGAGTTGTCGAGCACTTGAATTCTAATTTCGAGATTAGAATTCTTAGATACCCTTAGGAAACCTTCTTAATTGAGTCACTTATGGTGGCTTAATGAGATAGCCTTATATCTTTCTTAGTCCATCTCAATGGGATGGCAATTCTCTTTTCTTTAACCCTCCTTAAGTGATAAGTGTCACTTAATTGTAGTATTTGAGTTGTGGAAGATCTTATTTACATGGAATAAGAAATTCTCCATCTCAAGAAGCTTAAATTCATCCCTTGAATACATGCCTAAGTCATAATGTGACTCAAGCAGTATTATTCATTCCCTTGGAATGAGCTCTCCATCATACTAGGTTAATTTTAACCATAAGTCCATAATAATCGGAACCACATGTGTAACTTAGATATTAGCATTTGTTCTAGAGCCTTAAACCTAAGTCATAGATTATGACTTATGGTTGAAACATAGATCCCTGCTAGGCTTCCTAATACTTATCCTTATGGACGAGTGAGCTCCTTGCCTTAACCAAGCCATGGTTTGTGACTTGTGTTAATGGCCTTCTGATAAACTCTTGAATCTTTGATGTTAAGTCAACATGTGTGACCTAATGTTCTAAATCCTTCTTAACCTTAAGGCTAAGTATCCTAATTAGATATTGATCCTATTTGCCTCAGTAAAACTCATAGTAAGAGGTAAATGCCTCTTATTTAGTTCAAATCTAGTATGGGCTAATCCATATGATTAGTTCATCTCATCCCTATTTTCTAAGTAGGACTTAACATAAATTCCCTGAGCTTCCTCATTAGGCTAACCTAGTAAGTAGCCCTTTAGCCAAGTTCTAAATCCTAGACTCCATTAAAGTAAGTAATCAAAGAGCTTTAGTTCTTTGATGCTAAATCCTTAGATTCTAATAGAATCCAAGTATTTCCTTAATTCTGGGTAAGTCTTGTAACGACTTATCTATCCTTGCTTAAGCCCTTAAGTGATGAATATCACTTAAGTATAGAACCACAAGGATCCTTGATCCTTAAATTATGGTATTCTTATTATATGATGTCACCTGCTAAGTGATAGTCATATCCCTATAGTGCTAAGTCATATCTTATGACTTAGTATTTTATCCATAATCCTTGAAAGATACATTCAACTTGATTGAATGTTAACCTTTCCTTCCTTTCCTTGCCATCTGTACTAAGTGATAATAATGACTTAGTAGTCAGCATTCTCTAAACTTAGTTGTGAAGTAAGATTTCAACAGTCCAACTTTAAACCGTATGTTTGGGGTTCTAAATAGTGAACCCTGGCACTTTCTTTTCTCTCTCTCATCTCTGCCTTGTTCTTTCACTTGACTGATGCCGAGGACGACATCATTTTTAAGCGGGGGAGCCTATAATAACCTAAGTTGTTACTTTAGTCAATTAAGACTAATCTCAGTCTTAATCTTGATCATAAGTGTTAATCAAGTCATTATGAATCATCCTCTAAGACCTAGTCCAAATCAAAT
Source organism: Gastrodia elata (assembly GCA_016760335.1). Taxonomy (NCBI): domain Eukaryota; kingdom Viridiplantae; phylum Streptophyta; class Magnoliopsida; order Asparagales; family Orchidaceae; genus Gastrodia; species Gastrodia elata. Next base: position 29,781,490 of record CM028678.1, on the reverse strand, counting down.
TAACGGATCAAATTCTTAATTTTGGAAAATTCAGAAAACCCTAAAATTTGACATGTCTAAATTAATCTCAGATTGAAAAACGGACTTCGTCATTGCGCTCATTACCCCCAAATTAGATAGGGGTGATGTTTTCATGTCAATTGGAAGTCGTCAAAATTTCGACGAATATTTTAATAAAATTTAAATACCCCGAAAATTGGGAAATTAAAATACTCGTCAGATCAAAAATCTGACCATGCCCTTGCATTCCTCACCCTTCAATTAGCTAGGGGTGAGTATTTGAAAATTTTTGGAAGCTAACTAAGAAAATAAAAAAAATTAAATTAATTTATTAATTAATTATTAAACTTAATTAATTTATTAATCCACGACGGTTATTTTTCCAAATGTTGTTCGCCCTTCCCTGCGTGCGCCTTCATCTCTGCTGTTCGATCGAACGGCAGAGTCCGGCCGTTTGATCGAACAGCAGAGTCCGGCCGTCCGGCCATACGATCCAGCCAAATGAACGGCCCAGATCCTCTCGATTTCGCCTCCCTCGATTGCACTCGCCACCTTGCCCAAGGCGCAAGCCGGGAGCACGGTCCTCTCCATCGGCGCAAGATGTCGCCTCCATCCTTCACGTCTCCGTCAATCACCCAATACCTACCCTAAAGTTGGATCGACGTGGGTGGTATCTTTGAATGGCCTCGCAGAGTCATCTTCCTGTAGCTCACCATTGCGAACCCTAAGCCCAGTCGACAGGTACTTCACGTGCACTGGATCCCTTCGATTTTACAATTCAATTTCCTAATGCTTTCTAAGTTGTTGTGGTAGTCGTGATAACCATATAGAGTTGAATTAGGTGCGAAATATTGCAATCACTCGTCATACCATAATGGTTAGGGTTTGCCTCCGTGGGCGGATCGAGCCATCCTATGGCTCCGTTCCCTGATAGGAGTTTGGTCTTGGCCTGTCCTCCTTATCCTCGTGCGGTATGGCCACCGGCGAGGGCATCTTGACTAGGATTCTTCATGCCCTAACTACTGCCGTCGTCGCCCCGAGTCAGGAGATGAAGGTGTCCCGGGTCGGGTCAATTTCCGACCCACGAAGTGGACCCAGTCCGCGTGCAGCGCAGCGCCAGCGTGGCAGGTGGGCCCGCCGCGCATAAATTCACGTGGGCATGGCTGCGGGTCCCGCAGTCAATCCGACTGCCTCCCGTGGGACTCGCCAGCGTCCCGCAGTCAAATCGTTGGGCGCTGCTGGGCAGCGGTGGAGCCCGCCGCCATAAAAACCTACAGAAGTTAATTAGAATATATAAATATACACTTATGTACATTTATACAAAATTAAAACTGTATATACATATAGTTATATTTATGTATGTGTTGCTGTAATTAAGTTAGTTAAATAGGGATTTATTAGCTTAACTAGTTAACTAATTAGATTAGTTAAGTATTATTAATTAGACTAAGGTAGGAATAATAGTAGCTTAAAATTAAGTTAAGTTATTTTATTAAAATAGCAGGATAATAATTAATTCAATTTAATTTACTAAATTAATTTGATAGTAAATGGCATTAAGGGGTTTAATTTTGAAAATTAATTATTAGTTTAATAAAATTAGATAAATAGTAATTAAAGTAGATTAATTGATATTAATTAATCTCATTTAACCTTAACTATAAATAGTGGATTAGGAAATTAAGTTAATTTAATTAAATAATAAAGTAATTTAATTTAAATAAATAAACAATAGTTTTATTTAATTTAAATTTAACTTTAAAGAATAGTAACTTTTTGTACAATGCTCAAACATAGCAAATATATGTCTCATTTTACTCAGAAAAATAAAATGAATCAAATGACGTAATTCAAAAATTAGTTTCAGGGTATGTATAACGTAGTGACATTTTAAGACCTAATCAAACACTCACAACATTTAAGCTAGTTGTCTATCATAAAAAATATGGGTCTTAAAATACTTAGGCGGACTGCCCCAACATTATAGAAGTACTAGTTTCCTCATTTGGAGCTTTGTTTGAAAAGTAATATTTAGGACCTTACCCTGAAAATGACCAAAATACCCTTAGACTTCAATTGATCATAAATTGGTCAATTCAACTCCAAATTCAAAAATTTAAAGTGCTAACAAGCTTATAATTTTAGTGTCATCAATAGACTGAAATAATATTTAGGATTTGAAACCTAAAAAACTAGAAATGACCAAAATTCCCCTAACCCTAGTTAGGCCATAACTTGGCCATTTAAAGTCCAAATTAAGTCTACTCCCTGTTGAAGAACTCAGTATATTATAGGAAAGCTACAGAAATTGAGTTTGCTAAAATTGGACTTCAAATAGAAAAGTTCAATTTTTGACCTATGTTGACCGACAAAATTATCGAATTGGCCTTAAAAATTGGAATAGCCATAACTTAGTCATTTGACCTCAGAATGCAGTGTTCCTAGACTCAATTAATTCTTTGAATTATAACCTACAGTAAACTGCATAAAATTTAGGTTCTATTAAGTATAAATTATGAGATTTCCCTTTAGGTCAAAAACCTTAGTTTGGACCTATAGGATCTATTTTTACCCAAATTGAGCGTACTTACTATCTATCTTCATGTTAACCAGTAATGAATCATTTGGCAGTAAGAAATTCTAATTTGGAACTCTAATTCAAGAAGTAGCTTTTTGGACCCTAAAGTAGGGGCAGAATGGTCATTTTGCCCAAAATTTAAGTTAAGCATCTTCAGACCCTAAACTATCTTCTAAATCACTAAAATTAATATTCGAACTATACTAGAACCATTCTAAGTATTTAAACTAGTTAATAGGTCAAGATAGTTAAATTCATAAATTCTCTCTAAGTTTTTTCTTAGGACTTTACACCTCACATTAGGACTATTCCTAAGACGAGGACTAGCTCATACATTAGATTTCATTCATTATATAAGCGGGTTATTCAATAAATGAACTTTTAGTTTTATTAGTTTCTAAATTTTCTACAACTTATTTTGATTATTTTCTCTTTTAACTCTAGATTCAGGATAAGAGATTCATCCTATTAATATTCATTTACTTAAATTGAATTTACCTTAATTAATATATACTTTTATACTAAAACCTAGATCTTATGTCTTATCATTTTAGATTATGTGATTAAGCCCAATCTCATGGTGTTTAATCTATAATCTATAGTTTAGTAGATCTTGATCAGATCTTAGATAGAATGTCTAAATTTATCAAATAAGGACGTGTGATTTATTGATTGAACTTGTAGTCATACTTGATTTAGAATCTGATCAGTTGTAATCATTTTAACTTATAAGGACGTACTTCTAAGCTACACTTAATAGTAGGAATTGGAGATCCTAAACTTTTGTAACTTAAAATAGTTAGGATGGTTTAATTAGACAACAACAGTGTCACCATATATAGAAGAGTCCCTTGCTTACTTGATTTATTTTGTTGCTATGTATTCATTGCATTTTGTGCTTAATTCCTTGGACATATCATATAAGAAAACTTTGTGCATGAAATGAAAACTTAGAATAATTAGGATAATAGTTGCCTTTGGGTTCATTATATTCTAGTAGATTCGAGTGCACATTTACCCTAATGGACAGGAGTAAGGAGTAATAAGGATGCTTAGCATTACTCATTGAGGAGTGTGTGTTAAGCTTGGAACCCATATAGTCTTGTAGATGTGCTTGACTCCTCATTTATTTCTGGTTGTGTCTACAGAATCAAAAGTAAAATAATTAAAAGATTCTACATTTATATTTACTGCCTCCTCAGTTCTGCTGCTGTTCTATCTACCATAGCCTAGAAAGGCTATGGGAATTTCTGTCTGCCCTAGCCCAGCAAAGCTTTGGGAATTTCACTGTGCCCGATTAGCCAATTGTCTGATATGGCAATTTTTATATACCTGTTCAATTTCAGCTTACTGTGTACTATATTATGATGCATATTTCAGTCAGTTGTGTTCCCTTACTTACTTGCTCACTTGTACATATTTAAAGGATGCTAGAATTTACTATTTACTATATGTACTATTTTCAAATTTCTATCTTTAATTAGCATATGCCATATGACCATCAGCATATTTTAGATTAGACTTTACTTTCAGTACCTTTTACTTACTATACTACATTTATGTATATGCCCATTCCTTAGTTTATTGAGGAGTGCTTTTGCCTCACTTTTTGTTTAGTTATAAATACTGTATTTATAACTTATGTTCCTTGTACGCTTACAGCACATATGCTTTTAGTTCACTTTTGTTGTGTTTAAGTATAAAATGGTGACATTAATATTTCATTTAAAATATTTAGCATAAAATATACTTAGATTATTGTCTAATAAGATTTTCTTTTATGGGTTAGGCCCCTGGCATTATGAAACCAATAATATCAGATTCAGATAGAATGGAGGAGCTAGGTGCTGAGGAAGTGGAGTCATTCATAGAGGTGGAGCACTAGCCAAGAGAGCCGGACATCGTCTAGTTCCTTTTTAGCCTTCTGTGAGAATGAGAGATTTTGTTTCAGTCTTTTCAACTATTCATTAAACGTTGTAATAATATAAGTACTGTGACTGTGATTACTTTTCTGCACTTTATTATTTATTGAGCTATATTTTGTTTCTTACTGGATGTATGGTGAATGGATGTAATACTTATTTTATTTTGCTTTCGCACTCTGTATGTATATTTTATTTAGTGACTGATCTTCTTAGTTATTTTGTGCGCATCCTTTCCTTATTAGTGGATTGTAGATCTTACCTAATCCAATGATGAGTGAGGGATTTACCAGAGTGACACTCCACTCCTTAGTCTAATGATTGCGGGCTTAAGGAGCAGGGAACCCCACTTATAGAGGAAGGGATCATACTAGAAGTAATTTTTTATATTAGCAAAAAAAAAATATCTTTGTTGGAAGTTCAGGTCCTTTGGTATAACTCCTTTAGTAAGATAATTTACAAAGTTGGCAAACCATAGAGGTTTTGTCGATGTGATATCGTATAATTTCTCATCAGGAAATGACTCACTAATATCAATTAATTCATCATTTCCCTGGTGGGTCAATCTAGATAGCTGGTCGGCTAACTCATTCTCGCTCCCCTTTTTATCCCAGATTTCTAGATCAAATTCTTGTAAGAGCAGCACTGTAACAACCCAGGTTGCTACCTTAGTCAATTAGGACTAATCTTAGTCTTAAAACTAATCTTAAGTGCTAATTAGGTCATTTAGAGTCAACAACCAAGATTCAGTCCAAACCAGAGGTCAAACGGATTAAATCTTTATTTTGAGAATTTCAGGAACCTCGGAAATTGACCTATTTAAATTGACCTCTGATCGATAAACGGACACCTCCATTGCGTTCCTTGACCCCAAATTAGCTTGGGGTGAAGTTTTCGTGTCAATCAGAAGTCGTCGAAATTTCGACGAATATTTTAATAATAAAAATACCCCGGAAATCGAGGTATCAAAATACTCATCGGATCGAAAATCCGACTGCGCCATTGAATTCCTTGACCCCAAATTAGCTAGGAAAAACATGTTCAAAATTTTCTGTAATTTTTTCTAAAAAAAAAAAACAAAAAAATTATTTAATTAACGGCGCCGTCCGATCGGACGGATCCATCTGGACCGTCTGATCCGCATGGATCCAATGGCCCGCAGGCGCGATCCGCATCATGCGGTTTGGACTGATTCGAACCATCTGCGATCGTGCGGATCCGACGGTCCGGGGCCGTCGTCCTCGGCCCCGTCGCCCGCCTGGCCAACTAGAGGCCTCCCCCGCCTCGGCTGCTCTGTCCGGAGGTCCATAAGGACCTCCCCGCGCCCCTCCGTCTCCGGTTACACGAACCGGAGTCCGCACAGCCCGAACCGAGCTGACCTCCCGTCCGCCATCCAAACGAGGTACCCTGATCTCCCCTCTCCGTCGTTAGATTCACAAATTTCCTTCTTGATTATTGTAGATCCTAGGTCTGATTGTCGATCCATCGGACGTGATCGACCTCGATCAGGTCCGATCCATCCAGATCTGGGTTTGAAACCATCGGGTCTCGCCTCGTCGCCCTAACTGAAACCCTAACTTTTGGTTCGACTTTTGCCGGCGATACCGGCCACCTTCGGCGAAGGTCCGCCCGCCGGCGTGTAGCCCACGTCGGGGGCTACCGTCGGCCGTGCGGGCCGAGGTGGTCCGGCGCTGGTACGGCCGGCAAAAGCCGTGCCCTAGCCGGCGCCCTCGGACCGTCTTCGCAGAGAAGACGAAGTCCGGGTCGGGCCGGGTCGACCAGAGCCCGACCTGCCCGAGCCGGGTCCGCGTCAGCCGGGTGGGGCCCACCAGTGCCACGTGGCACCTTCTGGGCCTGCTACGTGTCTAGTGGGACCCACCAGCTGAAGCCCGCGATGCTTCGGCTTCGGCCGTGGGGCCCACCAGTGCCACGTGGCAGCCAGCCAGCGTGCCACGTGTCCCGTGGGGCCACCGCTCGAGCCCGCGCGGCGGTTCGGCTCCCCAGTGGGGCCCACAGGGCAACGTGGCAGCCTCTGGGCCCGCCACATGGCAAGTGGGACCCACTGCCCGGTCAACCGCGGCGGTCCTGCTCCCCGTGGGGCCCACAGTGCCACTTGGTAGCCTCTATCAGTGCCACATGTCAGGTGGGGCCCACTGCCCAATCACCGAGCTGAGTCAACCTTTGTGGGGCCCACAGTGCCACGTGGCAGCCTCTGGCAGTGCCACATGTCAGGTGGGGCCCACTGCCCAGTCACCCGAGCTGAGTCAGCCCCTGTGGGGCCCACAGTGCCACATGGTAGCCTCTCACAGTGCCACGTGTCTAGTGGGGCCCACTATCTGTTAATTAAATTTTAATTAAATTACTGTTAGTGTTAATTACTGTTTAGCCTTAATTAATTATAATTAGTGGTTAATTAAATTAGGATTAGTACTAATTACTTTTGAACAGTAACCTTAATTAATTAAGTATAATTAGAGATTAATTAGGGTTAATTAAAAGGTTAATTAAACCCTAAATAGTAATTAGGATAATTAATTACTAATGAACAGTAAAGTATAATTAAATATTCTTAAATAGATATTAACAGGTAATTAAGACTAATTAAATAGTGATTATCACTAATTACTTTGCTATAGTAAAATATTAATAAATTAATAGATTAATTAATGTTAATTAGTAATTAAGCCTAATTAATCACAGATTAATTAAGGATTAATAATTTCAGAAATTCTATATAAAAATTTTAGGAATGAACAGTAAAATAATACAATTTGAATAAATGAATAGTAAAATAATTCAAATTATATTTTTGAATAGTAAATTTTAGAAGTTGAATAACCTTTTGTAAGATGATCCAAATATAGCCAATATAGGTCTTAAAATACTCAGAAAAATATAAGAATTCAAATAACATAATGAAAAAATTTATTTCAAGGTACGTATAACGAGGTAGCATTTTATGGCATCTTTAGAGCCTCATAACTTTTTACCCGGTTATCGAAACATAGTCAATATGGGTCTTAAAATGCTCAGGAGAGCGGCCCCATCACTGTAGTAGTATTAGTTTTCTCATTCATATATCAGGATAAAAAGTCAACCTTAGAACTTAGAGTTGACTTTAGTGAAAAATGACCAAAATGCTCCTAGACTTCAAACGGCCATAACTTAGTCAAATCAACTCCAAATTGGAAAATTCAAGATGCTAACCAGCCTAGAATTTCAATGTCATCAATATAATAAAATAATATTTAGGATCTAAACCCTAAAAATTTAGATAAATGACCAAATTACCCTTAGCCTTATATTAGTCACAACTTGACCATTTCTCGCCCGATTTAGGCTTACTTACTGTCTATTTTCAAGTTAGATAGTAAGGAATCAATTGGATCTAAGAGAAATGAATTCTGACCACTAAGACAATAGTTGACTTTTTGACCCTTAAAGTAGGGGCAAAATGGTCATTCTGCCCTAAGATTGAACTAAGTACCCTTACCCTTTGGATAACATCCCAGAATGCCAAGACTAATATTATAATCATCTTAGTAATGTTTAAGCAAGTGAAATCAACCCTTAAGTCAGATTCCAATAATTTCTACTAAGTCTTAAGCACTACACCTTAAGGACCTTTCCTGAGATTAGGAATAGATCATAGGTTAGAGTTCATTCATTGGGTAAATTAGGTTACCCAATAGGTGAAACCTTAGTTTATTAGTTTCTAGACTTTCTTTTATTTTACAACTCGTTCCGATTATTTTGTATTTTAACTTTAGATTTAAGTTAGGAGATTCATCCTATTAAGTTTGATTACTTAATAGGATTTTCCATAACTAGTAGATCACTTATAGAATAAAACTTAGAACTTAGGTCTTATCCTTTGGATTATGTGATTAAACATAATTCTCATAGTGTTTAATCCATAATCTATTGTTTAGAAGATCTTGATCAGATCTTAGTTAGAACGTCTAAATTTACAAAACTAGGACGTATGATTCATTTATTTAATTCGTAGTCGTCTATCTGATTGAGTTAGATTGGAACCTGATCAGTTCCAATCCTTTTTAACTTATAAGGATGAATTTCCAGGTTACACTCGATAGTAGGAAAATGGTGATCCTGAACTTGTGTAACTTGGAATAGTTAGATGGTTAAGTAGAAAACAAATGATATCACCATGTTTAGTAGAGTCCCTTGCTTACTTTGATACTTTGTTGCTTACGCATTCCTTGATTTTTGTGCCATATTTCTTTGAGCATATCATATAAGATATTTGATGCATGAATAAAATGTTAGGAAAATATGGAGACTCCTTAGATTTCTTGTGAAAATATTAAAGAAATTTATGAAAAGATAATGGTATTATGAGCTACCTCTCAGATATTTCCTTATTGCCTAGCCTCCTTATGTCGCTAGGGGAAGGATCTATTTTTGTTGTGTGCCTAGTTTACTAGCCTCCTTATGTCGCTAGGGGTACACCGTTGGTGCCTTAGTCGTACTGGCATTAAGGTTGCCTTGTATGCTTAGTTTACTAGCCTCCTTATGTCACTAGGGGTATACAGTTGGGACTTAACCGTACTGGTGATAAGACCCTTCATTTGCTTTGTGTGCTTATGTTGCCTAGCCTCCTTATATCACTAGGGGTACACAGTTTATGACTTAGCCATGATGGTGCTAAGCTTCTTTGGTATTCGATGGACTTGAGTAGCTCTTTTTTGTATGGCAGTCGATGCACGTGTGGATTTATATGCAGTTGTTGTAGTTTACCCTTCAGTATTTTATTCCATCACCTATTTCCTTATACTGCTTTTATATATATATTTAGGATGTTAGAATCTTGCTGCTATTTATATGTACCACTGCTGAGTTATTTATTTTAATTGGCATGTTTTTAATTGATCATCAGCATATTTAGGATGTATAACTTTTCTTATAGCACATGACAGTTATGTATATTTATATGCCCTTCCTTGCTTAGTTTGTATGCGAGGCATGTCTCAGCCTCTTTCCTTTTCTTTGCTTAAGTTATAAATGATGATTTATAGCTTCCCTGTTTCCTTTGTATTGCTTGCCGCTCCTTTCCATATATATATATATATATATATATATTGCTTAGATATTGTCAAATGGTGATATTACTCAACACTTATAATAATTCATCAGCTTAAAATGTACTTAGACAATTGTATAACCAGATTTTTCTTTTCTTTGGCTAGGGCCCTACATTGTGAAACCGACAATGGCAGACTCCTTTCAGTTAGACGAGCAGGAGTTAGGTGTGGAGCTATACCCAGAGGAGGAGCCCGTGGAAGAAGCTGCCGTTTAGTCTTCTTATATTCTTGAGTGAGGATGAGTAGTTTTTCATTCTATTTTTCCTTTAAACATTTTAAATGATATAATAATACATGTATTATTGACTGTGTATTTGTATTGTATGCTTATATTCTGAGTTCTATATTTCCTATTTGTACTATGATACTTGGATGGTTTACACTTTCTTAAATCACTTCCGCACTCTGTTTGTTTACCTATACAATGACTGTTAGTTTGATTCTATGCTAATCGTTCCATAATCAGGTGGATTATGGAGTCTATCCTAATCTAATGGTAAGTGAGGGGTTAGCCAGAGTGACACCCTACCCTTAACCTAATCCTTTGGCGGATTAAGGGTGGTGGGCGCCACAAGCACCCATCGTATCAAGCGAGGTTTTGCTTCTTTCTTTTGAAGGACATATTTAATGCAAGCATGATCAGTGTAAGCAATAGTTTTTAACCCAACGAGATATAACCTGAATTTAGTGAATGCAAATGTGACAGCTAGAAGTTCTATCTTCGTGGTGGCATAGTTTCTTTGGGCATCATCCAGGAGCATTCTAGCATAGTAAATTGGATAGAATGTTGATTCCTATCGCTACCCAAGGACTGCACCAACTATAAGGTCACTCACATCGCACATAATTTCAAAAGATTATCCCTATTTGGGGTAGAAATTATGGGAGCACAGATCAAGGCAATTTTAATAACATTGAAACCTTTTAAGCATTTTTCATCAAATTTGAATTCGACATCCTTTCCTAGTAGTCTACACAGCAACAAGATTACATTGGAAAAGTCTTTGATAAACCTTCTGTAAAATCCTGCATGCCCTAGGAAACTTCTAATTCCTTTTACATTGATAGGAGGAGGGAGTTTTTCAACTATATCAACCTTAGCAATATTAACTTCTATCCCATTCCTAGAGATCAAGTGACCAAGGATAATACCCTCTTCGACCATGAAATGATATTTTTCCCAATTCAAGATCAAGTTCATTTCTTCACACCTACTTAGAACCTTGCTCTAGTTGGCAAGGCAATGGTCGAAAGAACTTCTAACAACAAATAAGTCATCCATTAAGATTTCTAAAAATTCCCCTATCATGTCTAAGATAATAGCCATCATACAGCATTGGAAAGTGGCTAGAGCACTACATAATGATAAATCCATAATTTACATCCTAAAATAAAGGAAAATTTCATTCATTTTTATATTAATATTGCTTCCTTGATCAAACTCTATCTATTTTTCAGGAAAAATGCCCATTCAGCAACTTTTGAACAATTCTGGACAATTTCCCAAAGAATTCTGAAAAACCTCCGCTATTGCGCGTTGCAGCGGTCCAACTTGCAAGGCACTGGCACTATCGCGCGCTGCAGTGGGCCATTTGCGAAAGGCTGGTGCTATAGCACGCTGCAACAGAGCAATTTGCAAATGCGTTGGCGCTATAGCGCACTGCTGCGGGGCAATTTGCAAATGCACTGGCGCTATAGCACGTTGCAGCGGACCATTTGCGAAACACTGGCACTAAAGCGCGCTGCAGCGGAGCAATTTGCGAAACGTTGGCGCTAAAGCGCGCTGCAGCAGAGCAATTTGCGAAACACTGGCGCTAAAGCACGCTGCAGCGGTGCGATTTGCAAAAACCTCGCGCTATAGCGAGCTGCAGCGGAGCAATTTGCAAATGCGCTGGCGCTATAGCGCGCTGCAGCTGACCATTTGCGAAGCGCTGTCTCTATAGCGCGCTGTAGCATACCATTTGAGAAGCACTGGAGCTATAGCATGCTGCAGTGGACCATTTGCGAAATGCTAGCACTAAAGCACGCTACAACAGAGCAATTTGCAAAATGCTGGCACTAAAGCACGCTACAGCAGAGCAATTTGCGAAAAGCTCACGCTATAGCGCGCTGCAGCGGAGCAATTTGCAAATGCGCTGGCGCTATAGCGCGCTGCAACGGACCATTTGAGAAGCGCTAGCGCTATAGCGCGCTGTAGCGAACCATTTGTGAAGCGCTGGCGCTAGAGCATGCTGCAGCGGACCATTTGCGAAATGCTGGCGCTAGAGCGCACTACAGCGGACCATTTGCGAAACGCTGGTGCTACAACGTGCTGTAGCAATTCATCAAAATATAATCCAGAACGACGCAGCGTGCCGCAACGGACCGTATCTCAAACATTCATCTGCTATAGCATGCCACAGCGCGCTATAGTGGCACGTCAAAATTTTTTCTGAGCAGAGCATTAAATGCGGCTGGGATAAGACCCCCAACCAGCTTTTTATCTCTAGCCATCATTCCTTCTACAGCATATTTGTTTTAAAATGGAAAATTGACATTTTGAGGTGATCTGGAGATTAAAACAATGGAAAAGTGGAAGTCACTTCACCCCTCAAGTGAGATTGGCCATCATAACAGTAGAATTTTAAAAGCAATGCAGAATTTGAATGAGATGGATGAAGAGTGCAGCCCACCTCTATAAGTACCACCCTTCTTGACTTAAGGAAGGTTCCCAACTTGGCTCACTACATCCTAAGTAAGGAGAGGGTTGTATAGAAGAGAAAGGGAGCTCCCCAAGGGTGGAAGAACTTCTCTAGCCAAGGGAAAGAAAAAGAAAGGTAGCACTATGAACCTAGGAGAATCAACCACAAGCAAGAAGAGGAGAAGTTCAGAAAACTTCATCAAAGGAACATTCCTAGTATTTTCTAAGCTCTTGTCTTCTATTTTTCTTAGTTGATAATGAAAAGGTCTTTATCCATGTATGTGTTCTTTTTTATCTCTTATGTAATGAAGAGCTAATCCTCTCTTGGGGAGGGTTGGGGCAATCCTACTTATAATGAAAGATACTATGATGTAAGAAATTTTCCCCAAGCTTTAATAAAATTTGTGAACTCTATGACTTGTTAGAGAAATATAAAGGACTATTGTGGGCTTGAATGTGGATCGAATGACAAGGGACTAAAAAGTCTTGTGCTCTATAGCTCATTCTTAGTTATGATGCTGGATTCATGAGTGCATAAGAGTCTAGAATTATGTGAGAAAGTTCTTGAGCTTAGTGCACCTTGATCTATGCTCAACTAAAGAATGAAGCATATGATGCTAAGATCCACTAATTGAGTTTCGTTGTTCAGCATACTTGAGGGATGGAATTGATCCATTGAGTGCTCATGAACAAGGTAACATAGTCATTAAGCCCAGTGAAATCACTTTCTCATCCAAACTATACATGATCCGCATGACGCTCTTAGTGAAATCAATGCTTGTAAGATATTAACTAAAAGAACCCTCATCTCTATTATCAAGAGATGAGAGGACAACTAATAATCTAAAATCTTATAAGGATCTTTGTGCTGAAATAGAACAGACTGCATATTCATTTCAAGCATGAGATTTAAACTTGTAAGTCTTAGATTTAAACTCTAAGGAGGACAATATGCACTTGATTAAAATGAAAAGAAAAGTAAAATGCTTGAGGAATCATCATACATGAGTCATCAAGCAAATCATGTGGGAGAGACCCAATTATCCTCTCCATTTATCATAGTATTTTTCTACTAAGTATTGTTGTACTTGTCTAGGAACCAAATTCAGCAATACACACATAGCTTAAACATTAGTGATCATAGATATACCTTAGTAACAAAACACCCAATTACCTGAGATTCGATAAATCCCAGAAACTAAACTTTCCACTTATTACTTCAGACCACGTACACTTGCGTGCAATCGCAGACGTATTTTAGGTTTGTCACATAACCCAAAGGGCATCCTCCTAAAGGCAAATGTCCCAAAGGGGCAGGGGAAGGTTTTTTTCTCTTGGTCTTCGGGTGCAATCAGGATTTGATTATACTTTGAATACTCATCAAGAAAATATAAATAAGGATTCCCTGCCAACCTATCAAGCATTTGATCTATGAAATGGAGAGGATAATGATCCTTCCTATTTGTTTTATTTAGCCTCCTGTAATCAATGTACACCTCAATCTGGTCACCATTCCAGTGGGGATCAATTCATTATTATCATTGAGCACCACAGTTATCCCACTCTTCCTTGGGACCACATGAAAAGGGCTCACCCAAGGACTGTCAGAGATGGGGAATATGATTCCAGCATCTAAGAATTTAATAATTTCTTTATGAACTACTTCTTTTATGTTTGGGTTTAAATGCCTTTGAAGGTTAATTGATGGATTAGAGTTGTCCTCCAAAAGGATACTGTGCATATATAGAGTTGGGCTAATCCCCTTTAGATCTGATATACTCCATCCAATTGCTCTCTTGTGGTCTGTTAAAACCTTACATAATTGCTTCTCTTGATTCTAATTTAATAAGGCAGAAATTATTACAGGTAAAAATGTCCCTTCCCCTAGATATGTATATTTTAAGTGAGAAGGTAGAGGTTTAAATTCTAATTCAAGAGGGACATCTATGGATGGTTGAATTATCTTTCTTTCTTTGATTAATTCCTCCACCACTCCTTCATCCCTAAGGTCCTCTTCTTCCTCAATCATTTGCAACTCCTTTTCTTACAAGTCTCCCAATATCAACGCATCTTTAATTGGACTAATTCCCCAGCATTCTTCATTAGGCTTAAATGGGTGCTGCATAGCATCAATTATACTAAATTTGACCTTCACATCGCCATAACATAATCTCAATTCCTAGTAGCCAAAAATGGTTTTCCCAGGATGATGGGGATTTCTTAGTTTTTATCTTCCATGTCTAAGATTATAAAATCAGTTGGGAAGATGAATTTGTCAACCTTTACAAGCACATTTTTGACAATTCCTAAAGGAGTTTTTACCGATCTATCAGCTAATTGGAGTAGAACAGAGGTAGGCTTCAAGTGATCTATTCCTAATTTATTGAATATGTAGAATGACATTAGATTTACGGATGCACCCAGATCGCAATGAGCTTTTTAGAATGATTGGTTCCCAATAGTGTAGAAGATAGTGAAGCTACCTAGGTCTTTTTTCTTAATGGGGATCTTTCTTTGAAGGATTGCACTACATTCTTCTGTTAAAGCTGCAGTCTCCTTCTCATCAATCCTTCTTTTCTTTGATAAGATATCTTTCATTAACTTGGCATAACTCAGCATTTTTTCTAATGCTTCAGCAAATGGAATGTTTATGTGAATATTTTTAAAGTTTTCTAGAAATTTGTGAAATTGGGCATCAAGTTTATCTCTAGCCATTCACTGAGGGTAAGGGATGTTAGGGGAAATCTGAAATTGGATGTTTAATTTATCTTTTTCTAAATCCCTTACTTCATTCTTCTCTCTCTTGCTCATTACTTCTTCTTCTCGTGGTTCCTCTCTAGTGGTTGTGATGGTTTTCTCAGCCTCCTTATGCACAACCAGTTTTGTTATTTTACCACTTCTTAAGGCTATAGAGTTTCCTGATTCATTCTCACACTCTCCAATGATTCTTACTAAAGCCAGTTTGTTTAATTGTCTCAAGATCTCATATAATTTTTGATCAATTCTTTTTACTAACTCTTCTTGCTTTAAGAGAGTATGTTCATGTCGATTTAGTGTAATGTCAATTTTATTCGTAAACTCAGTGGTGGAAGCTCTTAATTTGTTAAAGGAGTACTCCATCCTTTCTCTGCTTCCACCATGGTTCATAATTACATTAACATTTCTCAATTCACAATCTCCCTCTTGACTTTATTTTAAATGCACACATTCTAACTTTTTATTAAGTTGAGTGATTTGATTCTGGAGTTCACAAATTTGTTAAGAGTTTTCCAGAGAGTTACAATCATTTTTAGCTATATGATCACTTTGTTTTATAGGACATGGTAGGCATTTATTGCCATATCTTCCAGGAGGTCATAAGCCTCCTCTTAGGTTTTAGTGCCAATTGAGCCTCCGACAGCAGCATCTATGAGTGTCCTTATTGGAGCGTTCTAACCATTGTAAGAGGTTTGAACTTGCATCCACAAAGGGAGCCTATGATGCTGGCATCGCCTTAAGCATTCCTTAAACCGATCCCAACCATCATATAGTGTCTCACCCTCAAATTGATTGAAGTTGGTTATCTCAATTCTCAGACGAGCAGTCTTTGCTAGAGGGAAATATTTGGCTAGAAATTTCCTAGCTAAATCATTCCATGTACATATAGAATCGCTCAAGAGAGAGTTGAGCCAACTATTGGCTCTGTCCCTTAGGGAAAATGGGAATAGCCTGAGTTTGATGGCATCTTCAGAAATGCCATTAAACCTAAAGGTATCACAAATCTCAAGGAAATTTGAAATGTGTGAGCTTGGGTCCTCAGTGGCTAACCCACCAAATTGATTATTTTGAACCATGCTCACTGTTGAAGGTTTGATCTCAAATTTATTAGCTATTATATTGGTCCTAGCAAATACATGGGGGATGCCCCTAATAGTGGACAAGGCATAGTCTCTGAGAGCTCTACCTCGTGGTTCTTCTAAAGGCTATCTAGGATTCTCATCAAAGTTTTCCATAATAGCTTATTGATTATTTAAAATGGCTTGTTTTCTTCTAGCTTGTAGATAGGTTGTTTCAATTTTTAGATCAAAAAGATATTCAGTACAATTTTTCCTACTCATGCAAATCAAAAATTAAGCTATCAAGAACAAGTACAGCAATAACGTTTAACAGTTCAGCAAATGAAAGAAAAGTAAAATAGTCAATCTAAGCTATAAATTAGTGCAGAAATAAATACAAGAAAAAAATAAAACTATATGCAAAAGATTTGTTTAAATAACTATTTACAGTAGATTATCCTTAATACAAAAATATTATCATTCCCCGGCAACGACGCCAAAAACTTGATAGACTGCAATTACATGTCTGCGCTTGCATGCAAGTATATATGGCTTGAAGTATTAATTTGGAAGTTAGTTCTGAAATTTATCATCCTCGGAGAACGGTGTATTTTGTTACTAAGATATATCAATATTCAATAAAATTTAAATGATATGATTTCAATTTTTAATGTGGTTCTATTAACAAAGCTAAATTTAGACCTTAGAAACTATTTGATTTAGAGAGGAGAGTTGGGTTTCCTCCATGTGAATCGATAAGGACTCATGTTGAATTACTTCTCAAGCACCTTTCATTTTTCCATAGTCATGCCAAATAATCAAGTGCACATTGTATTTCTTAGATTTGTCCACTAATTCCTACAAGTTCAAATCTTGCGCATAAAATAAACACATTAGGGTTCTATTTCAACACAAAGATTCTCATGAGATCAAAATTATAGCATCTTGGTTTTCCTACGTCTAGGTGTTCAAGATAGTAGTTCTAATTAGGTGATATCACGAGTATTGATTCCACTAATGAGCATCCAGCGTATCACACGCAATTTAGATAACGAAGTGATTTCATTGGGCTCCATGGACTATGTGACTTCATCCATGAGCTCTCAATGAATCCTCTTCCTCCTTTCATGTAGGCTAAACAATGGAGCTCAGTTAGTGGGTCTTAGCTCACACTCTTCGACCACTTGATTGAGCTTAGAGCATGGTGTAGTTAGGCTCAAGAACTTCTCACATAATTTTAAGCACTAATGCACACATATCCAGCTCTTAAATCAAGCTATGAGTTATGGAGCATAAGACTTTTATTTTGATGTTCATATTTATAATTATATTTTTTTAACATATTTTTTCATTTAGTCCACAACATGATTTTTGAGTGATTTCATTAAGCAATTCAAACTCAAATTTTTTATTAACTGCTTGAGGTAGTTTTTCAACATTCATTAAGTCCCTTACATCTCACAATGGACTCAGCCCAACCCTCCCCAAGGGGGTCTAGCCTCCCATTATAACTGAGATAAAAAGAAAAATATACAAGAATGAAGACCCTTTCATGATCCACTAAAAAAAAATCAAAAGAAAGATTAAGAGTTTACTAGGAATAATCCTTATTGGGGTTCTCTAGATTTCTCTTTTCTTTCTTTCTTCTTTTCCTTTAGCTCCCTAGTGCAACTCTTACTTCTTTCTTCTCTAGCAATGGCCTTTTCAACCTCCCTTAGAGAGGTCTTCTTCTTCTTATATGCAGCCCCTAAAAATCTAAAATTTTGAGTGAAAACGGGAACCCTTCTCATATTAAGAGAGACTGCATTTATAGAGGAGTCGTTCTCCTTTGCCTTGTATTCAAATTTTGCTCTTTTCCCTCCACCATTTCTACTGTAATGAGTGGCTATCCCACTTGATGCATGAAATGATTTCTCCTTTTCCTTTTTAAAATCTTGAAATCATTTCAAACAAACTTTTTTTTCCCTTAGAATAAGAAATTAGCATAATTATGTTAACTGTGAGACAAGCTGCTGGCTGGGGGTCTTGTCACAGCTGCAATTAATGCCATGAAGAGACAGAAAATATGACGCCCGCTAAAGCGCGCTGCAGCGCACTGTGGCACGTTGCAGCTGTTTAAATTTGTAACCTCATCCGTAGTAGCGCGCTGTAGTGTTTTTATATTTTGAGCTTGATCCGTGGAAGCGTGGTGTAGCACGCTGTGGCACGCTGTAGCGAGTTAAGTTTGAAAACTTTCTCGCTGTAGCTTACTGCAGCGCGCTGTGGCGCACTGTAGCAGCTAGGTTCTGAAGTTTCAGTCCGCTGAGCCCTTAAGGTTTCATTCGCGGTCACGCACTGCAACGCGCTAAGGCTCGCTGTAGATATTTAAGTTCGAAAAATACTCGCGGTAGCGTGCTGTAGCGTATTAAGTTTAAAAACTTACCCGCGGTAACGCACTGCAGCGGTTTAAGTTTGAAATCTTAACTGCGGTAGCGTGTTGTAGCAAATGGAGTTCAAAAACATACTCGCGGTAGCGCACTGTAGCGGCTCCATTTCAAAGTATCTTCCGCTGTGGCGCGCTGCAGTGGTTTATGTTCGAAAACTTAACCGCGGTAGCCCGCCATAGCAAACTAAGTTTAATTCATCCTCCGCGGCAGCGCGCTATGGCGCGCTGTAGTGGAATAGCTATAGAATTTGGGAATACCCTTAGATTAGTGCTTTCTATTTGCTAGTAGCTGGAGCGTGCGGTGGGGCGCGGTAGTGCGCTATAGCGCGCTGCGGTGATTTCCTCCCAGAAATTGCTGAAATGCTCCAGATTCTCCCAGAATTTGTTGTGTTCTCATTTTTCCTGAAAATGAGCAGAATTTTATCAAAGTAGGCTGTTTCTATTATGGATTTGAAAGAGATTTTTCTATCTTTTTGGTATAAATTATGGATTCATCAGAGTACTTCATGAATGTATGCACATGCTAAGTGTGGCATAGTAAAAAAAGTTAGACAATGAAAAGTCTCTCTCCCATCAATAAAGGCATTATATTTCATAAGAAAATGCACATATGGTACTTAAGCATTCCTTAAGAAACTAATACAATTAGTCCTCTTGGAAAAACTACAGTGCTTCTAAACTTGAATTACAGTAATCGTAACATTAAGCAAAACATTTTGAGTTCAACAGAGGGTGAGTTTCATGAAACATGAAAATGTATGGTTTCAAATTCTAAAAATCATATATCACAATAATCCACCCATTTGACCAAAGCTGAATTTATTTTAGCTATCCTAACTCAAACTAGCAAAATTTAGTTCTCATTTATTTAACTTCAATTTATCAAAATCCTATTTGATTCAGCTTACTCAAGGACGAGCAATAAATTAAATGTGGCGGTGTGATGAGCCTCGTATTTATTGTAATTTTATATGTTAATTTACGAGTGTTTATATGAGATTTTTGTTTATTTCAAGTTATATTTACACAATTATAAGTTTTTGAAGCACAAAGAGAAGGCCAGGCGCTATGGCATGCCTTGATGCTTATTACAGAGCACCAGGCGCTATGGTGCACCCTAGTGCTCAGAAGAAAAAATGCACAATATATTTTCTGAACTGTGGAAGCTACAATACGCCTTGACAATTATTCTAGAGCGTCAGGCTCTACGGTGTGCCTTGGCTCCCAGAAGCAAAAGCGCACAACACAATTTCTTAAGCTGTGGAAGCTAATGCGCGCTCTGGCGCCCAGTTCAGAGCATAAAGCGCTACGACATGCTTAGGCATTCTGAACCCGGATGCAATTTCCTTATTAGGTGCCCTAGCCCAGACCCCAGTCTCATGCACTATGGTGTGCCACACTGCACTTTGAGAGAAAAATATTACCAAAAGAACTGAATGCAAACTGATCCATGGGCGACGCCCGCTATCTAGATGGCACAATAATGCTAAATGATTGGAATATGGAAAAGTATAAAGGAATTAATTAAGCAATCCCTTCATCTTCCAAGGCTAGTTAAATATGAGGAATATTTAAGGAATTAATGGATTAACCCCTTCATCTCGTAAGATTGATTAAAGGGAGAAATTAATAAAAATTATAAGAGGAAAATTAATTAATTTAGCCCCTAAGGTTGAGAATGAAGAGCAAGTATTTAAGCCAGAGGAAATAATGTATTGTATGGCTATCTTGGTTATCTCTTTATACTTTTTTATTATAATGGAAGCCTAATCCCTCCTATTGGAAGGGTCAGGCACATAACTATGAATATCTAATTTTTAATGTGTAATGCAATAGGTTTTATAAGAGAATTCTATGTAGATCAACCTGCATGACTCCTCTTGTTAACTAAAATACCTAGGTATTGTTCTTGAGCCATAGAGCGTTCATAATAGAACTAGGTAGAACATGGCAGTAAAATACAAAACACCATCACAATTAAGGCTAAGATCTAAAGCCAAAGGGTCTCGTAGGAGATCAACATATGACAATCTTAGAGTTAGGTGTGATGATAGATTCATGTGTGCGAGCCATCACTAATGGATCTACATACATGTAGCTCCATGAAAAGAAATTGCTAAATTTTATCTCACATCAATTAGATCAGAAATAGAATGTGCTGATTTTTATATTCCATATGTTCTAGCCTAACATTCCCCAATCATCTCCAACTAATCACAACAAAGTAGTGTAATCTTAGCTCTAGTCAAAATCATGATTTTGGTCGTTCAAACAAACAAAAAAAGAAAGTAATTCATAACTAATGCACATGATTACCTAATGATGATAAATCTAGATCTCATCATTTCAATATTACTTCAGATCACGTGCACTTGTGTATTTTTATATACACACTTTTGTGGCCTGTCAAGTGCTGTTTTATAAGTTAAGGGAGAGGGAGTAATTGTATAAGTTTAGTCCCTTTCTTTGATGGATGTGATGATGTAGATGGAACCAAAATAGGTGTGTAGTGTTCCTAAATCAAAACTACAAGGTGTGGGATGTGTCTTATGATGGGGTTTGGTAGGTTAGAGTTTTATGGGCTTGTTGTTGTACTTAAATGTGTAAGTGTTTTCTCAACTATAATATAAGTTGTCCATGTAAACTAGCCAAGGTCTATCCAAAAATTAGATTTAAAATTTATCAAGTTAGAAGCAACATATTTTTTGAATTTTATAGTTTTTTTTAAATACATAAAAATTTTTATAAATAAAATATTTGTCAAAATTTAAATTTTTGGCACAAGCAGCATAACTTAGCAAATTTTGTAAAATTTAAAAATCACACAACGAAAATATGTAAAAATATAAAATAATAAAATTTTAATTTAAATTATTATTCATTTATTCAAATAAAATTTTTTTGCTATTCATAAAATTAATTCAGTTTTCATTCATTATTCATCAATTGCTTAACATATTAGTAACTTAATGCCTAAATTACTTTTGGGAGAAGAAATAGGAGAGAGATATATGAGAGAGAGAATCCTAATCAATTAATTAATTCATTAACTAAATTAAAGAAAGCACAAACTTTTCTTATAAATATCCTTCTTTGGCGAATTCCCCTCCTCTCCTCCTTAAGTGACAAGCCCTCTCCTCCCCTACCTTGCTAGCCGTCTCCACAGGCTAAGGCAGTCGCCATACCTCAATCCGTTATTGACACCTCCTACTCCTTCAACAATGAGTAATAAGAGTGAGAGAGAGAGAGGGATTGTTTTTTCTTTTTTTTTTTCTTTTATTAATACTACTATTAATAATATCATTATTATTATTATTATTATTATTATTATTATTATTATTAATGTTTAAATAATAATAATAATCATAATTATTATTATTATTTTTATTTTTTGTATTATTATTATTGCTATTATTATTGTTGTTGTTTTTGTTATTATTTATAATGATTGTTCTCATTTATTGTCATTTTTATTTATTATTATCATTTATCTATTGTTATTATTACTATCAATTTTGTTTAATTATTATTATAAAAATAAAATTAAATTAATTAGGATACATAATTATATTAAATTATTTTCTTAATTAATAAGGAAATTATTCAAAATTTTAATTATTACTATTTATTACATAAATTTTCATTTATTGTCATTTTTTTCTATTATTGCCATTAGTAGTGTTAAATTATTTATATTATTATTATTATAAAAATAATAATAATAACCAGTATGGTGAGATATCATTATTTAGTATCCATTTTTATATTAAATAATCATTTTAATTAATAATATATTTATTTATAATTTTCATTATTATTTTCTTTTTTATTATAATTATTATTATAATTATTATTTTTATTATGATTATTATTATTACTATTTTTACTATTATTATTATTATTATTTATTATAGTAATTTTCTTTTGTAGTCATTTTGATTGTTATTGCTTTTATTATTTCTTAGTCATTTATTTTTATTGTTATTTTAATTTATAATTATCATTTTCCTTATTATTATGTATTTTTCTTTTATTATTATTATTTATTTTATTATTAATAAAAAAATTAATAATAACATGTACATTAACTTTTCACTATTATGTTACTAGTGAAAATATATTGATATTAATTAAGATAGAGATACAAAGAGGAAGAAGAAATTATATGAGAGAAAGAAGGCAATAATTTTTTATTTTTTTATTTTTTTTATAATAACAATGTTATGATACTATCATTAATATTTTTTTAGCTTAACTCAAAATTATTATTTGAAGAATCATAGATAAATAATAAGTTATTGTCATCTTGTTAAATCATTACTTTAATCTTAGTTATTAAAATATACTCAATATACATCTATTAAAATATAGTGTATATTTAACAATTTAAATACCAAAATAATCACAACAAAAACAACTATGACTTATCAACTGAAGTAATAACTTAAATACTTTACATTTTAGGTACGTTGATCTTTGGAAGTTTAACATTAAAGTAATTATGCCTGAGCCAATGCATCTTTTGGTATGAAAATTTGATTATGACATTAATGCACATCAACCATTATATAAATCACAAAACGTTATCATGACAGCTTGAAACATTTTTCTTTGGTAAAAGTCTATGAAGTGACTTATATTTTTAACGTGTTAACATGCAAAGTTTTATAGTAACCCAGCTCGAAATGAGAAAGAATCTGGCCCACTTGGAAGGGTTGTAGATCTAGAAGAAAGGCTCACCATTTCAAAAAAATAAAATAAATATTATTACTAATGGGTAGTTGATACCTATCCAAAATTCCCTTGATCTAGGAAATACCAATAATGTTAAGACTTTTAACGCCCAACAGTAATAAAAGGCATGGTTTTATTAAGGAAGTCCAATGATTAAGATCCGTATCTCATAGTGTTATTGATAAATTTTAAATTTTCATTACAGTTATTGCTTACTTTTAGCAAATCATAAATACATTATGATACTATGTTATTACTACTATTGCATTTATTATTGCAAAGTTAGATTTCTTTCATTTTCATTTGATGCAAGCTTCATTGAATAGTATTATTATTTATTTCATGCCTCATATGATGCTAGAATGTATTTCTTAATAAGCTTATACATACTCCGAGCTGATTGGTAAAAGAATTTTTAATGATTAGTAAATGACTAAAGGGGAGATACTACATGGGTTGAATACAAGAATGTAAGCCAAGAAATGAGATGAAGCATAAGAAAAAAATTTGATTTCTTTTGTAAATTATGAGACCCACTTTGTAGACATGATTATAACATACATTATTTAGTTCTATAAATAATAAATTATTGTTTGGAGTTCTTGACCTTGATCCCTAGGATAGTCACACTATGTCTCCTAAGCTTGCTTAGTAATAAACACCTTTGTCTGATATGAAGAGAAGTGCAGTTTACTGAACTTATATTAAATTGACTCAATTTTGACTCAGCTTGAAGTTTAACCTTTGATTAAGTTTATGTAGAAACTATTTTCATTGTGTTACCTCCATCTATTCCTATATTGCATGCAACATTATTGCAAGCTGTGGAGGCACTAAAGATGTTTCTATGTCTCTAATCTTCTTCTACTAAAGATGTACTCATATAATGAACCACTCATTATCAAGCCTCTTCATTATAAGATATAAATCCTCAAAATCATAATTATATTGAATTTTCTCAAATCATTGTGACATTCTTCTACATCTTCATCAACAATGACAACTAATATAACCTTACTATCAAGCTTTAGGTGTCTCTTTTGCTTGCACCTATAGCAAGAAACATCTCTCATAGGTTAGTTTATTTGTGGAACATGTGTCCTAATTGATGAATTACAAGAAGGGTTAAATTTGGGGACAGTCATTGTGCCACTTTTGGATAGTTTGGATTTAGAGGGTGAGGCCTTACATTGAGCTTCAATAAGTAAGGCATTGTATACAACATCCTATACAGTCTACGGGTTATTCTGCTCTATTTGATGGAAAATATCCACCATCAAGCCGAATAAGAACTTGTTTGTCACTTGCCAATCTTAGTCTTGGAAATTTGTATAGCAAAATAGATTATCAAATGTGCTTAAGCAGTATGTGATGTCATCATATTTTATTTTAAAATGGGAAACTTTGTGTGTAATTATTTGTTGTGTCATCATCAATTTCTGCCCACATAACTCTCTTGCATCCACTTGTTATCTCTATTTGAAGATATTTGTTCCAAATATTTCTGTGTGGCTCATCAATTTCATGTAAGCAAAAGTGAGTCGTTGGTCATCATCAAGATCATGCCACGCAAGAAATTCTGTAAGTTGGGTTTTCTAGTTTAAGAACTTATCAGAATCGTGCAAACCATCATACATTTGAGCTTTACTTTGATTTTAACCAAAAGGGCTTTCTCACCTTGTTCTCTTTCAAGCATACCGAATCTGCTAGGTTAGGATTTTATGGAAGAGCTAGATTATCTCTAAAATAAAAAAATCATTATACTTTTTTATCTTGTTGTTTATTCTTAGCTACTTATCTTCTTGCTTCAAAAATAAAGATAGTTTTAATTATGTAAAAATATTGTACAATGAATATTTCCATAGCATACTATATTTTGTAGGTGGATCTGCTCTTAATATTCCTAATCCTTATTGTTCACTCCTCAAATACAAATCATCTAAGTCATCTTCAAAATCATCTTCCCTAGGAACCCTACCTCTCCTATAATTTGGGTTCTCCCTAATCTTATATGGATATTCATTTATAGCTTGTGGTGAAAGATCATATCACGTCCTAAGTCTATTTTGATGTGCAAGGGAATTAGGTTGCGGTGGTTGATGGTCATTCATCATGTTCATTGTTTCTAAATTTTGCCTATGTTGATCTTAAATCATAGTTATGAATGCCTCCAACTTTGCCAAGTTTGCCAAGTTGATCTTAAATTTAAATCGATAATTCATCTCGTTCTCATTTGGATCTTGGATATTTGCCATGCTGCCTCTACTAATGCCAAATTTAAGTAAATGTGCAACACAAAATTTGAACTCCAAATATCTTGAAAATAATGAATTAACAATATCAACGGGCTAACATAGCATAGAAACTAGAAATTATTTCAAATTTTGTTTGTTATAGCACATTCACACTCTATGATATCTTCTTAAGTGGCACATGCGCTCACAAGGGATCACTCATGAGTTAGGTAGTTTGTGAGGTGAATTTGTACGACTATTGTATGGTGGAGTTCACTAAAACAAGAAAAAAATACAAATTTGCACAAAAAATGTAATTAATATATAAACTTTATTAAAATTAACATTGACAGTAAATTACAGGCTCTACAAAACCTTAAATGCAGGAAATATGAAGCGCTTGCCTTGGTAAGGGCGAACGGATCTCCACCGATGTATCTAAACCTCTTGCCTTTCCCAATCCCAATTGATTGTGCAAATTTTGGTTTGGTTGATACTGAAGTGTAGTTGAAGATCTTAGCTTTAAACGGTATAAAAGAATTAGAGCTAGGACGGCAAAGAACGAATCGCCAAAAGTTGGCTTGACAACTTTGCGCACTAATGTGCGGACTCCAAAATAAAAAAAAATTTCAAACTTTTTTGTCACCTTTTTCAAGTAATATAATAATAACTATAACAACACTAATAATAATAATAATAATAAAAATAATAGTAATAATAATAATAGTAATAATAATAATAATAATAATAACTATAACAACACTAATAATAATAATAATAATAATTATAATTATAATACCAAATTCTCTTTTTTTAATAAAAGATAAGAAAATTAATAATCATGAATAATAAGAACAATTGGTTTTTTTTTCTTACTTTTTATCTATTCTTTTTTTTTTTTTTCCTTTTTTTTTTTTTTTTTCTCTTTTGATCTTTTTTTTTTGTTTGCTTTTGCTTAAATAGGTGGGCTTGAAATTCGAGAACTTTGAGAAATAATGGGAGGAGTCACTAGTTTGATGGATTGGGGTTGATGGAGCAGGCTCAATGGCTACTCGAAAATATGGATCGGTGTTGACAAGCTGATGACAAAAGTTGCTGGAAATTAAAAAACTTCAAAAAGTACATAATAATTTTCTTCTGCACTAAGATATGAAAACAAGCTCTGATGCCAAAAATGGTTGCTCAAAGTTGAAAATGTGATTACGTTAGCGTAAATAATAGTTCAACTTCCAGAAGTCATTTGGTAGGTCAAATGAAATCAGCATTGGACGAAACTTTACGATGATGTTAGAAATTTAAGGAGGATATTTTAGATTATCTAGTGACTATTTAAGAGGGTTACGAATAACAAAGTGTTAAGGCGTCGGGATTTGAGGAAATTTTGTTGGAAGTGTTTGATGATCGAACCGAAAGCATATTTTGGTAAAATAAAATGGAGACAAAAGATGACAATTTGAACAACAAATTAGGTAAAACAATAAAAGAAAGATATATTTTATCAAGATTATGCACACATTGATCTCTTCAACATTATATACCCTTGAAGCTCATCGATTATGCACACCGACAGAATTTCAGTTAGCCAAACCAAAACCAGAAGCTCTCAAGCCAACCTTCTGTAAAAAAACTTCATTCAAATGTGTATTGATACAAGATATGTGGAGCTTTATTTATAGTCATAAGGCATGCCAAATAAAAATAAAAATTTTAAGCCAACCTAAATCAAATATCTCATAAATGACTAATAGTCTTTTACATATATAGACTAAGTCCATCTTTACTTATCACCCTCATGCATCACATGTATTTTGAACAAGTTTTTATTCATGAAAAAAATTAAAATATGATAAAATGTAACTAAAAAGAAAGTTTATCACATTATCAAATCTTCGAGCTCCTAGTAGATGCTCGTGTTATCACACGCTCTCATATAGGCTTTCATGTTGCATCACTTACTCTCTAACTCAAGTTACAGAATCTCCTATTCCTCCCATGGAATTTAGGCTTTCTCCTCTTTCTTTCAATTCCCAGATTTAAATGAATCGCTTGAACATGAGTTTACTTTAACTAGTACTTTCTCATTTGGGCCACATTCTCCTCGAGAACCAATATCACCAATGCTGGACCTTCTAACCTCTTTGTCTCATATTACTATAGTACGACAACCATCTTATTTTGTGTTGTCAAATGTATTAACAAAAAATTTAGTATTTTCTAAGCTAATGGTGAATTGGTTAAATTTAATGAAGGGCGAGGCATGTCTCTTAGTGTTATTTTGCTTGCTAATTTGCTATGATATTCTTTTGCTAGTTGATTATATTTAAAATTTTCCATGGGATAATCATCGATTTGATGTTCCCATCAAAACTAAACTGGATAGAGCTCTTTGTAATACAAAATAAATTACAAAATTTCATCAATTTATTTGTAAAGTTCTTCATTCTTCCTCTTTTGATAATTATCTTTTTAATAGCTCAAACTTTTAAGCACCAAGTAGGTCTCACAATTTTTCCCATTAGAAAATAATATTCTAGTAGGTAACACATCTTGGGAGTGATCCCACTTGAGCATGCTTAACTTTAGAGTTCTTATCAGAAACTCCATCGTTATCTAAAAAAGCTCATCAATGTTTAAGTATTTTGCTTAAAACTACTTATATGGGTCCTTTCAATCTCTCCATCTTACGTAACTAATGTCCTCATGAGTATCCACATACATATCCGAGAACCATCCATTGGGCAGATAGAACAAGAGGTGCGCCTCTTACATGCTTAAGAGCTACCCACAATTATGTAGCACCTTAACCATCATGGGTTCAAGAGGTTACTCACATGAAACAGTACTTTGCCTTGTATGGCACTTAGCTCATATATAATACCTTATGGCCTACTTTGATACCATTTGAAAGAGCCCAAACTCTTAAGCAACATGGTATTGTCTTCTTTGGCCTTATAGTTCTCACCATTTTGTTCTCAAAAGATAACATCCCAGTAGGTCACCCATCAAGGGACAAGTCTAATTGGAATTAAAAGAGAGTCCTCAAACTAAATCTAAAGGCGAAACTCCCACTAGAGCATGCTTAAATTTGGAGTTCCTTTCAAGAAATACACAGTTATCTGAAAAGGTGCCTTGATATTAAGATTTTTACTTAATATTACATAAATGGGTCTTTACACCCCTCTTTACATTCATACCCTTCATTTATTATGAAACATAATATATTTTAAGAGATTTTGGTTTGCTATGGATGGGTACCCTTTAATGGTGGAAGCAATGGAATGATCTTTATGGTGGTGACCTTCTCTATACACTGAGGAAAAAACTTGTTCAAACCATAAAGATGCATAAAATCTTAAATATAGGTAGGATAAGTTATAGTATTAATGATATTTATTAGAATTAACATGCTCAAGGTGAATTATTTGATACAATTAATATAGATTCTTCCAAGCTTATGTATGCTCATCTATTACACAAAGTGAACATTTATTTACAAGCTAATATTGCTAAGGAAGTTTCTTGAGAAAAATAAAGTTCCAAAGATCATTGGTTTCATTAGGGGAGGGTAATTTGAAGATTTATAATACTCAAATTTCTACAAGGAGCAATCAAAGCTGCACTAATACATTTTCTCACTAACTAAGAGAATTTATGATTCAATAATTTTCTAGTTAGGCCAATAAAAGGATAGGCCATGGTTATCATCATTTCCTTAATCATGCATATATTGATTCCTCTTAGCATGCAAACATGTGCAAGCCAATTAGTGAAGTTGAAATCAAAATAGCCTTATTTTCTATTAAAAATAATACAAGCCTTGTTCTTGATGGTTTCTCCTCCTATTTTTTCAAAAAAAAGTTGGGATTATTTTTCTAAAGGCATCATTCACATCTTAGAAAAATTCAAAATGTTAAGGTGGTTAAGCATCCCTAAAACTAGAAATGATAACTCCACTGATGACTTCAAACTTAAATCACTTCAATAGCATTTACAAGATTATTTCCAAAATCCTTGCTCGGAGAATATATGAAGACCTGATATTAGGTTAGTAAAAGTAATCTACTATTATGGTACTTCCAAGAATTATATTGAATAGTTAGTTAAATAGTATAAATACAATAATTCAACATCCAAAGCCACATAAGAAATTAAAAAATAATAGCCCTCCATTCAATTTCATATAAGAACATGAAAAATAATGCAACCATAGCATTCTTATTTTGAATTAAATAGATAACAATTTTGGACATTGCACCATCATATAACAAAGTAAAAGTACATTTCTCTAGGTCTAAGAAAAATGTTTCAAGTGCCTATAAATCAAGCTAACTCAACCTCCTCTAGCTATAACTGATCTAGCATCATAAAGATAATGCCAATATTTGAATTTCCAGTAATTAAAGAATACTTTAAGCACCTAATACTTACACATTCTCATATATCAGAAGCAATATGCGAGTATAAAAGTCACAAATAATAAAAATTGTAAGAAAACAAGGTTTGTTCATTTCTAATTATTTTAATTCTTGTAAGACAAATCTTTAGATACAATTAAAGATTTCATGTTATAAATATGTCCCTTACCAACATCATAAACAATTGCATAAAAGTAATATAAGGGTACCTTTTATTTGACCATGTTGAGAAAGTACTCATATTTGATGTGCCTATAAAAATTATATTTTGAAATCTTATTAGTTTCTATAATTGATTCATTTCTTTATTAAAGATTATTATAATTTTAGCTAATTACTTTAGTTTATAAGCTTAGCCACTCTTTAGAGTTGTGTTACTATAAAATAATAAGAAAACATTTGACCTAATTAAGGCTTTAATTTAAATTTGCTTTGAACCTTAATAATTTTATTGTTTTGCACTTGTATTAACTTAGTGTAAATTTAGTAATCATTTAAAACATGGTTTAACTTACTTTGGGTCTTGTGGGATGATTTATTATTATTATTAGAACTGTGTAAGATGAGTTAGGGATGTGGCAACAAAAAAATATTAAATATTTTATCTATTCTTAAGCAATCATTACTCTAACCTTTTATGCCAACCAAATGGCCAACATTCTCACTTCAAGAGCTACTCAATAATTACATTTTGTAGTATCTCTTGCATGTTAAATGTTTAATTATATAGAAATGTCCAATCAAACTATCACAACACAACCTTCTAAACAAGACCAAAATATTTTTCTTCTTCCATCAATCTCATTAATTACTCAAGAAATCGTGGTCCAATTTTTCCATATCTTGAACCACTCATCGTATTTTACTTGTCTTGAAGTTGCAACAAATAGTTCAAAATTCCATTTCAAATAATCCCAACCTTAGCAAGAACATGCTCCAAATCTACCCTCAAATAGCCCCATTAATATATTAAAAATGTATCCTTGTCAACAAATGTTTTCTATTCATATTAAAATTTGAGAACAATCTCAAATTATATTCCAATTACAACAAATGAATAGCCCATTTTACTCTAAAATAAGAAAGTTCAAGACAAATAATGACCATTGAATCTTCACAAACTAGGAGACATTTTTAACACATGATTAACCCCAAACAATTACCCAATCAATACTCCAACTATTTTTATGTATTCCATAATGAACTGCTCAGAACATCCCTTTAATGGCAACTTAACTAACACTAAACTGCAGCTATTAAATAACAACTACCAAACAATCCTTGCATACTTCTTACTAGCACGTAATTTATCACACAACATAAACAAAAGAGCAATCCAAATGCCTCCAAAACCTTTCAGTCATTGCAATTCTTCTTGTTATTTTAGAAGCAATGGAAAATTAACAACACTCTTCTCATTACAACTCAAAACATAGGCTATTTTTAAATTAAAATATAAGTTATATGCCACTGAGCTTTGAACCATAATCTATGAAAAGTTTTATCCATGATAGAGAATGCTTATTGTCTAATGGATGGAAACCAAAGTAGTGTCCAGCATAATGCATGGTTGTTACATGGTTAGAACATGACCAATTTGAAAAAATATGTTTGCACTTTCAGAAGTTCCTTACAGCTCTCAAGAATTCATAAAAAGAGTTAATACTCTATTTAGTTAGGACTAAGCAAATCCTTAAAGTTTTCATATTTGGTTAAGAGAACACAATTATCCTGTATACTCATTTTTAGGAGGTTCGATACCATTCCTATAACCAAGAAATTATTACATTTACTGATTCAGTCATGATGTCTGATAACACCAAAAATATAGTATTTAACCCCCTTTTTGTTTTTATTTTATTATAATTAAATATTATTAAATGAACTTTTGTGTACTTTTTATTAATTGCAATAATTTTTGTGTTCCATTTGTAAAATCTCATAATTTGGCTAAGAAGACATGATTTAGGTGCTAAGGAGTGGACAAGCGCTTCAAGCCAACAATGGCTTAGCAAGTTACAAAGACCCAAGAACCCAGATGCCTACTTATTTGAGATTTGAACACTCATGCGCCTAATTTACAATCACTAGACATTGTTAGACGTGCCCAACCGCTCCCCTGCATGACCCAATAGAATCGAGCATGCCCAAGTGCGCTCAGGCTCTAGTGACACTTACAATAAACAGATTCCTAGGAGCTCAGGTGCTCTCAGGGGCCCTCAAATAAGAATCATGGGCGCATAAGTGTGCCCAAGTACCCATTGCAGCTCCATTTGTTGTTGATCCATGCATTGAATAGATGCATCCCTTGGCATTAAAGGGGCAATTTTGGAGATTTTAAAATGCCAAATTAATTCTAAAATGAATAGAGTCATTTTGGGAACAAAAATTAGAATTATTAGGGATTAAAAAAAATCCCAAAAGAAACCCTAAGGCCAACAAGGAAAGAAAACAAAGAAAGAGAAATGGAATCAGAGCAACATAAGTGATCCAAAAGGGTTGTTCCTTCTGTAACTCTTATTTCTTTGTTATCTATACACTAAATTTCTTTAATCAAGTTTGTTTTTCATTCTCAAAATAATTGTTTGTAATTTTCTTATAATGGCTCCATAAATCCCCTTCGGGGAAGGTTAGGCTAAGAACCATGGTGTAGATTTTATGCGAATGTTAAATTTTCTTTTAGTGAATGTTGTAATGAATGTTTAAGAGTTTAATTTTTAAATCTCGTATGTATGATCATCACTTTTACAATATGATACAATACTTTTCATGTTGCACTAATTATTACTTTGAATCACAAGTTTTGAAAGAAGATTTATGTGCATGTGAATGTCTTATTATTTGTGTGAATATTGATTAAATGAAAGCCTTTCACTTAAACATATTGTTAAGTTTATTAGGAGGGTGGAGGAGACATCTATATGAATCCTTCTAATAACACAACTATCTAAGTTAAATGGTGAGCAATTATCAATCCAATTACACTAGATTGGGTAAAGCTAATAGTATGTTAGAGTGTACACCATTTAGACATTAAGGTTTAAAGTCTTAAGATCTTATTAAGAGATCTGCTATGATGACCCCAATATTGGATCAGAAACCCAATCCAATATTAGGTGTTATTGTAATATTTAATACAAGGTTAGTGAATTTAGCCCAATATTTGGCACTATAGGGAGCCATAATATCAAGTAAATATAAACCATTCTAGCCATCTAGAAAAGAAAGTGAAAACACAGCATAAAACAGTAAAGTAAGATATCTAAAGTTAATTAAAATTATACAAACATTAGCCATAAAGACACTCGTCCTTATGGAATGCAAAAGTAAAGGAAAATGAAAAGTAAATTAAAGTAATTCAATCAGCAGCTACTAGATCCGATCTACATAAAGTTCAAGTTCCACTCCAAGCTAGTGATCTACCACATTTGGTATTTAATGCAGTAAGGCATAGTAAATAAAATCAAAATAAGGGTTAGACCTAGAAAGCTAAGTACAGTTTAGGGAAACTAATCTATTTTAATTTAAGTGGATATTACATTATCCATTTACGATCGTGGGGAAGAAGTATAGTAACTCCCGCATGATCGCAGTCGTTCATTTGAAACGACTCGGCGCCGAACGAACTAGACGGGTAGGATTGACAGACGATGGGTTTGACGCCCTCGCTCAGGTCAAATTCAATTAATTAAATATTTAATATAAAATAATTAATAACTATTTAATTAATAAAAATTGGATAACCAAATGAGCTCTAAAAATTTCAAAAATTTACCCTTATCTAAATTGAGGGTGAGGGACTCAAATTTAAAGTCAGATTTTAAATAGGTGATTAATTTAATTATCTTAATTTTCTAAACATTTAAAGTATAATAAAATATTCAGGATAATTTGATGACTTTTAAGACATCCCAGAATTTTACCCTTAGCTAATTTAGAGGTGAGGAGTTCTATGGTAAACTTTAATTTTGATTTGGAGGTTAATTTAACTTAGGTAATATCTAGGATACTTAAGTTGCTCAAAATATTCACTGAAAATGATTGATCTCTAAATCATTCCAAATTTTAGGTGTTGGCTCCTAATGCCATTATGAGTCTAACAGTAATAGATTTAACTTAATCTGGATGTCCAAAACTAAGTAACAATCTCAGGCTATTACAGACTTCCTCTCTTAAAAGAGGTCATCCTCGATGCCCTAATAATCAAATAATTATAAATATTAGATTAGAGAGAACTATCTCTGATATCAAAAATCAAATTTATATGGCTACCGAATAATATTGAAGAAAGAGGCACAAATGTAGTTTATATAAGCTCATTTGTAGTTGAATTTATAGGCTATATATGTTGTCCATTTTTTAATTTTTGGCAATAATATCATTCTAATTTAATTATACTAACTAAATTGAGAATACACAAGCTCAGGATCCACATGATTCTACTATCCAGTATAAACTCAAACTTAAGGTCCTCAAAAAGTCAAAGCATTAACATGAATCTTTTAATGGGTTAAATCAATCATCCTATTTTATACTACAACCAAACTTTGATATATAATCTATCAAGATTAGGAGTTAAGAGATCAAACTCCAAATATGGTGTTCAAATCCCTTAATTGAGGATTTTAATTACTTAAGGCAAAAGTTCTATCTACTAACATGAACAAAAAACTTAATAAAATGACTATCTTATTTCTAATAAAATCTACTTAATTACTATGTCATCTCCTCAGTGCTCTACCTAAATTAATGATTAACAAGGTATCTATCTAACTCCTACTCATTAAACTAACTTAAATTATAATGCTCCATAACAAAGAATGAGATTGCAATAAGTTTGGATAGGAATGAATAGAAACTTTAAGAGATTAAAATTACAAAAATACTTGATGCAACCTCATTATCTTCATTGATAATAATGGGAGTTAGTGCATACACCCTTGGCAGTGCAACAAGTGGATTGTCAACTTTTCCTTTTTGACTACTCCTTGGAGTAGGAATTGATTCTTGTACTAAGGGAGGCATCATTGCATGAGCTAGATATTGATATCTAATAAGAACTGGATTTTGGATTGATGGATGACTATTGACCTTCACCTCTGCCACAGTCTAACGAGCTTGACATTCCCAAATTCTATGACCTACCCTGCCACTAGTATAGCACATATTGCCTTGATGGTAACAATTACCATGAGGATGAGGTTTTGAGTACTTGGGTGCTTGCTTTACCTGTTGCTATAGTTGGTGAGTCATTTGGTAGGCTTATGGTGACTGAGTTCTAATCTCCTTGGCTTCTTTAAAATTGTTTAACAAAGATAAGGATCCCTTTCTGTTCTATCAATCTTGCACCTTCTAATAGCTTTGAGAAACTACCATGGTAATAGGATAAGATTATCCTTAATGAAATATTTAAGTACTTTAAGAAAATAATTGCATCTAGCTTATTTGGTCTATACCAAATCAGGAGCAAATCTTGACAGCTTCATGAATTCCTTTTTGTGTGTTAGGAGTTTCTTATCACTTTGAGTCAATTGGATCAACTCATTGTCTATTATAAACTGAGTAGAGGAAGGAATAAACTCATCTTTAAAGACTGATTCAAATTCATCTTAAGGAATTTCATCAATATTTACTTCAGTAAAATGAGATTTCAGTTTGTTATCCCACCAATACTTAGCTTCCTTGATGAGCATGTGGGAGGTCAGGCAAATATCCTTGCTACTAGGGCACTTAATAATTGACAGGTTCCTTTTTGCTTTAATGGGAGAAGCGATCCATCAAAGGTTAGAGGATTGAGTCAGCGGAAGGCATGGAGGATTCCCTCCATAGTTAAACTTGTTGCTACTTGATGATTGACTTGAACAATTTGGAGATTAAGCAGTTTATTTGCTCTTTGAGCTGATCGACTTTAGAATTCCACAAAATTTTTCACTATCTCCCTCAAAGTCTTGACCGCTATTGAAGTTGAAGGATAATTGGAGTTTGTCGTCTTCTTGGTAGAAATAGCGGGCGTGTTGGGTTCGGAATTTATCTAACTAAAAAGAAATGACAAAATCTGAATGAGAAACTATAAAGGAACTAAATAGAATGATTTAAAGCAATTATCTAACTATATATCACTATCCAATATCATTTAAGTTATCAACTTATCACTAGAGTGAGTTTGCTATCCCAAGTTATTAATGCACATACTTTACCATTCAGTGTTTGTCTTTATGATTTGAAAGATATTTTCATATACATCTAATTTTTTTTTCATTTCTTCAGACCTACTTTGATACTAACTACAATAACCCCAATTTTGGATCAGGAACTTAATCCAATATTAGGTCTTACTGTAGTACTTAATACTAGGTTAGTGAATCTTAACCCACTTTTAAAAACTACGGGGAGCCAAGAGTCTCGAAAGAGAAAAACTAGATGCATAATAATAAGTAAATATAAACCATTCTAGACAGCCAGAAAAGAAACCCAAAACATAGCATAGAATAGTAAAGTAAAATATCCATAGTTAATTAAAATTATACAAACATTAGATGCAATGACACTCATCCTCACGGAATGCAAAACTAAGAGAAAATGACAAGTAAAGTAAAGTTCTTAAATTAGTAGCTATTGGATCCAATCTACCTCAAGTTCAAGAACCACTATAAGCTCCTAATCTACTATATTAGGTATTTATAATAAAGGGGAGGAAAACTGGTACACAACCTGCATCAAATTTGTAAGTAAGGAAAGCAGGTACAGCTAATAAATAGGTGTGCAATAAATAATATGAACATGTACAAAAGGACATGTACTAAGAAACATAAGAGCAAGTTGAGTATGTATAAATGAAAGTTAATAACAATATACACTAAAAGTGAGTAAGTAAAAGGACTATAAATACTGTTGAACCTATAACATATACAAGTAAGGAAAGTTTCAATTTCAAGGCCTAAATATACAATAAAGATAGTCATAAAGAATAGAGTAGGAATAGTCAAAGGACAATGATAAAGCATTCACAATCAAGAACAAACATAAGGGACTGTAAAATGAAAAATATTTATCTTGTTTAATGTTTTGTTGTGCGAGCAAAGTTACAGAACAAACAAGGGATCAAACATGCCTGCTTGACCAAGTAAGGGGTTACCTAAAACATATATACTGTGGTCTCTTTATTACTTAGTAGCCTGCCATGGTATAATTAATCATATGAAACCCAAAGTTAATGTTATAAGTTTAATTTATGTACAATGTTTTCTAGGACTTAGACTCAATGTGTTGCAACACTCAAGTATGTTCAAAGCTAATTGTAAACCATGAGATATCCGTTGTTATCTACTTTAGTTATCTATCCTATGATTAGAGCTAATTAGGCTCCTCAATAGACTTAGACATTCATCACATTTCTTCATAAATTGATACATAATAATAGATAATATAAATGAGATTTGAAATAAAGATTTGATTAAGGCCTTATTTATATGACAAAATAATTTATAGATATAGCTACAAAGTTATAAAGAAACATCATATCATATTGCTAACACTACACTATCTAAAGCATCTAATAAATATGTTTACTTTAATGAAACTTTCAAAGTACATACTAAGAGTTTCATTACTACACTTATTAGATTTTTAGATTCCTATGACTTAGGATACTTGAAGGTCTAGCTAAAGGATTCTTTGACTGACAAAGTTAGTGTCTCACTACACTTGATGTACAAGGTTCTCTTGATTTATACTATCCAAAGTCTAAAGTTAAGATTGACCTTTAAGCATCCTATTTTATCTACATTAGAAAGGCTTAATGCATAAGAAGGTTCTTCCCTCTAATTGCTTAAGTTGTCTTAGTCTTAGATAAGTCAATAGTGGGATAACTCTAGTCTAATCTCAAATTTAAAGGGTTTTTAAAGCTTCTAGTCTAATATGGTAAGAATAAAGGAATGATATTACTTAACTTATTAATATCTAATCTCATCTCATATTGAGTTTATAATCTAGCAATTAAGTTCCTCTTCTTAAATTCAAGGTTCCAAGTCTAATTGATATGGACACTATGTCCTAGTTTTTATTACGATGGTTAAAACATATGGGATTCTAAGTCTTGGCTCTATCTTAGTTGTTCAAAGCATTTAGGTTTTAATCCACCTTATTATTTAAGATCACTTCTAGCCTTAGCTTATTCACTTAACCAATCTAAGAAATTCTAAACCTAAATAATATTTAGTCTTAGGTAGTTACTAAGTAGGTTGCACTTGGTCACTTAGGTTATTTACTAAGCATTCCTCAAACACTATTTTTTCTATGATGATTCCATCTTAATATCTTATACGTCTTCTCTTAATCACATATGATATACTAAGGGTTGTCCAATATTATCTTAAGTACATCACAACGTCTAGGTATGATCTACAACCTCACCATCATACAAGTTAGGATTAACTATAGGTTATCTAAATGATAACTAATGTATAAGTATTGATCTTAGTTGAACTAAGAGTCTAACTTACTACTAGACATTCTCTTTACTCAAGTCACTAGACTTAGACTAGATTTAGGATTCTTAGCTAGAAGGTTAACATGAAGTATTTCTAGCCTTAAGTTTGCTAAAGTATCTAAGAATTAGTGGGATCCAACTCAACAATTTCATTAAGAGACTAATTCCTATCTAGTGTATTTCTAGTAAGTGAAGTTCTTAATGGAAATATTCTAATTGCTAACTTCAAATCTTACTTTAAAATACTAAGAATTCTAGTGCCAACAAAGAGGTTAGACTTTTTACAATAACACTAAGTTACTTAATAGAGTAGCTGTGGTCAAGCCTACACTTAAGGAGTGTAAGGAACTTGATTAATCTCAAACAAAAAATTTAAGAGTTCACTAATGATTCTTACAATCTTAGGGAGCTAACTAGTCAATTTCTTGTTAGAGTTTAGGACTACTATAATCCATATAAACTAAATCAATCCCTAAGATCTCCTATAATCCCCATTATTTTATATTGAGGCTCTTATCTTAACTTTACTAACACTTAGCTAAGACTTGGTTATTCTAGTTATTTTCATACTTAAAATATCATCTAATGTTAAAACATTGCATAAGATATGTTTTCTAAGTTATCTTAGTGTTTAGGAGACCCAAGCATGCAAAACCCTAATTTTTTAGTTCTATAAAAGTCAAAGCATTAGAATTCCGCAAGCTCTAATTTGAATCAATCAGTGTCACCTAATAAAGTTAATGGCCTAAATCAATCATCTATTTTACACTATAACCTTACCGTGATATAATCTATCAAGATTATGAGTCAAGAGATCAAACTCCAAATATGGTGTTCAAATATCTTAACTTATGATTCTAATTACTTAAAGGATAAAGTGTTATCTGCAAACTTAAGCAAAAAAATTAATGCGCTAACTATCTTCTTTCAAATAAAATTTGCTAATTACTAAGTCATCTCCTTATTGTTCTACGTAAACAGAAGATTAACAAGGTATCTATCTAACTCTTAATCACTGAACTAACTAAAAATCTAATACTCCATAATAAAGAATGAGATTATAATAATCTAGGATATGAATGAACGAAAACTTTAAGAGATTAAAATTGAAAAAATATTTGATGCAGCCTTGTTATCTTTATTTGTAACAACAGGAGTTAGAGCATAAACCCTTGGCAGTGCAGCAAGTGGATTGCCAGCTTTTCTTTTCTAACTACTCCTTTGAGTAAAAACTAATTCTTGCATTGGGGGAGGAATAATTGTAAGAATTGGAGCTTGAGATCTAATAAGAACTAGATTTTGAACTGATGGATAACTATTGATCTTTGTACCAACCCATGGTTGTTACTTGAATTTGAGAATGTCAAACTAG
Organism: Gastrodia elata; assembly: GCA_016760335.1. Taxonomy (NCBI): domain Eukaryota; kingdom Viridiplantae; phylum Streptophyta; class Magnoliopsida; order Asparagales; family Orchidaceae; genus Gastrodia; species Gastrodia elata. The sequence goes on along the minus strand of CM028678.1, from coordinate 29,741,722 downwards.
CTCATGAACCTCGCCATTAGTCCTAAAATAGTCACAAGATCAATCCCTATAGTTTTGATGAAAATCTGATGTTGTTTGAGGAAAATAATGATTTGGATCAATTTATTTAATTTAATAATATGTGATAATTATTTAGACCAGAGATTGAAAAACTAACTTTATTCTTTTGTTTCTCATACCCTAATTAGCTAGTGGTGAGATTTTGGTAATTTTTGGAGGCCATTTGAGTGATGTTTAAAATTATCAAATTTACTAAATTAATTAATTATTAAAAATTTAATAGTTCAAATTTGAGCTATTAAGGTTCATTAGATGACAGCAGCACTGATCCTTAGGAACGGGTGGATGGTCCAAATCCAATAAAAATCATCATCCTCTGTAAGGTGCATCTTAAGCTCAGTTATGCATCGATCGATAGAAGAGGAATCAATTCACTAACTTTAGACATGGCCAACCACACCATGCACTTGTTTGGTTAAATACAAGTGAAGGCAAGATCTAAGAAAATTTGAGTGGTGTTGTGTGATCTGTGACGCCTGACAGAAGTGATGATCGATAGAAATGAGGTACCCCAATCCCTATTAAAATCAATACACTTTATCTTCAATGCAATTTGTAAGTTTTTGACAGGATATTAGAGTATCCTATCTACAGAGCCAATGAGTTAGTGCCTTTAGCTAGAGAGTGGTTACATAGAGTGACGGGCACTCTCTATGCTATTGGAGGGCCAAACTCTGTTTAACTCTAAATACTAGGTCGATTACTGGAGGAAGCGGGTAAGGACTGTTGGAGGACCACATCTCTTATGATGGACAAGGAAGGAAGTGGATGTCTTCATTCACCTACTTTCATAGACTTTTACCTTTGCTTGGATGATAAATTTTGTAAATAAATGTATCATTCAATGATTAAAATAAACATAACATTTCTTTCTTATTTTATTCAGTTAAGTACTAGAATGATTTAATTAATAGAAATTATTTTTTCTTTTTCTCCCTAAATTAATTTATTATTACATTTCTTAGAAGGAATCCCAACTTAGATCCTTCTTCTATCCCAATCAACATGACAGTAACATCGAAGTCCTCATCCACTACATATGAGACTAGAACACTGGTAACATTATTGAAAGTTTTGGTGGAAACTCAAGCTAAAGTAGCAAAGGGTCTTTAAATCTATCTAATCAACAAATCATTCATGTGAATCATACTGCAGCTAATGGACCCATCAAAGACATCTTTCTGCACATATTTCCTTAGTTGGACCCTACAACTTTCAATTGATCAAATACCTCTATAAAGCCAGTGAATTGGTTGAGAATAGTAGGGAAGAACCTAGGTAATATCAAATGCCTAGTCTGGGAGTAAGTCAGTTTAACTACACACTTACTAATTGAGGAAGCTAAGTTTTAGTGGGAAAGAGAGTTAAACTCCCATTTTATTGGACAAGGAATTGAAGATATTCTCTGGGAATAATTTGAAAAGGCTTTTAGAGAAGAGTTTGCCCCACCTTCTACACAAATAATCATTGAGGATGAGTTGATCCAAGTTACCCATAGAAATGGGTCTATGTTATCATATGAAATGGAATTCAAAAGGTTATCTAGATTTTCTTCCAACTTAGCGAAGATAGAGGCTGCAAGGTGTAGTGACAGACTATAAATACACGTTTGTACTCGCATGCAATTGTACACAGTCCGAATTAATAATGGAAAGTGAGTTACAAGATTTATCATCCTCAGGGAGCGGAGTGTTTTGTTACTAAGGTTTATTTACTTTCAAAATTGTTTAGACTAATGGTATGCTGTGGTTTGGTTTGGTTCAAGTTAACAATACAAAGATCTTACTTCAAAAATACAGTTTAGAGAAGAAGGGAGAGTTGGATTTTATCATACAATTTATTAAGGGATTGATATAAGTACTCTTATTTAACAACTTTAAATGATACTTGTTCACATACAAATAATAATCAAGTTATAATAATAATCCTTAGATTGGTCCTCTAATTCCAACTATTTCATGCTTAGTGTATGAGATGAACTCAAGAAGGTTCAATCTTAGCTCATAGACCCTTGTGTGAAAAATATGAGTCAAATTCGATTTCTTACATCTAAATTATGAAATTTATAGTTTTAATTTCAGCGATCACACAAACTTGATTCCACTCAATTGGCATCACGTGCTTCCCTTGAAGTTTAGCTAAGGAAGCAAATTATTGGGCTAAATGGATTATGTCACATTCATTCACAAGCACACAATTCTTCCTCTTCCTCCTTTAACTTATGATGAGCTATAGGGCATAATTGGTGGCTCTTGGCTCACATGCATCAACCTCTCGATTGAGCTCAATGAATAATGCTATTAAGCTTAAGAACTTGTCACTAGACTCTAAGCATTAATGCACATATTCCTAGCTTTATGCTAATTGGTGAGATATGGAGTTCTAAGAGGGTTAAGTTACCAAGTTCAACTCATTACATTAATTATAAGGTGCTTACACCGAGAATCCTCGCACAGTGAACATTGTCACATAAATTTGCGGTGAGGACCTTTATGTGCATATCCCAAGTTTTAATATGACGAGTTGGCTTGATAGTTTTGTCATTTATAATCACTTAAATAAATATAACATTCATCACACAACATTATTTCAAATAAGTTCATATCCAAACCAAAAATTGATTAAGAGTTTTATTCATTGAAGAAAATGAGTACAAACACCTTTTATCCTGAGATTGATTATATGACTCAACCCAACCCTCCCCAAGGAGGGTAGCCTTCCATCGCAAATGAAATACAAGAAGTACAAAATAAAACAATGAACCTTTTCATGGTTCTTACAGCAAGAAAATCAAAGAGGAGATTAAGGAAAATACTAGGAACGACCCTTAGCATTCACCAGTTTTCTTCTTGCCCTCCATCCTCACTTTCCCTTGGTGGTTCCTTGAATGTTCTTCTTGCTTCCCCTTGGTGGTCACCTTCTCCTTTCTTGGGTAGGCTTTCTCCTTTGTCTCTTGGATGCAACTTCAAAATTTTTAGAGCTGAGAATGTCAAAGAGGGGAACCCTCTCTAAGTGTTTTTCCTTTGCTTTAATAGCTTCTGCTTCCAACCCCTTGAATTAATTTTGCCAATACTTTCATCTTCTATTCTTTAATGGCTATTTAATGAATATTCATTTTATTATCTTGAAAATGAGAAGATTTAATGCAAATTAGGCTGATGGCAGCTAGGGAAGACAAAGGATTTGGAATGTCCGACCTTCCCTATGCTGAATTAAGTGTAATTTATGGCTAAGATTACAATGGGCGTTGCGGTGCACTGCAGCGCTCGCATCTTTGTTTAGGACTGTTGCGGCGTGCTTGGGAGCGCTGCAACAATTTTGCCTCGGATGCCCACTCAAGGGAATGCCCACTCTGGCCAGCGGCAACACCCGTGTCTCGGGTTAAGGTTGTTGCGGTGCATTATAGTGGGTTGCTTTGAATTACTATAGCGCTTTGGCGCGCTATAGCACCGAGCTCTCATGTTGAGATTGATTAAGCATGTTGTGGTGTGCATGGGTGCACTGTGGCGTAGGCTGCCTTAAATTTCTTCACAAGTCCTAGCCCTGTTGATCCACTGTGGCGTGTTGTAGTATCGAGCTCTCTATTTGTATCAGCTGCAGTGCACTGTAAAACCAATGTCTCGGGTTGAGACTGCTGCAGTGTGCTGTTACAAGACCCCTTGAGAATTCTGCTAAGTTCATGGATCCAATGAATTCCACTGCAGTGCGCTGTAGCGCCAGAGTCTCGGGTTGAGCCCACCGAGTCATGCTGTAGCCAAAGTCTCGGTTTGAGACCGTAGTAGCGCATTGTAGCGGGGAGCTTTTGAGTTGAGACCGCTTAAGCGCGATGTGGCCTGCCATAGTAATTTTCTTTCAGAATTTCTTCATTTGGCCCAAATTTTGCTTTGCACAATTTTTTTCTAAAAATGCAACAAAAACGCATCAAATTATACATTTCTATCATAAAAATGTTTATTTTATTTATTTATTTTGCTATAAATCTTAGATTTATCACACCCTCACACTTAAATTCTTGCTCGTCCTTGAGTAAACTCAAAAATTAATTTTTCTAATTTTCAAGATTGCATATTTCAATAGGATAGGTGTGAAGTATTTTTTCTATTTCATGTTATGCAACAAGGTGATTACATGGATTTAAATTATGAAAATTCTCATACTAATGTCTTCCTTTCTTCTGACTAATTAGGTCTCCATTTTCTAAATTTTTGATGCTCAACTCTTTATTACCGTGGGGGGGGGGGGGGGATTTCTAGGTTTGCTTGACTAAAACAAAGCAAATTTCAGTGTGTTTTGAATCTTGTGCCATTGTTGCTTCTTCTTCTAAATCGCAAAGAATAATTTCGTTCAAAAGAGATATTTTTCTTCATCATGTTTTCCAAATTTTTCTTACTCTAGGAGAGATATTTTTTTTCATCCCTGGATTTTCTTTTTACATTTGATTTAAGGGTGAGACATTTTTCTTGATCCTCATCTATTTTTATTATGTTCAGTAAGTCTAATAGAAGCCTAGCACATCCTAAGTTTCACCATTTCTTACTTTTCTCGATCAAGTTCCTTAGCCACACCCCCACACTTAGATTTATATCATCATACAATTTTTGATTGTGGAGTCTTATAGTAAAATATATGTAGGCATTTTAGCAAGAAAAATTCAAAACTATTTGTTGTTTAATCACTTCTAATTGAGTAATTCGGAATAGAGAGACTCTTCACATGTTTCATCACTCTTGAATTCCGCCAAATTAAAAATTCATAAAAATTTCAGAGATAATGATATTCTATTGACATAAAAATTGAGAAATGTGATTCACTAAAATTTAATTAATGGAAGCAAAACAACAAAGATAAAAGTGCAAACTAAACTAAATAAACAAAATGAAAGAAAAAAAAAATTACAACCTATTCATCATCTTCATCTCTTCTTCTTCTTCTTCTTCTTCTTCCTCATCATCTTTCTCTGGCCATTCTATATTCAGAGGGGGTACATAAGCTAGGGGTTGTGGCAGCACAGCATCACCCAATCCACCATGTAAGCTCCAATTCAAAAACCTCGTTCCAAGAGCTGAGTCGAAATCATTTTGAAATTGGCGTTGTCTGGACAATTCGGTCTTACAGTACCTCTTGTTAGCTACCATATTCTTCCCCATTTGCACTTGATAATCCCACATTTTTTTTATTCCTTTTTGTAAATTTTTAAGTGACAACATTATTTTGGAGGAAGATGAAGCTTCACCTTCCTCTCTCTTTCTCTTTTTTGTTCCTATTACCCTTATGAAGGCGGGCGTTTAAGTTGCTACAAGTAACACGAGCTTGGGGAGGAACAGCTACGTCACCTGATGATACATTGACCCCTTGGGCAAGGAATATCTTATATATTAGTGACCCGAAGGCGAGTGTCAATCAAGACCCAGTCAGGGCTTTCCATAGCTGCTCAAAAATAATCCTGGAGATGTGGATATCTCCAGGTCACTTAATAGCACAAATGAGGAGTGCTATTGACCGTGTTACCAGTCATAAGTGCCCAGATGGTATTATAATGATAGAAATGAGAACATTCCGTGCACTACACAAGCTCCTAAGAAGAGCTTGTGGAATGTTGGCTAAATTACTTTTCCAGTCAGCGTCATTATAAGTCAGGGCACTTGCTATCTCTAACAGGTCATATTCTGAGTTTATTTAGACTTGGTATGACCACTCCTATATCGCCTTTAGCTCAAAAAATTGCTCGATCTGCTCGAGCCCGAACGACATAGCCTTCCATCGCATAAAAATTTTACTCCCACTCACATTAACTGGGTTGGCATAGACTTCTTGCATGACGGAAGGGTACGAGTCAGTTTGTAGACAGACCAGCCTCTGCCATTCCCAGTTATGGATATCTCCATGGAAGACAAGGTAGGGGAGTTTGAATCCCCTCTCTGAGATGAGCTTCGGTCACGATGTGATCTGAACATATCACTGTTCGGCCTCCATCAAAAAAAAGTGTTTCTTGTTGAATGCTCCTTCAGATGTTGAGGTGGTTGCTTCCTTGATTGCGGTGCTCTTCTTTTGTGAAGCCATTGGAGAGGGAGAGGGTTTGAGTTTTAGATAATTTAGACATAAAGTTTTTAAGCACAAGAGTGTGTTGCTCCCCTCTCCTTTCCTCTCTATTTATAGCCCAAAAATTGTTCATTCTTCCTCTTAGTCTATCATTCAAACCACTTTGATGGCTAGTCATGAATGACCATTAATTATGCTATAAGTTTGATTGATTCAGCCCTTAAAAAGAAAGAAGAAAGCATCTTTGTAGTAGCTTCTGAACTTAATTCAGGTCCTTAAGCGCACTGTAGTGCCTTCGACTACTTGGGAATTCCCAGGCAATCAATTAAGGCTTCAGTTGTACGTCGCACGCTGTGGCGTGCTATAGTGTGCTGTAGCGACAAAATTCTGCTTAAGAAAATTTTTTCCGAATGAAAATCTTTGACCAATTTTTCAAAATTCTCAGTTAAAGGTAAGGTTGTTTATTTAGTTTGTCTTTTTATACTTAAGCTAATTAGTCCTATACTGAAGAAAACATAACCTATTGGGTTGCCTCCCAAAAAGTGCTTGGTTTAGTGTTGTCAGCCCGACCAGTTTGAGAGTTTAAGGGATTGAATTATTTGGGGTTTATTTTTCCAATTTTTGAAATGCATGAGTGAGCACTAACATAGGTTATGCTCAAACTCATGACTTTCTCAGTAAATTTCTCCCCACCCTTTTTTTCAGCATTGGGAAAAGAGGTTCCTTTTTACTTCCTCTTTCCCCTTATAGTTTTCTTTTTCTTATTCGTCTCTTCCTTCACACTTCCTCCAGAAGAGGTACTTTAGTTACTTACAAGATTTTTATTCGTCAACCTTAGACTCTCTAGATCAATGTCCCTGGACGGTGACTCTCCGCTTTGTTTTCTTCTCCAATCTAATACCAAGTTTTTTTGTTTGTAAGTGGAGGGTTTAAAATAAATGTCTTTAGTTTTCCCATTAATTTGGATAGTCATTATAACTCTTGCTACATTTATGATTGCTTTGATGGTAGCAAGAATAGGTCTCCCATTATAGTGGAATTTTCATTCCATCTATCTCATTCACAAATTATGAAGTTAGTGGGAACAATAATGCTTCCCAATCTCACGACCACATTCTTAACCACTCCTAAAGGGGTTAATGAGTCTAAATTTGCAAATTCTAAGATGGTGGGGGTACTCTCAATTCTACTAATTCCTAATTATTCATAGATGTAATATGGCATCAGATTGACTGAGGCTCCTAGATCACATAATATATCTAAAAGAACCTCACCCCTTATAATGCAAGAAATGTTAATTTGACCGGGACTTCACATTTTGTTGCAATTGAGTATTCTTTCTTAGCCCTAGCACTGACTATCCAAGTTCCCCTTTTTTTAAATTTCCCTCCACAGCAACTCCTTAAGCAGTCCTTCTCTATAATGTTTGAATAAATGACACTCACCATATCCCTTGGATTCACCTATGTCAAACTGGCCAAAGTTCCCTACTAATGCGTGGATAGCCGTTGAGAAATTTGTCCCAGTTGAGTTTCAATGTTTCTAAGGGATGCCTCAATCCCTTGGATTGAGGAATCATGCTGATTTAGTGTTATTTCGATTCTCCTCATAAATTGAATGATTTTCACTTTGAAATTATTAAATGCTCCTTCAAGGCTTGTATTTTGGCGATGCTAGTTATTTCCATAGCCTTGCCCATGTCTATTTTGTTCATTGTTTCCATTAAAATTTCCAATTGCATTATTGTTACTCCAAGAGATATTCGGATGATTTCTCCATCCTGGATTGTATGTATTAGATTATGGATTATTTAGCACATTGTTTTGGTGTTCATTGTTATTTCTTAAGTAGTTTACTTGCTCAATGTTTGAAGACGCAAAAGGGTTGCTTAAGTTACAATTTTCACTTTCGTATTTTCCTCCACACAAAGCATAGTAAGCTTCTTGCACATTACTCATATTCATGCTACCAATTTGTTGGCTAAGGGCATTGATTTCATTATGTAGTGCTAGAATCTGATTGGCCTCGCCAATATTAGTCTCTTCTTTTATATTTAGATTCAGCCTCTCAGTTTGCCATTGATAAGCATTTTTGGCTATCTCCTCAAACAGATTAAAAGCCTCATCTTAGGTTTTGCTGCTTAAGGATCCTTCAGCTACCGTATAAATGAGTGTCATAGTGGGTGCATTCAATCCATTGTAAAATGTTTGAACTTGCATTCACTATGGAAACCCATGATGGGGGTAGCATTTATGGGACTTATTAAAGCATTCCCTGCTGTCATACAGAGTTTCCCCTTATTATTGGCCAAAGTTTGTTATTTCAATCCTTAGCCTAGCAGTCTTTACAGGTGGGAAATATTTAGCTAGGAACTTCCAAGCTAAATCATCCCATGTGCGAATAGAATTGATCGGCAAGCAACTGAGCCAACTCTTAGCTCTATCTCTCAGCAAAAATGAGAATAGCCAAAGTATTATTGCATCATCAGTGATGCCATTAAAACTAAAGGTGTCACATATTTTCAAAAAATTGGAAATTTGTGAGTTTAGATCTTTAGTGGCTAACCCACCAAACTGATTGTTTTAAACTATAATGAGGGTTGATGGCTTAATTTTAAAGTTATTAGCTGCTATACTAGGCCTCGCATACTCTCTTTAAACTCTCCCTCCTTATTTCCCCAACCAGATTATCATCTATGTTCTCCATTTTTATGGAATTTCTATTTTACAAGTTTTGTTCTCTTCTAGCTCTAAGATATGTCTGTTTTATTTCAAGATCAAATAAAATGTTCAGATTTTCTCTCCTATTCATATAATTCAAATATTCAACTAGAAGGAATAGTTACAGCATGCACTTTTAGAAATTCAGAAAAATAAAAATTAAAACAAACTAAATTATAAGCTACACATACAGTTAACACAAATAGTAGGGAAGAACCTACTTTATATCAAATGCCCAGACTGGGAGTAAGCCAGTTTAACTATACACTTACTAACCAAAGAAGCTAAGTTTTGGTTGGAAAGAGAGTTAAACTCCCATTTTATTTGACAAGAAATTGAAGATATTCTCTAGGAATAATTTGTTTGGGGGCGCTGCGGCAATTTTGCTTCAGAATAGATGTTAAATGACTGCTCGCTATAGTGCGCGGTAGCCCCGAGCTCTCAGGTTTGTACCCGCTGCAGTGCGTGGTAGAGTTGAGCTCTCGAGTTTGTACCCGTTGTGGCGCGAGGTAGAGCCAAGCTCTCGGGTTTGTACAGCACATTGTGGCACGCTTAGACGCGCCATGGTGACTGTCTTCCAGAATTTTGGTCTTGCCTAGATTTAGCTCAAATCTTATTTTTCTGTGAAAATAGTGAGAAACCCATCAAAGTATACCATTCAATCTTAAAAGTATTTGTATTTCTTCTCTTATTTTAACATAAATCTTGGATTTATCACACCCCCACACTTAAGCTCTTGCTCATCCTTGAGTAGCTCACAGTGAATTTTATTGATTTTTATTGTTACTGAATTTAATTATGAAAAAAGTGTGAAGCATTTTATCATTTCATGGTTTGCCTAACCATGTGATTTAGAAAATTTCAGCTTCTAATAAATTCCAAAGTCATGTTCTATTTTCCACCTTCCTTATTCATGATGCTTACTTCTTTATCACCAGAGGGGGGGGGGGGGGGGGGGGCGGTCGGGGGAATTTTTAGGAATTCAAAACTAAGATAGGCTAGAATTTGTGAATAAGAGTCTTGTGCTATATATGCTTCTTCTTATAAATCACAATGAATATTTCTAAATTCAGGAGATATATTTTTCTTCATTCTAGTTTTCTCAATTTTCTCATATTTAAGGAGAGATATTTTTCTTCATTCTTGAATTTTTTTATCTTGCATTCAGTTTCCAGGGAGAGATATTTTTCTTCATCTCTATCCAAATTCATTATGACCATGAAGTCTTACAGAAGCCTAACACACTCATCGGTTCACCTTTTCCTACCATTCTTAGCCAAGTTCCTTAGATTCCCCACCCCCACACTTAAATACTAAGCATCATTTCATTTGGAATTGCTTGGAGACTCAAAGTAGTTTTTGGGAAGAACACTTGGTTTGAAAAGTTTTAGGTTTGCCCTTTTAGTTTGATCATATATTATTTAAGCAAATTTTCAAGATAAAATTTTCACCATTAATTTAATCTTGAACCCATAGCCTTTAAATTTTTTGAAATAATTTATGATGTAAGTAGTTTAATTTTTTTTATAGCAGCATATGGGGATAGTGAAATTCCAAGATTCATAAAGATCAAAGAGTACAAAAAATAAAAATAATAGAAAAACAAAAGTACAATCAAAATTAAGGAAACAAAAGAAAAGAAAAGAAAATTTCAACTATTCTTCCTCTTCTTGTTCTTCTTCTTCTTCTTCTTCATCATCATCATCATATTCCTCCAGCCATACTGTATTTGGAGGGGGTTCATAGGCTGGAGGCTATGGTAGCATAGCGTCGCCCAATCCACTATGTAAGCTCAAATTCGAAAACATCATTTTGAGAGCTGAGTGGAAATCATTCTGAAATTGGCACTGTTTGAACCGCTTGGACTATTCGGCTTTACAATACCGTATGTTTGATGACCCACTTAAGTAGTAATACGTGAAACTCTTAAACATCGAGACGCCTTTTCAGATAACGGTGGAGTTCCTGATAAGAACTCCAAAGTTAAGCGTGCTCAGGTGGGAGCACTCCCAGGATGGGTTCCCTATTGGGAAGTTATCTTCTAAGGGCAAAATCATGAGATATTTCTGGCCAAAGCGGACAATACCTTGGTACTTAAGAGTTTGGTTTAGTACTAATGGTATTAGAGCAAACCATAGGGTATCAAATAGGAGCTAAGTGCCATACAAGATAAAGTACCACTTCATGTGAGCAGCCACTTAAACCCATGATGGTTAAGGTGCTACATGGTTGTGAGTACCTCTTGCGCCTGTAGGGGTCACCTCTAGTCCTATCTACCCAATGGATGGTTCTTGGATCTGTGTGTGGATATTGACGAGGACGCCAGTTACTTAAGTTGGGGAGATTGTGATGACCCACTTAAGTAGTAATAAGTGAAACTCTTAAACATTGAGGTGCCTTTTCAGATAACGGTGGAGTTCCTGATAAGAACTCCAAAGTTAAGCATGCTTAGGTGGGAGCACTCCCAGGATGGGTGATCTACTGGGAAGTTATCTTCTGAGGGCAAAATCGTGAGGCCTTTTTGGCCAAAGCGAACAATACCTTGGTACTTAAGAGTTTGGGCTATTACTACTGCATGTCCACTGCCAAACTCTTCCCCATTTGCATTTGGTAGTCCCTCATTCTGTTCATTCCTTTTTGTTAACTTTTAACTGATGACAATATTCCAGAGGAAGATGAAGCTTCTCCTTCCTCCCCCTTCCTCTTCTTACTATTCTTACCCTCTTGAAAATAAGCATTTAAATTATGGTGAGTGAGAGGAACTTAGAGGAGGATAGGAACATCACCGAATGATACCTTGTGCCCTTGTGTAAGGCATATCACAATAATTAGTAATTCAAAACCAAGTGTAGCACATGACTCGATTAGGGCATTCCAGAGCTGCTCAGGTATTATCCTTGAAACATGGATATCTCCAAGTCGCTCAATAGCGCATATGAGCAGTGCTCGTGACCTTATCACCTCACTCAAATGCCCAGATAGCATTATGATGATAGAGATAAGAATGTGCCATATATTGCACGTATCCCTAAGAAGGGCTCGTAGAATGTTGGCTAAATTTCCTCTCCATCCTGCCTTATCGTGGGTGAGGGCGCTCACAATGTTCCTTGGGTTAATTTCAAAATTTAGTAGGGCCTGGTAGGAACACTCCTCTACCGCCTTAAGCTCATATAATTTCTTGATATCCTTGAGCCCGAACATCACACCCTTCCCTCGTACAACAGTTTTACGCCCATTCGCGTTGATTGCGTTGGCTTAAGCTTATTATACTAAGGATGGAAATTAGTTGGTCTGTAAGCAGACCAGCTTATGCCACCCTCTATTTTGGACATTTCCGTAGAGAATTAGATAGGGGAGATTGAATCCCCTTTCTGGGATGAGCTTGCGATGTGATGTTATTTTAACAAATCGTTGTTCGGCTTCCACCAAAGAAAAGCATTTCTTGTTGAATGCGCCTCCAGATGTTGAGGCAGCCGCTTCCTTTCTTTCGATGTTCTTCTTTTAGAGGCCATCTACTTAGAGGGAGAGGGTTGTGAAGAGTCTTGAGAGTAATGTGGCAGAATTTAGTCAAGAACACGTAGTGAAAATTTTCCTTCCATACTCTAGCTTTTATAGATGGAATTCTGGAATGATTTTTGCTCTTAAAAATATTCAAAACATAATTAAGGGATAGTCAAAGTTTATTTTAATGTCTTACATTTAATGTGGTCTGAATTCAGCTTTTTATGATGTGGGAAAAGCATCTTTTCAGCACTTTTCACAAATTTATGGTCCCTAGGCGCACTGTAGCGTCTTTGACTGCTTGGGAATTCCCAAGCAGTTAATAGTTGCTCCTGTATGCGTCACGCATTGCCGCGCACTGCGGCGCGATACAACGTCTAGAGATTTGTAAAAATTTTATTAAGTACTGAGTTCTGCTACAACGCTCTGTAGCAACGAATTTCGCCGCAGCGCGCCGCAGCGTCAAAATCCACAGCAGCGTGACATAGCGACAAAATCCGCTGCAGTGCGCTATAGCGACTGCTAAAAAGTTTCCCCAAACTTTTGATCATTTTTCTAGAACTCATAGTTAAAGAACAGGTTGTTTATTATTATTATTATTTTTATTCTTTAACTAACTTAACTATTTGTTTTTTTTTGAGGTTTCCTTTACCAGATTTTTGGATTGCATGAGTTAGCACTAACACAGGTTGTGCTCACACTCATGACTTCACTAGATAATTTTTCCCCACCAATTTTTTCAGAATTTGGGGAAGAGGTTCCCTTCTTTTTCCTCTTTCCTCTCCTAGTTTTCTTTTTTTTTGGCCTTTTGTCATTAGCTTCACTTCCAAATGAGGTGCTCTTGCTACACTCAAATGTTTTATCAATCAATGTTAAATTCTCCAGATCATGTTTATCATGTTCAGTCTCTCTCCTAAATTTTCTTCTCTACTCTATCTTCATATTTTTTTTGCATAAAAAGAGTGGGTTTTAAATCGATCTCTTCAACTTTTTTATGCACCCTAATGCTCATTACTCCCCTAACAACATCATTTATAGCTTTAGTGCTAGATAGGAAGGGTCGTCCAAAGCTGATAATGGAATTTTCATTCCATTTATCCCATTTGCAAATGATAAAGTCATTGGGGACAACAAAACTTTCTAACCCCACAGCTACATTCTTAACAACTCCTAAATTATTGGGGTGCTCTCCATCTCTCATATTCTTTGATGCTCATAGATATAATAGGGCATAATATTGATCAAGGCTCCAAGTTCACACAAGGGATCTAGAAGAACCTCGCCCCATATCATGCATGGGATGTTAAGCCGACAGGGATCCTCACACTTGATTTCCATTAGCTTCTTTTTCTCAGATTTCTACTTCCTATCTCATCCCCCAAAATTGCTTGATTTATTTCACAATTGTTATCAAGGCAGTAACCCTCAATCCCGTCAAAGTGGATAACGCAAACTGTTTACCTAGGATTTATCTCAATTGAACTAGGCAAAGCTCCATGCTGATGAGGGGACAGCTTTTGGGAGATCTAGCCTATTTGTACATCGATGTTTCTAAGGGATGCCTCAATCCCTATGATTGAAGCATCATGGCATGTTATAGTCATCTCCATTCCTCTCATGAATTGAGTTATTTCTGCTTTGAAGGCATTGAAGGCTCCTTCAAGGTTTGAAGTTTGAGATTAGGGGTTATGTACATAGTTATAACCTTGCTTGTTTGATGAATTACTCCCACTAAAATTTCCATTATTATTATTATTACTCCATGAAATATTTGGATGATTTTTCCATCCAGGATTATAGCTGTTGGACCAGGGTTTATTCATAATGTTGTTTTGGTTGGTATTATTATTCCTTATAAAGCTTACTTGTTTGGTGTTAGAAGGTGCAAAGGGGTTATTTGAGTTACAGTTTTTGCTAGCGTGCTTTACCCCACACAATTCGTAGTAAACTTCCTGAACATTATTCATTTTCATATTGCCAATTTTATGATTGAGGGCATTTATTTCATTTTGTATGGATAAAATTTGATGAGCTTCATCAACCTAATTTGTTTCTCTTTTATTTGGATTGAGCCACTCAATAGGCACTAATAGGCATTCTCAGTCATCTCTTCTAACAAATTGTAAGCCTCATTTTGGATTTTGCTACTTAGGGATCCCCTAGCTGTAGTATCAATGAGTGTCCTAGAGGGTGAGTTCAATCCATTATAAAATGTTTAAACTTACAGCCAATGAGGGAACACATGATGAGGGCAGTGTCTAAGGCACTCCTTAAGGCATTTACAACAATCATACAGGGTTTCCCCCTAACATTGGCAAGAGTTTGTTATTTTAATCCTAAGCCTAGCGATCTTCACAGATGGGAAATATTTAGCTAGGACCTTCTTAGCTAAATTGTCCCAAATGCAGCTAGAATCGCTTGGCAAAGAACTGAGCCAACTCTTAAGCCTATCTCTTAGCTTAAATGGGAATAGCCTAAGTCGCATTACATCATCAATGATTCCATTATATCTAAAAGTATCACATAGTTCTAAAAAAATGAAATATTTGAATTTGGATCTTCAGAGCTGAACCCCTGAATTGATTATTTTGTACCATATTGATGGTTGATGGCTTAATTTTAAAATTGTTAGTTGCGATGGTAGGTCTCACAATTGTATGAGGGATTCCCCTCAAAGTGGACAAGGCATACTCCCTTAAAGCTCTCCCCCTTTATTCATCTATTTCCCCAACTGGATTATCCTATGTGTTTTCCATTTCTATGGGATTTCTATTTAACAAGTTTTGTTCTCTTCTGGCTCTAAGATATGTCCGTTCAATTTTAGTATCAAATAAAATGTTTAGATTTTTTCTCCTATTCATACAATTCAAATATTCAGCTAGAAAGAATAATAACAGTAACACTTTTAGTAATTCAATAAAAATTAAAATTGAAAACAAGTAAATAAACTAAGCTATAGCTATAATTAATAACAAATATAATTACAAAAGTATATAAGATTATCTGCAAAGTAAGGATAACTCTAAATCACTATTTACAAGCAAATTATCCTTAATACAAAATAGTTCACTGTCCCTGGCAATGGCTCCAAAAATTTGACAGACTGTGAATACACATCTAGGCTTGCACGCAAGTGTATGCAGTCTAAAGTAATAACTAGAAGGTGAGTTCCAAGATTTATCGTCTACAGGGATGGAGTGTTTTGTTACTAAGGTATATTTGTTTTCAATAATGTTTAGACTTTTGATACTTTGAGATTTTTGGTCTGCTCCTAATTAACAATTCAAAGATCTTAGTCTAAATTTATTGTTTGAGAAAAAATTGAAAGTTGGGTTATCATTATGTAATTTATAATGGGATTAGTGCAAGTACTTAATTTTATCAACTTTTAATGAACTTGTTTACATGCAAAATTATAATCAAGTGAAAATAGCATTCCTTAGATTGGTCCTCTAAGTCTAACTATTTCATATCTAGTGCACAAGATGAACTCAACATAGTTTAATCTTGGAACATAGACCCTTGTGTGATCGACAAAAGTTAAATTTGATTCCTTACGCCTAAGTTGTCAAATAGCGATTTTTTATTCAACGATCACACAAACGTGATTCCACTCAATTGGCATCACGTGCTACATGCACAGTTTAGCTAAGTAAGTGAATTATTGTGCTACATGGATTATGTACATTCATCCACAAACATGTAATTATTCCTCTTCCTCCTTTAACGTATGCTGACCTACGGAGCATAATCGGTGGCTCTTGACTCAGATACATCGACATATCGACTGAGATCAAAGTATAGTTTTATTAGGCTCAAAAGCTTGTCATTGGGTTCTAAGCACTAATGCACCTATTACTAGCTTTATGCCAATTGGTGAGCTATGGAGCCTGAAGAGGGTTAAGTTATCAAGTTAACTCATCACATCAATTTTAGGGTGTTTACATTGAGAATCCTTGCTCGGTGAATATAAGTTCACGTCGAGGACCTTTATGTGCATTTCCTTAAGCCTTAATGTGATTTATTGACTCAATATTTTACTCATTCTTCAAACATTTAATTTAATATTAAAATGTTCATCCACACAGCATGTATTCACAAGACTCATATCTAAACCAAAAAGATAATGATTTTATTCATAGAGAATAATCAATACAAGCACCACTTTATCCCATAAATTAGAACATAATTTGGCTCAACCCTCCCCAAGGAAGGTTAAGCCTTACATTACAAATGAGATACAGAAAATAAAGTACAAGTACATGAATTCTTGTATGGTTCTATAGTAGAGAAAAAAGTGGAGTTTAAGAGAAAATACTAGAAAAAACTCTAAGCGTTCTCCAAATTTTTCTCGTGCTCCAACTTCATTTCCTCTAGCCCCTTGAATTTTCTTTCCTATTTCTCCAAGATGGTCATCTTCTCCTTCCTTGGGCAGGGTTCTCCTTTCTCTCCTCCAGCAGCTTCTAAATTTTGGAACTATGAATGCCAAAGATGGAACCCTCTCTAAGTCTTTCTCTCTTGCTTTTATAGTGCAGCCTCCAGCCCCTTTGAAAGTAATTTTATCAAACCCTTAAACTCCATTTTTTATTGGCTTGTTCTTAAGTTATTTTGTTATTTCTCTTGAGAATAAAAATATTAATTGTATTAGGAGTTAAAGCAACTATGGGACAGCAAAAAATTTGAATTTGTGAACTTCCCTATGCTAAATTATTCGCTTATTAATGGTTGGAATTTTGGTGAAGTTGTGGCGCACTGCAGCACACTCGGGCACGCTGCGGTGGTTTTGCTTAAGAATAGATCTTAAGTGACTGCCCACTGCGGTGTGAGGTAGCACCGAGCTCTCAGATTTGTACCCATTGCAATGTGCAGTAGCGCTAATATCTCGGGTTTGTACCGCTATGGCTCATGGTAGCGCCGAGCTCTCGGGTTTGCATTAGCTTTAGTGCACGGTAACACTGAGCTCTCAAAATTGTACCCGCTTGATTGTGCTGTGGGGCCCTTGGGAATGCCGTGGTGGTCTTCCTTAAATTCTTGCTGAGTCTGGGCTTGGTGAGTTCTGCTGCGGCACGCAGTACCATTGAGCTCTCGGGTTTGCACTCGCTTGAGCGCGCTGTGGTGCGCTTGTGCGCATCATGGTGATCTTCTTCAAATGCTTGCTGAGTATGGGCTTGGTGAGTTCCGCTGTAGCACACGATAGCACTGAGCTCTTGGGTTTGTAACTGCTACGATGCATTGTAGTGCAGAGTTCTCGGGTTTGTACTTGTTGTGGCGCAAGTAGCGTCGAGCTCTTGGGTTTGTACCCGATTGAGCGCGTTATGGCAGTTTTCTTCCAGAATTTCTATTTTGCCTAGAGTTAGCTCAACTCCTCTTTTTCCCTAAAATTAGTGAGAAACCCATCAAAGTATACCATTCAAGCTTAAAAGTGTTTGTATTTCTTCTCTTACTTTATCATAATCTTGAATTTATCAACTACCATTTTTAAACAAAAATAGTTCCACTCAAGGTGGCAGAAGAAAAATCCTAGAAAAATGTTTAATTATGCTCATTTTTTTTTCCTATAGTTTCATAGTAATATTTAGTATTCAAATGATTGCAACTTGAATATCTTCCCTTTACTCAAAAATGGATTGGAAAATTTTTTTAAGGCGGGCACTACAGTGCGCCGTAGCATTCCCTTGAAACATTAATGCCATGGTACAGGGTGCCACAGCGGATTATACCAAAGGAATCAGAGCTGCAGCGCGCTGCGGTGCATTACATTACAGATTTATTAGTAAATGTAATAAATTCTTGGGGATTTTCATCTAGTCAAACTATGCTACTACGCTCCCCCAAGCTTTTATTGCCTTAAAATGGTTGCCATGAATGATTCATTTGCTTCCCCAATGAACTAATTTGAGCCACACTTTTTGTGATTTATTGAAAACATTTGACCAGCCATTATCAGAAAGGCACACGAATTGGGAGTCTAGGAAAGATAATCCATTAGCTTTTTCCTTATAAATGGTGGGGATGGATGAGCTGCTCTTTTGCACCTTCACTAAATTTCATCTTTTCATATGCTTCTCAAAGCCTCAGCTCACTGATTTAAATGGCCTCCAGTAGGAAAGCAATTGCTAGTAAAGCCGCTGCAGCCTCAAGTTCTAGAGGCTCTTTCGATAGCCAGAAGTTCTCTTCCTTGGAGGAGGAGTAGCGGTATGTTCAAGTCACCTCTAAATGCAAGCTCATACCTGAGAGAGAGTTTGCCCTCCCTTACCTAGTTAATTACAATGATGTAGCACTTCGAGTATGGGAGAACTTAGTCAGTTTATAGAGTAACTCGTACCCAACCCTCGTGTATTTTTATATTTTGCACAATGATCATGGTTGCGGATCCCACAACCACGCGGTGCCCTTTGGTTGGCTAAGCTAGAGGGGGTGGGCCGCACACCCATACGGGGCACAACCTGGCTGGCCGCAGCACTGCGGGTGGGACTCGCAGAGAGCATGCGTGGCAGCTCACGAGCGGGCACTGGATGCGTGCGGGACCTATACGGTCAGCTGACCGCATCAATGGGGCCCATGGCTTTGGGCGATACGTGCCGCCCCCGACGCGAAAATGGGTCGGGCCCGGGTCGACCCGGCCCGACCAGCAAACCCTTTCCTGTCCCCAAGAACCGCACCGACTGAGCTAGGGCACAGCCTGAGCCGGTCTTCCCAGTCCCGACGGGGCTTAGCCCGCACGGCCGACAGTAGGTCTCATCGAGACCTACCTGCCGGTACCTGGACCGATGCCGGAGAGGCACGGGGTTGTGAGGAAACCCTAACCCTAGAGGTTAGGGTTTGACGAAGCTATACCTTAACGGTATATACTGTAGAATTCACGTAAAATTCGGCCGATCGAAGCATTGATCGATAGATCGAATTCGTCCACACGACAATCAAGCACACAAAATAGCTATATGAAAATGAAACTCAATGAATGAATGTAAATTGGGAGAGTTAGGAGTACCTTAAGATTGACAGTTGATGATTAGGGTTTGAACGTGAAGCTCTGTTTAAACCTCTACTTCGTGCAAACGAGCTCCCTGAGTGCGGATTAGGGCTTAAAGGTTCCCTGGCAAAGTCGATAAGGCCGGTGGCTGGTGTATTGGCCAGGAGAGGTGGCAGATTGTTGCGTGTCATGGGCGATCCCCACGAGGAGGAAGATGGGCTCTTGACCGTCCGATCTTGATCTGATCGGATGGATCAGTCGAAGCTGGCCGCGGATCCAGATATCGGATCCGACCCACTGACCGTGGATTTGAATCCAAATACTGGGGGTATCCGGCCCATTAAGGACAGTGGATCCGACCCATTAAGGACGGCAGATCCGTCCTGTTAAGGCATTAAATAATAATTTTGTTTAATTAAATTAAAATCCCTATTTTAATTAATTAATTCTAATAAATAAAATGACTTCAGAAAAATCCCAAATATTCACCCCTAGCTATTAGAGGGGCGAGGAATGTAATGGCAAGGTTAGATTTTCGATTCAACGAGTATTTTAATTTCCCAATTTTTTGGGTATTTAAATATTATTAAAATATTCGACTAAATTTTAACGACTTCCGATTGCCACTAAAACTTCACCCCTAGCTAATTTGGGGCTAATGAGCGCAATGGCAAAGTCTGATTTTTGATTTGAAATCAATTTAGATAGGTTAAATTCTAGGGTTTCTAGGTTTTCCCAAAATTAGGATTTGATCTATTTGACTCCTAATTTGGACTAAGTCTTAGTGTAAGACTCCAAATGACCTAATTAGAGCATTAAGACTGAGATTAGGACTTGGATTAGCCCTAATTAGATTGGGTAACAACATGGGTTATTATAGGCTCCCACACTTAAGAATGATGTCGTCCTCGACATCACTCAAGTGGAAAGAAAAAAGAAAGATAAAAGAACATGAATTGAATTGAATAATTAAGATGCTAAGGAAGAATACTTGGATTCTCAAAGAGTCTAGGATATTTGCCTCGCATATCGGATTTCTTCTCCCAAGTGGCTTCATTTGAAGAACAATTCTTCCGCTGAACTTTGATCATTTTGATAGCACAATTCCTAAGCTGCTTGCGATTTCAGGCCAAGATTTGAATTCCTGGGCATATGACAGATTGGGCTGAATTTGAATTTTGGGAACTGAACTATTTGAGATGGATCTCTGAGGATACATAATCTAAGCAGATCTTCAAGAACCTGATTCACTCGCTCTATTTGACCATCCATTTGCGGATAAAAAGTCATACTCACTGCTAGGGTTGTGCATAGATCTTGATGCACCGATTGCTAGAATTTGGAAGTAAATCGACTGTCTCTATCAGATACAATGGATTTGGGAATTCCATATAACCTAATCATCTATATTATATAAAGCTTGGCGAATTTCTCAACTGAGTCTGTTTATCAGATAGGGATGAAATGAGCGGACTTGGTCGATCGGTCAACTATGACCTAAATAGCATCAGCTCCAGACTATGCACGAGGCAATCCTATAACAAAGTCCATCGATATATCTAGCCACTCCCATTTGGGAATCTCTAGCAGATGAAGCATACCACTAGGTCTTTGATGTTCTGCCTTTGCTAAATATCAAGCATGGCACTTTTCAATAAACTTGGCTACACTTTTCTTCATTCCTGACCACCAGAAGGATTATTTCAGGTCTTGGTACATCTTTGAGCTTCCTGGATGAATTTGATTTCGAAGTTATGGCCTTTAATTCAAATTTCACGGTGCATGTACTTAGGAATCCATAGACGATCCCCTTAATAGATAGCACCCCTTTGGAAACGAAGGCCAGTACGGCGGCCACTCTCGTTGGCTTGTTTAAAATTCAGATACTCATCATCCTTGTCTGGGAAATTGACACATCCCAGTGAAATGTGGGCTCCACATTAATCATTGAGATCATTATACTCACATGGTCATCGCATGCTAATTTGATCCCATTTTTTGAAATTCTTCTCCTAGTAGACTTTCAGAGATAAGGGCATTAAGAGTAGCATGATGACTAAGAGCATCAGCTACAATATTTTCCTTTCCTAGATGATACTGGATTTCTAGGTCATAATTGCTAATCAACTCCAACCATCTTCTCTATCTGCAATTCAGCTCCCTCTGGGAGAATATGTACTTGAGACTCTGGTGATCTGTGAATATCAAGCATTGAATCCCATATAAGTAGTGACACCAAATTTTTAAAGCGAACACTACAGTGGCTAGCTCGAGATCATGAACGACATAGTTCTTTTCATGAGCTTTCAATTGGCAAGAAGCATAAGCAATGACCTTTCCTTCTTGCATTAGCACAACACCCAAGCATATACCAGAAGCATTAGCATAGACTTGGTAGTTCACACCTTTATTAGGGAGGACTAGAACTGGACTAGTGGATAGTGCATTCTTCAGTGCTTGAAATGCTTCTTCATGTATTGGAGACCATTCAAATGGAACTGCTTTCAAGGTTAGCTTAGTTAGTGAAGAGGCTATCTGGGAGAAGCCCTTCACAAACTTCTTGTAGTAATTGGCTAAGCCTAAGAAACTTCTGATGTCGGTTACAGACTTAGGTTGAATCCATTCTTGGATAGCGCTAACCTTGTTCTGATCGACTCTAATGCCATGGGCATCTACAACATGCCCCAGAAAAGCTACTGAATCGAGCCAGAATTCACATTTGGAATACTTAGCATAAAGCTCATGGTCACGCAATTCTTCTAGCACTATTCTTAAGTGATCTTCGTGTTCCTTTTTGTTCTTGGAATATATCAGAATATCATCGATGAAGATGACAACAAATTTAATGAGGTAAGGCTTAAGAATATGCTACATTAGATCCATGACTATTGAGGGTGCATTTGTTAATCCAAATGACATTACTAAGAACTCTTAATATCCATAACGAGTCCTAAATGCTATCTTCTCAATATCCGAGTCTTTGACTTGTAGTTGATGATAGCCAGATCGCAGATCAATCTTTGAGAAAACCTTGGCTCCTGATAGCTGATCGAATAAGTAATCTATGCGAGGCAACGTATACTTGTTCTTGATTGTGACTTTATTCAGCTCACGGTAGTCAATACACATACGCATAGAACCGTCTTTCTTCTTTACAAACAGTGCCGGTGCTACTTAAGGAGATGATCTTGGTCTAATGAGACCCATATCTAGCAATTCCTATAACTGTTTATTCAGCTCATGCAATTCCTTGGATGCCATATAATAAGGAGCTTTAAATATGGGTTGGGTTCTAGGAATTGTGTCTATTATGAACTCCATGTCCTAAGTGGGTGGAAGATTAGGTAGATCTTTAGGGAAGACATCAGGAAATTCACAATAGATAGAGTTTTTGGTTATGAAAATGCTATCCTTCTTTTCTCAAAGTATTGTCACTAGGAAGGCATTGCATCCTTTCTTGACTAGCCTTTTTGCTTTTATAGCATTAATTAATGAAGCTCGTGTGCTAAGGTTACCGATAAAGGATTTGGCCTGACTACCACTACCTAAGGTGATTTTTGTCTTCATGCAGTTGATAGTGGTGTTGTGTTGGCTCAACCAATTCATGCCTAGTATCACGTCAAAGTTAGCTATATGGAAGACTATTAGCTTGGCCTCAAATTCTTCATTCTCAATGGGAATTGGTATTTTATAGAATTGATGAGTTGGCATTTGGGCTTCAGAGGGTAACCCAACACTTAATGGATTGGATAGGCGATATAAAGGTAGGTTGAGTGACTTTGCCCAATTTTTAGAAACAAATGAATGACTAGCTCGAGTGTCGATTAGTATATTGCAAGGTTTATCATTTACACAAATTGAACCTATTTACAGATGCAATAATTGCTAACTTCATTAAGTAATAACTATAAAAATAGAGGGGTTCAAAAGTGTATACCTGACATCACATGGTTATCTTCAACAACCTCAACTGGAGTGAGGGTATTAACACAAGCAGGGCCGATAGGCCTGTTGTTTCAGGTTTGCCTTGGGGGTGGCCTTGGAGCATTTGGGCGGGGGACAATGGTTGTCTCGTGCCTTAGAGCTGTAGAAGGAAGTAGTGCTAGATGGGCTGTTGCTAGTTTCTAGAACAGGTCGAAGACTTGTTGGTGCTTGGAGTGATCAATCTGATCACCACTGCCACCAAAAATAATTGTGGCCTGGCCTTCCACAGGTGTAGCAGGCATGACTCCCATGATAGCATTGACCATACGGGCGAGGCTTCGTGCAGCCATTGAAGAGGTCGGCAGGTGGAGTATTTGCTTTGAGCAGATACACCCCATCTCGCTTAGGATGATCATGTTGGAAAGAAGTTGACCTGAGACTCCTTTTGGGTCCTTCCATTGCTTGGTCCTGCTCCACCACCTTGGTAGACTCCAGGAGTTTGGCGAAGTTTGATAAACAAAGAGGAACAACTTGGCTTTTGATGGAAGCTCACAGACCACTTTGGAATCGGTGGAAGCAATCTGATTATGTGGGACTAGGTTAGAGGAGAACTTCGCAGGGCGCTGGTACTCATCTTTGTATATGGACATGGAACGGTTGCCTTGCTACAGCTTTAGGAACATGTCCCCTGACAGACTGTATATACACGTTTATGTTTGCACACAAGTGTACGTGGTCTGAAGTAATAAGTAGAAAGTGTTGGTTTCTGAGATTTATCGAACCACAGAGAATTGGTTGTTTTGTTACTAAGGTTTTTCTATTCTCACTAATGTTTAAGCTATGAGTAATTGGTTTGAGTTGGTTTTAAACTAAGCACAATAATCACTAAGTTGAAATTAAGTCAGATAAAAAGAAGAGGAGAGTTGGGTTCATCCTATATGTCATGATAAGTTACTAATACATGATGATTCCTCAAGTGTTGTCTTTCATTTACTTTAGATTAAATCAAGTGCACATTGTTCTTCCTTGAGTTTTATCTCAAGGTTTAACAAGTTCAAAGCTTGTGCACAAAATGAACGCACAGTCGGTTCTATTTCGGCACAAAGATTCTTATAAGATTTTAGGTTTGTTATTTTCATCTTATCTCTTGATCAAGGAGATGAGGATTATTAAATTTTTAAGATCTTATAAGTATTGATTCCACTAAGAGCGTCACTCGCATCTCATATATTTGACAAGAGGGAATAATATGTTGGGCTCAATGACTATGTCACCTCATTCGTGGCACAAAACTATTTCTTTCCCTCCCTCAAATATGTTGAGCTAAGGAGCTGACTTAGTGGGTCTTAGCATCACACACATCAACATTTTAGTTGAGCTTAGATCAAGGTGCACTAAGCTCAAGAACTTTTCTCACATAGTTCTAAGCTCTCATGCACTCATAGATTTAGCATCTAACCCAAGTTGAGCTATGGAGCACAAAACACTTTAGTTATTGAGTTCATAAGTTCATTTTCCTTTAATTCACAATCAAGACTATATTAATAATATGCATTTCTTGGGCAAGGCATTGAGTTCATACATTTTATTAATACTTGAGGAAAACTTCATACAATTAAAATATAACTATCAAACACATGGGATTACCCCAACCCTCCCCACAGGAGATTTAGCTATCCATTATAAAAGAGATGAAAAGAACACATACATAGATAAAGACCTTTTCATGATCAACTAAGAAAAAAAATTACAAAAGAAGAGTTTAGAAGATACTAGGAATTTTCCTTAGAAGTTCTCTAGATCCTTCTTCTCTTTCTTAAAGTTCCTCTCTTAGGTCACTAGTGTTGCCTTCCTGCTTCTGCTCCTTAGTAAATTGGCTCTTCCACCTTTGGGGAGTTCCTCTCTTCCACTATGCAACCCTCCTCCTTTCTTAAGTGATTTAAACAAAAATTGGAACCCTTCTCTAGTCAAGAGGAGGGATATTTATAGGAGAGGGGCTGCATTCATCACACTTAAGATCCAAACCAGCAATTCATATTGAAATTTCTGAGCAATGATGGCAAAAAACCTAATTGATGGTGAGGTGACTAATATCTTCATTTGTTTAGCCAATACATCACCTCATAAGCCTCCTTTTCATTTATAAACGTAGCAGCTGCAGAGAGAATGATGGCTGGGGACAAGATGCAGGTTAGAGGTCTTGTCCCAGCCACATTAAATGCTCCTGCCAGAGGAAATTGTGGCGGGCCGCTGCAGCGCACTACGGCGTGCAATGGCGCAAGCAAATTCTGCTAAGTGGCTCGCTGCCGCGCGCTACCGCATCCATTTTTCGCAAAGTGACCCGCTGCAGTGCGCTGTGGCACTAGCATTTTGCAAATCGCACCGCTGCAGCAGTAGCATTTCATAAAATGCTCCGCTACAGCACGCGATAGCGCCAGAATTTGCAAATCGGAGCACTGCAGCGTGCTGTAGCGGTAGCATTTCACAAACTGAACCGCTGCAGCGTGCGATCACACCCGCGATTCGCAAACTGAACCACTGCAGCGCACGATCGCGTTGCGATTTTGCAAATTGACACGTTGCAGCGCACGACAGCACTTGTGGTTCGCAATATGACCCACTGCAGTGCGTGACAACGCCCGTATTTCGCAACAAGACCCGCTGCAGCGCGTGGTAGCGGTTTCCTTGAAAAATTTCTGGAAAATTAACAAATGACTTAGAATTCCATGGATAGGCCTTTTTCCTGAAAAGATAGACAAAATTTGATTAAGGGAGCAGTTTAAGATCAAAAATGAATGAAGTTTCCTTTTAGTTAAGATATAATTTATGGATTCATCACACCCATACTTAAATTCTTGCTCATCCTCCAGTAAGCTTTAAATAATATTTTTCTATTCTTTTAAGTATGATAGTCAATAAAAGATATCAATTTAGATTTTTGATATGTAAGTCAAGACATGTGCTTCACTAAAGTGATTCAAGTCATTTGGCATTTAGATATTCTAACCTTGTATATAAAGTAAGGTTAATCAATTAATCTCTAAGTATTTGATTTTCATGCTTAATACTAGGTAATGAGGAAGATTCTATGGAAAACCTAGATTAGAGAGGTAGTGAAATACTCAAGAGTATTGTGCCATATGTGCCCCTTCAGATGAATAGATTAATGGAGAGATATTTTTCATCATCCTTTTTCATTTTATTCAATTAGGAGTGATATTTTTCATCATCCATTTTTTATATTTTCTCTTTTTTTTTCAATTTTAGGGAGAGATACTTTTTCTCATCCCCAATTTATCTCTTTGTGATCATGAAGTCCTACAAGAGCCTAGCACACTCTTTTAGAGTACTCACCAAAATCTCTAGTCTTAGTCCAAGCTTTCCCCCACTTTTAGTTCAAAGCAAGTTTTAAATTTTTTTGGAGATTAGATTAACCTTAATTCATTCCTTGGTTAAAAGGTTTTAATACTATCAATGCATTTGATCACTTTTTTTTTAAGCACCATTTTACTTCATATCCTTGTCTTTGTTAAACTTTTGTGACTTTCATTTCGTTAAAAACTCTGAAAAATTTGTCATTTTTTTCGATACTAGAAAAATTAGGGAAGATGAGAATTCATAAATTAATATCTCAAAAATAAAACACACACAACAAAAAAATGCAAAAAATAATTAATACAAAAAATAAAATATAACCTATTTATTCTTGGGTTGCCTCCCAATCAGCGCTTATTTTAATGTCTCAGCCCGACATGAGAAGGACCTTTATGTGATACCTTCATTCGGGAGGTCCTGAAGGGTCCATCCGCCCTTTTCTTGAAAGATTTCTTCCTCCAAGTATAACTTCATCCGATTTCCATTTACCTTAAAAGTGCAATCTTTGGAGGCGACTTCAATTGTTCCATGAGGAAAAACCTTCGTGATAGTAAATGGTCCCTTCAGTTTTCTTGGAAATAGTCTTAATCTTTAGTTAAAAAAGTAGTACTTTCATTCCAGGTTGAAAATGTTTTGGCCTAATCAGCTTATCATGCCATTTTTTTGTTTTCTCTTTATACAACTTGGCACTCTCATAGGCGTTCAACCTAAATTCGTCAAGTTCATTTAATTGCAGCATTCTTTATGCACCTGCTTTTTGGGAGTCAAAGTTTAATTTTTTTATTGCCCAAAAGGCTCGGTACTCCAATTCTACCAGAAGGTGACATGATTTTCTGTAAATGAGCTTATAAGGAGACATTCCTAAAGGGGTCTTAAAGGCAGTTCTATAAGCCCATAGGGCATCCTGAAGTTTTGAAGTCCAATCCTTTCTATTTTGGTTCATAGTTTTCTCTAAAATTTGCTTAAGCTCTCTGTTGGAGACTTCAACTTACCCGCTAGTTTGAGGGTGGTATGGAGTACCCACGTTATGCCTCACCCCATAGCTTTTAAGGACATTTTCCATCTGCCTATTGCAAAAATGTTTTCCCCCATCACTGATTAAAAGTTTGGGCATTCTAAATCTAGCTAACACGTGCTCCTTGAGAAATTTAATAATAGTTTTAGCATCATTGTTCACACATGCTAATGCCTCAACCTATTTGGACACATATTCAACCGCCACAAGAATATACATATTGGTTTGGGACAAGGGAAATGGTCCCATGAAGTTGATTCCTCATACATCAAATAGCTCCACTTCAAAAATTTCATTTAAAGGGAGCTCATCCCTTTTGCTTAAATTCTCAGTTCTTTGGCACTTGTCACAGCTTTTGACAAAGTTGGCAGCATCTTTGAATAAATGGGGCCAAAAGAATCCGGATTGAAGCACCTTTGCAGCCATTCGCTCAATCCCATGGTGCCCTCCATACGGAGATGTGTGACAATGATAGAGAATATTTCTAATGTATGAGTCAGGGACACATCTCCTTAGGAGTTGATCATTGCAACACTTGTACAAAAACGAATCATACTAAAAGTAATTTTTGATATCTGCAAAATTTTTTTTTATTTGTTGGTAACTCATATCTTTTGGTATAACTCCTCTTGCGAGATAATTTGCAATGTCAGCGAACCAAGGAGAATAATTTGAAGCGACAGCATAAAGCTTCTCATCGGGGAACGATTCACAAATTTCGATCATCTTATCATTATCCAGGTGGGTCAATCTAGATAAATGATCTGCAAGCACATTCTCACTTCCTTTCTTATCCCGAATTTCAAGATCAAATTCTTGCAAGAGCAACACCCAATGTATCAAGCACAGTCAATTCTATTTCTGCACAAAGATTCTTATAAGATTTTAGGTTTGTTATTTTCATCTTATCTCTTGATTAAGGAGATGAGGATCATTAATTTTTAAGATCTTATAAGTATTGATTCCACTAAGAGCGTCACTCGCATCGCACATAGTTGACATGAGGGAATAATATGTTGGGCTCAATGACTATGTCACATCATTCCTGAGCACACAACTATTTCTTTCCCACCCTCAAATATGTTGAGCTAAGGAGCTCACTTAGTGGGTCTTAGCATCACGCGCATCAACATTTTAGTTGAGCTTAGATCAAGGTGCACTAAGCTCAAGAACTTTTCTCACATAGTTCTAAGCTCTCATGCACTCATAGATCTAGCATCTAACCCAAGTTGAGCTATGGAGCACAAGACACTTTAGTTCTTGAGTTCATAAATTCATTTTCCTTTAATTCACAATCAAGACTATATTAATAATAAGTATTTCTTGGGCAAGGCATTGAGTTCATACATTTTATTAATACTTGAGGAAAACTTCATACAATAAAAATGTAACTATCAAACACATGGGATTACCCCAACCCTCCCCACGGGATATTTAGCTATCCATTACAAAAGAGATTAAAAAGAACACATATATGGATAAAGATGCTTTCATGATCAACTAAGAAAAGAAATTACAAAAGAAGAGTTTAGAAGATACTAGGAATGTTCCTTAGAAGTTCTCCAGATCCTTCTTCTCCTTCATGAAGTTCTTCTCTTAGGTTGCTAGTGCTGCCTTCCTTCTTCTTCTCCTTGGTAAATTATCTCTTCCACCCTTGGGGAGTTCCTCTCTTCCACTATGCAACCCTCCTCCTTACTTAAGTGATTTGAGCAAAAATTGGAACCCTCCTTTAGTCAAGAGGAGTGATATTTATAGGAGAAGGGATGCATTCATCACACTTAAGATCCAAACTAGCATTTCCTATCAAAAATTCGGAGCAATGATGGCAAAAATCCCAATTGATGGTGAGGTGACCAATATCTTCATTTGTTTAGCCAACACATCACCTTATAAGCCTCCTTTTCATTTAAAAATGTAGCAACTACAGAGGGAATGATGGCTGGGGACAAGATGCAAGTTGGAGGTCTTGTCCTAGCTGCATTAAATGCTCATGCGAGAGGAAATTGAGGTGGGCCGCTGCAGTGCGCTGCAGCGCGCGACGGCACGCTACAGCGCACTGCGGCGTGCAATGGCGCAAGCAAATTCCGCTAAGTGTCTTGCTGTCGTGCTACCACGTCCATTGTTTGCAAAGTGACCCACTGCAGCACGCTGTGGCACTAGCGTTTTGCATATCGCATCGCTCCAGCGCGCGGTAGCGCCAGAATTTGCAAATCGGTGCGCTGCAGCGGCAGCATTTCGCAAAAATTTCGGCTGCAGCGTGCGATCGCGCCCGCGGTTCACAAACTGAATTGCTGTAGTGCACAATCACACTGCAGTTTTGCAAATTGACCTGCTGCAGTGCTCGACAGCGCCCATATTTCGCAACACGACCCGCTGTAGCGCGCGGCAGCAATTTCCTTTGGAAAATTTTTGGAAAATTTACAAATGACTCAGAATTCCCTAGATAGGCCTTTTTCCTGAAAAGATAGATAAAATTTGATTAAGGGAGCAATTTAAGATCAAAAATAAATGAAATTTCTTTTTAATTTAGATATAATATATGGATTGATCATCCCCCAAGTTGTGTTTGGCAGAGTAGGGGATGTATCGGGCTTGGAACACTTCAATGAACTCATCCCATGTGATATCTTCAAGTTCTATATCGGTGAACTGAGTGCTGTGGGTGGTGTCCCACCAATAATTAGCTTCATCCTGAATGAGGTGGGTGGTAACACGAATTACCTCCCAATTTGGACATTTAATATTGATGAGATTTTTTACCACCATCTTAATCCAGCTGGCGGTGTCGATTGCAGAGAGGGTCCCATTGAAGGTAGGGTGTCTCAGATGAATGAAACAGTGTAATAGTCTATCTGCAGACTGCACGTGGTGCTGGTAGGAGTCATACGGTGCATGGGCTACTTTAGAGGTAGTGCAATTTTGGTTTATTTGGGCTATCAGTAGTTGTTCCATCCTCTCAGCTTATTTGGCTTGAGAGTCTGCTATTTGTTCAGCTTGCTTTTGGTAGGAATCTACCATTAATTTGACTGCTTTAAGTAGTGCATTTAGTTTAGAGGAGGAGCTGCCATATGTAGCTGGAGAAGAGCTTTGCCTAGGAATCATTGTTTTCACAAGAGTTTGAATCTAAGGACAACACTCTTAAAAAACCAAAAAGTAGGAGATTGTAGAAATTTATCTCTTTTATTAATCAGAATAAAAATGAGAGTACATTAAAAATAAGGCAGAGAGAAACAAAATGAAAACATATGGCCTATTCTATATATTCCTCAATAAAGGCCTGATAGAATACTGCCCACCACTCCTCGGCGTTGTCCTGGAGTAGGATGTCATCAAGGCTGAGTCGAGTATGATCCGAGTATCCCAAATCATCAAACATCTTGGTTACTCATCATAACCATTCCCTTGCTAAGATAGGGAAATCTAATCCTAGGAAGATGGCATGTTCCAGCATCGTCTCTAACATTTTTGCTCCTGCTAGGGATACGCCCTGAACTTCTCTCCCATCTCGCTTTGCCAGATACACATTGAATTCCCATCTTTCTTCAAAATAGTTGAGGTAGTCGAACAATGACATGGTGGAGTAATAGTATTCCTAAATGTCCAAATCAAGTGATTATGTTGTTTAGTTGAGTATTTTATCTTAATTGTAGATGCATATTCATTTCTATACTCCTATTATTCTGAGCTAACTATTATGGTGCTCTGGATATAATCTCTAGTATCAAGTGACTGATTGGTAGAAGAACAATCCTTTAGGTAGAGTGGAATGCAAATTCTAATCTGACACCTTATGAAATTCTCTGATACCAACTGTGGTGCCCCACCCCTAATATGCAAGATTAGACTTAAGAGGTGGTGTGCCACTCAAGCAAATCCCTCACTTATCATTGGATTAGGTAAGATTCATAATCCACTAATAAGGGAAGGATGTGCATAAAATAAATACAAGGAATCAGTCACTAAATAATTACGAGTATAGAGTGCGAAAGCATCTACGTAAATAATACATCCATTTTACCATACATCAAATGAGAAATAAAATAAAACACATCTCAGAATATAATATTGTAGGAAAGTAAACATAGTCACAAGGGTACCTGTATTATTACAAAATTTACTTTAAGTTTTGAAATGAAATAAAGGCAATATCACTCATCCTCACAAATAATATAAAATAATTAAAGATCTTCTGCTCCACCCTAAAGTGCCTCCTCCAGAAATGGCTCCTCTACAGGAACTAGATCTCAAACTACTCAAATTTTGACATTGTCATTTTCACAATGCCAGGGCCCCAGCCAACAAAAGAAAATTCTTATTAGACAAATTGTCTAAGTACATTTTAGGCTGAATATCTTACATGAATTATTAATGTCACCATTTTACTTAAACCAACAAAAGTGAACTAACTAGCATAGGAGCAGTATGCATACAAGGAATAGGATAAGTTATAAATATAATATTTATAATTAAGCAGGAATTGAGGCAAAATGGGCACATCTCAAGCAAACTAAGTAAGAAATAGGCATACATATATAATATAGTAAGTTAAAGTACTGAAAGAAAAGTCTAATCTAAAATATGCTGATGATCACATGATATATACTGATTAAAAATAATAAGTCAGAAAGTGGTACATATAGTAAGCAATAAATAATCTAGCATCCTATAAATATGTACAAGTGAGCAGGTAAGTAAGAAAATATAACTGACTAAAGTAATAAGCATCATTAACACAATAAATAGTAAATTAAAACTGAAATAGGTATGTATAACTTTTATATCAGAAAGAATTGGCTAATCGGGTCCAGTATAATTCCCAAATCCTTTTTGGGCTAGGGTAAACAGAATAGAATAGTAGGATTGAAGAGGTAGTAAATACAAATGCTAAATCTTTTAGTTATTTTACATTGGTTTCAGTGGACATGTCCAGAAATAGCTAAGGAGTCAAGAACATCTACAAGACTATACGGATTCCAAGCTTTGCAGAACACCCCTTAATGAGTAATGCCAAGTACCCCTTATTTCTCCTTACCCTTGTCCAGTAGTGTAAAATGTTCCAAATCAACCAATAACTGAATACAATGCAAATGTTTTCCTAAATATTCTAGGTTTTCATTTTCATACAACAATGTTCTTGTATGATATGTCCAAGGATTTAAAGCACAAAATTCAAGGAATGCGTAAGCAACAAATTTTAATAGTGAGCAAGAGACTCTACTAAATATGGTGATACTATTGTTGTCTAATTAAACCATTATAACTATTCTTAGTTCCACAAGTTAAGGATCTCCAATTCCTACTATTGAGTGTAACCTAGAAATACGACCTTAAAGGTTACAAAATATTATGACTAGCTAGGTCCTAATATGATTAAATCAGTGTCGACTATGCGTTAAATAACAAATAATCACGACCTAATTAATGAATTTAGACATTCTACTCTAAGATTTGATCAAGATCTACTAAACTAAAGGTTATGATTTTAACACCATAAGCTGGGGTTCAGAACATAACCCAAGGGTAAATTCTAAGGATCTTAAGGTTTTACTAAGAGTGAACTATAAATTAGGGCAAATCCTATTTGAGCAAAGTCAAGCTCAATATGATGATTCTCCTATCTTGAATCTAAGGTTGAATGATAAAATACTCAAAATTAAGTTAAAAAATCTAAAAACTAATAAAATCAAAGATTCATTCATTGAATAACTCTGTTATTTAATGAATGAAATCTAACCTATCATCTAGTCCTAGTCTTAGGAATAGTCCTAATGTGAAGTGTAAAATCCTAAGGAAAAGACTTAGAGAATTTTAGGGAATTTAACCAATTTGATTGAATAGTGGATTTTGATTTACTTAAAAGATCCTAATACAGTTATAATATTAATTTTAGTGATTTAAAGGATAAATAAGGGTTAAGGATGCTTAACCTAAATTTTAGGTAAAATGACCATTTGCCCCTACTTAAAGGGTCCAAAAAATTTCTTTTTGATTTAAGGCTTCAAATTGGAATTTTTATTGCCAAATAATTACTTATTGTCTAACATGAAGTTAAACAGTAATTACACCAAATTTGGGTAATAAATGAGTCATATAGGTCCAAACTAAAGATTTTGGCCTAAATGGCAATCTAGTAATTTATACTTAATGAAATTAAAATTTTTATTTTTATGAAATTTATTATTGGTTGTTGTTCAAGGATTCCATAGAGTCTAAGAACACTAAATTCTGAGGTCTAATGAATTAGTTATAACTATTTTAATTTCTTAAGGCAGTTTGGTAATTTTCTAAGGGTCAAGGGGGTGAAATGGAACTTTTTTGTTTGAAGGTCAAATTCAGTAAACTGAGTGTCTATAGCTTTCCTATAACATAGTGAGTACTTTAACTAGGAGTAGACCCAATTTAAACTTCAATTAGTTAAGTTATGGCTTAACTAGGATTTGGAGTATTTTGGGCATTTTTAATTTTCTAGGACTTAGAACCTAAAAAATATTTTAGTTTACTGTTGGCACTAAAATTCTAAGCTAGATAGTATTTTGAATTTCTTGATTTGGAGTTTAGTTGACCAAGTTATGGTCAATTGAAAACTAAGGGCATTTTGGTCATTTTGGGAGGGGTCCTAAATGTCACTTTACAAACTAAGCTCCAAATAGGAAAACTAATACTACCATAGTGTTGGGACTATTCTTCTGATCACTTTAAGACCCATATTAATTATGTTTGGATAACTATGTAAGAAGTTACAGTTGTTTGTTTAGGTCCTAAAATGGCACTATGTTAAATATACCCCGAATCGAATTTTTGAATTGCGCAATTTTATTCCTTTTATTTTTCTGAGTAAAATAAGACTTATATTGGATATGTTTGTATCATTATTTTAAAAGTTATGAGGCTTCAAATTTTTGTATTAATTAAATTTAAATTAATGAATATTATTATTTTTAATATAAAAATATATATATTAGTTTGCTATTTTAATTAAATTAATAATATTAATTAATTTAATTTTGTTACAGTTTAATATTATTCACTAATAATCATTAGCTATGATTAGATTAAATTAATTAATATCAATTGATTAATCATTAATTACTGATTAAGTTAAACTAATTGAATATTAATCACTAACTATCCTAATTAATCTTACTGTTAATAATTAATCTAAGTAATTAATCACTAATATATTTAAATTAATCTAACCATTCTATTAATAATATATATATATATATATATATATATATATGCATATATATGTATATATATATATATATATTATTCTGACTAAAGGATTTATATATGTTCAGATTGCAATATATATATATATATATATATAGATATATATATTAATTATATATATATAATATACAATTTTTTTATTTTTATTTTCTACAGGATGATCATGGCGGCGGGTCCCAAATCCGCGCGGCGCCCTTGGTTTGCTGAACCAGAGGGGGCGGGTCCCACACCCACACACAGCACAACCTGGCAGGCCCCAGTGCTGTGGATGGGACTCCCAAAGAACACTCGTGGCAGCTCACGAGCGGGTGGCGGACACGTGCGGGACGGACGCGGTAGCTGACCGCGTCCGTGGGGCCCACGACCTTGGGCGATACGCGCTGCACCCACCGCGATAATGGATCGGGCCCGTATCGCTTAAGCACTTGTGAGCGCGCAAGGTTCAACAACTTAAGACCTTGACCTCGCCTGAGTGCGTGGAGGTTTGTTAGTCACTGTCTTGAGCACGCCTGAGTGTGCAGAGTTCTGTTGCTAGTGAGCTTGGGTACGCCTGAGCACCCAAAATTCTTCCACTTGTGTGATTGAGCTCGCCTTTGTCCCCAAGCTACTTTTGGTGTAAAATTGAGTAATAATCATCTAGTGCTCTTAATTAAATGAAAAATAAAAATGTAACCAAAACAAATTAAAAAAAATCAAAAGTAATCTATTCTAATAGAAAATAACATAAAACAAATAGGTAATTTTACTATAAATTCAAGGCTTATCAGATGTTTTAAAGTTTAATTTATTAATCTTTTATGTATGATCTTTACTTCTACCATATGATGGAATAGTTTTCATGCTACACTAATTCTTACTTCAAATTACAAGTACTAAATTTAGATTATATGCATGTCAATATTACAAGATTAGTGTGAATATTAATTTAATGAAAACCTATCACTTATACATAAGGTTAAGTTTAAGAGGAGGATGTTGGAGTAGAGATATCTACGTGACTTCTTCTAATCACACAGCTATCTAAGTGAAATTGTGAATAATTATCATCTAACTGTGCTATATATGGTAAACCTGATACTATGTTAGAATATCACCAATTATGTACAGTCTGAAGTCATGAGGTCTCATTAATAGATCGATTAAAGATGACCTTAAGGTTTGAATAATGTGTGGTCCATGGGCATGAGACATCACTAGTGGATCAACATTGATACTACCTCTTTGAAACTAGAATATATAATTCTCACTAATTGTTAACTTAATTTAGCGTGTACTGAAACCAAAACCATATAAATCTGGCATAACTCACCCTGACCCTTTTATAAATTCTTATAATCTTCATTAAAACCATTCGACTTTTATTTTGCTGCATTTAGATTAATTTACAATTAGAAAACCAACTTTTGATTATCTGAACATTAATACTGAAGGAAGTAACTGGTAACCCATACATCAATCCCTGAGGATGATAATTTGGAACTAATGATTCTTTATGCTTACTTGAATAAATAGCACTCGTATTTGTGGCCTAGCAATGCCAATCTAAGGAATCCAGTTTATTATTTTTTCTTAAGAGGTTATTATAACAAAATTTTTGGTTAATTTTTGAAATAACATTTTTTATAGTGAAATCCATTTTCCTCCATCCACCAGACTCTCAATAATCCTAAATATAAACTAAAAACTAGTCATGGTGCTTAGAGATACGTACTACTTTAATTTCAACCCACATTATAGAAAATTACCACTATGATGGCTCAAAAAATCCAAAATAGTAGGTATTTAAGTAACATGTTTTAAGATTCTTTTTAAGGCAGCATAGGGTGTTATTTTCCATTTTAAGAAAATGCTGAAGTACAACTTTCATATGTTGCCATATATGAGACTTGAGTGGGGTACTAGTATATGGTTAGAATAGCTCAAGGAATAGATTAAAGTATTTCTCCTTATGATATAAGGATTCTCCTTTTCTATATCTACACTAACTCCAAAGTGACTTTATCATCTAATCCTTATTCACCAACCCTTACCTCTCGTCAAAACTTTTGTTTAAACCTCCTAACATTTAGTGCATGTTTGGTTTTCATGATCCTTGACAATTTTTATTGACTCTGCAAACCCATTCAAAATTCTTAGAATTCAAAATTCTAATGGTTCGTTAGAAGTTAACATTATAAGTACTAAGGCACATAGATCTACTAAAGTCTCTTAATTAAATGATTAGATAAGAAGTACAATCATTTAAGTGTTTTAAATTGACTATAAATAATAGAACATGTTATAAACCTTAGATTAAACATACACTTATTTTATTTTCAAACCCAATTAAAGGTCTAACTTTAGAAGATAGAGTAGAGTAATGATTACTGGGAACTAACCCATTTGATAAAATATCAATATAGTTTGAATCTAAGGTTATCTCATAATATTAAGCATAGTATTTAGGACATTAATATCATTTAGAGGATGATTACATGATAGTTTGGATATGATTAAACACATAATTATCTACCAATTTGGGCATAGTTATAGAAGAAATTTTGCACAACAAAAACAAGTTAATATCTCAGTTATCGTCAAATCTCAAGGTTTGGTGAATGAGGAGTGATTGATAGTGAATTCAAACACTTTATCAATTGCCCTAAGTCACCGAAGTTTAACAAGTTCCACCGGTTGGCCATCAAGCAATTGAGAGTATAGTAAAGTTAAAAAAGGTTGGGAAAAACCTTAAGAAAGGAAGTGGAGAGAGTTATGGAGTGATTAAAAGCATAATAGGGAATCCTGATTGGCAATTGTTGATTAATCATTGTGGTTTCCAAAAGAGGGAGGGAAATAATGTGTTCTTGCAAAAAAAAAATGTTGGGCATTTAATTTAAATTGTCACTTAGGGTTTTAAGAAGTTGTTATATATTTAATTAAATAAAATTCATATATAATTTGCATTTTGTGTATAATTCATTAGTTCTAGGTGCAAGAATTAGAAAACTTTCACTCATAACTAATTTGGCTATGAGAAATTCAAAAATATAAATATTTTTTAAATTTTGAGCATTATTATGTTTTCCTTATTTTTGTTAATTATATAATTATTCAAAAAATATTAAAATATGCCAAAACATTTTATTTTTATGTTTTCATTATTAATTTCTTCAAAATCAGTCCTAAATAAGTTTTTAATGTTAATCATCTCATATTATCATATAATTAATCCAATAATAACCTAGGGTTGTTACAAACTCTCATCCTTAAAATGGATGCCATGCTCAAAATCTTTATTTATTAAGGTTAAAAATTAGTATATTCAGGGTCACATTATTATTAAACTAAGTTTGTGCATTTTCTCATTTTTCTTACCTTATAAATGTAGTTATCACAAAAAGGTTATTCGCTTATAGATATATTTCCATTATACTATTAAATAATCTGTCTTTTATGATTAAACTTGTAGTTCATTCTATTATGACAAGAACATTAAAACACTTGATTAATTTTCTATGGAATGAGTTTCACTTCAATCCATATTTATTTTTATTGACAAAAGGATATCATATGCAAATAGCATTTCTCAAGAAACCTCTGCTTGAATATATTAGAAGATCTATGAAAAAATGATAGCTATATTTCTCTTCTAAGTGCTTATAAGTGTGATGCTCTACTATAAACTCAAAAATCATCATTAATGTAACCCCTTGAATCAAACTTCTAAGTATCCTTTCATTCATATATTTAGTAATTATGATTTGATCAATGCAACTCTTTTTGTAATGCTATCTAAGTGCTTTTCTTTAATCTTCATTATATGTCTTCTCAAAAATGATAGAATCAAACCAAAACTCATTTCCTCTCTGAAACGTTGTCTACTTACACCTTAGCAAATAATTTTACATCTTTAGTTTACAAATCTGCAAAATTAAAGTAATTTCATGAAGATGTAGTATTCATCAAAATTTTATTTCCAATTTCTCTCATAAGCTTCAACATTTGATTTATTATCCTAATTCCTCTCCTTTTAATCCACATTCCCATATATCTATATTTACAATGTTCCATATCAAAAAATGTATTCTATTTTTATTATTTACATATGATACCATCTTCAATGAATATCATAGGAACTTTGTTATATTAAAAAACAACTTTTAGACTTAGAAATTTTAAATGGTATTTTTTTAAATAATATTTGCACAAACATGTACACATTACTATCAATATGATTTCTCTCATTATCATCATTATTATCAAAACAATTCATAGTACTATCATTTCACACTTTTCATTCAATTATGTTCATCATGAATCCCTTTTGTAATCTTCTTATTTTAATAGATCATAACCAACAATTAGGATGTCATTCCATTATCCCACGGTTAAGAGCACTCAAATATCACTTTTAAGGGAACATGTAAATCTTATGCTCAATGGAAGGTTGGCCAAATAAAAGATGATTACCTAACAAATTTAAACTCTAACTTAGCATTACCTAGGCAATTGAAATTAAAATTTATATTGAATCTATCTTAGAAGTTTCTAAAAAATCCATAAGATCTCCTTTAATGATTAACAATTTCAAACCATATGTTCATGGCCCTAAAATAAGCATTTTATGGTTTCCAAATAATTTATAAAAATCTTGTTGAATTGCAAATAGAATAAACCATAAGTTCATTAGAACTCCTAATGAATTTAAGAATCATCGAATGAATGGCTCAAGGAAATACATCACCTATTGTTAATTAACTTCAGAGTCAAGCACAAAATGTGTATTATTTTTCCTGAATAAAAATTATAACAAGTAAGATTGAAATGATAGGCTCTAAAAATAAAAAATCAATAAACGTACATGGAAACTCATATCATAGGAAGTTTAAAATTTCCCATGAACTTGATTTGACTTCAAGCTTCAACAATTCTTAGTCAAATACATAAGTTAAGTAATTAAAATCATAATATTAGCTCCAATTTTATTTGAAGATCAAAAACTAATTCTATTGTTTCATCTCCGCTTGGGCTGGGAATAATGGCGTCCGCCTGGGAAAGGAAGTGTCAACGTGTTACATTAGATCAGTGACATAGGTGTTGACCACATTACTTCACTGAAATATCCCCTATCAATATAGTCGAATTGAACTAATATGGTTGAATTGGGCAAACATATGAGTAATATTCCGAAATCATAAATGACTAAATGATTTATACAGTATAAGTCATGAATAAGTAAAATTATTGTTGATAATTTTGTGGTCACAATAGTCATCTGCATGGATTGTCTTGCACAAATAAAGAAAACAAAAATTTACTATAGCTCCTACATTAATAATAAATGAAATGATAGATGAAATAATATTACTAGTGCAACAATAAAATATAAATGATAAATGATATTATTCTATTAACATTTAACTTTCTCAAAATTATTCATTTGAATCTTTGAGGTTCTACAAAAATTATACTTACTTGTAGATAAGTACATTTAATTAAGTAGCAATCTACTCCAACTACTCAAACACAAATGGATCTTTACAACATATTTTGACTACTCGTTTGTGATAATATCTGGCCCAAGTCTCACACCAACAATGACAGCCAACAAATTACTTCTCTCCACTTAATTGTCAATAATTATCCTTTTCAAGTCTCTGACCGCCATAGTCATCAACTCAACAAGTCTCAATCACCATTTATATCTTTTCCACAAAATTACCCAATTATATATTCTCAACAGCGCTTAAGAAGCTTCAAGTGCAAATCCAAAAGCTTCTTACAAGTGAATTAAATACCTCTCCAATATTTCAATTTAAGAATACTCATCATATTATTCTAATGGCGTAAAGGCAAGAAAATACATGTTTTAAATTTATATTACTGTGCATAAATCTTATTCAGTTACAGAATCCATGAAGAATGAACACTTGAGAAATGTATTGAATGTCGCATCATGTTAAAAAAAGATCACTGAATTTAATTCTCTTATAATTTGATAAAAATATAGTCCAAATTAAATTGATCTTTTTTCATGATATCAATGATTGTTATGTAGTTATAAGATCAATTCATAACTTTGATGTCATTCTCATACCTAAAATGATTGGATTTCTTTTGAGATTTAACTGCTTATAAACATGATCTTCTAATGTTCATATTATAATTTAAGTACTTACAAGTATGGTCTTATGTCCCAGGTTATGGGGGTTGCATTTTCTATATACATATCTTCCATTTTTTATGTCAAAGTGATTTGTATCTACTAGTATTATCCATTGCTAGCATCCAGGTAATCAAATCATAGTGTCTCAAACTCATGTTATGGATCTCAAATATTATTATTTTTTTCTAAATTTATATGCATTTATGTTCTCCTCACATCATGGTTTGCTCATGTCATTTATTTTACAAAAACATCAAAATCTAAATTTTTTAAATAAAATTGAATTGATCATACTATGAGAAAATCTTTATTTTCAAAGTAATCTCTAATGAGTGTATTTAGAAATTGTTTGTACTAAGTTGACTATTCTTATTATTGTTTGCATGCTTTTCTTTTTCATCATTATGTCTTTATTTTGAAATTTTTTAATTGAATTGAGTAGAATTTATTATGGCTTAGCCATATACTACTTTACTTTAGCGTATTCAATCTTGTTCTGATACTAATTGTGATGACCGATATTATGTTAGTGAAACTAATCCAACATCAGGTGCGCTTCTAAGAATCATAATGGCTGGTTAAGTTAAATAGTATAACTATACTATTTCAGCATCTATAGTCATCTAAGAATTTATATACGAATAATTCTCCATTAAATTTAATATAAAAAACATGCAAAATAATGTATCCAAGGCATAGTTGCTATGAAAAAAATAAACAACAATTTTGGACATTGCAGCATAATAAAATAAAGCTAAAATCTTTTTCTCCAAGTCTTTAAAGATTTCAAGAGCCTTGAAAAAAGGCTAAGTTAACCTCCTCCAAATGAACCTGACCTAGCATTGTAAAAATAATGTCATAATTTAATTTCTCAATAATTAGAGAATATTCTAAGTATCAAATGGATATTACATTTTACACATTTTCAAATATCAAAAGTAGCATGCGAGTATAAAGAACATAAATAAAAAAATTGTAAGGAAACTTGGTTTTAGCATTTCAAAATATTTTAATCCCTTGCAAAACAAACCTTTGGACAACTTCAAAGATTTTATTGTCATAAATATTCACTTTTCAACATCATAAATAATTGCATGAACATAAATTCAATATGCGTTCATATATATTTTTCTTATATGTCTTGATCTTATGAAAAATTTTTAACTGTTATGTTGCATAATTTTTGAACTTAAGGTTGGGGAGTTCACAAAACATATTCATCATATTGGGCCCCTCAATGTCTTCAAAGGGCATCCTTCTAGTTCCCATAATGAACTAGCCCAATCCATAACATAACCCACCCAAATATCCATCATTTCTTAGAACCCTTGAATGCATTCACAAGATAATAATAAAAAATATTGATTTGTGACATTTTTTTAAAAGTAAAATAAATATAACATTCAATATCAACATGAACAAGCTCAAATAAATTCCAAGCAGCAATAAAAGTAATCAAGTGCAACAAGTAATATATGTGTACTTTCTTACTGGACTATGCTAAGAATGAACTCATATATTTGATGGCTCTGCAAAGGTTATATTATGAAGTCATACTAGTTTCAAAATATGATTATTTCTATTATTAAATTTTTATTAATCTTAATTAATGACTTTGTCTTATAAGCTTAAACTCTTCATAGGGCTTTCTTACTACAAAATATTAGGAAGAGTTTTGACCTAATTAAAGCTTTTATTTATATTTGGCCTTGAATCTTAATAATTTAATTATTTTCCATTTGTATTAACCCACTGGAATGTCTACCAAGCTAAGTACTTAGACATATATAATGGGAGTAATTATGCCCCGAATTATCATGTAGTAATAATTATAATTTGGAGTACAATATTAATATAAGCAAACATTCATCACAGAGTGCAGAAGCTATAAGAAAACGAATACATCCATCCATCCATCACATTCAAGTAATATAAGAGGAAGCGGTATGAGTTCTACATCATAGATAATAAAGTGTTGAAATAGAAAACATATAAGCTAAATTTATTTTTTATTGAGCAAGGTGCAATGAAAAAAAAGAGAATGAAAAACTAGAGGTCACTCTCTTCCAAATAAGAAAATAATAAAAACTATGTAGTTGAAGTATGATCATCCTCTTGCTCCTGCCCCTCACCTAGTGCAAACTCTTTAAAAAGCTCTAGATCTGACATGTTGCTTTTTACATAAAAGAGCACAGCCAAGAAAATGAAAAATCTTATGTTAGAAAAATTGTCAAGTATATTTTACGCTCATAGTGAATGGTGTTGTAGCCCAGTGGTTGAGGCTCAAGATTTGTTATCTCAGGTCATGGGTTCAAATCTCACCGGCCACACATAACAAAAAAAAAAAAAAAAAAAAAATTTAGGCTGATACATTACTACTAAAATTTTAGATATCGAAACATGTCCTAAATAATATAGGAGAGACACACTCCACATAACTATTATCTGATTTAATTAATTTTTCTTTAATTGATGCCATAACAACAAGATTTACAAAAAGTGTTATGGAATATTCATCAAATACTTTGTATTTCCAACAAATGTGTACAATGTAATAAGGCTCAAGCAATAATATAAAGTAGAGCATTCAAGTCTAGTATTTTAACAAGAAATCTAAACAAGATTTATGATTTCTTTCATTTTCTAATTTGCTCATTTTAATAATTTTGTTAATATATAAGCTCAGGATCTCTAATATCTTACTATCTAGTATATTCTCAGAGTCATGGTTCTATAAAGTCAAACATTAGAAATAATCAAGTTATTATTCAAAATCAAATAGTATTGCATATAAGAGCTTAAGTAAATGTATCAATCATCCAAATTAATGCATTTATTATCCCAAGACCAATATTTATTAAATTAGTCAATATTTAGAGGTTAAGAGTTTAACTATAACATATGGTGCTTAAGCCTCTCAACCCAAGATATTAACATCTATGTTCTAGGTTCTCTCAAACTAAATCTTCAACACAACAAGATAAGAAAATCTTATTGAGTGTAATCAAACTCAGTAAGATAAGAAATACTAACCTTACTAGAAGAAGAAACTAACTAAAGATCAAAATTTAAAATAAATAACTATTACTTCTAAGGGTTAAAACTTAAATTGAAATCTCTATCTTATAAATTAGAGAACAATCTATTGAGTAATCTCATTACTCAATAGAATTAAATTATAAGAATAGCTTGTATAAATCTAAGGAGGAAGTGGGGAGCTTCGTTTACAAGAACTCTTATGCAATTCTCTAAACCATTATTTAGAGTTTTAACCTGAGAAAGAGTTATAAGTCAACATCAAGTCTAAGCTGATTATAGATGCTATATTAAGCTTTAATTTGACCATTTAAAGAAGAAATGTGGATTATAAATCCCCTCTTAATAATTATAGGCTTAACTTAATCAATTAAGGGAAAAAAATAAGATTAGACGACAAGGGCTAAACAATGAGTCAAACTAATACAAACTCCTAAGCTTATCTTATTAAATTTATGGGTAATGGTCAAGTTATGAAGCTCTAATTACACTTCAAATAGGATTTGATCAAAATTACCAAAATGCCCTTCATTAGTAATAAAAAATTTGACTTTGAGTTATCGGGATCCAAA
Organism: Gastrodia elata; assembly: GCA_016760335.1. Taxonomy (NCBI): domain Eukaryota; kingdom Viridiplantae; phylum Streptophyta; class Magnoliopsida; order Asparagales; family Orchidaceae; genus Gastrodia; species Gastrodia elata. Next base: position 29,697,129 of record CM028678.1, on the reverse strand, counting down.
CTGAAATTTGTTCATGCCAATTAGTTTCTTACTATCTAATGAGAAGATTAACACTTTAATCAATGAATTTGGTTAAGAATTGGGCTTAATGAGCGCTAATTAGGGTTTAGGCTCATTAATTTGGGATTAGTAAATTAATATATGAAAAATAAAATCTTAAGTTAGAAATAGGTTCTCCTTTATCTAAGGAATTGGTAGACACCATAATTATCAAAATCATAACACTAATGATCTAAATATTCACTAATTAGGATTTAAAAAATATTTTTATCTCCATCTTATTCTCCTTTTTATAATGAAGAAATAAAGACCATAATCTTAAATATTGGCTAAGGATTAAGCTTAATATTCACTAATTTATTTTTGGGGTAACTAAGGCTTAATTAAAAACATTACTCATAAAAACATAAATGTTTTTGCAGAGTAATACTCTACTACACACTTTTTTTGTTATAATGGTATATTGGATCATTAAAATTGGATTTGAATTGATTAATTTATTTTATTAATTTAAATGGAATTTTTTTATTTATTAATCAAAGGTTTTAGATTTTCCAAACAATTTTCCTGAAGGATAATAAATCCATGAAATAGGGTTATATAAATAACCTGATTCCAAACTACACAGGGTTTGGCTCAGCTTGTCTTTATTCAACTTTCGTGATGAGGAATCCTTGACTGACCGCTTTAAGGTTAGGTTTAAGAAAGAAATCCTCAAAAACCAGATTGTCCCACACCCTGATTTAGATTGCAAAACCATCTTTGCATCAAGACATGTTGATTACACCAAGAAAACTGCTAGAGACATCAGTATGCTACATGCCCTAATTTACGCTACTGAATTTTCCAGATTTTATTGTGGGGAGAAAATTCTTTCGACAAAGGTGTTTTTGTCGCTCCATCTTGATCCCTATATAATAAGGGACTGCATATTATGTGGCAGAGCCCTCAATAGAACCCAATAATCTATTGGATAATCAGGACCTTCCTTGCAACCTAGCATTGTAGTGTACTCTTTCGGGTTTGACGATCCTGGATCAATTAGGCTAGCTCAATCGATGCTGATCGTACTGATTAATAGGTTGGGTTCTAAATATCAACCACTGGAAGTTAGACATAAACTCGAGACATCTATTACTTGTCATATCTCAAAAAATAGGGCTAGCCGGAAGCACCCATCCAGGTAGTGTACCCCATTGTTTGGCCTGCTGCTAGACACCCGATGCTTAATTCAAAACACCAAACACTCCAAGTCATTCAAGAAACTAATACTGATGGGAATTGGAATGAAAATGATTACCAAAGACCACAATTTGCTCGATTAGTGCAGTACCTGAATTTGAACTTCTGCACTAAGCTGCTCACAGGAGGGTACAGTCCAAGGGCTAGAAATGAGCTCAATGACTTTCGATAACTTAAAGTTGCACATAGGTGACTTGAACTTCAAGTCACACCCTCAAACACACCATGAAAAATGACTGAAAACTTGCTGATAGTCAACTGACCTGCATGAAGAAAAAAGGATGAAGACTTTGATCTAGGAAGATTCGAGAGCTCGAGAGAGTGCAAAGGATCTCTCTGGGTTCTTAGAGGGTATTTTAAAGCCAGAGGACCATTGGGTCATCAGGCCAAAGTAATATAATCTGACGGATGACTTTCAGCATCTATAAATGACTGATGCATGGACACATGCCATACTAGAAGATTTCTTCCCATTATCAAAAATTAAAGGTACCGATTATGTGTTATGGCAAGGAGGTGGGGAGTATACTCAGATAGTCATTAGTATGATAGGACTGATCAGTCATGGAGGCACGACTAGGACAATGATGAATAGCTTATGGAAAAGTTCTAGTCATCCCATCTTAGCAAAATTTAACAGGTGAGGAATGAGAATGGCCTAATTAAATCATCGTCATTTGATCAACTGAGTGTATGACTGGATTGCCCATGTTTCGCACAGCTAATACGAATGATCAGTTGATCGTTACGATCTTTAAAATGTAAATGTCGATATGGCAAACCCTTATGTGTAATTTCCCAATTCATATTAAATTTAATTTCGGCTTAAATGACCTCTAAAAATTCTCAAAAATTCACTCCTATCTAATTTGGGTGTGAGTAATTCAAAATGAAGCTAGATTTTGATTTGGAGATCAATTTAATTTAGCTAATTTTGTATGCCAAATAATTTAACAAAATGATCAATTGATCCAATCGAGCTCTAGTGAATTTCAAAATTTTAGGGTTAAAGTCCTAATGACAATTAAGACTTAGTGGAATAAGATTTAGGAATTTGTTTATTCTAGATTAGAGGTGGCAACAACCTACTGTTGTTACAAATTCTTCCCTAGCTCACATAATTCCCTTTGAACTTTTGTGTGTGGTTGTCTGACACATGTATGCTCTAGGTGAAATCATTGGTGAGGCACTGAGTTTTGCTCAGAGTTCAAGCCCCCAATCAAAAGCCAAGGCCCCAAAGAAGCACTAGAGACCAGACTTAGCCTCTGCAATCTCACAGTTCAGGTACCGCTCTTATCTTGAACTCATTAAGTTTCATTCACTGTCGATTCACTAAAATTGGGAGGTGATCGGGTTTGCGAATGGATTATGCACATCTATACCTAACTCTAAACATCGAGCTCAACTCAGCAAGAGTTCTAACAACTTGAAATTCTATTAGGATGGGTTCGCCATGTCGTAGGCCAACCAACTCTTTGTCAGCAATTGACACCACAATCGAGTGTCAAATTATCAATGAAGCAATTTGTAACAGCCCGGCGCTAAGTTAGTGAAGTTTAACACAACACTAGTCGTTACCGTAGTACTTAATAGTCAATTAGTAGGAATCTAATGTACTATTATGTACTACATGGCCAAGAATCTTTTTTAGATATAGAAATTGTAGTAAATATAAAGAGCAAGTATGATTTGTAAGAACATCCATACATATAATCCAAACCAAGAATATAAATAAGAATGAAAATACATCCATCACAGAAAAGAGAGCAAAACATCCAGAATTGAAGTTATTTTAAACAAATTAAATGTTATAAAATGTAGTCATCTTTTCAAAAATTGTAATGGTACTCGTCCAAACTCGAAGCTCTGCAAGATGCTCTTGATCTACCATATTTGGTATTTATTACGGTAGGGCATAGCCAATAAAATAAAAAGAATTGATTATACTTAAAAGTTCAAGTACATTTTAGGGTTACACTTAGTTTTATTTATATTTAAGCGGATATCAAATTTAAAATTTAAAATTATTTGAGTAAGCAGGGCACTAAGCATCAAAGGAAGTATATAAACATATGTGAAAATAAGTAAATAAGGAAAATAAAATACTCACAAGTAGTTGGCTTTAGCATGCATCAAATATGTAAGGAAAATATACATTATATAATGACTAAAAACTATTATAATGCATATTAAACATAAGGGAATATATGAATATGTTCATTTGGAATTATGTTAAGTAAAATTAAAAGAGAGAAGTGTAAGCATAAATGTAAGTGAAATGTAATATACACTACAAGTAAGTAAAGTAATATAATAAAAGAGTTTGAATAATAAAGTAAAGTAAAGTTCAGTAACAAGGACTGAGTAAGCATAGTCAAAGACTATGATAAGTGAGCATAGTCACAAGACTATTGTATGAAACTCACAATCAATAAGATTGTGATGAAAGTAATGTAAATTTCTTTATCTTATGTAAGGTTTTGGTTCTATGAGAAATGTTACAAAACAAATGAGGAGTTAAGCACGTCTGCCTAACTAAGTAAAGAAAACTTTCCCATAAAAATACACTCCCCCTCTAAGATATGTATGGTCTCCTTATTACCCCATAGCCTACCCTGCCATAATAGTTCACCATATGAAACCCCTATTTTTATTATCTTAATATTTTATTCATGCACAATGTCTTAATGCATATTTAAGATTGCAGTCTCAAAGCATGATAATATAAAAGGAATTCAAGTTAATTATAAATCATGTGATATCCATAATTGTCTAATTTAGTTATCTACCTAAATGATTAGAGCTAATCAAGCTCCCAATTGACTTAGATATTATCAATCTCAAAGCTAATTGAAGTATACTACTATAAGTAGTTGAGGTTTGAAAAATAATGATTTTATTAGGAATTAGTCAAGTGACAAAATAATTTATAGATATATAAATGCATGATGATTTCAATCTAACATTATTATTAAACTTATGAAAATTCTCTAACTACTCGGCCTAGACTAAGGCTAAGGTTCTTTAACTAGAAGATAGGTTGTAAGTTACTAGATTTGGTTCTTACTATGACACCTAAATGATTGGAAGGATCTTAGCTTATCAACTACACTAGGTTAACTTCTTACAAGCTAAATGAGGTCTTAAAGTACAAAGATTAAAGGAAGATTTCAATCTGATAGTCTCTATGTTTGATTATGTATAATATGGATCCTAGAGTTTATTAAGTAATTAATCCATTACAAGAGTTAATTATTACTATGTTAGAAGCTAGAAGGGCTTAGATGGAGCCTACACTTGAAGAATGTAAAATACTAAACCTAACTCAACTTAACACTTGGAGGTTCTCATTGTGTTTTCTATTAACATGGGAAACTAACTTAGCTAGACTCATCCTAAGGTTTTTGAACTTCTACACAAATCAAGTGTCTAATCAAGTTCTAGGATTTCATGAAATCCTATAATTTTTATATTGTAGTATGATGCTAAATTTAATAAACTAATCCCCATGTTATCTACCTACATTCTTTATGGCTAAACTCCACATTCTATGTTGTTATGTAAGCTCAATTTAGGCTTAGGTTTGCTGTCCTAGGGTTAGGATCCTAAATTATGCAAGTTACAAAAGATGTATAAGGCATTTAATGATAATTTGAAGTGGCAATAATGCAAATCTCCCAAATGACATCTAATTAAATTAAAAATAGTAAATATGGAATGGTTAAAGCATAAGGAGTAAAATGACAATCTAATCAAAAAATAAAGGGATATTATTGTTACTCTAATTTATGATCAAAATGATCTATAATATTGCTATATTTGGAGTTGTAATTAAGAGGTAATTAAATAAATAAAAATGGTACTAAATTATTAATTAAATTAATAATCCTTGGATTACTGTGCATGCATGTAGTCATACGATGCGCAAGCAGGCCTTGTGGGGCCCACATGGGTTGGGCCGCGTGAGCGGCCTGAAGAAATTGCCATGTGAGTTGGGGCCGACTCACCCGGTACTGTGCATCTGCCTCAATACCTAACGACTGGAAATTTGGGCATCACCACCCAGGCAAACTCGAGCTCAACACGGCTCTACCACACGATGGTATGAAGCTTTCATCATGGTCGACATGATGGACCCAAGAACTTGGTCCGTTAGTGACCCAAATCAACTAGTACATGGTGCCATAATCCAGTACCCATCGAGCTAAGGTTTGACTATGAAACTCTGCACATGGCCGAATGGGGTTGGGTCAACCGAGTTTGATAGAGCTGGATTGACCAAATGAAATTGCTGCTCAATCGATGGAATAAGCAATGAAAAAATAGTCATTGGAAATTGAGGCTAATGTAGAAGATAATTTACTTATCTTTCTTTTCATTTTAGCTTAATTAGAGCTAGGAATTTCGTTGCCTACCACAGACCTTCTCCCTTCCCAATGTCCTCAGCAGCCAACAATGTAAGAGAGGAAGAAAAATAGGGTGCCTCCACCATTAGGATAGCCTAAAGGCAGTAGGAGGGGTCTGTAGGGTACGGGCACCTATGTCAATGACGAACAGTGCGCACGCAATCTCCGTTTGATTGATGGATCAATCGATCGATGAATCAGATGCGATCCTACAGTTCAAAAAGCTGCAGGTGAATATCTAGCCATTGCATCAAAAAGCAGATATAATGGCTAGATCCAAACCTTATCGTGCTGATGCTCAATTTTTAATAGACGCGAGATCGAACAACGAAGATGGATTCACACCTTAAGGATTTAGAAAAATAAGATAATTTTATTATAAATATTTAAAGGTGAGGAATTCAATGATGAACTCTGATTTTAATTTGGTAGTCAACTTAATTTAAGTAATTTTAAGGCTACTTAAATTGCTCAAAATATTTGTTGAAAATGAATGATCCCCAAATTGAACTAAATTTTAGAGGTTGGCTCTTAATGCTATTAGGAGTGTAATGGATAAGATTTTAAGCTAATTGAACTACCTAATAATGGGTAAAAATATTAGTGTTTTTACACAATATCAAATTGATTGCTATCGATCGGTGATGGTTAGCTTGCTCCATTTGACCCGAGACCCTACTAATTAGACTCAGCTATGACAGTGGTCCTATCATCCTATCACTACTCCAACCATGCTAGGATAGGGGTTTACTCCACCTTGACACACTAAGTGTGTCAAGAATGAAATCTAATCATAGGAATGCCTCTGTGGGAAAAATTAGCTACCCTTAGTAAACCCAAGATGCCAGTATAGGGCAAGTAGGTTCTAGTGATCTTACAAAAGGCTTCTTAGTGCAATAAATGCGGCTTGATCCAGTGAACGACAAGCGATCAAGAGTAGGCATATAGTAGAAGGCCAGGTCAGCCATGGCCCGCTTGTTTTGGTATGGGTTATTTAAATAACCTGAGATTTTGGAATTATTTTCCTTCTAATAGTTCCTAGATTAAATTTAAACCCTAAAATTAATTAATGAAATTTTTTCAAATAAAATATTCAAATAATTTGCTCAAGTTAAATCTAATTTCAAAGATTCAATATACCATTTTAATCAAAAAAAGTGTTGAATCTTAATCTGTAATAATATTTAGGTTTCTATGATTAGATTCCTTATTTTTCCCTAATCATCCAAAAAGTAGATTAGTGAATATTTGGCTTACTTCTTAGCTAAAATTTTTGATTTAGGTATTAATTTTTTCATTAGAGATAGGATAATAATAGTCTTATGTACTTAAAACTATTATTTGTGCTAAATTTTATTAATCATTCACTAATTTTTCTTATAACTCAGTTAGCTAATATTTAATTATAGTGAACTAATTTTGGTGTTTGAGGTATCTAATGACTACTTAGACAGCAAAGAATCGAATTGTAATTCGAGATTTCATATTCTAAGGTTTAATTTGATAAATAAGTCCTAATGAGTTCAAACCCTATTTAGTAATTATTAGACTAATCTTTTAGCCAAATTTAGTGTGCTTAGAGTCTATATCCTCATTTGACGCTAAGGAATCACATTGAGTTGAGAAATTAAAATTTAAAATGCTAATTCATAAAATCAACTTTTCTACTCTAAATTTTCTAATGAATTATTAGAAGGAGTTAAAGACAGCTAAAAACCCTCTAAAGTATCCATCCTTAATTGACTTCATGTAAAAATATTGGCAACTTAATAATCTAAACCCTAATTTTGGTTGTGAATAGTCAATCCAATTAAATAAAGCTTTGAAGTGTGAATTAATAACCCTCATCTAACTTAAAGATATAAGATAATAAACAAGATCAATATATGTATTTATTATATATATATATATATATATATTCTGATCAAATTATTAATTTAAGATTGTTAAGTCATTAAATCCTTATGAATTCCTATTCCTTTATATTATCTTTGAACCTCATCTCTTTAGATCATTTTCTTAGCATAACTGAGATTATTAAGTTTAATATAAATTCCTTAATTTCATGTGATTTGAGTTAATTCTAGAAGTTTTGAATTTAGGCTATTCTTCTAGGGGCTAGAGTCAAATTTAATCTTGAGGTAGATTGGCTTAATTACAATATTTTGAGCTAGGTACCAGCACTTGTCATGCCTAGTAAAATCTAATATTTAGGTTACACCGTGTGGTAGTTAAACCCCAATAAAAGGTAAAGTGCTTCTAGTTAATGAACTTATAGTTGATAAGAGATTATAAGATAAAGTTTCTTCTAGCTTTAAAAATCCTTGGATCCCAAGCAGTTTGCTTAAAACCAAGTCTATTGATAATGTTTAGGGTTTTAATATACAGAAGAAGTTCATACCTATAATCTTAAATTTGATTTTCTATTTAACTTATGAATTGGTTGATTTTCCTTGTAAGCTATTAGCACACACAAAAATGATATGATGGGATACCGATGGTGGTTACCAAGCAATCAACAAAATTATCTAAGCACAAAATAATAAAACCATAGCATAATCACTGCATAAACCACCCAAATATCCACACAGGATATTTTACATAGAAAAAGTGATGATGGGAAAAACTATGGAGCCGCCCCACTCAGAAAAATCCACAATGAACATAATGATTATAAGGCTACAGAGAACTTTATTCCTAAATGACAAGGAGTTGGGATCCTTTGCGGAGACATAGAAGAACAGTGCGGGTTGGGCCAACCAACAACCCACAATTTTGATAGTAGCGGGTCATCGGGCCTCGACCGGCAAGCACTATCCTGCAAGTGATCGACTTGTCAGGTTCTGGTCAACTAGATAGAGCCCAATAATGAAATTTCAAATATTGTGATCATTAAATGCACTTCCTAAAGTTCCAATCTTATGGAAAATAAATGGAATTAGGGTTTTATTTATTTCATTCAATTTTTATCCAAATATTATGATATTATATATCATTTTAATAAAAAAAAATGTGCATATTAATAGAAAGCAAAAATATTTTCATTTATATGGATGTTTTTTTATATATGCCTTGATTTCCAAAATGCATGATCAGTGAATATTAATATGATTAGTTGTCCAAATTGCATAGTTTTTGCCTCAAGTTCTTCATTATGTCAATTAGATCTTAATTGTTCAGTTGTTTTTATTTTGTTATTAAACTTGTTAATTACTTACTAATGATCTAATACTTTAATTAGTAAAAATTAGCCTCATTTGTAATCAATTTTTGATAATTTTAGTATCTATGTGTTTCTTAGATAGTAATGAACCTAATAATAGTTTTACATTTCAGTTTTAGCATGTTTAACTTTTAATTATTACTAATTAGACTAAATTCTAATAAACTAGCATTAAGCATGTTAATTTATCAAACTTGATTCAAATGCTTATTGTTCATTCCTTTAATAATAATGATTGATTATCTATTGATTGAACTTTTGATTCTGAATTTTGCATGTTAGATTCCTAGTCCTAAAAGAATCAATGTGATTATAACCACGATGATCAAATCTTATAATTGATGATTTTCTTCTAAATAAGAGAACTTGCATGTTTAACGATCCTTAATGAACTAATAAGAGATGCTTGATTAGTCAACCAACCAAATTCTAGATTTCAATGATTTATGTTATGACTTGAATGATAACTCTTAGAAATAAGATAATAAGGAAATTGCATTCTTGATTATGTCTATTCAATCATTGATTTGCAAGAAAACTAGTAGGAACTAGACTATCTTCATTTTTATTCAATCATTAGAAGCCTATAGATTGTAGATTGAGATAATTAAGAGCCTTTAGAACTTTTAAGTATAAAGTTAAGCATTATGAAAAATGGAAATACTCGTCTGCATTTGCAAGCAAGTGTACATGATCTGAAGTAATAAGTGGAAAGTTTAGTTTTCGGGATTTATTGAACCTCAAGGAATGGTTGTTTTGTTACTGAGTTGTATTTTCTTTCACTGATGTCTAGATGCAATTTTGGTTGATTTTTATTGGTTCTTAAATAGCAATACATAAGACTTGAGTAAAGATAACATTTGATTAAAAAGGAAAGAGTTGAGATTTTGTTGTAGTGTATGCAAGGGTTGGTTATATGACTTCATTATTTGAATGTATACGTTCATTTTAATTGCATAATTAATTCAAGTGAACACCTTTCGAACCAAAGTATCCTTCAATTACATTGGGTTCAAGTTATGTGCACAAAGAGAATTCCTTTTGAGTTCCTTTTTAGCACAAAAACTCTAATGAGATATAGTTTCATTAATTTGATTTTGACTTCCAACGTCTAAGTTTCCAAGAACATCTTTTAATTAAAATGATCTCATAAGCAAGATTCCATTTACCATTCGTCATGCGCTTCACACACAGTTTAGCTAGATGGGAGGATGCATTGGGTCAATGGATTATGTCACATCATTCATTGAAGTTCCCAATGTCCTCTTATCCCTTCTAGTTTGCTGAGCAGCAGAGCAAGCTTAATGGAGAACTTGGTTCTCAAGCGTCAATCTTTTGGGAGAGCTACTAAGGGAGGGTGCAAGTGAGCTTGAGAATTTTGTCACGTAATTCTCAGCTCTACTCGCACTACCTTCCTTGCTCTTACCCAATTGGTGAGCATTGGAACACTAGCTCTTTTAATCAAAATAAATAAGAATTCAATTTATCCAAGCATTCATTTAATATTAAAATTAATAATTCAACAAATAGTTTTTTTGTTACAATTAAACAATATCATCGTGCACTAATAATTCCCATACATAATTCTACAACTACATCTCAACCCTATCCAAGGGGTTTTCAACCTTCCATTACTAAGCAGGAAAGAACATACAAGCAAGGAAAAGTGAACATCGCCATCAATTCACGGCAAGAAATTAATCAAGGGAGTTTATGAGAAATATAAGGAATCACATGGAGGTTTTTTGGGGTTCTCTTTTCTTTTCCGGCACTGTCCTCTTAAAGCTCCACCCTTCGTTCTTTGCTTTCTTTTCTTCCTTCTTGTTCTTGGTCCTCTCTTCCCCTTGGAGAGTTCTCTTTCTTTCTCTTCCTACAACCTTTTTCTTGGTCTTTTGAGTAACAACAGTTGGAACCCCTTTAAGGTCTGAGATTGCCCCTTAAATTGGGATGCACTCAGCTTCAAAGCCTTTAATGTGTGACCTTTCCACTTCCTTAGTTTAATTCCAATCCCAATTAATGTTTTCATCTGTTTAAACCTGTTGTGATTCAGCAAGGAATTAATTTATCAATTTTCAAGAGGCTAGGGGAAGCCAAATGTCACATTTTTGTGGCCTTCCCCATGCTTCTTAATTGTTGTTTCTAGAAATTCTGGGCCATCCGCTGCGGTGCATTGTGGCGCGCTGTGGCAGCAGCTATTCATATACTGTTCCACTGCGGCGCACTACGGCAACCGCGTTTAAAATCTTGTTTTGCTGCGGCGCGCTGTAGCAGCAGTGCTCCAAATGCTTTTCCTGCATATAAGTTAGGCCTTTTTTTGTTTGACTGCTGCAGCGTACACTGTGGCACATTATGGCGCGCTACAGCGGACAAGTTTTGGGATCACTGTTCAATTAGTTAAACTATAGTTTTATAAAATGAAAATTTACCTGCTGTGGCGCACTGCGGCACGCTATAGCGGATAAATTTTGCAGGATCACTATTCAATTAGTTCAAGTATAGTATGATAAAATAAAAATTCACTCGTTGTGGCGCTCTGCGGTGTGCTACTGCAGATAAAGTTTGCAGGATCACTGTTCAATTAGATCAAATATAGTTTGATAAAATAAAAATTCACCCACCGCAGTGTGCAGCAACGGAGAAAGTTGCACAAATTCTTGTTCATTATTTCTCACTTCTCTACATTAAGTTCCTTGACCCCACCCCCACACTTAGATTTAGAGCATCATACATTTTTGATGTTCGAGGCTTATAGTAAAATGAGCATAAAATGATTTAGCATGAAAAATCTTAGAACTGTACATTTTCATTAATCACCTGATGTTAAGGAAAATAGAATATAGAAAATCTTCACATGCTCATTACAATTGAATTCAGCCCATTGAACTTTTCAGAAAAGTTTCCTAGTTAATGACATTCTATTAGCACAAAAATTGGGGGATAGTAATTCACTAAGTATTAAATAAACAAAACAAAAAGCACTAAATTGAAAACAAAATGAACATACGTTACTAGGAGTAGTAAGGAATGAAACAACCTGATATAAATAATGGCAAATTGTCATTGCTACAATTATGCTTGAGATTCCTCCTGCTCCTTTATTGACACTCACAAGTACTACTTAGAATCTGAAATAGATAGAATACATAAAATTATTTGTTGGGCTGCCTCCCAACCAACGCTTAGTTTAAGGTCCTTAGCCTGACCAAAAAGAGTTTATATCCTTTCAAAATTTCTTTCCATATTTTTATTAACTCCTTAGGATGAGTACGAGCTAGTTTAATAATTGATTCATCATGAATGATAGCTCTACTATCTTTTTCTTTCCAATATCAGCTTGTGTCTTCTAACTTATAATATTTCTTCTCTTTATTCATCTTTTTATTCTTATTTCTTGCCTTATGTTAATCATCAAATTTATCATTTTCAATTTCATATTGTAAAAAGGCAAAAAATTCAATTTTCTTAGGAGTAAAATCAAAGTATTTCTCAACAAATTTGAATTGCACGCAATATTTATCAATATGGCTAAGAGGTTTGTTGAGGTTTGAGATATAGAGATAATAATTTCTTTACTTTCACTATCCTGAGATTTACTTAGTTTATTGGTCCTCCTATTATTTTCAATCAGTTCATCTTGGTTGTTTTCACATGGTGGGTTACCTATTGCTGAGCATTCAGTTGAAAGCACTTGAGGTGTGTATGGAACAAAAATTTTGGATTGCTCTTGGTCAAATTTTTCAGTTTGAAACTCTTGTTGCATTTTCAAGTTGCCCAATTCAAGTTGATACCCCGCCTCTCTCTTATTTTTACTGTTTGTTTGACTTAAAGTTTCTTCCTTACAAATCAACACTTCTTCAGCTTGTTCCTTTATGTTCTCAATTATAACAACTTCTTGGATGTTGTTAGCTAATTGTTGCACTATAAATTCTGATTTAGCCTCAATTGATTCAAATAGATGCTTTTGATCTTCTAGATTAATTTTGCTCCTAGCCAAGGTTAGTTCAGTTTCATGTAGATTATTGATCTTATTGTTACTATAACCGTCCACCGATTCTTCCAAGTATGATTGCTCACACATCCAATTTATGTTATTAACATTCATATCAGAGTGAGTGTCATAGTGTTGCAAATCATTATCATACTTAATAACATTTATCAATTTTGTTTTTGAAGGTGCAAACAGGTTGTTTGTATTATAATTAGAACTTAAATGTGGTCGCCCACACCACATACAATAATTTTGATTATTATAGTACATGTCTATGATATTCCAATACCCCATTTAAGCCAAACAAAATTATCCTAAGATATAAGCAATTACAAAAGTAAACCAGACAAGATCTCCCCAAATTCAGCAAGATAAATTCACAAATAGTAAATATAGTACAGCAATTTAGTTTCAGCAAATAATTTAGCACATATATTTCAGCAATGATAATAAGCTATAACTTTCAGCACAAATATATTTTTTTTAATGAAGTTTTTTTTTTCAAATTTTTCTCAAAAGCAAGTAAATAAGGAAAACTAATGCAATCTAATAATCACAGAGATAATTATAGCAAAGTAAGGTTATATGCACAGATTAATTAGATTTAAATCACTAGCTACTCAAAAATTATACTTGATACAAAGCGAAAACCGTTCCCCGGCAACGACGCCAAAAACTTGACAGACGGAAATACACATGTGCATTTGCATGCAAGTGTATGTGGTCTTAAGTAATAAGTGTAAAGTTTAGTTTACAGGATTTATCAAACCTTAGGGAATGGTTATTTTGTTACTGAGTTGTATTTTCTTTCACTAATATCTAGATGCAATTTTGGTTGATTTTTGTTGGTTCCTAATTAGCAATACACATGACTTGAGTAAAGATACAATTTGATTAAAAAAGAGAGAGTTGAGATTTCGTTGTAATATATGCAAGGGTTGGTTATATGAATTCATTGTTTGATTATATACATTCAATTTAATTGCTTAATTAAATCAAGTGAATACCTTTGGAATTGAAGTATCCTTCAATTACATTGAGTTCAAGTTTAGTGCACAAAGAGAATTCCTTTTGGGTTCCTTTTTAGCACATAAATTTTTATGAGATCTAGTTTCATTAATTTGATTTTAATTTCTTACATCTAGGCTACCAAAAACATCTTTTAATTAAAATGATCTCACAAGCAAGAATTTATTTACTGTGCGCCATGCACCTCACATGCAGTTTAGCTAGTTGGGAGGATATATTGGGTTAATGGATGATGTCACATCATCCATTTAAGTTCCCAATATTCTCTCATCCCTTCTACTTTGCTGAGCAGCAGAGCAAGGTTAATGGAGAACTTGGTTATCAAGCATCAATCTTTTGGGAGAGCTACTAAGGGAGGGTGCAAGTGAGCTTGAGAATTTTGTCATGTAATTCTCAGCTCTACTCGCACTACCTTCCTTACTCTTACCCAATTGATGAGCATTGGAACACTAGCTCTTTTAAATAAAATAAATAAGAATTTAATTCATCCAAGTATTCATTCAATATTAAAATTAACAATTCAACAAAAAGTTTTTTTATTACAATTAAACAATATCATGGTACACCAATAATTCTCTTACAAAATTCTACAACTATATCTCAACCCTCTCCAAGGGTTTTTAGTCTTCCATTACTAAGCAAGAAAGAACATACAAGCAAAGAAAAGTGAACATCGCCATCAGTTCACGGCAAGAAATTAATGAAGGGAGTTTAGGAGAAATATAACAAATTACCTAGAGGTTTTCTGGGGTTCTCTTTACTTTTCCTACACTGTCCTCTTGAAGCTTCACCCTTCGTTATTTGCTTTCTTTTTTCCTTCCTGTTCTTGGTCCCCTCCTCCTCTTGGAGAGTTCTCCTTGTTTCTCTTCCTGCTGCCTTTTTCTTGGTCTTCTGAGTAGAAAGGTTGGAACCCCTTCAATGTATGAGATTGCCCATAAAATAAGGATGCACTCAGCCTCAAAGCTTTTAATATGTGACCTTTCTACTTTCTTAGTTTAATTCCAATTGCCTTTAATGTTTTCATCTATTTAAACCTATTGTGATTCAACAGAAAATTAATTTATCAATTTAAAAGAGGCTGGGGAGGCCAAATGTCACATTTTTGTGGGCTTCCCCATGCTTCTTAATTGCTATTTCTAGAAATTCTAGGCCGTCCACTGTGGAACGTTGTGGCGTGCTATGGAAGCAGCTATTCATATATTGTTCCACTGCGGCACACTATGACAACCGCATTTCAAATCTTGTTTCGTTGCGGCGCATTATAGCAGCAGTGCTCCAAATGCTTTTCCTGCATATAGGTTAGTCATCATTCGTTCGACCGCTGCTGCGTACACTGTGGTGCGCTGCGACGCGCTACAGCAGACATGTTTGGGGATCACTGTTGAATTAGTTAAACTATAATTTTATAAAATGAAAATTTACCCGCTGTGGCGCACTGCAGCGTGCTATAGCGAAAAAATTTTGTAGGATCATTATTCAATTAGTTCAACTATAATATAATAAAATAAAAATTCACTCATTGAGGCGCACTGTGGCATGCTACAACAGATAAATTTTGTAGGATCACTGTTCAATTAGATCAAATATAGTTTGATAAAATAAAAGTTCACCGCCGTAGTGCGCAGCGGCGGAGAAAGTTGTGCAACACTGTTCAATTACTCTTTTATATAGTTTTAATGTTTCTTCGAGATATGACACCATTGCGCGCAGCGGCGCACTAGGGAACGCCGCGGCGTGCTGGGGCGCGTTGAGGTAGTTTTCTCCCAAAATTATATATTTAAGCCAAATTTTAATTTACTCATCTTTTATCCTAAAAAGTAGCTAAAGCACATCAAAATATATAATTTTAATTAAAAAGTGCTTACTTTTATTAACCTATTTTACTACAAATCTTGGAGTTATTAGATCCCCACAATTAAATTCTTGCTCGTCCTCGAGTAAGCTCAAAATAAATTTTTTTTATTTTATATATTGCAAAATTCAATTGGATATGTGTGAAGTATTTTTCCATTTCATACATTACTTGACAAGGATGATTAGAAGGATTCAAATTCTAATAAGTCCCATACTAGTGTTTTCTTTTCTTTTGACTATTTGAGCATCCAATTTCTAAATGTATGATACTCAACTCATAATTCCTAGGGGGGGTTTCTAGGATTACTTAGTTAGAAAAGTTTGATTTAGTGTGTAAGAATTTCATGCCATTTGTGCTTTTTCTTTTAAATAGCATGAATATTTCTTTTTAGGAGAGATATTTTCTTCATCCTGTTTTTCTCAATTTTTTTATCTTGGGAGAGATATTTCTCTTCATCTTTGAATTTTCTTTTGCATTCAGTTTAAGGGAGAGATATTTTTCTTCATCCTCATTTATTTTTCATTGCATTCAGTAAGACCTATAGAGCCTGACACATTCTTATTCACTATTTCTCACTTCTCTACATTAATTTCTTGACCCCACCCCACACTTAGATTTAGAGCATCAGACATTTTTGATGTTGGAGACTTATAGTAAAATTAGTGTAAAATGTTTAGCATGAAAATCTTAGAATTATACATTTTCCTTGATCACCTCTTGTTAAGGAAATTAAAATATAGAAAATCTTCACAAGCTCATTACAATTGAATTCAGCTTATTGTGCTTTTCAGAAAAATTTCCTAGTTAATGACATTCCATTGGTACAAAAATTAGGGGATAATAATTCACTAAGAATTAATTAAACAAAAATAAAAAGCACAAAATTGAAAGCAAAATAAACATACGTTACTAGGAGGTAAGGAATGAAACAACCTGATTTAAATAATTGAATCGTTATGAATGATATCTCTACTATCCTTTTCTTTCAAATATTAGCTTGTGTCTTCTAACTTATAATATTTCATCTCTTTATTCTTTTTTTTATTCTTACTATTTTTTTCTTTATGTTTATCATCAAATTCATCAAATTCATCATTTTCAATTTCATTTTGTAAAAAGGCAAAAAATTCAATTTTATTAGGAGTAAAATCAAAGTATTTCTCAACAAATTCAAATTGCACAAAATAATTATCAATATTGCTAAGAGGTTTGTTGAGGTTTAAGATATCAGAGAAAATAATTTCTTTACTTTCACTACCCTGAGATTTACTTAGTTTATTGGTATTCCTAATCCTTTAAATCAGTTCATCTTGGTTATTTTCACACGGTGGGTCCCCTATTGCTGAGCATTCAGTTGAAAGCACTTAAGGTGTGTATGGAACAAAAATTTTGGATTGCTCTTGGTCAAATTTTTTAGTTTGAAACTCTTGTTGTTGCATTTTCAAGTTGTCCAATTCAAGTTGATACTCCACCTCTCACTTATTCTTACTGTTTTTTGACTTAAAGTTTCTTCCTTACAAATCAACACTTCTTCAGCTTGTTCCTTTATTTTCTCAATTATAACAACTTCTTAGATGGGGTTAGCTAATTTTTACACTATAAATTCTAACTTAGCCTCAATTGATTCAAATAGATGCTTTTGATCTTCTAGAATAATTTTGTTCCTAGCCAAGGTTAGTTTAGTTTCATGCAGATTATTGATCTTATTGCTACTATAATTGTCCACTGATTCTTCTAAGTAAGATTGCTCACACATCCAATTTATGTTATTATATTCATATCAGAGTGAGTGTCATAGTGTTGCAAATCATTATCATACTTAATGACATTTATTAGTTTTGTTTTTGAAAGTGCAAAGAGGTTGTTTGTATTACAATTAGAACTTAAATGTGGTCCCCCACACCACATACAATAATTTGGATTATTATAGTGCATGTCCATGATATTCCAGTACCCCATTTAAGCCAAACAAAACTATCTCAAGATAAAAGCAATTACAGATGTAAAGCAGATAAGAAATCACATAATTCGGGAATGTAAATTCACAAATAGTAAATACAGTACAGCAATTTAGTTTCAGCAAATAATTTAGCACATATATTTCACTAATGATAATAAGCTATAACTTTCAGCACCAACATATTTTTCTTAAAGAAGTTTCTTTTTTTTCAAACTTTTCTCAAAAGTAAGTAAATAAGGAAAACTAAAGCAATCTAATAATCATAGGTATAATTATAGCTGAGTAAGGTTATATGTACAGATTAATTTGATCTAAATCACTAGCTACTCAAAAATTATACTTGATACAAAACAAAAATCATTCCCCGGCAACGGTGCCAAGAACTTGACTTACGAAAATACACGTCTATGTTTGCATGCAAGTGTACGTGTTCTAAAGTAATAAGTGTAAAGTTTAGTTTACAGGATTTATCGAACCTCAGGGAATGGTTGTTTTATTACTGAGTTGTATTTTTTATCACTAATGTTTAGATGCAGTTTTGGTTGATTTTTGTTGGTTCCTAATTAGCAATACACAAGACTTGACTAAAAATATGATTTGATTAAAAAGAGAGAGTTGAGATGTTGTTGTAATATATGCAAGGGTTGGTTATATGACTTCATTGTTTGATTGTATACGTTCAATTTAATTTCTTAATTAAATCAAGTGAACACCTTTGGAATTGAAGTATCTTTCAATTACATTAGGTTCAAGTAAGATTGCTAACACATCCAATATATGTTATTAACATACATATCAGAGTGAGTGTCATAGTGTTGCAAATCATTATCATACTTAATGACATTTATCAATTTTGTTTTTAAAGGTGCAAACAGGTTGTTTGTATTACAACTAGAACTTAAATGTGGCCCCCCACACCACATACAATAATTTTGATTATTATAGTACATGTCCATGATATTCCAGTACCACATTTAAGCCAAATAGAACTATCCCAATATATAAGCAATTACAGAAGTAAAGCAGACAAGAAATTACAGAATTCAGCAAGGTAAATTCACAAATAGTAAATACAGTACAACAATTTAGTTTCAGCAAACAATTTAGCACATATATTTCAGTAATGATAATAAGCTATAACTTTCAGCACTAACATATTTTTTTTCTCAATTATAGTGCAACAATTAGATTCAATCAAGTTGGGCACATCCAATAAAAGAAAAATAAGTGATTAGACTTAAAAAATCTTTGTACATTTTAGGAAAATTAATCTATTTATAAGTTAAGTGGATATTATTTTAGCCATTTACACTTATTATTTAAGTAGAGATAAATACAATAAAAAGGGAAGTAAACTAAATAAAATAAAGTGAAGTATAGTAAGGAAAATGACTATAAGCAACAATCTAAAAGGCTACAAAGTAGTAAAAGAGGAAAGTTGGTACAACCTACATCATCTATGTAAATAAGGAAAATAAGTACCACTATACTAACAAGTGTGCAATAAAACCTTAAAGGAAATATGTATAAAATATATACTAAGTACCATAAGTGAAAATAATGTAGGCATAAATGTAAGTGATAACAACATATACTGCAAGTAAGTAAGTAAGAAAAAGAGCTATAAATGAAGGTAAGCTTATAATATATGCAAGTAAAGAAATTTTTAGTCTCTAGGACTGAATGTAAAGTAAAAGTAGTCAGAAAGGACTGCGTATACATAGTCAAAAGACTATGATAAAGCATTCACAATCATGAAGAATGTGGGAAAAGTAAGAACAGTCATAAAAAAAACTATAATATGCTAAGTTATTAATTTTGTAATCTTATTCTATATGCACAGAAACAAATGATGAGTTAAGCACATCTACTTAACTAAGTAAAGGGGGATTTCTAAAACACATACATTCCCCCTCTATAATATGTGAGGTCTCCTGATTAAACCATTTGCCTGCCCTAGAAAGCCCATCATATGAAACCCCAAGCAAATGTCATAAGTTTATTTTATGCACAATAACTTTATGAATATATTCAAGTATTTAGTCTCAATGTGTTACAGCATTCAAGAATGTCAAAGCTAATTATAAACTCTATTATATCCATTATTATTTACTTTGGTTATCAATCTTATGATTCAAGCTAATCAACTCCTCCATTGGCTCAAACATTTATCGAATATTTTCATCAATTGATATAATAATAATATACTATTTAAAAGGAGGTTTGAAAATAATGATTTGATTAAGGTCTTATCCATGTAAAAAAAAAATTATAAATATTATAGAAATGTTACAAACAGGCATCTTATCATATTTCTAACACTACAATCCTCTAAACTATTAAATAGCGATTTCTACTTTAGTGAGATATTCTTGCTTAGATACTTAAGGTCTCACTATTACACTACTTAAGTTGCTAGATTCCTTTGACTTAGATCACTTGTATGTTAAGCTATAAAACTCCATAGCTACTAACATTAATGTCACACTACACTTAAGATATAGGGTTCTCATAACTTATTCCATCCAGACACTTAAGTTAATACTCTCTTCTAAGCATCATATTTTAATAATATCTTAAAGTTTCTATGCTTAAGATGGTTCACTCATTTAATTACTTTCATAACCTTAGTCTTAGATATGTTACTAGTAAGATAATAATAATATAATCTTAAACTTAATAGTTTTATTAGAGCTTCTAGTCTAATAAGGCAATATTAAAGTGATGATATTACTTAAGTTATTATTATTTAATTTAGACTCACATTAAGTTGCTAATCTAACATTAAGATTCTTCTTTAATTCCTAAGGTTCCAAGCCTTAGTATTACAATCACTAACATCCTAAGAATAACTTCACTGTAGCGCTTAAGGGATTTCAAAGCCTTTTAACACTTAAGGCAATGTCATGTTTTAGCTCAAATGCTAAACTATTCTAAGGGATTCCAATCTAAGGGATAAGGACACAAAGCACTAATTTATATATTAATGGTTTCCACCTAAGGGATTCTAAGTCTTTTAGCTCTGACTTAGATGCTCAATCACTTATGGTTCCATCCTTTTTATTATTGAGTTCCCTTGAAATCTTAGCATATTCACATAGTCTTTCTAAGTGAATCTTAAGCCTCACACTCAAAATGACTAACTGCACTTCACTAAGAATGTCTTTCTAAAGAACTTATATTAACCTATAAGTTCTACACTTAGCATGTTAAGACTATTCAAATAATAAGAAGTAGGTTGCACTTAGTCCTTAGGTTAATCTTTGAGTCTAAATGGAAGGCACTAGATTTCCTAAGATATCTCCACTCTAATAATCTTTCAAATCCTTTCTTAGTTATAAGAGCTACACTAAGGATTACTTAATATTATTCTAAATAGTTCACATGATATGGATATGATTTATAATTCATTATCATATAATTTAAGATTTTATTCTAAGTAATCTAGATGGCAATAGGTGTGCAAGAGTTGAACAAAGTAGAGTTATGAGTCTAACTTATAATTAGCCTTCATATTGGTAACCAGTTTCTAGGCTTAGACTAGTACTATTAATCTTTAATTATAAGGTTTGCATGGAGGCTTCTTGGCCTTATGTTCATTAAGGAATCTTAGGGTTGGAAGATCTTTGATCAATAGTTTCACTTAATGATTAGTTACCAACTAGTGAAATTATAGAGAGTGAAGTCCTAACTTTATGCACTAGAATTCCTTGAAGTTAGCTAAGGGATTCTAGGGTCACATCAAGGTACTAGAATTCCTAATTAGCTAAAAGATTAGACTAACTAAATGGGCTATCACCTTAAGTTACATACTAGGGTGATTAAGGTTGATCCTACACTCAAGAGATGTAAGTAACTAGCTTAAGTTCAATCTAACTATTAAGGTCATTACTAAGGGTTCACACAATTAAAAGGAGCTAACTTGTTCAATCCTCCCTAGATTTTAGGATGACTATAATCCTTAAGTACTAAATTAAGTATTAAGGACGCACATGATTATTTTATTTATATGTTTAGGCTATAGCTTAGTTACTATCACTAAATTAGGAGTAGGTTATTCTAGGTATTTTCCTACTCAAAGAGCCATCTGATGTTGTAATATGACTTAAGGTATGTTTTCTATGGTGTCCTAGCCTATAGGAGGCATAAACATGCAAAATCCTAAATTTCAAATTTTATTATTATTTTATTCAAGGGTCAAAAACTCACATTTTTTCCATTTAATATCCAAATCATGTAAAAATAGTGCCTATAACTTCCATAAAGCATAAGAAGTAACAATGACACTAAGTAGGACAAAATTGAACATCAAATGGAAAACAAGGGACTTAATGACTCTTAATGACACCTAAAAGGTCATTAGCAAAATAGGTTGTCAAATTGAAAAATTAACCTCATATTATTGTCCTACATATTTTTGTGATCCAAATGGACTATTGGATCATCGACTATGGATGAGACTTGGCTATGTTACATTACTTGCATGATTTTGTTAATAATTTAATAAATAAATTAATCAAATTAGTGATTAGCAAAATTAATCATTAAAAAAATATGATGATATAAAAAAAAATATGATGGTCAAAATAGCATATAATTTCAATATTTTTGGAGCTATACTATGAAAGTTATATAAAAAATAATAATTAAAATTATTAATTTATAATTAAATTAATTTAATACATTTTCTTTAGCCTATTACAAGCACGCACACGGGCTCGGTTGTGCGTGCACAGGCTAGGTTGGGCCAATGGGTCTGACCCACATATAGGGTTACTCGAGTCTGGCCACCCAAGGCGTGACCCGGCACGATTAAAGCCACACATATGGAGCAATTGCATTAAAATTTTCTATCTTGGGTGGTCACCGGTGGCTGGCCTGCATGTCATTTGAAAGGTCTTGAAGAGACCTTTAGATTGTCACCTTGCATGTTGTCGAAGGCCACTTCTAACATCAGCAATCGCAAGTCCTAACTCTTTGTGGGCAAATAGAAGATGTGATGCAGCGTTACTGTACGTCAATGTGCAGTCGCGAGCTAATTTGCCTCTATTGGACTCAGTCAAGTCTAACTGAGGACTTTAGACAATAAGGTATGCCACATGATCAAGAAACAAAATCAAAATGTAGGATCTCGAAGATCAATTTGACGGGAAATAGGTAGTACCTTAACAGACTGTAAATATGTCTACGCTTGCATGCAAGTGTACGTGGTCTGAAGTAATAATTTAGAATGTGAGTTCCAAGATTTATCATCCTCAGAAAATTGGGTGTTTTGTTACTAAGGTATATCTACGTTCAAAAATGTTTAAACTATGCTTATTTTATTGAATTGGTTCCTAAACAAGCACAACAATTCTTAGTAGAAGATAACTATGATAAAAGGAGAGGAGAGTTGGGTATCTCCCACATGATATGCCAGATGACTTAAGTATGATGATTCCTCAAGCATTTCACTTTTCTTTACATTTTAATCAACTGCACATTGTCCTTCTTAGAGTTTAACTCTAAGATTTACAAGTTCCAATCTCATGCTTGAAATGAACACACAGTCAGTTCTATTTCAGCACAAAGACCCTTATAAGATTTTAGATTATTGATTATAAAAATGAGGGTTGTTCATTTAATATCTTACAAGCATTGATTCCACTAAGAGCTTCACGTGCGTTATGCACAGTTTAGATAATGGAGTGATTTTATTTGGGCTCAATGACTATGTCACCTCATTCATAAGCAGTCAAAGATTCAATTCCATCCCTTCACGTGTGCTGAGCAACGGAGCATATTTAGTGGGTCTTATCTCACACGCTTTAATTCTTTAGTTCAGCATAGATCATGGTGCACTAGGCTCAAGAACTTTCTCACATAGTTCTAAGATCTCATGCACTCATGAGTCTAGCTCCAAACTAAAAATGAGCTATAGAGCACAAGACTTCTTAGTCTTGATGACATTTAGTCTCTTATCATTTGGTCCACATTCAAGTCCACAATAGTCATTTGCATTTCTTTAACAAGTCATTTAATTCACAAATTTTATTAAAGGTTGAGGAAATTTTCATACATCATAGTATCTTTCAATTCATGTAGGATTGCCCCAACCCTCCCCAAGGGAGGTTTAGCTCTCCATTACACAAGAGATGAAGAAGAACACATACATGGATAAAGACCCTTTCATGATCAACTAAGAAAAACATAAGACAAGAGCTTTGAGAATACTATGAACATTTCTTTGATGAAGTTCTCCGGACTTCTCTTCTTCTTGCTTGTGGCTGCTTCTCCTAGGTCCGTAGTGCTTCCTTTCTTCCTTCTTCTCCTTAGCAAGATGAGTTCTTCCACCCTTGGAGAGTTCTCCTTCTCTTCTATGCAGCTCTCTCCTTACTTTGGATGTTAGTGAGCCAAGTTGGGAATCATTCTTAAGTGAAGAAGAGCTGAATTTAAAGAGGGGCTGCCTTCCTCTTCCTTTCTTTTCAAATTTTGCATTTCCTTCATTAAAAAAATTTGCTGTCATCATTTCAAATGCAACTTTTGGGGTGAAGTGACCTCTACTTTTCCATTCTTAAGTCTTTACATCACTTCAAAATATCAATTCTCCATTAAAAATAATTTTACTGCAGAAGGAATGATGGTTGGGAGACAAAGGACAGGTTGGGGGTATTATCCTAGCCTCATTTAATGCACTAGTTCAGACAAAATTTTGGTGTGTCACTGCAGCGCGCTATAGAGATTGAATTTTGTGAAATGTTCCACTTTGACGCACTGTGGTATTCTGGTTTGTACATTGATGGGTCGCGACAGCGCGCTGTAGCGCGCTATAACACCAGAATTTTGTCAGTTGATCCGCTGCAGCGCGCTATAGCGCCAGAGCTTCGCAAGTTGATCCACTACAACGTGCTATAGCACTAGAGCTTTGTAAGTTGATCTGCTATAGCACATTATAGTGCCAAAATTTCACCAGTTGATCCACTGCAGCATGCTATAGCACTAGAGCTTCGCATGTTGGTCCGCTGCAGCGTGCTATGGTGCCATAATCCTACAAGTTGGTCCGCTGCAATGCACTATAGCGCCAGAGCTTTACAAGTTGGTCCGCTGCAGTGTGCTATGGTGCCAGAATTGCACAAGTTGGTCTGCTGCAGCAGATTTCTTCCAGAAATATTTAGAAATTGTCTAGAATTGCCTAGACTTTGCTGGGTAAGCATTTTTCCTGAAAAGTAGGCAAAATTTGATTAATGAAGCAGTTTCAATATGAAAATGAATGAAATTTTCCTTTATTTATGATATAAATTATGGATTTATCCTGCCCCCACAATTAATTTCTTGCTCGTCCTCGAGTAAGCTTAAAATTGTATTTTTCTATTTCTTAGGTATGAGAGTCAACAAGTAATATCGATGAGGGTTTGATTTTCATTTCAAAGCTCATACTTAACTAAAATGACAAGAGCAATTGTCATCATTTAAATTTTTCTAAGCTGGGTTATGAACAGAGGTTAATATACTAATCTTCAATTCATAAGTAGTTTTGCTTGGTGCTCAGTAATGGGGAAGGTTCCTTAAACTAATTGAACTAGGGAGGTAGTGAGTAATCAAGATTTTTGTGCCATATGTGCTCATTCTTATGAATCACAAAGATATTTAATTTTTAGGAGAGATATTTTTCATCATCTTTTTTCAATTCTTTTCTTTAGGAGAGATATTTTTCTTCATCCTTTTTTTTTTCATTCTTAGGGAGAGATATTTTTCTTCATCCCAATTTCTAACCTTGTGATCATGAAATCCTATTGAAGCCTAGCACACTCTTTTAGATCACTCATCTTAATCACTAGTTTTTATTCTAAAACCTTCCCCCACACTTAGTCCTTAACATTGATTTAAATTTTGGAGATTAGACTTAACCTAAAATTATTCCCTTGCTTAGATGATTTAATGGTGTCAAAGAGTTAGTCAATTTTTTTTAAGCAACCCTTAGTTGAATATCAGTTTCTTCATTGATATTTTTGTGACTTCCATACTTGAAAAATTCAGAAAATTTTGTTATTTGCAAATTATACTCGTCAAGCTCATTTAATTGCAGCATTCTCCGTGCACCTACTTTTTGGGAGTCAAAGTTCAATTTTTTTATTGCCCAAAAGGCAGCTCCAATTCTACTGGAAGATGACATGATTTACCATAAATGAGCTTATAAGGAGACATTACTAAAGGGGTTTTAAAGGCAGTTATATATGCCCACATGGCATCTTGATGTTTTGAAGTCCAATTCATTCTATTTTGATTTGCAAATTTCTCTAAAATTTGCTTAAGTTCCCTATTTGAGAATTCAACTTGCACGCTAGGTTGAGGGTGGTATAAGGGTTCCCACCTTATGTCTTTCCCCGTAGCTTCTTAGGACGCTCTCCAACATCCTATTGCAAAAATGTTTTCCCTCATCGCTGATTAGGAATCTGGATGTCCCAAATCAAGCTAGTACATGCTCCTTGAAAAATTTAATAGCAATTTTAGCATCATTGTTTACACATGCTAATGCCTCAACCCACTTGGACACAAATTCCACCGTAATAAGAATATACATATTGGTTTGGGATAAGGGAAATGGGCCCATGAAGTCAATTCCCCACACATCAAACAACTCTACTTTAAAAACTCCATTCAAATGGAGCTCATCCCTTTTGCTTATGTTTTTGGTTCTTTGGCACTTATCACAACTTTTGACAAAGCCAGCAGCAATTTTGAATAGGAGAGGCCAAAAGAATCCGGATTGAAGTACCTTTGCCGCTGTTCGCTCAATCCCATGGTGTCCTCCATAAGGAGATGTGTGGCAATGATAGAGAATATTTTTGATTTCGGAGTTAGGAACACATCTCCTTAGGAGTTGATCATTGCAACATTTGTACAAAAAGGGATCATACCAAAAGTAAATTCTAATGTCAGCAAAAAAATTCTTTCTTTATTGGTAGTTCATGTCTTTTGGTATGACTCCTCCTGCAAGATAATTTGCAAAGTTAGCAAACCAAGGAGAGTGATTTGAACCAATAGTGCATAGCTTCTTATCAGGGAATGATTCACTAATTTCGGTCAAATTATCACTCTCAAGGTGGGTCAATCTAGATAAATGATCTGTTAGCACATTCTCACTCCCTTTCTTATCCCAGATTTCTAGATCAAATTCATGCAAGAGCAGCACCCAACATATCAAGCGAGGTTTTGCATCATTCTTTTGAAGGAGATACTTAATAACTACATGATCAATGTAAACAATAGTTTTAGACCCAATGAGATACAACCTGAATTTAATGAAGGCAAAGATGATAGTTAGGAGTTCCTTTTCTGTGGTAGCATAATTTCTTTGAGCATCGTCAAGGAGATTACTAGCATAGTAAATTGAATAGAAGGTTCATTCCTTTCACTGCCCAAGGACGACACCAACTGCAAGGTCAGTCGCATCACATATAATTTCAAATGGGGAATCCAAATTTGGAGTAGAAATTATTGGAGTAGAGATCAAAGCATTTTTAATGGCATTGAAACCTTTTAAACAATGTTCATCAAATTTGAACTCAACATCCTTCCCTAGTAATCTATAGAGCGGCAAACTTATGGTGGAGAAGTCCTTAATAAATCTTCTGTAAAACCCTGCATGCCCAAGAAAGCTTCTAATTCCCATCACATTGATGGGAGGGGGAAGTTTTCTAATTACCTCAACCCTGGCCTTATCAACTTCTATTCCTCTCCTAGAGATTAAATGACCAAGGACAATACCTTCTTCCACCATGAAATGACTTTTTTCCCAATTTAAGATTAAATTTGATTCTTCACACCTTCTTAAAGCATTTCCCAGATTGATTAAGAAATGATCAAAAGAGCTCTCGACAACAAAAAAATCATCCATAAAGATTTCCAAAAATTCCCCTATCATATCAGAAAAAATAGCCATCATACAGCATTGGAAAGTAGTTGGGGCATTGCACAATCCAAAGGGCATTCTTCTAAAGGCAAATATCCCAAAGAGGTAGGTGAAAGTTGTTTTCTCTTGGTCTTTAGGTGAAATTAGGATTTGATTATATCCTAAATACCCATCAAAAAAGCAGAAAAAGGGGTGTCTTGCCAATCTATTAAGCATTTGGTTAATAAATGGGAGGGGATAGTGATCCTTACGAGTGGCTTTATTTAATCTCCTATAATCAATGTACACTCTCCATTCAGTTACCATTCTAGTGGAGATCAGTTCATTGTTTTTATTGAGAATAACTGTCATCCTCCTCTTTTTGGGAACCACATGTATAGGGCTCACCCAAGGACTATCAAAGATGGGGAAAATAATTCCAGCATCTAAGAGTTTAATGATTTCTTTGTGAACTACTTCTTTTATGTTAGGGTTTAGTCACTGCTGAGGCTCAGTTGATGGAGTGGAGTTATCTTCTAAGAGGATACGGTGCATATAAAGAGTTGGACTAACCCCCTTCAGATCAGCTATACTCCATCCAATTGCTCACTTGTGCTCTTTTAAGACCTTGCATAAAAGACTCTCGTGATGCTGAGTTAACAAGGAAGAGATTATCACGGGAAGAGATTCATTTTCCCCTAGATAAGTGTATTTTATGTGTGAGGGAATAGGTTTTAATTCTAATTATAGAGGGCAAATTATATAAGGCTGAATTATTTTCCTCAATCACTTCCTTGTCAGTGGGATCCTCATCTTCTAGCTTTGCTAGCATTCCCTCTTCTTCCACATCTCCCATTAGCCAAGCTTCTTCTATTAAATTGATTCTCCAACAATCCTCATTGGGCTTAGATGGATGCCTCATAGAATCATTCACATGAAATTTCACCTCCTCATCCCCATATCGCAACCTCAATTCTCCTTTATTGACATCAATCAAAGTTCTTCTGGTGGCCAAGAATGGTCTACCAAGGATAATGGGAATTTCTTGATATTCATCTTCCATATCTAAGATTATAAAATCAGCAGGGAAGATGAATTTATCAACCTTTATAAGCACATTTTCCATAATTCCTAAGGAGACTCTTATGGATCTATCAACAAATCGGAGGAGAACAGAGGTGGGTTTTAAATGATCAATTTCTAACTTCTTGAATATGTAAAATGACATCAAATTTATGGATGCACCTAGATCACAAAGGGCTTTTTGGAATGATTGGCATCCAATAGTGCAAGGGATAGTGAAACTGCTAAGATCTTTTTTCTTAATAGGAATCTTCCTCTAAAAGATTGCACTATATTATTTTGTTAATGTAACTGTCTCATTTTCATCAATCTTTCTTTTCTTGGAAAGGATATCTTTCATAAACTTAGCATAACTTGGCATTTGCTCTAAAGCTTCAGCGAAAGAGATGTTTATTTAAAGAGTCTTAAGAGTTTCTAAATATTTGTGGTATTGGACATTAAGTTTCTCCTTAGACATTCACTGAGGATATAGGATGTTAGGGGACACTTTAAGTTGGTCTCCAGGTTGATCCTTTTCTAGCTCCCTTACATCATTCCTCTTGTTTCTGATCATTTCTTCTTCATCCCTCTTTTTCTCTCTAGTTGTCATTATGTTCTTATGATTCTCCACTCTCACAACCGGTTTTGTCATTTTCCCACTTCTTAGGGTTATAGAGTCCCCGGACTTCTTTTCATACTCCCCAATGACTCCTACTAATGCTAGTTTCTCTAACTGTTTTATAATTTCTTTTAGCTTTTGTTCTATTCTTTTCACTGACTCCACTTGCCTTAAAAGGTTATGTTTGCGCCTGTTTAGCGTGGCATCAGTTTTATTCATGAATTTAGTTGTGGAGGTTCTAAATTCAATAAAAGAGTTTTCCAATCTTTCTCTATTTTTTCCATTATTCAGGATTACATTGACATTTCTTAACTCACAATCTTCCTCCAGACAAGAAATTACATACCCACATTCTAGCTTTTTATTGAGTTGAGATATTTTGTTTTGGAGCTCAAGAATTTGTTGTGAATTTCCGAGCGAGTTACATTCATTTTTATTAAGGTGATCATTCCTCTGTAAAGGCCATTGATAAGCATTGTTTGCCATTTCTTCTAAGAGGTCATAAGCCTCTTCTTGGGTTTTACTACTAATCGAGCCTCCGGCAGCCGCATCGATGAGAGTCCTTGTTGGAGCATTCAAACCTTTGTAAAAGGTTTAAACTTGCATCCATAGAGGAAACCCATGATGTGGGTATCGCCTTAAGCACTCCTTAAAATGATCCCATCCATCGTAAAGTGTCCACCTTCTAATTGAGTGAAGTTGGTTATCGCCAAAAACTTAACAGACTCTAAATACGTCTGCGCTTACACGCAAGTGTATGTGGTCTGAAGTATAAATTTGAAATGTGTGTTCCGAGATTTATCGTCCTCAGGGAATTGGGTATTTTGCTACTATGGTATATCTACATTCAAAAATGTTTAAATTATGGGTATTTTGTTGAATTGGTTCCTAAACAAGCATAACAATTCTTAGTAGAAGATAACTATGATAAAAGGAGAGGGGAGTTGGGTCTCTCCCACATGATATGCTAGATAACTTACATTTGATGATTCCTCAAGCATTTTAATTGTCTTTACTTTTTAATCAAGTGCACATTGTCTTTCTTAGAGTTTAACATTAAGAATTATAAGTTCAAATCTCATTCTTGAAATGAACACACAGTCGGTTCTATTTTAGCACAAAGACCCTTATAAGATTTTATATTATTGATTATAAAAATGAGGGTTGTTCATTTAATATCTTACAAGCATTGATTCCACTAAGAGCTTTACGCATGTCATGCACAGTTTAGATAATAGAGTGATTTCATTTGGGCTCAATGACTATGTCACCTCATTCATAAGCACTCAAAGATTCCACTCCTTCCCTTCACGTGTGCTGAGCAACAAAGTGTATTTAGTGGGTCTTAGCTCACATGCTTCAATTCTTTAGTTGAGCATAGATCAAGGTGCACTAGGCTCAAGAACTTTCTCTCATAGTTCTAAGCTCTCATGCACTCATGAGTCTAGCTCCAAACTAAAGATGAGCTATGGAGCACAAGAGTTTTTAGTCTTGATGACATTTAGTCCCTTGTCATTTGGTCTACATTCAAGTCCACAATAGTCCTTTGTATTTCTTTAATAAGTTATTTAATTCACAAATTTTATTAAAGGTTGAGGAAATTTTCATACATCATAGTATCTTTCAATTTATGTTGGATTTCCCCAACCCTCCCCAAGGAAGGTTTAGCTCTCCATTACACAAGAGATGAAGAAGAACACATACATGGATAAAGACCCCTTTATGATCAACTAAGAAAAACACAAGATAAGAGTTTAGAGAATACTAGGAATGTACCTTTGATGAAGTTCTTCGGACTTCTCCTCTTCTTGCTCGTGGTTGCTTCTCCTAGGTCCGTAGTGCTGCCTTTCTTCCTTCTTCTCCTTAGCAAGAAGAGTGCTTCCACCCTTGTAGAGTTCTCCTTCTCTTCTCTACAGCCCTCTCCTTACTTAGGATGCTAGTGAGCAAAGTTGGGAACCATTCTTAAGTGAAGAAGAGCTAAATCTAAAGAGGGGCTGCCTTCCTCTTCCTTTCTTTTCAAATTCTGCATTTCCATCTTTAAAAAAATCTGCTATCATTATTTCAAATGCAACTTGAGGGGTGAAGTGACCTCTACTTTTCCATTCTTTAGTCTTTACATCACTTCAAAATATCAATTCTCCTTTAAAAATAATTCTACTGCAGAAAGAATGATGGCTGGGAGACAAGGGGCAGGTTGGGGGTCTTGTCCCATCCTCATTTAATGCACCCGTTTGCACAAAATTTCAGCACGCTGTGGCGTGCTATAGCGATTGAATTTTGTGAAATGGTCTGTTGTGGCGCACTGTGGCATTCTGGTTTCTACATTGATGGGCCGTGATGGTGCGATGTAGCGCGCTAGAGCGCCAGAATTTTGCCAGTTGATCCGCTGCAGTGCGCTATAGCTTCAGAGCTTCGCAAGTTGATCTGCTGCAGCGTGCTATAGCGCCAGAGCTTCCCAAGTTGGTCCACTGTAGCATGCTATAGTGCCAGAATTTTGCCAGTTGATCCGCTGCAGCGTGCTATAGCTCCTGAGCTTCGCAAGTTGGTCCGCTGCAGTGCGCTATGGTGCCAGAATCCCACAAGTTGGTTCGCTGCAGTGCGCTATAGCGCCAGAGCTTTGCAAGTTGGTCTGTTGCAGCGCACTATGGCGCTAGAATCCTGCAAGTTGGTCCACTGCAACGGATTTCTTCCAGAAATATTTAGAAATTGTCCAAAATTGTCCAAACTTTGCTGGGTAAGCATTTTTTCCTGAAAAATAGGCAAAATTTGATTAAGGAAGCAGTTTTAATATGAAAATAAATGAAATTTTCCTTTCTTTAGGATAAAATTATGGATTTATCATACCTCCATTGTGACAAAAGAGGTTCTGCAAGCTTCCAATGATGCACCGCTGGTCCATAGCTCCAATTGCTTATGCTAACTACTAGGGTTTGTTAAGAGGAGTCAAATGGTCATGGATTTGAGGCTTAGCAAAGTGGGGGAGAGGACGGGGAGTATTGCATGTAGCTGGCCTGCTCGAGCGATTGTGGGGGACGTACGACAGGGAAGGCATACAAGAATTCTTTCTCTGCTATCTGATTTATTTTATTGTGCATAGTGCATGGTTGAATAGCTAGATTAGACCCACCATTTAATTAAATAGTGGCCCAACACCGTCAGCTCATTAAATTCAATTAAAAATATTTTAAATATTTAAATATTTATTATCATTTTAATTAATGGAAATTAAAAGAGCAAATGAGCTCAGAAAAATTCAAAAAATTCACCTTTAGCTAAATCGAGGGTGACGAAGTCAAAAATAAAGTCAATTTTTTGATCGAAGATCAGTTTAATTATCTTAATTTTTGAGCACTTTAAAATATATCAAAATATTCGAAAAAAACTGAAGACTTCCAAAAATTTCCAGAATATCACCCAAGCTAATTTTAGACTGAGGAGTTGAATGTCAAACTTCGATTTTGATTTGGAAGTCAAATTAATTTAGGTAAATTTCGAGATATTCAAATTGTCTCAAAATATGCATAAAAAATGAACGATCTCCAAAGTACACCAAATTTTAAGTGTAGGCTCTGAATGATATTAGGAGTCCACTAATGATGGTTTTAACCAAATTTGGATGTTTAAACCCAAGTAATAACCATAGGTTATTATAATTCTTCTCAGCAACTATCATTAGTATAGGAGATGATAACTCATTGGGTTCTTATTAATTCATCTTGAGTCATGGACTGATAATGAATTAGGATGGGTTACTCCTCTTAAGTAATGACCTAATTCACCACTGATACTATTTTGTTGTGCATAGCAGAGGAGCTGGGCATTATAATTGGTATCAAATCAAATCATTGGGAACCCAATAAGGAGAGTGTTATTATCTACCCAAGGAGAACAATTATGATCATAATCACTATGTGTAAGCATAGATCATCCATAATTTATCAGATTCTATCTAAAAAAAAAAAAACTAAGGCATCTTGAAAAAGACACCTTATGACTAAACAAACTTAAAAGACTAAACGTTACTTAAATATTGAATGAATAGTCTGAAAGCTTGATTTTAATAAATCTCATAAGATTGGACAAGTATTTGTCATGGGTTCAATTACTACCTTTTATTGTTCAACCACTACTAGACGGATGACCTTCAAGATGGCAAGATTTATTATAACACCATTCGTGGTGTATCTCTAATTTGCATAGAAGTACTCGATAAGATCTTATTCTCTCCCACATTCAAGGGATCTAGTCTCTAAGTTCTTGCCCGAGAATGGTTAAATCGTGTAACCACAACTTTTTGAGAGACGACATGTCTTAATGAATACCATCTCCAGAGTTTGAGAATTTTCCTCTGTGGTAAGGCTGAAGAATGGTGGATCAAGATGTATCGAAAGATAGTGAGAAAGAACAAGAGAGAATTGTGTGCAATTACCTATATTAACATCTGTACTTCTTTTGTAACAGAATTTTGTAATTGAAACCTATGATCTTCCTTTCCTACATATGATTATCATTTGTGTTTATTTAGCCTTTCTGTTTATTTATCTTTGTACATCATCATTTAAAATGCCCATCTGGTGTCCCGTCACTTTAAGAATCTCCTAAGCTCATCAAATCTGCCCATATGCAAGAAAAAGCCTTCAAGAATAAGAGCACTTCTAGTTCCATATATACAAGAGGTGGACGGCTCACTTCTTTCCTCCAAGAAAAAAAGCCATCAAGAATCAGAGGACTGCAAAAGTATTTCATCTTGAGGCCGAACAACTGCCAGTTGCAACGCCAGAGTGCAATCGCCCACATGCTTACGGCATGTGTTACCATCAGGGTAACATTAATTTCACTTGTCACAGGCAAGGCCACTAATTTCTTAGGTGTACTTATGAGAAATGATCGATGTAGTAGCTATTATATGCTCTAAAAGAGATCAAGCCTTTTGACCCCAACCACTGAATAGCAAATCTTCTGTACCTATGATTATGCCACCACCTACGCCTATTTAAGCACCAAGGAACTTCCCTTCTCCTGCACATGCTCATAATCGTCATGGTCATGCAATCAGAATCGCCTACCGTATGCTCCTCCTAGAGTTTATTTGCTAACTCCAACTTTTGCACTTGAATATAATGACATTATCTCAAGTATGTATTAATTTATGTTAAGCTTATGCTTTCATCTTTTCTTTTTTATTTTAGTAAGTAAATCTTGGTTATTATTTGATGGGCACCTTAGTCATAAGCAATAATTCAGATAATGTTCTTTTTGATTGGAGCAAGTCACTCCTTTGTATCAAAAATCTGGGCTAAATCCTTATAGCTGCCTTTCTATCGATTAGCCAAGCCCTTGAATATAGGGTTACCTTCTGGAGCTCGTATGCAAGATTCTAATTTCTGCAGCCGAGCCATTCCCATCGGTGATCATACTTTTGAAGCCTAGTTAGTCAAGCTTTATATATCAAACTTTAATGTGATATTAGGGATGAACTAGCTAAGCAAGCATGATGCCACCATAAACTTTCAGAAGAAAAAGATCACTTTAGGCAGTGAAAGTCAAGAAATGCCATCCATCGGTAAGCTTAGTAACTAAGCCTCCTGATCAATGCTCTCAAGCTAGAAAAGCTAATCAGAAAAAGATGTGATGCCTACCTTATGTCCTTGCTATATGCAAAAAAGGAAAATGTTCATATTAGAAAGAATTATATAGTCAAAGAATTCACCGACGTATTATTCGAAGATCTACCTGGCCTTTTGCCAGTTAGAGGAAAAGAATTTGCGATCAAAGTTATTTCTAGAACTCAACCTATCTCAAAGATCCTGTATCGCATGGCTCCCAAGGAGCTACATGAGATGAAAAAGAAACTTTAGGAATTGCTTGAGAAAGGTCTCATCAGACCAAGTATGTCTCCTTGGAGAGCGCCAGTCCTTATTTGTTAAAAAGAAGGTGTCTTTATACTTATGTTCATAGAATATTGAGAACTCAATGAGGTGATGATCAAGAATAAGTATATGTTTCCTCATATCAATGATATGTTCGATTAGTCAACTAGAGCCAAGGTATTCTCCAATATCTATCTCATGTTAGGGTATCATCAGCTATGAGTCAAAGAAGAAAATGTCAAGAAGATTAAATTTAGGACATATTAAGGATATCATGAATTCTTAGTGAGGTCCTTTGGTATAACAAAAGCACCATCCATATTTATGGATCTAATACAATGTGTGCTTATGCCTTTCTTAGATAAATTCATAATTGTATTCATCAATGATATACTTATTTATTCTAAGAGTAAAGTGGATCATGGAAAATATTTGTGTGCTGCGCTTGAAGAATTGTATAAGAATCAACTCTATGCGAAGTATTCCAAGTGTGAGTTCTGGTTCGATTCCGTGGAATTTTTGGGTAACGTTGTTGACCCTTAAAATAAAGATGATCAAAAAAAGGTCAATGTTGTTCAAGAATGGTCTCAACCTAAGACAGTGACTGATATTCGTAGCTTTCTGGGACTTGCTGGCTATTATCATAAGTTTGTCAAAGGAATTTCACAAATAGCTTCACCTCTGGCCAAGTTAACTAGAAAAGTTATTTTGTTTGAGTGGGCTCCTGAATACTGATGAACCAAAGAATTGCAGTGAATTTTGTACTAAAAGTAATGATTTTTCCTTGGAATAGTGTACTTTGATATGCATTTTGGAAACATTACATGACAATAGAGCTCAAATTAAGTTTACAAAAGAAACTTGAAACCTGAGCTAGACAGACACTATAGAGGGCCTCAGTGCACCACAACGAGCCATGGCACGCCACAGCGAGCCACGACGCGTCACAACTCACCGTGGTGGAAGAAACCAGAGAAGCTTGAGCTATAGCATGCCACAGTGCTACCTCAATAGAGAGCCAAATTCTATAGCGTGTTGTGGCGAACCAAAATAAAAATTCTCAAATCTACCACATGCCATAGCACTCCCACAACAGAAAGCCCTGTGCTACCACACACTGCAGAGCACAATCAACAGAGACCCTAACACTATAGCGCGTTGCAGAGCATCAAAAACATGAAATCTCGGCATTGCAGCGCTCAATCAACAGAGAGATTAATGCTATAGCGTGTTGCGGCGAGTCCAAAACAAAAAGCATAGCGCTACAGCGCACCATAGCAGGCTAAGATACTTGATCAAATCCTAAGGAGCCCAACGCTATATCATGCCGCATTAGAGTTTGGAACTATAGCGTGCCACAACACGTATGAAACAAAGAGTCCTTCGCTACAGTCCTCCATAGCACTCTCACGACAGCTCAGCGTTATAGGCGCCGTAATGCCCACTGTACTTTTGTCCAAGAAATACATTTGAAACAACATTAGGAAGAATATATGACATAATTTTCCCCTTCACACAGCAGGAATTAATGACAAATCACTTAAACTTTTCATTTTTCAATGGAATAAAAGAATAAAATTTAATTACAGTTCAATTCTTAAGAAGAGGGACAGGTTGGCTAAACAAATGCTAAGAAGATTTTCAAAGATTATAAAAACAAAGACTTAAGATTATAGAGGGGTTACAAAATTTTATCAGCTCAAGTATTCTTTAACCCAGAGACTATTATAGATCTAAAGAAAAAGAGAGACCATTCTTAAAGAGGAAGAAAGTTGGAACTTGTGAGGAAGAATAGCACAAAAAGCAAGAGAGGAAGGAAGATCCAAGGAAGAGAGAGAGCCCGATGAACATGAAAGTTGTTCCCTAGCATTGTACCCCTCCTTTATTTTCTTACTTTTCCTATAAAATCCATGCAAAGGCTTATCATTTCTTATATCTTATATTATTTAGATATTTCTATGGAAACCTAAACCCAGCTTGTAAGAATGTAAGTATTGAAATGCTATCTACTATTCCTAATTAAGTGAATGTCATTTAGTTCATTATCATTACATATATGTGAATGATGAATTTGGAAAACATAATTGTATTGTAAAATCTATGTGTAAATCATTTTAATGAAAAATTTCAATGAGCTCAATATGATGCACACTAGAAAGTTGACACTGCGAATACCCATGACAACATTCAATGTGCTAAAATTCTTGATACATAACCTTACACTTAAGCAAATCAATTGAGCCATGGAAATGATATACAAATCTTTGAGCTCCATAGCTCTTGCTTGATTTATGCAAGGTTAATAGTGCATGTTAAGCCTAGGTCTCAGTGCAAGCTCTAATGAGCTTCATAGCACAATGACCTTAGCTAAATCAAGAGGATGATGCATGAGAGTTAAGAACCATCAATAGAGCTGCATATCTCATTTTAGGTTTATGCGAGGTCTTAGAGCGCTAAGTGATATTGGGTGATGTGACATAAACTCATATGGCCTAGCAACTAAATTCCATAGCTAAACCTAAAACTGTCGCATGAGAGTCATTAAAGGAATCATGTTCATGAGATTCTCAAACCAATTCAATATATCATAACTTAGACAAAAGGAATGAATTCATCAAATAAAGACCTCATTAATGCCTAAGAGACAAAAGAGATCGTGATTGTTGTTCATTTTTGAGTGCTGCATAAGACTTATAACATCTAGGGGACTCCTTAGAGAAGATTTAGTCTCTTGATTATTAAATAATAAAATCTATAAAATTCACTTGACATGAAATTTAAACAAGTTGTACTAGCACATAAACCTTATTGAATTCATGCCAAAACCCATCTCTCCATATTTTCATCAAATAGTATTCTCATAACCAGAATATTTAACTGCAGTAATTCAGGACCAAAACAAAATTATTTATTTTATATTTAAATATTAGTAAACCTAAGTACACTTTAGTAACAAAACAAAACATCATTTCTAGAGGACGATAACTCTCAAGATCTCACCATCCCAAATTACTTCAGACTACATGCGCTTACGTGTATTTTCAGTGTATCAAGTCTTTGGTGCCGTTCCTGGGGAATGATTTAATTGTTTTGTGTTAAGATAATGTTAGAGATAACTTGGAAGTAATTAGTGATTTAAATCTTGATGAACATATTTTATGTTTTTGTAATTATATTTTAAATAATTTCTTCTGTACTTATAGTTTTTATATTTTTTTCCCATTTCTTATCACTTGCTATAATTTTTGATTATCTAGCTAAATTCTAATTTTGCATGCAAAGAAGGGATTGTTCTAATTCTAATTTTTGATTATCTTAGCTAAATACTTCTCACTTGCTAAGACTGCTAGGTTAAGAATTGAGATAACAAGCTACTTTTAGCATGATGGGGAAACCTTATACGATAGTTGGGAGTGCTTCAAAAAGTGCCTAAGGTACTGCCCTCACCATGGGTTCCCACAGTGGATGCAAGTGTGATGTAGTTAGAATTTGTAGCAAAAATCTAGTGTTTAAATAATCATATCACTATATATTTCCCTATACTTTGAGTAGAAATTGATGTCTTTTCAGGAAAATGAAGAAAACAAATTGCAAAGGCTGATTTACCAAATTCTGGATATAAACCGTCGCAGTGCGCTCCAGCGCGCTGCAGCGCACCATGACGTTCCCTTAAAATTGCCTGACCTGGAAGCATAATTACAGACCTGGAGCACGACTGCTACAGCACGCCACAACATCATATTGATAAGGATAAACTAAAACCTTATAAATGAGTAAATGAATAGTAAAAAATGCAAGTTGCATACCGTAGCGTGCCACGGCACGCCGCCGCGTTCCCCTGCATCATTTCTCATTAATTATTGAAACCTTATAAACAAGTAATTGAACAATGAAATCATAAGTTGCACGCTGCAGCACGCCACGGCGCGCCTTGGCCCGCTACAACGTCATTTCTTGATGATTATTTGAACTTTATAAACAAGTAATTGAATAGTGATCCTGCAAGTCATCCGCTGTAGCACATTGCCACAGGTGAATTTTTATTTAATAAAACTATAGTTATACTAATTGAATAGTGAAAATTGCAAGTCATTCGCTATAGGGCGTTGCAGCGCGCCTCAGCGTACGCTGTAGCGACCGAACAAAAAAGATACTAATTTATATGCATGAAGAGCGTTTGGAGCACTGCCACCATAATGCGCTGCAGCGGAATAGTGATGAAACATCGCTACCACAGAATGCCGCAGCGGAATAGTAAATGAAACATCATTGCCACAGTGTGTCGCAGTGCGCTACAACGGACGGCCCAGAATTTTCCAGAAAACAGTAATTAAGAGGCATGGGAAAGGCCACAAAAATGTGACATTTGGCCTCCCGCAGCCTCTTAATAACTGATATATTAAATCCCTACTGAATCCCAATAGTTAAACAGATAAAAATATTAGAAGGGATTGGAATTAAATGAAGGAAGATGAAAGGTCACACACTAAAAACTTTAAGGCTGAGTGCATCCCTATTTAAGGGCTAATCTCAAACCTTGAAAGGGTTCCAACCTTTGCTACTCAAAAGACCTAAAAGAAAGGTTGCAGTAAGAGAAAGAAGGAGAACTCGCCAAGGGGAAGAGAGGACCAAGGAAGGAAGAAAAGACAGCAAAGAATGAAGGGTAGAGCTTCAAGATGACAGCGCAGGAGAAGTAAAGAGAACCCCAGAATTTCCCCAGGCGAATCCTTGTATTTCTCCTAAACTCCCTTGAATAATTTCTTTTCGTGAACTAATGGCGAGGTTCACTTTTCTTTGCATGTATGATCTTCCTTGATTAGTAATGGTAGGCTAAGAACCCCTTGGAGAGGGTTGAGATGTAGTTGTAGAATTATGTAAGGGAAATATTGGTTGTATGATGACATTATTTAAATTTAATAAAAAAACTATTTGTGTTGTTTAATTTCCATATTGAATGAATACTTGGATGAACTGAACTCTTATTTATTTTAATTAAAAGAGCTTGTGTTCCAATACTCATTAATTGGGTAAGAGCAAGGAAGGTACTACAAGTCAAGCTGAGAATTACGTGACAGAATTCTCAAGGCTCACTTGCACCCTCCCTTAATAGCTCTCCAATAGATTGAAGCTTGAGAACCAAGCTCTCCATTACCTTGCTTTACTGCTCAGCAAAGTAGAAGGGATGCGAGGACAATAGGAACTTCATGGATTATGTGACAAAATCCATTGACCCAATGCATCCTCCCATTTAGCTAAACTGCGTGTGAAGCGCATGACGCACGGTAATGGAATCTTGCTTGTGAGATCATTATAAATAAAATATATTTTTGGTAACCTAGACATAGGGAATCAAAATCTAATTTATCGAATCATGTCTTATATGAGCTTATGTGCTAAGGAAGAACCCAAAAGGCGTTCTCTTATGCACTAAACTTGAACCCAATATAATTGAAGGATATTTCAATTCCAATGGTGTTCACTGGGTTTAATAAAGCAATTAAATTGAACATCACATTCAAACAATGAAGTTATATAACCAACCCTTGCATATGTTACAATGAAATCTCAACTATATCCTTTTTAATCGAATCATATATTTACTCAAGTCATGTGCATTGCTAATTAGGAACCACAAAAATCAACTAAATTTGTCTTCTAAACATTAATGAAAAAAAATACAACTCGGTATCAAAACAATCATTACCTGAGGTTCGATAAATCCCAGAAACTAAACTTTCCACTAATTACTTCAAACCACGTACACTTCCGTGCAAACGCAGATGTGTATTTCTGTTTGTCAAGTTTTTGGCACTGTTGCCGGGGAACGATTTTCATTTTGTATCAAGTATAATTCTATAGTAACTAGTGATTTAGAATTAAATAACTTGTGTATATTCTTACATTGCTGTAGTTAGTTTTTTTATTAGCTTGCTTTGAGAAAATTATGAAAAT
Source organism: Gastrodia elata (assembly GCA_016760335.1). Lineage (NCBI taxonomy): Eukaryota > Viridiplantae > Streptophyta > Magnoliopsida > Asparagales > Orchidaceae > Gastrodia > Gastrodia elata. The sequence goes on along the minus strand of CM028678.1, from coordinate 29,656,052 downwards.
TTTCTAAAAAAAAGAGCTTGTGCTGAATGTTTTTGCATACTATCTTATTGAATTATGTGCTATATTTTGTGTTGAAATATTGATAGCTAAACTTGTTCTAGCTAGTTACCCCTAAACTACATGAGTAGGAGGAATCTTACTGAATTATTTTACGATCCCGAAATAGAGAGGTTATTTGAGAGCTAGGAGAGAGCAAGTTTTTTTAAACCAACAAAATGTACAAATGGCAGATTTAGATATCAACCTAGCAGAATCTATGGTAAGTGCTAGGAGAAGAATGCTTAGAGAATACGTACTTCCCACGGTAGAAGGAGTTCAAAATGCTATTGAGACCCCCTATACAAGTCAATAATTTTGAGATAAAACCATCCACTTTAAACATGATTCAAAATAACCAATTTAGTGAGATGGCATCGGATGACCCGAATGCACATATTTCAACTTTTCTAGAATATGTGACACCTTCCGATTTAATGAGGTATCAGATGACTCCTTAAGATTAAGATTATTCCCATTCTCGCAGAGAGACCGAGCTAAGGTTTGGCTCAATTCTCTACCCGGTGAGTCTATAAGGACTTGGGATGACTTGGCAAAGAAATTCCTCGCCAAGTATTTTCCACCTGCAAAGACCGCCAGGCTGAGAAATGAAATTTCAAACTTCTCTCAGCAGCATGGTGAGAACTTGTATGATGGCTGGGAACATTTTAAGGACTACTTAAGATATTGCTCACTTCATGGGTTCTCTTTGTGGATGCAGGTGCAGATGTTTTACAATGGATTAAATGCACCCACAAAGACACTCATAGACATAGCCGCAGGAAGAACACTGAGTAGTAAAACCCTCGAGGAGGCATTTGATTTCCACGAGGAAATGGCTAACAATGTATACCAATGGCCAACTGAGCGGCTAAACTCTACCAAAAAGGAGGTGAACAATCTAAACGAATCAAACCAATTAGCCTCCTTGCAAAGGGAAATTGAAATTCTAACTAATAAAATTGAGACAATGAATGTTAGTGTTGTTCATGAAGCTAGTTGTGAGTTATGTGGGGGGGTCACCACAATCAATACTGTAATTTAAGTAATCCATTTGCTCCCTCACAAATGGAACAAGATAATTTTATGAGGAATAACAACATGAACAACAACTCCCACAATAACCCCTACTCTAACTCTTACAATCCGGGAAGGAGAAATCATCCCAACTTTTCCTGGAGTGAGGGGAATACTCAAGGAAACACCAATGCCCCGCAACAAAATAGGTCAATGCACAATGGAAACAATTTGTATAAGCAAAATCAGAATAATAAACAAGATGGCGGTTTAGAAGAATCCTGTTGGGCATTTAAAAATGAGATGATGCAGTTTATAAAAAGGACTTAATTAATAATGAATCTCCATGAAACCTCCATTCAAGGAATTGAGGTATCATTAAGTAATATTAAAGTTCAATTAGGACAAATTTCTAAACAACTGTCTACTAGACAGCAAGGTATGCTCCCTAGCTCAACTGAATTAAATCCTAGAGAAATAGTGAGTGTTATAAATGTAGACACTAAAAAGATAAACTACATCGATCATAATAATGAGGAGAAGAAGGTGCCAATAAGGATTCCCAAGCTGAATGATAAGAGGGAGATAGTAGCAACAAAAAAGGTGACCCGGAAGATTGAATATTTCATGTATAATCGAAGGCAAAGTCCTTTTAGATCCCTTGTGTGATCTAGGGGCTTCGGTGAATGTTATGCCATGGCACATTTACACCAAACTAGGAATAAGGAGAATGGTGGAGACACCAATAATTCTAGAATTCACAAATCTTGCATCACAAACCTCTTTGGGAATTGTTAAGGATGTCCTAGTTGGAATAGGAAGCTTTGTGATCCCCAGAGATTTTGTAGTTTACGAATGGGACAGGTGGGGTGAAAACTCCACTGTAATATTTGGAAGGCAATTCTTAGCTAGCTCTCGGGCTATCATAGATATTGAAATGGGACTCATGATTGTTAGAGTCAAGGATTTAGAGGAAGTGATTGATCTAATGCCCTCATTATTTAAGAAAAGAATTATAAAGGAAAAATGGGAGAAAGTAAATAAGGAGTCGGAAGGAGAGACTGAGCTAAAAATTATTGTACATTCTGCTGATCACTAGGATATCTTGTTTGGAGGAAAGGACTTAAAAGGGGAAAAGAAGAAGAGGAAAACTAAGAGGGGTAAAAAGAAGAAAAAGGGAGTGACAGACTGTAAATACACGTCTGTGGTTGCACGCAAGTGTACGTGGTCTGAAGTAATAAGTGGAAAGTGTGACTTTCCAAGAATTTATCGAACCACAGAGAATTGGTTGATTTGGCACTAAAGTATATCTATTCTCACTAATGTTTAAGCTATAGTATGTATTGGTTGGTTGGTCTAAAATTAGCACGAATATTCACTAAGTAAATATCAAGAATTAAAGAAAGAGGAGAGTTGGGACCATCCCACATGAAATAATATAATACTTGTGTAGATTTGTTTCTCAAGCTTTATCATTTAGTTCAATTGAAATCAGGTGCACATTGTTGTCCTTTAGTCTAGCTCAAAGGCTTACAAGTTCAAATCTTGTGCACAAAATGAACTCACATTTGGTTCTACTTTAGCACAAAGATTCTTGTAAGATTCTTGAGATTTAAAGTTAATTCACTTTCTCCTTATTAAAGGAGAAGTTATATTTTCTTAAATCTTAGGATCTCACAAGCTTTGATTTTCCACTATGAGAATCACTTCGCATCTCACATGGCTGAGATGAGAGAATCACATGTTGGGATCAATGATTATGTCACTTAGTTCATGAGCACTCAACACTTTATTACTCAATCTCAATTATGTGGAGCTAAGGAGCTCATTTAGTGGGTCTTAGCATCACTTGCATCAACTCTTAGATTGAGCTTAGGTTGAGGTGCACTGAGCTCAAGAACCTTCTCACATGGTTCTAAGCTTCCATGCACTCAAAATCTAGCATCCAACCTAAGGTGAGCTAAGGAGCACAAGACAATTAGATCTTGGATTTTTTTAGTTTTTTCCTCATAAACACATCAAGACTAATTTAGATGAAAATTTCTTAGTAAAGCATTAAAATCACAAATACATTATGCTTGAAGGAAAACATTCATACAACAATTTTATATTATGCATCATGGGAATTCATCCCAACCCTCCCCAAGGGGAGTTTAGCTACTCATTACACAAGAAAATAAGGAAGACACATATATATATAAAGACCCTTTCATGGTCACTAAAAAAAAAATACAAGATTGAGTTTAGAAGATATTAGGAATGCTCCGTAGAAGTTCTCCGGAATTATTCTTCTCCTTCTGATTATCCTCTCCTTAGGTTGCTAGTGCTGCCTTCTTCCTCTTCTCCCTTTGCAAAAGCTTGCCTTGCCACCCTTGGGGAGCTCTCTCTTCCTTTGGCTCTCCTCCTTACTTAGGGAAATTTTGCTAAAATTGTGAACCCTCCTCTAGTCAAGAGGAGGGGTATTTATAGGAGGGGGGGGGGGGGGGGGGGGGGGGCTGCATGCTCCTTTCCTCCATAAGCAAACAGAATTTCCATACAAAATGCTGAATTCATCATTGCACTAATTTTAATTTAGGGTGAGGTGACAATAATCTCATTTCATTAGCCACAACATCACCTCAAAGCTTACAAAATTGGCTGCTGCAGGAAATGATAGCTGGAGACAATATTCAGGATAAAGGTCATGTCTCTAGCCGCATTCAATGCATTGTCTGGGAAAACTTTTGGAAGGCCGCCGCAGCGCACTGTAGCATGCTTTAGCATACCCAGGTCCCTAGCAATTTAGCCAAGTCCTCCGCTATAGACCGCTGCAGCACATGATCACACGCTGTAGCGAGAAATTCTGCGAAAAACACTGCTCAATTAGTTCTTTTTCCAGATTTTATAGAGAGAAATATTTTCGCGGCAGACCGCTGCAGCGCGCGACTGCGCGCTGGAGCGGTCAATTCTGCGAAAAACGTTGTTCAATTAGTTGGGCAGCCTGATTTATATAGCCAAGTCCTTCGCGATAAAGCGCTGCCACGCGCGACCGCGCACTGTAGCGGTGAATTCCGCAAAAAAAAATATTATTCAATTAGTTGAGCCCCCATTTAATAATCATTAATATTTTCACGATAAACCGCTGCAGCGCACCACCGTGCGCTGTAGCGGTGAATTCTGTGAAAAACACTATTAAATTAATTGGGAGACTGTTTAATATAGTTTAAATTTTTCCGCTGCAGCCCACTGCGGCACGCGACTGCGCGCTGCAGCGCGCTGTAGCAGAATTCTTTGTTATATTTTTAGGAAAATTGCAGAAATGCCCGAGATCTCCTTTGGATTCCATTTCCTGAAAAAGATAGAAAAATTTGATTTAGGAACAGCAAAAAATATCTTAAATAAATGAATTTTCCCCTTTATTTTAGATATAATTTATGGATTCATCAGGGAGCCCCCATTGTGAATAAGGAAGGAGAGGTAAAAGATGAGTCCATCAGCGAACGAATGAGTTTGAGCCCAATCTCGATTGGTGCTCACTCATCTCATTTAGAAATTTGGGCTAGAAAATCTCCTAGGGATGAAAACACAAGTTGACCTTGAATGTGTCAAGCCAACGACATTAAACAAAGTGCTTGTTGGGAGGCAACCCAACTTAGTTTACTGTTTTTACTTTAATTATGTTTTAGGAGTAGAATAAATTTCATCACAACCCAATTTTTTATTTTCTCTGGATGTCAATCTTAATGTTTGAAAATTTTCTACTTGAAAATCGCTACAGCGCGCCATAGCGGATTTATCGGCTACAGCGCGCTGCAGCGGATTTTGTTGCTATAGCATGCTGCAACAGATTCTGTTGCTGCAGCGCACCATAGCGGATAGCTTAGCACCCTTGTTTTGAGAGCGTCATAGCGCGCTGCGGCGAAAAAAGCCCAGCTAAAGCAGAATTGACTGCCTTGGATTCGCAAGGTAGTCAATAACGCTACAGCGCTCCTTGGAACTCCCAAACTGCAAAATGTTCTAGAAAAGCAGAAAATTTTCATCTTCTTTGAGTAGAAATCAAGTCACACTTATGGCATGCATTGAATCATCTTTGACCAAGTCTTAGTGTGCCATAAGTGTGCCTAACTAACCCTTCAAGGTTTTTCCATAAGCCCTCTATAAAAAGTATTAGAGGGGATGGGCTAAAGGTGCACTCCATTGCAACCTAAAATCTTCAGCTCTAGATCCCCTCAACTATTCTTAAAATATCAAATTCTCTCTATTCACCCTGAAAATCATCAAGAGAATCATGTCATCATGAAAGAAAATGATTGCTAGCAAGGGAGCTTCTACCTCCACAGCTGGTGGAGCATTCAACTAAAAACAGTTTTCTTCGATCGAAGCAGAACAACGCTTTAATCAAGTAGTTATCAAAAGGAAGCTGATTCCCGAGCTGGGATTCAGCTCCCTTACCCCGTTCACCTGAACTAAATTTTGAACCAAGGATGGACCCATTTTGTGAGTCCCATAAACTCCACATACCTCTCGTTAGTGCAGGAAGTGTACGTCAATGCAATCAATGTGGTGGGGGACAAAATATTTGTGAGAGGTAAAGCTATGGAGTTTGAGCTTAAGGCCATCGAAGCTTTTTACATGTTGGGTGAGGTGGAGAGCTGTATATATTTTGACTTGTCAAGCTCACAATACGACCCACCAAAAATAGCAAGTGATATTACCCGCTCCGATTGTGGTTGGAGAGGGAACCTTGCCAACATTCCTCGATCACTCCTCATGGAATCGAATAAGTCTTGGCACGTGTTCATCTCCAGTTTTGTGATGCCATTAGGGCATCTCAACATGGTAACTCGGTCTCGGGCACTGCTCCTTTGTGCACTACAAAGGGAAGGAGATATCCTCATCTCTAGCGTTATAAAGGAGCAGCTCTGGAACGCCTTGACCGGGACATGTGCTGCTATTGCTTTTGGGTCGCTAATATCATGAATCTGTGAAGACCAAGGGGTGAAACTCCTCCCAACCGATGTGGCGATACCACCTCGAGCCGCTCTAGAATTGATGAACATCACCGATTGCACCCAAGAGGGGGCGTGAGCTAAGAAGAGGAGGGGGAAGAAGGCAAGGCTTCCACATCAGCTGGCCAAACATCGGCCCAAAAGATGCTGACATGCATATATGCACATCAGCAAGATCTGGAAGTCTCTTTGGCATGTGACATGCACTTCATGATGGGAGAAGTGGCCCGACAGCGTGAATTCCAAATGAAATTCAACGAAGCTCTCGGAACAATGTTCCCAGAGTGAAGCTTACATGGAGGACCGGATGGGTCAAGTTTGCTGCGCCCTCCTGCAGGAGCACCATTTCTGGCAGATGATTGGCTGGCAGACTATTCATATCGCTACGAGGGAGAAGAAGATGAGGACTGAAGATTGATGAGGTTGTGATGTTTCTTATTTTTGTGTTTCTAATATTTCTATTTTCTATTTTGTTGTTTGATTTCAATTAATAAAATAAATTCCATATTTCGCGCACCCTACATTTTTACTAAAATTTAACTTTAAAGTGAATTTTCTGAATGTGGACAAGTTTTAGATTCAATGTCAAAAACACTCATGGTATAGAATTAGGATGCAAGCATGTTTGACATAAAGATGAAAATGAATTTAAGTGACATACCCCTTATTTAGTTCATGAATCTACTAAGCTTGATTTCCAGTACTTAAAATGAAATGTGCTTAAGTTTAAGTGTGGGGGTGAAAAATCTAAAAATTTAACCAAGGTGGCAAGAGGTGAGTAATAATTAGAAGTGCTAGGCTCCTGTAGGACTGAGTGATCACAAGGACTGCATTAAGAGATGAAGAAAAATGACTCTCCCTTTTAAAATAGGAATTTGAATAAAGAAAAGATTGAAATCAAGATATAAAGGGATAATGAAAAATATCTCTCCCAAGCTAAAAAAGTGAACATTTAGGATGAAGAAAATTATCTCTCTTAACATGTTAAAATGCCGTTGTGAATCATAAGAAGGATCACACATAGCACAACACTCAAAAGACTCCCCAATTGTATCATTAAGGTTATGAATTTTAGAATCACCTCTCCATATTTAAGCATTAAGCATGACATTTTGAATTGAAACCAAAGGAAGTGTAGACACATGAACTCGATTACAGGGGTAGTAGAACTTGGAGGCACATTCAGAACTAGAGTATGCTTGAAATCAAAATTCATGATACATGAGTGTAACACATTGAATCCTTAAACAAGGACAAATTCATAATTCCACATTTATTGGGCTTACTCGAGGACGAGCAATAATTTAAGTGTGGAGGTGTGATGTAGTCAGAATTTTGTAGCAAAAATTTAGTGTTTAAATAGTCATATCACTATATATTTCCCTATACTTTGAGTTGAATTGATATCTTTTCAGGAAAATGAAGAAAACAAATTGCAAAGGCTAATTTACCAAATTCTGGACAAAAACTGCCGTAGTGCGCTATAGCACGCTGCAGTGTGCCATAATGTCCCCTTAAAATTGCCTGACTTGGAAGTACAACTACAGACCTGGAGCACGGGGGTATTTCCATCTGTCAAAGTGCATGATAGCACCTCCGTCTCTCGTGAGGGATCACCTGGGTGCACTGTAGCATGCCAAGGTGTGCTGTAGCATCTGTGTTGTTCCTAGACTTCACACCTTATTTTGAATCACCTCAGAACCACCCGAAAGCTCACCGGAGCACCATTAGCATCTGCGTAATGGACTAAATCGTCTTCACAATACAACCGCAGTGGAAATTGGCATTTTAGCGCGTCGCAGTGGATCCAACCAAAGATGCAGGCTATTTGAAAGGCAGGATCTACTACTCACCGCAGTGGGTTCCATCCCAAAAGGCAGGCACTGCCGCACGCCCTGGCGGGTTCCATCCCCAATAAATTGGAGAGCATTTTGACCCTTTCAGGGTTCAAAATTGAGCTGGGTACTTAAGCAAACAAGCTAGGAAGTTCTTACAATGTTGGCATTTTAGATTAGATGCTGATTGCTACTATGAGGAGGAGATCCCAAGGTGAAGTCTTAAGGAAGCTATAGTGCAACAAACCTCTTGCATGTTGGAGAAAACACTCAAGGTGGTGCCTTCTTCCACTACTCTTGATATTTGAGTAAGAGCTTGGGTATTTTTAGCCTAAGGTTAAGATCTTTGTAACTCTACACACTTCAAGTCACATAGTAAAACTTCTGTGGTGTGGCTCCATAGTTTTTCCTGTTCATGAGTTTTCCTCGTAATCTTTGGCATTTATATATTTTGTGTGCTTGTGCTTAACTTACATGCATGTACTGTGTAATTTCCTACTTTTGATTTCTGATATTGGATTTGCTTGGTAACTATTAATGCAACCCTAGTCCTCAATCGAGTGAACAATCAAATCGCTTTCACTTTGGAGAGTGTGCTCGGTGGTGCTGGAATATTTTAGCTGAAGTTGAGTTGTTTATTGAACCTCCCAACAAGTGCTATCAAAGAGATGTTACCATGTTGGAAGGGTTTGTTGTTTGAGTGAGAGCATTGGACAATGAGTTGAAACACAAGTTAGAGAAATTCAGTGGAACGAGCTTTGCGTTCTAGAAAATGCAGATGGAGGATCTGCTTTACTAGAAATAGTTATATTTTCCAATAAAAGGAGCTAACAGAAAACCTGCAACTATGACTAACGATGAGTGGGAAGTTATCAATAGAACTACATTGGGTTTGATTCTCTTATTATTGTCTTCTTCTATTGCTTTTAATATTGTTAATGAAAAAACTACTAGTAGGTCTCATGGATGCCTTTACGAGAATGGATGAGAAGCTTTAGGCTTTGAATAAAGTTTTCTTGATGAAGAGATTGTTTAACATGAAGATGATGGAAGGCTATTCAGTAATTGAACACCTCAATGGGTTCAACACGGTCACTAGCCAGTTAAGTTTGGTGGGCATCAGCTTTGATGATAAGGTCTGAGCAATGTTGTTTCGCTCTTCATTGCCAGATAGCTGGGATGGGCTGGATGCAGCCATCGGCAATTCATCAGAAAATGTATCATTGAGATTTAACAACATTATCAGGCTTGTTCTGAATGAGGAGGTGTAGAAGAAATCCCATGGGGAGGCATCCACCTCAGCACTGAATGCTAAAAGTAGGGGAAGACAAATTGAAAAGAGACATAACAGAAATTGGTCATTATCTCGATGAGAAAAATTAAGACCCAGAAAAGCAATGCTGGATTGCTGGAACTTTCAAAAGGCAGGTCACTTCAAGAAGGACTGCACTACCCTAAAAAAGCCAAGTAGTGGAGGTAAAATGATGAACCCCACTGTAAATATTTCTGCTGAGGAGGATCAGGATGCTTTAATCTTCTCACTTGTCAACATGGAGTCTTGGGTAGTGAACTCGGGTGCATCCTTTCATGCAACTCCATCAAGGAGTGCCTTTAAGAAAAACACCAAGGGTGACTATAGAAAGTATACCTTGAAGATGATAAGGCATGCGACATCATTAGAAAAGGTGATGCGGATGTTCAGCTACCAAGCGATACATGTTGGAAGCTCAAAGATGTTATACATGTGCCATGTCTAAAGAGAATTTTTATTTCTGTGAGCCAATTAGACTGAGAGGGCTATAGCACTTATTTCACAAAAGACTCATGTAAGGTCACTAAGCGTGCACTCATTGTTGCATGAGGCAATATGAAAGGTACACTTTACCTGATCAATAAATTATTTGATTCTATTATAGCTATAAAAGAGACAGATGTAGATCTATAGCACTAGAGGCTTGGCTATATGAATGAGAGGGGATTGAAATCTCTATAGTGAAAGAGGAAACTCCAAGGACTGAAGTTAGTATATTTGGGTTTCTGTGAAGATTGTATGCTGGGCAAACAAAAGAAGATCTGGATTTCCAAATCTTTCCTGATGCTTCAGGATTTGTTCTAGGATGTATTTTGATGCAAGAAAAGAAAGTCATTGCTTATGCATCCTATCAATTAAAACTGAATGAAAGGAACTATTTGGTGCATGATCTCAAACTTACTGCAGTAGTGTTTGCTCTTAAAAGTTGGTGACACTATCTTTATAAGTTAAATGTGAAATATTCACTGATCACCAGAATTTAAAGTATAACTTCACTCAACAATAGTTAAACTATAGATAAAAGCCAGAAAAGATGATTTGAGTTAATCAACAACTACGACCACACTATTCAATATCATCCTAGTAAAGAAAATGTTGTAGCTTACACTCTAAGCCATCGTGCTTTTCTTTGTTATAAGTTGAATTCACCAAGCTAAGTATAGAACCAGTGCATGGAGAAATGTTGAACATACTATTAGATCTAAACTCAGTCAAACTAATATTTCTCAGGGATGTCTCTATTCCTTAGACAAATGATGAAGACTACCCCAAATTCAAAGCCGATATTGAAAGCGGTCGTCATACTGATCTACAGTTCCAAGGCACTGCCATCTTTCAAGGAAGTCTATGGATTCCTAAGTCCATGCATTAGTAGATTTTGGTCAAAAATCACAAGTCATGCTACATAATCCATCCTAGTAGCACAAAAATGTATCAGGACCTATAGTGGCCTTGAGTAAAAAGGAATATAGCAGATTATTGACCTCTGGAGTTCAATGTTAATGACCTTGCATAATTAAAAGTAAGATTGATGAAAGGTGTTTTTTATTTTGGCATAGTAGGGAAACTCAGTTCCTGTTATGTCAGACCTTTTCAAGCAGTAGCAAAAGTAGGATCTGCTGCCTATAAGTTAAAGCTTCCAAAAGACTTCTTGGTTGGGCACGATGTATTTAACGTATCATCATTGACAAAGTGTCTTAGAAATCCAACACATTTAGTTCAACTTCCAACCATACCTCTCTAGCCTAATATTTCATTTGTGGAGGAGCCAATCATAATCTTATCTAGTGATTGAAGGCAGTTGAAAATTGCTCTATTCTTAAGGGGAAGGTTCAGTGGAAGAATTATTGTAATAACCCTAGTTATTACTTCAGCTAAACCTAGCTGAATTAAGCTAAACTAAGCTTTGATTTTGATTCCATTAGACTCAATAATTTATTTAAACCTATCCTTTGAAGTTTCAAATCAATTGGAGCTCAATTGAGCATTTTAGCTATTTTGCCTATTTTAGGATCCTGGAAATTAGCTAAATAAATTTGATCTCCAAATTAATATTTGAGTTCATTTTTGAATTCCTCACCCCTAAATTAGCTAAAGGTAAATTTTAGGATTTTTTGGAGGTCATTTAGGCTTATTTTAGAGTTAATTTAAATTGGTTCAATTACAATTAATGGTTTTAAACAATCCCTAATTGCAAATCTACCCTCCCTCCAATAGTCGCTGCCTCCAAACTGCAGACACCATCCCGACCGTTGATCCCATGGATATGATCCAATGACCCCCGCCTTCGATCAGATCCATATCTTCTCGACCATTCCGCAATTCTGATATTCTAATCCAATAGCATCTAACAATCTGTCTTAAGTAAGCCCCAATCGCTCATCCAATCTTTTGATCTGATCCGATGGCTCATCTAGTGTCCACGCTCGGCTATTAGGTGTCGAGAAATTAGAACTGTTCTGCATCAATCGATGATCAATCAGACGGCTCTAGAGTCCCTCGTGACTATGGATCATCACCTTCCTCAACTCGCGCCCGACAACCTAATCCTTCGGTACTACCACATTCTCAGACTAGTCTGCCACCCTTTATGCCACATATGAGATGCCGTTGCAGCCTTGCCTTTGCCTCCCTAGCACTCCCAGCCAAGAATGAGGCCCGGACCACTCCCAATTTGGGTAAGTGATGGAACTCCTTTAGGACGAGCCCATGCCATGGCTCTCAACCTCAGCAGCCACCCTAGACCTTCCCTCATCCTATAAATACATCTCGATTATCACAGTGAGTCCCTTTGCTCACTATGATCCCTGAATTTGCTAGCTTAAGCCGCTATAGCTCTCGGCATTCCCGACGATTCCTACAGCTATGAACCACTGATAGAGGGTGTGGTCTTGAGTTCAGACCCCCTTACTGTGGCGGCCCAGCCCCGCCGTGGTCCTGTTAACCCTTAAGTTAACATGATTACGGTAGAGGGGTCACCAAATGATAAGGTCCCCACTTAAGATTGGATTAGACACACATTCTAATCCAGTTTAAATAAGGATTTTGCCATTCATCTCAGAATTTATCACTAAATGATCATACAAGAACTCAGAGTGCGGAAGCAATAAAAGGTATAACATCCATCCAATACAGTATAAATATAATAATACAGAATAAGTAAAGTACTGAAAGAGAAATATAAACCTATATTATTACAACATTTAATAAGTTTAAAGAACTGAAAGAGGAAACTCTCGATCTCACAAGCAACAGAAACTAAAGTTACAAATCTTCAGGAACGGGCTCCTCCTCCAATGGCAAACTCTCCACTGGATCTGCTAATCCAACAAACTCAGAACCTACCATTATTAGTTTCATAATGGTAGGGCCCCAGCCAACAAAAGAAAAACTGGTTAGACAATATGTCTAAGTACATTTTAGGGCAAAAGTTTATTTAAGTTAACTGAATATCACCATAAAAATAGAACTGAGCAAAATAGGTGCAGAAAAGCGTACAAAAGAACAGAATAAGTTATAAACCACAGTTTTATAACTAAACAAATAAGAAGTAAAACATACCTCCTCCAAGCAACTGCAACAAATATAGGTAAGCAATAGACTAAACTAAACTGTAAGAATAGGTATAACCAAAACATGCTTATGATCAAACAGAATATTCTAAGTGACATACATAACAGTATGAAATTGAAAACAACTAACATCCTAAGTATGCATAAGAAAACTGTAAGTACAACTAGCATCCTACATGTGCAGAAAATTGAAAGTAAAATAGTGCTGAAATGCAGAATATGCTAGCAAAATAGTAACTGCGAACTGAAACAATAGCAAATATACGAACTCAACAAATCTTAGCCAGATGAGCTAAGAAACTCTGAATGTAAGTGTACTTAAATTAGTATAACCATATCAAATCCTGACTATATAGTCAGTAGGGCAAGAGTCTATCCATCATATCCCATGGACTAGGCATGGTATAGACTATCGGACTGAAACCCCCTACAAGAAGCCGACCCCGAACGAGTTGATCGAAGAGGTATACTAATCAAGCTACACCTTACAAACCACTTGTGAAACAAAAACACAATGCTATTTATGAATGTTCAAAATTGACATAAGATATTTATCAAATATCTTAAGTACATAATATATGTTCAAGGTATAAGGCTCAAAATCAAGGAATGCGAAGCATCAAAATCAAAGTGCAAGAAAAACTCTATCTAAAACACAGGTGATATCTTTTGTTATCTACTTTATTCGTTCTATCTACTCTAAGTTACATAAGTTTCAGAATTATCAATTCTTACACATTCTGTAACTTAGAATCACGAATCCTACTAGTTGAAGATAATTAGGACTGGCCAAGTCCTAATTATAACTTAATCAAAAGACGACTATTTGGTTAAAATAAATAAATCATCGACCTATTTTTGAAATTTAATTCATCCCAACCTCATCTTGATTAACCAAATCAAGATGAATAGATTAAGAATTAGACTCCAGATGATGGGGTCTAATCACTTAATCTAAAGGTATAATCTAAGGGTCTAAGGTTTAGAACCCAAATCTCACAGATTAGGTTAAGGCAAATCCTAATGATAAATCAAATTCATTAGGATAGATCTCTATTCTTAGTTCTAAAGTTTAAAGATAAAATAATCATTTAATAAACTAAGAAAATCTATAAACTAGAAAACTCAAGGTTTCACCTAATTGAGTAACCCAATTTACTCAATAGATAAATTCTAACTTAAGATCTATTCCTAATCTTAAGAATTAAGGTTCTTAATTACTAAGAGTATCTCTCAAGACACACATCCTAACTAATGTTATAAGACTTAAGGATGGGTCTAAGAATGATTAAAGAATGAGAAAAAAACTCACTTAGGACTTAGGAATTTTCTTTACTGAGCAAAAATCTGAGATTTTAATCAAAAACCTAATTTAGATTTAAATTTGATTAATTTCAATTCTAAATCATTCTATTTACTGATTCTAATGATTAGAAAATGAATTTAGGGCTTTTAAAGGCTAAACCCTAAATTTGGCAAAATGACCATTTTGCCCCTACTTAAGGGGTTCAAAAGATCAAATTTTGATCTAGAGCTTAAATTCTAAAATTTTCTTTTGGGAAAGTGTTTCTTACTGTCTAATATAAGATTAGACAGCATCTAAGTTAATTTTGGATGATTATTAAGCCATATGAGATCAAATTAGTAAATTTGACTCATAAGGGCAATTTAGTAATTTGACTAAGTGAAAGCTAAATTTTCTTTTAGATTATTGTTCTTTACTACCTAAGTTTTCCATGGAACCTAAATTTGCTAAAATCTGATAAGTATTGGCCAAGTTATGGCCAATACAAAAAAATTTAGGTTTTAAGGTTAATTAAGGGATCCTTAATTATAGGTTAAAAACCTAACTTTACCAATTAGTATCCAAATTGAACAAAATCAGTGGCTATGGATTACAAATAGCTCACTGATCATAATGATATGTGGTAGGCTCAATTTGGATCTAATTTGACTAAGTTAAGACCTATTTAGGGTTTAGGTGATTAGTGAGTGATTAACAAAATTAATCACTCAAACTATAATCCAACCTTATAGATTGATTCTAAATGGTTCTATGAGTCCTCTAAAACTCAAATCACTCAATTTGGGTTATTAGATTTGCTAATATTCACTAATCAAGATTTAGAGTAATTAGGTAAGATTAGCAAATCTAACAATTGGATCTAAAATATTTTTACATATTACTATTAATTAAGATTATTTTCTGATCTAAATTGATATTTAGATCATCTAATTTGGAGCTCAATTGACCAAGTTATGGTCAATTGAAGTTCTAGGGTTAATTAACCTAATTAGAGTTAGGTCCTAAATGTGATTAGGCAAACACTAATCCAAACACCAAGATAAATACTATCAAATTAATTCTTAGGGTTTTCTGATCACTTTAAGACCCATATTGGGTATGTTTGGATCATTGGGTACAAATTTATGAGCTAAATAAGGTTTGTGATATTTAATTTAAATTAAATTAATCATTAAAAAATCACTTTGCAAAATATTGATCCTATAGCAAAAAATTTTGGTATCAATAAATTCCTCATATTTTTCTGATTAATTTGGTATATTTATTTGTATATTTTGGATGCATATTTTAGGAGTTATTTAGGTTTAAAGATTTGATTTAATTGATTAATTAAATTCTATTTAATTAATTTAATTATTCTGATTTGATTTGAATATATATATATATATAATTTTAGTTATTATTAATATTGTTAAATATACAACTTTTATAATTAAATCAGGACACGTGGCGCATAGCCACTGGCTGGGCAAACTACGACGAGCCCCACAGGTGACTTGATTAAGACCGCCTGACGTGGCTGTTTGACTGTGGGTCCCACCACAGTCGCGGGATGCCTGGATGCATGCCACGTACCCTTCCCGAAATCCGGACATCGAAGGCAGCGCGAACCGGGTTCGGGCCAGCCCGGCCCGCCCGGCAACTTCAGCAACTTCCTCTATCTCCCGAGGGGTGCAAGTTAGGGCACGCAAATGGAGGTCCTTCCCGGCGTCCAAACCTCACAACCCTCATGACTATGAAAAGAGAAAGTGCTTAGCTATCTAATGGTATAAGGTTCTGCAGCTGAGGTGGTCGAGTTAGAGCGCAAATCTAAACCCTAAATACTCTAGTCGCGGGTTTATAACGGTTTGAACTGTGGATGAGCTGCAAAATTAAAGAGATCAAACCATCCATTGTTTGATCAGGCATAGATAACGATAAATCGAAGACTTGAAATAGAATTTCGAATATTCAGATGGACAATCATATAGGAAATAGGGTGGATCGTGAAGTACCTTAGGGTTTGCAGAGAAAATTAAGGCTTCTGATTCTGGACTCAATCGATGCTTCCTCTTGAACTTAAGCGATGATAAACGACAGACACGAGAAAATGGAGTCTTAAATGGTTTCGAAGGCGATGACCTACTCGCTGGATCCTCAATCGCTCGATACCTCTGCCGCGTGCCGCCTTCGCTTCCACGCGTCTAACCCGCGAAGACGATGAACCACAGCCGTCTGATCGATTGATCAGACGGCGCGGATGGCACGTTAGATCAAACGGCCACTTAGATTATGGAGCGACAGCGTTACTTGGATGTTGACAGCGTCGTTAAATGCAATAATTAAATAATAATATTTAAATTAAATTATTCAGTTTTAATTAATTAATTTTAACATATTAAATGAATCCCAAAAATTTCCAATAAATCACCCTTAGCTAAATGAAAGGTGAGGAACGCAACGGCGCACTCGGATTTTTATTTCGACGAGTATTTAATTATTTGATTATTTAGGGGATTTAAATAATATTAAAATATTCGACGAAAAATCAACGACTTCCAAATGCCTCCAAAATTTCACCCCTAGCTAATTTGGGTATTCTGAACGCAATGGTGAAGTCAGATTTTTAATCTGAGGTCTAGATAAAAAGTCAAATTTCCAGGTTTTGGGATTTTCCAGAATTCTTGTTTTGACTTTGCTGACTTCAGATTTGACCTAGGTTTCAGAGATGAGTTTCAAATCACTTAATTAGTGACTTAGAACCTTAATTAAGACTTAGATTAGTCTTAATTGAGCAAAGTAACAACCTGGGTTGTTACAAACTCCCCCACTTAAGAATGATGTCGTCCTCGACATCACTCAGTGGAAAAATAGACAGAGCATAATATTTAAAATTGAAATTACTGAAGTCGAATATCTCTGATTGCATGAGTTTAAAAATATAGAATTGCTTGATGGAAATAGAAGAGTATGAGGGTTCTAAATTAATCTTTATAACTTAGATCAAATAACCAATTTGATCTTTATCTAGGGTTTTGACAAGTCTTTTAATTTGAAATTATCACTAAAGGACAGAAAGATGAGAATCATGAAAGTATTATGTTACTTTCTTTTGAGATATGAGATATTTATAGATATATACAGTCTTATGATAAATAAATTGTAAATACAACACATCGCTACTAATACAGTAATGCATGCAGTAGAAGATAAAGTGTCTCTAAGAATAATTATTTGATTTGCGTTTGCACACCAAAATTGAGATGAGTTTAAGAATATATCATTGTACAAATAAGCAAGGCTTAAAGGAACTTTGAAGGTTTAAGGATTATCATAATTTATTTTATAGAAAAATTTCTATCCCAAATTTTATATTTAATGAGCTGAACAACTAAGTGATAATCATCACTTAATGAGGATCTCAATATTTAAGAAAAAGAGAAGTTAATTTTTTATCTAGGCTAAATATAACTGTAAGGATCAAATACTTAGCCCTTAAGTCATAATATATGACTTGACAACCCAAAATGATTATAACTTGGCAGGTGACATTACTTACTGAACATAGGATAAATTTAGGAGTCAAGATTCTAATGGTTTCTACTTAAGTTACATTTGCTATCTAAGAAGGCTTTGGCAACTAAATAAGCCTTTACAAGATTTAATAGGGATTGAAGAATAAGAATGGTTTTTCTTCAACGAATGGGGAATTAAAGGATTTGGCATCAAAGAACTAGTATTCTTTGATTTCTTACCCTATGAGAATTGTAAGAAGAGATTCATCTTTAGAATATCAGTCTAATAATAAATCCAAATGATTTGGCTTATAAAGATAAGTTGAGGATGGACTACATATATGAATTAGTCCAAATTAGATTTGAACTATTAAAGTGACATTCAACTCTTGTTAAAATGTTCTAAATAGGGCAAATATGATCAGCATGCAATTTCTTGATACTTAGCTTCAAGTTTAAAATATTAAGTCACACATGATGACTTAACATCAAGTTTTGGATATTATAAGAGTCTAATAATACAAGTTATAAGTTCTGACTTGGTCATGTCAAGGAACTCACTCATCCATATGGATAAGTACTAGGAAATTCAATAGAAATTAAAGCTACAATCATAGGTCATAATCTATGACTTATGCCAAAAATTTTGGAATCAATTATTCATATTTGAGCTACATGAGGTGGCTTAGATCACTTAGAAATTTAATGGTTATATTTAATATATGTTGAATGAGAGCTCATTTTAAGAGAATGGTCAATAAGTGCTCAAGTCATATTATGACTTAGGCAAAAAGTTTGAAATCAAATTATTTGAGAAAGGAGATTTTCTTATTCGATAAGAATACTATTTTTCTCAATCAATATATTCACTTTAAGTGGCATTCATCACTTAATTAAAGATTATAGCAAGGAAAATAGAATTTTCCATCTAACCAAGATGGATAAGAGAAAGCACAAGTTCAAACTTATTAAGTTACCATAAGTAAATTAAACAAAAAGAATTTCCAATAGAATATTTAAGATTCTAATTCAAAATTTAGAATTCAAAGTGTTTTGCAACTTTAAGGAAATCCATTCTTACAAGAACAAAAGTTCTTTGACTTAGAATGGGTTTTATATTTAAAATTATATATAATATCCTTACTATGCTAGGACTAAGAAAATAACAGGTTTATTATAGCTAAACTTATGAGTCTACACATATAGGTTAAAATAATCTAACCATTATGTAATTTATAATTGATCCACTCTAAGATTTCTTTTATTTAATCAATCAATCATCCTTGATTAAGGAATGATATTTAGATACAGAGGGTGATTTACCCAATTTGACTACTTAACTTAATAAGAGAGAGAAATTTATTGCCTCTAATCATACAAGATGGCTTGATATTTTGAAATCATAAGAATCAAAAGAATAAATCGAGGTAATGGATTGCTCATCAACTATGATGAGATATAATCATAAAGTCACTACTATGAGTCAAAATTTTGACTTAGATAACCTATCATATGATCATAAGTGTACATTTAACTAATGTGAATATACTCATCCTAATAGAATGAGATATTTAGAACCTAAGGAATGACTTAGTTTAATATTTTAAGTCACATTAGTGACTTATTCAATAATAGATTCAAAAATCTAAATTAATTTATTCTAAGGAATGAGAAGTTATTTACCCAAACTGGGCAAGTTACTTCTTAAATTTATATATTTCTGTAAGTCATACACACCTAACTTTGCTAAAAGAATCTAAGGTTTGATTGAATTAAACTAAGAAAATTATCAAGTCAAGGATAAAACCTATTAAACACAAGATTAGGCTTATATGAAAAATTCAAATTTTCAATTTGAACTTATATGAAGTGAAGTAAATTTTATGGATGAAGAAGTAATAAAATTGAGTGTATATACCTGGGATAACATTATCATTAGATTCCTCTATTCCCAGATGATTGTGTTCTTGAAGTTTAGGAGCAACTATTTTCTCCCTACCAGCTAGATATTCTGTTTTAGGCAGCGGTGATGTTAGCATTGACATAGATTCCAAATCCTTAGATGAGTTGTCATTGCCTGTTTTGCTCTGATGAAAATGATGAATTATATCTCCATTGATTGTTTTGGAAGCACGACATTTCTGATATCCGTGGCCTTGATGACCACATGTAAAACAGCCTCTACCAAAATGATAACACCTTCCATAAAAGTGTGGTTTAGTGCACTCTTGGATTGACTCCATTGATATGCTAGATCCATCTTGGTGAGCTTTGCGTTTTCGATTCTTTTTGGTGATCCTATGTTGAGTTTTAGAATCTATGGGAAATAAGTTCCCATTAAAGATTAGAAGTCTAGATCTTAAGTCTTAAGAAGCCACTAAATGACTTATTAGTAATAGTTTGTGCAGTATAAAGAATATAAAAAGGATACCAGAAATTGCAGTATTAAGAGTAGATACTAGTTTCTAGATAGTCACTGCTTGTTGCAATTGATTCTCTAGCATGATTGTTACCATGTTCCTGAGTGAAGTCACTTCATTGGTATTGCTGTTTGATGAATCATCCATGTTGAGGGAAGAAGTTTCAGGATTCATGCTGAAATAATTATGATTAATGTTAGTCTTTAAAAGAAGAGTTACTATACTTCTTGGGTTATTAATATTCAAAGAATAATTTAATATAATAGAAAAGATACTAAGTGTGTTCCAACATTTTGAATTTGATAAAGATTCTATCACAGGTGTTTAGCCAAGATCATAGTTAATGTTTATAATACCAAAATATTTTATTTATCATTCGAAGGATTTACTTTTTATTAAGTTCTTACTTCATATTGGATAAGAGATATTACAAGTATAACTAAGATATGATTGGAATACCTATTTTTTTATTTGAGATAGATTCTATTATGATTTTGGTTCTTATTAAATCAATAAAGAGGATCCAATCTTCTATAGGCAAGCTGTTGCACTAAAGAGGTTCATTTAACGTACAAGTTTTGAATTTCTTAATTATAACTTAATCCCTTAGTCTAAAACTCAAGGTTTAATATTTCAATTTCCATGATTATAGAGATCTACTAGTGTTTGTTACTTAAGCTTTTTATAACTCTAAAGTTTTAGTCCTTACTAAAGTTATATTATGAAAGTGTTCTCTTCATTTTCTACTACTTATTCTGAGTTATACTTATAATGAGATGGATGTTGTTTCAAGTATTCATTTAGTGATCAAGTGGCAGAAGAACAGTCCATTAGGTAGAAAGGAATGAATTCCAATCTGACACCTTATGGAATTCTCTGATACCAACTGTGGCGGCCCAGCCCCGCCGTGGTCCTGTTAACCCTTAAGTTAACATGATTACGGTAGAGGGGTCACCAAATGACAAGGTCCCCACTTAAGATTGGATTAGACACACATTCTAATCCAGTTTAAATAAGGATTTTGCCATTCATCTCAGAATTTATCACTAAATGATCATACAAGAACTCAGAGTGCGGAAGCAATAAAAGGTATAACATCCATCCAATACAGTATAAATACAACCATACAGAATAAGTAAAGTACTGAAAGAGAAATATAAACCTGTATTATTACAACATTTAATAAGTTTAAAGAATTGAAAGAGGAAACTCTCGATCTCACAAGCAACAAAAACTAAAGTTACAAATCTTCAGGAACGGGCTCCTCCTCCAATGGCAAACTCTCCACTGGATCTGCTAATCCAACAAACTCAGAACCTACCATTATCAGTTTCATAATGGTAGGGCCCCAGCCAACAAAAGAAAAACTGGTTAGACAATATGTCTAAGTACATTTTAGGGCAAAAGTTTATTTACGTTAACTGAATATCACCATAAAAACAGAACTGAGCAAAATAGGTGCAGAAAAGCGTACAAAAGAACAGAATAAGTTATAAACCACAGTTTTATAACTAAACAAATAGGAAGTAAAACATACCTCCTCCAAGCAACTGCAACAAATATAGGTAAGCAATAGACTAAACTAAACTGTAAGAAAAGGTATAACCTAAACATGCTTATGATCAAACAGAATATTCTAAGTGACATACATAACAGTATGAAATTGAAAACAACTAACATCCTAAGTATGCATAAGAAAACAGTAAGTAGAACTAGCATCCTACATGTGCAGAAAACTGAAAGTAAAATAGTGCTGAAATGCAAAATATGCTAGTAAAACAGTAACTGCGAACTGAAACAATAGCAAATATACAAACTCAACAAATCTTAGCCTGATGAGCTAAGAAACTCTGAATGTAAGTGTACTTAAATTAGTATAACCATATCAAATCCTGACTATATAGTCAGTAGGGCAAGAGTCTATCCATCCTATCCCATGGACTAGGCATGGTATAGACTATCGGACTGAAACCCCCTACAAGAAGCTGACCCCGAACGAGTTGATCGAAGAGGTATACTAATCAAGCTACACCTTACAAACCACTTGTGAAACAAAAATACAATGTTATTTATGAATGTTCAAAATTGACATAAGATATTTATCAAATATCTTAAGTACATAATATATATTCAAGGTATAAGGCTCAAAATCAAGGAATGCGAAGCATCAAAATCAAAGTGCAAGAAAAACTCTATCTAAAACACAGGTGATATCTTTTGTTATCTACTTTATTCGTTCTATCTACTCTAAGTTACATAAGTTTCAAAATTATCAATTCTTACACATTCTGTAACTTAGAATCACGAATCCTACTAGTTGAAGATAATTAGGACTGGCCAAGTCCTAATTATAACTTAATCAAAAGATGTCTATTTGGTTAAAATAAATAAATCATCGACCTATTTTTGAAATTTAATTCATCCCAACCTCATCTTGATTAGCCAAATCAAGATGAATAGATTAAGAATTAGACTCTAGATGATGGGGTCTAATCACTTAATCTAAAGGTATAATCTAAGGGTCTAAGGTTTAGAACCCAAATCTCACAGATTAGGTTAAGGAAAATCCTAATGATAAATCAAATTCATTATGATAGATCTCTATTCTTAGTTTTAAAGTTTAAAGATCAAATAATCATTTAATAAACTAAGAAAATCTATAAACTATAAAACTTAAGGTTTCACCTAATTGAGTAACCCAATTTACTCAATAGATAAATTCTAACTTAAGATCTATTCCTAATCTTAAGAATTAAGGCTCTTAATTACTAAGAGTATCTCTCAAGACACACATCCTAACTAATGTTATAAGACTTAAGGATGGGTCTAAGAATGATTAAAGAATGAGAAAAAAACTCACTTAGGACTTAGGAATTTTCTTTACTGAGCAAAAATCTGAGATTTTAATCAAAAACCTAATTTAGACTTAAATTTGATTAATTTCAGTTCTAAATCATTCTATTTACTGATTCTAATGATTAGAAAATGAATTTAGGGCTTTTAAAGGCTAAACCCTAAATTTGGCAAAACGACCATTTTGCCCCTACTTAAGGGGTTCAAAAGATCAAATTTTGATCTAGAGCTTAAATTCTGAAATTTTCTTTTGGGAAAGTGTTTCTTACTGTCTAATATAAGATTAGACAGCATCTAAGTTAATTTTGGATGATTATTAAGCCATATGAGATCAAATTAGTAAATTTGACTCATAAGGGAAATTTAGTAATTTGACTGAGTGAAAGCTAAATTTTCTTTTAGATTATTGTTCTTTACTACCTAAGTTTTCCATAGAACCTAAATTTGCTAAAATCTGATAAGTATTGGCTAAGTTATGGCTAATACAAAAAAATTTAGGTTTTAAGGTTAATTAAGGGATCCTTAATTATAGGTTAAAAACCTAACTTTGCCAATTAGTGTCCAAATTGAACAAAATCAGTGGCTATGGATTACAAATAGCTCACTAATCATAATGATATGTGGTAGGCTCAATTTGGACCTAATTTGACTAAGTTAAGACCTATTTAGGGTTTAAGTGATTAGTGAGTGATTAACAAAATTAATCACTCAAACTATAATCCAACCTTATAGATTGATTTTAAATGGTTCTATGAGTCCTCTGAAACTCAAATCACTCAATTTGGGTTATTAGATTTGCTAATATTCATTAATCAAGATTTAGAGTAATTAGGGACGATTAGCAAATCTAACCATTGGATCTAAAATATTTTTGCATATTACTGTTAATTAAGATTTTCTAATCTAAATTGATATTTGGATCATCAAATTTGGAGCTCAATTGACCAAGTTATGGTCATATGAAGTTCTAGGGTTAATTAACCTAATTAGGGTTAGGTCCTAAATGTGATTAGGCAAACACTAATCCAAACAGCAAGATAAATACTATCAAATTAATCCTTAGGATTTTCTGATCACTTTAAGACCCATATTGGGTATGTTTGGATCATTGGGTACAAATTTATGAGCTAAATAAGGTTTATGATATTTAATTTAAATTAAATTAATTATTGAAAAATCAATTTGCAAAATATTGATCCTACAGCAAAAATTTTGGTATCGATAAATTCCTCATATTTTTCTGATTAATTTGGTATATTTATTTGTATATTTTGGATGCATATTTTAGGAGTTATTTAGGTTTAAAGATTTTATTTAATTGATTAATTAAATTCTGTTTAATTAATTTAATTATTCTGATATGAACTCAGCTATACTTCTCTGATACCAATTTTTGTGGCGACCGGGGATCGAAGTTCGAGAGTCTTTAAAGAACAATTCATATAAATATTTTTATAATTCAAAAAGGACGTAGTAAAAATAAAATAATAAAATTCATAGTCATTTTATACATAAAGCCAAAACATATATGAACAGTTACATCAGTTTAAAAAATATAAGAAGTATCTACATTCTTCTACTTCCTTTATTCTTCTTCTTTTAATTTGGCAGATCTTCTAAGTTCTTTAATTATTAAAAACCTAAAAAAAATTCAGATTACCAGTCAGGTAGGAGTACGCAAATTGTTCTTATAAGAATAAATCTAGCATCCTATAATAGGTATGAATCATATATGAAAATGACTGAAAATAAAACTGCAAGTAAAGTAAGCAATTTTTAAATACAATTTCTGCCCTACAAAATAGCTGTGAAAATCAACATATATGAAATAAATTTTATTGAAAGCACTTGTAACAATAAGGCGAGTCCAAAGACTCCTGAGCCCAAATGGGTAAACCCATAGGCATAACCTGTAGGAAGCTTATCTCGCCACCCGTTGGTAGCTTACTCAAATAATAATTCTTGGTGTGTCTTTCCTCTGGATTGCCTACTTCCTACAAGAGGCTAAATCCCTCCATATAACTCTCAGGGGCTGCTAGCTGGCCCAATCTGTACAGATTCTCAGTGTTGCGTTTCTCCCTCCAAAGACAAACACCACAATAATATATTCATTGTTTCAACTTTTTGTTACATGCTATTCAATATCATTATTTTTGCAGATTATAAAGCGGTAAGCAGTGTAAATAATATTCAAATGAAAAATGGCTCAAATATAAGAATACTGAAATGAAACTTATAAGTAGATTTGCGTACCTGACTAGTTTTGTCTCAACATTAATCAATTCAATTTGTTTGATCTGCCAATAAGTAGTTTAAGTCATTAATTTGATACTTCATGATTTGTAATACTAGGTTTTTATGATATTTGATTTGGATTCATTGAAGTAATTACTTTTATGGTTAATATTTTTAAGTGATAATTTATATGAAACTTTTAGAAATATGTGAAAACATCTATATTTCATATAAATTTCTAAGTCCTAAAATTCTTAAAAATTTCGGCAGAGTCTCCTTTGTTTTTGTTCAAATTTTCCAAATTTTATACAAACATTCTCCAATTCTAAATATAGAGTTCAGTCCTTTTTACAAGACTGCTCATTTCCAGTTCTAAATAGAGTTTAATTCTAGTTCTAAAATAGAGTTCAACCCTTTTTACAGGATTGCTCATTTCCAATTCTACAAAAATTTTAAATACATTCAATTAAACTAAGCAGTTTAATATCCTATATCAAACATCTAATAGCAAAAGATGCAGAAATTAATTCAGCAATTTATAGGGGCAGCATTTATTTGGCTTATTTTTGCTATATGTTAATAGCATTTAGCGCATCATTTCTCTTGATACTAATTTACAACTCAACCTGCAAAGAATAACATCATTAAAATTATCATTCAAATATAAATGAAACAAGTAGGGTTGAATTCTTAAAACATCATTTGATTCTTTAAATGCATTTAATAAAAGGAGTTAATACAAGTAATGACAATATTCCATGATTCTTTCATATATTTATTTGATCACATATGGTTTTAATAAGATAACTGATAGTATTTGATTCATATTGAAATGAATGGCAGCACATGCTCTCTCATTTCAATTAATAGCAACATTGAATCAGTTATGATTTCATTGATCTCATTTTAGAAAATACAGTGGCAGCATTGAATCACTTGTATAATTGATGGCATCATATGATCTTACATATAATTGATGGCAGCATTTATTCTCATGGATCTAACTAACTCATAATTTTATAAGCAGAAATGATATGGATACTTGAAGTAGGAAAAATACAATCTAAGAATAAAGTAATGCACTTGCTTTAAATGGAAAGAGATTTCAAAGTTTCAAATGTTGAATTCAAATAGAGAAAATAGACATTTCAATTCCCGCTTAAAATAAATCCATTTAACATAAATGCTTATATATGTGAAATAGATGATCAAATGTCTCAAGTTTGATGAATGTCAAGTTACTTAGTAACATAATGAAAATTATCTCTCAACTAAGTAGGTTAAATTATAATGATATTGAACAGCATTACATAAGTCAGATATAATGGCACTAGAAGAAGACTTAATAAATATTCGAGTAAAATCATGATTAAAAAGCATTATCTAAAATAAATGGCAATATAATTACAACATTCCCATTGTTTCTTTTATTCTTATACTAATTGTAATTTGAGATGTAGGTAAATCATTAATACTAAGCTGATTAAAATGCCTTTAACAGATTTTTTTAATATAGCATCTGAATTTTATAAAAAAAAAGAAAGCAAGTATTAAGGGACAACTTTCATGTAATATTTACAATTAGTAAGAGACAGAAAAAAAAAAAAAATTAAGTTCAATAGTATTTAAAATCTTTTATTCAAAAACGATAGACATTTGAATCCTGCAAATAATATAAGACTGGAATCATGTTTATTTTAAAATTTGTTTATTGTATAAGAATTGTTGATTGACTAAAATTGATTAGATTAATATTTCATATTTGTTTTATGACGAGTACACCACAATGCAAACTGCATCATCTTCAGTTTGAGAAGTGAGGTAGATGTCAATGGAATGAACATAGACCAAAGTTGAAATTTCTAATGAGATATAGCACATGAGGAATTTCATTCAAGGTAAACTGAATGAAGCATCTACATAAACTTTGATATAAATTAAGCTAAAAGGTTTCTTTCCAGTGACATATAGCCTTGCCATTTCATTTTTAATAAAACTGCTCCAATTTGAACTGTCGAGCTACTAATAAGCATACATTGGAGATCAGTTAACATAATTCTGTAAGTGCCATCATAAGACAAACAGATTTGACATAGTGAAAGAATAAACACACTACAAAGTGTTTATAGATAATAATTTATGGAAGTTAAGCATATCTTAAAAAAAAATTGTAACAGAAAAATTAAAGTGAAAAACATTGAAGTGTGATATTCATTGAATCTCATAGATTTTATTAAAATAATCACAAATGCACAAATGTCACAAACTTTAGATTGATTCTTCGTATTATTTCGATCGAACTCTATTGAGTTCGATTATCTCAACTCCAAGAATGATTAATTTAACACAGCAATTAAAACTATGGAAATAAAAATTGTCGTGTCCTTAAGATAAATGAAAAGGATAAATATAAATCTATTTCCAATTCATTTAAGGAGATAACCTTTGTTCAAACATTCAATAAGGAAAAAAAAATAAATAAATTTCTGGAATTCAAGGATTCACAAGTTATTGATGAAGATGGTACTTGGATTCACTGATTTTCGAGATCAAAATTTTTGGGTTATTACTAACATGCAATTAATTGAATGGATGTATGAGCTCCGTTCGAATTCAACTGAGCTCGTCCGAAACTCCAAATAATTTCACAAATTGAAGAAGTAGTTATAAATGTAATTAACAATAAGTGTAATTAAAAAAATCAATTTCAAAGTATATAAAAGAAATTAAGTGTTAATAGAAGTGAAATAAACTTTAAGAAGACTTGACCTTAATTAGGTTTAAATAGTTATGTCTATAAAATCTCCTAATGACGGGAATAGATTGAACAAGACGAGTTCAACATACTGTATACTCATCCAAAGGAAAAAGATGGCGATATGGAAGTACCTTTGTTTCTTGAGATTTAACTAGAAGGGGGCTCGGCAAGTGAAGGCGTTTGGCGAATGGGAGGGGGCTTCGGTTGGCAAGACACTCGACTGAATGAGGTGCTCGGCTAGGAAAGCTCTCGGCCAGATGGAGAGGAAGGCGTCGGCGATCGGAGGTGCTCGGCGAGTGGAAGGATTCGGCTAATGCAAGGCTTTTCTAGCTTTTAGGGAAAAATAAGGAGATGAGTATTATAAGCTTACCTGGAGACGATCGAGGCGACTCCGCGACTTGCGAGGAGATGAGCATTCGGCGACCGGTCATTGGACCTCGCGAGCGGTGGAAGCCACGCGTCCACTGCCTTCTCTCGTTCGCTCGAAGGGAGGGTTCGAGAGGTGTCGAGCGTGCGTATAGGATAGGATCGGGTTGCGGATAGGGATCGATTCACGTAGAAGGGAGATATTTTCGGCTGTGAAGAAGTGCATTTTTTCGGATGAATTAGGGTTTTAAGGAGATATATAAGTAAAAACCTAAGACCTATATTAGCCGTTAGATCTAAATACACGGCTGAAATTTCTGAGCCATGATTCGGAGTCATTTGTGCTCCAAAAAATTACAAACTTGGTATCGAAACGACTGTCTTGACGAGACGAACGCATGCGTCTAAAAATTATTGAATTTGGACAAGTACTTTATTTTATATTGATTTTTAAATGAAAAACTTGGAAAAATTAATTATGATAAATCGGAAGCTCGAAAATTAACGAAACTTGAAACATAGCATCCTCATATGATGCTTGACTTAGATATACAAAAATTTTCAAATTCTGATTTATATTTTTCTTATTATTAGCCTTTGAAGTTTATACTTCATGAATTTATTCAGGACAATCCAGGATCCCATATGCGCTCAAATTTTTGCAGTAGGATCCTTTCAATAGGTGTTATAAGAGGATATTTTTATTATATTTTTATTTGATTTAAATCAGAATCCAAATTTTAACGAAAATTTATGAGCGATTGAAATTCAGCAGAAAATCTGGGAAAATCAATAATTTCCAAAAATTCCCAGAATAACATTCTTAGTTAATTTGGAGTTACTGAGTCTAATGGTAGACTCCGTTTTCGATTCTGAGTTCTAAATTATTTAAATATTAATAAATAATTTTGAAAAGAATTTCTGGTATTTTACATTCTCTCCAACTTAAAAGAGATGTCGCCCCGACATCAATCTAATAATAAAAGATATTTACAAGATTTAGAATTACTAACTAGTGAAATAAGTGAGGATATGCTTTCTTTATACTTGATTCTTCTTCCCACGTAGCTTCTTCTTTGCGACAGTTCTTCCATTTGATCTTTATCATGGGAATGGATTTACTTCTTAATTTTCTCTCATCTCGATCTAGAATCTCTTCTGGTTTAATCATATAGTTGAGATTTGGTTGCAAATTGATATCTTCTACTTCTACTCTCAATGAAGGTTCAGATAGACATTTTCTTAGGGAGGAGATATGAAATACATCGTGCATCAAACTCAAATGTGCTGGAAGCTTGATCTGATATGCTACTTGGCCTACTCTTCTCAAAACTTCAAAAGGTCCTATAAATCTTGGACTTAACTTCCCATAAATTCCAAATCTGGAAACTCCTCTGAATGGGTTCACTTTCAAATATACAAAGTCTCCAACAGAAAATTCAATATGACGATGATGAGCATCAAAATACTGCTTTTGTCTGTCTTGAGCTGCTTTCATTCGATGCTGAATTATTTTTATCTTTTCTGTTGCTTGAATAATCAGATCTGATTTTAATATTCTATTTTCTCCAACACTATTCTAGGATAAAGGAGTGATACACTTTCTTCCATAAAGGGCTTCATAAGGAGCCATTCCAATACTTGCTTGAAAACTGTTGTTATAAGAAAACTCTATTAATGGAAGGTGATCATCCCAATTTCCTCCAAAATCTAAGACACAAAGGTGAAGAAGATCTTCTAGAGTTTGATTCACTCTTTCAGTTTGTCCATCAGTCTGTGGATGAAAAGCTGTATATTTTAGGTACAGCCTTACCTCATCAAGTCGTGTGGGTTCGACTTCATTTAAGCTTATGAATGAGCCTTCGAATATTGTCTAGCTTGCCTTAGCCTCATAGGGAGCCTATTCTGATTATCATCAAGGTTTGATCTAGCTCTAATTGATTATATCTATTGATTGAGCTAGTCGCCAAGCCATGGTTGAGTTTGAGTAAGGACCCAGCTATCGGCTGCACCCCAGGTTGCGAAACATTAGGGGTTCGACTCGCCTTACCTCATTGATGGTGTAGGGATTGAGCCCCGTCTGTTTGGTGGTCTCGGTGAAGAGAATTTTCCCCTCACAGTAAACCTTAATCGCCTACATTTAGGATGATTCAGTGATCAAGGTTTACTATGAGGGGATAATTCTCTTCCAGACGTTCCCAGTTAGGCCTTCCAGGTTCAATCAACGCCCCTTGACTTACTATAGGTAGTCATAAACTATCGGTGGTGAATTCTCTTCCACCGGTGAGTAATCATCGGATGTTCCTGTCCATCCCAGTTAGGGCTTCCAGGTTCAATCAACGCCCCTTCACTTACTGTAGGTGTGGTGATTGAATGTTGGTCGTACCATAAACTATCGGTGGTGAATTTGGCATTCCAAGGTACCCTCCCACGGCTGTCTACATAAAAGGTGTCATGGATGAAGGCATTGGTGCATCAGGCAGGGCCAGCCCAGGCCCACGCGGTGCGATAGCGCCGACCCAGTCGGGCCCCGATCCGACCCGTGTGTTTTTGAATTTGGGCCTGGTTAATTAATATATTTTGGGATTATTTTCCTTCTGTTAAATAACTGATAAATGGATTTAATTAATTATCCTATGGTTTTATTAATGAAAAACATTCATAATAAATTAATGAAAAACATTCATAATAAATTAATGAAATAACTTTCGCTATACTTATCCAAATGACATGATCCAATATACCATTTTAATCATAAAAATGCAAGGAATAATAATTTGAAATAAAATTTAAGATCTGATGGTTAGATTTTATAAAATTGCCTAATCCCTCTCTGAGCTTATTTAATTCATAATTAATTCAATTAATGTTCAAAGATTGTAATTAAGGTCTCTGATTGTTCGTGAGACAATGAAGAATTTATTTAAGCCATTAGAAATGATTTAGAAGCCCAAAATTTGCTAATCACCTCTTAATCACCCTAATCTTGGATTAGTGAATTTAGCTTTAGTTAAACCTTTGATTTTGGAGATTTAAGTCTCAATCATCTTTTTAAGTGAAGTGGAGCTTATAAATGTGCTAGGATCATCTTAATGAACCATAATTTTCTTAATCACTTTAATTGACCTTAAAGTGTGATTAGTGTTTTTTACGCTAATCATGAGCTCAATCTTGAGTTTTTGTGTTTCATTCATCCTATTAATCAATATCAAGTCCATTAAAGTTGATTCAATCAACTTGAATACCTAAATCCTAAAATCTCAATTTTAGTCTTAAGAAAGGTATTTTGGTCATTTTGACCAAAATTCTGTTTAAGCACCCTTAAACCCTAGAATTTTAGTAATGTGCTTTTAATTAATATATTAGCATCTTTCTGTAACTCTTAAGTCTAGTGGATTTAGTCTAAATGAATAAGTCTTAAATTTCCTTAAATAGATCTTAAGATCTTAAAGGTGATCAAAGACTCCTTATTAAAGAATAACTTAAATAATACTAGCACTCATATTTTAGTCTTAATTGCCTTATTAAGATCATTCATGAACTATAACTTTAAAATAAGTGTTATGTAAATCCTAAGCCTAAATTTTAGTTTAGTTCTTATGTAATCAAACCCTAAATCTTAGATCCTTTGATCCTACGATTAAATTATATCATCCCATTTGGAATTCCCAACTTGATTAATTGTCTAATTCTTTTGAAACCTCCTTGTGGGTAGGATTTATTCAACCTATAAAATAATGAAATCATTCAATGGATTGAATATAGATCTTAGATTTCATGGGTTCTTAATTGATTTTTTTGCCTTTGTAATAATAGAATAACTTTTCATTAAGATCTTAGCTTTTTGATCTTTCAGCTCATAAGATCTCCCACCTTTAGATTATGGTTGGATGTGAACCGTATATCCTTAGTAGGATAAGTACCTTGGATTTAGGATTTGAGCCCCAATTATGGAGTTTAAGTCCAGAATCTCTAATCTTGATTCGCATGATCAAGGATTGGGTTGAGTGATTTAAGTACATTAAATTAAATCATTGAATGAATTACTTTAATCCTTTATAATCATCATCTGATTTTGGATTAGAACTTGTTAAGTTCTAATATTAACATTAAAGTCATGAATCTGGGATTATATTCGATAGCTGGATATTGGAGATCCTAAACTTGTATTTTCTCAAAATAGTTAGAACGAATTAAATTAGACAATAATGAATATCACCTGAGTCTAGTTGAGTCTCTTGCTTACTTTGACAATTGTTGCTCAGCACACCATGTATGTTGAGCCTCTTTCCTTAGACATTATAGGTGAACTTAGGATACTAATATTGTATCCTAAGTTAGTATTTGAACAGCATAAATATTAATCAGTTCATTCAGTATATTCAGTTCAGTATAGTGTATCCTAGTTTAGTCTACCTCCTCAGTACCCATTCTATTATAGAATAGACTTAAACCTAGCTTTGTGCTTGGCTAGGATGGATACATATATTATTCTATAAGTTTAACTCGGACCTTACTCTGATGATGCCTAGAATGGATACATGTCAAGTTTTATGTTCATAGGTTATGTATGACCTAATTTTGTTATGGCAGTACTATGTTTAGGCATGCTTTCACTTACAATTCAGTTTCAGTGCTTAGGCTTGTTTTGCCACATGCTTTAGTGTCTTTTACTTTACAGTTTTCTACATACTTTTATAATTATTTTAGTTCATTACTTCAAGAAGTTAGAAATTGATCACTTAAAACCCACCTCTGTTCTCCTCCAATTCACCGATAGATCCGTAAAATCCCCCTTAGAAATTGTGAAAAATGTGCTTGTAAAGGTAGACAAGTTCATTTTCCCTGCTGATTTCATAATCTTAGATATGGAAGATGAAAATCAAGAAATTCCCATCATCCTAGGAAGGCCCTTCTTGGCCACTGGAAGAACTTTGATTGATGTAGATAAAGGGGAATTGAGGTTGCATTATGGGGATGAGGAGATTAAATTTCATGTGAAAGATTCTATGAGGCACCCATCTAAGCCCAATGAGAATTGTTGGAAAATCAATTTACTAAAAGAAGCTTGGTTAATGGGAGAAGTGGGAGAAGAGGGAATATTAGCAAAGGAGGAAGATGAGGACCCCACCGACAAGAAAGTGATTGAGGAATTGGTTGAGGAGCAGAAAATAATTTAGTCTTCTATAATTTTCCCTCCAAAACTAGAATTGTAACCTCTGCCCTCTTACTTAAAATACACTTATCTAGTGGAAAATGAATCTCTTCCAGTGACAATCTCCTCCTTGTTAACTCAGCATCAAGAAAGTATTTTATGCAAGGTTTTAAAAGAGCACAAGAGAGAAATTTGTTGGAGTATAGCTGATCTGAAGGGGGTTAGTCCAACTTTTTGCATGCACCGAATCCTTTTGGAGGATAACTCCAACCCATCAATTGAGCCCCAGCGGCATTTAAACCCCAACATAAAAGAAATAGTTTACAAGAAAGTCATTAAAGTCTTGGATACCGGAATCATTTTCCCCATTTCTGATAGTCCTTGGGTAAGCCCTATATATATGGTTCCCAAAAAGAGTGGGATAACAGTTATTCTTAATAATAACAATGAACTGATTTCCACTAAAATAGTGACCAAATGGAGAGTGTGCCTTGATTATAGGAGATTAAATAAAACCACTCATAAGGACCATTATCCCCTTCCTTTTATTGACCAAATGCTTGATAGATTGGCCGGGAATCCCTATTTCTGCTTTCTTAATGGGTATTCAGGATATAATCAAATCCTTATTTCACCTAAGAACCAAGAGAAAACAACTTTTACCTGCCCTTTTGGGACATTTGTCTTTAGAAGAATGCCCTTCGGATTATGCAATGCTCCAGCTACTTTTCAATGTTGTATGATGGCTATCTTTTCTGTCATGATAGGGGAGTTCTTGCAAATCTTTATGGATGACTTTTCTGTTGTCGGGAGCTCTTTCAATCATTGCTTATCAATCTAGGAAAGGTTTTAAAAAGATGTGAAGAATCAAATATAGTCTTAAATTGGGGAAAATGTAATTTATGGTGGAAGAAGGTATTGTCCTTGGTCATTTAATTTCTAGCAAAGGGAAAGAAGTTGATAAGGCCAAGGTTGAGGTAATTGAAAAACTTCCCCCTCCCATTAATGTAAAAGGAATTAGAAGCTTCCTTGGGCATGCAGGTTCTTATAGAATATTTATCAATGACTTCTCCAACATAAGTTTGCTGCTTTGCAGATTACTTGGGAAGGACGTCGAGTTCAATTTTGATGAAAATTGTTTAGAAGGTTTCAATGCCATAAAAATTGCTTTAATCTCTGCTCCAATAATTTCTACTCCAAATTGGGATTCAACTTTTGAAACTATGTGTGATGCGAGTGACCTTGCAGTTGGTGATGTCCTTGGGCAGCGAAAGGAGCGAACCTTCTATTCAATCTATTATGCTAGTAAGCTCCTTGATAATGCTCAAAGAAATTACGCTACCACAGACAAGGAACTCTTGGCTGTCATCTTTGCCTTCACTAAATTTTGGTCGTATCTCATTGGGTCTAAGACTATTGTTTATACTGATCATGTAGCTATTAAGTATCTCCTTCAAAAGAAAGAAGCAAAACCTCGCTTGATACGTTGGGTGTTGCTCTTGTAAGAGTTTGATCTAGAAATCCAGGATAAGAAAGGGAGTGAAAATGTGCTCACAGATCATTTATCTAGATTGACCCACCTCGATAATGATAAGTTGACCGAAATTAGTGAATCATTCCCCGATGAGAAACTTTATGATATACCTTCAAATCATTCCCCTTAGTTTGCTGATTTTACGAATTATCTTGCATGAGGAGTCATACCAAAAGACATGAGCTACCAACAAAGGAAAAAATTCTTCATTGATATTAAAAATTACTTTTGGTATGACCTCTTTTTGTACAAATGTTACAATGATCAACTCCTAAGGAGATGTGTTCTTGACTCTGACATTAAAAATATTCTCTATCATTATCACACATCTCTGTATGGAGGGCACCATGGGATTGAGCGAACAGCTGCAAAGGTGATTCAATCCAGATTCTTTTTGCCCCACTTGTTCAAAAATGTTGCTGACTTTATCAAAAGTTATGATAAGTGCCAAAGAATCAGAAATTTAAGCAAAAGAAATGAGCTCCCATTGAATGGAATTTTTGAAGTGGAGTTATTCAATGTGTGAGGAATTGACTTCATGGGACCATTTTCCTTATCCCAAACCAATATGTATATTCTTGTGGCGGTGGAATATGTGTCCAAATTGGTTGAGGTGTTAGCATGTGTGAACAATAATGTTAAAACTATTATTAAATTTCTCAAAAAACATGTGTTAGCTAGGTTTGGGACACCTAGATTCCTAATTAGTGATAGGGGAAAGCATTTCTGTAATAGGCAGTTGGAGAATGTATTAAAAAGCTATAGGGTGAGACATAAAGTGGGTACTCCCTATCACCCTCAAACTAGCGGGTAAGTTGAAGTCTCAAATAGGGAGCTTAAGCAAATTTTAGAGAAAACTGTGAATCAAAATAGAAAGGATTGGACTTCAAAGGTTTAAGATGCCCTGTGGGCATATAGAACTGACTTTAAAACCACTTTAGAAATGTCTCCTTTTAAGCTCATTAACAGTAAATCATGTCATCTTTCGGTAGAATTGGAGCACTGTGCTTTTTGGGAATGACTCCCAAAAAGCAGGTGCACAAAGAATGCAATAATTAAATGAGCTAGATGAATTCAGACTAAATGCTTATGAGAATACAAAATTATATAAAGAGAAAACAAAAAAATGGCATGATAAGCTGATCAAGCCAAAACATTTTCAACCTGGAATGAAAGTACTACTTTTTAACTCAAGATTACAATTATTTCCAGGAAAGTTGAAGTCAAGATGGATAGGACTATTTACTGTCACTAAGGTTTTCCCTCATGGAGCAGTGGAAGTAGCTTCGAATGATGGCATTTTTAAGGTAAATAGGAATCATCTTAAGTTGTACTTGGAGGAAGGTATCTTAAAAGAAAAGGGAGGATGGAGCCTTCAGGACCTCCCAGATGATGGTATCACATAATTGATCCTACTCGTGTCGGGCTGAGACATTAAAATAAGCGCTATTGGGAGGCAACCCAAGAATAAATAGGTTGTGTATTTCTTTTCTTTTGGCATTATTTGTCTTTGTATTTTTCATTTTAGTGTGTTTTATTTTATTTTGAGGAGTTTAAAATTATGGAACATCATATTCCCAATTCTCTCTAAAATTTGAAATGATAAATTTTTCTGAGTTTTTCAAGAAATGCAAGAAAATATCAATAAAGAAAATGATATGAAATAAAAGGTGTGCTTAACAAAAAGTGATCCATACATTGACAACATTAAACCTTTGAACTAAGGAATGAATTAAGGTTAATCTAATCTCCAAAAATTTAAATCAATACTAAGGACTAAGTGTGGGAGAAAGCTTTGGACCTAAAACTAGATATTATGGTAAGTAATCTAAAAAAGTGTGCTAGGCTCCCGTAGTGTGATGACCCACTTAAGTAGTAATAAGTGAAACTCTTAAATATCGAGGCGCTTTTTTAGATAACGGTGGAGTTCCTGATAAGAACTCCAAAGTTAAGCGTGCTCAAGTGGGAGCACTCCCAGGATGGGTGACCTGCTGGGAAGTTATCTTCTGAGGGCAAAACTGTGAGGCCTTTCTGGCCAAAGCGGACAATACCTTGGTGCTTAAGAGTTTGGGCCATTATAAATGGTATCAGAGCAAACCATAGGTGTCAGATAGGAGCTAAGTACCATACAGGGCAACGTTCCACTTCATGTGAGCAGCCTCTTGAACCCATGATGGTTAAGGTGCTACATGATTGTGGGTACCTCTTGCGCCTGTAGAGGTCACGTCTAGTCCTATCTACCCAATGGACGGTTCTTGGATCTGTGTGTGGATACTGGCGAGGATGTCAGTTACTTAAGTTGGGGAGATTGTGATGACCCACTTAAGTAGTAATAAGTGAAACTCTTAAATATCGAGGCACCTTTTCAGATAACGGTGGAGTTCCTGATAAGAACTCCAAAGTTAAGCATGCTCAAGTGGGAACACTCCCAGGATGGGTGACCTGCTGGGAAGTTATCTTCTGAGGGCAAAACCGTGAGGCTTTTCTGGCCAAAGCGGACAATACCTTGGTGCTTAAGAGTTTGGGCTGTTACATGTAGGAATTCATAATCACAAAGATTTGAATTGGGGATCAAAAATAATATCTCTCCCTAAGAATGAAAAGAGAAAAACTTAAAAATAGGGATAATGAAAAATATCTTTCCAAAATGAAGGAAATGAAAAATGATGATGAAAAATATCTCTCCTTTAATCCAATCAACTTTGTGATTCATAAGAAGGAGCACATCTGGCACAAAACTCTTGATTTTCACTAACTCTCTAGTCTATTGTTCCAATGAACCTCCTCTATTACCTAGTAATAAGCATAAATACAAATACTTGGAGATTTATTTATTAACCTTGGTCATATCCAAAATTTGAAAAATTAATACCTAATGATTTTGGTCATTTCAGTTAAGCACATGCCTTGAATTACTCATCAAAATCTAATTGATATCCTTTGTTGACTTTCACACCAAAGAAATAGAAAAATACCATTTTAAGCTTACTCGAGGACAAGCAAGAATTTAAGTGTGGGGG
Organism: Gastrodia elata; assembly: GCA_016760335.1. Classification (NCBI taxonomy): domain Eukaryota; kingdom Viridiplantae; phylum Streptophyta; class Magnoliopsida; order Asparagales; family Orchidaceae; genus Gastrodia; species Gastrodia elata. The sequence continues at coordinate 29,618,151 of CM028678.1, read as the reverse complement.
TGTGATGAATCCATAATTTATATCCTAATGAAAGGAAAATTTCATTCATTTCTCATATTAAAACTGCTTCCTTAATCTTATTTTGCTTACCTTTTCAGGAAAAATACCTATCCAACGAATTCTGAGCAAAATAAACAATTTTCCAAATTTTCTATAGGAAACCCACTGCCGCACACTGCAGTGGGCCATTTTGCGAAATCGGGCGCCACTGCAAGCTGCAGCGGAGCACTTTGTGAAGTGCTTGTGCCACAGCGCACTGTAGCGAGCCCTTTTGCAAAAAATCGAGTGCCACAGCATGCTGCAGTTGTCCAGCTTGCGAAGCCCTGGCACCACATCGCGCTGCAGCGGGCCATGTTGCAAAATTGAGCGCCACAGCGCACTGTGGCGATCTAACTTATGAAGCTTTGGTGCCACAGCGCGCTGCAGCATACCATTTTGTGAAATCGGGCGCCATAGCGCACTGCAGCAGAGCCTTTTGCAAAATCGCTTATGCTCTAGCGTGCTGCAGTGGCCCTTTATTGTATGAGCCAAAACGCCCCAGTGTGCCACAGCGGCCCGCCAAAAAATCTTCTGAGCAGAGCATTTAATGTGGCTGGGACAAGACCCCCAACCAGCACCTTATCTCCAGCCATCATTCCTTCTGCAGTAGCTATATTTTTGAAGGAGAAAATGGTCTTCTTAAGGTTCCAAACTTGGCTCACTACAACCTAAGTAAGGAGATGGCTGCATAGAGGAGAAGGAGAACTCTACAAGGGTGGAAGAGCTAATCTTACTAGGGAGAAGGAAAAGAAAGGAAGTACTAGGGACCTAAGAGAAGCAACTTCAAGCAAGAAGAAGACGAGTCCGGAGAACTTCCCAAAGGAACATTCCTAGTATTTTCTAAACTCTTTATTTGTGTTTTTTTTCTTAGTTGATCATAAAAGGGTCTTTATCCATGTATGTATTCTTTTTCATCTCTTTTGTGATGGAGAGCTAAACTCCCTTGGGGAGGGTTGGGGCAATCCCACATGTATTGATAAATATTATAATTGTATGAAGTTTACCTCAAGTTTTAATAAAAATCATAAACTCAATACCTTATTAAAGAAATAAAAGGACTATTGTGGACTTGAATGTGAACCAAAGGACAAAGGACTAATTGAACTCAAGGACTATTTTGTCTTATGCTCCATAGCTCACCTTAGTTTGATACTAGATTTATGAGTGCATGAGAGCTTAGAACTATGTGAGAAAATTCTTGAGCTTAATGCACCTTAATCTATTCTCAACTAATGAGTGAAGCATGTGATGCTGAGACCCCACTAATTGATGCTCCGTCGCTCAGCATACTTGAGAGAGGGAATGGATTCGTGGAGTGCTCATGAATGAGGTGACATAGTCATTGAGCCCAATGAAATCACTCTCTCATCTAAACTATGCTTGAGCCACGTGGAGCTCTTAGTGGAATCAATGCTTATAAGATTTTAAACTATATAACCCTCATCTCCATGATCAAGAGATGAGATAAAAAATGTAACTCTAGAATCTTATAAGGGTCTATGTGCTGAAATAAAACTGACTGTGTGTTTGTTTCATGCATGATACTTGAACTTGTAATTCTTTAAATTAAAACTCTAAGAAGAACAAATGAATGCTTGAGGAATCATCATACATAAGTTATTTATTATATCATGTTGGAGAAACCCAACCCTCCTCTTCCTTTTATCAGAAGTATTTCTACTAAGTGATGTCGTGCTTGTTTAGGAACCAACACCAATCAATACACATATACCTTAAACATTTGTGATCATAGATATACCTTAGTAACAAAACATCCAATTTTCTATGGCTCGTTAAATCCCGGAAAATCAAACTTCCACTTATTACTTCAGACCACGTACACTTGCGTGAAAGCGCAGACATATTTTAGGTCTGTCAGTTACCTAGCTTATTCTATGGTTAATGAGGTCTTAAGCTCGGTGGTATTAAGTCTTAAACCTCATTATGACTTAACCCTATTATTTTGGGGTCAACCAGATCTTATTAGGTTGAATTAGCTATTTTGTTAATTTTAGAACCCTAGAAATTAGCTACATTAATTTGATCTCCTAATCTAATTCTGAGTACATTTTTGAATTCCTCACCCCGAATAAGCCAACGTGCAAGTTTGGAAAATTTTAGAGGTCATTTTGGATATAATTCAACTAAAACTAAATACAAACTTACAATTTAGGGCATGCAACAATTTTTATTTGCAATTCAGCCCTCCGACAGTCAGCAGATTGCCCGAGGTCTGCTGTGCAAACCGCATGTGATCCGCAGTGAGGCTCTGCACATGCGGCAGCTACTTCATCGAATCCAAGCCACCAATCCCCGAGGATCTTACTATTTAAATCTGATTCTACCCATCCTTAATCTTGAACATCAAATCACATCCATGATTCGATGATTTGGATTCCCTCTACATTCAAATGTTACGGTCGAGAAAATCAGGATCGTTTCGTCTTTTCAATCAATTGTTCAGACGACCCTCAAATAATAGCTACTGTGGAGCTATGTCCCAAAGCCTACAGTACCTAACAGAAGGGATTCGCCTGTACAGCTCACATAAGAACTATCCCACACTCCTCCTTCCACTCTGGATGGTCATTTCTACCATTACAGATTTAGGGAGGAACCTCCAACGAGCCAATTGGACTGATCTAACTTCATTTGGAGGCAGGGAGGCTGACTCATGGATTGGATCAGGTAGTCACATCCTAGCTCCCTAAACCTTTCTAGCCTATTTACAGCCAGTTTAAAATCTTAATGAACTTCTTTGCTCACTGAGAAGGCTCCGGGTCAACTTAATCTCCCGTGCCCTACTTATCCCTTGATGTCCTAGTCTGATGATGCTTCAAATTTCCAATCTAGGCAAGACTCAGTGTTTGAGTTCTCAATTGCTAGGCTACATCTTAGGAAGGCTCTGGTGATCATATTTAGGCTTTGCAAATGTCTCCAGCGCCTACAGCTTGCCATTCCTCCAAAATCCCTATACTTGTTTTCCCTAAGTACTGAACGGGCCAGGGTGCATCTTATCTCCTCGATTGCTAATTTCAATTGATGATAGTGGATTGCTGTTGTCATTTAGGTTTGATTGAGCCCAACCAAGCAATAATCAACTCGGGCATGTATAGTGAGGTAGAGTGCCCTCTTGTGTTAAGTCAGATGGTGTTTAAATGAATTTGGAGCCATGTCAATGTATCTGTGGGGAGAATTATCTTTCCACATTAAACCCTGATCAGGGATCTAGGGTGAGTAAGGTTCAAGTGACCTTAGTCAACTCACAAGGGACTTCTTGGCACGTTCGATGTGCCTTAGCCCACTGATTATGTAGAATCAAGTTAGATTGCGATTTGGTTGGAGCATTCAATAATTAAAAGAAAACCCTAATTATAATCCAGTGGGAGTCGGGATCCTTCACAGAAAGAAAGGAGAACAGTGCGGGTTGGGCTAGCAGACAACAGGCACTGTTCGGCAATAGCAGGTCATCGAGCCCTAATCGACTAGCACTGTCCTGCAAGTGTCCAGCCTATAGGGACCTGATCAACCCAATAGAGCCTAATAAGAAAAATTGAAAAAATATTATCATTAAATGCACTTCCTAAAGTTTTAATTTTAGGAAAAATATGTGGAATTAGGGTTTATCTTATTTCATTCAATTTATATCCAAATGCTATGATAATATAAAGCATTTTGATTAGGAAAATGTGTAGATTAATAAATTGCAAACTTATTTTCATTTCTATTGATGTTATTTCTAATTATTCCTTAATTACCCAAAAGCATGGTTAGGGATTATTAAGGGGATTACTTGTACAAATTGCATGTTTATGGTCTCTAATTCTTTATTATATCAGTTATATATAAATTGTTCAGTTGGTTTCTTTTTTTTTTGTAGTTAAACTTGTTAATAATTCACTAATGATCTAAAATCTTATTTAGTGAATATTAGTCTCATTTGTAATCTGATTTTGAAAATTTTGGTATCTATATGATCCTTAAATAATAATGAACCTAATAATAATATTATATTTCAATTTTAGCATATTTTATTTTTTAATTATTTCTAATTATCTTAAAACTCTAATTAGCTAGCATTAAGCAAGTTAATTAATCAAATTTGATTCACATGCTAGTGCATTCCTTTAAGAGTAATGATTGATTTAGCATTTGTTGATTGTGCATTCCTTTATCCCTATAATTTAGCCTATTTTGAAGGTCCTGTATCGCATGGAACGCAGCGAGTTGTAAGAGCTAAGCAAGCAACTTTTGTAATTGCTTGAGAAAGGTTTCATCAAATCAAGTATGTCTCCTTGGGTAGCGCCAGTTCTTTTTTCAAAAATTAGGATGGCTCTCTGCGCGTGTGCATAGATTATCTAGAACTTAACAAGGTGACAATCAAGAATAAGTATATGTTATCTTGTATCAATGATCTGTATGATCAGTTAGCTGGAGCCAAGGTAATTTCCAAGGTTAATCTGCTATCAGGATACCATCAGCTATGAGTCAAGGCAGAAGACATCAAGAAGGCAATGTTTAGGATGCATATCGATATTACAAATTCATAGTGATGTCCTTTGGTCTAACAAATGCACTATTCATCTTTATGAATCCAATGCAGTGTGTGCTTAAGCCCTTCTTTGATAAATTCATAATCATCTTCATCAACAATATACTTATTTATTCTAAAAGCAAAGAGGATAATGAAAACCATTTGCGAGCAGTGCTTGAAGAATTACGTAAGCATCAACTTTATGCGAAGTATTCAAAGTGCGAGTTCTGTCTTGACACCGAGGCATTTTATGGTCACATTGTTGATGCTCAAGAAATTCAAAGTTGATCAAAGGAAAGTCAATGCTGTGCAAGAATGGTCTCAACCTAAGACAGAGATTGATATTCATATCTTTCTAAGACTTGCAGGCTACTATCTCAAGTTTGCCAAAGGATGTTTGCAAATATCTTCACCTCTACTCAAGTTAACTTAAAATCTATTCCGTTAGAGTGAGATCTTGAATGCAAAGAGACTTTCTCTAAGCTTAAGGAGGCCCTCACTTCTGCCCTTATCCTAACTCTAACTAAGGAAGGTATGGATTTCCAATTATTCATCGACACTTCAAGATTTGGCCTAAGATGTGTTTTGATGTATGAAAAGAAAATCAATGCTTACACATCCATCCCTCTAATTAAAACCAAATGAAAAGAACTATCCAGTCCATGATCTCAAACTTGTTGTAGCTAAAAATTTGGTGACACTATTTTTATGGAATTAAATTCAAAATATTCACTAATCACTAGAGTTATAAGTATATCTCCACTCAACGAGAGTTAAATTATTGCCTGGTAAAATGGTTAGAGTTAATGAGTGACTATCATTAGTATTCATTACCATACTGGTAAAGCAAATATTATAGCTGATGATCTCAACCATCATGCTTTTCTTTATTCAATGATTGCTAAAAGTACTATAGAAGCTAAATTCACCAAGCTAAATATAGAACCAATGCATGTAAGAATGTTGAACACACTATTAGATCTGAGTTTAGTCGAATCAACATTTCTCAAGAAAGTCTCCATTTCTCAAACATAGGATGACGAATGTCCCAAATTCAAAGATGATATTGAATGCGAACGTTGTACCAATCAATAGTTCCATGGCAATGCCATATATCAAGGAAAGAGTCTATGGATTCTTAAGTCCATATGTCAAGAAATATTGGTTGAAGCTCACAACTCAGGCCAAAGATTCCATCTTGATAGCATAAAAATGTATCAAGACCTAAGGAAATCCTTCTGGTGTCTTGGAATGAAAAGGAATATAGCATTACTCATAGCAAAGTCCCACAAATGTAATTTAGTCAAAGCTAAACATTAGAGGCATGGATGATTACTTCATTCTCTAGAAGTCCCAAAATATAAGTGGGTTAACATGTAAATGGATTTCATTATTAGACTACAGAGTGTGAAAGCTAAAGTATACATCTAGAAGCATTTATCACAGAAGCTAAGTACAGTATTCATCACAAAAAAGAAAAGAAAATATACCCAGAATTATTATAACTATTTACTTAATAAAAATACAGGAAATAATCTAAATATTGAATTAAAAGTAACTAATGCAGAAAATAAAGACTGAGGATGAGTCCTCTAATGCTCCACGAACTCCTCCTAGATCTCCTTGAAGGCTTCTAATCTGGCACCACAAGCTGCTCTGGATCTAGCAAATTACCAGATTTCAAAAGTACCACATGTTAGACAATAAGTCTAACACATCGAAAACTACTATAACTATTATAGTTATCTATTATTTAGTATTTAAATAGCTTATGTAGCACTGTAGAGAAGACAATAAAATAGCTAGAAGCACAAAATAATACAAATCTGAAAGTAAAGTAAAACTGAAACTACAAATTCAATACTGAAATGTAGATATTATAATAACTAATCCAAAATTGAGAAAATAATAATTTAAAATTATGTTGTATTCCACTAAATTTATAAGTATGCATTTGAATATGCCACAAAACTATATGCCACTAATATGCTGACTTGGTGTCACATGACACTCCATAGATCCAATGTGAATGCTCTGCTAATAGAGTCCTTAGGTGAGCTCATTCGCTCCGCTAAAGCTAACATGACTTATGAATTCTATGATATGCCAAGGCTTTTTTGACTATAAGCTTTAAATCATCGAAATCAAAAAATGAATTCAATATCATGTGATGAGTCCATTTATCTCCATTGTGCATAATTCACCTAAATGATTTATGACTCCTAATTTTAATCCAATGAATGGAATTAGATAAGGTTGAACTAAACTAATTAACTGAAGAGATTGTATACATATAGTTGGTATGTTTCTGAGTATGGTGGCTTTAACACTTAGTTTATTTAACTGCACTTATCGAAACTCATAATGATAAGGGGCATGACCCTATCACAATTCTATTAAATATGCTAATTACAATCATACTTATATTGTCCTAAGAAATGTGACTTGAAATACTTAGTTTGCTTAACAACACTTATCAAAATACATGAAAATAAGGGGCATTACTCAGTCACAATTTATTCTCTCAAATTAAGTATTCAATCCCCTACTTGTAAAACACTTAAACTTGGGATGTTTATCCTAAACTAAATTGTACTTAATTAATTACTTAAGATAAGATTGAGACTCTACAGTTCTTATCAGGATAAATTAACCAACTCTATTTTCTGATGAAATAATTCAGTTCCATGGATATACACTATCACCTCCAATAGATTGTTCTACTAATTTTAACAATTCTATTTAATAATCAAGGAATATCAAATTAATGAATCCATTCTCCATTGTGGTGAATCCCACACAAATGTTCCTAAGATGTGACTCAAAAGTCACTCAATTCAGGATACTACCACATGGAAATAACCTCAGTCTAAATCATTAGGTTAACCTACCACAAGGATTTAGGATCAAGTTTCTAAGGCTAAGGAGGTGCATCTAAACTCCTACCTTAAGACTAGACAACAAGTTCTACTTTAATAACTCTTTTATTGGTAAGGCTTGTTAATTATTAAATTATTATTACTATATTACAGCATTAAAGCTCTAGTACTGAAAGGTACAAATTATAATCTAAGATCTAAGACTTACATTAAGTTTTCAACTTTTATTTCATTAGAAGAAATTATACAAATCAGATGGGCAAATCCATTGGATCACAACCTATACTACAATTATGGGATACAACTATGTAAATTATTAAGAATTGTTTATTTTACAAATCATTATCATTTTTTGATTTATCTCATGTTAAGGGTTTTACTTAGGAGAAAATCAAAGATTTAAAGGTGTAGGTTTAGATGATCAATCACATGAATTCATTATAGATCTTAATATTTCTAGTTTAATGGCTTAAGATCAATGTCAAATTAGTATATATAAAAGAAATCATGGAAGTCCTTTAATTACTCATATCAAGTGTTTTATTTAAGGTGATTTAGGTTTAGACTTAATCTAGTTAAGTTAGAATATAATTCCAAACTTGACCAAACCAAGATCAATTATTTAGTTAATGATCAATGACAAAATTAATAAGAATATGCATTATTGATGTCCATTTCCAGTTTAAGATCACATTGAATAATTTAATCATTCTTTAAGATTCTTAGGGTTTGAAGTTGATTAAAATCAAATCAATCATTTAAAATGTCCAATTCAAGGTGTAAGTTCTCTAAAATGCATACTATTTTTATTGAAGCATATAAACATTTAATTAAATAAAATAGAAAGTAATTAAAGCCAATAAGATCCTAAATTAAGCCAAAAAGGATTAGCACTAAATTATAAATCTAACCATTCAAATTTTATAAAACTAGGAAATTAGGTTCCACTTATCCATAGGAATCATTAGAGACTTAGTTTACTAGGTTTGGTTTAGTATAAACCCTAATTTTCACTAATTATGCATTTCTAAGATTTTGACAAAAGTTTTTAAATAATATATAGAAAGTTATTTCACATAGCACATGCATTCTACAAGATATAAGAAGCATAATGGAACTTGAATCATGAAATTTGGTTAAGTAGACAAGCTAATCCACCCTAGTCATATTTAGGAGTAATTAGGCTAAACTAGAAAATCCAACCATAGAAGGTGTGATTTTATTTTATATTTAGATTTCTTATGTTTTTTTGAACAAAATGGTGTATAATTTCATATAGTTTGGATAAGTGGATTAAAAGTTATTCAATTAATTAAATTTGCATTTTTCTAATTAAATTTCTGATGATTTAAATATTCAGATTATTTTCCTTAAGAAAAATAATTCTGATTATTATTAATATTATTAAACGAGCTTGGCCCAATAACCAAAAGGCATGGGTCAGCAGGGGCCTAAGCGACATAGGACTGTCGCATCACACAGGTCATCGGCTAGCCTGACCCGAACAGCACCGTCATCCCCGATCCCTCACTTAACACCCTGGCCGATTAGGGAAACCCTAATTACAAAATTCTTAATCATACAGGCCATGGAATGACCACTCAAAGGTTGCTACACGTTCACCATGACTAGACACATTGATTGGGACCCAAAGCCCCTTGTGAAGAGGCCGGGAACTCCTGGACCTTACTCACCCGAGAGCTTTGCCATGGAGATACTGTGGGGAGTCAATTCTACCTACAAAGGCCATGTTTCCTCTAGGATTCAATCCTTACGCCTTCAAGGAGGTGAGGCAGATCTAATACCTAATGAATTAGAGCTTGGGATGCACTGGATCATTGGGTCCTTACTCGGACGCAGCTTCTTGAAGGAAGATAAGATGATCGATCAATTGATCGATCAAAATGGACCTAGCCTCAGTTTTGCAATCATTGCATTCGATTGACCTACTAGAGAAATAACAAATAAAAAGCAGGAAAGTGTCAAGCATAATGGGCTCTTCATAGCAATTGTGGTACTTGAATTTGGTCGGGAAGTTGACAAATGCTGCTCGGGAAGCTCACAAATGCTGCTAGGGAAGCCTTGAGGTTAAGCTGAGCTACAGAGAGGTCTAGGGTCCTGAACACTAGGACTCACCCACTATCAGCGGTACACAAGCACTGGATCACTAGGGAGAGCTTCGTTAGACCGACAATGGCGAATTTGGGGGAAGCTCCAAATCAAACTCAATTAGTCAACAAGGGATTCTAGGAAGGATTCTTGAGGCTATTTATTACCTCAGGGGATGGGTTGGGTGCAGATGGATAACTAGAGATGGCCCAATAGTTCAGGATATGGATGAGCTCTAAAATTCTATTTTGAGCTAGGCCGAGCCACTGGGCCCGATTGGGTTGCAATGCCATTGATGGAAAATCCCCAACGGCCTACTGAAGTGGCAAGGGGAGTGGGGGTAGGGCCCGCGGTCGAGGTATGGAGGATTTTCCCTGTCGGGAGTGCAAGTAAGTAGAGACTAAGATCCACAGTGCTGGGACCTATGGATGCAACCTGATTGATTGATCAGATGGCGCTATGACTCGAATTGTTCGGATCCTAACGATCGATCACAGGAGCGATCCGGGTCGTAAGATCCATGAGGTGGATCTGATGGTAGATCCATTGCTCTGCAAATTCGAATCCTAGGCGTAGGATCATCGGAAGGGATTGTGAGATGGAGCGGGGCTCCGCTGTCATGTGACCCGGGGTTTGCACAACGAATCCCGATTTAGTTAAATTTATTAAAGGATATAATTGCAATTAAGAAATGCTAGGATCCCTTATGTGCAATTTTTCTAAATTAATTTAAATTCAAAGTATGCTTAGATGAGCACCAAAAATTCCCAAACTTTCACCCCTAGCTAATTTGGGGGTGAGGAATTCAAAAGCTTAGTTGAATTTTGGATTGGAGATCAAAATATTTTAGCTATCATTTAGGGTACCAAATTGGACCAAAATACCTTTTTTAACCTGAAGAGGTCTGATTGATCCCAAATTTTCAAGGTTAGCTTATAATAAACTATTGAATGGAAGTAACTATAATTAGAGCATGATTAAGCCTGTAGTTAGATAAGCAATACCTTAAGGTTGTTATAGACTCCCCCTCTTAAGAATAATTTCATTCTAGACATCATCCTAAAAAGGAAAGATGACACAAGAATTTAATAACAGAAATTAGAATTTAAAGATACCTTGAATTCTAAAGAGACTTGGATACTTTCATCACATATTGGTCTCTTTCTCCCAAGTAGATTCTTCAAGAGAATGATTCCTCCAATGGACCTGCACCATAAGGATGGAGCAGTTTCTCAGCTGTGTTTGCTCATAAGCTAAGATCTTAAAGAACTCCTTTGCATAAGAAAGGTCTGGCTGGAGCGATACTGCTGGAAGTTGAACTAATTGAGAAGGATCATGAAGACATCTCCATAGCAATGAAATATAAAACACATTGTGGACTACAAAGAAATCCTTCGGGAGCTTCAATCTATCGGCCACAGAGTCTATCTTTTCTAATAATTTAAAAGGTACGATGTAGCGAGGACTGAGTTTCCCAGCTACACAAAAATGGAATACTCCTTTCATAGGGCTGACCTTGAGATAAGCAAAATCTCAAACATTGAAATCCAGAGGACAATAATGGCATCATGATATTAACTCTAGCGATCTTGTGGTGCTTTGATTCTCAGTTGGTACATTTGTACCTTCCTATTTGTTTCTTCAACTAGATCTGATCCATATAACTGAATGCTGCCTATTTCAGACCATGCTAATGGAGTACTGCATTTCTTTCTGTATAAGGCTTCATGCGGTTCCATGCCAATTCTTGCTTGGAAACTATAATTATAAGCAAACTATACCAGGGGAATGTGATCCTCACATAAACCTCCAAAATCTTGAATACATAATCGTAGAAGGTCTTCATGAACTTGATTGACTTTTTCTGTTTGTCCATTTGTTTGTGGATGAAAGGCGGTGCTCATGGCCAAGGTAGTTACCTAGTTTTGATACACTGCTTGCCAAAATTTAGAAGCGAATTTGCTATTACGATTGGAAACAATAGATTTTGGAATACCATGGAGCCTGACAATTTCTTTAATGTAAAATTTTACCAATTTCTCCACAGAATCTGTTTGATGTATTTGGATAAATTGTGCTGACTTGGTCATTCGATCGACTATAACCTAGATAGAATCAGCACCAGACCTTGACTGGGGTAAGGCCATGATGAAGTCCATGGAAACATCAAACCATTTTTATTCAGGGATAGCCAGAGGATGAAGTAGTTCTCCAAGCTTTGATGTCTTATTTAAGTCTTCTGCATTCCAGACCACCTGATTGACTTCTTCAGATCTTGATACATTTTGGAACTGCCATGGTGGACTTGATATCCTGAATTCTGGGCTTCAATGAGAATCCCTTAGTGCATGGATTTTGCAATCTACAAATGATTGCCTTAATAAATTACATTTCCATGAAATTGCAAATCAAAATAATGACCTCCTTTCATATTGACTTTGAACTTCAAATAGTCCACATCTTTAGTTTGCGAGATAGAGACATATCTCGATGGAATGTGGGTTCCACATTGAAATTAGTCAACATCGAATTTAGCATATCCCCACAGACTAGGGTGATCACGAGTTTACAAAATTCTTCATCTAACAAACTTGAAGAAATCATGGTAGCTAATGTAGCATAATAGATGAGTGCTTCTGCTACCACATTTACTATGCCAGGATGATACTGGATAGAAAAATCATAATCACTTATCAACTCAAGCTATTAATGCTGACAACAATTAAGATCTCGCTAAGTGAATATGTATTTCAGACTTTGATGATTGGCAAAGATAGCACATTGGATGCCATACAAATAATGACGCCAGATCCTTAGAGCAAATATAATGACGACTAATTCAAGATCATGAACTAGGTAGTTCTTCTCATGTGGTTTTAATTGACAAGAAGCATAGGCGATAACTTTTCCTTCTTGCATTAGAACATAACCCAGGCCTATGCGACAAGCGTTGGTATATATTAGGTATTTCAAACCTTCTTTTGGTAAGGCAAGAACTAGGGCAGAAGAAAGAGCAACTCTTAGTGACTGAAATGTGTTCTCGCACTTCGGGATCTATATGAAAGGCACTACCTTCTTAATTAACTTCGTTAGAGGTGATGCTATCTGATAGAAGCCTCTTACAAACTTTTTATAATAGCAGATTTTGGTTGCAACCAATCTTGAACGCCATTGACCTTGTTTGGGTCTACCATAATTCTTTTGGCATCTACCACATGACCCAGGAAGTTCAGGTTAGTCTTCAGAAAATACATCAGGAAATTTACACACTACCTAATTTTCCGTGATAGGAACAATTTCTATCTTCTCACCTAACATAATTACTAGGTACGCGTCGCATCCTTTTTTGACTAACTTCTTGCCCTTCATTGTGTTGATTAATGAAGCTTGGGTACTTAATTTGCTAATGAACGTCTTCGATTAAGTTTTGCTGCCTAGGGTGATGTTCTTCTTTTGTCAATTTATAGAAACACCATGTTTACTTAACTAATTCATTCTCAGTATCATTAAAAATAAGCAATTGGCAGCATGATCAACTTTACTTAGAACAGTTATTCTCCGATAGGAATTTCTATTTTTATAAAATTGCTGAGATTGCATGTGGGCTTCAGAGGTAACTTGCTGCTTAATAAACTAGCTAAATGATATGATGGTAGATTAAGGGCTTTAACCTAATTTTCTGATACAAATGAGTGACTTGCTCCAGTTTCAAAAAGAATATAATATGGTTTACCATTAATTTATAAGGTGCCTATGATTATATCAATAATAAAATTTGCTATTCAAAACATTCAAGAAATACAAAAATAATAGAATAGAAATTTAAAGTAATTTAAGATGTACCCAAAACAACATCATTATCTTCCAATGCAAAAGTAAGAGTTAACATGCACACTTGTGCTGGAGCTATTGGTTGTTTATTCTGAGGCCTTTGGCCTTGACAGTTGTAGGCTGGCTTAGGAGCAAGTGTTGCAGCCTTGCAATTAGTAGAAGCAGCTAAGGCTAGCATCACAGCCAGGGCAGGAGCTCGACTATTTATTGGTTGGAGACAATACACTTGATCACTCCAGAAGCAGGTGTTGGGTTCTCCATCAATAGTAACCTTGGATTTGTAGTGGTAATAATGATGGTCCTGACGGTCGCAAGTATAACACACATTACCCTGGTGATAACATTTACAGTACGGATGACGGTGCTTGCATTCAGAAAGTTCTGCCTGGGGTTGTTCTGCTTCCATATTATACATACACCTTGGCAACCTTCTGATGACAAAAGTTTTCTCTTCTGGGCTGCACAAAGCTAGCCTTTCTCTTCCAATTCATTTTCCATTGAAAACTTTCTTATAGACAGGCAGCTTTGACTAGTTCAGGGAAACCCTTAATTTGCTAGGAAATTAATTGAGCCTTAATGGAATCTCTCAGCCCTTTCAGAAATCAATGTTAATGGGAAGCTTCAGACTTAACCAAGCCTAGAGTGAAATGTGATATTCAATGGAATTCAAGGTCATAGTCTGCCATTGATCTTCCACACTGTGTCAAATGAAGCAACTCATCTTCAAATATCGCTTGAATAGATAATGGAATAAAGGCCTCCTTGAAGCCTTCAACAAATTGATTCCACAAAATATCCTTCACTTCATAGTCAGTAAATTTGGTAATATGTTCATTCTCCCACCAATATTTGGCCTCATCTTGGAATAGGTGGGTGGCTAGATGGATTGATTCAAAATTCTGGCACTTAATGCTCTCTAAGTTCTTCTCGGCTAACTTAAGACAATTGATGGTGTCCATTGGGTTTAGTGCCCCTTGAAGGTAGGTGTCCAAAGATGTAGAAAATTATGGAGAAATCCATCTTTCGAGAAGTACGGTGCAGATGGGGCTCCCATCTGAGAAAAAGGCTATTGACATGAGTTTAGTATAAGAGCGCGAGTCTCTTGCACTTGCTGTGCATTACATTCAATGAAGGCTTTCATCAAACTAGCTAGGGAGTTAACTTCATCTGGTTTGCCTGAGGATGAGACCGTATTCTTGATGGGTGTAAGAGCTGAGGGGAAAGGATTCACGACTGCACTATCTAGAAATTTGAAATCAACCAATAACATGAAAATCCACTATTTCTTTTCAATCGCTTTCTCAAAGGAGAAGTTACATTGATAGGAAAAAAGGATAAGCTAATGTGAAAAGAAGAGACAATAGATAACTTAAGAAAATTAACTACAACAATCTACCCTAAAAGCAACACAAAAATCATCATATGAGACTACTCGATGCTTCCTTGATAGTCTTCTGTAGGTCCAACACCACCACCTATCAGCAGAACCTTCAAGTAGAGTTCCCAGAATCTGAAGATGGTATTCATCTGGTCAAGCTGTTTCTCAGAAAGCAGTGGCCATCTGGTCCAACCAATACTTTGCAAGGATAAGGAGATTGGTCCCTCTGAAGGTTGAGTGAATTAATATCCTGTCTATAACTTCTACTCCAAGAGAGACACTCCTTCAACTATCCTTCCATAGACTTTGACATCCTGGAAATCATCTGCCCAACACTTATCGAATAATCTAAGGTAGTAGTAGTACACAGACAGTTGATATTCCATTTCTAAAATTACATTCAATTGTTAGTTTTGGCTTTCCACTTATTTTAATCATAAGTATTTTACTCGTATATTTTACTTCCTTAAGGTCCATTCAGATCCTAAGATGTTCTTTATTATTCGAATTTTGCTTTTAAGTACATTTTAATGTTCGTTCCATTCCTTAGATGTATTTTCTAGGCATTCTTAGTTTTCATTTCTGAGATTTGACTTGATAAAGGTATGGCTGCTTCTTTTCCTTACACTTAGTGATTGTGATCATAACTATTTCAAAGAAAGGATCATAAAGTAGACATAAACACTTTCCTTATCTAATACTTTATGATACTTCTCTGACACCAACTGTAATGCCCCATCCCGTCGCCATGTGCAAATTAAGTTAGTTAAAGGAATAACAATTGGCGGTGGAACGGTGTGTTACTTGGGAAGGAAAACTGAACCTCCTCGAAAATACCTACTAGGTACAAGAACTGCTAAGACTCAACCTCAAGAGAGGAGGGCTGAGTACTAATACTTAAGATAAGTGTAGTATCCTTACCTTAAGTATTAGATATGATACTCGTGTATATTGAATTATGAATAAAGGTAGGATCCAAGTTACGCGAATCTCACATCATAATACTAAGTATAAGTAGAAGTAAATACATAGTGTGGATGAAATGACCCCAATATCGGATAGGAGATTAATCCAACATTAGCATGCTACCTTAGCATCTCATACATAATTAGAAAAAGCTAAGCCAATACTAGATGCTAAGCTGGCCAATTATTTTTATGAGTGACAGACCTAAAATATGTCTGCACTTTCACACAAGTGTACGTAGTCTGAAGTAATAAGTGGAAAGTTTGAGTTTTCGGGATTTATCGAACCACAGAGAATTGGATGTTTTGTTACTAAGATCTATCTAATTTCACTAATGTTTAAGCTATGGGTGTATTGCTTAAGTTGGTTCCTGAACAAGCACGATAATCACTTAGTAGAAAATAAGTCAGATAAAAGGGAGAGGAGAGTTGGGCTCCTCCCACATGATATGATAGATAACTTCTGCATGATAGTTCCTCAGGTGTTCATCTTTTATTTACTTAGATTTTAAATCAAGTGCACATTGTCCTTCTTTGAGTTTTACCTCGAAGACTTACAATTTCAAATCTCGTGCGCGAAATGAACACACAGCCTATTCAATTTCAGCACAAAGACCCTTATAAGATTTTAGGTTTGTGGTTGTTATCTCATCTCTTGATCATGGAGATGAGGGGTATTAAGTTTAAGATCTTATAAGCATTGACTCCACTAAGAGCGTCATGCGCATCACACATAGTTTAGACGAAGGATTGATTTCTTTGGGCTCAATGACTATATCACCTCATTCATGAGCACACAATGAATCCATTCCCTCCCTCAAGTATGCTGAGCAATGGAACTCAATTAGTGGGTCTTAGCAACACACGCATCAACTCCTTGGTTGAGCCTAGATTAAGGTGCACTAAGCTCGAGAACTTTCTCATGTAGCTTTAGGCTCTCATACACTCATAAATCTAGCATCAAAACAAGGGTGAGCTATGGAGCACAAGATCATTTAGTCCTTAAGTTCTTTAATCCTTTGTCCTTTCATCCACATTCAAGTCCACAATAGTCCCTTACATTCCATAGCAAGTCATTGGTTTCACAATTTTTATTAAAACTTGAGGAAAACTTCATACATTTCAGATTATTTACCAACACATGTGGGATCACCCCAACCCTCCCCAAGGGAGGTTTAACTCTCCATTACAAAAGAGATGAAAAAGAACACTACATGGATAAATACCTTTTTATGATCAATTAAGAAAAGAAATCATAATACAAGAGTTTAGAAAATACTAGAAACGTTCCTTTAGGACGTTCTCCAAACTCTTCTTCTCCTTGCTTGGAGTTGCTTCTCTTAGGTCCCTAGTGCTGCCTTTCTCCTCCTTCTCCTTAGTAAGATAAGCTCTTCCACCCTTGGGGAGCTCTTCTTCTCTTCTATTTAGCCCTCTCCTTATATAGGTTGAAGTGAGCCAAGTTGGGAACCTCCCTTAAGTCAAGGGAGTGGTACTTATAGAAGAGGGCTACTTCTTCATCTTCTCATTTCAAAATTTGCGTTTGCCTATTAAAATTTTTGGTGCAATGATGGCAAAATCCACTTGAGGGTTGAAGTGACTATTACTTTTCCATTGATAATTCTTCACTTCCCCATAAGATAACCATTTTCCCCATAAAAAATGTAGTAGCTATAGAAGGAATAATGGCTGGAGACAAGGTGCTGGTTGGGGGTCTTGTCCCAGTCGCATTTAATGCTCCTGCCAGACAAAAATTCGGTGGGCCGCTGCAGCACGCTATAGCGAAACTTTTTGCAAAGAGGGCCGTTGTGGCGCGCTGGGGCGTTCTAGCTTAAATAATGAAGGGCCGCTACAGCGCACTGTAGCGCTGGCAATTTCGTAAATTGGCCCGCTGCAGCGTGCTGTAGCGCTAGCTATTTCGCAAATTGGCCCGCGACAGCACTCTGTGGCACTAGCACTTTGCAAAGTACATCACTGCAGTGCGCTATGGTGCCTAATTTTGCAAATTGGCCTGCTGCAGCGCGCTGTGGCGCCAAAATTTGCAAACTGGCCCACTGCAACGCGCTGCAGCGCGCGACAGCAGTTTTTCCTTTAGAAATTCTGGAAAATTGTCTATATTGCTCAAAATTCATTGGATAGGCATTTTTCCTAAAAAGAATAGTAAATAGGATTAAGGAAGCAATTTAATATGAGAAATGAATGAAATTTTTCTTAATTAGGATATAAATTATGAATTCATCACACCCCCACACTCAACCTCTTGCTCGTCCTTGAGTAAGCTTAAAATGGTAATTTTCTATTTCTTAGGTATGAAAGTCAACAAAATATATCAATTAGATTTTGATGAGCAATTCAAGGCATGTGCTTAACTGAAATGACCAAAATCATTAGGTATTAAATTTTTAAATTTTGGTTATAAACTAAGGTTAATAAATTAATCTCCAAGTATTTATATTTATACTTGTTACTAGGTAATGGGGGAGGTTCCTTGGAATACTTGTCTTAGAGAGGTAGTGAAATTATCTAGAGTTTTGTGTCATATGTGCTCCTTATGAATCACAAAGATGATTAGATTAAAGGAGAGATATTTTTCATCATCCTTTTCATTTCCTTTTAGCTGATGAGATGCATATGCGATGACTTTTCCTTTCTACATGAGCACACATCCCATGCTTATCCTAGACGCATCAGTATAGACTTGGTAGTTGAGACTTTCTTTTGGTAAGTCCAAAATCGGTGCAAAAGAAAGAGTATCTTTTGATGCTTAGAATGCATTCTCACATTCTAAACTCTATACAAAAGGTACTGCTTTCTGCGTTAACTTCATGAGAAGAGACGCGATTTGTGAGAAGCTTTTAACGAACTTTTTATTGTAACTAGCTAAACCCAGAAAACTTATGATATCAGTCATGAACTTTGGCTGTGACCAATCCTAAACTGCGCTTACTTTATTCTAATCAACATTGATTCCTTATGCATCTACGACATGACCCAAGAAAGTGTCTGAGTCAAGCAAGAATTTGCACTTATAATACTTAGCATATAATTTATGGCTTCAAAGCTCTTCTAATACTAACCGTAGATGGTCCTCATGATCAGTTTTGCTTCTTAAATAAATCTGGATATCGTCGATGAAGACGATGAAGAATTTATCTAAATATGCTTTCAATATGCGATGCATCAAATCCATAAAAATGGACGGCGCATTTGTTAAGCCAAAAGACATTACCGAAAATTCAGTGTCCATAACGGGTTCTAAACACGGTTTTCTCAGCATCTGAATTTTTAACTTGCAACTGGTGGAAAACTGTTCATCGATACACGGCAAAGGATAGTTATTCTTGATGGTTACTTTATTCAATTCTCTATAATCGATGCACATCCACATCGAACCATATTTCTTTTTCACGAACAAGATGGGCACTCTCCAAGGAGATGAACTAGGTCGAATAAGACCCTTCTCAGCAACTCTTGCAATTGCTTATTCAGTTCTTACAACTCCTTAGGCGCCATGTAATATGGAACCTTCGATAGCAGCTGGGTTCTATGGATTAACTCAATTGCAAACTCTACTTCTCTAACTGGAGGAAGACCAAGTAAGTCGTTGGGAAAGACATCGAGAAATTCATAAACTATTTGATTCTCTGAAATAGGTACGACTTCTTTCTTATTTCCTAACATTGTTATGAGATATGCATCACAACCTTTCTTGACTAACTTTTCTACTTTCATTGCATTAATCATCGATGCTTGGGTACTAAATCTACCTACAAAGGATTGCGACTGACCTCCACTGCCAAAAGTAATTTTTTTCTTTTGGCAATATATGGACGCACAATGTTTGCATAGCCAGTCCATGCCCAGAATTACATCAAAATTTAGGATTGGAAAGATAATTAATTTATCCCCATATTTAGGTAGGTGTCCTTAATCACATGAAACTATAAAGAAGCCCGTCTCCTGAGAAGTGAGAGGGAGATGGAGCTCCTACTTGAGGAAGAGATTGTTGGTGAATGCTTAGTATATGGGCACGAGTCTCTTGTGCCTGTTGCGCATTACTCTCGATCAGCTCCTTCATCAGATTTGCCATGGGATTCATTTCATGGCATACGCCTGAGGACGAGACCGTATTCTTAATCGGTGTGGAAGCAGAAAAATATATAAGATTCATGGCTACAAGTGCAAGTATAAATTTAGCGAATAGTAACATTTCATTATCATTTAATTCATTACTTTCTCAAATGATAAGTTACATAGATCCACAAAATGCATAAACTACTCATGAAAGTAAAGACTCAAGAGCCTCTAGTTATAGTATTCTACCCAAAAGACTGTACAGAAATCAAAGTGACTACATGACTCCTCCAAGCTAACCTCCTATAAACCCAGAACCACTAATGACTTTCCGATCCCCTAAGTAAGATCTCCACGATCTGAAGATGGTGCCCATCGGGACAGGCCGTCTCTCGAAGGGCAGTGGTTGCACGATCCAACCACTCTCTTGCAAGTGCTGGGAGACTAGTACCTCCAAAGGATGAATGGGTAAGGATCTTATCCAAAACTTCTACTCCTTGAGCTGATACTCCATCGATGATCCTACCATAGATATGGCCATCTCGAAGATCATCTATCTAATAGTCTTCAAATCTCCTAAGGTAGAACCAGAATACTGATTGCATGTATTCCATTTCCTAAAAGTAACTCAACTTATAAGTACTTGATTCATATCATTAATATTATCTTTGAACTTCATTCAAATCCGAGGATTTCTAATTTATATTTAATAGTTTGCTATATCAATGATGTTATTATATGCGTTCAATTTCTATGATGTCTCTATTCCAGGCATACTCAAATTTTCATTTCTGAGATAACTTGATGAACTTTTGGATGTTGCTTTTCCTACACTTAGTAACTTGTGATCTTGACCTGATACAGAGAACTGATCATAAAGTAGTTAGGAGCAAGCTCCTTTGCTAACACTTTATGATACTTTTCTGATATCAACTGCAGCGCCCCGCCCCATCACCACGTGCAAAAATAAACTAAATTTGGCGGCGGAGCGGTGCGCTACTCAGGAAGGCATAACCCATCTCCCCGAATAGGCTAACTAAAGAAAATAGCCACACTGAAGGCTGCTGACTCAACCCAAGAGGAGGGTCGAGAGTCAATACTTAAGATAAGAGTAATATACTTATCTTAAGTATTAGACTAATACATACATTTGATTATAAAGGCAAGTAAGGAATCCAAAATATATTCACAAATATCAATATTTTCAGTATGCTGATCACATCACAATACTAAGTATAATAATAGAATAATAGAGTGCAGAAGCTAAAGCAAAACATCCAGAATACATCCATCATAGAAAAAAAGTAAGCATACATCTCAAAAAATACAAAAGTATAGTCTAGCTAATGAACTGAAATAAAAGTAGAAAAGTGACAAGGCTGAAGGAGTGTCCACTAAGGCTCCACGTACTGCTCCTGGATCTCTTATGAGTCCTCCTGTCCTGGCTCAACCAACTGCTCTAGATCAAGCAAATTGTAGGATCCCAAAAGTACCCTATATTAGATAAGAAGTCTAACATAGCCAAACTAAACTAAACAGTTCTAAAATATTTACAATGTAATGGTAAAGTAAATAAAACTATAGAAAAGCTGTAAAGGAAACTAAATAGCTGAAACTATGCAAAATTGAGTAAAGTAAAACTGAATTGTAAATCAAAAGATAAAAATAATGAAAAATAATGAATGATCTGAAACTAATATAAAAACATCCCAACTGTGCTATATGTCACTCAATTCATGCATCTGAATATGCCACAATACTATATGTCATTGATATGCAACTGAACTATTACTAAACTACTAAGAGCCGTACGGTCCAATGTCTACATACATCATATTAGGAAATTTTACCGTAATGTCTCAACATCCTGAAATTCTCCTATTGAGGTATGCAATATTTTGTAACTCATAAATCATCACTAATATTCATACATCATGCTCATGCTCATGCCTCTATACAATATGACTTAAATTTAGAAATTTAGAAATGCTTGAAATCAGATTATGACTAAAATGTCTCCATTATGCAGAATACTGCTAAAATGATTTTGACTCATAGTTTCTATTTTCAATAATTAGTTTTACTAAGGTTTTTACTTAAAATCATTAGTTGGAAGGATTGTATATTCATATTGGGTATGTTTCCAAGAAAGATGAATTTAATACTTAGTTTGGTTAAAACTGCACTTATCTAACATAAGTTAAGAGGTAAAACTCGATCACAGTTTAAATCTCAAACTAAGCTATTAAATACTGATATAGCTGGAATTAATAAAAAAAATATAATGTTTAAACATTCATATCACTACATATTTCCCTATACTTTGGGTAGAAATTGATGTATTTTCAAGAAAATGAAGAAAACAAATAGCAAAGGCTGATTTACCAAATTTTGGACAAAAATCACTGTAGCGCGCTACTGCGCGCCATGGCGTCCCCTTAAAAATGCCTTACCTAGAAGTAGAACTGCGGACCTGGAGCAAGACCACTGTAGTGCACCACGGCTTGCCACAGCGCACCACAGTGTCATATTGATAAGAATAAATTAAAACCATATAAACTAGTAATTCAATAGTAAAAATGCAAGTTGCGTGATGCAGCACACCACGGCGCGCTGCAGTGCGCTACAGCATCATTTCCTGTTGATTATTAAAACTTTATAAATGAGTAATTGAACAATAAATACGCAAGTTGCACACCGCAGCATCGCACAGCGTGCCGCAGCGCGCTACTGCGTCATTTCTCGTTGATTATTAAAACCATATAAACAAGTAATTGAACAGTGATCCTGCAAGTTGTCCGCTATAGCGCGCCGCAGCAGTTGAATTTTCATTTTATAAAACTATAGTAAAACTAATTTAATAGTGATCCCACAAGTTATCTATTGTAGTGCACCACAGCGTGCCTTAGCGTACGCTACAGCGACCGAACAACAAAGACACTAACTTTGTGCAAAAAATACGTTTGGAGCACTGCTGCCACAACGCATCGTAGCGGAACAGGAATTGAAATGCGGCTGCCACAGCGCGCCGCAGCAGAATAGGAATTGAAGTAACACAGTCACAGCGCACTGTAGCGGACTACCCAGAATTTTCGAGAAAATAGCAGTTAAGAAGCATGGGGAAGGGCACAAAATTATGACCTTTGGCCTCCCCCAACCTCTTCAAAACTGATATATTAAATACCTACTAAATCCCAATAGTTTAAACAGATAAAATCATTAAAAAGAATTGGAATTAAATCAAGGAATAGGAAAGGTCATACATTAAAAGCTTTGAGGCTAAGTGCATCCCTATTTAAGGGCCAATCTCAGACCTTGAAAGGGTTCCAACCTTTGCTACTCAAGAGACCAAGAGAAAGGCTACGAGAAGAGAAAGAAGGAGAACTCTCCAAGGTGAAGAGAGGACCAAGAATAGGAAGGAAGAAAATACAGCAAGGAACAGAGGGTGAAGCTTCAAGAGGACATCGCAAGAAAAGTAAAGAGAACCCCATAAAACCTCCGGGTGATTCCTTGTAGTTCTCCTAAACTCCCGTGATTTATTTCTTACCGTGAACTGATGGCGATGTTCACTTTTCTTTGCATGTACGTTCTTTCTTACTTAATAATTAAAAGCTAAAAACCACTTGGAGAGGGTTGAGATATAGTTATAGAATTATGTAAGGGAATTATTAGTGTATCATGATATTTTTTAGTTGTAATGAAAAATTGTTTGTTGTATTGTTAATTTTAATATTGAATGAATACTTGGATGAATTGAATTCTTATTTATTTTAATTAAAAGAGCTAGTGTTCCAATGCTCATCAATTGGGTAAGAGCAAGGAAAATAGTGTGAGTAGAGCTGAGAATTACATGACAGAATTCTCATGCTCACTTGTACGCTCCCTTAGTAGCTCTCCCAAAAGATTGACGCTTGAGAACTAACAGACTGTAAATACACGTCTGCGTTTGCACGCAAGTGTATGTGGTATGAAGTAATAAGTGGAAAGTGTTAGTTTCCGGGATTTATCGAACCATAGAGAATTGGTTGTTTAGTTACTAAGGTTTATCTATTCTCACTAATGTTTAAGCTATGATATAATTGGTTTGAGTTAGTTCTGAACTAAACACAATAATCACTAAGTAGAAATTAAATCAGATAAATGGAAGAGGAGAGTTAGGTTCATCCCACATGTCATGGTAAGTTACTAATATATGATGATTCCTCAAGCATAGTCTTTCATTTACTTTAAATTAAATCAAGTGCACATTGTTCCTCCTTGAGTTTTATCTCAAGGTTTCATAAGCTCAAATCTTGTGCACGAAATGAACACACAGTCGGTTCTATTTCGGCACAAAGATTCTTAAAAGATTTTAGATTTGTAATTTTCATTTTATCTCTTGATCAAAGAGATGAGGATTATTAAATTTTTAAGATATTATAAGCATTAATTCCACTAGGAGCGTCACTCACATCGCACATAATTGAAATGAGAGAATAATATGTTGGGCTCAATGACTATGTCACCTCATTCATGAGCACACAACTATTACTATCCCTCCCTCAGTTATGTTGAGCTAAGGAACTTACTTAGTGGGTCTTAGCATCACACGCATCAACACTTTAGTTGAGCTTAGATTAAGGTGCACTAAGCTCAAGAACTTTTCTCACATAGTTCTAAGCTCTTATGCACTCATAAATCTAGCATCTAATCAAAGGTGAGCTATGGAGCACAAGACACTTTAGTTCTTGAGTTTATTAGTTCATTTTCCCTTAATTCTCAATCAAGGCTAAATTAATACTAAGCATTTCTTGAGCAAGGCATTGAGATCATACATTTTATTAATACTTGAGGAAAACTTCATACAATTAAAATATAACTATCAAACACATGGGATTACCCCAACCCTCCCCAATAGAGATTTAGCTATTCATTACAAAGGAGATGAAAAAGAACACATACATGGATAAAGACCCTTTCATGATCAAATAAGAAAAAAAATTACAAAGAATAGTTTAGAAGATACTAGGAACGTTCCTTAGAAGTTCTTCAGATCCTTTTTCTCCTTCTTGAAGTTCCTCCCTTAGGTCGCTAGTGCAGCTTCCTTCTTATTCTCCTAGTAAATTAGCTCTTCCACCCTTAGGGAGTTCCTCTCTTCTACTATGCAACCCTTCTTCTTACTTAAGTGATTTGGGCAAAATTTGGAACCCTCCTCTAGTTAAGAGGAGTGATATTTATAGGAGAGGGGCTGCATTCATCCCACTTTAGATCCAAACCAGCATTTCCATTTGAAATTTTTGAGCAATGATGGCAAAAATCCCAATTGATGGTGAGGTGACCAATATCTTCATTTATTTAGCTAATACATCACCTCATAAGCCTCTTTTTTATTTAAAAATGTAGCAGCTGCAAAGGGAATAATGGCTGGGGACAAGAGGCAGGTAGGGGGTCTTGTCCCAGCTGCAATAAAGGCTCCTGCCAGATGAAATTACGGTGGGCCGCTGCAGCGCGCTGCAGCGTGCAATGGTGTGAGTAAAATCCGCTAAGTCTCCCTCTGCCGCATGCTACCGCGCACTCCCGCGTCAATATTTCGCAAAGTGTCCTGCTGCAGCGCACTGTAGCACTAGCATTTTGCAAATCGTACTGCTGCAGCATGCAGTAGCGATTTAATTTACAAATCGCCCCACTGCAGCACGCTATAGTAGCAGTATTTCGCAAAATGCTCCACTACAGCGCGCGGTAGCGATTCATTTTGCAAAATGCTCTACTGCAGTGCGCAGTAGCAGTTCAATATGCAAAATGCTCCGCTGCAGGGGGTGATCGCGCCTACGGTTCGCAGCTTGACCCGCTGCAGCGCGCGTCAATGCTAGATTTTTGCAAAATGATCCGCTACGGTGCGTTGTAGCGCGCGGCAGCGGTTTCCTTTGAAAATTTTGGAAATTTCCATAAATGTCTCAGAATTCCTTTGGATAAGCCATTTTCCTGAAAAGATAGACAAAATTTTATTTAGGAGTAGTTTAAAGATCATAAATAAATGAAATTTTCCTTTATTTTAGATATGATTTATGGATTCATCACACCCTCACACTTAAATTCTTGCTCATCCTTGAGTAAGCTCAAAATGGTATTTTTTTTGTTTTGTAGGCATGATAGTCAACAAAAAATATCAATTGAGATTAAATGTAGGTCAAAGCATGTGCGTAACGAAAATGGTACTAAACATTTGGCATGTAGATGTTCTAACCTTAGATATGAAATAAGGTTAATCAATTAATCTTCAAGTATTTGATTTTCATGCTTGGCACTAGGTGAAGGGTAAGGTTCCTTGGGAAACTTGGACTAGAGAGGTAGTAAAAGACTCAAGAGTTTTGTGTCATATGTGCTCCTTCTTATGAATCACAATGATGAAAAGATTATAGGAGAGATATTTTTCTTCATCCTTTCACAATTAGATTATTTGGGAGAGATATTTTTCATCATCCCTTTTTAATATATATATATATATTTTTTTTTTTTTTTTTTTTTTTCTTTTCATTCTTAGGGAGAGATACTTTTCTTCATCCCCAATACACATCTTGGTGATCATGAAGTCCTATGAGAGCCTAGCACACACTTTTATAGTACTGACCATAATCTCTAGTCATTAGTCCAATCCTTCCCCCACACTTAGTTCATGTCATTAATTTAAATTTTTGGAGATAGATTATCCTTCATTCATTGCTTAGTTAAAACATTTTAATGCTCATAATGCATTTGATCATCTTTTTGTTAAGCACTCTTTTACTTTATATCAAATTCCTTATTAATGTTTTGTGACTTTCATTTCTTTGAAAAATTCAGAAAAAATATGTCATTTTGGAATACCAGAAAAAAAAATGAGCGAATATGAAACTTCATAAATTAGATCTCAAAATGAAACACACAAAATAAAAATACAAAGAAAACACAAAAAAATGCAAATAAAAAGAAAAATACAACCTATTTAATTTTGGGTTTCCTCCCAATCAGCGCTTGTTTTAATGTCCCAGCCTGACACGAGAAAGACCTTTATGTGATACCTTCATTCAGGAGGTCCTGAAGGGTCCATCTGCCCTTTTCTTGAAAGATTTCTTCCTCCAAGTATAACTTCAGTCGATTTCCATTTACCTTAAAAGTGACATCTTTGAAGGTGACTTCAACTACTCTATGAGGAAAAACCTTCGTAATAGTGAATGGTCCTGTCCATCTTGACTTTAGTTTTCCTGGAAATAGTCTTAATCTTGAGTTAAAAAGTAGTATTTTCATTCCAGGTTAAAAATATTTTGGCTTAATCAGTTTATCATGCCAACTTTTTGTTTTCTCTTTATACAACTTGGCACTCTCATAGGCATTTAACCTAAATTAATCAAGTTCATTTAATTGCAGCATTCTTTGCGCACCTACTTTTTGGGAGTCAAAGTTTAATTTTTATATTGCCCAAAAAGCTTGGTGCTCCAATTATACCGGAAGGTGACATGATTTTCCATAAATGAGCTTATAAGGAGACATTCCTAAAGGAGATTAATGGCAGTTCGATAAGCCCACAGGGCATCCTGAAGTTTAGAAGTCCAATCCTTTTTATTTTGGTTCATAGTTTTCTCTAGAATTTGCTTAAGCTCTCTGTTGGAGACTTCAACTTGCCCACTAATTTGAGGATGGTATGGCGTACCCACCTTATGCCTCACCCCATAGCTTTTTAAGACATTTTCCAACTGCCGATTGCAAAAATATTTTCCCCCATCACTGATTAAAAATCTGGGCGTCCCAAATCTAGCTAGCACATGCTCCTTGAGAAATTTAATAATAGTTTTAGCATCATTGTTCACACAGGCTAATGCCTCAACCCATTTGGACACATATTCAACCGCCACAAGAATTTGCATATTGCTTAAAATTCGTTGGATAAGCATTTTTCTTGAAAAGAATAGCAAAATAGGATTAAGGAAGCAGTTTAATCTGAGAAATGAATAAAATTTTCCTTTAATTAGGATATAAATTATGGATTCATTAATGAGTAGTTGTCATGTTAAATGATTTACAATGAAAGAAATTAGGGAGATATGAAACAATGCAAGTATAGGTAATAGAAGCAATAATTATTATCGACTCATTCAATCCAAGCAATTACAAAATAAGTAAATACAACACATAATATGGGTAAAAATATCTCAAGTAGTTTAAGTTTAATTATTATAAGCTTTTAATAATGAAAGAGTAAGAGTAAAGTAAATATAATCACTCTCTCACTTGAATAAAATATAAGTAAACTTGAATAATTTTAGCGGAAGCAATTTCTTTATAAGTTCTTCAAGTGCTAGGTCCTACTTCACCAGAACTATAAAGCTTTTGATCTATCATATTTTGATATTTAAATATGAGGGCAAAGCCAAGAAAAGAAAAAAGTAGTTAAACTAAATGGTCTAAGCGCATTTTAAGATTTGCTACATTTATGTTAAATTGGATATTACAAGCTAATTTATAGTTTATAATTAAGCTGAGGAGCAGTAAAAGCATTCAAGTAGGGAAAAGAAAATAGACCTAATTATAAAGAAAGATAGTATGAAAGAAGTTGAATAAAAATACTCACTTGTATCATGTTCTTGCCTGCATCCAAAAATGGTAAGGGAAAAGCATCCTAAAAGGCTAAAAGCTACTAAGTGCTTTTAAAATGAATGAAATGAAAGTAAATACATGTTCAATGGAATTTATGCTAAGTAAGCAAAAGAAAAGCAGTGAAGTATTTAATTAAAATTTAGCAATATGCCCTACATCCTAAATGAACTATAAGTAAGTAAAACACAATACTAAAAATGGAAAGTACAAAGCATAAAAATTAAGGAAAATATTTTAGTCTCTTGAACTAAGATATACATAGCCTAGGACTATGGGAACTAGCATAGCTAAATAGTTTTGATGAGATCTTACAATCAATAAGATTGTAAAAGAGCTCGTACTACCAATTGAAGTTGTTTTAAGAAATTATCTCATTTTGCAGGCATATTCTACAGAATGGGATGATGAGTTAAGCATGTATGCTTAACTAGATAAGCACTATGGGGTTTCAAATGGATTTAAATATTCATATTCACCCTCTCTATAATGTGACATTTGGAAGTAGCACTATTATTTCTACCATGTTTACCCTTAGGCATACCCCTATTGTTTTTTGAAACTTTTATTTATGCACAAAACATTATATGAATGATCAAGAAAATTAGGCTCAAAGCTAAGCAAACATTCAAGGAAATTCAATAATTCTAAACTATGTGATATCCATTGATATCTAAGTTTTAATGATCTACTTAATGATTGGAGCAAATTGAGCTCCCAATTGACTTATAAATATTGATCTTTAAGTCAAATGTAAGTAATAGTAGATGTGTAAGAAATTTGGGAAAATAGTATTTTTAAGTAAATGAAATTTATATTGTACCAGTCCTAAACTAATCAAATCTAATAGATTAATGATTAAAGTTTAAGGAAACTAGAAAGGGAGAGTAAGATTAATTGTTTATTAAGCTAAAGGAAGTAAGAGCTAAAGAACAATATATTAGCTTTATCTAGTTAGCTTATAAACTAGAAGGTGTCAAATTAATTTAATCATTAACTTATCTAGGATTAATTGATATTGAGTATTTAAATATATGAAAAGAAATAGACTATCTTCTACAAGTGCTAATTCATTCTTACTTGCAGGCTAGTGGAAGTCTATTAGCTTATTTAAGCATGAAATGAAAATATTGCTCTCTAATTTAATGATTGAATAACTAATTTGGAAGAATAAAGAGTAATGGAAATGTGTGCTAATTATCAAATAGATTGGTTGAGCACTAGTCTAATTATTAGTTCTCTTAAAACTCGCAATTTGAATATGTTAAGTTAATTATATCATAAAGGAAGTCAAAAAGATTCTCAAGTTAATATAGCATGCATTTAAATGAGATCTAGAAACTTGGAAAGATATAAGAATAAAATTCTGATTCTAATAATTTGAGCGTGAAGTCTATTATATTCTTTTAAAAGGAACAAAATAGAATATTAACATACACTTCTTCTACTATTTAGAAGATTAAATGAAAGGATGAACATTAAGGAACTAATGTTAAGTTAATTCAATACATAGAACATTAATTATAATTAAATTCTAACATGACAAGAGTACATATAATTACATTCTAAAATCATGAATATACAACCTTTAATTCAAATTAAATATTTGAATTTCCATATGAAGTATAGTAAAAATGGAAGAATTAAGCTTAGTACATGCCATGCAATTTAATCACACTAATTCCATATCATTTGATTTACATAAATGTAAAGACTATCAATAATGATTTGAATAATTCAACTAGAAAAGATATATGTATTTCATTCAAATTAATTCATTCCTAAGCAATTCTACATTGGAAGAAATTCAACTTAAATAAGTATTGGACATTCTCAATTATTACATCCATGGAAATGTAAGATTCAAACATATAATTTAAAGACATATGTGAGATAAGAAAATGAGACAGGTTTGCTATCCTGGGGTTCAATAATCCAAAAATAAGCATATATGAAATGCATGAAATTATAATTTTACTTAGATTAAGGAGTTAAATACCTAAAATATTCAAATGTTGTTTAAATGATATGATATACATATATTTGAGATCCTTATGTCCTAAGGAGAAAAATGACACTAACTAGGTTAAATTTGGACAACATTATTTGTAGGTTTTGGATGGGTTTTCTAATTTGGGTTAAAATGTCATTAAGGGATCAAGGGTTTAAAGCTTAAATTTGATCTCATATTAATGTTACTCACATTTTTGTGTGTACAATGGACTTTTGAAGTGTCCAATTTTAACATCAATCAACCAAATTATGATGTATACAACAATTGATGAAATAATTAATTTATTTAGTCAATTGAAATAATGATTTAATAAATTTTTATTTTCAAAATACATATCTATCTTGATATTACTATTCTAGGAAACTTTCATGACATAGTAGCATATAGAATGTACAGGTTTTGAGTTTCCCTTAAGAAATCATTAATTAATAATGAATGAAAATTCATTAATGTTAATAGATATCATTTCAATTAATATAAACTAAAATTTACTTAGCATGTTTCCGTTTCATATTTAAGTTAAGGAAAAACAACATGTATAATTAGCAATTTAATAATCCTCATTAAGATTATTAAGTAAGATTATTTATGAAATTTATTTAATATTTGACTTTAATTTAATTATACTATTATTTCTAACCATTGCCTAATAGTCCGACCCAATAAACAACCTATGCTAGCTACTGAAATTGGGCCCGTAGATGGGCCTGAAAATGAGTCGAGACTCATTGGGTAGATAATGGTATCGACATAAGGAGATTTATTTTTCATGTATGGGATTACATAGTAAATGGCAAAACATTTTCATTAAATGATAATTTAATTTGTATCTTTTTTTTAAAACTAATTAACTAAAATTAATAAGGTTCTTTCTTCACTAAGACCCACTAAGCCTGAAATGAGTTGTTCAGCCTAAGAGTTAAGGATAGAATGCTCAGTTAATAGAGCACTATCTGTAGTTCAGTACAACCATCATCTACTTCATACCAAAATAGAGCCAAATGAAGAAGTACTCTTAATTTCTTTTCTTCGCATGGAAGTACCCATATGGAAAATTGAAAGGATAAAGAGGAGTCAAATTACCATAGAGCATCTCAACAATAGGAGACGATTGAAAGAAAAATAAAAATTAATAAATTTAATAAATTCCTAGAAGTTCTGAAGATCTCATAACGATAAATTCGTTCATTACAGAATCATCAATTGATTTCATAGGTAATTTCAAATTAAGGAATAATCACTTTAAGTAATATGCAAGAATTTGAATTCCTTCTGCGTAAAATTTTTAGAGTTCGTTCGAAAGTAATGAGTCCATTCAGTTCAATTCTTTACACATCTTAAATAAAAAAAAAATTAATTACCAATGGATTAATTTAGGAACTGATGATTGGTAAACAATTTCGAGGAAGCATAATACAACATATAAAAAAAAATGATGGTGAATTACTTTTCACCTTCGACAGCGTTGCATGGTCTAGGATTTTCGGAACAAAATGGAAGCTGCTCGAAGATGATCAGGAGGTGCGATCCACCCTAATGGAGCTCTCCAGATCCCTATTATTCAAAAATTAGTGAAGGAAATGGAGATAGGAAAGGCCCCGTAAGCTATGAGAAGGCATTAAGTGTATGGGAGATGCCCCCTTCCCTGCGCACAATCCCATTCAGCGCAGGGGCGTACAGTATTCCATTCATAGCCATTAGATGCCTGCCATCTTCTATAAAGCATATCAGACGGCTTATAATCATCCGCGTGTACTTAAGTAAGACTTTGATCCATCCGTTGGGTTGTCGTGATCAAAATTAATGGTAGGATCATAAGAAGGAAAGAATGGAAAGCATCCTTACCTACTTTCGATAATACGACATCCCGTGTCTTGCGCTAACCAACTGATTGACGCCTTTTTAAATTTGTCATTTTGATTTATTTTAAATCAGCCGTTTATTTTATATATATTATTTTATTTAAAAATAATATTTATATATTAATTTTATCTTATTTATTCAATCAAAATTAAATATCCATACACCCTTACCTATTTGAGGGGTGAGGAATTTAACAATTTGTGTTGTTAATATTCATATCTGAGTGAGTGTAATTATTTTGCAAGTTGTTATAAAATTAAAATCAGTAATAAGTTTTGTTTTTGAAGGTGCAAAAGGGTTGTTTGTATTACAATAAGAACTTAAATGTGTTCCCCCACACCAAATACACAAGTTTTGATTATTATTGCGCACACCCATGAAATTTGAGTACTCCATATAAATTGATAAAATCTATAAAAATTAAAAGAAAAGTAAACTAAAGAAATAAGAAAATATATATGCAAAGATATTTCCTTAAATCACTATTTACTAATAGCTTCTCCTTAATACAAAACAATTACCGATTCCCCGGCAACGGCACCAAAAACTTGACAGACGTTTAATACACGTATGCGCTTACATGCAATTGTACGTGGTCTGAAGTAATAATTTGGAACGTGAGTTCCAAGATTTATCGTCCTCAAGGAATCGGATTTTTTGTTACTAAGGTATATCTACGTTCAATAATGTTTAAACTACGTAAATTCAGATTGGTGTGGTTCCGTGTTCAAAGAAATAATTCAGATGATTATGAACGATTTAAAGATGAGAGGAAAGTTGAGCTTACTCAATGTGAAATGATGGGATTTCAAGTTGTATTACCTCTCAAGCACATTCATTTCTTTTTACTAAGCTAATAACCACGTGCACATTAAATTCTTTAGAATTGTCTTCTAAATCTTACAAGTGTAAATCTTATGCAAGAGATGAACACACTAGGGTTCAATTTCTGCACAAAAATTCTCATGGGATCGCAATGAGAGCATCTTAGTTACCCTACATCTAGGTCACCAAAATTTACAATTTTAATTAGCCAATCTCAAGAGCATGATTCCATTAATGAGCTTCACGCGCATCATTCGCAGTTCAGATAAGGAAGTGATTTCATTAGGCTCTATGACTATGTCACGTCGTTCATGAGCTCTTAAGATTCCACTCCCTCCTTTCACGTATGCTGAGCAATGGAGCTCTAATTAATGGGTCTTAGCTCACACGCTTCGACTCCTTAGTTGAGCATAAAATATGGTGCAAGAAGGCTCAAGAACTTCTCACTTAGTTTTAAGCACCTCTTTCACACTTACCCCGCTCTTCACTAAGAAATGTGCCATGGAGCACAAGACTTTCATTTTTGTTTATTAGTATTTATAGTTATATTTTTCTTATAACATAAGATTTTCATTTGTTACACAACTTTCTCTTAAGATGATTTCATTGAGTCATTCAAAAATAAATTTTTTTTTTAGTTCAATGCTTGATGAAGTTCTACATCATTCATAAAATCCCTTACATTTTACAATGGGCTTAGCCCAACCCTCCCCAAAGGGGGTTTAGCCTTCCAATACCACTGAATAAAGAAAAGAAGCATACAAGAATGAAGACCCTTTCATGATCCACTAAAAAGAATGATCAAAGTAAGATTATAGTTCACTAGGAATGGCCCTTAATGGGGTTCTCCGGATCTCTCCTCCCTCCCCAAAGGGGGTTTAGCCTTCCAATACCACTGAATAAAGAAAAGAAGTATACAAGAATGAAGACCCTTTCATGATCCACTAAAAAGAATGATCAAAGTAAGATTATAGTTCACTAGGAATGGCTCTTAATGGGGTTCTCCGGACCTCTCCTCTTCTTTCTCTTCTCCTTCCCTTTAGCTCTCTAGTGCAGCCTTTGGTTTTTTATCTTCTAGCAATGGTCCTTTCCACCTCTCTTGGAGAGGTCTCCTCCTTCCTCTATGCAGTCCCTAAAAAACTGGATTTTGGGATGAAGAGTTGGAACATCTTTAAGTGAAGAAGAACTACTTTTATAGATGGTCACTCTTCTTCCTTGCCTTCAAATTCTGATTTCTTCCCTCCAAATTTCTACAGCAATGAGTGCAAATGCCATTTGAGGAGTGAGGTGACATCCCCTTTTTTATTCTTTAATCTCCACATCACTTCAAGAATCCAATTTTCCTTTTAAAAACTGTTCTGCTGCAGATGGAATGATGGCTGGGAGACAAGGAGCAGGTTGAGAGTCTAGTCCCAGTCGCAATAAATGCATGGATCAAACAAAAATTTGGAACGCCGCTGCAGCGCACCATAACAATCGAGTCCCGCAACTCCTTTGCTGTAGTGCATCGTAGATGTTTTAAGTCATGAAACTGGCCCGCTGCAGCGCGCTGGCACATTTAAGTCCCGCAAGCTCACCCGCTGTGGCGCGCTATAGCGGTTGAGTTCCGCAAGCTTATTCGTTGTGGCCCGCTGTAGCGGTTGGGTTCCGCAAGCTCCCCCGTTGTGGCGCGCTCTAGTGGTTGAGTCCTGCAAACTCACCCGCTGCAATACGCTAGGGAGCGCTATGGCGCGCCATAGCGAAAACGTTCCAGAATTCAATAGTCCTTTTTTATATGAATCATTTGTATGCAAGAAGCTGGTGCGCGTTAGGGTGCGCTACAACGGTTTTCATCTAGAATTTGCAGAAACATTACAGAATTGCACAAAAATTGCTGATCTTGTATTTTCCCTGAAATTATATAAAATTTATCAAAGTAGATTGATTCAAGCATATATTTTTATGAAAATTCCTTTATATATAATGCAAATAATGGATTCATCAGAGTCCACCATTGAGTTCATCATCCTCAAATTAGCTATGAATGATATTTTGGAAGTGTTTGGATGTCATCAAATTTTACCCAATTATTTTAATATTATTTAAATATCCAATAAATTACAATAATTAAATTTACCTCTGATCAAAAATCTGATTTTAATTTTGAGTTCTTCACCCTTCAAAAAGATAAATGTGAAAATTTGAGATTTTTCGGAGTGCGTTTGAATATTTAAATTTAAGAATTAAATTAGAGAAAATATATTAATTAAATATTCATTTTAAATTAATTACTATATACATACATACATATATATATATATATACATATATATATATATATATATATATATATATATATATATATATATGTTGTATTTATTTAAAGGAAAATGCTACAGCTCCACGGTAATATCCACCGAAAATGCTAGATGAGCTGTTCTGCTGATGTGGCAAATAGCCATGTCAGCAACACATCACGTATTCAGCAAAACCTAAATCCCGCAAAACCTAAAATCCCGATCGCTCCTTCTCATCCGCGGCTGCTTCGAAACCTCGCGCTCGCTTTCTCTAAACCTAAATCGCGTCGCCTCTCTTCTCCCGTCGCCGCTCACCACCGCTCTCTCGTTTCTCCCGAACGCTTCACGCTCCGATCGCTTCGTCTCATCCGCGGCTTTGCTTCTAAACCTCGCGCTCGCTTTCTCTAAACCTAAATCGCGTCGCCTCTCTTCTCTCGTCACTTCTCTTCTCCCGTCGCCGCTCACCACCGCTCTCTCGTTTCTCCCGAATGCTTCACGCTCCGATCGCTTCGTCTCATCCGCGGCTTTGCTTCTAAACCTCGCGCTCGCTTTCTCTAAACCTAAATCGCGTCGCCTCTCTTCTCCCGTCGCCGCTCACCACCGCTCTCTCGTTTCTCCCGAACGCTTCACGCTTCGTCTCATCCGCGTTCGCTTTGCTTCTCCCATCGAGAAGGGACCGCTTATCCAGTCGCTTCCCGAAACCCGGCGACGTTTCTCACAGCATCTCCCTCCTCGACCGACGCAGGATGATGCTGTTTCAACACCCTTCACTGTAGCCGCCGCCTCTGGAAGGGCCCGTTTCCTTCCCGACGCCGCTGCTTCAAGAAGTCCCGCCGCCTCTGGAAGGAAACCTAGGTTCTCTAAATTCTCCATCCCCTCAGCCTCATCCAGGTTTATTCTCAACAATATACATTTCTTAACTTCTGATTTTGTGCATTGAGTATTGGTTGTTCACTTGTTATTATATTGAGTGTTGGTTGTTCACTTACAAAATTTGTGCATTGAGTATTGGTTGTTCATGGGAATCTATCTTATATTTTGTGCATTGAGTATTGAGTATTGGTTGTTCAAGTTTTTAGTAATGACAACTGAACCTAATATCTGAAATTTAGTTTGTAAAAAATCATATAATTTCTGATCTTTGTGGAAGAAACATCATGGGCATCTGAAATTTAGTTAGAAAAAAATCGTAAATACTTTGAATTAGCAAAACTTCATGAATAATAGCAATTTCCATTTATTTCTTATGCAGCAGTACAATTAGCACACATTAAAAACTACTTCAATATTGACTTCAAGAACTGCACTTATAGAATGCAGTGAAATTTTTCTTGGGAAGGATAGAATTCTTCTTCTACAAAATACTGCTTTAATAAAAGGTTAGGGCTTTTTATTTGAGGAGATGAAAGGTTAGGCTCTCAATGTAGAGAGTGGCAGCAAAGCAAAAGTAGTTTTTTTATTTCCTACGTGGCAAATATATGTCAGCTCTTTCCACCTCTTTTTACATTGAAAAAAGCTACAATTCTTCCTAAATTCTGATTTTGTGCATTGAGTATTGGTTGTTTACTTGTTATTATATTGAGTGTTGGTTGTTAACTTACAAAATTTGTGCATTGAGTATTGGTTGTTCATGGGCATCTATCTTATATTTTGTGCATTGAGTATTGAGTATTCGTTGTTCAAATTCTTAGTAATGACAACTGAACCTAATATCTGAAATTTAGTTTGTAAAAAATCATATAATTTCTGATCTTTGTGGAAGAAACATCATGGGCATCTGAAATTTAGTTAGAAAAAAATCGTAAATACTTTGAATTAGCAAAACTTCATGAATAATAGCAATTTCCATTTATTTCTTATGCAGCAGTACAATTAGCACACATTAAAAACTACTTCAATATTGACTTCAAGAACTGCACTTATAGAATGCAGTGAAATTTTTCTTGGGAAGGATAGTATTCTTCTTCTACAAAATACAGCTTTAATAAAAGGTTAGGGCTTTTTATTTGAGGAGATGAAAGGTTAGGCTCTCAATGTAGAGAGTGGCAGCAAAGCAAAAGTAGCTTTTTTATTTCCTATGTGGCAAATATATGCCAGCTCTTTCCACCTCTTCTTACATTGGAAAAAGCTACAGTTCTTCCTAAATTCTGATTTTGTGCATTGAGTATTGGTTGTTCACTTATTATTATATTGAGTGTTGGTTGTTCACTTACAAAATTTGTGCATTGAGTATTGGTTGTTCATGGGCATCTATCTTATATTTTGTGCATTGAGTATTGAGTATTCGTTGTTCAAATTCTTAGTAATGACAACTGAACCTAATATCTGAAATTTAGTTTGTAAAAAATCATATAATTTCTGATCTTTGTGGAAGAAACATCATGGGCATCTGAAATTTAGTTAGAAAAAAATCGTAAATACTTTGAATTAGCAAAACTTCATGAATAATAGCAATTTCCATTTATTTCTTATGCAGCAGTACAATTAGCACACATTAAAAACTACTTCAATATTGACTTCAAGAACTACACTTATAGAATGCAGTGAAATTTTTCTTTGGAAGGATAGTATTCTTCTTCTACAAAATACAGCTTTAATAAAAGGTTAGGGCTTTTTATTTGAGGAGATGAAAGGTTAGGCTCTCAATGTAGAGAGTGGCAGCAAAGCAAAAGTAGCTTTTTTATTTCCTACGTGGCAAATATATGCCAGCTCTTTCCACCTCTTTTTACATTGGAAAAAGCTACAGTTCTTCCTAACTTCTGATTTTGTGCATTGAGTATTGGTTGTTCACTTGTTATTATATTGAGTGTTGGTTGTTCACTTACAAAATTTGTGCATTGAGTATTGGTTGTTCATGGGCATCTATCTTATGTTTTGTGCATTTAGTATTGAGTATTGGTTGTTCAAATTTTTAGTAATGACAACTGAACCTAATATCTGAATTTTAGTTAGTAAAAAATCATATAATTTCTAATTTTTGTGGAAGAAACATCATGGGCATCTGAAATTTAGTTAGTAAAAAATCATATAATTTCTCTCATTTTTCACGCATAAATGAACAGAAAGAAGAAACGAACCATTGCCTGGTCGAATGTAGAATGTATGATATGAGATTTTTATACTGCTGCAAGCCTGCAATGCTCTAAATTATAATTCAACTCACATCTATCATATCATTTTTATATCATATAATTTCTGATTTAATGTGCATGCCGATTACATTTGCAGTTTTTTAGAACTTTTCTGATTTTATAAATTTACAGTTCTAATGCAATTATTATTTATCAATAGCTATCACATTTTCCATATTCATATTATTTAAGTAATTATGTATCTATTAGATATTGCAGAATCATTGGGTTGTGATGAAGACATTGTGAACAATGAGTTTACCACTTTGGACATAGTTGTCGAGGTTAGAAGTTTGTATTCCTGTTAAAGAATTAATATTTTGTATATCTAGATTTTTTACTTACTCGATTCGTTAATTGTAGGAGCATATCGATGAACGTGACAATATTTGTAGTGACACAGAAGATTGCTACATAAAACTTCCTCAAATTGGAATGAAATTTGACTCGATTGATGATGCTTTCAATTATTATAAATCATATGGTTATTTGATAGGTTTTGGAGTTAAGAAAAGATCAAATTATAATTTTTACGGTCATAAGTCACGTTGTTTATTTACTTGCTCTAAAGAAGGACACCCTAAGAACAATGTTGGTCCTTCTAAGCTACGCCGAAAACCTATAGTATGCACAGGATGCAAAGCAATGTTGGTTATCGTTGATCTATGTTTGAATGATAATTGGGAGGTGGCTGATGTGAATTTAGAGCATAACCATGACTTGGATCCCGAAATGGTACGCTTCATGCGTTGTTTTCGTGAACTATCTATAACAGTTCAGAGATAACTTATAATAAATGATAAAGCTGGCGTTCCATTGAACAAGTCTATCAGCGCAATATTTACAGAAAGTGGGGGTCATGAAAATTGCAAATTTACTGAAAAAGATTGTCGCAATTATGTTAAAAATCAAAGGGTCTTGGCATTAGTCGATGGTGATGCAAATTCATTGCTGAAACACTTTGAAAATCTGCAAAATAATGATTCAAATTTTTTTTATTATTTTCAATTATCAGATGAGGGTCATCTTAGAAATGTATTTTGGGCTGACTCGCGCTCTAGGATGGCTTATCATTATTTTGGAGATGTTGTAGCTTTTGATACCACCTACTTAACTAATAGATATGCTATGCCTTTTGCTCCATTTGTTGGGGTTAACCATCATGGTCATTCTATTCTTTTAGGGTGTGCTTTATTAGCAGATGAAACGATTGAAATATTCTCATGGCTCTTTCAAAGATGGTTAGTGTGTATGCAGGGCAAATATCCTGATGGAATCATAACTGATCAATGCAAATCAATGGAGGCTGCAATAGCAAAAGTATTCCCCTCAACTAAGCATCGCTTTTGTTTATGGCATATCATGCGTAAGCTTCCAGAGAAATTGGGAAACAAAATCAACCGTCAAGCCATAATTGCTGATATTAGTACAATAATCTATGATTCTATGAGCACTGTTGAATTTGAGAGAGAGTGGATGTCTGCCATTAAAAAATATGACATAATTGAAAACATTTGGCTAGCTACAGTCTATGATTGTCGAGAGAAATGGGTGCCAATATATCTTAAGAACATGTTTTGGGCTGGGATGTCAACAACTCAAAGAAGTGAAAGTATGAACGCATTTTTTGATGGATACGTGAACTCAAAAATAACATTACGGACTTTCTTTGATCAGTATGTAAATGCACTCCGTAATAAATTTGAGAAGAAAAGACAAAAAGATTTCAAGTCATTTCATACTAGTCCACAATTAATATCACCCCTCCTATTTGAAGAGCAAATCTCAAAACAGTACACACTAAATATTTTTTACAAATTCCAGGTGGAGGTTAAAAAACTTATGCATTGTACGTGTTCATTGACGGAGGTCAACGGATCTATCAAAACTTATGATGTTAAAGAGCACAATGGATTGCATCGGCATGAATATCGTGTTATTTATAATTCGATGATGGAATACACGTGGTGCATCTGCCGATCGTTCCAATTTAAGGGGCTTGTTTGTTGTCATATGCTGTGTGTGTGGCGATAAGAAGAAATAAGTGTTATCCCAGAATAATTCATCAAGGCAAGATGGAGGAAAGACTTCAAATGTTTGCATTCAGCCATACCATCGATCACCACCCCGTTCTTTACTTATGAAAATGACAATGAGTACTGGCGCCAAGCATACGAGTGCACTTCTAATGCAATTGAGAGTGGTTCAATGAATTAAGAAACTAAGGCATACACACTCATGACACTACAGGAGGCTCAACAGAAGATTCATGAATATTGTTCTCGCACACAATCAAGCGCAATCAAAGATCCAATTCGTGCACACCCAAAGGGGAGACCACCAAAAAATAGAATGTTGAGCCATACTGACAAACGAAAAAGAAAAGGTAATAATGACGAATCTTAGGATTATTTCTATTTTGAAGTCTTGTATTATGATTATTTGTATGAAATTTAGTATGTTCTTTTTACAGGGTAGAAGTTTGGGCCTGAAAACAAATTCAAATAAAGGCTGGGAAGATTTTATTTTATTTTTACCCTACATTTGTTGTCTTAACTTTTTTTTTTAGAGTTGCTGAGCTTGGATAAGAAGGGTAGCAGTGGAATGATCGATATGAAATTGTCTTTGCCATTTCAGCTTTTAAGCATGCAGAATTTTAAAGAAATTTCTATTGCATCAATGATGGCTTGATACCCTCAAGCAACCAATGTCATCATTCCATTATTTTTGTCATTATTTTTCTATTTTGATTAGTGAAGCAAATACCTATCTATTTGCCTAATTTAAATGCTTGAAAATTTTCTGCTTTATATTTGTCAACTGCATGTCTTGTCTAAAATTGAACTGTTTGGTGGTTATTATATATTGCAATTCGGCAGTTATTATTCCCCCACTGTTATTTCAAATCATTAAAGAGTGATGGAATTCTTAAGATTGTGTTCATTACATAAATGGATATTCATGCAGTTTTGTTTATAAAAAGACTGTTTGGATAGAAATGCAATTTGCGGCGCTGGTGATATCTTCTTTCTTTTAAATTGCACTTTATTTACTGTTTCTACCTTTGCTTTGATTTCGAGCTTATTCCATATTGATGCTGCATTGTTTATATTAATAGAAATGAATATCACAATTTATGTTTAGATGCTTTCAATCCTGCATTATAGCACATCTTCTGCCAAACGTTTGCTTTGTGAATTTGTTCTGCAGTTCTCAGCAGAAAGATAAAAACATTTTAAAAAAAGTGTAAAGGTTGGAAAGTTTGGTTGCACGTTATTGGAAGCGATGCATTTAAGATTGTCCTACTATGAAATTCTGTAACCACTTTAATTCAATTGGCAATAGATGTTGAATTTCTTTTGCTTTGCCGCATTTTCTTATTCCATTTAAGCAGATACTTAGTTAGGTTGTTTATTTTAAACTATATTTTTTCTTTAGACACTTATATTTAGGGAAAGTAGTACTAATTTGCTGAATGCAGGATTGAATTTACTCATGCTCGTTTGTTGACCAAATGAATCGACTGATGAAACTTTGCTGATGTATTTTCCACTTTGCTGCCTTATTGAAATGATGGTGAACATGAGATTATACTGCATCTCCAGTTATGTTGTGATTTAAATTATGCTACTCCTATAGATATGCATGATGTTCTTAATTCTAATGATGTTTTCTTAAGAATTAGAAGCAGTGTTCTTAAGAATGGGAAGCCGGTTTAGAAAACATGGCATTGGGATAATTTTTTTTCTGCTAATGTTGCCATCGATATTGTCCCTATGGTTATAATTGATGTCTCTATTGAGATGAATGTTGTTATTGATGTTGTTCCAATGGTTACAAATGTTGTCCTTATTGAGTTTTTTTTTTCTTTAATTTAAGATTCCAATGGCATCAAGGACAGCTTGATACCCTCAAGCAACCGATGTCACCATTACGCAAGTCAGTTGTTATTCATGTTCCTTACAGCATTAGGAAAGCCAGGAGCCTTGGTGCTGCCATAATTTATAACAGAGCTCATCTTTATTTCTTGTGATTGTATGCAGTTTTCAATTTCCTATTTTATTTCAGCAAGCTCCTGTTCTTATTATCCTTCGTCTGCTTCCATTGTGAATTATTTTCTTCTCATCTTGAAAGTGTTAAAAGGGAAATGCTGGAAGCAAAGAATGTGGTGATGACAGAGAGGTTAGATGATGTTTTTATATTGTCTCTATTATAAATGATGCTGCTCCTATAGATATGCATGATGTTCTTAAATCTGATGATGTTTTCTTAAGAATTAGAAGCAGTGTTCTTAAGAATGGGAAGCCGGTTTAGAAAACATGGCATTGGGATAATTTTTTTTCTTCTGGAATATTCACTTTTAATGTCACTTTGGAAGAGATTCAAAAGAGCTTGAGGCGTAAGTTGCAATTGTTTCCTTGAATATACCATCTACCAACCTATTTGCAAGATATTTTTGGAAAAGCTGTGATGTGAAATTTTGATCTCAAGTGTTTTGGATTTATGAAATTTTTTTATGTTTTAATGGTTTCATTTTCTTTATTGTTTTTCTTATTTGCAGCCTCTATTTCGAATCCTGAAATCATGTACTCATTGGTGCGTAATCCACGTTACAAGAATGCAGGAAATTTCATGGCATTGCCTGACTTTTTGTTATTTGCCAAACAAAAAAATCTCTCCGAAATCAACACAAGACGTGGAAAACTCTATACAGGAGAAAATTATTTGATACTTTTCATACATTATCTATAAATCATAGCTAATCTAATTTTGTTTAAATTGATGTATATACTGTTAAACTAATAAATTTTGAATGTTCAGGCTCATGTTGGCATCATAGGCTGAAGAAGGCGCTGAATGAGATGAACGAGGAGGGCGATGGACGGGCTGCTCCGGTTGTCAAGCTTGGGGATGCTTCTATGGCGTCACCCTTTACAGCAAAACATGCATCTGTCTCCCCA
Organism: Gastrodia elata; assembly: GCA_016760335.1. Taxonomy (NCBI): domain Eukaryota; kingdom Viridiplantae; phylum Streptophyta; class Magnoliopsida; order Asparagales; family Orchidaceae; genus Gastrodia; species Gastrodia elata. The sequence goes on along the minus strand of CM028678.1, from coordinate 29,574,668 downwards.
ACCCTCGATATCATTCGGCAAGGAAGAAGCACGCGGGTAACCACCCTCCAAATGTTCAAAATTCTCGGTCTCAACTGCCTTGCAACAGCTTACGTGTTGAGCGTAATGTACTTGGATGGTGTGAAGCTTGGGGACATGCAAGCAACGATCAGCGGCATTTTCACTGCTGCATTTTTTACAGGAGATCATGTTCTAGCTGCCATCGACCTTCAAATTGTATGGCCCTTTATTGGAGCTGCTCTAGCTGCCATCTACCTTCAAATTGTGATCAGGGCTATCCCTTTCAAGAGCAAGGGTTGATCAGTTAGTCTAGAATTGGTGTGTGAAATTTCTAATTGTTCTTGTGATTGTATACAGTTTTCAATTTCCTGTTTTATTTCAGCAAGCTCCTGTGCACTACTGCTTTGTCTCGACGGGCTCTACACTTTCGAAAGAGCTCAATTTTGTTTTAATTTGAGTTGTATCAACTTTTATTTATTGTTTGAGAAGTAAATGTATTAATTCAGATAATGTAATTTTCTTCGTGTTAAAATAAAATGAAATTGAGCTGAAGTTTTAGTGTACATTTGCTTTCTATATCCCCTCGTAATTTAGTTATGTGTGGTGCATTAATCTATTTTATTTATGAATCTCCATTCGATGATCATTATTGCTTTTTTGGTTATGTTGCTAATAATTAGCGTATTCGATGATCATTTGTGTATATAAAGAAAATGTGCTATAATTTTATTAATTATTAATTTAAAAAGGATCATTTTATTTTGTGCTATTTGATCCGCAGCATTGCAAATTTGTGCTTTAACAAACTGATTACAGCTGCAAGTTTATAAAATTTATATTCTTGCAATATAACACTACCATTGCGCCATTAAATGAGAGGTGGAGCTTTTGGTTATGTTGCTAACAATTAGCATTAAACTTGTTGAATTGATATGACACTTTAATAAAATGTGATAAAGTGAAGTGCTACTTGCAAGCAACTAACCAGATTGCCTAATTAATTCATTACATTTTCTCCCAATATTTTGTATATAATGCCAAAATTTGGTGATGCAGGGGATCGAACCCTGTTCTTCTCGTATACCATACGAGAGCTCTACCATTTGAGCTACATCACATTCAATCCATAAATCTGAACATTTAATCTTTTTTATAAATCTGAACATTCTAGAACCACACGAAACAAAGGTCAAATTAACATGAAATAAACTTAAAACAGATGCAAGTATTCAAACGATAATCGGCGCTATATAGCACTGCTAATAGATAGCACAACAAAAGCAGCTTTACATTTGGATCAGGTTAAAAACCGAGTAGTTTTGCACTTCCATTTTCTGAGCAGAAATTCTAAGAATGCAGTGCCATGTGCCTATCCTCCCTCCGAAATTATACAATTGCATGTACATATATATAAGGCAAGACAAATGAATTGAATTATATTATACGACACTTCTCTATTTATCCGGAGGAGAAATATTTCTGGTTAGCTCCACATAAAAAGAATGAAGAATCGTAAAGTCAGGCATCCAACTTCTTTTAATTGCATTATTATCGAAATCCCCAAACTGCTACAAATGAGTATCAGAAGGCATTTCCGCTCTCAGAACTACAGATCTCAGAATTGATTGCAACTTTTAATCAATAAATTGAACGCCAAATGCTGATGGGAGACTTGTTCATCAATTTTTTATTCTAGACAAATCTGAATATTTAATAGAAGAAAATTATATGAAAGAGAAGAAAATTACTCTTTCAAAAAAATGAGCTTTGAAATTGTGAAAAAAAAAATCGCTGTACCATTCAATGATCTTCTTCCTTCCATAGCTTCTTTCTTAGCCTGGCAGCTGCAGCGGAGCAGCGGGCCATCCCAGGTTCGAAATTTTGTGGACTTGGATGAGCCCGTGTGCACCGAAATGCCCTCTCCAGGCTTCATCTCAACTTGACAAACAGCGCATAAAAGTAGCTTGAACATGTTGCAGACTGGATATATCATGCTTAATCTGCAAACCATAAAATCAACTATTTTAGATCAATTGAACTATAAGATATGAGAGTAAGGTATGAATCATCTAATCTAAGAATACAAAAAACTGTAAAATGCTTTAAAAAAATGGAGGAAGAAGTGGTGAATGACGGATGGGATGCCATGAATACTCATAATTTGGCTTATGGTGAGTGAGACAAACTCAGCTAACTGTTCTGTAATGATTTAGGAAGATATGGCCACCATCTTTGACCAAAAATAACAACGGAAGTTGCCTTAAACATATGGCTGTTCTGTAATGCCTTGTCAAAGTGGCGATGCAAGATGACCAGAGTGATGAGGCAGGCACTTCATCAGACCATTTTAGTAAGGTGGACAGCACCTCAATAATCTCAGGCCAAAGATGCAACATTATTGGTACTCCAGTCGAGCAGGTATTGGTTGAGAAATGCAACGCAACGAAGCAGTGGAGCAACGCTTGTAATTAAAAACTATGTTGAGTAGAAAATTAGCTTTTAATTACCACGTTTTAATATTTTTCAAGCAAAAAACAAGATGCTGAAAATTGCCATACCTTTATTAGCTCATCTTCACTGTAACCATCAAACTCTTCTCTACAAATAATTGAATAAAATGAGTCAGCATGCATTTTGATAATTCCAAGAGCGATAAACTTGATAGTTAACAACTAAATATGCAACGCATACGCAGCAAGTTCTTTCTGAACATGGACAGCTTCCACTTGGACAACCATTTGTGCTTTCTTAACAGTTTTATACAAATTTTGCATATTACTTAATGACACAGATGTAGACCTAAAAGGGTCTTAACTTTAAAATCTAAAATTTTTATCCAAATTATGTGTTCTGTTATAATAAAATCATAAATGTATGTAACCAATTATTGAATCTGTTAACTCTGCATTGGAAGACAAAATGTTTGTTCTTCAATCTGCTTTGGAAGACAATTCTATTATACATCTAAGAGTATAAAAAAGTATTTTATCTTTTGGCCACTTTAAATCTGAGCCATTCAAATTATATGATGAAAGGTGAGATAAATGTGAGAATGTGATCAGATGCTTCTATATAAAATATATTATCATTCATCAGGTGCTAAAATTATTAAGAAAATTCGTAGAGAAAAAACAATAAAAAACAAGCCAAATGTTCCCATAACACGAGTTCTAACACAGCTCCTCTCCGACACCAAAAGCTTGGCAAGGCCAAAATCCGAAACCTTGGGGTTCCAATGCTTATCAAGAATAATATTGCTTGATTTGACATCTCGATGAACTACCTTTTGCTCTAATCCTTCATGCAAATATATTAGGCTGCACTAAAAATAAAATCAGCCAAATAGCATCAGTATAAGAAATCAGAGCTAATTCAGTTTCCTAAAATTGAATACTGTATTTACCCTTTAGCAGTTCCAAGTATGATATCAATCCGGATCTCCCATATGAGAGGACTATGAGGCCCAACATCTCCATGAAGCCATTGCTCCAAGTTTCCATTATCCACATACTCGTACACAAGCATCCTGAAAAAACGCAAGCAGCAACATACAGACATTTCTATTTGAAGGCAGGCAGCCTGTATTGAATATCTTTATGAAAATTCACAAACCTATGAGCGCCTTCGGCACAATATCCCAGAAGTCTCACCAAATTCTTATGGCGGACCCAACCAATTGCTTCAACTTCCACCTTAAATTCCCTCTCAGCTTGACCACTGGCATTCAAAAATCAAGCAACAAGCTTCGTCATTAATATGTGCCCAGGTAGTTATTTATACTTTGATTAAATACATTTAAGCAGATTTTAGGCAAGAATTGAGATGAATCTTGCTGCCATGTCGAAATTCTTATCAGAGCTGTTGTTGGTCTGTTTGTGGTATTTAATGGATTATCCCTCTCACAAAATACAAATTTTAATCCTCTCAGGATTCAGCACATCGACAGGATTTGAATTATTTATCGAACGAACTCAGCTTGTAATCAAGTAAACAACAAAAACGGTATCTTTCCTTCATAACCAGAATCAAATGTAGCAGTTAAAAGAAATAAACAAATTCAATTAAAGGGTACAGCAAGTAAATACCGGTTATTGAGCAAATTTTTGACAGCAATATTAGTATTGTCGGGCAAAATCCCGTGGTAGACGATGCCATAGCCTCCCTCTCCGATAACATTTTCATAGGCGAACATATCGGTTGCGAGCTGGAGCTCCCGAAGAGTGAACCAGTGACCCCAACCCAAGTGCGATACCTCGGGCACAGCAATGGAGGCCGAAGATGACCGTGCGCTTTGAAAGATCGTAGCTAGCCCCGGAGGAACTGTTATTCCCCATCGAAATTCGAAAGAGTGAAAGACTTTTTTTTTAGTTTGCTGAAGATGCTTCGGCGTTCCATTGCCGGGACTTTCGCATAGAAGCTTCATTGTGACGACGGAAGGAGGGTAGGCGCAGTGCTCATTGCTGTGCGTGCGTGGGATAGAACTTAAGCGGACAAGGGAAGGAAGCAGCTTCTAGTTGCTGTCGCCGCAGAAAAAGAACGAGAGCAGGATCGACCAGAAAGAACGAGAGAGAGATGTGCGTCTGCGCCGCCATTGCCCGCCCGATAGCTGGAGGAGAAAGAACGAGAGATTATTTAGGTTTTGCGATTTCACTTAACTTTTAGGTGATGTGACTGTTTGCCACGTATGAATGCCAGCACATCTTTACACCACTGTGATTACAGTGGTGTAAAGGTAGCAGCACTCTTATGAGTTAAAATATCCAATGGCAGAGAAAACAAAAAGCAGAAATACGTCGTAACACTCCAAACACGAAACAGTCAAACCATTGAATATGAACCGTAATCCATTCTTAATAGAAATCGAACGACGGCTAGATTTATTTGGATTGGACCGTCGGATCGCAAATTGGATCCGACGGCTCAGATCAAAATCATGTACGTCTCCTTCTTTGTTATTCCGTCGTACCCTGCCGAAGGAAGGGAGTGGGTTTACGTTGCCCATATCTTCCAGCTGGCCTCCCTCATCCATAATTAAACCCTTATTCCTCTCATTCCACACTCACAGACACCTAAAGCCTAGCGGAAGCGAGAGGCTACGAGGGAAGAGCCAAGTGCGGAATCTTGCGACTTACCCTAAAAGTATCGGATGACGAATTGCAAACTATCAGGCGATCAAGTACTTCTTAAATTCTCTCATTCGTATGTAATTATTTCCATGTGAATTTGAGATGTAATGTGATCTTAATTTAAGTTTTAAGCCTACTGTACGAGTCGATCGGACTCTATTTTCTCCGATCGAATTCAGGGAGAGGTAAATGGCAGACTTGCATCTTGTACTCCATTTTTTTTTTTTATAAATCCTTATAGAAAATTTTTCTTTATGCAACTTCAAATAAAATTGAGCATACTACGAAAATAGAGTTTTACTTTACCTTCAGTTAACTGCATATTAACTTTTTAATCCCTCCTGCCTGCGATTTTCTCGTAGAGATGAGGAATTTTAGGGCATTTCTCTGCTTTTCCCGTCGACTATTCATTATGTTCTCGTTTGGCCCGTATATGGCCCATGTCCAATGGCATGTGTTAGGCATGTGATTATAGCCCGTACGTGGCCTGTGTATGAGCCCATTTTCCCTTTGTGAAGATAAACTACGCTTGACGAACCCAATTTATTTACTCAAAGTGGCGGACCGATTTCAATAATGAAACATTATTATATAAGGCTTTGCAAGAATAACTCAACTTATCTGCTCATAAAAAATTTTATTAAGTATTAATGAAGTTGTTATTTCCTATTTGAATTATATTTCCTTAATTAATACTTAATTCTTCAAGTATTTCATATTACTAAGATTGTTAAGTGTAAAGAACTATAAAAATGATATTAGAAAACTAAATTTTGTTCATTAAATTAATTAATAATTATTTCAAATAATTTTAATGATATAGTCAAATCAATTCTTAATGTTAATTGATCTCTACACATTAAATAATTGATAACCTTAACATTTTAATGTCAAGTGCAAATATTAATTATTGGCTTGTTTGCAAAATGACATGGAATAATAATATGCTATTGAACATCTTGTATGTCATCGTTGTGTTTGGCTTTCTGAATTTACTAAAGTTAGATGATTTCATATATTCAAATCTTCGAAGTCTTATAACTTGATAAATTGATGTCCAAATATCACATTCCAATAGTTCATTTCAATTACAAAAATATGTAGAACAATAATATGAAATCAAAATTAGATTTTGAATCCTAAATTTCTTAATGACTTTTTAACCCTAATTAGGAGTCCTTCCAAACCCTAAAATCCCAAAGCTATCAAAAATTATCCTAGTTAGTGTCATTTTACTTCTTATGCTATAAGGATTTCAAATTAATGTATATCATTTCATTTGGACAATAATTAGAGAGTTTAGGTATTTTGACTCCTTAAATTAGGTAATTTTCTAATTTCATAATTTTCATTCATATTTATTTTAGGTATTTAACCCTATGATAGAAAACATAATTCACTTTACTTACTTGGCATACATTTCTATTGTATGTTTGAGACTTAAATCTCATGAATTTAATGATTGTCATACTTAGTAATTTTTTAATTTTACTTTCATCCTTATTAGATTTACTATAGGAATGATTTGGAATCATGCATTGCTTGAAATCTTTAGAGGTAAATACTAATTCCAAATTAGTGTTGATGACATTAACTCTTTTGTAATTTTAATGATTGGAATTTAATGAGTCAATTTACATAGTATATTGTAAATTTTGTTTTCCATTCTTAGAATACTTCTTATGATATTTAGAAGCTTAGTTTGTGTCATTTGCCATCAAAATCTTTGTTAAATCTATCCCTTGTTGGTAGAATGCAAATAATATGCAAATTGTAGACCTTAGTTCTTTAAGAGAACTTATTAGAACTAATGTATTATTATGAAATTAAACTTGGTGATAGTTCTAACACTAGTCTATACACTTAGTCCTCCAATAAGTTGAGGATTTGTATACTAGTTGTATATCTTATTTCATTAAGAGAATTAAATAGGACAAGTATCCAATTATTAGATTTGGATCTTTAGTTTTTATATCTCCTCAAGTTCTTAGTTCACTTTTAAAATCTCTAAAAATTGAATTAGGAATTCCTTAGCTCCTTATTGTGGTTATGATATCTTATTAGATTTCTTAATCTACAAACTATGGTTAACATAGAGCTTATATTTACTAATCCTAGTTCTCCCATACATTTAAACATCTTCTGTTAATTAATCCAAATTAAGTTAGCAATTAGTTTGATTAGAAACCTTTCAAATTTATAAACTAATTAGATGACATTAGTAAGTTGTACATTAACCTTCACTTCAATTAGTTTTAAAACCTTCAATTTCATTCTCCTCTACTAATTTTCTAAACTTTAATCATTAATCAATTTAATTTGATTAGTTTAGGACTATTGTAGAATAAGTTCTAATTGCATGAATATAATTATAAATTATTTTGTTGCTTTATAAATTAAATCAAAATACTATTTTCCAAGCATCTCTCAATTCTACTATTATTTGGAGCTCAATTAGCTCCAATCATTAAGTAAATCATTAAAATTAGATAACTTTGAATATCACGTAGTTTACAAATATTTGAATTTCCTTAATTGCTTATTTAGCTTTGAGCCTCTTCCTTTGAACATACATATAAGAGATTGTGCTTAAATAAAATTTTCACAATAAAACTATAGGAGTTTATATTATGGTGATTAGCCAAGGGCAGGCTATAGGAGAAATAAGGAGGCCTCATGTTTTCAGATGGTGAATGTGAGTATTTATTTTTATTGAAGCCCCAGTTTTCCTTATTAGTTGGGCAGATGTGCTTAACTCCTCATGTCATTCTGAATGTGCCCATAGAATGAAGCTTTCAAAAAATAACTTCAACAAATAATATATGAGTTTTTTACAATCTTATTGATTGTAAGATATCATCATAGTTTAATAGTTATGTTTTCATTATATAGTTCTAGACTATACATTCTTAGTCCATGAGATTAAGATTTTTCTTTACTTATTATGTTTTGCACTTTCTATCTTCAGTACTGTGCTTTACTTACTTACAGTTCATATAGAATGATGTGTATTTTGCTTTAAATTTAGTTAAATGCTTCACTACTTTTCTTTTTGTTACTTAGCATAATTTCTAAATGGACATATACATGTTTTCATTTCTCTTATTTTCAAATGTACTTTAATAATTTCTAGCCTTATTTAGAATATTTTTCCCTTACCTTTTTGGTTGCAGGCTAGAACAATTATATATGTGAGTATTCTTACTCCCTTACTTTTAACTATTCTTCTTTACATTTATATTTACTTTCCTTCACGACTTGAATGCTTTCAAATGCTCCTTTGCATATACTAATTTGTAAATTAGCTTGTGATATCCAAATAAACTTATAAGTGTTAGCCAATCTTAAAATGTACTTAGACTGTTTAGCCTAACTACTCTTTTTCTTTTCTTGACTTTGTCATATCATATTTAAATACTAAAGTATGATAGATGAGGAGCAATATAATTTAGGTGGAGATGGACCAAGCATTTGAAGATCTTACAAATTGCTTCCACTTACTTAAATCACTTACATTTATATTATGTGAGAGAGTGATTATATTTCTTTCTCTTTCAATTAAATGGCATGTAATAACTTAAAATGTTTGAAATATTTCTCCTATTTATGTGCTGAGTTTAGTTATTTTAAAATTGCTTGGTTTGAATGAGTGGATAAATACTACATGTTTTATACATACTTGTTACATACATCTCTACATACTTCATATATTGCTTTTATTGCAAATTTTCCTTAACACTACTCATAAAATACTTGGCCAACTTAGCATCTAGTATTTGGTTAGTTATATTCTAATTAGATATTAGATGCTAAGGTAACACTCCAATGTTGGATTAAGCTCTTATCCGATATTGGAGCCGTTACAGTCTTCATGAGCCAAACGTCTACCAACTTACCCAGAGCTAGAATCAGTAAGGAAGACCTATAGCTTGTTGTACAAGGTTGCATCCGTATGGTAAATGCTACCACTATGGCAATAGGTGCTATACTTTTGGTAGGGTTGGTCACCACTATTAGGACTACAGAGTGGTCTGGACTGTGGATAAGGCAAGGTTCAACCACCCAAATGCTATTCAAAACCCTTCTCCAGCCAATTCTCAAGCGCCAGCACTTACTTTAATGCCTCCTCCAGTGGATAGAAGTGTCCAACATCAAAAGGGAGCATCTTCATTAGCCTAGAAGCAAGTGCAAGCCATAAGTATGGCAAAAGTTAAAGTTGTTGCCCAATCTCTTGTCGTACCCCACGTGTACGCACTATCTTCTGTTGTCACTCAAGAAGACAACAATGTCATCACCGGTATGCCTTACATTTAATTTTTTATTTTTGTCTTTCACTTCTCGTGCATTTATTTTTCGTACTTCCTGCTTTTAATTGCATTAGTTATAATTAAACTTTTTATTTTTCTACTATAGGAACTCTAGTTATTAAAAATAAATTTTGTGACACACTCTTTGATACAGTTGTTATATATTCTTGTATGTTTGAGAGCTATGCTGCCTCTCTTAACCTTCAACATTTTAGTTTGTGTAATGCCTTACGAGTGTAGATGTCATCTGATGCTGAAATGGGCACAACAAATTATGTTTGGTAGACATTCCAATTAGTAACCAGCTCTTTCAATTTAAGTTTATTATTATGCCGATCACAAACTTTGACATAATTTTAGGCATGAATTGGTTAAGTAAATTTAATGCCATAATAAACTGCCATCGAAATAAAGTCTCGCTAAGGGTAGGAAAGATACCCGAAGTCTTTATAAGAAAACTTGGCTTAATTGTCGAGCATCTCATTAGTAAATATTGTGATGTAATTCTGGTAACATTAATTGGCAAGGATAAAGAAGATAAAAACTTGGAAGATACCAATGTTGTTCAAGAGTTCCTAGATGTGTTTCCTTAGAACTTTCCTGGACTACCTCCTTTGCGTGAGGTAATGTTTTTTATAGAACTGATCCCTGACACTCAGCTCAAATCCAAAGCCCCTTATAGAATGACACCTAAGAAATTGCAAGAACTTTGCGAGCAATTGCAATAATTGCTTGAAAAATGTTTGTTCACCCTAGCATGTCACCTTATGAAACTTTAATTTTGTTCGTCAAGAAGAAGTATGGATTGATGTGTATGTATATTGATTATCGAGAGATTACCAAAGTAACAGTGAAGAACAAGTATCATCTCCCTAAAATAGATGACTTTTTGATCAGCTCGTCGGAGCAAAAGTCTTCTTTAAAATAGACTTGAGATCAGGTTACTACCAAATTCAAGTCAAGGATAAAGATATTCCCAAGGCTGTATTCAGGACCCGTTATGAACACTACGAGTTCCTAGTCATGTTTTTGGGCTTACAAATGTTCCTTCTATTTTCATGGACCTGATGCAACAAATTCTTAAGCCGTATCTCGATGAGTTCATTATCATCTTTATCGATGACATCTTGATCTACTCTAAGTAAGCTGTTGAGCATGAGAAGCACCTGTGTGTCGTTCTAGAATTGCTAAGAGAGTATAAGTTGTTTGGCAATTTATTGAAGTGCAAATTTTGCCTTAGGATTGACCAGAGGAAAATGAATGCATTAGGATTGACCAGAGAAAAATCCAAGCTATTCAACAATGGGTGCAACCCAATTATGTAACCAAAATTTGTAGTTTTCTGGGACTTGTTAGGTATTATAGAAGGTTCGTTCTAGGATTTTCTTAAATCGTCGCATCATTAACTCAGTTGGCTAGAAAGAAAATTCCATACATTTGGAGCGCAGCCTATGAAAAAGCTTTTCAGAAGTTGAAACAATTGTTGACTTCTGCCCCAATTTTAGTACTACCTCAAGAGGGTAAATATTTTCAAATTTAAACTGATACCTCTAAGGTAGTGCTTGGTTGTGTTATGATGCAAGATTGCAAGAGATAGCATATATCTCTAAACAACTTAAATCTAATGAAAGAAACTATCTAGTGCATGATCATGAACTTGCAGGGGTATTTTTTGCTCTTAAGATCTGGAGACACAACCTGTATGGAGTTGTGTGAGAAATTTATTGATCAACAAAGCTTGAAGTATATTTTCACCCAGAAAGAATTTAATTGTCATCACAAAGATGGCTAGAGTTAATCTGCGACTACGACTTAAAAATATAGTATCACCTGGATAAAGCTAGTAGCTGATGCCCTTAGTTGTAAGGCAACCTTGTCTTCTCTTTGTAGCAATGAATCTTTGATCAAAGATTTTGAAAGGTTGAATCTTGAGCTGATCAAATCTGCTGATTTGTGCATAGTGTTATTTGCTATTCAGTCAGAATTATCTCTAAAGTCAAGGATTGTCAAAGCTTGGAAAGGAGATGTTGGTTATTCAACTCTTGTTTTCGATATCTCTATTGGGAAGAGATCCAAATTACATCTTAATATCGATCGGGTGATCTTTCAAAAAGATAAGTTATGAATTCCTAAGAGCCTACAGTTGCAAATTTTGTTAGAAGCTTGTAACTCTAGTTACACTGTCCATCCTGGTAGCTATAATATGTATCAGGATCTGAAGAAATCATTTTGGTGGTCTAGCATGAAGAGAGACATTATTATTTTCATTTCCGAGTGCCAATCATGTTCCTTAGGTAAAGTCGAGCATAAGAAGCCTAGTGGACTTCTCAAACTCTTATATATCCCTGAATAGAAGGGGTCCAACATCTCCATGAATCTCGTTATGCGATTGCCAAAGAGTAGATCTGATTCTAATTCGATTTGGGTGATGGTCGATAGACTCACCAAATCATCTCATTTTCTTCCAATCCATCAGACTGATTCAGTAGAGAACTTAGCCAATCTCTACATTAAGGAGATCATTTGTTTGCATGGTATGCCACACTATATTGCTTCAGATAGAGATAGTAGATTTACTTCTAGATTCTGGTTTGCTGTTCAGCAAAACCTAGGGACCAACTTAGGTTTAAGTACTGCTTTTCATCCCCGGACTGATGGTCAAATTGAGCAAGTTAATCAGATCTTAGAAGATCTTTTACATCTATGTCTTCTTGATTTCAGTGGATAATAGGAAGATCACCTTGCCTTAGTTGAGTTTGCCTACAACAACAATTATCAGTTCAGTATTGGCATGGCTCCTTATGAAGCACTTTATGGTATGAGGTGTAGTACTCTTATTTCTGGACAAAGGTACGAGATTCTCAGCTTTATGGTTCTGATTGATCGAGGAACTAATAGAAAGGTTCTTCTGATTAAGCTTAATATGTTGGCAGCTTAGGATAAATAGAAGAAATATCATGATGCTCATTATCGTCTCTTAGAATTTTTAGTTGGTGAGCATGCTTATCTATAAGTCAGTCCAATGAGTGGTGTGCAAAGTTCGATATGTCAGGAAAACAAAGTCCAAGATATTTGGGACCCTTCGAAGTGATAAGAAAGGTTATAACATCTGCGTATAAGTTGAAGTTACTAGAAGAATTTTTAGCCGTGCATAATGTGTTTCATGTTTCATTGTTGGGAATGTGGTTGCTTGATCCAAGTCAACAAGTTCAAATTCCGGCAGTTGAATTGCAGCCCGACCTAACTTTTGTCGTCAAACTTGTCGCAATTCTGGGACGAGATCTCATGCAATTGAGAAACCACATTATTCTTATGGTTAAATTCCACTGGAAAAACCATTCAGTTGAAGAAGCTATATGAGAAAAAAAAGGAGGATATGTAGAAGAAGTTCCCAAGTTCTTTCCTTACTTAGATAGTCTAAATTCTTTCATATTTTCTTAGTGCATTTTTGTTTTTTTATTCCTTGGGTGTCGAGGACAACACCTCTTTTAAGGAGGGGAGTATGTAACAACCCTAATAATGCTACCCTTTATTTATAAGTCTAATTAGCTCCATTTCACTTTTAGTACTTTTATAATAGTATTAGGAGCCTTCACCTCAAGTTTGGTGCAATTTGGAGATCATTTGCGATTGGCGAACAATTCTAAATATTTTGAAAATTCTAAAAATACCTATTTTATTTTGACCTCAGAATTAAAATCAAAGTTCTCCATTGGACTCCTCACCTCTAAATTAGATAGGGGTATCATTCTGGGAATGTTTGGAAGTCCTTGAATTTTTCCAAAATATTTTATTAAAATTTAAATACTCAGAAAATTAGAATAATTAAATTGACCTCTGATTTAAAATTTAATTTCATTTTTGAGTTCCACACCCCACAATTAGGTAAGGGCAAATTTTTGGAATTTTTCGGTGTCCATTTGATTGTATAATTTTGAGTAATTATATGTGTATTAATTATTAAATAATTAAAGAAATTAAAATATATTAAATTTATTATTTAAAATTAAACTTAACAAACAGCTGCGGGACTGCACGGATCCCGTGCGCGAGTCCAATGCATGGGACAGCTGCGCTGATCCATCTGAGCAGTTGCGCATTTTTGGATATGGATCGGATGACGCTGTTTAGACCAGTCAGATCTGACCGTCAGATTTAGATATGGATCTGACAGCTAAGAATATTTCCTGTTCATCCCTGTGTGTGCTAGTGGTCATGCACCTATACCGAGTGCAGGCCATTCTATGACCACGCCAGCTGAACTCCTCGAGCCCCAATTAGACCTGACTAGCTGTGGGGCCCCGTACCCTCCATGGCCATGCTAATACTGATATTAACATAATCACAAGGAGTACAGTCTCCAACAATGGCACTTTCCCAACTTAAGTAGAGTCGGGTATAATCCAACTCGCCTTAAGCAGAAGACTTATCACCTAAAACTGAGAACATATATCAACATATCAAAGTAGCAGAAGCAGAAAATAGTATAATATAACATCCACATCATAGCATAGTATAGAAAGATAAATGCAGCAGTAACTCAGTTCAAAGTGCAGAAAGTAAATATACCCAGATTAAAAAATTTATATAAATAGATTGCTTAAATGAAAAGAGCTCTCATCATCACAACAAGATAAACCTAATTAAGCAGCAACAGGAAGATCCTCCTCCTATCCGAGCTTCTCTCCGGAAGATCCACTAACGAATAATTCAGAATCTGATATTTGTCGTTATCACAAATGCCAGAGCCCCAACCAATAAAAGAAAAAGGTTACATCTAGACAAATTATCTAAGTATATTTTAGGCTGATTAAGTGAATTGAACATTTAAAGATATCACATTATTACTTTAAGCATGCAAGTAAATTAAGGTGAAGCAAGATACAATGAACAAGATAGTCATAAGCTAACACTTATAGCCAACAAGCAAAGTATGTAGAATAACATACCATAAATGAAGCTGAACAAGGTAAGGCTAAAAGTATAAATAATTGCAATTTGCTAAAAATAAACTCATCCTAACATGATTATGATCACATAAATACATGCTGATTACTTAAAAGAAAAGTTGTACTAACACAGGTAGAAGTGAATATATATAATACTAGCATCCTAAATTTGCAAGTACTGAATGAATGCTGAACTGAAATAATGAACAAAAATAACTATAAGGGTATGCAAAAAACTGTAAATTAATCCATCGAAGCATGTCGCAAGCGAGCCAAAGCACAGTAACTAAACTAAAAGTAAAAGTATGCCTAAACATAGTATTGTTGTAACAGAATTAGGTCATACAGAACCTATGAACAAAAAGTTCAACATGTATCCATCCTAAGCATCATTAGAGTTAGGTCTGAGTTGAACTTATATAATAAGACATATATCCATCCTAGGCATCATTAGATCTAGGTCCGAGACTATTCTATAATAGAATTAGTACTAAGGAGGCAGACTAAGCTAGGACACACTCTACTGAACTAAATGTACTTAATGAACTAAATAATGTTTATGTTGTTCAAACACTAACTTAGGATACATCATCAATAATCTAAGTTCACCTATTTTGCCCAAGGAAAAAGGCTCAATATATAAGGTGTGTGGAGCAATAATTATCAAGTAAGCAAAAGACTCAACTAAACTCATGTGATATCTATTGTTGTCTAGTTTGATTTGTTCTAACTATTTTAAGAAAATACAAGCTTAGGATCTCCAACATCCAGCTATCAAGTATAATCTCAGATTTATGACCTTAATGTTAACATTAAAACTTAACTAGTTCTAATTCAAAATTTGATGATGACTATAAAGGATTAAAGTAAATAATTCCATGACTTAATTTAATGTATTCATAACACTCAACCCACTTCTTGATCATACTAATCAAGATTAGAGGTTCTGGACTTAAACTCCATACTCGGGGTTCAAATCCTGAATCTAAGGTGCTATCCAAAATAAGGATCTAAGGTTCACACCCAACCTTAGTCTAAAGGTAAAGAATCTAATGAGTTGAAAGATTAAGAAATTAAGATCTTAATGAAAGGTCATTCTATTATTGTAAGACAAAATAATAAATCAAGAACTTATGAGTCTAAGATCTATATTCAATCTACAGAGTAATCACATTATTCTATAGGTTGAATAAATCTTACACCCACAAGGAGGTTTCAAAAGAATTAGATAATTAATCAAGTAGAGGTTTCCAAATGAGATGGTATAATTCAATCAAATGATCAAAGAATCTAAGATCTAAGATCTAGGGTTTGATCGCTTAAGATTTAAACTTAAATTTAGGCTTAGGATTTACATAAGCATTTTCATTAAGGTTATATAGCTCATGAAGGATCTTAATAAGGCACTTAAGATCAGAATTTGAGTTCTAGTATTATTTAAGTTATTCTTTAATGAGGAGTCTTAAGAGGATTTAAGGACTTAAGCATTTAGATTTATCCATTATACCTAGGAGTTAGATAATTGGTGTTAATACATTTCATTACATGTTATAATCATATTACTGAAGTTTCTAGGGTTTGAGAGTTCTTAAACAATATTTTGGTCAAAATGACCAAAATACCCTTATTAAAGCTAAAATTGAAAACTTAGGGTTTAAGCATTCAAATAGATTCAAATCAAATTTAATGAACTTAATATTGATTAATAAGATGGATGAGACATTTAACTCAATATTTAGATCATGATTTAGCTTAAATATCACTAGTCATATTTGAAGACTGAAAAAAAATGATTAAAGAAACTAGGTTTATTAAGGTGATCCAAGCACCAATATAAGCTCTACTATATCTAAGAAGATAAGTGAAATCAAAATCAACAAAATTAGAGGGTTAAATAAGGTTTAATTCACTAATTTAGGCTTAGGGTAATTAAGATGTGATTAGCAATTTTAGAAATTTAAATTATTTCTACTGACTTAGGTAGGTACTCCATAGTCTCATGAGCAATCAGAGACTTAAATCATAATTTTTGGACATTAAATAATTCAGTTATGAATTAATTAATCTCAGAAAAGGATTATGCAATTTTATAAAATCTAACAATTGAATCTTATATTTTATTTCATATTAATATTCCTCGCATTTTTATGATTCAAATAGTATACTGGATCATACTATTTGGATAACCATAGCCAAAGTTATTTAATTAATTTAATATGAATGTTTTAAAATTATTAAATCCATATGATTGGATTTTCTGAATTAATTTCCTTAGTAACACATGGGTTGGGGTCTGACCCAGCCCGGCACTGTGCGTCGTCCCCGTGTTGCATGCCCGATACCAGGACACCTAGGGCTAGCTCTCAATGCCGAATTCCCCATGTATAGGCCAAGCCACACCATGATCTCAACGGCTATATAAGGGTTCACAACAACGAGAAGATCCTCCACCTGATTCGACTCCTCACCTGGTGCTACAACCTCAAAAAACTCAGAATTTGACCTTGTCGATTTCACAATGCCATGACCCTAGGGAAAAAGAAAGAAAATCTGATTAAACAGTTGCTTAAGTACCTTTTTGGCTTATTATATGAATTTCATTTTAAGGTATCACATTAAATGGACATTTAAGCAATTAAGAGGTGCAATAAGCAACATGGAAACACAGTGTAGCTATAAATAAGTCATTTATAACTATATAAAATAAAAGATGTAAGGAAACATACATCAACCAGAAGCTACAATAAAGTTAGGCAATATATGTATATAAAAGTAAAAATGACTGAAAGAAAGTCCTAAAGATGCATATGATCATCTGAATTATGCTAATTTAATAGAAGTAAATCTGAATTGATATAAAATAGAAATTGAACAAAGTATAAAACTAAATCTAACATCCTATAAGTAGTAGAAAAGAAAAGTACTGAAATAGTATTAAAAATATGCATAACAAAAAATAATAAGTAAACATACCACAATAGAAGAGCTGGCTAATAAAGCCACAAAAATTGTACTGAAACTAAAAAATCACTGAAATTACAGATGTGCCTTAGTACTGCGATAACAAAAACTAACTAAATGAAGCCATCGAACAGAAAGTCCCACATGTATCATTTTTACCAACCACAGAGCTAGACCCAACCAAATGATAGATCAGACATGTATCATTCTATCCAACCACATAGCTAGACCTAATCGATTCTAATGCAAGAAAAAAAAATTGAACTACAGAGGCAGACTAACTAAGACACGCTCTACTAAATTGATAACTAGAAGTATTAAATGTATTGATTAAGATTAATATATATATATATATATGCATTTCAAAACTGACATAGAATTCTCATTGAATATCCTATGTTCAACAGTATAGGTCCAAGGTATAAAGCTCAAATACAAGGTTTGCGAAGCATCAAAGTTCAAAGTAACCAAAGACTCTACTAAAACACATGTGATATCTGTTGTTATCTAATTTAACCATTCTATCTATTCTAAGCTTACACTAGCTCGGGACCTCC
This sequence comes from Gastrodia elata, assembly GCA_016760335.1. NCBI lineage: Eukaryota > Viridiplantae > Streptophyta > Magnoliopsida > Asparagales > Orchidaceae > Gastrodia > Gastrodia elata. Next base: position 29,556,768 of record CM028678.1, on the reverse strand, counting down.
AATTATCTACTATCAGTATAAACTCAAATTTACGACCTTATCAAGTTTAACATTAAAACTTAACAATATCGTCTACAAAGATTGAATAAGCAATAAATCATCCTAATTTGATATATTTAACAAAACCCAAACCAACCCTAATTGAAATAATCAATATTAAGGATCTTAGAGTCAAACTCCATACATGGGGTTCAAACTCTGAAAACCAAGGTACTAGCATCTAAGGATATAACGTTTCACAACTCTCATGAACTAAAAGTTAAGACAATCTTATTAAGTGAAATCAATCTTAATAAGATGGATCTCTAATCTTAAACTAAAGTTAGAAGATAAAATATTTAAAATTAAAGGATAAATCTAGAATATAAAATCAACAATTCATTTCATTGGAAAACCCATTTGCCTAAGGAATGAAATTTAGCCTAAGTCTACTACTAAGCACTAAGAAAGAGAGTTCAAAGAGCTTATGAGGGAAAAGATACTTAATGAATTTTCTAATAAAATGACTTAAGGAAAGCCTAATAATTGAACACTATGGTTTAACAGTGAATTCAATTAACATGGTTGGAATTAGGGAAGACATAATGTGGGTTCAAATCCACATTATGAAGCTTCATTATTTAACGTAGGAGGATTTAGGAGAAAGTTAAAGTTTTTGCCTTAAGATTAAATTAACATATTAAATGATCCAAAATTGATTCATAACCTTTTATTTTACTTATGTTAAGAAACATGATAGATTTTTAGAGTTTAAGGTCACTTAAATAAAATTTTGGGCAAAATGACCAATTGCCCCTCCTTAAGGGTCAAAAATGTGATTTTTAGATTTAGGGCTCCAAATTGATTTCTATTAATGCCAAATAATTTTTTATTATCTAATATAAAGATAGACACTAAGAACACTCATTTTGGCCAATGACTAAGGCTAATGAGCTCAAATTATAGTTTTTGCTCATTAAGAATTTATTAGCAAATTTACTTATCTAAAATCCTTACTATACTTAAGTTCTACTCTGTCTAAGGATTCCAAATAAACCAAATTTGTTAAATTATGAGGTCAATTGACCAAGATATGAGCAAAACATGATTTAATCTAAAAGGGTGATTAATGAAGGTTAAGAGTAGGGTTCAAAAACCCAACTTCACTAATTAGTGTTTAAATTGAGTAAATTAGTGGCTGTGGATTCCCCAAAATACACTGACAATGATAGGGAGTTTTCTCAATTTGGACCTCAAATGATTAATCTCATGCTTAATTAGAGTTTAGGGTGATTAGTGAGTGCTTAGTAAAATTAATTATAAAAAAATTATTTTGATTTTTCCAATGTATTCTTCTCAGTTATGTAAGTGATTAAAAACTTAAATTTGAAATTTAGATAATTAATGAGCTTAATATTCACTAATCTAATTTTAGAGTAGTTAGGCCTAATTAAGAAATCTAACCATTAAAATTGAAAATTTCTTGCAGTTTACTGTTCCTTACATTTTTCTAATCAAAATGGTATGTTTGATCATATGATTTAGAGCTAAATTGGCTAAGATACGAGTTAATGAAAATTTAGAGTGAAATGGGGACTTAATTTGCCTAAAAAGGTCATTAGCAAAAATATGCATCCAACAAAAAAATTGACACTACCAAAATGATCCTCATATTTTCTTAAACAAAATGACATAATTTTGCTATATTTGAATTTATGAATTTACAGTTATGAGGGTTTAAATTTTGGTTAATTAACTAATTCAATTAAATAAAATTTAGCTAACACAGTGTTAAAAGATTTAATCAAGTGGTGGGACCCACAATAGCAGGACCCGCTGCCTTCGACTACTAAGCTGGCAGGTCCCACCACATCAGCTGCGGATGACATTGGCCCGCTCGCGAAGGGGGGGTCGGTCCCGGCCTGAAGTTGACCTAAACAAGACGCAACAAGAACCGAGGCTAGGCTCCTAGAGCATCTAAATCGTCAGCCTTCCCACTGTCGCTGGAGGCCGGCCCGCACGTCGTTTAAAAGGTCTCTGAGAGACCTTTTAATGGTGGTTGGGCCGTCGCCTGAGGCAGACTGGAGCTCCGACAATCGTAACCATATGTGAAAAATGACGGGATGAAGACTGCGAAGACGATGCTACTGTGTAGCACTGTAGATGACTCGACGAATTCGTCTAATCTAGCTCGATTGAACTCGATCAAATGATAATCCAATGCATGAAATAAGTATCTGAATTCATGTTTCAATAATTGCATTAAATAATTGCATTATCGGAAGGGTAGGTACCTAGATCGATGGTGCGGAGCTCTCGGGATTTTCGGGACGTGGCCGACAGGTTCCTTCGACTTCGGCTAGGGTTGAAACGATGACATTGAAGCTAAGGAATAAAATTGGAGGTTAATGTGAGGCTTCGAGGCGGTGGAGAAGGCCACACATGGCTAGTCTCTGTCGCATGTGCGACACGCATTGCATCGCGGGAACGAAGTCCCCGGACAGTCCGACCGGGACTTCCTGATCGATCGGCTAGAATCGGGCCAATCCGATGGATTCGACATGAAAGCAGAAGACTGGATAGGCCCGACCCAATTGTAACAGAGGGCCCCACCAAATCCTAAATCTATTTAATTTAAGTATTAATTAATCTAAATTGCATCAAAATTCCTAATTAAAATTGGACTATTGAATGGGCTCAAAAAATTCAATAATTCACCTCTAGCTAATTTGAGGGTATGGAACGCAATAGCGAAGTCAGATTTTAGTTTCAAGATCAATTTAATTATTCTATATTTTGGGGTATTTTAAATATATTAAAATAATCGATGAAAATACAACTTTCAAATACTTCCAAAACATCACCCATAGCTAAGTGATGAGCGTAATAGCGAAGTCGGATTTTTGATCTGAGACTAATTTAATTATCTCATTTTTCTTATTATCTGGATTTTCCATAATTATGGTTTGGTCTAATTGACTCTTGATTTGAACCAAAACTTTAGGGTTAGCTCCTAATGACTTATTAAAACTACTAGAATAAATATTAGAACTTAATTTAGTCCTAATTGATCAGGGTAACAACCTTTGGTTGTTGCACCTCCTGAGCATCATAAAGAAAATGGCTAACCATCGAGTTAATTTTATTAATAATTGCAATCATAAAATGTGAGCACATTTGAGCCAATATATGAGTAAATTCCAAACATTGGATTTAAGAAGTTGAAGATGGCATGTAATAGAAAAAAATTTCTTACTCCAATTTGAAAGCCAGCCCTTAATTTTCCCTAAGATGAGTGAAATCTGCCACTTTGAGATTATATAAGATCGGCAGACCTATATAGAAAAAAGGCTTATCAAGTTGCCCCATCATTGAATTCCCCATAATTAATTGGGAATATGTACTCCTTTTGAGCAGATAAAACCTAATTTGTCAATATCGATTACCAAACCAGAAGAAACTTTGAATTTAACAAGAAAAAATATTTCCTTCTTTGGCCTTTCTAAAGCATAATATATGGTCCACAAAGAACATATGGGAGAAAATAAATGCTCCTTTTTATAGGGAATGAAATTATCATCAGCTACCTTTTTAGTGAAAAGAGTCGATAAACCAACCATAGCAATCGTGAACAAGCAAGGTGAAAGGGGGCAACCTTGTCTTATGCCATTAGTAGAAGAGAAATAACCATGCATTCCATCGTTAAGGATAATTGAACTTTGTGCTATTGATACAGGCCATTAACAAATGTAGGATGAAAACCTTGACATTTGAGTTTTCAAGAATGAAAGATCTGTTAATAGTATCAAAAACTTTTTTGATATCAAATTTGGCACAAAAATTCTTCCCTTTTATTTTTAAATTGTGGAGTATTTCCGTTGTAAGATGACTGTTTTCACTAATAACACGCCCATGGATGAAAGCAGATTGGGCTGAATCAATCAAGTAATGCAGATGAGGTTTAAGTCTAACCACCATAAGCTTTGCAATTAATTTGTAAATAGTATTACACAGAGAGATAGCCTTCAAATCATGAAAGTTACTGACATTGTGAGATTTAGGTATGAGAGCAATCGCTGTGTGCGTAATAACCGTCGAATTTTTTTCTTTAGCGATGAAAAAATTAACTGCACAACAAATCTGATTCCTTAGCAGGTCCCAATTCCTAATATAGAAATAAGAAGAGAAACCATTTGAACCCGGTGACACATTAATATCAATAGACTTTTAAATGTTATGAACTTGTTCATCAGTGAATGGTGCAATGAAAGTATCAAAATAAAAATCTGGAGACATATTAATGCGAGTGGGACAAATGAAACAGATCTGGTCATTATTCTTGTTGTAAAGGATTTCAAAATATTGAATGAGCAAGTTGGCAGTGCTGTCATAATCCAGAGCATCTTCCATTATATTGATATTGGCTTGATTTTTCCTGTTATTAATATGCTTATACAGAAATCCAAGGTTGTCTTCTCTTCTTGAGAGCCATTTAACTTTTTCACTCTATTTTAGCCACTAAAGATCTTTGATAAGCTGCATTTTATTTTGGTGAAGATCATGAATGGAATCAATGCAAAAAGGAATAGCAGTTTTATTACGAGTAGAGAACAAGGACGAGAGGCCAATGTGAATGATATAGGGTCTCCTCTAACATAATGATTACAGGCATCTCGAATAATGGCTAAATAATTGTTGTGATGCCTCCAGTGATTCGAATAAGAAAATTGGTACTTACTCTTAGTGTTATTATGCAGAGATAGGTGAAGGGAGCATGATCTAATACCCCCGGACTGTCAATTTTGTAAAAAACTTGAGGAAAAGGTTGACTAAAAATGAGGCAAATTTTTTATATGAATACTGCCATGAATATATTGAGCATTAATCATGAGAGTATCAAAATTAATTCTTATAGGATCCCATTTAATGAGAATTCAACCCAATGAGCCATTTCAAAGTTATGACAACAACTCTCGTTCTCATAGAATTTCCATTTGGAGCGAAGGTATGGATTAGAAAAATTATTGTTGTTAATTCTAGTTTCCAAGCAAGCGATCAAAGAAGGCTTAACTTTGTGAATAAGATTTTTGCAATCATTAATATGGGTATCTAAGTTTAGCCCATGAATATTCTAGCAAAGAATGGAGAAATCAAGTATTGGGAAAAGTAAATAAGATCACAAGGAGTACTAAAAAAAGGAAACAGGTATTTGTAGGGATGGGAGAGAGCTCATTTTTGAGTCATTTTTGAAGGTGGTTGTTTGGAGCTTTTATTTATGACCATTCTCCAAGCTGAAGAAGTAGGATCCTCAAGTCAAAGTAGAAGGAAGTTCAGTATAAATTGTTTGGATGAGTGCCTCCACTGAGGCGTTGATTTGAGATTAGGAAGAGAATGTCATGTTCTGAATAACCTAGTTAAAGACTCAGTGTGATGGAACATGGTTTAGATTAAGTAATTTATTGGAGGGGAGGGTGTGGCTTTGCTGAGGATCTGACTATTGTAATCAAGGGAAGTAAGATATGGGATTCGAGGAGGAGGCAATGTGGGATATATATGTAATTGGTTGTTGCGGAAGAGGTTGCAATGTTGGTGAAGGGGGTGTGCTACTAGTAGCTTTTTCTTTCCCTCTATTTTTTGGCAACCTACAAGACCGGCTTCTATTTGGGCTGGCTAAGCTCAGAGGGGGACAAGCACATGAACCCAAGAACATTTCGCAAGATTTGCATATTTCTGTCTTCCATTCGTATTCCACTTTTTGAGTATGGTAATTTCCATCTAGAGCCAGATCCATGGTTTCAGAAAATGAGGATTTTGAGGTGACTTCAATACATACGCATGCAAAAGTAATGTGCTTTTGAGATACTGTGAGAGAGTCATCCATTAAGAGGGTACCAATTTTACTAGCAAACAGAATAAGTTAGTCATCAAATGTGCAAATCATTTATAAGAGAACAAAGACACAATACATGCTATGACGGAAGGTATGAAAAATTCAGTAACATGCCTCTAATGTGTACACCAAAAACGAGTATATGATGCATCAATGCTTAAATTTGGTGTTGTGTCCTCCCTGATTTGCATATATATAGAAAGTTTGGGCTATAAATGGTATAGACATATGTAAAAATCCACTTAAGTAGTAATAAGTAAAACTCTTAAATATCAAGGCGCCTTTTTAGATAACGACGGAATTCCTAATAAGAACTCCAAAATTATGCGTGCTCTTATCGGAGCACTCTCAGGAATGGTGACCTGCTCGGAAATTATCTTATGAAGGAAAAACAATGTCTTTCAAGCCAAAATGGACAATACCTTGGTGCTTAAGAGTTTGGGCAGTTACAAATGGTATCAAAGCATGCCATATAGCGTCAAGATAGGAGCTAAGTATCATACAGGGCAAAATACCACTTCATGGAAGTAGTCGCATAAACCTATGATGGTTAAAGTGCTACATGCCTGTAGTTACTTCTTGAGTCTGTAGGAGCCACCTCTAGTCCTATCTACCCATAGATAGTTCTTAAATTATGTGTGAATACTAATGAGGACATCAGTTACTTATGTTCGAGAGATTGTAAAGACTCACTTAAATAGTAATAAGTGAAATTCTTAAATATCGATGCATCTTTTTAAATTACAGTAGAATTCCTGATAATAACTCTAAAGTTAAGTGTGCTCATGTAGGAGCACTCCCAGAATGAATGACATGCTGAAAAATGATCTTATGAGGGCAAAACCATGAGACTTTTCAGTTTAAAACAAACAATATCTTGATGCTTAAGAGTTTGAGCTATTACAACATACGTGCTAATTGAAAGTGAAGAGCAATATAAATATTAATAACTGTCATAATCATTCAATGTTTTGATCGAAGTGCGTCAACCATCAATATAATAATCACCAAAGCTAAATAAGTAGCAATTCAAATGCGGATTGTTACTGCATACCCAAATAATTGCTAAAATCTAAATATATAGTTTAGGCATATTGTATCAAAACAAAATTAGAGTTAAAAACTAAAAAAAAGAAAAGAATCTAAGAATATTCTCATTAATTAATCATTATAGCATAGTCTACACAACAATTGTCACTACAAGATCTCTCATTCACACCAAAACACACTACTCAATAGAATAGAAAGATAACACTCTTCCTCATCTCAAAACACAACAAATCTCACAAAGTGCACTCTCCTACACAAAACAAACTACTCAAACAATGGAACTCATCCCTACTAACATATCACCATCACTTATGATGGAATACATACCTTATGATGTAAATTTGTTGAGCATAGAAATTTTTAACACCACCATTACTCAAGTTTAAGAAATGATGACCAATAGAAGACACTTGTCTTTATAGAAGGATAGATTTTATAATAATAAAACTTTTGGTGCTCCGTCAAAATAGCATCCTCAGTAAAGCAGAGACAGTAACATTTAAAAAAAACATACATAAAATTCTGTTTATACTGTTATATTACATTCAACCAAGACTCTTCTTGATTCCTTTGTAGATTTTAAAAAGCTAAGGGGAATGATGGATATTTCATTAAAGAATAGTGCAAAGTTCCACTAAAAAGCTAATAGCCATTTCATGCTATCCTCAATCTTGCAATAAGAGTTTCCCCTACATTCAATTCATTTTTTAACTAACATATACAAGAACCTCCCAAGCCAATGCCCATTAGAACTTAGGGCACTTGTCCCATACTACTTTAAAACCACCACAAAACAAACCTGATCAATATCAATCACTAGAGTAAGGCACTTGAAGTCGTCAATTTAATTCAGGGCAGCCTTCATGCTTTCATATAATGGTAAACCTATTATTAGGTTATGCCTTAACCATTAAAATATTGTTAGCAACCTTATTTATTTCCTTTAATAATAAAGTTAATGTAATTAAGCTTATTATAATTTGTTCTAATACATTTAAAGATGCATCACTATTTGATAGTATCACTTAATAATGTATATGCGTTCACAAAACCCTATGTTTGCAAAAATATAAAAACAACGAAATTTTCTATATATTCATCTAGCCAGCAACGGCGCTTAATAGGCCGAAAATAAAATATAAAGGATAAAAAGCAAAGATGCAACAACTGCAGCAGCAAGAGGATTATACCAAGGGCTGAATGCTTGCTTCATCAACACAAAAAGGGAACCAGACAGCCTTCACTGGAATCAGTTTATGCATGCATCATGCACGTAAGATTAAATGCACAAATGTTACATAACATACAGAGAATAATGATACAGGTAGAAAATTAAACAACTCCCCTAAAAAAAATTTAAAAAAATTTGCAAATGATTAATTTGGGGAGAGAAAATGAACCCGGGCGAGCGCATATTCCCTTCCCGCTACCCACACACCGGTCTGCGACCACTGCACATCCTCCCAATCCAAATTCTCCTCCAGCACCTGAAAAAGGAAGAAGCATGAAATTAAAAAATCATGTAAAACATCTTATTAATATTATATTTAATGAATTCATTATTATTGTTTATTAGGATAACCCCAAGATCTCAGGTTTCAGCAAACACACAGGTGCAGCGCCAAACAGATGAGGCACTAGTAATCTGTAGGCTTATAAAGAATCTTATTAGGACTTGAAACCCAGGTGTGCTACATACAATACTGAAAGATAAAAATTACTTTTCTTTTCAATGCTTAGCATTTAATACATTGATGGAAATTGACAGACTATGGAGAATGCAAAAAGGAGCACACTTAAAATAACAAACAGGCATAAAAATACAGCAAACAAAATATAACTAAAATACACACAAAATTTTAAAAAAAAGGCTTGATGCAAGGCAACATCAATTCCTACAAGGCGGGTATATTGATTAAAAGCATACACCATATAATCCTAAATGTGTGATCGAATGAAGCTCCAAATGATTAAAATGATGCACAGATATTGCGCCCAGTTAACAACAAAAGTGTCGTTAGTAGGATTTATGTTTGTGGAAGTAATCAACTATGTGATTTCAAATTTAGTATTTTTACCAAGCATAAGTTCCAAATTCATGAGTTTAACAAAAGTGTTGAACGCATTGTCATCACTATCATTATTATTCCTAATCTTTGAAGCTGGCTTCTTAAACCGTTCTTTTTCAATTGTTTACAACGAGTAATACAAATATGTTCTCCAAGACAAGTAAACTTTAATGCACAACTTAAGCTGCCAGCTCTAAGCTATCCTTTTTAATTCAAAAGCGTTACAAATTACATCATTTCCCTCCTTACTTATGCTTTACTCTTTTCATAATCTTAATTTCATAGTTATTCTTATCCTAGTAAACATTGTCTGATTAATAATAATGAGCATTTATTAATAATCATGTAACTACCCAGAAAGCAAACGGATCATTTTAAATTTGTGAAACCATATGCACATAAGCAAATGCAAACACTGATAAAGCACATGAAACTTCAAAGTGCACAAGTATTTACATGTTTGTTTGAATCTATCGGTGCAAGTAAAATCTTATTAAGTCATATTTTCGGCATCTAAAGCTGTAGTCAATCAACTACCCATTGGACCAAACACATTTTAGAAAAATCATAAGAGAAGTAATCAATTTATTGAAGGTAACTATATGGGCCTAATGAAGTGTGTACCTCTAAATGCTCAATGGGCAACGGAATCCCTGTAGAGTGCATAACATCCTGTGGAAGGGGCATCTTACAACGAGACCAACGGTAGATGTCAGTGATATTCTCACGCTCTGACTGATGCTTATCACCATTTTGGATATGATGGTTTTGCTGCTTCTCCTGCTCTGGTTCCATCAATGGATTAGAGGTTGAAGTCGTTCCATTGCTAGCAGCCTTCTCTCCATTAAAGCAAAGTTCATACCTATAAAATAAAATCAAGAAAAATAATAAAAAAAACTCACACTGAACATGTTTAAAGCATTCATAGAAACAATCAAGTTAGACAATGACCATAGGTATACAGAGAACTTAATATGTTATATAGATTCCCAAAAAAGAGAGCATAATTCCAAGAAAAAATAATCAAAAAACATGTGTTGGAATTTAAAACACAAAATCAATCATACAATATCAAGTTAAGAAAAAAAATCACATTTAAAAAAAAAAATAGCACATGCAAATAGGCTGTAGATAGTGGATCAATCTTGAAAAGTTTTAAGCAAATGATTGGCTCCCATTTCAAGTACTTCTAAACAAAACAAAATCCAAAAATACCTTTTACGACGAGTTTCCAGATATAGAACCTCTCCTTTCTTCAACCGTGCTGATGTATAAAGAGGCTTTCTAAGTCCCTTATCTGCAACTATGTTTATGCTATATTTTAGCCTGCAGAAATGGTACATTAAACATTAAAAAAAATCAATTTCCTATATATCCACCCGCTATAAAATAATTCCACAATAAGAAAACACTAAATGTAAACTAATTAAAAATAATCATTTAAACATATAACAACTTTAAGAGTAATGAGTTAATTTATTGTTTCAAGAAATAACGAGTCACGAAGTAAGACAAATTTCATGTTTAAAAAAAGTAACAAGAGTTTACCAGGTTTGAGTATATCAACAACAGACAATTTAATAACAAAATCACAACAGACAAATAAATTTGAGTAGGCGACGATGAAAACCAAGGATCACAAATTAAGGTGCAAAAGTAATTATAAGCTACGTCCATATGAACGTGTTGTAAATGGGGCAAAGATGGGCTCAATTGTTCCAAGTAAAGGGCACGCTAACAAAAAAATTTAAGGTTACAACCTACAAGTGATGAAGGAACACAAAGAAAAGAGAACAAGTTAAAGCTAAATAGAGAAAATCGAAGGGCATAGAAATAGAAAAGCCTGATAAAAAACCATTGCCCACTTAGTCATCTTTGATAAATAGTAGCATTAATTGAAGGAAAAGAAAATTGTTGGATTATAAACAGAATAAAAAAAAAATGGCCCATATAACATGAATTTTATGTGAAAAAAAAACTGTATATTTGAGAAAGTTCAGCACACATGAACAGAAAAAAATAAACAAAAAAAGGAGGAAGTAACTAAATAACTTTTTAAGAAGATTCCTGAAAACATGAATTTTTTAATTATACCATTGCTGGACAATGGAAAGGGTGAAAATTAACCAAACCAGCTTGAGCCCAACTTGTTAAAGAGCTCAAGGGTCAAGCTTATCATTTTCAAGTTTGAGCCCGTAATCAAGCACGAATAGTATAGGAGCTCAAGCTCAGGCCAGCAATATCGCGGCTCTCAACTAGATCAGCCGACAGTAAAAAATATTTATTTATTAACAAATAAAATTGAATATAATTTTTGTTGCTGGTTTATCATTTGTAATCGAATATAAAAAAGGCATTATCTGATTGTGAAATGTTTTCATTTAGGCAATCCTTTACTTGCTGGACAGCCTCTTTCTTAACGATCATATAGTCAGATGCTCATATATTCCGCCATGCCCATTTTCATTATGCTATGCTTTTGTGCTGGTGATTAATTTATTTGACCCTGCATTGTTTCTTCATGCAGAATGACTAAAGTTCAATAAATATTCAAGTCTTGCATGTGATTATATATTGAAAATTTGAGATGGTGCGCATAACAAAGTGAGATCTGATAATTTATTGCAACAAAAAGAATACTTATTTAAATTTAAGATTCAAGTATATTCAAAAGAATTGCAATTTAAGCATTAACACTAGAAGTATTAAAATTTATGCTATCAGAAGTGGCAATAACTATAATGTTTCAAAAAGAACTAATAGATAAGTTAGTAAAATGTTAAAAGTTAAGAGATTATTTGAGCAATTATAATATTAAAATACATCAATTAAATGCCTGTATTAATAAAAAAATATTTTGTTTAATGTTAGTATTGATTATGACGATAACCATGTTGATAATAATATCTCTAATCATGTTGATAATTGTGTTAATAATTAATCTTATTGTTGTGACTATAACTTCTACTGAAAACAATGCAATTGTTATTGAATGTCATCATAATAATGATTTATCTAATATAACAAAATAATCAATTCTGATAGAATTGTTGATATTGTTTTAAATACTGCTCTTGTTAATGATCTGGATATGGGTAATGTTTCAAAAAATTCTGGATATGAAAAGACCATTATCCCCTATTCAGCTCTAATAACGACTTTTGTAAAAAAAATTATGCAGATTGATAAATTAAACATCACTGGTTTTATGACTTCTCTTATTCCTCTTAGCATTAATAATATTGGTACTGATATTAATGTTGCTAACTACTTGAAAGTCCATTATTGTTTAACCCATGTTAATGATCATTTAATACTAGAATCAAATTGCTTTCTTAAGAACAGTTGTATTGATTTATAGGATCCGAAAGAGAGTGAAAATTTTAATGTTGCATAATTTCTTTTATTCTCACCTGGATAAACTTGTCAGAAAGAATTCTTTTAATGAATTTTTTAATTTAGATGAGGAATATTCACATTTGTTGCTTGAAAAAAAAAACAAGACTAATAAGCCTACTAGAAGGTTTACTAGATTAATGACTATAACCTATTCTTCGTCATCTCAATGATTAAGCTCATTATATGAAATATAAGAGGTATTATAAGCACCTTTTCTTTGAATAGACTCGACTTATTTTTAATAAGAAAATTAGATTTTTGTCAATTTTAGAACCTTTTCAAAATACTGAAGATATTTATATTTATAAGAGATTCCTTAGCATTTTAGATGCTTTTAGTAATTGCAATAGCAAATTATAGTGTTTCTAGAAGAAAGGCATTATCAGCAAAATTAATAATAATGAATTTGAACATGCTTTAACCATTTCTACTAATTACAACTTTCTCTTGGCAACTTGAGAATTATTGGATGTGATTTTAATATCATTCCTAATGCTAACAAAAAGAAAGGGGGTAAGGATCCTAATACCAATAATATTGATGAATTTGCGAACACTTTTTACGATTGCAATCTTGTTGATGTTAGCTTTTAAGGACTGCCACACTTGAACAAATGGTAAGTTATGGGAAAGATTAACAAGGCGCTCATTTCTCCTTTATAGATAGAATGTTTCATTAAATCAAAAATTTCTCAATAAAGTTACCTCTGATCATTCCCTACATATTTTGAAAATTCTAAAATTAATTGCATAAATTTTACTTTCTTTATATTCCAAATTATGTGGGTTCGCTGTAATGATTTTAGAATGTGTATTCTAGATGGAGGAAAAAGGAGTATTACATTAAGTAGTCAAATCAATTGTCATGAATTCTTGAAGTGATTGTGTTAAAGCTAACGCGTCTCTTGGGAATGGCATGTTGCTTTGCCTGAATGTAGTGAAAAGCGGCAAGGGTTCTTGCAATATAAACTAATGCGGGCAAGGAAGGTAATCTAAAATTTTAAATGTTAGGTAGTTTGAATATTAGCACTCTCAGTATTAAGCCGCTTGATTTAATTGATATTATGAAAAATTTAATTATCAATATATTTTATCTTCAAAAAACTAAAGGGTGGAAACGAAAGCAAAAACAAATGATAATTTAGCTTTAAACTCTAGCATTTGGGTAAGAATCACCATAAAAATGGCGTGGATATCATTCTGAATAAAACTTTAATAGACAATGTAGCAAATGTTATGAGATTGGGAGATAGAATTATATATCTAAAACTTAAAATAAATGGAATAACTTTAAATATTACAACTGTTTAAGCTATCAAATATAATTAATTGTGCATAAAAAAGAATTCAGCATGATTTGAATGAGTTGGTTCAAGAAATACCTAAAGATGAGATATTATTTATATGAGAAGAATTAAATAAACATGTTAGAAAGATAATTAATGAATTTAATAGCATTCATAGTAGTCATGATTTTGGAGAGATTAATGAAGAAAAAAATAATTTTGGAGTTTGCTTTAGCTAATGATCCTATGGTTGCTAACACTTAATTTAAAAAAAAGGAAGAGCATATTTATCACTTATAAAAATGGGGCTTCTAAAGCTTTATATTGACTATTTTCTCTTAAAGAAAAAAGAACGTTTATATTGTAAGTATTGTAAGATTATTCCCGGTGCTTGTTCGATAACCTAACATCATTTATGGGGTTTGGATTTGAAAAGATGGAGTAATAAAAGTAATATTAAATATAAATGTTCTAACTAGATTGAAAAATCTTAATAAGATTAATATAGATAGAAGTGAAAGAGAGGGAAGCCAACTTTATGTGGAATTCGATGGCTAGTTGTATTTGCAATGCAACAACGAGTTTACTTGACATCAAAGGTGAGAGTACCAAATAATAAAGATGCAAAGTGGTGAAAATAAGATGTTCAAGTTAAAAGTAAAGATTCAAAAATATGATATAAAGAATGATTTAAATATAATACTAAAAAGAATTAAAAGAAACATAAACTAGCTAGTCGCAAATCTAAATTAACAGTCCGTGATACTAAGAGAGCAGCATTTGAGAATTTATATAATAAATTAGAAGCTGTTAAGGAAGAGAGATACCTTTATAAACAAGTTAAATTAAGAGAAAAAAATAAAAAATTGACTTATGTAAAGTAATCAAAGATAATAAAAAAACTGTGAGAGATGAAGATATTCAACATATATGGATTAATTTTTTTACTAAGATTTTTAATAAATATTATACCAATACAATTAATATGTGTTTAATGATCATAAAAATAGTACCAATTACACCTTGATTTGATGAATTAGTAAAGCTGGTATTTTGAATACCTTAAAGAGAATGAAGAGTGAAAAAATATTATGATCTGATGATATATATTGATGATTGAAAATACTTGGGTGAAGCAGTTTCTTGGCTTACCAAGCTATTTAATGCTTTGAAGATACAAAAAAAGTCGGATTAGTGAGAAAAATGTATTGTTATACATATTTATAAGAATAAAGGCAATGCTCGAGACTGCAAATTCAAAGGAATCAAGTTATTGTATCATATGTTGAAACTTTGGGTGAGAGTAATGGAATATAGAATATAGAATATGAAGGAACACTTGTATTTCTTAAAATTAATTTGGTTTTATACAAAATAGATTTACCATGAAAATCATACAAATAGAAAGAGGTTTGGTGGAGAAATTAAGAAAAAAAAAATCTTCATTTGATTTTTTATTGACCTTGGAAAGGCTTACTATAAAGTACAAAGAAAAACTTTTTGGAGAACATTGACAAGAAAAAAGTTTTGTAGTGCATAAATTAATGTTATTAAAAATATGTATAATGGGGCTATAACATGTGTTCAATCACAAAGTGACTTATCTAATGATTTTCATGTTATTATTGAATCACATCAAGACTTAGCTCTTAGCTCATATATTTTTGCTTTAATTAAATATGTTCTTACTAAGCACATTAAGAGGAGATTCCTTAGTATATGTTTTTTGCATATGACATTCTATTAATTGATAAGATAAGGGCTAGAGTTAAACCAAAACTTGAGTTATGAAAGACTATACTAGAATCTAATTTTTTTGCTTTAGTAGATCAAAGAAAGAATATATAGAGTTAAATTTAATTGTATTATTCAAATACCTTGATTCAATTATTCAAAATAAAGGTGAAATTGAGAGCGATGTGAACAATATGATCTAAGTTGAAAATGGAGCCCTTCTAGAATGTTATGCAATTAAATAATCTCACACAAAATCAAAGAAATATTTTATAAAGCTGTGATACGACCAACTATGTTATAAATGTTTAAATGCTGGCCAACAAAGAATAAACTTATCGATAAAATAAGTTTTACAAGATGAGGATGCCTAGGGAAATGAATGAGTATACCAGTGTAGATAGAATTAGAAATGTGCTTATCTGTAGCAAGGTTTGAGTGGCTCCGATAGTGGATAAGATTAGAGGTTGGCGTCTTAGATGGTTCAAACATATGAAAGGTAGACCGTTCAATATCCCTATAAAAAAATTGAGTTTATAAGTATTACGCATATTACAAGAGGTATCGGAAGACCAAAAACAGCTTGAGAAGAAACATTAGAAATGATCTTCTTTATTTGAAACATAGGGAGGGGCTTCTATTTGTTCATGCACAATGGAAACAAAGAATTCGGGTAGCCGACCCCACTTAGTGGGATTGAGGATATGCGGTGTTGTTGTACTCTCTTCAAGTTGGAATGCTCCAAATGTTGGATCTAATCTTTTTATAATATGAAAAAAAACTTATAAAAAGCATTAAAATATTTATCATGGTTAAATAAAAATATGTTTGATAATATTTTTTATATGTTAAAAAATCTTTTAAAAAGATTAAAAGGTGTGAAGCCATTTTCATCAATTTTGATCTTTTTTTACGCTAGAATATATCTGAAAAATCCTTTCTTTGTTTTTGTTCAATGCTGGAAGACAAAAGGCTTCTTTAAAGAAACTTTCTGATGGAAAAGAAATATAAAATAGTTTTACTTTGTTAAGCATATAAGATTAAATAGTTGGATTAATAAAATTAAGGATAAAGATAATTGGTACTTTCCAAAATTGATCGCAAATATGAGTTTTTTAAAAAAATCTATACTACAAACAACCATAATATCAATGCATTTATTGATAATCTAATTCATATTTCATTATTAAGAATGAGAATACTTTTCTTTATGATGATCCTACTTTTGATGGGGGAAAAAGTCTTATTTTTTATGAATGGGATAAATGTGCAGGTCTAAATGACTTCTTCATTATTTTTTCAAGTTTGTTAGCACATTTTGAATAAAAACTTGTTTTGCTATTTTTGATTTTTAAGAACAACATATTACAGCATGGATATATTTTAAGCCAATAAGCCATTGTAATATTCTTTATAAGATTATTACTAAAATCATTGTTATTGGGCATGGGAATATTCTTCCAAGAAGAATTATTTGCCCAGGTCAAAGTTGTTTTAAAGGAAAGAGATACTTGGGAAATTGTTCTATTGGTTCTAAAATTATTTCATGATATTAAAAAAAATTATGGTTAACAACATAATTTTTAAATTACATACTTCTAAGGCTAATGAAACTATACAATGGAACTTTATTCTAAAGGTGCTTAGAAATTTTGGTTTTTGTGATAAATTTATTTTCAAATATATTAACAACAGCTAATTTTATATTCTTATTAATGGTGTGAAAGCCAGATATTTTCAAAAATTATAGAAGGTTGAGGAAAGGATATTCTTTATCACCTACAATTTACATTCTACCTACTAATCATTTTCCTAGAGCCATATATAATATTTTTGAAAATTAACCTTCTATGTTTTTCGTACTAAAGCAGACTTTAGTATTTCTAAATTTACTTTTGTTGATGACTAGAAAATCTTCGTTAACAAAAAGAAATCATCTTTGCAAAGTTTTTTGATCATTTTTATGCATTTTGAGAAGGTTTCCAGTTTGACAATTAATAAAAATTAGTGTCTTTATGACTCCAACGTACTCTAATGAAGCTAAATGTAGGGACATTGCTTCTTTAATCAGCATTTGCCTTACTAATTAAACTATTACTTATCTAGGTATGCCACTTTATAGAGGTCATAACAAGATAATATATTACATGACATTTATAATGATATTAGTAGAAAACTAGTAGGTTGAGAGCATGATATTTTATCATATGATAGTCGTCAAGTCCTAGAATTCTTCTTTAGCACTATGCATTTATATTTACTCCAGATTTTGAAATCATCTAATGAGTTTATAATGAGAATTGAAAATGCTTTAAAAAACTTATTTGGGGTTCTAAACTTCAAAAAAATGCATTGGTTTAGTTAGAAGGATCGTAGTCTACCGTTGAATAAAGGTGGACTTGGATTTAAGAAGTTAAAGAACTTGATAAAACATTTACATTTTATTGTGGAACTTTAGAAGTAGTACTAGTCTTTCGACAAACTTTATTAAGAATAAATAGTGCAGAGATAATCATACTTGTAATATTAATTGTAAGTGCAATGATTCCCCTAAGTAAAAAAGATTATGCCATACCAAGGAATTGGTTGGAAGAAGAATAGTTTTACATAGTTTTTGTATTCGTGTTGATAATTTTTTCTTTTGCCATGATTGTTGATTTGGTGAAAGGTCTCTGGCCAATAACCTTAGAACATTATTAAAATTATTTTTAATCATTTCTTTTATTAATTGTAATGATTTATGTAATTCATTTAAGCTTAGTAGTGTTAAAAAGTTCAAATGACATGTATTATTACATTACACATGCAATCACTTGTGTAATATACTAACATTATAGACAAAAAATAACATGCTATGTTGTGTCATGTCACATAATGATTTCAAGAAAACACTAAAGTACCGTTTGGATTTTATTAGCTATGTTTATTTATGCCTTTATGAAACTGTTTTAATCTTTCACAACTTAAAGCATTAGTACATCTTTATTAAGCCACAATAAATTATGATACTTGAAAGCCAATCTCATACTTTATGTTCCTATGTACAGGCTACAATATGGAAAGCTAGAAGTTGAAGAAATCATTTATATGAATAAATATTTGTATATGCTGATTGTGGAGCCCCGTACTCGTGCACATAAAACAAGAATTATAAAGAGAATGTCATTGTAATATGAAAAATTATGAAAAAAATGACTAGAACAAGACACTTGTCGTATGCCCCTCGCAGGACTCAATGAAGAGTATCAGGTGGATGGGCATTAGCAAATTTACCTTAAAGAACAATGAAAGCTAGCATATGGCAAGCTCTACCATGATTTTTAAATTATAATGAAAAGTTATGCCTCAAATTATTTCTAAATCTCAAGCAATGCAATGAATTAGATCAACAATAAGATTATGACAGCTATAATATGCTTCCCAAGTATGATTTCAATGATATGATGAAATGAGACGATTCCAATTCAATTTATGTTTGCCATAAATTAATGAAAATTATCAACTTCACTTTAATATATCCTTTGCTATGATTGTTATTGCTAGGAAAAATGTTGTGCATATATACTTATTTCCCAAATATTGCATATATGTTTTGCATGCATTTTAATGATATTTTAAATGTTTATGTGATAAGAACTCATTGAAACAAATATGTGCAATCTAACACAGAATTAGGGTTGGCTTTGAGTCAAGTTCGAGTCGAGTCAGCCCATACTCAAACTCGACTCGAACTTGTTCAAGTTCGAGTCGGTTCAGGTCAAGTTCGAGTCGAGTTCTAGTCGAGTTCTAATCAAGTTCTAGTCGAGTTCGAGTCAAATTCGAGTCGAGTTCAAGTCATTTTAAATAAAGTTTCAGTCAAGACGTATGACTCGAACTCTAGATAACAAAAAGTCTCACTTTAATTTCTGAATTTTCTTAAATTCAATAAATCAAGAACAACAAAATTCATAAATTTTCGTGTCGTTATGCTAAGAACATTTTTTAAAAGCTGCTCATGAAGTTTCATCAATTTTGGATAGTCGGTTTAACCTAAATTAATTTTTGAAATTTAAAACTTCAAAAATTAATATAAAATAAAATATCTGCCTCAATCAAAAAAATTTGGTGCGATGATGTTCATTACATCATAACACACATCGGAGTCAAGTTTTGTTTTTTTGAACTCCAAACGGCAGAAAAATATGAAAAATTTAACTTGAAGTAATTTATTTAAGTTTCCTTAAGAGACTCTTCCTCCCTCTTGCTTAAGTTGGGGAAGATTTTTCCTCTTCTCCCCTTTTGCTTAAGTGGGGGAAGACTCTTCCTCTTAAATTTCTGAATTGTTTATAATTTCTTTAAGAGGAAGAGTCTTCCCCACTTAAGGGGGAAGAGGAAAAGTCTTCCCCAACTTAAGCAAGGGGGGAGGAAGAGCCTCTTAAGAAAACTTAAATAAAGTTAAATTTTTCTCATTTTTCCGCCGTTTGGCGTCCAAAAATAACGAAACTTGACGTCGATGTGTGTTATGATGTAATGAACACCCTCGCAGCAAAAAAAAATTGATTCAGACAAATATTTTATTTTATATTAACTTCTGAAGTTTTAAACTTCAAAAATTAGGTTAAAACGACGATTCAAAATTAATGAAACTTCATGAGCAGCTTTTAAATAATGTTTTAGCATAACGACATGAAAATCGATGAATTCGGACATGTATTTTATTGTTCTTGATTTATTGAATTTAAGAAAATTCAGAAATTAAAGCAAGAGTTTCTGTTATCCGGATTTCTCCTAAACAATTCGAGTCGAGTTCTAGTCAAATTTTTAAGTCGAGTCAAAATGACACAAGTTCGAGTTGAGTAGAGTTCAAATTTTGAGTTTCTTGTCAAATTGTTAGCCCTCTAAGCACAATGTATTTCTTCAATCTTGTTGTTTCAAAGGAATGCATGCTCATAGCTTGTGCAATCTATCAGCAATTCACCATCAAACTTAAGCTATATTATTTACATAGCTTAACATTATTAGTTGTAGGTACGTTAGTAAATTATATTGTAGCAATTAGTTTATCTGTTTCTGCTCAGTTTAGTGCCAAGGATTGAATAGGTTTTAATAGAAAGAGTTTTCCAAAAAAAAAACATAACGCAACATGCACACCAAGAACATTTTGAAAACTGCAAATAGGAAAAGGGAGACTCGGAGCAGTACAATTGATGTTCCACACCAATTAACAAGAAATAACATAGTAAAATTTAAGATTATAATTACCATGGCTCATTGCAGAGGTTGTATTGAATAGTAACTTCACGAACAAATTTTTGTTGGCGTAGTGCATTCTGCATAACCAAAGGCATCAAAACTTAACAACAAAAAGTTTTAAAAGGCATAAATCAGTATTAGTAAACTAAAACAATTGAAAAGAAAACTAATTAAAAACTTGTTAACAAAATAATCTTTAAGCATATCAATACAAAACTTAGCAATTAGTGAATAGAAACAAGTGAAACACTGCTTTAAAACATTAATGAAAAACTAAATCAAATAAAAGCCAGTTGTGACAAATAATACGCACAAATATTTTTTTTGCATATTGTGAATGCATTGAATCATTAAATCTTAGCTGATATAATGACAATCTTATACTGTTTAATCAATTTCAACTTAAATTTTGTTCAATTACAAAGCTGTCCACTCTCCGTATTTTCTATTGCAATAAATGGTTTCTCATATTTAATCGAGGCATTTGTTTGTCAATAATCTATCTAAATACTCTCGGTTGTTTTAGGCAGATGAACTTCTTTGCTTTCGAATGCTTTTAATTATTGTTCGGGTCTTGAACTGAATGTTGACAAGTCGAGCATTTTATTTTCAAAAAATACCAAAAGGTCATTAGAGTTTGCTAATTTTTCAATCTTTCTTTAATTACTAGCCCGTTTAAATACCTAGGAATTCTATCTCATTAGGCATGCTTAATGTTGTTTCATGGCAGCGGTGGATAAAACAAAATATAAACTTTAGTTTTTCAATCTTTCTTTAATTACTTGCCCGTTTAAATACCTAGGAGTTCCTATCTCATTAGGCGTGTTTTAAAGTCTTTTTTGGGTGGTTGCAACTCTTAAGAAGCTTAGTCTAAAATCTTAAATTATTGAGAAAAAGTTATACATCTTAAGGTTGCTGTTGTTGTAAATATCGATCACAATGCGTTGTGCTCATTTTCGAATAAATGTCAATCAAAAAAGAAAAATGAGATTCACTAGCTGAGATACTGGAACTTTCATTCAAATGTCATGAAGAGCTTGATTTTGTGAATCTTAATAAACATTTAAAATTTGCAAACACTCAATATTTTAGTGGATCGCCTTTAATAACAATATGTTGGGAAATTGGTGGAGGTTATGTGATTGTAATATCTAGAATCCTAGTGGTTATAATTGTTCAGTCTTTTGGGAAAGAACAAAATATATTATTTTTCTTATTCACGGATCTTCCCACTTCTCTTTATCTAATGGTGTCAATGCATCCCAAATAGGTAAACCTTTTAACATGGCTATGGCCAAGAAGTTGATTGTTAGCCCTAAGCCTTAGCTGGTATTCAGTTTGGTTTAAAATGGTAAGCATAAATATGCATATTTTATATTAAAAAACAACAAGATCTATTGTCTGTGGAGAAGCAAACGATCTCTGATTCACTTTCTCTTTGACATCATTTTCTTTTCTTTATGATAAAAGACATTTGGGATCATCTTTCCTCCTCTTGTGCAGGTGCTTGAATTTGGTACCTCTATTGTTGTTAAAATTTAAAAAGAAGCTTACTCTATTAAGAGTTAGCATTGAATCTTACAATATTTACTTAGAACAAACTAAGTACATATTTGATAATAGAGCTCCGTGTGTCACTGTTGGCAAGAGAAGGGTTGATTTGCAGATAAATGAGAATATATCTAATTGGAGTATTCCTGCTTAATTTCTGGATTGGCTTTCATCTCTTGCAGTTTTGTTGTTTCAGCATTATGCATAAAAGGACCTGAAAAAACTGGTGGACGCCCAAAGGTAACATAGGAAAGAAGGCAATTTCTCTCCATGTAGACCAGGTAAATAAGGGTACTCTTATTCTCATAGGTATAAGAGGACCAGAAAAAGTTGGGGGTGTCTACCAGGTTGACCAAGTAATCCTGCCGTCCCAGAATTCTTGTAGTTTAGAATGGAAAACAAAGGTCCTCTCATCCTCATACTCTTGTCAATTGCTTGGTTTTTTTAGTTGTTTACTTAATGATGCTACATTAATCTTACAATAGCGAAAGTAGCCCCAAAAAAGCTGATTCCCGAGTTTTTTTTATGTTAAGTTTATTTATTTTATGATGTAGGCATGCTTTCAGTGGTATTAAAGATAGAACTTAGTAGAATTGTGACTGCTTTTTAGTTGTTGTTCCTTCTTTGTATGATGTATGTATAACCACCCAATATCGTTATTATTCGAATTAGGTCAAAACCCGCCTCAGACAACAGGACCCCGGGGAATTTCGAATTAGGGCAAACAAAAATATCATAGGTAAAAAAAAAATTAAAGATCAAAGTGCCCTAGTTTAGGAAAAATCTGAATAACGGAAACTCTCGTTTTATTTTCTGAATTATTTAAATTCTAAAAATCATGAACATTGAAATACAAGTCAGAATTTATCGATTTCAGTGTCGTTGTGTTAAATATATTATTTAAAGACTGCTCGAAAAATTTCATCAAATTCTGAGTGCCGGTTTGACCGTGGTTAATTTTTGAAGTTTTAAACCTCAAAAATTAAAATAAAATAAAATATTACTCCGAATCGAAAATTTTCGGTGCGAGGGTGTTCTTAATGTCATAACACACCTCGGTGTCAAGTTGCATTATATTTGAATGCCAAACGACAGACAAAATACGATTAATTTAAGTTTAAGTAGTTTTTAAGAATTTTCTTAAGAAATTATTTTCTCCCCCTCAGAAATTCTTCCGCCCATACAGGTGCTAATTAGCGCCTTAATGGCACTTTAAGTCCCCCTTATCCTACGCCCTCCTCTCCCTTTCTCCCTTCTTTATTTAAACACTCCCAGCCCTCTCCTCCTCTCCGCACACAGCAACAGCCCTTTCCTCCTCTCCCCACACAGCAGCATCCCTCTCCTCCCTCTCTCACAACCACCACCAGCCCAGCCTCTCCTTCCTGCCCTCCAACAAGCAGCTGGCTAGCAGCACCCCTCTTACTGCAACCCTCCCTTAGCCAGGAGTCCCTCCTGCTGCAGCCCTCCCTCGACTAGCCAACAGCCAGCCAGCCATCGCTGCCCCGACAACCTCCTGCCAGCTGCCTTCCGCCACGTTTGGCCTCTCTCCATCTTTTTCAGCAACTCCAATCCATGTAAGAAGAGAAGTTTAAGAGAAAGGAAAAGAGGAAGAAGATGATATGAGATTTTTAATATTTTATTTTCTTTATCTCATTTCTTATTAATAAATATACTATTATATTATGTCATTGCATTATTATTGATGTCATTAATTAATAATGAACAACAGTACAAATGCTAGAAAATGACTATTACTTTCATAGTATCTATTTCAATTCAAACATTTTTTATTCTGTCATTATTACTTTCTGCAATCGTTTCTATTCTGTCTTTTCTTTCATACATTATTATTATCATTATTATTATTAAAATGATAATAATAATGTCATTATAAATATTACTGTCACATCAGTAATTTAAAAATACGAACTTCCATCAAATTGAGAAAACAAAAGAGAAATAAAATAGAATTAAAAATAATAATATTAGAAAAGGCTAATTTAAAATATCAAAAACCTAATTGCAGATTGAGCGAACTGTCACTCATCCGAACTGTTAAACTTTTGAACTTATACAATAAGGTACCAGATGTCTTTTATTACTCCTGTTTAATAATATTTTTTGCTCAACATCGCACAAATTTGATAAAAGTGCTTTTTAAAGTCACATAAAATGATATATGAACAAGTTTGGATAAGTGAGAAGCAAGAGTTCCATGTTGATTTATACTTTTTGTCTGATCAGACAACCGCTTGGACTGGGCTGTCCGACATCGGGAGTCATAAGGAGCATATACTGATAAGCCTTTGAAGGGGCGGGTATAAAGGAAAGTTGGGTTATGTAACACAAAAATGAACCCCCTTTTCCTTGATTTTGAACTTGCCCAACCAAATCATATTTTTCCTCAGATATCAAATGCTAAGTTTCAAGTGCAATTGAAACAAGTTTGCAGGGATACGTTCATATAGCTTTTATTTCCTGTCAAATATTGATTATTTTGCTTATTATTTAGCATTTGTAAAGATGGCATCTATCAGTACTTAATTTCACAACTAACTGGTATTCAAATAACCACACTTTTGAAATGTGCCCAAATCAAGAGTTCGTCCTAGAACAAAGGTGCTAAGAACCAAGCAATGCTGATACTGCTTCCTGCTAATTTTCCGCTTTCTTTTTAACACTTTTAAAAAGTTTGTAACTTCTCTTTTATTTTAATCTTTGTATCCAAGACTTGTGAATTATGAATAAATGAGTTATGTTTGATGTCTATATATTTATCTTTTAAATCACTCAATATGATCCTACGGCTAGAGAACTTGATATTGTTTTACATCACCACAAACCGGTGCTAGATATGCTCCCGCTGACCCGGCACCGAGTACTCAGAGTATGTACCACTAGATTGTATCCTTTTGTTCCCTTGTGAATGAAATGAATTTAGCCTGCAAGCTTTTCACAAGTAAAGGGTTGACAAAAACCAATGGCTAATTGTCATCTAAGAGCACATTAAATACAGCCATAGCCACATGCATGTACAAGTTTATAAATGTGCCATGATAATTTAAACGGTTTGATGAACACAATACCAAAGTTAACATTTCCCAAAATCACTTGCAATAGATCCCTGATCTACATAACACATCTCATCTCATAGTAGTGAATATTATATGGTTTTAACGGCATTGGCAAATCAAGCAAACCAAATTAAACTGAATACATTATATTGATAAAATGCATTAACAAATCATTCAGTTAATATTACAAAATTATTGATATAGCGGTTTATTAAAATTACACAAAACCATATAACCAAATCAGGACAAGAGATGGCAGCTGCCATGCAGTAATGGTGAACAAAATTGTTACTGCCAGCATACTAGAAAGCCATAGCCAGGTTCCAACCACATTGGCTAACATTAGAGACTCAACTTGAATTTGGCAATCACCATTGTTGCATGGAAAGTGCATTCGTGCGAGCAGAGTTGCATGATTCCAATTGAATAAATAAGCATGCATGCATACACACCATTGAGAACATCATTGTTGGCCCTCAACACTTCATCAAACAACACCCACCATGATTGACTTCATCAGAAGATAGCTAGCATTGTGTAATCACAACCATCAGGTGACCACCACAGTTTCTAACAATTGCAAGAACATGCAGCAATTATGGTGAGCAAATTTTTAATGCGAACATACTTGAAAGCCACTGCCAAGTTCCAAACACCATTGGCTAACATTAAGAACTCAAACTTGAATTTGGCAATTACCATTGTTGCATGGCAAGTACATTTGTGTGAACAAAGTTGCATTTTTCCAATTATGCTAATTAAGCATGCTACACACCACTGAGAACATCATTGTTGGCACACCTCATCGAACAATGCCCGCCATGATTGACTTCATCAGAAGATAGCTAGCATCGTATAATCACAACCATCAGGTGAACATCACAGTCTCTAACAATTGCAATGGCAGCAACATTTGTAAGCTAGTTATGACATTGGGTTAAGTTGTCATGCATCACTTATGGGTAACGCCTATACCATCAGTTTCCTACTTTACCCAAGATTCAGAAAAAGTAGCAGTATGTCATGTACGAAGGCATCCTATAAACCCTTTCCTAGTTTCCATTACAAGTTCAAAGGCAAGGTACAAAGCTTATAGATCTATAGCCATAGAGCAAATATGAAAATCATTTTACTTGTTCAGACATAAACCAAATCAAACTTACATAAACTACTAAGCCTTTAGCATAAGAAATTGTAATAGGAGATGCTGATCACAAGTGCAATTGGTTAAACAAAAAACAAATCATTTTGAAATGATTAGTGATTATTTCATGAATAAAAGTCAAGTTAGTATGGACATTTAAATTATTTAACTTCCTTGGCATGCTTATCGATCCAACCAAATTTTACAATCACACCTTTAATATCTTTAAATGCTGTCACCCCAAACCAGCACTAGAACATAATTCAATCAAAATAAGTTTAAAAATGCATCAAATTAAGAGACTATCAAATGGATCTTAGATTAGGTAAAAATGATAGGAAAATGAACTCATCAATTCATACACATGATGAGAGCATATTTTAACAATCAAAATGCAACAGCACCCTAGCCTAATCAGAAAGAGCATTTTTAATGCACTCCTCAAGTACATGTATTGGGCTGTTTCATCATAAAACATAAAACACTGCTCATTTCCACTAAAGCAAACAAGCTCAATGTTAGCGAAAAACACAACTTTATGTAAAATCACCAAATAAACATGCTCCTTGGGATCATGTCTCTTGATTCATAATAGTTCAAATGTTACCAGTGATCTACCTAACAAAGAAAAAGATAAACAAGGAAACCATAAGGTAATAAAAACCACTTTAACATACTGCCAAGGTTACAGTTTAATAAAACACTTTAACAAAAAAAGTAGAAATACCGAAGCTGCAGCCCTTGTTGTCATTGTACGTTCAGCAGAAACCGGTGCGATTGTTGGCTCCACAGCAGATACATGGGTACGACGGGGCTCAACATCAATAGTGCCACCACCTTTCTGTCCAAAGTGAACTAAGATAAATGAGACAGTCAATACTGTATTATTCTAGCGTCAACCACAAAGCGTTCTTCACAATAACTAGTAGGTTTCTAAAACATATAGCTCTTCATAAATACACAACTACTCATCAAATTATACAAGTCCACAAACAAACCACCAAAAATATAGCTTTCGTGGAAATCTAACAGAAACTAAATCAGAAAATTTTGAAACATAAAAATGAACAATATTAGAACCTTCACGATGCAGCACCGTTCAATGTGAAAGCTGCAACCAATACCTGCTCCCCAAGATCTAGAGCGAACATTATTTCTTAATGTTGAAGTGTAGCCTGCATAAATACAAAATTACAGCTACACATGTCAAAAAAATAGAATAAGTATATATTAATTGCATGCCCACGCACACACTCTTCATAACACGCATGAATGTGAAAGCACAAGCAGAATCATGACTTTGTGGGAGTGGCATACATATTTGTGTTATATCTGAAAAATGAACTATTCAAACACCTACGCACCCTTCATAGCACGCAGGAATGTAAAAGCACAAGCAGAATCAAAACTTTGTGGGAGTTGCATACATATTTGTATTATATCTGAAAAAAGAACTATTCAAATCAAACCATAAGATAGAAACTGGTACGAAAAATTCAATTCAAGCACTACTCAAATCAAGAAAAGTATCTAACAAACATGATCATTTTTTCACTACATAAACATAATTGTATAGTGGTTCTGACAACAGGTTAGTATGCACTCTTTACCACTTAGTTCCTAAAACACTGCAGTCTACTGCTGTAATCTAGCTTTATAGGTTTAAACATTGTAGAACTAATTATTTAACAAGGGGTACTCTAGAATGAATTGGAATGGATGTGATCCATGTGTCATTGGTGGTTGTTGATCTTGACAGGCTGGTTTACAAAATCATGGAATTGCCATGCGCTGGGTTTGTAGGTGCAAAGAAGCATAGCTTTGTAACTATGGATCAAACATGCAAGTGAGAGCACGCAAGTATGAGACATGGATGCAGAAAAATATGCAAATGATGTGGATGTGGTGAGCACTTGAAAAAAAAGGGTGCAGAGTAACAAGCAACCAAGCGCAAGTTATCGCGGCCAGCATAACATGCAAACATGTGAGCAGCCAGCTTAAGTTATAAGGTGCAAGGTAGGGAAGTAGGGGAAGCGGTAAGATCAACCTTGATCATATACAATCTCAATGAAAATTTATTGATATATTATTAATAGAATATAAAACTTAAAAAGAACTATCAGAATGAATTCCAAGTGAAACTAATGATACTGCATTTATAAAAAATTATGAGTATATAAACAAATTTTCTGAATCAAATATTCCACTATATAATACTTCCAAAATAAAACATTTTCAACTATATCACACACCACCAAAAACAAGAACGGTAAAATATAGATTTATTGACATCATTATTAATGGAAGTTTCATACTGATTTATAGCATGCCAAGTATTTAAATATTTTCACCATATTTATAAAATATCATTGTCAGTTATTAAGTTCAAAAATTAAATATTACTTTACAAAATATAACTGCGTTATTGTAAAGTGCTCATCAAGAAAAAACCCATTTTATACTAAGTTTGGCTTAATAATGACACTTACATTATATAAATTTAATTAATACAGTAAATTAGCTTTTGAAATTGCCAATGTTAGAGCACAAGTACAGATATTTTAAATTTGCAACCAACAATTTAAAACACTATGCTCAGCTGTAATCGCAAGATGGTTCTTTTTATTTTAACACAGAAAGTAATATGATGCTTCAATTAACTAAATTGTATTTACATTTAACTTAATTAATTGTAATTTAACCTCCTTTATAAGTAGCTAAGACTTGCTCGTTTGCTGACAAAAGTCTACAAAAAAAAATTCTCATTAAATTTAGGATAGTTTCAAGCAGCTAAGTGGTGGCTTGTCGGGATCGTGGATGGTTTGTTGGGATCGTGGGCAGTGCTAGAGCATTTTTTGGTAATTGCAAGAAGAAGTCATGTGTAAGAGCTGTATCTAAAAAATTAATGGGGTGACTTTGAGTGATTTTAGCAACCGCTTGAAACTCGCAGAAGGTAAAGGCAAGGGTGTCAATGATGCCAAAGGCGGAGACATCAATGGCATGTAAGAATGCATGAGGAGGCGACATTCAATCGAGTGTTTTGTGGAGACCATGGGCTGCTATCCACCATGGCACACAGGAAATGGCACAATTTTTATGGGTGATTTATGAAATTGCAGTAGTGCAGAGACGAATGGGTTGACTAGCTGGTTGAGGCATGTTCAAACAACGCACGTGAGGCGAGGAGTCGTAAGTATATGGAGATGCGGGAGGCAAATGTTGATCGTCAAATGCAGGTGACGACACATCTTCTGCTTCATCATTGTTCATCTCCCATCTCTTTTTTTTTCGTCTCTTTTTTTTTTCGTTCATTCCCACACCCTTTTTATTCAAACAAATTACCCCCCAATGAATATAGAATACTAATGAAGCATGGTATATTTGTTATATTTGCTTATGACTTAAACCTTTTAGAATCATTAAGTTTATGCAGAGTATGCATATTATCATTCATGCTTTTCAAGCTAGTAAGTTATAAATTCGAGTTTATTAACTCATCTTTTTAAGCTTATTGAGCTAATTTTGATTTTTAAGTCTGCCCCTTTAGACACATTAGACTTAGTTATAACTTGTCAACTCTACTATGAAAGCCTGATGAGCTAATAAATAATGCTCAACCTTCTAAGTTTGTGAGCTGACTTTGATCCTGCATTTAGGCTTATTGAACAAACATAAAAGTACTTTATAGAGTTTGGTCATTTAGACTTGTTGAACTTGATGTAATTTTAACTTGATCATTTAGACTTGTTAAGTTAATTATAAGATTTGACCTTTTTAAAGCTTGGGAATCGTTCTCTGTTCAGTATTTCAGACTTATTAAGCATATTACAATTTTATTTTAAGTTCAAGATTTTTACTATGGAACTTGTAATTTATATTGGCTTATATTAATGAACTCAACCTATTTAAAGCTTATAATTTGATTATACATGTCTCTTATATTATAAGGATTATAATACTATATTGTATTAAGATGAATAAGTCATCACATGTATTACAATAAATATATTTCCTCTTTAATTAAAAGAGAAAATCTCCCATGCATCACAACGGATACAAAATAATCTCCTTTATAAAAGGGGATATAAAATTGTCCCATGTGTTAGCGAGGTTATGACACTGCCTCATATATTAAAAGGAATATAAAATTGCCTCATGTGCTACCAGGATTAAAGTATCACATTTAAATGTTATCGCATTTTGTCGTTTAGGCTCTTTGAAAGATAGAATTATATATACTTAAATTTAATAACTTTCAAACTTATCAAGGCCAAATGTGTATTATTCGTAGCAATAAGATTTACAAATTATGTTCATGATTTGGTTTATAACTCAAAAAATAGAAAATGCCAATTAAGTATACTTTTTCTTAAATGATTGAATATTTATGGGAGGCATGGGTCTTAAACCTTTGGTGTTGATAAGTCGATATGCCCCTCCTTTATATACCTTTTCAATAATAAAGAATCCATCCCAATTTGATGCAAATTTACCACCAATTCGTCATCGAGCAATAAGCCTTCATCAGACAAGAACTAAATTACCTTGTTAAAGCTTCGAGGGCGAATCATGCGATCATGTGCTATGATCATACTTGCCTTAAAATTTTCAACACTTGTTTAGCATGAAATCTTGCTCTTCTAATGCTTCAAGTTATTCAAGGAGAATTCATGCATTTTCTTCATTAGCGAGTTTGTATTGAATTGCAATACGGAGTGACGAGAGTTTCAATTCGAGCAATAACTGTTTATGTTCAAATACCAATGAGTGGGGCGGCTTAGATTGTTGTTTTATAAGTAGTTCGATATGCACATATAACAGTTGCCAATTTGCCATCCACTTTTTTTTAGTGAAGACTTTTTAACAACTTTATGAATGTCTTGTTTCCGTGAGTCCATTGACTCTAAGATTACAAATTAAAGAATATAAATATTTCATTTTATGGCGCTCAACAAAGCGATCAATCTTTACATTTCTAAATGCCATACTATTATCAGACTTGATATATTGAGGGATCTTGAATCGATATATAATATAATCATGAAATAACTTCATCACATTATAAGCTTTAACTTGTGTCAACAAAACGACCTTTACCCATTTGGAAAAGTAGTAAGTATCATAATATAACTGCAACATTGAATGTTAGACATTAATTAGAATGTAACCGCCGACTGCTCATTGAAGGTTTGACATCTCCTACAAGATATCCTATGTCTGACGCATCAAAATTGACGGCAAAATCAAAGCAAAGAATCATCTTTGTCAAGGGAGGGCACAACAGAGGAGTTGTTGGTGGGAGAATTTGGTTGGTTAGAGGAGGTAGAGTTTTGAGGACTTTGTGAGTTTGAGAGGTAGAGAGAGTGGGTAATGGTGATGGTATGGGCTGATATGGTGTGGCAGAGAAAAGTGGGAATGAAATTGAAGGAGGAATAAATATATGAACAGGCGCTCTTCAGCAGCGTCCCATACTCAATCTCGCCTCCCAGACTCCTCTACAACCCGATCCCACTACTACACCAAAGCAAATAAACTTGATCACTGTAGACAGCAATGGTCGCTGAAATCATGGCCCTCAAAGACCAAGAAACATGGGATTTAGTTCTCCCAAACTAGGCTCAACCAGCCCTTGGATACAAATGGACATTCCGCACCAAATACAATATAAATGGCTCTATTACTCATTACAAAACTCTCCTAGTGGCCCAAGACTTCAACCAAACCTATAGGTTAGACTACACAGAAACCTTCAACCGAGTTGCTAATATATCCACCATTCATGTCCTCTTCACAATAGCTACACATAACCAATGGTTCATAATACAACTTGACACATCAAATACCTTTCTCCCTGGTTCTCTAAATGAAACAGTTTACATTAAACAGCCTCAGGGCTTCATTGATCCCAATAAGCCCCACTACCAATGCAGACTTAAAAAGGCTCTCTATGAACTAAAACAAACTTCTCGACAATAGTTCTCTACTCACTGAATTTCTCATATTAAACGGTTTCACTCAAAGTAACGCTCATATTCAGCAAACCTCCCACGGACTTCATTTGTTCTAGACTTCTTATGCAGCACAAATTATTCAGGGTGCAAAATGTCAAACTGCAGACCAGCCCCTACTGCAAGTCCGGCCGACGGATCATATGGCTCTGCAAACAGCTTCAAGAATTCCAATATACTCAGTTGCAAGCAACAAAAATATGATGTGACAACTTGGCCGCTGTCTCTCTCACCAACAACTCATTATTTTACGCTTGTACAGAACACATAGAAGTGGACTACCACTTCATCTGTGACAATGTCAAAATAACGAGGTCACAATACATTATATACCATCAAACAAGTGATAGCAACATCCTCACCAAGCCACTTTCAATCTCCTAATTTAACTACCTACAAGATAAGCTAGCAGTTCAAGAGTTCACTTTCACCGTAGGGGGATATCAAAATATAACTGTATCAGTGAATGCTAGACATTAATCAAAATTAGAAATAACTATAAGTTACAGAGATAAGAATGTAATCACCAGCTGCTCATTGAAAGCACGACATTTATTAGAATTAGTAGCTAACATATGCTACGATTACACATCATTATATACATATATATACACACACATATATATGTACTGTAACAACATATGTAATACACAAATTCTTCTGATTTTAATTTATCATAAATGCTCTTCTCTCTTCCTCTCAACTTTCATCATCTCAACAGTCAGTAGTGAAAAAAATAAATCAGTAACCCAAGGATATTGGAGGATCTATATGTCGATCACATCGGTCTTTAAAAAGTAGGTTTAGGAGGTTTAAGAAAGATCTCTCCATGAATTTGGGCTTGGTGGCATTTTTTTGCATGTTCACTATAATATTTCACCATACATGGCAAATAATATCTCAATTATTTAATTTTCATTTTCACTTTGGGTCCAAACCGAAGTGCACCACACGGCCCTTTATGTATTTTTGCCATAACATATTTGGCTTCATCTAGACCAACATATCACAAGCACAATTATTCAAATGATCTTCAATATATGTATCGTTCATGAAGGCATATTGAGATATCCTCTGTGATATCTATGAGGCCAATAATTTGTCTTTAAGCAACCTCCCTTCTTTGAAGTGATAAAAGGCTCTGTCCTATCATTTTCTTCGTTTGAACTTCTTTGGCTTCTTCTTGAGCTCTCTCATTAGGAGTTCCCATAATACCAGACATTAGAATCTGACAATTTTAAACAGTTCTCAAGATTTTCCATTCTCAAGTATCCATCATTTCCTTAGCTAGCTTGACTAACGCATCGGCCTTGTCATTCTTCCAACATGTAATTCTTGTTAGAGTTGCCTCTAGAATTTACTTTAGTAGTTTTACTGTATGTTGGTGATATAAGATTAGTTCAAGTTTATTAATTGGAATTCACCTACCACCAATTCAAGTCGGTTGAGAATCATCGTATATTTGGAGTTTCTTGATATCCATATTGATTACAAGCTCGAGACCTACTATTAGAGCTTCGTACTTTGTTTCATACAAATATTAGAGTATTCCTCCTTGAGGTGCTACGAAGACAACCTATCCCAACTTGTATTGTTGATAGAGCGGACGTCGATGCTGTCTTTATTAAACCGGCTCCATCAAAATATAACTCTCACTCTATTGGATATTTTTATACCCTTCCAGGCTAAGGATTTGTTCATCTAGAAACTCATCATTTAACGGGGAATCTACTGGTAATGAGTGAGCATTCAGAGAACTAGCTAGTGCATGCCCCTTATAGCCTTTTATGGCACATATGTTATGTCAAATTGTGATAACATTATAGCTGGCTTAGCTAGACATCATGTCAATGCTGGCTTCATCATGAAAATTTTTAAGAGATGAACTCTCAATATTAATATTATCTTACAAGCAAACATATAATGGTGAAGCTTTTGCATTACAAAAACTAGAGTTAAGCATTGTTTTTCAGAGTATTTGAATTCCACACTTACCAGTTATTCACTGATATAGTATAAGGCGTTTTCTTTTCCTTCCTCATAATTTGTGCACGGACGCCCCAATTAATTCATTCAATGCAGTTGTGTAAAGGATCAAGATTTTCCCAAGGATTGGTGTTGTCAATGTCAATGGGTGTAACAAATATTCCTTTACATTGTCAAACGCCTCTTGAAATGCACCATCCCATATAAACGGGGCATTTTTCTTTAGTGATATGGAAAATGGTTGACATCTTTTCCTAAAATATTAGATATAATCATATATATAGTAAATTGCAATACAATCATGTGTATTGCCATGCAGTGAAATTAGTTGTTCAATGTTCTAGGCGATGGCATTTCCACAATTGAATTATTTTAGATTGGTTAATTTCAATCCCTCTATGGTGTACTTGCAAAGTTCATTTTCAAATTGAACTTTCAAATTCTTTTAAATACAATTCAGAGATCATTGGCATGACCTTTGCAAGCTCGCTCTACACCACTAAATCACCAATATTGCATTCTACCTTCTTATGCATGAAGCCATCAAATATGTGAGTCATCGCTCATTGTTAGGTGGCTTCATTATTTTTTAATTCAAAGGGTATTACTTTATAGTTGTAAAGGTCAATGAGAATTTGAAAGATGCATGCTTCACATCTACAACACCATTTTTATCTAGTTGTACCCCAAAGATCTATCCATAAATAAGAAAATCTCATAATTTAATGTGCTATTATTGACTATGAGTACGAATTTATCAATGGGAAATCATCATTTGGGAGTGATGTTTGGATCTCAAAAGTCGACACTGACTAAATATGTCCATTCTTATATCTCGTTGGGATAATGTTTGCAATCCAGTATGTATTTGTTCCTGGATGAAACAAGTTTCTATGAGATTTTTGGTCTCGATAGTGAGTTAATCTTCAATTCCAAGCCTCTACCATCTTGACAATAAATTTTTGACTTTATTATAATAAAGCTGTTAAGATACTTTTGGAAGGAAAAAGAAATTATTTAGCATATTTTTATAATTAAAATTTGGTATAACAAGATTGTTACATATGCTATATCACCCGGTGTCTTGTTCAATGGTTTTCTACTATTATGCTATTACATTAAGACTCTGTTCTCAACCCATATTTCTATGTTTTAATTATGGATATTTTTACATAACAAATTCAAAAGGACATTCCTTGATCATGTTTTGTATGGCATTGTTATAATTGATAAGACAAGAAATGGGAGTAAAGAAAATTTCTAGTTGTGAAGACTACTTTAGATCATCCTAATAGATATAAAAAAAACATATAAAGTGTAATTTTAATCATAAAAAAGCCTTAATCTCAAGAACATAACTATCAATGACCGTTTGATCAAGAAGAGTGATTAGTTAAAATACATTTGTTCAATTATACAAAATAATGGTGAAAACGATGGTGATGTAATTAATAGGATCTATGCTTGTTGGATAAAATAAAAGAGCATTTTTGGAATGTTGTTTGATCATAAAACCCCGCTCAAATTAAAAAGCAACTATACGACCAACTATGTTACATACAAAGGTATAAATGTCAACCAGCAAAGAAGAAACTTATTATGAAAATAATAATTGTTACTGAGATGGAGATGCAAAAGTGTATGAGTGGGTACACTCAAAAGAATAGGATTAGAAATTAATTCATGCATATCATCGTTGGAGTGGTTCCAATTGTAGATAAGATTAGGAAAAATAATTTTAGATGATTCTAACATACTAAGGCAAGGTCGTTCAGCGGCCATGTTAAAAACTTAGTGTATGAAATTTTGCTCTTCATAAAAGAAGGGGAAGCCTAAAAAAGAGATGGGAAGACACCGCGAGAAAGGATAAAAGTTACTGTAATTAACCCTAGTGAGTAGGATTATGGATTGGTGTTGTTTTTATTGCCATACTGCATGAGTTGCTCCTTATCGTTTTATACACAAACAATAAGAATATCTAGGTAATAATAGGCTTACATTCTTGTGGTGGTAGCACTTGAACTGTTGTTCTTAACTCATGAATGGCAGATGGAGGAGCAGATGTTGGGCAGCAGTATCCAGTATGCATGAGAACTGGATAACAAGGGAAGGGGGGCATCTTATAATTACATTCAAAACAAAAATATATTGATTTAAGAAGGCAAAAATTTACCTGCAACAAGATCTGAATCATTTGTATATACATCTGTTCCCCAAAGTTGTGCACCTCTAACCTGAAGTTCATATGAAAAGAACAGCATCATCAAAAGTGACGTGAACAGATCAACGGATACTAGATTCAATTTCTAAGTTTACGTCATGCTTAAGTACTTATAAAACTAATCAAAAATTGAATTGGAGGACAGCTAGCAATCCACTGATCTGGTATGTATGCAGAAACATATTTTATTAATTCCAAGGCCTACGGTAACAAATATAAATAGATCAAAGTGGAGGCATAAGCATGACCGCTAATCCTTTGAAACTATAGTAAGAAAATTTAAGACAAAAGTACAGTTGTGGATAAAAGTGTTCGACAACAGTATTCTCATCATTGAAAACCATTAAAATGTTCTCAATTATGATTTTAGATCAATAGCAAAAATTTAAAGACAAAATATGCTAAAAACAAGGACAAAAGTGCAGTTGTGGGTAAAAGTGTTCGACAACAGTACACTCATCCAAGAAAACCATTAAAATGTTCTCCATTATGGTTAAATAAAGATTCATGCTACCATCGATGTACACTTGAAGTAATCCTTTATTCATTTAAAGCTATCTCAAATATGACTACCTCCCCTAAAATATAATCTTTTACAACTATTCAAACCAAGAACAACTTTCTTTATCAAAAGATATTTCCCCCAATAGAGCAGATAATTAACTACAAAAATATTTAAGAAAACTATTTTTAGAGCATTTCCTTCTTTGTAATAGAATAAATTGACTTTTTTTGTAAGAAATAAAAAAGACTTGTTGCCTGGCGATTGGTTGAAGTAACATATTCCACGGGGATTCGAATTTCAAGAGTAGGGTAGTTTTGGGAGGTTTCCGCAGTTCTATCCCGAGATGCTTCAAAGTCTCTCCAAGTTTTTAAAATTTCTTGCATGCACTCTCCAGCTTTATAAACAATTGAGGACACATCAGGCTTACCTGAGACATAACGAAAAAGTTTCAAAAACAGATTAAGAAAAAGAAACTACATGATACTTAGAAGAAATCTATAATAATAATTCCTTATTGAAAAGTCATAAACAATACAAAATAAAATTAAACTAACATAGAGAATATCAACAGTAGATTGAGATAACTAGGTAAAATTTACTTCTAAACAACGTAAACCTGTTTTAATTGGATAAAAGGTACCAATTCATCCTTCAAAACTAGCCTAATCAAAAAAGAATATGACAACAAGATTTTAATGCCAAATACTTTTATTAGTTTAATTTTTTAGCTGACTAAAAAATATCATATATCATAAAAATATGGAATAATGTGAAGTCTAGAAAAAGTATAACAAGGTATCCAAAACACATTTGAATGCATTCTTCTCAAGTAACCTAGTACAAACGCAAACAAATTTTCATACAAAAATCAGATGTAAGATTAATGTTCAAAATGTTTGAATGATGTTAAATTTATTGGAATTCAGAAAGTTTTCTTTAAAGTCACGTCACCAGTATCATATCATAATTGCCAAAGCATAAGGCAGAGTGCACTAGTAATAATAGCTCAGCTTTTACAAAAATTAAAAAATAAAAAAAGAAATCATGTAGCCAATAATATCCATGGAAATGAATATCTTGGTGTCATAACAGATACAAACAACTCTTTCTGAAACATCTTGGTTAAGCAGATTACAAATGTCCAGTATAAAGAAAACAAGAGTTTGATAATTCGTAAGATTATTTACAAGTTTGTTACAAGTTAGTTACAACCTTAATTGTAGGCACAAAAACAAAACCTAATGGCAAGGTTGCAAGTAGTCTGGCTAGATAGTATACCTCCAAATATTTCAATAATGAGAATTCATGCTTCTAACTCACAATCATTCATTCTTCCTCTATCTTCTTCATGCTATCAAACCATAATCCTAGGATTGTTAATCCTCAAGCTCAGCCGTGGCCAAAGGTTCATTCATGGCTAAAGCCTCATTTAGAAAGTTTATATCAATCTCTTTCAAACAACCACTTCCATCCAAAAATGGCTCATAATTTTCTAATATTTTGGGTAAGGCAAGCTCTTGCCATAATTAATGGATTGTTTACAAAAGTTCTTAATCCAATCCAATTCCATTCCACCAGCATATCTCAACCAAGATCACACTGGTGTTGTCATCAATTCAGAGTATTCAAATAGCAAATAATGAGTTATGTTAACAGTAGTATGACTACTTATTCAATGGTCGATACAAATTTGCCTCGGATGATGAGCTGTGAAATCTCTTCACAAATATGGAGTATTCTTATCCATTACTTTACACAACATGTTCAGGCAAAAGAAAAGTATTAAAAGGATCAACTTCAAAACATCTGTAAGAGTTAGTTATCAATTCAAACTATTGTTGATGCTGTTAATGAATTATCATTGAAGTATTAAATATTACTTGGTTTGGTCAATACTAAGACAAATGATAATTAAGTTGATGAGATTGAATCATTATCTTAAACAATGATTTGAGAAAAACAAAGATAAAATTAGTGTGAATTCATGATGGCATAGAGCTCCCAAAATATCAAAATCAGTAAAATCTGTAGATCATGTTCAAGTTATGAATATTCTCAGCATTCACAGTACATGGACGATTTCCTAGGTGCAATGATTTTTCTTGTGAATAGCAGTCTAACACTTTCTAGATGCTCAGTATAATGGCAAAGAGCATGTCTCAAAATTGCACAAAATATAGGGCACGAGACACTAGAATGCTACTATAGAGTTGACTATTCCTTCAATAAGCCACTGCAGGTCACACGCTATACACAATTCATAGTTTCACCACAGCATATAGGTTCACCTGAGAACAATTGTCAACAAATAGTGATCGAATCAATCAAATTCATTTTAGTTTCATCCAAGAAAAAATTTGTATGCAGCAAGTTTACTAATAATACGCAAGTGTATACAACAAACTAAAAATAATAATATCATGGGCAAGTGTATATAATTAACTAAAATAATAATTTCAAGTTTAAAAATAGTTTATGATCTTAATCAAATATTCAAAGGTAATAAATTTTAGCGCTCAATAACATCAATTGATGTTTGTCAAACAGATCAGATAATAACTATTGCTCTTGCCAAATGTAAATCTAAAAATTAATCTAATCAAACTATTATGATAATGTAGAACATGCTCTACCACTTGAGAATATTCAAATTCAATCCAATCAGATTGAGCTCAATATTGGGTCCAACTCATATACACAAGTTCAAAGTTTCATCTTTACTCAAACTGTTTTATTTCAAAGATTATTTGATTAATTTACTTTCTATTAATTAATGAAAATATTAAATAAATATAATCTATTTCTTGTCTGCATATTACAATATACATACATTATTAGAATACACATCGCATTATTTCAAGCTAATCAAGGGCAAGCTGAACCAGACCTATTGAAACTTAAATCAAGTAAACTATTAACTATTCAGCTTGTTTAACTAAATTTGAGCTCAATGAAAGCCAAAGATATACTGATTCTTTAAGAAATTTTCAATCATTAAATAAAATTTTCGGCACTAGACAATATATCATTGGAATTGGATACAATTTAAGCACCCCAAAAAACTTCAAGTACAAAAAAATTAAACCTTAACAAAAATGTTGGCATATGCATTCACAAAAAGGTAGAAAGCTAAACTACCAAGATTTTTTATGTCCTTGAAGATGTGATGACAAAAAATTTAAGTAAAACACAAATACATGGTGTATGCATGGGAGCAAATTTTTAAGGCGTTTTGAAAACGGCTAAATCAAATGGCTTAAATATGGTTTTTAAGTTTTCAAGGAGCTTGCGATTAATAAACTTTATGAAACATTGATGGAACATAACTCTTTCCATGAAGTTACATTTATTAATTTTTGTATCAGGTAAATAAAAGGTCAAAAAAATTTCAAAATTGAGTTCAGTGTAATAATAACAATTGATAATTCATCCGAAGTTGGATTAAATTAAGTAATTATTCAAAATCTAATTCAAAAATAACATGGACATGATTAGTTTAGCTTTGCATCTAATAATATACTCAATTTCAATAAAAAAATTATGGTTCAAGTGTAACAATATGTGATCATGAGATCAACTTCCTTTCCCAATTATAAAAACTAAGTTCTTGATCAAGTCATAAAAAGAGTTAGTCAATTCAACAAAAGAGTTTATCGATTGACTTACCTTTTTCCCAAGTGGCCTCAGTCTAGCAAAGCACTTATAAGGCTTATCGACTCAAATAAGTAATATAATAACTTCTCAAGCCAGCTTTCAAGTAGTGTTTTTAAGAACACACTTTGCTTCGCTTATGAAGCATAGTGATGATTTTGTGAATCACACCGAAAGAATCCATTATATCACAATGTGCCCTCACAACGCACTGATACATAAAGCCAAGCACAATTCTCCTCTGCAATTGGGTAGGTTAAGGCATTCGATGATATGTACCTTGCATATAAAATGGTCAACAAAAAAGACCAAGAACTCAATCAAAGGTGAAGTTGTGTGATATTCAGCAAAGGTTTTGCATTTGCTTATTTATGAGTTTTAAATGTTATTTATGTACAATTCTCAAAAATACTTCAACTTGAATATTTATTATGATAATATTAGAGTAATATTAAAATTAAATGCTAGTCAAAATCATTAGTATTTGTTTAGTGCTTGGTTCACTGAAGCCATCTCTATTTTGTGCTTTTCAAACTAAGGTGAAAAAAGAGAATTTGTGTTTGCATTGGGCATCACATATTTTTAAAAAATTGCTTTCAAGCTCTCAAGCTTAAAAGGAAGCCGATGGGATCACATTATATATTAGAACAAAAAGCATCTTTAAGGAAATGGTAATTGGATTAAATCCACAACCAAGTCTGAATCAAGCTTGAGGGAATTCAATTTGCATTTAAGTAAATGACTAAGCTATGCAATGTGGCTAGGCATAAGTCGACTAGCTAGCCAATCAATCCACTCAACACTTAAATTTCGACAAAATTAAGAAAGCATTTACTGTACTTACATTGAAGTGGAAGACTTACATTGAGACAACAGATATATTCTTGATTAATCTGAGATAAAGATAACTACTGTTCGACCTAAATCGGTCATCAAAAAAGGATTGCTTGAACAATCCACATGCTTGGGTGGCGCCTAAGGTATAACAAGAAATTATTAAAGCATGATCACCACATGATATTTAGTATGTTATAAAAACCTCTCAAGTGGATGCTGGTAGTAGTCAATGCGACAAGTTATTTTGTTTGTAAGAATGCGGCTAACATGGCATAACCAACTTAAGAATGTGTACCAACAATTTAAATTTAGTTATGAAAAATTCTAGTATTATAATATAGTATTGCAAATATAGAAAGAACTTTTTGGTCCCTAGTAAATTGATGGTCTTTTAATATTATAGAAGTATTTTTCCATTTAATTTATATTATATTTCATCAATAGAGGAAAAAAACCTTCTATTATGATTCCACATAACAGTGTGTGCATTCTAGTTGTAAATTGATGTTCTGAGCATTAATATGTTGGTTGGGAGCTAGATTAATGTTTCACTTTAAAGCCAATTAGACAATCTTCTATTAAATTCTAATCCAACAGAGTGTGTATCCTCTCTAGCCGATTATGAATCATCATGCATACCTTAAGCGTTGAATTCAAAGTTTTTCAATTTGTAAACATAGATTAAAATTTATGAGTATGAAAAAGGGAATGTGTCAATCCTAATTTAATAGTACCAATTGTCAATTCTCAAAGAAAAAAAAAATTGATTTTTAGAGCTGAATCATAGTTGTGATAGCACTAACAAACTGTTAGA
Organism: Gastrodia elata; assembly: GCA_016760335.1. Classification (NCBI taxonomy): domain Eukaryota; kingdom Viridiplantae; phylum Streptophyta; class Magnoliopsida; order Asparagales; family Orchidaceae; genus Gastrodia; species Gastrodia elata. The sequence continues at coordinate 29,514,339 of CM028678.1, read as the reverse complement.
AATTTTCCTAGGATGCAGGGCAATATCATAACAATGTACAATGTGAAGAAAATCACATGGCAAGTATAGGACATCATAGGATGCATCCACCAACTTGAATTGCAAACAAGCAATCTATTATATAGTTCAAACAATTCTACATTAATGACAGGAGATGTGTATACATACTTATAGATTCTATAAAAGACTAAAATATGCAAGTGGCATATCTTGATATGAGTCAATCTTCAATTATAACTAGTTATTTAAATCTTTTATGAAAAAAGAGTAATTGCAATTCTTCAAACTCTTTGAGTGAGGTCTTTCACATTATTGAAAAATAAATAAACTTTAGTAAATGCATATATCCTACTCATGTGATAGAAAACCATGCCTTGCATAGAAAGAGAGTAGCACTTAGATGTTACAAATGTTAAAATTACAGCCAAGATTTGAATCAATACTGAATTTAAATAATAATGATAGTTCGTTGAAATACACCTTTAATATGATTAGTGTGTTTATGATTACATCCCCTTGATAACCTTGGTAATGTTTCCCTACTGATCAATGATGGAGATTTTCTTTAGCAAACCTACATTAATTATAATAAACCTCTAGAATTCTATAGAGTTAAGCTCTGTGATAGAAATGAGAGGACAATAGGATCGAACTATTGTTGCTTATTTAGTATGGTAGACATAAGAAGCAAGATAAACAACACACCTTGACTCAGCATAAAAAACAAATCCTTCGTCCTAGTAGTATTCCAAGAAAACTGAACCTCCCCAAATAATCAATAATTCACGAAAAATTAATGGGTGAAAAAAGCATTATGTAAGAACAAATCCAAGAATATAGGCAGGTGCAATTGATGGTGAAGAAGGCATCATTAGAAAATTTTAATAAAAATCAGAACCGAAACTTTACACTCAAAATTTCACAAAAGAATTTCAACGGATTGGAAATCTCTTTTGGCATACAGCTACTGTAGATTTTAATATAAGCTCTCAACATTAGCACTAATGCCTACTGATAGCTTTAATCTAGGAACAAATTCCTGGTAGTTCAATAGAATTGATAGAAAGCAAAATTATGAGATAAAGAAAAGTAAAATTATGAGATAAAGAAAAGCAAAATTGAAGATGTGTCATGCATTGGTTCTTAAAAGTTGGCATCCTATCATGCATAATTGAACTTTCATCTAATATAATTATTGTGACATCATTATCAACCATGGGAATTCAAAGTTACCATCAACATTTTAGCTAAGAAGCAGTAAAGTTAAAAATCAAAGGGATGTCACCTTCATTAACAAATAAATCAAAGTATACAAGTATTATCTATGTGAGTGAGCGCTTGTAAATGTGGCATCTTACATTCAGTCCAAGATTACACATTTTCAAGATAATAATGGTGAACATTGAAAATTCAGGGAATTTGCAAAGACTCGCATACAAAATAGTATGAACAAATCAATAAAACTTTGAAATTAACCATATACATGATTTTAATGCATATCTTCTTCCATTTATACAATATTCCATCCATTCATTGTAACAAAAATAATAATTACAAAAAAGCAGCTTTAAGCCTTCTTTTGTTTGAACAGCAACCAATATTTTAACACAGGTTATTCTCAATATAAGTGAACACTTTGTTAAAATAAATTATCATAAAGTCAATTCTATATTCACCAAAAAATCTTGCTTTATAAACTCAAGTTTCAAACTAACCCATAAAGATTAAGTAGGAATACTTTGCTAAAATAATTTTTAGGCACGTTCCCGTATTTTGGTTTGGCACATTCAGCTCTTAATAATAGAAAAGATTTGTAACTTCCAATATATATTTTTAAGTATCGATCAGCTTGATAATTCATAAAATTTGCTTTCTCCCATATATACAGAAATATTTTGTCCATAATACTCCTAATGTTTTTTTCTAAAACTATGACCTAGTTGATTTCATTTGGAAAAAAATATCTTATCTAATTTTAGCAAAGGGGCCATTAAAATGATGATGCATCCTTAAGCTTTAATACCTGACAACGAAGAAGATGAATCATGATAAGAGATCACCAAACAAAGAAAAAATAAGAACCCTGTGCTCAAAAAGAGACATAACTTTCCTTGAAAATTAGTATTTAACCTTGCGCTATACTTAAAGGGGTAACAGCTAATTAATTAACATCTAATAAACCTTAACAGCATCGAAATTATTATCATGCTTTAAAGCTAATGTTTGTCATTTATATACCTATGTGACATCATAATTATTATCATACTTATTATTAAAATGATGATAAAGTTCTAATATCAATTTGTTGAAGGAACAGAGTATAACAGGGGATCAAAAACCATAAATATAAATGTTAAGTATCTCTTGGAAAAATAAATTGAAAGTTGATATTTTAAAGTTGAGTACGACATGAATGGATTGCAGCTCTTGTGGGGTAGGGTTGGGTATTTTTGTTTTTCTTCACAAAACTAGAGCTTGTGGAAAAACAATTTAATACAGAAATATTGTTGATATTTCAATACACAAATAGAATAATGTCATCGCTGCATAAATAACACTCCATCTTTATAATATATATATCCAACACCTAAAATTCGATGTATATAACTAAAGCACTATCATTTCATCTATCTTAGAATTTCTTAATAATAAGTGAATAAAAGATGGCCTAGATTATAAGAATTGGAAAAATGAAAGTTTTTTTTTGTGTAAATATTAAAGGCTAAGTATTGGATATGTATATAATAAAGATTTGGATGCTACATACATAAAGCATTTCGACAATAAATTTGCCAAGCCAGTAAGCAGCTTCCTTTATTCTGAGAACTACAAGAAGAGCAAAGAACTTTTAACTAATATTATATAAGTACAGATATAGCAAGAAATTCCACGTGGACAAATCAAGTTTAAGCCACTGCACCTTGTTAAACTATACTATTTAACATAATAATCGATCATGAAGTGATTTTTCTAAGCAATACAAAGAGTAAGTTCAGATGAGAATGTTGATATGATTTTAAGAATATGTAGATGTAATATGTATACAACAATGCACTGTAATTCTTAATGATTTTTTTTATTATTCATGCATGTAATGGCATAGCACAATTTAGACAATCCAACTATGGTTCTCCCTCTAAAGAAAACTTCAGCCAAAGTTATTAAAATGTAATCAGGGGACACAACATATTCGTCAAAAAATTCAAACTCAGCAAGGAAATAAAATTTCACAAATAATTTTGTTGAATTTATCCCAAAATAGGGAGTAGTTCCATTATCATCTTATCACAGCATAAAAAAATTACTTTTATCAAAAATATCATATCATAATTGTAATAGCTGATTGCATCAAGAAACGGCACGCAACTCATTTGACTGTGACTCACCTTGAGATCTGCAAAAAGTTAAGAAAAAAAAAGATTAATAAATAATCAGAACTAATATCAACCAAAAAGTAGCAAAATATATAAAGCTCAAAACTAAATACGCCAATAAAACATTAGCTGCTAATTTTGACATCAAGTAAAAATTTGATTGGCATACCAATCTCATCAACTTAAAGAGACGCTCTCACCAATAGACTATTATAAAGTTGACAATGTCATCTACATTACAAAGTCTCGTTGACCAACAGTCTACGACCAACAACATATATCCTTGATCAACAGCTAAGACCAATCACAAGTGTGCTTGGCTAAAAGAATACAAAATGAGGTGTGGTGAAGTAACTACCATGCCTAGTCTCTTTCAACAAATTCTTATCAAACTAAACTACCACATGCACTTTTACATAAATGTGTGCAAAACTACTCATAATACCACAATATATTCATGTTTAGAAGTATAAAATGAGAAAGTTTGCAGTAAAAAGAATTTAATTTAGGAATGAGAGGTTAGCTCAATCAGTGATCAAATTCAATCAGTAGAACATCACATAACAAAAACAGTCTGGACAATTTCAGTTTGGCCAATATACTGACAAATAATTCAACTTGTCCAATTTAGTCCACAATTCAGCAAGTCCAATATAGTTCTTGACAATTTATTCTCAAGAAAAAAAAAAGTGAAAATTGAGTTGTTCTTAAATAAATAATTGGGGTCAAATAGGACAGATTGAAATCTAGAACAAAATTGGCTAACTAGAACCAGTAAAAATTACTCAAAGTGAATGCATGCAAGAAGCTCATGTTTACTGCAGAATTCAGAGTAGCTGAGCGCAACTAGAACCACAAAATCATAAGTTGCATCTGCAAGTAACAACCCACTCGAGCCACATTTAAAGTAACATACAAAATTACTAATGATGATTGCAAAATGAAAATCAACCATAAAAATAATTTACACCTTTCACAAAATTTGCATGGATTATAATTGCATACAACAAAGCTCAAAACAATACCCCTCATAATCCCGAGCTCTAGATCGAAAACGAGGTTCCCTGTTAGTTGGCTGAGTGGCTCTCGTTCGTAGCATTCTCCTACGCTGCTGAATACCATAACCAAATGTATCTCTATCCCTCTCTATCAATCCATCTCCTTCAGCACCATCATCAAGGTACTTGTCATAACACCTGCTAGGATTGCCATATCTATCTCCTATATCTGCATCCCTTTCTCTCTTTCTAGGATCCCTGTCAGAATTTTTCCAGCCATCATCTTTAGACCTCCTAGGATCTGCTGATGAAATTGCCTGATCAGAGTTTTTCATGAATCCTTCAGGTAACTCCTTCACATAATGTGAATTATCCCTTTCATTAGAATTTGGAGATTCTCTTTTTATATGATCTTTCTCCGGGTCATGTTGCTCTTTGTCCTTCTGAGCATCCTTTCGCTCCCACCTCTCTATCTCTCTATCCTCCTTAAATTCTTTGCTCTCAAAATTGACTTCACCAAGCTGAATGCCTCCTCTACGGTCAATCCTGTCCTTGTCCCACTCTCCAAGATCCTTTTGTCTATCATCTTTCCTTTTCTTATCCTTTTCCCTGAGTTTATCTTCACCTTTCAAGTCAATCTTGTTCTCAGTAACCCCTTCATGTGATCCCAATAGATTTCTATCTTCAGCTCTTACTGGTTGGTCTTTACCAACTTCAATGGAGTCTTGCAAATGCCTTGAAATTCGCCATGATTCCAAACCCTCATTATTAATTTCAGTATATCTCTTAGACCAAAGGTGTTCTTTGCTCTCTTTCCAATTAATATGCGGCATAGATGATGCATAGCTATCTCTTTCAAACTTAACAGCACCCTTGTAATCATTGTAAGAACCCCTATCGAACCTTAATTCTTTTTCATCACCCTTTGTAGCTCTTGTATCACTTTCAATTTTACTGACTTGTAAATCTATCTTCATGTCAATGCAGGTATCCTTAGAATCTGACTTTATTTCCCTAGCAAATTTAATGTCTCTTGCATCCTTGGAAGCTCTCAGTTCTGATCTGTTCTCAGAAGTAGTGGGATAATCTATGCCATGGTTGGGTGACGATGACATTCTATGTAAAGACCTTTTATCACTGTCACGAGGATCAATACGCTGAACTTTTGTCGGTCGTCCATCATGCCCAGGTTCATAAGACATGTGAAAATCATTAGCGAGTGGCTGAAAAGTTTTTCCTGAAATACCAGAAAAAATACTACTCTCTTCATGTGACTTCTTAATAGGTGTGGAATGTCCTCCATCTTCATGCAATCTTTTAGAAGCACCACTCATGTTTCTGGAATCAAAATGTAATGATCATTGAATTAGTAGAGAAGAAATAAAAGAAACAAGTATGAGCCAAGTGGCCTTGTTAAACATTCAAATGCAACTCCTAAGAAACATACAATTGTGTTCAGTATTTACAAATAAAAATGATGAACAATATAGAAAACAAATCATCTGACTAAATAGTGTTACAAACTACAATGAATCATACTCAATGTCTAAGAACTTTGAAACATCTAGCAAAAACCTGTAGAAGTAACAGCAAAGCACACAAGAGAAAAAACAGTAGATGATCAAAATATAGAAAGTTCACATACGGCAAATGTATTAATAAATATAGAGAAAACCTGGAAGTATGCAGCCATCATATGCGAACATAAGTGCAAAAAACTGGAAGCAAAACTATAAATATACTTCTTCAAGCCATCATTATTGCTTACCAAGATTTAAGATGCAATCACTGTTGCGGACGTAAATTTAAAAGAGAGCATTCATATTGCAATGAAAAAAGTCTTCTGATTTCAACCAAATTATTAAGCATTCAACAAAAGCGCTTCACAAATATTCTGTTCACCCTATTTTAAGGAAGTATCTAACCATACAATACTACATATGTAGTAAAAAAATGCAAATGAAACCAATCCCAAACAAAAGAATGTAATAACCAGCGTGTCATCTACACAACAGGAAGTGGCAGCTAAAAAAATTTTTGAACAAACAAAATGATGTTCTAAAAATTAATTTTCCCACATAAATACATTTTCCATGAAGCATAAATACGCTGAATGGAGAGCAGAAAGAAAAGCTGCACCTAGCTATGTAAGATAAAGCCATGCAAGTTATCAGTGAAAACTGAAAAAAATGCTTATGACACTATTGTTCAAATGTGCTCATCTAAATGACTCCGATAATTCACATAAGAGCATCCAAAAGCACAAAAGTCCATGCCACGGTAACAATCTCAATCAAAGTAAATAAAATGTTTTTGCACATGAGCAAAAAAGAAAACATATGATCCTGTATGTCCTCAACCATCTTCTACATCAAAAGTTCGTCAAATACGTGCAATAGCAAGAGTAGAGAACCCACTCAATGATGATGTCGTCAAGCTTGTCCATCCAATCAAGAGTTGCATCCTAAATGAGAAGAGCCACATGGATCTCGACATCCAAGCAAAGTGGCATGAACACGACTACTACAAGCCATCCCAAGCTAGCCCCAATTATCATGAATAATGAGACCACCGTAAGCTTCTTGCTCTTCACTTAAAAAAGCCATCAATATTGAGCTTAACCAACCTGAGGGAGCAAACACAAAGAATTGTTGGGTAAGAGAGCCCCAAAGGGGAGTGGGTATTTGTAACATCTCTAGGATGTTAGAGATATAAATCTAGAACTTGGATAAAAAATTTAATAATCATAGGAGAAAAAAAATTTAAAATATTTTTTAAATCAATTAGAAATTTATTAAATATAATATTCTATAAGTTGAAATTTTCTTATTAATGTTATTTTTAATAAATTATATAAGTTTTATTTTCAACAAATTAATATAAAATAATACTTTTATTAATACTTAAAAATAATTATAAATTTAGATTTATTTTTTTGATTTACTAATAAATTTTCATTAACTTTGAAGTTCATTTGATCAAAAAATATAAAAAATATTTTTTAATAAATAAATATATTATAATTAAAAATAATTCAAATTTTAAAATTAAAATGGTAAGATTGATCTGAACCGTTGGATCATCCACATGAAGCGTAGCGTATATCCTATGGATCTGCACCAACTAATAACAATTTTAGCTATGTTGATCCCAATCGATGGTCGAATTCTATCCAACGATCTGCACTATTTCGCAACCGCGGAAGAATTATTCATCTTAAGATTTAAATAGCGGAAATATGGTCACGATTTAAACCTTTGTTAATATCGTTACCATCCTCACCGAGCGTAATCATCGAACCCCTAATAATTAGGATCTTCATCATTACTCCAACATCAAAGAGAAGAGAAAAGGTTTAGTTTTAAATTATACAAAATATATGAGAATAAATAATTAAAATTTCAATGTTCAACATCAACTCATGTCAATATCACACCCGATTTTATTGGTGTTCTTTCATTATTGAGCCAACGACATTCCCTACTTACAAAGACTACACTCTTCACGTCCCACAAGCTCACTTGTCTCAGTTCGCAAGTTTGAGATGTAAGGTTTGTGCTATTACACATTTTTAGATATTAATCATGATGCTAGAAACAAGATTAACTTAATTATGATGGCATAAATAAGGTGACGTGAGTGAATAAATTAAGATAGTATTTTGATGATTCTTCAACCTCAAATCTTGGGACAAAATAAAAAAAGTCTATGATGGAAACAAAAATCTATAAACATATTTTGCCTTTAAAAATTATTTTGTAATCATCTTGTAATCAAAACTAAACTAAAGTTCTTAAATTAACTAAAAGATCGCATCTTTATACACGTAAATATGAATACAAATGCAACAATTTATTTTTATCTGATTAATAACTTCCAACCTTATTATTTACTTTCATTTGTAGAGTTATATGATAATATATATGTATGTATGTAAATATTTTACCTTCACTTCATCCTATATCTTGGATAAGGATTTGCACAATGAGCATTGCTACAATACCCTAGTTTCTCTTTAAAAACTCCTAAAAGTGAGTAATTAATGCCAAGGGTAAGAGGTGATTTGTTTCATGCACCTGTACATGGGTCCCACAATTCTCTCGCCCCTTTATATGCCTTTTTCATGCTTTTTATTTTAAAAAATTAAAATACTAAAGCATTTTTCTTACGCTAATAATTTTTTGTAATAAATTTTCATTTCCATAAATATAGGAAAGCAACTTCTCAATACAAGAATAATTACCATCAAATAAGCTTTCTCTATTTTCTAGCAATCTTTAAATATAAGAAATCTACATCCCCCAACAAAAATTTTATACCAAAAGAGTTTTCTTGTTTCATGGTATTCTCTTAAATAAAAGAAAACCACTTCCCTAAAAGGTGAAGCTTTACCCCCAATTAGAAGTGCAAAAAAGTCGAGCTTCAAAGAGCCAAGGTTGTGCTTAAGCTCGGCTCGAATGATGTGGGGCTCACTTGAAATCGACTCAAGCTTAAACTAAGCTCAAAAACCCTCAACTCAAGCCCGGCTCATCTGAATTTGGGCCGACTCATTGCGGCTCAAGCTCGGTTCGATTTGAGCAAGCTTGTTTCACTTGATCTCAGCCCAATTACAAGTGTCTTGGCTCAACAGTTCAGCCATGCCCTAAGCAAAGATGGATTGGCTCAGCTGAAAACCATATCTTGCGCTCCACAGCACGGTTCAATCATTATTGGTGCATTTTTCTTCTTTTTAACAAGTTCAATCATTATTGGTGCATTTTTCTTCTTTTTAATAAGCTTCGGTAAATGTATCTCTTTAGAAAAATTCTATCAACAAGAGCAATAAGGGACAAATCTTTTGCTATGTCCATTCATGTGCACAAAGACATGCGTGCTCACATGTGTGCAAGTAATATGCTTTTCTTAAAATTAGCTAAAATTTTATAAAATTGCATAAATATCAGTTAATTTTAAATGTAAATATTTAATATATAAATTAATATTTTCACTAATGATAATAATTAACTCAATAATGAATCGAGCTGACAAACCTACCCCCAATGAGCCTTTCTTGTTTCCTCATACTCCCTTATGTAAAGAAGCTACTTTTCTATAAGAAGTTTTATCCCTAAAAGGACTTATTTTTCTTTCCATAATACTAACAAATACTTAGCTCAATCTATTTTAGTTGTGCTTTACTTTCTAGTTTTATTAATACCTAGACTTAAAATTTAAGTACTTATTAAATTCTTTGTAAATGTTGCTCTATAGGGTTTATGCAATATGAAACAAATTTCATAATTTTTTGAACTGCTAACCTAAATCTTTAAATAAAATTAATGAAATAATAGCAATAGTCAATTTCATTGAAATGCCTATGAATTGAGCTTGATTTTGAAGATAAACTTCTTCAAGCATAAAAACATAAGGTGTGTGATACGTATTTACTAAAAGATTTAGATTTAGATGTTGCTTCCTAGAAACTCCTTGCACGCCACACTTAACAAAAGATTTAGATGTTGCTTCCTAGAAACTCCAACATACAAAAACATGTGATACGCATTTACTTCATTTTAAAGTTCATTATTACATTCCAATTATACGTCTTGGGAGATTTTAAGAGCTCTAAATGACAAATGATTTTGAATTAGAGGAAAATAGCAGAGGCAAGGCCCTTTTACTTCTCCATATATTCTTAGAAACATTTACTTAGCCTTTTCTCATATTAAACTTGAGTTGCTACTTTGATGTTAGAAGAAAAGAGAAAGAAAATTTTATCCTCTTTCTTATTGGTTGTACCTTAAAATTTCCAAATAAGATTCGACTAATGCAAAATTAATATAAAAATGGAAAATTGATTATTTCTTAAGGATTTTGCATTACTAGAGAAAAATCATTCCGCAAACTTTCTTCAAAAATGATTGATTTTCAATTCGCACAAGATTGTTTGTCATGAACCTGTTTTCATAAAGATTGCATACAGTCTTTGTCAACGTCTTGACCATCGTTGCCGTCAACCCTAGCTAACCAAGGCAGGATCTAGTCGTGATAGAAATAAGGAAAGGTGCGTCGGCTTCCAGGTGCCGAGAAAGGCATGGAAATTGTGCATAAGAGAAGAAAAACACCATGTGATAGAAAAGATGAAGCCGAAAATAAAAGGAGCAGCGCATCAACTAACTTTAGAAGGTGCTTCTGTGAATAAGGGCTTACACGGATTTACGAAGAAGGTAAATTGGACTTTGCTCGGCAGCGACACAAAGGAGGACACCAGCACGCATGAGAAGGAAATCCAACGCCCCACTGCGGAAGACGAAAAAATTCAGAGCCACTTCCGATAAATTTAGGGCCGCATTGTTTGAGCTGAGGAACTTACAACCTAACAATTTTAAGGGTTATTTGATTTTCTAATTTAAAATGGCTTTATATATCCAAAAAATTAAGATTTAAAATAAGGATTTTATTATATTTATATTATTATATACATATTAAAATAAAAAAAAAATGATAATTATATATTTAAATATATGACTATTACAATTCATCTTTTATTGAACTAATATATAAAAAAAGAAAAAAAACATTTAATTGATAGTAAATATGAATATGTATATGATAGTGTAAGTGCAATATTTTTTTTAAAATAAAATAATATAATATAGTGTTGCTATTTGTTAAAAAAATTATAAGAAATAAAATAGTAAATATTTGATAAAGTGTGTGTAAGCTTATTTATAATATATATATATATATATATATATATATATATATATATATATATATATATATTTTTTTTTTTTTTTTTTTTTTTTTATTGATTCTAGATATTTTTTTACTATTCTCTTAGAAGTTTAGCTTTTTCCGATCAATATAATCAATAATATCAAGAAATATAGTTACTTTTTTTTAATTACTATATTTCTTAATTGATATATTAATTAATTAGTTGTTAATATAATCAATAAGTCATATAATTAACATATTATTTAATCAATATCAATGCAAATAATTATTAATTAAAGTAATAATTAAATTTTAAATATTTTGTAATTATTATTATATGTAAATTATTTTTAATAAACATAATTTATTATTATTAGTATTTATTATTTATTGTTTTTTAAATTAATTTTTGATTTTACATAATTTTTAATATATTAATGTAATTATTATTAACAAAACTTAAAGTAGTCGTTAACAAAATATATTTATTGTTAATTATTATCATTTTCAATATATTCATTTAGAATTGATTATTTAAATAAAATAATATTTAATTATATAAATAATAATGTATACAATTAATGTATTGCTACTATAATTAAATAATTCTTAATGTAATTATCATTAAATATTTAAATAATTAATGAATATTAATACTAAATTTATATTTTTATCATGAATTATTAATTGTACTAACTAATCAATATTTTACACATTAATCATTATATATTGTGCCGTTTAATAATTAATGCTATTAATCAATAGTCAATTTATTAATTAATACTTATATATGCTTTTTAATAAATGGTTTATTTAATATTTTAATTAATTATAATTAACATGTTCTTATTATAACATAATTTTAATATTATATCGAACACACTTATGGTTTTTAAATTGATTATTTTAATCGTTACACTTTATCTAGTTTGTATAAGGTAGAAATTTATTTAACATGTAAAGTTGAATGTATAATAAAAAACTTCATTAATTAGCACAATCACTTAATAAGTACAATAATTAAGTATAAAAAAATTAATATCATTCTTAATTAATTAGAGCAAGTAATTATCTATTAAGAGTTTTTTTTATTTTTAATCAATTAATTTATTTAGCAAAGTTAACAACTTGACATATTAATTAATTAATTAATTAGCACATAAAAAATAATAATAATAAGATGCTATATAATTGATAATTATTAAATCAATTCAGTATAAGTAATTATAAATTGATGCAAAGATTAATAATTAAATATTTATTTGTTATTAATAGTTATTATTAACTATAACTATGTATTATTTAGCACATTATTTATTAATTCCATGTTAATTAACATTAAAAAATTAATTTGTACTTAGCATACTTAGTTGAAAGTTAATGTAATTCATTATTAAATAATGTGTTATACAACAATATGGCATTAATATAGCCTTACTTTGAAGCATTATTTGAAATTTCTTTAAATTAGAATTACATTAATTTTTAATTAGAAGTTTCTTTCTTTGAAGCATTCTAAGAAAATTTGGAGGTCAATATAGCCTTATTGAGATGGTAAGAGGACTTTGGGTGGAATCAGTGCCTTGGATTACTCAAATTGCTTAATGGTTCAAGTGTGCGGTGGAGAGAAAGAAGGATAAGGTACTTATAGGTAGTCTATCCATGAGCCTAATTAAGTTTGCATTTAAAATTGTAAGGTGCTTAGGGAAGGTAAAGGATTATGTAAAAGTCCACTTAAGTAGTATTAAGCAAAAATATTATATATCGAGGCATATTTTCATATAATGGTAGAGTTTATATTAAAAACTCCAAAGTTAGGTGTGCTTAGATGAGAGCACTCTTAAGATAGGTGATCTACTAAGAAGTTATTTTATAAGGATAAAGCCATGAGGCCTATCAAGCCAAAATAAATAATATATTAGTGCTTATATAACAACCCTAAGTTGTTACTTAGTCAAATCTTAGCTCAATTGTAGCCTAATTATTATTTTATTAAGTTCATTTAGTCATTAGAATCAATCATCGAAGATTTGGAGTGATTCGGAGCTCAATCGAATATTTGGATTATTTTAATATTTTTAATTAATTAGAAATTTGAGATATTTAAATTGGCCTCAAAATCAAAATATGACTTCGTCATTGCACTCATCACCCCCAAATTAGCTAAGGGTGATATTGAGGTCGAGTTTAGAAATTGCTGGATTTTTGCGAATATTTTAATGTATTTAAATGCACCAAAAAATAAAATAATTATTTAATCGTCAGAATCAAAATCCAATTTTGTCATTGAGTTCTTCACCCTTAAATTAGCTAAGGATGAATTTTCAGATTTTTTTGGAGCTCGTTTATTCATCCAATTTTTAATTAGAAAATTAGGTTAATTAAAAATTAGGAAATAAATAAATATTTATTTAAATCCACTTCTTTTTCTTCCTGGCTGGCACCTTACCTAGATTTGGTGCCCCCTCCCTGGCATGGGCAAGTGACCCCTCTCCCTTCCCATTTTGCTCAAGTCCTCCTCCATGCCTTGGATGGGATAACTCCTTCCCATCCCATTCAAAGCCATGCTCTCCTTCTCCTATAAGATGGAAGCTCAGCCCTTCCTTTCTTCTTTTGCTCTCAAGCTGAAAGCTCCTTCTACTTCCCAAGCTTCTCTTCGTCCCTTTATTTGTTGTGCTTGCTGTCGAAGGAGCCTGAAGGTCCCAAGAAGCCAGCAAAGAACGACCCCCATTCTTCCAAGGCCAAGGTACATATGCTGTCATATTCCTTGTGTTCCTTCTTTCTCCATTTTTGCGAGACCAAGGTACTTCTTTGGTCCCTCATTTCTCATCAAATTATTTATGAAATTATCTTGCATGTCTATTTCATACTCTTTAGAACCTATGTTCGAGATGTGGAGCTCATTATAGCTCATTAAGATTATTGATTTTAGAGGAGATGAACAGTTCTGTAAATAGGATTCATGTATACCTAGTCCATTGGCTCCATTATTTGCATTTCTAAAATAATCATTTTGTGCCGATTTGGGCTCAAGACCTTTCCATTGTATATGGCACCATATGTGAGGTTCCCAAAATTGAGAGTATTTGAGTGCGAAAGAAGACCTGTTACAGTTTTCGCACAGGTGAAATCACTATTGAGTGCTACAGCGCGCCGTAGCGCCTGACTCTCAGCCAGAGATCGCTACAATGCACCGCAGTGCCCGTGTCTTGGGTTAGCTACGTCATAGAGTGCCTTAGCGCGCTACCGCGCACCTGGCTCTCGGCCAAGGAGCGCTACAGCGCGTCGTAGCATCCAGCTATCGGGAAATCTTGCACCATAGCATACTAACGTGCGCTGTAGTGCCTAGCTCTCGGCCAGGGAGCGCTATAGCGCATTGTAGCATTGAGCTCTCGAAAAATCTGGCTCCATAGCACGCCGCAGTGCCTGAAAGCGCAGTCATGCTCCACAGCGCTGAAATCCGCCGCAGTGCCTGAAAGTGCTGCAGTGCGCCATATCTTCTGTGCTTTGGAAAACAGGCGCCACAGCGCGCTGTCGCTCTTGGCTTTCGACCAGCAGGCGCTACCGCGCCGTAGCGCCCATAATTGTCTGAAAGTGCCCAAAACTGTCCAAAATTGCCCGGATTTGTGATTTTTCGCATTCTAATGACTCTAGGACCCTAATGGGGCCAAATTATATCAAAATCGAACTTGAATTTAGTAAAATTAAATATTGTATCAATGTGTAAGTGAATTTTAATAAAAAATCAACCATTTTACTATGAATAACATGCTCTAAATCTCTTAAAAAATTTCTTAAATATTGGTGCCAAATAAAAATATTATAATATTTGATTGATTATATGATCAAGTAGAACTTAATAACCAAACTACATAGAACTTAAGTACTTTAAATTTATAATTAAGTGCTAATCCCTTCGGGGTTTGATTTAAGATTTGATTAGCCTTAATTATTTATTATTTTAATCAATGTGATATTTATGAATGTTTAAGAAATTTAATTTTGGTTTGGACACATTAGTTTAATTAATTTTACATTAATCAATATTTAACCTTAAGAACCTTAAGAATTGATAAGCTAATCAAAGCTTGATCTTAAACTTGAGTGAACACCAATAATACATAAATAATTTACTGATTTATCATTGATCCTTAAACTAAACAAATGATCTTGATTTGGTTAAGTTAGGAGTTAAATCCTAACTTATCTTGATTAAGATCTAAATTTTAATTATCTTAATCAATTAATTATAATTGATAGATAATTCAACTTGCATAATTCTAATAATACATCTGATTTAACTTTGATCTTAAACCATTGAATTAGAAGTGCTTAGATTATTAAAGAACTCATGGATTTAGTATCTGGACATATACCTTAAGATTCATGATTATCTCTTATATAAGACAACTAGTATGAAATAAACAATACAAATATACTAATTTGAAATATGATTAACTCCTAATAATAATTTTCTTGATTGTATCCTATAATTATAGCATAGGTGCTGATCAGATGAGTTTATTCATCTGTTCTGATCAATTCAAACTTAAAAAGAATAAGAATTAGTGAAAATATAAGACTCAACTATCCTTTCTTGTTAGAAGTGTAAGATCTTAATGATCTTGCCTTAGATTATTAATGTAATAATTGTTAAGCCTTATTAATTAATATGACATTAAGGTAGGAAGATCATATTATTGAAACTTGAGGTAAGAACCTAGATGCTCCTTCTTAGCCTTAGATGATTGATCTTGGACCCTTATTGCTGGATTACCTAAAGTATGTGGAATGAGTTTCTCCCATGTGGTAGTAACCTATATTGAGTAACCAGTTGGTCACATCCTTAGAATC
Organism: Gastrodia elata; assembly: GCA_016760335.1. Classification (NCBI taxonomy): domain Eukaryota; kingdom Viridiplantae; phylum Streptophyta; class Magnoliopsida; order Asparagales; family Orchidaceae; genus Gastrodia; species Gastrodia elata. The sequence continues at coordinate 29,498,414 of CM028678.1, read as the reverse complement.
TTGTGTAGGATTCTCGTAAATGGAGTAAAGAGTCATAGTTTTGAGACTTCTTAATTATTAAATAGAATTGTTATAACCTAAATTATTAGTTGGATATGATAGTGTATATTTATAGTGATGAGTCACTTTAGCAGCATTTTAATATTTGTTGAATCACTCTAAGTAGGATTGTAGGGTATTAGTCTTATTCTATGGGATTAGGTAAGTACATTTTCGCTTAGAGTAAATCTTCTAATCTTAAGAGTATTGTGATTAAGGGAAATGAAATTCTTAGTTTGAGGAGATAAACTACAATCGGGTTATGCCTCCTATCGTCGTGCGCATCGATAAGCACAGTTTAAGACAAACTAAGTATCTCAAGTCACCTTTTTTAGAATACTCAGTATGCTTGTAGTTAGGATATTTAACAGCTTAGTTTGAGAGAATAAACTGTGACCGGGTTCTGCCTCCTATCATCATGCGCATCAATAAGCACAGTTTAAAACAAACAAAGTGTTAATTTAACCCTTCTTGGAAACATACCAACTATATGTATACAGTATTTTCAGCTGATGATTATAACTGAAATGCTAAGTAAGACCACCTGATCTAGAGCTAGGAGTCAGAACCCATTTAGATAGATTTTGCACAATGGAGACAATATATTCATAATCCAATTTTAAAGTAGTTTTCTGAACTTCTAGATTTAAGACATGTAGTCTTAGAAATATGAGCATAAGCATAAGCACGAGTATGTACATCAATGATTATGTATGAATTATGGGATGTTGCATACATCAATAGGGGAAATTCAAGATGTTCAGGCATCATAGTAAATTATATTTCCTAATATAATATATGTAGACAGTAGATTATATATCCAGGATAGTTTAGTGATATTTTAATTGCATATCAGTAGCATATAGTACAGTGGCATATTCAGATGCATAAGCTCAGTGGTTTACAACATATTTTTATATCATTACTTATTCAAACTCAGATCATTTACTGCTTTACTACACTAGTATTCAATTTACAGCTCAATTTTACCTTACTTCTACTTTATACTTATAATAACCTTAGGTTATTACTTAACTTAATTGCATCCTAATTATCATTCAATTGAGTTTATCTAGTCATTAGAACCAATCTCCGGAGATTTGGAGCGATTCAAAGCTCAATCAAATAATTGGAATATTTAATAATATTAATTAGAAAATTGAGATATTTAGTTTAACCTCGAAACCAAAATTTGATTTCGCCATTGCACTCGTCACCCCCAAATTAGCTAGGGGTAATGTTTTGGACGCATTTGGAAGTCGTCGAATTTTTTTATCGAATATTTTAATGTAATTAAATACCTAGAAAAATAGGAAAATTAAATACTCGTCAGAATTAAAATCTGACTTCGCCATTTTGTTCCTCACCCCCAAATTAGCTTGGGGTGAATTTTTGAGATATTTCAGAGCACATTTACAAAATCTGATTTTCTTTAGGATTAAATTATTTAAATAAAGCAATTTTAAAAATCAAAATTTTTAGCTTCTTCCTCCTTCTTCCCTGGCTGGGACCCATAGCCATCCAATTCCTGCTGCAATTCTGAGCTCCTTTCCCTTCAGCCCCCTACTGTGCTCAGCATAACCTGCCCCTCTATTTCCTGCCAGCCCCCCCTATCTCACAAAGTGGGATGGGACAACTCATGCCCATCCCATCCAATGGCAGGCTTCCCCTCCATTAAAAGAGTTTAGCACTCAGATCTCCATTTCCCCCTATCTTCTTTGCCAAGCTAAATCCTCCATTGTTGTGCTTACTGAAGGAAGGATCTCTCAAGCTTTTATGCCTCCCTTAGGAAATCTGCCATTATCAAAACCAAGGTACTCTCTTTCCCCCATTGAATGTATTCAATGGCTGCTCCATTTTTACTCTTAAGCTTATGTTGCATTCTTAAAGAATCTACATTGAGATTGTGGAGTTCATTAGAGCTCATTAGGCTTGTGATTTTATGAAGTTTAAACAACTTTGTTTTTCCTTCTTTCTGCACACCTGCACCCTGAACTCCATTGTTTGCAAAGTTAGAATGATTGTTTTGTGCTAATTTTGGTATCAATAAAAAGGTCTTGGAAATACCTTTCCATCGGTATATGGGACCGCACGTGAAATGCTCTAGGTAGTGAGTATTTGAGCCCGAAAGTTGACTCATTGCGATTTTCGCCCAGCAAAATCATCGCCGAGCGCTGCGGCGCACCGCAGCGCCCAGGTTCGAAATCGGGTCCATCGTAGCACGCTACCGCACGCCACCGTGCCCGAGCTTCGATTTTGGTTCCACCATAATCCGCTACAATGTGCCATAGTGTCGTAACCCGCTGCAGTGTGCTACAGCGCTGAAGCTCGCTGCAGCGCGCCATGGCGCTGAAATTCGCTGCAGCGCGCCGTAGTGCCCAAAACTATTTGGATTGGTCAATAACGGCTAAAATGGCCAAAACTTCATAATTTTCGAATTTTAAGGACCATAGGACCTTAGTGGGGCTGAATTATATCAAATTTGAACCTAGTTTAAGTAAAATTGAGCACTATATAAAATTGCATGTGAGTTTTAAATATGGAAAAGAATGAGTTTTGACCCCCTCATTAAGAAAATAGATCCTAACATTGAAATGACCATAACTTGATCATTTGGACTCAAAATTAAGAAATTCAAGATGCTAGCTAGGTTAAAAATTCAGTGCCAATAGTAAACTGAAATAAAATTTGTATTTTGATCACTAAAAACCCTAGGTTGACCAAAATACCCATAACCATAATTAGGTCATAACTTGGCCAAATAAGGTCCAATTTGGGTCTACTCCAAATTAAAGTATTCAATGTGATATAGGAAAGCTATAGCCACTGAATTTACTGAATTTGGATCTCAAATAGAAAAGTTAGATTTTTGACCCCTCTTAACCCTAGAAATGATACATTTACCCCTAAATTTAGAACACTCATAACTAATCCATTAGACATCAAAATTTAGTATTTTTAGACTCTATAGAATCCTTAGACAGTAGACAATAATAAATTAACTTAATTTTTAAACTTTGCTAAGCAAAATTACTAAAATACCCTTGTAGGTTAAAAACCTTAAATTTGACCCATATGACTTAATACTTATAAAAATTTGATGTACTTACTATCTATCTTCATGTTAGACAGTAAGAAATCATTTGGCAATAAAAAAAATCTATTTTGGAGCCCTGAATAAAAAAGTAATTTTTTGGACCTTAGGAAGGAGCAAAATGGTTATTTGCCCAAAATTTAAGTTAAGTGTTCTTAATCCTTAAAGAATATTTTAAATTATTAAAATTAGCAATAAAACTAATTTAGAATCAATTAAGAACCCTTAATCTCATAATTAACTAATTTGATAAAATTTCCCATTAAAGACTTGAAAATTTCCTAAGTTATTTCATAAGGAGCTTATTAGGAATTGATACTTCACCATAGGATCTTTTCCTTAAGATTAAGAATAGATGCTATATTAGATTTTATTCATTAGATAAAGTGGGTTATTCAATGAATAGAACCTTAGTTTTATTAGTTTCTAGATTTTTATACTTTAATTATGATTATTTTATCTTTCAATTTTAGGTTAAGACTAGGAGATTCATTCTATTAAGCCTTGATTTTGCTTGATAGAATTTGTCTTAATCTAGCATTCACTTTTAGATTACAAACCTTAGATCTTATGTTTAACCCTTGGATTAAGTGATTAACTCTAAATCTTATGGTATTTAATTCATAATCCTTAGTTTAGTAGATCTTGATCATATCTTAGTTTAGAATATCTAAATTCATTAATTAGAACGTAATAATTTCTTATTTAACTTATAGTCGTTATTGATTGAATTAAATTAGAGCATGATCATTTCTAATTACTTTTAACTTATACGTGCTTATAAGTTACACTCGATAGTAAGAATTGGAGATTCTGAACTTGTGTAACTTTGAATAGTTAGAATGGTTTATTTGATAATAGTTGATGTCACCATGTGTAGTAGAGTCCCTTGTTCATTATTATTTTACTTGTGCTTTAAGATTCCTTGTAATTTATGCCTTATTCCTTGAATATGTCATACAAGATAATATTGTTGCATGAAATAAAAATATAGAATATTTAGGATAACATTGTATTGGCTTCGGTTACTTGTTGATCTGACATATTTTACCCTACTAGACAGGGTAAGGAGAAATAAGGAGTACTTAGCATTACTCATTGAGGAGTGTTGTGCTAAGTTTGAAACCCATTTAGTCTTGTAGACGTGCTTGACTCATCAGCTATTTTTGGACGTGTCCATAGAAATTAAGTAAATAATTAAAATATTTCTGCATGTGTACATTACTGCCTCTTTAGTACAGTTTTAATTTCTGTATTCCGGCCTAATGTAGCAACCCAGGTTGTTACACTAGGCAATTAGAACTAATCCAAGTCCTAATTATGGTTTTAATGTCATAATTAAGTCATTTGGAAGTCACCTCTAAGATCCAGACCTAATTAGGGATCAAATGATCAAAATCCTGATTTCTTGAAAATTCAGAAACCCTAGAAATTAACTTTTTATTTTGACCTCAAATTGAAAAATGGACTTCGCCATTACGCTCATTGCCCCCAAATTAGCTATGGGTGATATTTTCGTGTCAATCGGAAGTCGTCAAAATTTTGGCGAATATTTTAATATTATTTCAATCCCCGGAAAAATCAAATAATTAGGTACTCATCAAATCAAAAATCTGATCACACCATTGAATTTCTCACCCCTCAGTTAGCTAGGGGTGATTTATCTGAATTTTTTTTCTAAGAACATTTAATTATTTAATTAGCATAAATAAATAGATTACAATTTAATAAAATAATAATATTATTTTAAATAAAGTTAATGGCCGCCGTCAGTCTGGAGCTGACGTCGTTTGTCTTCAATGGATTTATCATCTCTTCTGACGGTTCTTTTGAACAGTCCGATCAGAAGATCAAAAGGTTCTCGTCCGTCTTCCCCGCGACAGCACGTGGGACTTCCGCATGTCTGGGCTCGCCCACGCGTTGCCCTTCGCGCACGGAGGGTGGCACTCGCCGCTTATAGCATCCATTAAATTTATAATCGAGCCTCCCTTGTTCGGTTTCACCCTCAAGATCCTGTGGTAGGCCCAGATTTTTGCCGATAAAGCCCTAATTTTCTCTTACCGTTCGCATCGAGGTACCCCTTTTTCCTCAATCTTGATCTTAGCATTCAATCTATGATTCGATTTTTTTGCAATTATTGCGTGTCAATTTGGGTCGAGTCTCGGGTGGCGTCGGGCGTCATCTCCGTAAATTTTTAGGGTTCGTGTATTGTGCGAACCCACGGGAGACGAAGGGTCTCCTGGGTCGGGCTGATGCGTCGGGCTAGACCGGTCCCCGAGCTACGCGTCGCTTGCATGGCAAAAGGGTGGGGTCTACCGCAGAGTTGGCGCACGCTGGGCGTGCCGCGTGGCACCAGTGTTGTGTCGGTGTCGACGGGACTCACTGGTCTCGTCGTTGTAAGCAGTGGGGCCCACATGCCAGCCTCTGCCCAATCCCTCTTCGACACGTGGCTTCGGGGCCGCCGCTGTCTGATCTCATCTGCTGTGTGGGTCCCACCAGCAGGAATTTAAATTAATTATAAAATATAATATATATATATATATATAATCTTATAATATAACTTTATATACAGTAAAGTATATAATTATAATTATATATATAAATATATATATTTATATATATAAACAGAAAATGAAAATCTTAAATTAATATTAACAGATATATTAATTATTTAAATAGATGAATTGATTTGACAGTAATGTAATAATTATGCTATTAATTAATTCAATTAATACCTAAACTTTAAACCTCAATATCTTGATAAATATAAGTATAAATTACACAAACAAATACACTATTATTATCAGCAAAAATCAAGGAATAATATGAGACTGTCAAATCTCTATTTGGACTGATATTTTATATAGTGACATTTAGGGATATTAAATAAATAAAAATATGTTACAAAAATTCATTTAGATATAACTTTATAACTAATTACTCAAATATATCCAATATGGGTCTCAAAGTAATCAACAAACTTTAAAGATTAATCTAGTAGTGTTCATTTTGATGTTTAGATTAATTTGAGCCTAATCACATTTAGGATCTAACCCTAATTAGGTCAATTAACCCTAGAACTTCAATTGACCATAAGTTGGTCAATTTAACTCCAAATTAGGTGATCCAGATATCCATTTTGATTAGGAAAACCTAATTAACAGTTAATTATACAAATATTTAGGATACAATAGTTAGATTTCCTAATAACTCTAATTATCATAAATCTTGATTAGTGAAGATTAGCAAATCTAATGATTCAAATTGAATAATTCAAGTTTCAAAGAACTCTTAGAGTAGATTAGAACCTAGTGGTATAGTTGATTTAGTAATTTGGTGATTAATTTCACTAATCACTCACTAATCACCCTAAGCCCTAATTAGATAATAACTTAACTAATTAGAGTCCAAATTGAGCCTACCACTAGTGAATGTGATCAGTGAGTCATTTGTGAATCATAGCCACTAATTTTGCTCAATTTGGACACTAATTGGAAAAGTTAGGGATTTTTTTGACCCTTAATTAAAAATCCTTAAATTACCATTTTGCCATAGAATTTGTATTGGCTATAATTTAGCCAATACATATCAAAATTTGATGATTTTAAGTTCTATGGAAACCTTAAAACATAATCTTCAGTAAATTGATATAAAATTTAGATGTTATTAGGTTAATATTACCAATTTGCCCTTATAGCTCAAATTCTTTAATTTGACCTTATAAGGCTTAATACTTAATCAAAATAAGTGTACTTACTGTATAAACTCATATTAGATAGTAAGTAATCATTTGAATTCAATAAATTCTAAATTAGAGACCTAATTCATAAAGTTAAATTTTAGACCCTTAAGTAGGAGCAAAATGGTCATTTTGCCTAAAATTAGGTTTAAACATCCTTAAACCTTAAACTCAGTCTTAAACCTCTAAAAACAGTATTATAACTGATTTGAAATTATTTTAGAATATTTAAACTCATTAAAATAAAATTTTATGAAAAACTCTAAAAATCACCTAAAAATATTCTAAGTCTTAACCCACCTCTTATAAGGTGAATTTAGCTCACCTTATATCTTTCTTAAGTTAAATTCATCATAATAGAAATTAAGTATTATCAAACTTAAAGCCTAATTATTCTCTTTAGGACTTTCCTTCAAACTTATAAAATCTTACCTCCTTAGGATCTAGTTTAGAAGTTAGGTTAGAGTTTATCTATTAAGTAAATGGGTACTTAATAGATGAAACCTTATTTTTATAGTTTTCTAAAATTTCATCTTTTAATTATGATTATTTTGTATTTAAGTTATATATTTAAGATTAGAGATCCATCTTATTAGGCTTGAATTTGCTTAATAAGATAGCCTTAATTATAGCTCGTGAGATTTGGGCTTAACTTTATACCATTAGGATTAGAACCTATTGGATTAAGAAATTAAAATCAAATACTTGGAATTTAATATCTTAATCTCCCAATTTTGATTTATATTAACCAACATTGGTTTGGGATTTATAAAATCATCAATTAGGATGTTTGATTGTTATTTTAACTTAATTAAGCATCATGTGATTTAAATGTATTAGAACTTGATTAATTTTAACATTCCCTTAACTTATAGGAACGATATTCTGAATTTATACTCAATAATTAGATATTGGAGATCCTAAACTTGTATAAGTTTAGATTAGATACTTAATTAGAAAATAAAGTGATATCACAAAGTTGTTTAGTGCTATTTTATTCATTAAAAATTATAAGCTTTGCTTTCTTTATTTTGGACTTCATTGTACATTTGGACATATTATATTGAACATGGAATAATAGATAAATATTCTATGTTAAACTTTGAATACATTCATATGGCAATTTCATAACTTAAGGAGAATATTTAATGAAAATAACTTTATGAGATAGGTCTTACTTAGTCTGCCTTCTAGTATGACTTTACTTTTGAGACAACTTTTGCCTAGGACTACTCTCCTAGTGCATGTTACTTTTGCCTAGGACTACTTTCTTAGTGTGTATTGTTTTTTGACTAGGAGTACTTTCCTAGTATGTGATACTTTTAACTGGGACTACTTTCCTAGATGATCAGATGGACCTTACTTTTTGGCAGGACTAAGTAGGAGTATCTCCACACTTTACTGTTATACCCTTAATTTACATTTGCTTTACTGTTATGTTACAGTTCTGGCTTATCTCTTACTTTAAAATTTAGCATTCTTACATTCAACAGTTCCTTTAGTACTTATAGTTTTATATGTACATTACAGGAGTTTACTTTTTACTTTATAGCATGTTAGGATGTTAGAACTTTACATTCAGTTCAGTACTGTCATTTTATATTGAAATCAACATATTTTAAATTTATTATATTACTTAGGACTTTTCCTTGTATTTAGTAGATTCCTTTATATATTACTTAAACCTTTTATACAGCTTGAGTTGAGGTATGTGCTTACCTCACATCCTGTTTGAGTTATAATTATGTTAATTATAACTTTGTCATTTTCTTTGATGCTTTACTGCTCCTACTTTGCTTAGATATTGTGATATCATTTAAATTAACAAATTTATAACCTAAAATGTACTTAGACATTTTGTCTAACTAGAATTTTCTTTTATTGGCTGGGGCCTATCATTGTGAAACCGACAATGATAGATTCTGAGCTCTTAGAGGTTGTGGATCCTTCTGGAGACCTGGTTCAGGAGCAAAAACGTGCAGGAGAAGACATTTAGTTATTTTCTTTTGCTTGTGAGGATTGAGTGATCTTTACTTTAATGCTTAAACTTAAATTTTGTTTTGTAATAATACAGGTTTAAACTGCTTTACTTTTTATGCTTATATATTCTGAGTTGTACAATACTTATCTGGATTGTATGGATGTTACTACTTATCTTTCTTCCAACTTTGATATACTATAGTATGCTCATTCAGTGATTGGATTTCTTTTATTCTTTCCTTTTTAAGGTATATCCTCCCTTGGCATTTGATTAAGAAGGACCATTCCTTAATCTAAATGCTAAGTGAGGGTTTGCCCGTTGACGACCACCTCTGATCCTAATGATTAGGGGACGGCCGCCAAAGTTGGTATCAGAGAACTCCATAAGGTGCTAGATTGGAATTTGTATTCCTATCTACATAATGGATAGTTCTTCTGACTTACAATCACTAAATGAATACTAGAATGACATCCATATTACCATATACTCAAAATAGTGAGCATAAAATACCAACATAATTTAGATAAAATAAAACTCATTTTGAGCTCTCTTAAATTTATATGATTACCCAATACAGGTACAAAATGAATGCAGGACTGTCATCTTCAAACCATGCTGTGTCTAGCAGTAATTCTGCTGAAATCAATACACTCTTAGATTCAATAAAAACACTAGTGGCAACCAATGCCCAACAATCTAAAAGGATAGAGAGATTGATCACAATGCAGCATAACCTGTCTCCAGCATCTGTGAATCCCATACCTTACCATTATTCTCAACAATATCAGCAGCCCACAGACGGTCTTTTACACAGCTTTATTAGATTAAGAACCCCTATTTTTAATAGAAATATGTTAGCCATGGACACAGCCAACTGGCTCAAAATAGTGAAAAAAAAAATAACAAGTATTAACTGTCCAGATGCTGAATCAGTCAGATTAGTCACTCACATGTTCCAAGAAGAAGCTGAATACTGAAGGTATAATCTCCACCGTACACTTTTTGTCAATTACTACATTGAGGAGATCCCTTGGGAAGAATTTGTAGAAGCTTTCCAAGCAAAATATATACCCCCATCAGTTCATAATAACTTGGGCGATATGTTTCTTAAACTGAGGCAAGGGAACAAGACACTCTCTGAATACGAATTTAGAAGACTATCTCGATTTGCACCAGATATGGTGCAAATTGAAGGTGCTCGTTGCCATAAATTTTTTAGTAGACTTCGAGACTCAATAAAGGATCATGTGGTACAACTAAGACTGTCTAATTTTATAGAACTAATTGAGACTGCTCGTGCTATAGACCAGCATCAATCTCAGAAGGAAACTATAAAATACCAAAATTTCATTTCAAATTATTTATTAATATTTAAATAAATTTGACTTCAGATTAAAAATCTGACCTCACCATTGTGTTCACCACCCCCAAATTAGCTAGGGGTGAAGTTTTTAAACGCATTTGAAAGTCATTAATTTTTAGACGAATATTTTAATATTATTTAAATACCCGAAAATTCGAGTAAATAAATACTCGTCGGATCAAAAATCCGAGTGCACCATTGTATTCAGAAGCCCTTAATTAGCTAGGATTGATATTTTTAAATTTTTAGAAAATATTTATTAAAAATTAAAATAATTAAATTTATTAAAGTAAATTAAATAATTATTATTTAATTATTTTGAAACGGCGCCGTCTATCTAAAGCAACGCCATCCATCTTGCACCGTTAGGTTTACGGGATTGCTTAGGACCGTCTGATCATGAAATCAGACGGTAGCCCATCTTCTTCCACGCGCGTATTGCGCGTGGCACTCAGGATGCGCGTCACTCGGGCCTTCGACACGCGGCACCTCCCGCCATACTCGCTCGCCATCTGTCGCTCCTCGACCGCTCTTCCGCCTCACTTTAAGATCTCGATTAACCTCTCTAAATCTTAAAATCTGCATTCACTTCTCTTCGAATCCTTCAACATTTCAACTCGAAGAATACGACGAACCCAATTGAGGTACTACGCCTTTCCATTAAACATTTTGATTCAGTTAAATCTATGATCTAATTGCATGCTATTTATTAAGTATCGATCAAATCAAATCAAATGTAAGTCTAATTGAATTATTTCGAGCAAGATCTGTAGTGGCACATTTTTTTTAGATTTAGGTTTAATATTAGGTGCCATTCCAAGTCACCTCTGCCGAAGTTCCAACCACCATAGTAAAGCCCAGGACAGGCTCTATTCGACGCCGTGTGATTTGAACATCGTAGATGACGAGAGGAAGACTAAAATTAAAACCCTAAATTTCATTTTCGGCATCCTTTCTGTCGCCTGCGAATAAAGGAAGAAGAAAAGAAATTTTTTGGGTCGGGCCGGGTCGACCCGGGCCCGACCCGTCTCTGATAAAAACTTCAAAATTTAATTATGCGGGACCCAGGCCAGACGCCGCGCGAATAAGAAGATGCCACGTGGCTCTTCTAGAAGACAGATGTTTGTCGCGTGGAGCCCACTTGCTGATCCTCGGCGAATAGCGGAGTGCCACGTGGACGTGGGGCCCGCCAGACATCTTGTCCTACAGAAAAGAATTAAATAAAAATAATATAAATACATAAATCAGTAATTATTATTATATATATAAATAAATATAATAATCATAACAAAAAATTTAATAAATATAGTATTATTTTAATAAATAATATTTAAAATAATAATAATATATACGTGTATATATATATTACAAATAAAATAAATTAAATAAATACGAAAAAGTAATATTTATTATAAATAAAATTATTTAAAAGAAAAAGAAAATATAAATATAAATATAATAATAATAAATTATATAAATAAAAATATAAATAGATAAATTTATAATATAACATAAATATCAAGTTAAAATTAAATAATAAACCGAAAATATAATATTATTAAATAAAATTTTAATTAGTTAAATAAATATGATACAATAATTAATATATATGTTCATAAATAAAAAAATAAGAATAATTAATTTATAAATAAATTAATTATATTAAATAATAATAATAAATAATCAGAAAATATAATATTTAATAGATTAATTAAAAATAGATAAATCAAAGAAATAATTAAATAGAAAATAAATATTTCTAAATTAATTAAATTCATAAAATCCTAAAACCTTAAGAATCCATAACTCCTAAATTATTTAACCAAATTATACAAATTAATATACCAAAATAAAAACCAGAAAAATATAAGGAATTTATTAGAAGTATTAAATTTTACTTTTTAGATTAAAATAAAACTAATCGCAATTAGGACCTAACCCTAATTAACCTAATTTAACTTAGAACTTCAAATAAGCTATAAGTTAGCCAAATTAGCTCTAAATTAGATGATCCAAATATCTATTTAGATCAGAAAATCCTAATTTACAGTAAACTGTAAAAATATTTAGGATCCCACGGTTAGATCTCATAATTACCCCAAAAACTTAATTAATGAATATTAGTAAATTTAACAATCCAAATTAAGTGTTTTTAGTTTTAAATAACTTATAAAGTGATTTAGAACCTAAATATATATTTAGATTGATAGTTTTGTGATCAAATTCACTAATCACTCACTAATTATATTTAACCCTAATTATTAACCCTAGAAATTAGATTAGCTATAACTTAGCCAATTTATATCAGAATTTGATAATTTTGGACTCTATAGAAACTTTAGGACATAATCTTCAATAAACTAATATAAATTTGTATTCTATTAAGGATAAAATTACTAAAATGCCATTATAAGGTCAAATTCCCAATTTGACCTTATAAGGCATAATAATAAAATAACTTAATAAAATAAATCAAAATATTCATCTTATTAGGAAAACTGATATTACAAACATAAAAACATTAAATTAATAAATTTCATTATTTTGGCAGACCAAAGAAATTAAATTTGGTTGATTTTATCAAAACAAGTCAGGTACGTAAATTTACTTATAAGTCTTATTTCAGTATTATTATTTGAGCCATTTTCCATTTGAGAATTATTTGCACTGCTTACCACATTTTAATCTGCAAAAGAATTATATCAAAAAGCATGTAACAAAAAGAATTTATATATATTTTGTGGTGCTTGTCTTTGGAGGATGGAATGCAAAATTGGAATCTGTATAGATTGGGCTAGCTAGCAAGCCCCTGGGAGTTATATGGAGGGATTTAGCCTCTTATAGGAAGTAGGCAAATCCAGATGAAAGACACACCATTAGTTCCTAATTTGAGTAAGCTATCGACGGGTGGCGAGAAAGCTTCATACAGATTTATGCCTATGGGTTTACCCATTTGGGCTCAGGGGTCTCCGGACTCGACTTATTGTTACATATGCTTTTGATAAAATTTATTATTTCATATATGTTGATTTTCACAGCTATTTTGCAAGGCAAAAATTACATTTGGAAATTGCTTACTTTATTTGCAGTCTTTCTATTATTTTCATATATGATTCATACCTATTTTAGGATGCTAGATTTATTCTTATAAGAACAATTTGCGTACTCCTACCTGATTGGTAATCTGAATTTTTCAGGTTTTGATAATTAAAAAGAACTTAGAAGATCTGCCAAATTAAAAGAAGAAGAATAAAGGAAGCAGAAGAATGTAGATATTTTATTTCAGAACTTGAAAATTTCAAACTGTTATAACTTTTCATATATGTTTTGGCTCTATGTATAAAAGGACTATAGATTATTATTTTATTTTATTATGTCCTTTTTGAATCATAAAAATATATATATTTTCATTTGAGATGAATTGTTCTTTAAAGGCTCTCGAACTTCGATCCCCGGTCGCCACAGAAACTAAAAGAACTTTCAGCTCAATCTCGTACAGGGATTATAATCCCAAAAAGGCTAGATTTTCTTTAGGAAAGGTTTATCAAATTGAAGCAGATCCTACACCTTTAGATCTGTATAATGGGTGTACAAGACCTCATCCCTTTGGAAAGTATTATCATAATCAGCAATGCTGTCACACATGTGGAAGGAAGGGACATTACTATCGACAGTGCAATTTCGATGTGACAATCGACAGTGCACGTATTAACCATCCAAGGGGAATCAAGTTCTTAATCCTACTCAGTTCAATCGAAGTAGTCAACCTCTTACCATCATGTCTTCTCAGCAACTTATGGTATCAACTCAAAGGAAGGTTGGAAGTAGTACAGCTCAACCTAGTACCTCCAAGCCTCCTGAACAACAAGTCTTTAGAAGGCTATCTGGACCTGTTAGGGTTTACACCCTTGCTCCTGTAGTGTAACAGCCCTAATTATTACCCTAGCTAAATCCAGATTAATTAAGCTAAATCAAGCTCTAATTTTGATTCTATTAGACTCAATTGGTCATTTAAACTTAACCATAGAAGTTTGAAATCAATTGAAGCTAGATTGAGAATTTTGGTATTTTTGCCTATTTTTGAGCCCTAAAAAATATCTAAATTAAATTGATCTCCAAATTAAAATCTGCTTTCATTTTTGAATTTCTCATGCCCTAATTAACTAAGGGTAAATTTTTGGGAATTGTTGAAGCTCATTTAAGCTTAATTTGGATTATGAAATTAATTAGAATTTAATTAATTATTAAACAAATTAATATTAATTAAATTAATTATATTTATATTTTTTAATTCTCAGGATTTGCTGTCGGGACCGCGGCAGATCCGCTGCGGGGGTCCCGACAGCGGCGCAAGGTTGAACCACCCGATGTGATAGCACGTATCTCCGCGCCTCCATCTAACCATCCATATCCCACGTGTCGTGATCTAATCCTATCCGCTCGATTCACATCTTCCATCCAATGCACGAGATCTTCTCCGCGGTTCTTTTAATCGGGAGCCGCATCAGGCTGTCGATCCTCAACTATCTCGCAATCAGATGACGGAGACGGACCCCACCACTGTGGATCATCGTCTTCGCCCGATCACAAGCCCGACAGAAAAATTTGCTCATACGATGCCACGCCAGCGCTTTCCCCCACTCCCTCTTGCCTTGTGCCCTAGGCCGTTAGAACTCTTCCGGTTGTGGCCGAGCCTAGTAGGGTGACCCGGAGGCTTGGACCCTTCCAATTGTGGAAGAAGGAGAGGGCCCTCTTGGCCAAAGCCTAAGACCTTGTCTCCTGACCTAAACTTCTCTAGAGCCTATAAATACCTCCCAGGAATCATAGTGAGACCATTTGCTCACTATGATCCCCTCAATTCCTTGCTGGTTGCCCTGAAGCTCTCGGCGACCCCGACGTCTGGACCTGCTACGTATAGCTAATAGAGGGCAAGGTCTGGGGTTCATACCCCCTTGTTGAAGCTTCTGCAATCGCCTAGAGTACTCGGAGCTGCCTACATTACCCCAGTCTCCTCGACCATCCTCAGGTACAGCCTTTGATCTCATTCCTCTATTGAGCTGGTTTCAGCTCGACTTGCACTTAATTGACCTTAGATACTGTGATAGGATGTCACCTTAGCTCCCTAGTAAGCGTCTAAGCCCTCGGTGGGAACTGGCAATGGACCAGACGGTGTAATCCCGTCTGAATGTGCGCTGCCAGCTGAACCTCATGGCGCTGAATGTCGGCGTCTACCAGAGGTTTCAAGCCCTACCTTCAATCCCTAAGGCCTCCTGAGGTGATTACAAACCAATTGCAATCATTGGGCTCAATCTGATCGATCGATACGACTGGGATCGATCGACTCAGAGCGAGCCTACGTCCGTGAAATGCCATGAGTAGCACTTCAGTGATCCACCCATCCCCAAGGCTTGCTGAGTGGACCAATCAAATCCCCTTCAGCCTCTGATCATGTAAGTATAGAGCCCAGCTCGTATGGTCAGCTCTGCGAGGAGAATTTAATCCTCACAAATGCACCATAGGTGACGCCTCGGTCGAGTAGCACCTGGTGATCTGGTACATCCTTGATGGGGGTTCGTAGTCCAATCGATGCGTCTCGACTTCAGGAATGTGTAGGGATTGATTTGAGCCGTCGTCGTCATCGAGGTGCTGAGGATTTCAATGCTGAAAGACCATTAAAGCGGAGCCCGTCGCGAGGAAGAAGACGAAGTCACGGGTCGGGCCGACCCGTGACCCCCACCTTTTGCATTTGGGCCGGCTATTAATAAAACGAATTTCTTGATTAATTTTCCTTAAGGAAATTAATTCAGAAAATCAAACCTATGATTTTTATTTAAATAAAAATATAGATTAAATTATTTAAATAACTTTAGCTATACTCATCCAAATGGTATGATTTAATATACCATTTTAATTAGAAAAATACAAGGAACCTGAATATGAAATAAAATCACAGATCTAATAGTTATATTTTAAATAATTGACCAATCCTTTTATATTCTTATTTAAATCATATTAATATCAATAAATACCCAAATATGTTGATTAAGGGCTCTGTGGTTATAAAAATGAAGTACCAAACTTTTGCAAATATGTGAAATTCCTAAAAACTTTTCTAATTAATGAAGGTTTCTTCTTTGAAGTTTGGAGTTATTTTTTATTATTTTGGAGATATAATTCTAAGAAATTATTACCAACATGCAGGAAAGCAAATATGGTAATATCTTAGGTCATAATAGTGATTGATTAAAAAGTTATTAATACTCAAAGTTGACTAATAACTTATCTTTAAGCATGATAATATTTTGGAAAGATTAAAATTTTATATTTTATTACTATTATTATTTTTATAATTATTCATAATACATGCAAATTTCATACATTATATTTTCATCACATTATGCATAAAATATCATCATGAATAAAATCACAATATTTTTAAATCTTTAAATTTAATATTCTCACTAATTTTTTTTTTGTAATTATTTAGGGTATTATTAGATTATTTTCATGATGCGATGAACTTGGCTTATAATTTAATCTTTAAGAAGATTTAACCAAGTTCATAGCTTTTCATGATAGTTTTGATCATTTAAATATGACAAAATTTAATGGAAAAAGAGAATGAGAAAGTTGTGTTTATGAGATT
Organism: Gastrodia elata; assembly: GCA_016760335.1. NCBI lineage: Eukaryota > Viridiplantae > Streptophyta > Magnoliopsida > Asparagales > Orchidaceae > Gastrodia > Gastrodia elata. The sequence goes on along the minus strand of CM028678.1, from coordinate 29,481,552 downwards.
TGATCTTGATGGAGAGGTGCTCTTATGAGGTCATGAATTTTTGACTCTCTTATTTTAGATGGTTTGAAGCTCATAGAAGGCTCCTTTGATCCTCAGGATGATTTAGAGTGATGAGGAAGCTTTGCATGAAGATGAGTTGGCTTTGAAGATAAAGGAAAGGAGAAGAGTGTAAGGTTTGCTATATTAGGATAGTCTTTGGATTTGTGGTGAATGGGATAACATCAGCCTTCAAATAGCTTAAGAAGAGGTTTAGATGGTATTAATATCAATCGAATGATCAGCATTTGATCATAGTGAAATTGGGTGGCTGAGATTAAAAGGTGAAAATATTGTCATATATTACGTAAATTTCGGCTCAAATAAGATAAGAATATTCATAAGGGTAATTTTGTAAAATAAATTTTTGAAAATGTTCTTAAATTTGGCCGAAAAGTGCTAAAAATAAAAGTTTACATTTCAATTAAATTAATAAAATATACTCCATGAAAAAAGAAATTGAAGTATTCAAATGGAAGGTCTTGGTGAGAGGATTCCAAAGACACCAAAATCGCTCAATTTGGTTAAGTGGTTTACCCAAATTTTACTCAGGAAGTTGGCCAATTTCAAGTTCGCCGACACCGTTAATGTTGCTAACGTCGCTCCACCCATCACTTTCACCATTGAGGCTGTCAGATCACTAGTGTGATATGTGCCATCTGTTTTAGCTTCAAATGGCGAGATCCGTTGAATCTTCTGCTAATGATAGACGTCACTTGACGTCGTTTACGAGCCTTTTTTGTTTCATATTTAGACTTTTTTCAAATTAGCTCCAAAAATAATGAAAATTTCTCCACTAGTTAATTTAGATGTCCTGAATTCAAAAATGTCAAATTTTTCTTAATTCTGACATTATAATATTTTATATAAGTATTTTAATTTAAATTGTTCTTAAAATAACTAAGAATAATACGATTATCAAAAATTCTCTAAAATTGCCAAAAATAATTTAAAATTATTCTTAACAATTCTATATTTTATTTTTCCATTTAGCTTTGACATTTGCTTAAACTAAAATAGAAGATAAATAATAATTAATTTGTACTAAAAACATAGTATTTTACATTCTCCCCAAATTGAAAAAGATGTCGTTCCAACATTAAATTTTAATTCAATTAATATACTTCTACTAGTTAAGCAAATAATGGAGGATATTATTCTTTCATACTAGATTCTTTCTACCATATTGCCTCTTCCTTTTAACAATTCTTCCTACATGCTTTATCATAGAAAGGGATTTGTTTCGCTATTTCCTTGTTTGTTCGCTATTTCCTTGTTTGTGTCTTGATCCAAAATCTCTTCTGGTTCAACTACAAAGCTAAGATTTAGTTAAAGATTGATTTTTTATACTTCAATCGACATAGTTGGCTAAGAAAAATATTTCCTTAGTGAAGAGATATGGGAGACATCATGCATTAGACCTAAGTATAACTACAAATTGAGGTGATAAGCAACTTGGCCAACTTGCTTCAGAATTTCAAATGGACCTATGTATCTTGGGCATAACCTTACAAGAATTTCAAACCTTGAAATTCTTCGAAATGAGTTAACTTTTAAATAATCTCTTACAGAGAATTCAATATGTCGATAACTCGAATCATACTACTGTTTTTGTCTATCTTGATTAGCATTCATTCAATGTTGTACTAACTTTATTTTCTTGGTAACTTGCAAAAGTAAATTATATCCTAATAATTTATTTCTTCCAACTTCATTCTAAGATAGGGGTGCACTACACTTTCTCCCATACAAAGTTTTGTATGGTGCCATTCCAATGCTTGCTTAGTAACTATTATTATAAGAAAAATTCAATTAATGGGAGATGATTGACAGACCTAAAATGAGATGCCTACGCTTGCATGCAAGTATATGTGATCTGAAGTAATAAGGGATGGTGAGATCCTAAGAATTATTATAATCTGAAAATGGTGTGTTTGTTATTAAGGTATACTAACTTGTAATAATATTTAAATTAATGACAAATTTAGTTTCTGTCCTATATTATGCTAAGTTATCGTAAATTTTAGTTTTGTGATAAGTTGGAAAGAATTAGGGAGAGTCAAGTTTTAAACATGCAAATCATTATAAAATTGTGCATAAAATTCTTCTCTTAATATTCTCTTTACTTTTCTCTCACAATGTTTAAGATTTCAATTATCAAGAGGTCTCGTATCATGATTTTAGCATTGATTTAATTTCAATTCTATCTAGTGCTATCATGAACACTCAAGGGTTCAAATTAAGCACAAAAATATCCTTGTGATCATTTTTTAAAAGAAAATCATCCTAACATCTAAGTGACAAAATTTATATTTTATCTTATGATTACAAAATCTTGATTTCACCTATGGCTCACACACTTCTACTTTTGACTTAGCTAAGATAATGATCTGCGGAGCTTAGTGAGCTTAGGTGTCGCTCACGGCTTATCACTCTTTATTAATTCGCATAAATCATTAGTGAGCAGCGGAGCTCATTAGATGGGTCACAGCTCACACACATCAAAACCATAACTTATCATAGAAATATGTAATGGCCTACATGAACTTATGTCACATCATCCACTACCTTACATGCCATCTTTATGTGTTATGGATTGAGCTATGGAGCTCAGAGATTTAATTAGATTTTTCTTATTGGATCAGGTGATCAAGTCTTTGATTTATAGTTTATGCACAAGCAGCTATGCTCATCGAACTTATGTCACATTGTTCGTGGCATAGACGCTCAAGGTGCATATGCTTTAATCAAAGATGATCAACAAGCACAATAAGGTTTTCATGAAATGCAACTTCTTTTATTAATATTATCATTTAAGATAATCAACATATCTAAATAAAATGTAAATGCTAATTAACTCAAATTCATAATTTTTCATTAAGATCAATTTCTCTTACATCCACAAAATCTACTACATTTTACATGCTTTATGCCAAACCCTCCCCAAAGGGGGTTTAGATTTCCATTACACGAAATACAACAAGAAAAATACAGTAATATCTCATGGCATACAAGTCATTCTACAATAAATAAGATGAGAAATATCAAATGCAAGAAAATGATACACAAGAATTCTCTCAGCATTTTATTTATCTTCTCTTCCTTCTAAGCCTAGCCCTTTTTCCTTTGCTCTGTACTTCCTCTTGCTTTGGCTACAGCCTCCTCCTTAGGAACTCTACTTGATTTTTATTATGGTGGCTAAGGTTCCTCTATTATTGATGGGTCCAAAAATATTACAAAGTTAATTCTTCTCCTTCTTTCTTACCTTAAATAATTCTCATTTCCTTTAGCAATCTTCTCTAAATTCTAGCTTTAATTTCTCCTTGAATTAATTCTTGAAAGGTCAATTCATTAAATGCAAATATTTAAAAGATTATATTATTATCTCTTGAAACCTGAAGGATTTTCTCCTTTTCTGAATTTTAATTTTGGGAGTTGGAAGGCTTAATCGAATTTAACCCTTCAGATTCCCTTCATGTGCAAATCTGTTAGCGGGCACCATAATAAATGTTCTGATTTTTTGTGCTTACGCCTTTTGAAAATTCAGTCTGGTGTTGCATCACATATAACATTGAACTTTCACTATGATGCAATGTGGCATTTCACTGGCTGTTACACAAAATTCCTGGGTTCGCGCCGCAACGCGTTATGACGTGATGGTTGCAATTTTTTTGTCGCCGCAGTGCGACGTGGTATAATTAATGCGACTTTTCTCCACTGTCGCACACTGAGGTGTGGCATTTTTGGCATTTTGGCACTATAGTGCACCACAGTGTCCGTCTTTATTTCCAAACTTTATGCTATAGCCGTTGTAGCGGCATTCTTGCGAACTTAGGCGCTGCCGCACGCCATAGCCTCTCTTCATAAAAATTTATTATTCACCTCCTTTTGCATGGATTAATCATTTGAGCTACATTATCACATAAAATATACTAAAATAGTAACTAAATTTACTAAGAACATTCATTCTAACTAAAAAAATACTTATATAAATGGGGCTCATCACACCCCCACACTTAAGCTCTTGCTCGTCCTCGAGTAAAAAATCATAATTTCTTGGATCAATTTAGGTTCATGACCAATTACTTTTGTTAATTGCAAATTAGATTAAATTATTCATGAAAAATTTAGTATATCAAAAGATTGGTTCAACAATGATTATGTCAGATATAACTTAACCAAGTGTGTTCAATTTTTTTCATGAAATTAACTCTTAGCTCTTCTTCACAACTCTCCCTCAGTCTTATTTCTACTACTATGTGAAATAAATATTAGGAGAACTTTGGTCATTTGTTGATTTATTTTGTTTGGTAGTTGTGTTAGGAAGTATTAAGTGCAATCTGTGCTTCTTCTTATGAAATATAATACTTTTTTTTGTAAGGAAAGACTTTCTTCTTCATCCTTTTATATTTTCTGTTTTTGATTTGTGCTAATTTTTTTTTTAAATATGCTAAATATTCAACACATGCATTACATTCATGAAGTCCTATAGAAGCTTAGCACATTTCAAAATTAACTACCATTCATTCCTCTCTTCACAACCATTATTACCCCCACACTTAGTTCATTTCATCTCTTAATTATGTTTGAATGTGTCAAGTTAGTGTATTAACTTTGTAACAACCCAAGCTATTACCTTAGTCAATTAGAATTAATCTCAGTCTTAATCTTGATTCAAAGTTTTAATCAAGTCATTAGGTGTGGCGCCCCGCTCCCTTGCCCACAATTATTAGGCTAAGGAGTGGAGTGTCACTCTGATAAATCCCTCACTTATCATTAGATTAGGTATGATCCATAATCCAATAATAGGGTAAGAATATGCATAGAAAATTTATAAAAATCAGTCACTAAGTCTAATATATATATACAGAGTGTAGAAGCAAAATGAAATAAACATTATATCTATTCACCAAACCTTAAATGAGAAAATAGAAAAATAGCTCAGTAAAGAATAATGTGCAGAAAGTAAACATAGTCACAAAACTTGTATTATTACAATATTTTAAGTAAAGTTTATGAAATAAAATAAATAACTCTCATCATCACTATGAAATAAAAGGGAACTAAATATCTTCTGGTCCAAGATGTTGTGCCTCCTCTAAGTAAGGCTCCTCCTGAGGCACAAGATCTTCAAACTATTCAATATCTGACATTGTCGGTTTCATAATGCCAGGGCCCCAGCCAATAAATGAAAAATCTTATTAGACAAAATGTCTAAGTACATTTTAGGCAAGTAATTTATTAAGTATTTGTTAATATTACTATTTTACTCTATACTAAATAAAACATCTATCTAGCATGGGAGTAAGTAAGCATATAAGGGAATGATGATAAGTTATAAATATAATAATTATAACTAAGCAAGAATTGAGGTAAAGCATATCTCAAGTAAACTAAATAAGGTAGGGCATACGTATGTAATACAGTAAGTAAAAGTACTGAAAAAAAAGTCTAACCCTAAATATGTTGATGATCATATGATGCTAATTTAAAACATAAATTTGAAAATGGTACATATAAAAAGAAGTAAAGTCTAGCATCCTATGTATATGCATCTACTCAAGTAAGCAGGTAACATAGGAAAAATACAGCTAATTAAAATAAAATGTATCAATAACATAAAAAATAGTAAGTTGAACTAAAAAGAATGTATAACTGCCATATCAGAAAGAATTTGCCAATCTGGCTCAATATATTTCCATAGCCTTTATGGGCTAGGGCAGGCATAATATAACAATATTATATTGTATGACTGAAGAGGCAGATAATACTATGCAAATATCTTTTAATTATTTTACTTTTGTTTCTGTGAACAATTTTAGAAACAGCTGAGCAGTCAAGCACATCTACAAGACTAAATGGGTCCCAAGCTTAACACACACCTGATTTCTCCTTACCCCTGTCTATTGAAGTAAATGTGCACCATAATCTACTATGAACTGAACCCAAATGCAAATGTTTTCTTAATATTCTAAGTTTTCATTTTTATGCAATAATGTTTTTGTTATATGACATGTTCAAGGAAAAATAAGCACAAAATTCAAGGATTGCATAGCACAAAGTCAAATAGTAAGCAAGGAACTCTACTAAGCATGGTGATATCATTTGTTGTCTAATTTAAATATAACTATTCCAAGTAACACAAGTTCAGGATTTCCAATTCTTACTATCAAGTGTAACTTAGAAGTACACCCTTATAGGTTACAAAATATTAGGACTAGCTAGGTCCTAATATACTTAATCAATGTCGACTATGAGAAATAATAATGACCTAGTTTATGAGTTCAGATGTTATAAACTATTATCTGACCAAAATCTGCCACTAAAGATTATGGATTTAACACCACAAGATTTGAGCCAAAATCACATAATCCCAAAGGTAAGGCCTAAGATCTATGTTTCAGTCTAAAAGTGATCTATTGATTAAAGTAAATCCTATTAAACAAATCAAACATAATAGGATGAATCTTCTATCCTAAATCTAAGATTGAAAGATAAAATAATCAAAATAAGTTGTAAAAATTTAGAAACTAGTAAAACTAAGGATTCATTCACTAAAAAAATATATTTTTTAATGAATGAAAATCTAACCTATAATCTAATCCTAGTCTTAGGAATAGCCCTAATATGAAGTGAAAGATCCTAAGGAAAAGACTTAGAGAAGATTAGAGAATTTTATTAAGTTGATTGAATTATTGATTTTGATTACTTAAAAGATTCTATTAGAGTTCTAACATTGGCTTAACTTATTTAGAAGCTAATTTAAGAGTTAAAAGATGCTTAACCTAAATTCTGGGCAAAATGATCATTTTGCCCCTACTTAAGGGTTCAAAAAGCTACTTTTTGAATTAGGGTTCCAAATAGAAATTTCTTATTGCCAAAAGATTCATTACTATCTACCATGAAGATAGACAATAAGTACGGCTCAATTTGGAGAAGAAACGGATTTTATAGGTCCAAACTAAGATTTTTGACCTAGGGGGAAATCTTGTGATTTACACCTGATGAAATCTAAATTTTTGTGTAGTTTACTATTGGTTATTATTCAAAGATTCCATAGTCCAAGAACACTGCATTCTGAGGTCATATGACTAATTTGTAGCTATTTCAATTTCAAAGGGCAATTTGGTAATTTTATCGGTCAACGGGGACAAAAACTGAACTTATTTGTATAAGGTCCAATTTCAGTAAACTTAGTTTCTATAGCTTTCTTATAAAATACTAAGTGTGTTGATAGTGAGTAAACCAATTTGGACTTCAAATGGTCAAGTTATGGCCTAACTAAGGTTAGGGGTATTTTGGCTATTTTTTGATCCTAAATATTATTTCCGTTTATTGAAATTCTAAGCAAGATAGCACTTTGAATTTCTAAATTTGGAGTTGAATTGACCAAGTTATGGTTGTTTGAAGTTTAGGGGCATTTTGATTATTTTTAGGGTAAGGTCCTAAATGTTACTTTTTAAACTAAGCTTCAAATGGGGAAACTAATACTTCTATAGTATTGGGGCTATTCTCCTAAGTATTTTAAGACCCATATTGCCTATGTTTGGACCACTAGGTTAAAAGTTGTGAGGGTTTAATTAGACTATAAAATATCACTATATTATATATACCCTGAAACTAATTTTTGAATTATATCATTTAACTCCGTTTATTTTTCTAAGTAAAATAAGACCTATACTAACTATGTTTGGATCATCCTACAAAAAGTTATTAAGCTTTTAAAGATTTTAAGTTAAATAATTTAAATTAAATAAAGTTACTATTCATTTATTCAATATATATTATTTTACTGTTCATTCCTAAAGTTAAAAATGAATTTTACTATATTATTAATTAATTAATCAATTATCTCTAATCTATATTTAATTAATATTAAATATTAACTAATTATTAATTAATATATTATTTAATTAATTTAAATATTTTAATTATGTTTTTAAATATCAAAATTACTCTTCAATTAGTATTAATTAATTAATTATCTTACTATTTAGAATTAATTAACCCATTAATTATCTATTTTAAAAATATTTATTTAATTAGGCTAAGGATTAGTACTAATTAATCCTAATTAATATTAATTTATTATATTAATTATTATTTACCTAATTAATTCGATTGTTTAGGTTTATTGTTTATTTTATATTAATTAAATTAACCACTGTTTAATTAACTAATTACTATTAAATTAATAATTTAATACTAATTAATTAGTTAATTAGGTTAATTAATTAATCCTTACTTTAATATTTAATTAAAGTTAATATTAATTAATTTCCTAATTTTTTGTTAATATTTGAATATTTATTTAATTAGTTAAGATTATTATTAATTAATCCTAATTAATATAATTACAATTACTATTTTAACTAATTAAAAAGTAATTAATTTAACTAAGCTAATTTACTATCCTTAATTATCTAATTAGACTTAATTACTGCTGTTAACTTACTGATTATAATATTAATTAATTAATTATCATTATTTAATTAATTACTAATAGAATAATTAGGATACTAATCATATAATTAATTAACATAATTATATAATTATATTTATTATTAATATTCTGTAAGATTTGACCTGCGGTGGGACCCACCTGCCACGTGGTAGGCTGTGGGAGGCCTCGGACTGCACGGCGGGCCCCACCATGCCATGTGGTGGCACGAGAGCGGCTGTGGGACTGCCACGGGCCTCGCCATGCCATGTGGCGCATGCAAGAGGCTGCGAGCCCCACCACGCATTAGTCGAGCTGACCACAGATAGGAGGCGGGCCCCACTGCCACGCGTTACCCCCAGTGGATGCCGCGTGGTGCTGCGGGTCCCGCACTGAACATGCGGCTGCTGACCCGCTCGGGAGCAGGTTGTGCCCGACTCGACCCGGCCTGCCCCGCAACCCTTTGCCTTCCACGTGACCTGCCCCGAGGCGAGCCGTCTAGGGTACGTGAATCAGAGGCCGGCCGGTCTCGACGGGGGTCAGCCCATGATAAATCCATAATTGTTATCCCAAATAAAGGAAAATTTCATTCGTTTTCATATGAATACTGCTTCCTTGATCAAATTCTGTCTATTTTTCAGGAAAAATGCCCACCAAGCAAATTCTGAACAATTCTAGACAATTTCCCAAGATTTATGGAAATAAATCCGCTGCCGCGCTCGGCAGTGGGCCAACATATAAGGCGCTAGCGCTATGGCGCGCTGCAACGGGCCAACTTACAAGGCACTGGCGCAATAGCGCGCTGTAGCTGGCCAACTTGAGAAGCGCTGGCGCTATAGCACGCTGCAGCGGGCCAACTTACGAAGCACTGGTGCTATAGCACGCTGCAGCGTATCAACTTGCGAAGCACTAGCACTGGAGCGCGCTACAGCGGACCAACTTGCGAAACGTTGGCGCTATAGCACGCTGAGCATATCAACTTGTGAAACGTTAGCGCTATAGCATGCTGCAGCAGATCAACTTGCGAAATGTGGGTGCTAGAGCACCTGCAGTGGACCAACTTGCGAAATGCTGGCGCTACAATGTGCTATAGCGCACTACAATGTCCATTCATTGTACAAACCAGAATGCCATGGCGTGCCACAGCAGACCATCTCATGAACATTCATCCGTTATAGTGTGATACGACGCACTGCAGAGGCGCGCCGAATTTCTGTCTGAACAATGCATTAAATGAAGCTTGGATAAGACCCCCAACCTGTTCCTTGTCTCCCAGCCATCATTCCTCCTGCAGCAGAATTATTTTTAATGGAAAATTGATATTTTGAGGTGATGTGGAGATTAAAGAATGGAAAATTAGATGTCACTTCATCCCTCATGTTGGATTGGCCATCATAACAGCAGAATTTTTAAGGGAATTGCAGAATTTGAATGAGAAGAAGAAGAATGCAGCCCCTCTATAAATACCACCCTACTTGACTTAAGGAGGGTTCCCAACTTGGCTCACTAACTTCCTAAGTAAGGAGAGGGCTGCTTTAGAAGATAAGGAGAACTCTCCAAGGGAAGAAAGACTCCTATTAGAGTCTGCACTGAATATCTTTTTGTTATTGATAGCTTAATTTTGGTCATGCATGAGTAGAAGAGTCTGCACTGAATATCTTTTTGATCCAGAAATTGAGAGAACCTATTTGCAGACTAGAAGAGAATAATATATTTTATGAACTCAACAAGCTGCTACGAAAATTTTTAATGAAAATCCTAGAGAGCCTTTAGGAGAGCCAAGGGGAAGAGCACTGAGAGACTATGCACTACCCATAGTTAGGGGAATCCCGCATGCTATTGTAAGGCCTAACATTGAAGCGAACCATTTTGAGATCAAACCTTCCACATTGAGTAAGATTCAAAATATTAAGAGATTAGCCACTGAAGATCCTAACTCATACATTTCAATCTTCCTTGAAATCTGTAACACCTTCAGATTTAACGGTGTCTCTAAAGATGCGGTTAAATTAAGGGTTTTTCCATTCTCATTAAGAGATAGAGCCAAAAGTTGGCTCAACTCTCTCCCAGGCGACTCGATCCGGACTTGGGACAATTTAGCTAAGAAATTCTTAGCTAAGTATTTCCCTCCAGCAAAAACTGCTCAGCTGAGAATTGAGATAACTAACTTCACCCAAATGGAAGGTGAGACACTCTACGATGGATGGGATTATTTTAAGGAGTGCTTAAGGCGATGCTCACATCATGGGTTTCCTTTATGGATGCAAGTTCAAACCTTTTACAATGAATTGAACGCCCCAACAAGGACTCTCATTGATGCGGCCACTGGAAGCTCTATTAGCAATAAACCTAAGAAGAGGCTTACGACCTCTTAGAAGAAATGGCGAACAAAGCATACCAATGGCCTTCTGAAAGGCTTAAAAAGGAATCCATGGAAATAAATGAGTCAAATTAAATAACGGCACTGCAACAAGAAATCCATGCCTTAAATGAGAAAATTGTGAAGATGAATGTTAACGTTGCTCAAGAAATACAATGTGAGTTATGCGAGGGTAGACACAATAACGAAAACTACAGCTTGAATAACCATTTCATGCAATCGAATACTGAACAAGTTAACTATTTAAGAAATAATAACACTATGAATAACCCCTATTCCAGTACTTACAACCCAGGGTAGAAAAACTACCCAAATTTCTCGTGGAGTAACAATAATAATAATGGAAATCAATATGGGGGGAGTCCATCGAATCAATAAAGCGTTAATAATGGAAATAATCATAACCATCACCCTTCAAATTTGGAAGGAGCCTTTAACTCCTTTAAAGCTGAAACAATTCAATTCATGCACCGCACTGAAGCTACAACCACCCGCCATAATGCCTCCATCCAAGTAATAGAAGCATCCCTTATAAACATTGAGACCCAACTAGGGCAGATCTCCAAGCAGCTGACCATTCGGCAGCAAGGAGCCTTACCCAGTTCCACTGAAGTGAATCCAAGGGAGTTAGTTAGTGTGATTCATTCCAAAGGGGTGTATGGGGGAGATACAACTGAGAATTTTAGTGCTGAAGAAGAAGAGCTAGAGGCTAGGGAAAGGGTGAGAGGAACCATTTATGAGAAGCTCACAGCTTCAAAATATGACGACCTCGGGAGGTTGTGTATTCCTTGCATAATAATAAATAAAGTACTTTTTGATCTCTTGTGTGATCTTGGTGCTTCAGTCAATGTTATGCCCTACCATATTTATGAACATTTGAAGGTAGGAGGAATGGAGTACACCTCCATGATTTTAGAATTTGCAAATCTTGAATCCCTAACCCCTCTAGGAATTGTTAAGGATGTTGTTGTAGGATTGGGGAATTTCATTGTTCCAATTGATTTTGTGGTGTGTGAGTGGGACAGATGGAACAAAAATTCCACTATTATATTTGGGCGACCTTTTCTTATGAGCACTAAAGCTATTATAGACGTTGATCGTGGGATGATGAGTGTTAAAATTAAGGGGAGATCAGAGCTGATTGATCTTAAACCCACCTTTTTTAAACAAAGAAAGATGGAGAAAGAGGTGAGGAGAAAAGTTAGAGACGAAAGAATTAAGATTGATCATGTTTTTGAAAATCTAACTCTAGAAGAGAAGAATTTGGAAAATAGCTCCAAATTTTTCTCGAAAAAAGGGAGCAAGGAAGATGTGAGAAGAAGAAAAATGAGAAGGGGAAAATGGAAGAAGAAGATCCCCCATGAGTTAGAGCTTGGAAGTGATGATTTTGTGAGGGAAAATAGAGAGGACAAGAGTTCGAGCACACTTAAGGGTTGTGCTCACCCGAGTACCTTAAGGTTGTGGAAAGAAAAACCTCCAGACCCCAACATCTGATCTTTTTATGAGTCTAGCTATTGATATTAAACTAAGCACTTTTTGGGAGGCAACCCAAGATAAGAAAAAATAAATAAATAATATTTTTTGCGCTACAGCGTGCCCTAGCACGCTGCATCGAATGAGTTCATGAAACTCAGCCGCTGCAGCAGTTAAATTGCAAAAACTCCAACCGCTATAGCGCACTGTAGTGACAGAATTGCAAAAGCTCAAACTGCTACAGCGCGCTGCAGCGATCTGCTCCAGCTGTAGCAATTTTTGACCGCCTAGGATTCCATGTAGTCAAAAAGATAATATTTTTAGGTTTCCCATGCAGTCAAAAAGGTGTATGCTGTAAAAGTTGCCCCCCTCTTCACTTGGATTGTCACATTTATGGCATGGGAAAGACCCCTTTACCATGATTATCTTACCTTTGATTGCTTAGGCTATTTAAGGAGAGGTAAAGGGGGGTGATTCTTTGCACCACCTAATTTTCTTGCTCAAAAATTTTTGTTATCTTTTCAAGCCTCCATCATGTCTTCCAAAAAAAAATCTATCCCTAGGAAGGAGACTGAGGCATCCACATCAGGTGGAATCTTCAACAAAAAGAGGTTCTCTTCCGCTGAAGTCGAGCACCATTTCTTCTCCACTACTTCTCAGCGGAAGTTAATCCCCGAGAAGAGCTTTGGGAGATACTTGCCTGTCCCGGTTGAGCAAGTTGACCCTAAGGGATGGAGGGAGATGGTAACAAAAAAATCTCCCACCTACACAACCATTGTCTAGGAGGTGTACGCCAATGCCATTAATGCGGTCGGACGGATGGTCTTTATTAGAGGTAAAGGAGTAACCTTTGGGATTGCTCAAATTGAGCAATTCTATGGGTTAGGGGAGGTAAGTGCTTGCTCTTACTTAGAACTCTTGGAATCTTGTTATGATCCTTTTGATCTCGTTATAGAGCTTATCCATGAAAACACTAACAGGGAGGGAGGCCTAGCCAACATTCCTCGTTCCAAATTGACGGACACGAGTAGTGCATGGCTGGTTTTTATTTCCAGTTATGTCATGCCTTTGGGTCACTTGACTGAAGTGACCCGCACTAGAGCACTCATCATGTGCTCATTGTTTAGGCCGGAAGAGATCCGTATCTCAAGCATCATTTTTGAGCAGCTCTGGAAGGCTCTCTGGGGACCCTGTGCGGCATTGGCCTTCGGGTCTCTGATCTCTGGGACATGCAAAGCGCAAGGGGTAAAAATCCTTTCCTCCGACTCTGTCATTCCCCCTAGCGCCGCTCTTACTCATTCAAATCTGAACGTCCATTCAAGTGAGTGGAAGTCACCCAAGAAAAGGAGGGGAGAGCAAGGGGAATCATCTGCTCCATCCTGCCATACTCTCACCGATAAGTTGTTGCTACGGATTCATAAGCAACAAACTGATCTTAGCATGGCTTTGGCAACTGACATGCGGTTCTTCAAAAAAGAACTCACCCAGCAGCATGAGTTCCAATCCAAATTCCATGAAGCTCTCGGACTAATGTTTGAAGACTAGAGCTTGCAAGGAGGACCAGACGCCTCCGTACTGCCGCGACTACCAGTCGGTGCCCCCATCCCAGACACTCGCTATCCTTGCGACTTTGCCTATGACATGGGAGATGAGGAGGATGATGAAACCCAAGAATAAATAGGTTGAATATTTTTGTTTTTTTTACATTGTTAGTTTTTGTACTTTTCTTTTTGTTATTTTATTTCTATTTTGGGGAATTAAATTATGGATTATCATTGTCCCAAAAATCTTTTTATAATTTACAAATACAATTTTTTTTGAATTTTTCAAGAATGAAAGTCACAAAATATTAAAGAAGAAATTGATATTCAACAAATGATTGCTTAACAAAAAATGACTAACTCATTGACACCTTTAAATCATCTAAGCAAGGAAATGATCTCAGGTTGAGTGTAATCTCTAAAAATTTAAAGCAATGCTAGGGATTAAGTGTGGGGGAAGGCTTTGGATTAAGAACTAGAGATTAGGGTGAGTAATCTAAAAGAGTGTGCTAGGCTCCCGTAGGACTTCATGATCACAAAGATTTAAAATTAGGATGAAGAAAAATATCTCTCCCTAAGATCAAACAAAGAAGAATAAAAATAGGGATAAAAAAAAATCTCTCCCAAAAGAAATAAATGAAAAAGAATGATGAAAAATATCTCTCCTTAAATCTAAGCATCTTTGTGATTCATAAGGAGGAGCACATATATCACAAAACTCTTAATTACTCACTACCTCCCTAGTTCAATTATTCCAAAGAACCTCCCCTATTACCTAGCACCAAGCATAAATACTTATACTTGGAGATTAGTCTGTCAAACTCAGTTCATATCCAAGATTAGAAAAATTTAATTAATGTCAATTGCTCTTGTCATTTCAGTTAAGCACAAGCTTTGAATTGTAAATCAAAATCTTATTGATATTACTTGTTGACTCTTATATCTAAGAAATAGAAAAATATTATTTTGAGCTTACTCGAGGATGAGCAAGAAATTAAGTGTGGGGTGTGATAAATCCATAACTTATATCCCAAATAAAAGAAAATTTCATTCATTTTCATATTGATACTGCTTCTTTGATCAAATTCTGTCTATTTTTTAGAAAAAATGCCCACCCAGCAAATTATGAACAATTTTGGACAATTTCCAAAGATTTCTAGAAAAAAATCCGCTCCCACGCGTTGCAGCGCGCTACAGCAGGCCAACTTGCAAGGCGCTGGCACTATAGCATGCCGCAGCGGGCCAAATTGCAAGGCGTTGACGCTATAGTGCGCTGCAGTGAGCCAACTTGTGAAGCGCTGGCACTATAGCGTGCTGCAGCAAGCCAACTTGCAAAGCACTGGCGCTATAGTGCGTTGTAGTGGATCAACTTGCGAAGCACTGACGCTGTAGCGCGCTGCAATGGACCAACTTGCAAAATACTGCCGCTATAGTGCGCTGCAGCAGATCAACTTGCGAAACGCTGGTGCTATAGCGCGCTGGAGTGGACCAACTTGCAAAATGCTGGCGCTACAGCGGGCTGCAGCATCCCTTCATTATACAAACCTGAACGCCATGGCGCGCCACAGCGGACCATCTCACGAACATTCATCTACTATAACGCGCTATAGTGCGCTATAGCGCACTACAGTGGCATGCTGAATTTATGTCTGAACAATGCATTAAATGAGGCTTGGACAACACCCCAAATCTGCTCTTTGTCTCCCAGCCATCATTCCTCCTGCAACAGAATTAATTTTAATGGAAAATTGACATTTTGAGGTGATGTGGAGATTAAAGAATTGAAAAGTAAAGGTCACTTCATCCCTCATGTTGGATTGGCCATCATGATAGCAAAATTTTTAAAGGAAATGTAGAATTTGAATGAGAAGAAGAAGAATGCAGCCCCTCTATAAATACCACCCTTCTTGACTTAAGGAGGGTTCCCAACTTGTCTCACTAACATCCTAAGTAAAGAGAGGGCTGCTTTAGAAGATAAGGAGAACTCTCCAAGGGAAAAAAGACTCCTATTGCTAAGGAGAAGAAGGAAGAAAGTCAGCACTACGGACCTTGGAGAAGCAACCATAGCAAGAAAAGGAGAAGTCCGGAGAACTTCATCAAAGGAACGTTCCTAGTATTCTCTAAACTCTTATATTGTGTTTTTTCTTAGTTGATCATGAAAGGGTCTTTATCCATGTATGTGTTCTTCTTCATCTCTTTTGTAATGAAGAGCTAATCATCCCTTGGGGAGAGTTAAGGCAATCCTATATGAAATGAAAGATACTATGATGTATGAAAAAATTATTAAAGCTTTAATAAAATTTGTAAATTAATTAACTTGATAAAGAAATGTAAAGGATTATTGTGGACTTGAATGTGGACCAATTGACAAAGGACTAATTAACTTCAAGGACTAAACAAGTCTTGTGCTTCATAGCTCACTCTTAGTTTAGAGCTATAATCATGAGTGCATAAGAGCTTAGAACTATATGAGAAAGTTCTTGAGCCTAATGCACCTTGATTTATGCTAAACTATGGAGTTGAAGCATGTGAAGCTAAGACCCACTAATTATGCTCTATTTCTCAGCATACGTGAAGGGATGGAGGGGATTATTTGAGTGCTCATGAATGAGGTGACATAGTTATTGAGCCCAAATGAAATCACTCCACTATCTAAACCATGCATAATGCACATGAAGCTTTTAGTGGAATTAATGCTTGTAAGATATTAACTAAACAACCCTCATTTCTATGATCAAGAAATGAGAGAAAAATTAATAATCTAAAAATCTTATAAGGGTCTATATGCTGAAATAGAATCGACTGTGTGTTCATTTCAAGCACTAGATTTGAACTTCTAAATCTTGGAGTTAAACTCTAAGGAGGATAATGTGCACTTGATTTAAAATTAAGAAGAAAAGAATGCTTGAGGAATCATCATACATAAGACATCTAACGTATCATGTGGGAGAGACCCAACTCTCATCTCCTTTTATCATAGTCTTCTTCTACTAAGAATTGTTATGCTTGTTTAGGAACCAATTCGACAAAATACTCATAGTTTAAATATTTTGAACGTAGATATACCTTAGTAACAGAACATCCAATTCCCTAAGGATGATAAATCTTGGGACTCACATTCCAAATTATTACTTCAGACCATGTACACTTGCGTGCAAGCACAGACATACTAAAAGTTTGTCAGCTCTCACGATCGATGGTCGGCCTCGACAGAACCTACCCAACGGCGGGCAGATCGACAACAGAGGGGATCAGAATCACCATAATGGCTAACCCTAGCTATTTAGAGTTCGATCTCGGTGGGTAATGAACTCCACTGTGGACGAGTCCTTAAATCCGGTCGATTGGCTTCGACCAGACTCGATCGAATCATTCGATCATCAATTGGGGATGGGGAATAAGCATACATGAAGCAATGATTAATATTGAATGAAGGATAAGGAGGATTGTGAGGTACCTGATCGATGATCCGGAACGTCAGGGTTCGGACTGGGGAAGCTTCGGGTCCAAAATGCGCAAAAAGTGAGTTCTTTCGCGTGAATGGAGTACTTATGGCCACGAGATGGACTCGCCGAGGCGGGGGCATCGTGGATTGGGCAGCGCAAGCGATGGAATGCCGTGTGGCGTGGGTGACCACTGGGAGGGGGACATCGGTCTCTTGTCCGTCCAATCGTGATCTGATCGGACAGATTAGATGAGCCGATCCGCGGATCCGAATCAAATAGGCTAGCGAATCCGGATCTGATAGGCTAGCGGATCCAGCCCGTTAATGTGTTGGATCTGACCTGTTAAGGAACAGCAGATTCGACCCGTTAACACATTTTTAATTAATTTAATTTAATTAATTTCAAAAATTAAATTTCTATTTCTAATAAAAGTTCTAAAATATTTAATTAATTTCCAAAAATTCTTAAATACTCCAGCTATTTGAGGGGTGAGGAACGCAATGGTGAGGTCAGATTTTTAATCCAACGAGTATTTTAATTTTCCAATTTTTGGAGATTTAAATATTATTAAAATATTCGTCAACATTTTGACGACTTCCGATTGACACAAAAATATCACCCCTAACTAATTTGGGGGCAATGAGTGCAATGGCGAAGTCTGTTTCTCGAACTGAGATATATTTAAATAGGTCAAATTTTATGGTTTTTGGATTTTTTAGAAATTAGGATTCGATCCATTTGGCTCCTCATTTGGACTGGGTCTTAGAGGTTGACTCCTAATGACTTAATTAATAGTTATGATCAAGATTAAGATTGAGATTAATCTTAATTGACTAAGGTAACAACTTGGGTTGTTACATTAGGAGTCTTCCACCAAGATCCCATCCAGATCAGAAGTCAAATAGATCAAATCCTGATTTTGGGAAAATCTAGAAACCCTGGAAATTGACCTATCTAAATTAATCTCAGATCAAAAATTAGACTTCACCATTATGCTCATTGCCCCCAAATTAGCTATGTGTAATATTTTGGAGGCAATCGGAAGTCGTCAAAAATTTATCGAATATTTTAATAATATTTAAATACCCCAAAAATTGGGAAAATAAAATACTCATCAAATCGAAAATCCGACATCGCCGTTGCGTTCCTCACTACTCAATTAGCTAGGGGTGAATATTCGAATAGTTTTTGAAATAAGTTAAATATTTTTAAAGAATTAATATTTTAATCTAAATCCATTTTGTCTTTATTAGTTGAAAACCGGTGGGACCCGCCTTCGTAATTTGGTCGCGTCCCATCTTCCTCATCGGACCAGATTCATCAGCCTGGTTCGGGTCGGGCCTGCGTCCGCAACTCTCGCGGATCGGGCGCCACACACCTTTGACGCAACCCGCGCTCGCGTGACAGCGGCATTCACGGATCTCACGTCGGCCGGCTTCATTGGAAGCTCCATCGAGCCTCCATTAAAACACCTAATTGCATACAAGTAGGGGAGAGGTGCTGTGGGTAGCTCAGAAGCTTTGAAGCTCACCCTCGCCTATTCGGACTTGCCGCCTTCAACAATCGAATGAGGTACTCTCCTCCCCCAATTGATTTTCTCAGCCATTGCATTTAAGTTATCCTATTCGAGTGTTATGGTAGATTCATTTATCTTTGATTTCAATCGGGTATAATGGGACTCGATCCTGTTGATTTGATCGACTCCACCCTGTAAGCCCTAACGTCTCTTTGTTGATCCGAGAGAGACGAAGGCTACCCAAATTTGGTTCGGGCCAGAGCAGTCGGACCGGCCCGCTTGGCTGTCCGTGGGACCCACTAGACCCCTCACCGCAGGTCCCTAGCGGGCCCCGCCTGTCGCACTGACTGCAAAAGTGGACCCCGCTGCTGCTGCCGGTCCATCCGCGGGTCCCTCCGCCGTTATCAACCTACAGAAAAGCATAATAAATATAAATATAAATAAATAAATAAATATATATATATATATATCTTTATGAAATCACTGTTATATAATTATCAGATTAATTAGACTAAGTTAGTTAATTAAAATGTAGTTAAGTATAATTAGTATTATTAATTGATCCTGTTAATTAGGCCTAATTAAATCAATTAGTTAGCCAGCCAACAGTGGATAATTAAGTTAGTTTAATTAATCAGATTAGGAAAATATATATATATATATATATATATATATATATATATATAAGTTAGTTAATTATAAATACCTAAGCAAATATATATTGGTTAATTAATCTAAGCACAATAATTAATTCAGTCAATTAGTTAATTTAGTGAGTGATGAATCCCTAATTTATATCCTATTTAAAGGAAAATATAATTCATTTCTCATATTAAAACTGCTTTCTTAATTCAATTGTGCTTATCTTTTCAGAAAAAATACCTATTCACGAATTCTGAGCAATATGGACAATTTTCCAAAATTCGTAAGCAAAACCACTGCCGCGCGCTACAGCGAGCCAATTTGCGAAATTGGGCACCATAGCGCGCTGCAGAGGAGCACTGTGCGAAGCGCTGGCGCCACAACGCGCTGCATCGAGCCAATTTGCAAAATGGGGAGCCATAGCATGCTGCAGCGGAGCACTTTTCGAAGCGCTGGCGCCACAGCGCGCTGCAGCGAGCCAATTTACGAAATCGGGTGCCATAGCGCATTGCAGTGGTCCGACTTACGAATCGTAGGTGCCACAGCGCGCTGCAGCGAGGCCTTTTGCGATATCTCTAGAGCTCTACAGCGCGCTGCATCGCCCCTTCATTATATGAACCAAAACGCCCCAGCATGCCACAGTGGCTCACTTTGCAAAAATTTTCTACCACGGCGCGTTGCAGCGGCCTGCCGATAATTCTTCTGAGCAGAGCATTAAATGCGGCTGAGACAAGACCCCCAACCAACACCTTTTCTCCAGCCATCATTCCTTCTACAGCAGCTACATTTTTTAAAGGGGAAAATGATCTTCTTAAGGTGATGTGGAGAATTATCAATGGAAACGTAATAGACTTTTCATCCCTCGAGTGGATTTAGCCATCATTGCACCCGAATTTTAAAAAAGGCAAAAGCAGATTTTGAAAAGAGAAGATGAAGATGCAGCCACCCTCTATAAATTCCACTTCTATTGACTTAAGAGAGGTTCCAAACTTGGCTCACTACAACTTAAGTAAAGAGAGGGCTGCATAGAGGAAAATGAGAACTCTCCAAGGGTGGAAGAACTCATCTTGCTAAGGAGAATGAGAAGATATGTAGCACCAGGGACCTAAGAGAAGCAACTTCAAGCAAGAAAAGAGGAGTCTGGAGAACTTCCTAAAGGAACGTTCCTAGTGTTTTCTAAACTCTTGCTTTGTATTTTTCTTAGTTGATCATGAAAGGGTATTTATCCATGTATGTATTTTTTTTCATCTCTTTTGTAATGGAGAGCTAAACCTTCTCCCTTGGGGAGGGTTGGGGCAATCCCACATGTATTGATAGATATTATAATTATATAAAGTTTTCATCGAGTTTTAATAAAAATTATGAACTCAATGCCTTATTACAAAAATAAAAGGACTACTGTGGACTTGAATGTGGACCAAAGGACAAAGGACTAATTGAACTCAAGGACTATTTTGTCTTGTGCTCCATAGCTCACCTTAGTTTTGATATTAAATTTATGAGTGCATGAGAGCTTAGAACTATGTGAGAAAGTTATTGAGTTTAGTGCACCTTAATCTATGCTCAACTAATGAGTTGAAGCATGTGATGCTAAGACCCACTAATTGATGCTCCGTTACTTAGCATACTTGAGAGGGGGAATGGATTCATTGAGTGCTCATGAACGAGGTGACATAGTCATTGAGCCCAATGAAATCACTCTCTCATCTAAACTATGCTTGAGATGCGTGAAGCTCTTAGTGAAGTCAATGATTATAAGATCTTAAACTTTATAACTCTTATCTCTATGATCAAGAGATGAGATAAATAGTACAAATCTAAAATCTTATATGGGTCTATGTGCTGAAATAGAACCGACTGTGTGTTCATTTCATGCACGAGACTTGAAGTTATAATTCTTTGAATTAAAACTCTAAGAAGAACAATGTGCAGTTGACTAAAAAACTAATGAAATGCTTGAGGAATCATCTATTATGTGGGAGAAACCTAACTCTCCTCTTCCCTTTATCAGAAGTATTTTCTACTAAGAGTTGTCATGCTTGTTCAGGGATCAACACCAATCAATACACATATAGCTTAAGCAATTAGTGATCATAGATATACCTTAGTAACAAAATATCCAATTCTCTGTGGTTCGGTAAATCCCGAAAATTCAAACTTTCCACTTATTACTTTTGACGACGTACACTTGCGTGAAAGCACAGATGTATTTTAGGTCAGTCAGTCAGTAAATAATTTAGAATAATTAATATTATTTAATTTATTTAATTTATTTAATTAAATAGTGAATTTATTAAATTTGCATTTCTTAAACAGTAAATTAAGTAAGATTAATTTATTTAATTCAAAAACTTTAAAGTCTAATAACTTTTAAAATATTAGTCCAAACACATAAAATATAGGTCTTATTTTATTTAGAAAAATAAAAGAAATCAAATGGCACAATTCAAAAATTCGATCCGGGGTATATTTAACCTAGTGATATTTTAGGTCATAATCAAACCCTCACAACTTTTAACCTAGTTATCCAAACATAGGCAATATGGGTCTTAAAATACTCATGCGAATAACCCCATCATAGTAGTAGTATTAGTTTTACTATTTGGAGCTTAGTTTGAAAAGTGACATTTAGGATCCCTCATATAATTGACCAAAATGCTCGTAGTCTTCAACTGACCATAATTTAGTCAATTCAACTCCAAATTAAGAAATTCAAAATGCTAACTAGCTTAGAATTTTAGTGTCATCATTAATCTAAGATAATATTTAGATTCTGAACCCTAGAAAATCAAAAAATACCAAAATACCTATATCCCTAGTTAGGCCATAACTTGACAATTGAAGTCCAAATTGGGTCTACTCCCCGTCAAAGCACTCATTGTATTATAGGGAAGCTATAAAAATTGAGTTTGTTGAATTTGGACCTCAAATAGAAAAATTTAGTTTTTGCCCATTCGACCCTTAAAAATTACTGAATTGCCATTAAATATTAGAACTTTCATAAGTTTGTCATTAGACCTCAAAATTTAGTATTTTTAGACTTTATAGAATCCTTGAATAACAGCCTTCTGTAAACTACATAAAAATTTAAATTCCATTAGGTACAAGTTACAAAATTGCCCCTTAGGTGAAAATCCTTAATTTGGACCTATATGACTTATTTCTTATCCAAATTGAGCGTACTTACTGTCTATCTTCGTATTAGACAGTAAGGAGTCATTTGGTAGTAAGAAATTCTAAATTGAAGCCCTAATTTTAAAAGTAGTTTTTTTGGACTCTTAAGTAGGGGCAAAATGGTCATTTTGCCCAAAATTTAGGATAAGCATCTTTAATTCATAATTTATCCTTTAAATCACTAAAGTCAATGTTTAAACTATATTAGAACCTTCCAAATAAATAAAATCAGTAGTTAGCTCAAAATTATAGAATTCTTAAATTTTCCTTAAGTCTTTTCCATAGGATCTTTCGCCTCATAGTAGGGCTATTCCTAAGTCTAGGGTTAGATCTTAGGATAGATTTCATTTATTGAATAATAGGGTTATTCTATGAATGAATCCTTGATTTTATTAATTTCTAGATTCTTACAACTTAATTCTGATTATTTTTTCTTTCAACCTTAGATTCAGGATAGGAGAATCACCCTATTAAGTTTGACTTTGCTTAATAAGATTTATCTTAATCATTAAATCATATTTAGACTAAAACCTAGATCTTAAGTCTTACCCTTGTGATTATGTGATTAATCCCAAGCTCGTGGTGTTTAATCCATAATACATAGTTTAGTAGATTTTCTTCAGCTTTCTTCTAGCCTAAAACATCTAAATTCATTAATTAGGATGCACTGATTTATCATTTAACTTATATAGTCAACATTGATTAATCATATTAGGACCTAGCTAGTCCTAATATTTTGTAACTTAT
Organism: Gastrodia elata; assembly: GCA_016760335.1. Classification (NCBI taxonomy): domain Eukaryota; kingdom Viridiplantae; phylum Streptophyta; class Magnoliopsida; order Asparagales; family Orchidaceae; genus Gastrodia; species Gastrodia elata. Next base: position 29,458,157 of record CM028678.1, on the reverse strand, counting down.
AAGGCAGTATTTCTAAGTTACACTTGATAGTAGAAATTGAAGATCCTGAATTTGTGTAACTTAGAATAGTTAGAATGGTTAATAGACAATCACAGTGTCACCATGTATAGAAGAGTTCCTTGCTTACTTGATTTATTTGTGCTACGCATTCATTGTATTTTGGGATTAATTCCTTGAACATGTAATGTAAGAAAACTTTGTGCATGAAATGAAAATATTGAATAATTAAGATAACAATTGCCTTGGGTTCAATATATTCTGGTAGGTTCTGGTGCACATTTACCATAATGGACAGGGGTAAAGAGTAATAAAGATGCTTAGCATTACTCAATGAGGAGTGTGTATTAAGCTTGAAACCCATATAGTCTTGCAGATATACTTAACTACTCAGCTGTTTCTAGATATGTCCCTAAAAACATAAGTAAAACAACTAAAATATTTCTGCATTTCTAATTACTGCCTCCTCAGTTCTGCTGTACTATTCTGCCTGCCCTAGCCCAAAAAGACTTTGGGAATTTCTGTCTGGGCCTGATTGGCCAATTTTCTGATATGACAGTTTTACATACCTTTTTCAGCTTCACTTTACTATTTATTGGATTATTGATGCATATTATTTTAGTTAGCTATATTTCTTTTCTTACCTGCTTACTTGTAAGTATATATAGGATGATAGAACTTATTTCTTACTATATATATCATATTCAGACTTATTATTTTTAATTAACATATGTTATATGATCATCAGCATATTTAGGATTAGATTTTTTTTTCAGTACTTTTACTTGCTGCACTATATATATGCCTATTCCTTGTGTAGTTGCTTGAGGTGTGCTTTTGCCTCATTTTCTGCCTAGTTATAAATGCTATATTTATAACTCATCCTGTTCTAGGTATGCTTACTACTCCTATGCTTGGCAATTTATTTATTTGTGCTTAAGTATAAAATGGTGACATTAATAATTCATGTAAAATATTCAGCCTAAAATGTACTTAGATAATTATCTAATAAGTCTTGTCTCTTATTGGCTGGGGCCTTAACATTATGAAACCGATAATACAAATTCAGATAGGTTTGAGGAGCTGGGTGTTGAAGAAGAGGAGCCTTATATAGAAGAGGAGCATCAGTCGGGTGATCTAAAGGCTGCTTAGTCCTTCTTCTGCTTATTATGAGGATCAGAGACTTTTTAGATTTATTTTCAATCCTTTAAACAATTATTTTAATGCTGTAATAATACAAGTTCTCGTGATTATGTTTACTTTTCGGCGCTATATTATTTTTTGAACTACTCTTTATTATTATTTCATGTATGATGTATGGTGAAATGGATGTACTATTTATTTCATATGCTTTTGCACTCTGTATTTATGTTGATTTAATGACTGATCTCTTGTATTTATTCTACGCACCTCCTTCCCTTATTAGTGGATTGTGGATCTTACCTAATCCAATGATATGTGAGGGATTTGCCAGAGTAGTGCACCACCCCTTAAGTCAAATGATTGAGGATTACGGGGTGGGATGCCATAACTTAATTGTCTCAACCCTAACTTTGTATAGTCAATATCTATCTGATCATGCTCTCATATGTCCCAAATAATTGATACATGAAATCAAAAGAACTAAATCATATCATATATTAAAGTCTTTATCATTACCAAAATTTTGCTAATTATCATTATATAGTACTCAAGGACATCAAGACATACATTTATGCTAACCAAAACAAATAATTAGGAAATAAAATAAAATAAAGTAAGGAAAGATATAACCTTATTTTTGGGTTACCTCCCAATAACACTTGGTTTTATGTTCTCAGCATGACTAGTGTTGTGTTCAAATGTTGATTTTGGCTAGAGCATCCTACAAATTGATTTCATCCTTGTCTTGCATAGGTTCTTGTTCAAAGTAAGGTTTCCATCATTTCCCATTTACTTTTAACATTTCTTCCTTTGAAAAAAATCAATAGCTCAATGGGGATAAACCTTGACCACAGTAAAATGTCATAACCATCTAAACTTTAGCTTCCCTAGAAATAATTTAAATCTAGAATTAAAAAGTAACACCATCATTTTAAGTTCAAATTTTTTATACTTGATCAGTTTAGCATGCCATTTCTTAGATTTCTCTTTATATATCTTTGTGCTCTCCAAAGTATGCATCCTAATTTTATCTAGCTCACTTAACTGCATCACTCAACATTATCCTACTTGCTTCAAATCAAAATTAAGTTTTCTGATAACCCAAAATGCTTTATGCTCTAGCTCTATTGATAGTTGACATGACTTTCCATAGACACATTTGTAATGGGACAGAAAGACCTAAATTACATTACATGTACTTGTACATAAGTGTACGTAGTTTGAAGTAATATAGAATGGTGAGATCCTAACATTTATCATCTTATGAGAATAATGGGTGTTTGTTACAAAAATATATCTCTTTATAATAGTGTTTAAACAAACAATATTTGTAGCTTTTGTCCTAAAATTATGCTAGATTGTACTAAAGTGGTTTTTTTAATCAATTTGATTAAAATTGGGGAGAGTTAGCTTTCAAACATGCAATTTGTAGTAAGTATGTGTGTAAGAATTTATTTCCTTATGTCATGACATATTTTTGTTACTTTAAATTATTTTCCAATCAAGAGGTTTAGTTTTATCATCTGAACATTAAATTCACTAGGACCCTATCTAGTGGTTATGATTGTTACCCATTATTTATTAAACTAATCAACTCCATTCTTTTTCCATTACTTTTATAATAATGTTAAGAGTCTCTGACTAGTTTTGTGTGATTTGGAGATCATTTGAGATTTTTCAATATTCCTAATTTCCTCGATTATTCTGAGAATATCTACTTTATTTAAACCTCAAAATCAAAATCAGAGTTTACCATTGGACTAATCACCTCCAAATTAGCTAGGGAAGATATTTTGGGAGTATTTAGAAGTCATCAAATTTTTCCTAATTATTTTAATAATATTTAAATACTCATAAAATTGTTATAATTAAATTGACATCCGATCAAAAATCCGATTGCATTTTTTAGTTACTCACCCCTTACTTAGGTAAGGGTAAGAATTTAGGATTTTTGGAGTCCATTTGATTATTTAAATTTGAGTAAATAATTGTGTTCAATTTAATAAATTAAATATTAGTTTTCAAATGAATATTATATATAATAAATAAAAATATCCTACGATTGTTTTAAAGAAGATGTAAATTCTATGAGTAGCCACAAACACGAAACAACCAATCACTTCATCAAAATCATCCACCCTTATTTGATTTTAATCAAATGGCAGCCCGCGTGATCAAGATCTGACCGTCGGATCAAGCTAGAGATCTGACAGCTTATATGATTTCTACTGTACGCCTCTTTGCGCCATGATCGGGAGCAAAGACATAGTCGTATAGGCCAGTTGCCAGTATACCCCTTTCTTTCATCCATTTGCTTCCATTCGATCTGGAGGAGCTGCAAAGGAGAACAAAAGCGAACCTGCCGCCGTCAAGACCTGAAACCTTAATTCTAGTCAAAGGAGCTTGGAAATTTGCAAGCATCAGGTACTTTCTTCCAATACTCCACTCCTTGAAATCATTTCTCAATCGTTGTTATGTCATCTTTCCTTAGACATGTGAATCAATCGATTGAGCTTAATGTGAATATTTAGGACTTTATATTTTTGTTTTCCCTACCAGTTAATTTGACATTTAGGGTAAGTGGTATCGTGGTTTGTTAACCTGCTCCTTCTTCAGCCGAAACCTATTTTTCCTTAATTCTTGAGACAAATTGTCTCAATAGGACTTCCCACATGTTAGCTTAAAAAAGATTCAGCTAATCTAAAATAATAGATCCTACCCTACCAGGTGGCCTTTGCCGCTAACGTGGCCTCACCTATTGGATCCCTTATTGCTATACCCAATCGGTCTTTTCTGAGATGCCCTAGCAAGCTATCCTTCACTTCTCTTTCACCGATTCGAGCTTAGAACTGGTAATGGAATTTAGTGGCTTTAGTTGCCTGCCCTCCACTTTTACCAACCCATGACGATTAGTTCATCCATAACATAGAGTTGTCTAGCGCCACTGCTCTTCCTGGGTAGGTTTCCCGTATACCAAAACAAGATTTTTCCCCAAATGTACAACCCTTTGTTTCAGTGTTTCAGGTCATTTGAGCTTACTTTTTTTGGTATGGGGTGTAAGTAATTAAGATAAAGGTACTTGGACATGGGATAGACTACCCCCCCCGCTTTGCTAGCCCCCACTCAAGGGCAAGAATCAAATATTGCAACATTGATCCTCAGTCCCCTCCCCTCTACACAGTTTGCTAATTGTAAAATGCTCTTTGACTCTCCAATAGATTTGCTTAGCAGCTCAAATCACACATTTTCCTTCACTTCGATTGGACTATTTCATAGGCTCCCATCTATTATATCAAAGGCCACCCGATGTCGGAGGGTAGGATCTATAGGATTCAATACTATCTATAACATTTCCTATGCATTCCACTTCCACAAATCTAAGAAGTGCTTAAGCTCATTAAAGCAGAAGGATATAAAAGAGTGAGACCATAGTCGAATTCAAACCAGGTTGCTAGGTGCGATATGCGCCCTAGGGGTAATTGAATATGTAATTACTAGGTCAAACCTATTTGCAATCCCTAGGCCCTTGGAATGAGATGCTAGTCGAATGTAAGTAGAGCTTATATGTGGAGAGGATAGAAAACTAGATCCTACCCTACTGGGTGGTCTTGAGCCTCGCCTTCAGGGTCATCTGTTCTAGCCTTGCCTGTGTGAAGCATCTAATTTTGATTGACGCCTACATCCATCTTACTCTCAAAGAGTATTTTTGAGAGAAGATTCGATTCTTATATATACGATGTTATGAATTCCAATCTTTCTTTTCTTCTTTCTCCTCCAATGCGCGACCTCTTTCTTTAGAGTCTCCTAATTAATCCGCTGTGCGACCTTCACTCCTTTACTTCGTAGCCTTAACCTTAAGTAATGAAATACCCATTGCTTCAAAATCTCGTACGTAATATATATAATAATAAAAATATCCTATGGTTGTTTTAAAGAAAATGAAAATCCTGTGAGCAGCCCCAAACATGAAATAGCCAATTGCTTCATCAAAACCGTCCACCCTTGTTTAATCTTAATCAAACGGTGGCCCGCGTGGACAAAGATCTGATAGCTTAAATGATTTCTACTATACGCCTCTCTGCACCACAATAGAGTGTAGAGGCGTACGTTGCACAGGCCAGCTACCCTTCTCTTCAGTCATTAGGCTTTAGTATACCCCTTTCTTTCAGTCATTAGGTTTCAGTATACCCCTTTCTTTCATCCATTTGCTTCCATTCAGTCTGGAGGAGCTGTGAAGGAGAACTAAAGCAGACCTGCTGCCGTAAAGACCTGAAACCCTAATTCTAGTCAAAGCAGCTAGACATTTCGCAAGTATCAAATACTTTCTTACAATACTCTACTCCTTGAAATTATTTCTCAATCGATGTTATTTCATCTCTGCTTAGACATGTGAATCAATTGATTGAGCTTAATGTGAAACTTTAGGACTTCATATTTTTGTTTTCCATGCCAATTAATTCAATATTTAGGGTAAGTGGTATCGAGTGTTTTCATGGTTTATTAATTATTTTTTTGCTATTTTGGCCTCCATAATGAATAGGATGCATGTAAACTAGCCCTATAATCTCATGTTGTCACCGTTATTATAACCCTAAGTTGTTAGGGTAAGTACTTCCCACTGCCTCCATCCCTAGAATGCATCGGGAAGAGGAAGATAGGGCCTATAGATGCTGCTCAAGTACGTGCCCAAGTCCTTTGGATTGCATTCGAGCAGTGTACTCATAGACCAGACGGCAGTGAGGTCATTGAGCCGAGACCTTGTCCACGGGCTAGGATTGCTGGGCCACTCCCACTGCTTGGAGTATTGGGCCGATTTAATGGCCCAGGTTTGGGCCCATTCCCGTGTCTATAGAATAGCCGAATCCTTTAATAGATATAGATTAATTAAATTTAATCTAAATTAATTGAATTAATCTTTTTTAATAAATTAATTTTCTTTAAGAAAATATTCATTCAAAAGTATAGGTTTTTATATACCATTTCGATCACAAGAATACGTAGATCATTAATACGAGGATAAATTTCTATTTCATTGATTATTTTCATTAATCACTGTTTAAGTTAATTAATTAATTATAATTAAATCCTAAACTTTGTATGTGGCTTAACTTGAGCAATTGATATCTAAATTTGACATTCCAATAGTCTATTTCAATTACAAAAATATGTAGGATAATAATATGAAATCATATTTAGGTTTTAAACCCTAATTTTCTTAATGATTTTTATACCCTAATTAGGAGACCTCCAAATATAATAACCCTAGTTGTTATCCTAGCTAAATTCAAATTAATTAAGCTAAACTATGCATTAACTTTGATTATATTAGACTCAATAGGTCATTTAAATCTAACCCTAGAAGTTTGAAATCAATCGGAGCTCAATTGAGTATTTTAGTATTTTTTGCCTATCTTTGGATCCTGAAACTTAGTTAAATTAAATTGATCTCTAAATTGAAATTTGATTTTAGATTTGAGTTCCTCATGCCCTAATTAGCTAAGGGTGAATTCTTGGGAATTTTTGGAGCTAATTAAGTCCTAAATTAGATTTAAAACTTATTAGGATTTTTAGTTAATTAATTAAATGATTTATATTAATTTAATTATATATATTAATATTTTATTTTTGTGGGATTTGTTATTGGGACCGTGGTAGATCCGCTACGGGGTCCCGATAGCGGGGTAGCTTACTCGTCATATGCATGCTCTAGCACACATCCTAATGCATTCGATCCTATGACTCTCACTACCCAGCGCTGTGAGCTATTCCTTGTCAATCGATCAAGCCTTCGCATCTGATGGCTGACATTCCATCCATGTTTCAGTTAAAATAAAAACACATCAGGCTATAATTTAGCCTTAATATGTGATTAGTGCTAATTATGCTATTATGAAAGTCAAATATTAAGTTAAATGTTTCATTTATCTCATTAGCCATTATTAAGTCCATTAAAACTGATTGGAATCTATTTGAATGTTTAAATCTTAAATTTTCAATTCTTAGTCTTAAGGAGGGTATTTTGGTCATTTTGACTAAAATAATGTTTAATTGCACTTAAGCCTTAGGAGCTTCAATAAGGTTCTTTAATCAGTAATAAAATGTATTAGTGCCATTTTCTTAACTTTTGATCCTAATTAATCTAATTGAGTTAAGTTTAAAATTCCTTTTTCCTAAGTGATCAAACTTTATACCTTAGATCTTAGATCTTAGACTCTTAATCATTTTAATCTAATTATGCCATCATCTAGGAAATCCTTAATTAATTTATTATCTGAATCCCTTTGAAACCTCCTTGTGGGTATATGATTGATTCAATCTATAAAATAAAATGAGTATTCTAAAGATTGAATGTAAATCTTAGATTCATATATTCTTAATTGATTATTTTGCCTTTGAATAATAGAGTAACATTTCATTAAGATCTTAGCTTCTTGATCTTTCAGTTCCTAGGATCCTTCAACTTTAGACTAAGGTTGGATGTGAACCATAGATCCTTATTTTTGGATAGTACATTGGACTCAAGATTTGAACCACAATTTTGGAGTTTAAATCCAGAATTCCTAATCTTAATTTAACAAAATCAAGATTTGGGTTGAGTGAGAAAAATAAATTAATTAAGTTATTGATTTATTTACTTCAATCTTTTATAGTCATTATCTAATTTTGGATTAGAACTTGTTAAGTTCTAATGTTAACATTAAGGTCATGAATTTGGGATTATACTCGGTAGCTAGATATTATAGATCTTAAACTTATATTTTCTCAGAATAGTTAGACTAAATTAAATTAGACAACAATGAATATCACATAAGTCTAGTTGAGTCTCTTACTTACTTTGACTATTGTTGCTTTGCACACCTTGTATATTGAGCCTTTTCCTTGGACATAATAGGTGAACTCAAGATATTGATAATGTATCCTAAGTTAGTATTTGAAAAGCATAAACATTCATTCAGTTCATTCAGTGAATTTAGTTCAGTATTATGTGTCCTAGATTAGTCTGCCTCCACAGTTCTAATTTTTTTAAGAATAGACTCAGACCTAGCTCTGTGTTTGGTTAGGATGGATACATGTCATATTCTATATGTTCAACTCAGACCTAGCTCTAATGATATCTAGGATGGATACTTGTTGAACTTTCTATTCAGAGGTCCTGTATGGCCTATTTCTATTATGACAGTACTATGTTTAGGCATGCTTTTACTTCAATTTAGTTCTAGTACTTGGACTTGCTTTACCACATGATTCATTGGCTTTACTTTTATTTCATTTTGGTACTATTGTCATATTTAAGATGCTAGTTTTGTATACTCAGTTCAATATGTTTTAGTTCAACTTTTTTTTATAAAATCAGCATGTATCCATGTGATCATAAGCATGTTAGGATAAGCTTACTTTTAATATCTTGCAATTATTTATACATTTCAGCCTTACCTTGTTCAGCTTCATATTTAGTAAGTATTTTGCATACTTTGTTGTTTAGTTATAAATATGTTATTTGTAACTATCTTGTTCCTTGTAGCTTGTTGCACCTTAAACTACCTATATGCTTAAAGTAATAATGTGATATTTATAAATATACAGTTCACTTAATTAGCCTAAAATACTTAGAAAAATTGTATAATTATATCATTTTTCTTTTGTTGGCTGGGGCCCTAACATTTGTGATACTGACAAATGTTAGATTTAGAGCTATTCGTTGGTGGTTCTACTGGAGAGGAGCTTGAACAGAAGGAGGACCTTCCTATCACTGACTAGTGAGACTTTATTTCCTACTGTGAGGATGAGAGCTCTTTTTTTTTCTTTTCATTTAAATATTGAGTCTGTAATAATTCTTAAATCTGGATGTATTTTACTTTCTACAATTTGAACTGAGTTACTGTTGTATTTATCTTTTATACTATACTGTGATGTGGATGTCATGTTTAATTGTTTTCTACTTCTGCCACTTTGATATGTTGATGTATGTTCTCAGTTTTTGGAGACAAGCCTTCTATTTAAGGAGGGTTGGGTAATACCTGACTTTACTTAAGTTGGGGATTTACCATAGTTGGAGCACTTTACTTCTCGTGAATATGTTAATATCAATATTAGCATGGTCACGGAGGGTACAAGGCCCCACAGTTGGTATCAAAGAATAATATAAGGTGTCAGAATAGGAATTGTGATTCCTTTCTACCTAATGGACAGTTCTTCTGAAGTACAAACATCAAGATATAACATCCATAACATAGTACCATCGGTTAGTCCATGAAAAATGTAGAATGAAAATACTAGAAAATTTAGTCACCTCTAGTTTAAATAAAAAATCAATAAATTCTTCTAATAGAGCAAAATGGATCCTAAGGAGTCCGACTTGGGCTATTATCTTCATACCGTCAAGTTGGCTTGGAACTATAGCTTCAAGTGGAGGAAAGAAGATCCATGTCAGATTAAAGGAGTTTCAGCACAAGGAGTCCATGTTCTAGACAAACTTCTTCACCAATCAGCATACCAAGGACTTGACTTCCCAATCTATGCAAAGGAGTGGTTGAGCCGATTAGAATCAATCCTAAGGCACATAAAGTGTCCAGAGTCCATCTACGTTGACATTATGACATATTAAATGCTGGATGATGAATCCATAAATTACATCTAAAATAAAGGGGCAAATTCATTTATTTAAGATATTTTTGCTGTTCCTAAATCAAATTTCTATATCTTTTTTAGTAAATGGATTCCAAAGGAGCTCTAGGGCATTTCTGCAATTTTATAAAAAATATAACAAATTATTCCGCTGCAGCGCACTGCAGCGCGCGGTCGCATGCCGCCGCGGGCTACAGCGGAAACATTTAAACCTTATTAAATAGGCCCCAATTAATTGAATAGTATTTTTTTGCGAAATTCACCGCTACAGCGCGCGGTTGCGTGCTGCAAGCAGCTTATCGTGGAAATATTTATGATTATTAAATGGGGGCTCAACTAAATGAATAGTGTTTTATGCGGAATTCACCGCTACAGCGCGTGGTCGCGCGCTGCCGCGGTGTATCGCGGAAGACTTGGCTAAATAATTCGGGCCGCCCAACTAATTGAATAGTGTTTTTTGCAGAATTCCCCGCTACAGCGCGCCATCGCGCGCTGCAGTGGTCTGCCGCGGAAGACTTGGCTAAATAATTCGGGCTGCCCAACTAATTGAACAGTGTTTTTTGCGGAATTCTCTGCTACAGCGCGCGGTTCGCGCGCTTGCAGCGGTCGGCCGTGGAAATATTTCTATACAATCGGGAAAAAGAACTAATTGAACAGTGTTTTTCACAGAATTCCCCGCTACAGTGCGTGGTCAGTGCTGCAGCGGTCTACAACGGAGGACTTGGCTAGAATTGCTTGGAACCAAGGCATGCAGCAGCACGCTACAGGGCAGTACAGCACCAGCGCGCTGCAGCGGCCCGCTGAATTTTTCTCCAGTTAGAGCATTTAATGCGGCTGGAGACATGACATCTATCCTGAATGTTGTCTCCAGCCACCTTATCCTGCAGCAGCCATTTTTGTAAAGCTTTGAGATGATGTGTGGCTTAAAAATGGGATTATTGTCACCTCGCCCTAAATTAAAAAGTAATGCAATGATGAATTCAGTATTTTTAAAGAAGAAATCTGGTTACTTATGAGGAGGAGCATGCAGCCCCCCCTTCCTATAAATACCCCTCCTCTTGACTATAGGAGGGTTCACAATTTTAGCAAGAATTGCCTAAGTAAAGAGGAGAGCCAAAGAAAGAGAGAACTCCCCAAGGGAGACAAAGCAAGCTTTTTTGCAAAGGGAGAAGAGGAAGAAGGCAGCACTAGCATCCTAAGGAGAAGGTAATTAGAAGGAGAAGAAGAATCCCGGAGAACTTCTACGGAGCGTTCCTAGTATCTTCTAAACTCAATCTTGTATTTTTTTTTTAGTGACCATGAAAGGGTCTTTTGCTATGTATGTGTTTTCCTCATTTTCTTGTGTAATGAGTAGCTAAACTACCCTTGGGGAGGGTTGGTATGAAGTCCCATTTTGCATGATATAATATTATTGTGTGAATGTTTTCCCTTAAGCATGATGTAATTGTGATTTAAATGCCTTACTAAGAAATTTCTATCAAATTAAATCTTGATGTGTTTATAAGAAAAGAACTAAAGAATCCAAGATCTAATAGTCTTGTGCTCCTTAGCTCACCTTTGGTGGGATGCTAGATTTTGAGTGCATGGACGCTTAGAACCATGTGAGAAGGATCTTGAGTTCAATGCACCTCAATCTAAGCTCAACCAAAGAGTTGATGCAAGTGATGCTAAGACCCACTATTTGAGCTCCTTAGCTCCACATAACTGAGATTGAGAAATGAAGTGTTGAGTGCTCATGAACTAAGTGACATAGTCATTGAGCCCAATATGTGATTCTCTCATCTCAACTATATGAGATGCGAAGTGATGCTCGTAGTGGAAAATCAATACTTGTGAGATCTTGAGATTTAAGAAAATTTAAACTCTCCTTAAATAAGGAGAAAATGAATTAACTTTAATTGTCAAGAATCTTCCAAGAATCTTTGTGCTAAAGTAGAACCGAATGTGAGTTCATTTTGTGCACGAGATTTGAACTTGTAAGCCTTTGAGCTAGACTAAAGGACAATAATGTGCACTTGATTTCAATTAAACTAAATGATAAAACTTGAGAAACAATTCCACACAAGTATTATATCATTGCATGTGGGATTGGCCCAACTCTCCTCTTTCTTTAAAACTTGTTATTTACTTAGTGAATATTCGTGCTAATTCTTAGACCAACCAACCAATATAAACTATAGCTTAAACATTAGTGAGAATAGATATACTTTAGTGCCAAATCAACCAATTCTCTGTGGTTCGATGAATTCCCGGAAAGTAGCACTTTCCACTTATTACTTTAGACCACGTACACTTGCGTGCAAGCGCAGACGTGTATTTACAGTCTGTCACTGGACTATGCGGGAAAATGGTGATCCGATACCATTAGGAAGCTCGAAAAGAAACACAAGAGAAAGCGTCAGGAAGTGACCTTTGAGGACTTTTTTTTTTGTATTTAGTGCTGAGTCTATTGAGAGTATTTGAGTATTAGTTATCATGACTGTCATTCCCTGTTACTTTATGATACTAGTAGTGTTATGATTTTTTTTTTTTTGATTTTCTTAATCTTACGTAACCATCCTTTCAAAGTAATGAGAATTCTATAGTTTTGAATGGTATTTTTGAAGCTTGAAATATTCTTTTTATTAAAAGAATTCTAAAATTTAGATTTATAATGCTCGACCAGAATAAATTACGGATCTCCTCCTGTGGCTACGCCCATTAAAACTGTTGTCGCTTCAAGTAGTTCTTCCAACGAACTGACTCACGTTCGAGGAATGGTGGTGGCTATGTTAGAAAACCAAGCTCAACAAGCTCCGGTTATGTAGAAATTAATTGTTGATCGCTCAGTACCCATTGCTAATGCTGCTCCAACAGTTCCTATTTAGCAACACCCTTTTCCTTCCCATCACTCTGTAGATGGTCTTCTTCAAAACTTTTTGAGATTAAGACCTTCCACTTTCAATGGGAACTTATCTCTAATGGACACAGCCGACTAGTTGAAAACAGTTGAGAAAGACTTAATCAGTTTAAAAATCCCTAATTATGAAGCCGTCCGTCTCATAGCGCATCTATTTTATGCTGAAGCAGAGTACTAGTGGGATGACATTCAAAATACCAGATTTGTCAACTACGAACTTGAAGACATCACTTGTGTTGAATTTGTAGAAGCGTTCAAGGCCGAGTTTATTTATCCATCCATGCAGAATATTATAGTAGACACGATCTTAAGGCTGATGCAAGGAAGCTGCTTTGTTTTGTATTATGAAAGAGTGTTTCGTAGGTTAATTCGCTTTGCTCCAGAATTAATCCAATCTGAATCAGCAAAGTGCCACCATTTCCTCAGTGGACTACGAGATTCGTTAAAAGATCCTATCGTCCCACTCCATTTGACTCATTACTTTGAATTAATGGAAACAACAAAAGTGCTTGAGCACCATCATTCCGAGAGAGATCATAACTGTAAGATGCAATCAATTTCCTATCATCATGAAGCTTCCAATAGTCAAATACCTTAATCTGCAAAGGTTTATCAGATTGAAGCAACATCATCTGTTGAACCGATTCAATGCTGTAACAAGCCTCACCCCTGAGGCAAGTGTTATCACTTTGTCCATAAGTGCTACACATGTGGATCTCCAGGCCATCTGTTCTATCATTGCATGTACACAAAAACAATGGATGGAGTTCAAATCAAGCAGTCACAGAAAAATTATGTCTTCAGAGTGACTTCGTTAAATAAGAGAGAGCCCGGTTTGGCAATAAAACCAGCCCCTGCTTTTGAATCTGCTAGGGAGCAACCTTTTGCCTTAAAGTTTCAGAATAATCCCAGGAAGCAGGTGAATAATCATCCTACTGGTTCTGCTCGAGTCTGCGCCTTAACACCTCTTGAGGTTACGGAAGATAACAACGTGGTTACAGGTACTCATTTCTGAACCTCTTCTTTTAAAATTGCATTCCTGCACTTTAAATTTTGTAATTAGTTAATGCAATTCGTATGAATCATTTTAGGCACCCTATATTTTAATGACCAACCCTACAATGTGTTATTCGACACTGGTTCTAGTCATTCTTTTATTTTTGAACATTTTGCCAACATTTTTAAGCCGCACTCGTACAAATTAGCTAAGTCATTAAGTGTTGGACTTCCATCTGGAGCCCAACTCAATGCTCTTAAGCTTTGCAATATCAAAATTCCATTAAATAGTCAAGAGTTTGACTCCAAGTTAATTGTTCTACTGTTAAAAAATTTCGATATCATCCTTGGAATGAATTAGCTAAGTGATGATAATGCCGTGATAAACTGCTTTAAGAAGAAGGCCTCTCTTCATTCCTAGGGCAAGTCTGAAACTTTCATAAGAGAAGTCAGTACATAATTATCATTACTTAATGCTATCAAAGCTGAGCAGTTAATCAGTAAGGGATGTGATGCTTTTCTTATCACTATGATGGGTGAAGCAAAGGAGAGTATTGCTCTCTCTGATTGTAAAGTAGTTAAGGAATTCGCCGATGTATTCCTAGAAGATATGCTTGGTGTACCTCCACCTAGAGAAGTAGAGTTCTCTATCAAGTTAATTCTAGGAACCAAACCCATATCTGAACTTCCGTATAGAATGGCACCTAAGAAACTTAAAGAGCTTAATGAACAGTTACAAGAGCTCTTGAATAAAGGCTTTATCAGGCCAAGCATATCTCCTTGGGGAGCACCCATTTTATTTGTAAAGAAGGAAGATGGATCTATGTAGATGTGGATAGATTACCACAAATTAAATAAAGTCACCATAAAGAATAAATATCCATTGCCTAGAATTAATGATTTGTTCGACCAATTATCTGGAGCTGTTATATTCTTTAAGATTGACTTAAGGTCTGGATATCATCAATTGTGAGTAAAAGAAGCAGATGTAGGAAAGACAGCTTTCTTTACTCATTATGGTCATTTCAAATTTTTAGTGATGTATTTTGGACTCACTAATGCGCCATCAATTTTCATGGATTTGATGCAGCGAGTCCTTAAATCATATTTAGACAAATTGGTAATCGTCTTTATCGATTATATCCTTATTTATTCCCGAACCTTAAAGGATCATGAAGATCATCTGAGGTTAGTATTAGAACCTTTGCATGAACATCAGCTTTATGCCATGTTCTCCAAATATGAATTTTGGCTTAAATCCATTGCTTTCTTTTGGTATGTAGTCGATGCCCAAGGTATTCTAGTAGATCACAATAAAGTAAGCACTATTCAAGATTGGGTCAGCCTAAGTCAGTCACCGATATCAGAAGTTTCTTGGGATTAGCTGGATATTACAGAAAGTTTGCAAGGGATTTTCCTAGATCACCTCGCCTCTGACTAAACTAACTCAGAAAGCTATTCCATTTGTTTGAAGTCTTGAATGCGAAGAAGCATTTCAAACCTTGAAGGATGCACTCTCTACCGTTCCATTGCTTATTCTGCCCAAGGATGTCTTGAACTATCATGTTTATACAAATGCCTCTGGAATTGGTTCATGTTGCGTGTTAATGCAAGAGAGTAAGGTAACCGCTTACGCCTCTTGTCAGTTAAAACCGCATGTGAAAAATTATCCAGTTCACAATCTTGAACTTGTCGCAGTAATTTTTGCCTTAAAAATTTGGTTCCATTATTTATATGGAGTTCAGTGTCCAATTTTCACTGATCATCAAATCTTAAAGTATATCTTCACTTAAAGAGAATTGAACTACTGTCAGAGAAGATGGTTAGAACTCATCAGCAATTATGACTTGAGTATTAAGTATCATCTGGGTAAAGCAAATGTAGTGCTGATGCTCTTAGCCATCGTGCTATTCTATCTGCCCTGATTACCTCCAATTCTTTAGAACAAGAATTTCATAAGCTTGAAATTTCTCCTATCAGCGATGTTATGTTAAGTTTGCTTTTGGTGAACATTAATGTGGAACCCACATTTCACCGAGATGTCTCCATCTCAAAGACCATGGACGAAGATTATCTAAAATTCAAAATCGATATTGAAGGTGATCATTGTCAAGATCTACATATGCGTAATGGCATAATGTATCAAGGAAATCATCTGTGAATTCCTAAATCCATGCATCATGAAGTTTTGGTAGAAGGCCATAAATCTGGATATCATGTTCATCTAGGAAGTACAAAGATGTACCAGGACTTAAAGCAATCATTTTGGTGGCCCGGTATGAAGAAAAGCGTAGCAGATTTCATGGCTAAGTGTCATGCCTGCAACTTGGTAAAGGCTGATCACCAAAGGCCTGGTGCTCTTCTGCATCCATTAGAAATTCCTAAATGGATATGGTTTGATGTATCAATATATTTCGTCATGGGATTGCCTTGTGCAAAATCTGGCACCGATGCAATTTGGGTTATCATAGACCGTTTAAATAAATCAGCACACTTCCTTCCTATTTGCCAGATTTACTCTGTCGAGAAACTCACGAAACTTTATATCAAAGAAATTTCTAGGCTGCACAGTATTCCGAAATTGATAGTATCCGACCGAGATAGCAGATTTACATCTATGTTTTAGCAAGCTGTGCACCAAGATCTGGGGACTACTCTAGCTATGAGTACAGCTTTTCATCCTCAAACAAATGGTCAGACTGAAAGAGTAATTTAGGTTCTTGAAGATTTGCTTAGGCTCTGTATTCTTGATTTTATCACTTCCTAGGAAGATCATATTCCATTAGTGGAGTTTTCCTACAATAATAGCTATCAGGCCAGTATTAAAATGGCTCCTTATGAGGCATTGTATGGCAAGAAATGCCGCTAGCTTGGTCAGAAATATGAAGCATTCAACTTTTTGGATCTAAATTAGTCGAAGAAACTAATAAAAAGATGCATCTAATTCAGTAGAGAATTCATTTTACTCAAACTTGCTAGAGCAAGTATCATAATGCTCATCATCATCTCTTAGAATTTAATGTTGGAGATTCTGCTTATTTGAAAGTCAATCTGATGAAGGGTATCAATAAATTTGGTGTAGCAAGAAAACTCAGTCTCCACTATGTTGGACCTTTTGAGATACTAGCCAACGTAGGATCAATAGCCTACATGTTGAATCTTTTTGATGACTTTGCAGCCATTCACAATGTGTTCCATGTATCATCATTAAGAGGATGTCTCAGAGACCCTTCTCATCTTGTTCAGCTTCCAGTAGTATAAATCCAACCCAATCTTTTATATGCTGAAGAGCCAATAAGAATCTTAGCTCGTGACCAGAAGTAGCTAAGAAATCGCTCAATTCCAATGGTTAAAGTCCAGTGGAAGAATCAATCTTTGGAAGAATCTACTTAAGGAAAAGAGGTGGATATGCACAATAAATATCTACAGCTCTTTGCAATCCCAGGTACCATACCTTTTCCTTTAGTTTCTATTATATTTAATATTTCAATCTTTGTAGTGCTTTCTTCACTTGAGTGATGTCGGGGGTGACATCATTCTTAAGTGGGAGAGTTTATAACTTCCCTAATTGTTACCATAGCTAAATTTAGATTAATTAAGCTAAACTAAGCTTTAACTTTGATTCCATTATACTCAATAGGTCATTTAAACCTAACCCTAGAATTTTGAAATCAATCGGAGCTCAATTGAGCATTTTAGTATTTTTTGCCTATTTTTGGATCCTGAAAATTAGATAAATTAAATTGATCTTTAAATTGAAATTTGATTTCATTTTTGAGTTTCTCATACCATAATTAGCTAAGGGTGAATTTTTGAGAATTTTTGGAGCTCATTAAGCCCTAAATTGGATTTAAAATTTATTAGGATTTTTAGTTAATTAATTAAATTATTTATATTAATTTAATTATATATATTAATATTTTATTTCTGTGGGATTTGCTGTGGGGCCCCGACAGCAGAGCAGCTTATTCGTCATATGGATGCTCTAGCACGCATCCTAATGCATTCGATCCTACAGATCTCACTACCCGCACTTTGATTTAGTCCTTGCTGGTCGATCAAGCCTTTGCATCTGATGGCTGGCATTCCATCCACATTTTGGTTAAAAGAAAAACACATCAGGCCATCCAATTCCAATGGTCTCGCAATCAGACTACTGCAGATTAATTTACCCTGTTCATCTTTATATCCACATGATTGCTGGCTCGATAGGAAAGATCTGTTTGCTCTAGCCATGTCAGCTCTATATGCCACTCCTCTACCTTATTCCGTAGGACATTAGGAGCTGCCCCATTAGTGGCTGAACCCTCAAGGTGGGTCGTGATGGCTGAGCCATTCCAATTTGGCCATGCTGAATAAGCCTCTTGGTCTGAGCCTAAACCTCGAGCCTCAGCCATGGCAACCATACCTAAGCCTCCCTCTGGCTATAAATAGCCTTCCCTCAACTTAGTGAGCTCCTTTGCTTACTTGATTTTTTGTGAACTTCCTTCCTCGTTCTTGTCAATCGCCATTTGTGGAGCTTGCTGTCTAGTGGCCTTGGCTAAGCGTACCGCTGATAAAGGGTGTGTGTTTGGTGTTCAGACTTCCCTAAGTTCTTGCTAAGTTTGTGTAAAGTTTCCTCGACCACCCGCAACTCTCGGACTCTCCATTCTAGATACACCATATGACCCTTCTCTATCGAACTGGTTTCGGTCAACTCTATATCATGGAAGCCCTAGATGCTGAGCTAGGACCTCACCTAAGTGTCCCAATAGTTAGTAATTATATTGGTGGAAGCTGTAGTGGACCAGATGGTGAGAATGCCATTTGATTGTGCACTGACAGTTGGCTGCCGAGTCACCGAACCATAGTGTCTCCTTAGGTAATTAGCACCCTAATTGATGCCCGAACCTTTTGTCCAATAATTGCTAAGCCATATCATTTCTTAGGTTCGATCAGATCAATTGATTCGACTAGAATCTATCGACCCAGGTATAGTTATCGATTGTGTGAAGCCATGAGTAGCTCCCTATCAGCTTACACCTACTTAGCACTCCTTGAATCATCCTATCATTTTGCCTTTAGCTACTGATGGTGTAGAGCCATGGGTCAGAGCATTGCAATCTCTGTGTGTGGATAATTTGATCATCACAGTTCCGCCATAGGACCCGAATTGATAGAGTACCACTCCATCAATCCACCATGTCCTAGAAAGGGGTTCGTGGTGGGATCGATGCACCCTAACTTCTCAATCAAGTTACAATTTAAATCAGGGCGTGGGATGGTCAGTAACTTGTGAATTTCCTCGATCTTGCTAACCCTAGAGGCGCGGCATCGGGGAAATGCCTGCGAAGACGATACACAGTATCGGGTTGGGCCTCTCTTGACCCGCGCATTTTCAATTTTGGGTAGACTAGTATTTAAGGATTTTTCGCTTTTATTTCCTTAAGGAAATTAATTTGAAAAATCCGATCATGTGGTTTTAATAAATTAAATCATTCATATTAAATTATTTAAATAACTTTGGCTATACTTGTCTAAATGGTATGATCCAATATATCATTTGAACTAGAAAAATATAAATAATAATATGAAATAAAATTTAAGATCAAATGACTAGATTTTATAAAATTGCCTAATCCTTATCTGACCTTAATTACTTCAGAATTAATTCAATGAATGTCCAAAAATTATGATTTTATTCTCTGATTGCTCATAAAACTATAGAGAACTTATCTAGATCTTTAAAAGTAAGCCTTAATTAGTGAATTTAGCCTTAATTAATCCTCTGATTTTGGTGATTTAGGTCTCCATCATCTTCTTAAGTATAATAGATCTTATATCTATGCTTGAATCATCTTATGGAACCTTAAATTGCTTAATCACTTAATTTAGCATTAGTATGTGATTAGTGCTAATTAGGTTAATATGAAAGTCAAATTTTTAATTAAGTGCTTCATTCATCTCATTAGCCAACATTAAGTCCATTAAAACTGATTGGAATCAATTTGAATGTTTAAATCTCTACTTTTTAGTCTTAAGGAGGGTATTTTGGTCATTTTGACCAAAATATTGTTTAAGTGCCTTTAAACCTTAGGAACTTTAGTAAGGTGTTTTAATCAGTAATGAAATGTATTAGTGCTATTTCCTTAACTTTTGAGCCTAATTAGTCTAATTGAGTTAAGTTTAAAATTCTTTTTTCCTAAGTGATCAAACCTTAGACCTTAGATCTTAGATCTTAGACTCTTAATCATTTTGATCTAATTATGCCATCATCTAGGAAATCCTTAATTTATTTATTATCTTAATCCCTTTGAAACCTCCTTGTGAGTGTAGGATTGATTCAATCTATAAAATAAAGTGAGTATTCTAAAGATTGAATGTAGATCTTAGATTCATATGTTCTTAATTAATTTTTTTGCCTTTTAATAATAAAATAATCTTTCATTAAGATCTTAGCTTCTTGATCATTCAGCTCCTAAGATCCTTCACCATTAGACTAAGGTTGGGTGTGAACCTTAGATGCTTGTTTTTGGATAGTACCTTAGATTCAAGATTTATTGGAGTTTAAGTCCAGATTCTAAGAATCAAGATTTTGGTTGAGTGAGTAAAATATATTAATTAAGTTGTTGATTTATTCACTTTAATCTTTTATAATCATCATTTGATTTTGGATTAGAACTTGTTAAGTTCTAATGTTAACATTAAGGTTGTGAATCTGGGATTATACTCGATAGCTGTATATTGGATATCATAAACTTATATTTTCTCAGATTAGTTAAACTAAATTAAATTAAACAATAATGGATATCACATAAGTCTAGTTGACTCTCTTGCTTACTTTGACTATTGTTGCTCTGCACACCTTATATATTGAGCCTTTTCCTTGGACATAATAGGTGAACTCTAGATATTGATAATATATCCTAAGTTAGTATTTGAAAAGCATAAACATTCATTCAGTTTATTCAGTGCATTCAATTCAGTAAGGTGTGTCCTAGTTTTGTTTGCCTCCTTAGTTCTAGTTTTGTTATAGGATAGACTTGTACCTTGCTTTGTGCTTGGCTAGATAGATATATGTCTTCTTCTTTAAGTTCAATTTGGACCTAGCTCTGATGATGTTTAGGATAGATACATGTTGAACTTTCTATTCAGATGTCTTGTATGGCCTAATTTTGTTATGGCAGTACTTTATTTAGGCATACTTTTACTTCAGTTCAGCTCTAGTACTTTGGCTTGCTTTGCAATATGCTTTAGTGGCTTTACTTTTATTTTATTTCAGTACTTTGGCTTGTTTTGCCACATGGTTTAGTGGCTTTTACTTATTAGTTCTGCATAATTGTATATTTATTCTAGTTTATTATTTATTATGTATTGGCATGTTTAGGAAGCTCATTTTGTATACTTAGTTCAATACATTTCTATTCAGATTTCTTTTATGAAATTATCATGTATCTATATGATCATAAGCATGTTAGGATGAGCTTACTTTCAGTACCTTGTAGTTATTTATACATTTTAGACTTACCTTGTTCAGCTTCATGTTTAGTAAGTATTTTGCATACTTTGTTATTTAGCTATAATATGTTATTTGTAAGTATCCTGTTCCTTGTAGCTTGTTGCTCCTTAAACTATTTGCATGCTTAAAGTAATAATATGATATTTTTAAATGTACAGCTCCCTTAATTAGCCTAAAATGTACTTAGATAAATTTTCTAACTATAACCTTTTTCTTTTATTGGATGGGCCCCTGGCATTTGTGATACTAATAAATGTGAGATTTGGAGCTGTTCGTTGGTGGTTCTACTGGAGAGGAGCTTGGACAGGATGAGGACCTTCCTGTCATTGTGTAGTGAGACATTATTTCTTGCTGTGGGGATGAGAGCTCTTTTTTTTTCTTATCATTTAAATATTCAGTCTGTAATAATTCTTAAATCTAGATATGTTTTACTTTTTACACTTTGAGCTGAGTTACTATTATATTTACCTTATATACTATGCTGTGATGTGGATGTTATATTCTATTGTTTTCTGCTTCTGCTACTTTGATATGTTGATGTATGTTCTTAGTTTCAGGTGACAAGTCTTCTGCTTAAGGTGTGTTGGGTTATACCTGACCTTACTTAAGTTGGGGATTTGCCATAGTTGGAGCATCGTACTCCTTGTAATTATGTTAGTATCAGTATTAGCATGGTCACGGAGGGTACGGGGCCCCACACCAAACCCTAATTTCCCAATGTTGTCCAAATTTGACCTACTTAGTGTCTTTTTTTCTCATATGCTATAAGGATTTCATATATGTTTGAAAATTCCATTTGGACAACATTTATATATTTTAGGTATTTGGCTCCTTAATTAGTGTAATTAAACATTTTCCTAATTTTCAAAAATGCATGTTTTAGGCTTATTAAACCTTAGGACAATAAACATGTCTCACTTTATTTAGTTCACACACAATTTTAATTGTATATTTGAGACTTGAATTTCATAAATATGGTAATTATAATACTTAGCAATTTATTGATTCAACCTTCATCCTTAATAGAATTTCTATAGGATTGATTTGAAATCATCATTTACTTGTGATCTTTAGAGTTGGATATTAATTCTAATTACTGTTGATAACTTTAACACTTATATAATTTCAATGTTATGAATCTATTATGACTAGTTCATAGCACTTATACTCCTTCATATGATACATCTAATAGAATTTAGGAACCTGGTTTATATGATTTGCCATCAAAATATTAGCTAACTTATTCCATAATTGTAGACTTTAAATTTATGCTTTCTTATCATGTTATAATTTCATTAGAGCTAGCATCTTATGATTTGATTGAAGCTTAGTGAAGACAAGGAAGAAGGAACACAGTGATGGGTCGACTCAGCCTCAACTTGCATGATTGGATATCGGGTTATATTAATAATATGATATATTAAAATTGATTTCCTTAAGAAATTTTAGTAAGAAATTATATAATCTATGATGCTTTAATTAAAAATATTCTATTCAAATTAATTGAATAAAATGCTCATTTTAAATTCGAATGGTATGATCCAATATACCATTTTGATCAGAAAAATATATGGAATAATAAACTACAAAAATATTATAATTTATACAATTATATTTTCTAATATAGCCCTAATTACCTCTAAAATTAATTAGTGAATATTAATCTAATTTCTTAGACAAATTGCATGATTAAGGTCTCCAAATATTCATTTGATAGAGGAGAACTTAACTATGTAATTTGAAATATTTTCTAAGATTAAATTTCACTAATCACTTCTTAATCTCCCCAACCCTAGATTAATGAGTAATTAGCTCAATTAAATTCTGATCTCAGTGAACTTAGTAACCATGGACTCCTTAAGTATTGTAGAACTCATTGGTAAGCTTAGAAATCATATTCATAGATAAATTTGGTTAATCACCTCTTAATGACCCAAATATTAATTAGTATTCATTATACTTAATTTAAGTTCAAATTTGATGTTTAAGGTGTCTATCTTCTCATTAGAAAGTAAGGAACCTATTAGAATTTAGTAGAATCAATTTGGAACCTTAGAACTAAAAACCCCATTCTTGACCCTTAAGGAGGAGTATTTTGGTCATTTTGATCAAGTGTTGGTTTAAGTGCCATTAAGCCTTAGAATTTTTTCCAAATCCTTTAAATCAGTAAGTTGATTATTTAGAACAAATTTAAGATCATTTGGACTTGTGGAATCAAGTTTAATGGCAAAACCTAAGTTTTCCCTAGATCTAATTAAGTTATTAAGAGCCCAATGTGGATTTAGAATCCACATTATTATCTCCTTAAAATGCAAATCAATGCTTATAAAATCTGTAATAATCAATTTAGATAGTAATTAAACTATTCTTGTGTTCTATCCGAAGTAAATCTATTAAGAAAATCCTGATGCAAATATTAGTGAATTTTTTAAGTTCTTAAGTCTTGGCCTTTTAGTTCTAGATTTTAGAAATTTAGTCCTATTGAGTATTAGAACTACTTAATTGCTCGAACCTTTCTTGAGATTTGTAATTTCCATCTTATTGAGAATCATATCTTATTCCTTAAAAATTCTTAGATTCTTAATAAGTCTTTTAAGTGTTGTAACATTAGTTCTTCACTCTAAGTTTTAGTAATTCTACTTTATTGAGCAATAAAATCACTCAAGAGATTGAATTCTATTTAACATTTAAAAGTTAAGTCTAATTATTTTATCCTCTAACTTTGGATATTTACATCCATTCTAAGATTAACAAATTCATCTTAATCAATTTTCATTTCTTAAGGGGAAAATTATGAGAAACCATAGATCCTTAGATGTTAGCACCTTGGGTATAGTCTTTGTGGGAACCCGATGTTGGGTTAGCGGAAGCTAATCCAACATTTGTTTTGAGGGAGTCACCTAGCCGTAGGATCATATTGAATGATTTCAAAGACATAATATGATGGTATCAAACATAACTGATTCATTAATTAACTTAGAAATATCATAAAGTCTTGATCACAAAGATCTAAAAAAAGAAAAAAGTTACAAACATTAAACAGACTCAAAAATAAAAAATCAGCTGGTAGTAGTATCAGCACTGCTTGATCCTCATCACCTTTCCCCTAGGGTGAGCTCCAGATCTAGGCACGTTTCAAAAGTGTGGCCATTTGAATACTAGTTAGTTGTGAAACAAAGTACTGATAGATGTCAACTTTATAATTATTAAATAATAGGCAAAATAATCAATTATTTGATAAGAAATTAAAAGTTTTATAAATTTATCCTTGTAAACCTCTTCCAATTACACTAAAACTTAAGCATACAAATAATTGTTGTCATAAAAATAAATGCAGAATTTTGACGTTTGATATCAAGTGCAAAACATTATTTTGTTGAGCAAGTACAAAATCAAGAAAAAGGGGGTTTTATTCTGTGTTACATAATCAAACTTCCCTCTATTTCTGCCCTATCAAAGGCTTATCAATATAGACTTTTTATGCCTTCTAATGTCGGATAGCCCCATCCTAACAGTAATCTGATTAGACTAAAAATAGATCAACAATGAACCCATGCTACTCAGTTATCCAAACTTCTCACATATCATTTTATGTGATTTTTAAGAGTATTTTTATCAAATTTGTAATATTAAACCAGAGTAATAAAAGACATCTAGTACCTTTTCTTAATGCGTGAATCATAAAGTCAAAAGTTAAGTATCTGCACAAATTTAAAATTGATAAGCAATTACTCAAAAACTTATTAGTTAATTTAATTAATAATGATAATTATTTATAAGAAAATACATTATAATTATAAAACAAAACAATATTTATAATAATTATATAAGAGATTTTTTTTTTATTCTCTTATTATCCTTTAGAATTTATCATTTCTCTTTTATATATAATAATAACTATAATAATAATGATGTTAACAAAAATATATTTATTATTTTTAATTATTATATTATGATAATACTAACTTTATAATACATATGTACATGTATTTATAATATGTAGGTGCATGATAATAGCTTTATTATTATCATTATTAATAATAATAATGATAATAATAATAATAATAGTACTAATATTATATATATATATATATATATATAGAAAGAAAACAACTGAAATTATGAAATATATATAAATAGAAAGAAAGTGTGATTGAAATTAAAATTACAAAAATTAGAATATATATATATATATATATATATATATATATATATATATATATATATATATATATATATATATATATATATATAGAAAAAGAAAATAACATAAACCAAAGTTGTAGGAATTAGAATATATATATATATATATATATATATATATATATATATATATATATATATATATATATAAGAAAATGATTAAAATGAATATTGCATAAATTAACAAATATATATATATATATATATTATATATATATATATATATATATATATATATATAATTGAAATGAAAGTTGTTTAAATTAAAATATATATATAGAAATAAAGAAAATAACTAAAATAAAAGTTGTAGTAATTAAGAAATATATATTTATATATATATATAAAGAAAATAACAAAATAAAAATTGTAACAATTTGGAAATATGTATATAGAAAGAAAGAGAATAATTAAAAATATATAGTTGTAGAAATTAGAATATATATATATATATATATATATATATATATATATATATATATATATATAGAAAGAAAGAAAATGATTTAAATAAAAAATTCAAAAATTAGGAAATATGCATATATAAATAGAAAGAAAGAAAATGATTAAAATATAAAATATAGAAATAAAAATAAAAACGATATATATATATATATATATATATATATATATATATATATATAAAGAAGACAAAGTAAATGAGAGAAATATAAATTGCAAAAATTAGAATATATATCTATATAGAAAAAAAATGATATAAATGAAAGTTATAGAAATTAAAAATATATATATATATATATAAATATATATATAGAAAAAAAAGAATAATATATATATATATATATATATATATATATATATATATATATATATATATATATATATATATATATATATATATATATATATATATATATATATATATATATATATATATATATATATAGAAGGAAAAGAGAATGATAAAAATAAAAATTGAAAGCTACAAAATTAGAATATATATCCTGTAGTATTAGCAGTATAAACGGCCTCTATCACAAGTATAAAAGACACTAAAAAGTTTCTCAATTTCAAATTAAGCAAATACCCTTAACTTACCTTGGAATCCCCATGTTTTTTGGCCATAAGAAAAATTCAATTTATAAGGATTTATTAGACTTTATTTTGAAAAGCCTTCATGGATGGGTGCATAAATTCTTTTCTGAAGGTGGCAGGCTTATTCTTACAAGCCATGTTCTTAATACTATCCCACCATTTTGGTTGACAGCCTCATCTCCAACTTGTTACATAATTAAAAAGATAAAAGCTACTTTCAAATGTTTCTTTGGAGAAAAAGTATGTAGCGCCCTGCCCCATTGCCGCACGCAAAAGATAGGTGTAATCAGTTCTGCGACGGAGCAGCGCGCCACTCAGAGAGGAATATCCCGTCTCCCCGAATAGCTGAAAACCGAACCCATCTGAAGGGCTGCTGACTCAACCTCAATGAGGGTTGAGAGCTAATACTTAAGCTAAGAGTAGTATCCTTATCCTATGTAATAGGTAAATACATACATTTTATTTAGAGTATAATAGGAAGAATCCAATATATGCATAAGATATCAACATTTCCAGTATGCTGATCACATCACAATACTAAGTATAAGTAATATATAACAGAGTGCGAAAGCTTAAAGCAAATATCTAGAAACATTCATCAAAGAAGCTGTATGAAAACATTTATCTCAGAAAAGAAAAGAAAATGCATTCAGAATTATTACAAATATTTACTATATAAAAGGTATAGAGCTAAGTACTGAACTGAAATAAACTATGCAAAAAGGCAGTAAAACTAGAGGAGAGTCCACTAGTACTCTACGGGCTGCTTCTAAATCTCCTAGGTGTCCTCCTGACCTGGCTGGATATAATGCTCAAGATCTAGCAAATTGCTAGATCCCAAAAGTCTCCCGTGTTAGACAATAAGTCTAACACATTGAAATGAATCTAAACAGTTCTAGTTGTTCATTTAATATTTACATAATATAAGTAAATCTACAGAAAAATTGTAAAGGTAACTGAAGGTATAAAATTGAATAAAACTGTATGAAACTGGAATAAAGTAATGTAAAACTGAACTATTAACAGAATACTGAAGGTAAACCAAAATAGTAATGGATATGAAACTGAGTAATAGCATGTAAAACTAAGTTGTATGCCACTGAAAATGTACATCTGAATTTGCCACAATACTGTATGCTACTGATATGCAACCAAAAAATCATTAAACTTCTATGAGTCATACGATCCAATGTCTACATACATCCAGTTGGGAACTGCGATGCCGATGCATCCTAAAATTCACTAATCAATATATGCAATATTTTGTAACCCATAAATCATTACTAGTACTCATACATCATTACTGATACTCAACATCATGCTTATGCTCGTGCTCATGCTTTTAAGCTACATGAGATAAATCCAGAAATCCAAAAAAATGCTTCGAAATTCGATAATGAATTTAAGGTCTCCATCGTGCAGAATCCTGCTAAAAAGATTCTGACTCCTACATTCTAGTTCGATACTTGGTTAAAGTTGAGAGTTTATTTAAAAATTATTAGATGGGATGATTGTATACACATATTTAGCATGTTTGCAAGAAAGGTAATTCTTAACACTTAGTTTGATTAAGCCACCCTAACGAAGCGATCTTCGATAGGGGGCATCACCCGATGGAGATTTGTATCTTAAGCTAAGTCATTAAGATGCCCAACTCATAATCACACTTAGTGTCCTAAAGAAGGTGACTCGAATTACTTAGTTTGTTTAAGCCACACTTATTGAAGCAATCTTTGCTAGGAGGCATCACCCGATGGTGATTTATAGTTTAATCAAACTAAGGAATGATTCCCTATTTATAACACTCTTAGTCTTGGAAGATTTACTCTAATGGGACTGTATTCATCTAATCCATCGGGATAACACCTGGTCATAAGTCCATATTGAAGTGAATCAACCAATCATGAATACTACTGAAGAAATTTGGTACTATGGGTATACCATACTACACCAACCAATAATTTAGGTTTAGACAATTTTATTTAATCAACAAGGATTTATCAATGCTATTAATCCTCACTCTAAATGGGTGAGTCCTACACAAGGCTCCATGGGTGTGATCAAAAGATCACTCAATATTGATTTCTACCATAAGGGGGGAGTTTTATTCTGATTACTTTAATTAGTTCCTACCACAAAGTGTCAAGATCAACCTCTAAGGTTATGAAGGATCATCTAAGATTCCTACCTCAATAAGTTACAAAAGTTATTCCTACCTCAATGTATCAATAATTAAGGTCCTTAGACATTTCAAGAATGATCTTAAAGCAAGACCCTTAAGATCTCACTTTTCTACTTCTTAAGTTAAAATTCAGGGTTTACTTAATAGACTTGGATTAAAGTGATCAGATCATATGATTAAAATTCATATGATCCTTTTCTATTTTATAGTCATGGGATGAAATCAAGGATCTTATTAGAGTTAAATCATTTTGTAAATCATCATAATTTTATTACCCATTTTATGCTAATAATTTTATATAAGAGGAAATCAAAGATTTAAATTTAGATTCAGATGGTTCAATCACACAGATTTGATATTAACCTTAGCACTTTTAATTTAATAATTTAAGATCAATACTAAATCAGATGCATTATTGGAACAATGTCAATTAAATTATCTTTCAATCAATTTAATTGATTAAGTGATTAAGGTTTAGATCTTAATCAAGATAGGTTAGGGTTTAACTCCTAACCCTTCTACCATTAAGACCAAAGGTTACTTTTAAGGGTTAATGACAAATCAATGTGTTATTAGTATATTATTGATGGTAATTTTAGGTTTGGATTAAGTATCATCTACTTAATCAAGTAATCATGATTGTTATGCTAAATTATAGTTTAATGTCAATTTAAGCTCATTTAAGTGTCCAAATAATGTTAAAGTTATCGAACATACATTCTATAATCATAAAAGCATAAAAATGTAAATTCGACATAAAATGGAATGTAATTAAGGCTAACTAATTCCAAATCAATCAAAGGAGTTAGCACTTGATTACAAATCTAAAGGACTTAGGTTTCATGCCATTTAGTTGTTAAGATTATACTTATTCAATACAAACATTTAAGATTCTATTACTTAATATTTGGCACAAAATATATTTAAGGTACATAGTAGGTTTTGAGCACTTTCTAAAAATGACAAGGTTTCAACTTAACTTCCATATAGAATTTTATGCAATGTTCAATTTTAACTAAAATTCAGTCCCACTAGGGTCCTAGGGACCTTAAAATGCCAAAATAGTGAAGTTTTGGCCATTTCAGCCAATTCTGGGCAGTTTTCAGACATTTCTGGGCATTTTTGCAATTCTGGGTGCGACAGCGCATTGTGGCGCACTATGGCGCGTTTTTTACATATTTCCTAAAATTATCTTAAAATGCCGCTACAGTGCGCTATGGCGCGCCGCTACAGCGCGCTGCAGCGGTCCATTTGCGATTTACTGTTCAAATAATTGTTTAACTGATTTCCTAAGATTTTTCCCGAAATGCCACTGTAGCCCGCTACAGTGAGCTATGGCGCACTGTAGCGGTCCATTTTGCAACTTTGGGCGCTGCAGCGCCAGACAGTATTTTCGCCAGGTGCGAAAACCATAAGGGCTTACTTTTGAGTTCCAATGCTCTCAATTCAAAGCATTCCATGAGAAGTGCCATGTATCGATGGAAAGGTCTTTCCAATACCTTTTTATTGACGTTAAAATTGGCACAAATGGAGCATCCTAACTATACAAAAATTGTGGATAAAGGACAGAGTATACAAAATGGATGAAAAATAGAGCATGATTTTTCAAAGAACTGAGATGCCACAATGAGCCTTAATGGCTTCCTTACACCATCATGAGATTCTAGAACTACAAACAAGCATAGTAGCGATATGAAGAAGACAAAGAAGAGGAGCAAACGAGTACCTTTGCCTTTAGAAGAGGAAGAGGTTGCACAATTTCCAAGAACTTGGAGCAGAGCCGAACTTCTTCTTATTCAGCACAACTCAGTAATGGAGGGGAAGGTGGGGAGCTCTAGATGGATAGCAAGGGGTGGAGGAGAGGAAACTAAGCTCCATTTATTGGGGAAAAGAAGATGGAATGGAGGCATGGCTAAGAGGAGATTAGGAGGTGCCCTCACATCAAGGCATGGAGGAAAGGAATGGCTTTCAGTCATTCCTCTTGCGTGCAAACAGGGAGGGCGCTGAATGAGGGGAGGTTGTGAAGAGAATTAAGAAAATTAATTTTCTTAATTAAATAAATATTTATTTATTAATTTATTTAAAATTTTAGGTTTTTGAAATGCACTCTGAAAGTTCCCAAAAATTCACCCCTATCTAATTTGGTGGTGAGGAATTTAATGGTGAAGTCAGATTTCGATTCCGACAATTATTTAATTATTTCATTTTCCGGTGCATTTAATTATATTAAAATATTCGTAAAAGTTCGACGACTTACAAATGCATCCAAAATATCACCTCTAGCTAGTTTGGGGGTGATGATCGCAACGGCGAAGTTGGATTTCGATTTCGAGGTCAAAATAAATACCTCAACTTTCTGATTAATTAAATATTAAAATATTCCAAAATAATCTATTAAGCTCTGAATTGCTCAAAACCTTCAGGGTTTGGTTCCAATGACTAGATGAACTTAATGAAATGATAATTATGATACGATTAGGCTAAGATTAAGCTGTGTAACAACCTTGAGTTATTACATAGTAAGAGTTCAAAAATGCTTTGGTGCTCCTAGAAGCAAGTTACCTATCCAATGAATGAAGGGGGCATGGGCTTACATTGTTTAGATTCTTTATATGAAGCTTACTCTTATAAATTATGGTGGAAATTTTGAACTACTAATTTGATTTAGGTTAATGTTCTCATTGCTAAATACTATGCCACTACTCATCTTTTTCAAACTTTTAATAAAATTACTAACTCTATTATTATAAACAAATGGTAAATCATAAAACTTTTATTGAGGATAACCTTGTGTGGGATCAAATTGGTTCTTCCAATTATTTCTTGTTTGATAATTGGAGTCAGTTTGGTATTCCTGCTAACCATGTTGCTGTTAGAATTAACTTCCCTAAATTAAAGATTGGACACTGCTTCTCTTTAGAGGCTAGTTGTATTACTCATCTGCTTATGCAATATATTCCAACTGATCTCATTTCTATCATTACTGCCTTATCTCCTTCCTAGAATCAAGTTAGGAAGCCAAACTTTAGCTTATGTGCTAATTCTAAAATTTATTTTAAAAAGTTGTGGCATTGCTGTAGAATACATGCTACTCCCTCTTTTTCCCTTTTGATCTGGAATAATTGTCTCTCTAATCTCATAAGTATTTTCCTTTGGTGATTATTTGATAACTATATTAGAACTGATGGTATCATGCAAAATAAGAGCTAATCTTTGGGCTCTAAATGCCAATGTTGTGCTAATATCAAAACTATTGATCATATTTTCATCTCCAATGATATAAGTCCAATGTCTAGAAACATATTAGTGTGGATCAGGCTCCTAGCCATCTCACCAATGCTAAAGATATTATTAGCAGATGGTGTGACGGCCCTACCCCACCGTTGTCCTGTTAACTCATAAGTTAACATAATTACGGTGGAGAGGTCACCTAAATAGCAAGGTCCCTACTTATAATTAGATTAGGCACATATCCTAATCCATCATAATTAAGGACTTTGCCATTCCCAAAGTAAGATTTCACTAAATGAAAAATATATGAAAGTAGAGTGCGGAAGCATAAAATATAACATCCACTCATTACAATATATAAAGAACTAAACATCCAACTCAGAATAAGTAAAGCAGTAAAACGTAAAGTTTTAATCTGTATTATTACAACATTTAGACAGTTTATAAGAAAGGAATTAAACACTCAGCCTCATAATGTAATAAATAAAGATAGACTAAGTCTATGACTCTTAAAGTGCACGCTCCTCCTCCAATGGCAAGTCCTCCACTAGATCAACTACTTTAAACAACTCTGAACCTATCATTATTGGTTTCATAATGATAGGGCCCCAGCCAACAAAAGAAAAATCTTAATTAGATAAAATGTCTAAGTACATTTTAGGATAGTCACTTTATTACGTTCATTAGATATCACCATTAACATTAAGCACAAAAGTGTACTAATAGGAGCAAAAAAAAAGTGTAAGAAAAAAACAAGATAAAGCTATAAACAACTAGTTTATAACTTAAAAAACTAGGAAATAAGCATATACCTCCTCCATAGCAACTGCACAAGGTCAAGTAAGTAAGGAAAGACTAAAGCAAGTAACTATAAAGAAATACATCCTAGGCATGCTTATGATCAATATAAAATTATGCTAATTGACATAAAAGTAATTGAACATATAAAGCATCATAAAACTAAAAACAAGGCTAACATCCTATGTATTTGTAAACGACAAGTAAGAATAACATCCTACAAGTGTATAAGCAGTGAGTAAGACTAGCACCCTATATGTAAACAAAGCTAGAACATGTAGTAAGGATTGTAAGTAAAAATAGTGCTGAAATGTAGAAAAAAGTGTAAAGTAAAATAGTAAATCTAAATCTGAAAGCTATATTGGCTACTCAAGCCACTCAAACTGAAAGTATACATAGTATCACTTAGCCTGATGGGCTAAGATAGAAGCTTTAAACTATATACACTGAAATCACTTAGCCTGATGGGCTAAGGCAGAAATACTGAGCTGAATATTACTGAAATCACTTAGCCTAATAGGCTCAAATAGAAACATTGAGTAGAAGTGTACTTAAACTAGTATAACTATATAAAATCCTGACTAATTAGTCAATAGGGTAAGAGTCTATATATAACCCATCCTATCCCACGGACTACGCATGGCATAGACTATTGGACTAACTCTAAGGTTTAGCTGATCCCAACAAAAAAAGTGAAGAGGTATACTAATTAAGCTACATTCTACTGAAATACGAGAAAAGTGCAATGTCACTTATGAAATTTTAAAGTTAACATGGGATACTCTTTGAATATCCTATGAACACAATATATGTCCAAGGTATGAAGCTCAATTACAAGGTAAGCAAAGCATCAAATATCAAAGTGAGCAAGAGACTCTACCAGGACATAGGTGATATCCATTTGTTGTCTAATTTATTTGTTCTATCTACTCTAAGTTACACAAGTTCAGGATCTCCAAGTCTTACTATTGAGTGTAACTCAGATTCATGACCTAATAAGTTAAAAATAATTAGGACTAGCTAGGTCCTAATTATAAATAAATCGATGTCAACTATATAAGTTAAATAATAAATCAATCGACCTTTATTGATAATTTTAAGAATCTCGAGCCATATTGATTAGTCAAATCAAGATGAAAGGATTAAAGATTAAACTCCAAATATTGGGGTTTAATCACTCATTCCAAAGGTATATTTAAGGGTCTATGGTTTAGAACCCAAGTCTCATTGATTAGGTTAAGATAAATTTTAATAAGTAATCATCTTATTAGGATAGATCTCTATTCTTAGTTCTAAAATTTAAAGATTAAATAATCTTTCAAATAAACTAGGAAAATTTACAAACTAGTAAACTCAAGGCTTCACCTATTGAGTAACCCAATTTACTCAAAAGATGAACTCTAACCTAAGATTTATTCCTAATCCTAGGAGTTAAGGCTCTAAATTACTAAGAGTATCTCTCAGACATGCATCTTAACTAATGTTATTAAGACTTATGGAAAGATTTAAGAAGTTAAGGGAGAAAGGAAGCTCACGATATTTTACTTAGAAACATTTTAAGGATCTAAGATGAGGTTTTGATCAAAATCTAATTAAGGCTTGAATTTATATAAATTATGATCTAATTCACTATTCTTATTGTTTATGATATTTAGAATGTGATTGCAAGGCTTTAAAATGCTAAACCCTAAATTTGGGCAAAATGACAATTTTGCCCATACTTAAGGGTTTAAAGATCAACTTTTGATCTAGGGCTTCAAATCTAAAATTTTCAGTGGAAAAGTGTTACTTACTATCTAATATAAGATTAGACAGCAACTACATTAATTTTGGGTAATTATTAAGCCTCATGAGATCAAATTAATGAATTTGACTCAAATGGGCATTTTGGTAATTTAGCTTCATAAAATCTTAATTTTTTATCAATTTATTGTTGCTTACTATCCATGGTTTCCATAGAATCAAAAATTATTGAATTCTGATAGGTATTGTCTAAGTTGTAGCCAATACAAGCTTAGGGGTAAAATAGTAATTTAGGGTTTCTTAATTAAAGGTTAAAATTCCTAACTTTTCCAATTGGTGACCAAATTGAACAAAATCAGTGGCTATGATTCACAAATGACTCACTGATCACATTGACTAGTGGTAGGCTTAATTTGGACTCTAATTGGCTAAGTTATGATATAATTAGAGTTTAAGGTGATTACTGAGTGATTAGTGAAATTAATCATAAAATCACTAAATTAACCACACTACTAGGTTCTAATCTACTCTAAGAGCTCTCTAAAATTTGAATCACTCAAATTTGATCATTAATTTTACTAATCTTTACTAATCAAGTTTTAGGATAATTAGGGTTGATTAAGAAATCTAATTATTGGATCCTAAATATTATTCTAGTTTACTATTAATTAGGTTTTCCTGATCAAAATGGATATAAGGATGACCTAATTTAAAGTTCAATTGACTAACTTATGGTCAATTGAAGTTCTAGGGTTAATTGACCTAATTAGGGTTAGGTCCCAAATGTGATTAGGCTCAAACTAATCCAAATAGCAAAAATGAATACTACTAAATTAATCCTTAAAGTTTACTGATTATTTTAAGATCTATATTGGGTATGTTTGGATTTGTGGGTGCAAAGTTATAGTAATTTGGGTGAAATGATAATTTTGGTAATTAATTAAATACCTGAAATGTCACTAAGTGAAATATTAGTCATAATGGATAATTGACAGCACCAATAACTTCCTAGAATTTTTTTGATTAATTTGGTATATTTATTTGCATAATTTGGATATGTATTTTTCAAGTTATGGATTCCTAAAGTTTGGGATTTAATTGATTTAATTAAGGGTATAATTATTACATATATTTTACTATTTATTTAATTAATCCATTTAACCTCAATTAGTATATTCTTTTATCACTAAATAATAGTTTTAAATTTTCTATTTAACTATATATATACATATATATGTAAACATTTATATTTATATACATAAGTATATATATATATATATACACACATATATTATAAGTAATACATATACATATATATATATATATAAATTATCTTTAAAATCTAATTAATCTTCTGCAGGTGGCGGGACCCGCCAAAGACACGTGGACCACAAGAATTGGCTGGATCAGACGAGCGGGCCCCAGCAGACGAGATGGCGCTGTGTAGTGGGCCCCACTCCTTCGTCCTCAAGCCGACAAAACACAGCGTGGGCCCCACATCCCCTCGTCAGTAGTTGATGCGTACGCGGATTCACCAATAATCGCGCGACATGTGGCCGTGCGGTTCGAACCACGCGCCGACCGGTCGAACCGGCACCGCTTCCGGTTCGGGCGAGCCAGAGGCGTGACAAACAGACGCTTCGTCTCCTTCCCCGATGTGCTGGACTCAGTTAGGGTTTACAAGATTAGCTCCGAACGGCAACCATTTCGTAACTTAACAATTGCATAGAGTAATAGATGCTAAGGAATATTGAATCGAGAAAGCAGATGATCAGGAAACGAGGTACCTGATGATTGAACTAAGAAGGGAGGATTAGGGTTCAGCCTTCGAGCAATTTGGTTCCAGCCGAGAGACCTCTAAAGAGAAAATGAACAATATAGCTTCTATTAGGATCCTAACATTGTCTTATTTTCTGTTGGGAGCGGCGAGATCGACACCTGTCGATCGAGAACTTTGCACGTCGCCTCTGCTTTAACACGCATTTGCGAGCCGAAGGAGACGACTTTCCAGCCGTTCGATCAGATTCAGATCAGATGATCCAGATGGCCTCGTGTTGATCTGGATGGCGTTAGAGGAAAGAAATGGCACAGATTAATTGCTGACGACGCCGTTAGTAATAAATAATAATCTAATTATTTAAATCCTTTTACACAAATTTTATTAATTTAATTTAACTAATTATATGCATTCTGAAAATTCCCAATAAATCACCCCTAGCTAATTGAGGGGTGAGGAACGCAATAGCGTAATTGGATTCTCAATTTGATGAGTATTTATTTTTTTGATTTTCGGGGTATTTAAATAATATTAAAATATTCAACAAAAATTTAATGACTTCCAAATGCATCAAAACTTCACATCTAGCTAATTTGGGGGTGGTGAATGCAATGACGGAGTCAGAATTTTAATTTGAGGTCAAAATAAAAAGTCAATTTCTAGGATTTTGGGATTTTCTAGAAATCAAGAATTGATTCAGTTGATTCATGATTTGACCTAGATATTAGAGATAAGTTCTAATTGATTTATTTTGTGTACTAGAACTATAATTAAAACTTAGCTTAGTCTTAATTGACCTAAGTAATAACCTAGGTTGTTACAGATGGCCTCATCATAAATCTAAGAAACTTATCATTTGTAACCTTGTTGATGCTTACACTTTATGGAACATTTGGAATGCTAGAAATAAAGCAAAATATTCAAACATTCCAATGCATTCTAACAGGATTGTGATGAATATTCACCGTGATAATTATAATATTCATAAATCCTTTGAAATTATTTTGCTTAGAGCAGGATCCATAAGAAGAATTTTTGCTTATCCTAGATGAGGGATAGTTTTTCAGTTGCTTTTGCTTTGTTGTTTCTGCCTACAGTTTACTGACTGTACTGGTAGAGACAGGTGGATTATATCCAAGTTTTCTTTTTCTATTTTTTAAATCTTTGTGATGTGGTTGGCTTATTTGAATTGTTGATTGTCTGAATTAGTTGAAATTCTAAATTTTTGTAGATGTTGGGCTATCTGTAACGCCCCATCCTGTCTCCACGTGCGATCTATTTATGAGATAACAAATTCGGAAGGAAAATCATGACCCTCCCGAACAATTATAGAGTCTGTTGAACCAAAAATTGCTGAGACTCAACCTCAAGATAAGAGGGTTGAGTATTAATCCTTAAGATAAGTGTAGTATACTTATCTTAAGCATTAGGTAAGGTACTCATGTATATTGGATTAAGAATACAAAAATGATCCAAGTTACACGAATAATAGCATTTCATGAATATCCAGATCACATCATAATACTAAGTACAAGAAATAAAAAGACAGAGTGCGGAAGCTAAGCATACATCTAGAAATATTCATCACAGAAACTGAAGAAAATAATCATCTTAAGACAAGAAAAGAGAAACATCCAAAGTTATTACAATGCTATAATTAAATACAAAAGTTGAGTCTAAGTACTGAACTAGAAAACTAAATATAAAGTAAATGCTGAAGAAGGGTTCACTAATGCTCCTCGAACTCCTCCTGAATCTGTTGAGTATCCACCGGATCTGGCTCTATGAACTGCTGATGATCTAGCAAATTGCTGGATCCCAAAAGTACTGTGTGTTAGTCAAGAAGTCTAACATAATGAAAGCTACTATAACAGCTTATAATTATCTACTATTTAATATTTAAATAATTTAAACAAAATTATAGTAAGAGACAGTAAAATAATTGAAAGCTCAAAATAATATAAATCTGAAATAAAGTAATTGAAACTGTAATCTAAAATTATAGACTGAAACTGTAAACTAAAACTATAAACTGAAACCGTATATAAATAAAATAGTATGTAAATCTGAAACTACAACTAACTACTGAAATAAGTATAAAACAGTATGAAATCTGAATCTCAGTAAATGATATTGCAAAAATGTGATGTATTCTACCAAGTTCATAATTATGCATCTGAATACGCCACAGAACTGTAAGCCACTGATATGTTGACTAAGTGTCTCATAGACACACCATTGATTTCCTAGGTGAGCGAACACTCTGCTAACAGAGTCCTTAGGTGAGTAAAATCACCCTGCTAATGCTGACATGACTTATGCATTATGATATGCCAAGGTTTTAATGCTGGTATGTTTTAAATCATCGACAAATCCTAAAATCAATTCAATATCAAGTACTGATTCCATTTATCTCTATTGTGCATAATTCACCTAAGTGGATTCTGACTCTTGAGTCTAATTTACTGAGTTATTTAAATTAAGATCATATAGAATTATTAATAGAAGGGATTGAATACACATAGTTAGTATGTTTACAAGAAAGGAACTTTAACACTTAGTTTGTTTAACTGCACTTATCAAAGTGCTGATGATAAGAGGCATGACTGAGCTATAGTTTATTCTCTCGAACTAAGATGTTAAATGCCTTAGTTTTAATCATACATTGTGCTCTAAAAGGATAACTTGAGATGTTTTATTTGTTTAACTATACTTATCGAAGCGCACAATGATAAGAGGCATGACCTGGTTACAATTTATTCTCTCAAACTAAACATCCAAGTTTACCCAATTATGAAACACCTAGGCTTGGAAAATTTTACTCTAAGCTGGACTGTACTTATCCAATCACATAGAATAAGATCGAGACTCTACAATCCTACTTAGAGTGACTCATCCAATCCTAGATTTTTTTTGAAATACATCAGCACTATGGGTATACACTTTCACATTTAATTGACAATCTACTGATTTTCCACAATTCTATTTAGACAGCAAGGATTATCAGACTAATAAATCCTTACTCTATTAAAATGGTACTACACAAAGTTCCAAGAATGTGACCTAAAGGCCACCCAATTTAGGTTACTATCATACGGAAGAAACTTAGACTAAGCTCTTAGGTAATCCTACCACAAGGGTCTAAGATCAAGCCTTTAAAGTTAATGAGGAGCATCTAAGTTCCTACCTCAAGATGTAGACAGTAAGCTATTCTTGCCATAATAGATCATTCATTTATGGCTTAATAATTATTGATTTATTCATACTAAGGCAAGATCATCACAATATTGCACTTCTAACTTAAAAGGAAATCTAAGTCCTAAGCTTTATACTAATTCCACTATTCTTACTTTCTTAAGGTTTGATTTGACTAGATTAGATGGGTAAACCCATCTGATCAACATCTATGCTAAAATCATGGGATTTAATCTCATAAATTATTAAAGAATGATTGGTTCATAAATCCATTCTATTTTATAGGTTACGTTAGTCTTACTTGAGAGGAAATCAAGGATTTAAAGGTAAGTGTTCAGATTGACTAATCATATAGCTTATTAAAGATCTTAATAGTTCTAAGTTAATAAGTTAAGATCAATGTCAAATCAGGTGCATTATTGGATTTATGCAAATTGATTTATCTTTAAATCAAACCATTTTACTTAAGGTGATTAAGGATTTATACCTTAATCAAGGTAAGCTAGGGTTTAATCCCTAACTTAAACAAATCAAGATCACTTGTTTAATTTAGAGTCAATAACAAATCAATGAGTTATTAATGTATTATTGATGTTTAAATTCAAGATTTAGGATAAAGTATTAATTACGTAATCACTTCTTAAGATTTTTAGGTTAAATATTCAATTATGCCAAATTCATTAAATCAAGGTGTTCAAGTTCACTTAATAGTTCCCTAACATTTATTCTACTGAAATGGAAGCATAAGAACATAAATTTACATAAAATGAAAAGTAATTAAGGCTAGTCAAATCCTAAATCATGAAATATGGATTAGTACTTAATTAAGAATCTAACCATTGAAACTTCATGAAACTTGGTGAGAGTGTTCTAATAAACAATGCAAATAATCAAATCTATTGATGAGGGTTTTGGCTAAGAAGAAACACTAATTTTCACTAATCATGCATTTATAAGATTAGGGCATAATTAAGAGAATAATAATCATAACATTAATTCACCTAGCACTTGCATTATACAAGGCAATAGAAACCTAATAGCACCAAAATCATGCAATTTAGCTAAGTAGACATGCTAATCAACTCTAATTAGGTTCTGCAATAATTAGGCTAAATTAGCTAATCTAACCATTAAAAGTGCAATTATATTTTATATTCTTATTGCTTACATTTTTTTCTAAACATTTTGGTATATAACTTTATAAGGTTTGAACCAGTGGTTCAAAAGTTATTCAAATAATTTAATTTGCATTTTTCTAATTTAATTTTCCTATGATTCCATTAATCAGATTATTTTCCTTATGGAAAATAAATCCAATTCGTCGAATTTATATTAAACGGACTCGACCCATTCCAAAAGGCGCGGGTCGACCGGGGCCCGAGGAATCCGGCACTGTCACACCATGTGGGTCTTGGGTAGACCCGGCCCACATAGTGCCATCATCCCCAACCCTTCTTCCTTGAGACTTGGGAATTAAGGTTGGCTTCTGCAGCCAAATTTTGGGTGCACTGACTAGGTCTTGACCCCAATTTGATTCCTACGTGAATAGTAGGCTAAGACACATCAGTCACACCAACTAGCCCCTTGTGAGGAGGTCTGGTTCATGGGAGTGACCACTTAAACCTAAGATGGGATAAGGTGCTACATGGTGGGGGTACCTCTTGAGCCTTAGAGGCTACCTCTAGTCATATATACCCAATGAAATATTTTTGAATATATGTGTGGATCTTGATGAGGATGTTAGCTGCTTAAGTTGGGAGATTCAGAATCTCTTTAAATATAATTAAGCAAAACTACATCAATGCGTTTATTAGATAAAGGTGGAACTTCTGATAAGAATTCTAAAGTTAAGCAGACAATACCTTAATGTTTAGAGTTTAGGTTGTTATAATGACCCTCACCTTTATCCTTATTTAACTCCAATGCACGAATCGTTGATCTCTCCTTCCACATGTGCGAATGTTGTTGACCATTTTACCCAACAATTTTCTTATGAGTGTTATCAAGATTGTCAACCCATACTGGAATCTCCTAAGATCAAACATTGGAGGCAATCCATGATTGTCTAGAGCTCTAGATCAAGAATGTGCACATAGTAGAATTTTCTATTTATGCAGTGCATTAGAGAATGGTTGTATGATTGAGCCTCATCTAGATTATCTCACGACATGTGCCTTGGATCAATCTTGTTTATAATTATCTAGAATCGCTCCATTTAACTCTCTACCTTAGCTATACTTCCCCTCTCCTCTATAAATACCAAAGCAAAGTTTTCATTCAACACACAAGAAGCAACAACACCAACTTCCAAGATGCTTTAAGAGAGATTTTGCTTGAATCACCGATAAAGACCTCCTATTTTGATGTTGACTGATAATACTTAACTCCCCTAGTTGATTTTATATATTAGTTTAAAGAGCATTTATTGATGCAATCACGAGGGGTGCAATGTTGCCAAATTTTATAAGGGAATAAAAGTAATTTACCAATTAAATATTTGATTACTAAAATCTTTTCTAAATGATTAGTTATTTTTTTTTTATATTTGGCTTATTAATTAGCCTATAATTAAATGCTTGTAAGTTCTTAGTGTATATTGCAAACATGAGAGGGCATTGACACATTCAAAAAGAATCCTTAACTAAAATATTCAAGCTCAAATTAATAATAGTAATATTATCATGTGCTATTTCTTAACAATACAT
This sequence comes from Gastrodia elata, assembly GCA_016760335.1. NCBI lineage: Eukaryota > Viridiplantae > Streptophyta > Magnoliopsida > Asparagales > Orchidaceae > Gastrodia > Gastrodia elata. Next base: position 29,416,109 of record CM028678.1, on the reverse strand, counting down.
GGGATTTACAAAACTACTTCTACCTTTTAAAACTTCTCAAGTTCTCACATCACTCTGAGTATTAGTATCATACTTGCTGCTCCCATGCCACTGATATTAGGCTCCAAGTCTTCTTGTACTCTCACATAAAGCGTATGTTTAGATCCTTAAACTCACAACAAGTTGTAACCTACAATACAAAACAAGAAAATAATAAGTACTATAAAATTAGAAAAGAGGCATGCAAAAGAAATATGTAGGAATTAAAACACAATAAAAATGAATGAAATGAATTAGAAGTTGTGAGCTAAGCAAATATCTAAAAGTGCCTAAAGTAGATAATTATATAGCTTAAACTAGTCCAAGCTAAATCAATTTTGGCCAAGTAATATTATTTTTTGTTGATCTAAGTGATCCTTATGTTCAATGTTAGATTCCTAGTTGATCTAATTGATTCTACTTGAGTTCATTTATGTCAAACAAGCAAACTTCTAGTTGATCCATCTCGTCCCATTTGAGTTCACATATATCAAATATGCTTAACTTTTGATTGATATAATAGGTCCTAATGTAGTTCATCTATATCAAATAGTATGACTCTTAGTTTATATAATATATCATTATTGAGCCAACTCACTAGACAAGTTTATTACTAATCATTCTAATAAATCCTAATAGAGACAATTAAAACAAATGTCAATCCTTGGACCAACTCAACCAACCTTACTTGAGCTAAACTAGGATAAAAGGTTTGCTAGTAAATCTAATTGATCCTAGATTAGTTAACCTAAGTTAAGAGATACAATTCTTAGATAATCTAAAATGATATTCAAGTTGTTTGGAGTTATGTTAATTCATTTGTAGCTAGCTTGAAAGGTCTTAGCCAAATCAATTTAAGTTTAAGAGGTCGAATTGATCAAATTAATCCATGCTGAACAAATCTTATTAAGTTAAACAAGATTAGCTCTTAGAAGATCTAAGAAAATATAAGACACATACGATAGGCTACTTAGTCTAAATGGATATATAATCGTAAGACCCATTGAACTGTTCGAGCATTCCAAAACATGTAAGCCTGATCTTAAAGTCAATCTAAACTTTGGGCCACCTTGTTTATAGAAGTTGACTTTAAGCTTCTAAACTTAAATAATTCCCATCATAAATCAAATATTGGGCATTTTAAACCAATATAAGCCCCATTCCAAAGCTAAATTATGCATTTTAACAAATGTAAGCCCCATCACCTATCAAACCCTCAGCCTATCTGTAAGACCCACTATCTGAGACTTTCCGAAGGATTTGAGCCTCAACCCAATTCTGAGTCATATCTTTTGAATGGCTAGAGAATAATCCTAACTACTTTGGGCAGCTTAATTTAATATAAGCCCCAGGTTAAACCAAAGTTGGTCCTACCAATTAATGTAAGCCCCAATCTAAATTAAACTTGGGCCAACATTATTATTGTCAAGCACTCTAGCCTAAACTAATCTCAAGCCAAATACACTGCTAAGTAGTTCTCAAACTCAAACAAAAACCAAAATCCATTTTTTTAGGCTAAGTTGGAAGCTTAGTTGAGACTTTAAATGAGCTCCATAGTTAAACGCAATATGAATATCTATTGGTTATGCTCTGAACAATAGTAGTTAAGTGCTAAACACTTGTGTAAGATTGTATGACTAGCCCTCCGCTAGTTTAAGATTTAATGCTAACCAAAAGGCTGAGTTTTAAAAAATTTAATCCAAGTGCTTGAAATCTTGATTGGTAATCAAATTTTTTTGACTTTGTGGATAAATTTTTTGAACGATAGAGTTGTTGGATCTTGAATTGGTCTACCTCTAACTACCTCACAACTAAATGTCATCATATATTTGCCTAATCCAATAACACTCTTTAATTTAGAGTTCTTTTTTGCAATTAGAATTGGTAATATAGTATGGGAACTTGCGCACAAAGGAAATTGTCGATCTAGATTTAAATAAACTCTTGTCTACTAATCTTGGGAAGTCTTGTTCTATATTTCCTAATCTGTCTCACGTAAAGTTTACTAAGAAAAAAATGATCAAATTAGTGCAAATCCCTGCACTTTTTGGAGTGATCACTCTCTTGAAATATTAAAGTTATTATATTACCTTATATTATTAATAATATGCACAATTCTATGGCTTGCTTTTTATTTTGTAAATAGGTATCACAATACTCTACTCATCTGCCATTTTTTATGGCCATTAAAATTGTATTATATAATTTGGTAAGTTAAGAAACAGTTTTTTCACACATATATTCTAAAACATCAATACAAATGCCATCTATTCCTTTAATGTTTTTATGCTTCAGTTTATTAAAGCATTTCAGTTTTCAGTATCACTCACTACACAAATGAACGGGCTTTTAATATTATTTTTACAGTTATCAAAATTACTAATGATAATCACAATATTGCAATGTCTATTTAAGAGTTTATAAAAATAGTTTATTTTATATTAAAATGCTTTTTAGTCTATGATATACAAATCATTAATTCCAAAATTCTTTGGTGTGGTTTGCACACATTTCACCATTCACTATGAGATCTTGACACAATCTTTTTTTGCCTACTTTGCTTCTAATTGAAATGAGATCTAAAGAGTAAGTTATCAATGTTTGCTGTTTGTTCGCTAAGGGCATAATTTAGTTAAATGTATGTATGAGATTTAAACAGCAAGTTAAGTTTTTCTTACTTATGTTTTAATAAGACTATCCTCCTTATAATTCATGTAAATATATTATATAATTTCAACCTTCATAAGGAGTTTTTCATGAAGAAAATGATTAAGCTTTCTATGTTTTGACAGGAATTGATGAAAACGCTTATTGGCTCTATAGATTTTTCTGGGGATCTATATCTTCTCTATTATTATGCTCTTTGCTTTGGTTATTTGTTATATTTACTATTTATATTTCGACAAGTTTTGCATTGGCTATTGACTACTTAACACAACTTCCATCTTCCTCAAGCTTACCTTTTTGATGTTTGTAATGATAATCCTACTTCTAATGCGGTTCTATTTTTAAATCCTGCAAAATGTCCTACTCTTGAGGCAGCCCTATTTTGAAGTCCTATAAAATGTTGTAAGCACTTTATTCTTTATTTTTGCAGGAATTGATGAAAACGCTGATTGGCTTTATAGATGTTGCTGGGATTTATGTTGTTTTAACTCAAGTGACTCATAGAAATATATCTCAAACTCATAAATTTCAGGCTATTGGACTCGTTAAGAAGACATCCACAAGCTTTTGACTAGTGGCTTCTTAATTATTTGAATAATTTATGAGTATTTGTGTTTTCATTTTTAGCCCATAGTCTGTCTTAATTTACAGTTATGGCTTCATGGAAATACCTCATCCCATTTTATAGACTATCATTGCTCAAAGTTCTTGAAAGCCTTGTGCCCTGCCTATGTATGCTCCGGGCCTAGTTTTTTACCGTTCAGCCATCTTGTTCTGTGCTTGTTCAGTTCTTTTGTCCGTTTATTTAACTACAGAAAATGTTGAAAATTTGTGATATTAATGCAAAATTAAATATAATTTATTCTTTAGATAATGGATTAATTATCACTGTTTTAGAAATTTTCTTAGTCTTGGAAGATAAATTGAGCATCATTTGGAATGATATTTTTTATTTTGTGAAGATAAATGAGTATCATTTTGCATGAAAATTGCAGCGTCCCTCACTGAAATTCTTACCGACCCATCTGGATTTTTTTATTCAATACAATCCATTGAAATTCCTTGCAAGTGGGCTATGTTTAATATCAAATGAAAAACTCAAACTACTGTCAATTTTCCACTATAAAACAATGCATGACAATAGCAAAGTTGTTCAAACTTTTGATTTTGATGTTAGTATCGGAATCAAGTGTAATGATAACGTTAGATAAATGGCGTATTGAATTGATTGTTTAGATTTATTTGGTCACTTTCTGCATTCCATCTTTTGTAACAAACTCATGAGATTTGGTTCAATGGATAAGGCACTTACAAAAAACTATGGAAAATTATGAAAAGCGCTAATCAACAGGGATCCCGTTTTAAAAAAGAGGCATTGGGTAAACACAGGAAGCTGTTTGCGGAGGTATCTTTTGTAACATTAACCACAATTTGCAAAGTATTGTATGCTTTAGCCTATTTCTTTTTTTCATTAATGAGCACATCCAAGAAGAGGGGTGCCTTGATGCATGTTATTTGAAATGATATTCTTCTTATTGAAAAGGTTAGATGTTGTTAAGGTGAAACCTTAGTTATGGAAAATTTTCCTAAGATTTTAAGGTTGTCTTAGTAAACCTAAAATTGAATTATATGGAATGTAAGTTAAGGGGGAGGTAACCCTTGGCAATTATGTTATCAACAAGGGTGAGATTTCAATAATTTATGTTTGATTATTCAAAGTAATGGTGAAATAGTAGCAGGTGTGATCAAGAAGATTTAGGCACGTCGAATAAAATGGAGATGCGCTTTGGAGGTATTATGCAATTGTATTGCCTTAAATTAACACAAAGGGAAGTTTTATAGGATAGTTACAAGACCAGTGATGCTATACGGTGTAGAATATTGGCCTACAAAGTTGAAGCATATTGATATAATAAGTGTTGCGAAGATGAGGATGCTAATGTGGATGAGTGGGTAAATATGAAAAGAACCAACAAGCAGAAAGTACATTTATAGTATGGTTGGTGGAGCTCCAATTGAGATTAAGTTTATAGAAACTCACTTTAGATGGCTTGGATATATTAATTGATTACCATTAGATTCCTGTGTCATAAATTTGAGTTAGTGAGTTTTTTCATATTGAACTAGGAAGAACAAAAATTGTATGGCAAGAAAGTATTAAAAATGATCTCACATAGATGGATCTTATGAAGGGGATGCTATTTTATAAAGTACAATGGAGAAATGATTATAGTCAACCTCACGTTGTAGGATTAAGGTTTGGTTTGTTGTTTTAGTGTGCTTTAGCTCAACTTATCTCGTATCAGGACAAATCTCTAGGCTTTGTTCTGTTATAATAGCTTTCCATTTGGTCACCTTATTTAAGAGTGTTCTAGTGTGAGCACACTCTCTATATTGGAGTTCTCAATTATACTCGTTACTTTTAAAGGGCGTCTTCTTGGCTATTATTAATTTTTTGTTTGTAAAACTCAATATTCTTTTCTTTCTTTCCAATGTAAATTTTGTTCACTTGCATCACTCTTATCTTCTAAAAATCTAGCATAAGCTGCTACTGCACATTATCCTAGACTTCACTTTGTGTCATTTCCACTCAAATATTTTTGCTCTAGAATTTGAGATTTCATAGCCCAATCAACTCTTACATAGTTTGTCTTTGAATCACAATTGGAGGAGGTTGACTTCAATTTTATTTACAATTTATTGGGCTTTACGGTGCAAGGATTTGCTCGCATTAAGCTGAAATGTTCTGCCCGTGGTTGGATGCCATTGCTTAATCTTCTTATGATGATTTCTCAGGTGTTTCGCTGCCAATATGCTTAATTGAGGGATTCTTACAGTAATTATACTTGTTGTCTTAAAAGACATCTTGCTTATTTTGGCCTAACATTTACTTATATAGCACGATATTTTTTCCTCCATATTAAATGTGAATTATGCTCATTTTACTATTAGAGGTTTAAAGAAACTCTTTGAACAAGCTGCCATATCATCAAATTCTGTCACTTTTTGTTACATGTTAAAATAGCTGTAGCTTGCATTACTTATTTACTGATTTTCTTGAGTTTCCCTTCTGCTATATGACGTATTATTCTTAGATGTTTATGTATGCTGATGTACTTGATATCTACATTTTTTGCTCGAGTCTGACTTGTTTTTTTTTTTGCTTACTCTACTTGAAACCTGGTGTGCATATGTTTGTCTTTATTTTAAGGTTTTGTCCAACTAAACATTGGAATCATTACTGTAATTTATAGATCTTTGCATCTTGAGTCTGAATGGGCCTCATGTAGACATTTCATGACACAGTATGAACCATTAAATGCCGGCATGTGGCATAGAAATCATTCTCTGTGCTAATTTGTCTGTTTTTGTCAATGAGCCAAAATCAAGGCTACCTGATCGTCTAACAACATTAGTTAGGTCTGTCAATACAACCGACCAAGCACACATGCAATTCCGATTGTATCTTTTGTTTTTCTTTTTAATGATCAATTGCCTTCTCATGTTAAACTAAAGCTACTTTCTCATGTTGTTATTGAAAGTGACCTCTTATTTGTTCAAGTTTACTATTTACAATATTGTTTTACCACATTTATGCCAATCATCTTTTGTTTTTGTTGAAATTCTGGTTCATACCTATTATTTGAACATCAGTGTTGAGATGTTCAAGATTGACATTACAATTTCTCTACTTATGAACGATTTTGTTAACATTTTAGGATCATCAGGATTATTGGTTTCTGAAATATTGAAATTTTCCTCTTTTCTGTTGTCAGTTCTCATTGTTTGTTTTCTTGATACGCTGATTTGACCAGTTATAATATTTCTAATCCGGATATAAATGGATCTATTTTATACTTCAGCTATTTGTTTGGTGATGTACTATTTGATTTCTTCTTTCACGCAGGAAAGCCAAGGTTGCAAGTTAAAATTCTCTAGTTTCATCAAAATTATTGGCTTTTGTGGAACCTCTTATTAACAACACTTATTCTTTCATTTGGCAGGCTGGGCTTTTGCTGATTCAGTGTCATATAGGCTAGCAACTCTGTGGATTGGTGCCAGAGGCTTAGAATTTACATGGGAATACATATACCAAGGCCTCGAAGCAAATGCCAATCTAGTTTGCTTTTCTATTCTTCATACAGCTCAAAAATAATGCTTTTTTTTTGTACATGCAGATAGTATTTGGTTTGGTGTGAGAGAACCTGGCATGTTGTCTTGTTTGTCACAAGCATTCTTAATTGTTGGCTTCTTATCCGGCAGCAGTGGCTTCCAAATAAGCTGCCGTAATACCAAGCAAAAACTAAGTGCCGGACAGTTTATTACTACTACGCTGTTAATTTTTTAGATGAGTAACGAATGCTCTACACATCCCCATCTCTAGTCCCCAACTTTCCTAGATGACTTACCAGTTTTATATATCATAAAGGAATTTGGTGATTTAATTCTTGCTTGGAGATTACTTAAAGACTCCCTTTTTCTGCTTTTTTTTTTTTCAAATTTTCTTAACTTCACTTCATTTAGATTTTTTGGGGTATAAAAATGAGGGACATTTAGCTTGGGACATAAAATTGACGATTTGTGCAAAATCTGGGATCCTATGTGCTTAAGCTTTTAAGTCTTTCATTTCAGTTTGGCTGCAGGTACTGAATTTATCGCTTGCTGCACTGATTTCATTGATGTGGCTTAGGAAGAACAAACCCAATGGTAATCCCTTTATTTATTCCTCTGCTATCATACTTGCATCAATGACTTCAATTGTCAGATTTCCATCCATCTTCTTTTTTAATGAAATTAATTTGTATTTCCAGCATTGTTAAAAATAGGCTGTGTTGATGGTGTTTGTCTTGTGGGGAAAGTCAAGATTTATGTGCTGATAATGTCAATTGTCGGTTTTCTGACTCCTTGCTTGCTATATAGGAGTTAAACAAATCTCCTTAAACAAATGGTAAAGAGTTTAAACCATTAAATAATATTTCTAAGCTTATATAGGCTTATGAATGGTCATTGCTTGTTGTTTTGTTGTTTGCACATTTAACCTTGATGTGATTGCTTTATTTGGATAATGCATGTTTGAAAGGAATATTTGAAACACAGCGGGGAGATCACTCTAAACAGAACTGAACAGTTCATGCAATTGTAGTTAGAAATTCTTTGACCGCAAGAAAAGATATATCAACTAATTTTGAATGAACTATAGGCATTAGGTCGAAACTTTGGGAAAGGGGATTTGAACCATATGTTGAAATTTTGTGAAAGTTAAATTGAATAGAGATTACGAATGGATACTTGTATTTCACAAAATCAATATGATTTTATACTAGGAAGATCTATCATGGAAGGTATACATTTATTTAGAAATTTGATGAAAAAATTTAGAAAAAGAAAATAACTTTATTGATCTTGAAATGTCTTATGATATAGTTTCATGTAAAGTTCAGTAAGGAGTTTTTGAGGAAAAAGAATGCGGCAAATATTGATGTCATTAAATATATGTACAATGGTGCAGTAACGTGTGTTCAATCGCAAGGTGGCTTATCAAATAATGTTTCTGGAACTATAGGAATACATTAAAGCCTCGCTCTTTGTTCATATTATTTCCTTTAAGTATGATTGTTCTTAATGAATACATTCGATAGAAAATTCCTTGGTGCATGTTATTTGTAAATAACATTATGTTAATTGGTAAGATTAAAGATGAAGTTGAATAAAAAATTGAGTTGTGTAGGACTACTATTTTAGAATATGCAAGGTTTTGTTTTGGTAAACCTAAAATAGAATATATGAAGCGTAAGTTTAATCATAATATAAACTATAATCTGAGGGCATAAATATTGAGGACCATGCGATCAATAAAAGCGAGAGATTCAAATTCCATGGTTCAATTACCCAAATTAATGGTGAAAAAGAGTGATACGATTAATAGGATCCAAGTTAGTTGAATGAAATGGAGTACTTCTGGAGCATTGTGCTATTGGAAAGTCCCACTCAAGATTTATGGAAAATTTTCTTAGAGCAGCTATAGTGGCCAACAAAAATAAATTGATCGATGAATTAAGTGTTACCGAGATGAGGATGCTAAGGTGGATGAGTGGGTATACTCGAAAGGGTAGAAATGAGTTCATTTTTTAGCATATTAATTATAGACTGGTTGATAAAGTTAGGGAATAAGATCTTAAATGGTTCAGACATATTGAGCATAGATTGGTGCTCTTGTCTGAAATATTTAGTATATAAATTTTGCTCATGCTAAAAGAGGAAGAGGAAGGTAAAGAAAAGATATGAAATCTTTAGAAAGGATCTTATCTATTTGAAACTAAGGGAGGGGCATTTATTTGATTGTACACAATAGAAACAAAGGATTGATGTTGATAACTCCACCTAGTGGGACTAATGCTTGGTGCTGGTATTGTTAAAAGATAACAGGTTCTTGAAATAGAATGGAAGGTGTTCAGCTAGGAGAATGTAGAAATATAAAGTATTTAATAATGCATCACATTATTAAGACTTTATTATATAGATGGCTTCTCTTACATTTCACAAATCATGAATTATGGATGATTATTAATTGAGTGCTTTCAAGTAGACCAATTGTTAATCTGTTACAATCACCCATCATGTATAGACCTCTACCATATATGAATTATTTTGGGTCTCAATGAAGATATCTCATTCAATATTAATGTCGGCAAGTTTAAATAGTGTTAGAGATGTGGGAATTGGTTAATATTGAATTTTGGGGAGAGCCCATTTTGGAAAGTGAAGCTCATTTTGTATGATCTGACTCAAACTCTGTAGAAATTCTTGTAAGAGGTACTTTTGATTCATACAAAATATGAAAGCAAAGTTTCTAAACTCATACCTAATTAAGAGAGACAAAACACTTAAAGTATCATTCAACAAACAAATTGAAACTACTAAATAATAATAATTCCATTTTTAAATGCAATAAGAAAATTTTTAAATCATAAATTACTGGAAAAAAAAAGGCTCAAGATGATAGATTTTGTTGGATTAATTGCACATTAAATAAATGGATGTAGTATGGTTAGAGATCTCACATTAAATAAGGTGTTAAGGTCATTAGAGCTAATTGGGATTGAAGAAAACATCTGGCTTCTCATCAACATTGAATTCAGAAAGTTAACTTTCCAATTTGCTTAATCGGAGAGTTTGTGGATGTTGGGAGAAAAGAGAAGATGAGGGGAAGGAGAAGAGGAATGGAAAAAAGAAATAGAGGAAGAAGAAGGAAGATACTTAAGGTTTGGAGGGTAAAGAAGTGAATAAAAGATTGTAAGTGTAACAACCCAAGTTGTTACCCTTGTCGATTATAACTAATCTAAGTCCTAATCTTGATCCTAAGTGTTAATCAAGTTATTAGGAGTCATCCACTAAGACCAAGTCCAAATCCAGGGTCAAATAGACCAAATTCTGATTTTTGGAAAATCCAGAAACTTTGAAAATTGACCTATCTAAATTGACCTCAAATCAAAAAATTAGGCTTTGCCATTATGCTCATTGCCCCCAAATTAGCTAGAGGTAATATTTTCGAGTCAATCGGAAGTCGTCGAAATTCTGACGAATATTTTAATAATATTTAATACCCCGAAAATTGGAAAATTAAATACTCGTCGGAATTAAAATCTGATTTCGCTGTTGCGATCCTCACCCTTAAATTAGCTAAGGCTGAAATTTTGAGATTTTTCAGAAGTCGTCGAATTTTCTTGAATATTTTAATATATTTAAATTAATTAGAAAATAAGAAAAATAAATCGTCATCGAAATCAAAATCTGATTTCGTCATTTTGTTCCTCACCCCCAAATTAGCTTGGGATGAATTTTTGTGATTTTTCAGAGATCGTTTTTAAAATATGATTTTTGAGATTAATTGAGTTAATTTATTAAACTCCATTTTTTGCCTTCTCCTTCTTCATTGGCTGGGTGGGACCCACAGCCATCCAATCCTGGCTGAGCCCCCTTTCCCTTCAGCCTCTTGCTTTGCTCATCCTAGCTTGTCCCCCCTATCTCCTGCCAGCCCTCTCCTACCTCACCAAGTGGGATGGGTCAACTCAAGGCATCTCATCCATTGGTAGGCCTCTTCTCCATTAAGAGATCCCTTGGCCCTCAACTCTTCATTTCCCCTATCTCCCATGCCAAGCTAGGGTCCTCTCCTCCCATTGCTATGTTTGCTGAAGGAAGAACCTCTCAAGCTCTCAAGCCCCCCCATAGAAATTCTGCTATTGTCAAAGCTAAGGTACCCCCCTTTCCCTCTCCAATGGTTAATCCAATGGCTGTTCCATTTCATTTTTATGCTCATTTGTATGTTTAAGATTCTGTGTTACCTTAGTGTGCATCTATAAAGCTATGTTTAAGATGTAGGAACTCAAAAAAATAAAAATTTATAAATAATAGAGAATGATATGTAAATCTGCAAATATGAATTTCTATACACCAAGTCGTTTAATCCCACGGTTTGCATTGAAAACTCATTTTTTGGTACTAATTTTTGTATCAATGGAAAGGTCTCGGAAATAGCTTTCTAACGGTATATGGCACCGCATGTGAAGTGCTCTAGGTTGAGAGTAATTGAGCCTAAAAGTTGACTCATTGCTATTTTTGCACAGGCAAAATCACTATCTGGCGCTGTAGCGCCCAAGTTTTGTATTAGGGTCCGCTATAGCGCACCATAGCGCCTAAGTTTTAATTTTGGGTCCGCTACAGCGCGCTGAAGCACCCAGAAATATTGAAATACCATAACTTAGTCATTTGGACTCCAAATTTAGAAATTTAAAGTGCTAGATAGCTTAGAATTTCAGTTCCAATAATAATCTAAAATAATATTTAAGTTTTGAACCATAGAAAATTCAAAAATTACCAAAATACCCCTAACAATAATTAGGTCATAGCTTGACCAATTGAAGTCCAATTTGGGTCTATTCCTAGTACTTAGTGTGATATAGGGAAGCTATTACCACTGAGTTTGCTGAATTTGAACATCAAATGGAAGAGTTAGCTTTTGACCCCTCTTAACCTAGAAAATTATCAATTTACCCTTAGAAGTACAAATGGCTATAACTAATTCATTAGACCTCAGAATTTATTATTCTTGTACTCTATAGAATCCTTGAACAGCATCTAACAATAAAATGCATAAAAATTTAGATTTTATTAGGTGAAATTTACTAAAATTCCCCTTAGGTTAAAAACTTTAATTTGGGCCTATATGACCCATTTCTTATCCAAATTTGGTGTACTTACTGTCTATCTTCATGTTAGACAGTAAGGAATCATTTGACAGTAAAAAATCTCAATTTGGAGCCCTAAATCAAAAAATTGTTTTTTGGACCCTTAAGTAGAGGCAAAATGGTCATTTTGCCCAAAATTTAGGTTAAGTATCTTTAACTCCTATATTATCTTCTAAGTCAATAAAATAAGTATTAAAATTGTATTAGAATTCTCTAAGTGAGTAAAATCAGCTATTAGGTCAAATTTGTTAAAATCCCCAAAATTTCTCTAAGTCTTTTCCTTAGGAAATTCAACACCTCACAATAAGAATATTCCTAAGATTAGGGCTAGATCATATGATAGATTTCATTCATCAAATAATGGGGTTACTCAATGAATGAATTATTGGTTTTATTAGTTTCTAGATTTTACAAATTATTTAGATCATTTTATCTTTCAACATTTGATTTAGGATAGGAGATTCATCCTATTAAGTCTGATTTGCTTAATATGATTTGCCTCAATCATTAGTTCACATTTAGATTTAACCTAGATCTTAAGTCTTACCTTTGGGATTATGGGATTAAACCAAATCTCATGGTGTTTAATCCTTATCCTTAGCTTGGTATATTTTGGACAAGCTTTTAGTTTAGAACATCTAAACTTATAAATTAGGTCGTGATGATTTATATAGTTGACATTGATTAATTATATTAGGACCTAGCTAATCCTAATATTTTGTAACCTATAAGAACGTACATCTAAGTCACACTCGATAGTAGGAATTGGAGTTCCTGAACTTGTGTAACTTAGAATAGTTAGAACGTTTAAATTAGACAACAAATAATATCACCATGTTTAGTAGAGTCCCTTGATTACTACTTGATTTTGAGCTACACATTCCTTGAGCTTTGTGCTTATTTTTCCTTGAACATGTCATATAAGAAAAGCATTGTTGCATAAAAAAATAATGAAAACATAGAATATTAGAAAAATATTTGCATTTGGGTTCAGTACATGGTGAATTATGGTGCACATTACTCTAATGGACATGAGTAAGGAGAGATTAAGATGCTTAACATTACTCATTGAGGAGTGCGTGCTAAGCTTGGAACCCACTCAGTTTTGCATATGTGCTTGACTCCTCAGCTGTTTCTGAAATTGTCCACAGAAACAAAAGTCAAATAATTAAAAGATATTTGCATAATATTATATACCTCTTTAATCATATTGTATTATATTATTATATTATGTCTGCCCTAGCCCATAAAGGCTATGAGAATATATTGGGCTGGATTGGTCAATTCTTTCTGATATGATAATTATACGTTCTTTCTTTACAGTTTGTTTCAGCTTACTGTTTATTATATTGTTGATGCATGTTATTTCAGTCAGTTGTAGTTATATTGTCTTACCTGCTTACTTGAGTAGATGCTTATATATAGAATGCTAAACTTTAGTGCTTATTATATGTACCATTTTTTAGATTTATATTTTAAATTAGTATATGTCATATGATCATCAGCATATTTAGGTTAAACTTTTATTTTCAATATTTTTACTTACTGTATTACATATATATGCCTTACCTTGTTTAGTTCACTTAAGGTGTGCTTTTGCCTCGATTTTTATTCACTTATTAATACTACATTTTTAACTTATCCTCATCCCCTTGTATGCTTACTTGCTCCCATGCTAGATAGATGTTTCATTTGGTATAGAGTAAAATAGTGGTATTAATAAATGTTTAATAAATATTTTGCCTAAAATGTACTTAGACAAATTATCTAATAAGATTTTTCTTGTTCAGTTTGAGGAGCCAGTGCTTGAGGAAGAGCCTTATTTAGAGGAGGTGCAGCGGCCTGGTGCAGAAGACCTCTAGTTGCCTTTTTCTTCATTATGAGGACATGTGATATTAACATTTTTAGTCTTTTAAATTTTAATTAAATGATGTAATAATACTGGTACTCGTGACTGTGTTTACTTTCTACACAATATTATTTGTTGAGCTATATTACTAATTCTTACTTGATGTATGGTGAATAGATGTAATCTTTATTTTATTTTGCTTCCGCACTCTATATGTATGTTAGATTTAGTGACTAATCCTTATATTCATTCTGTGCACATCCTTCTCTTATTAGTGGATTGTGAATCTTACCTAATCTAATGATAAGAGAGGGATTTGCTAGAGTGACACTCCACTCCTTAGTCTAATGATTATGAACTTAAGGAGCGGGGCGCCACTGTTGGTATCAAAGAATTCGATTAGGTGTCATATTAGAAATTGTATTCCACTCTATCTAATAGATGATTCTTCTGCCAATCAGTCACTAACTAAATACCAGAGTTATATCCAAGCACCATGATCATGAGCTTAGGATAATAAGAGTACAGAAATGTAAATGCATGCACAAATAAAATGCATGCACAAATAAACTATCAGTAAACTAATATAACTTATAAAATCATTGGATGTACAAGGATGACACTTAAGTGGCATTACCAATGATTTGAAGATAGGTGGGAGTACATCGTCCAACTCCATCAGTAACACGAGAGGTATGTAGGAGTTTTGAATCTCGACATTCGAATGTTGGATTGACTACTCCAACAAAGTGTATTCAGGGGATACGATCTCCCTGTTGCTGCCAAGGAGTGGTTGAAATGGGCAGATTTGGTGTTTGAAACTATTAACTTCCCAAACAACGTTAGAATCCCCATTGTGTCACATATCATACAAGACAAAGCCAAGGATTGGTGGAACATCACCCTACGAGCACTCACCTATCGGCATGAAGAAATGCAAAGGGAGGTCACCTATGCGGACTTCCACCGTGCCTTTACCGCTAGATATATCAGATAGATCTTTTAGCTTTCATTTCTATGATGACTTTTCCCAGGCCTTCACTAAAGAATACATAGGATATACTCTATATTTTCTCAGTTGCTGTCTTTCATTATTTGATGCTCTATCTACTATTTTCGATGATGTAGTTTCTTTTTTATTTCTAATTAATAAAAGAGGTGAAATGTTATGATCCCCTATTTTCTGAATTTTTGAAAGTGTGTTATTTTTAATTTAGACTCTAGTAGAAGACAATGATTCATAGACAGAGCCCTCTCCTGCTCTCTCCAGCACTTCCTCCAGCGAAGTAAGTACCTTACTGGAGGTGGTCAAACTTATGGTGGAATCCCACCACAAATAAGCAAAATCCAGCCAAAGACAGGCTAAGAAGGTCGCTGATACTCATGCCAAGCAGGCCGAGAGAATGGAGCAGTTGCTGGTAGCTCAGATGAGCCAGAACTGTTCCATGACTGAAGTTGCCCCAATGTCACAATGCTCTCACTAGCATCACTTACAGTCCACAGATCGGCTATTACACAGCTTCCTCCGCCTCAGACCCCCTACCTTCACCAGGAGTCTCTCCGTAGTAGATACCACCACCTGGATCAAAATGATGGAAAAGAACCTGACAAGTATCAAGTGCCCTGACTCGGAGGTAATCCATCTTAATACTCATCTCCTGCAAGATGAGGTCGAATATTGGTGGGACACAACCCGCAGCACGCAGTTTGCCGAGGTACCACTAGAGGACATTACCTGGGACGAGTTCATTGAGGTGTTCTAGGCTCGATTCATCCCCTAATCTGCTAAACATAGCTTGGGTGATATGTTCCTGAAACTGCAATAAGGAGATTAAACTATATCTGCATACGAGGTAGAATTCCATCGCCTTGCAAGGTTCTCTACCAGTCTGGTTCCCACTGAGCCAGACCGCTGTCACCGATTTCAAAGCGGTCTGTGACCCTCTTTCAGGAGCTAGGTAATCCTGTTTCGCATAACAGACTTTACTGAACTGCTGGAGACTGCCAAAGTAGTAGAACAAGACCAAGCTAGGGAAGGACCTAAGAGAAATATTGGGTCTACTTCATTCCAACAGAATCCTCCCAAACGAGCCAGAGTATATCAGCTCGAGGCCAAAGCCTCCTCTGCCAATCCATTCAATGGTTACACAAAACCACACCCGTATGGTCGGTGTTACCATGGGAATTGTGTCTACTTCACCCGCGAACGGCCAGGCCATGGATTCTATCACTGTACAGCTATGAAAACAATCGATGGTGATCAGATTGACCACTCCAAGCACCGCCAAGTCTTTGACTTGTTTCAGAAGCCTGCGACAGCTCGTCTTGCGCCATCTCCTACTTCAGCTGCAAGGTGTGTGACAACCAATGTCCCTCGCCCAAATGCACCACAACCACCTCCACAGTAGACCTATAACAACAGGCCTGCCGGCCCTGCGCGTGTATACACCCTCACACCAGTTGAGGCCGCTGAAGACAATCACGTGGTATCAGGTACACGCTCTTGAACCCCTTTTATTTCTACAGTTATTACTTGCTTAACGTAGTTAGTAATTATTACATCTATAATTAGGTTCAATTTGCATAAATGACAAACCCTGTAACATTTTATTCGACACTGGGGCTAGCCATTCCTTTGTGTAGGAAGGTTGGGCAAAAGCACTTAACCTACCCTTGTATCGCCTAGGCAATCCTCTTAATGTTGGGTTACCTTCTGGAGCCCAAAAGCCAGCTCGTTAATTTTGCAAAGTGCCAATCCCCATTGAAAATGAGAAGTATGAAGCAAAGTTAGTAGTTCTCCCAATAGCCAATTTTGATGTAATATTGGGCATGAATTGGCTAAGCCAAGATAATGCAACTATCAACTGCACAAAGAAGAGATTACCTTGGGTAGTGGTAGTAAGGCTAGATCTTTCATTGGTAACCTTAGTACTCGAGCCTCACTAATCAATGCTATAAAAGCAAAAAGGTTAGTTCAGAAAGGCTGTGATGCCTTCCTAGTAACAATTCTAGGAGAAAGAAGGTGTTTCCTTATCTAAGAACCCCATCGTTTGTGAATTTGCCGACATTTTTCCCAAAGATCTACCCGATCTTCCTTTTACACGGGAAGTGGAATTTGCATCGACATTGTTCCAAGAACATAGCCCATCTCTAAAGCTCCTTATCGAATGGCGCCTAAGGAATTAAAAGAACTGAACAAGCAACTGCAGGAACTATTGAAGAAAGGTCTTATCAGACCTAGTTTGTCCCCATGGGGAGCGCCAGTTTTGTATGTTAAGAAGAGAGATGGATCAATGCGAATGTGTATCAACTATAGAGAGCTAAATAAAGTAATAGTAAATAGCAACTACCCATTGCCCTGTATCAATGATCTGTTCGATCAATTAGCAGAAGCAAAGGTATTTTTGAAGATCGATCTGCGATCAGGCTACCATCAACTGCAAGTAAAGGATTCAGACATAGCAAAGACTGCCTTTAGAACCAGATATGGCCATTATGAGTTTCTGGTGATGTCATTTGGATTGACAAATGCGCTTTCCATCTTTATGGACCTAATGCAGCGTATATTAAAGCCATACCGAGACAAATTTGTCATCGTGTTCATAGATGATATTCTAATATATTCTAAGACAAAAAAGGAACACGAAGGTCATCTCCGGGCAGTATTGAGAGAACTTAGAAGCCACCAGCTATATGTTAAGTATTCAAAGTGCAAATTTTGGCTTAAATCTATCGCCTTCCTAGGCCACATAGTAGATGCTCAAGGGATCAGAGTAGATCAGAATAAGGTCAGCGTAATCCAAGAATGGGTTCAGCCCAAGTCATTAACCGACATCAAAAATTTCTTAAGCTTAGCTAGTTATTACAAGAAAATTATAAAGGGCTTCTCCCAGATAGCTTCTCCGCTGACTAAGCTAACCTAGAAAGCAGTGCCATTCAAATGGTCTCTAGCACGTGAAGAGGCACTCCGAGCATTGAAAAACATATTATCCACCGTTCCAGTTCAAGTTCTTCCTAAAGAAGGAGTGAACTATCAAGTCTACACTAATGCCTTTGGTATTGGCTTAGGTGCCGTACTAATGCAAGTAGGGAAGGTAATAACATATGCTTCCCGTCAGCTGAAGATTCACGAAAGAAATTACACCATTCATGATCTCAAACTAGCTGCTGTAGTGTTCGCTTTAAGGATTTGACATTACTATTTATATGGAATTCAGTGCTTAATATTCATAGATCATCAGAGTTTGAAGTATATATTTACTCAAAGGAAGTTGAACTGCCGACAGAGAAGGTGGTTAGAACTAATCAGTGACTATGACCTAGATATTCAGTACCATCCAGGAAAGCCGAATGTGGTAGCTGATGCGCTTAGTCGTCATGCTACTCTAAATGCTCTCATCTCTAAGAGTCCTTAAGAGAAAGATTTATGTAAATTGGACATCAAATCAGCATGCAGTGACCAAGTGAGTACAATGCTCTCAATGATTAACATCGAGCCCACATTTCACAGAGACGTATCTATTACTCAAATGAATGATGATGAGTACCTAAGTTTTAATCAAGCCATCTAGAGTGGCCACCATACTGATCTCCGATTTCATAAAGGTACTATATATCAAGGAGATCATCCATGGATTCCTAAATCCATGCACCAAGATGTTCTAATTGAAGGCCATAACTCCGGGTACCAAATCCATCCTGGAAGCTCAAAGATGTATCAAGACCTGAAACAATCATTTTGGTGGTCAGGAATGAAGAAACATGTAGCTGAGTTTATTGCAATGTGCCACACTTGCAGTTTTGTCAAGGCAGAGCATGAAAGACCTGGTGGTCTGCTTCATCCGCTTGAGATTCTCGAATGGAAATGGCTAAATATATCGATGGACTTTGTTATGGGACTGCCTCATGCAAAATCTGGAGCCAACGCTATTTGGGTCATAGTTGACCGATTGACCAAATTCGCTCACTTCATCCCTATTAGGCAGACAGACTAGGTTGAGAAACTAGCCAAGCTGTATATCCAAGAGATAATCAAGTTGCATGGAATTCCCATATCAATCGTATCTGATAGAGCCAGCTGATTCACTTCTAAATTCTGGCAAGTCGTGCATCAAGATCTAAGCACAACCCTAGCAATGAGTACAACCTTTCACCTGCAAACAGATGGTCAGACAGAGTTAGTAAATTAGGTTCTTGAATATTTGCTTAGGCTATGTATACTTGATTTTGCTAGTTTATGGGAAGATCATCTTCCATTAGTAGAATTCGCTTATAACAATAGCTTTCAAGCCAATATAAAAATGGCTCCATATGAAGCCCTATATGGCAAAAAATATAGCACTCCATTGGCATGGTCAGAAATAGGCAGCGTGCAATTGTACGGATCCGAATTAGTTGAATAGACAAACAAGAAAGTCCAGTTGATTCAACACCGAATTCGTGCAGCACAAGACCGCCAGAGTAAATACCATGACATCCACCATCGTCATCTGGAATTTAAAGTTGGAAACTTCGCTTACTTAAAAGTCAGTCCAATGAAAGGAGTCTTTAGATTCAGCATAGCTGGGAAACTTAGCCCCCGTTATGTTGGTCCATTCGAGGTAGCAGCCAAAATAAGAGCTTCCGCCTATAGACTAAATCTTCCAGATGACTTTGCAGCAGTACACAATGTATTCCATGTATCATCACTAAGAAAGTGCCTCAGAGATCCATCTCACCTACCAGCACCCAAAAATTCAAATCCAGCCTGATCTGTCATATGCCAAGGAACCAATTTGAATTTTGGCCCGAGATCGCAAACAACTTAGGAATCGTTCTATCAACACGATCAAAGTTCAGTGGAAGAATCGTTCTTGCAACGAAGCCACTTGGGATAAGGAATCCAATATGCGAGTCAAATATTCTAGACTCTTTGAGAATCCACATACTTTTTCCTAGCATTATAACCTTTGAAATTCAATTGATGTTTTTATTCTTGCCATTTCATTCCACTTGAGTGATGTCGAGGACGACATTATTTTTAAGTGGGGGAGTCTGTAATAACCCAAGTTGTTACACTTGTCGATTAAGACTAATCTAAGTCATAATGTTGATCTTAAGTGTTAATCAAGTCATTAGGTGTGATCCACTAAGACCAAGTCCAAATCCAGGGTCAAATGGACTAAATCCTAATTTTTGGAAAATTCAGAAACTCTGAAAATTGACTTATCTAAATTGATCTCGAATAAAAAATCGGACTTCGCCATTACACTCATTACCCCCAAATTAGCTAGGGGTGATGTTTTTGAGTCAATCGGAAGTTGTCAAAATTTCAACGAATATATTAATAATATTTAATACCCAAAAATTGGAAAATTAAATACTTGTCGGAATTAAAATCTGACTTCGTCGTTGCGATCCTCACCCTCAAATTAGCCAAGGGTGAAATTTTGGGATTTTTCAAAAGTCATCGAATTTTCTTGAATATTTTAATATATTTAAATTAATTAGAAAATAAGAAAAATAAATCATCGTCGAAATCAAAATCTGATTTTGTCATTTCGTTTCTCACCCCCAAATTAGCTTGGGATGAATTTTTGTGATTTTTTAGAGATCGTTTTTAAAATATGATTTTTGAGATTAATTAAGTTAATTTATTAAACTCCATTTTTTGCCTTCACCTTCTTCATTGGTTGGGTGGGACCCACAGCCATCCAATCCTGGCTGAGCCCCTTTTCCCTTCAGCCCCTGCTATGCTCAGCATAGCTTGTCCCCCATATCTCCTGCCATCCCCCTCTTACCTCACCAAGTGGGATGGATCAACTCAAGCCATCCCATCCATTGGTAGGCCACTTCCCCATTAAGAGAGCCTTTAGGTCTCAGCTCTTCATTTCCCCTATCTCCCTTGCCAAGTTGAGCTCCTCTCCTCCCATTGCCGTGTTTGCTGAAGGAAGAACCTCTCAAGCTCTCAAGCCCCCCTTTAGAAATTTTGCCATTGTCAAAGCTAAGGTACCCCCCTTTCCCTCCATTGGTTAATCCAATGACTGTTCCATTTCGTATTTAGGCTTATTTTATGTTTAAGATTCTGTGTTACCTTAGTTGTGCATCGATAAAGCTATGTTTAAGATGTAGGAACTCAAAAAAATATAAATCTGTAAACAATAGAGAATGATATGTAAATCTGCTAATATGAATTTTTGTACACCTAGTCTTTTAACCCCATGGTTTGTATTGATAACTTAATCTTTTAGTGCTGATTTAGGTATCAATGGAAAGGTCTCGGAAAGAACCTTCTAACAGTATGTGGCATCGCACGTGAAGTGCTCTAGTTTGAGAGTAATTGAGCCGAAAGTTTACCCATTGTTGTTTTCGCACATGCGAAATCACCGTCTGGCGCTCCAGCACGCTGCAGCGCCCAAGTTTTGTATTAGGGCCGCTATAGCGTGCCATAGCGCCTAAGTTTCAATTTTGGGCCCGCTACAGCGCACTACAACATGCCGTAGTGCCCATAAATATTGAAATGACCATAACTTGGTCATTTGGACTCCAAATTCAGAAATTTAAAGCGCTAGATAGTTTAGAATTTCAGTGCCAATAATATTCTAAAATAATATTTAGGTTCTGAATATTACAAAAATCAAAAATGACCAAAATACCCCTAATCATAATTAGGTTATAACTTGACCAATTGAAGTCTAATTTAGGTCTACTCCCAGTGAAAGTACTTAGTATGATATAGGAAAGCTATAGCCACCAAATTTGCTAAATTTAGACACCAAATGGAAGAGTTAGCTTTTGACCCCTCTTAACTTAAAAAATTACCAATTTACCCTTAGAATTTAAATGGTTATAACTAATTTATTAGACCTCAGAATTTAATATTCTTTGACTCTATGGAATCCTTGAACAGTAACTAATAATAAACTATATAAAAATTAAGATTTTATTAAGTGCAATTTTGTAAAATGCCCCTTAGGTCAAAAGCTTTAGTTTGGACCTATATGACTCATTTCTTATCCAAATTTGGTGTACTTATTATCTATCTTCATATTAGGCAGTAAGGAATCATTTGACAATAAGAAATCCTAAAATGGTCATTTTGCCCAAAATTTAGGTTAAGTATCTTTAACTCCTAAATTATCTAATAAGTTAATAAAATAAGTATTAAAATTGTATTAGAATCCTCTAAGTGAGTAAAATCAGCTATAAGGTCAAATTTTTTAAAATCTCCAAAATTTCTCTAAGTCTTTTCCTTAAGAATTTCAACACCTCATAATAAGATTATTCCTAAGATTAGGGCTAGATCATAGCATAGATTTCATTCATCATGATCCCCCCTCTTTCATCTCATGTCTCTCTCCATCTTTGGGATATTTCCTCTCTTCAATCTCCTTTTTGTGCTCGCCCTCATCGTGATCTCCCCCTCCTTACTTCATCTCATATCTCCCTCATCTCCGGGCTAACTCCTCTCCTCATTCTCTTTTTGGTGCTCTCTCCCTCATCATGATCTCCAATTGTCTCATCTTCTCCCAAAGCCTCCTTTTTTTCTCCTATAACTTCCAACACTCCAAACTTTACTAATCTTCTTCATCTACTTCTCCATCTTCCTTTTTATCCTTTGTTTTGCCTCATCTTCCTTAATGTTTTTTTTAAATTACAAGAATCTATTTAAGCCAAGCAAAATGGGAAGGTGAATATTTGCGATTATGTGTTTTAACAAGGATTTTGGCATCACCTCTAACGTAATCATCTTTGATGATGTCACCACCTTCTTTAAAGGTGAGATTTTTATAAATATTTATTTTAAATTATTAATTGTCAATTTTTGTCATGATTTACATTTTTATGTGCCAGTCTTAATCAGGAATGTTCCTTGCACAACCAACATCAACTATAAATTATAGCTTTTGAATTTGTTTCTACATTTTATTAGGATAACAAGAAATACAAAACTAGAACTTTATCCCTTGATTTGTTTGTTGCGAATCAATCGTTCTTGTATCTGACTTTCTCAACTTTGAGCATAGTTTAAGAACTCATCTTTTTTTATCTCTTTAGAATTCAGAGCAACCAATGATTGTTATATACAAAATTCAGCCTTTCAAATTCACAGCAAGCATCATTGATGACATTCGATCTTCTCTTATGCATCCATGGTTAAAGTGAGTTTAAACATTATTTCCAATTTAATTTGAAAAACAGCAAGTATTTTTCTATTTCTAATAAAAAGTTTATGGATTTAGGAGTCTAACTGTTGACTTAGTTCATAAACAAGTGTAATGCATCCTCAACGCATTCAAGGTATCCCTTCAATTTTTTTTGGGAAACATGCATATATATCAATTTTAAATAAATTCGATTTTTTTTGGGTTGAATTCTCATTGAAAGATCATTAGATGATGATCCCTTTAGGGTTTTATTAGTTAATATTTGGATAGTTTAGATCTTAAAAGTGGGTTGCCACAGTTTTATTAAGTTATTTTATTTTCTTATAATTTTTGTTTGACATTTTAAACTTTTGATGGCATATTATAAGTGACATAGGCCTAGAATCCAGAAGAAAATATAAATCCTAAGAATAAATTTACATAGTAAAATAATATCAACAATCATATAAACTCATCTCTGCGTATTGGAGGTTGGGATTCTTTCACATAATTGTTATCTTAATCACCAAAAAAATCTACTTAAGAGATTATTATCTTTCATAGTGATGCATAACTTACAATAGTAAGATAAGTGTTATTTATTTCATCATTTTTCTACACTTGCAAATTAAATTGATTTGAAGCATAGTAAATATTTTGAGGAATCAATGATGTGCTAATGAATTTATCTAATATGAATACTTGTATTCTATGTGTTGTACTTGCATGATATGTAAGTGTACTTGTAAGACACTCGTGAACATATTATTTTTGAGCTAATTTTCCCAGGTATAGTATTATCTGTAGCGTTGGGATGAGTTGAAGCCATGGGTACATTTGTGGTGAGTTTGCTCAAGGTTTTGTGGGGTTATTGTATTTAGAATAGTTAAATAAAATTACAATTAATAACAGTAAACAAAAAATCCTTCCATGTAGACTAGTTCCTTTGATTTCTTATGCTTATTTTATATTTCGTTATTTTTTCTTGCATTTAGCTTCTTATCTTCACTTTACAATTGCTCCCTTATTGGCCACTTTTGATTGCTTGTTTTTTCACATATCACTATATATTTTTATTTTAGTACTTGCAAAATTTCTCATATTCATTAATGAAATTATTTGATAAACTTGTAATAAATATTTTCTTAGCATTCTCTTATCAAGTTAATGATCCGATGAGAAATAGAATTAAATACACGACTATAGATGTTGTGAACCTTCAAAATTGGTTGTGTTTTATGTTTTATTAACTTGTAATTGTTCATTTTTAGTTGGAGCTACTTTTAGTGAATGATATTGTATTGGATCATATGTTGTTTTTTCATTGATTTGATTCATGTAATATTTTATTATTACTTTAAGAAAATTATTGTTGTTAGTGATCTTTCTTTGTTTATTGGATGATATTTTTAAGTTTTAGGTCTTTTAATAATGCACGAGTTTATATTCTTTGTTAGACTTTATACTTGCCTTAAAAGTTTCCCCTCTTGGGTAATTTTCAAACTATCTAGGTCAGGTTGTAACACACCTACTTCTCCATTCTCTCAAGCAAATTAGTTATGCTTCCCCTTTTATTTTTCAGTCATTCCTTTATAATTACACCAAAAGTGTGTCTATGTATTCATTATCCTTTTCTTGCTCAAATTGTAATAATCTATATAGTTTAGCAGGCCTCATCTACTCAAGCTTCCTTTCCCCATCTCTTATATTTCCCTTTACTAGTAATCTATCATTTTCCCCCAAAGCCAAACTTCAACCTCTTTGACATACAACAGTTCCCTTCTCCTACACATTATCAATGATTAATCACCATATTTCTCCTTTCTCAAACCAACCAACCCGTTCTAGAATTGAATCACATTTTATTCTCTTTTAAGCTAACAAATCCAGCCATAATTCTTAAACTTGCCATGCCTTTTCACCTTGTATGCATTTGCTACAATTCTCCTAAAGTCATCTTACATTGCCTTCAATTATATCTGAGTGTTGTTGGGTTTGTGGAGATTTAAGTGCAACCAATGGTGATGCACAATGTTGGGTGCACTTGGACACATCGGTGGGCATCAATGCAAATGGAATTTGGACTTTGTGGTGATGTCTCGAGGGCATATAGTTGCTTTTGGAGTAGGATGTGGGCCGATTACAGAAGCTTGGAGTGTTTTTGGGTTTGCCACATGTAAACTGAGAGTGAGTTGGATGCAAATTGAGTCACATTGAGCTAATCTATTTTTGAGCACATGTATTAGGCACTTAAGCGAGCTCTATAACTCAGACAGTGGGCCGAGACTTGGTCGTGCCCATGCATCAGTACATTTAGCCAAAAATAAAGCCTTAATCGAGACATGGTGCTTGGGGATGTTTAAGCGCCAACAATAGAAACTCTAGAATAGAGGCTTGAGTGTGCCCACCCAAGTGCTCTATGAAATATTAGTTATAATTTGTTAAAGTTGCAAAAAAGTGGGATTTGCCATGTGAGAGCCTATTTGGGTGCCAACTATGAGAGGGTTGCTTAGTTGAGGGGTGTTAGTGCTATTTAAGTGAGTGTGGTGGCTGCCAAGGGAGGCTGGATTAGGGCTTGGAGTTGTGATGGAGAAGAAGTTGTGTTGGGCTAAGAGCAAATGTAACAACCCTAGTATTATTACTCATCAATTAGTGACCTAATTTACTATAATCTTCTTTCATTGCTCTTATAATAGTATTAAGAGCCTCCATTTCAATTTTTGTGCAATTTGGAGAATATTTGGCAATTTCCAATATTTCCTGGTTTTCTGATGATTCTGAGAATGCCTTTTTTATTTATGCCTCAGAATTTAAAATGAAGTCCACCATTAGACTCATCACACCCAAATTTACTATGGGTGTTATTTTGGATGTGTTTGAAAGTCATCATTTTTCCCTCGAATATTTTAATAATATTTAATTACTCCAAAAATTAAGATAATTAAATTGACTTCCAATCAAAAATCCGATTTCCTTTTTGAATTCCTCACCCCTCAATTTTGCAAGGTGAAAATTTGAGATTTTTTGGAGTGCATTTGAGTATTTAAAATTGATTAAATAAATTGGTTAATTTAATTAATTAAATATTCAATTGATTAAATTATTATATACATATAAATGATAAATATTTTTCAACTATCATTGAAAAACGTGGAGGATCCCATGTAAGGTCCTTATTGGAAAACAGTAGATTCTTTATATCGCATCTGCCGGTTCCTTCCAATTGAAATCCAACGGTCTTATTTCATGCGTACGCTAATGGGATAAGAACCGTTGGATCTTGACAGACTGTAAAATACACGTCTGCGCTTGCACCCAAGTGTACATGGTCTGAAGTAATAATTTGGAATGTAAGTTTTGAGATTTATCATCCTCAGGGAATAGTGTGTCTTATTACTAAGGTATATCTATATTTAATAATGTTTAAATAGTATGACTTCAGTTTTTTATTAGATTCCATTAACAAAGCAATAATTCTAATTTATGAAACTATTTGATTTAGAGAGGATAGTTGGGTTTCCTCCATGTGAATTGATAATGACTCATATTGAATTACTTCTCAAGCACTTCTCATTCTTTCATAGTTATGCCAAATAATTAAGTGCACATTACATTCCTTAGAGTTGACCTCTAATTCCTACAAGTTAAAACCTTATGTATGAAATGAACACACTAGGGTTTGATTTCAGCACAAAGATTCTCATGAGATTGTAATTATGGAATCTAAGTTTTCCTACATCTAGGTTGCCAAAATAACAGTTTTAGTTAGGTGATCTCATGAGCATTGATTTCACTAATGAGCATCACGCACAGTTCAGATAAGGAAGTGGTTTTATTGGGCTCCATGGACTATGTCACATCATCTATGAGCTCTCAATAAATCCTCTTCCTCCTTTCACGTATGCTGAGCAATGGAGCTCCGTTAGTGGGTCTTAGCTCACACGCTTCGACTTCTTAGTTGAGCTTAGAGCATGGTGCAATTAGGCTCAAGAACTTCTCACATAGTTCTAAGCACCAATGCACGCATGTCCAGCTCTAAACAAAGCAATGGAGCACAAGACATTAATTTAGATGTTCATATTTATAATTATAATTACTTAATATATTTTTCAATTAGCCCACAACATTATTTTCTTAGTGATCTCATTAAGTCATTCAAACACAAATTTTTATTTCAATGCTTGAGGAAGTTATCCAACATTCATTAAGTCCCTTACATATTATAATGGATTCAGCCCAACCCTGCCCAAGGGGGTCTAGCCTTCCATTACAGCTGAGATAAGCAGAAAAACATACAAGGATGAATATCCTTTCATGATCCACTTAAAAGAAATCAAAAGCAAGATTTAGAGTGTACTAGGAACAACCCTCAATGGGATTCTTTGGATCTCTCCTCTTTATCTTCTCATCCTTTCCCTTAGCTCCCTAGTGCAACTTGACTTCGTTATCCTCTAGCAATAGTCTCTTCAACCTCCCTTGAAGAGGTCTCATTCTTCTTCTATGCAGCCTTCTCAAAAGCTAGAATTTTTTGAGTGAAAATTGGGAACCCTTCTTTTGTAAAAAGAAGCTGCATTTATAGAGGAGTCAATCTCCTCTCTTGCATTCAATTCTACCTCTTTTCCTCCATATTTCTACTGTCATGAGTGCTCAGCCCACTTGAGGAATGAAATGACATCTCCTTTTCCATTTTTAAATCTCATAATCATTTCAAAACCTTCCTTTGTCTCTTAAAAATTATTTTGCTGTAGAAGATATGGCAGCTGGGAGATAAGCAATAAGCTGGGGTCTTGTCTCAACCGCAATTAATGCCTTGAGAAGATAGAAATTTGGCACCCACTGAAGTGCGCTGCAACGTGCTGCAACGGTCTAAGTTCATAACTCCATCCGCGGTAGCGCGCTGTAGCATTTATTGTCTTTTAAACTCGATTCACGGTAGCACGCTGTAGCAGTTTAAGTTCAAGAACTTACCTGCCGTGGCGCACTAAAGTGGTTCAAGTTTGAGAACTTACCCGCCGCGGTGCGCTATAGCGGTTCAAGTTCAACAACTTACCTACTGTAGGGGTTCTGGTTCAAAAACTTACCCGCTATGGTGCGCTGTAGCGGTTCAAGTTCAAAAGCTTGCCCACTGTAGCACGATGTAGAGGTTAAAGTTCAAAAACTTACTCGCTGTAGCGCGCTGTAGTGGTTTAAGTTCAAGAACTTACTCGCCGCAGTGCGCTGTAGCAGTTCAAGTTTGGAAACTTACCCGCTGTAGCAGTTTTAGTTCAAAAACTTACCCACCGCGGCGCATTGTAGCGGTTCAAGTTTGAGAACTTATTCACGGCGACGTGGTTTAGCGGTTCAATTTCGAAAACCTACCCACTGTGGCGCGCGGTAGCAGAATTACTCCAGATTTTAGAAATTCTCTTAGGTTAGTGCTTTCTGCTTGCTAGTAGCTGGAGCACACTATGGCATGCTGCAACGGTTTGCTCCCTGAAATTGCTGAAATACTCCAGATTCTCCTAGAAATTGTTGAGCTTATACTTTACCTGAAAATAAGCAGAATTTGATCAAGGTGGGCTATTTCTAATAAGGATTTGTATGAGATTTTACCTTTCTTTATGATATAAATTATAGATTCATCAGATCTCCTGCCTAAATGAGTGGTCCAGATCAAGTGACTGTACTCTATCTTCATCCACAATCACAGGTGTCAGATGAAGGACTGTCCTCCTCCTCACCTGGCCTCCCCCATTCACTATAGCTCCCGAGACACTTTGCCACATCATTTCGAGTTACCAAAAGCTTTGGCAGAAGCTATATACTGGGATGAAGGAATGCTTAATCGGCTAGACAAAATTTTCTGCAAACCCTAAAAAAGAAAAATAAAGGTCGGTGAACCTGTAGGCGATAGAGATATCAGGTACTTCAAATGATTATTACCATTGTAGAAATGTTTACTTATCTCAAATTCAATTTCATCTTTGTTATTGTCGTGATTCCAAATTAACGCATATTAGCTGTAAAACACTTGATCAAACACAGGTTTTGAATCCTAGGTCTCATAATTTTTAACCCTAATTAGGTGTCCCAAAAATCCTAAAATATCAATGTTGTTCAAATTCGATCTAATTAGTGTTATTTTACTCCTTATACAATAAGGATTATATATTAATGTATATTAATTCATTTGGATAATGTATACTGATTTTTGGTTTTTGACTCTTAAATTGGGTAATTTTGATAATTTTTCTAATTACATAATTTCATGTTTTATGTGATTAAACCTTAGGGTAGCTAACATGTTACATTAAATTTCTTCCTATGTCAATTTTAATTTCATGATTTTGAGCTTAGTTCTCTTAATTTAGGTGCTTATATATTTAGCAAATCGATTGATTCAACCTTCAACCTTAGGATAAATGCTTTAGGATTGATTTTATAATTAATTTTTGATGTGATCTTAGAAGTTGTTAATGCACCCAATTAGTGTAGCTAACTTTAAATACCTATGTGATACTTGAAAGTAATCCAATTAGGACTAGCTTTAAATAACTAGATTGGATCCTAGCGCATCTCATCCATAGTTGTTAAACCCTCATTTAAGTTCTTTAAGGAGTTGAATTAGGAGTCCTAAACTCATTAGTATAGTTTAGGAATTCTATTAATTTCATTAACCTTTAACTTATAGAAATTATAGAGCTTGTAGCTTACAATTCCTTCCTCTCCAATACACTTAGCTCTTCCTCAAACTATTTTAATTTAACTATAATAGTAATAGATTTGATTTGACCTTCTTATAAAGCCTAATTAAATGAGTTGAGCTTGTAGAACCTTAATTTTCATCTTCTTCAATTATAAATATTTCATAATCATCTTTTTTCCTAACTAGTCTTATAAGCCATGATTTAGTTAACTTATACAAATATGTGGTTTAGGATATGGCTAGGACTAGTTTCATTTAATAATGTTATACATATAAATTATTTTGTCATCTTATAAAATGAAAATAAACTACTATTTTCCAAAACCCCAACTACTTATATTACATATAATTAACTTGAGATCAATATCTCTAAGTAAATTAAGAGCTCAACTAGCTCCAATTATTAAGTAGATCATTAAAATTAAATAACTTCAGATATCATATTCATATAAGACATTGTGCATAATTAAAACTTTTATTTTAAAACTATAGGGGTTTACATTGTTGGTTAAGCCAACAGCAGGCTAATTAGGAGTAATAAGGATACCTCAAATTCTCAGCGAGTGAATGTGAGTACTATTTATTTTGAACCCTGCTTTCCTTTGCTTGTTAAAGAGATGTGTTTAACTCCTCACTTCATTCTGTATTTGTTCGTAGAATGAATACTTTCATAAAATTAATTCTATTTAATAAAATATGAGTTTTTTACAATCTTATAGATTGTGAGATCTCATTATAGCTTCAAGCTATATTTACTTTTCATAGAACTAGGCTATGTACCTCTTAGACTTATAGCCTAAGATTTTCTTTCAATTACTATACTTTGCTCTTTCCATATTTTAGTACTGTACTTTACTTGTTTATAGTATATTTAGATTGCAGTGAATATTGTTTAAATTTCATTTAAATGCTTCACTGTATTCTTTTCTTTACTTAACATAAGTTGATTGAACATATACATACTTAATTCTATTTACTTTCATATGCACAGTAATACTTTTCAAGCTTATCTAGGATGCTTTTACCCTTACTTTATTTGCAGGTTAGAACATCTAAACTTGTGAGTATTCTTACTCACTTCATTTCTCATTAGTCCTTCTTACTATTTTTTGTTATTTCTTTTCCCTATTTAAATGCTTTTATTTTACACCGTCGCTTTTACTTCTATTGTAAACTAGTTGTGATATCTAGAATGAATATTAAAATGTTTAACCCAAATCTTAATATGTGCTTAGATTATTTATTCTAACTATGCTTTTCTTTTTATTGGCTTTGCCCTATCATATTTAAATGCCAAAATATGATAGATCAAGTGCGTTTGGATGCTAGTGGAGCTGGACCAAGTGCTTAAGAATCATATATTTGCTTCCACTTAAATGTTATTTACTTGCTTTTATGTTAATTGTGAGAGAGAGACTTTACTTTCTTATTCTCTATTTTAAATTGACATGTAATAACTAAATTTAATTATTTGCCTTTACTTATTTTATGTTGGAATTAGATCTCTTACTACAATTGCTTGGTTTAGATAAATGGATAAATGAATGAATTGCATAAATATCTCATGCTCATAAGTCTAATTGTCATATGTGATTAATTGTATTTAATCATACTTATAGTATTATTATACTTGCATTTCATATTTGTACCCATATATTGCTTCATGTGAATGTTCACCTTTACTACTACTTGCAAATGCTACGCTCTTATATGTAATTGTAATCACTTTAATTCCATTGTTGATTGTAATCACATCTATGATCTACTCTTCATGAATGTTGCAAGTATTTTTCATTCATATATTTTGTTTCTTCTATTTATGATTGCATCTACACTTTTTTTTCAAGTAATTGAAATTACTTCTTTTGTTACATGATTTCTTGCCTTGTACATGCATATAATTATCATTTTCATACTTGTATTTGTAGTTACTTTGATTACATGTATTTGAAATTATGTTTATCTTATGCATTTCCTTACTTCCATTTTCTCATCTAAACTTAATACCCTCTTCATGATCCTTGGCCAAACTTAGCATTTTGCATTTGTTTAGCTTCCTTATAATAAGATATTAAATGCTAAGGTGACACGCCAATGTTGGGCTTAACTCCTACTCAATATTGGGGTCATAATAGTAAAATCTCAAAAAGCTCTTGAAGAATTTAAATTTCTTATAATCTTCTTGGTTTTATAATGACATTCTTTGCGGCGTGGCTCTGCAAATTTTCTGTCTTGGATCTTTTATGTAAAGATCTGTGCATTTATATACAATCTAATTTTTCTTTATTTTGCTGCATTTTTTGTTTCCAAAGTTATAAGGTTAATGATTCTTCAGTATTTTTTGTACAACGTCTTCATTAGGTTTTGATTGAGGAAGACTAAAGGGGTGGTTATAACTTTTAACAATTGATATTAGAGCATATTGAGCTATGGTCAAGTGGGAGCATGATGGAATAGAAAAAGTTCAACGTGACGAAGTTCAACAGAACGAACTTTAAGTTCTAGAAAATGTGGATGGAAGATCTAATGTACCAAAGGAAGTTGTTTCTTCCATTGGGAGGCTTCAAAATGAAACCATAGGAAATGAGCAATGAAGAATGAATGATTCTTTAGAAAATAGCCTTGGGGATGTTTCAACTTCCCTTAATTTC
The DNA here is from genome assembly GCA_016760335.1 of Gastrodia elata. Taxonomy (NCBI): domain Eukaryota; kingdom Viridiplantae; phylum Streptophyta; class Magnoliopsida; order Asparagales; family Orchidaceae; genus Gastrodia; species Gastrodia elata. The sequence goes on along the minus strand of CM028678.1, from coordinate 29,383,869 downwards.
ATCTGTGGAGTTCATCATTGTGAACTAAAGAACCATCGTATATTTATTGACTTGATGAGAATGTATGAAATGCCCTCAGCACCAAGAAAAGTGTTCTTGATAAAATGATTGTTCTATATGAATATGGCAAACTGCTGCTCGGTGACGGAGCATATAAATAACTTCAACATTTGACAAATAAGCTTAGTTATATGAATGATAAGGTATGAGCACTTTTGTTGTTGTCTTAATTTGCTAGAAGTTGGGAAGGCTAGGTGATGATGGTGAGCAGCTCAACAAGATCAGGAATTTAGATTTTAAATGATTTAGTTGGGCTAATCTTAAAGGAGGGGAGGAGAAATTCTGGTGGTGAGGTGTCAACATATAGCTCTTAAATGTTGAAAATAAAGGAAGGAGTTGAGATTGAGACTTGGATTCGAGTCAGAGATGCTCCAAAAGAGGGAAGTTAGTCAGTCGACCAAAATATTGAAACTATGACAAAGTAGGCCATTTCAAGATGGATTGGGGTGGAGGTAAGCTAGAGGAGCAAACTAGGAGTGTGGAAGTGAAGTCAATAGCAGCAATGGATCTTAAAAATGCACTAATATTGTCCCTAAAAAAAATGACTTTCATGGTGGATTCGGGAGCGTCATGCTATGCGACGCCTATTAAGGAGGTGTTTAGAAGTTACGTTGCGGATGAACTATAATGCATATGAGCATGGGAGACATGGACATTAGATTGTTAGACAAGGTGGTAGCTGAAAGATATTTGACATGTTCCAAGCATGAAGATAAACGTAATCTTTGTTGGCCAAGTAGCATGGGCAATATATGTGACCAAGTTCACGGAGGACTCATGAAAGATGATCTATGGTGCATTGATGGTTGCGCAAGTACAACATCCTGAACTCTTAAGCACTAAGGTATTCTTCTCTTTAGCCAAATAAGCCTCATGATTTTGTCCATAGAAGATAATTTTTTAGTTGATTACCCATCCTATGAGTGCTCCTACCCGAGCACGCTTAGCTTTAGAGTTCTTAATAAGAACTCCACAATTATCTAAAAATAGTCTCAATGTTTAAGATTTATGCTTAATACTACTTAAGGGGGTCTTACAACAAGGGAGCAAAGTTGGGTCAATATAAGTGATAAGCTTGACTATAATAGCGATGCACCAATAAAGAGGCCACCATGGAAGATGGTCAAAAATTCCATTCTTGAAATTAGGCGAGTCAAGTTTACTCTTGAAAAGGAGTCCAGTAGTCGAAGAGAGTAATAACTCTACTATTGTTACCCGTCAGTTAGTAAACTAATCGACTCAATTCCTTTTCTATTGCTATTATAATAGTGCTAAGAGCATCCACCTTAAATTTCATGAGATTTGGAGATTGTTTGGCACTTTCCAACATTTCCTTATTTCCAGATAATTCAGAGAATGCCTATTTTATTTAGACCTCATAATCAAAAATAGAGTTCGCCATTGAACTCATCACCCCCAAATTAGCCAGGGTGGTATTTTGGAAGTGTTTGGGAGTCATCAAATTTTCTCAATTATTTTAATACTCAAAAATTATGATAATTAAATTGACCTCTGATCAAAATTCCGATTGCATTTTTGAGTTTCTCACCCCTCAAATAGGTAAGGGTGAATATTTGGAAGTTTTTGGAGTCTGTTTGAGTATTTAATTTTGAGTAATTAAATAAGTGAATTAATTAATTAATTAATGGATTTAAATTGAATTAATATATATTATAATTAAGTTCCAAAGGCCATATTAGGAAACGCGAAAATCACGCGTATTGCGCCAAACACCAAACTCCAAATTCCTTCCATCTGATCCGCTGATCCAATATTAATTAAGATCAAACGATAAGATCTCATTTAATTAATCTAGCCATCGGATCACTCTCCAAATTTGATGGCTAAGATCTAAGGACTGTATGTCTCCTTCGATCATGCCTCTACCGCGCAAGAGAAGTAGGCGTACAAGCTGTCCTCCCCTCCATCTATCCTTGTCGAGCCATTAACCTCCCTTTCATTTCCAATTTTCCATTTTGGCTCTATCTTCCTCCGTTTCATTTTCTGGGAGCTGAGGTGCTGAAGCCGCTGCAGAGGGAACCTACATTTTGCCCTAAAACAACCAGCGTTAAGTGATAAATCTCAAACCTCCTGGCACTTCACCTACTTTTCTATCTTCTAAAATGATCATTTCTAGTGTCATATTTCGTTGGATATTACTTGATTTACTTTCAAAATCAATGTATTTACCTTCAGTTGTAAGAAGCTCTGATCTCCTCACTTAGGATGTCCATCATTTAACCATTAGGGTTAGAATTCATCGGCGTTTGAGCAATACCTAGGCTCCATTATAGAGGTCGATTGGAGGTCACGTCAACACCTTCGATTTAATTTTGAAGTGTTTGGAGGTTTTGCGCGGCGGGCCCCGTTGACAGCGACATCAATCATTACTAAGTCTCAACTCGATTTCAGCGCCCCATATTTTGTGCCATAATTCATGCTACCATTAGAATTCTGTGCCACTCTATTTTTCTGCATTAATTGAATTATGTGCCACTTATTTTTTGCATTAAGTGAATTCTATGCTTTTTAATTTTTCTACCACATTAATGTTAATTAAAAAAATTTAATTTATGCAAATCTTAAATTGCTTATAACTTTTAAAATATTTATCCAAATTATGCGATCTTATATACCATTTAGATTACAAAATTGCATAGATCATTAATACGATGTTTAATTTCTATTTTGCTGAATATTTTTCTTTATGATATTTAGGTTAATTAATTTATTATAATTAATTCCTAAACTTTTTTATGTGGCATAATTTAGTTAATTGACGTCCAAATTTGACATTTAAATGCTCCGTTTCACTTGCAAAAATGTGTAAAATAATAATATGAAATCAGATTTAGGTTTTGAATCCTGAATTTTTTAATGACATTTTTAACTCTAATTAGGAGTTCTCCAAACCCTAAAATTTCAATGTTGTCCAAATTTGACCTAGTTAGTGTCATTTTTCTCCTTATGTAATCAGGATTTCATATTTATGTATATAATTTCATTTAAACAATAGTTGGAGATTTTAAGTATTTGGCTCCTCAAATTGGGTAATTTTGTAGTTTTATAATTTTCATTTATGCATGTTTCAGGTTTATTGAACCCTAGGACATCAAACATGTCTCACCTTAATTATTTCCCATATACTTTCAATTGAATATTTGAGACATGAATTTCATAATTATTATAATTAGGATGCTTAGCAATAAATTGATTTAAACTTTATCCTTAATAAAATTGCTATAAGATTGATTTAAAAAGTATAAAATGCTTGTGATCTTTAGAACTGGATGTTACTTCTAATTAATGTTGATAACAATTGCATATATGTAATTATAATGTTATGAATTTAGTGAGATTATTTACATAGCATATTCAAAATTTAGTTTTTCATCTTGAAATACATCTTATGAAGTTTAGAAACTTAGCTTGTGATTTGCCATCAAAATCTTAGTTAAATATATTCCTTATTTGTAGAATGCAAATTATAGGCAAATTATAGGCAAATTATAAGTTAAGGATTTGTATGCTAGTTGTATGTCTTATTTCATTAAGAGAATCTAATAGGACTAGTGTCCAATTATTAGATTTGGATCTTTAGTTATGTTTCCTCAAGTTCTTAGTTCTCTTTTAAGTTCTCTAATATATGAATTAGGAATTCCTTAGCTCCTTATTGAGATTAAGAAATCCAATAGAATTCCTTAATATACAAACTATAGTGAACATAGAGCTTATAATTACTAATTTTACCTCTCCCATATACTTAAACATCTTCTATCAAATGATCCTAGCTAAGTTAGTAATTAGTTTGATTAGAATCCTTTCGATTTATAAGCTAATTAGATGAAGCTAGTAGATTGTTCATTAGCCTCCACTTCCTTTAGCTTTGTAAACTTTTAGTTTTACTCTTTCATACTATCTTATTAAACTTTAATCATTAATCAATTTGATTTGATTTGTTTAGGACTAGTATAGAATAATTTCCCTTTGCATCAATATACATATAAATTATTTTTTCACTTCATAAGTTAAATTAAAATACTAGTTTTCAAAATTCTTTCACTTCTATAATTACTTAAAATTGACTTGAAGATCAATATCTATAAGTCAATTTGGAGCTCAAATAGCTCCAATCATTAAGTAGATCATTAAAAAAAATAAGATAACTTTAGATATCTCATTGCTTACAATTATTTGAATTTTCTTGAATGCTTGCTTTGCTTTGAGCCTATTCCCTTGAAACATACATACAAGACATTGTACACAAATAAGAGTTTTATAATAAAACTATAGGGGTTCAAATTATGGTGAACAGCTAAGGGCAAGCTATAGGAAAAATAAGGAGGCCTCACATTCTCAGAGGGTTAATGTGAGTGTCCTCATATCATTTTGAATATGCTCACAAAATGTAGGTTTCATAAAATAACTTCAACAAATAATATACGAGTCTTTTATAATCTTATTAATTGTGAGATCTCATCATAGCATTTTAGCTGTGTTTCCATTGCATAGTTCTAGACTATACATTCTTAGTCCAAGAAGTTAAGATTCTCCATTATATACTATGGTTTGCACTTTCTAACTTTAGTACTGTGCTTTACTTACTTACAGTTCTTATAAAATGTAGTGTATGTTGCTTTAATTTCATTCAAATGCTTCACTACTTTTCTTTTTCTTAGCATAAGTTCCATTTGGACATATGCATGTTTCCATTTCATTTACTTTCAAATGCACTTAAGTAGTTTCTAGCTTTATTTAGGATACTTTTCCATTACATTTTTGGTTGCAGGATAGAACGATTATTCATGTGAGTACTTTTACTCCTTTACTTTCAACTGTTCCTCTTTACAGTTTTATTTATTTTCCTCCCCTACTTGAATACCTTGAAATGCTCCTTTGCTTAAATTAAATTGTAAATTAGCTTGTGATATCCAAATAGACTTATAAATGTTAGCCAATCTTAAAATATGCTTAGACTGTTTATTCTAACTACCCTTTTTCTTTTCTTGGCTTTGCCCTATCATATTTAAATACCAAAATATGATAGATCAGAAGCAATATAATTTAGGTGGAGCTTGACTTAGCAGTTGAAGATCTTATAAATTGCTTCTGCTTACTTCATATTACTTACTTTTATTATATGTGAGAAAGAGTGATTATTTTCTTACTCTTTCATTTAAAGGCATGTAATAACTTAAAATATTTGTAATGTTTCTTCTATTTCTATGCTGAGTTTACTTATTTTGAAATTGTTTGGATTGAATGAGTGGATAAATACTACATATTTTATAAATACTTGATACATAATTCCTTACATGCCTTTATTGCAAATTTTTTTTAACACTATTCATAAAAATACTTGGACACTTAGCATCTAGTATTGGGATAGTTTTCTTTTAATTTGATATTAGATGCTAAGATAACGTTCCAATGTTAGATTAATCTCCTATCCGATATTGGGGCCGTTATAATTGGTATCTGAGCCAAGGTTCAGAATGTTAAGTTAAAATAAGATATCCACTCATCCAAGTCAATCAACACAAGAAGGCAAAAATATTTAAGAGCATCACCTTAGGAAAGTGAACGAAATTCCATTTCAATAATTTAATTAATAATAACTTGAATTCAATAACTAACTCTCAAATATAAAATCAAGAGTCAAAACTTAAGTAATTCACTAGAGCATTTTATTAGTATTGTGAAGGTGACCATTGGTTCGGTACGGTGTATGGACGCTTATACTATGGAGTATCAGTAGCTTGAGGCAAAGTGTTAGATAAAATCTTAAAGTACTGTGTGTTCATGGGTGATTGCATCCCTCAATTGGCAAGGGACTAGCTTTCAAGGGTCTCTGACACCTTTACAGCCATACAATGCCACGACCACATACGCCTGTAGATGTTGGAGGAATTCCTTGACAACTATGCTAAAGATCGGTGGGTTCATGCCCACGATGTTCTCATTCAAGCTAGTAGCAGCCTACATCATGCTCCCCTTTATAATGATTTTGAGTTAATATTATATAATAAATTCTGTAAATGAACTTCTAGTTTCCTTTTTATAAATAGTAGCCTTGTACAGTAGCTTTCATAGTAGCTTGTATATAGTAGCTTCTATTTCACTTATGCTTCCATGTACGTTTCATATTGTATCTTAAATCTTTTGAGTATTAATGTGAAGTTTTTCCTTTCTACTAGTTTTGAGTTTCCTTTTCTTAATCTTCTTAGAATGGATCTCGATCAAAACATCCTCATTCCTTCTATAATTAAGAAAGCAGAATCAGTAGTTCCATCTTTTACAGAGGAGATGAGACATATTATGAATATGTTTAATATAATGATTGAAGCTCAAACAAGAGCTACTGAGAGAATGCCTTCCATAAATTCCCCCTCTCACCCATCTCCAATTCTTCCACAATAATCATCCCAAGCTCCATTTAAAACTCCCCCAACCCCACTTGAAGTTCCTACCCCAACTCTAAAGGCAGTTAGTTTTGCACCACAACCTAGTTTAGGTCCTGTTGTAGATGCCTTTCTCCTAACTTTCCTTCATTTAAATCCCCCCACCTTCAATGGCCCTGCCTCACCTACAAAAGTATCCAATTGGTTTAAATCAGCAGAGAAGCTCTTGGAAAGCATTAAATGACATGAGAGCTAGTGTATTGGCTTAGATACTCATCTTTTCCATTAGGAAGCTGTGTACTGGTCGGACATTGAGCTTAAGGCCGCTTTTCTAACACTTTTGTGGAAGATATTCCTTGGAAAGAATTTGTACATATCTTCAGCACAAAGTTCATCCCTCCTTCAACACAAACTATAATCGAGGATGACTTCATGCAACTAATGCAAGGAAACCATTCTATCCTCGACAATGAGATGAAATTCAAAAAACTATCTCACTTTGCACCTGATCTAGTTCACACAGAAGTGGCTAGATGTAGTAGGTTTTTAAAAGGTCTAAGATATTCTATTAAAAGTCAATTGTTGTCCATACATCATGACGATTTCCATAAGTTATTGGAAGGTACTAAAATGATAGAACACCATCAAGTTCAATTCGAGACGCATAGGTTCTCTCATTTGTAACCTTTTAGATCAGAACCCTATAAGAGAAATATTCCTCAAGGCACTAAAGTTTTCAACATTTTTCAGAATAAAGGTTAGCAAGGTGGACCAGTTGCCAAGTGTAATTGGCCACATCCATATGGAAAGGGTTACCACACTGGTAACGATGTTATATTTGCGGTAGGGTAAACCACCGCTACCAAGAATAATGTGCTAATTGAATGGTTAACAGAATAAAAATTGATCATCGACTGTCAGTTCAAAATCCTACTTATAATTCACAAGCACCGCTTCCTGCACTTATGCCTCCTTCATCTAGTGGGAACACTCATGATCAGAAAAGTGCGCCCTCAGAAGCCCAAAGGCAAGGACAGAAAAGTCGTATAGACAAAGGCAAAGCAACTACACAATCCCCAGCCGTACCCAGAGTGTAAGTACTTTTTGCTTCTATTGCTAAGGAAGAAAGTAACATTGTAAGTGGCACATCTTACTTTTAATTTTCCTTATTTCAACCTTTCAATTTCAGTGCAATTATTTCCTATGCTACTTGCTTTAAACTTTATAAACTGTAGTTAAAATTTTTCTTTTCTTCCCTGCTATAGGAACACTAATAATTAAGAACCAACAGTTTAACATGCTCTTTGATACAAGTGTTAGTCACTCCTTCATATCTTAGAGTTGTGCATCTTCTTTAAGCTTTTAACATTTCAGCCTGAGTAATGCCTTAAGAGTTCAAATGTAGGTGCTGAAATGTTTGCAAAAATGTTCTGTTTGGTAGACATCTCAATCAGTAACCAACTATTCCCCTCCAAACTTATCATTATGTCGATCACGGATTTCAACATAATCTTAGGAATGGATTAGTTAAAAAAATTCAACACTTTTATAGAGTTTTATAGTAAAAGAGTCTCCCTCTGGGTAGGAAGAAAGCCTGAGGTCTTCAGAGGCAACGTTGGCCTAATTGCATCCTAAATAAATACAGATAAAGCAAAATGCCTTATTAATAAAGGTTGATATGCTATATTAATAACCCTTAATGGTGAAGAAAAAGATGATAGAAATCCTATGGATACTCAAGTAGTTAAAGAGTTCCTAGATGTAATTCTAAAGGACTTACCTGGACTACCTCCTATGCGTGAACTAGAGTTTTCTATTGATCTAACTCCAGGGAATCAACCTAAATCCAAAGCCCCATATAAGATGGCACCTAAAGAACTTCAAGAGATCAGAGAGCAGTTATAAGAACTATTGGAAAAAGGTTTTGTGCACCCTAGCATATCACCTTGGGGAGCTCCCGTCCTTTTCGTCAAGAAGAAAGACAGATCAATGCAGATGTGAATAGATTACCATGAGCTTAACAAGGTGACGATGAAGAATAAGTATCCTCTTCCAAAAATAGAGAATTTGTTTGACCAACTCAATGGAGCAAAAAGCTTTTCAAAATTTGACTTAAGAACATGATATTATCATATTTGAGTTGAGGATAAAGATATTCTTAAGACTGCGTTTAGTACTCGATATGGGCATTATGAATTTCTTATCATGTCTTTTGGACTAATGAATGATCCTTCCATCTTCATGGACCTTATGCAGCATATTCTAAAGTCGTACCTCAATTAGTTCATCATATTTTTCATCAATGACACTCTAATTTACTCCAAGTCAGCTGCTGAGCGTGAAGAGCATCTTGGCGCTATAATAATTTTATTAATAGAGTTTAAATTATAGGCTATATTTTCAAAGTGAGAGTTTTGTCTCAACTCAGTGGCATTTTTGGGCCACGTTATTGATGTTGAAAGAATCAGAGTTGACCAAAGGAAGATCCAAGATGTTCAAGAAAGTTCAACCCAAATATGTAGTTGAAATCCATAGTTTTCTAGGACTTGTTGGATATTACAAAAGATTCATTCTTGGATTTTCCAAAATAGCATCTTCATTAACTCAGTTGACTCATAAAGATGTTCCTTTCATTTGGAACATAGCTTGTGAAGAAGCATTTCAGAAATTGAAGCAATTGTTAACTTATGCACCAATATTAGTGCTACCTCGGGAAGGTAAATGCTTTCAGGCTTACACTGATGCCTCTAAGTTAGGACTAGGTTGTGTTCTGAAGCAAGACTGTCATGTTATAGCCTATGCCTCTAGACAACTTAAGCATAATGAGAAGAATTATCTTGGGCACGATTTAGAACTTGCAGGGGTAGTTAAGTGTGAGATACTTACTAATCATCAAATTCTAAAGTATATCTTCAATTAGAAAGAACTTAATTTCCATCAGCGTAGGTGGCTAGAATTGAGATGCGGTTACGACTTAGAAATTTTGTATCATTCGAGAAAAGCTAATGTAGTAAGTTATGCCTTAAGTCGTAATGTAGTATTATCTTCCATCTGTTACAATGATTATTTGATTAATAACTTTGAAAGATTGAATCTTGAGCTGATCCGATCTGCTAGTTTGTGCACTTTATCATCTGTTATTCTGTCTGAATCAACTCCGAGGTCATGAATAGTTGAAGCCCAGAAAGAAGATTCTTCCTATTCTGATCTAATTTCAAATATTGCTAGTAGTAAGAGATCTGAGTTACATCTTGATGCAGAAGGTGTAATTTTCTAAGAATCTAGCTTATGGATTCCTAAGAGCTTGTAGTTACAAATATTATTTGAAGCTTATAACTCTAGCTATATAGTTGTAACAACCCTAGTGTTGTAACTGGTCAATTAATGACCTAATTGACTAAACATTTTATATTACTCTTTTAATAGTATTAAGAACCTCCACCTCAAATTTTGTACGATTTGGAGACCATTTGATAATTTCCAACATTTCCTGAATTCTTGGTAATTCTGAGAATGCCGAATTTATTAAGATCTCAGAATCAAAAATAAAGTCTGCCATTGGACTCATCGCCCCCAAATAAGCTAGGGGTGGTATTTTGGAATTTTGGGAGTTGTTGGATTTTTTGCGAATATTTTAATATTATATAAAATACTCAGAAAATTACAAAAATTAAATTGACCTCCGATCAAAAATCCGATTTCATTTTTGAGTGCCTCACCACTCATCTAGGTTAGGGTGAAATTTTGGAAATTTTGAGAGTGCGTTTGAGTATTTAATTTTGATTAATTAAATTGGATAATTAAATAATAAAATATAGCTTTTAAAATAAATTAATATGCATTATAAATAAAATATCAAATGGCTAATAAAACGAAAGGTAGAAATTTGCCGATATGACCCAAACATGGAACACCAATCTACCTTAATCATGACCGTAGATCTCGTTTTAAACAAAATTAGACGGTGATTAACTTAGGATCAAATCAGACCGTCGGATCGTCCACCATATCCGACGGTCGTGACAAGCACACTGTACGTCTTCCTCCTGCACTCGCGAGTAGGATGCAGGATTGTACGTAGATGCTCGTCCTTCACTCCAGCTGGCCTTTTCAAAGCATTAAGCCCTATCCAGTCCCATAATCCTACATTTTTGCTTCCCTCTGCCTAGACTAGCTGCGAAGAGGAACTGTGAAAGGCGATTCGAGCTCTGTGTAGTTTGGCCTTTGTTGTAACCATAAGTTTTTCTTTGCAAGGATCCTAGGTGCAAGGTACTACTCCCTAGCAATTAATTTAGCAAATAAGTTTAATTAGTGAGCTATGTATGTACTCGTTTGATCCTCATATTTTCCCTCTTATTGTTCAAACTTCCTGCTTTATTCTCTTAGCATAATGGTTCATAGAAGGCTTAAGAATTAGGAATTTTGAGTTATTTAGCAAGAGCTCACCGTCAATTTTCCATTGATAGGTTAAATGTGTTATTTGATTGTTAAATCATGACATTAGGGCTTACCCTAATTTCCTTGTTGATGGGACATGATGAGAAGAAGAAGATGATGCACAATGCATAGTTCAACTGAACAGTGACACTGTGCAATTCATTTCAATAAACCTACAGTGACACTGTGCAATTCAATTTTCACATGGTCCAAATCCCACCATTATTGTCAGCTACGTGTCAGTCTCTGGTTTAGTCCCGCTACGTGTGGGGCCCGCTTCTGGCGAAATCAGTGTCATCCTCAAATTTTGCTGTCTTTTCCCAAAAATCAAGCTGACAGCTGACTCATTCTTTGTGCTTATTAATTTCTGTAATAGCTAATTAATTAATTCCGGTGGTGATGAATAACAAATTTAGAAGAGATAATTATTTCAATTAAAACTAAACATGAATTTCTTTTTGCTTATATCTTGCTTAATTCCCAACCAAGTTCTGCAAAATTATATATCGTTACGATCGCAGAAATGCGTAGATTAATAATACATTGTTTAATTTCTATTTTATTGAGTATTATATTTAATCATTATTTTATATTAATTAGTTAATAACAATTTAATTCCAAACTCATGTGTCATAATTCCATCAATTGAAGTCTAAACTTAATGACAAAATAATCCATTTCAATCATAAAAATATGTAGAACACTAATATGAGATCAAATTTAGGTTTTGAATCCTAGATCTCTTAATGATTTTTTAACCCTAATTAGGAGTCCTCCGAACCTTTGAAATTCAATATTGCCCAAATTTGACCTAGTTAGTGTTATTTTTCTCCTTATGATATAAAGATTTCATTGATATGTATATCATTTAGTTTGGATAACATTTGGACATTTTAGGTATTTGACTCCTTAATTTAGGTAAAATTGTCATTTCATGTCTTTCATGTATGCCTTAATTGGGTTTATTGAATCCCAGGACAGCAAATTTGTCTCATTTTTCTTACCTCACATGTATTTTTATATTGTATATTTAAAATATAAATTTTCATAATTTATGATTTGGAAATGCTTAGAACTTACTTGAATTGATCTTCTTCATTTGTAGAATAGTTATATAAATTAATTGAATTGTATAAATTGCATTTGATCATTTAAGTTAGATTAATTCCAATTATTGTTGATAGCTCTCACACTCATGTAATTTAAATATTATGGAATTAGTGTGATTAAATTGTATGGTATATTCTAAAATTAATTCTTCCATTTTTTTTATACATCATGTGGAATTTGGAAAACTTAGCTTGAATGAATTGTCATAATCCATGAATTTAGAATGTAAATTGCATATATTTTGTCATGTTAGAATTTAATTAGAATTATTATCATATGTTTTGAATTAACTTAATGTTAGTTCTTTGATATTTGACTTTTTATTTAGTCCTCTAATAAATAGAAGACTTATATGTAAATTTTATGTCTTATTCCATTAAACTAATATAATAGATTTAATATTCAAATTATTAGAATTGGAGCTTTAGTTCTTATATCTTTTCAAGTTTCTAGTTCTCTTTTAAGTTCATACTTGATTTAATTTGAGAATTCTTTAATTTCCCTTATGATGTAATAAACTTATTTTTTCAAATTATAAGCCAAAAGTAATTGAAAGAACTTATTTAGAACTAGTGTATTACCTTAAGAATGAGATTTAGTAAAAGTCTCTTAATCCCTAGTTCCCACCTTAAGTTCACTAGCGAGTTGATACTTACCTTGCTAATAGTATACTTAATTTTATTAAGTGATCTTAATAGACTAGTGCCCAACCATCCAATTGGATTATTAGCACACATCTCCCTTAGTCCTTAATCTTCCATTTTAGTTCTTTAATGATTAAATTAGTGAGTCTTAATTTCCTATCATGCTTTAATAAGCTTATAGACTTTAATTAACCTACAACTAAGAATGAATTAGTGCTTGTAAATGATAGTCTATTTCTTTCTCTACATTTAGACATTCTATATCTATTAATCCTAGTTAAATTAGTGATTAAATTACTTTGAAACTTTCTTATTTATAAGCTAATTTGATGAAGCTAGTAGATTATTCCTTAGCTTTCACTTCCTTTAGCTTAGTAAACTATAAATTTTACTTTTCCTTACTTGTTTCTTAAGCTTTAATCATTAATCTAAAAGATTTGATTATTTTAGGACTAGTATAGAATTAATTCCATTTGCTTGAATATACTTATAAATTATTTTGTCATTTAATAAGTTAAATTTAAAATACTATTTTTTTCAAACTCCTTTCACTTCTACTAATATTTACATTTGACTTAAGGATCAATATCTTTAATTTAATCGGGAGCTCAAATAGCTCCAATCATTAAGTAGATCATTAAAACTTAGATAAGTTTGGATATCACATTATTTATAATTATTTTAATTTCCTTAAATGCTTGCTTAGCTTTGAACCTAATTTTCTTGAACATATATATAAGATTTTGTGCATAAATAAAAGTTTCATAAAATTGTAGGGGTTGGTACTATTGGAGGTTAGCCTAGGGTAGGCTAAATTGGTGATATGAGGAGACCTCATGTCATTAGAGGGTTATTATGAGTGTTTAAATTGAAACCCCGCTTTCCCTTTTACAAATTAAACAGGCGTGTTTAATTCCTCCTTCCATTTTGAATATGCCCACAAAATGTGACTTTTCATAAAATAATCAAAACAATTATAACATGAGTTCTGTTACAATCTAATTGATTGTAAGAACTCAAGATAGATATTTAGTTATGTTACTTCCCATAGTCCTAGGCTATGTATATCTTAGACCAAGAGGCTAGGATACTTCCTTTACTTTCTATGCTTTGCATTTTCTATTTCTTACTTACAGTTTATATAGAATGCAGTGTATGTTACTTTAATTTTATTTAAATGCTTTTCTCTTACTTACTTAGCATAATTCAATTTGAACATATACATATTCCATTTTATTTTATTTTCAAATGTAATTTAGTAGTTTCTAGCCTTACTTAGGATGTTATCCCTTTCCCTTTTTGGTTGCAAGCTAAAATAAAAATATAAGTGAGTATTTCTTCTCAACTTCCTTCAAACTGCTCTTCTTTATAGTTATATTTATTTTCTTTCCTACTTGAATGCTTTTAATGCTCTGCTGCTTATTTTAAATTATAAATTAGCTTGTGATATCCAATTAACTTCAAAATAAATAGCCAATTTTAAAATCTGCTTAGACTGTTTAGTATAACTACTCTTTTTTTTTTTTTAGCTTTGCCCTATCATATTCAAATACTAAAATATGATAGATAAGGAGCTTTTTAATTCAGGTGATGCTAGACCTAGCACTTGAAGAGCTTAAATGAAATTTCTTTTGCTTATTTTTAAAATATACATGCACTTTTAATTTAAGTGAGAGAGTGACTATATTTTTTTTACTCTTTCATATTAAATGGCTTGTAATAACTTAACTTAAATTGTTTTTGATGTTTTTACCTATAATCTGTGCTATGCTACTTATTTTGAAACTGCTTAGATTGAATGAGTGAATAATTACTACACTTGTTGTATATTTTCCTCATGCTCCCTACATGCTTTCATTGCAAACTATTTTTTAACTTAATAACTGCTCCTAAAGTGACTTGGCCACTTAGCATCTAATGTTAGATTAGATTTCTTCTAATCTAGTGTTAGATGCTAAGGTAATGCTCCAATATTGGGTTGATCTCCTATCCGATATTGAGATCATTACAATTGGTATCAAAGCCAAGGTTGAGAACATTAAGTTAAAATGAGATATTCACTCATCCAAGACAACAACATAGAAAGGTAAAAATATTAAATAAATGTCACCTTAGGAAAGTGAACGAACTTCCAATTCAAAAATTGAATTAAATCTTACTTGAACTTTGAGAACTGACTCTCAGATGGAGAATCCAGAGTTAGAATTAAAACAATTTTCTAGAGCATTCTTTCAGTACTAGGAAGATGACCACTGGTACGGCATAATGTATGAACGTTTCTACCAAGGAGTCTCAGTACCTGGAGGTGAAGTATTGGATAAGAATTTAAAGTATTGTGTGTTCAGGGGAGATTGCATTCCTCAATTAGCAAGAGAGTGGCTCTCATGGGTCCCCGACACCTTTACTGCCGTTTAATGCCCCGACCACATACGCCTCCAAATGTTAGAAGAATTCTTCGACAACTATGTCGAAGATTGGTGGGTTTAAGCCCACAGTGTTCTCATTAGAGCTAGTGGACGCCTACATCATTCCCCTCTTTATTCTGATTTTGAATCAATGTTCTACAATAAATTTTGTAAATGAATTTCAAGTTTTTCTGTTATATAGTAGCAACTAGTACATTATAGTTTGTATATAGTTACTTCTAATTCTTTCTACTTTTATGTACTTTAATTTTGTATATATTAATGAGAAGCTTTTCTTGTTCCAATTTTTGAACTGTTCTTTTTCTTAATTTCATAGAATGAATCTAGATCACGAAGATCCCACTTCCTCCATAGTTAAAGAGGCTGCACCATCTATTCCATCTATTAATGAAGAAATCAGACAAATGTTGGGAATATTTAAAATAATGATAGAAGCTCAAATGAGAGCTGCAGAGAGGATGGCTACTGAAAGTACCCCCTCTCACCCATCTCCAGTTCTTCCACCATCTTCTCCTATTCCATAATAATCATCTCAAGTTCCATTTCAAACTCTTCCAAATCCACTTGAAGTTCTTGCCCTAGCTCCAAAGATAGCTACTTTTGCACCACAACCTACTTTGGGTCCGATTGTGGATGCCTTTCTCCTTGCTTTCCTTTATTTAAGTCCCTCCACTTTCAATGGCTCTACTTCACCTATGGAAGTAGTCGATCTGCTTAAATCAATGGAGAAACTCTTGGTAATCATTAAATGCCCTGAGAGGGAGTGTATCTGTTTGGCTACTAATTATTTTCACCTGGAAGCTGAATACTGGTGGGACAGCGAGCTCAAGGCCCACTTTTCTGACACATGTGTGGAAGATATTCCTTGGAAAGAATTTGATCATGTCTTCTGTACTGAATTCATCCCTTTTTCAGCACAAACCAAAATTGAGGATGACTTTATGTAGCTAACGCAAGGAAATCATTCTGTACATGACTATGAGATGGAATTCAGAAAAGAATCTTGCTTTGCGCCTGATCTAGTTCGCAAAGAAGTGGCTAGAGGTAGTAGATTTTTGAAAGGCCTAAGGAATTCTATTAAAAGTCATTTGGTGTTCTTACATCATGATGATTTCCTTAAGTTATTGGAAGGTGGTAAGATGATAGAGCACCATCAAGTTCAATTTGAGACGCAAAAGTGCCCTTATTTCCAACCTTCTAGATCTGAACCATTTAAGAGGAATTGTTCTCAAGGCCCTAGAGTTTTAATATTGCACCGAATAAAACTAAACAAGGTGGACCAGCTGCCAAATTTAATAAGACACACCCATACGGGAAGTGTTACCACACTGGTAACTGGTGTTATATTTTCAGCAAGGTCAACCACCGCTACAAAGAATGCCATGCTAAATAGATAGTTGATAGAATAAAGATCAATCATTGATAGTCAGTTCAGAGTCCTACTTCTTATAATTCACATGCACCGCTTCATGCACTCATGCATCCTTCATTTAGTTGGAGCGCATGTGATTAGAAAAGAGTGCCCCCACAAGTGCAAAGGCAAGGGCAGAGAGGCTGTACTAATAAAGGCAAGACAATTTCACAATCTCAAGCCGTACCCAGAGTGTACACACTTTCTGCTTCTATTGTTAAAGAAGAAAATGATGTTGTAATTGGTATGTCTTACATTTGATTTTCTTTACTTTAGCTTTTAAATTTTAGTGATTTATTTCCTAAGTTACTTGCTTCAAACTTCATAAACTGTACTTGAAATTATTTTCCTTTCTTTCCTGCTATAGGAACATTATATATTAAGAATCATTTATGCAACACACTCTTTGATATAGGTGCTAGTCACTCCTTCATATCAGAGAATTGTGCATCTTCCATAAACTTTCAATATTTCAACCTAGGTAATGTCTTAAGAGTGCAAATGCCATCAGGTGCTAAAATCTTAGCAAAAAGATTCTGTTTGGTAGACATGCCCATCAATAATCAATTATTTCCCTCCAAACTTATCATTATGCAGATCACAAATTTTGACATAATCTTAGAAATTGATTGGTTAAGAAAATTCAATGCACTTATAGACTGTTTTAGAAAAAGAGTCTCCCTCGGAGTAGGTAGAAAGCCCGAGGTCTTCATAGGCAAGCTTGGTCTAAATGCATACTTAATAAATGTACATGAAGCCAAATGTCTTATTAATAAAGATTGTTATGCCATATTAGTAACCCTTATTAGTGAAGAAAAAGATGATAGAAATCCTATGGATACCCTAGTAGTTAGAGAGTTCCTAGACATTTTCCCAAAGGACTTACCTGGGCTACCTCCTATACATGAGGTAGAATTTTCATTTGATATAATCCAAGGGACTCAACTTAGATCTAAAGCTCCATATAGGATGGCACCTAAAGAACTATAAGAACTCAGAGAGCAATTATAAGAATTATTAGAAAAAGGTTTTGTGCACCCTAGCATGTCACCCTGGGGAGCTCCTGTCCGTCAAGAAGAAGGATGGATCCATGCGGATGTGTATTTACTACCGTGAGCTTAATAAGGTGACAGTGAAGAACAAGTATCCTCTTCCAATAATAGATGACTTGTTTGACCAACTTGCTGGAGAAAAAGTCTTTTCTAAGATTGATAAGAGAATGGGAAATTATCAAATTCAAGTTGAGGATAAAGGTATTCCTAAGACTACATTTAGGACCCGATATGGGCATTATGAATTTTTAGTCATGTCTTTTGAACTGACAGATACTCCTTCCATTTTCTTGGACCTGATGCAGTGTATTCTAAAGCCTTACCTTGATTAGTTTGTCATAATTTTCATTGATGACATCCTAATCTACTCCAGGTCAGCTGCTGAGCATGAAGAACATCTCCGTGCTGTCCTAGTTCTATTAAGAGAGTTTAAACTGTATGCTAAGTTTTTGAAATGTGAGTTTTGGCTCAACTCAATGGAATTTCTGGGTCACGTAATCAATGTTGAAGGCCTCAGAGTTGACCAAAGGAAGATCAAAGCTATATAGGAATGGGTTTATCCACACTTTTCTAGGACTTACTAGATATTTCAGAAGATTCGTTCCTAGATTTTTCCAAATAGCATCTTCATTTACTCAGTTAACTCATAAATAAGTTCCTTTTATTTGGAACACAGGTTGTGAAGAAGCATTCAGAAACTAAAACAACTATTAGCTTTTTCACCAATGTGCTACCTCAGGAAGACAAAGATTATCAGGTTTACACTGATGCCTTTAAGTTAGGACTAAGATGTGTTTTGATACAAGACCAACATGTTATAGCTTATGCCTCTGGATAACTTAAGCCAAATGAGAAGAATTATTCTGTGCATGATCTAAAATATGCAAGGGTATTTTTTGCTCTTAAAAAATGGAGACACTACCTGTATGGAGTTAAGTGTGAGATGTTCACTGATCATCAAAGTCTAAAGTACATCTTCACTCAAAAAGAACTTAACTGCCGTCACTATAGGTGGCTAGAATTGATATGTGATTATGACTTAGATATTATGTCATCTGGGTAAAGCCAATGTAGTAGCTAATGCCCTAAGTTGTAATGCAGTTTTATCTTCCCTCTATTGTAATGATTCTTTCATCAATGACTTTGAAATACTGAACCTTGAGCCAATTAGATCTGTTGATTTGTGTAGTTAATTATCTACTACTCAGTTTGAGTCATCGTTGAGGTCAAGGATAGTTAAAATCGAGAAAGATGATTCTTCGTATTTATATTTAATTTCAATTATTGCTAATGGAAAGTGATCTGAATTAGGTCTTGATGCTAAAGGTGTGATTTTCTAGAAGTTTAGATTATGTATTCCTAAGAGCTTGTAGTTATAAATATTGTTGAAGCACATAACTTTGGATATACTGTACACCCTTGTAGTTGTAAGATGTATCAAGTTCTCAAGAAATCATTTTGGTGGCATAGCATGAAATGGGATATAGCAATCTTCATTTCCAAATGACATCCCTATTCTTTAGTTAAGGATGAGCACCAAAAGCCTAATGGACTTCTTAAACCTCTAGACATTCCAGAATGGAAATGGTCCAACATTCCCATGAACTTCATTGTAGGTTTGCCTAAGAGTCGATATGGTTCTGACTCAATTTGGATGATTGTCAATAGACTCACCAAATTAGCACATTTGCTTTCCGTTTGTCAGATAGATCCTATTGAGAAGTTAGCTAAGCTTTATCTTAGGGAGATCATCTGTTTACATGGTACACCAAACTGTATAGTTTCTGACAGAGATAGTAGGTTCACTTCCAAATTTTAGTTCGCTGTTCAGAAAGAGTTGGGGACGAATTTAGCATTGAGCACATCTTTCCATCCCCAAACAGATGGTCAAACTGAACATGTGACAGACTGTACATACACGTCTCCACTCGTACGCAAGGGTACGTGGTCTGAAGTAATAATTTGGAATGGTAAGTTCCAGATTTAGATCGTCCATGGGGAACGGTGGTTTTCATACTAAGTTTTATCTACTTTCAACAATGTTTAGATAATTTGTATTTTAGTTTTGGTGTGGTCCCAAATTTAATAAACAAAGGTTTAATTGAAGATACTATTTGATTTAAGAAGAGAGAGTTAGGGTTTTATTATGTGAATCGTAAGGTCTCGGTGTTGTAATCATATCATTGCAATTTACAAAGTAATTATACTATGCTTTATCAATCAAGTGAACATTGCCTTCCTTCGATTGCTCCTCTAATTCCAATAAGTTCAAATCTAGTGCACAAGGAGAACACCCTAGGGGTTCTACCTCTGCACATAAATTCTTATGAGATCAATTTAAGTTAATTTCAATTTCCTATGTCTTGGTTATTAAAATATTCTTTTAGTTTTATGATCTCACAAGCCTTGATTCCCACCAATCAGCGTCATGCACTACACATACGGTTTAGTTAAGGGAGAGGATTCATCAGACTCAATGGAATATGTCACATTATCCATGGGTGATCGATGATCTCTCCCTCCTTCTACTTTGCTGAGCTGCAAAGCAAGATTGGAGGGGAGCTTGGCTCACAAGCTTCAACTTCTTAGATGAGCTTAAGGAATGGTGCTAATAGGTGTGAGAACTTCTCATGTAGCTCTCAACTCTATTGCACTCACTCCCTGTTCCAATCCAATTAGTGAACATTGGAGCACAAGTCTTTTAATGTATTACACAAATATTTCCATTCCAGATTTGATTTAATTAAGATTTACATTTTATAATCATTCCAAGCATTCAACAAAATGAAATAAAATATTCAGCTCAAATTTTATCAATTGTAAATTAAACATACATCACCATATACCTTCCTCATCACATAATTACATCCCAACCCTCTTCGATGTAGGTTTAGCCTTTCATCACTGTTTCACTATTGCAAGAGATGTAAAAGAAAATGAACGTTGACATTGGCTCATAAATAAAGAAAACAAGATCGAGTTTAGAAATGGTACTAGGAACACCCCTGAATTTTGAGGGTTCTCTTAGTCCTTCTCCTTCCTTCTCTCTTTTTCTCTAAGTTCCTCAGCTTCTCTTTCCTCTTGAACTAGTAAGGTGGTTCTAAACTTCTTTCCTTGGAGAGTTCTCCTTCTCTTCTCACAGCATCTTATAATTTGAATCAATGAATATCAAAATTAGGAACCCTTGAATAGCTTGAAAATGACCCTTAAATAGAGAATCTCTCAGCCTTTTTGCCTTTATCCTAAGTGACCATTCATCTTTCTTTCCTTCAATGCAAGCCATTATGTTTTATTCTAATAATTATTTGGAATTCTGTAAACTTAACTATTAATTCTATTTTAAAAAAGGGAGAGGAAGCCCAAAGGTTAAAAAAATTTTCCCTTCCCTAGGCTATTATTAATACAATTTCTGGAGGTTTCTATGTCGATCGCTATGGTGCACTACAGCGCGTTGTGGCCCGCTGCAGCGATCACATCAGGTTCAGTTCAAAACTAGTTCCAGCTTATGGTTCTACTGAAGAATTGTGGTAGCACGCTGTGGCAGCTCCGATCCAAAAACTGTTCCGCTACAGCGCGCTGTGGCAGCCTCGATCCAAACACTAGTCACACATTCAATATCCTTGATTTAGACCATTTACTCGAAATGTTGCTACGCTCCGCTGGAGCGCGCTGCAAGGACACTGCATGGTTAAACTTTGTGAACACGGAAAGCTACTGTTCAATTACTTCTTATGTAGTTTTCATTAATATTTTTTGAATGTCGTTGTGGCCCGCCAATGCGCGCCACGGTGTGCTATAGCTAATTCCTTCCAGGTCTGCAGTTTTTGTTCATTATCCTAGGCGCGCTGTGGTGGTTAATCTTTCATGAAAGCGGAGAGTCACTATTCCATTAGTTGTCCCAGAGTCTTAATATTACTCCCCAGAAATGACGCCAAAGACCGCAGGAGCGCGCTGGGGTGTGCCGCAGCGGTTCTCCTTCCAGGCTTGCAAATATGTTCTAGATGAGCCTAATCAGAAAACCGTCATGGCCCGCTATGACGCACTGCGGCGTGCCACATCAGTTTTCCTCCATAATTCACCTTTTTGCTTCAAATTTCTTTTCTCGAGCTTTCTCCTAAAATTCATTAAATTCACTTCAAATTATTCTTGTTCAAATATCAGATTTATCACACCCCACACTTCAGTTCTTGCTCGTCCTTGCATATCACTTAAGCTCAATGTGGATTTTCTAATTTGTTGTCCTAGCAATGGATTCAATTTAGGATGTAAATGTGAGGCTCTTATATCACTGAATATTTCCTTAACCTTGGGTGATTTTCATAATTCCAACCATTACATTCTTCCTAATTTAGGTTCCAAGTTCTTATTCCTTTCAAGTTTCCATTCTCAAAGGTTGATGCTTATTCTTTATGAGGGAATGGGTAATTACCTTAGGGTATCCAACTCTAGCTAAAAATTGGTGAGTGACAAGAGATTTTGTGTCATGTGTGCTCCTTCTTATGAATCACAAAGAACATTAATAATTATAGGAGAAACATTTTTTCTTCATCCTATTTTCTCATATTTTCACTTTAGGAGAGATATTTTACTTCATCCCTATTTTTGTTTTTGATTTCTCTTTTTAGCTCAGGGAGAGACATTTTTCTTCATCCTTGTTTCATTTCTTTGTGATCATTAATTCCTACAGAAGCCTAGCACACTCATACATTCACTCAACTTTTGCCAATTACTGGTTTTGGATTCCTTAGGTTTCCCCACCCCCACACTTAGAAGTCAGCATACATTCATTTTAACTTTGGAAATTGAAATTAACTCAAGCTCTTTGCTTGTTTTGGAAGTGTTGTTATGTTAATTGATCATCTGAAGTTTAGCATCATTAGTGGCTTAAGATTTCTCAAAGTTAATAATTGAATCCATGCATAAATGTTTTCAGGATTCACTTGTAAATTGAGCCGCATCACATGATGATTTAAGTAATTCAAGTTTTATTCATTGAGAAACAAAACAAAGTAAACATAAAATAGTAAAAATTAAAAGCTAAAATAGTAAAATATAAAAATAGAAAACAGTACAACCTTTTAGCATGGGCTGCCTCCCACTGAGCACTTGTTTTTTACGTCTCAACCTGACGCATTGAATTCTCCTATGTGATTCCTTCCTTAGGAAGGTCCTACAACATCCATCCTCCTTTCTCTTGCAAGTCATATTCTTCTAAATATGGTTTCAGCTGCTGTCCATTCACCTTGAATGTCCCTTCCTTTGAAGTGATATCAACTGCCCCATGGGGATATACCTTCTCTATTGTGTACGGGCCCGTTCACCTAGACTTTAGCTTACTTGGAAATAATCTCAATCTAGAATTAAATATAAAGACTTTCATTCCACATTGAAAATATTTTGGTTTAATTAATTTATCATGCCATTTTTTTTACCTTATAAATCTTGGCACTCTCGTAGGCATTCAACAGAATTCATCTAATTCATTCAATTGTAAAATTCGCCTTTCTCGAGCTTGTTTGAAATCAAAATTCAGCTTCTTAATGGCCCAAAATACCTGGTGTTCTAGTTCAACTGGCAAGTGACAGGATTTCCCATATATGAGCTTGTAAGGAGATATTTCAAGTGGGGTTTTGAAATTAGTTCTATAAGCCCACAATGCCTCTTGCAATTTTGTAGACGAGTCTTTCCTATTTTGGCAAATTGTTTTTTCAAGAATTTGCTTCAACTCCTAGTTTAATACTTCAACTTGCCCACTAGTTTGAGGGTTATATGAAGTTTCAACCTAATACCTTACCCCATAGCCCTTCAAGAGATTCTCTAATTATTTATTGCAGAAATATTTCCCCCCATCATTGATCAAAATTATGGGTGTGCCAAATCTAGCTAAGACATATTCTTTTAGAAATTTAATCACTATTTTTGCATCATTATTCACACAAGAAAATTGCCTCCACCCATTTAGAAACTTATTCAACTCCCACAAGAATGTATGTGTTTGATTTGGAGGTAGGAAATGGTCCCATAAAATCAATACTCCAAACATCAAACAGCTCAACCTTAAAAATTCCATTTAGCGGTAGCTCATCTCTCTTTCCTAGATTACCGATTCGTTGGCACTTATCACAACTTTTGACAAATTCAGTTCTATCCTTAAATAATTTTTGCCAATAGAACTCAGATTGTAGCATCTTAGCTACTGTGCGATCGATCCCATGATGCCCTCCATAAGGGGAAGTGTGGCAATGATAAAGGATATTATTCACTTCAGATTCTGGCACACCTCCCCTCATAAGTTGATCATGTTGTGTTATGGAGACTTCACTATCCAAGCACAGGTGCTGCAGCAGGCTGTAGCGCGCTACAATAGATCCAAGCCCGAAGTTGAGGCGCCACGGCGCGCCTCAGCTGTCAACATACGAGAAGTGAACATTACAGCACACTACAGCGGAATCAAATGCGGGCGCTACCGTGCGCTGCAGCACACCGTAACGCACTCCAATGGATGCAAGTTTGAAACACGGGCGCTACAACTCACCGTAGCGCTCTATTGCGAATGCAATTCTGAAAGTCGACCGCTACAGCGCACTGTAGCGCCAATCGGAGTTCTGCTTCATTTCAAGTCTCGATATGAATAAATCAGAGGGGTATTTTGGATTTTTTGGGTCTGAAATGGAGCTAGCTACTTAAGCCTAAGTAGTGGAGGAAAACTTAAGGCTTTTGCAATCAGTTTTGGAGGCTTAGAGGCTGTGGAGGAGAAGAACCCTATGCTAAGCCCTAGGGAGCTGCTGAGCAAGAGAAGGCTTGTTGTTTAAAGAAGAAACTTCAGGAGGTAATAGCTTCTTCCCTTCTCCATTCTAACTGTAGAGCTACAACTGTGTATGCTGAGGTGATATAGCTCTTGTAACTCTGTAAGCCTTAAAACTTTTTCATAGTATATTTTTTCTCGTTGGTGTGGCTCCATGGTTTTTCCCAATCTTTGGGTTTTCCATGTATATGCTTGTGTTTGGATGATTTGTCTGCAAATTTCTTACTTTGATTTTATGATTTATCAGCTAGCTTGGTAACGGTCAATGCACCCTGATCCTCAAAGTCTTTGGACTTTGGTTTTTTGTTTGCATTACAAGTGCCATTCCGCATTAGGTATCTTGTGTATTGCTGGTATTTTAACCCACAAGTAGTATCAGAGAGAGGTTCTTTGCATTGTTGTTAAGAAGGGTTTGCTTATTTGAGTGGGAGCTATGGCTGAAGAAATGAGACATAAGATTGAGATGTTCAGTGCGACGAACTTTGCGTTCTAGAAAAGGCAAACAGAAGATTTGCCCTACCAGAAGAAGTTGTATCTTCCATTGAAAGGAGCTGACAAGAAACCTGGAACTATGACTAATGAAGAATGGGAGGTTCTTGATAGAACCACTTTGGGTTTGATTCGTTTATCACTGTCTTCTTCTGTTGCTTTTAACATTATTAATGAGAAAACTACTGTAGCTCTCTTGAATACTCTAACAATGATATATAAGTAGCCTTCATCTTCGAATAAGGTCTTCTTAATGAAGAGACTCTTTAATATGAAGATGATGGATGTGTATTAAGTGACTGAACATCCCAATGGGTTCAACACTGTGACGAGCCAGCTGAGCTAGGTTGGCATCTGTTTTGATGACGATGTCCAAGCCCCATTGTTCCTCTCTTCGTTGCCAGACAGTTGGGATAGACTGGTTACAGGCATCAGCAATTCATCTGGAAATGTGTCGATGAAGCTCGGTGACATCGTTGGGCTAGTACTGAATGAGGAGGTGTGGAAAGATCTCATGGAGAAGCATCTACCTCAGCACTGAATGCTGAGAGCAGGGAAAGACATGCTGAGAGGAGACATATCAGGAATAGGTCTATGTCTCGGTAAGGAATCAAACCCTAGTCGAATGGTTGCACCTATGAGGAGAATTAAGTTCTCACAGTAAACCGAAATCATCTGCATAGAGTTGATTTGATGGAGTAGGGTTCTGGTGCTCCCACCACTCCCACAAAGGGCTTTTATGCTCAATCAAAGCGCCTTGATCCATGGATGGTTGAGCGATCAAATGCAGGCTATGGCATGAAGTGTAGATGACAAATTTGGCAATCCAAGCTCCCTCCAAGCATCAGTCTATGAATTACTTATCAGGGACAACGACATTATCACCTTAGGCTGGGTCAGCCTAGGCCCGCGAGGTGCAATAGTGCCGGCCCAGTCAACTCCCGTGTAGCCCGCGCTATTTGATTTTAAGCCGAGTCCTTTAATCTAAATTTGGAATTAAATTCCTTATGAAAATTAAATGGAAAAGCAAATGTAATTATTATTCATATGATATTTTAATTGAAAACATTAAATTTAAATTCATAAAATAACTTTGCCAATATATATCCAAATGGTATAATCCAATATATTGTTTTGATCAGAAAAATATAAAGAACATTAATCTATAATAAAATTCCACTTTCTAGAATTAGAATTTCTAATCTAGCCTAGTTTCTTTATAAACTTAATTTGGGGTTATTTAATTCAATAATTGCCAAATAGCATGCTTAATATCTCTAAATGCTCATATGACAGAGAATAACTTAAACATGCCATGAAAAATATTTAAGGAGATTTAAAATCATTAATTGCCTCTTCATTACCCTAATTTAATGAATAATTAGTCTAATTGATATATATTTTTTAAAATCTTGATATTTATCCCCTCCATTATTCTTATAGAACCTATTTATGAACTTAGGTCTCACCTTCTTAGCCTAATTTTGTTGATCACCCTTAATGACTTTAAAATTTGATTAGTGCATATTAGGTCAAACCTAAGTTCAAATCTGATATTCAGGGTGCTAATTTCTTCATTAGGAAATAAGGAACCTATTGGAATTAATTTGAATCAAATTGGAAGCTAAAATCTTAAAATCCCAATTTACCCTTAGAAAGGGCATTTTGGTCATGTTTAACCAAAAGATGGTTTAAAAGTCCCAAATCCCAAGAATTCTAATTAAATGTCTTAAATCAGTAAAATAAGGGTTTATGATCATTTTATAAGCATTTGTACTTGATTAATGAGTCATAGATATTAAAACCTAAGTTCCTTTTAAGATTCACTTAAATAGTGTTAAGCTCTTAATGTGATCTTACGTCTTCATTTTAGACTCATTACATGAATATGAACCTTATGAAATTAGTATTAGGTGAATTAACCACCATCTAATTCAATTCCCATATTCTTCCTAAATCTATGTCTTAAGGAGAACCTTAAGCATTGTCTTAACTAAGATCTTACATAATCAATCTAAAACCTTTATATCTTAAGTTCTAATAGATTAAATCCATTTAATGATTAAGCTATCCAATTATTGAAGTATTTTTAATAATGAAACATTCATTCTTGAAATTCTTTAGTTCTCTTAAGTAATAAATCCTTGATTTCTCTTTCTTGTGGTTTAAGTGGTTTCAATCTATAGAATGATGATTCTGTGCCATAAAACTGATTATAGTTCTTAGATTTACAAGTTCTTACTTGATTATTTTATCTTATGATTTTAGAATTAACCTTTCTAAATTTGGACCATGCTTTCCTTAATCATTCAACCCTTAATATTCTCTACCTTTAGAGTAAGGCTTGGTGTGAAACCTTAGATCCTTTGATGTCAGCACCTTGGGTTTAGAGTTTAAACCCAAATTGGAGTTTAGATTTAAATCCATGCATCTTGATTCTTTCTAAGATCAAGATTGGGTATGGGTTATTAAATTGTAATAATTAAGTTGTTGATTAATTATTTAACATTTGTAGTCGATAATTCAGATTATGAATTAGAACATGTTAAGTTCTAATATTTAATCTTAAGGTCATAAATCTATGATTATACTTGATGGTTGGATATTAGAGATCCTAAGCTTGTACTATCTCATAGTATATAGGAAAAACTAAATTAGACAATAATAGATATCACATATGTTTAGTAGAGTCTTTCTTATTTTGACTGTTGCTTCTCACACCTTGTGATTGAGCCTTGTCCATGGACATACTAGTTGGATATAGGATATTTGATGAGTATCCTATGTTAAATTTGAAATGCAAAAACATTATTTAACTTTAATTAATACATTTAGTTTTTCAGATATCAGTTCACTAGAGTCTGTTCTAATTAGTCTAACTCTTCCGTTCAATTCTATTCTTATAGAATCGACTTGGATTCACCCATGATAGGGCTTGGATGATATGTGTCTGATTCTATAATCTGGCTCGGATCCACCCATTATAAGGATTGGATTATACATGTTGGACTTTCTGTTTAGGGGCTTTGTTTGACACATTTTTGCTATAATAGTACCAATTTAGGCACATCTCTAAATTCAGTTTAGTTTCAGTGGCTTGTTTAGCCAAGTTTTATGTTATACACATGATTTTCTATTTTCTGCACACCTTTATAATTATATCAGTTCAATTTTACTCAGTGCTTTGCATATATTAGGATTCTTAGTTATGCTTATTTCAGTTTACTTATATATGCTTCAGTTTAATTTATTTTTTGTAAATCAGAATGTATTCATATGATTATAAGCATATTAGGATGACTTTTGCTTTCAGAACTTGTAGTTATATATATTTATTGCCTAACTATGTTTTGGTTAGTTATAAATGTTTTATTTATAAATGTTATTTTCTTTTGTCACTTATTGCACGTATTTAAATTCTTTCATGTTTAGTAAAATGTGATATCTTAAAACATGTAGTATTATTAAAGCAACTAAAAATGTATTTAGACAATTATCTAACTTAAGGATTTTTTTCTTGGATGGGCCCCTATATTGTGATACTAACCATTTTAGATTTAGAGCTACTCATAGAGGTAGCATCAGGTGAGGAGCTTAGCTTAGAGGAGGACCTTTCTGCTGCTGGTGAGGCTTAGATAGATTTGGTTTCTTGCTTGTGAGGATGAGTGTGCCTTTCATTTTAATTCAATTCAGTATTCTAATAATTAATGTTCTGGATGTCTTTACTTTTCTACACTTCTATACTG
Source organism: Gastrodia elata (assembly GCA_016760335.1). Classification (NCBI taxonomy): domain Eukaryota; kingdom Viridiplantae; phylum Streptophyta; class Magnoliopsida; order Asparagales; family Orchidaceae; genus Gastrodia; species Gastrodia elata. The sequence continues at coordinate 29,355,288 of CM028678.1, read as the reverse complement.
AGTTGAGATATGGTTCTTTCTTTATATGATATAGAATAAATGTTATATTTTCCTTGCTTCTGCACTTTGATCCTTTCTTACATGGTGATGAATGGCTTATAGTTTCAGGCTACAAGTCCTTCGACTAAGACGGGTTGGGCTGAAACCTAACTCGACTATAGTTGGTAAATTTGGCACTAGGGGACCAACCTCCACCGTAATCATGCTAATATCAGTATTAGCATGACCATGGCGGGGATGGGGCGCCACATAATGGACATAGCGAGTGCGGAAAGCTATCTTCTTGACATTGCATCCTTTACTCGCAACTAATGATATTCTGATCTTAAAATAATCTTGGAGAATATGAAAGCACCAAATAGCTGATCAAGTAAATCATCGATTCTAGGTAATTGGTACTTATTCTTGATAGTAACTTTATTCAACTCTCGGTAATCTATGCACATTCGCATAAATTAATTTTTGTTTTTAACAAACAGAACTGGCGCTCCCCAAGAAGACATACTAGGTGTGATTAAATCCTTGCTTAAGAGCTCCTACAATTGTTCATTAAGCTCTTGCAGTTCTTAAGGTGCCATTCTATAGGATAATTTAGAGATCGACTGAGTTCTGGGAACTAGCTTAATCGAGAACTCCACTTCTCTTGCTAGAGGTACACCAGGAAAATTTTTAGGAAATACATCCAAAAAATCTCTCACTATTTTACATTCAGAGATAGGAACATTCTCCTTAACTTTACCCATCATGGTGACAAGAAAAGCACCACAACCTTTACTAATTATAGACACTTAAGTGCTAATTTTTTCTACAAAAGTTTCAAGCTTGCTAAGGGAATGAAGTGTGACTTTCTTCATTTGGAAATTTATGACTGCATTAAAGATAATCTTCATATCATAGAACGTGTGGGCTCTGAGATGGGCTCCGGACGCAAGACCGATATTTAATGACTTAGCTAGCTTGTATGAAGGCAGTTTAAGAGTTTTGGTGAAACAATCAGAGATTAAAGAATGACTGGCCCTAGTGTCACATATCACGTTGCAATGTTTGTCATTAAAGTAGAGCGTTCTTGTAACACCCCATCCTGTCGCCGCATGCAACTGAAGTGTTAAGATAAAATGATTAGTGACTGAATGGTGCGTTACTCGGGAAAGACTGCCGAACCTCCTTGAATGTTGCTACTAAAACTCTACCCAAGGTAGAACTGAAGACTAATCCTCAAGATAAGTATAATATTCTTATCTTAAGTATTAGATAAGGTACTTATATACATTGAATTATGAGAGGCGATTTTAATAAGAATCCAATATATAAGAGTATTAACATTTCTTATATGATGATAATAATACAATAATAAGTATATGTAGTAATAATAATAGAGTGTGGAAACTATATCATTCATCCATATCATTCTTCACAAAAGCTAACTTAGAAAACATTCATCTCAGAAAAAAAAGAGAAAATACATCAAGGGTTAAGTTATTACAACCCATTTGATTAAAATAAAAAGATAATAAATATCTCTCAACTCATAATAGAAAAAAACTAAAATAGTAAGTAAAAAATGTGCCAGCTAGTGTGGAGCCCCGTACTCTCCGTGATCATGTTAACATCGAGATTAACATGATTATGGCGAATACGATCACCGTGTGGTAACCCTCCTAATTTCTATAGTCGAGTCAGGTATGAACACAACCCGCCTTAATTGGAAAACTTGTCACATGAACTGAGAGTCATGAATCAAAATATCAAAGTAACAGAAGTAAGTAAAAATATAATATCCACATCCACAATATGTTATAGAAAGTAAAAGTAGTAACTTAGCTCAATATGAAAATGCAAGAAATAAAACATCCAAAATATTTAATTATTATAAATAGAGCTAAATATAGTAAGGAGCACTCATCCTCACAAGCTGAAAGAAAAATATCTAATCCTTACCAGCAAGAAGGTCCTCCTCCTGGCCAAGCTCTTCTCTAGAAGCAACCTCAAAGAATAACTTTGAATCTGTCATTAATGGTATCACAATGCTAGGGCCCCAGCCAAGAAAAGAAAAACTTACAGTTAAACAAATTATCAAAGCATATTTTAAGCTAATTTAATGAAGCTACATATTTGAGATATTACATTTTACTAACATGCAAGCATTTTAAAAAGTGCAATGAGCAACAAAGAACTAGATAGTTACAAAATAAAGCATTTATAACTAAGCAAAACTAAAGTATGTAAACCCACATACCTCGGCCAGAAGTTGTAACACGGTTAGGCAGTAGATAAGTAACTGAAAAGTGCTGAAAGCAAGCTCATCTTAGCATGCTTATAAACATATGAATATGTGTTGATTTACAGAAAAGATCTATACTGAAATGTAAAAGAATTGAAAACAAATATAGCATCCTAAAATATGCAAATAATTGAACTGAAAAGCACTGAACTAAAATAGTTGGATAAGAAGAGCTGAAATTAAGTTGAGAACAGAAACATATGCATAACTAATAATGTAACATGGCTAAGCGAAGCCACTAGACTGAAAAAGAGAGTCTAACAAATATCGTCATAGACAACCGCAGAGCTAGGCCTGGTTATACATAAAAGATCAGAAAAAGATAGATGTATCTAACTTGTACCATAATAGAAATCTGATAAATGAAGCCATTTAACTGAGAAGAAGTCTAATGAATACTGTCCTAGCTAATCATAGAGCTAGGCTTGGTTAGACTTGTACAAATAGACAAATACCATCCTAGTTAATCACAGAGCTAGGCTTGGTTAGACTTGTACAAATAGATAAATACCATCCTAGTTAATCACAGAGCTAGGCCTGGCCAGTTATATTGCAAAAGTACTAAACTGAAGAGACAGACTAAATAGAATACACTCTATTGAACTAAGTATAGAATAAACTGATTAAATTAATTAGCTAAATGAACTGAATGAACTATTCATAAATAAATGATGATTTATGCATTCAAAACTGACATGGGGTATTTATCAAATATCCCATATTCAAGTAACACGTTTGAGGTACAAAGCTCAAAATACAAGATATGTGAAGCAACAATAATCAAAGTAAGCAAGGGACTCAACTAAACACATGTGATATCCATTATTATCAAATTTAATTTGTTCTATACACTCTGAGATAATGCAAGCTTAGGATTTCCAATATCCAACTATCCTATAAGATCCCAGATTTGCGAGCATAAATATTACATTACATCTTAACAAGTTCTAATTCATAATCAGAAGTGATGACTATAACAATTAAGTAATTTAATTAACGACTTAATTATTGAATTTTAATTACTCAAACCAAATCTTGATTATACCAAATTAAGAATAAGGATTATAGGTTTAAACTCCAAATTGGGGTTCATAATCAGAAGTGATGGTTAAGGTTTACTGTGAGGAGCCAATTCTTCTCACAGAGACCACCAAATGTATGGGGTTTGATCCCTACACCATCAGTGAAGAGAGGCGAGTCAAACCCCCAAGGTTAGGGAGCTTCGGTTATAGTCAATAGCTGGGTCCTTACTCGGACTCAGCTCTTGCAACAGTCGTAGCCCGATCAGTCAATATGATCAATTAGAGCTAGCCCAATTCTTGGTGACAATTGCAATGAGTTTGATAAGCTAAGAGAATAAGGTTTAAAATGGATTTGAGATAAGTTAAGCTCTGGTGTTCAGTGTGGTAGCTCCGACCTTGCTGAGCACCAATGCCATCCTGATAGTGAGCAATTGCTGTCTGGACCGAGCTCAATCTATCCAAATTGTGTGTGCATACATCCTAGTGTGCTAGGGATAGCTAGACGACATCCAAAGGCTATCATAGATTGCTTAATTGGATGTTGAGTTCACATGACTCGACGGGACAGGCTAGTACCTGGAAATTGAGATAGTAGAAGCGACTGAAGAAGAATTAAAACAGGCTAGAGTGTCCTAAGCAACTTGAGGAGAAGCACGGGGAGTCTAAGCACTAGACTAAACCCACTATCAGTGGTACGCAGCAGCTGGGATCGCCAAAAATGCCGAGAGATACATGGAATTTAATTGTAAAAATTAAGGGATCACAGTGAGCAAAGGGGCTCACAGTGATTCCAAGAAGGAATATATAGGCGATGGGGAAGTTATGGACTGGCTGCCATGGCTTGGAGCTATGGCTTAAGATCAGCTCGTGGGAGAATGGTGGACACAATGGTCTTGAGAAATTTAGAGAGAAGGCAATCGACTGACTGTTTAGCTAGAGGGCAGAAGAGGTAGACCAGGCTATCCCCGTACTATCATGAGGTCTACTGCAGGTCGGGCTAGTGGGGTGGACCATGTGTATGGGTAGATGGATTGGGGACAATGATCCACAGTGCTCGGGTTTCCCAAGTTTGTTAGATCGTAGAGCCATTGGGTATGGATGATCCCTGATGCGCTACTTAACTGATTGAACGGGAAGAAGGCATCAGCCGTCGGATGTGAGGGGTCAATCCATCAACTAGGATTAACTCTAGGCGTATGTAGTATAGGTCGTTGGATAGGCTGCGATAAGATGCATGCTAGTACATCCACTCGTGGGAGAGCATACACCACAGTCAGGACCCCACAATGGATATGCCGTGGTCCCGATAGAAAATCCCACAGAGATAAATTTAATAAAATAATTTTATTAATAAATTTAATACCTTTAATTAATTATGATAAATCTTAATAATTTTTAATTCCAAATTAGTACTAGATGGGCTCCAAAACTTCCCAAAAAATCACCCTTGACTAATTAGGGTGCAAGGAATTCAAAAATACAATCAGATTTTAATTTGAATATCAAATTAATTTAGCTAATTTTTTTAATCATAAAATAGGCAAAATAGCTAGATTTATTAAATGATCTCTGATTGATTCCCAACTTCTAGGGTTAGGTATGAACCATTAAGTCTATTGGAATGAGGAACAGAGCTTGGTTTGGCTTATATGAACTAGGATTAGCTAAGGTAACAACTAGGGTTGTTATAGACTCCTCCACTTAAGAACGATGTCATCTTCAACATTAATCAAGTGAAGAAAGTATAATGAAAATGAAATATTGAGTAACAATAGAAAAGAAAAAGGATAGAAGAGGTACCTAGATTTTCAAAAATCTTTGGATACTTATGGCGCATATCCGCTTTTTTTTTCCAAGTAGATTCGTCTAAAGAATGATTCTTCCATTGAAGTTTAAACATCTGAATAGAATGATTCCTTAGCTACTTTTGATCATGATCTAATACTTTAATTGGCCCTTCAGCATAAGAGAGATCAAGTTAGATCTCTACTGCTAGAAGCCAGACAAGATGAGAAGGGTCTCTGAGACATTTTCTTAGTGTCAATACATGGAACACATTGTGAACTACTACAAAATCATCCGAAAGATTCAACTTGTAGGCTGTTGATCCTTCCTTGGCCAAGACCTCAATAGGTCCAACATAACGGGGACTGATTTTCCCTACTACACCGAATCTATAAACCACTTTTGTTGGACTAACTTTTAGATAAGCAAAATCTTTAACGCTGAATTCTATAAGACGATGGCGTGCATCATGTATTTGCTCTGATGATCTTGGGTAGAACAAATCCTCTACTGAATTAACTTTATCCTTATGTTAGTTTCTTCAACCAATTTAGATTTGAAAAGTTGAACACTTCTTATTTCAGACCACAATAGAGGAAAATTGCATTTTTATTTATAAGGGCTTCCTAAGGAGCCATTTTAATACTGACTTGGAAACTGTTATTGTATGCAAACTCCACTAATAGGATATGATCTTCCTTAGAATCGACAAAATCAAGGATGCAGAGTCTAAGAAAATCTTCAAGAACTTGATTTACCTTTTCAGTCTGACCATATGTTTGAGGATAAAAAGTCATGCTCATAGCTAGGGTGGTGCCTAGATCATGATGCACTACTTTCCAAAACATAGAAGTAAGCCTATTATATCTGTCAAATACTATCAACTTAGGTATACCGTGCAACCTGACCATTTATTTGATATAAAGCTTGGCGAGCTTCTCTACTAATTCAGTCTGAAGGATAGGAATGAAATGCACTGATTTAATTAATTGATCGATAGAAACCCAGATTGTGTTGGCACTAGATTTTGCACAAGGAAATCCAATAACAAAATCCATTGAAATATTAAACCATTTCCACTCAGGAATCTCTAGTGGATGCAGAAGACCACTAGGATTTTGGTGGTCAGCCTTTACCAGATTGCAGGCATAACTCTTAGCCACAAAATCGGCTACGCTCATCTTCATACCGGGCCACCAAAATAATTGCTTTAAATCTTGATACATGTTTGCACATCCAGGGTGAATAAAATACTTAGAGTGATGTCTTTTGATAAGAACTTCATGGTGGATTTAGGAATCCAAAGGCAATTATTCTGATATACAGCAAAGCTACGCAATTGGAGGTCATGGCGATGGCCACCTTTAATTCCAGCTTTAAACTTTGAATAATCCTCATCTTTCATTTGAGAGCTGGAGACATCTCTATGAAATGTGGGTTTAATGGTGCTCATACATAGCATCTTGCTTAGCAGATCACTACGAACTGACACAATATCGAGCTTGCAAAATTCTTTTTCTAGGGAACTTTCAGCAATCATAGTTGATAATGTAGCGTGATGGCTAAGTGCATCATCTACAACATTTGCTTTACCTAGATGATATTGATGAATACTCAGGTTATAATCACTGATGAGTTCTAACCTTCTTTGTTGACAGTTCAATTCCCGTTGAGTGAAGATATACTTCAAGCATTGATGATCCGTGAAAATGGAACATTAAACTCCATATAAATAATAACACCAAATTTTAAGGCAAAGATCACAATAGTAAGTTCAAGGTCATGAACGGGGTAATACTTTTTGTGTTGTTTCAACTGACTAGAAGCATAAGCACTTACCTTACCCTCTTGTATTAATACATAACCCAAACTAATTCTAGATGCATCAGTATAAATGTGATAGTTCAGACATTATTTAGGTAAAACAAGCACTGGAGTGGTAGAGAGTGCATCTTTTAGGGTTTGGAATCCTTCCTTGGATTCAGGACTCTAGATAAATAGTACTGCTTTCTGAGTCAACATAGTTAAAGGTGAAGTGATCTGAGAGAAGCCATTGATGAACTTTCTATAGTATCTGATTAATCCCAAGAAGCTTCTAATATTTGTTACTAACTTGGGCTGTTCCCAATCTTTGATCGCGCTTACTTTATACCGATCTATTCGAATACATTGGGCATCAACTACATGACCCAAGAACGCGACAAACTTCAGCCAAAATTTGCAATTAGTGAATTTGGCATAAAGCTGATAATCATGCAAGGTTTTTATTATAACTCTTAAATGATCTTCATGATCCTTCTAAGTTTGAGAATATCATCGATAAAAATGATAATAAATTTGTCTAAAATTAGCTTAAGGATTCGTTGCATTAAATCCATGAATATTGATGGCGCATTGGTGAGCCCAAAAGACATCACAAGGAATTTATAGTGTCCATAACAAGTTTGGAAACCTATTTTCTCAACATCAGCATCCTTTACTTACAATTGATGATACCCAGACGTCAAATCAATTTTAGAGAAAATAACAGCATCAGATAGCTGATAAAACAAATCATTGATTCTGGGCAATGGATATTTGTTCTTGATAGTGACCTTATTTAATTCACGATAATCTATGCGCATTCACATAGATCCATCTTTCTCCTTAACTAACAAAACTGGCGCTCCCCAAGGTGACATGCTGAGCCTAATGAAGCATTTGCTCAAGAGCTCATGCAACTGTTCATTAAGCTCTTGCAGTTTCTTAGGTGTCATTCTGTACGAAGCTTTAGATATTGGTTGTGTACCGAGAACTAACTCAATGGATAGTTCTACTTCTCTAGGTGGAAGTATTCCTGGTAGATCCTCAGAAAATACATCGGCAAAATCTCTTACTATCTTACATTCAGATAGAGGAATGCTTTCTTTGACTTCACCTATCATGGTGACATGAAAAGCATCACACCCTTTACTGATTAATTTCTCGGCTTTGATCGCACTTGTTAACGACATTTGAGTACTAATCTTTCCTTTGAAAGTTTCGGGCTTGCCATGAGAATGAAGGGTGATTTTCTTCTTTAAGCAATTTATTACTGCATTATGACTACTAAGCCAATTCATTCCAGGAATAATGTCAAAATTGGCTAAGGGTATGATGATTAACTTGGAATCAAACACTTGATTATTTATCAGGATTTTGACGTAACAAAATTTATGAACATAGAGTTGTACCAACAGTAAGTGACTTAGCCAGCTTATAGGTAGGAAGGTTAAGATTTGAAATGAAACGTTCAGATATAAAAGAATGACTAGCCCCAGTGTCAAACAACACATTGCAGGGCTAGTCATTTAAATAAAGTATTCCTAAATTATTCATATGAGTTACATTAACTAATTGCTGGCTTAGCTGCAAGAGCTGGCACTAACATCATTTCTCAATCTCCTTTGCTCAAAGGAGTGGTTTTGAAAACATGGTTCCATTGTGAATGATTTATACGACACCATCCACAGTTTTTGTGTGCATGCAATCGTAGAATATATGGCCTTGACGACCGCAGGTGAAGTACTTACAGTTGAAGTGATAACACTTGCCATTTGGGTGAGGCCTGTTACAGACTGGAATTGGTTCAGCAGATGGAGCTACTTCAAGTTGATAGACTTTGGTAGATTGAGGTCTATGCCTTTTGAAATCTTTGAGGCGATTCAGTACCACTTGAACTTTGCACTTCAGGTTCCTTACAGACTGGTGGTGCTCCACCACCCTTGCAGTTTCTACGAGTTGAGAGAAATCAGTAAGACAAAGTGGAACAATGTGATCCTTGATATTATCATGCAATCCACTTTGGAATCTGTGACACTTGGCATATTCAAATTGAATTAAATCTAGGGCAAATAGGGGTAAGCCTCTGGAACACTCTATGGTAATCTGAGACAGAACAGCTACCTTACTTTAGCCTCAGAATAGTATCTTCTATCATGTTTTGAGCAAATAGGGGAATGTACTCAGCCTTGAATAATCTCACAAATTCATCCCAAGTGATATCATCGACATTGTAGTTGATAAAGCAAGTAATCTGGACGTTATTCCGCTAGTATTCCACTTCCTCATGGAATAGATGGATAGTGAGACAGATGGCCTTAGAATTCGGACACTTACTGTTGTCCAAATTCTCTTATATTATCTTTTAGCCAACTGGCAGTGTCCATAAGTATTAAATTTCTACTAAAGGTTGAGGGTCTTAACCTCAAAAAGCTGTGCAAAAGTCCCTCAATAGAATTATGAAATGAATGAGGTATGTGTTGAGCATGTACTGCTGGTGTAGTGACATTAGTGGTTGCAGGCACCGAGTGAATGGAGAATAGTTTTTGAATTGCCAATGCCTATTGGGTGTGGTTTTCTAGCATAGTTGATATCATACTTCGCAAGTGCGTGACTTCAGCAGTATAACTGCTGGATGCTACTGCATTCTTAATAGGTGTAGTTTATGGGGGTGATCCAGGATTACTTCTATTATAGTAAGACAAATCTTTAGTTCAAAATGAATTTTAGGTAACGAATTAAGTTTGACATCAAATTTTGCAAAATATGAAATTTTCATTACTTAAGAATGAATATTACATATGATGAAAGGGAAATTCATTTAGCTACTGAAATCATAAAATGATAAAGGATCGCAATTCACTTTAACTATCATATACTAAGCACTAGTGTTCCTTAATGAACTTGGTACAAAAAGTGAGACGAAAGTCTGGAAATGTTACAACACGAGCTATCTGAGGTACTTATTCTCTAACTTCAAACTGGTGATTTTCCACCAATCTTCCGTAGTATCTTGGAGCAGATACAATATAAGAACAACACGAATGGAATATGGACATTCTATGTGATCCATAACTGACTCCGCATGGTGCAACCATTCCTTGGCTAAAATTGGAAAGTCAAGGACTTTGAAGATGGATTGTCGAAGAAGCTTGTCTAGTACTAGAACTTCTTTGGTTAAAACTCCAGTTATAGTTCTCTTGCTTTCTATGACAACCCTAATATTGAGAATCACAAAGCTCAATATTGATACGTCACCACAATATCTAATACTAGATTAGAAGGAAACTAATCCAATTCATTCGATACTGTGTTTGGCCAAGGATTTAGAAGAAGGTCTTAAGTTAAGATGGAAGGAAATTTGGAATTGGGATCCATTCTAAAGAAAGGGAAAGAAAACATAATTCAAAAACTAAAGAAGATTGGAAAAGAAAACTCTCACTAAACTTTAAAACAATTAAGAGATTACAATTTTGGAGGAAAAAGGAAAGAAGCATAATTAAAGTAGAAACTATACCAAGCTGCTAAAGGAAAAAGAAGCTAAAGTAAAAAGAAAACTAGTACTACTAGTTACAGAATTTTGCATAAAATATATTTTCAAAGTCTTCATAAGTGGGGGCATGATGAAGACGCCTACATCCACAAATGAGTACATCATAAGCATGACACCACCAATCCATGGCGTAGTCACTAAAGCATTTGTCCAAAATTTGGAGGTGTAAGTGATCGAGGCATTCAATGGCTTCAAATATCTTAGTATTATGGGAGAGCAATACCCTAGCTAACTGAGGGAAACAATCGCCTTGAAATATGTAAAACCTCAAAATTTTGTTCAGAACATCACCTCCCACTGCAGATATTCCAAAGTAAACATGACCAAACGTCAAACCATACCCAATATTGGAAGAACAATTTGGTATAAGTTTTTAGTTCAATCCTAGAGTCTGCCATCTGAAAGTTTAATTAAGATTTAAGTTAGAAATTTTAGATCACTTATGTAATTGGAAATGTGTTTATTATCCTAAGATGTCATTCACTTGTTCTTACTATATTGTGTTGTTTGCTTTTGATGAATGGATGTATTTGTCTTAACTTAAAGTACTCAACTTAGCTCAGATACCAACTGTGATGACCCCAATATTGAGAACCACTAAACTCAACATTGATACGTCACCACAATATCTACATTGATACGTCACCACAATATCTAATACTAGATTAGAAGGAAACTAATCCAAATCATTAGATACTGTGTTTGGCCAAGGATTTAGAAGAGGGTCTTAAGTTTAGATGGAAAGAATTTTATGAAATATATTATATGAAATAAATATGAAGATATAATTTAAAAAAAATTGATGTGAGTACTTGTAATTCTAGATATGAAAATGCTAAATATTTAATATGTAAAACATGAGTGACAACATGCAACCAAAATCTAAGTCATAATATTCTTAAGAATTTCGACATGACTTCTACTGTATTTGGCTAAAGGTACACCTGCAATTTAAGCATACAAGTTTTCCATTCAAATGGAAGATTAATTTGAATGAAGAAAAGCTAAAACTAACATGAAATCAATCCATTTTATAGGATTATTTAGTTCTAATTCTAATATAGAGCCAATCCATTACATAGGATTTGCTCATTTACAATTTTAATATAAAGTAAATCCGCTACATGGGATTGCTTATTTCCAATTCTAAAGTAAAGTCAATCAGTTACATGAGATTGCTTATTTACAATTCTCATAGTTTGAAGTGGGAAACACATGAAATAATTATCTATCCTAGAGTATGCACAATTCATATATCATTTAGTACATACAAGTGGATAAGAAGTAATTCTCAACTTAAATATTTAACTACTTTCCAATTCTATATACAACTAAGTGTACAACTAATTTCCAATTTAACATACGAGTGAATATGCTGTTAAGCTCCAGTTTAATATGCAAAGTAAATATGCGAAATAATTATGTAACTGATGATTTATTTAACATTCAATTTCATTCATTCATCCATTCATCACATCCCAAGCATTTAAGTATAAAGCTAAGTTCCAACACAAGCATAGTAAATGCAAAGTAAATGACTTAATTATTACAAACCATTAGTAAATAAAGGAAATTAAAAAAAGTAATAGTTCACACTTGCATAATTAATAAGCTATATTTTTATGATTTTATGCAAAAGCAACTAGCTTTTGCACTTGGTCCAGCTCCACTGGCCTCCAAATGCACCTGATGCATCACATTTTGGCAATTAAATGTGATAGGGCAAAGCCAAAAAAATAGAAAATATGATTAGACTAAATAGTCTAAGAACAATTTAAGATTGGGCTAAGCATTTTATTGTTTAATTGGATATCACTACTAATTACAACATAAGCACAAGCATGGGTGCAAAAAGATAAGCATACAAGTCTGAAAAAAATAAGTAAGAAAAAGGCAAAGTGAGTTAGAATACTCACAAAAATATACATCCTAGCCTGTAAATAAAACAAGGGTAAAAGTATTCTAAATAGGTTAGAAAGAAACTAAAGTGCATATAAAAGTAAATGAAGTAAAGCATGTATATATTCAAATGAACTTATGCTAAGTAAGGAAAAGAGACAATGAAGCATTTAAATGTAATTTTAACAATATTCACTGAAATATAAGTAAACTATAAATAGGTAAAGTAAGTACTAAAACATAAAAAATACATAGTATAGAAATTGAAGGAAGATCTTAGACTATTAGTCTAAGATTCACATAGTCTAAAATTATAGAAGTTAACGTAGCTAAAAGCTATGATGAGTCTTAATAATCTATAAGATTGAAGAAGACCTCATATGTTAATTGATTAAAGCTATTTTAGAAAATACTCATTATACGGGAAAATACAGAATGAAGCGAGGAGTTAAACATGTCCGTTTAACAAGTAAATGAAAGCGGGGTCAAAACAAGTAACACTCACATTCACCCTCTGAGAATGTGAGGTCTCCTTATTACTACTTATGTAATAACCCAAACCCTTAAGCACCAAGGTATTATCCATTTTAGCTTGAAAGGCCACACAATTTTGCCCTTAGAAGATAACTTCCCAATAAGTCACTCATCCTATGAGTGCTCCCACATGAGCATGCTTAACTTTAGAATTATTATCAGAAACTTCACCGTTATCTGAAAAAGCACCTTGATGTTTAAGAGTTTCACTTATTACTACTTAAGTGAGTCCTTATAATATCCCCAACTCAAATAACTGACGTCCTCATTAGTATCTACACAGAGATCCAAGAACCATCTATTGGGTAGATAGGACTAGAGGTGACCCCTACAAGCTTAAGTGGTACCCACAACCATGTAGCACCTTAACCATCAAGGGTTCAAGAGGCTGCTCACTTGAAGTAGTACTTTGCCCTGTATGGCACTTAGCTCCTATCTGACATCCTATAGCCTGCTCTATTTAGTGAGTCCATAAAACTTATTAGCCTGCCCTTAGCTTATCTAACAATATAAACCCTTATAATTTTTAATGTGAAAGTTTTATTCATGCACAGTGTCCTGTATGAATGATTCAAATGGATAAGGCTCAAAGCTACACAAACATTCAAGGAAAATTCAATAATTACAACTAAGTGATATCTAAAGTTATCTAATTTTAATGATCTACTTAATAATTGGAGCTAATTGAGCTCATAATTAACCTTGAGATATTGATATCAAGTTAATTGTAAATAATAGTAGTAGTTGGGGTTTTGAAAATAATAGTTAATTGATACAAAAATGATAAATATGATAAAATAATTTATAAGTATAATTGATAGAAAAAGAAATTAGTTATATTCTAGTCCTAAACTATAAGATTCAATTAGGATAATTGAATCAAGGTTTAGGTGACTAGTAGGAAGAGATTGAGATTAAGAAAATATCAAATTTAAGGAATTGAAAGTTAAGGTTTAGTTCACTAAAGCTCTCTAGCTAGGTTGTAATTTAAAGGTTGTATCCATATCAAATACTAATCTAGCAAGGTTATTGTAAAATAAAATGTTTAAAGCAAGCAAATGAAGGGATTAAAACTATAGTTCTATGTTTTTTAATAGTTAAGGGTTAAGGAAATCAATAGGATTCCTAAACTTCCCTAAATGAATTAGAATTCCCATTACTAAAACATGTGAAGACTTTAAAAATTAAGATAAATAAACTAAGCTTTAGTCTAATTATTAAAGGCTAGTCCTAATTGATTCAATAATCTATAATTACAAAGGTAGTAAGACTAACTACTCTTAATGGGTATAACTAATAGATCTATGGATCAACTATAATTCATGTTGTAAGATAATCATAGGGTTTCAACCTTAGGGTTGAAAGGTAAATCAAGCAATTTGCAATTGATTCACATATCTAGGAAGTGAGAATTATGCTCAAACATAAGTAATATAATTTAACATGGGGAATAATAAATGTGACATGTTAGCTATCCTAGGGTTTTATAATACCTAAAATATGCAATCTATAAAATTAGAATTATCACAATAATACTTAATTAAGAGTCAACAACCTAAAATTACTAATTTTTGTCTAATGGAATTAATATACATATAATTGAAATCCGTATAATAAAATGAGTAAAATGACACTAAGTATGTCAAATTTGGACAACATTGGAAAATTAGGATTTTCATGACTCCTAATTAGGGTTAAAAAATGATTATAAAAATTAGATTTCAAATATCAAATTTAATTTTATATTATTATTCCTCACATTTTTATGAGTGAAATGTACTATTTGATCATTTAATTTGGACATTAAATGATCAAATTATGTCACATGAAATGATGAATATTTATTTGTAATTAATTAATTAATCTCAAATATTGACTAATTAAAATATTTATCAAAACAAAAATTAAATTACATAATATTAATCTACACATTTTTGTGATCAAAATGGTATATAAGTTTGTATATTTTGGTTGAGTATAAATCAAGTTCTAAACTTATGCAATTTTCATTAATTGATATTTTTATTAATCATAATATTAACTGAACTTATAACTAATTAATCCTATGATTACTTAATGATTCAGCACAGATTACTATGCGCATTTTCTCACTAGACACAACAGCAAAATATATAGCGCTCATTAATTTCGAGAAGGCGGCGGTACCACGTGTCAGCTCGATTGAGTGACACGTGTCGGTGTATTTGTTTTCTATAATGTTTAGAATATTCTTATTTTGAGATTTTTTGGTTTGCTCCTAATTAACAATTCAGAGATCTTTGTCTGAATTTACTATTTGAGAAAACGGGAGAGTTGGGATATCATTACGTAATTTGTTATGGGATTGGTGCAAGTACTTAATTTTATCAACTTTTAATGAGCTTGTTTACATGCAAAATTATAATTAAGTGAAAATAGCATTCCTTATATTGGTCCTCTAATTCCAACTATTTCATGTCTAGTGCACAAGATGAACTCAAGAAGGTTCAATCTTGGCACATAGAACCTTGTGGGATCAATAAAAGTTAAATTTGATTCCTTACGTCTAAGTTGTCAAATAATGATTTTTAATTTAGCGATCACAAACTTGATTCCACTCGATTAACATCATGTGCTACATGCGCAATTTAGCTAAGGAAGTGAATTATTATGCTATATGGATTATGTCACATTCATCCACAAGCATGCAATTATTCATTTTCCTTCTTTAATGTATGCTGAGCTATGAAGCAGAATCGATGGCTCTTGGCTCACATGTATCGACCTCTCGACTGAGCTCAAAGAATAGTTCTATTAGGCTCAAGAGCTTGTTACTGTGCTTTAAGCACTAATGCACGTATTCCTATATTTATACCAATTGGTGAGCTATGGAGCTCAAAGAGGGTTAAGTTATCAAGTTAATTCATCACATCAATTTTAGGGTGTTTACACCGAGAACCCTCGCTCGACAAACGTAAGTTTGCGGTAAGGACCTTTATGTGCATTTCCCTAAACCTTAATGTGATTTATTGACTCAATGTTTTACTCATTCCTTAACCATTTAATTTAAGATTAAAATGTTCATCCACACAGCATGTATTCACAAGACTCATATCTAAACTAATAAGATAAACATTTTATTCATTGAGAATAATCAATACAAGCACCATTTCATCCCATAACTTAGTACATAACTTGACCCAACCCTCCGGGCAGGTTTAGTTTTCCATTACAAATGAGATACAAAAAATTAAGTACAAGGACATGAACCTTTGCATGGTTCTAGAGTAAGAGAGGAGAAGACGAATTTTAAAGAAAAATACTAGTAACAGCCCTTAGCATTCTCTAGAATTCTTCTTGTTCTCTAACTTCCCTACCTTCAAGCTCCTTAAATTATATTTCTTATCTCCCCTAGCTGATCACCTTCTCCTTCCTAGGATAGGGTTCTCCTTTCTCTCCTTATAGTAGTTTTTGAATTTTTTATCTAAGAATATCAAAGAGGGGAATCCGCTCTAAGTTTTTCTCTCTTGCTTTTATAGAGCAGCCTCCAGCTCTTGTCCAGCCCTTCAACTCCTTTATCCTTAATGACTTGATTTTAAATTACTCTGGTATTCCTCTTGAAAATGAAAGTATTAATTGTATTTGGAGTTAAAGCAGCTGTGGGAAGGTAAGAAGATTTTAATTTGTGGCCTTCCCTATGCTGAATTAATTGCTTATTCTTGGCTGGAATTTTGGCGGGCACTGTGGCAGTTTTCCTTCAGAATAGATGTTTAAGTGATTACTCGCTGCAGCGTGGTAGCACCGAGTTCTCGGATTTCTACCCGATGCAGTGCATGGTAGCGCCGAGCTCTTGGGTTTGTATCCACAGTGGAGCGCGGTAGCGCCGAGCTCTCTGGTTGGTACCTGCTTGAGCGCGCTGTGGCACGCCGGGCATGCCTTGGCAGTCTTCCTTAAATGCTTTCTAAGTCTGGGCTTGGTGAGTTTCGCTGCGGCGCGCGGTAGCACCGAGCTCTAAAGTTTGTACCCACTGCGGCGTGCGATAGTGCCGAGCTCTCGGGTTTGTACCCGCTTGAGCGCGCTATAGCATGCTTGGGCACGTCATGGCAGCATTCTTCCAGAATTTCTGTTTTGCCAAAATTATCTCAGCTCCCATTTTTTCCTGAAATTAGCGAGAAACCCATCAAAGTATACTATTCAAGATTAAAAGTGTTTGTACTCATTTATTTATTTTATCATAAATCTTGGATTTACCACTTGACAAAATGTTTTTGTATGCTTGTGCTTACACTCAAGTGCACGTGGCTTGAAGTAATATTAGTGATGGTGAGATCCCAAGATTTTATCGTCCTCTGGGAACTGCATTAGTTTTGTTAATAAAGTGTACTAGAATTCACTACTATTTAAATGATGATTTTAGTTTTGTTGATAATTTGGTTCAAATCTTAGTAAGCAAAGTTTCTTTTATCAAAAACTACTTTTAGATAAAAATAGGAAGAGCTAGGTTTCAGCAAGCAACTTATAAAAAATTCATGTAAGTACTCTCTCAATATCAATTTAGTGTTAAATAAAATGAACTATCCATTCTAATTGAGATACATAATCTTCTCTGGGGTGTCCCCCAAATTGACTACATCTAACCTAGTGCGCAAAGATGAGCATGTAAACGCTCAATCATGTCACTTAGATTTTCATGTGATCTTTAGTGATTTAATTCAATAATTACGTCTAAGTTATTAAATTTACAATGGAGTTTTTCAATCACATGAACTCGATTTCACTAATGTTTCACATGCAATAAATTTTAGGTTTAGCCTAAGAGATGATTCATAGCTACATGGGCTATGTCACATCACCTTGAGCTCAGAATGCATCTTACTCTTTGCTTAAAATGAGTTATGGAGCTCAACTAATGGCTCTCGACATCACATGCATTAACTTCTCAGCTCAGCAGGACATCGTTATGCACCAAATTCTTGCATAAGCTGATGTTGAGCCATGGAGCTCAGAGATTATTTAATATTCATGACACAATTAATCCAATTAGAACTAAGGGGTTTCACTGGTCATTACACATAGCTAATGTTGTCACTGACATTAGCGGTGAGACACTCAACATGCAAACCCTTACTCTTAGTGAATTAAGAGCTCAATGATTTTCACGTATCTAAATCTAATCATTTATCAATATATTTTCATATTAATATATATTAATTCAATTCAATCATCGCAATATTTAAATAAAAGAGAAATATACATTCATTGAAAATTTGAGAGTACAACACTTTCCATTTCTTAATTCGTTACATACCTACAGCCAATCCTCCCTAAGGAGGGCTTAGGCAGCCATTAAATAGAAAACATAGAAAAGTATACAAGTACTTGTAAGCCTTTGCATGGCTTTTACAAGAAAAGAAAGATAAGTTAGAAGCTAATACGATACAGGGAACTACTGTCGCATTCACCGGCTTGTCTTCCCTTCTCACAGCTCTTCTTCCTCGCATCCAGTACAGTCTCTGCTCTCTTTCAAAACATGACGTTCTCCATCCTTGGGGGAGGGTGAAACCCTTCTTCTATTTCCACTATAGGAGCTGGTGGTATTATATTTCTTTTTTTAACCAAAATCGATAGGAACCTTTTCTTGATCTTCAACTCTCCATTTTACCGACTCCTAGTAGCTATTTCAAAATTAATTTAGCCAATAACTCTCCATTTGGAAACTGTATTTTATTTAAATGATTATTTCTTTATTTCCTTGATAATTGATATATCCAAAATTTATAGCAAAAATGTAATGATTATGCATTCAAATCATCATATATATCCATATACTTTGAGTGGAAAATGGTACTTTTGCAGGAAAATAAATAAAATGGAATGCATAGACTGAATGACTAAATTCTGGGTCAAAACCACCAAAGCACGCCATGGCAGCTTATGAAAAATTTTGAACCTAGAAGCAAACTGCACACCTGAAGAAAGTCCGCTGCAGCGCGCCACAGCGTCATTTCGCTGAAGTTAAATAAAATCATATAGAAGAGTAATTGTAGTGTCTTGAAAGTTAGTTCGTTGCAGTGCACCACAACTTCATTTCTTGAGAGAATATTTAAACAAAATAAAAGAGAAATTGAATAGTGCTTTTGAAAATACTTCCGCTGCAGCACGCCGCAGCGGATAAATTATCATTTTATAAAACTATAGGTTAACTAATGATCCGTGTTTTCGAAGAATTTTCCGCTGCAGTGCGTCACAGTGGGCCACAACAGAATATTTTTTTAATCACTTAAACTATAGGTGAACTACTATTTGAATACTGATTATGAAGGTTTATCAGCTATAGCGCGCCACAGAGGACGCTGCGGCGACTGAAGAAAAAAATACTAATCTTTATGCAGGAAACAGTATTTGGAGCACTGCTGCCACAATGTGCCATAGCAGAACAGTGTTTGGAACACTGTCATAGCGCACCACAGCGCATCGCAGTGCGCTACAGTGGATGATCAAGAAATTTCCATAACAGCAATAATTGCAGCATAGGGAAGGCCACAAAATGCAATCTTTGGCCTTCCCCAGCATCTTGAAAACATGAACAACATTAATACTGCTGAATCCCAATAGAATAAATGAATGAAACATTAAAAGGAATTGGGATTTAAGGCCAAGGAAGAGGAAAAGCCACATCATTAATACTCTAAGGCTGAGTGCACCTTATTTAAGAGCTAATCTCAAACCTTAAGAGGGTTCCAACTTTTGATATTCAAGTCCCCTAAAGGAAAAGCTACAGCAAGAGGAGAAAGGAAAACTCTCTAAAGGGAAGGAGGTTGACCAAGAACAAGAAGACGAAGAAGACATCAAGGAAAAAAGGGTGGAGCTTCAAGAGGAAAGGTAGGAAGAGTCCAAGAGAACCCCAGAAAACTGTCGGGTGATTCCTAGTATTTCTTCCAAAACTCCTTTGATTTATTTCTGTTGTGAACTGATGGCGATGTTCACTTTTCCTTGTATGTATGCTTATGTTTATTTACTAATGGAAAGCTAAAACCCCTTTGGAGAGGGTTGAGATTTAGTTGTAAGAATATGTAAGGGTATGATGGTGTATGATGAATTTGTTTGAATGTATAATAAAAATGTTTTCTATCATTTATATTTTATGTAAAAATGAATGCTTGGATGAACTAAAATCTAAATTATTTTATTTAAAAGAACTTGTATTATAAGCTCATCAATTGGGTAAGAGCAAGGAAGGTAGTGCAAGTAGAGCTGAGAATTATGTGATAAAATTCTCAAGCATATTCGCACCTTTCCTTAATGGCTCTACCAAGAGATTGATGCTTGTGAACCAAATTCTACATTAATCGTGCTCTGCTGCTCAACAAAGTAGAAGGGATGAGAGGATGTTGGGAAAACTCAATGGATGATGTGACATAATCCATTGACCCAACGCATCCTCCCATCTAGCTAAATTGTGTGTGAAGCGCAAGATGCATAGTTAATGGAAGTTTTGTTTGTGTGTAACAGCCCAACTTGTTATTGTTGCCAATTATGACTAATCTTAGTCTTAACCTAGATCCTAAGTGTAATCAAGTCATTAGGAATCATCCACGAAGACCAAATCCAAATCAGGAGTCAAACAGATCAAATCCTTATTTTTGGAAAATCCAGAAAACCCTAAAATTTAACCTATCTAAATTGACATTAAATCAAAAATTGAACTTCGTCATTGCACTAATTGCCTCCAAATTTGCTAGGGGGGATGTTTTCGTATCAATCAGAAGTCGTCAAAATTTTGACGAATATTTTAATAATAATTAAATACCTAAAAATTGGAAATTAAAAACTCATCGGATCAAAAATCCGACCTCGCTGTTGCGTTCCGCACTGCTCAATTAGCAAGGGGTAAATATTTAGAATATTTTTGAATTCAATTTAATTATTTAAATTAAATAGAAAATTAATTAAAAATATATATATTTAATTATTATTTAAATATGACGACGCAGTTATCGTGCCGTTCGCTTACTCGAACGACGTCGTTTGATCCGACGGTGCCATCGACCGTTGGATCCTATCAATCCGACGGCTGGGAGTCGTCATCCTCGATGACTCCACCCGACCCTCCACGCATCGCGAGCTGCACAATCGCTTCTCGCCAGCCCTATCCAGCGCCTCCCCGCTCGCAACCGTCATGATCACTCTGTTCTAGAACCCCATAAGGTCAAATGCCTTTGTTTGTGAGAGGATGTTTTCTTTCCACGGGGAGCTCAAGGACCCTATTGCATAGTGAGAAACCTTCCTCCCCTTCAGTCGTTCATCCAGATACGCCTCTAATACCACTTCCTATTCAATCAATTTACGAACTCATGCTTTGAATGATGGTCACATAGTGTAGATTAGGATCCGATCAGGTTCGATCAGGCTCGACCGACCCTGATCAAGCATATCTAGCCCATTGTATCGAGCTGTGTAGTACTCGCGCCTGCAAACCGGGACCCTTGGGTCTAGGGCTAGCCTCATCCCAGCATGTAGGCAACTGCTGCCGCTGGTCTGACCATTGGTGAGTAAGATAGGTCTCGGCCTACTCATTCCTGTGTGGGTTGGTGGTCTCCGGCGTCGAGAAGACCCCTGTAGGGCATGCCCTATCCTGCGGGGTGCTGAGGCGGGACGGAGGAGTTTGATTCCACGGGTCGGGTTGGGGCAGCCAGACCCGCGTGGCCGAGGCTGGGCCGCTTTGTGTCAGGGGCTAACTCGTTGGGTGGGCCGCCTTCTGCGGATTTTGTAAGCCGTGGGCCTGCGACTGCGCTGCCGTCAGCGTCAGGTCATGTGTGGGGCCCATAGTTATTATCACCCGCAGAAAACAATAAGGTAAATAAATAAATCTAAATATATATATATATATATATATATATATATAACTATATGTATACGTATAACAAACTATAGTATACATATATATATACATATATAATTGTTATGTAAGTATAGATTTATTTAATTAAGTTAGTTAATCAAACAGTAAGGCTAATCTAAAACAGTGAACAATAGTTTAAAGTAATTAAATGATCATTAATTAACTACATTAGAGTTAGTTTAATAAACAAACAGTAAATAATCTGAGTATTAATTAAGTAGTAATTAAATTAATTAGGTTTAATTTAATTAAATAATAATTAGAATAGTAAAATAATATTATTAATCATAATTAATTATGATAAATATATAATTAAATATTATCCAAATAGATAGATTAGTTAAATAATCTGAGTATTAATTAACATATTCATTAGGTTAGTTAATTAATTAATATTAATCCTAATTAGGATTAGAAACTTATAAAATTAGAAATGACCAAAATACCCCTAACCCTTGTTAGGTCATAACTTGACCATTTGAAGTCTGAATTGGGTTTACTCTATGTAAACACACTCAGTATATTATAGAAAAGTTATAGAAACTGAGTTTGCTGAATTTAGACTTCAAATGGAAAAGTTTGGTTTTTGTCTCCCGTTGACCAACAAAATTACCGAATTACCCTTAAAAATTGAAATAGCCATAACTTAGTCATTTAACCTTAGAATGCAGTGCTCTTGGACTCTATGGAATCCTTGAACAGTAACTAACATTAGACTGCATAAAAATTTAGATTCCATTAAGAGTAAATTACTAAAATGCCCCTTAGGTCAAAATCTTTTATTTGGACCTATAGGACCTGTTTCTTATTGAAATTGATTGTACTTATTGTCTATCTTCATGTTAGACAGCAAAAAATTATTTGGCAGTAGGGAATTCTAATTTAGAACTCTAATTCAAAAAGTATCTTTTCGGACCCTAAAATAGGGGCTAAATTGTCATTTTGTCCAAAATTTAGGTTAAGCATCTTTAACTCCTAATTTATTTAGTAAATCTTTAAAAGCAGTATTAGAACTGTATCAAAATTATTTAAGTGAGTAAAATCAACTATTAGGTCAAATTTGTAAAATTTCTAAAATTTCTCTAAGTCTTTTCTTAGGACTTTACACCTCACATTAGGACTATTCCAAAGACTAAAACTAGCTCATATGTTAAATTTTATTCATTGGATAAGTGGGTTATTCAGTGAATGAATCCTTAGTTTTATTAGTTTCTAAATTTTACAACTTATTTTGATTATTTTATCTTTTAACCTTTGATTCAAGATAAGAGATTCATCCTATTAAGTTTAATTTATTTAATAGGGTTTACCTTAATCAATAGATAACTTTTAGATTAAAACCTAGATCTTATGTTTTATCCTTTTTATATTTTGTGATTAAACCCAATCTCGTGGTGTTTAACCCATAATCAATAGTTTAGTAGATCTTGATCCGATCTTAGATAGAACATCTAAATTCATCATATTAGGACATTATGATTTATTGATTAAACTTCTAGTCGTACTTGATTGAATTATATTAGAACTTGATCAGTTCTAATCCTTTTAACTTATAAAAACCTACTTCTAAGTTATGCTCGATAGTAGGAATTGGAGATCCTGAACTTGTGTAACTTAGAATAGTTAGAATGATTTAATTAGGCAACAACAGTGTCACCATGTATATAAGAGTCCCTTGCTTACTTAATTTATTTTGTGCCACACATTCTTTATATTTTGTACTTACTTTGTTAGACATATTATTTAAGAAAACTTTGTTTATAAAATAAAAACTTAGAATAATTAAGATAACAGTTGCCTTGGGTTCAGTCATATTCTGGTAGGTTCTGGTGCACATTTACCCTAATGGATAGGGGTATAGAATAATAAAGATGTTTAACATTACTTATTGAGGAGTGTGTGTTAAGCTTGGAACCTGTATAGTCTTGCAGACATGCTTGGCTCCTCAACTATTTTTGGACGTGTCCGTAGAAACTATATTAAAAGATTCTATATTTGTATTTAATGCCTCCTTAAATCTGTTGTTATGTTCTGTCTGCCCTAGCCCAGAAAGGTTTTGGGAATTTTTGTTTGGGCCCGATTGGCCAATTTTTTGATATGGCAATTTTTACATACCTGTTCAGTTCTAGTTTACTATTTTACTGTATTTAGTCAGTTGTATTTCTTTACTTACCTGCTCACTTATACATATTTATAGGATGCTAAACTTTACTGCTTACTATATGTACCATATTCAGACTTACTGTTTTCAATCAGCATATGTTATATGATCATCAACATATTTAGAATTAGATTTTACTTTCAGTACTTTTACTTACTGCATTATATGTATGTATATGCCCATTCCTTGCTTAGTTTGCTGGAGGTGTGCTTTTGCCTCACTTTTTATTTAGTTATAAATGCTATATTTATAACTTATCTTGTTCCTTGTATGCTTACTGCTCCAATGCATTTATTCCACTTTTTGTTGTAAGTTTAAATAGTGACATTAATAATTCATTTAAATCATTTAGCTTAAAATATACTTAGACAATTGTCAAATAAGATTTTCTTTTATTGCTTGGGGCCCTGGCATTATGAAACCAATAATGTCAAATTCAGATAGATTTGAGGAGCTGGGTACTGAAGAAGAGAAGCCTAATTTAGAGGAGGAGCATCAACCAGGAGAGATAGACGCTACTTAGCCTTCTTCCAGTCCTTTGTGAGGATGAGAGTCTTTTTAGATTTATTTTTAGTCTTTTAAACTATTTATTAAATGTTATTATAATACAGGTACTGTGACTGTGATTACTTTTCTATACTGTTATTGTTTGAGCTATTCATTTTATTTTATTTCATGTCTAATGTATGGTGAATTGGATGTACTGGTTATTTTTATATGCTTCTGCACTCTGTGATTATGTTGATTTAGTGACTAATCTCCTGTATTTATTATGTACACTTCCTTCCATTATTAGTGGATTGTGGATCTTACCTAATCCAATGATAAGTGAGGGATTTGCCAAAGTGGCACACCACCTCTTGAGTATAATCCTGCAGACCAGTGGGATGGGGTGCCACAGCTGGTATCAGAGATTTCCATAAGGTGTCATATTGGAATTTGCATTCAACTCTACCTAATGGATTGTTCTTCTGCCACTTAGTCACTAACTAAATACTAGAATTACATCTAAGCACCATGATAATGAGCTCAGGATAATAAGAGTATAGAAATGAAAATGCATGCACAAGTAAAATATTAATTAACTAATGTAACTTAGGAAATCATTAGATGTGCAAGGATGATGCTTAGGTGGCATTACCAACAATTTGAAGATATGTGGGAGTACATCTTCCAAGCCCATCTGCAACACGGGAAATACGTAGAAGGAGTGTCAAACCCCAACATCTGAATGTTGGATCGACTACTCTAGTAAAGTGTATTCAGGGGATATGATCTCCTCATTGTAGCCAAGGAGTGCCTAAATTGGGTAGATTTTGTGTTTGAAGCTATAAACTGCCCAGACAACATTAGAATCCCCATTATATCCCGTCTCCTACACGACAAAGCCAAGGATTGGTGGAGCATCACCCTACGGCACTCACCCATAGGTGTGAAGAAATGCAAAGGGAGGTCACCTACGCAGACTTCCATCGTGCTTTTACTGCTAGATATATCGGATAGATCTTTTAGCTTTCATTCCTATGCTACCTATTTTACTTTCTGTATTTTGTATCTTAATTTTGAGTATTGGAGTTAGAATTGAACTATTATTCTTATGGTGCTTGATCTGGAACCTAGGGATACTACTACACGATCATGTCAGTGTACAATTTATACACCCGCTTTGAGAATAAGTGGAAATTTGATGTGCTCATGGCAAAATGATACGAGAGAGAAGTCCAAGGAGTCTCCCCAGTGGGAGCCAGCATACTGGAAAGAATGCTAGAAGATGCTGTATATAGGGGACTAGATTTCCCCATCCTAGCAACGGAATGGTTACGAATAGTAACCAAAACGTTCGACAAGCTAAGTTACCCGGACTGTATCCTGCTCAGCATTGTCGAGCTCCTACTCCAAGATAATGCCAAGGAGTGGTGTGCCTGCAAATAATGGACCCTCAGACATGGAGCTGATCACCTGCGCTGAAAGATGACCTACGCAGACTTTTCCCAGACCTTCACTGAAGAATACATAAAATAGACTATGTTTTTGCAGTTGTTGTCTTTCATTATCTTATGTTCTATCTACTGCTTCTGATGATGCATTTTCATTTTTTTTTTACTCTTGATTAATAAAAGAGATGGAACGTTATAATCTCTACTTTCTAGATTTCTGAAAATATATTATTTTTAATTCAGATTCTAGCAAGAAAATCATGAATCCTGGATAGAGCCCCTCTCTTGCTCCCTCCAGTATCTCATCCAGTGAAGTAAGTGCCTTGGTGGAAGCAGTCAAATTGATGGTAGAATCCCACCAAAAACAAGCAGAATTTCACAGGAACAAGCTCAATGGGCCGCAGATATCCATGCTCAGTAGGCTAGGAGAATGGCCAAAATCCAAGCCCGATAGGCAGAGCGCATGGAGCGATTGCTCACATCACAAATGAATCAGAATCGCTTGGTTCCTGAGACCACCATAGCACCCCACTACTCATTTCAGCACCACACCCAATCTGCTGATGAGTTGCTACATAGTTTTCTACACCTCAGACCCCTGACATTTTATAGGAGTCTCTCTACTATTGAAATGACAAACTGGATAAAAGAAGTAGAGAAGAACCTAACCAGCATCAAGTGCCCAGATTCTGAAGTAATCTGCCTGACAACTCATCTCCTTCACGGTGAGGTAGAATATTGGTGGGACAACAATCGCCATACATTATTCGCAGATTGGTAATTGGAAGAAATCTCATGGGATGAATTAATAGCAGTGTTTCAGACTCAGTACAACCCTACCTCTACGAGGCATACAAAGGCAGATGACTTTGTTAAGCTGCAGCAGGGAAGCCGTTCAATTTCGGCTTATGAGTCTGAATTCTGGTGACTAGCAAGGTTCGCCTCTAGCCTCGTCTCTATAGAATCTGATAGATGCCATTACTTTCAAAGTGGGCTATAGCCCTCCATCTGAAGTCTAGTCATATCTCACTACTCGACCAACTTCACGGAGCTGCTGGAATCCGCCAAGATGATTGAACTCGACGAGGCATCTGAGCCTAAGCGCAGTTATAGTACGACAACCATTCAGCATGAGAACAGTAGGAGAGCTAGGGTATATCAGCTTGAGGCAGGAACATCATCGACAGACCTCTTCGACGGCTACACTCGTCCCCATCCATACGGACGATGCTATCATAAGTCTGAAAACTGCTTTAACTGCGCAAGGCCCGAACATTTTTACTATCAGTGCATCTACACTGACACTATTGATGGTGATCAGATCAATCATTCTAGATGCCAATTAGTATTCAATTTGTTCCAGAAGCCTGCCACAGTCTATCCTGCGCTACCACCTCCTCCCTCTACTCAACGGCATGAGACAACTATCATCCCCCGCCCCAATGGTCTGAGGCTGCCCATCCGAAAGCCTTACAAAAAGCAGCTGGCTGGTTTAGCACGAGTCTATGCCCTCACTCCTACTGAAGCCACAGAAGCTAATAATGTGGTGTCAGGTACATACTTCTAAACCAATTTACCTTTTTATTTTTACTTGCTTAAAAGTAACTAGTAGATTACTGCATCCATAATTAGGTACAATCTATGTAAATAATTAGCCCTGTAATGTCTTATTTGGCACTAGAGTGAGTCACTCCCTTCATTTTTGAGAGCTGGGCAAAATCTCTCAACTTATCTTTACACCGTCTAGAAAATACTCTGAGCGTAGGACTACCATCCATAGCTCAACTACAAGCCCATCAATTCTGCAAGATACAAATCCCCATCAGAGAAATAGAGTTCGAAGCTAAACTCGTAGTTTTGCCAATAGCCAACTTCGACATTATTTTGAGTATGAATTGGCTAAGTCAGCATGATGCCACCATCAATTGTCAAAGGAAAAACATCACCCTGGGTAATGGCAAATGAGCTATGTCATTTGTTGGGAACTTTAGTACAAGAGCTTCCTTAGTCAATGCTATTAACGCCAGGAAGTTAATAATCAAAGGTTGCAACGCCTTCCTAGTGACGATACTTGGAGAAAAGAAGGGAGACATTCCTCTATCCAAGAACCCCCGTCGTCTGTGAATTTGCCGACATTTTTCTTGAAGACTTACCCAGTCTTCCACCTATACGGGAAGTAGAATTTGTAATAGACGTTTTCCTAGGAACCCTACCAATTTCTAAAGCACCCTATTAAATGGCACCCAAAGAATTACAGGAATTGAACAAACAACTACAGGAGTTAATGGAGAAAGGTCTTATTAGGCCTAGTTCTTCCCCATGGAGAGCACCAGTTTTATTCATCAAGAAGAAGGATGGGTCAATACGGATGTGTATTGATTACAGAGAGCTGAATAAGGTAACCATAAGGAAAAAGTACCCTCTGCCCCGCATTGATGATCTATTCGATCAATTAGCAGGAGCACAAGTGTTTTCAAAGATCGATCTGCAATCATGATACCATCAGCTGCAAGTAAAGGATTCAAATATAGTAAAGACTACTTTTAGAACTAGATATGGCCACTATGAGTTTCTAGTGATGTTATTTGGATTGACAAATGCACCTTCCATCTTTATGGACCTAATGCAGTGTATCTTGAAACCATACCTAGACAAATTCGTCATCGTGTTTATAGATGATATTTTAACATACTCCAAGATGAAGAAGGAACACGAAGGTCAACTCATGATAGTATTGGAAGAACTGAGAAGCCACCAGCTATATGACAAATACTCAAAGTGTGAGTTTTGGCTTGAATCGGTCGCCTTCTTAGGCCACGTAGTAGATGCTTAAGAGATCAGAGTAGATCAGAACAAGGTTAGCGCCATCTAAAATTGGGTACAACCTAAGTCAGTGACCAACATCAGGAGCTTCTTGGGCTTAGTCGGTTACTACAAAAAGTTTGTGAAGGGCTTCTCCTAAATAGCATCTCCGCTCACCAAGCTTACCCAGAAGGTTGTACCATTTGAATGGTCGCCAGCTTGTGTAGAAGCTTTCTAAGCCCTAAAAGATGCGCTTTCATCTGCCCCAGTCCTAGTTCTCCCTAAAGAAGATGTGAACTACCAAGTATATATTGATGCCTATGGTATAGGCTTAGGTGTCGTATTGATGCAAGAAGAAAAAGTTATTGCATATGCTTCTCGTCAGTTGAAGCCTCATGAAAGGAACCATGTAGTTTACGATCTCGAGCTAGCCACTGTAGTGTTCGCTTTAAGAATCTGGCGTCATTATATATATGGAATTCAGTGCTCAATATTCACAGATCATCAGAGTTTGAAGTATATATTCACTCAAAGGGAGTTAAACTGCCGACATAGAAGGTGGCTGGAGCTGATCAGTGACTACGACCTCGATATCCAGTACCATCCTAGAAAGGTAAATGTTGTAGCTGACGCTTTGAGCCATCATGCTACTCTTAATGCTCTTATCTCTATGAGTCCTATAGAAGAAGAATTTCATAAATTGGACATCAAATCAGTGCGTAGTGACTAGGTGAGTATGATGCTCTCAATGATTAATATGGAGCCCACATTCTACTGAGACGTATCTATTACACAAACAAAAGATGTCGAGTACCTAAGTTTTAAGAAACCCATCGAGAGTGGTTGTCGTACTGACCTCCAATTTCGTAAAGGTGCTATATACCAAGGAAATCATCTAGGGATTCCTAAGTCTATGCACCAAGAGGTTCTAATTAAAGGCCATAACTCTGGATACCAAATTCATCCTCGAAGCTCAAAGATGTACCAAGACCTAAAGCAATCCTTCTGGTGGCCAGAAATGAATAAAAGTGTGGCTGACTTTGTTGCAAAGTGTCACGCTGGTTAAGGCAAAACACCAAAGACCCAGTGGTTTACTCCACCCACTTGAGATTCCTGAATGGAAATGGCTGGATATATTTATGGACTTCGTAATGGGATTGCCTCGTGCAAGATCTGAAGTAGATGTGATTTGGGTCATAGTTGATTGGTTGACCAAATATGCTCATTTCATTTATTTGGTAAATAGACTCAGTGGAGAAACTCGCAAAGCTGTATATCAAAGAGATAATCAGGCTTCATGGAATTCCTAAGACAATCGTATTTGATAGAGACAATCGATTCACCTCCAAATTCTGACAAGCCATGTATCAAGATCTAGGCATGACCCTAGCAATGAGTACAGCCTTTCATCCGCTTACAGATGGTCAGACAGAAAGACTGAATCAAGTTCTTGAAGATCTACTCAGGCTGTGTATACTTGATTTTGCTGGATCCTTGGAAGATCACCTTCCTTTAGTGGAGTTCACTTATAACAACAGCTTTCAGGCCAGTCTAAAAATGGCTCCATATGAGCCTTGTATGGCAGAAAGTGTAGCACCCCATTGGCATGATCAGAAATAGGTAGTGTTCAGTTGTACGGATCTGAACTGGTAGAAGAAATAAATAAGAAGGTTTAGTTGATTCAGCAGCACATTCGTGTAGCTCAAGACCACCAGAGTAAATACCATGACCTTCACCACCCTCCTCTAGAATTCAAAGTTGGAGACTTCGCTTACTTAAAGGTCAGTCTAATGAAAGGAGTCTTCAAATTCAGCATAGCTGGGAAAATTAATCCCAGTTATGTTGGTCCATTTGAGGTAGCAGTTGGAGTAGGTTCCTTCGCCTACAGACTAAACTTTTCAGATGACTTTGTCGCAGTTCATAATGTATTTCATGTATCATCTTTAAGAAGATGCCTCAGGGATCCTTCTCACCTCGTGCAGTTCCCAAAAATACAAATCCAACCTAATCTGTCATATGCCGAAGAACTAATACGAATTTTGGTCCATGATCGCAGGCAACTTAGGAATCGTGCAATCAAGATGATCAAAGTGTAGTGGAAGAATTGTTCTCAAAATGAAGCCATTAAGGAAAAAGAGTCAGATATGCGAGTTAAATATCCCAAACTCTTCGAGAATCCAAGTATTTTTTCTTAGCAATCTAAGCTATCTAATTTCAATTCATGTTCCTTATCTTTCTTTTCTTTTTCCACTTGAGTGATGTTGAGGATAATATCGTTCTTAAGTGGGGGAGCCTGTAATAACCCAAGTTGTTACTATAGTCAATTATGATTAATCTCAGTCTTAAACTTGATCCTAAGTCTTAATCAAGTCATTAGTAGTCATCCACCAAGACCTAGTCCAAATCAAGAGTCCAACAGATCAAATCCTGATTTTTGGAAAATCTAGAAAATCCTAAAATTTGACCTATCTAAATTGACCTTAAATCAAAAATTGGACTTCACCATTGCACTCATTGCCCCTAAATTAGCTAGGGGTGATATTTTTGTGTCAATCGGAAGTCGTCAAAATTTTGACGAATATTTTAATAATATTTAAATACCCAAAAATTGGAAAATTAAAACACTCGTCATATCGAAAATCCGACCTCGCCGTTACGTTCCTCACCCCTCAATTAGCTAGGGGTGAATATTTGGAATTTTTCTGGATTCAATTTAATTATTTAAATTAAATAGAAAGTTAATTTAAAAAATATATTTAATTATTATTTAAATCTAACGGCGTCGTTACCACGCCGTCCGCTTACTCGAATGGCGCCATTAGATCCGATCGATCCTATGGCTGGGCGTCGTGGTCCTCGACGACTCTGTCCGACCCTCCACGCGTCATGCGCCGCTCCATCGCCGCTCGCCAGCCTTATCCAGCGCCTCCCCGCTCACTCCCGCCACGATCGCTCTGTCCCAAAACCCCATAAGGCCAAATGCCTTTGTTTGTGAGAGGATTTTCTCTTCCGCAGGGAGCTCGAGGACCCTATTGCATCGACCAAAACCTTCTTCCCCTTCAGCAGTTCATCCAAGTATGCCTATAATACCACTTCCTATTCAATCAATTTACGAACTCATGCTTCGAATGATGGTCACATAGTGTAGATTAGGATCTGATCGGGTTCGTTCAGGCTCGATCGAACCCGATCCAGCATATCTAGCCCATTGTAGCAAAGTGTGTAGTACTCGCACCTGCAAACTGGGACCCTTAGGTCTAGGGCTAGCCTCATCCCAACGTGCAGGTGACCGCTGCCACTGGTCCGACCGTTGGCGAGTTGGATAGGTCTCAGCCTCCTCATCCCCGTGTGGGTTGGTGGTCTCTGGCACTGGGAAGACCCCCGTAGGGCATGCCCTATCCTGCCGTGTGCTGAGGCGGGACAGAGTAGTCGGATGCCTCGGGTCGGGTCAGGGCAGCCCGACCCGCGTGAGCGATGCCGGGCCGCTTCGTGTTGGGTGCTGACTCATCGGGTGGTCCCGTCTTCTGCGGATTTTGAAAGCTGCAGGCCCGCGACTGCGCTGTCGTCAGCGTCAGGCGATGTGTGTGGCCCATAGTCATTATCAGCCGTAGAAAACAATAAGGTAAGTAAATAATAAATAAATAAATATATATATATATATAAGTATATGTATACATATAACAGAACTATAGTATACGTATTTATATACATATATAATTGTTATGTAAGTATAGATTTATTT
Source organism: Gastrodia elata (assembly GCA_016760335.1). Taxonomy (NCBI): domain Eukaryota; kingdom Viridiplantae; phylum Streptophyta; class Magnoliopsida; order Asparagales; family Orchidaceae; genus Gastrodia; species Gastrodia elata. The sequence continues at coordinate 29,322,891 of CM028678.1, read as the reverse complement.
AATTAAGTTAGTTAATCAAACAGTAAGGCAAATCTAAAATAGTGAACAATAGGTTTAAGTAATTAAATGATTATTAATTATCCTTTAATTAACAACATTAGAGTTAGTTTAATAAACAAACAGTAAATAATATGAGTATTAATTAAGTAATAATTAAATTAATTAAGTTTAACTTAATTAAATAATAATTAGAATAGTAAAATAATATTATTAATCATAATTAATTATGATAAATATATAATTAAATATTATCCAAACAGATAGATTAGTTAAATCATAAATTAAGTTATTCAATAGGTTAATTAATTAATATTAATCCTAATTAGGATTTGAAACTTATAAAATTAAAAATAACCAAAATATTATTAACCCTAGTTAGGTCACAACTTGACAATTTGAAGTCTGAATTGGGTTTACTCCATGTCAACACACTCAGTATATTATAAGGAAGTTATAGAAATTGAGTTTGCTGAATTTAGACTTCAAATGGAAAAGTTCGATTTTGTCTCCGGTTGACCAACAAAATTACCGAATTACCATTAGAAATTGAAATAGCCATAACTTAGCCATTTAACCTCAGAATGAAGTGTTCTTGGACTCAATGGAATCCTTGAATAGTAACCAACATTAGACTGCATAAAAATTTAGATTCATTTGGGAGTAAATTACTAAAATGCCCTTTAGGTCAAAATTTTTAGTTTGGACCTATAGGACCCGTTTCTTATCAAAATTGAGTGTACTTATTGTCTATCTTCATGTTAGACAGTAAGGAATTATTTGGCAGTAATGAATTTTAATTTACAATCTTAATTCAAAAAGTAACTTTTCGGATCCTAAAGTAAGGGCAAAATAGTCATTTTGCCCAAAATTTAGGTTAAACGTCTTTAACTCCTAATTTATTTTGTAAATCACTAAAAGCATTAAAAGCAGTATTAGAACTGTATCAGAATCCTCAAAGTGAGTAAAATCAACTATTAGGTTAAATTTGTGAAATTCTAAAATTTCTCTAAGTCTTTTCTTAAAAATTTACACCTAACATTAGGACTATTCCAAAGACTAGGACTAGCTCATATATTCGATTTTATTCATTGGATAAGTGAGTTATTTAATGAATGAATATTTGATTTTATTAGTTTCTAAATTTTACAACTTATTTTAATTACTTTGTCTTTTAACCCTAGATTTAGGATATGAGATTCATCCTATTAAGTTTAATTTGCTTAATAGGATTTACCTTAATTAATAGATCACTTTTAGACTATAACTTAGATCTTATATTTTACTATTTTTGGATTATGTGATTAAGCCCAATCTCGTGGTGTTTAACTCATCATCTATAATTTAGAAGATCTTGATCTGATCTTAGATAGAACATCTAAATTCATCAAATTATGATGTTATGATTTATTGACTAAACCTGTAGTCGTACTTGATTGAATTACATTAGACCCTGATCAGTTTTAATACTTTTAACTTATAACAACGTACTTCTAAGTTACACTCGATAGTAGGAATTAGAGCTCCTGAACTTGTGTAACTTAGAATAGTTAGAATGGTTTAATTAGACAACTATAGTGTCACCATGTATAGAAAAGTTCCTTGCTTACTTAATTTATTTTGTGCCATGCATTCCTTGTATTTTTGGCTTACTTCCTTGGACATATTATATAAGGAAACCATGTGCATGAAATATAAACTTAGAATAATTAGGATAATAGTTGCCTTGGGTTCAGTCATATTCTGGTAGGTTTTGGTGCACATTTACCCTAATGGACAGGGGTATGGAGTAATAAGAATACTTAACATTACCTATTGAGGAGTGTGTGTTAAGCTTGGAGCCTGTATAGTCTTGCAGATGTGCTTGGCTCCTCAGCTATATTAGGACGTATCCATGAAAACAAAAGTAAAATAACTAAAAGATTTTGCATTTGTATTTACTGCCTCCTCAATTCCGCTATTATGTTCTATCTGCCCTAGCCCAAAAAGGCTTTGGGAATTTCTGTATGGGCCCGATTGGCTAATTTTTTGATATGAAAGTTTTACATACCTATTCAGTTCCAATTTACTATTTTACTATATTCAGTTAGCTGTATTTCTTTACTTACCTGCTCACTTGTACATATTTATAAGATGCTAAACTTTACTGCTTACTATATGTACCATATTCAGACTTACTATTTTCAATCAGCATATGTCATATGATCATCAGCATATTTAGGATTAGATTTTACTTTCAGTACTTTTACTTACTGCATTATATATATGTATATGCCCATTCCTTGCTTAGTTTGCTGGAGGTGTGCTTTTGCCTCACTTTTTGTTTAGTTATAAATGCTATATTCATAACTTATCTTATTTTTGTATGTTTATTGCTCCTATTCTTTTAAGAGATTAAAATCTAATTAATGGATCATGATCTCATGAGAGTTTCTGTGCCAAGGAAGAACCCAAGGAGTTCTTTTTATACAGTAAACTTGAACCTAATATAATTGGAGGGTACAATGATTCCAATAGTGTTCACTTGATTTAAGAATGCAAGTAAACTGAAGTATACATTCAATAATAAAGTTATATCAGCAACCCTTGCAACTATTACAATGAATTCTCAACTCTCTCCTTTTAATCAAATCGTATCTTAACTTAAGGTTATTTGTATCGCTAAACTAGGAACCAAAAATCAACCAAAATTTGACATCTAAGCATTAGTAACATAAAATATAACTTGGTATCAGAACTACCATTCCCTGAGGATCGATAAATCCTGGAAATTAAACTTTCCACTTATTACTTCAGACCATGTACACTTGCGTGCAAACGCAGATGTGTATTTCTGTCTGTCATGTTTTTGGTACCGTTGTCAGGGAGCGGTTTCGTTTTGTATCAAGTACAATTTCTTAGTAACTAGTGATTTGGAACTAATTAATTTGTGCATATTTTCTTACATAACTGTAATTCATTTTTGTATTTACTTGCTTTTGAGAAAAATTTGAAAAAAAATTCTAAAATGATCTAGTGCTGAAAGTTATTGATCATTGCTTATTATCATTGCTAAAAAGTTTTATCTACTGGCCATTTGTGGGTGAATTTATATTGTTGTAACTTGCTCAAGCTAGTTAATCTTTAACTATATGAGTAGGAGAAAGCTTGCTGAATTCTTTTACGATCTTGAAATTGATAGGACTATTCTAAGAGCTAGGAGAGAACAAGTATTGCTTAATCAACAAAATACACAAATGAAAGATTTTAAAATAAACCCAATAGAACTAATAGTAAATACTAGGAGGAGACTCCTTAGAGAATATGCACTTCCCATAGTAGAAGGTGTTCCCAATGCCATTGTTAGACCTTCTATTTATGCTAATAATTTTGAAATAAAACCATCCACATTGAACATGATTCAAAATAATCAATTTAGTGGGCAAGCATAGGATGACCCGAACGCGCATATTTCAAACTTTCTAGAAATATGCGACACCTTCCAATTTAACGGGGTATCCAATAATACTTAGAGATTAAGATTATTCCCATTATCGCCGAGAGATAGAGCTAAAGTTTGGCTCAGTTCTCTACCCAATGAGTCTATTAGGACTTGGGATGACTTTGCAAGAAAATTCCTTACCAAGTATTTCCAACCTGCCAAGACAGCCAGGTTGAGGAATGAAATCTCAAACTTTTCTTAACAGCATGGTGAGAATTTGTATGACGGCTGGTAACACTTTAAGGACTGCTTAAGGTGTTGCCCGCATCATGGGTTTCCTTTGTGGATGCAAGTGCAAATTTTTTATAATGGATTAAATGCACCTATAAGGACCCTTATTGATGCAGCCGCAGGAGGGTCTTTAAGTAGTAAAACCCTGGAGGAGGCTTTTGATCTCCTTGAGGAAATGGCTAACAATGCATACTAATGGCCAACTGAGCGCCTAAACTCTAACAAAAAAGAGGTAAACAATCTATATGAATCAACCCAATTGGCCTTGTTGCAAAGGGAAGTAGAAATGCTAACCAACAAAATTGAGAACTTGAATGTAACTGCTGTTCACGAAGTTAGTTGCGAGTTGTGTGGATGGATTCATAGTAGTGAGTGATGTAATTTAAACAATCCATTTGCCCCTTCACAAACTGAACAAGTTAACTTTATAAGAAACAACAACATGAACAATAACTCCCATAACAACCTCTACTCCTACTCTTACAATCCGAGATGGAGAAACCATCCAAACTTCTCTTGGAGTGAGGGAAATGCTCAAGGAAACTTGAACGCCCAACAACAAAACTGACCAATTCAAAATGGCAATAATTCTTATAAGCAAAATCAAAATAATAAATAAGAATCTAGTTTAGAAGAATCATTTTGGGCTTTTAAAACAGAAATAATGCAATTCATGAAAAGAATGGAAATGACCATGAACCATCATCAAACCACCATTCAAGGAATTGAGGTATCTTTAAGGAATATTCAAGTTCAATTAGGACAGATTTCTAAATAGTTGTCTACTAGACAGCAAGGTATGCTCCCTAGCTCAACTGAATTAAATCCTAGAGAAATGGTGAGCGTAATTGATGTAGACATTAAAAATTTGTATTGCACTGATCTTAGCAATGAGGAAAAAAGAAAACCAATGAAAGTACCTAATCTGAATAAGGAAAAAGATAGAGTAGCAACTAAGAAGGGGGACTCCTGTAGATTGAATATCTCATGTGTGATTGAAGGCGAAGTCCTTTTAGCTCCCTTGTGTGATGAAGGGGCTTCAGTGAATGTTATGCCATGGCATAATTACACTAAATTAGGAATAAGGGGGATGGAGGAGATACCAATAATTTTAGATTTTGCAAATCTAGCATCTGAAACCCCCTTAGGAATTGTAAGGATGTCCCCGTAGGTATAGGGAGTTTTGTGATCCCCATTGATTTGGTGTGTGAATGAGACAGTTGGAGTGAAATCTCTACTGTAATTTTTGGGAGACCATTCTTTGCCAGCTCTCGAGCTATCATTGATGTAGAAAGGGGATTCATGATGGTAAGAGTTAAAGGTCTGGAAGATGTTATAGACTTAATGCTTTCATTATATATAGAGAAGATAATAAAGAAAAAATGGGAAAAAGATAATAGGAAGTTGGAAGAAGAAAAGGAGATTGTGAGCACTGTAAAATTTGTTGGTCTCTATGATACCTCATCTAGAGGAGTGACACAAAAGGAGGGAAGAAGAAGAAAATGACTAGAAGAGGAAAAAAGATGAAAAAAGGAGCTCCCTTTGTTAACAAGGAAAATGAGGTGGAAAACAAATCCAACAATGAACTAATGAGTTTGAGCCCAATTTCAATTGGTGCTCACTCATTTCATTCTAAAATATGGGTGAAGAAACCACCAAGGAATTTGAATCCAATTTGATATTTAACGTGTCGGCTGATGACATTAAACCAACTGCTTTTTGGGAGGCAACCCAACCCTTTTTGTTTTATGTGAAGTTTTTGCTTTAGGAGTAGTATTAAATAAATAAACAACCTAAAATCTTTTGTGAAAAGAACTCTGGAAGTGAAATTAAATTCTGAAATTTTTTGCTTAAGAACCGCCGCAGTGCGCCGCAGCGGATTTATTCGCTACAGCGCGCTGCAGCGGATTCATTCGTTTCAGCGCACTGTAGCGGAATTTGTTGCTACAACGCGCTATAGCAGATATTTCAGCACAAATATATCAAGGCGCCATGGCGCGCTGCGGCGAAAAATGCCCAGCTGAAACAAAAATTGACTGCCTTGGATTCCCAAGGCAGTCAAAGACGCTACAGCGTGCTTTGGAACTCCCAAACTGTAAATTGTGCTGAAAAAGCTGAAATCTTCCATTTATTTTTGAATAGAAATCAAGTCACACTTATGGCATGAATTAAATCTATCGTTGACCAAGAATTGATGTGCCATAAGTGTGATTTACTCTAACACAATTCAGAAATTTCTTTTTTAACACCTATAAAGAGGCTGAGAGGGGCGAGTTGAAGGCTGCACCTCATTTAAAACATAAGCTCCTCAGCTCTAACATCTTCCAACTATTCTCTAGCATCATTTCTCTCAACCCTTTCTTTTTATCATTAAGAGAGAGCAATGTCTTCAGGGAAGAAAACAATTACAAACAAGGGAGCTTCGACCTCCATAGCTGGTGGAGTGTTTAATAAGAAATGATTATCTCCGGTTGATGCAGAACAATGCTTCAACCAAGTTATCATAAAAAGGATGTTAATCCCTGAGCAAGGACTCCGACTCCCATACCCAGTAAACCCAAATCAAATTCTGAACCAAGGATGGGTTAACTTAGTGAGACCCACAGGCTCCACTTACCTCTCCATAGTTCAGGAAGCTTATGCCAACGCGATCAATGCGATAGGGCATAAAAGTTTTGTGAGGGGTAAGGCTGTGGACTTCGGGATCAAGGACATCGAAAGGTTTTATATATTGGGTGAGGTAGAGAGCTGTATTTATTTCAACTTGCTGAGCTCATAATATGACCCAGCAGAAATAGCAAGTGAGATAACCCCTCTAAGTAAGGATGGAGAGGGAACTTAACCAACATTCCTCAAGCACTCCTCACGGAGTTGAGCAATTCTTGGCATGTGTTTGTCTTTAGTTTTGTTATACCATCTAGGCATCTCAGCGAGGTAACCCGATCACAGGCACTGCTCCTTTGTGCACTACAAAGGGAGGGAGATATTCTCATCTCCAGCATTATAAAGGAGCAGCTCTGGAACGTCTTGATCGGGCCATGTGTTGCTATTGCTTTTGGGTCACTGATTTCAGGTATTTGTGAGGCCCAAGGAGCAAAACTCCTCCCTTCCGATATTAAAATTCTGCTCCGCGCTCCTCTAGAACAAACAAACTTAAGCGCTCGCTCCCATGAGGGGGCGCGAGCTAAGAAGATGAGGGGAGAAGATGGCGAAGCTTCAATGTCAGCTAGCTAGATGTTCATCGACAGAATGATGTCGTGCATGTACGCACATCAGCAGAATTTGGGAATCTCCTTAGCGCGTGACATGCGCTTCATCAAGGGAGAAGTGGCTCGACAATGTGAATTCCAAACAGAATTCTATGATGCTCTCGGAACAATGTTCCCAGAGTGGAGTTTGCATGGAGGACCGGATGGGTCAAGGTTGTCGCGCCCTTCTACAGGGGAACCATTTCTTGATGATGACTGGCCGGCAAATTATACATATCGCTACGTGAGGGAGGAAGATGAGCCTGATGTGTAATAAGGTTGTACTATTTTCTGCTTTATGTTTTCAATTTTTCTATTTTTATAATTTTGATTTCAGTTAATAAAGTAAATTTTGTATCTAGCGCACCATCATTTTTGCTAAAATTAAACTTGAAAGATAATTTTCTGAATGAGATAAATTTTTGGGTTCAATGTCTAAAATTAATGGTGTGGAACTAAAGATTCAAGTATGCTTGAACTTAAGAGGAAAATGAACTTCAATCATACACCCCTTATTCATGCTTAAGGATCTACTAAGCTTAGTTTCCAGATCTTAAAATGAAATGAGCTGAAGTTTAAGTGTGGCGGGAAAAGAATATAAGAACTAAAACCAAGATGGCAAGAGGTGAGTGAGAAATTGAGGTGCTAGGCTCCTATAGGATTTAATGACCACAAAGAACTAAATTAAGGGATGAAAAAAAATGACTCTGCCTTAAAGCTGAAATTCCAAAAGAAAAAAAAGAAAAAAAAAACAAATATATATATATATATATATATATATATATATAAATGATGAAAAATATCTCTCCCAAGCTAAAATATTGAACATTTAGGATGAAAAAAAATTTCTCTCCTAAAATGTTAAAATGTTCCTTGTGAAACACAAGAAGGGGCACACATGGCACAATGCTCAAGCACTCACCAATTGCATCATTAAAGTTTGAATTTTAGGATTATCTCTCACATATTAAAGCATTGAGTATAATATTTTGATATGAAACCAAATGAGAGTAGAAATATGAACTTTATGAGAGGGGTAGTAGAAATTAAAAGGCATGAAGCAATCTTAACTAGAGCGTACTTGATAACTACATTCATTTCATATTGCCATACTACATTGAATTCCTAGACAAAATAAAACTCAGAAAATCAAATTTTGAGCTTACTCAAAGACGAGAAAGAAATTGAGTTTGGGTATAATATATCCGGAATTTATAGTAAAAACATAATGATTAATCATTCAAATCATTATATATATCCATATACTTTAAGTGGAAAATGGTACATTTGCAGAAAAATGAAAATGCATGGACTGAATGACCAAATTCTGGGTTAAAACCGTCACAGTGCACCATGGCGGCTTAAGAAAAATTCTTAACATGGAAGCAAGCTGCGGACCTGGAAGAAAGACCGCTGTCGCGCTGTAGTGCGCCACAGCGTCATTTCGCTAAAGTTAAATTAAAATCATTTATAAAAGTAATTGTAGTGTCTTCGAAAGTCAGTCTGCTGTAGCGCACCACAGCGTCATTTCTTGAGAAAATATTTAAATTATAATAAGGGAAATTGAACAGTGCTTTCGAAAATATTTCCGCTGTAGCCCACCGCAATGCGCCGCAGTGGATAAATTATCATTTTATAAAACTATAGGTTAAGTAATGATCGGTGTTTTCGAAGAATTTTTTGCTGCAGCGTATCATAACGTGCCACAGCGGAATATTTTATTAATCATTTAAACTATATGTGAACTATTTGAATAGTGATTACGAAGGTTTACGTGCTATGGCGCGCCGCCGTGCGCCACCGCGGATGATGCGGTGACCGAAGGAAAAAATACTAATCTTTAGGTAGGAAAAAATGTTTGGAGCGCTGCTGTCGCAGCGCACCGCAGTGCGCCACTGCGGATGCTGCGGCGACAGAAGGAAAAAATACTAATCTTTATGTAGGAAACAAGGTTTGGAGCGCTGCTGCCACAGCGCGCCACAGTGGAATAGTATTTGGAACACTACTGCCGCAGCAGACCACAACGCACCACAGCGCACCGCAGTGCGCCGCAGCGACGATCCAGATATTTCCAGAACATCAATAATTGAAGCATAGGGAAGGCCACAAAATGCAACCTTTGGCTTTCCGCAGTGTCTTGAAAACCTGAAAAGCATTATTACTTCTGAATCCCAACAGAATAAATGAATGAAACATTAAAATAAAATGGGATTTAAGGCCAAGGAAGAGGAAAAGCCGCATCATTAATACTCTAAGGCTGAACGCACCCTTATTTAAGGGCCAATCTCAGACCTTAAGAGGGTTCAAACTTTTGATATTCAAGTCCCCTAAAGGAACAGTTGCAACAAGAGGAGAAAGGATAACTCTCTAAGGGGAAGAAGGCTGACCTAGAACTAGAAGACGAAGAAGACAGCAAGGGAAAAAAGGTGGAGCATCAAGAGGAAGGGTAGGAAGTGTCCAAGAGAACCCCAGAAAACCTTCAGGTGATTCCTAATATTTCTTCCTAAACTCACTTGATTTATTTCTGCTGTGAACTAATGGCAATGTTCACTTTTCCTTGTATGTATTCTTATATTTATTTAGTAATGGAAAGATAAAATTTCTTTTGAGAGGGTTGAGATGTAGTTGTAAGAATATGTAAGGGTATGATGGTGTATGATGATTTTGTTTTTATGTATAATAAAAATGTTTTCTATCCTTTATATTTTATATCAAAATGAATTCTTGGATGAACTAAAATTTAAATTATTCTACTTAAAAGAACTTATGTTCCAAGCTCATCGATTGGGTAAGAGTTAGAAATGTAGTGCGAGTAGAGCTGAGAATTATGTGACAAAATTCTCAAGCTCATTCGCACCTTTCCTTAACGGCTCTACCAAGAGATTCATGCTTATGAATCAAATTCTCCATTAACATTGCTCTGCTACTCAGCAAAGTAGAAGAGATGATCAGATGTTGGGAAAACTCAATGGATGATGTAACATAATCCATTGACCCAACGCATCCTCCCATCTGGCTAAACTGCGTGTGAAGCACAAGATGCATAGTTAATGGAAGTTTTGTTTATAAAATTATTAGAAATAAAAGATATCCTTTGGTAACCTAGACATAGGGGATCAAAATATAATTAATGGATCATGATCTCATGAGAGTTTATGTGCTAAGGAATAACCCAAAGGAGTTCTCTTTGTGCACTAAACTTGAATCTAATGTAATTGGAGGGTACTTCGATTCTTATTGTATTCACTTGATTTAATAAAGCAAGTAAACTGAAGTATACATTCAACAATGAAGTTATATTACCAACCCTTGCAACTATTATAATGAATTCTCAACTTTCTCCTTTTAATCAAATCGTATCTTAACTTAAGGTTATTTGTATCGCTTAATTAGGATCCAAAATCAACCAAAATTTGACATCTAAACATTAGCAAAAGAAAATATAACTTGGTATCAGAACTACCGTTGCCTAAAAATTATACTTTCCACTTATTACTTCAGACCACATACACTTACGTGCAAATGCAGATGTGTATTTTTGTCTATCAGTAATGAAGAGCTTTTAGCTGTTAGCATTTATGTCTTGTTGTTGGGAAAGGAATTGAATAAGGCCTTTGATCTCTCCTATGTTTCCTTGAGTGATGTTGGCTGGCAGATTTTACGAAGGCTGCTACGGCACGCGGTAGCGCCAGTGTCTCTATTTTGAGACCACTACGGCACACGGTAGTGTGTAAGCTTCAAGTTCTGTAGCGGAGCAGTGCGCATTAGCGCCAGAGTCTCTGTCTTAAGACCGCTGCAGTGTGTGGTAGCATCAGTGTTTTCATACTTTTGTTAATTCTTGGCAACTGCATTTCTGCTGTGGCGTGCAGTAACGCTGAAGCCTCTGTTTGTTCCACTGTGGCGCGTAGTAGTGATAGAGCCTCTATTTGGTTTCGTAGTGGCATGTGTTTGCATGGCCCGTGGATTCTATTAAGTGTGGCTAAGTTGAATTTTTGCTACGACACTAATATATCCAAAAATTTTAACAAAATAAAGGGGTAAAAAAAATTAGAACATCATACAAACTAGCGTACTCTGAGTAGAATTTGTGCATTTTCAGAAAAAATGGAGAAAAGGGAAATCTAGAGCTAAATTGGAGAAATCTGGATAAAAATAGCTGCAGCGCGCCACAACGCACTACAGCGAGCCACGACACACAAGTGCACTAAACAAAGGCGTGGAACCTGATCTGTCAAACTGGAAGCAAATCACAGTTTCAGATTTTTAATATAAACTTTATATAAACTAAATTGAACAGTGCCAAATCCACGATTTCAAACTTTTGACTGCTGCAGCATGCTCCAAGCTATGCATTGAAGATTTACGCAGACCTAGAACAAAATCGCTGTATCCCGCCGCGACAGCATTTCAGATTATTTATAAAAACCTTATATGAATTAATTGAACAGTGAAAATTCCGCATTTTTGAAACTTAAACCGCCATAGCACGCCGTAGCGATAAACCTAATTAATTCGACCCGCTACAGCGCATTGCAGCGGAATAGTGTTTGGATTGAAGGTGCCAGCCACAGCGCGCTATGGCGGATCCTCAGCAAAATAGTCCATCTGGAGCTAAATTCAACAGAATCAAATGCAATCATTGCAGCGCGCCCTGGCGTGCTGCGGCGCTCCTCTGCGCCCGATACAGAAAAAACTCTAGAAATTGCATTTAATACAACATAGAGAAGGCCACAATTTCAGACCTTTGGCCTTCCCCAGTCACTTGAAACCTGAAGTAACATTAAATCTAATGAATCCCAAGTGAGTAACAGAATAAAATTTGAATTGCTGGCATCAAATCAAAGAAGATGAAAGGTCACATATGATTAATGCATGGGAGCTGAAAACTCTCCTATATAAGGGGCAATTTTAGACCAAGTAAGGGTTCCAAAATTTTCCATATTCTAGCATCTAAAAGGGAGGTTCTTGTGAGAAAAAAAATAGAAGGAAAGAACTCTCCAAGAAAAAACTGAAGAGAACAGTAAAGGATTAAGAAGAAAAAATAGTAGGAGATTTCAAGAGAAGGAAAGGGAAGTAAAGGACGAATACCAAGAGAACACCATAAAATCTCTGGGCTATTTCCTAGTACCCTTTCTAAACTCTGTCTTATTTATCTAGTAATGAATCGAGGTCAAGCTTCATTTTATTTTGCCTATCTTTTTATATTAATTCCGAAATGGAAGGCCAAAGAAAGGGTTGAGTTATAGTTGTGGGACAATGCAAGGGTCTATAGTGCTGTACACTATTTTGAAATGAATAAAAACTATTTGCTGAATTGTTTCTTATCCTCGTTTAATGAAATTGCCTAGAAGTATCTTATAAAAATCCTTTTTAAATCAAACTAAAAATGAATTATCATTATAAAAGACTTATGCTCCAAAGCTCATCAATTGGATTACAGCAAGGAATGAGTGCAAAATATAGCTGAGAACTATGTGACATGTTCTCAAGCTCATTAGTAGCATTCCTTAAAGCTCATCCAATAGATTGATGCTTGTGAGCTAAGTCCCCATCAATCTTGCTTTATGGCTCAGCAAAGTAGAAGAAATGAGCGATCATTGGACACCCATTGGATGATGTGACATAGTCCAATGAATCCAATGCATTCTCTCATTTAGCTAAACTGCGTGTATATGCGCATGATGCAGATTGCTGGAAATCATGCTTGTGAGATCAATTAACTAAAAGTAATATTTTGGTGACGTAGATGTAGGAAATCAGAATTGAAGTAAATAAAGATCTCATATGGGTCTATGTGCTAAGGTAGAACCCTAACGGTGTTCTCCTTGCTGCACTAGACTTGAACTTATTGAATTAGAGGATTGCTCTAGTTTAGGCAATGTTCACTTGATTATTTAGGCATAGGAAAATAGTTTTTGAGTTTCAATGACCAAATGACAGCACCAAGCCCTTATGAATTCCATATCCAATCCTCAACTATGTCCTCTTGAATATATAGAATCTTACCTTAAGTAAATTGTATTGTTAATTTAGGAACCAACAAAACCCCCAAAATCAATTATTCTAAACATTAGTGAAAGAAGATTAGACTTGTTATCAAAACCACCGTTCCCTGAGGACGATATAAATTCTCGAAACTTATCGTTCCACTTATTACTTCAAACACGTATACTTGCGTGCAAGCGCAGATTTACAGTCTGTCAAGTTATTGGCGCCGTTGTCGAGGAACGGTTTTGTTTTGTATTAAGTATAATCTTTGATTAAATAGTGATTTAAATCTTATTTTACTTTTGAATATAATTATTAATTGCTATAATTATATTGTGCTAACTTTAGTGCTAATTTAGATTTTGCTTTAGTTATATGTTATTGAAAAATAAATTTTTTTACAAATTGTGCTGGATTGTTTTGCTTATTACTGTTTTACACTGCTGAAATCTGTGAACTGCTCTAACTATATTGTTGAATCAATTCTGTTGAACTGTTTGCTCAAATCTTTGTTTGATGAATTTTTGTGATTAAATACATTGCTAAAATTGCTTAGTTATTTCTAGCTGAAATGTTTAAATTGCATGAGTAGAAGAATAGGTGCTGAATTACTTTTTGATCCTGAAATAGAGCACACTTAGGAGTTAGAAGAGAATAGGTAAATCTGAACCAACCTCAAATTGAAATGGATAATCTGGAAGAAAACCCTATAGAGCCACTAGTCAATGTGAGAGGTAGACGCTTAAGAGACTATGCCCTCCCAATTGTGGGAGGAGTGCCTAATGCGATTCTTAGACCCCCTATTCAGGCTAATAATTTTGAAATTAAACCTTCAACTCTAAACATGCTCCAGAATAATCAATTTAGCGATCTAGCTTTGGAAGATCCAAATGCCCATATCTCGAACTTTCTAGAAATCTGTGACGCCTTTAAGTTTAATGCTGTGTCCAATGACACGATTTGACTAAGACACTTTCTATTTTCTTTGAGAGACCGAGATAAAATTTGGATCACTACTTTTCTTGGCAAATCTATCAGGACTTGGGATGACTTAGCTAGGATATTCCTAGCTAAGTACTTCCCACCTGCTAAGACAGTTAGGCTAAGAATGAGTTATTAAATTTCTCACAACAAAATGGTGAGAATTTATATGATGGCTAGGAGAGTTTGAAGGACTGCTTAAGACACTGCCCGCATCATGGGTTGGAATTATGGATGCAGGTACAAATATTCTATAACTCTTTAAATGCACTCGCTAGGACTCTCATAGATGCAGCCTCAGGGGGATCTTTAAATAACAAGACACATTAGGAGGCCTTCAACCTTCTTGAGGAGATGGTGACTAATGCCTATCAATGGCCTACTGAGAGGCTCAATCTAAGAAAGGTAAGGCTAACCAATTAAATAAAACAACTCAGATTTTAGCCTTACAAAATGAAATCAATGCATTAAATAATAAAATAAAAAACATGAGTGTATGCAATGTCTAAGGGAGATATTGTGAGCTATGTGGAGGAAATCACCTTAGAGAAAACTGTAATTTTAATAATCCATTTACCCCCCTCGCAAACTGAGCAAGTAAATTTCATAAGAAATAATAATGCAAACCTGAGTAATTCAATGAACAATCCCTATTCCAATACTTACAATCCCGGGTGGAAGAACCACCCCAACTTCTCTTTGAATAACAATAATAATAGTTCCAAAAACTTTAGTGGGAAAAATTCAGTGAACAAACAAGGTTACAGCATGGGGAATAACTACCAAGTCTAACCCTCAAATTTAGAAGGAGCTTTCAGTGCATTTAAGGGTGAAACTATCCAATTTATGAGAAAAACTAAAGCAACAATCACCCATCATGATGCCACTATCCAAGGGATAGAGGCATCCCTTCAGAATATTGAAGTGCAGCTTGGGCAGATCTCAAAACAGCTAGCCACACATCAGTAAGGAGCATTGCCTAGCTCCACTGAAATGAACCCTAGGGAGACAGTGAGTGTAATCCATACTGAGTGGAGAGAGGACATCACTTAAGATAAGGAGAGAGTAAATTTTGAATTTGAAATTGAGTTGAAGATGGAAGTAGGGGAAGATAAATCTAAAGATAAACTATGTGTGGCAATTAAGAGAGCTAACCCTGGGAGAATGAACATTCCATGTGTCATTGAGGGTAAAGTCCTTTCAGATCCTTTGTATGATCTTGGGGCTTCTGTCAATAATATGCCTCTACGCATTTACTCTCATCTTGGGGTGAGAGGAATGGAGGAAACTCCATTAATTCTTAAATTTGCTAATCTCAACTCCATGACCCCCATAGGAATAGTATGGAAAGTGTGGGTAGGGATAGGAAGTTTTAAAATTCCTACCATTTTTATTGTGTGAATGGGATAGATGGAGTGAGAGCTCCATTGTGATTTTTGGAAGGCAATTCCTAGCTTGTTCTAGAGTTGTAATTGATGTGGAGAGGGGAGTAATGTCTGTGTGAGTAAATGATTTGGAAGAAATAATCATGCCCACGACGTTCAAAGAGAAAATTCTGAGAACTAAATTTAAAAAAAAAATCTGATTAAACCTCTAGAATTGAAACTAGATGGGGATGGAGACAGACAAAGTAAGTCAAATTTTGCGAATACTTGTGAGACCTCATCTGGAGGTAGTGATAAGGACAATTTAAAGAGGAAAAAAAAGACTAAGCAAAAAAGGTAGCCCCTTCGCCTGTGTCAAAAATTGGGGTAGAGGTTGAGGTAATGAATGAAATCAGGGGTTTGAGCGCAGCTCAGGCTGGTGCTCACCCATGCACATCAAAAATATGGAAAAAGAAACTGAACACAACTTCTAACCCAAATTGAACTTAAATGCGTTGGGCTATCGACGTTAAACCAAGCGATTTTTGGGAGGCAACCCAAATTTCTGTTTTATTTGATTTTTGCACTTAGGAGTACTTTAATAATAATAAGCAGCCCAAAAATTTACTGTGTAAAATTTTTTTTTTCTTTGAAATTTAAATGCTGGAAAAATTTCTGCCTAGAAATGCGCTGCAGCGCGCAACAGCGGAGTTATCCACCGCAGCTCGCCACATTGGATTTCGCCGCTACCGCGCGCTATAGCGAACTACTGGCACAGCACAAAATTTTTGTCCTGAGGTGCCACAACGAGCTGTGGCGCGCTATAGCGCGCTGCTGCGCAAAGAGTCTAGCTGAAGTAGAAATTCACTGCCTTGGATTTCGAAGGCAGTCAAAGACGCTACAACGCGCCTAGGGACTCCAAAACTGAAAATTAGGTGTTGGAAGAGCTCTATTTTTCCACCTTTTTGACTGAAATTTGAATCACACTTATGGAATGAATTAAGACTATCTTTGCAAATGAATTCAAGTGCCATAAGTGTGATTAATTAATTTAAGCATCCAAAAAATTTTCTTTCCATTGCTATTTACGGTTGTGAGAGGGGAGTGTGAGGCTGCACCTCTTGAGAATTCAAGTACCTCAACCTTCAATTCTTTCCAGCAGCAAACAATTTCTAATTTTGTCATCCTATATTTCTTTCAATTCATGAAATGAGAATGTCATCTGGATAGAAATCTATGGCAAACAAGAGAGCCGTTGCCCCCACAACTCGTGGGGAATACAATAGGAAAATGTTCATTTTGGTTGAAGTAGAACAACGCTTCAATCAAGTAGCATCAAAGTGAAAATTGACCCTAAAATGGGGATTCGGGCTCCCATACCCTGTGATTCCAGATCAAATCATAAACAGGGGATGTGAGCATTTGGTGAGCCCCATAAACGCTACTTTCCCCTCCACTGTTCAGAAGGTTTATGTCAACGCCATCAATGCGATAGGGCATAAAATTGTAGTGAGGGGTAAGAGCGTGGAGTTTGGGAGCCTTTAAATTGGAAAATTTTACTTACTAAGGGAGGTAGAGGAATGTGCCTTCCTCTAACTCTTAGGCTCCCAATACGACCCAGCTGCTGTAGCATGCAAGATTATCCGTGTAGAGAGGAAACCTGGTAAGCATTCCTCAAGCACCCTAATGGAGTCGAGCAATTCCTAGCATGTATTTGTCTCCAGCTCCTATGTGCATTACAACATCCTAGAGATATTCATATCTCCAGTATCAGTATGGAGCAGCTCTAGAATGCCCAGATCGGGACCTGCACTGCTCTTGCTTTTGGGTTGTTAATCTCAGGACTATGCGAGGATCAAGGGGTGAAGATCATACTATCCGATGCTACAATTCCCCCTGGGCTTTTCTAGAACTCACAAACTTGAGTGCCCGCACGCACAAGGGGGTGCGATCTAAGAAGAGGAGGGAGGAGGAAAGAGAAGCTTCAACCTCTGCTGGCCGAACTACTACAGAGAAAATGATAATGCGTATGTATGTGCATCAAAGAGACATGGGGGTGGCCATGGCATGGGACATGAGCTTTATCAAAGAAGAAGTTGCGCGGCAGAACAAATTTCAGACAGAATTCCACGATGCTCTTGGAACAATATTCCAAGAATGGAGCCTGCGTGGAGGACCGAACGGATCTGGGCTGCCACGGCCCTTTGTCGGTGACCCCATCCCGGACAATGACTGGCCATTGGACTACACATATCAGGACATCGATGAAGAGGAAGGAGAAGACCAAGGGCAGAATGATTGAAAGGTTGTTTCTATTTTTTTTTGTTTTTTTTTGTTTTTTCTATTTTAGTCTTTTAGTTTTTAATTTTAGTTTTCTGTTATTCTATCATCTTTGTCTTATTTTAAATTAATAAATTTTGGGATCTTTGGCACGCTCATCATTGCTATGATTGTGTTAACAAGTTAAATTTTCTGAACACTATTACTTCTTGGATTCAATAATAACTTAAAATGTGTAATATTAATGACACTAGTATGCTTGAACTTAATGTGATAAATCAACATTACAATCCTGCACCTCCTAATAAATTAAACAGTTCTAGTGAGATTCAGTTTCCAACAAATTGAAATGAATATGTGCTTTAGGTTTAAGTGTGGTGGTGGAGAAACCTAGGGAATTAAAACTAATAAATGGCAAGGTGTGAGTGAACAATTGAGTCTACTAGGCTCCTGTAGATCTTAATGACCACAGGAACTAATTCAGAGATGAAGAAAAGTGTCTCTCCCATGAGCTGTATTTTCAAAAAAAAAAAAAAAAAAAAAGAGAAAAATAGGGATAATGGAAAATATCTTTTTCAAGGTGCAAATTTGAGAAATTAGGATGAAAAAAATGTCTCTCCTAAGAATATAAATGTTCCTTATGATTCATGAGAATGAGCACACATGGAATAACACTCTTATCACTCACCAAATTTATATCTAAGATTTGAAAGTCCTAAGGTAATTACCAACCCCACCCCCATAATGAAGACATAAGCATAAATATTTGAGATTGGAGATAGATTATAACTAGAACTGGGAGCTTGATTGAGGAGGGTAGTAGAGATTAGAATTCTGAAATCACCTTAACCTTGAGCAATATTTAGTGACTAAAACATTTCACATTGACATCCCATATTGAATCAATTAACTAAAATTCAGAAAATCATTTGTGAGCTTACTCGAGGATGAGCAAAAATTTAAGGGTGGTGGGGATGTGATATATCTGAAATTTATAGCAAAATAAAATGGTAAGAACATTTAAAATATCATACAAACCAACATACTTTCAGGAAAATAGAGAAAATGACAAGCTAGAGCTAAATTAGAGAAATCTGGATGAAAACCGCTGCAGCGCGCCACAGCGCATTACAGCAGGCCACGACGAACAAGTGTACTAAACAAACATCTGGAACCTGATCTATCAAACTGGAAGCCAATCACTGCAGTGTGCCACAGTGCGTCATAGCGGGCTGCTGTGACATTTTAAATTTTTAATATAAACTTTATATGAACTAAATTGAATAATGCCAAATCTGCAATTTTGAACTTTTAACCGCTGCAGTGTGCTCCAAGAGCACCACAACGTGCTATGCCTTATGAAGATTTACGCAGACCTGTAACAAAATTGTTGTATCCCACTGTGGCGCTCCACAGCATGCCTTGGAGACATTTTAAATTATTCATAAAAACCTTAAATGAATTAATTGAACAGTGACAATCCGCATTTTCGAAACTCGAACCGCCATAGCGCACCGTAGCGGTAAACTGATTTTATTTGACCCGCTGCAGTACGCTGCAGCAGAATAGTGTTTGGATTGAATGTTCCACAGCACGCTACGACAAATACTCAATAGAACAGCCCATCTAGAGCTAAATTTAACAGAATCGAATATAATCGCTGCAGCGTGCCACAACGCCCGATACAGAAAAAGATCCATAAATTGCATTTAATATAGCATAGGGAAGGCCACATTTTCAGACCTTTGGCCTTCCCCAACCTCTTGAAACCTAAAGTACAATTAATCTAATGAATCCCAAGTGTATAACAGAATAAAATTTGAATTACTTGCACTGAATCAAGGAAGATGAAAAGTCACACGTGATTAATGCATGGGGGCTGAAAACTCTCCTATATAAGAAGAAATTTTAGACCAAGTAAGGGTTCCAAAATTTTCCATATTCTAACATCTAAAATGGAGGTTGTTGTGTGAAAACAAAAAATGAGGAAAGAACTCTCCAAGCAGAAAGTGAAGAGAATTGTAAAGGATTAAGAAGAAAAGACAGTAGATGATCTCAAGAGAAGGAAACAAAAGAAAAGGAGGAATACTAAAAGAACCCCAGAAATCCTCTGGGTTGTTTTTGAATATTCCTTCTAAACTCTGTCTTATTTTTCAAGTTGTTAACTGATGTCAAGGTTCATTTTATATTGCCTATCTTTTTGTATTAATTCTGAAATGGAAGGCTAAACCCTCCTTGGAGAGGGTTGGGATGTAGTTGTCTGATAATGTAAGGGTCAATGGTGTTGTACACTATTTTGAAATGAATAAAAACTATTTGTTGAATTATTTCTTATCCTTGTTTAATGAAAATGCATGGATATATCTTGTAAAAATATTTATTAAATCAAACTAGAAATGAATTATCATTAAAAATGACTTATGCTCCAAAGCTCATAAATTGTATTAGATCAAGGAATGAGTGTAAATTAGAGCTGAGAACTATGTGACATGTTCTCAAGCTCATTAGCACCATTCCTTCAAGCTCATCCAATATATTGATGCTTGTGAGCTAAGTCCCCATCAATCTTGCTTTATGGCTCAGCAAAGTAGAAGGAATGAGCGATCATTGGACACCCATTGGATGATGTGACATAGTCCAATAAATCCAATGCATTCTCTCATTTAGCTAAACTGCGTGTATATGCGCATGATGCAGATTGCTGGAAATCATGCTTGTGAGATCAATTAACTAAAAGTAACATTTTGGTAACCTAGATGTAGGAAATCAGAATTGAAGTAAATAAAGATCTCATATGGGTCTATGTGCCAAGGTAGAACCCTAACGATGTTCTCCTTACTGCACTAGACTTGAACTTATTGAATTAGAGGATTGCTCTAGTTTAGACAATGTTCACTTGATTGTTTAAGCATAAGAAAATACTTTATGAGTTTCAATGACTTTAGGCAATCATACCTTAATTAAATTGTATTACTAATTTAGGAACCAATAAAAATCCAAAAATAAATTATTCTAAACATTAATGAAAAAAGATAAGACTTTGTATCAAAATCACAATTCTCTGAGGACAATATAAATTCTCAGAACTTACCCTTCCACTTATTACTTCGAACACGTACACTTGCATGCAAGCACAAATTTATAGTCTATCAGGCACGTGGTAGCGCTAGATTTTTTGTTTTGAGACCGCTACAGTGCACAGTAGTGCTAGAGTCTTTGTCTTGAGACCATTACAATGCACGGTAGCATTTGAGTCTATTTCTTAAGACCGCTACGGCGTACAGTAGCGCCAGAGTCTCTGTCTTGAGCCCGCGAGGGCGCGCGATAGCGTGGCACTCTCTGTGTTTGGCTTGCAAGAGCGCGTTGGGGCGTGCCGCAGCAGTTTTCTTTCAAAATTTCAGTTTTCAGCCCAGAATTTCATTTAGCTCTTTTGTGCCTTGAAATCATAAAAACACATCAAAGTATATAGGTTTTAATGATGAAATCTTTGTTTTTATCAACTAATTTTATTATAAATCTTGGATTTATCATAAAACATCCAGAATATTTAATTTTTAGAAATAAAGCTTAATAAAGTAAGGAGCACTTATCCTCATAAACTAAAAGAAAATTATCTAATCCTCAGCAGCTGGAAGGTTCTCCTCCAGGCCAAGCTCCTCTCCAAAAGAAACCTCAACAAACAACTCTAAATCTGACATTGTTGGTATCACAATATCAGGGCCTCAACCAACAAAAGAAAAACTTACTATTAGATAAATTGTCTAAGCATATTTTAAGCTGATTTAATGAAGCTACATGTTTGAGATATCATATTTTACTAACATGCAAGCATTTGAAAATGTGCAACGAGCAACAAAGAACTGGATAGTTATAAAATAAAGCATTTATAACTATGCAAAATTGAAGTATATAAAACCACATACCTCAACCGAAAGCTGCAACAAGGTTAGACAGTAAATAAGTAAGTAACTGAAAAGTGCATAGAAAGAATTGATTAAACTGAATGAACCGTTCATAAATAAATAAATGATGTTTTATGCATTCAAAACTGACATGGGGTATTTAATAAAAAAACCCATATTCAAGTAACATGTCCAAGGTACAAAGCAAAAAATACAAGGTATGTGAAGCAACAATAATCAAAGTAAGCAAGGGACTCAACTAAACACATGTGATATCTATTGTTATATAATTTAATTTGTTCTTTCTACTCTGAGATTGTTCAAGTTTAGGATCTTCAATATCCAACTATCCTGTTAAATCTCATATTTGTGACCGTAAAATTTATATTAGAACTTAACAAGTTCTAATTCATATTCAAAAGTGATGAATATAAAGTTAAGTAATTTAATCAATGATTTAATTATTGAATTTTAATAACTTAAACCCATTCTTGATTATGCCAAATCAAGACTAAGGATTCTGGGTTTAAACTCCAAATTAGGGTTCAAACCTGAATCCATTGTATTAACCTTCTAAGTATCACACTAAATCTAAAAGTAGAGGTTCTTAAACACTAAAAGATTAAAGAAACTAAGATCTTATATAAAGGCTAAATTTATTATTATAAGATAAAATAATCAAATAAGAATCTTATGAATCTAAGATCTAAATCTAATCCTTAGAAAAATCACATTACTCTATAGATTGATTCATCATAAACCCACTATAAGGATTTCAAAGTATTCAATCAAATAAGAATTAAAGGAATAGAATGATATAATTCCATTGGATAATTACTAAGGATCTAAGATCTAAGGCTTAGATCTAATTGCTTAAGATTTTAGTTCAGATTTAGACTTAGGATTTCTCATTAGATATTTACCTCATGAATAATTATTATTAAAAATTTAGATAAGTTGATTAACACTAATTTCATAAGGTTAAATTTCAATGAGAAAGATCATGATGATTGTCTAAGGTCACCTTCAGATCTTAAGAAATAAATTAAGTGAAGTTTAAAAGCAATTTGGGCTTAAATAATTAAGATCAATCAATTAAGTCCAAAAGCTTAAGGAACTATCTTAAATTGCTAAGCTACTAATTAAAAGCCTTTTAATGATATTTCTAAGGTTTAAGGGCTCTTAAACAAACACTTAGTCAAATGACCAAAATACCCCTCTTAAGGCTAAAATTAGGATTTCAAGATTTAAGCATTCAAATTTATTCTAAAATAGTTCTAATAGGCTTAATATTGACTAATAAGAGAAATAAGACTATAAAATTTAAGTTTGGATTCAAGACTAGCTTAAGTAGCACTAATCACTTTTCAAAACTAAGAAAAGTGATTAATGAGTTTACGGCTTATTATGGTAATCTAAACTATGGATATGTTCTAATAGACTTAAGAAATCAATATGCACTTGGTTCACAAAAATGAAAGGTTTAACTAGGCCATTAAATACTAATGAAAATCTAGGGTGATTAAGAGGTGATTATTAATTTTTGAATGCTTAAAATATTCTTAAAGGCATGCATGGATTATTTATTGTCTTGAGAGCAATTAGAGACTTAAATCATGAATTTTGGCCATTACATGAATTAATTATTCATTAATTAAGATTAGATGAAGATTAGGCAAAGTTAGAAATTCTAACCATTAGATCTAATATTTTATTACAGATTATTATTGCTTATGATTTTCTGATCAAAATAGTATATTGGATACCAATTGGATAAGTATAGCTAAAGTTATTTCATTAATTTAATTTGAATGTTTTTGGTTAATTAAATTATAGGATAATTAATACACTCCATTTATCAAATAAATTTTACAAGAAATTTAATTCAATAAATCATTTTAAATTGTGTGGCCCATATAACAAAAGGTGCGGGTCAGATCGGGGCCCGACTAGGCCGACACTACCCCACCGCACGGGCCTGGGCTGGCCCGGCTCGAGGCGACATTGTTGCCATCCCAGATACGTACCTTCGATAGGCCTAAAAGTGATGTACTTGGTTCGCCAAATTCTCCATTGATATGCCATGCCACTACCAGATCTTGATTGGCATACCTTCGGGAATCAAGGCGCGTCGACTGAACCTAAAAGACCTCACTGGGAGGCTTTAGAATGCTAAATGGTTACTCTACCAAAATGGCATAAGTGAAAACATTTAGAGTTTACTGTGAAGAGCCAATTATTCTCACAGAGACCACTAAACTGATGGGGTTTGATCCCTACACCATCAGTGAGACGAGGCGAGTCGAACCCCCTAAGGTTATGGAGCTTGGGGTGCAGATGATAGCTGGGTCCTTACTTGGACCCAGCTCCTACGATGGCCATTGCCCGATCAATCAGTACAATCAATCAAAGATAGCCCAAATCCTGGCGACAATCGCAATGAGTTCCATTGGCTAAGAGAAGAAGGAATGCAATGGTTTTGAGCCGAATTGAGCTCTGGTGTTCATTGGGGTGGCTCCAACCTCACTGAGCACAAATGTCATCCAGACAATGAGCAATTGCTATCTAGACCGAGCTCAATTGATCCAAATTGTGCATACAATTATCTTACGGTGATAAAGATAGTTATACGACATCCAGAGGCTCATATTCAGAAGAGAAATACCATGCTATCCCCGTACTACCATGGGGTCTGCTACAGGTCTAGTTATCGGGGGGGGGGGGGGGGGGGGGGGGGGGGGGGGGGATCAGGCGTGTGGGAACATGGACTGGGAACGATGATCCATGGTGCTTGGGTTTCTCAAGTTTGTCTAATCACAAAGCCATTTGATCTGGACAGTCCCTTATGTGCAACTTAACTGATAAAACGCGGAGAAGGCATCCGTTGTCTAATGCGAGGGGTCGATCCATCAGCTAAGATGCGTGCTAGTGCTTTCACTTGTGGGAGAGCATGCGCCTCTGTCGGGTTCCCATAGTGGATCTGCCGCGGTTCGGACAACAAATCTCTAGCGTTAAATTTAATAAAATAATTTTCTTTAATAAATTTAATTCCTTTAATTAATTATAATTAATCCTAATAATTTCAAAATCCAATTTAGGACTAGATGAGCTCCGAAAATTCTCAAAATTCACCCTCAACTAATTGGGTTGTAAAAAATCAAAAATGTTGTTAGATTTTAATTCAGGGATCAAATTAATTTAGCTAATTTCATGATCGTAAAATAGGAAAAATAGTTAGTTTGATCATATGATCTTCGATTGATTTCCAACTTCTAGGGTTAGGTTTAAATGACTCATTGAGTCTAATAGAATGATAATAAGAGCTTGATTTGGCTTATATTAACTTGGATTAGCTAGGGTAGTAACTAAGGTTGTTATAGCTAGTGCTCCATAAATGTCATCATAACTAAGAACGCAAATGGTTGTTGTGCTGTGATGAGAGGTGGCTTTAATAAGTATTCAGCATTTATTCCATATCAAAATCTTGTAACATCCTAATTCATCACATGTTAAGGGTATATATGCATGATCAATTTGTTTTAGGAAGGGTGACTTTAAGCACTTAGTTTGTTTAACTATGTTTACCAATGCGCATAAAAGTAAGGGGCCAAATTCTATTTACTGTATATTCTCTCAAACTACGCTATTAAACTCCCAACTTATAACACACTTGACTTGGGATATTTATCCTGAACTAAACTATACTTATATAATTACCTAAGATAAGATCAAAACTCTACAGTTCTATTCAGAGTAAATCTACTAATTCCATATTCTACTGTATAACTCAGTTCTATGGATATGTACAATAATCTCAATATGATGAAACTAAGGTTCTCATTCTAACCATCTATTTAATGAACAAAGATTTACAAGTTAATGAATTCTATCTCTATTGTGGCGAGTCATACACAAAAAGGCTCCAAGGATGTGACATATAAGCCACTTAACTTAGGATTCTACCACAAGGGTCAATCTCAATCTAGTCTCTTTAGGTTTATTTTATCACAAGGCTTAGGGATATTGATCTATTGTTATTAAGGTCCATTTAAGGTTCTACCTCAAAATGAGACAAATAAGGCATTCCTATCTTAAAGTAGTCCTACTTAAAGATAGAGTATTCACTTAAACTTAGAACTATCTTTATACTTTAAGGATTTACAGCTACTAATCATCGTATTACAAGTAATTTAAAAAAAAAAACAAGATGATAAAACCATATGCAGGCTTACAAATTTAATCACAAGATCTAGATGCAACAATCAAGCATGAAATTCTTTAAACTATATATTAACTATAATCACTTGAATGGTTGGTGTAAAATCATATTGCTATTGATTGTTTTGCAAATTAGTCCTATTTTAAAGATCAATTTATGCTAATTCTCTTGCTTAATAGAAAGTCAAGGATCTTAAGATATAATGAAGACGATTAATCAAATTTATTTTTTATAGTTTACTATACAAAAGTCAATGTCAAATTAGCAAGTGCTAAACAAGTTTGTGCAAAATTAGAAGGTACAAAATCAGTGTATAAATTTTCCTCAGGTTTAATTTACTTCTGAGCTTAACTAAGGATTAGAGTTGAAGCTAATTCAGAGATAATTTGGGTTACTTATGCAAAAGTTTACATGCAAGATCATCATTAAGCTATTTATCAATTTATTGAGGTTCAAAACAGCAATAGGTTACATTTTGATTAAGCCAAAATATTACATTAAGCTAAGTGGGATACTGACCATTGACAATTTACTTGGAATTTTAACCATGGAAATTAAAATCTGCCCTTGAAGTTAAGTTTTATTTTAAATTAAGAATGTGCCATTTGGATAAGTAGAATTGTTAATCTTTCCTATTTATTATGCAAATGGGTGACTAAGACTCAATTAGTATTTCACAATACATAATTCAAAAATTTAGCATGCAATCATGTTCTTTACTGTCGAGTGAAAATATAGTCTATGTTTGAAGAATTTGGATGTTAAATGAAATAGTTAAGCACTAATCAACATTTGACTTAATTAGATCCTGGTTAATAAAATAAATCACAGAAAACTAAATATTATTTCATATTCAGATTCTACATATTTTTTTGATCAAAATGGTATATAATATCATTA
This sequence comes from Gastrodia elata, assembly GCA_016760335.1. NCBI lineage: Eukaryota > Viridiplantae > Streptophyta > Magnoliopsida > Asparagales > Orchidaceae > Gastrodia > Gastrodia elata. Next base: position 29,296,300 of record CM028678.1, on the reverse strand, counting down.
GGATTGGACAATGATTGAAGGAAAAATTGCAAACCCAAGTTCATAACATTATTTCTATGATTTAGACTTTACGAAATCTAATTAAATTCAAATATACCCCTTTTTAATGGCTCTGGGCCAGTTGGGTCGATCGAAACCCGACGGGCTGACCTAGATCAGCAATGTGTGGTCGGCCGGGCCCGGCGGTCCATTACATCTTGACAATGCGGGTCACGGGTCGGCCCAACCCGCACTGTCATCTTTTTCCCTGCGTTAGGCTTTTGATAGCTAATGATTAAAGTTAACCCTAATCATCAAATTCCCCACCACCAGATTATAATGATTCCTCTAAAGGATCGCCACACCAAGCTTGAATCAAGACGGATCAAATAAGACCTAAATCCTCCACCAAGCATCTCCTGATGCATGGATTTATAAATCTATAAACAATTTCCTTGATATATTGCATTTCCATGCAACTGCAAATCATGGTGATGACCACCTTCTATTTCGGCCTTGATTCAGATAATCTTCATCTTTAGTTTGAGAGATGGAGACATCCTTATGAAATGTTGGTTCTACAAAACTTAGCTGACCAAACCCACTGAGCATATCACCTCTAACAGGCTCAATTCATAGTTTACGAAATTCATCATCGTTAGGATTTTTGGCGATTAAAGCACATAATGTAGCATGATGGCTAAGAGCATCGGCCGCAATGTTTGCTTTGATGGGACGATACTGGAGTTCATATTATAATCATTTATCAGTTCTAACCACCCTCATTGCCGATAGCTAAGTTGGCGCTGAGTGAAAATACATTTTAGACTCTGATGATCAGTGAAGATCCATACTAAATGCCATAAAGATAGTGGTGCCAAATTCTTAGACCAAAAACAATGGTGGCAAGTTCGAGATCATGCACCAGATAATTCTTTCTGAGCAACTAAAGTTAATGAGAAACATATGCGATTACCTTACCTTCTTGTATCAACACGCATTCGAAACATATTCCAGATGTATCTGTGTAGACTTGGTAGTCTAAACCCTCTTTTGGAAAGACCAGCACTGGGGCAGAAGAGAGTGCATCTCTTAATGCTTGGAATGCTTTTTCACACTAAGGAATCCAAATAAAAGGTATAGTATTCTGAGTCAGCTTTGTTAATAGAGAGGTAATTTGAGAAATGCCTTTAATAAACTTATTATAGTGGCCAGGTAAGCCTAAAAACTTTTATTGTCAGTCACTGACTTTGGCTGTGATCAATCTTGAACAGCATTAACCTTCCTTTAATCTTCTCTAATGCTATGGACATCGATGACATGGCCCAGAAAAGCTATGGTGTCAGGCCAAAACTCGCATTTGGAGTACTTAGGATAGAGTTGATGGTTGAGCAATTCTTCTAGTACTACCCTTAAGTGGCTTTTGTGTTCCACTTTATTCTTCAAATAAATCAAGATATCGTCAATTAAGATGATGACAAATTTGTCTAAAAATGATTTGAGTACAAGTTGCATTAAATCCATAAAAATGGACATCGCATTCATTATATCAAAAGATATTACCAAAAATTCATAATGTCCATAACGTGTCCAGAATGTTGTATTCTCGATGTCTTCATCCTTGACTCGCAGCTGATGGTAACCAGATCATAAATCCATCTTGGAAAGTACCTTGCCTCAGATAATTGATCAAAGAGATCATCGATTCATGGCAATGAATATCTATTCTTGATTGTTATCTTGTTAAGTTCTTGATAGTCTATACACATGCGCATGGAACTATCTTTCTTCTTAACGAAGAGGATCGGCGCACCCCAAGGAGACAAGCTTGGCCTAATGAAACCTTTCTCTATAATTTCATGTAGTTGCTTGTTTAGTTCCTGCAATTCCTTGGGTGCCATATGATAGGGAACCTTAGATATGGGTTGTGTTCCTGGAATCGACTCTATTGCAAATTCCACTTCTCTGACAGGTGGGAGACTGGGTAGGTCTTCGTATAAAATATTGGGAAATTTGCATACTACGCGATTCTTGCTGATAGGGACGTCCTCCTTCTCACCCAACATTGTCAGTAGGTAAACATCACATCCCTTCCTAACTAGCTTTTCAACCTTCATGGCATTAATCAATGAGGTTTGAGTACTGAACTTGCCTACAAATCTATTAACTTGGCCTCCACTGCCAAAGGTGATTTTCTTCTTTTGGCAGTTGATTTTACCGCCATGCTTGCTTAGCCAATTCAGCCCAAGATCATGTCAAATTTTGCAATTGCGAGCACGATTAACTTGGCTTTGAAGTCTTGCTCACTAACAAACCTCAAATACGTGTCTGCACTTGCACACAAGTGTACGTGGTCTAAAGTAATAATGGAATGGTAAGTTATGATTTTATCATCCACAGGGAACGATGGTTTTGTTACGAAGTTATATCTACGTTCAATAATGTCTAGATAATTCATATTTTGGTTTCTTGTGGTTCCTAATTAAATAATGCAAAGAACTTAATTGAAGGTACTATTTGATTAAGAAGGGAGAGTTGAAATTTCATCATGTGATTTGTTAGGGACAAGTGATGTGTTCAGCTCATGCAATTTTACATATTTATTATCATGTCAGTTAATCAAGTGAACCTTATGTTCCTTAGATTGGTCCTCTAATTTTGACAAGTTCAAATCTAGTTTGAACTCATCAAGGTTCAGCCTCAGCAAACATATTCTTATGAGATCACCTTAAGTTAATTTTAAAAATCCTACGTCTAGGTTATAAAAATGTAAATTTTAGTTATGTAATCTCGTAAGCATTGATTTCCACCAACTAGCTTCTTGCGTATCTTACGCAGTTTAGCTAAAAAGTGGATTTATCGGATCTCATGGACTATGTCACATCAACCCCATAAGTTCTCGATGCCCTCTTCCTCCTTCAATGTTTGTTGAGCCGCAGAGCTCGATTGGTGGCTCTTAGCTCACAAGCATCAACCTCTTAGCTATGCTCAAGGAGTTGTGCAATTAGGCTCAAGAGCTTGTCACTTAGCTCTAAGCTCTAACTGCACACACAGCTATGCTCTAGACCAATTGGTGACCTTTGGAGCTCAAGATAATTATTTTAATAAGTCATTTCTTCTATTAAAAACCTGAGGTGTCTTATTCGAATTCCTGGCTCAACAACGTTACATCGCGGCAAGGACCTTTATGTGCATTCCCTCTAGATCTTGATTGTTTAGATGACTTAGCAATCATTTCATTTAATAAGTAGCTTTTAATTTCATTACAAAATTGCAACATTCCAAACAATCATTCACAAACACAGAATATAGCAAAGCAATTAGACTTAATTTTTATTCATTACAAAAACATCCACATACAAAACCTTTTACATTAATACTCATCACATGATTATAGTCCCAACCCTCCCTAGGGAGGATTTAGCTTTCCATTACAATAAAAAGATAGGAAGATACATGCAAAGAACTGAACCTTTACATGGTTCAAACAAAAAGAACATCAAAGATGGGTTATAGAGGAATATTAGGAACTTCACTCGGCATTCGCTGGAATTTCCTCCTTGCTTTTCCTCTTTTTCCCTTCTAGCTCCTCGATGTGTGATCTCCTCTCCTTCCCTTGTATGGATCTCTTCTCCTCTGCCTGGTGAGGTCTCCTTCTTCCCCTTATAGTAGCTTCTAACTTCAGGTCAATGAGTGTCAAAATTGGGAACCCTGCCATAGTATCATTTGATATTTTATATAGTGACCCTTACAGCCCCTTGGCATAAATCTTGCCTCTTCTTTCCATTCCTTGAATTCATGGTAAGCCTTTAAACTAGATTTCTTTATTCTCTTGGAAGACATTAGATTTTAATGTGGTTCTAGTTTCCAACCGGTTGGGGAAGGCCAAAGGTTTGATTTCCCAGTCTTTCCTAGGCAGTCATAAATGCAGTGAATTGGGCAATTTCTGCATAGGGCGTTGCGCTGCGCTACAGTGATGTTGCTACAAAATACCATTTACAAGGATGCCTGCTGCGGTGTGCAATAGCGCCAAGCTCTCAGGAAGACTCCGCTCGAGCGCGCAACAGCGTGCTTGGGCACGCTACAGTGGGTTGCTTTATATCTTTTCTTCCAAGTCTTTTCTCCCAGTTGATTCGATGCAGTGCGGGATAGTGTCGAACTCTCGGGTTGGATCCGATACATCTCATGGTAGCGCCAACGTCTCTGGTTGAGACCGCTGCAACACGCTGTAGCGAGGGATTCTAATTAAATGCTAAATCTGAATTTGGATGGTTCCGCTGCGGCACACAACAGCGCCGAGCTCTCAGGTTGGACCCGCTGCGGTGTGCTGCAATGCCGAGCTCTCGAGTTTATCCCACTGTGGCGCGCTATAACGGTTTTTTCTCCCAGGCTTTGCAGATGGCTCCTAGGTTTCCTCAGATTTTCTTCATCTGCTATGGCGCACTACAAAGCGCTTGTGCGTGCTACAATAGTTTTCACCCAGGATTCTCTCCTCTACTCCAAATTGTAATTTTCACTTTTTGTAACAACCCAAATTGTTACTCAATTATTTAGGACTAATCTAGGTTCAAATCTCAGTCTTAGTATTCTAATTAGGTCATTAAGAGTTCATCACCAAGACCTAGTCTAAATCAGGAGTCAAATAGACCAAATCTTGATTTTTGGGAAATCCAGAAACCTTAGAAATTGTCCTATCTAAGTTGACCTCAGTTCAAAAATTAGACTTTGCCATTGCGCTCATTACCCCCAAATTAGCTAGGGGTCATGTTTTGGTGGCAATCGGAGGTTGTCGAAATTTTGTCGAATATTTTAGTAATATTTAAATACCCCGAAATTTGGGAAAATTAAATACTCGTCGAAATTAAAATCCAACTTTGATGTTGCAATCCTCACCCTCGAATTAGCTAAGGGTGAAATTTTAGGATTTTTCGGAGAATATTTATAAAATCTGAATTTTTCCTTTATTTTAAAGAATTAATTACTTAAATTAAAAATAATCAAAAATTCCATTTTCCCTCTTCTTTTCCTAGCTGATCCCTATGTTGTCCCTTCCCTCCTTCCCAGCAACTTCCTCCCCATCCTTGCACTTGAGTGAAATTCTACTGCCATTTTCTTCCCATCTATGCTGATGGGAAGGCTCGTTAATGGAGCCTTGTCCCCTCCTCACCCTTACAAGAACCTTTAGCTCCTTTTCTTTCCCATTTGCCTAGCTAAAGTTCTCACATTTCCCATTTTCTTTGATGTGCTAGCTATTAAAGAGAAGTTCTCCAGCCCCTCAAGCTCCCAAGGATCTTTGGATAAATATGCCAATTGCAAGTCCAAGGTACCCCCCTTTCCCTCCATTAGTTAATCCAATGGCTATTCCATTTTATTTTATGCTCATTTGAATGTCTAAGAATTTGTGTTACCTTAATTGTACATCTATGAAATTATATTTAAGATATAGAAGCTCATTAAAATCTGTAAATAATAAGGAAAGATATGTAAATCTGCTAATATAAATTTTTGTACACCTAATCTCTTAACTCCATAGTTTGCATTAATAACATGATTGTTTGGTGTTGATTTGGGTATCAATAGAAAGGTCTCGGAATGACTTTTCCATCGGTATATGGAACCGCACGTAAAGTTCTCTAGGTTGAGAGTATTTGAGCCTGAAAGTTGACTCATTACAGTTTTTGCACAGGCGAAATCACCAACGGGCGCCGCAGCGCGCTGCTGCGCTCCACAGCACGCCACAACGCCCGAAGTTTCAAATTCGGGTCCATAATAGTTTAACGAAGCATAAAAATATTTTTGATGAAATTAAATGAAATTCATTGTAGCGTGCCACAACAGGCTGTAGCGTCATTTCAGGAAAATCATACGAAATCAAGAGAAAAATTAATTGAACAGTGACTTTCGAAAGTTAAATCCCAACAGCGCACCGCAGCCGCAGCGCCTGAAACTGCAGCGGTGCACCGTAGTACCCAGCTCTCAGGGTGGTCAAGCCATAGCGCACCGAAGCGCCAAAAAGCGCTGCAGCACGCCACAGCGCTGCAATCCGTCGCAACGCGCCGTCGCGCCTAACAGCGCTGCAGCGCGCGGTAGTGTCCAGAACTGTCCGGATTGGTTTATAACCGGCTGAAATGGTCAACACTTCATAGTTTCTGAATTTAGGACCCTAGTGGGGCCAAATTATATCAAATTTGAACATAACTTAAGTAAAATTGAGAACTGTATAAATTTGTATGAGAACTTTAAATATGGACAAATTAGGTTTTGTTTCCCTTTTAAGAAAATAGAACTTTAGATATTGATTTGACCATAACTTGATTAATTAGACTCCAAATCTAGAAATTTAAAGTGCTAACTAGCTTAAAATTTTAGTGTCAACAGTAATATAAATAAAACTTAAGTTTCGGACCATTGAAAATCAGAAATGACCAAAATACCCCTAACCCTAATTAGGTCATACTTGACCAATTGAAATTCAATTTGGGTCTACTCCTAGTTAAAGTACTCAGTGTGATACAAGAAAGCTATAGCCATTGAGTTTACTAAATTTGGATACAAAATGGAAAATTTGGACACCCCTCTTAACTTAAAATATTTCCAAACTGCCCTTAGAAATTGAAATGACTATAATTAATTCATTAGACCTCAAAATTTAGTGTTCTTAAACTCTATGGAATCCTTGAACAATAACCAATAGTAAATTGCATAAAAATTTAGATTTCATCAGATTCAATTTACTAAAATGCCCTTAGGTCAAAAATCCTAATTTTGACATATAGGACTCATTTCTTATCCAAATTTGGTGTAGTTACTGTCTATCTTTATATTAGCAAAAAAGGAATCATTTGGCAGTAAAAAATCCCAATTTGTAGCCCAAAATCAAAAAGTAAATTTTTGGACCCTTAAGTAGGGGCAAAATAGTCAGTTTTGCCCAAAATTTAGGTTAAGTACACTTAACCCTTAAAATATCCTTTTTCAACCATAAAATCAATAATAAAACTGAATTATGATCAATTTAAATCATAAAATCTATCTAAAATCCCCCAATTTAGGCTTGAAAATCTCAAAGGAAACTAAAATCCATCCCTAACCTCCTTAATTAAATAAAATCAGCAAGTGTAAGGAAATTCAATCAATTATTATAAATTCTCTAAATCTTATCATTAGGAATCCTCACTTCACCTAAGGATCCATTCCTTAAGAGTAAGGTTAGATATTATGTTATATTTCATTCATTAAATAATAAGATTATTCAATGAATGAATTCATGATTTTTATTAGTTTTTAGATTTTCATAATTTTATTTTTGGTTATTTTATTTTTCAATCCTAGATTAAGAATAGAAGAATCATCCTATTAAGCTTGACTTTGCTTAATAAGATTTACCTTAATCATTAGTTCACTTAGAACTAAAACCTTAGACCCTTAAGCTTTACCTTTAGATTATATGCTTAACTCCAATCTTGTGATGTTAGAATCATAATCCCTAGTTTAGTAGATCTTAATCAGATCTTAGTATAGAACATCTAAATTCATTAATTAAGTCATAATGATTTATTATTTAACTCATAATTAAAATTAATTTAATTACATTAGGAGCTAGCTAGTCCTAATAGTTTATAATATAAGGCTGTATTTCTAAGTTATATTTGATAGTGGGAATTGGAGATCCTGAGCTTGTGGAACTTAAAATAGTTATAATAGTTTAATTAGGTAACAACAGTGTCACCATCTATAGAAGAGTCCCTTACTTACTACTTGATTATTGTGCTACGTATTCCTTGTTTCTTGTGCTTAATCCCTTGGACATGTCATGTAAGAAAACTTTGTGCATAAAATGAAAACTTAGAATAATTAGAATAACAATTGCCTTAAGTTCAATAATATTCTGGTAGATTCTGGTGCACATTTACCTTAATTGACAGGGGTAAGGAGTAATAAGGATTCTTAACATTACTCATTGAGGAGTGTGTGTTAAGCTTGGAACATGTATAGTCCTACAGATGTGCTTAACTCCTCAGGTATTTCTAGACGTGTCCACAAAAACAAAGGTAAATTAACAGACAGATTCTGCATTTGTATTTACTACCTCTTCAATCTTGTTGTTCTGTTCTATCTGCCCTAGCCTAGAAAGGCTTTGGGAATTTTTGTCTGGGCCCGATTGGCCAATTTTCTGATATGACAGATATGCATACCTATTTTAGTTTGGTTTACTATTTACTGTGTTATTGATACTTGTTATTTTCAATCAGCTATACTTTACTTACCGGCTTACTTGTACATATTTATAGGATGCTAGCTTTTTGCTACTTATTATATGTACCACTATTAGACTTACTATTTTTAATCAACATATGTTATATGATCATTAGCATGTTTAGGATTAGACTTTTCTTTTAAGTACTTTTACTTACTGCATTATATATGTATGCCTATTCCTTGCTTAGTTTGTTTGAGGTGTACTTTCTGTCTCAATTTCTGCTTAGTTATAAATGCTGGATTTATAACTTACCCTGCTCCTTGTATGCTTACTGCTCCTATGCTAGATAGTTGTTTTGGTTATGTACATGTAAATGGTGACATTAATAATTCATGTAAAATATTCAGCTTAAAATATACTTAGACAATTATCTAATAAGATTTTCTTTTATTGGCTGGGGCCTTGGCATTGTAAAATTGACAATGTCAGATTCAGATAGGTTTCAGGAGTTGGGTGCTAAAGAGGAGGAGCTTTTTATTGAAGAGGAGCATCAGCCAGGTGATCCAGAAGCTGCTTAGGTTTCTTTCTGCATATTGTGAGGATGAGAGACCCTTTTATTTTAGTCCCTTAAATTATTTATTAAATGCTATAATAATACAGGTAGTTTGACTGTATTTTCCTTACTGTACTTTATACGCTGAGCTATATGTTGCACTTTTTCCTATTTATTATGATAATCTGGATGTATATTTGTTTTACTTTTCTTCCGCACTTTGATCTATATTCGCTTAGTGACTTAGTTTATGGCATGTATGCAATGGCTTATCTCTTCCTTACTAGTGGATTAGGGTCTATACCTAATTCAATCTTAAGTAAGGGATTTGCCAAAGTGACACTTCACTCCTTAGTCTAATGATTGTGGATTTAGGAGTTGGGCACCACACTTTTTGTCCCTGAAATGATTGGATATAACATCAAAGCATGCTGTTCAAGTGAAAGATTTTTAAGTTTTTCTACTTAATTATGTAATAAATCTAGCTTCACCACTCACCAATGAGGATTGCTACATTGCAAAAATGTTGGGCTAGCATACGGGCTCCAAAAGGTAACCTTATGCTTAAAGAATTTGCTAAATGATAGGAAGGTAACTTAAGAATTTTAACCCAACATTAAAAAAACATTGCATGATTTTCCATTAATTTCTAGAGTGGATATGTTTAAGTAATAATAAAAATTTACACGCATCATTCAAGAAAGAAGGCAATAAATGAATACAAGAACTAAAATGACTTTAAAACATACCCAATACAACTTCATTGTCTTTAGGGTTAGATGCGGGAGTCAGCATATAGACTCAAGTAGGAGCAGTAGGTTGGCGGTTCTATGGTGCTCGACACTGACGATTGTAGGCCTGGGTAGGAGCGAATGCATTTATGGGCACCGCAATAAGGGCAGGAGGTAGCATAATAGCCAAGGCAGAAGTACGACTATTCTAAGGTTGCAGATGGAAAACTTGGTGTCACTATGAATGGATGATGGGCACCCGATCGATGGTTTTCGCAGTATCGCACTGGAAGAAGTGATGGCTAGGTCTTCTGCAAGTGAAGCAGACATTCTCATGATGATAGCTATTTCCATAGGAGTGGAGATGCTTACATCCCAAGGCATTATCTTGATATTGATCTGCTTTGATATGAAAGACTTTGGCTTCCTTCTGATGTCCAAAGATCTTCCTTCTGGTTGGCATGAAATGAGCTTTTCCATTATGGTCCATTTGACTCTAGAAATACTCTTGAAGTCAAGTGACATACCTAAAATATGTCTGCGCTTTCACGCAAGTGTACGTGGCCTGAAGTAATAAGTAGAAAGTTTGAATTTCTAGGATTTATCGAACCACAGAGAATTGGATATTTTGTTAATAAGGTATATCTATGATCATTAATGTTTAAGCTATATGTGTATCGATTGGTGTTGGTTCCTGAACAAGTACGACAACTCTTAGTAGAAAATACTTATGATAAAAGGAAGAGGATAATTGGATTTCTCTCACATAATATGATAGATAACTTATATATGATTATTCCTCAAGTGTTCATTTTTTCCTTACTTAGTTCTTTAATTAAGTGCACATTATTCTTCTTAGAGTCTTAATTCAAAGATTAACAAGTTTAAATCTTGAGCATGAAATGAACACACAGTCGGTTCTATTTCAGCAAAAAGACCCTTATAAGATTTTAGATTTGTAGTTTTCCTCTCATCGCTTGATCATGGAGATGAGGGTTATTAAGTTAAGATCTTACAAGCCTTGATTCTACTAAGAGCGTCATGTGCCTTAAGTATAGTTTATATGAGGGAGTGATTTCATTGGGCTCAACGACTATGTCACCTCGTTCATGAGCACTCGATGAACCCATTCCCTCTTTCAAGTATGATGAGCAACATAGCTCAATTAGTGGGTCTTAGCGTCACACGCTTCAATTCTTTAGTTGAGCATAGATGAAGGTGCACTAAGCCCAATAACTTTCTCACATACTTCTAAGCTTTCATGCACTCAGGAATCTAGCCTCAAAACTAAGGTGAGCTATGGAGCCCAAGTTTTTAGTCCTTGAGTTCAATTAGTCCTTTGTCCTTTAGTCCACATTCAAGTCCACAATAGTCCTTTAAATTTTTTTAACAAGGCATGGAGTTCATAATTTTTATTAAAACTTGAGAAAAACTTCATACAATTATAGTATCTATCAATGCATATAGGATTGCCCCAAACCTCCCCAAGGGAGGTTTAGCTCTCCATTACAAAAGAGATGAAAAAGAAAATATACATGGATAAAGACCCTTTCATGATCAACTAAGAAAAACACAAAGCAAGAGTTTAGAAAATACTATGAATGTTCCTTTGGGAAGTTCTCCAAACTCCTCTTCTTCTTGCTTGGAGTTGCTTCTCTTAGGTCCCTAGTGCTGTCTTTCTTCTCCTTCTCCTTAGCAAGATGAGCTCTTCCACCCTTGGAGAGTTCTCCATCTCCTCTATGCAGCCCTCTCTTTACTTAGGTTGTAGTGTGCCAAGTTGGGAACCCTTCTTGAGTCAAGACGGGTGGTATTTATAGAGGTGGGCTGCTTCATCATCCTCACATTACAAAACCTGTTCTGGTGCAATGATGGCTAATTCCACTTGAGGGATGAGGTGACCATTTCTTTTCCATTGTTTAACCTTCACATCACCTTAAAATTGACTATTTTCCCTTTAAAAACATATCTTCTACAGAAGGAATGATGGTTGGAGACAAGGGGCTAGTAGGGGGTCTTGTCCCAGCTGCATTTAATGCTCTACTTAGAAGAAATTTCTGCGGGCCGCTGCAGCGCGCTATAGCGCTGCAGCAAGCTATAGCGGGAAGATTTTGCAAACTAGACCGTTGTGGCGCGCTGGGGCGATTTGGTTCGTTTAATGAAGGGCCGCTGCAGGGCACTGCGACACACTATAGCGCTAGCAATTTCGCAACAAGGTCCGCTGCAGCGCGCTATAGCTCCAGCGAGTCGCGAGTTGCTCCGCTACAACGCGCTATAGCTACTGTGATTCATGAGTTGCTCCGCTGCAGCATACTGTAGCGCTAACGCTTCACAACTTGGTCTGCTCCAGTGTGCTGTAGTGCCAGCGCTTTGCAACATGCACCGCTGCAGTGCGCTGTAGTGCCAGCAATTAGCAATAAGGTTCGCTGTAGTGCGCTATAGCGCCAGCGATTTGAGAGTGGCTCCACTGCAGCGCACTGTAGAGCCAGCGCTTAGCAACATGCTCCGCTGCAGTGCGCTATAGCGCCAGCGCCTGGCAAGGAGGGCCGCTGCAGCGTGCTACAGCGCGCGGTAGCGAATTTCCTTTAGAAATTTGGGAAAATATTCAGATTTGTTCAGATTTGGATGGATATGCATTTTTCCTGAAAAATAGACAAAATCGGATTAAGGAAGCAGTTTTAATATGAGAAATGAATGAAATTTTCCCTTAATTAGGATATAAATTATGGATTCATCATCAGGCTGCCTCGACCAGCTCCAAGAAATGTTTAAACTGATGAGAAACAAGATGCTCTCGAATTGAACCTCACATTCCTTTCAAAATTTGGCTACACCTTGATGCTTCTGATCTTACAAGGTCCATGTGAAATGGGACAAATGCCAAAATTCAAATTTGCAATCGAAAACAGATCTCCCACCTTGGGAGAGATTGAGCAGTTTGTCTTCCAAGATGGTTTGAACAAACACAGGGATGAGGGCTTCTTTGAATGCTTCCAGAAATAATTCTCATGTGATCTCCTCAATTTGGTAGTCAGCAAATTTAGTGCTCCTCTCATTCTCCCACTAGTATTCTGCTTCGTCTTGAACTAAGTGTGTGACCAAGTGGATGGCTTCAGAATTGGGGCACTTGATAATGGTGGGATTCTTCTTTGCCAGTTTCATCCAAGTGATGGTGTCCATGGGGTTCATAGCCCCATTAAACATTGGCATTCTTAGCCTTAAGAAACTATGAAGGAAACCATCTACGAAGAAGTGTGGGGCAAATGGGGCTGCCATATGGATGACAGGTGGTTGCTACGCTGTGAGGAAGTTATGGGTTTCTTGGGCCTATTGAGTGTGACTCTCAATTAGAGTTCTCCAAACCAACTAGTGAAGTAATATTGTAACGGCCCCAATAATTGGATAGGAGATTAATCCAAATATTAGGATGTTACCTTAGCACCCAATACTTGATTAAAAGAAAACTAATCAAATATAGATGCTAAGTGGCCAAGTCACTTTGTGAGTAGTTGTTAAGTTAAAAAAAGGTTACAAATGAATGCAATGGAAGATGCAATTAAGGAAATACAAGAAAAAATATGCGAGTATAAACAATATAAGCAATTAATACAATCCACTCATTCAACCCAAGCAACTGCAAAATTGTTGATTACAACACAAAAACATAAGAGTAGGTAAAAGTAACTCAAATAAACTCAAACAATTTATAATTTAATTATTACAAGCCTTTTAAAAGTAAAAGTAAAAGAAGTAAGTTGGACACTCTTATCACTTGTAATAAAATGCAAGTAAATATTTTTTTTTTTAAGCGCAAGCAAAACAATTTTTTATAAGCTCTCCAAGCGCTTGGACCTACATTACCTAAATCAAAGAGCTCTTGATCGTTCATATTTTGGCATTTAAATATGATAGGGCAAAGCCAATAAAAGAAAAAAATGTGTAGTTAGACTAAATAGTCTAAGCACATATTAAGATTTGCTATATTTTAAATTAATAGTATATCACAAGCATTAATTTACAATTTAAACTAAATAATGGAGCTATAAAAGCTGTCAAGTATGAAAAAAAGAATTAAGCATAATTGTAAAAGAGATAGTATGAAATAAACTGAGTAAAAATACTCACTTATATATAAGTCTTAGCTTGCATCCTAAAATGGTAAGGAAAAGCATCCTAAAAGGCTAGAAACCACAATGTGCATTTAAAGTAAAATAAAATGAAAGTAATACATGTTCAATAAAATTTATGCTAAATAAGCAATGAAATATAGTGAATAATTAAATAAAATTAAGCAACATACATTGTATTTTAATTGAATTATAAGTAAGCTAAACATAATTATGTAAATAGAGTGTGTAAAGCATAGAAAATAAAGAAGTATCTTAGACTCTTAATCTAAGACAAGCATAGCCTAGGACTATGAAAAGTAAGCATAACTAAATAGTAGTGAAGAGATATTATAATTAATAAGACTGTAAGAAAACTCTTATATTATTAGTTGAAGTTATATTTAGAAACTATCTCATTCTGCGGGAGTACTCAATAAAATGGGATGAGGACTTGAGCATGTCTGCCTAACTAGATACATTGGGGGGTTCGAATATTCACATTTACCTTCTCTAAAATGTGAAGTCATATTTTAAGTGTAATCTTTCTTGTTCAAATTGCCAAGAGGCATTCCCCATAAAGCTTTATGAATGTTTTCATTATGCACAATGATCTTGTATGAATGTTCAAGGAAAATGGCTCAAATCTAAGCAAGCATTTAGTAAATTTCAAGAACTATAAACTAAGTGATATCCTTTTGTCGTTTACTATTTAATGTTCTTCTTAATGATTGGAGCTAATTGATCTCCAAATTGACTTATAGATTTTTAATCTTTAAGTCGATCGTAATTAATAGTAGAAGGAAGATAAGCTTAGAAAATAGTATTTTCATATAAATAAAATTCATCATATACTAGTACTAAGCAAATCAAATCAAATAGATTTATGATTAATGTTTAAGAAAACTAGTAAGGAAGAGAAATGTTTATAATTTGCTAAGCTAATGAAAATATAAACTAAATGATATTTTATTAGTTTCATCTAGTTAAGTTGCAAACTATAAAGTATCAAATCAATTCAATCACGAAATTATCTAAGATTAATTGATAATGAATAATTGAATGTAAGGAAGGAAGTAGATTCTATCCGACAAGTAATAATTTATTTGTAGTTATAGGAATTTAGAAATCTATAACTTATTTAAAACATGCAAGGGAGCTAGTGTTCACTAGTTTTAATCTATTGAGTGCTAAATTTTGGAGATTAAAGACTATTATAATATGTGCTAATTATCTAAGAAATTATTTGTGCACTAGTCTTATTATGAGTTCTCTTAAAGAATTTTTAACTAAATAATTAATGTATTAAGAAAAAATAAAATACGAGAGAAATTAACAGATTCTTGATTTAATCTTACATGGAACTAAAGGGGAAATAAAACATGTAGAATATAAGAATAAAATTCCAAGTTCTAAAAATTTTGGAAAGATTTCTTTTGTATTTGCTCAAAATAAACACATAATACATCAATATGCAAGTCAATCCTTTATATGGGATTGCTTATTTTCAGTTTTAATAATTTTAACAATTATAAAGAACATCAATATGTAAGTCAATCTGTTACATGAGATTGCTTATTTCTAGTTCTAATAATTTCAGTAATTATAAAGAGCATCAATATGCAAGTCAATCCGTTACATAGGATTACTTATTTCTAATTCTAATAATTTTAGCAATTCTAAAGAACATCAATATGCAAGTCAATCCATTACATGGAATTGCTTATTTACAGTTCTAATAATTTCAGCAATTGTAAAGGACATCAATATGCAAGTCAATCCATTATATGAGATTGCTTAATTCTTAATTTAATAATTTCAACAATTGTAAAGAATATCAATATACAAGCTAATTTATTATATGGGATTGCTTATTTCCTATTCTAAAAATTTCAACAATTGTAATGAACATCAATATTGGTTCAACATTTCAAGTAATATTAGCTTATAACTTAATCTGCAAAGAATAACATTATTTAGTTTAGCATTTATATATAAAAGAAACAATAATTATTTAAACTAAAATTTACTACAGCATTTATTCTTTTCAATGCATTTAATGACAGTAGTTAATTTAATTCAAACAATATAAGGGACAGCATTATTGATTCAGCATCTTCAAAAGATAGCAACATGCTATTTTACATGCAGGGAATAGCTATATTTAGTTCAACCTTTAAGATATGACAATATAAATTCAGCATAATGATGTAAAGCAACATAGACACAGCATTCATAAAGGACAATAATTACTTTTGAATTAGCTTTACAAGGGATAACAATAAATAACTTAACATCCAAGGAATAGTGGCCTTTGTTTTCATGTTGTCTTAGATGGCAACATTTAATTTCGTATCGTATTTGATGGCAGCATTTGACCTCATTATAATAGATGGCAACATTTGATCTAATTTGATCTCACATTACAATAAATGGTAACATATTATTTTATTAAAAAGAATGACACATTTAATCTCATTTGATCTCACATTACTATAAATGGCAACATTTGATCTCACATTATAATAGATGGGCAGCATAAGATTTCATTAAATAAAAGAAAAGAATTAGAAGTTATCATCTTTGTATGGCTACTCATTATCTAAAATGGATGATTTATTTTCAACAAATAAACTTAGTGATACCATAAAAGAAAGAGTTTAAAATCTTACAATTATGAATTCAAAACAGCCAATACCTACATTAAGCGTTAGCAATATATTGGATGAACCGTATGCTATATTTTTATGCAATTGATTCAAAGTTTTTGTGAAGTTTAAAATCAATTAATTGAATCTAGAAATGGCAAAGTGATCGATGAAACTGGATGAAAGTACAATTACAAGAATGGAGTTTTTAATAAAGGTAGAGATGTTTACCATATAAATTTGATTATCCATATGGATTAGAGAAGTACATACATCTTGTAATATAAGACACTATAGAGTTGAATAAACACCCCTAAATTTACAATGTTATACTCGTTGGTCGAGAAGGTTAGATATCAATATCAAGTACATTCGTGACTGTGTATACGTTACACCTCAGAGACTTAAATTTTGAGTAAAACTCATTATTTTTAGATGTCACTTATTATACTAGTAGATTAGAAATGAGAGTATATTCATTTGAAGTATTAAAAACTAAGTAAGATAATTAAGATTTTTATATAAGCAGATCATGTCTCTAGGAGAAAGTCATAGTACTTATAATAATATAATTATTCACAAAAAGATTGTCAAGTGATTCTATTCAAGCACATATAAATACACAATGTATTATCGAATTATAATGTAGCAATTCAAATAAACAATTTATAGTCAAAATCTAAAATGAAAACTGATTAAAAATGATGGATATAACTTTGAAGATAAATATCACATTTCATCTTTAAATTTGGAGCCAAACCAAAGTAGTCAATCATTTGAAAATCACTCTTTGAATCATCGAACAAAAAAAAAAGAATTTAAGCAATAAGGCTCTTAAATGATGTAATAAAGATTCATGCTTAAAAGGAAATGTAATTAAAATAAAACTAAGAACATTACAAGTTAAACATGATAAACATCAAGTTAGAAACATAATGAGAAACTGGTAACCTTGTGTGGTTTCACATCATTAAGAAAAAAGTAGAGGAAGACTAGAATTAAAAGAAACCATTTGACATGATAGTATCAAGTAAAGAGTCCTCAATATTTAGAGTTAGAGTCACAGTTGTATAGGTTTAAGACATTAACATTCTATTAGGAACATTAATAGAAGTATTATTGAAAATTATAACATCAAGAGATGAACCATTTATATTAATTGCGGCAACAGAAATAGTATTATCAGTATCTAAAACAAGTAATAATTTAAAAAACAATTTGCATAAGAGAGGGGATGTTCATACTAGTCACAGTTTCTACATTTTTTCATCATAGAACCATTGTTAAGAACATCTATAATTCCCTAATTTTGAAAAGTAGAAGTGTATCTTATCTTTTCTTTTTTCTTTTTTTAAAAGTAAGAGATTACAGTCCCTTAAAGGCCTGTTCTTAATTCTCAACAAAAGAGCAATGAACTCCTCCCTTCTTTATCACACAATCTAGTTTGGATCGATGGGAGTACTTTAGAAATTAGAATTCTTGTGAAAATAAAAATTTAAACGATAGATCCGAAATGCAAAATCAAAATTATCCAAATGAAAATTTATTCTTAAACATAGTATGAATGATCTTATTTCTATCTTCCTTAATCGTAGGACAAAAAACAAAAACAGAAACATACTAGCCGCCACTGCCTCGGAAGATCTTAAGGTTCGGTCGGGGACAGAGATGATAGAAAGTGATATGGTATTGCATTCTTTAACTAGTTTTCCAACAGATCTAACTAGAAATTTATGTGCACACAAAAAAAGAGAGCTTTGAACTTTGCAAAACCTATTTTATCTTAGGATCATTCTACTACACTCCTAAAAGTGATTCTGAAGAATCAAGAACATAACGAACAATAAATGAAGACAGTACCTAGTAAATACCCTTTGCTTACGCCGACGGGGATTAGAATTGCGACTAGGGCGTGTATGCAGAGCCCGTGACGTCTCTTGGCTAGCTAAGTTCCAGAAGATCGCCTCAGCTCTGAAATCTATCTTCGCTTTTTCCTTAGGTTCGAGACGAAGGGTCTTTCTGAAGAGAGGAGGATATGGTAAATGGAAAGAGACTGAGGTTGCCAGGCGTGCTGTAGCACGACCTCTGTGCCCATGATCGCATTCCTCCCTCTGAAAAAGGTGTACTAGGAAGAAATCATGATCGTCCATTTTGACCTTGCGATCTGACGGTTAAAAGAGTTCAGATCCAATTAGGTCGTGTTTCGACCATTGGATCTGACTGCCATAAAACAGAACGGTCTTAATTTATGCAAGCGGTAGTCTTATGATTGGGCTATTGCATGGGATTTCCATCTTTCTTATTTATCCGTTAAGACTTATTTATTATATATAGATTAGTTAATTTAAATATATATTATTTCAATCTTATTTCTTTAATTTAAGCACTTAATCGTGCTCTGAAAAATTCTATATTTTCACCCTTACCTAATTGAGGGGTGAGGAACTCAAAAATGCGATCGGATTTTTGATTGGAGGTATATTTAATTTTCTTAATTTTCTAGGTATTAAAATATTGGCAAAAAATTTGACGACTCTCAAACACTTCCAAAATACCACCCCTAGCTAATTTGGGTGTGATGAGTCTAATGGCGGACTTTATTTTCAATTCTGAGGTCTAAATAAATTAGGTATTTTTAGAATTATCAAAAAACCAAGAAATATTGGAAACTGTCAAATGGTCTCCAAATTGCACAAATTTTGAGATGGAGACTCCTAACACTATTATAAGAGTAATGGAAGAGGTTTGGAGTCAATTAGATCACTAATTGACGAGTAACAACATTTGAGTTGTTACAGACTCCCCTCCTTAAAAAGAGTGTCGCCCACGACACACAACTAAAATACGTAAATATAAATACTAGAAGGAAGTCTTACTAAGACTTACTTGAAAGTAGGAAAACTATGATTACCTGATTAATGAAAAAAGAACTCTATGAATTTCTTTTGCATATCTTTCTCTTTCTCCCAAGTGGCTTCTTTAACAATATAATTTTGACACTAGATTTTGATCATAGGAATACTACAATTTCTTAATTGCTTAATATCACTTCCTATAATTGCTATAGGCTTAATAATGAATATCAAATTGGGTTGCAGTTCCATTGCTGGTACCTGAACATACTCGCTAGGATCTAGCAAACACCTCCTTACTGATGATACATGAAATACGTTATGTATAGCCAAGAAGTCTTCTCGTAACTCTAATCTGTATGCTGATATTCCAATTCTCTCAATCACTTGGACGGGTCCTAAGTACCTTGGACTCAGCTTATCAGAAATACCAAATCTCTGCACACCTTTCATCGGACTAACTTTTAGATAAGCCTTATCATCCACTTGAAACTTTTACTGATGATGATGGGCATCATGATATTTCTTTTGCCTATCCTGAGCTGTCATCATATTACATTTAATCAACTGAACTTTCTTAGTGGTTTCTTCAATTAGTTCAGAACCATAAAATTGTGAGTCTCCTACTTCAGTCCAAGCAACAGGAGTTGTTCACCTCCTCCCATAAAGAACTTCATAAGGAGCCATACAAATACTGGATTGATAGCTATTGTTATTGGCAAACTCAACTAATGTTAAGTGATATTCCCATAATCCACCAAAGTCAATAACACAAAGATGTAAGAGATCTTCCAAGATTTGATTAACATATTCAGTCTGACCATCTGTTTGGGGATGAAAAGCAGTACTCAATGCTAAATTTGTTACCAAGTCTTGCTAAACAGCGAACCAAAATCTGGAAATGAATCTATTATCTCTGTTAGAAACTATACAGTTTGGTGTACCGTGAAGGCGGATGATCTCTTTAAGATAAAGCTTAGCTAAATTCTCAATAGGATCTATCTGACGAATAGCTAGGAAATGAGCTGATTTACTAAGTCTATCGATAATCACCCAAATAGAGTCAAAACCAGATCTACACTTAGGCAAACCTACAATAAAGTTCATGAAGATATCAGACCACTTCCATTCAAGAATGTCTAAGGGTTTCAAAAGTCCACCAGGCTTCTAGTGCTCGGCCTTGACTAAGGAACAGGGATGGCACTTGGAAATCAAAATGGCTATATCCCGTTTCATGCCGGACCACCAAAATGATTGCTTGAGATCCTCATACATCTTGGAACTACCAGAGTGTACAGTATAACTAGAGTTATGAGATTCAGACAATACTTGTGACTGTAAGCTTTTAGAAATCCATAACCTAGACTTCTGGAAAATCACACCTTCGGCATCAAGATGCACTATTAATATCAGAAACTAATTGAAAATAAGAAGAATCTTCTTTCTAAGCTTCTATTATTGTTGATCGAAGAGATGACTCAGACTGTATAGTACATAACAAATTGCATAAATTAGCATATTTGATCGACTCTAAATTCAATCTTTCAAAGTCCTTGACCAAAGAATCATTGCAACAGAATGAAGACAAATCTACTTTACGACTTAGGGCATCAGCTACTATATTAGCTTTGCCTGGATGATAAATTATTTCTAAGTTATAATCACAAATCAATTCTAACCACCTACGTTGATGGCAGTTAAGTTCTTTTAATGTGAAAATGTACTTTAAACTCTGATGATCAGTGAACATCTCACTTAACTCCATACAAGTAGTGTCTCCAAATTTTAAGAGCAAAAACTACACCTACAAGTTTTAGATCATGTATAGGATAGTTTCTCTCATTTGACTTTAGTTGTCTCAAAGTATAAGCTATGATATGTTGATCTTGCATTAGAACACATCCCAGTCCTACCTTAGAGGCATTTGTATAAACTTAAAAGTCTTTGCCATCTTGAGGTAACATTAAGACTTGTGCAAGAGTTAACAGTTATTTCAACTTCTGAAATCCTTCTTCACAAGCTAGGTTCCATATGAAGGGAACTTCTTTATGAGTTAACTAAGTTAACAAAGATTCTATTTGGGAAAATCTAGGAACAAATCTTCTGTAATATCTTGCAAGTTCTAAAAACTGTAGATTTCAGTCACAAATTTGGGTTGAACCCATTCTTGTACAGCTTTGATCTTCTTTTGGTCAACACTAATGCCTTTAGCATCTATTACATAGCCTAAGAATGCCACTGAGTTTAGCCAAAATTCACATTTTAAAAACTTAGCATATAACTTCTACTCTCTTAATAATATTACAATAGCACTGAGGTTATTCTTACGATCAGCTACTGACTTGGAATAAATTAGGATGTCATCAATAAATATTATAACAAATTGATCGAGATAAGGCTTCAGAATGCACTGCATTATGACCATAAATTAGAAGGGGCATGTGTCAATCCAAAAGACATGATAAAAAACTCATAGTGCCCATAACAGGTCCTAAATGCAGTCTTAGGAATATCCTTGTCCTCAACTCATATATGATAATATCCTATTCTCAAGTCAATTTTGGAAAAGACTTTTACTCTAGCTAGTTGGTTAAATAAGTCATCAATTTCTAGGAAGAGGATACTTGTTCTTCACTGTCACCTTATTGAGCTCTCTATAATCTATACTCATTCTCATGGATCCATCCTTCTTCTTAACAAATAGGACAGAAGCTCCACAAGGTGACATGCTAGGGCGTATAAAGCCTTTTTCTAACTGCTCTTTTAATTGTTCACGAACTACTTGAAGTTCTTTTGGTGCTATCCTATATGGAGCCTTGAATTTAGGTTGTGTTTTCGGAATTAGCTAAATTGAGAACTCTACCTCTCTCTTTGGAGGTAGCCCAGGTAATTCATCTTAAAAAAACTCTAGAAACTCATTTACGATAAGGGTATCCATTGGATTTCTTTCTTCATCCTCTTCACCAAATAAAGTTACTAACACAGCAAAGCAATCTTTACTAATTAGGCGCTTGGCTTCACGTGCATTTATTAATGATGCCATTAGGCCAAGCTTTCCTACAAAGACTTCTGGCTTCCTCCCTACTTGAAGGGAACTTTTTTCTTATATCAATCTATTATATCATTGAATTTCTTTAGCCAATCCATTCCTAAAATTAGGTCAAAATTGACAATCGGCATAATAATAAGTTTGGAGGGAAAGAGTTGATTGCTAAATGGGATGTCTACCAAACAAAATTTATTTGTTGACATATTAGCACCTGATGGTATCTGCACTTTTAATGAATTATCCAGGTTGAAAAGTTGAAAGTTTAGGAAAAAAGAACAATTCTCTTATATGAAGGAATGACTAGCACCAGTATCAAAGATAGTTTCACATGGCTGATTCTTAATTAATAGAGTTCCTATAATTGGAAGGAAAAGAAAATTCAACTACTGCACATGGAATTGAAAGCATGTAGTATATATAAAAAAATGCATTGAAAATGAAAAGCATTAATTGAAAGAGTTAAATATTAAAACATACCATTCACAACATCGCTTTCATCTTTAGCGATGGAAGCAGAGAGAGCATACACTCTGGTAATTGCTGAGGATTGAACAACAACTTTTCCTTTGTCTGCACGATTAACTTGCCCATGCCTTTGAGCTTGTGAAGAGACTTTGTTCTTATCATAAATATTTCTACCCATAGGAAGGGGCATTAGAGTGGGGAGCAGAGCCTTAGTGCTATAGGGAGTGAGATTCTGCACTTGCTATTGACAATTTATCTTCATTTGGTCAACAATGAAAGAAGCACAATAGTTCTGATAATAATGATTTGTTCTGCCGCATATAGAGCACCTATTTCCCATGTGATAGCACTTGCCATTCGGGTTTGGCCTATTGCACTTGGCTGATGAGCCTCCCTGTTGCTCTTTACCTTTTTGCATTTGCAAGGCTTTCGGACCTTGAGTATGACTCCTTTTGTAAGAGTCTTGGCATTGTGGTGAAAGATGAGGTCATTTTTGTGACTCAGATTGAGTGCGGTGGTGCTCGATCATTTTCGCACCCTCTAGCAGCTTTGGGGAATTATTATGATGTAAAGACATTAAATGGCCCTTAATCGAGCTCCTTACACCTTTCAAGAAATGACTACACCTTGCCACTTCAATACAGACTATCTCAGGTGCAAAACGAGAGTATTTTCTAAATTTTATCTCGTATTCATGAACCATACAATTTTCTTGCGTCAGCTGCAAGAAATTGTCTTCAATAATTTTTCAGGCAGAAGGAGCATTGAACTCATCTTTAAAAACATGTTCAAATTCCTCCCAAGGAATATCTTCTAGGCATGTATCAGAAAAGCGAGCCTTTATCTCGCTATCCAGAACTCAGCCTCTTCCTTAAAAAGGTGAGTGGTCAATCTTAAACTTTCGCTCTCCATGCACTTTATACTTCCCAGGAGTTTCCATACCGCACTAAACCAATTGGCCGCTTCCAATGATGAGGCTTGGCCATTAAACGTAGAAGGATTTAGGCATAGGAAAGCTAGTAAAAAGGCATCTACTACTGGCCTGGGGTAGGTGGTAGTGGAGCATGAACTATCTTGGAAACAGGAGCAGGAGTTTCCGATAAGGCAAGATAATGAGGAAGTAGGACTTGTGAAGATTGCGGTAGGATAGGAGAAGGGAAAGGAGAAACTAGAGATGGTTGAGAAGGATTGCTCGTAGAAGCTATTCTTTTAGCAGCCTTGTCCGGGCCTGTATCATAGTTATAAATAACCCCATAATTTACCTCATCTCTTCTTGAAGAGATGGGTTACTTGGTTCAGCATCCTTCACAATTGAGGAAGAAGGATCCGCTTGATCTGGATTCATTCGATTAAATAATGAAAAATGAAAATTCAAAACATGCAGAAAAAGAAAGACTTTTCATTAATATTCAAAATTTGAGATACATTAAGAAAAGTACATAAGATAGAAGAGAAAGAGCAACTACTATTAAAGTTGCTTGAAGAGAAAACTAATTATTCATTTATAAAGTTTGTTTTAAAACATAAATCCAAAGTCAATATAAAGGGGTGCACGATGAAGGCATCTACTAGCTCAAATAAGGTGGTTATGGGCATGATCCCACCAATCTTGGACATGGTTGTCAAACAACTCATCTAACATTTGGAGACGTATGTAATCGGGGCACTCTATGGCAGTAAAGGTATTGAAGACCCTTAAAAGCAACTCATTTGCTAATTGAGGGATGCAGTCTCCTCTGAACACACAGTACTTTAATATTTTACCAAGTACTTCACGTGCAGCATTAGACACTTCCAAGTAGAGGCGCCCATACTTTGAGCCATAGTTATAGTCATCATCCCAATACTAAAAAAACTCTCTAATGGACTGTCTTAACTCTGACTCTAGATTTTACATCTGAGAGTCAATTAATTTAGATTCAAATAGAAGGGAAATTCCCCAAGAAGTTCTTTAAAAGCTTGAAGTACTTAGAAAGAGTACACAAAATTGTATGGAAATTGAAGTTACAAGTCACAAGTGACTTTTAAATGAGTTTGAAATATATTCTAATTTTGACTTTAGATTATTTCATCATAGGATTAGTTACATATATTCAAATAAGATTTAAATCAATTATCAAATTTGAAGTTTGTTCACTGACCTAAGGTGACATTTTTTAAGTATTTTTACATTTTTGTGTTATTGCCTTGGATGAGTGAATATTACTTTTAACTTAACGTTCTCAACCTTGGCTATGATACCAATTGTAACAGCCCCAATAAATGAATAGGAGATTAATCCAAATATTGGGATGTTACATTAGCACCCAATACTTGATTAGAAGAAAACAAATCAAGTATAGATGCTAAGTGGCCAAGTCATTTTGTGAGTAATTGTTAAGATAAAATAAGGTTGCAAATGAATGCAATGGAAGATGCAATTAAGGAAATACATGAAAAAAATTGTGAGTATAAATAATACAAGCAATTAATATAATCCACTCATTCATCCCAAACAACTGCAAAATTATTGATTACAATATAGAAACATAAGAGTATGTAAAAGTAACTCAAATAAACTCAAGCAATTTATAATTTAATTATTACAAGCCTTTTAAAAGTATGAGTAAAAGAAGTAAGTATGCCACTCTATCACTTATAATAAAATGCAAGTAAGCATTTTTTTTTTCTTAAGAGGAAGAAAAATAAATCTTTATAAGCTCTTCAAGTCTTGGAACTGCATTACCTGAATCAAAGAGCTCTTGATCTATCATATTTAGGTATTTAAATATTATAGGGAAAAGCCTAAATAAAAAAAAAAGTATAGTTAGACTAAATAATTTAAGCACATATTAAGATTAGCTATATTTTTAATTAATATGATATCACAAGTATTAATTTATAATTTAAACTAAGCAGTGGAGCTATAAAAGCTATTAAGTATGGAAAAAGGAATTAAGCATAACTATAAAGGAGACAATATGAAATAAGCTGAGTAAAAATACTCACTTATATATAACTCCTAACCTACATCCTAAAATGATAAGGAAAAGCATCCTAAAAGGCTAGAAACTATAACGTGCATTTAAAGTAAAATGAAATGAAAGTAATATATGTTCAATAAAATTTATGTTAAATAAGCAATGAAATACAGTGAAGCATTAAATGAAACTAAGCAACATATACAGAATTTTAATTGAATTGTAAGTAAGCTAAACACAATTATGTAAATAGAGTGTAATTTATAGAAAATAAAGAAGTATCTTAAACTCTTAATCCAAGACAAATATAGCCTAGGACTATGAAAAGTAAGCATAACTAAATAGTTACGAAGAGATCTTACAATCAATAAGACTGTAAAAGAACTCTTATATTATTAGTTGAAGTTATATCTAGAAGCTATATCATTTTGCGATAGTACTCAACAAAATGGGACAAGGAGTTAAGCACGTCTGCCTAACTAGATACAGTGAGGGGCTCAAACATTCACATTTACCCTCTATAAAATGTGAAGTCATATTTTAAGCGCTATCTTTCTTGTTCAAATTTCCAAGAAGCATTCTCCATGAAATTTTATGAAAGTTTTATTTATGCACAATGATCTTGTATGAATGTTCAAGAAAAATGGCTCAAAGCTAAGCAAGCATTCAATAAATTTCAATAATTTTAAACTAAGTGATATCCTTTTGTCATTTACTTTTTAATGATCTTCTTAATGATTTGAGCTAATTGAGCTCCAAATTGACTTATAGATTTTTGATCCTTAAGTCAATCGTAATTAAAAGTAGAAGGAAGATAAGTTTAGAAAATAGTATTTTCATATAAATGAAATTCACCTTATACTAGTCCTAAACTAATTAAATAAAATAAATTTATGATTAATGTTTAAGAAAACTAGTAAAGAAGAGAAATATTTATAGTTTGCTAAGCTAATAAAATTATAAGCTAAAGGATATTTTATTAGCTTCATCTAGTTAAGTTGCAAAATATAAAGTATTAAATCAATTCAATCATGAGATTATCTAGGATTAATTAATAATGAATATTTGAATGTAAGAAAGGAAATAGATTATATCATACAAGTAATAATTCATTTTTAATTGTAGGAATTTAGAAATCTATAACTTATTTAAAACATGCAAGGGAACCATTGTTCTCTAATTTTAATCTATTGAGAACTAAATTTTATAGATTAAATACTATTGAAATATGTGGTAATTATCTATGAGATTATTTGAGCACTAATCTTATTATGAGTTTTTTTAAAAAAAGTTTAACTAAATAATTAGAAGTATTAAGCAAAAATAAAATACGAGAGAAATTAAAAGATTCTTGATTTAATCTTACATAGGGGAAGTAAAACATGTAGAATATAAGAATGAAATTTCAAATTCTAAAAATTTCAGCATGATCTCTTTTTTATTTGCTCAAAATAAACACAAAATACATCAATATGCAAGTCAATTGATTACATGGGATTGCTTATTTTCAGTTCTAATAATTTCAGCAATTGTAAAGAACATCAATATGCAATTCAATCAATTACATGAGATTGTTTATTTCTAGTTCTAATAATTTCAGCAATTGTAAAGAACATCAATTTGCAAGTAAATCTGTTATATGAGATTACTTATTTCTAGTTCTAATAATTATAGCAATTGTAAAGAATATCAATATTGGTTCAACATTCTAAGTGATATTAGCTTATAATTTAACCTGCAAAGAATAATATTATTTAGTTTAACATTTATATATAAAAGAAACAATAATTATTTGAACTAAAATCTACTACAATATTTGTTTCCTAAAATGCATTTAATGACAGCAGTTAATTTTATTCAAACAATATAAATGATTAACATTTTTGATTCAGCATATATAAAAGACAGCAATATGCTATTTTACATGCAGGGAACAACTATATTTAGTTCAGCCCTTAAGATACGACAATATAAATTCAGCATAATGATTTAAAGCAACATAGACATAGCATTCATAAAGGACAATAATTACCTTTGAATTATCTTTACTAGGGAGAACAATTAGTAGCTTAACATGCAAGGAATAGTGGCCTTTGTTTTCATGTTGTCTTAGATGGCAGCATTTGACCTCATTATAATAGATGACAACATTTGATCTCATTTGATCTCACATTACAATAATTGGCAACATATTATTTTATTAAAATGAATGAAAGCATTTGATCTCATTTGATCTCACATTACTATTAATGGCAACATTTGATCTCATTTGCTCTCACATTATAATAGATGGCAGCTTATGATTTCATTAAATAAAAGAGAAGAATTAGAAGCTAACGTCTTTGTATGGCTACTCATTATCTAAATTGGATGATTTATTTTCAACTAGTAAACTTAGTGATTCCATAAAAAAAGGAGTTTTAAATCTTACAATTAAGATTTCAAAACTGCCAATACCTACGTTTAGCGTTAGCAATATATTGGATGAACAACATGCTATATTTTTATGCAATTGACTCAAAGTTTTTGTGAAGTTTAAAGTCACTTAATTGAATCTAGAAACGGCAAAGTGATTGATGAAACTCGATGAAAGTACGATTACAAGAATGGAGTTTCTAATAAAGGTAGAGATGTTTTCCACATAAATTTGATTATCCATATGGATTAGAGAAGCACATACATCTTGTAATATAAGACACTTTAGAGTTGAATAAACACCCCTAAATTCACAATGTTATGCTCATTGGTCGAGAAGGTTAGATATCAATATCAAGTACATTCGAGACTGTGTAATACGTTACACCATAGAGACTTAAAAATCATTAGTCTATTATGTTAGTATATTAGAAATGAGAGTATATTCATTTGAAGTATTAAAAACTAAGTAAGATAATTAAGATTTTTATATAAGCAGATCATGTATCTAGGCGAAAGTTATAGTACTTATAATAATACAATTATTCATAAAAAGGTTATCAAGTGATTCTATTTAAGCACATATAAATACACAATGTATTAGCGAATTATATTGTAGCAAATCAAATAAATAATTTATAGTCAAAATCTAAAAAGAAAATTGATTAAAAATGATGGATATAACTTAGAAGATAAATATCACTTTTCATCTTTAAATTTGGAGCCAAACCAAAGTAGTCAATCATTTGAAAATAACTATTTGAATCATCGAACCAAAAAATGAATTTAAGCAATGAGGCTTTTAAATGATATAATAAAGATTCATGCTTGAAAGGAAATGTAATTAAAATAAAACTAAACATTACAAGTTAAACATGATAAACATCAAGTTAGAAGAATAATGAGAAACTGGTAACCTTGTGTGGTTTCACATCATTAAGGAAAAAGTAGAGGAAGACTAGAATTAAAATAAACCATTTGACATGATAGTATCAAGTAAAGAGTCCTCAATATTTAGAGTTAGAGTCACAGTTGTATAAGTTTAAGACATTAACATTCTATTAAAAACATTAATAGAAGTATTATTGAAAATTATAACATCAAGAGATGAACCATTTATATTAATTGCGGCAACATAAATAGTATTATCAATATCTAAAACAAGTAATAATTGAAAAGAAATAAGACAGGAGATGTTCATATTAGTCGCATTTTCTACATTTTTTCATCATAGAACCATCGATAAGAACATCCATAATTCCCTAATTCTGGAGAGTAGAAGTGTATCTTTTCTTTTCTTTTTTTTTTTTTTTTGTGTAAGAGATTACAATCCCTTAATGGGCAGTTCATAATTCTCAGCAAAAGAGCAATGAACTCCTCGCTTCTTTATCGCACAATCACTGTGGATCGATGGGAGTACTTTAGAAATTAGAATTGTTGCAAAAATAAGAATTTAAATGATAGATTTGAAATGCAGAATCGAAATTATCCATATGAAAATTTATTCATAAACATAGTATGAATGATCTTATTTCTAGCTTCCTTAATCGCAGGACAAAAAACAAAAATAGAAATAGACTAGCCGCCTCTACCTCAGAAGATCTTAAGGTCCTGTCGGGGACAGAGACGATAGAAAGTGATATGGTATTGCAATCCTTAACTATCTTACTAACAGATCTAACTAGAAATTTATGTGCACACAAAAAAAATGAGAGAATCGAACTTTGCAAAACCTATTTTATTTTAGGATCATTCTACTACACTCCTAAAACTGATTCTGAAGAATCTGGAACTTAGAAATTAATGAACAATAAATGAAGTTAGCACCTGGTAAACGCCCTTTGCTTACGCCGATAGGGATTGGAATCGCGATTAGGGAGTGTATGCTGAGCTTGTTACGTCTCTCAGCTAGCTAAGTTCCTGAAGATCGCCTCAGCTCCGAAATCTCCCTTCGCTTTTTCCTTAGGTTCGAGACGAAGTGTCCTTCTGAAGAGAGGAGGATAGGGTGAATGGAAAGAGGCTGAGGTTGCCAAGCATGCCGTAGCATGACCTCTACACCCACAATCGCTTCCTCCGTCTGAAGGAGTACTGGGAAGAAAACACGATCGTCCGTTTTGACCTTGCGATCTGATGGTTAAAAGAGTTCAGATCTAGTTAGGTCCTGTTTCGACCATTGGATCTGACTGCCGAAAAACGAAACGGTCTTGTTTTTTTCATGCGGCTGTCTTGTGTTTGGGCTATCGAATGGGATTTTCATCTTTCTTATTTATCCGTTAAGAATTATTTATTATATATAGATTAATTAATTTAAATATATATTTATTAATCCATATATTATTTCAATATTATATCTTTAATTTAAGCACTTAATTGCGCTTTAAAAAACTTCATATTTTCACCCTTACCTAATTGAGGGGAGAGGAACTCAAAAATATGATCGGATTTTTGATCGAAGGTGTATTTAATTTTCCTAATTTTATGGGTATTAAAATATTATTAAAATATTGGCGAAAAATTTGATGACTCCCAAACACTTCCAAATTACCACCCCTAGCTAATTTGGGTGTGATGAGTCCAATGGCGAACTCCATTTTCAATTCTGAAGTCTAAATAAATTAGGTATTTTTAAAATTATCAAAAAATCAAAAAATATTAGAAACTGTCAAACGATCTCTAAATCGCATGAATTTTGAGTTGGAGACTCCTAACACTATTATAAGAGCAATGGAAGATGTTTGGAGTCAATTAGGTCACTAATTGATGAGTAATAACATCTGTGTTCTTACAAATATCATCAAACCCATGGGATGACGAGACAATGTTCTTAATTGGAGTAGTTGTCGAGGGGGATCCAAATCCATGACTGCAAGTTCCAAAAAAACATATTTTGAAAGTGAAACAAATAACCATTTTCCAATTAATTCTTCATAAAAAGAAAGTTACATGGATATGCATAAATGATGAAATGAAAGATGAGTACAAGAAATGATCAATAAGATCAACTATAGAATTCAGCTATTAAGGTATTACAAAAGTCATCATAAGTGACTACATGACATTCTCCCAAGTACTTTCTCACTAGTCTTTGAAATGTCTAGAACCACCACCTTTTAGTCGGTCCACCAAGTAAGGCTCCTAAAATCTGAAGTCGATAGCCATCTAGACATGCAGTTTCTCAGAAGGCAATAGTCACCTGATCTAGCCATTCTCTGGCAAGAACTAGAAGGCTAGTTCATCAGAAAACTAGGCGAACTAGGTTCTTATCAAGCACTTATACTCCTCTAGGAGATAGTCTATTAACGATCTTACCATAAACCTTGCCATCCTGGAAATTATCCGTCCAATAATCGTCAAATAGTCTAAGTTAGTATCTAACCTCATCATGTTGACACTCCATTCCTAAAATTTTGATTTGAAGATCAGCCTTGATTTAACTTTAATTTAATAATATGTATTTTAATTATGTAAAGTTCATTCAAATCCTAAGATGTTCTTCTAGATATTATTAGTTTTATTTTTGATATGCAACTTGATGAACCATGGATGATGCCTTCTTATACTTATGATTTTGATTATATTTGCTCTAGAGAATAGATCATAAAGTGGATTGGAAAACTCTAATTATCCAACACTTTATGACACTTCTTTGATACCAACTATAACTTCCCATCACGTCATCATGCACAAACCGAGGTATTAAAGGCAACGCATTTAGCGGCGAAACGGTGCATTACTTAGGAAGGACTGCTGAACCTCCATGAATGCTGCTGCTGAGACTCTATTCATGGTTGAATTGAAGACTAATTCTGAAGATAAGTAAAATATTCTTATTTTAAGTATTAGATAAGGTACTTACATACATTGGATTATGAGAGATGGTTTTAATAAGAATCCAATATATATGAGTACTAGCATTACTAGCATTTCTTACATGCTGATCATATGCATGAATTAGGGTGTTACAAGATTTTGATATAGAATAAATGTCATCATAACTACGAACGTAGATGGTTGATGCGCTGTGATGAGAGGTGGCTTTAATAAGTATTCAACATTTATTCCATATCAAAATCTTGTAACATCCTAATTCATCACATGTTAAGAGTACATATGCATGATTAATATGTTCTAGGAAGGGCAACTTTAAACACTTAGTTTGCTTAAAAGCACTTACCAATGTGCACAATGGTAAGGGACAAAATGCTTTTAACAGTTTATTCTCTAAAACTAAGTGTTGAACTCCCAACTTATAACATAGTTGAACTTGGGATATTTATCTTGAACTGAACTATACTTATCTAATTACCTAAGATAAGATAAAAACTCGATAGTTCTATTCAGAGTAAATCTATCAATTCCATATTCTACTAAATAACTCTGTTCAATAGATATGCACAGCAATCTCAATATAATGAAACTAAAGTTCTCATTCTAACAATCTATTTAATGAGCAAAGTGTTACAAGCTAATGAATTCTTTCTCCATTGTGGCGAGTCCTACACAAAAAGGCTCCAAGGATGTGACATACAAGCCACTTAACTTAGGATTCTACCATAAGAGATAATCTCAATTCTATCATAAGGTTTAGGGATAATGATCTACGGTTATTAAGGTCCATCTAAGGTTCTACCTCAAAATGAGACAAATAAGGCATTCTTACCTTAAAGTAGTCCTATTTAAAGATAGAGTATTCACTCAGACTAAGAGCTATCATTATACCTTAAGGATTTAAGGCTGCTAATCATCGTATTACAAGTAATTTGTAAGAATAACCATGATGATAAAACCTTATGCAGCCTTACAAATTCAATCACAAGGTCTAGATGCAACAATCAAGCATGAAAGTTTCTAATAAACTATATCATAATAATAATCACTTGAATGATGGGGGTAAAATAATATAGTTATTGATTGTTTTGCAAATCAGTCCTATTTAAAAGATCAATTTATGCTAATTATCTTGCTTAAGAGAAAGTTAAGGATCTTAAGATATAATCAAGATGATTAATCAGATTTATGTTTTCTAGTTTACTATCCTAGAGTCAATGTCAAATTAGCAAGTGCTAACTAAGTTTGTGCAAAATCAGAAGGTACATAATCAGTGTATTAATTTTCCTTAGGCTTAATTTACTTTTGAGCTTAACTAAGGCTAGATTAGAGTTGAAGCTAACTAAGACATAATTAAGGTTACTTATGAAATATTTTACATGCAAGATCATCATTAAGTTATTTATCATTTTATTGAGGTTCAAAACAATATTAGGTTCCATTTTGATTAAGCCAAAATGTTACATTAAGCTAAGTTGGATATTATACCATTGACAATTTAGTAGGAATATTAACTATGGAAATTGAAATCTGCCCTTGTAGTTAAGTTTTAAACATTAAAATAAAGTAATTAAAATTAAGAACGTGTCATTTGGATAAGTAGATTTTTTAATCTTCCATAATTTTGTAAATAAGTGATTAAGACTCAATTAGTATTTTACATTACATAATTCAAATATTAAGCATGAAATCATGTTCATTACTGCCTAGTGAACACATAGAGTCTAAGTTTTGAAGAACTTGGATATTAAATCCAATAGATAAACACTAATCAACATTTGAACTAATTAGACCTTGATTAATAAAATAAATCATAGAAACCTAAATAGTATTCCATATTCAGATTCTGCACATTTTCTTAGTCAAAATGGTATATAATATCATTAGGTTTGCACAAGGATTGAAGGAAAAATTGCAAATCCTAATTCATGACATTATTTCTATGATTAGGATTATATGAAATCTAATTAATTTTAAATATATCCATTTTTAATGACTCTTGGCCGGTCAGTTCAACCGAGACCCGGTGGGCCAGTCCAAATCAGAAACGCGCAGGTCGATCGGGCCTAGCGGCCCATCACTGCTTGACAGCGTGAGTGACGGGTCCGCCCGACCCGCACTTTCGTCTTCTTCCCCACGCCAAGTTTACGACACCTAACAATTAGGGTTAACCCTAATCATCGAAGTCCCCTCCACCAAACCGCGTCGATGCCTCCGAAGGATCGCCACACCTTGCTTAGATCCAGATAAATCAAATAAGCCTAAAGCCCCAACTAAGGCCTACTCATTTGTGGGGACCCCAATTGACCTTATCTGGCAACTGGGGCTTTTTGTGATGTAATGAATACTATCGAACTATAATTAAGGGATGGATAAGCTTAGACTAAGCTAATTAATAACCTAGGATTATTACAACATGAGTCGAGCTGAATTCAGCTCGTAAGGAGGGAAGGAGGTAGTGCCTGAACTAGAGAGGGTAGATGTGACTAGGAGGAATTTAGGGAAGCTGAAGCTGTAGGACGATCCAGGAAGCAGCACATGGAATCTAAACACTAGACTTAACCCTCAGACTACTAGAGAATGGAGCTAGATCCTCAAAAAAGCAAGCACCACAAATGAACTTTGACTAAGAAGGAGAAGGGAACTTGCATAAATTACAGTGAGAAAAAGAGTTCACTATGCTTGGTTAGGGCTATTTATAGCCAGAGATGGAGAAATGATGGGTCAATTGGCCTGGGTCTAATGCAAACACACGGGCCAAATTTAAGTTCTAGCATTACCCTTAATTCCTTACCCAAGCCATTCAGCCAGAGCTAGGGGTCTTGCCATGATTAGAAGAAGGATAATTGTCTACCTGATGTGGCATGGGGGTGATGTATAGGGATATGGTGCTAGCAGTATAGGGAAATTTATTCACCCGAAAGCTCCTGGCCTAGGATGAAGGTGAATAACTCCAAGTGCACAACATCCATCTGATCAAGCGAGATGGTTCAAATCTTAGAACATCTAACAACCAATAACAGGGAGGAGATTGTCCATTGGATTAGGCTTAGAGATCTAACTGAGCATCGAGGTCTACTTAAAGTGAAGAATGGATGTCATTGAATCACTCCTTAGGAAATGCGAAACGACTAAGATGGAGAGGGCCTGATTGAAGAACTAGGGCCGCTCGATCAAAATCATGGGATAGATGGCCTAGATAACTCTCGCGGTTTGGAAACGAGCCGATCGTTGGGAAGGGCAGATATGCAAATAAGGAAAGTTGTAAACCCTAACTTGCAATTTCACCTAATTAATTTAAATCCAAAATAGATCTAAATAATCTCTAAAAATTTCCAAAATTTAACCCATATTTAATTTGAGGGTGAGAAATTCAAAAATGGAATCAGATTTTAATTTGAAAATCAACTTAATTTAGCTAATTTTTAGGATCCTAAAATTGATAAAATAGCCAAATTGCCCAAATAAGCTCTGATTGATCCCAAATTTTTAGGATTATGTTTAAATGACTAAAAGAGTTTAAGGGAATGGGAATTTGCACTTAGCTTATCCTAGATTTAGTAAAGTAACAACCTGGGGTTATTACACCCTTTTTATTATTTCTTTGATGGATATTCTATTTATATTCAAATTTTGATAGCTACCGAGGACAACAAAAAAACAACGTTCACTTGCTCCTATGGTACTTTTGCTTCTAGAAGATGCTATTTGGATTGTGTAATTCTCTTGCACTTTTCAAAGGTGTATAATGGCTATATTTTTGGAAATGGTAGAGAATTTCTTAGAAATATTTATGTATGACTTCGCAGTTATAGGATCTTCATTTCACCATTGCTTAAACACCTTAGCCATGGTGCTCAAAAATATGAGGAAACAAAGTTGGTCTTGAATTGGGACAAGTGTCATTTTATGGTTAAAAAGAGAATTGTATTAGGACATCTTATTTCTGAAAGAGTAATAGAGGTTGACAAAGCAAAAATTGAAGTGATAGAAAAACTCCCCCTCCATTAAATGTAAAAAACACAAGGAGTATCTTGGAATATGTAGGCTCCTACTGAAGATTTATTAAGAATTTCTCTAAGATAAGCCTTTCTCTTTGTAGGCTCTTAAGGAAGGATGTTCAATTTGATTTTGGTGTAGAATTCTTAAAGGGGTTATGAAATACTAGATTTCTTTTCAAATTTAGTTTCTTAATTTTTAAATTCACAATAAATTGATAAAACAAAATTATAAGATTCCTTGGAATATTCTTTAAAAATTTTTGGTAATTTATTTAGAATTTTTATTTTTTGGTCATTTCCTAGTTATTTTATTATTTTATTTAATTAAAAAAATATACTAATTATTTTGATCTCAGATTGAAAATCTAACGTTGCCATTGCGCTAATCACCATAAATTTGCTAGGGGTGATAGTTTAGAAATTTTTGGAAGTCATCAAATTTTTTCTAATATTTTAATATCCCAAGAATAATGATAATTAATTTAATCTCGTAACCAAAATCCGACTTCGTCGTTGCGTTCTCCACCTCCAAATTTGCTAAGAGTGAAATTTTGGGATTCTTCGAAACTCATTTGATTATTAAATTTTGGATAATCAAATTATGTTAAAAAAAAAAACGTTGTTAACTGTGTTAACAACACGTTGACGGTGCGCGTGTTAGTGGTGTCGTCTATCTAAGCGGTGGATCCTATGGCTGCAGTCATCTGCCGCTCAAGCAAATGACGCAGATTGAATCTATGCCTGACACAGTTTGCGGTGAAAGCGACTGTCGTTAATGGTGGTAACGGCTCCGATAACGACGACGTTAACAGATGGGTCAGTTAAAAATAAGAAAAAATTTGAAATTTCGAATGCAAATTTTGGCTCAATCACTTATCCAAATTGGGAGATTTTGGTGTCTATGGAATCCTCTCATCAAGACATATCTAATGGGCACCTAAATTTGAAATTTTTGGTAACTTTATTTGATTAATTTTATGGATGATTAAACTTTTATTTTTAGTACTTGTAGGCAAATTAAACAAAAATTTCACCAAAATTTCATCTTAATTCTATCCATAGGAATATACTATTCATATAATAACATATATTTTCTTTATTAGATGATAAAATGAGTTCCAATCAAGCTCGCCAAGATCAAATACTGTTGATTAGATCTATCCTAGTGCCTTCATTTGGAATCTACTTAATCAAAAAGGGCTGGACATTTTACTCACCTCCATTAGACTCCATTGATAACTACATCAAGCACTTAAGGCCACTCCACTCCTCTCTCACACACTTCTTCCTCAAGTTTAGGACACTTCATCCTACACCTCCCAAAGATTAAAAGAGCATCAAAAAGACTTCAAATTTCAATTAAGGTGGTAGGAACTTTAGCAAATCATCATCATCCTCCAATATCTCTTTGGTCCTAAGGTAAACAATTTATTGCAAAGGTATCCTCTCACTATGTTTCTTATATGAAACTTAAATTAAATTTTTAAGTCATGAGTAATGACTTAGATTTGAATTAAATTATTTTATGGAGTAGATATAGATAAATAGTATATCATAAGAAAGTTACAAATTATGTCTAAGCTTAAGATAAATAATGAATTTTTTTATTATTTATGTTCATTCTAAGGATTAAGATGGTGATATATATGTAATTTAAGTTTATATGATCAAGTTATTATTTAAATTAATGTTTAGATTTAAATTTATTTGCAAAATCATATCTTACATAAATAAAGTTTCATATGTTCAAATTTTTACTTAAATTAATGTTTATACTTATTCTCATATTTAAATAAGATTTGGAAAATAACATTTTATGTTAATAAGAAAATTTATATTTCTTAAAAACTTTAGACTTACTTCCATAAGAATGAATATTGTATGTTTAATTTTTATTTTAACTAATGTTTAAATTTATTCACATCTCATATTAGGATTAAAACTATTCCATTAGCTTTACTATTTGGTAATTAGTTTCACTAATCACCTTTTGCTTAATTAACCACTTAACCTCAAATATGAATAATATCATAACTTAGTCAAATTTAATAATATCATAACTCAAAAAAAAAAGGAGAACACATTAGCATAGTCAAAATAATTTTTACGTAATTAATTTTACTAATCCCTCACTAATCACCCATTAATGAGTATAAATCCTAATTTTAAGTCCATTAGTGTTATAACTTTGCCAAATGAAGTGCAATTTAAGCAAACTTAGTTTCATTGTAATCAATGTGCTACAAGGAAACTGTAGCCACTAAATTTGCTCAATTTGGACACCAAATAAAAAAATTAGCTTTTTTGCCCTATTCCTAAATCTCCTAAATTACACTTTTAACCCTAAACCTTGTTTTGGTCAAAGGACCTCATAATTTAATGATTTTAGATTCTATGGAATCCTTAGGTAGTAATCAACATAAGTATAGCAAAATTCTTTATTTTTCCTAAGTAAAATTATTAATCAACCCTTAGTGAGCTTAAATATTAATTTAAGCTCATTAGCCTTAATTCTTCACAAAATTGAATGTTCTTAGTGACTATCTTCATATTAGATAATAATAAAACATTTGGCATTAACAAAATTTAATTTGGAAGCATAATTCTTAAAATCACTTTTTGGGCACTTTAAGAGGGGCATTTTGGTCATTTTGGCCAAATATTAAATTAAATAAATTTTAATAATTTAAATATGTTCTTCATATCTTAAATTAGTAACTTAATGATTCAAAATCAATTTATAAATATTTAGATCATTTTCTTATTTTGAAAACCTAAATTACTAAATTTAGTAATTATAAATTTAATGTTACATTAATATATAATAATTCATGTTAAATCATAAAATATTAAATTAAGGAATTAAATCATTATTTGGCAGATCAAAAAAATTGATTTGGTTGTACTTTTACCAAAATAGTCAGGTACGTAGATCTACTTATAAGTTTTATTTCAGCATGCATACTTTGAGTCATTTTTATTTGAATCTTGCTTATGCTTTCTAATATGCTTACTGCTTATTAATTTGCAAAAACTATCATAAGACATATAATAAAAAGATTAAATATATTATATTATTATGGTATTTATCTTTAGAGAATGGAAAACAACACTGAGAATCTGCACAGATTGGGCATGCTGACAGCCCTTAGGCGTGATATAGAGGGATTTAGCTCTTTTTGGGGCAAATCCAAAGAAAAGACACACCAACAATTCCTAATTATGAATTATGGCACCGCACCCCTTAATCTGCAAGATTAAGTTAAGGGGTGGTGTGTCACTCTGGCTAATCCTTCACTAATCATTGGATTAGGATGAAAACCTCAATCCACCTAATAAGGGAAGGGGTAAGCACAGAATCAAAGTATCAGTCACTATCTAATAAAAATATACAGAGTGCGGAAGTGATTTACAAATGAGAAACATCCAAGCATCATAGTATAATATATAATGAAAAGTGACTCAGAATGCAAAGCATAGTAATCAAACACATAGTCAAAGGTACCTGTATTATTACATCATATTTAATGTTTTAAATAATAAAAGTGAAAATACTCTCATCCTCACTTATAATAAATATATGCTGCTTCTTCTAAGAGCTCCTCCTCTGGGTAAGGCTCCACTCCAGCTCCTGATTGTCTAACTGTAGAGGATCTACCATTGTCGATTTCACAATGTTGGGCCCCATCCAAAAAGAGAAAAATCTTGTGTTAGACAATTATTTAAGTACATTTTAGGCTGATAAATTTTATGTATTTTATAATATCACCATTTTATATTTTCTAAGCAATAATTATATTATAAATAGGAGCAACTAGCAATACAATAAGAAAAGGGAAAAGCTATAAATAACATTTATAACCTTAAGCAAAAAAAGGAGGCTAAGACATGCCTCTAATATAAGCTAAATAAGGCAGGGTATATATAAATAACTAAATAAGTACTGAAAGAAAATACTACATCCTAAAATGCTGGTGATCAAAAGAAATATGCAAATTTAAATAACTAAAACTCGGTATTGATACATATATGGTGATATCATTTATTTTATAATTTATCCATTATAACTATTCCAAGTTACACAAGTTCAGGCTCACCATTTTTTCACTATCGAGTGTAACTTAGAAACTTGTCCTTATAAGTTAAAAGGATTAGAACTGATCAGGTTATAATCTAATTCAATTGGATGATGACTATGAGTTAAATCAATAAATCATGCATCCTGATTTTGTGAATTTAGACGTTCTAGCTAAGTTTTGATCAAGATCTTTTAAACTATAGATTATGGATTAAACACCATGAGATTGGGCTTAATCATATAATCCAAAAGGATAAGACCTAAGTTCTAGGTTTCATTCTAAAAGTGATCTACTAGTTAAGGCAAATCCTATTAAGTAATCAAATTTAATATAATGAATCCCCTATCCTAAATCTAAGGTTAAAAGACAAAATAATCAGAATAAGTTATAAAATTCTAAAAATTAATAAAACTAAGGTTTCGTCCATTGAGTAACCCATTTACCCAATGAATGAACTCTAACCTATGATCTTGTCTTAGCTTTAGGAATGGTCCTTAAGTAAGGAGTAATGTCCTAAGGAAAAGACTTAGAGGGATTTTAAGGTATTTTATAGTTTTTGACATAAATACTGATTTTACTCACTCAAGTGATTTTAATATAGTTCTAATGTTAGTTTTAGTGAATAAACAGACTAATTAGAGGTCAAGGGCACTTTTCCTAAAATTTGGGCAAAATAACCATTTTGCCCCTACTTAAGGGTCTCAATAGTCAACTTTTGATTTAAGGGTCCAATTTAAAGTTTCTTGATTCTAAATGATTTCTTACTCTCTAACTTGAAGATAGACAGTAAGTACGCTCAATTTGGACTTTAAACGGTCAAGTTATGACCTAATAGAGAGTAGGGGTATTTTGGTCATTTTCTAAATTTATAGGGTTCACATCCTAAATAATATTTCAGTTTATTGATGATATTGAAATTTTAAACTAGTTAGCATCTTCAATTTTCAAATTTGGAGTTGAATTGACCAAGTTATGTCCATTTGAATCCAAAGGGCATTTTGGTCAATTTTCTCTAAAATCAATTGTGGGATCTAGGGTTGACTTTTTATCCTGATGTCCAAATGGGAAAACTAATATTATAGTGATGGAGTCATTCTCCTGAGTATTTTAAGACCCATATTGACTATGTTGGTCAACTTGGTCAAAAGTTATGGGTCTTAAATAGGTCCTAAAATGCTACTTCATTATGCGTGCCCCAAAATTAATTTTTGCATTACGCTATTTGATTCATTTTATTTTTTTGAGTAAAATGAGACATATATTAGCTATGTTTGAATCATCCTACAAAAAGTTATTAAACTTAAGTTTTATTTAATTTTTAAATTAATTACTGTTCAAAAATACAATTTGTATTTTTTTACTGTTCATTTATTCAATTTGTATTAATTTACTATTCATTCTTAAAGTTAGAAATATATTTTCTGTAATTATTAATTAATCTATTATTTAATTATTTTATATATAATATTATTATTATTACTGTTTAATTAGGGTTAAGTTAATTACTGGTTAAGCCCTAATTAATTATCTATTAATGATCATTAATCCTAAGATTAGGATTAATTAATAAGTTAATTTACTGTTTAATAATTTAAATTATTACTGTATACATATAATATTTAATTATGATAATCCTTAATAAAGTTTAATTAGGTTAATTAACTGTACTTAATAAATTATTAATCAATTAATATTTTATAATTAATAATTTCTACTATTTAAAAGTAATTAGGGTAATCTTAATTAATTAGATTACCTTAATTATACATATTAATTAATTAATAATTGCCTAATTACTTAATTAACATTATAATTATTTAATTAATCCTTTATTTACTATTCAAAAGTAATTAACTACTAATTGCAATTAATTAATCAATTAAACTAACTGTAATTATAATTAACAACTAACTAATTGCAATTAACATATCTTAATTAATTAACCGTCGGACAGTGGGCCCCACCAGTGACACGTGGCAATGCCTAATTGGGAGCTGCCTAGCGTGTGGGCCCCACGGCTGCCACGTGTCATACCCTGAGGATGCCATGTGGCTCTGCGGCCCCACATCAGAAGCCAAAAAGCCGTGAGCTCTGGCGGTGGGCCCCACGGGACACGTGGCATGCCAGAGGTCGCCACATGGCGCTGTGGGCCCCACGGCCGTAGATGAACTGCCGCGGCTCTCTGACGGTGGGCCCATGTGATACGTGGCATGCTCGG
Source organism: Gastrodia elata (assembly GCA_016760335.1). NCBI lineage: Eukaryota > Viridiplantae > Streptophyta > Magnoliopsida > Asparagales > Orchidaceae > Gastrodia > Gastrodia elata. The sequence continues at coordinate 29,254,222 of CM028678.1, read as the reverse complement.
AGGGTGCCACGTGGTGCTGCGGCCCCACAGCCGAAGCCAAAAGGTCGCGGCTTCTGGCGGTGGGCCCACGCTGCCACGTATCTCACCCAGAGGATGCCCCGTGGCGCTGCGGCCCCACCTAGGCTTACGCGGACCCGGGTGCGATCGGGTTGGGCTCGGGTTGACCCGGCCCCACCCGGACTCTGCCTCTTACGCGGAGGGTCGGCGCCAAGGGCACAGCTTTTGCCGGCCTTCCCGGCGCCGGACCGCCTCGGCCCGCTCAGCCGACGGTAGCCCTCATCGAGGCCTACACGTCGGTGGGCGGCCAACGCCGGAGATGGCCGAAGGCGGCGGCTAGGGTCAACCCTAGCTCCTAGGTCTACGGGTCAGCGGGGTTTAACCATTTTCACTGTGGATCGATCAGGATCGATCCGACCCGATCGATCGGGATCAATCCAACCCGATCGATCCGGTCAGATCTTAATTTTAAGCATGCAATAACGATTCGAACAATCAATTGCAAGATCGGAAGTAAATCGGGGAAGTTAGGAAGTACCTCGTTTGAACGGCTCAACGATTGACTCCAAAACCCGGCACCGTTCGATCCCTTTCTTGCGCATACCGGGGGAGCTCAGGCCTCGGGGGGGGGGGGGTCCTTATGGACCCTCGGACGAACCGGTCGAGGCACGCCGTGCCCCGGACTGGCCAAGATCGCGGCGAACTCCGCGAGGAAGAAGACGACCCCGCAGCCGTTGGATCAGACGTAGATCCAACGGCTGCGATGGCACCCTCTGATCAGACGGCGCCATCGGCTACAGTTGACGGCGTTTGTTAAAATCTAACGATGCCGTTAAATAATAAAATAATATTATTTTTTTTTTTGAATAAATTCCATAAATTTCAAATATGTTTTCTTAGCTATTTGAGGGGTGAGGAATGCAACGGCGAGGTCGGATTTTCGATCCAACGAGTATTTTAATCTCCCAATTTTTGGGGTATTTAAATGTTATTAAAATATTCGTCAAAATTTTGATGACTTCCGATTGACACGAAAACATCACCCTTAGCTAATTTGGGGGCAATGAGCGCAATGACGAAGTCCGTTTTTTGATTTGAGGCCATTTTAGTTAGGTCAAATTTTAGGGTTTGTTGATTTTTCAGATGTCAGGATTTAATCCATTTGACTCCTAATTTGGACTAGGTCTTAGAGGTTGACTCCAATTGATATAATTAGCACTTATGATTAGTTTTAAGACTAAGATTAGTCCTAATTGACTAAGGTAACAACTTAGGTTGTTACATGAATAAGCTACCGATAGATGACAAGAAATATTTCTAAAAATTATTCCTACGGGTTTACCCATTTGGGCTCAGAGGTCTACTTACTCGACTTTATGTTACAAAATGCTTATGATAAAATTTATTTCATATTTCTTATATATTGAATTTTTAGGCTAACGGGCAAGAGTTAATTTTATTTGGCAAGTGATTTACTTTCTTGCTTGTGATGCAAAAAGATTTCATTATATTACCTTTACACTGATTTATACCTATTATAGAATGCTAGAATATAATTCTTATAAGAATGGTCGACATGCTCCTGCCTGACTGGAAACTGTTGATAACATTTTAGGTTTTGATAATTAAGCCTTAAAGAGATCTTCTTGTATTAATGATAAAGCTTTTGAAAAGTGAGCAGAAAGATGGCATTTTCATTTTAAACTTCTTTAATAATAATTATAAACTGTGTAATTCATACGGATGGCTCTAAATGTAATTATGAATATTTATATTTATATTTTATTTTCTTTACTTTCATGAATGAATATTTTCAAAATATGAATTATTCTTTGGGAATTCTCAAACTCGATTCCCCGACCATCACGGGGTTCAATATGATAAAAGCACATTAATTTTTGCCCCAATAAGGTCAACACCTAAGTGGAGGCTACCCTTCAGAATCATGTGTGATGCAAGTTATTTAGGTGTAGGAGCAATTTTTGGTTAAAAAGAAGATATAATCTTCCTTTCAATTTACTACATCTCTAGAGTTTTAAATAATGCCCAAAATAATTATATAACGACTGAAAATGAACTATTGGCTATAGAATTTTCTCTTAATAAATTTAGACCTTATTTAACTGGCTCAAAAATTATTATTTACACTGACCATGCAGTAATTAAATATTTTCTACTAAAAAAGATTGATCAAGTGGGTATTGTTGCTCCAAGAATTCAATTTGGAGATTAAGTATAAGAAGGGCAATGATAATGTGGTTGCCGATCACTTTTCTAGACTAATTGACAATGCGTTAGATTACACAAGTGAAATTTGTGAAACTATCCATGATGAAAAGTTGTTCACCATTGCTTCATCAAGAGCACCTTCAATCCCCCAAGGTTATGCGACCTGGGGTGCAGCGGATTGCTGGGTCCTTACTCGGACTCAGCTCCTGGTTCAACCACAAGCTAAATTGATCGATGCGATTGATCAGAGCTAGCTCAGACCCTGGTGACAATCAGAGAAGGTTCGATTAGTCATGAGGAGAAGGTTTGAGGTGGAATTAAGCTTGATTGAGCTTTAGAACTCAGTGGGGTAACTCCAACCTCACTTAATGTCTCCTACACAGCGAATGACTGCTGTTTGGACTTGGCTCATTCAATCCCAAACACATGCACAATCGCCCTAGGATGCTAAAGAGTACTAGACGACATCACAGAACTATCTAAGAGAATTTAATTTGACGTCAAGCCCACAGGCTCAATGGAGAAAGGCTAGTACCTGGGATTTAGGAGGTAGAAGCGATTGAAGCGAGCTGGAGCTTCCAAGGTGACTTGAGGGAGATTCACAGGGAGACTAAACATCATACTTATCCCTCTATCAGTGGTTCACAGTAGTAGGGGTCGCCAATAGTGTTGTGAGCTTCGGGGATTCAACTGGGGAAATTGAGGGATTTTAGTGAGCAAAAGGACTCACTGTGATGTCTCAGGAGTACTTATAGGTAGTGGAAGGTCTAGGGATGGCTGCCATGGCTGGGAACCATGGTTTAGGCTCGGACCAAGGTAGAGGTGTGGCTCCAACGGTCGAGGGCATATTAAGAAGATGGCAGCCGACAAACCGTTGGACTCGAGGGCAAAAGGGGAAGATTAGGGTGTTTTCGTACTGCTACTAAGCATGAAGAGGGTCGAGCTGTCAGGAGTGGGACTAGGTGAGTGAGAGGCGAGCTGGAGAAGATGATCCACAGTGCTAGGCTCACTAGGGGTCGTCTGATTGCGGAGCCGTTGGAGATGAATAGCTTTGATGCAATACTTAAACGGGTTACCGTGGAGAAGGCATCAGCCATTGGACATGAGGGGTTGATCCGTCTGCAAGGATTAGATCTAGGCGCGGGGTAGTGTATGCCATTGGATGGACCGTGCTAAGATGCGTGCTAGCGCATCCAATGGAAAGGGTCGAAGCGCCGCCGTCGGGACCCCGCAACGGATCTGCCGCGGTCCCGACAGCAAATTCCATATATATTAAAACTAATATATTTAATTTAAAAAATATAATTCATTTAGTTAATTAAATAATAATCATAATAAATTATAAATCCAGTTTAGGACTTAATGAGCTCCAAAAATTTTCAAAAATTCATCATTAATTAATTAGGGCATGAAGAATTCAAAAATAAATTCAGATTTTAATTTGGAGATCAATATAGTTTTGCTAATATTCAGGATTCAAAAATAGGCAAAATAGCTAAAATGCTAAAATGATCTTTGATGGATCTCAAATTTTTAAGATTAGATTAAAATGATCCATTGAGTCTAATAGAATGAAAACTAAAACTTGATTTAACTTAAATTAATTTGATTTAGCTAGGATAACAATTAAAATTTTTATATAATCTATTATTAACCAATTCTTAGTATAGGTTATATTTTTGAGATTCACATAACTACATGTCATAAATGTTGTAAAGGTGCTCGAAATCTGTCCCTTCAATAGATATCATATTATTATAAAATTATATCTGCATTGCTGCTAAACTCTTACTTAATGTGTTACCATAAGGATGAACAACGTAGTTATGGGTTGATAATTATATCGCCACTCATTCTGTCAACATCTACGGCTAGTGTCTATACAACCTCTTAAGGGAAAATTGATGGAATATATGTAAGGCTTACTTTTGAGGGATCAACATCAAAATCTCCTAAATATTGTATGTACAAAACTGAAGTTTGATTTTTTTTTTATCCTTATCAGATCTGTGGCGTTGGTAAGTTCAAGGGAGTTGATTGTTGTTCTAATATAAATAAAATGATCCATATCTCTTAGCACAACATCTTCGTCTTCCAAAATCTTTTCAATAATAATATATTTATATGCATAAATAAGAGACGAATTAAATAGTATGGGTAGTAGTTGCCTGATACATCGAATTTCTTTCTTATGTAAGTAGAAAATTTGCTTTACAGGTGTTTTGGTGGCAAATACTATATGCTTTTAGGTCCTCAAACTATACACTATTCTCTAGTTATAAAGTGTCATATGCCTACCTGAAGTGTAAAATAACTCCAAAAATTGACTTAGAACAACGCAAGTAAACTTAGACTTTATCTGATCTATCATTTGAATTGTTATAAAGATTATATGCAGATTCTACATTATTCATAGTGAAACAAATTTTATTTAAATTAAAAAATTGTGAATGTTCATATTTCTCAGAATTACTGCTTGTTATTCTTATATAATGCTCTGCATTTAAGCAGAAGTTTTTTTGAAACATGTTATTTGTAGATATTCTCTTTGGGTCAAACGAGGCGTTCTAGTAATAATTACTCAAGAAATTAAATAGTATCATGATAATCATTACACTATTGCGTAATGATTTGAGGATGATATCATTCTTAAGTGGGGAGTCCGTACCAACCCAATGTTATTGTTAGGTCAACTATACATAAACCTTATCATATTAAGATGAAAATCAAGATCTCGATTTAAGTCGAATAAAAATTCAATGAAAATACCTCTTGATAAAGTGTAGTGAGGGGATCCCATTGTAAAAGTTCTAGCGCATTTGGGATCTCAGATCATCATAAATAAATTATTAAAGTTTTAACTTCAAAAAATTATAAAATAAAATATAAGTGAATTTTATAATTTTTTATAATTTTGGGTCAAGCATCAAATGAGGATGCTCTGTTTCAAGTTTCGTCAATTTTCAAGCATCGCATTGTCCGTAATGAATTTTTAAAGTTTTTGCATGGAAAATTTAATATAAAATAATACACTAGTCCAAATTCTATGATTTTGGATGTGTGCGTTTGTCTCATCAAGATGCTCAGTCATGCCAATCGGTGGCATATCTCAACTTAGCAAATTAGAATAAGTCTTAGCCACTAGATCTGGATCCAATAGACATCTTAGCATCATGATGCTTTATAAGTAACTACTTTATTCAACCTAAAGGAGCCCTAAAACTCACCTAGCAGATTGACCTAAACTCACAAGAATTCCCACCCCATTATATCGATCGCATCTCTCCCACTAATCTTCACATCCCCTCCTCCAACTGACCAAAGAAGAAGTCGACAAGCTTGTCCTCCCTCTCGGCTAGGCCCTGATTTCCTCTCAGCACCAGTCATCATTCACCGTAGGCATCGATCAGCATTCACCGTAGGGACCGACCTCTTTCTCCATGGATGAGGCAAACCCTACTCTACCTCCCATCGGTGCTCCTCGCAACACATACCCTTTTTTCTCGCACAAATCACTGAGAGTACTTGTACAACAATTAGTGGTTCTTCTCTTCCAAACTCTTCACTCCTTAGTCGCTAGCAAGCAAAGGCATGCGGACGTCCTAATCCTTTTTCTTCACTATTGATCATTTTTCCATCGATTGGCGTAGCGAGAAATCATAGACTCTTGATGAACTCATCGATCCTCCTCCCCGGCTTGTGGTCGAGCTCCACATCTCCTCTTTGGTTGTGAGTAGCCTTCACTCATTGGCTGAAAATCAATCAGCACTTGCAGCGGCCGAACCTGCGACCAAACCTTCCCCATCGTTAGCCAATCCTATGCTGATTGTCATTAAGGAATATTTGCTATACCCAAATCTAAATCTTTTAGATTTTGTTGATAGATCTATTTTCTTTCAGATCATTTAGATGTAATTAAATCAAATTAGGTTGTGTCCTAATGCTTGAGATGCCTAAATAATTGCAAGCTGTATAACTTTGAATTAAGAAACAAAATAGAAATTTAAGCAGCAGTCTTTCTTTATGCATATAAGGAGGGCTTATGAATATCAATCATGTTCTATTTGTAGTTAGCACCAGATAGTTTTAGGAGGATTAATGTTATAAGCAACATCTTTGTGAACCAATTTATTTTCATTAAATAATGAAATAAATTGTATTAAAATTGAGAGTCAAAGTGCATGCTAAGTAGAAGAACTATCTCAAAGTTATTTAAAACACATAATTCCATTGTTGATCTTAAGCCATGTTATTGCAAATTTAATACTATTAAGCATGTTCATACTTAAACAAATCTTTATTTTCCTTGGCATTCTGAATAGGTTTCTAAGGTTGAAGTTGCTAAGTTGTTGGTTGCAGAAGCTTTGAAGCTGTGTCAAGTATGCTAAGTACTATGAAGTTGTATTGAGTTCAGAAAAATTAAATCACGTTCTTTTAAGCTTTATGTATAGTGCGCGCTTCACTTGAATAGAACTTAGTACTATTATTGTGTATTTATTTTCTTAGAATTTTGTGTTAGGATGTATTCTTTATTTTGCAAATGCAATAATAAATATTTATTTATAAATATCATGGTAGTAGTAATATACGAGCAGCATATGTAAATTTAGGAAAAAATGTTAAATAATAAGATCTTGATCCTTAAAAGTCTAAATATCCTTAGAACTTGCTAATCAAACATAGTACATAGATTATAACCTTAAGGAACTTAGAATAAGTTGAGTAATTATTGTAAAACCTAAATAATAGAAGCTCAACTAATTAGCATGAAGTGTAGTTAAGCATCCTAAGAATTCTTAGTGTGGGGATATTATTTTGTTGGTTTTGCTTATTTTCTGTTGCATCATTTTCTATCATAAGCATTTCAGCATAATATGTCTGTCAAGCATAACATCAGCATTAACAGTGCAATTTAGTGCACACCTAGGATTTATTAACAGTGCAATTAAGTACACACCTAAGACATATTAACTATGTGATTTAGTTCACACTCTAGCATTTGTAGTGGTGCAGTTTAGGCACATCAGATATGCATATATGTGACATATGCATTTCTATATTTTATGTTATTTCAGCAGCATATTAAATACAGTATAACATTTTATTTCAGACTACAGTCTTACTTTTAGCTATTTTATTTATAGCCATCTGTTCTATTTTTAGTACTATTCAATTTCATTTACAATTTTATTTTTAGTAACTTTGATTAATAGTTACGGCTTTATTTTTAGTTTTACGCAGTTCTAGTCTTGCATATTTATACATATTCTTACATGGTTTTACTCTCCTATTATGCAGTAATGATATCATAAAATAATAAGCATTTATGTAGATTAAAGTGTACTTAGACTTTAAAAGTCTAATAAGATTTTACTTTTTTTTGGTTGTGCTCTGTCATATATGTACATATGAAATATCAGGTTATAGATTGGACCTAGCATTCAAGGATTAGGATCATAAAGAAGGATAGACTTAAAGTTCATGTTATATATATTTTTTTCTTGCCATTATTGAAATGAATGTAATACATGTATCTTTTTCATAATTTTCTATAGTTATGTATTGTATATGAAAGGATAAATTTGGAGAATGCATTAAGGTTTTTATTTTAACGCAATACCATACTTTATATTTTTAAATGATATTGGTAATCAGATAGTCAACAACCTAATGCCAGTTTAGCTTGGCTAAGCCGGTAGTCGGGCGTTACAGCTAACCCCCTGTAGGATTAGTTATAGTATCCTCATACCTTCCAACACAGAAAGATAACAAAGTTTCCCCGTTCAAAATAATGAATTATAATCTATACATCTTATAAATAACATCCTTAGAGCTCTTTACTCATTTCAAGTATGTTATCAATTTTTGAAAATATATCAAGTAATGACAGCTTACTTAAATAAATATGTTCTTAGATATAAAATTTTTAAGGCTCAAAGCATAGCATTATCAAGTAATCAAATAAGCATTTAAAAATACTTTACGATATCTATGTATCTATTTTAACATCCCTAAATTGTTCTTATAGTGATCTCATACGAACTTGTGCATACATAATTTTCGTTAGAAAAGTGGTGATGAAAATTGGTTTTACAATTTATTTATTTTTAAAATCTTGTTGATATATCAATTATTTTATTAAGATAATTATATATAATGTTAATAGTCTAACAAAAATTTGACATAAATAAAGAGTAGAAAACTGATAGTAAATGACATTTAGAATAATAATAAAATAAATACTAATAATAATAATAATAGTAGTTAGTAATTATTATTTTTATTATTATTACTATTTTTTATCAAAAAATAAATAAAATGATTTCCTCTCACCCCTTCACGCTCTTTCTCCCATTCGAAGGGAGCTCACTGTCAGTGGTGGCTAGCTAGGGAGGGAGGGCTTGAGATTGAACCTTAACCATTTGAATGTTATTATAACAATAGTTTTCAAGCCAGCATAAGCATAGCTCCATATAAACACTATATGGAAGAAGATGTAACACACCCCTGGCATGGACTGAGGTGGGAGATGTGTAAATATATGGATCTAAATTGATTGAATAGACACATAAAAAAATATAATTAATAAGAAAGAGAATGTTAGCAGCTCAAGAAAAATTGAACAAGTAACACGACGCTTGACAGCAAATTTCATTAGTTGGAATTTCAAGTAGATGATAGAGTCTATATTAATGTTAGTCCAACAAGAGGAATGCGGAGATTTGGAGTGTCTAAGAAATTATGTCCAAGGTGTAGGACCGATTCAAATATCAGCAAAGTAGAAATGTCAGAATATAGACTGAACTTACTAGAAAACTTTTCAGATGTACATAATATTTTCCATGTATCATCCTTAAGAAAGTGTCTATTGGATCCAAGACATCAAATTCAGATGCCTATAATTGAGAAATAACCAGATCTAACTTATGCGGAAAAGAAAATGAAAATCTAAGGGAGGATTAAGTGGTTAAGGAAGCATAACATTCAATGGTTAAGGTTCAATGGAAAAATAACTCTATTTAAGAGATTACTTGTGAGAAGGAAGAGGATGTATGAAAGAAATACCCATAGTTATTTTCTTAATATAGTATTTTAGTAAAATGGTAATTTCTCAATATCATCCTATTCTCATTATTTGGGTGTCGGGGACAACACTATTTATTATTTAGTTAGTCTAGAAATCTTTCCATTTGTCTTTAAATAAACTTAAGATTGAGCCCGAACATTTTGGTGAAGTTGTTCAATTAACATGAATATTTGGATCAATGGAAAAATGAGATAATTATTTTGACCTCTAATAAAAAATTTTATTTCATTTTTGAGTTCATAATGCCTAAATAGCAATGTGTGAAATTTTGAGAATTTTTGGAGCTCGTTTATTCCAAATATTATAATTAATTTAAATTATATTATTTTAATTAATTAATTAACTAAATTTTAATTGTTCAAAATTTTTTGCAGTTGAATCCACTATTGGACAGCAGGTGATATGATTCCCCACAGCGAATAGGGGACATCCTGATCAGTGAATCTAGGCCATCACGCTGTTCTAAAAACCCAATCACACGGTAGTCGCTAATCAGCTGCCAGATCTGATTAGGGCCATTCGATGGATTGGATGGCCAGGATCTATCTTGAATTGTCTTATCAGAGCCCATCACTTGAAGCTGTGTAGCATTTTGAACCACTACTGGAGCTGCCCCCTCATCGTGTGGAGACTCGAGCAAATCTCCTCATATGTTTGGCGTTTTAACTTGTGTTTGAGCCGTTAGGAGGTTTCACTAGGTGTAACAGAGACTTAGTGAATTGGTTATTGATGGATGATAGGTACCCTCCTTTCCCTACTAATTACTTCATTAATTTTTCATGTAGAATTTCATCTTAAACCCTAACGCTAGGTCGGCGTAGTTGGGGATTCCAGCGTAGAGAAGATGCACACTAATGAGTTGGGCTAGACCCCATCATGCTCCATTTTGATTTTGGGTTATTTAAATTACTAATTATATATATATTTTTTTCTATTATTAATTCTTTCAATTATTGTTAAATTAATCATTAAGTCTATGATTTAATAATAGAAGTATTTCATTTAAATTAATAAAATAAATTGCTCAATTCAAATCAAAATTAAGTGAACCAAAATTTCAATATGATCAGGAATACATGCAGAATGTTAATCTTCAAAAAATCAGTTTTCTGTAATATATATATACATGCAAGTTAGGAAGCTAGAATTTTTAGTTCTATTATATATTGCAGTATCTTATCAATATGTTCAACATGCTTAGCTTTGATAATATTTGTTTTGGGATTTATTTTCTTGTTCTTATATTAACCCTTACACTATATATGCTTAACATTTTCTGCAGCAGTTAGATTAAAGGTATGTTTCCTTACTTACATTACTTTGCAAGTTATAAATGTTTTATTTATGAATTCCTGAATTAATCATGGCTTGTTGCACCTAAATTCTTAGGTGATAGCCTAAATTATAGTATTAAATTTTAAGCCTAAAATGTACTTAGAATTTTTGTCTAACACAAGATTTTCTATTTTATTGGATGGAGCCCTAGCATGTAAATTAGATCAAGATCTTTTTTGAGGGGTCTATGCCACGTGAAGAACAGGAGCAAGAGGATGATCCTTTTATGTCTGCTTAGCTTTATTTGTCATTTTATTTAGAAGAGAGTGATTTTTAGTTTTTCATTCTCTTTGCTTTCACTACATTTGGGTTCTGCTTTCATTACATTTGGGTTTGTAATAATTAAATTAGTACTTCTATGTTTCCTTACTTTCAATACTTTTATTTCTGAGATATATATTACAATTATTTTCTTACTGCATGAATGTGATGAATGTTTGTATTCCTTTATTATTGCTTCCGCACTCTACAATGAATGTTTACTCAGTTTGGTGTAGTACTCCAAATTATAAATACATAGTAATTCGGGGTAATAAGATTCTCTGATTTTAGACATTTGAGTATGTAGCTACTTATATATCCCAGTCAAATTAGTATGAACAACTTTAGTGTCTCTTAGCAGGCATTTATGGTGTTGGAACTAATTTAGGGAATCTACCAGTAATGACACATCCTGTTGCTAATAATATTTCATTTGCACAGGTGGCAGAGTGGGACACCATAATTGATATCAGAGAGTACCATGGGGTATCTCGTAGGAGCTATGTTCCTATCTACGTAATGAGATATTCTCTAATAGGACAAATATGCTAAGTGCAAGCATCCTGAAACATTCACGACTTCACATTTTTGTGCGAGATGTTTTATCCATAGTAGTTCTAGAGCTCGAGAGTGGTTAGACTATACGACTATAACTTTTAACATTATTTAGTGTCCTGATGTTATCCGTCTTCAAATATTGCCCCAACTCCTTCAAGATAAAGTAGGATGATGTTGGATTGCTGCAAATTGGAAGGTAGTGAATAAGTGCTTAAGTGAGCATCATGCAATGTAATGACCCCATTACTAGATTGGGAACCCAATCCAGTACTAGGGTGTTACCACATCACTTAACATTGAATCAGAAGGAAACTACACCAATATTGAGTGTTGTGTGGCAAAGAATCTTTGTGAGGGTGTAAGGTAAGAAATAAAAGGTACAAGTAAGAAAATAAGCAAGTAGGAAATGCGTACAATCCACTATCTAAACCAAACAATTTATAATAAAAGTAGATCCATCACAGAGTAAAGTAAGAACATTACATAAATTAAGTTATTACAAATTGAATTTAAAGAGTAAATACGGTAGATTCTCTCATCTAACAAAGTAGCAAAATAAAAGGTTGTGGAAGCAGAAAATCCTCAAAGCTACTAGAGTTTAGAACTAGGTCCATCTCCTCTATCCTAAAAATGCTCCTGATCTACTATATTTTTGATATATAAAATGTGTGGTAGTGTACAGAAAAAAAGAATAGAAAACAAGTATTTAGGCTAAATAGTCTAAGTATATTTTAAGATTGGCTAAGTTTTAATTACAGTTTAGTTGGATATCACATATTTCAATCTACAATTAAGTACTAGAAGCGGAGCATTTAAAGCAGCAAAGTAATGGTAAAATAATTCTAAGGAAGATAGTAGTAAGAAAGGGGTAAAATCTCACAATTAGGTTTGCTCTAGCCTGAATCAATAAGTAAGGAGCAAAGCATCCTAATAAGGCTAGAAACTACTAATATGCATATGAAAGTATACAATAGAAACACGTATATGCTCAATGAATATTATGCTAAGTAAAGGAAGCTAAAGCAATGAAGCATAAAATGTAAGTAAAATAACATACACTTCATAATGCATAACTATAAGTAAAGTAAAGCACATTAGAATAAGTAAAGTGCACAATAAGTAAAGTAAGAAGAAGCTTAGCCTCTTGTGCTAAGAAGGCATACTCAAAGACTATGAAAAGTAAGCATAGCTCAAGGGCTATGACAAGTTTTCACAATCACTAAGATTGTGATAGCCCAATAATTAAATTGTTTAGGTTATTTAAGCTTTTCCATTATGTGGGCATAAATTATTGAATGAGTGAGGAGTTAAAAATGCTTGTGTAACTAACTAAAGAAAATGGGTCACTAATAAAAGAAATACAAACACTCACATTCTCCCTCTAAGATATGTGAGGTCACCTTATAACCCCATAGCTTGCCCCAGCTTAAATCTTCATGAAACTCATAACTCTTAATTAAGAATATTTTATTTATGCACAATGTCTTATATGAATATTCAAAGTTATAATCTCAAAGCAAAGCATATATTCAAGAAATTTAATTAATTGTAAACTAAGTAATATCCAAAGTTGTCAAATGCTTAGGTTATCTAACGTAATGACTGTATCTAATTAAGCTCCAAATTGACTTAGAGATACTAATCTTTAAGTCAATTGTAAGTAATATCATAAGTGATTTTTGAAAACAAGTAATTTGATTTAAGTTTATGAAATGACAAAATAATTTATAAGTATATTGATGCAAAATGAGGCCAATTCTACACTAATCCTAAACCACATAATTAATATTGGTTACTAAATTCAAAGTTCAAAGAACTAATGAAGGTAGATAAGGTTAAGGAATTACTATACCTAAAGAGATTGAAAGATGAAGGCCACTACTAAAGTTCATCTAAGGAAATTTTAGTTTAAAGGTCCTAGCTAAATTAAACACTAGACTAACTAAGAACATTAATATGGGAGGTCTAAGTGTATAAAAGAGGAGGGATTACAAACTACATGATCTAGTTCACAAAAGGTTGTAGGTTATTGAAGCTTTTAAGGTATCTAAGTCACATTATTAAGCTAAGGGACACTATTTTTCAAATGCTAGAGATGGTTAAAGTAAAGACTAGGATCTAAAGGGAATGATTTCTAAGTTCATTTTTATGTGTTGGAAACTACTCCTAATATGTTTACATTCTATAAATAGACATGAGTTAAGGGTCAAATGCACTAATTGGGAGGGTTAACTAGTTCTTAGGATCACAATCAAATCAAGGCTATGAAATCAATCATGCAGTATCTCTCCTAATGATGAGGGATATCTCAATAAGTTTTCTAAGTCTATAAGCATCTAATCTATACTAATCCAAGATCAAATTCATAATTGAAGTGACATGAATATCAAAAATAATGTGACATGTTTGCTAGTCTAGGGTTTTAAATCCTAAAATATGAAATTTAAGAAGTTATAAAATCTCACAGTTTGAGTAATTAAGGAGCAAATTACCTAATTTAGCTAATTGTTGTCCAAGAGAAATAATAATAACAAATATGGAATTCATATAGCATAAGAAAAAGAATGACACTAAGTAGGTCAAAATCGAACAACGTTGAAAAATTAGGATTTTTGGGACTCCTAATTAGGGTTAAAAAGTGATTATGAAAATTAAGGTTCAAATCTTAAATTGAATTATACCAATGTGATCGTCTTGTTTTTTTGATTAAAAGGACATGTAACTTCATATAATTTGGATGTGTATTTTTAAATATGAGGAAAATAAAATTTGCATTTAAAATAATTAATTAAAGTAATGTAAAATTCTATTTATTTGCTAGAGCAAAAAACCATAGCACAGAATAATGGTGTCTGATTAACACAGATTGTAGAGGCTGTTGACAGATAGTGGCGCAGATATGCGTGGGCTGCATCTACACATGTTAGCTCGAACGAGTGACACGTGTCTGCATGCAGCTCGCAGAATAAACGCACCGACGTCGTGGTTCTATGGTCAAACTAGACCGGTCCAACAGTAGCGCTTAAATAGCAGTGCAAGCCAACTCAAATCACGTCGTACCCAACAGAGGTCCGAGCGTACTGTCATAGGGTTCGACCTACCGGTCGGACACGGGGGTCTCACGGCACGGCCTGCATGCCAGCAGGTAGCCCTCATCGAGGCCAACTGTAACAGCCGAAACTCTTAAGCACCAAGGAATTGTCCGCTTTGGCCAGAAAGGCCTCACGGTTTTGCCCTCAGAAGATAACTTCCCAGCAGGTCACCCATCCTGGGAGTGCTCCCACCTGAGCACGGTTAACTTTGGAGTTTTTATCAGGAACTCCACCGTTATCTGAAAAGGCATCTCGATATTTAAGAGTTTCACTTATTACTACTTAAGTGGGTCATCACAATCTCCCCAACTTAAGTAACTGACGTCCTCGTCAGTATCCACACACAGATCCAAGAACCATCCATTGGGTAGATAGGATTAGAGGTGACCCCTACAGGCACAAGAGGTACCCACAACTATGTAGCACCTTAACCATCATGAGTTTAAGAAGCTACTCACATGAAGTGGTACTTTTGCCCTGTATTGCACTTAGCTCCTATCTGACACCCTATGGTTTGCTCTGATACCATTTGTAATAGCCCAAACTCTTAAGCACTAAGGTATTGTCCGCTTTGGCTTGAAAGGCCTCACAGTTTTGCCCTCAAAAGATAACTTCCCAGCAGGTTACCCATCCTAGGAGTGCTCCCACCTGAGCACGCTTAACTTTGGAGTTTTTATCAGGAACTCCACCGTTATCTGAAAAGGCGCCTCAATGTTTAAGAGTTTCACTTATTACTACTTAAGTGGGTCATCACACCAACCCATCAAGCTTGAAACCATCCCTCGCTGTCAATTGAGCCACCGATAAGATGATACCCTAGGTCCCAATGGGGTCAACTCGGGCATCTCCTGTAGACAACTATGGATAGGTTGCTGATTTTGGGCTCAAACGGACTTAATCGAGCCAAATTGAGGATCAATTTGAGAGGGAATGACTCAGAATAATAATTAACATTTTTGATTGAGGGAGAAGAGGTGATGATCAGTACCTGGTGCCTATGCAGATCGCCAGTTCCACCAACTTAAGGTTAGTTCGAAACGAAGCCAATTCCGCCGCTCGCAATTCCGTAGCACCCTCTAGCATCTCAACAGCAAAAATATGGGCAAATGGAGGGTTTGGGAAGGAGCAGGAGGCCAAATGGCACTCTTGGAGGCAGCTGGCACGATTGTAGCGCAGCCTGTAGTGCATGACCGGTGCAAAGGAGAAAATTCATAGGATTAAATACTGGCCATCAGATCCAGAACCTTATTTGACGACAAGATCAAATGGGTTGATCTAGCGCCGTCTGATCCGAATCAGATTCCATGCGACAGTCCAGATGGAGATGGACTGCTGACCCATGCACGTTATTTTATAACGAATCTCCATAATTACGAATTAGCAATTGGAAATTATTTAAATAAATAATTTAATTTATATTGAATACTTTAATTAACTAATTAATTATACACAAATTATTACTCAAAATTATAAAATCAAATGGACTCCAAAAAATCTCAAAAATTTATCCTTAACTAATTTAAGGGTGAGAAACTCAAAAATGCAATCAAATTTTTGGTTAGAGGTCAATTTAATTATTCAAAATTTTTGAGTATATAAATATTAATAAAGTAATCCAGGAAAATTTGACAACTTCCAAATATTCTCAAAATACCATCCCTAGCTAATTTGGGGATGATGAGTTCAATGGCGAACTCTGATTTTAATTCTGAGGTCAAAATAAAATAGGTATTTCTCAAAATTATAAGAAATCAAGATTGTTTGAGGTGACAGCTCTTAATACTATTATAAGAGTAATAGAAGTGAATTGGAGTTAATTAGGCTTCTAATTATAGAGTAATAACACTAGGGCTGTTACAGACTCCCATTCTTAAAAGAGGTGTTGCCCTCGACACCCAACAAATAAAATTATAAATAGTGCATGAAGGAAGTCAGAAAAAGATACGAAAGAACTTTGACCACCTGATTAATGAAAGAACTCTAAAAACTTCTTCCGCATAACCTCCTCTTTTCACACGTGGCTTCTTCAACTGAAAGGTTATGCCAATGGAATTTAATCGTAGGAATACTGTGGTTCCTCAACTGCTTGAGATCTCATCCCAGAATTGCATTAGGTTTAACGATGAAAGTTAAATCGGGTTGCAGCTCAACTAGCAGAATATGAACTTGTTCACTTGGATCAAGTAAGCACCTTCTTAATAATGAAATGTGAAACACATCATGCACAGTTGAAAAGTCTTCTGGTAACTCCAACCTATATGCAGATGTCCCAACCTTTCCGATCACTTCGAAGGGTCCCAAATATCTTTTACTCAGTTTTCCTGACACATCAAACCTTTAGACTCCACGCATCAGACTAACTTTCTGGTAAGCACGATATCCAACTTGAAAATCTAATGGATGATGATGAATATTATGATATTTCTTCTGTCTATTCTGAGCTACCATCATATTACACTTAATTAAGAAAACTTTTCTAGTAGTCTCCTGGATCAGTTCAAAACCATATGCTAAGAGTCCCTTACCTCTATCCAGGCAATAGGAGTTGTACACATCATACCATAATGGGCATCATAAGGAGCAATGCCAATACTGGACTAATAACTATTATTGTAAGTGAACTCAATTAAGGCGAGGCAATCTTCCCATGATCCACCGAAATCAATGACACAAAGATGCAGAAAATCTTCAAAAATCTAATTAACTCGCTCATTTTGACAGTCAGTCAGGAGATGAAAAGTATTACTCAAGGCTATGTTCATCCCCAAGTCTTGCTGAGTAGCAGACCAGAATTTAGAAGTAAATCTATTATCTTTATATAAAATAATACAGTTCGGTGTACCATGTAAAGGGATGATCTCCTTTATGTCGAGCTTGGATCCCTTTTCTTCAGAATCGATCTGACAAGTTGGAAGGAAATGAGATGATTTGGTGAGTCTACTCATAATCACCCAAGTTGAATCAGAACCATATCCACTCTTAGGCAAACCTATAACAAAATCCATGGAGATGTTTGTTAACTCCAAGATTTATAATGAAATAGGTTAATAAAAGTAAGCACTTTTTAATTAAAATTATATATTTCGATGTGCTTTCGCTGCTTTTCTGAATAAAAGATGAGTAAGTTAAAATTTGGCATAAATATGCAATTGTGGGAGAAAACCGCTGCGGCGTGCCCCAAAGCGCCGCGGCGCGCCATGGCGTCATATCTTGAAGGAAATTAAAACCATGCAAGGAGAAATTGAACAGCCTTTCGAAAGTTTCTCTACTGCAGTGCGCCATAGTGGAACAGTATTTGGAGTGCAGCTACTACGGCGCGTCACACCGCGCCGTAGTGCACCGCAGCGCGCTATAGTGCGTCATAGCGTCCAACGCAGTTTTTTCAAAAAATTAACATTCAAGGCAGCATAGAGAAGGCCAAAGAATTGAATTCTTCCCCTTCCCATAGCTAAAATAAATATCAAATTAATTTAAGACTTCTCATTCTCACGAAATAATTCATAAAGAAATAAATTAATGCAATAAAAATTAATGAATCTTTATTATAAATATTATTATAAAAGACACATGTTTAAGTAATCATGGGAAAGAGCAAGAGACTGATTTAATTATTTTACATAATAAAACAAAAATACAAACAGCCTAAATCCCTTCATTGCCAAGGGAATAAATGAATAATCATTTAATAAATACACAAATTTCTAAATGGGATTTAATTGTTGAATTAAATTTTAAACAGGTGAATGAAAGTCTATAAAAGGTACACTTGAAGATTGAGAAAGGGTTCCAACTTTTGATATTCAAAGACTATTAAGAAAAAGCTACAGGAGGAGGATAAAGTAAAAACTCTCCAAAGGGAAGAAGGTTGACCAAGAATAATAAGATGAAGAAGATAGTAAGGGAAAAAGGGTGGAGCTTCAAGAGGTAGGGCAAGAAGAGTCCAAGAGAACCCCAGAAAACATCCGGGTGATTGATAGTATTTCTTCCTATACTCCCTTAATTTTTTTCTACTATGAACTGATGGCGAGGTTCACTTTTCCTTGTATATATGCTTAAGCTTATTTAGTAATGGAAGGCTAAAACCCCTTTGAAGAGGGTTGAGATGTAGTTGTAAGAATATGTAAGGGTATGATGGTGTATGATGAATTTGTTTGAATGTATAAAAAAAATTCTTTTATCATTTATATTTATGTTGAAATGAATGCTTGGATGAACTAAAATCTAAATTATTTTATTTAAAAGAACTTGTGTAAGAACAAAAAAGGTAGTGCTAATAGAGCTGAAAATTATATAAAAAATTCTCAATCTCATTAGCACCTATCCGTAAAGGCTCTATCAAGAGATTGATGCTTGTGAACCAATTTCTCCATTGACCTTGCTCTGCTGCTCAGCAAAGTAGAAGGGATGAGAGGGCATTGGGAAAACTCAATGGATGATTTGATATAATCCGTTGACCCATTACATCCTCCCATCTAGCTAAACTGCATGTGATACATATAATGCATGGTTAATGGAAGTCTTGTTTGTGAGATTATCAGAAATAAAAGATATCCTTTGGTAACCTAGACATAGGGGATCAAAATCTAATTAATGGATCATGATCTCATGAGAGTTTATGTGCTAAGGAAGAACCATAAAGGAGTTTTCTTTGTGCACTAAACTTGAACTTAATGTAATTGGAGGATACTTCGATTCCAATAGTGTTCACATTATTTAATAAAGTAAGTAAATTGAAAGTATACATTCAATAATGAATTTATATCACCAACCCTTGCAACTATTACAATAAAATATTAACTCTCTCAATTTTAATCAAATCGTATCTTAACTTAAGGTCATTTGTATTGCTAAACTAGGAACCAAAAATCTACCAAAATTTGACATCTAAACATTATCGAAAGAAAATATAACTTGGTATCAGAACCATCATTCCCTGAGGATGATAAATCCCGGAAATTAAAACTTTCATTTATTACTTCTGCTCACGTACACTTGAGTACAAATGCAGACGTGTATTTCTGTTTGTCAATGTTGGACCACTTCCATTCAGGATTAACTAAGGGCTTGAGAAGCATGCCAGTCATCTGATGCTCATATTTTACTAAAGAACAAAAATGGCACTTGGAAATGAAAACAACAATATCTCTCTTCATGCCAGACCAACAAAACAATTTCTTTAGATCTTTATACATCTTACAGCTACAAAGATTCACAGTGTAGATAGAGTTATAGGCTTCTGATAGTATTTGCAACTGTAGGCTTTTAGGATGTAACGACCCCATTATCATATAGGAGCTTAATCCCACATTGGAGCGTTATCTTAGCATCTAATATCTAATTAAGAAGATAACTAGCTGAATGCAAAATGCTAAGTTGGCCAAGAATCTTGATGAGGGTGTTAAGTTAAGATGAGGAAGGTAGAAGAAGAAAAATATATGAATGAAAGTAATTGTAATTACATAAAGTAAATGGTAGTTACATTCCTAATCATCAATAGTAGTTTAAAGTGATTGCAATTATATATATGAAAATAGTATTTGCAAGTAAGAGTAAAAGTAAAGCAATCACATATAACAATATGAGTTTACAAGTATGAAGTTCATATGCAAATTATCCATCCATTTAACCAAACTAAGCATTTAAGTATGAGATATTAAATCCATCACAGAATAAGTAAGAATAAAAGCAAAAAGTTTTAAGTTATTACATACCATTAAATTAAAGAACAAGTAAATAAATACTCTCTCTCTTAAAATAAAAGCAAGTAATAAACTTTTAGGCGAAACCAACTAAAAGATCTTCAAGAACTTGGTTCAGCTCCACGTATTAAATTGCTCCAAACCTATCATATTTTTGTATTTAAATATGATTGGGCAAAACCAAGAAAAGAAAAGTGTAGTTAGACTAAATAGTCTAAGCTCATTTAATGTTTGGCTAAACATTTTATAAGTTTAATTTAGATATCACATGCTAATTTGCAACTTAATTATAAGCAGCAGAGCATTTAAGAGCATACAAATAAGGAAGGGAAATAAACAAATTGTAAGGAAGAATGTATGAAAATAGATAAGTAAGAATACTCACAAATAGAGATGTTCTAGCCTGCAACCAAAAAGAAAGGGAAAAGCATCCTAAATAAGGCTAGAAATTTCTAAAGTGCATACAAAAGTAAATGAAGTAAAACATGTATATGTTCAATGAAAATATTTAAGTAAAGAGAAGAAAGTAGTGAAGCAATTAAATGAAATTAAAATAACGTACATTGTATTCTATATGAACTATAAGTAAGTAAAGTACAATACTAAAATGGAAAGTGCAAAGCATTGTAAATGAAGGAAAATCTCTGACTATCAATCTAAGATGTACATAGCCTAGGACTTTGAAAAGTAACATAGCTTGAATGTTATGATGAGATCTCCATTACAATAAAATTGTAAATGAACTCATATTTTATTTATTAAAGTTATTTTTATGAAAGTATTCATTCTGCAGGGACTTACAGAATGTAGTGAGGGGTTAAGCTAGCCTACCTAACAGGTAAAGGAAAGTGGGGTTTCAAAGACAACAAACACTCATTTTCATCCTCTAAGAATATGAGGTCTCCTTATTTCTCCTATTTTGCCTTCCCTTGACTATCCAGCAATATTAAACCCCTAAAGATTTAATGTAAAAGTCTTATTTATACACAATGTCTTGTGTGTATATTTCAAAGGAATAGGCTCAAAGCTAAGCAAGCATTTAAGGAAATTAAATTATTGTAAACTATGTGATATCCAAAGTAATCTAATTTTAATAATCTACTTAAAGATTGGAGTTAATTGAGCTACCAATTGACTTGAAGATATTGATCTTAAGTTAATTGTATGTAATATAAATAGTTGGAGTTTTGGAAAATAGTAGTTTAAATTAAATATATGGAATGGTAAAATAATTTATAAGTATAATAATACTAAAAGAAATTAAACTTATCCTTTCCCTAAATCATTTAATTGAAATAGATTTACAAAATCAAGGCTTAGGAAACTAGTTATAAAAAGGTGGGGCTATGGAATTACCATATTTGAAGAAGCTAGAAATTAAGGTTATATACACTAAACTCATCTAACAAGGTTGTAATTAGAAGGATCTATTGAAATTAATTACCAATCAAGCTAGGAGGTTAAAGTGATATGAAAGGACTAAATGTATAGGAGAGAAAGGTGTTGTAAACTATAAGCTCTATGTTGTCTATAGATTGGAGGTTAAATGGAATATATTACATATCTAAGGCATGATTAGGATATCTAGGGAACTCCTAAATCAAACAATAAAGAATCTACATGAAGGCTATGAGTTAACTTAGAATCCAATTTCATTGTTAAGAGATAATCCTAATAGATTCATAACCTATAATCACACATATGCTAAGGTTAACTACATTAATCATATTAATAATTTCAAAGATCACATGTAAATCACATTATAAAATCATTCTTAAACAACTCTTCTAAAATTACAATTATACTAATCATTTAATAGACTATACAAGCATCGAATATAGGAAAAATTAAGTTCTAATCATGCAATTTAAATGACATGGTAAGTAAATGAATGTGACGTGTTTGCTGTTCCAGGGAATAATACCTAAAATATGTAATTTATGAAACTAGAATCGTTAATTGTTGTCTAATTGAATAAATATACAACAATTTGAAAACCTTATATTATAAGGAGAAGAACGACACTAACTAGGTTGAAATTGGACAACATTGAGATGTTAGGGTTTTCGCGACACCTAATTAGGGTTAAAAAGTGATTATAAGAAAATACTAGTCAAATCCAAAATTAAAGTATGCCAATATGTTAGTCTCATTTTTTATATCGAAATGATGTTTAATTTCATATTATTTGGATGTATATTATTAAAGTTATTAATGAAATAAAATGGCATTTAATTAATATTACTTAAATCATTACAAATTACTGAATAATAATAGCCTGCACTAAAATTTAGGGTTGTAGAAAAACACCTAGGCATGATCTTTGGGTCGGTGCTGAAAATGAGGGGCGGCGCTGACTTGTCACCAAATGCGGGTCCCTCACACGACGATGAAGTCAATATGGGGTCAACACGCATACACGCGCTGAACCCAAAGCAAATCGGGCGAGATTCACAGTTCACGCAGGGTTCACCCGTGTGAACCGCATAGTGCCACGGTTCGAGTGAACTGCCCACTATGCATTTTCTTCCTCCGATGGGCCTGAGAACTGAAGAGCTAGGGTTAGCCCTAGTTTTGTATTCTAGCGACCTCACGAGGCGTACGACCCATTGATATAAAGCCATTAACGAACTCTAGACAATGAACCTTAAACCCCCATGCTTCTAGACTTCTAAGGGTCATTGATTTATGAGGAGAAGGTGAGCGAATCAGCAAGATGGAAGAGATTAATTCGAACTCCTCAGAGTTTGATTGAATCTCAATTTCACAATTTGACAACCCTAAACATGATATATAAAGTATGGACATTTAAAGATGTAATAAATAATTGTATTAGGATAAATGAGGGGGTACCTTACACCTTTGAAAAATGTGGCTAAGCATTTGGTAAGATGGAGGTGGCTCGACTTCTTCAGCATGAGCTCAGGATGGCATCGGCAGCTAGAGAAGGGAGGAAGGAAAAGAATTGAAATGAGACATCATCAGGAAAGGTCTAAAGGTGCCTAGAGGAGGTTATTGGTATGACAACAACACCTCTACTAGACGTGCATGTGGCTAGGACAAGGACGTACAGGAAACTAATCATGGCAATCTGATCAAACTCCAGATTCTACAGTATAAACAGGATCGGGAATGCTCGCCGCTGGATCTAGATCTCAAGCCATCCAGATTCTACAAATAAGATAGAATTGAGTCGGTGTTCCGCATTAGGTGGAGAATAGTGGATCTCCGATGTTCAATTAATAATTGTTTGAATAATTATAATTAATATAAATTATTTAATTCAAATATATTATTAAAGTATAATTTTAAGCAATTTATTTAAATCAAAATTAATACTCAAATAGAATCCAAAAAATCCCAAAATTTCACCCTTACCTAATTGAGTAGTGAGAAACTCAAAAAAGCAATCATATTTTTGATCGGAGATTTATTTAATTATCCTAAATTTCTAGGTATTTAAATAATATTAAAATATTTGTGAAATTTTTGACAACTTCAAAACACTTCCAAAATATCACCCATAGCTAATTTGGGTGTGGTGAGTCCAATGGCAGACTCATTTTTTGATTCTGAGGTCTAAATAAAATAGACATTCTTAGAAAAATCAAGAAATCAAGAAATGCTGGAAATTGCTAAATGATCTCCAAACCATATGATACTTGAGGTGGAGACTTATAACACTATTATAAGAGTGATGGAAAGGAAATTAAGTTATTTAGGTAACTAATTCATGGGTAACAACACTAGGGTTGTTACATACTCCCCTCCTTCAAAGATTGTCGCCCTTAATACACAACAAATAAAAGTAAGAAATTGAAATTTCATGAAGAAAGTCTAATAAAACAATAACAAAAATGGGAGAACTAAAACTACCTTATTAAGAAAAGAATTATGGGAATTACATTCACATATCCTCTTCTTTCTCTCACTTAGCTTCTCTAGTTGAATGGTCATGCTAGTGGATTTTAATCATAGAACTATTGTGGTTTCTTAACTGCTTAAGATCTCTCCCCAGAATTGAAACAAGTTTAATGATGAAAGTCAGATTAGGCTGTAGTTCGATTGCTGGAATCTAAATTTGTTGACTAGGATCTATCAAACACCTTTTTAATGATGAGACATGAAACACATTGTGCACAACTGAGAAGTCATCAGGTAACTCCAACCTATATGTAGAGGTTCCAACTTTTTCAATCACTTCAAAGGGTCCCAAATACCTTGGACTCAGCTTTTCAGACACATCGAACCCTTACACACCCCACATCAGACTTACTTTCAAATATGTGTGATCAATAACATGGAACTCTAACCGATGATGATGGGCATCATGATACTTTTTCTATCGATTGTGAGCTGTCATCATATTACGCTCAAGTAGAAGAACTTTTCTAGTAGTCTCCTCGATCAAATCAGAATGATAAAGCTAAGAGTCTTCTGCTTTAGTCCAAGCAACAAGAGTTGTACACCTCCTACCATAAATAGCTTCGTAAGGAGCCACACTAATATTGGACTAGAAACTGTTGTTCTAGGCAAACTCAACTAGGGCGAGATGATCTTCCTACGATCCGCCAAAATCAAGAACACAAAGATGCAGAAGATCTTCTAAGATCTAATTGATCCTCTCAGTTTGACCATCAGTATGGGGATGAAAAGCAGTACTCAATGCTAAGTTCATCCCCAAATCTTGCTGAATAGCGAACTAGAATCTAGAAGTAAATCTACTATCTCTATCTGAAATTATGCAATTTGGCGTACCATGCAAATGAATGATCTCCTTAAGATAAAGCTTTGCTAACTTCTCCACAGGATCTGCCTGACGGATTGGAAGGGAGTGAGCTGAGATAGTGAGTCTGTTGATAATCAACCAATTTAAGTCAGAACCAGATCAACACTTAGGCAGTCCCATAATGAAGTCCATGGAAATATCAGACCATTTCCATTTAGGAATGTCTAAGCGTTTGAGAAGTTCACTAGGCTTCAAATGTTCTACATTTACTAAAGAGTATGAATAACACTTAGAAATAAAAATGGCAATATCTCTCTTCATGCCAGACCACAAGAACGATTTCTTTATATTCTAATACATCTTACTGCCTCTGAGATGAACAGTATAATCAGAGTTATGGGCTTTTGACAATATTTGAAATCGTAGGCTTTTAGGAATCCATAACCTAGTCTTCTGAAAGATCACACCTTCAGCATCAAGATGTAATTAAGACTTCTTTCCACTAACGATATCAGAAATTAAAATAAGATAACTTGCATCTTCCTTTTGAGCTTCATCAATCTTAGACCTTAGAGAATCATCTTACTGAATAGCAAATAAAGTAGTGCCAAAATCAGCTACTACATTAGCTTTATCCAGATGGTACTGTATTTCCAAGTCATAGTCATTAAGTGACTCAAGCTATGTACACTGATGGTAGTTAACTTCCTTCTGAGTGAAGATGTACTTCAAACTTTGATGATCAGTAAATATCTCACACTTAGCTCTATGCAGGTAGTGTATCTAGATCTTTAGATTAAAACTACCCTGCAAGTTTAAGATCATACACAGGATAATTCTTCTCATTAGGTTTAAGTTGTTTAGAGGCATAGGATATTACATAATGATCTTGCATCAAAACACAACCAAGCCCTACCTTAGAGGCATCAATATAAACCTAGAAATCCTTACCCTCACGAGGTAGTACTGGAATAGGAGCAGTTTTTCACAGGCTATGCTCTAGATGAAAGCAACTTCTTTTCTAGTTAACACAATTAACGATAATCAGATTTGAGAAAATTCAAGAATGAATCTTCTGTAATAACCAGCAAGTCCTATGAAACTATAAATCTCTATTACAGATTTAGGTTGAACCCACTATTGAACAGCTTGGATTTTCTTTTGATCAACTCTAATATCTTCAGCATCAATCACGTAACCCATAAATGCTACTGATTTGAGCCAAAGCTTGGACTTTGAAATCTTAGCAAACAACTTATTCTCTCTTAACAACTCAAGAATGACACGCAGATGTTTTTCATGCACAAAAGCTGACTTGGAATGTATTAGGATGTCATCAATGAAAATGATGACAACCTCATCGAGATACGGCTTGAGGATACCCTGTATCAGGTCCATGAAGATAGAAGGAGCATTCGTCAGTCCAAAAGACATAGCTACAAACTCAAAATACCCATATGGGGCCTGAAATATAGTCTTAAGAATATCTTCATCTTTGACTTGAATCTAGTAATAATCTGATCTTAAGTCAATTTTGGAAAAGACTTTCACTTCGACGAGCTGATTGAACAAATCATCCATCTTAGGAAGATGATACTTATTATTCACAGTCACTTTATTAAGTTCGCGGTAGTCTATGCACATTCACATCGATCCATTCTTCTTTTTGACGAATAGGATGGGAGCTCCCCAAGGTGACATACTAGGGCGAACAAATCCTTTTTTTAGCAACTCATGCAACTGCTCTCTAATCTCTTATAATTCCTTTGGTGCCATTCTGTATGAAGCCTTAGATTTAGGAAGAGTCCCAGGAATTAGCTCAATAAAAAACCCTACCTCCTGTAATATAGGTAGTCCTGGCAAGGCTTCAGTGAATATCCAGAAACTCCTTAAAGATGATAGTCTCTTCAGGACTTCTATCTTGCTTTTCCTCACCAATTAAGGTTACTAAAATTGCACAGCAACCCTTAATACTGAGGTCCTTGGCTTCAATTGCATAAATTAAGGATGTAGTTAGGCCAAGCTTTCGTACGAAAACTTTAGGTTTCCTTCCAACCTTAAGCAAAACTCTCTTTCTAAAGTAGTCTATAACAGCATTAATCTTACTTAACCAATCCATACCTAAAATTATGATGAAGTTTATAATTGACATAACAATATGTTTCGATTGAAAGAATTGGTTGCTGATTGGGATGTCTACTAATAATAACTCATTAGCACACATTTCAGCACCTGAGGGAATCTGCATTCTCAAGGCATTGCCTAGGCTATGTTGTTGGAGGTTAAGAGAGGAAGCACAACTCTCAGACATAAAGGAGTGGCTAGCACCCATTTCGAAGAGTTTGTCATAGAATTGATTCTTAATAATTAAAGATCCTATAATAGGTAAAATTAAACTCCAATTACAACTAAAGAAAATTAAAGCAAAAATTTCAAAGTAAAAATGCAAAAGAAATGAAAGACAAAAAATAGAAAACTAAAAGTAGAATGTACCAATAACAATGTTGTTGTCATCTTGGGCAATAGAAGGAGAAAGAGCGTAGACATGTGATATAACAGGAGGTTGAGAAACAGACTTTCCTTTAACATTCTTACTAGATTGACCTTGATTTTGAGGAAATAGGGGTACACCTTTTGGACATTGTACACTACCACTAGAAGAAGGAGGCATTAAGGCATGTGCTGGTGCTTGGGGGAATCTATAGGAGTAGGGTTTTGCAAAGAAGGTGGGCGATTGATTCGCATCTTGTCCACTGTCCAATTTGCTCGATAGTCACAATGACGGAGATTGGTTCTGCCACAGATGTAGCATCGGCCGCTCGTGTGATAGCACTTTCCGTAAAGATGCGGTCTGTTACATCTAGCATCAGGTCTCCCTTGATGAATTTATTTCTGATTCTGATTTAGATTCTGACTTGGGGTAAGCTAGAAAACCTTAGGACCATGAGGATGATTCCTCTTACACAATTTAGATCTTGAGGGTTGGGGATGGAAATGCTTCTTCAAATTTATTTACGCTTGATGGTACTCGATCATATGTGCACCTTCCAGAAGCTTTCGAAAATTATCATGATGTTGATACATCAGATGGATCTTAATAGAATCCTTCAACCTAATTAAGAATCTACTGCACATAGTGATATAGGATGGGGGGTGATGACATGTAATAAAATCAAATCCATCAATTAATTAACGAAATTAACCTTGCATATTTAAGTTACTAGAAGATATGTGAGTCGCTTGTTGAGAATAAAGAGAAGTGTTGTAAGCGTTCACAAGTAATGAGAGCTAGGATTAAATGAGCACACTTGTAAGGTAGGAGGAAAGAAAATAAAAATAAATGAAGAAGATCTTACGGGAGCCTTATTACCAAATATGCCGCTTACGATAAAAAAGATTAACTTCTACGAGCAGTCCTTCGCCGCAGATCAAACCTTCTTTTTTTGGAAGTCCTTCTCTAAGAATTGCAAACCACACCTCAAGAAGTCCTTCTCTTAAGAATGAAGCTCACATAACACAAAGAAGAAGAGAGTATTTTTTATATCACTTGCAATGCCAATATACATGTGAGGGTGGCCAATTTATAGTCATAAAATACGTACCAAATGACCATAAAAACCCTTAACAAACCTCTCATGAAGGACTAAAGTGTCCTTTCCTCTAAGAGACTAAAAAAACCATATAATTACTCTCTCATGAAGGACTAAAATGTCCTTTCACACAAATGACTAAATAAACTATAAACCAACTCTCTCATGAAGGACTAAAGTGTCCTTTTACAAAACAAAACTCACATGACAATATATGGGCTAGGATGAAGGCCCATTTATGGAACAAATACAAAAGCCCATAGGACTCAAAATAGAAAAATAAAACATAGTACCATTAAACTAATTTATGATCTGGCACATCGATGATGATTTCGTTGATGCCCTGCATCACATAGCCACATCAGTGTGGACTAGGTTAGGAGCAAAACGAGATAGCTTTTAAAATTCCATTTCGTAATCATGGATAGAACGATTTCCTTAGGTAAGCTGCACGAAATCATTCTCAATTATAATTGGGCAGATGGAGGAATGAATTCCTCATGAAAAACATGTTCAATCTCATTCCAAGGGATATCTTCCACTTGGACATCAGTGAAATAGGTTTTCAGCTCACTATCCCACAGGTATTCTGCCTCTCCATGCAACAAGTACGTATTAAGATAGATGCACTCACGTTCTGGACACTTTATACTGGCTAAGGTCTTCTCTATAGCCTTAAACTAGTCAATTGCCTCGATATGGGAAGTGAAAGCATTGAATGCTAGAGTATTTAAGCGAAGAAAGGTAAGGAGAAAGGCGTCTACTACTGGGCCTTGAGTTGGTTGTGGGGTCACAGGAACTTTAAAAGGAATTGGGAAGGGATTTTGAGGTGGATTTGGAAATGGTTGTAATGGGGTAGGGGAAGGATGAGAAGGAATACTGGATGAGGACATTCTCTTAGCAGCACGGGTTTGTGCTTCAATCATCAAGCGCATCTCATCAATTTGAGATGTAACAGTAGCAGAAGGTTCTCTTACTAATGGTGGAGTAGGATTATCTGAATCAGGATTCATTTTACGAAAAGAATTGAAGACACATTTTAGGAACTAAAGAAAGTGAAAAAAATTCTCATTAAAACTTTGAAGATTTAGGAGATACAAATCATATAAGAAAGAAAAGAAAACAAAATAAGATGGAAAATATACATGAGAAGCTACTTAATCGAAAAAAAAACTAGTACTAAAGGAAACTAACACTATCAATTGCAAAACTTAGCATAAAATATGAATCCATGGTCTTCATAGGTAGGAGCATGACGAAGGCGTTTACTTCATTGAACTAGTATGCCATGCGCGGGACACCACCAATCCATAGCATAGTTGACGAAGAGTTCGTCCAAAATATGGAGGCGTATGTGATTGGGGCAAGATATGGCTTCAAATATTGTAGAGACTCGGGAAAGCCATTCTCTAGCCAACTACGGGATGTAGTCGCCTCGAAATAAATAATACTTCAAAATTTTGTTTAACACTTCTCCTCTGGCTTGAGATACACCAAAGTACTCACAACCATAAGTTGAGCCAAACCGATGATCATGCTCCCAATAGAGGAAGAATATTCTAGAAAAGTAGCCAAGTTCACTTTCACTGTTTGTCATCTATGAATTTGATTAAAGTTAAGTTAGAAATTTAATTCAATTATTGGATTAGAAATTTATTTACTAGCCTACTGTGTCAACTATAAATGTCTTTATTATTCTGTAATGTTTGCTTTGGATATATGGATGTATTTATCTTAATTTAACATTCTCAACTTGGCTCTAATACCAACTGTATTGACCCCAATATTAAATAGGAGCTTAATCTCACATTAGAGCATTACCTTAGCATCTAATATCTAATTAGAAGAAAACTAACCAAATACTAGATGCTCAGTTGGCCAAGAATCTTGAAGAGGGTGTTGAGTTAAGATGAGGACGGTTGATGAAGAAAAATGTATGAATGGAAGTAATTGTAATTACATGAAGTAAATGATAGTTACATTCCTAATCATCAATAAGAGTTTAAAGTGATTGAAATTACATATATGAAAATAGTATTTGCTAGTAGGAGTAAACGTAAATAATCACATATAACAATAGGAGTTTACAAGTATGAAGTTCATATGCAAATTATTCATCCATTTATCCAAACCAAGCATTTAAGTATGAGATATTAAATCCATCACAGAATAAGAATAAAAGCAAAAGTTTAAGTTATTACATGCCATTAAATTAAAGAACATGTAAATTAAAACTTTCTCTCACTTAAAATAAAAGCAAGTAATAAACTTTTAGGCAGAAGCAATTATATGATCTTCAAGAACTTGGTCTCGCTCCACTAGTATTAAATTGCCCCTGATCTATCATATTTTGGTATTTAAATATGATTGAGCAAAACCAAGAAAAGAAAAGTGTAGTTAGACTAAACAGTCTAAGAATATTTTATGATTGGCTAAACATTTTATAAATTTATTTTGGATATAAATTGCTAATTTACAACTTAAGTATACGCAGCAGAGTGTTTAAAAGCATACAAATAGGGAAGGAAAATAATCAAACTGTAAGGAAGAACGTATGAAAATAAATGAGTAAGAACACTAACAAGTAGAGATGTTCTAGCTCACAACCAAACAGTAAGGGAAAAGTAACCTAAATAAGGCTAGAAATTTCTAAAGTGCATATAAAAGTAAATGAAGTAAAACATGTAAATGTTCAAAAAAAATATGCTAAGTAAAGAGAAGAAAGTAGTGAAGCAATTAAATAAAATTAAAGCAACGTACTCTACATTCTATATGAACTATAAAAAAGTAAAATACAGTACTAAAATGGAAAGTGCAAAGCATAGTAAATTAAGGAAAATCTTAGATTATTAATCTAAGAAGCACGTAGCCTAGGACTATGAAAGTAACATAGACTGAAAGCAATGATGAGATCTCACAATCAAGAAGATTGTAAAAGAACTCATATTTTATTTGTTAAAGTTATTTTTATGAAAGTATTCATTTTGCAGGGACGTACAGAATGAAGCGAGAAGTTAAACACGTTTGCCTAATAGGTAAAGGAAAGTGGGGTTTCAAAGACAACAAACACTAATATTCATCTTCTGAGAATATGAGATCTGCTTATTTCTCCTATTCAGCTTGCCCTTGGCTATCCAACAATATTAATCCCCTAAAGTTTTAATGTGAAAGTCTTATTTTGGCACAATGTCCTGTATGTATATTTTAAAGGAATAAGCTCAAAGCTAAGCAAGTATTCAAGGAAATTATATAATTGTAAATTATAAGATATTCAAAGTTACCAAATTTTAATGATCTATTTAATGATTGGAGTTAATTGAGCTCCCAATTGACTTAGAGATGTTGATCTCAAGTCAATTGTAAGTAATATAAATAGTTGGGGTTTTGGAAAATAGTAGTTTAAATTAAATTTATTAAATAAAAAAATAATTTATAAGCATAATAATACTAAAAGAAACTAACCTTATCCTTATCCTAAACTCATATTCAAGGCTTAGGAAACTAGTTATAAAAAGGTGAGGCTATGGAATTACCATATTTGAAGAAGATGAAAATTAAGGTTCTGTACACTAAACTCATCTAACTAGGTTGTAATTAGAAGGATCTATTCAAATTAATTACCAATCTAGCTAGGTTAAAGTGATAGGAAAGGTCTAAATATATAAGAGAGAAAGGGGTTGTAAGCTACAAGATTTATGTTGTCTATAGATTAAAGGTTAAATGGAATCAATTACATATCTAAGGCATGATTAGGATATCTAGGGAACTCCTAAGTCAAATAATAAAGAATATACATGAAGGCTATGAGTTAATCTAGAATCCAATTAAATTGTTAAAAGATAGTCCTAATAGATTCATAACCTACATTCACACATATGCTAAGGTTAACTATACTAATTGGTGTATCAAAAATTTCTAAGATCACAAGTAAATCATATTATAAAATCATTCCTAAAACATCTCTTATAAAATTGCAATTGTACTAACCATTTTATAAACTATGCAAGCATCTAATACATGAAAAATTAAGTTATAATCATGCAATTTAAATAATATGGGAAGTAAATGAATGTGCCTTGTTTGCTGTTCTAGGGTTTAAATACCTAAAATATGCAATTTATGAAACTAGAAAATTATCAAAATTATACTAATTTAGGAGCTAAGAACCTAGAATGATCAATTGTTGTCCAATTGAATTAATATAGAATAATATGAAACCCTTATAGTATATGGAGAAGAACGACACTAACTAGGTAGAAATCAAACAATATTGAAATTTTAGGGTTTTCAGGATGCCTAATTAGGGTTAAAAAGTGGTTATAAGAAAATAATAATCAAATCCTTAATTAAAATATGCCATAATGTTCATCTTATTTTTGTGATCAAAATGATATATAGTTTCGTATTATTTGGATGTATATTATTAAAGTTATTAATGAAATAAAAATTGCATTTAATTAATATTAGTTAAATCATTACAAATTACTGAATATAAACAACTGACACTGAAATTTAGGGTTGTAACAAAACTCGCAGGCACGGTTTTTGGGTCGGGTAGAAAATGAGGGGCGGTGCTGACTCGTCACTAGATGCGGGTCACTCACACAAAGGCGAAGCCAATCCGGGGTCAACACGCATACGTGCGCTGAACCTGGAGCAAGCCGGGCGGGATTCACGGTTCACAAATGGTTCACTCATGTGAACCGCACTGTGCCATAGTTCAAGTGAACCGTACAGTGTGTGTCTTCCTTCGATGGGCCTGAGAACTGAAGAACTAGGGTTAGCCCTAGTTTTGCATTCTGGCGACCTCACGAGGCATACGACCCACCAATATAAATCCATTAACAAATTATAGACAATTAACTTTAAACCCCCATGCTTCGAGCCTACTAAGGGTCATAGATTTATGAGGAGAAGGCTAGAGAATCGACCAAATGGAGGAGATTAATTCAGACTTCTCAGAGTTTGATTTAATCTCAATTCCACAATTTGATAACCCTAAACATGATATCTAAAGTATGGACATTCAAAGATGCAATAAATAAAGGTATTAGGATAAATGAGGAGGTACCTTACACCTTTGAAAAATGTGGCTTAGGGTTCGGCAAGAAGGAGGCAGCTCGACTTCTTCAGTAGGAGCTTAGGATGGCGTCTGCAACTAGAGCTGGGAGGAAGGAAAAGAAATGAAATGAGCCATCATTAGGATAGGTCTAAAGGTGCTGAGAGGAGGTCGTGGGTATGGTGGCAGCGCCTCTACCAGATGCAAGCGCATCCAGTACGGGGATGTACAGGAAACTCATCCTGGTCGTTGTATCAAACTCTAGATCCTACGGTCTGAACAGGATTGCGAACGCCTACCGCTGAATCTAGATCTTAAGCCATCCGACGGATCAGATAGAATCGAGCCAGCGTTCCTCGTTGTGTGGAGAACAACGAATCTCTGCTGTTCAATTAATAATCTTTGAATAATTATAATTAATATATACATTATTTAATTCAAATTAATTATTTAAGTATAATTTTATGCAATTTATTTAAATCAAAATTTAATACTCAAATGGACTCCAAAAAATTCCAAATTTTCACCCTTACCTAATTAAGGGGTGAGGAACTCAAAAAAGTAATCAGATTTTTAATCAGAGGCATATTTAATGATCATAATTTTTTGGGTATTTAACTAATATTAAAAATATTTATATAATTTTCGACAACTTCCAAACACTTTCAAAATACCACTTCCAGCTAATTTGAGTGTGGTGAGTCAAATGTCGGACCCTGTTTTCAATTATGAAGACTAAATAAAATTGGCATTCTCTAGCCACCAAAAAAAAATATAATAATAATAACAAAAAAAAAATTCTTTTTTTTACTTTTAATTTATTCACATTCGCCTCATTAAAATTATTAAAAAAAAAGTTTTTTATATTTATCATTATAAATTTAGTTTTTGGGTAATCGATAAGAGATTTGTAATTTCATAGCTGGTTACTTCATCATCTACTCGGATAGCTATGAATACTCGTAGTGGTCACCCATATCAAAATCAAATGCTCGGTCAATAGATGTGAGAATGCTATTCTTAATCTACAGGAGTAGCTCGATGATTTAACTTTTATTTATCAACAATCTTGTAGAGAGTTCAAAGAAAGATTTGAGGTCCTATAAAATAAAAATAACAACAACACAATTCAGGAATCTAACCCGACACCAGATGCCCCACCAGAAAAAAGTGAGTGAAATACACCTTATGACCCGCAAACAAATTCTTCTCCACTTACGTTTAGAATACAAAGAAATAGGACATTTTCATAGAATAATTTATTTGAATATACTGAGGCAGAAGATGTTCCATTTCAAACTCTTCGTAGAGCTAATGCACCTTTGGGTCGACTAGGAGGTTATAAATAAAACCAAAATCATCTACGATTTGAAAAACCTTATCGAGGTTATGATCAACTTTATGCCACCACAAGGCGCATTGAACATGACCAAGATATAGACATAACAAGAAATGTTAGAGTAGACCCTCCGACCTTTGATGGGCGTCTTGATCCTAAACTTTTTTCTGATTGACTTGTAGAAATGGATCAGTATTTTGATTGGATGGCAATGTCTGGAAATCGTCAGGTTAGATTTGCTAGTATGAATCTTGTTGGTCATGCTAAAACTTACTAGGTAAATCTAGAATGACAATAACAACGATCAGGCCAATTATTTGTAAGTTCTTGGGAAGTAATGAAAGAGATGCTCAAGCAAAAATATCTTTCTTCAACATTTCAAGACCAGCTTTTAAATGAACTCATAGCACTTAGGCAAGGATCTAGGAGTATTGCAGATTATATGACTTGCTTTGATGAGTTATTAATTCGCTGTGATATTATTGAAGATTCTAGAGCAACTATAGCTAGGTTTCAAGCTAGATTAAGACCTGACATTCGTCGAGAGATGTTGACTCGAGAGGTGTATACACTTGAAGAAGAATTTCAAAGAGCCTTCCAAATATAACAATACTTAAGGCCATTTTCTCAATGCAAATTTAACAATGTGTAAGGTGCACCTCTTAAACCAAATCAACCACCACCATCTGTTCCAAAAGTACCAAATGATCAAAGAGTAAAACCCATATCTAGAAATTCAAATGCTAAATCAAACATCGCATGCTTTACTTGTGGAAAGATGGGACATTATGCAAATAATTGTCCACATAGGAATCTTCATGTAGATTCCATCTATCCAGAAATACAAGATGATCATCAAGGTAATGATGTTGAGTGTGATCCATGTGAAGATGCTAGTGATGATGATGAAGCTTTAATTAATCCACATTTTACAGTAGTTTGTTGTGTCTTAACTACCCTCCAAACCAATACAGATTGGAAATGAACAAATATCTTTCACACTTACTTTAAAAGTGGAGATAAGTCTTGTAAACTTATAATTGATAGTGGTAGCTGCATAAATGTTATCTCAGCTAGTGTATTAGTAAGAATAAAACTAAGCCCGGAGCCTCATCCACAACCATATAAAGTTGCATGGGTAGATAAGACTAGTATCTCTATCACCCAAAGATGTCTTGTTCCCCTCAATTTAGCAACCTATTCTGATCGCATTTGGTGTGATGTTCTCCCTAAGGACGTTGTACTTGTACTTTTAGAGAGACCTTAGTTATATGACTTAGACATCACTCACTTTGAACGGGCTAATACTTACATCTTAATGTTTGGTGGAAAGAAAATTATCTTAAGCCCGGCAAAGCTAAAGGAACTTTTGATAGAGAATCCAAAAGACTCTTCTTCACCAATAGAGAAGCGACCTTTAAATATAATTAGTAGGTGAGAGTTTAAGCATTTTAGTGAAAATAATATTGTCTATGCTCTTATTGTTATGGAATCTTTAAAAGTGAATGAAAATTCAACCCAATCCTATGAAGTCACTCAACTCTTGACTGAATTTCAAGACTTATGTCCTGAAGAACTTCCTAGTGAACTATCCCCATTGAGAAACATACAACATGCTATCGATTTGGTACCTGGATCTACCTTTCCCAACTTGCCACACTATCGAATGAATCTAATTGAGCATGCTGAAGTTAAGCGCCAAGTTGACAATTTATTACACAAATGATTCATTCATGAGAGCTTGTCCCCTTGTGCTGTTCCAACACTTATTACACCTAAGAAAGATGGAACTTGGCACATGTGTATTGATAGATAGTAGGGCAATTAATAAGATCACCATTAAGTATTGATTTCCTATTCCAAGGTTGGATGACATGCTTGATATGATGGCTGGACCTGTAATATTTTCAAAGATTGATCTTCGAAGTGGATATCATCAAATTAGAATGCGTGATGTTGATGAATGGAAGACTGCTTTTAAAACACAAAAAATGGCCTTTATGAATGGTTAGTTACGCCTTTTGGTTTAACTAATGCTCCTAGTACATTTATGCGCATCATGACGCATATACTTCAACCTTATATTGGTGTCTTTTTAGTAGTGTATTTTTATGATATTTTAATATTTAGCAAGACCCAAGAAGAGCATCTAAGCCATTTAAGAAAAGTATTTAAAACACTTCATTAAGGAAAAAAATTATATTCATATGAAGAAATGCTCTTCATGACTTTATCTGTCATAATTTTAGGATTTGTTGTTTCAAACCATGCAGTCTCAGCTGATCCTAAAAAGATAAAAGTAATTAAAGAATGGCCTACACCAAGATCCATTCATGATGTTAGGAGTTTTCATGGGTTGGCCACATTTTATAGAAGGTTCATTCATGGGTTCAGTATCATCATGGTACCTATCACACAATGCCTAAAAAAAGGTGATTTTAAATAGACTCCTGTAGCCACTAAGGCTTTTACTGAAATAAAAGAGCGTCTGACTAGTCCAGCAATACTGAAGTTGCCAGACTTTGATAAAGTTATTGAAGTTTCATGTGATACTTCTGAGGTAGGAATAGGTGGAGTGCTTAATCAAGAAGGCCATCTGATAGCCTTTTTCAATGAGAAGTTAAATGATGCCCGCCAAAAAAATTCCACATATGATCGTGAGTTTTATGCAATTGTTCAAACTCTACGGTACTGGTGACATTATCTTTTATCTCGTGAATTTGTTCTCTACTCTGATCATGAAGCCCTTAAATGCTTAAACTCTCAAAAAAAGTTAAGTGCTCGTCATGCTAAATGGGTTCAATATTTACAGCAATAAACTTTTGTTTTAAAGCATAAGGCCGATATTGAGAATAAAGTTGCAGATGCTTTGGGTCGCATGTTTCTCCTTTTACATACAATGAAAGTAAAAGTAATTGGGTTTGATAAAATGATTTCTGATTATACTACATGCAAAGATTTTGGTCAAATTTATTCTTCATTATCTAAAAAGGGGCGACTTATTGATTCTAATTACCAGTTTCAAGATGGATATTTTTTTTATGGCACACGCCTTTGCATTCTTGATTCTTCTCTCTGTATTTTTCTCATTGACGACCTACATGCATGAGGAATTACAGGACATTTTGGGCGTGACAAAACTATTGCAATGATTCAAGATCAATTTTATTGGCCTAGTCTAAAGAGAGATGTTGCTCGTATTATTTCTTGATGTCGTGTATGCCAACTTGCAAAAGGAAAGCAAAATAATTCTGGACTCTATACTTCTCTTCCTATTCCTCATAAACCTTGGGAAGACATAAGTACGGATTTTATACTAGGATTACCTCCCACAACACGACACTATGACTCTATTCTTGTAGTCATTGATCGATTTTCTAAAATGACACACTTTATTCCATGCAATAAAACTTCTGATGCATCTCATGTTGCGACATTATTTTTTTATGAAGTAGTCAAGTTACATGGTTTACCTAAAACAAATGTGTCTGATCGAGATGTACGCTTTATGAGTTATTTTTGAAAGACTCTTTGGAAGAAATTAGGCACAAAACTTCATTTTTTGACAACATATCATCCGCAGACAGATGCTCAAATAGAAGGGGTAAATAGAAGCTTAGGAGATCTGCTTAGATGCTTAATCTCAGACCATTTTGCTAGCTGGGATCTTATATTACCCATTGTTGAGTTTGCTTATAATAGTTCAATTAATAGATCTACTGGTAAAAGTCCTTTTCAAATTATAACTGGTTATGAGCCACGACAACCACCGACTTAATTGATATTCCCATAACATATAGAGCTAGTGAGTTTGCATCATCATTTGCTCAAAGCATGCATGATCTCCACCAAGAAATTGAACATAAATTAACCATTACATACAATAAGTATAAAATTAATGTAGATAAGCGAGGAAAAATTGTTGAATTTCAAGAAGGTGACAAGGTGCTAATAAGGATGAGATATGAGAGATTTCCAGTAGGAACATTCAAAAAGTTGAATGCTAGGCGAGTAGGACCTTTTAAGATATTAAGGGAAGTCACTAAAAATGCTTATGAAGTTGATCTTCCGAATGATGCTGGAATATCTCCAGTTTCAATGTGGCAGACCTTACACTGTACCATGATTATGCTTCTTCAGATATATTGGATGCTTTTACTTGTATTACAAACCTGCAGGAACCATAAAACAAAGAACCAATATTACCATTGCCACTACCGACTCGTCGCCTCCATTCTCATCATCCGTCCCAAATACTTGATGATCAAATAATTGCTAGTACTAATGGTGGGGCTCAAAGATATCTCATTTGATGGAAAGGACTTTCACCTTTAGAAGACTCTTGGTTGACGCATGAAGAACTACAACAACTTGATTCAGATCTACTTCAAAAATATAATGAGCTTCATTCACCAGAGGTGAATCCTTCAAAGCTGGGGAGTGCTGATGCAGGGCATCAACGAAATCATCATCAACGTGCCAGATCATAAATTAGTTTAATGGTACTATGTTTTATTTTTTTATTTTTAAGTCCTATGAGATTTTGTATTTGTTCCATAAATGGGCCTTCATCCTAGCCCATATATTGTCATGTGAGTTTTTTATGTAAAAGGACACTTTAGTCCTTCATGAGAGAGTTGGTTTATGGTTTATTTGGTCATTTGTGTGAAAGGACATTTTAGTCCTTCATGAGAGAGTAAGTATATAGTATTTTTGGTCTTTTAGAAGAAACGACACTTTAGTCCTTCGTGAGAGGTTGGTTAAGGGTTTTTATGGTCATTTGGTATGTATTTTGTGGCTATAAATTTGCCACCCTCACATGTATTATGGCATTGCAAGTAATATAAGAAATACTCTCTTCTTCTCTGTGTTATGTGAGCTTCATTCTTAAGAGAAGGACTTCTTGAGGTGTGGTTTGCAATTCTTAGAGGACTTTCAAGGAAAGAAGGTTCGATCTGCGATGAAGGACTGCTCGTAGAATTTAATCTTCTTTATTGTAAGCGGCATATTTGGTAATAAGGCTCCCGTAAGAGCT
The DNA here is from genome assembly GCA_016760335.1 of Gastrodia elata. Lineage (NCBI taxonomy): Eukaryota > Viridiplantae > Streptophyta > Magnoliopsida > Asparagales > Orchidaceae > Gastrodia > Gastrodia elata. Next base: position 29,214,212 of record CM028678.1, on the reverse strand, counting down.
TCTTCTTTTATTTTTATATTTTTTCCTCCTACCTTACAAGTGTGCTCGTTTAATCCTAGCTCTCATTACTTGTGAACGCTTACAACACTTCTCTTTATTCTGAACAAGCGACTTGCATATCATCTAGAAACTTAAATATGCAAGGTTAATTTCGTTAATTAATTGGTGGATTTGATTATGTTACATGTCATCACCCCCATCCTACATCATAATCCCATGTTTTATTAGGTTTAATTACCCTTAATAAGATTTTCTTTAACTAACTATTTTGGAGAGTGTATTTTAAGTGAACTAGACCTTATATGTTTAGAGCCTTGAGTTAAGAGGCTCAAACCCCAAATGGTGGAGTTTGAACTCTTAGTCTCTAAATATCAAATATATTGATCAAGATTAGTTTGGGATAATAAAATTATCGAAAAGGATGATTGATCAAAATTTTAACTTCAGTAGGTGATATTGACTAATTTTGAATTAGAACCTGATGAGTTCTAATGTTTGACTTTATCGGACCATAACTCTGAGATTATATTGGAAAATAGGATAATGGAGATCATGAGCTTGTATATTCTTAGAATAGTTAGAATTAATAAATTAAAAAATAAAAGATATCACAAATTTTGTGTAGAATGTTTCTAAATTTATGATTTGATTGCTTTGCTTACTTCATTTTTGAGCTTTGTTGCCTTGTGCATAATTAGAGAAACATGGGATATTTGATGAATATTCCATATTTGCCTTACAAGTCATGTCATTTTTGCATCAGACAAAATAACTTCAATAAATCATATAACAGTTCATTGTAGTAGATCCCAGTTAATCTGCCTCCACAGTTGTTGTAGTGTAAAATTGGCTCGGATCCAACCACGAGTTTTGTTGGATAATACATGTACAATCCTATAGTCCAGCTCTGATTTAGCCTTATGAGTGGCTAGATGATACATGTGAAACTTTCTATTTTGTGGCCGTGTCTAGCAAGTTATAGTTATGGCAGGCTAGTCTAGGTATGCCCATAAAATTATTATTTTAGTTCAGATGCATACAATTCAGTTTCAATTTTCAGTCTTGCATTTACTTTCAGTTCTTTCATGCAAGGTTCCTGGCATTATATATATATATATATATATATTCAACTACCTTTAATCACAAACCCATCAATCTTTCTTCTCACATAACTGCAAACTCTTAATGTACTATGTATGGAATTCATTGCCTCATGGAGAAATTTAAGAGAATTTGGAAAGCCTTCAGTTACTGTAATAAAAATTCAATTGGCAATATCATTAACAATTTAGGGAAGTAAGAAAATTTTGTTAATTCTCTTAAAACTATGTATGAAACCAATCCCTCGGACTCAAACAAAATTGCTGTTAATAAAGCTAAAGCCAAGCTCATTCCAAATCATAATAACATCGAATCCTTTTGGAAATAAAAATGTAGTTTAAACTAGCATTTGGTGGGATAAAGAAGCACTGCATTCTATCATAACATAATGGGGTTAATAAAAGAAGACATGTCAACAATTTTAATGAGATTATAAGTCCTTCTGACTCCAAGCTTGATTGTAGAGAGGAAATTTAAGAATCTGCTATCAATTATTTTAAAGGAACTTTTTCTTTGAATGGTAATTCAAACTCCAATCTCCAAGATATTTTTTATTTTAATTTTGTTGGAAACCCAATTTGCATTGAAGATAACATATTGTTGAATCTTATACCTTCAAATGATAAAATTTGGGGGTTATCAAAGCCTTAAAATGGAATTCTTATTCTGGTTTTGATGGATTCCCAATTGAGTTTTTTTGCAAATTTTGGGATATTATAAAGGTTGATGTTTGTAATGGGATTAAGAAATTCTTTGTGATGTCCCTCTTCCCAAATATTTCACTCACACTATGATCTCCCTCATTCCTAAAAAGGATAAGGCTGCTTGGTGGTCTGAATTTTGTCCCATTAGCCTTTGCACCACATTAAACTAAATTATTTCTAAAATTATGGCCAATAGAATGCAAAGCTTACTTTCCTTTATCATCTTTCCTAATCAATTTGGTTTTTTGCCTGGTATACAAATTCAAGATAATATCTTGCAACCCAAGAGCTTTTTCACAGCCTTAAAAACAAATGTAGGGATCTTGCTAAAGCTTTTGATAAACTTATTCGAATTTTTTGATTAAAATGATTAAGGCCTATGGTTTTAATGATAGCTTTATTGTCAAAATAAACAACTCCATCAGTAAGAATTGGTTTTTTGTGATTATTAATGTCAATCATCTTAGTTTCTTCATATCTGTAAGAGGTCTCATGCAAAGAGACCCCCTTTTCCACATTTTATTTAATTTAGCTATGAATTACTGGTCTCACAATATTAATCTATTATTTGATAAAGAGCCTAGTTTACATTATAAAGTGGGAGGAAAGATTCTTGTTTCTCACCTTGCATATGCTGATGACTTAATTATCTTCTCTAATGGCAACAATAATAATATTATGAATCTTCAATTACTCCTATCCAATCTGTAAGAATCAATCGGACTTAAAATTAATAATAATAAATCTTTCTTCTTTATGAACAAATCAGCCACTATAAGAAGCATAAACAATACTAAAAGCATTCTCAAGTTCAAATTAGGTAAGTTGCCTTTCACTTATCTTGGAATCCCCATATTTGTTGGCCATAACAAAAATTCGATTTATACAGATCTCCAAGACTCTATTTTAAAAGGAATTCATGGTTGGGAGCACAAATTCCTTTCTCAATGTGGCAGTCTTATCCTTATAAAGCTTGTTCTTAATACTATCCCTCTTTTTTGGTTGGAAGTCTCCTCTCCAACCCATCTCATCATTAAAATGATTAAGGCTATTTTTATCAATTTTCCTTGGAGACATTAATAGTTCAAAAATGCTTTGACGCTCCTGGAATCATCTAACTTATCTAATAAATGAAAGTGGTATGGGCTTATGTTGTATGGAATCTTTACATGAAGCTTACTCTTATAAATTATGGTGGAAATTTTGAACTACCAACTCGATTAGAGTTAATATTCTGTATCCTAAATATTGAGCCACTACCCATCCTTTCAAAACTCCTAACAAAATTACTAACTTTGTTATTTGGAAATGGATGCTAAATCATAGTGCTTTGATCACATTGATTCTTCCCCTTCTTTCTGGTTTGATAATCGGTGTTAGCTTGGTATTTTTGCTAACAATGTAGCTAAGAAAATTATCTACCCTAAATTAAAGATGGCAAAATGTTTCTCTTTGGAAGATGGTTGGAACACTCATATTCTTAGTCATTATATTCTAACTGATCTTCTATCCAACATTCCTACCTTATCCCCTGCATGGAATCATGTTAGGCTGCCTAACTCCAGTTTATGTGCTAATTATAAAATCAATCTAACAAAATTGTGGCACTACTATAGAAAACATGCTACTCCCTCTTTTCCCATTTGAATATGGAATAATTGTCTCCCTAATCTCATATGTAACTTTCTTTGGAGATTGTTCAACAACTTTATTATCATTGATGATATCTTGCAAAATAAGGGATGTTCCTTGGCTTCTAAATGCTGATGTTGTGCTAATATTGAATCTATTGATCATATTTTCATCACTAATGATATTAATCAAAATGTTTGGAAACATGTTAGTGTGGATCAGGATCCTAATCATCTCAATAATGTTAAAGATATTATTATTAGATGACCCTATCATAATTCCAAGAAACTTTTCATTGGTAATCTTGTTGATGCTTATGTCTTATGGAACCCTTGGAAGGCTATAAATAATGCAAAATACTCAAACATTTCTATGCTCACTAGCAAAATTGTGAACATTCACCAAGATATTTATAATATTATTAATTCCTTTGATGATAAGTGCTTTTCTTGGGGCGAGACTCATAAAAAAAACTTTATGCTAAGCTTAGATGAAGGCTAGTACTTCTTACTTTGTTGTTTCTGCCTACAGTTTACTGACTGTATTGGCAGAAACGGGTGGCCTTAATTTTGTTCTTACTATATTGTGGACCCTTGGAGGATGAGTTTGGTTGGTTTATTTTTTGTTGGTCAGTGCTGGCTAAAGTACTTTGTTTCTCTCTTGGCTGATTTCTATCTTGACAGAAATTCTTTTCTGCTTTGGCTGGATTTCTGTCTTGTTGAGGCTATGTTATGGCTATTTAAGATTTGGCTGAATGTCTTGTTGACAATTCTGTTTATGATCTTCTAGATTGAAATTTCACATTTACTGCTCTAATTATTTCTGCAATTTAAATATTCGGGCTTCGCTATATTGTTTTTGGATGTTAGTTTTGGGGCTTTATGTACTGTGTGGTTCTCAAGATGCATCTATAATATGTGGCACCTGTTTCCTACATTTGGCATTCCAAGTTATTTGAGATGTTTTAGAACTACATCTATAATCTGCTGTACTTGTAGTTTGGAATTTAGGCTGTAGGTGTATCAGTTTTGGTAGTGTTGTTTGCTGGATGTTTGGTAGGTTTATTAACAAGTTTTGTTTGGCTATCCTAAAACTTAGCTTGCAGTTTTGTCTACTGCTGAATCATTGGTTGGTTTGTTTGTGGTTTGCATTTTGGTTTGGCAGGTCTTGTTGCTATTTCCTACAGTGGATGTTTATTTGTTGTTTGCGATTAATTGCTATTGGAGTGGATCGTTTGGTACCTGCAGTCTACATTATTGGCAGCAAGTATTTTGGTTTGGCAATTTTTTGTTGTTGGATGTTTGGAAAGTTTATTAGAAGGTTTTGTTTAGCTGGTCTTGCACATGGCTTGAAGGTTTGTCTACTATTGGATTATTGGCAAGTTTGACTATTTGGTGGCTGCAGTTGGTTGTCTGTTGCTTGTAGGTTTTTTGTTGTTGTTGCTTATTGCTGTTGTCCTTTGGGGTTGTCCCCTTTTTTTTTCCTACAATTTTGAGGATGTTCTTCCTTGCTTTTCTTTTTCATAGCTTGCTCTTGTTTCCATGTTGCTTGTTTTCCTGGTAGTTAGGTTTTCTTTTTTCTATTTGGGCCTTTTATGTTACACCATGGGCATAGATTTTTGGGGTGTCTTCTAGCCTTTTAGATATTTAAGTTCTTATGTATCATCCCAACCCTTTTTCTGTATCTTTTAGATTATCTAATAAAATAATGTCGAGATGTCTTTATCCAAAAAAAAAAAAAAAAAAAAAAAAAAAAAAATATATATATATATATATACACACACACACACACACACACACACACACACACACACACACACACACACACACACACACACACACACACACACACACACACACACACACACACACACACACACACACACACACACACGCATGTTAGAATGCTAGAATATTTAGTTCTAATATATATTGCAGTATCTTATCAGTACGCTTAGCATGCTTAGCTGCTTAGCTTTGATCATTTCAGTTTAGGAATTTTTTTCTTGTACTTGTATTAGCCTTTGTACTATATATGCTTTACCTTTTCTGTAGAAATTGGATTTGAGGTGTTGCCTAACTTACCTTACTTTGCAAGTTATAAATGTTTTATTTATAACTTTCCTAATTTATCGTGGCTTGTTGCACTTAAATTCTTAGGTTAATAATTGTACATAAACTTATTGTCAAACACAATATCTTTTTAATTTCTTGGTTGGGGCCCTGCCTACAAAACCAACAAGTCAGATCTAGTGCTTTTAGAGGAGCCTATGCCAGGTGAGGAGCAGGAGCAAAAGGATGATAATTTTGCATCTACTTAACTTTAGTTATCATTTTATTTCAAAGATAGTGATCTTTAGTTTTTCATTCTCTTTTTTCCTTACATTTGGGTTTGTAATAATTAAATCAGTACTTATATGTTTCTTTACTTTTAGCACTTTCATTTTTGAGATATAAACTTTTACTGATTTTTTCTTACTGCACGAATGCTATGAATGGATATATTCTTTTCTTATTTTCTTCTACACTATATGATGATTGTTTGCTCAGTTCGGTGTAGTACTCTGATTTTAATTACATAGTAATTTGGGGCACTAAGATTCTCTTATTTTAGATATCTAAATGCGTAGCTACTCTACTATCCCAGAAGGATTAGTGTGGACAACATAAGTGTCTCTCAGTAAGGATATTGGTATTGGCACTAATCCAGAGATTCTTCTAGTAATGAACCATCTTGTTACTAATAATATTTTGTTTGCACAAGCGGTAGGGTGGGGCACCACATTATCTCTCCTTAATAACTCCAAATAGTCCTCCTTTTTCTCCCAAATGCTTCTCTCTTATTAGAGCTTCAATATGTTTCTTTTATATCCCTTTTAAAGTTTCCCAAGGGATGCTAAGAGTTGCCTCCCTTCATCACTGAATTTTGGTGGTTCGTATTCTAAACTACATCAGATGCTTGGGCATGCTTGGGGCGCATGACTTGTTTTGGTACAGATGCATCAAGCATCCGAGCTCTGAACCCTCTGTATGTCGAGTGCTTAGGGCATGCTTCAACGTGTTGTTCTCTATCTGGTTGGTAATCAGGGCGCGCTTGAGCATTTTCCTTTCTGTATATCTAGCACCTAAGGTGCGCTTGAATACGTAACTCTTTGTTTAGTTGGTGTCCGGGGCACGTCTGAGGCCCTATCTCTCTGCTTGGCTTACTCTCGGTGCATGCCGGAGTGTTTGGCTGTCCACTATTGCTCAAGTGCTGGCTTGAGGTGCCTAGGCATGCCATAGCGCATGGCTGGTCTCCTGAGCCATTTTTGATGGTAAGATTATTGGATTGCTTTGAATTGTTGCGAAATCAAAAACATAAATATTACATACAAAAATTCATTAATATTAACTTAATCTAACACAAATAAACACATAGATTATGCCAATATCAGCATGGCTCCATACGAGGCCTTGTAAAGTATAATATGAAACACATCGTTAGCTTGGACTAATGTCGGTGATGTGCAGCTTTATGGGTAAGAAGTAGTATAAGAACAAGAAAGAAAAACTAGTTTAATAAATAGAACAATTGTTGTTGCCCATGATAGATAAAAAATTTCTTAATGGAAAATATCATATCCTAAAATTTCAACTACGAGATGTAGCCTATCTTAATGGAAAACATCATATCCTAAATTTTCAACTACGAGGTGTGGCCTATCTTAAGGTTAGCATGATAAAAGGTGTATATCATATTAGAATAGTTAGCATATTAAGCTTAAGATATGTCAAACCCTTCAAGGTAGTAGCCCGAGTAGGAAGCTCAAACTAAAATCTAAAGTGTCCCGAAGAATTTGCATTAGTACATGATGTATTCCTTATGTCTAAGCTTTGTAGATGCTTGGAGAAACCATCCAAGAAAATTGGTGGTCATGTTTTTGAACTCCAGCTAAATCTAACTTTTGTTGATGAACCTATTGGAATCCTAGGTGTAGATATTCAACAACTACGAAACCGGAGCATACTTATGATAAAAATTTAATTGTGGAATCATAGCGCCTAGGAAGCCACTTGGGAAAAAAAGGAGGATATGTGAAGGAAGTATCCTAAACTATTATAAAATAAAGGTACCATAAGATTTCCTTAGTATTTTGCCATTTCATTTAAATATTACCTTTGATGTCGAGGACATCATTTTTAAGTTAAGGACCAAAGGTGGAGCAACGCGAATTAGAACTGTATCACCTTTCTTATTTAGATCAGTTAGTGAGAAGTTCATCTAGAGTTTATTTAAGGTCAGGTGAGATCGAATTGTAGAGTTAAATCGCATGATGCAGATTAAGCTAGCACTATGGATCTTCATACTCAATTTCTCACTTAAAAGAAGGAAATATTCTGTATTACAATGTGTCTGACCTGTCTCTCACGATCCCACAATGTCTCCAACCAAACACCATTTTGGGTGTAATCTATTTCACACAAATTTGATTTGGTTTAGAACCAGAAAAAATATATATATATATATAGGTGTGTGTGTGTGTATATAGGTGTGTGTGTATGTATATATTCATGTACATATGCATGTATATAAAGATGGTACTTAGCTATTGGGAAAGATGAGAAACATAGCCATTGAAGCGAACAGAACTACAAGTAACAAGCTTCAGTAGTACCTCCTACTATTCTCAAAGCTTAATAATTTACATAGTAATATATAACCTTAAAGGACTTTAACTCAAAATCTTTAATATAGATATCTAGGTGCCATCCTTCTTATAGGAGTGTAGACTTTCATTGAGCATCTAATAAATCTTATCTAGAGGCTAATGTAATAAATTTGATCCAGCGGCTAACATATATCCTGCGGTTCAGTTGTTCTCACATGCGGTTTAAGTCGAGATCAGTATTGGACCCAACCTCAAAACCAATTGCTGAGATTTTACTCGCCATTATTAAATTTAAATATTGTCATTCTAGTTAATTAAAAATAAAAATATTTTAATAAACTTAATTTCAAATGTATTTTAATATATCATAGTTATATTAACTTCAAAAAATTTTTAAATTTCAGTCTCATATAATTGAATGTGAGAAATCCAATTAATGATTTATTCTTGGTTTTGAACTCTAGATTATCTTCCATAATTTTCCTTTTTATTTTCTTATAAAAATTTTCAAATTCATCCTTCGTTTACAAGATCTTAGAATTTGTATTCTTTGTACTCATACATTTACCAAACTTTAAGATATTCCCAAATTTGCTTAAGACGAAATCTGAACCGGAGCAGAATTTCGTCAGGCGCTACGGCGCGCCGTACCGCATACGCTTTGAGTAGCAGGTGCCTGGGCGCGCTGTAGCGCTCTGGTCTCTATTTACCTGCCGCTGCAATCTTTTTTACGTACTTCTTAGCTCAACTTTTTCATTATTAGGATTTGTAAGAAGTTAGGCTCAATTAAACCAGATTAAGATTGTATTAGTTTTATAATGACCTTGGGTTATTGTACTTCCAAATGTGGAAGGAATCTCGTTTAGTGTCAGCCGGATCATCGTTGCTGTATAAAATCTGTTATCAATTAAACTATTTTTTTATTTGAAATCCGAAAGTTGAGAAATTTTACAAGTGGGAAACATAGTTATACATAAATTCTTGTATTTGAACACCATAATTGTTTTCTTTTAATTTATTAAAACTTTAAACTTAAAAAAACACATAAATCAAGCCTATTTGAAGAGGTGTTTGATTCCCTCCAAAATTAAGCAAAAAGTAGGGAAAATATGAATAATTCTGTTAGATTTCATAATAACATTCACTTTGAGATGTCATCAAAATTTATAAGCACTAGCTTTGGGTTAATAGTGCGAACACAGCTAATGAGAAATTCGCAAGAAATTTAACCTTATGAATTTCGGAAATACAAAACCGCAGCCACGAGTCATCATATTTTAGAGAACAGCACAAAACTATGAGAAATATTTTAACAGTTTGATCTTTGGGTGGTCATTAATATTTTATGCTTTATAGAAAACCTTGGTTAGTTAAAATTTTCAAGTCGCTTAATGCGCAAGCTTTTAGTTAGGTAATGCGCCATCACTTCATCTATCATGCAGTTCTCGTCTTGTTCAATATATGGTCGGCCCTTTGCACTAAATACGATGCGATGCTAACTACAGTGCTCTCCAATATATGGCCACATGAGACATGATTACCTAACTGATACAATAATTCTCCTCCTTTTGTTTTGGTTTTTAATGCATTTTGGAGTGTCCCAAAAGATGTTCTTCCATGTGTCACTGGGCCTCAACAACAAGATTCATATATGTAATGGTTTGGTACTAAATCAATCATGCCTATGTTAGGCTCATAAATATCTAACTTATCATTGTGCGGTTCGTGAAATGCCTACGAAATATGTTTTAGGTGTTGGTATGCATGCATGATTGTTATGAAACATGATTATTCTTTATAACCCTGACTTTTTTAAGAGTTTCGTACATTAAGGCTTAAGTCTTTCTATTAAAGTTGCTAACATGTGCACTAACAACTTTTTTCCCAAAAAATTGAACCATGGATATTAATAGTCCATTATCTCCACTATGCTTTATCCAAAAACAATCTATCCTTAAGTTCCAACTATATAATGTCATTCCTATTAATTCTTGATATGTTGATTTTAGTCTTACCTAATTAGTATAGATATACTTAATTAACCCGTCTTCTAACTTTGCATCTAATGACTGAAATCAAATGGGTATAAACAATTTAGAGGGTCTTTGTCGGAGCTTATGTAGATATAAAGATGCTCCAATCTCGTCGCTTGTGTTGACTCTAATAGTCTCGGCTTAGTGGCAACCCCTGATTTTGATGAAAAACATAACTTAATTGCTTCTTATACTACCATCTTAATATTGAGTATATTATTGGATCAAGAAGATTTTGTTTAGTCTCAAGGTTAACTGATCTGCATGGTACAAAAAATTAGAAGATCAAGCCTTAATGAAGCAATGGAAGTTTTAGACTCTGCCTTAGTTATCTACTTTGAATTATTTTGAATTTTTATATGTTGTAGATAAATCTTGTGCTTACACTTAAGTTTGCCTAGGATTGTGTATATTGTTATACCTTGATATTAGGTTGAGTTAGAAGGAGCCATATATCAAAGATTTTTGGGACAAGCTGCCATGCATACATATGCATGTTATGGGATGCCCAAATGACATTAAAAAAAGCACATTATTTTTCATCTGAAATTCATGAAATGAACTACTAAGTTTGATCCTTGATGTAAAACTCCAATACTTCCCATTTGGATCAACTTTTGTCTTCTTTAAGTTCACCAAATCACACATTATATATGATTTTTGTTGGGATCTTATTTTGAAAAGTTGCTTAAAGTAAATGATGCTCCAACTAATCTACCTTGACCCTCTATAGTTCAAGTGCTAGTAGTGACAACTGCTACAAAATCCTTCAAGAATGCAATTTCGACAGGAGATGTAAATGAGAGATACTTCCAAGAAGTAATCTTTGAGTCATTGCCCAAATTTTGCTCTCATTGTAGTATTTTTTGGCAAGATAGTTTTGGCTACTTTAAATTGCATCTCCATCTTAAGGTTAATAATAATGTTAATATTTAGGGGAGCATTTTTGTTTCCAATGGAAGGTAAGCATATAGTTTATGTTCTTAAGATGAATTTTTGTTGCTTAACTCTTGTTATTGAAGTCCAAAACTCAATTGTTATTGCCCAAGTCATTCCTTCTTTATTGTCTGAACTTATTATTACTTGTAATTTTTTTATCAGAAATGATAATATTCAACCTATTCAAATTTCAAAATGATGACTAAGAAATTAGCACTTGTCCTATGGTAACTAAAAATTTAGATCTTATTATTGATAATACTATTGTTGATAATGTTATTAGAATGTTGTATGAGGTGGTTAGAAAATTTGGGGCTTACATAATAAAAAATGTTTAGCATAATTAGTTTAATGTGCCGAGGATGAGCGATCACTGGAAGCTTATCTCTACTTCCTTTGATGGCTTTGGAGGCCAATAATGTTGAGCCAAATTATGAGATTCCTACGAATGATTATGCTAGAATTATGTGTTGTAAGAACCTCTCACTTGTAGTGAGCACGCGGTTAAAGAGATTTGAGCTCTAGAGCTTGAGATGAGGACTGAGATTATTGATAATAGTTCATGCGCTAGTAGAGACAACTGCTACAAAATCCTTCGAGAATGTAATTTGGATAGGAGATGAAAATGAGAGATGCCTTGAAGAAGTAATCTTTGAGTCATTGCCCAAATTCTACTCTCATTGTAGTATTTTTTGGCAAGATAGTGATGGCTACTTTAAATTGCATCCCCATCTTAAGGTTAATAATAATGTTAATATTCTAGATAGCTTTTTTGTTTCCAATGGAAGGTAAATATCTAGATTTTGTTCTTAAGATTAATTTTTGTTCATTAATTGTTGTTAATGAAGTTCAAAACTCACCTGTTAATGCCCAAGCCATTCCTTATTTACAGTCTAAACTTATTATTACTTGTAATTATTTTATCATAAATGATAATATTCAACCTATTCAAAATTCAAAATAATGATTAGGAAAGTAGCACTTGTCCTTTGGTAACTAAGAATTTGGAGCTTGTTATTGATAATATTACTATTGATGTCATTGATTCTCCAATATCTCATTAGATAATATTAATAGCATATTGTATGAGGTGGTTAACAAATTTGTTACTTACATGATAATAAATGCTTTGAATAATCAGTTTAATGTGCTGAGAATGAGCGATCACTAGAAGGTCATCTCTACTTCCTTTGATGGCTTTGGTAGCTAATAATGCTGACCCAAATTATGAGTTGCCTATGAATGATTATGCTAGGATTATGTGTTATGAGAACCTCTCACTTGTTGAGAGCACACAACGAGATGAGGACTGAGGTTATTGATAATAGTTCATGTGCTAGTAGAGGCAGCTGCTGCTACATCCTTCAATAATGTAATTTGGATAGGAGATAAAAATGAGAGATACTTCCAAGAACTAATCTTTGAGTCATTGCCCATATTCTGCTCTCATTGTAGTATTTTTTGGCAATATAGTGATGGCTACTTTAAGTTGCATCCCCATCTTAAGGTTAATAATAATGTTAATATTCTGGCTTGCTTTATTTTTTCCAATGGAAGGTAAACATCTAGTGTATGATATTAAGATTAATTTTGGTTCCTTAACTCTTGTTAATGAAGTACAAAACTCACCTCTTAATGCCCAAGCCATTCCTTCTTTACTGTATGAACTTATTATGACTTGTAATTATTTTATTAGAAATGATAATATTCAACCTATTCAAGGTTCAAAATGATGACTAGAAAAGTAGCACTTGTCCTATGGTAACTAAGGACTTAGAGCTTGTTATTGCTAATAATAATATTGATCTCAATGATTCTCCAATATCTCATTAGCTAATGTTATTAGAATATTGTATGAGCGGGTTAGAAAATTTGCTGCTTACATGATAAAAAATGTTTTGTAGAATCAGTTTAATGTTGCTGAGGATGAGCGATCGCTGGAAGCTCATCTCTACTTCCTTTGATGGCTTTGGAGGCTAATAATGTTGAGCCAAATTATGAGTTTCCTATGAATGATTATGCTAGGATTATGTGTTGTGAGAACCTATCACATGTTGTAAGCACACGACAAATGTGATTTGAGCTTGAGAGCTCGAGATGAGGACCAAGGTTATTGATAACAGTTCATGTGCTAGTAGATACAACTGCTACAAAATCCTTCAAGAATGAAATTTGGATAAGAGATGAAAATGAGAGATACTTTGAAGAAGTAATTTTTGAGTCATTGCCCAAATTCTGCTCTCATTGTAAATTTTTTGGCAAGATAGTGATGTCTACTTTAAATTGCATCCCCATATTAAGTTAATAATAATGTTAAAATTCAGGCTAGCTTTTTTGTTTCCAATGGAAGGTAAACATCTAGTTTATGTTCTTAAGATGAATTTTTCTTCCTTAACTCTTTTTAATGAAGTTCAAAACACACCTCTTAATCCCCAAAAATTCCTTCTTTACTATATAAACGTATTTTTACTTGTAATTGCTCTATCAAAAATGATAATATTTAACCTATTCTAATTTTAAAATGATAACTAGGAAAGTAACACTTGTCCTATGGTAACAAAAATTTTTGAGCTTGTTATTAATAATACTACTGTTAATGTCATTGATTCTCCAATACATCAGTAGAGAATGTTGTTAGAATATTGTATGAGGTGGTTAGAAAACTTTTGGCTAACATGATAAAAAGGTTTAGAATAATCAGTTTAATGTTGCTGAGGATGAGCGATCACTGGAAGCTCATCTCTACTTCCTTTAATGGAATTGAAGGCTAATAATGCTGAGCCAAATTATAAGTTTCCTTGGAATGATTATGCTAGGATTATATGTGGTGAGAACCTCTCACATGTGAGCACACGATGAAAGTGATTTGATAATAGTTTGTGTGCAAAAAGAGACAGCCACTACAAAATTCTTTAAGAATGTAATTTGGATAGGAAATGAAAATGAGGGATACCACCAAGAAGTAATGTTTGAGTCATTGCCCAAATTTTGCACTCATTGTAGTATTTTTTGGCAAGATAGTGATGGCTACTTTAAATTGCATCCCCATCTTAAGGTTTATAATATTGTTAATATTAAAGCTAGATTTTTGTTTCCAATAGAAGGTAAGTATATAGTCCAAGTATTTAAGATGAGTTTTTATTCCTTAACTCTTGTTGATGAAGTTTGAAACTCAATTGTCAGTGCCTGAGCCATTCCTTCTTTATTGTATGAACTTATTATTACTTGTTATTAATTTATCTTGAATGGTAATATTCAACCTATTCAAGTTTCATAATGATGACTTGGAAAGTAGCACTTGTCTTATAGTAACTAAAAATTTAGAGCTTGTTGTTGGTAATTCTACTGTTGATGTCATTGATTCTCAACATCTCAGTATATAATGTAATTAGCATATTGTATGAGGTGGTTAGAAATTTAAGGTTTACATGATAAAAATTGTTTTGCATAATGAGTTTAATGCTACCGAGGATTAGGGATCACTAGAAGCTCATCTCTACTTCCTTTGATGGCTTGGAGGTTAATAATGCTGAGCCAAATTATGAGTTTCCAATGAATGATTATGCTAGGATTATGTGTTATGAGAGCTTCTCACTTTTTGGGAGCACATGACGAATGAGATTTGACCTCGAGAGCTCGAGAGGAGGATCGAGGTTATGTTGATGGTTTCCCAGAAATATATCAAATCAAATCAAGCACAACAAATAGAAATTGCAGCACATATGTAGCATCATCCACAAAATCTTACTTGTAAAACCTAAAGATGAGAAAAATCATGAAGCCACAAAAAATTCCCATTATGAATCAAGAATATTAAAAAGTTGCAGAGAGCTAAACCTTCACACAAACAAGAAAGTTATATTGCTTACACAATATCCTGATCAATTTCTTCTTCTCCAAGGAACACTAGCTCTCACTCTAGGTTGAAGGAGAGGAGCAGCAGCCACCACCTAATTTGGATTGTTCTCCTCTATGCAAAGGCACTATTTGAACCCTAAACGATCCAAATAAAACCCCAAATAACCTAAGGTAGCACCTAAAATACAGATGAAACATGTTTGGTGCTACAACATGCCATAGCACTCTGATTTATAGTGGCTAGTGCTAAGGCTCACTATAGCACCCCAGTCTTTTGCTGGATGGTCGCCCTGGTGCATAACAGTGCCCCAACATCAGGCTAGTATGTCATCGGGGGCATTGTAGCACCAAAGTCCCTAGAATGGCAATGCCATGGCATGCTGTTGAGCCCCAATTTTTGGATGCTGCACCCCATGGCACTCTACGGCGCACCATGGCGCTATTCGGTGGGATATAGTACATGAACTTATCCAACTTATACCTTATCATCTCGGAACCTCTCAAAATTCTACCAAATCTCCATTAGCACATCCATGATAGTTTGAGTGGTTTCCACATCCCAATAATCTCCCTCTTGGAGACCTATTGGGATCATCCCTTCTTCAAGCTTGAACCTTTATTATCTTCTTCCATTTATATCAAAAACATGGTGTGGCTCACCCCCACTCTCTCATTATGTGTCGAGGACAACTGATGCTACACATAGCTTTAGTTTTTCCACTATTATAACTTTTATAAACATGTCAGTGGGATTATTTAATGTGTGAATCTTCTCTAATCCAAGTTGACCCTCTTCCAATAGTATCCTGATGAAATGGTACCGAAGCTATATGTGCTTCGTTCTTGCATGAAGTGCTGCATTTTTTGTGAAGTGAATATCACTCATACTATCTTTGTAGAGATTCACATCCTTCTGCTCCTTGCCTAATTCCACCATAAAGCTCTTCAACCAAATCATTTCCTTACTTACCTCCATGATGGCGATGTACACAGTCTCCATGCTGGATAAATCAACAATGTTTTTTGGCCTTGAGAGTCATGCCACCACTATAGGTCCCAATATGAACACATATTCAATAGTGCTCCTTTGGCTATCAACATCACCTGCAGGTCTAATTCTCCAAAACCCTGTAGAGTAATGTCAAGCCTACTAAAGCAAAGTGCTTTTTTACTGTACTTTTTAGATACCTCAATATTCACTTGACCACATCCCAGTTGTGCTTCCCTAGATTCTCCATGAATCTACTGACTACTTATACTGCATATGTAATATCCGATCTCGTGCAGATCAACACGTACATTAAGCTCACAATTGTCGAAGCATAAGGAATCTTCTACATGTGTTCCTTCTCCTCTTCAATCTTAGTTATTTGTTCCTTTTATAAATTGAAGTGACTTTCTTGAGAGTGCCTACTAGTTTTGTCTCACTCATGCTGAATATTTTCAACACAATTTCAGTATATTCCTTCTAAGACAACTTCATAATTCTTGCACTTTTCTTCCTATTGATTCTCATCCCAAGTATCTGCTTGACCGGCACCAAGTATTTCATGTCAAACTCCCTTGACATCTACTCCTTCAGTATTTCATCTCCACCATATCTGAACATGCAATCAACATATCGTTTACATTCATCAAGAGAATGATATAGGAAGACTTATACTAATTTATATAGCGATAGTGACCTGCAGGACACCTCATGTACCTATTTTTTGACTTGAACATGTCGAATCTCTTGTACCATTGCTAGGCGCAAGTTTCAAGCCAAAGAGGCTCTTCTTGAGATTGCACACAAGCTTTACTTTTTTAATTTCTTGAAGACTATACCCCTTCAGTTATTTCATGTACACCTCCACTTTCAGTTCTCTATGAAGAAATGTAGTCCTTACATGCATTTACTCCAAGTGCAAATCTTCATTTGCAATAATATTCAATACTACTCTAATAGTAGTCATCTTTACAACTAGGGCAAATATCTAACTATAGTCGACTCCATGTAGCTACTAAAAGCTCTTTACTACAAGCCTCACATTATAACATTTTCTCCTAACTAGATCTTTCTTGTGCTCGTAAACCCTCTTATTCTGAATGGCCTTCTTTCTACCTAGTAGAGCTGCCAACTGCCATGTCCCATTTTACATATGTGATGCCATTTCATCATTCATGATAGCCTCCCACTTGATATAATCATGCACCTGAAACACCTTTTCAAAGCTTTCTAGTTCACCACCATCTGTTTGCAATTGATAGAATAAATATGGAGAGTACCTCTGTGGCGATCTAGTGACTCTAATGGATCTCCATAACCAGGGTATTTGTGATTCAATTTCTTCAACACCCTTCGAGTATCTTCTTGTACATGCTCCTCTAGCTCAATGTTGTTATCAACTTCTTTGTGTCGAGGCTCACTACTAAGGCAGCCTTGGAATCTGTACAAACTCCAAGATAGTCCTTGTACTTCTCATTATCATTGAAAGTGACATATCTACTTCTGATAATCTTCTAGCTCTGATAATCCTATAATATGTAGCCTAACTTGCTCATGCGATATCCAATAAATAGGCACTTGATCATCTTTGCATTAAGCTTGCTCCTAGATCCTGCATCAATATGCACATAGGATGAACAACCTAATACCTTGAGGTAGTTCTGTTTCACCTTCTTTTCATTCTAGGCATCCTCATGAATCCCCACATTTAAAGGTACAGAAGGTCCCCAATTTATCAAGTATATCATTGTATTAATAGCCTCGATCCAGAAATGTTTTGGTTGAACTACATGCGATCTCATGCTCCTGGCTTGTTCTATGATCATCATGTCCAGCTATTCTACAACACCATTTTGCTGTGGTGTTCCTTGAACTATAAATTCTTTCTTAATTCCTCACAAGGCACAAAACTTCATGAGCTTCTTGTCATAGTATTTTTCTCCATTATCAGATCTAAAGCTCTTAAACTTTAATCATATCTCATTCTCAACCATAGCTAACACTTCCCAAATGCATCAAACATATCAGATTTATATTTTAGAAATTAAACCCAAATCTTCCATGTATAATCATCAAGAAAGGCGACAAAATATGTGGCTCCACCTATGGAAGAAGTAAAATTTAGCCCCCATACATCTGTATGCACCAGCTCAGGTTTCATGCCTCTTAGCTCCTTTCCAACTTTAGATATTGAAGAGCTCTTCTGCTTGCTCAGAAATACAAATCCATTGACTTCTGTCCTAGAAACTTTTCCCTTGATTATAGGGATTTCAAACCCCTCTCACTCATATGGCCAAGCCTCTAGTATCATAAACATGTGTAATTAGTTCAGCAGCTACAATGGAATCAAACACTTTATTGATCAAGTAAAGTGTACCTTCCATGTTGCCTTGTGCAATAACTTGTGCAACCATGGTGACCTTCCATGAGTCTCTTATAAATGCTATACTTTAGCCTTCCCTGGCTAGGTGGCTAACTGAAATTAGGTTCCTCCTTAGACATAACAAATGCCTAACTTCTCTTAGCTTCCAAACTGCACCCCTTGATAGTTGGACATCCACATCACCTTTGCCTATGATTTTGCATGCCTTGTCATCTCCTAAATACACCCCACCACACATATGGCCAAGCCTCTGGTGTCATAAACATGTGTCTATCAATTCAACAGCTACAATACAATCAAAGACTTTATTGATCAAGTAAAGTATACCTTCCATGTTGCCTCATGCAATAATTGGTGCACCCATGTTGACCTTCCATGAATCTCTTATAAGGGTTGTACTGTACCCTTCCCTAGCTAGTTCGCTAACTGAAATTAGGTTCCTCCTTAGACACAGCACATGCCTAACTTCTCTTAGCTTCCAAACTGCACCCCTTGGTAGTTGGACATCCACATCGCCTTAACCTATGATTTTGCATGTCTTATCATCTCCTAGATACACCCTCCCCAAGTCACCCTTGGTGTAATTATTGATGGCTCTCCTCATAGGAGTTGAATGAAAGGATGTGCCTTTGTATTGACAAGTATTGACAAGTGACTTTGTATTGACAAGTGATAAGATCAATGCATCATATTCCTCTTCTATTGAAACATTCACTATGGGAGACATATCCTTGTTCCCACCACTTATCTTCTTTATGATAGAATATTCCTTCTTAAAGTGACCTGCCTTTCCACAATCCCAACAATTAGACTTTGCTATTCTGGGTCTTTATTTTTCTCATCTTAACATATACATATTTCTATTATGTCTACGGCCAGTACCTCTTCATGGACTTTCAACATTTAATGCCAAAGTAGATGCCTCCCCATAGGATCTTTTCCAAACCTCTTCATTCAGCACCAATTTGATAATATCAGCAAATTTCAATGATGCATTTCCTGATGAGTTTCTGATGGATGTAACCAGCCCATCCCAACTATGCAGCAATGAAGAAAAGAATAATAGAGCTCAAACCATGTCATCAAACTTAATGCCCACCAAACTCAACTGACTTATCACAGTGTTGAACTCATTTAGATGTTCATTCACTAAGTAATCATCCATCATCTTCATATTAAACAGTCTTTTTATAAGAAAAACTTTGTTGGAAGCCAAAGACTTCTCATACATCATTGTTAGAGCATCCATGAGATCTACATAAGTTTTCTTATTAACATAATTAAATACAATAGAAAAATATAATAAAAGACTAATTGAGCCCAACATGGCTTTATCAAGAACCTCCCAATATTCATCTAACATAGTGGCAGGTTTTTTCTCAACTCCACTGAGTAGTAAATAGAAATTATTCTAGTAGAGCAAATTCTCCATTTTCATTTTCCAAAAGAAAAATTAATGACGTTGAACTCTATTTTGTGTCTCATTTCGTCAACCACTGTTCCCACTCAAACGGTAAAATCCTAAAACAATAAGAATAATGAGAATAACATCTCTCTGAAAACCACTTATTGTGAGAACCTCTCACTTGTTATGAGCATGTGGTGGAAGTAATTTGAGCTCGAGGGCTCGAGATGAGGATCTGGGCTACGTTGAGGTTACCAAGCAATATACAAAATCAAATTAAGCATAATAAAATATAAATTATATCACATACATATCATCATCTGCAAATCATCCAAACACAAGACCTTATGTGGAAAACCTAAAGATGTGAAAAACCATAGTCACATGAAACAAAAATTTCCACTAAGAATTAAAAAAACTATAGTGTTAAAAATAGCTTCATCTTCAAAAGAACAAAAATTATACTATTTATATAGCCTCCAGATCGATTTCTTCTTTTCTAGGGAACACCAGCTCTCACTTAGGTTGAAGGAGAGGAGCAGCAGTGTAACAATCCAAGTTGTTACTTAGGTTAATTAGGACTAATCCAAGTCATAAATTTAGTTATAGTATCTTAATTAAGTCTTTTAGAGCTCACCTCTAAGATCCTGTCCAAACCAAAAGTCAAATGGATCAAAACCTAGATTTTTGGAAAAATCCCAAAACCCTAGAAATTGACTTTTTATTTGACCTCAGATTAAAAATTTGACTTTGCCATTACGTTCACCACCCCCAAATTAGCTAGGGGTGAAGTTTTGGATGCATTTGGAAGTCGTTGGATTTTTGTTGAATATTTTAATATTATTTAAATACCCCAAGAAAATCAAATAATTAAATACTCATCAAATCAAAAATCTGATCATGCCGTTGCATTCCTCACCCGTCAATTAGCTAGGGGTGAATTATTGGAAATTAATGAAGTTCATTTAGTTATCTAATCTTAATTAATAAAATACATTTAAAATATTTAAATAATAATATAATTATTAAGCATTTAACGGATCCCATCTAAACCCTCATGCCATCTCCCTATTCGCGCATGGGACCATCCCATTTGACGGATTGCTCACATCCATCCGATCGAACGATCGGACGGTCACAGGATCGTCGTTCTCACGACTCTCCGTGTGTCACGAGACAGACGCGCGTCGCCCTAACCCGCTCCTAGAGTTGCGCCAGCCTCCTCATCCACCGTTCTAGACTTGAATTAAGTCACTCAATCGACTCCACTGCGTGTTTTTACTCGAATCCAACCTCTGCAAGAATCGAAGGCCCGCAGATTGATCTTGTTGATCTTCAACCGTCGAACTTAGGTACCCGTCTATACCTTCGATCTCTATCAATAATTGCCAAATGAATTTCGTTTACTTATTTCATAAGTTGGATTGCTAAATTAATGGATCAGATCATACTCAAATGAGTTCAATCGACATGAATCAAGTTTAGATATACAATTTAAACCGTTAGTCTCATTCGTCTCGATAGGGGTTACTAGGGTTAGGTTTCGTCCATGATAGGCACTTCCTCCGGCTGGACACTTAGTGCCAATCGGGAGGTCTCTTTGAGACCTTTCGATAGAGATGTGAGTAGCTGCCGACGACATTGTTTCAACCGTCGATTGTGCTGCCCTAGGTGGAGGCGTTTGGGATGGTCGCGGGATGAAGGAGAACCTCTGGGTCGGATCGGGTTTACCTGGGCCCGACCCAAAATCCACATGTCATTTCGACGGTTCGGAGTCCGGACCATGGGCCCCGCTGTCATCTCGGTCTGAGACGTGTGGGTCTCGCTCACGATCCCTAAGTGTACCTGAAGCCGCCATGTGCGCTCCGGTGGGCCCCACTTCTGCGTCCGTCAACTGGTCTGGACCCCACTTGCAGATAAAGAAAATAGTTATTATAATACATATAATTATTATATGAATAATACTTATATTTAACATATATAATTATATATGCATATATACTCACTTATATACATATATATAAAATAGAAAAGTAATATAATTAATATACAAATTAATGTGTTAAGTATTCTTAGATGATTAATTAACAAAAAAATAATAATTACTATACAGTAACATTAATATATGCATAAATTCATTTCAATAAATATAATTTAATTTAATCAAATTAATATCTAAATTTTAAACATCCATATCTTAATAAATATAAGTCCAAATGACACAAATAAATATACTAAATTTATCAGCAAAAATTAAGGAATAATCTGAGATTGCCAATTCTCTATTTAGACTTATATTTTGCATAGTGACACTTAGGGGTAATAAATAATTCAAAATTTTTGTCACAAAAATTCAATTAACCATAACTTTGCAACCTTTAACCCAAACATACCCAATATGGGTCTCAAAGTAATCAAAAAATCCTAAGGATTAACCTAGTAGTGCTTATTTTGCTGATTGAATTAGTTTTAGACTAATGATATTTAGGACCTAACCCTAATTAAGTAAATTAACCCTAGAACTTCAATTGATCATAAGTTTGTCAATTAAACTACAAATAATGTGATCCATATATCCATTTTGATCAGGAAAACCTAATTAACAGTAAACTATAAGAATATTTAAGATTCGAATGTTAGATTTCTTTATCAACCTTAATTACCCTAAAACTTGATTTGTAAATATTAGTAAATTTAAGGATCCAAATTGAATAATTCAAGTTTCAGAAAACTCCTAGAGTATATTGGAACCTACTGGTATGGTTGGTTTAGTAAATTGGTTATTAATTTCACTAATCATTCACTAATCACCTTAAACCCTAATTAGGCCATAAGTTAGCTAATTAGAGTCCAAATTGAGCCTACCACTAGTCAATGTGATCAGTGAGTCATTTGTGTATTATAGCCACTAATTTTATTTAATTTGGACACTAATTGGAAAAATTAGGATTTTTGACCCTTAATTAAAACCCTTAATTTACCATTTTAACTGTAGAACTTGTATTGGCTATAACTTAGCCAATACATATTAGAATTAGATGATTTTAGATTCTATGGAAACCTTAAAACATAATTTATAGTAAACTAATAGAAAATTTAGATTTCATTAGGCCAAATTACTAATTTATCCTTATAAGTCAAATTCCTTAATTTGACCTTATACGGCCTAACACTTAACCAAAATTAATAAAATTACTATCTAAACTCATATTAGATAGTAAGTAATCACTCCACTTTAATAAATTCTAGATTTAAGCCATAATTCATAAAGATGAAATTTAGACCCTTATGTAGAGGTAAAATGGTCATTTTGCCCAAATTTAGGGTTTATTGATTTTAAGTCCTGAATTCATCCCTAAATCATACTATTTAGTAATTAAAGTGATTTAGACTTTAATTTAGATAATTCTAAGTCCTAAATTAAGGAATCAAGGAAAATCCTAAGTTTGGTCTTAAGTAGAATCTAAGTGAATATGTGAATTCTTTTCCCTTTCTTTGAATTTCTTAGCTCACCCATAGGTCTTAAACATCAGTTAGGATGTATGTTTGAGTGCTACTCTTAGTACTTAGGAACCTTAATTTCTAAGATTAGGAGTAGATCTTAGGTTAGAGTTCATCTATTAAGTAAATTGGGTTACTCCATAGGTGAAACCTTGAGTTTATTAGTTTAAAGATTTTTCATAGTTTATTAATTGATTATTTGATCTTTTAACTTTAGAATTTAGATTAGAGATCTATCCTATTGACTCTGAGTTAATTTAATAGGACTTGCCTTAATAATTAAATCAGTGAGATGGGATTAAACTCTAGTTCTTAGGATAACCTTATAATTAAGAATTGAATTCCATTATTTGAAGTTTAATTCATAATCCTTTCAATCTTGATTTGGCTAATCAAGATTTGGTTTAGGATTATATAAAACAACAAATTAGGATGATTGATTTACTTATTTAATCATATAGACGATATTGATTTAGTTATAATTAGGACTTAGCTAATCCTAATTATGTTCAACTCATAGGATCATGATTTTAAGTTACAGATAGTGTAAGAATTGTTGATTCTTAATCTTATGTAACTTAGAGTAGTTAGATCGATTAAATTAGAAAAATAGTGATATCATAAAGTTTGTGTAGTGTTATTTATTACCTTGATTTTTGATATGCTACGTTTTCCTTGTTTTGAGCTTTATTATACATTTGGACATATTATATTAAACATGGAATATTTAATAAATATTTAATGTTAAACTTTGAATACATTTCATATGGCATTTGCATAACTTAAAGAGAATTTCATAAAACAAACTTTACTATACTTTGTGGGTTATGTCTTACTTAGTCTGCCATTTGGTATAACATTACTTTTGAGACATCTTTTACCTAGGACACTTTCCTAGAGCATGTTACTTTTGCCTAGGACACTTTTCTAGAGTATGTGACTTTTGCCTGGGACACTTTCTTGGATGATCAGATGGATGTTACCTTGTGACTAGGACACTTTCCTAGTACAGTATACTTTAATCTGGGACACTTTCCTAGATGACCAGATGGACTTTACTTTTTGGTAGAATTAAGTAGGGGTATCTCCACACATTACTTTTACTTTACTTTTACTTTACAGTTACCTTATAGTTATATTACTTTTACATACAGTCACTTTTTAGTCGTCTTTCAATTACTTTACAATTCTGACTTACTTTTACCTTACAGTTCAATACACTTTCTGTTATATTTTCATTTTCTACAGTTTTTTTGTATTATAGAATTTTCTATAATTCTCTTATTTAGTCACTTTTCTTTATTAAAAGCATGTTAGGATGCTAGAAGTTTCTTTTCAGTACAGTATCTTTTACTTTACATTATAAACTAGCATGCTTAGTTTGATCATATTACTTAGGATTTTTCTTTGTACTTAGTAGATTTTCATTAGCACTTTACTTACCTCTTTATGCAGCTTGAGTTGAGGTATGTGCTTACCTCACAATTTGCTTAAGTTATAATTTATTCTTATAACTTGTTTTTCTTTCTTTATCGCTTTACCAATATTTTTATGCTTAAGTAAATTTGTGATATCATTAAAATACATAAAAATAATTACCCTAAAATGTAATTTTTGACATTTTGTCTAACTAGATTTTTCTTTTGCTGGCTGGGGCCCTACCATTATGAAGCTGATAATGATAGATTCCAAGCTATTTGAGGAGGTTGACTCTTCTGAGGAACAGATCCATGAGGAAGTTCAGGTTGCTGAGGATCCATTGACTACTTGCTAGTTTCTTTATATTTTTGCATCATGAGGATGAGAGACACTTATATTTTAGTCTTTAAACTTTAAACATTTGTAATAATATAGGTTAAACTGTACTTTTCTTTTCCTGCATTTTATATTATGAGTTGGATGTTTTACTTTTCATTATGGATGAATGGATGTTACTATAGTTGTTCCTTTTTCTTCTGCACTCTGATTTCATAAGTATACTCATTAAGTGAATATTCTTCCTTGCTCTATTAAAAAGGGCATATCCTTCCCTTAAGATTAGATTGGAGTCTTAAACTTCTATCCTAATGTTAAGTAAGGGATGTGCTTAGTGACGACCACTCCCTAATCCGGATGATTTGGAGGCGGCCGCCACAAGCAGTGACCACCAGATTCGAATTGATCTCCTCTATGCAAACCATAGGAAACATCTCCATTATATTCGCTTATATATGTAGGCACTATTTGGACCCCTAATGATCCAAAATACCCCCAAATTGCTTAGGCCGGCACCTAAACCAAAGAGGAAATCCTTCTAGCACTATGGCATGCCATAGCTACTTAGAATTTGGTGGATAGCACTAGGGCATGCTATAGTGCCCAAGACTCTGGCTAGCTGGGCACCCTAGCATGCCACAGCGCACTAAGGTGCCCTAGTCTCTAGCCGGTCTAGCATTGAGGTGCACTGTAGCGCCCAAGTCCCTGGAATGGCTTGGGCCAGGGCATGCTGTAGCACAATAATTTCAAAATGCTAGGAACTAAGGCGCATGATGGTGTGCCGTTGTGCACTACGGTGCGCTGTAATACCTGAACTTCCTCAACTTGACTAGTATCACCTTGGAACCTCCTGAAAGTCATCGGAGCTGTATTAGCATCTCCACAATTATCAAGTAAAAATCCACATCATAACATTTTGTTCAATGATGCGAGTGTTAATATAGATAGTCTCTTGAATCATGGTTTTAAGAATGATAATGCTAATTTTCAAATTCAGGAGGGTGTTAATATAGGTTCCCTCGCTAAACCAATTATTACTTTTGTATTTTCTTTAATAATTGAAAGGTTAAATAATTCTCCATGGGAGAATATATTAAAGGTAAATAGTGATTTAAACTTAGTTAATGTAACAACCTAAGATTGTTACCCTAATCGATCAGAACTTTACAAGGTCTTGATTTTGATTATAATACTTTTAATAAGTCATTAGGGCCACACTCTGAGGTTTTGGTCCAAATGAGGTGTCAAATGGATCAAATTTTAATTTTGGGAATTTCAGGAACCTTGGAATTTGATATATCTAATTTGACCTCAAATAAAAAATCAGACTTCGTGTGCTCTTCACCCCCAAATTAGCTAAGGGTGATATTTTGAAAGCATTTGGAAGTTGTTTGATTTTTATCGTATGTTGTAATATATTTAAATTACCCTGAAAAATAGAAAAATTGAATACTCATAGTGATCAAAATTCAACTTCACCGTTGAGTTATTCACCCTTCAATTAGATAGAGGTAGAAATTTGGTAATTTTTGGAACCTATTTAATAGTCAAAATATTTATTTGAATTTTTGTCTTACATTAATTTTATTTGAAATATTTTAAAGTCCCATTGTAAGGCTAGCTGATTCAATCTAGCTGAGTTTGCCACTTTCCAAATCGAGCCGGTCCTTTGTTGGGCTGGATCTAGGCTCGCATCTGGTGCTGGGCCAGAGCGGTCGGCTCGATACAAGCTGACCGACCGGGCCATCCAGATCAGACAGCCTAGAGCCCTCCTTCCCTGTCGTGGATGCGCGTGTCGCTCATGAGACAAGCAGTGGCAGCGGCTCTGCGTGTGGCTATCCCACCATCATTGAATTCCCTAAAAGCCTCAAACTAGAATCTCAGGCTCTCTCTCAAGAGCATCGACCCAAGAAGGCTAGATTTCCCTCAGCATGCGCATCTGAGAATACTTGCTTCGAATCGAGGAATTATGTAGGTACCCCAATTCCCATTATTTTCTTGAAATCCTTCAAATATGTATTTCATATTTTTATTCCATATGCTTGTAAACCTTCTCGTCATATGATCAAGTTTGAATGAGCTCGATAAGATTGATTATACGCAACCATTTATGTAGTAGTGCCCTAAAGTTTCTTCTCCATCCCGAGTCAGCCATCCAAGGGTTTGATATTATGAGTGATTTAGATCACCTCAACCCTTGTTTCGACCACTGTTGGGTAGGTGTTGGCGAGTCATTCTCAACACCGCACGGTCTGCCTCCATGTGATGGCATTTTGGCTACCGTTTTACATGCCCTAGCATGGGGGGTCGCGAACACATCGTGTGCTCTCCTCGGGTTGAGTCGTGTGACCCGAGCTAAGTGCAGGTTGGCGCCCACCTGCCTTACCCGTCCATCTCCATCTTGTCTGTTGAGCCTCGTGTGGGTCCTATTGATTCTTTTAGCTCCTATCGCAGGTCCCGCCAACAACTTTTTGTGTTGAAGGATTAGAGATTTTACTCTGATTATGATACTTAAAGTAATCTTAATTAATTAAACATTAATCGTTCCTACCTTGAAATCCACACATCCAAATATAGCAAATATATGTCTCATTATTATCAAAAAATTATGAGGCATATTATGGTAGTATCAATTATTCTATTTGATGAGTATTTCTAATAGTGACATTTTGGACTTCCCAAATTATCACTAAACCCTAGAAACTTCTAACAACCACAACTTCATACCATTAGCTCCTAACATAGCCAATATATATCTCTTTTTGCTCAGGAGGAAGCGAAGATTGTTCTGATATTATTGGTTTTACTATTTGGAGTATAATTTGGCAAATCACTCTTAAGACCTATCCTTAATTACTCCCTTAAACCCTATAAATTCATTTGGCTAAAACTTGATAATTTTAGCTCTAAATTAGGTCATCCAATATACCATTCTGATTAGGAGAACTTAAAGAATAGTAAATTACAAAAATATTTAGGATTTTGATAATTAGTTATCCTAATTACCTTTAATCACTCCAAAACTTGATTAATGAATATTAGCATAATTAATTATCTAAATTTAGAAATTTAAGTTACTATACAGTCCTAGAGTAGAGTAGAACACCTTAGTGAAGTTAAATTTCCATTTATATAATTAATTTTATTAGTTACTCACTAAACACATTAAATCCTTATTAGGGCATAACTTAAGAAAATGAGGCCTAAATTAGGTATACTCATTGTCATTGTACTCAATGTGTTATAAGGAAGCTATAGCCATTGAGTTTGCTAAATTTGGATATCATTTGGAAAAGCTTGGTTTTGGATCTTTCTAAAACCTCCTAAATTACATAATTGAACTTCTAAGTTGTTTTGGCCATAACTTGTCCAAATGATATTAGAATTTAGTGATCTTGAACTCTATAGAATCTTTCAACAATAAATAACATAAGTATAATAAAAATTTTACATTTCCCTAACTAAATTACTAATCTACCCCTAATGAGCTAAAACTATAATTTGAGTTCCTGAGGTTAAATAATTTCCCAATTTGGGTGTACTTACTATTTATCTTCATATTAGACAATAAGTAACCACTTGGCATTAAAAAATTTCAGTTTGGAACCTTAATTCAAAAAGTTGCATTTTTGAACCCTTTAAGTAGGGGTAAAATGGTCATTTTGCCCAAAATTAGGTTTGAGCACTCTTAAGCCTTAGAAACCTAAGATATTCACTAAAATCAATGAATTAAGTGATTATGAATCATTTCTAAATCATTTTGAACTTATTAATTTGAATTATAAGAAAACTTTAATTTTCACCTAAAATATTCCTAAGTAATTTTTAAGTTTCATAAGGTGAGACTCATCTCACATTATGTCATCCTTAAATTCTCTAAATCAGTAAATAAGTATGATTGAGAGTTAAATAACCTCATTGCTTAATAATTGAATTATTCCTTAAATAAATCCTTAAGTATCTTTTTGTTTTTAGGAATCTCCTCTTTAGGAATTAGTAATAAATTTATGTAGAATTCATTCATTGAGTAAATAGGTATATAATGGATGAAACCATGTTTTACTAGTTTTTAAATTTCATCCTTTATTAAGATTATTTTGTATTTAAACTTTAGCTTAAAACTAGAAATTCATCTTATTAAGTTTGATTAGGCTTAATAAGATAACCTTAACTTATAGTCCATGAGAGTTAGGGTTAACCTTACACATTAGTCCTTAGCACCTATTAGATTTAGAGGTTAAATCCCAATATTTAGAGTTTAACTCTTAATCGCTCAATCTTGATTTATCCTAATCAAGATTGGTTTGGGTTATTAAAATTTATTATTAGGATGTTGATTCATTATTTAACTTATACAAGCACCATTGATTAAATTATATTTGAACTTGATTAGTTTTGATTGCCTTAAACCTTTTATGACCATAAATTTAAATTTTTACTGGATAGTTAGATATTTGAGATCCTAAGCTAGTATTATCTTAGAATAGATAGAACAAATTTAATTTAGATAACAATATATATCACTTATATTTAGTAGTGTTTCTTTCTCACTTTGAAAATATTGCTACGTACACCTTGTAAGTGAGCCTTTTTCCTTGGACATACTAGTTGGACATAAAATATTTGATCAGTTTCTCATGTTAGGTTTGGAATTATATAAATGACAGATGGAAATACATGTCTGTATTTGCACACAAGTATACGTGGTTTGAAGTAATAAGTGGAAAGTTTAATTTCTGGAATTTATCGAACCTCAGGGAACGGGTGTTCTAATACCAAGTTGTATTTTTTTTCACTAATGTTTAGATAACAAATGTGGTTAATGTTGTTAGTTCCTAATTAACGATACAAGAGATTTTAAGTAATGATACTAGTTTGATTAAAAGGAGAGAGTTGGGATTTATTGTAATAGATGTAAGGATTGGTGATATGACTTTATTGTTGAGTGTATTCCTTCAATTTAATTGCTTACTAAATCAAGTGAATGCCATTAAAATTGGAGTACCCTCCAATTTCATTAGGTTCAAGTTTAGTGCTTAAGGAGAACTCCTTTGGGTTTTTTCTTATCACAAAAACTCTTATGAGGTCAGTTTCATTGATTAAAATTTTTACTTCCTATGTCTAAGTAACCATAAGATATATCTTATTTTAGATGACCCCTTAAGCATGATTTCCATTTATCATACATCATACGCATCATATGTAGTCTAGCTAGATGGGAGGATGCATTGGGTCAATGGATTATGTAACGTCATCCATTGAGGTTCCAATGTCCTCTCATCCCTTCTACTTTGCTGACCAACAGAGCAAGGTTAATGGAGAATTTGGTTCTCAAGCGTCAATCTCTTAGAGAGCTATAAAGGAAGGGTGCAAGTGAGCCTTGAGAATTTTGTCACATAATTCTTCACTTTACTTGTACTACCTTTCTTGCTCTTGCCCAAGAGATGAGCATTGGAACACAAGTTCATTTAACCAATATAATTTATAATTAATTCATCGAAGCATTCATTTAATCAATAAATAGTAATTATAAAAATGATTCTTTCATTACATTCAAACAATTTTCATCAAACACCATTTATCCCTTACATATATTTACAATTACATCTCAACCCTCTCCAAGGGTGTAACGACCCCAATAATTAGATAGGAGATTAATCCAAATATTGAGATGTTACCTTAGCACCCAACACTCGATTAGAAGAAAGCAAATCAAATGTAGATGCTAAGTGGCCAAGTCACTTTATGAGTAGTTGTTAAGTTAAAATAAATTTGTACAATTTGAATGCAATCAGAAATACGTGATAAGGAGATACATGTAGATACAACATTGCAGTTAATTCTAACACAAGGAATTTGAATAATCCACTCATTCATCCCAATCAGGTACAATTATAGAAAAATAAGTATAAGCAAAAGTAACTTAAGTAAACTCAAGCAGTTTATAATTTAATTATTACAAACCTTTTAAGAGTAAGAGTAGAGGATAGAAAATAGATCACTCACTCACTCAAAATAAAATACAAGTAAACTGTAAAATTAAGTGGAAGCAGAATTCTTTATAAGTCCTTCAAGTGTTCGCACCTGTATTATCTGAATCAAAGGGGTCTTGATCTATCATATTTTGGTATTTAAATATGATAGGGCAAAGCCAAAGAAAAGAAAAGGTGTAGTTAGACTAAACAGTCTAAGCACATTTTATGATTTGCTAAGTGTTTAAATTAATAAGACATCACAATTACAATTTACAATATAAAGTAAGCAGCGAAGTTATAATAACTGTAAAGTATGAAAAATGAACTAAGCATAACTGTAAAGAAGATAGTATGAAATAAGTTGAGTAAAAATACTCACTTTTATATAAGTCTTAGCCCGTATCCAAAATTGGTAAGGGAAAGCATCCTAAATGCTAGAAACTACTATGTGCATTTAAATAAACGAAATAAAAGCAAAACAAGTTCAATGAAATTTATGCTAAGTAAGCAAATGAAATGCAGTGAAGCATTAATTGGAATTAAGTAACATACACTGTATTCATATTGAACTGAAGTAACCAATACACAATACTGGAGATAGAGAGTGTAAGGCATATGAAATAAGGAAGTACCTTAAATTCTTGATCTAAGATAAACATAGCCTAGGACTATAAAATGTAAGCATAACTAAATAGTTATGAAGAGATCTTACAATCAATAAGATTGTAAAAGAACTCTTATATCTTTAATTAAAGTTATATTTAGGAGCTACATCATTTGTAGGATTACACTACTGAATGGGGCGAGGAGTTAAGCACGTCTGCCTAACTAGATACAGTGGGGAGGTCAAACATTCACATTTACCCTCTCTAAAATGTGAAGTCCTTTTTATAAGCGCTATATTTTTAATACTCAATTTGCCATAAGGCATTCCCCTTAAAGTCTTATGAAATTCTTTATTCATGCACAATGATCTTGAATGAATGTTCAAGGAAAATACTCAAAGCTATGCAAGCATTCAATAAATGTGAATAATTATAACTATGTGATATTCTTTTATTATCTAAACTTTAATAATCTACTTAATGATTGGAGCTAATTGAGCTCCAAATTGACTAATAGATATTGATCTTTAAGTCAATTTTAATATAAGTAGAAGGAAGATAAGTTTGGAAATCAATAATTCTATGAATTAAAGTTCATCTTATACTAATCCTAAACTAATCAAATCAAAGAGATTTATGATTAAAGTTTAAGGAAACTAGTAAGGAAGAAAGAATGTTTAAAGATTTCTAAGTTAATGAAAGTGTAAGTTATAGGAGATTCTAACAACTTACTTATTTAACTTATAAACAAAAATTTTTAACTCGATTAAATCATGAAGTTATCTAGGATTAATTGATATTGAATAATTGAAGTTACGAAAAGAGATAGATTATACCTTACTTGAAACAATTTAACTTATGATTGCAGGGAATTAGGAGTCTAAGAACTCATCTAAATTTTGAAAGGAAGCTATCACCTTCAATGTAATTGATTGAGGGTTAAATGTTTTTAATTGAATAATTGAAATGAATACTTATAATTGAAGTGAATAATTTCTATTAAAGTTAATACTTACAGCCCTAGATATGAAACTCTAGATGTATTATAAGTATCTAACATGTGAAAATATCTAATATTTTCCTTGAAATTTCCAAGTCCTAAAATTCTTAGAAATTTCGGCAGAATCTCCTTTGTTTTTGTTCAAATAAACAATTTCACAATTCAATATATAAGTCAATCCATTGACTATTTCCAGTTCTAAAATAGAGTTCAATCCATTTAAAAGGATTGCTCATTTCCAATTCTAAAATAGAGTTCAATCCATTTTATAGGATTGCTCATTTCTAATTCTAAAATAGAGTTCAATCCATTTTATAGGATTGCTCATTTCCAATTTTAAAATAGTTTTGACAATTATAAAGAACAGCAATTTAAAAGTCAATCCATTGACTATTTCCAGTTCTAATAATTTCAAGTTATAAAATTAAACAAAACAATCTACTAACCTATAATTCATACATCCTATATCAATCATCTATGAAATTAATAAAAGATGCATAAATAAGTTTAGAATTTATAGGAGCAGCATCATTTGGCTTATTATGCCATATGGCAATAGCATTTAGTGCAGCCTTTCTTTTAATACAATTTATGACTCAACCTGCAAAGAACAACATCATTAAAGTTAACAATTAAATATAAAAGAAATAAGAATCATTTAAATTTAATTCTAACACAACATTTGATTCTTTAAATGTATTTGATAATAGAAGTTAATTGAATACAAGTAATATAAAGAACATTATTAAATTTAACATGATTTAATGATTCTATCATTTACATAATTATTCACATATGGTTTTTAATAAGAAAAGTGATGAAATTTTATTATATTGAATGAATGGCAGCACATGTTCTCTCATGACAACATTTGTATTTATTGAATAAATGGTGGTATTTAGATCTCTTAAATTATATGGTGGCATTTGTATCTTATAAAAGAAATGACAACATATGGTGTTAATAAGAGCAACTATAGCATTTATTCTAATATTCCATAAATTTTATGTTCATCTATTTAATAACATACAATTTTATATAAGAAGTGACAACATTCATTCTTACATTACATTAGATGACAATATAAGAATTAATAAAGAATAACAGCATATGATTTCACTTATACATGATGAATGGAACCATCCAATCTCTTAATATTAATTGGTAGCATATAATTCTAATAAAAGAATGACAGCATATAAATCTCATAGCACAAATGGTAACATTTAAATTCTATAAATATTTGACAGCATTTGATCATAATATAATAAATAACAGCATTTAATCACAATTGAACTAAATGGAAACATTTGATCTCATGATATCATTTGACTTATATATCATGAGCTATTAGCATTTACTTCTCATAATATATTTGACATTTCATCTTATAAGAGATGGAAGCAATTCTATCACTTTAGAATAATTGACAATATTTAGATTCCAAAGAATACATGTAACATTGGGTTCTATGTGACAAATGGCAATGTTAAAATCTTATATGGTAATTGGCTTGGATCCTATAAATAATTGATAGTATATGATCCTAATAAAGATGATAGCATTGTGGAGTATTGAAACATTAATTTTAGCATGTTGAAACTTGATAATAATAATGAACACTATTCAGTCCCCCAATAGAATAATACCATAACTATTTGCAAGAAACTTTCAACATTTATTCAATACTCATGTTAAGCACTATACAAAGAAGAATATAATCCCATCTATTTTTATAAGAAGGATATAATTAAGCTTAGGATAAACATGAAGATAAAATATCATATAAGATCCCATAAGTCTTAATACTTCCACCCAATACCTTAAAACAGACGTTAGCAAAAATCTGATAAGAATCTTAATCTTCACAAATGATTAATAAGCAAATAATGCATAGAAAAATTCAGTGTTTAAAATGAGTAAATTCATAATTTTCTATAATTGAAGATCATTATATCTAAATAAGAAATGGTTACTTGATCTTTTTCTTTGTCAATTGACCATTTGGATTCTTATTACTATATAAATCAAGAAAACATATTTATATTTATCGGAGTAAGAATGGAATATGGAAGTATGGTTTACCACTTGATTCAAGTTGGCTGAGTGATTTTATGGTGTATTCATTCGATTTTTGTGAAGCTAGCAATTCATCTTAAGTTAAAGGAAATCAACACTTATAAAATCAGAATGAGTAGCAACAAGAAAAATCTATAAACTTAGAAAATGCACTGCAAAGTTCACTCCCTTTTTGATTGAATTATTAACTTGAAGAAATAGGAAGGCTGAAACGTAGAAGTTAAATCAAAAGACAGATTAAAACATTTATAGCTCAAACGAAATTATTAAAACAATTCCATCTAAATTTGCTCAGAAACTATGGATCTCTGAAATGGAAAAGTAAAAAGAATTGATTGATTTATGTGATAATGGCTGCATAGAATAAAAATTAAGACTAATGAAAAAAATCGCAATACTCATCATCTCATTTTTTTATTTTTGACGAACTTCGAACGAGTTAATGAACTCGTCGGGATTCATTATCAGAACATAGTTCTCTAAAAATCTCAATAGAATGCGATTAAAGTAAGGAAATAAGAAGGGGGGTACCTTTAAACCTATGAGTTTCCCTTTTACGCAGCTTAGGATCGACCTTAGCTCTTGGAGACTCGGCTCGGAAAGGGACTCTCGATGAGATGGAGAGTAGGCTTGGTTTCTCGAGCTTCACAGCTAGGTTTTCTTCTCCCAAGTTTCTTTCTTTCTTCTTTCGTAGCCCTTTTTGCAAAGGAAGACAAATGTGTTTTCCTTTCTTTCCAAAACGAAGGGCTAAGGGGGTCGAAAATAAGATAAGGGTAGTGGGAGGTTAGCTGAGAGGCGAGGATAGCTAGAGGGAAGGACCTTCGTGCGTACGCCTCTGTCACTCCACCTTTGCGCGCACGATGGAGGCAACGTCGTCGTGGACATTAGGGCAGCCGAGTGATGGGTAGTCGTGCGAAAAGTTTATCCGATGGTTAGCTAAGTGACAAGCATTTAACAAGGCAAGAAAAAAAAACATGATCGGGCCGTTGGATCTTTCTAACTTAAATCAGACGGTCCGATTAAGAAGTAGGAAAATAGAATATGTCTGATTGGCAATTTAGACTGTTCCGTGTTCTGTATAATGCAGCGGATCTCCGCCTTTAAGAAATGGCCAATTGAAGTTTTCTTAACTATTATTTATATATATTAATTATATTAAGACTTTTAAAAGTAATATTTAATTATTATTTTTATCCATTTATTTATGAAAAATTTGACGACTCCCAAACGCTTCTAAAAATACCACTCCTAGCTAATTTAGGTGTGGTGAGTCCAATGGCATACTCTGTTTTTGATTCTGATGCCTAAATAATATAGGTATTTTCAGAATTATTCAAAAACCAGGAATTATTAGAAATTGTCAAACGGTCTCCAAATCGCACTAAATTTGAGGTGGAGACTCTTAATACTATTATAAGACTAATAGAAAGAGATTAGAGTCAGTTAGATTACTAATTGACGGGTAACAACATTTGGGTTATTACAAAGGGGTTTTTAGCCTTCTGTTACTAAGTAAGAAAGAGCATATAAGCAAAGAAAAGTGAACTTCGCCATCAGTTGACGGCAAGAAATAAATTAAGGGAGTTTACTCTTCCCACGTTGTCCTCTTAAAGGTCCACCCTTCGTTCTTTGATGTCTTCCCTTTCCTCCTGTTCTTGGTCCTCTTTTTCCCTTGGAGAGTTCTCCCTCTTTCTCCTCCTGCAGCCTTTCTTTCTGATCTTTGAATAGCAATAGTTGGAACTCTTACAAGGTCTGAGAATGACCCTTTAATAGGGAAGCACCCAGTTTCAAAGCCTTAATTGTGTGACTTTTTCTCTTCCCTGATTTTAATCCAATCCCTTTTAATATTTTTATTTAATTGAGCCTATTAGGATTCAACAATGATTAATTCATCTATTTTCAAGAGGTTGGAGAAGGCAAAAGGTCACATTTTTGTGGCCTTCCCCATGCTGCCTTAATTGTTATTTTCTAATATTTCTAGATCGTCTACAGCAGCACACTGTGGCAACAGCATTTCAAATACTTTGTTGTTGCAGCGCGCTGTGGCAATCGCGTCCCAAATCCTGTTTCGCTGCAGCGCGCTATAGCAGCAGTGCGCTATAGCAGCAGTGCGCCAAATGCTTTTCCTGCATGTGAGTTAGTGTCTTTTTCGTTTGGTCATTGCAGCGTTCGCTTTGGCGCACTATGGCGCGCTACAGCAGATAATCTCTTGGGATCACTGTTTAATTAGTTCAACTATAGTGTTATAAAATGAAAATTTACCCACTGTAGCGCGCTGCGGCGCGCTACAGTGGATAATCTTTTGGGATTACTGTTCAACTAGTTCTTCTATAGTTTTATAAAATAAAAATTTATGCGCTGTGGCATGCTGAGGCGGAGAAAGTTGTGTGATACTATTAAATTACTTATTTATAAAGTTATAATAATTCCTCGAGAAATGACGATGTGGCGCACCGCGGTGCACCGTGGCGCGCTGCAGCGTACAAACTTGCTTATTACTATTCAATTACTCATCTGTATAATTTTAATTTATCTTTAGCGACATGTTGTTGTGGCATGCTTAGCGGTCTTTTTTCAGGTCTGTAGTTCTGCTTCCTATTAAGGCAATTTTTTAATGAGCCGCCATAGCGCACTGCAGTGATTTTATCCCAGAATTTAGTAATTTAGCCCATGCAATCTGTTTTCTTCAATTACTTGAAAAAGTATCATTTTCAACTCAAAGTGTAGGGATATATATGGTTATATGAATGTTGAAGCACTATATTTTTGCTATAAATTCTGGCAATATCACACCCCCACACTTCAATTATTACTCGTCTTCGAGTAAGCTCGAAAAATATAAATTTCTAATTTTTGTTTTTGTCTAAGGATTCAATGTGCTAAGCTAATGTATCAAGAATTTAGTTGTAAAGTATGCTTTAGTCAAGATTACTTCATGACTCTAAGTTTCTACTATTCCTCAAATAAAGTTCATATTTCTACACTTCATTTGATTACAAATCAAAATGTCATGCTTAATATTTTAATATGGGAGATGAACCTGAAATTCTAACCTTCAATGATGCAATTAGAGAGTCTTTATGTGTTGTGCCATGTGTACCCCATCTTATGATTCATAAGAAATATTTAATATTTTAGGAGAGATATTTTTCTTCATCTTAAATGTTCACTTTATTTATCTTGGGAGAGATATATTTTATTATCCCTTTATATATTTATTTTTCTTTTCAATTCTTCTTAAAGGGAGAGCTATTTTTCTTCATCCCTTAATTTAATTTCTTATTTTCATTAAGTCCTACAGGAGCCTAGCACCTCAATTTCTCACTCAGCGCTTGTTTTCTTTGTGTTTGTTCTCAGATTCCCCCCCTACCCCCCCCCCCCCCCCCACACACACTTTAACATGATCACTTGAGTTCATTTTTATCTTTACCTCAAACATACTTGCATTCTTAAATACACACCATAAATTTTTGACATTGAGTCCAGATTTTGATCTCATTCAGAAAATTCCTCTTCACGTTTAATTTTTGCAATATTGAGGGTGTGATATATACGAAATCTATTTTATTCAATGAAAATGGAAATTACAAAACAAAAAAATTAAAAACATAAAACAGGAAACAACACAACCTTGTTAATCCTCAGGCTCATCTTCCTCCCCCTCGTAGCAATATGAATAATATGCCGACCAATCATCTTCTCGAAATGGTGCTCCTGTAGGAGGGCACGGCAACCTTGACCCATCCGGTCCTCCACGCAAGCTCCACTCTTGGAACATTTTTTCGAGAGCTTCATAGAATTTCATTTGGAATTCGTGTTTCCAAACCACTTCTCCTTTGATGAAGCACATACCACATGCCAAGGAGACACCCAAGTCACGCTGATGTGCGTACATGCGCGTCAACATCCTGTCGGGTGACTTCCAGCCAACTGATGTTGAAGCTTCACTTTCTTCTCCCCTTCTCTTTTTAGCTCACGCCCCTTCTTGGGAGCGAGCGCTCAAGTTTATCAATTCTAGAGGAGCGCGGGGTGGAATCGCAACATTGGTAGAGAGGATTTTCACTCCTTGGGCCTCGCAAATCTTGAAATCAATGACCTAAACACAATAGCAGCACATGGCCTGGTCAAGACGTTCCAGAGCTGCTCCTTTATAATGCTGGAGATAGGAATATCTCCCTCCCTTTGTAGTGCACAAAGGAACAGCGCCCGTGACCGGGTTACCTCACTGAGATGCCCAGATGGCATTACAAAACTGGAAATAAACACATGCCAAACATTGCTTGACTCCGTGAGGAGTGCTCGAGGTATGCTGGCTAGGTTCCCTCTCCAGCCTGAATCAGAGCGGGTAATATTGCTTGCTATTGTGGTTGGATCGTATTGGGAGCTCAACAGGTCAAAATAAATGTAGCTCTCCACTTCATCCAATGTATACAAAGCTTCGATGGCCTTGAGCCCGAACTCCACAGCCTTTCCCCTCACAAAAATTTTACTCCCCACCGCATTGATTGCATTGGCTTCAACTTTCTACACTATAGAGGGGTATGTGGAGTTTGTGAGGCTAACAAACTTGTCCCATCTTCGGTTCAAAATTTGATTCAGTTTTATAGGGCAAAGGAGCCCGAACCCACGCTCAAGGATTAGCTTCCTTTTGATGACCACTTGGTTGAAGCGTTGTTCTGCTTCAATCGAAGAGAATCACTTCTTGTTGAACACTCCACCAGCTGTGGAGGTTGAAGCTCCCTTGCTTGCCATAGTTTTCTTTCCCGAAGACATATCTCTTTAAATGATAATAAGGATAGATTGAGAGAATTGATGTTCAAGAACAATTGAAGGATGCTAGAGCTGAAAAGTTTAGGTTTTTTTAGTGAAGTGCAATCTTCAGCCCACCACTCTAAGCCTTTTTATAAAGTTTGGAAGGTTTTAATTGAGCCTAATAATGGCACATTAAAACTTGGTCAAAGGTAGATTCAAAGCATGCCATAAGTGTGACTTGATTTCTACTCAAAGAAGATGAAAATTTTCAGCTTTTCCAGCATAATTCATAGTTTGGGAGTTCCAAGGTGCGTTGTAGCATCATTGACTGCTTTGGAAATCCAAGGCAGTTAGTTTTGCTTCAACTGGGTTTTTTCCCCCGCAATGCTGTGGTGTGTCATGGCGTACAATGGCGCTCTTCCAACAATTGTGCTAAGCTATCCGCTGCGGCACGCTGCAGCAACGAAGTCCGATGCGGCACACTGTAGCAACGTAATCCGCTGTGGCGCGCTGTAGCGAATAAATCCGCTATGGCGCGCTGTGGCAGTTTTCAAGTAGAACATTTTCAAAAATTAAGATTGACTTCTAGAGAAAATAATTTTTGGTTGTGATTAAATTTATTCTACTCCGAAAATAGGAATCAAAGTAAAACCAGAAAACTAGGTTGGGTTGCCTCCCAACAAGCGCTTTGGTTAATGCCGTTAGCCCGACACATTTAAAGATCAACTTGAATTCTCATCCCTAGGAGGTTTTCTCGCCCATGTTTTTGAATGAAATGAGTGAGCACCAACTGAGGTTGGGCTCAGACTCATTAGTTTGTTGTTGGATTTGTTGTTTACTTCATATTCCTTATTAACAAGGGGAGCTCTCATTTTCATTTTTTTACCTCTCATAGTCTTTCTCTTCTTCTTTTCTTCCCTAATGTCAATTCTTCCAAATGGGGTATCATTGTGATTAGCAAAATTTAAAGATCTCCTTTTCTCCTTCTCATCTTCCAACTCTCTATTCACTTTCTCCCATTTTGCCTTAATAATTCTTTCCTTAAATACTGAAGGCATTAGGTCAATAACTTCCTCAAGAACCTTAACTCTAACTATCATAAGTCCCCTTTCAATATCTATGATAGCTTGTGAGCTAGCTAAGAATGGCCTCCCAAAAATTATAGTGGAGTTTTCACTCCAGCTGTCCAATTCGCAAACTACAAAATCGGTGGGGATCACAAAACTCCTTATTCCTACTAAAACATCCTTAACAATTCCCAAAGGGGTTTGAGATGAAAGACTAGTAAACTCCAAAATTATTGGAGACTCCTCCACCCCCCTTATTCATAATTTGGTGTAAATGTGCCATGGCATAACATTTACCGAAGCCCCTCGATCACACAAGGGATCTAAAAGGACTTCACCTTCAATCATGCATGGGATGTTCAATTTACCGGGGTCACCCCTTTTAGTTGCTACTCTCTCCCTTCCATCATTCAGATTAGGAATTCTTATTGGTTATTTCTCTCATTCATTATTATGACCAATGCAATTCTTCTTCTTAGTATCTACATTTATAACGCTCACAGTTTCTCGAGGATTCAATTTAGTTGAGCTAGGGAGCATACCTTGCTGTCTAGTAGACAGCTGTTTAGAAATTTGTCCTAATTATACTTCAATGTTCCTTAATGATACCTCAATTCCTTGAATAGAGGTTTAATGGCGGTTCATTGTCATCTTAGTTCTTTTCATAAATTACATTGTCTCATTTTTAAATGCCCAAAATGATTCTTCTAAACCAGAATCTTGTTTATTATTCTAATTTTACTTATACGAATTGTTTCCATTGTGCATTGGCCAGTTTTGTTGTTGGGCATTGAGGTTTCCCTGAGCATTTCCCTCACTCCAAGAAAAGTTAAGATGGTTTCTCCATCCCAGATTGTAAGAGTTGAAGTAGGGGTTACTATAGGAGTTGTTCATGTTATTATTTCTCATAAAGTTTACTTGTTCCGTCTGTGAGGGGGCAAATGAATTATTTAAATTATAGAATTCACTATTGTGACTCCCCCCACATAGCTCACAACTAACATCTTGAACAGCACTAACATTTATATTCTCAATTTTATTAGTCAGAATTTCAACTTCCCTTTCCAAGGAGGCCAATTGGGTTGATTCATTTAGATTATATACCTCCTTTTTGTTAGACTTTAGCCACTTAGTTGGCCATTGGTATGCATTGTTAGCCATTTCCTTGAGGAGATCAAAGGCCTCCTCAAGGGTCTTATTGCTTAATGATCCTCCTGCGGTTGTATCTATAAGGGTCCTTGTGTGTGCATTTAATCCATTGTAAAAAATCTGCACCTGCATCCACAAAGGGAATCCATGATGAGGGCAATGCCTTAAGCAGTCCTTAAAGCGTTCCCAGCTATCATACAAGTTCTCACCATGCTGTTGAGAGAAATTTGATATTCAATTCTCAGCCTGGCAATCTTTGCTGGTGGGAAATACTTGGCTAGGAATTTCATTGCCAAGTCATCCCAAGTCCATATAGACTCACCGGGCAGGGAACTGAGCCAAACTTTAGCTTGATCTCTCAGCAAGAATGGGATTAATCTCAGTATCAAGGCATCATCGAATACCCCGTTGAATCAGAAAGTGTCGCATATTTCCAGAAAATTGGAAATATGTGCATCCGGGTCATCAAATGCCATCCCTCTAAATTGATTGTTTTGAATCATATTTAAAGTGGATGGTTTTATTTTGAAATTATTGGCCTGTATAGAAGGTCAAACAATGGTATTAGGAACTCCTTCTACTATGGGAAGTGCATATTCTCTAAGTAATCTTCTCCTAGCATTTACCATAGGTTCTGCTGGGTTTATATCTAAATCTTTCATTTGTGCATTTTGTTAGTTTAAAATGACTTGCTCTCTCCTAGCTCTCAAATAAGTTCTATCAATCTTGGGATCACAAAAGAATTCGGTAAGATTTCTTCTACTCATGCAGTTAAGGGGTTCACTAGCTAGAACAAGTTTCATCAATCAATAATCAATAATAAATGTTCACCGCAAATGACTGCAAAAATTTGAATAAGATAATATGCAATAATGTTTAGCACAAAATTCTTCTTAGGAATTTTTCAAATTTCTCTCAAGGCAAGCAAGCAAAGAAATTAATTACAGCTATGTAAGAAAATATGCACAAATTAGTTAGTTCTAAATCACTAGTTACTAAAAAATTGTACTTGATACAAAAAGAAACTATTCCCCGACAACGACGCCAAAAACTTGACAGATGAAATACACGTCTGCGTTTGACCGCCAGTGTATGTGGTATGAAGTAATAAGTGGAAAGTTTAGTTTCAGGGATTTATTGAACCTTTGGGAATGGCTGTTTAGATGCCCAGTTGTATTTTCTTTCACTAATTTTAGATAAAAATTTTGGTTGATGCTGTTAGTTCCTAGTTAGCGATATAAAAGATTTTAAGTAAAGATACTAGTTTGATTAAAAGGAGAGAGTTGAGATTACAATGTAATAGCTGTAAGGGTTTGTGATATGACTTCATTGTTGAGTGTATTCCTTCGATTTATTTGCTTACTAAATCAAGTGAATGTCATTGGAATTGCAGTACTCTCCAATTTCATTAGATTCAAGTTTAGTGCTTAAAGAGAACTCCATTGGGTTCTTTCTTAGCACATAAACTCTCATGAGGTCAGTTTCATTAATTAGAATTCTTACTTCCAATAACTAAGTTACCATAAGATATATCTTAGTTTAGATGATCCCTTGAGCATGCTTTCCATTAACCATGCATCATGCGCATCATACACAATTTAGCTAGATGGGAGGATGCATTGGGTCAATGGATTATGTCACGTCATCCATTGAGGTTCTAATGTCCTTTCATCCCATCTACTTTATTGAGCAGCAGAGCAAGGTTAATGGAGAATTTGGT
The DNA here is from genome assembly GCA_016760335.1 of Gastrodia elata. Lineage (NCBI taxonomy): Eukaryota > Viridiplantae > Streptophyta > Magnoliopsida > Asparagales > Orchidaceae > Gastrodia > Gastrodia elata. The sequence goes on along the minus strand of CM028678.1, from coordinate 29,170,918 downwards.
TCTCAAACGTCAATCTCTTAGAGAGCTATTAAGGAAGGGTTCAAGTGAGCCTTGAGAATTTTGTCACATAATTCTTCGCTCTACTTGTACTACCTTTCTTGCTCTTGCCCAAGAGATGAGCATTAGAACACAGGTTCATTTAAACAATATAATTTAGAACTAGTTCATCCAATCATTCATTTAATCAATAAATAGAAATTATAAAAATGATTCTTTCATTATATTCAAATAATTTTCATCATTCACCATTTAACCCTCACATATCTTTGTAACTACATCTCATCCCTCTCCAAGGGGTTCTTTGCCTTCCATTACTAAGTAAGAATGAGCATACATGCAAAGAAAAGTGAACGTCGCCAATGGTTCATAGCAAGAAATAATTAAAGAAAGTTTAGGAGAAATACTCCTGGGCTGTCCTCCTGAAGCTCCACCCTTCATTCTTTTGCTATCTTCCCTTTCCTTCTGTTCTTGGTCCTCTTTTCCCCTTGGAGAGTTATCCCTCTTTCTCCTCCTGCAGCCTTTCTTTCTGATCTTTGAATAGCAAAAGTTAGAACCCTTTTAAAGTCTGAGATTGTCCCTTAAATAGAGAAGCACCCAGCCTTAAAGCCTTAAATGTGTGACTTTTCCTCTTCCTTGATTTTAATCCAATCCCTTTTAATGTTTTTATTTAATTGAACATGTCAAGATTCAGTAGGGATTAATTCATCTATTTTCAAGAGGTTGGGGAAGGCAAAACGTCGAATTTTTATGGCTTTCCCCATATTGCCTTAAATGTTGTTTTCTAGCATTTCTGAATCGTTCGTTGCGGCATGCTATGGCGCGCTGCAGTAGTAGCATTTCAAATACTATTCCGCTACGGCGCGTTGTGGCAACTGCATTCCAAATGTTGTTCCACTGCAACGCGATGTAGCAGCAGTGCTCCAAATGCTTTTCCTGCATGTAAGTTTGTGACTTTTTGTTTGGTCGTTGCAGTGTCTGCTTTGGGCCATTGTGGTGCGCTACAACGAATAATCTCTTAGGATCGCTATTCAATTAGTTCTACTATAGTTTTATAAAATAAAAATTTACTTGTTGTGGGGCATTGCGGCGCGCTACAGCAGATAATCTTTCAGGATTACTATTCAATTAGTTCTTCTATAGTTTTATAAAATGAAAATTTACTCGCTGCGTTGCGCTGCGACGGAGAAAGTTGCGTGATACCCTTCAATTACTTATTTATAAAGTCTTAATAATTCCTCGAGAAATGACACTGTGGTGCGCTGTGGTGCGTCGTGGCGTGCTGTAGCGTACAGACTTGCATATTACTGTTCAATTACTCATCTGTATGATTTTAATTTATATTTAGCGACATGACGTTGTGGTGCGCTGCAGTGTGCTGTGGTGCGCTACAGATGTCTTTCTCCAGGTCTGCAGTTTTGCTTCCAGGTAAGGCATTTTTTTAATGGCCTGACATGGCGCACTACGGCGATTTTGTCCCAGAATTTAGTAATTCAGCCCGTGCAATCTGTTATCTTCAATTACCTGAAAGAGCATCATTTTTGACTCAAAGTATAAGGATATATATGGTGATATAAATGTTTAAGCACTATATTTTTGCTATAAATTTCTTTTATATTAATAAACATGATTTAACTTTGGTCAGTACATTCAATTCCTAGTTCAGTATAGTGTTTCCTAATTTAGTCTGCCTTTTAAATTTAATTCTTTTGATATAAAATTAGCTCGTATCTACCCATAATAGGGCTTGGATGATATATGTTTGATTCTATAGTTTGGCTCAGATCCACCCATGTTAGGTCTTGGATGATACATGTTAGATTTTTTGTACAGTAGCCCAATTTTGGCCTGTTTCTATTATGGCAGTACTACTTTAGGCACACTTTTACTTTTTAGTCCAATTTCAATTCATAGGCTATTTAGCCATATGTTTCAGTTATGTTTTTACTATTTTTTGCTCATTTTTATAGTTTATTTCAGTTCAGTTTTGCTTAGTTCTTACACGTATTAGGATGCTAGTGTTACTTCAATTTACTTTTAGGACATATGTAGTTCACATAGTTTTCTATAAATCAGTACATTTATTTGATCATAAGTATGTTAAGATGAGTTTACTTTTAGTGCTTTCAGTTATTATATATATTTTCTGCTTAACATTTTTTACAGTATTGGATTGAGGTATTTTTATTTATCTTACATTTTGTTTAGTTATAAATATTTTACCTATAACTATTCCATGCCTTTGCCATTTGTTGCATCTCTTTAAATGCTTGTATCTTTAGTAATATGTGATATCTCGAAATATGTAATTTCATTTAATCAGCCTAAAATGTACTTAAGCAATATATCTAACCAATTTTTCCATTATTTGGATGGGGCCCTAGCATTGTGAAACAGACAATGTCAGCTATTGAGCATTTTGTGGAGATAACACTTGAGGAAGAGCAGATTCAGAGGGGAGAGCACCTTAAAGCTGATGATCCTCAATTAAGTTGCCATTATATTTTCAGTGAGGTTGAGTACCCTTTTTTTCTTCCTTAAAACTTAATTTAAATATTGTAAAAATATAGGTATTTGATGTATTTTCCTTTGCTGCATACTTTATTCTGAGCTAAATATGTCCTATTTTCTATATTATGGTTCCATGGAGGTAATTTGTTAATTTTTTCTTCTGCACTATGATATTCATGTACGCTCATTTGGTGAATGATTTAGTTTTACATAGTGCATATCCTTCCCATATTAATAGATTAGGTGTAACAATCCTAGGTTATTACCCTACTAATTTATAGTCTAAGAAACTAATAATTTTGATTACATTGCTTTTAGAACATCAAATGAATCCTAACTTGAAAATTTGAAGTCCATTGGACTTCTGTAAGTCCGAAATGATATTTTGATCAGTCTAGATGCCTAGTTTAAACCAAAAATATTTTGATCTCTAAATTAAATTCTGAATGCATTTTTGAATTCCTTAACCCCAAATTAGTTAAGGGTGAAAGTTTGGTGCAATTTGGAAATCATTTAGGCCATAATTCATATTAAATTAAAATGGTCTAATTGCATTTTAGAGTTTCCAACAATTCAAAATTGCATTTATACCTTTAAACTAATTAAACGGCTAGGATCCGCTATGCGGACCACGGGCGATCCACTGTAGAGCCTAGGCCGCGCGACAGTGGTGCTCCCGTCGTATCTGCCACTCGCTCAATTAATACAACAGCCAGGTTTTGATCCCGCAGGATCGCGGTTCCGCCGACAGATGTGCCCGTGGCATCCCACGGCTCGGATTCAATCTGATCCGGCCGTTAGGATTTGGAGAATCTATACCATAGCGCGATTCCTTTGATCCATCGGATGACATCTAAAGGCTTTGCCACTGTGGACCTTCATCCCGAGCGTGCCCGTCCCCGACAGTGGAGATCCCTCATATCGCGAGCTGCCCTCCTTGTCTCTCTCCCACTCACGCGTCCAACTCAGCAAGGTCATTATGACCTCCCCATCTTGGCAAGGACCCCCGATCGGGCCTCGTGACCTGGCCGAGCTCGAATTGGAAATTCGATCATTGGTTGTACGTGCCGTGGTCAGGATGCGCCAGAATTGGCCGATTAGGGTTCCCCTAGCCGGATCCTTCTGTCGGGACGAAGGCTTGGGGACGAAGCGATGTGCGGGTCGAGCCGACCCGTGACCCACGCGGTGCGACGGTCCCAGGTCTTCGGGCCCCGGCCGACCCACGCCTTTTGATAACGGGCTGAACATGTTTTAATTTAAATCCGATTAATTGGAATTTTTTTCCTTAAGGAAAATAATCCAACTAATCAAATAAAACATAAGAAAATTTAATTAAAATAATACAAAATGTTTTAATTGAATAACATTTAATCCACTGGTCCAAACCCTATAATATCATATATGAAATTGATCAGAAAATCACCAGGGATCTGAATATAAAATAATATTGAACATCTAATGGTTAGATTTTCTATTATTGCCTAATTATTGCAGATCTTAATTAGGGTGAATTAGCAATTATACTTAATCAATTTGCATGTTTAGAGTGCCATTAGTCTCCTTATGCAAAGTAGAATGAATGTGTTAGATTATATATTTTTTTGATCTATGTATTTCAATATATGCCCTAATCTTATTAAAACATGATTAGTGAAATTAGGGTTTGTAAGCATGGGATCTTAGCAAACTTAGTCTCTAATTATTTGTATTATTAAATAGAACTTATGTGCCAATTTATTTGGAATTTTGATGGATATATTTGTAACTAGGTGCTAATCCTTTTGAATGGATTTAGGGTTTGATTAGCACTAATTACTTTTTGTTTTTATAAATTTTTCTATTCATATGCTTAATAACAATAAGGTAAATATATGGAAACTATGTATGCTGATTCATAATGTATAACTTGAATAATCCTAAAAATTGGAGAACTTAATCATCCTAATTGACTTAAGAAGTATTAAGACTTTGATCAAGCTATTAAGAGTTGATCTAAGTCTAAGATTGCCACCAATAATACATACCTAATTCATTGATTTAACATTTGATCTATAAAGAAATACTTGATCTCAATTGGACATGAGTAGGGGTTAAACCCTAACCTACTTAATTAAGATCCAAACATTTAAACCTTAATTAAATGGACATAATTATAAGATAATGTAATTGACATTATTCCAATAATGCATCTGATTTGATATTGATCCTAAGCATTTGGAATAGAAATATTAAGGTTAATAATAAACCTATGAGATTGCTTAATCTGAATCTGAACCTTAGATCCTTGGTTTTCACCTAAATAAGACTATTAGCATAATAAGATTAATAGAACCATATTGGTTGAACAAGTGATCTAACTCTATTAGCATCCTTGATTTAAATCCCATAGTCTTTGAATAAGCTATGATTAGATGACTTAATCATCTGATATGATTATCCTAAATCAAAATGATAAGTAAAACATAGAGTATTAGCATTAGAGTTAAGAGTGTGAGATCTTAAGTATCTCAACAAAAGATCATTTTTGAAATATTTTAAGGACCTAAATTTGAATATACATTGAGGTAGGAGGGCTTTGCATAACTCATTGAGGTAGAAGCTTATATGATCCCTTAACTTTAGAAGTTGATTTTAACCCCTGGTAGTAGGAATCACTTAAGATATTAGAATGACACCTTTCTTTATGGTAGAATCTATATTGAGTGATACTTGATCATATTTTCTTGAAGCCTAGTATAGGACTTACCTATTTAGTATACGAATTTATAGTCTTTATAAATCCTTGTTAATTAAATAGAGTTGTGTGAACCCAGATTATTGGTTGGTATAGTATGGTATACTCATAGTACTGGTTTTCTATAGTTGTATTCAGGATTAGTTGATTCACTCAAATGTTGACTTATAAGCAAGTGCTATCCCGAGGGATTAGATGAATAAAGTCCTGTTAGAGTAAGACTCCCAAAACCAAGAGTGTATTAAATGGGTACTCATTCCTTAGTTGGATTGAAATACAAATCACCAACGGGCGATGTCTCTTAGCGAAGACAGCTTAAATAGGTGTGGCTCAAATAAACTAAGCAATTAGATTCACCTTTTTTAAGACACTAAGTGTGATTGTGAGTAGGGCTTCTTAATAATTTAGCTTGAGATACAAATTGCCAATGGGCGATGCCTCCTATCGAAGACCGCTTCGTTAGGGTGGCTCAATCAAACTAAGTGATAATAATCACCTTCCTTGCAAATATGCTAAACATGTGTATACAATTATCCCATTTAATGATCTTTAAGTAAATCTTCAACTTTAACCAATTTTTATTCTAGAAGCTAAGAGTCAGAATCCATTTAGTAAGATTCTGCCCAATGGAGACCTAAAATTCATTATCAGTATTCAAAGTTTTATGGATTTCTGAATTTTACTCTTATAGAATAGAAGCTTGTGCATAAACATGAGCCTGAGTTTGAAGAATCATTTCAGTAGTGATGCATGGGTATCAGTGATAAATTATGGGTTACGAAATGTTACATACATTGACTGGGAAATTTCAAGATGTATCGGCATCACCATACTATCTTCCCAACTGGGTGTATGTATACACTGGACTGTACGACTCATAGCCTTTCAGTGATAGTTCCGTTACATACCGTGCCATACTGTGTTGTGGCATATCTGGGTGCATCCTGCTAGTGACATATAGTACAACATTGGACATTTTTCGCATTGATTTTTGAACTTTTTATGTTTTTGTTTACTTTCAGTATTCAGTTTTGATGTAGTTTTACTTTGCTTAGTCTTTACAGTTTCAATTACATAGTGCCTTTACCATTATTTTCTATAGTCATGTTTACTTTACTATCGATTGCAATTACTTTAGAACTCCTTAGTTAGTTGCGATGTGTTAGACTTCTTGTCTAGCACGGGGTACTTTTGGGATCCGGTATTTTGCTAGATCCCAAGCAGCTTGTGGAAATAGCGCAGGAGGACCTACAGGAGATCCATGAGTTGTACGTGGAGCCTTAGTGGATCAGCCTTACACCTTTTGCTTACTGCTTATTTTAGTACTTTAGTAGACTTTACATTTCATCTTTTAAATCAGTTTGTAATAACTCTTGATGTATTTTACTTTTCTTTTTTGAGACGAATGTTTACCACTACTCTCTGATGAATGTATTATGGATGTTTTGCTTTAGCTTCTATAGTCTGTTATACTACTATACTTAGTATTGTGCTGTGATCAGCATACTGGAAATGCTGATATATTGATAACATATATTGGATTCATATTTGCCTCCTTAAATCCAATATACGTATTAGTGTAATACTTAAGACAAGTATTCTACTCTTATCTTAAGTATTTACTCTCGATCCTACTATTAGGTTTGAGTCAGCAGCTTCAGTGTAGCTCAGTCCTTTAGCCTATTTGGGAAGATGAGTGGTGCTCATTTTTCTGAGTGACGCACTGTTCCGCTGCCGATCTGATTATACTTGTCTTTTGCGCACGGCGATGGGGCGGGGCACTACAGTTGGTATCAGAGAAGTATCATAAAGTGTCAGATAAGGATTTTTATTCCTATCTACCTTATGATCTATTCTCTGCATCAGGTTAAGATCACAAGTTACTAAGTATAATGAAAAGCAAACACCCAAACATTTATTAAATTACCTCATAAAGTAAAGGATTGACTATGTCCTGAATAATGACATCCTAGGAATTTACTGCACGTAATAACTTGATTTAAACTATGCCTGTTCTTAATATCAAAATTGACATCTTAGGATTTAAATGAACTTGAAGGTAATGATAAAAATGAAATACTTATAAATTTAGTTATTTTAGGGATGGAATACTCGCAATCAGCATTTTGTTTCTACCTTAGGAGATTTGACGACTACTAGACAGATGACCTCCGAGATGGCCAGATCTACGAAAGGGTCATCGATGGAGTGTCACCTCAGGGAGTTGAGGTGCTAGATAAAATCCTTATCAATTCATCCTTTGGAGGCACCAATCTTTCAGAACTCGCCAAAGAATGGTTGGACCGCGTTACTACCGCACTTCGAGAGACAACCTGTCCGGAGGAGTATCATCTGGAGATCGTTGAGATCCTACTGAGGGGATCAGCGAGTCATTGGTGGTATTGGGTATATAGGAGATTAGCTCGAAGGAGCCACATAGTCACATATGATGACCTTTGTGCTATTTTGGATAGAATATTGTAACTAGATTCTTAAGATCGTATTACATCATTTTCTTTCATCTCAGTTATGTGTTTAGTGGACCCATGTATCTTCTCCTTTGATAAAGAAATGAATGAATGAAATTATAGTAAAATTTTATACTTGTATTTGTAGTCATGAATCCGGGCTCTCCATCTGCTCCTACTCCAATTAAGAATACGGTCGCATCATCAGGCGAACCTGAGGAGTCCAACCCTATGGCCAGTTTATTGAAAGTCTTAATAGATAGCAATCCGCAACAGGTGCAAGAGATACGTGCTCTTATCCTCTCGGTTAGATAGCAATCTGCACCCCCATCAAGACTCTCATCATCTTCTCACTTTACAGGCGACGAAATTCTACACAGTTTCCTTCGTCTCCGAACTGATACGTTCAATGGAGTGCTGAATCCTATGGACACATTGAACTGGCTTAAGATGGCCGAGAAGAACTTGGCCAGTATCAAGTGCACTAACTTTGAAGCCATTCGCCTAGTAACTCATTTATTTCATGAAGAAGCTGAGTACTGGTGGGAGAACGAGTGGAATAACTGATTTGCTGATTATGAAGTAGAGGACATTCCTTGGGATATGTTCTTGGAAGCATTCCGTGAAGCATTTATACCGGCATTAGCTCAAGCAATTCTGGAGGATGAACTCCTCCATCTCACATAAGGCAATAATTCAGTGTTCAATTACGAGCAGGAATTTCAGAGATTGTCACATTTCATTACGGATCTAGTTAGAACGGAAGCATCTAGATGCCACCATTTCTTGAAGGGTCTGAAAGACTCTATTAAAGCCCACTTAGTATCTCGTCAGATCAAGACTCTGACTGAATTAATTGAGGTTGCCCGTCTACAAGAAGGATTCCAAGGTTAGTTGGATCAAAAAAGGAACACAATAGTAATGCAGCCGAAGAAGGAATGTTTTGGCCATCATAAGGTGGCAAAAGTCTATAATAAGGAAACCACATAGCCCTAATCTCAGAATTTTGAATGCAAACAAATGCATCTGTACAGAAAATACTACCACTTTGGTGGTGTATGTTTTATATGTGGTCGTAGCAGCCACCGCTATTTCGAATGCAATGAGAAGAACACAATCGACGGAGTGCTCATCAATCACTCCCATCATAAACAAGCATTCCATGCACAACCAAGGAATAGCCGAGAGCCTGCTCCTGCTATAATGCTGGCTCCAACCTCAAATTAAAAGGCAATTGTACCGACACAAAGGCCAAATCATGATCGTCAGGGTCAAAGGCCCCAAAACAAACAACCCTCAACACCTGCCAATGTATATATGTTAACTCCTGCCTCTGCTCCTTAGGACAATGATGTGGTGTCAGGTACGCCTTAAATTAATTTTTATTCAGTTCTCCTTTGTTTTAGTAATCAATCTTTACCATTTCAGTGTTTTAAATGTTTGAGTAGCTACTCTTATTAAGTTACAGTAATCATAGGTACCTTATCCATAAACGGCAAATCTTGTAACATCCTTTTCGATACGCGAGCGAATCATTCCTTCATATCGAAAAACTAGGCTAAAACTCTTAAGCTACCAACCTATCGATTAGCTAGCTCATTGAGTATCGGGTTACCTTCCGGAGCTCGTATATAGTCCCAACAATTCTGCAACAAAGATATTCCTATTGGGGAACAAATTATGGGGCTAAGTTAATTGTATTTCCAATCGCAAACTTTGATATAATCTTAGGCATGAATTGGCTATGCCAGCATGGTGCTTCCATAAATTACCAAAAGAAAAAAATAACTTTGGGCAGTGGAAGTAATTTGAAATCGTTCATTGGAAGATTTAGCACCCAAGCATCATTGATCAATGCAATGACGGTAGAAAGGCTAGTCAGGAAGGGATGTGATGCGTATCTCGTAACGATCTTGGGAGAGAAGAAAGAAGTCGTGCTTATTTCTGAGAACTGTATAGTTTGTGAATTTCCTGATGTTTTCCTTGAAGACATACCTGGTCTTCCTCCAGTTAGAGATGTAGAGTTCACAATTGAATTAATTCTCGAAACTCAACCGCTGTCAAAAGTTTTGTATCGTATGGCGCCAAAAGAACTTCAAGAATTCAACAAACAACTTCAAGAACTATTGGAGAAAGGTCTTATTCATCCAAGTTCATCTCCTTGGGGGGTGCCAATTTTGTTCATAAAGAAAAAAGATGGATCGATGAGAATGTGCATCGATTATAGGGAATTAAATAAGGTAACCATCAAGAATAAGTATCCCCTACCTCGTATCGATGACTTATTCGATCAGTTATCTGGAGTTAAGGTTTTCTCAAAAATAGATTTGCGATATGGATATTATCAATTGCAAGTTAAAGATCCAGATGTGGAGAAAACAGCGTTTAGAACCCGCTATGTACATTATAAATTTTTGGTAATGTCCTTTGGCTTAACAAATGCGCCATCCATTTTTATGGATTTAATGCAGCGCGTGTTGAAAGAGTATTTAGATAAATTCATCATCGTTTTCATCGATGATATTCTGATTTATTCAAAAAGTAAAATGAATCACAAGAACTAATTGTGATTAGTACTAGAAGAGCTCCAAAGCCACAAGCTATATGCTAAGTATTCCAAATGTAAATTTTGGCTTGACTCAGTCACTTTTCTAGGTCATGCATAGACTCTCAAGGAATCAAAGTCGATCAAAATAAAGTGAGTGCAGTTCAAGATTGGTCACAATCAAAATTTGTGACCGATATCAGGAGTTTCTTAGGACTAGCAGGGTACTATAGAAAATTTGCTAAAGGCTTCTCACAAATTGCGTCTCCTCTCACAAAGTTGATGCAAAAAGCAGTACCATTTATCTTGAGTCCAGAATGTGAGAAAGAATTTCAGTCATTAAGAGATGCTCTTTCTTCTACACTAGTTCTAGCCTTACCTAAAGAAGGTCTTAACTACCAAGTCTATATCAATGCATCTGGCATAAGTTTAGGATGTGTGCTGATGCAGGAAGGAAAAGTTATAGCCTATGCATCTCGTCAGATAAAATCGCATGAAAAGAACTATCCTGTTCATGATCTTGAGTTAGCAGCCATAGTTTTTGCTCTGAAAATCAGGCGTCATTATCTTTATGGCGTCCAGTGTTCCATATTCACTGATCATTAGAGCTTGAAGTACACCTTCACCCAGCGTGAGCTAAACTGCCAACAACAAAGATGGCTAAAGCGAATAAGTGATTATGATTTAAGCATCCAGTATCATCCAGGAAAAGTGAATATCGTAGCAGATGCACTCAGTTGTCATGCTACTCTATCTTCTATGATACTTTCAAGTTCTTTGGAAGAAGAATTCTAAAAGCTCAAAATCAGGCCAGTGCGTGGTACTGTGCTAAGCACACTGATATCCATGAGTTCAGTTGAACCTATATTTTATCATGATGTCTCCATCTCCCAAACCAAGGATGAAGACTATCTGAAGTTTAAAGTGGATATCGAAAGTGGTCGTCGCTTTGATCTTTAGCTTCGAGGTAATTTAATCTATCAGGGAAATTATCTATGGATTCCCAAATCTATGCATCAAGAGATTCTAGTAGAATGTCACAATTTTGGTTACCAAGTACATTCTGGCAGTACCAAGATGTATCAAGACCTGAAAAAATCATTCTAGTGGCATGGAATGAAGAAAAGTGTGGCTAAATTTGTAGTAAAGTGTCATGCTTGTAACTTAGTTAAAGCTGAACACTAAAAGTTTGGAGGACTTCTTCATCCTTTGGTAATTCTTGAATGGAAGTGGTTTGATATTTCTATGGATTTTGTTATGGGTTTACCCAAAACAAGATCCGGTGCCGATTCAATCTGGATCATTGTCGGTTGATTGACCAAAATAGCACATTTTATCCCTATACATCAAACCGATTCTGTGGAGAAATTAGCAAAGCTATATATCAAGGAAATTATCAGATTCCATGGAATTCCTAGATCTATCATATCCGATCGAGATAGCCATTTCACTTCTAAATTCTGGCAAGCAGTGCATTAAGACTTGGGAACTACTCTAGCCATGAGCACCGCTGTTTATCCTTAAACAGATGGACAAATGGAAAGAGTCAATCAAGTCTTGGAAGATCTTCTTCATCTCTGTATTCTAGATTTTGGACGTTTCTGGGAAGATCATGTTCCCCTCATAGAGTTTGCATACAACAATAGTTTTCAGGTGAGTATTGGCATGGCTCCACATGAAGTCCTGTATGGTAGGAAATGTAGTACTCCATTAGTATGGTCTAAAACAGGTAGTGTTCAGATATATGGTTCTGATTTAGTTGAAGAAACCAATCAAAAGATTCAACTAATCTAGCAAAGAATCAAAGCAGCTCAAGATCGTTAGAGTAAGTATCATGATGCTCATCATCATACTCTGGAATTTGATGTTGGATATTTTGCATATCTTAAAGTCAGTCCGATGAGAGGCGTATATCATTTCGGTGTAGCCAAGAAGCTAAGTCCCTGCTACATCTGACCCTTTAAAATATTAGAAAAGATTAGTTTTGCAGCTTATCGATTGAAGCTTCCTGAAGATTTTTTTGCAGTCCATAATGTGTTCTACATCTCCTCTCTGCAGAGATGTCCTTCGAACCCATCTCACTTAATTCAACTTCTAGCATTATCTCTCCAACCAGATCTTTCTTATGCAGAAGAGTCAATTAAGATCTTAGCTCATGATCAAAAGCAGCTGAGGAATCACTCAATTCCAATGGTAAAGGTTCAGTGGAGGAATCGCTCTTTAGAAGAATCTACTTGGGAGAAAGAGGCAGATATGAGAAGGAAGTATCCCAGTCTCTTTGAAACCCCAGGTACTCATTAATTTTCTAAATTTTGTTCTATTCTTCAAATTTCTTCCTGTTTGTCTTCTCTCTTGAGATGATGTCGAGGACAACATCATTCTTAAGTGGGTGAGTCTATAACAACCCTAGGTTGTTACCTTGCTAATCTATAGTCTAAGAAATTATTAATTTTGATTCCAATGCTTTTAGAACATCAAATGAATACTATCCTTAAAATTTGAAGTCCATTGGACTTCTCTAAGTCCGAAATAATATTTCGATTAATCTAGATGCTCTAGTTTAGACCTATAATATTTTGATCTCAGAATTAAATTATAACTGCATTTCGAAATTTTCACCCCCAAATTAGCTAAGGGTGAAAGTTTGGTGTAATTTGGAAATCATTTAGGTCATAAATCACATTTAATTAAAATGGTCTAATTGCATTTTAGGGTTTCCAACAATTCAAAATAACATTTATACCTTTAAACTAATTAAACGGTTGGGATCCACTGTGCGGACCGCGGGCGATCCGCTGTAGAACCCAAGTCACACGAGCGGTGCTCCCGTCGTATCCGCCACTCACTCTATTAATCTAACGACCAGGAATAGATCCCGTGGGATCGCGGATTCATCGTCCGATGCGCCTGTGGAATCCCATGGCTCGGATTCATTCTGATCCAGCCGTTAAGATCTGGAGGATATGGACCGTAGTGTGTTTCCTTCGATCCATCGGACGGCATCTGAAGGCTCCGCCATTGTGAACCTTGGTCCCTAGCACGCCCGTCCCCGACAGAGGAGATCCCCCATACTGCCAGCTGCCCTCCTTGTCTCCCACTCATGCATCGAGCTCAGCAAGGTTGTTATGACCCCCCCATCTTGGCAAGGACCCCCGATCGGGCCACGTGACTCGGCCGAGCTCGAATTGGAAATTTGAGAGCTCGGCCATGGCCTGGTCTCTTAGGACTCTTCGGCCCAGGCCAATGCATCTGGAACCTACCTCACTTCCCTTTGACGCTATAAATAGCCTCTGATCTCCCAGGGGTAAAGCTTGCTGATCAATTGGAGTCTCCTTTCCCAAGTCACCATTGCGGCCTGTCCAAGCTTTCCTAGGCAATCCCAGGCATTCTCGAGGTGTGTACCACTGATAGAAGAGTCTCCTGGAATTTAGGAACTCTTAGAGAAATCTCAGGAAGCTCAGCAAGCTCGGCATTGACCCCTGCATCGTCTGCAAACTCCCAGTCCAAAACCAGGCACCCCTGTTGCTTGGTCTAAGCCAATTGGGCTCAGACCCTCTTCCTTTTGATTCATAAATGTGCACATTGTCGAAACGAACCCAAGACTATCAAACTTGAGCCCTAAGATAGACTTAATCAATCGAATCAATCGATTTGGCTAAGTCACCTAAGAAACGCCTCGGGTGAGTAAAGCCCCGATGTTCCAGACCATCTCAGGCCCTTAGACCAGGGGCTTCGATCCGTCTCACCTCCCTGATGGTGTAGGGATCGAGCCCCGGGTCTGGCGTGGCCTTTGTGGAGAGAATTATCTCCCCACGGTAGCTCCATTAAAGGAGCCCTTGGGTGAGTAAGGTCTGGCCGATCCTGATCGTCTCACAGAGGGCTTCGGGTCCCATTCGGTGCGCCTGACCGCGGTGGGCGTGTATCGATCATTGGTTCGACGTGCTGTGGTCAGGATGCGCAAGAATTGGCCAATTAGGGTTCCCCTAATTTGATCCTTCTGTCGGGACGAAGGCTGGGGATGAAGCGTTGTGCGAGTCGGGCCGACCCATGACCCGAGCGGTGCGACAGTCCTGGGTCTTCGAGCCCCGGTCGACCCGTGCCTTTTGATAATGGGCTGAACCCATTTTAATTTAAATTCGATTAATTGGATTTATTTTTCTTGAGGAAAGTAATCCAATTAATCAAATCATAGGAAAATTTAATTGGACAAATATAGAATGTATTAATTGAATAACCTTTAATCCACTGGTCCAAACCCTATAATATCTTATATGAAATTGATCAGAAAATCACCAGGGATCTGAATATAAATGAATATTAAACATCTAATGACTAGATTTTCTATTATTGCCTAATTATTATAGATCTTGTTTAGGGTGAATTAGTAATTATACTTAACCAATTTGCATGTTTAGGGTGCCATTAGTCTCCTTATGTAAAGTAGAATGAATGTGCTAGGTGATTTATTTTTTTGGTCTCTGTATTTCAATTTATGCTTAATTTTGTTAATATATGATTAGTGAAAATTAGGGTTTATAGGCATGGGATCTTAGCAAATTTAGTCTCAAATTATTTGTATTAGTAAACAGAACTTATATGCTAATTTGTATGGAATTTTGATGGCTAGATTTGTAATTAGGTTTTAATCCTTTTGAATAGATTTAGGGTTTGATTAGCACTAATTACTTTCTATTTTTATAAATTTTTCTATTAGTATGCTTCATAACAGTAAGGTAAATGTACGGAAACCATGTATGCTAATTCATAATGTATAACTTGAATAATCCTAAAATTGGAGAACTTAATCATCTTAATTAACTTAAGAAGTCTTAAGACTTTGATAAAGCTATTAAGACTTGATCTAGGTCTAAGATTGCCACTAATAATACATACTTAATTCACTGATTTAACATTTGATCTATAAATAAATACTTGATCTTAATTGGACATGAGTAAGGGTTAAACCCTAACCTGCTTAATTAAGATCCAAACTGTTAAACCTTAATTAAATGGACATAATTATAAGATAATGTAATTGATATTATT
Source organism: Gastrodia elata (assembly GCA_016760335.1). Classification (NCBI taxonomy): domain Eukaryota; kingdom Viridiplantae; phylum Streptophyta; class Magnoliopsida; order Asparagales; family Orchidaceae; genus Gastrodia; species Gastrodia elata. The sequence continues at coordinate 29,155,617 of CM028678.1, read as the reverse complement.
CCAATAATGCATCTGATTTGATATTGATCCTAAATATTTAGAATATACATATTAAGGTTAATAATAAACCTATGAGATTGCTTAATCTGAATCTGAACCTTAGATCCTTGATTCTCTCCTAAATGAGATTATTAACATAATAAGATTAATAGAACCATATTGATTGAACAAGTGATCTAACTCTATTAACATCCTTGATTTAAATCCCATAATCTTTGAATAAGCTATGATAGATGACTTAATCATCTGATTTGATTATCTTAAATCTAAATTATAAGTAAAACCTAGAGTATTAGCATTAGAGTTAAGAGTGTGAGATCTTAAGTATCTCAACACAAGATCATTTCTGAAATATTTTAAAGACCTAAATTTGAATACACATTGAGGTAGGAGGACTTTACATAACTCATTGAGGTAGAAGCTTAGATGATCCCTTAATTTTAGAAGTTGATCTTAGCCCCTCGTGGTAGGAATCACTTAAGATATTAGAATGACACCTTTCTTTGTGGTAGAATCTATATTGAGTGATACTTACCTATTTAGTATAAGAATTTATAGTCTTGATAAATCCTTGTTAATTAAATAGAGTTGTGTGAACCCAAATTATTGGTTAGTGTAGTATGGTATACACATAGTACTGGTTTTCTTCAGTAGTATTCAAGATTGGTTGATTCACTCCAATGTGGATTTATGAGCAGGTGCTATCCTAAGGGATTATACGAATACAGTCCCATTAGAGTAAAACTCCCAAGACTAAGAGTGTATTAAACGGGTACTCATTCCTTAGTTTGATTGAAATACAAATCGCCAATGGGTGATGTCTCCTAGCGAAGACCGCTTCAATAGGTGTGGCTCAAACAAACTAAGTGATTAGATTCACCTTCTTTAAGACACTAAGTGTGATTATGAGTAGGGCATCTTAATAACTTAGCTTGGGATACAAATCACCAACAGGTGATGCCTCCTATCGAGGACCGCTTTGTTTGGGTAGCTCAATCAAACTAAGTGATAAGAATCACCTTCCTTGCAAATGTGCTAAACATGTGTATACAATCATTCCATCTAATAATTATTAAATAAATCTTCAACTTTAACTAATTTTTATTCTAGAAGCTAGGAGTCAGAATCCTTTTAGCAGGATTCTGTATAGTGAAGACCTAGAATTCATTATCGATATTCAAAGTTTTATGGATTTCTGAATTTTACTCATTTAGAATAGATGCATGGGGATAAACATGGGTCTAAGTTTGAAGAATTATTTCAGTAGTGATGCATGGATATCAGTCATAAATTATGGGTTATGGAATGTTGCATATATTGACTGGAGAATTTCAGGATGCATCGGCATCACCATACTATCTTCCTAACTTGGTGTATGTATACATTGGACCGTACGACTCATAGCCTTTCAGGGATAGTTTTGTTACATACCATGGTATACCATGTTGTGGCATATCTGGGTAGATCATTCCAGTGACATATAGTACATCATTGGATATTTTTCGCATTGATTTCTGAACTTTTGATATTTTTGTTTACTTTCAGTATTCAGTTTTAATGCAGTTTTACTTTGCTTAGTCTTTACAGTTTCAGTTACATAGGGCCTTTACCATTATTTTTTACAGTCGTGTTTACTTTACTGTCTATTGCAATTACTTTAGAACTGCTTAGTTAGTTGCGATGTGTTTGACTTCTTGTCTAACATGGGGTACTTTTGGGATCCGGCAATTTGCTAGATCCCGAGCATCTTGTGGAGATAGGGCAGGATGACCTACAGGAGATCCAAGAGGAGTACGTGGAGCCTTAGTGGATCAGCCTTCCACCTTTTGCTTACTGTTTATTTTAGTACTTTAGGTATACTTTACATTTCATCTTTTAAATCAATTTGTAATAACTCTGGATGTATTTTACTTTTCTTTTCTGAGATGAATATTTACTACTGCTCTGTGATGAATGTATTCTAGATATTTTGCTTTAGCTTTTGCACTTTGTTATACTACTGTACTTAGTATTGTGACATGATCAGAATACTGTAAATGCTTATATATTGATAACGTATATTAGATTCATATTTACCTTCTTAAATCCAATGTACGAATTAGTCTAATACTTAAGACAAGTATTCTACTCTTATATTAAGTATTGACTCTTGATCCTACTATTATATTCGAGTCAGCAGTCTTCTGTGTAGCTCAGTCCTTTAGCCTATTTGGGAAGATAAGTTATGCTCATTTTCCCGAGTGACGCACCGTTTCACAACCGATCTGATTATACTTGTCTTTTGCGCACGGCGACGGGGCGGGGCGCTACATTAGGGTTGAAAACCTAATCTAAGGATAAGTGTGGGATTGCTCAGTGACGATCACCCCACCTTGTTAGGGGCAGGCGCCATAGTCAAACTTAATATGTTTGAATCGATTGACCTAGTTTTGGAGTTGGGGATACTCCAACCAATGCTTATAACTCAGAACCATCACCTCTTAGTCAGCATGCATTAAAGTTTATACCCTTAAATTATATTTGTGCTACTTCATCCACACACAATATCCTTAATACTCTAAATTCATTACTTCTAATAATATATTGAAATATTGTAAGTCATGGTGAAGTTGCCTTTAATCCAGATGTTGATAATTCAGATTTGAAAAATGGGTATGATTTATTCTTTGAGCTTGATAATAAGACTAGTGGGAAAATGAAAGGTAGCAAATCATACAATAATAACTTTTATAATTAGCCAAGAAACTACAATCTCAAGAAATGTTGTTGTCATTGATGTCTACCACCTTTAAAGAATATGAAAGATTTTTTTTGACAAGACCAGTCTATTCAGGTTTTGAATACATTTGGAGCTATCTATGAGCTCTTGAAGACTATAAAAATCATGAATATAACTTCAAGCTTGTGATTTTACTTAGATAATTATTTGATGAAATATTTTCTCTCTTAATTGACTCTCTTTTGTTGATTACTTTGTTGCACTTATTTTTAGTGTGTAAGTTTAGTTAATGTAATATTCTAAAAACATGCAAGCTAAATTTATAGCCTAAATAAAATGTACTTAGACAATTATCTATGTGATAACAAAACTCTTAAGCACCAAGGTATTGTCTACTTTGGTTAGATAGGCCTCACAGTTTTGCCTAAAGATAAAAACTTTCTAGTAGATCACCCATCCAGGGAGTACTCTGAGCTAAGCACGCTTAATTTTGGAGTTCTTATCAGGAATTCCACTGTTATTTGTTAAAATTTAATAGTTTCACTTATTACTACTTAAGTGTGTCTTTACAATCTCCCCAACTTAATTAGCTGATATCCACATTAGTATCCACACATAGATCTAAGAACCATCCATTGGGTAGATAGGATCAGAGATGAACCATACAAGCTCAAGAGGTACCCACTACCATATAACACCTTAACCATTAAAGGTTCAAGAAGCTGCTCACATAAAGTGGTTATTTGCCCTGTATGGCACTTAACTCTTATCTGACACCCTATGGTCATCTTTGATACAATTTGTAATAGCTCAAAATTACAAGCACCAAAAAAATGTATGCTTTCTCCTAATGGGCCTCACAGTTTTGCCTAAAGAAGATAACTTCCAAGCATGTCACCCATCCTGGGAGTGCTCCTAGTTGAGTATGCTTAACTTTGGAGTTCTTATTAGGAACTCTATCGTTATTTGAAAAGGCACCTCAATATTTAAGAGCTTCACTTATTATTACTCAAGCTGGTCTTTACAGTCTAACACAACATTTTTTCTCTTTTTGGCTGGAGCCTTGGCATGTGAAATCAACATGTCAAATCTAGAGTTGTTCATGGAGCCTTCTTAGTGTGAGGAGTAAGAGCATGAGGATGATCCTACTGTAACTCTTCAATCTTAGTTGGCATTTTGTTTAGAAGAGAGTGAATATATTTTATTTTCCATATTTTCATTAAACTTTGATATGTAATAATTCTAGATTTGTATGTTTTACTTACTATACTTTTTGTTCTGATTAGTGATGATCACCACGCAATCATAGTTAAGTTAGTGTTAACTCAATGACGGTTAGGGGCAGCTGCCACATGCAATCACCTAATTTTTATTGGTACAAAAATAAAAAGATTGTATATATTTTTCTTAGTGTTCAACAATTAAAAGTATGTGAGATTCATTAATAAATATGGATAAAAGCAAGGGTTATGTTCGTGAGACTCATATTAACACTCTAATGTACTAATATGAGTTATTTAAGATAAAATATAAATACTACATTTTAAACTTATTTACCAAACTCTCCAAAATTCTTACTAGCTCTCACACCTTGGGAAAGAATTTATCAAATTCAGAGAAAGTATGTAAGGTTCTTTGCAGTTTACCTAAGATCTAAGACCCAAAAGTCTAAGCTATTATGGAAGCTAAAGACCTTAGGACCTATTGTCCTTATAAGCATGGCTCTCTTACAACTTATAAATAAGTTTTTAAAAAGAGGGAAGAACTAAACAAATCTGCAAGAACTAAGAAAACATTGAGTTTCAAATATGTCATTAGAATTAACTTAGTAGTATCGAACGACCGATCTTCTTTTCGAGGTTCAGATTTAGGACAGCTGATGGATCCGATCTTGGATCCGATCTTAGATCCGATGGGTTGAATTTCACCCGTCATATATTATTTAATTTTTATTGTTTATAAATTATTAAAAATAATGTAAATTTAATTAACTTTATTACAATTGTATTTTGTTTAATTTTTGCCCATTTTTGCTACAAAATTTAGGAAATCCTCACCCCTTACATATTTGAAAGTGAGGAATCCAAGCATAACCTTAGTTTCAAATTTTGAACTCTAAATTATTTTTTCTAAGTTTTCTTACTTATTTAATTATTTGGATTCAGATGAGTTTAGGTTACCCAAGGTTGTCACATGAATGTATGTAAGTATGTAAGTATGTATGTATGTATTTATTTATTATAATTTCATTGTGTTATTTAGTGTTAAGGAAATAGACCTGTAATACATTTTAATATATTTTGCTTACGTTCTTGAGTTCATAGTAATCCATGGCATTCCATGGGTTTCAGCATCATTGTTGTATCAAGGAGAGCAGCTAGGTGCTCACATGCACCTGAGCAACTAAAAAGAAACATGTGTGCTCACATGTGCCCAAGCATGAGCTTGATAAAAACATGGGTGCTCAGGAGCTCGCGGAGCGCCAATTTGACATGAAACATAGGCGCTCATGCATGTTGAGGCTCCAAAAAAATCATACAAAAGCAAAGCACGCGCCCAGGAACCCGACACAGATTTGAATGCGAACGCCCTATTCACTGAGGTAACAGAGGCAACTTTTGGCCTTCTTTGAGTGGTGCTAAAGGAGCAATAAGCCAAATAAAAACCATAAGTATAGGAGGATCATTTGGGAAAAAATAAGAGCTTCTAAAAAAATATCATGCTGCCATAATGAAGAAGAAGGAAAAGCTTAAGGCTGCCATTGGAGTGTTGTAGAAGGAAGAAGAAGAAGAAGAACAAGGTGTTGATCAAAAGAATCCTTTGAGACCTTTCTTAAGTAAACTCTTTCATTTTCTCTTTTCTTGGTTTTACAATTTGTTGTTGTGATAAATCAAGATGCCATTGAGAGTAAATAATTATGTGGTATCTATTCTTATGGAGTCCCGAAGCTAGTTTAGTGGGAATTAAACCGATATTATGCACTCATTAGCTGTAAAATCCTATAAAAAAATTTAAAGGAGAAGGAAGAATGCAAAAGGAAGACCAAGATATTATTTTTTTTCATTCATCATAATTCAACATTACAAAATATTTTAACCGGTTATTCCTTCTACAATGTTCACATCTCGTTACATGATGATGTTAAAATAAATAAACAAAATATAAAAGAAAATTATAGTGATGACATTAGTTCTAACAGCAACTCAAAACTTCTAGTAGTCTCCTATAGTTCATCGTCGGGTCCTTTAGAAGCACCTAATCTGGCCTTAAAAGAAAAGATTGTGGTTGGAATTCCCAGTAATTACAGAATACTATAAACAGTTCAATAAATATTGAATGTTACACTTTTCAATTAACATGGCGATAAGCGAAAATAAGGTCAAAACTAAAATTCAGGAAAATATGTTATTAATGCAAATGAAATATTATTCTCAATTTCTATATAAGATTTTTCCTTGCACAATAAGTCAAATGTATGTTACTAGTGTTTGTTTTCTAGTAACCAACTAAGGGTATGTTTTTGGTGTCCATTCTCAATAACTAACAAAACAAATGTTATTGTTATTTATTTATAATAACTAGCCAAGTGTATATTACTAGTGTATGTTCCCAGTAACCAATCAAGCATAAGATATTGGTTTCATACAACCAACCAACCATAAAGTACTATTAGTTTTATCCAACCAACCAAGTATAAGAAGATATCGGTTTCCATCAATCAATCAATCATCAATATGAATTAGACTTAAACTAATATTGAATAACAGAAGCATATAAGTGTAAGAAATAATATATATCTTGGCACATTTTTCTCTATTTGTTTTGCGAGGCATGTGAATATTGTCGAGCGTATCTACGTAATGTTGATATTTAATTAACTTTTAAAGGTGGATTAATTAGTTACCCTTTTATTTTGTAATGATAACATATCTTTGGTAAACTTTAATAATAAAAAATAATATGATAAGAGTATTTATTAAATAAAATATTAATAAAATCATAATTATGATAATATATTAATAATGTGAATAAATAAAATATATTAAATTTATAACATTTAAATGAAATGATCTTTCTTTTCTTTATTCTCATGCTTCTTATATTTTGTTTCTTCTCTCTTATTTGGCTTTTGTTTTTGCTCTATTTTATTCTTCCTCTCTTTCTATCCTTTTCTTTCTCTTATTTCACTCTTACTTTTTTCTCTTTTATTCTCTCATTTTATCTTTCTTTTCTCTCTCTCATTTTTATTTCTTTCATTTTATCTTTACCTCTCTTTCTTCTTAATTTTTTCTCTATTATTTCACTATTTCAATCTGCCTTTCTTTTTTTTTTCTTTTATAAAAATGTTACCACTTATTTCTCATTTTTTCTCTTTTAAATAATAATAATAGTAATAATAATAATAATAATAATAATAATAATAATAATAATAATAATAATAAGTACAATTAAGTAAATAAAAAGACATAATAATTTAAATAAATAAATGAAATAAATATACCATAGCAAATAGAACCTAATAATAACAATTTTTATTATTACCATTATAATTATAATAATAACATAATAATAATAATAATTATTATTATCATCGTATTCAAATCACTTAATTAAATAACAAACGAAAATGAAAATAACCAAATATAATAATAATACTAATAATAATAATTTACTTAAATTAAATGACATGAAATAAAATGATAATAAAAAAATTTCAATAATAACAGTAGTAATAATATTAATAATAATAACTGAAAAAACAATAATAATAATATTAAGTACATTAATATTATTAATAATAATAATAATAATAATAATAATAATAATAATAATAATAATAATAATGATAATATTTTTATTATTAGTATTAATTTTTTTAATAGTTAGGAAAGATGATGAAAAATATAAAATAAAACAAATTTTTATTAAGAAAATAAACAATAAACAAAATAATAATTCCTCACATTCTCTCCTCTCTCCTTTTTCACGTACGTAGGGGAGGGGGCTAATCGGCATTACCAACGGAGGATGGTGGCATGGCGTTGAAGGTGGCTGGGGGAGGGTCCCCGGAGGTGGAGCAGAGGATGTCACGGCTCGTCTTGGATAGCAAGGGAGGAGGATGAGGAGGTTGTGTGGAGATAAATTGGGAAGGGTAAGGGAGATTTTATAGTAAAGGGGAGGGGAGTAGCGGTGGTTCCTCGACGAAGTTTCCTAGGTGAGTTATAGACGACAACCATGTGACTCTCAGCTTCAATTGAGGCTACCAAACTTTGTGGTTCGTCGAATGGAGTTCAATGAGGGGTCGGTCGTGGCTTAAGGTAGCGGGAATGGCATGAAGGTCAGAGGTTGTAGCACGGCCTCTGTGCCGCTTTCGTCAGATCATGGCACGATCTGAGAACAGGGCAGAGCTAGAGCTCTGTCGTGTCCTAGCCATTGGATTCACGGGTTGATCCAGCCGCCAGGATTTCCATCCGGATATCAACCGCCCGATTTAATTAGTGATTTTAATCGGACGACACACATCCTCTGTCGTCGGATTAAAAGGGCTAATTAATTAAATTTAATTAAAAATAAATACAATTTAAATAAATCAAATTTTCACAAACAAATAAGATCTAAAATTCTTAAAAATTGATCCTATTAAGTGGGGAATTCAAAAATGAATCAGATTTTAATTAGAGATCAAAATAATTTTCATATTTTTCTCATTAATTAAGTTAATTTTAATAATCATAAAAATTAAACGACTTCCAAATTAACTCAAATTTCAGGATTAGCTCCAAATAATATTTGGAGGCTAATGAGGAACCTTCATGACAATTGAACTAGCCAATAACAGATTACAACACATGGTTGGTTGTTACACAATGAATCTCATTAAGTTCCAATAAGCATTAGGTAAGGCAAAGCGCAATCATAATAAAACCTTTCACTACATCCCCTTGATTAATGAAATAAGTAATAAATAAGAAAGGATAAATGTATAAGATATTGGTTTGAAGAAAACTCATCCGCGATGCAGTTACAAAACATATGCTCAAAAATAATTCTCCCCATTTTATTACAATTGATCAACAACACTTGCACAATTTTAATTTAATCATTAGCATCAATCAACCCTTTTATATCATTTAAATTTTGAAAAGGAAGAAACTAACTAGTATCTATGCACATTGTTCCTTAATGATAAACTCAGGAATTAACTAATTTCTGTATTACTTGGAGACCATATGCACTTACCTGTAATATACAGACAAAAAATCTTTTTTACAGAATCATCCGTTAGGTTTTTAGTACCGTTACCGGAGAATAGTGATTAGTATTAGTGAATTCTTTTTGATTTGGTGATTTGAACATTTCTTTTTCTTGTGTTATTTTTTGTTTTTATTTTCAACGTTTTTGTTTTTCTATGGGTTATTTAGATTTGATAATAATGCACAATAATAATCCGAATTGGTGCAGATTGTCCATGGGAGCACATTCGAGTTCTAATTATAGTACGAATAACCCTTTTGCACCTTTGAGAACAAAATTCGTTGGCTACTTTGATTATGATCACATCTTCCAATATTATCTCACTTACCCGGACATAAATATCAATAAGAAAATTTGAATAGAACAATCAAACTTAGAAAAATCTATGGAAGAATTCAAGGGGGGAAAGGAAATATATGCAAAAAATTAAGGCAACCTTGGTTAGGCACGGGCCACTATTGGAAGATCAAGTGAAGGCATGCAAGAAAATTGAGGCTTAGTTGGGATATGTATTGCAATAATTAGTTAAATTTGCCCAAGAGGCAATTGCAAATGGGCATATAATGGAACAAGCTCAAGAAGTTCCATGTGTAAGGAGGAAGCTCTAACTTGAACAAACAATGACAACAAGGAAGAGTTAGAGTATCAAATTGAATTAGAACTTTCAAAAATACAATAGAACTTCAAACATTATAGGTTAATCAATTACAACCCAAAACTTAGTCCCCTACACACCTCTTGGGCATCTACCTAAATGTCTAGTAAGGGATCCACAACATACCAATGATATTTGCAAACAAACCCCCTAAATCTTGAGGATAATAATCTGCATATTTTAATTAAAAAATGTTTGTAAGATGCTCCTAGAAAACATATGATAGATTTTGTTGTGTACATTAAATGGGATATTGATCATGATGATGAGCGAAGCTTCAATTAATATGAAATAAATAAAAATACTAAAAAATATAAAAATTGGTTCTGAAATATTTGTTATCCGCTTAAAAATATAGAAAGAAAAGCTAACATGAGACAATCTAGATCACATCCAAAAGAAAAAAATTAAATATGGAAATAGATATTGAATGGATATAAAGAGTCAAATTTGGTCTACTTGAGAACGTTAAACTAAGCGTTAATTGGGAGATAACCTAACAACTATCCTTATCTTTTTATTTCTTGTTCATTTTCATGTTTTATGAACTATGTGTGTTTGTCTATATTGGAGTAGGAGGATTCTTGAGTACGGTTGTAGTAATGGGAATCTTCCATTATTCTATAAGATCGCTTCATTGATTTACTGCTCCTAGTAATTTATTTTCAACAGACTAATTAGTTTTGTAGTTTTCTTTCTGATGATTTAAGTTTTAGTTCTTATATTATGTTATTCATCCGTTTACTTGTTCATCTAATAAGAGTAATGATTAAGAGACATGGCTTGATGATTGGGGACATTGACTATGAGAATATTATCTTTTGAAAATCTGATTAGATACCAAACCTGTTTTTGTAACATCAAATGGAGTTTAGCGTGCAAAAAATATCTTGATAGGAAAAGAAACAGGTTTAAGTGAAACAAAACTCGCTAAACAGACCAAAACAACTTATCAGCTTAATTAAGTGAAGAAATAGACTAAATGTGGGAGAGATGTAGATGAGAAGAAAGGACTAGAATGGTTTTTTAATTTGGGTATGCTAGGTATTTGAAGGACTTAACGAAGGTATTGTGTATGCTACATCATTTGGCATATATATATAAATATAAATATATATATATATATATATATATATATATATATATATATATATATATATATATATATATATATATATATATATGTATGTAAGGATTAAAAAAAAAAATCTCTCCCATAAAAATAAAAAAAATAAAATAGATATGAAGGAAAATATTGCACCTACCAATAAAAGTATTACATTTTATAACAAGAAACACTGGCATGACACTTAAATATTCCTAAGGCAATTACTAAATCATTCCTCTTGATGCAACCATAATTCTCCCATACTCTAGCTTACAGTAATCATTGCATTAAGTAAGAAAAATTGAGGTCAGCAAAAAGGTGAGTTCCATGAAACCTAAAAATATTTGGTAACAAATTCAAAAAAGCATTTATCGCAATAATCAACCCATTTGATCCAAACTAAATTTTGTTTGGCTATCATTATCAAACTAGCAAAAATGTAATTCTCATTTACATAACATCACATTATCAGGATGCTATTTGATCTATCTTATTCGAATATGAGCAAGATTTTAATTGTGGAGGTACGATGAAACCAATATTAATATTTATATTTATAAGAAAAATTAGTGTTTTTAGGTTAGATATTTGTTACTATAAGTCATATTTGTGTATTTTATAATTTTCTTCAGCACAAAAAACATACGTGCACAATAGAATAGAAAATGACCAATTATATAATTAAAGTACTAGGCGCTACAGCGTGTCCCAACGCCAGCCTAGCAAAGGCAAGACACTACTATATGCGGTAGCGCCAGTATTACGAAGAACATGCCCTACAGCATGCCGCAGCGCACCATCAGAACTAAATGCGACCTGGACAATTTAATGAAGACTGAACCACGCGCGCCCATATAATATTTTCAGAAGAGTTTCCTAAAAAGAAGATTTGACGCCGAGAAGAAGTGGAAAAAGGAAGTGGAACCAAGGAAGAAAAAGAGAGAACCAGAAGGGGAGAATGCAAGGAGAACACTAGAAAGTTGTTCCCTCATTGCGTATCTCTAACTAAATTCATGTCTATTTTCTTTACTTGTAATAATTCCATGGGTTCCTTGTATTGTGCCTTTATTTCTTTTCGTATTTTAACTATAAGGGCAGCCTAAGCTCCTCTTGGGGAGGGTTAGGTTTAGAATTATGTAATGTATATGTCTTTGCACATGTAATAAAACTCTTTAAATTAAGGAAATTTAATATGTTATGTGTTGGAAATTTATGTGTTTATTCATAAAGAAAGGAATAAAGGGATTAATATCTTAATATAAATTATCTTAAAATAGATTTAATAGCAAAACTTTCGCAGAGCTAGATGCTCATCCCTAATTAAAATAATTGAATTAGAAGCATGAAAGCTGTGAACGATGTGACATAAGTTTGCAGAACTTTTTGCTCGTTCGTTTGCTTCAAATCTGAGATTCAAAGTGTCAAATCATGAAGAATAATTTGTAAAATTCTCTATGTTCCCTAGCTAAATTTGGGACTTAAATACAGTGAGTTGAGTATGTTCAAGTAGTGAACGAAGTGACATAAGTTCACGTATATTGCTCATTTCAATGTTAGAACTTAAAAATTCATTGAATTTGAGCCGAGAATAACTGATACACAGAGCTTCACTGCTCACTCATGATTTAAATAAGGAAATTCGATGCATGATAAGATGTGAGTTAAGTGACAAACTCACAAAGCTTTGTGGCTCATTTACTTAGCTGAGACAAGAGTAGATGCATGTTAGCCGTGAACGGATCGGGATTTGGTGATCACAGAATAAAATTGTAGATTTTACCACATAGAATATGGAGGCCATCCCCACCATAATCATGTTAACACTAATATTAACATGATTACAATGGAGTCATCACAGAGACAGATCCCCATTTAAAGTCAGATTAGGTTTTCTCCCTAATCTGTTAATAATTGAAGGATTTGCCACTTGTATCTATAATTCATTCATTAAACATGTATTTAAAAGAACAGAGTGCAGAAGTAAAACATATAACATAGATCTACAGTGCTATAATAAAATAATAATAGCATAACTCAATATAAAAATATAGAAAGGTAAAAGCATCCAAAATCTCAATTATTAATATAATGAATTAAAGTTTAAAAGAAAGGAACGCTCATCATCACAAACAAAAAATAAAGACTATTTAAGTCTCAGTAGCAGCAGAAAGGTCATTATATTGGCTTAGACTTGAATCTATCTCCATGAATAACTCTAAATCTGATATAATGGTCTTTACATGCTAAGGCCCTAACCAAGAAAATAAAAATTTGTATTAGACAATTGTCTAAGAATAGCTTAGGCTATTTTAATTAAATCTACACTTTTTAAGATATCACAATTAATTGAACAACAAAGCAATTTATAAAGGCTCAACATACAGCAAAGAAAGGGGACAGTTATAAATTTATATTTATAGCTCAAGAAAATGAACTATGCAAGAACACATACCTTAAACCAAATACTGCAACAAGATTAGGCAATACATGTATAAAAGACTTAATATAACTGAAAGAAAGTTGTAAACATGTATATGATCATCTAAAGTATGCTAATTAAATAAATATGAATCTAAAATGATATATATATATATATATAGCAAAAAACTGGGTTCAACATAAATTGAAATTTAGCATCCTATAATTAAAAGTAGTAGTTAAAGGCTATATTGAAACAGTAGTAAAAGCGTGTAGAAACAAAGAACAACATCTGAAAATTCCACAAAAAAAGGTTGGCTAATAAAGCAATTGCAAGTAAACTAAAACTAAAAGAAATACAAAATTTAGACAAGTGCCTAAATTAGTACTACCATAACAGAAACAGGTTAAATGTAGGCACTGAACAAAAAGTCCCACATGTATCATCTAGATGGCTCATGGCATGATCTGAGTTGGACTATAAAATCAGACACGTATCAGCCAAACTCTCTCATTATTGGATTCAAGTTAATTTTATTGCAACAAATTGAACTGTAGAGGTAGACTAACTAGGACACATTCTACTGAACTAATGATTGAAATTTATTTAATGTACTAATTATGATGGATAATGTTTATGTATTTGAAAGCTATTCATAGAATACTCATTAAATATTCTATGTTCAACTAAATATGCCCATGGTACAATGCTCAAATACAAGGTGTGTAGAGAAATAAAGTCAAAGTAAGCAAGACTCTACTAAAACACATGTAATATCTATTATTATCTTTTTTATCTAGTCTATCTATTATGAGAAAATACAAGTTCAATATCTTCAATATCCTATTATTGAGTAAAATATCAGATTCACAACCTTAAAGGTTAAACATTAGAACTTAACAAGTTTTAATTCAAAATAAGAAAATGTTATCTACTGAAGTTAAATAACTAATTAACTACTTTACTAATGTATTTTACTAACCCATGCCCAATCTTGACCAAGAGAATAAAGATTTAGGGATTTGGAGTTAAACTCCAAATTTGGAGTTTAAGACCTAAACCCATGGTGTGAAAATTTGAGGATCTAAGGTTTCACATAAATCTGACCATAAAGATGGAGAATTATAAGGACTAAAGATTTATTTACATAAGAGAATTCAAATCTTAGAAAGGCTAAAGGTCCAAGGTCATAAGAAAAACTAATCAGACTTAACTTCAAAATCTATTAATAGATTTAGTTTATTGAGTAACTTTATTACTCAATGGAGTTAAATCTACTAAAGGCTATAAAATAGAATCAAATGAATTTAGTACTTAAGCGTTCTTAGGATTTAAGAATTGAATCTAATTCTAAATAAGGTGAAGATCAAAAGTCTTAAGAAGATTCAAACTATTGAGTAATTCCATTATTTCATAGATATAATCTACTGAAATTTACAATTGAAATTTCAGTGTTTCTTTCAGTTTTAGTTTAGTTCTAGTTGCTTTATTTGCCAACCCCTTAAGCTTTAAGAATAGAATCTAATTATAAATAAGACGAAGATCAAAAGTCTTAAGAAGAGTCAAACTATTGAGTAATTCCATTATTTAATAGATATAATCAACTAAAATTTACAAGTGTAATTTCAATGTTTCTTCAGCCTTAGTTTAGTTGCAGTTGCTTTATTAACTAACCTTAGAAAGAGTAATTCCCTTATTTAATAGAAAATAATACTAATTTCGTAAACAAGTGTTCCTCTATTTAAGGAAGATTTAAAGATCTTTATCATCCAATTTGGACAAGAATTGAGTTAAATATTTATTAATTATACTTAGATATAATTAGGGCTAAATTAGAAAATCTAACCATATAAATTAGAATTTTATTACAGTTTATTATTCTTTGTATTTTTCTAATAAAAATAATATATTGGATTATACCATTTAGATTTTTATTGAGCATTTGGCATATTGGAATTATTTCAATTAATGGATCATAACTTACTGACTTTCTAATTTAATTTTGTTAAGGAAATCAAATACAAAAAATTAGATTATTATTAACTACCAAAATCAAAATGCATGGGTCAGGGCAGACCCAGCCTATCATTGTGCTTCCCCACCTAGGGTACCACACCAATAAGGTTCGATCCCTACACCTTCAGGGCGTTGAGGCAGATCAAAACCTTAATGTGGCTCGGTCTATGAATGGATATGATGATGGGTCCTTACTCGAGCTCTAGCACTATGCAGTGATGTATCCTGATCAATCAATACAATTGGATCAATTGACCAAGGTACGCAATTATGAAGTGGAAGTAGCTAGGTTGAGCTTGAGCATCCAATGGAGTGATCTCATTTTTACTAGCTATTGGCTTTGTCCAGACTGAAAGTTCTCGCTATCTAGACTAAGCTAGTTCAAAATAAATCAGCTCACACATAGCGCCTACACTACAGAAATGACCATAGCACAATCACAAAGCTAACTTAGTGTACAACTGGATTAACAATGAGTCTACCCAACGCATTGGGGGAAGAGGCAATACTTGGATGAGTGAGGACATGGAGATAGGGAGAAAATCAGCTAATTTGAGTGCTTCAAAAGTTGCTAAGCTCAACATTACCTTGTAGGAGGCCTGAACACCAGACCTTACCCACAGACTGTTGGGGATTGAAGCATAAACCGCCTACTAAAGACTAAACAATATGATTTATACAGAAGCTTGGATGTCTTCACAAATGTAGTAGAGAGTAGTACAATAAGCAAAAAGCACACTGTGGCAAACTCAGTGCAATTATAGCACTGAGGGAGTGATCGGGCACAAGAGCTGGCTTCCCATGGTTAGCCTAATCAGAGGAAGGTCTGGGCCTGGCTTGACGGCGGCAGACCCAAAATTTTCTAGTCCAGTAGGCCTCTGCACCTGGTGGAGATGGAGGACATAAGAGATCTCTTGTATAGCCAGCGCAGATGTGCCGTTGGCTACCGGAGGGGGACCATTCGTGTAAAGGTTATTTGGGGACGATGGCCTATAGTGGCTGGCACACTCCTGATTGTCTAATCCTTCAACAATTCATAAGGGACAGTCTAATACATCTGCCTCAAATGGCTTAAAGCGGAGGAAATATCAACTGTTGGATAGTAGATGTAATTCTATGGTTAAAGAGGGACCCGAGCATCAAGCAGTTGGCATCGTTAGATTTATTGCACTGCTGTCAGGTCCTCACAGCATATCTATCACGATCCCGATAGTGGATCATGACCGTTGGGATTTATTAATTTATGTAAATTTAATTAAATTAAAATTTTTAAATAATTCAATTTCAAATTTAAGATCAAATGACCTCTAAAAAATCCAAAAAATTTACCCTTAGCTAATTTGGGATTGAGAAATTCAAAAATAAAATAAAATTTTAATTTAGAGATCAAAAGAACTTAGCTAATTTTCATAATCCTAAAATTTAGAGAATAGCCAATTATCTAATTGGGCTTCGATTGATCATAAATTTTTAAGGTTAGGTTTTAATGACTAAATAAATCTAATATAATGAAAATTAAGTCTTAATTTAGCTTAGATTAGCTAGGGTAACAACCTAAGACTGTTATATAAATGTAAGTGTTATTTTTATTACTAAATGGTCACAAAATTACCTATGTGGTTATTGTGAACTTCATTGAGTTTTAATAAGAACTTGGTATAGCAAGCAACAATTAAAATAAGACCTTTTACTACTGCCCCTTGATTAATGAAATAAATATTAAATTAAAAGGGATAAATGAATAAAATATTGGATTGAAGAAAACTAATGCACAAGGTAGTTACAAATCTTATATTCAAACCCAATTCTCCTTATTTTGTTCCAACTTATCAAAAACACTAACATAATTTCTGTTTAATCATTAACATCAATCAACCCTTTTCATTCATTTAAATATTATAAAGAAAGAAAATAACTAGTATACATACACACTATTCCTTGATGTCAATAAACTCAGGAATTCATCAATTTCTGTATTACAAGATGACCACGTGCACTTGCTTGTAATACATGGACAAAATATCTTTTCAAAATCATCCGTCAAGTTCTTGGCATTGTTACCAGAGAATAGTAAATAGTACCAAGGAAAACTTTTAATTTAGTGATTTGAACATTTCTTTTTCTTATGTTATTTTAAATTTTTCTTTTCATTATTTTTGTATATTGATGGGTTACCCATATTTGAAAATAATGCTCAATAATAACCCAAATTGGTGCAGATTCTCTGGGGGAGCACATTCGAGTTCTAATTGTAGTTTAAATAACTCTTTCACACATTCGAGAACAAAACTCATTGACTACTTTAATTATGATCACAACTTCCAACAATATCCCACTTACTTTAATATGAACATCAAAAAAAAAATTTAATAGAGAACAATCGCACTTAGAAAATTCCATGAAAGAATTCAAGGGGTATGTGAGGAACTGTATGCAAGAAATTTAGGTAAACTTGGTTAGGCACAAGTGGTTATTGGAAGGTTAAGAGAAGACATGCAAAAAAAGTGAGGTCAATTGAGATTTATATTTCAATAATAAGTTATATCCGCCCAAGAGGTAGTTGCAAATGAGCATATAATGGAACAAGCTCAAGAAGTGCCAATGTGTAGGGAGAAAGCTCTAGCTCAAATAAACACTAATAATAATCAAATTGAATTTGAACATTCTGAAATATAACTAATACTTCAAACAAAACAAGAATATCAATTACAACTTGAAACTTATATCTCCTACAAACCTCATGTGCATCTACCTTAAAGTCTAGTGAGGGATCCACAATATACGAACAATATCTGCAAATTTTCAAACAACTCCCTAGAAATCTTGAGGATAAGAATATGAATATTTCGATTAAAAATTGTTTGGAAGATGGTCATAGAAAAGATAAGATAGATTTGTTGTGAACATTAAATGGGAGAATGATCATGATGATGCAAGAAGCTTCAATGAGTATTAAAGAAATAAAAAAACTAAAAACGGTAAAAATTGGTTCTGGAAAATTTGCGATCGGCTTTAAAATACAGAAAGAAAAGCTAACATAAGATAAGGTAGATCACATCTAAAAAAAAAAACAAAAATCCGGAAAGAGATATTGAATGAATATAAGGAGTTAAATTTGGTCAGGTTGACGATGTTAAAATAAGTGCTGGTTTGGAGACAACCTGTAATGCCTTGTCTTGTCATTCTGCACAACACAATATCATTAGTGGCAGAATGGTTCGTTAACTGAATATTATATGACCTGCCTCATACTTAATGCTTTGGGTTTAATAAAAATAGCTAGCCTGAACCATTAATGACAAGAGGTAATTAGAGCTAAGGAACTCCACAATTAATCAAGTTAAGTATTTCATTAATCTGATTAACAATGCAAGTATGCTAAACTGATGATCATAGCATAATAAATATAGTATGATATAATACAAAGAATAGAGTGCGGAAGCTAAAGACATCATCCATGCATTCATTCATTTAGAAACAGTAAGTAAAGGCATGCATCTCATAATAGAAGACAAAAAATACATCGATATAAGATTACTTGTTACATGTTTTAATAAAAATGTAGAAAGTAAACTCTCATCTCACCAAAGCAGGAAAACACTAAAGGATGAAGATCATCATAGCAACTCAGCAACACCGTGCTTCACATCCTCTTTAGTCCCTTGCATCTCCATAAGCAAAGGTTATTTAAAGTCACTTAAATTTGACATTGTCGAAATCGCAACGCCAAGGCCCCAGCAAAAAAAAGAGAAATTCTTACTTAAACAATGAGTCTAAGTACATTCCTAGCTCTCTAATACGCATTCATTTAAGTTACAAGAATATTTAACTAAAGGTAGTAAATAAAACAACAAAGCTAATTTAACATAAAGTATATACCGCAAGTACTAAAAACATTGAAAGCAAGTATCTAAATTTGTTGAAAATACTAAAATTTGATGCATCAAAATGGAATAAATACAATATGAACTCCAAACAGATGTCAATCTAAATTGCATATGTTCCTGAATACGACTGTAATGTGCTTCAATAGCAACCAACTGAAATGTACTTTACAATACATATTCAAAACCAATGTGCCCAATGCACCCAAAAATAACTGAGCCCAACACTTCTAAATACCCAGATATATATACACATATACATGCATATTAATATACATGTGGCCAACGCTCCCGAAGACAACTAAGCCCAATGCTCTCGAAATTAAGTGAGCCCAACGCTCTCGTAAGCAAATGAGCCCAACGCTCCTGAAACTTTATGTATGTATTTGTATAATATACATCTATTTGTGCCCAACACACCCATAAAATATGAGCCCAACGCTCCCGAATTTAACAAACTTGTAACAACTTGGCACCTGATCAACCATGGCATACTTATTAATGAAATACCTTCCGAAATATGCATGAAACACATGACTAAATCATCAAGTATGTACCAAATGTTTATGCAACTGTAAGCAAAAATCATCAAAGATAATATCCATTTTGTTGACTATTTATCTCGAATATGAATAGCCAATCTTGATACTTAGACATCAACAGGTCTTAGCCTGACCACTAGGCTAACAGATCTAATTAACTACACAATAATCTCATTAATTAATAGATTAATCTTAACAATTTTGAATTGAATTACATTAAATTGAGCAATCTCAACAATTCTTTCTATTCATCTTAATGAATCAACCAACTATACAAGAATAACATCTTAAGCTTATATCTGAACTGATTTCTTATGAAATCAACCTAAAATAATTCCTTAATAATCTACTCTTAGAATTTCCTTAAGGTTCTATGGATAACTAGTGATTTATACTTAAAATCTAATCCACAAATTAGGATTCTAAACTAAGCCAAGAGCAAGGGCTTAAGGATACTAAAAAGGCTCATGGATTTTAATTATAAAATCCAAATAGTCAAACTTAAGGTTTAAGGCTAAATCTTCATAATTCTACCTTACAGGTTAAGGTTTGAGAACTTCTAACCAAAATTAAAAGCTTATAAGGAAGCTAACCAAACTAAGTAATAATCATCACTCAATAAAGAAGGCAACTAAAAGGGATGCTAACATTCAACTAAGTTGAATGTAACCTCAAATGATTAAAGGTTAACTCCTAAGTCATAACATATGACTTAGCACTTACAAGTTAAGCTACTACTTATTATGTGACATCACATGCTAAGTAGAATATAAACTAAGTATCAAGGATCCAAAAGGTTCTATAATTAAGTGACATTCATCACTTAAGAAGCTTCAGCTAATAAGTTAGGTTACTACAAGACTTAACCAATGATTCTAAAGGATAACTAAGCAATTCTAATTCAGTGAATAAGAATCCAAAAGCTTGGAATCAAAAAACAAGGGTTCTTTGACTACTTAGATTATTAGGATCTAAACTTAAGAGCTAGTTAAAGCACCATTATTCAGCTAAGTCTAATAATGAAGCCAAGGGATTGGCTACTAAGCTCTACATATGAGATTACACTTAAATGTTAAATCCATCTAACTAAGTGTGATCTCACACTAATGAGGGATTAGAATAAAATATCCATAGGGTTAATCCACTCTAAGGATTCCACCACCAAAGAGGTATTTATCTCTTACTAAAGGATTCTCCTAAGGTAACAAGGTTAAATACCCAATTTGGATACTTAACCTTAAGAGACATGGGAAGACTAATGCATCATGTCACATAATGTGACTAAACACCAAAGGTGATAAAGGTTTATTAAAGACTATTCACACAAGTAATAAGCTATGAATTGATCAGGGTAAGGAATTCACATATCTAATTAGATAAGGGCTAGGAAGCTTAAGGAAAAATTTAAGCTACAACCATGTCATAATTCATGACTTATGCCAAAGGTTTTAAAGCTAGACTAACACCTAAGTCACAAGATGTGACTTAGTTCACTATTGATTTAAAGGTTATCCATAAGACATCCAACCAAAAGAAAAAATCATCCCATAAAAGAATGACTAAGCTAAAGCCTAAGTCAAATCATGACTTAGCTAAAAGTCTTAAGGATGAGATTAAATTATCTAAGGGATGAGAATTATCTTATCCCAAAATGGATAAGACTCTTCACCTAAAGGAGACTACTACACTAATTCACAAAATATGACTTGGTCAAATTGGCATCAAAGGTTTGAGTTAGCTAACCTTAATTGATAGGTTACTGCCCAAGAAGTGTAGAGACACTTGGACACTATTAAGGGATCACTAAAGGCCTAAGCATGGAGATAAACAAAGCTAACCATAATTGGGGATTCAACCTCCTAAGCCAAGGCAAGGTTACTTACACATGCATATAACACTAAGGCTTAAGAAGAGTTTAGACAATAATATATCAAGTTTAAACCTAAGGATTAGGCTAATCGAATTGCAAGGGCAAAATAGTCATTTTCCATAGCATAAAACTAATTTAGGGTCAAAATGGTTTCTAATCAAAAAACTAAGTATGGAATTAGGTTCTATACATAATAATGAAATCATAGACAACAAGACCTCTAGAATTGGAGATCTCAAACTCCTAATCTAGGTTATCATCCTAAAATATCATTAAGAGATGATTAGCAATTAACATTACAAGATTCTAAAATAAAGCATATCATAATATTCTTGACTTCCAAATGAGCAATTAGAAACTAAGTTTAAATGTTTTGGTTATCAAATCAAAAAGTTATGCACTAATCAATGTTTGATCTAATTAAGCAATAATTTGCATAATGAATTACAAAAACATAAATAATATTTTTCTGGTTAAAATAGTTTATAAGTTAATTAAATTTGGACAAGTATTGAATGGGTTATGCTAAACCCTAGTTTAATTAAATTATTCCTATGTTTAGAAATTAGGAAATTGAGTTATGCAATTTGAAATAAATTTAAATCCATTTAAATAGGTGATCGGGTCCTAATCGGGTCGATCAAGACCTGATGGGCAAGCCCGATCAAAAAGGAGCATGCCATACAAGACCCAAAGGAGCCCACACTATCGCATCGCACGGGCCCGGGCCGATCCGACCCACAGCGTTAGTGCGTTCTCCCGTCAAATGAGGGCATGCGCGATGGTGATTTTAGGGTTTCCATTAAAAACCCAAATTCCCTGACAATAGGGCATGCCAAAATGCATGTAATGGATCAAATCAAACACAAGGATGAGCTCTACCAATTGGAACTATAAGCCACTTACAGGGTGCACCAAATTGATAGAACCCAAATTTCATTTCTAGGAATATTGGGCTTACTGTGGAGGGAGAATACTCACTCCATAAACCACCACCTGAACGGGTGTCTATCCAGTCTCATTCCATGCTTCATAATTGATCCAAGGTGGATTTTCATGTGTTGGGAAAGGGCCTTGTTTGATTGGAGCCAGATGGGACTTGGGCACTGTCCCCACTGTATAGGCCCAAGACTGTAGCTACTCGATCGGGTACCATTGAACTTAATCAATGCTACAGGTGCAATCACATGCTAAAGAAAAACAATCGACCATGCCAGATTCACTAAGCAAGGGTAAGTTTCTGGGTAGAGGGGTACCTGGGTTCACAATTTTGCCGAATTGCTGAAAGCTTAGATGTTGACGCTGATGCACCTCCAGGCTTGAATTGGTCCGAGTAGGAGGTGTGGAAGATTTTGGTAGATGTTGGAAGGCTCGATCGTAGCTGGACGATGCAGGTTCAGATGCTGGAGTTCAGCGTATCTCAGGAAGAAGAAGGAGAACAAAGATGGGGGAGTGTTTACATGCTCAGCAACCTCAGGTTCACCGACACGAGGGCTTTAGAGGTGAGGGAATTGTACTGTGGGTTGCTAGAGAGGAGTGGGGGACATTACCAGCCAACAAGTGCATGCTAGCAGACAGAGTAGAGCAGGGCAGCTCGCAGGGTTACGGTGTAGGCGAGGGACCACGCGTCGATGTGCACCCGGGTGCGAGCGCGTGTCTGCCATGCATGCTGGTTCGCAGCTCCCGGTTCGGGTGAACCAAATTGACTGGTTTGGGATAATAGCACTCGGATCTAGCCTTAGATCTGATGGTTGGGATCAAACGGTGCAATAGGACTGTTCGATCTGATCTAGTAACCATAGGATGGCTTAGATCACATGATCTTGCTGTCCCGTGTTCAGCACAGTAGAGCGAATCAGTGCAATCCAACTGTTTAAATGTTTAAGGCCATTTTAAATTTAAATAAATTAATATTAAATTAATTTGAATATTAAAAATTCTTAATTCGTCCCAATGGACTTTAAAAAGTGCTAAAAACTTCACTCCTAGCTAATGTGGGTGCTATGAACTCAATAACACTGTCAGATTTTTGATCTGAGGTCTAAATTATTTATTTATTTTTTGTGTATTTAATTATATTAAAATATTCAATGAAATAAGAACAACTTCCAAAAATTCTTCAAATTTGACCCTTAGCTAATTTGGGTGTGATGAATTCAACTAGGAAGTCGTATTTCAATTTGGAGTTCAAAAGAATCATCCTATTTTTCATAATTATTTAATTATCTAGAAATTAGGGTTTTGTCCGATTAATCCCCAAGTTGAGCCAAAACTTTGGGGTGCACTCCTAATAAAATTTAGAGACTATTAAAGGTGATCTAAGACTGATTAGGCTAGGTTAGCCTAAGTAACAACCTTTGGTTATAACACAACCGAACAAATATCTTTATCTTTCTATTTCTTATTGCTTCAAGTTTTATGAAAAATGTGTAAGTAGATAAATAATGGAGTAGGAAGAATCTTGAATACTTTTGCAGTAATGGGAGTATGTCATTATTCTATCGGTGGCTTCATTCATTTACTATACTCCAAGTGATTTATTTCCAATTCAATAATTAGTTTTGTAGTTTTCTTATTGTTGCATTATGTTTTAGTTTTTATTTTATATTATTCATTAGTTCACATGTTCATTCAAGACTAATGATAAAGAATCATAGTTTGATGAATGAGGATATTGAATCTGAGAATTTTCAAAAATCTAATTTGAAACCAAACACGATTTTGTAACATGATTTTTTAATATCAAATGGGGTTGGACGCGCGATAAATGTCCTTATGGAAAAGGAACCAAGCAAAATATAGTTAAGTGAAACAAACTTGCCTAACTAACCAAAATAACTTCTTAGCTTAATCAAGTGGTGAAATAGACTAAGTGTGAGGGAGATGTGGTGAAAAAAAAAGACTGGATTGATTTTTTAATTTGGGTGTGCAAGGCTTCTGAAGGACTTAATCAATGTAATGTGTATGGTATGCTTGGAATATATATATATATATATATATATATATGATAGGATCAAGAAAATTATTTCTCCCATCAATTAAGGCATGCTATTTGATTTATCTTACTCGATGATGAGCAAAATTTTTTGTGTGGGGGTGTACCGAACCAAAAATTCATATTTGTTTTTATAATAAAAATTGGTGTTTTTAGATTATATATTTATTACTGCTTTAAGCTATATTTGTAATTTTCATTAGTTTTTTTAGCACAAAAGACAAATTTGCACAAAGGAAGAGAAAATGACAAATTTTGAAATTAAAGAGCTGTGCACTCTAGTGCACAGCAGCGCCAACCTAGCGCCTCAAGTCGTAGCACTAATACTACGAAGAGCATGCATGACTATGTTCCATAACGTGCCTTTAATTCAAAATGTGACCAAGATAATTTAAGGAAGACTGAGCTATGGGTGCCCACATAATATTTTTAGAGTAGTTTTATGAGAATAAGTTTTGTTACATAGAAAAAAAGGAAAGAGAAAGCAAAACAAAGGAAGAAGAAGAAAAAAGTAACGGTGTAACACCCTAGTGTTAAGTTAGTCAATTCCAACTCAATATTGGGTGTTACTGTAGTACTTAACATTAAATTAGTAGGAATCTAACTAACTATTAAGCACTATGTGTTCTAGGATCATTTTTGGATAAGGATATTATAGTACTACAAAAGAGCAATTACATATATATGCAAGAAAATCCGCATCCATCATCAAAATCGAGAGTCTAACTTATTATAAACAATATATAAATGTAACAAACTGCACTCATCCTCACAAATAAGAAAAAGATGCAAAGTCTTCAAGTGCTATCGATAGCCGGTACTAGATCGCACTCCAACCTCCACAATATGCTCATGAGCTACCGTATTTGGAAATTAATACGTTAGGGCGTTGCCAACAAATTAAAAAGATGTGATTAGACTTATAAAGTCTTACATTTTTGAGATTACATTAAGTTTTATTTAAGTTTGAACACGTATCACATTAGCCATTTATAATTATTTGATTTAAGAGGAGCATTATAACAACCCTAGTTGTTAATCTAGCTAAATCCAGATTAATTAAACTAAACTATGTTCTAATTTTGATTCCATTGAACTCACTGAGTCATTTAAATATAATCTTAGAAGTTTGGGATCAATCGGAGCTTAATTGAGAATTTTGATATTTTTGCTTATTTTTGAGCCCTGAAAAATACCTAAATTAAATTAATTTTCAAATTAAAATCTGATTTCATTTTTGAATTCCTCACATCTCAATTAGCTAAGGGTGAAATTTTGGGAATTTTTGGAGCTTATTTAATCCTAAATTGAATTTATAAAAGTTAAATAGAATTTAAGTTAATTATTAAATGAATTAATATATATATTTTTATATATTTGGGATTCGCTGTCGATTCCGCGACAGATCCGCTATGGGGTCCCAACAGTGGCACGTGGAATTCAACCAATAGATGCGTTAGCACGCAGCCTAGCTCAATCATCCAACGGTGGGATCTCCTCCATGGTAAGAACTAATCCTAGATGTCGGATCAAGCAAGTGAATCCGATGGCTATCAGCTAATCTGTGGTTAATCATTTAAGTGACATATTAGAGTCATCCGAGACCAATAGCTCTGCGATCATACGATTCCCAGCTTCCCACGACTGTGGATCGTCTCCTTCGTCTCTCCCATCGCATATCTGGTCCCCCTGACAGCCGAATCCCTTCCAGCCCTTGTGGTAGTGCGGGGATGGTGTCATTCTTCCCCTTCTACCATCGACACGACCACTGGCCGGTAGTAGCTTCCCGGAATTACCCATAGCTGCTGGGCCGAGCCTTACCTTCGGCCCTAGCCAAAGCCATGGATCTTGAGCTCTAGCTTCCACCCCCAGCGCTCCTAATGACTATAAATACCTTCAGGATATCACAGCGAGTCCATTTACTCACAGTGATTCCTCAATTGCCTAGTTGAAGCCTGCAGGAGCTCCCCGTCTCTCTCGGCATTCTTGGTGAGTCCAGCACCTGCGTACCGCTGATAGAGGGTCCGCCTGGTGTTCAGACTCCTTGTGAACTTGTCTCTGCTGCGTGGTGAGCTCACAAGCCCTCAAATATCCTCTACCATGCCTGCAAACCTAGTTCCAGGTATAGCCTCTCCACGACTGAGCTGTGTGAGCTTAGCCCATTAACTCAAGCTCTAGGATAGCTTTGTGATATTTTGGATCTTCTTCCCTAGACTTTAGGATGCTTAGGAATTAGTGGCATTGCGCCTAGCTCATTTCTGACCATGGGAATTCACTATCAGGATTGAGCCTTGTCCAAACGGAGTGCTGACACTCCTCTGAAGTCCCAAACCCCCAATTCCTCTCAAAGCGATATCTGATTGATATGGCAAGCTAACTAGACCCGATGCGATTGTTCCTAAGGTCTGGGCTAGCTTATTACTATCGTTCGATCATCTTGTTTCTACCGCGAGTTCGTAGTCAAGCTCGTGTAAGGACCTGACAGTCCAAGGCACCCCGAAGCTTGTGGCCAGAGGGCTTCAATCTGCCTCACCATCAAGATGGTGTAGGGACTGAGCTCTGGCTAAATGGTTGCCTCTATGATGAGAATTTACTCCTCACAGTAAACCCTAGATGATGGGATTAGGGCCGAGCCTATCGAATAGCCATCCGGTGAACCAGTGCGTCCTAGAGAGGGCTTAATGGTGGGATCGATGCATCTTGACTTTTGGAACGTGTAGGGATTAATTTGAGCCACTGGCATCGCTTGACCATCCTGAATTGGGGCGTTGAAGTTTTTCCTAGTCGGCCCATCGCGGAAGATGTGCAGGGACGATGACACTATCGCCTTAGGCCGGGCCCACGTGGTGCGACAGTGTCGGTCCAGCCAGGGCCCGCTCCGACCCGCATCTTTCTGATTTCAGCTCTGGTTAATTAAATCAGAATTATGGAATTATTTTCCTTCTATAAATTAATGCATAAATAGATTTAATTAAATGCCCTATGATTCCAATTTAAATAAAAATATAAAATAAATTATTTAAATAACTTTAGTTTTACTTATCTAAATTGTATAATCCAATATACCATTTTAATTAGAAAAATACAAGGAATAATAATATAAAATAAAATCAAGATCCAATAGTTAGATTTTGAATTATTTACAAATCTTTCTCTATTTGTATTTAAATTATAATTAATTCATTAAATGTCCAAAAATGTTGATTAAGATCTCTAATTACTTATGAGACCACAAGAAACCTAAGTAAGCCATTAAAAGTAATTTAAGATTTTTAATTTTATTAATCACTCCTTAAATACCTTAAAATGAGATTAGTGAATTAAGCCTTTGATTAGTCTCTGATTTTAGTGAATCTAGTTCCTAATGCCTTATTAAGTACATTAGAGCTTATAAATGTGTTTGAATCATTCTAGTATGCCATAATTTCCTTAATCACTTAAATTGGCCTTAAATGGTGATTAGTGCTAATTAAGCTAATTAAGATATCAAAATCATAAGATAAGTGTTTATTCCACTTCAATTATCAATATAAAGCTCATTAGGACAGACTTGAATCAATTTAGGTGATTAAATCTTAAAATTCCAATTTTATCCTTAAGAGGGGTATTTTGGTTATTTTTGACCCAAAATATGTTTAAGTACCCTTATATCCTAGAAATCTCAAGTAAAGTGATTATAATTAGTAATTAAATACATTAACATTAATTGCTAGGTTGTATCATCTCATGAATGAATCCTAGTGTTTAAATCTTAAAATTCTTAAGTAAACTCTTAAGATCTTAAGTGTTCTTAAGACCCTACATAAAAGACTTAGCTTAAATCAATATTAAAGTTAAAGTTTCTAATCCTAGTTATCTTATCAAAGTTGTTCATGAATTATAGTTTTAAAGAAAATAAAAGCAAAAGCCTTGAATAACCCTAAGCTTAGACTTATTAGTTTAGATCTAAGTGATCAAACCCTTGATCTTAGATCTTAGATCATAGACTTTATATCATCTCATTGAATTGAATCACTTTCTTTGGACTTCCTTAATTGATTAACTATTTAATCCTTTTGAAACCTCCTTATGGGTGTAATATTGATTCAATCTATAGAATAATGTAGTTATCCTAAAGTTTGAATCTTAGATTCTTTGTTCTTAAATGATTGTTTTATCTTATGATACTAGCATAACCTTTCATTAAGATCTTAGCTTCTAAATCCTTCAGCTTATATGATTTTGCACCTCTAAATTATGTTTGAGTGTGAACCCTAGATCCTTATTAGGATATTACCTTGGATTCAGGTAATTGAACCCCCATATGTGGAGTTTGGATCCATAATCCTTAATCTTGATTTACTTAATCAAGATTTGGGTTAAGTGAGTATAATAATAATAATTAGGCCGTTAATTTATTTACTTTAAACCTTTATAGTCATCACTTAATTTTGAATTAGAACTCGTTAAGTTCTAATGTTAAAAGTAAGGCCATGAATCTGAGATTATACTCATTAGCTGGATATTGGAGATTCTAAACATGTATCTTCTCAGAATAGAATTGGATAAATTAGACAACAACAAATATCACATAAGTTTACTTGAGTCTCTTGCTTCCTTTGACTTTGAATGCTCTGCACACCTTGAATATTGAGCCTTGTTCCTTGAGCATAATAGGAGAACCTAGGATATGGAAGATACATCCTAAGTTAGTATTTGCAAAGCATAACATTCACTATGTTCTTTCAGTGCATTCAGTGTAGTAAGGTATGTCTTAGTTTAGTCTACCTCCTCAGTTTTAGTTTTGTTGTAAAATAGACTTGGACCTAGCCTAGTGCTTGGCTAGGATGGATACATGTCTTATTCTATGAGTTCAACTCAGACCTAGCTCTGATGATGCCTAGGATGGACACATGTTGAACTTTCTGTTCAGAGGGCCAGTAAGGCCTATTTCTGATATGGCAGTACTATGTTTTAGGCTTACTCTTACTTCAGTTCAGTTTCAGTGCTTTGTTTTGTCTTTCCACATGCTTCAGTGGCCTTACTTTTAGTGCTTTGTTTGGCTTGCCACATGTCTCAATGGCATTATTTTTTAGCATTTATGCTCTTAGCTTGTTTTTGCCACATGCTTCAGTGGCCTTTTATATATTAAATCTGCATGCACGTATATATGTTCTTATTGAGTAATTAATAAATATTGGCATATTTGGATGCTAGTTTTGTATGTTTATTTCAGCACCTTTCAGTATAGTTTACTTTTATAAAATTAGCATGTCTTCATATGATCATAAGAATGTTAGGATCAGTTTATTTTGGTACTTG
This sequence comes from Gastrodia elata, assembly GCA_016760335.1. Classification (NCBI taxonomy): domain Eukaryota; kingdom Viridiplantae; phylum Streptophyta; class Magnoliopsida; order Asparagales; family Orchidaceae; genus Gastrodia; species Gastrodia elata. The sequence continues at coordinate 29,125,853 of CM028678.1, read as the reverse complement.
CAGTTATTTTTGCTCTTTAGCATCACCTTGCTTAGTTTCATGTTTTTTTATACATACTTGTTGCTCAATTATAAATGAATTGTTATAGCTATCCTTCTCTATATAACTTGATGTACCTTATAATGCGTGCATGTTTAAAATAATTAAATGTAATATCTTTAAATATTCAATTCACTTAAATAGCTTAAAATATACTTAGACAATTTGTCTAACTGTAACCTTTTTCTTTTGTTGGCTGGGGCCTTGACATTTGTGTTACCAACAAATGTCATATTTGGAGCTGTTCGTTGGTAGTTTTGTAGAAGGGGAGCTAGTGCAGGAGGAGGATCTTCCTACTGCCGCTTAGTTCTTTTTCTGCAGTGAGTTTGAGAGATCTTTTTTCTTTTTTTTATTTCAATCTCTAATAATTAAATTCTGTATGTATTTACTTTCTGCACTTAAGCTGAGTTACTATTTCTTTTACTCTTTTATACTATGCCGTGATGAAGATGTTATACTATATTATTTCTTGCTCTCGCTACCTTGATATATTGATATATGTTTACAGTTCCAGGTGACAAGTTGTGGCGCCCCGCTCCCTAAGCTCACAATCATTAAGCTAAGGAGTGGAGGTACTTGTGCAAACCCCTCACTTATCATTAGATTAGGTAGGTCCATAATCCACTAATAAGGAAAGGACGTGCACAGAATATCTGAGGGGATCAGTCACTACATCTATCATACATACAGAGTGCGGAAGCAAAATGCAGTAAATAGTACATCCATTCACCATGGATCACATAAGAAAAAGTAATAAGATAACTTAGATAATAATAAAGTACATAAAGTAAATCGTAGTCATAGTGTCTGTATTGTTACAATATTTATATAGTTTAAAAGACTGAAAGATAAATCACTCATCCTCACAAGCACCTAAAAGAAACTAAAGCAATATCCGGCTATCTTGGCTGAAGCTCCTCCTCTAAGTAAGGCACCTCTGCTTCAGCACCTAGCTCCTCAAACCTATCTGAATCTGACATTATCAGTTTCATAATACCAGGGCCCCATCCAATAAAAGAAAAATATGCTTAGATAATTATCTAAGTACCTTTTAAGCTGGATATTTTACATGTGTTATTAATGTCACCATTTTATACTCAAGCACAACAAAAGTAAACTCAAAAGCATATGTGTAGTAAGCATACAAAAAACAGGGATAGTTATAAATATAATATTTATAACTAAGCAGCAAATGAGGCAAAAGCACACCTCAATAACTAAATAAGGAATGGGCATATGCAAGTATAGTACAGTAAGTAAAAATACCAAAAGTAAAGTCTAATCTTAAACATGCTGATGATCATATGATATATGCAAATTAAAGGTAGAAATTTGAACATGGTACATATAGTAAGCAGTAAAGTCTAGCATCCTATAAATACTTACAAGTAAGCAGGTAAGTAAGGGAAAATAGTTGATTGAAATATACATGAGAACACAGTACACAGTAAGCTGAAAACTGAAACATGTGTGTAAAGACTACAATATCAGAAAGTTGGCCATTGGGCCGGCAAAATCCTCAAGCCTTTCAGGACTTGAGCAGACAGAAATTCCCATAGCCTTTCATGGCTAGGGCAGACAGAATCCAGTAATAGAACTGAGGAGGTAGTAATCACAAATGCAAAATCTTTTAGTTATTTTACTTTGTTTCTGTGGACATGTTTCAGAAACTGCTAAGGAGTCAAGCACATTTGCAAGACTACGTGTAACAACCCATGTTGTTACTTTGCTCTATTAAGACTAATCTAAGTCTTAATTAAGGTTCTAAGTCACTAATTAGGTAATTTAGAACTCGCCTCTAAAACCTAGGTCAAACTAGAAGTCAATAAAAGTCAAATATGGAATTTTGGAAAAATTTCAAACCCTAGAATTTAACTTTTTATCTAGACCTCAGATTGAAAATCTGACTTCGCCATTGCGTTCAAAACACCCAAATTAGCTAGGGATGAAATTTTGGAGGCATTTTGAAGTCGTTGATTTTTCGTCGAATATTTTAATATTATTTAAATACCCTAAATAATCAAATAATTAAATACTCGTCGAAACAAAAATCCGAGTGCGCCATTGTGTTCCTCACCCTTCATTTAGTTAAGGGTGATTTATTGGAAATTTTTGGGATGCATTTAATAGGTTAAAATTAATTAATTAAATCTGTATAATTTAATTTAAATAATTGTTTAAATATTGAAACTTAACGGACTTCCGTTAGATTATTTAATCCGCCGTTTCTTTATCCTAACGCCGCTAAGGTTGCCGTCCAGCCAATCAGGAAGCATCTGAGCCGTCTGATCAGATCTCGGTGCGAGATCAGACGGCTCAGACATCATCTCCCTCGTTGCTTAGCGCGTGTTGCGCTGAGCTCTCGCTCGCGAACGCGCGGCAGACGCAGCGCCGTGATCTGCTCCAGTTGGCTTCTACCGGGGTAAAGTCGCCGCTTTAGGCAATTATAAATCATCTAAGACTCTATTCTCCTCTCGGTTCCATCTCTGAAGACCTGTTTTGGCGATCGGAGCTCGGACCAATCCCTGCCATCCATCTAAGGTACTCGATCTCACCCGAATCTTAGTTTGATTCCAAATATTATTGTTTCTATATGCAATCTATACCTAGATAATTAATCCATGCGGTTTGATTAAGCTATGGAGTCTTCGATCGAATGGGATCTTCGATCGAAGATCTCCTCACGAAACCCTAATGTGCGAAGACGAAACAATGCCCCGAGTGAACCGGCCACTCTGTAACGGTTCAATTTTTCCGTCTGTGCCGGTCCGGTTCGAAGAGGAAGGCGAAACATCTCCTCAGATCTACCATCAGATCAGGATTCAGATCCAACCATTGGATCTGAATCAATCTCAATCCAATAGATTTAGTTGAGTTGATTTTAAACTGTAGGATCGGGTAATGATCAAACCGGTCCAAGACTGGACCAGTTTGCCTCCAGATCGAGGCGGGCTGGGCCACGTGAGCCGGGCCGAAGGCTCTGTGCGCGCCGCGTGTCCCACCCATTGAGTGCAGTGGGGCCCGCCTTGCAGCGCGCCAGCGTATCGCGGCGCGCCACGTGGCCTGGTCATGTTGACCGTCTGACCTGTGGGGCCCGCCATCTGCCGCTCATCTAGTAACAAACCGCCACGTGTACCTGCAGAAAGATAGAAATGATTATATTAATTTATATATATTTATAATCAGTTAATATTTTTATTTAATCTATAAGTATGTATATATATATATATCTATAGTATTAGAGTATATAATTATATTTATAAAACAGAAAATTAAATTAATATTCATAAATTAAATTATTGAATACTGTTAAAAAGATGAATTAATAAAATTATAATAATTACAATTCAGTAAATTTAATATTTATATATATATATAATTTAATTAAATTAAATTAAAATATCCAAAACTTTAAATATTCATAACTCTTAAAATACACATCCAAATTATACAAATAAATATATTAAATTAATCAAAAAAATATGAGGAATTTATTGATGCCAACAATTTTGCTGTAGGATCAATATTTTGCAAAGTGATTATTTAGGATTTAATTAAATTTAAATTAATGTCACAAACCTTATTTAGCTCATAACTTTGTACCCACTGATCCAAACATATTGAATATGGGTCTTAAAGTAATCAAAAAACCCTAAGGATCATTTTAGTAGGGTTAACTTGACTGTTTGGATTAGTTTGAGCCTAATCACATTTAAGTCCTAATCCTAATTACCCTAATTAGACCTAGAACTTCAATTGACCATAACTTGGTCAATTGAGCTCCAAATTTGATGATCCAAAGGTCCATTTAGATCAGAAGATCTTAATTAACAATAATATGTAAGAATATTTTAGATCCAACGGTTAGATTTGCTAATCTTTCTTAATTACTCTAAATCTTGATTAGTGAATATTAGCAACTCTAGTAATCCAAATTGAGTGATTTAAATTTCAGAGAACTCCTAGAACCACTTAGAATCTATGTGTGAGGTTTGATTAGTGTTTGAATGCTTAATTTTGCTAATCACTCACTAATCTCTCCTAACCCTAATTAGGTCTTAACTTAGGTCCAAATTGAGCCTACAATATGTTACTATGATCAGTGGACTATTTGTAAACCATAGCCACTGATTTTGTTCAATTTGGACACTAATTGGCAAAGTTAGGTTTTTAACTCATAGTTAAGAATCCCTTAATTAACCTTAAACCCAAGATCTTGTATTGGCCATAATTTGGACAATACTTGTCAGATTTCAGCAAATTTAGGTTCTATGGAAAGCTTAGACAATAAAGAGCATTAAAATGAAAGAAAAATTTAACTTTCACTTAATCAAATTACTATTTTTCCCTTATGAGTCAAATTCACTAATTTGATCTCTTATGACTTAATAATTACCCAAAAGTAATTTAGTTGCTGTCTAATCTTACATTAGACAATAAGAAACTCTTTCCAAAAGAAAATTTTAGAATTAAAGCCTTAGATCAAAAATTTGATCTTTTGAACCCTTGAGTAGGGGCAAAATGGTCAATTTGCCCAAATTTAGGGTTTAGCCTTTAAAAGCCTTAAATTCAGTTTCTAATCACTAAAACCAGTAAATAGAATGATTTAGAACTGAAATTAATCAAATTCAAGTCTAAATAAGATTTTGATTAAAATCTCAAAATATGCTCTTTAAGAAAATTCCTAAGTAAATTATAAGTGTTTATCTTTCCTTAATCATTCTTAGATCCATCCTTAGGTCCTATAACATTAGTTAGGATGCGTGTCTTGAGAGATACTCTTAGTAATTAAGAGCCTTATTTCCTAAGATTAGGAATAGATCTTAAGTTAGAATTCATCTATTGAGTAAATTGGGTTATTCAATTAGATGAAACATTGAGTTTTCTAGTTTATAGATTTTCTTAGTTTATTAAATGATTATTTGATCTTTAAACTTTAGAACTAAGAATAGAGATCCATCCTAATGAAATTGATTTATCATTAGGATTTGCCTTAACCTAATCTGTGAGTTTTGGGTTCGAAACCTTAGACCCTTAGATTATACCTTTAGATTAAGTGATTAGACCCCATCATCTGGAGTCTAATTCTTAATCTATTTCATCTTGATTTGGCTAATCAAGATGTGGTTGGGATAAATTAAATTGCAAAATTAGGTCGATGATTTATTCATTTTAACCAAATAGTCATCTTTTGATTAAGTTATAATTTGGACTTGGCCAGTCCTAATTATCTTCAACAAGTAGGATTCGTGATTCTAAGTTACAGAATGTGTAAGAATTGATAATTTTGAAACTTATGTAACTTAGAGTAGATAGAACGAATAAAGTAGATTACAACAGATATCACCTGTGTTTAGATAGAGTTTCTTGCACTTTGATTTTGATGCTTCGCATTCCTTGATTTTGAGCCTTATACCTTGAACATATATTATGTACTTAAGATATTTGATAAATATCTTATGTCAATTTTGAACATTCATAAATAGCATTGTGTTTTTGTTTCACATGTGGTTTGTAAGGTGTAGCTTGATTAGTATACCTCTTCGATCAACTCGTTCGGGGTCAGCTTCTTGTAGGGGGTTTCAGTCCGATAGTCTATACCATGCCTAGTCCATGGGATAGGATGGATAGACTCTTGCCCTACTGACTATATAGTCAGGATTTTGATATGGTTATACTAATTCAAGTACACTTACATTCAGAGTTTCTTAGCTCATCAGGCTAAGATTTGTTGAGTTCGTATAGTTGCTGTAGTTTCAGTTTGCAGTTACTGTTTTACTAGCATATTCTGCATTTTCAGCACTGTTTTACTGTCAGTTTTTCTGCACATGTTATATATATAGGATGCTAGTTCTACTTGCATGTTTTCATATGCTCACATAGGATGTTAGTATTTTTAGCATAATCTGTTTGATCATGAGCATGTTTAGGTTGTACTTTTCTTATATTTCTTTTACTTTTCTTTTACTTACGTGTCCTTGTTGCAGTTACTTGGAGGAGGTATGTTTTACTTCCTATTTGTTTAGTTATAAACTATGGTTTATAACTTATTACTATTCTTTTGTACGCTTTTCTGCACCTATTATGCCTAGTTCTGTTTATATGGTGATATCTACTTAATTTAATAAAATTGTTTGCCCTAAAATGTACTTAGACATTTTGTCTAACCAATTTTTCTTTTGTTGGCTAGGGCCCTACCATTATGAAATTGATAATGGTAGGTTCTGAGTTTGTTGGTTTAGCAGATCCAGTGGAGAGTTTACTATTAGAGGAGGAGCCCGTTCTTGAAGATTTGTAACCTAGTTTTCTATTTTCAGTGAGATTGAGAGTTTCCTTTCAGTTCATTTAAACTTATTAAATGTTGTAATAATACAGGTTTATATTTCTCTTTCAGTACTTTACTTATTCTGTATTGTTGTATTTATACTGTATTGGATGGATGTTATACCTTTTATTGCTTCCGCACTCTGAATTCTTGTATGATCATTTAGTGATAAATTCTGGAATGAATGACAAAGTCCTTAGTTAAACTGGATTAGAATGTGTGTCTAATCCAATCTTAAATGGAGACCTTGTCATTTGGTGAACCCTCCACCGTAATCATGTTAACTTAAGGGTTAACAGGACCACGGTGGGGCAGGGCCGCCACAGTTGGTATCAGAGAATTCTATAAGGTGTCAGATTGGAATTATTCCTTTCTACCTAATGGACTGTTCTTTTGACACTTGATCACTAAATGAATACTTGAATTGACATCCATCACATTATGAGTATAACTCAGAATAAGAAGAAGAGAATGAAAGAAACACTTCCATAATAAAACTTTAGTAAGGAGTAAACTCTAATGTCATAAAAAGCTTAGTAACAAATACTTGTAGATCTTCAAATTGAAATATTAAACCTTGGATTTTATACTAAGGGATCAAGTTATAATTAGATATTCAAACTATCGTAATAAATCAAAGGCATAGAAAATTCAAAACTTTTATGATAAATAAACCTTTTTAGTACAATATATTATAGAAGATTGGATCTTCCTTATTGATTTAAATAAAACCCAAAATCGTATAAAATCTATCTCCAATGAAATTAGGTATTCCAATCACATCTTAGTTATACTTGTAATTTCTCTTATCCAATATGAAGTAAGAACTTAATAAAAAGTAAATCCTTCGAATGATAAATAAAATATTTTGGTATTATAAACATTAACTTTGATCTTGGCTAAACACCTGTGATAGAATCTTTATCAATTCAAAATGTTGGAACACACTTAGTATCTTTTCTATTATATTAAATTATTCTTTGAATATTAATAACCCAAGAAGTATAGTAACTCTTCTTTTAAAGACTAACATTAATCATAATTATTTCAGCATGAATCCTGAAACTTCTTCCCTCAACATGGATGATTCATCAAACAGCAATACCAATGAAGTGACTTCACTCAGGAACATGGTAACAATCATGCTAAAGAATCAATTGCAACAAGCAGTGACTATCCAGAAACTAGTATCTACTCTTAATACTGCAATTTTTGGTATCCTTTTTATATTCTTTATACTACACAAACTATTACTAATAAGTCATTTAGTGGCTTCTTAAGACTTAAGATCTAGAATTCTAATCTTTAATGGGAACTTATTTCCCACAGATTCTAAAACTCAACATAGGATCACCAAAAAGAATCGAAAACGTAAAGCTCACCAAGATGGATCTAGCATATCAATGGAGTCAATCCAAGAGTGCACTAAACCACACTTTTATGGGAAGGTGTTATCATTTTGGTAGAAGCTGTTTTACATGTGGTCGTCAAGGCCACGGATATCAGAAATGTCGTGCTTCCAAAACAATTAATGGAGATATAATTCATCATTTTCATCAGAGCAAAACAGGCCATGACAACTCATCTAAGGATTTGGAATCTATGTCAATGCTAACATCACCGCTGCCTAAAACAGAATATCTAGCTGGCAGGGAGAAAATAGTTGCTCCTAAACTTCAAGAACACAATCATCTGGGAATAGAGGAATCTAATGATAATGTTATCCTAGGTATATACACTCAATTTTATTACTTCTTCATCCATAAAATTTACCTTACTTCATATAAGTTCAAATTGAAAATTTGAATTTTTCATATAAGCCTAATCTTGTGTTCAATAGGTTTTATCCTTGACTTGATAATTTTCTTAGTTTAATTCAATCAAACCTTAGATTCTTTTAGCAAAGTTAGGTGTGTGTGACTTACAGAAATATATAAATTTAAGAAGTAACTTGCCCAGTTTGGGTAAATAACTTCTCATTCCTTAGAATAAATTAATTTAGATTTTTTTGAATCTATTATTGAATAAGTCACTAATGTGACTTAAAATATTAAACTAAGTCATTCCTTAAGTTCTAAATATCTCATTCTATTAGGATGAGTATATTCACATTAGTTAAATGAACACTTATGATCATATGATAGGTTATCTAAGTTGATGAGCAATCCATTACCTCGATTTATTCTTTTGATTATTATGATTTCAAAATATCAAGCCATCTTGTATGATTAGAGGCAATAAATTTCTCTCTCTTATTAAGTTAAGTAGTCAAATTGGGTAAATCACCCTCTGTATCTAAATATCATTCCTTAAGATAAATTAATTTATTAGATTGTTAATGATCTAAGCCATCTCTTGTGACTTAGATATTAGCAGCTAGTTCTAGAAATTTTGTCTTATGATCATAGAATTAGTCTTTATTAAGTTTCCTGATACTTATCCATATGGATGAGTGAGTTCCTTGACATGACCAAGTCAGAACTTATAACTTGTATTATTAGACTCTTAGAATATCCAAAACTTGATGTTAAGTCATCATGTGTGACTTAATATTTTAAACTTGAAGCTAAGTATCAAGAAATTGCATGCTGATCCTATTTGCCCTATTTAGAACATTTTAACAAGAGTTGAATGTCACTTTAATAGTTCAAATCTAATTTGGACTAATTCATATATGTAGTCCATCCTCAACTTATCTTTATAAGCCAAACCATTTGGATTCATTATTAGACTGTTATTCTAAAGATGAATCTCTTCTTACAATTCTCATAGGGTAAGAAATCAAAGAATACTAGTTCTTTGATGCCAAATCCTTTAATTCCCCATTTGTTGAAGAAAAACCATTCTTATTCTTCAATCCCTATTGAATCTTGTAAAGGCTTAGCTAGTTGCCAAAGCCTTCTTAGATAGTAAATATAAAATTTGGAATAGAAATTTTTCTATAAAATGAATTATGATAATCTTTAAACCTTCAAAATTCCTTTAAGCCTTGCTTATTTGTACAATAATATATTCTTAAACTCATGCAATCAGAGACATTCGACTTCAGTAATTTCAATTTTAAATAATCTGCTCTGTCTATTTTTCCACTTAAGTGATGTCGAGGACGACATCATTCTTAAGTGGGGGAGTTTGTAACAACCCAGGTTGTTACTTTGCTCTATTAAGACTAATCTAAGTCTTAATTAAGGTTTTAAGTCACTAATTAGGTAATTTAGAACTCGCCTCTAAAACCTAGGTCAAACCAGAAGTCAACAAAGTCAAATCTGGAATTTTGGAAAAATTTCAAACCCTAGAATTTGACTTTTTATCTAGACCTCAGATTGAAAATTTGACTTCGCCATTGCATTCAAAACACCCAAATTAGCTAGTAGTGAAATTTTGGAGGCATTTGGAAGTCATTGATTTTTTATCGAATATTTTAATATTATTTAAATACCCTAAATAATCAAATAATTAAATACTCATCAAAACAAAAATCCGAGTGCGCCATTGTGTTTCTCACCCTTCATTTAGTTAAGGGTGATTTATTGGAAATTTTTGGGATGCATTTAATAGGTTAAAATTAATTAATTAAATCTATATAATTTAATTTAAATAATTATTTAAATATTGAAACTTAACGAACTTCCATTAGATTATTTAATCCACTGTTGCTTTATCCTAATGCCGCTAAGGTCGCCATCCAACCAATCAGGAAGCATCTGAGCCGTCTGATCAGATCTCGGCGGGAGATCAGACGGCTCAGACATCATCTCCCTCGTTGCTCAGCGCGTGTCGCGCTGAGCTCTCGCTCGCGAACGCGCGACAGACGCAGCGCCGCGATCTGCTCCAGTTGGCTTCTACCGGGGTAAAGTCGCCGCTTTAGGCAATTATAAATGATCTAAGACTCTATTCTCCTCTCGGTTCCATCTCTGAAGACCTGTTTTGGCGATCGGAGCTCGAACCAATCCCTGCCATCCATCTAAGGTACTCGATCTCACCCGAATCTTAGTTTGATTCCAAATATTATTGTTTCTATATGCAATCTATACCTAGATAATTAATCCATGCGGTTTGATTAAGCTATGGAGTCTTCGATCGAACGGGATCTTCGATCGAAGATCTCCTCACGAAACCCTAATGTGCGAAGACGAAACAACGCCCCGAGTGAACCGGCCACTCTGTAACGGTTCAATTTTTCCGTCTGCGCCGGTCCGGTTCGAAGAGGAAGGCGAAACGTCTCCTCAGATCTACCATCAGATCAGGATTCAGATCCAACCATTGGATCTGAATCAATCTCAATCCATTAGATTTAGTTGAGTTGATTTTAAACCGTAGGATCGGGTAATGATCAAACCGGTCCAAGACTGGACCGGTTTGCCTCCGGATCGAGGCGGGCCGGGCTGCGTGAGCCAGGCTGAAGGCTATGTGCGCACCGCGTGTCCCACGCATTGAGTGCAGTGGGGCCCGCCTTGCAGCGCGCCAGCGTATCGTGGCGCGCCACGTGGCCTGGTCATGTTGACCGTCTGACCTGTGTGGCCCGCCATCTGCCGCTCATCCAGTAACAAACCGCCATGTGTACCTGCAGAAAGATAGAAATGATTATATTAATTTATATATATTTATAATCAGTTAATATTTTTATTTAATCTATAAGTATGTATATATATATATATAGTATTAGAGTATATAATTATATTTATAAAACAGAAAATTAAATTAATATTCATAAATTAAATTATTGAATACTGTTAAAAAGATGAATTAATAAAATTATAATAATTACAATTCAGTAAATTTAATATTTATATATATATATAATTTAATTAAATTAAATTAAAATATCCAAAACTTTAAATATTCATAACTCCTAAAATACACATCCAAATTATACAAATAAATATATTAAATTAATCAGAAAAATATGAGGAATTTATTGATGCCAACAATTTTGTTGTAGGATCAATATTTTGCAAAGTGATTATTTAGGATTTAATTAAATTTAAATTAAATGTCACAAACCTTATTTAGCTCATAACTTTATACCCAATGATCCAAACATATTGAATATGGGTCTTAAAGTGATCAGAAAACCCTAAGGATCATTTTAGTAGTGTTAACTTGACTGTTTGGATTAGTTTGAGCCTAATCACATTTAAGTCCTAACCCTAATTACCCGAATTAGACCTAGAACTTCAATTGACCATAACTTGGTCAATTGAGCTCCAAATTTGATGATCCAAAGGTCCATTTAGATCAGAAAATCTTAATTAACAATAATATATAAGAATATTTTAGATCCAACGGTTAGATTTACTAATCTTTCTTAATTACTCTAAATCTTGATTAGTGAATATTAGCAACTCTAGTAATCCAAATTGAGTGATTTAAATTTCAGAGAACTCCTAAAACCACTTAAAATCTATCTGTGAGGTTTGATTAGTGTTTGAGTGCTTAATTTTGCTAATCACTCACTAATCTCTCATAACCCTAATTAGGTCTTAACTTAGGTCAAAATTGAGCCTACAACATGTTACTATGATCAGTGGACTATTTGTAAACCATAGCCACTGATTTTGTTCAATTTGGATACTAATTGGCAAAGTTAGGTTTTTAACTCATAGTTAAGAATCCCTTAATTAACCTTAAACCCAAGATCTTGTATTGGCCATAATTTGGCCAATACTTATCAGATTTCAGCAAATTTAGGTTCTATGGAAAGCTTAGAGAATAAAGAGCATTAAAATGAAAGAAAAATTTAACTTTCACTTAATCAAATTACTATTTTGCCCTTATGAGTCAAATTCACTAATTTGATCTCTTATGACTTAATAATTACCCAAAATTAATTTAGTTGCAGTCTAATCTTACGTTAGACAATAAGAAACTCTTTCCAAAAGAAAATTTAAGAATTAAAGCCTTAGATCAAAAATTTGATCTTTTGAACCCTTGAGTAGGGGCAAAATGGTCATTTTGCCCAAATTTAGGGTTTAGCCTTTAAAAGCCTTAAATTCTGTTTCTAATCACTAAAACCAGTAAATAGAATGATTTAGAACTGAAATTAATCAAATTCAAGTCTAAATAAGATTTTGATTAAAATCTCAAAATATGCTCTTTAAGAAAATTCATAAGTAAATTATAAGTGTTTATCTTTCCTTAATAATTCTTAGATCCATCCTTAGGTCCTATAGCATTAGTTAGGATGTGTGTCTTGAAAGATACTCTTAGTAATTAAGAGCCTTATTTCCTAAGATTAGGAATAGATCTTAAGTTAGAATTCATCTATTGAGTAAATTGGGTTACTCAATTAGATGAAACATTGAGTTTTCTAGTTTATAGATTTTCTTAGTTTATTAAATGATTATTTGATCTTTAAACTTTAGAACTAAGAATAGAGATCCATTCTAATGAAATTTATTTATCATTAGGATTTGCCTTAACCTAGTCTGTGAGTTTTGGGTTCTAAATCTTAGACCCTTAGATTATACCTTTAGATTAAGTGATTAGACCCCATCATCTGGAGTCTAATTCTTAATCTATTTCATCTTGATTTGGCTAATCAAGATGTGGTTGGGATAAATTAAATTGCAAAATTAGGTCGATGATTTATTCATTTTAACCAAATAGTCGTCTTTTGATTAAGTTATAATTAGGACTTAGCCACTCCTAATTATCTTCAACAAGTAGGATTCGTGATTCTAAGTTACAGAATGTGTAAGAATTGATAATTCTGAAACTTATGTAACTTAGAGTAGATAGAACGAATAAAGTAGATTACAACAGATATCACCTGTGTTTAGATAGAGTTTCTTGCACTTTGATTTTGATGCTTCGCATTCCTTGATTTTGAGCCTTATACCTTGAACATATATTATGTACTTAAGATATTTGATAAATATCTTATGTCAATTTTGAACATTCATAAATAGCATTGTGTTTTTGTTTCACATGTGGTTTGTAAGGTGTAGCTTGATTAGTATACCTCTTCGATCAACTCGTTCGGGGTCGGCTTCTTGTAGGGGGTTTCAGTCCGATAGTCTATACCATGCCTAGTCCATGGGATAGGATGGATAGACTCTTGCCCTACTGACTATATAGTCAGGATTTTGATATGGTTATACTAATTCAAGTACACTTACATTCAGAGTTTCTTAGCTCATCAGGCTAAGATTTGTTGAGTTTGTATAGTTGCTGTAGTTTCAGTTTGCAGTTACTGTTTTACTAGCATATTCTGCATTTTCAGCACTGCTTTACTGTCAGTTTTTCTGCACATGTTATATATATAGGATGCTAGTTCTACTTGCATGTTTTCATATGCTCACATAGGATGTTAGTGTTTTCAGCATAATCTGTTTGATCATGAGCATGTTTAGGTTGTACTTTTCTTACATTTCTTTTACTTTTCTTTTACTTACCTGTCCTTGTTGCAGTTGCATGGAGGAGGTATATTTTACTTCCTATTTGTTTAGTTATAAACTGTGGTTTATAACTTATTACTGTTCTTTTGTACGCTTTTCTACACCTATTATGCTTAGTTCTATTTATATGGTGATATCTACTTAATTTAATAAAATTGTTTGCCCTAAAATATACTTAGACATTTTGTCTAACCAGTTTTTCTTTTGTTGGCTGGGGCCCTACCATTATGAAACTGATAATGGTAGGTTCTGAGTTTGTTGGTTTAGCAGATCCAGTGGAGAGTTTGCCATTAGAGGAGGAGCCCGTTCTTGAAGATCTGTAGCCTAGTTTTCTGTTTTCAGTGAGATTGAGAGTTTCCTTTCAGTTCATTTAAACTTATTAAATGTTGTAATAATACATGTTTATATTTCTCTTTCAGTACTTTACTTATTCTGTATTCTTGTATTTATACTGTATTGGATGGATGTTATACCTTTTATTGCTTCCGCACTCTGAATTCTTGTATGATCATTTAGTGATAAATTCTGGAATGAATGACAAAGTCCTTAGTTAAACTGGATTAGAATGTGTGTCTAATCCAATCTTAAGTGGGGACCTTGTCATTTGGTGACCCCTCCACCGTAATCATGTTAACTTAAGGGTTAACAGGACCATGGCGGGGCAGGGCCGCCACACTACGCGGGTTCCATACTTAATACACTCTCCTCAATGAGTAATGTTAAGCCTCCTTATTACTCCTTACCCCATCAAATAGGGTAAATGTGCACCAGAATCCTCCCAAAGACTGAACCAAAAGGCAACTGTTATCCTAATTATTCTAAGTTTTCATTTCATTCACAACATTCTCTTATGTGATATGTTCAAGGTAGTAAGCTCAAATATACAAGGAATGCGTAGTAATAAAATAAATCAAATAAGCAAGGGACTCTTTTATACATGGTGACACTGTTGTTGCTTAATTTAAACCATTCTAACTATTCTAAGTTACATAGGTTCAGGATCTCCAGTTCCTACTATCGAGTGTAACTTAGAAGTATGTCCTTATAGGTTACAAAATATTAGGACTAGCTAGGTCATAATATGCTAAATCAAAGTTGAATATAAGGGTTAAATAATAAATTATCACGACATAGTTAATGATTTTAGACGTTCTATACTAAGATTTGATCAAAACTACTAAACTAGATATTATGGATTAAATACCATGAGAATGGACTTAATCACATAATCCCAAAGGTAAAACATAAGATCTAGGTTTCTGTCTAAAAGTGATCTATTGAGTAAGGTAAAATCCTATTAAGCAAATCAAACTTAATAGGATGAATCTCCTATTCTGAATCTAAGGTAGAAAGATAAAATAATCAAAATAAGTTATGAAAGTCTAGAAACTAATAAAACTAAGGATTCATTTATTGAATAACCCACTTACCCAATAAATAAAATCTAACTTATGATCTAGCCCTAATCTTAGGAATAATCCTAATGTGAGGTGAAAAGATCTTAAGGAAAAGACTTAGAGAATTTTAGGGAATTTTACTGAGTTGACCTAATAAATGATTTTTCTCACTGAAATGAATATAATATAGTTCCAATACTAATTTTAGTAGCTTAAAACATAATTTAGAGGTTAATGACGCATAACCTAAATTTTGGGCAAAATGACTATTTTGCCCCTAACTAAGGGTCCAAAAGTCAACTTTTAATTTAAAGCTCCAAATTGAGATACAAAGGGAAATGCTCCCACTACAGTGCGGTGCAGCAGGGCAATTTGCAAATTGAGTCGCTACCACGCGCTGCAGCGGAGCACTTTGCGAAATGCTCTCGCTATAGCATGCTGCAGCGGGTCACTTTGCAAAATTTGGACGCAGTAGCGTGCTACAACGGAACACTTAGCAAAATTTGTTGTCGCCATTCTGCGCCGCAGCACGCTGCCGCGCGCTGTAGCGGCCCACTGCAATTTTGCCTGGCTGGAGCATTTATTGTGATTGGGACAAGACCCCCAACCTGCATCTTGTCCCCAACCATCATTCTCTGTAGTTGCTAAATTTTTTATATGGAAAAGAAGATCTTGAGGGGATGTTTTGGCTAAACAAATAGAGATATTGGTCACTTCACCCTTAGTTGGGATTTTTGCCATAATTACTCAGAATTTTCCATTGGAAATGCTGGTTCGGATCCTAAGTGGGATGAAGGCAGCCCCTCCCCTATATATATCACTCCTCTTGACTAGAGGAGGGTTCACAATTTTGCCCAAAACACTAAGTAAGGAGGACGGGTGCATAAGTGGAAGTGAGGAACTCCCCAAGGGTGGAAAAGCAAGTTCTTGCTAAGGAAGAGAAGAAGGACGGCAGCATTAGTGACCTAAGAGAGGAGCTTGAAGAAGGAGAAGAAGAAATCCAGAGAACTTTCAAGGAACGTTCCTAGTATCTTCTAAACTTCACTTTTGTAGTCTCTTTTCTTAGTTGATCATGAAAGGGTCTTTATCCATGTATGTGTTTTTCATCATTTCCTTTGTAATCAGTAGGTAAATCTCCCTTGGGGAGGGTTGGGGAAATCCTATGTGTATGAGTTATTTTTATTTTATGAAGTTTTCCTCAAGCACAATTAAATTATAAGAACTCAATGCCTTTGTAAGGAAATACTTTTTATTGTTTAGTCTTGAATATGGATTAAAGGAAAATGAACTCATAAACTCAAGAATTAACTTGTCTTGTGCTCCATAGCTCACCTTAGTTTGGATGCTTGGTTTATGAGTGCATGAAAGCTTAGAACTATATGACAAAGTTCTTGAGCTTAGTGCACCTTAATCTAAGCTCAACCAAAGTGTTGAAGCTTGTGATGCTAAGACCTACTAAATGAGCTCCTTAGCTCAACATAATTGAGGGAGGGAAAAAAATAGTTGAGTGCTCATGAACTAAGTGACATAGTCATTGAGCCCAATATATTAATCCCTCATCTCAACTATATGTGATGCGAGTGATGCTCGTAGTAGAATCAATGCTTATAAGATCTTAAAGATTTAATAATAATAATCTCCTTAATTAAGAGATAAGATGAAAACTTAAAACCTAAAATCTTATAGGAATCTTTGTGCCGAAATAGAACCGAATGTGTAATCATTTTGTGCATAAGATTTGAACTTGTGAGACTTTGAGATCAAACTCAAGGTGAACAAAGTGCACTTGATTTAAAAATAAATGAAAGATAAGGCTTGAGACATCAACATACATTAGTAATATGTCATGACATGTGGGATAACCCCAACTCTCCTCTCTCTTTTAACTAACTTATCTTCACTTAGAAATTATTGTACTAAATCTAGGACCAACTCAACCAATCAATCGTAGCTTAAACATTAGTGAGATAGATAGGCCTTAGTAACAAAACAACCAATTCTCTGTGGTTCGATAAATCCCAGAAATTAACACTTCCACTTGTGTGTGAGCGTAGACGTGTATTTACAGTCTCTCAAGAATAGTATATTTTCAAGTATGAGTTGAGGATAAATATATTCCTAAGATTCCATTTAGGACTCGTTATGGGCACTATGAGTTTCTTATCAAGTTATTTGGACTGACAAATGCCCCTTCTATATTCATGGACCTAATTTAGCACATTTTGAAGCCATACCTCGATTAGTTTGTAATAGTCTTTATTAATGACATCCAAATTTATTCCAAGAAAGTAGCTGATCTAAAGAATCACCTCCGTGCTATCCTAATTCTAGTAAGAGAGTATAAGTTATATGCTAAGTTTTGGAAGTGTGAAATTTGGCTTGACTCTATGGCGTTCCTAGGTCACGTAATAGATGCTGAAGGTATTAGAGATGACCAAAAGAAGATCCAAGCTATACAAGAAGGGGTACAACCTAAATCTGTGACTGAGATCCATAGTTTACTAGAACTTGCTGGATATTACAGAAGATTCATTTCTTGATTTCCCCAAATATTATCTTTGTTAACTCAATTAAGTCGTAAAAAAGTTCCCTTCATATGGAACCCAACTAGTGAAGAAGTATTCCAGAAGTTGAAACAACTGTTAACTTCTGCATTAGTCTTAATGTTACTTCAAGATGGCAAAGACTTTCAAGCTTATACTGATGCCTCTAAGGCAAGACTGGGATGTGTTCAAATGCAAGATCGTCATGTAATAGCTTATGCTTCAGGAAAACTAAAGCCAAATGAGAGAAAGTATCCTATGCATGATCTAGAACTTGTAGGAGTAGTTTTTGCTCTTAAAATTTGGAGACACTACCTGTATGGAGTTAAGTGTGAAATGTTCACTGATCATCAAAGTTTAAAGTACATCTTCACTCAAAAAGAACTTAACTGCCGTCAACATAGGTAGTTAGAACTGATTTTGATTACAACTTAGAAATTATTTGTCATCTAGGAAAAAGCTAATCTAGTAGTCGATGCCCTAAGTCGTAAGGCATATATGTCTTCATTCGATTGCAATGGTTCTTTAATCAAATATTTTGAGAGATCAAATTTGCTGATTTATGCAATTTGCTATGCACTATTCAGGTATTGATGCAGAAGGAATGATTTTCCAGAAATCTAAGTTATAGATACCTAAAAGCTTACAGTTACAAGTATTGTGTGAAGCTCTTAACTCTGGCTACACTATACACCCTGAAAATTTAAGATGTATCAGGATCTCAAGTAGTCATTTTGGTGGTTCATCATGAAATGGGATATAGCCATTTTCACTTCCAGGTGCCATCCCTATTCCTTAGTCAAGGCTGAGCACTAGAAGCCTAATGAACTTCTTAAACCCTTAAACAATCCTAAATGGAAGTGGTCCGATATCTCCATGGACTTCATTGTAGGTTTGCATAATAGTAGATATAGTTTTGACTCTATTTGGGTGATTGTCAATAGAATCACTAAATCAGAGCATTTCCTAGCTATTCGTCAAATTGATCTTGCTGAGAAGTTAGCTAAGCTTTATCTTAAAGAGATCATCCATCTTTATGGCTCATTAAACTATATAGTTTCTGATAGAGATAGTAGATTCACTACCAGATTTTGGTCTGCTGTTCAGCAAGACTTGGGGATGAATTTAGCATTGAGTACTACTTTTCATCCCCAAATAGATGGTCAGACTGAACGTGTTAATCAGATCATGGAAGATCTCTTGCATCTTTATGTTATTGACTTCAATGGATCGTGGGAAGATCAATTAGCTTTAGTTAAGTTTGCCTATAATAATAGTTATCAGTCTAGTATAGGTATGGCTCCTTATAAAGCTCTTTATAGAAGGGGATGTACAACTCCTGTTGCTTGGACAGAAGTAGGAGATTCTCAACTTTATTATTCCAAATTAATTGAAGAAACCACTAAGAAAGTTTAGCTGATTAAACACAATATGATCACAACACAGGATAGGCAGAAGAAATATCATTATGCTCATCATCATTAGTTAAAATTTCAAGTGGTTGATAGAGCTTATTTGAAAGTAAGTCCAATGAAAGGTGTGCAGAGGTTTGGTATTTCTGGAAAGTTGAGTCCAAGGTACTTAGGACCCTTTGAAGTGATTGAGAGAATTTGAACATCTGCATATAGATTAGAGTTGCTAGAAGACTTCTTGACTGCACATAACAAGTTTCACATAAAATCACTAAAGAGGTGTTTGCTAGATCCCGGCCAGCATGTTCAGATACTAGTAATGGAATTACAACCCAATATGACATTCATTGTTAAACCAATAGAAATTCTAGGAAGAGATCTTAAGTTATTAAGAAATTGCAGTATTCCTATGATCAAGATCCAGTGGAAAAATTATTCTGATACTGAAGCCACTTGAAATAAAGTAGAGGACATGCAAAAGAAATTCCCAAAGTTTTTTCATTAAATAGGTAAACATAATCTTTCTATTTTCAATTAAGTTTCAATAAGCCTTCCTCCTTATATTTACATAAATGAATTTTAATTATTGTGTGTTGAGGGTGACACTCTTTTTAAGGAGGGGAGTCTGTAACAACCCTAATGTTGTTACATATCAATTAGTTGCCTAATTGACTCTAAACCTCTTCCATTTTTCTTATAATAGTGTTATGAGTCTCCACCTAAAATTTTGTGCGATTTGGAGATCATTTGATAATTTCCAATATTTCCTAGTTTTTCGATAATTCTAAAAATTCCTATATTATTTAGACTTTAGAATCTAAAATAGAGTCCACCATTGAACTCAACACACCAAAATTAGCTAGGGTTGATATTTTAGAAGTATTTGGAAACTGTCAAAAATTTAATGAATATTTTATTAATATTTTAAAGACCTAGAAAATTAGGTAAATTAGATATACCTCATATCAAGAATCCGACCACATTTTGAGTTCCTCTCCCCTTAAATAGGAAAGGGTAAGAATTTGGGATTTTTCGGAGTGCATTTGGATATTTAAATTTAAGTAATTAATTGAGTAAATTAATAAATATAATTTAGTATTTAATTAAATTAGTATATATTATATAAATCAAATTATATATATCCAACGATAAACTAAAATTAAAAAGGTGTAGATCTGTTGTGAGGCTCAAAACACAAGACATGCAGAGGATCCAATAGAATAAATCCAGTCATTCCTTCGTAAAACTAGACCATTATCACAAAGAGTTTGGTTCTACGACCATATGCAATTGCGCTATATGTTAATCATTGGACTACATTAGGCATCCAATTCTTCCTAAGCACAATGGAGTGCATCCAACAGCTCATGCAATATCCCTGTATGCCTTCCCCATTTTTTTCCATGTTTGCACGTAGAGGAGCAGAAGGGCGGAGGTATGACACCTCTTTATAGTTGGCCTCCTCCATGAAATTAATCTCCTTGGGCTCCTGTCTTCCCTCATTATGCTACAAAAAGCAAAAGCGGGAGCAAAGTGCTGGGAGAATTACTTGGTCTTTTGCTAACCTTAGAGATCACAAGACTCGACAATTTTTTCATTTTTGCCAGGTACATCCGCATCTCCATCTTCTTTCCTTTGGATGTGCATATGGTATGTTGAATCCCTCTCATTTAATCTATCCCTTTCACTAGAGATTTTACAGCCAAGTTTTCTAAAAATTATTGGAATATTTTCTTTTGGTTCAATAAGTGTATGTGCTTGATAAAGGATATCTCTTCCTCATAGTATTTTTATTAATGCCATGTAATTGATACACATTCTCCAGTCATTATCTTCTTTTAGCCTTATAACAATTGCTGAGTTACATGGAAAACAACTTGGCTTGTATTGATGACACCTTGGTTTATTAACTATATCCTATTTTGTAATCTCTTTTTTTTCTTATGTATGTAATTTTTCTACATAATAAAACTTGGAGAGCAAAAATAAAATCTTTTTAAGTTGTATCGAATTGACTACAACTCATTTAGGATGAAATTTACTCAGTTCTCTAAGTAAGATGTTTTTATTTCTTTTATCATATTATATGTTGAATCTGTCGATTATCGAGTCCTAGTAGATTTCCTTTAGTTCTATTTATGTTCAATGAGTCAGTTAAGTTGAGCCGAATAAGTTTCTTTCTCAGCTTCCCAGTTGAATAATTGCATGTAGTTTTGATAGCCAATGAAACTGCATGTCAAATTTGTCTCTATATTCAGTTATTTCACCCCATCCTTAATAATATTGTAACATTGTCTCTTAGTGAAGACAAAATTCTTCCGTAGATTAATGTCTCCCTAAGATCAGCTGAGAGATATCTAGATGTTAAATCATTACATCTTAACTGGAATTCACACCACTCATTTGCTCTATGACATGCGTTGTGAATATAGTTGCCTTGGTAAATGTTTACATGTACCTAACGCTATAATTAACAATGTATGCATCTTTAAATGCATTGTTAGTATATGGAAGGATTAACCTTACTAATGTAATTCAGATCTTTTTTTGCTTTGCTTACTGATAAATTTTGCCACTTTTGCTTTGTGGTAAGATGTTTGGTAGGATTTAAAGTCATCTATAAAATATTTAGATAATTTAAGCCTTATCGTTGCTTCTTTGTGAAGGTTTTTTTTTCCTCCCTCTACTTTATTGCATTTTTATTGTGATATTTTGTTATTTCTTGACATTTCATATTTTTTGCTCATAACATGCAAATCTGAAACTAAGGCAACATGCAATTTATTTTAATGTTTATGTTGAAAAAGTATTGTTTCATATTCACTTTTTTTCAACACTGGAATACATGTATTTATGCTTATAATGGGTGATACAATTAAGAAACAAATATTGAGTGCAAGTTCCCAAAATATTCTACATCTAAAGTCTCATTGGTTTTCTTAAATATTGGAAAATAAAAAAAACACATGGGATTAACTAAGGCAATAAATCTTCCGTAATCTCATGGTATCCATTCAGCCTACATTCCAAGAAAATATTGTAGTAGGCTTAACATGTTTTTTTTTAGAAACACTGAAAATTGTGCGCTTATCTATGCAACTTTCCTAAATGGAATAAGAGGGGAAGTTAATAGAATGTTAATTACAACACCATGTGGGTGTCTTAAATGGATGATGAAAAGGATTTATAAGCACATTTTCATCAATGGCATTGATTAGAGACATTACTCTTTCAAACTCTTATCCATCTCTGTGAGAGCATGGTGACCATTTGATTTTAAACATGTTAGCACAAAATTTTCAAATGAAACCTAATCTTTTATCTGTAGCCAATGTTTCAAATTGTGCTGATTTTATTAGCTATTAATTTTGGCGGTGATTGTTAACTTTTATTATGGTCTGCAGTCATTTTAAATGAATCTTAGCATCATTTATGCTATCCAGCTTTTCTTTATTATTAAAAAAGGCAATAGTTTAAATAGCTAGTAAGATTTTGATGTGATTTTTTATTTATTTTTTTTAGAGGTAGTTAACTTCAAAAATTATTTTGATTTTGTATTGCTGAACTTTGAAGTTATATGTGCCTTAGTTGATTTCTTTATAAATGAAAGTGCAATAATTTTAGTGACTGATTTGTTGCTTCAACAACATTATCTATTAAACAAGAAACTTCCATTTTTTCCTTGGAGCTTCTATAAAAATAGATTGATGTTTGAATAATATTCTTCCACATTAATTCTAAGAAACCCCCAATACATATTTTTGTGAATAGATAAGCTTGCTTTTGATTATTTGAGTGCGGTCATTTTTAGTTGTAATGAAATAATGTTACCATTTATTTTAATACGAGATCATTGAGATCATATGGAATCAAATGCTATCATTTCTTTTAATGAAATCATATGTTTCCATCTATTTTAATGTGAGAACAATGAGATCATAAGGAATCGAATGCTACCATTTATTTCAATATGAATCAAATGCTGCCATCTATTATAATGTAAGATCAATGAGATCATATGAGATAATTGCTATCATTTATTTTAATGTGATCAAGTGCTGCCATCGGTTATAATGTGAGATCAAATGAGATCAAATGCTGCCATCTCTTATAATGTAAGATCAATGAGATCATATGAGATCAAATGTTGTCATTTATTTTAAGGTGATCAAATGCTGCTATCTATTATAATGTGAGAACAAATGAGATCAAATGAGATCAAATGTTGCCATCTATTATAATGAGGTCAAATGCTACTATCTATTATAATACAAAATCAAATGCTGCCACCTAAGAAAACATAAAATCAAAGGCCGCTATTCTTTGCATGTTTAGTTATTTATTGTTATCCTTTGTAAAGCTAATCCAAAAATAACTATTGTCTTTTATGAATGCTATGTCTATGTTGTTGTACATCATTATAATAAAGTAATATTGTTGTATCTTAGATGCTGAACTAAATATAGTTGTTCCTTGCATGATAAGTAGAATATTTCTGTCTTTTTAGAATTGGAATTTCATTTCTATGTTCTACATTTTTACTTCTCCTTTAGTTACATGTAAGATTTAATTTAGAATCCTTTAAGCACTTTTGTATTCAAATTATCTCAACACTTTAAATTACTAAGTTAAGTTCTTTAAAAGAACTCATAATTAGATAAGTGCTCAAACAATCACTTCAATAATTAGTACATATTTCAATAATCTTTAACCTTCCAAATCAGTTCTCAATTGATTAAACTAGAGAATAATAGCTCCCATTCATGCTTCAAATAAGCTATAGATTTATAATTTCCTACAACTACAAATGAATTATTACTTGTATGATATAATCTACTTCTTTCCATACTTTCAAATGCTCAACATCAATTAATCTTAGATAACTTCATGATTGAATTGATTTGATAGTTTCTAGCTTGTAAATTAATTAAATGAAGCTAATAGAATTTTCTTTAGCATATAATTCCTATGAATCTTACTCTTCCATACTAGTTTTTTTAAGCATTAATCACTAATCTATTTGATTTGATCAGCTTAGGACTAATATAGGATGAACTTTAATTATTGGAAAATAAAATTTTCCAATTTTTTTTTCCTCTCCTTTTAATAATAATTAACTTAAAGATCAATATCTATAAGTCAATTAGGAGCTTAATTAACTCCAATTATTAAGTAGATCAATAAAATTTATATAACAAAAGGATATCACATAGCTTATAATTATTAAAATTTATTGAATGACTTGCTTAACTTTGAGCATTTTTCCTTGAACTATCATACAAGACTCATTGTGCATAAATGTAACTTTCAGAAAACTTTATGGGGAATGCCTTACGACAAATTTGAACATGAAAGATAATGCTTATAATAGGACTTCACATTTTAGAGAGGGTAAATGTGAATGTTCTACTTCCCCACTATATCTAGTTAGGCAGACGAGCTTAACTCCTCATCCCATTTTATTGAATACTCCCAAAAAATGTGATAACTTCTAAATATACCTTAAACTAATAATATAAGAGTTCTCTTACAATCTTATTGATTGTAAGATCTCTTCATAACTGCTTAGTTATGCTTACTTTTCATAGTCCTAGGCTATGTTTGTCATAGACCAAGAGTCTAAGATACTTTTTTACTTTCTATGCCTTACACTCTCTATTTCTATTATTGTGTTTTGCTTACTTATAGTTCATTTAAAGTATAGTGTATATTGCTTAATTTCAATTAATGATTCACTATATTTCATTTGTTTACTTAGCTTAAGTTTCATTGAACATGTATTACTTTTATTTCATTTTATTTTCAATGCACGAAGTAGCTTCTAGCCTTTTCGAATGCTTTTCCCTTACCATTTTTGGATGCATGCTAGGATTTAAATACAAGTGAGCTTTTTTAATTAACTTATTTTATATTGCCTTCTTTTCAGTTATGCCTACTTTCTTTTCTTTACTTGATTGCTTTTATAGCTCTGCTGCTTAGTAAATTGTAAATTAATACTTGTGATATCTTATTAACTTAAATTGTAGCTAAATCTTAAAATGTGCTTAGTCTGTTTAGTCTAACTACATTTTTTCTTTTATTGGCTTGCCCTACCATCATATTAAATACCAAAATATGATAGATCAAGAGTTCTTTGATTCAGGTAATGCAGGTCCTAGTGCTTGAAGAGCTCCTAAAATGAAAAGCTTCTACTTACTGATTTAATTTTCTTGCACTTTTAGTTTAATGAAGAGAATGGTTGTATTCTCTCTTTCCTTTTCATTTAAATGGTTTTGTAATAATCAAATCATAAACTACTTGAGTTTACTTGAGTTATTTTTTTACCTACTCTTATATATCTGTGTTGTGATTACTTATTTTGTAACTGCTTGGGATAAATGTGTGGATTATACTAATTACTTGTATTTTATATACTTACACTGTTATGTTTTCATATATCTCTTTGATAGGTATCTTCCATTGCATTTATTTGCAACCTTATTTTAACTTAACAAGTACTCACAAAGTGACTTGTCCACTTAGAATTTGTACTTGATTTATTTTCTTCTAATTGAGTATTGTGTACTAAGGTAACATTCCAATGTTTGGATTAATCTTCTATCTAATTATTAGGGTTGTTACACCTTACTCTAGCAGTCCCAGACAACATGCTGCCACTCTATGGAAAGCCACAAATAAGTACTACATTTGAGAAATTAAAAGCCATG
This sequence comes from Gastrodia elata, assembly GCA_016760335.1. Classification (NCBI taxonomy): domain Eukaryota; kingdom Viridiplantae; phylum Streptophyta; class Magnoliopsida; order Asparagales; family Orchidaceae; genus Gastrodia; species Gastrodia elata. The sequence goes on along the minus strand of CM028678.1, from coordinate 29,100,030 downwards.
TCTGATTGTACCTTAATCGACTTAATTTATGAGAGGACCTAATTAGTGTTAAAGCTTACTATGGGCTCGCTTTGTGATGCCCACAGTAAAATCTAGGCTTTGCAAATTGATTTAAAAACCTCTTGGGATTACTGTTGTCCTTTAGAGGTGGTTAGGGATGATGAGATGCAGAGTAGAAGTAGTTGGAATCTCAAATGCACTCGAACACTAGACACTACTATACAGGTCCGAGCTCACCCTAACTAGCCAGACCTGAACATGTCCCCATATTAGCCCTAAGTGATGCTAAAATTATTGCAATGAAGGAAGGAAATGTTAAATCAATGAAAATAGAAGAATTTGAGAGTTTAAATAAAATACCAAGTCACCGGCATAGGTTCTATAAGGTTCACAAATTGTACTGTTGTAGGCTATCCAATCCTTCACTTAGTTCTACATAGCTAGCCAGCAATGAAAGGATGGGAATGTCGCGGCTAACAGGCTAGCACGCCGTAGCATGGCCTCTGTGATACTAGAATTCATGATAGCATTACGTGTGGGTGATGTATAGTAACACTGTAGCTTCCACACAACAGTCATATGATCGAATTGGATCGAAAGACAGATGGTGCTAATCGAGCCCGCCATTTCATCAAAGGGTGGGCTGATGTCGTCAGCCCGAATAATTAAATAGTTATTTTATTTTAATTTGATCAATTTTAATAATTAAAATTAAGTTATTAAAAGAGCTTCAAAAAATCTCAAAATTTCATTGCTAGCTAATTTGGAGGTGAAGAACTCAAAAATAAAAAAGATTTGTAATTAGATATCAATTAAATTTTTTTAGTTTTCAAGCTAATTATATAGCTTAAAGTATTCATCAAAAATAAATGATTTTCAAATCACACCAAAATTCAAGGCTTCTAATATTATTAGGAGTCTAATGTTGATGTTTATAAGCCAATTGGACTTCCCAATAATGGGTAACAACACTAAGGTTGTTACAGAAGGAGACTTCTAGAAAGTTGTTCCATTGTATCGTATCTCTACCTTGATTAATTTCTATTTATTTTCTTATATAAACTCCATGAGTTTGTGATGTGCATTTGTTTCTTTTGAATTTTAACTTTATTAGAAGTCTAAACCATCTATTGGGAAGGGTTACATTTAGAATTATATAATGTATATGTCTTTTCACATATAAGGAAACTCTTTAAATAAAGGAACTTAAATATGTTTAATGTGTTGGAAATTTATGTGTTTATTCATCAGGAAATGATGAAAGGAATTAATATCTTAATATAAATTATTTTAAGAATGATTTTAACTACAAAACCTTCACATACCAGATGCTCATCCGTGATTTAAATAAGTGAACTAAGAGCATGAATGTCATGACTGATGTTACATAAGTTCGCAGAGCTTTACACGTTCATTTACGTAAAATCAAAGATTCAAAGTGTTAAAATGGAGAAGAATTAGCTATCCGAGCCTTGACTGCGCATGTCACAAGAAATCATTCTACTGTCATTCAGCAAGTTGATGGAGAGCCTTAATTTAGGCCATAATGCCCTCAATCTCCTTCTCCATTCTGAACCCTTCCTCTTGGTAGTGTGGATTTGAGCTCAAAGCAAGGAAGCTGCCAATGAAAGTGTGCTGAAGTAAGCTCGTTGTGTTGAAAGGTACATTCCTATTATGGTTATATAACTCTGCAATCTTGTTTCTTGACTTTTATTTTTGAATAGCTAATGGTTAAGTACCATTTGATAGGGTCCATTTTACCCTATCAAGGGTTATGGACTCACCATGGATTGGGGCACACAATTCTCTACAGTACCAGAGCCAGAGTGAGGGTGCGAATGCCCTCCCTTAGGGCCCGATGACTAGGACTGGCAAGACTAAGCCCATTTGATAGACCTGGTCCAAGGGAGTGCGTTAGCAGTAGTCTTTGCTATTAGGGCTTACTATGGGGGTCAAATTTTCACCCCACAGTATAGCCTAACCCTAAAAATTTAGAGCTAGGGTTACGGGTAAATGTTGAATTCCAGCATGGGGATTTTAAGGCTCTTGTGTTGGCCATCTCACGGGGAACGCTTTGATGTTTTGCTTGACCTGTGTGATAGCATGGATGGGGTAGAATTAGAAAAATTCTGTAAATCCCTAATTCCACCATGACAAACAGAGACGATGAATAATGTAGGGCAGGTCGGCTAGACTAGCGTGGCACTGTCCATTAGGCCAGTGCACACAGATGGCTTGTGTGCGTACTACAATCGTGTGTAGAGCCTGTGCGTAGAGCCAGTAAGTAAATAAGGATATTAATTAAAAATAAAATCAGTTTTTAATTATTTCATAACTTTATAATTAAATATTTGAATATAATGAAATTATTTTCCAAAGTTTGCAGAAAAATATTAAGACATTAATTGAGGTTAGATTTAAATTTTGATACTAAGTTTACTAATCACCACCTAATTATTATTAAGTACAATTAAGACTTAAATTCATCATTTGTATTCCAAATTAGCACTACTTAATTTCATTGTATTCCAAATTGGCACTACTTCATATGCTTGTCTTGGGAAACCTTGCTTTACTTGGTTAAGAAGACTTGCTAAACTCGTTATTTTTTCTGTAATTTTTCATGCATAACAAAACCTTAAATAAGATAAAACAATTTAACATTTCCTTTCTCACAATCTTATTGAATATGAATTACTTATAATTGTCAAGACTATGTTTACTCAATCTTTGAGATTGAATTTCACTTTACTAGCTGTATAGTACATTTTATTGTTCTTGCATTACAATCTTTACTCTAATTTACTTATAGTTTATGTTGTTTATTTACTTTCATTTATGCTTACATTGCTCACTTTTTTATTGTTACTTAGCATAATTTTGAATGAAGATATTCACAATTTCCCTTTATGTTTCATATGCACATTAGTAGTTTTAATCTATATATGTTGTTTTCCTCCATATGTATTTTGTGCAGGCTAAGGCAAACTACATGTGTGTACCTTACCTCCTTCAATTACTTTACTAATTTAACATGCTTTTGTACTTATTTCTTTTGATGCTTAGTGCTCTGCTAACTCAAATAATTGTAAATGCATAATGTGATATTCATTTAAAATAAATAAATCTTAGTGTAACCCCAAAATCTACTTAGACTTCTTAAGTATAATCACTTATTTATCTTATAATGGTTGTGTCATATCGTATTAAATACCAAATATGGTAAATAAGGAGCACCTCATGAAGCTTGAAATTGGAGCTATTTTCGGCCTGCAGTAGTACCTTGAAGATTTGCAATTCATTTTTAACTGTGACGAAGAGTGAATTTTATAATATTTTATAAATGTTTATAATAACTTAGACTCTGGATGTTCTTACTTTATTTTATATAATGGATATATTTTTCATTTTCTGACTATGCTTGGTTTGGATGATGGATATGGATATTCTTGTATATATTTTTCTCTTTGAAATTATTGCATTACCTTATCTCAAAATGAATCTTGGCCACGTAGCACATAATAGTAAGTTAGATTCCTACTAATTTAGTGTGAAGTACAATAATAACTCCTAATGCTGGGTTAGAAATTACTAACTTTGCATCAGGATGTTATAGGTTGAGATCTATATAATGTATGTGCTTTTGTGCATGTAATGAAACTCTTCAAGTTAATGAAGTTTAATATGTTTTTTGGTGTTGGAAATTTGTTCCTTTCTTCATGAAGAAAGGATGAAAGGAATTAATATCTTAATAGTAATTATAAAAAAAGAGATTTAAACAACAAAAACCTTAACAGAGCAAAATGCTCTTCCCTGATTTAAATTAGTGAACTGGAAGCATGGAAGCCGTGAACAAATGACTTAATTTTGCAGAACTTTATGCTCGTTCATTTGCTTGAAATCAATATTTGAAGTGTTAGAACTGTGAAGAAAAATTGATAAATTCTTTATGCTTTATAGCAAAATTTGGGATTCAAATACAAAGATTTGAGCATGTTCAGGTAGTGAATGAAGTTACATAAGTTCGCATATGCTTATTGCTCATCTCAACGTTAAGGCACATAAATTTGATGCTCGTGAGCCGAGAACAACTGATTCACAGAGCTTTACTACACACTCATGATTTAACTGAGAAAATTCAATGCACAAAAAGCCAAGAGTGATTTGACATAAACTCACAGATCTTCGTGGCTCGTTTCCTTAGCTGAGTTAAGAGAAGATGCGTGTTCGTTATGAACGAATCAAGTTTTTGTGATCACATAATAATATTGTAAATTTTATTACTTATATGTAAGGTGATTTTATATCTAAATGATTATAGGATTACCCATGTGATTATGGTGAACTTTATTGAGTTCTAAAAAGCAATAGTTAGGGCAAACTACATTAAAATATAAATCTCTTACTATATCTCCTTGATTAATGAAATAACTAATAAATAAAAAGGGATAAATAAATAAAACATTAGATTGAAGAAAACTCATGCACAAGGTAGTTACAAAATGTATGTTCAAACTGAATTCTTCTCAATTATTCAAATAGATCCAAAAGACTAGCACAATTTTAGTATAAAAATTAGCACGAGCCCTTTGCGATCATTTAAACATTAAAAAAGAATAAGCTCACTAAAATCTATACACAGATTTTCTTGAGGATACTAAGTTTAGAAATTCACTAATTTTTATATTACTTGATGACCACATGCATTTGTGTGTAATACACAAATAACAAATTTTTATTACAAAATTGCTCATCAAATTTTATGTATCTGTACTCATTTATAGTACAATTTATTTAGCAGGTATACTTTTTGTCATATTCTTGATAGTTTCTTTTCAATTGTACAGTAGATTATAAATGTTATTTATTCTAGACCCTATTTCCAATTACTAAATCCGAGGTATGTTTCCTTGCTTGGCTCATTTTACTTAATCTATAAATTGATAGATTTATGCTTTATCACTTCCTATTGTTTTTCCTTGTTGCACCAATAGTTTGTTTATTAAGTTAAATGAAATATCCTAAATTTACTTGAATTTATCCATAATTAGACTTTAAGAGTCTAACATTTTTTTTTTGGTTAGGTCATATCATATATGTACATTTAGTATATCAAGAGTATAGTTCTGACATAGCATTCTAGGACTAGGAGCATGAAGAAGGATAAATTAAAAATATTTAAAGAGAGATAGAAATGGCATTTTATTTCATTTTAGCTATGTATTAAAAAGAATGTAATAAATATGTTTTTTTTACTTTCTTGAGTTTCCGCATTGTATATGGATGGATGAATGGGAAATGTCTAGATGCTTTTATTTTACCACACTACTATGTTATATGGTAAATCCATGATATGATCTTGCGGGTAGTAAGCCTTTAATGTCGGTTTAGTTTCGCTAACCCAACATTGGGGAGTTATAATGCACCACTCTATCACAATCAAGGTTGAGGTCTAAAGCCAAGAGGTTTCCTAAGAGATCAACTAAAGATTATCTCAGGGTTGAATCCGATGGGAGGTCTATGTCCATTAGACATCTCTAGTGGATTTACATAACTGCATCTCCATAAATTTAAAATGTAAAAATAATCTCTTGCAACAAACTTGATAAGGAATTTCATGCAGTAATTTTTATATGCCATATGTTCTGAACTTACACTCTTCAATCTATTCGAACTGATCACATCAAGTTTAGTGTAATCCTAGTTGATACATAATAGGAAAAATAATTATTTTGGTTATTCGAACTTACAAAAAAAAATTATTTAGTAGTTAAAACAAATCATTCCCTAAGGATGATAATCAAAACTATATCCTATATTATATTATACTACGTGTGCTTGTGTGTTTTCACATACACACAAATTCTAAGTCTGTCAAGTTCTTTTCATCGTTGCTAGGAACGACTAAGTAGTATTAAGGAAATCTCATAAAGTAGTGAGTTAGATAGTTAATTTTCTTTAATTTCTTTGTTTATTGATTATTTTGTTGTTATCAATTTTCCTTCAAAAAAATGGCTAAACAATAATGAATTTTTAGCTTGTAAACCAACCTATTTTGCTTAGTAGAAGAAGGGGAGTGTATGCATAGTAGAAGAAAAGATATATTATTTTTGGATCCCAAATTTGAGGAACAATTTGGAGGAATAGATAATAAAAAAGATTAAACACAAACAATTGGCAATTGGCTGACCCAAAATTATGGAAAATCCACCAAAATTATCAGGGAAGAGCCCTTATAAATGGTACATAACTCCCAATTTTGTGGACAACCCATTGAAGATCCAAATACTCATATTTTAAATTTCCTGAAATCTGTGATACATATGAATATTTTAGTGGTGTCACTGATAATTCCATAAGATTGAGGTTGTTCCCATTTTCAATAAGTGATAGAGCTAATAGTTGGCTAATTTAATAGTCAAGCGATCTAATAATGTGGAATGAGCTAGCCTAAAAATTCTTAACTAAATAGTTTCTCCAACCAAAAAAGCTAGGCTTAGGAGAGAATTATAAAATTAGACCTAGCAAAAGGGAGAGTCATTTAATGATAGTTGGGAGCATTTTTAGGAATTTCTTAGATGTTGCCCACGTCATGGGTTTTCCTTGTGAAGCAAGTCTAAATATTTAATAATTAATTTAATGCACCAACAAGAACCCTAACCGATGTAGCTTTTAGATGGTCCTTGAATAGCAAAAGTCAAGGAGAGGCATGCTGACATGCCAAAAAAGTGTGTTTATGTAAACACATAAGTGCACGTGGTCTGAAGTAATATAAGAATGGTTAATCTAGATTTATCATTCTCAAGGAACAGTTAGTTACTAATTACTTTTTTTCTATATGTTTGAACGACCAAAAATATGATTTTGACTAGAGATAAGATTACACTACTTTTGTTTGATCATTTTGTGATGAATGGGGAGTGTTAGGTCATAACATATTTAATATAAAAATTTTCTGATCCAATCAATGTGAGAGATAATTTAATTTGTTTCTTTAATGGAGATGTAGTTATGTAGATACATTAGTGATGTCTCACGCACATGAATATCTCATCCCCAACTTTGAGATTGTTTTTTGCTGATCTCCTATGAGACCCTCTGGCTTTATATATTAGCCTTGAATTTGTTGGTCTTTTGTGTTTTACCATGGTCCTCTACATAGTTCTATTCATAATGCGCTAAGGTTCAAGAGCAACACATGCATTTTAGTTATTAAGTGGAGTCATGCAAGTTGATCTGTACTCCAATAAAACTTATTATATGTCTAAGAAATAGATTTACTTTATAGTTTAGATAATAATAACATGAATTAACTATGTCTATCATACATTTAGTTTCTATTACTAAAGTTCAGAAACTTAGGCATTGAAAGCTCGATAATTTATGCTTTATTGAATACTTATTTTCATCATAGCATAGTTATTATAACTCAATTGTCAATAATATTATCATATTAGCACATGTTGTATTACACAATGAAAGTTGGATATCCATAGTTTTGAACCTAATCTTCCTAATAAGAGGAATGTATTAGGCTGCCATTACAGTGACAAATCACAAGGAGTTATCCAATATTGAAATACAATACATCCTTTCCTCATGAGCCTTATTTAAAAGGAGAGAAGAGATATTATACAATGAGAACTATAGATTGTACATTGAAATTTATATATCCATAGTTTTGATCCTAATCTTTCCAATAAAAGGAAAGTATTAGACTGCCATTATAATGACAAATCACAAAGACTTATCCAAGATTGAAATACATTACATTCTTTCCTCAAGAGCCGTAATTAAAAGGGGAGAAGAGATATTATACAATGAGAACTTAAAATACAATACATGTTCTCCCTTCATTTCTTAGACTTCTCTTCTCTTACCATGGCTGCCTTCCTTTCTGAGAAACTATTGGAATGGTTCTAATTTTGGTAGCTAGGGTTTCTCTTCTTCTCTATCAACTAAAAGGTCCTTATTATTGTTTTCTTCTTTCCTTAAATACCTACTCTTCATCCTCAATCTTGGGGGATGAATTAGTTAATTTCCCTCTTAATATTCTTAATTAATTTCTCTCTTTAATTGTTCTTGGCAGCCGAAGGGGTTAATCCATTAATTCCTTGATTATGCTTCCCTTTTAATCGGCATTGGGGGTTGAAGGGATTAAATAATTAATTCTTTTAAACTTTTTCATCTTCAAACTATTCAACATTAATGTGTTATCTAGACATTAGGTGCCAGGGCATGCTTAGGTGCATATGTCTCTATTTGCATTCAACAGTCCAACAGATGTTTTCTTTTGATGGCACGCTACATCGCATGGCTCTTCGGGTTAGTGTCACGACATGTGAAAGCGTCTACACTTTGGGATATCGTGTTTAAACATGTGGTTGCATTGATCATTAGTACACCAAGGCATGTCGTAGTGCCTAACTCTTTGAACTGGGCAAGCATTTTGTTCCATATATTGTTCGGGATATTATATTGCGCACTTTTGTTTCTGGATGCCAAGGTGAGCCATATCACCTAACACTCACGAATAAGTGTCAGGGAACACCGTAGAAATCACGGTATAAAAAATTGTATTGTGCACTTTGCTTCTAGGCACCAGGGCGTGTCATAGCGCCTGGTGCTTTGGATTGGGCGCCAGGGTGTGTAGGGGCACCTAGCCTTTTGGGTTATGCGCCAGGGTGCGCCATAGTGTCTGGTCTTCTTCTCCTTTGAATTGTAAATTTTTTTCATTTTACTATTTATTCTTTTTGTGCTTCACAAACATAAAATTATGCAAACATAAGTTGAAATAGGCACAAATCTTATTAAAATACACCTAAATAAATATTTAAAATTATTATAAATATGGGGAAAATGACCCAGCACACATAAATTCTTTCTTGCACTTGAGTAAGTTGAATCAAATAGTATTCTGATAAATTAAAATTAAATAAATTGGAACTAAATATTGCTATTTTGAATTAAGATGGTTAAGAGAAATTTAGTTTTGATCAAATGGGTGGATCACTACGATCTATGCTTCTAAGAATTTGTCACGATACATATTCAGGTTTCACAAAACTCAGCATTTGGTGACCTCAAATTTCTATATTTAATGTCATGATTACTGTAAATCCAAGTTTAGAAGCATTCTCTTTATTTAAAGGATACCGATTGTGGCAATTGCCAAAAGAATGTTTAAGTGCCATAAGTGCTTATTCTTATAAAATGTAATCTTTTATTTCTGGATGAGATATTCATCATCATTCCATTTATTTTTGACCATGCCACATATAGCCTACTTATTACATTCATGTAGTACTTTAGAATCCTTGCACACCCAGTTCAAATACCATTTCAATTCTTTCTGCACATGCACAACTCCCTCACTTAGCCTATATCATCAGTAGTTTAAGCCAAGAATTTGTGTTGGCCAATTATCAAGTTTGTTTCATTTAAATCTTTACTTTCTAGTTTACTTTTCTATCAAGACATTCATCACACACCTGACCCCTTTTGGTGTTATTGAATCAAATTTAGTTTCTAATCAAAGTTTTGAAAGATAAATGTCTCATATTCATTATGCCCCATTACTAGACTATTAGTATTAATCCACTACCCTTAGATGATCAAGATATTAGATGAATAACATAAATTAAGAACAATAAGAATTAAGAAACAAAGTATAGAATGAAAGAAAAGAAAAATACATCCTTATTCAGTGTTAGACTCCTCATTGTTCTTCACATCATCAACTTCTTCTTCAAGAATTGGCCATGGTTCGAGTGGTGGTTGCCTGATAATTGGTGGGGCTGGGAAAATTGTATCTTTTGGAGCTCCATGCATATGCTAGTTTGTGAACATATTACCAAGAGTACAAGTTAACACGTTGGTATAAGTGAATTCTTTATGCAAGGTGTCACAAACGAATGACATATTCGTGTCAATCCACCTCCTAGCTTGTTTCTTATGTTCCTCCTGACATCCCATTACCTTTGTATCATTTTGAGCTCATTTCTATATTCTGTTGTTGAAGATAATTATTCCTAATTTCTTAAAATTTCTCAATAGAAAACATTCTGCACATGTTTGCTTTTCTCATTAGTTCTCTGGGTTGAATATCTACTCCATTAGGTTAGCACCATTCAGTTATTAAGGATCCAAACACTAGTGCCTCATTGTTCCCAACCAACCTTTTCCATAACTGGTTGCTAATAATAGTTTCTATATCAATTGGCCCCACAGATTTTGTATGGAATAGTTATGCACAGCCTGGTCCCTTTGATTTCACTCCGATGCCCTATAGAAAATATAAATGTCTCTCAATCTCACTAAAAGGAAAAGCAGAATCTAACTAAGCAGCATCACGATCCTCCTCTGGAGTCTGCTCCTCTCCTGCGACTTCACCCACGAATAGGTCAGAATCTGACATTTGTCGGTATCATAAATGCCAGGGCCCCAGCCAACAAAAATAAAAAGGTTACAGTTAGACAATTGTCTAAGTACATTTTAGGCTATTTTAATGAACTAAATATTTTAAGATATCACATTTTAATTTAACTAAACATGCAAGCAGTAATGGGTGCAACAAGCTATGAAAAGACGGGTAACTATAAATTATCCATTTATAGCCAGCAACTAGTATGAAAAGTCACACACAATATGAAATAAACAAGGTGAGGCTAAAAGCTAAAAGAAACAGCAAATATAATTCTGAACATAACATGCATATGATTGTATTAACACATGCTGAGTATATAAAGAACACAAATGCCGAAAACAAACATGCAATTCTAGCATCCTAAACATGCCAATATACGTAAGTAAGCCATAAGAGTATACATGCAACATGCTGATTTAGGAAAGAACAAGTAAAGAAAAAGTAAAGAAAGCCATTGAGACATGTGGCAAAAGCAAAGCAATCTATGTAAAGCCACTGAGACATGTGGCAAAAGTGAGTAAGTACTGAAAATAAGGCCACTGAAACATGTGGCAAAGCAAAAAAATGAAATCAATACTGAACAATCTAGCTAAAGTAGCAATAAGCCTAAGACATAGTACTGCTATACCAGCCAATAGGCCATACAGGGCCTCCATGAGATCAATTAATCAATCCCCAGCCTAGCCATAAAAATTTGCTAGGTCTGAGTCCATTCTATATAATACTATTACTGAAGAAGCAGACTAAGCTAGGACATATTCTACCAACTAAAAACACTGAAATACCTGAATGATATGCAATTCAAATACTAACTTAAGATGTATCATCCATGTCCTAAGTTCTCCTATTATGCTCAAGGAATAAGGCTCAATATCCAAGGTGTGCAAAGAAATCTAGTCAAAGCAAGCAAGAGAATTAATCTAGACTTATGTGATATCCATGGTTATCTAATTTCCCAATCTAACTATTCTGAGAATATACAAGTTTAGGATCTCCCTCCAATATCCAGCTATCGAGTAAAATCTCAAAATTACGACCTTAAAGTTAATATTAGAACTTAACAAGTTATAATCCAAAATCATGTGGCGACTATAAGATTTAAGTAAATTAATCAATTACCTAATTTATTAATATTTTACTCACTTAACCAAATCTTGATTAAGTTAATCAAGATTTAAGGATTTAGAACTTGAACTCCACTCTGGTGTTCAAATCCTAAGTCCAAGGTGCAAGTCCTATTAAAGATCTAGGGTTCCCATCTACTACCTAAATTAGAGGTAAAGAATCCTATAAGCTAAAAGATCCAAGAACTACGAACTTAGTGAAGGGTTATTCTACTGATTATAAGATAAAATAATCAATTAAGAACTTGAGAATCTAAGATCTTTATTCAATCTTTAAGATAATTTCATTATCTTATAGATTGAATCATCCTATACCCACATGGAAGACTTCAAAAGATTTAAACAATGAATCATTTAAGAATCTCAATTGGAGATAGTTTGATTCAAGTAGAAGATCTAAAATCTAAGATCTAAGATCTAGGATCTGATTATTTGATCACTTTAGACTTAAGCTAAGTTTTTAACTTACACTTTACCAATTGCATTTCTTTTGGTATTTAAGTTCAAAATCTAACTAAATTGAACTTATTAAGGTGATATTTAACAATTGCAATTATTAGGTTTAAGTACTAAGGCCAAATGACTCTTTTAGGATCACTTAAGATCTAAGTGTCTTAATTAGGGTTTAAGTGAAGATTTGTTAAATTAATGTCCAAGTCATTAGCATTATTAGCTTAAGAGTTCATAGAACATTTCTAATCTATCTTAAGGGAATTTAAGCACATTTTGGTCAAAATGACCAAAATGCCCCTCTTAAAGCTAAAATTGGGATTTTAGGGTTTAGTTATCCAAATTAGATCTAATCTATTTTAATGTGTTTCATATTGATTTATGAAGTGTGAAACATACTTATTTTAGGTTTTCATAACCTAATTAAGCTAATTAATATTAATCACATTTTTAGGCCAATTAGAGTGATTAGTAAATTTAGGGCATTCTAGGGCAATCCAACCTTACACTTAGGTTCTACTAGGCTTAAGATGGCATTAGGAACTAACCTACCCAAGATCAGAGATTAATTTAAAGTTTAATTCACTAATCCTTAATTAGGATAATTAAGGGGTGATTAAGAAAATTAAATGTCCAAAATTGTTTTTAAGACGCCACATTTATTTCTATAGGGTTTAATGAACAATCAGAGCCCTTAATCACTTAATTTGGTGATTAATTGAATTTATTATGATTTAATTAAAAATAAAAAAGGGTTTAATCAATTATTTTAAATCCAACCATTGGATTTGTGATTTTATTTTATATTTAGATTCCTTGTATTTTTCTGATTCAAATGGTATAAAGGTCACATTTTGTGGCTAAAGGTCACATTTTGTGGCCTTCCCCATGCTTTTTAATTGCTATTTCTAGAAATTATGGGCCGTCCGCTACGGCACGCTATGGCGCGCTGTGGCGCGCTGCGGCAATGGTGTTTCGAATACTATTCCGCTGCAATGTGCTGCGGTAACCGCGTTTCAAATCATATTCCGCTGCGGCGCGCTGTGGTAACCGTGTTTCAAATCTTATTTTGCTGCAGCACGATGTAGCAGCAGTGCTTCAAATGCTTTTCATGCATATAAGTTAGTCTTTTTTTCGTTCAACTGCTGCAGCGTCCACTGTGGCGCACTGTGACACACTACAGCATTTGCGGGATCACTGTTCAATTAGTTTAACTATAATCTTATAAAATGAAAATTTACCTGCCATGGCGCGCTACAGTGCGCTACCGCATATAAATTTTGCAAGATCGCTGTTCAATTAGCTCAAATATAATCTTATAAAATGAAAATGTACCTGTTGTGGCGCACTACAGCGGATAAATTTTGCAGGATCAATGTTCAATTAGTTCAACTATAGTTCTATAAAATGAAAATTTACCCACTGTGGCGCGCTGCAGCGAGCAACAGTGGATAAATTTTGTAGGATACTGTTCAATTACTTGTTTAGATGGTCTTAATTAGCTCACTAGAAATGACGCTGTGGCGCACTACGGCACGCCATGTCGGGCTACAGTGGTCTTGCTCCAGGTCTGTAGTTCTGCTTCCAAGTAGGTGTTTCAATGGGCCGCCAAGCCGCGCTGCAGCGCGCCCTGGCGCGCTACAGCGATTTTTATCCAGAATTTGGCGAATCAGCCGATACACTCTGTTTTCTTTATTTACCTAAAAAAGCATCATTTTTTACTCAAAGTATAGGGAAATATATGTTGATATGAATGTTTAAACACTGTATTTTTGCTACAAATTCTAGCTATATCACACCCCCACACTTAAATTCTTACTCGTCCTCGAGTAAGCTCAATAAATGTGATTTTCTAAATTATCTTTGTCAAAGGATTCAATGCGTTGAGCTAATGTATCATGAATTTAGATGTCAAGCATACTCTAGTCAAGATTACTTCATGTCTCCAAGTTCTACTACCCCTCGAATCGAGTTCATGTTTCTGCACTTCCTTTTGGTTTCAATTTAAAATATCATGCTTAATGTTTTAATATGGGGAGGTGATCATGAAATTCTAAACTTAATGATGCAAGTGATGAGTCTTTTGAGTGTTGTGCCATGTGTGCCCCTTCTTATGATTCACAAGGATAATTTAAGATTTTAGGAGAGATATTTTTCTTCATCCTAAATGTTCACTTGTTTGACTTGGGAGAAATATTTTTCAACATCCCTTTATGTATTGATTTTTCTTTTCTTTTTTTTTCTTAATTCCTTTTTAAAGGGAGAGCCAGTTTTCTTCATCCCTTGATGTAGTCCTTATGATCACGAAGTCCTACAGGAGCCTAGCACTTCAAATTATCACTCACCTCTTGCCATCTTGGTTTAATTTTCAAATTTTCTCCCCCCACACTTAAACTTAAGCGCATTTCATTTTAAATCCTGGAAACCTAGCTTTGTAACTCATGAACTCAATAAGTGGTGTGTCACTTGAATTTATTTTCATCTTTATCTTTTATATGCTCGCATCTTAATTCTATACCATAATTTTTTTTTTTTAATATTGAATCCAAAACTTGATCACATTCAGAAAATTTTCCTTCAAGTTCAATTTTAGCAAAAATGTAGGGTGTGCAAAATACGAAATTTTATTTTATTGATAGAAATCAAAACTACAATAGAAAACAAAAAAAATTAAAAAACAAAAACAAGGAATAGCTCAACCTTATTAATCGTGGCTTGCCTCTCATCGAGCGCTTATTTTTACAACTTAGCCTGACGCCAATTTAGCTCGTCTACGTGACTCCTCTTGGGAGATCGTGCAATAACCAACTCTCTTTCTCTTGCAATTCAGATCCATCTAAGTAAGGTTTTAGACGGTGCCCATTTACCTTAATTGTCTCAGCCGATGAAATGAAATCCACACTTTTGAAGGGGTATATTTTTGTGATTATAAATGGGCCAGTCCATCTTGATTTCAACTTTCCTGGAAGAGCCTCAACCTAGAAATAAATAACAATACCTTCATTCCAGGTTCTAGGTGTTTTGGTCTTATTAGCTTATCATGTCATTTCTTAGTTCTCTCCTTGTTTAGCTTGGCACTCTCATATGCTCCCAACCTGAATTCATCCAGTTCATGCAATTGCAAAACCCTTTTTTCTCCTACTAGTTTGAAATCGAAATTCAGCATTTAACTGCCCAAAAGGCTCATTATTTTAACTCTACTGGCAAATGAATAGATTTCCCAAAAACCAACTTGTAAGGAGGCATTCCTAAAGGTGTTTTGAATGCAGTTCTATATGTCTAGAGTGCATTGTTTAATTTTATGGACCAGTCATTCCTGTTTTTGTTAACAATTTTCTCAAGGATTTGCTTTAATTCATGGTTTGACACTTCCACTTGGCCACTGGTTTAAGGATAGTAGGCTGTACCTACCTTATGTTTCTCCCCATACCCCTTCAATAGAGTTCATAATTATTATTGCAAAAATGTTTTCCACCATCACTTATTAGGATATGGGGTGTACCAAACCTAGAGAGGACCTGATCTTTCAAGAATTTGATCATAGTCTTGACATTATTATTTGCACAAGCTATAGCTTCAACCCATTTGGAAACATATTTCACTCCCACTAATATGTAGTTACTTGCATTAGAGGTGGGGAATGGGCCCATAAAGTCAATCCCCCACACATCAAAGAGTTCAACTTCAAAGATTTCATTGAGAGGTAATTCATCCCTTTTTCCTAAATTTCCCATCCTCTGACATTAATCACAGCTCTTTACAAAATCAACACATCCTTAAATAATTTGGGCCAATAAAATCTAGATTGCAGCACCTTTGCCACTTTTCGATCAATACCATGATGCCCTCCATAAGGAGATGTGTGACAATAATATAAGATGTTAAGTGTTTCAGTTTCAAGAACACATTTTCTTAGGATTTGATCGGGATAGCATTTTTATAGGAAGGGATCATACCAAAGGTAATTCTTAACATTAGCAAAAAAAAATTTCCTTTATCGAGAGTTAAATGCTTTTGGGATCACCCTTCATGCAAGATAGTTGACAAAATCAGCAAACTAAGGAGGATTTCTTGCTGCAATTAAGTAGAGCTGTTCATCAGGAAAAGTTTCACAAATTTCTTCTCCCTTCTTATTATGTCTTACATGAGTCAATCTAGAGAGGTGATCAGCCACCACATTATCGCACCCCTTTTTTCATGGATTTCCAAGTCAAATTCTCGTAGCAACAAAACCCAACGTATGAGCCATGGCTTTGCTTCTTTCTTTTGAAGAAGATACTTGATTGCAGCATGATCCGTGTAAGCAATTGTTTTTGATCCAATAAGGTATGCTCTGAATTTGTTGAATGCAATAATAATCGCTAAAAGTTCTTTCTCGGTGGTGGCGTAATTTCTTTGGGCCTCATCCATTAGCTTACTCGCGTAATAAATGGAATAGAAAATTTTTTCCTTTCGCTATCCTAAAACTACTCCCATCGCAAGATCACTAGTATCACACATGATTTTGAAGGGGTTATTCCAGCTAGGAGTGGAAATTATAGGAGCTGAAATGAGAGCAAATTTTATGGTATTGAATCCCTTTTTGCAGTTTTCATCAAATTTAAATTCAACATCCTTTCCTAGAAGTTGGCATAAAGGTAAATTGATTTTAGAGAAATCCCTTATGAACCTTCTATAAAACCCAGCATGCCCAAGAAATCTCCTAACTCCCTTTACGTTAGAGGGTGGAGGCAGTTTTTCAATAACCTCAATTTTGGCCTTATCTACCTCTATTCCTTTTATTGATATAAGGTGACCCAAGACAATTCCATCCTCCGCCATGAAGTGACACTTTTCCCAATTGAGAATAAGATTAGTTTCCTCACATTTTTTTAGAACCTTACCCTAGTTTGTTAGACAGTCTTCAAAAGATTTTTCCACGATGGAAAAATCATCCATAAAGATTTCTAGGAAATCTCCTATCACTTCGGAAAAGATGGCCATCATACACCTTTGAAATGTTGCAAGTGCATTGCATAGACCAAAGGGCATCCTCCTAAAAGCAAATATTCTATAGAGGCATGTGAAAGTTGTTTCTTCTTGGTCTTCTGGGGCTCCCAAAATCTGATTGTACCCTTAGTAACCATCCAAAAAGCAAAAGTAAGGGTACCATGCCAGCCTATCTAACATCTGATCAATGAATGGGAGAGGATAGTGATCTTTCCTAGTTGCCTTATTTAATCTTCTATAGTCTATGCATCCTCTCCACCCCATAACCTTCCTTATAGGAATTAATTCATTATTTTCACTCTAGGTCACAGTTATCCTACTTTTCATAGGGACCACATGAATAGGACTTACCCAAGGGCTGTTTGAAATTGGAAAAATGATTCTAGCATCTAAAAGCATAATGATTTCCTTATGCACCACCTCTCTTATATTTTTGTTTAGTCTTCATTGAGGTTCTATGGAAGGTTTTGAGTTGTCTTCTAGCAGTATGCGGTGCATGCATAAGGTTGGACTAATACCCTTCAAATTAGAAATGCTCCATCCTATTGCCCTCTTATGCTCTCTTAACAACGCACCTAATTTAGTTTCTTGGGTTGGGCTCAACAAAGAAGAAATTATTACCGGGAGTGATGTTTCCTCTCCAAGATAAGCATATTTTAAGTATTTGGATAAAGGTTTCAAGTCCAATTCAGGGGGTTCATCTATAGACAGCTGCATTCTCTTTATTTCCTAAAATGACTCATCAATTTTGTTTTCTTCCTCTTCAATTCCAGCTTCTTCTTCTTCCTCCAAATCTGATTCCTCTATATTTCCATAAATTATCACCTCTCCCACTGCATTTACTTCCCAACACTCCTCATTTGGCCTAAATGGATGCCTCATCGAATCCTTTATGTTAAAACTCACCTCCTCCCCCTCACATCAAAGACTTAATTCACCCTTATCAACATCAATCATGGTTTTTCCAGTAGCAAGGAATGGCCTCCCTAAAATTATAAGAATCTCCTAATTTTCATCTTCCATTTCCAACACAATAAAATCGGGGGGAAGATAAATTTATCAACCTTTACTAGAACATTTTCCAAGATCCCCACGGGCTTTTAACAGATCTATCCGCTAGTTGGAGGAGGACTGATGTAGATTTTAAGGAATCAATTCCCAGCTTTTTAAATTTGTAAAATAGCATTAAATTTAATGAGGCACCCAAATCACATAAAGCCCTTTTAAAATAATGATTTCCTATTGTGCAAGGAATGGTAAGACTTCTTGGGTCCTTTCTTTTAAGAGGGATTTTTTGCTGGAGAATGGCACTACATTCCGCATTCAAGGCCACAATTTCCTTTTCATTTATTATTCTTTTTTTGATAGTACTTCATGAATTTTGCATAACTGGGCATCTGTTCCAATGCTTCAGCAAAGGGAATGTTTATATGAAGAGTCTTAAAAGTTCTTAGGAATTTTTGGAACTGGTTGTCTAGCTTCTCCCTTGCCATTCTATGAGGATAGGGGATGTGAGGAGTGTGGTCAGAAGGTTTAGTCATCTGCGTGTTAGTTTCCTCATTCATTTCTTTATCCTTATCCTTATTGATTTCTTTTTCCTCAATAGATCTCTCTCCCAAATTTTGAGAATTATTTTCAAGATTTTTAAGTACCAGCAGTTCTGTAATTTTTCCATTCTTAGAGTTATGGAATTTCTTGATTCATTCCCATAGTCCCCTATGGCTCCTACCAAGAAGGGTTGGTTTAGTTGCATCATAATATCTTTTATTTTTAACTCAATTCTTTCAACAGCTTTTTCTTGATTCAAGAGTGTGTGTTCGTGTCGATTTAATGTTGCATCCATTCTGTTCATAAAATTAGTTGTGTCCATTCTAAAATCTTTTAGGTAACACTCTAACCTTCTTCCTTCCTTAGTTTGTTGGGTTCTATAGTTTGAATAGCATTCACTCCCTAAGTTTCTTCCTTTTGATCGAAAATCTGTTGCACTTCCTCTAGTTATTTGGTTAACGTGTCAATTTTGTTTCTTAATTAAGCAATCTGATTTGACTCATTCACGTAATCTACCTCCACTTTATTTGAATTTGGCTACTTAGTTGGCCATTGGTATGCATTGTTAGCCATTTCCTCGAGGAGATCAAAGGCCTCCTCGAGGGTTTTACTACTTAATGATGCTCCTGCAGCAACATCTATGAGGATCCTTATGGGTGCATTTAATCCACTATAAAAAGTCTACACCTGCATCCACAAAGGAAACCCATGATGCGGGCGACGCCTTAAGTTGTCCTTAAAACATTCCCAGCCATCATACAAGCTCTCAACATGCTGCTGAGAGAAGTTAGAAATTTCATTTCTCAGTCTGGTAGTCTTGGCAGGTGGAAAATACTTGGCTAGGAATTTCCTTGCCAAGTCATCCCACTTCCTTATAGACTCACCAGGTAGAGAACTGAGCCAAACTTTAGCTCGATCCCTCAGCGAGAATGGGAATAATCTCAATCTTAAGGTGTCAATGGATACCCCATTGAATTGAAAGGTGTCACATATTTCTAGAAAAGTTGAAATATGTGCATTCGGGTCATCCAATGCCATCCCACAAAATTGATTATTTTGGATCATGTTCAAAGTGGATGGTTTTGTCTCAAAATTATTTGCTTGTATAGGAGGTCTAACAGTAGCATTTTGAAGTACTTCTACCATGGGAAGTACGTATTCTCTCAGCAATCTTCTCCTAGCATTTACCATAGGTTTTGCTAGGTTCATTTCTAAGTCTTCCATTTGCACATTTTGTTGGTTTAAAATGACTTGCTCTCTCCTAGCTCTCAATTAAGTTCTATCAATTTTGGGATTGTAAAAGAATTCCATAAGATTTATCCTACTCATATAGTTTAGGGGTAACTAGCTAGAATAAGTTCATCAATCAATATTCAACACAAACAACAGCATAAAATTCAATACGATAGTATGCAATAAAATTCAGTACAAGTTCTTTTTAGAAAAATTTTCTCAAGCAAGCAAATAAAGAAATTAATTACAGCTATGTAAAAATATGCACAAGTTAATTAGCTCTAAATCACTTGTTACTAGAGAATTATACTTGATGCAAAATAAAAATCGCTCCTCGGCAACGGCGCCAAAAACTTGATATACTCAAATACACGTCTGCGTTTGCACGCAAGTGTACGTGGTCTGAAGTAATAAGTAAAAAGTTTAGTTTCTGGGATTTATCGAACCTCAAGAAATAGTTATTTTGATACCAAGTTGTATTTTCCTTCACTAATATCTAGATGAAAAATTTGGTTGATTTTTATTAGTTCCTAATTAGCAATAGACAAGACTTAAGTAAAGATACGATTTGATTAAAAAGGAGAGAGTTGAGATTTTGTTGTAATACATGCAAGGGTTGGTTATATGATTTTATTATTTGAATGTATATGTTCAATTTATTTGCTTAGTTAAACCAAGTGAACACCATTAAGAATTTAAGTATCCTCCAATTACAATGGGTTCAAGTTTAATGCACAAAGAGAACTCCTTTTGGGTTCCTCCTTAGCAATAAACTCTTATGAGATATGATTTGATTTGTTAGATTTTGATTTCCTACATCTAGGTTTCCATTAACATATTTTAATTATAATAGTCCCACAAGCAGGATTCCATTTACCGTGCATCATGCACTTCACACATAGTCTAGCTAGATGGGAGGATGCATTGGGTTAATGGATTATGTCACATAATCCATTGAAGTTCCCAATGTCCTCTCATCCCTTCTATTTTTCTTAGCTATAGGGCAAGGTTAATGGAGAACTTGGTTCTCAAGTGTCAATCTTTTCGGAGAGCTACTAAGGGAGGGTGCAAGTGAGCTTTGAGAATTTTGTCACATAATTCTCAGCTCTACTCGCACTACCTTCCTTGCTCTTACCCAAATGATCAGCATTGGAACACAAGCTCTTTTAATAAATAAGAACTCAGTTCATCTAAGCATTCATTCAATATTAAAATTAACATTACAAAAATAGTTTTTTATTACAATTAAACAATATCATTGTACACCAATTTTTCCCTTACATAATTCTACAACTACATCTCAACCCTCTCTAAGGTATTCTAACAGACCTAAAATATGTATGCGCTTGCACGCAAGTGTACATGGTCTGAAGTAATAAGTGGAAAGTTTAGTTTCCAGGATTTATCAAATCTTAGCGAATTGGGTGTTTTGCTACTAAGTTATATCTATGATCACTAATGTTTAAGCTATATGTGTATTGTTCAATTTGGTTCCTAGACAGCACAACAATACTTAGTAGAAGAATACTATGATAAAAGGAGAGGAGAGTTGGGTCTCTCCCACATCATTTGCTAGATGACTCATGTATGATGATTCCTTAAGCATTTTACTTTTCTTTTCTTTTTAATCAAGTGCACATTATCCTTCTTAGAGTTTAACTCCAAGATTTACAAGTTCAAATCTCATGCTTGAATTGAACATACAGTCGGTTGTATTTCAGCACAAAGATCCTTATAAGATTTTAGATTATTAGTTCTCCTCTCATCTCTTGATCATAAAAATGAGGGTTCTTTAGTTAAGATCTTACAAGTATTGATTTCACTAAGAGCGTCACGCGCATCATGCATAGTTTGGATGAGGGAGTGATTTCACTGGGCTGAATGACTATGTCACCTTGTTCATGAGCACTCAATGAATCCATTCCCTCCCTCAAGTATGTTGAGCAACGGAGCTTAATTAGTGGATCTTAGCATCACATGCTTCAACTCTTTAGTTGAGCATAGATCAATGTGCACTAAGCTCAAGAACTTTCTCACATAGTTCTAAGCTCTCATGCACACATGAATCCAGCATCAAAACTAAGAATGAGCTACGGCATAGAGGACTTTTTAGTCCTTAAATTCATTTAGTCCCTTGTCATTTTATTCACATTCAAGTCCACAATAATCCTTTACATTTCTTTAACAAGTCATTGAGTTCACAAATTTTATTAAAGCTTGAGGAAAATTTCATACATCATAGTATCTTTCATTACATTTGGGATTGCCCCAACCCTCCCCAAGGAAGGTTTAGCTCTCCATTACAAAAAAGATGAAAAAGAACACATATATGGATAAAGATTCTTTCATGATCAACTAAGAAAAACACAAGACAAGAGTTTAGAAAATACTAGGAACGTTCCTTTGATGAAATTCTCCGGACTTCTCCTCTTCTTGCTTCTGGTTCCTTCTCCTAGGTCCGTAGTGCTGCCTTTCTCTTTCTTTCCCTTAGCAAGCGAAGTTCATCCACCCTTGGGGAGTTCTCTTTCTCTTCTATACAGCCCTCTCCTTACTTAGGATGTAGTGAGCCAAGTTAGAAACCCTCCTTAAGTTAAGAAGGGTGGTACTTATAGAGGTGGGCTGCACTCTTCATCCCTCTCATTCAAATTCTGCATTGCTTTTAAAAGTCTACTATCATGATGTCCAATCCCACTTGAGGGGTGAGGTGACTACCACTTTTCCATTATTTAATCTCCACATCACCACAATCTTCTTCAAAGTTTGGATCTCTACCAAAGTTGAAGGACAATTAGAGTCTACTGTCTTCTCAACAAAAATGGCAGAGTGTTTGATTCAAAATTTATCTAACTAGGAAAGAGTGACAAGATTTGAATGAGAAAAGATAAGGAAATCTGGATAGAACAATCCAAAGTGATTAATCTAACTGCTAAATACTACTTAATGACATTTATATTATATAATAAAATACTAAAGTAAGTTCGAAGTCCTAAGTTATTGATGTACATACTTTAACTTTCTGTGTTTGTTCGTATGATTAGAATGATATCTGCTTATATATCTTATTTTTCCTTTCTTCTGACCTACTCTGAAACCAACTCTAACAACCTCAATATTGGATCAGGAACTCAACCAATATTAGGTCTTACTATAGTACTTAATATTGGGTTATTGAGTTTTAACCCACTATTAAGCACTATAGAGAGCCAAGGATATCTAAAGAAAAAAACTAATTGCAAAATATTAAGTAAATACAAACCATTAAAGCCATCTAAACAAGAAAATGAAAATACAGCATAGAACAGTATAAAGTAAAGCATCTATAATTAATTTAAGTTATACAAATATTTTGACAAAAAGACACTCATCCTCATGGGATGAATAAAGTATGAGAAAGATTATGGTAAGTAAAACTCTTCAATAAGTAGCTACTAGACTCGATCTACCTCAAGTTCAAGATCCACTCCAAGCTCTTGATCTACCGTATTTGGTAATTAATACGGTACGGCACATCCAATTAAATAAAAACAAGTGATTAGACTTAGAAAGTCTAAGTACATTTTAGGGAAACTAAAAGTTATAAGTGGATAGAACATTAGCTATTTATAGTTTTTATTTAAGTGGAGCTTAATGCAGTAAAAAGGGATAGTAACAAAGTGTAGTAAATGATTATAAACAATAATCAAAAAGGTAAAAATAGTAAAAAGAGGAAAGCTAGTGACAACCTACATTAGATATGTAAGTAAGGAAAAGCATGTACAATTATACTAACAAGTGTGCAGTAAAAATAATAAGAAATATGTATAAATGCACATATGCTAAGTAACATAAGAGAAAATAGTGCAATAATAAATGTAACAATATACACTGTAAGTAAGTAAAACAAACTGTAAATACAAGTAAGCCTATAACTTATGCAAGTAAAGGAAGTTTCAGTCATAAAGTAATGAATGAACAGTAAAAGCAGTCATAAAGGACTGAGTAAACATAGTCAAAAGGCTTTGATAAATCATTCACAATAACAAAGATTGTGAGAAAAGTAAGAACAATTATAGAGAACATTAATGTGTAAGTTATTTATCTTGTACTCTGTTCAGCGGGCGCAGAAACAAATGAGCATTCAAGCACATATGCTTAACCAATTAAGGGGATTTCCATAATACACGCACTCCCCCTTTAGGACATGTGCGGCCTCCTTATTGCTCCATTGTCAGCCCTGGCATTGTCCAACATATGAAACCCCAAAGTAAATGTTATAAGATTAACTTATCCACATTGTATTTATGAATGTATTCAAGGATTTAGTCTCAATGTGTTGCAACATTCAAGGAGGTTCAAAGCTAAATTGTAAGCAATGTGATATTCTTTGTTATCTACTTTATTTATCGATCATATGATTAGAACTAATCAAGCTCCTCAATTGACTTAGATATTTATCAAATGTCTTTATCAATTGATACAAAAATAATATATAATTTATGTGACATTTGAAAATAATTATTTGATTAAGGTTTTATTTAAGTGACAAAATAATTTATAGATATTGTTTATATGTTGTAAACAAGTATCATATCCTATTGTTAACACTACAATCTTGTAAACTATCAAATAACAAACCTAAATCTAATGGAACAGTCTAAGCACATATTAAAGGTTTCATTACTATACTTATTAGAATATTAGATTCTTATGACTTAGGACACTTGGTGAAGATCTACCAAAAGGATTCTTTTATTACCAAACTTAATGTCTCATTATACTAACGATATGAATTTTCTTGACTTATAATATCCAAAGGCTTAACCTAACACTATTCTTTAATTATTCTATCTTGCTAGCATTCTAAGGTTCTATACTTAAGAAGGTTGAACATCAAACCACTTAAGTTATCTTACTCTTAAGTATGCTATTAATGGGACAATTCTAGTCTATTCTTAGACTTAGGGGTTTTATAATGTTACTTGTCTAATATGGCAAGACTAAAGGAGTGATATTACTTAAGTTAGTATTGTCTAATTTCATCTCATATTGAGTTACTAATCTTACATTATTGTTCTTTTCTTAATCCTAAGGTTCCAAACCTTAGTAGTATAATCACTAAGATCCTAAGTACAACTTCAATACGATCACTTTAAGGATCTCTTAGCCTTTTAACACTTAAGGCAACATCTAGCCTTAACTTTGTCATGTGGACATTCTAATGGATTCTAAATCTTTATAATATAATATTTTAAGTAATTCAATGATTTTAAATCTAATTGATATGGTCACTAGGTCCTAGTATATACTATGATGGTTAACACTTAAGGGATTCCAAGTCTTTGCTTTTACTTAGAAAATGAAAACCCTAAAGTTCTAATCCTCCTTATTGTCCAATACCACTTCTATTCTTAATTAGTCATTATGTCTTTCTAAATGATCCTTGGCATCGAACTTAGAATAAATTTACTAACTACAGTTTACTAAGAAAGTTGCACTCAATTATAAAGATTAATCTCTAAGTTCAAGTAGAAGGCACTAACCTTCTTAATATGGTTCCATAATATTCATTTTCTAAGTCTTCTCTTATACCCAAATACTAAATTAAGGGTTACGTAATACCATTCTAAGAATTTCAATTGATCTGGGCATGATCTATAATTTACTTGATCTACAACTTATGATTCCTTCTAAGTTATTGAATTTGCAATAAGGGTGTAAGTATTAATCTAAGTTGAATTAAGGATTTATTGTATCACTAACTTTATAATTTCATCAAGTTACTAAACTTTTTCATGTAATACTATTCTTAGTAAGAAGATTAACATGAAGGCTTCCTAGCTTTAAGCTCAAAAAGGGATCTTAAGTTTGGAAGATCCTAATTCACAACCAAGAAAATTGGCAAATATATGAGGATGACTAAGGTCAAACTGACTCATAAGGGATGTAAGGAACTAGGTTAGGCTCTAGCTAACCTCTTAAGGGTTCTACAAATGAATATTCTAATCCTGGTGAACATGGCTAAACCATAATCAACTTAAGGTTTTAGGATTTAATACACTCTGTAAGTACTAAATCAAGCATAAGGAACATGCAGGATCAATTTATTTCTACGTTAAAGCTCTGTACCAGGCTTGCTAGTGCTAGGGATAGACTAGGATATTCATGTTTTTCTCTAATCAAAATGTCATCTAATGAAGGAACATCTCATAAGGGAAGTTATCCAAGGTGTCTCATGGTTTAAAAGGACAAAATTTACAAAACCCTAATTTTGGTAATTTAAAATTACTTTATCAAGGGCCAAAAACTCATATTAGGTACTAAAGAGCAGTAGTCCACTATGGACTAATGTAGCCAATGTTTTGACAAGCATCAATTGAGCTTGATCAAGCACAATTGAAGCTCGTCAATCATGCCAACGAACTAAGAAATAACAATATGAAAGCTAAAGTAGCGGATTGCGCATCTAAAGAATTGGATTGGAGAGGTATCTATTGTTCTTCTTTTGGGATTTAGGTTTTTATAATAATGCTCTATCTGATGCAACAACTAACCATAGCTCCAAACTAATACAATTAGATGCTTAGTCGCGGAGATAGGCTTCAATTACATTGGATCTCAATGACTATAGCTACGGGAATGGGATAGAAGATGTGCAAAGGATGGCATGCAACAACTCCAGTGTGGTTACCCATTATTCAGTAGTCCAATCAGTTCCATTTCACTGCTATTGCTTTTATAATGGCATTGGGAGCCTACACCTGAAGTTTGGTGTGATTTGGAGATTATTTGCGATCGATAAATAGTTTGGATTATTTTAATTAACCTAAACATACCTAATTTATTTTGACCTCGGAATCAAAATAGGAGTTCTCCATTATTGGAAGTCATCAACTTTTTCCCAAATAATTTATAATATTTAATTACTCTAAAAATTAAGGTAACTAAAATGATCTCTAATTTCAAATTTGAATTTATTTTGAGTTCCTCACCCATCATTTAGTACAGGATATATTTTTTGAGAATTTTTAGAGCTCATTTAGTTATTTAATTTTGATTAAATAAAATGGTTAATTGATTTTTGATTATTATGGCTTAAATAAATATTAAATAATTTACCCTAATGGCACTGGTGAAAGCACGTGAATCTCGAGTCCGGATCCGCCCTTGGGATAGTTGTTTGGTCGAATCCTAGTCTTTGCTTGCTAATGTTGGCCATATCAAATGGTGGGCTCGCTCTAAATTGATCGGGTCATCAGATCGCTTGCCCTATCCGACAACTAGGATTGTTTCCCAATATGTCCCTGCAGTGGGATTCGATCATGTGAGGCACGTGCAAGGGTCTTACCATACGGAGCTTTTCCTCATTGCCTTTAGGTCCCTTCAGCCCGTGAATGATCCAATTCAGCTCATTACCTCACTTTCAAGCCATTAGGAGCTCAGTGGGATGCTAGAGATCTATGGCCGACAATTCTTTTTAAACCCAAATTTGGGATTTGTCAGTGCATGATAAACCCTACTCCTTAATCAAATTTGTTATATTATTGCATTAGTAGTTGAGTCTATCTATATGGTCATTATGTATCAAATCAAGCTGCATCACGCTCAATTCGCTTCACCTAGAACAGTGGCAAACACTGAAACCCTAGCCCGACATTAGAAGATCCAGGGAATCACTTAGCTGCCGATTTAGTTGCCATTGAGCCATGCTTTTGGGTCCTGCACATTATTCGTAATGTGGGCTTTACAGCAACATGAGGGTCGGGCCATGAAAAACTTAAGTTTGCCCGAATAATCTAGCCTTCACTCCACACTGTCGCCTCTGTTGAAGAAGAAGTCCTCGACTTTCGGCCACTATGGGTCGGACCAGGTCCGCTCCTTTCCTTGCAGGCGGGGACCTATATATGCAACCACAGGCGGAGTGCGTGGTTTGCATCTTATTAAGCACTAGCATGCGAACCGCTAAGCAGACACCATCGGGTTGGCGCTTAGTGAATCCTAAAGCAAATTTAAAAAAAAATTAATTAATTTAATAATTAATACAAATATTATGTAATCCATAAATTTAAATATACTTATCCAAAATATGCAAGATTATATGTCAGTTTTTTCAAAAAAATGAGAGGAACGTAATGGTGAAATCTGAATTAGGACTTGACGCTTAATTTTTTAATTAATTGTTAATTGAAATTCGAAGTTTTGAAAAACCTAATTTTTTAACGTTGTCCAAATTTGACCTTCTTAGTGTCATTCTTCTCCATGTTATGTAAGGATTCCATAATTTCTACTATTGCTTTGATTGGACATCATTTGGACAAATTAGGTATTTGGCTCTTCTAATCCTCATTTAATGTGATTTTCTTAACATTAATACTTGCATAATAAAGCCTTTAAGCCTTCAGATAGTAAGCATGATTTATTATTTGAACTTTCACGTCACTTTAGAATGCGGGATTAAGCCTTGATTAGTGTAGTTAGATGCCTGAGTATCTTAGTAAACTCATGATTTAAGCCTCAACATTAGAAATGATAGTCTAGCTTGAGAATTCCTATTCTTACTGAATTGACATTCTAAGTGTGACAAGTAAATCTCTTAGGTGCACTTTGCTAGTAGCTTTCCTTTGCTTATGGTATGTGAATCTAAAAGCACTACTTGCTAGCACTTAGATTGAGACATTGTCAGCCTTTCCATCCAACTTTAAATCTCTCCTTATTCCCTCTTATCTATAGCTTAGTGTTAATTAGTCCATTATGAGTGATTTTACCTTATTAGATAGATTTAGGATCCTTATAATTATCATTTAACCTAGAGCTATTAGATTGTAACCTTTCCTTAAACTTTGCTTATAAGACCACCTAAGTGAGCTTTTGGCTAATCTAGTGAACCTTTGAGCTAGGATCCCTTAGATCTATTTGCCTTAGCTAGATTTTAGTGGAGAACCTATAGCACATACCTCTTGTAGTGAACTTACAACCTATATAACTTCATACTAGCACCTTAAGCCTTATGTCTAACAACCTATGCAAATTATGTGGCTTAGGAACAACGTAGGATTACTATCATATTGCATATTTATACTTATAAATTACTTTGTCATTTAAATAAATCTCAGTCAAACTACTTTTTTCCAAAATTCATTTACTTAAAGTATTATCTTCAATTAACTTAAAGATTTGATATGTCTAAGTCAATTGAGAGCTTAATCAACTTCAATCATTAAGTTATATAACTAAATCTTAAATAATAATGGATATCCCATAATTTATAGCTACTTGAATTCCTTGATCATTGCTTTGTTTTGAGACTACAACCTTGAACACTCATAAGACATTGTGCATAAATAGACATTATAACATAAAAATTAGGGGTTTCAGATGTAGGATGTCAAGCCAGAGCAAGCTACAGAGTAACAAGTAGACCTCATATATTCTAGAGGGGGAATGTGAGTATTTTTAGAGACCCCACTTTTCTACTTAGTAGGGTGAACATGCTTAACTCCTCACTCATTATGTAATTTATGCTTGCATAATGTAAAACCTAAAATAACTTGAACAACTTAAATATTATTTTATCATAATATTATTGAATGTGAGTACTTTTCATTGCCTTTTGGCTATGCTTACTTATTAAAGTACTATGTTTACTTAATCCATATGACTAAGTCTCACTTTACTTTACTTTACATTTCAATTCTTACTTCTTATTGTTATTTACTTTACAATACAGTCTTTACTTTATGCAGTGTATACCGCTTCTATCATTTATACTTAGCATAATATTCATTGAATATATTCATGTGTTTATATATGCTTTCATATGCACCTTAGTAGCTTTCTAGCTTCATTAAGATGTAAATTTTTTCCCTTACCTATTATTGTAGGCTAGAGAAAACCTACTTGTGAGCTCTTACTCTTTTACCTTATTGTCTGTCTTCATGATGTTTTCCTATCTTACTTTGATGCTTAGTGCTCCACTTACTCTCTTTTAATTGTAAAATTGCAAATATCATATCATTATAAAATTAATTAGAACTTAGCTTAACCTTAAATGTACTTGGACTTTTCAAGTCTAATCACTTGTTTTTATTTTGTTGGATGTGCCCTACCATTTTAAAATTCAAAAATGGCAGATCAGGAGTATCATCCGTATAGTGGAGCTGGAGCTAGTACTAGCCACTTATAGATTGAAGACTCTGCTATTGCATTTATATACTGCTTTAGTGATGACGAGTGAAATTTACTTTAGTTACTTAAAATTAGTTTATAATAACTTAATTTCTGCGATGTTTTTAGTTTACTTCTATGATGGATGTATTTTCATTTTACTTGCTTGGTTTGAATGGTAGATTGGTTGCTCCTATTTTGCTTCACAAAATTTACTTGTTTATTTTTTCTTCTAACTTATTTGCCTTAGAAAGATTCATGGCATATAGCACTTAATGTTGGGAAATTTTCCTTCTAATTCGATATATGTGCTATGGTAATGCGCTAGGATTCGATTAGCTTCCTGATTCCAAATTAGGGTCATTATATGGTGGCCCATTGTCCTCCATTCATATGCTCGCGATCGTGCATATGACTGGGAGACATATAGTAATGCACAATGTTATGTATGCCCATGATTATCTAATCATATGTGATCGATCAGCAAATGGCAGGTGTGACGCTCCATTTGATCAAATGACAGGTGTGATGTTGTCCGACCAAAATAGATTTAAATATATAAATTAATTACTTAATAAATTATATCCATTTAATAAATCAAAATTGAACAACCAAATGAACTCTGAAAAATCCTAAAAGTTTTATTCTTAGCTAAATGGAGAGTGAGAGACTTAATAAGAAGTTATATTTTTTATCGGAGATCAATTTAATTATCTTAATCTATTGATCAATTAAATATATTAAATTATTCATGACAATTCAATGACTTCCAAAAATTCCCAGAATTTTACCCTAGCAAATATGGGTATGAGGAATTTAATGGCGAACTTAAATTTTGATTTGGAGGTAAGAATAATTTAGGTAATTTTTAAGATATTTAAATTTCTAGAAATATTCGCCAAAAATGAGCGGTCTCCAAATCGCACAAAATTTAGGTGCACGCTCCTAATGCTATTCGAAGTATATTGATGATGGTTTTAACCTAATCTAGATGTCTAAAACTAAGTAATAATAATTGAGTTGTTACACTATTGCTCATTCTAAAATGTAGAAAAGAATACTGAAGGAAGTTGTCAAAAAGAAGAACAAAACTTGAGATTAAACCAAGAGATTTTAGGAGGTAACCCATTTACTTTTTCTTTCATTTTAGTTTAGTATGTCTTCTTGGATTGTAATTTTAGACCATTAACATAAACAAAATAAGCAATTGAACATTTTATTCTTCACCGAGGAATAGGCGCCAGGGCACACCTTAGCACCCATAACAGAAGGATAGGCTCCTTAACGCCTGTTATTTTTGTATACACAGAAAGACATGTATTATGGCATGAAATTGTGCTTGCCACGGAAAGGAAAGTGCTACAATGCTCATTATGAAGTGTTTAATTAAAAGGAGGGCTTGGGAAGCTTATAAGCATGTCGAATGCCAGTCAAAATGCACCAAAAAAATTAATTTAAATGATAAGGTCAAAAGGCCATAATTTCCCTGACTTTAGCCTTGCCAAGGACATCTAATTTAAGAAGATGGGACTAAAGTGGTTGAAGGTGATCCTTGTAGACCACACAATGAGATCAGCACATGTGTTCAAGGGTGGGCAAGAGATTCAAGCACTAGTAATTACAAAATTGCAAATAAAATCCTTAGAGAATTACTAGAACTCTAAAACGCTGATCTTAAAAATACTTAAGAACCCCTCATCACCTTCACTCTTCTAATCTATACCTCTTAAATATGGTCCCAAAATACAAAAGAGTGTTGGGAAGGCAGTGTTTTATCTTCATCATCAAAAAATTTTGACTCAAGCAGATTTGCATCGCTAGAGGCAGAGAAATGCTTTATCTAGGAAACCTCAAAAAGAAAGATCTTCCCGGAGCATGGGTTTGCTAAGTTGTGCCTTGTCCTAGTAGATAATATCTTTAACAAACGGTAGGAAATTTATGCAAACATCATGGTCCCATTTGCACTGACTTAGTTTAGTAAGTCTATGCAAATGCAATCAATGCTAAGAGAAGCAAAATATTTGTTAGAGAAAATAGTGTAGACTTTAGTTGTCATGCAATAATGCTGCAATATGGAATTGGGCTTGTATAAAATATTTCCTATAATCAATATTATAATAATGATTTTGATGTGGCAACAGTAATACATGCACAAATAGATCATATCATACCCTGGAGAGGGGACAACACAAATTTTCCTAGTGCATCACTCTCATCTACTTCCCGACCATGGCTTATTCTTATCTCAAGTAAAATAATGCCCATGGTACACTTGAGTGATGTTATGAGGGATCGAGTAGTACAAAACTTGTCCATACCAAATCTAGGTCTAATTAATGTGGTAATACTTATGTGTAACAAGCTTTGAAATATGTTAGTAGAGAATTGTCAAGTTTAAGCCTTTGGATCCCTCATCATAGAGTTGTGATTAGTTCAAAATGCGGCCATTAGATACAATGAACCACATATTCCATGTAGAGCACCAATGACAAAGAATAACATGCAAAAAAATGTTTTTGGCAAAGCATTACCAAAATGGCAAAGAGTAGCTTATGGGGAGTAATCATCTGCAGCGACTGTGAAGAGAGAAGAGCTTAAGAATTTACAATGGTGAATGGCATAATTGGAGGAACATCATAAACAAGTTGGGAGGAGGATTGACATTAATGTCATATTTACGAGACACCAAGCACAACCAATTCACTTATACCAATGAGTTCACCAACACTCTTGGTAATATGTTTTACAAATTGGCATCTGTATGGAGGTACAAGAAGCAACTTTCCCAATTCATCCAATAATAAGAGAACCACCAATTGAACCATGGACAACATTGGAAGAGGAAGATGATGACAATGATGATGACAATGATAATAAACATGATGACAAATAAAACTAATGATAAGGGTGTATCTTTCTTTTATCCTGTTCTTTGTTTCTTATTTGTTATTCCTTTAGAATTTTCTTAATATTCTTAACATATAATGTTCTTACTTTCTTAAGTAATTAGATAATACATGTACTTAGTATGAGACTTTCCTCTTTCAAAATTTGATTAGGAACTGAAATTAATTTAGTAGAGTCAAATGGATCAGGTATGTGATGAACGTCAAAATAGAAAAAATCCTTGAAAACTACCAATGTAGACCCTTAATTAAATGTTGATATAGGTTAAGTGTGAGAGAGTTGTGGCTGGGAAGAAAGGAATTACTAGTTTTCAATTGGGTGCCAGAATCCTAAGTGAATCTATTTATTAAAATTAGAATCTAGGAGTCAGAATCCTTTTAGCTAGATTTTGCACAATGGAGACATTTGAGTCATAATCCAATTTCAAGCAATTCTGGATTTCTAGATTTAAGTCATATAGTATAGAGGCATGAGCATGATATATTAGTGATGATTTTATGAGTTACGAAATGTTGCATACCTCAACAGAGGAAATGCAGGATGTTGAGACATCACGGTAAAATATCCCAACAGGATGTATATAGATATTGGACCGTACGGCTCATAGCAGTACGATGATAGTTCAGTTGCATATCAGTGGCATATAGTATTGTAGCATATTCAGATGCACAAATTCAATGACATATAGTATAGTTTGGATGTTTTTACATCTGTTTTAGACCATTCATTATTTTTTGTTATTTTTAGCATTTAGATTACAATTCAGTTTTACTTTACTCTTTTTTGCATGGTTTCAGTTATTCAGTTGCTTTTACAATTTTTTCTGCAATTTTATTTAGTTTACAGTTTCATTGCACCTATTTTTAGAACTGCTTAGTTTAGTTTTGATGTGTTAGACTTCTTGTCTAACATGGGGTACTTTTGGGATTCGGCAATTTGCTAGATCCTGAGCAGTAGACTGAGCCAGGGCAGGAGGACTCGTAGAAGCTCTAGGAGGAGTACGTGGAGATTAGTGGACCCTCCTTTCTGCTTTTATTTCAATTTATTAGCTAAAATTTACTTTTGTTATATTCTGTAAATAGTTTGTAATAATTCTGGATGCACTTTTACTTTTCTTTTCTGAGATGGATACTTACTACTATTATGTGATAAATGTATTATGGATGTTTTGCTTTAGCTTCTACACTCTATTTTTCTACTATTATACTTAGTATTGTGACATGTGATCAGCATACTAGAAATGCTGATATTTGAGAACATATATTGGATACCTTACTTGCCTTTATAATCCAATGTATGTATTAGTCTAATTCTTCTTATAAGTATCTTACTCTTATCTTACGTATTCACTCTCGACCCTCCTCTGGGGGTGATTCAGTAGCTTCAGTGTGGCTAGTTTCTTTAGTTAGCCTATTCGGTGTGATTGGTTATGCCTTCCCGAGTGGTGCACTGCTCTGCGACTTAATTTAGTTTGTTTTTGCACGAGGCGACAGAGCGGGGCACTACAATAAGTATCTGAGAATGCCATAGAACTGTATGCCACAAATATGCATAACCTGATGTCACATGACATCCTATAGAATCCTAGGCGAGTAAAAGCTCTACTAAAAAATCATAAGTGAGCATAACGCTCCACTATAGATTCCTTGGTGAGCACAACGCTATGCTAATAGATCCTAGGTGAGTACAACACTCTGCTAATACAATGATATGACTTATGCAATTCATGATATGCCATGGCTTTAATAGTTGTATGCACTTAAAAAATTAAAACCAAAAAATGATCAAACTAAATAAGTAAATCCATCTATCCCATGATTCCAACCTTAACAAAATGGTTTACATAATTTTACTCTAATTCCATTAAATTCAACATTCGTTCCATAATAGTATTCTAAATTATCACATGAAGAGAGTACATATGCATGATTAGCATGTCCTAGAGAAGGGTGACTTTAAAACTTAGTTTGTTTAACTGCACTTATTGATGCGCACAAGGATAAGGGACACAATCCTTTTATAGTTTATTCTCTCGAACTAAGCTGTTAAACTTCCAATCTATAGCATTCTTTGGACCTAGGATGTTTATCGTTAACTAAAATGTACTTATCTAATTACCTAAGATAGGACTAATGCTCTATAGTTCTATACTGAATAAATTAACCAATTCTAGCTTCTACTATCTAGATCAATTATACAGATATGCACTACAATATTTATATAGTGAAACTATTGTTGTCATTCTATAACAATCTATCTAATGAACAATGATTTGTAAGCTAATGAAATATTTCGCCATTATGGGTACTAAGAAATGGAGTACCAAGGTTGTGATATAGAAGTCACTCAATATAAGTATTCAATCACAATTAGACAGCCTCAGACTAATGTCTACTTGGTTATTTTACCATAAGGATATAAGGACAATTATCTAATATTAAAGGTGTTCATCTAAAGGCCTATATTAAAATAAGATAATTAAGCCATTTCCTACCTCAAGGGTTACCCTATTAGAAGTATAGCATTTACTTTAATTTAGAACTATCCTTGTACTATAAAGATCTAAAGCTGTTAATTATCGCAATTAAATCATATGCTAAATTCTAAGAAATCAAGATGAAAAGATCCCATGTAGGTTTGAAAGTTCAATCATAAGATTTATATGCAAAAGTCAAGTATGCAAATCTTTCCTATTCAAATTCAATCCAAAACTCTAATTATGGGGTAAGATCATATTATTTATTGAGAATTGATCATTTGACAATCTAGTGTATTTTATTGATTTAATAAGAGTCAATTCATGCTAGTCTCTTTCTTTAAGAGAAACTTATTGGAAGTTAAGCTTAAAATTAAGATATAAAAATCATATTATCCTTTATGAGACATAATTAATCTATATCACATGATAAATTAGCAATGTTAATTAGAAAATATATGCTTACATTTACTAATTAAGAGCTAAAGTTATTGGCACTTAATTAGCGATTTAAAAATTTATAATTTAAATCTAATTGAACAAACTAATTTTTAAACATCCTAATAACTTATTAACGTTTCAAGCAACATTTCAAACAACATAAAGGATCTTTTTAATTGACACAGTTATCTTAAGTTCTAAGAAACAATAATACATTGATTAATTAAAAGAAAAGGCATTCAAGTGCAACTTTACCATATAAGCATATGTTCAAGAAGTCTAAGCATCCTAAGCATGGGGTTATTATTTAAAAATCACCTCTATATTTATTCAATACATGATTTCCTAAGAATGGTATATTTTTTAATTATTTGGGTTATAGAGTCATCAAAATATTAAAATTATGCAAGTTAGAGTAAAATTGGGTAGTCCTGCACTCTACGGCGCACTATAGCACTCACCTGGCTGAGAGCCAGGCACTATGATGCACTGTGGCATGACATTGTGTCACATGTTGTAGCGTTAAGGAAAATTTTTGCACTATAGCGCATTTGAACGCCCCCTGGCAGTGAACCAAGTGCGCTACGGTGCCAAACATTCCTAGGCGCGGGCGCAGTGGCGTGCTACAGTGCTTCAGTCACTACAACACCAGATTTCCTGAGACGCGGGTGTTGCAGCATGCCGTAGAACTCCCTAGCCAAAATACAGGCACTGTAGTGCTCGACGGTCTCTTTGCCTAGATGAAAAACAAGACGTACCCATTTTGCTCCCAAATACTCTCATTTCAGGGCACCTCAAGTGCGGTGCCATATTCTAACAATCTTAGGTTGTTACATAGCCTAATTTTAGCCCTGAATATTTGGAATGATTCGAATCTCAATCGAGTAGTAGAATTATTTAAAAATATTTAATTATTTAGAATATTGAGATAAATTTTTGACCTCGAAATTGAAATCCAACTTTGTCATTGCGCTCGTCACCCCCAAATTTGCTAAGGGTGATGGTTTATAAGTGTATGGAAGTCGTCAAATTTTCTCAAACATTTTAATGTATTTAAATGCCCTGAAAATTAGGATAATTAAAAGGATCTCCAAATTAAAAAGCTAACTTTGTCGTTGCATTCCTCACCCTTGAATTAGCTAGGGGTGTGTTTTAAGGATTTTTCGGAGCTTATTTATCGATATGATTTTAATTATTAAAATGTATTAATTAAAAATTATAAAATATTAAGTTAAACAAAATTTCCTCAATTTTCCTTTCCCTCCTGTGCTTGGGACCCACTCCCTTCTCCCGTTCAGCTCCCCCACTCCCCCTTCTAGTACATGCAAGCTTCTCCCCCTTCTTCCTGATGATGTGGATGGGAGAAGACTTGCTTCCACACCTAGCCCATGTCTCACTTTTTCTTTATCAAGCCCCCCTCAGCTCTCCTCCCTCTCAATTTGCTCAGCTGCTGAAGGAAGAAGCTCTCAGGCTCTTGAAGAACCCCCAACCCTCTTCCCTCCTATTGCAAACAACTAAAGAAGGAGACGCTCCTTCCTCCCAAGCTCTTGAAGAACTCTAGCTGGAGCTCTTCATCCATTTGTAAGTTCAGGTACCTTTCCTTATACTCTTCTTGTATCCTTCTTTATGCCTTCCCTTTCCGCCATTGAGTTGGTCCAACGGCTACTCCATTTCACGTGTATGCTTAACATTTTTTCCCAAGAACCAGCATTTTTCAATCGAACTCAATTAAGTTCATTATGAATCCAAAATTGAATAATGTTATATAAAAAGCAAATCTTGCATAGGTAACTAGGGCATCATTGTTTGCGATGTTAGAATAATTTGTTTGTGTCAATTTTGGTATCAATGGAAAGGTCTTGGTTATGGCACCGCACTTGAAGTGTCCTGATTTGAGAGTATTTAGATGCAATAGGGAAGACGTCCCATTTTTCATATAAGCAAAATGACGTCAAGCACTACAATGCGTCGTAGCACCTGGCTTTCAGCCAGGGAGCGCTACAGCATGCCACATCGCCTGCGTCTCAGAAAATCAGGAACTGTAGTGCCATGCTGCATCTAAAAGCATTGCGGCGCACCACAGCACCCTCGCCTCGGGAAATTTGGCGCCACAACACGACGTAGCCCCTAACTCTCAACCAAGAGGGTGCTACAGTGCGCCACAGTGTTCAACTCTATCGCAACACATCGTAGCACCTATAAGTGCTACAATGCACCACATCACAGCAGCATGCCAAAGCGCGCCATAGCTCCTGATTCTCGGTCATGCAAGTGCTATAGCGCCCCATAGCGCAAAGTACTGCCTAGTTTTGCCCAAACTTTATAATTTTTATATTTTGATGACTCCTGAACATTAACTATGTAAAAATATACCAAAATAAAAAGTGGTCATAATAAAATCATGCATTGGATATATATAGAGGTGATTTTTAAATGATGTCCATACTTAAGATCCCTAGATCTATTAAGCATATGCTTGTATGCTAAACTTGCACTTATAGGCCTTCTATTTTGATTGAATCAACTTATTATTATTTCTTAGAACTAAAGATAATCATGTCAATTAAATATCTTTATTTTGTTGCTTAAAATGTGGATCATTAGGCTTGAAACATTGTGATAAGTTATTAAGATGCTTTGAAATTAATTTGTTCAATTATATTTAAATTTTGAATTTTTGATAAATTATAAATTAAGTATTAACTGCTTTAGATCATAGTTATTGAAGGTTAATATTAATTTTCTAATCAATGTTGCTAATTTATCATGTAATCTAGATTTATTAAGTCAACATTGGTTTCAACCTCAATCTACCTTTATTAGACTCAAAGGAAAGTTAATCTAAGTTGAACTTCTTGAATAGGCATTTAATTATCTGCATGAATTCAGTTAACTCTTGCAAATTTAATATTTGAGTCTAGACAAGTAAACCATAAGTTCTTAAGCCTTATATTAATTCATGTAATTTGTAATCTTAACTTAATCTTAAGATCTTAGTACTTATTCTACCCAAGGAATGCTTGAACTACTAGGTGTACACCCATGCCTCTAGAATTGGTCTAGGTTGTGTGTTAATGCAAGAGAGTAAGGTAATCACTTATGCCTCTCATCAGTTAAAACCCCATGAGAAAAATTATCCAGTTCATAATCTTGAACTTGCCGCCGTAATCTTTGCTCTAAGAATTTGGATATTTATATGGAGTTCAGTGTTCAATTTTCACTGATCATCAAAGCTTAAAATATATTTTCACTCAAAGAGAACTGAACTGTTGTCATGGAAGATGGCTAGAGCTTATTAGTGATTATGATATGAGCATTCAGTATCATCTAGGGAAAGCAAATGTAGTGGCCAATGCTCTTAGCTATCGTGCTACTTTATCTTCCATGATTGCTTCCAGTTCCTTAGAGCAAGAATTTCACTAGCTTAAAATTTCTCCAATCAGTAGTGATGTGCTGAGTTCTATTTTAGTAAATATCAATGTGGAACCTACTTTTCGCAGAGATGTCTCAATTTCACAGACCAAGGATGACAATTATCTGAAATTCAAAGCAGATATTGAAGGTGGTCATCATCATGATTTGCAATTACATAATGGTGTAATTTATCAAGGAAATCATTTGTGGATTCCTAAATCCATGCATCATGAAGTCTTAATTGAAGGCCATAATTCTGGGTATCATATTCACCCAGGCAGTACTAAGATGTACTAGGATCTAAAGCAATCATTTTGGTGGCTCGGTATGAAGAAGTATGTAGCCAATTTTGTGGCTAAGTATCATGCCTACAAATTGGTAAAGGTTGAGCATCAAAGACCTGGTGGTCTTCTGCATCCATTAGAAATTCTCGAATGGAAATAGTTCGATATATCTATGAATTTCATTATGGGATTGCCTTGTGTAAAATCTGGTGCTGATGCAATCTGGGTTATAGTAGACCGTTTAACTAAATCAGTGCACTTCCTTCCTATCCATCAAACTGACTCTGTGGAGAAGTTAGCAAGGCTCTATAACAAAGCTATTGTCATGCTGCATGGTGTTCCGAAATCAATTGTATTCGATAAAGATATCATAATTACTTCTAAGTTTTGGCAAGCTGTGCATCAAGATCTAGGTACTATTCTAGCTATGAGTATAGTTTTTCATCCTCAAACAGATGGTCAGACTAAAAGAGTGAATCAAGTTCTGGAGGATTTGCTTAGGCTTTGTGTTCTTGATTTTGCCGGTTCCTGGGAAGATCACATTCTGTTGGTGTAGTTTGCCTACAACAACAGCTACCAAGCTAGTATTAAAATAGCTCCTTATGAATCATTGTATGGTAGAAAATACAGGACACCGTTAACTCGATCATAAATAGGAAGCATTTAACTTTTTGGTTTTGAGTTAGCTGAATAAACTAACAAGAAGATTCATTTAATTAAGCAGTGAATTTGTTCGGCTCATGATCACCAGAGCAAGTAGCATGATGCTCACCACTGTCTCCTAGAATTTAATGTTGGAGATTCTACCTATTTGAAAGTCAGTCCAATGAAGGGTGTTTACAGATTTGGTGTAGCAGGAAAACTCAATCCCCTCCATGTTGGACCTTTTGAGATTTTTGCCAGAGTAGATCATCTACCTACAAATTGAATCTGCCTAATGGCTCTGCATCCGTTCACAATGTGTTGCATGTATCATTATTGAGAAGATGTCCCAGAGACCCTTCTCATCTCATTCAGCTTCCGGCTGTAGAAATTCAACCTGATCTTTCTTATGCCATAGAACCTATTAAAGTCTTAGCTCATGATCAGAAGCAACTAAGAAATCGTTCAATTCTTATGGTCAAGGTCTAGTGGAAAAATCGATCTTTAGAAGAATCTACTAGGGAAAAAGAAGTGGATATGTGTAATAAATATCCACAGCTCTTTGAAAGTCTAGGTACTATTCTTTTCTTTCTTATATGTTCCATTTAAATTTTCAGTCCTTATAGTACCTTCTTCACTGAGTGATGTCGGGGATGACATCGTTCTTAAGTGGGGGAGTTTGTAACAACCCTAGTTGTTACCGTAGCTAGATCCAAATTATTTAAGCTAAACCAAGTTCTAATTTTGATTCCATTAGACTCAATGGGTCATTCAAACCTAACTCTAGAAGTTTGAGATCAAACAGAGCTAAATTGAGAATTTTAGTATTTTTGCATATTTTTATATCTTGAAAAAATACCTAAATTTAATTTGATCTCCAAATTAAAATCTGAGTTCAAGTAATTAAAATAATAAATTAAATTAATTATTAAAGGTGGGATTCGCTGTCAGGACCGTGACAGATCTGCTGTAGGGTCCCAACAGCGGGACAACATATCCATCGTATGGATGCTTTAGCACGCATCCTAACACACCTAATCCTACGACTTGTACCACCCGCATCGATATCTAATCCTATCCGCTCAATCGGCATCTTTCATCCAACGCTCAAGATCTCATTCGTGTTCCTGTTATCCGAGAGCTGCATCAGACCATCTATCACCAATGGTCTCACGATCAGACGATGGAGACGGACCCCGTCGCTGTGGATCATCGTCTTCGCTTGATCGCAGGCCCGACATGGAAGATGCACTCGTACTAGACACGTCAACCTGCTCTGCCACTTTCTTGGCCACATCCTCCAGACCATTAGACCTTCTCAGTTTTGGTAAGGTGAAGCTCGTCGAGTCATTGGAACCTGCTAGCCCCAATTATGGTGGCTCGAGGTTCCGTCCCTACCTGAACCTGAACCATGGCTTCCAGCCATAGCATCCACCCTTGGACCTCCCCCTCGCTTGTAAATACCTTCAGAGCATCTCAGTGAATCCCTTTGTTCACTTAGATCCATTAAACTCCCAGCTGAAGCATCTAGAGCACTCAGTAAATCCCGGCATCCCATAGCTGTGAACCGCTGATTGAGGGTGCGGTCTGGCATTCAGACCCCCTTGCGCAGTCCCTGCATCTACCTGGAGAACTCCGAGCTCCTCCCTTCATCTCAATCGCAACCATTCCCTAGTTTGAGGTACAACCACTGATCCCTCTTTCTATCGAGATGGTTTCAGCTCGACTCATGGCTCTTCTACCCTAGATGCTGTGATAGGACCTTACCTTAGCTCCCCAGAAGGCACTTAGGATTCCTAGTAGGGGCTGGCAATGGACCAAATGATGCAATTTTATCTGAGTGCGCACTGGTAGTCGGTCCTTAAGTCTAGGATCGCAGCATTTTCCTGAGGCATTAAGTCCTCTCTCTGCAATCCAAAACCCTTCTGAAGTGATTACAGACCCATAGCAATCACTGGGCTCTGTCTAATTGATCGATTCGTCTAGAACTGATCGACTCAGTGCGAGCTTCCACCGGTGAAAAGTCTTGAGTAGCACCCCAGTGATCCCTCCATTCTCGGGACCAATAAATTTGCCCAATCGATGCCCCTTCAATCCCGAAACGTGTGGGTCTAGAGCCCAGCTCGTATCGTTAGCTCTGTGAGGAGAATTCAATCCTCACAGGTGTGCCTTTGGAGTCGTCTCGGCCGAGTAGCACCCCAGCATTTCGATGCATCTCCTATGGGGGTTCGTAGTTCATTCGACGCATCTTCGATCCCTGATGGTGTAGCCGTCGAGAGAAGGGCACTGCCAACGAGTGCGGAGAATTTTGGCGATGGAAACTAAACCTAGGGATCCCAACGTCGGGGGAGTGTCTGCGAAGAAGATCCACAGTGCCGGGTCGGGCCGGACCCTGACCTGCACGGTTTTGAATTTGGGCCGTCGATTAATTAAGGAATTAAGGAATTATATTACTTCTAATAAATGGAGGAATAATCAATATAAATGATTTCCCAATGATTTGGATTTAAATAAAAATACATAATGGATTATTTAAATAACTTTAGTTATATTCAACCAAATAGTATGATCCAATATACCATTTTAATCAGGAAAATGTAATAAACAATAATATAAGAAAAAAATCAAAGATCCAATAGTTAGATTTTTATTAATTGCCTAATCCTTCTCTGTTTTCAATTAAATCATAGTTAATTCATTAAATGTTCAAAAGTATTGATTAAGGCCTTTGATTGCTCATAAAAC
The DNA here is from genome assembly GCA_016760335.1 of Gastrodia elata. NCBI lineage: Eukaryota > Viridiplantae > Streptophyta > Magnoliopsida > Asparagales > Orchidaceae > Gastrodia > Gastrodia elata. The sequence goes on along the minus strand of CM028678.1, from coordinate 29,057,211 downwards.
CTTAGAGAACCTATTTAAGCCATTAAAGATTATTTAAGATCTTTAATTTTGCTAATCACCTCTTAGTTACCTTAAAATGAGATTAATGAATTAAGCTTTAGTTTAGCATTTAATTTTAGTAAATTTAGTTCCTAATGCCTTATTAAGTATAGTAAAGACTAATAATGAAATTGGATCACCCTACTTGACTAATCAATATGAGACTCATTAAAATAGACTTGAATCAATTTAGATGATTAAATCTTAAAATCCCATTTTAGCCTTAAGAAGGGTATTTTGGTCATTTTGACCAAAATAGGCTTAAGCACCCCTTAAGCCTTGAAATTTCAGTATAATGTCTCTAATTAATACCCTATCACCTTTCTGAAATCTTATGTTAGTAATTTTGAGCTAAGTGAAGAACCCTTAAATTAGTTCTTATTAAGATCTTAAGATCTTAAGAGTATTCATAACCACTTCCTTAAGGAAGCAAACCTAATTAGCTGTAGCACTAAAACTTCAGTTTAATCACCTTATTAAGTTGACTCTTAAGTTAGATATCCTAAAAGAAATATCCTTGTAAAATCCTAAGTCCAATTTTTAGCCTAGATCTAAAAGTAATCAGATCTTAAATCTTAGACTTCAAATCATCTAATTGAATTGAATCATCTTCATTTGAACTTCCTTAAGTGATTAATTGTTTAATCCTTTTGAAACCTCCTTATGGGTGTAGGATTGATTCAATCTATAGAATAATATAATTATTTTAAAGATTGAATATAGATCTTGGATTCTTAGTTCTTGAATGATTATTTTATCTTATGATACGAATAACCTTTCATTAAGATCTTAGCTTCTAAATCCTTCAGCTTATATGATTTTGCACCTCTAAACCATGTTTGAGTGTGAACCCTAGATCCTCATTAGGATATTACCTTGGATTCAAGAAATTGAACCCCATATGTGGAGTTTGGAACTAGAATCCTTAATCTTAATTTAGTTAATCAAGATTTGGGTTAAGTGAGTATAATAATAATAATTAGGCCATTGATTTATTTCCTGTAAACCTTTATAGTTGTCAATTGATTTTGAATTAGAACTTGTTAAGTTCTAATGTTAACATTCAGGTCATAAATCTGACACTATACTCAATAGCAAGATATTGGAGATCCTAATCTTGTATCTTCTCAGAATAGTTTGATTTGGATAATTTAGATAATAATAGATATCACATAAGTCTAGTTGTGTCTCTTGCTTACTTTGACTTTGATTGCTCTGCACACCTTGGATATTGAGCCTTGTTCCTTGAGTATAATAGGAGAACTTAGGATATGGAAGATACATCCTAAGTTAGTATTTACAAAGCATAACATTCACTCAGTTCTTTCAGTGCATTCAATCCAGTAGGGTATGTCCTAGCTTAGTCTGCCTCCTCAGTTCTAGTTTTGTTATATAATAGACTCGGACCTAGCACGGTGCTTGGCTAGGATGGATACATGTCTTATTCTGAGTTCAACTCGGACCTAGCTCTGATGATGCCTAGGATGGACACATGTTGAACTTTCTGTTCAGAGGCCTGGTAAGGCCTATTTTTGATATGGCAATACTATGTCTTAGGCTTACTTTTACTTCAGTTCATTTTTAGTGTTTTGTTTTGCTTTGCCACATGTCTCAGTGGCTTTATGTTTTAGCATTTATGCTCTTAGCTTGCTTTTGCCACATGCTTCAGTGGCTTTTATATATTAAATATGCATGCTTGTATATATTTCTATTGAGTAGTATTAGATATTGGCATGTTTAGGATACTAGTTTCATATATTCATTTCAGCACCTTTCAGTACAGTTTACTTTTACAAACTCAGCATGTCTTCATGTGATCATAAACATGTTAGGGTGAATTATTTCGGTACTTGCAGTTACTTTTGCTATTTAACCTCACCTTGCTTAGTTTCATGTTTTTATACATACTTGTTGCTCAGTTATAAATGAATAATTATAGCTATCCTTCTCTCTATAGCTTGATGCACCTTATAATACCTACATGTATAAAGTAATTAAATGTGATATCTTTAAATATTCAATTCACTTAAATAGTCTAAAATGTACTTAGATAATTTGTCTAATAGTAACTTTTTTATTTTGTTGGTTGGGGCCCTGGCATTTGTGATACCGATAAATGTCAGATTTGGAGATGTTCGTTGGTGGTTCTACAAGAGAGGAGCCAGTGTAGGAGGGGGATCTTTCTACTACTGCTTAGTTAGATTTTCCTTTCTTACAGTGAGATTGAGAGATTTTTTCTTTCTTTTAATTCAGTCTGTAATAATTAAATTCTTGATGTATTTACTTTTTGCACTTGAGCTGAGTTACTATTTCTTTTACTCTTCTATACTATGATGTGATGTGGATGTTATGTTACACTATTTTCTGCTTCCGCTACTTTGATATATTGATGTATGTTTACCGTTCCAGGTGACAAGTCCTTGGCTTAAGGTGGGTTGGATCTTACCTGACTCTACTTGAGTTGGGGATTTGCACAGTTGGAGCACCGTACTCCTCGTGTTTATGCTTATATTAGTGTTTGCATGGTTGCGGAGGGTATGGGCCCCCCCAATTCATCTCTTTCAAATTTCTTGGCTTTGGATTAGTCCCATGATATCATCAAACTTTAAAATTTCATTTATTGAGTTTAAAATTTCATTTATTGAGGAGCTACTCACCAGTGTGATGAAATTATCCCAACTATTCAATAATGATTAAAGTAACAACAGTACACTGACCTCACCTTTGAACTTAATACCCGCTGAACATAGATGGCTTATTAAGGTATTGAAGCTGTTTAAAAGCTCCACTACAAAGCTGATGCTCAATATTTTATTATTAAAGAGATGCTTCATCAAAAAAATTTTGTTTAACATTAAATGTTTCTCATACATCTGTAATAACGTATTCATTAAACCAATCATGGTTTTTTGTATACTATATTAAAGGCAACAAATGAAATAAAGGATACACAAATCAAATTATGAGTGGTTACATCCAGAACTTATCATTTTTCTTAGCTCATGTTAGATAGCTTTTTCTCTATTCAACTACGTGGTTTGTATAGTGTTTCCTGATAAAGCAAGTCCTCTATCTAAATCTTCCACATTGTGAAGTTTTTCCCTTTATATTGGCAATCTTGTACGTAGTTTCATCTGTCATATCTCCCACTAGAAATTAACTTAGCTGCAAATAACTGTATGATACTTATTGTTGTAGATATGGCCTACACAATAGTTCACCCTTGCAACATTCCATTGAGAATCTAAGTTTATTCTTTGACAATGAACAATGGTAATGCTGCACATAACAAATCTAAGCAAATATGAACCATATTACAAGAAAAGCACAACAAAACACACATTAGTTTATGTGAAATCCCCAAGATAAGGAAAAACTATAGTGCCACCACCATAAGAAGAATCTATTAATGAATAGAGAAAAAGCCTGACAAACTACTTTGCTCTGAGTTCAAGGAAGAAAATGGCTTTTCTCTATTTTTACTCCAGTAGTCAACACTTAGGAAATTGAATAAATCATGCATTAAACCCTTAGTTAGGTGCCCAAAGGGAGTAATGCAATTTATCTTTATTTAATTCCCTCTTTTTGTACTAATAAATACAACCTCTTCTTTTGGCTTTAAGAATTAGTTTCATCGCTCCTTTTTTTAAACATTGCATTCCATGTGATTGATTAAATCTATCTCTCTCCTTCAAACAAGATTTAAGTTTTAATTTTATAGAAATGTAAATATATAATTTTTACCCTTTCTTTTAGATAATATAACTTGCATTGTCTCAATCCCAGTAAACAGTAGTAAAGAAGTGTACAAATATACTAATGCAATTCAAAGATCTAATAGAGTAAATATCAATAATGCTTATGTGAAGAAGAGTGTATCTTATTGTTTAAAAGAATTAAATTTGACTTTTGGAAAATAAAAATGACAAAATTTTCAATCATTTCTAAGCTAAGAGTTTTAGCGTTATTAAAAAAATGAATCAAATAAAATATTTATAATGAAAAACCTTATTTGTTCAAATATTTTATTAGAATCATGTATTTCATTACAAAATATGTTATGATTTGAAATAAGTACTTACAATATGGTATGATATGTTATGCCAAACTTCAGTTATTAGGTTTAATAAATGGGTTGTTTGACAGAAGAAAACTTGAGAGGGTGATGTTTCGAGTAATATTGGGGCAAAGTTATCCCCTTATGATTTCAATCGATTCAAACGAAATCGAACGATTTTGAATTCAGACAAAATCAAAATTGCTCAATTTCATTTGGAGAAATCGTTTGAACGAAATCAAACGATTTCTACGAAATTGGGCGATTCATTTAGAGAAATCGTTTGATTCGAACGATCGTACGAATCCAACGAATCAAACTGAACGATCCTTCGATTCGAACGATCATTCGAATTGAACAACATCGAATGAATTTGATCTCGTTCAATTTTGAAACCGTTTGATTCAATGAATTTCATAATCAAAATCATTTTGTTTCATTCGACGATTTCTCCGAACGAGTTTTTCGAATCGAAGGTTTCGGCTCGTGGACAAATGCATGGAGAAGGGGGAGCTCCTTCATGTATAGAATTTTTCGCGTGCTCGTGAGGGAGGGGAGCTCTTTCGCGCCGGAGAAGAGGGAGCTCCATCGCATTTAGTGCACTGCTTCGAGTCACATGAGTGAGATCCAATTAAATTGAGATTTTGGTTTGCCAAAGTATGATTACACGGTTTGTATTTATATATATATGTAAGCAAGCATAAATCTCGTGCAATTCTCGGGAAAAAATTACAAATACCACAAAAAGCTCTTATGCCAAAAATTAAAATTTAAAAGTATCGATAGCTCAAAAAAAGAGTAAAGAAAAATTTAAATAATTACAATATTTAATTTACATAATGCTTGCTTGTTGCAATCACATTAAAATATTTTTAGTATCATAGAGAGAACACATTGTCCCCTACATAGTAAGCACAAAAAAATATTTCAAATGAAAATAATAGTATTTGAGGCAAAAAAAAATAAAAAATCAATGATTAGAAGTATATAAAATATGTTTACAATAATAACGACGCTACATAATTTTAATATAAAATGTATCTAGAGATTAGAGAGCATATATAAAAACTTTGCTCACTTAACTTTGAGATATTAATTGTAATAGTATAAAAGACAAATTTAAATATTTAATATCATTTAATATTTATAATCTCAAATGTCAATTCAAATAAAATTTGAAATAAATATTGATATGTGTTGGTGCATTGATTTTCATGTAAAAATTTTTTAATCAAATAACAATAATAAAAATAGAAATGTATGCTTTTAATAGAGAATAATTCTAAAAAACACATTAAGATTTACCTTGAAAAATTGATGATGGAGAGCAAAGTAAACCTGCAACCAAAGGATTACTTTGACAATCTGAAAGTATTAGTTGCTTGAAAACATCAAGACATTCATAATGCCTCAATAATATAAAAAAGTAAGAGCACCAACTGTGTTGAATCAAATAATATTCAATCAATAAAGCAACTGCTTCTCATTAAATTAGCAAGTGCGTAAAAAGAAAACTAATAACAATTAAATAAACAATGAACCTCAATATAAATTGGCCTACAATGTATTATAAGCATAAATATCGCTCATCAAGTTACAATCTCATTTTCATCAATAATTTCACTCATCATAAGTTAATCTCTCTATGATACACGGTAAACCATCATTCCTTAGATGAGAGCATATTCAATTGAAATTTCATATCTAGATAACATTTGAGACTTCAATGAATATAATAACTTGATTCGTTTTCTGCGACCATATAAAAGACAAAAATCATTCACAGTAAATATTTATTTGCAACAAACTTTAAAGAAAATAAAATGCACCAAATTGCACTATATAAATATATTATACTTGTCGAAATAATTCTCCAAATTATCAAGTTCAATATACTCCAAAATCTCATAAAGACCAAAGAATTAAGAAAATTATAGCCATCACCAAGAAACATTTTGTAAAATATTGATCATAATAAATTAAAAACTTGCCTGCAATTTTATATCTTAAATAGACCAAAATGTAAGAAAACTCCAAGTACCAGAAAAATAATTATCAAAAAAAATTATGAGTTCATCATGAATTTAATGTAAAAGGTCTTCATCAAATTAAAATGAAAAAAATATTTATAAACTATTTGATTTACAAACATTATAATAAAATGACTAGTTATTGATAGTATATTCATTTCACAGCAACGTTGCCTAATGCAGCCACAATGTAATAGACAAACATGGCCAACTGCCCAAAGCAGTCATGATGTAATAGAATAATACTTTCAAATTAAAACTAGATAAAGAAAAAAAAGCATAATGAATTTAAAAATTGAACAAATTCATATAACAAATAATCAAAAACTACCATCCAATAACACAACAACAACACAAGGCTTAGTCCCACTCATATTTTTGAGTAAACCCACTCATTCACCTAAGCAAGAAAGAAATTTAATAAAAACTTCTACTGAAAAAAAGAGGACACTAACTAAATGAAACATTAAAAAAAAAAACAGTAGATCAACCTATAGAAAATGAACCCAAACAGACGGTAGCGGTGAGTTATCAATAAAAGCCACAAAAAAGAGTAGAATGTTTGATGGGTTTATTAATGCCCCACAATCACTTAAGAAAAGAAAACTAAATTGAGTTGGATAATAATGAAAAATAATATATTGCTATCTATATTCAATCATCTCTCATAAAGTATAAAGTTGTTGTTTGGTACCCAACATATTAGGATTTAGATCTTAAAGCCATATTCAATATAAAACAAAGAACTTGGGAAATGATCTTTGCTTTACTGACAAAGGTTTTTAATAAAAGTTATACTGATAGGAAATATATCAGTACACTTTTTAGATGAGCACTCATCATTGATGTTTGGCAACTACAGAAAATAAATAGCTCCTTGACAAAACAAAAAGAATTGTGTTTCATCCTCAACAATTTATATTTGCAATTATCTAATATAAGAAAACTTATACAGCATCAAATAAAATGCAAAAGGTTATATTTTATTTGCCAAACAAATTCCCTATGAAATAATCAGTAACAACGCTTAAATAATTATGAAATAATAAAGCAAATGCTGTTTAGAAACTAAATTTTATGGTCAAAGTACTGCTGGGAGCCTCCAATCCCCGGTGATACACCTACAGAACATTAAAAAAAAATGTCAAAAGCCCTTTGCTTCTCCCCCTTCGCAATCTCCCACCTCCTAAAAAAAAGAAGATAAATAGAGATGATGAAATACCTAGAGATCACATCCAACAAAGAGAAGTTACGGAGAGTCTCATGCTTTCTCAGCCAATCGGGTGGTAATGTGGCCGGAATTTGTTGCAAAAATCTAGTGTTTAAACAGTCATATCACTATATATTTCCCTATACTTTGAGTAGAAATTAATGTCTTTTCGAGAAAATGAAGAAAACAAATTGCAATGACTGATCACCACAGCGCGCTGCAGCGTCATTTCTTGAGTAAAAATCACCACAGCACACTCCAGCACGCCATGGCGTCCCCTTAAATTCTCCTGACCAGAAAATACAACTGCAGACCTGGATCACAACCGTTATAGCGCACCATGGCTCACCATTGCGCTCCACAGCGTCATGATGATAAAGATAAATTAAAAACTTATAAACGAGTAATTAAATAGTAAAAAACGCAAGTGGCACGCCGCAGCGCGCCACAGCGTCATTTCTCGTTAATTATTAAAACCTTATAAACGAGTAATTGAACAGTGAAATCGCAAATTGCACGCCGCAGCTCGCCATGGCGCGCCACAGCGTGCTACAGCATCATTTCTCGTTGAATATTTAACCTTATAGAAACAAGTAATTGAATAGTGATCTTGCAAGATGCCCGCTGTAGCGCACCGTTACGGGTGAATTTTCATTTTATAAAATTATAGTTAAAACTAATTGAACAGTGATCCTGCAAGTTGTCCGTTGTAGCGCACCGCAACGTACGCTGCAGCGACCGAACAAAAAGTTACTAACTATTGTGCAAGAAATACATTTGGAGCACTGCTGCCACAGCGCGCCGCAGCGGAACAGTAAATGGAACGTCGCTGCCACAGCGCGCCACTGCGCGCTGCAGCGGACATCCCAAAATTTTTCATAAAATAGCAATTAAGAGGCATGGGGGATGCAACAAAAATGTGACATTTGGCCTCCCCCAGCCTCTTGAAAATTGATGTATCGAATCCCTACTGAATCCCAACAGTTAAACAGATAAAAATATTAAAAGGGATTAAAATTAATTCAAGGAAGAGGAAAGGTCGCACATTAAAAGCTTTGAGGCTGACTGCACCTCTAATTAAGGGCCAATCTAGACCTTGAAAGGGTTCCAACTTTGGCTACTAAAAAGACCTAAAGGAAAGGCTACAGAAGAGAGAAAAAATGAGAACTCTCCAAGGGGAAGAGAGGACCAGGAACAGAAAGGAAGAAAAGACAGCAATGAACGAATGGTGGAGCTTCAAGAGGACAGTCCAGGAAAATAAAGAGAACCCCAGAATTTCTCCGGGTGATTCCTCGTATTTATCCTAAACTCCCTTGATTAATTTCTTACCGTGAACTGATGGCGACGTTCACTTTTCCTTACATGTATGTTCTTTTTTGCTTAGTAATGGTAGGTTAAAAACCCCTTAGAGAGGGTTGAGATGTAGTTGTAGAATTTTGTAAGAAAAATATTGGTTGTATGATGACATTATCTAAATGTAGTGAGAAATTGTTTGTGTTAATTTTTATTATTAAATGATTGCTTTGATGAACTGAATGTTTAGTTATTTTAAATCAAAAGAGCCTATGGTCCAATGCTCATCAATTGGGTAAGAGTGAGGAAGGTAGTGCGAGTCAAGCTGAGAATACATGACAGAATTCTCAAGGCTCACTTGCACCCTCCCTTAATAGCTCTCAAAGAGATTGAAGTTTGTGAACCAAGTTCTCCATTTACCTTGCTCTGCTGCTCAGCAAAGTCAAAGGGATGAAAGGACATTGGGAACTTCATGGATTATGTGAGAAAATTCATTTGCACATCCTCTCAACAAGCTAAACTACGTGTGAAGCGCATAATGTGTGATAGATGGAATCTTGCTTGTGAGATCGTTATCATTAAAAGATGTTTTGGTGACCTAGACCTAGGAGATTAAAATTTAACTAATCAATTAATATCTCATAAGAGTTTATGTGCTAGTGATGAACCCATAAGAAGTTCTCTTTGTGCACTAAATTTGAACCCAATATAATTGGAGGATACTTCAATTCCAATGATGTTCACTTGATTAAACAAAGTAAATAAATTGCATTTCTACATTTGAACAATTAAGTAATATAACCAACCCCTTGCATATATTACAATGAAATCTCAACTATTTCCTTTTTAATCCAATCGTATCTTAACTCAAGTCTTGCGTATTGCTAATTAGGAACCACAAAGTGCGAACGTGACCGTGGGTAGCAGTACCCTGGTGAGACCGGCAAGGCGTCGGGTAGATTGCAAGCTCTCCCGGTATAGCTCCTTGTGCACGAGTGAGGAGGAGGCGAAGACGGGAAAGGGGTGGAGAGTCGCGATTGAGCCTTCTCTGCGCCGAGGGAGAGGAAGAAGGGGAAGATTATGGTTGACGCTTTGTGTGAGAAAGGAGACCGTGGTGAGATTTTGACGGCTACTTGCGTTTGTTAAATAGCAGATGAAGGGACACAATGAAGAAAGCTTTATTTCGAAATGTAAGCAGAACATTTCATTGCAATGAAGACAAAGGGACGTCAAAGGAGAAGCCATTGTTCCCAAAAGAAAGGCTCTCGTTCTCTCTTCCATATGAATATATATACTTATACAGATGTTCATACCACATATAAAAAATCCAACATCACATGAAACAATTCTATTTTCGCTCTTTTGTTTTTTGCAGGCCAAGCAAACCCAAAATATAATATACAAAAGAAAAATAGACTTTTTCTATTTTCTTAAGAAATTAAAAGAGAAGACACCGAAAAAGAATAAATTTTCTCACACTAACCGTATTTATTTTATTTTGAGAAATTTTATTTCTCACAATAATATTTTTAATCTTCATTTTCAAAGATATAAAAAATAAAAAATAGTTGTAAATAATTAATACGGGGAGGTATTATTATAGGGATTAATGTATGAATATAGTAAGCTTATTATTTAAAAATATAATATAATATTGTTAGAAAAGGTTTAAATAGAGTGTACGAGAAAAACTCGAGTACGTTGAAAACTTATGCAAAAAATAGAGGGTCATAACTCGCAGCAAAAACCCCTTCCCTATGCGCACGGTTGGCAGCAGCATGCATTGAGAAACAATGTTCAGAGATTTAATAAGAAAATATGCTTTAGCTAAACTGGAGCTTAATGAAGCTACATATTAACGCGCTCCTCAGTACGCTCACAGCTACCTTTTATATAAAAAGATAAACAAATAACAGCGTCAATGCTTTCACAGTTTCTCAATTTTAACAAGACAACTTTTTGCGCTTTATCACATTTTAATATTTATAATGTTAAATGTTTTATGACATAAAATATATTTTATAGCTGAAATGTTTTCATTATTATTGTATTATTTTTATTATTATTTTCTTATATATTATCTTATTATTATATTATCTTTTAATCACTAAAGATAAAATAATCATTGTCTTTTTGACACATTTATCAAATCGCATCAAGAAAAGATATCGAATATCTTACTTTGAGAGACCCGGGTTGTCTTATATGTTGCACAATGTTCAGACTAGACACCCGGGTTGTCTTATATCGGGAATCATAAGGAGCCTATACTAATAAGTCTTTGAGAGAGCTTATATAGAAGGGGGAGAACAAAAAGAAAGTTATACAAACCATCCAAATGAATTTTAGTTATACAAACTATTTTACTAAAAATAACTCTCATATTCACTGATTAATTTGCTCTGTCTTTGCTTCTTGGGTAATTTCTACCTTGGGAATCTTCTTCAAGCTCCTGATATATTGTATCGATATTGTACGGTAAAGCACATAAAAAAAAAGTAAAAATTTGATTAGACATTTAAAACCTAAGTACATTTTATGATTTATTGTTATGAAATATCACACAAATTATTGACAATTAATTTAATAAGTGGTGCTAAAAGTAGAAAGAAAATAATACTAAAAATAAAATTAAAAGAAATGGAAATAAATACGGTACTGCAACATATACAAATATGAGCTACGACAATTATGCAAAAATCTGTTATACTTGAAGCAACATATATATAAATGGTGCATATAAACAAAATACATAAGGTAAATATATTCAAGAGGAATTATGCTAAGTAAACTGAAAAACTATATAATTAAATTTAACTTTACTAAACTAAAATGTTTGAAAACTAAACTGTAAAAATTATTGAAAGTAAATGTAAGTAAGATAAATTCAATCTCTCACTGATATAAATTGTACATTATAGTCATCAAGACTGTGTATAGTAGCTAAACTTGCACAAACTATAAAATTGTGCTCATAAGGTAAATGTAAATTTAAAATTTTTTTATTTTATTTTAATAAATTATGTGAGCACATATAAAACGAACATAGAGTTAGGCATGTCTGCCTAATTATGTGCACTAGGGTCTCTTATTGTAACAACCTCATTATTTTTACTTTATTTTAGACATCAAAATTAGGTTAAAAAAATGCCATTACTCTCTAAATGGTGTTTGAAGCAATCCCTAAAAATTTGGTGTGATTTATAAGTTGTTTGAATTTATTGAATATTTTAATGCATTTAATTAATTAGAAAATTAAGAAAATTAAATTGATCTCTAATTAAAAATTTGACATCATTTTTGAGTTTCTCACCCCTAAATTAGCTAGACATGAACTTTTTGAATTTTTTGGAGCTTATTTGATTAATTAATTTTGATTAATTAAGAAGCTATTGATTATTAAATAATAAACTAATTAATTAAATTTATCCAACAGAATTAACCATCTTCCACGGCTGATCCACCGCATTGAGCATAACACGGGACAGCCAATCTAGTGTATCTGACGGTTGGATCTTGTCCTCTCGATCTGTCCGTTAGAGCAGGTCGTTAATCCAACAGCCAGAACACTACATAGCAATGTGCTCTATCATGTTCTATATGATCGCACGTCCAATGTTGTAGATGAAGGACCACGACCCATCCTCCCTCCCTTCTCCCGTAGTCTTAAGCTGCAAATTTTCCTCCATTCAACTCTTATCTTTGAATCCTAGTATCTAGTGTGGCCAATTTGAGCCGAGGTCAGAGAAGTTGCCATCAAAATCTCTCTGAAGTTCACACGGCACGATGAAAGGTACATTCGATTACCTATATTACTGAGTTTCTTTCGCCTTAATTATGTTTTGTTTGTACATCTTAATGATTGTTGAATTTTCTCCAGAGCTCATTCAAGCTCGATTGATTTTGATCAACCCAGACAAACTCAGGCATGTATAGTAATGTACAGTGCCCAAGTATTCTCTGGAGAGAATTGAGAAATCCAGCAGCTTCTGATGCCCCAATCTACCTCGATGAGTCAGCCACAATCCCAGGATCCCTTTAGAACCTGACCCGATTCCTAAGACCCATCGTGGAGAAAGCAATCTCCCTCCATAGTAAACCCTAAACTACAGACGCTCCCAAATGAAATTAGGTCAATAAAGTTAGAATGGGATAGGGGTTTTAGAGTCAGATGGAGGGTATCGACGAGAGTTTCAATTTGAGGTATGACACATCCTGAGGAGCTCGGAGCTGCGAGAATGGCGATGCCCTAGGTGTCCTCCTTTAGTCCCGACATAAATTATGAACAGTGTCATATGATGCTAAGTGCGAGGCTCATAAATTTTTAGAATATTTAGTGAATGAGCTAAGGCTAGATGTAGTCTTAGGTAATAATATGCTTAGACCTTTAAGTGTTAATTAATAAAGTTAAAGTTAAGAATTTAGTGTTAATAATATTAGGACTTGGAACCTTAGGGTAAAGAAAGAAATTTTTTACTTTGGTTTTAAAACCAATAAGTATTTGACCATACCTTAAGTTTTGCTAATATTAAACTAATAGCCATGCAAATCATTAAGTTTAAGAGTAGATATTGACCTAAGAATGGAATATCTATGGGTAAGTTAACCTAAGGTATTAGAAATAAATTGAGAATAATAAGATATTAAGATTAGAACCATTGTAGCTAGAGCCTTAAGTAACCTAAATCATAAGACTCAATTAACCTTGGAAGTGTCATAGTGAAACCTATAGTTTGTAAGTTAGAATGTTATATTAGAATAAAAGTATTATTAGATAACTTAGACAATTGTAATAGTAGAATTACAATAAGATCTTTATAATTGTAATCTCATAACTATATCTATAAATTATTTTGTCACCTAAGTATGACCTTAATCAAAGTACTATTTTCAATATATATATATATATATATATATATATATATATATATATATACATATATATATATTATGTATCAATTGACTAAAACATTTGAAGAATATCTAAGTCAATTGAGGAGCTTAACCTATATCCAATCATAGGGTAGATAACTATAGTCTATAACAACAGATATGACATGGCTTACAAATAGTATTGAAAATCTTTGAATACTGCAATGCATTGAGACTAAATCCTTAAAAATATTCATTAAGGACATTATGCATAAATTAAATATATACAATTTACATAGGGGATTCATACGGTGAACTATTATGCCAAGGTAGGCTATATAGTGATATGGAGATCACACATATCTTAGAGGGTAACTGTGTGTGTGTGTGTTATTGGGAAACCTCGCTTTTCTTGGTTAAGCATTCATGCTTAACTCCTCATTTGTTCTATAATTTTGCCCGCATAACAAAGCACATATATATAAATCAAGATAAATAAATAATATTTACACTTTACAGTCATTATGACTATTTTTACAGTTTATTCAATTCTTAAGATTGAGATCTCCTTACTTGCATATATTATAACTTTCTTGTATTTACAATTCTCATGCGTATATTTTTTTAATGTATTTCAATTTATATATCCATTTTCCTATACTGCTTTGCTTACTTAGCACATATCCTATTATATATATCTCTAATGTTTTGATGCGCACTTGTATTATTGGTAATAAGACAATCACCAAGTACACACCACAATAGAAGCGCTTTTGAAGCCCACTCGATCAATGACCGAGGTTGCGTTCACGATTATCGAGCTAACAACAAAATAAAAAGAAATCCACAAGCAAAATATCACAAAACATGCATGCAAGACAATCACAAATATGCAAACATCCAAACATAAAAATTTATATGGAAAACCTAAGAATAGGAAAAACCATGAAGCCACATCACACAAAAAATTTCCACTATGAATCTTAAAGAGTACAGAGTTACAAAAAACTTAACATTCTCAAAGAACACTAGCCCTTACTCTAGGATGTAGGAGAGAGGTAGTAGCTATCACCTGGAATATTATCTACAACATGCAATAGCTCCCTTGCACTACAGCTTTCTTAAGGTTTCTTCTAAGGAACTCCTCCTCATAGTAGCTAAAAAACTCTAATTGAATAGTCAACACACTTAAGAAACTCCTCCACATATTCTCTCAAGTATCCAGCTTTATTTTGGACCCCAAATGATTTAAAATTCCATCCAAATTACTTAGGGCAAAACCAAAATAGGACAAAAATCCATCAGGCACTACACGACACCTGGGCTTCGGTTTGCCAGGCGCTAGGGCTTGCCAGAGCGCCCTAGTATTTGTTTTCCTGCTGATGCGGTGCAATGTAGCACCCGCCTCTCGGGATGACTACCGCTAGGGCGTTCTATAGCGCCATATTATGCTACGGTGTGCTACGGTGCCTGATTCCACTACAGCGTCTGCTTCTCTGTCTACTGGTTGCTGAGGCGCATGATAGCACCTCCTTCTCAAGTGTGGGAGCGCCAAAGATCGCTGCGGCATGCCACGGCGCGCTGCAGCACCTGTGCTGTTACTGGACTTAACACATTGTTCTAAATCACCTTAGAACATCTCAAGAGCTCATCAGAGCACCATTAACATCTATATGATGAATTAAATGGTCTCCACAATATAACATGTATTTATAATTATACGTGCCATTTTTACTTACATATTTGATGCAGATTATGATTAATTTTTCTCATTTATCACTTTTATTCTTTTTACTTGATATTTTACAATCATTCCCATACTTTTCTTTTTTATTATTTTATGCACTTCTTAAAGGCAAACATATATCCTTATATCTTCCAAAGCATGATGAGAGTGAACTAGACCAGTTATAAACATAAAATTACATTATGTGTAGATTATAAATAACTTTAACGAATCCTATTTTTTCTCAATCAAGATCCATTATTTATTTTTGACATACTCAAATAGAGATAAAATGCTAAAATCATAAAATTTACAAGGGTAATAATTTAATAATTAAATCAAAGAAATTTGCTAGTTTCAAAGCCCAATGAGCATGTAGTTAAATTAGTATATATAAATGTACTTCTTGATATTCGGATACCTATTTTTCTTACTAACTTGATCTCTTATAAATATGTATAAAATTTTTTATTAGAAAGTGATTAAGGATTTTTCATAAACATATAAACTCTTGTTATCTCTTCTCTCTCTCTATTTATTTATTAGTAAGAAGATTAAATGTAAATAGGGAGAGAAGATGATAGAAATGACGAAGAAGTAAGGTAATGTAAATAGTAATATAAATAATAATGGCGGAAAATTATGATAATAATAATAATAATAATAATAATAATATATTAATATTATTATTATTATTATTCATATTTGTAAGATAAGAATATTATACAAAAATAAGAATGTTATTATTATTTAGAGAAAATAATATATATATATATATATATTGTTAATAAAATAGAGATAATAATTAGGGATAATAATGATAATAACAATATTATATTTTTATTATCATCATTATATCATTTATTTGATAATTTATACATAAAAATTATTATGATTTTTTATACTATTAAGAGAATATGATTATGGAAAGGAAATAATGTTGATGATTTTTTTTGATAATTTTGTGCTTATATAATTATTTAGAGAGAGAATATTAGAATAATAATAAAATAATAATAATTATTATTATAATTATAGTTATTATTATTATTATTATTTATATGATGATGATAATAATAATAAGTATAATAGTATACATATAATTATTAATATTGTTATTTTTGTTAATGAAAAATGTAGAGATAATATTATAATAATATTATCAATATTATAATTATAATTAGAAGATAATAATAATAATAAACAAGATAATATACTTATTATTATTATTTTTAGTATTAAAAGATGATAATATATAGATAATAATATAATAATATTTATAAGAGATAAATATAATAATATTTAATAATAATAATAATAATATTAATACTATGATTATTATACATACAAGAATAAATATGATGATTTACATACTTATTATTAATATGATTTATTATTATCGTTAATGATAATGATAATAAAATTATTTATTATTATTATTATCTAATGATAATAATAATAATATTTATGAAGTATTATTATTATCAATACTTCTTTCAATAAAAATAATTGTTATTATGTTAATAATAATTATTATTATTATGTTAATAATAATAATAATAAATTAATGTTATTATTATTATTATTATAATATAATAAAGTAAAATAATATACTATAATAATTATACTATTGTATATTTATGTATATATTTATATGAATATTAAATAAATAAAATAAAAAGAATAGTAAAATTAATGAACAAAAATATTGCATAAAAAAATATTAGAAGCAGAAATAAGAGTTAGTAGTAGAACATGAAAGCTAGGAGCAAAAATAAAAATTAGTGGTAAGTAGGTTAGTGATGTTAGAAGTTAAAATTAATATTTAATTATTTTTATCTCATATTTAAAATTTTAATATTTCAATTTTCCCATAAAATATTTCCTCACTCACTCTTGTTTTAGAGCATAAATATGGTCATTCCTCTTGTTCAAAGGGGGTTCACCGCGGGGAGGCGACAACTTGCTGAGGAGGTGGGGAATGACTCGGGATGAGTTTGGCAAGGTGCCTGCAAGGTGTAAGCACGATAAGGTGGAGGAGAAAGAGGTGGTCATTGGCCGGGGATGGAGAAGAAGAGGAGAAGAGGGATGAGGCTTTGGCATTGCTAGGGGGGAGGGAGAAGATGGTTAGGAGTCACCAATGAGGTAGGGAGGAGGAGGGGGAGAAGGAGGTTGGTAGCCTGACAAAGATGGAGAGGGAAGAGGCTTTGAGGGAGAAGAGAGGGGGAGGAGAGAAGTTTATATAGGGAAGGAGGAGGGGGAGAAGGGCTACCCAACTGGACTGCTTGCCAGCCAAGGGGCCGGGAACCCCCTCCGGGCAAGGGCACTTTGTAACAACCTGATGTTGTTACTAGGTTGATTAAACCTAATCTTGTAATATTAAGACAAAAATCAAGAACCTGATTTAAGTTGAATAAAAATTAAATAAAAAAAAATTAAGATAAAGCATAATGAGGAAATCCTACTACGAAAGTTTGAGCATTATTGGGATTCTAGATAGTCCTAAATTAATTTGTGAAGTTTTAAGTTCAGAAATTAATTATAAATAAAATATAAATCTGAATTTAGAATTATTGGTATTCTTAGATCAAGCATCAAATGACGATGCTAAGTTTTAAGTTTTGTTAATTTTTCGAGCTCTAAATTGATCGTTGTGAATTTTCAAAATTTTCACTTAAAATTAATATAAAATAAATTGCTCATTCAAATTCAATAATTTTGGATGCGTGTTTGCCTCACTATGATGCTTGAATCGTTGCCAAGTTCATTCGCTACCAAATTCAATAATTTTGGAGTTCAATCGGCAGTCAATCAAATCTTTGAAATTTTGGGCGATTCTTAGCTGCTCGTTCTTTATGGAGGGGCTATAACAACTTATATATATATATATACATATATATATATATATATATATATATATATATATTGTGGCGCCCCGCTCCCTAAGTCCACAATTATTAAGCTAAGGAGTGGAGTGTCACTCTGGTAAATCCCTCACTTCTCGTTGGATTTTATAAGGTCCACAATCCAATAATAGGTAAGGATGTGCACAGAATATTTATGAAAATCAGTCACTAAATCTATATATTCATACAGAGTGTGGAAGCAATAAAAAGTAAGAATTACATCCATTCACCATATATCAATCATGAAATAAAATGAAATAGCTCAGAAAATAATAATATGCAGAAAGTAAACACATTCACGAGTACCTGTATTATTATATCATTTAATTAAAGTTTAAAAGACTGAAAATGATAATATCACTTGTCCTCACAATAAAGAAAAAGGTAACTAGAGGTCTTTTGCACCAGGCTGCTGCACCTCCTCTAAATAAGGCTCCTCCTCAGGCACTAGCTCCTCAAACTGAACAATATCTGATATTATCAGCTTCATAATGCTAGGGCCCTAGCCAATAAAAGAAAAATCTTATTAGACAAATTATCTAAGTACATTTTAGGCAGATAATTTATTAAGCATTCATTAATATCACTTTTTTATTCTAAACTAAATGAAACATCTATCTAGCATGGGAGTAAGTAAGGATATAATGGGATGAGAATAAGTTATAAATGTAATATTTATAACTAAGCAAGAATTGAGGCAAAAACATCCCTCAAGTAAACTAAACAAGGTAGAGCATACATATATAATATAGTAAGTAAAAATACTAAAAAGAAAAGTCTAATCTAAACATATTGATGATCATAATAAATCTGAAAATGGTACATATAATAAGCAGTAAAGTCTAGGATCATATATATGCATCTACTCAAGTAAGCGGGTAACATAGTACAATATATTCCCGTAGCCTTTATGGGCTATAGCGGATATAATATCACAATATAGTACAATATGACTTAAGAGGCAGATAATACTATACAAATATCGTTTATTTATTTTACTTTTGTTTCTGCGGATGATTTCAGAAATAGCTGAAGAGTCAATCACATCTGCAAGACTGAATGGGTCCCAAGCTTAACACGCTCTCCTCAATAAGTGATGTTAAGCATCCTGATCTCTCCTTACCCCTATCCATTAGAGTAATGTGCACCATAATCCACCATATACTGAACCCAAATGCAAATGTTTTCCTAATATTCTAAATTTTTATTTTTTTTCATGCAATAATATTTTTCTTATATGATATGTTCAAAGAAAAATAAGCATAAAGTTCAATGAATGCGTAACACAAAATCAAGTAATAAGCAAGGGACTCTACTAAATATGGTGATATTATTTATTATCTAATTTAAACATTCTAACTATTCCAAGTTACAGAAGTTCAGGATCTCCAATTCTTACTATCGAGTGTAACTTAGAAGTACGTCATTGTATGTTACAAAATATTAGGACTAGCTAGGTCCTAATATGATTAAATCAATATCGACTATAGCTAATCATCACGACCTAATTTATAAGTTTAGACGTTATAAACTAAAAGCTTGTCCAAAATCTATCAAGCTAGATATTATGGATTAAATATCACGAGATTGGGCTTAATCACATAATCTCAAGAGTAAGACTTAAGATCTAGATTAAATCTAAATGTAAACTAATGATTGAGATAAATCTTATTAAGAAAATCAGACTTAATAGATGAATCTCCTATCCTAAATCTAATATTAAAAGACAAAATAATCCAAATAAGTTATAAAATCTAGAAACTAATAAAATCAATGATTCATTTATTGAATAACCCTATTATTTAATGAATAAAATCTAACCTAATATTTAATCCTATTCTTAAGGAACGGATCCTATGTTGAAGTGAGGATTCTTAATGATAAGACTTGGAAAATTTTTAAGAATTGATTGAATTTCTTAACACTTGCTGATTTTATTTAATTAGGGAGGTTAAAAATGGATTTTAGCTAAGTAAGTCATATTAACCTTAGGGATTTTCAAATCTAAAATTAAGATGTTTTACAAATTATCCCAATTGAGGGATTTATGACTTAAATTTATCCTAAATTAGTTTTATTATTAATTTTAATGATTTCAAAGGCTATTTTAAGGGTTAAGAATATCTAATCAAAATTTTTGGCAAAATGACCATTTTGCCCCTACTCAAGGGTCCAAAAAGCTACTTTTTGATTAAAGGCTCCAAATTAGGATTTATTACTGTCAAATGATTTCTTACTGTCTAACATAAAAATAGATAGTAAGTACACCAAATTTGGATTAGAAATGAGTCATATGGGTCCAAACTAAGGTTTTTGACCTAAGGGGTATTTAAATAAATTATACCTAATGGAATCTAAATTTTTGTGCAATTTACTATTTTTTTCTGTTCAAGGATTCTATAGAGTCCAAGAACGCTAAATTCGGAGATCTAATGAATTAGTTATAGCCATTTAAATTTCCAAGTCAAATTTGGTAATTTTCTAAGCTAAGGAGAGGTCAAAAAGCTAACTTTATTATTTGATGTCCAAATTCAGCAAACACAGTGGCTATGGCTTCCTTATATCATACTAAGTACTTAACTAGGAGTAGATCGAAATTGGACTTCGATTGGTCAAGTTATGATCTAATTAAGGTTAGGGGTATTTTGGTCATTTCTAATTTTTTAAGAGTTCAAAACCTAAATATTATTTTAGATTATTGTTGGAACTAAAATTATAAGCTATCTAGCACTTTAAATTTTTAGATTTGGAGTCTAAATGACTAAGATATGGTCAAATTATTTTTTTTGGACGCTACGGCGCGCTGTAGCGCCAAACGGTAATTTCGCCTGTGCAAGACCCATAAAGGGCCACATTTCAAGCTCAAATACTCTCAATCTAGAGTATTTCATAAGTGGTGCCATATATCAATAGAAAGATCTTTCCAATACCTTTCCATTGACACTAAAATTGGCACAAACGGATCATCCTAGCTGTATGAACAATCATGTTAAAGGCAGGGGTGTGCAGAATAGACGAAAAATAGAGCATGAGGTATATTACTTTGAAGAACTATAATGGCTTCCATACTTAATCATGGATGTCTAAAGATACAAATAAGCATAATAGAGGAATGAAATGACCAAGAAAGGATAACAAATGGGTACCTTAGCCTTTAGAAGAGGAAGAAGGATCCTTGGAAAGCTTGGAGGAGGAACTTCTTCTTCTTCTTCTTCTTTACCACAAAGCTCAACAATGAGGGGAAGGGTGAAAGCTTGGAAACTTTATCTTGACAGCCAAAAATGGAGAGCTAGAGTTGAGATTCCATTTATAGGAGGAGTAGGAAGGGGAAAAACCATCATGAGCTAGGAGGGAGTGAAGGAATATGGATGGCCATAGCCATCAAACCATGCCATTAAGGACGGGGGAAGGAAGAGGGATGGCCATAGCCATCAAAGCTTTCAATTAATGAGGGAGAAGGAGATGGGTCAGCCAAAAGTGGAGGTAAGGGCCAGCTGAATGGAATAGCCAATTAGGAGAGAGAAAGAAGAAAAAGGAAAAAAGTACAATTATGAATAAATAACTATTTATCCTTTTAATTAATTAAAAATTCTGATTTTAGAAATGCGCTCCAAAAATTCTCAAAAATTCACCCTAATCTAATTTGGGGGTGGCGATCGCAACTGCGAAGTCGGATTTCGATTCCGACGATTATTTAATTATTCTATTTTCCGGGGTATTTAATTATATTAAAATATTCACAAAAATCCAACAACTTCCAAATGCGTCCAAAAGATCACCCATAACTAATTTGAGGGTGATGATCGCAACAGTGAAGTTGGATTTTTATTTTGAGGTCAAAATAAATACCTTAATTTTCTAATTAATTTAAATATATTAAAATATTCAAGAAAATTTAACGACTTCTGAAAAATCCCAAAATTTCACCCTTAGCTAATCCGAGGGTGAGGATCGCAACGGCGAAGTCAGATTTTAATTCTAACAAGTATTTGATTTTCTAAATTTTGGGGTATTAAATATTATTAAAATATTTGTCAAAATTTCAGCGACTTCCGATTGACTCGAAAACATCACCCCTAGCTAATTTGGGGGCAATAAGTGCAATGGTGAAGTCTGATTTTTGATATGAGGGCAATTTATATAGGTCATTTTCCAGAGTTTCTGGATTTCCCAAAAATTAGGGCTTGATCTATTTGACTCATAATTTGGACTAGATCTTAGTGGATGACTCATAATAACTTGATTAACACTTTAGGATCAATATTAGGATGGAGATTAGTCTTAATTGATAAGGGTAACAACTTGGGTTATTACAGACTCTCCCACTTAAAAATGATGTCGTCCTCGACATCACTCAAGTGGAAAGAAAAGGTAAGAATAAAAACATGAATTGAATTTGAAGTTTTAGAATGCTAAGAAGGAATACTAGGATTCTTCAAGAGTCTAGGATATTTGACTCGCATATCAGCTTCCTTCTCCCCAGTGGCTTCGTTCTGAGAATGATTCCTCCACTACACTTTGATCATTTCGATAATACGACTTCTAAGCTGTTTGCGATCGCAGACCAAAATTTGAATTGGTTCATTGGCATATGACAGATCTGGTTGGATCTGAATTTCTATGAGCTACACGAGGTGAGATGGATCTCTGAGACACATTCTTAGTGATGATACATGGAATACATTGTGGACTGCTGCAAAGTTGCCTGGAAGATTTAGTATGTAGGCGGAAGAACCTATTTTGGCAGCTATCTTGAACGGACCCACATAGCGGGGACTGAGTTTCCCAGCTATGCCGAATCTAAAGACTCATTTCATCTGACTGACTTTTAGGTACGTGAAGTCTCCAACTTTAAATTCTAGCGGGCGATGGTGCATATCATGGAATTTACTATGGCGGTCTTGGGCTGCACGAATTCGCTGTTGAATCAACTGAACTTTCTTGTTTGTCTCTTCTACTAACTCAGATCCATATAGCTGAACACTGCCTATTTCTGACCATGCCAACAGAGTACTTCACTTCTAACCGTACAAAGCTTCATATGGCGCCATCTTTAGACTGGCTTGAAAACTATTGTTGTAAGCAAACTCCACTAGTGGGAGGTGATCTTCCCAAGATCCAGTAAAATCAAGGATACATAGCCTAAGCAGATCTTCGAGAACCTAATTTACTCATTCTGTTTGACCATCCATTTGCGGATGAAAGGCTGTACTCATTGCTAAGGTTGGGCCTAGATCTTGATGCACGGTGTGCCAGAATTTAGAAGTGAATCGACTGTCTCTATCAGATACAATGGATTTGGGAATTCCATGCAACCTGATTATCTCTTTGATATACAACTTGGCAAGTTTCTCAACCAAGTCTATTCGCCGAATGGGAATGAAATGAGCAAATTTGGTTAATCTATCTACTATAACCCAAATTGCATTGGCTTCAGACCTTACATGAGACAATCCCATCACGAAATCTGTAGATATATCTATCCATTTTCATTCAGGGATCTCCAGTGGATGAAGTAAACCACCGAGTCTTTGGTGTTTTGCATTAACCAGACTGCAAGCGTGGCACTTTGTAACTAATTCAGCCACACTTTTCTTCATTCTTGGCCACTAGAAGGATTGCTTCCAGTCTTGATACATCTTTGAGCTTCTAGGATGGATATGGTATCCAGAGTTATGGCCTTCGATCAGCACCTCCTGATGCATGGACTTAGGGATCCATAAGTGATCTCCATAATAGATAACACATTTATGGAATTGAATGTCGGTGCGACGACCACTTTTAATGGCTTGTTTAAAATTTAGGTACTCATCATCTTTCATTTGAGTAATAGAGACGTCTCTGTGGAATGTGGGTTCCACAATAATCATTGAGAGCATTGTACTCACCTGGTCACTATGTGCTGACTTGATATCCATTTTATAAAATTCTTCTTCAAGAGGACTCTTAGAGATAAGAGCATTGAGAGTCGCAAGATGGCTAAGCGCATCAACTACGACATTCGCCTTTCCTGGATGGTACTGGATGTCTAGGTCGTAGTCACTAATCAATTCTAACCAGCTTTGCTATCAGCAATTCAACTCCCTTTGAGTGAATATATACTTCAAACTCTGATGATTTATGAAAATTGAGCACTGAATTCCATATAGATAGTGACACCAAATCTTTAAAGCAAACACTACAGTAGCTAGTTCAAGATCATGAACAACATAATTTCTTTTGTGAATCTTCAACTAACGGGAAGCATATGCTATGACCTTCCCTTCTTGCATTTGTACGGAACCTAAGCCTATACCAGATGAGTGAGTATAAACTTGATAGTTCACTTCTTCCTTAGGAAGAGCTAGAATGGGGGGGAGAGGTAAGCACATCTTTTAGTGCTTGGAATGCTGCTTCACAAGCTGGCAACCATTCAAAGGGTACAGCCTTCTGGGTGAGTTTGGTGAGTGGAGAGGCTATTTGAGAAAAGCATTTTACAAACCTGCTGTAATAATCGGCCAAACACAAGAAGCTTTTGATTTCTGTCACTGACTTGGGTTGTACCCATTCTTGGATTGTGTTGATCTTGTTCTGATCGACTTTGATCCCTTGAGCATCTACTACGTGGCCTAGGAAGGCGACAGATTCAAGCCAAAATTTGCACTTCGAATACTTGGCATATAGCTGGTGGCTTATTAATTCTTCCAACACTGCCCTGAGATGACCTTCGTGTTCCTTTTTCATCTTAGAATATATTAGAATATCATCTATGAACACGATAATGGATTTGTCAAGGTATGGTTTCAAGATGCGTTGCATTAGGTCCATAAAGATGGAAGGCGCATTTGTTAATCCAAACAACATCACTAGAAACTCATAATGGCCTTATCTAATTCTGAAAGCAGTCTTCGCTATATCTGAATCCTTTACTTGCAGCTAATGGTACCATGATCATAGATCAATTTTTGAGAATACTTTTGCTCCTGCTAATTGATCAAACAGATCATCGATACGGGGCAATGGGTACTTGTTCTTTACTGTTACTTTATTTGGCTCTCTATAGTCGATACACATTTGCATTGATCCATCTTTCTTCTTGACAAACAGAACTGACGCTCCCCATGGGGACGAAATAGGTCTGATAAGACCTTTCTCCAGTAGTTCCTGCAGTTGCTTGTTCAGTTCTTGTAATTCCTTAGGTGCTATTCGATATGGAGCTTTAGAGATGGGCTGCGTTCCTAGAATAATGTCAATTGCAAATTCTACTTCCCGTGTAGGAGGAAGACCGAGTAGATCTTCTGGAAAGACATCATCAAATTTGCAAATGATGAGGTTCTCGGATAAGGAAACACCTTCTTTCTTTTCTCCTTATATTGTTACTAGGAAGGCATCACAACCTTTATGAACTAACCTTTTTGCTTTTATAGTATTGATTAGCGAGGCTCGAGTACTAAGGTTACCAATGAAGGATCTGGCATTACTACCACTACCCAAGGTGATCTTCTTCTCTGTACAGTTGATAGTGACATTATGTTGGCTTAGCCAATTCATGCCTAATATTACATCGAAATTAGCTATTGGGAGAACTATTAACTTGGCTTCATACTTCTAATTTCAATGGGGATTGGTACTTTGCAAAACTGGCGAGCTGGCATTTGGGCTCTAAAAGGTAACCCAACATTAAGAGGATTTGCTAAGCGATATAAGAGTAGGTTAAGTGACTTTGCCTAACCTTCAGACACTAAGAAATGGCTAGCCCCAGTGCCGAATAGGATGTTACAAAGTTTATCATTTATGCATATTGAACCTAATTATATATGTAGTAATTACTAACTATATTAAGCAAATATTAGTTGTGGAAATAACAGAGGTTGAGAGCTTGTACCTGATACCACATAATTGTCTTCAGCAGCCTCAACTGGTGTGAGGGTGTACACACATGCAGTGCCGGCAGGCCTGTTGTTATTGGTCTGTCATGGAGGTGGTTGAAGTGCATTTGGGCAGGGGACATTAGCTGTCTCACGGCTCACATCTAAAGTAGAAGATGGTGCTCGATGAGCTATCGTAGGCTTCTGAAATAAGTCAAAGACATGGTGGTGCTTGGAGAGGTTGATTTGATCACCATCAATCATTTTCGTAGATGTACAGTGATAGAATCCATGGCCTGGCCATCCGTAAGTGAAACAGACATGATTCCCATGGTAACACCGACCATACAGGTGTGGTTTTGTGCAATCATTGAATGGATCGACAGGGGGAGCTTCGGCCTCGAGTTGATATACCCTAGCTTGTTTGGGAGGATTCAGCTAGAATGAAGTGGACCCAATACTCCTCTTGGGTCCTTTCCTAGTTTGGTCTTTCTCTACTACCTTAGCAAATTCAAGCAGCTCCGCAAAATCTATTATACGTAGAGGGATCACTTAGCTCCTTATGGAGCGTCACAAACTGCTCTGAAATTGGTGGCAGCGGTCTGGCTCAATAGAGATTAAGCTGGTAAAGAATCTTACAAGGTGACAGAATTCTGCTTCGTATGCAGATACAGATCAGTCACCCTGTTGTAATTTTAGGAACATGTCTCACAAGCGATATTTGGCGGATAGAGGGATGAATCAAGCCTGGACGGCCTTAATGAATTCATCCCATATAATGTCCTCTAGTGGTACCTTGGCAAACTGTGTGCTACAGGTGGTTCCCACCAGTATTCGGCCTCATATTGTAGGTGGTGGGTAGTAAGACGAACCACCTCTGAGTCAGGGCATGTGATGCTTGTCAGGTTCTTTTCCACCATTTTTATCCAGGTGGCAGTGTCAACTGCAGAGAGACTCCCGTTGAAAGTGGGGGGTCTTAAGCAGAAGAAGCTGTGCAGCAGTCCTTCTGCGGATTGTATGTGATGCTGATGAGAGTATTGTAATGTTGGGGCAATTTTTGCTGCGGTGCAGTTCTGGCTTATCTAAGCTACCAGCAACTGTTCCATTCTCACAGCCTGCTTGGCCTGAGCATTTGTGGGGCCCCGTACTTTCCCGTGGTCACACTAGTGCTGATATTAACATAATCACGAGGAGTGCGGTGCTCCATTCCAGTGGCAAATCCCTAACTCAAGTAGAGTCAGGTATGACCCAACTCGCCTTAAGCCAAGGACTTGTCACCCTGCAGGAGAACTGTTAACATACATCAATACATATCAAAGTGGCGGAAGCAAGAAACAGTATAAAATAACATCCACAGGCATTAACATAGTATAAGCGAGTAAAAGATATAGTAACTCAGATCAAATGTAGAAAAGTAAATACATCCAGAATTTAATTACTACAAACTGAATTTAATAGAAAGTAAAGTCTCTACCGACGAACAATTCTAAATCTGACATTTGTCGATATCACAAATGCTAGGGCCCCAGCCAACAAAAGAAAAAAGTTACAGTTAGATAATTGTTTAAGTACATTTTAGGCTATCTAAGTGAACTGAGTATTTAAGATATTATATTTAAAGGTTTTTAAACATACAAGCATTATAAAGGTGCAACAAGCTACAAGAACGGGGTAGCTATAAACTAATCATTTATAGCTAATCAACAGGTATGTAAAATAATATGTAAAAATATCAATTAAACATGGTGAGGCTAAAAGCAAAAGAAACTACAACTACTGAAATAAATCTGCTCCTAACATGCTTATGATCATATGGAGACTTGCTGAGAACAATATGAACATAAGTACTAAAAATAGACATACAATTCTAGCACCCTAAACATGCCAATATCTTAGTAGTAACCAATGAGAGCGTATATATAAGCATGCAGATTGTCATGAAAAAGAGGCCCCTGAGACATGTGGCAAAAGTAAACTATGTACATGCATGAGCAAAAGTAAAGCCACTGAGATATGTGGCAAAGCAAGTCAAGTACTAAAAGAAAGGCCATTGAAGCATGTGGTAAAGTAAAACAAACTCTAAAAATTGAACTAAAGTAGCAGTAAGCCTTAAATATAGTGCTGCTATAATAAAACAGGCATACAGGGCCTCTGAACTGAAAGTCCAATATGTATCCATCCTAGGCATCCGCAGAGCTAGGTCTGAGTTGAACTTATAGAATAAGATATGTATCCATCCTAGACATCCATCGAGCTAGGTCCAAGTCTATTCTATAACAAAATTAGAACTGAAGAGGCAGACTATGCTAGGATGTACTCTACTAACTGAAAGCACTGAAAGAACTGAATGAATGTTATACTTTTCAAATACTAACTTGGGATGTATCTTCCATATCTTAAGTTTACCTATCATTCTCAAGGAACAAGGCTCAATATTCAAGGTGTGTAGAGCAATCAAGTAAAGTAAGCAAGAGACTCAATCTAGACTCATGTGATATTCATTGTTATCTACTTTATCCAAATCTAACTATTCTGAGAATATACAAGTTTAGGATCTCCAGTATCTAGCTATCAAGTAAGATCTCAAATTTACGACCTTAATATTAATATTAGAACTTAATAAGTTCTAATTCATAATCATATGACGACTATAAAGATCTAAGTTGAATCAATGACTTATTTATTATTATTTTCCTCTCTTAACCCAAATTTTGATTAAGTGAATCAAGATTAAGGATTCTGGATTCAAACTCCACTTTGGAGTTCAAATCCTGAATCCAAGGTAGTATCCTTAGTAAGGATCTAGGGTTCACACTCTAAAACCCAATTTAAAGGTAAGGAATACTATAAGCTGAAGGATTCAAAAGCTATGATCTTAATGAAAGGCTGTGCTAATATTGTAAGATAAAATAATCAGTAAGAACTAAGAATCTAAGATCTATATTCAATCCTTAGGATGATTACATTATCCTATAGATTGAATCATTCATATACCCACATGGAAGGCTTCATAAGGATTAACCAATATATCACTTAAGGAATTCCAAATGTAGGTAGTTTAATTTTAATTGGAAGATCTAAAATCTAAGATCTAAGATCTAAGATTTGAAGTTTGATCACTTTTAGACTTAAGCTAATTTTAAACTTTGGATTTTATAAGAATACTTCTCTTAAGATTCTAGTTGAAGAATCAACTTAATTAAGTTATTAAACTAATGATCCAGCATTTTGAGATGGTTAGGCTTAACTCTTAGGATAAGGTGAGTTTTAAGAGTACTTAAGGTCTTAAGATCTTAAGATCTTAAGATCTTAATAAGAACTACTTAAGGTTTCTTTACTTGATATCAACATTATTAACCTAAGATTTCAGAGAGGTGTTAAATGTATTATTTAGAAATATTTGACTAAATTTTTAAGGTTTAAGGGGGTGCTTAAACACATTTTGGTCAAAGTGACCAAAATACCCCTCTTAAGGCTAATAATGGGATTTTAGGATTTAATTATCCAAATTGATTCAAATCTATTTTAATGAGTTTTATATTGATTAATGAAGTGGAATAAACACTTATCTTAGGTTTTGGTGGCTTAATTGGATTAATTAGCCCTAAACACATTAAGGGGCCAATTAAGGTGATTAGTAAGATTAGGACCTCCTAAGGTGATCCAACCTTAATTATAGGCTCAAATATACTTAAGAAGGCATTAGAAACTTATTTCACCAAAATCAGAGGCTTAATTATAGTTAAAGTTACTAATCCCTAATTATGGTAATTAAGAGGTGATTAATAAAGTTAGGGTTCCTAAATCACTTTTAAGGGTCTACAAAGGTTTCTTAGGGTCTCTTGAGCAATCAAAGCCCTTAATAAACATGTTTGGGTATTTATTAGGTTTTATATTATTTAAATAAGAACAAAAAAGATTATACAAATATTTAAAATCTAACCATTAGATCTATGATTTTATTTTATATTCAGATTCCTTACATTTTTCTGATTAAAATAGTATATTGGATCATACCATTTGGATGAGTATAGCCAAAGTTATTTAAATAATTTAATCTATATTTTTTATTTAAATAAAAACTATAGGGATGCATTTATTAACTAATTATTTTAAGAAAAATAATTCCATTTTTCATTTTATTAAACCGCGGCCCAAAATCAAAAGGTGCGGGTCATGGTCGGCCTGACCCATGATTTCGTCTTCTTCCTCGCGATGGGCTCCGCCCCAAAGGATCTAGAGCGCCCAAATTCTCATGACCTAGGCGACGGCGGCGGCTCAACCTGATCCCTACACTTTCCCGGAGTCGAGACGCATCGATTGGACTATGAACCCCCATCTGGGATGCGCCAGATCGCCGGGGTGCTACTCAACGGAGACGTCACTTATGGCGCGCCTGTGAGGATCGAATTCTCCTCACAGAGCTGACCATATGAGCTGAGCTCTATACCTACACAATCAAAGGCCGAGAGAGAATCGGTTGACCACACAACAAGCTCGGGGGATGGGTGGATCGCTGAAGTGCTACTCACAGTATTTTACAACATGAGTTGCAACTGGGTCGATTGATTCCAGTCGAATCAATCGACCTGATCGAACCCAATCATCGATACTAGGATACAATTTTTGCCGAGAGATTCCTGCATCAGTTGGATTGTTAATTGCGAGAGAATGCAAAATCAATGAATCAAAAGCTGACTGGCAGTGCACACATAGACGACAAGTTCACCCCTCTAGTCCACTGCCAGCCATTCCTATCCTCACGGTCGCATAGAGGAGGTTAAGGGCGAGGTCCTAATGCAGCATCTAGGGCTTAATTAAGAGCGAGTCGAGCTAAAACTAGCTCGACAGATGAATGGGTTAGCGACTGTACCTTGGTTCGAGGGATTGCAGCGATAGAGAGGAATCGAAGTGCTCCTGAGATCACCAGATCAGCAATGCAGGTTTACGGGGGGTCTAAACACCAGATGGGCCCTGTATTAGTGGTACGCAGCTGCTGGATCCATCGAGATTGCCAAGTGTAATGGGAGCTCCAAGGAACCTTTGGCTAAGGAATTGAGGAATCATAGTGAGCAAAAGGACTCACTGTGATGTCCTGAAGGTATTTATAGGCATGGGGGAGGTCCAGGGTGGCTGCCGAAGTCGAGAGCCATGGCGTAGGCTCGGCCCGAGGGTGCTCCCTCAATTTCTATAATTGGATAGGGTCGGGTCTTGAACTTGGCTGGGAGTGCAAGGGAGATGAGGGAAAGGTCACAACGGCCTTCGTGACATGGCACGGGAGTGGCAGACCAGCTTGAGGACGTGGCTGTACGAAGGGATTTGGCTGTCGGCCGCAAGCTGAGGAGGTAGATGATCCACAGTTGCGTGGGACTCCAGAGCCTTCTGATGGATCATTAGTTGATGTGGAATGGCTCTGATCTTCTGACATCTAACAGCTGAGAGAGGAGGCTGGATCAGCCATTGGATCAAATCTAAAGATCGAACGGGCGATCGGCCCTACTTAAGACAGATACTTAGATGCCGTCGAATTAGAATCTTGAAACCGCGGAACGGTCGAGATGAGGTGGATCTTGATGGAAAGCACGGTTGTTGGATCAGATCTGAGGAATGGACAGTTCGGATGGCATTCGCAGTTTGGGGTTAGCCGACCGTTGGAGGGAGGGTATAAGTGGAATTAGGGATTGGTTAAAGCCCTAATTTGCAATTGAGCTAAATAAAATTAAATCCAAAATAGGTCTAAATGACATCCAAAAATTTCCAAAATTTCACCCTTAGCTAATTAGGGTATGAGGAATTCAAAAATGAAATATGATTTTAATTTAGAGATCAATTTAATTTAGGTATTTTATAGGGCTCAAAAATAGGCAAAAATACCAAAATTCTCAATTTAGCTTCGATTGATTCCAAACTTCTAGGATTAGGTTTAAATGACCCATTGAGTCCAATGGAATCAAAATCAAAGCTTGGTTTGGCTTAATTAAACTGGATTAGCTAGAGTAATAATTAGGGTTGTTATACCATCTGCGACCTTCTTAGCCTGTCTCTGGCTGGATTTCGCTTATTTTTGGTGGTATTCCACCATCATTTTGCCGCTTCCAGTAAGGCACTTACCTCGCTGGATGAAGTGCTAGAAGGAGCAGGAGAGGGGCTCTGTCCGGGATTCATGACTTTGATTAACTAGAATCTGAATTAAAGATAATACATCTTCAGAAATCCATACAGTAAAAGATTATAACATACTATCTCTTTTACTTTAGATCACAATCTACTAAAGCTCTTAATAACCTTACCCAAAGTGTTAATATCTCCAAAAAAACTATGGAAAGCAAGGGAGAGGAAGATAAACATCCAGGATGCACTCCCACTTACATTGGGGACAATGTTTATTTTAGACTCCTAAGGGAAATATCATTAGCTTTAGTGATTGTTAAAGGTAGTTGTGCTGTTATTATCCTTAAGGAGACAAAATTTAGAAAGTGGAAGGTAAATACTTAAGAGTGATTTAAGACTTAATTGTTGGTTTATAATCCTATAAGGATTTAGACATCTTAATACGAAAGTTAAGTCCTAACATCTCAAATTCTTGATCATGTAAATCTCATGAAGGTTTAATTTGAATTAGTTAGCTACATTTTATACTTAAGTTTGTTCCTACTTAAGTCCTATTGCTTATGAATGCATTTTCCATTTTATACTCTTATTATTCTGAGCTCATGATTATGGTTCTTTGGATGTGACTCTAGTATTTAGTTAATGACTGATTGGCAGAAGAATCATCCATTAAGTAGAGGGGAATATAATTTCCAATCTGACACCTTATGAAATTCTCTGATACTAACTATGTCGCCCCGCTTCCTAAGTCCGCAATTATTAGGCTAAGGACTGGAGTGTCACTCTGGCAAATCCCTCACTTAATATTGGATTAGGTAAGGTCCACAATCTAATAATAGGGTAAGGATGTGCACTGAATATTTTTGAAAATTAGTCACTAAATCTATATATTCATATAGAGTGCGGAAGCAATAAGAAGTTAGGATTACATCCATTCACTATATATCAACCATAAAATAAAATGAAATAGCTCAAAAAATAATAATGTGCAAAAAGTAAACATAGTCATGAGTACCTATATTATTACATCATTTAATAAAAGTTTAAAAGACTGAAAATGATAATATCACTTGTCCTCACAATGAAGAAAAAGGCAATTAGAGGTCTTCTGCACCAGGCTGATGCACCTCCTCTAAATAAAGCTCCTCCTTAGGCACTAGCTCCTCAAACTGAACAAGATCTGGTATTGTCAGTTTCACAATGCTAGGGCCCCTGCTAATAAAAGAAAAATTTTATTAGACAAATTGTCTAAGTACATTTTAAATAGGTAATTTATTAAGCATTCGTCAATATCACCATTTTACTCTAAACCAAATCAAACATCTATCTAGCATGGGAGCAAGTAAGCATATAATGGGATGAGGATAAGTTATAAATATAATATTTATAACTAAGCAAGAATTGAGGCAAAAGCACACTTCAAGTAAACTAAATAAGGTAGAGCATACATATATAATACAATAAGTAAAAATATTGAAAAGAAAAATATAGCCTAAACATGTTGATGATCATATGATATATGCCAATTTAAAATATAAATCTAAAAATGGTACATATAATAAGCAGTAAAGTTTAGCATCCTATATATGCATCTACTCAAGTAAGCAGGTAATATAGGAAAAATACAGCTAATCGAAATAAAATGCATCAATAATATAATAAACAGTAAGCATAAAAAAATTGTAAAGAATGTACAAACTACAATATCATAAAGAATTGGCCAATCCGGCCCAATATATTCCCATAGCTTTTATGGGCTAGAGCAGACATAATGTCACAATATAGTACAATATGACTGAAGAGGCAGATAATACTATACAAATATCTTTTAGTTATTTTACTTTTGTTTTTGTGGACAATTTCAAAAATAGCTGAGGAGTCATGCACGTCTGCAAGACTGAACTGGTCCCAAGCTTAACACACTCTCCTCAATGAGTGATGTTAAGTATCCTAATCTCTCCTTACCCCTGTCCATTCGAGTAATGTGTACCATAATCCACCATGTACTGAACCCAAATGCAAATGTTTTCCTAATATTCTAAGTTTTCATTTTTTTTTTCATGCTACAATATTTTTCTTATATGACATGTTCAAGGAAAAACAAGCACAAAGTTTAAGGAACGTGTGGCACAAAATCAAGTTGTAAGCAAGGGACTCTACTAAACATGGTGATATCATTTATTATCTAATTTAAATATTCTAACTATTCCAAGTTACACAAGTTCAGGATTTCCAATTCCTACTATCGAGTGTAACTTAGAAGTACGTCCTTATATGTTACAAAATATTAGGACTAGCTAGGTCCTAATATGATTAAATCAATGTCGACAATAAGAAATCATCACGACTTAGTTTATGAGTTTAGATGTTCTAAACTAAAAGCTTGTCCAAAATCTACTAAGCTAGAGAATATAGATTAAACACCACAAGATTGGGCTTAATCACATAATCCCAAGGGTAAGACTTAAGATCTAGGTTAAATCTAAATGTGAACTAATGATTGAGGTAAATCCTATAAAGCAAATTAAATTTAATAGGATGAATTTCCTATCCTAAATCTAATATTAAAAGACAAAATAATCCAAATAAGTTATAAAATCTAAAAACTAATAAAACCAAGGATTAATTCATTGGATAACTCCATTATTTAATGAATATAATCTAACTAATAATTAATCCTATCTTAAGGAATAAATCCTAAGGTGAAGTGAGGATTCCTAATGATAATACTTGGAAAATTTCAAAGAATTGATTGAATTTCTTCACACTTGCTGATTTTATTTAATTAGGGAGGTTAGAGATGGATTTTAGCTAAGTAAGACATATTAACTCTACTTAGGGATTTTCAAACCTAAATTTGAGATGTTTTACAAATTAGCCTAATTGAGGGATTTATGACTAAATTGATCCTAAATTAGTTCTATTAATGATTTTAATGATTTCAAAGGGTATTTTAAGGGTTAAGGATATTTAACCTAAATTTTGGACAAAATGACCATTTTACCCCTACTAAAGGGTCCAAAAAGCTACTTTTTGATCAAAGGCTCCAAATTGGGATTTCTTACTATCAACTTATTCCTTACTATCTAACATAAGGATAGACAGTAAGTACACCAAATTTGGATAAGAAATGAGTCCTATTAGTCCAAACTAAGATTTTTAACCTAAATGACATTTTAGTAAATTACACCTAATGGAATCTAAATTTTTATATAGTTTACCATTGGTTGCTATTCAAGGATTTTATAGAGTCCAAGAACACTAAATTCTGAGGTCTAATGAATTAGTTATAGCCATTTTAATTTCCAAGGGCAATTTGGTAATTTTTTAAGCTAAGGGGAGGTCAAAAAGCTAACTTTTTCATTTGATATCCAAATTTAGTAAACTCAGTGGTTATAGCTTCCCTATTTCACACTGAGTACTTTCACTAGGAGTAGACCCAAATTGGACTTCAATTGGTTAAGTTATGACCTAATTAAGGTTAGGAGTATTTTGGTATTTTCTAAATTTTCTAGGGTTCAGAACCTAAATATTATCTTAGATTATTGTTGGCACTAAAATTCTAAGCTATCTAGCACTTTAAATATTTTTATTTGAAGTCTAAATGAATAAGATATAGTCAAATGAATTTTTTTGGACGCTACGGCGCGATGTAGCGCTAGACGGTAATTTCGCCAGTGCGAGACCCATAAAGGGCTACATTTTGAGCTAAAATACTCTCAATCCAAAGCATTCCATGAGCGGTGTCAAAAATCAATGGAAAGTATTTTTGATACCTTTCCATTGATTCTATAATCGACATGAACGGATCATCTTAGCTATATGAACAATGGTGATAAAGGCAGGGGTGTGCAGAATGGATGAGAAACAGAGCATGAGGTATACTACTTTGAAGAACTATAATGGCTTCCATACTTAATCATGGAAGTCTAAAAATGCGAATACGTATAATAGAGGAATGAAATGACCAAGGAAGGAGAAAAAATGGGTACCTTAGCCTTTAGAAGAGGAAGAAGAAATCTTGGAAAGCTTGGATGAGGACCTTCTTCTTCTTCTTCTTCTTTAGCACAAAGCTCAACAATGGGGGGAAGGGTGGAAGCTTGGGAGCTTTGTCTTGATAGCCAAAAATGGAGAGGAAGAGCTGAGTTTCTATTTATAGGAGGAGAAGGAAGGGGGAAAGCCATCATAAGCTAGGAGGGAGGGAAGGAAGAGGGATCGCCATATCCATCAAACCTTGCCATTAAGGAAGGGGGAAGGAAGAGGGATGGCCATAGCCATCAAAGCTTTCAATTAATATGGGAGAAGGAGATGGGTCAGCCGAAAGTGGAGGTAAGGGCTAGCCGAATGGAATAGCTAAGTAGGAGAGAGAAAGAAGCAAAGGAAAAAATATAATTATGAATAAATAACTATTTATTCTTTTAATTAATTAAAAATTTTGATATTAAAAACGTGCTCCAAAAATTCCCAAAAATTCACCTCAAGATAATTTGGGGGTGATGATCGCAACGGTGAAGTTAGATTTCGATTCAGACGATTATTTAATTATTCTATTTTCTAAGGTATTTAATTATATTAAAATATTCGTGAAAATCCGACGACTTACAAATGCATCCAAAACATCACCCAAAACTAATTTGGGGGTGATGATCGCAACGGCGAAGTTGGATTTCTACTTCGAGGTCAAGATAAATACCTCAATTTTCTAATTAATTTAAATATATTAAAATATTTAAGAAAATTCAATGACTTCTGAAAAATCCTAAAATTTCACTCTTGGCTAATCCGAGGGTGAGGATTGCAATGGTGAAGTCGGATTTTAATTTTGATGCGTATTTAATTTTCTAATTTTTGGGTATTAAATATTATTAAAATATTCGTCAAAATTTTGACAACTTTTAATTGACTCGAAAACTTCTCCTTAGCTAATTTGGGGGCAATGAGAACAATGACGAAGTTCAATTTTCGATCTGAGGGCAATTTATATAGGTCATTTTCCGATACCTTTAATGTTATTTATAGTTTTTTTAATCAGATGAGAGAAATAATTATTCTTCACATGACCTTTAAAAATTAGAATACAAAGGTGAAACAAAGACCACTTCCCTTTTTTAAATTTGAATTCATTAATAATATTATTCAAAATATGAGATTTTGTTTTCACACTAGTGTACATAGATTTGTTCTTATTAATGCTTAAGCCAATATAAGTTTCATGAGAAGTTAAGGTTTTAGGAATGGTTCTGATTGATTTGTTGGTAGCATTAGTAAAATTGATGAGATCATCAACATAAACTAAAATGAGTGATAATAATTTTTCACTTGAGGGATTGATCCAAATTTATGGATTGATTGAGCTTTTTGGGCTAGTGATCAAGAACCATAACAAAGAAGATGGGAGAGAGGAGACCACCTTGGAAAAGTCATCTTTGAGATTGAAGAACCTTTAATGAGCCATTAAATAAGATCGATAACCAAATATAATCAATGATTTTTCTAACTAAATGACTGCAATGATGATTTTACCCTATTTGAGCAAGAGTAGACTTCGCCAAAGTCCAATTCACTTTGTCATAAGCTATCTCTAAATTAATTTAAAGGATAAGATTATTCCCTCTAATTTTCCTCTCAAGACTATGAAATAACTATTGAGTGGCAATAATATTTTCTTTAATATTGTAGTTTGATTCTTTTCAATAAGATTTAGAAGACTTAACTTAAATATATTAGCCATAATTTTAGAGATGATTTTATTAAAGCAAGAGCAAAGGAATATGTCTAAATTTAGACCACTAATTACTATTTTTCTCTTTGGGAGTGAGGGTAAGAGTAGTGTGGGTGAATAATTTGGGAATGGGAACCAAATAAAAGAATTCAACAATAGCTTCACAAACATCCTTCTTAATTATTGGCCAAAAATGTTTATAGAACTCCATAGGGATACCATCAAAACCTGAGACCGAGTTATCTTTAAGATTAATAATGACTGACCAGACTTCTTTTTCATCAGGAGCAATGGAAATTTTATAATTGATATCTTCATTTACCACATATTGCCAAGAAAATCACAAATATTATTGATATTTCCCTCATTACAATTAAATATGTCAGCAAAGTTAGATATAACAGAGGTAGCCATTTCCTCATGATAAAAAATACAACTTCCATACATCAAAGTAATGCTTTCAATTTTGCTGATTTTTCTCCTTATCTTACTCCAAGAGTAGTAGAAATAGTGTTTCTTTCTTCCTCCAATTTACATCTAAGATTACATTTCTATTCCAGAAAGATTCAATGTCATTGTGCTCTTGGATAAGGTGAGCATTAGCAAGATGAAGCTCAATGCGATTAGAGACCGAAGAGTCAGCCTCATAAAGAAATTCAAGAGAGTTCACTTTGTTTTCTAAGATAGTGATGTTATTAAAAATGTTACCAGTTATGTTTTTATTCCAAATAGATAAGCCATTTCTAAGTCCTTTGAGCTTTTGCACTAATCTGTACATGCCTAAACCTTGGCAATCCTCATTCTATGAATTAACAATAATGTCTGAACAGTACTTTCTATTAAAATAAGATAATTGGAATTGGAAAGATTTATGAGTTTTAAAAGAATCCATCCAAAATTTGAAAATTAGAAGCTTATAATCTAAATTTATGGAATTTAGAGAGGAGTTAGAGAAATTTGGAAAATTATCAATCCACAATATATTAAAGAGAAGTCTATCATCATGGAAAGGTTCCTAACATTGGATCATGTGAATTGAGATCCAAAGTAAAAAAATCATCCAAACCACAATCAAGTAAGGCATAGTTAAAATCAATAGTGGATCTTTATAATTACAAGCATAACCTTTATAATAAGAGGAATTTAACACATCATTGAAATCTCTCCCAACAATCCATGGAAGGTTAAGAGTATTACAATTTTTAAAAATTCCCAAAGAATGTTTTTATCACTTATGAGGTTCTTACAATAGACGAAGGGTTAAAAAACATACAAATTATCTTTATGAGCTTTTAGATGAATAGCTTGGTTGCATTTATCTAAGACCTCAATATCCTAACCATTTTTCCAAAAAATCCTAATATAACTAATTTGAGATGCAAAAAATTCTCAAAATTTACCAAATGACCAATCCTATCACTAGAATTAATTTATTACCTTTATTTATAGGAGATGCACTACAAATCATTTCTCTAAAGGATTTGTTAATACTTGACCTTAGTGAAGGAAAAGGGGCCCATTAATTTGATCATGATCTCTTGAAGCAGAAGAAAGATCTTCATTATTAGCAAACTTTAACTAAGCATAAAAAGGAGGATTATTACAAGCATTATTTGTAGCATTTAACTGCTTTATTGGGACTGCTAAAGAGTTGATAAGACTATTTGAAGAAAATCCCTGCATCAAAGAGTTAGTATTAATTGTAGAAATATTCATGATAGAAGAGGAATTAACAATAGGAACCGTTAGCACCATATGCTTATTATCACTGGAACTATATTCAAATATGTTCAAGTGATAAGAAAGATCATCACCACAATTATCAACATTTTATGGATCTATGAAAATATCATTTTTATTAAGAGATCCTGAAACAAAAAATGTTTTAATTCCTTCACCAATACACTACCATCCCTGGATTGATCTCCAAAAGAAAGGGTTGGATTGATAACCAAATCCATACCCACATATTCAGTAATAGGCTTAGCATTGGGAAAGGTGTTTCTAGAACTTGCTATTTCTTAGAAAGTCTTATAAGTATTTTGCAATCTATAGTCATTTTTAGGAGATTTATTTTCAAACAAATTAAACTTGGTTAATAGAGAGGGATTATAATTTTTTGTACCATCAATCTGATCACTCGCATCAAGGGTGGCGGGATTTTCATAGTTTACATACGTAAAATCTCTTAGAAGTGGAAATGTGCTCCTAATTAAATCCAGGCAACCATGGTTCTAACAATTATAAATAATTAGCGCTTGAGTATCATAACTATGATTTTCATAAGCAAATGAAGCATATAAAGAGTAAAATAAAGGCATTTTTTGATAAATAATATTTTGGAGATAGCCTCTTTCTCTTGTTCCCAACCAGATTTTTTTAGAGTGATCTTTAAACACATCCAACTTCACCAAAATTATGAGAGTAGAAATATTCCTTAAATTGGTTGTGTTCTTATCAAGTTGTAGAGGCCAACCAATGACCTTAGCCATATTAAACATAATTTCTTTACTTATTAGGTGAAATATAGACTCTGTGAAATTAATCCACACCAGAGCTATAGGCACATAATTAGAAACATCCACATAAGGACTCCACTCGAAAAAATGCACAATGTGACCATCAAATCATATGATTTTTTAGCAAAAATATGAGCATAATCCAAGTCTTTTGTAAATTTGAAAAAAACATGAATATTAACAAAAACTTGAAAGTAAACTTTTCCATTCAGTTTTAAGCGATTAGGAAAATCAACTATTTCCCCATATTTAAGTAATTAGTATAAAAATTTATCAATTAAGCTGAGATTATTAGGAGCCAAGAGACGTTTGATTTCATCTTCAAAAAAAAATATAGTATGAACACCATCTAAATAATCAATAATTATTGGGGAGTAAGGGTTAGGGTTAAATATAACAACCCAAACTTGTTAATTGTTATTTACTAGTCTAATTAGTTTGAAAATCTCACAATTAGTCTTCAAACATCATTAGGAATCAACCTCCAAAATTTGGTTCAATTTGGAGCTCATTTGAACTTCTTGATTATTTTAATAAATTTAATTGATCAAACAATTAAGATAAGTAAATTGACCTCTGATTAAAAATTGGACATCATTGTTGAATTTCTCACCCCCAAATTAGCTAAGGGTAAATTTTTGAGATTTTTTAAATAACATTTGGTAACTTAATTTTTATTATTTAGAAAGTAGTTAATTATTATTTAATTTAATTAAAAAAGAATTAATATTAATGGTTCCTGCCATTTGATCGAACGACGCACGCTCTATGCCGTTCGATCAGACCAGCTCTCAAGATCGGATGCCTAGTGGCCTTCATCCTGTGCACGCAGGAGCACGCTGTG
Organism: Gastrodia elata; assembly: GCA_016760335.1. Lineage (NCBI taxonomy): Eukaryota > Viridiplantae > Streptophyta > Magnoliopsida > Asparagales > Orchidaceae > Gastrodia > Gastrodia elata. The sequence goes on along the minus strand of CM028678.1, from coordinate 29,016,035 downwards.
CGTGGCAGCTGCCCACACATGCGGCCAGCGCAAGCCACGACAGCTACCACACCCACCATTGTAAAGCCTCTCCCAGCTCCATTAACACCCCATTTGAACCCTTATCTTTGTTTGCATCATTTGGGACCTTCACCTGGAGCTACGACCTGTTGCTTTGTCATTGGAGCTCGTGAAACCCTCCCCATCACGAACACTAGTATGCCATTCTACCCCTCATCTCTTAGTAATTCTTGATAATCTCATTTTTCTTACCGATTTTAGGCTAATATCAATTGTAGGATCGAGCCAATTTGGCTCGATTAGGTCCATATGGTTGGGGGAAGATTCAGGTGTAGCTCGAGTCCCAACTTCTGCACTCAATGGCCTAGGTTGTCCCCGCCATCAGGAAGGTGGTTCTTGGGTTGACCTAAAACCAAGAAACACAACGAGCACTTATGCTCGCTCTATGGATCACAGTGGAGGGAGAATTTTCTCTCCATAGTAAACCCTAAGAGGTCGACCCTCTCAAGAAGCCATCTTGAGTTAGGGTCAGCCTTACAGAGGGATTTTGGGTTTATTGGAAAGGTCGTGTGGAGGCCAACATTTTGATATATGGATTGACGTTTGAGGTGGACTGTGCGCCAAGTTAGGGCAAACCCTAGATTCTTTCAGATGGCCTCCTGACAGAGGTTGACCCCAACACACACGACACTATCCTTGAGCCCAGCACATGTGGTCGGCTCATGTGCGTGCAAAGAATCTGCAGCCACATTGATCAGGCTTGCATGCTTGGAATGTAATTATAAAATATATTTGTTTCATTAATTTACTTCAATTTATTTAATAATTAATATCTTATTAAATATAAATCCAAATATAGTAAAATTATATATCAAAATAATCAAATAAATATAAAGAGCATTATTATAAAGTTAAATTTCCTTTTTCATGATTGATTTCATTAATCACCTTTTTTGTGACATTAAGGACTAGTAAATCCTAATCAAGTCATTTGATGTCCAAATTAAGTATGCTTACTGTTATTATACGCCTTATGCTATATGGAAGCTATAGCCACTAATTTTATATCATTTGTACATCAATTGGAGAATTTGCATTTTTGACACCTCATTTAATTAATATTAAACTCATAAGCTTAAGAAATTATCTATTTAGCTTCCTAAATCATAGGACAGCAAGCTTTAACCTAGGTTGTGACTTGACTGAACCATAGGGCATGCCCTTGATAGATAAATATTATATTTATTATTGATCTAATTAAACATAAAAATAAGCTCCAACTTAAGAGATGAAAATGAGAAATTCTAAGATTTGGATTTAATTGATTATTGTAATTAATCTAACCTATTAGGTAGTAATAGAATGGCATGCAATCTATGACTAAACCTATTAGGTAATAATAGAACATAGTCTAACATTTTCATTTCTTAGATCTAGGAGTGACTGAAATCATTTTAGTGTTTATGAATATTTTAGTTAGTAATTATTATAGATCACATAGTTGGTCTTAAGATTCCCAATCAGTAAAGATTAGAACTTAGAAACTAATGATTAGTAAAATTGTTAGAAGTCTTTATTGTAAATTATTAGTGAGTAGTTAATAAATTAGTGTGGCAAAAGAGTTAGAAATGTATAATCCCTTAGATACTCTAATAAACCAAAGGCTTAGTAAATCCTTAAGCTAACCTAAGATATTAATTGGAGAACTTGAGTTTATGACATAAAGCTTTTAAATTGAAATTAGGATGGTGAATAACAAGATTGGAAGAATAGATAACCTGTTAAGCTAGGGTTGAAGTGACCAAGAACATAGAAATACTAAAACCTATGATGTGTAATAAGGAACCTATAATTTGTAACTTTGGATGTTTCATTAGAGTTGATATATTAATAAATAATCTAGTTAATTGCAGTATTAGAAATAAGATAGATTTTGAATGACAAGTTACACTTATACTTAATAGTTATTTTATCATCTAAATAATACTTAATTAAACCCTTATTTTCCAAGACCTCATTATTATACATAATACTATATTTTAATTAACTTAGAGATTTTGTCAAAGTTAATTAGGGTTAATTAGCCTCAATCTTTAAGATAGATAACTAAAGTAGAAAATATAGGATATCGCATAGTTTACAATAATTTTAAATCCTTGAAATGTTGCAATGCATTAAAACTAACTTCTTGAAAAACATTCATTAAAACATTATGCATAAATTAATCATTTAACATTATACTGAGGGGTTTCATATGGTGGATTATGCTATATAGCTATTCATGAGAAAGGGCAGGTTATGGAGTGACCAGAAGACCACACATGTCATACAAGGGAGAATGTATGTGTTTATAGGAAACCCTGCTTACATTATTGTTGAGCATATATTCTTAACTCATCACTTGCTCTATATAGTGCTCATAGAATAAAATAATTATTTAAATAAAATAAATAATATAAAAAGTGCATTTCTCACAATCTTATTGATTGTGAATGTTTACTATAGTATTATGACTATACATTTTGGATTATTCAGTCCATGAGGCTGAATTTGCCTTACTTATTTACTTTAGCAGTTTACTTTACAATATTACTTATAGTTTATGCAGTGCAAATTTTTATAATCATCACTTACATATTTTCTTACATTGCATTTACTGTTACATAGCATTTGTTTCATTTGGATGTTTACATACTTCCTTTACTTATGTAACCACTCTAGGTTGTTACCCTGTTAAGTTTTAGCATAATCGAGCAATTATTTGATTATGTTGCTTTTAGAATACCAGATAAACCCTATCCTAAAAATTTGAAGCCCATAGGACTTCTCTAAGTCCAAAATAATATTTTGATCAGTTTATATACCATAGATTAGACCTAAAATATTTTGACCTCAGAATTAAAATCTAATTGTATTTTTGAATTCCTCACCCCCAAATTAGCTAAGGGTAAAAATTTGGTACAATTTGGATACTATTTAGGCCATAATTCACATTTATTAGAATGGTCTAATTGCACAAAAGGGTTCCAAACATTTCAAATTTGCAATTATACCTTTTTACTTGATTAAACGGCCGGATCCGCTATGCGAATCGCGGGTGATCCGCTGCGGAGCCCGAGCACGTGACAATGGAGTTCCGCACATTTAGCCGTTCCGCCTTTTTATCTAACGGTCGAGATGTGATCCCACGGAACCATGGATTGACCATTGGATCTACCCGATAGATCCTACGGCTCGGATCGCTCCCGTGATCGGCCATTAGGATCCGAGCGATCCGAGCCATTCCGCCATCTGATCGATAGATCATATGGCATCCGAAGGTCTAGCGACTGTGGACCTTCGTCTTCCTCTCGCCCGCACCCGACAGAAGGAATCTGGCAGATTCCAGGCAGCCAGGTCCTATCCCCCACTCCCGCGTCCACCTCAGCATGCCGTTAGGATCCCTGCCGTAATGGATTGAAGCCCCGATCGGGCCTCATGACCCGGCCGAGCTCAAATTAGAAATTTGAGAGCTCGACCATGGCCCGACTTCTCGGGTCCTCTCCAGCCCGAGCTAGCCCTCCAGAAACTTCCCTAAGCTCGCTTGAGGCTATAAATAGCTTCAGGAATCCCTCCTCTATCCCTTTTCGGCTCAAATTCCCTCGAATTGCCACTGCCTTCCCTCTCGCCATTGCTGAACCCCAGAGCTCGAGAAGGTAATCCAGTAGCTTTTGAACCGCTGATAGTAGGCTCTCCTGGTGTTCAGGATCCTTTGCAGCATCTGGAAGTGCAGCCAAGGCCAGTCGAGCCCTCAAACGGTCACCCTCAGCTCGCCTGAGAATCCAGGTACTCCCGTTTGCTGGTTTCGAGCCAATGAGGCTTGAACCTTCTTCCTTTTGATGCGTATGCGTTCGTATTGTCGTCCCGAACCCAAGGGTATCAAGATTAAGATCTAGGTCAGCCCCGATTGATCGAATCGATCGATCAGGTTAAAGCTCCTTAAGGATCGCCTCGGCCGACTAAGGACCCGGTGATCCAGACCATCCCAGACCCTCAGACCAGAGGGCTTCGATCCGCCTCACCTCCCTGATGGTGTAGGGATCGAGCCCAGGGTCTGGCATAGCCTCTAGGGGGAGAATTGTCTCCCCACAGTAGCTCCAATGGAGGGGCCCTCGGGTGAGTAAGGTCCGGCCGATTCGGACCGTCTCACAGAGGGCTTCTGGTTCCGTTCGGTGCGTCTGATCACGGTGATCGTGTAACGATCAAATGCTGGTCCTGCCGTGGTCAGGAGGTGCCAGAATTTGGAGATTAGGGTTCCCCTAATCGGTCTATCCATTGGGACGAAGGCACGAGGACGAAGGTCCTGTGCGGGTCAGGTCAGCCCGTGACCCGCGGGGTGCGACAATCCCGGTCTTCGGACCCCGGTCGACCCGCATGGTTTGGTTAATGGGCCGAGCCCATTTATTTAATATCTGATTAATTGGAATTATTTTCCTTAAGGAAAATAATCCAATTAAATCAAATCATATGAAAATTTAATTAGAAAAATACAGAATGTATTAATTGAATAACTTTTAATCCACTAGTCCAAACCCTATGATATTATATATGAAAATGATCAGCAAAACATCAGGGACCAGAATATAACATAAAAATTAACATCTGATGGTTAGATCTGTAATAATTTCTTAATTATAGTGAGCTTTAATTAGGGTATTTTAGTAGTTTTACTTAACTAAATTGCATGATTATGGTGCCATTAGTTCACTTATGATGAGTAAAATGCATGTGCTAAGTGGATTATTTTTTTGAGTTTTGTAATTTTAGTTATGCCCTAATATTGTTAAAGTATGATTAGTAAAAATTAGGGTTTATACTCACTAGATTTTAGTAAACTTAGGCTCTGATTAATTAACCTATTAAGTAGAACTTATGTGCCAAATTGCAACTAGTTTTAATGGCTGGATTTGTAATTAAGTGCTAATCCATTTGAATGGATTTAGGGTTTGATTAGCACTAATTACTTTTTGTTTTTATAAACTTTTCTATTTTTATGCTTCATAATAGTAGGATAAATGTATTGGAAACTTTAAATATTAATCCATAATGTATAATTTGGACAAAATAAAATTTGAGATCTGAACCTCCTTAATTAACTTAAGAAATCTTAAGACTTGGATCAAGCTTTGAAGATTTGATCTAGGTCTGAGATTGCCACCAATAATACATGATTAATCCATTAATTTGACAATGATCTTTAAACACCCACTTGATTTTACTTAAGGCATGAGAAAGGGTCAAACCCTAACCTACTTAAGAAAGATCCAAATCCTTAAAACTTAACTTAATTGATTTGATTATAAGATAATGAATTTGATATTTTCCAATAATGCATCTGATTTTATATTAGCTCTAAACCTTCAACTTAGACATGATAAGATTGACAATTACTCTATGTGATTTTCTAATCTGAATCAAGACCTTAGGATCCTTGATTTTCTCTTAAATAATTGATCTAACATCTTAATAATATCTTCTGATTTAAATCCCATAATCTTAGATTAAATTGTGATCAGGTGACTTGATCATCTGATTAGATCATTCTAAACCTAATTATGAAATGGAACCCAATATATTAATATAAGAAGTTAGAATGAGGAGTCTTAAGCATCTCTTCATAAGATCATTCTGAAACATTAAAAGACCTAAATTTATATACTTTGAGGTAGGAAACCTTGTATGACTCTTTGAGGTAGAAGGTTAGAAGATCCCAAAACCTTAGAGATTGATCTTATCCCCTCGTGGTAGAAATCACTTAAGACATTAGAAAGATACTTCTCCTTATGGTAGAATCCATATTAAGTGATCTCTGATCACCATTTTGTGAAACCTTGTATAGGACTTACCCATTAGCTTAGGCTTTGGTAGTCTTGATAATTCCTTGCTTTATTAAGTAGACTTGATTGAACCTTGATCATTGGGTGGTGTAATATAGTATACCCATACTACTGGTTCCCAGTAGTATTCAGGATTGGTTGATTCACTCTAATAGGGACTTATGAGCAGGTGCTAACCTGAGGGATTAGATGAATACAGTCCCATTAGAATAAATCATTCAAACCTAAGAGTGTGTTAAATGGGTATGCATTCCTTAGTTTGATTGAAATATAATTTGCCAACGGGCAATGCCTTCTAGAAAAGATCGCTTCAATAGGTCTAGCTCAACCAAACTAAGTAAGTTAAGTTACCTCCTTTGAAACACTAGGTGTAATTGTGAGTGGGGCATCTTAATAACTTAGCTTGAGATATAAATTGCCAATGGGTGATGCCTCTTATCGAAGATCGCTTCATTAGGGTGGCTTAATCAAACTAAGTGATCAGAATTACCTTCCTTGCAAGGACACTAAGTATGTGTATACCATCATTTTACCTAATAGTCCTTAATTAATTCTACAACTTTAACTAATTATCGATCTAGAAGTTAGGAGTCAGAATCCTTTTAGTAGGATTCAGCATAGTGGAGACTTAGAATTCATTATCAGCATTCCAATCGTTTATGGACTTAGAATTCAATTTCTAGATTTTCTACTCATATAGAATAGGAGCATGGGCATAAGCCTGAGCATGGACTTGAAGTATTATTTCAGTGGTAACGTATGAGCATCAGTGATGAAGTATGGTTTATGGAATGTTACATACACATACTGGGGAATTTCGGGGTGTATCTGCGTCACCATATTGTATTCCCAACCAGGTGTATGTTTACATTGGACCGTACTACTCATAATCTTTTAGTGATAGTTCAGTGACATATCCTTGACATATGTGGTGTGGCATATTTGGGTGCATCTTTCTAGTGACATACAGTACAACATTTGACCTTTCTTTCATCTTGATTTATGAATATTCGATGTTTCATTTACTTTCAGTTCTCTTTTGTGTGACAGTATTACTTATTTAGCCTTTATTGTCTTACTTACTTAGTTGTTTCAGTTTTTCCTTACTTAGTTTCTTTTCCTTAGTTTTCCTGTAGTTGTACTTTACTTTACTTGTTACTTGTATTTAGCTTTATTACTGTATAGTTAGTTGCGATGTGTTAGACTTCTTGTCTAACACGGGGTACTTTTGGGATCCGGCAATTTGCTAGATCCCGAGCAGCTTGTAGAGACAGGGCAGGAAGACACACAGGAGATCCAGGAGAAGTACGTGGAGCCTTAGTGGATCGGACATCTACCTTTACTTTCAGCTCTATTTCAGTACTATAGTAGACCTTATTTACTTCTGCATTTAAATGAGACTATAATAAATTATGGATGTATTTTTTACTTTTTTTTTTTTTTGAGACGAATGTTTACTACTGTTTGTGATGAATTTATTTTGGATGTATTACTTTTAGCTTCCGTACTTTGTTATACTAATATACTTAATATTGTGATGTGACCGGCATACTAGAAATGCAGATATATTGATGACGTATATTGGATCCATACTCATTCCTTAAATCCAATATGCATGTTAGGTTAATACTTACGGTAAGTATTCTACTCTTATCTTAAGTATTATCTCTCGATCCTACTCTTAGGATCGAGTCAGCAGCCTTCAGCATGGCTCAGTCTTAGACCTGCCTATTCGGGAAGATGGGTTTTACTTGTATACCTGTCCTCCCGAGTAGCGCACCGCTACGCCGCAGGATGTACACATATCTCTTGTCTTTTGGGCGTGGCGACGGGGCAGGGCGCTATAGTTGGTATCAGAGAAATGCCATAAAGTGTCAGATAAGGAGTTTATTCCTATCTACTTTATGCTATGTTCTCTGTCTCAGATCAAGATCACATGTTACTAAGTATAGTGCAAAGCAATCATCCAAAACAGTTCATTAAACTGTCTCAGAAACAAAAAGGGAGAAACTATGTTTAGAAGATTGACACCGTAGGAATTTAATGCACATAATAGATTGATTGAAACTGCAACTCATAAAATGAACATCTTAGGACTTAAACGAACTTTTGAAAATAATAATCAACTATGAACAAAATACTTATGGGTTGAAGTATTCTAGGAATAGACTACTCGCAGTCAGCATTTCCATTCTATCTTAGGAGGTTTGACGACTATTGGATAGACGATCTTCGAGACGATTAGATCTACGGAAGGACCATCGATGGAGTGTCGTCTCACGGAGTTGAAGTGCTAGACAAGATTCTTGCCCATTCATCGTTTGGAGGCACTAGTCTTTCAGTACTCGCTAGAGAATGGTTGGACCGTGTTACCACTGCATTGCGAGAGACGGCCTGTTCTGAGGAACACCGTCTAGAGATTGTGGAGATCCTACTAAGGGGATCAGCGAGTCATTGGTGGTATTGGGTTTATAAAAGAGCATTAGTTAAATTAATTATTAAAAGTGAGATTTCATTTTATAGTATTGTTTAACACATTTTTTAGTTATTTAAAAATATAATATCAATATATTTGGATTTATATAACTCAATTTATTTGGAATTTTTTGCCCTAAAATTCAGATTTATTCAAAAATAAATATTTTTTTTCTCTTAAAACCACTGAGATCAAAGAGTATTCAAAGAATATTTGTCGCACAATGCCGTGCGGGATCTTGGCCAACCCACCCGCTACTGTGCATCTTCTTGACGGAGATGTCAAGACCCTCGGGAATTTAGGGTTTTGTTTAAACCCTAAATTCTCAAACTACAATAAACGAACTTAAGCACATAATTTATCAAAATGTTGCTAAGGTTGAGGGCATCCATTCAAACCTAAAAGTGTTAAAATTGATAAGCTAAATCTCCACTTTCTAATTACCAAATTTAGGCATTTAGGGTTTACTGTGGAGGGCAAATATTCTCTCCGTAGTGGACCAGCCAACTTACTTAGGCCTCTTCATGTTACTTAGGTTGCGACCAACCCAAGGAACCTAAAATTCATAATTAAAATGGTCTTAAACTTAGTAACCCTACTCGACAAGGGATACTATGGAGCATTGTTGGCTTCACGAGTGTATCAAGAGCAATTGAGCTCACTAAATCCCGATTAAACTTGATATGATCAATAAAAAGGCTTTCAATAAGTTTTTAATAGGAAATCGACTTAAATATGAGAATAAACTAAAATAATATGGGGGTACCTTGGCCTTAAGTAAGTTTACTAAATTGTCATTGGCGAAAACTCATAACTCTTGTCTAATTCCTATCTCAAATTGATTCTATGTAACAACCAAAACTCTTAAACATCAAGATATTGTGCTCTTTAGTCATGATTTTATCATTAGAAGATAACTTCCTAGTAAGTCACCTATTCTGGGAGTGCTCTCACCTAAGCACGCTTAACTTTGGAGTTCTTTTCAGGAACACCACCATTATCTGAAAAGATGCCTCGATATTTAAGAGTTTCACTTAATACTACTTATGGGGGTCATTAAAATCTCTCAAACTTAAGTAACTCTCAACTTCGTCAGTATCCACGCACATATCCAAGAACCATCTATTTGGTAGATAGGACTAGAGGTGGCCCCTACAAGCTCAAGAGGTACGCACAACTATGTATCACCTTAACCATCATGGGTTTAATAAACTTCTCACATAAAGTGGTACTTTGCCTTATCTGACACTTAGCTTTTATCTGGCATCATATAGCCTGCTTTGATACTATTTATAATAGCTCAAACTCTTAAACACTAAGGTATTATTTACTTTGGCCTGAAAAATCTCACAGTTTTTCCCTCATAAGATAACATCCTAGCAGGTCACCTATCCTGAGAGTGCTCCCACATGGGCACACTTAACTTTAGATTTCTTATCAAGAACTCCACCATTATCTAAAAAGATACCTCAATACCTTGGTGCTTAAGAGTTTGTGATAATACAAATAGTATTAGAGCGGGTCTTATGGTATCAGATAGGAGCTAAGTGCCAGACATGATAAAGTACAACTTCATGTGAGCAGCCTCTTGTTAAGGTGCTACTTGGTTACAGGTTTCTCTTGAGCCTGTAGGGGCCACCTATAATCATATCTACCCAATGGATGGTTATTGGATCTATGTGTGGTTACTGATGAGGACATCAGTTACTTGGGTTTGGGAGATTGTAAAGACCCACTTAAATAGTAATACGTGAAGCTCTTAAACATCGAGATGCATTTTTAGATAGCAGTGGAGTTCTTGATAAGATTCCAAAGTTAAGCGTGCTCATGTGAGAGCACTCCCAGGATAGATGACCTGTTCAGAAGTTATCTTGTAAGGAAATAACTATGAGATATTTCTGGCCAAAGTAGACAATACCTTAGTACTTAAGAGTTTTGGATGTTACATTCTAGATCCTTCCATAAGCTCCAATTGATGTTGAGAAGCCATTAGGTGCTCGCTGGTGGCAGTGGTCTTCGATTCTAGTAGCTACCATTGCTGAGAGAGGAATGGGAGATTAAGGGAGAGGTCGACCATGAAGTACATCCTCTGTCGCTCGATCATGCTTGAGCTAAGCTGAAGATTACACAAAATAGTGTGCGTATGACGGCAATCCCCTGATCCTCAGGCTATACAGATTGCATCGGCTTTCGTAGTCTGATTTAACCACGCAAATGAGTGACGACTAGGATTTAATGTCTCGTTTTAGAGGACAAGCGAGGGAATTGTGAAACTTTGATTTTGATGTCGGCTTCTACTCCTTCCTATAGCGAAGGTGTGTGGGGAAGCTGGTTGGCAACCACATACTAGAGGGAACAATGAGCGGTACATTTCACGTTTATCAGGGAGCCAGTCATAAATGACAGGCTGAGTGAAGGACTCGCCATTAACATAAATAGACATAATATTAAGATAAGTCAAAGATGCATAAACTTTCATACAAATTTTAGCAAATGTTAGACGAGATCGAGAGGATATAAGTGAATCCACCGTTAAAGGCTAACCGACGGAGATTGATATTTTAGATATAGAAGAATCCAACTAGCTTCAAAGCAATAAATTTGGGAGTTTTACCCAAATTGGGATTGAATCGTAAGCTTTTGCTATGGGGGTAAAATTTGGCGTCCATGGTTTAACAACAAATGTCACATTAAAGGAGAACCATGGACCACTTGTTAACACTAAATAGAGATCTTCCATACAAGTAAACTTGATAAGATAAAACTCATCAGAAAGAGAGAAGAGAGAGAATAGAGAGAATGAATTTTTGTTTCCAAAGTTTGGACATTGTATCTGTTAGGGCATTGTATAAATGCACTTTTCCAAGTGAGTAACCCACTAAGAAGATAACCCCAGAGCTCATTTGCAGCAGTTAGGTCGTAATCATGAAAATATACAGTAGAAGATGGAAGGGGATATATGAATGTGAAACGGAGGAGGGTCTAGAAGCAAAAATCAATTTCCATTTGGCTTTACATCCTACGGAAGTAGGGATATAATGCGAAGAAGAGAAAGTCTTGGATCCTTGGCCGAGAGCAGGGGAGGGGCAAGAGGTGTCCCTAGAATGGAGGGGTTTTTGCCATGGAGAAACCGCGAAAACTAAGTATGATATTTCGCATTTCTTGCATTAACTTTAAAATGCTAGATGTTGGACTAGATAAATAAAAAATTCAATAAAATTTAGATATTTATGAAAAAATAAGTGAAAATTTTTATTCATTTTACACGCAAGAAATATCATATTGCCAAATTATTTTTAAGCTAAATTTTACTCTCTCAGAATATTAACTCAATAATTATAATAATAACACATCAATACTATTTTTAAATAATATTTTAACTGAGTAATTAGAGTCATAAAAATGCTTAGCTTATGAATTATTTTTGTTCCTTAAATATAACATTTTCTTCAGTTTTTTTTTGAAAAGCAATCGAGTTTTTAAGAAGAGAAAAAAAAAGTAGAAAATTGATGGTCAGATATAGAAAATGTCAAAGAAACTGATATTCAGGGTCTCAAAGCCGTCGCTGTGAAATCTGCTACGGCAGCAGCTGCCCCTACTATAAATGTATGGCTTCATCAATACTCTCTTCCTCCAAGAAAGCATTGCTTTTTTGCCTTTCGTTGGCTAACCATCTCTCCACATTCAAAGCCCCGCTCCTCTCTCACCTCCCTTCTGCTCGGCAAATTTATTTCAAAACTCTTTTTTGCTTCCCTCTTTCACCAATTTGAAGCCCCCCTTCCTTGAAAGCACAGCCATGAGACAACCCTTCTCTTTCACAAATTCAAGGCCATGCCTCTTCCTATATATATCGAACCCTAGCTATCTCCTGTGGTTAGCGACCGGTGTTTTGCTCAAGACCGCGCAACGCCTCCATATTACACCGCATCGCTGTACTGGCCTATCAATATCAATATCATCCAAGCGCTTCTTCTTCTTCTTCTTCTTCTTCTTCTTTGTCGTCGCGGAAGGCATGATGAATCAGGGGAGTACAGATGGAACGATAGGCCTGCACGCCGATGCGCTGGTTATGGCCTTTGCTGCGCGGTCTTGCGCAAGATATAACTGACGCCGCTTTTATATTCTTACCAAATTTATTTTTATTTGCTATAGATTTTGCATGATGCTTTTGTTCCTATATTTTTATCATTCCCTCTGTTTCTCTGAAAGCAGGATTTTGGGTTCCTATTTCAATGCAAACGTCGAGTTGAGAGTAGGGGAATGAATATAGGGCAGGCCGCAGCCGCGTGCTGCCAGCCGTTCCGCACTAAGCAGGAGGTCACATCGGAGGCGACAGCTGCGGGTCGAGTGCATGTGCGGCTTCGGCGCACAGTTGCAAGTCCGGTCAAGTCCTTTTTATTTCTCTCTCTCTCTCTTAGTAGCTGTATATCAAACTGGAATATAGCCTTCCCTTTCCCCCTACTCTTGCAAGCTAAATATAAGAAGCCCGCGTTTTAAGCCTTTGCTCACAGGAATATACGAGAAATACGAACATGTAATATTAAAAATTAGCTCAAATCGTGGCTGCTGCTGCTGTAAAGGAGCTTATCTTTTCACTGCCTCGCCATTATTGATGTGTTAGCATTTCTTATTTTATACTTGTAATTTTATAATTATTAAAATATAATGTATCTGCGTTTAATCTTTCACTAATTTTTTTTTAATAAATTTCAGATAAAATAATTAGCAACATGATTGGTGTTATATTTCGCTTGTCGAGTTATAAGTAAATTTTAATTTGCTAAAACAAGATTAATTTATTTTAATTAATTTATAAATTTATTTTTTACTACTATGAGTTAAATACTAAAATTACATATTTTTATGATGCTCGAGCGGTGGGGCATCTATGGGTAGCAACTTCCATAAAAAAAACCTGAGAAGTTCAGTTCTATACTTCCTCGCGTAAGACCTCAAGTCTTTTTTGGGTTTTCTTTCTTTCTTCGACGGCTCCATGGCGCTCTGTTACTGTCCTCCCTACTCCTGCGGTGCTTCCTGGTATCCTCGGCCTTCCTCCATCGCCTAATTGGAATGGCTTCTCTCTCGGGCAAGGTTCGTCATGTAAATTTTTGTTTTCGGCGATTAGTTCTGAAGGCAAATGTATGTATCTTTCTTATATTCCTCAATTCCCGAAGAAGTGCTCAAAGAAAAGAAATAGTGGGCTAAGTGTCTTGTTGGATTTAGCTTATGAAAACAACATACTTATAAAGCTCTTCTAGATGCCATGAATAAACATGGAAACCTAAAGGTTCTCATTATGAAGCAATTTTTATTTGATTAAGTTCTACTTTGAGGATGATCTTCAATTTATTACGCAAGGGGGTTTTTTGGTTCTTTTTCAACGGTCATTTTTTAGTCAAAATGTGGACTAAGAAATTTCTTCCATCCCTTTTTATTGATTACTGTTTGGATAAAATTTTGGAAGGTGCCTCTTCATCTCTAAAGAGATCATTTCTACAGTTGCCAGTTCAGTAGGTGTTTTGATAACGGTCGATACTCTCACTGCTTAATAAAACTCGCTTATCTTTTGCTGGGGTTTTGCTGGGGTATGTGTTGACATTCAGCATTCCAACTCTTTGCCGGATGTGGTAGAGGTTCACATTGATGAAGGAACTCATGCAGCAAATTGAATACGACTGGATTCCTTAGATATGCTCCAACTGTAAGAGTTTCAAAAATGCAGGTTGTTCCTGCAAACTACCATCTGGTCAAATATGCCTCCAACTCTAACCAAAGCTTTACCTCCCATTTTAGAGGCTCCACTACTAATAGGCCAATTGTCGTCTCTCTCAGTCAGAACTCCCCACCTACTTGGTTTATACTCTTGCTTCCTCTAAGCTGTTACCTCGAACAATTCTCTTTGGCGGAACCATCTAATACGATAGTTGAACATCGTAATTGTTTTTCTTTGCTTAAAAAACTCCCAATCTCAACACTTTAGAGCAAGGTGTTGAATTAATTCCTTCATCTTTTTGTGGCCCTCACTCCCCTTGTGAATCAGTTCTCCCAACATCCGACCTCCTTACTTCCTCTGCTACTATTCCTATGGTGCTAGCTAATGCGTGTAAACTTTCATTGCTGATAATCATTAACAATTTAGGGTCTTCTTCGTTAATTAGTCATGGTACTATCCTATGTGGAGAATCAAATACTGGGACATCTGCTTCTGCTAGTAATAAAATTGGTGTTGTTATTAAATGGGTTGATTTATCGGGTCGAAGTCGTTCTTAATGTGCTAGACCTAAGTAATGTTTTTGTTGTCCTATAAGTTTGGTTCCTTTTGTTGGCCTTATATTTGCTTTGTTTATTTAAATTGGTTGCTATAATTATACAATGTTCAGATATTTTGGTGTGAAATGTGAGTGGTTTACATTCCAACCTCAGAATTAATGGCTTAAAATATCATGTTTCCTCCTATAAGCCATTGATTGTTGGTATCTTGAACGTAAGCTTTCAATCGTAGATGTCTCAGATGCATTTACTGTTTCTAAATTCACTCTGTTTGATCAGGAGGCTCATTGTCATGATTTTAATGTTTTTCTCCTAGCCGCGTATGGGTTAAATAGAACTCGTTGGTATATTTTTCTCCCACTATTACTACCTCCCAATGTATTCACAACCATTTTTTAATGAGATCTCATTCTGCTTGGATTACAATTGTGTATGTGTCCAATGATAAAAATGAACATCAGGAAATGTGGAACTTAATATTTATAAATCAAGTTATAAATGGTGAACCTTGGTTGTTGGTCGAGGATTTCAGCTGTATTTGGTTCATTAAGGAAAAGTTTGGAAAAACTGTACCCTCCCCTCATAAAACTTTAACTTTCAATAACTTTATTGAAAACACAAATCTCATTGATATGAAAACTTGTGGAAGAGACTTCGCTTGGGACAATCATCATCTTGATTCACCTATTAGGGACAAATTGGACGAGTTTTATGTAATTTGCATTGAATTCAAATGTATGCAGCATCTTCTTGCAGTGGGCTTCCTCCCTCTACTTTGGATCACAGACCATTAGTGATTTCTTGTCCCAAGAACTTGTCTTGTGGGGCCAGATTTTGCTATAAAAACTTTTGGAATATTATGGAGGGATTCATCTCTGCTCTTGAAGGTACTTGGAACTCTGTCTATTCAATTGATTCTCTATATGCATTAAGAACTCGTCTTATTCAATTCAAGAAATAGCTCAAGCTCTTAACTATCGGTTGGAAGAACCTCCAGCTGAAAGAGCCGATGATATTGTGATATTAGCAAGCTATTTTGATCTATAAAATTAATTATGATCTAGGTAATGTGAATCTTATCAAAGACCTGAATTCAATTGATTTCTCTTTAATTGAAGCAGTCTCAAGAGAAGCTTCCCGGGCAAAATAGCAAGCCAAAGCTCATTGGTTGTCATTGGAGGAGGATAATCTAAAGTTTTTTTTTTTTTTCTCATAATACTTTGTAAGAGAAATGTAAATTGGAAACAAGCTTCTCTTGAATTGCAATCTTCTTTTTATGACCAAGCTATTAGTTATCTCCATTTGTTGTTGAATTCTCAAGTGGGTCATGGCAATTGTTGTTCTTCGACTTTAAATATTAGCTCATCAACTTCTCACAAGGATTTAGGCAAGGCTGTGGATTTGATTGAAATAAAAGAAGCTCTCTCTTCTATTAAGGATAATGCCTCACTGGGATCCGATGATTTTACTTCGCTCTTTTATAAGAAAAATTGGAACACCATTAAATCTTATTTTTGTGAAGGAATTCTATATTTCATCATTTCTTGCAAAATAACATGGTGGCTCAACTGTTCCTTGATAACTCTTATCCCCAAATAAAAAAATGGGAATGCAATTGAAGATTATTGTAACAACTCTAAGTTGTTATTTAGCTTAATTTTAGCTTGATCGCATCCTAATTATCTTCCATTGAGTTCATATAGTCATTAGAACCAATTCCCGGAGATTTGGAGTGATTTAGGGCTCAATTTAATATTTGGATTATTTTAATAATATTTAATTAATTAAAAAATTGAGATAATTTAATCTCGAAATCGAAATCCGACTTTGTCATTGTGCTCGTCACCCCCAAATTAGCTAGTGTTGATGTTTTGGACGTGAAGTTATCAGATTTTCTTGAATATTTTTATGTATTTAAACACCTTGAAAAATAGGGAAATTAAATACTTGTCGGAATCGAAATCCAACTGTACTGTTGCGTTCCTCACCCCCAAATTAGCTAGGGGTAAATTTTTGAGATTTTTCGGAACAAGTTTATAAAATCTGACTTTTAAAGTAATAATTAATTAAATAAATTGAATTAATATTTATTAAATCTCTTTTTTTTTCCTCCTTATTTCTTTTCCCTAGCTGGACCCCACTCCCCCAGCTGCATTCAACGCCTCTCCATCCCTACGCACACAAGGTTCAATCTCCCCTCTCCTCTCCATTTTCTGCCATCTCCTTCTCCTTATACTTGTGATTGGATGACTTGAGCTCATCCCATCTAAGAGCCATGCCTTCCCTCTATCATTAAAATAGCCCCTCTCCTCTTCATTTGTTGTTACCGAAGGAACTCTCAAGCTCAAGCTCTTAAGGATCCTTAGGGAAATCTCCCTTCGCAAGCAAGGTACCTCCATTTTCCTCCATTAGTTGACCCAACGACTATTTCATTTTGTTCCAATACTTACTTCGCATCCTTAAGAATCTGTGGTTGAGTTATAAAATTCATTAGAGCTTATTAAGGTAACAAATTTCAGGGTAAATGAACAGCTCTATTTTTCCTTCTTTATGTTTTAACCTCCTTGTTTGTATTATTAAAATAATCATTTCGTGTCGATTTTGATATTAATGAAAAGGTATCGAAAATACCTTTCCATAAGTATGTGGCACCGCCCGTGAGGTGCCCTAACTCAAGAGTATTTGAACGCGAAAGGGGACACATTTCGGTTTTTTCACAAGAAAAATCACTGTCAAGCGCTACCGCGAGCCGTAGCACCCGTGTTTCCCGTGTTTCGAGCAAAATCCGCCGTAGAGCGCTGTAGCGCCTGGCTCTCGGCCAGAAAGCGTTGTTGCGCACCGTAGGGCTCGCATCTTGAGTAAAATTTGCCACAGCGCGCCGTATCGCCTGAATCTCTGCTAGACAGCGCTACAGCGCACCGTAACACTCGCGCCATAGCACGCCGTAGCACCTGGCTCTCGCCAGGGGTGCTACTGCGTGCCGGAGCACCCAGATCTTAGAAAAATCTAGCGCTGGAGTGCCATAAAGCGTTGTTGCGCACCACTGTGTTGAAATCCCCTGCAGCAACCGAAAGCACTGTCGCGCGCAGTTGCTCCCATGGCTCTAGAAAACTAGCGCCATAGCACGCCTTCGCGCCTAACTCTTTGCCAGAAAGTGCTACAGCGCGTTGTAGCGCCTAAAATTGTTCGAAATTGCCAAAATTTGTCATTTTTCACATTTTAATGATTCTAAAATCTTAATGGGGCCAAAAAATACCAAAATCAAGCATTGCATAAAATTGGAGATGATTTTTGAATATGAAAAAGTTATGTTTTTGACTCTTTTATAAACTTTAAATTTATATAATATAACCTTAATATTAAAATAATCTTAATGTAATCACTAGACAATAAAATTCAGTGTTCTTAGTCTCTATAGAATTTTTGAACAGTAAACAACGGTAAATTAACTAAATTTTTTTAGACTTCACTAGGTAGAATTACCAAAATGTCATTTTAGGTTAAAATCCTTAATTGGATGCATATGATTTAATTCTTGTCTAAATTTGAAGTATCTACTGTCTATCTTCATATTAGATAACAATGAATCTTTTGGCACCAAAAACATTCAATTTAGAGCTTTTAATAATAAAAATAGCATTTTTAGACCCGTAAGTAGAGGCAAAATTGTCGTTTTGCCTAAAATTTAGGTTAAATGTCGTTAGCCTCTATAATATCAATTAAATCAGTAAAATTAGTAATAAATTGATTTAGAATCAATTTAGGCTCTTAATCTCATAAATTGTGTAATTTGACAAAATCCCATTAAAGTTTTGAAAATTTCATAAGTCTTTTATTAGGAGCTTTCTTAGGATCTACACTTCACCTTAAGACCCTTTCTATAAGATTAGGAAAGTTCATAGGTTAGATTTTATTTATTAATTAGATGGGTTATTCAATGAATAAAATTTTAGTTTTATTAGTTTCTAAATTTTCATACTTTAATTATGATTATTTTATCTTTCAATTTTAGATTAAAACTAAGAGATATAACCTATTAAGCTTTGATTTTGCTTAATAAAATTTGCCTTAATCATTAGTTCATAACTTAGATTTAAACCATAGTCCTTAAGTATTATTTTTGGATTAAGAGGTTAAACCACAATTCTTGGAGTTTAATTTATATTCCTTTATTTTAGTAGATATTAAACAGATCTTAGCTTAGTTCGTCTAAATTCATCAAATATGACATATTGATTTACTATTTAACTTATAAGCACCATTGATTGAACTAAAGTAGAACCTGATAAGTTCTAGTTATTTTTAACTTGTACGGCTGTGGATCTAAGTTATACTTGATAGTAGGAATTGAAGATTCTGAACTTGTATAATTTAGAATAGTTATAATGGATTAAGTAGATAACAACTGATATCACCATATGTAGTAGAGTCCCTTGCTTATTATTGAATTATAATTACTTTTGCATTCATTGTGTTTTGTGCCTTATTTCTTGAATATGTCATACAAGATAAAGTTAGGATAACATTTGCAATGGGTTCAATTTCTGGTTGATCCTACACATTTTACCCTAATGGATAGGGGCAAGGAGAAATAATGATTACTTAACATTATTCATTGAGGAGTGTTGTGTTAAGTTGAAAAATAAATAGTCTTGTAGACATGCTTGACTCCACAATTACTTCTGGATATGTTCGTAAAAGTAAAGTAAATAACTAAAATCTTATTGCATATGTATATATTGCCTCTTCAGTTCAGTTATTTCGCCTTAGCTTCTTATAACGCTATAAAACTTACCACCTTAGCCTCTTATTATGCTAAGAAATTTGTCGTCTTAGCCTCTTATGATGCTAAGAATATCCATTTCTTACAACAGGCTAGTTTAGCCTTCTTTTGATATGACAGTCATTACATATCTGTTTATTATTTTACTATTACTTTTATTGCAATTAGCTTTTAGTTTACTTGCTTACTTGTATACTTATAGGGTGCTAGATTTCCTTTCTTACTTAAATATACCACAGTTAGCCTTCTTTGAATTTGTATACTTCATATGCTCAAAAGCATTTTTAGGATGAGTTATTTTTCAGTATTTTCTTACTTTAGTTATATATATATGCCTTGCCTTGTCATAGCTTTAGTATTGAGATTATTTTGCCATCAATGCAATTATTTATAACTTATTCACATTTCTTGTATGCTTGCGGCACCTATATGCTTTTCTTGTTTTATTGTTTAAGTAATTAGTGACATCATAAAATTCATGAACATAAAACAATTAAAATGTACTTGACAATATGTCTAACAAGATTTTCTTTTTCTTAGCCGGGCCTTAGTATTGTGAACTGACAATGTCAGGATTTGAGCAATTTGAGGACCTTGTGCTTGAGATGGAGCCTTACTTGGAGAAGCAGTAGGTTGGAGTTGAAGTTCAGTAGTATAGCTTTCTTTTATTCTTGTGAGGATGAGAGCTTTACTTTTCTTTATAACTTATTTACATATTTGTAATAATACAAGTACTTATGTATATTCTTTTATTGTACTAATTATTATGAGCTGCATTATTCTTTTTCTTATTTGCATTTGATAGATTGGATGTAACATTTGTTTTTTTTGCTTCTGCACTCTGTGATTGTATATATTTAGTGAATGATTCCGTTATCTTTATTAGGGCACATTCTTCCCTTATTAGTAGATTGAGGATTTTGCCTTAATCTAATGATAAGTGAGGGATTTGCCATTGATCTAACCTTGTGGGATTGGGGGTAGGGTGCCACAGTTGGTATCAAAGAACACCTTAAGGTGTTAAATTGGAATTTACATTCCTCTCTACCTAATTAATTGTTCTTCTGCTATTCATGCACTCAAAAGATACTTGAGTTACATCCAAAGTATCATAATCATGTGTTTAGAATAGAAGGCATAAACAAAAATATATTTATAAGTAAGATAAAATGCTCAAATACAAAGTGCATATATTAAAAAACTTAATAAATTATAACTACTCAACAGAATTAATAGGTCTTGATTAAACTTATGGAATCTTTAGACACTTTAAGATGTCAGTCTGGTAGTACTTCAAAAGATTTTAGTCCATATGGGAGTTTGACTTCCAGTTTGGCCAACATTATGGAAGGTACCTCGAAGGTGTATTGGAGCAGGGAGTGCGAGTGCTAGATCGAATGCTTCAACATGCCATCTTTAGAGGATTTGACATTCCTGCTTTATCCAAGGAGTGGCTAAAGCATGTGAGCTTCATTCTTGAAGAAATAGAGTGTCTCGATGACATTCGAGTTTCCATAATGTTCCTCCTCCTCCAAGACCACACCGAAGACTGGTGGGTCGTTACTTACTGGAAGATCACCCACATGCGAGAAGGAGGGCAGCGTGAAGCTACTTTCGAAGACTTCCGCCTTGCATTCACATCGGAATCCATTAAACATGTGTCTTAGTGCTCTTTTTTATCTATCTATAGTATATTTCATATTTCATGTATTCTAAATTAAAATGAGTAGTAAAAGAACTAGTATGTGTGCTTCCTTAAAATTTTGAAATGATGTTATTTTTCTAAATTCAGAAAGAATCACAAATCCCCCACAGCCTTCTTCTCTCGTTTCATTTGGCAGCTCATCCACTGAATTGAATGCTTTGCTTTAGGCAATGCAGATGATGGTAGATTTCCAGGACAAACATGCCGAGAGGATGGAAAGGTTGCTGACTGCACAGATGAACATGAACCGCCCACTTCCAATAGATGTAGCCCCTGCACCATACTACTCCTTTCAACAGCATGTACAGTCTGTAGACAAACTCCTTTATAATTTCCTCAAGTTGAGAACCCTCACATTTAATGGGAGCTTATCTACCATCGACACCGCTAGTTAGTTGAAGATGGTTGAGAAAAACTTGACTAGTATCAAATGCCTAGATACGGAAGTGATTAGGCTCGTTACTCATCTACTGCAAGATGAGGCTTAGTACTAATGGGACCTAGACACTAGAAGTACTCTATTTGCTAATGTCAGCATCGAGGAAATCACGTGCGACGAGTTCGTTGAAGTGTTCAGAGCAGAGTACATTCTCTTGTCAGCCCAATACAACCTAGGCGATATGTGTCTGAAGTTACTCATGAATCTATAATTTATATCCTAATTAAAGGAAAATTTTATTCAAGTCTCATATTAAGACTGCGTCCTTAATCCTATTTTGCTTATCTTTTCAGGAAAAATACCTATCCAACGAATTCTGAGCAAAATGGACAATTTTTCAAAAGCGGTCCAGCTTGCAAAGTGCTAGTGGCACAGCGCGTTGCAACGGAGCCTTTTGCGAAATTGCTTACGCTCTAGCACGCTGCAGCGGCCCTTCATTGTATGAGCCAAAACGCCCCAGCGAGCCACAGTGGCCCACTTTGCGAAAATTTTCGCTATAGCACGCTGTAGCGGCCTGCCAAAAAATCTTTTGAGCAGAGCATTAAATGCGGCTTGGACAAGACCCCCAACCAGCACCTTGTCTCCAGCCATCATACCTTCTGCAGCAGCTACATTTTTTAAAGGGAAAATAGTCTTCTTGAGTTGATGTGGAGAATTATCAATGGAAAAGTAATAGTCTTTTTATCTCTCAAGTGGATTTTACCATCATTGTTCCAGAATTTTTAAAAGGCAAATGCAGATTTTGAAATGAGAAGATGAAGAAGCAGCCCACCTCTATAAATATAACTTCTCTTGACTTAAGGGAGGTTCCAAACTTGGCTCACTACAACCTAAGTAAAGAGAGGGATGCATAGAGGAGAAGGAGAACTCTCCAAGGGTGGAAGAGCTCATCTTACTAAGGAGAAGGAGAAGAAAGGCAGCATTAGGGACCTAAGAGAAGCAACTTCAAGCAAGAAGAAGAGGAGTCCAAAAAACTTCCCAAATGAATGTTCATAGTATTTTCTAAACTCTTGCTTTGTATTTTTCTTAGTTGATCATGAAAGGGTCTTTATCCATGTATGTATTCTTTTTTATCTCTTTTGTAATTGAGAGCTAAACTTTCCTTCGGGAGGGTTGGGGCAATCACACATGTATTGATAGATATTATAATTTTATGAAGTTTTCCTCAAGTTCTAATAAAAATCATGAACTTAATACCTTGTTAAAGAAATAAAAGGACTATTGTGAACCTGAATGTGGACCAAAGGACAAAGGACTAATTGAACTCAAGGATTATTTTGTCTTATGCTTCACAGCTCACCTTAGTTTGATGCTAAATTTATGAGTGCATGAGAGCTTAGAACTATGTGAGAAAGTTTTTGAGCTTAGTGCACCTTAATCTATGCACAACTAATGAGTTGAAGCATGCGATGCTAAGACCACTAATTGATCTCCGTTGCTCAGCATATATGAGAGAGGGAATGGATTCATTGAGTGCTCATGAACGAGGTGACATAGTCATTGAGCCCAATGAATTTACTCACTCATCTAAACTATGCTTGAGGCGCGTGAAGCTCTTAGTGGAATCAATTATAAGATCTTAAACTTAGTAACGCTCATCTCCATGATCAAGAGATGAGATAAAAACTACAAATCTAAATTCTTATAAGGGTCTATGTGCTGAAATAGAACTTACTGTGCGTTCGTTTCATGCACGAGACTTGAACTTGTAATTCTTTGAATTAAAATTCTAAGAAGAACAATGTGCACTTGACTAAAGAACTAATGAACGCTTGAGGTACCATCATACATAAGTTATTTATCATATAATGTGGGAGAAACCCAACTCTCCTCTTCCTTTTAACAGAAGTATTTTCTACTAAGTGTTGTCGTGCTTGTTCAGGATCCAACGCCAATCAATACACGTATAGCTTAAACATTAGTGATCATAGATATACCTTAGTAACAAAACATCCAATTCTCTGTGGTTCGATAAATGACGGAAATTCAAACTTTCCACTTGTTACTTCAGACCACATACACTTACGTGAAAGCGCAGACGTATTTTAGGCCTGTCAAGTTATTGGCGCCGTTGCCGGAGAATTGAAACTTGTTTCGTATTAAGGATAATATATCAGTAATTAGTAATTTAAGCAATTTCTTGCATATATGCTTAATTTTTGACTTTTGTAATTATAGGTGCTAACCATTTACTTTTCAGTTTTCTTTTATTATTGTTGAATCTTTGAACATTATTGCTAAATTTGTTCTTGATAGCCTACTAGGTATTGTGTATGAACAGATGAGTTTGCATGAAATATCTTTCTGACCCTGAAATTGAGAGAACCTACTTGTAGGCTAGGAGAGAATAAAATAATTTACTATGCCAACAAGCCGTTATGAAAAATTATAATGAAAATCATGGAGAGTCATTAGGAGAGCATAGGGGAATATCACTGAGAGACTACACACTATCCACTGTTAGGGGAATTTCCCATGCTATTGTAAGGCCTAATATAGAAGTCAATAACTTTGAGATCAAACCTTCCACTCTGAGCATGGTTCAAAATAACCAGTTTGGAGGATTGACCACTAAAGATCCTAATTCACACATTTCAACTTTCCTTGAAATTTGTGACACCTTCAGATTCAATGGCGTCTCTGAAGACGCTGTTAAATTAAGGCTTTTCCCATTCTCTTTAAGAGATAGAGCCAAAAGTTTGCTTAGCTCTCTCCCAAGCGACTCAATCCGGACTTGGGACAATTTGGCTAAGAAATTCATAGCTAAGTATTTCCCTCCGGCGAAAACCGCTCGGCTGAGAATTGAGATAACCAACTTCACTCAGTTGGAAGGTGAGACACTATATGACGGGTGGGATAGATTTAAGGAGTACTTAAGGCGATGCTCACATCATGAGTTTCTCTTGTGGATGTAAGTTGAAACATTTTACAATGGTTTGAATGCTCCTACAAGGACTCTCATTGATGCGGCCGCTAGAGGCTCTATTAGTAGCAAAACCCAAGAAGTGGCTTATGACCTCTTAGAAGAAATGACAAATAATGCATACTAATGGCCTTCTGAAAGGCTTAAAAAAGAATCTATGAAGTGAATGAATCAAACCAAATAACAGCACTACAGTAAGAAATCCATGCCCAGAATGAGAAAATTGAGAGAATGAATGTTAACGCTGTTCTGGAGGTACAATGTGAGTTATGCGGAGGGAGACATAATCGTGAGAGCTGCAATTTGAATAACCCATTGGTACAAATAAACACTAAACAAATTAATTATTTAAAAAACAACAACGCCATGAACAACCCTTACTCCAATACCTATAATTCTGGGTGGAAAAATCACCTTAATTTTTTGTGGAGTAATAATAATAATAACAAAAATCAATATGTGAGGAGTTCATCAAATTAGCAGGGTGTTAGTATAGAAATAATCATAACAATCACCATCTAAATTTAGAAAGGGCTTTCAACTCCTTTAAGGCTGAAATCATCCAATTCATGCGTCGCACTGAAGCCACAATCACACGCCACGATGCATCTATCCAAGGAATAGAAGCATCCCTTAGGAACATAAAGACCCAACTGGGGCAGATTTTTAAGCAGCTGACTATTCGGCAGTAAGGAGCTCTACCCAGTTCCACTGAAGTGAACCCTAGGGAGTTGGTCAGTGTGATTCATTCTGAAGGGGTGCATTGGGGAAATATAACTGATAACTTGAGTGCCATAGAGGAAGTACTAGAGGCTTGGGAAGGAGCGAGGGGAACGGAATGCGAGAAGCTCACAGCTTCAAATTGTGATGACCCCGGGAGGCTGTGTATTCCTTACATAGTTAGAAATGAAGTATTTTTAGATCCTTTATGTGATCTTGGTGCTTCTGTCAATATTATGCCCTATCACATTTATGAACATCTGAAAGTATGAGGAATGGAGTACACCTCCATGATTCTAGAATTTGCAAATCTGGAATCCCTTAGCCCTTTAGAAATTGTAAGGAATGTTGTTATTGGATTGGGGAGCTTCATTATTCCAACTGATTTTGTGGTATGCGAATGAGACAGATTGAACAAGAACTCCACAATTATTTTCGGTCGACCTTTTCTTATGAGCACAAAAGTTATTATTGACGTAGGTCACGGGGTGATGAGTATTAAAATTAAAGGGAATTTGAGTTAGTTGATCTTAAACCCACATTTAAACAAAGAGAAATGGAAGAAGAGGTGAGGAAAAGAATGAGGCAAGAAAGAATTATGCTTGATAATGTTTTTGAAAATCTAGCGTTAGGAGATAAGAATTCTGATAATAGCTCATCTTCTTCCTCGGAGAAGGGGAGTAAGGAAGGAGTGAGAAGAAGAAAAATGCGAAGAGGTAAGAACGACGGTTCGAGCACCCTTGAGGGTTGTGCTCACCCTAGTACCTTGAGGTTGTGGAAAGAGAAACCTCTAGATCAAATTATCTGATCATTAACGAGTCTAGCTAAAGACGTTAAACTAAGCGCTTTTTGGGAGGCAATCCAAGATTAAAAAAAAAAAAAAAAAAAACTTAAAAGGGATGATGAAAAATATCTCTTCCAAATGAAGGAAATGAAAAAAGATGATGAAAAATATCTCTCATTTAATTTAATCAACTTTGTGATTCATAAGAAGGAGCACATATGGCATAAAACTCTTAATTATTTTACTACCTCTCTAGTCTAGTGTTCCAAAGAACCTCCTCCATTACCTAGTAACAAGCATAAATATAAATACTTGGAGATTAATTTATTAACCTTAGTTCATATCTAAAATTTGAAAATTTAATACCTAATGATTTTGGTCATTTCAATTAAGCACATGCCTTGAATTGCTCATCAAAATTGAATTGATATCCTTTGTTGACTTTCAGAAATATATTATTTTAAGTTTACTCGAGGACGAGCAAGAATTTAAGTGTGGGGGTGTGATAAATTCAAAATTTATATCCTAATTCAAGGAAAATTTCATTCATTTCTCATATTAAAACTGCTTCCTTAATCCTACTGTGCTTATCTTTTCAGGAAAAATACCTATTCAACGAATTTTGAGAAAAATGGACAATTTTCTAAATTTTCTAAGGGAAAATCGCTGCCGCGCGCTGTTGCGGGCTATTTTGCGAAATTGGGCGCCACAATGCATGGCAGCGGAGCACTTTCAAAGCGCTGGCGCCACAGCGAGCCACTTTGCAAAATCTTCAGCCACAGTGCGCTGCGGCGGTCCAGCTTGAGAAGCGTTAGCGCCCCAGCGCGCTGCAGCTGGCCATTTTGCGAAATCTGGCGCCACAGTGCGCTGCAGCGGTCCAGCTTGCGAAGCGCTGGTGCCACAGTGCGCTGCTGCATGCTATTTTACGAAATTGGGTGCCATAGCGCGTTGCAGTGGAGCCTTTTGTGAAATTTCTTACGCCCCAGTGCGCCACAGTGGCCCACTTTGCGAAAATTTCTGCTATAGCGCGCTGCAGCGGCCCTCCGAAAAATCTTCTGAGTAGATCATTAAATGCGGCTAGGACAAGACCCCCAATTAGCACCTTGTCTCCAGCCATCACTCCCTCTGCAGCAGCTACATTTGTTAAGGGGAAAATGGTCTTCTTGAGGTGATGTGGAGAATTATCAATGAAAAAGTAATAGTCTTTTCATCCCTTAAGTGGATGTTGCCATCATTGCACCAGAATTTTTAAAAGGCAAATGCAAATTTTGAAATGAGAAGATTAAGAAGCAGCCCACCTCTATAAATACCACTTCTCTTGATTTAAGGGAGGTTCCAAACTTGGCTCACTACAACCTAAGTAAAGAGAGGGCTACATAGAGGAGAATGAGAACTCTCCAAGGGTGGAAGAGCTCATCTTACTAAGGAGAAGGAGAAGAAAGGCAGCACTAGGGACCTAAGAGAAACAACTTCAAGCAAGAAGAAGAGGAGTCTGGAGAACTTTCCAAAGGAATGTTTCTAGTATTTTCTAAACTCTTGCTTTGTGTTATTCTTAGTTGATCATGAAAGAGTCTTTATCCATGTATATATTCTTTTTCATTTCTTTTGTAATTGAGAGCTGAACCTCCCTTGGGGAGGGTTGGGGCAATCCCACATGTATTGATAGATATTATAATTGTATGAAGTTTTTCTCAAGTTTTAATAAAAATCATGAACTCAATGCCTTGTTAAAGAAATAAAAGGACTATTGTGAACTTGAATATGGACCAAAGGACAAAGGACTAATTGAACTCAAGGACTATTTTATCTTATGCTCCATAGCTCACCTTAGTTTGATGCTAAACATGAGAGCTTAGAACTATGTGAAAAAGTTCTTGAGCTTATTGCACCTTAATATATGCTCAACTAATGAGTTGAAGCGTGTGATGCTAAGACCCACTAATTGAGCTTCGTTGCTCAGCATACTTGAGAGAGGGAATGGATTCATTGAGTGCTCATGAACGAGGTGACATAGTCATTGAGCTCAATGAATTCACTCACTCATCTAAACTATGCTTGAGGCGCGTGAAGCTCTTAGTGGAATCAATGCTTATAAGATCTTAAATTTAATAACCCTCATCTCTATGATCAAGAGATGAGATAAAAACTACAAATCTAAATTCTTATAAGGGTCTATGTGCTAAAATAGAACTAACTGTGCGTTCGTTTCATGCACGAGACTTGAACATGTGATTCTTTGAATTAAAATTCTAAGAAGAACAATGTGCACTTGACTAAAGAACTAATGAACGTTTGAGGAATCATCATACATAAGTTATTTATCATATAATGTGGGAGAAACTCAACTCTCCTCTTCCTTTTATCAGAAGTATTTTCTACTAAGTGTTGTCGTGCTTGTTCAGGATTGAACACCATTCAATACACGTATAGCTTAAACATTAGTGATCATAGATGTACCTTAGTAACAACACATCCAATTTTCTGTGGTTTGATAAGTAACGGAAATTCAAACTTTCCACTTATTACTTCAGACCATGTACACTTGCATAAAAGTGCAGACGTATTTTAGGTATGCTAGTTACAACAGGGAAACTATACCGTATTAGCCTACGAGGCTGAGTTCAGGCATCTTGCATGATTTTCCAACAACCTGGTTCCCACGGTTGCAGATTGTTTCCATTAGTTCCAGAGCGGATTGCACGCTTCTATTCAGAGCTAAGTTGTGCCATTTTTCCTGACAAATTTCACTGAGCTTTTGGAAACAGCCAAGGTTGTGGAGCAGCACCAGGCTGAAGATCTTAAGAGAAGTATTGGGTCGACTTCATACTGTATTGATAACCTTAAAAGGGCTTGGGTATATCAACTTGAGGCTGAAGCTCCACTCGCCGATCCTTTCAATGGTTGCACGAAACCCCATCCCTATGGCCGATACTACCATGAGAAACATGTCTGCTGCACTTGCGAAAGGCCTGATCATAGCTACCTCCAGTGCACCATGAAGGAAACCATCGAAGGTGATCAAATTGATCACACAAAGCATCGATTAGTTTTTTATTTATATCGTAAAGGCCCCCGCATCAGTAGCTGCACAACCTTCTCCTCCTACCACACAAATCTAGAGGTGCGATGCAGCCATTGCACCTCTCCCGAATACTCAGACCACAATGGCATGCTTATAATAATATGCCTGCAGGACCTATACGAGTCTACGCCCTCACCCTAATGAGGCTGTAGAAGACATCCATGTGGTCTTAGGTACACACTTTGGAACCCATTTATTTTACAGTCAGTACTTGCATAAGTACTTAGTAATTTACTACTCATATAAATAGGTTCATTATGTGTAAACAATAAGCTGTGCACTATACTATTTGATACTGAAATTAGTCACTCCTTTATATTAGAAAACTAGATGAAATCCCTTAACCTACCACTATATCACTTAGCCAATCATTTAAGCGTTGGGCTACCGTCTGGAGCCCAAATTCTAGCTCGTCAATTTTGTAAAATACAAATCCCTATTGAGGGTAAATAATTTGAAGCTAATCTAGTAGTCCTTCCTATAGCCAACTTCGATGTGATATTAGGTTTGGACTGGTTGAGCCAACATAATGCCATTATCAACTGCGTGAAGAATAAAATCACCCTAGGCAGCGGTAGTCAGGCCAAATCCTTCATTGATAACTTTAGTACCCGAGTTTCATTAATTAATGCTATGGAAGCAAAAAAGCTAGTTAAGAAATGTTGTAATGCCTGCCTAGTGACAATACTATGTGAAAAAAAGGATAATGGTCGTATAGCTGAAAAATCATATTGTTTGTGAATACCCCGATGTTTTCCCCGAAGATCTACCCAAACTTCCACCCATTCAAGAAGTAAAGTTTGCAATAAACAAAATTCATGGAACCCAATCAATATTAAAGGCTACTTATCGCATGGTGCCGAAGGAGTTGTAAGAATTAAACAAGCAACTGCAGGAGCTGTTTGAGAGGGGTCTAATTAGACCAAGTTCGTCTCCTTGGGGAGTGTCGGTACTGTTCGTGAAAAAGAAGGATGGTTTGATGCATATGTGTATCGGCTATTGTGAGCTAAACAAAGTCACAGCTAAGAACAAGTACCCGTTACCATGCATAGATGACCTATTCAATCAATTATCTGGAGCTAAATTATTCTCCAAGATTGACTACAATCTGGGTACCATCAATTGCAAGTCAAGGATTCAAACATCGAGAAGATATCGTTTAAAACTTTTTATGGGCACTACAAGTTTCTAGTAATGTTGTTTGGGTTAATGAATACACCCTCTATTTTCATGGATCTAATGCACTGCATTCTTAAACCCTACCTTGATAAAGTCGTCATCGTCTTCATCAACGATATTTTGATCTACTCCAAGAGCAAGAAGGAGCATGAAAGCCACTTAAGAAAGTGTTGGAAGAATTGCGTGACCACAAGTTCTATGCTATGTATTCCAAGTGCAAGTTTTGGCTCAATTCGATAGCTTTTCTGGGGCATGTTGTAAATGCCCAAGGTATTAGAGTTCATCAGAACAAGGTTAGCGCCATCCAAGATTGGATACAACCAAAATCAGTAACCGATATTCGAAGCTTCTTGGGATTAGCAGGCTATTATCGTAAATTTGTTAAAGGCTTTCCCCAGATTGCCACCCCATTAACAAAGTTAACCCAGAAGGCCGTACCATTCAACTGGTCTTCAAAGTGTGAGGAAGCATTTCAAGCATTAAAAGATGCACTCTCATATGCTTCAACTCTAGTTCTCCCCAAAGATGTTTTGTACTACCAAATCTATACTGATGCTTCTAGAACAGGCTTGTGTGCTATACTAATACAAAAAGGAAAGGTCATTGCTTATGCTTAATGCCAGTTGAAGCCACATGAAAAGAATTATTCCATCCATGATCTTGAGCTAGCAGCGATAGTCTTCGCCTTGAAAATTTGGCATCTCTACTTATATGGAGTCCAATGTTCCGTCTTCATCGACCACCAGAGTTTAAAATATTTATTCACTCAGCGTGAGCTCAACTGCTGTTAGAGAAAATGGTTGGAACTTATCTGCGATTATGATTTAGATATCCAATACCACCCAGGCAAAGCAAATATGGTGGCCGATGCTCTTATCCATCGTGCTACCTTATCCGTTATAATTGCTTCAAGTTCATTGAAGAAGAATTCCAAAAATTAGAAATTACCTTTGTGCATGGAGATATGCTAAGCTCAATGCTAGCTAACATTAACATGGAACCCACATTTCAATGAGAAGCCTCCATTGCACAAAGTAAAGATGAGGATTATTTGAAGATCAAAATTAATATTGAAGGAGGTCAACGTCAAGAATTGCAAATGCATGGGATAGTTATTTATCAGAGTAATCATTTATGGATCCCTAAGTCTATGCAAGAAGAAGTCCTTACAGAAGGTCACAACTCCGGATATCAGGTACATCCCGGAAGCTCAAAGATATATTAGGATTTGAAGCAGTCCTTCTGGTGGCCTAGAATGAAGAAAAGTGTTGCTAATTTTGTGGCCAAGTGCCATGTGTGTTGTTTGGTTAAGGCAGAGCATCAGAAGCCAGGTGGTATGCTACTTCATTTAGAGATGCTAGAGTGGAAATGGTTGGATATATTCATGGATTTTGTCAGGGGATTGCCTCACACAAGATCCAGTGCAGTGCAATATGGGTTATAGTTGATCATCTGACAAAATCATCGCTTTTTATTCCTATCCGTTAGACTGACTTTATAGAGAAACTTGTAAAGTTATATATTAAAGAGATAGTCAGGCTGCACAGTATTCCTAAAATAATCATATATGATAGAGATAGTCATTGCAAATTCTACTAGGGGAATATGATCTCCCAGAAACCACCAAAATCATGAATACATAGACGCAAGACATCTTCCAAAACATGATTAACTCTCTCAGTATGGCCATCTGTCTGAGGATGAAAGGTCATGCTCATAGCTTAATCAAAATTAAATACTCATCAGAATCAAAATTCGACTTTGCCATTGTATTCCTCACCGTCAAATTAGCTAGGGGTGAATTTTTGGAATTTTTCAGAGCACATTTCTAAAATCTAATTTTTAAAGTAATAATTAATTAAATAAATTGAATTAATATTTATTAAATATTCATTTTTTCTCCTTTTTTATTTTTCCTAGCTAGACTCCACTTCCCCTGCTGCATTCGATGCCTCTCCATCCCTACGCAGGCAAGGTTCAGTCTCCCCTCTCGTCTCCTTTTTCTACCATCTCCTTCTCCCCGTACTTGTGATGAGATGACTCAAGCTCATCCCATCCAAGAGCCATTCCTTTCTCCATATTTAAAAGGACCCCATCAGCCTCCCTTTGCCCATTTTCTTGGCTGCTGCTACTGAAGGAACTCTCAAGCTCAAGCTCTCAAGGATCCTTAGGGAAATCTCCCTTCGCAAGTCAAGGTACCTCCAATTTCCTCCATTGGTTGACCCAATGACTACTTCATTTTGTTCCAATGCTTACTTCACATCCCAAGATTATTGTCCAGCTTAATTTTAGCTTAATAACATCTTAATTATCATTCTGTTAAGTTCATCTAGCCACTAGAATGAAATCCTGAAAATTTAGTGCGATTCGGAGCTCAATCGAATATTTAGATTATTTTATAATATTTAATTAATTAGAAAATTAAGGTATTTAATTTGACATCGAAATCAAAATCCGACTTCACCATTGCGATCGTCACCCCCAAATTAGCTAGGGGTGATGTATTGGACGTGTTTGGAAGTCGTCTAATTTTTGCAAATATTTTAATGTAATTCAACGCACCGAAAAATAAAATAATTAAATAATCGTAGGAATCAAAATCCGACTTTCACCGTTGAATTCCTCACCCCCAAATTAGCTAAGGGTGAACTTTTAGGATTTTTCGGAGTGCGTTTATCAAATATGAATTTTTAATAAATTAAATATGAATAATTAATTATTCATTTAAGTGCATTTTTCTCTTTTGCATCCTGCGCATGGACCCCAATGCTTTCCCTGTTTTGGCGCCTCGTTCCCCATGTCCTGGTGCATGTAGAGGGCCATCTCCCCTCACCTCTCCTTTCTCCCATAGGCCATGCCTCCCCCACTCTTTTTCTTCTCCTTTAAGAAGGAGCTTAGCCTCCTTCTTCCTCTCCATTTTGCTAAAGCTGAAAGCTCCTTCCTCCTTCATTGCTAAGTTGCTGTTGGAAAAGCTCTCAAATCTCAAGCTCAAGTCCTTAAGATCTTCTTCCTCCATTCTTGCAAGGTCAAAGGTTCCGGTTTGCTTATTCTTCCTTGTGTTCTCTTCAAGAATTATCAAAATATTGTGAAAGCCATTTCAAATAGCTGTAGTATGGATTCTAAGTTGATCGTCAAGCCTCAATTGGACTCAATGAATCCGATCGAAGCTCCATTTTCTCTTTTTTAAAATGTAGTCAAAGTTGTTTGATTTCTATATACATAAGCTTTAACTTAATTATTTATATTGTTAATATTATCCATTTATACCGATTTTGGTATCAATGGAAAGGTTTCGGAACGACATTTCCATCGATATATGGCACCGCATGTAGAATACTCTGGATTGAGAGTATTTGGGTGTGAAAAGAGACTAGTTAAGATTTTCGCACAGACAAAAGCATGATCGGGCGGCGCGGCGCCGAAGTTTCGAATTCGGGTTCATCATAGCGCGCCGTAGCGGCACAATAGTTTGTTGAATCATAATATCATTTTTGATGAAATTAAAAGAAATCCTCCACTGCACTGCAGCGCGTCGTAGCATCTGCACCTCGAAGAATTAGGCGCCGTAGCACCCAGCTCTCGGGTTGGTCACACCGTAGCGCGTCGTAGCGGTAGAAAGCGATGCAGCGCACCACCACGCTAATTTCCACCGCAGCGCGCTGTGGCACCCAGATTTCAGAAAGCTTTTTGCCATAGCACTGCAATCCACAGCAGCGCGACGGAGCGCCTAAAAGCGCTGCAATGCCGTAGCGCCCGGAACTGTCCATAAATGCCCAAAACTGTCCAGAATGGTTGAAATCTCACATTTTTGCATTTCAAGGACCCTAGGGCCCTAATGGGGCTGAAATATATAAAATTTGAGTAAAATTAAGCATTGCATAAAATTTTATATGAAATTTAAATGTGAAAATTTATCCTTTATAGCATGTGCTAAAATCCCTTGTGTTTACTTATATATTTTGTGCCAAATGTTAATGTTAGAATATTTGATTAATTATATGACCAAGTAGATCTTAATAATCAAATTGCATGAAAGATAATTGTTTTAAATTTGTAATCAAGTGCTAATCCCTTTTGTATTTGATTTGAGATTTGATTAGCCTTAATTACTTATTATTTTAATCAATGTAATGTTTAAGTATGTTAGAGAATTTAAATGTTGATTGGGACACGTTGATTTACTTAAGTTGATATTAAACTATTTTGGAACATAAAGATCTTAAGAACTTGATTAAGTAAATGATACTTAATCTAAATTTGAAATTTTCTATCAATAATACACCAATAATACATTGATTGTCATTGATCTATAAATCAATCATTGGCCTTAATTTTGGTAAGGCTAGGGGTTAAACCCTAACTTGTCTTTATTAAGATCTACACCTTAATCAAGTAACTTTGATTGAAAGATAATTCAACTTGTATAATTCCAATAATACATCTGATTTGATATTGATCTTAAATATATTGTATTAGAAGTGTTAAGATTATTAAAAGAATTTTGTGATTAACTATATGGACTTAAAATTTAGATCTTTAATTTTCTTTTATATAAGATCCTTAGCATGAGAATAATTATAAAATTATAATAATTTACAACATGATTTAATTTTAATAATATTCTTGATTTTGTCCCATGAGTGTAGTATAGGATATGATCAGATGGGTCTAACCATTTATTCTCATCAAACCAATTCAGACTTAACAAATGTAACTTATGATCTTAGTGCAAATTATTAAGTTAAATATTAGATGAGTAAGATCTTGGTGATCTTACAATAGAATTTTTATGTAATTGAAAGCTTTGACAAATTGTTAACACATTAAGATAGGAAGAACTTATTGTTACATCCTGAGGTAGGAACTTAGATGATCCTTTTTAGTCTTAGAAGATTGATCTTAAACCCTTGAGGTAGGATCACCCAAAGTCCTCAGAATGAGATTCCTCCCATGTGGTAATAACTTATATTGAGTGACCTCTTGGTCACACTCTTGGAATCTTGTGTAGGATTCACCCAATTAGAGTCAACATTCATAGCTTTGGTAAATCCTTGATTGCTAAATAAAATTGCTAGAACCCAATGTTGTGTTGTGGAGAGTTAACTGTCTAAAAAATAATACAAGCGCTGCAGTGCACCATAGCGCGCTATAGCAGAACCATGTCCGAAGCTAAAGCGCCATAGTGCGCCTCAGTCGTCAGCAATCAAGAAGCAGGTGTTGCAGTGCGCTATAACAGAATCAAACGCGAGCGCTACAGCGCGTCACTGCGCACCATAATGGAAGTAAGTTGAAACATGGGAGCTACAGCGCGCTATAGCGGATGTAATTCTGAAAGTTGACCGCTATAGCGCGCTCTAGTGGACGACGGAGTTCTGCTTCATTTCAGATCTTGATCTAAAGAAATCTGAGGGGTATTTTGAACTTTTAGGTCTGAAATGGAGCTAGCTACTTAATCCTAAGTAGTGGAAGTAAACCTAAGGCTTTGGCAATTAGTTTGGAGGCTTGGAGGATGTGGAGGAGAAGAGCCCTATGCTAAACCTTAGGGAGCTGCTAAGCAAGAGAAGGCTACTATTTGGAGGGGAAACTCTAGAAGGTATCAGTTTTTTCCTTTCTCCATTCTAAGAAAAGAGCTATAGCTATGTATGCTGAGGTGATATAGCTCTTGTAACTATGTAAATTTTGAAGTTTTCATAGTGGATTTTCTCATTAGTGTGGCTCAGTAGTTTTTCCCAATATTTGGGTTTTCCACGTATATGCTTGTGTTTGGATGATTTGTATGTGCTGTGATTTTCTTGCCGTGATTTTGTGATTTCTAAGCTAGCTCAGTAACTGTCAATGCACCCCTATCCTTAAAGTCTTTGGACTTTGGTTTGTTGTTGCCATTACAAGTGCCATTCCACTTTAAGTATATTGTGTGTTGATGGTATTTTTCACAACAAGTGGTATCAGAGAATTACGCTCTTTGCCTTGTTGTTAAGGAGGGTTTACTTGTTTGAGTGAGAGCTATGGCGAAAGAAATGAGACACCAGATTGAGAAGTTCAGCAGGACAAACTTTGCATTCAGGAAAATGCAAATGGAGGATTTGCTCTACCAGAAGTAGTTGTATCTTCCATTAAAGGAGCTGACAAGAAACCTGGAACTATGATTGATGAAGAATAGGAGGTTCTTGATAGAACCACATTGGGTTTGATATGCTTATCACTATCTTCTTCTGTTGCTTTTAACATTGTTAATGAGAAAACTACTGTAAATCTCATGAATGCCCTGACAAGAATGTATGAGAAGCCATCTGCTTTGAATAAGGTTTTCCTAATGAAGAGACTATTTAATATGAAGATGATGGATGGGTATTCAGTGACTGAACACCTCAATGGGTTCAACACTATGACGAGCCAGCTGAGCTTGGTTGGCATCAGTTTTGATGACGAGGTCCGAGCCCAGTTGTTTCTCTCTTTGTTGCCGGACAGTTGGGATGGGCTGGTTACAGCCATCAGCAATTCATCTGGAAATGTGTCATTGAAGTTCGATGACATCATTGGGCTAGTGCTGAATGAGGAGGTGCAGAGGAGATCTCATGGAGAAGCATCTACCTCTGCACTGAATGCAGAGAGCAGTGGAAGACAATCTGAGAGGAAACATACTAGGAATAGGTCTATTTCTCGGCGAGGTAAATCAAGACTCGGAAAAGCAAAGTTGAATTGCTGGAATTATGGGAAGGCAGTTCACTTCAAGAAGGATTGCCCAACTCTAAAGAAGCAAAGTGGTGGTGGTAAGATGATGAACTCCACTGTAAATATTTCAGCTGAAGAGGATTAGGATGCTTTGATCCTCTCACTTGTTAACACAGAGTCCTGGGTTGTGGACTCGGGTGCCTCTTTTCATGTGACTCCATCGAGGAGTGCCTTCAAGAACTACACCAAGGGTGACTTGGGGAAAGTATATCTTGGAGATGATAAGGCATGTGATATCATCAACAAAGGTGATGTGGATGTGAAGCTACCAAGCGACGCTGTTTGGAAGCTAAAGGATGTTTGACATATGTCATGTCTACGAAGAAACCTGATCTCAGTGAGCCAGTTAGCCAGAGAAGGCTACAACACTTATTTTATAGGAGACTCATGGAAGGTTACCAAGGGTGCACTCATTATTGCACAGGGCAATATGGAAGGTACACTTTATTTGATCAATAAAGTATCAAATACTATTGCAGCTGCACAGGAGATAGATGCAGATCTATGGCACCGGTGACTTGGCCATATGAGTGAGAGGCGGTTGAAATCTCTACAGTCAAAAGGAAAGCTCCAAGGGCTGAAATCAGTGGATTTAGATTTCTGTGAAGACTGTATGCTAGGCAAGCTGAAGAAAGTTTATTTCTCTAAAGTTGGAAGGGAGCTAAAAGCAAGAAATTGGAGTTAGTACATACAGATGTATGGGGGCCAGCTCCTATGTCTTCCATAGGTGGAGCAACATATTTCATCACCTTCATTGATGATCATACAAGAAAGGTATGAGTTTACTTTCACAAACTTAAATCTGATGTGTTTGATGTATTTGGAAAGTGGCTAGATTTGATAGAGAATGAGACCAGGTTGAAGCTGAAATTCTTAAGGTCTGATAATGGCGGTGAGTACTATGATAAGGAGTTCAAGGAGTTCTGTGCCTTGAGAGGAATCAAGATGGAGTTTACAGTAGCTAGAACACCACAACAAAATAGTATTGCAGAACGGATCAACCGTACAATCACAGAGAGAGCCAAGAGCATGAAATTGCATGCAGGTCTCCCAAGGCAGTTCTGGGCTGAAGTCATCAATACAGCTATATATTTAATCAATTGGGGACCTTCCATACCCTTGAATGAAGGGATCACCGAAGAAGCTTGGAGGGGAAAGAAGGTGTAGTTGAACCACCTCAAAGTATTTGGCTGCTCATCCTATGTGCACATTGATGCAGGATCTCGGAACAAACTTGATGCAAAGGCGATCAAGTGCACATTTGTTGGATATAGCGCGGGCGAGTTTTGATATAGATTCTGGGACAATCAGAACCAAAAAGTCATCAGAAGTAGGGATGTCACTTTCAATGTAAGTGAGATACTTAAGGATTGTGTGGGAGTCAAGACTGACTCCAAGGATGCTTCAGATGGAGAACCTTGGCATATAGAGATTGATGACAGATTTGAGCCAGATGTTAGAGAAACTCAAGAGGGTGTCAATATTGAACCACAAACACCCATGTTATGAAGATTCACAAGTGTGTCTAGACTGCCACAGAAGTACTCTTCTTCTTTGTTCTATTTGTTACTAACTGATAGTGGTGAACCAGAAAGTTTAGAAGAGGCACTTCAAGTTAAAGATTCAAGTAAGTGGGAGGCTTTCATGAATGATGAAATGGCATCACTTCTGTCAAATGGGACATGGGAGTTGACACCCTTACCAGTAAGGAAGAAAGCTCTTCAAAACAAGTGGGTTTACTGGATAAAGGAAGAGATGAATGGAAACAAGGGCTACAAGGCGAGACTTGTAATTAAAGGTTTCCAGCAAAGACATGGGGTCGACTACAGTGAGATCTTCGCCCCAATTGTGAAGATGATAATCATAAGGGTATACTGAATTTAGTTGCAGTTGAAGATTTGCATATGGAGCAAATGGATGTTAAAACTGTATTCCTTCACGGAGAACTAGAAGAAGAGCTTTATATGTAACAGCCTTGAGGGTATAAGTCTCAAGGGAAAGAGAAGTCTAAGCTAGTGTGCAAGCTCAAGAAAAGCATCTATGGCTTGAAGCAGATGCCAAGGCAGTGGTACAGAAGGTTTGATAGGTTCATGTCAGAATTAGTGTACAAGAGATGCTAGGCGGATCACTACTATTACATAAAGTAGTGTAAGTCCTCTTACATCATTCTATTATTGTATATAGATGATATGTTGATCACATGATTGGACATGGAGGAGATAAAGATGCTGAAAGAGCAGATGTTAAGGGAATTTGACATGAAGGACTTGGGGCTGGCCAAGCAAATTCTTGGAATGAGAATCCATTGGGAAAGAAGTACAGGAATTCTAAAGTTGTCACTAAAGGATTATGTTTAAAAGTGCTGAAATGATTTAATATGAATGAAGCGAAGTCAGTAGGCACTCCCCTAGCAAGTCAATTCAGCTTATCAAAAGAATAGATGCTGAATTCTGAAGAGCAGAAGGAACATATGATGAAGGTTCCTTATGCTTCAGCAGTTGAGAGCTTGATATACGCAATGATCTGCACAAGACTGGACATTGCCCATGTAGTGGGAGTGTCAACAGATTCATGGAAAACCCAGAAAAGCACCATTGGTATGCGATCTTGTGGATCCTAACGTATATGAAAGGTATAATAGACAAAGCTCTATGCACTGAAAGATTTGATATCATTTTGTAGGGATATGTAGACTTAGATCTTGCAGGAGATGTTGATAGAGGGAGAAGTACTACAAGCTATGTTTATATATTGGGTAGTACAGTGATGAGCTGAATTTCCAGGATACAGAACATTGTATCGCTATCTACAACGGTAGTAGAGTACATTGCCATCATGGAGGCAAGCAAGGAGATTATTTGGTTGAAAGGTTTCATGGCTAAATTGGGTAAGGAGCAGAGGGATGTGAAGCTCTACAGTGACAGTATGAGTGCTATTCACATAGCCAAGAATGCCGGATTTCATGCCAGGACAAAGCACGTTCAACTTCGTTACCATTTCATCCGAACACTAATAGAAGAAGGGCAGCTTGGATTGTAGAAGATTCATACTTCTAAAAATCCAATCGACATGCTTATGAAAGCAATAACAGTGGAGAAACTGAAGCTATGTGTAGTTTCAGTTGGCCTTGGTACATGAAGGGGGAGCGGTGGTGAGCCACACCATAATCCTTGATAGACACAGAAGAAGACAATGAAGCTTCAATGGAGGAAGCTGGGGAAGGTTGCCTGGAAGTCTCAAAGTGGGAGATTGTTGTATTGTGGAGCCTTCACTGTCCAAAAAATAGCATAGGCACTGCAGTGTGCCACAGCATGCTATAGCACATCATAGCGCGCTACAGTGGAACCAAGTCTGAAGCTGAGGGGCCCTGGCGCGCCTCAGCGATCAGCAACCGAGTAGCAGTCAATGTAGCGTGCTATAGTGGAATCAAACACGGGCGCTACAGTTTGCCACAGCACACCACAGCGGAAGCAAGCTTGAAACATGGGCACTACAGGATGCCGCAGTGCGCTATAGCGCGCTATAGCGGATGCAATTATAAAAGTCGACCGCTACAACGTGCTGTAGTGGACAACGAAGTTCTGCTTCATTTGAGGTCTCAATCTGAAGAAATTTGAGGGGTATTTTGGACTTTTTAGGTCCAAAAATGAGCTAACTACTTAATCCTAAGTAGTGGAGGGAAACCTAAGGCTTTGGCAGTCAGTTTGGAGGCTTGGAGGCTGTGGAGGGGCAGAACCCTAAGCTAAACCCTAGGGAGCTATTGAGCAAGAGAAGGCTTGCTGTTTGGAGGGGAAACTATAGGAGGTAGCAGCTTCTTCCTTTCTCTATTATATGAGTAGAGCTACAAGTGTGTATGCTGAGGTGATATAGCTCTTATAACTCTGTAAACCTTGACATTTTTTATAGTGGATCTTCTCGTTGGTGTGGCTCCGTGATTTTTCCCATTCCTTGGGATTTTCACATATATGCTTGTGTTTCGATGATTTGTATGTGCTGCAATTTTCTTACTGTGATTTTGTGATTTCTAAGCTAGCTTGGTAACTGTAAACGCACCTTGATCCTCAAAGTCCTTGGACTTTGGTTTGTTGTTGCCATTATAAGTGCCATTTCACTTTAGGTATCTTATGTATTGCTGGTATTTATCAAAAAACCCAAATTATTAGTTGGATATGATTATGCATATACATCGTGCTGAATCACTTCAGCAATATTCAGGAATGGTTGAGTCATTGGACTTATGATCAGGTGTTATCTCGAGGGATTAAACAAATAGAGTCCTATTATAGTAAATCTTCCAAGACTAAGAGTGTTACAATTAGTGAACTAGATCCTTAGTTTGAGATATGAATTGTGACCAGATTTTGCCTCCTATCATAATGCGCTTTGATGAGTGTAGTTTAAAACAAACTAAGTATCTCAAGTCACATTGCATTGAACAATAAGTATGCTTGTAATTAACAGCTTATCTTGAGATAGAAACTGCAATCGGGTTCTGCCTCCTATCGAAGTGTGCTTTGATAAGTGAAGTTTTAAACAGGCTAAGTGTTAAATCCACCTTTCTTGGAAGCATACCACCATATGTATACAACCTTTCCAAATAATGATTTTAAGTACAGTCTTAAGCAAGGCTAGTTATTAAAATTAGAACTAGGAGAGATGGATTCTGCACATTGGAGACACTTGATTCATTAAGACACGCTGTAGTGCGTTTACTTTAGAATCATTCTGCTGCAACGCACTACAGCGTCATTTCTTGAATATGAATTAAAACCTTATGCGGACTAATTGAACAGTGTTAAATTCACCTTTTTGTAAAGTAAACCGCTGCAGCACGCTCCAAGTGCGCCACAACGTGCTATGCCTTATAAAGATTTGCACTGACCTGGAACAAAGTTGCAGCTGCTTGCCGCGGTGCGCCACAGCGCGCCATGGCGTGGCACGGTAGCATATTTAATTTATCTTCAATAACTTTATATGAACTTATTGAACAGTGTTTTCAAACTTTCAACCACCGTCGAGCGCCACAGCGTGCCACGACAGCATTTTCTGATTATTCACACAAACTATATGTGAACTAATTGAACCGCATTTTCGAACTATTTTCCGCTATCGCGCGCCACAGCGCGCCACAGTGGAATATTTTATTAATCATAAAAACTATAGCTGAATTATTGGAATAGTTATTTCGAAAGTTTATCTGCTATAGCGCGCCACAGTGCGCCACAGCGAACACTGCGGCGACCGAAGGAAAAGATATTAACTTTCATATAGGAATAGTGTTTGGAATGCTATTGCCATAGCGCACCATAGCGGAATAGTGTTTGGAACGCTGCTGCCACAGCGCGCTGTAGCAGAACAATGTTTGGAACGCTGCTGCCAGTGCGTGCCACAACGCGCTGCCGCGGACGATCCAGAACTTTTCAGAAAGAGCCTTAAATACAGCATATGGAAGGCCACAAAATGAAACTTTGGCCTTCCCCAGCCTCTTGAAAACTAATATACATATACATTATTTCTGTTGAATTCCAATAGACTAAATAGGTCAAATAATTACATAGTTTGAATTAAGGCCAAGGAAGATGAAGAGTCACATGATTAATGGCTTGGGGGCTGAGGACTTCCCTGTTTAAGGGCCAATCTCAGTCCTTAAGAGGATTCTAATTTTTGATATTCAAGTACCCTAAAGGAAAAGCTGCAGTAAGAGGAGAAAGGAGA
Source organism: Gastrodia elata (assembly GCA_016760335.1). NCBI lineage: Eukaryota > Viridiplantae > Streptophyta > Magnoliopsida > Asparagales > Orchidaceae > Gastrodia > Gastrodia elata. Next base: position 28,973,351 of record CM028678.1, on the reverse strand, counting down.
ACTCTCCAAAAGGAAGAAGGCTTACCAAAAATAGTAAGGACAAGGAACAACAAGGGAAAAAGGGCGGAGCAGTCAAGAGAAAGTGCAGGAGGAGTCCAAGAGAACCCTAGAAAACCTCCGGGTGATTCCTAGTATTTCTTCCTAAACTTCTCCGATTTCTTTCTGCTGTGAACTGATGGCGAGGTTCACTTTTCTTTGTATGTGTGCTTATTCTTATTTAGTAATGATATGCTAAAATCTCATTGGAGAAGGTTGATATGTAGTTATATAAATTGTAAGGGGTATGGTGGTGTTGTAATGAAACTGTTTGAATGAATGAAAAGATGTTCTTATTTTTATTATTTATGTTGAAATGAATGCTTGGATGGAATAAAGTTTAAATTTATTTAATTAAAAAAACTTGTGTTTCAAGCTCATCAATTGAGTAAGTGCAAGGAAGGTAGTCCAAGTAGAGCTAAGAATTATGTGACAAATTCTCAAGCTCACTTGCACTTTTTCTTATAAACTCTACCAAGAGATTTGATGCTTGTGAACCAAGTTCTCCATTAATGTTGCTCTGCTACTCGGCAAAGTAGAAGGGATGGGGTGTAATAACCTTAGGTTGTTACCCTGCTATATGTATAGCTTAATCAATCTTTAATTTCAATATCATTTCTTATATAACATTAAATCAAGCATATCCTGAAAATTTAAAGTCCATTGGACTTCTCTAAGTCCAAAATGATATTTTGATTAGTCTAGATGCCTTATATTAGACCTAAAGAATTTTGATCTCAGAAAAAAATTTGATTGCATTTTTGAATTCCTCACCCCCAAATTAGCTAGGGGTGAAAGTTTGGTGCAATTTGGAAAAATCATTTATGCCATAATTTACATTTAATTAAAATGGATTATTGCATAAAAGGGTTCCTAATTTTTCTAATTTGCAAATATACATTTTAAACTAAATTAATAGCCGGGATCCGCTGTGCCGACCGCGGGCGATCCGTTGCGGAGCCCGGGTTGTGCGACAGCGGAGTCCCGCAAATCTAACCGTCGCGCTCATCTAATTGACGGCTAAGATTAGATCCAGCGGAACCGCGGATCTGCTGTTGGATGCGTCCCGTGAATCCTACGGCGCAGATTCAATTGGATCCGGCCATTAGGATTCGGAGGATCAGGACCGTCGCGCCTTTTTGATTGATCAATCAGACGGCTCCGGACCCTCCCGCGACTGTGGAGCTTCATCTCCACTCGCTCGTGCGCCCGACCGAGATCCTCCCCGTACTGCCAGCTACCCTCATTGTCTCCCACTCGTACCTCCAGCTCAGCAAGCCGTTGGGGATCCTCTCGTTATGGCGAAGTACCCCAATTGGGCCTCGCGGCTCGGCCGAGCTCGAATTGGAAATTCGAGAGCTTGGCCAGGGCCCGACCTCTCGGGTCCTCCCCAGCCCGAGCCAACCCTCTGGAACCTTCCCATTCCCTGCTGAAGCTATAAATAGCCTCTGCACCCCTCCTTAATGCCTTTTGCTGCTCAATTGGGTCCAGTTTCTCCTATGACCCCAAGTCGCCATTGCTATTCAGCTGGGCTCTCCTAAGCGTTCTCGACGTGCATACTGCTGATAGAAGAGTCTCTTGGCATTCAGGAACTCTTAGAGAAATCTCAGGAAGCGGAGCAAGCTCGACATTGACCCCTGCGATGTCTGCAAGTTCCCCGTCAAAACCAGGTACCCCTGTTTGCTCGGTCTGAGCCATTTGGGCTCAGAGCCTCTTCCTTTCGATTCATAATCTTGTGTATTATCGGAATGAACCCAAGGCTATCGAACTTAAGCTATAAGCTAGTCCTGATTAATCGAATTGATCGATCGGGCTAAGTCCTTAAGAAATGCCACGGGTCGAGTAAGGCCACGATGTTCCAGCCCACCTCAAGCCCTTAGACCAGGGGGATTCAATCCGTCTCACCTCCCTGATGGTGTAAGGATCGAGCCCTGGGTCTGGCGTGGCCTCTATGGGGAGAATTGTCTGCCGACAGTAGTTCTAAGGTGAACCCTTTCGGGTGAGTAAGCTCCGGGCTACTTCGACCAGCTCACAAGGGGCTAAGGGGTTCAATCAAAGTGTCTTGGCCTATTGATGGTGTGAGGATCAATTAAGGGTCACGGCGTGGCCGAAGCGCTCAGAATTTTGCCACGGAAGCCAACCTTAATTCCCTGGGTATTAGGGAAGGAGGGTTGGGGACGATGGCACTGTGCAGACTTGGTCTGCCTGTGACCCGCGCTGCATGACAGTGTCGGGATCCTTGGGCCCCGGTCGACCCGCGCAGTTCGGCTAATGGGCAGAGTCCGTTTAATTAAAATTCAATTAATTGGATTCCTTTTTCTTAAGGAAAATAATCCAATTAATCCAATCATAGGAAATTATTTAAATAAAAATATAGAATGTATTAATTGAATAACTTTTAATCCACTGGTATAAACTGTATGATATTATATATCAAATTAATCAAAACATTCTCATGAATAAGAATATAAAATAATATTGAACATCCAACGGTTAGATTTTCCATTTTTGCTTAAGTATTGCATATCTTGATTAGGGTTGTTTAGCAATTATACTTTACTAAATTGCATGTTTAGGGTGCCATTAGCTTCTTTATGATTAGTAGAATGAATGTGCTAAGTAGCTTATTTTTTTGATTTTGGCATTTCAACTTATGCCATAATCTTGTTAAATCATGATTAGTCAAAATTCGGGTTTGTATAAAATCATTCAATTTTAGCAAACTTAGTGTCTTTATTTGTATGATAAGATGGAACTTATGGGCCATATTGCATATAATTCTGATGGTTGGATTTGTAGTTATGTGGTAATCCTTTTAGATTGGTTTAGGGTTTGGTTAGCACTAATTACTTTTTATTTTTATGATTTTTTCTTTTATTATGCTTCATGACAATAAATTAGATATATTGAAACCATGTATGTAAATTTATAATGAATAAAATTGAATAAACTTAACTTGAAGAACTTAAACACCTTATTTAATCTTAAGAAGTCTTAAGATTTTGATCAAGCTATTAAGACTTGTTCAAAGTCTAAGATTGCCATCAATAATACATACCTAATTCACTGATTTGATAATTGATCTATAAATGAACCCTTGATCTTAATTGGGCATGAGTAGGGGTTAAACCCTAACATGCTTAATTAAGATCCAAACTCTTAAACCTTAATTACATAGATATGATTATAAGATAATGTAATTGACATTATTTCAATAATGCATTTGATTTGATATTGATCTTAAACATTTGGATTAGACATGTAAGGGTTAATAATAAATCTATGTGATAGCTTAATATGAAGCAAAATAAGACTATTAGCATAAGAAGATTAATAGAATCATATTGATTGAATAAGTGATCTAACTCTAATAATATCCTTGATTCAAATCCCATAATCTTAGAATAAAATATAATCAGATGACTTAATCATTTGATTTGATCACGCTAAATCTAAATGATGGGTAAAACCTTGAATGTTAGCATTCAAGTTAAGAGTATGAGATCTTAAGTATCTCAACAAAACATCATCACTAGAATATCTTAAATACTTAAATTAAATATACATTGAGATAGAAGAATTTTATATAACTCATTGAGGTAGAAGCTTAGATGATCTCTCAATCTTAGAAGTTGATCTTAACCTCTTGTGGTAGTAATCACTTAAGATATTAGAAGGATACCTTTCCTTGTGGTAGAATCTATATAGAGTGATCGTTGATCATATATTTTTCTTGAAGCCTTGTATTGAACTTACCTATTTAGTATAGGACTTAATAGTCTTTTTAAATCCTTGTTGATTATATAGAGTTATATGAACTCATATTATTAGATGGTATAGTATGGTATACCCATAGTATTGGATTCCTTCAATAGTATTCAGAATTGATTAATTCACTCCAATGTGGACTTATGACCAGGTGCTATCTCGAGGGATCAGACGAATATAGTCCCATTAGAGTAAATCTCCCAAGACTAAGAGTGTATTAAACAGGGACTCATTCCTTAGTTTGATTGAAATACAAATCACCAATGGGCGATGCCTCCTAGCAAATACTGCTTCAATAGGTATGGCTCAAATAAACTAAGTAATTATAATCACCTTCTTTAAGACACTGAGTGTGATTGTGAGTTTGGCATCTTAATAACTTAGATTGACATACAAATCGCCAACGGGTGATGCCTCCTATTGAAGACCGCTTCGTTAGGGTGGCTTATTCAACCTAAGTATTAAGAACCACCTTTCTTATAAACATGCTAAATATATGTATACAATCATCCCATCTAATGATTTTTAAGTAAATCTTCAACTATAACCAATTATTATTCAAGAAACTAGGAGTCAGAATCCTTTTAGCAGGATTTTGCACAGTGGAGATCTTGAATTCATCATCGATATTTAAAATTTTATGGATTTTTGGATTTTCCTCATATAGCATAGAAGCATGGGCATAAACATGAGCATGAGCATGATGAATAATTCAGTGGCGATGTATGAGTATCATGTGATAAATCATGGGTTACGAAATGTTACAAACCTTGAATGGGGAATTTCAGGATGCATCAGCATCACCGTAATGTCTTCCCAACTAGGTGTATGTACACATAGGACCGTACAACTCATAGCCTTTCAGTGATATTTCTGTTACACTCTGTGGTATACCGTGTTATGGCATATTTGAGTGCATTTTTCCAGCGACATATAGTACAGGATTGGATAGTTTTTACATTGAACTCTGAGCATTTGATATTTTTGTTTATTTTAGTGTTTCGTTTTCGATGCACTTTTACTTTGCTTAGCCTTCACAGTTCAGCTACATGGTGCCTTTACTAATGTTTTCTACAGTCGTGTTTAATTTATTGTCTGTTGCATTTACTTTAGAAGTGCTTGGTTAGTTGCAATGTATTAGACTTCTTGTCTAACAAGGGGTACTTTTAGGATCCAGAAATTTGCTAGATCCTAATCAACTTATTGAGATAGGGCAGGAGGACTCACAGGAGATTCAAGAGGAGTACGTGGAGCCTTAGCGGACCCATCTTCCACCTTTTTACTTTACTGTTTCTGCTTTAGTACTTCAGATAGACTTTACTTTTGCATCATTTATAATTTGTTTGTAATAATTCTGGATGTATTTTACTTTTCTTTATTGAGACGAATGTTTACTATTGCTCTGTGATGAATGTATTCTGAATGTTTTGCTTCAGCTTCTGCGCTCTGTTATACTACTATATTTAGTTGTGTGATGTTATCAGCATACTGGAAATGCTGATATATTGATAACATATATTGGATTCATATTTACCTCTTTAAATCCAATGTACGTGTTAGTCTAATACTTAAGAGAAGTACTCTACTCTTATCCTAAGCATTGACTCTTGATCCTACTCTTGGGTTCGAGTTAGCAGCCTTTAGTGTGGCTAGTTTTAGTAAGCCTATTCGGGAAGATGTTGTTGTTTGTTCATCCCGAGTAGCTCATCGTTCCGCCGCCGATTGGTTGTACCGTTGCGCGCGGCGACGGGGCGGGGCACTACAGTTGGTATCAAAGAAGTATCATAAAGTGTCAGATAAGGAGTTTTGTTCCTATCTACTTTATGATCTGCTCTCTGTATCAAGTTAATATCATAAGTTCTTAAGTGTAGTAAACAAAAAAGCAAACATCCAAAATGTTCAATGAGTTATCTCAGAAACGAAAGGGTTGACTATGTCTAGAATGATGACATCCTAGGAATTTAACGCACATAATAATTTGATTGAAACTATGAATTTTGAATACAAAAAAGGACATCTTAGAATTTGAACAAACTTTGAAAATAATGATAAAACATGAATGAAATACTTATGAGTGGAGTTAGTTTAGGAATGGAATACTCGCAGTCAGCATCTTGGTTCTACCTCAGGAGGTTTGACGACTATTGGGTAGATAATCTTCGATATGGCCAGATCTACAGAAGGGTCATCCATAGAGTGTCACCTCAAGGAGTTGAGGTGCTAGATAAAATTTTTATCAACTCATCCTTTGGAGGCACCAGTCTTTCAGCACTCGCCAAAGAATGGTTGGATCGCGTTACTACTGCACTTCAAGAGACAGTCTGTCCGGAGGAGTATCATTTGGAGATCATAGAGATCCTACTGAGGGGATCAACGAGTCATTCCTTCATGTCAGAACATTGGGATAAAACTCTTAAGCCACCAACCTATCAATTAGCAAACACGTTGGATATTGGGTTGGCTTCCAGAGCCTGTTTGCAGTACTGATAATTCTACAACATAGATATTCCTATTGGTGAACAAAGTTATGGGGCTAAATTAATTGTTTTGCCAATCGCAAACTTTGATATAATTCTAGGTACGAATGGTTAAGTGAACATGGTGCTTCCATAAATTGCCAAAAGAAGAAAATAACTTTGGGCAGTTGAAGTAAATCAAAAATGTTCGCTGGAAGATTTAGCACCCAAGCGTCGTTGGTCAATGCAATGACAGCAGAAAGGCTAGTTAGGAAGGGATGCGATGCATATCTCGTAATAATGTTGGGAGAGAAGAAAGAAGTCATGCAAATTTCTGAGAACCCTATAGTTTGCGAATTTCCTGATGTTTTCCCTGAAGACCTATCCGGTCTCCCTCCAGTTAGAGAAGTAGAGTTTGCAATTGAATTAATTCCTGGAACTCAACCGCTGTGAAAAGTTCTGTATCGCATGGCGCCTAAGGAGCTTTAAGAATTGAACAAGCAACTTCAAGAACTGTTGGGGAAAGGTCTTATTCATCCAAGTTTATCAACTTGGGGAATGCCAGTTTTGTTCGTAAAGAAGAAAGATGGATTGATGAGAATGTGCATTGATTATAGGGAATTAAATAAAGTAACCATCAAGAATAAGTATCCTCTACCACATATCAATTACTTATTCGATCAGTTATCTGGAGCTAAAGTTTTCTTAAAGATAGTCTTGCGATCTGGATATCACCAATTGTGAGTTAAAAACCTAGATGTGGAGAAAATAGCGTTTAAAACCCGCTATTGACATTATAAATTTTTGGTAATGTCCTTTGGCTTAACAAATGCGCCATCCATTTTTATGGATTTAATGAAGCACGTGTTAAAAGAGTATTTAGATAAATTTGTCATCGTCTTCATTGACAATATTCTGATTTATTCGAAAAGTAAAACAGATCACGAAAACCATCTGTGATTAGTACTAGAAGAGCTCTGAAGCCATGAGCTATATGCTAAGTATTCCAAATGCAAATTTTAGCTTGACTAAGTGGCTTTTCTGGGTCATGTCATCGACTCTCAAGGAATCAAAGTTGATCAAATAAAGTGAGCGCAGTTCAAGATTGGTCATAACCAAAATCCGTGATCAATATCAGGAGTTTCTTAGGACTAGCAGGTTACTATTGAAAATTTATTAAGGGCTTCTCATATTGCGTCTCCTCTCATAAAGTTGACGCAGAAAGTAGTACCATTTATCTGTAGTCCAGAATGTGAGGAAGCATTTCAATTGTTAAAAGATGCTCTTTCCTCTGCAGCAGTTCTAGCCTTACCTAAAGAAGGACTCAACTACAAAGTCTATGCCAATGCATTTGGCATAGGTTTGGGATGTGTGCGGATGCAAGAAGGAAAAGTTATATCCTATGCATCTCGTCAGTTAAAATCGCATAAGTTTATGGATTTTTGGATTTTCCTCATATAGCATAGAAGCATGGGCATAAACATGAGCATGAGCATGATGAATGATTTAGTGGTGACGTATGAGTATCAGTGATGAATTATGGGTTACGGAATGTTATATACCTTGACTGAGGAATTTCAGGATGCATCAGCTGTACTGTCTTCCCAACTCGGTGTATGTACACATTGGACCGTACGACTCATAACCTTTCAGTGATAGTTTGTTACATATCTGTGATACACCGTCTTGTGACATATTTGAGTGCATTTTTGCAGCATTATATAGTACAGGATTAGACAGTTTTCACATTGAACTCTGAGCATTTTATATTTTTGTTTACTTCAGTATTCAGTTTTCGATGCAGTTTTACTTTACTTAGCCTTCACAATTCAGCTACATGGTGCCTTTACTAATATTTTCTACAGTCGTGTTTACTTTACTGTCTATTGCATTTACTTTAGAACTGCTTGGTTAGTTGCGATGTGTTAGACTTCTTGTCTAACATGGGGTACTTTTGGGATCCGGCAATTTGCTAGATCCTGAGCAGCTTGTTGAGACATGGCAGGAGGACTCGCAGGAGATCCAGTAGGTGTACGTGGAGCCTTAGCGGACTCGTCTTCCACCTTTTTACTTTAATATTTCTGCTTTAGTACTTTAAATAGACTTTACTTTTGCCTTATTTAAAATCAATTTGTAATAATTCTGGATGTATTTTACTTTTCTTTTCTGAGATGAATGTTTACTACTGCTCTGTGATGAATGTATTCTGGATGTTTTGCTTTAGCTTCCGCACTCTGTTATACTACTATACTTAGTATTGTGATGTGATCAGCATATTGGAAATGTTGATCTATTGATAATGTATATTAGATTCATATTTACTACTTCAAATCTAATGTACGTGTTAGTCTAATACTTAAGACAATTACTCTACTCTTATCTTAATTATTGACTCTCGATCCTACTCTTAGGTTTGAGTCAGCAGCCTTTAGTGTGGCTAGTTTTAGTAAGCCTATTCAGGAAGATGGTGTTGTTTGTTCATCCCGAGTAGCCCGCCGTTCCGCTGCCAATCTATTGTACCATTGCGCGCAAATGCAGATGTATATTTTATGTCTGTTACCTACCTCAATAGGTCACAATAAGTCTCTCCTACCTCAAAGTTTAATATTCTTTAAGGCTCTTAAACCATTTAAAGCACTTCTAAAGTAAGATATTTATGATCTCTCACTTCTACCACCTAAGTTAAAGATTCAGGGTTTACTTTTTAACTTGGATAAAAGTGATCAATTCAGATGAATAGATTCATCTAATCACACCCGATTTTCCAATTATGGGATGAAATCAAAGATATTATTAGAGTTAGATTATTTCATAGATTATTATAATTTTATTATTCATCTTATGCTAATAGTCTTATACAAGGGAAAATTAAAGAACTAAGCTTAGATTCAGATAATTCAATCACATAACTTGATTATTATTATTCTAAGCATTTCTAATTTAATGATTTAAGATCAATACTAAATCACATGCACTATTGGAATAATGTCAATTGAATTATCTTATAATCAAGTCATTTGATTATGTGATTAAGGATTTGAATCTTAATCAAATTAACTAGGGTGTGACCCCTAATTTCACCCAATTAAGATTACTTATTTCATTATAGATCAAGGAAAATTCAGATAGATTGGAGGTGCGTTATTGATTGCAATCCAAGATCTAGATCAAGTACTAACCACTTGATTACGATCTTAAAATTTCTTAAGATTAAAGGGTTTAATTATCATTCCAAGAAATTAAGAATTAAAGTTTCATAAGAGAGTGTATTTACTTTCATGCTACTGTTATAAAAGCATAATAATAGAAATTTATAGAAATCAGAGGGTAATGAGTGCTAATCAAGCCCTAAATTAAGATACATGGACTAGAACCTAATTACAAATCCAACCATTAAAATTTAAGAAACTTGGCATTTACATTTTATTTATTCATGTGAATAATCAAAGATTGAGTTTTCTAAATTTGGAAAATCAGAAACCTTAATTTTCACTAATCATGCATTTACAAGATTAGGGCATAACTAAGAGTACATAAATCAAAAAATTAAATTACCTAGAACATGTATTCTACAAGGCATAAGAAACATAATGACACCAAAATCATGTAATTTGACTGAGTATACATGCTAATTAACCATAATTAAGTTCAACAATAATTAGGCAAATTCAGAAAATCCAACCCTTAAAAGTGCAATATTATTTTATATTCCGATTGCTTAAAATATTCTGATCAATTTGGTATAATATTATATGGTTTAGGCCAGTGGATCAAAAGCTTTCACATTATTATAATCTGCATTTTTCCAATTAAATTTTCTTATGATTGGATTAGTTAAATTATTTTCCTTAAGGAAAATAAATCCAATTAATTGGATTTATTAAAATGGGTCTGGCCCGATAACCAAACCGCATGGGTCGGTCGGGGCCCGAGAGACCCGGGACTGTCGCACCGCGCGGGTCACGGGTCGGCCTGATGCGCATAGTGGCTTCATCCCCGACCGCTCGGCCCGATGTATGCCCGATTTGGAAAACCCCAATCTACCAATTCACGTGCATCAAGACCATGGCATGACCGGCTGAAGGTCGCTACACCTTCCCAATGGCCAGACGCACCAGCAAAGACCGAAGCGCCATGTGAGGTGGTTAAGATCAGTTGGACCTTACTCACCCGAGAGCTCCTGCTATGGAGCTACTTTGGGTGACAATTATCCTCACAGAGGCCACAATTAGCCCAGGGATCGATCCCTACACCTTCAGGAAGATGATGCGGATCGAAGCCTCCTGGTATGAGGGTCTGAGGTGGGCTAGATTGTCGGGTCCTTACTCAAACCCAGCCCGCTTTACGGACTTTGCCCGATCGATCGAAATCGATCCATCGGATTTAGCTTGAGGCACAAACATGATCACACTGGATTCTAAATGACAATAAGCAATCATACTAATCAAATGGAGTTGAGCCTGAGCCTCATTGGCTCAAAGCTTCCAAACAGGGGTACCTGGATAGCCGGGAAGACTGGATCGGTCGATTGAGAGGTAGGTAAGGTTTTCGGAGCTTCAAACAAATGCACTTAAGATTTCCGAATGCCAAGAATTGCCTCTATCAGTAGTACGCACACCAGGGATGCTTAGGAAAGCTTGGGAAGGTTGGCAATGGCAGAAGAAGCAGAGAGCAAATTCGAGCTCAATTAGGTTGCAAAGGGATTAAGGGAGGAATGCTGAGGCTATTTGTAGGCTTGGCAAAGGGTTGGGAAGCTTCAAGAGGGATGCCTCAGGCTGGGGAGGCTCGAAAGATTAGGCCAAGGCTGAGCTCTCAGTTTCCAAATTGAGCTCGACCAGGTCATGAGGTCCGATCTGTACTGATATGTCATTGCGGGAAGATCCCCTACGACAAGCTGACGTGGAGCGGGTAGTGGGGGACAGGCCAGGCTATTGGGGATCCTCAGAATTTTTTATGACAGGCGTGGGCGAGGCAAAGATGAAGATCCTCAGTGCGGGTGCTCTTTGGGCCATCTGATTGATCGATCAGGACCACAGAATGGTCCTGATGGCCCGTAGTCGGATTCGATCTGATCAGGGCCATAGTATCCACGGGATGGATCCAACGACAGATCCGCGATCCCGTGGAACTAAATCCTAGCCAATGAATCAAAAGGCGTAATTGTGAGATTTGCGGGGCTTCGTTGTCGCGTGACCGAGGCTCCAAAGCAGATCACCCGCAGTTTGCACAGCGGATCTCGACCATTTTATCGGGTATTGAGGTATATTTGCAAATTTGAAAAGTTAGAAACCATAGAGTGCAATTACACCATTTTAATTTAAATGGAATTATGGTATAAATGATCTCCAAATTTTACCAAGCTTTCACCACTAGCTAATTTGGGGGTGAGGAATTCAAAAATGCATTCAGATTTTAATTCGAAGATCAAAATGTTTTAGGTCTTATTTTGGGGATCTAGACTGATCAAAATGCTAACTGAACTTAGAGAAGTTCGATTGACTTTAGATTTTCAGGGTAAGCTTAATTTGATATTCTGAATGTAATGGGATCAAAATTAATGTGTGATTAAACTGAGAATTAATAGGGTAACAATCTAGGGTTGTTACAGAGAGTGACTCCGTTAAATAAGAAAGAGCCTAATTTGGCAATAATGCTAGCCCCTGCTTCTGAAGCTGCTCGGGAGCAACCCTTAGCTCAAAAGTTTCAGAATAATCCCATGAAGCAGGTGAACAATCATCCTGCTAGTCTTGCTTGAGTCTACACCGTAACACCTCTTGAGGTTGCGGAAGATAACAACGTGGTTTTAGGTACACATTTCTGAACCTCTTCTTTTAAAATTGCATTCCTGCATTTTAAATATTGCAAATTATTTAACGTGATCTGTATGAATAATTTTAGGTATGCTATATTTTAATGACAAACCCTACAATGTGTTATTCGACACTAGTTCTAGCCATTCTTTTATTTCTAAACATTTTGCCAATATTCTTAAGTCGCATTCGTATAATTTAGCTAAATCATTAAGCATTGGACTGCCATCAGTAGCCCAATTCAGTGCTCATAAGTGTTGCAATGTTAAAATTGATTAAATAGTCAAGAGTTTGACTGTAAGTTAATTGATCTACCATTAGCTAATTTTGATAGTATCCATGGAATGAATTGGCTCAGTGATCATAATGCCGTGATAAACTGCCTTAAGAAGAAAGTCACTCTTCATTCCCAGGGCAAGTCTAGAACTTTTATAGGAAAAGTCAGTACGAAATTATCATTAATTAGTGCTATCAAAGATGAGCATTTAATCAGTAAGGGCTGTGATGCTTTTCTTGTCACTATGATGGGTGAAGCAAATTAAATTATTCCACTCTCTAATTGTAAAGAAGTTATATAATTTATTGATGTGTTCCAAAAAAATTTGCCTGGTGTACCTCCGCCCAGAGAAGTAGAGTTCTCTATTTAATTGATCCTAGGTAGCTAACCCATATCTAAAGTTCCATACAGAATAACACCTAAGGAACATTCATAAAATGATCCTAGGTAGTTCATGCTATAATGTGCCAGTTTATCATTTAACTGGCACATTATAGCCTTCTATCTTTATTATTGTTGTAATCATAAGATAAAATTGAAATGAAAATGACTGAAATTAAAATAAATTTAAGAGATATCTGAGACAATATCATTATCCTCTGGTGCAAAAGTAGAAGTAAACATATACACTCGCGTAGGAGCTGTTGGTTATTTGTTCTGAGGTTGCTGCCTTGACGATTATAGGCCGACCTAGGAGCACAAGCTACTACTTTAGTATTTTTAAATGGAGTGAAAGCTGGCATTAGAGCAAAGGCAGGAGCTCAGCTATTCAGTGGTTGTAGATGCAATGTTTGATCATGCCATAATTGTGTGATCAGTACTCCATAATAGTGACTTTGGAAATGCAGTGATAAAAATGGTGGCCCTGACATCCACAGGTGTAGCACATGTTATCGTGGTGGTATCATTTCTCATGGTGACGATAATTGCATTAAGAGTGCTCTACCTGGGATGGTTTGGCGTCCACGTTATACACTTTGGCCACCTTCTGATGATCAAAGTTTTTTCTCCTAGGCTGCACAAAGCTAGCTTTCTTCTTCTTATCCATTTGCCCATGGAAACTTCTTGTAGATGGGCAGCGTCAACCAGTTTGGGAAAACTCTTTATCTGCTGAGTTATTAAGTGGGCTCCTATAGAATCTCTCAGCCCCTTCAAGAATCGATGGCAATGCAAAGCTTCAAGCTTCACCAATTCTAGGGTGAAATGCGATAGATGGCGGAACTCAAGCTCGTAGTCTGCTACAGATCATCCACCTTGCGTTAGATGGAGTGGCTCATCTTCCAATACTGCCTGAGCAGATACTGGAATGAAGGCTTCTTTGAAAGCCTCGATGAATTGGTCCCATGAGATGTCCTTTATTTCATAGTCAGCAAATCTGGTGTTGCGTTCATTTTCCCACCAGTATTTATCCTCATTTTAGAATAGGTGGGTGGCTAGATGGATTGCTTCAGAGTTTGGGCATTTAATGATTGCTAGGTTCTTTTCAGCGGACTTTAGCCAACTAATTGTGTCTGTGTGTGAGCATGCATGCATGCGTGCATTCGTGCGCGCGTGCATGTGTGGGTGTGTATGTATATATATGTATGTATGGAAAAATGATCACTTGAAAATAAATAAAATAAAGACCTTTATGTTTGTGTAATATCTTGCTTATTACCTATCTAAATCTCTTCTCATTATCTTTCATTTATTTTTCAAATGGATTCATGAGAAACATCTATCAAGATAAAGCCAATAAGTTGTTTGAATTTGTAACAACCCTACTTCATAACAAAACCATAAATTATACTTCCACATCTTCAATCCAACATGCCTCAAATCAAAATTTCTTCACTAATGAAATTCTTTAATTCTACCTTAAGCTAATACTACCCATCTAGAATAAGATAGCTTGCCTATACGATGGAAATAGAGGATTGATTGAAAAGATTTAAAAGAAACAAATAATAATAAAATTTCTAGAAGTTGATGCAGTAAAACTAGTTATTTATCTCCTTGAGGTGAAGTTGAGAATTGGTGTGAATCCAGTTAATGCACTTAGGTTACAGATTTCAGTCTAGAAGAGATAAGCTTAGAAGACTTCATTAAAGTCTTTTGTATCCAATATATTCCCCCATAAGCCCATGCATTAATGGAGGACACATTTATAAGGTCATATCAAGAAAAAGGAATGTTTTAGAATATTCTATCAAGTTTACAATGTTAGCCAGATATGCAACAAATATAGTAAATACAGAAGCGGCTCATTGTAAATGATTCTTGAAAGGCCTTAAGGACTCTATAAGAAGATGTCTAATTCCTTTTCGATATAAAATTTTCTAGACTTAATTGAATGTGCAAAAATGCTAGAACATGATCATCAGATAAAACCTAAAAGGATGAAAAGGATAATATAACCAAAAACTACACACGAAGGTACATTCAAAACATTTCAACCCAATCCACTGCCAACAAGAAGAAACCCAATAACTCCACAAATTATACCAATACTTAATAAACCTTTTGAATTACCTCATCCATATGGTAATTGTTACCTACATAAAAATCAATGTCATAAATGTGGCAAAACTGGCCACCACTTGAGTTTGGAGTTAATATAACTAGGGAAGGCAAATGAATTTGAATTTGGGGCCTTCCTTATGCTGACATCAATGCTTGGGCACACTGCAGCAATTCTGCTTCAGAATAGTCATCAGATGAATGCCCGCTATGGCGCACTGTAACAACCCTAAGTTATTACCCTGCTAACCTATTGTCTAAGTAATCATTTATTTTGATTCCATTGCGTCTAGAATAACAAATGAAACTTATCCTAAAAGTTTGAAGTTCATTGAATTTCTCTAGATCCAAACTGATATTTTGATTAGTCTAGATGCCCTAATTTAGACCTAAAATATTTTGATCTCAAAATTAAATTATGATTGCATTTTTGAATTCCTCACCCCCAAATTAGCTAGGAGTGAAAGTTTGGTGTAATTTGGAAATCGTTTAGACCATAATTCACATTTAATTAAAATGGTCTAATTGCATAAAAGGGTTTCTAACAATTTAATTTTGCAATAATACCCTTTCACCCGATTAAACATTGTGCGGACTGCGGGCGTTCTGCTGCGGAGCTCGGGTCACGCGATAACGGAGTCCTGCAAATCCAGCCATTGCGCCTTCATATCCAACGGCTAGGATCCGATCTCGCGGAACTGCGGATGAGCCATTGGATGTGCACGACCGATCCTACGGCCCGGATCACTCATGCGATCGACTGTTAGGATCTGAGCAATCTGAGCCATTCCGCCATCTGATCGATAGATCAGACGGCATCCGAAGGTCCTGCTACTATGGACCTTCATCTTCCTCGCGCCTGTCCTCGACAAGGAAAATCTTCGTACTGCCAGCTGCCCATCCGCTCTACCATTCACGCCTCCAGCTCAGCAAGGTCGTTAGGAACCTTCCAGTAATGGTTAGAGACCCCATTCGGGCCTCGTAGTCTGGCCGAGCTCAAAATGGGATTTCGAAAGCTCGTCCATGGCCTGACCACTCGGGACCCCTTCAGCCAAATGGAGCTCTCCAGAAGCTTCCCTGAGCTCGTTTGAGGCTATAAATAGCCCCAGCAATCTTCCCTCTGCCCCTTTGCTACTCTATTATCCCCAATTCTCCTCTGCCATCTCTCCACCATTATCGTCTATCCGAGCTTCCTCCAGGCGATCCCAGAAGTTTCGAACCGCTGATAGTAGGCTCTCCTGGTGTTCGGGAACTTTTACAGTGATTGGAAGCTCAGCTAAGGCCAGCCACTTCCTCAGTCGTTTGTCCCGAGCTTCCCTGTTGAACCAGGTACCCCCATTTGCTGGTTTCGTGCTAATGAGGCCCGGACATCTTCCCTTTTGTATCATTTGCATACGTATTATCATTTCGAACCCAATGCGATTGTAGCTAGGACCCAAGCTAGCCCCGATCGATCGATTTGATCGATCATGCTAAGTTTCTTAAGGATGCCTCGGTCGAGTAAGGTCCCGACGATCTAGCCCACCCTAGGCCCTCAGACCAGGGGGCTTCGATCCGCCTCACCTCCCTGATGGTGTTGGGATCGAGCCCCAGGCCTGGCATGGTCTTTGTGGGGAGAATTTCCTCCCCACAGTAGCTCCGTTAAGGGAGCCCTCGGGTGAGTAAGATTTGGCCAATCTGGACCACCTCACAGGGGGTTTCGGGTGTCGGTCGGTGCGTCTCGGCTTGGGGATCGATTCCTAATTGACCCAAGGCCATGGCGTGTGCTCTAGACAGAGTATTTCACCGTCTAGGGTTTCCCGAATCGGCTCCTATCGTGGGAAGTCAGGGCGAGGACGAAGACCCTGTGCGGGTCGGGTCAGCCCGTGACCCGCACATGCGACCGTCTCGGGTCTTCAGGCGCCGGTCAACCCGCGCAGCTCGGCTAATGGGCCGAGCTCGTTTTAAATAGATCCGATTAATTGGATTTATTTTCCTTAAGGAAAATAATCCAATTAATCAAATCATTGTAAATTTAATTGGAAAAATACATAATGTATTATTTGAATAACTTTAATACACTGGTCCAAACCCTGTGATATCATATATGAAATTGATCAAAAATCATCAGGGATTTGAATATAAAATAATATTGCAAATCTGATGGTTAGATTTTCTATTTTTGCCTAATCATTGTAGATCTTAATTAGAGTGAATTAGCAAGTTTACTTAGCCAAATTACATGTTTAGGGTGCCATTAGTCTCCTTATGCAAAATAGAATACTTGTGCTAGGTGAATTACTTTCCTGATCTCTGTATTTCGATTTATGCCCTAATTTTGATAAACTATGATTAGTGAAAATTAGGGTTTGTAATCATTGGATCTTAGCAAAATCAATTTCTGATTGATTGTATGTTAAGGTAGAACTTATGTGCCAAATTACATAAAATTCTGATGGTTGGAATTATATTTATGTGCTAATCTTTTTGGATTGGATTAGGGTTTGATTAGCACTAAGTACTCTCTGTTTTCTGAAATTTGTCTATCAATTTGATTCATAGCAGTAAGCTAAATGTATTGAAATCATGTAAGTAAACTTATGATGTGTAGAATGAACAAAACAAAAATGAAGAACTTAAACCTTATAATTAATCTTAAGAAATCTTAAGACTTTGATCAAGCTTGTAAAAACATGATCTGGGTCTGAAATTGCCACCAATAATACACTCTTAACTCATTGGTTTGACATTGATCTATAAATAAACACTTGATCTTAATTGGATATGAGTAGGGGTCAAACCTTAATCTAGTTAACTAAGACCCAAACTCCTAAACCTTAAGTTAATTAACTTGATTATAAGATAATGGACTTGACATTTTCCAATAATGCATCTAATTTGGTATGGATCTTAAACATTGAATTAGACATGTTAAAGCTAATAACAAATCTATGTGATTGCTTAATCTGAATCCAAACTTTAGCTCCTTGATTTTCTCCTAAATAAGACCATTAGCATAAAAAGATTAATAAAATCATGTTAATTGAACAATTGATCTAAACCTTTAACAATATCCTTGATTTAAATCCCAAAATCTTAAATTAAGTTGTGATCAGATGACTTAATCATCTGATCTGATCATTCTAAACCTAACTATGAAACAGGACTTAAGATGTTAATATCAGAATTTAGAATGAAAGAACTTAAGTATCTCATCACAAGATCGTCTCTGAAACATTTAAAAGACCCAATTTAAATATACTTTGAGGTAGGAAAATTTTGTATGACTCATTGAGGTAGAAGCTTAAAAGTTGATCTTAACCTCTCGTGGTAGAACGCACTTAAGAGACTAGAATGATACCTTATCTTATGGTAGAACCTATGTTGAGTGAGCCTTGATCACATTTTCTTGGAGCCTTCTATAGGACTTACCTATGTAGTCTTAATAATTCCTTGATTCATTAAATAGACTTGTTTGAACTCCGATTATTGGATAGTGTAGTATAGTATACCCATATTACTAGTTCTTCGGTAGTAATCAGGATTGGTTGATTCACTCTAATGGGGACTTATGAGCAGGTTCTATCCCGTAGGATTAGACGAATACAGTTCCGTTAGAATGAATCATTTAAACCTAAGAACGTATTAAACGGGTACCCATTCCTTAGTTTGATTGGAATACAAATTGCCAACGGGCAATGCCTCCTAGTGAAGACCGCTTCAATAGGTGTGGCTCAAACAAACTAAGTAATGAGATTCTCCTTCTTTAAGACACTAAGTGTGATTATGAGTAGGGCATCTTAGCAACTTAGCTTGAGATACAAAATCACCAACGGGCAATGCCTCCTATCAAAGACCGCTTCATTAGGATGGCTTAATCAAACTAAGTGATAAAAATCACCTTTCTTGCAGATGTGCTGAATATGTGTATACAATCATCCCGTTTATTAATCCTTAAGAAAATCTGCAACTTTCACCAATTATCACTCTAGAAGCTAGGAGTCAAAATCCTTTTAGAAGGATTTGCACAGTGGAGACTTAGAATTCATTATTAGCATTCCAAGTTTTCATGGATTTTTTGGATTTTACTCATATAGAATAGAAGCACGGTCATAAGCATGAACATTAGCTTGAAGCATCATTTCAGCAGTGACGCATGAGTATCAGTGATAAAATATGAGTTACGAAATGTTGCATACACAGATTGGGGAATTTTAGGGTGCGTCTGTGTCACCGTACTGTCTTCCCAACTAGGTGTATGTATGCATTGGACTGTACTACTCACAGTCTTTCAGTGGTAGTTCTATTACATATCTGTGGCATACCGTGATGTAGCATATTTGAGTGCATCATTCCAGTGACATATAGCACAGCATATGACTTTTCTTTCATATAGATTTCTGAGCATTCGATGTTTTCATCCATTTTTAGTGTTCAGCATTGATGCAGTTTTACCTTGTTTAGTCTTTATAGTTTCAGTTACTTAGCATTTTTCTCTATTTTTCTTCAGTTTCCTTACTTTACTATCGACTGCATTTACTTTAGTATTGCATAGTTATTTGCGATGTATTAGACTTATTGTCTAACACGGGGTACTTTTGGGATACTGCAATTTGCTAGATCCCGAGCAGCTTATGGAGGTAGGGCAGGACGACATTCAGGAGATCCAGGAGGAGTACGTGAAACCTTAGAGGATCAGTCTGCGACCCTTTAGTTTCTGCTTTATTTTAGTGTATTAGATAGACTTTACATTTCATATTTTAAAATAGTTTGCAATAACTCTGGATGTTTTTTTCTTTTCTTTTTTGGGGCAAATATTTACATATTACTCTGTGATGAATGTATTCTAAATATTTTGATTTAGCTTCCACACTCTGTTATATTATTATACTTAGTATTGTGATGTTATCAGCATACTAGAAAAGCTGATATATTGATAATTTATTTTGGATTCATATTTACTATTTTAAATCCAATGTACGTACTAGTCTAATACTTAAGATAAGTATTCTACTCTTATCTTAGGTATTGACTCTCAATCTTACTCATAGGTTCGAGTCAGCAGCCTTCAGTGTGGCTTAGTCTTCTAGCCTATTTGGGGAGGTGAGTTTTGCTTGTTCTCATTTTCCTAAGTAGCGCACCACTCTGCCGCTGAATTTACTACTTGTCTTTTGCGCGCGGCGACGGGGCGGGTCGCTACTGTTGGTATCAGAGAAGTATCATAAAGTGTCAAATATAGGTTTGTCCCTATCTACTTTATGATCTGTTCTCTGTCTCAGGACAAGATCATACTTTACTAAGTTTAAGGAAAAGCGAACATCCAAATGTTCATTAAGTTACCTCAGAAAGGAAAAGGATGACTATGTCTAGAATAATGACATCCTAAGAATTGAATGCACATAATAACTTGATTGAAAACTATGAATTCTTTTAAAATGGACATCTTAGGACTCGAACAAACTTTTGAAATTGATAATAAAATATGAATAAAGTAATTATGGATTGAACTATTTTAGGAATGGAATACTCATAGTCTGCATTTATGTTCTACCTTAGGAGGTTTGACGACTAATGGATAGATGACCTTCGAGATGGCCAGATCTATGAAGGGGTCGTCGATGGAGTGTTGCCTCATGGAGTTGAAGTACTGAACAAGATTCTTGTTCATTCATCTTTTGGAGGCACCAGCCTTTCAGTACTCGCCAAGGAATGGTTGGATCGCATTACTACTGTGCTTCGAGAGACAGCCTGTCCAGAGGAGCACCGTCTAGAGATAGTAGAGATTCTACTGAGGGGATCAGCGAGTCGTTGCTGGCATTGAGCTTATAGGAGATTAGCTCAGAGGAGCCACATAGTCACATATGATGACTTCTGCGCTGCCTTTTGGGTAGAATATTGTAACTAGGGAGTTAGAGAATATATTATGTCATTTTTCTTATCTCAGTTATATGTTTCATGGATCCATGTATCTTCTCCTTTGAGAAAGAAATGAATGAATGAAATCACAATAAAACCTGTATGTTTCTAGGCTTATACTTGCTTTTACAGTCATGAATCATGGTTCTCCTTCTGCTCCTACTCCAATCTAGAATGTGGCTCATGATCAAGCGGACTTGAGGAGTCCAGCCCTATGGACAGTTTATTGAAGGCCTTAATAGATAGTAATGCGCAGCATGCGCAAGAGACACTGCTCGTATCCTCTTGGTTAGATAGCAATCTGCACCCCCTTCAGGATTCTCATCGTCTTCGCATTATACGGGCAACAGAATCCTACATTGCTTCCTTCATCTCCGAACTCCTATGTTTAACGGAGCACTAAATCTAATGGACACAGTGAACTGACTTAAGATGGCTGAAAAGAATCTGGCCAGTATCAAGTGCCCTAACTCTGAAGCCATCCGCATAGTAACCCACTTATTTCAAGAAGAGGTGGAATATTGGTGGGAAAATGAGTGAAACAATAAATTTGTTAACTATGAAGTAGAGGGCATTCCATGGGACATGTTCTTGGAAGCATTCCATGAAGCGTTCATACCAGCATCAGCCCAAGCAATTCTGGAGGATGAACACTTCCATCTCACGCAAGGCAATAATTCAGTGTTTGAATACGAACAAGAGTTCTAGATTTAGTCAGGATGGAAGCATCAAATTGCCACCATTTCTTGAAGGGTCTGAGAGACTCTATCAAAGCACACTTAATATCTCGTCAGATCAAGACTTTGACTGAATTGATTGAGGCTGCTTGTTTACAAGAAGGATTCCAAGGTCAACTGGACTGGAAAAGGAAAGCAATAGTCATGCAGTTGAGGAAGGAACGCTTTGGCCATCATAAGGTGGCAAAGGTCTACAACATGCAGTAGACACAACCCCAACCTTTGAACTCTGAATGTAAAAGGATGCATTTATACATAAAATGCTACCACTTCGGTGGTGTGTGTTTTACCTGTGGTCGTAGAGGCCACTACTATTTTGAATGTAAGGAAAAGAACACAATCGACGGAGTGCTCATCGACCACTCCCATCACAAACAAGCCTTCCATGCTCAACCAGTGAACTGCAGAGAGCCTGCTCCTGCTATATTGATGGCTCCAACTTCAAACTCAAGGACAATTGTACCAGCACAAAAGCCAAGCTATGACTATCAAGGTCAAAGGCCCCAGAATAAACAACCATCAGCACCTGCCAGGGTATACATGTTAACTCCTGCCTCTGCTCCTGAGGATAATGACGTGGTGTCAGGTACGCCTTAAATTAAACTTTTTATTCAGTTCTCACTATTTCAAGTAATCAGTCCTTACCATTTCAGTATTTTGAATGTTATAGTAGCTATTCTTATTAAGTTACTGTAATCATAGGCACTTTATCGATAAATGACAAATCTTGTAGCATCCTTTTCGATACGGCAGTGAGTCATTCCTTTGTATCGGAAGACTGGGCTAAAACTCTTAAGCTACCAACCTATCGGTTAGCCAATTTATTGAGCATCAGGTTGCCTTCTAGAGCCCGCATGCAGTCCCAACAATTCTGCAACATAGATATTCCTATTGGTGAACAAAACTATGGGGCTAAGTTAATTGTATTGCCGATCACCAACTTTGATATAATCCTAAGCATGAATTGGCTAAGCCAGCATGGTGCTTCCATAAATTGCCAAAAGTAGAAAATAACTTTGGGCAGTGGAAGTAAATAAAAATCATTCATGGGATGATTTAGCACCCAAGCATCGCTGATTAATGCAATGACAATAGAAAGACTAGTCAAGAAGGGATGTGATGCATATCTCATAACGATGTTGGGAGAGAAGAAAGAAGTCATGCCTGTCTCTGAGAATCATATAGTTTGTGAATTTTCTGATATTTTCCCTGAAGACCTACCCAGTCTGACTCCAGTTAGAGAAGTAGAATTTGCTATAGAATTAATTCTAGGAACACAACCATTGTCAAAAGTTCTGTATCGTATGGTGCCAAAAAAACTTCAAGAGTTGAACAATCAACTTCAGGAACTGTTGGAGAAAGGTCTTATTCGTCCAGGTTCTTCTCCTTGGGGAGCACTGGTTTTGTTCGTGAAAAAGAAGGATGGATCGATGAGAATGTGCATCGATTACAGAGAATTAAATAAAGTGACTATCAAGAACAAATACCCTCTGCCTCGTATTAATGATCTATTCGATCAGTTATCCGTAGCTAAAGTTTTCTCAAAGATAGACTTACAATCTGGATATCATCAATTATGAGTTAAGGATTCAAATATTGAGAAAACAGCGTTTAGGACCCGCTATGGGCATTACGAATTTTTAGTGATGTCCTTTGGTTTAACAAATGCACCGTCCATATTTATAGACTTGATGCAGAGCGTGTTGAAAGTATATTTGGACAAATTGATCATCATCTTCATCGACGATATCCTGATTTATTCAAAAAGTGAAACAGAACACAAGGACCATCTGCGATTAGTACTAAAAGAGCTTCGAAGCCATAAACTCTATGCTAAGTATTCTAAATGCAAATTCTAGCTTGACTCAGTCGCTTTTCTGGGTCATGTTGTCGATTCTCAGGGAATCAATGTTGATCAAAATAATGTAAGAACAGTTCAAGATTGGTCACAACCAAAATTCGTGACTGACATTAGAAGTTTCTTAGGACTGGCAAGCTACTCTAGGAAATTTGTCAAAGGCTTCTCACAAATGGCATCTCCACTCACAAAGTTGACGCAAAAAGTAGTGTCGTTTGTCTGGAGTCCAGAGTGTGAGAAAGTGTTCAAATCACTAAAAGGTGCTCTTTCCTCCGCATTAGTTCTTGCCTTACCTAAACAAGGCCTGAATTACCAAGTCTATACCTATGCGTCTGGCATAGGTTTGGGATGTGTATTGATGCAGGAAGGGAGAGTTATAGCTTATGCGTCTCATCAGCTAAGACCACATGAGAAGAACTATCCCGTCCATGACCTTGAATTAGCAGCGGTAGTCTTTGCTCTAAAAATCTGGCATCATTATCTTTATGGTGTCCAGTGTTCTATATTCACTGATCATCAGAGCTTGAAGTACATCTTCGCCCAACGTGAGTTAAACTGCCAACAACGAAGATGGCTCGAGTTAATAAGTGATTATGACTTAAGCATCCAGTATCATCCAGGAAAAGCAAATATCATAGTAGATGCACTCAGTCGTCATGCTACTCTATATTCTATGACACTATCCAGTCCTATGGAAGAAGAATTCTGAAAGCTCAAAATCAGGCCAGTGCATGGTGCTATGCTAAGCACTCTAACATCCATGAGTTCGGTTGAACCTACATTTCATCGCGATGTCTCTATCTCGCAAACCAAGGATGAAGATTATCTGAAGTTTAAAGTGGACATCAAAAGTGGTCATCGCTTTGATCTTCAACTTTGAGGTAATATAATATATCAGGGGGATTGTCTATGGATTCCCAAATCCATGCATTAAGAGATTCTAGTAGATGGTCACAATTCGGGTTATCAAGTATATCCTGACAGTACTAAGATGTATCAGGATCTGAAGGAATCATTATGGTGGCCTGGAATTAAGAAAAGTGTGGTAGAATTTGTAGCAAAATGTCACGCTTGTAACTTAGTCAAAGCCGAACACCAAAAGCTTGGAGGACTTCTTCATCCTCTAACAATTCTTGAATGGAAGTGGTTCGATATTTCTATGGATTCTGTTATGGGTTTACCTAAAGCAAGATCCAGTGCCGATTCAATTTGGGTTATTGTCGATCGACTGACCAAATCAGCACATTTTATTCCTATGCGTCAAACCGATTCAGTGGAGAAATTGGCAAAGTTATATATTAAGGAAATTATCAGACTCCATGGAATTCCAAGGTCCATCATGTCTGATCAAGATAGTTGCTTCACTTCTAAATTTTGGCAAGCAGTGCATTAGGACTTGGGGACTACTCTAGCCATGAGCACGGCTTTTCATCCTCAGACCGATGGTCAAATGGAAAGAGTCAATCAAGTCTTGGAAGATCTTCTTCACCTCTGCATTCTGGATTTTGGAGGTTTCTGGGAAGATCACATTCCTCTCGTAGAATTTGCATACAACAACAGTTTTCAGGCGAGTATTGGCATGGCTCCATATGAAGCTCTATATGGCAGAAAATGCAGTACTCTATTAGCATGGTCAGAAACTGGCAGTGTTCATCTTTATGATTCTGATTTATTGGAGGAGACAAATCAAGAGATTCAACTGATCTAGGAAAGAATCAAGGCAGCTCAAGACCATCAGATTAAGTATCATGATGCTCATCATCGTACCCTGAAATTTGATGTTGGGGATTTTGCATATCTTAAAGTCAGTCCGATGAAAGGCGTATATCATTTCGGTGTAGCTGAGAAGTTAAGTCCCTGCTATGTTGGACCTTTTGAAATACTAGAAAAGATTAGTTCTGCAGCTTATCGATTGAAGCTTCCTGAAGAATTCTCTGCAGTTCATAATGTTTTCCACATCTCATCTCTATGGAGATGTCTTCATAATCCAACTCACTTAATCCAACTTCCATCTGTACCTCTCCAACCGGATCTTTCTTATACAGAAGAGCCAATTAAGATCTTAGCTCATGATCAAAAGCAGCTGAGGAATTGCTCAATTCCAATGGTAAAGGTTCAGTGGAGGAATCGCTCCTTAGAGGAATCTACTTGGGAGAAAGAGACGGATATGAGAAGGAAGTATCCCGAACTCTTTAAAAATCCAGGTACCCATTAACTTTCTGAATTTTATTTTCCCAATTTCTTCATGTTTGTCTTTTCTCTTAAGGTAATGTTGAGGATGACATCGTTCTTAAGTGGGGGACTCTATAATAACCATAGGTTGTTATCCTGCTAGCTTATATTCTAAGTAATCATTTATTTTGATTCCATTACTTCTAAAATAGCAAATGAAACTTATCCTGAAACTTTGAAGTTCATTGGATTTCTCTAAATCCAAACTATTATTTTGATCAGTCTAGATGCCCTAGTTTAGACCTAAACTATTTTGATCTCAAAATTAAATTTTGATTGCATTTTTGAATTCCTCACCCCCAAATTAGCTAGGGGTGAAAGTTTGGTGCAATTTGGAAATCATTTAGGACATAATTCACATTCAATTAAGATGGTCTAATTACATAAAAGGGTTTCTAACAATTTAATTTTGCAAATATGCCCTTTCACCGATTAAATGGTCGGGATCCGCTGTGCGGACCGCGGGCGATCCACTGCGGAGCTCAGGTCATGCAACTCGGAGTCCTGCAAATCTAGTCGTTGCGCCTTCCTATCCAACGGCTAGGATCCGATCCCACGGAACCGCGGATGAGCTATTGGATCTGCCTGACCGATCCTACGGCCCGGATGGCTCCCGCGATCGCCCGTTAGGATCCGAGCGATTCGAGCCGTTCCGCCATCTGATCGATCGATCAGACGATATCCGAAGGTCCCGCTACTGTGGACCTTCGACTTCCTCATGCCCGTCTCTGACAGGGAAAATACCCATACTGCCAGCTATCAATCCGGTCTGCCACTCATGCCTCCAGCTCAGTAAGGTCATTAGGAACCATCCAGTAATGGTTAGAGACCCCATTCGGGCCTCGTGGCCCGGGCGAGCTCGAAATGGAATTTCGAAAGCTCGGCCATAGCCTGACCACTCGGGACCACTTCAGCCCAATAAAGCTCTCCAGAAGCTTCCCTGAGCTTGTCTGAGGCTATAAATAGCCTCAGCAGTCCTCCCTCTGCCCCTTTGCTGCTCTATTGTCCCCAATTCTCCTCTGCCTTCTCTCCGCCATTGCCATTTGTCCAAGCTTCCTCCAGGCGATCCCAAAAGTTTTAAACCACTGATAGTAGGCTCCCCTAGTGTTCAGGAACCTTTGCAGTGATTGGAAGCTCATCTAAGGCCAACCACTTCCTCAGTCGTTCGTCTTGAGCTTCCCTGTCGAACCAGGAACCCCCATTTTCTAGTTTTGAGCCAATGAGGCTCAGACCTCTTCCCTTTTGATTCGCTTGCATTCGTATTGTCATTTCATACCCAATACAATTGTAGCTAGGACCTTAGCTAGCCCCGATCGATCGATTCAATCGATCAGGCTATGTTCCTTAAGGACGCCACGGTAGAGTAAGGACCCGGTGATCTAGCCCACCCCAGGAGCCCTTTCTGGGAGGCACAGGATTACCAGATGGATATTCCACCAAATTAGTCCTACACAAGCATCTAAGGTTTACTATGGGGAGCTAACTATCCCCACAAGATTAGCAAAATGAGAGGGACTCGATCCCTACACCATCATAAGGGCAAGGTGGATCTAAGCCCTTAGTGTGGATGGATTGTGGTGCACCCGATCACTAGGTCCTTACTTGGGCTATGTTGCTATTTCCCACAAAAACCCGATAGATCAGTCCGATCGATCGGAGCTAGCTTAAGATATGCAGACAATCGAGTAAGGCTCAGAAGACTATGGCATTCAATTTCAAGGAGGAATTAGTCTAGGATTGAGCCTCGTTTGTTAGTCGGGTGTCGACACCCTCAATGGATGATGTCTTCATCTAGACAATGACTTCTCACTATTTGGATTGAACCAACTAAGTCCAATCGCAAGCATGGACAACCTAGAGTCTAGAAAAGAAAAGCACGACCACGAGGTTAACCTAACTGCTATAATTTAGGACTTGAGCCCACACGACTCAGCTGGGAAGAAGGTCGTACCTGAGATTGAAAAGGAAGGATTGATAGACCTCCAAAGAATGACAACAGATTCCACTAGCTCCATGTAAGTGCCTGGGGTCTTGAACTGTAATAGCCCAAACTCTTAAGCACTATGGTATTGTTCACTTTGGCCTGAAAGGCCTCACAGTTTTTCCCTCAGAAGATAACTTACTAACATGTCACCCATCCTGGGAGTGCTCCCACTTGAGCAGTATCCAAAGAATGTCAACAGTTTCACTTATTACTATTTAATTGAGTCATCACAATCTCCCCAACTTAAGTAACTGAAGTCCTCATCAGTATCCACACACAGATCCATGAACCATCCCTTGGGTCGATAGGACTAGGGGTGACCCCTACAAGCGCAAGAGGTACCCATAACCATATAGCACCTTAACCATCATGGGTTCAAGAGGCTACTCACATGAAGTGGTACTTTGCCTTATATGGCACTTAGCTCATATTTAACACCTTATTGTTTGCTCTAATACCATTTGTAATAGCCAAAACTCTTAACTCCAAGGTATTGTCCGCTTTGGCCTGAAAGACCTCACAGTTTTGCCCTTAGAAGATAACTTCCTAGTAGGTGACTCATCCTGAGAGTGCTCCTAGCTGAGCACGCTTAACTTTGGAGTTCTTATCAGGAATGCCACCGTTATCTGAAAAGGTGCCTTGATATTTAAGAGTTTCACTTATTACTACTTAAGTAGGTCTTTACAATCTCCCCAACTTAAGTAATTGATGTCCTCATCAATATCCACAGACTATTCCAAGAACCATCCATTCAGTAGATAGGACTAGATGTGATCCCTATTGGCTCAAGGGGTACCCACAACCATGTAGCACTTTAACCATCATGGGTTCAAGAGGCAGCTCACATGAAGTGGTACTTTGACATGTATGGAACTTAGCTCCTATCTAGCACCCTATGGCCTACTCTAATATAATTTGTAACAGCCCAAACTCTTACGCTCCAAGGAATTGTTCGCTTTGGCCTGAAATGCCTCACGATTTTGCCCTCATAAGTTAACTTCATAGTAGGTCACCCATCTTGAACACCAAGACTCACCCTCAGATAGACTAGAAATTATGCAGAATTCACCGAGAGGGATGAAAAAAGCTCAGGAAGAATGGAGAAGAGGATCAAGAAAGTCACAGTGAACAAAGGAGCTCACTATGATGCTTTAGGAACATTTACTGAGCAAGGGGAGAATGGGAAGGCTGCCAAGGCTTGGAGCCATCGATTAGGCTCTGGCCAACAGAAAGGCTAGCTTACCTCAATTAGGGAGGCTCGAGTCTTGCAACCCGCTGGTACTACTCATCGAAGGAATAGAAAGGTCCTAATATATTACTTGACACGGTGCGTAAGGTGGAAGACAGCGCCTGGTGTAGCTGTACGAGCGGGTTCCCTTCTTTTGGGCAAGCAAGCTGGGGATGAAGGTCTACAACGATAGATGAGGGCGCAGCCATCTAATCGATTATCAGTTGGAACAGGACAGCCCAGATCTTTATACATTTAACGGCCGAATCTGGGGAAGAGATCGTTCATTGGATTAGATCTAATGATCTCACTAATGATCTTAAGGCAAGGTACGGATGCCGTTGGATCATGTCTTAGAAATGCCTAATGGTCGAGAAGGAGTAGATCAGATCCAAGACCATGGCTGTCAAACCCAGATCATGGAATCAATGGTCCGGATGGCTTCCGTAGTTTGGAAACCAGTTGATCGTTGGGATTGGATATTTGCAATTAAGGAAAGTTAAAAACCCTAATTTGCAATTTCACTAATTAAATCCAAAATAGGTCTAATTGATCTCAAAAAATTCTCAAAATATCACCCTCATCTAATTTAGGGGTGAGAAAGTCAAAAATGCAATCAAATTTTAATTTGGAGATTAAATTATTTTTGTTAATTTTGTTTTTCAGGATCCCAAAATAGGCAAAATAGCTAAATTGCTCAAAAGAGCTCCAATTGATCCCAAACTTCCAGGGTTATGTTTAAATGGTCATTTGAGTTTAATGGTTTGATAATTAAAGCTTAGTTTGTCTTAGATTAACTAGGGTAACAATTTTGGTTTGTTACAGGATTCCAAATAATTATGAATTACATAATAAAATACTAAGCGAGGCTCATTATTTAGGATACACAATATATCCAGAAAGTACAAAAATGTATAGATATTTAAAGAAAGTATTATGGTGGCCTGGATTAAGGAAAGATGTTGGAAAATTTGTAGCTCATTGTCACTCATGTAGGCTTGTAAAATATGAACATTAAAAACCTAGGGGATTTCTACAACCATTATAGATCCCAGAATGAAAATGGATAGATATCTTCGTGGACTTTATAGTTAGACTTACTTGAGGTAAATTTGAACATGATATTATTTGAATCATAAAAGACTGACTCATAAAATCAGCTCATTTTATTCCAATCATGAAGATTGATAATATTGAAAAGTTGGCAAAAATATATATAAAATAAATTTCCTAGCCACATGGTTCCCTTCAATAATAATATAAGATCAAGATAGTCGATTTACATCATATTTCTAAGAATCAGTATATCAAGATCTAGGAACCAACCTAGGTATGAGCACCGTATTTCATCCTCAAAATGATGTCTGGATAGAACATGTAAATCAAGTGCTAGAATATTTTTTAAGACTATGTGTAACGGCCTCAATATTGAGTATGAACTAAACTTAATATTGGCACGTTACCATAGCATTTAATATTGAATTAGAAGGAAACCAACTCAATACTAAATGTTGTGTGCCCAAGAATTTTTATGAGAGTATTAAGTTAAGATGGGAGGAGGTAGAAGAAGAAATATGTGATTAGAGGTAATTGCAAATCCATGTAAGTAAATTGTACTTGCAAGCAAGAGTAAGAGAAATGAATTGCATAATAATAGGAGTTTACATGTACGAAGTTCATGTGTATTTCATCCATCCATTTATCCAAACAATCATTTTAAAAATGAAATAAAAATCCATCATAGAATAGGTAAGAATAAAAACAAACAGTTTAAGATATTACATACCATTAATTGAAAGTGTAAGAAAACATAATCACTCTCTCACATAATATTAATGCAAGTAATGTAAATTAAGCGGAAGCAATTTGCAAGATCTTCAAGTACTTGGTCTAGCTCCACTTGAATTAAATTGCACATGATCTATCATATTTTGGTATTTAAATATGATAAGGCAAAGCCAAGAAAATAAAAAGTATAATTAGACTAAATAGTCTAAGCACAATTTAAGATTGGCTAAATATTTTATAAGCTTAGTTTGGATATCATATGCTAATTTACAACTTAAATATAGGCAGCAGAGCATTTAAAAGCATACAAATATGGAATGGAAATAAATAAAATGTAAAGAAGAACAAGTGAAAATAAATGAGTAAGAATACTCGCAAGTAGAGATATTTTAGCATGTAACCAAAAGGTAAGGGAAAATCATCCTAAATAAGGGTAGAAATTTCTAAAGTGCAAGTAAATGAAGTAAAACATGCATATCTTCAATGAAAAAATGCTAAGTAAAGAAAAGAAAACAGTGAAGCATTTAAAGGAAATTAAAGCAACATACAATGCATCATATATGAACTATGAGTAAGTAAGGTACAGTACTAAAATTGAAAGTTCAAAGCATAGTAAATAAAGGAAAATCATAGACTATCAATCTAAGATGCACATAGCCTAGGGCTATGAAAAGTAACATAGCTTGAAAGCTATTATGAGATCTCACAATCAATAATATTGTAAAAGTACTCATATTTTATTTATTAAAGTTATTTTATGAAAGTATCCATTCTGCAAGGACCTCAGAATGAAGCAAGGAGTTAAGCACGTTTACCTAATCGACAAAGGAAATCCAGGTTCCAAAGACAACAAAGACTCATATTCATCCTCTAAGAATATGAGGTCTCCTTATTTCTCTTATTTAGCCTGCCCTTGGCTATCCAGCAATATTAAACCCCTAAAGTCTTAATGTGAAAGTTATATTTATGCACAACATTTTGTATGTATGTTTCAATGGAATAGGCTCAAATCTAAGCAAACATTCAAAGAAATTCAATAATTATAAGCTATGTAATATTCAAAGTTATATAATTTTAATGATCTACTTAATGATTGGAGCTAATTGAGCTCCTAATTGACATAGAGATATTGATCTCAAGTCAATTATAAGTAACAAAAGTAGTTGGGGTTTTGGAAAATAGTAGTTTATTTTAATTTATGGAATGACAAAATAAATCTAAGTATAATAACACTAAGAGAAACTAACCTTGTCTCCTTATCCTAAACCATTTAATTAAAATAGTTTAATAAAATCAATGCTTAGGAAACTAATTAGGAAAAGGTGAGACTATGGAATTACCATACTTGAAGAAGATGGAGATTAAGGATCTATACACTAAACTCAACTAATTAAGTTGTAATTAGAAGGATCTATTCATATCAATTACTAATCTAGCTAGGTTAAAGTAATAGGAAAGTACTAAATGTATCAGAGAGAAATGAATTGTAAGCTACAAGCTCTACATTTGCTATAAGTTGAAGGTTAATGAAATCAATAGGATTCCTAAACTATACTAATGAACTAAGGACTCTTAATTTAATTTAATAAAGGGCTTAAATGAGGATTTAAGAACTAAGAGTGAAGTGAGCTAGGATCAAATCTAATTACTTAGGGCTAGTCTTAATTGAGTCACAATCTATAATTACATAAGTATTAAGGTTAACTACACTTAATTGGGTATTTTACAACTTCTAAGATTACAAGTAAATCACATTATAAAAGCATTCATAAAGCATGTCTTCTAAGATTACAAGTTAAATCATTCAATTTGCTAAATATATAAACATCTAATACATGAAAATTAAGTTCTACACATGTAATTAAAATAACATGGGAAGTAAATAAATGCAACATGTTTGCTGTCCAATGGTTTAAATACCTTAAACATGCAATTTATGAAACTAGAAAATTATCAAAATTTCACTAACTTAGGAGCCAAAACCTAGAATTATTAGTTGTTGTCCAATTGTATCAATATACATTAATATAAGATTCTCATAACATAAGGAGAAGAACGACACTAATTAGGACGAAATCGGACAATGTTGAGATTTTAGGGTCTTCGGGGCACCTAATTAAGGTAAAAATGTGATTTTAAAAACTAAGGTTCAAATCCTAAATTTAATTATATCATTATATTTGTCTCATTTTTTTGATCGAAATGATATATAAATTTGTATAAATTGGTTAAGTATTTTTAAAGTTATTAATTAGATAAAAAATGAAATTAAAGTAAGAATTAATTACCATTTAATAAAATCAACATAGTTGCTGGCGCTGAAAACTAGACAGCCTGGAATTCAGAAATGCGGGAAACAGTGCAGATCGTTGCGACCCTTGGCATGGAAAATGATGTGATCGAGGATTTGACACGACGTATGACTTAGGGCTGCACATACATCGACACGTGTCGACAGGTGACTGCCGACATGCGTGATGGCGCTGACCAGCTGGGTCAAACCACCGGTCCAAGACATTGGACCGCACAATGTCTTCATTCTCAAATGAGGTTGAAAGAGGCGTGGATAGGGTTTGGACTCACAGCTGATACCGGAGGTTCCACGGCTCCGTCTGCACGCCAGCAAGAAGGTATCCTCATCTCAAACACATCAGACCCTAGGGCATCGCCAATCATCGACCCTACTGCTGGTGAAGGTGATGCCCAAGTTTTGGATTATGGTTTAGCATTCACTTTAAGAACTAGAAATCAAAAATCAATTCGGGGTCGATTCGAGCTCGTCTGAGCTCGATCGACCCACAAAATAACAGTTTGATAAATGTATGTAATTAGGAATGCATTGCTACTAGTAATCAGAAATTGGAGCAAGTACCTGAAGAGATTCAAATATCTCTGCTAGAGGTATTTTTTGAAGAGCTCCTAGAGGTTCTTCAAATGGCCCTAGCTCTAACAAACCTTTCCCAAAAGTGCCAAAATTGAGAAAGAGAAGGAATAGAAGGACTAAATGCATTGAATTTGGCCAACAAGGGGCGAGGATGCTCGTACGCCCAGTCCCCTGACGTTAAGGAATCGTACCTGAGCACTACGTCCTAGGAACGATTACGATGGCCAGATAAGTTGAATAAACCATAAGCGTCAGATTAGGATCACTAAAGAAGGAAGGTCCAGATCACCCCGATCCGCTGCACGCTATTGTGTGTGATGTAGCGAATTTCTTTTGTTTGAATTTCTGACCACTGCTAATAAACTTTAGTATATAATATATATTAATTTAAATTATTTTAAATGCTTTAATTAATTTATTAATTAATTATACACAAATTATTACTCAAAATTAAATAATGAAACAAACTCCAAAAATTCTCAAATTTTACCCTTACCTAATTAAGGGGTGGGGAACTCAAAAATAAAATCAGATTTTTGATCGTAGGTCAATTTAATTATCCTAATTTTCTAAGTAATTAAATATTATTAAAATAATCAAGAAAAATTAACGACGTCTAAACACTTCCAAAAGATCACCCATAGCTAATTTGGGGGTGATGAGTCCAATGGTGGATTTTAATTTTGATTCTGAGGTCTAAATAAAATAGGCATTCTCAAAATTATTAGGAAATCAAAAAATGCTAGAAATTATCAAATGATCTCCAAATTGTACGAAACTTGAGATGGAGTGGAGACTCTTAACACTATTATAAGTGCAATGGAATGGAAATTAAGTTGATTAGGTAACTAATTAATGGGTAACAACACTAGGGCAATTACACTATGCATAATATATTTCAATGGTAATTGGGAAGGCATATACCAATTATAGTATTTGTCTATAATAATAACCATCAAGAAAGTATAGGAATGGTTTCTTACGAAGCATTATATGGAAGAAGATATAATACATTATTATCTTAATTCAAAGTAGGTGACAATCAAATTTATGGATCAGATTTGATAGAGGCTATAAAATAGAAAGGCTAAAAAATAAAAGTTCAATTAATACAAAGAAGAATGTAGCAGCATAAGATCGATAAAAAAATACTATGATCACAAGCACAGGCTAATCAAATTTCAAGTAAGAGATTTTGCCTACTTAAAGATGAGTTTGATAAAAGGGATTCACCATTTTGGAGTAGTAACATGAAAACTTAGCCCAGATATGTCAAACTATTTACAGTATTGGCTCAAGTAGAAAACTTATCTTATAATTTAAGATTACCAGAAGATTTTTTCATTATACATAATGTCTTTCATGTATTATCTCTCCGCAAATGCCTGATCAACCCATAACAACATATATATCCTAGGAGAATGCATTCAGCCAGACTTAACATATATTGAAGTACTTATTAAAATACTAGCAAAAGATATTTACAACTTTCCAACAAAACAATTCCATGGCAAAAGTATAATAGAGCAATCAAAGTTCAAAAGAAATCACTTGGGAACAAGAAGATGACATGCGCATAAAGTAACCAAATCTCTTTAGATTAACTAAATAATCATCAACCCAAACTACCTATGATGTCGAGGACGACATCAACTTTAAGTAGGGGAGTCTGTAATAACCTAAATCCTGAAAAAAGTAATTAGGACCAAATTATTGATCCAATTAGGACAATATCAGGACCCTGGACAACTTCCATGTTTGACCAAACCAAATATTTTGTTGGAAAAGATATATTTTTGTGATCAAAATGCTCAAGTTTGGAGGAAATTTGACTAATAGATATTCCTTTATTAATTTTTGAAAAATTTAAATATAAAAATTTAGTAAAATAAAATATCTGTCCAATATCTAAAATTTTAGTGTCATTGGACTCGTAATAATAAAATAAGGCTATACAAAATTTTTCATCGAGTTTCAAGTATCGTATTGTCCGTAATTAATTTTTAATATTTTTTGCCTTCAAAAATTAATTTAAATAAAATATAGCTCCGAATTGAGAAATTTTTATTTGAGGATGTTCGTCTCATCAAGACAGTCCTTCAGGGCCATGTTTCGTCAAATTTGAAAATCGGATGATGCAAAAATGCGATTAATTTAAATCATTTTCTTAAAAAATAATTTCCTATTCACTTACATGGAGCCCGATGCATGGAGGCACCCCCTCATTCTCCTTCTTTATTAAAGCCCCCACCTCATCTCTTCTTCCCTCATGCTCCTCCTCCTCCGCCACCTTTGGTTGGCTGTCGACCTCCCACCTCCCCACTCCAGCAACCTCTAACTTCCTCTCCTTCCCCCTCGGCTTCACCAAAGTATCCTCCACCTCTCCCCCACATCTTCTTCCTCCCCGACCAATAACCTACCATCGCCCCGCCACCTAGTCGTGCCGACGCCACGCTGGCACCCTGTAAAAATTCTCACGTCATGCCACACCCCCTTGGCAAGTCGCCACCACCGTCGACAACCCCCCAATGAGCTCGAAGAAGGACCTTGAAAATGAAAAAAAAAAGTGAGCAAAAAAAAAGTTAATGGGCTAATTAACTTATTAAAATCTTAATTGAGAAGAAAAATAATATTCGACTCACTAACCTACTGTCCATTAACTTATATTTTTCTTCCTAATTTTATTTTTATTGCTACTAACTTTCAATTTTATGCGCCTAATATTTCATTTAGCAA
The DNA here is from genome assembly GCA_016760335.1 of Gastrodia elata. Lineage (NCBI taxonomy): Eukaryota > Viridiplantae > Streptophyta > Magnoliopsida > Asparagales > Orchidaceae > Gastrodia > Gastrodia elata. Next base: position 28,937,163 of record CM028678.1, on the reverse strand, counting down.
ATTTTGGCTATTTATTTATTAAATATACATATATTAGTTATATGTGGTGGGTGAGATTTGAACTTCTGATCCGGAATAACAAATATTGAGCCTCAACCACTGTGTTGCAACACCATTTATTATTATTATTATTTTTATTATTATTATATATATATATATATATTATAGATAATTATTATAGTTATTATATTTTATTAAGTGGTAATAATAACAGTATTAATATGTTACTATTATTATATTATTATAATCATTAGATAATAATAATAATAATAATAATAATAATAATATAATATTTATCATTATCACCAAAATGATATTGATAAATCCAAATAATAATAGGAACATAAAATTATTGTACTTATTATTATGTCAATAATAATAATAACAATACTATTATTATTATTATCAATATTGTTATAATAATAATTATCTCATATATTATATTACTATATTATTCTCCTACTGCTATCATCTTCTAATGTTTATAATAATAATAAGTGTATAAATACTTATTATTATAATTATCACTGCATATTAAGAATAATATTAATAATATTATTGTAATATTTTTATAATATTTTTATACTATTCTCTCTATCTTCATCAAATAAAAATATAAATAATAAGTATTCTCATCTTAAAATAATAATGATAATAGCAACAGATACTGTGAATAAATATCTTCTTATTATTATCTTAAAATTCTCTCTCTATATAAGCACATGCATATAAAATATTTATAAAAATTAATAGCTCTATTTCCTTTCTATTATTATATTCTCTTACTAGAATAAATAATAATAAAATATTTTAGGTGCAAACTATCATATACATGATGATGATGATAATTATAATATAATATTATTATTATCATTATTTTCTTTAATTATTATCTCTACCTTTTTAATATATATATATATATATATATATATATATATATATATATATATAGATATTCTCTCTAACATTCTCATTTTCATATTTCATTCTTATCTTAAAATTATAAATAGTAACAATAATAATAAATAGTATTATTATTATTATTATTACAATTTTTTGCCTTCGTTATACTTACTATCATCTACTCTATCCTTTTTTTTGGCCACCTCAATCTTCCTCTTCTCTTATTATTATTGTTTTATTAATATTGAAACACACTGAGAGTGATGGAAGATAATAAAAGTTTGTATTTTTTCATCTTTTTGCTAATCAAAAGATTTTTCACATAGATATGTAGGAGATCAACTTAGCACAAAAAATAGGTACCTCAAATATCAGGAAGTACAATTATATATGTTGATTTAATTACATATTTTTTGTTCTGCCTTAAAATTTTCAAATTTCATTGATTTAATTACATGTTTATTAGCCTTGCAAATTCTATGATTTATTTATATTATCACTATTTGAGATGCTATCAAACATAGGTAACATGCTTGAACGATAAAAATTGGATTTCACTAGAGTTATTTACAATCTGCACATAATGTACTTTTATGTTTAGAATGGGCTAGTTTGCAATCATCCTAATGATGGACCCAACAGATATAGAAAAGTTTTGCAAATAATTAGGTAAATATACGATGCTTTGAGTTGTACTTCCTCACATTTCTGGATAAAAACCCACAAATGATGAAAGGAACAAAATCATGCCAAAGTACAAGAAATCTGCATGCTACTGCGCGCCGTAGCGGGCTCAAACCGAGGGCTCCACGCTCCCGTACACTGCAGCGGGATTCCACCCAAAAACCTGCCACTACCACACGCTATAGCGGACCAAACCCGATAATTCCATGCTACTGCATGCCGCAGTGAGAGAAAATATAGAAGTTCGCCCTATCGCGCACTATAGTGCAATTCAACCCGAAAGCTTGGCGCTATAGCAGACCAAACCCAAGAAGTTCACGCTATCGCTCGCCACAGCAGAACATTACTTATATGCAAAACATAAAGGGGAGCGCCACTGCGCGCTACAACAGACGCATGACAGAAAGCCCGATACTATTGGGCACCGAAACACCATCAAGACCGAGAGCCTCGCGCTACAACGTGTCATAGTGCCCGCAGTAATTTCTTCCAAGTAGAAGCATTTAAAGTAGCTTAGGGAAAGCCAAAGAACATAACTCCTTCTTTTCCCACAGCAAGAAAATATTGTAAATACATCGATGCTTCCTCATTTCTAAAAGCATAAATAGAATAAAACTTATTGAATTCTAAATCTCAAGAAATGGGAAAGGGTGGATGATTAAATGCTGATGAGGTAATTGGAGAACTATAAGGAAATACATTTAAGACAAAGCAATGGTTCCAATTTTTAAAATTAAAGTTTAGAAAGTCTGATGCTGCTACAGGATTAAGAAGGAGAGTACCCCCTTACCCAAGGAAGGAGAACGCCAACACTGAAAGAGAAAGAAACAAGCACATGAGACTGAAGTGATAAAAAATTATGAGATAGGGAGAAAGCTCATGCACAGGCTTCTAATTCTTAGTAGCTACCCATGTATTTACCTTTTAATAGTAGCCTAAGCCTTCCTTGGGGAGGGTTTAGGCATAAGCAGTAATGAATTGAGAATGTAGTGTTTGTACTCTTCAATAATAATGGAAATCTATTAATAATTTTTTTGTGATTGAAAACTGAGAATAATGAATTGGATAGCGTGGTATCTATTGAAATAATATTTAACATAAGGATGATTTTAAGTTGCAAAACCATTGAGCCTTTGAACCACATAGGACCTATGGTATGCATAATGAGTGTTCATGCTACGAATGTCAGTGACAACATTTATTGTGTGGAAATGACTAGTGCTAATCCTTGGAATTAAGTGATCAATAGAGTTATGATATAACCATTAATCTTCGAGCTCTACTGCTCACCATTGGCTTATGCAAGAAATGTGTGGACAACAACCTAAAGCCCAGTGACAAGCTCTATGAGCGTTAGATGCTCCCTATTTTTCTTAAGCTGAGAAGTTGACGCGTGTGAGCCGAGAGCCATGAGTCTAGCTCTATAGCTCATTTTAGGCTTATACGAGGATCTAGATGCATAATGTGCTATGGATGAAGTGATATAACCCATTAGATCTATAGCTCATTTCCTTAGCTACGCCTAAAATTGATGCATGTAAGCCATCCGTGGAATTAAGATCGTGTGATGCATAACTAAAAGTAAGGATTTCCTAACTTAGACATAAGCATTGAAATTTACTCTTATCACATAAGTGTCTAAGTGCCAAGGTTGGCCCTTAGTGATTTCATCTATGAGCACTAGGAAAGACTTAGCTCACTTGTAGGGACACTCCTAGAGAATGCTACATCTCTTGATTAATAATTAAACAATCTAAGTCATTAGACACTAAGTTAATAAAGAAGAGTAGTTACATGAAAACTCAAGGAATTGCTTTACTAAACTCAACTTTCCCTACTTTCTCTATAGTAGTTTCAAACTTAAGAAACTTTGATTGCCTAACTAGGACAAAAAATAACCACTTATTGAACACTTGAATATTAGCTAAATAAAACACACTCTAGTAACAAAGGAAACAATTCCTAGAGGATGATAATTCTCAGGACTTCATAATCCCTTATTACTTCTAACCACGTGCACTTGTGTGTGAGTGTAGACATGTATTTACATTCTGTCACCTACTTTAGAAGATATAATTATATTATGTCTATGCTTACGTGGGGGCTACCATAAGTGTAAGGCTCTGCTCCACTGCTGCCCTCAACAAGATAGTATTAGTGACAATGTGGGTCATTACTTAAGAGGACTAACCAATCTTGACTCATTATCAGCCCATCGATCAATATGATTTATTATGAATTCAATGAGTTATCCTCTCTTATGCTGACAATAGCTGCTAAGACTAATTCTTAAGATAAGTGATGTACCCTTATCTTAAGTATTAGTTAATGTTATTCATACACATTAGCCTTAAGATGAATAAATGTAGATATCCATAGTATATGAATTAGTTTGGAGTATTTATAATGTTCACATTACAATATTAAGTATAAGATTAAAAATATATCAAAGTGTGTAAGCTTAAACATCCATCCAAAATATTCATCACAGAAGTTAAGTAAACATTCATCTCATAAACAATAGAAAATAAATCTAGAGTTAATTGTTAGAACTAGAGTTTTAAAGAAAAGAGCAATAATTAAATCTCTCATCTTTTAGCATAAAGATAAGATAAAATTAGCACTACAATAACTACTGCTCCGTTGGCTCCTTCTCAAGATTCTGAATATCCTCCAAAGCTGGGTCCTAGAACTGCTCCGAGCCTAACATGTCAATTTCACATGCTAGGGCGCCTGCCAAAAAAGAGAAAATCTTACATTATATAATAATTCTAAGTACATTTTAGGCTACAAATAGTATTTTCTTACATTTAGGAGATATTACTTATCTTAATAATAAAATATAAAACATACTATGAAAAATTAAAACAAACAACACTAGTAAAGCTAAATACTGAACTAGAAAAATAATGGTACTGAAACTAAATAAGTGCATTGAAAGTAAAGCAACTAAATTAAGATTGTAAGCTGGATTAAACATGAAAACTGAACTATGAATATGAACATGCCATGGATTATGCCATAGATATGCCATAATGCATCCCAAAATCCTACGTAGTCTTAATCCTAGTGCATCCCATAGTTCCTTCTCAACATTGAAGCTTGCTTCTTCCCGTAGTACTCAAATGATCTTGATGCATTATGCTTATGCCATTCATATTATGCAAAAAATTGATGAAAATAAAGATAAAAATGATCAAATCCAGAAAATAGAAATCATATTCCTTTTTGTTTTCTAATTATTTAGCCCATTTCTTTAACATTCACAATAATCTACATGCTATAATGTTCATAATTCTAATTATAAGAGTTCCTTTATTTGAATTTTTAAATAATTAAAACAAATATACATCATGGCTATACTAATATACCAACATACATTATCACATGATAAGAGCACATATACATGATTAGCATGTCTTAAGAATGGTATGATTTGACACTTGGTTGCTTAACTGCACTTATCCTTGCGCATAGGGATAAGAGACATACATCCTCTCACAATTTATTCTTCTAAATTAAGCCATCCAAACCCTTACTTGTGATATACATTGGGATCAGGATGTTTATCCTAAAGTGAACTGTACTTATCTAATTAACTATGATAAGACAAAAACTTTACAGTTACATACAGGGTAAGTTAATCAATCCCATATTATGCTTAAATTAGAGTCAGTCTTATGGATATGTATTGTATCCTCACATAGTAATACTAATATCATCATTACTATAATTCTAAATAGACTATTTTAATAAGCAAGGAATTTCAAGCTACAAATACCACTCTCCAATGTAATATGATCTAATCAATAAGCTCAATGGAAGTCACAATTAAGTCTCTCAAATTGGGTTAACTATCACATTTGTATAAGTTCAATATAAATTTCTTAAGGTTACCACTACCACAAAAACATAAGACTAATTTCTAAAGCTCATATGGTGCATCTAAGATTCTACCTCAACATGTTACGATGAGGCCTTCTACCTCAAAACTTAACTTAATTATAGTCATACTAATCACTTGAATTATAATGCTTAACTGTATACTTAAAAGTTATTAAGGCCCTTAATTATATTAATCTACAACCTTCAAGCTTCTAATGATTGAATAATAATCAAGATAGTTTAATTCATGTAAGTTCTCTTGAAAATCAATGATTTAATAGACATAATCAAGAATGTAATTTCCTTATTATCTTATTTCTAAGAGTTATCATTCAAGTCATAACATAAATCAGAAAAACTTAGAATTTGGTTGGTTGAATAATCAAGCATCTTATATTAGTTCATTAAGAATCATTAAACATGCAAATCCTCTTATTTAGGAGAAAATAATCAATTGTATGATTTGATTATCAAGGCTATAAAGACATTGATTCTTCTAGGACTAGGAATCTTACATGCTAAATTTAGTATCAAAAGTTCTATCAAAAGATGCTAAATCAATTATTACTTTTAAAAATATGCACAATCAATATTTGAATCAAGTTTGGTTAATTAACTTTCTTAATGCATGTTAATTAATCAAACTTGTCTCCATAAAGGATCCCGACTATCGAATAGTGCGATTCATCTGTTGGCCCAACCCGCACTACTCTCCTTTATCTCCATGAAGGTTCCCAACTCCAACTTGATTAGGATTAAGGTTTTCCTTCAATTGTTGTATGCTCCGATCATACTGCACCCAACTGGTTCATTTCAAGATCAATGGGCTAAGCGTATCAAACACCAAGAAGCCCCTTGTGAGTCTACTGGGGTCGCTCAGACCTTACTCGCCCGAGATCCTTAATTAAGGTTTAGTATGGGGTGATAATTCTCCTCACAAGGGAGTTGACATGGTTGTGGCTTTATGTGAACACCATCAGTGTCGCAAGGTGAAGTGGAACCCCAATTTGGCTTGACTCGAGATGGGCTAGATCGATGGAAGCATACTTTGGTTTGGGTACTCTACCGCACTGTACAGGCGTGAGCCGGTTGCTACTCAATCAGGTTTAATGGAACCCAATCCATAGTAGCAATAAACTAGCCTTGATTGTAATTAGCAATTGAGGAGAAAAGAGGTAGTATGGCCTGCTCAATACTTGGGGAAACAATTACATGGCTTCTGGATGAACTGTGAGCTTTATATGTTGGAGATGTACTCGAAGCCAAAATATGATCATTGGAGCCTTTTTAAGCTACAACCTAGCAATTGGGGACTCAAACAATGAGTCGCGCCCACAAAAGTTTTTGGGGATTGGAGCTTCAGAGCGTCAGGCTGACTAGGATAGCAAGGGAAAAGGAGGGACTGGGAAATTTAGGTGACCAAGAGCCTTCTCAGTGAGCAAAGAAGCTCAGAGAGATTTTAGGCTGCCTTAAATAAACTTGGGAGGTTCAGGGAGGTTGGGCTATGACAGGCTAACCTGACCCATGAGTTGGCCTCCCAACTTGCAAACAATGCGAGATCGGGCTAATTATCACATTAGGGGTCCCTCCCAAAACTAGTAATGGCAGTAACAGAATTAATAATCCTAGGTTGTTACTTAGCTAAATATAAGCTTAATCATGTTCTTATTATAGTTCCATTGCATTCAATAGATTATTATAAGCTAACCTTAAAAATTTGGGGTCAATCGAACCTCTCTAAGCCAAAAGGACATTTTTGGTCCAATTTGGTACCCTAAATGATAGCTAAAATATTTTAATCTCCAATCTAAAATTTGATTGTATTTTTGAATTCCTCACCCTCAAATTAGATAGGGATGAAAGTTGGGGAATTTTTGGAGGTCATTTAGGCATATTTTGAATTTAAAATAATTTGGGAAAATTAAACATAAGGGATCCTAACATTTCTTAATTGAAAGTATATCCTTTAACCGATTTAACTAAATCAGGTTCTGCTGTGCAAACCTCAGGCGATCCACTGCGGAGCCCAGGTCATGCAACAGTAGAGCCCCACTTCATCTCACTGTCCTTCCCGATGATCCTACAGCTAGGATTCTGATTCGCAGACCCGTAAATATACTATCATATCCACCCCATGGATCCAACAGTCCGGATCACTCCTGCGATTGGCCATTAGGATCCAAGTGATCTGAGCCATAGTGCCTTCTGATCGATCAATCAGGTGGTATCCAAAGATCCCAAGACTGTGGATCTTCATCTCCACTCTCGCACTCATGATAGGGAACATCCTTCATATGTTGACCGCAGGCCCTGTCCCCCTCTCCCCTTGCCACTTCAGCAGGCTGATGGGGATCTTCCCTCAATGGCATGGCAACCCAATCGAGCCCGTTGTCCCATTCAGGCTTAAAATAGAATTTGAGAGCTCAACCATGGCCGAAACTCTAGGTCCATCTCCAGTTAGCCATCTGCACCCAACTCATCCCTTGAGGCTAGAAATAGCATCAGGAGTATTTCCTAGAACCCTTTGCTGACTAATAGAGATTGAATTGGAGCTTCCCCCAAATTTGCCATTGTTGATCTATCAAAGCTCTCCTCGGTGATCCAGTGCTTGTGTACCACTGATAGTGGGTGAGTCCTGGTGTTCAGGACCCCTTGAGCCTCTCTGTAGCTTAGCTCGACATCAAGTCTTTCCAAGCAGTAGCTGTGAGCTTCCTGACCAAAACCAAGTACCCCAGTGGCTTTGAAGAGCCAATTAGGCTCAACGCTTTCCCCCATTTTATTTTTAATTGCTCAAGTAGGTCAATCGAATGTAGCGCTTGTGAAATTGAGGTGTGGATCCATCTCAATCGATTAATTGATCGATCGGGCTATCGTCCTTCAGGAAGCTGGGTCCGAGTAAGGACCCAGTGATCCAGTGCCTCCCAGGCTACGATTCATTAGGGATTAGATCCGCATCACCTCCTTGAAGGTGTAGGGATTGAATCCAAGAGGAAATATGGCCTTTGTGGGGATAATTAACTCCACACAGTAGCTCCATGGAAAAGTCATCGGGTGAGAAAGGTCTGAAAGTTCCCGACCTCCTCACAAGGGGCTTTGGATTCCAATCGATGCATCTAGTCATGGTGAATATGTAGTGGCCTTTGGGTGGTCGTGCCATGGCATGTATGCTCAGGAATTTTGTGATTAGGGTTTTCCTTATCGGCCTGGGTGTCGGATGATTGATTGGAGATGACGGTGCTGTGCGGGTCAGGCCAGCCCACCGCCCGCACGGCGCGATAGTCCCGGGTCGCTCGGGCTCCGGCTGACCTGCACCTTTTGGTTATGGGACTAAGCCCATTTAATAATGTTAATAATATACAAAATTTGTTTTCTTAAGAAAAATAATCTGAATATTTAAGCCATAGAAAAATTTAATTAGAAAAACACAGATTTAATTAATTGAATAACTTTTAATCTGCTTATCCAAACCATATAAAATTTTATACCATTTAGCTCAAAAAAGTATAAGAAATCTAAATATAAAATAAATCACACTTTCTGTGGTTGGATTTTCAGATTTAGCTTAATTACTCCAGAACTTGATTAGGGTGGATTAGGTTGTATACTTAACCAAATTTTATGATTCAAGTTCCGTTATGCTTCTAATACCTTGTAGAATACATGTGCTAAGTGAAATAATTTTTTGATTCTTATTTTAATAATTTTTTAAAAATCTTAAAGATGCATGATTAGCAAAAATTAGAGTTTATACTTATCCAAACATAGTCAACTAAGTCTCTGATGGTTCATATGGATAGGTAGAACCTAATTGCCAAGTGTCATAAAATTTGAATGGTTATATTTGTAATTTAGTACTAATCTTTTTTGGGTTGCTTTAGGGTTTGATTAGCCTTAATTATTTTCTATTTTTCTTAATTAAATGTTATATGCTTTAATAATAATAGAATGCATGTTTGAAAACTTACACAATAAATTTAATACTTTAAATGATTAATTTGATTTTAATCAACTTCAAACCCAAAGAATCTTAAAGAATGATTAAATTAATCAATATAATCTTAAATTGGAAATGGACATCAATAATGCACAAACACTTACTAATTTTGTCATTGATCATTAACTCAATAATTGATCTTGGTTTGGTCAAGTTAGGAATTATATTATAACTTAAGTAGATTAAGGTTTAAACCTTAATCACCTAAAATAAAACACTTTATTTTAATAATTAAGGGACATGCATGATTTCAATATTACATATTTATTTGACACTAATCTTAAGCCATCAAACTAGAAATACTAAGATCTATAATGAATTCATGTAATTGATCCTCTGAACCTGCACCTTTAATGCTTTGATTTTCTCTTAAGTAAGACCTTTAGCATGAGATAAATCATAAAATGATAATGATTTGCAGAATGAACAATTCTTCATAATTTTCATGATTATATCCCATAATTGTTGTATAGGTTGTGATCCTTTGAGTTTACTCATCTGATTTGTATAATTCAGTCCATTGAAATAAAAGTTGAAAACTTAATGTAAATCTTAAATCTTAGATTATAATTTGTACCTTTTAGTACTAGAGCTTTAATGTTGTGATCTATTGATAATAATTTAATAATTGCTAAGCCTTATCAATAGATGAGTTATTGAGGTAGAAAGAACTTATTATCTAGTCTTGAGGTAAGAGTTTAGATACACCTCCTTAGCCTTAGATACCTGATCCTAGAGCCTTGTGGTAGGATAACTTAACAATTTAGACTGCGGTTATTTACTTGTGGTAGTATCCTAAATTGATTGACTTTTAAGTCACATGTTTGGAACCTTTGTGTAGGATTCACCATAATGAAGAATGGATTTATTAGTTTGATATTCTTAGATCATTAAATAAAATTGTTAAAATCAATAGAACTATCAGTTGGAGGAGATAGTGTATATCCATAGAACTAAATTATTTCAGTAAAAAACAGCGTTGGCTGATTTACCATGAACAGAGTTGGTTGATTTACCACAAAGGAGAATAAACTGTGATCGAGTCATGCCCCTTATCATCATATATTTCAATAAGTGCAGTTAAACAAACTAAGTATTTCATGTTACAAATCTTAAGACACTATAAGTATGCTTGTAATTAAGGTATTTAAAATAAACTATGATCGGGTCATGCCCCTTATCATCAAGCATTTCAACAAGTGTAGTTAAGCAAACTAAGTGTTAAAGTCACCTTACTCAGAAACATACCAACTTTGTATATACACCCTCTTCAATTGATGAGTTTAAGTTCAACATTAGCTAATTCCATTCAATGGATTAAAATTATGAGTCAAAATTCATTTAGATAAACTCTATACAATAGAGATAAATGGAATCATCACTTGATATTGAATTGATTTCTGAATTTTGATGATTTAAGGCATAGAATCATAAAAGCCTTGGCATATAATAAAATGCATAAGTCATGTTATTATTTGCGGAGCGAATGAGCTCACATAAGGACTAGTTCGCAGAGCATTTGCTCACCTAGGATCTGTGGAGTATCGTGTAACTCAAAGTCAACATATTAGTGGCGTATAATTCCATGGCATAATTAGATGCATACTTATTAATTTAGTGGCACACAACACATTTTTAAATTATTATTTACTCAGTTTCAGATTACTTACTGTATTCTCTACATTTAAGTATTCAGTTTGCAGTTTCAATTTTACTTTACTTTCAAATTTATACTATTTTAAGCTTCCTACTATCTTACTCTCATTTCTATAGTCTTACTTACACTATTTAAATGCTAAATAGAAAATAACTATAACTGTTTGAGTAGTTTTTGATGTGTTAGACTTATTATCTAACATGTGGTACTTTTGGAATTTGGCAATTTTCTAAATCCAAAGCAGCTTGTTGAGCTAGATCAAGAGTCTTCATAGGAGATCCAGGAGGTGTTTATGGAGCTTTAGAGGACTCATCGTCAACCTTTATTTTATGTATTAGTTATTTTCAGTTCAGTACTTAGACTATTTTATATATATTTATAAAGTAAATAGCTATAATAATTCTGGATGTATTTTATATATATTTATAATTCTGAATGCTTCTGTCTTGAATGCTTATAGATGTAGGCTTTAGCTTCTACTGTAACAACCCTAGTGTTGTTACCTGTTAATTAGTGACCTAAAAAATTCTAATCTTCTTCCATTACTCTTATAATAGCGTTAAGAGTCTCCACCTCAAATTTCGTGTGATTTGAAGATCGTTTGACAATTTCAAGCATTTCATAGCTTTTTGATAATTCTAAAATACCTAAATTATTTAGACCTCAGAATTAAAAATAGAGTCCACCATTAAACTCACAACACCAAAATTAGGATGGGTTGGTTATTTGGAAGTTTTTGGAAGTCACCAAAACTTTCACGAATATTTTAAAAATAATTTAAATACCCGAAAAATTATGAAAATTAAGTATACATCCAATCAAAAATCCGATTTCATTTTTTGAATTCCACACCCCTCAAATAGGTAGGGTGAAAATTTAAGATTTGTAGAGTGTGGAAGGATATTTAATTTTGATTGAATAAATAAGATAATATTAATATATAATTTTTTTTAAAATAAATTAATATATATAAAATAAACAGCTGATTTAAAATAAATCCAAATGACGAATTTAAAAAGATGTCGATTAGCTGGATAGTGCAAATCACGAGATTTCATATTCTCAAAATTAGGTAAAGATGCTTTCCATTCTTTCCTTCTTAAGATCGTGCCATTAATTTTGATCACGGCAACCCAACGGACGGATCAAAGGCTTACTTTAGTACACGCGGATGATTATAAGCCGTCTGATAAGCTTTATAAAAGATGTCAGGCATGCAATGCCTACGAATGGAATACTGAACGTCCCTACACTGAATGGGATCGTGCGCAAGGAAGGGGTCATCTCTCGTACACTTAACGCCTTCTCGTAGCTTATGGGGCCTTTCTTATCTCCATTTCCTTCTTGAATTTTTAAATAATAAGGATTTGGAGAGCTCCAGAAGGGTGGTTCGCGCCTCCCGATCATCTTCGAGTAGCTTCCATTTTGTTCCAAAAATCCTAGACCAGGCAACGCCGTCGAAGGCGAAAGGTACTTCACCATCATTTTTTTTATATGTTGTATACTTCTACAAAATCGTTTGTCAATCATTTGTTCCAAAATCAATCCATTAGTAATTAATTTTTTTTTATCTATGATGCATAATGAAATGAACTAAACTGACTCATTATGTTCGAACAAACTTTAGAAATTTTACGCAGAAGGAATTCAAATTTTTGAATATTACTTATTGCGATTGTTCTTCAATTCAAAATTACCTATGAAATCAATTGATGATTCTATAATGAACAAAATCACCATTATGAGATCTTTAGAATTGATTAATTTTTATTTTTTTTTCATTGGTCTGCCATTTTTGAGAGGCGCGATTGTATCAGATTTGGAGAAGGACTGATTATTGCAATTAATCAAATAGTGAGCTATACATCTAACAGACTATAAATACGTCTGTGCTTGCACGCAAGTGTACGTGGTATGAAGTAATAATTTGGAATGTGAGTTTCGAGATTTAGCATCCTCAGGGAATTAGGTGTTTTATTACCAAGGTATATCTACATTCAAAAATATTTAAATTATGCATATTTTGTTGATTTGGTTCTTAAATAAGCACAATAATTCATAGTAGAATAAAACTATGATAAAAGGAGAGGAGAGTTGGGTCTCTCCCATATGATATATTAGATGACTTATGTATGATGATTCCTCAAGCGTTTATTTTTCTTTATTAAGTTTTTAATCAAGTGCACATTGTCCTCCTAAGAGTTTAACTCCAAGATTTACAAGTTCAAATCTTGTGCTTAAAATAAACACACAGTCGATTCTATTTCAGCACAAAAACCCTTATAAGCTTTTAGATTATTGGATTCACTCTCTTTCCTTGATTATATAAATAAGGGTTGTTCATTTAATATCTTACAAGCATTGATTCCACTAAGAGTATCATGTGAGTCATGCACAGTTTAGATAACAGAGTGACTTTATTTGGGCTCTATGATTATGTCACCTTGTTCATGAGCACTCAAGGAATCCACTCCATACCTCTACGTATGCTGAGTAATGGGGCATATTTAGTGGGTCTTAGCTCACACATTTCAACTCTTTAGTTGAGTATAGATCAAGGTGCACTAAGCTCAAGAACTTTCTCACATAGTTCTAAGCTCTCATGCACTGATGAATCCAATATCAAAACTAAGGATGAGCTATGGAGCAAAAGACTTTTTAGTCCTTGAAGTCATTTAGTCCTTTATCATTTGGTCCACATTCAAGTCCACAATAGTTCTTTATTATTTGGTCCACATTCAAGTCCATAATAGACTTTTTAATTTCTTTAACAAATCATTTAACTCAAAACTTTTATTAAATCTTGAGGAAAATTTTATACGCAAAAAAATCTCTTTCAATTCATGTAGGATTGCCCCAACCCTCCTCAAGGGAGGTTTAGCTCTCCATTACACTAGAGATAAAGAAGAACACATATATGGATAAAGACCCTTTCATGATCAACTAAGAAAAGAAAACACAAGACAAGAGTTTAGAGAATACTAGGAACATTCCTTTGATAATATTCTCTGGACTTCTCCTCTTCTTGCTCTTGGTTGCTTCTCCTAGGTCCATAGTGCTGCCTTTCTTCTTTATTCTCCTTAGCAAGAGGGTTCTTTAACCCTTGGAGATCTTTCCTTCTCTTCTATGCAGCCCTCTTCTTACTTCGGATGTTAGTGAGCCAAGTTGGGAACCTTCTTAAGTCAAGAAGAGTTGTATTTATAGAGGGGCTGCATTCTACTCCCTTTCTTTTAATTTCAGCATTTCCCTCTTAAAAATCTGCTATAATCATTTCAAATGCAACTTGAGGGGTGAAGTGACCTCTACTTTTCCATTCTTTAAGCTTCACACCACTTCAAAATATTATTTCTCCAATATAACTAAATTTGCTGCAGAATGAATGAGGGCTGGAAGACAAGGAGCAGGTTGGGGGTCTTGTCCCAGCCACAATAAATGTCGTGTCTAGACTAAATTTTGGCACACTACTGTAGCACGCTGTAGCACACTGTGGCGCACTATAGCGGTCGATTTTCGTCAACTGGTCCGCGGAGATGCGTTGTGGCGTTCTAGACTTTTTTCTGATGGTCCGCTAGCGCGCGCTGTAGCGCTTGAGCCCTACAAGTTTCTCCCACTATGGCGTGCTGTAGCGCTAGAGTCCCGCAAGTTTTCCCACTATGGCACGTTGTAGTGTGAGAGCCCCACAAGCTTACCCGATGCAGCGTGCTGTAGCACTAAAGCCCCGCAAGCTTACCCGCTGTAGCGCATTATAGCGCTAGAGTTTCGCAAGCTGGTTCACTGCAGCGTGCTATAGCACTAGAGTTTTGCAAGTTGATCCGCTTTAGCGTGCTATAGCGCCGGAGTCCGCAAGTTGGTCCGCTACCGTGCGCTATGGCGCCATAATTTCTCAAGTTTGCCCACTGGAGCGTGCTGCAGCAGATTTCTTCTAGAAATTTTTGAAAACTTTCTAGAATTGTACATAATTTGTTGGGTAAGCATTTTTCCTGAAAAGTAGGCAGAAATTGATTAATAAAGTAGTTTCGATATGAAAATGAATGAAATTTTCCTTTATTTAGGATATAAATTATGGACTTATCACAGCCCCACACTTAATTTCTTGCTTGTCCTCAAATAAGCTAAGAAAAAGTATTTTTCTGTTTCTTAGGTATGAGAGTCAACAAGTAATATCAATGAGGGTTTGATTTGCAATTCAAAGCTCATGCTTAACTAAAATGACAAGAGCAATTGGCATTATTTAAATTTTTCTAATCTTGGTTATGATTGAGGTTTATAGACAAATCTCCAATTAAATGTATTTTTGCTTGGTGCTAGGTAATGGGGAGGGTTTCTTGGAATTACTAAACTAAGATTATAGTGAGTAATTATGAGTTTGCTTATGCCATATGTGCTCCTTCTTATGAATCACAAAGATGTTTAAATTTTAGGAGAGATATTTTTCATCATCCTTTTTCATTTCTTTTCTTAGGGAGAGATATTTTTCTTCATCCCTATTTTTATATATATATTTTTTATTTTTCATTCTTAGGGAGAGATATTTTTCTTCATCCCAATTTCCAATCTTTGTGATCATGAAGTCCTACGGGAGCCTAGCACATTATTTTTAGATTACTCACCTTAATCACTAATATTTATTCCAAAGCCTTCCCCCACACTTAGTCCATAGCATTGATTTAAATTTTGGAGATTAGACTCAACCTAAAATCATTCTCTTATTTAGATGATTTAATGTTATCAATGCATTTAGTTATTTTTTGTTAAGCAAACTTTGGTTGATAATCAATTTCTATATTGATATTCTTGTAACTTCCATAAACTTGAAAAATTTTGAAAAAATTATCATTTGCAAATCATAGAAAGATTTTTAAAAATATGAGAATCCATAATTTATTTCATCAAAAAGGCAAAATGAATACACTTTACTAGGAGTAGTAAGGAATAAAACAACCTGATATGAATAATGACATTGGAATTACTGCATTCATGCTCGAGAATCCTTCTTCTCCTTTATTCATGTACACATGTACTACTCAGAATCTGAAACAAACAAAAATATAAAATTATTTGTTTAGCTGCCTCCTAACCAGTGCTTTGTTTAATGTTCTTAGTCTGACCAAAAATAGTTTATATCCTTTCAAAAAAATTTTCCAGATTATCATTAACTCCTTAGGATGAGTACGAGCTAGTTTAATAATTGGGTCATCATGAACACCAGCTCTACTATTTTCTTCTTATAAGCCCAATCAGTATCCTTAATCTTGTAATAAGTTTTATTTTTATTTGTCTTTTCATTCCTTTCATTTCTTCCTTCATACTTATTATCAAACTTTTCATATTATTCCTTATTATCATCCTCCATTTCATTTTGTAAGAATGTGTAAAGCTTAGCTCTTTCAGGACTACTCTTAAGGTGATTCTCTACAAATTCAAATTACACACAAATACTGTCAATATTGCTAAAGGGTTTGTTGATAGTTGAGATGTCAGAGATAATAATTTTTTTACTCTTACTACCCCTAGATTCTCTTAGTTTATTTGTCCTCATATTATTTTTAATTAGTTCATCTTGGCTATTTTTACATGGTAGGTCATCTATTATTGAGCATTCAGGTGAAAGCACTTGAGATGTGTATCGGACAACAATTTTGGATTGCTCTTGGTCAAATTTTTCTGTTTGACACTCTTGTTGCATTTTTAAATTGTCAAATTCAATTTAATACTCCACCTCTCTCTCATTTTTATTGGTTGTTTGAGTTAAAGTTTCTTCCCTACAAATTAATACTTCTTTAGCTTGTTCCTTTATTTTCTCAGTCATAACAACTTCTTGGATGGGGTTAGCTAATTGTTGTAATATAAATTCTAACTTAGCCTCAATTGATTTACATATAAGCTCTTGATCATCCAAATTAAACTCGTGCTTAATCAAGGATGGTTCAATTTCATGCAAATTATTGTTTGTATAAGAACTATAGTCTTCCACTAATTCTTCTAAATAAAACTGCTCACTTATCCAATTTATGTTGTTAATGTTCATATCTGAGTGAGTGTAATTGTGTTGCAAGTTGTTATCAAACTTAATATCATTAAACAGTTTTGTTTCTAAAGGTGCAAAAGGGTTGCTTATATTACAATCAGAACTTAAATGTGTTCCCCCACACCAAATGCACAAGTTTTGATTATTATTATGCACACCCATGAAATTTTAGTACTCCATAGAAATAGATAAAAAAAATTAAAAGAAAAGAAACTAAAGAAATAAGAAAGTATATATGCAAATAGATTTGTTTAAATCACTATTTACTAATAAATTCTCCTTAATACGAAATAATTACCAATTCCTTGGCAACGGCACCAAAAACTTGACAGACTATAAATACGTCTGCGCTTGCACGCAAATGTACGTGGTCTGAAGTAATAATTTGGAATGTGAGTTCGGAGATTTATCATCCTCAGGGAATTGGGTGTTTTGTTACCAAGGTATATCTATGTTCAAAAATGTTTAAACTATGCGTATTTTGTTGAATTGGTTCCTAAACAAGCACAACAATTCTTACTATAATGTAACTATGATAAAAGGAGAGGAGAGTTGGGCCTCTCCCACATGATATGTTAGATGAATTATGTATGATGATTCCTCAAGTGTTCACTTTTTTTTATTAAATTTTTAATCAAGTGCACATTGTCCTCCTTAGAGTTTAACTCCAAGATTTACAAGTTTAAATATTGTGCTTGAATTGAACACACATTTGGTTCTATTTCAGCACAAAGACCCTTAGAAGATTTTAGATTATTGGTTTTCTCCTCTTTCTTTGATTAAACAAATAAAGGTTGTTCATTTAATATCTTCCAAGCATTGATTCCACTAAGAGCATCATGTGCATCATGCACAATTTAGATAATGGAGCGACTTCATTTGGGCTCTATGACTTTGTCACCTCGTTCATGAGCACTCAAAGAATCCACTCCATACCTCTATGTATACTGAGCAATGGAGCATATTTAGTGGGTCCTACCTCACACGCTTCAACTCCTTAGTTGAGCATAGATCAAGGTGCACTAAGCTCAAGGACTTTCTCACATAGTTCTAAGCTCTCATGTACTCATGAATCCAGCATCAAAACTAAGGATGAGCTATGGAGCATAAGACTTTTTAGTCTTTGAAGTCATTTAGTCCTTTATCATTTGGTCCATATTCAAGTCCACAATAGTCCTTTTAATTTCTTTAACATGTCGTTTAAGTCAAAATTTTTATTAAAGCTTGAGGAAATTTTCATACACAAAAAAATCTTTTTCAATTCATGTAGGATTTCCCCAACCCTCCTCAAGGGAGGTTTAGCTCTCCATTATACTAAAGATAAAGGAGAACACATATATGGATAAAGACCCTTTCATGATCAACTAAAAAAAAAAATGCAAGACAAGAGCATAGAGAATACTAGGATGTTCCTTTGATAAAGTTCTCTGGACTCCTCCTCTTCTTGCTCTTGGTTACTTCTCCTAGGTCCGTAGTGCTGCCTTTCTTCCTTCTTCTCCTTAGCAAGAGGGGTTCTTCAACTCTTGGAGAGTTCTCCTTCTCTTTATGCAGCCCTCCTCTTACTTAGGATGTTAGTGAGCTAAGTTGGGAACTCGTCTTAAGTCAAGAAGAGTTGTATTTATAGAGGGGCTGCATTCTACTCCCTTTCTTTTAAATTCAACATTTCCCTCTTAAACATTTGATGTAATCATTTCAATTGCATCTTGAGGGGTGAAGTGACCTCTACTCTTCCATTCCTTAAACTTCACATCACTTCAAAATATTATTTCTCCATTAAAATTAAATCTGTTGTAGAAGGAATGATGGTTATGAGACAAGGAGCAGGTTGGGGGTCTTATCCCAACCACAATAAATGCCCTATCCAGACTAAATTTTGGTGCGCCGCTGTAGCGCGCTATAGCTCTAGAGTTTTGCAAGTTGATCTGCTATAGCGCGCTATAGCACCAGAGTCCACAAGTTGGTCCGCTACAGCGCGTTATGGCACCAAAATTTTGCAAATTTGCCCGCTACAGCGCTGTAGCTCGCTGCAGTGGATTTCTTCCAGTATTTTTTGGAAACTTTCTAGAATTGTATAGAATTTGTTGGGTAGGCATTTTTCCTGAAAAGTAGGTAGAATTTGGTTAAGGAAGTAGTTTAAATATGAAAATGAATGAAATTATCTTTTATTTAGGATATAAATTATGGATTTATCAATGTCTATTTGACTCCCCTTAATCCTTTCGATTTTCCATATGGGTACTTCCATGCGAAGACAAGAAATTAAGAGTACTGCTTCATTCAGCTCTATTTTGGCATGAAGCCAATGATGGCTGTACTGAACCACAGATAGTGGTCCATTAGCATTCGATCCTTAACTCTTAGGCAGAACAACTCATTTTAGACCTAGTGGGTCTTAGTGAAGAAAGAAGCTTATTAATTTTAGTTAATTAGTTTCAAAAATAAGATACAAATTAAATTTTTATTGAATGAAAATATTCTGCCCATCACTTTGTAATCCCATATATGAAAAATAAATCTCTTTTTATCGATTCCGTTATCTACCTAATGAGTATCGGCCCATTTTTAGGCCCATCTATGGGCCAGATTTCAGTAGTTAGCATAGGTTGTCTATTGGGCCGGACTATTAGGCAATGGGTTATACATAATGGTATAATTAAATTAAAGTCAAATATTAATTAAATTTCATATATAAAGTTACTTAATAATCTTAATGATGATAATTAAATTGCTAATTGTATATGTTGTTTTTCCTTAACTTAAATATGAAACAGAAAAGTGTTAAGTAAAATTCAGTTTATTTTAACTGAAATTATTTCTATTAACATTAATAAAATTTTCATTCATTATTAATTAATGATTTCTTAAGTGAAACTCAGAAATTGTACATCCTATATGCTACTATGACAGTAAATTTTCCTAGAATAGTAATATGAAGATAGATATGTATTTTGAAAATAAAAATTTAATAACTCATTACTTCAATTGACTAAAGAAATTATTTCTTTCATCAATTGTTGTAAACATCATAATTTGGTCGATTGATGTTCAAAATGGACACTTCCATAGTCAATTTCACTCACAAAATGTGAGGAACATTAATAAGAGATCAGGTTTAGGCTTTGAACCCTAGATCTCTTAATGATATTTTAACCCAAATAAGAAAACCCTCTAAAACCTATAAATTTAATGTTATCCAAATTTAACTTAGTTAGTGTCATTTTTCTCCTTAGGACATAAGGATCTCAAATATATGTACATCACATCATTTGGATAATATTTGGATATTTTAGGTATTTAACTCTTTAATTTAAGTAAAATTGTAATTTCATGTATTTCATATATACTTGTTTTTGGATTATTGAACCCCAGGATAGAAAACTTGTCTCATTTTCTTATCTCACATATATCTTTAAATTTTTTGTTTGAATCTTACATTTCCATGGATGTAATAATTTAGAATGTCCAATACTTATTTAAGTTGAACTCCTTCTAATGTAGAATTGGTTAGGAATGAATTAATTTGAATGAAATGCATGTATCTTTTCAAGTTGAATTATTCAATAATTATTGATAGTCTTTACATTTATGTAAATCAAATGATATGGAATTAGTGTGATTAAATTGCATGGCATGTACTAAGCTTAATTCTTCCATTTTTACTATACTTCATATGGAAATTTGAATACTTAATTTGAATGAAAGGTTGTATATTCATTATTTTAGAATGTGATTGTATGTACTCTTGTCATGTTAGAATTCAATTAGAATTTATGTTCTATGTATTGAATTAACTTAACGTCAGTTCCTTATTGCTCATCTTTTCATTTAATCTTCTAAATAGTAGAAGACTTGCATGTTATTATTCTATTTTGTTCCTTTTAAGAGAATATATTAGACTTCATGTTCAAATTATTAGAATTGGAATTTTATTCTTATATATTTCCAAGTTTCTAGATCTCATTTAAATGCATGCTTGATTATCTTGAGAATCTTTTTGACTTCCTTTATGCTATAATTAACTTAACATATTCAAATTGCAAGTTTTAAGAGAACTAATAATTAGACTAGTGTCCAACCAATCTATTTAATAATTAGCACACATTTCCATTAGTCTTTATACTTCTAAATTAGTTATGCAATCATTAAATTAGAGAGCAATAGTTTCTTTTCATGCTTAAATAAGCTAATAGACATCCAGTAGCCTAGAATAAAGAATTAATTAGCACTTGTAGAAGATAATATATTTCTTTCCTTATATTTAAATACTCAATATCAATTAATCCTAAGAAAGTTAATGATTAAATTAATTTGATACCTTCTAGTTTATAATCTAACTAGATGAAGCTAATAGATTGTTCTTTATCTTTTACTTCCTTTAGCTTAATAAACAATTAATCTTACTCCCCCTTACTAGTTTCCTTAAACTTTAATCATTAATCTATTTTATTTAATTAGTTTAGGATTGGTATAAGATAAATTTTATTTATGTAAAAATACTATTTTTCCAAATTTCTTACACATCTACTATTACTTACATTTGACTTAAAGATCAATATCTATAAGTCAATTGGGAGCTCAATTAGATCCAATCATTAAGTAGATCATTAAAACTTAGATATCAATGGATATCACATTGTTTAGAATTATTGAATTTCCTTGAATGCTTGCTTAGTTTTGAGCCTAATTTTCTTGATCATTCATATAATGTTTTGTGCATAAATAAAAGTTTCAAAAAACAATAGGGGTATGCCTAAGGGTAAACATAGTAGAAATAACAGTGCTACTTCCAAACGTCACATTCTAGAGAGGGTGAATATGAATATTTAAATTCATTTGACCAACAGTACTTATCTAGTTAAGCATACGTGCTTAACTCATCGTCCCATTCTGTAGAATATGCCTGTAGAATGAGATAATTTCTTAAAACAACTTCAATTGGTAGAATGAGCTCTTTTACAATCTTATTGTTTGTAAGATGTCATTGTAGCTATTTAGCTATGTTACTTCCCATAGTCCTAGTCTATGTATATCTTAGACCAAGAGGCTAAGATATTTACTTTAATTTCTATGTTTGCACTTTCTATTTTTAGTATTGTGTCTTGCTTACTTATAGGTCATTTAGGATGTAGTTTATGTTGCTTAGTTTCTTTTAAATGCTTCACTGCATTTCTCTTGCTTACTTGGCATAAATTCCATTGAACATGTATTTACTTTCATTTTATTCATTTGAAATGCACTTAGTAGCTTCTAGCCTTTTTCGGTGCTTTCCCCTTACCATTTTTGGATGTAGGCTAGAACATAATACAAGTGAGTATTCTTACTCAACTTCTTTCTTACTATCTTTCTTTATAATTATGTCTATTTTCTTTTCCCTACTTGAATGCTTTTAATGCTCTGCTGCTTTATTTTAAATTGTAAATTAGCTTAAGATATCCAATTTATCAAAAATATAGCAAATCTTAAAATGTGCTTAGAATGTTTAGTCTAACTACTTTTTTTCTTTTCTTGGCTTTGACCTATCATATTTAAATATCAAAAGATGATAGATCAGGAGCTTTATAATTCAGGTGAAGCTGGTCCTAGCACTTGAAGAGCTCATAAAGAAATTGCTTCTGCTTAAATTTTTTTAGTTTACTTGCATTTTATTCAAATGAGCGAGTGATTACATTTACTTTACTTTTACTCTTTCATTATAAAAGGCTTGTAATAATTAAACTTAAATTGCGTGAGATAATTTTCCCATATTCTATGATGTATTTACTTATTTTAAAACTGCTTGGGTTGAATGAGTGGATAATAATTATTGCTTATATTACCTATACTTGCATTTTTTCATATCTCTCTGATTGCTTTTATTGCAAATTATTTTAACTTGATACCTAATCATAAAGATACTTGGCCAACTTAGCATCGGTATTTCATTCTCTTTCTTCTAATTAGGTATTAGATGCTAAGGTAACATCCCGATGTTGGATTAATCTCCTATCCAATATTGGAGTCATTACAATTGATATCAGAGCCAAGGTTGAGAACATTAAGCTAAAATTAGATATCCGCTCAACCAAGTCAACAACACAAAAAGGTAAAAATAGTAAGAGGCTTCTCTTTTTCAAGTTTCCGATTTTTCTTTTCTTAACCTTCTTAGAATGAATCCTGATTCAGATAACCTTATTCCACCCATGGTGAAATAACCTACTTCAACCATTACATCTTAAATAGATGAAATGAAGAATTTAATAAACATAATGTGTGTGATGATAGAAGCACAAACATGTGCAGCAGAGAGAATGGCCTCGTCCAGTACCCATTCTCATCCTTCCCCTACCATATCATAACCATTTCCAACTCCTCCTCAAACTCCCTTCCTCCTAAAATTCTAGTGATTCCACATCCAACTCCTGGTTCTATTGTAGACACCTTTCTCCTTACTTTTCTTCATTTGAACCCACCAATATTTAATGGCTCCACTTCCCACATTGAAGCAGTTGATTGGTTTAAGGCAATAGAAAAGACCATAGCCAGTAAAAAATATCTAAAGAGTGAGTGTAGTTGTCTAACCACATACTTATGAATGGTGAGGTAGAATACTGGTGAGACAGTGAGCTGAAAGCTCATTTCACCGACGTACAAGTGGAAGATATCACTTGGGATGAATTTAAGCAAGTTTTTTGTTAAGAATTTATTTCCCCATCTGCTAAAACTATAATCGAGAATGATTTCATGCAGCTTACCCAAGGAAATCGTTTGTCCATAAGTATAAAACGGAATTTCAGAAGCCGTCTCGCTTCACTCCAGACTTAGTCTGCACCGATGTAGCTAGGTTCAATAGATTCTTACATGGATTAAAAGTACTGTTAAAAGTCATCTGATGTCTTAACATCATGATGATTTTTCAAAACTTCTGGAAGGTGAACATATGATTGAGAACCATCAAGCTCAAATGGATTTGAAGGAACATTTCCATCCCCAATCTTCAAGATTCAAACCATTTAAGAGGAATCATCCTCATGATCCTAAGGTCTTATAGATTACCCCAAGTCATAATCAGAATCAAAGACAGAATCAGAATCAAAATCAGCAAGGGAGACCAGGTGCAAGATGTAATAGACCGCATCCTTATAAAAATGTTATCATACTGGATGTCGATGTTACATCTGAGGTCGAACCAATCATCATCATTGGGACTATCAGGCAAACATGACAGTGGAGAAGATGTGGATCAATCGCCAATCTTCTGTGCAGAACCCTACTCCTCTTAATTCCCAATCTTCAGCACTTGCCTTAATGCTTCCTTCTGCATGTAGAAGTGCTCAACATCCAAAAGGTGTACGTCCATCTGCTAATAAGAAAGGTCAATCTAGTAAGATAATTAAAGGAAAATTGATTCCTCAATCTCTTGCAGTACCATGTGTCTATGATCTTTCTCCTTAAGTTTCCAAAAATGACAATAGCATTGTTACTAGTACATTTTACTTATAATTTTTTGTTTTCTATCTTTCATTTCCTCTGCAATCTTATTTTCAATACTTCATACATTAATTTTTATTATTTATAAATGGAGTTTAGTTTCCCTACAATAGGAACTCTAACAACTCAACTCTTTTGATTGACCGTGTCAATCTCGTAGTTCTCACACTCATCTTCGACTAAATAATTATTAAGAATCAACCTTATGACACACTCTTCGACATGAGTGCTAGCCAGTCCTTTTAGTCCAAGAGTTAATCTTATTCTCTTAATCTCCAACATTTTAGCCTAGACAATGCCTTGAGAGTGTAGATGCCATCAGGTGCTGAAATGTCTACTAATGAGTTCTGTTTGGTAGACATCCTAATCAGAAATTAATTCTTTCAATCCAAACTTATTGTTATGTCAATTACAAACTTTGACATAATATTAGGTATGGATTGGTTTAGCAAGATTAATGTTGTTATAGACTGCTTTAGAAAGAGAGTTTTGCTTAAAGTTGGGAAGAGACCTGAAGCTTTCATAGGAAAGCTTGGCTTAACTGCATCATTAATTAATGCAGTTAAAGCCAAGCATCTCATTAGTAAAGGTTGCTACGCTATTTTAGTAACCTTAATTGGTGAAGAAAATAAAGATAGAAATTCAATGGATACCTTAATTGTAAAAGAGTTCCTAGATGTTTTTCTAGATGATTTGCATGGAATACCTCTAATGCGAGAGGTAGAGTTTTCAATAGAGCTAATCCTAGGAACTCAACCCAAATTGAAAGCTCCATATAGGATGGCACCAAAAGAACTTCAAGAACTCCGTGAGCAATTGCAAAATAGTTAGAAAAAGGTTTTGTGTGCCCTAGCATGTCGCTCTGAGGAGCTCCTGTCCTTTTCATTAAGAATAAAGATGGATCCATGCGAATGTGTATAAATTATCGCAAGCTCAATAAGTTAACATTGAATAAAAAGTATCCTCTTCCAAGAATAGATGACTTGTTTGACCAATTAACTGGAGCAAAAGTCTTTTCTAAAATTGACTTGAGAATAAGATATTTTCAGATTTGAGTTGAGGATAAAGATATTCCTAAGACTTCATTCAGGACCTGTTATGGGCACTATGAGTTTCTTGTCATGTCTGTTGGACCGACTAATGCCCCTTCCATTTTCATGGACCTAAGGTTAGAATGTTATCAAAGTAGATGAGGGAGTGACTAGAAGAAAATCAATTCTGCTTTGCAGCCTCGGAGCCAATGGAATCTCGCCACATGCCTTATCTAACATGTGTGATGGAAATGTGCAACCACATAATAAGTATCATGTAGAGTAATGTCTTGCCTAGAATTTGCTAGAACTATTCCAGTGAGCCCTCCTATGGTGAACCAAAAGATGGACCCTACAGCAAAGAACACAGATTATTTGTATTGTATAGACTCCCCACATGGTCATAGAGTGATCTACTACTTTATTTACACATTTGCCCTAAACTGTTTAAGGCACTCCACCAAACAAATTAGGGCTATAATAGTAGAGCCCACCGGAGGTGGAGGAGAGTCGAATGAAGAACTATCTGAAATAGATTGAGCCGAAATGAAGTTTACTCAGCCCAGCCTTACCTAGGTCTACTCTTTCTGTCCGGGAGTGGAGTTCATTTCATAGGAAGATAGCGCATCCTAAAGCCTTACCTCAATTTGTTCGTCATAGTATTCATAGATGACATCCTGATTTATTCCTAGTCAATTACTGACCATAAGAAACATCTTTGTGATGTCCTAATTCCATTAAGAGTGTATAAACTATATGATAATTCTCAAAGTTCAAATTTTGGCTCAACACAATGGCATTTCTAGGTCATGTAATAGATGCTCAGGGCATAAGAGTTGACCAAAAGAAGATCCAAGCTATATAAGTATGGGTTCAACCCAAATACGTAACTATAATTTGTAGTTTTCTAAGACTTGCTAGATTTTACAGAAGATTTGTTCCTAGATTTTCTGAAATAGCATCTTTATTAACACAGTTAACTTGTAAAAAAGTTCCTTTTGTTTGGAACACAATTTATGAAGAAGCATTTCAGAAGTTGAAATAATCATTAACCTCTACACCAATCTTAATGTTACCTCAGGAAAGCCAACATTTTCAGGTTTCTACTAATGCCTCTGGCAGACTGTAAATATACATCTGCGCTCACACGCAAGTGTACGTGGTTTGAAGTAATAAGTGGAAAGAGTTACTTTCCGGGATTTATCGAACCACAGAGAATTGGTTGTTTTGTTACTAAGGTCTATCTTACTCACTAATGTTTAAGCTATGATTTAATTGATGAGTTGGTCCTAGACTTAGCACAGTAACTACTAAATGAAGATAAGTTAGATAAAAGAGAGAGGAGAGTTGGGGTTATTCCACATGTGATGATACATTACTAATGTACTTTTGATTTCTCAAGCTTTGTCTTTCATTTATATTTTGTTTATCAAGTGCACATTGATCACCTTGAGATTTTATCTCAAAGTCTCACAAGTTCAAATCTTGTGCACAAAATGAACACACATTTGGTTCTACTTTGGCACAAAAATTCTTATAATATTTTAGGTTTTAGATTTTCATCTTATCTCTTGATCAAGGAGATTATGATTATTTATATTTTAAGATCTTATAAGCATTGATTCCACTATGAGCATCACTTGCATCCTACATAGTTGAGATTAGGGATTAATATGTTAGGCTCAATGACTATGTCACTTAGTTCATGAGCACTCAATTATTTCTTCCTATACCTAAATTATGTTGAGCTAAGGAGCTCATTTAGTGGTTATTAGCATCACATGCATCAACCCTTTCATTGAGCTTAGATTAAGGTGCATTAAGCTCAAGAACTTTATCACATACTTCTAAGCTCTCATGCACTCATAAACTTAGCATCCAACCTATGGTGAGCTATGGAGCACAAGACAATTTAGTTCTTGAAATTATTTGTTCATTTCCTTTTATCCACATTCAAGACCAAATAATAAAAAGCATATTTCATTAATTCCTTTACAATTTAATTTCGCTTGAGGAAAACTTCATACATTAATAATAACACATACACATGAGAATTCCCCAACCCTCTCCAAGGGAGATTTAGCTTCTCATTACAAAGGAAGTAAAGAAAAACATATACATGGACAAAGACCCTTTCATGATCAACTACGAAAATAAAATACAAGAGTAAGGTTTAGAAGATACTAGGAATTTTCCTTGGAAGTTTTCCGGATTTCTTCTTCTCCTTCTTCAAGCTCCTCCCTTGGGTCGCTAGTGCTGCCCACTTTCTTCTCCTGCTTAGCTAGAGCTTGCCTTGCCACCCTTGGGGAGTTCCTCACTTTTCCTTATGCACTCCTCTTCTTTACTTAGTGTCTTGAGCAAAATTGTGAACCATCCTCTAGTCAAGAGGAGGTATATTTATAGGAGAGGGGCTGCATACTCTTTCATCCTCTCCAAAACCAGCAATTTGATAAAAAAAATATGAAGTAATGATGGAAAATCCCAAATTAAAGATGAAGTAACCAATATCCTTCTTTATTTATCCTTCTTATCAAATCAAGAGGCCATCTTCCAATGAAAATCAGAGCTGCTACAGAAATATGATGGCTGGGGACAAAATGCAGGTTGGGGGTCTTGTCCTAGCAGCAATAAATGCTCCTGACTGGCAAAAAATGCGGCAGCCGCGGCAGTGTGTAGCAGCGCGCTGCGGCGCGCTGTGGCGTGCAATGGAGCAAGCAAAATAAGCTAAGTCTCCCGCTGCCACGCGCTACCGCATCCACATTTAGCAAAATAACCCACTACAGCGCACTATTGCGGTTCCTTTTTGCAGGTCATACCGCTGCAGCGCGCTGTAGAGGGAGCATTTCGAAAAATGCTCCGCTGCAGCTCGTTGGAGTAGTAGCATTTCGCCAAATGCTCTGCTGCAGTGCACGGTAGTGGCTCAATTTACAAAACGTCCCGCTGCAGCGTGCTACCGCACCCGCAGTTCGTAAATGGACCCGCTGTAGCGTGCTATCGCAACTGCAATTCACAAATGGATCCGCTGCTGCGCGCTACCGCTCCAGAGGTTCACAAATGGACCCGCTGCAGCGCGCTATAGCATCCCTGTTTGCAAAAAGACCCGCTGCAGCACGCTGGAGCGCGCTGTAGCGCGCGACAGCGGATTCCTTTGAAATATTTTGGAATTTGGCAAAAATTGTCACAGAACTCCTTTGGATGCCATTTTCCTAAAAAAGATAAATAAAACTTGATTTAGGAGCACTTTAAAGGATATAAATGAATGAATTTTCCTTTATTTTAGATATAATTTATGGATTCATCACAACCCCACATTTAAATTCTTGTTCGTCATTGAGTAAGCTCAAAATGATATTTTTTCTGTTACAATAGAGATGATAGTCACAAAAATTCAATTAGAGTCAATATAAGTTAATGTTTGTGCATAGCAAAATGAAATAAGACATTTAGCAACATTTAATGTTTTAATCTTAGCAATAAGGGTGGTTTAATCAATTAATCTCCAAATATTTTGATTTTTATGCTAGACACTAGGTGATGGAGAGAGTTCATTATGGACCCTAGACTAGAAAAGGTGGTCAAAGTCTCTAAGAGTTATGTTATATATGCTCCTTCTTATGAATCACAAAGATGAAAAGATTTGAAGGAGAGATATTTTTCTTTATCCTTTCACATTTTGATCGATTGGGAGAGATATTTTTCATCATCCCATTTTTGAATATATATTTTGTTCTTTTCATTCTTAGGGAGAGACATTTTTCATCATCCCTAATATGCATCTTTGTGATTATGAAGTCCTACGGGAGCCTAGCATACTCTTTTTTTTTTTTAGAGTACACACCACATTTCTAGTCCAAGTCTAATGCCTTCCCCACACTTAGTTCAATACATTAAATTGAATTTTTGGAGATTTTATTATCCTCCACTCATTCCTTAATTAAAATATTTTAGTGTTTATAATGTATTTGGTTATTTTTGAATTACACCATTTTACTTATATTTAAGTCCATCTTGTCAATTTGTGATTTCCAAAAAATTCAAAAAAATATTTAGTTTAAGCACACAATAAGAATGAGGGGATATGAAAATTCATTAATTGAAATCTTAAAATAAAACACACAAGAAAGAAAAATACAACGAAAAATATAAAAAGGTACAAAAAGAAAAATACAACCTAATTAATCCTGGGCTTCTTCCTCTTCATCCGCATCCCCTACGTACGCGGATTCGCAAGGGTAGTGCATTTCCGGGATGGGGGCACCAACAGGAGGTCTTGGCAACATGGAGATATTTGGTCCACCTTGCAAGCTCCAATCCTCAAACATCATTCCAAGGGCTTCATGGAAATCAGATTCAAACCTGTGTGCAGGACGAGTTCTTGCTTGAAGAACCCCATGTCTGTGGCAAGGGCCTTACTGAGCTCCGCTTGCTGATTATGGAGACGTAACAAAATCTTGTTCGTAAGGAATGAGTCGGGCATCGCGGATGTTTCCCCCTGCGCGCCCCTACATTTCTTGGGCAGCTTTCGATCGCTTGCCTGGACAATTAAATTTGCAGGATTAAGAGCGCAACTGGGGGAAACGACGGTGTCAAAGGAGAGTATCTTGACCCCTTGGGTCTCACACAGCCCTGATATCAAAGACCCAAAGTCCAATGCAGTACAGGAACCCTTGAGAGCTTTCTAAAGCTGCTCAAAAATAATATTAGATATGTAGAACTCACCCAGCCTAACCAACGAGCACAAGAGGAGTGCTCGGGCATGGGTCACTTCAGTCAAATGACTCGTAGGCATGACTAAGCTAGAAATGAAAACTAGCCAAGCACTACTCGTCTCTGTTAATTCAGCACGAGGAATATTGGCTAATCCTCCTTCCCTTTCTGTGTCATTTTCGATGATTTCCACCACAAGATCAAGGGGTCTTTGCGAGAATCTAACAATTCCAAGAACGAGCAAGAGTGTACCTCCTCGAGCCCATAGAATTGCACGATTTGAACAATCCCAAGGGTGACACCCTTACCTCGACAGAAGATCCGCTGCCTGGCCGCATCAATTGCATTCGCATAGATCTCCTGGACAATCGTCTAGTACGTAAGGGCTCTCTTGATCACAAACTCCCTCCATCCTCGAGGGTTAACTTGTTTTGCCAGGACAGGTAAGGTGGGGCTGAAGGTCCTCTCCGGAATTAACTTCTGTTGGGAAGTGATGGAGAAGAATCGGTGCTCGGCCTCCACGGACGAGAACCTCTTCTTATTGAAGGATCCTCCGGATAAAGATGCTTCCGCCTCTTTCCTTGGAATGGCCTTCTTTCTGGAAGACATGGTGAGATATGAGAGCTAGAGAGATCAAGAGCAATGAGAGAATAAGAGAATTGGAATGGTGCAAGGATAACCCCCCCATTACCTCCCTATTTATAACCAAGAAAATCCAAGGCAAGAGAAGGTGGTCAAATGGTCTTCCTCATGCCATTAATATGGTGATCCATATGAAGGGGGGGGGGGGGGGGGGCGGGGCAGCTTTTTCAGCATGCTTTTTGACTGCTTGGGGAACCCAAATGTCATGACCTTTTGACTGCATTGTTCCCAAGACAAAAAAATTCAGCAGCTGGAGAAAATCGCTGCAGTGCGCGGTAGCGGATTGTCTGCTACAGCGCGCTATCGTGGAATTTTCGCTGCAGCGCCATGTAGCATAATTTCCGCTACAGCGCACTTTCGCAGAATTTTCGCAAATGCGCGGCATACTCACTGCAGCGCACTGTCGTGGAATGTCCTCTATAGCGCGCTGTAGCGCTGAAATATATATATATATATATATATATATATATATATATATGTGTATATATATATATATATTGTTTGGGTTACCTCTGAAAAAGCGCTTAATTTAACATCTTTAGCTAGACTCGCTAACGATCAACTAGTCGGATCCGGTGGTTTCCTCTTCCATAAGCTAAAGATGCTTGAGCGAGCACAACCCATGGGGTGGCTCGAACCTTCATCATCTCTAACTTCCCCTAGCAGATCCATATCCTCTAATTCAAGCTTTAGGGGAGTCTTCTTCTTCCTTTTTCCTCTTCTCATTTTCCTTTTCTTCACTCCTTCCTTGCTCCCCTTTTCATAGGAAGGAGTTGAGCTATGATCAGAATTCCTTTCTTTCAATATTAGATCTTCAAGTACATCATCAACCCATAATCTTTCTTCTCTTACCCTTCTCATCACCTCATTTTCCATCTCTCTTTTCTTAAATAAAGTGAGTTTAAGGTCAATTAATTCAGTTTTTCCTTTTACATTTGCGCTCATAAAACCACGACCTACATCAATAACAGGTTTCACACTCATTAGAAAGGGTCTCCCAAAGATAATCATGGAATTCTTATTCTATTGATCCCATTCACAAACCACAAAATCAGTTGGAACTATAAAATTTCCCAATTTGACTGCAACATTTTTTATCATTCTAAGAGGGGTAAGGGATTCTAAATTGGCAAATTCCAAAATCATTGATGTATATTCCATCCCTCCTAACTTTAGATGTTCATAAATATGGTAGGCATAACATTAACCAAAGCACCTAGATCACACAAGTGATCTTCAAATACTTCATTTTTGATTATGCAGGGGATGCTCAACCTCCCTGGGTCTTCACACTTAGGAGCTGTTAGCTTCTCACTCTCATTCCCCATTTTTTCTTTCCCTTCCTCTAGCATATAACCTGTTGCACTCATACCTTCAGTTTTAATTCCCCCACATATATCTTCCGAATGTATCACACTAACCAACTCCCCGGGGTTTACTTCGGTCAACTGGGTAGGGCCCCTTGCTGCCGAGAGGTCAGCTGCTTGGAGATCTGCCCCAATTGGGTCTTTATATTCCTCAGGGAAGCTTTTATCCCTTGGATAGAAGCATCATGGCATGTTATAGTGGCTTCTGTGTGGCGCATAAATTGGATCGTTTTCGCTTTGAAGGAGTTGAAGGCCCCTTCTAAATTGGGGTGATGATTACTGTTGTTATTTTTACTATGCATGCCTTGTTGATTGGATGAACTTCCCCCGTATTTA
Organism: Gastrodia elata; assembly: GCA_016760335.1. Lineage (NCBI taxonomy): Eukaryota > Viridiplantae > Streptophyta > Magnoliopsida > Asparagales > Orchidaceae > Gastrodia > Gastrodia elata. The sequence continues at coordinate 28,904,462 of CM028678.1, read as the reverse complement.
TTTGCGTTATTATTGTTATTACTCTAAGGGAAATTTGGATGGTTTTTCCATCCTGGGTTGTAGGTGTTGGAGTAAGGGTTCTTCATCGTATTATTGTTTCTTAGGTAGTTTACTTGTTCAGTGTTGGTTTGTACAAAGGGGTTATTTAGATTGCAATTTTCACTGTTATGCCTACCCCTGCACAAATCACAATGCACCTCAAGAACAACATTGACATTCATTCTTTTTATTTTTTCATTTAAGGCATGTATTTCCTGTTGTAACATCATTATTTGATCGGACTCATTAACCTTTAAAGCTTCTTTTTTTAAGCTTTCAGAGGGCCATTGATATGCATTATTGGCCATTTCCTCTAAGTGGTCATAAGCTTCCTCTTGGGATTTACCATTGATGGAACCACTGGCAGCTGCATCTATGAGTGTCCTCGTAGGAGCGTTCAAACCATTGTAAAAGGTTTGCACTTGCATCCATAGAGGAACCCATAATGTGGGCAACGCCTAAGGTATTCCTTAAAATGGTACTACCCATCATATAGAGTCTCGCCTTCCAACTGAGTGAAGTTGGTGATCTCAATTCTCCATCTAGCGGTTTTTGCCGGAGGTAAATATTTGGCTAGAATTTATTGGCCAAATCATCCCATGTCCAGATGGAATAGCTAGGTAGAGAGCTGAGCCAACTCTTCGCTCTATCTCTTAAAGAGAATTGGAAAAGCCGCAATTTAACTGTCTTCAGAAATAGCGTTAAACCTGAAGGTGCCACATATTTCAAGGAAAGTTGAAATATGTGAGTTTGGGTCTTCAGTGGCTAATCCGCCAAACTGATTATTTTGTATCACACTCAGTGTGGAAGGTTTAATCTCAAAACTATTGGCTTCAATATTTGGCCTAACAATAGCATGGGGATTCCCCTAACAGTGGGTAGTGCATAGTCTCTGAGTGCTCTTCCCCTAGTCTCTACTAAAGGTTCTCCTATATTTTCATTATAGTTGTCCATAATGGCTTGTTGATTTGAAAGATTTTGTTCTCTCCTAGCCTGTAAATATGTTCTCTCAAGTTCTGGATCAAAAAGATATTCAGTGCAAACTCTTCAACTCATACAAATAACAATATGGCTATCAAGAATAATTTTGACAATAAAGTTCAGCAAGTTAGCAAAAATAAGATAAGCAAAAATGTAAGATATTAGTTCCTATAATTACAAAAAAAATCAAAAACTAGAAATATATGCAAGAAATTCTTAAATGACTAGCTACTTATAGATTATCCTTAATATGAAACAAATACCAATTCCCCGACAACGGCGCCAAAAACTTGATAGACTGTAAATACACGTCTGCGCTCACACGCAAGTGTACATTGTCTTAAGTAATAAGTGGAAAGAGTTACTTTTCAGGATTTATCGAACTATAGAGAATTAGTTGTTTTGTTACTAAGGTCTATCTATTCTCACTAATATTTAAGCTATGATTTAATTGATGAGTTGGTCCTAAACTTAGCACAGTAACTACTAAATGAAGATAAGTTAGATAAAAGAGAGAGGAGAGTTGGGGTTATTCCACATGTGATGATATATTACCAATGTACTTTTGATTTCTCAAGCTTTGTCTTTCATTTAAATTTTGTTTATCAAGTGCACATCGATCACCTTGAGATTTTATCTCAAAGTCTCACAAGTTCAAATCTTGTGCACAAAATAAACACACATTTGGTTCTACTTTGGTACAAAGATTCTTATAAGATTTTAGGTTTTAGATTTTCATCTTATCTATTGATCAAGGAGATTATGATTATATATGTTTTAAGATCTTATAAGCATTGATTCCACTACGAGCATCACTTGCATCCCACATAGTTGAGATTAGGGATTAATATGTTGGGCTCAATGACTATGTCACTTAGTTCATGAGCACTCAACTATTTCTTCCTTTACCTCAATTATGTTGAGCTAATGAGCTCATTTAGTGGGTCTTAGCATCACATGCATCAACACTTTGATTGAGCTTAGATTAAGTAACATTAAGCTCAAGAACTTTGTCACATAGTTCTAAGCTCTCATGTACTCATAAACTTAGCTTCCAACCTAAAGTGAGTTATGGAGCATAAGAAAATTTAGTTCTTCAAATTTTAGTTCATTTCCTTTTATCCACATTCAAGACCAAATAATAAAAAGCATATTTCATTACGTCCTTTACAATTTAATTTTGCTTGAGGAAAACTTCATACATTAATAATAACACATACACATGAGAATTCCCCAATCCTCCCCAAGGGAGATTTAGCTACTCATTACAAAGGAAGTGAAGAAAAACACATACATGGATAAAGACCCTTTCATGATCAACTAAGAAAAGAAAATACAATAGTAAGGTTTAGAAGATACTAGGAACGTTCCTTGGAAGTTCTCCGAATTTCTTCTTCTCCTTCTTCAAGCTCCTCCCTTAGGTCACTAGTGCTACCTTCTTTCTTCTCCTCCTTAGCTAGAGCTTGCCTTGCCACCCTTGGGGAGTTCCTCACTTCTCCTTATGCACTCCTCCTCTTTACTTAGTGTCTTGAGCAAAATTGTGAACCCTCCTCTAGTCCAGAGGAGGTGTATTTATAGGAGAGGGGTTGCATACTCCTTCATCCTCTCCAAAACCAACAATTTGATAAAAAAAATATGAAGTAATGATGGCAAATCCCAAATTAAAGATGAAGTGACCAATATCCTTCTTTGTTTATCCTTCTTATCAAATCAAGAGGCAATCTTCCATTAAAAATTGGAGCTGCTACAAAAATATGATGGCTGGGGACAAAATGCATGTTGGGGGTCTTGTCCCAGCCACAATAAATGCTCCTAATTGGCAAATAATGTGGTAGCCCCTGCAGCGCGCTGTGGCGCGCAATGGAGCAAGCAAAATAAGCTAAGTCTCCCGCTACCGCGCGCTATCACGTCCGCATTTCACAAAATTACTCGCTACAACGCTCTATAGTGGTTCCTTTTTGCAGGTCATACCGCTGCAGCGCACTGTAGGGGATCATTTCGCAAAATGCTCCGCTGAGCGCACTGTAGCGAGAGCATTTCGCAAAATACTCCGCTGCAGCGCGCGGTAGCAGCTCAATTTGCAAAACGACCCGCTGCACCGTGTTACCGCACCCGCATTTTACAAATGGACCCACTGCAGCGCACTATCGCGCCCGCGGTTCGCCAATGGATCCGCTGCAGCGCGCTATCACGCCCGCGGTTTGCAAATGGGCCTGCTGCAGCGCGCTATAGCGTCCCCGTTTACAAAAAGACCCGCTGCAGCGCGCTCCATTTCGCCGCAGCAGATTCCTTTGAAAAATTTTGGAATTTAGCAAAAATTATCACAGAACTCCTTTAGATGCCATTTTCCTGAAAAAGATATATAAAAATTGATTTAGGAGTACTTTAAAGGTCAGAAATGAATAAGTTTTCCTTTATTTTAGATATAATTTATGGATTCATCAGCCTCTAAAGAAGGACTAAGTTGTTTTCTAATGCAAGATCAACATGTCATAGCTTATTCTTATAGACAACTAAATCCAAATGAGACAAATTATCTTGTACATGATCTAGAACTTGCAGGTGTAGATTTTGCTCTAAGAATCTGGAGACACTACCTCTGCGGGGTTAAGTGTGAGATGTTTACTGATCATCTGAGTCTTAAGTACATTTTCACTCAGAAAGAACTTAATTGCCATCAATGTAGGTGGTTGGAACTGATTTGCGATTTCAACTTAGAAATTATTTACATCCGGGTAAAGCTAATCTTGTAGTTGATGCCCTAAGTCGTAAGGTAGATTTATCTTCACTCTATTGTAATGATCCTTTGATCAAAGACTTTAAAAGATTAAAATTAGAACTGATTGGATTTACTGATTTGTGCAATTTATTATGTACTATTCAGTCTGAGCCATCTCTTAGGTCAAGGATTATGAAAGCCCAGAAAGAAGATCCTTTATATTCTCAATTAGTTTCTGATATTAATAGTGGAAAGAGATTTGAATTACTTCTTGATGCCAAAGGTATGATCTTCTAGAAGTTTAAGTTATGGATTCCTAAAAGCTTATAGTTATAAATATTGTCTGAAGCCCATAACTCTGGATATATTGTGCACCCAGGTAGCTAGAAGATGTATCAAGATCTTAAGAAATTATTTTGGTGATCTGACATAAAATGAGATATAGTTATTTTCATTTCCAAATGCCATCTCTTCTCTTTAATCAAAGTCAGGCACCAGAAGCCTAGTAGACTTCTTAAAACCTTAGACATTCCTGAATGGAAGTGGTCTGATAATTCCATGAACTTCATTATAAGTTTTCTTAAGAGCAGATCTGGTTCTGACTCAATTTGGGTGAATGTCAACAGACTCACCAAATCAGCTCAATTCCTTCCTATTTATTAGATAAATCCTATAGAGAAGTTAGATAAGCTTTATCTTAAGGATATCATCCATTTAAATGGTACGCTAAACTGTATAATTTCTGACAGAGATGGTAGGTTCACTTCCAGATTTTGGTTCGCTGTTTAGCAAGACTTGGGGGCAAATTTAGCATTGAGTACTGCTTTTCATCCCCAGACAGATGGTTAGATTGAACATGATAATCAGATCTTAGAAGATCTTTTAAGTCTTTGAGGAATTGATTTCGGTGGTTCATGGGAAGATCACTTAGCATTAGTTGAATTTGCTTATAACAATAGTTGTCAGTCCAGTATTGGTATGGCTCTTTATAAAACACTTTATGAAATGAGGTGTACAACTCCTATTATGTGGACTAAAGTAGGAGAGTCTCAACTTTATGATTCTGAATTCATTAAAGAGATTACTAAGAAAGTTTAGCTGATTAAACACAATATGATGATAGCTCTAGAAAGGCAGAAGAAAATATCATGATGCTCATCTTTGTAAAATGTGTCATAATCCTGGGGAGAGTTCTTAAGCAATTAAGAAATCACAATATTCTAATGATCAAAATCTAGTGGCAAAATCATTCAAATAAAGAAACCACATGGGAAAAAGAAGAGAATATGAGAAAGTAATTTCAAGAGTTCTTTCAATAATCAGGTAACTTTAGTTCTTTTATTTTCAATTAAGATTTATTTAGACTTCCTCCTTGTAATTACATTTCATATTTTATTTGTTGTGTGTCAAGCATGACACTCTTTTTAAAGAGGGGAGTCTGTAATAGCCATAGTGTTGATACCTATCAATTAGTGACCTAATTGACTCTAATCTTCTTACATTACTCTTATAATAGTGTTAAGAGTCTCCACTTTAAATTTCATATTGTTTAGAGAACATTTGATAATTTCTAGTATTTCTTAGTTTTCTAATCTGAAAATACCTATATTATTTAAACCTCATAATCGAAAATAGAGTCCACCATTGACCTCACCACACCCAAATTAGCTTGGGGTGGTAATTTGGAAGTCGTCAAAAATTTCATGACTATTATAATAATATTTTAAATGTTCGAAAAATTATGAAAAATAAATATACCTACGATCAAAAATCCAATTTTATTTTTTGAATTCCTCAACCCTCATATAGGTAAGGGTGAAAATTTGAGTTTTTTTGGACTGCGTATGGATATTTAATTTTAATTGAAAAAATAAGATAAAATAATATATAAATATTATTTTTAAATAAATTAATATATATAAAATAAATGACCAATTTAAAATAAATCCAAATAGCAAATTAAAAAAGGCGCTGATCAGCTAGATAACGCAAAACACGGGAGCCATATTATCCAATATGATGCTTTCCCATTTTTCTTTCTTAAGATACAACAATTAACTTTGATCATGGCAATCCAACGGATGGATCAAAATATTACTTCAGTACACGCGAATGATTATAAGCCATCTGTTAAGCTTTATAGGAGATGGCAGGTATCCAACGGCTACGAATGGAATATTGTACGTCCCTGCGCCGACTGGGATCTTGCGCAGGGAAGGGGTATCTCCGGTACACTTGACACCTTCTCATTGCTTACGGGGCCTTTGTTATCTCCATTTCCTTCACTAATTTTTGAATAATAAGGATCTGCAGAGCTCCAGAAGGGCTGTTCGCACCTTTTGATTGTCTTCGAGAAGCTTCCGTTTTGTTCCGCAAATCCTAGACCAGGGAATGCCGTCAAAGGTGAAAGATAATTCACCATTATTTTTTTTATATGTTGTATGCTTCTTCGAAATCGTTTGCCAATTATTAATTCTGAAATCAATCCATTAGTTATTAATTTTTTTTTACTTACGATACATAAGAAAATAAACTGAATGGACTCTTTACGTTTGAATGAACTCAGGAAATTTTACGCAGAAGGAATTCAAATTTTTGCATCCTAATTCTTGTGATTATTCTTCAATTCGAAATTACCTAAGAAATCATTTGATGATTCTATAATGAACAAATTTATCGTTAGGAGATCTTCAGAACTTCTAGAAATTTATTAAATATATTATTATTATTATTATTATAATTTTCATTTGTCTCATATTGTTGAGATGCGTGGTTCGTATCAGATTTGGAGGAGTGATTGTCATAGATAATCAAAATATAAGCTCTATGTTTATTTGACTCCTCTTAATCCTTTCAATTTTCCATATGGGTACTTCCATGCTAAGACAAGAAATTAAGAATTCTACTTCATTTGGCTCTTTTTTGGTGTGAAGTAGATGATAGGTGTACTGAAACATGGATAGTGGTCCATTAATTGAGCATTCGATCTTTAACTCTTTGGCAGAACAACTCATTTCAAGCCTAGTGGGTCTTAGTGAAGAAAGAAGCCTATTAATTTTGGTTAATTAGTTTTAAGAATAAGATACAAATTAAATTATCATTTAATGAAAATGTTCCGCCACTTACTTCATAATCTCATATATGAAAAATAAATCTCCTTTTGTCAATCACATTATCTTCCCAAAGAGACTCGGCCCATTTTTAGGCCCATCTATGGGTTTGATTTCAATAGTTAGCATAGGTTGTCTATTGGGTCGAACTATTAGGTAAAGGGTTAGAAATAATATCATAATTAAATTAAAGTCAAACATTAATTAAATATCATATATAAAGTTACTTAAAAATCTTAATGATGATAATTAAATGTCTAATTGTATATGTTATTTTTCTTTAACCTAAGTATGAAACAGAAATTTGTTAAGTAAATTTCAGTTTATTTTAACTAAAATTATTTCTATTAACATTTATGAAATTTTCATTCATTAATAACTAATGATTTCTTAAGTGAAACTCAAAACCTGTACACTCTATATGCTACTATGATAGTAAATTTTCCTAGAATAGTAATATGGAGATAGAAATGTATTTTGATAATTAAAATTTATTAAATCATTTTCTTAATTCAGTAAATAAATTAATTATTTCTTCAATTGTTGTATACATCATAATTTGATCAATTGATGTCCAAATTGAGAACTTCAATAGTCCATTTAACTCACAAAAATATGAGGAACATTAATATAAGATCAAATTTAGGCTTTGAACTCTAGATCTTTTAATGACATTTTAACCCAAATTAGAAACCCCTCCAAACCCTAGAAATTTAATGTTGTCCAAATTTAGCCTAGTTAGTGTCATTTTACACCTTAGGACATAAAGATCTCAATGATATGTATATCATATCATTTGGATAACATTTGGATATTTTAGATATTTAACTCCTTAATTTAAGTAAAATTATAATTTCATGTATTTCTTATATGCCTAGTTTAGGATTATTGAACCCTAGGATAGCAAACTTGTATCATTTTCTTATCTCACATATGTCTTTTAATTATATGTATGAATCTTACATTTCCATGGATATAATAATTGAGAATGTCCAATACTTATTTAAGTTGAATTTCTTCCATTATTGAATTTCTTATGAATGAAATAGTTTGAATTAAATGCATGTATCTTTTCATGTTTAATTATTCAAGTCATTATTGATAGTCTTTACATTTATGTAAATCAACTGATATGTAATTAGTGTTCTTAAATTGCATGGCATGTACTAAACTTAATTCCTCCATTTTTATTATACTTCATACAGAAATTAGAATACTTAATTAGAATGAAAGGTTAGATTCATGATTTTAGAACGTAATTGAATAAATTTTAATCCACTAATCCAATCCATATAAAATTATATAACATTTTATTCAAAAAAAGTATAAGAAATCTAAATTTAAAATAAAATCACACTTTCTGTGGTTGGATTTTTGGATTTAGCCTAATTACTATAGAACTTGATTAGGGTGGATTCACTTACTTAACCATATTTCATGATTCAAGTTTCATTATGCTTCTAATACCTTGTAGAATACATGTGCTAAGTGAAATAATTTATTGATTATTATTTTAATAATTATTTCAAAATATTAGAAATGCATGATTAGTGATAATTTGGGTTTATACTTATACAAACCTAGTAAATTAAATCTCTGATGGTTCATATGGATAAGTAGAACCTAATTGCCAAGTTTCATAAAATTTGAATGGTTATATTTGTAAATTAGTGCTAATCTTTTTTGGCTTGATTTAGGGTTTGATTAGCCTTAATTACTTTTTGATTTTCTTAATTAAATGTTTTATGCTTTAATAACAATAATATGCATGTTTGAAAACTTACTCCTTGAATTGGACATTTTAAATGATTAATTTGATTTTAATCAACTTGAAACCCAAAGAATCTTAAAGAATGATTAAATTAATTAATATAACCTTAAACTGCAAATGGACATCAATAATGCATAAATACTTACTAATTTTGTCATTGATCATTAACTCAATAATTGATCTTAGTTTGGTCAAGTTAGGAATTATATTATAACTTAACTAGATTAAGGTTTAAACCTTGATCACCTTTAATAAAACACTTGATTTGAATAATTAAGGGACTTGCATGATTTCAATATTACATACTGGTTTGACACAGATCTTAAACCATTGAACTAGAAATATTAAGATCTATAATGAATTCATGTGATTGATCCTCTGAACCTGCACCTTTAAATCTTTGATTTTCTTCTAAGTAAGACCTTAGCATGAGATAAATTATAAAATGATAATAATTTGCAAAATGAACAATTCTTCATAGTTTACATGATTGTATCCCATAATTGTAGTACAGGTTGTGATCTGATGAGTTTACTCATCTAATTTGTAAGATTTAGTCTATTGAAATAAAAGTTGAAAACTTAATGTAACTCTTAGATCGTAGATTATATATTGTACTGTTTAGTACTAGGGATTTAATGTTGTCATCAAGTAATAATAATTTAATAATTGCTAAGCCTTATGAATAGATGAGTTATTGAGGTAGGAAGAGCTTTTTGTCTAGTATTGAGGTAGGAGTTTAGACGTACCTCCTTAGCCTTAGATACTTGATCCTAGATCCTTGTGGTAGGATAACCTAACCTCTTAGACTGAGGTTATTTTCTTGTGGTAATATCCTGAATTGAGTGACTTTTGATTCACATCTTTGGAACCTTTGTGTAGGATTCACCATAATGGAGAATGGATTCATTAGTTTAATATTCTTAGATTATTAAATAGAATTGTTAAAATTAGTAGAACTATTAGTTGGAGGAGATAGTGTATATCCACAGAACTAAATTATTTTAAATAAAAACAGAGTTGGTTGATTTACCACAATATAGAATAAATTATGACCGGGTCATGCCCCTTATTGTCATACGTTTCGAAAGGTGCAGTTAAACAAACTAAGTATTCCATGTTACCAATCTTAGGACACTATAAGTATGCTTGTAATTAATGTATATAATAGCTTTGTTTGAAAGAATAAACTATGACTGGGTCATGCCCCTTATTACCAAGCATTTTAATAAGTATAGTTAAACAAACTAAGTGTTAAAGTCACCATACTTAGAAACATACCAACTTTATATATACAACCTCTTCAAATGATGAGTTTAAGTTCAATCTTAGCTAATTCCATTCAATGGATTAGAATTAGGTGTCAGAATTCATTTAGATGAATTCAACACAATAGAGATAAATGGAATCATCACTTGATATTGAATTAATTTATGGATTTTGATGATTTAAAGCATAGAGTCATAAAAGTCGTGGCATATTATAAAATGCATAAGTCATGTTAGCATTAGCGGAGCGAATGAGCTCACCTAAGAACTTTGTTCGCGGAGCATTCGCTTGCCTAGGATCTATGGAGTGTCATGTAACACCAAGTTAGCATATTAGTGGCATACAGTTTTATGGCATATTAAGATGCATATATATGGATTTAGTGGCATACAACACAAATTTAAATTATGATATACTCAGTTTTAGATTACTTATTGTATTCTCTACATTTCAATATTTAGTTTGCAGTTTCAATTTTACTTTACTTTCAGATTTGTACTGTTTTGAGCTTTCTACTATTTTACTCTCTTTTCTACAGTCTTACTTAAACTAATTAAATGCTAAATAGTAGATAACTATAACTATTTGAGTAGTTTTTGATATGTTAAACTTATTGTCAAACATAACGTACTTTTGGGATCCGGCAATTTGCTAGATCCAGAGCAGCTTGTGGAGCCAAATTAGGAGCCTTCACAAGAGATCCAGGAGGAGTTTGTGAAGCATTAGAGGACTCATCATTAGCCTTTATTTTCTATATTAATAATTTTTAGTTCAATACTTAGACTATTTTATGTATATTTATTAAGTAAACAGTTGTAATAATTCTGGATTTTTTTTTTTCCTTTATGAGATAAATGCTTTGCTTAGCTTCTATCATAAATACTTCTAGATGTATGCTTTAGCTTCTACTGTAACAACCCTAGTGTTGTTAATCATTAATTAGTGACCTAAATGAATCTAATCTTCTTTCATTACTCTTATAATAATGTTAAGAGTCTCCATCTCATATTTTGTGTGATTTGGAGACCATTTGATAATTTCCAACATTTCCTAGTTTTATGATAATTCTGAAATACCTAAATTATTTAAACCTCATAATCAAAAATGGAGTGCACCATCAAGCTCACCACACCCAAATTAGATAGGGGTGGTAATTTGGAAGTGTTTGGAAGTCGTCAAAAATTTCACGAATTTTTTAATAATATTATAAATACTCAAAAACTTATGAAAACTAAATATACCTCCCATCGAAAATTTGATTTCATTTTTGGATAAGTGAGCAATCTTATTTAGAAGAATTAGTGGAAGACTCTAGTTGATATGTGAATAATAATTTGCACAAAATTGAACCAACCTTGATTAGGAACAAGTTTAATTTGGATGATCAAGAGCATATATGTAAATCAACTGAGGCTAAATTAGAATTTATATTACAATAATTAGCTAACCCCATCCAAGAAGTTGTTATAACTGAGAAAATAAAGGAACAAGCTAAAGAAGTGTTGATTTGCAGGGAAGAAAATTTAACTCAAACAAACAGTAAAAATAAGAGAGTGGTGGAGTATCAACTTGAATTGGACAATTTAAAAATGCAACAAGAGTGTCAAATTGAAAAATTTGACCAAGAGCAATCTAATATTTTTATCCCATACACATCTCAAGTGCTTTCAACTGAATGCTCAGCAATAGGTGACCCACCATGTGAAAACAACCAAAATGAACTAATTGAAAATAATATGAGGACAAATAAACTAAGAGAATCTCAGGGTAGTAAAAGTAAAAAAATTATTATCTTTGACATCTCAACTATCAACAAACCCCTTAGCAATATTGACAGTATTTGTGTGCAATTTGAATTTGTAGAGAATCACCTTAAGAGTAGTCCTAGAGGAATTGAGCTTTACACATTCTTACAAAATGAAAAGGAGGATGATAACAAGGAAAAATATGAAAAGTTTGATAACAAGTATAAATGAAGAAATGAAAGGAATGAAAAGATAAATAGAAATAAAACATATTATAAGATTGAGGATACTGATTGGGCTTATAAGAAGAAATATAGTAGAGCTGGTGTTCATGATGACCAATTATTAAACTAGCTCGTACTCATCCTAAGGAGTTAATAAAAATTTGGAAAGAAATTTTGAAAGGATATAAACTCTTATTGGTTAGGTTAAGGACCTTAAACTAAGCACTGGTTGAGAGGCAACCCAACAAATAATTTTATGTTTTTGTTTGTTTTAGATTCTGAGTAGTACATGTGTACGTCAATTAGGGAGAATAAGGAATCTTGAGCATGAATGCAGTAATGACAATGTGTCATTATTCATATCAGGTTATTTTATTCCTTACTACTCCTAGTAAAGTATGTTCATTTTGCCATTTTGAAGAAATAAATTATGGATTTTCATATTTTCCCAATTTTTCTATATTGTGTATGGACTATTTTTTTTTCTGGACTTTTCAAGATCATGCAAGTTACAAGAATATCAATGTAGAAATTGATTATCAACCAAAGTTTTCTTAACAAAAAATGACTAAATTCATTGATAATATTAAATCATCTAAACAAGGGAATGATTTCAGGTTGAATCTAATCTCCAAATATTTAAATCAATGCTAAGGTTTAAGTGCTGGGGAAGACTTAGAAATCAAAAATAGTGATGATATTGAGTGCGCAAAAGAGTGTGCTAGGCTCTTGTAGGACTTCATGATCACAAAGATTTGGAAGTGGGATGAAGAAAAACATCTCTCCCTAAAGGATGAAAAAGAAAACAAAAATAGGGATGAAAAAAAATATCTCTCCTAAGGAAAGAAATGAAATATGATGATGCAAAATATCTCTCCTAAAATTTTAAATATCTTTGTGATTCATAAGAAGGAGCACATATGGCCCAAAACTCTTGAATACTCATTACCACCCTAGTTCAGTAATTCTAAGGAGCCTTCCCCATTACCTAGCACCAAGCATTACAAACTTAAAATTGGAGACTAGTTTATCAACCTAGGTTCATAACCAAAGTTAGAAAAATTTAAATAATGAAAAATGTGCTTGTCATTTCAGTTAAGCATAAACTTTGAATTGCAATTAAACTCATACTGACATTACTTATAGACTATCATACCTTAGAAACAGAAAAAATCATTTTGAGCTTACTCGGGAACGAGCAAGAAACTAAGTGTGGGGGTGTGATGAATCCATTATTTACTTCATATATAAAGAAATTTTCATAAAAAATCTATGTTTTAATAAGCCTACTTTGATAAATTTTGTATAATTTCAGGGAAAATACAAGATCAGCAATTTTCGGGAAATTCTGCAATGTTTCTGCAAATTCAGGAAAAAAACCGCAGCAGCATGCTACAGTGCGCTGCAGCGCGCCCTAGCGCACCAGCTTCTTGCATACAGATGACTTGTATCAAAGGGGACTATTGAATTTTGGAACATTTTCTCTACGGTGTGCCACAACGCTCCCTAACGCGCTGCAGCGGGTGAGTTTACGAGACCCAACTGCTACAGCGCGCCATAGTAGGGGAGCTTGCGGGACCCAACCGCTACAGCGCGCCACAGCGGATGAGCTTGTGGAACTCAGCCACAATAGCGCACCACAGCAGGTGTGCTTGCGGGACTCAACCGCTATAGCCTGCTGCAGTGGGCCGGTTTCATGACTTAAAATCGCTACGGTGTGCTGCAGTAAAGGAGTTGTGGGACTCGATCACTACGGGGTGCTGCAGCAGCGTGCTGAATTTTTGTCTGATCCATGCATTTATTGCGGCTAGGACAAGACCCCCAACTAGCTCCTTGTCTCCCAGCCATCATTCTATCTGCAATAGAACAGTTTTAAGAGGAAAAATAGATTCTTGAAGTGATGTGGAGATTAAAAAATGAAAAAGGAGATGTCACCTCACTCCTCAAGTAGTATTTGCACTCATTGCTATAGAAATTTGGAGGGAAGAAATTAGAATTCGAAGGCAAGGAAGAGGAGTGACCATCTATAAAAGCAACTCTTCTTCACTTAAAGATGTTCCAACTCTTCATCCCAAAATCTAGGTTTTTAGGGGCTGTATAGAAGAAGGAGGAGACCTCTCCAAGGGAGGTGAAAAGGACCATTGCTAGAAGAGAAAGAACCAAGGGCTGCATTAGGGAGCTAAAGGGAAGGAGAAGAGAAAGAAGAGGAGAGTTCTAGAGAACCCCATTAGGGCTATTCCTAATAAACTCTAATCTTACTTTGATCTTTTGTTTTAGTGGATCATGAAAGGGTTTTCATCCTTATATGCTTCTTTTCTTTTCTTAGCGGTAATGGAAGGCTAAACCCCCTTTGGGGAGGGTTGGGCTAAGCCCATTATAAAATATAAGGGACTATATAAATGATGTAGAACTTCCTCAAGCATTGAACTAAAAAAAAATTTGTTTTTGAATGACTCAATGAAATCATCTTAAGAGCAAGTTATGTAACAAATGAAAATATTATGTTATAAAAAAAATATACCTATAAATACTAATAAACAAAAATGAAAGTCTTGTGCTCCATGGCTCATTTCTTAGTGAAGAGCGGGGTAAGTGTGAAAGAGGTGCTTAGAACTAAATGAGAAGTTCTTGAGCGTTCTTACACCATATTTTACGCTCAATTAAGGAGTCTAAGCATGTGAGCTAAGACCCATTAATTAGAGCTCCGTTGCTCAGCATACGTGAAAGGTGGGAGTGGATTCTTGAGAGCTCATGAACGACATGACATAGCCATAGAGCCCAATGAAATCACTTCCTTATCTGAACTGCACATGATGCACGTGAAGTTCATTAATGGAATTATGCTCTTGTGATCGGTTAATTAGATTTGTAAAATTTGGTGACCTAGATGTAGGGTAACTAAGATGCTCTCATTGTGATCTCATGGGAATCTTTGTGCAGAAATTGAACCCTAGTGTGTTCATCTCTTGCACAAGATTTGCACTTGTAAGATTTAGTGGACAATTCTAAGGAATTCAATGTGCACGTGGTTATTAGCTTAATAAAAGGAAATGAATGTGCTTGAGAAGTAATACAGCTTGAAGTCCCATCATTTCATATGGAGTAAGCCCAACTCTCCTCTCATCTTTAAATAGTTCATAATCATCTGAATTATTACTTTGAACACAGAACCACACTAATCTGAATTTACATAACTTAAACATTATTGAATGTAGATATACCTTAGTAACAAAATACTCGATTCCCTGAGGACGATAAATCTTGGAACTCACATTTAAAATTATTACTTCAAATCACGTACACTTGCGTGTAAGCGCAGACGTGTATTAAACGTCCGTCAGACTCCATTCTCTCAGCATTGCGCAATTGTGCTTCAGCCATCATTTTCATCATCTCCATAAGAATCTTCAACTCATCTGATAGAATAGGGGTATCAGATTCAGAGTTCATTCTAAGAGAAGAAGGAAGATACAATTTAGAAATAAAGAAAATGGAAAAGATTCTTATTATAACTTAAAGGATTTGAGAGGTACAATATAAAAGGTACTAGGAAAGTAATAATGATATAAAAGCAACTATAAAGAGACTAATACAAAAGGAACTAATGTATTCAACTATAGAACAATGCATAAAACATAATCTCAAAATCCTGGTAGTTTGGGGCATGATGGAAGCATATACTCTCTTGAACAAGTCTATTGAGGGCATGATCCCAGCACTACTCGGCGTAGTTGTTTAAGAGTTAGTCCATGACCCTGAAGCAAACATGATCGGGGAAACCGATTTTTTCAAATGTCTCTGTGACTCAGGATAGCCATTCCCTTGCCAACTCCGGAATGCAGTCTCCTTGGAACACAGAATACTTCAAAATCTTTTTCAGGACGTTACCTCCAGCTTGTGACACTCCCACATACAGTCTGTCGTACTTCAAACAATTCACATAGTCCTCATTCCAGTATTAGAAGAACAATATATTATAATATTTTAGGTCTAGCTCATGATTTGCCATCTAGGAGTCGATTTAAAGTTAAAGTTAAATTAAATCAATTATTGGAGTAGTGAGACGTTTGCTAACTTATTGTGACATACTTAACTTTTCTTGCTTTTATGTGTTATTTGCTTTGGAATATTATTTTTTTCTTAAATTAAATTTCTCAACCTTAGCTTTGATACTAACTATAACACCCTAATATCAGATCAGGAACCCAATCCAATACGAGGGTGTTTCCATAACACTTAATACTGGGTTAGAAAGAAACTAACCCAACATTGAGTGCTATATAGCTAATAATCTTTGTGAGGGTGTAACTTAAGCAGTAAAATATACAAGTAGAGAAATATGTAAGTAGTAAAAATGCATTAATTCCACTAACCAAACCAAGCAGGCAATATAGAAAGTAAATCTATCACAGAATAAAATAAAAATATCACTTGAATTAAGTTATTACAGACTGAATTTAGAAGTAAAGGAAGTAAATTCTCTCATCTCACAAATGCAATAAAAAGAAAGATGCGGAAGCAAAAATTTTCAAATCTACTAACGTGCAGTGCAAGGTCCAGCTGCTCTATCCAGAAAATGTTCCTGATCTACCAAATTTTTGGCTTTTAAAAAATAGTAGGACGTAGCCAAAAAATAAAATAAGTGATTAGACTAAAGAGTTTAAGTACTTCTTAAGGTTAGATAATTTTCAAAATTATTGCTTAGCTGGATATCACATATGCAAATTTATACTTAAGTACTAAAATCCGAACTTTTAAGAGGTAAAATAATTGTAAAGAAGATAATAAACAAGTAAGGAGTAAGAATTACTCACAAGTAGGTTTGCTTTAGCTTGTAACAACAAGTAAAGGAAAAAGACATCCTAATAAGGCTAGAAGCTATTAATGTGCATATGAAAGTATGAAAGCATAAAATGAATATATAAATATGTTCAATATATATTATGGTAAGTAGAAGAAACTAAAGCAGTGAAGCAGGAAATATAAGTAAAGCAACATACATTGCATGAAAATGAGACATTAAGTAAGTAAACTATAGTACAACAAGTAAGAGTTGAATAGTAAAGTAAAGTAAGAAAAAAAGGTTAGCCTCACCGACTAGGTTGTCATAGTCAAAGACAATGAAAAGTAAACATAGCTCAAGGGCTATGACATGTTCTCACAATCAAGAAGATTGTGATAACCCAATAATTAAAATTGTTTAAGTTATTTTAAGTTTTCCATTCTGCGGGCATAAATTACAAAATGAGTGAGGAATTAGACATGTCTGTCTAACTAAGTAAAGAAGTAGGGTCTCCAAAACATTATTATAATGACCCCAATATTGAGTAGGAATTAAACTTAACATTGGCACGTTACCTTAGCATCTAATATCTAATTAGAGGAAAATAAGCAAATGCTAGATGCTAAGTTTGGCCAAGGATCATGAAGAGGGTCTTAAGTTAAGATAGGAATAGTAGAAGAGGAAAAATGCATGAATGGAAATAATTGCAATTACATGTAACTAAGAATGCAGTTGCAATTATAAGTAAAGGAAATGAAACAAGTGAACAGAAGTACTTGCAAATTACATTAAGTAAGAGGTAGTTGCAATCATAAGTATTATTAGAAGTTTAAAATGATTGCAATTACATATATGAAAATAGTATTTGCAAGTGGGAATAAAGATAAACAATCACATACAACAATATGAGTTTTCAAGTATGAAGTTTATATGCAATTTTGCTATAAGTAAGAGTAGAAGCAAGAAATCACATATAATAATATGAGTTTACAAGTATAAAGTTTATATGCAAATTTATCCATCCATTTATCCAAACCAAGCAATTAAGTATGAAATAGTAAACCATCACAGAATAAGTAAAGATAAAAAGGCAAACAGTTAAATTATTACATGCCATTAAATTAAAAGCAAATAAATAAGGTCTCTCTCTCTCTCACATAATATAAAAGCAAATAATAAGTCTTTTTAAGTGGAAGCAAAAGAAAAGCCTTCATGAACATGGTCCAGCTCCACTTGCACCAAATTGCATCTGATCTATCATATTTTGGCATTTGATTATGATAAGGCAAAGCCAAGAAAATAAAAAGTGTAGTTAGACCAAATAGTCTAAGCACATTTTAAGATTGGTTAATCATTTTAATAAGTTTGATTGGATATCACAAGCTAGTTTACAATATGAAAGTAAGCAGTCGAGCAAATGAAAGCATTTAAATAGGGAAAAGAAAATAAGGAAAATAGTTAGAAAGATAATTAAAAAACAAAGTGAGTAAGAATACTCACAAGTTTAGACATTTTAGCCTGCAAATAAAGTAAGGGTAAAAGCTTCCTAGATAGGTTAGAAAAGTACTAAAGTGCATATGAAAGTATGTATATATTCAATGAACTTATGCTAAGTAAGGAAAAGAAGGCAGTGAAGTATTTAAAGGAAATTAAAGCAACATACACTGCAATCTAAATGAAATGTAAACAAGTAAAGTACAATACTAAAAATATGGAAAGTGCAAAGCATAGTAATTAAAGGAAGATTTTAGACTATTAGTCTAAGATTTATATAGTCTAGAACTATGAAATGTAACATAGCTGAAAAGCAATGATGAGTCTTCATAATTAATAAGATTGCAGAAGAACTCATATTTTATTAATTGGAGTTATTTTATAAAAGTACTCATTCTTCAGGAAAATATATAATGAAGCAAGGAGTTAAGCACGTCTGCTTAACAGGTAAAAGAAATTGGGGTTCAAAACAATAAACACTCACATTCACCCTCTGAGAATATAAGGTTTCCTTATTACTCCTTATTGGCCCGCCCTTGGCTTATCCAACATAATAATCCTTATAGTTTTAATGTGAAAGTCTTATTTATGCACAATATCTTATATGAATGTATTAAATGAAAAAGGCTCAAAGCTAAGCAAGCATTCAAGGAAAAATTCAATAATTACAAACTACGTGATATCCAAAGTTATCTAATTTTAGTGATCTAATCAATGATTGGAGCTAATTGAGCTCCTAATTAATTAGACATATTGATCTCAAGTCAATTATAGGTAGTAGTATAAGTAGTTGGAGTTTTCAAAAATAGTAATTTAATTTTATATTATGAGATGGCAAAATAATTTATAAGTATAATAATACTAAATGAAATTAATCCTATAATTATCCTAAACCATAGGATTGAAATAATTTAACTAAATCAATTTTGGGAAGCTAGTTAGGAAAGGTTGAGGTTATGGAATCACCATAATTTAAGAAAAAATGAAATTTAAGGTCCTATACACTAAGCTCCTAGAACTAGGTTGTAGTTGGAAGGATTTAATTAACACAAGCACTAATCTAGCTAGGTTAAGGTAATAAGAAAGGCTTAAAGAAAAAGGAAGGAAAGGATTTGTAAGTTACAAACTCTACACTTTACCATAGGTTTTAAGTTAATGAACTATACATGATTTCTAAACTATGTTAAAAAATTAAGGACTCCTAGTTCAAAAACCTTAAGGGACTTAAATGAGGATTCAAGAGCTAAAGGTAAGTTGAATTAGGATCCAAACTAGGTACTTAGGACTAGTACTGATATATGACCAACCCATTTAACCAATATAAGAATAGGATCGGGGTTAGCCCATTTAGCCAATATAGGAAATACCTCAAGACCAGCCTCAACCAATTCAGCAATAAACCCAAGGCCGGCATTAACATTATTAGCTCCAGGAACATCCAACATAACATAGAGGAGTAAGAAACAGACCAAAATCACTATCAAATAGATTGAGACTAACATTAGCCTTGTCTAAGATCATGAGACAAAGACTAACTTTGACATTATAATTAACATTAGCAACCTCCTAGATAAGTTAGCAAAACAGCACAAATGAGATCAGCTAATATAACATATCTGTGAAGCAACAGAGAACCAAAACACTTGCTATAGGAGACCAGCCGATACATCATGTTTGAACAAAAACAAGGGCTAAAAATAGATTCAATGAGATTGAGCTTAACCACAGTAAAATAATAAACCTTGACATTAAAAAACCAACTAAAAAAGATTCAATTAAGCATATGTTTGGCATAATCAATTTTTAAGTTTTTCCAGCTGAAAAATGTTTCTTTGTAAGTGTTGATAATTTTATTAACATCACTTTTGATCTCATTGACAGTTTTATCAGAATTAAAGGGAGACAAGTGGTGTTTAGCATTGTTCCTAGCTGTTCAAATATGCCAAAGAGTATAGCTATCAATCAATTGACCAATGTGAACCTTTTTCTTATGAGTAGGCCAACGGGTGTAAATATCTTTAATATCAGCAGGGTTGTAAGAATCATCAAAAATAATGTTTAATGAAGACCAAATGATTTTACTAGAGTTATTATTTAGAAAAAAGTGGTTGATAGTTTCAATATTTGTCATGCAGCAGTGACATTTAGAAGCTAATTTATACCCTTTGGATTACATGACATCATCCATGCTGATAAAATTATTATAAATCCTCCAAAGAAAAAGGCCAATCAGATTAAGAATGTAAGTGTTCCAGGAAGTACCACTTTCATTTACTCCTATTTGTCAAATATACAAGCTCTATAAAGATTTAAATTCACATTAGGATAATCTGAGACTTATACAATGGTTTCTATGTAGAATATGAACCAAAATTTATTTTAAGACATGGTTGCGCAGATCTGATATTAGAACCAAGCAATAAAATTTTGCAGCTTATATGTGCTTTTCATATCATTTTTTTTTTTTCATCAAAAAAAGATATACAGTTGCGCTGGATCCTGATTACATACACCAAAGTCAGGGAACCAACCATGCACACACAGGACAGCACCTGATGACAGCGAAGCCATTCCTCCAACAATAAACAAAAGAAACACATCTACTCCGGACCCAGGTAAGTCCTGAAGTTCGGAAACGCCAAAATAGACAAAAAATATAACCCGCAAGAACTGAAAAAAAATCAAACAAAATAATCCTGCAATCGACTAAGACCACTGAAAACCAGCAAGTCAACAGTCGATGAACACCATAACCGAGAGAATCCAGGTGACAAACCAGAGGGAGCCAAACACCTAAAGAATCGGTAGGCAACCATCAGGCAGAGCATCCAGCAACATGAACAACAAAACCAGCATGACAATGCTCAACCAGAAGGAGCATGGCAAATCAAAAAGCAGAGGGTCAAGATGGGCGGCAACCACCGCAACGCAGAACTGAACCAGTTTTTCCCAGAGGCAAACCAGAAGAACACCACCAAAAATTTTCCTTAGGAAGAGATGAAAGAGCAACCTACCAGGATCTGGGGAGAGGACCAAAGAAACTTGCAACTTAACGTGCAGCCAGCCCGCCATCACAAAGGAAAAGGAAACCGGATTTGAAGCTGCCAGGGGGGCAACTATAAAGCGAAGGGACAGAAGATGAAACGGCAGAGGTTCCACCCTTCTAGAACCCAGGGGAAGACAGGACAGGACACCAATCAGTCATGGCAAATCGAGTGCGGCATTAGGATATTTCTTGGAGCATGGGAAACAAGACAGAGCCACAACATGAGCGCCTGAACGCGCTCAATTGGGAAGAGAAAAAACAGGGGAGCACGCGGAGACCTCCCAGCGGGAACTTCCAGCGCCAGCACTTGGTTGCAAATAGCCTCCAAAAGTGACACAACGGGAAGAATGACCTGGGAGGATCTGCAACTAAATAATTAAGGGAGGCGACACCACCAGACATGCAAGTGCTTCACATCTTTCCACCACCCAAGCTTCAGAGAATGGCTCAGCTGGAATGTTAAAAAGTAAAATCAAAGAATACGAAGGGAATTGGCATTACAAATCAGAACTAAATTATTTAACCTTCCTGAGAGGGAAAGGCAAGTGACCCAAGCAGCCACGGAATCATCCAAATTTTCACTCCAGCGGAACAGATTAGCCATTCGCCCGAAAAATCCATCCATACAGCCGAAGAGATTCGGGCATTACCCGAATTCGAAATTGAGAACTAGAGGAAGAGGGAGGAGTGCCCATCCAGCCGATTACTTAGGAAATTTTTAGGCTTAAAACTTGAGGAAAGGACCACCTTATCAATAAAAAAAGAGGAGTTATCATTTGCCGGCAAGAAATCGGAGCCAATAGCCAAATGAATATATTTGCCAATCAAGAAAGTGGATTGTGGGATAGATATAAGCAACTTCTTCCATCTTAGGCTGTTTCTAACCAGCCAAATTTGCCAAATGATCCAGCAGACTAAGGTGAAGCCGAAGGGGTCTAATGAATGGAATGAAAAAATCACCTCCGCAATGTTCTGCTTGCTGAGGATTACATCCAGCTCTAGGAATGAAACAAAACTCTGCCAAAGACCACGAGCATAGTGACAACGAATAAAGAGGTGAGAAAAATATTCCTTAGCTTGGTAGTGAACACATTTTGAAGCTAGGGAGATCCCTCTGTCTTGAAGCACTTCATCCACGGAGATTAAATTGTTAAGAATTCTCCAAATAAAACAAGATAACGAGAGTGTGGGAAGCTTAAACCAGGACCGGAGGGAAGGCCCCGGACAATGAAGAAGCTTGCGCGCAGATTTTACTTTGGGTTGAACAATATTATCAAGGGCCACCTGGAAGGAGTCATCAGAATTACGAGAGATGGCAACTTCGTTCTTAATCTTGGAGATCCAAAGCTCACTAATACCAACACCGCGAAGCTTGGCTTCATCCCAACGACCAGCTGCCCAAAAATCTGCAGCACAAGCAAAGGTGGAACCCCTAACTGGAAATAAGGAGGCTAGGGGGCCACCAACACACCATCTATCAAACCAAAAAGAGACCTGGCCGATACCCAGCTTCCAAAGAATCTTCCCCTCCGCTAAATTTTTTACTTTAAGCAGGTGCTTCCAGCCAATAGAGTCATTTTATTTCCAATTCCTAAGCGAGATGTGATTTTTCTTTCCATAATTGGAGGACATAAAAGCAGCCCAACTTCCAATCCCCTCTCTCAGTCTCCACCAGTTCCTAATTAGGAAGGCAGAGGCCATGGAGTTAAAAGGAAGGAAGCCCAGCCCCCCTTCAGTTTTAGGTTTAGCAAGTTTTTTCCAAGAGGACCACCGAACTGTTGATCTTCCTTCAAAATTGCCTCAAAGAAATCCGTTACAGAGATTGTTTGCCTTAGAAATGAAAGAGGCCGGGGGCTTAAAAACTGCCAAAAAATGGTTTGGGAGCGAGCTAATCACCGACTGGAGTAAGATAATTCGACCTCCAAATGAAAGGCATTTAGAAGCCCACCCATTTATTTTTGAGGACATTTGCTTGAGGAGGGGCTGGAAGAGAGAATTCGAGATTCTCCTTTTCAGAAGAGGCAGAACCAAGTAAGAAATGGGGAGAGAAGACCTTGAGAGACCAGACAGCCGCAAGATCTCGGTACACCTGATTTGAGCTACATGTTTCCCGAAGACAACATTTGATTTATTCAGGTTTACTTTCATCCCAGAAATAGATTGCATATGCTCCAGGATTTGAAGAAAAATGGAAAAAGCTTTTATTGTTGCTTTGCAAAAAATGATAGTGTCATCGGCAAAGGCTAGATGGGAAACAAAGGTTTTACCAGTGTTGTGGAAATTGATGCCTTTGGAAGCCAAGAAGCGGAAGGAAATTAGCCTCAGAAAATAGTCATTCGCTAAAATAAACAGAGCCGGGGAAAGAGGATCTCCTTGGCGTAGACCTCTAGATGATTTAAAGAAACCATGACATTGGCCATTGATCAGGGCTAAGAACCATACATTGGAAATCGATTTGTAAATGAACTGAGTAAAATCTGAGGAGAAGCCAAACTTGCGGAGAACGGAGAATAAGAAGCGCCATTCAATTCTATCGAATGAAATCTAAATCTTAATAAAAAGTATTAATGAAAGAGTTGATGATCACTTATGATTAGCAAGTTGTACTTTTTGAGGAAGAGCATTTTCGGGCGCTTTCTTTTTCTCTCTGGCTAGGGTTTCCAGGCAAACATCACGACAGCCCCATGGGGTCGCAACCAAGCACTCTCCTTACCCACTCGACAGCGGTGCTTCCTGGTTTCCTTGACCTTCACCGTCGCAGAATGAATTCTCTCTTGGTCAAGTTGCATTGTGGAAATCCTTATTTTTTGGTGGTCAGCTCGGAGGGTAAAAGCATGTCTTTGTTTAACATCCCCCTCATCTAGTGTATGTGTAATAAAGGAAGAAGTGCTAAACGGTGAAAAATAGTGGCATATCTGTGATGCTTCTTGGTTTCCCTGGCCTTCACCTATGTGAAATGGTTTCTCTCTCGATCAAGGTGCATTGTGGAAATCCTTATTTTCAGTGGTCTGCTCTGATGGTAAAAGCATGCCTTTGTTCTACATACCTCCGCCCTCCTCTGGTGTTTGTGCAACAAAGGAAGAAGTGCTAAAGGGTGAAAGATAGTGGGATATCTGCTTGGTGGGGTTTAGCCTAGGTAATCATCATACATATAAGGATCTTCTGGATGCTATGTCTAAAGCTTAGAAATCTAAGGGTTTTCTATCTCTTTTATCCGTATCAAATTCACATCTGCTTAAACTATAGTGTGAGGAGCATATGCAGTCCATTATGCAAGGAACCCCTACTTTTTTTATAACTGCCCCTTTTTGGTTAAACCATGGACTAAAGAATTTCTGACCTTTGCGAAAGCCTTCCCTTCGATTATTGTATGGACAAAATTTTTGGGACTTCCTAATCATCCTTGGACTGAAGGGATAATCTCCAAAATTGCCAGCTCTGTTGGTGTTCCCATAATGGCAAATTCTTTAATAGCTTTTTAATCACACCTATCCTTTGCTCACATATGTGTAAGGATTCAACCTACTAGCCATTTTTTTGAGGTTGAGTAGATTCACTTTGATGAAGGTTTGCATGCTCAACACATTGAATATGCCTGGATTCCCAAGCTTTGCTCCATCTATAAGAATTTTAAGAATGTTGGTTGCCCCTGCAAATAGTCATCGAATGCTCCTGCAATGAATCGTGGTAGGAATACTTCAAGGCAATCTCGGCGTTGTGGTTTCTTGAGCCCTATAAATGCCCGGTCAATGGTGCCACAAAAAACCTTACCATCTATCATAGAGGCTTCCCTTACCAAATTGTCATATGATGCCTCCCCGTTGACTGGGTGATCAAATCTTAACTCCTTCCAAATCTTCACTCATTCTTCCTCCCCTTGAATAGAACCTCCCACTGAGATTATGGAGCATAGAAACCCATGTTATGTTCTTGAAAAAACCCCTGATCTCAACACCTTGCTTGATCAAGATGTTGACTTGATCCCATCCTCTTATTTCAGCACCCAAACTCCTCAAGACCATGTAATACCTACTTCTGACCTCTTAACATCTACAACTATTGTTCCTTTGGTTCAAGTGAATGCGTGCAATCTCTCTCTGTTGCCTGTAAATAACATTACTGTCTCTTCATCCTCTTTAATTAGCCAGAATACCTCGGGCCTGATGGATACCAACATTAGAGTAGTTGCCTCAACTAGCATCAAGACTAGTTTTGTTAACAAGCAAATTGATAATGAGTGGGGTTTGCAGTAACCAACCTAATCTTGTCATGCATTGAATTTAATTACTGCAAGTAAATGTTGGGAAATATTGTGTAGGATATGATAAATTCGCCTATCCTTTGCTCGGGTTTGTGTAGAGATTCAACATACTAGCCATTTTCCTGATGTTGGGGAGATTTAATTTGCTGAAGGTTCGCATGCTCAGCACATTGAATATGACTAAATTCCCCAGCTTTGCTCCATGTGTAAAAATTTTCATAAATTTGGTTGCCCCTGTAAACAGTCGTTGGATGCTCCTATAATGAATCATGGCAGAAATTCCTCTTGGCGACATCGTCGTTGAGGTTTCTTGACCCCTATAAATGCCTGACCAATGATGCCACAAAAAACCTTACCATCTATCATAGAGGCTTCTGTTACCAAATTGCCATATGATGCTTCCTTTTCGACTAGGGGATTAAATATTAACTACTAGATTTTAACTCATTCTTCCTCCCCTTTATTACAACCTCCCACTCATATTATGGAGCATAGAAACCCCTTTTCTATTCTTTAAAAACCCCTTGATCTCAACACATTGCTTAATCAAGATGTTCACTTGATCTCATCCTCCTCTTTCAGCCCCCACTCTCCCTGAGACCATGTAATACATAATTCTGAGCTTTTAACCTCTACAACTATTGTTCCTTTGATTCTAATGAATGCATGGAAGATCAGTCTGTTTCCTGTGAGTAACATTATTGTCTCTTTATTCTCGTTAAAAAGCTAGGATGTCTTGGGCTTGATGGATAACAACATTTGGGTTGTTGCCTCAACTAGCATCAAGACTTGTGTTGTTAACAAGCAAATTGATTTGTCGGGGCATAGTCGCCCTTCACGTGCCTGTTCTAATTATGCTTGTGGTTGATTTCTTATGTTTTGTCTAGTGATCATGTATGTTGATATATTATTATATGTATATTGTTAAGTATTTAAAAATTTAATTCCCTTTCTATATTTCTTCAACACACTAAAAAGAATACAATATAAACACGATATCTAAACACAATATAAATAATATATAAATGTATGATAGGAGCCATATCAGCTGATTGTTGGACATGACGAAAAATTAGTGGTCTCATGTGTGTGTGAGTATAATGCTTCTCTCAATATATTAGTGGCTTTAATATTTATATCAGAAGTATAAAAATTGAACGGTCTCATAAAAACACAAATATTTTTTTTGTTTATTTGTATAGAAATATCTTTATATTAAGAGTGTTAAAAACGTAAAATGTTGGCGATATGCATAGTGGTAAGTCCCTTTGGTGCTGGACAAGATAATTCGTGGCTCGTCTGACTCTTATGAACATTTGGACAACTTGTTCAAAGAAAATGGAAATTTGGATAACTTAATTTCTGCTAATCCATAAAATATTGATTATCAAATATTAAGCAAAATATTTATTCAAATTTGAAAATTTTATAGTTTTCTATTTTGCTGATTCTTATGAACAATTTGATACCTTGTTCATAAGAATTGGAGATCCAAATAGCTTAATATTTGTTAATTCGTTTAAACATTGATTAATTAGTATTAATCAAAATATATATTCAAATATAGACTCTTTTGTAGTTATCTATTTTTTTATTCTTAAAAAAAATTTAACACCTTGTTCATAAAAATTGAATATTCTAATAGCTTAATATTCGCTAATTCATTTAAATTTAGATTAGACAAAATAAAGCATAAAATTTATTCAAATGTAGAATTTTATATAGTTCTTTGTTTCTCAAATTTTTATAAATATTTTAATACCTTGTTCCCAATAATTGGAGATCCCGATAGTTTAATATTTGTTAATTTAAATTTTGATTAGCAAATATTAATCTAATTATTTATCCAAAATTGAACTAGTTTTTATAGGTGATGGTGCTTTGATTAATTGGCATTTCAATATGTTGTTTCTTGGGATGTCCTTATGGCTGATTAGTCGTTGCTCATACTCCTCTGATGGGAAGGTGCAGTTTGTGTCCTAAGATGTTTCATTGAGTTTTTGGCCTTCAAAGATGGTGCAACATTTGCGTATTGTGTGGAAAGTCTGTGCGTTATTCACTGGAAGAAGTCGTTGATGTCAATTATAAAGGAATTGTGTGTCGGTCTTCCATAAGAAGGTTTTTAGGCTTTGATGGCCTTTTTCGGACCTCAAGGGCTTGTTGTTTTTATTTTTGGTTTCCTTCTATTTTTGTATTTGCATTTTGTAGTTCTTTTAGATTGTCTAAAGTTTCTTTTAGGTTTTAATCTTTACATAATGTAACATTTTTATTATTAATAAAATGCTCTTTGTGTTACTCCTAAATTAGATAAAGTTAAAATGGCCAATTCCATCCTTTGCCACAACAATAAAATCAGCCTTAATTCTCTTTGGCAAATTGTTAGGACCCATAAACATTCTGATTTCCCCATATGAATTTGGAATAGTTGCATTCCAACCATTCTTAGTATGTTTTTATGGCGCCTCTATAACAATCTCATTAGTGTGGATGCTATTATGCAAAATAAGGGGTATAACTTAGCTTCTAAATGTCACTGCTGTTCGGACAACATTGAAACTATAAATCATGTTTTTTTTAGCAGTAATATGAGCATTAAAATTTGGTCTGCCTTGAACATAACCAATTATGAGGCTATCTCGATTGACACAAAAAATATTTTTGTTCGATGGCCTACTCATAAGAAAAAAATTTATTTCGGGCAACTGGTCGACTGTTATATCCTCTGTAATATCTGGAAAGCTCGTAACAAATATAAATACTCCTCAGCCCCCGCTAATGCGCACAAAATTATAGAAGCGATCAAACTGGATGTTCTCAATTCTATTAATAATCATAGCATTAAAATTTTTAGCTTGAATTCTCTTAATGTTGACAATGCTAAGCATGTGCTATCATTATAACATTGGTCGGAAGGCTTATTTATTAATTTTGTGTTGGGCTCTTATAAATGGGGATGTTTATTTGAATTCGCTATATTTATTTATAAGGCCGGTTTATATTAATGTCCCAGAGCTTGCTGCTGCCTTATCCTTTGTTGCAAATTTTGTTTTTTCTATCGTGAAAAAGACAGTGATCACTATGATCGATGCTATTTCTGATTTCAATTGGCATTTGCGGTTTACTTTTGGAATTTCTGAAGAGGAGTTAGATACTATTTAAAGAGATGTGGTTGGCTCTCTGCTTTGTTGTTGGTATCGCAATGATAGTACTAAAGGTTTCTAGTATAGTACTATCAAAAATGGCAGATACTGCTTATATATTGAAATGAAAATTGAGGTAAGTGTTATAACTAATTTGATCCTTAGTACCTCTAAAATTGATGATGGTGAGAAAATTGCTGTTGTTCTATGTGATTTGGTGGTTTCCTTATCTGATGTTACAATTTCTGTGCTTCTTGGGAGGCAATTTCTGCACCTTCAAAAGTCGATTATGGTTTTGTTGCCTCTTATGTCTTATTGGGGTTCATGGAGCCTATCTCTGGTTCTGTTATGGGTGACTGTGCGGATGTCTCTAATGTTGTGGCTACCTCTTTAATTGGTAGTATAGTTAAAAGTGAAGTCTGCTGGTTTCACTTTATATTCTCAGGGAGTGTGAAGACCCACTTAAGTAGTAATAAGTGAAACTCTTAACCATCGAGACACTTATTCAGATAACGGTTGAGTTCTTGATAAGAACTCCAAAGTTAAGCGTACTCATGTAGGAGCACTCCAGGATGGGTGACCTACTGGAAAGTTATCTTTTGAGGGCAAAACTGTAAGGTCTTTCAAGTCAAAGCGGACAATACCTTGGTGCTTAACAGTTTAGGCTGTTGCAATTGGTATCAGAGTAGGCCATATGGTGTCAGATAAGAGCTAAGTACCATATAGGGCAAAATACCACTTCATGTGAGTAGCCACTTGAACCCATGATAGTTAAGGTGCTACATGGTTGTGGGTACTTCTTGTGCATGTAAGGGTCACCTCTAGTCCTATCTACCCAATGGATAGCTGTTGGATCTAAGTGTGGATACTGACGAGGACGTCAGTTAATTAAGTTGGGGAGATTGTGAAGACCCACTTAAGTAGTAATAAGTAAAACTCTTAACCATTGAGGAGCCTTTTCAGATAACAGTGGAGTTCATGATAAGAACTCCAAAGTTAAGTGTGCTCATGTGGGAGCACTCCTAGGATGGGTGATCTGCTGGGAAGTTATCTTCTGATGACAAAACTGTGAGGCCTTTCAAGCCAAAGCGGACAATACTTTGGTGCTTAAGAGTTTGGGCTGTTATAGGGAGCCTCTTCTTTTTTCCAGGTGGGGAAGTTGCGATCTTTGCTTGTTGTTTAGTTGTCTTAATAGTTTTTCCTAGCTCTGAGTTTTCTGTACCATTTTGGCTGGCTGATGCTTGTTTATTTTTAGCCAATTTGATTGCTTTCATTTGGTGATATTAAGCTGGCTATTATGGTTGTATATGCTTTTGCTGGGAAGTTATCTTCTGAGGGCAAAACTGTGAGGCATTTCAAGCCAAAACAAACAATACCTTGGTTTTTAAGAGTTTGGGCTGTTACAGGGAGCCTCTTCTTTTTTCCAGGTGGGGAAGTTGCGATCTTTGCTTGTTGTTGTGTTGTCTTAATAATATTTCCTAGCTTTGGGTTTTCTGTACCTTTTTGGCCAGCTGATGCTTGTTTATTTTTATCCAATTTGATTGGTTTCATTTGGCAATATTAAGCTGGCTATTATGGTTGTGGGTACTTCTTGTGCATGTAGGGGTCACCTCTAGTCCTATCTAACCAATGGATGGCTCTTTGATCTATGTGTGGATACTGACGAGGACATAAGTTAATTAAGTTGGGGAGATTGTGAAGACCCACTTAAGTAATAATAAGTGAAACTCTTAACCATTGATGCACCTTTTTAGATAACGATGGAATTCTTGATAAGAACTCCAAAGTTAAGTGTACTCATGTGGGAGTACTCCTAAGATGGGTGACCTACTGGGAAGTTATCTTTTGAGGGCAAAACCGTGAGGTATTTCAAGCCAAAGCGGACAATACCTTGGTGCTTAAGAGTTTGGGCTGTTACAGGGAGCCTCTTCTTTTTTCCAGGTGGGGAAGTTGTGATCTTTGCTTGTTGTTGTGCTGTCTTAATAGTTTTTCCTAGCTTTGGGTTTTCCGTACCATTTTGGCTGGCTGATGCTTGTTTATTTTTAGCTAGTTTGATTGGTTTCATTTGATGATATTAAGCTGGCTATTATGGTTGGGTATGCTTTTGCTGGGAAGTTATCTTCTGAGGGCAAAACCGTGAGGCCTTTCAAGCCAAAGCGGACAATACCTTGGTGCTTAAGAGTTTGGGCTGTTACATGGAGCCTCTTCTCTTTTCCAGGTGGGGAAGTTGCTATCTTTGCTTGTTGTTGTGTTGTTTTAATAATTTTTCCTAGCTCTGGGTTTTTCGTACCATTTTGGCCGGCTGATGCTTGTTTATTTTTAGCCAGTTTGATTGGTTTCATTTGGCGATATTAAGCTGGCTATTATGGTTGGGTATGCTTTTGCGATTGCGTGTGGTGCTTTTACTGTTAAGATTAATTCTATGTTATTCTCTCATTACGTTGTCGTCATTCTTATCATTGTGCAGTTGGTAGTTTTTTATGGCTTGGTGGGTTGATATGCTTTGCCTGCTCTTGAGGTCATTATAAGTGGGAGTCGCCTCTCTTTTTGTTTGTTTTTTGCCAATTTTAGATGGGTTTTTCTTTGGGCTATTATGCTCTACTTATGCTTATGCTTGGCACATACTTATGCAGTATTTCAGTGGGGGGAACTTACATTGTTGATCCATCTAATGAGGGCAAAATCGTGAGGCCTTTCAAGCCAAAACAGACAATACCTTGGTGCTTAAGAGTTTGGGCTGTTACAGGAAGCCTCTTTTTTTTTCCAGGTGGGGAAGTTGCGATCTTTGCTTATTGTTCTGTTGTCTTAATAGTTTTTCCTAGCTCTGGGTTTTCCGTACCATTTTGGCCGACTGATGCTTGTTTATTTTTAGCTAGTTTGATTAGTTTCATTTGGCGATATTAAGCTGGCTATTATGGTTGGGTATGCTTTTGCGACTGCATATGGTGGTTTTACCGTTAAGGTTAATTCTATGTTATTCTCTCATTACGTTGTCGTCATTCTTATCATTGTGCAGTTGGTAGTTTTTTATGGCTTGGTGGGTTGTTATGCTTTGCCTACTCTTGAGGACATTATAAGTGGGACTCGCCTCTCTTTTTGTTTGTTTTTTGCCAATTTTAGATGGGTTTTTCTTGGGGCTATTATGCTCGACTTATGCTTACGCTTGGCGCATCCTTATGCAGTATTTCAGTGGGGGGAACTTACATTGTTGATCCATTTAATGATGGTTTTGCTCAGGATTATATTACAGTGCACAACTCTGACATTCCTTTTAGTTATGATTCTGTGCTGGATTTTGGTATTGATTTTGCAGGTACTCTGGTTGCTCGCACCTTCTCGGATGGATTAAAGATTTGTGCGCCCTTTGTAAGTTGTCTGCTGCTCCCACCTTTATATCCTTTTTCAGTTTGTCTCCGATTTTGTTTATTGTCTTTTGGTTGTTTTGTGTTTTTTCTTTTTGTTTTGTCTGGAGACCTTTTAGTATATACCCTGGGTCTTTATTTTTGGGGCTAGATTCTGGCTTTAGATGCGTTAGGTTTTTTGTACCCTTCTAGCCCTAGTCCTGTAATCATTTCCTTTTTGATGGAATAAAATCTCGCCGAGATGACTTTATCTAAGAAATAAAAATAAAAAAATATATATATCTTTTTTTTTTTTGAAGCTATCTCGGCAAATTTTATTTCATAAAATAAAAACTAATACAGGACCAGTGCTGGGAGGTTACAAATTCCTAAATAGCTAACAGCCTAAAACCAGCTCCAAAATAAGTGAGACCCAGGGAATATCCTAAAAGGTCCACACGACTCAAAAAGAAAAATTACAATGAAACCAAGAGGAAAAAAACACAGATTAAACAAACAAAACAAAAAAATGCAGCATGAAATTGGAAATAAAGCCTATTGCAATCAAACAAAAGGAGGTGGGGTCCGAAGTGCATCTCCACCAAAGGGCAGTTACCTCGCAAAGATATGGGACCAAATCCACCACATAATTTGGAGATTAGCAATAAGCAACAATAGTGGCATCCATATGAAAAAAATAGAATATAAGACTTTCTTGTTATCAAAAGCAGCCGCATAATTAATTCCCCCAAATTTCATCTGAAACG
Source organism: Gastrodia elata (assembly GCA_016760335.1). Lineage (NCBI taxonomy): Eukaryota > Viridiplantae > Streptophyta > Magnoliopsida > Asparagales > Orchidaceae > Gastrodia > Gastrodia elata. The sequence continues at coordinate 28,871,772 of CM028678.1, read as the reverse complement.
CCTCATCCTTCGTATAAAGAGCATAAACACACATGCCAGTCATACATAAGATAGCAGGTTTACCAGTAATGTCCTCCATGGAGATATGAGTAAGGATAGCATTCAAAGCCTGAATGATAATAATTCTATTCTCAACAGCATTCTCATCCGCCATCTCAATACAGAAATGAGCAGCCAAATAAGCAGAAAACTGGGAAAAGGAAAAACACTACCAGCCACAATGCCAAAATTGAGACCAAGAATAATAAAAACTGCCAAATCAGGGATAGCATTAGCCATTAAATTTTCCAGGCTTTTAACAATAGCATTAAGAATGAAGAGAGAAACAACAATTATATATATATATATATTTATATATATATATAAAATGATGACACCTCCGAAAAAGCTAAGAGCCCGTTAAATAAAAGCAGCATAGACATATAATGATCGAACAAATTCCTGTCACCATTCAGCAAACAAAGAATCGAGAAACCACCAAACACCATGCAACAAATATTGAAGAAGTTTCCCAGCAGACTAAACACGGTAAAGCAGATCTACAGCAAATAATATCCAAATTAAACATCCACTCAGTAGTGACCAAAGGATAAAGCAGTAACACGATAGGGCTCACAACAATCAGACCAAAATTTATCAACTCTTCATAATTTATCACAATATAAATAGCCACCACATTTATCGAAATAAAATAAACCTTTGTGAAGGAGCTCCAACTGAAAATGCTTGACATGCCGATTGGAAACAGTAAAAATTAGAGAGAAAGGTCTAACGCAATTCCCAAAATGGTGAGAGGGCAAATGGACAACCCCATGGAGAGACACTTCCAAGTGCCGCCACCCACAATTTTGGATAGGAGTCAAAACCAAGAATCTTAGTCCAAACTAAGCTTGCTTTTCATTTAAACAACATTGAGATTTTTCCAACTAAAGAGCTTTTTATCATAAATATTTAGGCAGTTTTTGACTTTTTCAAAAAATTTTGAAAGAATTTCAGCAATATTGAAGTTAACATTTGAGTACTTTGCTTGATTTCTAGCTCTCCAAATGTGCTAGAGCGTATAGGCATCGAAAAGGTTGCAAATGTGGATTTTACCCTTTTTAACCTTTGGCCAATGCAAAAGAATGCATTTGGTATTAACAGCGGGATGCAGAGGAGCTATAGGAATATTATGCCAGATCGAAGTGTTGAATGTGTTTTCAATAAAAACATGGTTAAGAGTTTCAATTTCCTTACAATAGCAGCAACATGAGGCGAGATAAAACTCCAACTCTTGCATTTTTGTGTCTACATTAATGTGGTTTTTATAAAGTCTATATATCTATATATCTATATATATATATATATATATATATATATATATATATATATATATATATATATATATATTAGTCAAACCTATAAGTTTTATTAATTCAAAAACAAGGATACAAGAAGGGTTGAGTGGTTACATTTAGTACCTAAATCTAAAAATTTGAAAACCAACCCTAAAAAAGATGAGAAATGCTTTGGAAGCCCACCGACGTGTAGCCCGTCCTTCACCCATCCGACGTGTACGTATACATGTAAATACGGAGCGTGACTGTGCTCCAGCAAAACCTAGACTTCAACTTTTCAGCACTGTCCGTCTTCGTCTTCCCACCCGATTCGCAGGCAGCATATTTCTCTCTTTGGCAGCTTCTACAACCTTTAGGACCCCCAGGCCCCAACCATACATCATTCATTTTCACTTGACGCAAAAGAGATAACGAAGGTTATCCCTGTTTAGATCATGGAGAAAATCAATCGTTTCTCTGCTTCAACGAACTCTCCGTCTGCCGCATCCTGCACTACGGCGACTTCCGGCACCGCCGCCGGCAGCCTCAGCGTCGACAGCAGCAATAGTAACAGCGTTTGCAGCACCCGCTCGATCCACAATAGCTCCTCCAACTACATCTCCAGCTCCCTCCGCGCCCTGAACAAATCATCCTACAAGATCTCCAAGCCCATCTCTCAAAACCCTAACCCAAATCTCTTTCTCCCCTCTCCCCCTCCGTCTTCAGCCATCCTTGCCATAGCCCCGCAGCAGCAGCAGCCCCAACCTCCCGTCTACAACATTGTCAAGAACGATTTCTGCGACGTCCAGAAGCTCACTGGTTCGCCGGCCCATTTTTCTAACCGTTCACCGCCGCCGCAGCATGCTCCTCCTTCTGTCGTAACTGCAGCCACTCCGCCGAAGCCACCTCATCGCCCTTCGGCAGTTTCTCAGTCGCTTTCCCACCTCCACCTTATACGCTCGCCTCCTCTAGCTAAGCTGCCTCCCCATCATCCTTCTCCTATCACCGATGTCCCTCCTGCGGCCGGAATGAGTTGGGTGAGGCCTTCGCTCTCTCCGTTGCCCCCCTTTCCGACGGTAAGCGTGGCAGCGGAGTCACCAATTTTGGCATACATGCGCCGCCTTCACAGCGGACAACACTTCTTTGTCTCATCATTGCTTGAAGTGGTGCCGCCTCAGCTGCTTCCATCGTCTCCTCTCTCTTTTGGCTGCGCGCCGTCACCTAGAACAGCTACTGCTTACCAGCTCATGCTATCACCAACTTTGTTGTTCCCAAGCTCACCGGGAATGCCAATACCAAGCCCCAAGTGAGGGTTGCGGCATCCATATCTAGTTTTTTTTTTGGGTTGGACATGTCTCCATCCCTTGACGGTAAGGTAAGTTGCTGACCCTGCTTTGGAGATTCGCATAGTTTCTGATAATTCACATAGGTTTTGGTTTTTGCTGACAAGCTTTCTTTATGGTTTAATTTTTACTTTTCAAGTTCTGTATATATGAATGTCTGGTCAATCAGCACATGATTTTTCTTAAATGTTAATGTTTTGTAAATCCATCTCTTAATTATAGAATTAGATGTAACACCCTTAAGTTGTTTGTTATTCAAATTGTTGTTTTTAATGTTCAGAAGATTGAGTGTATACGTTGAATAATTCTCTAAAACTATGTTGATGGACAATTTGAGTTCTGCATTGCTTTATGCTGAAGGAAGGTCAAAGGAGAACTTGATAGTAGTATTGCAAATTTTCATTTCATAGTGAGTGATAAGCTAAACATAATAAAGTTATGTAAGAACTTGCATGTGTACATTTTTTCTAGATGTTGTTCTTATACAACTTGAGTACTGAATTGATTGCGACCTTTGGATAATATGGGACTGATAAAAAGAATTTGCATTGTGTTCCGGGTAGTGAAAATTGAACTCCCTGAACTCAGGAACAGCAGAATTGCAAATTCAAGGAGAATTGGTGGGAGAGAATTGATGCAAAAGAAATAGAAATCTTAACACTAGGCTCATTCATTTTTGACCTTTAAACTGCTCATAAATCAAATTTTATCTATCTTTTCCAGAAAATGGCACCCAAAGGAGCTCTGTGACAATTTTTGCAAAATTCCTATATTGTTCAAAGGAATCTGCTGCCGCGCGCTACAGCGGGTTATTTTGCAAATGGGGACGCTATAGCGCGCTGCAGCGAATCCATTTGCGAACCGCGGGTGCAGTAGCACGCTGCAGTGGGTCTATTTGCGAACTACGGGCGCGGTAGCGCGATGCAGCAGGTCTATTTGCGAACTGCGGGCGCGGTAGTACGCTGCAGCGGATTCATTTGCGAACCGCGGGCGCGACAGTGCGCTGCAGCGGGTCGTTTTGCAAATTAAGCCGCTACCGTGTGCTGCAGCGGAGCATTTTGCGAAATGCTCCCGCTACAGTGCACTGCAGCGGTATAATTTGCCAAATGAACAGCTATAGCGCACTACAGCGGGTAAATTTGCGAAATGTGGATGCGGTAGCACGCGGTAGTGGGAGACTTAGCATTCTTTTGCTTGCTCCATTGCGCGCCACAGCGCGCTGCAGTGGCCGCCGCCAATTTTGCCAGTCTGATGCATTTATTGCGGCTGGGACAAGACCCTCAACCTGCATCTTGTCCCCAGCCATCATTCCCTATTGCAGCTCCAATTTTCAATGGAAGATGGCCTCTTTATTTGATAAGAAGGATAAACAAAGAAATATATTGGTCACTTCATCTTTATTTTGGTATTTGCCATCATTACTTCAGATTTCTAATATCAATTTGCTGGTTTTGGAGAGGATGAATGAGTATGCTGCCCCTCTCCTATAAATACACCTCCTCTTGACTAGAGGAGGGTTCACAATTTTGCTCAAGACACTAAGTAAAGAGGAGGAGTGCATAAGGAGAAGTGAGGAACTCCCCAAGGGTGGCAAGGCAAGCTCTAGCTAAGGAGGAGGAGAAAGAAGGTAGCACTAGCGACCTAAGAGAGGAGCTTGAAGAAGGAGAAGAAGAAATTCAGAGAACTTCCAAAGAACATTCCTAGTATCTTCTAAGCCTTAGTCTTATATTTTCTTTTCTTAGTTGATCATAAAAGGGTCTTTATCCATGTATGTATTATTCTTTACTTCCTTTGTAATGAGTAGCTAAATCTCCCTTGGAGAGAGTTGGGGAATTCTCATGTGTATGTGTTATTATTAATGTATGAAATTTTCTTCAAGCGAAATTAATTTCTAAAAGGACTTAAATGAAATATGCTTTTTATTATTTGCTCTTGAATATGGATAAAAGGAAATGAACTAATAATTTCAAGAACTAAATTGTTTTGTGCTCCATAGCTCACACTAGGTTAGATGCTAAGTTTATGAGTGCATGAGAGCTTAGAACTATGTGACAAAGTTTTTGAGCTTAATGCATCTTAATCTAAGCTAAATCAAAGTGTTTATGCATGTGATGCTAAGACCCACTAAATGAGATCCTTAGCTCAACATAATTAAGGTAAAGGAAGCAATAGTTGAGTGCTCATGAACTAAGTGACATAGTCATTGAGCCCAACATATTAATCCCTAATCTCAACTATGTGGGATGCAAGTGATGCTCATAGTGGAATCAATGCTTATAAGATCCTAAAGCATCAATAATCATAATCTCCTTGATCAAGAGATGAGATGAAAATCTAAAACCTAAAATCTTATAAGAATATTTGTGCCAAAGTAGAACCAAATATGCGTTCATTTTGTGCACAAGATTTGAACTTGTGATACTTTGAGATAAAATCTCGAGTTGATCAATGTGCACTTGATAAACAAAATATAAATGAAAGATGAAGCTTGAGAAATCAAAAGTACATTGGTAATGTATCATCACATGAGGAATAACCCCAACTCTCCTCTCTTTTATCTAGCTTATCTTCATTTAGTAGTTACTGTGCTAAGTCTAGGACCAACTCATCAAATAAATCATAGCTTTTATTAGTGAGAATAGATAGACTTTAGTAACAAAACAACCAATTCACTATGGTTCGATAAATCTTGGAAAGTAACTCTTTCCACTTATTACTTCAGACCACATACACTTGTGTGCGAGCGCAGATGTGTATTTACAGTCTGTCAAAAATCCATAGGAATATCAAACCACTTCCATTCAGGAATTGCCAGAGGATGGAGAAGTCCTCCGAGCTTCTGATGTTTTGCTTTCACTAGACTGTAGGCATGACACTTTGCTACAAATTCAGCCATGCTTTTCTTCATTCTAGGCCACTAGAATGATTTCTTCAAATACTAGTACATCTTAGTGCTACCAGTATGCACTTGATAACCGGAATATGGCCTTCCACCAAAATCTCTTGCTGCATAGATTTGGGAATCCATAGACGATCTTCTTGATAAATTATATTTCCTCGTAGCTGCAGGTCGAATCGACGGCCACTTTGAATTTCCATTTTAAATTTTAAATAGTCTTCATCCTTTGCTTAGGAGATGGAGACATCATGATGAAATATTGGTTCAACGGTGCTCATGGATACTAGCTCGCTTAACAAGGCACCACATACTGGCTTGATATCAAGCTTTCTAAATATTCTTCTATAGAACTTGACGCTATTATGGACAAAAGTGTAGCATGACAACTGAGCGCATCAGCCACAACATTGGCTTTTCTGGGGTGATATTGGATACTCAATCATAATCGCTTAATAGCTCAAGCCATCTTCGCTGATGAAAATTGAGCTCACGATAAGTGAAGATGTACTTTAAACTCTGATGGTCCATGAATATTAAACATTGGACACGATACAAGTAATGATGCCAGATTTTCAAGGCAAAAACTATAGTAGCTAATTTGAGATCATGGATAGAATAATTTTTTTCATGCAGTTTTAGTTGACGAGACGCATAGGCGATGACTTTTCCTTCCTGCATGAGTACACATCCCAAGCCTATCCCAGACGCATCGATATAGGCTTGGTAGTTGAGACTTTCTTTTGGTAAGGCCAGAACTGGTGCAGAAGAAAGAGCATTTTTTAGCGATTGAAATGCCTTCTCACACGCTAAACTCCAGATAAAAGGTAATGTTTTTTGCGTCAACTTTATGAGAGGATACGTGATTTGTGAGAAGCCCTTAACAAATTTCCTGTAGTAACCAGCTAAACCCAAAAAACTCATGATATCAGTCACAGACTTTAGCTATGACCAATCCAGAACGGCGCTTACTTTATTCTGATCAACCTTGAATCCTTGTGCATCTACGATGTGACCAAAGAAAGCGACTGAGTCAAGCCAGAATTTGCACTTATAATACTTAGTATATAATTCATGGCTTCGAATCTCTTCTAACACTAACTGCAGATGGTCTCATGATCAGCTTTGCTTCTTGAATAAATCAGGATATCGTCGATGAAGACGATGACGAATTTATCCAAATATACTTTCAATAAAAATGGATGGCGCATTTATTACGTAAAAAGACATTACCAAAAAATCATAGTGTTCATAGTCTAAATGCAGTTTTCTCGACATCAGAATCTTTAAATTATAGCTGGTGGTAACCTGATCGCAAGTCAATTTTTGAGAAAACCTTAGCTCCAGATAGTTGATCAAACAGATCATCGATACGCAGCAAAGGATACTTATTCTTGATGGTTACTTTATTCAGTTCTCTTTAATCAATGCACATCTGCATTGATCCATCTTTCTTTTTCACAAACAGAACTGGCACTCCCCAAGGAGATGAACTTGGCTGGATGAGACCTTTCTGGAGCAACTCTTGAAGTTGCTTGTTCAATTCTTAAAGCTCCTTAGGCACCATACGATATGTAACTTTCGACATCGGTTGGGTTCCAGGGATTAACTCAATTGCGAACTCTACCTCTCTAACTGAAGGAAGACCAGGTGGGTCTTCAGGAAAGACATCAGGGAATTCACGAACTATTCGATTCTCCAAGATAGGAACGACCTCTTTCTTTTCTCCTAACATCATTACGAGATACATATCGCAGCATTTCTAGACTAATCTTTCTGCTTTCATCGCATTAATCAATGATGCTTGAGTACTGAATCTACCTACAAAGGATTGCGACTGACTACTACTATCAAAAGTGATTTTCTTCTCTTGGCAATTTATGGACGCACCATGCTCGCTTAGCCATTCCATACCCAAAATTATATCAAGATTTGCAATTGGCAGCAAGATTAATTTGGCCCTATACTTCTGTTCTCCAATGGGAATATCAACATTACAAAATTACTGGGATTGTATGCATGCTCCAGAAAGTAACCCGATGCTCCAGGAGGATGCTAATCGATAGGTTGGAAATTTAAGAATTTGAACCCAGCTTTTTGATATGAAAGAATGACTTGCTCCCGTATTGAAAAGAATATTACAAGATTTATCATTTATCATTAAGGTGCCTAGATTACAATAGTTCTGACAAGGATTTGCTATTCAAACATTCAAAATACTGGAGAAGAGAAAATTTGAATACATGAATAGCTAAATAAAATTAATTTAAGGCATATCTGAGACGACATCATTAACTTCAGGGGCAGAGGCAGGGGTTAATAATATACCCTTGTAGGTGCTGAAGGTCGTTTGTTCTGAGGCTGTTGACCCTAATGATTATAGGTCGGCTTCTACACAGGTACAATTACTTTAGAGTTCGAGGTAGGGACTGCCATTACAGCAGGAGCAGGCTCTCTACTATTTCTCGGCTATGCACGGAATGCCTGTTTATAATGGGAGTGGTTGATGAGCACTCCATCAATTATTGTTTTAGCATTGCAGTCAAAATAGTGGTGTCTGCTTCAACTAGATGTAAAACATATGCCACCAGAGTGGTAGCATTTCCCATACAGATGGAATCGTCTGCATTTGAAATAATGAGGTTGGGATTGTTCAGCTTCAAGGTTATAAACTTTTTCCATCTTATGATGACCAAAATGCTCCTTCCTTGGTTGCATGACTATTGTCTTTCGCTTTCGATCCAGTTGACCTTGAAATCCTTCCTGCAAATGAGCAGCTTCAATCAATTCTGCCAAATTCTTGATATGGTGGGATACTAGATGATCTTTAATGTAGTCTCTTATACCCTTTAAGAAACGGTGACATCTAGACGCTTCAGTTCTAACTAGGTCCGGAACAAATCGCAACAACCTCCGGAACTCTTATTCATAATCAAACACCAAATTGTTGCCTTGAGTGAGGTGGAGGAGATCATTCTCCAGGATTGCTTGAGACAATGTGGGTATGAACCCTTTGTGGAATGCTTCCAAAAACATATCCCACGGAATATCTTCTATTTCATAATCGATGAATTTGTTGTTCCGCTCATTCTCCCACCAATATTCAGCTTCTTCTAGGAATAAGTGAGTAACTAAGCGAATATCATCTAAGGTTAGGGCACTTTATACTAGCCAGATTCTTTTTACCTATTTTGAGCCAGTTCACGGTATCCATTGGATTTAGCACTTCGTTGAACATGGGCATTCAGAATTCCATCACCAGTAAAGTGTGAGGATGATGAAAATCCTGATGGGTTGCAGATTGTTATCGAACAGATAAAATTAGGGCACACTTTTCTTACGCCTATTATGGATTGCTTTCTATTAAGGCCTTCATTAGGTTGGCCATTGGGTTTGATTCTTCGGGTCCGCCAGATGATGAAACCGCATTCTTGATCAAAGTAGGAGCAGAAGGAGAATCGAGTTTCATGACTGTAAATACAAGAATGAATTCAGCAAAATAAAACTTCACTATCATTTCATTCCTTTCATTCATTTCTTTCTCAAAAGAGAAGATACATGGATCCATAAAATGCATAACTGAGATGAAAAAAATGGCATAATAGGATTTCTAAAACCCTAATTACAATACACTACCTAAAAGATAGCACATAAGTCATCATAGGTGACTATGTAGCTCTTCTGAGCTAACCTCCTATATACACAAAACCACCAATGACTTGATGATCCCCTCAATAGGATCTCCACGATCTGAAGATGATACTCCTCGGGATAGGTCGTCTCTCAAAGTGTTGTGGTTGCACGATCCAACCACTCTCTGGCAAGTGCTGGGAGATTGGTGCCTCCAAAGGATGAATGGGTAAGGATCTTGTCCAAAACTTCTACTCCTCGAATTGATACTCCATCGATGATCCTACCATAGATCTAGCCATCTCGAAGATCATCTATCCAGTAGACTTCAAATCTCCTAAGGTAGGGCCAGAATGATGACTGCATGTATCCCATTCCTAACAATAACTCAACTTATAAGTACTTTATTCATATCTTATTACCTTCATTGAAGTTCGTTCAAATCCTAAGATGTCCAATTTATACTTAACAATTCACAATTTCAATGATGTTATTATGTGCGTTCAATTCCTAGGATATCTTCATTCTAGACATAATCAAATTTTCATTTCTGAGATGACTTTATGAGCTTTTAGATGTTACTTTTCCTACACTTAGTAACGTGTGATCTTGACATAATACAGAGAACATATCATAAAGTAGATAGGAACAAGCTCCTTATCTGACACTTTATGATACTTTTCTAATACCAAATGTAGTGCCCCCGCCCCGTCGCTGCGCGCAAAATAAAATAAATACGGCAGCGGAGCGGCGCGCTACTAGGGAAGGCACAACCCATTTCCCCGAATAAGCTAACTAAAGAAACTAGCCACACTGAAGTCTACTGACTCAACCCAAGAGGAGGGCCGAGAGTCAATACTTAAGCTAAGAGTAAGATACTTATCCTAAGTTTTAGACTAATACAAACATTGGATTATAAAGGTAAGTAAGGAATCTAATATATGTTCTCAAATATCAACATTTTTAGCATGCTGATCACAACACAATACTAAGTATAATTATAAAATAACAGAGTGCGGAAGCTAAAACAAAACATCCATAATATATTCATCACAGAACAGTAGTAAGCATTCATCTTATAAAATAAAAGTAAATTGCATCCAGAATTATTACAACTTATTACTGAATAATATAAAAATAAAGTTCAACTAAAGTACTGAAATAAAAATGGAGAAGTGATAAGGCTGAAGGAGGGTCCACTAAAGCTCCACGAACTCCTCCTCGATCTCCTGCGAGTCCTCTTGTCCTGGCTCAACAAACTACTCAGGATCTAACAAATTGTTGGATCCCTAAAGTACCCCATGTTAGACAAGAAGTCTAACACATCAAAACTAAACTAAATAGTTCTAAAATACTTACAATGTAATGGGAAAGTACAAAAAACTGCAAAAAAACTATAAAGATAACTGAATAATTGAAACTATGTAAAACTGAGTAAAGTAAAACTGAATAGTAAACTGAATGCTAAAAATAATTAAAAAATAACAAATGATTTGAAACTGATGTAAACACACCCAACACTATACTATATGTCACTAGAATCATGCATCTGAATATGCCATAATAATGTATGCCACTAATATGCAACAAAACTATCACTGAACTACTATGAGTCGTACAGTCCAATATACACATACATCCAGTTGGGAATATAGTTTACTATGATGTTGATGCATTTAGCACTTCCCCAGTCAATGTATGTAACATTCTGTAACCCATAAATCATTACTGATACTCATACATCATCACTGATACTCATACATCATCACTGATACTCATTCATCATGCTTATGCTCATGCTCATACTTTTAAGCTACATGAGTTAAATCCAGGAATTCAGAAATACTTTGAAATTCAATAATAAACTCAAGGTCTCAATTATGCAGAATCCTGCTAAGAGGATTCTGACTCATAGATTCTAGTTTCAATAATTGGTTAAATTTGAGATTTGTACTTAAAAAAAATTAGTTGGAAAGGTTGAATACACATATTTAGCATGTTTCCAAGAAGGGTGGTATTTAACACTTAGTTTGATTAAGCCACACCTAACAAAGCGATCTTCGATAGGAGGCATCACCCGATGGCGATTTGTATCTCAAGCTAAGCCATTAAAATACCCAAATCACAAGCATATTTTATGTTCTAAAAAGAGTGACTTAAATCACATAGTTTGCTTGAAGCACACCTATAGAAGCGATCTTCGATAGGAGGCATCATCTGATGGTGACTTTTATTCAAACAAACTAATGGTTTAAGTCCCTAATCATAACACTCTTATGATTGAATTATTTATTATGAGTGGGACTATATCTAATTAAACTCATAAAATATAACACATACATAATCCTACATTAAGATAAATCAACCAATCCTAAATACTACTAAAATAACTCAGCACTATAGGCATACTCTACTGTACCCAACCAATAATCTAGGTTCAGATAATTATAATTAATCAACAAGCATTTATCAAGCTATCAATCCTTATCATAATTAGGTTAGTCCTACACAAGGCTCCAAGGATGTGATCAAAAGATCACTCAATAGAGATTTCTACCATAAGGCATAAGCTCCATTCTATGTGCTTTAAGTTATTCCTACCATGAGGTGCTAAGATTAACTTTTAAGATTAGGAAGGATCATCTAAGATTCTACCTCAATAAGTATAAAAGTTTTTCCTATCTCAATGTGTCAATATTTAAGGTCTTTTAAATATTTTAAGAATGATCTTATAGCAAGATCCTTGAAATCTTACTCTTCTATTACTCATGCAAACATTCAAGGTTTACTTATTAACTTAGATTAAAGTGATCAGATCAGATGATTAAATCCATTTGATCCCATTCTATTTTATAATCATGGGATGGAATTAAGGATATTATTAGAATTAGATCATTTCATAAGTCATTACAATTTTATTGTCCAACTTATGCTAATAGTCTTATATAAAAGAAAATCAAAGATATAAAGCTTAGATTTAGATGATTCAATCACATATATTCAATATTAACCTTAGCATTTCTAACTCAATGATTTAAGATCAATATTAAATTAGATGCATTATTGAAATAATGTCAATTTAATTATCTTACAATTAAGTCATTTGATTAAGTGATTAAGGATTTAGATCTTAATCAAACAGGGCTTAGCCACATTTGGTTTAACCCCTATTCTTATCCAACTATGACCAATTTTTGTTTTATAAATCAAATGTCAAATCAGTATTTTATTGATGTATTATTAGTGATAATCTTAGATTAGGATCAAGTATTAATAACTTGATCAAGATCTTAAGACTTCTTAAGGCTAATTAAGAATTTTAATTGCTTAATTCCAGTTTGTAAAAAGATCAATTATGTCATAGGATAAATGAGTTAAGTTTATTCACCTTACTCAAATGACTTATTTGTAAGATAATTAATAGATTATAAGGCATATTAACAAAAAAAATTCAAGGAAATAGAAGGTAATTAGTACTAATCAAACCTTAATTCAAAATAAAATGATTAGCACCCAATTACAAATCTAACCATTGTAATTTTAAACAACTTGGCAGATACAATCCATACAATCATGTGAATAATCAAAGACTAAGTTTACTAAATTTAGATAATCAGTAACCCTAACTTTCATTAATCATACAATTACAAAATTAGGCCATAACTAAGAATACATAAATCACAAACTTAAACCATCTAGCACATGCATTCTATAAGGCTAAAGGAACACAATGGCACCTAAATCATGCAATTTTGCTAAGTATACAAGCTAATTAACCCTAATTATTTTTGCAATAACTATGCTAAAACAAAAAATTCAACCATTAAAAGTTCAATATTTTTTCTATTCTGATTTTTTATGATTTTTTGATCAATTTGGTATATAATATCATTGGGTTTGGACCAGTGGATCAAAAGTTATCACATTAATTTAATTTGCATTTTTCCATTAAAATTCCCTTATGATTTGATTAATTGGATTATTTTCCTTAGGGAAAATAAATCCAATTAATCGGATTTAAATAAAATGGGCTCGGCCCATTAACAAAAGGCGCGAGTCGACCGGGGCCCGAGAGACCCGGACTGTCCCACCGCGCGAGTCACTGGTCGGCCCGACCCGCACAGTGGATTCATCTCCGCCTGGATCCCTCTCGGCAGAGGCCGAATAGGGAAGCCCTAAATGGAAAAATTCTCCACCTAGAGTGCACACCTTGGTCTTGGGTCAATCGCAAATCCATCCCCGAGCTAGGTCTCTTCGATTGGGACTCGAAATCCCCTGTGAGGAGATCTGGTTCGCCCAAACCTTACTCACCCGAGAGCTCTCAAGCTGGAGCTACTGTGGGGAGGCAATTCCCCCCATAGAGGCCATGACTGACCTAGGGCTTGATCCCTACACCTTCAGGGAGGTGAGACGGATCGAAGCCCCCTAGTATAAGGGTCTAAGGTGGGTTGGATCGCTGGGTCCTTACTCAGACCCAGCCTCTCTTTTGGGACTTAGCTTGATCGATCGATTCGATTGATCGAGGCTAACTCGAAGCACAATTACAATCTCCATGAGTTTGGTTCGACATTACACAGCATTACAAATCAAAGGGAGGAAAGCCCGAGCCTCATTGGCTCAAAACTTGCAAATGGTCGTACATTGATTGACGGGAAGCTCACAGACAATGCAGAGGGAGATCGGGACACCAACTAGCTTTCTGAAATGAGCTAAGGGTTCTTGAACACTAGAAGACACCTTCTACAGTGGTATGCATGCCTGGAATGCCTGGGAAGCAAGGATCAAAGAGAGCAAACTTGAGGCTATTTATAGCCTCAGTAGAGGAATGGGAAGCTTCCAGAGGCCTAAGATCAAGCTAGGGAGGCTTGAGAGATCGGTCCATGGCCGAGCTCTCAATTTTCTAAATTGAGCTCGGCCGTGTCACGTGGCCCGATCGGGGTTCCTTGCCAAGAGTGGGGAGGTCCTAACTACATGCTGAGCTGGACACAGGAGTGGGAGACAGGCCTAGCAGCTGGCAGTACTGGAGGGATTCTCTGTCAGGCGCAAGCAAGAGGAAGACGTAGGTCCATAGTAGCGAGACCTTTGGATGCCATCTGATCAATCGATCAGATGGCGCTACGACCAGGATCGCTCGAATCCTAACAGCCAATCGTGGAAGTGATCCTGACCGTAGGATCCATGGGTTCATCTAACGGTGGATTCGCTATCCCGTGGAATTAAATCCGAACCATGGGATCAAATGGCTCGACGGTGGGATCAGTGGGACTCCACTGTCACATGACCAGGGCTCTACATCGGATCGCCCGCGGTCCGCACAGCAAAACCTGACCATTTAATCGGGTATAATGGTACATTTGCAAAATGGAATTGTTGAAAGTCCTAAGATACAATTAGACCAATTTAAATTGAATTATGGCCTAAATGAACTCCAAATTTTACCAAGCTTTCACCCCTAACTAATTTGGGGTGAGGAATTCAGAAATATAATCAGATTTTAATTCTGAGATCAAAATATTTTATGTCTAAATTATGACATCTAGACTGATCAAAATGCTAACTGGACTGAGAGAAGTCCAATTGACTTTAAATTTTCAGCATAAGCTTAACTTGATATTATAAATGCAATGGGATCAAAATTAATGTATGAATAAATTGAGAATTAATAGGGTAATAGCCTAAGGTTATTGCACTAAGAGACACCTCAATTCCTTAAATTGAGATTTCATGCCGGTTCATGGTTAACTAATATCTTTTCATATATTGCACGATTTTAATTTTAAAGGCCCAAAAAGATTCTTCTAACCCAGGTTCTTAATTTCAATTTTGAGTAGACTTATAGGACTTATTAAAATTTTGGGTTGGCCTATTTTGTTGTTGAGAGTTGTAATTACCCTGAGAATTCCCCTCATTCCAAGAGAAGTTTGGGTGGTTTCTCCACCCCAAGTTGTATATAGTAGAGTAGGGGTTGTTATGGGGGTTATTATTATTATTGTTATTTCTCAAGAAGCTTACTTGTTCAGTTTGTGATGGAGCAAAGGGGTTGTTCAAATTACAGCACTCGCTATTGTGGTTCCCTCCACATAGCTCACAATTCACTTCTTAGATGGCGCTCACATTCAAACTCTCATTTTTATTGGATAATAATTCAATTTTCCTTTGCAGGGAGGCCAATTGATTTGACTCATTCAAGTTAGTTACCTCCTTCTTGTTGGAATTAAGTTACTCAGTCAGTCATTGATATGTGTTATTTGCCATTTCCTCAAAGAGATCAGAAGCCTCCTATAGGGTCTTACTACTCAAGGAGCCACCTACGACTGCCTCAATAAGTGCCCTTGTGGGTGTATTTAATCCATTGTAGAATATCTAAACTTGCATCCACAAGGGGAACCCATGATATGGGCAGTGCCTTAAGCAGTTATTAAAGCGCTCCATCGTACAAGTTATCATCATTTTGCTGAGAGAAATTTGAGATCTCATTTCTCAGCCTAGCAGTCATTGCAGGTAAGAAATACTTAGCTATGAATTTTCTAGCCAAGTCGTCCCAAATCCTAATAGACTCGCCAGGTAAAGAGATGATCCAAATTTTAGCTCTATCTCTCAAAGAAAATGGGAACAATCTTAATCTAAGAGCATCATCGAACACTCCATTAAATCTTAAAGTGTCGCATATTTCCAAAAAATTTAAAATATGCGCATTAGGATCATCCGAGGCTAGACCATTGAATTGATTGTTTTGAATCATGTGCAATGTTGATGGCTTAATTTCAAAATTGTTTGCTTGAATATGTGGTCTAACTATTACATTTGGGACTCCTTCTACTGTTAGAAGTACATGTTCTCTAAGAAATCTGCCTCTAGCATTTACTATTGGCTCTAAAGGACTGACTTTTAAATCTTCCATTTGTGTTTATTGTTGGTTTAGAATGACTTGCTCTCTCCTAGCTCTAAGATAAGTTCTATTGATTTCAGGATTGAAAAATATTTCAGAAAGATTTCTCCTACTCATGCAATTTTAAAGATTACAGTTAGCAAGAACAATTCATAGCAATTAGGTTCAACAATATAATTCAGCACATAAAAAGATCAACAGATTAAAATTCAAGAAACAGTAAGCGGCAATATAGTTCAGCACAGTTTATAGGAAATTTTTTCTTTTTTTTTTCTTTTTTTTTTTCAGCAGCAAAGAAAACTAAAGCAAAATTTAAATGTAC
Source organism: Gastrodia elata (assembly GCA_016760335.1). Lineage (NCBI taxonomy): Eukaryota > Viridiplantae > Streptophyta > Magnoliopsida > Asparagales > Orchidaceae > Gastrodia > Gastrodia elata. The sequence continues at coordinate 28,855,376 of CM028678.1, read as the reverse complement.
ACTAAAGTTAACACATATATAATTACAACAACTAAAGATTATTTGCAAATTTAAGTAAGATCTAAATCACTATTTACTAGTAGATTATACTTAATACAAAATTAAGAACCATTCCCTGGCAACGACGTTAAAAGTTTGACAGACTGTAAATACACGTCTGCGCTCGCACGCAAGTGTACGTGGTCTGAAGTAATAATTTGGAATGGTAAGTTCCAAATTTATATCGTCCATAGGGAACCGTGGCTCTGTTACTTATTTTTTTCTATGTTCAATAATGTTTAAACAATTTATATTTTTGGTTTGGTGGGGTCCCTAATTTAACAAATAAAGATTTAATTGAAGATATTATTTGATTTAAGAAGAGAGAGTTGGGGTTTATTTTGTGACTCGTAAGGACTCAGTGTTGTAATCATGTTATTACAATTCACAAAGTTATTATATTATACCTTATCAATCAAGTGAACATTGCCTTCCTTAGATTTGTCCTCTAATTCCAACAAGTTCAAATCTAGTACACAAGGAGAACACCTTAGAGGTTCTATCTCAGCGCATGATTTCTTATGAGATCAATTTAAGTTAATTTCAATTTCCTACATCTAGGTTGTCAAAACATTCTTTTAGTTCTATGATCTCACAAGCCTTGATTCCCACCAATCAGCATCATGCACTACACACGCAATTTAGCTAAGGGAGATGATTCATCGAACCCAATGGACTATGTCACATCATCCATGGGTGATCGATGATCTCTCCCTCCTCTTACTTTACTAAGCCCAGTGCATGATTGGAAGGGGCTTGGCTCACAACTTCAACTTCTCAGATGAGCTTAAGGAATGGTGCTAATGGGCGTGAGAACTTTTCATGTAGCTCTCAGCTCTGTTGCACTCACTCCCTGCTCTAATCCAATTAGTGAGCATTGGATCACAAGACTTTTAGTATCTCATACAAAGATTTTCATTCTAGATTTGGTTTAATAAAGATTTACATTTGATAATCATTTCAGGCATTCAACAAAATAAATAAAACATTCAGCATAGCAAGAGATGTAAGAGAAAATGAACCTTGACATTAGTTCACAAATAAAGAAAACAAGATCAGGTTTAGAAATGGTACTAGGAATAGCCCTGAATTTTGGGAGTTCTCTTGGTTTCTTCTCCTTCCTTCTCTCCATTTCTCTAAGTTCCTCAACTTCTCTTTCCTCATGAAGTAGTAAGGTGGTTCTGAACTTCCTTCCTTGGAGAGTTCTCCTTCTCGTTCTCACATCAGCTTATAATGTTGATCAATGAATGTAAAAACTGGGAACCCTTGAATAGCCAGAAAATGTCCCTTAAATAAGAAAGCTCTCAGCCTTTTTTGCCTTAATTCTAAATAACCATTCATCTTCCTTTCCTTCAATGCAAGCCATTATGTTTTATTCAAATAATCATTTGGAATTCTACAGATTTAAATATTAATTCTATTTTCAAAAAGGCAGATGAAGCCCAAAGGGTAGAAATTTTTGCCCTTCCCTATGCTGTTATTAATATAATTTCTGGAGGTTTCTGTGTTGACCACTGTGGTGCGCAACAACGTTTGTGTCTGGTTCTATTGAATCTGGTTCCAAGTCTGCTGTTCTCCTAACAATCCACCATAGCGCGTTGTGGCAGCTTCGATTCAAACACTATTCCGCTGCAGTGCGCTGTGGCATCTTAGATCTAAACAGTTTACCTTAGTGACACTGCTACCCATTGTGGCGTGCTGAAAGTGCGCTGCGGCGGTTTAACTTGAGTGAAAGTGGAAAAAGTTACTGTTCACTTAATTCCCATATAGTTTATGATAATATTTTTGAATGTCGATATGGCTCGTTGTAGCGCGCTGGAGCACGCTACAGCTTAATTCCTTCCAGGTCTTTAGTATTTTCTCATTATGCCTAGGCGCACTGTGGTGCACTGCATCGATTAATCTTTCGTGAAAGCGGAAAATCACTGTTCAATTAGTTCTCCCAATGTTTAATTATTTCTCCGGAAAATGATGCTGCAGCCCGCTGTAGCATGCTAGGGTTTGTTGCAGTGATTCTCCTTCCATGCTTGCAGATATGTTCCAAGTGAGCTTATTCAGTAGACCGCCATGGCTCGCTGTGGCGCGCTGCTACGTGCCACAGCTGTTTTCTTCCAGAATTCATTTTTGACTCCAGATTTCATTTCTCCAGCTTTCTCCTAAAATTCAATAAATTTATTTCAAAGTATGCTTGTTCAAGTGATGCTTTGTGTGTTTTTCTTCCTTTATTTTGCTATAAATCTTGGATTTATCACTAATTTTCACTAATCATGTATTTGGATAATTAAGACCTCATTAGCAAAATTAATCACAGAAATTAATTCCAATTATTTAAATTAGGTTCTACATGACATAATAAAACAATATAGACTAAAATTATGCAATTTGGGTAAGAATTGATCTTAATATGCCTTAAACAAGTTTTCAAAGTAGTTAAGCAAATTTGGAAAATCTAATGATAGTATCTGAAATTTTATTATAGATTAATATTCATTGCCTTTTTTTTATCAAATGATTTATTAGATCATACCATTTATATTCAGATTGGCAAAGTTATTTAGTTAATTTAATTGGAATGTTTTTAATTAATCAATCATAGGGTTTATTTATTTATATGAATTTCAGCTGAATTTCCTTAAAGAAATTAAATCCATTAATTTGGCTGATAAGGCCAAAAATCAAAAGATGTGGGTCAAGGTCCGACTCGACCCAACACTGCACATCTCCCTCTCTGTGCCTTCACCTCGATACCGAGAGATTAGGGTTAGCCCTAATCTCCTGATTCTCGAGCTCCAGACAGCGCCGCCGCCTCCAGATGACAATTGCACCATCGGTTGAGACATGTCGAATGAACCCTAAAGCCCTAACTGGCATGGTCGGGATCGCCGGGGAGATAATTCCCCCTAATCTATTCTACCGGACCTCTAGGGTTTACTGTGTGGAAGCATTTCTCCCCACAGAGACCACTAGATGGTTGGCTCCAACAGTATACATGATCACCCAAGGATGGCAATGCCAAGCCCTAAGGTTTCAAGGCTCAGGAATTGCTGGGTTTGTGGGACCTTACTCGAGCCTAGCATTGTTCAGCACTGTGCTGGCTCAAATAGGGAATGCTCAATTCGCCCCATCCTGACTAACCACACCATATCGATTAATGAGGATCGATACTGGATCACTTCACCCGGCAATTGGTGATCCTAATGGGCTCCAATTTCAGGTGAATGGGTGAGAAATGCCATCGTCGATCTACAACCCAGTTCAGGCAGTGTTTTGCACTGTCTGAACCCTCGTCAACTCCCTGATGCTCCAAGCCTAACATATTTGATCCTAATTTTGTAGGCATCTAATCAATTCATCAAATGAATCATTGGAAGTGACCGTGAGCTCACACAGCTCACAACAAGCTAGACTTCAAGAGGTAGCTAGGGGACTCAAACTTCAAGACTCACCCTCAAACCACTAGAACCGAGAGGAGAAGGTGTCGGGATTGGTTGAGCTAGCAAAGGAGAGCATCTGAGCTTGCGAGGAATCCTCATAACAATTGGGAAATCCAAATGCATGTACGGTGAGCAAAAAGCTCACCATACAATTTTGGGTTATTTATAGCTTATGAGGGGAATCAGAGCTCAGATTGGCTTTCCATGGCTGGCCTGAGAGCTAGGCAATTGGGCAAAGGTCAAAGGCAAATAGTAGACCATGAATTTTGGAGCTCCAGACCATTAGAATGGAGAGGGACATGGGGGATAGGGAGGATCCCCGTACCGCCATGCCAGTAGCAGTAGCAGGAGCTGTTGGGCCACTTCGATGATTTAGGGACAAAGGCCTATAGTGGAAGGTGGGCTTCCATCCGTTTGATCTATCAGTGGTTAGGATAGAATGATTATGATGCGATTCCTTTAAATGGAAGGATGCGAAGAGCACGTCAGTCGTTGGATCATGGGTGCGATCCTATGATTAGCGAGAGACGCGGGCACGAATGATGAGATTCAATTGATTGGAGTGCCAAGATTCGTGCGATGCCATGAATTTGATGCAAAATGCTGAGCCGCTGTTGGAAAAATTAAAAATTTCAAAAAATTTAATTTAATTATTTTTTATTTACTTAAATAATTTCCATTTTTAAATCTAATTCTGGATTAAATGATTTCCAAAAATTCCCAAACTTGAATCCTTAGCTAATTTGGAAGTGATGAATTCAAAATGAAAGTCAAAAATTGATTTGGAGATCCATTTAATTTAGCTATTTTCTAGGGTTCCAAAATTGGTAAAGTTGCCAATTCAACCTATCTAGGTTCAATTAATCCCAAAATTTTAGGGTTAGGTCCTAATGATTTGATAAAACTAATCGAATGAAAATTAAGGTTTGGTTAAGGTTAGATGAGATGGGATAACAACCTATGGTTGTTACATGATATCTCTAGTGCTAAGCATAATGACACTACATTCACAAAGGGTTAGTATATAAATAGGCTTATTGATAATTTAAACTATAATGCTTCATGCCATCTAAAATTGAATAACCTTAGGGTAATGTGATAGCCCTTCCTTAAGGAACCGTATTTAGAGAATATTTTTGCAAAGATACTTGTGTGCCCATAATCAAATTATGGTATTCTTACATCTTGTTCGATAACTAATTCAATTGAGCCTATTGAGTTGATGCGTGTTAAGACATAATTCTTTATTTTTGTAATTTAAATTATTTTAAATTATTCTGTTTATTTTTTTTTTCATTTTGAAATGATCCAATAAGATCGCATGCCTAGTATTTTATTTATTTATATTAAATTTACATTTTTATTTATAATATGGCTAACATAGTACACCTATATATTCATTATACTTTTATGTAGCCATATTTTTATTGATCATTTTATTACATTTTCCATTTAACATTCAAAAAGCCTCATAAATAGGAATTAACTTATCACATAAATTTGTAATGTTGATAATAATAATTGTTTAAATTCATGTAACAAATTTTCTAATTATTTACAAGCTTAATTATGTATTCATTTTATAAAATTTGGGTAATAAAGGTTTTGGTTTATTTGTTATTCAATTAATATGTATGGGTTTACTTCATGTTATACTTTGGAGAATGTCATTCATTGAATTGCTTTAATCTAGGGTTTTAAGTGCAAAGTTTATCAAAAGAGATATTACAACAACAACTCGTTGTTGATATATAAGTAAACCTTATTGTAACATCCCGGGGATTAAAGCTAAGGGCGAAAGTAATAATCAAATTTACTAATATAATGAAAGTGAGTGTTGAGCTAATGTTTTTCAAAATAACTACATTTACAAAATACCACTAAACACAATAATATCTTTTGTCATTTAAAATAATTCAAATGAAGAAAAAATAGAAACTTGCATTTTGTTGAAGTTTAATAATCACCAAGTGTTTTCTTCTCTCTGTTCATTAAGAATCTTTCCTTAAGTAAAATTAGTAAGGCTCCTAAGAAATCTTAGTACCTAAAAAATATTATTACCAATTAATCAAGAATACATATAATTTAAAATAATACTATTAAAATTATTTAATAATTAAAGAACAAAGTATGCATATGTATATCTTAAACAGTAGTCAATATTATATAAATTGTTGCAACTTGTATAATAAGAACAAGAAGTACAAAGCAAATAGTAACAACATGGTGTGACCATCATGATATAAGACTTACACCCACTGCCTCACTGGGAAGCCTCCATCTCAAGTTTTCACTATGGCATAAGACTTAAACCCACTGCCTTATTGGGAAATCCATATCTTATGCTTCAACCACAATATGAGACTTGCACTTACTGTCTCACTAGAAAACCAAGATCTCAAGCTTCAACCACAATATGAATCTTGAACCTTCTGCTTTATTAAGAAATTAAAATCTCAGAATTTTACCATGATATGGGACTTACACTTGCTATCTCACTTAAAAACTAAAATCTTAGGCTTTTACAATGATAAGAAATTTATACCCACTACCTCACTGATAAAATCAAAAGTCAAGCTTCAATTATGAAATGGGATTGGATCTTCAAAGGCTTCATTTGAGGTTTGAGTAAATGATTACATAAGTGTAAAAGGGGATCACAAACTATTTTTAGACTATGCTATAACTTAATTTAAAGTTTTGCACAAGCTTTGGCTAATATATTAAATTAATATGCTCACAAGGAGTTTTAAACTATGAAGGTGCATTATTAAATTTTAGCACACATCATTTTAATTTTAAAAAAATTGCTTAAATGAGTGTAACAAAAGAAAGAGGAACTGAAACAACTTCACAGGCCCAGCAATTGATCTTTTGGATGGTCAGGCTGGAACGGCGACACTGGATCAAGGACTTAAGAACTAGACCAAAGGTCGAACTGCTAAGGCGAGAGGTTTAAGGTTCGAAGGTCAAACCGGGGTCGAACTGGAGGTTGAACCGTGATTATGTAATAAATAATATTTTAATTAAATAATATATATAAATATTAAAAATGAGTTATTTAAAAAAATTTGAGTATATATAATATACAAGAAAAAAATAATCTTAAAATTGAGTTTTAATCTTTTTCATAAAGACATTACTATTGTAAGAGAATATGCTATCACTTTTTAGAAATTTAATTTTTTAAGTTCTAATATAATTTGAATAAGAAAATTACATATAATGAATCTCAATAAATAAATATATAGATCTCTACGACTTACAGTTTAATATAATATTAATTTCATCTAATTTTCAAATACCAATTGATTTTTAGAGATGAAAATAATGGTATTTAGATATACATTCTGAAAATTAAATAATAATTTTAAAAATTGCTATTTTGCTTCTAATAATCTCATCTAATAAACATGATACTAAACTACCAATAGACCTTTAGAGATGAAAATAATTGTATTTAAAGATGCATTCTAAAAATTAAATAAAAATTTAGAAAATTATTATCTTGCTTATCATACTCTCATCTTGTGAACATGCTAATAAACTACCAATTGACCTTTAGAGATAAAAATAATGGCATTAAGAGTTGCATTCTGAAAATCAAACAATAATTTTGAAAATTTATGTTTTCTTATCATACTCTCATCTAATGACTATGATGGCAAACTGCCAATAGATTTTTAGAGATGAAAACAATGACATTTAGAGATGTATTCTGAAAATCAAATAATAATTTTGAAAATTGATGTTTTGATACTCTTAATCACATCTAATGAACATGATGGTAAACTACCAATGGACATTTATAAATAAAAATAATAATATTTAGTGATGCATTTTGAAAATTAAATAATATTTTGAAAACAATTATTTTACTACTCTTAATCTCATCTAAAAACATGATAGTTAACTACCAATGGACCTTTAGCAACAAAAATAATGGTATTTAGAGAAGCATTCTAAAAATTCTATAATAAGTTTTAAAATTAATTTTTTGCTTATCATAATATTACCTAATAAATATGCTAGTAAACTACTAATTGACCTTTAGAGATGAAAATAATGGCATTTAGAAATGCATTCTAAAAATAAAATAATAATTTTGAAAACTGTTATTTTGCTTATTATACTCTCATCTAGTAAACATAATAGTAAACTACCAATGAACTTTTAGAGATGAAAATAATGGCATTTAGAGATATATTTTGAAAATGAAATAATAATTTTGAAATCTACTATTTTGCTTATCATACTCTCACCTAATAAATATGATGGTATACTATCAATGGACCTTCAGAGATGAAAATAATAGAATTTAGAGATGCATTCTAAAAATCAAACAATAATTTTGAAAATTATTATTTTGCTTATTATACTCTCATAGTGAACACGATGGTAAGTTATCAATGTACAATTAGAGATAAAAATAATTATATTTAAAGATACATTTTGAAAATCAAATAATAATTATAAAAACTATTATTTTTCTTATCATACTCTCATCTAGTGAATATGATGATAAACTACTAATGAACCTTTATAGATGAAAATAATGGCATTTAGATATGTATTTTAAAATTCAAATAATAATTTTAAAAATTATTATTTTGCTACTCTTAATCCAATATAATGAACATGATAGTAAACTACCAATTGACTTTTAAAGATAAAAATAATAGCATTTAGAGATACATTTTGAAAATCAAATAATAATTTTGAAAATTAATATTTTGCTTATCATAATCTCATCTAATAAATATGATGATAAACTACCAATGGATCTTTAGAGATGAAAATATTAGTATTTAGAGATGTATTCTAAAACTCAAATAATAAAAAATTGATGTTTTATTTATCATACTCTCATCTAGTGAACATGATGATAAACTAATATTGAGATAAAAATAATCGCAAAAGTATAAGTAAAATAAAAAACTAAAATTATGAGACTAGACACAGTGCCTCGGTTAGAAGCATGGCGATGCCCATGACCCTTCGGGGATCCTTCCATAGTAGCATCTAATATTGAGTATCTGTCAATCAGCTAAACCCAAGAGGAAAGCATTTCAAACCAAAGAATGGCCCCAATTTTATCCTCATCTATCACTATCTTGCATTAAAAACTATTAAAGATGCAAATTGTAATGTGAAAATTGAAAAAAAAAATGCACTTTTGCAAAGAAGCACCAAATACCAGCACCAAACACTACCACCATCACCCATCTAAATAAAAAGAAACTTGCTTCAGCTACATATTTAGAATAGATCATCAATGTTCGCTTCAAAATTCAAATCATAACTAGCAAAATTAATTAACCAAAATACGACAACATCATCTTATACATACTTGGAACAGATTTCCAAGTCAGCTTTATGGTGTGCACTACAGTGCACTATAACGCCAGGCTCTAGGCCGTCTAGCGCTACGGCGCGCTGCAGTGCCTTGGTCTCAGGAAACCAAGCATTGTGGCGCGCTGAAGCACCCTTCTCTCTGGAACCTTGGTGATGTGGAGTGCTGGAGCGTCTTTCCCTCTGGATGTATGGCATTATGGTGATGTAGTGCCTTGCTCTCTAGCAATGTGGCGTTGCAGTACGCTGGAGCGTGCTGAATCATTCATTTTTATGCAACTTTATCTTTTTTTGTAATATGATCACTTTAAAATTAAATTGACATAATACACTAAAACAAAAAAAAAATGATTATAATAATTATGGGGCTCATCAATAGTATATAGACATAAATCATTCATTTTAATTTAAGAATCTTAGAATGTTAGACAACAAAAAATGGCTAACTTAACAAGTATTAAATTAGAAAGGATAATTGAAAATTGAAATATAAGAACATGATTTTAAAACAAATATTAATGTAATCTCCTCGCCTCTTATCGAACAAACAATATCTTGAGCTAAGTCTGCTCTGATAGTTCGAATTCATCATAATTGGTTTGTCTGTGTAAACCATCTCCACCACCAGTAGATCTTCATTTTTTTAACAATTGAATGAAACCCTTTATGCCACTATCAACACACTCACTCCAAGTCGCCACATTCTACCCATGGATATTTTAAATATTTCATAGCTTTCGAAATTTCTAATTTGCTCCTATTGCTTTTTCTCTTTCCATTAGTTAATGTTGAACTCATCCATTTAATTTTTTCAAATGTCTACTTAATCATGCAGTGGTTACTCCTTCTATTTAGCTTTGCTATTGAAATATCTCCCGTTGAATCGTGCACTCAATTCTGAATCCTACACTCAATTCAAACTTTAAGATAAAATAATCAATCCAATTTTAGTAGAAAATGCTATAAAAATTTTGATTTATATAAATAAGTACTTTGAAATCAACATGTTCTCTACCATCAACCTAGAATAGTTCTTTTCATTCAGCTTGTTTTTTCCAAAGGAGGCAATGGTAATTTTCACCACAAAAAATCACTTATGCTACCTATCTTTATCTTCCAAGGAAAAACTTTTATACCATTGAGATAATCCTTACCTACATAGAAAAAGTCATGCCCATTTGTCAATTGCAATCTTTGAAGAAAATCAAATGTTTGTTTCATCCCTATTACATGCTATTTAGCTTACCAAAAGTACTACACTGTAATCAACCCTCCATTTGACTAGCAATTCTTCTTTATCCCAACTCAACTTGAATTTGAAAAGCTCAAGATTAGGCTAAGAAGCAAAAGAGTCAATTGGTGAACCAATGTTTGTTATCCACAATGTTATATGATAGTACTTAATGATTTCAAGACTAGACATAATTCAAGCCATTTCATTTTTGTGCTTGAAAAATTCATTCTTCCAAGAATTATCTTCTTTTCAAAATTTATTCATGCATCATTGCATATAAAGATGTTTTTCCAAATTCTTGAAAACCAAAAATCACGAAATTCATTTCCAGTACTTGGTATATTGATACTTAACAAATTAATCATTGCAACGGACCTGAGCCCAGAGCATGCATAGATTCCATTATGCCTCCTGGCTAAGCAAGATGTCTAGCTCCTGATGTTGATTTATTTCTTTTTGTTGCAATATACATTAATAATACCATAGACTGAGTGATATGAATTGAATGGGAACAAATTGTTAATGCAGAATATTGTGTGTGCCTCATTATGAACATGAATTTGATGTGACAGGGAAAAGAAACATTAAGAAAAAAAAAAAAAGCAGCGCTAAATTCTTCATCTAAATAAGAATGATTTATGTGGACCTAAAATATTTAGATCTGCACAGATTCCATGCCTGACTAAGTGGGACGAACCCAGTTGTGGATTATCAAATGCGGGAAGGGATCAGTCATGCGGCTGTCCTGTAAATTGCGCCAACCAATAGCAGTGGGATCCCGAAGCAGAAAATAGGCGCGTCGAAGAATGGATTCATCTCATATGCCTTCACAAGCGCTCTGCATTGCTGTAAAATCAAAGTCGAGTACAAATAAACTTTTAACATTTAATAGATCAAAGTGTCAATTTCATACATAACACTTGAAACTCTGGATATATTTATGATATGGCTATTCCGTATTTCACATTATGGGTGCGGGTGCATTTGTATGCAATAATATCATAATCCAAATATACTAATGTGTGTCAGGTTTTTACCTTCAAGTGCCTCCAAGATATTGGTATGCAGGCCAGCAACAGTAACTTTCTCATCCTGCGCCTGCTCCAAAACCCAAACGCAACAGAAAGGCCCTGGCTCACGCTCTCTCTGAAACCGTTATCTTCCTTCTTACTATAAAGTGAGCGCGAATGCGCCTGGCGCTTCGTTCTTTCTGCTGCCATTGCGCCTACGACAAGAACTGTCGGCAAAACAACTAAACCAAGATGTGGCAGAACAATCACCATTATATCCGGCGCACCGATATAAGCATTTCTACTTCCATTTGTGGAAGAAGGAACAGCCCACCCACTATGGGTCATGTAAGACATATTCCTCCCATCATCATCAGAATACATATGACCAAAAAACCAAGGAAAAAACACGAGGTAGAGCAAATATAAGAGAATTCCCGACCATATTTCTATTGACCGGCAAAGCTCTACCAAAACAAAGATTCCAATGTCAATGAAGCAGGCCCAAACGCTCTTCTGATTGCAAGCCATACAATTCTTAAAGAAAATGAGAAAAGCCTGTGGAGTGAGGAGCAGTACAAAGAGAAGGGTTAGTAAAATATGCAGAAGAGGGCGATACAGGACGGTCCACTGAACCCCCATCACAATAAATTCTTTCCACGTCCAGCTGACGTGTGCAGTTTGCCCATTGACCGAAAATGGCCGCAGCTCACTCGAAGTAGATTTTCCAGAAGCATCAGTTGCTTCAATTTGCAACCAAAATCGGCTTGGAGATGGGTCAGCAAAAGCCCTCCAATTCCATGAAGCCACGTACACGTCACCCCTGATTTCATAACCCTTTTTCAGTTTCATCATGTCTTCTTCTAATACCAAATCAAAATGGCCAGACCTGGAATCATATATTTTCATTGAAACAGAAACTATCACTCTTCTTGAAAAAACTAGGGCTCTTACTGTTTCGTGCGATGAGCTTCCTGCAGATGGGCAATGGAAGTCACGAGGAGATGAAATTCTGTTCATAAATCTCGAGTCCAAAGGAAATGTGGGAAAGATTATAGTGTCCTTGAATCCCGACCGATAATCAATATCTAAAAAGGAAACGTAACCGGAATCAATCGCGACAATCCTGAGGCTTCTGCTTCTTCTCCAGTCGCCCATCTCCCACTCCCAGAACTCTTTAGGGGGTTCCTCAGCGTTTGCAGAACAATTTTCAATAACTTTATTGTTACGATTTCCTTGATGCATGTTTAGCTCGTAAAATGTTTCTTTTGGCTTGGCATGATGATGACGCTTCAGGTTTTTTCCAAACCGGGTGTGCAGATGGCCGCAAAGGTAAGCTGACAAGGAATGTTTAAGGAACACGTCTTTTACATATTTCCCCGTTTCTGCCATTGCTGTAAATGACGAGGGAAAATGCCCAAAGGAGATTTTAGTTACAGGCAGCAAGGATTCGTTATCCCACTGACCGAGTTCCGCGTCTAAATCTGCAAGCAACTTCTTCGTCGGATGCCCAAATAGATTTGTGGGGCCACGAGGGCCAATTTCCATGGCGCTATCAACTCCAACAAAAATATGCTTCCTTTCTCCATGCTGCACGTATATGCATTAAAATTCAGTGAACCGCTAAAATATGATGTTGGTATTAAAAAAAAGGGCTGGAGAGTAAAGAGTTTCAAGTAGGTTTTATAATCTTATACAGTAGGGAAAAAAACTGTCAGCTTTTGCTCTCTGAATGAAGGGCAGAATCTATTCGCTGGCATGTCAGGCAACTTTAAGATGAGATCCAAGAAATAAGAAATGATGGATTTGTGTCCAGCGAGGAAAAACAAACATAACATATCCTGATTTCTTTTATTACGTTTAGCTGCTTAGGAGAAAGTGATATTCTTCGGTGTAATCAGCCCCAAGAAAAATCTTGATGATGTGAGGAGTGACAGTTGGAGAACAAACAGAGGACGAGCACAACAGTGTAGAACTAAATAGTCTATCTCTTTCTCTACTTAACATTTGTTTTCCAGAACATGAAACTCTCTTTTGGGACTATTATGAGGCATCATAGCATTTCTCCTTAATAAAATCTGAGCTCAAAATAATGCCCAAGAGCAGAATCGAATGTTTTACCTGTAATGTGACGCTCTGGATATTTCCCTGGCGTTTTAGTCGTGCATTGATACTATACTTTCTGTAAAAATCATATTTGCCGCCAACTTCTGGCACCCCAAAACTATCATGATTTCCCCTAAGATCATAAAAAACCTTCTTATCCAACCCACTCCTCATGATTACGTCATCCGTCACATTTTGGTACTCTATCCATTCAGCTTCTTCTTGTTTCATTGTTAACAAATCTTTGCTTTTTCCGTCTGATTATAGCGTTTAAGAAATAAAAGATAAAAAACGATCATTAGAAATAGAAATCTATGATCAGATGCTTCCTAAGGTTGAAAAACAAAGTCTTGCTGAATAGATAAACAAAGTTTTGCTGAATGACATTTAATAACTTCATTATTTTCATGGAAAAACGAAGTTCTGCTAAGTTCGCATGGCTAATAATGTTATTGATCCAAAATTTTATGCAGCCATCTACAATATACTAAAGAAAGAAATATGATCTCCTCTTTTAGGGAGCTAGAAAAATAGGGGAAATAATCAAAATGGTCCATTAACTCTATATTCAAAATAATTATTAACTTTTGTAAATATTCTTTTTGGCTCCATAACTTTGATTTAAATGTTTTTTTTGTCCCTTCCGGTAGCTCACCAATCTCCTTCCATTAAATTTGTATTTTTTAGTCAGAATCGACTGTTGGAATCCAGCGGCCAGTTCCAGCTACAAGCAGCTGCTGGAATCGACCGCTGGAACAGCGGGAATCTGCCCTGGAAATGGCTGCTAAAGCCAACCGGAATCGGCTGTTGGAATCAGTTGCTTGCAGTTAGAATGGTCACTAGATTTAGCGGCCGATTCCCGGCGGCCAATTTTGGTTGCAAAATACAAATTTAAAGGAAGGGGATTGATGAGTTAACGAGACTGACAAAAAAAAATTTAAAACAAAAATCAAGAGAAAAAAAGAAACATTTACAAGTTAAGAATTATTTTAACCATTTTGCAAAAGTTAAGAGACTATTTTAATATGTTCAATAGCAAAAAATAAATTCATTAAATGAAGATGAACTAAATAACAAAAAATAAAGTACATTTTATAGTATTTTAGATATATATATATATATATATATATATTTGATTCAACTAGACTGAAAATATTTTAATTGAAATATAAATACTACACATTTAGAAAAGAAAAACATAAAAATCATTAGAAGATCAATACAAATTTCATTTAATACTATATATGCATATATATACATACCTGCATTATATATATATATATCCTCATTCATTACGGTACAAACTTATTATTACTAGATCGATTTTACAACCACAACCAGTCAGATCTCTTTTTTATGTTGATATTATTGCCCTAGGAATTTTCCAATATTAAAATTATTTCATGAAGCAATAGAATAATTATTGAGAAATTGAAAAAAATAATCCCTTGATTATTTCATGTCTACCAATTTCATCAGATTATTTATGGCTCAATCACCCTCAAAATTGTGAGTTTAATTTCCTAGTTCTAAATTAGGATTACATTGAGACCAATCGAATGCAGTAACAGCACAAGCCACACTAATCCCATTAAGTGAAGTTAGGTACCTGAGTTATTCATCTCAATTGGTTCCATCAAATAATAACCCCTCTACATAAACTTTTAAGTATTTGAGATTATTCCTAATAAATTTTGGTTAAGCACTTATTAGGTTATTTTCTTCCTCTTTTAGCAAGAACACATTCATCAAAATTGTGCAACATAGCAATTTAATAGGATCATACATAGTAATTTACTCTCCATATTTTTTTATAAAAAAAGATTCTATCTAAAGGAAGTTCAATTTACTGTATTTTAGGTATAAGGTAATGTTTTTACTTGTAATCATAAATACTAGTGTTTGATTTGCTGCATTTTCATTATAAAGTGAAATTTTGGGAGAATCACTTTCCCAAATAATTATGCTTGCCAGAGACTAAGGTGATATATTTTTTCTACTTTTAACAGTTATGTCAGAGAAAGAATTTTTATTATAATCTAAACTTAATCTAACAGAACTAGTTAATTAGGATTGGCAACTAAATTTGAATCAAAGTATAAACACAATGTACTCATAATTTTTTAGTCACTATATCATTAGGATATTCCTAAATGATAATGTAGACCTTAGCAAATTTGTTTAGTTTGTCTCAAAAAATTTAAGTGATAATAAAATGACTCAATCTCTACTTGAAGGTGCCTACATACCCTTGGCCAAAGGGAACAAATGACAACTAATTCTAAAAAAAAGAAAAGCAGGAGCACAGGGGTTGGTCACAAGGAAAGATTACAATTAAAAAAAAATAAAAAAAGGAAAAATTCAAGCACATTGGAAATAAAATAAAAAACGTCAAGTCAATGACTTCAGACATTAAAATTTGCAACCTTTAATGCAATTATCCTTAGTTGATGGCAACAACTTTTCTTTTTGTAAGTGTTTGAATTTCGCTGATAGATCATCATTCCTTTAAAAATCATTTAGTTTCCAAAAATAAAACTGTTAAGCAGCACCTAATGACAAAAGAATAAAAAAAATAATACGAATTGTATAAGTTCAAAGCCTAATTAAGTTTTAAAAGTAGCAACTTAATCTAGTGAGCTATATGGTAAAAGCTTATAGAACCTAGAGGCTACCACTGAATTAAATTCGACTAAGAAAATAATTCTAGCTATTATGAAATTCTCTTTTTTTCCACTTTTTCTATTCTTTATTCTCATTTTTTAGGTCACCGATTAAGGGCACTTAAATGTAGAGATTTTAAATTCTTGAGAGCATTATTGCGAGTAAAATAAGGAAAAAAGTAACATAATCCTTATTGCCAATCATTCAACCTTGAGGCCTTTTTCAATCTTGGCACAGCCCCAATTGGGGTTTGCAATCCCAGTCTGATTTCTTTTTTTAATAATATCACGCTATAATGCGTTTCAAACAACTAAGACACCTATAAGATGTTTACACTACGGTGCTGTTTGGTTTAACATACGAAAATCAATGTAATTAAATTATTAGTGTAAAATTTTTTTAGGTAAAATAAATCCATTGTAATTCAAATAATAGCATTTAGACTACTATAAAGAATTTCATTGGATTTACAATTTGATCTTTGGTTGGGTGTATTACAAGCTCACGGTAACTTGTTTTAAAATAAAATAAAAGAAAAAAAAAACAAAAATAAAAACACAAGATGGCCGATTCAGAAAATGATGAAGCCGACAACAAAGCCAGCGATGTGAAAGATGAAGAAATCGATTTGAATGGAGTTGTGCCAATTCAAAAGATGATGAAATTGATTTTAAAATGAATAATTGAAGTACAAAAAATTTATATTAAATTGTTAGGAGACTATATTGAGCATATTGAATAGTTTTGCACTAATGTATTCAACTGATTATTTTGAAAAATTACTCAATTAAGATATCATGTTGCTTTGAAAATCAAATCATCAATTTGCTAAGATGAAGCTTGAATCATAATGAATGAGTTGATAGACAAGCCAAGTTCGGTATGAATCGAATTCAAACTAAACCAATGAATCAAATCAAGCTAACTAAAAATGTAAGTATACAAACAGAACAACAACTTTTTATTTAAAAACAAACTTTAAATGACTTCTAACAAAATGAAAAAGCCATAAAAAGACACTGGCATGAAAAAACAAACAATAAGACGAAAGCTCATCAAACTAGTAAACAAAAATAAATACTAACACTAATTATCACAAATAAATCAACATATGGATCAAGAAATATTACTAAAATATCTCCCAAATCTATAATCTTTTATTAATTTTCATACAATTTAATCACATCTAATCATTCAAAATAATATAAAAATATATGAATAAGTATAAAGTAACATAATATATATATATATATACATACATCTATATATATATATATGTATATGTATGTATATAAGCATTAGATATTTAAATAAATAGGTTGCATGTCAATTATCCTTAAAATATAATTAAATGATATTTTTAATAATAAAAAATACACAAGTACAATAACAAATGTCAAAATATTTTAATGAACACAAAAACTTTAATTACTACAAATTAGAATTGAAAATTTTAAAAATTAAAAATAATTTATCAATTCAAATTTTATAAATTTTTAGACATGTTTGATGTTTGAGTTACTAAACCAGTTTGATTTACTAAACTGATCAACCAGCAAACGATTGACTTAACCAATTCAATGGTTAGTCTTGTTCTAGAAACATTGCTTTCAATTCCCCCATCACGTTTCTTTTCAATGCAAGGGTATCTTCATTTCCTTTTGAAAGTTCAAACGTTATCCTTAAAAACTTAATGCCATATGCATGTGTGTGGGTGTCTCTGTGAGCACGCAATTGCTTTATGCTCTCCAAAAATTCAATCTAAAGATTAAAGGCACGTTCTTGAAGCTTAACTTTGCATAATTATGCTCACACATTTTCCTACTCTTTTCCCCTAGTGGTGTCCTCCCAAGTAGTCTATGAGTTGATCCAAACAAAAAATCACTAATCAAGCCAGTTTGAAATGCAGTCCCAAGCAACAAATTCACTTTTGTAATCAAAGTGACTTTATGGTCATTAGATTCAATCTTTAATAAGCCATTAAAACTTGATGAGCCGACCAAGAAAATATCATAACATTTTGTGGCTCAAATTCTTATAAGATTTGAGGTCACTTCAAACCTATTATCACAAGTTTAGGTTGGCACTGATACTACTAGTTTTTGTTAACATTTAATATTTGAGAATCTTCCCAAAGATTTCTTTAATTGCAAACAATTGACCAAGCAAAAAATACCTGCGATAAAAATTATTTAAACCCCAACCTTGCAAATCTTCTAGCTCTTATGTGCTAGCCTTGGTAAAGGTTAAAAATGGAGGTGATTTACAATTAGTTGTTAACACACCCCTTATAGTTATGGTGAAGGTGGAATATTGCTGACAAGTACTACAAATTCTAACTGAAGGTATTGGGATTGGTGCACCAAGTTGTTTACTTAAATCACCGACAACTTACCTAATAAAGTTCTAAATAAAAATATGGCTATTGATGATGCAACTTTTTTATCATATTATGATTTAAGTTTTTGTGTGATGGTGGAAGAGATTAAAATGGGATTTGCATTCACTATCCAGCGACAAAGGAAAGCCATACACAACTTCCCATCAAATCAATATTTTCATTACCATGTTATAGGATCAGGCATGCAAGTCTTTCGGATTGACCAAGGTTGAATTGCAAAAGAGTCTCTAAGTCTAGATGTCAGTACTACTAGAACAAATTTTGGTTTAAATTTGGGGTTGAATTTAAATTTGACACAAATACACATTTTTTAAATTCAACCCCAAATTTTGGTTTAAATAGAACAAATTTTGGTTTAAATTTCGAGCCTAGATGTTGTAATCTAGGTCTTAGCAAATTTAGACCAATAGATTGCATCGTTTTTTAATAAAAATTTTAATTGATACACAAATACACATTTTTTCATGCATGGGATTGTGGCGTGGCAAATGATGAGCCATGTTGCCAATCGAGAGGTTGAGTGTTCTATTCCTATGGATGGCAGAGAGGGTGGTTCATAGGGAATACTCACATTTTTCCTACAATTGGTAGATAATGGGATAAAAGCTCCCAATTTCCAACAAGAGAAGGGATTCCAACCACCAAGTCAAGGCTTAATCTACAAATATTTTGCATACACATGAAACCAGAGTGCCCAAGAGATATGCAAGTGTCCCAGCACGCATCTACATGTGTTTGTGTGAGTGTGCTTATGCGTGCATGCGTGTGTGCATGTGTGCATGTGTCAACGGGTGTGGCCATGTAAATGTGTGTGCGTGTGTGCGTGTGAACATGCATACGTGCGTGCATGTGTATGTGTGCGTGCGTGTACATCCATATGTGCATGCATGTGTATGTGTGAGTGTGTGTAAGTGCATGGGCATGCTTGCACATGCAACTGCATGCGTGCATAATGCAGGTGTGTGTGATGTCCTATAATATAACTTATCTAGGCTCGAAATTAAATCAAATATTTGAAATTGAACCAGCCAAAGATAAATAGCTTGCACCCCAATGTAAGAGGATGCATTGGGTTATAATATACCAATATTTGAAAAGTAAGAATGCTTTGTATAAATAGAGCATAATAATGGGAAAAAACCATAAGAAAGGATTTCTTTATTTGGAATTTAGGAAGGGACTTCTATTTGATCGTTACAATGGAACCAAAGGATTCATGTAGCCAACCCCATTTAGTGGTACCAAGGCTTAGTGTTGTCGTTGTTATAAAAAAAGAGTATAATAACTAGTAGATGCTGCTTTATAATGCAATCATCAGTGTTGATTCTTTTTAAAAAAAAAAAAGCAGCAATAAGGGGTTATCAGGTTTCACAAGGTTTAAGGATTAAAAAGGTTAAGGCGTAAAATTCTTAAATCTTGCTTTATAATGCAATCATCAGTTTTGTAACTTCAGCATTCCTAAAAAACAGTCTCCAACATGTATAGCTATGCCGTATGCCTTTGTTTGAAGTATTTGCACAACAAGCACCATATTAAATTAGTTAAGTACATTTAACTGCATAAAGAATATAAAAAGCATGATTGACAAAGTTTTTTCAAGATGAACACAGGATTCATCCACAAGATGGACTCATAATAGCATCAGTTAATGTTGTCGCTGTACTCATTAAGGACGCTCATGAGGGTAGATAATACAGCTTTATCATGATTGCATGAAAAAAAGTCGAGGTACTTTCTATCATGCATTCTTTGTATAGACAGTATGTGCATTGCAACACTCCCTTGACATTTGCGTTCAGCTTCTATGCATCTCTTTGAGTGTCCATATTACTACAAAGTCTATTTACAGTGCTTTAACTTTAAAATATGCCTTTGTTGGGTTTTGAGGCTAAACAATACTACCAAAAGAGGCTTAAATTGGTTGCATTTTAAAGAAAAATAGTCAAGGTACTTTCTATCATGCATTATTTGTATAGAAAATATGTGCATTGCAACACTCCCCATCATTTGCGTGCAGCTTTTATGTATCTCTTCGAGTGTCCATATTACTAAAAAGTCTATTTCCAATACTTTTAACTTTAAAATATGCTTGTGTTGGAAAGAGAGGGTTAAATTGGTTGCATTTCAAAGAAAATAAAGACAAGAAAATTTACTTTAAAAAACTTGGATGGCTTAAATCTTTTACAAATTATTCACACATAAATAAAGAAAAAATCACAACACAGAATCATAGAAAAATAAAGTAAAGAACACAAAAGATGGAAGATTTATAGAGTTCAGTCCTCCTGATCTTATGTTCACTCCTCGGAAATTCTTCTCTTTCGAAGATCCATTCAAACCTTGATTCACACATTCCTATTGATCTCACAACAAGAGGAAAATCCTTTCCTTTCTTTCTACAAAGCTTTGATTGTGACGAAGAGAAACTTCCCTTCCTTCCCAAACCTTTTTGTTGTGGATCTGCCTGAAATCCCTCTTGCACAACCCCGCAAGAGTACGGTGAGAAAGCAAAAGGAAAATTTACAGAAAAATAAAACTTGCAAACTTTCTGGAGTGAAATCCCCAAAAGACTTTCCCAAACTTTAAGAGTTACTCGAGCTCAAAGAGTAATTAGCTTTTAAATACTTATTTGTTTCCTTCACTTAAAGTCCCTTTAGGTTTTCAAGAGAAGATTTAAGTGCTAGAGATGTTTTTAAAATGCGTTGAAGTGTTGATGGACTCTACTTATAGTTGTAGAAGAGACGCATTCAAATAAAGCAAAAAATTTTAAAAATTGAACACGCTTGGGCATGTGCCTTTATCTGTGGCCTATGTGGTTCCTAATTTAGGTCCGCTCGAGCAGGCTACATGATTTGTGGCTCGCTTCTTACCATACCATACCAAACCTTCTCCACCTTCACACGCCTATGGCCTACCACTATCTTTCCCATATGTAGACATCCTAGCCATCTTTTCCATGCCCACATTTAGGCATGCCTTGGTAGATCCTCTGTCATTGACCCTTTTCACCAAGCAGTAATCTATCTTAGGGAGTCCACTAGTCGAGTAAAATCAAAAAAATGAATCAAACTGAACTTATTTGGATGGTTCAAAATCTAAAGGGTTGTTTTGGATCAAAATCTAAATTATTCAGTTTTTAGATTTTGGTTTGCTTTATTATTTACCTAAACCGAATAATCCAAAAATCAAATTAAATTAAATTCTATTTTAAAAATTTAATAGATATGATTTGATATTATTTAATCTAAATACTAAAAATATAGCATTATTTAATATTTAAGCTTTGCGATGGGGTTGTTAGAATTTTAGGATCTATTCCGAATACGTTGTCTATTTCAACTTTTTGCATTTATCATTTTAGCTCTTGGCTCCTGAGCTATACCTATTTCAGAGTTGTGACTCTCACTAACTCTAAATCATATAAACTTGCAAACTCAAAGAATAAGGGTGACAAGACTAAGAAATGATAGCCACAACGAGATTTAAGACCTGCAAGCTATAATTTGCAAGAACGAAGGTGTTAGGGAGAATGAAGACATGTTAGTGACTCAATGAGAAAGAAGACTTTGTCTGATTTTGGCTTATTTGCTTATAAATGCATTTTAATTTATAGAGGCCACATTTATGCTTGGCTTGTTATGAAAATTTGCAAGAAAATGTGTTCCTTTTCAATTACAAGTTAATTATTTTAGTTATTTAAAATTTAAGGTTATATATTTTTAAAATAAACATTCTATCATATTCTCTTAATTAGAAAGATGCTTCATTTCTCTTTTTATTTTTTAGACATTCTAAAATTTTAATCTTATTTAAGATTTATTACCAGAAAAATTGAACAAAAAACCAAACAACATTTTGGTTTATAATGAATTAGTTTTTGATATAATTGATTTATATCAAATTTCAGTATTTTGGAATAAAAAAAAATGACGATTCCGACAATTTTAGAACCAAATTATCCGAACCGACAGAATGCATACCCATACTTCTCTCATCTTATGGTCGAGCAACCCTTGTCGATCACTCCTACCAAATCCGACCACTCCTGCCAAACCCGACCACAATTGCCTTAGCCAACCACCATATCCTCCATTCCATTCCATTCCAACAGCCACCAAATAGCTCCTATCTCATTTTCTTCTCCCTCTCCTTTTTCTCATTTACTTATTAATTATTTTTATATGATTTTGACCCTAAACCTACATTTTACATATTTACCACCCTTCCAATGATTTTGTGCTCCAACAATGCACACAACTCTAACAACAAATATGAATCATGCCAATGATAACACATCACCCCTTAAAGTATTAATTTTGTAAGAAATAAAAATTATTATTTTAATTAGAATTATATTCCCTAAACATTAATTGTACGCCCTCCATTTAGGTTCTAATTAATGCCAAAAACAACCTACATTATTCCCTAAGTGACCCACCAAAATCTAAGGTATAATCATCATTAATTTATGATTTTGATCATTTCCATAATCAAATAAATTTTGGATTAAATCATTACCTTCTAAATTGAGTTAAATTTCATTAGAAAAAAAACCATTAACAAAAATGACACTTTTGGGCTCCCAAACTACAAATTAAAGTGGTAATAATAATTTTAATTTATAATTAAATCTGTTTTTTGTCCTAATTATTTAGTTTAGCATTTAATTATGAAGCAGGAGCTTTATTTGCTACAATTCAATAGAATTAAACCATATCCCAACTTACCTATTATTAAATCTATATGAGTTACATATCGATATCTATATATTAAGAAAAAGTTAAGAAAATTGTTTAACCTCTCAGCCACAAAATAATCACATAAATAAAATTAAATATTCATATCACATAATGTAATTATATAGTAAATTTTACTAGTTAGAAGATCTTATATGATTTATCAAGCTATTAATATTAATATATTTTAAAGCAAAAAAGTTCAATGCATATAATAATATTTATGAATATGTTTAAAAATGGATAAATAATTACAAATACAATGCAAACTTTTATATAACTATGCATAGTATAGACCTATGCACATATTAATATTACAGTCAATCTTCCTTATGAATAAAATCTTTCCTATGACTAGCATCCACCTTAAATTTGGAAAGGCTTCTCACTACAAGTCCTTATGTGGCAGATTGCTCTTTATAGATGGTACTTCATCTGTTTTAATTGCATCTATATGTTTCATATTATAAATTATTCTAGTTAGTTTACTATTTATGTGTAGTTGCTAGTCCTTTTACTTTTGGATTTATATTACTTGAGCCTATAGGTATTCCAATTGCTATAGAAAGTATACTCTCTTCTCATCATTATTAAACATTAAGCAAGAATTATATTTATTCAATCTAAGTATCTTTTGCTAACATTTTACAAATCAAAATTAAATACAAATAAATTTACTAATTTAACATACACTCTTATATGCATCTTTTTTTTTTAATTATAGTTTTCCCCTTTGTGTAGCATTTGCACTCTTATTAGTTTTGTGAGATGTAAAACTTCATTATCAACAAATTTAATTAAAATTATTGATATTTAGTTGGCTCTTCTTGTTGTTTGAAAGATATAATTCCTAAATTCTGGTTTTTCATCATCTAACCTTCAGTTTCTTGCACTTATCGGGTAAGGTCATGACATAAGGTACCAACAATAATCTTTCTTCAATCATCTGTCATTTTTAAATCTTTAAAATTGTATTTAATAACTTGGTGAGCCAAGAGACTCCTTGCCAAGAATTTTCCACACATAATAAGGGATGTTACCTAATACTGGAGTTTCATTACTTTTATTTTCTTTAAAGTATTCTAAATCTTAATTATCTTTACTTTTATTTGGAATGAAAAAGTAATTGATATTATCTTTAAGGAAATAGAACACATTGATTTTAACTATATTAGTCTAACCTTCATTAAGAGCTTATCAATAAGTTTTACCATTTATATTGAATGTCCCCATTCTTGAAAAGACATTTTTAATTTTTTGTCGCTCAATTTGGCTATTTATAAATGTGTACTCTTAATGGATCTAATTTCTCATATAAATTATCAAAGGTCAATCTAAGCATCACAAATTCTTTTTTTTTATTCAAAATAAGATATTTTATAATTTTTTCATTTCTCAATATTATAATATATTTTAAAAATTCTTTATAATGAATATTCTCATTTTATGTTTTATTGAATATTTTATTTCCACCAGCAAGCAATATTATTATTAATGTGCCTCCACATCTAATTCTCCTAGTACATCTTTAGCCACTTTACAGATAAAACGAGCAATTGTTTGTTATTTAGAACTTGCAACTCGACAACAACGATGTTAACTACATTAATTATAGTTAATTAGTCATCATATTGATGTTATAAATTAATTTAAAATTTTACTTTAAATTTTGATAATTTGCAAATAATAAATTTAATTCCACCCTACAGCCAATTTGACTTGAACCTAAAAATGACATAAAAATTATGAGGCAATGGTCTAGATTACAAGCCAAGCCTAAAAATAGCATGTTCGGTATATTATCTAACTTGAGTTGGATCATCCCTCTGACTTAAGCTTTGGAATAATACTTAATCAAATGAGGTTTTCATAATAATATAACATTTTATATTTATGCCTTTCTTTGTGCATGATTACATGATCATATCCACCTAATTATATTAATCCTTTCTTTGCAAAACATGTCTAAACTACAAACTCCTGTGGCTTGGAGGTTCAGGTTTTAAAGCCCCTTGGGAAGGACCCTATAGGTGAAAGCATAGTCAATGCCAAAATTCCTCAACATCATCTATGGTTAAAAGGAGGCAGTTGAAGTGGTGACATTGATAAATACGTAAACCAAGAAACTGATTAATTCCAAGTTGTTGTGCTTTCAAATTAAGCTATTTTTAGTACAAAATTCTGCTCCTAAAGAAAAAAAAAGGTTACTATTCATCTTCCTCAAGGATTGTTTCAATGCAAATAGCATGCAATAAAGATTGTATTTCCTGCTAAAATACTAAGAATCTACCCATAAATTCCTTAAGCAAAATAAAACACATCAACAATGACCAAGGTCGCTGATGTACTTCTTTTACTTGACTAAATCTGAGGGCAAGAGTTTAATTACCTTGGACATACATGATTTCATGCCCCTTGTCCATACAAGAAAGAAGAATGCAGACCTAACCAAGGTGCTGTGGTTTTTTTATTGCCTCGACTGTTAGCAAAATTCAACTTCATTCGGGTTCTTGTTTAACTTTTTCAAGCAAAAACACACTCCACATGACTTCTTAAATCAACCAAGGGTTTGTAGAGCCAACAAAAGGGAGGTTAGTGTGATGGTTCATCTAATAACTGTAAAAGGCTCCTCGGGCTGGGCTGCTCCTCCTGATAAGTTGGAGTATAAAGCAGATTTCAAAATGAGCTTGATTATTGCTATCCAAACAATAGCTGGCACAAAAAAGTGCAAAACCAAGCCCTAATTAAAATTTGGTTCAATCTTCTATGGATGGACCGAGTTCCATATTCTGCTTTAACTTGGTGACAAATCAGATGGGTCTTTTTGACCTAACAACATAATTGTTTTATCGCTGTAATTTACTTTTAAGTTGCTTTTCACGATAGGACAAAATGCGGTAAAGAAAAAAAAAACTGCCCCGCTGTAATTTAAACAACGTTCTCTGTTGCCACTGAGATAATCAAGATTAAACAAAAAAAACTTGCATAATCTTTGAACAATTATAATGTGAACAAAGTTTACAGCTACAATTTCAAATATTTACTTCCACGCAACTTTAACAAACCACGCTCAATTATTCACATCATTCACACCCAAATACCCTAAACAAATGGTGTCAGGAATAATAAACTGCAATCAGACTCGGATAAAACGAATGGAATACGAAAGAACGAAAAAAAAGAGAGGAGAAAGTCCGCACCCGTGAGGTCGCCAGTGATGAGAACGAGAGACGGGATGATCATAGAGAGGGCGGGGCCAATAAGCATTCTGAAATCAAGAGCTCTCTCAGGGTGAAATATACTAAAGTGGAGATCAGAGAGCTGGACAACCCACACAACGCCGTCCGGCCCGCCCTTCAATTCGATCACTGTCCCCTGGTGGTCGGGAGAGGAGACGGAGACGGATGGCAGGATGAGAATAAGAAAAATAAATGCGCATGCAGCCATAGCCATTGCACTTCAGTGATCCTCAACTAATCTGGCCCCGAGAACCAGCTGTCTTGCTTTGGAATCTCGATGATCCTGGAGTGCCCAATCCAGGCTTACAGAAGAGCCTGCTGGGTTGGTTTGGAAGTGGATATATTGTTCTGTTCCTTTAAGAATGAAGAAAAGAAAGGAAGTAAGTCTGAATTAGTGGTTAGGTTATTAGAAGTACAATTTTTTACATGTTACATATTTAAATTTTATTCTCATCTTATTGTTTTATTGACATTTAAGAAAAAAAAAGAAAAAAAAGATTACATTAGTTAAAAAGTTAGGCAAAAAGCAAAATACTCGAAATTTTTTTTATTTTTAAGTTAACTTTAAATATATTAATTAGGAGATTGAACAAAGTATAAATATTATAATGAAATATTGTTAAAAAAATGTTTATGAATGAACATTTTAATAAGACATCAAATATTGATGTGTCTCCTAATGCTTCCAACTTCTTGAAGTTGTCAAACGACAATTGAATTAGAAATAAGGGGTGGCATTCTTCTAATACATCCACAATAATCCAAACCTCACACCACTTTAGACCCTAGAAGTTGAGATGGGATCGTACACAGTACATTATGAATCTTTGTTGAGCAAGATCAAGATATTGTTACGTTTAGACATAGACATTGGAATTTGTTTTCCAACAGGAAAAGTCAATAGTGTCTTGATTAGATAAGCAAATCCAATTCCTTATAACAAGGCCTAGCAACCTTTTGCACTTGATAGATAGCCCGCACGTCCTCCCTAGCCAAGTCATCGTGGGCATTACTGAGTGATAATCTCGCCTCCAATATCCGAAATGAGTGATCTTAAGTACTCCGAGATCATGAGACCCTATATTAATGCCATATAAATTAGTTGAAAGCAATGTTAGTTGGAAATCATCATTGCCCCTCTGTGTGGACACAATCGGCAATGTTAGTAGTCGTTACTGTCGGTAGCTATTGCATGAGCCACTAGTATCCTCTATCATAACCATTAATACAATGTCATCACCTACATGCCATTGCATGCTATGTCAACCCCTTAGTTGTATAATTTTTTTCAGATCTACTCGTAAAGAAACCCTTCTCTTCTTGGCAAGGGGTATAAAGCATCCCTTGAGAGAAATTTGAAGAATGAGGTTTTCAAGGCTTAATTTTCCACATTTGTTGTTACATATTTATTCATTGTATTCTTATACAAGAATGATTCAAATTTAATAGATTACGTAATCCTCTACACACAATTATAACTTGTAATAACCACAAAATAGTGAAACCTCAGGAGATTCATCTCTATAAGTGGATGTAACCCCTTACGCAAATTGAAGCATTATAAATCTCTACATATGTTATCCCTTTTGCTAGTTTTCCCTCATATTTGTAAGTTTTGTGTGCGTATGGATGTATTGATGTTATCAATTCAACCTCAATGAAATAGCAAATTCAAGAATTACTTGATTAACCTTAAACCAGATAGCTCTACACAATGTTTGTTCCCACATAAATATAATTAGGAGAATTTCAAGAGTCTATCCCATCAAATGCACTATATACTAAAATGGCACAAGAAAAAAATCCAAATATCCCTACCACATGTGAGTTAGACGTTACCTCAATTTCTTCGACCGCTTCAAGCTCTCTTTCCATTGATGGAGTGCCACTGTCTTTATTAAAATACATTAGCGCACTCATATAAGCCTTAGATCTACAAAATGAGACAACTAAAGGCTTAAAAAATATGGCTCATATAGTTCAAGATGGCAAAGATCTATTTTATCAAGGCGTCTACCACCATTCAATATGCAAATCTGGCCTCTCAATTTGGGTTTATAAAATTGTTGTATATAGGGAATGAGATAACATTAAGTGAGTTGTCTCCTCAAGTATAATTGCTTCTCATTTCTCCAATTATTTTGATTAAATGGGTAACTAGTCTAAGTTGTTTGCCAAATGCATATGAAGCTCTTATAAAATTTTACCTAATTTGAGACTTGGACAATAAGATTATGACATTTTCCCATCTTTATAAGAATGTGATAGTGTACAACACTCAGGTATTGCTAGATTCAATTAGACCTATCATGACATACTTAGCACTTTGAAGTCATACAAGTGTTCCACAATTCAAGGTTTTTGTTTAATTATATGAAGAAGTTTTCAACCATCA
Organism: Gastrodia elata; assembly: GCA_016760335.1. Taxonomy (NCBI): domain Eukaryota; kingdom Viridiplantae; phylum Streptophyta; class Magnoliopsida; order Asparagales; family Orchidaceae; genus Gastrodia; species Gastrodia elata. Next base: position 28,826,766 of record CM028678.1, on the reverse strand, counting down.
AGGCTAAACTACTCAACCGCACTAGAAAATATGTAAATATGGAAGAGGTATCTAGCTATCTAATGGGTCATCACCAAGGTCCTTATAATGAGTGTGCAATATGGGCTCATACTAAGATGAGCACAAACATTCCATTAATAAAGACTCTTCATCATAATTATTTATAAGAAATCAAAGACCCTGAGGCCTTTGAGAGAAGCCATTTCACTTAGGAGAGTTTCAGAAGGGCCACCAAGTTACCAAACTACCAAAACTTGTTTATAGTATTGCAGTTAATCAGTGAAGTCAATAAATAACCCTTCAATGAATCTCTACACAATTAAGGGCAAAACCTCTAAAAGGAGGGTGATTAAATTTGTATGTATCATGATGCCTTAGCTCACACTACAAATAATTATTTCTTTTCAGGGACTTCATAAATGAGCCAACCAAGGAAGTTTATTTTAGGTAATTTATCCTATAATATTATGATCCACCAGATAATAGTACAACAACTTAGTTTCCCAAAAAAAGAGGAAAAATAAGCTCGGTGTAATTGTGTGCTCTCCAAATGAGTCATTTCCATTGATGTCAATATAGTGACTCAGCATATGAATCAGAATCTTGATATATCCGAAATTTATAGTAAAATTTAGTATTAAAAACATTCAAAATATCATATAAACCAATATACTTTGAGTAGAATTTATACATTTTCAAGAAAATTGAAGAAAATGGCAAGCCTCAGCTGAATTGAACAATTTTGGATAAAAACTGTTGTGGCGTGCCAGCACATCATGGCGGTCCATTAATTCCCTCACCTAGAAGTGTACCTTAAGATCTGGAAGGAAGACCGCTGCAGCGCTCCCCAGCATGCCACAGCGGGCCACATCATCATTTCCTGGGAGAAATATTAAAACATTATATGAATTAATTGAACAACGTCAATCCGCTTTCCCAAAAAAATAATCACTGCATCATACTCCAAGCGTGCCACATCGCGCTATGCCATATAAGAGTTAATACTAACCAAGGACAAAATCGTTGTTGTGCGCTGCAGTGCACCACGATGGAATATTTGATTAATCATAAAAAATCTTATGTGAACTAATTGAATAGTTACTATTCCGCGTTCACGAAATTCTAATTGCCGCAGCGCGCCACGGTGGAATTTTTTATTATTTATAAAAATCTTATGTAAACTAATTGAACAGTTACTATTCTGCTTTCACGAACGTCTAACCACCGCAGTGCGCCTTCAACGCGCTACAGCGAATTTGCAGTGGCCTCAAGGTAAACGAATAAATTATACATCGGAACAGTATTTGAACTTCAGCTGCTGCAGCGCGCCATGATGAAACAGTGTTTGGATCAAGGCTGCTACAGCGCGCCACAGCGCCCGCTACAGATACTCCAGAATCTGCATTAAATGCAGCATAGGGAAAGTCACAAATTGAGACATTTGGCTTTTCCCCTGCCCCTTGAAACCCGAGTTAAATAGTAATTCTAAGGAAACCAACGAGACTAAAGCAAAATAAAATAAATGGTTTTCATTAAAGTAGAAGAATATGAAGGGTCATTAGTAATTAATGCATGGGGCTAAAAATTCCTCTATTTAAAGGCCAATCTCAGACCAAAGAAGGGTTTCAATTTTCAATACTCAAAAGACCAAAAGGAGAGACTGCGGGAAGAAAAAGAGGAGAACTCTCCAAGGGGCAGGCAGTAGACCATGAAGAGTGAAGAGAAGAAGTCAGCAAGAGAAAGGAGGAGAAGTCAAGTAGAAGTGCAGGAGGAAGATCAAGAGAACCCTAAAAAACCTCTGGGTATTTCCTAGTACTTTTCTTAAACTCTTTTTGATTGTTTTTTGCTGTAAACCGATGTCAAGGTTTATTTTATTTTGCATGTATACTTTTATTTATTCTGTAATGGAAAGCTAAATCCTCTTGAAGAGGATTAGGATGTAGTTGTAGGTAAATGTAAGGCTGAATTGGTGTTGTAATAGAGATATTTGAATGAATAAAGTTGATTTATATTTAACTGTTTATTATTATTATTATGAATGAATGCCTGGATGAAACTTTGTCAAAATATTTTGCTAAAAAAAAACTTAAATGAATTATCAATTAATAAAAGAACTTGAGTTCCAAGCTCATCAATTAGACAAGAGCAAGGAAAGTAGTGCAAGTAGAGTTGAGAACTATGTGATAATTTCTCAAGCTCACTTGCACATTTCCTTAAGAACTCTACCAAGATATTTGAAGCTTGTGAACCAAGTTCCCGTCAACTTTGCTCTATTGCTCAGCAAAGTAGAAGGGATGAGAGGATATTAGAAATCCAATGGATGATGCGACATAGTCCATTGACCCAACACATCCTCTCATCTAGCTGAACTGCATGTGTAAGTGCATGATGCAATGTTGATGGAAATCATATTTGTGAGATCTAAAAATTAAAAGAAAATATTTGGCAACCTAGACGTAGGAAATCTAAGATGAATATAAACCACGATCTCATAAAGGTTAGGTGCCGAGGTAGAACCCCAAGGGGAGTTCTCCTTGTTGCACTAAGTCTAAACTTGTTATAATTGGAGGTTAACTCCAATTCTAATAGTATTCACTTGATTTAATTAGGCATGAAAAAATTAATTTATACATTTAAATAATAAAGTAACAACACCAAGTCCTTACAAGTACTATAATGAAACCCCAACTCTCTCCTTTTGAATAAATCATATCTTATCTTAAGGTAATTTGTATTGTTAATTTAGTAATCAACTCAAACCAAAAATCAATCTTCTAAATATTATTGAAAGAAGATATAACTTAGTATCAAAACCATCGTTCCTAGATGACGATAAATCTCAGAACTAAACTTTCACTTATTACTTTAGACTATGTACACTTGCGTGCAAGCGCAGACATGTATTTTACGTCTGTCAAGTTTTTGGCGCCATTGCATGGGAACAATTTTTGTTTTGTATTAAGCACAATCTTCAAGTGAATAGTGATTTAGATCTTACTTAACTATGCACATAATCTTTAGTTGCTATAATTATACATGTGCCAACTTTAGTGTAAATTTAAATTTGCTTTAGTTTATATTTACTGCTAGAAAAATTGAAAATTCCTAAGAAATTGTGTTGAAATATACTGCATCTTAGTGTTTGTTGAATTTTTATCTGCTGATCATTTTATGTGCTGAATTATATTATTGAACCTGATTGCTATGACTTGTTCTTACTAGCTGTAATCTTTAAACTGCAAGAGTAGGAGAAATCTTTTTGAAGTCTTTTTCAATCCTAAAATTGATAGAACATATCTTAGAGCTAGGAGAGAACAAGTAATCATGGAAGATTTAGAGGACAATCCTGTAGAGCCAGTAGTAAATGATAGGAGAAGACTTTTTAGAGAACATACGCTTCCAACTGTAGAAGGAGTCCTAAATTCTATTGTTAGACCTCCAATTCAGGCAAACAATTTTGAGATCAAACCATCGACTTTAAATATGATCCAAAACAATCAATTTAGTGGTCTAGCATCAGATGACCCTAATGTGCATATTTCAAATTTTCTGGAAATATGCGATACTTTTAGATTCAATGGACTATCCGATGATGCCCTTAGGTTAACATTGTTCCCGTTTTTGCTAAGAGATAGAGTGAAAGTTTGGCTTAGCTCTCTACCTGGTGAGTCCATTAGAACTTGGGATGACTTGGCTAAGAAATTCCTAGCTAAGTATTTCCCACCTGCCAAGACTGCTAGGCTGAGAAATGAGATTATAAATTTCTCTTAGCAAAATAGAGAAAACTTGTATGACGACTGGGAACGCTTTAAGGACTGCTTAAGGTGTTGCTCGCATCATGGGTTCCCCTTGTGGATGCAAGTGCAGATTTTCTATAACGGATTGAATGCACCTATAAGGACACTTATTGAAGTAACCGTGGGTGGTTATTTGTGTAGTAAGATCCTAGAGGAGGCCTTTGATCTCCTTGAGGAAATGGTAAATAATGCATACTAATGACCCACCGAGAGAGTCAATCCTAACAAAAGGGAAGTTAACCAAATTTCTAAATTAAAAAATCAAATTTCCCAATTAACCCAAATACTTGAGAGTATGTGTGGCGGCCGCCCCTTAATTATCTGAGATTAAAAGGTGGTTGTCACTGGGCAAACCCTCACTTAGCATTTAGATTAAGGAATAACCTTCCTAATCAAATGTTAAGGGAATATATGCCCTAATAAAAAAGAGAAAATGATCCAATCACTGAATGAGCATACTATAATATATTAGAGTGCGAAAGAAAGACAAGTAATAACATCTATACAATCCAGATAAGAACTATACAACTCAGAATACATAAGCATGAAAAGAAAAGCAGTTTAAATCTTATATTATTACAAAACAACATTTAAAAGTATAAGCAGTAAAGTATAGTCACTCAATCCTCACAAAGCAAAAGAAGGAACTAAGAGTCTTCTCTTGCATGCTCCTACTCCTAAATAAGGTCTTCAGAAGGTTCCACAACCTCAAAAAGCTTAGAATCTACCATTGTTGTATTCATAATGATATGGCCCTAGCCAACAAAAGAAAAATCTAGTTAAACAAAATGTCTAAGTACATTTTAGGTTGCAAATTATTAACTTTAATGATATCACAACATCTAAGCAAAGTAGGAGTAGTAAAGCTTCAAAGAAAAGTGATAAAGATATAATTAACTTAATTATAACTCAAACAAAGTGCGAGGTAAGCACATACCTCAACTCAAGCTGCAGAAAAGGTTAAAGTAACACATAATGAAATCTACTAAGTACAAGGAAATTCTTAAGTAATATGATCTGTCTAATACAAGTTGGTTTATAAGATAGAATGAAAGTACTATGCTGAAAGTAAAATTCTAACATCCTAACATTCCATCAGGTGAAAATAAGTTGCTGAAAAGTACAATATACATGAAAAACTACAAGTACTAAAGAAACAGCTATATATGACCAAAGTGCTGTATAAAAAAGAAGTATATTAAAAATGTTGTAATTAAGGAAGTATTCCAAAAATGTAAAGTAAAAGCAGTTTAACTTATACGGACATATTCTTACTTAGTCCTGCCAAAAAGTAAGAGCCTGTTATAAATCCATCTGACATATCTAGAAGAAACATTCCAGATTCAAAATCACTTATTTCCAATTAGTTCCAACTAAAAATCTAGGAGAAACATCCCAGATCCAAAATCACTTATTTCTAATTAGTTCCATATGAAAATCTAGGAGACATCCCACATCCAAAATCACTTATTTCTAATTAGTTCCATCTAAAAATCTAGGAGAAACATCCCAAATATAAAGTAATGCCACAAATTATCTGCTGAGAAGAAACATCCCAGAGCAAAAGCAATGTATCATCTGAGCACCTATGAGAAACATCTTAGTGCAAAAGTAAAGTAACACTGTCTAGGCAGACTAAGTAAAGTATATTCCACTATAAGTTATATAAAGTCATGTCTTTAAATTCCTTCTTTTAATTATGAATATGCCTTATGAATAAATCAAAATTAACATAGAAAATATACTATGTTCCATATAATATGTCAATGTATAAAGTTCAATACAAGGATAGCAAAGCACACAATTTTCAATGAATAAAATAGCACTAAATAAACTATGTGATATCATTTTATTTTCTAATTAAGTCGTTCTATATAATCTAAACTTATACAAGTTTAGGATCTCCAATATCTAACTATCGAGTATAAATCTAGAATATTAGTCCTATAAGTTAAAAGAAGTTATAACTAATCAAGTTCTAACATATATAAATCACATGACGCTTCATTAAGTTTAAATAATAATCAAATGTCCTAATTGATGATTTTATGAATCCCTAGCAAATCTTGATTATTATAAATCAAAATTGAGAGATTAAGATGTTAAAATCAAAGTATTAGATTTTAACTTCTTAATCCAATAGGTTATAATCCTAATTGTATAAAGTTAAACCCAAATCATCATGAGCTATAATTAAGGCTATCTTATTAAGCAAAATTAAGCTTTAATAAGATAAATATCTAATTTTAGATCTAAAGTTTTAATACAAAATAATCATAAATAAAGGATAATATTCTAGAAAACTATAAAACCAAGGTTTCATCTATTAAGTACCCATTTACTTAATAGATGAACTCTAACCTAAATTTCTAAGCTAGATCCTCAAAAAATAAGATCCTAAATGTTTGAAGTAAAGTCCTAAAGAGAATATTTAAGCTTTCAATTTGATATTATTCATTTGTTGTTATGGTACAATTGACTTAAGGAGGATATAAGGTGAACTAAATTCACCTTTTAGAGGCCTAAATTAAGACTTTGAGAAATTAGAAGGATGTTTTTTAGGGTTTTCATAAAATATCATTTTTATGAGTTTAATTATTCTAAAATGATTTCAAATCAATCACAATACTGATTTTAGAGGTTAAATAATGAATTTAAGGTTTAATGATGCTTAAACCTATATTTGGGCAAAATAACCATTTTGCCCCTACTTAAAGGTCTAAAATTCAAATTTATGAATTACGGCTCAAATCTAGAATTTATTGAAGTGGAAATATTACTTACTATCTAATATGAGTTTAGACAGTAAGTACACTTATTTTGGATAAGGATTAAGCCTTACAAGGTCAAATTAAGAAATTTAGATTATAAATAAATTTGGTAATTTGCCTTAATAAAACCTAAATTTTCTATTAGTTTATTAAAGATTATGATCTAAGGTTTCTATAGAACCAAAAATCATTAAATTTTGATAAGTATTGGCTAAGTTATAGCCAATACAAGTTTTAGGGTTAATAATTAGGGTTTAGGGTGATTAGTGAATGATTAGTGAAATTAATCACAAAATCACTAAACCAACCACATAACCAAGTCTTATTTTATTCTAGGAATAATCAAAAACTGAAATTACTTAATTTGAATTATTATTTATGCTAATATTAACTAATTAAGTTTTAAGATGATTAGGGCTAACTAAGAGATCTAACCATTAGATCTAAAATATTTTTGTAGTTTATTATTAATTAGGTCTTCCTGATCAAAATGATATATTGGAATACCTAATTTGGAGCACAATTGACCAAGCTATGGTTAATTGAAGTTCTATGGTTAATTAGGATAATTGGGGTTAGGTTCTAAAAGTGATTAAGATAATACTAATCCAAATAAAGAAATGAACACTACTAGGTTATTCTAAAGGTTCCACTGATCACTTTAAGACCTATATTGCCTATGTTTGGACTAGTGGTTAAGAAGTTATGAGCTTTACAAGATTAGGTTTTGGGTCAAAAAGTGATTAGTCAAAATGTTATTTAAACAGCAAACTAACACTACTAGAATATTCCTGGGAGTTTGTTGGTTACTTTGAGACCCATATTAGGTATGTTTGGGTTAATGGTTACAAAGTTATGGTTATTTAAATATTTGGGACTTTTAAGATTTAATTAGGGGTCCTAAATGTCACTATTTAAAATACAGTTTTAAATGAAATGTTGACAATGCCATAACAATCCTTATTTTCTACTGATCAAAATGATATATAATATCATTATTTTTGGATCATTGGTTTTAGATTTATGAATACTTAAAGTTTAGTTATTTTAAATTGAATCAATTAATTAAATTAACTCTATTTTGAATTAATACTTGTATTTTTATTTAAGTTATGCGGCGGGACCGACGTACAGGAATAGAGAGGAGATGGGTCGCAAATGCCGACCCGACAGCATCGAGAGGTGGGACCCGCCACTTACGACGCGAATGGGTCGAAGGAGGCCCAACCCTAACCCTCTGCTCCTTTGCCTCTCCCAAATGACGAACGCTAGATTAGGGCATCCCCCCAAATGGCATCGCAGCATCCATTGAGACGAAACACGTGCGAAATTCTTAGCACTTGGCCCTCTCCTCTCGACTAGATAAGGAACTCAAGCCACGACGACCCCTAACACTCAACACTAGGATGTCCTAATTTACGATGATTGACTGCAATCCGCGCATCATAAACCCCAATTTTTGGCTTAATACATTGATATAATGGATCATAATTAATCGTAATATTTATAATACAATACCATATAATAGAAAAAACTTGGAATCGAGAAAGAAAATTGATATAGATTGATTTTGAATTCGGCATTTGCTCTAGAATAAATTTAAATTCAAAAATGCAATATAAGTTTTACAACTTTTAACTGAGGCAGATTAAATCAAGAAAACAAAAGGTGAAGGTAACTTTACACCGACGGCTGGGAAGGACCCTGAAGAATCAGTGACAGAATTCTTACTTCGAGTGATGGAGAGAAGAATTGATGCTTCATGGATAATAGGCTTTGAATTATTCCTAAATCCGCAAGTTAAGCGGCGGAAGACGCCACCTAGAGTGGCGGATTGCATCTGGCGAGTCGAGCAGGAGCTGCGAGCAGCAACTGCCACGCGCTCTGCGCATGGCATGGATTGGTAGGGATGAAGAGTGAACCGTCTGATCAAACCGATCGGACAGATGGATTCGATCACTTGCTCAAACTAGGAAGCAAACGGCATGAGGAAGAAAACAACACCGTTAAGCTGCTTTAATTAATTTAAATATTTAAATATTTTTCTCACATTTTATTTATTAAAATTTAATTAATTAAACACATTTCAAAAATTTTCAATAAATTACCCTTAGCTAATTGAGGGGTGAGGACTGCAACGGCGCAATCGGATTTTCAATTTGACGAGTATTTAATTATTTGATTTTTTGGGGGATTTAAATAATATTAAAATATTCTCCACAAATCCAACAACTTTCAAATGCCTCCAAAACATCACCCCTAGTTAATTTGGGAGTGGTGAACGCAATGATGAAGTCAGATTTTTGATTTGAGATCAAATTAAATAGGTTAGTTTTTAGGGTTTCTGGAAATTTCCAAAAATCAGGATTTGATCTATTTGATCCCTGATTTGGACTAGGTCTTAGTAGTGAGTTTCTAATGACTTAATTAGTATTCTGAAATCAAAATTAGAACTTGGATTAGTCATAATTGGCCTAAGTAACAACCTAGGTTGGTACAAACTCCCCCACTTAAGAACAATGTCGTCCTCGACATCACTCAAGTAGAAAAATAACGTAGATATAAAATGATGAATTTTAAATAAGTTAGAGTTTAGGAAGTACTAGGACATTCAAATGGCCTTTGGTACTTTGACTATATAAGATACTTTCTTCTTCAAGATGATCTTGTCAATGGATTGGACTATAGGAATTAATCAACTCCTTAAGTGATTCTAATTCTTACCCATGATCTTTGACAGACTTTTCTAGCAATGATAGATATGATTGAATTCTTATGGAGGAGATGAATAACGTATGATATATTTTATAGAAATATTAAGTTACTCTCATTTGAAGATTGAAAGACATAGGAGATTTTTAGGCACATAAAGTCCTGAAATAATTTGAACTGTAATTATGGCTCTTTACCACTAATGTAATGATGGATTCAGAAATATAATCCTCAGCAAAATTGCATTATCTTAAGGACTGAAGTGCCAATTGATGATTGCTTATTATAATCTCTAAGAATTTAAGAATCAAATTATAATTTAGAACTACGTAAATGAATTAAGATTTAAGGATATTTAAAGGTTCAAGGATTCTATATTTAGAATCCAATTTCAAACTTTAAGATTTAAAGAAACTAACCAAACTAAGTGATAGCCATCACTTAATAAGGATAGCAATTAAAAGAAGGAGAGCTAATATTCATTCAAATTGAATACCACTTCAAGGGTCTGATGGTTAATTTTAAATTCATAACTTATGGTTTATCATTATAAGATATGATTTGTACCTAGCAGGTGATATCACAACTAAGTATAGAATGATATAAGGATCAAAGATTCTAAAGGTTTTGTACTTAAGTGATATTTACCACTTAAGAAAGTTTTGGTGAATTAGTTTAAGCCCCTATAAGATGGATAACATAGATTCCAATCTAATGAGTTGGAATCAAAGGACTTAACATCAAAGAACTAGCATTCTTTGATTATTTATTTTATTAGAATTTTAGGATTTGAACAAAGATCCATCATTAGAGTCTAAGTCTAATAACAAATCTAAATGGTTTGGCTTATAATTTCTAACTAATTATAAGATGAGGATGGACTAACTATATGAATTAGTCCATACTGGGTTTGAACTAACAAAGAGACATTCATCTCTTACTAAAAAGGTTTATTTAGGGTAAATAGAATCAATATCCATTTAGGATACATTGCTCAAGTTAAGGAAAACTTAGACTGTTTAAGTCATACGTGATGATTTGACACCCAAGACTTGAGCGAAATTGCTATTAACACAAGTTATAAATTTTGACTTGGTAACTGCAAAGAACTCACTTATTCATATGAATAAGTGCTAGGAAACTTAATAAGGACTAAGACTACGTTCATGGGTCATATTATATGACTTAGGCCAAAGTTTCTAGAACTGGTTACTAAAATCTAAATGTTAAATTTAATCTATCTTGAATGAGAACTCATTCCAAGGAAATGATCAATAATTGCTCAAGTCATATCATGACCTAGGCACACATTTAATGATTGAACTTAAACTATTTTGGAAAAGGATATTTTCTTATTTCAAGGGAATAAGATTTTTCACAATTTAAGCTGGCATTCATCACTTAATGAAGATCATAATAAAGGAAGTAGAATTCCTATCCAATCAAGATGGATAAGGAAAATACAAGATCAACTCATTAAGTCACCATAAGTAACTTTAACTAAAAAGGGTTTCCAAGGAATTACTATAAATTTTAATCTAAAAATTATAATTCAAGATGCTTTGCTACTTAAAGGAAGATTTAATCTTCTGAGAATAAATGTTCTTTGACTTAGAATGGGTTCTATGTTTAAATCTAGAAAGAATCATCATCATTAGGATAAGACTAAGATTAAAACAAGGTTCACTATAGCTACTTTGATGAGTGCGCACATACTGGTTAAATAATTTAACCATTATGTAATTTCTCATTAGGGAATATAGGGTGGACTAATCATAAAAATTAATTCACTCTAAGGCTTCTATTATTAACCAAGTGATCATACTTGGTTAAGGAATGATTCTTAGATAAAAAGGTTGACTATTCCACTTGGATACTTAACCTCATGAAAGAGAGAAATTTATTGCATTCAATCACACATGGTGACTTGATATATTAAAAATTGGAAAAGTCAAGGCAATGGGTTGCTAATCAATTAGGATGATATATAATTATAAGGTCAATACTAAGAGTCATAATTATGACTTAGTTAACTAAGGTTTTATGATTATAATTATCCATTCTAAAGGATATGAATACATTCATCCAAAGGAATGAGATGCTTGGAATTTAAGGAATAAGTTAGGCTAATATTTCAAATCACAATTGTGATTTATTCAACTCATATGTTTAAGAATCTGAGTTAATCCAACCTGAGACTTGAGAAGTGATTCATCTTAACTGAGTAAGTCACTTCTCAAAAGAATAATTATTTCTAATAATCACAAAAGTATGAGTTCATAAATTTAAGGTTTGATTGAATTAAGCTAAGGAACAAGATAATCGTTTAATTAAGGACGAGACATCCTGAGTACAAGATTATGCTTATATGTAAAATTTAAGAATAATCATAGCTAAATCATTACAAATAAAAATTGTATGTAATAATAAAACTTTAAGGTTAAAATATTGATGGAATTGAATATGTGTACCTGAGAGTTATTAATTTCCTTTGCTCCTGGATGATTTTTCTCTTGAAGTTTAGGAGCAGCTATGTGCTCCTTGTTAGTTGGATGCTCTTTCGCAGGTAGTGGTGATTTTAGAGTCATTCTTGATTCCTTACTTTGGAGTGGAGTGGTACGAAATGTTTGATTCAGACGAGAATGATTGATTAAAACTCCATTTACCGTCATTTTAGCAATGCAATGAGTATACTGGTGACCATGATGACCACATGTATAGCAACGGTGATCATAATGATAGTATTCTCCATAAGGGTGTGGTCTCTTACACCCTGGGTTTGGTCCTATTGAAGTACTAGATCCCATTTGATAAAACTTGGGTTTTAGATTATTTTTGATTGATTTAGTATCAGTCTTAGTATCTGTAGAGATAAGTTTCCATTTAAAGATTAGAAGTCTAAATTTTAAGAAACTACTAAATAAACAAATGAGAAGTATGAAGAATATAAGAAGTAAAGGATGCAAAAGAGTTACTAGTATTTGCAGGAATTAGAGCAGATACCAATTTCTGAATTGTTACTGCTTGTTGGAATTGATTTTTTAACATGATAGTCACCACCATATTTCTAAGCGAAGTGACTTCATTGGCGTTGCTATTTGAAAAATCAGTAGTGTTGAGGTTTGGAGTTATAAGGTTCATTATGAAATGGATATTATTTATTTTAGTATTACAAGAAAGAGTTAAAATATTTCTTAAATAATAAGAATAATTTTACTATAATAGAAAGGATATAACAAAGTAGTTTGAATTAACAAAGATTTATCATGTTTATTTAGTAACTAGGCAGAGACTAAAGTTAGGATTTGTAATCATTAAATATTTCCTCTATTATTCTAGGAGATTTCAAAAGAGGTAGTATTTCATCAGGTTCTCAATTAATTTTGTAGAAGAAAGGTTACAAATGCAACAATTATATGATTGGGATATTCTACTTTATCTAAGATATCTTTTACACCTTTTAAGTCACTATTTAGTTAAATGAGAAAGATATATCCTTGTGAAGATAAAATGGTATGTTGAATAAATTTGCTTTACCACATAATTTTGAATATTCTATACCTTTGATCTACTGATATTAGAATTCCTAAAGCTAGTTCAAATCTTCTAGTATAAATTCAAGGTTTACCCATTCAGTTTCTCTGATCCTAGAGATCTTATATGCATTCCTTTTATGATATTAAACTATTTATTACTTTCTAATTTAGTTCCTACTTAACTTTTACTAATTATGGAAGTATTTTCCATATCATGCCTACTATTCTGAGTATATGGTAATATGGATGTCATTCTAGTATTCATTTAGTGCTTGTAAGTTAGAAGAACTATCCATTAGGTAGATAGGAACACCAATTCTAATTTAACACCTTATGGAGTTCTCTGATACCAATTGTGGCGGCCGCCCCTTAATCATTCAAGATTAAGAGGTGGTCGTCAATGGGAAAACCCTCACTTAGCATTTAGATTAAGGAATAACCTTCCTAATCAAATGTTAAGAAAAGATATGCCCTAATAAGGAAGAGCAAATGATCCAATCACTGAATGAGCATACTATAATAAATGAGAGTGCGGAAGAAAGACAAGTAATAACATCCATAAATTCCAGATAAGAACTATACAACTCAGAATACATAAGCATGAAAAGAAAAGCAGTTCAAATCCTGTATTATTACAAAACAACATTTAAAAGTTTAAGCAATAAAGTAAAGTCACTTAATCCTCACAAAGCAAAAGAAGGAACTAAGAGTCTTCTCCTGCACGCTCCTCCTCCTAAATAAGGCCTTCAGAAGGTTCCACAACCTCGAAAAACTTAGAATCTACCATTGTTGGTTTCACAATGATAAGACCCCAGCCAACCAAAGAAAAATCTAGTTAGACAAAATGTCTAAGTACATTTTAGGCTGCAAATTATTAACTTTAATGATATCACAACATCAAAGCAAAGTAGGAGCAGTAAAGCATCAAAGAAAAGTGATAAAGTTATAATTAACTTAATTATAACTCAAACAAAGTGTGAGGTAAGCACATACCTTAACTCAAGTTGTAGAAAAGGTTAAAGTGACACATAATGAAATCTACTAAGTACAAGGAAATTCTTAAGTAATATAATTAATCTAATACATGCTGGTTTATAAAATAGAATGAAAGTACTGTGCTGAAAGTAAAATTCTAACATCCAAACATGACATCAGGTGAAAATAAGCTACTAAAAAGTACAATATACATGAAAAACTACAAGTACTAAAGAAACTGCTATATATGACCAAAATGCTGTATAAAGAAGAAGTATACTAAAAATATTATAATTAAAGAAGTATGCCAAAAATGTAAAGTAAAAATAGTTTAACTTATATGGACATATTCTTACTTAGTCCTGCCAAAAAGTAAAAGCCTGTTACAAATCCATCTAACATATCTGGAAGAAACCTTCCAGATCCAAAATCGCTTATTTTTAATTAGTTCCATCTGAAAATCTAGGAGAAACATCCCAGATCCAAAATCACTTATTTCCAATTAGTTCCATCTGATAATGTAGGAGAAATATTCTAGATTTAAAGTAATGTCACAAAGTACCTGCTGAGCATCTAGGAGAAATATCCCAAAGCAAAAGTAATGTATCATCTGAGCACTTAGAAGAAATATCCTAGTGCAAAAGTAAAGTAACACTATCCAGGCAGACTAAGTAAAGCATACTCCACTATAAGTTATGTAAAGTCATGTCCTTAAATTCCTTCTTTCCTAAAAGTGATTAAGCTAATACTAATCCAAATAGAGAATTGAACACTACTAGGTTATTCTACAAGTTCTACTGATCACTTTAAGACCCATGTTGCCTATGTTTGGACTAGTGGTTAAAAAGTTATGAGCTTTACAAGATTAGGTTTTGGGTCAAAAAGTGATTAGTCAAAATGCTAATCAAACAGCAAAACTAACACTACTAAAACATTCCTGGGAGTTTGCTAATTACTTTGAGACCCATATTGGGTATGTTTGGATTAATGGTTACAAAGTTATGGTTATTTAAAGATTTGGAACTTTTAGGATTTGATAGGGGTCCTAAATGTCACTATTTAAAATATAGTTCTAAATGAAATGTTGATAGTGCCATAACAATCCTTATTTTTTACTAATCGAAATGTTATATAATATCATTATTTTTGGATCATTGGTTTTAGATTTATGAATATTTAAAGTTTAGTTAACTTAAATTGAATCAATTAATTAAATTAACTCTGTTTTGAATTAATACTTGTATTTTTCCTTAAGTTATGCGGCGGGACCCACGTACAGGGACAGAGAGGAGACGGGTCGTGAATGCTGACCCGACAGCATTGAGAGGTGGGACCTGCCACTTACGACGTGAATGGGTTGAAGGAGGCCCGACCCGAACCCTCTGCTCCTTCGCCTCTCCCAAACGATGAACGCTAGATTAGGGCATCCTCCCAAATGGCATCGCATCATCCATTGAGACGAAACGCGTGCAAAATTCTTAGCACTTGGCCCTCTCCTCTCGACTGGATAAAGAACTCAAGCCAAGATGGCCCCTAACACTCAACACTAGGATGCCCTAATTTACGATGATCAATTGCAATCGGCACATCTTAAACCCCTATTTTTGGCTTAATACATTGATCTAATGGATCATAATTAATCGTAATATTTATAATACAATACCATATAATAGAAAAAACTTGGAATTGAGAAAGAAAATTGATATTGATTGATTTTGAATTCGGCATTTGCTCCAAAAAAATTAAATTCAAAAATGCAATATTAGTCTTACAACTTTTAACTGAGGCAGATTAAATCGAGAAAACAAAAGGTGAATGTACCTTTACACCGATGGCTGGGAAGGACCCTAAAGAATTGGTGACAAAATTCTTGCATCGAGTGATGGAGAGAAGAATTGATGCTTCATGGATAATAGGCTTCGAATTATTCCTAAATCTGCAAGTTAAGCGGCAGAAGACACCACATGGAGTGGCAGATTGCATCTGGCAAGTCGAGCAGGAGCTGTGAGCAGCGACTGCCACGCGCTCTACGCGTGGCATGGATTTGTAAGGACAAAGAGTGAACCATCTGATCGAACTGATCAAATGGATGGATTCGATCACTTGCTCAAACTTAGAAAGCAGATGGCGTGAGGAAGAAAACGACACCGTTAAGATGCTTTAATTAATTTAAATATTTAAATATTTTTCACACATTTTATTTATTAAAATTTAATTAATTAAACTCATTTTAAAAATTACCAATAAATTACCCCTAGCTAATTGAGGGGTGAGGAATGCAATAGCGTAATCAGATTTTTAATTTTACGAGTATTTAATTATTTGATTTTTTTGGGGATTTAAATAATATTAAAATATTCTCCACAAATCCAACGACTTTCAAATGCCTCCAAAATATCACCCCTAATTAATTTGGGGGTGGTGAACGCAACGATGAAGTCAAATTTTTGATTTGACGTTAAATTTTTGATTTGAGGTCAAATTAAATAGGTCAATTTCTAAAGTTTCTGGAAATTTCAAGAAATCAGGATTTGATCCATTTGATCCTGATTTGGACTAGGTCTTAGTAGTGAATTCCTAATAACTTAATTAGTGTCCTAAAATCAAAATTAGAACTTGGATTAGTCCTAATTGGCCTAAGTAATAATCTGGATTGTTATAATATGCAACTAAACTCATTTCATAATAGTGAAACTGAAGGTGTTAATGCTATCCTAAACTATAGAAATCAATAAGGTGAGGATAGAAGAGGATTAGAGCACTCCCTTAAAGAGTTTAGAACTTCCACGATCGATTTCATGAACAAAACTGATGCAACATTAAATCGACATGAACACACACTTTTGAGCCAAGAGGAAACTGTTAAAAGAATTGAGCTGAAATTAAAGGAAATAATGAACCAACTAAATAAACCTATCCTAGTTGGAGCAATAAGAGACTGTGGAAATGAATCTAGAAATTCTATAATATTAAGAAGTGGGAAAACTATGAAACCTATTGTGTTTAAGAAATATGAAAATACATCTAAGGTTGTGAGAGAGGAATCAATGAAGGAAAAGGAAATTAATAAAGAAAAATAGAAGGAAGTGAGGGAGGGAGCTCAAACGCAGTTAACAAAACAATCTGAATATACCCCTCACATTCCTTACCCACAAAGAATGGCAAGGGAAAAATTAGACATCCAATTCCAAAAATTTCTAGAAATATTTAAAACCCTTCTTATAAATATTCATTTTGCTGAAGCATTAGAGCAAATGCCTAGCTAAGCCAATTCATGAAGGACATCTTATCAAAGAAAATGAATATAAATGAGAAAGAAATGGTAGCATTGACTAAGGAATGTAGTGCCATTCTTCAGCAAAAAATCCCCATCAAAAGAAAAGATCCAGGGAGTTTTACAATTCCTTGCACTATAGGAAATCATTCTTTTCAAAAGGCTTTGTGTGACTTAGGGGCTTCAATAAATTTAATGCCATTCTACATCTTTAAGAAATTGGGAATTGATTTCTTAAAACCTACATCAGTCCTTCTTCAGCTAGCAGATAGATCCGTAAAAACCTCCGTGGGAATCTTGGAAAATGTTCTAGTAAAGGTTGATAAGTTTATCTTCCCTGCAGATTTTATTATTTTAGAAATGGAAGAAGAAAACTAAGAGATTCCTATAATTCTGGGAAGGTCATTCCATGCTACTAACAAAACTATGATAGATGTTGATAAGGGGGAATTGAGTCTTCGTTGTGAGGGAGATGAGGTAAAGTTTAATATAAGAGATTCGATGAGGCACCCTATTAGGCCAAATGAAGACTGTTGGAAAGTGAATGTGATGGAGAAGGTGCTGATTTCAGGAGATGTTGGGGAATCTGATTTAGAGGAAGGAGAGGGAGCTATAGATTGAGATATACAAAGCTAAGATTGGGGTGATTGAAAAGTTGCCACCACCAACCAATGTGAAGGGAGTTATAAATTTTCTTGGGCATGCAGGGTTCTATAGAACGCTCATCAAGGATTTCTCAAAAATTAGTTTACTCTGTGCAGGCTTCTAGGAAAGGATGTAGAATATGAATGTGATGAAAGCTGTATAAAGGGATTCAACACAATAAAATATGCTCTAATCTCAGCCCCTACAATTTCGACACCTAGTTAGGATCTTCCTTTCAAAATAATGTGTGATGCTAGTGATCTTGCTATGGGAGCAGTCTTAGGATAACGAAGGGAGAGAACTTTTTATTCCATATATTATGCGAGTAAATTAATGGACGAAGCCCAAAGGAACTATGCCACCACAGAAAAAGAACTTTTAGCAATTGTGTTTGCATTCAACAAATTCAGGCCTTATCTTATTGGGCCAAAAACAATTGTGTACATGGATCATGCTGCAATAAAAGATCTACTTCAAAAGAATGAAGCAAAACCAAATCTCATATGTTGGGTTTTGCTTCTACCAGAATTTGATTTGGAGATCCATGACAAAAAGGGATGTGATAATGTGGTGGCTGATCACCTCTCAAGATTGACCCATCTAACTATCTTATAGGAAAGAAGGTTAAGAAATATGTGAGACTTTTCTCGACGAGCAGCTTTATATGATTGCAGCAAGTAGACCTACTTGGTTTGCTGATTATGCTAACTATCTTATAGGAAAGGTGATCCCAAAAGAGTTTAATTTCCAACAATGAAAAAAATTCTTTGCTGACATTAAAAATTACTTTTGGTACGACCCCTTCCTATATAAATGCTGTGCAGATCAACTTCTAAGGAGATATGTGCCTGAGTCTGAAGCAAACAACATCCTATATCATTGCCACACATCCCCTTATGGAGGGCATCATGGGAAAGATTGTACGGCGATAAAGGTGCTGCAATTCGGGTTTTACTGGCCAAGATTATTTAGGGATGTTGCTAAATTTGTAAATGTCACATAACAAAGAATTTATGTAAGAGAGATGAGTAACTTTTGAATGGAATTTTTGAAGTAGAGCTATTTGATGTTTGGGGCATTGACTTTATGGGACAATTCCCTACTTCTAAGTCAAACAGCTACATATTAGTGGGAGTTGAGTACGTTTCTAAATGGGTTGAAGCTATGGCTTGTGCAACAAATGACGCAAAAACTATAATTAAATTTCTAGAAGATCATGTCCTAGCTAGGTTTGGTACACCCCATGTCTTAATAAGTGATGGAGGAAAATACTTTTGCAATAGACAACTAGAAACCCTTCTGAAAGGGTATGGGGTAAAGCATAAGGTAGGCATGGCTTACCACCTCAAATTAATGGTCAAGTAGGAGTATCTAACCGTGAATTAAAGCAAATTCATGAGAAAATAGTTAGTAAAACTAGAAGGGATTGGTCAATAAAATAGAATGATGCACTTTGAGCTTATAGGATAGCTTTCAAAACCCCTTTAGGAATGTCTCCCTATAAGTTAGTGTATGATAAGTCATGTCACTTACCAGTTAAGCTGGAACACTAAGCCTTTTGGGCAATTAAGAAGCTAAATTTTTATTTCAAGCAAGTCGAAGAAAAAAAAATCTGCAACTGAATGAATTAGATAAACTTAGGTTGAATGCTTATGAGAGTGCCAAGCTGTACAAGGAGAGAATAAAGAAATGGCATGATAAACTAATAAAGCCAAAGCACTTTGAACATAGAATGAAAGTGCTATTATTTAACTCTAGATTGAAGCTATTTCTAGGAAAATTGAAGTCAAGATGGATGGGCCCATTTATAATAGAAAAAATATATCCTCATGGGAGTGTTGATATCACTTCATTTGAGGGGACACTAAAGGTAAATGGGCACCGTCTAAAACCTTATTTAGATGAACTTGACTTGCAGGAAAAAGAAGAATGGACATTGCAGAACCTTCCAGGGAAGGAATCACTTAATTGACTCCAATAGCATCGGGCTAAGACGTAAAAACAAGCTCTTGGTGGGAGGCAACCCATTCCAATAAGGTTGTACTATTTCATTTTACTTTTTTCTATTTTTAATTTTTAATTTTATTTTTGTTCTTTTATTTTGTTTTTTAATTCAATAAAATAAATTTCGGGTCTTTGGCACCCTCATCATTATTGTGAATGTGTTAAGAGTTAAATTTTTCAAACATAATTATTTCTTGTATTCAACATTAAATTTAAATGTGTAATATTAATGACACTAGTGTGCTTGAAATCAAGGTAATGAATCAATATTTCAATCATAAACCTCCTAATTAAGTGCAAGGCTCTAGTGAGATTTAGTTTCCAACAAATTGAAATAAATATGTGCTTAGGTTTAAGTGTGGGGGTGAGGGAACTTAAGGAATTAAAACTAGCATATGATAAGGTGTGAGTGAACAAATGAGTGTGCTAGGCTCTTGTATGTAACAGCCCAAACTCTTAAGCACCTAGGTATTGCCCGCTTTAGCCTGAAAGGCCTCACGATTTTGCCCTCAGAAGATAACTTCCCAGCAAGTCACACATCCTGGGAGTGCTCTCACATGAGCACGCTTAACTTTGGAGTTCTTATCAGGAACTCCACCGTTATCTGAAAAGGCACTCGATGTTTAAGAGTTTCACTTATTACTACTTAAGTGGGTCATCACAATATCCCTAACTTAAGTAACTGACGTTCTCGTCAGTATCCACACACAGATCTAAGAACCATCCATTGGGTAGATAGGACTAGAGGTGACCCCTACAGGCACAAGAGGTACCCACAACCATGTAGTACCTTAACCATCATGGGTTTAAGATACTGCTCACATGAAGTGATATTTTGCCCTGTATAGCACTTAGCTCCTATCTAACACCTTATGGTTTGCTCTAATACCATTTATAACAGCCCAAACTCTTAAGCACCAAGGTATTGTTCGCTTTAGCCTAAAAGGCCTCACAGTTTTACCCTCAGAAGATAACTTCCCAGCAGGTCACCCATCCTGGGAGTGCTCTCACATGAGCATGCTTAACTTTGGAGTTCTTATCAGGAACTCCACTGTTATCTGAAAAGGTGCCTCGATATTTAAGAGTTTCACTTATTACTACTTAAGTGGGTCATCACATTGTAGGACTTAATGACCATAAGAAACTGATTAAGGGATGAAGAAAAATGTCTCTTCCTTGAGCTAAATTTTTAAAAAGAGAAAAAAAAATATGGATGATAAAAAATATCTATACTAAGGTGAAAAAAAAATTGAGATCTTAGGATGAAGAAAAATATCTCTCCTAAAAATTTAAATGTTTCTTGTGAATCATGAGTGGGGGCACACATGGCACAACACTCTTATCACTCACCAAATACTTAGCTAATGTTTAAATATTCCAAGGTAATTACCCCTCCCATAATGAAAACTTAAGCATAAAGTATTTAAGAATGGAGCTAGATTGTAACTAGGGTTTGCAGCTTAATTTAGGAGGGTAGTAGAGGTTGGAAATCTGAAGTCACCTTAATCTATAGTAGTACTCAGTGTCTAAAATATTTCATATTGACATCCCACATTGAATCCATTAATTATAAATTTCATAAAATCATTTGTGAGCTTACTCGAGAATGAGCATGAATTTAAGTGTGGGGTGTGATATATTCGAAATTTATAGCAAAATTAAGTGTTAAAAAAATTCAAAACATCATATAAACTAATATACTTTGAGTGAAAATTATATATTTTCAGAAAAAATGAATAAAAGGGCAAACCTGAGCTGAACTGAACAATTCTGGATAAAAACCAATGTGGCACACTGCAACGCGCCACAGAGCGCCTTGGCGGTCCATTAATTTTCTCACCTGGAAGTGTACCTTAAGTCCTAGAAAAAAGACCGCTGCAGCGGCCCCGGCGCACCACAGCGGGCCATAACATCATTTTCTAGGAGAAATATTAAAACGTTATATGAATTAATTGAACAGTGCCAATCCACTTTCTCGAAAGATTAACCGCTGCAGCATGCTCCAAGCGCGCCACAACACACTAATATTAAGGATTAATACTGACCTGGGACAAAACTGCTGCTGCGCGCCGCAGTGCCCCACGGTGGAATATCTGATTAATCACAAACAACTTTATGTGAATTAATTGAATAGTTACTATTTCACGTTCACGAAAGTCTAACCACCGCAGCACGCCACATCGACATTTCTGATTATTTATGAAAATTTTATGTGAACTAATTGAACTATTACTATTTCACTTTCATGAAAGTCTAATAGCCGCAGCGCGCCTTCAGTGCGCCATAGAGGATTAGCAGCGGCCTCAAGGTAAGCGATTAAATTATACAGTGGAACAGCATTTGAACTTCAGCTGCTGCAGTGCGCCATGGTGGAACAGTATTGGATCTAGGCTGCTACAGCGCTTCACAGCGCCCGCTACAGAAAACTCCAGAATCTGCATTAAATGCAGCATAGGGAAGGCCATAAATTGAGACATTTGGCTTTCCCCTGCCTCTTGAAACCCGAGTTAAATAGTAATTCTGAGGAAACCAAAGAGACTGAAGCAATATAAAATAAATGATTTTCATTAAAGTAGAAAAATATGAAGGATCATTGGTGATTAATGCATGGGGCTGAAAATTTCTCTATTTAAGTCTAATTTCAGACCAAAGAAGGGTTCCAATTTCTTATATTCAAAAGACCAAAAGGAGAAGTTGTAGGAAGAAAAAGAGGAGAACTTTCCAAGAGGTAGGCAGTAGATCATGAAGAGTGAAGAGAAGAAGACAGTAAGGGAAAGGAGGAGAAGTCAAGTAGAAGTGCGGGAGGTAGATCAAGAGAACCCTATAAAACCTTTAGGTGTTTCTTAGTACTTTTCCTAAACTCTTTTTGCATGTTTTTTGCTGTAAATCAATGTCAAGGTTTATTTTCTTTTACATGTATGCTTTTATTTATTCTGTAATGGAAGGCTAAATCCCCTTGGAGAGGGTTGGGATGTAGTTGAAGGAAAATGTAAAGCTGTATTGATGTTGTAATGGAGATGTTTGAATGAACAAAATTGAATTCTATTTTAACATTTATTATTATTATTGTGAATGAATGTCTGGATAAAAACTTGCCAAATTACTTTGCGAAAATGAAACTTAAATGAATTATCAATTGATAAAAGAACTTGACTTCTGAGCTCATCAATTAGACAAGAGCAAGGAAAGTAGTGCAAGTAGAGCTGAGAACTATGTGACAAGTTCTCAAGCTCACTTGCACCTTTCCTTAAGAACTCTACCAAAAGATTTGAAGCTTATGAACCAAGTTCTCATTAACTTTGCTATGCTGCTCAGTAAAATAGAAGGGATGAGTGGACGTTGGAAATCCAATGGATGATGTGACATAGTCCATTGACCCAACACATCCTCTCATCTAGTTAAACTGCGTGTGTAAGCGCATGATGCAATGTTGATGGAAATATTTTTTGTGAGATTTAAAAATTAAAATAAAATATTTAGTAACCTAGATGTAGGAAATCCAAGATGAATCTAAACCACGATCTTGTAAAGTTTTAGGTGCCGAGGTAGAATCTGAAGGGGAGTTCTACTTGTTGCACTAAGTCTGAACCTATTATAATGGGATATTAACTCCAATTATAATAGTGTTCACTTAATTTAATTAGGCATGGAAAAATCAATTTATATATTTAAATAATGAAGTGACAACACAAAGTCCTTACAAGTACTACAATAAAACCCCAACTCTCTCCTTTTGAACAAATTGTATCTTATCCTAAGGTAATTTATATTATTAATTTAAGAACCAACTCAAACCAAAAATCAATCTTCTAAACCTTATTGAAAGAAGATATAAATTAGTATCAAAACCATCATTCTCAGAGATCAATAAATATCGAAACTAAACTTCCACTTATTACTTCAGATCACATACACTTGCGTGTAAGCGCAGACGTGTATTTTACGTGTGTTAAATCTCATACCACTTTTTAAAGAGGTGATCCAAATTTTTATTATCTTTGGTAAATCTAAACCAAAAGTTGGATGCCCTCGTAATTTGAATAGAGTGTGACAAGAGGTCGTATTAACAACAATCATTGAGTCTAAGCCAAAGATCTCCTTCATCAATGCTAACATACCAACCTTTAATAACCCATTCAACAATGTGACCATGACTCAAGACATAATGGGGATGATGACTTGATTGCTTATCAATATAGGGAGAAACTTTAATATTCTAGCATCCATGTCATTCAATTGCTCAGGAACCCACACATAAGACCTTTTGCCAATGATATGATGATTTTTCTATTTTAGTGGAGAAATATGTGCTTTAGTTGGGGAGTTCCATTTTAGAGTCATTTGGGAAATGACCTAAGATTATGAGATTTTATGATTAAGAGTTTGGGAACATATAGGTTCTTGTAACAAATTATATTAGCATATTCGATCAACCAACACTAAACCATTTTTAAGGCCATTGCCAGCACCAAGCATATGGTCATAAAGTTCATGACTAATGATATAGTTGTCACCATTCAGGATGTAACATCCAAAAATCAGATCATGGAAAGTGAAATAAAAATCAAATTGTCAGTTATATTTATTCATAGTAACTTTACTATAATGCATCCAAAACATAGAACCACTAATTGCACTTCAATTTTACATTCATTATTATACTTCAAATTAAAATAAAATAATAGTTGACAAAACTAAAAAAAGGATAGATCTATCATGAAGACTTACTTTTACACTTACTAAGCAAGCTCTTAACTCAAAATAAAGATTACAGTATAGTTCTTAAGGTTCCAAAAACCTAAATGTTTTAGATATTAGTCAAATATGAATACATAAAATCTAGTTTTTTTTATTTAAAATATATGGTTAATAAAATTATGCATCATAATTAGTGAATTAAGAGCTAGATGGAATATTACTATATATAATAAATCACAAAAAGGGAATGACAATAATTTTACTATCCACATTCAAATGTTGTAGGTGAGAAAACAATTCCAATTAAAATCATTCAAAGGTAAATAACCTTCACAAGAGAACAAGTATCTTCTTACAAGCTCTGATGAGGCTAAAGATCATACTCTCCACAATGATTCCAAGGCATATTTGCCATTCATTTTGCTTTTATTATCTTTAAGATTTCACAAATGTAATCTTAGTTTCATAATTGAAAAGTCATTGAAATAGAATCATAAGATCCTTGCAATATGACAATTATATTTTCAGAATGATAACAATTGTAAATGCTGAGTAAAAAATGTTAAAATTATTGAATTTTGTGTCCTGATGATCAATAAATGACCTAAATAATTACCCCAAATCTGAAAATTTAGAAGAGTTGGGAAAACCAATTATTATGGGCTCTTATCCTAAAATTAACATTCATGTTACGATAATAATGTCATTACTTATTATCATGTTAATATTAACTTTTACGACCATAACAAAAACTTAATATATAAATTATGTAATTAATTAAATATATATATATATATATATATATAAACATTTAAATGATTTAAACTAAGAAAGGTAAATTTTAAGAAAATCTTGATTTTATTTTAAATTGAAAGATAGTTAGGTATGAGATTATTAGATTTTCTCTTAATATTTCATTTTAACATAACACCTTCTGGTTGGAAATATTATAAGGGTGCTATAGTTAAGCTTAGTTATCAAAGTATATATTGACAAAGCTAGAATTTATGTGTCTGTAAAAGCACGCAAGTGTACGTGATCTGGAATAATATAGAAAAGAGTTTAGGTTATCATCCTAAAGGAACAGTGCATTTTAGCAACTAAATAATTTCTTTTTCCATATGTATGAATGACTGAAGTAATGATTTTTTCTATTATCTATCGACTAAGATTACACTAAACTAGTTGTGATTAGTTGGAATAAATTGGGGATTGTCAGCTCTGGACATATGGCTTATATAAATTAGTGTATGCAATTCCTTATCTCGGTTAATGCGAGAGATTATTTTTATATTTTGTTTTCATGGAGGTGTAGTTATGTAGATCCGCTAGTGATACCATATGCACATAGATCTCTCATCATATTCAATCCTGAGATCATCTTTAGTCGATCTCCTATGTGACCTCTTGACTTCAGACCTCAACTTTGATTGTGATGGTGTGATGTGCTTATTACGATTTCCTATCTAATTATATTCTGAACTCAATGTGGTTCAAGAATATCACATAAGAATTTTTATGATTAGGAATAAGTGTGCAGATGAGTATACTACAAAACATCTTATAAAATCTATTATTATGTCTAAGCAATAGATTACTTGTTAATTTAGATTACAAAAACATAAAATTTTCACAATTAGTCATGCATTGAATTTATGAAATGAAGTTTATAAATTTGCAATTGAAGATCTATAATTATTTACTTGCTGAATATATTTTTATTACAAAACATATCATAATAATTCATCCAAATAGATATATCGTTTGAGTATAAATTCACTCTCACATTTTATTAAATAAAGACTATTTATTTTGCATAATAAAAAATTATAAATACATAATTTTGAGCCTAACTCTCTCCAATAGAGATTTTAGGCTGTTATTACAAATGATAAACACAAAAAAATTAAAATAAGGCACATAAAAGACATTCTTCCTTATAATAAATAGAATAGAGTAAAGAAAGAAATACAATAGTATAGAAACTGTCCTTCATGTACTCAAAGTTGTTCTTAGGCTTTTTCCCTTCTATTTGTAGCTATTGTCTTTTTGAGAAAACTCTCAAGAATATTACTTTGGTGATTAAGCCTTTCTCCCCTCTGAACTCTCCAAAAGAAGCCCCTCTTTTCTTCTTTTTTTTCATAAATATCTTTGATGAATACATAATTTATACCATAAATAAGAAAAATCTCTTTCAAATCCATATTAGAAACAACCTATTTTGATAAAACTCTGCTCATTTTCATGAAAAATGAGAGCGCAACAAATTCTGGGAGAATCTAGAGCATTTCTACAATTTCAAGGAGAAAACCGCTGCAGTGCGCCACCGCGCTTCAGCTACTGGCAAGCAGGAAGCACTAATCTTAGGGGATTCCCGAATTCTGGAGTGATTTCGCTACAGCGTGCCACAGCGCGCCACACCGTGCCATAGCACGCTGCCGTGGAGGATTAATCGAACCTAATTTGCTATAGCGCGCTACTGTGGTTAAGTTTTTGAACTTAAACCACTGCAGCGCTCCACAGCGAAAGATACTTTGAAATGGAGCCGCTACAGTGCGCTACCACGATTAAGTTTTTGAATTTAAATCGTTGCAGCGCACCACAACATAAGATACTTCGAAACGGAGCTGCTACAGCACATTACCGCGGGTAAGTTTTTGAACGTAACTCACTACACGCGCCATAGCGCACGGATGCAAATGAAAACTTAAGGGCTCAGTGGACTTGAACTTCGGAACCTAGTAGCTACGGCGCGCCACATCGCGCTGCAGTTAGTAAGTTTTCAAACTTAACTCGCTATAGAGTGGCACCAAGAGCTGCAGCGCTCTACCGTGGATCAAGATCGTATGATAAAACTTCTACAGTGCGCTACTGCGGATGAGGTTACGAACTTAGCCCGCTGCAGTGCACTACAGTGAGTGCCATATTCTCTATCTCTTCAGGGCAAGAATTGCAGATGGGACAAGACCCCCAGCCAGCAGCTTGTCTCCCAGTTGACATATCTTCTGCCATTAGCTTATTTTAAGGGAAAAAGTAGTTTGTTTGAAATGAGAAATCATTTCATGCATCAAGTGGGATAGCCACTCATTACAGCAAAAATAGTGGAGAGAAAATATTAGAATTTGAATACAAGGCAAAGGAGTATGACTCCTTTATAAATGCAGCCTCTCTTGACATGAGAAGGGTTCCAATTTTTACTCCAAAATTCCAGATTTTTAGGGGCTGCATAGAGAAAGAAAGAGACCTTTCCAAGGGAGGTTAAAGAAGTCATTGATTGCTAGATAAGAAGGAAGAAAAAACTACACTAAGGAGCTAAGGGAAAGGAAGATAAAAAAAAGAGGGAAGATCTAGAGAACCCCAATAATGGTTGTTCCTAGTAAACTCTTAATATTTCTTTTAATTTCTTTTTAGTGGATCATGAAAGGGACTTCATCATTATATATTTTTCTTCTTATCTCAGCTGTAATAGAAGGCTAGACTCCCTTGGGGAGGGTTGGGCAGAGTCCATTGTGAAATGTAAGGAACTTAATGAATGTTGGAGAACTTTCTCAAGCAGTTAAAAAAAAAAATTGTGTTTGAATGGCTTAATAAAATTACTAAAAAATTATGCTGTGGACTAAATAAAAAATTATGCTAAGAAAATATAATTATAAATGAACATCAAAATAAAAGTCTTGTGCTCCATAGCTCACCACTCGATTTAAGAGCTGAACATGTGTGATATAGTACTTAAAACTATGTGAGAAGTTTTTAAGCCTAATTATACCATGCTCTTAGCTCAATCAAGAGGTCAAAATGTGTGAGATAAGACCCACTAACTGAGCTCCATTTCTTAGTATACATGAAAGGAGGAAGAGGATTTGTTGAGAGCTCATGGATGAAGTGATATAGTCCATGGAGCCCAATGAAATCACTTCCTTATCTGAATTGCGTGTGATGCACGAGATGCTCGTTAGTGGAATCAATGCTCGTGAGATTGCCTAACTAAACTACTATCTTGAACACTTAGATATAGGAAAACTAAGATGCTCTAATTATGATTGACAGACAGAAATACACGTCTGTCTTTACATGCAAGTGTATGTGGTCTGAAGTAATAAGTGGAAAGTTTAGTTTCCGGGATTTATCGAATCTCTGGGAATAGTTATTTTGATACCAAGTTGTATTTTCTTTCACTAATGTCTAGATAACAAATTTGGTTAATTTTTGTTAGTTCCTAATTAGCAATACACAAGCCTTTGAGTAAAGATATGATTTGATTAAAAAGGAGAGAGTTGAGATTTTATTGTAATATATGCAAGGGTTGGTTATATAACTTTATTATTTGAATGTAAACATTCAATTTGATTGCTATAAAATTAAGGAAACACCATTGGAACTGAAGTATCCTCCAATTACATTGGTTCAAGTTTAGTGCACAAAGAGAACTTCTTTTGGGTTCTTCCTTGGCACATAAACTCTTATGAGATATGATTTATTTAGTAAGATTTTGATTCCTTACGCCAAAGTTATCAAAAACATCTTTTAATTTTAATAATCTCATGTAACAATCCTAGGTGTTACTCTAGCTAAATCTAATTTAATTAAGCTAAACCAAGCTTTAATTTTGATTTTATTAGATTCAATGGGTCATTTAAACCTAACCCTAGAAGCTTGAAATTAATCGGAGCTAAATTGGAAATTTTGGTATTTTGGCTATTTTTAAGCCCTAGAAAATACCTAAATTAAATTGATCTTCAAATCAAAATCTGAGTTCATTTTTGAATTTCCCACCCCCAAATTAGCTAAAGGTGAAATTTTGAGAATTTTTGAAGATTATTTAAGCATATTTTGGATTTAATTTAATTTGGTTCAATTGCAAATTAGGGTTTTAAACAATTCTTAATTACATTTATTCCCTCTTCCAATGGTCGGCTAATCCCAAACCGTGGGCACCATCCGGGCCGTCCATCTCGCGGATCTGATCCAACGGCCGCGCTTTAAATCATTTCCCGTCTCATCTCGACCGTTCCACAGTTTTGAGATCCCGATCTGACGGCATCTAGCTAACTGCCGTAAGTACCCTCAATCAACCATTAGATCACCCGAGTTGATACAACGGTCGATCCCTTATCCGCGATCGTTTGTTAAGTGTCGGGAGATCAGGGCCGTCCCGCTTTGATGGATGATCAATCAGACGGCCCAGGGCACCCCGAGCACTGTGGATCGTATCCTTCATCTCGCCCGTCGCTAGCTGGTCCCCCCCGACATTTAGGCGACCTCCAGCCCACATGGCAGTATGGGAAGACCCTGAAGTTTTCCTCATGCCCTCGGCGCGTCCATCTTGCCGGTCGTTATCTCCCCAAAATGCCCATAGCCATTGGCCCGAGCCTGCTCTTCGGCCCGAGCCTCCTCCCATTGCCAAGCCTTGGAAACCACCCCGAGAGCTCCCTTAGACTTATAAATACCCCCCAGGGATTCACAGTGAGTCCCTTTGCTCACTGTGAGCCCTCAATTTCCCAGCTGAAGCCTGCTAGAGCTCCCGTCTCTCCCGATAATTCCCAGCATTCCTGAAGCTTGGAACTGCTGATAGAGGGCCCGTCTCATGTTCAGACCCTCTGTGAACCTTCGTCTGCTGGTCAGGAAGCTCCAGCACACTTTAATTCTCCTCGGCCAGGCCTGCAACCCCGTCCTCAGGTACAAGCTTCCCCATTGAAATTCCTTAAGCTCAGTCTTCATTCTGTTTGCTGGATGAGCCTCTAGATGTCTCCTAATTAGCCATAGCCGCTTAGGGAACCCATCATGATTGTTGCCTGGGGATAGGCTAGCTCGAGTCGATCGTATTGATCGATTGAGCTAGCGGCCGAGCCATGGCTGAGTCTGAGTAAGGACCCAGCGATCGGCTACGCCCCAGGTTATGAAACCTTGGGGGTTCGACTCGCCTCACCTCCCTAAAGGTGTAGGTATTGAACCCCGGCTGATTAGTGGCCTCTGTGAGGAGAATTGTCTCCTCATAGTAAGCCTGAAATGCCCCTTTCGAAGGCGTCTCGGGTGAGTAGCACCCCATCAATCAAGAGGGATCCATATGGGAGTTCTTAGTCCAATCGATGCGTCTCGACCCCAGGAACATGTAGGGATCGAGTTGAGCCGCCGCCGTCATCTGAGCGCTGAGAATTCAGCGCTGAATCTCGCCTGGGATGGACCCGTCAAGAGGTTGAAGACGACCCATTTTGGGCCAGGCCGACCCCGACCCGCGTGGTTCTGATTTTGGGCCGCGTCTATTAAATAATTATCGAAAGGCATTTTTAATAGTTATGCATTTAAATAAATCAATCCCTATAGTTTTAATTTAAATAAAAATACAGATTAAATTAATTGAATAACTTTAGTTATACTAATCCAAATGGTATAATCCAATATACCATTTGAATTAGAAAAATACAAAGAATCTAAATATAAAATAAAATCATAGATCCAATGGTTAGATTTAAAATAAATCCCTAATCCTTTTCTATTTTTAATTAAATCATAAAAAATTCAATTAATAACCAAATTAAGTGATTAAGGGCTCTGAGTGCTCAGTAAACCCTAGAGAACAATGTCAGACCCTTAAAACCAAAATTGGACATTTAATTTTCTTAATCACCCCTTAATTACCCTAATTAAAGATTAGTGAAATAAACCCTAAATTAGCCTTTGATTTTGGGTAAGTTAGTTCCTGATGTCATATTAAGTCTATTAGAACCTAAATGTAAGGTTGGATTGCCCTAAAGTGCCATAACCTCACAAATCACCCTAATTGGCTCAATTAAGTAATTAATGCTAATTAAGCTTAATTAGGTTATCAAAACCTGAAATAAGTATGTTTCCCACTTCAATAATCAATATGAAACACATTTAAATAAATTAGATCTACTTTGGATAACTAAACCTTAAAATCCCAATTTCTGTCTTAAGAGGGGCATTTTGGTTATTTTGACCAAAATATGCTTAAATGCCCCTTAAACCTTGGAAAATTCATTAAGCTACCCATAGATAGATTATAAATGTTTCACTGAACTCTTTGATTAATGATGTTGATCATGTGGAAGTTATTTAAGAATCCTTAATTAGCCTTAGTTAAGACACTTAGACCTTAAGTGATCCTAAGGAAATCACTTAGCCCTAATATTTGAATCTAATGATTTTAGATGTTAAATTTTAATTTAATAAACTCAAATAAGTTAGTTTATGAGCTTAAATTCTAAAAGTGACATATGTAGGAAATCCTAAGTTAGAAAACTAGTTAAGTCTAGATTGATCAGATCTTAGATCCTAGATCTTAGACTCTAGATCTTCTACTTGAATCAAATTATCTCCAATTGAAATTCTTAAGTGATTCATTGTTTAATCTTTTGAAGCCTTCTATGTGGGTATAGGATAATTCAATCTATATGATAATGAAATTATCTTAAGGATTGAATATAGATCTTAGATTCTCAAGTTCTTAATTGATTATTTTATCTTATAATTAGTAGAATAATTCTTCACTAAGTTCATAGTTCTTGGATCTTTCAGCTTATAAGATTCTTTATTCTTAACAGAGGGATAGAATGTGAACCCTAGATCCTTAATAGGACTTTTTCTTTGAGTTCAGGATTTGAACACCAAAGTAGGGTTTAAGTCCAGAATCCTTAGATCTTAATTTACTTAATCAAGATTTGGGGTAGAAGAGTAAAATATAAATAAATTAGGTTGTTGATTTATTTACTTTTAAACCTTATAGTCATCATATGATTTTGGATTAGAACTTGTTAAGTTCTAATATTAACTTTAAGGATGTAAATCTGAGATTCTACTTGATAACTAGATATTGGAGATCCTAAACTTGTACCTTCTCAGAGTAATTAGATTTTGTAACTAGATATCACATAAGTTTAGATTGAGTCCCTTTCTTACTTTGATTTGATTTACTTTGCATACCTTAGTTATTGAGCTTTATTCCTTGAGCATTATAGAAGAACTTAGGATATGGATGATACATCCTAAGTTAGTAACTGAATTGCATATCATTCAGTTCTTGTCTTGCTTGTAGTTGGTAGAATATGTCCTAGCATAGTCTGCCTCTTCAGTAATAGTATTGTGTAGGATTGACCCAGGCCTAGAGGATTGGGATGGCCTATTGGCTGGCTATTGATTGATATTTCAGTATTGGGGGCCCTGGATGGCCTATTGGCTGGTATGGCAGTACTACGTCTTAGGCTTATTGCTACTTTAGCTGGATTGTTCAGTATTGTTTTCTATTTTGCTTTGCCACATATTTCAGTGGCCTTACTTTCAGTACTTGCTCACTTTTACCACATGTCTCAGTGGATTTTACAATGGATTGCCTTACTTTCGCCACATGTCTCAGTGGCTTTCTTTACTTTCTTTTCTTAATTAGCATGTTGTATGTATACTAATATGGTTACTTATATATATTGGCATGTTTAGGATGCTAGAATTGCGTGTTTTATTCAGTATTGTATGCTTTATGTACTCAGCATGTATTGATGTGATCATAAGAATGTTAGGATCAGAATTTGTATCATAGTTACTATTTCTTTTAGCTTTTAACCTCACCTTGCTTATTTTGCACTGTATGTTATTTTTCATACTAGTTGATTGGCTATAAATGGATAGTTTATAGTTACCCATTTCTTTCATAGCTTGTTGCACCCATTATTGCTCGCATGTGTAGGTAATTTAAATGTGATATCTTTAAAACAATCAGTTCATTAAAATAGCTTAAAATATACTTAGACAATTTTCTAACTGTAACCTTTTTGTTTTGTTGACTGGGCCCTAGCATTTGTGATACCGACAAATGTCAGATTTAGACTTGTTCATGGGCAGTGCTGTAGGAGAGGAGCCCGTTCAGGAGGAGGACCTTGCTGTTGCAGTTTAGGAAGATTCTGTATTTCTTTTCAGTGAGATTGAGAGACATTTTCATTTCTTTTTAAATTCAATTTGTAATAATTAATTATGGATGTATTTCATCCTTGCATTATGATGAGTTACTATATTGTCTTCTTTTCTTTTTTACTATGTTGTGCTTGTGGATGTTACTACTCGCCTATTTCTTTTGCCACTTTGATATCTGTATATATATTGATGAATGTTATAGTACTTAGTGACAACTCCT
Organism: Gastrodia elata; assembly: GCA_016760335.1. Lineage (NCBI taxonomy): Eukaryota > Viridiplantae > Streptophyta > Magnoliopsida > Asparagales > Orchidaceae > Gastrodia > Gastrodia elata. Next base: position 28,793,212 of record CM028678.1, on the reverse strand, counting down.
TGGCTTAAAGCAGGTTGGGTTTACCTAACTTTGCTTAAGTTGGGGATTTGCCATAGTTGGAGCACCGTACTTTCCATTGTCAGTACGGGGGCCCCACAGTTGGTATCAGAGAACATCATAAGGTGTCAAAATGGGATCTACGATTCCTTTCTACCTAATGGACCATTCTTCTGAAGTACAAACATCAATATATGTAACATCCATAACATAGTAGTATCAGTAACTCTATGTAAAATGCAGAAGGAGAATACTCCCATCCTAATAATCTAGTCATCTTGAGTATAATAGAAACTTAATAAAATTTTGTCCTCATAGTCAAATGAATACTGGAGAGTCCTATATAGACTATTATCTGCATGCTTTCAAGATACTTTGGAGCTGTAGCTTCAAGTGGAGGCAGGAAAGCAACTGGCAGATTGAAGGAGTTTCAGAAAAAGGGATCTTGGTCCTGGAGAAGCTTCTACAACAGGCAGTATATCGAGGGATCAACTTTCCCATATACACATAAGAATGGTTGAGCCGAGTGGAGTCCATTCTGATACACATAGAGTGTCCTGAGTCACTTTATGTAGATATTGTGACAGACTTAATGTTGGATTACGCCTGAGTTTGGTGGTATGAGACCATTGCAAGGCTCGAGAAGAAGCATAATAGAAAGCACCAGGAAGCCACTTTTGAGGACTTTTGTGTAGCCTTTAGGGCAGAATATATTGATAATGTCTGAGTGCTAGTTAGGATAATTGTTATCTCATTTTCAAGCAACCCTAGTAGATTTATAGTTTTGGCATTGTAATCCTTTATTTCTATGATTAATGAAAGCTTTTGATTTCTCTTCCTTAGAGTAAATTCTGAGTTTGTCTTTTTTTAATTAAACTAGAATGGATTTTGGATCACCACCTACTGTTACTTCTGTCAAGAACACTGTTGCCTCTAGTAGTTCTAACGATGAGGTGGCTCATCTGCGAGCCATGGTGGCAACTCTGTTGGAAAATTAAGCTCAATAGGCGCTCGTTATGCAGAAATCACTAAATGATCGTGCAACTCTAGTCACTGTTTCTGCTCCAACAATGTATGCTCCACAAGCTACCCCTTATACACATCATTTGGCGAATAATCTCCTTCACAATTTTCTGAGGTTAAGACCTCCAACTTTGGGTGGGAACCTGTCACCAATGGATACAGCCGATTGGCTGAAGGCTGTGGAAAAAGACCTGATTAGTCTAAAGATTTTGAACTTCGAAGCCATTCGTCTCACCACCCATCTGTTCCACGCCGAGGCAGAATATTGGTGGGAAGAAGTCAAAAACACCCAGTTCATCGATTATGAACTAGACAACATTCCCTGGGGTGCATTTGTTGAAGCCTTCAAGGCTGAATTCATTCCCCCATCTGCACAAAACATTATTACTGACACGATCATAAGGTTGACTCAAGGGAATCGTTCAGTCGCTGAATACAAAAGGGAGTTTCGTAGATTGATCCATTTTGCACCAGAAGTCACTCAATCTGAATCAGCTAAGTGCCACCGCTTTCTCTGTGGACTTTGAGATTCGCTGAAGAATCAAATCATACCACTCTGCTTAACTAGCTTCTTCAAGTTAGTAGAAACAGCTAAAGTAATTGAGCATCACCAATCTGAAGATAATCTCAAGCGGCGAGCATAAACAACTCAGAACCCACAGGAAACCTTCAATAGGCATAGGTCTAATCCTGCGAGGTCTACCAGCTAGAAGCTGCACCAACCTCGAAACCTGTTCAAAGCTGCGAAAGGCCACATCCCTACGGCAAGTGTTACCATACTGGCCAAAGGTGTTTCAATTGTGGGCGTACAGGTCACAGGTTCTACCAGTGTGACCACACAAAAATAATAGATGGAGTTCCAATGAAGCCCCATCAGAAGAAGAAAGTATTCAGAGTAAGTTTGCTAAACCGGAGAGAACCAAATCTGGCTATAATGCCAGCACCTGCTTCTGAAGTTGCTCACGCACAGCCACCAGCTCCTAACTCTCAGAACTATCTACAAAGGCAGACCAACAATCGTCCTACTGGTCCTGCATGAGTATATGCCTTAACTTCTATCGAAGCCACAGAAGATAATAATGTTTTTTTAGGTACACATCTCTAAACTTTCCCTTTAATAATTGTATCGCTATCCTTGCAAATCATTAATGTAATTTGTATACGTTATTTCAACAACCAGCCTTGTAATGTATTATTCGATATCGGTGCTAGTCATTTGTTTATCTCTGAACGATTTGCCAATAACCTTAAACTTCACGCCTGCAACTTAGCACAAACGTTGAGTGTTGGGCTTCCATCTGGAACCCAACCGAGTGCCCATAAATTATGTAATATCAAAGTTCCGATAAATGACCAAGAATTTCAGGCCAAATTAATCATCCTGCCAATAGCTAACTTTGATATCATCCTTGGGATGAATTGGCTCAGTGATAATAATGCTGTAATAAACTGTCATAAAAAAAAAAGTCACTCTCCATTCCTAGGGCAAGCCTGAAACATTTGTAGGAAAAATCAGCACGCAGGTATCCTTAATAAATGCAATTAAAGCTGAACAGATGATTGTTAAGGGTTGTAATGCTTACCTAGTTACTATGATGGGCGAAACAAAAGAGAGTATCTCTCTTTCTGATTGTAGTGTAGTCAAAGAATTCATCGATGTGTTCCCAGAAGAATTGCCTGGTGTACCTCCTTTCAGAGAAGTAGAATTCTCTATTGAATTGATCCCTGGTACCCAGCCGATATCCAAAGCACCTTATAGAATGGCACCTAAGGAGCTTCAGGAGCTCAACGAGCAATTACAAGAGCTCTTGAACAAAGGCTTCATCAGGCCAAGTATGTCTCCTTAGGGGGCGCTAGTTTTATTTATGAAAAAGAAGGATGGATCTATGCATATGTGTATAGATTATCATGAATTGAATAAGATCACTGTAAAGAACAAATACCCACTACCTAGAATTGATGATTTGTTCGACCAGTTATTTGGAGCCGTTATATTTTCCAACATCGATTTAAGGTATGGATACCATCAATTGTGAGTAAAGGAAGATGATGCAGGGAAGACTGCTTTCCATACTTGTTATGGCCACTTTGAGTTTTTGGTGATGTCGTTCAGACTCACCAATGTGCCATCAATCTTTATGGATTTCATGCAGCGAGTGCTAAAACAATATTTGGACAAGTTTGTGATCGTCTTCATTGACGATATCCTCATTTATTCTTGTAGCGCCCCGTCCCGTCGCCGAACGCAAAGTACGAATATAATTCATAGTTGGGCGGCGGAACGGTGCACAACTCAGGAGCGGTGGGCCACACAAGTAAAACCCATCATCCCGAATAGGCTAAAGAGACAAACCCAAACTGGAGGCTGCTGACTCGAGCCCTAAAGTAGGCCCGAGAGTCAATATCTAAGATAAGAATGGAGCACTTATCTTAGGTATTAGACTTAGTACGTACATAAGGTGTAAGGGAGGAGAGAAGGACCCATGTACATTACAAAATATATCAGCGTGTCCAGTACGCCGATCACATCACAATACTATGTATAGTTATATAACAGAGTGCGGAAGCCAAAAGCAAAACATCCAGAATACATTCGTCTCAAGCAGTAGTAAATACATAAAAATGTCAGATGCTGAGAAGGATGCTATAAGCTGCACTATATGCTACTGAAGCAATGCTCACAGGTATGCTGTATCACGGTATATCACAGAACTATCATTGAGGGTTTATGAGTCGTACGGTTCAATGTAAGCACAACAATTAGGAAGACAGTATGGTGACGCAGATGCACCCTGAAATTCTCCAGTCTGTGTATATATAACATTCCGTATCTCATACAGTATCACTGATAACCATGTGTCACAACAGAAGGAATGAGTTCGACTCATGTTTATGCATATACTTCTGCCATTATATGATATGAATGAAAAATCCTGAAATCCATGAAGAATATAGTAAGACACAAAAAAATGAATCCTAAGTCTCCACTGTGCAGAATCCTGCTAAAAGAATTCTGACTCCAAATCTCTAGATCGATATTTAGTCAAGGTTGTTTATTTACTTAAAAATCATTAGGTAGGGTAATTGTATACACATAATAAATATGCTGCAAAGATAGGACACAACATTTAGTTTGATTACGCCACCCTAATAAAGTGATCTTTATTAGGAGGCACCATCCGATAATGATTTTGTATCTCAAACTAAGCATTTAGTCACTAAACTCAGAATCATACTTAGCGTCTTAAAGAAGGTGATTCCCCTTTTTTACTTAGTTTTATTTAAGCCATACCTATTGAAGCGATCTTCGCTAGGAGGCATTGCCCGATGGCAACTGCCCTTCAATAAAACTAAGGAATCAGTACCCATTTAATACACTCTTAGAATTGATTGATTTATTCTAAGCGAGATTATGTCCGCCTAAGCCCGCAGGATAGCAACAAAGACAAATCTTACTTAGAGTGACTCAACCAATCTAGATTATTACTGGGGACCAGTAATATGGGTATACTATACTACACTTACCCAACAATCGTGGTTCAATCAAATCTATTTAATAGAGCAAGGATTTATCAAGACTACAAGTCTTAGACTAGTAGGTAAGTCCTATACAAGGTTTCATAAATCTAATGTGATCAGGGATCACTTAATATGGATTCTACCACAAGGAGATGTATCTCTTCTAATGTCTTAAGTGATTACTACCACAAGGAGAATAGATCAATCTCAATCTCTAAGATGAAGGGATCTTCTATAATTCTACCTCAATGATTCATACAAGGCCTCCTACCTCATGATATATAAATTTAGGTCTTTTAGATAATTTAAGACGATCTTATGAAGAGAGCATCAAGATCTCTTCTTTAGATGTTGATATTAATCTATTAGGTTTTGGTCCATAATTAGATTTAGGATGATTAGATCAGACGATTAAGTCATCTGATCACACTTAGACTAAGAGTATGGGAACTAAATCAAGCATATTGTTAAGGATTAGGTCACTTGTTTAATCAATATGATTTTAATTATCTCTTTATGCTAGTCTTCTTTCTTAAGAGAAAATCAGGGATCTAAAGTTTAGATTCAGATCAAGTAATCACATAGATTTATTATTAACCTTAACATGTTTAATTCAAATGTTTAGGATCAATAGTAAATCAGATGTATTATTAGAAAATGTTCAATTCACAGTCTTATAATCAATATAGTTGAGTTAGGGTTGTTATGGTTTTAGATTTGCCATAAGTAGATTAGGGCTTGACTCCTTCTCAAATCTTAAGTCAAATCAAGTGTATGTTTAAAGATCAATGTCAAATCAGTAGATTAATTTTGTATTATTGGTGGCAATCCTAGATCTAGATCAAGTCTTAAAAGCTTGATCCAAATCTTAGGATTTCTTAAGTTAATTAGGATGTTTAAGATTCTATAGTTTTAAATTGATTCAAGTATACTTAATAAGTTTATAAAAGGTGATTTTATTTCATTTAGTTTACTATTATAAGCCAAAATAATGATTAAAGTTTAGCAAATAGTGTTTACTTAATGCTAACCAAACCCTTATTCCAAGCAAAAAGGATAAGTACATAAATAAAAATCCAACCATTTAGATTATATGGAATTTGGCATGCAAGTCCTAATTAATCCTACAAGTAATCAGAGACTGAGTTTGCTATGATCCAAGGTGTATAAACCCTAAAATTCACTAAATATTATTTGACATGATTAGGGCATAACTACATTTACAGAACTCAAAAAAATGTTATACTTGGCACATAAAATCTACTTAACATCAGTGAACTAATGGCACCCTAAACATGCAATTTGGATAAGTAATTTTACTAATCTACCCTAATTAAGATTCACTGTAATTAGGCAATAATTAAAGATCTAACTATCAAATGTGTGATTTTATTCTATGTTTAAGTTCCTGAGATTTTTTTGAACATTTTCATATATGATGTCATAAAATTTTGACCAGTGGATTAAAAGTTATTTGAATAATACATTCTGTATTTTTATTTAATCAAAATCCTATGATTCAATTAATCGAATTATTTTCCTTAAGAAAAATAATTCCATTAATTCGGTTTAATTAAACGGCTCGGCCCAAAATCGAAAACACGCGGGTCGACCGTGGCCCGGGAGACCCGGTACTGTCGCACCGCGCGGGTCATGGGTTGACCCGGCCCGCACAGTGTCGTCGTCCCCGATGCTTCGTCCCGCGGAATTGGCCGATTAGGAAAAACCTAATTGCCAAATTCCGGTGCATCTGGTCCACGGATCGGTCAGCGTTCGATTGCTACACCATCACCATGTCTAGACGCATCGATTGGGACCTGAAGCCCCATGTGAGACAGACTGGATTAGCCGAACCTTACTCACCTGAGGAGTTCGCCATTTGTGTTACTGTGGGGAGATAATTCTCCCCACAGAGGCCATGCCAGACCCCGGGCTCGATCCATACACCATCAGGGAGGTGAGGCGGATCGAAGCCCTCTGGTCTGGGGGTCTGGGGTGGCCTGGATCACCGGGTCCTTATGGCCGAGGCGATCCAGAAGAAAACTAGCTCGATCGATCGATTCGATCGATCAGGGCTAGCTTAGGCCCTAAATACGATATGGTTGAATTCGTATTGACAATAAGCATAGAAATGCATCAAATGGAATAGGATTCGAGCCTTATTGGCTCGATTCCTGCAACTGGGATACCTGGTTTTGGCCGAAGGGTGAGCAGGCATCGTGGGAGAAAATGCTGGGCTGGATGAGCTTCCTTGAGCTTCCTCCGAGAGTTCTTGAACTCCAGGAGACTCTCCTATCAGCGGTACGCACGCCTGGGGAGCTCAGGAATAGCGGAAGCAAGCTCGACTCCAATTGATCAGCAAGGATCAATTAGCAAGGATCAATTGGAGGTGAGTTGAGGCTATTTATAGCCTCAGGGAAGTGCCGTGAAGCTTCCAGAGGCTTTAATTGGGCTGAGGAGGGCCGAAGTGGTCGGGCCATGGCCGGGCTTCTCTGTTTCTTCATTTGGCTCAGCCGGGTCACGAGGCCGGACCGGGGCTGATATGCTGTTGGGGAAAGGCTCCCAACGACTTGCTGAGGTGGATTGGGTAGTGGGGGACAGGCCAGGCTGGCGAGGATACGTGGGATTCCTTCGGTCGACTGCGGGCGTGGCGAAGACAAAGATCCACAGTGCGGGTGCACTCTGGACCGTCTGATGTATCAATCAGAAAGATGCAACGGCCCTGATTAGCTGGATCCTAACAGCCAATTCAGATTAAATCCATGCCGTAGGATCGCTCGGGTGGATCTAACGGCGGATCAGCACTTCTGCGCGATTCAATCCCGACTGTTAGATAAAAGGCGGAACGGTCAGATGCGCGGGATCACGCTGTCACGTGCCCTGAGCTCTGCAGCAGATCGCCCGCGGTCCGCACAGCGGATCCCGGCTGTTAATTCAGTTAACGGGGTATTTTTGCAAAATTAAATTGTTTGGAACCCTTTTATGCAATTGAACCATTTTAATTTAAATTGAATTATGGTCCAAAAGAATTTCAAATTGTACCAAAATTTCACCCTTAGCTAATTTGGGGGTGAGGAATTCAAAAATGCAATCAAATTTTAATTCTGAGATCAAATTATTTTGGGTCTAGATTAGGGCATATAGACTGATCAAATTGCAATTTTTTAACTTAGAGAAGTCCAATGGACTTCAAATTTTCCAGATAGGCTTAACTTGATGTTCTAAAGGCAATGACACTAAAAGTTGAATCAAACAACCTGTAATTAACATGGTAATAACCTAAGGTTATTACAGACTCCCTTACTTAAGAACGATGTCGTCCTAGACATCATTTTAAGAGAAGACAATTATGAGAGAATATGAGAACATGAATAAGACTTTTGAGTTTAAAGAGTACTTGGAGTTTCAAAGAGTTTGGGGTACTTCTTCCTCATATCCGTCTCTTTCTCCCAAGTAGATTCTTCTAAAGAGCGATTCCTCCATTGAACCTTTACCATTGGGATGGAGCGATTCCTTAGCTGCTTTTGATCATGAGCTAAGATCTTAATCGGCTCTTCTACATAAGAGAGATCTGGCTATAGTGATACAGCTGGAAGTTGAATTAAGTGAGATGAATCACGGAGACATCTCCGCAGAGAGGAGATGTGGAAAACATTATGAACTGCAGAGAAATCTTCAGAAAGCTTTAGTCGAAAAGCTGCAGAACCAATCTTTTCTAGTATCTCGAAAGGTTCGACGTAGCGAGGACTTAATTTTTCGGCTACACCAAAATGATAAACACCTTTCATTGGGCTGACCTTTAGATACACAAACTTTCCCACATCAAGATCCAGAGCACGATGATGAGCGTCGTGATATTTACTCTGCCGATCATGAGCAGCTTTGATTCTTTGCTGAATTAGCTGAATTTTACGATTTATTTCTTCAACCAATTCTGACCCATAAAGCTGAACACTGCCAGTTTCAGACCATGCTAATGGCGTACTACATTTTTTGCCGTACAAAGCTTCATATGGTGCCATACCGATACTTGCTTGAAAACTATTATTGTATGCGAATTCTACAAGAGAAATGTGATCCTCCCAAAAACCTCCAAAGTCCAGAATACAAAGATGAAAGAAATCTTCCATAACTTGGTTGACTCTTTTAGTTTGTCCATGTAACAACCCAGGTTATTACCTTAGTTGATTAGGACTAATCTTTGTCTTAAGACTAATCAGAAGTGCTAATTAGGTCAATTGGAGTCAACCTCTAAGACCTAGTCCAAATCAGGAGTCAAATAGATGAAGTCCTGATTTTTGGAAATCCAGAAACTCTAGAAATTGACCTTCGATAGAAAAACGGACACCACCATCGCATTCCTTGACCTCAAATTAGCTTGGGGTGAAGTTTTCGTGTCAATAGGAAGTCGTTGAAATTTTGACGAATATTTTAATATATTTAAATGCCCCGAAAATTGAGGAATCAAAATAATCGTCGGATCGAAAATCCAACTTCACCATTGCGTTCATCACCCCTCAATTAGCTAGGAGTGAATATTTAGAAATTTTTGGGGAATCAATTATTCATTAGAGTTAATTAAATTTAATAGGAATTTAAAATAAAAATTTAATCGAAAATCATTTAATATATGAATTATTTAATCCCCGCCGTTAATAAGGTTGACGTCGTCAGCTGTTAATTAGGCGCGCCGTTAGGTCGGCCGTCTGATCAGACTGGATCAGACGGCTCTCGACCCGTCTTCCCCTCTGGGATCGTCCGCGAGTCGCGGCCCTCCACGCGGCGCACGGCCGTCTCGCTCGCCCAACCGCTGCTGCCGACGCCTCCGGAGCCTTACCAACTCTGCCCGAGGGTCCATAAGGACCCTCCCATGCACCCGGACCCACCATTTTGGGGAGGCATTCTGGTCCGAGCGTCGACGCCCTCGTCCCCGACAGCCCGAACCTCGACCCGTTCGCTAGCAGGTACCCCTCTCTCCCTTATCTTCAGCTAATTATCCATCTGCATGCAATAATCGTAGCGGAGGATGCGGGGATCGATCGATCGATCGAAGCCCTCCGCTACGCTCGGAGTGACTTCGCCTAGGGTTAGGTTTCGGCGCGCCTTCCGACCGCCTTCGGCGGCGATTCACCCCTCCAAAGGTGGAGCCCGGCGAGCTCTATCCGGCAGTTCCCGAACCGGACCCCGGCACCGCCGGTAGGGCCGGCAGCGGCGCGTTTAAGCTCCCCTTGCCTCGGTGCGAGGCAGGGGAAGACGAAGAGTCGCCGGGCGGAGCGGGTCGAGCCCGGCCCGCGTGCGTCCCGAGCGGGTTGGCACGCGTCCCCGCGCGTCAGTCCGGGCGGGCCCCGCCCGGGTTCCGCTCGCCACTCTTCTGGCGCCACGTGTCGCCGAGTCATGCGCGGGTCCCACCCACCTGCAGAAAAATAATAAATAAATATATATATATATATATATATATATATATATATATAATCAGATAGTTATAATTAATGTTGATTAGATTAGTGTTAGTTGAAATAATAGAATTAGATTAATATTAAGAATCTATTAATTAGGATTATAGGACAGATTAATTAATAATTAATATTAATTAGATTATTATTAAGTCAGTAAGTTAATTAATCTGTTAACTAATGCAATTTAAATTAATTTTAATTTACAGTGGCTTAATTAGGATAATTAAATATGATTAGAACTAATTATTAATAGTAATATAAATAAATCCTAACTTTAATCAAATAATGTTATTATTAAACAGATAACTTATTAAATTAAACAGTGTTATAATTAAGTAATTACCACTAATCATAAATAAATAGTAATAATAATAATATTATAATAGATTAAATAATAATTAATTAATTAATTACAGATTAATTAATTAATTATTAAATACAGGAAAGTATAATCTGAACTATAGGAAGGAATAGTAAATTAATTTAAATTGAATAAATAAATAGTAAAATAATTCAAATTATATTTTTGAATAGTAAACTTTAAAAGTTTAATAACTTTTTGTAGGAAGATCTAAACATAGCCAATATAGGTCTTAAAATACTCAAAAAAATGTAAGGATTCAAATAACGTAATGTAAAAATTTATTTCGGGTATGTATAACGAGGTAGCATTTTAGGACCTATTTAGAGCCTCATAACTTTTTACCTGGTTATCAAAACATAGTCAATATGGGTCTTAAAATGCTCAGGAGAGCGACCCCATCACCGTAGTAGTATTAGTTTTTGACCCCATCACCGTAGTAGTATTAGTTTTATCATTCGAACATCAGGATAAAAAGTCAACTCTAGAACTTAGTGTTGACTTTAGTGAAAAATGACCAAAATACCCCTAGACTTCAAACGGCCATAACTTAGTCAAATCAACTCCAAATTGGAAAATTCAAGATGCTAACCGCCTAGAATTTCAATATCATCAATATAATAAAATAATATTTAGGATCTGAACCCTGGAAATTAGGTAAATGACCAAATTACCCCTAGCCTTATTTTAGTCATAACTTGACCGTTTCTCGCCTGATTTAGGCGTACTTACTGTCTATTTTCAAGTTAGACAGTAAGGAATCAATTGGATCTAAGAGAAATCAATTCTGACCACTAAGTCAAAAGTTGACTTTTTGACCCTTAAAGTAGGGGCAAAATGATCATTTTGCCCTAAGATTGGGCTAAGTACCCTTACCCTTTGGATAACATCCCAGAATGCAAAGACTAATGTTATAATGATCTTAGTAATGTTTAAAGCAAGTGAAATCAACCCTTAAGTCAGATTCCAATAATTTCTGCTAAGTCTTAAGCACTACACCTTAAGGACTTTTCCTGAGAATAGGAATAGGTCATAGGTTAAAGTTCATTCATTAGGTAAATTGGGTTACCCAATAGGTGAAACCTTGGTTTTATTAGTTTCTAGACTTTCTTTTATTTTACAACTCGTTCCGATTATTTTTTCTTTTAACTTTAAATTTAAGATAGGAGATTCATCATATTAAGTTTGATTACTTAATAGGATTTACCTTAACTAGTAGGTCACTAATAGAATAAAACTAGAACTTAGGTCTTATCCTTTGGATTATATGATTAAACCTAATTCTCATAGTGCTTAATTCATAATTTATAGGTTTAAAAGATCTTGATCAGATCTTAGTTAGAACGTCTAAATTCACAAAACTAGGACGTATGATTTATTGATTTAACTCGTAGTCATCTATCTGATTGAAATAGATTAGAACCTGACCAGTTCTAATACTTTTTAACTTATAAGGATGAGTTTCTGAGTTACACTTGATAGTAGGAAAATGGTGATCCTGAACTTGTGTAACTTGGAATAGTTAGAAGGTTAAGTAGAAAACAAATGATATCACCATATTTAGTAGAGTCCCTTGCTTACTTTGTTGATTGTTACTTATACATTCATTGATTTTTGTGCCATATTTCCTTGAGCATATCATACAAGATTTTTGATGCATAAATAAACTGTTAGGGAAATATGGAGACTCCTTAGATTCCTTGTAAAAATATTAAAGTGATTTATGAAAAGATAAGGATTTTATGAGCTGCCTCTCAGTTATATCCTTATTGCCTAGCCTCCTTATGTCACTAGGGGAAAGATTCGTTTTGTTGCGTGCCTAGTTTACTAGCCTCCTTATGTCGCTAGGGGTACACCGTTGGTGCCTTAGCCATACTGGCATTAAGGTTGCCTTGTATACTTAGTTTACTAGCCTCCTTATGTCGCTAGGGGCATACAGTTGGGCCTTAACCGTACTGGTGCTAAGACCCTTCGCTTGCTTTGTGTGCTTATATGCCTAGCCTCTTTATGTCGCTAGGAGTACACAGTTTTATGTCTTAGCCGTGATGGTGCTAAGCTTCTTTGGTATTCGATGGGCTTGAGTAGCTTTTCTGTATGGCAGTCGATGCACGTGTGACTTTATATGTAGTTGTTATTGCTTACTTTTCAGTATTCTTATTCCGTCAGCTATTTCCTTGTACTGCTTGATATACATATTTAGGATGTTAGAATCTTGCTGCTATATATACTTACCACTACTGAGTTGTTTATTTTTAATTGGCATATTTCTGTTGATCACCAGCATGTTTAGGATGTAGTACTTTTCTTACTGCACTTGTTTAGTTATATATATTTATACGCCCTTCCTTATTTAGTTTGTATGCGAGGCATGTCTCAGCCTCTTTCCTTTTCTTTGCTTAAGTTATAAATGATGATTTATAGCTTCTCTGTTTCTTTTGTATTGCTTGCCGCTCCTTTCCATTTATATATGTTGCTTAGATGTTGTCAAATGGTGATGTTACTTAACACTTATAATAATTTGTCAGCTTAAAATGTACTTAGACAATTATCTAACCAGATTTTTCTTTTTTTAGCTGGGGCCCTACATTGTGAAACCGACAATGGCAGACTCCTTTCAGTTAGACGAGCAGGAGTTAGGTGTGGAGCCATACCCAGAGGAGGAGCCCGTGGAAGAAGCTGTCGTCTAGTTCCCTTTTTGCTTCAAGTGAGGATGAGTGGTTTTCATTCAATTTAAACATTTAAATTATGTAATAATATAGGTACTATTGACTGTGATTTTGGATTGTATACTTATATTCTGAGTTCTATTTTTCTTTCCTATTTGCACTGTGATACCTGGATGGTTTACATTTCCTTAAATTGCTTCCGCACTCTGTTGTTTACTTATACAGTGACTGTAGTTTAATTTTGTGTTAATCCTTCCCTAATCAGGTGGATTGTGGAGACTATCCTAATCCAATGATAAGTGAGGGGTTAGCCAGAGTGACACCCCACCCTTAACCAAATCCTTTGGCGGATTAGGGGGTGCGGGGCGCCACAGTCCATCTGTCTGAGGATGAAAGGCGGTACTCATAGCTAGAGTAGTCCCCAAGTCTTGATGCACCGCTTGCCAAAACTTAGAGGTGAAATGGCTATCTCAATCAGATACGATAGATCTCGAGATTCCGTGGAGCCTGATAATTTCCTTGATATAAAGTTTTGCCAATTTTTCCACAGAATCAGTTTGACGCATAGGGATGAAATGAGCTGACTTGGTCAATCGATCAACAATTACCCAGATTGAATCTGCACCAAATCTTGCTTTAGGTAAACCCATAACAAAATCCATAGAAATGTCAAACCATTTCCATTCAGGAATCGCTAGAGGGTGAAGGAGTCCTCCAGGTTTTTGATGCTCGGCTTTGACTACACTGCAAGCGTAACATTTTGCCACAAATTCTGCCACACTCTTTTTCATACTGGGCCCCCAGAATGACTTATTCAGATCTTGGTACATTTTGGTACTACCTGGATGTACTTGGTAGCCAGAATTGTGGCCTTCGACTAGAATCTCTTGATTCATGGATTTGGGAATCCATAGACGATCACCTTGGTAAGTTATATTACCATGAAGCTGCAGATCGAAGCGACGCCCACTCTCGATATCGACTTTGAACTTCAAATAATCCTCATCCTTGGTTTGAGAGATGAAGACATCATGATGGAAGGTTGGTTCAACTGAGCTCATAGATATCAGTGTGCTTAACATGTCTCCACGCACTAGCCGGATTTCAAATTTTTGGAATTCTTCCTCCAAAGTACTAGTGCAAATTATAGAAGATAATGTAGCATGACGACTGAGTGCATCTGCTATGACATTTGCATTTCCTGGATGATATTGAATGCTTAAGTCGTAGTCGCTTATTAACTCGAGCCATCTTCGCTGTCAGCAATTCAACTTGCATTGGGTGAAAATATATTTCAGGCTCTAATGATCAGTGAATATGGAACACCGGATGCCATACAGATAATGACGCCAAATCTTTAGAGCGAAGACTACTGATGCTAGTTCAAGATCGTGGACGGGATAGTTCTTTTCATGTGGTTTCAATTGTCGAGACGCGTAGGCTATAACTCTTCCTTTCTGCATCAAAACACATCCTAAACCTATACTAGATGCGTCAGTATAGACCTGGTAATTCAATCCTTCCTTTGGTAAGGTGAGAACTGGGGCAGAGGAAAGAGCATCTTTCAAGGTTTGAAATGCTTTCTCACATTCCGGACTCCAAATGAAAGGTGCTACTTTTTGAGTCAGTTTGGTGAGAGGAGACACAATTTGTGAGAAACCTTTGACAAATTTTCTATAATAGCCTGCCAGTCCTAAGAAGCTTCTGATATCCGTCATAAATTTTGGTTGTGACCATTCTCGGACTGCGCTTACTTTGTTTTGATCCACTTTGATTCCTTGAGAGTCGATGACGTGCCCCAAAAAGGCGATAGAATCAAGCCAGAATTCACACTTAGAATACTTAGCATAGAGTTCGTGGTTCCTGAGTTCTTCAAGTACTATACGAAGGTGTTTCTCATGATCGGTCTTATTCTTGGAATAGATCAGTATGTCATCAATGAAGATGATGACAAATTTATCCAGATATGCTTTCAACACACGCTGCATTAGGTCCATAAAAATGGATGGTGCATTCGTCAATCCAAAAGACATCACCAAGAATTTGTAATGTCCATAATGAGTTTGAAACGCTATTTTCTCGATATCAGAATCCTTAACTCGCAATTGATGATACCCAGATCGCAAGTCTATCTTGGAGAAGACCTTTGCTCCAGATAACTGATCAAACAAATCGTCGATACGCGGCAAAGGGTATTTGTTTCTAATAGTTACTTTGTTTAACTCCCTATAATCGATGCACATTCTCATCGATCCATCTTTCTTCTTAACGAACAGCACCGGCGCTCCCCAAGGGGATGAACTTGGATGGATGAGACCCTTCTCTAATAATTCTTGAAGTTGGTTGTTCAGCTCTTGGAGTTCCTTTGGCGCCATGTGGTACGGAACTTTTGACAGTAGTTGAGTTCCGGGATTTACTTCTATGGTGAACTCTACTTCTCTGTTCGGAGGAAGACCAGGCAGGTCTTCAGGGAAAACATCGGGAAATTCATAAACTACACGGTTCTCAGAAAGAGGTGTGACTTCTTTCTTTTCTCCCAACATTGTTACAAGGTACGCATAGCATCCCTTCTTTACTAGTGTGGAGCCACGCACCCTTAATACGCCCAAGGATTAGGTTAAGGGTGGAGTGTCACTCTGGCTAACCCCTTACTTACCATTTGATTATGATAGACTCCACAATCCACCTGATTAAGGAAGGATTAACACAGAATCAATCTAACAGTCACTATAACGTACAGAGTGCGGAAGCAATAAATAACATCCAAGCATCACAATATAACATAAGTGCAAAATATAACTCAGAATATAAATATATAAATCCAAATGCACAGTTAAGAGTACCTGTATTATTACAACATTTAAAGTCTAAATAAAAAGTAAATGCAAAGGAACTCATCCTCACAATAACTCTAAAGGCTAGATTTGCTCTGGTCCGAGCTGCTGCTCTTCCTCTAGGAATAGCTCCTCCACAGGTACTGGATCCTCTATCTGCTCTATGCCTGCCATTGTCAATTTCACAATGTAGGGCCCCAGCCAAAAAAAGAGAAAATTTGGTTAGACAATTTGTCTAAGTACATTTTAGGCTGATACATTTTTATATGTTTATAATATCACCACTTTACACAATTTTCCTAAGCAACAATATATAAAGGAGCGACTAGCAATACAATAAGAAAGAGGAACAGCTATAAATAACATTTATAACTTAAACAAGAAGGAGGCTAAGACATGCCTCAAAAGTGAAGTAAACAAAACAGGACATATAATATAAGTAAATAAACATATGCTAAAAAAAAAAAGGCTTCATCCTAATACATGCTGGTGATCAAATGAAATATACAAATTAAAATAAATAACTCAGTAATGATACATATAAATAGCTACAAAATCTAACATCATACTGTATAATAGCTGTACAAGGAAATAGCTGACTAAATAAACAATGCCAAAACATAGCCAAATACTACAACTGCAAATCCAAACTCTGTATACTAACTATCATATCAGAAAACTTGGCCAAACTGGCTCACATATATATATACATCTCAATCTGCAAACATACTGAATATACTGCATGACTGAAGAGATAGACAATACTTATGCAACATATTTTAATTATTTTACTTTTGTTTCTATAGACAACTGTTAGAAACAATTGAGGAATCAAGCACGTCTGCAAGACTATACGGGTCCCAAGCCTAACACACTCTCCTCAATGAGAGTGTTAGGCATCCTGATCTCACCTTACCCCTGTCTATCGGGGCAAATGTGCACCATAATCTCCACAAACCGGACCCAAAGGCAACTGTTATCCTATTAATCTAAGTTTTCATTTTCATGCACAAAATTATCTTATATGAAATGTTCAAGGAAATAAGCTCAATTATACAAGGAATGCATAGTACAAAGTATCAAAATAAGCAAAAGACTCTACTAATAGTGATACCATCTGTTTTCTATTATCCGTTCTAATTATTCCAAATTACACAAGTTCAGGATCACCATTTTCCTACATATTAAGTGTAACTTAGAAATTTGTCCTTATAAGTTATAAAATATTAGGACTAGCTAGGTCCTAATATACCAAATCAAAGTCGACTATAGAAGTTAAATAATAAATCATTACATCCTAATTGATAATTTTAGACGTTCTAACTAAAACTAATAAACTATAGATTATGGATTAAACACCACGAGATTGGGCTTAATCACATAATCCAAAAATGATAAGACCTAGGATCTAAGTTTCATTATAATAGTGATCTAATAGTCAAGGCCAATTCTATTAAGTAATCAAACTTAATAGGATGAATCTCCTATCTTAGATCTAAGGTCAAAAGACAAAATAATCAAAAAAAAGTTGAAAATTCTAGAAAATTAATAAAAACAAGGATTCATTCATTGAAAAACCTCATTTTTCAATGAATGAAATCAACCTTATGATCTAGTCCTAATCTCAAGAAGAGTCCTTAAGGTGTAGTGTTAAAGACTTAGGAAAATTCTGAGATCTGACCTAATTGTGGATTTTACTTACTTAAATGTCACTAATATGGTCATAATGTTAGTTTTAGTATTCTAAATAACTGATCAGAGGCTAAGGGTGTTTATCCTAAATTTTTGGCAAAATGACCATTTTGCCCCTACTTAAGGGTTTGAAAAGTCAACTTTTGATTTAAGTGCCCAAATTGGAGTTTCTCTTTTCCATATAATTTCTTACTGTCTAACTTGAAGATTGACAGTAAGTTCGTCCAATTCGGACGAGAAACGGGTCATACAGGTTCAAACTAATGTTTTGACTTAAGGGCATTCAAGTGATTTTCACTCTACTGAAAACTAAGTTTTTATACAGTTTATTTTAAGTTATTGTTCAAGGGGTCCATAGAGTCCAAGAACACTGCATCCTGAGGTCAATTGACGAAATTACAGACGTTTTAAGTTTGAAGGGCAATTTGGTAAATTCGAGTCGGTCAACGGGTGACAAAAATCGAACTTTTCCGTTTGAAGTCCAATTTCAGCAAACTCAATTTCTATAGCTTCTCTATAATGTACTGAGTATGTTGGTAGGGAGTAGACCCAATTTGGACCTCAAATGGTCAAGTTATGACCTAACTAAAGTTGGGGGTATTTTGGTCATTCTCTAAATTTCTAGGGTTCAGAACCTACATGTTACATTTGTTTATTGGTGACATTAAAATTCTAAGCTAGTTAGCATCTTGAATTTTTTAATTTGGAGTTGATTCGACCAAGTTATGGTCATTTGAATTCTAGGAATAATTCGATCATTTTTCACTAAAGTCAACGCTAAATTTTAGGGTTGACTTTTCATCCTGTTGTCCGAATGGGAAAATTAATACTACTGCGGTGATAGGGCTGTTCTCCTGAGTATTTTAAGACCCATATTGACTATGTTCTGATAACTGGGTAAAAAGTTATGGGGTCATAAAGAGGTCCTAAAATGCTACCTCGTTATGCGCACCCTAAAACTGAATTCTAAATTACGTCATTTGATTCTATTCATTTTTCTGAGTATTTTAAGACCTATATTGGCTATATTTGGATTATCCTACAAAAAGTTATTAAGCTTTTAAGTTTTACTATTCAAAAATGTAATGTGTATTATTTTACTATTCATTTATTTAATTTGTATTAATTTACTATTCCTTCCTAAGGTTATGCATATTATTATTTTTTTTTTTGTATTTATTAATTATTTTTGATCAATAATTTGATTCTTAATTAAATAATCATTAATTTTATCATTCAATTATTTTTAATTATAATATTATTATAGTTTACTGCTTAATCAATTAATCATTAATAATTATTTAATTAGATAACTAATATTAATTAATGTCTTTTTACTGTTTTAACTTTTAATATGAGAAATATTAATTTAATTAACTACTATTAATTTATATAACTAATATTATATAATCATTTTCTGCTTTGATATATATATATATATATATATATATATGAATATATCATAACACTAAGATTCTATTTAACAATAATATTTAATTTAAGTTATCTCTAATTTTTAATATCCTAAATTAAATCTTGACAAAATAATTTAATTTAAAATTTTAATCATCTGTTAAGTATAATTATCAGTAAAGTAACACTACTGTTTTAATTATATATGTATCATATAATTATTACATATACACATATAATACATCCAGTTATTTAAGTACATATATATATAATGATTATATAGTTATTATTATATTTATAATATTTATATTTTTGTTAATCTTTTGTACAGGTTAACTATTTATCTCTTAATATTGTACATACGTATGCTTGCTGCTTCCTAGTATTTGCATTATTTCTGTTTATACGTATCTGTACATACATATAATTAAATTAACTTTACCTCAACTATATTATATATATGCATAATAATTATTACTTTGGCAGAATTAAAGGCGGCGGGACCCTCCACGGACGCGTGGCGGGCCTTGAGAGGCTGCGGAGCCACGCGTGGGACCCACCTGACGTCTGCTGGGCAGACGGCGGGGCCCGCAGGCGCAGCCGCGGATGAGACGCGTGCGACCCGGAGTCTCACGGGTCGGGCTCGGGCGACCCGGCCCGACCCAGCACTCGCCCTCCCCGACTACTTGCCGCGACTACTGCCGCTAGGGCTTGAAAAATCGCCGCCTTCCCGGTGGCGATAGGGCTCGGACCGCACGGCGTCGGGTGGGGAAGGACGAGGGTTACACAACAAGGTAAGGAGCGATGCCGTGGGTGCCCTCTAGCCCCGATCATGTCGAACCCTAGTTCGACCTGGCGGGACGAACACGCCTCACGGAACTCGGCGCGTGCTTGCTCACGATCGATTCGGCATTTCGGAATTGTAACAATCAATGAATGCTTAACATGATATTGATATGGAGCTAAATGAAGAGGAAAACGAAGAGGAGTCGGGTACCTGATTGGCTTGAGGTCGAAATGATCAGCGGATTTGGGCTGAAGCTCGGAGGAGTTCCGGGTCTGGCTCGGCTTGCTCGGATGCAGTTCTCTGCTTCGGGCTCTCAGGTGGCTGATAAGGAGGTGGCAGGCGGAGGCGACGAGGGACTCGAGTGGCCGCGGCGGCTGGCGAAGTGAAGGGCGCCACGCGGCACTCGCGCGTGAGGCGGGCGAGGCAGATACGCCCGAGCCGTTCGGTCATCCGATCGAACGGCTAGGATCTGCTGTTCGATCGGATAGCAAGAGGGGGTTACGGCGCACAGGGATCAAACGACATCGTTAAGTGCAAATTTTAGTTTAATTAATATAATTAAATATCTTAATTTCTAATTTAAAAAATAAATAATTGATTTTAGAAATAAATTTTCAAATATCGCCCCTAGCTAATTGAGGAGTGAGGAACGCAATGGTGAGGTCGGAATTTTGATCCGACGGGTATTTTATTTTCTCAATTTGCGGGGTAATTAAATATTATTAAAATATTCGTCGAATTTTTAGCGACTTCCAATTGACACGAAAATTTCACCCCTAGCTAATTTGGGGTCAATGAGCGCAATGGTGAAGTCTGTTTTCTGATCGGAGGTCAATTTAAATAGGTCAAATTTTAGGGTTTCTGAAATTTTTCAAAAATTAGGATTCGATCCACTTGACTCTTGATTTGGACTCGGTCATAAAAGTTGACTCCGATTGACCTGATTAACACATAAGATTAGTTTTAAGACTTAAGATTAGTCCTAATTGACTAAGGTAACAACCTGGGTTGTTACAACTAGTCTCTCTGCCACCATGGCGTTTATTAACGACGATTGGGTGCTAAATTTTCTCACGAATGATTTGGAGTTTCTTCTGCTGCCAAAAATTATTTTCTTCTTTTGGCAGTTAATGGACGCACCATGTTGGCTTAACCAATTCATACCTAGAATTATGTTGAAGTTGGTAATTGATAGTAGAATTAGCTTAGCTCTGAAGTTTTGATCCTCAATAGGAATATCTAGATTGCAGAATTGTTGAGACTGCATACGAGCCCCCGAAGGTAGCCCAATACTTAATGAACTGGCTAGTTGATGTGTCTGTAGTTTAAGTGTTTTAGCCCATTCTTTCGATACGAAAGAATGACTTGCTCCAGTATTGAATAGAACATTACAAGTTGTGTCGTTTATGGTTAATGTGCCTATAATTGCGATAATTTACGTAAGGATAGTTATTCAAAAATTGAAATACGGGAATGATAAGGGAAAATTATTAATGCAGTAAGAAAAGAAAATTTATTTATGGCGTACCTGATACCACGTCATTATTTTCAGGAGCAGAAGCTGGAGTTAACATATACACTTGGGCAGGTGCCGAGGGTTGCTTATTCTGGGTTCCTGAATCTTGGCGGTTGTATGATGACCCTTGCATCAGTACACTTGCCCTTGAGTTCATCGTAGGAGCCGGCATTATGGCAGGAGCGGGCTCCCGCTGGTTCATGGGTTGAGCATGAAAGATTTGCTTATGGCGGGAGTGGTCGATGGATACACCATCGATGGTCTTTTTCTCCCTACACTCATACTAGTAGTGACCCTTACGGCCACAAGTGAAACATACACCATCGAAGTAGTAGCACTTCCCATACAGATGCTTCTTCTTACATTCAAAATTCTGAGGCTGACATTGTGTAGTTTCCATGTTGTAGACTCTGGCCGTTTTGCGATGGCCAAAGCGCTCGTCTCGTGGATGCGTGACTATGGTCTTTCTCTTCCGGTCCAGCTGACTTTGGAATCCTTCTTGTAGACAGGCAGCCTCGATCAACTCTATTAGAGTTTTTAACTACCGTGAGACTAGGTGTGCTCTAATAGAATCTCTCAGACCTTTCATGAAGCGGTGACACTTGGATGCTTCCGATCTTACTAGATCTGGGATGAACCTTGACAGTCTCCTAAATTCTTGTTCATAATCAGATAGTGACCTACTCCCTTGCGTGAGGTGAAGAAGTTCGTCTTCTAGAACTGCTTGTGCTGAGGCCGGAATGAAAGCTTCGCGAAATGCTTCCATGAACATATCCCATGGAATGTCCTCTATCTCGAAGTCCGCAAATCTGCTATTCCTTTCATTTTCCCACCAATATTCCGCTTCTTCTTGGAACAGATAGGTCACCAGACGAATTGCCTCAGAATTAGGGCATTTAATCAAGGCCAGATTCTTCTCCACTAACTTTATCCATGTTACAGTATCCATGGGGTTCAATGCCCCGTTGAATGTGGGAGTGCGAAAACGAAGGAAATTGTGTAGAACTCTGTCACCTGAGTTGTAAGAAGAAGGTCCGGAGGATTATTGTTTGACGGAGAGGATGAGAGATCGTGTCTCCTGCGCTTGTTGTGCGTTACTATCAATTAAGGCCTTTATTAAATTGGCCAAAAGATTCGATTCTTCAGATCCGCTTGACGATGGGATCATCTTCTTAATAGGAGTGGGAGCAGAGGGGGAATCTGGATTCATAGCTACAGTTATGATGCAAATTTTAGAAGGTTTCATTGATTTTCAAGTTCTTTCTCATAAGAGAATATACATGGATACATCAAAATATGAAAACAAGATAGCAAGAAATGACATGAGGAAATTCCTAGGGTCTAGTTACAATACTCTTCCCAGAAGGCAGCACAAAAGTCATCATATGTGACTATGTGGCCTTTCCGAGCTAATCTCATATCGACCCAATACCACCAATGACTCGCTGATCCCCTCAGTAGGATCTCTACAATCTCTAAATGGTACTTCTCCGGGCATGTTGTCTCTCTAAGTGCCGTGGTAACGCGATCCAGCCACTCTTTGGCGAGTACCGAAAGACTGGTGCCTCGGAATGATGAATGAACCAGAATCTTGTCCAGTACTGTTTCTCCTTGGGGTGATACTCCATCTACCGTCCTCCTATAGATCTGACCATCTCGAAGGTCGTCTATCCAATAATCATCAAATCTCCTAAGGTGGAACGAAAATGCTGACGGCGAGTATTCCATTCCCTAAAATAGTTCAACCCATAAATATTTTATTCATTTTTCTTTCAAAATTTGTTCAAATCCTAAGGTGTCGTTTTATATTATTTTCTTACGTGCGTTTAATTCCTAGGGCGTCAGTATCGTAGACATAAGTTTCCTTTCTATTTCTGAGACAGCTTGATGAATCTTTTGCATGTTTGCTTCGCACTACACTTAGTAATTGTGATCTTGTCCTGTCGCAGAGAACAGATTATAAAGTAGATAGGAACAAGCTCCTTATCTGACACTTTATAATACTTCTCTGATACCAACTGTAGCGCCCCGTCCCGTCACCAAGCCCAAAGTACGAATATAATTCATAGTTTGGCGGTGGAACGGGGCGCTACTCGAGAGTGGTGGGCCATACAAGTAAAATCCATCGTCCCGAATAGGCTAAAGAGACAGACCCAAACTGGAGGCCGCTGACTCGATCCCTAAGAGTAGGCCCGAGAGTCAATATCTAAGATAAGAATGGAGCACTTATCTTAGGTATTAGACTTAGTACGCACATAAGGTGTAAGGGAGGAGAGAAGGACCCATGTACGTTACAAAATATATCAGCGTGTCCAGTATGTCGATCACATCACAATACTATGTATAGTAGTATAACAGAGTGCGGAAGCCAAAAGCAAAACATCCAGAATACATTTGTCTCAAGCAGTAGTAAATATCTATCTTAAAAAAAAAAAAGTAAGAGTACATCCAGCGTTTATTACAAACCCTTTAAATGTAGGAATATAAAGAGTCTAGCGAGAATACTGGAAAGAACTAGAAAGTAAAAGTTGGTGCTCAATCCCCTACAGCTCCAAGTGCTCCTCCTGAGCCTCTGGGACGTCCTCCTGACCTGCCTCCAATAACTGCTCGGGATCTAGCAAATTGCTGGATCCTAAAAGTATCCCGTGTTAGATAAGAAGTCTAACACATCGAAGCTAGCTATACAAGCCAATCTAACATAATAAATATGCAAGGACATAAGGTAAAAGTGCAGGAAAAATTGTAAAGCATCAAATAACTGAACTGTAGGGACTAAGCAAAGAAAAACTGCATCAAAACCAAGTACTGAAAATACATAAAAATGTCAGATGCTGAGAAGGATGCTATAAGCTGCACTATATGCTATTGAAGCAATGCTCACAGGTATGCTGTATCACGGTATATCACAGAACTATCACTGAGGGTTTATGAATCGTACGGTCTAATGTAAGCACAACAGTTAGGAAGTCAGTATGGTGACACAGATGCACCATAAAATTCCCCAGTCTGTGTATATATAACATTTCGTATCTCATACTGTATCACTGATAACCATGTGTCACAATAGAAGGAATGAGTTCGACTCATGTTTATGCTTATGCTTATGCCATTATATGATATGAATGAAAAATCCCGAAATCCATGAAGAATATAGTAAGACACAAAAAAATGAATCCTAAGTCTCCACTATGCAGAATCTTGCTAAAAGGATTTTGACTCCAAATCTCTAGATCGATATTTAGTTAAGGTTGTTTATATACTTAAAGATCACTAGGTAGGGTGATTGTATACACATATTAAATATACTGCAAAGATAGGACACAACATTTAGTTTGATTACGCCACCCTAATAAAGCGATCTTCATTAGGAGGCACCATCCGATGATGATTTTGTATCTCAAACTAAGCATTTAGTCACTAAACTCACAATCATACTTAGCGTCTTAAAGAAGATGATTCCCCTTTTTTACTTAGTTTTATTTAAGCCATACCTATTGAAGCGATCTTCGCTAGGAGGCATTGCCCGATGGCAACTGTCCTTCAATAAAACTAAGGAATGGGTACCCATTTAATACACTCTTGGAATTGATTGATTTATTCTAAGAGAGGTTATGTTCGCCTAAGCCCGCAGGATAGCAACAAAGACAAATCTTACTTAGAGTGACTCAACCAATCCAGATTATTACTGGGGACCAGTAATATGGGTATACTATACTACACTTACCCAACAATCGTGGTTCAATCAAATTTATTTAATAGAGCAAGGATTTATCAAGGCTACAAGTCTTAGACTAGTAGGTAAGTCCTATATAAGGTTTCACAAATCTAATGTGATTAGGGATCACTTAATATGGATTCTACCACAAGGAGATGTATCGCTTCTAATGTCATAAGTGATTACTACCACAAGGAGAATTGATCAATCTCTAAGGTGAAGGGATCTTCTATACTTCTACATCAAGGATTCATACAAGGCCTCCTACCTCGTGATATATAAATTTAGGTCTTTTAGATAATTTAAGATGATCTTATGAAGAGAGCATCAATATCTCTTCTTTAGATGTTGATATTAATCTATTAGGTTTTGGTTCATAATTAGATTTAGGATGATTAGATCAGACGATTAAGTCATCTGATCACACTTAGACTAAGATTATGGGAACTAAATCAAGCATATTATTAAGGATTAGGTCACTTGTTTAATCAATATGATTTTAATTGTCTCCTTATGCTAGTCTTCTTTCTTAAGAGAAAATCAGGGATCTAAAGTTTAGATTCAAATCAAGCAATCACATAGATTTATTATTAATCTTAACATGTCTAGTTCAAATGCTTAGGATCAATAGTAAATTAGATGTATTATTGGAAAATATTCAATTCACAGTCTTGTAATCAATATAGTTGAGTTAGGGTTGTTATGGTTTTAGATTTGCCTTAAGTAGATTAGGGCTTGACTCCTTCTCAAATCTTAAGTCAAATTAAATGTATGTTTAAAGATCAATGTCAAATCAGTAGATTAATTTTGTATTATTGGTGGCAACCCTAGATCTAGATCAAGTCTTAAAAGCTTGATCCAAATCTTAGGATTTCTTAAGTTAATTAGGATGTTTAAGATTCTATAGTTTTAAATTGATTCAAGTATACTTAATAAGTTTATAAAAGGTGATTTTATTTCATTTAGTTTACTGTTATAAGCCAAAATAATGATTAAAGTTTAGCAAACAGTGTTTACTTAATGCTAACCAAACCCTAATTCCAAGCAAAAAGGATAAGTACATAAATAAAAATCTAACCATTCAGATTATATGGAATTTGGCATGCAAGTCCTAATTAATCATACAAGTAATCAGAGACTGAGTTTGCTATGATCCAAGGTGTATAAACCCTAAAATTCACTAAATATGATTTGACAAGATTAGGGCATAACTACATTTACAGAACTCAGAAAAATGTTATACTTGGCACATGGAATCTACTTAACATCAGTGAACTAATGGCACCCTAAACATGCAATTTGGATAAGTAATTTTACTAATCTACCATAATTAAGATTCACTGTAATTAGGAAATAATTAAAGATCTAACCATCAGATGTGTGATTTTATTTTATATTTAAGTTCCTGAGATTTTTCAGAATATTTTCATATATGATGTTATAAAATTTTGACCAGTGGATTAAAAGTTATTTGAATAATACATTCTGTATTTTTATTTAATCAAAATCCTATGATTTAATTAATCAATTTATTTTCCTTACGGAAAATAATTCCATTAATTCAGTTTAATTAAACGGCTCGGCCCGAAATCGAAAATGTGTGGGTCGACCGGGGCCCGGGAGACCCGGCACTGTCGCACCGCGCGGGTCATGGGTTGACCCGGCCCGCACAGTGTCGTCGTCCCCGATGCTTCGTCCCGTGGAATTGGCCGATTAGGAAAAACCTAATTGCCAAATTTCGGTGCATCTGGTCCACGGATCGGTCAGCGTTCGATTGCTACACCATCACCATGTCCAGACGCGTTGATTGGGACTTGAAGCCCCTTGTGAGATGGTCTGGATCAGCCGGACCTTACTTACCCGAGGCGTTCGCCATTTGTGTTACTGTGGGAGATAATTTTCCCCACATAGGCCATGCCAGACCCCGGGCTCAATCCCTACACCATTAGGGAGGTGAGGCGGATCGAAGCCCTCTGCTCTGGGGGTTTGGGGTGGCCTGGATCGCCGGGTCCTTACTCAGTCGAGACGATCCAGAAGAAAACTAGCCTGATCGATCGATTCGATCGATCATGGCTAGCTTAGGCCCTAAATACGATATGGTTGAGTTCGTATTGACAATAAGCACAGAAACACATCAAATGGAATAGGATTCGAGCCTTATTGGCTCAATTCCTGCAACTGGGATACCTGGTTTTGGCCGAAGGGTGAGCAGGCATCGCAGGAGAAAATGCTGGGTTGGATGATCTTCCTTGAGCTTCCTCCGAGAGTTCCTGAACTCCAGGAGACTCTCCTATCAGCGGTACGCACGCCTGGACTCCTGGGGAGCTCGGGAATGGCGGAAGCAAGCTCGACTCCAATTGATCAGCAAGGATCAATCAGCAAGGATCAATTGGAGGTGAGTTAAGGCTATTTATAGCCTCAGGGAAGTGCCGTGAAGCTTCCAGAGGCTTTAATTGGGCTGAGGAGGGCCGGAGTGGTCGGGCCATGGCCGGGCTTCTCCGTTTCTTCATTTGGCTCAGCCAGATCACGAGGCCTAACTGGGGCTGATATGCTATTAGCGAAAGGCTCCCAATGACTTGCTGATGTGGATTGGGTAGTGGGGGACAGGCCAGGCTGGTGAGGATACGCGGGATTCCTTCGGTCGACTGCGGGCGTGGCAAAGACGAAGATCCACAGTGCAGGTGCACTGTGGACCATCTGATGTATTGATCGAAAAGATGCAACGGCCCTAATCAGTTGGATCCTAATGGCCGATTCAGATTAAATCCACGCCGTAGGATCGCTCGGGTGGATCTAACGGTGGATCAGCACTTCTGCGCGATTAACCCGACCGTTAGATAAAAGGCGGAACGGTCAGATGCATGGGATCCCGCTGTTGTGTGCCCTGGGCTCCGTAGTGGATCGCCCGTGGTCCGCAGAGCGAATCCCAGCTGTTAATTCAGTTAACGGGGTATTTTTGCAAAATTAAATTATTTGGAACCCTTTTTATGACCATTTTAATTTAAATTGAATTATGGTCCAAAAGAATTCCAAATTGCACCAAAATTTCACTCTTAGCTAATTTGGGGGTGAGGAATTCAAAAATGTAATCAGATTTTAATTCTGAGATCAAATTATTTTGGGTATAGACTAGGGCATATAGACTGATCAAATTGTAATTTTTTGACTTAGAGAAGTCCAATGGACTTCAAATTTTCCAGATAGGCTTAACTTGATGTTCTAAAGGCAATAACACTAAAGTTGAATCAAACAACCTATAATTAATATGGTAACAACCTAGGGTTGTTACAATTCTAAAACTCTAAGAGATTATGAAGAACATCTGAGGTTAGTACTAGAAACTTTGCACGAACATCAACTGTATGCCAAGTTCTCCAAGTACAAGTTCTAGCTCAATTCCATTGCATTGTTGGGGCACGTAGCCGATGCTCAGGGTATTCGAGTAGATTAGAGTAAAGTGAGAGCTATTCAGGACTGGGCTCAACCTAAGTTTGTCACCGACATTAGGAGTTTCCTGGGATTAGAGGGATATTACAGGAAATTTGTAAAGGGCTTTTCTCAGATTACTTCATCGTTGACTAAATTGACTCAAAAGGCCATTTTGTTTATTTGGAGTCCTAAATGTGAGTAAGAATTTCAAACTCTAAAAGATGCACTTTCTACCGCTCCAGTTCTTGTTCTACCTAAATAAGGCTTGAATTATCAAGTATATACCGATGCCTTTGGAATCAGTCTAGGTTGTGTGTTAATGCAAGAGGGTAAGGTAATTGCCTACGCCTCTTGTTAGTTAAAATCCCATGAGCAAAATTATCCAGTCCATGATCTTGAACTTACAGCCGTGATATTTTGCCTTGAAAATATGGTGCCACTATCTATATGGAGTGCAGTGCTCAATTTTCACTGATCATCAAAGTTTGAAGTACATCTTCACCCAGAGAGAGTTGAATTGTTGCCAGAGAAGATGGTTGGAGCTCATCAGCGATTATGACCCAGTTTCTAATATCATCCAGGGAAGGCGAACATAGCGGCTGATGTCTTAGCCGTCATGCTACTTTGACCTCTATGATCGCATCCAATTCTTTAGAACATGAATTTTGTAAGCTCAAGATTTCTCCAGTCAGTGGCGATATGCTGAGTTCATTATTAGCAAATATTAATGTGGAACCCACTTTCCACAGAGATGTCTCTATCTTGCAAACCAAAGATGATGAGTATTTGAAATTTAAAGTAGATATTGAAGGTGGTCTTCGTCATGATCTGCAGTTGCAGAATAGTGTAATTTATCAAGGTAATCGATTATGGATTCCTAAATCCATGCATTAAGAAGTGTTAGTCAAAGGCCATAATTCTGGATATCATATTCATCCAGGTAGTACTAAGATGTACCAGGACCTGAAATGATCATTTTGGTGGCCAGGTAAGAAGAAAGATGTAGCTAACTTTGTGGCCAAATGTCATGCCTGTAATTTAGTGAAGGCTAAACACCAAAGACCTGGTGGTCTTCTGCATCCATTAGATATCTTTGAATGGAAATTATTCGATATATCTCTGGATTTTGTCATGGGATTGCCTCGTGCAAAATCAGGTGCCGATGCGATCAGGGTGATAGTAGACCGCTTAACTAAATATGCGAGCAATAATGGGTGCAATAAGCTATGTAAGAAATAGGTAACTATAAACTATCCATTTATAGCCAACAACTAGTATGAAAACTAACATACAATACCAAATAAACAAGGTGATACTAAAGCTAAAAGAAACAATGACTATAATACAAATTTTGAACATAACATGCTTATGATCGTATTAACACATGCTGACACAAATACTGAAATAAAAATACAATTGCAGCATCCTAAACATGCCAATGTACATAAGTAATTCATAAGAGTATATATACAACATGCTAATTAATACAAAAGAAAGGAAAATACCACTGAAATATGTGGCAAAAGTAGAGCAAACTATGTAACCTAAAGCCACTGAGACATGAGGGAAAAGTAAGCAAGTACTGTAAGTGAGGCCATTGAAGCATGTGGCAAAGCAAAAATGAAAAACAATACTGAACAATCAGACTAGAGTAGCAATAAGCCTAAGACATGGTACTGTCATACCAGCCAATAGGCCATACAGGGCCTCCAAGATCAATCAATACCCAGCCTAGATATCCGAATCTGCTAGGCCTGGGTCCATCCTATATAATACTAATACTGAAGAGGCAGACTAAGCTAGGACATATTATACTATCTGAAAGCACTGCAAGACCAAATGAATGATATACTTTATAAACACTAACTTATGATGTATCATCCATATCCTAAGTTCTCCTATTATGCTCAAGGAGTAAGGCTCAATATCCAAGGCATACCAAGCAAATCTAGTCAAGATAAGCAAGAGACTCAACCTAGACTTATGTGATATCTGTTGTTGTCTATTTATCCAATCTAACTACTCTGAGAAGGTAGAAGTTTAGGATCTCCAATATCCAGCTATCGAGTAGAATCTCAGATTTACATCCTTAAAGTTAATATTAGAACTTAACAAGTTCTAATCCAAAATCATGTGATGACTATAAGGTTTAAGTAAATGAATCAACGACCTAATTTATTAATATTTCGCTCTCTTACCCAAATCTTGATTAAGTAAATCAAGATTTAAGGATTTTGGACTTAAACCCCACTTGGGTGTTCAAATCCTAAATCCAAGATGGTGTCCTGAATAGGATATAGGGTTCACACTTTAGCCCTACGTTAAGGATAAAGAATCCTATAAGCTGAATAGATCCAGGAACTAAGAACTTAGTGAAAGGTTATTCTATTGATCATAAGACAAAATAATCAATTAAGAACTTGAGAATCTGAGATCTATATTCAACTTTTAAGATAATTTTATTATCTTATAGATTGAATCATCCTATACCCACATGGAAGATTTCAAAGAATTAAACAATGAATCATTTAAAGAATTTTAATTGGAGATAGTTCAATTCAAGTAGAAAATCTAAGATCTATTTAAGCCAAGTAGGGTGATTAAGGGTTTTAGGGCATTCTAGGGTAATCCATCCTTATCTAGAGGTTCAACTATGCTTAGGATAGCATTATGAACTACTTTTGCCAAAATTAGAGCCTTAATTAGGGTTTTATTCACTAATATTTAATTTGGGTGATTAAGAAATGATTAAAAAAAGTAAGTGTCCAAAATTGGTTTTAAGAGTCTGAAATTATTCTGTAGGGTTTACTGAGCAATCAGAGCCCTTAATTAATTAATTTGGTTATTAATTGAATTTATTATGATTTAATTAAAAATAACAAATGCTTAGTCAATTATTTTAAATCCAACTATTAGATCTGTGATTTTATTTTATATTCAGGTTCCTTGTTATTTTCTGATTCAAATGGTATATTGGATCGTGCCATTTGGATCTGTGTAACTAAAGTTATTCAAATAATTTATTCTGCATTTTTATTTAAATTAAAACTATAGGAATCTAATTATGAATTAATTTCCTTAAGTTTTTTCAGTCGAAAAATTCTAATATTATTCTGTTGGCCCAATTTCAAAATGCGCGGGTCACGGGTCAGCCCGACCCGTGACTTCGTACTCTTCCTTCCGCTGGCACCCGAAGCCCGATGCCCTACGGTTAGCTCTCGATGCGCAATTCTCTACGCTCCGGCTACGCCAAACCCTGATCTCGACGGCTACTCCATCCCTGGCTCCATACGCGTCGATTAAACCAAGAAGCCCCAACTGGGAGGTGCTAGATCGCCGGGGGACTACTTGACCGAGGCGTCTCTAAAGGCGCACCTGTGAGGAGTGATTTCTCCTTACAGAGGCCATGGATCGCGGCCATCTCAATCCCTACACTCTCAGGGACCTAAGAGGAAGCGATAGGGCGAGTCGAGAAACTCTGGGATGGTCTAAATCAATGGGGTGCTACTCGGGGTATTTTGCCGACTAGAGTTACGACTGGATCGATCGATTCCAGTCGAATCGATCAATTTGGTCGAACCCAGCCTTCGCTATGGTTCGACAATTATCACCGATAGCTTCTACTACCTGTTAGACGGCCAATCGCCTTAAGGGAATGCAACATTTGGGAAAATTGGCTTGACTGGCAGTGCACACTCAGATGACATATACGCCATCTGACCCACTACCAGGCCTCACCAAAAGACTCGATCGCCTACTAGGAAGATAGGGAGGGGTCCTAATGCAGCATTTAGGATCAGAGAGGAATCGAGTCGAGCTAAAACCATCTCAACAAAGAAGTTAGGACATAGGCTGTACCTTGGGTTGGGTGAGGTGACGGAAGCAATGCAGGTGGCTCTTGTTGATTTGAGTGGTCGCAGGGGCTCTAGCAAGGGGGTCTGAATGCAAGACCTTGCCCTCTATCAGCAGACGCAGTAGGTCCCGTCACCGGGTCACCGAAAGCTCCAAAAACTTTAGCCTGGAGGATTAGTGGGTCGCAGTAAGCAAAGAAGGTCACTGGGGCACGCCTAGGGTATTTATAAGCATTAGGAGCTATGGGGGTGGCTTCCTGAGCTCGGGCATGGAGTAGAGGCTCGGGCTGAGGGTTCTTTCCATTTTCCCGCAATTGGGAGGGTCTAAGCCTCCCGTGCCATCCTACTGGGTTAGGCTACAATCAGAAGGATCCTAATGGCCTAGGGGACAAGGGAGGAGGGAGTGGGGGACAAGGCTACATGGCATAATGGGCAAAATTTCCTTTGTCGGGCTGGGATCTCCCGGGGACAAAGGTTTATAGTGGCTGGGTTGTCTCCACCGTCTGATCCGTGAAGCCGTTAGTGATAGACGGTCTGATGCAGCTCCTGATTAACAAAACCGCAGAGAATATCTCATGCATTGGATGCTATATGTTGATCGGGCGGGTAGGATTCGATCAAGGCGCGTGTTATGAGAGCTGTTAGATCGAGAGCGCTAAAATGCGTGTTATTGCATTAGGTGGCTCTTACGCATGCGCCGCTGTCGGGACCCCGCAGCGGATATGCCGCGGTCTCGATAGCAAATCCTGCCGATTTATTTTTAATTTAAAAATTTAATTTAAATATAAATAAAACCAATTAATAATATATAATTATTCTTAAATATTCTAAATTAATTTAAGACCAAATGAGCTCCAAAAATTCCCAAAAATCCACCCTTAGCTAATTAGGGTATGAGGAATTCAAAAGTAAAATCAGATTTTAATTTGGAGATCAAATTAATTTAGATATTTTTTAGGGCTTAAAAATAACCAAAAATACCAAATTTGCCATTTTAGCTCTAACTGATTCCAAACTTCTAGGGTTAGGTTTAAATGACCCATTGAGTTTAATGGAATTAAAGTTAGAGCTTGGTTTGGCTTAATTAATTCAAATTTATCTAGGGTGACCACCAGGGTTATTATAGACTCCCCCACTTAGGAATGATGTCATCCCCAACATTACTCAAGTGAAAAAAAAAAATAATCCTACTGGGACAGAACAAGTTTTAATTACAACATATGAGAAGGAGAAGAACAATACCTGGACTTGCAAAGAGCTGTGGATATTTATTGCGCATATCCGCCTCTTTTTTCCAAGTAGATTCTTCTAAGGTTCGATTTTTCCACTAAATTTTGACCATAGAAATTGAACGATTCCTTAGCTGTTTCAGATCACGAGCTAAGATTCTGATAGGTTCTTCGGCATAAGAAAGATCAGGATGGATCTCTACTGATGGAAGTTGAACGAGATGAGAAGGGTCTCAAAGACATCTTCTTAATGACGATACGTGGAATACGTTATGAACGGCTGCAAAACCATCGAGAAGATTCAACTGGTATGCAGATGATCCTATTTTAGCCAAAACCTTGAAAGGTCCAACGTAGTGGGGATTGAGTTTCCCTGCTACTCCAAATCTGAAGCCACCTTTCATTGGGATGACCTTTAAGTAAGCAGAATCTCCTACATTGAATTCTAGGAGACAATGATGCGAATTGTGATACTTGCTTTGATGATCTTGAGCTGAACGAATTCTCTGCTAGATTAATTGAATCTTACTATTGGTCTCTTCAACTAACTCTGAACCAAATAGCTGAACGCTTCCTATTTCTGACCAAGCTAGCGGAGTACTGCATTTTCTACCATACAGTGCTTCATAAGGAGCCATTTTAATACTAGCTTGAAAACTGTTATTGTAGGCAAACTCCACTAACAGGATGTGATCTTCCTAGGAATCGACAAAATTAAGAATACAAAGCCTAAGAAGATCTTCCAAGACTTGGTTTACTCTTTCAGTTTGACCATCCGTTTGAGGATGAAAAGCTGTACTTATGGCTAGAGTAGTACCCAGATCTTGATGCACCGCTTGCCAAACCTTGGAAGTAAATCTGCTATCTCTATCAGATATAATTGACTTCGGAATCCCATATAATCTGATAATTTCTTTAATGTAGAGTTTTGCTAACTTCTCTACAGAATCAGTTTGATGGATGGGAAGAAAATATGCTGATTTAGTTAAGCGGTCTACTATCACCTAGATTGCATCGGCACCTAATTTTGCACTAGGCAATCCCATGACAAAATCCATAGATTTATCGAACCATTTTCATTCAGGGATATCTAATGGATGCAGAAGACCACCAGGACT
The DNA here is from genome assembly GCA_016760335.1 of Gastrodia elata. Lineage (NCBI taxonomy): Eukaryota > Viridiplantae > Streptophyta > Magnoliopsida > Asparagales > Orchidaceae > Gastrodia > Gastrodia elata. The sequence continues at coordinate 28,758,606 of CM028678.1, read as the reverse complement.
TTGGTATTCGGCCTTTACCAAGTTGCAGGCATGACACCTAGCCACGAAATTGGCTACATCTTTCTTCATTCCTGGCCACCAAATGATTGCTTTAGGTCCTGGTACATCTTGGTACTGCCCGGATGAATATGATATCCAGAATTACGGCCTTCAATTAATACTTCGTGATGCATGGACTTAGGAATCTACAATCGATTACCTTGATAAATTATACCATTCCGCAACTGCAGATCATAACAAAGACCACCTTCAATCTCTGCTTTAAATTTTAGATACTCAGCATCTTTGGTTTGCGAGATAGAGACATCTCAGTGGAAAGTGGGTTCCACATTAATATTTGCTAATAGCAACCTCAACATATCACCACTGGCTGGAGAAATTTTGAGCTTACGAAATTCATGTTCTAAGGAGCTAGATGCAATGATAGAGGTTAAAGTAGCACGATGGCTTAGAGCATCGGCCACTACGTTTGCTTTTCCTGGATGATATTGAATACTGAGGTCATAATCACTGATGAGCTCTAACCATCTTCTTTGGCGGCAATTCAATTCTCTCTAGGTGAAGATGTACTTCAAACTTTGATGATCGGTGAAAATTAAACAACGCACTCTGTACAGATAGTGATGCCATATTTTTAGGGCAAAAATTACGGCTGCAAGTTCAAGATCATGAACTGGATAATTTCGCTCATGGGGTTTTAACTAACGATAGAAGTAAGCAATTACCTTACCCTCTTGCATTAACACATAGCCTAGACTGATTCCAGAGGCATCGGTATATACTTGATAGTTCAAACCTTCTTTAGGTAAAACAAGAACTGGAGCGGTGGAGAGTGCATCTTTTAGAGTTTGAAATGCTCCCTCACATTCAGGACTCCAAATGAACGGAACGGCCTTTTGAGTCAATTTAATCAACGACGAAGCAATCTGGGAAAATCCTTTTGACAAACTTCCTATAATATCCTGCTAATCCCAGGAAACTTCTAATATAGGTGATAGACTTAGGTTGAGACCAGTCCTGAATAGCACTTACTTTACTTCGATCTACCCTAATACCCTGAGCATCGACTACATGCCCCAAGAATGCAATGGAATTGAGCTAAAACTTGCACTTGGAGAACTTGGCATACAGTTGATGCTCACGCAAAGTTTCTAATACTAACCTCAGATGTTCTTCATGATCTCTTAGAGTCTTGGAATAAATGAGAATATCGTCAATGAAGACGATCACAAACTTGTCCAAATACGGTTTTAGCACTCGCTGCATCAAATCCATAAAGATCGATGGTGCATTGGTGAGTTCGAATGACATCACCATAAACTCAAAGTGGCCATAACGAGTATGAAAAGTAGTCTTCCCTAGATCATCTTCTTTTACTCGCAGTTGATGGTATCCAGATCTCAAATCGATCTTGGAAAATATAACAGCTCCGGATAACTGGTCGAACAAATCATCAATTCTAGGCAGTGGGTATTTGTTCTTTATAGTAACCTTATTCAGTTTATGATAATCTGTACACATACGCATAGATCCATCCTTCTTTTTTATAAATAAAATTGGCGCTCCCCAAGGAGACATACTTGGTCTAATGAAGCTTTTAATCAAGAGTTCTTGCAATTGCTCGTTGAGCTCTTGAAGCTCCTTAGGTGCCATTCTATAAGGTGCTTTGGATATCGGCTGGGTACCGGGGATCAATTCAATAGAGAATTCAACTTCTCTAAAAGAAGGTACACTAGAAAAATCTTCTGGGAACACATCGATGAATTCTTTGACTACCTTACAATCAGAAAAAGAAATACTCTCTTTTGTTTCCCCCATCATGGTAACTAGGTATGCATTACAACCTTTAACAATCAACTGTTCAGCTTTAATTGCATTTATTAAGGATAACTGCGTGCTAGTTTTTCCTATAAACATTTCAGGCTTGCCCTGGGAATGGAGAGTGACTTTCTTTTTATGGAAGTTTATCATGGCATTATTGTCACTGAGCCAATTCATCCCAAGGATGATATCAAAGTTTGCTATTGGCAGGACAATTAGTTTGGCATGGAATTCTTGATCATTTATCGAGACTTTGATATTACATAATTTATGGTCACTTAGTTGGGTTCCAGATGGAAGCCCAACACTCAACATTTATGCTAAGTTGCATGCGTGAAGTTTAAGGTTATTGGCAAATTGTTTCGAGATAAACGAGTGACTAGCACCAGTATCTAATAATACATTACAAGGTTGGTTGTTGAAATAAAGTGTGCCTAATTCATACGAATTGCATTAATGACTTGCCTTGATTTAGAGTATAGCAATGCAATTATTAAAGGAAAAAAATTCAGAGATGTGTACCTGAAACCAAATTGTTATCTTCTATAGCTTCAATAGGAGTTAAGGCATATACTCATGCAGGACCAGCAGGACTATTATTAGTCTGCCTTCAGAGATTGTTCTGAGAGTTTGAAGATGGTGATTGCGTAGGAACAACTTCTGAAGCAGGTGCTGGCATTATAGCCAGATTGGATTCTCTCCAGTTTAACGGGGTTGCTCTGAACACTTGCTTCTTCTGGTAGGGCTTCATTGGAACCCCATCCACTGTTTCTGTGTGGTCGCACTGGTAGAACCTATGGCCTGTACACCCACAATTGAAACACCTTTGGCCAGTGTGGTAACACTTGTCATATGGGTGTGGCCTATCGCAGACTTGAACAGGTTCCAAGGTTGGTGCAGCTTCTAGTTGATAGACCTTCGCAGGATTAGACCTGTGCTTCTTGAAGGTTTCCTATGGATTCTGAGTTGTTTGTGCCCACTGCTTGAGATTATCCTCAGATTAGTGATGCTCAATTACTTTAGCTATTTCCACTAACTTGAAGAAGCTAGTTAAGCAGAGTGGTATGATTTTATTCTTCAGTGAATCTCGAAGTCCACAGAGAAAGCGGTGGCACTTAGCTGATTTAGATTGAATGACTTCTGGCACAAAGCGAATCAATCTACGAAACTCCCTTTCATATTCAGCGACTGAATGACTCCCTTGAGTTAACCTTATGATCGTGTCTACGACAATGTTTTGTGCAGATGGGGGAATAAATTCAGCCTTGAAGGCTTCAACAAATGCACCCCATGGAATGTCGTCTAGTTCATAATCAACGAACTGGGTATCCTGACCTCCTCCCATCAATATTCTGCCTCAGCATGGAGCAGTGAGTGGTGAGATGGACAGCTTCGGAGTTCGAGATCTTCAGACTAATCAGATCTTTTTCCACAGCTTTCAACCAGCCGGCTGTATCCATCGGCGACAATTCCCACCAAAGGTTGGAGGTCTTACCCTCAGGAAATTGTGAAGGAGATTATCCACCGAGTGATGTGAAGAAGAAGCAGTTTGTAGAGCAAAAACTGTTGGAGCAGCAACAGTGACTGGAGTCGCACGATCATTTAGTAATTTTTGTAAGATGATCCCCTGTTGAGCTTGATTTTCTAATAGAGTTGCCACCATGGCTTGCAAATGAGCCACCTCATCATTATAACTACTAGAGGTGACAGTGTTCTTGATAGGAGTAACGGTAGGTGGTGATCTGGAATCCATTCTATTAAGTACAAAATCAAACTCAGAATTTACTTTAAGGAAGAGAAATAAAAAAAAAGTTTTTCATTAATTATAGAAATAGAAGATTATAATGCCAAAACTGTAAGTCTACTAGGGTTATTTTAAAAATGAGATGACAATTATCCTAACTAGCACTCAGACATTATCAATATATTCTACCCTAAGGGCTACACAAAAGTCCTCAAAAGTTACTTCCTGACACTTTTTATCACTTCTTCTCGAGCCTTGCAATGGTCTCATACCACCAGACTTCGATGTAGTCCAACATCAGGCTGTCACAATGTCTACATAAAGTGACTCGGGACACTCTATGTGTATCAGAATGGACTCCACTCGACTCAACCATTCCTTTGCGTATATGGGAAAGTCAAGCCCTCGGTATACTACTTGCTGTAGAAGCTTATCCAAGACCAAGGTCCCTTTCGCTGAAACGCCTTCAATCTGCCAGTTGCTTTCCTGCCTTCACTTGAAACTACAGTTCCAAGATATCTTGAAAGCATGCAGATAGTAGTCTATATCGAACTCTCCAGAATTTATTTGGCTCTGAGGACAGAATTTTATTAAGTTTTTGCTAGACTCAAGATGACTTGATTGCTAGGATGTGAGTATTCTCCTTCTACATTTTCGTAGAGTTACTGATACTACTATATTATGGATGTTACATATATAACAATGTTTGTATTTTAGAAGAACAGTCCATTAGGTAGAAAGGAATCATAGATCCCATTCCGACATCTTATGGTGTTCTCTGATACCAATTGTGGGGCCCCCGTACTGACAGTAGGAAGTACGGTGCTCCAACTGTGGCAAATCACCAGCTTAAGGTAAATTAGGTAAAAACCCAACTTGCCTTAAGCCAAGAACCTGTCACTAGAATACTATAAACATTCATCAACATACATATAAATATCAAAGTGGTGGAAGCAATAGGTGTATAGTAACATTCACAAGCACAACATAGTAGAGAAAAAGGAAAATAATATAGTAACTCATCAAAATGCAGAAATGAAATACATCCAGAATTAATTATTACAAACTAAATTTAAAAAGAAAATACAAAGGTCTCTCAATCTCACTGAAAAATAGAAATGCAAATCTATCTAAGCAGCAGCAACATGATCCTCCTCCTGAACCTGCTTCTCTTTTGCAACACTGCCCACGAACAACTCTGAATCTGAAATTTGTCGGTATCATAAATGCTAGGGCCCCAGCCAACAAAACAAAAATTTTATAATTAGATAATTATCTAAGTACATTTTAGACTATTTTAATGAACTAATTATTTTAAAGATATCACATTTAAATTATTTAAACATGCGAGCAATAATGGGTGCGACAAGCTATGAAAGAAATAGGTAACTATAAACCATCCAGTTATAGCCAACAACTAGTATGAAAACTGACATACAATACCAAATAAACAAGGTGATACTAAAGCTAAAAGAAACAGCGACTATAATACAAATTTTGAACATAACATGCTTATGATCGTATTAACACATGCTGACACAAATACTGAAATAAAAATACAATTGCAGCATCCTAAACATGCCAATGTACATAAGTAATTCATAAGAGTATATATACAACATGCTAATTAATACAAAAGAAAGAAAAATACCACTCAAATATGTGGCAAAAGTAGAGCAAACTATGTAACGTAAAGCCACTGAGACATGTGGCAAAAGTAAGCAAGTACTGTAAGTGAGGCCATTGAAGCATGTGGCAAAGCAAAAATGAAAACAATACTGAACAATCAGACTAGAGTAGCAATAAGCCTAAGACATGGTACTGCTATACCAGCCAATAGGCCATACAGGGCCTCCAAGATCAATCAATACCCAGCCTAGATATCCGAATCTGCTAGGCTTGGGTCCATCCTATATAATATTAATACTGAAGAGGCAGACTAAGCTAGGACATATTATACTATCTGAAAGCACTGCAAGACCAAATGAATGATATGCTTTACAAACACTAACTTATGATGTATCATCCATATCCTAAGTTCTCCTATTATGCTCAAGGAGTAAGGCTCAATATCCAAGGCATGCCAAGCAGATCTAGTCAAGGTAAGCAAGAGACTCAACCTAGACTTATGTAATATCTGTTGTTGTCTATTTATCTAATCTAACTACTCTGAGAAGGTAGAAGTTTAGGATCTCCAATATCCAGCTATCGAGTAGAATCTCAGATTTACATCCTTAAAGTTAATATTAGAACTTAACAAGTTCTAATCCAAAATCATGTGATGACTATAAGGTTTAAGTAAATGAATCAATGACCTAATTTATTAATATTTCGCTCTCTTACCCAAATCTTGATTAAGTAAATCAAGATTTAAGGATTTTGGACTTAAACCCCACTTTGGTGTTCAAATCCTAAATCCAAGGTCGTGTCCTGACTAGGATCTAGGGTTCACACTTTAGCACTAAGTTAAGGATAAAGAATATTATAAGCTGAATACATCAAGAAACTAAGAACTTAGTGAAAGGTTATTCTACTGATCATAAGACAAAATAATCAATTAAGAATTTGAGAATCTGAGATCTATATTCAACCTTTAAGATAATTTCATTATCTTATAGATTGAATCATCCTATACCCATATGTAAGGTTTCAAAGAATTAAATAATGAATCATTTAAAGAATTTTAATTGGAGGTAGTTCAATTAAAGTAGAAGATCTAAGGTTTAAGATCTAAGATCTAAGATTTGATCACTTTAGACTTAAATTAGGTTTTCAACTTAGACTTTCTAAATGTGTTTCTTTAGAATTCAAGCTCATAAGATAACTTAATTGAACTTATTAATTTGATATTTAACATCTAAAATTATTAGATTCAGTTATTAAAGAAAAGTGATCCTTTTTATGATCACTTAAGATTTAAGTGTCTTAATTAGAGCAAATTAAAGATTTCTTAAATTAATATTCATTTTAATAACATTATTAGGTTAAGAGTTTAGAGAACATTAAATTATAATTAAGGATAATTTACTGAATTTTTCCCAAGATTTAAGGGTTATTTAAGTACATTTTGGTCAAAATGACCAAAATGCCCCTCTTAAGGCAAAAATTGGGATTTTAGGGTTTAGTTATCTAAATAAAATCTAATCTATTTAATGTATTTCATATGGGTTAGTGAAGTGGGAAACACACTTAACTTAGGTTTTGATAACTTAATTAGGCTAATTAGCACTAATCACTTATTTAAGCCAAGTAGAGTGATTAAGGGTTTTAGGGCATTCTAGGGCAATCCATCCTTATCCAGAGGTTCCACTATGCTTAGGATAGCATTTTGAACTACTCCTGCCAAAATCAAAGCCTTAATTAGGGTTTTATTCACTAATCCCTAATTTGGGTGATTAAGAAATGATTAAGAAAATTAAGTGTCCAAAATTGGGTTTTAAGGGTCTAAAATTGTTCTCTAGGGTTTACTGAGCAATCAAAGCCCTTAACAAATTAATTTGGTTATTAATTAAATTTATTATGATTTAATTAAAAATAGAAAAGGATTAATCAATTATTTTAAATCCAACCATTAGATCTGTGATTTTATTTTATATTCAGACTCCTTGTATTTTTTTGATTCAAATGGTCTATTGGATCCTGCCATTTGGATCTGTATAACTAAAGTTATTCAAATAATTTATTCTATATTTTTATTTAAATTAAAACTATAGGAATCTAATTATGAATTAATTTCCTTAAGTTTTTTAATTCTAGAAATTCTAATATTATTCTGTCAACCCAATTTCAAAACACGCGGGTCACGGGTCTGCCCGACCCATGACTTCGTCCTCTTCCTTTGGTTGGCACCTGAAGCCCGGCACCCTAGGGTTAGCTCCCGATGCACAATTCTCCATGCTCCAGCTACACCAAGCCCTGATCTCGAGGCTACTCCATCCCTAACTCAAGACGCGTCGATTAAACCAAGAAGCCTCAACTGGGAGGCGCCGGATCGCCGGGGGACTACTCGGCCGAGGCGTCTCTGAAAACGCACTTGTGAGGAGTGAATTCTCCTTACAGTGGCCACGGATCATGGCTGTCTCGATCCCTACATGCTTAGGGACCTAAGAGGAAGCGATAGGGCGAGTCGAGAGACTATGGGATGGTCTGGATCAATGGGGTGCTACTCGGGGTATTTTGCCAACTAGAGCTGCGACTGGATCGATCGATTCCAGTCAAATCGATCGATCTGGTCGAACCCAGCCTTTGCTATGGTTTGACAATTATCACTGATGGCTTCTACTACATGTTAGATGGCCAATCGCCTCAAGGGAATGCAACATTTGGGCAAATTGGTTTGACTGGCAGTGCACACTCAGACGGCAGATACGCCATCTGGCCCACTACCAGGCCTCCCCAGAAGACTTGATCGCCTACTAGAAAGCTAGGGAGGGGTCCTAACGTAGCATCTAGGATCAGAGAGGAAGCGAGTCAAGCTGAAACCAGCTTGACAGAGAAGTTAGGACATAGGCTGTACCTTGGGTTGGGGGAGGTGATGGAAGCAATGCAGGTAGCTCCGGTTGCTTTGAGTTGTTGGGTTGAGTGGTTGGGGACGAAGGTCTACAGCGGCTGGGTTGTCTCCACCGTGTGATCCGCGTAGCCATTGGTGATAGATGGTCTGATGTGGCTCTTGATTAACAAAACTGAGGAAAAGATCTCGTGCGTTGGCTGCTAGATGCATATCGGGCGGGTAGGATTCGATTAAGGCGCGTGTTATGAGAGCCGTTGGATATAGAGTGCTAAGATGTGTGTTATTGCATCGGGTGGCTTGTACGCATGCACTGCTGCCGGGACCCCACGCGGATCTACCGCGGTCCCGACAACAAATCCTGCCGATTTATTTTTAATTTAAAAATTTAATTTAAATATAAAAATAAAACCGATTCAATAATATCTAATTATTCTTAAATATTCTAAATCCAATTTAGGACCAAATGAGCTCCAAAAATTCCTAAAAATTCACCCATAGCTAATTAGGGTATGAGGAATTCAAAAATGAAATCAGATTTTGATTTAGAGATCAAATTAATTTAGGTATTTTTCAGAGCTTAAAAATAGCTAAAAATACCAAATTTGCCATTTAAGCTCTAACTAATTCCAAACTTCTAGGGTTTGGTTTAAATGACCCATTGAGTCTAATGGAATCAAAATTAGAGCTTAGTTTGGCTTAATTAATTCAAATTTAGCTAGAGTGACAACCAGGGTTGTTACAATGATATCCATAATTATGACCTTCGACTCGAATTTCCTGATGCACGGATCTAGGTATCTATAGGTAATTTCCTTAATAAATTATCGTTCCATGCATTTGCAGATTCTGACGGTGACCTCGTTTGATGTCGACTTTGAACTACAGATAGTCTTTATCCTTAATTTTTGAGATGGAGACATCTATGTGAAAAGTGAGTTCCACATTAATATTAACCAGAAGAGAACTTAGTACCCTCTGTGATCATGCTAATACTGAGATTAACATAATTACGATGAATACGGTCTCCAAATGTCGCAAATCTCTCAACTATAGTTGAGTCAGGTATAAACCAGCCCACCTTAATTAGAAGACTTGTTACCTGAAACTGTAGATCATATCTCAAAATATCAAAGTAGCAAAAGAAGAAAAGAGTATAACATCCGCATCACAGCATAGTAAAGAAAGTAGACCAATAACTCAGCTCAATATGATAATGCGGAAAGTAAATACATCCAGGATTTGAAATTATTACAAATTGAATTTAAAAGAAAAGGAACACTCATCCTCACTGCTAAAAATAAGACTAGCTAAGCTACATTAGTAGGAAGGTCCTCCTCCAGGCCAAGCTCCTCTTTAGAAGTAATCTCGATGAATAGCTCAGAATCTGACATTGTCGGCATCACAATGCCAGGCCCCAGCTAATAAAGAAAAACTTACAGTTAGACAAACTATCTAAGTACATTTTAGGCTAATTTAAATAAAACTGAAAATTTAAGATACCTCAACTTTTACTAAGTATGCAAGTAACTAAGGTGTAATAAGCCACAAAAAACAGGATAGCTATAAATTAATATTTATAACTAAACAAAGCAAAGTATGTAAATTAACATACCTCAACCAGAAGTTGTAACAAGGGTAGGCAGTAAATATATAAATAACAGAAAAATACTAAAAATAAACTCATCATAACATGCTTATAATCATATAAATACGTGCTAATTTTTATAAAAGGAATCTGAATTGAAGCATAATAAAATATGGCCACTATATAGAAAGTTCAATATGTATCCCCTAGGCATCCTCAGAGTTAGGTCCAAGTTAAACTGATAGAATCAGACATGTATCCCCTATCTAAGCACAGAGCTAGGTCCAAGTCTAACTTATATCCAAATAACTGAACTGAAAAGCCAGACTAAGTTAGAACACACTCTACCGTACTGAGAATTGAATGAACTAACTAAACTGAATGAATTGAAATTATGTTTATGCAATCATAAATCTAACATAAAATACTCATCAAATATCCTTTGTTCAATTAATATATCCAAGGAAAAAAGCTCAAACACAAGGAGTGCGAAGCAACAATAATTAAAGTAAGCAAGAGACTCAACTAGACATATGTGATATTTGTTATTATTTAATTTAATTTGTTTTATCTATTCTGAGCTAGTACAGGATTAGGATCTCCAATATCCAACTATCTAGTTAAATCATAGATTTTACTACCTTAAAGTTAACATTAGAGCTTAATAGTTCTAATTCATAAACAGAAATGATGACTATAAAGGTTAAGTAAATAAATCAACCATTTAATTAATTTATTCAATTAACTCAAACCCAATCTTGATTATGCTAATTAAGATTAAGGATTTAGGGCTTAAACTCCAATTTGGGGTTTAATCCTGAATCCAAGGTACTAATCTTATAAGGATCTAAGGGTTTACACCCACCCTTATCTAAAGGTAGAGAATCTTAGAAGCTGAAAGATTAAGAAGCTATGCTCTTACAAAAAGTATAAATATATAATTATAAGATAAAATAATCAAATAAGAATATATGAATCTAAGACTTATGTTCAATTATAGAATAATTATATTACTCTATAAGTTGAATCAACCTAAGCCCATAAGAAGGATTCAAAAGGGTTCAATTAAATAAAAATTTCAAGAATAAGATGGTATAATTTAAATGGATTATTAGGGATCTAAGATCTAAGCATTTGATTTAATCACATAAGACTTCAATTTTGATTTAGAATTAGGGTTTTTATTAAGAAATTTCCTTTTGAATAATATTATGATTAATTTTAATAAGGCACTTTAAATAATACAACTGGGTCTACTAGCTAAATAAATCATTTAAATACATTATATTACTGATTAAAAGCATATTAATGATATTCTTAGGGTTTAAGGGTTCTTAAACAAACTTTTGGCCAATATGACCAAAATACCCTTTTTAAGGCTAAAAATTGGGATTTTAAGGTTTAAGCACCAAATTGATTATAATTAGTTCTAATAGACTTACTAACAAGAGAAATGAGGCACTTAAATTGAAGATTAGATTAATTAGCACTAATCACTTTTAAAGGCTAAGATAAGTTATTAAAAAATTAGGATTTAATATGGAAATCTAAATACATAGGCAAGTTCTAATACACTTAAGAAGATAATAGAAACTTTGTTTACCATAATTAGAGGATTAATTAAGTCATTAATCACTAATTAAGATTTAGGGTGATTAAAAGGTGATTAACAAATTTAGAAATCTTAAATTACTTTTAAGGGCATAATTAAGTTTTCCTCTATCTTACAAACAATTAGAGACCTTAATTTTGAATTTTGGAAATTTAATGAGATAATTATTCTCTAATTATGATTAGAAAAGATTAGGATAAATCATAAAATCTAACCATTGGATTTAGAATTTTATTGCATATTTTTATTTCCTATATTTTTCTGATTAAACTGGTATATTGGATCATACCATTTAGATAAGTATTGATTAAGTTATTTCATTAATTTAATCTGAATATTTTACTTAAATTAAATCATAGGTTCTAATATATTCAATTATTTCCATAAAAAAATTAATTATAATAAATTGGCTGAATTACATCGGCCTAAAATACAAAGCATGCGGGTCTGGAGAAGCCTGACCCGTCACTGTTCATCTTCCGTGCCTTAGGAATACCATGACAGAAGGCAACCTAGGGTTAGCTCCCATCGAAGAATTTGCCACACTAGGCATGCCACGCCTTATTCTCAACAGTTACACTTTCAGCAGCACCAGATGCATTGATTTAGCTAGGAAGCCCTCTCTGGGATGTGCTGAGTCGATGGGTCCTTACTTGACCTGATCAGCCCTAAGGGAGAGTCTGTGTGGAGTGAATTCTTCTCACAAAGGTAGTACTATGGGCTAGGGTTTAATCCTACATCCCTAAGGGTTGAAGGAGAAGAGATTGGATGATTTGATGAGTCCTATGGATGAATGGATCACTGGGGTGCTACTCATAGCATAACACAGATGGGAGTTAAATCTGAGTAAATCAATTTGAGTTGAATCAATTGATCTGATCGAACCTGATGATTGCTATGATTCAACAATCACTCAATGAGGGAATCAAGCATCAATTGGGAACTTGAAATCCCGAGGATTCACTGTGATTCAGTGACTTAGTGGTTGATGGTCAGTGCAAACTCAGATAATGAATACATCATCTAGTCCACTGTCAGTCCCTACCATTGCCTTAGCTGCCTAATGAGGAACTAGGGTGAGGTCCTAGCACAATATCTAGAATAGAGAAACCATGAGTTGAGGTGAAACTAGCTCAATAGAGAGAGGGTCAGAGGCTGCACCTGAAAATGGAGAACAATGGTGACAGAGGTAAATTGGATAGCTCTAGAGCTCTCCAAGTAGTCATTGTAGCTTAACAGGGTATCTGAATGCTGGACTGCACCTCTATCAGCAGTATGCAGCAATGAGAGTGATCGGGAAGCTTTAATCAGTAGTTGGAAAAAGTAGGGAAGGTAGTAGCTCCAATTGATTCCATGGCAGCAACACAATGAACAAAGAGTTCACTATGAAGAATTCCATGACTACTTATAGCCTCAGGATGCCTGAGAGCTCGGCCCATGGGTCAAGCTAGGCTCGAGAGCCCCTAATCTAGTCCTACCTTAATGGGAGCTGGCCGGGCTTGGCACGATGGAGAATGCCTCTCTGGATTGGAAGAGACTAGTAATGAGAATCTGATGTAGCAGTGAGAGTGACACATAATGTTGGCATGGTTGGTGTGGTCGTATCTCCTCTGTCGGGCCAGCGGTCGAGTGAAGAAAAAGATGAACAGGGCCGGATGTTATGCGGGCCGTCTGATCTCGAGATAGTTAGAGATGGAGGGTTTGATGCAATTCTAGTAAAATAGTGTCACTAATAGGATGTCAACCGTTGGATTCAAGAATACGATCCAACGGCTAATGATGGATCAAACTGTGGTCCTTCAGCGCTGTTGAATAAATGCGCTAGGATTCGTGCCCATGCATCCATAGGCTAAGTTTGCTATGCCTCTGTTGGGACCTCACAACACGGATCTACTGCGGTCCCGACAACAAATCTCATGGTCAAAATTATTATTTTATTTATTTTAATTAATATAAATTCTTCAGTTAAATTAAATTAATTCTAATAATTTCTAAATCTAATTTAGGACTAAATAAGCTCCAAAAATTCTCAAAAATTGACTATTAGCTAATTAGGGCATGAGGAATTCAAAAATGAAATCAGATTTTAATTTGGAGATCTATTTAATTTAGCTAATTTTTAGGATACAAAAATAAGCAAAAATAGCCAAAATGCTCAAATGAGCTCCAATTGATTTCAATCTTCTAGGGTTAGGCTTAAATGACCCATTGAGTATAATGGAATGAAAATTAAAGCTTGATTTATCTTGGATTAACTAGGGTAACAACTAGGGTTGTTAGAGTAGTCTTCCTCTGTCTGGGTTGGGATGAAGGAGAACAACACAAGTTAGGTTGATCTGAGGCCCATGCTATTTAATAGTGCAAGGTTGTCTGGTCCTGATCTACCCATGTGGTTCTACACTAGGCCAACCTATCGGGTTCTAATTGACCTGATGAAACTTGAGCCTTTAAATGAAATAATGCGACTAATAGAATGCATTTCCTAAAGTTCAAATCATAAGAAAATGCATGAAAACTTGAGCTTGGTTTATTTCAATCAGTATGAATCCAAATTATATGATCTTATATACAATTTTTATAAAATAAATATGTAGATTAATAAATTGTAATAATATTTTACTTTCTGTGAATGGGTTTCTTAATTATGCCTTAATTATCCAAGAGCATTTTTTATGATTATTATGATGAATACTTAGCCTAATTGCATGTTTAAGGTATGCATTTCTTCATTATGCATATTAAAATTTAATTATGAGAGTAGATTTAATTTTTATGTTTAATTTTGCTAATCATTTGCTAATTATCTTAAGCTTTGATTAGTGAATATTAACCTCATTTGTAATCTAATTTGTGCATCTAAAGTGCCTATGGATTCAATAATTAGTAAAGAACATATAGGTAACTTAATATTCTCTTTTTAAATGATAAATTTGTTAATCATCCATAAATAGCTCAAAACCCTAATTAGTTAATAATATGCATTTTGCTTTGCCAAATTTAGCTTATTTATAGTCTAAACTCTCATTAGACAGTAAAAATATCATTTAGTATCAGTAGACCTTGCTTTATAATTGATTTCCTTATATTAGTGCTTAATCCCCTTATTGAGATTGATTTGATTTAAGAAATCTAAGGGGTATTTCTAACTTGTCAATCCTTGATGATTCCTCCCCAAATCAAAACTTATTATGCTTAATTCACTTAGTTAATTAAATAAAAGGAATTGATTATCCAAACAACCAAATTCCAATTGTTAGAATCATTTAGAGGAGCAGAATGTTAATTATTAGAAGTAGTTTTAGAAGGAATACTTGTATTCTTAATTGTACCTTCTAAGACCATTTATTAGACATCCATTATAAATATTCTTACATTAAATTAAGATTTGCCATGATTTATATTTCAATTTTAGAAACTTATCTATAGTAATTAGAAGAAAATAGTACATTGTAGATTTCCTTAAAGGAAAAGGTTAAATAACATGTTAAATGAGCTAAAGTTAAGTTAAATTATTGAAGTAAGGTGCCTTGTGATATTTGAGGTAGAACCCTAGATTTTCCACCTGAACCCTATAGAATTGAATCTATTCTTGTGGTAGTGATAGCCTAGTGAGAATTGGATTGGACTTACATTCTTGAGTTCAATTGAAGGACATAGATGATATTGCCTTGAAGCTTAAAGTTAATCCATTAGTCTTTAGTCAAGTCTCTAGTAGCTTTTACAAATCCTTTAATATTAAATAATTTGCTTAGAATAATTTGCTAAGAATTTATCCTAGTGATAATATTATTTTAACATATGAGAATGCAGTACATATCATAATATATCTCAGATTTTTAGTTAAGTTAAGGAATTGCATGATTTGCCTTGTAGAAACTGTAGAGTTATTATCTTATCTTAAGCATTAAGATAAGTATTATTCATATCAGAACCAAAATTATAATTCCAATGTATGTTATGAGTTAGGTTTGGACACCTTAGTTTTGGATAACATACTATGAAAGGATGTAGGTCTCCTATCCTTGTGCACGAGAATAAGTGCAATTTAACAACATAAATGCCCAATTTCACCTTCCTTGAAACATGCTAATTGTATATATGTACTCTTATCATATGATGATTTAGGATAACTTCACAATATGACTATGAAACATGTTGAATAAAGGATAATTAAGATTTGAATTATGTATAGGCAAATAATTCTTATAATTCAGAGTTCTATGTAATATGGCATTTAGATTAATATTCATATTAGGAGGTAACATGCTAAATAGCTAGATAACAAAAAGAGATATTGTAGCACCCAGTCCCGTCGTCGCACACACAAATTGATAAGATACCATATTCAGCGGCAGAGGAGTGTGCTACTTGGGAGTGCATAATCCATCTCCCCGAATAGGCAGGCTAAAGAAATTAGCCACACTGAAGGCTGCTGAGTCAACCCAAGAGCAGGGTAGAGAGCCAATACTTAAGATAAGAGTAAGATACTTATCCTGAGTATATAGGCTAATACATACATTGGATTAAAAAGGCAAGTAAAAAATCTAATATATGTTCTCAAATATCAGCATTTATAGTATGTTGATCACATCACAATACTAAGTATAGGTAGTATAAAAATAGAGTGAGGAAGCAAAAGTAAAACATCCAAAATACATTCATCACTGAACTATAGTAAACATTCATGTCAGAAAAGAAAAGTAAAAGTACATCCAAAATTATTACAAATTATTTACTTATTAATACAGAAGTAAAGTCTAACCAATGAACTGAAATAAAAGAAAAAAAGAAATAATAAGGCTGGAGGAAAGTCCACTAAGGCTCCATGAAATCCTCTTGAATCTCCTGAGAGTCCTTCTAGCCTGGCTCAACAAGCTGCACAAGATCTAGCAAATTATTGGATCCCAAAAATACCCCATGTTAGACAAGAAGTTGAACACATCGAACTAGACTATACATTTTTAAAATAGGTGCAATGAAACAGTAAAGTAAACAAATTGCAGAAAAACTGTAAAGATAGCTAAATAGCTGAAATTACATAAAATTGAATAACACAAACTGACTGTACACTAAAAGCTAAAAGTGAATAAAATCAATGTATACTCTAAAATTGATGTAAAACATCTAAATTGTGCTATATACCACTAGAATCATGCATCTGAATATGCCACAACACAATATGTCACTGATATTAACTGAAATATCACTGAACTATTATGAGCCGTATGGTCCAATATCTACTTACATCCTATTAGGAAATTTTACAACGATGTCTCAACATCCTGAATTTCCCTTGCTGATGTATGCAACATTCAGTAACTCATAATTCATCACTAGTACTTATATGTCATCACTGATATTCATACATCACACTGATACTCATGCATCACACTGATGCTCATGCTCATACCTCTATACTACATGAGTTAAATCAAAAGAGAAATCTAGAAGTACTTGAAATCAGATTTTAACTCAAATGTCTCGATTGTGCAGAATCCTGCTAAAATGATTCTGACTCATAGGTTCTACTTTCACTAGCTATTCTTCTTATTTAGGGAGTTTTACTTGGAGTCATCAATTGGAAAGGATGTATACACATGGTTGTATCTTCTTAACAAGGTGAATCTTGTACTTAGTTTGCTTATAACAACACTTATCGAGGTGCACACAAGATAGGAGTAGTTTGCTTATAACTGCACTTATCGAGGTGCACACAAGATAGAAGGCAGAACCCTTTCATAGTTACTATTCACCCAAACTAGGTTCCAGCTCACTCTCTTAAGTTTGGATTATTTACTCTAGCAGGTCTGTATTCGGCTTAACTCGCAAGAATCACTTGGTCAGAAGTCCACATTAGAGTGACTCATCCAAAATTGAATATTACTAGAGTGACTCTTCCAAAATTGAATATTACTAAAGTGACTTAGTACCGTGAGTATGCATGATCATAATCAACTAATAATCCAAGCTCAGTCAATTTTATTTAATAACTAAGGATTTATTTAAAACTATTAACCCTTATTCTAATTTGGGTGAGTACTACACATGGCTTCAAGGATGTGACCAAGGGGTCACTCAACATGAGTTACTACCATATGGGAGAATATTAATCTAATATCTTAGGTGTATTCTACCACAAGGTTTAAGATCAACTTTTAAGGTTGGGGAGGATCATCTAAGTTCCTACCTCAATATATCACAAAAAGTTTTTTCCTACCTCAATGTGTAAAATTTTTTAGGCTTTTAAATATTTTAAAGCACTCCTAAAGCAAGATCCTTAAGATCTCACTTTTCTGCCACTTAAGTTAAAGATTCAGAGTTTACTTATTAACTTGGATAAAAGTGATCAAATCAGATAATTAGATCTATTTGATTACATCCTATTCTACAATTATGGGATAAAATCAAAGATATTATTAAAGTTAGGTTATTTCATAAATTATTACAGTTTTATTAACCATCTTATGTTAATAGTCTTTTATAAGAGAAAATCAAAGATAAAAAGTTTAGATTCAGATGATTCAGTCACATAGCTTCATTATTAATCTTAGCACTTCTACTTCAATGATTTAAGATCAATACTAAATCAGATGCATTATTAGAATAATGTCAATTGAATTATCTTATAATCAAGTCATTTGATTAAGTGATTAAAGTTTCAAATCTTAATCAAACAGGTTAGGGTTTACCCCTATCCTTATCCAATTAGACCAATTATAAATTTATAGATCAAATGTCAAATGTGTGTATTATTAGTATATTATTTGTAGCAATATCAGATTTCAACCAAGGATAATTCACTTGATCAAGATCTTAAGATTTCTTAAGATTAATTAAGGAATTATGCTACTTTAATCAAATTGGTTAAATTAAATATTTAAGATTCACATGATAGGCTCTTTATGATCATAGTACTGTTATGAAAGCTAAATAATAGGAATTTGTAGAAAATAGAAGGTAATTAGTGTTAATCAAACCTTAATTCAAAACAAATGGATTAGCATCTAATTACAAATCCAACTATTAGAAATTCATAAAACTTGGCCATTATGTGCTATATATTCATATGATCAATCAGAGACTAAGCTTACTAAGTTTGGATAATCTGAAACCCCCCTAATTTTTACTAATCATACAATTACAAGATTAGGGCATAAATAAGAATACATAAATCAAAAAATTAAACCACCTATCACATGCATTCTATAATGCATAAGGAACATAATAGCATCTAAATTATGCAATTTGGCTAAGTATACAAGCTAATCAATCCTAACTAAGTTTTACAATAATTAGGCTAATCCAAAAAATTCAACCATTAAAAGTGCAATATTATTTTATATTTAGTTTTCTAATGATTTTCTGATCAATTTGGTATATAAGATTATAGAGTTTGGATCAGTGGATCCAAAGTTATCAGACTAATTTATTTTGTATTTTTCTAATTAATCCATTTTTTCCATCACTTTCCTTAAAGAATATAAACACAAAATAAGTTTATTAATTAATAAATAGGTTCCATGCCATTTACAAAATGCACAGGTCAGCTCGACCCGATGGCCCGACACTGTCGAACAACGCGGGTCATCGGTCGGCCGAACCCGTACTGTGCTTCTCCCACACTTCTCCATCCCCCGACAGCTAGCGATTAGGGTTAACATTAATCGTAAAATTCGGAGGCTCCGGGACACGCCAAAGTCTCAAACAAATACCTACACCTTCAGGGCTCTCAGTCGCATCCAGAGGACCCTGAATTGCAGGCTAGGAAAGACGGGATGGCTGGGGTGCTACTCTCCCCAAATTGGGTGAGTACCCAATTAGGGGCCTTGATTCTGAGGGGAAATTCTCTTCATAGAAACCATGCCAGGACCAGAACTCAATGGATACACCATCAGTATAGCCAGATGCACCAAAAACCTATACTGGGAAGGGTTGAGCGCATCCAAATGCATGGGTCCTAACTCAGATTGATTTCTAAAAATTACAAAAATTGTTCGAGCCAGATCTACACATTGGGTCGAGTTCTAACTAGCTAGACCCTATCGATTCGATAAGGGTAGATACATAATTGCTCAAGCAAAGAGAAGGAAACTGTGAGTCCACTTGACTTATAGTGGAAGATAAGGGGTACCTTGATTGACTGGACAAAGCTAGAAACAAAAGATAGAGAGAAAATTGCTGGCTGCAAAGCTTCCAAATAGCTCACAGGAGTCCTGAACACTAGGAGATCCCACTATTAGCAGTTTGCAAGCGCTAGGGACACCTAGGGAGCTCGGGAAGACTAGCAATGGCGAACTCAAACTTCTCTTCAAATGAATGACAAGGAGCTATAGGAAGGAATGCTGTGGCTATTTATAGCCTCGGCAGAGGTTTGGAAATGCTCTAGTGCTGAGGGATTGGGTTGGAGGTGGCTCGATAGCTCGGGTCACTGAGAGCTCTCAAATTTCCGATTGAGTCCCCTCGTGCCTAGAGGCCCATCTAAGGAGCTAAACTGAAATGGGAAGCTCCTAATAGCTATGCTGAGCTAGAATGAGGAGTGGGGGACAGGCCAGACTGTCGGGAAATCCTTCGAATCTTCCATGTAGGGCGCGGGTGAGAGGTAGACAAAGGCGAGCAGTAGCGGGAAGGTTTGGAGATATCTGATGGATCGATCAGAAAGGTGTGATGGTCTTGATCCTGTGGATCCTAACAGCCAGATCCGATTAAATCCACACCATAGGATCTATAGGATGCATCTAACAGTAGATTCGCGGTTCCACGTATCTAAATCCTAGCTATCAGATTTATAAGATAAATGGAAAATATGGTGGGAGCACCGCTGTTGCACAACCTGAGCTCCACAGCGGATCGCCCGTGGTCTGCACAGTGGATCCTGACTGTTTAATCAGTTTAAAGGTTCATATATGCAAATTTGAATTGTTAGAAGCCCTAAAATGCAATTAGACCAATTTAATTTAAATTGAATTGTTGTCTAAATGATCTTCAAATTTTACCCAACTTTAATGGTGAGGAATTCAAAAATAAACACAGATTTTAATTTTGAGATCAAAATATTTTTAGCCTTGTTTAGGGCATCTAGACTTGTCAAAATGCTAACTGGACTTAGAGAAGTCCAATTGACTTCAAACTTTCAAGATTAGCTTAACTTGATATTTTAAAGTAATAAAATTAGAGCTTAATGCCTGATTAAGTTGAGAATTGATCAAGGTAATAACTTAGGGTTCTTACAAATTCTCTCAGTTAAGAACGATGTTGTCCTCGACATCATCTCAAGAGAGAAAACAACAATATAGAATTTTAAGAACAAAATTACAAATTTAGAATTTAATGGATACCTGGATTCTCAAAAAGACTGGGATACTTTTTTTGAATATCAGCCTCTTTCTCCTAAGTAGAGTCTTCTAGAGAGCGATTCCTCCACTGAACTTTCACCATGGGGATAGAGCAATTTCTCAGCTGCTTTTGATCATGAGCTAAGATCTTAATTGGCTCCTCCGCATAAGAAAGATCTAACTAGAGAGATACCATTGGGAGTTGAATTAAATGAGAAGGATTATGAAGACATCTCCGCAGAGAGGAGATGTGGAACACTTTATGGACTGTAGAGAAACCTTTAGGAAGCTTCAATTTATAAGCTGCAGAACCAATCTTCTCTAGGATTTTGAAAGGTCTGACATAGTGAGGACTTAGTTTCCTAGCTACATAAAATTGATATACATATTTCATCAGACTTACTTTAAGATACTCAAAATTTCTAACCTTGAATTCCAGAGAATGATGATGAGCATCATGATACTTACTCTAGCGATCTTAAGCTATTTTAATTCACTGCTAAATTAATTGAACTTTATGATTAGTTTCTTCAACTAATTCTGAGCCATATAACTGAACACTGCCAATTTTAGACCATGCCAGGGGAGTAATGCAACTTCTGCCGTACAAGGCTTCATACGAAGCCATGCTGATACTCGCCTGGAAATTGTTATTATATGCAAACTCTACCAACATAATATGATCTTCCCAAAAGCCTCCAAAATCTAGAATACAGAGACAAAAAAGATCCTCTAGAACTTGGATGACTCTTTTAGTTTGACCATCTATTTGAGGATTGAAAGCAGTGCTCATGGCTAGGGTAGTCCCCAAGTCTTGATGCACTGCTTGCCAAAATTTAGAAGTAAAACAACTATCTCGATCATATACAATAGACCTCAGAATTCCATGAAGTCTGACTACTTTCTTAATGTACAACTTTACTAATTTTTCTACAGAATCGGTCTGACGTATAGTAATGAAATGTGTCGATTTGGTCAGTCAATCAACAATGACCCTAATTAAATTAGCACCAGACCTTGACTTAGGCAAATCCATAATGAAGTCCATAGACATATCAAACCACTTCCATTCTAAAATTGCCAGAGGGTGGGTAAGTTCTCCGGGCTTATGATGCTTAGCTTTGATTAGACTGCAAGCATGACACTTTGCTACGAATTCAGCCAAAATTTTCTTCATTCCGAGCCACAAGAAATAGAAAAGATTGAAATAAAATTTAAGATATACCTAAAACAACAACATTATCTTCAGGAGCCCAGGTGGGAGTTAGCATATAAACTCTTGCAGTAGCTGATGGTTGCTCGCCCTAAGGCTGCTATCCTTAGCGATTATAGGCCGGCCATGGAACAAGAGCAGATGTGTTCTTATTGGCTACAGGTACTGGAGCTGGCATTACTGCTAAGGCTGAAGCATGACTATTTAATGGCTGTGAACGGAACACTTTATTGTGACAAGAGTGATCTATGAGACCTCCGTCAATAGTTATTTTAGAGTCACACTAGTAGTAGTAATGACCATCTTGGTCGCCGGTGAAACATACATTACCAAAGTGATAGCATTTACTGCATGGATGAGCACGCTTGCACATGGGAGTTTTAGACTGGGACTGTTCTGCTTCCAGATTGAAGACTTTAGCCACCTTGCGATGACCGAAATGTTCTCTTATTGGCTGCACAAATGCAGCCTTACGCTTATGATCCATTTGTCATTGAAATCCTTCTTGGAGGCGAGCTGCCTTGATCAACTCTGCAAAGTTCTTGATTTGACGGGACACCAAATGAGCTTTTATGGAGTTCCTCAAACCTTTCAGGAAGCGATGGCATTTGGCTGATTCCATTCTAACTAAGTTCGAAACAAATCGTGCTAGCCTTTGGAACTCTTGTTTGTAATCGAACACAGACCTATTCCCTTATGTAAGGTGGAGGAGTTCATCCTCTAAAATTTCTTGAGCTAATGCGGGGATGAGTGCTTCTCAAACACTTCTAGGAACATATTCCACAGGATATCTTCTATCTCATAATTGGCAAAGTTATTGTTCCGCTCATTTTCCCACCAGTACTCTGCTTCCTCCTGAAATAGGTGGGTGACTAAATGAATAGCTTCCAAGTTTGGATATTTTATGCAAGCCAAATTTTTCTCGGCCATTTTCAACCAAGTAACAGTGTTCATGGGGTTGAGAGCCCCGCTAAAGGTAGGTGTCCTTAATCGCAGGAAACTATGAAGAAGCCCATCTTCTGAGAAGTGAGAGGAAGATGGGCTCCTACTTGAGGAAGAGTTTGCTGACGAACGCTTAGTATAAGGTTACAAGTTGCGCCTGTTGCACATTACTCTCAATCAGCGCTTCATCAGATCTGCCATAGGAATCATTTCATCAGGTACGCCTAAGGATGAGATCGTGTTCTTAATCGGTGTGGGAGAATAAAGAGATCCAGTATTCATGGCAGTAAGTACAAATATAAATTCAGCGAATTATAAAATTTCATTATTGTTTAATTTATTACTTTTTCAAAAGTGAAGTTACTTAGATCCACAAAATCCATAAACTACTCATGAAAGGAAAGACTCAATGGCCTCTAGTTACAGTATTCTACCCAAAAGGCAGCACAAAAATCATCATAAGTGACTACATGACTCCTTTGAGCTAACCTCCTATAAACCCAGAACCACCAATGACTCACTGATCTCCTAAGTAAGATCTCCACAATATAAAGACAGTGCTCATTGGAATAGTTTATCTCTCAAAGGGCAGTGGTTGGATGGTCTAACTACTCTCAAGCAAGTGCTGGAAGACTGGTACTTCCAAAGGATGAATGGGTAAGGATATTGTCAAAAACTTCTACTCTACGAGCTGATACTCCATCGATGATCCTACCATATATTTGACCATCTTGAAGATTATCCAACCAGTAGTCTTCCAACCTCCTAAGGTAGAACCAGAATGCTGACTGCATATATTACATTCTTAAAAGTAACAAAACTTCTAACTACTTGATTCATATCTTCTTATTATCTTTGAAGTTCGTTCAAATTCTAGGCTGTCCTATTTACATTTAACAGTTCACTATTTTTATATCAATTTATTATGTTCATTTAATTTCCTAGAATGGCCTCATTCTAGACTTAATCGATTTTCATTTTTGAGATAGCTTGATTAACTCTTGGATGTTTCTTTTCCTACATTTAGTAACTTGTAATCTTAATCTAATATAAAGAACAGTTCCTAAAGTAAATATGAATAAGTTTTTTATCTGAAACTTTATGATACTTCTTTGATACCAACTATAGCGCCCCTTCCCGTCGTCGCGCGCACAAAATGATAAGATACCACATTCGGTGGCGAAGCGGTGCGCCACTCAGGAGTGCATAACCCATCACCCTGAATAGGCAGGCTAAAGAAACTAGCCATACTGAAGGCTGCTGAGTCAACCAAGAGAAGGGTCGAGAGCTAATACAGAAGATAAGAGTAAGATACTTTTCTTGAGTATTAGGCTAACACATACATTAGATTAAAAAGGTAAGTAAAGAATCCAATATATGTTCTCTAATATCAGCATTTCCAGTATGCTGATCACATCATAATACTAAGTGTAGGTAGTATAAAAATAGAGTGCATAAGCTAAAGTAAAACATCGAAAATACATTCATCACAGAACTATTATAAATATTCATCTTAGAAAAGAAAAGTAAAAGTGCATCCAGAATTAGTACAAACTGTTTACTTAATAATACGGAAGTAAAGTCTAACTAATGAACTGAAATAAAAGCAGAAAGAAATAACAAGGCTGGAGGAAGGTCCACTAAGGCTCCACAAACTCCTCATGAATCTCCTGAGAGTCCTCCTGTCCTAGCTCAACAAGTTGCTCAGAATCTAACAAATTACCAGATCCCAAAAGTACCTCGTGTTAGATAAGAAGTCTAACACATCGAACTAAACTAAATAGTTCTAAAATAGGTGCAATGAATTAGTAAAGTAAAAAAAACTGTAAAAAATTATAAAGATAGCTAAATAATTGAAACTGCATAAAATTGAATAACACAAGCTAATTGTACATTAAAAGCTAAAAATGAATAAAAACAATGTTTACTCTGAAATTGATGTAAAAATATCTAAATTATGCTATATGCCATAAGAATCATGCATCCAAATATGCCACAACATGATATGTCAGTGATATCAACTGAACTATCACTGAACTATTATGAGCCGTACGGTCCAATGTCTACATACATTATATTGGGAAATTTTACTGTGATGTTTTAACATCTTGAATTTACCTCGTTGATGTATGCAACATTCTGTAACTCATAATTTATCACTGATACTCATACATCATCACTGATATTCATGCATCACATTGATATTCATGCATCATATTGATGCTCATGCTCATGCCTCTATACTACATGAGTTAAATCAAAAGAGTAATCCAAAAGTACTTGAAATCAGATTATGAATCAAATGTCTCCATTATGCAGAATCCTATAAAAAGGATTCTGACTCCTAGGTTCTACTTCCACTAATTATTTCTTCTTATTTAGGGAGTTTTACTTGGAGTCATCAATTGGAATGGATGTATACACATGGTTGTATGTTCCCAAGAAGGTGAACCTAGTACTTAGTTTTCTTATAACTGCATTTATCGAGACACACAAAGATAGTAGGCAAAACCCTTTTGCAGTTATTATTCACCCAAACTAAGGTTCCATCTCACTCTCTTAAGTTTGGACAATTTACTCTAATGGGACTGTAATCGGTGTAACCCGTAGGAAGCATCTGGTCGGAAGTCCACATTGGAGTGACTCTTCAAACTTTGAATATTTCAGAAGTGACTTAGTACCATGAGTATACATGATCATAATCAACTAATAATCCAAGATCAATCGATTCTATTTAATAACTTAGGATTTATTCAAAATTATTGACCCTTACTCTAATTTGGGTGAGTCCTACACAAGGCTCCAAGGATGAGACCAAAAGGTCACTCAACATGGGTTATTACCACATGGGAGAATCTCAATCTAATATCTTAGGTGTATTCTACCACAAGGTTTAAGATCAACTTCTAAGGTTGGGCAGGATTATCTAAGTACCTACCTCAATATATCACAATAAGTTTTTTCCTACCTCAATATGTAACATTCTTTTTTCCTAAAGCAAGCTCCTTAAGATCTCACTCTTTTACCACTTAAGTTAAAGATTTAGCATTAACTATTAACTAGGATAAAAGTGATCAAATCAGATGATTAGATCCATCTGATCATATCATTTCTACAATTATGGGATGAAATTAAAAATATTAATAAAGTTAGGTCATTCCATAAATCATTATAATTTTATGAACCATCTTATGTTAGTAGTTTTATATAAGAGAAAATCAAAGATCTAAAGTTTCGATTTAGATTATTTGATCACATAACTTCATTATTAATCAGCGTATTATTGGTATATTATTAGTGGCAATCTCAGATTTTAACCAAGTATTATTCACTTGATCAAGATCATAAGATTTATGCTACTCTAATCAAATTTTCACAGTACTATTATGAAAGCTAAATAATAGGAATTTGCAAAAACTAGAAGGTAGTTAGTGCTAATTAAACCTTAATTCAAAACAAATGAATTAGCACCTAATTACAAATTCAACCATTAGAAATTCATAAAACTTGCCCATTTTGTGCTATTTAGTCATACGAGCAATCAGAGACTAAGTTCACTTATTTTTACTAATCATACAGTTATAAGATTAGAGCATAATTAAGAATACATAAATTAGAAAATTAAACCACTTAGCACTTGCATTTTATAATGCCTAAGGAACACAATGGCACCAAAATTGTGCAATTTAGCTAAGTATACATGCTAATCTATCCTAATTAAGTTCTGTAATAATTAAGCTAATTTAGAAAATCCAGCCATTAAAAGTGCAATATTATTTTATATTTTGATTCTTTATAATTTTATAATCAATTTGGTATATAAGATTATAGGGTTCAGATCAGTGGATCAAAAGTTATCACATTAATTTATTATGTATTTTTCTAAATAATCTATTTAATTTTCCATTATTTTTCTTAAGGAAAATAAATACAAAATATGTTTATTAATTAATAAACAAGTTCCGGCCAGTTTACAAAATGTGCGGGTCGGCTCATCTCAATGGCCCGGCACTGTCGAATAGCGCGGGTCATCGGTCGGCCCGACCCGTACTATGCTTCTCCCACGCTCCTTCATCCCCCGACAGCCAGCGATTAGTGTTAACCCTAATCACAAAATTCCAAGGCTCCGGGACACGCCAAAGCCTCAGACAAATCCCTACACCTTCAGAGTTCTCAGACGCGTCCAAAGAACCCTGAATCGTAGGCTGGGGAGGATAGAATGGCTGGGGTGATACTCTCCCCAAATCGGGTGAGTATTCAATTAGGGGCCTTCTCTGTGAGGGTAAATTCTCCTCATAGGAAACATGCCAAGACTAGAACTCAATGGCTACACCATTAGTATAACCAGACATACCAGAACCTTATACTAAGAAAGGATGAGCGCATCCAGATGTGTGGGTCCTTACTCATATTGATTTTTGAAAATTGCAAAAATTGCCTGACCCAGAGCTATACACTAGGTTGAGCTCTAACTAGCCAGACCCTATCAATTTGATAATGGTAGATACATTATTGCAGAAGCAAAGAGAAGGAGATTGTGAGTCCACTTAACTCATAGTAGAAGAAAAGGGGTACGTTGATTGGTTGGACAAAGTTGGAAATGAAAGATAGAGAGAAAATGCTGGCTGCAAAGCTCTCAATGTGCACGTAGGGTTCTTGAACACCAGGAGGGCCCACTATCCTCAGTTTGCAAGTGCCAAGGACACCTAGCAGGCTTGAGAAGACCAGCAATGGTGAACTTAAACTTCTCTTAGATTGAACAACAAGGAGCTATAGGAAGGAATGCTGTGGCTATTTATAGCCTTGGTAGAGGTTTGGGAATGTTATAACGCTGAGGGATTGGGTTGGAGGTGGCCCGATCGCTCGGGTCACCAAGAGCTCTCAAATTTTCGGTTGAGTGCCCTCGGGCCAAGAGGCCCATCTAAGGAGCTCAACTGAAATGGGAGGCTCCAAACGATTATGTTGAGCTGGAATGAGGAATGGGGGACAGGCCAGACTGTCAGGAAATCCTCCGGGTCTTCCCTGTTGAGCACGGGAAAGAGGTAGACGAAGGCGAGCAGTAGCGGGAGGGTCTGAAGCCCTCTGATGGATCAATCAGAAAGGCATGATGGTCGATCCTTCAGATCCTAACAGCCAGATCCGATTAAATCCATGCCACAGGATCCATCAGACGCATATAACGGCAGATCCGCGGTTCCGCGGATCTAAATCCTAGCCATCGGATTAATAGGATAAATGGCGGATACGGTAGGAGCACCACTGTCGCATAAACCGGGCTCTACAGTGGATCGCTCGCGGTCTGCACAATGGATCTTGATCGTTTAATCAGTTTAAAGGGGTATATATGCAAATTTAAATTGTTGGAAGCCCTAAAATGCAATTAGACCAATTTAATTTTTTTTGAATTATGGTCTAAATGATTTCCAAATTTTACTCAACTTTCACCCCAAGCTAATTTGAGGGTGAGGAATTCAAAAATGAACTCATATTTTAATTTTAAGATCAAAATATTTTTGGTCTTATTTAGGGCATCTAGAGTGATCAAAATGCTAAATGAACTTAGAGAAGTCCAATTGACTTCAAGCTTTCAAGATTAGCTTAATTGGATATTCTAAAGCAATATAATTAGAGATTAATGCCTGATTATGGAAAGAATTGGTTAGGGTAACAACTTAGGGTTGTTACAGATATGTCTTATATTTTTTAGATTTAATTACTTAATCATTGCTTTATTGGGCATTTTAGCATAGCATGAATCACATAAGCATAACATATCTTTTGCAGTGTGTTGCATAGCACACCTAGGATCTTTTAGCGGTGTGATTTAGAGCACACATAGGATCTATGGGTTCTAATGTGGCATCAAGGTTATGCATATATATGGAATATTTTGTAGTACATTTAGATGCATATTCAATGGCATATAATATATACCATTTTCATGTTTTATTCAGTTTACAGTTCTACTGTCAATTATTTTAATTTTGGCACCCTTGTTCTATTCCAGTATTACTCCATCTTTACATTTGAGTAATTTGATTTATAGTTATAGTATTACTTCAGTTCTATAGTTTGATTTATGCTTTATTGTTTATTTGCCACTATATCCATTAAATGATAATGAAAACATTGTAATAAGCCTAAAATGTAGCTAAATTTATTGTCTAACACAAGACTTTCTCTTTTATAGCTGGGGTCCTAGCAAGTGAAGTTGACATGTTAGGCTTGGAGCAGTTTGAGGAGCCTGCTTTTGAGGAGATTCAGGAGCTTTAGGAGGAGATGGAAGAGCAGTAGCCGTTGTAGCGCTGATTTTAGTGCTTAGTTTATTATTTCTACTATTGAGATGAGTGGACTATTTTATTTGAACATTTAAATTCTAGTTTGTAATAATTAACTCTGTATGTATTTTTCACTATTTTTTCTGAGTCGAATGCTTATTTAGCTTATGTGATGAATATCATGGATGGATGTATAAGCTTCCGAACTTTGATTTTATATTATCTTATACTCGGTATTGTGTTGTGATCATTATTTCTTTAAATCTTACTTTATATATATATTGTCTATTTCCATAAATTATCATATCACCAATGCATAGGGATAAGTTACCTAATACTTAAGATAAAGAGATTATATTTATATTAAGGATTAGCCCTTATCTATTGTAACATTTAGAGATGACCTATTTGATCCTAATCAATTTAATTTGAGTGATGATCTGATGCTGGGTCAAGAAGAGTTTTCACAAATTAATGTCCTGAGTTATCTAACAATAGTTAGCCCAGGCATTACACATGTAAAGCAGTGGATGATATGACATAACTTTCCATAGGCTCTTGCTTATTTCTATGTTGAGTTAAAAATTTGATGCATGTGAGCTGAGACCCATTCATTGAGCCCCACTGCTCGCTAGTGACTTAAAAGAGACTATTGGAGCATGACAACACATGAGTGATTTGACATAAACTCATTGAGTTTCAATGCTCATCATATTAGTTAATCCATTAATGGATGCGTGTAGCACCCCGTCCCGTCGCCGCGCAACTAAGGTAATTTTAAGGGATAACAAAATAGTTGGCAGTAGAACAGTTCATTGCTTGGGAAGGACTGCTGAACCTCCCCGAATATTTCTGACTAAGCTACTGAGACTCAACCCCAAAGTAGAGCCAAGGACTAATCCTTACGATAAGTATAAAGTTTTTATCTTAAGTATTAGAGAAGATACGTATATACATTGGGTTATGAGATGAATTTTAATAAGGATTCAATATACATGAGTATTAGCATTTCAACATGCTGGTCACATTATAATAGAAAGTATAAGCAGTAGTAAGTATAAACTTTAGAAGCTAAAAGCATTCATCCAGATCATTCATCACATAAGCTAAATATAAAGCATTCATCTTAAAAAAAAAAGAAAATGCATCCATTATTTAGTTATTATAAGCAATTTGCCTAAATAAAATAATAGTAAAAGAGTCTCTCACTCTAACTAAAAGAAAACTAATGCAGAAAAGTAATTGTTGATGCTGAGTCCACTAATGCTCCATCAACTCCTCCTAGACTTGTTCCACCAATTGCTCTAGATCTGGTAAACTATCGGATCCCAAAAGTATCACATATTAGACAATACATTTAACACATCTAACACTATTATATATAAAGCAATATGGTATGAAAAAATTAAAATAGTTGAAAGGCATAAAACTGAACAAAACTAAAATAAGACAAAATAATAGCTAATAACTAAGTACTGAAAATAAGAAATAGTAAGGAAATTGAAACTAAGTAAATGCTGAAATAGAACTATCTTGTATGCCACTGAGTATATATATATATATATATGCATCTGAATATATCATAGAATTATATGCCACAAGTATGCAAGACTTGATGTCACACGATATCCCATAGAATCCTAGGTGAGTAGATGCTCTGCTAACGGATCCTAGGTGAGCACAACGCTTTGCTAACTGAATCCTCGGTGAGCATAACACTCCACTAATGCTGATATGATGTATGCATTTTATGATATGCCAAGGCTTTAATAATTTTATACTTTAAGCTAATAAAACCAAAAAATAATTAAAACCAAGAAAAAAATCCATTTGTCTCCATTGTTCAGAATTCATCTACATGAATTCTTACTTCTCACTAAATTTATGGTTTTGATTATAACTACACTCTAAATCATCACATGGAAAGATTACATATACATGATTTAGCATGTCCTATGAATGGTGGACTTAACACTTTGTTTGTTTAATTGCATTTATCGATGCATATAAGGATAAGGGACAAAATTATTTTACTATTTATTCTTTCAAACTAAGTTGTTAATCTCCCAAACTATAACAGACTATGGACTTGGGATGTTTATTCTGAACAGAATTGTACTTAGCCAATCACCTAGGATAATACGAAGACCTTACAATTCTGTTCAAGGTAAATTAACTAATTCCATCTTATGCTGAGCATTTCAGCTCTATGGATATGCACTATTATCTATATTTGATAACATTACTAATTTTCATTCTAATAATTCTATTTAAAAATCAAGGAGTAACAAACTAATGAATCCTTACTTCATTGTGGTGAGTCCTACACAAGGGTTCCAAGGATTTGACTTTGAAGCCACCCAGAATAGGATACTACCACAAGGGATGATCTCATTCTAGAATCCTTAGGTTATTCTACCACAAGAATCTAAGATCAAATACTCTAAGGTCATTAGTGCCCAACTAAGCTTTTACCTCAAAATCAGACAATAAGCTCTTCATACTTCAATAGTTTGCCATATAAGATAGTACTATCAGTTTCAAGTTATAATCTAGGTTATGAAAGTTCACTTAGACTTAACATTTTTCAATCATATAATTTAGACACTTACACTAAGTATATAAATCTAATAATTCAACTTAATCAACTATATTAATCATGGGATAAAATCATATGAGTTATTGAGAATTGATTGATTTACAAATCCATTTCATTTACTTTATAAGTTGTATTAGGCTGATATTCTTACTTAGGAGAAAATCAGCGACTTTAAACTTAGATTCAAATAATCAATCACATGAGTTTGTATTAGTTCTTAATTCTTCTAGTTTACTAGTCTAAGATCAATGACAAATCAGTAAGTATTGATTAGATTTATGCAAGTCATTTAAATGTCCAAATCAAATGTTCAATCAATTTAAGTTAATTTGATTTGAAGTTTAATTTAGTTAAGTTAGTATTTGAATCCAAATTTGACCAAATTAGGGTTATTTACATAAGATTTAAATGATAAGATAATTGCTGAGTTATTCATCAATTAATAATATACAAATTAGTAATTGATTAATCTTTATATAATTTAAGTTTTTATTAATCCATTCAGGTTTTCATTCTAAATTAAAGAAATTCAAAAGATTCAAATTTCTAGATTATAAGCTATGTTCTCTAACATGCGTACTACTGATTATAGAACTTATAAACATCTAATTAATCAAATCAAAAAGTAATTAAGGCTAATTAAATACTAATAAATTTTGAAATGGGTTAGCACATAACTACAATTTTAATAACTCAAATTCCATACAGCTAGGCAATTAAGTTCTACTTAGTCATATGGACAATCAGAGACTATAAGGTTGCAATTAGCTAACTACAAACCATAATATTCACTAATTATGCAAATTAGGGAATAGGGCATAATTAATAAAATATAAATTAGAAAACTATTATACTTAGTATATACATTTTATAAGACATAAGGAGTCAAATAAAACTAAAATTATGCAATTTGCCTGAGTACACATGATAATCTTCACTAATCAAGATACTGAAGTAAATAGGCTAAATTAGTAAATGCATTTACAGAAATTGAAATATTTTTGTATATTCTTATTACTTACATTTTTTTGAACAAAATAATCTATAATTTCATATAGTTTGGATAAATTTTCACAAAGTTATGCAATAAATTTTCTCTGCATTTTTTTAATTACATTTCTATTAATCCGTTGAATTTTCTAAAGGAAAATAATTCCTAGATAAAATTATGTTTATTTAAAATGAGGTTCGACACATTATTAACAGATGCGGGTCAGCTTTACCCAAGGACTCGCCACTGTCGCACCACGCGGGTCACGGGTCATGGCGTCTTGCTCTTCTCACTTACATCCTGATACTTATCGATTAGGGTAACCTTAATAGGCCAAAAGCTCAATCTCTTAACCATGCCATGATCTCTAGTTGATCGGAGCTCTATCCTTAGGCCAAGATGCATCAATGGAGCTTGGAATCCCCTTCAAAGGTTGGCCCAATTATAGAAGCCCTATATGAACTTCATTGGCCTTTGGGAGTTACTATGGAGAGGCAATTCACCCTCTACAGGCCACCACTTCTACCCATTTCAAACCCTACACCTTCCCCATATGATGGAGAGCATAAACCCTCCATTGGCTGGGCTTGAGAGTGGTCCAATCGATGGGTCCTTACTCAAGCCATTGCTGGACTGGCTCGAGCACGGACTGACCACATATGATGTCCTTAGGCTGCGCTCATCAGCTTGATCAATAAAAGATCGATAGTGGATGAAATTACTTAGAAATTGGCGATCCAATTATGAACCAATTGCTAAGGAGAGGAGCTGGATCACCATCCTGAACGATGGCTCGAATTGACTATGCTTCACATTGCTGAGCCTTCGTCACTCACAGACAAGACTAATGCTATCCTATGCGACCCTAATTCAAAGGCATCTAGGCGACAATCATAGACAGTGGATTAATCAGTGAGCTCACACAACTCACTGAGGAATCGAAGGGTACTTGGTTCTTGATGGGAAGGCTGGCTGGATGACAGAGGGAAACCCAGGTATTGGCTAAGCTTCCAAATACAGTTAGGGCACTCAAACCTCGACTGTATACCCATTGAATTCAGTTGGAAGGAGCAGGGATCACTAGGAGAACTAGAATCAAGAACTGGTAATTGGGGAAAACTAGAATCAAGAAAGTTTAGTGAGCAAACGGCTCACTGAATAATTTTTTAGGCTATTTATAGCTTCAGAGGATTGGATGGGTGCAGTTGGATGAGCTGGAGTGACCCGAGAGCTCAGGCCATGGCCAAGCTTTCAAGTTACAATTTAAACTAGGTTGGGCCACGGGGCCCGATCGGGATGCCTTGCAGAGAGTGGAAGACTCTAATGGCTATGTTGAGGTGGCCGGAGGAGTGGGGGATAGGGCTGAGTGATGGAGTACGGGAGATCTTCACGATTGAGAGCTCACGTGAGTGGGGACAAAGGTGTTTAGTGTCAGGACCCTCAACTTCTATCCTATCTATTGATCAGAAAAGTGTAATGGTCAAGATGCTCTAGATCATAACGGCCGGATCCTGGATGATCTAAGCCATGGAATCCACAGGGTGGATCTAACGGTGGATATGTGATTCTATGAGATTGAATCTAAGCTGTAGGATTGGATCATGGCGATGGCTAGATGCTGCGAAACTCCGCTATCGCATGACACGGGCTCTACAACGGATTGCTCGTGGTTTGCACAATGGATCCTAGATGGTTTAACTGGTTATGGGTATAATTGCTAATTTTAAATTGTTATGAACCTTAATTTGCAATTCCCTAATTTAAATTAAATTCAATTATGGCCTAAATGACTTTCAAAAATTCTCAAACTTGCACCCCTAGCTACTTTGGGGGTGAAGAATTCAAAAATGCAATCAAATTTTGGATTTGATATCAAAATATTTCAGCTATTAAGTAGGTTCCTAATTTGGCAAACCCATTTGACCTAGTGAGGCTCGATTGACCCCAAATTTTTAGGGTTAGCTTCTAATGACTATGTAAAGATAATGTAATCATAATTAAGATATGGTAAAGCTTATAATTAAGCTAATAGCAACCTAGGGTTGTTATAATGCGTGTGAGCCTTGAATGGATCATAATTTTGTGGTCACTAAATAATTTGTAATTTTTATCACTTACACATAAGGATAATACTTACTATTAAATTGATCAAAAATGTATCTATGTGCTTATTATGAAATATATGAGCTATATATAGCACCATGTACATTAATTCACTGGAATATAGTTAAACTTTACAACAATATTGTCCCTTTGATAGATAATGTGATAAAAAATAAAATTGAGATTAATGATAAAATTGAAGTAAGAGAATCTCATGCACAGGATTATGACTACTCATATGCTCAAAGTTAAATTCTTTCCAATTTTATCCGATTGATCACAAAATAATTTAGGATAATCTAGAGTAAATATTAGGACTAAAAACTAATTATCCGATAGTTTAAACATTACTTAAAGGAGGAAGTATTTAGTTACAAGCATAGAGAATTCTTTAAGGATGA
Source organism: Gastrodia elata (assembly GCA_016760335.1). NCBI lineage: Eukaryota > Viridiplantae > Streptophyta > Magnoliopsida > Asparagales > Orchidaceae > Gastrodia > Gastrodia elata. The sequence continues at coordinate 28,723,475 of CM028678.1, read as the reverse complement.
TAAAATTTCGAGAACTCACTATTCCTGTATTACTTTGAACAACGTACACTTGCGTGTAAGTGCAGACACTTCTTTTCGGCCTAGCAAGTATTTGGAGCTATCACCATGGAACAGTTGCTTGTATTAAAGAAACCTCCGATTAAATACTGATTTAAATAATTTTTTATTTTATTTTATTTTATTTCTATTTATTTTATTCTTTCTTTATTCATTTTTTTTGTCCATTATAGATATATAAATTATATGTTGTTGCAATTAAGAAAAAAGCTATCATATTTTGAATATTATATTACTTTAATTGTGAACTTTTATAATTTAGTGAACTAAATTGTTGCATGTGTAGGAGAGAACTACAAAACTTGTTATTCGATCATGAAATTTAATGTAATTATGTAGACTTAGGAGACAATAAATCAAATTGAATGCAATTCAAACTCAAATGGAACCTTAGGAGAGGCCATAGGAGAGATTCACCAAAATAACTAGTGTTGAGCCTTAAGAGATTATGCATTACCAACTGTTAGGGGAGTTTTGAATGCCATCCTAAAACCCAAATGTTTAAGCGAACAACTTTGAGATAAAACCTGCAACCCTACAGATGGTGTAAAATGCCCCATTCTATGGACTCTCTAAAGAAGACCCTAACACTCACATCTCCAATATCCTAAAAATTTGTGACACATTTAAGTACAATAGTAATACTGATAATACCATTAAACTTAAATTGTTTTCTTTTTCATCAAGAGATATGGCTAAAAACTAGTTAATTTCATAGTCTAATGATTTAATTACCACGTGGGATGACTTAGCTAGAAAATTTATAACAAAATACTTCTCACCAACAAAAATAGCTAGGATGAAAATATGAATAACAAATTTAACCCAGCTAGAAGGAAAGCCATTATATGATAGTTGGGAGCAATTTAAGGAATGTCTCAGACACTGCCCACATCATGAGTACCCTCTATAGATGCAAGCTCAAATATTTATAATGGATTAAATATACCCATAAGAACATTGATAGATGTAGCTATTGGAGGTTCCTTAAACAACAAAACCCAAGAAGAAACCTATAAACCTCTTAAGGAAATGGCAAATAATTCTTACCAGTGGCCGAATGAGTGGGTTAATCTTAATAGAAGGGAACCTGCTAATATAGCATAAACAATCCAAATTGTCATACCATCAAGAAATAGGATTAGAAGGATCATTCAACGCATTCAAGGATGAGACTCTTCTCTTTATGCAAAGAATTAATGCTACCATGAATCATCATGAAGCCTAGATCCAGTATACAGAAGTAATCTTAAGAAACATAGAAACACAACTAGGGCAAATGTCACAACACCTTTCAAATAGACCATTGGGAACGCTCCCTAATTCCTTTAAAGTAAACCCAAAGGAGACAATGAGTGCCATTGAAGCTAATGAAACAAGCTCCTTTGAAAAGAAAATAAAAACCTTGTGTTTGAATGATCATTATTAAAATAGTAACATTCAACATAAATGGAATCTAAATGCAAGGGAAGGTTACAAGAGACTAGCCATTGCCACTTGAATGGGCATACTAGAAATCTGATGCCACCAAAATAAAAAGGCCCTAGAAAATTTAACATTCCTTATGTAATAGAAGAGGAAGATTTCATAGACCCTCTATGCCATCTGGGCGCATCTTTTAACCTAATGACGTACCATATTATCATCAGCTAGGATTGAGTAGAATGCAGAGTATTCATGTGGTTCTTGAGTTTGCAAATATAGATTTAATGACACCCATAGGAGTGATAAAAAATATTGTTGTAAGCATTGGAAGTTTTAAGATTCCAACTATATCAACACAAAGTTATTACTTTGGTAATTCTAGGCTGAATTAAGTATTAACTAAGTTTCCTTTAGGTTCTATATGTCATTATAATAAAACCATAGAAATATAGTATCCATTAGATCAAAATTGAATTAATTAATATTTTCAATTTATTATTATGTAAGTTAGCTAAATTAACTTGACTTCTCAATCAAAATCTGATTTCATTTTTAAATTTCTCATACCCTAATTAGCTAATAGTGATTTTTTGGGAATTTTTGTAGATTATTTAATCCTATATTAGATTTAATTTGTTTGAGCTTAATTATTTAAATTAGGTTTTTATTAAATTATTTAATTTTCTAATTTCCTAATGGTCGGTTGGACTGGGATTCACTATTAGTACAATGGGTGATCCGTTGTGGAGCCCCAAACACATGGCAGCTGCCTCTTTAGCGCCATCCAGTTGTCCCGCATTTCCTCAAATATGATAAGACAATTATTATCATATCCTACCAGATCTAGCCTTTTGTCATCGGATCTTAAGTGGGATCAAATGACCATCACTATTCAGCATTGTCCCCAGCCTTCCAAAAATGGCTCTGAGAAAATCCCAAGCATTTCCACCATGGCAGTATGTGGATTGTCTTTGTCCCTCACTATTGTGGAGCCCCATCTTTTTTGCGACCATGTTAACACAAATTTTAAGATGATTATTGTAGAGCGATCATCGTGTAATAAATTCCCAATTATAGTTGAATTAGGTTTTCAGCATAATATGCCGATAACTGTAGAATATGCCAAATGTATCGATAATTCATTCATTAAACATGCAAATAAAAGGAATATAGTGCGGAATCAAAATATACAACATCCATATAGTAGTAAAAGAATAATAGCTCAGCTCAATATAAAAGTGTAGAAAAGTAAAAGCAAGAAAAATATTAATTATTGTAATATTGAATTGAAGATTAAGAGAAAGGAACACACATCCTCACAAACAGAAAGAAATGACTTTCTAAGCCTCAGCAGTAATAGGAAGATCGTCCTCCTGGTTAAGCTCCTCACTCGTAGCTATCTTTATGAATAACTTTGAATCTGACATTGTCGATATCACAATTCCAGGCCCTCAATCAAGAAAAGAAAAACTTGGATTAGACAATTATCTAAATGCATTTTAGACTTATTTAATGAAATATACATTTTAAGATATCACAATTAATTGATCATTTAAATGGCTGTAAAGGTGCAACAAGCAACAAAGGAAATAGATAGATATAAATAAAGCATTTATAATTTAATAAATGAAGTATGCAAGATAATATACCTCAAACCAGAAGCTGCAGTAAGGTTAGGCAATATATGTAAATAGAACTAAGAATAACTGAAAGAAATTCTAAACATGCATAACATTTGAATATGCTACTATAACACAAAGTAAATATGAACTGATGTAAAATAAAAGCTAAGCATAATATATAATCAAATTTAGCATCCTACATGAAGCAGTAAAAGTATGCAGAACATAAAATAACAAGTAAAAGTGTTACAATAGAAAATTGGCTAATAAAGCCACTAAAACTTTACTGAAACTAAAAGAAATACTGAAATTACACATGTATCATTTAGACCACACATGGCTAACTCGAAGCCAAATAATAGAATCAGATATGTATCATCCAAGCCCTCTCATGGTTGGATTCAAGTTGATTCAATTACAAAAAAACTAAACTGCAAAGGCAGACTAACTAGGACACACTCTACTTAACCAATAACTGAAAGTACTGAATATACTGATTTTGGCTGATTATTTTTATGCATTTCAAAACTAACACATAGTACTCATTAAATATTCTATATTCAACTAAATATGCCCAAGGTACAAGGCTCAAATACTAGGTATGCAAAGCAACAAAGTTAATGTAAGAAAGACTCTACCAAAACACATGTAATATCTGTTATTATCTAATTTAATTTGTTCTATTTATTCAGAGAGAATACAAGTTCAGAATCTTCAACATTCTACTATTGAGTAAAATATCAAATTCACAGCCTTAAAAGTTAAACATCAGAACTTAATAAGCCCTAAAATCACAATAAAAAATGTCATCTACAAAGGTTAAAAAATGAATCAATAACTTAATTGATGTATTTTAATAACCCGTAACCAATCTTAATTAAGATAATAAAGATTTAAGGATTTAGTGTTAAAGTCCAAAAATTGGGGTCTAAGCTCTAAACCTAAGGTGCTAACATCTTAGGATCTAATGTAACACACAATTCTCACCTTAAGAAATAGAGAATCATATGGACTAAAGATTTAGTATAATAAAAGAAATTTAATCTTAGAAAGACTGAAAGCCTAAAGTCATAAGATAAAATAATTAAATTTAACTTATAAATCTAGAAACTGGATTCAATTTATTGAATAATTTTATTACTCAATATAATTGAATTTATTGAAGGCTATAGCAAGGAATCCATTGAATTTAACACATAGGAGTTTCTAAGGATTTTAGGAATAAAATTTGATTCTTAAAAAATAAATATTTCAAATCTTAAGAAGGTTCAAACTATTGAGTGATTCAATTTCTCAATAGAAATAAACTACAAAAATCTAAGATTGGATGATTAAGACTGAACACTTATGATGAAAATTGAGAATAGTTTATTGACTATATAAATTGAAACTTTACTAATTTTATAAGTATTGATTTACTACTCATGGGGCAATAATGGAGATCTTAAATCTACCATATAGATCTTAATAAGTCACTTAATTAGATCTTAAAAAGAGTTAGAAATTTTGCCTTTATACTTCCTTCTTCAAATCTAAAGAGTTTAAAAATGATTCTAGGCAATTAGCTTATTTATTTTAACCAATTGGATAAATTCCAAAGGTTTAGGATCATTTAAGTCAATCTTTGGGCAAAATGACTAAAATGCCCCCTCCTTAAGAGTTAAAATTAAGATTTGGAGTTCTAGTGTTCCAAATTAAATCTAGTCAATTCAAATAGGTTCCTTGATGCATAATAGGATGATTAACAACTTAAACATCATGTTTGAACTTAAGATAGGCCTAATGAGCACTAATCCATTCTTAAGACCATTAATAGTGGTTAACAAAATTAAGCCCTGAATTGGTTCCTAAGCTTACCAATGAGTTTTATATAACTTATGGAGTTTATGGATACCATGATCTTAGAAACAAAAGTTAAATTAAGCTAGTTATTCACTAATTAACATTTAAGATAATTAAGAGGTGATGAATAAAATTAAACATCAAAAAATATTTTTGATTGGATAATTAAGTTCTCCTTTGTCTAAGGAAGATTTACAAACATTAATCATGCAATTGGGCCAACAAATGGGCTTAATATTTACTAATTAAGATTTAAGGTTATTTTGGCCTAACTAGAAAATCTAACCACAGAAATTAAAATTTTATTATAATTTATTATTACTAACATTGTTTTGATTAAAATGGTATATTTGATCATACCATTTGTAGTTAAATTGAATGATTTATTTCATTAATTCATTTGGAATTATTTTGATTAAGGAAACATAGCTTTTGTATCATTATTAATAGAATTTCCTTAAGGTTCTTAGTTACAGAAAATTGAGTTCTTAAAATAACCCAAAATAAAACCACGCTGGTTGAGGATTACCCATCCCAATACTATTCGCCTACACCGCCTTATTCATCTTATAGAAGGATTGCTAGGGTTTGCATCTAAGGCTCAATTTGTGGCCACCATTCCATGTCATCTCCTCGAATTTATCTCTACTCCTTAACTAAGATAAGATGCACCGATTGCCCACAAAAGCTCTAATTGAGGAGGTCAAATTGGGCAAGAAGATGACTTCCCTAAAATACAGCCCCTACTAAATTCTTGGGTTTACTGTGGGGATAAAATTCTCCCCACAGAGATCACCAACCAGCCAGACTAGGGTACCTAGATGAATTAAAGCTGCAGACAGAAATGCACATCTATGTTTGCACGCAAATGTACGTGGTCTAAAGTAATAAGTGGAAAGTGTTAATTTCTGGGATTTATCAATCCTCAAGGAATGGTGGCTCTGTTACTAAGTTATACTTTCTTTTACTAATGTTTAGATGTCAAATTTTGGTTGATATTTATTGGTTCATAGTTTAGCAATACAAATTACCTTAAGTTAAGATATGATTTGATTAAAAAGGAGAGAGTTGAGATTTCATTGTAATAGTTGCAAGGGTTGGTAATATAGCTTCATTGTTAAATGTATACTTTTAGTTTACTTGCTTTATTAAAGCAAGTGAACACCATAGGAATCAGAGTACCCACCAATTACATTAAGTTCAAGTTCAGTGCATAAAGAGAACTCCTTATGGGTTCTTCCTTAGCACATGAACTCTCATGAGATCATAATCCATTAATTAGATTTTGATCCCCTACATCTAGATTACCAAAGGATATATTTTAATTTCGATGGTCTCACAAACAAGACTTCCATTAACTATGCATCATGCATCTCACACGTAGTTTATCTAAATGGGAAGATGCATTGGGTCAATGGATTATGTCACATGTAGTTTAGCTAGATGGGAAGATGCATTGGGTCAATGCCCTCTCATCCCTTCTACTTTATTGAGTAGCAGAGCAAGATTAATGGAGAAATAGGTTCACAAGCATCAATCTCTTGGTAGAGCCATTAAGGAAGGGTGCAAATGAGCTTGAGAATTTTTTCACATAATTCTCAGCTCTAGTTGCACTACTTTCCTTGCTCTTACCCAATTGATGAGCCTTGGAATACAAGTTCTTTCAAATAATATAAATTAGATTTTAGTTCATCCAAGCATTCATTTCAGCATAAAATATAAAATGATAGAAACATTTTTTTCATATTTCAAACAATTTCATCATACACCATCACACCCTTACATATTCTTACAATTACATCTCAACCCTCTCCTAGGGGATTTCAGCCTTCCTTTACTAAGTAAGAATAAGCATACAAATAAGGAAAAGTGAACCTCACCATCAGTTCACAGCAAAAATAAATCAAGGGAGTTTAGGAAAAAATACTAGGAATCACCCGGAAGTTTTTGGGTTTCTCTTGGACTCTTCCTTCCTGCCCCGTCCTCTTGAAGCTACACCCTTTTTCCCTTGCTGTCTTCCTCTTCTTCCTATTCTTGGTCACCTTCTTTCTCTTTGAAAGTTCTCCTTTATCCTCTTCCTACAGTCTTTCCTTATTGGTCTTTGAATATTAAAAGTTGGAACCCTTTCTTAATCTTCAAGTCTCCCTTTTTTAGACTTCCTTTCACCTGTTTAAAATTTAATTCAGCAAATAAATCTCATTAAGAAATTTGTGCTTTGATTAAATGATTATTCATTTATTTCCTTGGTAATGAAGGGATTTTGGCTATTTGTAGTTATGTTGTATTGAGTAAAATAATTAAATAAACCTCTTGCTATTCCTCATGATGGCTTAAACATGTTCTCTTTATAACAATTTTTATAATAAAGATTCCTCAATTTTTGTTGCATCCACCCCTTCCATCTTCCTAATATTTTTAATTTATTTCTTTATGGATTATTCCTTGAGAATGAGAAGTTTAAATTAATTTGGTATTATTTCAGCTGTGGGAAGGGGAAGAATTCAATTCTTTGGCCTTACCTATGCTGCCTTGAATGTATATTTTTGGCAAAAACTGCGTCGGGCACTATGAGGCATTGTGGCGCGCTGTAGCAGCTACGTTCCAAATATTGTTTCGCGTGGCGCGTTGCAACGGAGAAACTTTCAAAAGGTTGTTCAATTTCTCCATGTACGGTTTTAATTTTCCTTTGATATATGATACCATGGCGCACCACGACGCTCTGCGGCATTTTTCTCCCAAAATTGCATATTTAAGCCAAATTTTAATTTACTCATCTTTTATTCTGAAAAGCAGTGAAAGCACATCAAAATATATAATTTTAATTAAAAAGTGCTTACTTTTAATAACCTATTTTACTACGAATCTTGGAGTTATCACACCCCCACACTTAAATTCTTGCTTGTTCTCGAGTAAGCTCAAAATAAATTTTTCTGATTTTATAGATTGCAAAATTCAATTGGGTATGTGTGAAGTTTTTTCCCATTTCATGCATTACTTGATAAGGGTGATTAGATGGATTTAAACTCTAACAAGTCTCATACTAGTGTTTTATTTTCTCTTGACTAATTGAGTTTCCAATTTCTAAATGTATAATACTCAACTCATAATTTTTTGGAGGGGTTTTTAGGATTAAGAATCTCATGCCATTTGTGCTTCTTCTTTTAAATCATAATGAAAATTTCATTTCAGGAGAGATATTTTTCTTCATCCTATTTTTTTTTTTTTAATTTTTTACTTTGGGAGAGATATTTCTCTTTATCCCTAGATTTTCTTTTGCATTCAGTTCAAGGGAGAGACATTTTTCTTCATCCTTATCTATTTTTCATTACATTTAGTAAGTCCTATAGAAGCCTAGCACATTCTTGTTTCACCATTTCTCACTTCTTTACTTTAAGTTCCTTGACCCCACCCCCACTCTTAGATTTAGAGCATTATATATTTCTGATGTTGGAGACTTATAGTCAAATGAGTGTAAAATGATTTAGCATGAAAAATCTTAAAACTGTATGTTTTGCTTGATCCACTCTTGTTAAGGAAATTAAAAAAGAAAATCTTCACATGCTCATTACAATTGAATTCCGCTCATTGAACTTTTCAAAAAAATTTCCTAGTTAATGACATTCTATTAGCATAATACAATAATTGGGGGATATTAATTCACTAAGATTTAATTAAATAAAAATGGAAAGCACAAAATTAAAAGCAAAATGAACATACATTACTAGGAGTAGTAAGGAATGAAACAACCTGATATAAATAATGACAAATTATCATTGCTGCAATTATGCTCGAGATTCCTCCTGCTCCTTTATTGACTCCCACAAGTACTACTTAGAATCTGAAATAGATAAAAAATATAAAATTATTTGTTGGGTTGCCTCCCAACTAGCGCTTAGTTTAAGGTCCTCAGCCTGACCAAAAAGAGTTTATATCCTTTCAAAAGTTTTTTCCAGGTTTTCATTAACTCCTTAGGATGAGTATGAGCTAGTCTAATAATTGGGTCATCATGAACACTAGCTCTACTTTTTTTCTTCTTATAAGCCCAATCAGTGTCCTCACTCTTAAAATATATTTTATTTCTATTTATCTTTTTATTCCTTTCATTTCTACCTTTGTACTTGTTATCAAACTCTTCATACTTTACCATGTTATCATCCTCCATTTCATTTTGTAAGAATGTGTAAAGCTCATTTCTTTCAGAACTACTCTAATGCTGATTCTCTATAAATTCAAATTGCACACAAATACTGTTGATATTGCTAAGGGGTTTGTTGATAGTTGAGATGTTAGAGATAATAAATTTTATACTTTTACAACCTTGAGATTCACTTAGTTTATTGGTTCACCTATTATTTTTAATCAGTTCATCTTGGTTGTTTTCACATGGCAGGTCACCTATTGCTGAGCCTTCAATTGAAAACACTTGAGGTGTGTATGGGACATATATTTTGGATTGCTCTTGGTCAAATTTTTAAATTTGAGACTTTTGTTGCATTTTCAAATGGTCCAATTCAAGTTGATACACTACCTCTCTCTCATTTTTACTGTTTGTTTGAGTTAAAGTTTCTTTACTAAACATTGGCAGTTCTTCAGCTTGTTCCTTTAATGGCTCAATTCTAACAACTTCTTGGACGGGGTTAGCTAATGGTTACAATATAAATTCTAACTTAGCCTTAATTGATTCAAATAGATGCTTTTAATATTTTAGATTAAATTTCTTCCTAACCAAGGTTGGTTCAGTTTCATACAGACTATTGATCTCATTTCTACTATAATCATCCACCGATTCTTCTAAGTAAGATTTCTCACACATCCAATTTATATTATTAACATTCATATCAGAGTGAATGCCATAGTGTTGCAAATTATTATCATATTTAATGTCATTGATCAGTTTTTTTTTTGAAGGTGCAAATGGGTTGTTTGTATTACAATTAGAACTTAAATGTGTTCCCCCGCACCACATACAACAATTTTGATTATTATAGTACATGTTCATGATATTCCAGTACTCCATTTAAGCTAATCAAAACTATCCTAAGATATAAGAAATTACAGCAGTATAGCAGGCAAGATCTCACAGAATTCAGCAAGGTAAATTCACAAATAGTAAAGATAGTTCAGCAATTTAGTTTCAGCAAATAGGTTAGCACATATATTTTAGCAATTTAAGAAAATTTTAGGCACCTAGTGAAATTAAATTAAAAATCTATGTTACACTACAGTTAGCACAATATGATATGATTATAGAAAATAAAAATATAGATAATTAAGTAAAAAGTCTAAATCACTATTTACTAGAAAATTGTACTTGATACAAAATGAAACCGTTCCCCGGCAACGGTGCCAAGAACTTGCAGACGTAAATATAATTCTATGTTTGCACGCAAGTGTACGTAGTCTGAAGTAATAAGTGGAAAGTGTTAATTTCTGGGATTTATTGATCCTCAGGGAATGGTGGTTCTGTTACCAAGTTATATTTTCTTTTACTAATATTTAAATGTCAAATTTTGGTTGATTTTCTTTGGTTCCTAGTTTAGCGATACAAATGACCTTAAGTTAAGATATGATTTGATTAAAAAGGAGAGAGTTGAGATTTTATTGTAATAGTTGCAAGGGTTGGTGATATAACTTCATTGTTGAATATATACTTTTGGATTACTTGCTTTATTAAATTAAGTGAACACCAATGGAATCGGAGTACCCTCCAATTACATAAGGTTCAAGTACTGCACAAAGAGAACTCCATATGGGTTCTTCCTTAGCACATAAACTCTCATGAGATCATGATCTATTAATTAAATTTTGATCCCCTACATCTAGATTACCAAAGGATATCTTTTAATTCCAATGGTCTCATAAGCAAGACTTCCATTCACTATGCATCATGCGCTTCACACGCAGTTTTGCTAGATGGGAAGCTGTGATGGTTCAATAGATTATGTCACATTATCCATTGAGTTTCCCAACGTCATCTCATCCCTTCTACTTTGTTGAGCAGCTGAGCAAGGTTAATGGAGAAATTGGTTCACAGGCATCAATCTTTTGGTGGAGCCATTAAGGAAGGGTGCAAATGAGCTTGAGAAATTTGTCACACAATTCTCAGCTCTACTTGCACTACTTTTCTTGCTCTTACCCAATTGATGAGCCTTGGAATATAAGTTCTTTCAAATAATATAAACTAGATTTGAGTTCATCCAAGCATTCATTTCAGCATAAAATATAGAATGATAAAAACATTTTTTTCATACATTCAAATAATTTCATCATATACCATCACACCCTCACATGTTCTTACAATTACATCTCAACCCTCTCCAAGGGGATTTTAGCCTTCCATTACTAAGTAAGAATAAGCATACAAACAAGAAAAAGTGAACCTTGCTATCAGATCACAGTAGAAATAAATCAAGGGAGTTTAAGAAGAAATAGTAGGAATCACCTGGAGATTTTCTTAAACTCTTCCTGCCCTGTCCTCTTGAAGTTCCACCCTTTTTCCCTTGCTATCTTTCTCTTCTTCTTAGTCTTGGTCACCTTGTTTCCCTTGGAGAGTTCTCTTTTATCCTCTTCCTGCAGCCTTTCCTTATTGGTCTTTGAATATTAAAAGTTGGAACCCTTTCTTAATCTTCAAGTCTCTCTTTTATAGACTTTCCTTTCACCTATTTAAAATTTAATTTAGCAAATAAATCCCATTTAAAAATTTGTGCTTTGATTAAATGATTATTTATTTATTTCCTTGGTAATGAAGGGATTTGGGCTATTTATATTTATATTTTATTGAGTAAAATTATTAAATCAATCTCTTGCTCTTCCTCATGATGGCTTAAACATGTGCTCTTTATAATAATTTTTATAATAAAGATTCCTCAATTTTTATTGCATCCACCCCTTTCATCTTCCTAATATATTAAATTTATTTCTTTATGAATTATTCCTTGAGAATGAAAAGTTTATATTAATTTGGTATTAATTTCAGCTATGGGAAGGGGAAGAATTCAATTCTTTGGCCTTCCCTATGCTGCCTTGAATGCATATTTTTGGCAAAAACTGCGTCGGGCGCTGCGGCGCACTGTAGCAGCTGCGTTCTAAATATTGTTCTGCCGTGGCACGATGCAGCGGAGAAACTTTCAAAAGGCTATTCAATTTCTCCTTGTATGGTTTTAATTTTCCTTAAAGGTATGACGCCATGGCGTGCCGCGGCGCACTGGGGCGTGCTGGGGTGTGCTGCGGCGGTTTTCTCCCAAAATTGCATATTTAAGACAAATTTTAATTTACTCATCTTTTATTCTGAAAAGTAGTGAAAGCACATCTAAATATATAATTTTTTATTAAAAAGTACTTTCTTTTATTAACCTATTTTACTATAAATCTTGGAGTTATCAGAAGCCTAAAGGTAGCTCTGCCCAGAAGGGGCTGGAATGCTGGGACCTTACTCAGGCTCCAACACTGTATCCTAATCTATTGATACAATCGATTGGTACTCAGCTTGAGCCCAAAGATGATCACAATAGGTTCAACAAACCAAGGCATGCGATAATAAAATGAAATGGTAGGGAATTGAGCTCTCACATCCATTGGGGTAGCTTCAACTCTAATGGTCAGCCACACTATCCAAACAACAAACTCTCACTATCTAGATCAAGCTAATTCCACCCAAACTAACTCACATTCAATGCCTACACTACTGGAACGAATACACCACATCACAAAGCTAATCCTAATGCGCAATTGTTTAAAATTGTGCTCACATAACTCAATAGAAAGACAGAAGTACCATATTTGGCAAATTCTCAAAGGCAAGAATCTATGGACGATTAAAGGAGCTACAGCAATCCTATTGTCCTTCACCGAGGGTTTAAACACTAGATCATTAATGAGCAAAGAGGCTCACTGGGACTAACCTAAGCTATTTATTGCTCAGAGGAAGGTTGGATAGATGGATCGATGATCGATCCAGGGTATAAAAGTTCGGATTCCCCATTGCTATCAATGGCCTAATCAGGCATCGTGGCCCACTGAGGAAGTCCAACCATCAATGGGAAAGATCCTAACAGCCTAGCAGATGTAGCACGGGAGTGATGACAACCTCTGACAGCCATTGGTATGAACAAAATAGCATTGTCGATGACAATTGAGTGGAAAAGACTATCCATAGTCGCGTGAGTGTCCATGACTATCTAATTAAACATGTCATAGCTACGATCATACAACTTGAGAGCGATCTGAGCGATAGAAGAAAGGATTCGTTTGATCCCGGCTTAGAAAAGGCAAAATGGCTAGGATCCTTTCGAGCAAAATGATTACCGATTGTTGGAAGAATTAAACATGAATTTAATTAATTAATTAAATTAATTAATCAATTTAAATGAATTTAAATCCAATTTAAGACTAAATGATCTCCAATTAATCCTAAAAATTCACCATTTGCTAATTAGGGGGTGAGAAATTTAAAATACAGTCAGATTTAAATTTGAAGATCTAACTAATTTAGTTAATTTTTAAGATGCTAAAATTGACAAAATAGTCAATTAGCTCAAATGAGCTCCGATTGACCCCCAATTTTTAGGGTTAGATTTTAATGACTATATAAAACTAATTTATTGTGAATTAAGGTTTGGTTTAGATTAGATTAGCTAGGATAATAGCTTTGGGTTATTACAAACTCCCCCACTTAAGAACGATGTCATCCCTGACATCACTCAAGTGAAGAAATACAAATGACTAAAATAAGAAAATAATGGCATAAAGGTTTAAGAAGAGATTATAGAAGTACCAAGGTTCTCAAAGAGCTTTAAATATTGGTGATGCATATCCACCTCTTTTATCCAAGTAGATTTTGCAAGAGAATGATTCTTCCACTGAACTTTCACCATAGGAATGGAACAATTCCTTAGCTGATTTTGATGACGAGCTAAGATTTTAATTGACTCTTCCGTATATGAAATATTAGGTTGAGTATCGATTGTTGGAAGTTGGACCAACTGAGAAGAATCTCTGAGACATCTTCTCAATGATGAAACACAAAATATATCATTAATTGTAGAGATATAATCAAAGAGGATTTGCATATAGGTTGCATATTCTACTTTTGCTGACACTTCAAAAGGTTCAATGTAACAGGGACCAAGTCTCTTTTCTATGCCAAATCTAAAAACACTTTTCATTGGACTGACGCTTAGGTACACAAAATTGCCAACACTTAATTCTAGAGGACAATGATGAGCATCATTATACTTGCTCTGCTGATCTTGAGATTTATGAATCCTCTGTTGAATGAGTTGAATTTCTCTGTTGATTTCTTCAACTAATTCTAATCTAAACGGCAGAACACTTTTAATTTTTGACCAAACAAGAGGAGTATTGCACTTTCTGCTATACAAAGCATCATAAAGAGCCATTTTAATACTAATCTAAAAGCTGTTATTGTAGACAAACTTCACAATCGAGATATGATCTTATTAATAGCCAGTAAAATCTAAAATACAAAGTCTAAGAAGATCTTCAAGAACTTGATTCACTCTTTCAATTTGGCCATCGGTTTGAGGATGAAAGTTCATACTCATAGCTAAGATAGTTCCCAAATCCTAATGCACTACCTGCAAAAACTTGGAAGTGAATCTGCTTTCTCTGTCCAACACATTTTGTTTAGGAATACCATGCAGCTTAACAATTTCATTAATGTAATGCTTTGCAAGCTTTTTCATAGAGTCAGTGTAATGACCCAATATTATATAAGAAACTTAATCTAATATTAAGCTTTATTGTAGTACTTAATAATGGGTTAGTGAGTCTTAATCCACTATTAAGCACTATAGGGAGCCAAGGGTCTCTAAAGAGAAAAACTAGATGCATAAACATTAAGTAAATATAAACCATTCTAGCTATCTAGAAAGAAAGTAAAAATGCAGCACATAACAATAAATTAAAACACCAATAGTAATTTATATTTATAAAAACACTTAAACATAGTGGCACCGGTCCTACAACAAGCATAAAGTAAGGAAAAACACTGGAGTACAAGATCCACTCCAAGCTCCTGATTTACCATATTTGGTATTTAATACAACAGGGCACAACCAAAAAAAAAAAAGTGATTAGACTTAAAAAGTCTAAGCATATTTTAGAGAAACTAATCTATTTATAAGTTAAGTGCATATCATATTTAGACATTTACAATTTTTATTTAAGTAGAGCTCAATGTAGTAAAAAAGGGGAAGTAAACTAAGTAAAGTAAATGACTGTAAGAAATAATCAAAAAGGTTGTAAAGCAGTAAAAGAAGAAAGCTGGTGCAACCTGCATCCCATATATATGTAAGGAAAATAGGTGAAACTATACTAATAAAGATGCAATAAAAATAGTAAGAAAACATATACAAATGGATATATGCTAAGTATCATAATTAAAATCATTGTGAGCATAAATATAAGTGATAATAACATAGACTGCAAGTGAGTAAGCAAGAAAAGGATCTGAAAATACTGGTGAACTTATAATATACACAAGTAAAGAAAGTCTCAGTTTCAGGTATTGAGTATAAAGTAAGAAACATTCATAAAGGACTGAGTAAAGCCACCATAAGAGACTAAGTCTACATAGTCAAAAGACTGATAAAGTATCCATAAGCATGAAGGATGTGGGAAAAGTAAGAACATACATGAAGGACCGTAATATTTAACTTGTAATCTGTTTAATGGGAGAAGAACAAGTGAGGAGTTACGCACATTTGCTTAACTAAGTAAAGAGGATTTCCAATAATAGACATATTCCCCCTATAATATATGTGAGGTCTCATTATTACACCGTTGACTGCTCTAGCACAGTCCACCATATGAAATCCTAAGTAAATGTTATAAGTTTATTTTATGCACAATATTTTATGAATGTAATCAAGGATTTAGTCTAAATGCATTACAGCATTCAAGAATAGTTCAAGCTAATTATAAACTATATAATATGCAAAGTTATTTACTTTAGTTATCTACCCTATAATTGGAGCTAATCAAGCTCCTTAATTGACATAAACATTCATTGAATGTCTACATCAATTGATAAATAGTAATATATAATTAAATGAGTTTTGAAAGTAATGATTTGATTAAGGTCTTGTTGATGTGATAAAATAATTTATATATATTATTTAGTTGTTGCAAACAAGCATCATATCCTATTTTTAGCACTATGATCATCTAAACTATCAATTTACTACTTCTACTCTAATGGGATAATCTAAGCATATACTAAAGGTTTCACTAGTACACTTGTGATGACCCCAATACTGAGTGATAATAAATCTCAATATTGATACGCCACCACAATATCTAATACTAGATTAGAAGGAAACTAATCCAAATCTTTAGATGCTGTGTTTGGCCAAGGATTTAGATGAGGGTCTTAAGTTAAGATGGAAGGAATTTTATGAAATGTGTTCTATGAAATACATATGAAGATGTAATACATGTAATAATATATGGGAATGTAATTTAAAAATAATTATTATGAGTACTTGCAATTCTAGATATGAAAATTCAAAATATTTAATATGTGAAACATGAATCTATAATTTTTCAAAATTATTCTAAGTCATTAATTCCTTAAAAATTTTTGCAGAGTTTCTGTTGTAAATGGCTAAAAAAACACCTGCAATGTAGACATACAAGTCTTCCATTCCAATGGAAGGTTACTTAAAAGTACAAAAACTTTCCAATTCTAATATAAAGTCAATCTGTTACATGGGTTTGCTTATTTCCAGTTCTAATATAAAGTCTATCAATTACATAGGATTGCTTATTTCCAATTCTAATATAATGTCAATCCGTTACATGGGATTGCTTATTTCCAATTCTAATATAATTCAAATTGAGAAGAACATATGAAGCAATTTTCTATCCTAAGGTACACACATCCTACATCATTTACAATTATAAGAAAATGAGAAAATGATAACTAAATTTCCAATTAAGTATGCAGCTAAATTTTTATTTAAGTATCCATTCATCCATATATATCCATTCATCTATAACTAAGCATTTATGTGAGGAATTTAACTTACAACACAAGCATAGTAAATACAAAGTAAAAGACTTTAATT
The DNA here is from genome assembly GCA_016760335.1 of Gastrodia elata. Taxonomy (NCBI): domain Eukaryota; kingdom Viridiplantae; phylum Streptophyta; class Magnoliopsida; order Asparagales; family Orchidaceae; genus Gastrodia; species Gastrodia elata. The sequence goes on along the minus strand of CM028678.1, from coordinate 28,706,440 downwards.
AATATAGGCCATGAATACACATTAGAAAGTAATTAAATGAAAATCTCTCTCTCACTTTTAATATGAAGCAAGAACTGAATAAATTAAGCGGAAGCAATTATATTTCTTTAAGCGCTTGGTCCAGCTCCACTAGCCTCCAAGTGCACCTAATCTATCACATTTTGGCATTTAAATGTGATAGGGCAAAGCCAAAAAAGAGAAAATTTAGTTAGACTAAACAGTATAAGTACAATTTAAGATTAGGCTAAACATTTTATTATTTATTTTGGATATCACAACTAATTATAATATAAACATAAGTAAGGGTGCAAAAATGAAACATACAATGTGGAAAAGAAAGTAAGGAAAGTAAGGAAAAAGTAGAGTGAGTAAGAATACTCATATAATTTGACAATCTAGCCTACAAGTAAAATAAGGGTAAAAGCATCCTAGATAGGCTAAAAAAATATTAAAGAGTACATATGAAAGTAAATAAAATGAAACATGTATATGTTCAATGGAATTATGCTAAGAAAAGTAAACAGTGAAGCATTTAATTAAAATTATAACAACATTCACTCAATATAAAAGAGTTGTAAGTAAGTAAAATACAATACTAATATAGAAAGTGCAAAGTATAATAGTTGAAGGAAGATCTTAGACTCTTGGTCTAAGATACACATAACCTAGAACTATGTAAGGTAACACAGCTAAAAGTCTATGATGAGTCTTCACAATCAATAAGATTGTCAAGGATCTCACATATTATTTAATTGAAGTTATTTTAGGAAGTTTTGCATTCTGCTGGGACTTAAAGAATGAAACGAGGAGTTAAACATGTCTGTTTAACAAGTAAGGGAAAGTGGGGTCAAAACAAGTAACACTTACATTCACCCTCTGAGAATGCGAGGTCTCTTTATTACTCCTTATTAGCCTCCCCTTGGTTGATTCAGCAATATAAACCCCTATTATTTTTAATATGAAAGTTTTATTTATGCACAATTATTTTATATGAATGATTCAAATAAAAAAAGCTCAAAGCTAAGTAAACATTCAAGAAAAATTTAATAATTGCAACTAAGTGATATCCAAAGTTATCTAATTTTAATTATCTACTTATTAATTAGAGCTAATTGAGCTCTAAATTAACTTTGAGATATTGATCTCAAGTTAATTGTAATTAATAATAGTAATTGGAGTTTCAAAATAGTAGTTTCATTTCATTTATTATGATATGGCAAAATAATTTAAAAGTATAATCAATGCAAAAAGAAGCTAATTTTAACTAGTCTTAAGCTGTAAGATTCAATTATGATAATTAAATTAAGGCTTAGATGACTAGTAAGAAAGGATTGTTGTAAAGAATTATCAACTTAAGGAATTGGAAATTAAAGTTTAATCCACTAAAATTCTCTAGCTAGGTTATAGTTGAAGGTTTTATCCAAATCAAATGCTAAACTGGCTATAGGTCAATATAAGATAAAAGGCTTAAAGTAAATGTAGGGATTAAGAACTATAAGTTCTATGTTTTATAATAATTAAAGATTAAGGAAATCAATAGAATTCTTAAACTATTCTAAGTAAATTAGGACTCCTATTACTATCTCTTAAAATATCCAAGAGAAGGCTTTAGAGATTAGGCTAAATAAACTAGGCTCCAATTTAATCACTAAAGGCTAGTCCTAGTTGACTCAATAATCTATAAATACAAAGACATTAAGGCTAACTACTCTTAATGGATGTAACTAAAAGATTTAGGGATCAACTATAATTCATGTTTAAATCAATCCTAGGGTTTCTACCTTAGGGTTAAAAGGTGAACCAAGCAAATTTGCAATTTATTCACATATCTAGAAAAATGAGAATTAAGCTCAAACTTAATTACTTAGGATTATGACTAAGAAGATCATAACCTACACTAAACAAGCATTATGATTAAACACACTTAATGGGTATAACATCTAGTTCTAAAGGAACACCTACAATTCAAGATATAAGTAATCTTATAGGCTATATCCTACGGTTGAAGATGAATAGAGCAATTTGCTTAAGATTCATACAACTAAATTATGAGAACTAAGCTCAAAAATAATCACATCATGGAAAATTGACATGGGAGAAAAATAGTAAAACAAGTTTGCTATCTTACAATTTTAAACATTGATAGACTATAAATACACGTCTGCGCTCATCCGCAAGTGTACGTGGTCTGAAGTAATAAGTGGAAAGTGCTAATTTCTGAGATTTATTGAACAACAAAGAATTGGTTGTTTTGACACTATGGTCTATCTATTCTCACTAATGTTTAAGCTACAATTGATTGGTTGAGTTGGCCCTAGATTTAGCACAATAATCACTATGTGAAGATAAGTTAAATAAAAGAGAGAGGAGAGTTGGGTTAATCCCGCATGCGATGAGAAGTTTATTATGTATGTTGAATTCTCAAGCTTTTTCTTTCATTCTTTTTGATTTAATCAAGTGCACATTGTGTTTCCTTGAGTTTTACCTCAAGGTTTCACAAGTTCAAATATTGTGCTCAAAATGAACACACATTCGGTTCTATTTTGGCACAAAGATTCCTATAAAATTTTAGTGTTTTTATCTTATCTCTTGATCAAGGAGACATTCGATTTTAAAGTCTTTTAAATCTTATAAGCATTGATTTCACCACGAACATCACTCGCGTCACACATAGTTGAGATGAGGGATTAATATGTTAGGCTCAATGACTATGTCACTTAGTTCATGAGCACTCAACTATTTCTTTCTCTACCTCAATTATGTTGAGCTAAGGAGCTCATTTAATGGGTCTTAGCATCACATGCATCAACACTTTAGTTGAGCTTAGATTAAGGTGTATTAAGCTCAAGAACTTTGTCACATAGCTCTAAGCTTTCATGCACTCATAAACCTAGCATCCAACCTAAGGTGAGCTATGGAGCATAAGACAAGTTAGTTCATGAGATTATGAGTTCATTTTCCTTTCATCCACATTCAAGACTAAATAATAAAAGGCATTTCTTAATAAGGCATAGAGCTCTCACATTTTATTTGTGCTTGAGAAAACAAACTTCAAACATTAAATTTAACTCATACACATGAGGGTTTTCCCAACCCTCCCCAAGGGAGATTTAGTTACTCATTACAAAGGAAATGAAGAAAAACACATATATAGATAAATACCCTTTCATGATCAACTAAGAAAAGAAATTACAAAAGCAAAGTCTAGAAGATACTAGGAACGTTCCTTGGAAGTTCTCCAGATTTCTTCTTCTCCTTCTTCAAGCTCCTCTCTTAGGTTGCTAGTGCTGCCTTCTTTCTTCTCTTCCTTAGCAAGAACATGCTTTGCCACCCTTGGAGAGTTCCTCACTTCTACTTATGCACCCCTCCTCCTTACTTAGTGAATTGAGCAAAATTATGAACCCTTGTCTAGTCAAGAGGAGGTGTATTTATAGGAGAGGGGCTGCATCCTCCTTCATCCTCTCCATAACCAGCATTTGACAAAAAAAATCTAAAGTCATGATGGAAAATCCCAAAATAAGGGTAAAGTGACCAATATCCTTCTTTGTTTATCCTTCTTATCACATCAAGAGGCTACTTTCCTTTAAAAATCGGAGCTGCTGCATAGAATGATAGCTGGGGACAAGATGCAGGTTGGGGGTCTTATTCCAGCCACAATAAACGCTCCTGATTGGTAAAAATTGTAAGGGCCATGGCAGTGCATTGTCGCGCTCTGCGGCGCGCAAAGGTGCAAGCAAAATCAGCTAAGTCTCCCGTTGTCGTGAGCTACCGCATCCACGCTTTGCAAAATTACCTGCTGCAGTGCGCAGTAGCGGTTCCATTTGCATTTGTACTGCTGCAGGGCGCGCTGTGGCAGGAGCATTTTGCAAAAATGCTCCGCTGCAGTGCGCTACCGCGCCAACGATAGCAAATAAACCCGCTGCCGCGCGCTACCGTGCCCGCGGTTTGAAACAGGACCCGCTGCAACGTGCTACCGCGCTCGCGGTTTGCACATGAATCCGCTGCAGCTCGCTACCGCGCCCCAAATTTGCAAAAAGACCCGCTGCAGCGCGCGACAGTGGTTTCCTTTGAAAAATCTTGGAATGTTGTAAAAATGTCTCAGAACTTCTTTGGAGAGGCTATTTTCCGGAAATGATAGACAAAATCTGATTTAGGAGCAGTTTAAAGATCAGAATTGAATGAAATTTTCCTTTATTTTAGATATATTTTATGGATTCATCAAACACTTATAGTATGAAATTAAGAAACTATGAAGTTGTTTAAGTAATACAAATTAAAGAGCCAAAACCTAAAATCACCAATTGTTGTTCAAATGAAATAAAATTCATAATTATAAAATCCTTATTGCATAAGAAGAAGAATGACACTAAGTAGGTCAAAATCGAACAATATTGGGATTTTAGGGTTTTCGAAACTCCTAATTAGAGTTAAAAAGTCATTAATAAAATTAGAATTTAAAACCTAAATTTGACTTCATATTAATGCTCCTCACATTCTTATGAGTGAAATGGACTGATGAAGTGTCTAATTTGAATTTGAATTGATTAAATTATGATGTAAATAAGATTTTATAATATAATTAATTTAATTTATCATTATATTAAGGATAATTAAATATAATTATCAAAGTCAAATATTAATATCGAAAAATAAATCTTCATGTTTTTGTAGTTAGATAATTGTAAGTAATTGTGCTATTAAATCTAGGAGTATTTAACCCTTTAAAAAGAAATCTTACAATCACTTGATTGTTCTTCATAAATTTGATAATCGTAATTTATTATAATATCTCAACATTAATTTTTGTATTTGAAGAATATTAATTTAAATGCAAAGTGGTGTATTTTATTAATTACATATTAAACTTCTTCATAAAAGAATCTCTGAAATTAATAGGATGAAATCAATCTTTGCAGTCCATTATATTTAATTACGCCATGCTTTTAAAACATATTATTTGGTTAATAAATGAGCTATAATAAATAGGCATATTAAGAAATATAATATTTCTTCTTTATCGCATATCATAGGCTCAACAACAAGATCCTCTTGCTCTAAATTGGCAAGAAGGATTATGTAGGATTGAACGTAAGAGAAGAAAAAGAAAATAACTGAGTTTGAAATTACAAATTAATACAAGAACAAACAAATATATTATTAAGATTAATCTCCTAAATCTTTTAAAAAGAAAATTATGTAAGTTTTTATTAAAAAATGGATTAATCAAATTAAAGAAGCTCTCTGTACATACACCTTAAATAGATCAAAATATGATAGGGATCAAATCTGATATGAAAACAAATTTTCTAATTGAAAATTATGCTGAGCTAAGGGAAGAATGAAGTGTCGGCAAGAGAGAAGGATGCAAAGATTGTGCTCGAACAGGTCACTTAGCAAACCTCTATCATTTCATTGACTTTCCAAACACCCTATGTATTCTCTTCCTAAATTCAAGCAGCATATTAAAGGATTAATTGAATTACTTGTTTAATAACTTGGCAGTAAGTAACTTAAATATGTTTTGTATCATGTGTATTGTATTGTTCACGCAATCCTGATTTAAGAAGCATATCAATTTGCTGCAAAAAGTGAATCTCTTCAATCTATCACGTAACTTAAAAACATGCATAGATTACTAGAAGTCAATTAATTCTTACGCTTAATTCTATGCATACAAACTTAGACTAAGATTCATGTAAGATGGATTTTTCCATTTGTTTTCTTTTACAGAAAGTAACTCCTAATTCATGTGAATGAAAAATAAAGATCTCACTGAAACAAAAAAAATCAAATCTGCTCAGTTCGTAATGGGATCTTAGCTTCGTATAAGGAATCATACATGAACATAGAGAAAATAAGGAGTACCTAATAGCAGCACTAAATGCATCTTGAAGCAGCTTGAATGTTCTTTCTCAAGCCATAAAAATCTGCATAACCCAATCAGTTGTTTTAAAACTAGCTGCATTAAATTGGCTTTCTGCTGTTGCCTTTGAAACCCTAAGAGAATGAAGAGACTGGCACATTGAAGAGGTACGTACCAAAACAAAGCAATGGTTTGCGAATGGAGATGGAGCTGCAGCTTGCTGCATGAGGAGGCGCTCGGCTAGAAGGAGGCGCTCGATGATGGGGAAGGGTGGTCTTCGGCCATGAAGAGGAGGAGGCCAGCGAGCTCCTTCGCCGAAAGGAGAAGCAGGATCGGCTTGCGTGCGAGATAATGGGAGGAATCGGCTGAGAAAAGAGTGATTTAAGTTTTTTTTTTGTAAAGAAAATTAGGTTAGATGAGATATAAGCAAATCTATAATCTTATTATGCCATTGGATTTAAAATGAACAGCTGAAATTTCCCGAGCTATGATCTATAGCCATTCGAACTCAAAAAATTACAAAATAGGTACCAAAACGAGCGTCTCTACGAGACGAACACGTGTGTCTAAAAATTATTTAATTTCGACAAGTATTTTGTTTTATATTAATTTTTAAGTGAAAAACTTTGAAAATTAATTACGATAAATCGGAAGCTTTCAAACTAGTGATACTTAAAACATATCATTCTTAATTGATGCATAATATAAATATACAAAAATTTCTAAATTCCGATATATATTTTTATTATTATTAGCCTTTGAAGTTTGAACTTCATAAATTTATTTAGGACAATTCGAGATTCCAAACACTCTCAAACTTCCACAGTTCGATTCCCTCAAAAGGCATTATAAGATGATATTTTTATTGTATTTTTATTTGACTTGAATTGGGATTTTGGTTTCAACTTAATTTAATTAGCACTCGAAATAAAAATAAAAATATCTTAGAAATTCAACGACTTCCAAAAATTCTCAAAACATCCCTCCTAGCTAATTTGAAGCTGCTGAGTCTAATGGCGAACTTTATTTTTGATTCTGAGATCTAAATAAATTAGGCATTCTTAGAATTATCAAAAAATTAGGAAATACTAGAAATTGACAAATAATCTCCAATTCACATGAAAATTGAAATGGAAGCTCCTAATGCTATTATAAGACTAGTGAAAAAATATTATAGTCAATTAGATCACTAATTGATAGGTAACAATACTAGGATTGTTACAATACTACTCAAGTTACTATATTCTTATGACTTGTATTACTTAGAAGTTTAGCTATAAGGCTATATAGCCACTAAGCTTAATGTCTCACTCTACTAAAGGTGTAGGGTTCTCTTAATTGATATTATCCAAATACTTAATTTAATATTGTCTTCTAAGCATTTTATGTTACTAACATATTAGAGGTTCTTTTCATAAGAAAGTTCCCTCATTTAATTACTTAGATTTATTTAGTCTTAGATATGATACTTGTAGAAAAATTCTAGTCTAATCTTATACTTGAGAGTTTTATTAGACTACAAGTTTAATGTGGTAATATTTAAGGGTTTATATTACTTAAGTTAGTATAATCTAATTTTGCCTCACATTAAGTTACATATTCTAATATTGAGATTCTTATCTAAATCCTATGGTTCCAAACCTTAATATTACAAATACTAAGATCCTAAGTCTACTTCTAATACTAAACACTTAAAGGAGTCTAAGCCTTTTGACACTTAAGACATCATCTTGCCTTAACTTAATCACTTAGTCATTCTAAGGGATTCTAAATCTTATTAGCATGGACACTAGGTCCTACTTTTTATATTGATGATTTTCACTAAATGGATTATAATCTCTGACATAGATTCTCAAACTCTTATGGTTCTATCATCTTTATTACTTAAGATGACTTCTAATCTCAGTTTAGTTATTTAATATTTCTAGAAGATCCAAAGCTTCACACTTAGAATTACTAGCTACACTTCTCTACTAAGGTTTCACTTAAATACTTAGATCATTCTCTAAGTTCTACACTTAACATATTAAGACTACTCACATAAACTTAAGTAAGTTGCACATAGTCACTCAAGTTAATCTTTAAATCTAAATGGAAAGCACTAAACCTTTTGAGATATCTCCATTTTAAATGTCTTATAAGTTTTCTTCTAGCTGCAAGTAGTTCACATAATCTAATTATAGCCTATAATTTTCCATCGTATAAGTTAAGATTCATTTAAAGTTACTTAAATGGAAATAATAAGTACTAATCTAAGCTAGGTTGGGAGCTTATCTCAATACAAACTTCCTAATCTTATCAAGTTACATGACATAGACTAGTGATTATGATCCTTAGCTAGAAGGTTATCATGAAGGATTTCTAGCCTTAAGTTTATTAAGGAATCTTAGAGTTAGAAGATCTAAAATAATCAAATAAATAAGTTAGCTAACTACAATCTAATGAAGGCTTATTAGTAAAGTGCTTAAGTTTAGATTCTTTAAACACTAGCTTTTAGTCTTACACCAAGGTCCTAGGAGTCCTAAGGTTTAGTCAAATTAATATGCACACTACAATATAACAAAAATACTTAATAGGGTGGCTAGGGTCAAGCCTATACTTAATGAATATAAGGTACTAAGTTAAGCTTCATCTAGCCATTTAGGAGTTCCACTAATGATTCTTAATAACATAAGGAGCTAACTAGTCCAATACAGCCTGGGGTTTAGGACTACTATAATCCTTAAGTAGTAAATTAAGCATTAGCATCAAAGAAGATCAATCCAATTATGTGTTCTTGCTTAGTTTACTAGCTCTAAATAGGATAAGTTATTTTAGGTATTTTCCTACTAAAAATATCCTTTAATATTGTTATATGACTTAAGGGATGTTTTCTAAGGTGTCCTAGCCTTTAGGAGGCTTAACATGCAAAATCCCAAAATTGGGAATTTAATATTATTTTATTCAAAGGTCAAAAACCCACATTTTCTATTTGATGTTTAAATCACATAAATAAGGTGGCTATAACTTATTGCATAAGGAGTAAAATAACACTAAGTAGGGTCAAATTGGACATCAAATGGCTAATCAAGATTTAATGACTCTTAATGACACTTAAAAGGCCATTAGTAAAATAAGTTATCAAATTGGAAATTTGACATCTAATTATTTTCGTGCACAGTTTTGTGATTGAAATGGACTAGTGGATCATTAAATTTGGATGAGAATTAGCTAAGATACAGTGTTTGCAAGAATTGGTTAAATAATTTACTAAGTTAAATTAATCAAAAGAATGATTAGCAAAATTAATCCTCAAATTAAAAAGCTAATAACATATTATTACTCCTCATAATTTCAGGTCAAAATGGCATATTATATTGCTAGGTTTGGAGTTTTAATTAATGAGTTATTAATTAATTAAGAATTGTATTAATTAATTAATAATTAGTCAAATTAAGTAATGTTTCTATTTACCGTGCTACCCCCATAGTCGCACACAGCGCACACAGTAATCGCGGGCCGCATGTGCGTCAGCTTACGTGCGTGGCCCAACATCAAAACTGGGGCAAGTCGGGCTGCTCTAGTAAGTCGACCTGAATAGGGCCCATCATGGCAAAAGAGGGGATATCGTGAGTTAGGGAATCAAAATTAACCTAATTCCGATGGTCAGCAATGGTCGGCCCGTGTGCCAATTAAAATGTCTTGAATTGGTACCTCGTACGACTCTGACAGCCGCCCCAATCACTAGAAAAGGCGATTCTCTAATTATAAATCAACGGTAGCATGTGTCTTGGCACTGTGTACTAATGTACACAATGATTGAATCGAGCTCAACCAGGCTTGATCGAGCTCATTCGATCACGATCAATCGATCCTAATGGAATTGATATACCATTTCAAAATTTAGAGGAAGTACATGCATAATAGATAATTGGGAATTGGAGGTACCTTAATTACATCTCAGGAATTAGGGTTCATCAAAAATGCATGCTTACAGTGACTCGAGCTTCCACACCAATCCTCCACTGCCAAATGAGTCTTCAAGGAGGATTAATTTCTGTAGGAGAGGAGCTGGCAGGGTATGACTGCCCCAATATTGAATAGGAACTCAATCCAACATTTGGAGAGTTACCATAACATTTAATATTAGGTTAGAAGGAAACTAACCCAATACTAATTGTTCTATTGGTCAAGTATCTTTGTGAGGGTGTTAAGTTAATAAAGTTGCAATGGAAAATAAGGAAGGGTATGAAACAAGTGCGAGTAAAATAACAAAACCATCCACTTATTCAATTTAGGCAATTATAAGAAACTAATCACTGAAGAAGGAAAAACATCATAGAACATTAATTATTACAAGCCCTTAAAATGATTAAGCAATAAAAGAAAGATCATTCTTTCTCATAAGCAGTAAATTTAAGTAGAAGTAAAATAGAAGAAAAGTGGAAGCAATTTTTTAATAGTCTTCAAGTATTATGTCCATCTCCACTTGCTTGATATTGCTCCTGATCTACCATACTTTTGGTATTTAAAATACGGTAGGGCAGAGCAAAGAAAAAAAAAAGATAGTTAGACTAAATAGTCTAAGCACATTTTAAGATTGGCTAATTATTCATTGAAATTCAATTGGATATCACATAAATTAATTTACAATTTGAAATTACAGCTAAGCATTTAAAAGTATCAAGTAAAGGAAGAAAGCAAAGTGTAACTGTATAGAAGAGCAGTAGAAAGGGAAGGGGAATAAAAGAACTCACAGTATAATCACTCTAGCTTGCAACCAATAAGGTTAAAGGAAAAGTATCGTAAATAAGGCTAAAAGCTACTAATGTGCATTTGAAAGTAAATGAAATGGAAATATGTATATGTCCAATGGAAATTATGCTAAGTAAAGCAAAAGAAAGTGGTGAAGCATTTAAATGAAATTAAAGCAACATATACAACATTTTATAATGAACTTTTAAGTAAGTAAAGGACAATACTGGAAATTGAAAGTGAATAGCATAGTAAGTAAAAGAAGATCTTAGCCTCTTGGTCTAAGATATATATAGCATAGGACTATGGAAAATAGACATAGTTAGAAAATGAGATCTCATAATCAATAAGATTATAAAAAACTCATATTTTATTTGTTGAAGTTCTTTTTGGAAATACTTATTCTACGAGCACATACTGAATGAAGCGAGGAGCTAAGCACGTCTGCTTTACTAGTAAATAAAAGCAAAATTTTATAGAAAATAAACACTCAAATTCGCCCAATGAGAATGTGAGGTCATCTTATATCCCATATTAAGTGTGCCCTTGGCTATCCACCATAGTAAAACCCCTATAATTTTATAAGAGTTTTATTTATGCACTATATCTTGTATGTACGTTTAATGGAATAGGCTCAAGGCTAAGCAAGCATTCAAAGAATTCAAATAATTGTAAACTATATGATATCCAAAGTTATCAAATTTTAATAATCCAATTAATGATTGGAGCTAATTGAGCTCCCAATTGACTTATGGACATTGATCTCTAAGTCAATTAAAATTCATAGTAGAAGTGAAAGAAGTTTTGGAAAATAGTATTTTGATTTAGTTTATGAAATGATAAAAGAATTTTATAAATTATATTCATGCAAAATGGGAATTATTCTACACTAGTCCTAAACTACTCAATTCAAATAGATTAATGATTAAGGTTTAGGAAACTAGTAGGGAAGAGTTAAACTAAAGGTTTACTAAACTAATTGAAGTAGAAGATTATTGTAAAACCTACTAACTTCATCTAATTAGTATACAAAATGAAAGGTTTCCAACCAAATCATTCACTAACCTACTTAGGATCAATTGGTAGGAACTGTTTAAGTATATAGGAGAGAATATACTACTAACTACAAGTGCTAGTTTACTCTAAGTTGTAGGTTAAATGAAGCCTATATGATGTCTTAAGCATATTTAGAAGCTAAAAGATTTCCAAATTAATTATTAAAGAACTATAATAGAAGATCAAGAACTAAAGGAGATGTGTACTAAAATTCTAATAAAATTGATGGGCACTAGTCTTATTAATTCACTTAGCAAAATGAGGTATACTACTAACATACTAATCCTTAACTTACTAGAGGACTTAATGTAAGGATTAGAGGTTAGGAGACTATCACTAAGTCTCATTCTAATTGTAATACAATAATTCCAATAAGTTCTCTTAAAGAACTAAGGCTTACAATTAGCATACCATTATCAAGGGATAGGTTAACTACACCATAATAGATAGTTAAGGAATTCTTAATTCCAACATTAGTGAACTTAAAAGAGAACAAGAACTAATCTAAAAGTATGATAAGTTCCACTCTAAATGCAAGGAATTAATCTTAATAGATTCATAACATTACAATTTCATGATTGTAAATATTATCAACACTAATTAGAAATTGTATCTAGCTCTAAAGATCATAAGCAATTCATGATTTCACATCAACCATATGGCAATTTATTAGGGATGAAGATTGAATTAACAAATTGTTAAGTATTCCAATTATCACATTTATGAAATTTAAGTCTCAAACATAAAATTAAAAGTGTGTGGGAAATAATTAAAATGAGACATGTTTGCTGTCCTAGGGTTTTAAATACCTAAAACATGCACTCTAAAAAATTAGGAAAATGCTTAATTACTCTAATTAAGGAGCCAAATACTTAAATCATCCAAATGTTTTCCAAATGACATAATGTAAGCATATTTGAAATCCATATAGCATAAGGAGGATAATTATACTAAGTAGGTCAAAATTGGACAACATTGGGAATTTAGGGTTTGGAGGACTCCTAATTAGGGTTAAGTCATTATTAAGAAATTTAAAGTTTAAAACCTAAATCTGATTTCATATTATTGTCCTACACATTCTTATGATTGAAATGGACTATTGAAATGTCATATTTGAACATCAATTGATAAAATTATGCCACACAAAGTTTAGGATTTAATTATAATTAATTAATTTACCTAAATAGTGGTTAATAAAAACAATCAACAAAATAGAAATTTAATGATGTATTATTATTCTACGCATTTTTATGATCAAAATGGTATATAATATTACATATTTTGATTAAGTAATTTACAAATTATAACACAAATGAAATCCTCATTTTAAAACAAATTAAATTTAATTAAATTTATATTTATTTCTTTGTTTCAGCCATCGTCGTCAGCACTGAAATCCATGGCTCAAAAATTGAGAATGTGGAAATCAAACGGCGACTGTGAGCAATTATTTTCGTGCTGACAGCTGGGCCTGTCGTGCAAGACTGTGAGCCAATTTTGGCGGGCCGCTCGTGGGTTGGCCTGCAAGCCCATTCTATGAAGGCGCGGGCCATGAAGACTGACCAGGCATGAATGAGTCGGGTTAAAAAGGCCCGACCCAATCGATGATTTATCCTCGATAATGGAAGTTAAAGAGAACTAGGATTTCATTCCCCGAGCAAGTCCGAGCAGGAGATGGCCAGCTCGCTTGTCTGCGTGGAGCTTATGCTTATGCCGACGTGCCGAAATCGAATCTAGCACCGACTACAGCCACATGCTAAGTAAGTTGATTCCCTAATGTTCATTTTAATAGTATACAGAACATCTACGAAAGTAAAATCGACTCAATCAAATCGATCTAATCCGATCGATTAAAAAAAATGGATACATAACATTATGAACAATAAATCAAAATAGACATTTTAGTAAAAGAAATTTCATAATATATGAAATCAATCTGGACTATCTTGCACCGTGAAGCTGCAAACTTAGGGTTAGAGTTTCTCAGATATTCGCTGAGCACATGCAGGTTCCTCCTCAGCTCCCAGCTCTCGTTATTAGCTTTAGGTATGAGTGCCAAATGAAGAATTGAGGAGAAAGGAGCTTAATCAGGGATGAGAAGGGCCAGCTATGGAGTAGGACACTGCTTAGCATATGTCTCTGTAGTGCATTCTTGAGCATAGAAGGGAGATGTACAGTGAATAGATCATGGCCTTCAGATCAGGCGAGCGATCCAACGGTCTGGCCAAATTTGTGTTTATTCGTTGTCAGATCTATATCAAAGCGGGATCGATGGCTTTGGATGAAGGTGGATCGCTATTCACTGCTCTATGCGGATCGCTTTTCGAAGATGCCGTTGGATAATTTAAATATAATATATATGTTATTTATTTTAATGTAATATTTATATATTAATTTTAAGCAATTTACTTACTCAAAATTAAATACTCAAACGGATTCCGAAAAATCCCAAAATTTCACCCTTACCTAATTGAGGGGTGAGGAACTCAAAACTGCAATTGGATTTTTGAATTGATATCAATTTAATTATCATAATTTTCTAAGTATTTAAATAATATTAAAATAATTGGGAAAAATTTGATGACTTCCAAACACTTCCAAAATACCATCCCTAATTAAGTTGAGAGTGAAGAGTCTAATGGCAGGTTCCATTTTTGATTCTGAGGTTTAAATAATTTAAGAATTTTCAGAATCATAGAGAAAATCAGAAAGTGTTGGAAATTATCAAATGATTTCCATTTTCATGAAACTTGAGGTGGAGACTCTTAACACTATTATAAGAGCATTGCAAAAGGAATTAAGTTGTTTATATCACTATTTAACATGTAATAACAGTAAGGTTATTATAAACTCCCTTCCTTAAAAAGAGTGCATCCTCGACACAATAATTAAAAATACAAATTTGAAACTGCACAAAGGAAGTCAAATGAAACATGAATGAAAATTGAAAGAACTAAAACTACCTAACTATTGAAAGAACTCTGGAAATTTCTTCCGCATACCCTCTTCTCTTTCCCACTTAGCTTCCTCAACTAAATGATTCTGCCATTGAACTTTGATCATAGGAATGCTGCAGTTTCTTAACTACTTAAGATCTCTCCCTAGCATTACAACAGGTTTAACAATGAAAGTCAGATTGGGCTGCAACTTGATTGCTGGAATCTGAGCTTGTTGATTAAATCAAGCAAACACCTTCTTAAAGATGAAACATGGAACACATTATGCATAGCTAAGAAGTTTTTAGGCAACTCCAACCTGTACATAGATGTTCCAACTTTTCCTATCACTTTGAAGGGTCCCAAATATCTTGGACTTAGCTTTCTAGACACACCAAACCTTTACACACCTCGCATCAGACTTACTTTATGGTACGCATGATCTACCACCTGGAATACTAATAGACGATGGTGAGCATCATGATATTTCTTCTATCTATCCTGAGCTGCCATCATATTGTGTTTAATTAACAGAATATTCTTAGTGGTTTCATTAAGTAATTATGAACCATAAAGTTGAGAATCTCCAACTTTAGAACACGCAACAGGAGTAGTACACCTTCTTCCATAAAGAGCTTCATAAGGAGCCATACCAATATTGGGTTGGTAACTATTATTGTAGGCAAACTCAACTAAGGCAAGATGATCTTTCCATGATCCACCAAAATGAATAACACAAAGATGCAGAAGATCTTTCAAGATCTAATTCACATGTCTAGTCTGACCATCTATTTGGGGATGGAAAGCAACACTCAAAGCTAAGTTCATCCCCAAAGCTTGCTGAACAGCAGAACAAAATCTGGAAGTAAACCTACTATCTCTTTTAGAAACTATACAGTTCAGCGTACCATGTAAGCAGATGATCTCCTTAATATATAGCTTAGCTAACTTCTCTATCGAATCTATTTGATGAATGGGAAGGAAATTTAATGATTTAGTGATTCTGTCAACAATCACCCAAATTGAATCAGATTCAGATCTACTCTTTGGTAGACCCATAACAAAATCCTTAGAAATGTCAGACCACTTCCATTCAGAACACATTAAGGGTTTGAGAAGTTCACCAAGCTTCTAGTGTTTGGCCTTGACTAAAGAACATGAATGACATTTGGAATTGAAAATAACAGTATTTGCTTCATGCCCGACCACCAAAATAATTTCTTAAGATATTGATACATCTTACAGCTACCTGGGTGAACAATATAGCCAAAGTTAAGGGCTTCAGACAGTATTTGTAACTGCAAGCTCTTAGAAATCATAATTTAGCCTTCTGGAAAATTACACTGTCGGCATCAAGATGTAACTCAAATATTTTTCCAGTAGAGATATCAGAAATTAGATCAGTATAAGAAGAATCTTTTTTCTAGGCTTCAACTATCCTTGACCTTAGGGATGACTCAGACTGAATGGACAATAATATAGTGCACAAATCATTAGATCTGATCAGCTCAAGATTTAATATTTCAAAATCTTCAATCAAGGAGTTGTTGCAATAGAGGGAAGACAAAACGAGGTTACAACTTAGGGCATTAGTTACTATATTTGCCTTACTCATGCGATACAGAATTTCCAAGTCTTAATCGCATATTAATTATTGCCACCTATGCTGATGGCAGTTAAGTTCTTTATGAGTGAAGATATACTTTAAGCTTTGATGATCAGTAAATATCTCGCACTTAACTCCGTACAGGTAGTGTCTCCAAATTTTATGAGAAAAAACTACCCCTGCAAGTTTTAGATCATGCACGGGATAATTTCTTTCATTAGGTTTTAGTTGTCTTAAGGCATATGCAATAACATGATGATCCTACATTAGAATACAACCTAGTACTACCTTAGAGGCATCAATGTAAGCCTAAAAGTCTTTGCCATCCTAAGGTAGTACTAAGACTGGTGCAGAAGTTAACAATTATTTCAACTTGTGGAAGGCTTCCTCACAAGCTGTGCTCCAAATGAAAGGAACTTCTTGTTCAGTTAGCTGAGTTAATGAAGATTCTATTTGATAAAATCCAGGAATGAATCTTCTACTATATCTAACAAGTCCTAGAGAACTACAAATTTTAGTTACAGATTTGGGCTGGACCCATTATTGAACAGCTTGGATCTTCCTTTGGTAAACTCTACTGCCTTCAGCATCGATTACGTGACCCAAAAATGCCATAGAGTTGAGCCAAAATTCACACTTTGAAAGCTTAGTAACCAATTTATTTGCTCTTAATAATACTAGGACAACACGGATATGCTTCTCATGATCGGCATCTGACTTGGAGTAAATTAATATGTCATCAATGAAATCTATGACGAACTCATCGAGATAAGGCTTTAGAATACGCTGCATTAGGTTCATGAAGATGAAAGGAGAATTCGTTAGTCCAAAAGACATGATTAGAAATTCAAAATTCCCATATTGGGTCCTGAATGCAATTTTAGGAATATCTTCATCATTAACTCAAATCTGATAGTATCCTGATCTCAAGTGAATTTTGGACAAGACTTTCAATCCAGCGAGCTGATTGAACAAGTCATCTATTCTTGGAAGATGATACTTGTTCTTTACCATCACCTTGTTAAGCTCACGGTAATCTATACACATATGCATCGATCCATCTCCCTTTTTGATGAAAAGAACGGGAGCTCCCCAAGACGACATGCTAGGGCGAACGAAACCTTTTTCTAGCAATTCTTGCAACTGATCTCGAAGTTCGTTAATTTCTTTGGGTGCCATTCTATATGGGGCTTTTGATTTAGGTTGAGTCCCTAGGACCAGTTCTATAGAAAACTATACCTCTCGCATAGGAGGTAGTCCAGGAAAATCCTCTGGGAACACGACCAGGCAGTCTCTAACTACTTGAGTATCCATTGGATCTCTATCTTCTTTTTCTTCAATGATAAGGGTTACTAAAATAATGTAGCAATCTTTACTAATAAGGTGCTTGTCTTCATATGAATTTATTAATGATGTAATTAGGCCAAGCTTGCCTATGAAGACCTCTAGCTTTCTTCATACCCTGAAGGAGACTCTTTTTCTAAAACAGTCTATTATTGCATTGAATTTTCTTAGCCAATTTATTCCTAAGATTATGTCGAAGTTCTTAATCGTCTTAATGATAAGTATGGATGTAAAGAACTGGTTACTGATTGGGATGTCTACCAAATAGAACCTTTTAGCAGACATTTTAGCACTTGACGGCATCTGTACTCTCTAGGTATTACCCAGGCTAAAATGTTGGAAATTTAAGGAAGATTCACAGCTCTCTGATATGGAGGAGTGACTAGCACCCATATCAATGAGTGTGATAAAGTTAGTTCTTAATACTTAATGTTCCTATAGTAGGAAAGAAAGGAAAAATTAAATTATAGCTTATGAAATTTAAAGGAAGAAGCATTGAAAATTAATGCACTGGAAATAAAAGGCTGAATAAAGAAAATTAAATATAAGGCATACCAGTAATAATGTCACTTTCTTCCTTAGCAATTATTGCAGAAAGAGTGTACACATGGGATACGGCTGGTGACTGGGCAATTTCCATGCCCTTATTAGCACGGCTACTTTTCCCTTGCCTCTGGTCTTGTGTAGCGCCCCGCCCCCTCACCGTACGTAAAAGGTATAATAGATCGGCGGTGGAGCGGTGTGCTACTTGGGATAGACAAACAAAAACATCTTCCCGATTACGCTAACTAAAACTAGCCACACTGAAGGGCTGCTGACTCGAACCCAAGTGTAGGATCGAGAGTCAATACTTAAGATAAGTATATGATACTTTCCTTATATATTAGATGGAGATGTACATTGGATTTAAAGAGGTAAATATGAATCCAATATATGTTATCAATATATCAGCATTTTCAGTATGTTGATCACATCACAATACTAAGTATAATAGTATAATAACAGAGTGTGGAAGCTAAAGCAAAACATCTAGAATACATTCATCACAGAGCAGTAGTAAACATTCATCTCAGAAAAGAAAAGTAAAATACATCCAGAATTATTACAAATTGATTTAAATGATGCAAAAGTAAAGTCTATTTGAAGTACCAAAGCAAAAATAATAAAGTAAAAAGGGGGAAGACAAATCCACTAAAGCTCCACATACTCCTCCTGGATCTCCTACAAGTCCTCTTGCCTTGTCTTAACAAACTGCTCGGGATCTAGCAAATTGCCATATTCGAAAAGTACCCCATGCTAGACAAGAAGTCTAATACATCGCAACTAAACTATGCAATACTAAAGTAATTATAAATAGATAATAAAGTAAAGAAAACTGTAGAAAAGTAGTAAAATAATGAACCACTAAAAAGGTAAAAATGAACTGAAAATTGAATGTTGAAAGTAAGTGAAAACATCAAATGCTCAGAGTTCAAGGTAAAAATGTCCAATGTTGTACTATATGTCACTAGAATAATGCATCTAAATATGCCACGACATGGTATGCCACAGATTTGTAACAGAACAATCACTGAAAGGCTATGAGTCGTACGGTCCAATATATACATATACTCAGTTGAGAATACAGTTTACTATGATGCCGATGCATACTAAAATTCCCCAGTCATGGTATGTAACATTCCATAGCCCATAATTCATCACTGATACTCATACATCACCAATGAATCATTCATCTTGCTCATGCTCATGTTTATGCCCATGCGTCTATTTTATATGAGCAAAACCCAGTAATCCATAAAACTTTGAATGCCGATGATGAATTCAAGGTCTCCACTATGCAAAATCCTACTAAAAGGATTCTGACTCCTAGCTTCTAGAATGATAAATGGTTAAAGTTGAAGATTTACTTAAAATTATTAGATGGGATGATTATATACACATATTTAGAATGTTGCAAGAAAGGTAGTTCTTAACACTTGGTTTGATTAAGCCACCCTAACGAAGTGGTCTTCAATAGGAGGCATCGCCTATTGGCAATTTGTATCTCAAACTACTTAGCACATTCATTCTGCTAATCATAAGGAATTTAATAGCACTCTAAACATATAATTTGGTTAAGTGTAATTGATAAACAACATTAATCAAGATGTGCAATAATTAAGCAAAAATGGAAAATCTAACCATTTGATGTTCAATATTATTTTATATTCTTATTCCTGAGGATTTTCTGATCAATTTGATATCTAATATTATAGGGTTTGGACCAGTGAATTAAAAGTTATTTCATTAATACATTCTGCATTTTTATTTAATTAAATCCCTATAATTGAAATAATTGAATTATTTTCCTTAAGGAAAATAATTCTAATTATTCGAATATTATTTAAAATGGGATCAGCCCGAGTTGAGAACACGCAGGTCAGCTCGGCCCAGGAACCCATTACTGTCGAACCACGCGGGTCATGGGTAGTCCTGACCTGCACAGTCCATCTTCTTCCCCTCGCTAGCCCCAACACCTCACCGATTAAGGTAACCCTAATCGGCCAAATCCATAGCTTAGGGACCATGCCACAACCTCAGGTTGATCGAGAATTGATCCCCTAGCCAAGACGCACCGATTGACACTCGAAGCCCTTGTGAGAGGGTCTGAATAGGCCGAACCTTACTCACCCGAGAGCTCCCTTAATGGAGCTACTATGGGGAGACAATTCTCCCCACAGAGGTAATGCTAGACCCAGGGCTCGATTATTACACCTTCAGGGAGGTGAGACAGATCAAAGCCCCCTGGTCTGAGGGCCTAAGGTGTTCTGGAACATCGGGACCTTACTTGGCCCGAGGCATTCCTTAAGGACTTAGCCCGAGCGATTGATTCGATCAATTGGGGCTAGCTCATGGCTCAATTATGATAGCATTAGGTTCGATTCGACAATACACAGGAATACAAGTCAAATGGACATGAGCCCGAGCCTTATTGGCTCAAGACTTGCAAACGGGGGTACCTGGTTTGACGGTTGAGCTCGGGGTGGTCAACAAAGGGCAAGGTAGGTGCTAGTGATGCTTTGAGAGAGTGCAAAGGGTCCTGAACACCAGGAGAGCCTACTAACAGCGGTTCAAAGGCTCCTAAAATCTCCTACGTGAGCTCAGACAGACGGTAATGGCGAAAGAGTAGACAGTGGAGGGTTGAGGGCAATTGAGCAGCAAAGGGGCAGTGAGAGGATTGTTGAGGCTATTTATAGCCTCAGACGAGTTCAGGGAAGCTTCTAGATGGGTTGAATCATCTGGAAAAGGCTCAAGAGGTCAGACCATGGCCGAACTCTCACTTTTTCTAAATGAGCTCAGCCGGGTCACGAGGCCAGATCAGGACTGATATATCGTTGAGGGAAGATCCCCAACGGCATGCGAAGGTGGAATGGATAGTGGGGGACAGGCCAGGCTGCCCAGGATTCACAGGATTTCTTTAGTCAGACGCGGGTGAGGCGAAGACAAAGATCCACTGTGCGAGTGCACTGTGGGCCATCTTATGGATCGATCAGGAACGCGAAATGGTCCTGATCCTTCAGATCCTAACGGTCGAATCCGATTGAATCCGCGCCGTAAGATTCACGGGGCACATCTAACAGCAAATCCTTGGTTCTATGGGATATAATCCTAGCTGTTGGATAGGAAGGTGCAACAGTGAGATGGGCAGGACTTCGCTGTCACGCAACCTAAGCTCTGCAGCGAATCGCCCACGGTCCGCACAGCGGATCCCAGCCGTTTAGACGGGTATAGAGTAAAATTGTAAATTCAAATTGTTGGAAGCCCTAATATGCAATTAGACTAAAATAAATTAAATTGGATTAAGGTCTAAATAATCTCCAAAATTCACCAAACTCTTACCCTTAGCTAATTTGGGGGTTAGGAATTCAAAAATAGAATTAGATTTTAATTCTGAGATCAAAATATTTTAGGTATAATCTATGGCATCTAGACTGATCAAAATATCATTTTGGACTTAGAGAAGTTCAATGGATTTTAAATTTGCAGAATAGGCTCAATTTGATGTTCTAAAAACAATGACATTGAAATTAAGGAGCAATTAAACTATAGATCAACAGGGTAACAACCTAGGGTTGTTACATCTTGTGAAGGTGCTCTCTTTGGATCTCGAGCACTCCCACTAGTTGAAGGAGGCATAAGAGTAGGAAGCGGCACTTGATATTTGTACGGAGTAGGATTCTGAACTAAAGGTTAATGGTGATTAACCTTGCAGCATATGTAACACTGGTTGCTGGTGTGATAGCACTTCCCAAAGGGGTAAGGCTTATTACACTTAGCGGCTGACCCACCCTGCTGACCTTTATACTCAGTAATTTGGAAGACTTTGGGGACCTTAGGATGATTTCTTTTGAAGGGTTCAGATCTAGAAGATTGAGGATGATGGTGCTTATTCGGCTCCAAATGAGTCTGATGGTGCTCGATCATCCTAGAACCATTTAGTAACTTTGGAAAATCATCATGACGTAAAAACATCAGATGACATTTGATTGAATTCCTTAGGCCCTTAAAAAACCTACTACATTTAGCCACATCAGTGCGGACTAGATCAGAATCAAAATGAGAGAGCTTTCTGAACTCCATCTCATAATCATGGATAGATCGGTTCCCTTGAGTCTGTGCAGATGGGGGATGAATTCATTGTGGAAGACTTGTTCAAATTATTCCCAAGGAATATCTTTAACACAAGTTTCAGAAAAGCGAGCCTTAAGCTCACTATCCCACCAATACTTTACTTCTTCCTGGAAGAGCTGAGTAGCAAGGCGGATTCATTCACTTTTCGAACATTTAATGCTGGCCAAGAGCATTTCGACAAACTTGAACTAGTTGGCTGCCGTAATTAGTGAAGCAGAGCCATTGAAGTTTGGGGGATTCAGATGAAGGAAGATTAAGAGAAAAGCATCCACAATAGGACCCTGAATAAGTTGTTGTGGAGCTGTAACTGCCTTAGGAGCTGGGGAAGAAGCTTCAAGTAGTGTTGGCTAAGATGGAAATGGAACTTGAGATGATTATATTAGAATTGGGGATGATAGAGGAGGAGTTAGAGATGGATGAGAGGGGGTACTAGTAGAGGCCATTGTCTCAGCTTCTCTAGTTTGAGCTTCAATCATGACCTTAAGCATATTCATGATTTGTCTCATCTCCTCATTAGGAGATGGAACTGTAGATTCAACTTCTTTAATTACTGAAGGAGCAAGATTTTCTTGATCAAGGTTCATTCTAAGAAGATAAAGAAAAAGAAATTTAGAAACTAGAAAAGGGAAAAGTTTCTCATTAATATTTAAAAAGAATGAGGTACATATGTAAAGTACATGAAAGTAAAAATGAAACAGAAGCCATTATTCACAAGTTACTATAAAAAGGAATTAGAAGTTCATGTACAAAATTTAGCATAGAACATGATTTCAAAATCATAATAGAGAGGAGCACGATGGAGTCATTTACTTCCTCGAACAAGTACGTTAAATGCGTGAACCTACCAAACCTCAACTTAGTTGTCGAAAAGTTGGTCCAAAATATTGAGGCATACGTGATCGGGGCAAGCTATGGCTTCAAATGTTGCAGTGACTAGAGAAAGCCATTCCCTTGCCAACTGTGGGATGGAGTGTACACAATACCTCAAGATGTTGTTCAACACATTGCCTCTGACTTCAGACACTTTAAAGTACAGATGACCATAAGTTGAACCAAACTAATGATCATCCTCCAAAAATTAAAAGAGCAATCTAGTAAAGTAACTTAGTTCAGACTCTTGATTCGCCATCTGAGAGTCAATTTTAAAGTTCAAGTTAATTTTAGATCAATTATTAAACTAGGAGTACATTCACTTTCCTAAGGTGACATTCTTAATGTTTTTGCTTTTTAGTGTTGTTTGCTTTGGATGAGTGGATATATCATTTTAACTTAACATTCTCAACCATGGCTCAATACCAACTCTAATGACCCCAATATTAAATAGGAACTCAATCCAACATTTGGAGTGTTACCTTAATATTTAATATTTGGTTAGAAGGAAACTAACACAATACTAAGTGCTATGTTGGCCAAGTATCTTTGTGAGAGTGTTAAGTTAAGAAAGTTGCAATGGAAAGAAGGAAGGATATGAAATAAGTGCAAATAGAACTAGAAAACCATTCGCTTATCCAATTCAAGCATTTATAAGAAACTAAACTCATCACAGAATAAAGAAAAACAACATAGAAAATTCATTATTACAAGCTTTTAAAATGAAAGCAATAAAAAAAAGATCACTCTCTTACATAAGTAGTAAATATAAGTAGAAGTAAATTAGAAGAAAAGTGAAAGAATTTTTGTAATAGTCTTCAAGTATTAGGTTCATCTCCACTTGCTTAAGATTTCTTCTGATCTACTGTACTTTTGATATTTAAAATATGGTAGGGGAGAGCAAAGAAAAAAGAAAAAGGTAGTTAGATTAAATAGTCTGAGCACATTTTAAGATTGGATAATTATTTATTGAAATTCAATTGGATATCATATAAGTTAATTTACAATTTGAAATTGTAGAGGAGCATTTAAGAACATCAAGTAAAGGAAGAAAGTAAAGTGTAACTGTAAAGAAGAGCAGTAGAAAAGGAAGGGGAATAAAAGAACTCACAAGTATAATCACTCTAGCCTGCAACCAAAAAGGTAAGAGAAAAGATTCGTAAATAAGGCTAGGAGCTACTAATGTGCATTTGAAAGTAAATGAAATGGAATTATGTATATGTCTAAGAGAAATTATGCTAAGTAAAGCAAAGGAAATCAATAAAGCATTTAAATTAATTCAAGCAACATACACTGCATTTTATAATGAACTATAAGTAAGGGACTGTACTAGAAATATAATGTGCAAAGCATAGTAAGTAAGAGAAGATCTTAGCCTTTTTGTCTAAGATATACATAGCCTAGGACTATGGAAAGTAGATATAGCTAGAAAGCTATGATATGATCTCATAATCAATAAGATTGTATAACTCATATTTTATTTATTGAAGTTAATTTTGGAAATACTCATTCTGTAGGCACATCCAAAATAAAGCGAGTTAAACATGTCTACCTAATTAATAAAGGACAGTGTGGTCTCATAGAACATAAATACTCACATCCACCTCTAAGAATGTGAGGTCACCTTATATCCCCTATTAATCCTGCACTTGGCTATCCACCAAAGTAAAGCCCCTAAAATTTTATAAAAGTTTTATTTATGCACTATATCTTGTATGTATGTTCAAAAGAATAGGTTCAAAGCTAAGTAAGTATTCAAGGAATTCAAATAATTTTAAATAATGTAATATCCAAAGTTATATAATTTTAATGATCTATTTAAAGATTGGAGCTATTTGAGCTCCCAATTGACTTATAGACATTGATCTCTAAGTTAATTATAAGTAATAGTAGAAGTGAAAGAAATTTTGGAAAATAGTATTTTGATTTAGTTTATGAAATGAAAAAATAATTTATAAATTATATTCATGCAAAATGGGAATTATTCTACACTAGTCCTAAGCTAAGCTTACCAAACATATTAATGTTTAAGGCTTAGGAAACTAGTGGAGAAGAGTAAAACTAAAGGCTTACTAAACTAATTAAAGTGGAAGATTAATATACAACCTACTAACTTCATCTAATTAGCTTACAAAATGAAAGGTTTCCAACCAAATCATTACTAACTTAGTTAGGATCAATTGGTAAACATTGTCTAAGTATATGGGAGAGAATAGACTACTAATGACAAGTGCTAGTTTACTCTAGGTTGTAGGTTAATTGAAGTCTATAAGATTTCTTAAGAATATTTGGAAGCTAAAGTATTACCAAATTAATCATTAGAGAACTATAATAAAAGTCTAAGAACTAAAGGAGATGTGTTTTAAAATTCCAATCAAATTTTTGGGCACTAGTCTTATTAATTTACTTAGCTAAATGAGGTATACTACTAACATACTAATCCTCAACTTACTAGAGGACTTAACGTAAGGGTTAGAGGTTAAGAGACTATCACTAAGTCTCATTCTAATTGTAATACACTAATTCTAATAAGTTCACTTAAAGAACAAAGGCTTATAATTAGCATACAATTAGTAAGGGATAGGTTGACGACACCACAATAGGAAGTTAAGGAATTCTTAATTCCATCATTAGTGAACTTCAAAGAGAACAAGAACTAATGTGGAAATTTGATAAGATCCACTATAAATGCTAGGAACTAATCCTAATATATTCATAACATTATAATTTCATGATTTTAAATGTTATCAACATTAATTAGAAATTGTATCTAGCTCTAAAGATCATAGGCAATTCAAGATTTCAATTATCCATATGGAAATTTTATAAAGGATGAAAATTGATTCAACAAATTGCTAATTATCATTGTTATAAAATTTAAGTCTTAAACATAAAATTGAAGCTATGTGGGAAGTAAATAAAATGAGATATGTTTGCTGTTCTAGGGTTTTAAATATCTAAAATATGAATTCTAAGAAATTAGGAAAATGCTTAATTACTTTAATAAAGGAGCTGAATACCTAAATCATCCAAATATTGTTCAAATGAAATAATATAAGTATATTTGAAATCCTTATAGCATAAGGAGGAGAATGACACTAAGTAGGTCAAAACTGGACAACATTTGGAAATCAGGGTATGGAGGACTCCTAATTAGGGTTAAGAAGTTATTAAGAAATTTTGGCTTTCAAACCTAAATTTGATTTTATATTATTATCCTACATATTTTTGTGATTGAAGTTGACTATTGGAATGTCATATTTGAACATCAATTGACCAAATATGCCACACACAAAGTTTAGTATTTAATTGTAATTAATTAATTAACCTAAATAGTGATTAATAAAAATTATCAGCAAAATAGAAATTAAAAAATGTATTATTAGTCTACGCATCTTTTTGACCAAAATGGTATATAATATTGCAGATTTTAGTTAAGTAATTTTCAAATTATAATACAAATGAAATCTGCATTTAATACAAATTAAATTAAATTTAAATTAAATTTGCTTCTTTCTTTAAGTCGTCGGTGTCAGTACTGAAATCCATGGCTCAAAAATTGGGAAAGCAGAAATCAAACGGTGGCTGTCAGCAATTATTTTTGTGCTTACAGTGGGCTCGTCCTGCAAAATTGTGTGCAAGTTTCGGCGGGCCGCTAGCTGGTCGGCCCGCAATCCCGTTTTATGAAGGTACGGGCCGCGAAGACTGTGGTCTGACATGAATGAGTCTGGTCAAAAAGGCTCGGCCCAATCGGTGATTTATCCCCGATAATGGAAGTTTGGGCAAACTAGGGTTTCATTCCCAAAGCGATTCCAAGCAGGAGACGGGCCAGCTCGCACGTCTATGTGGAGCTTATGCTTTTGCCGATGTGCCGAACTCAAATCTAGCACCCGACAATAGCCACATGCTAAGTAAGTTGATGCCGTAATGTTCATTTTTACAGTAATACAGACAACTGCAAAAGTGAAATTGGCTAAATCAGATCGATCTAGTTTGATCGATTCAAAAACAAATTAGATTCATAACATTATGAACAATAAATCAAAATAGAAATTTTAGGAAAAGAAATTTCATACAATCTGGTGTACCGTGCACCATGAAGCTATGAACTTAGGGTTAGGGTTTATCAAAAATTTGCCGAGCACACGCTGGTTCCTCCTCATCTCTCAGCTCTCGCAATTAGTTTTAGGTGTAAGTACCAAATGAAGAATTGAGGAGAAAGGAGCCTAATCGAGGATGAGAAGGGACAGCTGTGGAGAAGGACTCTGCTTGGCGTATGTCTCTACAGCGCACTCCTGAGCACAGAAGGGAGACATACAATGAACAGATCATGGCCATCAATTCAGGCAAGCTATCCGACGGTCTGACTCGATTCGTGTTTATTCGCCGTCGGATCTAGATCGAAACGGGATCGATAACTTTGGATGAAGGCGGATCGCTGTTCAGTGCTCTGTGCGCCACAGCAAATCTCCACCATTTCAAATATGTCGTTGGATAATTTAAATATAATATATATGTTATTTATTTTAAATGCAATATTTAAATTTAATTTTAAGCAATTTTTTTACTCAAATTTAAAGACTCAAACGGACTCCAAAAAATCCCAAAATTTCACCCTTACAATATTGAGGGGTGAGAAATTCAAAAATGCAATAAGATTTTTAATCGGAGGTCAATTTGATAATTGTAATTTTTCAGTATTTAAATAAGATTAAAATAATCGAAAAAAATTGACGACTTCCAAACACTTCCAAAATACCACCCCTGGCTAATTAAGGGGTGATGAGTCCAATGGTGGACTCCTTTTTTGAATTCTGAGGCTTAAATAAAATAAGCATTATCAAAATCATCGAGAAAATCAAGAAGTGTAAAAATTGTCAAATGATCTCTAAATGGCACAAAATTTGAGCTGGAGACTCTTAATACTATTATATGAGCATTGGAAAAGAAATTAAGTTATTTAGATCACTAATTAACGAGTAATAACACTAGGGTTGTTACACAGAGTACAGGTGCCTGCACCTTACCTCGCACGATCGTGCGGGTCAGGGACGTATAATGCCCGCACAATCATCGTTTGATCAATTGAACATATATTATCTGATTGGACGTGCCAACCACCACATTTCCAATCCCTCACACAATCAAATGGTCGACAGAGGGTGCGCCATATGATTTGAATTAAAGGGTAATAGTAATAAAAATAAATAATATAAAAATACTTTAAAAATAATACAATTTTAATTAATTAAAATGAATTAATCAAACACGCTCTAAAAAATCCCAAAAATTCACCCTTAACTAAATCGAGGGTGAGGAATCAAAAATTATGTTAGATTTTTTATTGGAGGTCAATTTAATTATTTCAATTTTCTGAGCACTTAAAATATATTAAAATATTTGGGAAAATTTGATAACTTCCAAAAAATCTCTAAATATCACCCATAGCTAATTTGGAGCTGATCAGTTCAATGTCAAACTGCGATTTTGATTTGGAGGTCAAATTAATTTAGGTAATTTTCAGTATATTCAAATTGCCTTGAAAATGTTATTGTAAACAAACAACCTCCAAAACATATCAAATTTTAGGTGCAATATGCTAATGCTATTAGGTGTCTACTAGAGATAGTTTTAACCTAATTTAGATGTCTAAAACAAAGTAATAACCATTGGGTTATTACAGACTTCACCTTTTAAAAGAGGTGTTGTCCTTGACGCCCTAATAATTAAATAACTACAAGGATCAGATCAAAGATAAAATATCTCTAATCTCAAAAATCAAATTGATAAAACTACCCAAATTTGGTACTCCAAGGTATGGTGGTGAGCATCGTGATATTTTCTTTATTTATCCTGAGCTGCCCAAATTATGCTTGATCAGAAGAACTTTCATGATAGTCTTTTTGACCAACATAGAATCCATATAGCTGAGTGTCACCTACCTTAGTGCAGTCTACAGAAGTATTGCATCTCTTACCTTAGAGAGCTTCATAAGGAACCATACTGATGTTGGATTGATAACTATAATTGTAAGCAAACTCAACTAAGATGAGGTAATCTTCTCAAGATTCATCAAAATCTAATACACAAAGAAGCAAGAGATCTTCCAAAATTTGATTTACCCATTTAGTTTGACCATCAAGCTGAAGATGGAAAGCAATGTTCATTTTTAAGTTGGTCCCCATGTCTTGCTGAGTAGCTGACAAAAAATATAGATGTAAATCTATCAAGTCTATTTGAAGTATTGCAATTTGGTATTCCAAGCAGATAGACAATCTATTTAGAATGGAGCTTGTCTAACCTTTCCACAGAATCAGATTGGCAAATTGGAAAGAAATGGAATGACACAGTGAGTCTATCAACAATCACCTTAATCACATTGGCTCCAAATTTACCCTTCATTAAACCTAAAACAACAATCATAGAAATGTCAAACCATTTTCATTTGGGGATATCTAATAGTTTAAGAAGTATATCGGGCTTATGGTGCTAAACCTTTACCAATAAATAGGATTAGCACTCAGAGACAAATGCAATAATGTCTCTTTTAATGCATTTCCACAAGAAGGACTTCTTCAAAACTAATGCAACTTACTGCAACCCAATAATATTGAAGGAACAAACATAAATGTAATTTCTATAAGTTTATGTGCAACCAAATTTACAGAATTTATATTTTCCATTCACTTTTCTATTATTGATGATACTATCATTCTAATTTAATCGCTAACTAAAATGATAATACATATGATCAAGATCCATAAGATCCTATTATCCAATGTAAACTTGGATGTACGGTCCTATGAAAGTCAAAACATTAGAACTCATCAAGTTCTAACTCAAATTAATCAGTTTCGACTAATGAAATTAAATGGCTTAACTCAATTGCTTTATTCACACTATAACCCAACCTTGATAAAATCTATCAAGATTAAGAGTCAAGAGATAAAGCTATGTATTTCTTATCAAGAACCCCATGAATGAATTTGACATCGTTTGCTGTGCGTAAATATTTTCGGCACAACTTTTGTAAAAAAGCTTGATCATTTGAGCCATGATTAAATTTTGGAAAATCTTTGAGCTCCATAACTCAGTCTATAACCATGTTAAGGTATGAACTTGATGCATGTGAGCCGAGACCCATCTATAGAGCTCCATAGCTCACTCTTAATATATGCGAAGTATTCGAGTGCATTAAGATGTGAGCAATGTGACATAAGCTCATTTAGCTTTGCAGATCCTTTTCTTAGTTAAATGAATAGAAGTGTGTGATCCATAGATGGAATGAAGACCAAGTGATCATGAAATTAAAATGCTAATTTTATCATTTAGACATAAAGGTAATTTTTACTCATGAAAAAATCACAAGGATATAAATGTGCTGAGATTGAACCCTAGTGTGTTTATGTAGAGCACTAGATAGGATTTATCAAATTTATTTACTCAATTTGATAAGCAAAATCTCATGATAATAAAATGAAAATCAATATAACTCAGCATCGACATGAAATTAGAAGAAGTGTGTATATACACACAACTACGATGACCTGCATGTTTGAACCCTAGCTCTTCCAAATTTTCCCAATTTAATTACAAACCAAGTTAATTTAAGATTGATAATTTTAGGAATAAAAACCTAAAACCAATCATTGCTTAGATATAATTAAAAGTGAATATACTCTAGTTACAAAGCGTATACTATTTCTAATATACTCTACTTCAGGCCTTGTACATTTGAGTGTAAGTGCTGATTATGTAAATTCAGTCTGTCACCCTTGGTTATGCATGCTAGGATGCTAGATTTTACTCAGTCTTTTATAACACTTTAACTTTAACTTTAGTATACTCAGCATATTTTAATTTTATCATTTTCCTATTAGAATTTTCTATACTATTGTAGTTGTATTCATATTATAGGCCTAATCCTTGTTGCAACCTTTGAAGTAAGGTATGTTTCTTTACTTACCTCAAAGTGCTTAAGTTATAAATGCTTTATTTATAGTTTCTCTATTTCTTTGTTTCTTGTTGAACCTAAAATAACTTAGGTAAATCATGTGATATTTTAAAAATTTATTAATAAGACTTTTAGCTAAAATATACTTAGATGATTATCTAACACAATATTTTTTTATTTGCTTGGATAGGGCACTATCATGTAAAAACCAACATGATAGATTTAGAACTGTTCATGGAGCCTATTTTAGGTGAGGGGAAAAAGCGTAACGATGATCCTGCTGTAGCTATTTAGTTTTAGTTGAATTTTTGCTTGAACGAGAGTGAATATTAGCATTTCATTCTATTGTTTTCTTTAAGTATTGGTTTGTAATAATTAATTTAGAACTTGTATGTTTTCTTTATAATGATTTTATTCTGAGATGAATGCACTTTCTATTTCCTTTATTACTGCATGGATGTAATGAATGGATGTATTTCATATGTTCTACTTTCGCACTATGTGACAAATATTATAGTATTTACTCAGTTCATTTAGTACTCCAAATTATCATTATTATCTTGCAAATAATAATTTGGGGCACTAAAGTAAGTATTAGAGATGTCTAAGTACTATAGTCACTTTGATATCACAGAGTTATCAGTGTTGCTAACATAAGTGTCTTAGTAGGCATTTATGATATTACCACTAATCATATTTGCAAGTGATGACCCATCTCATTGCTAATAAAGTTTCCCGTTGTACAAGCAACGGGTTGGGGCACTACATTTACTTAGGCATATTTTATGATTATATATATATATATATATATATATATATATATATATATATATATATATATATATATATATATATATATATATATATATATATATATATATATATATATATATAATCTTAGATATTCATTTATGTTGTATTTATATGTCCTTTCAGTTTATTTACAACTTGTAGTTACATTTCCAATTTAATCATTTTCATTTTCTTACAAACTTGTTAGTGCCTTTATCTATGCATGTTAGGATGTTGGATTCTATTCAGTCCTTTATAGTACTATTTACTTAAGCTTTGCATACTCAATATGTTTTTAGTTGATAATTTCCTGTTTAAGATTTTTTTATTACTGTAGTCATATTTATGCTATATGCATAATCCTTATTATAACTTTTGGAGTGAGATATATTTCTTTGATTAATTTGAGTTTGCTAAGTTATAAATACTTTATTAATATTTTTCATATTTTCTTTGTTGCTTGTTGCACCTAAAGTTTTTAGGATACTCATGTGATATTTTGAATTTTAGTAATAAAATATTTAACCTAAAATATACTTAGATAATTATCAAATAATATCTTTATTTTTTAGGCTGGGCCCTCACAAATATAATTAGCATGTCGGATCTAGTGTTATTCGTGGAGCCTACTTCAGGTGAGGAGTAGGAGTGTGAGAAAGATCCTGCTATAGCCATTTAGTTTTAATTTTCATTTTATTTGCAAGAGAGTGAACTTTAGTATTTCATTCTCTTTATTTTCCTTATGTTTTGGTTTGTAATAATTCAAGAATAATTTGTTTCCCTTTTAGTACTTTTATTATGAGATCTATGAACCTTCTATTTCTTACTATTGCTTGAATGTAATTAAATGGATGTTTAATTTAATTTTGCTTCACCACGCAGTGATGAATGTCTTTAGTACTTACTCAGTTCACTTAATACTCTGAATTATCATTATTATCTTATAAATAATAATTTGGGGCACTAAAGTAAGAATAGAGGTATCTAAGTACTTTAGTTACTTAGATATCCTTGAAATATTAGTGCTGATTTAAGAAATGTCTTAACAGGCATTTAGGGTATCAACTCCAATCAAATTTCTATAATGACCCATCTCATCGCTAAAAGAGATTTATTATGCTCAAGCGATAAGGTGGAGCATTACTTCAACTAACTTTATAATTTGCAAATTGGATAAGTGGAATGAGAATTCAACTGTAATATTCATACGACCTTTCTTAGCCACAACCTGAGCTATAATTGATATTGAGCGAGGAATTATAAAAATTAGGGTGAATGGTAGAGAGGAGGAAGCTGACATGATGAATATAATAAACAAAAGAAATACGTTCACTTGACGTGGAGAAAGAAAAAGAGAGGAGCTAGACTTAGTAGAAATAAATAATTGGTAGAGCGAGTCAACTAGTGTTGAGTCTATGAGAGATAGAAAAAATTCATCTAGAGGTGTTGAAGAACCTATACTAGTCAAGAAAAAGAAAATAAGAAGAGGGAGAAGGAAAAGCATGAAAATGTTACATGTTAATCTTAGAGATGAAAATTTAGAAAATTCATCTTGGTTGGAAGGAGAGGTAGAGAGCACAGCTAGTCATATAATTGACGCTATAAATGAACAAGATAGTACCTACCCCAAAGCTATAAATAAAACCTATAAAGAAGTTGTGAAGAAACAATTAAAACCTTGAATGTTGAATGGTCCAGATGAAGACATAAAACCAAGCACCTTGTGGGAAGCGACCCATATTTGCTTAATCATTTTAATGTTAAAATAGTTTAGTAATAAATTAATAAAAATATCACCTAGAATTTTTAGAAAAAAAATGGATTATTAATGTAATTATAGATGAGTGGAACTAGAATGCTAGCCGCTCGAGGACTAGGCACAACATCACTATGCGGTTCTAGGCATTTGAGAGTCATGTACTACAGTGTGCTGTGATGCCAGCCAAATGAGAGCTGAATGCTACAGCATACTGCTGCACCCCCTACTTGAGGATCGCACGCTAAAGCTCCTTGTAGCACCCTATGTTAAAAACTGAATAAGAAGCATCAGGAATCTACTTGGAACAAATCCATTCCTGATGCTACAATGCGCTAACTAGCAGCATAAGGACCTTATTGGTCAAACGATGATTAATTACATGATGTCCTTTAGTCTCATTTGGATTTGAGCTAATAAATCACATTTAATCAGGCTAATTTGACTAGTTGACTTCCCATTAAAAATAGAGCACATGTAAAAGCAGTTGGAAATTAAATGATTATTTTTCAATCAACATGCATGTAACTATCACAGGTTATGATGAAGGATTCACAACAAGAAATATTAAGACTCTTAATTCCTTCCTCTTCAATAATTTCGAGCATCTAGAAAGAAGGCAACTATGGGGAGGCAACTACCACTTCTTCTTTGAGAGCAACTTTTGATAGCCATAGATTCTCTTTGCTGGAGGTTGAGCAAAGGTTCTACCAAATCACATCTAAAAGGAAATTCATTCCTGAAAGAGGGTTTGCTGAACCATGGTTTGTGACTCAACATTTGTCCAAGGGCAGAATTGGGATCTTTTTGTGGGGCACCCCAAACTTATTTACCCTATTGTTGTGCAGGAGGTCTATGCTAATGTTTTAAATGCTCGTTTACTGAGCATTTAAGTAAGGGGAAGGGTGTCAACTTTGGGTTGAATGTTATCTCTATTATTTATGAGTTAGAATATGTAGAATCTTATGCCTACAATCACTACCTCAATTTTGAGTTCGACCACATTGAGGTACATAAAGCCCTAAATGGCCACAATGCTGAATGGATGGGAGATTTCAAAAACATACCCAGAGAAATAATCAATTCTATGAGTAATGCTAGGCACATTCTTTTCTACATAAAAATTATGCCAACTAAGCATATGAGCAAAGTAACTAGGGCCTGGGCTATGCTATTTTATGCCATACAATAACTAGGAGCAATAGTATTTCTACAATACTTTTTGAAGAACTCTAGAAAGCATTCAATGGACATTGTGCAACCCTTTCATTTATATCCCTGATTACTGAATTATGCATAAACCAAGGGATGATCATTCCTGATAAAGTACCCCAACTTCTTCCGCGAGCACCCCTCACATTCAAAAATCTTAGTAAGTCCTTCCCTGAGGAATAACTGAAGAAAAGAAGAAGAGAGAGATACATGCAAAATATGCCAACTATAAAATGGTAGTGGGCAAATATTCAAAATCTAAATAAATGCACTGAGATGCTGAAGGAAGACAATATGCAGGTAGGAATGTGCATCAATCAGAAATTAAATTACTATAAGACTACATTGTATAATCATTATAAGTACACCCAAGAGTTCAACAACACTCTTGGGAACATTTTTGAAAATGGGCACATACACAATGATATGGGTGAAATATCTTTTCATGCCCTGCCACCACTGATACCACCCCCAATAATTCCTTGGCTTATTTATGAAGAAGAAGATAATGATGATGCTGAAAAGAATGAATAACTAGGTGGCAGTTTTTCTTTTTCTTTTATTTCTTATTTTACTTCCTTTTTTAATTTGCCTTAGTTATCATCCTTGTAGTTTGCTTGTAAGTCCAAAAAGTATGATGAAATGAAAATTGGGAAATTCTGATGATAATAAAAACTTTAATTTTTAATCTGATTCAAGACTAATTTAAATTTTGTGCATCAATTATTTGGGGTTTGTGAAAAATGGCCAGATAAAAATTAAAACAAGAAAAATAAGGTTTGATGAAATTAACCTGACAAACTGACCTTAACACACTCAAGCTTAATTAGAAGATGAAATGAACTAAGTGTGGGAGATAATGGCAATGAAGAGAGAAATAAATGGTGCTTAATTTGGAATGCGTTAGGCTTTTGTATGACTTCATTAATATAATGCAGGTGCTAAAATTTGCATATATAAAAAAATTTGTAAATGAATATAATGGACTGAAGAAAAATATCTCTCCCATCAAAAAGTATGTAATAAAAAAGGATAAATAAAAATGTTTTTGCCAATAAAGAAAAATATTTTATTTCATAAGAAGGAGCACTTATGACACTTTAAGTTTCTTGCAACAATCACTAAATAAATTCACTCAATAATAACTAAAGTTCTCCCAAACTATATTCTATAGTAATCCGAAAATTAAATAAGGGTAGCTAAGGTTAGCTAAAGGTAAGTTTCCTAAAAAAACCAAAAACACTTGGTCAAATTTCTATTTAGCAATAATTACAATGATCCAACTTTTTTATCCTATTGAATTTCTCTTTAAGAATTTGATCAAACCAATAGAAATATACAGTTCTCACTCATTGACCTCAATTTATAAAAAAAAACTATTTGATCACATACTCGAGGACGAGCAAGAATTTAAGTGTGGGGTGTGATGAACCATATATATATATATATATATACATATATATATATATATATATATATATATGTGTATATATATGTTTTTCCAAGTAAAAACTAGCATATTTAGTATAATTATTTGCTATTTTAGCATATTTTGGCAAGTTTCATTGATTTTCTAATGCAATAGCTAAATCTGCAAAAATAAAGTGAAAAAAGGCAATTTTTGCAAATATTGAAGAATTTGAAAGACCTAGATTCTAAGAATGATTAAAGGAATAAATTAACTTATTTAGCCCCTAAGCTGATGGAAAGGAGCTGTATAAAAGGAACCCCTAAAATATAAAGAGGATGATCTTGTTGAACTCATCCGAAGGGGAGGAACACTAGTTAACATAGATAATCAAAGAAGTTTCTAGGGAGAAAGCTGCAACAAAAGAAAGGAGAAGAAGTACAGTACCAAGAAGATATAACAAAGCACAGAGAGAAGAGAAGACAAAGAGAATGCCCACAACAGTTCCTACGTATCATAATCTCAGCTTTGCTTTGTCAATTATTTTTCTTGTAAGAATGCAATGGAATCCATTAGTAGTTTGTGTATTTTTCTTTTTGTATTTATTATAATGGCAGTCTAAAACCTCCTTTGGGGAGGATTAGGCTTAGAATTAAGTAGTAAGAGTAGTCCTTGTGCATGAATTAAAATTCTTAATTCAGTGAAATGAAATGAAAGTTCATGCTGAATTTTGTTTATCTTTATAATGAATGAGAAATAATAATTATTAGAATCAACTTTTAAGAAATAAGATTTTATTATAAATTCCTTCACTGTGCTAGATGATTGTCACTGATTTAAATCATATGCACAAAGAGTGTTAAAGATACAAACAATGTGACATAAGTTTGTTAAGCTAGACTGCTTATGAATTTGTAAGAAATTAGAGAGTTGATGCATCCAAGCCGTAAAAAACAATCTACGTAATCCCTAAGCTCCATAGCTCAATTCTAAACATAAAGAGCAAGAAATTTAGATGGTACAAAACTAGGGGATGAATCTATAGAAATTACTGAATTCTGAATTTAAGGCCAATGCCAATAAAGAGCGTAGGCTACTTAATAAGTTTGAGTTACGAGACCACCAGCCGAATCCAAGACACCTGTAGCTGGAACAACTTCTTCTTCCCCTGTTCGTGCCAAGGAAAGCAGCCTATCTCTTCAAACTTAGAATAACTTGATTTGGAGATAGGCAAGGGCGCTAGAAGGAAAATCTTCTTTGTGAGACGATAGGCTGCGAACGAAGTGATGGTAAATACTCATCTGACGTCAAATCTGATTTGTGAGCTGCAAAGCAGAAAGAAACTCATCTGCCGATTCAAGAGGCGACCAACGGGACTAACTAGATGGAGCGCAGCGTCACCCGTTGGGGTTGGGGGAAATGACAGCGTGATAGAGTCTAGTCGGGATGGAGTCGGGCCGGTTATTTATGAGTCCGGCTCTGTAGAGGAGTTCGGCCGGAGATACAGCTATGATAAGCATGTAAATTAATGGATGATGTGTTATAAGTTCGCATAGGATATTGCTTGTCTCTATATTAAGTTGAGAATTTGAGGCATATGAGTCGAGACCCATTTATTGATCCCCACTGCTCACTAGTGACTTAAATAAGACTATTGGAGCATGGTAGGCATGAGTGATGTGACATAAACTCACTGAGCTTTGCTGCTCATCATCTTAGCTAAGTCAATAGTGGATGCATGTGAACCATAAATGGATCAAAATTTTATGGTCACTAAATAACTTATGCTTTTTATCACTTAGATGTACGATAATAATTACTATTAAATTTATAACAAAGCTATATATGTGTTTATGATGAACCATATGGAGTTCTGCTTAGTACTAGGTAGGGTAAATGTGTTAGAATAGTTAGACTTTACAACATTGTCCCATAATAAATAATGTGATAATAGATGAAATTGAGAATAATAAAAATATTAAAGTAAGAGAATCTCATGCATAAAATTATGACTACTCATATGTTCAAAACTAATTCTCCTCAATTTTATCCATTCGATCACAAAACAACTTAGGATAATCTAGAGTAAACATTAGAACTAACAACCAATTATACAATAGTTTAAACATTTTTTAAAGGAGGAAGTATTTAGTAAAAAGCATACACCGTTCTTTGAGGATGATAACATATTGAGAACTCATCATTCATGTTTGCTTCAGATCACATGCACTTATGTGTAAGCACACACTTATTTTTTGTCTGTCACCTACCATCATAGAACTCTCATATAATTTAAGTGTCTTGCAATATATTTCTTTATCTTAAAACCATTATTTTTTATATCATCATTTAGTGATTCATGTGTTTATCACATAACCTAAGGAAAAATTAGAGAGCATGATTAAATTTTTGTACATGAGATGTGATATTTTGCTTTGACTTTTTTAATAAACAAAAAAATTATTACAAGCATCATTATTCTATAGTTTATGACCATGAGTTTACCTTTCAAACACTAATGCTCAGATTTCTAAAGCTCATGTAGGTCAGAGTAATGGTAAAATATATACTTAATGTATAATTTATAATTATTAAGTTTCCCTTACATATTTCTACAAGAGGAGATAAATTACTCATGTTATTTTTCCAAAAACTAAATTCATGAGTCTTTATTATTGCATGTGTCCATCCTTATACTTATCAGAATTATGAATGGTTCTAAGCCACTACTCACACCAACAAATATTTGGTATATTATCAAGGGTTCTTATAAGATCTAGGTCAGCATAATAATTGATCTAGTTCACTCAATAATTTATATCGTGGAAGGCTTAGATGGTTTCATAAAATACCCAGCACAATTATATCCAAATGGAATTTTAAAAAAGGTAACACTTAATCCTAGGATATAGTGTTAGTGATTTATGTGTTGGTCTTCCTAGGCTTAAGATGATTCTCTTGGGCATGGAATGAAGGAACTAGGGTTATAGTGAATAGATTACAAATGGCTTAGAGGAAGCATTACAAAACTTCTTGTTCATTATTTTATTATTGTTTCTAGTCCGTACCCACATTAACTCAATCATGGGATGATCTAATTAGGGAAGTTCTATTTCCATTTTATTCATATATTTCTCTAGTAAAATGAATGATGGCTATATATATATATATATATATAGATATAGCTCATTCTTCCAATGTCTCATACAGGTAGCATCAAATGTTATGAGTCAAGATATTTATGTAAAGTAAATAAGCCTATGGTTATGATGCTTAATGAGATTCTTGAATCATAATGAAATACATATGATTCAGATGCTAAATAAGCTCTCATCATGCTTATGTGTAGATCACACATTATCAAAGTTACCTATAAGTGTCCATGGGAGTATTTCCATCATGCTTGCAATAAGACTTATCAAGGTGAACTCATTGACCCAATTCCTTATACTTAGATCATTAAGCATCCTTTCAACTAATTATGCATATTTATATAGGATTAAAAGCACATTATAAATCATTAATTAGTTTTATTAGTAAGCATCATAATAGTTCTTCAAATGGTTAGGTGCATGTGAAAGAGTTGCTAAATAATACTATTTTCATGGAGTTAAATTATTTTTTCTCCAATATTTTGGTTATTCATATATCATGCTAGTATTCAAATTAGGTAGCTAAATATTTTTGGATATTATTTAGGTTTAAATCCTTAAACATTAAGATTAGCACTAATGTTCATTTGCGGATGTCACTTATGCATAGAGTATTTTCATGGCTAATGAATGTGATTCTCCTTGTTTAATTTCCTGGTGTACTTAACAAGTACAGTGATGCATCAATTAATTATCTTAGATATATCATTCAATCATAAACCATCATCATTAAATATTTCCATTAGAATGAAGATCAATTATGTAAGTGGCACTTTAACTATAAAAATGGATTTACATATCGAATTTCATGTGTGTAAAAACTAAACCCAAGATAGCTCATAAAAAGACTTTGAAGCTCATAGGTTTTTAGATAGATCTTCTCCCTTCATGTAACAACCTAAGGCTATTATTAAATTGGCCAGATTTTAATATGGTTCAATTAATACTAAGTCTTTCCAAAATCTTAATAATGAAACAATTGAGCCAAAAGTACCATAAAAATGTGAATGAAATATTCTAAAGTTTGGTAATGAGTACGGGAAGGAAGGATACACATTCTTGGTCCTTAAAAAGGAGAGATGAATTTTGGAAATTTTTATAATGAAATAAATAAGAAAAACTATTGAAAATAATATGAAGGTCAAAACAAAAAAAATAACTATATATTTGGATTCTACGTACTCAATTATTAAAGGGGTTAAAGTTTCACAACTATTGGGGCTAAATTGAGCAAGATATACACAAAATATATTGAGTTAATTTAATTAAATTATTATTATTTTTACTTTATTAAAAGTGGTGAAATTTAAAATTATAATGACGTGTGGAATCTCCATTGTTGGATCTAAGATTGGATATAACGACTAAGAATCTGATAAATTGCGAGAATAATGAGGATTGTCTAATCCAATCAAAACTGTCGATCTTCTAGATTCATTTTGATTTAAAACCCCAAATCTAATAATATGTGAAATGAAAACCAAGGGAAGATGGATGATCATTGGATCAAATTAAAATGGTGAAGAATCCTTATTAAAACCCATAGAGTGGATCACCAACTTCATATTTAATCACCGCAATCCAATGTACTAGATCATAACATATGGCAAATCAATCTGACAATTGGATCGAAGACATGTTAGAATCTGATGACAAGCATTAATTCAATGACTACTCATTGCCTCCTCCTCATGATCGGGACAGACATAAAGATTCCATTGGAATTTTCATTAACCATAATGATTAGGAGCCCTCTGATTGATCCCTAATCATCTAGAGGACTCCGATCAATGCCAACTAGCCTCACGCAACAAGAATAATATTTTATGACGACCATGATAAATCAAAACTATAATACAAATTTGAGCCATTATCCTATATACTAATATCTGTAGCCATTTATCACCATTGATTAAAGCTTTTACTATGTTGGAATAAAACTATAAAATCCCTAGAAGTGCTGAGAACCTTTTTTTACATACATAGAGCCTTGTGTGATGGCCCATACTCAATGCTGGGTCAGATCTTTCACTAATTCATCAATAAATATAAGGTTGGTAACTGAGTATAATTTAGCACAATACTAAGTATAAGGTTAACATAAATAGAGTGCATAAGCTAAATAGAAATCTTATCCATGCATTTTATCGATCCAGAATTAAAGTAAAGCATTCACCTCAAAAAAAATGAAAAATACATCCAGAGAAATTTAAGTTATTACTAGAATTTAAATGTTTAGAATATGACACTCACCTTACCAAAATAAATAAATAGCTAAGTACTAAGATAGCTACTTAGTAGCGGGTTCCTTCTCCTCTTGTAGACCTACATCTCCTCGAATGCTGGCTCCTCAAGATACTCCAAGCCTAACATGCAATTTCACATGCCAGGGCCTCATCCAAAAAAAGAGAAATCTTATGTTAGACAATTGTCTAAGTTCATTTTAAGCAGTCAATTTTCATTACATTACAGCTTAAGAATATCACTGTTACCATAATAGAAAATAACTATACAAAAGCATATATCAAGACTTTAACTATATAAAACTGAAAGTAAAATAGTGAAAGTAATTAAACTACAGAAAAATGAAACTATAAATTGAAATAGATATGCCATATACATACAATCCTAGTGTGTCATATCACACTACTAACAAATACTATGTGTCCTTGATCACACTATAAATAAACCCTAAGTGTGCCTCATTGTACTATTAATAAACCTTAGATGTATCTAAATCCCACTGCTAAACATGTCGCTGTTATGGTATGCAGAACTAATATGACATCAAAATTATTAAAATTAATAGAATGATATCTCTTTGTTATCTATTTACTTGATATTATGTGTATGATTCAAGTTTGATGTTTAGACTTATTTATGTCTTAACCTGAATGATTGCATTTCTCATCTAAACATTTGTCCTTATTTCATCTTCAAGTTATTCATGGTTCTATCCAATCACAAGCTAGGATTGGTATATACATATGCTTAGTGTGTCATTATAAGGGATAGACAAACACTTAGATTGCTTAACTACACTTATTCGTGTGCGCAAAGATAAGGGCATAACCCTTTTACAGTTTATTCTCCCAAACTAAGATGTCAAAATCCTAACTCATGACATGCCAGGAATTAGGATGTTTATTTTGAAATCAACTGTGCATATCCTTGCGTACAAAGATAAGAAGCATAACCTTTTTATAACATTCTTTAAGATGAAGCAACCAACTCCTAAAATTCAAATTGAAATAGGATATAAGTTCTAACATTCTACATAATTGTACTTTCCTCCACACACAGAGAGAAGGAGCATAACCCTTTAATAATTTTGTAGATGTTAGAAGGATAATCATATTGATAATTCAATGGTCATTTAGATGCACTTCTTTTACTCATGATAATTAACTAAGCCTTAGAATTCTTAGGTTCTTCATTACTTAATTCAGTATTACCCTAAATTTCTCAAGATCCTAATTAAGGTTTGGGTTTGATCACTATGATCTAAGGGTGTCTACACTTTCACAGTTCTAAGGAGTTTTGTGCTAGATTTTAACAAATTCACAAACCACTAGATTGAGAATTAGGTATAAGGAACTACTCTAAGGTTTCCATATTACTTGATAAATCTTAAAATCTTAATATTACTACTTAGATTAGCACTTTGATCTACTTTTTTAAGTCAAAAGTATTAATTAGGCCCTTACTTAGTATTTTTATCTCTTACTTAGCTTAGTTCACTCTTCTTTATCTCCTTAGTCCTCTTAGAGAGTCCAAATTAAGCAATTCAGAGTCTTTGGATCCAAAAATTAAATTTACAAATTATGCACCCAAACTTTAAGTTTTTTGCTCCAAGTGAAAGGTCACTATCTAAGGAGTCCAATGACACCTTAAACATTCAGTTCGGGTCACTAGAGATCCTAATATATCCTAATCAAAGTTAACTATGATTAGAGGGTGATTAACAAAAGTAATTATCAAACCTTGAATTTTCTTTTATATTTAGGTCTCTCTCATTTTTTAAATTAAATTAGCATATAATATCATATGATATGGATTTATATTGATCAATTTATTTCATCAATGTATTATGAATACATTATCTAAAGTTTGATTTAATTAAATTCATTGTGCTGTTAATCAGAAATGAAATGTTTTAAGAATATTACATTTCTATAAATGGGTAGAGGCATAGGATGATGGATCCTAAT
This sequence comes from Gastrodia elata, assembly GCA_016760335.1. Classification (NCBI taxonomy): domain Eukaryota; kingdom Viridiplantae; phylum Streptophyta; class Magnoliopsida; order Asparagales; family Orchidaceae; genus Gastrodia; species Gastrodia elata. Next base: position 28,662,875 of record CM028678.1, on the reverse strand, counting down.
GGGTCCTAGAATATTCTGAGAATATTCAACTAGTTAAAACCGTGTAGGCCATGGGTCAGCCTGACCCTTAATTGTGCTTCGTCCTCATGGAATCCCCAAATAAGGGAGAACTTCTAATGCTAATTCCGGGTGATGTTGGCCACTAACAGACGTAAAATACATGTCTGCGCTTGCATGCAAGTTTACGTGAGCTGAAGTAATAAGTGGAAGATAAGTTTCGAGATTTATCATCCACCGGGAACGGTGTGTTTTGTTACTAAGTTATATATACTTTTAATAGTGTTTAAGCTAAGATGTTTTTGGTTTTAATGGTTCTGATTCAACAATTCAATGATCTTAATCTAAGATACTATTTGATAAAGAAGGGAGAGTTGGGATTTGCTCATGTAATTGCTAAGGGACAGGTGTCATTACTCAAATTCAATTAACTTTTCAGGAAATTGTTTACATGCAAATTAGAATCAAGTGACATTAGTGTTTCTTAGATTGGTCCTCTAATTCTGACTAACTCACGTCTAGTGCACATGATGAACACACAAGATGCAGTTGATCTTAGCATTTAGTCCCTCATATGAGTGCGATGAGCTGATTAAGGTTTTCCTACATCTAGGCTGTGAAAATAATTCTTTTGATTTCTGGCAATCATACGAGCTTGATTTCCACCAACTAGCATAACACGCTATATATGCAGTTTAGCTAAGGAAGTGATTAACTGGGCTACATGGATTATTTCACTCATCAATGAGCACTCAATTAACCTTCTTCCTCCTTCAATGTTTACAGTGTCACGGAGCTCAATTGGTGTCTCTTGGCTCACATGCATGGACCTCTCAATTGAGCTCAAGGTATGGTGCAATTAGGCTCAAGAGCTTGTCACTGGGCTCTAAGCACTAATGCAAACAGACCTAGCTTTGCACCAATTAGTTAGCTATGGAGCACAAGATAAATTATTATTGTTAAATCAACCTCTCATTCAATCCCAAGGTGTTTTACACTAAGAATCCTTGCTCAGAAACATGAGTTTGCGGTGAGGACCTTTATGTGAATTCCCCTTAGGCTTGAATTGTTGATTGACTTAGCGTTATTTCATTACATTCATTTTTATAAAACAAAATATATTCCATTATTCCATAGCATGCACGATAATAACATATCTCAAACATATATTCAAAAGAATTTAATTCGTTAATGAAAATTCATACAAACACCGCTTTTAGTCCCTTTTTTCTTACATGTTGAAGGCCCAAACCTCCCCAGGGAGGGTTTCACCTTCCATTACAGTAGAAAATAAGGTAAACTCATAGAAGAAACTGAACCTTTGCATGGTATAACTAAAAAGAAATCAACAAGCAGAGTTTAGGAGAATACTAGGAATAGTCCTTTAATGGCATTCTTTGGATCTTCCTTAATCTTCTTCTCATTTTCTATTCTAGCTCCTTGGTAGTAGTAGTCTTCCCTTCTCTCCTCTATCAATGGTACTCTTCCCCCTTTCTTGGAGAGGTCTCCTTCCCCTTCTCTTACAGCAGGTTTTGATTTAAGAATAGTGAATGACAAAGAGGGGAACCCTCTTTTATTCTTTAAATGCAATTTAAATAGAATTGCCTCCACCCATCTGCAATTGAATTCTACCAGCTTTTCCAATTCCCTCTCTTAATGGCATGCAATGAATATTATTACAATATTCCCTTGAGATACTGCATGGAATAAATGGAGTTGGAGTTTCAACAACAAGGGAAGGCAAAAAGTTTGAATTTGTGGGATTCCCTATGCTGGCATTAATGCCTTGGACTTGGCTGAAACTACGACGGTCGCTGTAGCGCACAACAGTGCCCTTGGGCGAGCTGTAGCGGTTCTGCTACAGAATAGTTTTCAAATGAATGCACGCTGCGGCAAGCAGCGGCGCCGAGCTCTCAGGTTTGGACCCATTGTGGGGAGACATAGCGCCGAGCTCTGGGTTTGCACCTGCTGTGGCTCACGGGAGCACCGAGCTCTCGAGTTTTGGCCCGCTGTGGCGTGTGATAGCGGGACGCTTTGTACTTTTCTTCTTAAGCATATTCCTTGTTGATCCACTGCAGCACGCGATAGCGCCAAGCTCTATGTTTGATTCTGCTATAGCACATGGTAATGCCAGTGTCTCAGGATTGAGACCGCTGTGGCACCCTATAGCGAGAGCGTATGAATGGGTGCTGAGTATGGGTTCTAATGGTTTCACTGTGGCGCGCAATAGTGCCGAGCTTTCTGTTTGATTTTGCTACAGTGCATGATAACGCCAGTGTCTCGAGTTTAGATCTGTTGAGCACGCGGTAGCGCCGAGCTTTCGGGTTTGGTCCTGCTAGAGCGCTCTATGGTGCACCTGGGCGCATTGTGGTAGTTTTTCTTCCAGAAATTGAGTTTCTCCCAGAATTTGCTTAGCTCATCATTTTTCTTGAAAGTAGTGAAAAATCCATCACAGACCTGCATTCTATAATGAGTTTGCTTGAAATTATTTACTTATTTTACTATGAATATTGGGTTCATCACACCCCGATACTTAAGTTCTTGCTCATTCTCCAGTAAGCTCCAAGAGATTTTTCTTTATTTATTATGACATTCAATTATAGAAGACAATATGAAACATCTTGTTAGTTGATTCTTTGCTTAATTAGAGTGATTTACATAGATGCAACCTCTAACAAATTCCAAACCTAAGCTCCCCTCCTTGATTGCTTTTCTAGTCTCCAATTTTAAGTTTGTGATGCCACTTCTTAATTACGGGGAAAGTTCTCAAGGAATTCTTAATTAAGCTAGGCTTGAGTGAGTGACTAGAGTCATTTATGCCATATGTGCTTCTTTTATAATTGTGACAACCCCAATATTGAGTAGTAACTAAAGACACCATTGATACATCACCACAACACCTAATACTAGATTAGAAGGAAGCTAACCCAAATCATTAGATGCTGTGCTTGGCCAAAGATTTAGATGAGGGTCTTAAGTTAAGATGGGAGAATACATAGAAAGAGATGGGAAAATGTATGAGGTACATATGATGAATATGAATTAAGAATGTATGTTCATAAAGAAGTTACATTTACTAATGTGGAGATAATAATGTTATGCTCATACAATAAGAGTGTACATTATGAGATATATGTATAAATCAATTCAATCTTATGATCTTTCCTAAAGAATCCTACAATCGAGGAGTTCAACAACTTAAAACTAATATTAAGTCAATCCGTTACATGGGATTGCTTATTTTCAAATCTAAAAATTTTATGAGAAAAGTCTATGAAGCAATTTGTTATCTTGGGATAACACATTCTATATCATTCACATTCATCACAGTCATGGATAATTAAAGTCTAAACATCCTATTCAAAAATTTAATTAATAAAAACATATGAAGCAATTTTTTATCTTTGGATACACACATCTTACATTATTTACATTATTTAAGAAAATGAGAAATTATCAACTAATTTCCAATTTAATATGCAACTAGATTTTTATTAAGTATCCATTCATATATATCCATTCATCCCAAATCCAACATTTAAGCAAAGATTTGAATTCCAACACAAGTATAATATATACAAAACAAATAACTTTAGTTATTATAAGCCATATTAAACAAAATAGGAAGTAAAGAAACAGAAGTCTCTCCCTCACATCTAATATAAAGCAAGCAATTTGATAATTTGGCAGAAGCAATTTTATTTCATTAAGCACTTGGTCTAGCTCTACTAGTCTTTAAATGCACCTGATCTATCACATTTTGACATTTAAATGTGATAGGGCAAAGCCAATAATGAGAAAATATGGTCAGACTAAACAGTCTAGGTACAATTTAAGATTAGGCTAAACATTTTATTTTTTATTTTGGATATCACAACTAGTTATAATCTAAGCATAAGCAAGGATGCAAAAATGAAAGCATATAAGTATTGAAAAGAAAGAAAGAAAAAGAAAGGAAGAGTAAAGTGAGTAAGAATACTCATATAATTTGGCATTCTAACCTGTAAGTAAAACCAGGTTAATAGTATCCTAAATATGCTAGAAAAGTACTAAAGTGCATATGAAAGTAAATGAAATAAAGCATGTATATGTTCAATGAACTTATGCTAAGTAAAGAGAAGAAGATAGCGAAGCATTTAAATGTAATTATAATAATATTCACTGCAATCTAAGTGAACTATAAACATGTTAAGTGTAGTACTAAAAATATGAAAAGTGCAAAGTATGGTAATTAAAAGAAGATCTTAGACTATTAGTCTAAGATTCACATAGTCTAGAACTATGGAAAGTAACATAACTAAAAGTTATGATGAGACTTAACAATCAATAAGATTGTAGAAGATCTCATGTTTTAAATGATTAAAGTTGTTTTATGAAAGTCTTCATTTTGCGAAAAAATACAGATTGAAGAGAGGAGTTAAACACATATGTTTAACAAGTAAAGGAAAGCGGGGTCAAAATAAATAACACTCACATTCACCCTCTGAGAATGTGTGGTATCCTTATTACTCTTATTATTTTGCCTTTGGCTTAACCATCAATGTAAGCCCCTATAGTTTTTAATGTGAAAGTTTTACTCATGCACAATGTCTTATATGAATGATTCAAATGAATAAGGCTCTAATCTAAGCAAGCATTCATGGAAAATTCAATAATTGCAACTAAGTGATATCCAAAGTTATCTAATTTTAATGATCTACTTAATGATTCAAGCTAATTAAGCTCCTAATTAACTTTGAGATATTGATTTCAAGTTAATTGTAAATAATAGTAGTAATTAAAGTTTTGAAAATAATAGTTTCATTTCATTTTTATGAGATGACAAATTAGTTTACAAGTATAATCAATACAAATAGAAACTAGTTTTATTTTAGTCCTAAACCATAAGATTTAAATAGGTTAACTAAATCAAGGCTTAGGTGACTAGTAGAGAAGGATTGAGGCTATGAAATTATCGTACTTAAAGGAAATGAAAGTTAAGGTTCAATTCACTAAAGTTCTCTAGTTAAGATGTAGTTTGAAGGATATATTCAAACAAATACTAATCTAGCTAGGTTAAGGTGAAAATGAAAGGCTTAAAGTAAGGGAATGAAGGTATTATGAACTTCAAGTTCTATGTTTTCTAAGGTTAAAGGTTAAGGAAATCAATAATATTCCAAAAGTATTCTAGCTGAATTTTGGATTCCTATTACAAGCTCTTAAAGAACTTGAATGAGGACTTAAGGATTAAGGTGAAGTGAACTAAACTCTAGTCTAGTCATTTAAGGCTAGCCCTAGTTGATTCATAATTTACAACTACAAAATTATTAAGGCTAACTACTCTTAATGGATATAATAAATAGATCTAAGTATCAACTATAATTCATGTTGTAAATTAATTCTAGGGTTTCTATCGTAGGATTGAAAGATGAATCAAACATTTTGTAATTGATTCAAGTATCTAAATTATTATAACTAAGCTCAATCACATACAATTTAAATTGATATGGGAAGAAAATAATGTAACATGTTTTCTATCCTAAGGTTTTAAGTACCTAAAACATGCAAATCTAAAAATCTAGAAATTATCATAATAATACTAATTAGTAGCCAAAAACTTAAAATCAACAATTATTATCCAAATGAAAATAATATACATAAATTTGAAATTCATATAATATAAGGAGAAAAATGACACTAAGTAGGTTAAATTTGAATAACATTAGAAAATTAAGGTTTTCAGGACTCCTAATTAAGGTTAAAAAGTGATTAAAAAAATTAGAGTTTCAATATTAAATTTGATTTCATATTATTATTCCTCATATTTTTGTGAGTAAAATAGACTATTTGATTATTTAATTTAGATATTAAATGATCAAATTAGGTCATATGAAATGATTAAATTAAATTACAATTAATTAGTTAATCTAAAATAATGACTAATTAAAACATACATTAAAATAAAAATTAAGTTATATATTATTAATCTACACATTTTGTGAACAAAATAATATATATTATTGCATTATTTGGATTAGTATTTTTAAAGTTACAATTAAATGAAGTTCATAGTAATTAATCATTAATAATTAATTCCAAATCATTTAATCATCACAACACAGAATTAAAAGCACGACACAAAATTTAATGCCGCTAAATTTAAGGAAGAGACAGGCGCTGATTTTAAGGATGAGATGTCAAACGGCGCATCAAAATGTGTGTGCCATCAGACGCATGGCAAGCCCTGCGGACGTCGTGTGTCAATGCGGGTCCCGCAGAGAAAAACTCTTGGACAGGCAACCCGCTCAACAAACCGGCCCGGTTCAGTGGGGAAACCCGGACCACAGTGCACGCGGTCCGGACCGCTTCATCGCCAAAAGGGGACCTAGAGGTACGCTTTAGGGTTAGACCTCCTGGTCAAACCGGGGTTCTTACACATCAACCCGCATACCAGCGTGAAGCCTATGATAAGACCAACCCAACGAACCAAATATTGGCCCGTTGCGTCGACTCGAACGACGATGGGATGATGCTTTAGATCTTGCTAACGGAACCCTAAGGGCGATTGTGGACAGTTCAACAAGTCTGGGTTTGATCGGCCTCGATCGTGTTCTATCGAGGTTCGAAAAGGCAAAACGAGGCTTGGAATAATGTTTAGTACAATTAATTGAACAATGGGAGAAGAGATGAATACCTAGAGGTGGAAGAAAATTGAGGTTCCGGCTGTAATAGCCTAAACTCTTAAGCACCAAGGTATTGTCCGCTTTGGCTTGAAAGTCCTCACAATTTTTTCCTTAGAAAATAACTTCCCAGTAGGTCACCCATCCTGGGAGTGCTCCCACCTAAGCACACTTAACTTTAGAGTTCTTATCAAGAACTCCACCATTAAGTGGGTCTTTACAATCTCCCCAACTTAAGAAACTGATGTCCTCGTCAGTATCCATACACAGATCCAAGAACCATCCATTGGGTATATAGGACTAGAGGTGACCGCTACAGGCACAAGAGGTACTCATAATCATGTAGAATTATGGGTTCAAGAGGCTACTCACATCAAGTGGTGCTTTGCCCTGTATGTCACTTAGCTCCTATCTGATACCCTATGGTCTACTCTGATACCATTTGTAATAGCCCAAACTCTTAAGCACCAAGGTATTGTCTATTTTGGCTTGAAAGGCCTCACGATTTTGCCTTTAGAAGATAACATCTCAGTAGGTCACCCATACTGGGAGTGCGCTCACCTAACCACGCTTAACTTTGGAGTTCTTATCAATAACTCCACCATTATTTGAAAAGGCGCCTTGATGTTTAAGAGTTTCACTTATTACTACTTAAGTGGGTCTTTGCAATCTCCCCAACTTAAGAAACTAACATCCTCGTCAGTATACATACACCGATCCAAGAACCATCCATTGGGTATATAGGACTAGAGGTGACCTCTACAGGCACAAGAGGTACCCACAATCATGTAGTATTATGGGTTCAAGAGGCTGCTCACATGAAGTGGTACTTTGCCCTGTATGTCACTTAGCTCCTATCTGATACCCTATGGTCTGCTCTGATACCATTTGTAACAGCCCAAACTCTTAAGCACCAAGGTATTGTCTATTTTGGCTTGAAAGGCCTCATAGTTTTGCCTTCAAAAGATAACATCCCAGCAGGTCACCCATCCTGAGAGTGCGCTCACCTAAGCATGCTTAACTTTGGAGTTCTTATCAATAATTCCACCATTATTTGAAAAGGTGCCTTGATGTTTAAGAGTTTCACTTATTATTACTTAAGTGGGTCTTTATAATCTCCCCAACTTAAGAAACTAACGTCCTCATCAGTATCCATACATAGATCCAAGAACCATCCATTGGGTATATAGGACTAGAGGTGACCCCTACAGGCACAAGAGGTACCCACAATCATGTAGCATTATGGGTTCAAGAGGCTGCTCACATGAAGTGGTATTTTGCCCTGTATGTTACTTAGCTCCTATCTAACACCCTATGGTCTGCTCTGATACTATTTGTAACAGCCCAAACTCTTAAGCACCAAGGTATTGTCTGTTTTGGCTTAAAAGGCCTCACAATTTTGCCTTCAGAAGATAACTTCCCATCAGGTCACCCATCCTGGGAGTGCTCCCACTTGAGCATGCTTAACTTTGGAATTCTTATTAGGAACTCCGCCATTATCTAAAAAGGCGCCTTGATGTTTAACAATTTCACTTATTACTACTTAAGTGGGCCTTTACACCTGTGATCCTTTGAAAATCCCCTGCAAGCTCCACAAACACTCCCAGCTGCTAAAGAAGCCCTCAACAAGTGCTAAACGAGGTGAGGAGGAGAATAGCGAGGTTAATTATCAAGGAGGCTAGCTGGAGGGGATCACTGTGCGACCTGCGCTCTGGCGACGCACGACCGATCAAAGGACATGGACGTACAGTCCCAGATCCTCAGTCATTAGATCTGCGATTTGATCCAACGGCCAGATTGCAAAAGGGCAGTGGGACAACACTCCACAGCCGTAGGATTACCCTTAGGAAAAGCGGAACGGCCCAGATTGTGTTGATCCGCTCAGTGGATCTCCACAGTTTTGGATTTTACCGTTAGAATTAATTAAATATATTATAGAGATATATTAATATAATTATTTTAATTAATAATTAATTATACTCAAAATATTACACAAAATTAAATAACCAAACGCACTCTAAAAAATCTCAAAAATTCACCATTACCTAATTGAGAGGTTAGGAACTCAAAAATGTAATCAGATTTTTGATCGGAAGTTAATTTCATTATCATAATTTTCTGAGCATTTAAATATTATTAAAATATTCGATGAAAATTCGACGACTTCCAAACACTTCCAAAATATCACCCATACCTAATTTTGGTGTGGTGAGTCCAATGGCGGACTCCATTTTCGATTATGAGGTCTAAATAAATTAGGCATTCTCATATTATTCGAAAACCAGGAAATGTTGGAAATTGTCAAATGATCTCCAAATTGCACGAAAATTGAAATGAATGCTCTTAATACTATTATAAGACTAATGGAAAAAATATTAGAGTCAATTAGGTCACTAATTGACAGATAACAACAATAGGGTTATTACAGACTCCCCGCCTAAAAAAAAGTGTTGCCCTCGACACACAACAAATGAAAACAGAAATTGAAAATACACGAAGGGATTCTAAGGAATAACAATGAAAATGAAAGAACTAAAACAACCTAGTTAAGAAAATAATTATGGGAACTTCTTTCACATGTCCTCTTCTTTCTCCCACATGGCTTCATCTGCTGGATGATTCTGCCACTGGACTTTGATCATAGGAATGCTGCGGTTTCTTAACTGCTTAAGATCGCGCCCAGAATTGCAACAGGTTTAACGATGAAAGTCAGATTAGACTGCAATTTGATTGTTACAATATGAACTTGCTGATTAGGATCTAACAAACACTTTCTTAATGATGAGACGTGAAACACATTATGCACGATTGAGAAGTCATCAGGTAGCTCCAACTTATATGTAGAGGTTCCAACTTTTTTAATCACTTCAAAGGGTCCTGGATACTTTGGACACAACATTTTAGAAACACTCAATCTTTGCACACCTCGCATCAGACTTACTTTTAAATACACATGATCTCCAACTTAAAATTCTAATGGACGATGACGAGAATCATGATACTTTTTCTGATGATCCTGAGCTGTCATGATATTACGCTTAATCAGAATAACTTTTCTAATAGTCTCCTCGATCAGATCAGAACCATAAAGCTGAGAGTCTCCTTCTTCAGTCCAAGCAACAGGAGTCATACACCTCCTACCATAAAGAGTTTTATAAGTAGCCATACCAATTATGAACTAGAAACTGTTGTTCTAAGCAAACACAACTAAAGCAAGATGATCTTCCCACAATCCGCCAAAATCAAGAGCACAAAGATGAAGAAGATCTTCTAAGATCTAATTAATCCTCTCAATTTGACCACCAGTCTGGAGATGAAAAGTAGTACTCAAAACTAAGTTTGTCCCCAAGTCTCACTGAACAGCAAACTAGAATATAAAAGTAAATCTACTATCTCTATCTGAAACTATGCAATTCGGCGTACCGTGTAGACGAACAATTTCCTTAAGATAAAGCTTAGCTAACTTCTCCACAGGATCTGTCTAACGAATTGGAAGGAAGTGAGCTGACTTTGTGAGTCTGTCTATCCTTCTAATTAAGTAAGAACCATACCTACACTTAGGCAGTCCCACAATGAAGTTCATGGAAATTGAAAATGTCTAAGGGTTTGAGAAGTCCACCATGCTTCTGATATTCCGCTTTAACTAACGAACAGGAATGACACTTGGAAATGAAAATTGCAATATTTTTTTTCATGCCAGACCACCAAAACAATTTCTTTACATCCAGATACATTGTACTACTTCCGAGATGAACAATATAACCAGAGTTATGGGTTTCTGACAGTATTTGCAACTGTAGGCTCTTTGGAATCCATAATCTAGACTTTTGAAAAATCACACCTTCATCATCAAGACGTAATTCAGATCTATTTCTACTAATGATATCAGAAATTAAAACATATTAACTTGCATCTTCCTTCTGAGCTTCAACAATCTTAGACCTTAGAGAATCATCTGACTGAATAGCAAATAGTAGAGATTCCAAATTAGCAGAACTGATCGGCTCAAGATTCAATTTGACAAAATCTTCGATCAAAGATTCGTTGCAATAAAGGGAAGATAAGGTCGCTTTACAACTCAAGGCATCAGCTACTACATTAGCTTTACTCGGATAGTACTGGATTGCAATTCATAGTTGCAAAGTAATTCTAGCCACCTACCCTGCCAGCAGTTAAGTTTCTTCTGAGTGAAGATGTACTTTAAACTTTGATGATCAGTAAACATCTCACACTTAACTCCATATAAGTAGTGTCTCCAGATCTTAAGAGCAAAAACTACCCTTATAAGTTTAAGATCATGCACAGGATCATTTTTCTCATTAAGTTTAAGTTGTCTAGAGGCATAGGCTATTACACAATGATCTTGCATCAGAACACAACCAAGCCCTACCTTAGAGGCATCAGTATAAACCTAAAAATCTTTATCCTCATGAAGAAGTACTAGAACATGAGCATAAGTAAATAACTATTTTAGCTTCTGAAAAGATTCTTCACAGGAAGTGCTCCAGATGAATGGAACTTCCTTCCTAGTTAATTGAGTTAGCGATGAAGCAATTACAAACAATCTAAGAACAAACCTTCTGTAATAGCCAGCAAGTCTTAGGAAACTGCAAATCTCTGTTACAGATTTAGGTTGGACTCACTGTTGAATAGCTTGGATTTTCTTTTGATCTACTCTAATACCTTCTACATTAATCATGTAACCTAGAAATTCCACGGACTTGAGCCAAAACTCGCACTTAGAAAACTTAGTGAATAGCTTATTCTCTCTTAACAACTCAAGAACAACACGCAGATGCTCTTCATGCTCAGCAGCTGACTTCGAATAGATTAGGATGTCATCAATGAAAATGATGATAAACTCATCAAGATATGGCTTAAGGATACGCTGCATCAGGTCCATGAAAATGGAAGGAGCATTTGTCAATCCAAAAGACATGACTAGAAACTCAAAATGCCCATATCGGGTCTTGAATGCAGTTTTAGAAACATCTTCATCCTTGACTCAAATCTGATAGTAACCTGATCTTAAGTCAATCTTAAAGAAGATTTTTTCTTCGGCAAGCTGATCAAACAAAGCATCGATCCTAGGAAGAGGATACTTATTCTTCACAGTCACTTTGTTAAGCTTACGGTAGTCTATGCACATCCGCATTGAACCATCCTTCTTCTTGACGAATAGGACGGGAGCTCCCCAAGGTGACATACTAGGGCGAACAAATACTTTCTCTAACAACTCTTACAACTGCTCTCTAAGCTCTTGCAATTCTTTTAGTTCCATTATACATGGAGCCTTAGATTTAGGTTGAGTCCTAAGAATAAGTTCAATAGAAAGCCCTACCTCATGCAAAGGAGGTAGTCCAGGAAAGTCTTCAGAAAACACATCCAAGAACTCTAATGATGATAGTCTCTTTTGGACTACTAACTTTCTTCTCTTTGCCTATTAAGGTTTCTAAGATTGTATACCAACCTTTGCTAATGAGGTGCTTAGCTTCAATTGTATTGATTAGGGATGCAATCAAGCCAAGCTTTCCTATAAAAACTTCAGGTTTCTTTCCAACCTTAAGTGAAACCTCTTACAAAAGCAATCTATAACGGCATTAAACTTAGCCAATCCATACCTAAAATTATGTCAAAGTTTATAATTGACATAACAATAACTTTGGATTGAAAGAATTGGTTACTGATTGGGATGTCCACCAAACAGAACTCACTATCACACATTTCAGCACCAGATGGCATTCTAAAATGTTGAAGGTTAAGGGAAGTGGCACAACTCACAGGCACTATCACACATTTCAGCACAAATGTCAAAGAGTGTGTCACAGAACTGATTCTTAATAATTAGAGTTCATAAAGCAACGAAAATAAATTATAATTACAAATAATGAAAATTAAGGTATAAAATATTGAAAATAAAATGTAGAAGAAATAAAAGACATAAAATAGGAAATTAAACATAGAACGTACCGGTAATAATGTCGTTGTCTTCTTGGGCAATTGAAGGAGACAAGGCATAGACTCGTAGTACCCATGAGATTGAGCAACCAACTTACCCTTATCCTTTCTGTTGTAGTGGCCTTGCTTGGAAAGAGACAGAGGTACACCCTTTTGATGTTGTGCACTTCCACTAGCAGGAGGAGGAATTAAGGAAAGTGCTGGCGCTTGGGAGTTAAGAGGAACAAAGTTTTGCACAAAAGGTTGATGATTGATCTTCATTTTATCCACAGTCCAGTTGGCACGACAGTCCCAATGGCGATGATTGGTTCTACCACAGATGTAACACCTGCCACCTATGTGGTAACACTTCCCATATGGATGCGGCCTGTGATATTTTTCACCTGGTCTTCCTTGCTGATTCTGCCTCAAATTCTGATTAGGATTTTGCCCAGAGGTAAGCTGGAAGTACTAAATACATATATATATATACACACACACACACAAACACACACATAGAGATAAGTATATATATACACCCACACACACCCACAGATATATGTATATACAGTTATGAGTATATATACACAATACAAAGAGATTATACACACACAAATATAAATACACATACACACACATGAAGATAAGTATATATGAGTGTGTGTGTGTGTGTGTTTTTTGGGTCTGTATTTATATATATATAAATATATAGGCACACACACACAAACACACACACATGGAGATTAGTATATATCAATGTTTATCTATATACGGTTATGTGTTAAGGTGTGGGTATACATACTCACACACTCATATATACTAATCTCTATGGTGTGTGTTTGTGTGTGTATATCTATATATTATATATATATAGACCCATACCCAACATAAGCAAACACACACACAAATATATACTTATCTTCATGCGTGTGTGTGTGCGTGTATTGGGTATACATACTCACAATCTTATATAATATATATGTGTGTATGTGTGTGTGTTGGGTATACACTCATATAAATAAATAAATAACTAAATATATATATATATATATAGATATTTACAGAGATTATTTATTTATCTTTATGTGTGTGTATTTGTTAGTATGTGTGTGGTCTATACACACCCACAAATGTACTAATCTCCAAATGTGCATGGATGTATTGGGTAAACAAACTCATAATCTTATACACACACACACACATACATAGATATTTCTATATATGAGTGTGCGTGTTGGATATCAACACTCACAACCATATATAAATATATAGACACATACATGCACACACACATAAAGATTAATATATATGAGTATTTCCGTGTGTGTGTGTTTGTGTGAGTGCGTGTATATATATATATATATATATATGTGAACTTATACTTTTCTCTATGATGTATATATATATCTGTGTGTGTGTGTGTGTGTTTATTGGGTATATATACTCACAAACACACTCGTAGATATATTTAACTCATACTTGGGTATACATATTCACAACCGTATAGGTGCACGCTCTCAAGAACTCTTACTTGCTCTTAAAGTTAACTCACAGAATTACACCAGAACAAGCGAGAGCCGTAGCGCGCTGTAGCAGGCCGCGGTGCCCGGTTCCGCACTATTTCACAAATGTGTTGCAATCCGCCAACTCCTGGACCATAGTGACGTAAGAATACACTAAAACAATGACATTTTCTAGAAAAATTGTAAGAATATAGTAAAGACATGCTGAAGCAGCTCTAAGCATACAAACACATGTAGCCTTATTCTTAATATTATATTTTTTTACCTAGTAATAACAAAAAAGTAAATTTTTAAAGTTACAGAGATTTTATTGCTTTTATATTATTTAGAGCACCCTGAGATGAATTAGAGAAATCGCAACTTTATAAATAAACTGAGCACGAAGTTCCCTAATGGTGCGACCATACCAGTACTACTGCACCGGATCCCATTAGAACTCTGCAGTTAAGTGTTCTTGGGCGAGAGCAGTACTAGGAAGGGTGACCTCCTGGGAAGTCCTCGTGGTGCACTCCTTTTCTAAGCCGCTCCGCAAATTCTTGCAGATAATTCATCTTGTGGAGATTTTTTTTCTTAGTGATTTGAAGCGGGCGAATCCTCGGATAGCGCGGTCTAGCATTCGTTTTCACGCAGATCCGTCATCTCTTCTAATCCGTACACCCCAAAGCTGAAATGACATAGAAATGCGCCTGAACAAGAGAGAGCCGCAACGCGATGCGGCTCCCAGTTAGGTGCAATTTCTCAATTTTTTTGCGATCTGTCAACTCCATGTCCTTAGTAACGTAAGAATACACTAAAACAAAAACTAATTTTGGTGAATTCATGCATTTTGGAATTGTATGGGTGCACGCTCTCAAGAACTCTTACTTGCTCTTAAAGTTAACTCACAGAATTACACCAGAACAAGCGAGAGCTGTAGCGCACTGTAGCAGGCCGCGATGCCCGGTTCCGCACTATTTCACAAATGTGTTGCAATCCGCCAACTCCTGGACTAGAGTGACGTAAGAATACACTAAAACAACGACATTTTCTAGAAAATTGTAAGAATATAGTAAATACATGCTGAAGCAGCTCTAAGCATACAAACACATGTAGCCTTATTTTTAATATTATATTTTTTTTACCTAGTAATAACAAAAAAGTAAATTTTTAAAGTTACAGAGATCTTATTGCTTTTTTATTATTTAGAGCACCCTGAGATGAATTAGAGAAATCGCAACTTTATAAATAAACGGAGCACGAAGTTCCCCAATGGTACGACCATACCAGTACTACTGCACCGGATCCCATCAGAACTCCGCAATTAAGTGTTCTTGGGCGAGAGCAGTACTAGGATGGGTGACCTTCCGGGATGTCCTCGTGTTGCACTCCTTTTGTAAGCCGCTCCCGCAAATTCTTGCAGATAATTCATCTTGTGGAGATTTTTTTTCTTAGTGATTTGAAGCGGGCGTATCCTCGGATAGCACGGTCTACCATTCGTTCTTCGCGCAGATCCGTCATCCCTTCTAATGCGTTCGCCCCAAAGCTGAAATGACATAGAAATGCTCCTGAACAAGCGAGAGCCGCAGCGCGGTGCGGCGCCCAGTTTGGCGCAATTTCTCAATTTTTTTGCAATCTGTCAACTCCATGACCTCAGTAACGTAAGAATACACTAAAACAAAAACTGATTTCGGTGAATTCATGCATTTTGCAATTGTATGGGTGCACGCTCTCAAGAACTCTTACTTGCTCTTAAAGTTAACTCACATAATTACACCAGAACAAGCGAGAGCCGTAGCGCGCTGTAGCAGGCCGCGGTGCCCGGTTCCACACTATTTCACAAATGTGTTGCAATCCGCCAACTCCTGGACCATAGTGACGTAAGAATACACTAATAAAACAATGACACTTTCTACAAATTTGTAAGAATATAGTAAAGACATGCTGAAGCAGCTCTAAGCATACAAACACATGTAGCCTTATTCTTAATATCATATTTTTTTACCTAGTAATAACAAAAAAGTAAATTTTTAAAGTTACAGAGATTTTATTGCTTTTATATTATTTAGAGCACCCTGAGATGAATTAGAGAAATCGCAATTTTATAAATAAACTGAGCATGAAGTTCCCTAATGGTGCGACCATACCAGTACTACTGCACCGGATACCATCAGAACTCCGCAGTTAAGAGTTCTTGGGCTAGAGCAGTACTAGGATGGATGACCTCCTGGGAAGTCCTCGTGTTGCCCTCCTTTTCTAAGACGCTCCCGCAAATTCTTGCAGATAATTCATCTTGTGGAGATTTTGTTTCCTAGTGATTTGAAGCGGGCGTATCCTCGGATAGCGCGATCTAACATTCGTTTTCGCGCAGATCCGTCATCTCTTCTAATCCGTACACCCCAAAGCTGAAATGACATAGAAATGCGCCTGAACAAGCGAGAGCCGCAGCGCGTCGCGGCTCCCAGTTTGGCGCAATTTCTCATTTTTTTTGCAATCTGTCAACTCCATGACCTTAGTAACGTAAGAGTACACTAAAACAAAAACTGATTTCGGTGAATTCATGCATTTTGCAATTGTTTGGGTGCACGCTCTCAAGAACTCTTACTTGCTCTTAAAGTTAACTCACAGAATTACACCAGAACAAGCGAGAGCCGTAGCGCGCTATAGCAGGCCGCGATGCCCGGTTCTGCACTATTTCACAAATGTGTTGCAATCCGCCAACTCCTGGACCATAGTGATGTAAGAATACACTAAAACAATGATATTTTCTAGAAAAATTGTAAGAATATAGTAAAAAAATGCTGAAGCAGCTCTAAGCATACAAACACATGTAGCCTTATTCTTAATATTATATTTTTTTACCTAATAATAATAAAAAAGTAAAATTTTAAAGTTATAGAGATTTTATTGCTTTTATATTATTTTGAGCACCCTGAGATGAATTTGAGAAATCGCAACTTTATAAATAAACTGAGCACGAAGTTCCCTAATGGTGCGACCATACGAGTACTACTGCACCGGATCCCATCAGAACACCGCAGTGAAGAGTTCTTGGGCGAGAGAAGTACGAGGAAGGGTGACCTCCTGGGAAGTCTTCGTGGTGCACTCCTTTTCTAAGCCGCTCCCACAAATTCTTGCAGATAGTTCATCTTGTGGAGATTTTTTTTCTTAGTGATTTGAAGCGGGCGTATCCTCGGATAGCGCGGTCTAGCATTCGTTTTTACGCAGATCTGTCATCTCTTCTAATCCGTACACCCCAAAGCTGAAATGACATAGAAATGCGCCTGAACAAGCGAGAGCCGCAGCGCGATACGGCTTCCAGTTTGGCGCAATTTCTCAATTTTTTTGCAATCTGTCAACTCCATGACCTTAGTAACATAAGAATACACTAAAACAAAAACTAATTTCGGTGAATTCATGCATTTTGGTATTGTATGGGTGCATGCTCTCAAGAACTCTTACTTGCTCTTAAAGTTAACTCACAGAATTACACCAGAACAAGCGAGAGCCGTAGCGCGCTGTAGCAGGCCGCGGTGCCCGGTTCCGCACTATTTCACAAATGTGTTGCAATCCGCCAACTCCTAGACCATAGTGATGTAAGAATACACTAAAACAATGATATTTTCTAGAAAAATTATAAGAATATAGTAAAGACATGCTGAAGCAGCTCTAAGCATACAAACACATGTGGCCTTATTCTTAATATTATAAATTATTACCTAGTAATAACAAAAAATTAAATTTTTAAAGTTATAGAGATTTTATTGCTTTTATATTATTTAGAGCACCCTGAGTTGAATTAGAGAAATCGCAACTTTGTAAATAGACTGAGCACGAAGTTCCCTAATGGTGCGACCATACCTGTACTATTGCACCGGATCCCATCAGAACTCTGCAGTTAAGAGTTCTTGGGCTAGAGCAGTGCTAGGATGGGTGACCTCCTGGGAAGTCCTCGTGGTACACTCCTTTTCTAAGCCGCTCCCACAAATTCTTGCAGATAGTTCATCTTGTGGAGATTTTTTTTCTTAGTGATTTGAAGCGGGCGTATCCTCGGATAGCGCGGTCTAACATTCGTTTTCGCACAGATCTGTCATCTCTTCTAATCTGTACACCCAAAAGCTGAAATGATATAGAAACAAGCCTGAACAAGCGAGAGCCGCAGTGCGATGCGGCTCCCAGTTTGGTGCAATTTCTCAATTTTTTTGCAATCTGTCAACTCCATGACCTTAGTAACGTAAGAATACACTAAAACAAAAACTAATTTCGCTGAATTCATGCATTTTGGAATTGTATGGGTGCACGCTCTCAAGAACTCTTACTTGCTCTTAAAGTTAACTCACAGAATTACACCAGAACAAGCGAGAGCCATAGCGCGCTGTAGCAGGCCGCGGTGCCCGGTTCCGCACTATTTCACAAATGTGTTGCAATCCGCCAACTCCTAGACCATAGTGATGTAAGAATACACTAAAATAATGACATTTTCTAGAAAAATTATAAGAATATAGTAAAGACATGCTGAAGCAGCTCTAAGCATACAAACACATGTGGCCTTATTCTTAATATTATAAATTATTACCTAGTAATAACAAAAAATTAAATTTTTAAAGTTACAGAGATTTTATTGCTTTTATATTATTTAGAGCACCCTGGGTTGAATTAGAGAAATCGCAACTTTGTAAATAAACTGAGCACGAAGTTCCCTAATGGTGCGACCATACCTGTACTACTGCACCGGAGCCCATCAGAACTCCGCAGTTAAGAGTTCTTGGGCTAGAGCAGTACATGGATGGGTGACCTTCTGGGAAGTCCTCGTGTTGCACTCCTTTTCTAAGCCGCTCACACAAATTCTTGCAGATAATTCATCTTGTGGAGATTTTTTTTTCTTAGTGATTTGAAGCGGGCGTATCCTCGGATAGCGCGGTCTAGCATTCATTTTCGCGCAGATCCATCATCTCTTCTAATCCGTACACCCTAAAGCTGAAATAACATACAAATGCGCCTGAACAAGCGAGAGCTGCAGCGCGATGCGGCTCCCAGTTTAGCGCAATTTCACAATTTATTTGCAATCTGTCAACTCCATGAACTTAGTAACGTAAGAATACACTAAAACAAAAACTAATTTCGGTGAATTCATGCATTTTGCAATTGTATGGGTGCACGCTCTCAAGAACTCTTACTTGCTCTTAAAATTAACTCACAGAATTACACCAGAACAAGCGAGAGCCGTAGCGCGTTGTAGCAGGCCGCGGTGCCCGGTTCCACACTACTTCACAAATGTGTTGCAATCCGCCAACTCCTGGACCATAGTGACATAAGAATACACTAAAACAATGACATTTTCTAGAAAAATTATAAGAATATAGTAAAGATATGCTGAAGCAGCTCTAAGCATACAAACACATGTAGCCTTATTCTTAATATTATATTTTCTTACCTAGTAATAACAAAAAAGTAAATTTTTAAAGTTACAGAGATCTTATTGCTTTTATATTATTAAGGGCACCCTGAGATGAATTAGAGAAACCGCAACTTTATAAATAAACTGAGCACGACGATCCATCATGGTGCGGCCATACCAGTACTACTGCACCTGATCCCATCAGAATTCCTCAGTTAATTGTTGTTGGGCGAGAGCAGTACTAAGATGGATGACCTCCTGGGAAATCCTCGTGTTGCACTCTTTTTCTAAGCCGCTCACGCAAATTCTTGCAGATAATTCATCTTGTGGAAATTTTTTTTGTTAGTGATTTAAAGCAGGCGTATCCTAGCATAGCACGGTCTAGCATTCATTTTCGAGCAGATCCGTCATCTCTTCTAATCCGTACACCCCAAAGCTGAAATGACTTAGAAATGCGCCTGAACAAGCGAGAGCCAGAGCGCGATGCGGCTCCCAGTTTGGCGCAATTTCTCAATTTTTTTGAAATCTGTCAACTCCATGACCTTAGTAACGTAAGAATACACTAAAACAAAACCTAATTTCGGTGAATTCATGCATTTTGCAATTGTATGGGTGCACGCTCTCAAGAACTCTTACTTGCTCTTAAAGTTAACTCACAGAATTACACCAGAACAAGCGAGAGCCGTAGCGCGCTGTAGCAGGCCGCGGTGCCCGGTTCCGCACTATTTCACAAATGTGTTGCAATCCGCCAACTCCTGGACCATAGTGACGTAAGAATACACTAATAAAACAACGACACTTTCTAAAAAAATTGTAAGAATATAGTAAAGACATGCTGAAGCAGCTCTAAGCATACAAACACATGTAGCCTTATTCTTAATATTATATTTTTTTACCTAGTAATAACAAAAAAGTAAATTTTTAAAGTTACAGAAATTTTATTGCTTTTATATTATTTAGAGCACCCTGAGATGAATTAGAGAAATCGCAACTTTATAAATAAACTGAGCACGAACTTCCCTAATTGTGCGACCATACCAGTACTACTGCACCGGATCCCATCAGAACTTCGCAGTTAAGTGTTCTTGGGTGAGAGCAGTACGAGGATGGGTGACCTCTTGGGAAGTCCTCGTGTTGCTCTCCTTTTCTAAGCCACACACGCAAATTCTTGCAGATAATTCATCTTGTGGAGATTTTTTTTCTTAGTGATTTGGAGCGGGCATATCCTCGGATAGCGCGGTCTAGCATTCGTTTTCGCGCAGATCCGTTATCTCTTCTAATCCGTACACCCCAAAGCTGAAATGACATAGAAATGCGCCTGAACAAGCGAGAGCCGCAGCGCGATGCGGCTCCCAGTTTGGCGCAATTTCTCAATTTTTTTGTAATTTGTCAACTCCATGACCTTAGTAACGTAAGATTACACTAAAACAAAAACTGATTTCGGTGAATTCATGCATTTTGCAATTGTATGGGTGCACGCTCTCAAGAACTCTTACTTGCTCTTAAAGTTAACTCATAGAATTACACCAGAACAAGCAAGAGCCGTAGTGCGCTGTAGCAGGCCGCGGTGCCCGGTTCCGTACTATTTCACAAATGTGTTGCAGTCCGCCAACTCTTGGACCATAGTGACGTAAGAATACACTAAAATAATGATATTTTTTAGAAAAACTATAAGAATATATTAAAGACATGCTGAAGCAGCACTAAGCATACAAAAACATGTAGCCTTATTCTTAATATTATAATTTTTTACTTAGTAATAACAAAAAAGTAAATTTTTAAAGTTATAGAGATTTTATTGCTTTTATATTATTTAGAGCACCCTGAGATGAATTACAGAAATCGCAACTTTATAAATAAACTGAGCACGAAGTTCCCTAATGGTGCGACCATACCAGTATTACTGCACCGGATCCCATCAGAAATTCGCAGTTAAGTGTTCTTGGGCGAGAGCAGTACTAGGATAGGTGACCTCCTAGGAAGTCCTCGTGTTGCACTACTTTTCTAAGCCGCTCCCGCAAATTCTTGCAGATAATTCAACTTGTGGAGATTTTGTTTCTTAGTGATTTGAAGGGGCGTATCCTCGGATAGCACACTCTAGCATTCGTTTTCGCGCAGATCCGTCATCTCTTCTAATCCGTACACCCCAAAGCTGAAATGACATAGAAATGCGCCTGAACAAGCGAGAGCCGCAGCGCGATGCGGCTCCCATTTTGCAATTCTTTTAGTGTATTCTTACGTTACTAAGGTCATGCAGTTGACAGATTGCAAAAAAATTGAGAAATTACGCCAAATTGGGCACCGCACCGCGCTGCGGCTCTCGCTTGCTCAGGAGTATTTCTATGTCATTTCAGCTTTGGGGTGTACGGATTAGAAGAGATGAAGGATATGCGTGAAAATGAATGCTAGACCGCGCTATCCGAGGATACACCCGCTTCAAATCACTAAGAAACAAAATCTCCACAAGATGAATTATCTGCAAGAATTTGCGGGAGCGGCTTAGAAAAGGAGGGCAACACGAGGACTTCCCAGGGAGGTCATCCATCCTAGTACTGCTCTAGCCCAAGAACACTTAACTGCGGAGTTCTGATGGGATCCGGTGCAGTAGTACTGGTATGGTCGCACCATTAGGGGAACTTCAGTGCTCAGTTTATTATAAAGTTGCGATTTCTCTAATTCATCTCAGGGTGCTCTAAATAATATAAAAGCAATAAAATCTCTGTAACTATAAAAATTTACTTTTTGTTATTACTAGGTAAAAAAATATAATATTGAAAATAATGCTACATGTGTTTGTATGCTTAGAGCTGCTTTCAGCATGTCTTTACTATATTCTTACAATTTTCTAGAAAATGTCGTTGTTTTAGTGTATTCTTACGTCACTATGGTCCAGGAGTTGGCGGATTGCAACACATTTGTGAAATAGTGCGTTACCGGGCACCGCGGCCTGCTACAGCGCGCTACGGCTCTCGCCTGTTCTGGTGTAATTCTGTGAGGTATCTTTAAGAGCAAGTAAGAGTTCTTGAGAGCGTGCACCCATACAATTGCAAAATGCATGAATTCACCGAAATCAGTTTTTGTTTTAGTGTATTCTTACGTTACTGAGGTCATGGAGTTGACAGATTGCAAAAAAAATGAGAAATTGCGCCAAACTGGGCGCCGCACCGCGCTGCGGCTCTCGCTTGCTCAGGAGCATTTCTATGTCATTTCAGCTTTGGGGCGAACGCATTAGAAGGGATGACGGATCTGCGCGAAGAACGAATGGTAGACCGCGCTATCCGAGGATACGCCCGCTTCAAATCACAAAGAAAAAAAATCTCCACAAGATGAATTATCTGCAAGAATTTGCGGGAGCGGCTTACAAAAGGAGTGCAACACGAGGACATTCCCGGAGGTCACCCATCCTAGTACTGCTCTCGCCCAAGAACACTTAATTGCGGAGTTCTGATGGGATCCGGTGCAGTAGTACTGGTATGGTCGCACCTTTAGGAGAACTTCGTGCTTAGTTTATTATAAAGTTGCGATTTCTCTAATTCATCTCAGGGTGCTCTAAATAATATAAAAGCAATAAAATCTCTGTAACTATAAAAATTTACTTTTTTGTTATTACTAGGTAAAAAAATATAATATTGAAATAATGCTACATGTTTGTATGCTTAGAGCTGCTTCAGTATGTCTTTACTATATTCTTACAATTTTCTAGAAAATGTCGTTGTTTTAGTGTATTCTTACGTCACTATGGTCCAGGAGTTGGCGGATTGCAACACATTTGTGAAATAGTGCGTTACCGGGCACCGCGGCCTGCTACAGCGCGCTACGGCTCTCGCCTGTTCTGGTGTAATTCTGTGAGGTATCTTTAAGAGCAAGTAAGAGTTCTTGAGAGCGTGCACCTATACAATTGCAAAATGCATGAATTCACCGAAATCAGTTTTTGTTTTAGTGTATTCTTACGTTACTGAGGTCATGGAGTTGACAGATTGCAAAAAAATTGAGAGAATTGCGCCAAACTGGGCGCCGCACCGCGCTGCGGCTCTCGCTTGCTCAGGAGCATTTCTATGTCATTTCAGCTTTGGGGCGAACGGCATTAGAAGAGATGACGGATCTGCGCGAAGAACGAATGGTAGACCGCGCTATCCGAGGATACGCCCGCTTCAAATCACTAAGAAAAAAAATCTCCACAAGATGAATTATCTGCAAGAATTTGCGGGAGCGGCTTACAAAAGGAGTGCAACACGAGGACATTCCCGGAGGTCACCCATCCTAGTACTGCTCTCGCCCAAGAACACTTAACTGCGGAGTTCTGATGGGATCCGGTGCAGTAGTACTGGTATGGTCGCACCTTTAGGGAACCTCGTGCTCAGTTTATTATAAAGTTGCGATTTCTCTAATTCATCTCAGGCTGCTCTAAATAATATAAAAGCAATAAAATCTCTGTAACTATAAAAATTTACTTTTTTGTTATTACTAGGTAAAAAAATATAATATTGAAAATAATGCTACATGTGTTGTATGCTTAGAGCTTCTTAGCATGTCTTTACTATATTCTTACAATTTTCTAGAAAATGTCGTTGTTTTAGTGTATTCTGACGTCACTATGGTCCAGGAGTTGGCGGATTGCAACACATTTGTGAAATAGTGCGTTACCGGGCACCGCGGCCTGCTACAGCGCGCTACGGCCTCTCGCCTGTTCTGGTGTAATTCTGTGAGGTATCTTTAAGAGCAAGTAAGAGTTCTTGAGAGCGTGCACCTATACAATTGCAAAATGCATGAATTCACGGAAATCAGTTTTTGTTTTAGTGTATTCTTACGTTACTGAGGTCATGGAGTTGACAGATTGCAAAAAAAATTGAGAGATTGCGCCAAACTGGGCGCCGCACCGCGCTGCGGCTCTCGCTTGCTCAGGAGCATTTCTATGTCATTTCAGCTTTGGGGCGAACGGATTAGAAGAGATGACGGATCTGCGCGAAGAACGAATGGTAGACCGCGCTATCCGAGGATACGCCCGCTTCAAATCACTAAGAAAAAAATCTCCACAAGATGAATTATCTGCAAGAATTTGCGGGAGCGGCTTACAAAAGGAGTGCAACACGAGGACTTCCCGGGAGGTCACCCATCCTAGTACTGCTCTCGCCCAAGAACACTTAACTGCGGAGTTCTGATGGGATCCGGTGCAGTAGTACTGGTATGGTCGCACATTTGGGGAACCTCGTGCTCAGTTTATATA
Source organism: Gastrodia elata (assembly GCA_016760335.1). Lineage (NCBI taxonomy): Eukaryota > Viridiplantae > Streptophyta > Magnoliopsida > Asparagales > Orchidaceae > Gastrodia > Gastrodia elata. The sequence goes on along the minus strand of CM028678.1, from coordinate 28,638,161 downwards.
TACAGTTGCGATTTCTCTAATTCATCTCAGGCTGCTCTAAATAGTATAAAAGCAATAAAATCTTTGTAACTATAAAAATTTACTTTTTTGTTATTACTAGGTAAAAAATATAATATTGAAAATAATGCTACATGTGTTTGTATGCTTAGAGCTTCTTTAGCATGTCTTTACTATATTCTAACAATTTTCTAGAAAATGTCGTTGTTTTAGTGTATTCTGACGTCACTATGGTCCAGGAGTTGGCGGATTGCAACACATTTGTGAAATAGTGCGTTACCGGGCACCGCGGCCTGCTACAGCGCGCTACGCCTCTCGCCCTGTTCTGGTGTAATTCTGTGAGGTATCTTTAAGAGCAAGTAAGAGTTCTTGAGAGCGTGCACCTATACAATTGCAAAATGCATGAATTCACCGAAATCAGTTTTTGTTTTAGTGTATTCTTACGTTACTGAGGTCATGGAGTTGACAGATTGCAAAAAAATTGAGAGATTGCGCCAAACTGGGCGCCGCACCGCGCTGCGGCTCTCGCTTGCTCAGGAGCATTTCTATGTCATTTCAGCTTTGGGGCGAACGGATTAGAAGAGATGACGGATCTGCGCGAAGAACGAATGGTAGACCGCGCTATCCGAGGATACGCCCGCTTCAAATCACTAAGAAAAAAAATCTCCACAAGATGAATTATCTGCAAGAATTTGCGGGAGCGGCTTACAAAAGGAGTGCAACACGAGGACTTCCCAGGGAGGTCACCCATCCTAGTACTGCTCTCGCCCAAGAACACTTAACTGCGGAGTTCTGATGGGATCCGGTGCAAGTAGTACTGGTATGGTCGCACCTTTGGGGAACCTCGTGCTCAGTTTATATATACAGTTGCGATTTCTCTAATTCATCTCAGGCTGCTCTAAATAGTATAAAAGCAATAAAATCTTTGTAACTATAAAAATTTACTTTTTTGTTATTACTAGGTAAAAAAATATAATATTGAAAATAATGCTACATGTGTTTGTATGCTTAGAGCTTCTTTAGCATGTCTTTACTATATTCTAACAATTTTCTAGAAAATGTCGTTGTTTTAGTGTATTCTGACGTCACTATGGTCCAGGAGTTGGCGGATTGCAACACATTTGTGAAATAGTGCGTTACCGGGCACCGCGGCCTGCTACAGCGCGCTACGCCTCTCGCCCGTTCTGGTGTAATTCTGTGAGGTATCTTTAAGAGCAAGTAAGAGTTCTTGAGAGCGTGCACCTATACAATTGCAAAATGCATGAATTCACCGAAATCAGTTTTTGTTTTAGTGTATTCTTACGTTACTGAGGTCATGGAGCTGACAGATTGCAAAAAAAATTGAGAGATTGCGCCAAACTGGGCGCCGCACCGCGCTGCGGCTCTCGCTTGCTCAGGAGCATTTCTATGTCATTTCAGCTTTGGGGCGAACGGATTAGAAGAGATGACGGATCTGCGCGAAGAACGAATGGTAGACCGCGCTATCCGAGGATACGCCCGCTTCAAATCACTAAGAAAAAAAATCTCCACAAGATGAATTATCTGCAAGAATTTGCGGGAGCGGCTTACAAAAGGAGTGCAACACGAGGACTTCCCGGGAGGTCACCCATCCTAGTACTGCTCTCGCCCAAGAACACTTAACTGCGGAGTTCTGATGGGATCCGGTGCAGTAGTACTGGTATGGTCGCACCTTTGGGGAACCTCGTGCTCGGTTTATATATACAGTTGCGATTTCTCTAATTCATCTCAGGCTGCTCTAAATAGTATAAAAGCAATAAAATCTTTGTAACTATAAAAATTTACTTTTTTGTTATTACTAGGTAAAAAAATATAATATTGAAAATAATGCTACATGTGTTTGTATGCTTAGAGCTTCTTTAGCATGTCTTTACTATATTCTAACAATTTTCTAGAAAATGTCGTTGTTTTAGTGTATTCTGACGTCACTATGGTCCAGGAGTTGGCGGATTGCAACACATTTGTGAAATAGTGCGTTACCGGGCACCGCGGCCTGCTACAGCGCGCTACGCCTCTCGCCCGTTCTGGTGTAATTCTGTGAGGTATCTTTAAGAGCAAGTAAGAGTTCTTGAGAGCGTGCACCTATACAATTGCAAAATGCATGAATTCACGGAAATCAGTTTTTGTTTTAGTGTATTCTTACGTTACTGAGGTCATGGAGCTGACAGATTGCAAAAAAAATTGAGAGATTGCGCCAAACTGGGCGCCGCACCGCGCTGCGGCTCTCGCTTGCTCAGGAGCATTTCTATGTCATTTCAGCTTTGGGGCGAACGGATTAGAAGAGATGACGGATCTGCGCGAAGAACGAATGGTAGACCGCGCTATCCGAGGATACGCCCGCTTCAAATCACTAAGAAAAAAAATCTCCACAAGATGAATTATCTGCAAGAATTTGCGGGAGCGGCTTACAAAAGGAGTGCAACACGAGGACTTCCCGGGAGGTCACCCATCCTAGTACTGCTCTCGCCCAAGAACACTTAACTGCGGAGTTCTGATGGGATCCGGTGCAGTAGTACTGGTATGGTCGCACCTTTGGGGAACCTCGTGCTCGGTTTATATATACAGTTGCGATTTCTCTAATTCATCTCAGGCTGCTCTAAATAGTATAAAAGCAATAAAATCTTTGTAACTATAAAAATTTACTTTTTTGTTATTACTAGGTAAAAAATATAATATTGAAAATAATGCTACATGTGTTTGTATGCTTAGAGCTTCTTTAGCATGTCTTTACTATATTCTAACAATTTTCTAGAAAATGTCGTTGTTTTAGTGTATTCTGACGTCACTATGGTCCAGGAGTTGGCGGATTGCAACACATTTGTGAAATAGTGCGTTACCGGGCACCGCGGCCTGCTACAGCGCGCTACGCCTCTCGCCCGTTCTGGTGTAATTCTGTGAGGTATCTTTAAGAGCAAGTAAGAGTTCTTGAGAGCGTGCACCTATACAATTGCAAAATGCATGAATTCACCGGAAATCAGTTTTTGTTTTAGTGTATTCTTACGTTACTGAGGTCATGGAGCTGACAGATTGCAAAAAAATTGAGAGATTGCGCCAAACTGGGCGCCGCACCGCGCTGCGGCTCTCGCTTGCTCAGGAGCATTTCTATGTCATTTCAGCTTTGGGGCGAACGGATTAGAAGAGATGACGGATCTGCGCGAAGAACGAATGGTAGACCGCGCTATCCGAGGATACGCCCGCTTCAAATCACTAAGAAAAAAAATCTCCACAAGATGAATTATCTGCAAGAATTTGCGGGAGCGGCTTACAAAAGGAGTGCAACACGAGGACTTCCCGGGAGGTCACCCATCCTAGTACTGCTCTCGCCCAAGAACACTTAACTGCGGAGTTCTGATGGGATCCGGTGCAGTAGTACTGGTATGGTCGCACCTTTGGGGAACCTCGTGCTCGGTTTATATATACAGTTGCGATTTCTCTAATTCATCTCAGGCTGCTCTAAATAGTATAAAAGCAATAAAATCTTTGTAACTATAAAAATTTACTTTTTTGTTATTACTAGGTAAAAAAATATAATATTGAAAATAATGCTACATGTGTTTGTATGCTTAGAGCTTCTTTAGCATGTCTTTACTATATTCTAACAATTTTCTAGAAAATGTCGTTGTTTTAGTGTATTCTGACGTCACTATGGTCCAGGAGTTGGCGGATTGCAACACATTTGTGAAATAGTGCGTTACCGGGCACCGCGGCCTGCTACAGCGCGCTACGCCTCTCGCCCGTTCTGGTGTAATTCTGTGAGGTATCTTTAAGAGCAAGTAAGAGTTCTTGAGAGCGTGCACCTATACAATTGCAAAATGCATGAATTCACGGAAATCAGTTTTTGTTTTAGTGTATTCTTACGTTACTGAGGTCATGGAGCTGACAGATTGCAAAAAAAATTGAGAGATTGCGCCAAACTGGGCGCCGCACCGCGCTGCGGCTCTCGCTTGCTCAGGAGCATTTCTATGTCATTTCAGCTTTGGGGCGAACGGATTAGAAGAGATGACGGATCTGCGCGAAGAACGAATGGTAGACCGCGCTATCCGAGGATACGCCCGCTTCAAATCACTAAGAAAAAAAATCTCCACAAGATGAATTATCTGCAAGAATTTGCGGGAGCGGCTTACAAAAGGAGTGCAACACGAGGACTTCCCGGGAGGTCACCCATCCTAGTACTGCTCTCGCCCAAGAACACTTAACTGCGGAGTTCTGATGGGATCCGGTGCAGTAGTACTGGTATGGTCGCACCTTTGGGGAACCTCGTGCTCGGTTTATATATACAGTTGCGATTTCTCTAATTCATCTCAGGCTGCTCTAAATAGTATAAAAGCAATAAAATCTTTGTAACTATAAAAATTTACTTTTTTGTTATTACTAGGTAAAAAAATATAATATTGAAAATAATGCTACATGTGTTTGTATGCTTAGAGCTTCTTTAGCATGTCTTTACTATATTCTAACAATTTTCTAGAAAATGTCGTTGTTTTAGTGTATTCTGACGTCACTATGGTCCAGGAGTTGGCGGATTGCAACACATTTGTGAAATAGTGCGTTACCGGGCACCGCGGCCTGCTACAGCGCGCTACGCCTCTCGCCCGTTCTGGTGTAATTCTGTGAGGTATCTTTAAGAGCAAGTAAGAGTTCTTGAGAGCGTGCACCTATACAATTGCAAAATGCATGAATTCACGGAAATCAGTTTTTGTTTTAGTGTATTCTTACGTTACTGAGGTCATGGAGCTGACAGATTGCAAAAAAAATTGAGAGATTGCGCCAAACTGGGCGCCGCACCGCGCTGCGGCTCTCGCTTGCTCAGGAGCATTTCTATGTCATTTCAGCTTTGGGGCGAACGGATTAGAAGAGATGACGGATCTGCGCGAAGAACGAATGGTAGACCGCGCTATCCGAGGATACGCCCGCTTCAAATCACTAAGAAAAAAAATCTCCACAAGATGAATTATCTGCAAGAATTTGCGGGAGCGGCTTACAAAAGGAGTGCAACACGAGGACTTCCCGGGAGGTCACCCATCCTAGTACTGCTCTCGCCCAAGAACACTTAACTGCGGAGTTCTGATGGGATCCGGTGCAGTAGTACTGGTATGGTCGCACCTTTGGGGAACCTCGTGCTCGGTTTATATATACAGTTGCGATTTCTCTAATTCATCTCAGGCTGCTCTAAATAGTATAAAAGCAATAAAATCTTTGTAACTATAAAAATTTACTTTTTTGTTATTACTAGGTAAAAAAATATAATATTGAAAATAATGCTACATGTGTTTGTATGCTTAGAGCTTCTTTAGCATGTCTTTACTATATTCTAACAATTTTCTAGAAAATGTCGTTGTTTTAGTGTATTCTGACGTCACTATGGTCCAGGAGTTGGCGGATTGCAACACATTTGTGAAATAGTGCGTTACCGGGCACCGCGGCCTGCTACAGCGCGCTACGCCTCTCGCCCGTTCTGGTGTAATTCTGTGAGGTATCTTTAAGAGCAAGTAAGAGTTCTTGAGAGCGTGCACCTATACAATTGCAAAATGCATGAATTCACCGGAAATCAGTTTTTGTTTTAGTGTATTCTTACGTTACTGAGGTCATGGAGCTGACAGATTGCAAAAAAAATTGAGAGATTGCGCCAAACTGGGCGCCGCACCGCGCTGCGGCTCTCGCTTGCTCAGGAGCATTTCTATGTCATTTCAGCTTTGGGGCGAACGGATTAGAAGAGATGACGGATCTGCGCGAAGAACGAATGGTAGACCGCGCTATCCGAGGATACGCCCGCTTCAAATCACTAAGAAAAAAAATCTCCACAAGATGAATTATCTGCAAGAATTTGCGGGAGCGGCTTACAAAAGGAGTGCAACACGAGGACTTCCCGGGAGGTCACCCATCCTAGTACTGCTCTCGCCCAAGAACACTTAACTGCGGAGTTCTGATGGGATCCGGTGCAGTAGTACTGGTATGGTCGCACCTTTGGGGAACCTCGTGCTCGGTTTATATATACAGTTGCGATTTCTCTAATTCATCTCAGGCTGCTCTAAATAGTATAAAAGCAATAAAATCTTTGTAACTATAAAAATTTACTTTTTTGTTATTACTAGGTAAAAAAATATAATATTGAAAATAATGCTACATGTGTTTGTATGCTTAGAGCTTCTTTAGCATGTCTTTACTATATTCTAACAATTTTCTAGAAAATGTCGTTGTTTTAGTGTATTCTGACGTCACTATGGTCCAGGAGTTGGCGGATTGCAACACATTTGTGAAATAGTGCGTTACCGGGCACCGCGGCCTGCTACAGCGCGCTACGCCTCTCGCCCGTTCTGGTGTAATTCTGTGAGGTATCTTTAAGAGCAAGTAAGAGTTCTTGAGAGCGTGCACCTATACAATTGCAAAATGCATGAATTCACCGAAATCAGTTTTTGTTTTAGTGTATTCTTACGTTACTGAGGTCATGGAGCTGACAGATTGCAAAAAAAATTGAGAGATTGCGCCAAACTGGGCGCCGCACCGCGCTGCGGCTCTCGCTTGCTCAGGAGCATTTCTATGTCATTTCAGCTTTGGGGCGAACGGATTAGAAGAGATGACGGATCTGCGCGAAGAACGAATGGTAGACCGCGCTATCCGAGGATACGCCCGCTTCAAATCACTAAGAAAAAAAATCTCCACAAGATGAATTATCTGCAAGAATTTGCGGGAGCGGCTTACAAAAGGAGTGCAACACGAGGACTTCCCGGGAGGTCACCCATCCTAGTACTGCTCTCGCCCAAGAACACTTAACTGCGGAGTTCTGATGGGATCCGGTGCAGTAGTACTGGTATGGTCGCACCTTTGGGGAACCTCGTGCTCGGTTTATATATACAGTTGCGATTTCTCTAATTCATCTCAGGCTGCTCTAAATAGTATAAAAGCAATAAAATCTTTGTAACTATAAAAATTTACTTTTTTGTTATTACTAGGTAAAAAAATATAATATTGAAAATAATGCTACATGTGTTTGTATGCTTAGAGCTTCTTTAGCATGTCTTTACTATATTCTAACAATTTTCTAGAAAATGTCGTTGTTTTAGTGTATTCTGACGTCACTATGGTCCAGGAGTTGGCGGATTGCAACACATTTGTGAAATAGTGCGTTACCGGGCACCGCGGCCTGCTACAGCGCGCTACGCCTCTCGCCCGTTCTGGTGTAATTCTGTGAGGTATCTTTAAGAGCAAGTAAGAGTTCTTGAGAGCGTGCACCTATACAATTGCAAAATGCATGAATTCACCGAAATCAGTTTTTGTTTTAGTGTATTCTTACGTTACTGAGGTCATGGAGCTGACAGATTGCAAAAAAAATTGAGAGATTGCGCCAAACTGGGCGCCGCACCGCGCTGCGGCTCTCGCTTGCTCAGGAGCATTTCTATGTCATTTCAGCTTTGGGGCGAACGGATTAGAAGAGATGACGGATCTGCGCGAAGAACGAATGGTAGACCGCGCTATCCGAGGATACGCCCGCTTCAAATCACTAAGAAAAAAAATCTCCACAAGATGAATTATCTGCAAGAATTTGCGGGAGCGGCTTACAAAAGGAGTGCAACACGAGGACTTCCCGGGAGGTCACCCATCCTAGTACTGCTCTCGCCCAAGAACACTTAACTGCGGAGTTCTGATGGGATCCGGTGCAGTAGTACTGGTATGGTCGCACCTTTGGGGAACCTCGTGCTCGGTTTATATATACAGTTGCGATTTCTCTAATTCATCTCAGGCTGCTCTAAATAGTATAAAAGCAATAAAATCTTTGTAACTATAAAAATTTACTTTTTTGTTATTACTAGGTAAAAAAATATAATATTGAAAATAATGCTACATGTGTTTGTATGCTTAGAGCTTCTTTAGCATGTCTTTACTATATTCTAACAATTTTCTAGAAAATGTCGTTGTTTTAGTGTATTCTGACGTCACTATGGTCCAGGAGTTGGCGGATTGCAACACATTTGTGAAATAGTGCGTTACCGGGCACCGCGGCCTGCTACAGCGCGCTACGCCTCTCGCCCGTTCTGGTGTAATTCTGTGAGGTATCTTTAAGAGCAAGTAAGAGTTCTTGAGAGCGTGCACCTATACAATTGCAAAATGCATGAATTCACCGGAAATCAGTTTTTGTTTTAGTGTATTCTTACGTTACTGAGGTCATGGAGCTGACAGATTGCAAAAAAAATTGAGAGATTGCGCCAAACTGGGCGCCGCACCGCGCTGCGGCTCTCGCTTGCTCAGGAGCATTTCTATGTCATTTCAGCTTTGGGGCGAACGGATTAGAAGAGATGACGGATCTGCGCGAAGAACGAATGGTAGACCGCGCTATCCGAGGATACGCCCGCTTCAAATCACTAAGAAAAAAAATCTCCACAAGATGAATTATCTGCAAGAATTTGCGGGAGCGGCTTACAAAAGGAGTGCAACACGAGGACTTCCCGGGAGGTCACCCATCCTAGTACTGCTCTCGCCCAAGAACACTTAACTGCGGAGTTCTGATGGGATCCGGTGCAGTAGTACTGGTATGGTCGCACCTTTGGGGAACCTCGTGCTCGGTTTATATATACAGTTGCGATTTCTCTAATTCATCTCAGGCTGCTCTAAATAGTATAAAAGCAATAAAATCTTTGTAACTATAAAAATTTACTTTTTTGTTATTACTAGGTAAAAAAATATAATATTGAAAATAATGCTACATGTGTTTGTATGCTTAGAGCTTCTTTAGCATGTCTTTACTATATTCTAACAATTTTCTAGAAAATGTCGTTGTTTTAGTGTATTCTGACGTCACTATGGTCCAGGAGTTGGCGGATTGCAACACATTTGTGAAATAGTGCGTTACCGGGCACCGCGGCCTGCTACAGCGCGCTACGCCTCTCGCCCGTTCTGGTGTAATTCTGTGAGGTATCTTTAAGAGCAAGTAAGAGTTCTTGAGAGCGTGCACCTATACAATTGCAAAATGCATGAATTCACCGAAATCAGTTTTTGTTTTAGTGTATTCTTACGTTACTGAGGTCATGGAGCTGACAGATTGCAAAAAAATTGAGAGATTGCGCCAAACTGGGCGCCGCACCGCGCTGCGGCTCTCGCTTGCTCAGGAGCATTTCTATGTCATTTCAGCTTTGGGGCGAACGGATTAGAAGAGATGACGGATCTGCGCGAAGAACGAATGGTAGACCGCGCTATCCGAGGATACGCCCGCTTCAAATCACTAAGAAAAAAAATCTCCACAAGATGAATTATCTGCAAGAATTTGCGGGAGCGGCTTACAAAAGGAGTGCAACACGAGGACTTCCCGGGAGGTCACCCATCCTAGTACTGCTCTCGCCCAAGAACACTTAACTGCGGAGTTCTGATGGGATCCGGTGCAGTAGTACTGGTATGGTCGCACCTTTGGGGAACCTCGTGCTCGGTTTATATATACAGTTGCGATTTCTCTAATTCATCTCAGGCTGCTCTAAATAGTATAAAAGCAATAAAATCTTTGTAACTATAAAAATTTACTTTTTTGTTATTACTAGGTAAAAAAATATAATATTGAAAATAATGCTACATGTGTTTGTATGCTTAGAGCTTCTTTAGCATGTCTTTACTATATTCTAACAATTTTCTAGAAAATGTCGTTGTTTTAGTGTATTCTGACGTCACTATGGTCCAGGAGTTGGCGGATTGCAACACATTTGTGAAATAGTGCGTTACCGGGCACCGCGGCCTGCTACAGCGCGCTACGCCTCTCGCCCGTTCTGGTGTAATTCTGTGAGGTATCTTTAAGAGCAAGTAAGAGTTCTTGAGAGCGTGCACCTATACAATTGCAAAATGCATGAATTCACCGAAATCAGTTTTTGTTTTAGTGTATTCTTACGTTACTGAGGTCATGGAGCTGACAGATTGCAAAAAAAATTGAGAGATTGCGCCAAACTGGGCGCCGCACCGCGCTGCGGCTCTCGCTTGCTCAGGAGCATTTCTATGTCATTTCAGCTTTGGGGCGAACGGATTAGAAGAGATGACGGATCTGCGCGAAGAACGAATGGTAGACCGCGCTATCCGAGGATACGCCCGCTTCAAATCACTAAGAAAAAAAATCTCCACAAGATGAATTATCTGCAAGAATTTGCGGGAGCGGCTTACAAAAGGAGTGCAACACGAGGACTTCCCGGGAGGTCACCCATCCTAGTACTGCTCTCGCCCAAGAACACTTAACTGCGGAGTTCTGATGGGATCCGGTGCAGTAGTACTGGTATGGTCGCACCTTTGGGGAACCTCGTGCTCGGTTTATATATACAGTTGCGATTTCTCTAATTCATCTCAGGCTGCTCTAAATAGTATAAAAGCAATAAAATCTTTGTAACTATAAAAATTTACTTTTTTGTTATTACTAGGTAAAAAAATATAATATTGAAAATAATGCTACATGTGTTTGTATGCTTAGAGCTTCTTTAGCATGTCTTTACTATATTCTAACAATTTTCTAGAAAATGTCGTTGTTTTAGTGTATTCTGACGTCACTATGGTCCAGGAGTTGGCGGATTGCAACACATTTGTGAAATAGTGCGTTACCGGGCACCGCGGCCTGCTACAGCGCGCTACGCCTCTCGCCCGTTCTGGTGTAATTCTGTGAGGTATCTTTAAGAGCAAGTAAGAGTTCTTGAGAGCGTGCACCTATACAATTGCAAAATGCATGAATTCACGGAAATCAGTTTTTGTTTTAGTGTATTCTTACGTTACTGAGGTCATGGAGCTGACAGATTGCAAAAAAAATTGAGAGATTGCGCCAAACTGGGCGCCGCACCGCGCTGCGGCTCTCGCTTGCTCAGGAGCATTTCTATGTCATTTCAGCTTTGGGGCGAACGGATTAGAAGAGATGACGGATCTGCGCGAAGAACGAATGGTAGACCGCGCTATCCGAGGATACGCCCGCTTCAAATCACTAAGAAAAAAAATCTCCACAAGATGAATTATCTGCAAGAATTTGCGGGAGCGGCTTACAAAAGGAGTGCAACACGAGGACTTCCCGGGAGGTCACCCATCCTAGTACTGCTCTCGCCCAAGAACACTTAACTGCGGAGTTCTGATGGGATCCGGTGCAGTAGTACTGGTATGGTCGCACCTTTGGGGAACCTCGTGCTCGGTTTATATATACAGTTGCGATTTCTCTAATTCATCTCAGGCTGCTCTAAATAGTATAAAAGCAATAAAATCTTTGTAACTATAAAAATTTACTTTTTTGTTATTACTAGGTAAAAAAATATAATATTGAAAATAATGCTACATGTGTTTGTATGCTTAGAGCTTCTTTAGCATGTCTTTACTATATTCTAACAATTTTCTAGAAAATGTCGTTGTTTTAGTGTATTCTGACGTCACTATGGTCCAGGAGTTGGCGGATTGCAACACATTTGTGAAATAGTGCGTTACCGGGCACCGCGGCCTGCTACAGCGCGCTACGCCTCTCGCCCGTTCTGGTGTAATTCTGTGAGGTATCTTTAAGAGCAAGTAAGAGTTCTTGAGAGCGTGCACCTATACAATTGCAAAATGCATGAATTCACCGAAATCAGTTTTTGTTTTAGTGTATTCTTACGTTACTGAGGTCATGGAGCTGACAGATTGCAAAAAAAATTGAGAGATTGCGCCAAACTGGGCGCCGCACCGCGCTGCGGCTCTCGCTTGCTCAGGAGCATTTCTATGTCATTTCAGCTTTGGGGCGAACGGATTAGAAGAGATGACGGATCTGCGCGAAGAACGAATGGTAGACCGCGCTATCCGAGGATACGCCCGCTTCAAATCACTAAGAAAAAAAATCTCCACAAGATGAATTATCTGCAAGAATTTGCGGGAGCGGCTTACAAAAGGAGTGCAACACGAGGACTTCCCGGGAGGTCACCCATCCTAGTACTGCTCTCGCCCAAGAACACTTAACTGCGGAGTTCTGATGGGATCCGGTGCAGTAGTACTGGTATGGTCGCACCTTTGGGGAACCTCGTGCTCGGTTTATATATACAGTTGCGATTTCTCTAATTCATCTCAGGCTGCTCTAAATAGTATAAAAGCAATAAAATCTTTGTAACTATAAAAATTTACTTTTTTGTTATTACTAGGTAAAAAAATATAATATTGAAAATAATGCTACATGTGTTTGTATGCTTAGAGCTTCTTTAGCATGTCTTTACTATATTCTAACAATTTTCTAGAAAATGTCGTTGTTTTAGTGTATTCTGACGTCACTATGGTCCAGGAGTTGGCGGATTGCAACACATTTGTGAAATAGTGCGTTACCGGGCACCGCGGCCTGCTACAGCGCGCTACGCCTCTCGCCCGTTCTGGTGTAATTCTGTGAGGTATCTTTAAGAGCAAGTAAGAGTTCTTGAGAGCGTGCACCTATACAATTGCAAAATGCATGAATTCACCGAAATCAGTTTTTGTTTTAGTGTATTCTTACGTTACTGAGGTCATGGAGCTGACAGATTGCAAAAAAAATTGAGAGATTGCGCCAAACTGGGCGCCGCACCGCGCTGCGGCTCTCGCTTGCTCAGGAGCATTTCTATGTCATTTCAGCTTTGGGGCGAACGGATTAGAAGAGATGACGGATCTGCGCGAAGAACGAATGGTAGACCGCGCTATCCGAGGATACGCCCGCTTCAAATCACTAAGAAAAAAAATCTCCACAAGATGAATTATCTGCAAGAATTTGCGGGAGCGGCTTACAAAAGGAGTGCAACACGAGGACTTCCCGGGAGGTCACCCATCCTAGTACTGCTCTCGCCCAAGAACACTTAACTGCGGAGTTCTGATGGGATCCGGTGCAGTAGTACTGGTATGGTCGCACCTTTGGGGAACCTCGTGCTCGGTTTATATATACAGTTGCGATTTCTCTAATTCATCTCAGGCTGCTCTAAATAGTATAAAAGCAATAAAATCTTTGTAACTATAAAAATTTACTTTTTTGTTATTACTAGGTAAAAAAATATAATATTGAAAATAATGCTACATGTGTTTGTATGCTTAGAGCTTCTTTAGCATGTCTTTACTATATTCTAACAATTTTCTAGAAAATGTCGTTGTTTTAGTGTATTCTGACGTCACTATGGTCCAGGAGTTGGCGGATTGCAACACATTTGTGAAATAGTGCGTTACCGGGCACCGCGGCCTGCTACAGCGCGCTACGCCTCTCGCCCGTTCTGGTGTAATTCTGTGAGGTATCTTTAAGAGCAAGTAAGAGTTCTTGAGAGCGTGCACCTATACAATTGCAAAATGCATGAATTCACCGAAATCAGTTTTTGTTTTAGTGTATTCTTACGTTACTGAGGTCATGGAGCTGACAGATTGCAAAAAAAATTGAGAGATTGCGCCAAACTGGGCGCCGCACCGCGCTGCGGCTCTCGCTTGCTCAGGAGCATTTCTATGTCATTTCAGCTTTGGGGCGAACGGATTAGAAGAGATGACGGATCTGCGCGAAGAACGAATGGTAGACCGCGCTATCCGAGGATACGCCCGCTTCAAATCACTAAGAAAAAAAATCTCCACAAGATGAATTATCTGCAAGAATTTGCGGGAGCGGCTTACAAAAGGAGTGCAACACGAGGACTTCCCGGGAGGTCACCCATCCTAGTACTGCTCTCGCCCAAGAACACTTAACTGCGGAGTTCTGATGGGATCCGGTGCAGTAGTACTGGTATGGTCGCACCTTTGGGGAACCTCGTGCTCAGTTTATATATACAGTTGCGATTTCTCTAATTCATCTCAGGCTGCTCTAAATAGTATAAAAGCAATAAAATCTTTGTAACTATAAAAATTTACTTTTTTGTTATTACTAGGTAAAAAATATAATATTGAAAATAATGCTACATGTGTTTGTATGCTTAGAGCTTCTTTAGCATGTCTTTACTATATTCTAACAATTTTCTAGAAAATGTCGTTGTTTTAGTGTATTCTGACGTCACTATGGTCCAGGAGTTGGCGGATTGCAACACATTTGTGAAATAGTGCGTTACCGGGCACCGCGGCCTGCTACAGCGCGCTACGCCTCTCGCCCGTTCTGGTGTAATTCTGTGAGGTATCTTTAAGAGCAAGTAAGAGTTCTTGAGAGCGTGCACCTATACAATTGCAAAATGCATGAATTCACGGAAATCAGTTTTTGTTTTAGTGTATTCTTACGTTACTGAGGTCATGGAGCTGACAGATTGCAAAAAAAATTGAGAGATTGCGCCAAACTGGGCGCCGCACCGCGCTGCGGCTCTCGCTTGCTCAGGAGCATTTCTATGTCATTTCAGCTTTGGGGCGAACGGATTAGAAGAGATGACGGATCTGCGCGAAGAACGAATGGTAGACCGCGCTATCCGAGGATACGCCCGCTTCAAATCACTAAGAAAAAAAATCTCCACAAGATGAATTATCTGCAAGAATTTGCGGGAGCGGCTTACAAAAGGAGTGCAACACGAGGACTTCCCGGGAGGTCACCCATCCTAGTACTGCTCTCGCCCAAGAACACTTAACTGCGGAGTTCTGATGGGATCCGGTGCAGTAGTACTGGTATGGTCGCACCTTTGGGGAACCTCGTGCTCAGTTTATATATACAGTTGCGATTTCTCTAATTCATCTCAGGCTGCTCTAAATAGTATAAAAGCAATAAAATCTTTGTAACTATAAAAATTTACTTTTTTGTTATTACTAGGTAAAAAAATATAATATTGAAAATAATGCTACATGTGTTTGTATGCTTAGAGCTTCTTTAGCATGTCTTTACTATATTCTAACAATTTTCTAGAAAATGTCGTTGTTTTAGTGTATTCTGACGTCACTATGGTCCAGGAGTTGGCGGATTGCAACACATTTGTGAAATAGTGCGTTACCGGGCACCGCGGCCTGCTACAGCGCGCTACGCCTCTCGCCCGTTCTGGTGTAATTCTGTGAGGTATCTTTAAGAGCAAGTAAGAGTTCTTGAGAGCGTGCACCTATACAATTGCAAAATGCATGAATTCACCGAAATCAGTTTTTGTTTTAGTGTATTCTTACGTTACTGAGGTCATGGAGCTGACAGATTGCAAAAAAATTGAGAGATTGCGCCAAACTGGGCGCCGCACCGCGCTGCGGCTCTCGCTTGCTCAGGAGCATTTCTATGTCATTTCAGCTTTGGGGCGAACGGATTAGAAGAGATGACGGATCTGCGCGAAGAACGAATGGTAGACCGCGCTATCCGAGGATACGCCCGCTTCAAATCACTAAGAAAAAAAATCTCCACAAGATGAATTATCTGCAAGAATTTGCGGGAGCGGCTTACAAAAGGAGTGCAACACGAGGACTTCCCGGGAGGTCACCCATCCTAGTACTGCTCTCGCCCAAGAACACTTAACTGCGGAGTTCTGATGAGATCCGATGCAGTAATACTGGTATGGTCATACCATTAGGGAACTTCGTGCTCAGTTTATTTATAAAGTTACGATTTCTCTAATTCATCTCAGGGTGCTCTAAATAATATAAAAATAATAAAATCTCTGTAACTTTAAAAATTTACTATTTTGTTATCACTAGGTAAAAAATATAATATTAAATGTCGTTGTATGCTTAGAGCTGCTTCAGCATGTCTTTACTATATTCTTACAATTTTCTAGAAAATGTCGTTATTTTAGTGTATTCTTACGTCACTATAGTCCAGGAGTTGGCGGATTGCAACACATTTGTGAAATAGTGCGGAATCGGGAACCGCGGCCTGCTACAGCGCGCTACGGCTCTCGCATGTTCTGGTGTAATTCTGTGAGGTATCTTTAAGAGCAAGTAAGAGTTCTTGAGAGCGTGCACCTATACAATTGCAAAATGCATGAATTCATGGAAATCAGTTTTTGTTTTAGTGTATTCTTACGTTACTGAGGTCATGGAGCTGACAGATTGCAAAAAAAATTGAGAGATTGCGCCAAACTGGGCGCCGCACCGCGCTGCGGCTCTCGCTTGCTCAGGAGCATTTCTATGTCATTTCAGCTTTGGGGCGAACGGATTAGAAGAGATGACGGATCTGCGCGAAGAACGAATGGTAGACCGCGCTATCCGAGGATACGCCCGCTTCAAATCACTAAGAAAAAAAATCTCCACAAGATGAATTATCTGCAAGAATTTGCGGGAGCGGCTTACAAAAGGAGTGCAACACGAGGACTTCCCGGGAGGTCACCAATCCTAGTACTGCTCTCGCCCAAGAACACTTAACTGCGGAGTTCTGATGGGATCCGGTGCAGTAGTACTGGTATGGTCGCACCTTTGGGGAACCTCGTGCTCAGTTTATATATACAGTTGCGATTTCTCTAATTCATCTCAGGCTGCTCTAAATAGTATAAAAGCAATAAAATCTTTGTAACTATAAAAATTTACTTTTTTGTTATTACTAAGTAAAAAAATAAGGCTACATGTGTTTGTATGCTTAGAGCTGCTTCAGCATGTCTTTACTATATTCTTACAATTTTCTAGAAAATGTCGTTGTTTTAGTGTATTCTTACGTCACTATGGTCCAGGAGTTGGCGAATTGCAACACATTTGTGAAATAGTGCGTTACCGGGCATCGCGGCCTGCTACAGCGCGCTACGGCTCTCGCTTGTTCTGGTGTAATTCTGTGAGGTATCTTTAAGAACAAGTAAGAGTTCTTGAGAGCGTGCACGTATACAATTGCAAAATGCATGAATTCACCGAAATCAGTTTTTGTTTTAGTATATTCTTATGTTACTGAGGTCATGGAGTTGACAGATTGCAAAAAAATTGAGAAATTGCGCTCAACTGGGCGCCGCACAGCGCTGCGGCTCTCGCTTGCAAAGTCTCATTTCTATTTCATTTCAGCTTTGGGGCGAACGTATTAGAAGAGATGACGGATCTGCGCGAAGAACGAATGGTAGACCGCGCTATCCGAGGATACGCCCGCTTCAAATCACTAAGTAAAAAAATCTCCAGAAGATGAATTATCTGCAAGAATTTGCTGGGAGCGGCTTACGAAAGGAGTGCAACACGAGGACTTCCCAGGATGCTCACCCATCCTAGTACTGCTCTCGCCCAAGAACACTTAACTGCGGAGTTCTGATGGGATCCGGTGCAGTAGTACTGGTATGGTCGCACCTTTGGGGAACTTCGTGCTCAGTTTATTATATACAGTTGCGATTTCTCTAATTCATCTCAGGGCTGCTCTAAATAATATAAAAGCAATAAAATCTTTGTAACTATAAAAATTTACTTTTTTGTTATTACTAGGTAAAAAAATATAATATTGAAAATAATGCTACATGTGTTTGTATGCTTAGAGCTTCTTTAGCATGTCTTTACTATATTCGTAACGATTTTCTAGAAAATGTCGTTGTTTTAGTGTATTCTCACGTCACTATGGTCCAGGAGTTGGCAGGATTGCAACACATTTGTGAAATAGTGCGGAATCGGGAACCGCGGCCTGCTACAGCGCGCTACCGCTCTCGCCTGTTCTTGTGTAATTCTGTGAGTTATCTTTAAGAGCATGTAAGAGTTCTTGTGAGCGTGCACCTATAACAATTGCAAAATGCATGAATTCACCGAAATCAATTTTTGTTTTAGTGTATTCTTACGTTACTGAGGTCATGGAGTTGACAGATTGCAAAAAAATTGAGAAATTGCGCCAAACTGGGCGCCGCACCGCGCTGCGGCTCTCGCTTGCACAGGCGCATTTCTATGTCATTTCAGCTTTGGGGCGAACGCATTAGAAGGGATGACGGATCTGCGCGAAGAACGAATGGTAGACCGCGCTATCCGAGGATACGCCCGCTTCAAATCACTAAGAAAAAAAATCCACAATATGAATTATCTGCAAGAATTTGCGGGAGATGCTTAAAAAGGAATTGCAATGCAAGGACTTCCAAGAGGTCACCCATCCTAGTACTGCTCTCGCCCAAGAACATTTAACTGCGGAGTTCTAATGAGATCCTGTGCAATAGTACTGGTATGGTTGCACCATTATAGAAGCTCTTGCTCAAATTTTTTATAAAGTTGCGATTTCTCTAATTCATCTCAGGTTACTCTAGATAATATAAAATCAATAAAATTTGTGTAATTTTAAAATTATACTTTTTTGCCATTACTAGGTAATAAAATAAAATATTAAAAACAAGGATACATATGTTTGTAATTTTAGAGTTGCTTCAGCATGTCTTTACTATATTCTTATAATTTTTCTAAATCATCTCATTGTTTTAGTGTATTCTTACGTTACTGTGATCCAGGAGTTGGCGGATGGCACACCTTTGTGAAATTGTGCGGAACCGGGCACCGCAGCCTGCTACAGTGCGCTACAACTCTCGCTTGTTCTGGTGTAATTCCATGAGCCAGTGAGTTTTTGTGAGAGAGTGCACCTATACAATTGCAAAATACATGAAATCACCGAAACCATTTTTTGTTGTAGTGTATTCTTACGTTACTAAGGTTATGGAGTTGACAGATTGCAAAAAAATTGAGAAACTAGGCCAAATTGGCACCACAACGTGTTGCGGCTATCGCTTGCTCATGCGCATTTCTATGTCATTTTAGATTTGGGCTGAACGGATTAGAACAGATGATCGATCTACACGAAAACGAATGCTAAACCGCGCAATCCGAGGATACACACGCTTCAAATCACTAAGAAAAAAAATCCACAATATGAATTATCTGCAAGAATTTGTGGGAGCTGCTTAAAAAAGGAGTGCAACACGAGGACTTCCCAGAAGGTAACCCATCCAAGTACTGCTCTCACCGAAGAACACTTAACTGCAGGGTTCTCATGGGATCCGGTGCAGTATTACTGGTATGGTCACTTCTTTAGAGAAGTTCTTGCTCAATTTTTTTAAAAAGTTGTGGTTTCTCTAGTTCATCTCAGGGTGCTCTAGATAATATAAAAGTAATAAAATTTGTGTAACTTTAAAAATTTACTTTTTTGCTATTACTAAGTAAAAAATTAAAATAAAAAAAACAAGGATACATATGTTTGTTTTTATAGAGTTGCTTCAGCATGTCTTTACTATATTTTTACAATTTTTCTAAAGCATCTCGTTGTTTTAGTGTATTCTTATGTTACTGTGGTCCAGGAGTTAGCGGATTGCACACCTTTGTGAAATTGTGCGGAACCAGGCACTGCAGCCTGCTACAACGCGCTACGGCTCTCGCTTGTTCTGGTGTAATTATGTGAGCCAGTAAGAGTTTTTGAGAGAGTGCACCTATACAATTGCAAAATGTATGAATTCACCGAAATCAGATTTTGTTTTAGTGTATTCTTACGTTACTAAGCTTATGGAGTTGACAGATTGCAAAAAAATTGAGAAATTAGGCCAAATTGGGCGCCGCAGCTCGCTGCGGCTCTCGCTTGTTCATGCGCCTTTTTATGTTATTTCAGCTTTGGGGTGAACGGATTAGAAAAGATGACGAATCTGCGCGAAAATGAATGCTAAACCACGCTATCCGAGGATACGCACGCTTCAAATCACTAAGAAAAAAAAATCCACAATATTGATTATCTGCAAGAATTTGCGGGAGCTGCTTAAAATAGGAGTGCAACACGAGGACTTCCCAGGAGGTCACCCATCCTAGTACTGCTCTCGCCGAAGAACACTTAATTGCTGAGTTTTGATGGGATCCGATGCAATAGTACTGGTATGGTCGCACCGTTAGAGAAGTTCTTGCTCATTTTCCTTATAAAGTTGCGATTTCTCTAATTCATCACTGGGTACTCTAGATAATATAAAAATAATAAAATTTATGTAACTTTAAAATTATACTTTTTTGCTATTACGAGGTAAAAAAATAAAATACTAAAAACAAGGATACGCATGTTTGTTTTTTTAGAGTTGCTTCAGCACCGCAGCCTGCTACAGCGCGCTACGGCTCTCGCTTGTTATGGTGTAATTCTGTGAGCCAGTAAGAGTTTTTGAGAGAGTGCACCTATACAATTGCAAAATGCATGAATTCACCGAAACCTATTTTTGTTTTAGTGTATTCTTATGTTACTAAGGTTATGGAGTTGACATATTGCAAAAAAATTGAGAAATTGTGCCAAACTGGGCGCCACAGCTCGCTGCGACTCTCGCTAGTTCAGGTGCATTTCTATGTCATTTCAGCTTTTGGGTGAACGGATTAGAAAAAATGACGGATTTCGTGAAAATGAATTGTAAACCGCATTATCTTTGGATACGCACGTTTCATCAGTAAAAATAAAATCAATAATATGAATTATCTGCAAGAATTTGCAGAAGCTGCTTAAAAAAGGAATGCAACATGAGGACTTTCCACGAGGTCACCCATCGTAGTACTGCTCTCACCCAAGAACACTTAACTGCAGAGTTCTAATAGGATCCAGTGCGATTTCTCTAATTCAGTTCATGGTACTCTAAATAATATAAAAGCAATAAAATTTGTGTAACTTTAAAAATTTAGTTTTTTATTATTAATAGGTAAATATATAAAATATTAAAAATAAGGATTCATATATTTGTATTTTTAGAGTTGCTTCAGCATGCCTTTTCTATATTCTTACAATTTTTAAAAATCATTTTGTTGGTTTAGTGTATTCTTACGTTACTATGGTCTAAGAGTTGGCGGATTGCAACACTTTTGTGAAATAGTGTGGAACCGGACACCGCGGCCTGCTGCAGCGCGCTACGGCTCTCGCTTGTTCTGGTGTAATTTTGTGAGTTATCTTTAAGAGCCAGTAAGAGTTTTTGAAAGAGTGCACCTATACCATTGCAAAATGCATGAATTCACCGAAACTACTTTTTGTTTTAGTGTATTCTTACGTTACTAAGGTTATGGAGTTAACAGATTACAACAACATTGAGAAATTGTGCCAAATTGGTCACCGCAGTGCGCTGGGGCTCTCTCTTGTTCAGATGCATTTCTATGTTATTTCAGCTTTGAGGTGAATGGATTAGAAAAAATGACGAATTTGCGCAAACACGAATTGTAAACCGCGCTATCCTTGGATACGCCCGTTTCAAATTACTAAGAAAAAAAAATCCACAATATGAATTATCTGCAAGAATTTGCAGGAGCTGCTTAAAAAAGGAGTGCAACACGAGGACTTCTCACGAGGTCACCCATCCTAGTACTGCTCTCGCCCAAGAGCACTTAACTACGGATTTTTGATGGGATTCGGTGCGATTTCACTAATTCATCTCAGGGGTGCTCTAAATAATATAAAAGTAATAAAATTTCTGTAACTTTAAAAATTTACTTTTTTATTAGTATAGGTAAAAAAATAAAATATTAAAAATAGGGATATTTTTAGAGTTGTTTCAGCATGTCTTTACTATATTCTTACAATTTTTATAAATCATCTTGTTTTTTTAGTGTATTCCTACGTTAGTATGGTCCAGGAGTTGGCGGATGGCAACACATTTATGAAATAGTGCAGAATCGAGCACCGCAGCCTGCTGCAGCGCGCTACGGCTATCGCTTGTTCTGGTGTAATTCTGTGAGCTATCTTTAAGAGCCAGTAAGAGTTTTTGAGAGAGTGCACCTATACCATTGCAAAATGCATGAATTCACCAAAACTAGTTTTTTTTACTGTATTCTTACAATACTAAGGTTAAGGAGTTGACAGATTGCAACAAAATTGTGAAATTGTGCTAAACTGGGTGCCGCAGTGCGCTGCGGCTCTTGCTTGTTCAGGCGCATTTCTATGTCATTTTAGCTTTGGGGTGAACGGATTAGGAAAGATGATGGATCTGCGCAAAAATGAATGCTAAACCATGCTATCCGAGGATACGCACGCTTCAAATCACTAAGAAAAAAACTCAACAATGTGAATTATCTACAAAAATTTGCAGGAGCTGCTTAAAATAGGAGTGCAACATGAGGACTTCCCAGGAGGTCACCCATCCTTGTACTGCTCTCGCCCAAGAACACTTAATTGCGAAGTCCTAATGGGATTCAGTGCGATTTCTCTAATTCAACTCAGGGTGCTCTAAATAATATAAAATCAACAAAATTTCTGTAACTTTAAAAATTTACTTTTTTATTATTACTAGGTAAAAAAATAAAATATTAAAAATAAGGATACATATATTTGTATTTTTAGAGTTGCTTCAGCATATCGTTACTGTGTTCTTACAATTTTTCTTAATCATATCGTTATTTTAGTGTATTCTTACGTTACTATGGTCCATGGGTTAGCAGATTGCAACACATTTGTGAAATAATGCGGAACCGGGCACCGCGGCCTGCTGCAGCGCTCTACGGCTCTCGCTTGTTCTGGTGTAATTTTGTGAGTTATCTTTAAGAGCCAGTAAAAGTTTTTGAGAGAGTGCACCTATACGATTGCAAAATGCATGAATTCACCGAAACTAGTTTTTGTTTTAGTGTATTCTTACGTTTCTAAGGTTATGAGCTAACAGATTACAACAAAATTGAGAAATTGTGCCAAACTGGGCGCCGCAGTGCGCTGCGGCTCTCGCTTGTTCAGATGCATTTCTATGTTATTTCAGCTTTGGGGTGAATGGATTAGAAAAAATAACAGATTTGCGCAAAAAGGAATTGTAAACCGCGCTATCCTTGGATACACCCATTTCAAATCACTAAGAAAAAAAATCCACAATATGAATTTTTTGCAAGAATTTGCAGGAGCTGCTTAAAAAAGGAGTGCAACATGAGGACTTCCCATGAGGTCACCCATCCTATTACTGCTCTAGCCCAAGAACACTTAATTGTGAAGTTTTGATGGGATCCGGTGCGACTTCTCTAATTCATTTCATGGTACTCTAAATAATATAAAAGCAATAAAATTTTTGTAACTTTAAAAATCTACTTTTTTGTTATTAATAGGTAAAAAATTAAAATATTATAAATAAGGATACATATATTTGTATTTTTAGAGTTGCTTCAGTATGTCTTTACTATATTCTTACAATTTTTATAAATCATCTAGTTGTTTTAGTGTATTCTTATGTTACTATGGTCGAGGAGTTGGCGGATTGCAACACATTTGTGAAATAGTATGGAAATGGGCACCGCGGCCGGCTGCAGCACACTACGGCTCTCGCTTGTTCTGGTGTAATTCTGTGAGTTATCTTTAAGAGCCAGTAAGAGTTTTTGAGAGAGTGCACCTATACCATTGCAAAATGCATGAATTCACCGAAACTACTTTTTGTTTTAGTGTATTATTACGTTACTAAGGTTATGGAGTTAACAGATTACAACAAAATTGAGAAATTGTGCCAAACTGGGCGCCGCAGTGCGCTGCGGCTCTCGCTTGTTCAGGTGCATTTCTATGTTATTTTAGCTTTGGGGTGAATGGATTAGAAAAAATGACGGATTTGCGCAAAAACGAATTGTAAACCGTGCTATCCTTGGATACACCCGTTTCAAATCACTAAGAAAAAAAAATCCACAATATGAATTATCTGAAAGAATTTGCAGGAGCTGCTTAAAAAAGGAGTGCAACACGAGGACTTCTCACGAGGTCACCCATCCTAGTACTGTTCTCGCCCCATAACACTTAACTGCGGATTATCGATGGGATTCAGTGCTATTTCTCTAATTCATCTCAGGGTGCTCTAAATAATATAAAAGTAATAAAATTTCTATAACTATAAAAATTTACTTTTTTATTATTACTAGGTAAAAAAATAAAATATTAGAAATAAGGATATTTTTAGAGTTGCTTCAGCATCTTTTTACTATATTCTTACAATTTTTATAAATCATCTTATTTTTTTAGTGTATTCTTACGTTAGTATGGTCCAGGAGTTGGCAGATTGCAACACATTTGTGAAATAGTGCGGAACCGGGCACCACGACCTGCTGCAGTGCGCTACGACTCTCGCTTGTTCTAATGTAATTCTGTTAGTTATCTTTAAGAGCCAGTAAGAGTTTTAGAGAGAGTGCACCTATACCATTGCAAAATACATGAATTCACCAAAACTAGTTTTTGTTTCAATGTATTCTTATGTTACTAAGATTAAGGAGTTGACAGATTGCAATAAAATTGAGAAATTGTGCCAAACTTGGCGCCGCAGCGCGCTGTGGCTCTCGCTTGTTCAGGCGCATTACTATGTCATTTCAGCTTAGGGGTGAATCGATTAGAAAAGATGATGGATCTGCACGAAAACGAATGCTAAACCACGCTATCCGATGATACACACGCTTCAAATCACTAAGAAAAAAAATCCACAATGTGAATTATCTACCAAAATTTGCAGGAGCTGCTTAGAATAGGAGTGCAACACGAGGACTTCCCAGGAGGTCACCCATCCTAATACTGCTCTCGCCCAAGAACATTTAACTGCAAAGTTCTAATGGGATTCGGTGCGATTTCTCTAATTCATCTCAGGGTGATCTAAATAATATAAAAGCAACAAAATTTTAGTGACTTTAAAAATTTACTTTTTTATTATTACTAGGTAAAAAAATAAAATATTAAAAATAAGGATATTTTTAAAGTTGCTTCAGCATGTCTTTACTATATTTCTACAATGTTTATAAATCATATTATTTTTTTAGTGTATTCTTACGTTAGTATGGTCCAGGAGTTGGCGGATTGCGACACATTTGATGAATAGTGCGGAACTGGGCATCGCGGCCTGCTGTAGCGCGCTACGGCTCTCGCTTGTTCTGGTGTAATTCTGTGAGTTATCTTTAAGAGCCAGTAAGAGTTTTTGAGAGAGTGCACCTATACCATTGCAAAATGCATGAATTCACCAAAACTATTTTTTATTTTAGTGTATTCTTACATTACTAAGGTTACCACAATATGAATTATCTGTCGGAATTTGCAGGAGCTGCTTAAAAAAGGAGTGCAACACGAGAACTTCCCAGGAGGTCACCCATCTTAGTGCTGCTCTCGCTCAAGAACACTTAACTGCAGAGTTCTGATGGGATCCAATGTGATTTATCTAAATAATATAAAAGCAATCAAATTTTTGTAACGTTAAAAATTTACTTTTTTATTATTACTATGTAAAAAAATAAAATATTAAAAATAAGGATATTTTTAAAGTTGCTTCAGCATGTCTTTATTATATTCTTATAATTTTTCTAAATCATATCATTGTTTTAGTGTATTCTTATGTTACTATGGTCCAGGAGTTGATGGATTGCAACACATTTGTGAAATAGTGCGGAACCGGGCACCGCGGCCTGCTATAGCGCGCTACGGGTCTCGCTTGTTCTAGTATAGTTATGTTAGTTATCTTTAAGAGCTAATAAGAGTTTTTGAGAGAGTGCACCTATACGATTGCAAAATGCATGAATTCACCGAAACCAGTTTTTGTTTTAGTGTATTCTTACGTTACTAAGGTTACGGAGTTGACAGATTACAAAAAAATTGAGAAATTGTGTCAAACTGGGCGCCTCAGCACCCCGCGGCTCTCGCTTGTTCAAGTGCAATTCTATGTCATTTCAAATTTGGGGTGAACGGATTAGAATAAATAACGGATTTGCGTGTAAACGAATTGTAGACCGCGCTATCCTTGGATACGCACGTTTCAAATCACTAAAAAAAAAAATCCACAATATGAATTATTTGCAAGAATTTGCAAGAGCTGCTTAAAAAAGGAGTGCAACACGAGGACTTCCCACAAGGTCACCCATCCTAGTACTGCTCTCGCCCAAGAACACTTAATTACAGAGTTCTGATGGGATCAGATGCGATTTATCTAATTCATTTGAAGGTACTCTAAATAATATAAAAGCAATAAAATTTCTGTAATGTTAAAACTTTACTTTTTTATTATTATTAGGTAAAAAAATAAAATATTAAAAATAACGATACATATATTTGTATTTTTAGAGTTGCTTCAGCATGTCTTTACTGTATTATTACAATTTTTCTAAATCATGTCATTATTTTAGTGTATTCTTACGTTACTATGGTCTATGAGTTGGCGGATCACAACACATTTGTGAAATAGTGTGGAACCGGGCACTGTTGCCTACTGCAATGCGCTATGGCTCTCGCTGTTTCTGGTGTAATTCTGTGAGTTATCCTTAAGAGCTAGTAATAATTTTTGAGAGAGTGCACCTATACCATTGCAAAATGCATGAATTCATCGAAACTAATTTTTGTTTTACTGTATTCTTACGTTACTAAAAAAATCCACAATATGAATTATTTGTAACAATTCGCAAGAGCTGCTTAAAAAAGGAGTACAATAGAAGAACTTCCCACGAGGTCACCCATCCTAGTACTGCTGTCGCCCAAGAACACTTAGCTGCGGAGTTCTGATGGGATCCGGTGCAATTTCTCTAATTCATTTCAGGGTACTCTAAATAATATAAAAGCAATAAAATTTATATAACTTTAAAAATTTACTTTTTTGTTATTAATAGGTAAAAAAATAAAATATTAAAAATAAAGATACATATATTTGTATTTTTAGAGTTGCTTCAGCATGTCTTTACTATATTCTTATAATTTTTATAAATCATCTTATTATTTTAGTGTATTCTTACGTTACTATGGTCTAGGAGTTGGCAGATTACAACACATTTATGAAATAGTGTGGAATCGGGCACCGCTGCCTACTGCAATGCGCTATGGCTCTCGCTTATTCTGGTGTAATTCTGTGAGTTAACCTTAAGAGCCAGTAATAATTTTTGAGAGCGTGCACCTATACCATTGCAAAATGCATGAATTCACCGAAACGAGTTTTTGTTTTACTGTATTCTTACGTTACTAAGGTTATGGAGTTAACAGATTGCAACAAAATTGAGAAATTGTGCTAAACTGGGCGCCGCAGTGCGCTGCGGCTCTCGCTTGTTCAGGTGCATTTATATATCATTTCAGCTTTGGGGTGAACGGATTAGAAAAGATGACGGATTTGCGCGACAGCGAATTGTAAACCGCGCACTCCTTGGATACACACGTTTCAAATCACTAAGAAAAAATCCACAATATGAATTATCTGTAATAATTTGCAGGAGCTGCTTAGAAAAGAAGTGCAACACAAGGACTTCCCACAAGGTCACCCATCCTAGTACTGCCCTTGCCCAAGAACACTTAACTACAGAGTTTTGATGGGATTCGGTGTGATTTGTCTAATTCATCTCAGGGCGCTTTAAATAATATAAAAGCAATAAAATTTCTGTAACCTTAAAAATTTACTTTTTTATTATTACTAGGTAAAAAAATAAAATATTAAAAATAAGGATAATTTTAGAGTTGCTTCAGTATGTATTTACTATATTCTTATAATTTTTATAAATCATCTTCTTGTTTTACTGTATTCCTACGTTACTATGGTCCAGGAGTTGGCGAATTGCAACACATTTGTGAAATAGTGTGGAACCAGACACCGCGGCCTGCTACAGCGCGCTACGGCTCTCACTTGTTCTGGTGTATTTCTGTCAGTTATCTTTAAGAGCCAGTAAGAGTTTTTGAGAGAGTGCACCTATACGATTGCAAAATGCATGAATTCACCGAAACCAATTTTTATTTTAGTGTATTCTTACGTTACTAAGGTTACGGAGTTGACAGATTACAAAAAAATTGAGAAATTGTGCCAAACTGGGCGCCACAGCACTCCGCGGCTCTCGCTTGTTCAGGTGCAATTCTATGTCATTTCAGCTTTGGGGTGAACGGATTAGAATAAATGACGGATTTGCGCGTAAACGAATTGTAAGCCGCGTTATCCTTGGATACGCACGTTTCAAATCACTAAAAAAAAAAAATCCACAATATGAATTATCTGCAAGAATTTGCAGGAGCTGCTTAAAAAAGGAGTGCAACATGAGGACTTCCCACAAGATCACCCATCCTGGTACTGCTCTCGCCCAAAAACACTTAACTGCAGAGTTCTGATGGGATCCGATGTGATTTATCTAATTCATTTGAGGGTACTCTAAATAATATAAAAACAATCAAATTTCTGTAATGTTAAAAATTTACTTTTTTATTATTACTAGGTAAAAAAATAAAATATTAAAAATAAGGATATTTTTAGAGTTGCTTCAGCATGTCTTTACTATATTCTTAAAATTTTTCTAAATCATATCGTTGTTTTAGTATTCTTACGTTACTATGGTCCATAAGTTGGCGGATTGCAACACATTTGTGAAATAGTGCGGAATCAGGCACCGCACCCTGCTATAGTGCGCTACGGGTCTCGCTCGTTCTAGTATAGTTATGTGAGTTATCTTTAAGAGCCAATAAGAGTTTTTGAGAGAGTGCACCTATACGATTGCAAAATGCATGAATTCACCGAAACTAATTTTTGTTTTAGTGTATTCTTACGTTACTAAGGTTATGGAGTTGACAGATTGCAAGAAAATTGAGAAATTGTGCCAAACTGGGCGCTGCAGCGCACTGTGGCTCTTGCTTGTTCGGGTGCATTTCTATGTCATTTCAGCTTTGGGGTGAACGGATTAGAAAAAATGACGGATTTGCGTGAATACGAATTGTAAACCGCGCTATCCTTGGATACACACATTTCAAAACACTAAGAAAAAAACATCCACAATATGAATTATCTGCAAGAATTTGCAGGAGCTGCTTAAAAAAGAAGTGCAACACGAGGACTTCTCATGAGGTCACCCATCCTAGTACTGCTCTCGCCCAAGTACACTTAACTGCGGATTTCTGATGAGATTCAGTGCGATTTCTCTAATTCATCTCAGGGAGCTCTAGATAATATAAAAGCAATAAAATTTCTGTAACTTTAAAAATTTACTTTTTCATTATTACTAGATAAAAAAATAAAATATTTAAAATAAGGATATTTTTAGAGTTGCTTCAGCATGTCTTTACTATATTCTTACAATTTTTCTAAATCATGTCGTTGTTTTAGTGTATTCTTACGTTACTATGGTCCATGAGTTGGCGGATTGCAACACATTTGTGAAATACTGCAGAACCGGGCACCGCGGCCTGCTATAGCGCGCTACGGGTCTCGCTTGTTCTGGTGTAATTCTGTGAGTTATATTTAAGAGCCAGTAAGAGTTTTTGAGAGAGTGCACTTATACGATTGCCAAATGCATGAATTCACTGAAACCAGTTTTTGGTTTAGTGTATTCTTACGTTACTAAGGTTATGGAGTTGACAGAATGCAAAAAAACTGAGAAATTGTGCCAAACTTGGCGCCGCCGCGCGCCGCGGCACTCGCTTGTTCAGGTGCATTTCTATGTCATTTCAGCTTTGGGGTGAACGGATTAGAAAAAATGACGGATTTGTGCAAAAACGAATTGTAAGCCGCGCTATACTTGGATACACACGTTTCAAATCACTAAGAAAAAAAAATCAACAATATGAATTATCTGCAAGAATTTGCAGGAGCTACTTAAAAAAGGAGTGCAACACGAGAACTTCTGACGAGGTCACCAATTATAGTACTGCTCTAGCCCAAGAACACTTAACTACAAATTTTTGATGGGATTCAGTGTGATTTGTCTAATTCATCTCAGGGTGCTCTAAATAATATAAAAGCAACAAAATTTCTGTAACCTAAAAAATTTACTTTTTTATTATTACTAGGTAAAAAAATAAAATATTAAAAATAAGGATATTTTTAGAGTTGCTTCAGCATGTCTTTACTATATTCTTACAATTTTTCTAAATCATATCGTTGTTTTAGTGTATTCTTACGTTACTATGGTCCATGAGTTGGCGGATTCCAACGCATTTGTGAAATAGTGCGGAACCGGGCACCGCGGCCTGCTGTATCGCGCTACGGGTCTCGCTTGTTCTGGTGTAAATCTGTGAGTTATCTTTAAGAGCCACAAAGAGTTTTTGAGAGAGTGCACATATATGATTGCAAAATGCATGAATTCACCGAAACCAGTTTTTATTTTAGTGTATTCTTACGTTACTAAGGTTATGGAGTTGACAGATTGCAAAAAAGTTCAGAAATTGTGCCAAACTGGGTGCGGGTGCCGCAGCGCACTGCGGCTCTCGCTTGTTCAGGTGCATTTCTATGTCATTTCAGCTTTGGGGTGAACGGATTAGAAAAAATGACAGATTTGCGCGTAAACGAATTGTAAACCGTGCTATCCTTGGATACGCACGTTTCAAATCATTAAGAAAAAAAAATTCACAATATGAATTATCTGCAAGAATTTGCAGGAGCTTCTTAAAAAAGGAGTGCAACATGAGGACTTCCCACAAGGTCACCCATCCTGGTACTGCTCTCGCCCAAGAACACTTAACTGCAGAGTTTTGATGGGATTCGGTGCGATTTATCTAATTCATCTCAAGGCGCTTTAAATAATATAAAAGCAATAAAATTTCTGTAACATTAAAAATTTACTTTTTTATTATTATTAGGTAAAAAAATAAAATATTAAAAATAAGGATATTTTTAGAGTTACTTCAGTATGTCTTTACTATATTCTTACAATTTTTATAAATCATCTTGTTGTTTTACTGTATTCCTACATTACTATGGTCCAGGAATTGGCGGATTGCAACACATTTGTGAAATAGTGCGGAACCAGGCACCGCGGCCTGCTGCAGCGCGCTACGGCTCTCGCTTGTTCTGGTGTATTTTTGTGAGTTATCTTTAAGAGCCAGTAAGAGTTTTTGAGAGAGTGCACCTATACGATTGCAAAATGCAGTTGAGAAATTGTGCCAAACTGGGCGCCGCAGCACCCCGTGGCTCTCGCTTGTTCAGGTGCAATTCTATGTCATTTCAGCTTTGGGGTGAACGGATTAGAATAAATGACGGATTTGCGCGTAAACGAATTGTAAACCGCGCTATCCTTGGGTACGCACGTTTCAAGTCACTAAGAAAAAAAAATCCACAATATGAATTATCTGCACGAATTTGTAGGAGCTGCTTAAAAAAGGAGTGCAACATGAGGACTTCTCACAAGATCACCCATCCTAGTACTGCTCTCGCCCAAGAACACTTAACTGTAGAGTTCTGATGGGAACCGATGTGATTTATCTAATTCATCTCAGGGTACTCTAAATAATATAAAAACAATCAAATTTCTGTAACGTTATAAATTTACTTTTTTTGTTATTACTAGGTAAAAAAATTAAATATTTAAAATAAGGATACATATATTTGTATTTTTAGAGTTGCTTCAGCATGTCTTTACTATACTCTTACAATTTTTATAAATTATCTCGTTGTTTTAGTGTATTCTTATGTTACTATGGTCCAGGAGTTGACGGATTGCAACACATTTGTGAAATAGTACGGAACCGAGCACCGCGGCCTGCTACACCGCGCTACGGCTCTCGCTTGTTCTGGTGTAACTTTGTGAGTTATCTTTAAGAGCCAGTAAGAGGTTTTGAGAGAGTGCACCTATACAATTGGAAAATACATGAATTTATCGAAACCTATTTTTGTTTTAGTGTATTCTTACGTTACTAAGGTTATAAAGTTGACAGATTGCAAAAAAGTTGAGAAATTGTGCCAAACTGGGCACCGCAACGCGATGCGGCTCTCTCTTGTTCAAGCGCATTTCTATGTCGTTTCAGCTTTGGGGTGAACGGATTAGAAAAGATGACAAATCTGCGTGAAAATGAATGCTAAATTGCGCTATCCGAGGATACGCACCCTTCAAATCACTAAGAAAAAAAAATCTACAATATGAGTTTTCTGCAAGAATTTGCGGGAGCTGCTTAAAAAAGTAGTGCCACACGAGGACTTCCGAGGAGGTCACCCATCCTAGTACTCCTCTCAGCCAAGAGCACTTAACTGCAGAGTTCTGATGGGATCCGATGCAGTAGTACTGCTATGGTCACACTGTTTGATAAGTTCATGCTAAATTTATTTATAAAGTTGCAATTTCTCTAATTCATCTCAGGGTACTCTAAATAATATAAAAGCAATAAAATTTCTGTAACTTTAAAAATTTACTTTTTTGTTATTAATTGGTAAAAAAATAAAATATTTAAAATAAGGATACATATATTTGTATTTTTACAGTTGCTTCAGCATGTTTTTACTATATTCTTATAATTTTTATAAATTATCTCATTGTTTTAGTGTATTCTTACGTTATTATGGTCCAGAAGTTGGTGGATTGCAACACATTTGTGAAATAGTGCAGAACCGGGCACCGCTGCCTACTGCAGCGCGCTACGGTTCTCGCTTGTTCTTGTGTAATTCTGTGAGCTATCTTTAAGAGTAGACGGGTCTAAGACTGAGCCATACTGAAGGCTGCTAACTCGATCCTAAGAGTAGGATCGAGAGCCAATACTTAAGATAAGAGTAGACTACTTACCTTAAGTATTAACCTAACACATATATTGGATTTATAGAACGAGTAAGGATCCAATATACGTCATCAATATATTCGCATTTCCAGTATGCCGATCACATCACAATACTAAGTATAGTAGTATAACAGAGTGCGGAAGCTAAAAGCAATACATCTAAAATACATTCATCACAAGCAGTAGTAAACATTCGTCTCAGAAAAAGAAAGTAAAAGATACATCCAAAATTTATTACAGACTAATTTAAATTCCGAAGTAAATAAGGCCTACTATAGTACTGAAATAGAGCTGAAAGTAAAGGTAGATGTCCGATCCACTAAGGCTCCACGTACTCCTCCTGGATCTCCTGTGTTTCCTCTTGTGCTGTCTCTACAAGCTGCTCGGGATCTAGCAAATTACCGGATCCCAAAAGTACCCCATGTTAGACAAGAAGTCTAACACATCACAACTAACTATACAGTAATAAAGCTAAATATAAGTAACAAGTAAAGTAAGGTACAACTGCATGAAAACTGGGGAAAAGAAACTAAGTAAAGAAAAACTGAAACAGCTTAGTAAGTAAGACAATAAAGGCTAAATAAGTAAAACTGTCACATAAAAGAGAACTGAAAGTAAAGGAAACATCGAATATTCATAAATCAAGATGAAAGAAATGTCAAATGCTGTACTGTATGTCACTGGAAAGATGCACCGAAATATGCCACACCACCTATGTCACGGATATGCCACTGAACTATCACAGAAGGACTATGAGTAGTACGGTAACCAATGTAAACATACACCCAGTTGGGAATACAATATGCTGACGTAGATATATCCCAAAATTTCCCTAGTATGTGTATGTAACATTCCGTTACCCATACTTCATCACTGATGCTCGTACGTTACCGCTGAAATAATACTTCAAGTCCATGCCCATGCTTATGCCCATGCTCCTATTCTATATGAGTAAAAATCCAGAAATCCATGAAAGATTAGAATGCTGATAATGAATTCTAAGTCTCCACTGTGCAGAGTCTCGCTAAGAGGATTCTGGCTCCTAACGTCTTGATAGATAATTGGTTAAGGTTACAGATTTAATTAAGGACTATTAGGTAGAATGCTGGTATACACATACTTAGTGTCTTTGCAAGGAAGGTAATTCTCATCACTTAGTTTGATTAAGCCACTTTAACGAAGCGATCTTTGATAAGAGGCATCACCCGTTGGCGATTTGTATCTCAAGCTAAGTTATTAAGATGCCCCACTCACAATTACACCTAGTGTTTCAAAGGAGGTAACTTCAATTACTTAGTTTGGTTGAGTCAGACCTATTGAAGCGATCTTCTCTAGGAGGCATTTCCCATTGGTAAATTGTATTTCAATCAAACTAAGGAATTAATATCCATTTAATACACTCTTAAGTTTGAATGATTTATTCTAACGGGACTGTATTCGTCTAATCCCTCAGGTTAGCACCCACTCATAAGTCTCTATTAGAGTGAACAACCAATCCTAAATACTACTGGGAACCAGTAGTATGGGTATTATATTACACCACCCAATGATCGAGGTTCAATCAAGTTTACTTAATAAAGCAAGGAATTATCAAGACTGCCAAGGCCTAAGCTAATGGGTAAGTCCTATACAAGGTTTCACAAAATGGTGATCAAAGATCACTTAATATGGTTTCTACCACAAGGAGAAGTATCTTTCTAATGTCTTAAGTGATTTCTACCATGAGGGGATAAGATCAATCTCTAAGGTTATGGGATTTTCGAAGCTTCTACCTCAAAGATTCATACAAGGTCTTCTACCTCAAAGTATATGTAATTTAGGTCCTTTAATTATTTCAAGCCGATATTATGAAGAGATGCTTAAGACTCCTCATTCTAACTTCTGATATTAATATATTGGGTTCCATTTCATAATTAGGTTTAGAATGATCAGATCTGATGATCAAGTCACTTGATCACAACTTAATCTAAGATTATGAGATTTAAATCAGAAGATGGTATTAAGATTTTAGATCAGTTATTTAATCGAGATGATTTTATTAACCTCTTATGCTAATCCTCTTACTTTGGAGAAAATCAAGGATCTTAAGGTCTTGATTCAGATTAGGAAATCACATAGAGTTATTGTCAACCTTATCATGTCTAAGTTGAATATTTAGAGTCAATATGAAATCAGATGCATTATTGGAAAATGTCAAATTTATTGTCTTATAATCAAATCAATTAAGTTAAGTTTTAAGGATTTTGATCTTTCTTAAGTAGATTAGGGTTTGATCCCTTCTCATGCCTTAAGTAAAGTCAAGTGGGTGTTTAAAGATCAATGTAAAATCAATTGATTAATCATGTATTTATGGTGGCAACCTCAGACCTAGATCAAGTCTTAAAAGCTTGATCCAAGTCTTAAGATTTCTTAAGTTAATTAAGGAGGTTAAGATCCCCAATTTTGTTTTGTCCAAATTATACATTATGGATTAATATCTAAAGTTTCCAATACATTTATCCTACCGTTATGAAGCATAAAAATAGAAAACTTATAAAAACAGAAAGTAATTAGTACTAATCAAACCCTAAATCCAATCAAATGGATTAGCACTTAATTACAAATTCAGCCATTAAAACTAGTTACAATTTGGCACACAAGTTCTACATAATAGGTTAATTAATCAGAGACTAAGTTTGCTAAAATCCAGTGAGTATAAACCCTAATTTTCACTAATTATGCTTTAATAAAATTTTGGCATAACTAAAATTTTAGAACTCAGAAAAATAATCCACCTAACACATGCATTCTACTCATCTTAAGTAAACTAATGGCACTTTAAATATATAATTTAGTTAAGTAAAACTACTAAAATATCCTAATTAAGGTTTACTGTAATTAAGTAATAATTAAGGATCTAACCATCAGATGTTAATTTTTGTTTTATATTCTGGTCCTTGATGTTTTGCTAATCATTTTCATATATAATATTATAGGGTTTGGACCAGTGGATTAAAAGTTATTCAATTAATACAATATATATTTTTCTAATTAAATTTTCATATGATTTGATTAATTGGATTATTTTCCTTAAAGAAAATAATTCCAATTATTTGGATATTAAATAATGGGCTCGGCCCATTAACCAAACCGCGCGGGTCGACCGGGGCCCCAAGACCCGCGACTGTCGCACCGCGAGGGTCACTGGCTGACCCGACCCACACAGGACCTTTGTCCTCGTGCCTTCGTCCCGATGGAGAGGCCGATTAGGGGAACCCCAATCTCCAAATTCTGGCGCCTCCTGACCACGGCAGGACCAACATTTGATCGCTACAAAATCACCGTGATTAGACGCACCGAACGGAACCAGAAGCCCTCTGTGAGATGGTCCGAATCAGCCGAACCTTACTCACCCAAGGGCTCCTCAATTGGAGCTACTGTGGGGAGACAATTCTCCCCTCTTAGGCCACGCCATACCCCGAACTCAATCCCTACACCATCAAGGAGGTGAGGCGGATCGAAGCCCTCTGGTTTGAGGGTCCAAGATGGTCTGGATCACCGGGTCATTACTCGACCGAGGTGATCCTTAAGGAGCCTTAACCCTATCAATCGATTTGATCGATCAGGGCTAACCTAGATCTTAATCTCGATACCATTGGGTTCGGGACATGTAACAACCCTAGGTTGTTACTCTAGCTAAACCTAGTTGAATTAAGCTAATCCAAGCCTTAATTTTGATTCCATTAGACTCAATGGGTCATTTAAACCTAACCTTAGAAGTTTGGAATCAATTGGAGCTTAAATGGAAAATTGGGTATTTTTGGTTATTTTTGAACCCTAAAAAATATCTAAAATAATTTGATCTCCAAATCAAAATCTGATTTCATTTTTGAATTTCGCACCCCCAAATTAGCTAAGGGTGAAGTTTTGGGAAATTTTGGAGGTCATTTAATCACTTTTTGGATTTAATTTAAATTGGTTCAATTGCCTTTTAGGGTTTTAAACAATCCTTAATTGCAAATATATCCTTCCTCTAACGGTCGGCTAATCCCAAACCGCGGGTGCCATCCGGGCCGTCCGTTCCGGGAAGTCACTTTTGAGGACTTTTGTGTAGCCTTTATGGTAGAGTATATTGATAACGTTTGAGTGATAGTTAGGATAAATGTTATTTCATTCTCAATCAATCCTATTAGATTTACAGTTTTGGCATTGTAATCCCTTATTTCTATAATTAATGAAAGATTTTGATTTCTCTTCCTTAGAGTAAATTCTAAGTTTGTCTTTTTCTTTAAAATTAAACTAGAATGGATTCTGGATCACCACCTACCATTACTCCTATCAAGAACACTGTTGCCTCTAGTAGTTCTAATGATGAGGTGGCTCATCTGTGAGCCATGGTGGCAACTTTATTGGAAAATCAAGCTCAACAGGCGCTCGTTATGCATAAATTACTAAATGATCGTGCAACTCCAGTCACTATCGCTGCTCCAACAATATATGCTCCACAAGCTGCTCCTTTTTCACATCATTCGGTGGATAATCTCCTTCACAATTTTCTTAGGTTAAGGCCTCCAACCTTTGGTGGGAACCTGTCACCAATGGATACAGCCGATTGGCTGAAGGCTGTGGAAAGGGATCTCATTAGTCTGAAGGTCCCGAACTCGAAAGTTGTCCGTCTCGCCACCCGTCTGTTTCATGGAGAAGTAGAATATTGGTGGGAAGAGATCCAAAATACCAAGTTCGCTGACAACGAGTCAGAGGACATCCCCTAGGAAGAGTTTGTCGAGGCCTTCAAGACTGAATTCATTCCCCCGTCCGCACAAAATGTTATTGCAGACACAATCATGAGGTTAACTTAGAGGAGTTGTTCAGTAGCTGAATACGAAAGAGAATTTTATAGATTGATTCGTTTCATGATAGAAGTTACTCATTCTAACTCAGCTAAGCTCCACCGCTTTATTTGTGGACTTCGAGGTTCACTGAAGAACCAAATCGTGCCGCTCTATCTAACTAGCTTCTTCAAACTGGTGGAAATGGCTAAGGTGATTGAGCATCACCAATCTGAAGAGGATCTTAAGCGAAAAGCACAAACAACTCTAAACCCGCGGGAAAACTTCAAGAGATACGGATCTAACCCTACAAAAGTATATCAGCTAGAAGCTGCACCTACCGCCGAACAAACTCAAAGTTGTACTAAGCCACATCCATATGGCAAGTGTTACCATTTTGGCCAGAGGTGTTTCAATTATGAGCGTACAGGCCACCGGTTCTATCAATGCGACCACACGGAAATGGTAGATGGAGTTCCAATGAAGCCTTATCAGAAGAAGCACGTGTTTTGAGCAACTCCATTAAACCGGAGAGAACCAAATTTGGCTATAATGCCAGCCCCTGCTTCTGAAGTTGCTCCCACGTAGCCTCCAGCTCCCAATTCTCAGAACTATCAGCGATGACAGCCTAACAATCGTCCTGCTGGTTCTGCTCGAGTATATGCCTTAACTCCTAATGAAGCCATAGAAAATAACAATGTAGTTTCAGGTACACACTCCTAAACCTCTCTCCTGATAAATTGTATTTCAGTATTTTAAATCTTTTCAAGTTGTTAATGCGAAACTGTGTAAATTTAGGCGCACTTTATTTCAACAACCAACCTTGTAATGTATTGTTTGATATCGGTGCCAGTCACTCGTTTATCTCTGAATGATTTGCCAAAAGCCTTAAACTTCATGCATGCAACCTAGCACAAATGTTGAGTGTTGGGCTTCCATCAGGAACCCAACTAAGTGCCCATAAATTTTGTAATATCAAAGTCCAAATAAATGATCAAGAATTTCAGGCCAAACTAATCATCTTGCCAATAGTTAACGTTGATACCATCTTTGGGATGAATTGGCTCAGTGATAATGATGCTGTGATAAACTGTCATAAAAAGAAAGTCACTCTCCATTCTCAGGGCAAGCCTAAAATGTTTGTAGGAAAAACCAATACACAGCTATCCTTAATAAATGCAATTAAAGCAGAACATTTGATTGTTAAGGCTTGTAATGCTTACTTAGTAACCATGATGGGTGAATCAAAAGAGAGTATCTCTCTTTTTGATTGTAAGGTAGTCAGGGAATTTGCCGATGTATTTCCAGAATAATTGCCTGGTGTACCTCCTTTCAGAGAAGTAGAATTCTCTATTAAATTAATCCCTAGTACTCAACCGATATCCAAAACATCTTATAGAATGGCACTTAAAGAGCTTCAAGATCTCAACGAGCAATTGCAAGAGCTCTTGAATAAAGGCTTCATCAGGCCAAGTATGTCTCCTTGGGGAGCGCTAGTGTTATTTGTTAAAAAGAAGGATGGATCTATGCGTATGTGTATATATTATTGTAAATTGAATAAGGTCACCATAAAGAACAAATACCCACTGCCTAGAATTGATGACTTGTTCGACCAGTTATCCGGAGTCGTTATATTTTCCAAGATCGATTTAAGGTCTGGATACCATCAACTGTGAGTAAAAGATGATGATGTAGGGAAGACTGCTTTTCGTACTCGTTATGGCCACTTTGAGTTTTTGGTGATGTCATTCGGACTCACCAATGCACCATAAATCCTTATGGATTTAATGCAACGAGTGCTAAAGCCATATTTGGACAAGTTTGTGATCGTATTCATTGACAATATCCTCATTTATTCCAAAATATTGAGAGATCATGAAGAGCATCTGAGGTTAGTGTTAGAAACTCTGCGCGAGCATCAACTGTATGCCAAGTTCTCCAAGTGCGAGTTTTGGCTCAATTCCATTGCATTCTTGGGGCACGTAGTCGATGCTCAGGGTATTTGAGTAGATTAGAGTAAAGTGCGTGCTATTCAGGACTGGGCTCAACCTAAGTCTGTCACCAACATTAGAAGTTTCCTGGGATTAGCAGGATACTACAGAAAGTTTGTTAAAGGCTTTTTCCAGATTGCTTCGCCGTTGACTAAATTGACTCAAAAGGCCGTTCCGTTCATTTGGAGTCCTGAATGCGAGGAAGCATTTCAAACTCTAAGAGATGCACTTTCTACCGCTCCAGTTCTTGTTTTACCTAAAGAAGGTTTGAACTATCAAGTATATACTGATGCCTCTAGAATCAGTATAGGTTGTGTTTTAATGCAAGAGGGTAAGGTAATTGCCTATGCCTCTCATCAGTTAAAACACCATGAGTGAAATTATCCAATTCATGATCTTGAACTTGCAGCTGTAATATTTGCCATAATTCTGGATATCATATTCATCCAGGCAGTACTATGATATATCAGGACCTAAAGCAATCATTTTGGTGGCCAGGTATGAAGAAATATGTAGCCGACTTTGTGGCCAAGTGTCATGCTTGTAATTTAGTAAAGGCTGAACACCAATGACCTGGTGGTCTTCTGCATCCATTAGATATCCCTGAATGGTAATGGTTTGATATATCTATGGACTTTGTCATGGGATTGCCTCATGCAAACTCAGGGTAGAAGCCTCGGGCCGAGCCAATTTCCAAGCCCGAGCCCTGGCCTCCACTCCTAGGACCCCATGGATCCTATAAGTACCCTCGGGACTTCACAGTGAGCTCCTTTGCTCACTGTGAATCCCTAATTACCTAGCTAAAAGCCTGCTGGAGCTCCCTTCATCTCGGTAATTTCCTAGCTTTTCTCGAAGTTAGAACCACTGATCGAGGGCCCGTCTGGTGTTCAGACTCCCTGTGCACCTTTGTCTATCCTC
This sequence comes from Gastrodia elata, assembly GCA_016760335.1. Classification (NCBI taxonomy): domain Eukaryota; kingdom Viridiplantae; phylum Streptophyta; class Magnoliopsida; order Asparagales; family Orchidaceae; genus Gastrodia; species Gastrodia elata. Next base: position 28,598,310 of record CM028678.1, on the reverse strand, counting down.
CAGGAAGCTCAGGAGCACTTCACTTCCCCTCGGCCAAGCCTTTAACCTCAATTATAGGTACAACCTTTTCCCATTAAAATTTCTTCAGTTCAATTTCATTTCTATTTTTTGGATGAGCTCTGAATGTCACCTAGGGAACCGTAGCCACCTAAGGAACCTGTGGTAATTGTCACCTGGGCTAAGCTAGCTCGGGTCAATTGTATAGATCTACTGAGCTAGTGGGCGAGCCATGGCTGAGTCCTAGTAAGGACCCAGCGATCGGTTGCGCCCCAGGTTAAGAAAACTTGGGGGTTTGACTCACCTCACTTACCTGAACGTGTGGGGATCAAACCCTGGCCAATTCTAGGCCTCTGTGAGGAGGGTATGCCTCCTCACAGTTGGCCTAAGATGCCATTATCAAAGGCACCTCAGATGAGTAGCACCCCATCGATCCAAAGGGATCCAGATGGGGGTTCTTGGCCTAATCGATGCGTCTCAACTCCAGGAATATGTAGGGATTGAGTTGAGCTGCCGCCGACGTCAGAGCGCTGATAATTTCAGTGCTGAAGCTCGGCTGGTTTGAGACCCGTCGAGAGGTTGAAGACGAAGTCCGGGTCGGGCCGACCCGTGACCCGTGCTATTTTGATTTTGGGCCGCGTCTATTAAATAATTATCGGAGGACATTTTCAATTGTTATGCTTTTAAATAAATCAAACCTTATAGTTTTAATTTAAATAAAAATACAGGATAAATTATTTAAATAACTTTGGCTATACTGATCTAAATGGTATGATCCAATATATCATTTGAATAAGAAAAATACATGGAATCTAAATATAAAATAAAATCACATATCCAATGGTTTGATTTAAAAATATTTGCCCAACTCTTTACTATCCTTATTTAAATTATATTAAAGTAAATAAATATCCAAATGAGGAGATTAAGGGCTTTGATTGCTCTCTGAACCCGAGAGTACAATTTCAGACCCTTAAAACCAATTTTGGATATTAATTTCTCTTAATCACTCGTTAATAACCCTAATTAGGGATTAGTAAAATTAAACCTAATTAAGCCTCTGTCTTGATAGAGATTGTTCCTAATGCTATCCTAAGTATACTAGAACCATTTGGAAAGGTTGGATTGCCCTAAGATGCCCTAAATTTACTAATCCCCAAAATTGGCTTAAATAAGTGATTAGTGCTAATTAGCTTAATTAAGTGATCAAAATCCAAGATAAATGTATTTCCCACCTTATTTATCAGTATGGGACACATTAAAACAGATTAGGAGTAATTTGGACAACTAAATCCTAAAATTCTAATTTTTGGCCTTAAGAGGGGTATTTTGGTCATTTTGATCAAATATGCTTAAATGCGCTATAAACCTTGAAAATTTCAGTAATCTACCCTAAAATAAATTAGAAATGTTCTCTGAATTCTCATACCAATATTAATGCTAATGTGATCCTTAAACTTAAGAAATCTTCAATTAAGCCCTAAGTTATACACTTAGATCTTAAGTAACCTAAAAGAGGTCACCTAGTTTAATGCTTAACTCAAATATCTAAGATTGTCAATTATCACCTTAAAGTGTTCAATATAGTTAGATTATAAACCTAAATTCTAAAAGAAATACAAATGGAAACTCCTAAGTTAAAATCTAGTTCAAAGTCTAAAGTGATCAAACATCAGATCCTTAGATCTTATATCTTAGATCTTCAATTTGAATTGAACCATCTCCAATTGAAATTCTTCAAATGATTGATTGTTTAACCCTTTAAAACCTTCCATGTGGGTATAGGATGATTCAATCTCTAAAGATAATGAGAATATCTTAAATATTGAATATTGATCTTAGATTCTCAAATTCTTAATTGATAATTTTATCTTATAATCAGTAGAATAACCCTTCACTAAGTTCGTAGTTCTTGGATCTTTCAGCTTATAGGATCCTTTATCCTTAACTTTGGAATAGAGTGTGAACCCTAGATTCCTATGAGGACACCCCCCTTGGATTTAGGTTATGAACACCAAAGTGGAGTTCAAGTCCTGAATCCTTAAATCTTGATTTACTTGATCAAGATTTAGGTAAAAGAGTAAAATATTAATAAATTAAACTATATAGTCATCACATAATTTTTGGATTAGAACTTGTTAAGTTCTAATATTAACTTTAAAGACGTAAATCTAAGATTCTACTCGATAATTGGATATCGGAGATCCTAAACTTGTACCTTCTCAGAATAGTTAGATTGGATAAATAGACAACAATAGATATCACATAAGTTTAGATTGAGTCCCTTGCTTACTTTGATTTGAATTTCTTTGAATACCTTGGTTACTGAGCCTTATTCCTTGAGCATAATAGGAGAACTTAGGATATGGATGATACATCCTAAGTTAGTATTTGAATTGCATATCATTTAGTTTTGCCTTGTTTACAGTTGGTAGAATATGTCCTAGCTTAGTCTGTCTCTTCAGTAGTAGTATTGTATAGACTGGACTCAGAACTAGCATATTTGGATGGCTAGACTGGGGATTGATTGATTGATATTGGAGGCCCTGTATGGCCTATTGGCTAGTATGGCAATACTATGTCTTAGTCTTATTGCTACTTTAGCTGGATTGTTCAGTATTGTTTTCTATTTTACTTTGCCACATGCTTCAGTAGCCTTATTTTCAGTCCTTGCTCGCTTGACATATGTCTCAGTGGCTTTACATAGATTGTTTTGCTTTTGCCACATGTCTCAGTAGCCTTTCTTTTCCTTTTTCTTAATTAGCATATTGTATGTATACTTACATGGTTTACTTATATATATTAGCATGTTTAGGATGCTAGAATTGAATGTTTTCAATACCTGTGTTTCTTTAATATACCCAGCATGTGTTAATATGACCATAAGCATGTTAGGTTCAGAATTGTATTGTAATTGCTATTTCTCTTTAGCTTTTAGCCTCACCTTATTTATTTTACATTGTATGTTCTTCATACTAGTTGCTGGCTATAAATGGATGGTTTATAGTTACCGTTTCTTCATAGCTTGTTGCACCTATTACTGCTTGCATGTTTAGCTAATTTAAATGTGATATCTTTAAAATATTCAGTTCATTAAAATAGCCCAAAATGTACTTAGACAATTGCCAAATTGTAACCTTTTTGTTTTGTTGGCTGGGGCCCTGGCATTTGTGATACCGACAAATGTCAGATTCGGACGTATTTGTGGGCAGTGTCGCAGAAGAGGAGCAGGTTTAGGAGGAGGATCGTGCTGCTGCTGTTTAGATAGATCTTGCATTTTATTTTAGTGAGATTGAGAGACATTTTCCTTTTCTTTAAAATTCAATTTAGAATAATTAATTCTGGGTGTATTTCATTTCTACATTTCGATGAGTTACTACATTGTTTTCCCTCTTTCTACTATGTATGCTTGTGGATGTTACTACTCGCCTATTGCTTCCGCCACTTTGATATTTACTTATATATATTGATGAATGTTATAGTACTTGGTGACAAGTCATTGGCTTAAGGCAAGTTGGGTATAACTAACTTTACTTAAGTTGGGGGTTTGCCACAGTTGGAGTAGCGTACTTCCTTGTTGTTAGTACGGGGGCCCCACAGTTGGTATTAGAGAACACCATAAGGTGTCAGAATGGGAGCTATGATTCCTTTCTACCTAATGGATCGTTCTTCTGAAATACAAACATCAATATATGTAACATCCATAACATAGTAGTGTCAGTAACTCTATGCAAAATGTAGAAGGAGAATACTCCCATCCTAATAATATAGTCATTTGGAGTCTAACAATAATGTAATAAAATTTCGTCCTCAGAGTCAAATGAATTTTGGAGAGTCCGATATAGACTATTATCAGCACACTTTCAAGACAGTTTGGAGCTGTAACTTCAAGTGGAGGCAGGAAAGCAACTGGCAGATTGAAGGAGTTTCAGCAAAAGGGATCTTAGTCCTGGAGAAGCTTTTACACCAAGCTGTATATCAAGGGCTCAACTTTCCCATATACACACAAAAATGGTTGAGCTGAGTGGAGTCCATTCTGATACACATAGAGTGTCCTGAGTCACTTTATGTAGATATTGTGACAGACCTGATGGTGGATTACGCCGGAGTTTGGTGGTATGAGACCATGGCAAGGCTCGAGAAGAAGCGTAACAGGAAGCATCGAGAAGTCACTTTTGAGGACTTTTGTGTAGCCTTTAGGGCAGAGAATATTGATAATGTTTGAGTGATTGTTAGGATAAATGTTATTTCATTTAAGCAACCCTATTAGATTTACAGTTTTGGCATTGTAATCCCTTATTTCTATAATTAATGAAAGATTTTGATTTCTCTTCCATAGAGTAAATTCTGAGTTTGTCTTTTTCTTTAAAATTAAACTAGAATGGATTCCGGATCACCACTTACCATTACTCCTGTGAAGAACACTGTTACCTCTAGTAGTTTTAATGATGAGGTGGCTCATCTGCGCGCCATGGTGGCAACTTTATTGGAAAATCAAGCTCAACAGGCGCTCGTTATGCAGAAATTACTAAATGATCGTGCAACTCCAGTCACTGTCGCTGCTCCAATAGTATATATGCTCCACAAGCTGCTCCTTCTTCACATTATTTGGCGGATAATCTCCTTCACAATTTTCTAAGGTTAAGGACTCCAACCTTTGGTGGGAACCTATCACCAATGGATACAGCGATTGGCTGGAGGCTGTGGAAAGGGATCTCATTAGTCTGAAGGTCCCGAACTCGGAAGCTGTCCGTCTTGCCACAATCATCCTGCTGGTTCTGCCTGAGTATATGCCTTAACTCCTAATGAAGCCACAGAAGATAACAATGTAGTTTTAGGTACACACTCCTAAACCTCTCTCCTGCTAAATTGCATTTCAATATTTTAAATCTTTTCAAGTTGTTAATGCGAAACTGTGTAAATTTAGGCACACTTTATTTCAACAACCAACCTTGTATTGTATTGTTCGATATCGGTACCAGTCACTCATTTATCTCTGAACTATTTGCCAAAAGCCTTAAACTTCACGCATGCAATCTAGCACAAACGTTGAGTGTTGGCCTTCCATCTGGAAGCCAATTAATTGCCCATAAATTTTGTAATATCAAAGTCTCGATAAATGATCAAGAATTTCAAGCCAAACTAATCGTCTTGCCAATAGCTAACTTTGATATCATTCTTGGGATGAATTGGCTTAGTGACAATGATGCTGTGATAAACTGCCGTAAAAATAAAGTCACTCTCCATTCTCAGGGCAAGCTTGAAACAGTTGAAGGAAAAACTAGCACGCAGCTATCCTTAATAAATGCAATTAAAGCAGAATAGTTGATTGTTAAGGGTTGTAATGCTTACTTGATAACCATGATGGGCGATTCAAAAGAGAGTATCTCTCTTTTATATTGTAAGGTAGTCAGGGAATTTGCCGATATATTTCCAGAAGAATTGCCTGGTGTACCTCCTTTCAGAGAAGTAGAATTCTCTATTGAATTAATGCCTAGTACTCAACCGATATCCAAAGCAACTTATAGAATGGCACCTAAGGAGCTTCAAGAGCTAAACGAGCAATTGTAAGAGCTCTTGAATAAAGGCTTCATCAGGCAAAGTATGTCTCCTTGGGGAGCGCCAATGTTATTTGTGAAAAAGAAGGATGGATCTATGCGTATGTGTATAGATTATCATGAATTGAATAAGGTCCCCATAAAGATCAAATACCCACTGCCTAGAATTGATGACTTGTTCAACTAGTTATCCGGAGCCATTATATTTTCCAAGATTGATTTAAGGTTTGGATACCATGAACTGCGAGTAAAAGAAGACGATGTAGGGAAGACTGCTTTCCATACTCGTTATGGCCACTTTAAGTTTTTGGTGATGTCATTCGGACTCACCAATGGGCCATCAATCCTTATGGATTTAATGCAACGAGTGCTAAAACATATTTGGACAAGTTTGTGATCGTCTTCATTGACGATATCCTCATTTATTCCAAAACATTGAGAGATCATGAAGAACATCTGAGGTTAGTATTAAAAACTCTGCGTGAGCATCAACTATATGCCAAGTTCTCCAAGTGTGAGTTATGGCTCAATTCCATTGCATTCTTGGGGCACGTAGTCGATGCTCAGGGAATTCGAGTAGATCAGAGTAAAGTGCGTGCTATTCAGGACTGGGCTCAACCTAAGTCTATCACGACATTAGAAGTTTCCTGGGATTAGCGAGATACTACAGAAAGATTGTTAAAGGCTTTTCCCATATTGCTTCGTCGTTGACTAAATTGACTCAAAAGGCCATTTCGTTCATTTGGAGTCCTGAATGCGAGGAAGCATTTCAAATTCTAAAAGATGCGCTTTCTACCGCTCCAGTTCTTGTTTTACCTAAAGAAGGTTTGAACTATCAAGTATATACTGATGCCTCTGGAATCAGCCTAGGTTGTGTTTTAATGCAAGAGGGTAAGGTAATTGCCTACGCCTCTCATCAGTTAAATCCCCACATGCGAAATTATCGAGTTCATGATCTTGAACTTGCAGCGTTATATTTGCCTTGAAAATATGGCGTCACTATCTGTACGGAGTGCAATGTTGAATTTTCACTGATCATCAAAGTTTAAAGTATATCTTCACCCAGAGAGAGTTGAATTGCCGCCAGAGAAGATGGTTGGAGCTCATCAGCTATTATGACCTCAGTATCCAATATCATCTAGGAAAAGAGAATGTAGTGGCCGATGCTCTTAGTCATCGTGCTACTTTAACCTCTATGATTGCATCCAGTTCTTTAGAATTTGAATTTTGTAAGGTCGAGATTTCTCCAGCCAGTGGCGATATGCTAAGTTTGCTATTAGCAAATATTAATGTGGAACCCACTTTCCACCGAGATGTCTCTATCTCACAAACCAAAGATGATGAGTACCTGAAACTTAAAGAAGATATTAAAGGTGGTCTTCATCATGAATTGCAGTTCCGGAATGGTGTAATTTATCAAGGTAATCAATTGTGGATTCCTATGTCCATTCATCAAGAAGTTTTTGTCGAAGGCCATAATTCTGGATATCATATTCATCCAGGCAGTACTAAGATATATCAGGACCTAAAGCAATCATTTTGGTGGCCAGGTATGAAGAAAGATGTAGCCGACTTTGTGGCCAAGTGTCATGCTTGTAATTTAGTAAAGGCTGAACACCAATGACCTGGTGGTCTTCTGCATCCATTAGATATCCCTGAATGGAAATGGTTTGATATATCTATGGACTTTGTCATGGGATTGCCTTATGCAAACTCAAGTGCCGATGCGATCTAGGTGATAGTAGACCGCTTAACCAAATCAGCGTATTTTCTTCCCATCCATCAAATGGATTCTGTAGAGAAGTTGGCAAAACTCTACATCAAGGAAATTGTCAGATTGCACGGGATACCAAAATCAATCGTATTAGATAGAGATAGCAAATTTACTTCCATGTTTTGGCAAGCTGTGCATCAAGACCTGGGTACAACTCTAGCCATGAGTACAACTTTTCATCCTCAAATGGATGGTCAAACTGAAATAGTAAACCAAGTTTTGGAACATTTTCTTAGGCTATGTATTCTTGATTCTACTAGTTCCTGGGAAGATTACATTCTGTTAGTGGAGTTTGCCCATGATAACAGTTTTCAAGCCAGTATTAAGATGGCCCCTTATGAAGCACTGTATGGTAGAAAATGTAGTACTCCACTAGCTTGGTCAGAAATAGGAAGCGTTCAGCTCTTTGGTTCAGAATTAGTTGAAGAAACTAGTAATAAAATCAAATTAATTCAACAGAGAATTCGTTCAGCTCAAGATCATCAGAGCAAGTATCATGATTGTCACCACCGTCTCCTAGAATTCAATGTAGGAGATTTTGCTTATCTAAAAGTCAGCCAATGAAAGGTGTCTTCAGATTTGGCGTAGCTAGGAAACTTAGTCCCCGCTATGTTGGACCTTTCAAAGTTTTGGCCAAAGTAGGATCATCTGCCTACCGGTTAAGCCTTCCTGATGGCTTTGCAGCTGTGCATATCATTTTTCACGTATCATCATTAAGAAGATATCTTCGAGACCCTTCTCATCTCGTTCAACTCCCAGCCATAGAGATTTAACCCGATCATTCTTATATTGAAGAACTCGTCCGAATCTTGGCTCGTGATCAGAAGCAGCTGAGAAATCGCTCGATTCCAATGGTCAAGGTTCAGTGGAAGAACCAAACCCTGGAAGAATCTACTTGGGAGAAAGAGGTGGAAATGTGCAATAAATACCCATAACTCTTTGTGAACCCAGGTATTGTTCTTCTCTCTTTTTCATCTTTGATATTTTACTTGATACGTTGAATCCTAGAATGCTTTTCTTCACTTAAGTGATGTCGGGAACGACATCGTTCTTAAGTGGGGGAGTCTGTAACAACCCTACTCTAGCTAAACCTAGTTGAATTAAGCTAATCCAAAGTTTAATTTAGATTCCATTAGACTCAATAGGTCATTTAAACCTAACCTTAGAAGTTCGAAATCAATCGGAGCTTAAATAGAAAATTGGGTATTTTTGGTTATTTTTGAACCCTAGAAAATACTTAAAATAATTTGATCTCGAAATCAAAATCTGAATTCATTTTTGAATTTCCCACCCCCAAATTAGCTAAGGGTAAAATTTTGGGAAATTTTGGAGGTCATTTAGGCACTTTTTGGATTTAATTTAAATTGGTTCAATTGCATTTTAGGGTTTTAAACAGTCCTTAATTGCAAATATATCCTTCCTCACATGGTCGGCTAATCCCAAACCACAGGCACCATCCAAGCCGTCCGTTCCGCGGAACTTGATCCAACGTCCTGCGCCTTTGATTGAATCCGTCTAATCTCAACCATTCCGCGGTTCTGAAATTTGATCCGACGGCACCTAACCCATCTGCCTTAATTATCCCTGATCGCCCGTTCGATCGGTGGATCTGATCCGACCGCTGATCCAACTCCTCACACAGATATTAGATGTCAGGAGATCAGAGCCGTCCCGCGCTAACTGCCAATCCATCAGACGGTCCCAGAGTCCCCCGGCACTGTGGATCTTCGTCCCCAAGAGATCTTGCCCCGACAGAGAAAATATCACCAAATCAGGCCACGTAACCTTGTCAACCACTCCCGTGCCACATCAGAAAGACCGTTGCGGATCCTGCCTTCCCCTCCCTAGCACTCCCAACCAAAGTCGAGGCCTGGTCCACCCTACTTTGGGGAATTAGGGTAGAAGCCTTGAGCCGAGCCAATTTCCAAGCCCGAGCCCTGGCCTCCACTCCTAGGACCCCATGGAGCCTATAAGTACCATCGGGACTTCAGAGTGAGCTCCTTTGCTCACTGTGAATCCCTAATGACCTAGCTAAAGGCCTGCTAGAGCTCCCTTCATCTCAGTAAATTACTGGCTTTTCCCGAAGTTAGAACCGCTGGTAGAGGGCCCGTCTGGTGTTCAGACTCCTTGTGCACCTTCATCTATCCTCCAGGAAGCTCAAGAGCACTTCACTTCCCCTCGGCCAAGCCTTTAACCTCAGTTACAGGTACAACCTTTCCCCATTAAAATTTCTTCAGCTCAATTTCGTTTCTGTCTTTTGGATGAGCTCTGGCTGTCGCCTAGAGAACCGTAGCCACCTAAGGAACCTGTGGTAATTATCCCCTGGGGCTAAACTAGCTCGAGCCGATCGTATCGATCGATTAAGCTAGCGGCTGAGCCATGGCTGAGTCCTAGTAAGGACCTAGCAATCGGTTGCACCCCAGGTTAAGAAAACTTGGGGGTTCGACTTGCCTCACTTCCCTGAACGTTTGGGGATCGAACCCCAGCCGATTCAAGGCCACTGTGAGGAGAATTTGCCTCCTCACAGTTGGCCTGAGATGCCCTTATCTAAGACCCCTCGGATGAGTAGCACCCCATCGATCCAGAGAGATCCAGATGGGGGTTCTTGGTCCAATCGATGCGTCTCGACTCCAGGAACATGTAGGGATTGAGTTGAGCCGCCGCCGTCGTCGGAGCACCGAGAATTTCACCACTGAAGCTCGGCTGGTTCGGGACCCGTCGAGAGGTTGAAGACGAAGTCCGGGTTGGGCCGACCCGTGACCCGTGCTATTCTGATTTTGGGCCGCGTCTATTAAATAATTATCGGAGGACATTTTCAATGGTTATGCTTTTAAATAAATCAAACCCTATAGTTTTAATTTAAATAAAAATACAGAATAAATTATTTAAATAACTTTTGCTATACTAATCTAAATGGTATGATCTAATATATCATTTGAATCAAAAAAATACAAGGAATCTAAATATAAAATAAAATCACAGATCCAATGGTTGGATTTAAAAATATTTGCCCAACTCTTTGCTATCCTTATTTAAATTATATTAAATTAAATAAATATCCAAATGAGGAGATTAAGGGCTCTGATTGCTCTCTGAACCCGAGAGTACAATTTCAGACCCTTAAAACCAATTTTGGATATTAATTTCTCTTAATCACTCATTAATCACCCTAATTAGGGATTAGTAAAATTAAACCTTATTAAGCCTCTATCATGATAGAGATTGTTCCCAATGCTATCCTAAGTATACTAGAACCATTTGGAAAGGTTGGATTGCCCTAAGATGCCCTAAATTTACTAATCCCCAAAATTAGTTTAAATAAGTGATTAGTGCTAGTTAGCTTAATTAAGTGGTCAAATTCTAAGATAAATGTATTTCCCACCTTATTTATCAGTATGGGACACATTAAAACAGATTAGGAGTAATTTGGACAACTAAATCCTAAAATTCCAATTTTTGGCCTTAAGAGGGGTATTTTGGTCATTTTGATCAAATATGCTTAAATGCCCTATAAACCTTGAAAATTTCAGTAATCTACCCTAAAATAAATTAGAAATGTTCTTTGAATTCTCATACCAATATTAATGCTAATGTGATCCTTAAACTTAAGAAATCTTCAATTAAGCCCTAATTTAGAGACTTAGATCTTAAGTAACCTAAAAGAGGTCACCTAGTTTAATGCTTAACCCAAATATCTAAGATTATCAATTATCACCTTAATGAGTTCAATATAGTTAGATTATAAACCTAAATTCTAAAAGAAATACAAATGGAAACTCCTAAGTTAAAATCTAGTTCAAAGTCTAAAGTGATCAAACATCAGATCCTTAGATCTTGATCTTAGACTTAGATCTTCAATTTGAATGGAACCATCTCCAATTGAAATTCTTCAAATAGTTGATTATTTAACCCTTTGAAACTTTCCGTGTGGGTATAGGATGATTCAATCTCTAAAGATAATGAGATTATCTTAAAGATTGAATATAGATCTTAGATTCTCAAATTCTTAATTGAGTATTTTATCTTATAATTAGTAGAATAACCCTTCACTAAGTTCATAGTTCTTGGATCTTTCAGCTTATAGGATCCTTTATCCTTAACTTTGGAATAGAGTGTGAACCCTAGATTCCTATTAGGACACCCCCCTTGGATTTAGGTTTTGAACACCAAAGTGGAGTTCAAGTCCTGAATCATTAAATCTTGATTTACTTGATCAAGATTTGGGTAAGAGAGTAAAATATTAATAAATGAGGTCATTGACTTATTTACTTAAACTATATAGTTATCACATGATTTTTGCATTAGAACTTTTTAATTTTAATATTAACTTCAAAGATGTAAATTTGAGATTCTACTCGATAGCTGGATATCGGAGATCCTAAACTTGTACCTTCTCAGAATAGTTAGATTGGATAAATAGACAACATCAAATATCACATAAGTTTAGATTGAGTCCCTTGCTTACTTTGATTTGAATTGCTTTGCATACCTTTGTTATTGTGCCTTATTCCTTGAGCATAATAGGAGAACTTAGGATATGGATGATACAACCTAAGTTAGTATTTGAATTGCATATCATTCAGTTTTGCCTTGTTTGCTGTTGGTAGAATATGTCCTAGCTTAGTCTGCCTCTTTAGTAGTAGTATTATATAGACTGGACTCAGAACTAGCATATTTGGATGGCTAGACTAGGGATTGATTGATTGATATTGGAGGCCCTGTATGGCCTATTGGCTGGTATGACAGTACTATGTCTTTGGTTATTACTACTTTAGTTGTATTGTTCAGTATTATTTTCTGTTTTGCTTTGCCACATGCTTCAGTGGCCTTATTTTCAGTACTTGCTCGCTTGCCACATGTCTCAATGGCTTTATATAGATTGCTTTGCTTTTGCCACAAGTCTCAGTGGCCTTTCTTTTCCTTTTTCTTAATTAGCATTGTTGTATGTATACTTACATGGTTTACTTATATATATTGACATGTATAGGATGCTAGAATTGCATGTTTTTAGTACTTGTATTTCTTTTATATACCCAGCATGTGTTAATATGATCATAAGCATGTTAGTTTCAGAATTGTATTGTAGTTGCTGTTTCTTTTTAGCTTTTAGCATCACCTTATTTATTTTACATTGTATCTTCTTCATACTAGTTGCTGGCTATAAATGGATGGTTTATAGTTACCGTTTCTTCATAGCTTGTTGCACCTATTACTACTTGCTTGTTTAGCTAATTTAAATGTGATATCTTTAAAATATTCAGTTCATTAAAATAGCCTAAAATGTACTTAGACAATTGTCTAACTGTAACCTTTTTGTTTTGTTGGTTGGGGCCCTAGCATTTGTGATACTGATAAATGTCAGATTCGGACGTGTTCGTGGGCAGTGTCGCAGAAGAGGAGCAGGTTCAGGAGGAGGATCATGCTGCTACTGTTTAGATATATATTGCATTTTTTTTCAGTGTGATTGAGAGACATTTTCCTTCTCTTTAAAATTCAGTTTGTAATAATTAATTTTGGATGTATTTCATTTCTGCATTTCAATGAGTTACTATATTGTTTTCCCTCTTTCTACTATGTATAATTGTGGATGTTACTACTCGCCTATTGCTTCCACCACTTTGATATTTACATATATATATTGATGAATGTTATAGTACTTGGTGACAAGTCCTTGGCTTAAGGCAGGTTGGGTTTATCTAACTTTACTTAAGTTGGGGGTTTGGCACAGTTAGAGCACCGTACTTCTTTGTTGTTAGTACGGGGTCCCCACAGGATGACAATACGAACGCGTACGCATCAAAAGGAAGAAGGTTTGAGCCTTAGTGGCTCGAAACTAGCCATTAAATCTAATTACAATTTGGCACACAAGTTCTACTTAATAGGTTAATTAATCAGAGCCTAAGTTTGCTAAAATCCCATGAGTATAAACCCTAATTTTCACTAATTATGCTATAATAAAATTAGGGCATAACTAAAATTTCAGAACTCAGAAAATTAATCCACTTAGCACATGCATTCAACTCATCATAAGTAAACTAATGGCACCCTAAACATGCAATTTAGTTAAATAAAACTACAGAAATACCCTAATTAAGGTTTATTATAATTAGCAATAATTAAGGATCTAACCATTAGATGTTAATTTTTATTTTATATTCTGGTCCCTGATGTTTTGCTAATCATTTTCATATATAATATCATAGGGTTTGGACCAGTGGACAAATTAAGGAATGAAGACAAAGGTCCACAGTGCCAGGACCTTCGGATGCCGTCTGATCTATCGATCAGATGGCGCTACGGCTGAGATCACTCTGATCCTAACGGCCAATCGTGGGAGCAACCCTGGCCATAGGATCCACGGGATGGATCCGACGATGGATTCGTGGTCTAGCGAGATCAAATCCTGACCGTTGGTTAAAAGGCGCGATGGCTAGATGTGCGGGACTCTGCTGTCGCATGACCCGAGCTCCGCAGCAGATCGCCCACGGTCCGTACAGCGGATCCAGCCGTTTAATCGGGTAAAAAGGTATAATTGCAAATTTGAAATGTTAGGAACCCTTTTGTGCAATTAGATCATTTTAAATTAAATTGAATTATAGCCTAAATGATCTCCAAATTGCACCAAATTTTCACCCTTAGCTAATTTGGGGGTGAGGAATTAAAAAATGCAATCAGAATTTAATTATGAGATCAAAATATTTTAGGTCTAATCTAGGGTATCTAAACTGATCAAAATATTATTTTGGACTTTGAGAAGTCCTATGGACTTCAAATTTTCAGGATAGGATTTATCTGGTATTCTAAAAGTAATGGAATCAAAATATATGCTCAATTATGCTAGAACTTAATAGGGTAACAACCTAGGGTTCTTACAGACTCCCCCATTTAAGAACGATGTCGTCCTCAACATCATTTTAAAAGAGATATGAAACATGCAGATGTTTTAAGAGTAGAATAAAAATTCAGAAGGTTAGTGGGTACCTGGAGCTTCAAAGAGACTGGGATACTTCCTTTTCATATCTATCTCTTTTTCCCAAGTAGTTCTTCTAACGAGCGATACCTCCACTGAACTTTTACCATTACGATCGAACGATTTCTCAGTTGCTTTTAATCATGAGCCAAGATCTCAATTTGCTCTTCCACATAAGAAAGGTCCGTGGAGAGATACTGCCGGAAGTTGGATTAAGTGAGATGGGTTATGAAGACATTTTCACAGAGATGAGATGTGGAAGACATTATGAACGACAGAGAAATTTTCAGGAAGCTTTAATAGATAGGCTGCAGATCCGATCTTTTCTAATATCTCAAATGGTTCGACGTAGCGAGGACTTAGCTTCCTGGCTACACCGAAATGATATACACCCTTTATTGGACTGACTTTAAGGTACACAAAAGTTCCCACATTAAGATCCAGAGCACGATAATGAGTATCGTGATATTTACTCTAGCGATCTTGAGCTACTTGATCCTCTGTTGGATCAATTAAATCTTACGATTTGTTTCTTCCACTAGATCAGAACCATAAAGCTGCACACTACCAGTTTAAGACCATGCTAATTGAGTATTGCATTTTATGCCATACAGGGCTTCATATGGAGCCATGCCTATACTTGCCTGAAAGTTGTTATTGTATGCGAATTCTACGAGAGGAATATGATCTTCCCAGAAACTTCCAAAATCCAGCATATTGAGGCGAAGAAGATCCTCTAAGACTTGATTGACTCTTTCTATTTGACCATCGGTCTGAGGATGGAAAGCGGTACTCATGGCTAGAGTGGTCCCCAAATCCTGATGCACTGCTTGCCAAAATTTAGAAGTGAAACGGCTATCTCGATCACACACGATAGATCTTAGAATTCCATGGAGCCTGATAATTTCCTTGATGTACAACCTTGCCAATTTCTCCACAGAGTCAATCTGCCGCATCGGAATAAAATGCGCTGATTTGGTCAATTGATCAACAATGACCCATATTGAATCAGCACTGAATCTTGCTTTAGGTAATCCCATAACAAAATCCATAGAAATGTCGAACCACTTCCATTCAGGAATTGCTAGAGGATGGAGAAGTCCTCCATGATTTTGGTGGTCAGACTTAACTAAGTTACAAGCGTGACATTTTACGACAAACTCCGCCATGCTTTTCTTCATTCCAAGCCACCAGAATGCTTTCTTCAGATCTTGATACATCTTGGTGCTGCCAGGATGTACTTAGTAACCTGAATTGTGACCTTCTACTAGAATCTCTTCTTGAATGGATTTGGGAATCCATAGACATTCCCCTTGATAATTGCATTACTCGAAGCTGCAGATTAAAGCGACGACCACTCTCGATGTCAACTTTAAACTTCAAGTTGTCTTCGTCCTTGGTTTGTGAAATGGAGACGTCATGATGAAATGTGGGTTCAACTGAACTCATGGATATTAATGTACTTAGCATGTCACCAAGCACTGGCCTGATTTCAAGCTTCTAAATTCATCTTCCAGATGACTGGATTGTATTAAAGAAGATAGAGTAGCATAACGACTAAGTGCGTTGTTACGACGTTCGCTTTTCCAGGATGATATTTAATGTTTAGATCATTATCACTTATTAGTTCGAGCAATCTTCGCTGTCGGAAATTCAACTCACACTGGGTGAAGATGTACTTCAAGCTCTGATGATCGGTGAATATAGAACACTAGATGCCATACAGATAATGATGCCATATTTTTAGGGCAAAAACCACAGCTGCTAATTTGAGGTCATGGATAGGATAGTTCTTTTTGTGTGGTCTTAACTGACAAGATGCATAGGCTATAACTCTTCCTTCCTGCATCAAAACACATCCCAATCCTGTTCCGGATATGTCGGTATAGGCTTGGTAATTTAGGCCTTCTTTAGGTAAGGCAAGAACTGGTGCATAGGATAAAGCATCTTTCAGAATTCAGAATGCTTTGTCACATTCTGGGCTCCAGGCGAATGGTACTGCGTTTTGAGTCAACTTAGTGAGAGGAGATGCAATTTGTGAGAAGCCTTTGACAAACTTCCTATAGTAGCCTGCCAGTCCTAAGAAACTTCTAATGTTGGTCACCAATTTTGGTTGTGACCAATCTTGGACTACGCTCACTTTACTTTGATCGACTCTGATTCCTTGAGAATCGATGACATGACCTAGAAAAGAGACAGAGTCCAGCCAGAACTTGCATTTAGAATATTTAGCATATAGCTTATGGCTTATGAGCTCTTCAAGTGCTAAATATAGGTGATTCTTGTGATCCATTTTATCTTTTGAATAAATCAATATATCGCTGATGAAGACAATGACGAATTTATCCAGATATGTTCAGCACGCGCTGCATTAAATCCATAAAGACGGACGACGCATTTGTTAAGCCAAAGGACATCACCAAGAATTCGTAATGCCCATAGCGGGTTCTAAACGCTGTCTTCTCAATATCTAAATCCTTAACTCGTACTTGATGATATCCTGATCGCAAGTCTATCTTGGAGAATACTTTTAGCTCTGGATAATTGATCGAACAGGTCATCGAAACGTGGTAGAGAGTACTTGTTCTTAATGGTTACTTTATTTAATTCTCTGTAATCGATGCACATTCTCATCAATCCATCTTTCTTCTTTACGAACAGCATTGGTGCTCCCCAAGGAGATGAACTTGGATGAATAAGACCCTTCTCCAATAGTTTCCTGGAGTTGATTGTTCAACTTTGGAGCTCTTTTGGAGCCATACAATACGAAACTTTTGATAGTGGTTGCATTCCAGGAATTAGTGCTATGGCAAATTCTACTTCTCTCACTAGAGGAAGACTGGGTAGGTCTTCAGGGAACACATCAGGAAATTCGCAAACTATGTGGTTTTTGGAAATAGGTACGACTTCTCTCTTCTCTCCCCAACATTGTCACAAGGTACACGCTGCTTACCTTCCAGACTAGCCTTTCTGCTGCCATCGCATTGATCAATGACAATTGAGTGCTGAACCTCCCCACGAATGATTTTGTGTTACTCCCCACTGCCCCAATGTTATTTTCTTCTTTAGGCAATTTATGGAAGCATCATGTTGGCTTAGCCAATTCATGCCTATATCAAAGTTGGTGTATTGGCAATATAATTAACTTGGCTTCGTAGTTTTGTTCCCCAATAGGAATATCTAGTTTGCAAAATTTTTAAGACTACATATGGGCTCCCGAGGGTAACCCAATACTCAATGAACTGGCTAATGGATAGGTTGGTAGTTTGAGACTTTTAGCCCAAGTTTTCGATACGAAGGAATGACTTACTCCCGTATCAAAAAGGATGTTACAAAGATTTGTCGTTAATCAATAAGGTGCCTAAAATTTTGCAGTTTAATAAGGATGGCTATTCAATAGTTAAGGTACTGCAATAATATGGAATGATCTGAAATAATGAAAAATTATGTTA